>CM065592.1:140248172-145952004 GCA_033119425.1 Bufotes viridis | reverse complement strand
ATAAGTTGCACGACACATAGGCACAACTACACTACTGACAATTTTTAAAATGATAGTCTATGGTGTTGCACTGCGACATGTGACATGCCTGCGATGCGACAGTCGCAGAAAAATCCACGGTTCATTTAGAGAGATTTCCGATCCAAAAATATATTAATTGTAACATGGAGGGGGTAATTTATATAATTAAATGCATTACCTGCGATAAGATGTACATTGGTAGTACAAGCCAGATTTTGAGAGCATCTGAATTATATCACTAACCCCCAAGCTACTGGTATATCCAGTGCAGCTAATCACTTTATCAATGAGCATAATAGAAGAACGGATAGCCTCCGTACATATGCCTTTGAGAAAATGGATATGCCACAGAGGGGAGGAGATATCAAACATAAAATCCTCCTACGGGAGGCATACTGGATTTTTAAGTTGAAAACACGCTATCCTATGGGACTTAATCTCAGAAAAGAGCTTGTGTATTTATACCAACATTGAATTAAATCTCCTAGGGGGGAATGAGTAATGGCATTGTGTATAAAAAGTATCTATTTTTTCCTGTGTTTGCTCAATTAGATTGCAAAGCCTTTGTAATCATTTGTAAGGTTTATTATGAAGTGATTTTAATGTTTTTTGTACGGGGATGTAAGGGTTGTATTCACACTGTGCGTTTTTATAATTGCTGTATATTTTTTGAATGGAGGTTGCTAATCTATTCTAATATAGATTATGTGTATTGTTATCTCCATTGTAGTGGATGCTGATGAAGATAACATTATACCCCTGTATATATAATTGTGTTTTAACTCATGATATGTGGGTGATTATCAATGTTTTTTTACAAATGGTTGTTTGTCTGTGGTTTGGTTCTCTGGGGTTAAGCCTATGTCCTCTGATATATATATATATTTCTTTTTCTTCTCACCTTTTTCCCATCCCCACTGTTTTCCTTTCTATTCCCTCCTTTTTTTTTTTTTTTAAATTGGAGGATGTTGGCTATTTCACCCCGTGAGCCAACCCACACTTACGGTTATAAGTAAGAACCATATTGGTTCAAAACATGTTAACCGAGCAGTGGAAGTTCAATAAAGAAGTTGGCAACATTTTTCCTGGATGCTGGAACCTCTCTTTTGTTTAAACCACCAATAGTTTATAAAGATAATTAAGTGACTGATATGTGTTAAAATATCTAAAAGTTATTAAATGCAACATGCTCTAGTCCAAGCGGTGGATTTGGCCGCCACATAACTGAACAATTGCTGAGGGCCTCAGAGATTAGTAGGCATCTGCATTAGTGTTGATCGAGCAGCCAAGTGTTCGGGTGCTCGGGTGCTTGCGCCAAACACATTGGGATGCTCAGGTGCTCTACAGAGCATCCGAATATAATGGAAGTCAATGGGAGAACCAGAGCATTAAACCAGGCACCCCCTGCTCTGAAGAGCGCAGGGTTCCTTGTTCACAGGAAAAGGACAGAAATTGATGGAAATACCACTGAAATAGTCCAGGAACAGCATGGGGACGATGTCTGGATACATCTTCGACTCCCAGGTCGTTTACTAGGAGATATATAACTTATACCAGCTGTACATATATAATTATATGCAGGAGATATCCAGGTTATACCAGCATGGTCCATATCACTATATACAAAGAGATATATAACTTATACCAGCTGTACATATACAATTATATACAGAAGATAGCCAGGATGGTCCATAAAAATAGATATTATGTAAAAAGGCTGAGATGTACCTTTTCTTCAGAATGTTATTCAGATACAAAGAATGTGTTTTACCTCATTGTCATGACCATGGGCATGGTCGGGACTCGTTGCGCCACATACGGTTGCCAGTGGCGAGGTTTCTAGTTGCCGCACGTGTGGGCTAATACGTGGTAGCCTCACGTGTGGTTGCCGCTGGCAACACGGATGATTTATGCATACGTGTCTGGTTTCCCCTTTGTGGTGTTGGCGGTGTAGCGGCCTTGGCTTGGTGCTGTGCGGCTCGCTGTCGGCACATGTGGTTGCCTTTGGCAACGTGTGTTTGTTTGGCGCACTTCCCCCATTTGGTGTGCACGGGGTTAAGGTGTGTGTACTAGGTGTGGTGGGTGTGACCTCAGGCCTCCTTATATGTTTGTGTGGTGGAGCCTGAGGTCAGTTTGCTTTTGTTGGTCAGTCTGTGTAAGAGCTCTGCTCCTTGGCTGAATGTTGTGGTCTGTGTGAGCCACCCTTATTTATTATATTGATTGTTCTTATTGCTTGTTGTATATGGTTTCCCCTCCTGTGTGCATCTGCTTGCCCTTCCCCCACCTGGTGTATGTTTTGGTGTGGGTTTGTTTGGAGGTTTGTGTTATGGTGTGTCTCCTCCGGAAGGGGGTTGCTTTACCCGGAGGGGTTTAAGCAAATTCCAGACTGTGTGTTGCACTGCCTGGAGGCCCCATGCATCTGGGGCCTGTCTTGCAGGTTTGCACACTGTCTGGCCACTGTACTCTACTGGGCCTCTGGAGACACTGCTCATCCGTGGTCTAGGATGAGCATGTGGTTTTTGCTTTTCTCTGTCTTCTAGGGCTATGCAGGGATTCCTAGGGCTCCAGGTTTGTGGGCATGAGCCTCCTTACCATCTGAGGTGGCTCATGCATCAGGAGTCTAGGGAAGTCATAGATACTCGTCAGGAGGTGACCTGCTCCCTTGTTACCTGCATTCCTGCCCAGTAGTTGCGGACAATGCACGGTGGGGTGGTTTCCCCACTCCCCACAGTGACACTCTGGCTTTGCTGCTTGGATGGACAGTTGACTACCTGAGATATCTAGTAGGGGAGGAGACTCGAGCATTGGGCTTGAGCACACTGGGTATTCGGCCAAACACCACCGAGTGCCAAGCATCGCGATGCTCGAGTGGAAGCATGGGCGTAGCTATAGGGGGTGCAGAGGTAGCAGTCGCTACCGGGCCCAGGAGCCTGAGGGGGCCCAAAGACCCTTATGCTGCATAAGAAGACACACAAAGCACTGAGGGAAGGGGGCCCAAGCTGAACTCTTGCACCAGGGCCCATGAGCCGTTAGCTACGCCACAGAGTGGAAGCAGTGTTTGGCCGAGCAGGCTCGCTCAACACTAATCTGCATCCTTAGGGAATGGATACAATTGAATTTAATGTTTAAGCAGGTGGCCTTCAGCTCCTTAGTCCACAAGTCCACCTTAGGTTATTAAAAGAGTGAAGCAACAGTGAAGTGAAAGGTATTATTACATTTAGCTGAACTAGCCCTGTAAGTCCATATTCTTCATCCAACACGATATGGTAAAATGAATACTCATGTAGTCCACATTCAAATGATGAACAGAACAGATCTTGATTCATTGGTTTGTGACACATGTATTATTATATTCAGCCAAACTGGCATTATAGCATTGTGCCTGGTAAAATAGTGAATTTCATGATAGATAGACTCTTTAAGAGAAGCCCTTATTCAGAAAGTTCAACTAATATCTACAGGCGTCCACTTAAATTGTCTCACACTCCGGATTACTATTAATATCCAGGCAATACTTGGACAGCTGACTGATTTTAATGAGAACGGTGTAATTTTCCTGGTGGTGGCACTGCAACAGAATGAACATGGGTTGTCTGAGTTAAAAAAAAGTCTGGCAACCATTGTAAATATGCTAAAATAACAAAATAAGTTATACTCAACCCTTTCCCCTCCAACTGCTTCAGATAAGGAGCTCCAATACACCCCACTGCTGTTTTTTTCTGACTGTAACAATGACGTTCCATGGACACAGGTCAAGACAGCAAATCACTGGCCTCAACAGTGATTTTTTGGTGTACTACTAAGGCCAGTGATTGTCTGTATGATGACCTGTGTGCATAGAATGCCAATGCTGCAGCCAGGAAGATGATGTCAACAGTGGAGAAGACCTAAACACAGGATTGGAAGCAGCAGGGGAGAAAAGGGGTGAGTATGACTGAACATGAACAACGTCTTTAAGTCATGTAGTGGCATAGGGTTCCCTTTTAGATAGCTTGGACAACCCTTTTAAGAAAATGAATGTTCAACTGCCATCATGGATCTCATACTCCTGAGAATTACATTACCGTACGTAAAATTATTTTATTTCCACTCTAATGGACTCTGTAGAGCAGTCTGTTCAGCAAATATTCCAAAACAGCAAGCATTGTGTCAGAGCAGAATGTGTGCACGTTTCTACAAGTGATTTTTTCATTCTTAACACAGCACCTATTTGCATGCTTCTCAGTTTGCTGAAATAACAGTTTGCTTTTGTTTTTAACAACCAGACGGAAGCTTACACTAATAAGGAGGAAAACAGTTTATCCTACTTTAATTGGCAAGAATGCATGTTCTGTACGTGAGATAAAGCAGATTTCCCTGGACGGAGGTACAACACTGAGAATTAGAGTCAAAACAGCATTTTACACGTTCGCAGATGTTTCCATCTTCATGTCAAGAAATAGTCTGATGATGAGTATAATATAACATTGTTATTAAATATGCATGCTATTATATAACTTTGATGACATTTGACTGTTCCTGGGACTTAGAAACCTGGCTAGATGCAAAAAGAGAACAGCTTTATCAACATCTGGTGAAAAATCTCCAACTTGCTGGAAATCTGGCTGGATACTCTAGAGACAACTATGGCAGAAGGAGTCTGTAAAATCAACTTTATATTTGTGAACTTCAAGTGAATGTCAAAAGGCATAACTTCAAAGCATGCCATGCCATGGAACTGATCTTGTGTGTAGGAAATACATTCAATCGTACAAGAGGTGTATTTGGCTAGGCAGACATAGATTTATTAATAAACATAGGATAGGGAGAAGCTTAGGTTATCAGTGAGAGGATACAATCTGTGGATTCTTGTTAGTGCTCCCCCACCATACTTGTTTTCATGGCAGCCTCTAACAGACTTTAAACCTACTTATGTCTTTTTAGGGTTTTCAGGGTTAGCAAGGAAGCCGGGTTCTGGCTGGAGCAGGTGTCCTGCTGTCTAGTGACAGTCATGTAGCTGCTCTAATGGGTTACAGAAACCTTCAATCTCATCTATTTAACACTTTAGATGCTGCGGTCACCCATCAGCACCCTGAAAATGTGACTGCTGGGGGTAATGCCTTTACATGACAGCCGAGGGTTTAATGAACGCTCCTGGGTCTGCCTTCTGTTAAAGTGTAATCCAATGTCATAAACAGCCCCCATGTGCCAGACCCCTCACATGAAATATTCTTACCCCTTACCCAGCTCCCTGCATCGCTCCTGATCCCCACACCACCGCTGCTTTTCCTGTACAGGGATGAAAACATCCGATGTCAGGGGGAGCAGCCAATGGCAGGCGGGGACGGGACGAGCCTCCCTAGCATCGTGGGTGATGCTAGGGAGGCTCATCTTCGTCCCCGCCTGCCATTGGCTCCTCCCTCCCAACAACGGATATTTTCATCCGTGTACAGGCAGAAGCAACAGCGGGAGTGGAGTAAGTATATTTTGTGTGAGGGGCCAGGCACATGGGGAGCTGTTTATGACATTGGATAACCCCATTAAGGCCTTACAGTCAGTACCAGAGTCGTGACCTCGTAAATTGCCTGTTAGTTTCACCCTTTTTGTAAGCAATTAATCACATTTCAAAGTAGCGTACCCCTGTGTGATTAAATGGTAAAAAAAAGTAAAAAATATTTTATTCAAATCAGATTCCACAGTTAAAGAAAAGAATAATCCACCTTTTTCCCTGAAAAAGTTTCAAAGTGGAAAACTTGAAACAAAAAGAACATTCTCCAGGTATTTGGTATCATCAGATCTGTAACGACCTGAACTACACAATGACCATGTAATTTATCCTGCTTAGTCAATGCTCCAAAAATTGTACTGGCCCAGCGAATAAAAAATTCTACTGGCTCAGTGTAATGTTATAATGTTATTTATGCGAACATCACAAAATTTGTGAAATGTAAAAGGTTGATGGCACTGTTTATATTTACTTTCCTCCAGAAAGAGTTAAAGTGAATCAACCAGTTATGTGTACCCCAAAATAGTGCAGTTAAAAACTACAACTTGTCCCACAAAAAGTCCTCCCACAGCTACATTGATGGAAACATTTCTAAAAAATTAGAAACAAAAATAATGAAAACATTTGCTTGATGCTACGATGCAAAACAGTTTGATCACCAAGGGTCTAAAATACTAAATAAAACAGTTAAATAAATAACAACAGTGGGGAGATTTATCAAACTGGTGTAAAGTAGAAATGAGCTTAGTTGCCCATAGAAACCAATCAGTTTCCACCTTTCATTTTCTAAATGAGCTGTGAAAAATCAAAGGTGGAAACTGATTGGTTCTATGGGCAAGTAAACCAGTACTACTTTTCACCAGTTTGATAAATCTCTTCCAGTTTCCCTTTAAAGGGAATCTGCCACCAATGACTGTTTGCATAGACACATGCCTGTGTTTCACCTGATTAAAACATTGTATATCTTGCATTCTGCACATTCTGCAACCCCCAACCCTATGGTGTATGGAAAGGTCTTAATCATACCTTGGTTAGACATATAAGGAATTGCCAGGTGTTTACCCAGACAAAACAATACAGTTCATGGCTGTGCTTCGAGGGACCCAGTTAGTCAACCAAACAGTGATGCTGGAAGCTTACCCAATCAGGTTCCTGGCTCAGCATTCAATCCCAGAGCTAGATATGGAATTTTATAATGCTACTCAGTGATTGCAATTGCTTGTGATTTTGTAAAGTGCCCTGTAGAGTTGAGCAGACACGTGGAAGTTCGGGTTCGCTGAGTTCGGCCGAACTTCGCCGCAAAGTTCGGGTTCGGGTCCTGGAAAGACCTAGAGGGCTGGAAAATGAAGGAAAATGGGAGTAAGAGTAGGATAAGTGCCCTGCAAACTAATTTGGATAGGGAAATAACTTAAAATAACATAAAATACATAAAAATTTAAAATAAATGTTCTAAACCTGAGCACAAGTGAGTGACAGTGGCACCTGCCTCCATGCAAACAGAGGATGTGGCAGCAATGCCATCACATCTTTCACCGTCAGCAAACATCTCCACACTATCCCATGGAAGCGTTCAGCTGTCCATCTCCCAAACACTAGAGGAAAAACGAAATATAAAGCGGAATTACCCCCCTACCCACCCGTGATCCCTAGCCCTGAATGCCAGGATTTTAAAATTCAGTTCCTTTGAAATGCTGTCATTCTGTCTGTTGGAGATGGATGGAGACTTTTAAAAAACTTATGGTGTAGGCTGTCCCACAGTACATGGTTCCCAGCCGCCACTACTTTTCCAGACGAGCCATCCCTTCTCTGCACAACCAAGTGGCAGACAAAATCATGTGTGCACTGCTCAACGCCATCTGTGGCAAGGTTCACATAACCACCAATACATGGACCGGTAAGCACGGGCAGGGAAGTTATATGTCACTAACAGCACACTGGGTAAATGTAGTGGCGGCTGGGCCAGAGGCGGATAGCAGTTTGGTGCATGTCCTTCAGTCCCCGAGGATTGCATTACATTTCTCTTTGCCTCCTGTTGCCTCCTCCTCTCTCCCGCTTCCTCCTCCTCTACCACCTCCTCATCTGCTCAGTATAACACCTTCACCACCAACATCAGTTCAGCCAGGGGAAATCACAGCAGGCTGTTCTGAAACGGCATGAAAGGAAGGGGTTGTGAAAAATTACTGGGGAGGGGGCCCCATTCAAAGATTTGCTGTTGGGCCCAGTCATTTCTAGCTACGCCATTAGGTCTGCTGCATTTAACTTCTGGGTCTCAAAATTGAGGACATGGCCTCAGCTTAACCTTTATGCCTTGGAGGTGCTGACCTTCCCTTCAGCCAGTGTATTGTCTGAACGTGTGTTTAGCATGGCTGGGGGCGTTATCACAGACAAGCGCATCCGCCTGTCCACAGCCAATGTGGACAATCTCATGTTCATTAAAAAGAACCAGGCATGGATCCCACAGGACTTGTTCGTACCTTATGCCGAATAGACATGTATACCGGCCTCACCCAACCATTGTTATACTACAGCTTACTCTTTGTTTTCTTTTTATATTTCCCAATGTTTTGGGGTCTACCCCAATTTTTTTTTTTAAAAACACATTGTTGTTGGCGACTACCTTTGGCTTCACAGCCAAAATTGGCTTTATGCCAGGTAACAATGTAACCACCAACTGTAATGAATTAAGTTCCCTTTCTGTTATGCAGTGCAGGGGTACTTTGAAAACAAGAAGGGGTACTGATCAGCCAACAATCTGAGCACCACCTAATTTACTGAATATATTTCCAAGTCAGGTATGCAGTGCAGGGGTACTTTATGGCAAAAAAAAAAAAAAAAAAGTTTTTTTCAACCCCAATGTCCCAGTTGTATTTACTGATTTTATTTCACTATCAGATTTGCAGTGCAGACCCCAAAGGTACTTTATAGGAAATAAAATATGATTTTTTCACCCACAGTTAAACAGATGAATTTACTGATTATTTTTCACTATCAGAGTTGCAGTGCAGACAGAAAAGGGAGTTCATTGAAAAAAAAAATATATATGTTTTTTTCACCCACAAATGAAACAGATGGATTTAAATTAATTTATTTCACTATCACTAGTGCAGTGTAGGACGCAAATGTACTTTGTGACTAAAATTTCGTGTTTTTCACCAACAATGTCACGGTTGTATTTACTGATTTTATTTCACTATCAGATTTGCAGTACAGGCCCCAAAGGTACTTTATATAAAAAAAAGATGATTAAGATGATTTTTCACCCACAGTGAAACAGATGGATTTAACTAATTGTCTTTCACTATCACACAAATGCAGTGCATATAGCAAATGTACTTTTTAGAGAAAAAAAAAGAAATTGTCAGCCCAGAATCAGATAGATTTACTGAATTAATGACACTGATATATGCAGCACAGGGGTACTTTACATAAAAAAATGTGAAAATGTCACCCCCTAGGTCCCTAAAATCACAGACGAATTAACTATAAATATTTTTCCCTTCCCCTGGCACATATGCAGTGCAGGAGCACTTCAAAATGGGTATATGTTGCCCACTGAAGTAAAAGAACTGGATTAAGTTATTGTCCCTGGCACATATGCAGGTGAAAGTGCACTACCCTTGCACAAAATGGCCACCGACACCAACCTAACTCACAGACGGATTAAAGACTTTGTCACTGGCATCAGAGTCAGGACAGAGTAAAAACAGTTGCATTGCACCCACAAGAAAAGAAGGATGTAGATGGCTGAGTGAACAAGTTCTGATATCAGATATTATTCAGCTTCTTTCCTATTCTCTCCCTCACAGCAGCAGCATCCTATCCCTATACTAATAAAAGCAGAGTGATGTACAGCGCTAAATTACTCCAGCTTATATAGAGGCTGGGTCACATGCTGCACTTGGCGAATCAAAGCCATGCCATTAGTAGGCATGGCTGTGATGGCTTCTAATGGCAGACAAGTGAAACACTTGTTGATCGGCTGCCCTGCAGCCTTTCAAAAGCGCCAAGGAATCGGCGAACACCAAACCTGAACCCGAACTTTTACGGATATGTTCGGGTTTGGGTCTAGGTACCAAAAACCCTAAAGTTCAGTATGAACCCGAACTTTACAGTTCTGGTTCGCTCAACTTTATTGCCCTGGCTCTGTTTGTACCTCTGTGCTTTGTACCTGAATTTTAGACCTGCTTGTTAACCCTCTGTATTGACCTTGGCTTGTTTACTGTATTAAACTCTTGTCTGCTGAATTGGCTTCTATTGAGTCGTCTGGTATTCTGATTGTGGCTAGTTTCTGGATTAATCCCTCAACTGCTGTTTTTTCCCTATGCTTTCTGGGTTCTGACCTTGCTTGTCTTCTACTCTTTGCACCCAGGTCATTCTGCTACCTTACCATCCAGATATAACCTAAGTCAATAACAGCAAAGTCCAACCAACCTTGTAACAGGCTCTGGTGAAGAACCTAAGGGTAGCCTTAGCTTCCTACTAACTATAGTGGTTAAGGAAAAAAGGTAGCAGTTTCAGAGTTTGCTGGCTGTGGTTCTAGGTGGTGATTATAATATTTCATTACAGGTATGCTCCATGATACATAGTGGGGGAGAGTTCTTAAAAGTAGCGCAAATTAAAAGTTTAGCAGTTGCCCACAAGAAACAATGAAGGCATTTTGAAAAATGATGATTGGAATTGATTGATTCCATAGGCAAGTCAACCAAATTTATCTAGTTTTAATAAATTTTCCTTAATTTCTCTAAACATTAGTTAAGAACAGTGAAGTGAAGTTGTTTGTAGTAATATATCAGATCCAATCCCTCAGATATGAAAGCTACAAACTGAGAGTTTGGAAAATGCTCCATTGTTTATAAATCTCTTATATCTCTTCCATAACATGTGTGGGAGTCGCTCTGGTAGATAGCAGTGCGGGTGCAGTATAGAGGCAAAACAGGGAGTCCAGATAGTGCAATAAACAGTGTTTTATTCACACTTGCACAAAAATAAAACAGTCTCTTGGTGTTAATTCACACACATAAGAAATCAAGCGGAAAAACAAGACAGTCCAAAACAGGCTCCAGTCACCTGGGAGGTTTTTAGATGCAGGTTCACACCTGGCTGTCAGTCCAGCCGTAAGACAGTCGCCGTCAGGCTTCCAGGTCGTCTGCCCTCCTCCTTGCTTGGTTCTTGCTTCCAGCCCAGAGAACTTCCAAACACAAGTGAAACAGTCTAACAGCAGCTCCAGGACAATCACACCCTCCACACCCAGCTGCTGGCTGTGTTATAAAGGCCCTGGAAAACCCGACCTGGACCGTGGGGAGTAGGCACCCACCCAACTCTTTGCCTACTCCCAGTAAGAGCCGGCCCGGATTGGCTTTGCAGCCAAACTAAATAGCAAGGTGTCAAGCAGCACTAGCTGCTGCTGACACACCAAAAATCCGGCTCTTACCTCACCGAGGCCAGGAACCTCGGTGACACGTACCTCCCGTCGACCACAGTACCTTGCACCTTACCACACATGCTACCAGTGTATATTCATCAAAATCATCAGATGAATGTCCAAAATGTTTTCAGGGTTTGGTTGACTTGTTCGAGCTTCTTTGCATATGTCTGAAGCTTCACCTGTATTGGGAGTTAGATTCAGTACTCAGTGAGTCTTATCAGAGTCCTGGTACTTATATATTAACTGTATGTCCCTTAAGATCTTAAAGTGCATATATGTTGCCTTAATGTGTGCCAAGATGGAGATTCTTAAGCTGTCTACTAGCATTCCTTCGATTGCAGTTTGGAAAAATATGATAAATGATATTATCTGGTGCCAGACTGCTATATGTATAGCAGTCTGGCTTTCTTGGATCTCATTTTTCCAATTTGGGTGGGGTTGGAAAATACATGTAACTATTATGCAAATTTTTTGTATTATGTATACTTAGTTAATAAAAACATGTACATTCATAAATGCTGTACCTGTTGATAAGGGAATTGTTCAACTAGAGATGAGCAAATTTTAAAACAATTAGATTTGGGTGCTTTGCCAAATTTTTTCCAAAAATGTGCTTTGTTCCAAATTAATTTGTCATAAAGCACATTAAATCAGGTATATCCCAGCCTGCAGGGGGAGTATATCTTGGTGCACATGACTGTGCATTGCAGTAACATTCATAGCTAGTCCTTTCTAGTAGTGAAACAGTTACTGTGTGTCAATATGACTGTAACACTATTCAGACGTGCGCATTGTTGTGCAGGCCACAAACAGCCCCAGGTAACCCCTAGCTAAACCAAAAGAAAAGCATGCAGCAGTCTTTAGTATAAGGGAAAAAAACACTATGCGCTCTGCAAGACTTGTGCCCCAATGTTTTATTAAACATTTAACAGTAGAACTAGACAGCATATTCACCCCAATTTGAGAATCAAGGCCTAATAGAATTGCTTATGTATTATACAAGACAGACACCCCAATAACAGTAGAACTAAACACCTTTATTCACCCTAATTTGAAAATCAAGGCCTAATAGAATTGTTTATCTTTTAAACAAGGTGGACACCTCAATAACAGTAAAATTAGACAGCTTATTCATTCCACTTTGAGAATCAAGGCCTTATTGAATTGCTTATGTATTAAAAAAGGTGGACACCCCAATAAAATTAGAACTAGAGAGCTTATTCACCCCAATTTAAGAAGTCAATGAGCAAAATAATTGCTTATATAAAAACAAGATGGGCACCCCAATAACAGTTAAACTACACGGCTTATTCACACCAATTTTAAAATAAAGGCGTAAAAGAATTGTTTATCTATTAAACAAGGTGGACACCCCAGTAACAGTTAAATGAGACAGCTTATTCACCCCAATTGAAGAATAAAGGCATCATAGAATTGCTTATCTTTTTAACAAGGTGGACAACCACAGTTAATTACAGTTAAATTACATAGCTTATTGACCCCAATTTTAGAATCATGACCTAATTGACTTGCTTGTCTTTTAAACAAGGTGGACACTGTTCAACTAGATAGCCCTGTGCCCTACACAGGGATTAATGCAAAGCGGTGGACTGTCTCCTATGAATCTCTTCAGCTACAGAATACAGAGCCTGCACTGTCCCTGCAGTCTCCCTATGGTGTCCCTATGCTCACCTTACAGTGTGTAAAAACTCTCCCTGCGATCTTCCTACACTGTACCTGCAGTCTCCCTATCCAATATTCCACAATTAAAGGCTTCTTGAACACTGTCCTTAGTGTTTGTCATGGCTCTCCTATGTTCAGCCTCATGGGAAGAGGCTTTATAGGGCTGTGAAATTCCAGGGGCTGGCTAGCTGTTGATTGGATGTCTGCATGGTATTACGGGGACTTTGCATTCCTGAGCTTCTTACTTCCACTTTGTAACATGAGCAACTTCCATTTTAGGAAAAAACAAATTTATTACCACAAAGCGTGTGGAAATTTGGATTCATGGCAAATCATTTTTTTCCTAAACTTCGGATCAAATTCCACTTTGGATGCTTCAATTTGCTCAACACTAATAACTATTAATCAGATGAAACCTCATCCCAGACATGCAAGCTACAAACTGAAAGTTTGCCTGTTAGTAAGTGCTCCATGTTTAATCATGTCCTAAATCTCTTCCATAATGTGCCACTATTGTATATTCAGAATCCACTGCTATTCGTGAACTCATTGCCTGCTGATCCTGGAATTACCAAGTAGCAATAAAATCTTATGAGCTATTTGATGATGACAAAAATATAGTGGTAAGCAAATGCAAAATAAATAAAAAATGTATTTGCAAATTTGCAAGTAATCCAATTTTGGTCCCAAAATGTGGTTCTAAAAGGTTATCTACTGTAAGCGATGATGTTCCAAAACAGGCTCTGTGGCAGAGAGCTTGTTCCCTTTACATTTGTGTTGATAATGTATGTGAATGGGGCTGGCCATCTAGCTTAGTTATTAGATAAGCCAGCATTCTTCTCTATCTCTACATAAGCCATGATGGTGACGTAGGCTGGTTTAGCTAATCAACCGAGACAAACGGCAAGTGCCCTTCAAGCATGTCATTGACACATAGAGCAGGAGTTAGCTCACTGCTACTGGATCCTGTGTGGGAATAAATTCACAGCAGAAGATCCATTTCTGGGATCACAGGACAGGGACTGAAATTGGGCCAACAGTGAAGTGTAGCAAAATAACGTAGCTCAGTAAACCTTTTAATCTCTATGTATAATTGACATAAAGTGATGGTTGCTAGCATCATACACCTCCTTTAACCCCTTCAGGAGCGGGCCATTTTTCACCTTAAGGACCGGCCATTTTTTGCAAATCTGACGTATCACTTTATGTGGTGACAACTTTAAAACACTTTTACTTATCCAAGCCATTCTGAGACTGTTTTCTTGTCACATATTGTACTTCATGACAGAGGTAAATTTGAGTCAAAATATTTCATTTTTATTTATAAAAAACTTTTTTATAAAAATTAGGAAAAATTCGCAATTTAAAATTTTTTATTTCTCTGCTTTTAAACCAGATAGTGATACCTCCTAAAATAACTATTACTTTACATTTCCCATATGTCTACTTCATGTTTGGATCATTTTTTAAATGACTTTTTCTTTTTGGGACGTTAATATTACAGGCTACAGCTACTAGAGAGGGTCGTTGATCCAGGGAGTTATTCTGATTGCCTGATTGAGTCGGAAGGAATTTTTTTCCCCTTAAGTGAGGAAAATTGGCTTCTGCCTCACAGGGGTTTTTGCCTTCCTCTGGATCAACTTGTAGGAAACAGGCCGAACTGGATGGACAAATGTCTTTTTCGGTCTTATATACTATGTTACTATGTTACTATGTTACTATGTTAAGGCTTAGAAGTTTAGAAGCAAATCTTAAATTGTTTAAGAAAATTTCCAAAACCCACTATTTATGGACCAGTTCAGGTCTGAAGTCACTTTGTGAGGCGTACATAGTGGAAACCCCCATAAATTACCCCATTTTAGAAACTACACCCCTCAAGGTATTAAAAAGTGATTTTACAAAGTTTGTTAACCCTTTAGGTGTTCCACAACAATTAATGGAAAATGGAGATGACATTTCAGAATTTCACTTTTTTGGCAAATTTTCCATTTTAATCATTTTTTTTCCGCTAACAAAGCTAGGGTTAACAGCCATACAAAACTCAATATGTATTGCCCTGATTCTGTAGTTTACAGAAACATCCCATATGTGGTCGTAAACTGCTGTATGGGCAGACAGCAGGGCGCAGAAAGAAAGGAACGCCATATGGTTTTTGGAGGGTAGATTTCACTGGGATCAATTTAAGTTGCCATGTCACATTTGAAGACCCCCTGATGCACCCCTAGAGTAGAAATTTTAAAAAAAATACCCCATTTTGAAAGTACGGGATAAGGTGGCAGTTTTGTTGGTACTATTTTAGGGTACATATGATTTTTGGTTGCTCTTTTTTGAGGCAAGGTAACAAAAAATAGCTGTTTTGGCACCGTTTTTATTTTTTGTTATTTACAATGTTCATCTGGTTAGATCATGTAGTAATTTTATAGAGCAGGTTGTTACGGATGCGACAATACCAAATATGACTACTTTTTTTAGTTGTTTATTTCAGTTTTACATATGACAGTTTGATTGGCACTATTTTGGTGGGGCATACACATTTTTGATCGCTTGGTATTACACTTTTTGTGATATAAGGTGACAAAAAATGACTTTTTTTTACACTTTTTCTTTTTTTGATGGTGTTCACCTGAGGGGTTCGGTCATGTGATATTTTTATAGAGCAGGTTCTTTCGGATGCGGCAATACATAATATGTATACTTTTTTTATTTATTTTACTTTAACACAATAAAAGCGTTTAGAAAAAAAAAATGTTTTAGTTTCCATAGTCTGAGAGCCATATTTTATTAAATTTTTTGAGCGATTGTCTTATGTAGGGGCTCATTTTTTGCGGGATGTGGTGATGGTTTGATTGGTAACATTTTGGCGTACATACGACTTTTTATCACTTTTATTACCTTATTTGGGAATTGAGGTGGGCAAAATTTCAATTTCATAATATTTTCTAATTTTTTTTTTTACGGCGTTCACTTTGCGGGGAAAGTAACATGACCATTTTATAGATCAGGTCTTTACGGACGCAGTGATATCAAACATGTGTAGTGTTTTTTGTTTTTTGTGTTTTTTAATCAGTGATAAATGTGTGGCTATAAGAAGAAAGATTTTTTTCAATTTTTTTTACTTTTTGGACCCAGACCCACTTGGTTCTTGAAGATCCAGTGGGTATGATGCCTGTATAATACACTACAGTACACTATATACTGTAGTGTATTATGAATTTACACTTAGCCTGTCTTTTGCAGAAGCCTGATCTGTTATATCATGGCAAGCCGAAGCCTGTGAAGGCGTCCTGTTGCCATGGTGACCATCAGCCGTTGCCAAAACAGAGCAGCGGCTGATGGGGAAGGAGGGAGGGGCCCTCTCCTCTGGGTCAAGTATTGGGTGGCTGCAATGGCACAGCAGCCCCCTCCTGTTAACCCCTTCCACGTAGCAGTCCCTATTGACTGCGGCATGGAAGGGGTTAAACGGCAGACATCCAGCACAGATATTTGCTGTTTAAAGCAGAGTGTCAGCTGTGTGCTGACACTCTGCTAACTGCTCTGGCCATCCTGAAAATGAACGGGAAGGCGGGGGATCGCGCACGGGGATCTTGCTCCCACCTGCCCACCGATGTATATGAAGGGGGCACATGGAGGGCCGAAGGGGGCACATTGAGGTCTGCAGGAGGAGGGGGATATGACAAATATATTTTAGAAGGTTCTGATCTCTGCTGTCACGGACTGCGGGGATCAGAATCTTTCAGTCGGCATTAGAATCCTCTAATTGGCTAGTCTGTACAATGGGGCGGTCTCGGGCTGGTTAACTGAGATCCCTGGCTGTGTGTAACAGCCGGGTCTCAGCACTGTCACCATGTCTGCAGACATGGTGATAGTTTAATGCCATGACATGTATACTCGTCATGGAGTGCTAAATAACACTTCTCCATGACGGCTATACACGTCATAGGTCGGGAAGGGGTTAAATCATTGAAATAAAAACAGAAAGCTCCATTCCAATCAATGTTCTGAGAAGGCACAAATTCTTGAGAAAGTCAGAAAGATAATAATTGTTCCTCTTTCCTACAACATACAGCTCACTGACATTGGGGTATTAACATACCAAGGTAATTTTAATACATCCAAAAGGTTTACTGAACTTATTGAGCACCCACTGCTTACATTTCAAAGATTACCAAGCCCTTAACATTCTCGATTTCCTGCCACAACGATGATGTCCTAACAGAGACTCATGTGACCCTTGTGGCCAATTATGGAGCAGCCTCTGAAAGGTAGTAGTGTGGGATCAATGAGTATACATTTTTTAAATGTATTTACATGTATATCACACTAAGTGGTTTTGAATATATGGACAGCCCCTTTAAGAACACCAGGAATACAGTTTTATGTAGATGTTTCAAGATGTTTCTTACTTAAAAAATGTGATTTCAAAATGTAATGTTTA
This sequence comes from Bufotes viridis, assembly GCA_033119425.1. Lineage (NCBI taxonomy): Eukaryota > Metazoa > Chordata > Amphibia > Anura > Bufonidae > Bufotes > Bufotes viridis. The sequence continues at coordinate 145,934,955 of CM065592.1, read as the reverse complement.
TATCATTTGATATCAGTTTCCACATCCTGTGGAAATAGTTTTGTTCAAGGTTTTATAGTGATGCCTTACAGCGTATAGAGTAAGCCATCAATGACCCCTGGGATCCATACTGATGAGTAAAATGAAGGGAACACAGAGCACTATAGCTTAATCACATCTACATCCATACAGTAGCACACATATGGATGTGTCAAGCACAACACCATAGCCCCTTCAAGTTGCTGATCAGACGGAGTCAGATAAGATATAAATGTAAATGTAAAATCCAGAAAAAAACCTTTAGGATGTGTCCATATCGGGCAGTTATGCTGAGGATTTTCCACCGTGTAATTGTGGTAGAAAATTTACAGTGTTTTACAGAAGAAGCAAAGTGGATTGGATGTTAACAAATCTCATCCACACATTGTATGTTTATTTACCTTTTGCTAAGCATTGGTTAAAATGTGAGAATATTCTGCAGCAAAATACGTTTTATACTGATGTACCTTTTAAAGTAAAGAATCTAGACACAGAAATAATATACAGACAAATAAAATAAAGCCAAATAAATAATAGATATTGACTTTGTCACCAGACTCCTTGTCATCTTAGTTTTGAATGAAATTGAATGGCTGCACAAAGCAAAGCAGAAAAAAGGAGGCATCAAGATTTCTAAGAGCCTCTAGTTTTCTTCAGGCTACATCCTTTCTTCCTCATTCGGCTCGAGGGAAATCCTTATTTGCTTAATACTCTCCAGGAACAATTAAACTGGACTAAATAGCGCAGTAGAATTCAGTGTGCAGTATTTCTCTCTTTAAGCATTTCTAATTCCAGACATGTCATTGAAACTGTAAAATGGCAACCAGTGCAAATTTCTGTAATGATATTTTATGCCATTAAACTCAATGAAGTGAAATGGTAAGCAAAGAGGATGAAGATATGTAGATTCTATTACTGATACCAAATATCATTACAAAGGAGAGATGATTCGGTCACTTACTGGATGTAATTCTGTTAGAGTGGCTGAAAATTAAATGTAAAGATCAGAAGTGTTCAGGAGAGATCACATTCTTCCTCTTTGACCATGATTCATTATTGGAGGATACAGAAAGAGCCAAGGCTCATATATAAATATATGCTTTGAGGAAGAACCAGCTACTTTCTGTGAAGATTTACTTTCACAAAGCTATGAAAGATTTTCTGCCGTGTAAATGCCAGAAGAAATATGAACTGGTCAGTACCTGATTTGCATCCTTAGGATTTTGACATGCAGAATTCTTGCACTGAGTTCCATTTTGGCTGCAGCACTTTCTGCAGATTCATGTTTAATTTAGGGTTTCCTTTGTTTAATGATTATATTGTATGTTCTTCAATGACTCAATGGGGGTGTTTTGTCAAATGACTCATGTAAAATTGGGTGGTTAAAGGGTTTTAATACTGATGACCTCTGGATAGGTGTATCTTGGGCAGAGTTCTGGTTGCAGAGTGCTGTTGCATTTTTTGTTTGTATGTATAATTGCCATAGCTACGTGCACATGCATACATGGACATGCTGACTGACCCCCTTGTGTTTCTGATGACCTCTGGATAGGTCATTAGAATCTGATCGGTGGGGGTCCGTCTGCAACCGTGGCCGATCAACTGTTTGATAAGGCAGCGCTCCTCTGAATGCCGTGGCCTTTTCTCAGCTTTTCCTAGGCCAGTGACGTCACATTCATCAGTCATATAGCCTAGGAGCAGATCAGCCCCATTCAAGTGAATGGGGCTGAGCTGTGATACCAAGCACAGCTGCAATACAATGTACTACTCTGTGCTTGGTGAACAGAAGTCATTGACTTGAAGTCAACTCCAAATGGGGTTTTCTGCTGCTTGAATTTTGGGTCCAGTAGTTATTGTGTCAGGATAACACCTAAAACTGTCTTTGGTGTTACTAAACAGATACCTTTTCAAAAGCAAAAAAAAATTGAAAAAATTACATACTACAATACAATTTTATCAAAACAGTAGAAAAAATCCAGCAACAGGCTCGGTATAAAATCCAATTTCTTTATTTCTTCATTATAAAAATCATAGGCTGACCAGAAAGGCAGGACACTTTTATAAGATAAATATAATAGACAAGAAAACAGCAGGCAGAAGTTGACACAGAAGTTGGCTAGGAGTAAGGTTTTCATTCATATTATTATTGTTCATTATTAAAGCACCATTCATTCTATGGCGCTGTACATATGATAAGGGGTATACAGACATAATACAGACAAGTGCACTAATATTGAACAAGACTGGTAAAGAAGGAGAAAGGGCCCTGTCCATGAGTGCTTACTAGTGTTGATCACGAGTATTTGAATTGCAAATTTTAATCAGGAATATTGGCACTTCAATAATTTGCAAATGTTTAGAATATAGTGATATATATTCATAATTTCGAATATTAGAGATTATTTTTAAGACAGTACACATGATCCCTCCCTGCTTCTACCTTGTGGGCCAATGAGAAGGCTGCAATATCTTTGATTTTAGGAGTAGTGTTGAATGCGAATTTTCGTAATGCGAACTTTTAAACTGGCGATTTCCACAATCAAGAAAATAATGACTGGAGATAACAAATTTTTGAATTTTCGAATATATTGTGAATATTTGCCCAAATATTTGCGAAATATCACAAATTTGAATATTGCCCCTGCCGCTCATCACTAGTGCTTACAATCTACAAGGTATGGGGGAAGGACACAGTGGGTGAAGGTAAAGCTGGTCATGGCAGTATAGCAGCAGCAGAGTCACTGGTTGTAAGCTTGTCTGAAGAGGTGGGTTTTCAGGTTTCTTTTGAAGGATTCCACTGTAGGTTAGAGTCTGATCTTGGGGTGGAGAGTTCCAGAGTATAGGGGATGCACCAGAGAAATCTTGGAGGTGAGTGTGGGAAGAGGTGATAAGTGGTGAGAGAGAGAGAGGTCTTGTGAGGATCTGAGATTACGTGTGGGGATGTATTGGGAAAGAAGTTCAGAGATCTTAGGAGGGAACAGGTAATTATGTAAGTTGATTATCTGTTTATTGGTCCTCAGTATGTGACTTCTGTAATGATCTGTAGCAGGCTCAATGACTTATCATTGTGTTATTTACATATGATACATTCTCCATTACTATAGTGGATTGCTGGTAACATCTCATAATTTTTTATTAAATATGAGAGTACTATTAATGACATGGCATAACTATTATGCCTTACTATTTAAGTGTAAATATTAGCTGCAGTGAATTTCATACATACAAGGCAGCCACTTTATTTACGTGTGTATTTGCACAATTCATTTTTCGTATGCCTTTTATTATTATTATTATTACAGGCAATATTTCAATATTAAGTTCTTACACTTAGGAGGTGTTTTGTGGTTTCTGGGCTATGTCATCTTGGGCCCCTGTTCTCCTTTTACTTTTTTAATATGTGCAAATTTTATGTAAAATTGCTTAATACATAAATTATATTACAGTAAAATTTTGCAATTTAACCTTTTTCTGTCCTTGAAGTTATTGTATCAGAGCATGGTCACATTAGAGAATTCTCTTTTTTTTTTGAGCCAAAGGTCGTGAAGCGTGCCTAGTATTCAGGCAGGGACAGTACCAGAGGTGTAACTAGAAAATCCTGGGTCTAGAAGCAAATATAATACATACTGTACATGATGGTCACTTATAAAAAAACAGCACTGTCTATGCCGGTATTGATATCCACCTGCACTGGTGAATCGTGTGCTTAATATGCAACAAGGCACAAATCTAGTCATAAATTGAGCATTCCATGCACCTAGATGCCATAGATTTTAGCCTTCATTACCCCAGAAAACTGGCAAAAATGATGGTAAATGATGGTAATAAATCTGCCACCCATAGCACGTCACTACAAACCCCCTTTTTTTTAAAGTGGTAAGAGCGGCAAAAAAATACCATTTGTGTAAAAATGTGCACAAATAGGTTTAAAACAGTTGCAAAACAGTTCCTGGCAAAGGGATAGAAATGAGCAAGATGAGCAAAGTTTGAAAAAAATGATTTGTCCGATTTGCTGGTTTGCCAAGAAATTTGATTTGTTACAAATTAATTTGTCACAAATCGCTATAAATCAGGTATACCCGTATGTCATGGTGGCTAACGAAATGTATGGAGAGGGCTGTTGCAGTGAGCCTGCTCCATACGTGGCAGTAATAGTGACAGTAGTGGCCCCATAACAGAGTGGGGAGAGTGGCAGTAGCAGTAAAAGTGACAGTATGGCCTCATGACACAGTAGGGAGGTTGTCAGCAAGAACAGCAGTGATTTACAGGATGATATATGACACCTGCCGTCAATATTGAGGCACACTAACTGTATCACTAACATAATAGATTAACTCTGAATGTTGGTGCACTGCACAGTGATGCACATGACAATATATCACACTTGCCTTTAATACAGAGGCACTGTAACTTTATCCCTAACAGGACAGATTAACTATGAATGTTGGTTTCACTGCACAGTGATACACAAGGCAGTATACTCTCCCTGCAGTCTCCCAGCACTCTCCCTGCAGTCTATCTGAACTCCCCTCTTCAATATTGTCCTATTAACAGTTTGCAGCAACACTGTCCCTAACGCATGAGAACTTGTCATGTCTCTCCCTATGCTCAGCTCACAGGACAATCGTGAAGACCGCGCGAGATGATGGTTTTATAGGGCTGTGACTTTATAGGGATGGTGATGGCTATCTGCGGATTGGCTGGCTGCATGGCATTATGTGTGATCTCGCATTCCCAGGCTTCTTACTTTCACTTTGTAATATGTGCAGCCGCCATTTTAGGAAAAAACAATTTGGTTCCATGAAGCGTGAGGAAGTTCGGCTACATTGTGAATCAGTTTTCCTAAACTAAACAGACCGAATTCCACTTTGAAAGCTTTGATTTGCTCAACACTACATAGGGGCTTGATAAAGAACCCCTAATATGTATATATATACTGCAGAAAAATGGCGGCACCGACTAATCGTAGAGAGTGGGTGCAGCATTCATGGGGAATGGCGTCTAAGGCCTCTTTCACACTAGCGTTTTAGCTTTCCGTCCTAGAGATCCGTCCTCGGATCTCTAGGACGGAAAGCTACTGATCAGTTTTATCCCCATGCATCCTGAATGGAGAGAAATCCGTTCAGGATGCATCAGGATGCATCAGTTCAGTATGTCAACGTTTTTGGACGTTGACAAAGCGCAGCATGCTGCGGATTTGTCTCCGTCCAAAAATCCGAATACATGCCGCAACGCCGGATCGGAATTAATGCCCATTGAAGGGCATTAGTCTGGATCCGGCCATACTAAACGTCGTTTCCGCGCATTGCGGAACCGGCGTTTAGAGCGCCCGGGAGCCGCACGGAATGTAAGTATGCCGCTCCCCGCTCCCCACTGCTACTATGGCAACCAGGACGCTAGTAGCGTCCTGGCTGCCATAGTAACACTGAAAGCATTTTGAAGACTGATCAGTCTTCAAATGCTTTCAGTTCACTTGCGTTGTGCAGGATCCGGCGTGCATTCCGGCGACGGAAGTGCACGCCGGATCCTAACAACGCTAGTGTGAAAGAGGCCTTACCCCAAAATATAAAGTGGAAAAAGAACGGCACTCCAAAAATCAATAAATTCCTTCCTTTATTCACCCATATGGTGATATATATAAATATATATATTTAAATAATTTTCTAATTTCTGTTCTCATAGTAGTCTTCAGGCTGGCCAGCTTGTTTGGGCCTGATAATCTGGTTAATGATATTCTGAGCTCTACAGTTACTAATGATATTTTTGTAATTGTATCATTAAATTACTTAGCCCATTTGATGTTGATTATAACCACTAAATTGTGTGAACTGCGTGGGAGAAGTGAAAGAAAATTAGATAGTATAAGCAGTGTCAAAAAAGACAATACATTCTGCAAACTTTTATTTTTGAAGTAAGCTAAGTAAAAAAAAAACATATTGCCTGACTGGCACGCTAGAAAATTACATAGTGATGAACCTGCTATTTGACAGTAACGAAGTAATCTGCCATTTAACAGCTTTCATTATTGCACTATTGGTAAAATATAATGTTTTAATTTCTAGGCTGTTTGTCAGACACTTACATATAGAAATGTCACATCAGATTCACTTCTGGCACAGATTCATACCTCCCAACCTTTCAGACAGTTAAATAGGGACATCTGTAGTGGATGATTACTGGTTGTATTAACTGTTTTTGAGCAAAAAAAAACTGTGGTATCCATGTTATCATTTATAGATCTTGGTTGTAGGGCAACAGTATTTCACAAAAGTGAGTACACCCCACAACAGATATGACACTGATACAATGTAAAATCGTCAGTGCACAGCTTGTATAACTCCAACACACAGGCATTAATGTCTAAACCTCGGCCAACAAAAGTGAGTATACTCCTAAGTTAAAATGGTCAAATTGTGCCCAATTAGCCATTTTCCCTCCCCAGTGTCATGTGACTCATTAATGTTACACCGTCTCATGTGTGAATGGGGATCAGGTCTGTTAAATTTGGTGTTATCACTCTCACACTCTCTCATACTGGTCATTGGAAGTTTAACATGGCACCACATGGTAAAGAACTCTCTGAGGATCTGAAAAAAGAATTGTTGCTCTATATAAAGATGGCCTAGGGCCTAGGCTATAAGAAGATTGCTAACACCCTGAAACTGAGCTGCAGCATGGTGGCCAAGACCATACAGCGGTTTAACAAAACGGGTTCCATTCAGAAAAGGCCTTGCCATGGTCGGGCAAAGAAGTTGAGTGCACGTACTCTGCGTCATATCCAGAGGTTCAGGGGTAAGCCTTTTAGTGCTCAGACCATACGCTGCACACTGCATCAAATTGGTCTGCATGGCTGTCAACCCAGAAGGAAGCCTCTTCTAAAGATGATGAACAAGAAATCCCACAAACAGTTTGCTGAAGACAAGAAGACTAAGAACATGGATTACTGGAACCATGCCCTGTGGACTGATGAGACCAAGATACACTTATTTGATTCAGGTGGTGTTAAGCATGTGTGGCAGCAACCAGGTGAGGAGTACAAAGACAAGTGTGTCCTGTCTACAGTCAAGCATGGTGGTGGGAGTGTCATGGTTTGGGGCTGCATAAGTGCTGCCAGCTATGAGGAGCTACAGTTCATTGAGGGAACCATGAAGCAGAGTATGATCCCCTTACTTCGGAAACTGGGCCACAGGGCAGTATTTCAACATGATAATGACCCAAAAACACCTCCAAGATGACCACTGCCCTGCTAAAGAAACTGAGAGCAAATGTTTTGGACAGGCCAAGCTTGTCTCCAAACCTAAACCCTATTAAGCATTTGTGGGGCATCCTCAAATGGAAGGTGGAGGAGCGTCTTTAACATCCACTTGCTCCATGATGTCGTCATAGAGGAGTGGAAGAGGATTCCAGTGGCAACCTCTGAAGCTCTAGTAAACTCCATGCCCAAGAGAGTTTATGCAGTGCTGGAAAATGATGGTGGCCACACAAAATATTGACACTTTTGGCACAATTTAGCCATTTTCACTTTTGTTGCCAATGGTTTAGACCAGTGTTTTTCAACCTTTTTTGTGCCAAGGCACACTTTTTTATGAAAAAATCACGAGGCACACCACCATTAGAAAATGCTAAAAATTTAACTCTGTAGCCTATAAGCCCTATATTGACTATATAAAGTAATTCTCGTCAAAGTGTCTTAAATAGGTATGAAATAAACACAAAGAAATTATTTCTTTGATCTTCGCTGATACAGTGCAGCAGGTGCATCCTGAGCTGAGGGCTTTTTCCCGCCATCTCATCTATCATTGTCAAGTTCCCAGCCCCCTTCCCTCCCTCTCCTCTCCCTCCCCTCTCCTCTCCTCTCCTCATATCTCAGGACCGGGTGGTGCTGTGCTTGGCTTGAAATTAAATTGGCGTGCCTGTGAATGAACTTACTTACCTGCTCCTATGGCTCCTGTCCTGGCTCTGGATGATGAGTCTCGTCCTCCTTCCCTCTCAGTCTCTTCTCTGGCTCTGCTCCACCTCCGAGTGCTGCTGTGCAAGTCGCGCGGTGCGCATGTTCTCAAATCCCGCGAGACCTGCTGCGACCTCGAGAATAGTGTTGAGCTCGAGTATTCGCGAATATTCGTGGTAAAAAAATCACATGCAATTTTTTACCACGAATATTCGCCAATATTCGAGCTCACGGACACGGCACACTGGACAATATCTCAGGGCACACTAGTGTGCCGCGGCACAGTGGTTGAAAAACACTGGTTTAGACCCTCACACCAAATGTACACTGTTATACAAGCTGTAGACTGACTACTTTACATTGTTTCAAAGTGTCATATCTTCAGTGTTATCCCATGAAAAGATGCAATAAAATATTTACAAAAATGTGAGGGTGTACTCACTTTGTAAGATACTGTATGTACACTATTATTACAATGTGTTTATTATATATGTACTCTAGCACTACAATGTGTAACATATAACATATGTATCATCATATCATCTATCAACATCAGTTGTTCACAAGAACACAGAACTCAACTTCACCTAATATACTGTAGTTGGCTGTCCCAAGTACCATTCCAACATCTCTTGGTACTAAGATAACCCCAGAACTTACAGTAGGAATGAATTGCAGGACATATGGACTATCACCAGAAACATATGATATATAAAGAGCACATCAACACTAGAAGACCAAATACTGAAATAAACTCACAGCTAGATTACAGAAAAAGAATGATAAGGGTCACAGATGAAGGAGATGGGAGCCCAGCGACGGAGCAGGTGCTGGATAGTAATGGCAAACAGACTGTTAGTGGATATATGACGAATAATGAAATACTGAACTGATCCTGCTTTAAAAATACAAACCGGCAACACAGCCAAAGAAATAAAAAAAACAACTCAGCAAAAGGCGAATAATAAACAAAAGGCCAGATGACCAGAGGACCAGATATCCCAGGATACAAAGACCCAATATACGCTAGAATATAGGCTCTCCAAAGAAAGCCAGGGAAGCAAAAGGTGTGGACTTTTAAAGGCTCGGCAATCAAAAACTCCTCCCCAAATTAACCAGACCAAGCTAGGCACTAACCTGACCCAGATTCAGATAGCATAGCAAAAGGAAATACGAGATGGAAAATTTAGGGAAGAGCATATATTGATTTTGTCAGATTTTGTTGCAGACTTGCTGTAGAATTGCTGTATATTTCAACTTAGAAATGGCAAAAGCTGAAGCATGTATTAAAATTCTGCATCATAAATTAACATGATGTGAATATTAAAATTCACTTTGCATGTCCATTTCATCTTAGCTTTCTTATTGATTTTCTTTGCTGCTACTATAGCAAATTTTCTGCCCAGAAGTCTAAGTGGAAAATCTGGAATGTATCCATCCTATGTTGACATAACCTTGAGTTTCTGTGCCTCATATGAGAATTGTAAGATCAATAATTTTGTACTGCTAACTAGTGATGAGTGAGCATGTTCGGCCGAGTACCGGTTCGGCTCGAGCATCGCTATGCTCGCCACATGGCGGTACTTGGCCTAGAACTCATGTGCTCGAGTGAAATGCTTGACTCTCCGCTCTGCATGTTTTGCGGGTTTCAAGCAGCCAATAAAGGTGCAAGTAAGTACTGACCTCACTGTAATGCCAGTAGCCATGTTAGCTGCTTGCATTACAGTGAATGGCTGGCCGGAACGCATCATCGGAGGTTATATAGCACCCGATGACACATGTTCGGCTCAGACATAGTCACAGAGAGCATCGGGTAGGAAGGGAAAGACAGAGCAGGGAGCGAAATTCATAGATTTTAGTTAGAGAAAGCTTTTCAAAGATCCAAAAGTCCTTTTAAGGACTACTGTGTGTTTTAGATTAACAATATATTTAACAGCAGTGTCAGGGCCATCCGTGCTAAGGAAAGGACAGATAGTGCAGGGAGAGAAATTTGCTGTATTTAATAACAAAAGCTTTTCAAAGTACCCAAAATCCTTTTAAGGGCTACTGTGTGTGCTTCACAGCATCAAGATATTTTTATTTTATAACTATTAGTGACATATACTGCACATCATCCGCAGACTGACTCTTTAATAATCTGGGTCACATCTAGTGTCCATAATCTGTGGTGGTCTCTGTAACCAATACTGTCCTGCCTCAGAAAACACTGTCAGTATTAAGAATTCCAACAATCTGGTCCTCATATAGTGTCCATAGTCTGTGGTGTTCTATAACAAATACTATTCAGCCTCAGAAAACAGTGTGTATATTACAACTTCCATTAATCTGGGCCTAGTAAAGTGTCTACAATCTGTGGGTTTTTGTATCCAACACTGAACTGAATCTGAAAACACTGTCTATATTACAACTTCCATTAATCTGGACCTAGTAAAGTGTCCAAAATCTGTGGGGTTTTGTATCTAATACTGAACTGAATCTAAAAACAGTGTGTATATTGCAACTTCCATTAATCTGGGCCTAGAAAAGTGTCCAAAATCTGTGGGTTTTTGTATCCAATACTGAATCTGAAAACAGTGTGTATATAACAACTTCCATTAATCTGGGCCTAGTAAAATGTCTAAAATCTGTGGGTTTTTGTATCCAATACTGAACTGAATTTGAAAACAGTGTGTTTATTACAACTTCCATTAATCTGGGACTAGTAAAGTGGCCAACATCTGTGGGTTTTTGTATCCAATACTGAACAGCATCTAAAAACACTGTCTATATTACAACTTCCATTAATCTGGGCCTAGTGTAGTGTCCAAAATCTGTGGTGTTCTGTAACCAGTACTGTCCTACATCAGAAAACTGTGTCTTTAGCGGAGAGTAAAACAATCTGCGCCACATTTAAAGACAAAACCATTAATATGAAAAAGGTGAGCACAAAGGGACGGGGAAGTGGGCGTGATGCTGATGGTGCAAGCAGAGGCCGTGGCCCTGGGAGCAATTAAACTGTGCCTGCTGCCAGTGCACCATAAAAAACAAAAAATCCACCTTACCCATCTTCATGTCCAAATTAGTTGGGCGGCGCAGGACAACACTGTGCAATTCAGACTAGTGCGAACAGGTGGTCGGTAGGATTGCTGAAGATAAAGTCGGTTAAGCACCACCCTCTCTTCCACTACATTCAGTCTCTGTAGCCAAAAGTCTGGTCAACCGAATCCTCACTCTGATCCTCCTTCCTCCCACCATGTCGCGTCTGGCCAAACAAGTGATCCCACACTCGGATATTCACATGACCTCTTTTCATCGCCAGTACTTGGTTTGGCTCTGTCGCCAAGCAAGCTTGAAGAGGTACCTGAGATATTGTGCCCTAATTCCCAACCTCTTGAGCCTTCGCAGTCTTAAGAAGATGACGGTGGTGAACGGCAATCATTCGTTCATGAGGTGGATGATGATGAGACACAGTTGTCAATCACTGAGGTTGTGGTTAGGTCAAGTCAGGAGGATGAGCAGAGTGAGGAAGTGGTAGAGGAGGTGGTGGACAATGAGGTCACTGACCCCACATGGGAAGGTGAAAAGGCGAGAGAGGACAGCAGTACAGAGGGGGAGGTATCCGCAGCAACTCAACAGTCTGGAAGAGGCAGTGGGGTTTCAAAAGGAGAAGTTGGCCCACACCAAACAGGCCCACAACCGTTACATGGAGCACCCCATGTGTAAATCTACCTTGCCAAGTGGAAGGTGTTGATGACAGTGCAGACGACAAAAGAGTGGTCATTTGCAACCTGTGCCGTACCAAAATGAACCGGGGAGTAAACACTAGCAACCTCACCACCACCAGCATGATCCGCCACATGGCATCCAAGCTCCCTAATAAGTGTCCAAAATCTGGGTCTGCGGGTCACAATACTGCCTCCTCTTCCCCTGTGTTACGCACTGCCCCTCGCCCTGCACCTTGACTTTTGCATGAACCGGCAGCAACAACATCCACTTACCTGTCCCAGCGCAGCGTCCAAATGCCGATAACACAGGCATTTGAACGCAAGCGCAAATAGTCATAAACTTATTAGTTCAGAGTACTAGTGAAGGCGCTCCGCATGTGTGCTCATTTCCGCAAATCGTCCACAGCTTTAGCCAGTCTGTCAACGCTGCAGCAGCGATAACGCTATTATGAGTGTAACCATCCCACTGCTGTGTCTACTCAAACGATCACTGCTCACAATTAAGGAGGACGCCCTGAATGTGGCAGATGAGGAAATGGGGGAGAACACATTTACAGACCACCCACAGTTCGTCTTGTTCACGCGAATTGGGCCATGAAGAGGAGGAGGAGGAGCTTGAGACAGTTGTAACTGCTACAGAGGGTAGTACCCATTGAACTTTAATTCCATCTGTTCAGCGTGGATGGGCAGAACAGGAGGAGGAGGAGGGGATGGAGAGTCATCCTGATGTTTAAATCGACGTTTTGCCTGTTGATACTCTGGCACACATGGCTGACTTCATGTTAGGCTGACTTTCCCGCGACCCTCGCGTTATACGCATTTTAGATAACACAGATTACTGGGTATTCACCCTTCTCGACCTCCTCTAGAAAGAGAACTTCTCAACTCTCATTCCTGACGACGCAGCCAGCAGAGTCCATACGTCCTTAGGCAACCGAGGAAGGGAGACAAGGGGAAGACGCAGCAGTTCCAACAGAGGCAGGGCAACACTCTCAAAGGTATGGGACACTTTCATGACACCCCGCCAACAACCTCACCCTGAAGCACAGCCTAGTGGCACAAGGAGGGGAAAATTTTGGAAGATGGTGAAGGAATACATCGCAGACTGTGTCAGCATTCTAAATGATCCCTCAGTGCCTTACAACTACTGGGTGTCCAAACTGGACACGTGGCATGAACTTGCGCTCTACGCCTTGGAGGTGCTGGCCTGCCCTGCAGCCAGCGCTTTGTCTGAGGGTGTATTTAGTGCTGCTGGTGGCATTATAACTGATAAGCGTATCCACTTGTCCACTGACAATGCTGACAGTTTGACTCAGATAAAAATTAACAAGGCCTGCATTACCCCTGACTTCTACACTCCACCAGAGGAGAGCTGAGATGATGATGAACATCAATGCAATTTCAATGTATTGTTTTTAATGTACTTAGTCTACTATAGTGTATTCCCATGCACCTTTTCCACCACAAAAAAGTGTATATGGTTGAATCTTGTTTTCTCCTCATCATCATCCTCCTCCTAATCCAGATTGTATATATTCCCTCCACTACAATTTTTAAAGAGGGTCAGCTCACCAGCAGGCCCTCAACCATAATATTTTAGAGGGTCAGCTCAGCAGCAGGCCCTAAACCATAATGTTTTAGAGCGTCAGCTCACCAGCAGGCCCTAAACCATATTGTTTTATAGGGTCAGCTCACCAGCAGGCCCTCAACTATAAATTTTTACAGGGTCAGCTTACCAGTAGGCCCTCAACAATGATGTTTAAGAAGGTCAGCTCACCAGCAGGCCGTAAACCATAATGTTTTATAGGGTCAGCTCACCAGTAGGCCCTCAATCATAATGTTTTACAGGGTCAGCTCACCAGCAGGCTCTCAACCATAATTTTTTAGAGGGTCCGCTCATCAGCAGCCCCTCACCCCTAATGCTTTAGAGGGTCAGCTCAGCAGCAGGCTCTCAACCATAATGTTTTAGAAGGTCAGCTCACCAGCAGCCCCTCGTCCCTGATGTTTTAGAGGGTTAGCTCAGCAGCAGGCCCTCAACCATAATGTTTTAGAGGGTCAGCTCACCAGCAGCCCCTCACCCCTAATGTAATGAGGGTCATCAGCAGGCCTTTGCTCCAAATGTTTTTGAGGGTCGCCACCAGACCACCAATCATAATTTTTCAAGGGTGTGTATGATGCCCTCCTTTGTGTGTAATAAAGGGTGTATTATAGTGCCAGTTCCTTGTAATTATTGGCAGCAATTTCACTTAGTGCATAGGCTATATGAGTGTAGGAGTCCCACTACCTGAACAATTGTACAGCAATGTGAATTGGGCCCACCTTTATGTGATATAGAGGCTGTTTCGGAGTGTCTCTTGCTTGTCATTTTTGACAGCACTTGCACTTTATATAACATTGAACATACAGGAAATAATTTTTCCTAACATTTTTCCCTTAAAAATTGTATTTTTTTGGAGGGGTTTTGGGCGTATTTTTTTCAGTCTCTAAAAGTGGCATACAACTCGGACAACATGGTTCCCAGCAGCGACCTGAGAGTCCAAGATGCATCCATATATCCTCCCCATGCTGTTCCCGATCCTTTTCAGTGGTGTTTCTGTCACTTTCTGACCTTTTCCAATAGACCAGGCACCATCCCCTCTTCAGAGCAGGGGTGCCTGGTTGTCTCCCATTGACTTCCATTATACTCGGGTGCTCAGCCGAGCAAACGAACATAGCTATGTGTTTGGCCCGAACACCCGAATACTTTGGTGCTCGCTCATCACTACTGCTAACATGTTCAGTAAAATCTTCTGTTTACCCGATCGAGCCTACAACCCTTTCTTTAGACAGGTACCCTCAACAACCTTCTTGCATGTGGCCTCTTGGAATTACTTGGTGAGTACTATTATTATACACTACCTAAACCATCAATAAGACAGTTATACGTTGCAATGTACTATATATACAGCATACTTGAATATTTTGAACACCATGAGTTAGAATAACCCAGTTGGTTTGTCTGTCCTGTAAAAAAATAATAATAAAAAAAACAATGATAGAATATGATATGGTCATGAGTTGTGCTAAATAGGAAACTCAGCACTGTTTCATATTTGGCTGTAAATATGAATTTTGAGATTATCTTGATTCAATGCATTGTTACATTTTCCAAATATTTGCCTTTCCATGATTTTATGATTTTCTCACTTTGCATGACACAAATGTGTTATCACATTAGTGAGTCGTTTGTGAAATAAGAAAAATAGCAGCATGACTTTTTATACATTTATCATTTATTTTCTGTACTCAGCAAAGTGCAACATCAGTAATCATTAGAGGCTACTGCTTCATGCAGTAGTAGAAATGAATCATTAGTATGCAGTGATCGGACAGTGCTAGTACTGTTCTATTTATTTTTGCCAACTGTATATAACCTAACTTACATATTTGTAAATTTTGACCACTCTGATCAGCAGAGACTAAAATGCCTATACAATATCAATGTTGATGAAACCGACTAAAGCAATACAAAAAGTAGCATGACTCAGTATCAACATCTCAGAAAAAAACACTTAAGGGACATGCATCATATCTCATAAAAAAATCTTTATTAGAAATATACTGACATACATTTTAAAATTATACAAAAATGACAGTAAATCATGTGATAACCAGCAAGATCAAAAAGCTTGTGTATCCTGGAGGTCATACACTAAATAGGAGCAGCCCATACAATCCAAACATAACCATAAGTACCAGAAGGTAAATGGTCCAGAGTTTTTAGAAATTAGTCCTGACCAATAGGTCTGGTCTATGTAAAGTACAAGGACCTGAAACCAAAAAAGTACTAAGGTATAAGTGGCAGCTAATAATAGGTACACAGATTATATGTACCAGTCATAGTCCCGACAAAAAGTCAGATACCTATAAAGTGCACACAAATGGAACCAAAAATACCTGAGTCTGGGCAGTAGCAAATCAAATCAGTAAAGTGGGCCTCCCAGGAGCACCGAACTCCCCCGACGTACGTTTCGCGCCTGCTTTCTCAAGAGGCCCTTTTTATGAGATATGATGCATGTCCCTTAAGTGTTTTTTTCTGAGATGACAATATCAATGTTGCCAAGATGGCAATGATAAATTCCCATTTCATATAATAAAGTCCGTTTTTTTTTCCAGTCTGTAGTGCTGTAATTTTCAACAAATTTATTAGGCATTGCATGATTTTGATAAATTTGGAGCATATTTAAAAGTAACACCTTTGTCTAGAGATATTACTCAATTTTTTTACACCATCCCCCTACTGGAGTAAGGTTTTCCCTTTTTTCCAATTCTTTAAAAAGTCTCAGTTGCTAAATTTGGTGTACATCTAATTAAAACAACTAACCCACTTTTATATCTACTTTTCAAAGTTGTGAGAGCAGCCTATAATCACAGAAAGTCTCAAAAGTGAGCAAAATGGCATGCACCAAGATTTTCAACTTCTTTCCTGGCAGAATTATGGTGCATTCAATGCTTTTTAATTCCTTAATGACCAGGCCCGATATAATGCTTGTTCAAGAAATTTTATACCAGCAATAACTTTTATGACTTTTTTGTATTTTTTGGAGGGGGTTATATTATTGAACTTGCAATATTGTTGTTAACGTAATATACGTTTTCTTACACAATATGTCCCATAAGAGGTCATAAAAGACCTCTAGGGGACATAAATTTTTTTCTTTGTTTGTACAGACACAGATAGAAGTAGACACCTCTTGGACCTGCACAGATCTTGACAACAAACGTTCTCAACCCATTCCAGACTGAGGCTGATCAGCGCATCCAATATGAAAGAAGATGTGGCTGGGCTTACAGAAACAATGCACTTTATGTGCTATGCTATTTACCATAAAAGGGAATGAGAGTTGCAGAAAGTGTAGAAAAATTAGATACTGTAACATAGTGTGTCACTTGAACAGATTAACTTGGGGCTACTCCCAAAGGTGTTATCTTAGTTGCCCACTTGGTCTTCACCCTTTAACCCCTAAACAGGAATCTAGACTCAGGGTAACCACTAAGCTTCTATATCTCAGAGTAGTCTCTGTTCAAGTAAATGCTTACCCATGGGGGTCAAGAGATACCAGAGCGGAGCACAGAGGGGTCAGGCAAAACCATAATCAGTGACAGGCCAAGTAAAGGACAAGCAATGTGTGATAAGTCCAGTAAACAGTCTGAGGTGAGAGCAGTCAGTTCAGGGTCAGTATTGGGATTAGGCAGGACAGGCAATGAAGGTTCAAAATCTAGGAAACAGACAGGAGGCAGTACATGGGCAAACAAACGTAATCAGCACACATGTGCAGGAAATAGAAAATTGGAATCTATTGCTCAGGCACCCTCATATCCTACAGCCAGTGAGAGGCACTGATGGCAAGAAGCAAACCTTCGTATGCAAGAATGAACAGAAAAGGCTGGGCTCGACCAGGAAGAAGGAGAGGACGGCTAGTAAGTGCAAGTCACTGGAGCAAGTGAGCAGAGCAGAGTGGCCATCACGTCTTTCAATCAGAGGCTGAGAGTGGCAACCAGCTGCCACTTGGAACGGAGTTGTAGGACTTCTGTTATGATAGGCGCAGGTCCAAGCAATAGGACCCATGTATATCAGACATTCATGGCATATCTTGTAACTATGCTATTTCAGGGTTTCATGCTACAAAAAATATGAAAATATGCAGAAATGTGAATGTTTTCTCTTAAAATCGGATCTCTCTGGAAAAATAATTCAATCTGTATGCCCTCCTAGGCTATATGGATGGTAAATATCACCCATTTGTGACAATGAGGAGAGACACTCTATAAATGTGGTTCCTAGTCCTGTCTTGCATTATATAGACAACTACTGATTTGAATGAATAGCATGTAATGCTACATTTCCCCTACAATAGCCACTGTAGAGAAAATGCATGGCATCACCCAGTGAAAACATCTGATTGGCAGGCTTGAAGAAAATTGACCCACTAAAGAAGCAATCTTCTATCTTAAAGATTATCGTTAAGACTACTGCATTGGTTCCTGGGGAAAAATGTAAAATTAAGGAGACCTGCCAGAATAGTATTTTCAGCATATGTGTTTTAATGTTTTAGAACACGTTAAAATGTTAAATTCAGGTTTAGTTATCAATTGGGGCATATTTAAAGATGCATGAATGTTGAATGTTATATTCAGGAAGCCCCTTCTATGTTTTGTGACAGATTTTTGTGAGAGTCCTAAAAAGATTGTGGTTTGAAGATGCATGCTGTTTGACTCATTTACAAAATAATTCTGTAAATTTTCTTCCTGAAAACTACTGGTTAGATACAACAGGTAAGACTATTAAAATTCCTATTGGTATGTATCAGTGTCTCAGTGCACAAGATCAGCAAATATGCCCAGTCTTGAGGATCCAAAACACCAGATACAATAACTACATCATCCTTGGCCTGAGTGGCTGCTGTGTGTATTTGTGAAGACATTGATATATTTGATTTTCTACATGATCACATTACCCCTGACAGAAATCAGAAAAGCAAATCCTGTCATCAGAATTTCATAGTGGTGCAGCCACAGACTTTAAGATTGTAGTGTCAAGCAATAATATCACAGGACTGAAATAGTTTTAAAAAGTTTTTACATTTTAATGTACAATTAAGACCTTTCAATTTGCATCTGCTAGGTCTCATAAGAACTGTTATATTAGGAAAATGGTCTCTTACAGAATAGCAATAATAACAGATTACATTTTTTCTGTGAAAACCAGATTGACATTGTAACTAGTGATGAGTGATTTTTTTTTGATTTTTTTTTTATTTGACTCGCCTGCTTCACTGAATTTCACAAAGAAAGTTGTTTCATGACAAATTATTTTGTCATGAAGCGTGTTTCTTTGTAAGTAGCAGGCGAAATGATGGGAATTTCGACTGAACCCCTCAGATGCTGCTTTCATCGCTGATCGTGTCACCTGAGAATATTAGCGAGGCCTTTGATGGGTTAATTCTTTGAAAAAAAAATAATTATCAAGTTCAGCTCGGCTGTATATGCACTGTGCATCAGACTCACGCTTAACTGGCACACTTTCTGCACCATTCATACTTAATCTATTCTATTATACATAGACTTACTATGCATCAGACTTATTGTCAACAGGTGGTCTAATATGCAGGCGCGTTTATCTAGTTTGCTTACTGCACCATTAATACTTCATCTGTTCTATTATACATAGATACATACTGTGATAGAAAAAAAGATCAAAATCCAGCACGCAGGCCACAGATAAAATCCAATTCCTTTATTGTAATCTACAGGCTGACCGGGATATGTTGACTTACTGTGCATCAGACACATTGTCAACAGGTGGGCTAATATATAGGAACATTTTTCTAGTTAATATGCTGCACCATTCATACTTAATCTATTGTGTTATAAATAGTCTTATTGTGCATCAGACACATTTTCAACAGGAAGTCTAATACATAGGTGCGTTTATCTAGTACACTTACTGTGTCTTTAATACTTAATATCAGGGGCGTAACTAACTACCATAGCAGCAGACTATGCGGCTGCTATGGAGCCCAGGGCAGGAGGGGGCCCAGTCTTAGTTTGGATCATCTCCTCTTCTGCTGGAGGTGAAAACTTGGTCAGGACTCTACCCTCTAAAGGAACAACTTTTAGAAAATGAAGCAGTGGAAAAATGGCCCAAGGGTTATTGAAAGGGCTTTAGGAAGAAACCCTCATGTCCTGTGTGGGGGGACAGGTTTAATCCTTGCTATAGGGCCCTTACTTCTCTATGTATGCCACTACTTAATTTGTTCTGTTATACATAGACTTACTGTGCATTAGACTGTAAGTTATATCTGAACAAAATACCATACCCATCAGTTTACAAGGATATATACAAACAATACAAACATAAACTAACACATAAAAAAGATTTGACAAGCTTAGACTTAATGCAGTTAAAAGGAATCTGTCAGCATGATCTCAAATTCTGTTTAGTAATACATGAGCAGTACTGCAGATAATGAGCCCAGATCTCAATTTTTTTTCCTATTGCCCTTTATTCCCCCACTGTCAACACTCAAATCTGCGCTGAAATACACTGTTGACTATTGTATATCAATGTTGTGCCATGCTAACATAATTGAGAGGACTCATGTGCACATGCATGGCAGTCCTGACTGACAATGTATTTCAGTGCTGTGAGCACTGACAGTGGAGTAATGGAGGCAGTACAAAAAAAATGTGATCTGGACCATATTTGCATTACTGAAAATGTAGTACTGCTGATAATAATCTAAGATCGTGGTGAATGATTCACTTTGAGGGAGAATGGTGTCTGATACAGAGATGATGTTATCATATGAAACAAACTGGGATATTTTTGATAAATAATCATATGTACTGTAGAAATACCCAGGAAGAATCAAGGGCAAAGAATCAGAAAAAATGTATTACAGTATATTATGCTGCTCTTTTAATTTTTGTGTGAAATTGAACTCTGTTTCATAATCTATTGTTGGACACTCCCAGGCCAAGTATAACTTAAAAGATTGTAGAGAAGGATTTTCATAATGAAGAGTATACTGTATATGCATATTAAGCAACCCCCAAATCTGTCTGACACCTGCAATATGACTATACAGTATGTATTAACAGAGGCATACGGTTGCTTGACGTTACTTGGCTCCAATGCACAATCTGTAACAGAACTCTACACCTATCATGTTCCATTTATCATACTGGTGCATTCTTTTTCTGTATATGGTTAGAGATGCTCAAGTACCAAGGCACAGATGCAACTTTATTACCAAACTCAGTACTAAAAATATAAAATAAACAACAAAAATAAATATAAATATTTCCATGTGCCAAGCAGGTTCATATTTATTATTTATTTTTATTGTTTATTTTATATTTTTATTGCTGAGTTTGATACAGTCAGTGTACCATTCCTGCAAACAAATACCATAATAAGCTAATCAGAAAACTGGATATACTGTAACACTCCAAACATATCCAGATAGTATTACTTTTTATGTAAGCAATTATGGGAGTAGATTTGTCCAACCTTTATGACAGCTATTAATGTTTATATTTGGCTACGGTATTTGTGCCCACCATCACAAGAATGCCTAGAATGTGTTGTGTGAATTGTAGGATATATAAACCTGATTGTATCTTCATACAAACTGAACATACATATCATCTCTCCGCCAGATATTGCTATCATTATTTGTTGGCCCACATATATTTTCTTCTGTATGATCTATACTAGGGATGGGCAAACCAGTTGAGATTCAGTTCAGTTCCGATTCGCCAAATTTTTTAAAAAGATCCAAACCAAATTGGCTGCAACTGCCCTGAGATTTGGTATATAACACCTTCTAGCCTGAGACTCATAATTTTTAGGAAAACATGTTATCTCTTTTTATTATTTTTAGTAAAACTTTAGTTAAATTTTTATGAATTTGTACTTTTCCTCTATCCCTACTCTAAGCTCTTGAACGCAATGACAGCAATCGTAAATCATGTCGGAGTGACACTGACATACACTACTCACAAAAACTAGGGGTATTTGGCTTGTGGGTAAAATTTCAGGATGAACCTAAAACTTTAACCTTTATAGGTGACCTTTCTAAACTTTTGTATACACATGTCCAACTGTTTAATGTGTCATTACTTTTTGCACAACTTGCTATTCTCTAACAAGAAGCCTAAAGACAAATTCACAACATGTATTTGATCCATGATCCGCCCAATAAATTTCCTGGTTCAATTAGAATTGGTATTCAAACAGTCCCCCTCATCATGCTGTTCCCATTTTGACATCATTAGATCAAGATGACACCTAACAATTGATGAACTGTACCTTTTCTTTGCGAGGCTTCAAGCAGGATATTCTCAAATGGAAGTGGTGACTGAGCTTAGAGTGTCACAGAGTGTCATCAGCAAGTTGCAATGGAAATATAGAGAGACTGGAAGAGGGAGGCATAGAAGTTGACATCCTTTGGCCACATACAACACTGATGACCTTTTAATTGTGAAAAATGCCTTGGGCAACCGGATGATGAATGCCACATAACTCAACTCCAGGAGCATTTAAGGGAGGTGAGAGGCACTCAAGTGTCATGTCAGACTATTTGAAACTGTTAATATCAGCAAGGGTACCTGACCACAGGTGTCATTGTCTTGCATGGGCCAGGGGGCATAAACATTGGACGAGGGACCAGTGGGCCTCAGTGCTGTTCACTGATGAAAGTTGATTCACACTGAGCAGAAATGATGGCCACCAACGATGCATCAGCCACTGTTGTCACTAGATGAGCCTTTGGTGGTGGTGGTGTTATAATGTGGGTAGGTGTGTCTAGTTAATAAAGAACTGACATACACTTTGTGAATGGTACAGTGACAAGCCCATACTACTTGAATAACATCATTAATCCAGTCATTGTGCCACTGCATGAACAACACAGGCCTAATTGCATCTTCATAGATGACAATGTGCCAGCTCATCGAGGGAACATCATTAGGGATTTGCTGATGGAGACTGGGGTACCTCAAATGGAGTGGCCTGAACATTCTCCAGACCTGAATCCCTTTGAAAACCTATGGGATTGGCTGAGTCATAGTGTAGAAGCTCATAACTCTGTACCCTAGAACCTCAATGACCTGAGGGCCGCCCTTTAAGAAAAGTAGGATGCCATGCCTCAGCAGACAATAAGTCGACTTGTGAACAGTTTGAGATGTCATTGTCACGCTGTAATTGATGCTCAAGGGCACATGACAAGTTATTAACCTCTTAAGGACACAGGGCGTATGGGTACGCCCTAATGTCCGAGTCCTTAAGGACACAGGGCGTACCCATACGCCCTGTATTAAATCACGTGTAGTAAAAAAAAAAAACGCGCTAGAAACATGGTTCCTGCTGCGATCTTGCAGCAGGAACCATGTTAACATGCCGAGGGGGGTCGTGTAACCCCCCCGCATCGGCGATCGCAGTAAACCGCAGGTCAATTCAGACCTGCGGTTTATTGCGCTTCCGGTTCATTCGGGTCCGCGGTGACCTGATGAACCGGAAAATAACGGTGATCGGTGGTGTGATATCACACCACCAATCACCGTTCTTGATTTAGGGGCGGTGGCGGCGGTGATCTCTCCTGATTGGTCGGGAGAGAGGCGGCGGATTCAAACTCCCGTCGCTCCTCTCCCCTCCTCTTGCTGCTGCCGCCGCCGCCCGGACAAGACCGCTCCTGTGACCTCCCCTACTTGGCTCCCATCACCCTCCTGCACCCACCCATCAGGTAGGTTAGGGTCAGTGAGGAGAGGTAGTTTAGGCAGGGATAGAAGGGACAGTTTAGTTTTAGGGAACCCCCAAAAAAAAAAAAAGTTTATTTGCTGTGCTGCCTGTGGTGGTTGGGGTCCACAGCACTTAGCTGTGCGCCCTAAACCCACCCAGGGGTGCTGATCCCCCACTCCGCTACCCCCTCTGCCGCCCCACCCTCTGCCACCAACCTCTGCCACCCACCTCCCTTCTCCGCCACCCCCTCCGCCACAAACCACCTGCTAACCCCTCCACCACCTCCCTCCGCCACAAACCACCCGCTAACCCCCTCCACCACCTCCCTCCGCCACAAACCACCCACTAACCCCCTCCACCTCCCTCCGCCACAAACCACCCGCTAACCCCCTCCACCACCCGCCTCCCTCCTCCGCCACCCGCCTCCGCCACCCACCTCCGCCACAAACCACCCGCTAACTCCCTCCACCTCCCTCCGCCACAAACCACCCGCTAACCCCCTCCACCACCCGCCTCCCTCCTCCGCCACCCACCTCCGCCACAAACCACCCGCTAACCCCCTCCGCCACCCGCCACTAACCTCCGCCTCCCTTCTCCGCCACAAACCACCCGCTAACCCCCTCCGCCACCCACCACCACCCTCCGCCACCACTTTTCGTGTGCTTACTGTGGCCGGCACTCTTTGCGTCCGGCCACTGTTAGCGCATCGCTCGACCCACTGCTGATCAGTGCCGGACAGCTGATCAGCAAGTTTGAACTTGCCCATAACATTTTTTTTCTTATTAGTACGCGAACACCCGCCCCAACACACACGCACATACAATAAAGTTTGACACACACGCACATACACGCACACACACCCATGGCCCGCCAGCTGTTCACGGTGGAGGAGGCATACGCCCAGATGCTCTCCGACACCGAGAGCGCCAGTGAGGATGACGATGACCCCACCTTCCTCCTGTCATCTGCATCCTCCTCATCATCATCTGATGATGATGAGCCCCCAAGGCGGCGGAGACGCCGCCAGGCGGAGCCAAGGGCCCCACATGCTAGGGACCCTGTGGCCCACACCAGTACGAGCAGCCCTGGGGCTCGTACTGGTTTCCGGCCCACCAAATAAGCGCACCGGAGCCCCCTACCGGTGAACTTAGCTGGTGTCCCCAGTGGACTATGAGCCTGTGATTCCGGATTTTGCTGGCAATCCTGGAATCCAGATTCCCACAGTGGGGTTCACTGAAATAGACTATTTCAGTTTTTTTTCAGTGACCCACTGGTGAATCTGATGGTGGAGCAGACGAATCTGTACGCCCAACAGTTCGTCGCTCAGCACCCAGGTTCCTTTTGGCTAGACCCGGTGGCTGGATCGCCAGTCAGTGCAGCCGAAATGAGGACCTTTTGGGGCCTCGTGCTGCATATGGGTTTAGTTCAAAACCCAGTGTCAGGCAATACTGGAGTGGGGACGTCCTCTACCAGACCCCACTGTACAGTATGGCCATGACACGCTCAAGGTTTGAGGCCATACGGAAATGCCTGCATTATGCAGATAATGCAGCATGTCCCCCAAACTGATCCTGCCTATGACCGGCTGTACAAGATACGGCCGATCATCGATCACTTTGGGGCCGCATTCGCGCAGGCCTACATACCTGGAAGGGAGGTGGCGATTGATGAGTCTCTCGTTGCTTTCAAGGGAGACTCAGTTTCCGCCAATACATTCCCACTAAGCGAGCGAGGTATGGCGTGAAGCTCTACAAAATTTGTGAGAGTACCTCAGGGTACACTTACAAATTTCGTGTGTACGAGGGACGAGATTCCCGTATTGAACCCCCAGAATGTCCCCCACTCTGGGTGTTAGCGGGAAAATCGTGTGGGACCTTTGCACCCACTGCTGGATAAGGGTTACCACCTGTACGTGGACAACTTTTATACCAGCATTCCCTTGTTCAGGTCCCTTGCCGCCAGATCCACGTTCGCTTGTGGGACCGTGCGGAAAAATCAGCGTGGCCTCCCTACCTACCCCTCCAGGTACCCATCCCCAGGGGTGAGACCCGTGCCCTTACCAGCGACAACCTGTTGCTGGTCAGATATAAGGACAAGAGGGATGTCCTTATGCTGACCACAATCCATGGTAACGGCATCACCCCAGTCTCTGTGCGAGGATCCACGGCAACGGTCCTCAAACCCGATTGTATCGTCGACTACAATCGGTATATGGAGTGGAGTTGATCTGTCTGATCAAGTTCTCCAACCATATAATGCCATCGCGGAAAACCCGGGCATGGTACAAAAAAGTTGCGGTCTACATGGTACAGGTTGCCTTGTACAACGCTTTTGTACTATGCCGAGCGCTGGCAGCACAGAGACTTTCCTCCAATTCTATGAGGCAGTCCTCAAGGACCTGATCTTTTCAGACCGGGAAAGAGCAGGTCGGAGTACCTCGGGAATTAGAGGCGCCCGGATCGTCCCTGGCCAACACTTTCCAGGTGTGGTCCCCCATACTGGAAAGAGGGGACGAACCCAAAAAAAGTGCAGAGTGTGTCGCAAGAGGGGGATACGGAAGGACACCACCATTCAATGCGACACGTGCCCCGATCATCCGGGCCTCTGCGTTATCAATTGCTTCAGGGAGTATCACACTTCCATGGAGTTCTAAATTTTTATAATTCCCTACAGTCCCCTAGAGAACATAAAAAACTATGGCTCTCAGTCTTTGGAGGCACAGAAACAATTTTTTTCCCCAAAAATATTAGTTTTAGTGCAGGCATCCTCAAAATGCGGCCTTCCAGTTGTTGTAAAACTACAACTCCCAGCATGCCCAGCTACAGGTATCAGCAAGGCATAGTGGGAATTGTAGTTTTACAACATCTGGAGGGCCGCTTTTTGAGGATGCCTGTTTTAGTGTCTCCTAAGTCTGAGAGCCATAAATATTGGGCATCGCCGCGTTCGTAAAAATTTGCTCTATAAAAATAAAATTTGACCCAACCCCTTGGAAAAACGACTTAGTTTTTATTTATTTTTTTTATGTCCAAAAAGCCATTTTTATTGTCACCCAACATCAAAAAAGTGTAATAGCGAGCGATCAAAAAGTCGTATGCACCCCCAAATAGTGCCAATAAAACCGCCATCTCATCCCGCAAAAAATGAGCCCCTACATTATATAGTCCCCCCAAAAAAAAAAACTGCAGCCGCCAGGCTATTTAGATTGGGAAAAAAACAGATCATTTTACTAATAGGATAATCTAGTGTGAAATCTGAATAAATCAAAGAAAGTAGACATATTAGGTATCGGTGCGTCCGTAATAATCTTCCCTATAAAAATAACATTAGACCCAACCCCTCGGATGAACGACGTTAAAAATAAAAAATAAAAACAGTGTTTAAAAAAGCCATTTATGTCACCCAACATCAAAAAAGTGTAATAGCGAGCGATCAAAAAGTCGTATGCACCCCAAATAGTGCCAATAAAACTGCCATCTTATCCCGCAAAAAATGAGCCCCTACATTATATAGTCCCCCCAAAAAAAAATGCAGCTGCCGGGCTATTTAGATAGTAAAATTATCTAATTTTTTTCCAAATAGAAAAATCTAGTGTGAAATCTGAATAAATCAAAGAAAGTAGACATATTACATATCGGCACGTCCGTAATAATCTGCCCTATAATAATAACATTATAACAAACCCCTCAAAGGAGCAGTGTTAAAAAATAAAATAAAAACTGTGCCAAAAACCCCATTTTTGGCAAATTTTCCATTTTAATCCATATTTTCCAGTAATAAAGCAAGGGTTAACAGTAAAAAAAAAAATATTTATTGCCCCGATTCTGTAGTTTGCAGAAACACCCCATATGTGGTCATAAATGGCTATATAGCCACAAGGCAGGGCATAGAACGAAGGGAACACCATATGGTTTCTGGAAGGCAGATTTTGATGGACTGGTTTATTTACACCATGTCCCATTAGAAGCCCCCTGATGTAGCCTAGACTAGAAACTCCAAAAAAGTGACCCCATCTAAGAAACTACACCCCTCAAGGTATTCAAAAATCACTTTACAAACTTGGTTAACCCTTTAGGTGTTCCACAAAAATGAATGGCAAATGTATTAACAATTTTAGAATTTCCATTTTTGCTATATTGCCTCAAAAAAGTGTAATATAGAGCAATCAAAAATCAAATTTACCCTAAAATAGTCCCAAAACAACAACCACCATATCCTGTAGTTTCCTAGATGGGGTCACTTTTATGGAGTTTCTACTCTAGGGGTGCAGCAGGGGGCTTGAAAGGGTACATGGTGTAAATATACCAGTCCAGTAAAATCTGCCTTTCAAAAACCATATGGCGTTCCCCTTGTTCAATGTCCTCTCGTTTGGCCAAACAGTAGTTTAGGACCACATATGGGGTGTTTCTGTAAACTAGAGAATCAGGGCAACCCATATTGAGTTTTGTTTGGCAGGTAGCCCTCACTTTATTACAGGAAAAAATGGATTATAATGGAAATTTTTCCAAAAATTCTAAATTCCAAAATTGTTTCTCCATCTTCCATGAACTGTGGTGGAACACCTAAAGGGTTAACAACGTTTGTAAACCCAGCTTTGAATACCTTGAGGGGTGTACTTTCTTAGATGGAGTCACTTTTTGGAATTTCTATGCTAGGGTGCATCAGGGGGCTTGCAATAGGACATGGTGTTAAAAAAACCAGTCCTGCAAAATCTGCCATTCAAAACCCATATGGCGTTCCCCTCGTTCAATGTCCTCCCGTTTGGCCAAACAGTAGTTTAGGACCACATATGGGGTGTTTCTGTAAACTAGAGAATCAGGGCAACCCATATTGAGTTTTGTTTGGCAGGTAGCCCTCACTTTATTACTGGAAAAATGGATTATAATGGAAATTTTTCCAAAAATTCTAAATTCCAAAATTGTTTCTCCATCTTCCATGAACTGTGGTGGAACACCTAAAGGGTTAACAACGTTTGTAAACCCAGCTTTGAATACCTTGAGGGGTGTACTTTCTAAAATGGGGTGATTTTTGGGCGGTTTCTATTATGTAAGCCTCACAAAGTGACTCCAGACCTGGACTGGTCCATAAAAAGTGGAATTTGGAAAATTTCTGAAAAATTTCAAAATTTGCTTCTAAACTTCTAAGCTATGTAACATCCCCAAAAATAAAATGGCATTTCCAAAATGCTCCAAACATGAAGGAGACATATGGGAAATGTAAAATCATCCCTTTTTGGGAGGTATTTCTATGTATTATAGAAGTAGAGAAACTGAAACTTTAAAATTTGCTAAATTTTCCAAATTTTTGGTAAAAATTCTATTTTTATGCAAAAAATTAACTTTTTGACCCAATTTTAGTAGTGTTGTAAAGAAGAATATGTGACGAAAAAACAATCTCAGAACGGCCTGGGTAAGTAAAAGCGTTTCAAAGTTATTCACACTTAAAGGGACAGTGGTCAGATTTTGAAAAAATGGCCTGGTCCTTAAGGTGAATTAGGGCCGTGTCCTTAAGGGGTTAAAACATTTACATTTTTGTGGGGAATACCCACCACCGTTGTTGGCTTTTGTCTCAATAAATTGTTTGAGGTGAGGAAATCACCATTGCTCGCTTCTAATGAAATGCCCTACTTTCATGATATAATATCACTGTAGTGTGAACTTTTTACATTTTCCATAAATTAAGCCTGAAAGCCAAATATCCCTAACTTATCATTAGTGTATAAAGCTATAGGTAAATGCATGTTTGACTACATTAATGAATAGCGTGTTTAAAAACACACTGAACCATCATGTTTTATGCTTTTTCATATTCCAAAGCTTACAAAAATTGTCCCTTGTAAAAAATATATAATTAGGTATCGCTGCATCTGTAATAACAGGCTCCATATAAATATCAGATGACTGCCATAAAAAATAAAAACTGTGTCAAAACAGTCATGTTATGTCACATTGCCTTACAAAAAGCATAACGTGCAATCAAAAAGTACTATGTACCACAAAAGTTACTAATGAAAACATCAACTACTCCTGCAAAAAATGAGCCCCCACACAAGACAATTGGCAGAAAAATAAAAAATATGTCTCTCAGAAAAAGGCAATACAAAACAGGATTTGTTTTTTAAAATGCTTTGTGTAAAAGTGGCAAAGCATAAAAAAAAACCTATATAATAATAGTAGTGTTTAGCAAAGCACACTTCGGATCATAGATCCAAAGTCACTTTGTTCAAAACTTCGTTTGAATGATGTACGGAGACTCATCTCCGTACAGCATTTAAATGTATGGGCGCTCGGAGGTGAAATTTGCTAAGTCCGAAGTCTAACGAGAGACTGCTATCCAAAGTCGGCTTGGGTACTGAGGTACCAGTTGGTACCAAAGCCGACTTTAGATTGCTGTTTTAAAATGTTTTTCAAGTTGTAAAATTGAGGTCTGAAGTTCTTCACCGAAGTCTCGAGACTTTGGACTTAATGAATTTCACCACCACGCAGCCCATACATTTGAATGTAGTACGGACACAGGTCTCCGTAAAGCATTCAAATTAAGTTTTAAACAAAGCGACTTTGGATCTATGATCTTAAGTGTCTTTTCCTCAACTCTAAGCATTAGTATCACTGTAATCGTACTGGCGAGCAGAATAAAGGTCATATGTAATTTAGCCAACATGGTGTTCTCCATAATAACAAAACCCAAAATGCATTGGTGGAGATGGTGGGCACAAATACTGTAGCCAAATATAAACAGTAATAGCTGTCATAAAGGTTGGACAAATCTACTCCCATAATTGTTTACATAAAAAGTAATACTATCTGGATATGTTTGGAGTGTTACAGTATATCCAGTTTTCTGATTAGCTTATTATGGTATTTGTTTGCAGGAATGGTACACTGACTGTATCAAACTCAGCAATAAAAATATAAAATAAACAATAAAAATAAATAATTAATATGAACCTGCTTGGCACATGGAAATATTTATATTTATTTTTGTTGTTTATAAACAGCGATCAAAAAGTGTATGTACCCGAAATAGAACCAATGATAAAACTCAGTTGAGAGAAAAATAAAATGTATGGTTATCAGAAAATGGCTGTACTAGTTTCAATAGCGACATGGCACCCATAACCCATTCCACCAAACTTCTCTTCTGATCCCTGGACCAAAATAGCAATGTACAACTACATATGGGGTGTTGTCCTGTTGTCCTGGTTTTTTTTTCCATTATCCCTTGTGAAAATGAAATATGTGGAGCTTATGCAACATTTAATTGGATGAAATTAAAATTTTCATTTTCATAGCCAAGTGTTTCTGAATTCTGTTAACGCCTGTGGGGTCAAAGTGGTTAGTACACCCCTCCAACAGTTTTTTTTTTTTTTTTGAGGATTCCTTTGTTTTCACAGATCACTAGTAATAAATGCCTATCCTCGTCCGCAAATGAGAAAAAAGTAGGACATGAACACAAACGGATTAACTGTCAGCATTTTTTTGCTGACCCATTGAAATGAATGGGTTCCTATCCTATCCGCAAAAAAACCTGCGCAGACTGGGAGAACTGTGAAAAAGACTGCAAGATGGATCAGTCCATCCGCTTGACAAGCGGAGAGACGGATCCGTTCTTGCAATGCATTTGTAGACGGATCCTCACACGGATCCGTCTACAAATGCTGTCAGTTGTCACACTGATCGGCGGATCACACGAACGCAAGTGTGAAAGTACCCTAACGTTACGTATATCAATACAGAACATACAGAGTAATACAGCACCACAAAAGTATTCACCCCCCTTGAATTTTTTCGTGTTATGTTACATTACAGTCTTAAGTTCAATGTTTTGTTAATCTGAATTTTATGTTATGGATCAGAACATAATAGTATAAGTTGGTAAAGTGAAATGAGAAAAATATATAAATAAAACTATTGTTTAGAAATATAAAACATAAAATTGGCATGTGTGTATGCATTCACCCCCTTTGTTAGGAAGCCCAAAAAAAGCTCTGGTGCAACCAATTACCTTCAGAAGTCACATATTTAGGTATGGTCAATTTAAGTGTCACATGATCTGTCATTACATATACACACCTTTTTTGAAAGGCCCCAGAGGCTGAAACACATAAGCAAGAGGTATCACTAACCAAACACTGCCATGAAGATCAAGGAACTCTCCAAACAAGTAAGGGACAATGTTGTTAGGTTAGGGTTAGGTTATAAAAAAATATCCAAATCTTTGATGATCTATCATAACCAAATGGAAAGAACATGGCACAACAGCAAACCTGCCAAGAGACAGCCGCCCACCAAAACTCACGGACCAGGCAAAGAGGACATTAATCAGAGAGGCAGCACAGAGACCTAAGGTAACCCTGGAGGAGCTGCAGAGTTCAACAGCAGAGACTGGAGTATCTGTACATAGGATGACAATAAGCCGTAAGCTCCATAGGGTTGGGCTTTATGGTAGAGTGGTCAGAAGAAAGCCATTACTTTCAGCAAAAAATAAAAAGGCATGTTGTAAGTTTGCGAAAAGGCATGTGGGGGACTCCCAAAATGTATGGAGGAAGGTGCTCTGGTCTGATGAGATTAAAATTGAACTTTACGGCCATCAAAGAAAACGCTATGTCTGGGGCAAACCCAACATATCATATCACCCAAAGAACACCATCCCCACAGTGAAACATGGTCATGGCAGCATCATGATTTGGGGATGTTTTTCAGCAGCCGGAACTGGAAAACTGGTCAGAGTTGAGGGAAAGATGAATGGTGCTAAATACAGGGATATTCTTGAGCAAAACCTGTACCACTCTGTGCGTGATTTGAGGCTAGGACAGAGGTTCACCTTCCAGCAGGACCCCATCATGTGCCTGAAAAAAGTGCCCCTCAATTATTTGCCAGTAACAAGTGTTTCCCTAAACATGTGCCAGTAACAAGTGCCCCCCCAATCATGTGCCAGCAACAAGTGCCCCCACAATCATGTGCCAATAACAAGTTCCCCCACAGTGCCCCCATAGCGCTCCTCTCCTGTATTGTACAATAAAGAAAAAAAAAAAAAACATATATACTAACCTCTATCAGACTGGCAGCGATACTGACCTGTGTCCCCTCGCTGTACAGCTCAGGCGGTGCAATGACTTCACCGGTCTGCACTGGCCTCTGATAGGCTGCAGGCCTAGTGCCTGCAGCCTATCAGAGGAACGGGGAAGGGAGATGCCTCTTCCTCCCGTACCCCTCCAAAACACATTCATCTGTATCTCTGTCCTGTGCCCTGCCGCTGCTGCCCCCCACTTGTCACCAGGGCTGCACTGCCTGAGGCGATTGCCTCACTTCGCCTAATTGGCAGTAAAGCCCTGGTGCCATGCAAGGAGCATGTGATATTTTCCTCATCTTCAGGGCAGCCACAATTTTCATCCATTGTCGCTGACCACCTTGTCCAATTGGAGTCAGTGGAGTGACGGTCAATAGGATATTTGCTGCTTAATGTGACTACTCTCGCTTAGGCCAATCAGCTTCAACACAGCATGGCAAGGCTTGCCTTGACACATGTGATAAGAAGGACTGGGAGTTTGAGCAACGCTATGACCCACTGCTGTTGGGGACGGGAGTGTGTCCATGGAAGAGGTGGTGGAGGGCAGGCAGAAAAGTGCCTGGTGTGGGAGCAAGGCTGACAAAATCATGTGTGGGGAGGGGGACAAAGGGACCTGCCCTTGTTGCTGGGGTGCTACCTCGACACTGCCACAAAAAATTGCCCCAGTGGGCAGTGAAAGACCCATGCTGTCCCTGCTTGTAACAGCTGCTCCAGGTGTCCAACGTGGTGTGCACCTTTCCATAAAATGAGAATCACAAGGAGAGGCCCACATTCTCCACCATGTGAGAGCAGACTCTACTAAATGGTATGGTACAAATGTATGGTACAAATGTAAGTGACTTGGCTAGCTGGGGGTTCAGCTTGTAGACAATCTATTTGCTGGTTGAGAATAGTTTTTCATGGCAACACATTCCATGGATGGCTCATGGTGGGAGCGAAGGACAAGAGGGGTCTTAGCAGGAGAAGAAGAGGTGATGATGATGACAAGACACTTTATTGCTTGGGGATGTGGTTGGCTGCCACTAAGAGGACCAGGAAAAGAAGGACCAGGAGAAGGAGCACAGACTTGTTCTGATTGGGAATGCTGGCCAATTGTATTTTCACAGAGGATCTGGTGATGCCACCTCATGTGCTGCAATAGAGATGTGGTATGTATGTCTGCGCTTGAACACCCATGGCTTATTTTAATCCTGCTGTCTTTTTGTATGCCGGAGTCCTCTCCCTCCCTGAAACTTTTATCAGACTGTGTTATATCATGGTGGGTTCCTTGGCCCCTCCTCAAATCCACAGCTCTGTATTTTCCCTGACTGCCATTGTCGCTGAGTCCACCGACAATTCCGTAGATACGGATATCACTATTACCACCACCAACATAGCTATACATGGAGTCCCCAGCCTCCTTCTGAACCTTCTCCTGAGGGCAGTCCAAACGGTGACAGCTCTCACACAAGTCGTCAACAGCGAGTCATTTGGCTGCCTGCGGTTGAACATGGAGTTTTGTTGCCTCTACATGGGAAAGTAAAAGGCATTCCACTAGAAGGGGCAGTGAAGTCAAAGATGATGCAACTAAAAGGCTTTTCTGGGGCTGCAAAGTGAAGGGTCAAGAGCAATGCTATGACCCCTGGATCCAAGACCTGGTTTTAGACTCAGAAATCCCCTCCATGTCATCCTGTTGGAACTGAGAGTAGATGTGAGCCATCCAGTTCACAATCTGTTCCTCTTTCTCTTTAATAATAATGTTGTGCCTTTTCAAAACCAAGAAGAACTGTTACCTAATACCACTACTACTACCACTACTACTTCTGGATGGATAGCTGGTGCTGCATACTACAACTACAAACATACTGAAGACACTGCTACTGACAAGTGACTCTGGAAATAATCCAGTATTGGTGCCACTAACAGATTTGAAACTAATGTCTTATGTGCCTTCAAATCTGCTGATTCAGAAAAAAGCTCTCTTTAGTGTACAACATAAGTTGTCAACCTACTGTGAAATCCCCCATCTACACTTTAACTGTCTGTAGATGCCCTGACACAGATTTCTGCCAAGTATTTGACGTTATCACTCAGAGATTTCAAATGCTACCCTCTGTACTGTAAGACACTTATTGCATGCTTGTATTTTGTATTGTTATATTTCCCCCAAAAAAACAAAAAAAACCCTCTGTATGGTAAAATATACATAGCATATATGTATTAAACCATAAAATGCATGGGAAAGTCCCGGAAGGGGGGTATATCTCTCCCAGATTCCTCCTGGCTGAGGTGGGTGAAATCCTGGATAATACTGGCTTCAGCAAACATAGTTGCTGGAGCTATTTTCTTTATTTATTCAGGGCTGGATTTTACTTGGATTGGGTTGGTAGGTTTTGGCAGTGGGACCTCCCAATCCAACCCCCCAAAGCCCCCAGTCCGGGGAAGGTTTTTCCTTAGTAGAAAGAGATTCCCAGGTGAGGCCTGCTCTAATCAGGCTGGGATAAAGCACCTGCCAGGGTGCCAGTCTGGGGGAAGGAGAGTGTTTGTGAAGCAGAGTCCTGTGAAGGCTCTGGGTGGTCTCAGTCATGAGGGCTGAATTGTCACAAGGCTATGTGACGCCTGATACCTTCCCTGGGTGAACTATTTGGCTGAGTAAAGCTGGACCAAATTGCAGTTGTGAACTGTGCACCATAAGTGAGGTAGGACCTTATTTATATATGTTAGTTAGAGCTCAGCCGGGCAGGCATTTATTTTGATTGTGTATGTGGGAACCACAATTGATCCAGTGCCTGATAATTGGACTAATCTGTATTGTGCTATAGGGACTAAAATAAAAGCACAGTTTGGACACTAAAACCAGTTGTCTGCGAAGAAATTGGTGATTATGACCCCCTGAATGATGTGATCCCTTACAATTGGTGGATGATGCGGGCAATAACAGCAGCTGGTTGCTAGGGGCAACAACGGGACAGAAAAAGCAGGTGCTGCTGAATGTTGCTTTGTGACTGTGAGAAATTTAAAGTGCCAGAATCAAAGTTTAAAGAGACTGATGTATGCGGTTCAGAGCTTAGATTGTCTCTACAGAGAGAGACACCTGGAGACTGTGGTCCATGTTTGGACTGTCTGTTGCCATGGGGTGGATAGAGGATCTCACCGAGCAGCTGAGGCAGGCCAATTTGGAGGCTAACCAAAGACACCTGAAGTGGCAACAGGATCAGTCCTAACCCAAGTTCTAGGCATTTCCCGTGGTAACCACTGTGCTGAGGAATTGGGCAGTGACCTCGTGACCAGGAATCAAGAACTTCAGGCTCTCAGGATGCAGTTGGATGCAGAGGGAGGCTTTGAGGGCGCAATTGCAGTTGGCCCTGGAGAGAAAGCCTTCAAAGCTAAATGGACAATTTGTAAAAGTCCAAAGTGTCGGTGATGCGGCTGAAAAACCAGACAAAAAGGTGATGTGTGCCACTGCCAAGGGCAACCTTCAGGAAGAAAAGAAGGTGGAGAGCGGTGCGGCTCTCAAGAGTTCAAGTGTTTGCGGCTCGGGTGTACAGAGTCCTAGAGAGGATATGCGGAGGAGCAGAGATGTGGTTGCTAGGTGCAACCAGCCTCGATGGCAGGCAGCTGTCCTACAACAAAGAGAACGCTGCTGGAGATGCCGTCAGGTCACAAAGTGTGCACCTGATTGTCCTATGGTCAGGAGTCAGGTAACCAGGAATCAAAGGCTTGAGGCTCGTAATGTCCAGGAGAAGGACGGTGACCTCGGATAAGATATTCCTGGAACACCCTCATCGCCTGGGACTGCCGAACCCGTAACATCTGAGGGTAAGACTGTTACAATTTTTTCCTGTGTAAGAGACAAAGTGACACTGA
This sequence comes from Bufotes viridis, assembly GCA_033119425.1. Classification (NCBI taxonomy): domain Eukaryota; kingdom Metazoa; phylum Chordata; class Amphibia; order Anura; family Bufonidae; genus Bufotes; species Bufotes viridis. The sequence continues at coordinate 145,899,089 of CM065592.1, read as the reverse complement.
GCGCGGCTCTGGAGGTTGGGCATGTTGCTGACCAGTGCCCTGGTACCTCAGAGACCGTGAACTGTGATTTGAGCCGGCAGTAGTTGCTATGTGCTGAGCCAGGAAGTGTTGAGACACTGGGACTGGAGACTGCTAAAAAAATGGGTGACATTGTGATAAATAGCAGTCCAGTTAGAGCGTTGTTGGACACAGAAAGCCAGGTGAGCCTGGGACATACCAGCTTGGTAGCTGGGGACTATGTGCTGGGCATTCACGTTGATAGTAAGGACTATCCGGTGGTTCTCACTAAGTGTGAGACTCCAGTGGGAACTGAGAATTATAAATTTGGTGTTGCAAATACGCTTATGCATAATAAAAATGTGATGTCATGTGAAATGTGTGATGATGATGATGATGACATGACTTTTCACTTGCAGGATGTGATCAGGGGAGAAGTGCCCTCTGTAGGTAAAAATGTGTATGATTGAAAAATGCTGGTTGAAGTTGTGAGCACAGAGTGGAGCAAACCTACTGTGATGAACATGCAAGAAAGTGTGGCAGTGCTAGAGGGTATACCACACATACCAGAGGTAGATATGCAGTCTCCACGGGGCTCTATGGTTGCTGGGGAGGTGTCCAATGGGGGAATTAGCTCATCGATGCCCCTAGAAAGAAATATGCTATCTGTTGATAAAATAAAGGGACAAAAAGAGGTGAGTCATAAGAAGCGAGCTCGGTTGAATCAGCTGTGTAAGACAAAGAGAGAGAGAGAGATAAAAAAATAGAAAGAGAGGGTCTGCCTGTCACATGGACATGGGAACCTGCTAGACATTATCTCTTGGGCAAGATATGAGTGTGGGTGACAAACCGAGCTCTGATGGCATGGGTCTGGCAAAATAAAGGGAAGCCTGTGACGCTGACCACATCTTCCAGGGGGAACATTGAACTGGAAGGTGACAAGAAAATCTGGATGCCCTGTCATGAGCATCCAGTTGGTATATGTGTTCACCCCCACAGGTTTGAACAGGGGGGGGGGGGGATATGTGATGATGTGAACCATAAAATGCATGGGAAAGTCCCGGAAGGGGGGTATATCTCTCCCAGATTCCTCCTGGCTGAGGTGGGTGAAATCCAGTATAATACTGGCTTCAGCAAACATAGTTGCTAGAGCTATTTTCTTTATTTATTCAGGGCTGGATTTTACTTGGATTGGGTTGGTAGGTTTTAGCAGTGGGACCTCCCAATCCACCCCCCAGTCCGGGGAAGGTTTTTCCCTAGCAGAAAGGGATTCCCAGGTCAGGCCTGCTCTAATCAGGCTGGGATAAAGCATCTGCCAGGGTGCCAGTCTGGGGGAAGGAGAGTTTTTGTGAAGCAGAGTCCTGTGGAGACTCTGGATGGTCTCAGTCATGAGGGCTGAGGGGCTACAAGGCTATTTGACGCCTGATACCTTCCCTGGGTGAACTATTTGGCTCAGTAAAGCCGGACCAAATTGCAGTTGTGAACTGTGCCCTATAAGTGAGGTAGGACCTTATTTATATATGTTAGTTAGAGCCCAGCCGGGCAGGCATTTACTTTGATTGTGTATGTGGGAACCACAACTGATGCAGTACCTGATAACTGGACTAATCTGTATTGGGCCATAGGGACTAACCAGTTGTCTGCAAAGAAATTGGTGATTATGACCCCCTGAAAAATGTGATCCCTTACAGTATTCTGTATTGCTATATTTCACAAATCCAAACTGTTTGGAGATGCCCTGACATGGACTTTGGACTGGTATTTCATGTTATCACTCAGAGATTTTAAATGCTAACCTCTATATTGTGAGACGCAGGTTGCACACTAGTATTGCTATATTTCATTAAAAACAATAAAAATAACGTGAACTGTCTGGATACTACCCTCTATATTGTAAGACACACTTTGCACACTTGTATTGGTATTTTTCACAAAATTTTTTTTATGTCTGGAGATGCCTTGACACAGATTTCAGACTAGTATTTCACGTTTTCACTCAGATATTTAAAACACTATCCTCTGTATTGTAAGAATGACATTGCACAGTAGTATTGCTATATTTTGCAAAAAAAAAAAATGAACTCTCTGATTTTGGACTAGTATTTCATATTATCACTAGTGTTGAGCGAACAGTTCGAGAATAGTTCGGGTTCGTACCGAATTTTGGGGTGTCCGGGACCCGGACCCGAACCCGGACATTTTCAAAAAAGTTCGGGTTCGGGTTCGGTGTTCGTCGATTACTTCCCACTTTCTGAAGGGCTGCACAGCAGCCAATCAGCTAGCGCTTTACTTCTTGCCCTAAGAGCCCATCACAGCCATGCCTACTAATGGCATGGCTGTGATTGGCCAAGTGCAGCATGTGACCCAGCCTCTATTTAAGCTGGAGTCACGTAGTGCCGCACGTCACACTGCTCTGATTAGTGTAGCGAGAGGACGCAGCTTCTGTCAGGGCGCGATTGGGCAGGTTAAAGTCAGCAACAGCACCTAATGAACGGATCAATTTACAGCTGAGAATCATTGAACTTCTGCTAGTTACTTGCTCGCTGGTTTTTAGGCTGCACAGAGCGTTTTTCTGTCACTTATTTTCTGGGTTGATCGGCGGCCATTTTGTGACTTGTGGTGCGCCAGAAGAAGCTGCCACCAAGTCCATCAATCCATCAATACTAGTTTTTTTTTTTGCTATATCCTACATCAGGGGCTTGGCTGTGCTAATTGTCACCCCTAGAAACTCAGGAAAGAAATTTCTATATTTTATTAAGGGGTTAAATACAATTGCCCAAATACCAATCCCCTAAATCTGGTGTTCCAGCTTTGGTTAGACAAGTATAATACTGTCTGCTGTCTGGCAAAGGATAGATTATTTTCTGGGGTTAAATTCAATTGCCAAAATAGCAATACCATAAATCAGTGGTTTCAGCTGTGGCTGGCAAAATAGAATAGTGTCCGAGGTAACGCACACACGTACAGACGCACGTACACGATTCTTGAATAGTTGTATTATCGCGATAATAAAACTAACAGTGTAAAGTTGACTGTATTGCTCTAAGTTATATTCGCGTACTGAATGTAACTTCTATTACAACACACCAATACTAAAACTGACTAAGAGACAGCTTTAAGTTCTATTCGAACGCGATTGCAACTTTGGAACTTAAAGTGGTGTACGATTTTAAAAGTTGAGTACTAAAAGTTGGAATCGCAATGCGATTCTTATGTATTTGCTTAATCGCATTGCGATTACAACTTTGAGCTACCGATCACCATGGGAACGCCTCCTCCAGTAGAATGTACTGTCGGATGTGAGAATTAAGTTGAAATTGCAATGCGATTATTATATATCTGCTTAATCACATTGCCGTTTCAACTTAGCATTGCTAAATAATTCCATCCATATTCGTTAACTTACTGACTCAGTAAGTTAACGATATGAATGGAATTATTTAGCAATGCTAAGTTGAAATCGCAATGTGATTAAGCAAATATATAAGAATCGCATTGCGATTTCAACTTAATTCTCAGATCCGACAGTACATTCTACTGGAGGAGGCGTTCCCATGGTGATCGTTAGCTCAAAGTTGTAATCGCAATGCGTTTATTGCGGTATATTATCCCTCTGGGTGTCTTTTACAGCCTTTTTAGTGCCCAAAAGTTCGGGTCCCCATTGACTTCTATGGGGTTCGGGTTCGGGATGAAGTTCGGGTTGAGTTCGGATCACGAACCCGGACATTTTCCGGAAGTTCGGCCGAACCTCTCGAACCCGAACATCCAGGTGTTCGCTCATCTCTAATTATCACACATAAATTTCAAATTCTAACCTCTGTTTTGTAGTACACAAGTTACACACTTATATTGCTATTTTCCACGAAAAGAAAAAAAAATTAAACTGTCTGGAGATGCCTTGACCCAGATTTCGTTCTAGTATTTCAGATTTTTTTTGCTGAGATTTCAAACGCTAGCTGGATGGTAAAACACATGCAGCACAGATTGAAACTTATCCCCCACCCCCATAATAAATGTATTGCATGTAGCTGCTTTTGTTCTTCAACAGCTGCAGCTTTATTATAAGGCAGTAACTGTAGCTAGAAGGCACTACCAGACATACTCAGCCTAGGCTACTCACTTCACAATTCTTGGCTGAAAAGCATTCCCTGACTTTCCCTATTCTACACAATGCTTGTGGCGTTTCGAAATGTCAGCCTTATACAATCACGCATCTGTGAGGTGACTTGTTGAATCAGACATTCTCCACTTACAGTTTACACATCAGACACCCAGGAGTTAATCAAGTAGTTTTTAATACGGAGATTGTATTACAAGATATGCAGGGAATCGAGATGGTAAAAGAATTATGCCTCTAATATTCTCCTTGATAAGAAGATGAGATACTACACAGATTCTCCTCAGATTCTCCTCAGATGAGTCAGAGCACACAAAACAGCAATGCATGACCGTGAAAACAGGAAGTGGCTAGACTGAACCAACTAGAAGCTGAAACAGAGGGGGGGGGGAGGAGAAGAGAGGAGCATACCAATACACAATGCAAGATACTGAAACAGAACACTCCCCGTCTGGTATCGGTAGATACCACTATGTACATGCATACAATGGAATTTTATAAAATAACAATTAATAATGTCCATAAACCTGATGAATAAACAGATGAATAATGTCCATAAACCTGAAAAGGAAGCATGCAATGAACATTTATTAAAACCAAAAAAGGATATGTCTTCCGTTCAGACCATAGAGCTGGTACTGGAAACAGTCCTAGAAGATGATGAGCATCTTTGGTAGAAGGAATCTCAATGGAAGTTCTTTCAATCCGAACTGGAAATTACTTTAGTAATAAGTCCAGTAGGCCAGTCGAGACAATGAACTTGTTTGTCTCTTAACAGAACAAAATCTCCTTCCTTTAAATTAGGCCTTGGTTCTTGCCACCTTCTGCGTTCATGCAAGAGGCAGAGGTACTTTCTTCTCCACTTTCCCAGAACTGACTGGCGAGATGTTGTACCTGCTTCCACCAAAACATATAAAAGTTGTGCTCTTTGAAAACGAGATGGCACAGGAATATTTCCTATCTTTTTCTGGTTTATTCTCGAGTGATCTTTTATGCACTCCAGATGTGGATTTCTTCTTTTTTACTACAGGAGATTGTCTGTTGCTTTTATTAGAAGCTGAGCGAGACTTGGTTCTCCTTGATCTTACCAAATATTTAGAATGTGACTTATCTGTCTGTGTCACCGATTTAGAGAGAGAGCGCTTATTTTGTGAGGCTGATTTACATGTAGATTGCTTTCTGTCTATGAATCGTGAACGCAAATGCTCATGTCTGCTTTTCACTTCTGAAATGGGATCTGTCTTTGTACATATGGACTTGGGTTGTTGACATGCAGTATTTGTCATGGACATTGGCGGTGAACTTTTTCCTGTGGTTCCTCAAAGGGCTTTGCTATGAAGACATGGCATTTCCTTAAAGGATGTGGTTTATCATGGATAGGGCAATGATGATCGGGTTCCTTAGGGCTTTCATTTCTATTGTTAGTAGTCGGCACAACCCCTGTCTTTTTTACTGAAATTAGACCTTAAGAGCCCCCCTGTCTAGGACTGAAAGTCTTGTGTCTCTGTTTAGTAGAGCCAAAGATGTTGGTTCCCAAGGTGTTGAAGCTCGGAGCGTTTTTAGCTCTAGCCAAGTCCTTGATGAACTTACAGAAGAATGAAAATGGTGGAAAGGGAACACGATGTTGCTCCTTGTATTTTGAACTTGTTGTTGCCCATTGGTCAGGCCCACACCATGGGAGGTATCAAGAAAGCTGAGACCTGGTAGCTGCGGGTCTCCCTTGACGATTTCAAACTCAAGAAGAAGATCGCTTAATTCCTGGAACCCTTGGCGGTCTGTATTGGATAATCCAGGAAAGTCGTATAGTCGTTTAAATAAGGCACATTCAACTACTTCCGAGCCGCCGTATGTCTGCTCTAATCTTTCCCATGCGAGACGAAGGCCTTTGACTGGTTCGTAGATATGAAGCTTGCATTATTCTCAAAGTGCAGCATTTCTAAGTGCACTAGAGTTATTCAGGAGACTAACTTAGAACTTTCCACTGTAGCAGAATTTCAGCTGAGCTTTCCACTGTATCAGAACTTCAGCTGTGCTTTGGTGTGCTTCAGAACAGGTAAGGAATTTGTTAGACTGGTGTTGCTATTGTCTGATTGCTAATGAGCATAGGGCCGTAAAATTTGTTGTTGTGGGAGGGGATGTTGTAGGAGTATGTGTTGTAAGAGGGTGCAAGGTGTCATATTTGATGGCAGGTACGTGTCACCGAGGTTGCTGGCCTCGGTGAGGTAAGAGCCGGGTTTTTTTGTCTGCAGCAGCTAGTGCTGTTTGACTCTGTTAAATAGCATGGCTGCAAAGCCGATCCGGGCCGGCTCTTACCGGGAGCAGCTAAAGTGTAGGGTGGGTGGCTGCTCCCCACGATCCAGTCCTGGTTTTGGGCTGGGTATAAAACACAGCCAGCAGCTGTGTCTGGTGGTGATTATCCTGGAGCCTGCTAACAGGGCTCTGGAGTTCTCTGTCCTGGAGGAAAGAGCTCAGCAAGGAGGTGGCTTTTGTTCCTGGCTACCTGAAGGTGGATTCTCCTGCGGCTGGGCCGACAGCCTGGTGCGAACCTGCACCTACACCTCCCAGGTGACTGAACCTATGTTGGCCTGTTTTGTTTTGCCTCCTTGTTTTTGACATGTGTGAATTACCACCGAAAGACTGTTTGCTGTGTATTTTTGTGTCAGTGTGAATAAAACACTGTTTATTGCACATCCTGGACTCTTTGTTTTGCCTCGGTACTGCACCCGCACCGCTGTCTACCAGAGCGACTCCCCACATTTGGTGGAGGATGCGGGCATGCGCAGTGAGGCTTTTTTTGCTAACGTGCATGATATATATTAAGCCAGCAAAGTTGCAAGCAGGAATTTCTGGCAACATGGAGGCTGCTGTGAAGGCTCTCATAGAGGCTAACGTGCAGCAGCGGGAGACCAACCAGCTACTGCTACAACATGTGATGGCGTTACAGGCGGCAGGAGCGTCCCACCACGTCCATGATGCCCGGAAAGCGGTCCGTGCGGCGATCCCAAAGATGACCCCCGCAGACGACGTGGAGACCTACCTGGCGGTCTTTGAGAAGGTCGCCGTGAGGGAAAAGTTACCCCGTGACCAGTGGGCCGAGGTGGTTGCTCCGTTCCTGGCATCCGGACCCCAGCAAGTTTTTTGATTTGGCAGATGACCAGGCTGCTGACTATTCCACGGTGAAGGGGAGATCCTGGCCAGACTGGGGGTAAACGTGTTGGTCCGGGCTCAGCGGGTCCACCAGTGGGACTTTAAAGTGGTTGAACCCGCCAGGCCGCAGTACTATGAGTTGCTGCAGCGGTTGCAAAAATGGCTGCAGCCTGACATTCTAAGTCCGACTGCTATGCTGGACCGTCTGCTGGCTGACATGTTCTGGAGGGCCTTGCCTTACCCCCTTCAACACTGGATCGGCCAGGTATCCCCACCAATGCCCTTGAGATGGTCGACCTGGTGGAGCGATATGAGGCCACCAGAAACCTGCAGGGGGTTCTTTTGGGAGGGGCCAGTCAAACCCGGAAATCTCCACCCCAGTCCGGCGGCCGGCCAAACCCGCCCGGGATGTACCCCTGCAGATCCATCCCCAGTGGTCTGCTGGCAGTGTCGGGAGCCTGGACACATAAGGGCCAACTGTCCCCATCGGGGAACCCATGGAGACTAATGATGGGTACCGGGCTTCCATGTATGCCCGGAGACTGTGTGCGACCGGCACCCCGAGACAATAGACAATCGTCATCTGTGCCAGGTGCAAGTCGGGGATAACCTGGCAGTGGCGCTGTTGGACTCAGGGAGCCTGGTAACCCTGGTAAGTGCTGCCCTGGTACAGCCCACCCAGTATACGGGCCGGAAAGTGGGTGTGGTGTGCATTCACGGAGACTTAAAGGACTATCCCACTGCTGTAATGTCTCTGTCCACGGCGGCCGGCACCTGGACTTGTGAAGTGGCGATCTCCACAAAGCTACCCTATGAACTGATAATTGGGAGAGACTTCCCTGGTTTTCCGTCACTGTGGCCTGAGGTGAAAGTGTCTAATAGCCCTGAGACAGGGGTAACCCTAGCAGAGTGGCCTGATACCACTGGAAGGCCAGAACCCTGGGAGCCCGAGTCTGAAGGGCCAGCGGTAGGGGTGACCACTGCTGCAGCGGTAGTGGGGAGACAACCCCACTGAGTGTAATGGTGGGAGACACGGAGGACTTGCCACCGGGACCTGAGTTGGCAGACCTCAATGTCTCCGGGGAAAATTTTGGGACCGCACAACACCGGGACCAAACCCTAACCAGGGCCTGGGAGAATGTGCTGGAAATTGATGGTAAACCCCAGAAACCAGGGGCTGAATTAATGTTCCCACGATTTATTGTTCTGCAGGATATGTTGTATCGGGTGAACCAAATCCGAGGTGAACCTGTTGAACAGTTGGTGGTGCCCACAGCGTATCGCAAGCTCGTCATGGAGCTTGCCCACCAACTATGTTCTTGGGGGACACCTGGGGTGGCAGAAAACCCAGGACCGCATTCTGCAGCGGTTTTATTGGCCCAGTGTGTTCAAGGAGGTAGAAAACTATTGTAAGTCCTGTCCAACCTGTCAGATAACTAGCCCCCAGCCACATTTCCGTAGTCCTCTGGTACCTCTGCCAATTATTGAAGTACCGTTTGAGCGAATCGCTATGGATTTAGTTGGACCTGTACCAAAGTCTGCCAGGGGCCACCAACACATTCTGGTAGTTCTCGACTATGCCACTCGGTATCCGGAGGCGGTGCCTCTGCGACATACCTCAGCTAAGCTCATTGCCAAAGAGTTATTGGAGATGTTTTCCCGTGTGGGCCTGCCAAAAGAGGTTCTGACAGACCAAGGGACCCCTTTATGTCCAAAGTAATGAGGGAACTGTGTAAGTTGTTGCGTATAAAGCAGTTACGGACGTCCGTTTACCATCCGCAAACAGACGGTCTTGTGGAGAGGTTTAACCAAACTCTAAAAAATATGCTAAAGAGGGTGGTGTCTAGAGATGGGAAGGACTGGGACCTGCTTCTGCCCTATCTCATGTTCGCAGTGCGAGAGGTGCCCCAGGCCTCTACTGGGTTCTCGCCCTTCGAACTGCTTTATGGCAGACACCCTCGGGGCCTGTTGGATATCGCCAAGGAAGCATGGGAACAACAGCCTGTCCCCCACAAAAGTGTCATTGAGTATGTCGCCCAGATGCAGGAACGGATGGAAAGGGTGTTGCCTTTGGTCCGGGAGCATATGGAGGCAGCGCAACAGGCCCAGAGTAGGGTGTACAATCGTCAGGCTCGAGTGCGGGACTTCAATCCGGGAGATCGGGTTTTGGTTCTGGTACCCACCCTTGACAGCAAATTCCTAGCTAGGTGGCAGGGCCCCTATGAGGTGATCGAGAAGGTAGGGAAGTAAATTACAAGGTACACCAGCCAGGGCGGCGCAAGCCGAGCAGGTGTACCACGTGAATTTACTTAAGCCGTGGAAAGATAGGGACGCGACCGGCGACCACAGCCCCGACCAGGGCTTCTAGGTGAAAGGGTCCAGCCCCACAGTTCGAGGCCTGTGAAGCCGTAACCACGGTAAAAATTGCAGACAGCCTGTCTTCCAAACAAGTTCAGGAAGTCAGGGAGTTCCTCAGTCGGAACACGGATGTGTTCTCAGACCTCCCTGGCCGCACGTCTCTCATCCGACATGACATCGTCACTGAGCCTCAGGCCAAGGTCGGTTAAAACCATACCGGGTACCCGAGGCTCGGCGGCGGGCCATCGCGGAGGAAGTGCAGTTAATGTTGAAGCTCGATGTCATTGAGGAGTCGAAAAGTGAGTGGGCCAGTCCCATAGTCCTAATACCCAAGCCGGATGGGACGTTGCGGTTCTGCAACGACTTTCGCAAGTTAAGCGAAGTATCCAAGTTTGGTGCGTATCCCATGCCCGAGTGGGCGAGCTTGTTGAAAATTTAGGACAAGCCCGTTATTTTTCTGTGCTGGACCTCACTAAAGGGTACTGGCAGGTACCCTTAACGAGTCGGCTAAGGAAAAAACCGCGTTTGTTACCCCGCAGGGCCTGTATCACTACAAGGTGTTACCCTTTGGCCTGCATGGCGCCCCCGCCACTTTCCAAGGTTAATGGACATAGTGCTGCGACCACATCGTCGGTGCGCCTCGGCCTACTTAGATGATGTAGTCATCCACAGCACCGACTGGGAAAGCCATTTACCCAAGGTGCAGGCGGTAGTGGATGCCCTGAGGAAAGCTGGACTAACCGCCAATCCAAAAAGTGTGCGATTGGGTTGGAAGAGACCAAATATCTGGGATATGTAATCGGGCGGGGAGTCATCAAACCTCAGGTAACTAAGGTAGAGGCCATTCGTAACTGGCCCGACCGGTCACCACCAGGCAGGTAAAGTCGTTCCTGGGGATTGTAGGATACTACATGAGGTTTGTGCCCCACTTTGCCACAATAGCAGCGCCATTGACAGACCTGTTGAAGGGGCGAAAGTCTGGGAGGGTTAGCTGGAGTGAGAAGGCGGAGGAGGCTTTCTCCGCGTTGAAGTCGGCCCTGTGTGGGTCCCCGGTTTTGGTGACACCCGACTTCAACAAGGAGTTTGTCGTACAGACCGATGCCTCGGAGGTAGGCCTCGGTGCGGTACTGTCTCAGGAGGTCAACGGGGAAGAACATCCCGTTGTCTTCCTGAGCCGTAAGCTCAGTCCCGCCGAGTCCAGATATAGTATAGTGGAGAGGAGTGCCTGGCTATCAAGTGGGCACTCGAATCTCTCCGCTACTACCTGTTAGGGAGGAGGTTCCGTCTGGTGACCGACCATTCCCCTCTCAAGTGGATGAGTCAGGCCAAGGAGAGGAATGCTCGGGTCACCAGGTGGTTCCTATCCCTTCAAAATTTCAAATTCTCCGTGGAACACAGGGCAGGCCGCTTGCAGGGTAGCGCAGATGCCCTGTCCCGCGTCCACTGCCTCACGTGTGTTCACCCCCTCAGGGTTGAACAAAGGGGGGTGTGTAAGAGGGTGCAAGGTGTCATATTTGATGGCAGGTACGTGTCACCGAGGTTGCTGGCCTCGGTGAGGTAGAGCCGGGTTTTTGTCTGCAGCAGCTAGTGCTGTTTGACTCTGTTAAATAGCATGGCTGCAAAGCCGATCGAGCCGGCTCTTACCGGGAGCAGCTAAAGTGTAGGGTGGGTGGCTGCTCCCCACGATCCAGTCCTGGTTTTGGGCTGGGTATAAAAACACAGCCAGCAGCTGTGTCTGAGGTGGTGATTATCCTGGAGCCTGCTAACAGGGCTCTGGAGTTCTCTGTCCTGGAGGAAAGAGCTCAGCAAGGAGGTGGCTTTTGTTCCTGGCTACCTGAAGGTGGATTCTCCTGCGGCTGGGCCGACAGCCTGGTGCGAACCTGCACCTACACCTCCCAGGTGACTGAACCTATGTTGGCCTGTTTTGTTTTGCCTCCTTGTTTCTGACATGTGTGAATTACCACCGAAAGACTGTTTGCTGTGTATTTTTGTGTCAGTGTGAATAAAACACTGTTTGTTGCACATCCTGGACTCTTTGTTTTGCCTCGGTACTGCACCCGCACCGCTGTCTACCAGAGCAACTCCCCACAGTGTATATATAGCAACATAGTATTAGCTTGCCTAATTGTAGCTTGCATCATTCTCAAAGTGCAGCATTTCTAAGTGCACTAGAGATATTCAGGAGATACTCAGGAGGTAATCTGGAGGTGAGTACAATCTAATAAGTTTTGTTTAACAAATTTTTTTTGCAAATGGCAGACCTGATTCAGTGCAGGCATTGTTGTGCTTTCATTTCATGTTTCACTCTTCGCAGGTTTGGATGCTGTCTGATCTGCAGACAGTTCTCCATAATGCTGCAGGAAATTGCATTATAAAAGCAGTTACGGGACGTCCGTTTACCATCCGCAAACAGACGGTCTTGTGGAGAGGTTTAACCAAACTCTAAAAAATATGCTAAAGAGGGTGGTGTCTAGAGATGGGAAGGACTGGGACCTGCTTCTGCCCTATCTCATGTTCGCAGTGCGAGAGGTGCCCCAGGCCTCTACTGGGTTCTCGCCCTTCGAACTGCTTTATGGCAGACACCCTCGGGGCCTGTTGGATATCGCCAAGGAAGCATGGGAACAACAGCCTGTCCCCCACAAAAGTGTCATTGAGTATGTCGCCCAGATGCAGGAACGGATGGAAAGGGTGTTGCCTTTGGTCCGGGAGCATATGGAGGCAGCGCAACAGGCCCAGAGTAGGGTGTACAATCGTCAGGCTCAGTGCGGGACTTCAATCCGGGAGATCGGGTTTTGGTTCTGGTACCCACCCTTGACAGCAAATTCCTAGCTAGGTGGCAGGGCCCCTATGAGGTGATCGAGAAGGTAGGGAAGTAAATTACAAGGTACACCAGCCAGGGCGGCGCAAGCCGAGCAGGTGTACCACGTGAATTTACTTAAGCCGTGGAAAGATAGGGACGCGGCCGACGACCACAGCCCCGACCAGGGCTTCTAGGTGAAAGGGTCCAGCCCCACAGTTCGAGGCCTGTGAAGCCGTAACCACGGTAAAATTGCAGACAGCCTGTCTTCCAAACAAGTTCAGGAAGTCAGGAGTTCCTCAGTCAGAACACGGATGTGTTCTCAGACCTCCCTGGCCGCACGTCTCTCATCCGACATGACATCGTCACTGAGCCTCAGGCCAAGGTCCGGTTAAAACCATACCGGGTACCCGAGGCTCGGCGGCGGGCCATCGCGGAGGAAGTGCAGTTAATGTTGAAGCTCGATGTCATTGAGGAGTCGAAAAGTGAGTGGGCCAGTCCCATAGTCCTAATACCTAAGCCGGATGGGACGTTGCGGTTCTGCAACGACTTTCATAAGTTAAACGAAGTATCCAAGTTTGATGCGTATCCCATGCCCCGAGTGGACGAGCTTGTTGAAAATTTAGGACAAGCCCGTTATTTTTCTGTGCTGGACCTCACTAAAGGGTACTGGCAGGTACCCTTAACGGAGTCGGCTAAGGAAAAACCGCGTTTGTTACCCCGCAGGGCCTGTATCACTACAAGGTGTTACCCTTTGGCCTGCATGGCGCCCCGCCACTTTCCAAAGGTTAATGGACATAGTGCTGCGACCACATCGTCGGTACGCCTCGGCCTACTTAGATGATGTAGTCATCCACAGCACCGACTGGGAAAGCCATTTACCCAAGGTGCAGGCGGTAGTGGATGCCCTGAGGAAAGCTGGACTAACCGCCAATCCAAAAAAGTGTGCGATTGGGTTGGAAGAGACCAAATATCTGGGATATGTAATCGGGCGGGGAGTCATCAAACCTCAGGTAACTAAGGTAGAGGCCATTCGTAACTGGCCCCGACCGGTCACCACCAGGCAGGTAAAGTCGTTCCTGGGGATTGTAGGATACTACATGAGGTTTGTGCCCCACTTTGCCACAATAGCAGCGCCATTGACAGACCTGTTGAAGGGGCGAAAGTCTGGGAGGGTTAGCTGGAGTGAGAAGGCGGAGGAGGCTTTCTCCGCGTTGAAGTCGGCCCTGTGTGGGTCCCCGGTTTTGGTGACACCCGACTTCAACAAGGAGTTTGTCGTACAGACCGATGCCTCGGAGGTAGGCCTCGGTGCGGTACTGTCTCAGGAGGTCAACGGGGAAGAACATCCCGTTGTCTTCCTGAGCCGTAAGCTCAGTCCCGCCGAGTCCAGATATAGTATAGTGGAGAGGAGTGCCTGGCTATCAAGTGGGCACTCGAATCTCTCCGCTACTACCTGTTAGGGAGGAGGTTCCGTCTGGTGACCGACCATTCCCTCTCAAGTGGATGAGTCAGGCCAAGGAGAGGAATGCTCGGGTCACCAGGTGGTTCCTATCCCTTCAAAATTTCAAATTCTCCGTGGAACACAGGGCAGGCCGCTTGCAGGGTAACGCAGATGCCCTGTCCCGCGTCCACTGCCTCACGTGTGTTCACCCCTCAGGGTTGAACAAAGGGGGTGTGTAAGAGGGTGCAAGGTGTCATATTTGATGGCAGGTACGTGTCACCGAGGTTGCTGGCCTCGGTGAGGTAAGAGCCGGGTTTTTGTCTGCAGCAGCTAGTGCTGTTTGACTCTGTTAAATAGCATGGCTGCAAAGCCGATCCGGGCCGGCTCTTACCGGGAGCAGCTAAAGTGTAGGGTGGGTGGCTGCTCCCCACGATCCAGTCCTGGTTTTGGGCTGGGTATAAAACACAGCCAGCAGCTGTGTCTGGTGGTGATTATCCTGGAGCCTGCTAACAGGGCTCTGGAGTTCTCTGTCCTGGAGGAAAGAGCTCAGCAAGGAGGTGGCTTTTGTTCCTGGCTACCTGAAGGTGGATTCTCCTGCGGCTGGGCCGACAGCCTGGTGCGAACCTGCACCTACACCTCCCAGGTGACTGAACCTATGTTGGCCTGTTTTGTTTTGCCTCCTTGTTTCTGACATGTGTGAATTACCACCGAAAGACTGTTTGCTGTGTATTTTTGTGTCAGTGTGAATAAAACACTGTTTATTGCACATCCTGGACTCTTTGTTTTGCCTCGGTACTGCACCCGCACCGCTGTCTACCAGAGCAACTCCCCACAGTGTATATATAGCAACATAGTATTAGCTTGCCTAATTGTAGCTTGCATCATTCTCAAAGTGCAGCATTTCTAAGTGCACTAGAGATATTCAGGAGATACTCAGGAGGTAATCTGGAGGTGAGTACAATCTAATAAGTTTTGTTTAACAAATTTTTTTTGCAAATGGCAGACCTGATTCAGTGCAGGAATTGTTGTGCTTTCATTTCATGTTTCACTCTTCGCAGGTTTGGATGCTGTCTGATCTGCAGACAGTTCTCCATAATGCTGCAGGAAATTGCATTTTTGAAATCTGAGATTTGTAAAGTAACTGTTAGACAAACTCAGGCTTGGCATGTTGCAATGCCACTGCCACAAAGGCCCCCAGAAATGGAAGATGGGTTACTGTAGGTTCTGGTAGTCTTAGAGCTGTTGATAGAAGACATGTCCCACAGTCTGTGGCTCTCTGTAATTCATTTGCAGCACTTTCAGAATGCAAGAGCAACATGGGGGATGGCTCAGGCACAATGGGTGAGGAACAATCATCTCCTATGCCTAAGGTATGCAAGACTACTGACAAAGACAAAATGGATATAGTGAGTACTAATAGTAAGCAACTATTGGTGGGCGATTCTATCATAAGAGGTGTGAAGTTTGAAGAAAAGGGTTTTGTGAGATGTCTACCTGGTGCTACTGCTAGCAGGGACAGACGACGTATCCTTACCACTATTATGCAAGCAAAAATGGAAAAGGAGATGGATGGTATTGTCCATATTGGGACAAATGATCTGGCTTGCAATGAAGTTTCAAAGGTGAAGGAAGCTTTTCACACACTTGGTAATGATATACAGGAGATTACATTGACTGTCTCATTCTCTGCAGTTCTGCCTGTGCATAACCGTTGGCATGACAAGCAGTTGCGTATTAAGGAATTCAATGTATGGCTTGGTGAATGGTGTTTGAACCAGGGATTTGGCTTTGTGTCTCATGTTGGCTCTAGCTGGAATGGAAAAGAACTGTACAAGAAAGATGGTTTGAATCTTTCTCTCAAGGGAACGAATGTCCTCAGTGAACAGTTCAAAGTTTTTGCAAAGGAGCATTTAAACTAGGAAAGGGGGGCACAAAAGAGACAATCCATCAGTTCGGCTGCCCCCTGAAAAAACAATGCCAGAAGATGCCAGGATAGGATAAGAAATTACAAGCTGAGAGTCTTGTCTACAAATACTCACAGTTTAGGGAATAAGATCAACGAACTTGAGTCTGTAATGGCATCTGAGAATATAGATTTAGTGGCTGTTACTGAGACATGGTTCAATGAGAGTAATGACTGGGATATAACAATATCTGGGTTCTCTCTATATAGGAAAGACAGAGAAGGCAAGAAAGGGGGTGGAGTGGCCCTATATGTGAAAGATAGCATAAAATTGAATCTAATACAAGCCAGCGCAACCAATTTAGAGTCAGTTTGGGTTACGTTGTAGCTTGGTAATCATAAGGTAACTCGTGTAGGTGTCATATATAGACCACCTAGCCAAGTCAAAGAATTAGGTGATCTACTTGTTGAGGAAATGGCTAAAATGACATTGAAAGGGGAAGTTGGCATTATGGGAGACTTTAATCTTCCTGATATAAACTGGAAAACCAAAATAGCTAGTTCTGCCAGGAGTACAGACATTCTAAATTCCCTACTGGGATTATCTCTACAGCAAGTAGTTGAGGAGCCAACCCGGAAGGAGGCCATTTTAGATTTGGTATTCACAAATGGCAATTTGGTATCTGATATTACTGTAGGGGAAAGCTTAGGATCTAGTGATCACCATTCAGTGTGGTTTACTATAAGTACAGTGGCTGAGTCACTCCACACAAAAACAAAAGTTTTAGATTTTCGGAAAACAGACTTTTCTAATATGAGATCAGTGATATACGAGTCCCTATCAGACTGGAACAATTTCAATGGAGTCCAAGAGAAATGGGACTACTTAAAAGTGGCACTATTGAAGGCAACAGAAAAGTGCATTAGGCTTGTCAGTAAAAGCAAAAAAAGGAAGAGACCACTGTGGTACTCAGCAGAAGTGGCCAAAATCATTAAAAACAAAAACATGGCATTTAGTAAGTATAAAAACACCCAAAAGGAGGATGACAGGGAAATCTATAAGATGAGGCAGAGAGAGGCCAAGCAAGTTATAAGAGCTTCTAAAGCTCAGGCAGAAGAGAAATTAGCTCAGTCAGTGAGAAAAGGTGATAAGACATTCTTCAGGTACATAAATGAAAAAAGGAAATTAAAACAAGGATTTACCAAATTAAAAACAAAAGAAGGAAGGTATATGGAAGAGGATAAAGAACTAGCTGACTGCCTCTATGAATACTTCTGTTCAGTTTTTACAAAGGAAAATGAAGGAGAAGGACCTCAGTTAGGGCGGAAAACTAATGAATCATTTGATGCATGTGTCTTTACCGAGTAAGAGGTTCTAAGTCAGCTGTCTAAAATTAATACAAATAAATCACTAGGGCCTGATGGGATACACCAAAAGCTGTTAAAAGAGCTTAGAGGTGTACTAGGAAAACCATTAACAGATTTATTTAACCAGTCACTGGTAACAGTGTCGTCCCAGAAGATTGGAAATTAGCAAACGTTGTGCCAATTCACAAGAAAGGTAGTAGAGAGGAATCGGACAACTATAGGCCAGTAAGCCTGACATCAATAGTGGGGAAATTAATGGAAACCATACTCAAGGAGAGGATTGTGGAACATCTAAAAACCCATGGGTTGACTGATAAAAAACAGCATGGGTTTACTTCAGGGAGATCATGTCAAACTAATCTTATTGACTTTTTTGATTAGGTGACTGTAAGGGGGGAATATTAATTATTAATATTCATGCAAATATCAATAATTAATATTCATAAATAGGCGTAAACCGTCTATAGATAGTCACGCCTATTTATACCTTAACAACACACTTCTATTGCCTAGCACGTCACCAAGTCGCTTACACTTACTATCTGCATGCGCCTAACTCACTACGCTAAACGCTAATAAATACACGCTACACAATTCTACCAGTAAAACGGTATTTATTAAAACTGACGCACACAGATATATACTAAATAACACAACACTACAAATACAATACTAACTACACTACACAATCCCAAATTCCACCCACCACACTAGCTAATACAGATCACACACATCCATACACATTTACAGCCCACCCAACCTGGCTCTAAGCTATCCCTATGGGAGTAACAAGGGTTACTGCTGCTGGGCTATAGGCAGGGCAGCAGTGAAGGGGTTAACACAAGGTGCAGGGGACTGTGGGTAGCAGGGCTTGCTTGGACCTGCAAGGGTTAATGCAGGCCACAGATACACTGGGCTGAAGGCTGCTGGAGGTGTACAGCAGGGATTAATGCAGGGCAGGGAGCAGGGGTTCAGGGATGGCAAGGTAGGGGTAAATGCAGGGATAATGGGTAGGGAGGCAGGGGTTACACCAACAGGGGTTGATGCTGCTGGGCAGGGAAGGGGTACATGGGACTGTAGGGCTATGGGAAATCAGGGCAGGGGTTGGGGGTACTCAGCCATCTTCGGGTCCCATCTGTGTGTGTCCTTCCCAGTCAAGAGCCGAGTTCAGAAGAGACCTACTTTGTAGAGCCATGCCCTAATATCAGTGAAGTCCACTGTACCTTCTAGAGCCCTCCCCCAAGTAGTTTGGAGGGGGAGGAAACAGGTTTAGCATGTAAGCCATGTGCTGATCAAAAGGTGCCATAAAGTCTGCAATCTCCTGTCCTGGACCCACATCCTATTTAGCATCTCTATGCTAACTACCCCCAGGGACAGTTGGGCGATTTAACAGATAACAATGCAAGCCATGGCCTACAGGCTAAACACTGGCCTGTATCAAGTTGATACGAGTTGATATTCTATAAGGGGACACATTCTATAAGAGGATACCTATATATATATGTATATATATATATATATATTTCAACCCTTCCTCAACAATCCCCCTGTTGACGGGAATTACGACAATATTCTAGGGGGGAAGGGTTGAGACATATTTGCCCCCCTCAACCCCACTCTTAGTGATAGTTCAGGAAGAACTGGAGTATACACTGATCCTTAGGTACCTAGACATCACCCATTCCGACCTTTCACCGACCTGCTTTTCATCGTAACCCAAACTCCTCTATCCACAGGATTGGCTGTCGTCAACTTAAATGGCCTTTCTTTCTGATAACCGTCTTCCGGTGTCGGCCACTCCGATGAGTTTGGAGTGACCACACCCTTACCGTCTCTCGGTACTACTGCCGATCTTCAGGTATCCACCCCAAGGTCTGGACATCTTCTGCTTTGAACGTATCAGTGTCAGCCGCTCCTACTGTCTTACTTGCGTGCGTGCTGCATGGAGGAGGTCCAATAAACCGGAACGCCTTCTCTCCCAACCAGCGTGACCTATTGACTTCCGGAGCGGCTTGACCCCTGCAGTCTTTCCCAACTGCACCAACTTTCTTGAAACAAGAATATCGTGACCAGGAGCAGGTTCACGCTCACAATCAATTTTCCAGTGGCGACAACCTCCCCATGGACAGATAAGTAGGTCTTTAAAAGGCAGGTCAGATTTTCCATTAAGTGAGGTGATGTCAAGCTACCTAAATACTAACCGCGGTAAATACCTCCGCCACACTAACCATCCAGCCCCACCCTTACGAACTTCACTGTTACAGGGCTTGAGGTGGCAAATGGCGAACAAAAGGGACCTGTCCCTAACATGCCCTACTCTAATCCCCATTCACACATATAACACATTTCACCTTCCCTCCCGTCAAATAAATTTAGTGGGTACCCATAGAGACTCCTGCAACCTGGCAGATCTCTCTACACCTCCAAAGACAGGTAGGTCACAGACCCACGTGTCGATGGGAAACGACTATAGGATGCAAATGTGTGTACAGCCTCATTGTAACTCACCGCGGTACGTTGGGCGAGTTTCCTGAGTATAGGCTGTCACACATTTGCACCTAGAGTGTCCATGGGTACACAGTTGGCAAACATATAAATCACAAAGTTAACACATTTGGGGGTTCACAGAACCAAATCGAGTCGAGTCCTTGACCCCTGACTTCATCACTATAGGACTTAGACTGGCCTGATTGTAGTTACTTGGCCAGTCCTTTCGTCCGTTTGTCGACGTCAGTTCATTGTCAGTTCAAGGTAGGACCACCCGGGTGACAGGGTGGATGGGCAGGTTGAAAAGCAAAGTCCCTTTTGGAAGGTGTCCAACACAGTCAGGACACAGCGGAGACTTTTTCCATGGATTTGGAGACTCTGCTTCTCTCTGCTCACAGTGGTATCTGGTCGGATATCCACCTTCTTAGCTGGGAGTAGTTTGGGCTCTTTTCTCCTGTTCCATTGTATCCATACCTAGTATGAAAGAAAATACCAAAATGCTCCTGGGGATATCTCCCTCACGGTGCAATTAGTTGTCAAATCCCAGCACCAATACCTTTGACCCATGAGTAGAGAAAGGTATTGGGCTGCCCTTCATCTCACAGGAACCCTCGTTATCCTAACTCTGGTGTATGAACACCCTACCTTCAGAGGATCGCGTCCTCTGCTTCACATCCCTCTGCACCAACAGATAAGGATGGCTACCTTATTAGGTTAGGATATCCGAGGGGAGCTGTGGATGAAGCACAATCTTGCAATTGATGGCACTGTATCCTTGCCCACCCATGTGTACCAAAGCTGATTTCCCCCTGTCATCCTGTCTTGTGGAGGCCAGTAGAATCCATGGCATAAGTCCTGCCCTGGCTCTTCAGGACTCCACAACACAAACGCACAGGCCACACTCTGCCGTCAATCACTCTGCGTCCAATCCCAATCAGAGCTGCGTTACCTGATCGGACTAGAATTTAGTGCGCAGCGCAACATCACATCAATGTTGCCTGTCCACCCTAGTCCCCAGTATAACACAGCACTGCCGAGAAACCTTGAGCACAACTGCGTCACATGTATCGATCAGAGACCCTGGCCTGCACATCGTGACATCCCACTAAACCGTGTTCCAATGTCACCCGTACCGCAAGCCAGCACTTTCTCGATCCACAGTATAACACAGTTCTACTCAAAGGGGACACAAGAATAAATCAAAGACAGCAGCGACTGGACTCACAGCAGGGAATGTAATCTACAAAAATCAGTAGGGTGAGACACATGCATGCACAAGGAACACCGCCATCCACATGAAAAAAACATACACACAGACAACAAAAACACACAACACGGACATACACGGGAACAAACGATGTGACGAATAGTACAGGGGTGTCAAATGTTGCCTAGCCTAGCTTGGCCATTCTGTCCTCTCAGCACTTGAGGTGTCGCTGAGAGGCGACTCTTTATGGCCAAACTGACTAGACCCCACTGCACGATTTGTTACCTGGATCCATCACTGGACACATTGCAATTACTTGCACAAGGGCAATTCCTTGCAATGTGTCCTTTGTTCCCACACCTGAAGCACCTGATTGGGCTTTCTGTCCTGTGTGCTTTGTTCTTACTTGTTTTGCAGTGCTTCGCTATATGACCTAAGCCACCACATGCAAAACATTTGATGTTTGCCCTGCATGGCCTAGGTCCGTCCACACTGCAACCGTGGTCCCTTTTCCTGTACTGTTCCATTCTCAGGGACGCACTCTTCACAACAGTTCTTTTTCCCAAAGTCAAGGAAAAATCTCTGTTTGTCTGTACAGGCTCGGATTTTGGGAGATTTGGCCTGACCAATCTCCCCCCTTTTTGTCTGCCACAGACTAATCTCCCCCCTTTTTGCCCTTCACAGGGCAAAATTTTGTGAGAATCTGGCCCTGACTTTAAGGAAAAAGAAAGGGCCGGCACCATTTTGGCAAAATTGGTGATGACTTGTTGCATGCCAGACATTAGCTGGGAGCTTACAGCAACCTGAGCCTTTAATTTGGCTAGCGTCATGTCAGTAGAGGCAGTCCGCTCCTTGAAGGCCTTGATCTCAGCATAAGACTGAATCAACTGAGCCTCTATTTCCTCCTTCTGCCTCTGCAGCTCTACTAACCGTGACTCTATCCTAACCACCTGTGCATCTCGGTCAACAGCAGACTGTACGCTCTCTGCCAGCCTTGCCCGCAATGCCGAAACCTGGTCCGAACTACTGGCACAGCATTGGCAGTGAATATTCGGAGGAATTGTCTCCGTTGACCGAGACACCAGCGCAATTTCCTTTGGCTTGCAGATGCTAGCCTCAAACGTATGAACCAGTTTGGCTAGCATCTGAAGTCGCTTTGTGGATTTATTTAACACCGTCCGTTTGTTAACACAGAGCTTGTCATAGCTACAAGCCTGTGCTAACAAATCGGACCACAGCATTTCTGCTGACTTGTGAGTGGTGGGGAGGATGGGATTAAAAGTGCTGTTCCTAGCTAAGTGTTGGAGTGTGGAGAAGTTCATACTCACACTTTTCTGAGCCTCCATCTTCTTCGCGGTGCTGTACTTTTCCGTCCCTTGCGGCTGCTTGAAAGAAGTCCTTTCTTCCGGATCGCTTCTTCCCGCCCAGCCGGACCTGTACACACCTCCTACGCAGATGGACCTCTTTTCTGTGACGTATCCTTCTTCCACTCCAAACGACGGTGACCGTGTAAAGGAATAGAACAAATATTACACTCAGATAGATTATAGATTCTCTGCAAAAGACTTTGGTCAATTCTTGGTATTATTGGGAAGGATCGTTTCTCCTGTCCGAAATTATCAGGTCTTAGACGTTCAGACTCACCGCTGACCACGTCTCTCCTGCCTGATAATTTACAGTTCTAGCGACCCTTAGCCACAACACCAAAAATTAACGCAAAATCCACGCAGTGGGCCTAGCTCGCCAATGTAGATGAATATTAATTATTATTAATATTGATAATTAATATGCATAATTAATATCAATAATTAATATTCATAATTAATATTTCCGCCTCCTGGCTGGCTCGCCAATGTAGAGGGGGAATATTAATTACCAATATTAAGCGAATATCAGTAATTAATATTCATAAATAGACGTAAACCGTCTATAGATAGTCACGCCTATTTATACCTTAACAACACACTTCTATTGCCTAGCACGTCACCAAGTCGCTTACACTTACTATCTGCATGCGCCTAACTCACTACGCTAAACGCTAATAAATACACGCTACACAATTCTACCAGTAAAACGGTATTTATTAAAACTGACGCACACAGATATATACTAAATAACACAACACTACAAATACAATACTAACTACACTACACAATCCCAAATTCCACCCACCACACTAGCTAATACAGATCACACACATCCATACACATTTACAGCCCACCCAACCTGGCTCTAAGCTATCCCTATGGGAGTAACAAAGGGTTACTGCTGCTGGGCTATAGGCAGGGCAGCAGTGAAGGGGTTAACACAAGGTGCAGGGGACTGTGGGTAGCAGGGCTTGCTTGGACCTGCAAGGGTTAATGCAGGCCACAGATACACTGGGCTGAAGGGTGCGGGAGGTGTACAGCAGGGATTAATGCAGGGCAGGGAGCAGGGGTTCAGGGATGGCAAGGTAGGGGTAAATGCAGGGATAATGGGTAGGGAGGCAGGGGTTACACCAACAGGGGTTGATGCTGCTGGGCAGGGGTTGGGGGTACTCAGCCATCTTCGGGTCCCATCTGTGTGTGTCCTTCCCAGTCAAGAGCCGAGTTCAGAAGAGACCTACTTTGTAGAGCCATGCCCTAATATCAGTGAAGTCCACTGTACCTTGTGAGCCCTCCCCCCAAGTAGTTTGGAGGGGGGGAGGAAACAGGTTTAGCATGTAAGCCATGTGCTGATCAAAAGGTGCCATAAAGTCTGCAATCTCCTGTCCTGGACCCACATCCTATTTAGCATCTCTATGCTAACTACCCCCCAGAGACAGTTGGGCGATTTAACAGATAACAATGCAAGCCATGGCCTACAGGCTAAACACTGGCCTGTATCAAGTTGATACGAGTTGATATTCTATAAGGGGACACATTCTATAAGAGGATACCTATATATGTATATATATATATATATATATTTCAACCCTTCCTCAACAGTGACTAAAATAATAGATGGTGGAGGTGCAGTAGACATCGCTTATCTGGACTTTAGTAAGGCTTTTGATACTGTCCCACATAAAAGGCTTATCAATAATCTGCAGTCTTTGAGCTTGGGCTCACATATTGTTGAATGGATTAGGCAGTGGCTGAAGGACAGAAAACAGAGGGTTGTAGTCAATGGAGTATATTCAGACCATGGTATTGTTACCAGTGGGGTACCTCAGGGATCTGTTCTGGGACCCATATTCTTTAATATCTTTATCAGCGAAATTGTAGAAGGCCTCAATGGTAAGATGTGTCTTTTTGCTGAAGACACAAAGATTTGTAACAGGGTTGATGTTCCTGGATGGATACACCAAATGGAAAAGGATTTAGTAAAACTAGAGGAATGGTCAAAAATCTGGCAACTAAAATTTAATGTTGATAAGTGCAAGATAATGCACCTGGGGCGTAAAACCCAAGAGCAGAATATAAAATCAGTGATACAGTACTAACCTCAGTATCTGAGGAAAGAGATTTAGGGTCATTATATCAGACGACCTAAAGGTGGGCAGACAATGTCTTAGAGCAGCAGGTAATGCCAGCAGAGTGCTTGGGTGTATAGGGAGAGGCATTAACAGTAGAAAGAGGGAGGTGCTCGTGCCGCTCTACAGAGCACTAGTGAGACCTCATTTGGAGTATTGTGTGCAGTACTGGAGACCATATCTGCAGAAGGATATTGAAACTTTGGAGAGAGTTCAGAGAAGAGCTACTAAACTAGTACATGGATTGCAGGACAAAACTTACCAGGAAAGGTTAAAGGACCTTAACATGTATAGCTTGGAAGTAAGAAGAGACAGAGGGATATGATAAAAACTTTTAAATACATAAAGGGAATCATCACGGTAAAAGAGGAAAGCATATTTAAAAGAAGAAAAACTGCTACAAGAGGACATAGTTTTTAAATTAGAGGGAAAAGGTTAAAAGTAATATCAGGAAGTATTACTTTACTGAGAGAGTAGTGGACGCATGGAATTGCCCTCCTGAAGAAGTGGTAGCTGCAAATACAGTGAAGGAGTTTAAGCATGCATGGGATAGGCATAAGGCCATCCTTCATATAAGATAGGGCCAGGGGCTATTCATAGTATTCAGTATATTGGGCAGACTAGATGGGCCAAATGGTTCTTATCTGCCGTCACATTCTATGTTTCTATGTTTCTATGAACGGTTTTAACATAGTAACATAGTATTTAAGACCGAAAAAGACATTTGTCCATCCAGTTCGGCCTGTTTCCTACAAGTTGATCCAGAGGTTTTGAGTCTCTTAACACAGTTTGACGACCATGGACCTAGCCATTGTGGTAAGGTGCAAGGTACCGTTGTCGATGGCAGGTACGTGTCACCGAGGTTCCTGGCCTCGGTGAGGTGAGAGCCGGGTTTTTATGTGTCAGCAGCAGCTAGTGCTGCTTGACATTGTTAGTTAGTTTGGCTGCAAAGCCAATCCGGGCCGGCTCTTACTGGGAGTAGGCAAAGAGTTGGGTGGGTGCCTACTCCCCACGGTCCAGTCCGGACTTTATCCGGGCCTCTAAAAGGCAGCCTCCTCAGCAGCTGAGGGTGTGATTGTCCTGGAGCTGCTGTTAGGCTGTGGAATCACTTGCGTTTGGGAGTTCTGATCCATTCTGTGCTATGTGGAGTTCTCTGAGCTGGAAGCAAGAGCCCAAGCAAGGAGGAGTGCAGACGGCCTGAAAGCCCGAGGTGGATTGTCCTGCGGCTGGGCTGACATCCAGGTGCGAACTTGCACCTAAAACCTCCCAGGTGATTGTAACCTGCATTGGACTGTTTTGTTTTGCATCACGTTTTTCTGCTGGGTGTGAATTAACACCAAGAGACTGTTTAATGTTTGTTTTGTGCAAGTGTGAATAAAACACTGTTTACTGCACTTTCTGGACTCCCTTTTGCCTCTGTACTGCACCTGCACCGCTATCTACCAGAGCGACTCCCCACACCATTTAATTAGTAAATCAAGTTCTTGCATAGGCGGTACACCAAGGGTTTGAACTGTTGTCTTGAAGGTGGCCTTCCAACTTCTATAGTTCTCTGGGTGATCATCAAAGTTCGTAAGGCTAGTACTGATGAGGTCCCTGAGAGTGAGGTACTTAGCAATTTCTGATGCATTATTTCTTTCCTGCATCATGGCGATGGGAACTTTTTCCTCGCTGGTGTTCTTGGAGTCATCTGATACTCTATGTTTGGGGGTTGGAAGATGGAATGGAGTGGCAGCTGGGTTGATCGTAAATGAAGGCTTCACATCTGGTAATGTTGGCGCCAGCATCTTGGTTGCTATGTAACTAGTCTCAGGAGGTTTTAATGTGATTTGATGAGCTTGAAGCGGCTTGGTCTCTAATGGTGCCTGAAATACTGTGTAAGGTGCCATAGGTTTGAAAGAGAGAGAAATGTCCACTGGACTGGGGTCAACTGTATAGTTATCAGCTGCCTCTTTTTCTATCCGCATAAGTTCAGCAGGCTGGCGTGCAGAGCCCAAATCTTCTGGTGCAAATGCATTGACTTTGCTTTGGTCTAGGATGGATTGCAGGGTATGGCCTTCTGAGTCATTAGATATCTTGGACATAGGATGATAAGCTTCTTCTTCAGCAGCTTCTCCAAGAACTCTGAGTTAAGCCATGGCTGCTGCTTCTTCCCTTTCCTTCTGAAGGACCTCCAACTCAGCTTCGGCCTTGGCTTTGGTCGCTTGCGCCTAAACCTGTATAGCTGCTTGATTAGCTTGGGATAGGGCTTGTGTCTCTGCGACTTGTGCCTTAATGGCTGCTTCCTTTTTAATGCAGTGAGCTTGTACCTTCGCTGCTTCCGCTTTGCGCATGCCAACACCAATGAGGTACTCAGCGAAGAGAGCTGTGAGCGAGACCTTAGCGATAAGGACTGAGCAATAGATTTCGAGGAACAGGATGAAGCATTGGAGTGCCTTTAAAGGTTAGAATGGCGGGACACAGTTTCATATTGTTGTGATATCTTGTCCTCTAGCATTGACTTGACTGCCATAAATCTGCTATATCTTTCATCATTAAGTGCAGTGTGGGTCTTTAATTCTAGGATGAATTCCTCTGAGTTGAGACTTGATAACAGAGAAGAATATTTTTAAGACAGTCTCTTAAAACTATCATAGGTTTTATTCAATTTTGTACACATGGCCTTTAATTGATCTTCGTTATAGCCTGATCCATGTGCTGCATCCATACATTGTTCAGTCTTTTCCCACAAAATAGATAAATTATTGTATATTTCAATTTTGTTAGTTAGGAGCACCTCCTTCATTTTTAATGAGGGCTTAGAAATCCTTCTAGCTGTGTCCTGCATTTCCATCTGTAACACAACAGTGACCTCTAGTGGTGGTTCAGTCTTTTAATAGCTTAAAGCAGGCAGACGATATTTACCTCAGAAAACAGGCTGAATACAGTTCCTAGCCTGTATGAACCTGCAATTGGTAGAAGCTTCTGCGATCCTAGTGAATGCAGTACTGGGCAGTATAAGATACTACCCTCCACTTTAGCATGACAGGAGACAAATGATGATGGCTATTACTTGGAGGAGGAGAATATTATTTTCTTAACGGGAGAAGGAGAGTACTAAGACAATTCTTTGACTGTGGCATTTCAAAATGTCAGCCTTATACAATCACGCATCTGTGAGGTGACTTGTTGAATCAGACATTCTCCACTTACAGTTTACGCATCAGAAACCCAGGAGTTAATCAAGTAGTTTTTAATTCGGAGATTGTATTACAAGATATGCAGGGAATCCAGATGGTAAAATAATTATGCCTTTAATATTCTCCTTGATATGAAGATGAGATACTACACAGATTCTCCTCAGATGAGTCTGAGCACACAAAACAGCAATGCATGACCGGGAAAACAGGAAGTGGCTAGACTGAACCAACTAGAAGCTGAAACAGAGGGGGGGGGGAGAAGAGAGGAGCATACCAATACACAATGCAAGATACTGAAACCGAACAATTCTTCTTTCTAGCCTTTCCCTTCACTTTCCCTCAAACTAGAAAAGAAGCTTGATTATGACTGTACGCTGTCCCTAAGATTTTTTTCTGTCAGACACCGCTATACTCATCCACCCACCCTCACAGACCAACACAGAAAGACATTCTAGTCATTCTGTAATGGTGCCTGCTACAGCACTGATTCGCTCACCCAGGCTGTCTGTTTGCCTGTAAGTCAATCAGGGCAAGTCCTCCTCGCCCCACTTCCTCTCAGGGTCATGTGAGCATCCTCTTTATTCCTCCCTTATGCTTTTACCTGCCAACATGTGCAATAAAATGGAGCTGTAAGCCATTTTACTGGATTTGTCCAAAGCAAACCTGAAAATCTTTGGATTTGACTGCTGGATTAAATTCTGAGAAGTTCATAACAAGCTGAGGTTCTATTATGACCTAATTCGGCTCATCTCTAATCTATACCTATTAAATGTTAAATCAATAAAACCCAACAATTAAGGAAATCCCTGGACATATTTCCGCTGTGAAACCCCACAATTGTTCTGTACCTTTGTTCAAGTAATTGCTGCTATTACTGCTGTGCTCTAACCAGGTCCCATAAAAATATTTTCCAGTTTTCAAACCAGCACCTGGATCTCAATAATTTTTAATTGCATGTAATTAAAAAGTTAATATAGACACTGTTATTCAATAAAATGCATATATATTGTACTACCTGCTGTTTTTTTTTTCTCTTATGTCTGTCTCACTGAGATGGCCGCACATGCTCAGTTTCATCCATGAGCTATAATAGGGAGAGAGCTGCAACAGAAAGGAAAATCTTTGAGCTTCCAGCTAGATATAAATTTAGAAGAGCAATCCAAGAAGTGAATGTGGAGATATCTGGATTCATGTGATGTACGGTGATGTACAGGGCTGATTCTAGCTTCGTTAGAAAGAGACTGTTATGTATTATATGATGTCTGATTTTCCTTTTTTATATTAATCATGGAATAACTCTTTTAAGGTTTCAATGAAAGCTGGTTAGGAAACACACTAAATCTTTAAAGTGACCTATCTGAAATCATTATGAGTCAAATGTTCATGGTTTCCTTATACATGCCACTATATACATGTAGCTCAGCTAAAATTGATTCTGATATCACATGACCCAGTTTTATCTTGGTTATCACTTGACAAAAGCAATTTAAATCCATTGAAAAGTTAGTTATTTTTTTCATTCTTTACTTAATGTGTTAACTATCAAATTTAGCTAAGCTGCATCTGTATGTACGGTACTTTTCTCACATCTAAGTATCCGTTATCTCAAATAATAAAATAATACCTCTAAGAGGACAATGCCATTTAATTGAATCTGTTGACAAATGTAGTGCTCTCCTGGTTGAGATAAGGGGCTGTGAAGTAGTTCAATGCTTCAATTCGATAACTACTTCTGGTTAGAGATGATCAAACTTTGGAAAAATTTGATTTGGCTGCTTCACCGAATTCCTTTATCACAAAACACATTTGTATGTTAGTAGCAGGTGCAATGGCAGGGAGCTGCGTTAGCGCCGCTCCCCATCATTGCACTCCTGAGATGCCGCGTTCATACATGATTGCGGCATCTGAGAGTAATAATACAGTTTAAAATTAACAGAAAAAAAATGTAATCACACTTATCGCCTCCATTTGCTCGCGACGGGCCAGCCGCCGCCATCTTGATTGAAGATCTTGTGTGAAATCTCGCTTGACCCGAGATGACATTGTCACGTCGACCACTGTAGTGATGTCATACGTCACCACTCACGGGATTTCAGCCTAGATCTTCCATCAAGATGGCGGCAGCCAGCCCGTCGAGACCAAATGGAGGAGGTAAGTATGATTTTTTTTTTTTTTTTTAATACTATTTCAGGTTAAATTGATTTGCTACCACAAAGCACAAGGAAATTCGGCTTTACGGCAAATTTAACTTATCCTGAAATTCAGATCAAATTCCACTTTGTTAGATTTGATTTGCTCATCTCTACTTCTGAGAATAAAAACTCCACAAAATGTATGTTTGTCATGCTCTCCCCAGCCTTTACCTAGCACTGTCTGTCTGCAGCTATAAAAATGTCTTATTTAACACTTTTGGGACCAGACTATTTTGTTTTCTTTTTTCTGTTCTAGTGTTCCCCATGCTGAATAAATAATTTTATATTTTAAAAGTTAAGACATTTTCGATTTGGTGATTTCTGTTTATTTTGTATTGTTCATTGCTATATCTAAAATTGGGTTGATTTGAATGTTTAATACTTTTTAAATTATTAAAAACATTTTTATTACTTTATTTTTTAGTGCCATTAGGGAACTTTAACATGGTATAATTTAATTGCTTATACCATAGACTGCAACCGTTTAATATTGCAGTTTATAGGGATTCTGCTATCTTTCTAACAAGCCGTATCACAAGTTGGAGTTTATTATAATCAGTTCACAATGGCAGGCCTGGGAGCCTTCACAAGTCCCTAGCAACCAATCGACACTCTGCAATTTCACTGTCAGGGGGATGGGAGAATAGAGGAAGGCCCCATGTCTATCCAGGAGATGCTGCTGTCACTGTTGACCCTGTCATCTGAGGGGATGAAACAGCTATGATTGAGCTAAATATTATACCTGCCACAGTAGGTGTGTGTCAGCTTAGAACCAGTTCTATACATTCCTCACACGCCTCAAAGTACAGTTGCATCACGATGTGTGACATGGTTAAAAACACCTTTCTAAAACTCACAAGATACCTATATTTTAAAAAATAATTTGCACCAAATATAGAGAGAGTGTGATTAATATCTGTATTCAAAAAGTGTCTTATTATGTTTATTGATCAAATATTTGGTAACAAAATAACAACATACATTTTTGTAATATGGCCTGTTCACTTATTTCAGTGTAGAAATGTGTCTATTTCAGATGATTTTACCTACAAACTTTAACAATAATAAGCCTTGCTTTATTGTTAAATTCCAAAATATTTTACCAACAATTTAAAGGGTTTGTCTTAAAAAACTAAAATAATAAAAAAATAAAATAAGTGATTCTCAAATTGTACTTGGCACACATCTATCATTTGCTGTTATCTTTAGTTAATTTGAATTTTACTTCAGCTTGACCAATTAGATTAGTTTGTTTTATTCAAGACACCTTTCACTTCATGTTTGGGAGATCTGCTTTTGCTTTGTCCTTTTTGATCAAAAGGAGGAGCACAATGGAGAAGGGGAATATTTATTTAGATTTCCATAGGGAATACTCCCCCCTCTCTTATGTCAAAAGATGGACAGAAGAAGAAATCTACCAAGCATAATGGGAAATAACTTAACCCTTTTAGAACGTTCACACTTTTTACAAGGGCAAGTTTACATTAACAATTCAAATTTATAATCATATTATGCCTTTTAGTTTATATTCATTTCTTGAAAGAAGACATCGTATTAGACAGGCAGATCAGCAAGTGATTGCCGGGAGGAAAGGGTTCCCTCCTGGCAATCACTTGCTAGCTAGTGGAAGAGACTGCTGCTATTACATACAGCAATCTTCATCACATCGCTATGCCATCGCTCACCCTTAGACTGTCTAGTGCAGTGATGGCTAACCTTGGCACTCCAGCTGTGGTAAAACTACAACTTCCATGATGCCCCCCTTGCTTGGCTGCTCTAAGAACTCTCTAGAAATAAATGGAGCATGCTGGGAGTCATAGTTTCACCACAGCTGCAGTGCCGAGGTTAGCCATCACTGGTCTAGTGGTTTGCCGACGGCAGATCGCTATTAGATAGAAGGATCTGCTGCCGGGAAGTGAAGATTTTTAAGCATGCTTAAAAATCTGAATTGCCCGATGAACGAGCGTTTGCTCATTCATCGGGCAATTGACGGCAGTATTACACTGCAAGTTGATTGCTAACAAGTGCTCATGCCACTTTACAATCAAGAGTAGTTTTGTAAATTTTTGCACCATTTTGCAGTAAAACAAAAGCATAAATGTACAAAAGCTACTAAAAAAATTATAGCTTAGAATGTGCAGACATGTCATTTATTTACAACATGAACCTGATAAATGTGTGGGTATTAGGTTTATCCTATCTTATTGGCTTACAATGACCTTTCACACATTTATCTTACCCTTTATTTACAATTGTGCCACTACCAATTTTAATGTGTGAGAAACTAGCGGTGACGTTCACTACCTCTTGCGCTCACTACTTGTATTGCATCTGTTCGGTCCCACCATATCAACCAGAACACCGGCAGCATAAATTAATAGCTTTTTAAATAAAAAACACTTTGCCATTGGATTTCTTAAGCTTTTTAAAATAAAAAAGTTTTTAAAATTGCTATTGCCACACGAAAATATGCTTATTGGTGTGATCATGAACGGTAGAAAAATTGCAACAGGATAATTTTTTTTTACATAACAAAAATCTGGCATAACATAGGTGTGTAGACTTTTTACATCCATTGCAGGTGCAGGATTTCTCAAAATTTAGGTGCACAGTTTGCTCCAAATTGTGCCAGTTTTGGCACAGTTCACAACTGTGTCAAGGTGCAATGACATTAGTAATGTTGTTGTGTCTGTGGCATTTGTGGGGGAATATTCTAAATATGCATTTTTTTTGCCATTTTTCTTCCTAGACTTAGACATCAATAAACCATAAAAAAAAACATTAAAATGCATGACATTTTAAATTCAGTATAAAACACTGAAAAAAGTATCTGTGAGGGAGGTTTAAATCTCCTGTGGTCATCTGTATAACAATATCCACTATGCAGCATGCTGTCCCCCCTCTGTACATATAAATTAGAGCCTCCAAACGATATTATGCCAGTTCGTCTATAGATGCTTACAAGGTCTAATAGGTAATGATTTTCCTAAAAAATTCAGTTTATCAAGGTCAATGATGAGGTCTGTGGTGTTTCCCATTATTCAGTGTGCGCAGACGACAGATTCTTGTGGGTCTGAATTTGAGCTATAGTGTTCAAAGTCATTTCATGTTCACAACTGTTCCGTGTATCCTGGTGTCTGTTTCTTGTGCGTGTGAATCAGTCCTAGGCCTCTTACACACGAACGTTATGCATCCGTTCAGTGTATTGAGCAACATCCGTGCGGCGGCCGGGACAGATCGAGACCCATCAACTTGAATGGGTCCGTGACGCACTGCCAAAAAATAGAACAAGTTCTATTTTTTTTCCGGTGCGGAGGCACGGACAGAAACACAACGGAAGCACTCTGTAGTGCTTTCGTGGGATACCAATTCGTCCTTCCGTTCCGCATCTCCGTGATTGCGGACCCATTCAAGTAAATGGGTCCACATCCGTGATGTGGAGTGGATAAAGGCTGGTGCCCTTGTATTGCGGACCCACCGTGTGCGGGCGCAATACGGACATGGGCACACAATAGCCGTGTGCAAGAGGCCATATTGAGCTTTGTATTTCGCATCAGTTGGGCACTGCTAGGGTTCACCCTAGGAGGCACCAATTTTTCTTATGCATTCATTTGTTCTGCTATATATTCAGTGTGCCCCACCCCTATTTTTCCAACAATTTTTGTTTGTATCTGTTCAGATTCTATTTACTTGTTCTGTCTCTGAATTCTGACCTAAATTCCATTTGCCATTTCCCAGAGTCTGCTACATGGATTTGTATGCATTCTGTGAGCCTGACCTTGTTGGTGGTTGCCTTGGTCTTATATGTACTCAGCCTATTCTCCACCTGTTTCTGTGTGCTTTGCCTGTGCCTCTGGTGAGTTAAACCTCATTCACACGACAGTGTTTCACGGACATGTGCTGTACGTGTTCTCCACGGACAGAACACTTCCCCATTCATTTTAATGTGTGTATTCACACATCAATTTTTTAGCATGGTCCGTAGGTCTGTGTTTTTTGCACGGATGCATGCTCTATTTTGTCCGTGTTCACAAATCCATCATGTCCGTTATAGTCTATAGGTCAGTGAAAACCATGGATGCAACACGGATGCCATCCGTGTTTCACGGATCATGAAAAAGAGATGCTTTGAAAATTGTTTTTCAGCTGTTCAGTGTCAGTGAAACTCGGATGCAACACGAACAGCAAAAAAACAGACCCAACACGGACAGCTTCACGGATGCATCACTGACCACCTGCTCATGGATTTGAGCACGGACATGGACATGTGAATGAGGCTTTACACTGGAATTTCTGACCTCTTTATGTCAGCTGCCAACTAAACTGGGACTATTCGGTGGTACAGCCTGGTGTCCCTCCTGCAGAGAATTTGAGATTTATGTATGGGAGCTAAAGGGTGTATACCAGGTGACTGGCGGGATAATGCCCTAACAGCTAGCTCAATATTAAACTGGTTAGTTTGCAAAGTGGTTCCACAATTTACACAACCCATGGAACCTGCTGCTCTTTCCAGGATGTTTTTGTCCATATGCCGTAGGAGGCTGGATTCTCGACTTCTGCTGTCAATACATCTTGTCTACTGCTGCTTCTGCATATGTGTCAGTTTTGTCTGTACTAGGCTCTTCCATTGCTTCCTTTTTTGTATGTTTCT
Source organism: Bufotes viridis (assembly GCA_033119425.1). Lineage (NCBI taxonomy): Eukaryota > Metazoa > Chordata > Amphibia > Anura > Bufonidae > Bufotes > Bufotes viridis. Next base: position 145,864,752 of record CM065592.1, on the reverse strand, counting down.
GAAATCACTCTGTAATTTGAGTTGGAAGTTGGGCTAGGGTTGGTAAGGGGTCCCAGTGAGTTAAGGTATGGCTCTACATTCTGGGGGCTTACTTCGGTCAGTAAGTTATACCAGAGGTTTAAGCTACTTTTGTCAGTAATTGGCCCCAGGGGTTTAGGCTTTTCCCTGTGAGCTTACTTTTGGTTGGTAAGTGGCCCCAGAGTTTTAAGCTATGTTCTTGAACACTTTCTGTTTATATGTGTTTGAAGAAGAGAAAGCATACGGACGGGGTACTGTTATAGTGGCATTTATCTTGTTGTCATTGTTCCATGTGTACAGGCTCTGGCTTCTTTTGGGTTTGTATTTGGGCCATTGTGTTCAATGGTGGTTCATGTTTGCTAGTTTTCCATGTGTCCTGGTGTCAGTTTCTTGTGAATGTGAATTGGTGAAATTGTGCTTTATTCCTCAACTAGGGTTATCTTTCCCTGGCTCTTGGTGTGCACCTGTTTGTCTTATGTGTTTATTTGCTCTGCACAGTATTCTGAGTTGTGTATTGCCCTGTGTGTTCAACAAGTTCTGCTTGTATCTTTTCAGATTCTGTCTGCTTGTTCTGTGTCTGAATTATGATCTACGTTCTGTTTGCCATTCATCAGTGACTGTTCTATGGATGTGTATGTATTCTGTGTGCCTGACCTTGTCTTGTTCAGTCTGTGGTTGCCTTTTTTCTCACATATACTCTGCCAGAATATTCTCTGCAAGGCTCTCTCTGTGTGCTTTGCCTGTGCCCCTGGTGCGTTGCAATGGAGCTTATGACCTCTGTGTGTCATCTGCCAACTACACCAGGATTATTCCAAGAGGTAGAGGTCAGGGGCTCCCTTGCAATGAAGTGATGATCCCTGTATAGGGGTTAATGGATGGATACCAGGGGACTGCCAGGATAACACCGACAGGACTAGCCCAACGTCAAATTGGTTAGTTGGTACAGAAGTTCCACAACAATTGTCCTAAACAATTGACTTTCTACTACTTTAAAGAAAGTATTACTATGTTCTGGAGTCCTGCTCCTCATCATCACTGAACTCCTATTAGTGTCATAAGGGTAGGTCACCATTAGTGTTGAGCAAATCGAAGTTAACAAAGTGGAATTTCATCCGTATTCCAGGAAAAATTTGATTCACCGTGAAGTATAATTTTGTGGTGCCTTTTGGTAATTTTTCCTGAAATTGTGGTTAAAAAAAAAAGAAATAACATACTCACCTCATCCATTTGAGCCAACTCTCTTGCGTGCTGATGTGTGACATCAACATATAATCACGCTGGGTGGGGTGACGTAATTGATGATGTCATCATGTCAGTACATGCCCTAATTGATGTGTTCTGATCAATCAAGATGTCTGTGACGGCCTCATCAAATGGATGAAGTGAGTGTATATATTTTTGTTTTAACCCATAATTAACCCCCTGATAGGCTAAATGTGACTCTTAGATGCCACGATCAGTGCTGAACGCAGCATCTGAAGGTTTAAATCAGGCATGTCCAAACTGCGGCCCTCCAGCTGTTGCAAAACTACAACTCCCAGCATGCCTGGATAGCCCACAGCTATTAGGGCATGCTGGGAGTTGTAGTTTTGCAACATCTGGAGGGCCGCAGTTTGGACATGCCTGGTTTAAATGACAGGGAGTGGTGAGAGCGCCGTCCCTCATCATTGCACCCTCTCCTTGAATGTGATTCATTATGAACTATGTTGAAACAAACCAAATTTCTTGATGAAATTTGGTGAAGCAGCCAAATAGAATTAGTCTCCATATTCAAATTTGCTTTATTACACCATTTCCAACATCACGATCTAAGAAATTAAACATGCATGATGTATGGAAAAACTCAGTAACAAGACTAGTAGAAGAGTTTGAAATAATGATAGTGCTATTTTGTGTAGTATACCAGGATAATAACACTATAGCATACAGTCTACAGTCGTGGCCAAAAATTTTGAGAATTACATAAATATTGGAAGTTCGGAAAGTTGCTGCTTAAGTTTTTATAATAGCAGTTTGCATATACTCCAGAATGTTATGAAGAGTGATCAGATGAATTGCATAGACCTTCTTTGCCATGGAAATTAACTTAATCCCCAAAAAAACTTTCCACTGCATTTCATTGCTGTCATTAAAGGACCTGCTGAGATCATTTCAGTAATCGGCTTGTTAACTCAGGTGAGAATGTTGACGAGCACAAGGCTGGAGATCATTATGTCAGGCTGATTGGGTTAAAATGGTAGTCTTGACATGTTAAAAGGAGGGTGATGCTTGAAATCATTGTTCTTCCATTGTTAACCATGGTGACCTGCAAAGAAATGCGTGCAGCCATCATTGCATTACATAAAAATGGCTTCACAGGCAAGGATAGTGTGGCTACTCAGATTGCACCTCAATCAACAATTTATAGGATCATCAAAAACTTCAAGGAAAAAGGTTCAATTCTTGTTAAGAAGGCTTCAGGGCATCCAAGAAAGTCCAGCAAGCACCAGGATCATCTACTAAAGAGGATTCAGCTGCGGGATCGAAGTGCCACCAGTGCACTAGCGTAGTCTCTGCACTAGTCCTCTACTGTTCATGTTGTGCCTACAGTTGCTGAGTTCTTTGAGTGGACTACGTCCCTCTCCACTCAGCTCTGCTCAGTGGCTCATCTCCACCAAGACCCCATATTCAGTCAGTCAGTTGCTTCAGAGAGGAAGATTTCCCATCCCTAGAGAAAAATGCCACAACTGACCGAGACATTAGAGGAGCCTATAAACAGGAAGACCAAGAATATAGACTATAGGGCCTCTATCACACAAAATTAACCATTAGCTATTGACAGATATACCCCCAGTTCCAGCCAGAAACAACCCTATTCTGCTTTTCTGGCTCTGTAGACTAAGGCCTCATGCACACGGCAACATCCATGCGGCGGCCAGGACGGATCAAGACCCATTTAACTTGAATAGGTCTGTGATCTTTCTGCACCGTTAAAAAATAGTGCTTCCGTTCCGCACAGCACTTCCCAGATTGCAGACCCATCCATGATGCGGGGTGCATACGGCCAGTTCCCCTGTATTGCAGACCCACTTTATCCGGGCTGCAATACGGCCACAGCCGGGCAACAGCCGTGGGCATGAGGCCTAAGGGTCATGTCATAAAATCCTTGCTATAATATACTAACACAAACTATATATATATATATATATATATATATATATATATATATATATATATATCCATTTTAGTATATTCATAAATTCTTTAATTATCCATAACATGACAAATCTGGCACTCCATGTCTTAGAACTCTGTGCTGTTCCTCTGTTATTCCCTCTGGAAATGTATGATTGAAGTGATACATGGTATTACCATGTCCCTTGTCAACAAGATGTATTCTGTACTGCTGGGAACTGTCTACACTTATCACACAATGGACTGTGTAGAAAATCACTCCATTGTCAAGAAGAATGGTAATGTCTAGTTGTCTATTTATTCATACATTTCCAGGTGGAATAAAAAAGGAATGATACACTGCACAGAATTTGTGCTCCAGCTGTAATGCTTGTAAGCTTTATTATATTCTAATGCAATTAGAATAAGAATTTCCATCTAAAAGAGAGCAGCTGTAACATAAACATTTTTTTTTACAAAGAAAAGTGTCAGTGAATTGTGCATGTGAGCTAAATGATTTAAACTTAAACTATTAAATGTTTAAGGAGAAAAAAAATGAAATGACAAAACAATAATCAACACATCAGCTCTTTAATGAGCAAAATCATGTTTTTCAGCATTGGAATAATAGTGTTTATCCAGATTATCTTTATTTCACTCAGTGACCAGAATCCCAGTCAAGAAGTACAAAGTAATTTCCATTAATATACAAGTTTGTGTGTAATAAGCTTTTATTTTTTAAAAAGAGTAACTGAAAAGAAAGTTACTGCAGTTAGTTTGTCAGAGAAACATATTTGCATTATCTTACAAACTATCAAAATTACTAATTTTGGAAATGTAAAAAAAAGAAAGAAACAAAAGAAAAAACAAAAGCAAAAGAAAAACACGTTAACTGTTGTCTAATAGAAATATACTGGTAAGAGAGAAATTATTTCTTATTGATGTGCTCTTAAGTCCACCTCTATCATTTTCCATATAAATGTACATCTGATACATATACAAACACCTTGAAAAGACTGTGATAAATACCTTCCTGATAGACAAGAGGGAAAGTCATATTTTTGTGTTTGGATAATATTAGTATAAAATTACAGAGGCAGAATTGGGTTTATAAATTTTGTTGGCACCCTTCATTATAGTGGATTCTTGGTATCTACATATGTATACATTTTACTTATATACTGCTGTGAGGTAACATCAATATAAAAGAAATTTACAGTGGCAAAGAAAAATTTTACATTTTTAACACATGGACATGCAATATGAGAAACCTGTTAAAAAAGATATCAGTAGTGGGACAATTACTCAAGTTTTCTTTGGACGCATTGTTACTTACCATTATTATCAATTGCATCAGATCTCAAATCTACCAAATAAAATGCATCATTTACCATAAAACTTAAAATTGTTCAGACTGAACAAGCATGTACTATATCTTTAAATACACATATCCTTTGGGATTCACACCAGTAAGTGTTTCTCAATCTATTTCTAACCTAAATTATGCACCTTTTATTTTTATCTCAAATTAAAACCAAAGACAATATAATACTGGAATTAAAAACTTTCAAAGCTCCCTTTAGGAAAATATCACCGTAAGGTTTACCAATTGATGTCATATTCTTTCATGAAAAAAAAAGTTTAATGGGATGAGAACAATTTTAATGGTGGCTTAATCAGCAGCACAGCCACCAAGCATATAAAATTATCATGCACTTCGTGCTAAAAAGATCCAGTTTCCTTTATTCCACAATTGATAGTGACAGCACTTAAGTGATAATGTTATACCTGCCAGGACTTGAAACCTCTTATGTTCTATTGGCAGTTTACAGAATGGGGCCCCAAGATGAGGCCTTAACAGCATTGGTGCTTTGTGCACTTATATATATGATCTACACAATAAGTTCAAAAAAAAAAAAAAGGGGGGGGGGGTGAAAAATATCAGACATTCCATGTGTGAGTCCCTTGTGCATATAAATACATTTTAAGTCTTTGTCCTCTCTTTTTTGTAGCACATGCCTAAAGCCAATTTGTAACTTAAAACCTAAAAAAAGTTGAATATGAATTAAAAAAACACTATCATTCACAACAATTATTTCAATTGCTGCTATTGTCCATTTTGATTATTTACATTTTTTTTTCCAAAATTTCCAAATGTCTTTGATATGTATGTGCAGTATGCACATTGTAACCCTCCATCTTTAAATAATGCAAGTTCTGTGGGGTTGAAAATCCAATAAATTTCCAATAAGGTCAACTACTGTAATACATCAAAAATAAAGTCTGTATTCCATTTATTCTGGCTATACTCTGGTTGTAGAATGTGAATGTGGATGCGGATGTGGGTGTGGATGGGGATGGGGATGAGGAAGTGTGTTATTTTGTCCTGCAGTATAAGTATTGAAGGCATGTATGGGCTGAATCCCTGGTATAGTGTTAGGAATCATTGTTATAGTATTAGGGGTCATTAAGGGAATATCATCTGGGGATCTTCGCATTGCTAGAGTGTAGTCTGGAGGACAGGCATTTCGAAGAACAACCTCGTGGGGATGGATAGATTCACATTCATGGTCCAAGTCTGTGTGCTTCATTTGCAGAGACATAATTTCTTCTTCTTGTGCATGGGCTATGTCATTTGTAGTGGTGCGCTGAGGACTACATCTCCTATGCACATCATGTCTCCTTTTATCTTTTTTGTAATATAAAGCAGCAAATGCCAAAATATTAAGGAAAAGTAGAGATGCTCCAACAGCAATAGTGACGCTTAACTCAGTAGAATAGTCTCTTTCCAATGAAAAGGGACTAGGCTGCTGTTTGAAATTATCTTCATTAATTGTCGGAAAGGCTGAAGTTACAGGTACAAGGATTTTTCTTGTTGGTCTAGAAGTGATATCTGTAGATGGCCCTTTAGTTGTGGTGAGGTCATTAATCACATGAAGATGTGGAACAAGTTCTAGCCAAAGGTTTACTTTATTAGCCCTATAATGTTCCTTAACTCTGGGTTTTAATCCAATGTGGAGATAAAGTTGGTCCTTTTGTGAATATCTAGTCCACGCAACTTCTTCAAAACGATTTGGCTTTGTGTGGATGAATTTTGTGTCTTGTGGAACGGGTTGATTTGGGTCCCTAAAAGAAAAAAAAATGTAATTTAACAATAAATAATGAAGAGCAATGCAACTGAGTGTAACAAACTTGTTAGTATCAAATACATAATGATAAATTATGAGCTACACAGGTATTGATTTGTATAATTCAATATATCATAAATTATTGTCAACTAATTGCAAGTTAACTCCGTCCTGAGTAAAAATTTATGTCGGGAGTCGAGTTTTTAAATATGGCACCCGATTTTAACAGCAGACACCAGGAACTAATGTATGTGATCGTCGATAATGTTGACAGTGCTTATTTAACACCTTAGATGTGCTCCTCCTAGTGGGGATCAGGGAGCCGGATCGTGTGCCCTGCAGTCTCCAAAATGATCCCTGGCTACTGCAGACTCTGTCAGGGCTCCATAGGAACACACTGAAATTCTCCTAGACTCCAATGCTAATGCATTGGAGTCTATGAGAGAAGCAACCTAATGATTGCTTGATCATGTTCCCTAGGGGAACTATCAAAGTTTTAAAAAAAAGTTTCAATAATATTAAAAAATCTAAAAATTCTAATTACCCCCCCTTTCCCCAAAATGAAACAAATATTTTAAATAAAGAACTAAAAAATAAACATCATTGGTATCATCATTTTCAAAAATGCCTGTACTATTAAAATATAAAATATTTATCCCATATAGGGAATGGTGTGGGAAAAAAACATCAAAATCGCTGATTCACCATTTTTTTTCTTCACATCCCCCAAAAAATTGAATTAAAAGTGATCAAAAAGTCAAATACCAAAATTGTATCATTAAAAACTACAAATTGTCCCCCAAAAAATGAGCCCTTATAAAGCTGCATGCATATAAAAATAAAAAATAAAGTTATGGGGGTCTTGATATGGCAATGCAAAGAAAAAAATAGTTTTTATTTTTTCAGTATTAAAACGCAAGAAAAACTATATGACTGTGGTATTGTTGTAATCGTACTGACCCTGAGAATGAAGGTAACAGGTCAGTTTACAGCTTATAAAATGTTGTAAAAGCAAAACCCATAAAACTGTGGTGGAATTCTGTTTTGTAAAATAATTTCACCCCTTTTAAAATTTTTCCAGCTTCCCACTACATTATATCCAACTTAGCTTTATATATATACTAACATATATATATATATATATATATATATATATATATACACTACATTATATCTCCATTAAGCTTTTCTCCATCCTTCAATGCCAAGTATTGAAATTATGGCATGCAGAATCTCACAATGCTGTTACCAGTGGAAAACAAATGCTCTTTTCTGGCTGAGAAACCTAGGGCTACCTTGCCAGCTGCTGTTACTGCTGCCCAGCATAGCAGAGGAACATTAGAGAACGGGAACACAAAAGACAAGGGGACAGAACCAGTCAAATGAGGAGGTACAGTATAAGTCTCTTTTTTTTATTTTTTTACTCCTGCCTTCCCAGAGCCATAATTTTAGTTTCCCATTCACATAGTCATATGAGGGCTTGCTTATTGCAGGACTGGTTGTTCTTTCTAATTTTTCCCCGCTTCCCACTACATTATATCCAACAGTAAGTTGGAAGGCAGGAGTAAAAAAAAAAAATCGAGTCCTAAAGATTACCAAGTCAATGCAACAAGGATAGATAAGCAAATTATAGTTAGCCATGTTGATTTAAAATCATCATCCTTGGCTGAGCGTAACATGCAGACAAAAAAAGATTTATTTATTTTTTATTTTTTTTTATTTTACAGTTGAAAATAGTAGCATTTGTGCATGGACTGCCAGGATATCTCCTCCGCAATCCTCAGAACAAATTCAAAACAATTATATGGCTCATTTCATTGAACACAAATTCTCCCACCCACCAACTGGGCAGATAACTACAACATGGTTCCATTTACTTGAATGTTTTGCAGTACCTACTGTATCAGTGCAGACACAAGGCAGGGTTCCTGTGTAGGAGAAATGCTGAAGTAAACTCAATTTATCTGTGTTTGATGTTGTAGGAAATTCCCAATATTTATAGTGACATGGAATATTTTCTATCTATCTATCTATCTATTTATCCATCTAGCCATGGTAGTGGCACCATTTTCAACTGTTTCCATCTGCGGAAAATTATAAGTGGAATTCCGCATGCCCAACATCTCCCCATCTTATAACTCTTTCAGCATGACTTGTCCTACTCCCATACAACATAGCACTGCTATCCAAGTACTGTATATGAACGTTGGGAGGAAGCTTTTCTCCATCCCTCAATGCCAAGTATTGAAATCATGGCATGCTGAATCTCACAATGCTGTTACCAGGGGAAAACAAATGCTCTTTTCTGGCTGGGAAACCTAGGGCTATCTTGCCAGCTGCTGTTACTGCTGCCCAGCATAGCAGAGGAACATTAGAGAACGGGAACACAAAAGACAAGTAGACAGAACCAGTCATATGAGGAGGTACAGTATAAGTCTCTTTAAAGAAGGGAAGGAAGCAGTAGGAACCTACAAGGGACACCATTTCAGCACTGTTACCCCGAGGGACACTAGATCTGTGGCACAATTTACAATGAACAATGTGTGGAAACCTATTGGACCCACCAGGGTTTAAAACAGCCCATTACACAAACACACATACACACACACATATAAATAATATACTTGTATACACTATGTGTATTGCTAATATTTAATTCCTAAAAAATAGAATGGTACTTACCCAGTTTTAGCAAAATTTGTCCAATATGTCATTACTACTGCACTTAGCATGACATCATTTTTGGAGAAATTACATGGGAATAACTCTGTAGGTCCAATCATAGGAATTCCGAATACATAAGGAACTTCGTCCCCATGCGATGCATCTGCCCAAGCAGGCACTTGATCTGATTGGCAATGATGGTAAAAGGCATAAAAATATGTAGGAGAACCAAAGTTTGAGTGCAGATCTGCAGTTGCAACTGCTGGTGCAACCCACTGATGGTCAGTGAATAATGCCAACAATGTTTTCCTTCTCGTTTCAGGATTGTGTCGATCTGCCCAATCGGTATACATAAATTTGATTGTTTCCCTCATTATATCCTTTCCTTCTGTATATCCATATAAGTTATCAACAAAATTGGAAACTGCAAAGTCAAAGTCACTCGCAGAGATGCCATCCTCATGATCTACAATACTTTCCACGAATTTAAGTCCTTCTCCTTGGTTCACACCCAACATGATATCATAATTAAGAAACTCGCCTTGTTCCATTAGAATCTGAGGATCATCAGGAATTACATCACCATCTATTACTGGTCCAAAGGCTATGTGATACCTTGCTGGCTGTATGTCTTGGTCCACAAGTTCTCTGTAAGGCTTTTTCTGTAGACATTCTACAAGTTCTACAGTATCAGTCATGTTGCATCCAACTTTAGTTGCCAAAATCCGGGCATATTTGGCAGGCTGAAAGCTAACTGCCCAACTGGACAGGGCAGTTCCACTTTGTGCAATTGCCCTTTGAAAAAGACCTGTGTCAAAAACAAATAATTAGTGTTAATAAAACATAAAAAATATTTTATTTTGCATATTTAGGTGGATTCATGCCATATCAAATGAGGATTTTGCATGCCATAGCAATGTATATGTATGTACAGAGTACCATGCAATATCACACAATTAACATTGTAAATGACTATGAATTGAAAATAACACAAAAATGTAAACTATAAAAAATTCTAAATATTTAAATGCAAATCAAAGTGTTGATACCTGCACGTTAAGGGTCTGTTTACACTGTGTTGTGGTTTCTGCTAAATGTATACACCCAGAAATTCTCCCATGTACATTAAAAGGAGGTTGTGACAGTTTCCTAACAATAGCATCCACTAATTTTGAGAACTGCAAACTTCATAGGTTAAATTCACTTCTCTTATAACATCCCTTCTTTTCTGTACATGAAGTCCCATGTAGTCCAGAAAAGGCCACTCTTGCACCAATACCTAACCCTAAGAAACTACCGTACTGACTTTTTGCTTACAAAGCCATTGCTACTTGATAAGTAGTGATGAGCATCAGGGGCAGTGTTCGAATTTACGATATTTCACGAATATTTGGTAGAATATTTGTCATATATTCGCGAATTTGCGAATTCACTATTATTTTCTTGATTGCAAAAATTGGCAATGTAATATTCACATAATGTGCGCATAATACAGGCATGGTTCACTATAGCTACATTTTTCAAACTGCTCGAAGTTTACTGAGACTGGAGAAAATGGTTGGCACGGCAGAACATTACAATAGCTTTATATGAAGATAGAGTGCTCCAATATATTTGCTATTGCGAAATCGGCACTAATGATGCAAATATTTTGGCGCAATACGTGCAACTTCACATTTTAACAGGTCTGACTACATATTAGTGACTGGTGCGCGAAGTATTGTTGTGAACTTGTGACATCACAGCACTATGTATGTATGTATTTATGTAGTGTAGTGTAGCTAGCATGCATGCATGCATGCATGCATACATACATCACTATGTATGTAGCATGTATGTATGGACAGCAGAACCTGTATTACTATTTAACCTACACTGACTATCTCCCACTAACTATCTGTATTATATATAAACTAACTAATTAACTATCTAATGTAATGTGACATAGGAAAGCAGAGAACACAGCAATAACACTGCTGTCTTTCTTGGAACTGTAATAAACTGTAGAAAATGGCTGCTGGGGAGGTTCTTATATATTAAAGGGGTAGGCAACTTTCCTATCGGTTTCTATGGGTTTTGCTAAGCTCAGACAAAGACATTGCAGCCTTCCCATTGGCCCACAAGCAAAAACGGAGGTTTCTGATGAAAAATAAATTGTAGAATATTCGCAAATACGAATATATATCAATATATTCTAAATATTTGCAAATTCTCGAAGTTGTGATATTCGCAATTTAAATTCATGATTCGAATATTCACTCCCAATACTATTGATAAGAACAGTTTTCTCTGCTCACAGTTATAAACCCATATTAAAGTGGTTTTGCCCTCTGGACAACCCCTTTTTTAAACTGCAGGGAATCATCTGTTAACACTAGAGAAAGTTGTGGTAAGCCTCACATTTATCCTTCAGTGGACACTGCTGGAGAAATTATGGAACCATTTACTATCCAGAAATATGTTAGGCATGTTTCTGGCAGAGATTGTGGTGCAAAGTTTATGTGCTGCAATCTAAAACTATTCTCTGTTCACACCAGGTCTAAAAAAGTGGACGTGGCATGGGTGGGGACCGGCCCATCTCATTCATCATTTTATACTCCTGTTTTAGGCATAGAAAATTGTCTAAATGTAAGCCAGTAAGGAAGCTGGCTTACATTTAGACTGGCGCAGGATACTCTGAAGTTATGTAGAGGCCAGCGCCTCTTCATAACTTCGGCAGATCCACTGCCAGCTATAGGGGTTATTAAGACCGTAATATATAATATAGGTCTTAATATATTATTTTGTATGTCTTTCTACTCTGGTTAAAAGAGAGAGTTCTGAGCAAGGAATCATCTATACCACCCATATGTCTTAAAGAGACCGTCTTTCATTTTGTTACTGCTTTATAATGAAACTTTTATTTGAAAACAGTTGAAGGAGGCACTTTCTATTAACCTAACATTGTATCTCTTTTGAACCCTAGTGAGAAGCGGATATGTGAAAGTAATAAGCAAGCAGAAAGACCAGAAGTATACTATTCAATTTATTCTTTCATTTTGTCCAGAAATTCAGCCATGCATTTTCAATTATAAACTGTTACTGACTAATGTCTGTTTTTCCGCAAAAAAAAACAGCACCACACCTGTCCACATGTTATAGGGGATATTGCTCCACATTCAGTTCAGTGCAACTTGACTGCAATAACAGATACAATCTCATAGCAGTTGTACCATTGAAAGCAGTCATGGTTTTCTAATCCTGCACAATGTTCCACGCATGTCACCAATTCACCATAAATCCATAATTTTCTTCTTTGAAACAAACTGGAGCAACGTAATACATGGCATGGAAGATGTTGTTATGGACAGGTGTACAGACAATGCTTGTGGAACCACTGTGCCAACTAAATGGTTTGGCATTTGGCTAGACCTGAAGGCATTATCCTGGTGGTTCCCTTGTTTTCACCCTTTAACCCCAATACAGGGCTCTAGACTTCTCTGCAGGGCGCCAACAGTCTGCCATCTTTCAGAAGAGATCCAGTGTAATTGGCAGCTGACCCACAAAGGTCATAAATAGTAGTGCAAAGCACCAGGAGCATATACAAAACCCAAATTCAGAACCAGGCTGAATATAGGTGAATCCAAGACAAACACAGATACAGGCAAGGGACAAAAGACAAAAAAGGAGCACTGAAAGATAGAACGATCAGTAAGACAGACAAAGTACAATAACCAGATATATGGACTTCAGAAACTCGTACAGACATGGCAGATACGGGACGGCAGTGATCAAGACATCTTGGAAAAATGAAACACAAGATGCTCACACTGTCGTAATAGGACACAGCGGATGCAAAAATACAGACAGAAGCTGGCACACACAGACAGATAGATTAAGCTCTGTAAGACGCTAGCAGAGTACATACAAATCCATGACAAGGTTAAGTAGAGTACATAGTAATGTGTGGAACAGACATGAGCGAAAGACATGCAGAACTAGGTCAGAATTCAGAAAGAACCAGAATGATCCAGATACAAACTTGAGAAACCAGATAGATGAAGCTCAAACACAGGACACAGACAGAATTTAAAAGATGCAAACAAAGTTTTTTGCACAACCATTGCATGTCACAGAGCTCAAGAAACATACACCAGGCAGACACAGAACTCAGGAAATATGTAACAGACTTATTAAACATATCAGTCTAGCAGACGCATGCACACACACAGACAGGGGAATAACAACCCTAACAATACAGATAACTCAAACCCACAAATAAATGAGGCCAGGAGGCATGGAACAGAGGCAATATGAACCACAAATGAACACAACAGGACGAATCAAAACCCACAAGAAGCCAGCACCAGAGTGCAAAGTACAGTGGCACAAGTAAAATGCTATTTTAACAGCTGTATAAGCTCCATGCATATTATTCCAAACTCAAAATGTATGTGTATGGTTCAACATTCATTGCAGAATGATGCATGTTTATTGAGTCATTTTGCATGATGACTTTATTGAAGCAGCTGAAAACAGACACAAGAAGTAACATTTTAGACTCGAGCTCCATATTGTATGAAACAAGAACAGGTGTTCGTCATACTTTAAAATAATGTTCCAGTGAAAAGAAACCCTTTCATTATACCACGTCTCAATCAGATTCATAAAGAAAACCCTTTCAATTTTAAAGGGATGTTTCTTATAACATTTTGGGGAGAATTTATCCCCAGATATCTCTTGCACCACTAAAGAACGCCTCATCATAATTTCGGCACATCCTCTGGCAGTCTATGTGCCTACATTGAAATCTATTCTAGCCTATAACTGGTGTAGATTTCAGTAATCATTGATGCCAGAAAATTAGTGTAAATGGCGATAACTGTGCCAGGGCCAATGACCCCACCCAGACTCAGCCCGACCATGCCCCCTTTTCAGAAAGGGAAAAGGATTGTTTAGAAACTCCAGTTATGCCTAGAGTAAGTGCAATGGGATTGTGACTTTTGTACACCAGAAAATAGATATAAAGGGATGATGAATTCCCTTCCTTGAGCCCATATCCCCAGAAATCTTTAATCACTTTGTTTAGTAGGAAAGCATAGAGCCTGGAGATAAGTCCATAACTGGTATATCCACATTTGGAGTTTCTTTTACAGGGGTTTTCCAAGATTTTGATACTAATGATGACCTATCCTCAGGATAGGTCATCAGTATATGATTGGTAGAGGTCCAACACCTGGGACCCCACAATCAGCTGTTTGAGAAGACACCGATGCTTCAGTGAGCACTACGGCCTTCTCACAGCTTACCAAGCACATAGCCAGAAGCCTTCTCAAATAGTTGTTAGGTAGGGGTCTCGGGTATCGGATACTGATGACCTATCTTGAGGATAGGTCATCAGTATCAAAATGTTGGAAAACCCCTTTAACAGTAATCTATAATGGATAATCTCAGTATAAACATAGATCAGATAGTAGAAACATGTATAGAATGGGTATATGTTGTCTAGCTAAACATCAAATGCACATTATGATATTGCACAACCTCAGTGTTAAATTTAATACAAGTTGAAAGCCATACTAACAGCTATAAAATATATGTGGAAAACCAGAAGTTAATTCTAGGCTTTGGATATGTATGTCGTTTTGATATGAGTTGAGACAGGAAGTAAAGTATTTTTTTTCTCAAGAGGTTTTGTCATGCAAGGAAGCCATTTGACTCTGAGATAAGTGGTAGTGAAAAGTAGCAATTATTCAGTTTTTGGAAGCTTTGGGGCTTTTTTGTCTAAATATTCTGTGTGGTCTCTTGTGTTTTGGGATTATAGTAAGATTTATAGTAAAGGTTGTTTTGGTAGGGGACATGAATGCTGAGAATGATTTGGGATAGTGCAGGATTCTCTTCAAAGGCCACACATTCTAGGCACAACCATTCATTTAGAGGTAGAGAGAGGTTTTCATCAATGTACAGACATATTGTGATGATTTTCTGAGGTTATGATTATGATGATACTATGCACAAGCTGTTTATTTGTAATTGTACTATATACAATATACACCTCACTTAAATGGGAAGTCCTGGAGCTGGAAGCCTATTTAAACATATCATTGTTTATGTTCTTAGCATCAGCATCACTGACAAGATTCATTCTGGTGAACGCTCTACGGTGCCATCTTGACATTTTCTAACACTGAAGTGCCTTTGGCTCCCTACGGTAAACATTTCAAAACTCTTTGTCTCTGGCATAACTGCCTGTAGTAGACTTTTTAATCGATGCTAGAGCCCTCACTCAGAGCAATAGGGATGGGTCCTGTACAGCTTACTGCAGAGAGCTATGAGCACCTTAGCATTAGGGAATGCCCAGAGGGCACTTGCTGCAGTCGCATACAATGGATTAAAAATGTCTCCTTCTGAAGAATGCTAATACTAAGAACATAAACAAAGGCATGTTTAACCAAGTCTCCCGGTCTACAATCAATTGCTATCAGCAGGTTTACACATTCAGAACTGCTGACAGACTCGCTGTAAACAGATAAAACTGTATGTGCATCTTTAAACTAATGAAAATGTTTACATTTTTTGGGAATTTTTAATTTCATTTATTAACCCTTTCTACCCCGGGCCAGTTATCACCTTCCTGCCCAAGCCATTTTTTGCAAATCCGACATATGTCACTTTATGTGGTAATAACTTTGAAACACTTTTACGCATCCAGGCCATTCTGAGATTGTTTTCTCGCGACACATTGTACTTTGGGACAGTGCTAAATTTGAGTCAATATATTTTCCTTTATTTATAAAAATAAATCCCAAATTTACCCAAAATGTTGGAAAATTCACAATTTTCTCAATTTGAATGTATCTACTTTTAAGACCTCATAAAATAGTTATCAGTCATCATTCCCCATATGTCTGCTTTATGTTGGCATCATTTTGTAAATGTCATTTTATTTTTTTAGGACGGTAGAAGGCTTAGAAGTTTAGAAGTCGATTTTCAAATTTTTCAACAAAAATTCCAAAACCATTTTATTAAGCACCAATTCAGCTATAAAGTGATTTTGAGGGGCTTACATAATGAAACCACCCATAAATCACCACATTTTAAAAACTAAACCCCTCAAATTATTCAAAACTGATGTTACAAACTTTGTTAACCCTTTAGGTGTTCCAGAAGAATTAAAGGAAAATGGAGGCGAAATTTCAAAATTTCATTTTTTATGCAGATTTTTCAAGTTAATAAATTTTTTATTGCAACACAGCAAGGGTCAACAGTAAACTAAACCTCAATATGCATTACTCTGATTCGGAAGTTTACAGAAATAACCCATATGTGGTTGCAAACAGCTCTATAGGCACTTGGCAGTGGTCAGAAGGAAAGGAGCGCCATATGGATTTTGGAGGCAGGTTTTTCTAGAATGGTTTTTGGGCACCAATTTGTATTTGAAGAGACCCTGATGTACCCATACAGTGAAAACCCTCAAAAAGTGACCCCATTTTGGAAACTACAAACTTGAACGAATATATTAAGGGGGATACTGAGCACTTTGACCCGCTAAGCAGTTTACAGATATTGAAAACACTTGGCTGTGAAAATGAAAAGTTTCATTACTTCCAATAAAATGTTGCTTTAGCGCAAAAGCGGTAACAGGAGAAAAAGAACCCCATGATTTGTTACCCATTTTCTCCTGAATATGGCAACAACCGATATGTGGTGTTAAACTGCTGTGGGGGCACATGGCAGGACTCAGGAGGAAAGCAGTGCCATATGGCTTTTGCAGCGCAGATTTTGATGGATTGGTTTATGGGCACCATTGGTTTTTATATTTTGAGTGATTGTCTTATGTGGGGGCCCATTTTTTGTGGGATGAGCTGACGGTTTGATTGTTTTGAGGTACATAAGAATTTTTGATCGCTTGGTATTTCACTTTTTGTGAGGCAAGTTGAAAAAGTATTCACCTGAGGTTGCATATAATGTCATATTTTTATAGAGCAGGTTGTTTCGGATGTGGAGATACATAATATGTCTATTATTTTTATTTTTGTTTACACAGTAAATGCATTTTGGAACAGAATGAAATCTTGTTTTTGTGTTACCATTTTCTGACTGCCCAATTTTTTTTGGGGGGGGCGATTGTCTTAGTTAGGGGCTCATTTTTTGCGGGATGAGATGGTGGTTTGATAGGTGCAATTTTGGGGTACATGAGAGTTTTTGATCGCTTGGTATTACACTTTTTGTGAGGCAAGATGACAAAAAATGGCTGTTTTGGCATAGTTTTTTTTTTTTTTTTTACAGCATTCTCCTGAGGGGGCATGTAATGTGATATTTTTATAGAGAAGGTTGTTATGGATGCGTAGATACCCAATATGTCTATTATTTTTATTTTTGTTAAGTTTTACACAGTAAATGCATTTTTGAATAGAATGAAATCTTGTTTTTGTGTTGCCATATTCTGGCTGCCCAATTTTTTTTTTACTTTTTGGGGCGATTGTCTTAGGTAGGGGCTTATTTTTTGCGGGATAAAATGGCGGTTTGATTGGTACCATTTTGGGGTACATAAGACTTTTTGATCGCTTGGTAGTACACTTTTTGGGAGGCAAGGTGACAAAAAATAGCTGTTTTGGCATAGTCTTTTTTTCAATAATTTTTTACAACATTCACCTGAGGGGGCATATAATGTGGTATTTTTATAGAGCAATATCTAATATGTCCATCATTTTTATTTTTGTTAAATTTAAAACAGTGAAATAATTTTTGAACAGAAAAAAATCTCAATTTTGTGTTGACATTTTCTGAGAGCCCTGTTTTTTTTATTTTTTTGCCGATTGTCTTAGGATTATTTTTTGCGGGATGAGATGATGGTTTGATTGGTACCATTTTGGGGTATATAAGACTTTTTGATCACTTGGTATTACACTTTTTGAGAGGCAAAGTGACCAGAAAATAGCTTTTTTGACTCTGTTTTTATTTTTATTTTTTTACGGAGTTCACCTGACTGGGTGGACCATGTGATATTTTTATAGAGCTCGTCGATACGGACGTGAAAATACCTAATATGTCTAATCTTCTTTTTTTCCCCTATTTTTTTTACAATTTTTTTACTTTCTATTGGGAAAAGGGCACTTTTTTTTGCTTGAAACTTTGAATTTCTTTTAATTTAATTTTTTAATTTTTTTAAACTTTTTTTTCACAACTTTTGGAGGTCTGATCCCCTTTACAATTCATTACAATACTTCTGCATTGTAATACATTGGCTTTAAGTGTATTTCCAGTGTAATACACTTGCAGCCTTCCTGCCAATAAGATCCAGGAGGCTGGATCTCACAGGCTTACATGGAAGGCACATTCCCATAAAAAATTACCAGACCGCATGAAGTGTAAATATAATTTAGTAACACAATTCATAATTGACAGTCCATACATAAAAACACGTGCAGGGAAAATGTGACATCCACATCAGGAGACATAAATGGTGACTCAATTCCACACATAAACAATAATAAAATGCAAGTGCATAGTGCATATAAAAATCAAATCCATATAAAGAGGAGAGTCTATCTACCCATTATGTGTCTCCTCTGGGATGGCACCATGTCCTACGCGCGTTTCGGCCTTGTCTGTGTTCGCCAGTCGAAGGTCTGCCGAAATGCGCCTCGGGGCTGGCGCCATCCCAGTGGAGACATGTAATGGGTAAATAGAGACTCTGCATTATATGGATTTTATGTGTGGAATTGAGTCACCATTTATGTTTCCTGATGTGGATGTCGCCTTTTCCCTGCACTTGTTTTTATGTATGGACTGTCAATTATGAATTGTGTTACTAAATTACCGTATATTTATACTTCATGCGGTCTGGTAATTTTTGATGGGTAAGTGTATATGTGGTTTTGCGATAGGCATGTGTGGCTTGTGCATTGCATGGTATTGATATGTATGGGCGGTTGCTCCTTTCTTGATGATTTTTGGTTTACATATTTTGGGTGTATTAAATGGAAGGCAGCCACGATGCCTAAGGAAGGCATCTGGCTGCCTTCCCTACCAGTGGGTCCCCATCACAGCAGCGTCGGGACTTGATGGGGAAAAGGAGGGAGCTCCCTCCCTCCACACACCCTGCACATGCTACAGTCAGCGCTGACCGCGGCATAGTGAGGGTTAATGTGCTGGCATTGGTGTTTTCACAGATGCCGGCGTATACAGCAGGGGTCCAGCTAACAGGAACAGCCGGTCCCCTGCAGCTGATCATGCGGGCACAGCTCCTGCACTCGCCTGATCAGCTTGCCGTAATACTATGGCACTGGTCGGGAAGTCACGTCTCGCAGCGCCGTACTATTATGGCACTGGTCGGGAAGGGGTTAATCAAATTTTGGATAAAATACCATTCAGTCTTAGTAATTATTTAACAAAATGTTATCTTACATATAATTATGGTAAAGTAATCATTGTTTACATTCAAATTAATCCTGAAATAAGTTATTAAGATCAAAATATGAATACTTAAACTGCTGGAGTACTTAATATGCTAACTAGTATATGTGTATGTCAAGTATTGAGTACCAGCTATGTTTAGATTTTAGCAGAGCCTGAGATGCACAGACTGTTCAGATGTGATTTACACTTAAAGAGGTTCCCCACTTTGGATACTCCCTGTTTGGTTGAATAAAGGGTAACCCTTCTGGGACCCTCAAGAATCAGCTGTAAACTGGTGAAATAGCAAGCATGTGTTCTGCAGAGGAAATTAATCATTAAATAGTTCCCATTGAATACAGTTGGCTGCCTGTGGATACACATCAGGTCCTCTATGAAGAGGAACGTCCAGTGTAGTCACTTTCCATTCAATTTCCAATAGATATTCACCTCTATTAAGCTTTATTAACTCATAATTCTCTAATATCTTTGATTTTTTTTTTTATTTAAAAAGACCCTTAAATGTAGAACATATCTAAAATGCTCTCAAGTCATGAATGTAAGAATAATTCTGCCGATAAAATGTAAAGTAATATGCCTATGTAATTCTTTTTCTTATATTGCAAATCAATATTTACATTGAGATAGGCTAACTAAAACCTGGTTTTACTGCGTATAAAGAAGTCACACAACCCTTTTTTTTTATTCCACTGGGTGGAACTGAAAGGACAAGGAAAAAAATAACTGAGAGTGAAATAAAATATGACTAAAAGCTTAAAGCTTTGACAATTTGGAATCATGCATGCAAAACATTTAAACTTCCTTCTCACAGACAGTAATAAATTCCACTCATGAATTTTCAGTGAGTATGTCTTATCTTGAAACTCCTCTTTAAACCTAGATAATGTTTCCTGAGCAGCAACCATTAAAATAAAATTGTATTTTGCTTTTACAAGCCAAGAATTCTTGTGAAAGCTAAACTTGCCACTGAAGAATGACAGAATACAATTGACCTCATTCAGTGTGGTTCATAGGATAACCCCCCCCCCCAAAAAATAAAATAAAAAAAATAATAATAATAATAATTAAAAAAAAAACTTTTAAGGAGAAAAACAAGTTAGGCAGAAATGTGTTTGTGATGTACAAGCAACTAAAATGCACTTGCAAGTTTTATAATAAACACGTCAGTCACAAGCCAGTTCACAAGGCTTTAATTGCACATAAAGATGTCAACAGAAAAAGGATAGTGACTGAAATAAGTTGTGAAGCCATAGAACAGTCAAACAAAGCCTCATGCAAACACCAAAAATAACAAAATTTGCAACCTGCATAATACCTTTGGTTGAATTGCTCCAACGGTTACCTTCTGAATAATGGGACAAAGTCAACAGATTGACACATGAGGCACCAGCACCAGATCCAAAAACTGTTATTCTTAAAGGATCACCACCAAAGAATCCAATGTTCTCACTAGTCCAACGTAAGGCTTGAATGAGATCAAGAAGGCCATAGTTTCCCTTTGCTGCTTGATCACCGGTGCTCAGGAAACCTGCACAAAAATAAATAATAACCATTACTGAAATTTCAGCCAATAGTCACATTTTTTGTGTCAAATCATGCATTTGATTTTTGAGCACATTCTACATAATAGTCACATCTTAGAAATAACACAGGAGTGTGACACAGTAATGACAGACTTAAAATGATCTACCAATATAGAGAAATTACATCTATACTAAGTTGGAATATAATTTTAGTATGTGCAAAGGTAGACATTTTAAAATAACTGTAATGATAATAATTATATAAACATATGCAATAACTATGTGGGTTATGATTGAATATAATATTAACACCAAAATAGCTCACTACAATACTCTCTATAGCTATTTCTGAGCTCCTTAGCTCTTCTGTCAGTGGAACAGAGGCTTTTTAACTGAGTTGGAATAAAGATAATCATAGATACAATATTGCAATTAAGGAATGTTCTGATATATATTTAACATTGATACTATATATATAGTATCCTATTAAGAGGATCGAAACGTCGCACAGGTGAATAAAGGATCCACTTTCTTTTCACTACATCGGCAGTGCTGCGGTTTCTTTATATATATATATATATATATATATATATATATATATATATATATATATATATATATATTATTTTACAACATTTTTTTAATGATAATTCATTCCTACCATGCCACCAATAAAAACAATATTTGTTTGCATTGATACATCTGGTGAACTCGTAACTTGGTTAATCTTTGTTTGACACTGCAATTGTAGCAACAACTTTATGTAAACTGAACGGATTTCCAATGGTTTAAAAAAGTTTTTGATTACTGGGTGTGAGGAATGTGAAATTATGATCTAATGCCAGCCATGATCTAATTCCAGCCATTTGCTGTGTGATGTGATAGCCGAGGGAGTGAACTCTGCAGGGATCCTGTCTTCAAGCAGGCCACATACGTACAATTAACACCTCACTCAGCCAGCACGGAGGCCAACTTACAGCAACCCAGAACTCATCATAACCCAAAGGATGACTCATCCATCTGGTAACTGACCCTTGCTCTGTTTAACTCTGTTGTATCATACCCTCTGTATTTACACCCCCGACCACTGTATATATTCTCTGTGTGTATCGTGTATTGTCTAGTGTGCCCTTAAGGCAATTAAATATATACTGTAATCTTGTGCTGCTCTTGTATTTCGGTCCACGTATTTTCTCATCAGTGTTTCGGCATTGTTATATGCTACTGCGGGTTGATTTCTCACCCTATATAATCCCGTTAGCGGACCGGGCTTATATCAAACGAGGAACTGGGGGCAGTTTACCGGGCTGAGAAAGCTCTGTTTTACTGGGGAAGTTAAAAGGCTCTAAAAGGTTGTGAGCGAGTGTGGAGTTATGACGGAGGCCACATGGACCACCGTCTCTCACCCCCTGCATCTCTGTGCCTGCATGGACAGAAGGCGTCTGCGTAAACTGTATCAAACTGACCTTACGTGCTCCCAGGGAGGGCGTAACGTCACGTCTTGGAAAACAGTGCTTAAACCGTATCTCGTGAGCTCGACGTAGTTGACGTCAGACGGGTCCGCGAGGTGAGGTATTCGTCACACAGGGTCTATAATACAGTGCACTGTAGGTTTTCAGAGCCAACTTAATACACAGTCTATTGGCAAAACCTATACCACTACCCAGCTTAAAGGGAACCTGTCACCTGTGACCTCCCTTTTGACACATAGCTGTGGTTCACGATCAAAACAATGTATTGCTTGTGTTGATCCAAGGCTTCGTTCCCGAATTATGTAGTTTTTTTTTAATTTGCAAATTAACCATTTGGTACAATAAAGGTGTCACCATTGCTCTTGTTTCACCCGTTACCTGGGCCTGTCAATTAAAGCAACCAGAGAGAAGCCGACCACAGAAATGACTGAGCAAAGCTTTGTTGCAATTGAAGGAACGGAGACACATTCATTGCACCAAAGGCCTAATTTGCATATTAGAAAAAAAGTATCATAACTTGGGAGCCTTGAATTAACAAAAGAAAAACAGCTGTTAAATCAGGTAAACCACAGCCATGTGTCTATGCAAGCAATTGGATACGGAAGTCACTATTGACACATTCAATTTATGGTGAAAAAATAATTTCTAACACTTCCGTTGGTGACAGGTATATCAATTAAATACTATTATTCTGTAAGTGTTGTTTGATGTATATTTGAGAAGGAATGATTCTTAAGACCAAAGTAGTATTTTCTAGTTCAAAACACTAGTATTTTCTCAGACTGGCCATCGTACTATAACAATAAGGCTTGCAAAGTTTGCAATTTCTCCAACGATTGCAGATTTCTAAATTACATTTGCTTATTTGACCTTGCAGCAGCCAGATGAGATGGACCTAATGGGATACAGGTAACCTGTTTAGCAAACCAGAAAACACTTCCAAACTTGGCACTAGCTACCTGGTTCAGCAAAAGCTGGGGAACTTGCCCGGCAACAACCCTATAAATACAGGAGCCCTGCCTGCTACAGAATAACTGCCCTGACAAAGGCAATCCCACTCAACAACTAAGCTAGTTAACCCTGAGCACTCCCTATGGGTGGTAGTAATACTTATCTTGCGTTTACTGCATAGCTACTGGCAGGCGGAGCAGACAGATCACGTAGTCGTACTAGGCAGGTCAAATGTCAAAATCAAGACAGTATCCAATAGCAACAATAGAAACAAACTAACTCAAGACCATAAAAGCTACAGAAATGTATGACAGGTGAATAGTTTCTTAATATTCTGAAGTCAAACACACTAAAAAACAAGGAGAACACGAAACAGTAAAAGAGTAACCAAGGAGACATGGGAATACTCACAAAATACACTGAGCAATCTACTACACAGAAACCAGTTTGAAAATACAATTACTGGCATTAGGCACTACCAGAGCAGGATTAAAGATGAGCACAGATCTCACTAATTGGCTCTCAATCCAAGCCCCCTTCTGCCTTTCTGCTCCAGAACAGGTAAGCTTGTCAGGTTATGTCCCCTCTATCCTCTTTACCTAGCTTCTGAATCAGAGATTGTTACACCAGGCTCCAGTTGGAGCAGCTTAAAATCATGGAAGATGCCATCATAAAAGGAGCATGATATGTAGCTAGTGATGAGCAAAGTTATCAAATATTTGATGCGGATGCTTTGTCGAATTTCAAATTTCATTGAACTCCTCAGATGTGTTCATCGCGGCATCTGACATTAAAATTGAGGCCTTTCAGGGGTTATTCAGAGTAAAAAAAAAAAATGAAAAAAAACATACTTACCTTATCCATTTGCTCGCAGAGAGGCCAGCACGACCATCGTGATTGAAGAAACTGCGCAAAATCTTGCCAGGTGATTTGGTTAGTAGTGACATTACACATCACCGCTTTCAAGATAATTCAGCAAATGGATGAGGTAAGTATATTTCAGGAAAAATAGATTTGTTACCACAAAGTGTGAGAAAATTCGGCTTCGTGGCGAATCAAATTTTTCCTGAAATTTGTATCGAAGTCAATTTGTTTGACTTTGATTTGCTCATTTCTAATGATGGCATTAAGACCTTTAATCACATTTGAATAAAAAGCATGGACTTTGCATATAAAAAAGTACATAAAAGTTTACGATCTTTAATGGAGAGTTTTGTATCATACTCTATTACCATGCAAAATGGAATCAACAATTGTGTTTTTGAGCTGTGATCTCCACGCATGCCATTGTTTGGTGTCTACACCTAGCTTAGGCTCTGTTCACAACTGTGTTACTGTAGCTAAAAATGGAAAAAGGTGACACAAACTGAGATAAATCTGTCACACAATGGCCAACAACAAAGCTCGACAGACCTTTTGACTATAATGGAATCTATTGAGATTGTCTGTTATTTTAGAGGACAAAATAGTCGTGCACAATTTTGTTTGCAGCATTCAGGATGAAATTTGCAATAGGTGCTCTTAATGGACCCTCCAATGCAGATGTAAATGATGCCCTACACTGGTTATTTCCTGTCTGAAAAGGGTATTCTTTACACCAGGTACAGTGTAACAGTAAGTATTGTTTTATAGGCGCTTAGTAGAACTATCAATTTTTGAAAAAAAAATAATATTGTTAACATATAGCTGACCAATTCTAACAGTAGCCTAATAGTGACCTATTGATCATCTATCTGTCTCTCTATCTTCCTTAATACTTTAACCCCTTAGTGACCAGCCTCTTTTGGGCCTTACTGACCAAGCGTTTTTCTTCCTTTTTTCATTGTCGCGTTCCAAGAGCTATAACTTTTTATTTTATTTTTCTGTCTATCTGAAGACTTGTTTTTTGCGGGACAAGTTGTAGTTTTTAATGACGCCATTTTGGGGTACACATAACTTTATTAACTCTTTCTGGGAGGGAGATGGGAAAAACAGCAATTCAGCGTTTTTACGTTATAAATTTTATGGCATTCATTTTTTTGTATAAATAACATAATATCTTTATTTTCTGGGTCAGTACGATTACAGTCATACCAAATACATTTACTATTTTGCAATAAAACCCTTTTTTTAAAAATAATTTTTTTTTTTGCATTGCCGCTTCCCAAGACCCATAACTTTTTACTTTTCTTTCTATGGAGTTCTGTGAGGGTTCCTTTTTTGCGGGACAACTTGTATTTTTCATTGGTATCATTTTGGAGTAAATGGCGTTTTTTGATCGCTTGTTATTAATTGTTTCGGTAGCAACTAAGAATAAATTAGCAATCCTGTTTTTAGTTTTGTTTTTTTAGGGCGTTCACCGTAGGGTATAATTTACATGATATTTATGTAGTCTGGGTCGTTATGGACACGTAAATACCAAACATATGGGGAAGATTTTTTTTCCATTTTTTTTTACTGAAAACATATTTTGAATGGGAAAAAAAATCATAATTTTTTATGTGATTTTTTAAATTGAGCAAATGAGTTTTTTTTTATTACTTTTTACCACTTAATAGTCCCACAAGGAGTCTATGACAGACAGCTTTTTGATTGCTTTTAAACTGCAATGCACTATCCCTATAGTGCATTGCATTTTAATAGCAATGATATTCTAACATTGACCAGCAGGCTGTCCCAGAGCAGACCCCAGGCAGCCTTTACACACATTGGCACCCCTTGATCGCATTTGCGTGGTGCAGATAGGAGACAGAGGGAGTCCGCTCCCTCTGTCAGCACTTTACATGCGGCAGGTGCCATTGCCCGTGGCATGTAAAGTGTTAAACAGCCTGGATCGGCACTCCTGCCGGTCTGGGCTGTTAGAGCAGGACCGCAGCTCTCATGTGAGAGCCAGGTCCCTGCTCCCCGCTATACGGGGGACCTGTGCAGCGCTTAGACTGAGTCTCCATAAAAAAGCCTCGGAACCGCCTAAGACCCCTTAGTGACCACCGTAAAAACTCATACGGATGGTCACTAAGGAGTTAAAGTCTACCACATCTTATGTAAATGTCATAAAACTAACATGATGGATTTATTGTACATATCATATTAAGGTTGTGTTTATTGGAAACTTTATTAAACTCTATGCCATCTGGGATTTTATTCTGTCAGTTAAGGAGAAAAATATCTATAAAGTTTATAGTTCCTGATTCTTTACCAGTTTGCACTTTAATTTCCTACATTGGTTGTTTAATTTCCTTTGTACAGACAAATACTTTATATTAGTTTGACTTATATTATCCAATAACATCTATTGTCAATATTAGGTATAATGGTGTATTGACTCTATGATTGTCATAGATATCCTTTACTAGGCTTTCTTCATTAACCTACTAAGAAGATGTAGTTATGTTGTCATTATTAAAATTAAATTATTGATAGAAGTAAAAAAAAAAAAAAAAAAGATGACACCATTTAATTATCGCATGATACCGCTGAGTGAATATACAAGGTCATGCAATATGTAGGTTCAATAATGTGTCGCTGTTACTTACGGACATGGTAACATATATCAACAGGCAGTGCAACTCAATTCTCAGGATACATAGTTTGTGAATAGAGAATGTCACCTTTCCTGACATGTTTGTTTTAGTAACTACTTTAATTCTCCATGTCATAACGATTCTCGGGTATCTGTTTTCAAAATTCTCTATATTGTGATATTCCTCTATTGTTCCCCCTAGATGTTTATGATTGCATTTTCATCAGTCAGTAATAAAGGTCCATATAGTAGAAGATAGACCACGACACTCTAGTTGCTGATGTATCAGAAGTAACATTTATTAATTCATTATTGCAGCATTCATCCAGAAAGTGAATATATAATTACTGGCCAACGTTTCGGTCAACTCTAGACTTAGTATTAGTGCAATGGAGTTACTCTGGATGCACGATACATCTTCTACTATATGAACTTTAAAATACCACTGAGCATCATCTATACTAAAGAGGTGTGCGTTCAACTCTTTCTCCCGCAGTAATAAAGGTACATCTGGATGTTAACAGTGTTCCTGCACAGTCTGGCACTTTCCAATTGGTGCTGCCACAAACCAAGCTATGGTTTGAAGTTTTTCCTAAAAATAAATAATCTAATTGGGACAAAACTCATACACTTTGTTATATTTTGGTCAGGACTTTTTTTTTTTTTTTTTTTGGGGGGGGGGGGTGTTTGGCCTCTTCAGATCCTGCACAACACATTGTACCAGTGTCTTAGACTAAAGACGTAATATGTTTTCCAGCATAAATTAAATAATTCTGTTACTACATGGAAATTATAATATACTGTAGTTAATTAACTCAAATTAATCACTATTCCAGACCCCTATTTATGTCTGGGAAATTATGCAAAATATTAAAGCTGATAACATTTCAATTAGCGGATTCAAAGATCAAATGTATTCTGATAACAAAGTAATCCATGACAAAGCATAATGCCCCCTTATTGCCCCCACACTACAGAATGCCTCCAATTTTCACCCCTCCCGGCACAATGTTCCTATATGTGTCTACTCACAATTTGATGTCCCCTTAAGTGCCTTGACACAGAATGGTGCCCCTAAGTGCTCCCTATACAACATAATGCCCTTAAGTGTCCCCTTCACAATAGAATATTCCCATAACACCCCCCACACAGTGTGAAGCCCCCATAAGTGTATCTCACAAAGTAACATGACACCTTAAGCTCGCCTATACAGAGTCATGCACCCTTTAATGTACTGTACCCACACACAGCGCTAAACTCCTATACATTCAATCTATCTTTGGTGTAAAGAACAAGATGTCCTGGAGGAGATGATGGTACTTATAGAGTCCTGGCCTCAACGTAATCTATATTCAAATTTGCGATATTTTGCTAATATATGGGCGAATATTCGCCATATATTCACAAATTCGCAGTTATTTTCTTGACTGCGAAAAATTGGCAATGTAATATTCGTGTAATGTGAGCGCAATAAAGGCGTGGGTCACTTTGGGTACATTTTTCAAGCTGGTAGAAGTTTACTAAGACTGGAGATAATGGTTGGCAGGGCAGAACATTACAATAGCTTTATATCTGCAGGTAGAGTGCTCCAATATATATTAATCGACAATTAATGATGAGCATATTTTTGCGCAATACATACAACTGAGTGACATCACAGCCCTATGTATGTATGGACAGCCTATCACACTACCTAACACCCTGCACTCAAACCTATCATCTACACTATAAATAAATGTACCCTACACTGACTTTCTCCCCCTATCTGAAATTATATATCTAGGGTAACTGTCTAATTATACAGTAGCCTACCCCTTACTATATAATGAACCTCCCTAGCAGCCATTTTCTGTAGTGTAATGGAGTTCTGAGAGAGACAGCAAAGCACAGAGCACAGCAATCACACTACTGTCTCTCTCAGAACTCCATTACAATACAGAAAATGGCTGATAGGGAGGTAGGGGTAGGCTACTTTCCTATTGGTTGCTAGGGATGTTGCTTAGCTCAGACAAATACATTGCAGCTTATCATTGGCACCACAAGCAAGAGGGAGGTTACTTTTGACAAAAAAAAATTAGAATATTCAAAATTACAAATATATAGCACTATTCTAAATATTCTAAATATTAGCAAATTCTCAAAGTGCCGATATTCGCAATAAATATTCGCAATTCGAATATTCACACCCAACACTATTTGGAACAACCTCCCAGCCAAGCTCCTTCAAAAAAGTGTGTACAAGTGTACTTAAAATAATTAATGATGTTTTTAAGGGAAAGGGCAGTCACGTCAAATATTGATTTAATTCAGATTTTTATTTTGTTAATATACTTACATACATTTTGCTAATTCATAAAAATAAACTATTATCACGCCTATTCTTGAAATCATTCTTACTTTGCAGCATTGTCTCCACATCTTTCTAAGTTTTGCACAGTACTGTATGTGATCAGGAGTGTAGCAATTAGCAGGGCCGGTTCTAGGTGAAATGGGGCCCTGGGGCAAAAAACAATAAGGGGCCCCCCCATATGACACTTGCTGACTTTAACGTCCCATATTGTAATTAGCACATCTCTCCCCCCACCATCCCCCCTTGGCACATTTCTCCCCTCCATGGGCCAGTGGCAGCAGCACATCTTTCCTTCTGTCGCCCCCCCCCCCACCCCCTTGGCACATTTCTCCCACTCCATGGGCCAGTGGGCTGGCAGCAGCGCATCTCCTCCCCCCACCTCCCCAGCCCACATGGCATATTTCTCCCCTCCATGGGCCAGTGGCAGCGGCAGCACATCTCTCCTGGCAGATGGGATCCATCCAGTTGTTATCTTTCTTTGTACCAAATAACCAAATAAATACCTGGAACTTCTGTTTGAACCGAACTTGGCTCAGGGACAGGCAGGCAGGCAGGCTGTGCTGTAGGCCTTGACGCTCGCTCCTTCTTCTCTCTGGGGGCGGAGCTCAGTGGCAACGTCACGTGAAGACGTGCCTGTACTGCAGCTGCGAGCCTGCGGCACGCTCCAGCAGCCGCTGCAGTGACAGGGAGGCCAGGCAGCAGAGCTCAGAGCGGCCGCAGGCCCCGCCCCCTACTCACTCTTTCAGGCTGTGCGCTTTCGCGCTGTTAGTCAGCTGGCGGCCGCCTGCCGACCGCAACAAAATAGTAAGTAGAGTTAGTTTGCAGCGGACTCAGGGCCCAGGGGCAATTGCCCCCCTTGCCTCTATGGAAGCGCCGGCCCTGGCAATTAGAATGCTACCATGTCACAAGTCCCCTGATGAGGTTAGGCACCACCACCCAGAAGAAAATTGTAGGGACAGTGATTATGCATCACTCTTTCAGAGAAAACAGGGACCACTTCTTCTGTGACAGGGCAATAGAGGGTCATTCCAGCACTAGGAATAGACTCCAGGGGGTTCACTCTTAAGCAGGTGGTTGCTCTGCTTGTATGATTCTAGCAGCAAACTAAAATTTGTGGACCGAGCTATAACTATTAGCTTGCTTCCACCCACTGTGAGACACGGTATAGCTATCATCCTGCTTTCACCCACCTTCAGACAACCTTTGAAAACATTACTCTAACTCACAAATGGATCATCAGAAAAAGCAGAGCAGGTAGGTTTACCTACTTGTAATATAACATACTATGCAGTTATAGACATGGAATGGAAGTAGTAAACCACATTGCTCTTACATGACATATATTATTAAGGTGCACCATTTCATAAATTTGGTGCAGACACACAAAGCAAAGACAGACTGACACAAAAACAATCAAAAATGCTAAATATCCCCCACAATACATAGAGTATATGTATACATTTGTAATTAAAGGGGTTGTCTGGGATTAGAAAAAAATGGCACATTCTTTCCAAGAGCAGTAACGCATCGGTCTATAGGTTACGTGTGGTATTGCAGATACAGCCAGTGGACACGTGACACGCTTTATTGGTCATATTTTTCTAGCATCATACAACCCCAGTAACTATTTTTTTTTTTATAATCCTTACAAGCTATCATACAACACTAAATTATTTTGTTACTATAATAATCCGTTTGGTTACTGTTCTGCTACAATATGTCTAAAATATATAGCTAAGCTAGAGGTGATGGTGGATGCAGCAAATGTATTTTTCTTTTTTTACCCTGTAGAAGTAAAGAATAAAAGAACCTGAATTATTTGACAACTGAGTGCAAGTGCTATTTTTATGACTATAATTATGTTATTTGGGGAAACATGGTTCATGGATGTCTCGGCAATTGACGTTGAGCTTTGACCTTTCAAGCAAATCAAGGAACAACAGTGCATCAATGTCCTTGTTGCAGAGCAGCAGAACTCATTCCCCACACTTGTCATTGCGTGCTCATAAAGACAGATCTACCATCTCATATTAATTCTAACTCGCAAACAGGTTGTGTCCTCAGGTCAGGAATGAAGTAATCAGCTCAGCATGAACTGCAGAAAAAGTGACAGTAGATTTGGCAGCCCCATATCTAATAAAGTATATCCTATAGCTCTCAGTTTCCTGCCGGGCTCATCAGTAACCTTTATAGTCACTTTTATTTCACAGTAATTAGAATCAGAATAGGCATTTCTGCTTCTTTCATTTATTTATATATGTGGTTTTAATAAACCTGCCAGTGATTTACCAGTAATATTACTTGAATCTACACAGAGAATATATATATATATATATATATATATATATATATATATGGAGGAGAATTCCATGATGACATTTATTGATTGTATTTTCGAATATCAAAAATAATGTAACAAAAAATAATATGCAGACATTATGATAGATTGATATTGTATTTACAGTTGATAATCCGATCATAAAATCGTGTTCCATATGATATCACAACTGAACTGCTGTATTCTTCAACGGCCTCACATCTTTTCCTCAACAGTAGTATAGTAGTGTCTTTAGATACTGCTGCAATCATAGTAGTAGTCATGGTAACCAGCATTGCCATAACTATAGACTACAACTTCCCTGGAGTGGAAATGTGAAAATAGCAGTAGCTCGATACACTGTGCCAATACCTGTCATTGTGGTTGACATCAAACGTCAGCATTTTCCCACTTAATACATGGAGGAAACTTTTATTATGAAAGCTTATTTAAATAAAAAAATCGATTAAAAATCGCTAGATAGATAGATAGATAGATAGATAGATACACGGTTGAGTCGCACTATTATGACCACTTCCTACTTTGGATGTTGGCAGCTTACAAAGGGGAGATTTATCAGAGTTGCAAAAAAGGATAATTATTGCCTTTAAGGCCAAGCCTGGTCTCCCTTCTGAATTTGCGCAGTTTGTAAACTGTCTATGTGCTGCTGTGGTGAAAGTGTTTTGTGAATTGACAAACGACACCAATGCAAATAATCAACATGGAAACTGAGGTACACAATGTGCCATTGATGTGAGACATGAATTTCCACTACGACATTGTGCGAGGGTGGACTGACACACAACCGGACGTCTGTCTAAAACAGCAGTTCAGTGAACTCTACTGCAAATGGCACTCTGAAGCAGAAAGATGGTCACTACACCTCCGCTAACAAAGTTGCATTGGCAGAAAAAGTTTCAGTTTTCACAGCAGCATCAAAATTGGGCCTGATTGGCAAAAAGTTGTCTTCTACAATGAATTACATTTTTCTGCTCCATGGAACGAATCGACGTTGGTGTGTCAGATAAGAAACATCAGAATAAACACCCTGCAACTATTGCTGGAAGAACACAAGCTGGCGGTGGCAGTATTATGGTCTGGGGAATGTTTTTGTGGCATTCTCTGGGCTCACTCATCCATTGGATGGCACTCTCAACCGATTAGGTTGAATCTGTCCCTGCAGATCATGTATGTCCCTGTGGTGGATAGATCTTCTAGCAAAACAATGTGAAATGTTGCACGGCTAGAAATGTCTGACATTGGTTTGAAGAGCATGACCAAGTGCAACCCAGGCCCCTTAATTCCACAGACTCCTACCTAATTGAGCATCTGTTGGACCACCTTGATCATAATGTTCACTCTATGGATCCTCCGCCTTGCACCCTCCGGCAGCTGTGGGATACCCTGCAGTTATCACGGATCCAGATACCTGTGACAACCTACTGGGATCTTATATAGTCACTTCCAGTCACTCACTTTTGTTCCTGTCCGTGCTGCACACGGCGGTTACTCTGGATATTAGCTGTTGGTTATAATAATGTAACTCAACTGTGTGTATATATTTTTATATCCATTCAGTGCTTGTCTGTAATATAAACCTTTGTAGTTGCTTATCTACAAGCTGAAGAGTTGATATTAATAAAAAAAAATACCAATATTAAGAAAGCAAAGAAATATGTGCTCCTTGTACAGAAGAGAACCCTCATTAAAATAAGAAAGGTAAAATCACTTACAAGGTGGTCTTATCTATGCGCACAAAGTAATCTTATTAATAAACAGTCTTTAGATCAAATCCCCTTGACATTCACAGTTTACTAATCTTTTAATACAAGAGATTAGTCACTTGTAAAGCTAAGTGGGCAAACGTTAAGGCTTCACCTAGACTTTCCATAGAAAAAGAAAATCTTTCCTGGGTTTATTCTGACTTCACTTGACCTTAGCGATAATGTTAAGTAATATATGTTATATACACAGAAGGATGATACTTGCCCTATAGGTGATATACCATATATATACTGGATTTTCTATTTTTTTTTATAAAAGAATTAAATTTAGCTCACTGACCTTTAGAATAATGCACACACCATATGACTTTCTTATGAGTTAAATACCTAGAGTTGCCTAGATGATTCAACTCAATATTACCAGAAAACATGGGCCTGTGACCTTTAACAACAGCTACAATCTTGAAATGGACGCGTTTTTAGAACTAAATTCAAGTTCTCTCCCATGAAATTTACTTGAAATTCAATGTCATCAGAGACATAACAGAAATGCTTAAAAATAATAAAGTGGGCATAGTGAGGGAGATTTGTCATGCATTGGAAAAAGACGGTCTTTTGGACAAAGACCATGTTCAATAAACCCCTGGGTCACATCTTTCGAAGGCTTTAGTGGCCCACTCTGTTCAATTCTGAACAGAAAATTGTCAGAAAGTAATGTCTGGTCTGACCTGGCATTGATTTAAGTCTGTGTCCCCAATGTAAAACACATGCAAACAATATCAAATTCCAGATTTAGGACTCATGCACAAGACCCTATTTATTTTGTGGTCTGCAAAACACGAATCAAAAAAATATTGATTAATTCCGTGTGACATCCATATTGCATCAGCGTTTTTGAGGACACAATGAGGTGAATGGTTCCACTTACGGGCCGCAAAAAAAATGGAACGGACACGGAAAAAAATATGTTCATGTGCATGAGCCCTTAGTCCAGCTTTTTGGAGTCTGGTTGGTTTGGGCAGATGATCATCTTCTTTTCATTATTACTCACCCACCTTACTACTTACATTTTTCAACAGTACTTTTAAAACAACAGGCCGTCATTAGGAATAGACTAAGTAGGACAGCCTCAGGTCTCATCCCATGATTGTTCTAACATGAGATGGAGATATGGAGCTCAATACGTACAAGAATGAAAATATGGAGAAAAAACACTGATTTTTTCTATTATATATGATGTCATCTGTATATTCTCCTATGCTGAAGATAAAATATTATTTTGTAATACAGATGTCATACAGATATAAAATGCACAATGCTACAAAATATGGAGTATATATAAAAAAGCATCTTTCCCTATCTTTTATCTTGGCTGGATACACAATTATAAATGATGAACATTAAAGGGGTTCTCCAGGAATGATTTAAAATGGCTGCCAGCAAACTGTCCTAGAATGTGAGCAGGACTGGTTGCCACCACTTATAGAGCTGCCTAGGGGGGTGAGGGGCAAGGTCTCCCTACACACTACACTCTGGCCCATGCATATACTACATATTGGTGAGTTTTCCTGTCAGGCTGCTCAGATATGATGACAAATCATAGGCAGGATCACATCATTACCATCTATTGTACAGCAGTATAATATGTAGTGAGGCCCTGTTCCTTCAGCCCCTTAGGCAGGTCCACAAGTGGAAGTAACCAGTCATGCTCAAGTTCTAGGACAGGTTTCCGGAGGTCATCTTTAATAATTCCTGGAGAACCACTACATCAGCAAGCACATTTATTTTAGTAAATCGCTCACATATACAGTAGTTCCACAATTAGAACAAATCACACACAGCCGTACAGGTCATGTATAGTAAAGGATGATTCTGGGTGTATTCTGTATATATTGCCTGTTAAAGGATTACAGCAAAAAGAAATGGGTATTTAATTTTCTTTTTACTATACTTTTTAAAATACTTTTATATGGACACTTCCCGGAAACCTACAACTATCCCTTTTCCCTGGAAAATGACATTGAACAACTACAATTGTCACTAATTTTCTAGTAACTACAGGTTGTTAAGCAAGAGTTTCCACAAAAACTCCAATTCCACACAAGTTAATTGAGGCGAGAATCATTTCAGCAATTTCACATTGGTGCACTTCAGTTCAGAAATAATAAGACTGCAAAGTAATTTATACTGATAGATTAGATGTTGTATGTGAAAAATGACTGATTAACTCCAACCAGTCCTCTAGTGTAGTGATAAGCTATTTAATGGTGGTCTCTAGTGACCCTACCCAGCAGACCTACCACTGTATAATTTAATTGAATCTGCATTTTAAAGTGAAGATCCTGTGATCCAGTGATTCAAAAGCAAACAATATGAGAAGGTTTTTTTTTTCAACTTTCATTATTTCCTTATTAATACAATATCCTACCTTATTTACTAAGGTTGTCTAGAGATTTCTGAATCTCATGTGAAATGTGGCATAGGAGAAAGAAATTAAGAAAATGAGATGTTCAAATACAGCACAAAAGATGTGAGGGACTGATGTAGAGTTTATTATGCCATAACTGTGATATCACAATGTTCTATGTGTGGTTTTACATAGGGAAGCAGGTTAATTTGCATAATGATTTTAATTAAATAAATTATTTTGATGTGACACAGTAGGCAAAAAAACTGAAAATAAAAGTTAAGATTAAAAACTTGATGTACTGATGAAGTAGAGCTGAATATGTCACATAAATGTTTATGTCATCTACTGTAGAATATACTGTAGAACTAAAACACTGTTTGCTTCAGTGTTTGAACAGTGACAGATATGCTATGTTCACATCACCAATTAATTTTTCCGCTCCATTAAAGGAACAGAACAATGAAAATTATGGAAGTGCCGTTACCGTCAAATAACGGAAATAAGCAGCACCTAAATGATCCTGTTGACTATTATGGGGGTCTGTTGGGTTTTCATCTGGGACCCCGGGATTTTACTGTGCAAAATAATGCAGCATGTCTTCTATTGTATCCAACATTTTAAAATGGAGCCTTGGGAGCATTGCAGTTAACATAGCCTTATGTGATCAGTATACTCAGTAAACAGCATACTATATGTCATGCATGCATTCAGGCAGATCGTGATGTGCGCACAGCCTCTCTAATACTGTCATATCACCTCAGCATAGAAAGAATATATTAAGTAAAATATATATTAAAAGATATAGTAATAATCAATTTCATCTATTTATCATACATTGCCTGGCCTTTGAAATATTTATTCTGGTAGTTCTACTGATGGACATTTGGTTACTTGAGAACAATGTTGTGTATCTGTCCATGAAATTGGGATTGCTAACTCCTTTGGCTAGAAAATCACTTAGTTTCACAAGGTTAAAATCTCACAGAAATGACAGTAATACACATGGATGAATGACATTTAAATACACATTTATTAAAACTTGCAAGTTGTAATGCAATCTTGATTTGTCTTACATTCCAATAAGTAGTTGGAGTTTAGCAGGGCCTAAGGACCGGCTCATAAAATTAAAAATTTAGAGGAGACATTTGTCAAGACCAGTGATTTCATTGCCGCTCTTGATTCACCCAGTGCAGCCATAATATGCACAAGTTATGCTGTGGCGCAGGCCTCCCACTGACCGTGCAACAGACTAAAATCTATGGTAGCCTCCTAGCTGCTGTACCTTTCTACCTTTATATATGCCAGAAAATATGTGTGAATGAAGTTAAATGTGCCTGCTCTCCTGTACTGCCCCTTCTTCGCCATGTCAGAAAAGAGGCAAGAAGGAAAAGTCAAAAGCTATGCCACAAATTCTCGTGCAACATAAATTGCGACTTTTTAGTACCATAATAGTGTCGTAAATATCATGATAAATGTCCCTCTTACTTCTCCTACCACACAATGCGTGCAACATAAATTGCGACTTTTTAATGCCATAATAGTGTCGTAAATATCATGATAAACGTCCCTCTTACTTCTCCTACCACACAATGCCTTTTTATTTTACCCATTATATGCATCATACAAGTTTATTAGAGGTAATATCAGCTCTCTTAGCATGTTCACGTCTAAACAATGCACTAATTATGTTTGTAAAACCAATGAGTTCATTAATCGCTCTGACATCTAAAAATAATTTGGCATGTTTCATGCTGTTTTCCTATCTTGTACAATATCTACAGAAAACCTTCAAACTCTGCCATTTTCCTGAATGCCAGAAAAGATTAATTGATTTACAAAAATACATTTTTAATGGAAAAAACTAAACAAAAAAGCAAAACAAAACAAATGACTGCTTTTTAAATCTCTTAATGAATTTGTTTCACACATTATGAAATTCCGTTATTGATTTCTTGTGGGATGCAGTCCATCAGTTTTACGGATAACTAGAAATATATATGTATACGTACTACGTGATCTCACAAGGTAGACTGAATATGCGAAGAACACTTTCCAACTATGTGGCCCTGATTTATCATGCCTTCACTCCACAATTCTGCCTTCAAAAAGTCGCAAAATGGGACATTGGCGACTTTTTGAGCTCACTTGCACAAAACTTTTGTGACTTTACGTTAAAAGGTTGCAAATTGGGTCCATAGCCTGGACATAGCACCAAGCAGATGTGTTATGTGAGAGCTCTTCACTTCTAGTCTGCCTCACGCTTTCAATAGCAGCTGCAAGCATGAACTATCCGTTATCATGAGGCACTTGGACTCTTCCTCTGGCAGGTCCCCCTTCCAACTCTCAACTCTATCTACTTCATACTAAGCTTCATGATCTTAAACTGGTAGATGTATGGAGATTACTACATCCTAAGGTACGCAATTATACATATTACTCCATAGTACATGACATACACAGTTGTATAGTCTATTTCTTGATTAGTCATAAGCTTCTATTCTTGCATCCCGCTCTGAAATTGGATCTATAATATGGTTGGACCATGCTCCAGTTTACACTTTCTTGATCCTTCCAAATATTTCTTCTCAGGGATAGACATTGGCCCTTAACCCCACCTTTTTTCAGTGACACAGTTAGCCTAGCGGCCATCCGATGGGCTATCTCAGATTTTTTTCTTTGTCATTTTGCAGATCATACTCCATTATTGACCCAGTGGTAGGCTTTGAAATGTGTCCTCAGAGGGTTTTTTATATAACAGGGTTCAAGACTAAAAAGAGAAAGGTCCTTTGCAGTAAATATTCTCTGGTCTCAGATTCAGGAATTGCAGGATTCATATAAACGCACTAAGGATCCCAATGTTCTTGCTTCCTTATAGGAGGCCAGAAACACCCTTAAGAATCGACCCAACCAAGCAAACTCACCTCATCCATTTGCTCGTGGACAGACCGCAGCACCCATATTGACTGAAGAAAACGCACCAAGTCTCCTGTGTGCTGACGTGATGATGCCACCAGTAGGGATCAGCGAGCTTCGGATCCTACATTAAAAGTGGCTTTGGTCAAAACTTTGGTTTAATGCTTTATGGAGATCCGTCTCCGTACAGCATTAAAATGCATAGCCTCCAAGTGAAGTGAGTTATCGCACCAAAAGTCTTGTTAGACTACGGTGAATTAACTTCGGCATTTGATTTGTAAACTGAAGAACCATATTTAAACTTGAATCCGAACTCAGCATTGTTTCCGACTGGAACCTAGGAACCAAAACCAAGTTCAGATCCAAGTTTTAAAATGGTTTTTCAGTTTAAAAATCAAATACCGAAGTGATTCACCTCCGTACAGCATTAAACCAAAGTTCTGAGCGAAGCAACTTTGGATCTAGGATGACATCACTGCGCCGAGCCAGTGTCATGACGTGGTGACGTCACATGTCAGTGCAGGTGAGATTTGGTGCGTTTTCTTTATCAAGATGGCAGCGATGGCCTTTCTGCCAACAAATGGAGGTGCGTATGTATTTTTTTTGTTTTTTACTGCCTGTTTAGGAAAAATTGATTTGGTACCGCGAAGAGCGAGGAAATTCGGCTTTGTGATGAATCAAATTTTTCCTGAAATTTAGATCATAGTCCACTTAGTTAACTTGAATTCATTCAACAGGGCTGTTGAATGAATCCATTCTGTTGAGGACGCAGGATTTATGTCTATATGCCTGTTTTTAAAGGACGTTTGTGAGTACAATAAACCCCTTTTTTTATACGGTGACTGACGGTATTTCACTATGGAAGCAACTTTATATTCCTAGGAACAGAAGGGTATATAAGTTGGTTGATTGAAGATAAAAGGAGACTCCAACTCAATTGATGTGCCTGCAATCTGTGTGTGCTTGAGAGTATATTAGCACGAATATAAGCTGAGATATAAATAACTGTGCTTCACTATTGGCAAATTTCTGATGTCTCACAGTATGTTTTAAATAGAGGACGTTATGTGAGATCTGACCTCTCTTTGTGGTGGAGGTGTGGTTATACCTGTGTTCGGGAAACTTGAAAGATGCGCGATC
Source organism: Bufotes viridis (assembly GCA_033119425.1). NCBI lineage: Eukaryota > Metazoa > Chordata > Amphibia > Anura > Bufonidae > Bufotes > Bufotes viridis. The sequence goes on along the minus strand of CM065592.1, from coordinate 145,825,092 downwards.
TCATCAGTCGATTAATGCATTGTGTGAATTGAACCCACTGTACTTTGGAGAAATGCTGCGAGTACCAACGAAGTTAAAGGACTGGAATTATTGTATTGTATTGGACAGTTTATATGGGGTTCTCTTACACCTCGCATGCGGCATAAGATTCTGATCATGCATAAATTGGTGGGAGGAGTGAGACTCACTGATTTTGATCTTTACCACCAGGCTTCCCTTTTTATGAGGGTTGAGAACTGGTTTCACGATAAGATTCACAAACAATGGGTTCAGGTTGAAGAAGATGCATCCCCTGTACCCCCAACCTCTTTGCCTTGGCTTTTTCCTGAACACAGACCTGTTCTCAAGGAGTTTCCTTAACTTACACATCACTTGATTCTGCTCTGGGATAGGTACATGATTAAATATAGATTTTCACTTCATCCAGGTCTACTGAGCCCGTTTTTCACCCAGCCATGAGAAGGGATAAATTCTTGGGGAGAACTGCTTCATCCCATCCTTGCCTATACCAAATAATGATGGATAACGTTTGCCTTCCTTCTTTCTCTTCCTTACAGGGGTCCTGCCAGTGTGGAACTCTTTCTTGGCTAGAATTTGCTCAGCTTCGCAAATACCTATGTTCAATTTTCCCCAAAGATCTTACTCCTCATTCTCTCTCTGATTTTAGGAGTTTCTAATGTAATCAACTCCTCCTGTTCATTTTATTTCCCTTTTAAAAGACATGCTCCCTTTATTTCTCTGTGGGAATCTGAATTGGGTATATCCCTTTCAGGTGAAGATTGAGAAATAAATCTATCACACAAGAAGAATTACAAAATCCTGTCCAGATGCTATAGATGCCCAGTAACCTTACTACTACATTCTTACTATCCTGATGTCTCGAAGTGTGTTGGCATTTTGGCAGTGCGTATTTAAAATTCACTATCAGGAAAGTGTGTAATGCCTTCTCCCCATATTGAACTCCTTTCTCTTCTGCCAGACTCCCTACCAGCCATTTGATGCTGAAGAATACCACTGCCTCTGATAAAGTGAGACACACATGGGACCCTTGGGTCACTTTTAAAGCAGGTATGAATTTTGCAACTTGGCTTTGAGACACTATTTAATCACCTGCCCCTCAGAAGTTGGACATTCCTGGAAACGACTACACATCTCTTTATTTTCTTCCCCTTCCCTCCTCCCCTCTGGTCCTTCCCTTTTTTATTTTTATTTGTTTTCTGACCACTGACATGGTCCTCATTGGATCTCCTTATAACTTCTATTATCTTGTCTAATAATACATAATAGTTTAAATGTCTGAGATGCTGTTGGGTATTTGTCCTATTGAGCGTTGCTCAGCCAGTTTATAGATACAGTAATTTTGATTTTACCTATTGCTCCTTAAGCCTACACGACTACTGCAAATTTCCTTTTATGTTCTGCAATTTTGAAAAATGGCAATAAAAATAGATTGAAAAAGTTGCAAATTATGGCACACACTAGATTTGTTTTATATTTTGTAACTCGTTACACTTCTTGGCACTTTTCAAAAGTGGTGAGAAAAGCCGTCTGGGCTTAGCATGAATGACTATGGCTCCCACAGCCTGAAAGGTTTGCTCTAATTTGCACTAGAAACTGGTGTAAATTATAGCTAAAAGCTATGCCAGCTGGTACCCGGTATATATTTTAGATTCTGAGGCAGAAAGAGCTAGAAGCTGGGTGTTTTAAACTTATTAAAAAATGAAATGCCTTATATACTGTACTCTCCGGAGTTTTGCAATTGCGGCCTATGATAACATACACTTGCTTAAATCAGAGGCATTTATATGAGGTTTACATTGCAAGCATCAAGCAGGTGTCTTAAATGTAACTCAAAATGAGCTGAAATTAATAGAATTCATTTTTATGTGTAGATCATTTGATATTTCTGAGGTATTATTTAGAATTGATCATGTTGCATGTATCAACCAATCATTTTTGAGCTCTTCATAAATTGCACTGGAATAAGGAAAGCTACAATGAGATTGGTTGCTCTGAGCAACACGTTAAGTTTTTCTATAGCATGTTTACCCTACAAATAGGTAGGTGTCTGTAAGTGTCTATGGCTAAGACTGCAATTAATTCAAGAATAAGGGAATCACGCATCATACCTATTTTGATAAGATCTAAGCTCCTGGTCCTATTTCTTTTAATGGAAGCACCACCGGCATATCTCAGAATTGTGCTGCTGCCTTTTCAGTCTTGCAATCATTGTTAGAGATTTTTACAGATGCACATGCATTTTAAGGATGGGGCTACACTGCAATCTTGGCCACGTCACCCATCGAACAATCAAAGATCACTGTGTAAATTGTCAGCTCTTAGGGTCAGCATATGCACCCTAATCTTCACCAGCTAATGGCCGAACACCTTGGTACTTAAAGAGGTTGCCTCACTTTAGCAAATGGTATTTATCATGTAGAAAAAGTTAATACAAGGCACTCACTAATGTATAATGATACCTGCTCACATCCAGAGATTATGACCACCCTACAATCCAGCAGCGGTGGCCATGCTTGCACACCATAGGAAAAGCTGTTGGGCTTTCTGGTGGCTAGGATTGTGGGAGTACACATAGGATGGTTCTTTTTTCTATAATGTACAAGCTAGGCCACCTCTACTGGATTTCAGCTGTAAATCCTGGAAACAAGCAGTGTATATTGCAACTGAAAAGTTAGTCAAGCCAGCAAAGTAGGGAATAAGGACAATCACAATACATTAATAAGGGCTTTGTATTACATTTTTTCTACCTGATAAATGCCATTTGCTGGAGTGAGACAACCCGTTTATGGCACATACCCCTATCGGACGGTATCGGACCTGACCTGACCTCTTCCTGATCTCCATTCTGACCCTGAAGTGTGTGCCCTGATCTCAGACTGTTTATCAGATTGCATGAATTCTGCTTGCTCTTGGGTTTTGCCTGATCTCTGTACTCTACAACGGTGTCACATGACTGCCTAGAATCAGCCATCACTTAAACAGAGACCACTCCAAGAGTTGATGGCCTGGTGGTCCCCCTGTAATAAAGTCCAGAACCCTGTATAGGGGTTAAAAAACAAATACTAGGGAGGCCACTGAGATAAAACTGTTAGGAGTAGCCCAAAGTCAAAATTGTTAGTGGCTCAGCGGATCCTTATCCACTTTGTAGCACTGATATAGATAATACTGTGAGAGAAAGATTAGGTAGTCAACGCGAAAAATGAAAATCATACGACACAGACTTATATAGCGCCTCTATGTGATCATAAATATTTATACGCACACTTACAATAATTACTTTTACCCTTATCTCAAAATGAGTGCTACAAAGCTACAGAGAATAATGAAGATGTATAAAAAGACATAATTTACAAAGTGAGAGTTTTTTTTTCCCCTAAACTGCTTGATCATTTTCAATTGTGTCATATTAATAAAACATATGAATTAGACTTGCCTAATGTTTGCTTTCCTGCCTCCAGCATTTCTGATTATACAATAGTCCAACAAACCAGAAATGTATTGAAATCACTAATAGCTATACAATATATCACAGGGCGCTGCTGTTTGGGGCATTATTTAGGTGAAGGGGATAAAGGACACTGCAATATTTCTTTAGATAATGGAGTTCACCATTTGATTCCATTAATCTTCAATTGTAGAAAACAATTTAATCTACCACTTAGCTAAGCAATATTCTATGCTATGCCAATACATTACACATATTGTGACTGGACTAAATGAATTAAGATGCCAAGAAATGTATATTTATCAAGAGTTAGATGTAAAAACTAATGAAATATGGTAAAGTCATCCCTTATTTTATATTAAGTAAATTAAAAGAATTGCTAAAAGGATATTTGGCAAATTCTTGAAATCTGTTATCCGATCCAGATCAAGGTTCAAAGAGGAACCTGAGCAAAAAATTAGTAGGGGACCCAGAAAAATATGGTGGGGAGTTGACCTAGACTGGCTATCTAGACATGCACCAGATTTATCACAGTGGCTCAGGCTAGATGGCACATTTGGTAGATGGCAAGACACTTTGGTCTATCTTTACAACAACTATTTATTGGCTTACTTTGTGAAAGAGTGAAAGTATAGCATCTTAAATCATGGCTAACCTGTACTACTTTTCCTTGAAGCCATGTCACTTAGAGAGCTAGGTGCAGTTGATTTTTCTAAAACTAGATATGACAAATTGTGCCAAAAATTTCCCCATTTACAACAATGTTTAGGTGCACTCAAATTAGTACATGCAGCCCAGTTTTTTTTTTTTTTTTTTTATACTTTATGCTATGTACAACAATGTATATATCCTAATACAGTTAGCCTTTGAAATGAAAAGCCAATAGTATAGAAGTAGGAAACACTGCGAGGTGATCTCTTCTCTGCATTTTATGATCTCGATGGCATACAATTGCCTCTATTCATGTGTACATAAACTATTTCTGCTGTCCCTTTGAACTTATGACTTATCTAGTAAGGGAGGGTAAAATCACCACTGTGCAGTGTAAAAAAAAGACCCGGTATCTAAAGAAGAGATTAGTAGATGTAGAACTTATATTGTGTGAGACACTGAGTCAAATGACATTAGCACTTCTACCTTACAGGCCATGTACTGAACAGTAAAACTGCTTTTCAAGGAAGCTGTGAATCCTTTGAAAGCAAAATCAGACTAGTCACATTTCTATATTTTAATACTATGTTAGACATTTTATATATCTACTTGCAGAGAAACAGTCATGTATTGTACACAAGGCCTCAGGCTTCAAATAAATAACGGGACATAAAGGAGGAACACAAATGAAGCAAGAATTCAGTACATCTTGTGCTGCCTCTACAATAATAATCAGTGCCCCAGAAATTATGCTTAAAATGCATATGCAGCATGGTATACCATATACTATATTATACTATTAAAACATATAGTAAAGTCTAATAGAGGGCTACATTATGGAGGGTTATTGCAAGCTTTTCCTCAGATAGATAGATAGATAGATAGGTGCACCTAGCCTTTCTGCTTCCTGAGAGGACAATTGAAAAGGTGCCCTCCTCCCCCAATTCCTATGCCAAATTCTCAACCTAACCTCTTCCCTCCTGATATTACCTACAGAACTACAAAACATTCAGGGTAATACAGTGCCACATAAATCCAGTGACATCTCCTTTAATGTAGATGTTCTCTTTCCTCATTTTCTCCTTTCACACCAGACCACCATGATGATTTCTTTCAGCCACATCTCGTCTCTGCAGATTTTGACAAACAAACATCTTAGTTTCCTTCTTTTTCATCATCTTCCCACCTTCTGAATACTACGTCCTGCCACCCACAATACTATGCCAGCTGTATTCCCCAATACTATACTGCAGAAACAGCCCCCCTGAAAATACTAGTACAACACAGATAGTGCCCCCTTTAATAACTATTGGCACACAGGGCCCTAAAAATTCAGCAGATAGTGCCTCTGACACTAATAGTGCTGTAGACATAATGTCCCTCAAAAATAAGTGTGCTAAGCTGATACTGTGCCAGGGTGTCACCCACAGAAATAATGCTCCCAAAAGTCCCACCAATAGTCATAATTTCCAGAGCACACTTAGCAGTAATAGTGCCACCATAGTTCCTTCAGCAATACTAATGCCCTCACTGTGCCCCAGAAGTAATAATGCTCTCATAGTGCCCATACTAGTAATAATATTCCCCATAGTCCCCTAGTAGTAATAAAGCTCACCATAATGCCTATGGTAGTAATAATTATCCTTATTATGTGTGCTAGTACAAAAAATATCCCCTTATAATGTGAGATAGCACAAAAATTCCCCCTTATAATGTGCACCAGTACAGAAAAATGTCTCTTATAATGCGTCCCAAATCAAAAATGTCCCATTATGTGCCAGTACAAAAACATCCCCATAATATTTGCCAGTACAAAAAATGCCCTATTGTGTGCCAGTACAAAAAATGCCTCTTCTTAGTGCCGCCATAGAGGCAATGACCCTATAGTGTCCCCATAATGTGCGTCAATGCCCCCACTGTGTGCCAGTACAAAAGTCCCCCCTCTTAATTCCACAGTAGAGCCAATATTCCCACAGTGCCACCATAATATATGGTAGTTTAAAATACCTCTATATAGTTCCCCCAGTATATGCCTCCATAGTGCTCTTGTTACCCGCTTCCCCATAGCACTCTCTATAATGTGTGCCAGTAAATAATGTCCCCAGTAGATGCCACTATAGTACTCTTCTACCCCTTCCCCATATTGGCCAACAGCATGGTGTCAAATGAAAAAAAAAAAAAAAAACATATATACTTGCCTCCGTGTTGCTGTCAGAGATGCAGGTGGCCCTCTTCCAGCCTGTGTCCTGCACTGTACAGCACAGTGATGATGACGTCATTTTGCTTCCTTCAACAGTCCCTGCCAGGTTACAGGCACTTGGCTTGAAGAGGGAACAGCGGAGCAGGAAGAAGTCATTCCTGTGCCACACTGCAGCATCCAACTGTATCGCCATCCTGAGGATGACAATACAGTTGAATATAGAGAGATGAGACCTTCTACAATGGAAGAGCTCATTTCCTTCAACCCTGCCACCGCCCCCCACTAATTTCCAGGGCCTGAGGCAATCACCTCCTCTAACTGGCGGAGTGTCCCTGGAAAGATAAATAGATAGGCAGACAGATAGATGATAGATAGATAGATAGATACAGATGTAGCCGAGCTAAAATTGACTCTGATAACTCTGATAACACATGTCAGAGTGTTATCTCGTGCCATTTTGTAACAAAATACATTGAAATACGATGCTGAAAGAGTTAACCTTTCTGTGCCATTTTTTACTTAACACGTTAACCATTAAGTTTAGCTTGGCTGCATCTGTATATAGAAAGATGATAGATAGATAGATAGATAGATAGCAACATATTTTTTAAAAAAAGTAAATTCCTTCTTCTTATAAATCTATTCTAAACCTTTAAATAATCTTTCAGGAAACATCAGACTTATACTTTGCTAGACAAACACAGAAAAAAGCATTTATGTGATGTAATTTATACAGAGTGGAGACAAACATTGGAACTGTGACCTTGTAATTCTGAGACTGATATGGTGTATTCACTGGGAAGTGAATGACTGCAAAGAAAAACAGCTATTCAAATTTTTCTACTACTCACATTTTTAACATTTAAGTGATCAGCGCTAGCCCCTGCACAGATACAAAGTTAATGTGAACCTGTTGTAAGGTGACTTTTCAGAATAAGTCATGTGTATATATAGTTGAAACCAGAAGTTTACATAAACTATATAAAAAAGACACATATTCATGCTTTTCTCAATATATGACATGAAATCAGAATAAACCTTTCATGTTTTTGGTCAATTAAGATTACCATAATTATTATCATTTGCCAAATGCCAGAATAACGAGAGAAAAATGTTTTAAGGAATTTTTATTACTTTCTGCAAAGTCAAAAGTTTACATACATTTTATTTATATTTAGTACCATCGCTCTTAAACTGTATGACTTGGGTCAAACGTTTTGGATATCCTTCCACAAGCTTCTCACAATAGTTGGTCGGAATTTGGGCCCATTCCTCCTGACAAAACTGGTGTAACTGAGCCATGTTTGTTGGTCGACTTGCTCGCCTCTGCCTTTTCAGCATTGCCCATAAATTTTCAATAGGATTGAGATCACGGCTTTGTGATGGCCACTCCAAAACATTGACTTTGTTATCCTTAAGCCACTTTGTAACTACAGGGTGGGCCATTTATAAGGATACACCTTAATAAAATGGGAATGGTTGGTGATATTACTTCCTGTTTGTGGCACATTAGTATATGTGAGGGGGGGAACTTTTCAAGATGGGTGGTGACCATGGCGGCCATTTTGAATCCAACTTTTGTTTTTTCAATAGGAAGAGGGTCATGTGACACATCAAACTTATTGGGAATTTCACAAGAAAAACAATGGTGTGCCTGGTTTTAACGTAACTTTATTCTTTCATTAGTTATTTACAAGTTTCTGACCACTCATAAAATGTGTTCAGTGTGCTGCCCATTGTGTTGGATTGTCAATGCAACCCTCTTCTCCCACTCTTTACACACTGATAGCAACACTGCAGGAGAAATGCTAGCTCAGGCTTCCAGTATCCGTAGTTTCAGGTGCTGCACATCTCGTATCTTCACAGCGTAGACAATTGCCTTCAGATGACCCCAAAGATAAAAGTCTAAGGGGGTCCGATCGGGAGACCTTGGGGGCCATTCAACTGGCCCACGATGACCAATCCACTTTCCAGGAAACTGTTCATCTAGGAATGCTCGGACCTGACACCCATAATGTGGTGGTGCACCATCTTGCTGGAAAAACTCAGGGAATGTGCCAGCTTCAGTGCATAAAGAGGGAAACACATCATCATGTAGCAATTTCGCATATCCAGTGGCCTTGAGGTTTCCATTGATGAAGAATGGCCCCAGTATCTTTGTACCCCATATACCACACTATACCATCAATTTTTTTGTTCCAACAGTCTTGGAGGGATCTATCCAATGTGGGTTAGTGTCAGACCAATAGCAGTGGTTTTGTTTGTTAACTTCACCATTCACATAAAAGTTTGCCTCATCACAGAATAAAATCTTCTGCGTAAACTGAGGGTCCTGTTCCAATTTTTGTTTTGCCCATTCTGCAAATTCAGTGTGCCGATCTGGGTCATCCTCATTAAGATGCTGCAGTAGCTGGAGTTTGTAAGGGTGCCATTTGTGAGACATGCGGAGAGTGCTACGCTGTGGGCTCTTGCTGAATGAAGCTAGGACAGCCACTGATGTTTCTTCATTAGTGACAGATTTCATGCGTCCACATTTTGGCAAATCCAACACTGAACCAGTTTCATGAAACTTAGCACGTAGTTTGTTAACTCTAGCATGGGAGATGGGTGGTCTCGTAGGGTGTCTTGCATTGAAATCTGCTGCAATGACCCAGTTACTGCGTTCACCAGACATCAACACAATTTCTATCCGATCCTCATGTGTTAAACTCGGCGACATGTCAATGGCTGTAAACAAAGAGTAACTTGCAAATAACGCATTAAAGAATAAAGTTACGTTAAATCCAAGCACACCATTGTTTTTCTTGTGAAATTCCCAATAAGTTTGAAGTGTCACGTGACCCTCTTCCTATTGAAAAAACAAAAGTTGGATTCAAAATGGCCGACTTCAAAATGGCCGCCATGGTCACCACCCATCTTGAATAGTTTCCCCCCTCACATATACTAATGTGCCACAAACAGGAAGTTAATATCACCAACCATTCCCATTTTATTAAGGTGTATCCATATAAATGGCCCACCCTGTAGTTTGGCAGTATGCTCCGGGTCATTGTCCATTTGGAAGACCCATTTCTGCCCAAGCTTTAACTTCTTGACTGATGGCTTGAGATGTTGCTTCAGTATTTCCACATAATCTTCTTTCCTCATAATGCCATCTATTTTGTGAAGTGCACCAGTCCCTCCTGCAGCAAAACAACCCCACAACATGATGCTGCCACGCCTGTGTTTCACAGTTGGGATGGTGTTCTTAGGCTTCCAAGCTTCTCCCTTTTTCCTCCAAACGTAACAATGGTCATTATGACCAAAGAGCTCAATTTTAGTTTTGTCAGACCACAGAACATGTCTCCAAAAATGTAGGTCTTTCTTCCTGTGTGCATTTGCAAACATCAATCTGGCTTTGTAATGTTTCTTTTGGAGCAATGGCTTCTTCCTGGCAGAGTGGCCTTTCAGCTCATGTTGATACAGTACTCATTTCACTATGGATATTGACACAATCTTACCAGTTTCCGCCATCATCTTCACAAGGTCTTTTGCTTTTGTTCTTGGGTTGATATGCACATGTCGGACCAAAGCACGTTCATCTCTGGGACACTCCCATCGTGTTTGTACTTGCATATAATTGTTTGTTTATGTGAACGAGGCACCATTAGGTATCTTGAAATTGCACCAAAGGTTGAGCCAGACATGTTAAAGTCCGCAATTCTCTTCCTGATATCTTGACTGATTTCTTTAGACTTTCTCATGATGCTACACAAAGAAGCAGTGTGTTTCAGGTGTGAATTCATATATATATATCCACAGGAGTGTCTCTAATTAACTCAGATGCTGCCAACAAACCTAAGAGAAGCTTCCAAATACATGACATCAACCTATGGGCAGTCCAGAATTGTTTAAAGGCATAGTAATCTTAGTATATGTAAACTTTTGACATTGCAGAAAGTAATAAAAATACCTTAAAACATTCTCTCTTTCATTATTCTGGCATTTGGCAAATAATAATAATTATGGTAATCCTAATTGACAAAAATCAGGAAAGGTTTATTCTGATTTCATGTCAGATATTGAGAAAAACATGCATCTTTTTAAATAGTGTGTGTAAACTTCTGGTTTCAACTGTATGAGTTGTGAACTATCACTCTTGTATAACTTGTGTTCTTTATTTTTCACTATTCTCCCCCTATGCATACTCTAAGGCTAGTTTCAAACTGGAGTTAAAATCTTCTGGCAGGCTGTTCCAGCATTAGTATCGGGATTCAGCCAGACAAAACACATTGTTTGCAGTGGTTTCTGTCCAGCCAAATATAGGCACTAATGCCCGAAACAGGCCTGATCCTCTCCGGGTTCCATTATAGTCAATGAGACCTGGTGGTGCTCTGGCCCTTTCCAGCTATGCTGGATATGATGAACTCTGGCAGGCTGTGCAACTGGCCTAATTGTCAGATTTCCCTGAGCTAGGGAGCTGCTATGACGTATACCATTCATAGCACACAGAGAACAGGAGAATGCAGAGAAAAAGAAACAATAGATTTGATTGCAAAAGATGAAAAAGTGGCTTTAATCCATAGTGGTTACATCTAGTGATGCATTCTTGTATCTAACTATTATAAATTAAAATCCACTTTTTCATTTTTTGCAATCAGATATGTGTGTTGCCTTTCTTTTTTTTCCCCCTTTGGATTACGTATTATGGGCTAAAGTAGTCTGACACTCACTCAAGTGTACACCGGTTTGCTTTCATTTGTGTGCTAGAGTGCCATCCAACTTTATTCATTTTCAACAATATTCAGCAATTCTGAGCAGTGTATCTGTGAATCGAGCACTGGCATGATACAGTGAATCAACTGGTGTATGTTTCTCTGTCTCTGCCTTTCTCTAGTCAGCTTCCACACCCCATCCCTTCTGATTTTCATGTTAGACTCAACAAGGATGGGAAAGCATACTGTGTGGTACATAGTATTATAGAGTATTTTACATGCAGTGTACAGACAAACATAATGGGTCTACTATGAATTTATATCAGTAGATGTAGCAAAATCCTCAATAAATAGAGCAGGTGTTTCTGTGGATTTACCTCAGATTTCACCATCCACATTGCAAAGGGTGAAATGTGAAGCAGATATCCAGGAAATAAATTGACATGCTGTGCAGCTATAAAATCTCATACACTTCCTGAATACTCCAAATTTTGCAGATTTTCTGCACACAGTTCCACTGCAGGAAATCTTCTACATTTACACTGTTGGGTCATACCCTCACATCACAGATTCACATTTGTTCCAAAAGGTTTTTTTGGGAATATCCTTAGAATAGACCATCACTGGTAGGCTTATTATTGAGCGTCTGGGAGGCACTATATGCCTTCATTTTGTACACAAGTCCAGAGGCGCCCCACTATTGGTGGCTGTGACTTATTCTGCAGTTAGTACCAGGCACAACCAAATCCATATATACTGCGCTATGACAGTATAAAGGCGCCTACATTCTTGTGGTAATTGAGGATCCTGGAGATAGGATCCTCAATCAAAAACTAATGGCCTACTATAAGGATAGACCATAAAGCTTCTATAGCTTCCTAAGATTCTTTAATGAGAAAAACCTTGGGAAAATACAGGCTATAATCAAGTCCTCATGTTTGACTATAAAGTTCCTTTTACACAGTGCAAAGCACAAGCAATTATTGGGAATGCAATAAATGTACCTGATAATTTTCTGATAATTAAGACAATTTACATGCAGCAATCATCTCCTCGGTATGGGAAGGATCAATAGTTGATGGTACCCATACAGATTCATTGTTTCCTTGCATCACATCCCTGTTTAAATAGGATGATCTGCTATTGGCAAAGAATGATTTTAAGTGCTGCATAAAAGATGTGATTAACTGATGAATGAGCATTTGTTCATTTATCAGATGATCGGCGGCAAGTTTAATAGGGACAATTATCGGGGAACGCGTAGGAACGTCCATTCCTGATAACTGCCACTAGAGATGTCGCAAACAGAAAATTTTCCGTTCGCGATAGGCGAACGCGAACTTCCGCAAATGTTCGTGAACGTGTGAACAGTGCGAACCGCCATAGACTTCAATAGACAGGCGAATTTTAAAACCCACAGGGACTCCTTCTGGCCACAATAGTGATGGAAAAGTTGTTTCAAGGGGACTAACACTTGGACTGTGGCATGCCGGAGGGGGATCCATGGCAAAACTCCCATGGAAAATTACGTAGTTGACGCAGAGTGTGGCAAGTTGAATTCGCAATGCGATTAATATAACCTGCATTAATCGCATCGCGAATTCAACTTAGAGCTGAGTTCCTAATGGTTGTATTGCTAGAATTATAATATAACGAAGATTGAGAATTCAATCTTCGTTATATTCTAGCAATACAACCATTAGGAACTCAGCTCTAAGTTGTAATCGCAATGCGAATAATACTTACAATTATTAATCGCTTTGCAAATCCATTGTATATGATGGTTGACTATGACTACCACCAACGTTCTGCTGCCTCCGAAGCAAGATATCTGAGCCTCCCCAGGGGCCATTTGGGCGTTTTTGATAGAAGCTCACCAAATGTTGCGAAATTATGCACCAACTGTCGCATGGAGGCAACACTTGTGGAATTTTTACGCCACAAAACTAGCGTAGCAGATTTGATAAACATCCCTCAAATTTTTTAAATGTTTTAAAGATGTCCAAATTATTTTATTACTATTTTGTTTCTATTTCATAAATGCCATATTCATTTCTAACACTTTTTCAAATAAATGGTCTACAGAAGAAATGATTTGTGGGGAAAAAACTGCTTCCTGAAATTATATATAATTAAATACTTCAGTTTGAATCTCTGTGATTCTAGAATTGCAAGTCAATGAACATTTCAACGAGCTGGGAATGTCTCTGGAGAGCCATATTTTAAACTTGTCTGGAAATGCAAAAGCAGCTTTTACCCTGGAGTGTGCAAGCACTCAGCTTCTCGGAGAATCTCAGTATGGTATGTTGTTACAGTTTAGACAGCAAAACTATGAACTTTCTGTATGTTTCTGTGGAATAAGGTTCCTGGTCCCAATCTGTAGAAATCAAACAAAAATGCCCAGTGGATTGTAGACAAAGCTACATGTTACCACCTCCTGGCAAAAATCTTAGCATGGGCACCTTTAGGATGTAGCAGCTATAAATGTACTGTAAGATGGCCTAGCAGCAGCCTAGTCTGTCAAGTTTAGATATACTAACAACTAAATATAACAACCTAAAGCTAAGGCTTACTTTTCAAGGTCTTCTGAAATAAATCCAAGCACGGGGAAGCAAGTCACAAACAAAATAAAAAATGTGTTAACCCATTATGGGCCTAGTCAGATTGGTGTTAAGAACCATATTTTCTATTTTACTTCCTACAGGTACTATATTTAGGTGTGTATACAACAGTGTTTGGTTACGGATTTGCACTTTGAGAGCAGAGGTATAAGGCCTTGATGCAAAATCTGTAACAGGACCCTCAAAATATTACTTCTCATTTTAAGAATTGGTCTACCCATATGAGGCTGAGGGACCCTTAAAAGTGTTTCCCGAGATTTACATACTGATGACCTATCCTCTGGATAGGTCATCAGTATCTGATCAGTGGGGGTCCAACACCCAGGAACCCCATAGATCAGCTGTTTGAAAAGACACCGACACCCCTGTGATCACCATGGTCTTCTTTGTGCTCACCAGGGGAAGGTGCCTTACATAATTCCAAAGTAGTCAGCCACAGGTTGGATCAGATTAGGGTGTGCACACGCTCCAGAGAGATTACAAAACTTTGGCAGATGGGTAATCCAGGAAAGGAAGAGCAGGAGGTGTGTCCGCTGTTGTTAAGCAGCCAAATATAAGTTGTAACAAAATAGAGCAAACAAACAACCTACATTCAATTGTGTTCTTTTGCAGTGAAGTTATAGCAGTATGTTCAGGTTTATTGGTGCAGATTTTTTAAGCCCAAACCAGGAGTTAACCACTGTCCTTAACCCAATCCTGAAATTGCTATTTTCCTTGTTTTTTACTCCCATGCATTTTCATTTTTTAATCCCTGCCTTGCCAGAGCCATAACTATTATTTTCTTTTGTTCATATAGCCACATTAGGATTTGTATTTTTGCAGGAAAAATTGTATTTTCTAATTCCACAGTTTGCCACAGTTTTATGTGTTTTGTTTTTAAGGTGTTCACTAAGCCGTAAAACTGACATATTACATTTTCTGGGTCAGTCTAATTATGGTGATACCATATTTGTATTTTTTTTTTCTTTAACCTCTTTAAGACGCAGGGTGTGCATGTACGCCCTTGTGTCCTGGTACTTAAGGACCCAGGGCGTCCATGTACACCCTGCGAATATCCGATCACCGCTGCGCACGTGGCGGTGATCGGAACCCGGTGCCTGCTGAAATCAATCAGCAGGCACCTTGGCACAATGCCCAGGGGGATCCTGTGACCCCCCAATGTCAGCGATCGCAGCAAACCGCAGGTCAATTCAGACCTGCGGTTTGCTGCGCTTTCTGTAGTCTCTGATCCCCGCGGTCTGTGACCGCGGGGATCAAAGACTAAAAAATTCCTCAAACTCATAAATGCTAACCCCCCCTGCACCCCGCCATGTTTGTGTCCCCCCGGGCGGTGCAGGGGGGGAATTGCGGGTGGTGCTGCGATCCCATCTGCTGCACCGCCCGCCTCCTTTCAAATGCTTTCCCTTGTGTCTAGTGGGTATAGCCGGGGGTCAGCACATTGCTGACCCCCTGCTATAAACTGCTGACATCTGTGCTGCAGATGTCAGCAGTTTAACCCCTTCCATACCGCGGTCCGTACGAACCACTGTATGGAAGGTGTTACCAGGGAGGGGGCTTCCTCTCCCATCGGGGGGCTGCTGTGCCTTTTCAGCCCCCCGACAGGATGGGATAGCAGAGGGAGGGAACGCCCCTCAATCCCCATCCATCACCCACTGCACTGTTATGGCAGCGGGTGATGGTTGCCATGGGAGCAGGACGCTTTCAGAAGCGTCCTGCTTTCCATGGTACTGAAACTCTGAATAGGCTTTTGCTAAAAGCAAAAGCCTATTCAGACTTTGTAAAGTAAAACATACAGTAAGTACACTATATAGTGTACTTACTGTATTATATAGACACCATATCCACTGGATCTACAAGAACCAAGTGGGTCTGGGTCCAAAAAAATTGTCAAAAAAGTGAAAAAAGTAAAAATAAGAAAGATACATATCACTGATAATAAAAAAAAAAAAAAAATCAAATACACTACACATATTAGGTATCACCACGTCCGTAAAAATCTCCTCTATAAAAATATCACATGACCTAACCCCTCACGCAAATACCGTAAAAACAAACAAAAAAAATGGTGTAAAAAAGCCATTTTTTGTCACCTTGCATCACAAAAAGTGTAATACCAAGTGATCAAAAAGGTGTATGCCTCCCAAAATAGTACCAATAAAACCGCCATCTCATCCCGCAAAAAATGAGTCCTTACATTGGACAATCGCCCAAAAAAATAAAAAAATATGGCTCTCAGACCATGGAGACACTAAAACATAATTTTTTTTTTCTAAAATGCTTTTATTGTGTTAAAGTAAAATAAATAAAAAAAATATATATACGCCACGTTAGGTATCGCCGCATCCATAAAAACCTGCTCTATAAAAATATCACATGATCTAACCCCTCAGGTAAATACCGTTAAAAAACATAAAATAAAAACAATGTAAAATAAAACATTTTTGTCACCTCACCTCTCAAAAACTGTAATAGCAAGCGATCAAAAAGTTATATGCACCCAAAAATAGTGCCAATCAAACCGTCATCTCAAAAAAATGATACCCCACATAGGACAATCACCCAAAAAAATTTAAAAAAAATGGCTCTCAGACTAAGGAGACACTAAAACATGATTTGTTTTGTTTTAAAAAATGATAATATTGTGTAAAACTTAAATAAATAAATAAAAAGTATACATATTTGGTATCGGCGCGTCTGTCGCAGCCTGCTCTATAAACATAACACATGACCAAACCCCTCAGATGAACACAAAAAAAAAATCAAACAAAACTCAATATATATTGCCCCAATTCTCTAGTTTGCAGAAGCACCCCATATGTGGTTGTAAACTGCTGTATGGCCAAACGGCAGGGCATAGAAGGAAGAGAACGCCATATGGTTTTTGGAAGGCAGATTTTGCTGGACTGGTTTTTTAACACCATGTCCCATTTGAAGCCCCCCTGATGCACTCCTACAGTAGAAACTCCAAAAAAGTGACCCTATTTTGGAAAGTACAGGATAAGGTGGCAGTTTTGTTTGTATTATTTTATGGTAAATATGATTTTTGGTTGCTCTATATTACACTATTTTTGAGGCAAGGTAACAAAAAATAGAAATTCAGAAATTTCATCTCCATTTGCCAATAACTCTTGTGGAACACCTAAAGGGTTAATAAAGTTTGTAAAATCAGTTTTGAATACCTTCAGGGGTGTAGTTTCTTAGATGTAGTCACTTTTATGGAGTTTCTACTCAAGGGGTGCATCGGGGGCTTCAAATGGGACATGGTGTCAAATAACCAGTCCAGCAAAATCCGCCTTCCAAAAACCATATGGCGTTACCTTCATTCTGCACCCTGCCATTTGGCCGTACAGAAGTTTACGACCACATATTGGGTGTTCCTGCAAACTACAGAATCAGGGCAATAAATATTGAGTTTTGTTTGGCTGTTAACCCTTGCTTTGTTACTGGAAAAAATGGATTCAAATGGAAAATTTTCCAAAAATCTAAATTCTGAAATTTTATCTCGATTTGCCATTAACTCTTGTGGAAAACCTAAAGGGTTAATGACATTTGTAAGATCAATTTTGAATTCCTTGTGGGGTGTAGTTTCTAGAATGGGGTCATTTTTGGGTGGTTTCTATTACGTAAGCCTCACAAAGTGACTTCAGACCTGAACTGGTCCCTAAAAAGTGGGTTTTTGAAAATTTCGGAAAAATTTCAAGATTTGCTTCTAAACTTCTAAGCCTTGTAACGTCCCCAAAAATTAAATTGGCATTCCCAAAATGATAAATACATGAAGTAGACATATGGTGAATGTAAATCAATAACTTTTTTGGGCGATATTACTATGTATTATAGAAGTAGAGAAATTGAAACTTGGAAAATTGCACATTTTTCAAAATTTTTGGTAAATTTTGTATTTTTTTGTAAATAAAAATGAAATTTTTCGACTTCATTTTACCACCGTCATGAAGTACAATATGTGATGAAAAAACAATCTCAGAATGGCCTGGATAAGAAAAGGCATTTTAAAGTTATCACCACATAAAGTGACACTGGTCAGATTTGCAAAAAATGGCCGAGTCCTTAGGGTGAAATAGGCCTGAGTCCTTAAGGGGTTAATACTGAACAAATAAAAACTTTGAAATTTTTTTTTTTTTTATTTTCATTCCTTTATTCTGTATGGGCCAATTCTTTTTTTAAAATATCTTAATAGTATGGGTGTTTTCAAATGTGCTGAGGTCTATGATGTTTATTTTTTATTGTTTATTTATTTTTTATTTTAATTTTGGGGAAAGCGGGTTGATTTTAAATGTTACATTTTTAAAACCTTTTTCTTTTACTTTACTTTTTAGGGCCCCAAGTGGACCCCAACATGCAATCATTAGATTGCAATTTGTATAAAGTAATGGAATTTTATCCATTAAAATATACAAAGATCGCTATATTCCAATAAAGTGATGCCACCTTTAGGCCCCTTTCATACGGGCGAGTCACGGATGTAATGCGTGACGTGAATGCATTGCACCCGCACTGAATCCGGACCCATTCATTTCTATGGGGCTATGCACATGAGCGGTGATTTTCACGCCTCACTTCTGCGTCAAAATTGCAGCATGTTCTATATTCTGCGTTTTTCACGCAACACAGGCCCCATAGAAGAGAATGGGGCTGCGTGAAAATCGCAAGCATCCACTATCAAGTGCGGTTGCAATGCGATTTTCCCACATGGTTGCAAAGAGACGGGACCCGATCTTTATTATTTTCCATTATCACATGGTTATAAGGGAATATAATAGCATTCTCAATGCAGAATGCTCAGTAAAATGTGGATTAAGGGGTTAAAAATAAAAAAAATTAACTCACCTTATCCACTTGATCGTGTAGTTGACGATCTCTTCTCTCTTCTTCAAGCATTAGCTGCCGGCTAAAGGACCTGTGGTGCTGTCACATCACATGGTCCAATCACATGGTCCATCACCATGGTGATGGACTATGTGATTGTACCATGTTATGAGCACAGTGACGTTATCACAGGTCTTTTAGCCGGCAGCTAATGATTGAAGAAGAGAGAAGAGATCGGCAACTACATGATCAAGTGGATAAGGTGAGTTAATATTTTTATTTTTAACCCCTTAATCCACATTTTACTAAGCAGTCTGTATTGAGAATGCTATTATTTTCCCTTATAACCATGTTATAAGGGAAAATAATAAAATCTACAGAATACTCAACCAGAAACCGGACTTCAGTGATGAAGTCTGGCTTCAGATCTGGGTACCAAACATGCCGATTTTTCGCACGCGCGTGCAAAACGCATTACGAGTTTGCACACATGCGGAAAAATCGCACATTTTCCCGTAATGCACCCGCCTTTTATCCGGGCGTCAAACATGACGCCCGTGTGAAAGAGGCCTTAGGCCTGAATTGGAATATACCAGTAATAAAACTAGAGGCTCTGGCTCATCACTGCAATGGATCTTATCCCAGGCAGGGCGTTCCTGCCATGCAAGCACACAATTCCGGATTTTTGACCTGACATTTGACCATAATATCTGAGGGTTTAAATGCCCAAGATCGGGATTACTGCCGTACCCTTAAGTGAAAACGCTCGTAGATTATTGACAAGATATGCTGGATATCTATATAGAGAGATGAAGATCCATTAAGCCCATTGATCCTGTATACATAAACATTCCTTCTCCTTCTCCAGTTGCATTTTCTAAAATCAGGACTGAGAGCTATGTCTTAACACAGAATGAGCTCTATATGTGCAAGAATGAGCTCTTTATGTGCTTCTTTATTAGAGGTATATGTTTGTCATACGCTTAAGAAGTCTAAATTATGCTCTATTGATAGGCCCACAAGACGCCGGTTATCTCATTGTATCGTAGTTGCTGTGAGTTCTGTAATAATACTAGCCACACTATAATCTTTATGTCCTCAACTGAGGCAAAGAACTGTGTAGCTGTATTAATCATATGAATAGATAATACTGCAGTCAGCACATTACAGACCCAAGGATTTCAAATTGTAATAACTATAAAAAAAAAAAAAGAAAAGACAATGAGAGACGTGGTTTTCGGTGATAGTGTTTTGGTTCAGAGAAATTTGAACTCACACCAAATTTATCTTTTCAATATTTTCCAGATGAATGTTTGCTGAGATATGCTGGAGGAATTCCATGCTTTCTAACTCAGTTGAGTTCCTTATTCCATGCACGGCGTCAGCAAAGATTAAAACACTATTTATGCACATTTAAACTAAGTGAATCCAATACACTTTACAGGCCTTGCAGTGCTGTTTTGCATTTTTCATCTGATTCAAAGGTCTTTTTATGTATGTCAGGTATTTTAACAGAATAGAAGCACCCACGAGAGTTTCACTGAAATGCTGGATACAATATGAGCATGAAAAGAGGAACAACAGACATTTTCATCCTCTAGATTTGTTTCACAGGCCCTCCTTGCCAGTTGTAATAACTAACCACTTATCTCCTGCAGATTCTGTGTTATAAAATCCAAGATCAGAGCAAAACTGTTTTGTACTCAGTATCCTTGATTTCTATGATGTAAATAGACACAGTCGATGCAGTCATATTGCAAACTTCACTCGTTTTAATGGGAATTCTACTAATCAATTCAATAGAAACCAATGACATTTTAGAGGAAGGGGGGGGGGGTCAAAATTTCCTCCTTCTATCAAGTTTTTTTTTCCCCAAAAAAATGCATAGTCTCCCTATTATTGCCTCCATATTACCTGTAGAGATGTCCCGAACTATTCGCCGGCGAGCAGTTCCCGGCGAACATCGCTTGTTCGCGTTCGCGGCAGCGGGCGAACATATGCGATGTTCGGTCCGCCACCTATACGTTATCATTGAGCAAACTTTGACCCTGTGCCTCACAGTAAGCAGACACATTCCAGCCAATCAGCATACCTCCCTCCCAGACCTTCCCATCTCCTATAAAAAAGCAAGGACGGCAGCCATCTTAGATTCATTCTGAAGTTGCAGTATTAGTTAGAGCAGGGAGAGTGCTGCTGCTGCTGAATTAATAGGGAAAGCATTAGCTAGGCCAGTGTTCTGTGTCCACTCCAGTCCTCAAAGACCAGTGAGTGTCAGGCCTACTGACTGTGCTGTGCCCACTGCCAATGCCCACCACTCATATCGGGTGGCACAGTACCTTGCAGATAAAAAAGTCATTTAATTATTCCTCTGTAATATAATTGCAGTTGCCTGCCAGTGAGTGTCAAGAAAAAGCCATCAACGAGTATTTGTATGACTGGGGTGCTAGGACAGCATCTGCAGGGCTGGGTATTTTTTTGCCACGTTACTGGACGCTCATGCGCAATGCCTGTAGGCTCATGCGTCCTTTTGAGGAGATGATAAGCCTAGTCAGTCGCACTGAAGGCACCATCAGCGACCTCATCCCATTTGTTTCCTTCCTGGAGTGTGCCCTGCAAAGAGTGCTGGATCAGGCCGTAGATGAGCGTGAAGAGGATGAGGAAGAGTTGTGGTCACCATCACCACCAGAAACAGCCTTATCATCGCTTGCTGGACCTGCGGCAACGCTGGAAGAGCAGTCTGAGGAAGAGGAGTCAAATGAGGAATGTGGCTTTGAGGAGGAGGAAGACCAACCACAGCAGGCATCCCAGGGTGCTCGTTGTCACCTATCTGGGACCCGTGGTGTTGTATGTGGCTGGGGGGAAGAACAGACCTTCAATGAGATCAGTGAGGATGAGGAACGAGACATGAGTAGCTCGGCATCCAACCTTGTGCAAATGGGGTCTTTCATGCTGTCATGCCTATTGAGGGACCCTTGTATAAAAAGGCTGAAGGAGAACGACCTGTACTGGGAGGCCACGCTACTAGACCCCCGGTATAAGCAGAAAGTGGCTGAAATGTTACCGAATTGCCGGAAGTCGGAAAGGATGCAGCAGTTCCAAAACAAGTTAAAAAGTATGCTTTACACAGCATATAAGGGTGATGTCACAGCACAATGGGAATCTAACAGGGTAAGAGGTGAAAGTAATCCTCCTCCTACCATGACCACACCGGCAAGGACAGGACGCTTTACAGACGTTTTGTTGATGGACGACATGCAGAGCTTTTTAAGTCCTATGCATCGCCACAGCCCTTCGGGGTCCAACCCCTTGCGATGAACCCCTTGACTACGATGAACCCCTTGACTACTGGATGTGCAGGCTTGACCTGTGGCCTGAGCTATTCCAATTTGCAATAGAACTTCTGGCCTGCCCCGCTTCAAGTGTCCTGTCAGAAAGGACCTTCAGCGCAGCAGGAGATATTGCCACTTAGAAGAGAAGTCGCCTAGGTCAAAAAAGTCTAGATTACCTCACCTTTATTAAGATGAATGGATCCCGAAGGGACTGACAGTGGGGGATGCATTTGACTAAAAAAGGCCTGATGAGATGCCTTGGGCTAAAAATGATCCCCACGCTGCTGTATTTAATCTCTGCATGCCGGATGACTTGCATGACTTCTCCGCCACCAACTAGGGTTCAAGCCGCAATGTTTTAGTACACTTTCTGCCTGGAAAACATCAAATTTTCCGGCCGCTGCTACGGCAGCAGCTGTAACAATACCTGGTTTTTCAGGCATGTGTACATGCTAAATATTTCTGGCCTCTAGTGCTGAACTGTGGCTGCAAAAACAAAACAAAAAAATGAACATACATGTGTCAATTCCCCTTTGTGATTGTTACCTTGTTGTGGTGAAGGGGCTTGCGTATCACAATGAAGCGATCAATTCTATGAGTGTGTTTGTAATGTTGGCACACCCCAGATGATAAGGTCGTTGCTTCATTGTGAACAGATCAAATCGGCTGGATAATTTTTCATAGAAAAAACATTAATTTTCTTTGTGATCATCTAAGGTGATCATTAGAGCCTACTAGGCCAACAATTGGCCCACACTGCAGAATCATTGTTTTCTGGGTCACTTAACTGTCACTGAACTACCTCAGCACGAACATAGGCTTTGAAAAACTGCCACTGCGTGCAATCTCCCGAACGTGCGCACGAGCATAGTCATCACTACACCAAGATTGATGCATAGAGGAATATAATTTATGTCATAAGTGTGCCAACCATTAACAACTCTTTACGGTTGTTTGCGGTGCGTTAAATGGGGAGTTTGGTCTGTCAGAGTTTGGTCTGTCACTGTGAAGTGGGCGTAACCCTTACACTACCTGATCGATACAACATCATACCTGATCGTATACACACACTGGATGTTTTATACAATCTATGGCGGTTCGCCCGGTTTGCCCGTTCGCGAACATTTATATAAATTCGTGTTCGCCGTTCGCAAACAGAAAATTTTATGTTCGCGACATCTCTAATTACCTGTTTAGTAATTCATGAAATATAGGCACCTCGTTTGAAAGTATTAGCTTTTCTAATATAAATGGTAACAATCCCCATTTTTGTAAACAATGAGTTAATAAATGACATAGCTCAGAATTACTAGCAGATTATAAGACAGACACTCCATGGTGATCTATGATAAATGTTTTGATAAAAAAAAAAAAACTGTTCTTGCACAGATGCCCTCTGGCCAGACTAGTACTTATTAGAATATTTACGCCCAATACATCCTGCACCTATCTTCTCTTGGTTTTAGGATCTCATTCACTCTACCGTATTTTGGCCCCAAACAACCTGCTATAATGTGGTATGCACCACAGAAGCATACAAGACCCTCTATATCCCCGTACAACTAAGAGATTTTTCCTATCAGGCACTGAATCCAGCTAAAAAAATAGGCTGTATTCCCATCAATCTCTGCTTTATATGGCACCATTTGGAAGCACTCTACAGCCTACAGCAGCCTTTAGCTTCATGGTATAGTTCCACACTGACTCCATAGAGGAATTTTTAATAGTTTTAATAGTTTTCACGCGCAGTTACTGTTACCCACAGGGTGTCATTTTAGGCTAGATGCAAGAGACAATCCTCTGACTTGATAATTATCATAATGCAAGGAAATTAAATGGCATTACTGTAAGTAACATATTATCATAATAGAAGGTAATAAGCAAGTAATATTATTGTGAATAGCTTATTATCATAAAACAAGGTTTTAAACATGTGGCGTTACTGTGGCATGCTTATAATCATGATACAAGGTGACAAACAAGTGACATTATTTAATGTGTTAATTATCATAATATAGGGTGATAATCAAGTGACATCACTGTAACTTGTTAATTATCATACTGCAAGGTCATAAACAAGTAGTATTACTGTGAATTACTTGTTATCATAATACAAAGCTACAAACAAATTGCATTGCCATGACTTGCTTTCCTAAATGAGGAAATGTAATAAGTTTAGTATTGTAGTGAGCAGAACACCATACAGACTGATACTACATCCATAAAAATGAGACATAGTATTTTTTACAATAAAAATAAAAAACAGCTCAGTTTTATGGCTTTAAAAGGTCTGTTTCATGTCACATGTACAGCATAAAGAGGCTTTTCACAATATAATTATGACTTAGTGGATGGAATACACTGAAAAATATAAACTATCAGATAGGACTTGAGGCTTACAATTACTTTGTGCTGAGAATGGCAGTAAAATATATAATTTTCAAGTAGAAGGTAAACAGAATCAGTAAGTGTTTTGTTTTTAACCTCTCCTTCCTTCCCTTTGTGAGAAGCAATGTCTGATGGAGGCATTCTTCTTTTCCTTACATGACACACTATTGATGGTATATGCCACAAGAATAATGGAAATTCAACATTCTCCTACTTCCAATCAACCAAATCAGTCTACAGAAACAGGCATTTTGTAATCTGCAATCCCCCAACCTATTGTGACTTGTGACAAATGTAGCAAACAAAGAACATACCATCTGATTATCAAGTTTTAGTATTCTGCTTAAAAAAGTACAGCCAATACTGACTTTTACATGAACTCATATACAAGGGATATCCTCATATGAACCTCGCAGACAGAAAAATGATTGGGACCAACTGTGTAATTCTTTAACCCTTTCAAGCCCAGGTTTTTGTTTTTGTGTTTTCTTTTTGAGCTCCCTGACTTCCCTGAACCATAACCTTTTTATTTGTTTGTTCACATAGCCATATGAGGGCTTGTTTTTTTGTGGGACAAGTTGTACTTTCCAACGCCACCATTTATTATTGCATATGATGTAGTGGAAAGCGGGAAAAGAAATCCAAATGGAGTGAAGTTGAAAAAAAAAACAGCAATTCCACCACAGTTTTACGGGTTTTTAAATTACGACGTTAGAGGTACGATAAAACTGACTAGTTAGTTTTATTCTACAGGTCAGTTCGAATCCGGTGATACCTAATATGTATTGTTTTTCTTGCGTTTTGATAGTAATAAAAAAAATCCAAAGGAGGGAAAAAATCAGTTTTATTTTTTTGTTGCCATATTTTGACTACTATAACTTTTTTGTAATTATGTGTATGGAGCTGAATGGAGGCTCATTTTATGTGGGGAAATCTGAACTTTTCATTGATACAATTCTGGGAAAGGGGCCTTGAGACCCCCGCAGCACATTTTCCAGGAGCGCTCCCAAGTCCGGCTGGCAGACTGGTAACAGCAATACGTGTCATTGTGAAAGATTGCACAGAAGCGCCGGAGGAGGTAAGGCAAGACCGCGCAGCACACCACGTGGGACGCCAGTGGTAGCCGTGGCTTGCACCCTTGGACTTACAGACGGGTACCCGAGTAAGAACTAATTGGCAATATTGGAGAGACGTAGATTACACTAACCTTGACCCTATATAATCTGTTGTGATAAAGGAGAATATTTACAATAAGGAAACCATGAACTATTAATGATCCATATAGGCACAGTGCACTTTATATGAAGGAACGTGGGACAGAGACTATCGATATCCATAAGGGGGTGAACAGGATGATGGACTTTTGATGTACGGTCGTCACGGATATATACCCACCTATACATACCCACCAACGAAACTTGAGAGAATTACTACCATTAACTAATATATAGTGCACTTTGCTAATAAGAAAGAAGGAACAACTTCATATATATCTCTCCCAACTCTTATATATCACTCAATAGATATCTCTCCTACGGTTATCTTTCCTTATTATTATTTTTTCCTATTTTTTCCAATTTTTTATCTTTTTTTTTTTTTCCCAACTTTATTTTTTCCAATTGATAACGGCTTTTAACTGCTAATACATGGCAAATAAGGAGATGATGGACTAGTGATACATGATTGCCATCCTACCTCACAAAGGGGACTAATATCAAATTCACTGACCATAATTAACGAACCAGAGTCTGTAATATAAATTGAATAGAGCATATACAGTATTTTAATTATATGTTTCATTGTATTTTATGTAATAAATAGTATTTTTATAAAAAGGAAGTGGATTCAAAACTCCAAAAATTGCATATAAAACTCTATCCATTTGGGATCCATATGAGGTGTGCTCGTCCTAAATAGAGTACTTTTGAACAAATTTTTATTGGAGAGGTGAGGCCATCCAGGATTTGTAGCACCCATTTCATAGACATCCAGAGTGAGCCACTCAAGTATATAGAACACTATTCTGGGGTGTGTATAACTTTTTGATCACTTTTTATTACATTTTTTGTAGTAAATGAAGCCACCAAAAATGGCAAAATCGGGCAATTGGAATTTTTTTTTCCGTTTTGCTGTTTGCCGTGTGGGGGATATATTATTATATTTTTATACTATGAGCGTTTTTGAACATTGAGACACCCATGATGTGGATTTTTATTTTTTTAGTTCTTTTATTTTAATTTTGGGAAAAGGGGGGTGATTTGAATTTTTATGTATTTTTTATTTATTTATTTCTAACTTTGTTTTTTTTACACTTTTATAATAGGGAACTATACCTTGCAATCATTAAATTGCAATTCTCATATAATCCAATGCACTAGCATTGGAGTATATGAGAAAATTGCTTGTTTGCTATGCAGGCAAGGGCTCCATAGGAAATACTATGCAGCAGCCTTGTGTCATTCATAAAGACCAAGGCTGCAGCATACAGGCTCCTGCTCCTCCAATCGCCACATGAGGGAGCAGGAGAACAACCAAAAGTTTCACTTTCAGTTTTCAGCACGCTCAGATGCCGCAATCAGGATTGACCATGGCATCTGAGGGGTTAAATTTCTGTGATCGGCATTACTGCCAGTTGGGGACATGAGCCGCGAGTGTCTGCTATAAGAAGCGCCCGCAGTGAGCAGGAGCAGGCGCCATCTTTAAAGTCCCGCCCGATGACGTAGATCTACATCATTGGGTGTGAAGGGGTTAATGTACAGTTGTGTTCAAAATTATTCAACCCCCAATGCTGTAAAGGGTTTTAGGGAATTTAGTGTACATTTGTAATTGTGTTCAGAATGAAATCTTACAAGGACTTTTTAAAGAACCAAATGCAACTAAAATGACATCAATTGTTTTTGTAATACAGTATTAAATGTTTTTTTTTTGTGATTTCTTCATTGACACAATTATTCAACCCCTTAAAGACTACCACTCTTAAGAACAGAGGTTCATTCAAGTGTTTTCGATCAGGTATTGAAAACACCTCTGGATGTCAAGGAGCAGCAATCAAGCATAAAAAGCACCAATTAGGCAGATGTAAAATGACTGTGATACTCGGCTCCTTCTAGACATTTACTGGTGTGTTTACAAACATGGTGAAGTCAAGAGAATGGTCCAGGAAGACAAGAGAAGAGGTGATTTCTCTTCACAGGAAGGGCAATGGCTATAAGAAGATTGCAAAGATGTTAAACATACCAAGAGACACCATAAGAAGCATCATTCGCAAATTCAAGGCAAAGGGCACTGTTGAAACGCTACCTGGTCGTGGCAGAAAGAAGATGCTGACTTTGACTGCTGTGCGCTACCTGAAGCGCAAAGTGGAGAAAAGTCCCTGTGTGACTGCTGAGGAACTGAAAAAAGATTGGTCAGATGCGGGTACTGAAGTTTCAGCTCAGACAATAAGGCGCACACTGCGTAATGAAGGCCTCCATGCCAGAACTCCCAGGCGCACTCCCTTGCTGTCTCCAAAAAATAAGAAGAGTTGACTGCAGTATGCCAAAAGTCATGTGGACAAACCACAAAAGTTTTGGGATAGTTTTCTGTGGACTGATGAAACAAAATTAGAACTGTTTGGGCCCATGGATCAACGCTATGTTTGGAGGTGGGAGAACAAGGCCTATGAAGAAAAGAACACCTTGCCTACTGTGAAGTATGGCAGGGGGTCAATCAGGCTTTGGGGCTGTTTTGCTTCTACAGGTACAGGGAAGCTTCAGCGTGTGCAAGGTACCATGAATTCTCTTCAGTACCAGGAGATATTGGATGAAAATGTGATGCAGTCCGTCACAAACCTGAGGCTTGGGAGACATTGTACCTTTCAACAGGACAATGATCATAAGCATACCTCCAAGTACACTAGAGCATGGTTGCAGATTAAAGGCTGGAACATTTTGAAGTGGCCATCGCAGTCACCAGACTTAAATCCGATTGAGAACCTCTGGTGGGACTTAAAGAAAGCAGTTGCAGCGCGCAAGCCTAAGAATGTGACTGAACTGGAGGCTTTTGCCCATGAAGAATGGGCGAAGATACCCGTAGATCGCTGCAAGACACTTGTGTCAAGCTATGCTTCATGTTTAAAAGCTGTTATAACTGGAAAAGGATGTTGTACTAAGTACTAAGATTGAATGTCACTTGGGGGTTGAATAAAACTGATAATGATGTGAGCACAGAAAAGACAATTGTGGTTATTTCATTATAAATGTTATGTTATATTTGTCTGACTTACAAGTGCCTCTTTGATTTAATTGTAAACAAGATGACTGAAATGATCAAAATCAATGTCAAACTGGCCAAAACACTCAATTTCAGTGGGGGTTGAATAATTTTGAACACAACTGTAAATCTACTGAACTAGTGAAATAGGGATATGCCAGTAGATAAATGTCACTGGGCCTCCAAAGAATGAGAGCAGAAAATATATGTATACATTTATCTTATCTCTTGTACAGGGAGTCCAATTAAATATTTGGGTACAGCTTCAACTAGAAAACTATTTATTGTTTTCCATCCAATGATGCATGAAATGTTTACAATGATCTGCAAGAACACAAAGTTCATCAGCACATCCTGTAAAATGAAAAGAATGTGCAGATGTGCATCACCATGGCTGAAAATAGAAAACCAAACACTATGTATGAGCAAAAGCTATAATTCACTATGAATATGAGGTACTTATATATTTTGAACTACTGTATAATGGAAAGGTAGCCTGTTATACTGTAGATGGAAGCCGACTCTATAATGACTTATCTTTTAGATGGGACCCTACTCTATAATGGCTCCTCTCCTTGTCCTTTGAGGCCAGTTGGCGCAAGGAGAAGATTCATTGTAGAGTAGGGTTCCATTTAAAAGAAATCATCTTGCCGTGGTAGCAAGGTACAAATATATTAATTTATATCGTGAATATCACACTATTTCAAGTTTTGCCCACATTTTTATATAATTTGGACAACCCTTTTATAGTTATCAATGTTCACCTCCCTTTTTTGTAACAGAAAGAAATAGTGAACTAAAACATGGCTTTCAAAAATATATTAGATTATTACTTTTCTGTGGCATATTTTAGTAACATTGATTTAATTCGGCAATAGCAGTTCCTGAGGGGTGGTGGCTTATCAAATATTTTTGATGATTGAACATATACTGTTCATCTTAAAATATGACTTTAATATATGTCCTAATAGGTTTAATTTGAAGTCTTTTTACTGATTCGCTCTTTTTAATTTTTCATTTTGTGATGGTGTGAACTTCTAGTTTGTAATTTAATCTTACGTTTCAAGTTACGGTTGGATTATCATACAGTATGCCAGAAAAACTGAATTGTCTTATATTCTTCACCATGTCATGTCTGTAGGGCTGAAAAAACTAGCTATTAGATTTGCCTAAAATGTATCTGCTTGTTTGTTAACACGTATTTTAAAGTGTACCAGACTGCATTCTTGTAGAGATACTTTGATGTTCCTATCTGCTTACATAACAAGATGGCTCTGAGCTCAATGTACACAAGTCATAAGATGTCCATACACATAAGAACAAAGTAGGTTAAACCCAATGTTTTTGGCAAGACTGGCTAGCAATGTTGAAATTCAACATGCACCACCCTTTGTTTTCATAATAGATAAGCTATCACCATAGTTGACTGGAAAGTGCTTACTCCCCCTCCTAAAACACATGCATGCTTGAGGAAAAATTGTGCAGGACCACCTTTAGGCCATTTTCAAACAGTTACATTACAGCTGTATTACTGGTTTCCACAGTTTTATACTGAATTTTATTTTTACCATAGGCTCATGAGGTGATTGAAGACCAGTTCAGTAAAACCACAGAAGGTCCAGGTATTGTTAGCATAATATGAACAAGAAAATGACAGTATTACCATTGATGGCGCAGCCTGATTTTTAGGAAATTGACAACTAAGAATTTCCAGAAGCAAATTACTGGTATTACTAACCAGGTGATTTTATCGGAATGAAAATAGAAAATAAGTCAGGAGCTAAATGATGACCACAATACTTTCCCATGGCATAATAAAATTGGAAGCGATTTTGTGACAGTCAAATGAAATCTAACCTCCAATTACTTTTTTGCCATATGAAAGCATCACAATTGCCTTGCAGTAGATCCAGTAGGTTGTGGCCGTAACGTAAATTTCTGTGCAACATGAGCCTCTACTAATAAGCAGATATTGATATGTAATACTAATAATGTAAAGGATAATAACATAAAGAAAATTACATGTAAAATGTTAAAATTATGCTACCCTTGTTAACAAGATCATATACACTCTACCAAAGCGCATTTGCATAGGGCCTAATGAATAACTTTAATATATTGTTGCAGCTGTGTATAATATCTAGCTTGTTTGCTTACTCTTTATAATATACTATACTCTTTTAATGAAGGTAATCTGGATCAATATTAACTTTTATTGCAGCATTTACATATGATATGTGTTTTTTTTTTTTTGTTATTCTGCTTTATCACATAATAATTATTATTTTTCATTTCCCGGCGGTTTTATTTACAGGTTTCATGCCTTAGGTATAATGTAGATGATCTAGTTATAGTATATTGCAAGAAAATAAGTGATGAAATACACTGTCTATTCAAGGCATTTTTATTTCCAACTGACAATGCAGTGTATTTAGATGAGACCAGAGTTAAGAGGTTTGTGTGCTAAAGTGGACAGTAAAATTGATGAAACTTCAGGCTCTTACTGTTTTTATGTGCAGACATTTGTGCTCTGATTGTTGCCCTAAATTGTATCAATAAAAAGCATAGTCTGATTAGGGCAGTAAACTGCAGAACACCTAGATAGAGCTATCCTCCATCACAATTTTGCTACAAGGCTTCAAATAATTGTAATGCTCAGAAGACTGATACAATATGTACAGAATGCATTTATATTCTTATATGAATTGTGGTTCTCTTGTAAAGTGTTCTTGGTTTTGAACATATTTTGTAAAGAAGAAATACAGAGGTAGAATGTGCATATTGGAGATGTGCCTCACTAGAGGGCGCTCTTAACCATTTCTACCTTGCAAAAATACTTTACCAAAGATTGAAATGCAGAAACAACTACACATTATTACCTTCTAAACCTATGTTTGTTTTTGTTCACTGCTAAGCACGATACTAACTTGTTAATATATTTTTTTTATTAACCACTTTCATACAGCGCCATTTGCCCCCTTCCTGACCCGGCCTAATTTAGCAAATCTGACATGTGTCACTTTATGTGGTAATAACTTCGGAACTCTTTTGCT
This sequence comes from Bufotes viridis, assembly GCA_033119425.1. Taxonomy (NCBI): domain Eukaryota; kingdom Metazoa; phylum Chordata; class Amphibia; order Anura; family Bufonidae; genus Bufotes; species Bufotes viridis. The sequence goes on along the minus strand of CM065592.1, from coordinate 145,793,615 downwards.
TATCCAGGCCATTCAGAGATTGTTTTCTCGTCACACATTGTACTTTATGTTAATGGTAAATTTGAGTCAATATGTTTTACCTTTATTTATTTATTTTTTCTAAATTTTAATGTCTCTGCTTTTAACCCCTTAAGGACGAAGGGAGTACATGTACGCCCTTCGTCCGCACTTTAAAGATGGCGCCCGCTCCCGCACGGAGCGGGCGCATGAGCTGCGGGTAAACGCTTGATTCATCAAGCTGACACCCGCAGCTCATGTCCGCGACCAGCAGAGATGCCGATCGCGGACATTTAACCCCTCAGATGCCGTGGTCAATCCTGACCACGGCATCTGATCAGCGCAAAAACCGAAAGTTTCACTTCGGTTTGTGCTCGGCTCCCTGATGGCCACAAGGGGAGCCGAGCATGCATGTAGTAGCCTAGGTTTCTGTGAATGAAACCTAGGTTACTACATAGTATTCCTATGGAGCCTATGACTGTAATAGGCTCCATAGGAAATATGTGATTTTCTCATATATTCCAATGCTATTGCATTGGAATATATGAGAATAGCAATCTAATGATTGCATCTTATAGTTCCCTATGGGAACTATAAGAAAGTGGTAAAAAAAAAAAAAAAAGTTTAAAAATAAAAATAAAATAAAAAAATATAAAAATTCAAATCACCCCCCTTTCCCCAAAATGAAAATAAAATAAATAAAAAATTTAAAAAATTACACATAATATTCACCATACGGCAAACATAAAAACGAAAAGAAAGCGTCCAAATGGCTAATTCGCCATTTTTGGACGCTTCATTTCCTAAAAAAATGAATAAAAAGTGATCAAAACATCATACGCACCCCATAATGGTATCAATTAAAAGTTCAGATTGCCCCGCAAAAATGAGCCCCTACACTGCTCCGTACGCATAATTACAAAAAGTTATAGGGGTCAAAACATGGCGACAAAAAATAAAATAAAAAATTCCCACTTTTAATTTTTTTTCACTATGAAAACGCAAGAAAAACTATACATATTAGGTATTGCCGGATTCGTACTGACCTGAAGAATAAAATTAACCAGTCAGTTTTATCGCAAATCGAACGTTGTAATTTAAAACCCAGTAAAACTGTGGTGAAATTGCTTTTTTTTTGCAATTTCACCCCATTTGGAATTTTTTCCCGTTTCCCACTACATCACATGCAAAAATAAATGGTAGCGTTAAAAATTACAACTTGTCCCGCAAAAAACAAGCCGTCATATGGCTATGTGAGCGGAAATATAAAAATGTTATGGCTTTTGGAAGGCAGGGAGCGCAAAACAAAAACGCAAAAATCCCAAAACCCCTGGTCCTTAAGGGGTTAAGACAGATGGTGATACCTCATAAAATAATCGTTAATAGCATTCCTCATATGTCTACTTTACGTTGGCATCATTTTGGTAATAGTGTATTGTACTTGGTTGCTTCAATAGCGCTCCTTTATTTGCTACACCTAATTTGGCTGCGGCATCGCAGCAGAAACGTACCAACTGCAGCACTTAATAAATGTACTGAATGCAATTTAAATGATATTGCACGCTTGCTGTCTAGGGAGAGGGGAGGGGGTTGAAGTGGTTCCCTCTGTTACACTATGTATCCTCCACAATGCAGTTAGTTTTTCTTTATTTTACCTTATGGTTAGCTCTTCTCTGCTGAAGTACTTCCCTTCCTGTGGAAGATTCGGGATCTCACACTGTAACAGATTACCTTCTTGGGTATGCAGCTTACTTGCCGGCCGGTGGCGTGATGATGTAAAGCTAGAAGATAGCAGTTTGCGCTCTCACTGAGCAGCCAGTGACGTCACTCCTGCAGCTACGGATTGCTGCAGATGCCAAAAACTCCAATGCGTTTCAGACAGATGCTATCCTTCCTCAGGGAGCGTTACAAGGCTCTTCTAGTGCCCGCTATTTATACACTCACTTTTAGATGTTGGTGTTTAACCCAATATACTCCGCTTTACAGTGGCATATAGTGCACATCTACATTTGCAGCCTTACTCAAACGCAAAAAGTTTTATCTCGGTGTTCAGACCATTTGGTATTAAGGAATCCTTAATAAATATCAATTTTGTTTCAACTTTGGACATTTCCTTAATGAAGTTGCCACCCCTTTTATTCTTCACCATTTCTACCCCACAAAAGCTTGAGCCGGCAAAATTCCCTTGGTGTCTTATTGTATAGTGGTGTGACCGCGGATGTCGCTTATATTCTCTCTGTATATTATATACGTGCTCCACTATTCGTTTTTTTAGTTGTCTATTTTTACTGTGCATCTAGTTGTGGGTGCAATCAAGTTGCCTATGTTTATAGCTTTGCGGAATACAAATTTTGGTTTTGCAGGGATGAATTCACTGATTATTTTGTCCTTTTTAAAGGGAACCTGTCACCAGGATTTTGTGTACAGAGCTGAGGACATGGGCTGCTAGATGGCCGCTAGCACATCCGCAATATCCAGTCCCCATAGCTCTGTGTGCTTTTATTGTGTAAAAAAAACAATTTGATACATATGCAAATGAACCTGAGATGAGTCCTGTCCCTGGACTCATCTCAGGGACGGACTCATCTCAGGTTTATTTGCATATGTATCAAATTGGATATTGCTGATGTGCTAGTGGCCATCTAGCAACCCATGTCCTCAGCTCTGTACACAAAATCCCAGTGACAGGTTCCCTTTAATGGTGTCCCAATGTTTTTTAACTATATTTTTAAAATGTAATGCTTCGCTGTTGTAAGGTTTGATTAATGGGGGGGTTGATATTTCTTCCTCTACTTTTATTCTTATTTTCTCTGTCTCTCTTTCTTCCAATAGAGTCTTTCTATTCAATTGGCCTATATCTATTCTTTGCTGCATCAATTTCCCTCTATCATAGCGCTTATGTTCAAATTTATTTTGCATGAACTCTGCCTCCCTTTCATATTCATATAGATTTTTCTGTGCAAATTCTTTTAATTCGTAAGGACTGGCTACTTGGGATATTCTCTAGCCAGTGTGGAAGATGACATTTCGATGAAACTGTTTGCATCGGTCGGCTTATTGAATGTTTTTGTGCAGATTCTCACACCTTCGGTATATATTGTTAAATCTAAAAAGTTTATTTCTTTCCTAGTGTAGATTGGCGTAAATTCTAAATAAAATTAGATTTTATTAATATCTTTTAAACATTCCTGTAACTTACCTTCCCCCCTTCCCATATAAAAATTATATCATCAATAAAACGCCACCAGAGGACGAAGCCCGCCCGAAGCTCAACGTCGGGGTGGATGTATTGATGCTTCCACCATCCGACATATAGATTTGCGAACCCGGGTGTGAACATCATCCCCATCGAGGTCCCTCACGTCTGGAGGTAAAACTTTCAATTATATGTAAAATAGTTTTTCGCCAAAATAAACATAATGCACTCCCCTAAATAATCTATTTGTGTTTCTGGCATTTCTCCCTTTGCTTTCAAAAAGTATTTAGCTGCATCACAACCTTTTTATTTTCGATTACTACAGCAAGCGTGCAATATCATTTGAATTGCATTCAGATCATTTTGGTAGTGTTATTTTATTTTTTGAGGGCATTAGAATTTTAGAATTTTAAAAGTAATTTTTAAAATTTTTAAGAAAATTTCTAAAATCAACTTTTTTTAAGGACCAGTTCAGTTCTGAATAAAAGACCCCATTTTAGAAACTACACCCCTCAAACTATCCAAAACTGTTTGAAGAAATGTTGTTAACCCTTTAAGTATTCCACAGGAATAAACACAAAATAGATATGAAATTTCAAAATTTTACTTTTTTGCCGATTTTGGTGGGCAGATTCTGATGGAATGGTCTTAGGGCACTATGTTGTATTTAAAGTGACCCTGAGGTACCCACATTTTGCAAAATACACCACCCAAGGAATTTTTAAGGGGTGTAGTGAGCACTTGACCCAGCAAACATTACATATCATTTATAATGTGTATACACAGGAAGAAAATAGCAGGGCAGCACCGCGCCAAGCGCTCCTTATTGGTAAGGGTCTGAGCGGCAGTGGGTGGATGGCAGTAACGGTGGTACCAGCCAAAAAATAGTCAATGATGGTATACCGGTAGAAAGCGCAAAGAAAAAGGCGGCACTCACCACTGTGAATCTTCATTTATTGCAAGTGCTAAACAGCAAGTTCAGTTCAGGGCATGGGCGGACGCCTACAACAAGAGGCACATGAGGTAGCGACGGCCGTTTCGCGCTGTCTTGCGCTTCTTCCAGCTACAATCAATGACGTCTACAACATGCGCGTCTTAAAACAGACTTCATGCGCCAAGTTGCTAAGCAACGAGGACGCCCGTTTACGTGCAGTACCGACATACATAATGCAGTGATGTGTCTGTGATCGCACAAGGCTGTAGAGTAAGACAAGCATTCATGCTATGACACAGAATTGTCATAGCTCTAAGGCTGATGGTAATAAATTAAGGGACCCGGTGACCCACTGGGGATAAGGTGAGCTCAGATAAAAACACTGAGGTCATTGCGCTCGTTAAGACCCCCCGGGCCCATCCCATCAGTGCGAATTATCCATCGTGCTTCTCGCTGGAGGAGGAAACGGTGTCTATCCCCACCTCGAGGTGGAGGGGGGATAGCCTCTAATCCTCCAAAACTGAGACATTTCGTGTCACCACTGTGATCCCTTCGCACATGCTCGATAAGCCTGGGGCAGCCCTTCCCAGAGCGCACTAAATCGTTCAAAGAGGGGCCTGATCGTTTTTCCAATGTAGAAAGCGCCACAGGTGCACAGGACCACATATACCACAAATTGTGTCCTACAATTGATAAACTATGTCACTCTGTGGCGCACTCCACATATGGAGAAGATCTTTTTACGGCAATTGTACTGGCAAAAAGAACAATTCCCACATGGGAAATTACCGATTGGTCTACGGCTAGTGAGCCAACTGCTGCCATATCACGTAACACTCTCTTATAAAAGATGTCGATGCCACCACCGGTGGGCATAGGGGGGCAGAATACAGATTTTATTCCTCCGGCGAAAGCACTATGTTCTTCCTCAAGTTCATCCGATGCAGAAATGTCACTTAAAGTCTCAGGCATTCCCGTTCCATGTCATCAAATTTCCCTTCCTCAAAGAAGCCCAAGTGGTCAAGGGATACTGGAATTTCACCTTCTCTGGTCATCTGAACTCTGGTTGTAGAGAGCCTATACACCCGGATACCACATGGCCCGGGTGTGGCAATGGTTCTTGAGACGCTCCGCAACACTGGCAAAAGTGAGGTTTATCGAGAGTTTATAGAAGACGCACTGAATTTTGTTCTAAGGAATAATACTTTCAAGTTTGGCCACACCTGGTATAGGCAGTTGCATGGTACGGCCATGGGTACTCCCGTGGCTTGTACCTTTGCAAATATCTACCTCAGCAAATTGGAGGACAGATATGTTTTCGATATTAGCAACCCTTTTATTCATCTGATACACAGATTTGTCCGTTATGTGGATGATGTCTTTATGGTGTGGAAGGGAACGCGGGCAGAATGCTTTGATTTTGTGGCCTATTTAAATTCTGTGAATGACATGAATATGCTATTCACTTTGAATTTTGGGGGAACCACTCTTGAATTCCTTGATGTGCGCATCTCCATAGTAGATGGGGCCATCATCACGGAAACTTTTCACAAGTCCACTGCGTCTAATTCCCTTCTGCACCATGATAGTTTCCATCCACATAGCGTAAAAGAGGCAATCCCCTATGGCCAATTTATACGCCTTAGGCGCATCAACAACACTGACGCTGGCTATGATAAACAGTCAGCTGAGTTGAAATCAAGATTTCTACAGAGGGGCTACCCCAGTAAAGTAGTCGATAGGGCGTACACTAGAGCTCGATCTAGAGCACGGCCTGACCTCTTGTATGGAACAGGTATCAAAGACCAGAAGGGGGAGGATAGCGATATGTTTGTGTTTGTTTTCAAATTCAGCCCACTAGATAATCATATCAAACATATGATCATAAGTAATTGGGACTTATTCAGGACAGAATCTGGTTTGGGAGCTATCATTCACAACAGACCCCTCATTACCTTCAAAAGAACATGTACCATTGAGGACAAACTAGTGAGTAGTGTTTATAAGGAGGTCTATACTGGCAGCAGTTGGCTCACTAGCCGTAGACCAATTGGTAATTTCCCATGTGGGAATTGTTCTTTTTGCCAGTACAATTGCCGTAAAAAGATCTTCTCCATATGTGGAGTGCGCCACAGAGTGACATAGTTTATCAATTGTAGGACACAATTTGTGGTATATGTGGTCCTGTGCACCTGTGGCGCTTTCTACATTGGAAAAACGATCAGGCCCCTCTTTGAACGATTTTGGGAGCATTGGAACTCAGTGCGCTCTGGGAAGGGCTGCCCCAGGCTTATCGGGCATGTGCGAAGGGATCACAGTGGTGACACGAAATGTCTCAGTTTTGGAGGATTAGAGGCTACCCCCCCTCCACCTCGAGGTGGGGATAGACACCGTTTCCTCCTCCAGCGAGAAGCACGATGGATCATTCGCACTGATGCGATGGGCCTGAAGGGTCTTAACGAGCGCAATTACCTCAGTGTTTTTATCTGAGCTCACCTTATCCCCGGTGGGTCACCGGGTCCAATAATGTATTACCCTCAGCCTTAGAGCTATGACAATTCTGTGTCATAGCATGAATGCTTGTCTTACTCTACAGCCTTGTGCGATCACAGGCACATCACTGTATTGTGTATGACGGTACTGCGCATGAACGGGCATCCTCGTTGCTTAGCAACTTGGCGCATGAAGTCTGTTTTAAGACGCGCATGTTGTAGACGTCATTAATTGTAGCCGGTAGAAGCGCAAGACAGTGCGAAACGGCCGTCGCTACCTCATGTGCCTCTTGTTGTAGGCGTCCGCCCATGCCCTTAACTGAACTTGCTGTTTAGCACTTGCAATAAATGAAGATTCGCAGTGGTGAGTGCCGCCTTTATCTTTGCTTTTTCTACCCGTATACCATATAATTTATAATACTTTGCTATAAAAATGAAAAATTACATTTTTTTACAAGAAAATATATGTCTAGTTTTTTTTTTAATTTTTTACATTTTACACAATAGGAAAAAATTTCGAAAAAAAATTGTTCTTGTGTTGCCATTTTCTTAGAGCCTGTTTTAAAAAAATTTTTTGGTTATGGTCTTGTGTGACGCCTTGTTTTTTTGCAGAATTAGGTGACGTTTTTATTGCTACCATTTTGGGGTACATACAGCTTTTTGAGTAATTTTTATTTGTGTTTTTTTACGCCATTCACTTGATGGGGTAGATCATGTAATATTTTTGTACAGCCAATTGTTACGGACGTGGCAATACCAAATATGTCTATTTATTTATTTTGTAAGTTTTGCACATTAAGAGCATTTTTAAGAAACAATATCTTGGCTATGGTCTTGTGTGGGGGCTCATTTTTTGCAGGATAAGGTGCTATTTTTATTGCTACCATTCTGGGGTACATATTACTTTTTAATCGTTTTTTGGGGAGGTGAGGTAACTAAAAAATGTTTTTTGACATAAGGTTTATTTATTAAATTTTTACAGAGTTTACCTGATGGGGTAGATGATCTGATGTATTTATAGAGTCGGTTGTTACGGATGCAGTGATACCAAATATATCTATTTTTTTGGTTTTTTTCTATTTTACATTTTTTTTTAAATGGCTTAATTGGGGGATTTTTTATTTTTTTTTTTTACATGTGAAACAATATATATGTTATTATTTTTTTTATTATTATTTTACACTTTGTGTCTCCCATAGGGTCATACAAGACAATTAATTTCTCCTTTAACCGGGGCTGACATAGTAGCCCCAGTTACAAGGGGATTACACCCCCTAGAGAGGCTGTACAACAATATATTATGCTATACAGTCTCAGTGCAGAGATGATCGTGGTCTATGAAAGACACGGCAGCTCCTGCACTCCCCTGGCCCCAGCGGTCACATGACCACCAGGTTGGGATAGGAAGAACCCTTTGCTTCTTTGCTATATACACAGCGCTCATTCAGCACTGTGTCTACAGAGATCTAGAAGGCAGGGATACACAGGAATGGTCCCTGTCTTCTCTCTGGGGTGCCCTGCTGTCACTGACAGCGGGCCCCATACTCGGCAGCTGCCATCTCTGAGAAGACGTTCTAAAACGTCCGATCAGAGATAAACCCGACCGCCCAGGATGTTTATAGTCAATGGGCGGTCGGGAAGTGGTTAAGTGAATGCTCTGTTATATTACAGTATCAAATTTTAAACACGTTCTCTGTATTGGTATTCGTACTTCTATCAAAAAGCATAAAAACAAATGTATTTCATTTAATATTAAAACAACAGAGCAAAAAGAAAAACAAAAAAAAAAAGCTTTCGTGTAGGACAAACTAACAGTCTTTGCTTTTTAAGTGAGTTTCTATCCTAAAACTGTATTTAAAAACTGTATACTGTATATAGCACAAAATAATATAGTATTGGAAATACTCTAGGCACTTGAGTTCACAGCACAGAACTATGTAACCCTGTAATATAGTCCTACATTGCACACCACACCAAATTATGGTCCCAGATGTACATGGTCGTGCGAGTGAGGCCTTAAGGTTGTTCAAACTGGAGCTTCACTTTATAGCCTGAAACACAATATAATGATAAATCAAACTGACCAAAGCAAAACCTGATATTAATAGAGGTCAGTCAATCTATTTTCATAGAGTACCGATTGCATCTATAAAGCATTCTATTCTCCTGGAGCTGTTTTACGCAGTAGTGGAATTTTAGGTTTTAGCGCTATTCTATTCTTTACTATGCCTCTTTTGTGCAAAAAAACCCCCACCATAATAGAATATCTTTTATAGGAAGTGTTTGCTGGATTTTACATCAGCCCAGCAAGTTCTTTATTCCGTTAAGCATTACATGAGCGAGACCTGCATTCTGTAAAATAATGTGTACTAAATCAGCTGGCAGGAGCTCTTGTATTAGAGATTAAAAAAAAAAAAAAACACTTTAATCAGAATACAATAGTGTGGTGTCACATACTAAACATGCAAGTTTGTTTCAAGGTATAACAAACAGCTTTTTTTAGTCAAAGGGCTGGAAGCAGTACAAATAGTATGTATGGGCTAAGCTTGTTATATAATCACAAATGTTATAAATGGTTTTCTATAGTACTGCAGTTCAGTTCAATGTACACGGTCGAGAAAAATTATTATGACCACTTCGTTCTTTTGGTGTTGGCAATGCATAGTTCATGAAGGAAGTCACATGTCTTGAGCTGGCTTGGTGTGTACATAAGGTGTGCAGTAGGCTGTCTGCACACATATCCCTATTTGCTGTTATGGTTAAAAAAAAGGCAATTTATCAGAGTTGCAAAAAAGAATGATTATTGTTCTTTGTGTCAAGGGTGGCAGCATTTCTGAACCTGCTCAGTTTGTGAACTGTATGAGTGGTGTAGTGGTGAAAGTGTATCGTGACTGGACAAATGGTAACATTGTGAATAAGCAGCGTGTACACTGCAGAGCACCATGTGCCATTCATGTGAGAGGTGAATGCTGGCTACATAGACAGACACCTTATAGTGGGGCAGCTCACCAACAAAATGAACCAGGGGGATGCCAGATATGTGTCTAAAACAACAGTTTAGTGAACTCTAGTGTATAAGGGACTATGAAGCAGAAGGATTGTCACTTCACCTCTGCTTACGAAGTTGAATTGGCAGAAAATATTCAATTTTTACAGCAGCATCAGAATTGGACTTCTGCTGATTGGCACTTTTAAACACATGGGGATTGTTTTACCTGGAGCAAATAGGATCTTCAACATGACACATGGCTACAGATGTCTGGCATGGGTTGGAAGAGCATGATCAAGAGTTCCAAGTACTGCCCTGGCCCTCTAATTCCTCAGACTTGAACCCAATAGATCATCTGTGGGACTGCCTTGATCATCATGTTTGCTATATGGATCCTCTAATACACACCTTCCAGCAGCAGTGGCATGCAATGTAGTAAGCATTGCCCCAAATACCTGTGACAACCTGTCAGGACCTTATTCAGTCACTCCCAGCCTATGTACCTGCTTTCCGTGTTGCACGCGACAGTTACTATGAATATTAGCTGGTGGTAATAATAGTGTGACTTAACTGTGTATTCTTCTCTAAGAAATGACTTCAAACTAAATACTGTCAGAACTTTCAGCTTACTGGAAAAACACAAAGTTTGGAATATGTGACGTCCATGGCAATGAGTAATCTGATTCCCTCTAAATCCTATGCCCTTCAAAAGCAGTTTTGCACTCTTCTGGTTCTAGGCTGATGCTTCTGGCATTGACATACTGTAACATGCTACCACATTTTAGACCTTAACATTCTGGATAATAATTTAAGTCAAAACCAGTTGTAGGTGTGTGAGTGGGTGCGGGTTTTAGGTTAACAATTACAGTCCTGTTAAACCCACAACTGTATTATAGTTATATACCAGTTATTGTACCCAGCTAAATACACATGGTCAAAGTGATGTTGCAGTTGCATTTGGCATGGATCTAATACCCATCTCCCTTCTCATCTTACAGATATCTATTAAATTCATATATTGACATTTAACTGTTAGCTAACGCTTTAATTTCCCTGCAAGTTTTAATTCATGGTACACATATCTGTTTCCATGTCTTGCTAAATGGTCTATTTTTTATTTTTTTTTAATCCTTAATTTGTCTGCCCATTAGTCTGTTCATTGCAGTATTGAATTTTCACCTTGTGTATTATGTCTAGGAGATTAATGCAATAGGCCCCGATTTTTGAGATGGGTGTGAGTTGCAGCTCACACTTAAGAACATTTATAGCATATCCATGAGACAAACCTCTTAAATAGTGTTGAGCGAACAGTTCGAGCATAGTTCGGGTCCGTACCGAATTTTGGGGTGTTCGTGACACGGACCCGAACCCGAACTTTTTCGTAAAAGTTCGGGTTCGGGTTCGTCGTTCGGCATGTATTTTGGCGCATTTTGAAAGGCTGCAAAGCAGCCAATCAACATGCATCATACTACTTGCCCTAAGATGCCATCGCAGCCATGCCTACTATTGGCAAGGCTGTGATTGGCCAAGTGCAGCATGTGACTCAGCCTCTTTATAAGCTTGTGCGCACGTCGGGACGTGCTCACTCCCGATGTGAATAGAACAGGGATAGACGCAGCTGATGCTAGAGGCGAGAATAGGCAGGGATAATTGAATAACTGGAAGCAAATTTCTCTCCTCCACCTGTGATTCATCTGAACAACTGCAGCTGAGCTGCTTTTTGATAGGGATTGGCTATTTTTAGAGTGGCCAGAGTGATTTTCCATCCACATGTACCTGGGCTGACCGCCGGCCGCCATTTGCGACTTGTAGTGCTGCAGCAGAAGCTGCCACAGTGTGCATTCAAAGCTCCAAACAAGTCAGACATCTACACCTGGGATTCAGACCAATAGCGATTTAGCAGCACAGTCCAAGGCTATTTTTTTAAAGGTTGTGCAGACCATTTTGTGGCACATGTTACTGGGCTGATAGGCGGCGGCCATCTTGGGACTAGTGCTGCAGCACAATCTCTCCCAACGTCCATTAATCACTTGTAATAGTGGTCTGTGCCATAGAAATCCTACATCAGGGACTTGGGTGTGCTTGTGTCACCCTACTAATACCAGTCCACCTGTAATCCATACAGTGAAAAGCCATGAAAGTATTCCAGTGAGGGAATTTTTTTATTTAAAAAGGCCAAGTTAGTTTATCTGGCGTTCAATATACTAGATACAGTTAGGCCTGCGTTTCATACATCTGGAATTAGCAAACTAATGTGCTGGGGTTGGGAAAACATATATGTACCCATACTAGAATCTGTCAAAGAAAGCGGTACTCACATATAACAGTCATTCCATCTGTAATCCATACAGTCAAAAGACTGAAAGTATTCCAGTGAGGGAATTTTTTATTTAAAAAGGCCAAGATTAGTTTATCTGGCGTTCAATATACTAGATACAGTTAGGCCTGCGTTTCATACATCTGGAATTAGCAAACTAATGTGCTGGGGTTGGGAAAACATATATGTACCCATACTAGAATCTGTCAAAGAAAGCGGTACTCACATATAACAGTCATTCCATCTGTAATCCATACAGTCAAAAGACTGAAAGTATTCCAGTGAGGGAATTTTTTATTTAAAAAGGCCAAGTTAGTTTATCTGGCGTTCAATATACTAGATACAGTTAGGCCTGCGTTTCATACATCTGGAATTAGCAAACTAATGTGCTGGGGTTGGGAAAACATATATGTACCCATACTAGAATCTGTCAAAGAAAGCGGTACTCACATATAACAGTCATTCCATCTGTAATCCATACAGTCAAAAGACTGAAAGTATTCCAGTGAGGGATTTTGCTTATAAAAAATAATATATTTCATTGTGGTGCGAGTTGAATCGCAACAATGAAGAAAAATACTATTAAGGGACGAGGGCGGTCGTGGTGGTGTCCGTGGAGCCTCTGTTGCTGGTAGAGGGCGTGGCCGTTCGGCTCAGGCGCACACAGTAGGGAGCGAACTCCCTCAACTAGCCGGCAGAATGTACCGCAATATCTCGTGGGGCCCAATGCCGCTCTTAGGATGGTAAGGCCTGAGCAGGTACAGGCATTGTCGATTGGGTGGCCGACAGTGCTTCCAGCACGTTCACCACATGGTCTTCCACCCAGTCTTCTGCGGAAGCGCACAGGTGGCACCTGAAAACCAAGCCCATCAGTCTGTCACATCACCCCAAGCATATCAGGGAAACGGTCTGAGCCACAAGTTATGCAGCAGTCTCTTCTTCTGTTTGAAGACTCTGCTTCCAGGGTTTCCCAGGGGCGTCCACCTAGCCCTTCCCCAGTGGAGGAAGACATACCATGCACTGACGCACAACCACTTATGTCTCCAGATGAAGAGGACATGGGAATACCACCACAGCAGAGTCACCGACTCTCTGATGATGATGAAACACAGGTGCCCACTGCCGCGTCTTTTGCAGTGTGCAGACTGAACAGGAGGAGGTCAGGGAGGGAGACTGGGTGGAAGACGATGCAGAGGACGATGAGGTCTTAGACCCCACATGGACTGAAGGTCGTGGCGATGACTTTCACAGTTCAGAGGAAGAGGTAGTGGTGAGACCGAGACAACAGCGAAGCCAAAGAGAGAGCAGGGGCCAAAGCAGGCGAGCCGCCGCCCCAGAGTTCGCCTGCTACTGGACATCGCCAACAGGGACCCAGCCCCACAAAGGCAGCTTCAAAGAGTTCCTGGCATGGCACTTCTTTAAACAATGTCCTACCGACAAGACCCGAGTGACTTGCACGCTCTGCCATCAGAGCCTGAGGCGAGGCATTAGCGTTCTGAACCTCAGCACAACCTGCATGACCAGGCATCTACATGCAAAGCATGAACTGCAGTGGGGTACACACCTTAAAAACCAGGCACTCGCTGAGGCTCCCCTGCTCCCTCTACCGCTGCTGCCTCGGCTTCCGCCTCGAGAGGAATGTTGCCACCTGCCGAGCAGCAAACAGAGGATGTGCCACCGACACCACCACCACCGCCACCGTCAACTAGCGTCTCCACTATATCACACAGCAGCGTTCAGCTCTCAATATCTCAAACCTTAGAGAGGAAGCGCAAATTCCCCGAGTCACCCTCGAGCCCTTGGCCTGAACGCCAGCATTTCTAAACTGCTGGCCTTTGAAATGCTGTCATTCCGGCTGGTGGACACAGACAGCTTCAAACAGCTGATGGCCATGGCTGTCCCGCAGTATGTGGTTCCCAGCCGCCACTACTTCTCCAAGACAGCCGTGCCTTCCCTGCACATGCAAGTGTCCGATAAAATCAAGTGTGCACTGCGCAGCGCCATTTGTGGCAAGGTCCACCTAACCACAGATACGTGGACCAGTAAGCACGACCAGGGACGCTATATCTCACTAACTGCACACTGGATGAATGTAGTGGCGGCTGGGCCCCGGCGGACAGTTCCTTGGCGCACGTCCTTCCGCCCCCTAGGATCGCAGGGCATCATTCTCTGCCTCCTGTAGCCTCCTCCTCCTACTCGGCTTCCTCCTCCACTGCTTCCACCAGCTCATCCGGTCAGCCACACACCTTCACCACCAACTTCAGCACAGCCGGGGTAAGCGTCAGCAGGCCATTCTGAAACTCATATGTTTGGGGACAGGCCCCACAGCGCAAAGGAGTTGTGGCGGGGTATTGAACAACAGACCGGCGAGTGGTTTCTGCCGGTGGGCCTCAAGCCAGGCCTGGTGGTATGCGATAATGGGCGAAATCTCGTGGCAGCTCTGGGACTAGCGGTTTGGCGCACATCCCTTGCCTGGCGCATGTGCTGAACTTGGTGGTGCAGAGGTTCATTCACCACTACCCCAACATGTCAGAGCTGCTGCATAAAGTGCGGGCCGTCTGTGCGCGCTTCCGCCGTTCACATCCTGCCGCTGCTCGCCTGTCTGCGCTACAGCGGAACTTCGACCTTCCCGCTCACCGCCTCATATGCGACGTGCCCACCGGTGGAACTCCACCTTGCACATGCTGGAGAGACTGTGCGAGCAGCAGCAGGCCATAGTGGAGTTTCAGCTGCAGCACGCTCGCGTCAGTCGTACTGCCGAACAGCACCACTTCACCACCAATGATTGGGCCTCCATGCGAGACCTGTGTGCCCTGCTGCGCTGTTTCGAGTACTCCACCAACATGGCCAGTGGCGATGACACTGTTATCAGCGTTACAATACCACTTCTATGTCTCCTTGAGAAAACACTTAGGGCAATGATGTTAGAGGAGGTGGCCCAGGTGGAGGAGGAGGAGGAGGATGAGGGCTCGTTTCTAACACTTCGGGCCAGTCTGTTCGAAGTGGCTCAGAGGGAGGTTTGTTTAAGCAGCAGAGGACAGGTTCACAAGTCGCCAGCCAAGGCACTGTACTGGAGGACGAGGAGGATGAGGAGGGAGGAGGTGGAGGGGACGAGGATGACGCAAGTTCACAGCGGGGTGGCAGCCCAGGCCCATCACTGGTGCGTGGCTGGGGGATACGGTGGACGATGACGATCGCCTCCCACAGAGGACAGCTTGTCCTTACCCATGGGTAGCCTGGCCCACATGAGCGAATATATGCTCCAATGCCTGCGCAACGACAGCAGAGTTGCCCACGTTTTAGCGTGTGCAGACTACTGGGTGGCCACCCTGCTGGATCCCCGGTATAAAGACAATGTGCCCACTTTAATTCCTGAACTGGAGCGCGACCGTAAGATGCGCGAGTACAAGCACTACGCTGATAGAGCGCTCTTGAGAGCATTCCCACATGTCACAGGGAACAGGTGGAAGGTGAAGGCAGAGGAGTGGCAAGAGGTCGCCAACGCAGCTGTGTCACGGCCAGCTCATCTGAGGGCAGGGTTAGCATGGCAGAAATGTGGAAAGGTTTTGTCTCCACGCCACAGCTATCTGCACCGACACCTGATACGGGCGTGTTAGCAGGAGGCAGCATTTCACTAACATGGTTGAACAGTATGTCTGCACACCCCTCCACATCCTGACGGATGGTTCGGCCCCATTCAACTACTGGGTTTCGAAATTGTCCACGTGGCCAGAGTTAGCATGTTATGCCTTGGAGGTGCTTTCCTGCCCGGCGGCCAGCGTTTTATCTGAGCAGCGTATTCAGCACGGCAGGGCGTCGTACTGACAAGCGCAGCCGCCTGTCCACAGCCAACGTGGACAAGCTGACCTTCATAAAGATGAACCAGGCATGGATCCCACAGGACCTGTCCCTCCCTTGTGCAGAGTAGTCCTTATTAACTGCCTAAAACATGTCTTGTTGTGCTACGGGCCACTTCTTTATTTGATACAAATTTTATGAAACCCACAGTTGAATGAAACTCTTCTCTGTCTGGGCGCCGGGGCCTAACCAGATGAAAGTGGCGGTTAAACTAACGGGTGACATGAAGCCATAACCTCTGCCATGCTACCTCTGTCTTCTGTCTGGGTGCTGAGGCCTAAGTCAAATAAAGCGGTCTTCTGCTGTGCTGGGGATATGAAGCTAATCTCTGACCTCTCTCCTCTGTCTGGGTCCAAAGGCCTAAATCACTGAAAGAGGCCTTCTCCTGTGGTGTGTGATATGATGCCAGAATATGTGCTGTGGGGCCTCTCTCCTCTTCCTGGGTGCAGGGGTCAAATAAACTAAATTGTGGCCTACTCCTGTGGTGGTTGATATGATGCCTGATTCTCTGATGTGGAACCTCTCTCCTCTGTTTGGGTGAAGGGGTCAAAGTAACTAAATGGTGGCTTCTCCTGTGGTGGCTGATATGATGCCAGAATATGTGCTGTGGGGCCTCTCTCCTCTTCCTGGGTGCAGGGGTCAAAGTAACTCAATGGTGGCTTCTCCTGTGGTGGCTGATATGATGCCAGAATATGTGCTGTGGTGCCTCTCTCCTCTTCCTGGGTGCAGGGGTCAAAGTAACTCAATGGTGGCTTCTCCTGTGGTGGCTGATATGATGCCAGAATATGTGCTGTGGGGCCTCTCTCCTCTTCCTGGGTGCAGGGGTCAAAGTAACTCAATGGTGGCTTCTCCTGTGGTGGTTAGTATGATGCCAGAATATGTGCTGTGGGGCCTCTCTCCTCTTCCTGGGTGCAGGGTCAAAGTAACTCAATGGTGGCTTCTCCTGTGGTGGCTGATATGATGCCAGAATATGTGCTGTGGTGCCTCTCTCCTCTTCCTGGGTGCAGGGGTCAAAGTAACTAAATGGTGGCTTCTCCTGTGGTGGTTGATATGATGCCTGATTCTCTGCTGTGAAACCTCTCTCCTCCATCTGGGTGTAGGGGTCAAAGTCTTTCAAAGTCGCCTTCTCCTGTGCTGATTGATATAAAGCTGATGGTTGTGCCATCTGACATAGTTGCCAGGGTCTGATTCAATGGGGGCCTACTCCTGTGGTGGGTGATCTAAATGCCTGATTCTCTGCTGTGAAACCTCTCTCCTCCGTCTGGGTGTAGGGGTCAAAGTCTTTCAAAGTCGCCTTCTCCTGTGCTGATTGATATGAAGCTGATGGTTGTGCCATCTGACATGGTTGCCAGGGTCCCATTAAATTGGGGCCTACTCCTGTGGTGGGTGATCTAAATGCCTGATTCTCTGCTGTGTAACCTCTCTCCTCCGTCTGGGTGTAGGGGTCAAAGTAACTAAATGGTGGCCTACTCCTGTGGTGGGTGATATGATGCCTGGTTCTCTGCTGTGGGACCTCTCTCCTTTGTCTGGGTGCTGTGGTCAAAATAATAGTAAGTGACCTTCTCCATTGGTGGGTGACTTGAAGCCTGATTCTGTGCTATGGGACCTCACTCCAATTAATATTGTTTAATTTTTATTTATTTTATGTTAACTCATCATTTCCCTATCTACATTTGTTTGCAGGGGATTTAACTACATTTTGCTGCCTTTTGCAGCCCTCTAGCCCTTTCCGGGTGTGTTTTACAGCCTTTTTAGTGCCCAAAAGTTCGGGTCCCCATTGACTTCTATGGGGTTCGGGTTCGGGATGAAGTTCGGGTCGAGTTCGGATCCCGAACCAGAACATTTTTCGAAAGTTCGGCCGAACTCGTCGAACCCGAACATCCAGGTGTTCGCTCAACTCTACTCTTAAACCAACTGATTCCACTGTGCAACACAAACACTGGTCTTATAAATCACTGAAGCATTTATATGTATGCTGTCATATTTCAGGGACATCTCTCCTAACACCTTCATTTACTGCTAATGCCAACATAATTTCCCCTGCTCCTCCAGATTATGGTGGTCTAAACTTTTGTTATTCCTCCAGATCTAAGAATGCGCAGGTTGCAGGAGTATGCAAATTCCTTTCCCCATTCTGCCCATTCCAGATCATTCTTCAGTACCCTCACTCACATTCATAACCTCTGAAGTTCATTAGCCCAGAATCTTTTACACATTCTCTAGGCAAGTTGAGGCTGTCTGTCATCCCTTGGGCTCACAGGTTCCTTGATAACTTTGTCCTTGTATCTTGTGAAATACCTACTCTAAGTATGTGTGATGTTAACATCCCCAGTGAAAACTCAATCTGCCTCTTGGTTTCTATCTTTAACCTCTTTATTCAGCCTTTCACAACTTACTAACCTTCCTACACTTATTCTCCTACACAGTTCGTTCCCTCTCCAGGTAGCCAACACAGGACATGCAGCTTATTGTTGGCTAAAGGGACTCATCATCAGCAGAGAAGCACACTTCAAGCTTGTTAATGTGCATCTCTGTTGACAATTCTGTAACCCTCCAGCTTGGTATAAGCTGCAGGTTCCATACTGGCTGTGAAAAAACTGCACAATCACTTGGTATCATTCAGAGATCAGGGAAAACTGTAACAGAAACTACTCTGGCACTGTTCTTTCTGATTGTAGAGTGCAAGAGCAAGATAAGTTCATACCCACTTGACATATCATAATAGGGACCAGAAGAAATTAACATTTTTTTAAAATCTATAGAAATAGGATACCATGAAAATGAAAGGTAACATGCTGCTGATTTCAAATTTACGAGAAGGCATTAAATATATTTTTTGACATATAATGTTATTTCACCAGGATAAGTCCACCAGTGCAATTTATTTCATATCAAATCCTTATAGCAATACATTTTGAACCCTTGTATTATGGGCAGTGGTGTCATGTGTCTGATCACCGATCCAGCCCTTGTCCTCCTGTGTAGAGAAGGAGATCATTCTCTCCTGTGTAGCTGACTTCCTTCAAGCTAAAACACTGCCATCTTCTATCAAATATCAGAAGCATGATAGGAAATGCATGCTCTATTAGGGGAATCATGTTTGAGGAGTAAAATAGTAAGAGTAAGAGTAAAATAATCAATATGGCATACAGCCATAAAATGGCAACTAAAATAGGTATACACAACATACACATGAACATCTATATTTTTATTTAATAATAAGCTAAGTAATATTAATGTACAGTACAGTTCTAGTATACATACACTATATATACACTATATATATATACACACTAATATATATATATATACATTTATATATATATATATATATATATATATATATTATTTATATATATATATATATATATATATATATATATATATATATATATATATATATTTATATATATATATATATATATATATATATATATATATATATATATATATATATATTTTTTTATATATTGTAAGAGGGTGCAAGGTGTTGTATTTGATAGCAGGTACGTGTCACCGAGGTTGCTGGCCTCGGTGAGGTAAAGCCGGGGTTTTGGTCTGCAGCAGCTAGTGCTGCTCTGTTAAATAGCATGGCTGCAAAGCCGATCCGGGCCGGCTCTTACTGGGAGCAGCTAAGAGTAGGGTGGGTGGCTGCTCCCCACGGTCCAGTCCATGTTTTTGGGCTGGGTATATAACGCAGCCAGCAGCTGTGTCTGGGGTGTGATTATCCTGGAGCCTGCAAACAGGGCTGAGAATTCTCTGTCCTGGAGGAAGAGCTCAGCAAGTGGTGTTTCCCTGCGACCTGAAGGTGGAATCGCCTGCGGCTGAGCCGACTGCTAGGTGTGAACCCGCACCTAAACCACCCAAGGTGACTGGACCCTGTGTTGGCCTGTTTTTGTTTTGCCACAGTATTTCCGTTGTGTGTGAACTGTCACCAGAGACTGCTTTTCATTTGTGGCGTGCAAGTGTGAATAAACACTGTTTGATGCACATCTGGACTCCTGTTTTGCCTCTAAACTGCACCCGCACCGCTGTCTACCAGACGACTCCCACATTTGGTGTCGGGATGCGGGCATGCGCAGTGAGGCTGGCGTGAGCTGCCGAACTTTGTTTTTGCTGGGCAAAAGTGAGATATCCTATATTAAGCCGGCAAAGTTGCAGCCTGTGATCCCACGACAAAATGGAGCGGCTGTGAAAGCCCTCATAGAGGCTAACGATGCAGCAGCGGGAGACCAACCAGCTACTGCTACAGCACGTGATAGGCGTTGCAAGCGGCAGGAGCGTCCCACCGCGTCCACGATGCCCGGAAAGCTGTCCGTACCGCGATCCCTAAGATGACCCTCGGATGATGTTGAGACCTATCTGGCGGTGTTCGAGAAGGTGGCCGTGAGGAGAAGTTACCCGAGAACAGTGGGCAGAAGGTCATCGCTCCGTTCCTGGCGTCTGGACCCCAGCAAGTATTTTTGACCTCCCAGGTGACCAAGCAGCTGACTACCCGACTGTGAAAGGTGAGATCCTGGCAAGACTGGGGTGAATGTTTTGGTCGGGCCCAGCGGGTGCATCAGTGGGAGTTTAACCCGGCTGAACCCGCCAGGCCACATACTATGACTTGCTACAGCGGTTGCAAAAATGGCTGCAGCCAGACATGCTGACTCCCACTGCTATGCTCGACCGTCTGTTAGCGATGTCTTCTGGAGGGCTTTGCCTTACCCTCTCCAGCACTGGATCGGCCAGGTATCGCCACCAATGCCCTGGAGATGGTCGACCTGGTGGAGCGATGCAGGCCACCAGAAACCTGCAGGGAGTCTTGCTGGGAAGGGTCAGTTAAACCCGGAGGCCTCTGCCCCAGTTCCAACGTCCGGCGACAGAGCGGCCTGCACGGAATATACCCCTGCGAGCCCGCCTCCCGTGGTATGCTGGAGGTGTCAGGAGCCAGGCCACATCAGGGCCGACTGTCCGCGTCGGGATGAGCTGATGGAGGTGAACTACGGGGGTCGCCACTCCTTGTATGCACGGAAGCTGTGCGCAACTGGCACCCGTGGTACAAGACCATAACCACCTGTGTCAGGTAGAGGTGGGAGAGTCGCTGGCGGTGGCTCTGCTGGACTCCGGGAGTTTAGTCTCCCTGGTAAGGGCTGCCCTGAGTACGGCCTGCGGAGTATACTGGCCGTAAAGTCGGGTCCTGTGCATCCACGGAGACCTGAAAGACTATCCCACTGCACTAGTGACTTTGTCCACAGCGGCTGGTAGGTGGACCCACGAGGTGGCTGTCGCTACTACACTCCCACACGAACTAATACTTGGGAGGGACTTCCCGGTTTTCAGGCGCTGTGGCCGGCAATAAAGGTATCTGAGGGACCCGAGACAGGGTGACCCTAGCAGAGTGGCCTGATACCGCTGGAAGGCCAGAACCCTGGGAGCCCGAGTCTGAAGGGCCAGCGGTAGGGGTGACCACTGCTGCAGCGGTAGTGGGGAGACAACCCCACTGAGTGTAATGGTGGGAGACACGGAGGACTTGCCACCGGGGCCTGAGTTGGCAGACCTCAATGTCTCCGGGGAAAATTTTGGGACCGCACAACACCGGGACCAAACCCTAACCAGGGCCTGGGAGAATGTGCTGGAAGTGATGGTAAACCCCAGAAACCAGGGGCTGAATTAATGTTCCCACGATTTATTGTTCTGCAGGATATGTTGTATCGGGTGAACCAAATCCGAGTGAACCTGTTGAACAGTTGGTGGTGCCCACAGCGCTATCGCAAGCTTGTCATGGAGCTTGCCCACCAACATGTTCTTGGGGACACCTGGGGTGGCAGAAAACCCAGGACCGCATACTGCAGCGGTTTTATTGGCCCAGTGTGTTCAAGGAGGTAGAGAATTATTGTAAGTCCTGTCCGACCTGTCAGATAACTAGCCCCCAGCCACATTTCCGTAGTCCTCTGGTACCTCTGCCAATTATTGAAGTACCGTTCGAGCGAATCGCTATGGATTTAATTGGGCCTGTACCAAAGTCTGCCAGGGGCCACCAACACATTCTGGTAGTTCTCGACTATGCCACTCGGTATCCGGAGGCGGTGCCTCTGCGACATACCTCAGCTAAGCTCATTGCCAAAGAGTTAATGGAGATGTTTTCCCGTGTGGGCCTGCCAAAGAGGTTCTGACAGACCAAGGGACCCCTTTTATGTCCAAAGTAATGAGGAACTGTGTAAATTGTTGCGTATAAAGCAGTTACGGACGTCCGTTTACCATCCACAAACAGACGGTCTTGTTGAGAGAGTTTAACCAAACTCTAAAAAATATGTTAAAGAGGGTGGTGTCTAGAGATGGGAAGGACTGGGACCTGCTTCTGCCCTATCTCATGTTCGCAGTGCGAGAGGTACCCCAGGCCTCTACTGGGTTCTCGCCCTTCGAACTGCTTTATGGCAGACACCCTCGGGGCCTGTTGGATATCGCCAAGGAAGCATGGGAACAACAGCCTGTCCCCCACAAAAGTGTCATTGAGTATGTCACCCAGATGCAGGAACGGATAGAAAGGGTGTTGCCGCTGGTCCGGGGAGCATATGGAGGCAGCACAACAAGCCCAGAGTAGGGTGTATAATCGTCAGGCTCGAGTGCGGGGCTTCAATCCGGGAGATCGAGTGTTGGTTCTGGTACCCACCCTTGACAGCAAATTCCTAGCTAGGTGGCAGGGCCCCTATGAGGTGATCGAGAAGGTAGGGAAGTAAATTACAAAGTACACCAGCCAGGGCGGCGCAAGCCGAGCAGGTGTACCACGTGAATTTACTTAAGCCGTGGAAAGATAGGGACACGGCCGGCGACCACAGCCCCCGGCCAGGGCTACTAGGTGAAAAGGGTCCAGCCCCACAGTTCGAGGCCTGTGAAGCAGTAACCACGGTAAAAATTGCAGACAGCCTGTCTTCCAAACAAGTTCAGGAAGTCAGGGAGTTCATCAGTCGGAACACGGATGTGTTCTCGGACCTCCTGGCCGCACGTCTCTCATCAACATGACATCGTCACTGAGCCTCAGGCCAAGATCCGGTTAAAACCATACCGGGTACCCGAGGCTCGGCGACGGACCATCGCGGAGGAAGTGCAAGTTAATGTTGAAGCTTCGATGTCATTGAGGAGTCGAAAAGTGAGTGGGCCAGTCCCATAGTCCTGATACCCAAGCCGGATGGGACGTTGCGGTTCTGCAACGATTTTCATAAGTTAAATGAAGTGTCCAAGTTTGGCGCGTATCCCATGCCCGAGTAGGCGAGCTGGTTGAAAGTTTAGGGCAAGCCCGTTATTTTCTGTGCTGGACCTCACTAAAGGGTACTGGCAGGTACCCTTAACGAGTCGGCTAAGGAAAAAACCGCATTTGTTACCCCGCAGGGCCTGTATCACTACAAGGTGTTACCCTTTGGCCTGCATGGCGCCCCGCCACTTTCCAAGGTTAATGGACATAGTGCTGCGACCACATCGTCGGTGCGCCTCGGCCTACTTAGATGATGTAGTCATCCACAGCACCGACTGGGAAAGCCATTTACCCAAGGTGCAGGCGGTAGTGGATGCCCTGAGGAAAGCCGGACTGACCGCTAACCCAAAGAAGTGCTCCATAGGGTTAGAGGAGACAAAATATCTGGGATATGTAATTGGGCGGGGAGTCATCAAACCTCAGGTAACCAAGGTAGAGGCCATTCGTAACTGGCCCGACCGGTCACCACCAGGCAGGTAAAGTCGTTCCTGGGGATTGTAGGTTACTACATGAGGTTTGTGCCCCACTTTGCCACAATAGCAGCGCCGTTGACAGACCTGTTGAAGGGCGAAAGTCTGGGAGGGTTAGCTGGAGTGAGAAGGCGGAGGAGGCTTTCGCCGCGTTGAAGTCGGCCCTGTGTGGGTCCCGGTTTTGGTGACACCCGACTTCAACAAGGAGTTTGTCGTACAGACCGACGCCTCGGAGGTAGGCCTCGGTGCGGTACTGTCTCAGGAGGTCAACGGGGAAGAACATCCCGTTGTCTTCCTGAGCCGTAAGCTCAATCCCGCCGAGTCCAGATATAGTATAGTGGAGAGGGAGTGCCTGGCTATCAAGTGGGCACTCGAATCTCTCCGCTACTACTTGTTAGGGAGGAGGTTCCGTCTGGTGACCGACCATTCCCCCTCAAATGGATGAGTCAGGCCAAGGAGAGGAATGCTCGGGTCACCAGGTGGTTCCTATCTCTTCAGAATTTCAAATTCTCCGTGGAACACAGGGCAGGCCGCTTGCAGGGCAACGCAGATGCCCTATCCCGCGTCCACTGCCTCACGTGTGTTCACCCCTCAGGGTTGAACAAAGGGGGAGTGTGTAAGAGGGTGCAAGGTGTTGTAGTTGATAGCAGGTACGTGTCACCGAGGTTGCTGGCCTCGGTGAGGTAGAAGCCGAGGTTTTTGGTCTGCAGCAGCTAGTGCTGCTCTGTTAAATAGCATGGCTGCAAAGCCGATCCGGGCCGGCTCTTACTGGGAGCAGCTAAAGAGTAGGGTGGGTGGCTGCTCCCCACGGTCCAGTCCATGTTTTGGGCTGGGTATATAACGCCAGCCAGCAGCTGTGTCTGGGAGTGTGATTATCCTGGAGCCTGCAAACAGGGGTGAGGAATTCTCTGTCCTGGAGGAAGGAGCTCAGCAAGGTGGTGTTTCCTGCGACCTGAAGGTGGAATCGCCTGCGGCTGAGCCGACTGCTAGGTGTGAACCCGCACCTAAACCACCCAAGGTGACTGGACCCTGTGTTGGCCTGTTTTTGTTTTGCCACAGTATTTCCGTTGTGTGTGAACTGTCACCAAGAGACTGCTTTTCATTTGTGGCGTGCAAGTGTGAATAAAACACTGTTTGATGCACCATCTGGACTCCTTGTTTTGCCTCTAAACTGCACCCGCACCGCTGTCTACCAGAGCGACTCCCCACAATATATATATATATATATATATATATATATATATATATATAGAGAGAGAGAGAGAGAGAGATAAACTATATTTATGCAAACATATATTATAGGCTTTAGAACGAATAAATACATATGCAAATAACAGAGATGCTCCTGTTACAGAGGAGAAAATGACCTCTTTAATGTGCATGTTCCACCAATGATTTGCTGAATTCACATCACAGTCCAGTGGGCCTTGTTAAAATGGTCTGAACACTTACTGTATATAACATTCAAAAACGATAGCCTGCAGTATGCCAAAGGCACAAGGTCAGATTAGTTTAGTGAATTTAAAAGTTAATTTTGAAACATGTTTATGATTTTAAAGATTTATTTTTAATTTGTACTAATAAGAATGAGCGCTCATCCTTGACAGTAAAAGCTTTTAAAATTCATTATTTACTTATTAAATACCACCTGCTGTATTAAGATTGCTGTCAAACATTTTTTCTAAATGTCTCTACTCCAAAGATTTTTAATGTTTCTTGCAAAAGAGCTGCATTAGCCGATAAAATCATGGAAATAGAAATTCATTTTTTCTGTATATTCATCATCTTTTCCTGATTAACACATTAAGCCTCTTATGTCTAAGAACAACAGATTTGAATTTTTAGAATATGCAAATGATATAATAACGTTTAGTGCAGCGTTTTGCTTATAATCTGCACCACATATTATTATGGTTATTTGTATTACATAGAAAAATTATTTGAAAAAAATAATGAATATAATTTTTTAATCACAGTCCAGTTCAATGAGTGCATTAATTAATTGCCACAAAATCAATGATCATGACATAACTGGCCTAGGAAAAAGTTTCAGCACTCAATGGTGCACTGCAGCCTCTTCAAACAACTAATTGGCAGGGGTGCCAGGAGTCAGACTCCCATGTATCTGATACTAATGACCTATCCTCAGGATAGGTCATCAGTTTTAAAGACTTGGATAACCCCTTTAAGTTATGGCTCTGCTTGGAAGCCAACAGAAAGACCTATCACTTTTAGAGTAGGTGGCTTAAAGATGCTAGGGATGGATACACAACAGGCATCAAAGCTTAGCCAGACAATCCAGCACCTACATCAAGATGTGAATAGATATTTTATGAGAGAGGACACTACTTTGAAGGGATTCCACCATGGTTATAAAGTGAAGTGACTTTATTTATTCATATGAATTCCGCCCTCCAAAACAGCGGTCTTATGGTGTATTACCACCATCCCTTTTAGCCAGAAAGCAGATGGGTCATACTGTATGGTAAAGACTGTGAAATGACAGTGTGTAACATAATGTCACGGACATATCATGACATACAGACGCCCCTGCGACAATGAGTGTCAGGATATCTTTGAGACTGGCAACACGTGGTTTGGTTTGATATGTTTACCTTGTGGATCAGTAGGCGTCTGTGTTGCTTCTGGTACTGGCCACACCCTTAAACTCCAGGTGTTGCTATTGTGGTCATTTAACTTTCCCTATTTATAGTTGTCTCTCCCACAATGCTGTGCGGTTTATATCTTCAGTTGGACCTGTGGATAGCTGGTGTTTGGAGCTCAGTTGAGTTCCTGGTGCTCTCATAGCTTCTTAGAAGTTAAGTGTTACCTTTCCCTTTGTATTTTTGGCTTTTCTGTGCGTTGCATTTCTTTGTTGTTTTGTATTAGTCCTTATGGAGAATCCCATTCATCAAGTAGTACCAGGGACTTTAGTGTAAGATAGGATTTTAGGTATTCCTGCGTATGAACTCACTTACCTCTGGGGTCTGTTCATACTAGTAGTCAGTCAGGGCTTTGTTTAGGGTTTTCACTAGGAGGTGTCAATCTCTATTCCCTAGTTTTCAGGCCTTATTTCCTTTTCCCTTTCCCTCCTATGTTCAGTGTGGGCTTTCCCTCCCACAGTAGAGCGTAATACATAATCATTTTCATAGCTACCAGAACTGACCCAGAGGGATCATGTTGTAGACCACATGACTCCCATAATTATAATGTTTTTTTTTTTCTGCCAACTTGTTGAAAAATTTGTGATCAGTTTAGTGGATTCAGTTACATTAGCCAATTTACTAACTTTTTACTGTGTTGCCCTAAAACTGTAACTAAAGAGGTCCATGATTGTGACAGGTTGTTTGTGATATTTTATGCTCAACATTTACATATAATGGGATAAAGCAGATATGGGGAAATTATGTGTGCATTTTTAACAGTTCTAAGTCTCATTTTAACCTCTATATGAGTGCAACTCCAAGTTTTTTACTCCATCTGGTCTGGCACAAGCACACAGTATAATGATGGAAAACATTCAATATATTTCTCTGTTTACATAGTTAAGTGTAAGAACAGGAAGGTTCTTCTAGTTAATCTCTACACTAAGCTGAACATGAACACAATTAGACCTTATTGTGCTTTTTAATATTCAACTCTTTCTACTAATTTGACTTCCTCTACATGTAATTTCCCAGTGCCATCCTTTCACAAGCAAAAGCAACTTAACTGAATCCTTTTATACTTCTATATGCTAATCTGTCAGCATCAAACTCCACCTGAACATTCATGAAGCTTTCAGCAGTAATAGCATAATGCAGATGAATGAGTGAAAGATTAATATGACTGAGACCATGTACATATAACCTTTTAAGCATTTAGTGAAAGGTTGACTTAGTGAAATACCATCCTGGAATCTAATAAAGCAAAATCTCCTATGGGAAGTCAACATAATTATGTTCACAAGCTAATATTTCCTATTCCACAGTGATGTTCAGCTCATAAAATATATTTCTCTATTGAAATTTACTACAGAGCCACCTATTAATTATTTACCTACCAATTACTTGGCTGTATTAGTTTTATTGACAATTGTTGCAACCGAGCAATATAAATCAATTAATTATTTTACTGTTTGGAAGTTTTATCATTTTTGTTTCATTAATGTTTTATTTTATTGCTTAGTAGTTGCCAAAGTAGAACCATTATTACTATTACTGATTCATAAAGGTTTTAGTAGTAATTACATCAATAGTAGCAAAAAAGTTATCATTAATATTCTTACAATAGAATTAAATATTTACATCTGTTGTTATTTATTACCATCATCATCATTATTATTCTGATTATTATTATTATTATTATTATTATTATTATTCTTATTCTTATTCTTATTCTTATTCTTATTCTTATTCTTATTCTTATTATTAATGATAATAGTATTTGTATTGCTGGACATAATAGGAAGTGGCTCCCTATTATAGTGCTGGGTTTTTCTGATCATTATAGAAGACCCCTGAGTTTGTTTCTCGACTCATTCTCTTCTCATGACTCTTGGGTCAGTCCCCCCTTCGTATTTCTATTATTATTATTATTTATTTATTTAAAGCTATTTTTAAAGTTACTTATCTGGAGAGTTTTCTTTATTTAAGAGTGCAGAAGTTTACACGAGACAGCCAAATATCTATGTCTCATTAGTATACATTACAATTAGCTTGCATTAACCTCTTCCTCCCTGTATGCAGAAGGGTTCTTGACATACAGCTCCAGAGATACATATGGTATGTAATACTACAGTTTTCTTCTTCAGTGTTTAGTGAGAAATTTAGATAAATATTTCTATTAATTTAGAATGTATGACTGTCTGACTGAAAGCAGAAGAAGGTAGGCTGAAAGGATCAACAGCAAGAGAAGCTACCAGAGAGAAAAGTTAATGTATGACTGTCTGACTGAAAGCAGAAGAAGGTAGGCTGAAAGGATCAACAGCAAGAGAAGCTACCAGAGAGAAAAGTTTAATGTTCCTAAAAAATGTAACAATATTCATATGTTGGCAACAATACAAATCACAGTCATTTAAGCCTTTAGATATTATGGTTAACTGTGACCATGGCATCAAAATAGCTAAAAAAACGGAAGTGCATTAAAGAGACCCAGTGTATTAGAACTGCAGTTCGTATGTTGGCCAGTAGGTTGCATATAAGCGATGAACATCTGCAAAATCAACTTATACTGTCATTAAATGGGATTACAGTATAAATTGTCATTAATCTGAGTACTGTATTTTTCAGTTTTTCCGCATAGAGAACTCATGAGACAAAATCAATAAAACTGTGGTTTGAGTATTTTTTCCAATTTCACCCCATTGGGAGTTTTTCCTGATTCCCATTACATCTTATCCCATATTAAATGGTGGCGTTAAAAAGTACAACTTATCCCGCAAAAAATAAGCCCTCATACTGATATGTGAACAGAAAAATAAAAAAGTTATGGCACTAGGAATATAGGGAAGAAAAACGGTTAAGAACTGAGTCAAAATACTGTACATGGTTACCACATTTCTCCACTTGAGTATTTTATGATATGCTATGTTATTTGTATAGCCTGCTGTTCAATACAAAGCTACAATTTGAATGGCACAATACACAACTAGTGTATCATGCTGAGGCATTAAACTCAAAGAGAGCAGCGTGCTATTCATACATATTGTGTGTTTTACACACACATATGCAGACAAATACACAGAAATGTTATTATTAACCCTTTTACTTAAAAGTATCAGACATTTAAGTGTTAAAATAAAGTGAAGTGAAAATATAAATATGATTTTTGTCTACTGAGCTTCAAGTTTAAGCAAAAGGATATACACTGTCTGAAGCTAGATACCAACTGGATTCACTTTTATCTAAAGTACTTATACTTAGTTGTGCTTCAATGAATATAATTACTGAAAGTTTAGGGAATAGACCAACTGTAAAATAAAATTGTTAGGTTTGTTGGGAAAAAATTCACATACCGTGCAATGCCATGGCTATTTGGCTTAGACATTCTTCTTTACTTCAAAAGTTCAAAAATTCTCAATATTAAATGATACACATATGAGAGTGTAATGATATAACATAATGTAGCATAACTAGAATGTCATTATATAATATACGGTATAATGCATTCTTTAAAAATTGCACGGTAAATTATCACAATGTAAAGTAAGCATCTTTAGGTTATTCTGCTTCTTGAGATGAACACTCACTGGACAAGGGGAATTTGAAAATTCTACAAAAACATAAAAGATGATAATGCTAAAACGGATAAAAATGTCCACATTTTAAAAGCTGTTTCTAGTCCAAAGATATAGTCGGTTGTTTACAGGCAACTATAATCATGTGGCATTATTCTTTATCAGCACATAGGAAGTGTTTTCAAAGTATTGGAAAGAGAATGACTACTGTCAGAAACACTATGCTAAAATGGCTATGTGCTACTAAAAGTACAAAATTACATATCTCCCTAAAATAAAATAAAAAGTTTTCTGAAAAGAAACATTTATAGTGTTTTTATTGCATCTATCATGAAAGAACTTTGGGATTGGAATCTATAATACTTAAGTGATTATCATAACAGGTGCATTTCATAAAAACAATATTGGTAGAAGCATGGCATTTAGATAACAATAAAGCATGTAAAAGGAAACAGGCTTCAGAGATACTAAGAATCTATTTAACTTCTCAAGAGCAAAATAAAAGGAGATAAAATATTTTTTATCAACTGTGAATGATGACAAATACATTAGAACATTTATAATAATCTAACTAGAGTTCCCACCAGTAGCAGTTATTTTTTTGTGTAATTATATTAACTAATCAGATCACATGACAATTTCCCATGGGATACTAAATTCCACTAGATTTTTTTTTTAAAGTGGTCCACCAAGAATCCCTTTTCATATTTATAGGTATGTTGCAGTAATAGAAGGAAAAGTCACCTGTTCCTGGTGCTCTGATTTAAGTGTTGTACTTTCTTCTCCTTTGCTTCTGGTCCCCACCGAATTAAAAGTGTGAAGCTCCATCTACATGTATTTCACTATCACTGGACAATGAATAGACTCAACTGTGCAGTGGTCACATGCCATACCTTCAGATATCACTACTGAGGTCACTATTTGGCTGCCAGCAATGACTTGCATTTAGATAGCACATTAACATTCTGGTCCAGCAGTGACCAGAAAGGGAGGAGAAGAGAGCTTAGTGCTAAAGCATCATGGACAGGCAAGTCATTTATTTTCTTAACCCCTGCACCCTGACTGCAAATATGAAAAGGGGGCCCCGTTAATTGAGAAACCCTTTAAGACTAAGGTTTTTTATCCTTTAAAATGAGCCTGTCTTCTACATGGGGAAGTATATCAAATGTAATACTTTTATATTAGTAAGAGTGCCTAAAGTTTGCAATGGTATACGGTAAAGTTGATAAAGAAGAAAAGAAATGTGTATCTAGATACAATTAATATTTTGCTGACCATGTGGGATTAAGAAATAATTTATCATTTAATAGGGTTGCCCAGGATTTTGATATTGATGGTCTAGCCACTCGCCCTGAGTGACCCTGTGGCCGCGTTGCCATGCTGCCGCTCTGTGAGTGAGGGCCAGGGCCGCATGGCACATGCAGGCTGAGGTGGGCCGGCGGCGCTGCATTGCAATTCGCCGCAAGTGATTTAAAAAAAAAATAAGAGGCATTTTTCCGCCCCCCCCCTTCTCTGCGCCCTAAGGCAGCCGCTTATATCACCGGCCCTGACCGATGTGGCTTCCTCACAGCTTATCAAGTGCAGAATAGTATATTGTATTGCAGCCATGCTTGGTACTGCAGCTCAGACCCATTCTCTTGAATGGGATGGAGTTGTACCTGGGCCATATGACCAGTGGTTCACTGATCAGATATTGATGACCTATCCTGGTGAGAGGCCATCAATATGAAAATCCTGGACAACCCCTTTAAGAAAAATAGATGCTATCAACCAGAATATTGTTTTTTGTATTCTTCTAGCTTAGTGGTCTCCAACCTATGTCTCTCCAGCTTTTTTAAAACTACAACTCTTGTTAACATCTCCATTGTTTTCAATAGAAGGTTTCAAAAGAAAGTCATTAGTCGACCACCATTCCATTGAGTTTTCATTGTTTTTGCCAGAGAGAATAATGTAGCCTTCTGTGTTATTCTACCCAGTGCTAAATATAAATGAAAAAGATCATAATTAAGTGAATGTCATCCCTAGAAGTGTCTAGACTCCAATGTACAATCTAAAACATAGCCTGTTTCCTACCACATGCCATTTATAATACTGGTGTATTTCTATGTGACAAATGGCTCAAGGGCTCCTTCAGATAGCATGGCCCACATATAATTGCTATTGCTAGAGTCTGTATAGTTTGATCCCTGCTGTTACGATGTTATGCATCTGTTCTGATCCATTTTAAATGGGTTAGCTAGGCTACAAAACCTTCAGAAATAGAGGCCTTAATACATTATTTTGTTTCATTACAAAAATATAACACCAAAAGAAATGCTAGTGATAAAAAGTTACATAACATGAAATGTTATCCTTTTTAACCACAATAACAATCATTAAATAATCAGAACCATCTCAGACCACAAGGAGAAAGAGCTATACTTTTAAAATCAGAGTTGTGCAAATCCAAGAAATGCAATGAAAGATGACATTTTGCACTCAGCAGGCACAATCTTCTTAACTTGAAGCTCAGCACTACACATTAAACCAATAATATATTTTCTTTTTAAATCCAAGTGAAGCAATATAACAGGTTTCCATTTTTAGCTTGCAAAACAGATAGTCAAATGAGAACCAGCAGGGATGTGGTAAATAGAGCAATATGAAATATGTGCTAGCTAACTATTCCGTGGTTCCAGCCATGATTTCCAAGAGGTGCTTTCCAAAGACATGCTGTAGCAGCTAAGGACAGCATGATACTTTAAAAATGGAAACTCTTTGTGCTGGCAATGCATATGTTATAGGAAATGTATTCATTAGTGGAAATTTCTACCTTAACATACTAATTATAAGTTGAACAGCATTCACAAAGTCAGGCATTGTCTAATGTTTCTTGCGTATTTTATTGAAAAGGGGGAGACTTATCAAGAATTAATAATAATAATAATAATAATAATAATAATAATAATAATATATTAGTATAATATATATTTTTTATTTTGTTGTAATCTTTTATTTTTTTTTATTACTGCAACTATTTACTAATTGGTCTTCCCTTCAATAAACTCCCCCCTATCCAATCTATCCTTAATGCAGCAGTCAGGCTCATCTGTCGCTATGTCGCTTATTGCAAAAATTATGGTGCATTCACATCGCCGTTTAGCTTACCGTTCTTCTGATCCATCAGAAGAAGTGAGAAAAAAAAAAAAAAAACGGGATCCAGTAAAAAAATGGATCCTGTTGTATCGGTTATGCACAGGATTGCATATTATCCTTTTCTTTTTACAGGATCCAGTAAAAAAACGGATCCTGTTGCATCAGTTGTAATCCATTTGAGTCATTTCCATCTGAGATCCTTTTTTTAGATGGAAACAAAAGTACTGTATGCAGGACTTTTTTTCCCCGTCTCTAAAAGGGATCTCAGATGGAAATGGCTCAAACGGATGACAACTGATGCAACAGGATCCGTTTTTTTAAACGGATGACAACTAATGCAACAGGATTAGAAGAACGGAAAGCTAAATAGTTATCTGAATGCACCTTTACCCATACAGTACTGCACATACCTACCTCTTCTCTCTCATTTCTGTCTACCACCATAGCTATGTTCTCCATTATGCCAAGGATTTAACATCCATCATAATCCAAACCTCTCACTCCCATCTTCAAGACTTCTTTCAGTTCTACC
The DNA here is from genome assembly GCA_033119425.1 of Bufotes viridis. Lineage (NCBI taxonomy): Eukaryota > Metazoa > Chordata > Amphibia > Anura > Bufonidae > Bufotes > Bufotes viridis. The sequence continues at coordinate 145,760,244 of CM065592.1, read as the reverse complement.
AGTTCTCTTGAATGCCCTACCCAAAGCAATTAGCTTAATTCATAACATGCTGTGTACTTAAAAAAAAAACACATTTTATTAGGTTGACCTATCAAATCCCCTAATTTAATTATTATTCATTCACCCCCTTCCTCCATTCAACTTAATTCTTCTGAACCTGATCCATGACTGGCTCAATCAGCTTTTTATATACCCCCTATATTGTTAAGATGGCCAATCTATTTTACAAAACAAACACTTTATTACCTTTTGTGTTATCTCTATCTCCTCACAGAATGTAAGCACCTATAAGCTGGGCCCTTAGTCTCGTTTTAATTGTTGACTTGTTTTCTGCTATATTATATATGACTCCATATAAGAAGAAAATATATTTGTACCATTTTAATTTATGTCTTTCCACATTTCTTAAGGAATGTGCCCCTCAGACCTCTTGGGCTCATCGCATTCATGGACTCGATATCTATTAGAGGACAATAAAACTTTCACACTCCTAATCTATATGCTTATCAATGACTGCTACAACAATTTACTGCTACAACTCTTTGCTTCCTCCTCCACTCATATTGATCTACTTTACATCACTTGTCTCATCCAGGTCATTATTCTTATGTACTTTGGTGTATAAATATGTGAATATTCAGATATTGTCTTAAAAGACTCCTGACAAAGAGACCTAAGTAGCCTCAAAATCTTGCAATTCTGTCAACATATTTTAAGTTAGCCATTAAAAGGTATCAACCACTAATGAATAAAAAAAATTCTCATCTTCTGCTTGTACATGAACCCTCTGATTGTACAGCAGTGGGGAATATGTTGGTGCTATATAAATAAAGATTATTATTGCTAATTGCTTTAACAGAAGTCTACCATGTCTAACAGTATCTATGTACTGTGTCAGTGAATGACACACACAAGATGTGGTATGACAGGCATAAGACATAGGAGACAATAGGTGGGAGCTGACCTTACCTCAAATGCTTCAGCCATACTACAAGTAAACTGTGCATGCTTTATAACATGCATAGCTCACATATATTGTGGAGAGGTAGGTAGAGTTCAGTATCATCACAATGGAGTGTGAAAGACACTGCCATGGATATAGTGATATGACTAAGGACAGCAGGTCCTGGCAAAACATCACAGAAAAGAGCTGAGTGCTCTCTCCACAGTGGAGACAACAACAAAATGGCACTGCATAGCAGTAGGAAAATTAGCAACTCCCCTTTGCAAACCTCCACTAAAGCAGGGGAGGTATGACGTGTACAGCACAGAGTAGGACCAGCCAACATTCACAGTAAACATATCAAGGTTTCTTGTCATCTGTACTTTTAAGCTGTAGCTCCCTCTAGTGGAAAAGAATGGTAAGTGCAGTGGTAAATTTAATTTCATGCTGACAAAAATAACAATATATATTTTTTACTGGGCTATTTGTGCAAAGTGAACAGATAATTTGTGGTATATTTTTATATCAGGTTAGAATAAGCAGTTGATGAATACCTATCACTTTCTCAACATTCACTATCTGTAACAAACCTGTAGTTGCTAAATTGAAGCTATGAGAGATTTACCACAACAACAAACATGACAGGTCAAAATCTTATTATATTAAAGGGGTGAATTAAAATGACTACCAGCAACCTGCCCTAGTGAGTGAGCAGGAATGGTTGCCACCACTTGCAGAGCTGCATAAGGGGTGAGGGGTGGGACCTCACTCCACTCTTCACTCTGGCACTTGCATATGATAAATATTGCTAAGTTTTTCTGTCAGGCTGCTCAGCCATGATCGCATATCATAGGCAGGATCACATCAGTACCTTCTATTGTAGAGCAGTAAAATGTGTAGTGAGGCCCTGCCAACTTATCCCTCCTAGGCAACTATGTAAGTAGGGCTTTATCATAGGTTCCATGTGATGTTCAAGATTACGATCTTGTAAGTATAACAAAGTAGTGTGAACTACTTTACATGCGGTTCTGTGCTATGTTGATACTCTCTTTGAAGGCGTGAGAAGCATACCCACTACCGCTCGTTGGTTCAGAGACTAAGAAGCTATGAAGGAGGAAAGAAAGGGAGGAGAATTGCTTTTTTGTGTTACCCCTAAGCTTTTCTGTATTTCAGTGCAGACCCTAACACCTTGATAAGCTCTGCAAGTAGAAGCAACCAGTTCTGCTCTCATTCTAGGACAGGTTACGGGTGGTAATTTCTGGAGAGCCCCTTTAATATAATTACCACACATAGGTCATTGCTTTAACTTTTTATTTATTTATTACGGTTTGTCTTTTACATTTTGGGGTGTAAATCCCTTTTAACTTAGATATTTCTAAAAGTCCTATTCCTGTAGAATGTCACATATTTTTACATGAAACTTCCAAAACTGCACCCATATGAATGCCTTCAAACATTACACGCTAGAATAAGAGTAATATGAAAGGTTTAATCTTTATCTCATCATTTACACCGAAATATTCAGCATTCTCTGCTACAGTATTACACACAAGTGAAAGATACAGACAGAGAATCCATCCAAACCTACAATCTTGTCATCAGACTTGTTAGACAAATATTAGGTTATATGACACCTGTGCTGCTATATTTTTGTACAGGAATAAATGTTTTAGCTCTATCGGCCTTTCATTATCATTCAGCATATTTTATTTTATTTTTTATGTTAAAGACACACAATGACATAATAAAATTAGGTGGTTGAAAGTAGTTTTCTACTTCCATCATCCATGCATCGTGTCTGCTCATAATTAGAAACACTATAAACAGCAGGAGCTACCAATTGCTCGGCTGCATTTATTTTCCTACGCTTCATTAGCTATGCAGCACTGTGGCTCAGACAAGCTAGTGCAACTGGCATGAAGGAAATCATACACAGTGTAATGGACTGGCACGCATCCAAACTGCTAATCTACCATGTGATTGATATGACTTCGGTCTCCTATGAGGATGATATTTTACCATCTTTTCAATACCTCTAGAGTTATGATGATTCAGCCTAGATTGTTGAGATATAAAGTTTTTTCATATGAAGGAGATTATATAGTATGTTAATATGTTTTTTAGCAGGTCCAAAGAATACCTAAATTTCAAGGCTAATTGAGTAAAGGCTTATGATCTGAAACTCATGTGTTTAATATCACATTTGTTACTAAAAAAAAAACCTTAAGAATGTCATGCTGGCACAGTCCTGAAGGCAGATATATTAAAGACATGAATGTGTAGGGCACATTCGGATCCATAATAATTCCAGAAGACAAGCACAAGAGCATTTTCAACATTAGGGGTTCTCCTGGAATCATTTAAAATGGCTGCCAGCAAGCTGTCCTAAAATATGAGCAGAACTAGTTTCCTCCACTTGTAAAGCTGCCTGGGAGGGGAGGGAGCCAGGCCTCACTACACATTGTATATGCTACATATTGGCCACTCTAGCACTTGTATATACTACTTATTGCTGGATTGTCTGGCTGCTTAGCCATGATGACATAATATAGGCAAGATTGTACCATTACCATTAGAGATTAGTGAATTTCTCAAAAATGCGATTTGGTCGGTCCACCGAATATTCCAAAACTATTCGATACAAAATAATTTGTGGCGAATCACATTAAAAACCACATATTTCCTGCTGCAGAGAGCCTGTATAGTAGTGTACAACACTCTGTCTTTCAGAAATACGCATAGTGACTCTGCTATGGTAGTGAAATAATACTGTGAGTCAGTAAGACATGCAGATGAAAGGCGTCGCTCTTAGAATCACTACACACTTAACTTCTTTGGGCAGTTACGGTGCCAAAACTGACAAAATAACTCAAGTGTGAACTCAGCCTTACAGGTCGATGTTAGCATCAGGTAAAACAAAAAAATGCAGAGGCCCAGAATCCTACTATAGCATGAAAGAGCACACCTCTTTTACACCGTCATCAGCTGATTCCACATAGATGTCTATAGAACCTGTTCTATTAAATGCTTATACAAGTAGAGCCCCCCTGACAGAGTGGAGAAGGTGTCAGCAGTAAGTTTGTGTTGTCACTGATTATTTTTCCCTTCCTCTGATCCGTCAGAACAATAACCCCCAAAAAAACGGATCCTGTCTGTTGAGCATCCGCCTTCACTCAGTCAGCATTTGGTCAGTAAACCATCAGTATTGCTAATGCCAAAAATAAAAGGAGTGGATCCAAAACAGAGATGACATGTGAATGGAAGATTTGAATTTATTCTGTGTTTTGTACCCACTCCTACTTTTGGCTACCAAATCATAAGCCAATTCTGATGGGACCATACAGGCCTCACAACTGCTACACATACAGGATCCACTGTGTGTCTAATTTTTCCTTCCTTCTGACAGATCAGAAAAAGGGTCAAATAAATGATGATATCAGCCAGGCCAAAAAGGCAAAATAGGGGCCCAGTCATGAAGTGGGGAGGGTGGGAACAACATGAGAAGTCCACAGAGTGGCCCAATGACATAGTGTGGAGGAGTCAGCAGCATCAGGAGAAAACAGAGTAGCAAGGTGACATAGTGTGGAGGTGGCAGCAGCATCAGGAGACCACAGAGTGGCAAGGTGACATAGTGTGGATAAGGCAGCAGCATCAGTAGACCACAGAGTGGCAAGCTGACATAGTGTGGAAGTGGCATCAGCATCAGGAGACCATGGAGTGGCAAGGTGACATAGTGTGGAGGTGTCAGCAGCATCAGGAGACCACAGAGTGACATAGTGTGGAGTTGAGAGAGTCTGAAGGTGGCAGCAGCAGCATCAGGAGACCACAGAGTGGCAAGGTGACACAGTGTGGAGGTGGCAGAAGCATCAGAAGACCACAGAGTGACCCGGTGACAGAGTGGGGAGGTGTGGGGCACTATCAGTACCCGCTGATGACGGTGGGTGTAAGAAGGAGCACTTGACATCAGATGTGTGGCATCAGGCTCTTTTTTTTCAAGGTTTAGATGAGGCAGAAAGGATGATCTAATCTGATGCATCATGCATTGGTGGGTGGAAATCCTGGCTGATTCATCTTGACAAAGGTCAGTCTCTCCACATTTTGGGTGGATAGGCGAGTTCTCCTTGACCCACGACCACACTAAACACCTGCTCAAATGCCACATTACTGGCCGGGCAGGACACATTTTCCAGGGCAAGCTCGGCCAGTTGTGGCCATAAATCCAGTTTTGCTGCCCAGTAGTCAAGCGGACCTTCAATGATAGATGGCAGGGTGCACTCCAAGTATGCCACCGCCTGCTAGTTCAGGTTCTGCTCTATGTCTAGCTGCTGGTGAGTAGTTTCTTCGCTATGTTCACTCTAGACTCAGGCTGCTGCTGATGGAGCTGGTACTGCTCCTGCCACTCCACCCCACCAGCCAGATCTTCCAGCATCTTTTCCAGGATATGAATCAGTGGAATGACATTGTTTATCCCGTAGACCTGGCGACCGACAAATAAAGTCGCCTCTTCAAAGTGCACGAGCAAACGGCAGGTGTCACGCATGAGCTGCCACTGGCTAAGGGGAGTACCTCTATCCGCCTGTATCATCAAGAAATCATTTATGGCCTTTCTCTCTTCGTAGAGTCGGTCCAACATATGGAGGGTGGTATTCTAACGGGTGGAAATGTCGCATATCAGCCGATGATGGGGGACACCATTCTGCCGCTGTAGCTCAAGGAGGTTGTGCTTGGCGGTGTATGAATAGCTGAAGTGCATGCAAAGTTTCCTGGCCATTTTTAGGACATCTTGCAGATGGGTGGAAGACTTCACGAAACGCTTGCCAACCGGGCACGGCTCATGGCTCAGCCATCCTTGACACCATGTTCTTCCCATTGGCAGTCACCATGGTTCTGATTTTGAGCAGAGAAAGCCAAGATTCAATTTCTTGATGAAGGATTCCCTTGTGTGACTCTGTTTGCCCAGGCAAACTAGGTGTAGAACAGTGTGACCCCGCTGTGCCCTGCACATGTGGTATGCTGGTGGAGCACTGTGAATTGTCCCTGCAGTGAAGGCTGAGGACAAGGTGGAGGATAAGGAGACAGAGGCGGATATTGTCGCAGGACCAACGGCGTCAGAACGTGGAGGCGGGAGTTGCGTCACCTGGCCAAGTTGCTGGTTTGGCTGGGCAGGAACTACATTTACCCAGTGGGCCACAAAGGACATATATTTCCTTGACCGCAGTTATAGCTTCACATGTCGGCGCTGCCATGCACTTTGGCAGACACCGACAGGCTCAAGGACTGGCCCACCTTCTGTTCTACATATGTGTGTATAGCTGGTACTGCCTTTTGGACAAAGAAATGACAGCTTGGGACTCTCCACCTTGGCTCAGCACAAGCCATCAGTTCTCTGAAAGGTGCAGAGTCCACCACTTGGAAAGGGAGGGACAGCAGGAGCAGGAGCACGTTCAGCTTCTGCGGCATTGGATGAGTGCAAGCATACTGTTGTCTCTTGGTAATGGCTTCGGTGATCAATTGCTGATGGAATGACTGACTAATAGGAGGAGGAGCAGGATCATCAGGACCAGCAGATCATAAAAAGTGCAGACAGTTTCCTTTGGCTGAGGTGGTTGAGCCTTGACTGCCTGAAATCGGGTAAGTACCACTGGGTGATGCAGCGGTTGCTGCGGCAGGCTGGACCCCCATATCGGAGCCACGGTTCTCCGTGGCCACTTTATGCTGATGCTGCATATGTTGACGCAGCGCCATAGTGCCAACATTGACACCCTGGCGACACTTTACCTTCTGGCCACAGTTTCGACAAATTTCCATGTTCACCACCCCTGGCGGCTTGACAAAAAACTGCCACATCACCAAGTAGGTGATTTTACCCCCAACACTCTGCACTGACTCACTGCTACTGGCAATGCCTCCATGAACCCCTGCACCACCTCTTTTCCAGGCCGATAGGCTCCTGCGAAGTGGGTGGTCTACCCCGAGCAAGTTTGGCTCCCGACCTCCCTCTGCTGTTACCCTTCTGATTTCCAGCCACGCTACCGACTTACTGGCTCCGCTGCTGCCTCACGCGCAATCTGCCACCCTCTTCTCCTGATGATGATGAAGCCCCTTCGTCACCCGGCTCCCAATTGTGATCAGCTACATCATCATCGAGTATTATCGGCACATCACTGATATCCTACTAAACAGTCTCTGAGCCAGGAGCCTGACCGCTCGCAACACCAGCTCCCACACCAGTCTCCTATTCACAACTTGCCCGCATACTTGAGGAAGCAGCGGATGTCTCCTCCGGATCTTGGCTGGGCAGTAGCTGCTGACTGACCTCTAGTAGCTCGTCCTTGCTGTATAGTGGAGCTGAGCCCACAGCATATAGTACTTTTCTGGCTGAGGGAACAGAAAAAGACAGAGGCAGGTTGAGGACAGGTGAGGGCACAGGGCCTGCTCCCGGGCCATGCCAACTAAGGTTTGTGTCTGACGAACCCACGACTCTCAACTGGAGGTGTCTGATGTCACTTGAGACAAAGTCAAAGATCAAGTCAACCATTCAAGAACTGCTGGGTTGCTGGTCAAGACACGACTGCTAGCTCACACTGGGAGCACAGGCCTCTTGAAATGAACCCTGCTACCACGGCCCCATACTCTGCTGTTACCTGTGGCTGTGCCAGAGACATTAAGGCCTGTGCCCCTCCCCTGTGCAGGGACTGTCACTTCTCTGTCTGATATACTGTTAGATCAAATAAATAAATAAAAATTAAACTAATACATGCCAAAAAAGGCTGCAATTTTCTCACTTCACCACACAATGGCTAATAAGCCCCTCCCCCCCACTACACTAACACACAACAAAAAAAGGCTTTTGAACATATAACTGCTGCCGTGAACGACAAATAACGTTTTTTTTTGCCTCTAATAAATGCCAAAAAGGGCTTTCATTTTCTCACTTCACCACACAATGGCTAATAAGCCCTTTTTCTTTCCCCCCACTGCCTGAGAGAGGCTTTTCCCCCATGCCTGAAAGAGGCTTTAGAACATATAACTTTGGCCGCGAACGGCAAATATTTTTTTTTTTTGCCACTAATACACGGTAAAAATGGGTTTAATTTTCTCACTTCACCACACAATTGCTAATAAGTCCTTTTTCTTTTTCCTTACTAATACTCGCAAAAAAAAAAGCTTTAGAACGAATAACTGCGGCAATGAAAGTCACATTTTTTTTGTTGCCACTAACACGTGGCAAAAAGGGCTGTAATTTTCTAAATTCACCACACAATGGCTAATAAGCCCTTTTTCCCCCCACTAATACACACCAAAAAAAGGCTTTAGAATATATATATATATATATATATATATATCAGGGGCGTAACTATAGAGGAAGCGGTTGCTTTGGGGCCCTGACCCAGAAGGGGCCCATCCAAGAGGAGGAGGAGAAGTACTAAAAGATTTTGTCAGGGCCCCTCAACAGTATTACACAATGAAATTATATACAGTGGCAGTATTGACAGTGTAGAAAACGGATGGAACAGCTGCCGGGCCTGGTCTGAGAGAGCCATCTTTACTAGCCACAGGAAAGGGGGCGGCATGAAAGGAAGGGGTTTTGATAAAAATTACTGGGGGAGGGGGCCCCATTCAAAAATTTGCTGCGGGGCCCAGTCATTTCTAGTTACGCCACTGATGTATATATATAACTGCACCGCACAAGGGCTAATAACAACCCCAATAACAAGAAGGGTTTGCTGGCAGAGTCTTGTATGCTGAAATTTTAATCGGCTATGCAGGAAAATTTTGCCTGTTGTCCACCTAAACTGCATATTTATGGCATGATAGGATGAATTAGCACGATCATTTACAATTGTACTCAAGAACGCGGGAGTCTGTTTTTTTTTTGTTTGTTTTTTTAACAAACTCCATGGTCAGTCAGTTTCGTCTGGCATGTTACTGTTGGAGGTATCATTCATAATGAATGATCCCATGGACAACTACATTTGTCTCAAGTGTATGGCCAGATTAAAGCACTAGGGGCACTGTCAAATTTAGTCTGGCATTCACATAACTATTGAATGCAGCCCCAGGACATGCATACTTGACAATCATCTTATGAGAATCAAACTCGCTGTCAGGTGACTTTGTGATGTAATGTGACAGATTTTTTTTCTGACATGAATTGTGGGGGCTTTTTAAGACTTTTTTTGCATTTATAGTGTAAAATAAATTTTCAAATATCTGGTATCTTTGAAGGAAAGTTCATGTACAGTGTACAGTGTAAATGTATATGTTTATGCCATTTGCAGCTATTCCAGTAAAAATTGCCCATGAGTTGTGTTTGTCTTGATATTTGTCATCTTATCTATAATTTTACAGTAAAACATAATAATTTCTAAAAATACATCTAAAGGTCACATGATACCTTTTTTTTGTCAAAAATAGTTGTGTAGCTAAATAAAAAAAGTAGATAAATCAATTCTACTGAATTGGAATTGTCCTGTGTTTCTTGTGATCTGTTTTCAGCAGATGAGAGAGTTCATACTTTACTATAAATGAGTCATCTCATTGATGAACATACAAGGTGCCTTAAAAGAAAATCGTCCGGGCTAGCTAAGTGGCTTTGGGGGTTCTCTTCAGGATACTTTTTCTGATTAAGGACACAAGCAACTATGCTTGAAGAGTATTGGCTGTCTAATGCTAGCAGATGTATTGTATACATCTGCTGGTATCGGACAGGCAAAATGTTACTTTGAATTTTTTAGAAGGAAAGCTAATTTACATACCTTTGTGTTTCTGGGAAAGATAAATCTACCCCTATTGATAAATCTACCACTATGCCTGATGACTAAGAAGTTTTAGCTGGACTACAGTAGTCTTCATGCATATTTGTTGGTCTCCCTAATAAGACTGCCCCCTTGAAAGTATCCTCAAGTTCCCTGCTCAATATTTCAATTTATTGGCCAGAGAGTAGTTATAAGAGCATCCCTCACTCTGGAGAACTTGTCCTGCATTAGACAGATGACCTATTATATGAAAATAATGCTGTATAATATTCAATTTTTTCTTTGGTGGAAATAAAATTGTACTCTTACAGCTAGGTGTTGTCCCCAGGTACTGCTGATCTACTTGTTTTTATGGGGCTTGTTTAACATGTAGAAAGCTTTCTGTCATTGGGCTATCATATTGTCTAATATGTCACATCAAGGAGTCAATCTAGCAGGGAGTTAGATGGAATATGCATGATCCTTGTGCAGAGGGTACCTCTAAACAACTGAAAGGTGGCATGAAGCAGGATGTGCTCAACCCAGAAATGCAGTGGTCATATATATACAGGGGAGCAGATCCTCCAGATCCCATTGCTAATGGCAATCCCCAGCAAAAATGCATACGGTGGAGGATGCCCGCAGCGGACCACAAGTACCACAATAGACATCCTACACAAGATGGCAATTGTGTGGATGTGATAAATAATATAACAATATAGGGTGCCTCTACACTAGGATCATCCAGCACCTCCCCATATTGACCACATGGCGTGACATATTGCAAGATATGATAGTGTGAAGAAGGTCCTATGATTGAAAATATTCATTTGTGGACAGAGATGAGAGAATTAATTCCAAACGAATTGAATTCATTTTGGATTTCCGAAAAGCTTCAGTTTCTAACTAATCTGAATTTTTGGGGTCCCCTATGAATCAAAATCGCTGCCGCTGTTTTACCCTTTTAGAAGATAGAAAATAAGGTATCTTTAACCAAAAAAAAAAGTCCCGCGCTGTCTCCGGCTCAGGGGTCACTTACCCACCAACCAGAGCTGTTGTCTATGCAGGCCTTCGGTAGGTATTCCTTGCAGTCCGGTTGGAAGATCCACAGTGTCCCTCGTGGTTCCCGAGCGTGATTCACGCGCTTGTTGTATGACGCTCTGGTTTTCAGGGGGTCACATGATCGGGAACTTGCCGATGGTTTGCGATGCAATGTTCTTGTTTCAGGAGTCTGTTTTTATCATACGTATTTATACCTCACAGCGCACTCCCATTTTATCATCTCTTATTCCTTAAATGTCACATAGGTACTCACTAATTGGAACTCTCTGTTCCATTATATGGAAACAATTAATCTCATTTGAAAAACTAATTGCACTACTAATTGGATAATGAATGCCACGCTATAAATGATATGTGCTCCACAGAAATCCTCCTCTTACTGATGAAGGGAGAGTCTCCCGAAACGCGTTTAAGCTTGCAGAGGATTGCCACCACCAATATTGAAGTGTACCAGCCAAAAGTCAAAGGAATTAAACCCTGAGTAGCGCATCTGAAACAAGAACATTGCATCGCAAACCATCAGCAAGATCTCGATCACGTGACTCCCTGAAAACCACAGCGTCATACAACAAGCGCGTGAATCGCGCTCGGGAACCACGAGGGATGCTGTGGATCTTACAACCGGACTGCAAGGAATACATAACCAAGTCCTCCATAGACAACAGCTCTGGTCGGTGGGTAAATGACCTCTGAGCTGGAGACAGCGCTGGACGCCGCGCTTAGGCTCAGAGCACCATCCTTTTTTCCCCCGCAGCACCGTGCAGCATATCAGTAAAATGTAAAACAACAAATATCAACTATTGTAAAATACTGTTACATGCGAATAAGCCTCTTTCAATAGACTGCTCTGCAATACTTCCTTACAAAAGGAATTCAATATGCCATTTGTTTGTTTTTATAGATGATTGTTTTTATTCAATCTATTTACATTGCCTATGCAATAAGTCTCCTCGTGAAGACCCAATATATACCAACGGACGCTCTAAAATACGGAGAACTAAATCCACAACTAAGACATTTAATTGGAGCGGCATTTTTTTTAACATAAGGAAGCTTAACAACTGTTCTTATCAACTACAGACTATGGATAATTTTTATTTTATATCCCAAATAAGAGTGTGCCTGCTTCCTCTATCTTTACACTATCTATTATTCTGACTGGGTGAGTCAGACTTGGCAGAATTTTGCATCTCTAACATTTATATTGAACAGTAGAGCCATCTATTATACAAATCACTTGTTGATAATACTGTTTTTGTATAGCGTGTATGGGCTCCGTGTAGCCAAACTTCGTCCCAGCCAATGTTGTGCAAGACTTTGGTGAATGACTAAGGTATTCCTATCTGAATATTTAAAAATAAAAATAAAATTGGAATCTAAATTCGGCTGTAGTATCAAGGTATCAGCCAGTACCAAAGCCCACTTCGGATTCCTATTTTAAACTTTTTATTTTTATTTTTTCGAGATGAAACTTATCAAGTTTACTAATCAGAATCATTGATTTTCTGTGCAAAGAATTAAACTACCTACTGTAAAGTACGAATTACAGAGATACAGAACAAGGTATATTTAATTTTTAGTCCAAACGATTCAGAAGAATCGTGTAAAAAAAAACTTGGGTTTCCACTTTCAAATTTTTTATACAGTTTTTGAAGACAAGGGTAGGAACGAATCATGAACGGAAGATAGATATAAATCCATATCTTAAATTGTTTTTAAATACGCAGCTAGGAATATCGTAGTCATTCACCAAAGTCTCTAGCGCAACTTCGGCTAAATGGAGCACATACATTTTAATGCTCTATGCAAACAGCATTACCAACAAATTTTTTAAGGAATTGACCTCTGGGAGCCTCATTAATTCAGAGAATGAAGAGGCTGCAGCACTGATTTATTACTGTGGCCCCTCAACAGTTTTTTCTGCACAGTGGTACTAGTTTATTTTGTGGAAAAATATAATTTGAAGTGTAAATAGTCAAGAGTTCATGTATAATGTCTCAGTACTCTTATTGGTCAAATACTCAATTTGACCAATAAGATAGAAAGATAGAAATAATACTAACTACTGGACACCACAGTTGTATTTCCTGTTTGTGCAGCAAACTATATTACAGTATATAGTATTTTCATGAGTTTGTATCCCAAAAAATCTGTATGTATAACAAAATGTAAAATGTACTTTATGGGAGTCATAACTTATTCGGTTTTATAAAAAGCAATGGTAAGTTGCTAGAATATGACACCACATTTTGATTGTGGGATCTCACTTTTTGGAACCTGCACAAAATGAAGCGGCCACAGCACTGTTTAAGCACTTCAGTCCCTTCACTGTTTTAACTTGCATAGTGGTGCCCCAGGCACAGGTTGTTGTTTTTTTTGTGAAGAAGCACAATTTTGAGTGTAAGGAAAGAAGGGCTCATGCATAAAATCACAATACTTTAATACTAATACTAATTTTAAAGGGAATGTGTCATCAGAAAATGACCTATTGTTTAAATTATGCTTTTTGTTAAACATGTTTTTAAAGAATTTTTGGTGATGTTCTTTTACTCTCCATGTCACTGTCTATATTTTATTTAAAAATCCTAAAATCCTGCACCAAACTAGACTTAATAATAGGCACCATTTCTTGGTCTGTGCAGTCATCTGCTTATAATTAGATACAGGATTAGAATGATAGATATCATTCCACCATTCACAATAGGTGATATCACATCTTATTAACTCCTCCCTAACCTCTGCACAGGTCCCAAAACATGCCTAGAAAAATCTTCCACAGAAGTCAATGAGTCCCCTCTAGTCTATTTTGTATTTGTCCCATGATGGCTGCTCCTATAATCTGAAAAGAAACTGCCCACATGGCACTACAACCACATAAACACCAAAGAGGGGCCACACAGCAATTAATGGTAACATATACCATCTTTATTGAATCTGATGTAGTAAAATTACATCTCAAAATTAGTACTATCAAAATGGTAAAAGGATCCAATGTAGCAGCACTTAGAGAGACACTCCAGCTTAAACCATAGTCTGTATCAATTAATAATATCAAGAAAACTCCACCCAAAAAATGGAGTCAACCATACCGCTGTGAAAGGAATATAAGTAAAAAAAAAACTGAAGTGAGTCAAGTGGTTCCGGACCATATGACCAGAACCACTAACATAACATAATAACAGGGGAACCGGAAGTACTGCCCGGCCTTAAACATAAAAGAATCCCATATGACTCACTTACAAGGTGAACCTAATTCACAGCGGTAAAGGAATCCAAGTAGTAGTACAAACAGCAGTATACCACCCCAAAAAAGGGAAAGGAGACACTGAGTATCATACTAGAAAATAACAAGTGGAACAAATAAAGTGCAATACATATGGTACAGACCGCAGAGTAGTGTGGCCTCCAGCCACTCCCCGACACACGTTTGTCCGACGGCTTCATCCAGGGTGCGTGAACCACTTGACTCACTTCAGTTTCTTTACTTATATTCCTTTCACAGCGGTATGGTTGACTCCATTCTTTGGGCGGACGTTTTGATATTATTAATTGATACAGACCATGGTTTGAGCCTGTGTGTCTTTCTAAGTGCTGCTACATTGGATCAATTTACCGTTTTGATAGTACTAATTTTGAGATGTAATTTTACTATATTAGATTCAATAAAGATTGTATATTTTATCATTAATTGCTGCGTGGCCCCTCTTTGGCGTCCATGACGGCTGCTGTAAAGCATATCTTTAAATGCTGTTAACAATAGTGCAGGCAAGATGGGAGCCCTCATGTACTGGACACAAAATAAAATAATAAAAAATTATATATATATATATATATATATATATATATATATATATATATATACACATATTCAGAAAATAAAAACAGATCAGAAAAAAGGATATGAGTCACTGATTTTAACTGGTAGATAAAGAAAAAATATATAGGTTCCATTCCACTTAAAGGCAAATTGAATGGATTCAAAGTTTAAACAATAAAAATAATGACTACTGGACCAGCTGCATTTCTTGTATGTCCAGAGAACTATGATATCCAGTATTTTTTAGGCTGGCAGTCTGGGAAATGTACAATAAAACTTGAAAATGTATAATAGAATAAAAAAAGATAATCCAAATTATGGGCAGGAAAAAAACTAATAAAATGCACATATTTTGATTCGTTAGATACTGTTCTAAAGTAAAATTAGGAATCAAGTTAAGCAAGTCGACCGTCCACTAACAAAGTATGTGTCTTATTGCATGCCAAAACCAGTAAAATCAATGAAATAAAAGAATGCAAATAGCTAGCTACCAGATATGCCTTTTAAAATTAGTTATACAGGCCTGTTATTTTTTCTTGGATTTGAAAGATTATTAAAACAAAGTCTCCATTAAATCAGACAAGACCTTGGGTTAATTGTCAGGTATGTAGGAAGAGTTGAGGATGATAATGGTAACATTAATTGACCTTTACAATTTCAGAGAAATACAGAGCGATACAACACATCTCTGACAGATAACACAAAGTTAATCTATCTCAGACATTTTATGAAGGGGTCTCTTTCTCATAGGCAGTAACATTGTACATTCAAATTGTTTTATCACAGTAGAGCGTGTTCATAAAGGCTCTAGTGTTTGATATGCATCATGTTATCTTGTGGCAGCCAATACCTTTCACAGAGCATCAACTTGTCAATTAACAGCTGTACAAAAGGTTAGAGTTACAGTATTTGCGAAGCTTTAAAGTTTGGACTTATGGACCAAATGAAGTCATATCATATAATGGCATCTACCATATACCATGATTTTCAAAGTATGTTGTGGAGAAAAAGTAATTCATATTATTGGAATATTAAAATCTTTGGGGACATTTATTAAATCAGGCAAACTAATGCTGATTAAAACACACATTCCAGAGAAAAAGGCTTTTATTCTTTATGCAATATGAAGGCTTTAGGCCCCTTTCACACGTGCGAGTTTTCCGCGTGGGTGCAATGCGTGAGGAGGACGCATTGCACCCGCACTGAATCCGGACCCATTCATTTCTATGGGGCTGTGCACATGAGCGGTGATTTTCACGCATCACTTCTGTGTTGCGTGAAAATCGCAGCATGCTCTATATTGTGCGTTTTTCACGCAATGCAGGCCCCATAGAAGTGAATGGGGCTGCGGGAAAATCGCAAGCATCCACAAGCAAGTGCGGATGCGTTGCGATTTTCCCGCATGGTTGCTTAGCAATGGGACCCGATCTCTATTATTTTCCCTTATAACATGGTTATAAGGAAAAATAATAGCATTCTTAATAAAGAATGCATAGTAAAATGAAGTGGAAGGGGTTAAAAATAATAAAAGTTAACTTACCTTAGCCACTTGATCGCGTAGTTGCGATCTCTCCTCTCTTTCCCTGCATCAGCTAAGATCTAAAGGACCTGTGATGACGTCACATCACATGGTCCAATCACATGGTCCATCTTACCATGGTGATGGACCATGTGATTTGACCATGTGATGTGACGTCATCCCAGGTCCTTTAGATCTTAGCTGATGCAGGGAAAGAGAGGAGAGATCGCAACTACGCGATCAAGTGGCTAAGGTAAATTAACTTTTATTATTTTTAACCCCTTCCACTTCATTTTACAATGCATTCTTTATTAAGAATGCTATTATTTCCCCTTATAACCATGTTATAAGGGAAAATAATCAATTCTCCAGAAGACCCGAAACCGGACTTCAGTGATGAAGTCCGGCTTTGGGTTGGGTACCAAACATGGCGATTTTTCATTACAAACGTTTGCACCCGCGCGGGAAAATCGCGCATATTCCCGCAACGCACCCGCCTCTTATCCGGGCGTCAAACATGACGCCCGTGTGAAAGAGACCTTAGTGCACCAAGGGGCAAGGCCAGAGCTGGACTGCTGAGGAGCTGAGGTGCAATGAGGGGCTAGACCACCCCCCTTGGTGCACATAAACCCTAATTTGCATAAAAAATAAACGTTAAATCCAATTGTTACATGAAAGCTATCATTTTAATCAGCAGGATCAATCTCTTTAAATGCAGTTGATCCTGCTGACACGTGCTCTTTAATTTACTTATACTAGTTCTCTGCAATACAAAAGGTGAAAATTCCATACCAATTTGTGCTTTCTATTCCTGTTGTTACTTTTCTCCTAAAAATGCGAGTATGTTAGACCTCCTATGGGACAGTATATAATAAATAAGGACACAAATGTCAGCTCATGGCTTTGTTGCGGACACCTCAAAAATTTCTCAGCCGCAGACCGTGCTATGTAAACATTTATCTGATGCCCAGAGGCAATGAATGTGTATGAGGATGAGCAATTAAGGTAACCATCGCTCATCTGCATACAGTGGAGGTGATCACTGCATATAAATACAGCTCTTCACCTCTCCTGATGAGCAGCCAGTTATTGAGAAGGAACTTTTTTAATCTAAAAGACTCCCTCCCCACAAAAAATAGGAGTCATTAGACCTGCTTCACAATAAGTTATATAAACTTTCTTAAGTCACATAGATCCGCAATGACATAGATAAAATGACATGTACAAGAAAATAGCAAGGACTAACTAAAATACATAATCACATCCCAAATAAATCAGCACGTAAAGTTAAATAACAAGTATACCCTCTGAGTAAAGGTCCGCAACAGTGGAGTAGTAAATAGGGTAAAAAATGTCATACATAGGACATTAGCATTTACTGAATTGCTTACCAGCGGATTTGGCCATGTCCTCACACTCCTTTGCACATTTTATACTGCTTTGTCAAGAAACTGGATAGTCAGTCTATTATAGTCAAAAGCTGTCCATGCAACCTTTAGGAACATAGAGAGTTTACGGGATATGAAGATGCAGCTGCCCCTTCATTTTGATAAGACTATGTCAAAGTGGCCTCCTAAGCATACACAGATTCCCAGAAGTGGACAGTTGAAGGAGAAGGCAGACATCTAAGATGCTACTTAGGTGGAGGCAGGGGCTGCAGAGGTAGCAGTCGTTATCGGGACCAGGAGCCTGTAGGATCCCAAAGACCCTTGTGCCACATAAGAAGACACTGGTATTATAGTTATACCTCTGGCTGGAGAGAAGGGGTTAGGTCAAGAATTTGGCATGGGGGGGGGGGGGTGCCGTTTCAACTTTTGCCTCATGCAGCAAGAAGGCTATATGCTTCCCTGCCCCTGGCCACAAAGTACTGAGGGAAAGGGAGCCCAAGCTAAACTCTTGAATCAGGGCCCACGAGCCTTTAACTACGCCCCTGCGTGGAGGGGACAAAATGTATAGGATAGCAAAACCAAACACTCTTTTCAAAGTTTTTAAACATTGTATATAAGCTGCTGATAATGATTTAGGTACCAAGGAAATGTGCCGGTTGATGAGGGAATGACGTGTGTCACACAGGAATATATTTTCACTATGTTCAAAAGGCTCACTATAACCTGAGATTAAGGGTAGGGTGAAGCATTCTGAAAGCCAAGCTTTCAGCACCAGAAGAGCTTGTCCTGCCACTGCTGAAGGCTAGTGTTGATCTACCGAGCACCCAAGCACAATGGAACTCAATGGGAGAACCCGAGCATTAAACCAGGCACCCCCTGCTCTGAAGAGGGGAGCGTGTCTGGTTCACATGAAAAAGTCCCAAATTGATGGAAACACCACTGAAATGGTTCGGGAATAGAGATGAGCAAACACCTGGAAGTTCGAGTTCGAGAAGTTCGTCCAAACTTCCCGAAAATGTTCGGGATCCGAACTCGACCAGAACTTTATCCCGAACCCCATTGAAGTCAATGGGGACCCGAACTTTTAGGCACTAAAAAGGCTGTAAAATAGTCCAGGAACGGGCTAGAGGGCTGCCAAAGGCAGCAAAATGTAGGTGAATCCCCTGCAAACAAATGTGGATAGGAAAATTAATTAAAATAAAATAAAATTTAACCAATATCAATTGAAGAGAGGTCCTACTGCAAGGAATCATGCGTCATATCACCCAACACTGGAGAAGGCCACTTTCAGTTATTTCGGCCCCAGCACCCAGACAGAGGAGAGAGGTCCCACAGCAAAGAATCATGCGTCATATCAGCCACCACTGGAGAAGACCACTTTCAGTTATTTATGCACCAGCACCCAGACCGAGGATACAGGTCCCACAGCAAGGAATCATGCGTCATTTCACCCACCACTGGAGAAGGCCACTTTCAGTTATTTCGGCCCAGCACCCAGACCGAGGATACAGGTCCCACAGCAAGTAATCATGCGTTATATCACCCACCACTGGAGAAGGCCACTTTCAGTTATTTATGCCCCAGCACCCAGACAGAGGAGAGAGGTCCCATAGCAAGGAATCATGCGTCATATCAGCGACCACCGGAGAATGCCACTTTCAGTTATTTATGGCCCAGCACCCAGACAGAGAAGAGAGGTCCCACAGCAAGGAATCATGCGTCATATCACCCACCACTGGAGAAGGCCACTTTCAGTTATTTCGGCTCAGCACCCAGACCGAGGATACAGGTCCCACAGCAAGGAATCATGCGTCATATCACCCACCACTGGAGAAGGCCACTTTCAGTTATTTCGGCCTCAGCATCCAGACAGAGGAGAGAGGTCCCACAGCAAGGAATCATGCGTCATATCACCCACCACTGGAGAAGGCCACTTTCAGTTATTTCGGCCCCAGCACCCAGACAGAGGAGAGGTCCCACAGCAAGGAATCATGTGTCATATCACCCAACACTGGAGAAGGCCACTTTCAGTTATTTATGCCCCAGCACCCAGACCGAGGATACAGGTCCCACAGCAAGAAATCATGCGTCATATCACCCACCACTGGAGAAGGCCACTTTGTTATTTCGGCCCAGCACCCAGACCGAGGATACAGGTCCCACAGCAAGGAATCATGCGTCATATCACCCACCACCGGAGAAGGCCACTTTCAGTTATTTCGGCCCCAGCACGCAGACAGAGGAGAGAGGTCCCACAGCAAGGAATCATGCGTCATATCACCCACCACTGGAGAAGGCCACTTTCAGTTATTTCGGCTCAGCACCCAGACCGAGGATACAGGTCCCACAGCAAGGAATCATGCGTCATATCACCCACCACTGGAGAAGGCCACTTTCAGTTATTTCGGCCTCAGCATCCAGACAGAGGAGAGAGGTCCCACAGCAAGGAATCATGCGCCATATCACCCACCACTGGAGAAGGCCACTTTCAGTTATTTCGGCCCCAGCACCCAGACAGAGGAGAGGTCCCACAGCAAGGAATCATGTGTCATATCACCCAACACTGGAGAAGGCCACTTTCAGTTATTTATGCCCCAGCACCCAGACCGAGGATACAGGTCCCACAGCAAGAAATCATGCGTCATATCACCCACCACCGGAGAAGGCCACTTTCAGTTATTTCGGCCCCAGCACCCAGACAGAGGAGAGAGGTCCCACAGCAAAGAATCATGCGTCATATCACCCACCACTGGAGAAGGCCACTTTCAGTTATTTATGCACCAGTACCCAGACAGAGGAGAGAGGTCCCAAAGCAAGGAATCATGCGTCATTTCACCCACCACTGGAGAAGGCCACTTTCAGTTATTTATGGCCCAGCACCCAGACAGAGAAGAGAGGTCCCACAGCAAGGAATCATGCGTCATATCACCCACCACCGGAGAAGGCCACTTTCAGCTATTTCGGCCCCAGCACGCAGACAGAGGAGAGAGGTCTCACAGCGAAGAATCATGCGTCATATCACCCACCACTGGAGAAGGCCACTTTCAGTTAATTATGCCCCAGCACCCAGACAGAGGAGAGAGGTCCCACAGCAAGGAATCATGCGTCATATCACCCACCACTGGAGAAGGCCACTTTCAGTTATTTATGACTCAGCACCCAGACAGAGGAGAGAGGTCCCACAGCAAGGAATCATGCGTCATATCACCCACCACTGGAGAAGGCCACTTTCAGTTATTTCGGCTCAGCACCCAGACAGAGGAGAGAGGTCCCACAGCAAGGAATCATGCGTCATATCACCCACCACTGGAGAAGGCCACTTTCAGTTATTTCGGCCTCAGCATCCAGACAGAGGAGAGAGGTCCCACAGCAAGGAATCATGCGTCATATCACCCACCACAGGAGAAGGCCACTTTCAGTTATTTTGGCCCCAGCACCCAGACAGAGGATACAGGTCCCACAGTAAGGAATCATGCGTCATATCACCCACCACTGGAGAAGGCCACTTTCAGTTATTTCGGCTCAGCACCCAGACCGAGGATACAGGTCCCACAGCAAGGAATCATGCGTCATATCACCCACCACTGGAGAAGGCCACTTTCAGTTATTTCGGCTCAGCACCCAGACAGAGGAGAGAGGTCCCACAGCAAGGAATCATGCGTCATATCACCCACCACAGGAGAAGGCCACTTTCAGTTATTTTGGCCCCAGCACCCAGACAGAGGATACAGGTCCCACAGCAAGGAATCATGCGTCATATCACCCACCACTGGAGAAGGCCACTTTCAGTTATTTAGGCCAGGCACCCAGACAGAGTAGAGAGGTCCTACAGCAAGGAATTATGCATCATATCACCCACCACTGGAGAAGGCTATTTTCAGTTATTTCGGCCCAGCACCCAGACAGAGGAGAGAGGTCCCACAGCAAGGAATCATGCGTCATATCACCCACCACTGGAGAAGGCCACTTTCAGTTATTTAGGCCAGGCACCCAGACAGAGTAGAGAGGTCCTACAGCAAGGAATTATGCATCATATCACCCACCACTGGAGAAGGCTATTTTCAGTTATTTCGGCCCAGCACCCAGACAGAGGAGAGAGGTCCCACAGCAAGGAATCATGCGTCATATCACCCACCACCGGAGAAGGCCACTTTTAGTTATTTTGGCCCCACCACCCAGACAGAGGAGAGGTTCATTCAACTATGGGTTGCAACGCAAAATCATGGTAAAGTAAAAAAAAATGAGGATTCAATAAAGAAATGCCCCGGAGTACAAGAATACATTTTTGAGGGGGAGGCAGTTATAAATGTCTATTCTTGGAGAAGTAGTGGCGGCTGGGAACAACATACTGTGTGACAGCCATGGACATCAGCTGTTTGAAGCTGTCTGTGTCCACCATCCTGAATGACAGCATTTCAAAGGCCAGTAGTTTAGAAATGCTGGCATTCAGGCCCAGGGCTCGAGGGTGGCTAGGTGGGAATTTATGCTTTCTCTCCAAGGTTTGTGAGATGGAGAGCTGAACGCTGGCGTGTGACATGGTGGAGATGCTTGGTGACGCAGGTGGTGTTGTCGGTGGCACATCCTCTGTTTGGTGGACGGCAGGTGCCAACATTCCTCCCGAGGCGGAGGAAGAGGCCGAGGCAGCAGCAGAAGAGGGAGCAGGGCGAGCCAGAGTGAGTTCCTTGCTTTTAAGGTGTTTACACCACTGCAGTTCATGCTTTGCATGTAGATGCCTGGTCATGCAGGTTGTGCTAAGGTTCAGAACGTTAATGCCTCGCTTCAGGCTCTGATGGAACAGCGTGCAAACCATTCGGGTCTTGTCGTCAGCACATTGTTTAAAGAAGTGCCATGCCAGGGAACTCCTTGAAGCTGCCTTTGGGGTGCTCTGTCCCTGGTGACGGTGGCCAGTAGCAGGTGAATTCTCTTGGAGGCGGCTGTTCTGCTTTTGCCCCCTGCTCCCTCTTTTACTACGCTGTTGGCTCGGTCTCACCACTGCCTCTTCCTCTGAACTATGAAAGTCAGTGGCACGACCTTCATTCCATGTAGGGTCTAGGACCTCATTGTCCCCTGCATCGTCTTCCACACAGTCTTCCTCCCTGACCTCCTGTTCGGTCTGCACACTGCAGAAAGACGCAGCAGTTGGCACCTGTGTTTCGTCATCATCAGAGACGTGCGGACTCCAATGAGGTGGTATTCCCATGTCCTCATCATCAGGAAACATCAGTGGTTGTGAATCAGTACATTATAAGTCTTCCACCACTGGGGAAGGGCTATGTGGAATCCCTTGGGAAACCCTGTCAGCAGAGTCTTCAAACAGCATAAGAGACTGCTGCATAACTTGAGGCTCAGACAGTTTTCCTGATATGCATGGGGGGGTTGTGACAGACTGATGGGCTTGGTTTTCAGGTGCCACCTGTGCGCTTTCTACAGAAGACTGGGTGGGAGATAATGTTGTGAACATGCTGGATCCACTGTCGGCCACCCAATTGACTAGTGCCTGTACCTGCTCAGGCCTTACCATCCTTAGAACGGCATTGGGCCCCAACAAATATCGCTGTAAATTCTGGCGGGTACTGGAACCTGAGGTAGTTGGTTCACTAAGACGTGTGGCTGTGGCAGAATGGCCACGTCCTCTCCCAGCACAAGAGGGTACACTAACACTACCGCGTCTGTGTCCCTTACTAGATGTTTTCCTCATGGTTACCGTTCACCAAGCACCACACTAAGAAAAAAAATATTTGGCCCAATGTATTGATTTCAAATTCAGGCCTTTTTTTACAGGCACCTAACACTATCTGCCGATTTATTTATGTAGCGTATTACACTAATCCAGGCACAGCAGTAACCACTGATTTAGGGGAATATCTCTTTTAGGGCTAGTATTTAGGCCCTGTATGAAAGGTATCCTTTTATGGACAGATTTGCAATTGGCCTGCAACAGCTCGAACACCAGATTCAGGGTATTGCTATTTTGGCAATTGAATTTAACCCCAGAACAAAATATATGTTTTGGCGGACACTATTATACTTTGCCAGCCACAGCTGAAACCACTGATTTATGGTATTGCTATTTTGGCAATTGAATTTCACCCCAGAACAAAATATATAATTTGCAGGACACTATGAAACTTGGCCAGCCACAGCTGAAACCACTGATTTATGGTATTGCTATTTTGGCAATTGAATTTCACCCCAGAACAAAATATATGTTTTGGCGGACACTATGAAACTTGGCCTGCAACAGCTGGGACACCAGATTCAGGGTATTGCTATTTTGGCAATTGAATTTCACCCCAGAACAAAATATATGTTTTTGCAGCTTGTTCTGGTGCACCACAAGTCACAAAATGGCCACCCATCACCCCAGAAAATAAGTGACAGAAAAACGCTCTGTGCAGCCTAAAAATCAGTGAGCAAGTAACTAGCAGAAGTTCAATCATTCACAGCTGTAGATCGATCCGTTCATTAGGTGCTGTTGCTGACTTTTCCCTGCCTAATCTCGCCCTCACAGAAGCTGCGTCCTCTCCCTACACTAATCAGAGCAGTGTGACGTGCGGCGCTACGTGACTCCAGCTTAAATAGAGGCTGGGTCATGCTGCACTTGGCCAATCACAGCCATGCCATTAGTAGGCATGGCTGTGATGGGCTCTTAGGGCAAGAAGTAAAACGCTAGCTGATTGGCTGCTGTGCAGCCCTTCAGAAAGCGGGAAGTAATCGCCTAACAACGAACCCGAACTTTTTTGAAAATGTCCGGGTTCAGGTCCGTGTCCCAGACACCCCAAAATTCGGTACGAACCCGAACTATGCTTGAACTGTTCGCTCAACACTATTCGGGAACAGCATGGGGAGGATGTCTGGATGCATTTTGGACTCCCAGGTCGCTGCTGGGAACAATGTTGTCCGAGTAGTACGCCAATTTTACAGACAATAATATGCACAAAACCGAAGTTAAAATCAATTTTAGAGGAAAAATTGTTAGGAAACTTGTATATAAAGTGCAAGTGCTACAAAAAATTACAAGGAAGAGGCACTCCTATAAAAACTGTATATCACATAAAAGAGGGTCTCCTTCACATTGTGGTACAATTGTTTAGGTAATAGAACTCCTACACTCATAAAGCCTATGCACTAAGTGAAAGGGCTGCCGAAAATTACAAGGAACCGGCACTCCAATACACCCTTTATTACACATAAAGGAGGGCATCAAACACACCCTTGAAAAGTTATGATTGATTTGAAAAATTATGATTGATGGCCTGCTGGTGACCCTCTAAAACATTAGGGGCGAGGGTCTGCTGCTGAACTGACCATCTAAAACATTAGGGGAGAGGGTCTGCTGCTGAGCTGACCATCTAAAACATTAGGGGAGAGGGTCTGCTGCTGAGCTGACCATCTAAAACATTAGGGGTGAGGGTCTGCTGCTAATCTGACTCTCTAAAACATTATGGGCGAGGGCCTGCTGCTGATCTGACAATCTAAAACATTAGGGGTGAGCGCCTGCTGCTGAGCAGACATCTAAAACATTAGGGGAGAGGGCCTCCTGCTGATCTGACTATCTAAAAAATTAGGGGTAAGAGTCTGCTGCTGAGCTGATCATCTAAAACATTAGGGGAGAGGGTCTGCTGCTTGCTGAGCTGACTCTCTAATACATTAGGGTTGACGGTCTGCTGCTGAGCTGACTCTCTAAAACATTAGGGGTGAGTGCCTGCTGCTGATCTGACCATCTAAAACATTAGGGGTGAGTGCCTGCTGCTGATCTGACCATCTAAAACATTAGGGGCGAGGGTCTGCAGCTGAGCTGATTATCTAAAACATTAGAGGTGAGGGTCTGCTGCTGAGCTGACTCTCTAAAACAATAGGGGTGAGTGCCTGCTGCTTATCTGACCATCTAACACATTAGGGACGAGGGCCTGCTGCTGAGCTGACTCTCTAAAACATTAGGGGCGAGTGCCTGCTGCTGATCTGACCATGAAAAAAATTATGGTCGAAGGCCTCCTGCAGAGCTGACCATTGAAATAATTATGGTTGAGGGTCTGCTGCTGAGCTGACTCTATAAAATATTAGGGGTTTGGGTCTGCTGCTGAGCTGACTCTCTAAAACATGAGGGGTGAGGGCCTGCTGCTGATCTGACCATCTAAAACATTAGGGGCGAGGGTCTGCTGCTGAGCTGACCATCTAAAATATTAGTCGTGAGGGTTTGCTGCTGAGCTGACTCTCTAAAATATTAGAGGCAAGTGCCTGCTGCTGAGCTGACCATCAAAAAAATTATGGTTGAGGGTCTGCTGGTTAGCTGACTCTCTAAAACATTTGGAGCGAGGGCTTGCTGCTGCTCTGACCATGGAAAAAATTATGCTTGAGTGTCTGCTGCTGAGCTGACTCTCTAAAACATTAGGAGTGAGGGCAGCCTAATAATCATGTTGATATGATGGAGGAGGAGGAGGACGAGAAAAGGAAGATTGAACCATATACCCTTTTTGGTCGTGGAAAGGGTGAATGAGAGTACAGTGTATTCAATAAACCATAAAAGCCACATTTAAAGTGCCTTTATGTTCAGCCACTTTCCTCAGGAGAACTCAGGGGCAATTCAGGCCTTGTTCATTTTTATATGAGTCAACCGGTAAGCATTTTCAGTTGACAGGCGGATGCGCTCATCCGTTATTATGCCCCCAGCAGCACTAAATACCCACCCTGACAAAACGCTGGCGGCAGGGCAGGCCAGCACCTCTGAGATGTACAGTGCCAGTTTGTGCCACGTGTCCAGCTTGGACAACCAATAGTTGTAAGGCACAGAGGGATCATTGAGGACGCAGACATGGTCTGCTACGTACTGCTTCACAAACTTACAAAATGTTTCCCTCCTTGTGACAGTAGGCCACGCATCAGAGTGAGGGTGCTGGTGGAGTGTCATGAAACTGTCCCTGGTCTTAGAGAGTGTTGTCCTGCCTGTGTTGGAACTGCTGTGTGTTCCCCTCGTCTCCCCTCTTCAGTTGCCCAAGGAACCACGTACTCTGCCGCCAGCGTTGTCAGCTGGAAATTTTTGGAGCAATTTTTCCACAAGGACCTTCTGGTATTGCATAAATCAGGGCACAAGATCTCCTCAGGGCCCTCTTCAAGTGTGGGATCACTTGTTTGCAAAAACTCTCCATTGTGGGAGGATGGAGGATCAGGGTGAGGATTCTGTTGACCAGACACTTGACTACTGAGGCTGGACTTTGTGGAAGACAGAGTGGTGTTTAACTGACTGGAAGCATTATCTGCTGCAATCCCACCAACCACCTGATCCCACTGGTCTGACTTTGAGAGTGGTGTCCTGCGCCACCCTTCAAACTGGGACACGAAGCTAGGTATCATGGATGAGTTTGTCTTTTGTGCTCTGCCATCAGGCAGTTTCACCGCGGCCAGGGCCACGGCCTCTGTGTGCTCTATTAGCAGCACGGCCACTTCTCCGTCCCTTACTGCTCGCCTTTATCATATTAAATGGTATATATGCTTGCAAGTATGTCACATGTACAGCAGCGCAGTTTTTTTAAATGTATGTGAAAATAAATTACAGCCAATGTCACGGATACTTGGGATGCGGAATCGTTATACAGGAGATGTAGCACAGGTAATGTCTCTGTCTGCAACGTCTACGGAAAAAGTACACTGGATGTCACAGATATTTTTAGTATGCGCACAAGTTAAACGGGAGATGTAGTGCAGATAATGTAGCTGTCCGCAGCATCTACGGAAAAAGCACACTGGGTGTCACAGATATTTTTAGGATGCGCACACGTTAAACGGGAGATGTAGAGCAGATAATTACGCTGTCTGCAGCGTCTATGAAAAAAGTACACTGGATGACATAGATATTTTTAGGCTGCGCACACGTTACACAGGAGATGTAGCGAAGATAATGTCGCTGTTTGCAGCAGCCAAACAATTGAACGCCATTTAGCGCCAGATTCAATAGTCCTTAAAAGGACTTTTGGGTCTCTAACAATTTCACACAATTTAGCGCAGGTTGCGCTAATAACATATATTGCTGCCAGATACAACAATAGTTCATAAAAGGACTTTTGGGTCTCTAACACCAACCCTGCCTAACAAAAAAATAAAATTAAATTCCCTACACTATCTGTCCCTTCTACAGCACAGCTCTCCGACTAAGGCTACTTTCACACTGGCGTCTTGTGCGGATCCGTCATGTATCTGCTCAGACGGATCTGCACTGATAATACATCCGCATGCATCTGTTCAGAACGGATCCGTTTGTATTATCATGAACATACAACCTACAAAAATGTGTGCTAAATCCCTTGCAATAACCAACAAAGATAAATGGTTCAAAAGCAATTTTATTAAATCTTAATCCATAAAACCCATAGATAACACATAATAGACATAGAAAAACATCCAATGAGGGTACATATGCAATATGGGGAGATGTACTGGAGAAAAACCCAGTGGAGGAGGGACTCAGAACAATATGCATACAGTGATATCAAATCAGCTAGTACTAATCCGGTGCCGGGAAGTACAAATGAGATCCCGGTCCAGATATGCACGTGCTAAAGGATCTGTTTCAGACTATGACAGTATTTCCTCACAGAAAAGGTAAAAGTATCAGGTCTATATGTATACACAGATATAATATCACATCAATAGAGACAAAAGTGCCAGCAGACCTCTAATAATGGAAAATCTAAAGCAAGAGCATATGAATAGGTTAAAGTGTAACAGTCCTCCGTCCTCAGACCCATCTCACCTACTCAGCGCGTTCCGCACTTAGCTTCGTCAGCTAAGTGCGGCGAAACGCATTGGGTAGGTGAGATGGGTCTGGGTACGGAGGGCTGTTACACTTTTTAACCTATTCATATGCTCTTGCTTTAGGATTTTCCATTATTAGGGGTCTTCCCGGCACCGGATTAGTACTAGCTGATTTGATATCACTGTATGCATATTGTTCTGAGTCCCTCCTCCACTGGGTTTTTCTCCAGTACATCTCCCCATATTGCATATGTACCCTCATTGGATGTTTTTCTATGTCTATTATGTGTTATCTATGGATTTTATGGATTAAGATTTAATAAAATTGCTTTTGAACCATTTATCTTTGTTGGTTATTGCAAGGGATTTAGCACACATTTTTGTAGGTTGTATTGAATAGTGTGTCCCAGTTAGGTCTCTGGTATTTTTGATGTATGAAAGTTATCATGAACATAGGCAAAACGGATCCGTCTTGAACACCATTGAAAGTCAATGGGGGACGGATCCGTTTTCTGTTGTGTCATATTGTGTCATTGAAAACAGATCCGTCCCCATTGACTTACATTGTATGTCAGGACGGATCCATTTGGCTCAGTTCCATCAGACGGACACCAAAAACGCTGCAAGCAGCGTTTTGGTGTCCGCCTCCAGAGCCAAACTGATGCATTCTGAACGGATCCTTATCCATTCAGAATGCATTGGGGCAAAACTGATACGTTTTGGACCGCTTGTGAGAGCCCTGAGATGGATCTCACAAGCGGATCCAAAAACGCCAGTGTGAAAGTAGCCTAAGACTGAGCTGGACCACGTGTCATCGGCTGCTTTATAACATCCGATTATGTGTTCCGGCCAGCCAATCACTGTAATGCCAGTAATCAACATGGCTCCGGTATTACAGTGAGTGGCACTACTTACCTGGACGTTTATTGGCTGCATAGGAGACTCGAGCATCGCACTCGAGCACAAGCGGTATTCGGCTGAAAACCGCAATGTGCTGTGCATGCTCGCTCAACACTACTGATGGCATATCCTAGTGGTATGCAATTAATGTTTGTACTGAGACAATTGATTTCACATAGAAATGTAATCCTTATTTTCAGCATTCAAACACTTGTTTCATGGATTAAAGTAGTTTGTGTGGTAACGGAAGGGATTGTTTGCTCACCCATGCATTTATAGATACTCATACATTAACTATCTAGATCTAGTCCAATAC
Organism: Bufotes viridis; assembly: GCA_033119425.1. Classification (NCBI taxonomy): domain Eukaryota; kingdom Metazoa; phylum Chordata; class Amphibia; order Anura; family Bufonidae; genus Bufotes; species Bufotes viridis. Next base: position 145,730,812 of record CM065592.1, on the reverse strand, counting down.
ATTTATTTCATTGTTATGAATTTAAAAGATGCAAATAATCCCCTACTGTCATCAATACCTATATTAAACAGTATAAGTTTATCTATCGTTTTGGTAGGCTAAGGACGTGCACTTACAAATATGAAAATTCTTTAAAAACATAATTGGAGAGAGTAAATTTGGCATTACATATGTCTTGATAAGAAATACATTAAGGGCTCATGCACACAAACGTTTTATTTTCCTGTTTACATTCCATTTTTTTGCGTTCCGTATACGGAACCATTCATTTCAATGGATCTGAAAAAAACGGAAGGTATTTCCGTTCCGTTCAAAGAAAGAACATGTCCTATTATTGTCCTCATAACAGACAAGGATAGTACTGTCCTATCAGGGGCCAGCTGTTCCTTTCCACAGAACGGAATTTCCGAATTTCAGAATTAGAAAAGGGGATGAAAAAAAGAAAGGTACAAGTAAAAATATGCATATACAGAATTTGATGACTGCTGCATAAACTATGCAAGATGTGCTGCAGTAAAATAGTCATGTCCAGCATAATTTGTCTTATTTTCATCTTGATGAAATGTTATCTAAAATTTTATTTGTGGTCGGGGCTACATGACACGTAACCGTCTACCTGCCTACCTAACTAGGCTAAGCGGCTTGAGTTGTGCCATAACCGCTGCGTAGGAGGAATGCCTGAAGGGGGGCATGCCCTGCAAGGTGTTTATGAAAAATAAGGGTGGGTTGGGAGGGTACGCAGCAGCCGTCGACACGCCCAAGGGAGGCGCCTGCCTGGTATAAATGTGCTACTTAAGCCCCTCCCACAAATACAGGCCAATAAACCGGCCTTCTAACTTGTGGTCGGGGCTACATGACACGTAACCGTCTACCTGCCTACCTAACTAGGCTAAGCGGCTTGAGTTGTGCCATAACCGCTGCGTAGGAGGAATGCCTGAAGGGGGCCAAAAAGACAACTAAATGATACACAATAGTACATAACACTAACATGACCAACCTCTGGAATGCAAGAACATCTCTCAACTAGGCTGAGGTATGAACCTATTGAACATGCAGAGCGCCTAAATTCCGGACAACATGGAGCCAGAACTATTGTTCCCAGAGGCAGCGCACGCTGCACCTGACCTCAAGGAAAGGCCAGATAGCTGTTGGTTTGGACCCTAAAATGGGACACCGGGATAGGACATGCCGCATAACTGAGAAGTGGTGAGGGGTGCCGTGAGGACCGCGACAGAGTACTCTTAGGTCTTGGTCTGTTACTGCTGCCAGTAATTACTAAAAGACACAAAGCCGGGCACTCTGAAAGGAATGTCGGAAAGAGAATGATTATATTGGGGCCAAAATGGCAATGAAACCAGTGCCAGCAACAACACCAACATGACCAACCTCTGGAATGCAAGAACATCTCAACTAGATTGAGGTATGAACCTAATAAACATGCAGAGCGTCACTGACCTAGCTTCCGGACAAATGGGCCGGAACTATCGTACCTAGAGGCAGCGTATGCCGCACCTCACCTGAAGGAAAGGCTGATAGATGTAGGTTTCAACCCTAATTTGGACATAGGCATGCGGTCATGCCGCACGACAAAGGTGTAAGTAGAGATTAGCGCAAAGACCTACATTCGACCTTGCAACGTCAGACAAACAACCTGCATCACATTCGTCGCGCATTCGCGATATAGCAATATTCGTTATTTCGCATGCAATATCATGACTAGCGACTAATTCGAGTAATATTTGCGTGCGCATAAATTGTTCGTTATTAATAATGTTTAAACAGCTTTACACGTATAGAAAGCTTGAAATGGCGGGAGTCATTTGAGTGAATGGAAGGGGCAAAAAGGCATGTGGAAATTCGTACAATACACTCAGCGTACTGGAGTCTGACACGACCTGTTAACGCTAGGTAGGTAAGGGAATACAAACCGCGAATAGATTAATGCGATTATTCAAGTGACGAACATTATTAAAACTCTATCGTTTAATCTCTACTGTGAAAGAAGCAACAAAGGTCGGGGAAATTATGTCTGAATATATTTTTTTTTTTTTTTTTTGTTCCAGATACAGTTTCTTTATCACTCACTATCCATCTCAAGAGCGAATATACGCAATTGCGAATATGGGGTCAAGTATTTAACATATTCGCAAACCTCAAAATCACAATATTCAAGATCCAACTCGCCTTGCGAATACTCGCGCCCAACACCAGTGGCGAGTGGGCCATGGGAACCCCAACAGAGTACTCGCAAGGCCTTGGTTTGTTACTGCTGCCAGTAATTGCTGATAGACCCGAACCGGGCACCGTGAATAGAAAGTCGGAAAGTAAATGATTATATTGGGGCCAAGAAATGGTAACAAAAGCAGTGCCAGCGAAAGCATCTGAAGAAAAATAAAATAAAATGGTTGAAACTGCCGTGCCCTGAGCGACGTGTACAGTTTGACGTTGCGATACTGCAACCTGATGAAAACGTGACTTACCCAACACTGAACCTATAGCAACGTATAAAGAAACATTAAGTAGCGAGTTTGTAAGCTGATAAAGTTTCACACATACTTACTTTCCATTTAATTTAAGTTCCCCCTGCTACCTTAGCAACAGATGTAATTGACCACACCAACTAAGAATGGAGAGCTGTTACGTGACCTGAAGAAGCAAATGACATGCAAAGATGCTCCTGGCTGTGGTAGTATGCCGACACAGACGTGATGCCTGTAGGCATCAGAACCAACGAAATGGTTGACACCGCCGAGGCCCGAGTGACGGGTCAGGTCTGATGTTGTGACACCGCAAACTGATGAGAAATGACTTACCCAACATTCTGGACCTATAACAACCTAAAAATAAAACGTCAAGTAGCAAAGCCCGCAACCTAATGGGAAATCCACCCGAGATGTGATTTTTATTTTTTTCTTTCCCCACTACCTTAGCAACAGATGTAACTGACCACACCAACTGAGAATGGCGAGCTGTGACATGACCTGAAAAGCAAAATTACATGCAATTAATAAAGCTGGCTGTGGTAGCATGCCGACACTGACACGAGGCATCGGAACCAACAAAATGGTTGAAACCGCCGAGGCCTGAGTGACGGGTCAGGTCTGATGTTGCGAGACCGCAAACTGATGAAATGTGACTTACCCAACATTCAGAACCTATAACAACCTAAAATAAACGTCAAGTAGCAAAGCCCGTAACATAATGAGAAATCCGCCCATAATGTGATTTTTTTTTTTTTCTTTTCTACTACCCAAGCATGAGAAGTAATTGACCACATCAACTGAGAATGGCGAGCTGTGACGTGACCTCAAAAGCAACGAATGACATATAAAGACAAACCTGACTGTGGTAGTATGCTGACACTAACACGAGGCATGCAGTAATATAAACCACCTGCACCACACCACTCCGCTATAGGCGAGTACATGCAAACGTCGCCACCATCAGCACATGCGCCCAGTAGAGATGTGAGCGTATAAGCCGTAAAACCAAACCAAACTCAGTTCTCGGCGAAAGCCACGCTTCTATCTATTTTTAGCACAAATAAAGCAACAAAACGAGGCAAAAATAACGAAATAAAAATGGTCCTCATGGGTCTCTGCAATTACCTTTGTAGCAAGTAGCTCCCCCAGTGTCCAGCTAACACTCTGAACTGAAGATGGATCCCCAGCACCTGCACAGGTGCTTATTAAGTGCACAAACTCAGGTTCACAACCTTAAAGTGATACACACACATTTTACATTTCCAAAACAAATGAAACAAGACAAATGAAATGTACCTCAGCGCAGAGGAGCTTACCGTCTACTCAATATACATATCGCAAAATAGCATTTATACTAAAGAAACAATAACACTCTGAAAACAGCAACTCTGCTCCACCTGGAGTAATCAGCTGCCTCACCCTCTATAATGCGAGTAAGGGGATAATGCTGAAAGTCAGTGTGAACAAGGCCTTAGTCTGTCTGCAGAAATAATAGCGGATAGTGAGAGAGGTTTGCTGGGAAGATACCTCAGCACAGAGGAGCTCACCGTCTACTCAATGTACATATCGCAAAATAGCATTTATACTAAAGAAACAATAACACTTTGTAAACAGCAACTCTGCTCCACCTGGATTAATCAGCTGCCTGAACCTATCCCTCTATAATGCAAGTAAGGGGATAATGCTGGATGTCAGTGTGAACAAGGCTTTAGTCTGTCTGCAGAAATATTAGCGGATAGCGAGAGAGGTTTGCTGGGAAGATTCCTCCGCACAGAGGAGCTCACCGTCTACTCAATATACATATTGCAAAATAGCATCTATACTAAAGAAACAATAACACTCTGAAAACAGCAACTCTGCTCCACCTAGAGTAATCAGCTGCCTGCATCTTACCCTATATAACGCAAGTAAGGGGATAATGCTTGACGTCAGTGTGAACAAGGCTTTAGTCTGTCTGCAGAAATAATAGCAGATAGTGGGAGAGGTTTGCTGGGAAGATACCTCCACACAGAGGAGCTTACCGTCCACTCAATATACATATCGCAAATGTCATCTATACTAAAGAAACATTAACCCTTTGTAAACAGCAACTCTGCTCCACCTGGATTAATCAGCTGCCTCACCCTCTATGATGCAAGTAAGGGGATAATGCTGGATGTCAGTGTGAACGAGCCCTTAGTCTGTCTGCAGAAATAATAGCGGATAGCGAGAGAGGTTTACTGGCGAGCAGCGAAGTGAAAGCAAACAAGAAAGACATACAGATATACACGGACAGACTAAGCAAGGTGGCCTGTGCAAGACATGGGAAACGTGCGAGAAAACGAGACGGAGTCACGCTGACCCCTGCTGCCTAACCGTGCTGCCGCGTGGGCGCCAAGCGTGGGCTGCCAGGCAGAATCGCTCCGGTGCAGTGCTGCTCCTACTTACCAAAGGAGCCGACACACACCGCCGGCCGGACTAACCGTGTTGCCGCGTGGGCGCCAAACGTGGGCTGCCAGGCAGAATCGCTCCGGTGCAGTGCTGCTCCTACTTACCAAAGGAGCCGACACACCGCCGGCCGGACTAACCGCGTTGCCGCGTGGGCGCCAAACGTGGGCTGCCAGGCAGAATCGCTCCGGTGCAATGCCGCTCCTCCTCACCAAAGGACACACATCGCCGGCCGGATTGTAACGGGACAATGCTGCACGAGCTGGTTGCAAACGCTCACCCGACCGGAACGACCTCCACTGGGATCCTGGACACTGACTGGGTATGGAAGCTGCAGATTCAGCCCATGTGCTGCAACAGGTGGCTCTGACTGCACACAACTACACAGCAGCCGTCGACACGCCCAAGGGAGGCGCCTGCCTGGTATAAATGTGCTACTTACGCCCCTCCCACAAATACAGGCCAATAAACCGGCCTTCTAACATCACATTTTTTGCTGTAGATAATCATTAGGGTTTAGTGAATCAAGGTATCCTAAGTGGACTTCGATTCGAATTTCAGGGAAAATGTGATTCACTGCAAAGCCGAATTTCCTAGTGCTTCGTGGTAACGAGTCAATTTTCCCTAAAATAGTGGTAAAAAAAAAATACTCATACTCACCTCATACATTTGGCTGCAAAAAGGCTGCTGCAGCCACCTTGATTGAAGATTCTCCGCGTGCATGACGCCATCATGCAGGATGCATGATTTTACACGGAATCTTCAATTAAGATGGTCGTGGCGGCCTCTCTGCGATCAAATGGATGAGGTGAATAATATTATTTTTTTCAACGGTTTAACCCCTGAAAGCCCTCACTATTATTCTCAGAAGCCCCAATCAGTGATGAGGGGTTCAATGACGAGGGGGGCGGTGCAAACGCTGTTCCCCGTCATTACTGCTGCTACTTACAAAGAAATGTGCTTTGTGAAATTCCGCGAAAACAGATTAATTAAGTTTTGTAAACTTCACTCTTCAATAGTTATCATTAATGTGCTTTGCAATCTCCGTACAGTTGTCATACCTACAGTCCTTAAATGTCCCTTCATATTGAGCAATCATTTAAATATACAAAAAACTAAGTGTTGGGGCACTATGGTAGTACAGACAATAAGCCCCTAATGACTAGAAAAGGCCTTGAAGGGGTTTTACGAGAGTTCAATATTGATGATCTACCATCCAGTCTATCCTTTTTGGCACATAATAAGACTAGTGTTGAGCAAAGAAAAGCATTTGAAACGTAATTTAGTCCGAAATTTAGAAAAATTTTGATTTGCAACTAATACGAATTTCCTTGCGCTTTGTGGTAACAAATCAAGTTTATCTAAAATAGAGGCTGCACTTGTTACAAAGTGAAAGTAGGAAGCCCGAGAACAAAAGATCACCCATAATTCAGCCAGCCAACCCACAGATAGCCATCGCCTGTGATGTCACAACCTTATAAAACCCTCATCCTGCTCGGTTTCCGCCATTGTCCTGTGAGCTACGTCCTGTGCCCCACGTAACCAGCCAAACCCCATACCAGCAACAGCCCCTGTTTAAAGGTGCATTAAAGGTGCCGCACTGCCATTAACAATAAAGATCAACTATACAGTGCGGTCTTCATTATTAAATGAAAGACAGCTGAGGGCTTATTGGCATGGCTGCAACCCGGCTGCAGCATGGCCACTCCCTGTGGCCGTATCCTAAGGCAGAGTGGCCTGGGTATACCTGATTTATAGCTATTCTTGACAAATTAATTAGTAACAAATTTAATTTCTTAGCTAACTTTGGCAAAGCTGCCAAATCAAATTTTTTAAAACTTTGCTCATCTCTAAATAAGACCTTAATAAGTCACAAAATACCTCTGGGGAACATTTACAATTTCAAATAGAAGTATAACAGTCCCTATAGAGATAATTCTGCTATGCCTAAAGACACCCAGTATTCACTTGGTTGCTTTGTCCAATAAGAGAAGTGGCATTGCTGCTTCATCAATTCAATACATGCTCCCCATTGACCCTGACCTGCTCTTACTAGATTCCTTGAGCTTTAAACCCAGACCATACATTCACAATCACACAGGTTTAAAGCCCAGCACTAGGCTCAGTACATAAAGTATATGGTGTGTTGTAGTTATTAGGTTGAAGAAAAATAAAATCTTAGACTCCTGAGTCCTTATATAAATTATTTTGTCAAGAATCAGGATGCAATTAAGTACTTTGTGTAAATTGGGCACTCTATATGCTACACTATAGAGATGGCCACCTGTTTATCATGCCATCAATTAGCAGCTTTCTTTTGAGAAGAGAAAGAAGAAAACAACACCCTTCTAATAGTTTTGAGTCACAGATGGTATCGGGGAACTAGTAGAACTTCAGGAATACATTTTTAGAATATTATTTTCAACAATACTTTTATAATAGAATCAAGGATAATAACTGAATTCTGACAAATATGTATATATAAATTTGTCCAAAAATATGAAAATATATTTTAAATATCCTTGGCAACAAAAACTTTTTATTGTGCATGGTTATACATACAGTTACATAACGGTCAAATTTATGTATAAGGCCATGGCCAAAGTATAGTATCAAGATTGCAGGCATTTGATGGTCATTGATGATCATTTTGTTATCAATGCATACAAACGGTCTTTTCGCCCTGTTCATTGCCACAGATTCCATGGTGATTTAAAATTGGGCTAATCCGCTTGCGGACAATCTGTGATATAAATCCGAGTCTCGGCTGTGGATTTTTGCAGCATATTTTCTAGGAGGAAATGTAAATCTATGCAATGTGAAGATAACGCTAACACGTGGCCCTAACGCTGTCCTAACGCTGTCCACACATTTGATATTAGGGGGAAAGCAACTACAAAAGTTGCATTTGCAAACTGATGATTTATAGTAGAAACTCAAACACTGGATAATATGAAACAAAACGCTACTGTCCATCAAAGAAGCAGATAAATTGCAAATGTTGTTCCCATAAACGGCTGGGCTACCTAAAAAACCCATGCCATGGAGTGTTACCACTGACAATAAAGACATTACAAACTATGTCACTGCTCCCTGTTAAATCTACATTTGCAGGCAATAAAATCATCAGTTTGCAACTATTGGTAATAAAACTTTAATCACTTTAGCAATTTCCACTGACCCCATTAGGGCAAACATTTCCCACTGTCCTATAAATACGAATAATATTAATAATAATAATAATAATAATAAAACTAAGGCTAAAATGTCAAGCACTAAGCCCACCTAGAGTTTTATGGCATAGCGTCAGTGAAAACATGGGAAAACATAATCTTTTTATCTTTTTTCTTTTTTGTCTTAACAATCCGTATTTCTGGAAAGAAGTGAGTTGATAAAGAGGTTTAATTGTTTGTCAGTGAGCCTTATGGTGCAGTGTCTTCATTTACTTCAACCCTGAATCCTATTACTAATTCAATTCTCTAGACTCCCCTCAATCTAAAAGTCGGGCTCTTAATTATTGCACTACTAGCAATGCAAGCAAATAAAGCTCAAGCTTTCTCTTGTGCTCATTCTTATTCTATCACTACCTTTGTCTGTTTTCCTGAGGAATCTAATAGAATATAGATTTTTTATCCTCCAAGAAATCAGCCTCCACTTTTACCATTCAATCATGATATTAGCTGTCCATTAACTTGAATTTCATGGCATGACAGCAAGTTTACACTTCCAAGGCTGTTCATTCACCCAATCAACGCAAAGGTATCACCTTCAATATTAAAGTTATATAAGGAATGTTAGTCTACGGTCTGTCACATTATGCCAGGTAAATGCTGCAGTGTCACACTTTTCCTATCACTTTATAGGCACTTACAAGGTAAATGGACAACTACAAGAAGTTACCGCGCATCCATATTCATGGAAAATTTGTGTTTTGTCTAGGAATTATAAGTCAATTCAAATATATAGGGGGGGATTTATCATGGGTGGCTCAGTGGTTAGCATTGGTGCCTTCACTGCCTTGCAGGGCTGGGGTCCTAGGTTTGAATCTGACCAAGGACATCTGCATGGAGTTTGTATGTTCTCCATGTGTTTGCGTGGGTTTCCTCCAGGTACTCTGTTTCCTCCCATACTCCAAAGACATACTGATAGAGAACTTAGATTGTTTGCCCCATTGTAAAGTGCTGCGGAATATGTCAGTGCTACATAAGTGTACAAAAGAAATAAATGAGGGGAATATTTCAAGTCACTTTTGTTTGAGTCTCTGTTGGAGTACTTTATCACATTCATCGAATGTCTCATGTTGTTTGATAAATTTGTCTTATTTTTAAACCTAACACTTTTATCTAGAAAATCTACTCCAGTTTTCCGACTCCACACTTCTATTAGAGCGACATTGCAACTTTTTTTTTTCTTTCATGAATTTAAATCTTAGGGAGGGTTCGCATCAGCATTAGTAATTCTGTTATACTGTTCTATTATAACAAGGTTATAATGGAATATAACAGAGTTTTAGGAAGGAATGCAAAACGGAAAGCTTTAAGAGGAATTCTGTTTTGCTGTATCCTAATACATTTGTATGGGCACAAATAACAGTTTCTTTTTTTAACAATCCTGTCGTACATAATGAAAAAAAATGGAACTATAATATGTCCCCAGAGAAATGGACAAAAATGTTGTTCTCTGCCCCATTTGAAAGGTGCATGACGTAAATTGTAATGAAGGTAATCTTCTTAGGGCTCATTCAGATGACTGTTTCTGTTTTTGCACACTGTGTTTGCGACTTTTTGAACTCCATTGCAACAACATTTATTTACAAGGGTCGTTTCTACGCCGCTCTTAACACATTTCAAAAAGGAGCCATGGTAATGGTGGTGAGGGGGTAGGCCATTGGCCCTGAGCTGGCAAATTTATCTTCCTTTACATCTGTTTTCTGCATAAATGAAGACTGAAATCTATGGCAGCTAGGTGCTTCTGCAGTTTTCAGTTTGTGTGCACAGACAGCAGGAAGATGCACCAAATTTATGATGAGACCTCGCTGTACCTCGCTATAGATATGCATCCTTCAGCAGTGCTGGGGATATCAAGACTGATATGCCACATGCTGGTCTTGATATACCCCTCCACCACCACCACTGTCATACTGTTAGACAGTATTAGTAAGTCTTCTCCAAAGCGTTTTTACAGCAACCTGACAGTAACATAAAATACTTGTAGTATGCAGTAGTAGCTGAAGAACAGGATCCATACCATTATATAATTCAATTCCTAAATTCCCATCTATGTCCATACTTTTGAGAACTTCTGAATGATCAGGGTAGGCCCTTTCCCTGAGATTTCAAGCGTTCAATTATTTTTCTTTAAAAAATATTTACACAATTTAAATCTTTTAATACCAGAGCAAATTTTTTTGGTAAAGGAAAACTTTGATCTAGATGGCACATTTTCTATCTCAGATATGCTAGCTGTATGCCTAGTTAGCACCTTCCAGGTTGGCTGTTCAGGAAGGGCTGTAGTATGGAGACAATGGGCATCATTTGCAAACAGATCATCACAAATAGCATTAATAAATGGAGGATGGAGTCTGAACTAATCCGTACAAGTATAAAACTCTTTCCAAAGTCTGAAGAACATATGGAAACTGTTTTCTAGAATATATAAGTTGCTAACTTAAGATCTGTGGATTTCTATAAAAGGTTGAAGAAAATCAATTCTTATTTGTGCTTCTAAACTCCTGCTGGTTCACAGCAGCATGTGGTCTTGTAGGTCATTAGGAAAGCTTTGCCATAGAACTTATCATACTCTGTAATAGATTGCTCTAAGAGCCGAGGAATTAAAAAAGTAGACCAGGAATCTAAAAATTCTAAAACTTTTTAACTTTTAAAGATGCTTGTCTCCTGTGCCCCCAAAATAATAACACTGCAATATAGATGAATGTGTTGAGACAAGTACTTTAAAACAGTGGCTATACTTCACAACAAGCCAGTTGAATCTAAGGTACCCAACTGCGTCTTGTTTTCAGATAGGTACTTTCTTGGCTTCAGTTCATTGCAGTTCACCAGTTTATAGGGAGCAGGGCCACTCTTTTTTCTTTTAATATAGAAAATACAATGCCTTGACTATTACAATATTAGTTCATCCTTTATATTGTGTTTAAGTGGTAAGCTATTGGGTAAAGGGACACAAATATATAAAAGACAGTTACTTTTTTTTTCATAAAAATTATTTAAAGGGGTATTCCGGTTATGTGAAGTTATCCTACCTGTCAGATCAGTGGTTGTCTTACCACTGGTACCCCCACTGACTATAAGAATACGGACCTTTCACCCCATGGAGCCTCCCCAAATGAACAGAGCTGCCAGTCGGGAATGTGCGCAGCTGCTCCATTTATTTCTATGGGATTTCCAGAGAGTATAGCACTAGGTTATCTCTGAAACTGCTGTAGAAAACAATGGAGCAGTTGCAATTATTACCAACCAGATGCTCCATTCATTTTGGGGGGGTACATGGGGTACTCTTAGAGATGAGCAATTTGATCCTGAAATTCAGAAATGAGAGCACTTTCAATTTGGGTAAAATGTATTCAGACTCAAATCAAATTGAAAGAAATCTACTCATCCCAAGTTTCTATAACTTAAAGACGATCTTTGAATTTTCCACAGTGACCCTATGTTATTAAGAAAGCTAAGGGCTTGGTGGGGTTATATTCTTAAAGACGTTCTCCTCTGTAAGAAAAACTGTACTGTTTTTGCTCCTTGAGAAGCAACGTCCTCTTGTCATCTTCCAACTAAATGTTCCTTCTGATGTCTGCAATGCATTTCTCCATATTTTTCTAAAGGCCAACCTCTAATACTTCAAGCAGGTACACTGCTGACTAATTTGTAATTACATGTTGGATCTTCCACACAGAATGCAAGTGAATGTAGAGACCATCTAGACACAGAAAGTCTTGTAAAAAAATGTGATATCACTTGACCTGACTTGTTTAGAATCAATTCCTATATATGTTAGGGTTTACTTCTATCAAGTAACACTAGGATTAAAAGTAATAGACATCTATATGCAATGTAGAAAGAAATACATAAAAGTTACTTTAAAATCACTATAATTTCTGAATAATGTGACATAAAACTACAGTGCAATATGAAAGATCAGCAAAAAAATAAATTGAATTACAGCTTACGCTCCTCATCTTAAATACATTTTAAGAATCTACACATTTCAGGACACAATACACTAAGGTGCAGTGAATTGACTATCACACGTAGCAGCTTTTTTATTTTTTTTCCCATGTACTGTAATGGATATCTTTGCTTGCATGGAGAATAGGTACTCAGCCTTTATTAATCTTGTCACAGAGTCTGTCCTGGGCATTGAAAGTTATTGATTTTTTTTACAGACAGTCTTCCCATCTATAGCCTACTTTAGATCTATTTCAAATTTTCTCATAAACAGCAACCTCAATTTATAGAACAAGTTAACCCCCACACACATAAGAGGCACTTTTATGAAGTGATTTACACATAACCTACAAGGTACACCACGGGAATAAATAAGGTGCTCAGAGGTCACAGATTCTGCTGTCTGATGCTCTCTGCAAAACTTAACACCCCCTGCTGAGCCCGTGAGAAAACATTTCTATAATGCTCCAAACTTCTGTAGAATTAGTGGCAGAACTACTCAAGAAATGGATGCAACAAAATTGTTCTGCTTTTTTCAATATATTTATTATTTTATGATGCAAGAGAATAGGACAGGGTAGCTACACATCTAGTTATGACTTATATTATTAAACAAAAGTACTTTAAAATAAATATTAATAATGCTTGAATAAGTTTCAATTAATAATCTGCTCCTTTCTACCTGTGTATAATGCACTTAGCCTCAAGATAGGTTACACATTTTGTCAGGAGTGGACTGACCATAGATACTACAGTGAAATTTTCAGGTGGGCCAAGGCCCATGGGGTCATCCAAGCCCTTCTCATGGCCAACAGACAGGTATATAACGATCAGATGCTCTCAGCATTAATTAATGCTGGGAGCATAAGGTATTTATGGACCTGGCTGGTGGCTGCAGTTCCCCCCTGAATTCAACTATATCGTCATCCTCAAAGTTGAATAGTGCAGCTGCAGCGATAATATTTTGTTCTGCCCTAACCTGTATTTGGTTCTGCTGGCCCCACATATTTTTCTTGTCCCATCCTACAGTACATGTGTTAGCCCCAACTACTTGTTTTGCCTGCTTTACGACAATTTGGGCCCACCTACAACATTTTTAGTTGTTTTTTTTTTTTTTTTTTTCCATGGCTACTTTGAGTTAACAGACCACCTCTGGATTTCACTTTCTGTATACCCAGTGCTGAGCACATGAGCTTTCTCCTGTCCTTACTGTCTATCAAGCACCTTTATGGTCTAACAAGACAAGTTAAAGCAAGGAAAGAACAATTGCTCTAAGAATCAAATTGGGTGTCGCTATTAAAGTTTAATCATTAACTTCACATAATGTTGAATATCTCTACAAATGTCCCTACGCCTTTGACATAATTTCACACCACAGAACATGTCTTAAATTTTGACACCGATTTGCATGTGGATTTTCCACAAGACTGATAAGCAAGTCCAAACCCTCATCAAAATTCACATGCAGATTTATGAAAGAATTGTTGCTGGCATAAAAGTGCACCACTCTGGAAGGCACTGTAATGCCCAAGTATTTGTGCTGTCTCTCCTTGCTGTAGGAGATGGAATTGAGATGGGCCCCTATACTTTCTATTGAGTCCATGAAGCATGGAGAGACAGTGCGCTATGTGAGTGCTTATCTCTCCTTGTGCGAGGGATCGGCAAAAGTCTTAGCATTCAGACCCCCACCAATCAAACCTGTTGATATCTCTATGACAGGTTTTTTGAAGTGACCGTTTAAATTTGAGTCCACTCAATGATCTGAATATGCCCATTTGCTGCTGATAATTTTTTTTTTATATACAAAATAAGTGTTGAAAAATAAGTCACAGTAATTTAATATTATCCTCTAAATGGTATAAAATGGATACAAATTATCTTTTTTTTTTTACAGACAATATGCATTTGAAGGACAACCTAATCACCTAATGTGTCTATCCTGGTGATCTTCTATAATCAAGGTGGAAAGTGTCAGTACACATTTAGTATTATGCAGAGCTCATTCAAATGAATGAGGCCATATACATAATATGTCTTGTTCTAACTTTTCACTATGGTAATAAGGGCAATCTAGAGCAGTATGTCCTCCTCTACAGCAAAAGTTGTCCTCTTTAATGTTATAAATATAAAAATTACAAGAAACTATACTATTATAAAAAAATATATATATATCTATATATATATATTCTCTATCAGTTTTGCCTTCTGACCTACTATACTGGGAATAATTTATGGGTTTGTACCCTCATGTTAGGTGATCAATATCTGATGGGTGGGGGTCTGACTCCTAGCAAGTGAAGGGAACAAGCACTTTTAATTAAAAGCGCACCCCAGAAATTACACACTGTAATCATGAAGAGGAAGTAGCACTCACAAGAGTGCCACCTCCTCTTTAAACAGTCAATTGGTGGGATGGTGGGAGTCAGGCACCCAGTCATTGGAAATTGATGAGCTATCCTAAGGATATGTCATCAACATGTACTGCCTGCAAAACCCCTTTAAGTATAGTACTGACAGACAGCTGACTGATGTTGAATATCTTGAATATCTGAAATGTATCATATAAAGTTGGCTGCAGAGACAGAAACCCTAGAAACAATGCTGCTTTATTGTTGTATATCTTATAGAAACTCAAGTGACTGATCTGTACAAAGAAAGAAACAACCCAGAAGCCATCACATTCAAGAAATGCCTGTCATATCTGTTTAATTTCTAACAAGGTCAACATGATATTCACAAACAACCAGTACATCTATTATGCTTGTATTACACAGATATTTAAAGTTTTCAAAGCTGTTAGGGATTTCATTGATGGTCTGTGCCATTCATAAATCCATGATTGCTTTTTTTTTTGCAAATACTTTCTTAATAGGGTTGGCTCAGAATATATTAAATGATAGTATCTGCAGGAAAGTTGTAAAATAAGAAGCCAACCATTATGCATCAGTTAAATCCCCGCCACTCCAGTACTGATACACCAGTGGTTCCTGCTGGTCTTTTTTCCCTTTTCCTTTAATTAGAGATGAACAAAGTTTTGAAAAATTTGATTTGGCTGATTCGCTGAACTTTGACAAGAAATGTGATTTGTTATGAATTAATTCTTCACAAATCGCTATAAATCAGGTAAACCCAGGCCTCTTTAGTGTGAAGGCTTTGAAGTTAACCTTTTCCAGATCGCCAACAGTATAAATTATATTGGTGGCCGGGTATTTAAAAATGGCACACGCTCGAGGGTGCAGTGGGTGCCATGGCCACCGGGTGTCTGCTGTTTAAAAGAGCAGACACCGGGCACCAATGTCTGTGACTGGCGGTAATGGCACTCCAGGACTTTTAACCCTTCAGATGCCGTTACCCCATACCAGCAACAGCCCCTGTTTGGCTAACATATTATATTGCAGCTACTTTTGCAGCTAGTTTTCAGGCTTCTGTCCCTAATGGCAATGACCCTGTGCCCATATTTGATCCATCCACCATGTTAGGCCCATCTGGTAATAACCCTTATACATATTTTTTGTGAAATACCAGTCGGTTCATGGTATGACGTTGCACTGCAAATTGACATAGAATTTGAAAAAATTTCTCATGGCTGTCAAAGTGACATTCTTCTGTCCAGTAATAACATTAATGAATGGGGTCGCTGCCTTTTACCACCATTTGAACCTGGTGTGATCAGAAATTTTCTATTTTCTGGACAATTTATCCCAATTTTACAGACAACCATAATGAATGATAAAGATTATTTATAAATAGAGATTAGCGAACACCTGGATGTTCGGGTTCAAGAAGTTCCCGAAAATGTTCGGGTTCGAGATCCAAACTCGACCCGAACTTCAATGTCAATGGGGACCTGAACTTTTAGGCAATAAAAAGGCTGTAAAATAGTCCAGGAAAGGGCTAGAGGGCTGCAAAAGGCAACAAAATGTAGGTAAATGTGGATAGGGAAATGAATTAAAATAAAATAAAATAAATAAAAATTAACCAATATCAATTGGAGAGAGGTCTCATAGCAGAGAATCATGTGTCATATCACCCACCACTGGAGAAGGCCACTTTCAGTTATTTAGGCCCCAGCACCCAGACAGAGGAGAGAGGTCCCACATCAAGGAATATGGCGTCATATCACCCACCACTGGAGAAGGCCACTTTCAGTTATTTAGGCCCCAGCACCCAGACAGAGGAGAGAGGTCCCACAGCAAGGAATCATGCGTCATATCACCCACCACTGGGGAAGGCCACTTTCAGTTATTTAGGCCCAGCACCCAGACAGAGGAGAGAGGTCCCACAGCAAGGAATAAGGTGTCATATCACCCACCACTGGAGAAGGCCACTTTCAGTTATTTAGGCCCAGCACCCAGACAGAGGAGAGAGGTCCCACAGCAAGGAATCATGCGTCATATTACCCACCACTGGAGAAGGCCACTTTCAGTTATTTAGGCCCTGGCGTCCAGATTGAGGAAAGGTTCATTCAACTTGGGGTTGCACCGCAAGATCATGGTAAAGTTAAAAAAATGAGTATTCAATAAAGAAGTGCCCCGGAGTACAAGAATACATGGTTGAGGGGGAGGCAGTTATAAATGTCTATTCTGCACAAGGGAGGGACAGATCCTGTGGGATCCATGCCTGGTTCATTTTTATGAACGTCAGCTTGTCCACGTTGGCTGTGGAAAGGCGGCTGCGTTTGTCAGTAATGACGCCCCTGCAGTGCTGAATACACGTTCAGACAAAACGCTGGCCGCTGGGCAGGCCAGCACCTCCAAGGCATAAAATGCTAACTCTGGCCACGTGGACAATTTGGAGACCCAGAAGTTGAATGGAGCCGAACCATCAGTCAGTACGTGGAGGGGTGTGCAGATGTACTGTTCAACCATGTTAGTGAAATGCTGCCTCCTGCTAACACGTTCCGTATCAGGTGGTGGTGCAGTTAGCTGTGGCGTAGAGACAAAACTTTTCCACATTTCTGCCATGCTAACCCTGCCCTCAGAGGAGCTGGCCGTGACACAGCTGCATTGGCGACCTCTTGCGCCTCCTCTGCCTTCACCTTGTGCTTCCACCTGTTCACCTGTGACATTTGGGAATGCTCTTAGGAGCGCATCTACCAGCGTGCGCTTGTACTCGCGCATCTTCCTATCACGCTCCAGCGCAGGAAGTAAGGTGGGCACATTGTCTTTGTACCGGGGATCCAGCAGGGTGGCAACCCAGTAGTCCGCACACGTTAAAATGTGGGCAACTCTGCCGTCGTTGCGCAGGCACTGCAGCATGTAGTCGCTCATGTGTACCAGGCTCCCCAGAGGTAAGGACAAGCTGTCCTCTGTGGGAGGCGTATCGTCATCATCCTCTGTATCCCCTCAGCCATGCACCAGTGATGGACCTGAGCTGTGTCGGGTGCCACTCCGCTGTGAACCTGCTTCATACTCAACCTCCTACACCTCCTCCTCATCCTCCTCGTCTTCCAGTAGTGGGCCCTGGCTTGCTACATTTGTACCTGGCCTCTGCTATTGCAAAAAAACTCCCTCTGAGCCACTTCTAACAGACTGGCCTGAAAGTGCTAAAAATGACCCCTCATCCTCCTCCTCCTCCTCCTGGGCCACCTCCTCTTCCATCATCGCCCTAAGCGTTTTCTCAAGGAGACATAGAAGTAGTATTGTAACGCTGATAACGGTATCATTGCCACTGGCCATGTTGGTGGAGTACTCGAAACAGTGCAACAGGGCACACAGGTCTCGCATGGAGGCCCAATCATTGGTGGTGAAGTGGTGCTGTTCCGCAGTGTGACTGACGGCTGAAACTCCACTATGGCCTGCTGCTGCTCGCAGAGTCTCTCCAGCATGTGCAAGGTAAAGTTCCACCTGTGGGCACTTCGCTTATGAGGCGGTGAGCGGGAAGGCCAAAGTTACGCTGTAGCACAGACAGAAAAAGCGGCAGGATGTGAACGCCGGAAGCGTGCACAGACGGCCCGCACTTTATGCAGCAGCTCTGACATGTCGGGATAGATGTGAATGAACTTCTGCACCACCAAATTCAGCACATGCGCCAGGCAAGGAAGTGCGTCAAACCGGCTAGTCCCAGAGCTGCGACGAGATTTCGCCCATTATCGCACACCACCATGCCGGGCTTGAGGCCCACTGGCAGAAACCACTGGTCGGTCTGTTGTTCAATAGCCCGCCACAACTCCTGCGCAGTGTTGGGCCTGTCCCCCAAACATATGAGTTTTAGAATGGCCTGCTGACGTTTCCCCCGGGCTGTGCTGAAGTTGGTGGTGAAGGTGTGTGGCTGACTGGATGAGCTGGTGGAAGCAGAGGAGGAGGAAGCCGAGTAGGAGGAGGAGGCTACAGGAGGCAAAGAATAATGCCCTGCGATCCTTAGCGGCGGAAGAACATTCGCCAAGCAACTCTCAGCCTGGGGCCCAGCCTCCACTACATTTACCCAGTGTGCAGTTAGGGAGATATAGCGTCCCTGGCCATGCTTACTGGTCCACGTATCTGTGGTTAGGTGGACCTTGCCACAGATGGTGTTGCGCAGTGCACACTTGGTTTTATCGGATACTTGGTTGTGCAGGGAAGGCACGGCTGTCTTGGAGAAGTAGTGGCGGCTGGGAACAACATACTGTGGGACAGCCATGGACATCAGCTGTTTGAAGCTGTCTGTGTCCACCAGCCTGAATGACAGCATTTCAAAGGCCAGTAGTTTAGAAATGCTGGCATTCAGGCCCAGGGCTCGAGGGTGGCTAGGTGGGAATTTACGCTTTCTCTCCAAGGTTTGTGAGATGGAGAGCTGAATGCTGCCGTGTGACATGGTGGAGATACTTGGTGACGCAGGTGGTGGTGTCGGTGGCACATCCTCTGTTTGGTGGGCGGCAGGTGCCAACGTTCCTCCCGAGGCGGAGGAAGAGGCTGACGCAGCAGCAGAAGAGGGAGCAAGGGGAGCCTGAGAGAGTTCCTTGCTTTTAAGGTGTTTACTCCACTGCAGTTCATGCTTTGCATGTAGATGCCTGGTCATGCAGGTTGTGCTAAGGTTCAGAACGTTAATGCCTCGCTTCAAGCTCTGATGGAACAGCGTGCAAGCCACTCGAGTCTTGTCGTCAGCACATTGTTCAAAGAAGTGCCATGCCAGGGAACTCCTTGAAGCTGCCTTTGGGGTGCTCTGTCCCTGGTGGCGGCTATTCTGCTTTTGCCCCCTGCTCCCTCTTTTGCTACGCTGCTGGCTCGGTCTCACCACTGCCTCTTCCTCTGAACTATGAAAGTCAGTGGCACGACCTTCATTCCATGTGGGGTATAGGACCTCATCGTCCCCTGCATCGTCTTCCACACAGTCTTCCTCCCTGACCTCTTGTTCGGTCTGCACACTGCAAAAAGACGCAGCAGTTGGCACCTGTGTTTCATCATCATCAGAGACGTGCGGACTCCGATGAGGTGGTATTCCCATGTCCTCATCATCAGGAAACATCAGTGGTTGTGCATCAGTGCATTCTATGTCTTCCACCACTGGGGAAGGGCTAGGTGGATTCCCTTGGGAAACCCTGCCAGCAGAGTCTTCAAACAGCATACGAGACTGCTGCATAACTTGTTTCCCTAATATGCAGGGAGGTGATGTGACAGACTGATGGGCTTGGTTTTCAAGCGCCACCTGTGTGCTTTCTGCAAAAGACTGGGTGTGAGATAATGTTGTGAACGTGCTGGATCCACTGTCGGCCACCCAATTGACTAGCGCCTGTACCTGCTCAGGCCTTACTATCCTTAGAACGGCATTGGGCCCCACCAAATATTGCTGTAAATTCTGGCGGGTACTGGAACCTGAGGTAGTTGGTTCACTAGGACGTGTGGCTGTGGCAGAATGGCCACGTCCTCTCCCAGCACCAGAGGGTACACTAACACCACCACGACCGCGTCCGCGTCCCTTACTAGATGTTTTCCTCATGGTTACCGTTTACCAAGCACCACAATAAGAAAAAAAATATTTGGCCCAATGTATTGATTTCAAATTCAGGCCTTTTTTTTACAGGCACCTAACACTATCTGCCTATTTATTTATGTAGCGTATTACACTAATCCAGGCACACCAGTAACCACTGATTTAGGGGAATATCTCTTTTAGGGTTAGTATTTAGGCCCTGGATGAATGGTATCCTTTTATAGACAGATTTACACTTGGAGATGGACAGTAGCGTGTGAAAAAATATGTTGGATTATGCAATTGTATTTTAACACTGTGTACGGTAGCGTGTGAAGTTATTGAGGATGACCCTCTCAGCACTTGTAGATACACCTTGATTGTAAAATACCCTTTTACGGACAGATTATCACTTGGCCTGCAACAGCTGGAACACCAGATTCAGGGTATTGCTATTTTGGCAATTGAATTTCACCCCAGAACAAAATATATGTTTTGGCGGACACTATTATACTTTGCCAGCCAGTGCTGGGACACCAGATTCAGGGTATTGCTATTTTAGCAAGCGAATTTCACCCCAGAACAAAATATATGTTTTGGCGGACACTATTATAATTTTCCAGCCAGTGCTGGGACACCAGATTCAGCTTATTGCTATTTTGGCAAGTGAAGTTTACCCCAGAACAAAATATATGTTTTTGCGGACACTATTATACTTTGCCAGCCAGTGCTGTGACAACAGATTCAGGGTATTGCAATTTTGGCTATTGAATTTCACCACAGAAAATAATATATCCTTTGCCAGACAGCAATCAGTATTACACTTGGCTAGCCAAAGCTGGAACACCAGATTTAGGGGATTGGTGTTTTGGCAATTGTATTTAACCCCTTAGTAAAATATATAAATTGCTATCCTGAGTTTCTAGGGGTGACAATAAGCACAGCCAAGCCCCTGATGTAGGATATAGCAAAAAAAAAAAAAAACTAGTATTGATGGATTGATGGACTTGGTGGCAGCTTGTTCTGGTGCACCACAAGTCATAAAATGGCCGCCGATCACCCCAGAAAAAAGTGACAGAAAAACGCTCTGTGCAGCCTAAAAACCAGTGAGCAATTAACTAGCAAAAGTTGAATCATTCACAGCTGTAGATCGATCAGTTCATTAGGTGCTGTTGCTGATTTTCCCTGCCTAATCTTGCCCTCACAGAAGCTGCGTCCACTCCCTACACTAATCAGAGCAGTGTGACGTGCGGCGCTACGTGACTCCAGCTTAAATAGAGGCTGGGTCACATGCTGCACTTGGCCAATCACAGCCATGCCATTAGTAGGCATGGCTGTGATGGCTCCTTAGGGCAAGAAGTAAAACGCTAGCTGATTGGCTGCTGTGCAGCCCTTCAGAAAGCGGTAAGAAATCGCCGAACAACGGACCCGAACCCGAACTTTTTTGAAAATGTTCGGGTCCGGGTCAGTGTCCTGAACACCCCAAAATTCGGTACGAACCCAAACTATGCTCGAACTGTTCGCTCAACACTATTTATAAATAATATATGTCTGTAGCTCAATGCACTTATTAAACCTCATTACCATCATTTACTGTAAGCTGTAAAATGATAATCACCACCAAAATAATCTAGTAACATACCCCCACCCTACAAAAAATGAACAGACACATCTATTTTGTTTTCATGGACACAGGAAAAAAGTTGTCTATTTCTGACGGACTGTAGTTGCAGAAATTTCTGGATGGTTGGCAAACCTGCCATTTACATAACTGTGTAACTAATGCCTTCTGTGAGCTGTAGAATCACAGCCCCTACCTCTCTGCACCTCCCCGTTGCTCTTGCCTGAGTGTCCACGGGCCCAAAGCATTTTAAAATTTTTTATCTATGATCCGAAGCTCACTTCATTACCACAATGTGCAAGGAAATTTTGATTAGTTGCAAATCAAAGTTTTCCTAAACTTCACATATAATTCCACTTCGGATGCTTTGATTCGCTCAACACTACCAGCAATTATTCAGTTTTGTACAGACAAATAACCATTGCAGCAAATCACATGTCATACATACCAGCATCTCTGCTGAGGCCACTCCATAAGAAATAATCCCCAGAGGGCAATACGAGCATCAGTGGTGGATTTTATAGGTAATGTTTGGTTGTTATTTTTAACTTTGCCTGCAGCTATTAAAATTTTTTATACTCTTGGACAAGCCCTTTAATTCTAGAAAGGAAACAGTAAGTGAATATTTACATCAATAGTTGCATGTTATTACTGACCCCAACAATCTGATACTAGCCTCATGTTTCTGTTCTTTATAGAACTAGGTTTGAAACAGACTATTGGAACAGTTCCAGAACTGATTTTGTTATTTAACAGATTGTGAGATCATGCACATATATATCAACTCAATTTTTCTTTCAAATTAATAGCGAAATGGTGCCATGTCCCATAACATGCCATGTTACAGATTACAGCAATATGTTATTAGAGCACTGCGTCTAGGGGAGAATATCTCTGCAATATGATGATGTATGGAGGCATCATACAGTGGCATATAGAGACCCTGTCTTCCTCCATATGGACTCTCTGCTCATGGCTCTGCCATGTGTATAAAGTCTAAGAGGAATGAAGGAAAATCATGAAGAAAGATACAAAAAAAAATAAATACAGATATAACTTAAAGGGCTTATGCCATGACTGATGTAAAAAATGAAAATCTGACATCATATAGTACAACACTAGAACCAGTTCTATACTGCACATGGATCCAAAGATCTCCCCATTCATTACTGAAATTGCTATGCTAGATTATCTTTAGCCTGGCATCTCAGGGGGTCATGTATTTTCTGCCGTAGCTATTTCCCTGTAACTGCCACAGCTTCTGACAGCACATATGGCTGGTGGCAGGTGAAGATATAAACTGGGCACGTTCAACCAGCTCAGTGAAACGGACAAGAAATAAGGAAATGAACAAACAGCAGGTGACACTATACAGATACATTTTATTGAATAATTCAGTGGCTATACTAAATGTTTAATTGCATACAATTACAAAAGTATTTAGATCCAGGTGCTAGTTTGAAAAATGTGGAATATGTTTTGTGACACAACTCCTCTATGGTGCATAAGTGAGGTTAAGCTAACAAGAACCATGTTCAATCAAAATGTCTTCTCTTGACTCCATATTTCTGGGGTCTGCAGACTAACTCTGCCTATGAGCAGAATTGGTCACATAGGAGAAATTTGATGTGTGAAGCATACTGTCTTTCTCTGTATTTTATGAATTCTCATCTTCCTTGGACTATTTTTGAGACATAATTAACATTTCTGATAATTGAGATCTCTGGATTATTCAATGAAATTAATTTATAATTATAAACCAAATTTGACATGATCAATAATTAAATGGGTTATCCAGCAGAAAAAGTAGCACTTATTCACAGGATAGGTGATCAATGTATGATCAATTGGACCACACTGCTAAGACCTGCAAAAATCAATAGAACAGGTATCTGGGACTGGTAATGATGCATGCACCAAGCTGTTCCATTCAGTGTCTCTGAGACAGATGGAGGTACAGAAGTGGAGCACTATATTTGATTATTCCCATCAGACCCAATGAATAAAGTGTCAGTGTCCTTGTTTGACCACACTGTAGCTCTATTCAAACACCTTCAGAATAGCAGCTGGGGACCCCCAATCAATGAATTGCTAATGGGATCCCGTTTTGTAGGTGATAATTTTTATTTTATGGGATAGCCTCTTTAAAGGGATAGCCCATTTGTTAAAAGTTAATAACTATTAGATCAGTGGAAGTCCTACCGCAGGAATCCCCACCGATCATGAGAGTGGAAGTTCGAGAATGGGCACTACCACTCCATTCATCTCTACAAGATTTTTGGAGATAAACAAGACAACTTTCTGGAACTCCCATAGTTTTGAATGGAGCAGCAGCTTGGATGCCTGACCTGCCACTCAGCTCATTTCAGGGCATTCCGAGGGGTATGGCATACCCATTCTCATAATTGGTGGCAGTCTCAGTGGTAGGACCAGCACTGATCTAATAGTTGTCCACTTTCCTGTGAATAGGGGATAACTTTGAACAACCGGAATACTACTTTAAGTATTTATAACACAATTCTGTACTTGGATGTACACTATATGGAAACCCATGACGTGAAGCACATAGTTTTTGTTCTGATGTCAATTCCTGAGAGATTTGCAGCTCTGCAATAATTGAACAAGCAGAGCATTAGTGACTTTTATGCACCATGGGGGTCATTTACAAACAAATATACACCATCTGTGACTTTTCACACTCACTCGAGGTCTAAAAAAGGGGGCATGGTGTGGGCAGGGAAGAGGGTAGGCCAGGAGGCCCATCTTATTTATCATTTTCTATGCCTGTTGCTGGTCTAAATCTATACGAGCAAGGGAGCTGGAATAGATTTAGACAAGCGGTGGTTATATTGAAGTTATGATGATCTACTGCCAGCTAAAGTGGTGTTAAGACTAAAACGCTAGTGTTAATAAATGACTCCCTATGTGTCTCAGACCTTGGCCCCTCTTTGTAACATTATGTAGTCTGTAACTTCAGGGCTAAGTAGCTGTGGATCTAAAACACTTCCATTTTGTAATAATACCACTAACAATTGATCATAAAATATCAAGAATGAAAGAAACTTCAGAAAATAAGTTGTTGCAACAGTGGCATTCTATTACAGTACCACAATGGAATTTAGAGAGCTGTTTAGAACCAACCATTCTTTTACAAACATTTGAAAAGACAGACTGAATGGCAATTTAAAAGATTTTATACACCTATGGCAATGGGACTGAATGAAACACCGGAATTCAATGATTAAGAGATGTGTCCCCATACTTTTGTCCGTATAGTGTATGCGCGCACAATTATAGTGTTTAGCCGCAAAGTATTCAATAAAGATATTTATATTTGCACTGACATAATCATTCAGCATGACTTCCAAGACTTCATCTACATTATCAAGTGGTCTTAGCCCCTTGTTATTACATGTTACACTTTAGAAAAGATGAATGTGCTTACAAAGTGTATTGAGATTACAAGTAAAGTGGTTTAAATTCAGCGCAATGGATTTTATTTTAAAGTGTGAAAACCTGAGGCATGGTTATATTACTTTGTGAGGAAGCTGATTTTTTTTTACTTGCATTGAAATGTTGAACACAGTAGGATTATATGTAAACGAGAGCATTAAATGTAGTCTTGAAGCATTAAATTGTCAGAAGCAGCATTTGATCCAGAGGCATATAAATGGGATGATATTCCACTTGCGCTATTTTAGCTGTGGCCATAATTTTATGTGCATGACTGAATAAATCCCAATGTTAAGTATGATATTTGATTTGTTTCTGCACCAGCTCTACTGTCTGTGATTTTGAGAATTTGTTAAGGAACGCACTATACTTCCGTCTGTCAGGGTTTAGTTAAAACTTACTGTAGGGTCACTGACGACTTGCTGAAAACCCTAAGGGGAAAATTGAGAAAAGAGCCGGCATGCTAATGTGTGCGGTGTATTTAGTGTACAAAATGGATCTGTATGGCTTAGTTAACAAATGCTACGCCATGCACTCATTTACATCTGAGACATATAGAAATGATGTAAGATATTTGGCTCAGGAAACGGCTAATTTTCAAACTCTAATGACTATAGTAAATTATGAAAAGCAATCAGACCATCTTACACTCTAATAGGGTTATTTATGAAGGACAAATTAGAAAGCGGTGACCTTGATGAGCATAGTGATAAATTATACATATTAAATATGTGAAGAGATCTATCATTGTGGATCACTAGAAAGACTGGTTATTATGGTCCATTTCTTATTTGTGAAACAAAAGACTTTATACACATTATCTGCTATTGTTTATTTTGTGTTGTAGCGCCAACATATTCCACAACACTGTACAAATATCTCTATTCACTTCCTATTAAACAGTTGGCCATTTTCTGTTTACAGTTGATCAATATGTATGTAAGATGACTATATGGAAGTCAGAATATCAAAAAATCATATCACTGTCATTTATAAAAACACTGGTCAACAGTAGCCAGAAAGTGTCCATCAGGAGAGTGGGTGGGAAAATCTCCACTTTTGTTAACATCTGCAGCTGTAACCTCAGTATCATAGCAGAGCCAGAGTTTGGCTATTTTCTCAACTCCAATATCGGAGAACAGAGGGTGGCCATGCATGCATGGCTGCACTTCAAGGGCCCCATTCTGTAGATAGGAGCAGGCCCCAGAAGTGGGACTTGCACTTATCTGACATTGATGGTATATCCTAGAGATATGTTATAAATGTCCCAGATGGGACTACCCTTTTAATATGAACAGTGTTTTCAGTCCCCTAATGCGGTACTGTAGATCCATAATTGGTGGTCATATTTTTGTGCAACTGTAACACTAAGCCGGAACTTCCCGTGAATGGCTGGCGTGTGAGTGCTGCATTGTGCTCCCTCTGTTATATAATATTGTGGTTTATTCTTCTGGGAATTGGTATTTTAACTTGCCCTTGTATCAGTAATTATAGACTCTTTCTTTTAGAGATACGGAGTATTTTTGACTTTCACAGACAAGATTTGTTGACTTTTACTTTAAACCAAGTAACAGAAACAGTTTTGCATAGCAAAGTCAGTGCTTTACAATGCAAATCTTCCCATCAGGAACCAGCTCATAGTCCCAATGTCAAAATCGGGATCTGAGATCAAAATATTCAAGTAAAATGTTTCAGCTTGTCAATCGAGCAGCATGTCATTCCTAATATAAGCTAATGTGATGAGCCAAAATATTGCACACACTTGTATGGTATCATTAAGTGTGCTCTGTTACGTCTTTACTAATCATCACTTAATGACGGCATGCCATGTGGTAAACTTTATTTTTCTCAAAGTAGATTAAAGTAACTGTTTTAGTCACAAAAGATGCAGCTGGGTAAATGCATTTGCAAAAAAAATGGTTTATTGTAAGTGCAGTCTGTTAAAACTAGATCAATTCCGGGTTTTTATTTGATACATTACCACATATTAAATTGAGAAGCCAATTAGAAATAAAAATACAAATTTAATTGGTCAGGTAATTAAAGTCTAATCGAGTGACAGTGCAGGAACAGAATAGTAAAGCATGTTTCTGGTACCTGAGGTCATTTGCAATAGAGATTTAAATACTATAAACCCATATTAATTTCAAACAAAGCAATATGAATTTATTTCATTAAGAATGCATAAACTATGCACATGCATGATTTAACACGGTAAAACAGAATTTATCCATAAAAAAACACACAATAAAACATCACCACATTGGTCAGATCTAAAATGCTCAGGATTTTATTTAACAGATTGACAATGGAATTTAATAGATAATTGAAGATGTTCTCTTCAATGTTAGAGGTCATTAAAATTTGTAATTACAATAATTTACAGGAAGATGTATATGTCTAGGCAAACAGTGATTACTACCAGCCTGCTAACAAAAGAGTTTCGGAGCGTACTTTGACTGGACATTTTGAAATGTGCTCATTATTTTCTGCTTGTTCTGAAATTATATTGTGCCACAGATAAAATATAATGTATCAAGAAATTACATTTTGTCAAAACCAGGCGGACCACGATGTCTATATCTAAAAACTATTTTTGCTTTGTCTTACACAAGTAAAATACTGTTATAGTGTGGTTACAAAAAATCTGTTAAAAAGGCTTTGCGAGAATAACTTTTATAGTTATAATTATAAACAATTTATCTTCTTTAGAATTACATTTTGTTAATTGGGGGCACAATTATTGAGCACTTGCCACCACTTTTGTGAAGTAAAAAAAGATGTGGCATAATTAACAGTTCTCACTATATTTAAAAAGTGTGTGGGTCTTAGTAGGAGGGCATGGCCTCCCATGACCCAGCACATTTACTATAATTTATATCAGATGCTGGGGTATTTATAGTTCAAATCTACCCCACCACATAGCTAAAGTTTTTTTGAATTCTTGGCACATGGACTGTTATCAGATGCACCAAATTTATAAAGATGTCTTTGCCATAAATAAATATTGTTCATTTTACATAATTGGACTAAGACAGTTTTTTGTAATGCCAGTCTTAGTATATTGGCCCAGGCTAAGAGATCCATAAATACAGGGACTCCTCTCTCTGTGTAATGAAACAAACTCCAAATTCCCACCTTTCCAATGACAAAATAACATTAGCAAACGGGAAAAGTGAATAAAATATAAGGAAACAATTGGCTTCTTCTCCTACTACAAGGGATGAAAAGTCTACTGTTATGAAGTGGAGTGGATATATAATGACCCATAAAAACACTACGGGGACATTATGGAGATATATTTCTTTTCTGTATATCTGATTATGCTCAAAGAGATCAAAGAGCCTTTTCCTTCCTAATTAGGGAATTCAAACAAATTCAGAATATATGTTTCATAGTGACATACAAACTTAATGTGACAGATGAGTGAATTTCTTAAAATTCTATTTGGGGCGGATTCATCTGAGAGTCTATTTGGCTACTAGTGATGAGCGGCAGGGGCAATATTCGAATTTGAGATATTTTGCAAATATTCATCATAACTTCGCAAATTTGAGAATTTGTGATTATTTTCTTGATTGCAAAAATCGGCAATGTAATATTCACATAATGCGCGCGCAATACAGGCGTGGGTCACTATTGCTACATTTTTCAAGCTGCTAGAAGTTTCCTGAGACTGGAGAAAATGGTTGGCATGGCAGAACATTACAATAGCTTTATATGCAGATAGAGTGCTCCGATATATTTCGATATATTTGTGATTGCGCAAATTGGCAATTAATGATGCACATATTTTTGAGAAATACATGCAACTTCACATTTTAGCAAGCCTAAATACATAATAGTGATTGGTACACTAAGTATTATTGTGAACTTGCCTGTAGCATGTATGTATGGACACTAGAACCACACTATCTAACACCCTGCACTGGAACAGCTAAACTATATCACAATCTAACCTACACTGACAATCTCCTACTAACTATCTGTAATATATATATATATATATATATATATACTAACTAACTAACTAACAATCTAATAAAATGTGACACAGCAAAGCACAGAGCACAGCAATGACACTGCTATCTCTCAGAACTGAAAAAAAATGTAGAAAATGGCTGCTGGGGAGATTCTTATATAGTAAAGCGGTAGGCAACTTTCCTATTGGTTGCTAGGGATGTTGCAGGCTTAGACAAAGACATTGCAGCCTTCTCATTGGCCCACAAGAAAAAATCAGGGAGGGATCATGGATTCAGATGAAAAAAAAATCTAGACTATTCGAAAATATGAATTTATATCACTATATTCTAAATATTCGCAAATTCTCAAAGTGGCGATATTCGCGATAAAAATTAGCGATTTGAATAATCGCTCCCAACACTATTGGCTACTAACAGATTCTACCTGAATCAAAAGTACTCTGAATGCCTAGGAAATCTCTTTTTTTCTCTCTATCTCCCCCCTCTCTGTACATATATATATATATATATATATATATATATATATCCCGCTTTCTCTCTCTTTCTCCTTCCTTACAATGAAAATCTACTCACATTTTTTCTCAAAAACGCATCAGAAAAAAAAAAAATCTTGGAATTGGATCACTTATCTATAAACGTTACACATTAGTGCTGTAAGACAACAGTGCCAATCACTAAGCCACCATTCTTCCTTATGTGTAATATAATAAAATATGAGAGTGATAGGTCATTTGGTGAAATAGTACATTCTAATACACCTAATTTAGGCATAATTTCCTTTACTGTTCTTGTTTTGTAGCAAAGACATTTAATGTTATGAGCCTATTTATTTCCCAATAGTGTGGTCATTCCAGTTATACCTCTGCCAGTACCATCGATGTAAAAAGTAGAACTGCATTGTATTTAAAGATTTGCTACAATCATCCTTCATCGCTACATGCTTCTTTCCTCCTTCAGTTTATGAGATAGAGCTTTGTGAGGTCAATCAATATTGGTTTTATCTCAGTGCAATTGTGTCGCGCGAGATTAACATTTTGATACTTAACATTATAAACCAGATGCTACCTAGCACTGTCGTTAAACTTTAATACATCCTTTGTTTTCTAATCATTTTAGCTATTTATGCTACCACAAGAGATTGTGTGGCACCAAAGACCTTAATCAGCGAGAAGAGCCTGTCCTCAGTACACCTGTTTAATCTAAGTCAAAGTCAAGGTCAATCGCTTTGAATTACAAATATACAAGGTGTCTGTGCGGCCGCAAAATGGAATAATCCATATGTCATGCTTTGAAGGCTTTATATATGTAACAACCACTCAAAGGAAAACTTTGGAATAATAGCTTGCTCCTGTATTTTATCTTCAAATCAAAAAGAAAAAAAAATGTGACAGATTTATTAAGACTGGCATGACATATGTAAAAAGGCACATGCGTCTTAAAAATTCTGGAGCATTTTGGCCTGTCCTAAAGTCAGCAAATGAAATATATGCCTGCTATGAACAAGTGTGGATTGCTGTTAAATTTTGTAACAATTTCTGGCTTCAGAATTAAAGAAGTTGTCTGACTTAGATAAAAACTTGAATAGTCACTGTAAATGTTCTAAAATAACAAAGGAAGCAATACTTACCTATTTTCTCCCCTGCCATTTCCTGTGCTGTATTTTGGTTCTCCTTGCCTCTGTTTGTTTTCCTGGCTGCAGCGGTGATGTTCTTGCACACCGTGTCACTACTGCAGCAAAATACTGGCTTCAGCAGTCACAGCCCATATACTGCAGAGGCCAGTCTTTGATAAATCTGTCTAAACATTTTAGGGCATGTTCCCTTGAGATACATCACTCCTATTTTTCAATATTTGAAAATATGGCACAAAAAGTTAAATGGGTCTTCTGAGATATTTATACTGATGACCTATCCTCTGGATCAGTTTCTGAAAGGTGGGGGTCTGACACACGGGACCCCTGGTGATCAGCTGTTCGAAAAGACACTGGCAATCCTGGGAGTGCCATCGCTTTCTCGCAGCTTAGCATGCACAGGGTAATACATTGTATAGTGGCTGTGCTTGACATCTTGTTCAGCCCTATTCAATTCAATGGGGCTGATCTGCTCCTAGGTCATGTCAATAATGAACGTGTCTTCACTGGCCTAGGAAAAGCTGCGCAAAGCCACGATGCTTACAAGAGAGCCTGTACCTTATTAAACAGCTGATCGGGTGTCAGACCACCCACTGATCATATACTGATGACCTATCCTATAAAAAATCTTGGTCAATCCTTTTAACTTTTTAGGCCTACGTAAATGTGAAAAAACTATCTTACTCTGATTAATAAATGTGTTTGTCAAACTTTACACTGCTTTTAAATTTGTCGATAGCAACTGCGGCAGCAATATTCATATGACATGTAATGCAAATTTACTCTCTTTCTAAAGGAAAATAAAGTTGTGACTCTAATAATATTATTATTTATTATATATTTTAAATCACCATTAATTTCATGGTGCTGTACATCCAGCTGGGGTTAACAGAAGTAAAAAACACAGTAAACAAGAAACTATTAACAGACTGGTACAGAGGGGTAGAGGACCCTGCCTGCAAGAGCATACAATCTATAAAGTACCAACAGACATTAGAGCAAGTAACTGGAAATATGTCAGGGGCATAACTATAGAGTGTCTATCAACTGCAGTTGCAAACCCAAAAGGTCCCTTAGTCCCATATAGGGAGACCGGTATTAGAAATTATTTGTGATAGCTGGGGAGCACTATTACAGATGTTGCACTTAGACCAATAAACTTCAAGTTATACCCCCGAAACAAGATTTACATATTAAATAATACACAAATACTGTGCTGTGTCTGAACTCAGACAAAACTGTCTGTATTTTCACATACAGTTTTTACAGTTGGTCACTATACATATGGATGCCAAGATGTTTTCTGTCATGTAGGAAATGCAGCAAATAGTTCTTTGTGATATACCATTGTAGGCAGAATGTATCTATGGCACAGGAAATCTAAGTATAGGCAGGACAAGCCTGAATGGGATTTCTGACCTTAACTCAGAATAAAATAGGACATTTAGAAACCACAATGCAGTCTACTTCTTTATGTGAGTTATTGGAAGGTACAGCATAACATATATTTCATTACAGATGTGGTACTTTATAAAACAATGCTTTGCAGGGTTTCTGCAGAGTCGCCTTTGTGTCATAAACTGTGTATGAACCATTCTGTATGTCTTCTGCCATTCTATCTAAAGCACATTTAATCGTCCCAGTTGTTTTCCTTAGTGTAATGGCTTTTCTTCAGCTCAAGTAGAAATATATCCCCACAAATCAAAAGGAAGCAGACTTGGACTAAGTGGCTGAGGAGATTTACATTCTATTGCTAACCTAGTTATTACTCTGCTGAAAACCCTATAGCATCGATATAATGAATCCCTCAACCTCTGCTGCAAGCACAATTTTTCTTCCCAACTTCACTGGCTCCTAACTTTCAACTCGACCTTTCTGTATTCTGTGTGCATCAAAATTTCATTACAACCTTTTAATGATGCACAAATGACACACTATACCAAGGTCATCTAAAACCCCATTTTAGATCAATCCCTGAATCCTCAGTGGTAAAATATGGGACTTAACTACCAATAAAGGAAATACATTGGCATATACAATGATATACCAGGAAACTATTTTTGAGCCCATTACTCATCCATTATCTTTGACATTAAGTGATCTCTTAAATATATGATACACATATAATAATAGATAAAGTATGCTTGTATAGTGCATATCAACTATATAAACAACTTTTTGAGAGGTAGCTGATGAATGCAGCACTGACACAGAAAAAAAGGCTTATTTGTCAAAGCATATGTCTGCCAGACAGGGCTGGCGCGTCCTATACACGGAATAGGCAGCCGCGTAGAGCGCCCCTTGGGAAGGGGCGCTGCTAGAAGCGCCGGCCCCCCTCATGCTGCAGCCGCCTGAGTGCTCTGAATTGAGCCTCTGGCGGCTGCAGCACTGCCCAGGCTGGCACGTCCATGAGGGCCCACCACCCGGGCGCACCAAGCGGAGAGGATCTGACAGGGGGGAAGCGCTCAGCACTTCCTCCTGTCACTCCATTGTAGCGTGGCCGAGCTCTTTATGGTCCGCAGGTACAGGGAGCATCTGTCTCTTGTACCCGGCCGGACTGACATGAAGTGCGCACACAGTGTGCACTTCCTGTCAGTCCCCTCGGGTACATGAAACAAAAGCTCCTGTACCCGTGGACCATAAAGAGCTCGGCCGCGCTACACTACAGGTAGGGGGGAGAAAGAGAATGACAAGTGGGAGGGAGTGAAGAATGACGAGAGGGGGAGAGAATGACAAGGGGCCCCCCCCCTTGTCATTCTCTCCCCAATGACAAGGGTGGGAGAAAGAGAATGACAAGAGGGGGGAGAGAATGACAAGGGAGGGAGTGAAGAATGACAAGGGGGGGTGAAGAATGACAAGGGGGGGTAAAGAATGACAAGAGAGGGAGAGAATGACAAGGGGGGGGAGTGAAGAATGACAAGGGGGGGGGGTGAAGAATGACAAGAGGGGGGAGAGAATGACAAGGTTGGGAGAAAGAGAATGACAAGAGGGGGGAGAGAATGACAAGGAGGGCAGAGAGAGAACTGGCGTTAGTTAAAGGGGCTCTGCAGTTTATTTAAACTGATGACTTATCCTTTGGATAGATCATCAGCATCTGATCAGCAGGGGTCCGACACCCGGGACCCCCGCCGATCAGCTGTTTGAGAACGCAGCAGCGCTGGCAGTAGCGCCTTTGTCCTTCTTGCTGTTTACCGCAGGTGCAGTGACGTCACAACTAGTATCACTGGCCTTGGCGGGGTTAAGCTCTGTTCACTTGAATGAAGCTTAGCCCCACCCAGGCCAATGATACTAGTCGTGACGTCACTGCGAGAAGGCTGAGGCGCTACTGCCAGCGCCGCTGCCTTCTCAAACAGCTGATTGGCGGGGGTCCCGGGTGTCGGACCCCTGCCGATCAGTTTAAATAAACTGCAGAACCCCTTTAATATGGCAGATCATATGGGTGGGGCATTGTGATGTCACATGGGGGGGGGCGTCAAACTTTTCTTTTGCCTAGGGTGGCAAAAATCTTTGCACCGGCCCTGCTGCCAGATATTTTCCTGTTCTTACTGATGGTTTAGTTGCTCATAATTTATGATATTCTCTTATTTCTTTATCCTCTTCCCACCTAGCCACATACATGTTTTGCACTGGTTGGGTCTTTAAACATGGTGCCCACTCGTGAGAACAGAAGGCACCATAGCTGTCATAGCAGACATCCAAGACTAATGTCTGTGATCGCCGACAATATTGATCGCACATATATAACCCCCACAGATGCCATGGTTAAATTTGACCACAGTATCTGAGAGCTAAAAAACCTGGGAGGGCCTGGAATGACTCCCCCTAGTGGAGATCTGGGGTGCCCAACACTGTGTGAGGCAGTCTTGGTCCTCCTGAATGATCCAAAGCTGCCGCAGATTTGTTCCTATGGAGACCATGCCTGCCTAATGATTGTACCTGAATGGAGCGAGTACTTGTCATTAGAGTATGCCAACCCTCCAAAGGAGATTAATGGCAGTATAATGAACAGGAAACAGCACTTGCATTTCTCACCCCTGCTGGTCAGATATTGATGACCTATCCTGATGAAAGGTCATCAATATAAATGGCAGGACAATATTTTACAAGAGAGAATAAGACTTTGCAAGCTTTCAAAGTACTATCAACTCAGGTAGAATCAATTTGTACTAAAATTAGACCCAAAAATTTTTTAAGAAATTAAACTTATCTCTACACCTTGGTCCCCAAAAAAATCTAGTGTTAACCAATAAAAAGGGTAGTGTGGGATGCAGTTAGAGTTTCTTTACTGAATGTTTTACTATGAAAGAAGGGAAATCAGCAGGTAGAAGACATTTGACAGGCTCAGAGCAAAAAACACGTTATATAATTAAAGATTCCCCACTCTGCAAGCATGGAAGGAATTAGGGATGGGAGCCAATCGACTTTGGATGAAACATCCGAATCCAATTCGCATAAAACTTTTTTAGAATACTGTACGGAGCGAGCGCTTCGTAGAGTATTAAAACGAATTGGCTCCCATAAGCCGAAGTTATTACTTTGCAAAGTCTCTCGGGAATTCGGGTAATAACTTCAGAAATTAAATTCTACTGTTAAAAACCTTTTACCGAACTCGGTTTTGGTTCCAAGTGGTACCTTGGAAAGGAATCCAAGTTCAGTAAAAGGTTTTTTACAGTAGAAATTCATTTCAGAAGTTATTACCCGAAATCCCGTGAGACTTCATAAAGTAATAACTTCGGCTCATAGGAGCCAATACATTCTAATGCTGTATGGAGTGCTCGCTCCGTACAGTATTCTAACAAAGTTTTATGTGAATCGACTTTGGATGTTTCACCCGAAGTCGATTCGCTCATCCCTAGAGAGAATGGATGTAGATTTACGCAAAACCAGTAACCATAGCTACTGCCTACTTGGTAATTGTGATTTTTTTTTTGTAATAAAAAGTACAATCCAACAATTTTGCACCTCCAACAATTTTTTCAGGGCGTTTTCTATGTGCAACGAGGTTTACA
The DNA here is from genome assembly GCA_033119425.1 of Bufotes viridis. Lineage (NCBI taxonomy): Eukaryota > Metazoa > Chordata > Amphibia > Anura > Bufonidae > Bufotes > Bufotes viridis. Next base: position 145,695,141 of record CM065592.1, on the reverse strand, counting down.
GCAATATCACCTGGGCCTTAGTAGCTTTAAAAGCCCAAAGGCTTTTCTGTAATACAATACCTAGTATTGAAAATGGTACATTATTGTTGAGGGCCCTATTAAAGATTATGCATTGGCCCCAACCTACCATAGGAGCTTCAAGTAATGCCTGATACACAATGTTTCACATTATATATTATAAATGCATGTGTATTTCTGAAAATGTTATATACATATCACAGTCTAGGCCTGTCATTCCATTTAAACTATGAGACAAAAAATATGTCTCAGATATAGCGCTGCCGTATGTGGCATTTTCTAGCAGAAATTGAAGCTTTGTTCAACCGATCATGACATGATCCCCAGTACAGTATATCATTATATGGTTTAAAACTGACATACTATTTTATAAAAAAAAAAAAAACGCAGACACAAATATAAGGACTAAACGGTGTACTAGTGAAGTGATTTCATATAACTTCCATGGCAGCTGTCACTCTATGGAGAAAACAAATAACTGAATTCCTATGTAAAAGGTTGCGGCTGTAATATATACATTTACAGCAATATTTCTTATCGTGCTGCTGAGTGACAGTGTAGTCAAATTTCTAATACATTTCAGACAGGAGATTTCTAACAATATAATATAGGAATGATGATCGAAAAACAGAATTGCTTCAGGCTAAGTGACATGTTTTCTATATATCGCAATTGACAAATTCCATATACTTGGAAATTGAATTGTACTATATAACTTTCTCCTCTTCCTCTTAAACATAGTAGTGATCCCTTTAAATAGAGTAGGGATGAGAGGCTTTTTCAGTTTTTAGATTTTCTGACATGTTACTTCTGATGTCTAAAGAAACATTTGGAAACTTACACCCGCAATCTAACCCAAGGGGACCATGCTCTGAATGCAAAGTTTAAACCATACAGCTATAATAATTTTCTTGAATACTTCTGTATTGTGGCCTAGTTACATATAAAAATCATTTATTTCAGTGGAGTTGACTGCCAAGATCAGTTTGTTCATGACATTGTTTAGCATCTGTTTTCCCCAGAACGATCTGTCTCCTTTCAAGTCTTCAGTTGACTTTAATTTTACAGTTGTATCCAACCCTTAAAGAATCACTGCACCTTCACAAAATTTAATTTCATTTACTAAAGGCAAGTGTAACTAACAAATTTCCAAATCAATTTATTTAAAAAATCTGCCTGCCCCACCTAAAAAAAAAGCTGTCATCATGGCCACTAGGGGTCTCACTTCCACCTAACTTGAAGTCTAATGCCTGTCATCAGGCAAGATCTGTCTCTGGTAACAGTAACTCAGAAGATGGCTGAGAGGAAGTGTGGTGTGTCAGAGCTAGCTAAGATCCTGATCCTGAGCCTGATAAAACAACTGCTTCTACACTGCTTCTGAATATTATAGGAGACTCCTGTGTGTCAATTAAGGCTCCATATAGACATCCGTATGTGTTTTGTGGATCCACGGATCCGCAAAACACGAACACCGGCAATGTGCTTTCCGCATTTTGCGGATCCGCACATTGCCAGAACTTTATAGAAAATGCCTTTTCTTGTCCGCAATTGCGGACAAGAATTGGACATGTTCTATATTTCTGCGGAACGGAAGTGCGGACTCGGAAGTGCGAATCCGCATTCTGGATCCGAGCGGGACAAAGTCTGTCCCCATAGAAATGAATGGTTCTGCAATTCTTTATCAGCTGTCTGAGCTCCCTAAAAAAAAATAAACATAGTGGGATGTAACGCAAGAGAGTTAAATGGATAGTGTATTGGCGGAAGAGAGACACCTTCTACTTCAGAGAGAAAAGTATCTAGCTGTGCAGCTGAAACAGGGAATAACATGGCTGAAAGAGACTTTAAGGGAGCCCAAAAAACACCACCTTCTTCAAAGCTACGACTTTCTGCAAATTTTGTAAATAACTCCAGTTTGATAAAAATGCAATACAATACCATAACAAATTCCTTGAAAGGCTGTAGTTTTACATCACAACCACTGTGGGAACTCACATAGAATTATACAGGACTCATGATTTTTTTCATAGCTGGTGATCTTACACCATACATGTTGGGGTATTTCAAGCAAAGAGGAAAAGTAGGTAATGACATTGCTCTACCTATTAAAATGTAGAGGTCCGAAAGCTACTATAGTGCCACCACTTATTAACCTAGTGATATGTCATAAATCTCTAAAATGGGAGAACACCTTTCACCTTTTTAAAAAAGTATTGTAGCCAGGGATTAACTGTAAGTCAATGAAAATGTAAAGTTCACTAAGTTCACTGATGTTTTTAAAAGCTTTAAAGGATTGTAATTGGCTGCAGTGGTCATGTATTGCCGCCGTGATGTCACCATGCAGGCTTGTAATACAGCCCAGCTGAAAGAACTGTAGCGTTGGAGCCTCATCTGCCAATAAAGTACTTATCATTTGTTCATTCTAGGCTTATCCTAAAGGTTGTCCTCCTTTTTGATTAATTTACCTATGATTCAATAACAGTGATTTGTTTATATTAAATTCCTTGCAGGATTACTTTTTGCCTTTTTTGACACATCACAAAGTTTTTCTTTTTACAGGGTTATCTAGGACATACATAACAAGCTTACTTTTCTTATAAGGATATAGAACCTCCTAGGAGGTAATCAATTCATTGGCGCTGGTATTAGGACTTTATCAATTCTAAATAAGTCTCTCCTATATTCAAAAATGTGTTGTTCTGATCGTTATGCAAAGTATCAGTTCTTCTAGGTATAATGGGATGTATTTCTCTATTCACAATTCGCATTAATCAGCGGTGTTATTATCTCAGACACTCACCGCTGGTTGTCCCGTTCGTGTCAGCCTGAATGCAGCATAGGCTTCCAATCCTGGCTTCCAATGTTTAGTGCAGACAATCTTCTTGTTTCCCTATGCGTACACACGCTGCTCCGGCCGGTAGCCGCGTGGTGCCGGTGAACCGATGCGTGACGTCACCGCAAGTAAAGCTTACTTTTCTTAGCACACAGACATTTTTGCTTGTCTGTATCTTGTCAATACCCATAAAGCATAGGTTATTTGGCTCTAGTTATAGTTCAAAGATTTATTTTTATGAATATGTGTCATCTTCTACCAAAGTTGAGAGTGTACTACACTCAGTGATATTACTTTCTATATTTCACAAGAGCTTAAAGCTGACAGTTTGCATGGAAACATATAAAATTCCCAGCAATATAACATAGAGTAGATTGCATAGCATGATAATGTGCACATAAAAATGATCCACAGCTCATCATGTTTTAATTTGCATAGCTTTAGTTACATTTTGTTGTACATTTAAATATTCTTTATTTCTAATGTATTCCGACTGAATTCTCCAGACATTTGCTACCAAAAGAAATGACGTGAAAGAGGTCTACATTGCAAGATTGCTGTTGTAACGCAATAAACTAAAATGTAATTGAAATCCTACATCAGAAATGAACTCCAGTGAAGATACAGCATACAAACATGCTATTCTTAGCTAATGTTTCTGATGCCATTATTTTAAATGTTATTTTGATAATTACAACTACAAGAACATAAAATACTTAATTCTAGGAATGCAATAAATAAATAAATATCAGGGACTTTCTGGGACCAAACCTGTATTGTTAAAAGGGTTGTGTCACTTCAGCAAATGGCATTTATAATGTAGAGAAAGTTAATACAAGGCTGAATACTAATGTACAGTGTTGATCGAGCGGGTGCTCGGGCTGAACACATCGGGATGCATGGGTGCTCTACAGAGCACCCGAGTATAATGGAAGTTAATGGCAGAACCCGAGCATTAAACCAGGCACCTCCTGCTCTGAAGAGGTGAGGGTGCCTGGTTTATAGGAAAAGGTCAGAAATTGATGGAAACACCACTGAAATGGTTCGGGAACACCATGGGGAGGATGTCTGTATGCATATTGGACTCCCAGGTCGCTGCTGGGAACTATGTTGTCCGAGTAGTACGCCACTTTTACAGACAATAATACGCACAAAACCAAAGATAAATTCAATTTTAGAGGAATAATTGTTAGGAAACATTCTTTCCTGTATATTTACTTGTATATAAAGTACAAGTGCTGCCAACAATTACAAGGAAGCGGTACTCTGATACAACCTGTATATCACAAGGGCCTCATTCACATTGTGGTACAATTGTTCAGGTAGTGGGACCCCTACATTCATAAAGCCAATGCACTAAGTGCATTGGCTGCCAAAGATTACAAGGAACCAGCACTCCAATGCACCCTTTGTTACACATAAACGATGGCATCATACACACCCTTGAAATATTGTGATTGATGGCTGGCTGGTGACCTTCAAAAACATTTGGAGCAAGCCTGCTGATCTGACCATCTAAAAACATTAGGGGTGAGGGCCTGCTGCTGAGCTGACCCACTAAAACATTAGGGGCGAGGGTCTGCTGGTGAGTTGACCCTTTAAACGTTGGTAGGGGAGGGCCTGCAGGTGAGCTGACCCTGTAAAACATTATATGCGAGGGCCTGCAGGTAAGCTTACCCTGTAAAAAATTATATGTGACGGCCTGCAGGTGAGCTGACCCTGTAAAAGATTGTAGGTGAGGGCCTGCTGGTGAGCTGACCATCTAAAACAGGGATTAGCAACCTTCGGCACTCCAGCTGCTGTGAAACTACAACTCCCAGCATGCAAACATGCTCGGCTGTTCTTAAAACTCCAATAGAAGTGAATGGAAAATTCTGGGAGTTGTAGTTTCAAAACATTTGGAGTGCCGGAGGTTGCTGTTCCCTGCTCTAAAAGGTTGTAGGTGAGGGCCTGCAGGTGAAATGACCCTGTAAAAGGTTGTAGGTGAGAGCCTGCTGCTGAGCTGACCCTCTAAAAAATTATATGCAAGGGCCTTGGCTACTGAGACTAGACTTGGTGGAAGACAGGGTGGTGCTTAACCGACTGGAAGCATTATCTGCTGCAATCCAACCGACCACATGAAGCTAGGTATTGTGGATGATTGTTTTTCTTGTGCTCTGGAAGCAGGCACAGTTTCAACGTGCCCAGGGCCATGGCTTCTACGTGCACCATCAGCATCACTGCCACTTCCCTGTCCCTTACTGCTTGCCTTCTTCATATTAAATGTTATATATGCTTGAAAGTATGTCACATGTACAGTAGCATACAGTAGCGTGGGATTTGGAAGTGTATGCACAAACATTTTTTAAAAGGTATATTGGATGTGGAAACGTCACACAGGAGATATCTCGCAGATAATGTCAATGCAGAAACACACACGTTACACTTTAGATACGGCACTGGTAATGTCACTGTTAGAAGCGGACACCGTCTATTGAAAAATACACTGTATGTCACAGATACATTTTTTCAGTGCACATGGTACACTGAAGGTGTGGCACTGGTGATGTCACTGTCAGAAGCGAAGCGGACACCGTCTATTGGAAAAGTACAATGTATGTCACTAATATTGCTGCTGCAGTAATATTGCTGCTGCAACACACAACAGTCCTTAAAAGGACTTTTGGGTCTGTAAAGTTTTAGCAGTTTAGCGAAGGATGCGCTACAAATATGTATTGCTGCTGTCACACACAATAGTACTTAAAAGAACTTTAGAGTCTCTGAAAAGTTTTTCTATTAAAAAATAGTCCAATATCACTCCCTACACTGTCTGTCCCTTCCTGTGCACAGCTCTCCTTGACTAAGACTAAGCCGAACACGCTCTGACGCGTTCCAGCCAGCAAATCACTGAATGCCAGTAACCAACATGGCTACGGCATTACAGTGAGGGCAGTACTCATCCGCATGTTTATTGGCTGCGTAGCAGGCAAAAAACGTGCGGGGAGGAAACTCGAGCATTGCGCTCAAGCACATGCAGAATTCGGCCGAATTCCGCCATGTGCAGAGCATAGCGATACTCGAGCTGAACAGGTGTTTGGCCGAGCATATTCACTTAACACTACTAACGTATTAATTTTTCTAATGTATTAATTTCTTACCACTTTATAAATCACTAGTCAGACCACACATGGAGTACTGTGTACAGTTCTGGGCTCCCGTGAACAAGGCAGACATAGCAGAGCTAGAGAGGGTTCAGAGGAGGGCAACTAAAGTAATAACTGGAATGGGGCAACTACAGTACCCCGAAAGGGTATCAAAATTAGGGTTATTCACTCTAGAAAAAAGACGACTGAGGGGAGATCTAATAACTATGTATAAATATATCAGGGGTCAGTACAAAGATCTCTCCCATCATCTATTTATCCCCAGGACTGTGACTGTGACGAGGGGACATCCTCTGCGTCTGGAGGAAAGAAGGTTTGTACACAAACATAGAAAAGGGTTCTTCACGGTAAGAGCAGTAAGACTATGGAACTCTCTGCCTGAGGAGGTGGTGATGGTGAGTACAATAAAGGAATTTAAGAGGGGCCTGGATGTATTTCTGGAGCGTAATAATATTTCAGGCTATAGCTACTAGAGAGGGGTCGTTGATCCAGGGAGTTATTCTGACTGCCTGATTGGAGTCGGGAAGGAATTTTTTCCCCTTAAGTGGGGAAAATTGGCTCTACCTCACAGGGGTTTTTTGCCTTCCTCTGGATCAACTTGAAGGAAACAGGTCGAACTGGATGGACAAATGTCTTTTTTCGGCCTTATATACTATGTTACTATGTTACTATTGCATTATACACTGCTCGTTTCCATGGTTACGACCATCCTACAACCCACCAGTGGTGGCTGTGCCTGCATAATATAGAAAAAGCACAGGTCTCCCTGGTTGTCAGGACTGTGGGAGTGTGGATTGTCCTGCACTTTTTTATATTGTGGATTGCAGGGTGGTCATAACCACAGAAAGAGCAGTGTATAATGTGATGTAAAAATGAATCCAGAAAGCAAAGGAGGCAATACGGACACTTATAATACATAAGTAAGTTCCTTGTATTAACTTTCTCTACATGATTCATGTAATTTGCTGAAGTGAGACTACCCCTTTAACTACCTATATATGCTACTTTACAATGTACTTGCGCTGCCAATTTCATGGCTAGTCACATTATGCCAAACTTTCAAAGGATTTCCCATCTTGTACAGATGAACCACTCATTTCTGTAAGCCCTTGAACTTACCAAATGTATGGAGCATGGTTACTGATGAGACATACATGGATTTGCTGCATATACACTTAATCCATTGCTGTCATTGTATCTGCATGTCGTTTCTTTCAGGAGACCTCGAGGTATAAAGAATGCACTGTAGGGAGGAGTGAGTGGACTTGGATACCACTAGAGAGGTGATTTGGGCAGATCTCGAGTTGCTGAGATGCCAGCACAAGGTATCCTGGGATATGTAGTCTCTCATTGCAGTAGACTGCCAGGATTGCAGTTTCAAAGCAAATGCGTACAGAAAATGCCTGTGGAATCGGCATCATCAAAAAAGATTGGTGAAAGAATTTATAACCCAGCACGAGCCACTTTGATAAACCTGGCACATCTTTAGACTGTCCAGCCTAAGTTTACACTTAAAATTATAGAATATTAGCAAATCTGCCCCATTGATCTTCTACTATACACCTTGCTATTTGCTTTCTGATAATTCCATGCGCTGTAATAGTAATTTCTAAACTTTCTGTGTAAGGGATCCTGATCTTCCTGATCTGTGAAATGTACGAGAAGCTGACATTTACAGATATAATTGAAGAACGGGAAAATGTAGTTTAATATCTTCTATAGGGACTAGGGTAATGAGAATGGCAGAAAGTGTTACAGGGAATCTAAGTGCAGTATTACATGAACAGTACTGCTACCCCAACTTCAGACCACTAAGTTATATTTCCATACTTACCCGTTCCCACACTGTGTGTCTGCAAACCAGTACTGGAGTACATTTAGAGGACTCATCCTAGAATCCTCTCTGATATGTGCGCATGCTCATGAGTCCTCCTCACAACATATCCCAGTACCGGTTTGAAACTGGGGTAAGTATGAACATATAACCTAGTGATCCGGAGTCAGGAGCACCAGTACTATTAATGTAGTACTGCACTTAATAGGGCTCCATAGAGGTGACAGATTCCCTTTAACACTTGATGTCATTCACATTACTCTAGGTGACAGATTCCCTTTAATGACAGTTAGAATCAATCTTACAATTAGTGTTATATAATTGATCGAGAAAAGCTGTATTTGATGGACCTGTATCTTTTTCAACCTCCTGTATGTAACCGTGCAACTAGTGTGAGCGCTAAAATGGACACCATAAGTGGCTGACACTAAACAAATCAGTGATGTATATTCCTTTTGTACTTGTACGAAACAGAATCATTTTTTGCAAACCTCATAGACTACATATATACGAAAAGAATTACATATAGGAACAATAATGCAGCCACTTCCCCAAATATTATGAATTCTACCATTGAAACGATTAAAAAAAAGGTAAAAAATTGGATTGATATGTGAAAGTAAATTCTTTTTCTAATCACTATTATTTTGACCCATTGTCGCAACAAGGAAAGATGAAATAACACCCTTCCAACATGATCGATGCCAAGATTTTCCTTTACGTTGCAAGCACTTAGAATGGAATTCTACTATGCATCACAGCTATTATTGCACAATGACTAATTATTGAGTAATATGCAAATTTATAGGGCACCAGTCTAAATTCTGAAGGTTCTGCTTTTTTTACAGCAGAATTTCCTTGTTCATAACTAACCCTCCTTCATCTCTGATTGCAGTTTAAGACCAATTTAAAACCAATTACATTCAGCAGATTTTTCTTTTACACTGCTGATAAAAGACAGTAAATTACAGTATGAAAGAAGTAGTGGCACATGAATTTGCTCAGACAATACTTTCGCTACAGCAAGTAGTCAGCATATTAAAAAGACAACAAAACAATCAAATACAATTAGCTAAAAAATAAGGCAACATACTGCTGATGTCTAATTAAATGTGATGAGAAGGAATAGAAATAAGACAAAATCACACCTAATATCACATTTTTATCAGCGGCAAATACAGAAGAGACCTACAATTTCTCTTCAAAACCTCGAAAAGGTTGAAGGAGAAGTAAAACCATAATTAAAGAAATCTGTTCGTCTATATATATGCGGTTCCCCTGCCAGTGACTTTTTTCATAGGCAATAAAGTCTTGTGGAACATTATTCATTTTCCATTGTACTTTGGCCTATCCTATAGCCAAAACACCTTTCTAAAGCCACTGAGCAAAATGTTACATGCGTCAGGTATATAACTCACAGAGGATGTTTCACGTGGGATAATGTCTATATAAAAGCACAATGCTGTTGATTCATGGAATCATAAGGTGATATAATATTCCTTATAGTAGAGGAAGCAATATCCCTTATCATACCTACGTCAACTGTACCTAAGGCTCTTATTAAAAAGAAAAAGGAAGATTTATATCCATTATTGCTTAATTGATTGGTATAAAACTACCTCACCCAGGGTTGCAGCTGTAGTGTATCAGAGGTAGCAGTCATAGCCTAAAAATGTAATATGTTAGGTGGGGGGGGGGGGGCTTTTATCAGGTTTTACATTAGGGCCCGGGCATCTGTAGCATATGTTTTATGTTCTGCAGCAGCTAGGCACAATACTGGTTACCTGCTGCAGCCAGTGATCGGATGCTAGAGTCACATGCCTATGTAGAGAGGGAACAGGAAGTAGAGGACTGTGAGAGACCTGGGAAGTGTCAGAACTGGTGCGCCAGGGAATCATTAAAGTGAGTATGAATTATTTTATTGTTCTGTAATATTCCCAGCTGTTATCTATAGAAATGAACAAAGTTTTTAAAAATTGGATTAGTCAGCTTCACTAAATTTTGACAAGAAATTAGATTTTATATTAATTACTTAGTCAAAAATTGTTTTCCATTGTGTGAAGCGGGCTCAATGATGGGAACGGTGATCGAGCCGCCCCTGTCATTTAACCCCTCAGTTGCCATGTTCAACGTTGATCATAGCATTTGTGATTCATATTCAGCTGCTTAAGGGTTAATCAGCGGTTAAAAAATTATAGTCACCTCATCCACTTGATAGCCAAGAGGTCGTCTACTCAGGTCTTGATTAAAAAAAAACTGCCAGAGGACCATCAGCAAGCGTGACGATGTCATCACATGATTACGCTGAGCACACACGGTGATGTCATCATTGACAATGCAGTGTGATCACCGCACACACACAGTGTGATCATGTGGTGAGGTTATCATGCTCGCTGCAGTTCCTTTGGCGGGTTTTCATCAATCAAGACAGGAGCGGATGGCCTTTCTGCATTCAAGTCCATAAGAGAGTATAATTATTTTACTTTCATCCACCATTTTAGGAAAAATCTATTTGTTACCACGAAGCACAAGGCAATTCAGCTTTGTGGCAAATTTAATTTTTCCTGAAATCATGATCAAAGTCCACTTTGGATCCTTCGATTCACTCAAAACTGTTTATCAAGATTTTCCATGGCTGGAAACCATTTTTAACGAAGAGGAGAAAGAACTAAGACAAACTTATTCTGCAGAAAGAGATGCAAAGTTCAAATACTCATCCTTGTATGACATCATGTTCTGAAATCAGAATTGCTTTATTGGCAATGTCATTTACATGCAGCATTAAATATTAGGACAGAGTGACATCAGCTAATTTGGTATCATTATCACAGAAATTGATCTCTGTTGGAACGCCATTCTGGGGAAATGGGTTCTCACACAACTTTTTTTATATCTTTCTGATGCATTGTTGGAACCATTGGAAAAATTGCACTAATGAGGTTTTAAAACATGAAACCACTATTACCAACTGTTAAAAACTTGCCCACTTGACATAAAAACCCAACCTTATAATTATATATTTTTTTAATCATGAGCAGATCCCTTACCTAAGCCATATGCCACAAAGCTATACAGTATAGACATGTAAATGACGTAAAGTGTGGGGCATAGTTTAGTCATATGAAGTGGAACTAAAACAACTGAGTGATGGGAAAAAGAAAAAAGCAATTTTAAATGGGTAGCCTGAAAATAAAATGAACCCTTTCCACTGTCAAAGACCGACACTATTCAAGTCAACAGAAAAAACAATGGCATTAATAAATCTTTTCTATCCTGGGGATTTTGTTTTGATTTCTTCTGTGGCTGGTAGCATTAGTACTCTGCCCTTGAATGTCAAGTGGTAATTTTCTGAAGTTCATTCATACTGGCATGGGTCAGTCTCCTTATTCTATTCTGCTGCTTGTGGGAAAATAGTGTTACTGTATCACATTCAAGCTTTGCTATGTTATCCATTTGCTCATGACTAAACAGAATGAAACCAATTCTACTCTCATTTGTTAAGGAGGAATGCTATTTTTAATGACATGATGTACTATGATATAGTCTTATTAGATTCATTTTTTCTAATTTGACCTCAACTACGCTGCATTTTCTTTAGCTTCCCTTATATCAACCTCTATGAAAATTATTACATAAAATAAAAAATGGATGGCATGTTAATAGAAACCATAAAATGCTTCTATTTTGTAATCTTCATCTGGAAGATTACATTTATAATCTAATTATACTTTCTATTTGTACTCATGATAGTATTTGTCAAATTTAGGACACCACAATGTAAGAGGTGTAGATTTGATAGGTCAAAATGACTGCCATCTTGCCCATGGTATCATCCTCAACATTCCAACTACTATGTTTTTCCCCCCTGTGGGAAAATAAAGCAATTTACTGTTTTCATCATGAAGTAAAGGCAACTACAGTCCTTAAGTAATCATGTTTATTAACCAAGTTATTAAAAATGTTAGTGACTTAAAAAAAGTTGGTATGATTAACCAGGTAGCTGCATCTTTTACAAAGTATTCTCACCCTTTTCTGTATGTTAATGGGAAATATCAGTGCACTGAGACCACCAGTAGACATTTATCCATAATTATAATTTGGGGATCAACAGGTTTCACTTATACCTTTGTCTGAAGTAGTTCTTTTAGCATTGGACTTAGGCCATTAAAATGTTCACCTTCAACTGCAGCAAGGACTATGGTATCAGTGTCTTAAAGGAACACCGAATATAGAATATTCATAAAAAATATCTCAGCAATTCCTCCCTTAATCATGTTGTCTATCATATTGCAATTGAACATAAAAAATATAAAGAAACATTATCTATGTGTCCCAGGACCTCAAACATTTCAAGCTCCTTCTCCACACATTGCTGTGTCTTGTTATAAGGCAATTACAGCAGGAGCCTTTCACCTTTCGGGAAACAAAGATTTTTTAAGCCCACTTTTTTTTTTTTTTTGCTACGCCCCATCCTTTAAACCATGCACTAGAAAGAAACTGAACATATCATCAAGAAATGAACCCGAACTAGAACCCTTTGTATAAAAAACATGCAGAAAATCCTAAAGACTGACAAATAGTGTAAGAAAATTTATCTCCTATTCATTTATATCATTCATTTCAAGGTTTAGTTTTCATGTAACCTTTAGAGGATCGGGCAATTTTCTGTTTTTGTGTTTTAATTTTTCCTCACTGCCTTCCCGGAGAAATTTTTAATTTTTTTTTAGCAGATAACCGTATGAGGGCTTGTTTTTCAAAGGACAAGTTATACTTTGTTAATGCACCATTTACTATTGTATACAATGTAGTGGGAAGCTGGAAAAAAGATTCCAAATGGGGTGGGGAAAAATGCAATTCCTCCAAATGGGTTGGAATTAAAAAGAATACAGTTTAATAGGATTTGTTTTTATATCATTCCCTATGTAGTAAAAATGATGTGTGCCCTTCATTCTCTGGGTCAGTAGGATTTAAAACAATTGTATATTTTTTCTTGTATTTTAATGGAAAAATTCTGACCCACATATATTTTATTTAATATGTCTGGAGGCGTCTATTTTTTGCTGGGCAATCTGTAATTGTTACAAATACCATTTTAGGCAGTGTATGACTTTTTGGTTACTTTTTATTAAATTTTTTGGGGAAGTAAAGCAATGAAAAAATGGCGAACCTGGCATTTTTTTCTGTTATGCCGCTCCCTGTATGGGATAAATATTTTTTATATTTTAGTAGAATGGGCGCTTTTGGATGCAGCAATAACTATGATTGTGTTTTCTATTTTAATTTGGGGGAAATGGGAGTAATTTGAATTTTTATATTTTCTACTTTTTTGTTTTTTTTAAACTTTTTAACTTGTTTTAACCTTTTTGTCCACTTAGTTTCAACATGCAATCATTACATTGCCATTTATATTCAGTATTCTATTATATTCTAATAATGGAATTTAATTCCTTACCATACTAAATGCAGTGCACTAGTGCATGCCAATAATAGGCCTGGAAGCCATGTAAAGCCTTAGGCCTATTACTACTGAGGAACAGTTTCCCTGGTCATAGCTAGGCAAAAGCTTTTCTCTATGTTGAGCGAACAGTTCGAAAATCGTTCGGGTCCATACCGAATTTTGGGGTGTCCGTGACATGGACCCGAACACGGACATTTTCAAAAAAGTTCGGGTTCGGGTCCGGTGTTCGTCGATTTCTTCCCACTTTCTGAAGGGCTGCATAGCAGCCAATCAGCTAGCGTTTTACTTCTTGCCCTAAGAGCCCATCACAGCCATGCCTACTAATGGCATGGCTGTGATTGGCCAAGTGCAGCATGTGACCCAGCCTCTATTTAAGCTGGAGTCACGTAGCGCCGCACGTCACACTGCTCTGACTAGTGTAGGGAGAGGATGCAACTTCTGTGAGGGTGAGATAGGCAGGGATAAAGAAGTGATTTAATGATCTACCTTTCTACACCTGTGCATCAGAACAACTCAGCTGAGCTGTTCACTGAAAGTCACTATTTTGTTGAGACTGGCCAGAGCAATTTTTACTGGCACATGTAACTGGGCTGACCGGCGGTGGCCATTTTGGGACTTGTGGTGCGCCAGCACAAGCTGCCACTGAGTCTAAACCAAAGCTCCAAAGAAGTGTAAAATCTACACCTGTGAATCAGAACAACAGCGATTCAGCTGCTCAGTCAAAGTCTATTTCTTTTCTGGCTGGGCTGACCGTTTTCTGGCACATGTTACTGGGCTGATAGGCGGTGGCCATTTTGGGACTTGTGGTGCTACAGCAAAAGCTGCCACAACGTCCATTAATCTCATGTAATAGTCGATTTTTTCATAGATATACTACATCAGGGGTTTGGCTGTGCTTGTGTCACCCATACTAACTGCAAAGATATTTAATATATCAGTGGTGAAACTGAAAGTAACCCACTTGGATAGCAAATCCCATGAATGTGCTGTCCCAGCTAGGCTAGCCAGTGCCACTACAGCCGAGTCCAATACTGTCAGCCAGAAATTTTTTTCTTTTATGTGCCAGAAATATAAATTAAAAAAAGCTTTCACCGTAATAATAAAATTATTCTGGTGTTAGACCAGAAGAAGCACTCCTGTTGTAATTAATACTGTAAAAAGGATTAGGCAATATTTCTCCCAGTGTGGGAAATTTATCTAGCAAAACTAGCATTTTAAAACTTCCTGTGTTCTGAAATACCAGCAGTCCTCTTGTAATTAATACCGCAAAAAGGCATTATATCGTCCAGTGTTGTAAATTTGGTGAAAAAAAGGCCAATTTAATCAATCTGGTGTTAGTTACACCAGAAACAGTAGGCCTCACGTTTTTACTCCTGTAAAAAGGAATTAATACCGCAAAAAGGCATAGGGAAACTATGTACCAAAACTAGCATATTAAAAATTCTGGTGTCCAATTTGCAGCAGTTTTCTTGTAATTAATACCGGAAAAAGGAATTATACATTCCAGTGTGGGAATTTATGTACACAAACTAGCATTTTAAAAATTCTGGTGTCCAATTAGCAGCAGTCTTCTTGTAATTAATACCGCAAAAAGGCATTATTGTCCAGTGTTGTAATTTTGGTGAAAAAAGGCCAATTTAATCAATCTGGTGTTATTTAGACCAGAAACAGTAGGCCTCACGTTTTCACTCCTGTAAAAGGAATTATATCTCCCCGTGTGGGAATCTATGTACCAAAACTAGCATTTTAAAAATTCTGGTGTCCAATTAGCAGCAGTCTTCTTGTAATTAATACCGCAAAAGGCATTATTGTCCAGTGTTGTAATTTTGGTGAAAAAAGGCCAATTTAATCAATCTGGTGTTATTTAGACCAGAAACAGTAGGCCGCACGTTTTCACTCCTGTAAAAAGGAATTATATCTCCCCGTGTGGGAATCTATGTACCAAAACTAGCATATTAAAAATTCTGGTGTCCAATTTGCAGCAGTCTTCTTGTAATTAATACCGGAAAAAGGAATTATATCTTCCAGTGTGGGAATTTTGGGGCTAAAAAATAATATATTTTATTGTGGTGCGAGTTGAATCGCAACAATGAGGAAACATTCTATTTAGGGACGAGGACGCGGTCGTGGTGGTGTCCGTGGAGCCTCTGTTGCTGGCAGAGGACGTGGCCGTTCGGCCTCAGGCACACAAAGTAGTGAACCAACTCCCTCAAGTAGCCGGCAGAATTTACAGCGATATTTGGTGGGGCCCAATGCCGTTATGAGGATGGTAAGGCCTGAGCAGGTACAGGCATTAGTCGATTGGGTGGCCGACAGTGCTTCCAGCACGTTCACCACATTGTCTTCCGCCCAGTCTTCTGCGGAAAGCGCACAGGTGGCACCTGAAAACCAAGCCCATCAGTCTGTCACATCACCCCCATGCATATTAGGGAAACTGGCTGAGCCTCAAGTTATGCAGCAGTCTCTTATTCTGTTTGAAGACTCTGCTCCCACGGTTTTCCAGGGCGTCCACCTAGCCCTTCCCCAGCGGTGGAAGACATTCCATGCACTGACGCACAACCACTTATGTATCCAGATGATGAGGACATGGGAATACCACCACAGCAGAGTGACCGAGTCTCTGATGATGACGAAACACTGGTGCCCACTGTCGCGTCTTATTGCAGTGTGCAGACTGAACAGGAGGAGGTCAGGGAGGAAGACTGGGTGGAAGACGATGCAGAGGACGATGAGGTCTTAGACCCCACATGGACTGAAGGTCGTGCCGCTGACTTAAATAGTTCAGAGGAAGAGGCAGTGGTGAGACCGAGACAACAGCGAAGCCAAAGAGGGAGCAGGGGGCAAAAGCAGAACAGCCGCCGTTCAGAGAGTTCGCCTGCTATTGGCCAGCGCCAACAGGGACCCAGCACCCCAAAGGCATCTTCAAGGAGTTCCCTGGCATGGCACTTCTTCAAACAATGTGCTGAGGACAAGACCAGAGTGGTTTGCACGCTGTGCCATCAGACCCTGAGGCGAGGCATTAACGTTCTTAACCTGAGCACCACCTGCATGATCAGGCATCTACATGCAAAGCATGAACTGCAGTGGAGTACACACCTTAAAAACAAGGAACCCGCTCAGGCTCCCCTGCTCCCTCTAGCGCTGCTGCCTCGGCTTCCGCCTCGAGAGGAATGTTGCCACCTGCCGAGCAGCAAACAGAGGATGTGCCACCGACACCACCACCGCCACCGTCACCTAGCGTCTCCACTATTTCACACAGCAGCGTTCAGCTCTCCATCTCTCAAACCTTTGAGAGAAAGCGCAAATTCCCACCTAGTCACCCTCGAGCCCTTGGCCTGAATGCCAGCATTTCTAAACTACTGGCCTTTGAAATGCTGTCATTCCGGCTGGTGGACACAGACAGCTTCAAACAGCTGATGGCCATGGCTGTCCCCCAGTATGTGGTTCCCAGCCGCCACTACTTCTCCAAGACAGCCGTGCCTTCCCTGCACATGCAAGTGTCCGATAAAATCAAGTGTGCACTGCGCAACGCCATTTGTGGCAAGGTCCACCTAACCACAGATACGTGGACCAGTAAGCACGGCCAGGGACGCTATATCTCCCTAACTGCACACTGGGTAAATGTAGTGGCGGCTGGGCCCCAGGCGGAGAGTTCCTTGGCGCACGTCCTTCCGCCACCAAGGATCACAGGGCATCATTCTTTGCCTCCTGTAGCCTCCTCCTCCTACTCGGCTTTCTCCTCCTCCTCCTCTGCTTCCACCAGCTCATCCAGTCAGCCACACACCTTCACCACCAACTTCAGCACAGCCCGGGGTAAACATCAGCAGGCCATTCTGAAACTCATATGTTTGGGGGACAGGCCCCACACCGCGCAGGAGTTGTGGCGGGGTATTGAACAACAGACCGACGAGTGGTTGCTGCCGGTGGGCCTCAAGCCCGGCCTGGTGGTGTGCGATAATGGTCGAAATCTCGTGGCAGCTCTGGGACTAGCCGGTTTGACGCACATCCCTTGCCTGGCGCATGTGCTGAATTTGGTGGTGCAAAAGTTCATTCACAACTACCCAGACATGTCAGAGTTGCTGCATAAAGTGTGGGCCGTCTGTGAGCTCTTCCGGCGTTCACATCCTGCCGCTGCTCGCCTGTCAGCGCTACAGCGGAACTTCGGCCTTCCCGCTCACCGCCTAATATGCGACGTGCCCACCCGGTGGAACTCCACCTTGCACATGCTGGAGAGACTGTGTGAGCAGCAGCAGGCCATAGTGGAGTTTCAGCTGCAGCACGCACGGGTCAGTCGCACTGCGGAACAGCACCACTTCACCACCAATGATTGGGCCTCCATGCGAGACCTGTGTGCCCTGTTGCGCTGTTTAGAGTATGCCACCAACATGGCCAGTGGCGATGCCACTGTTATCAGCATGACGATACCAATTCTATGTCTCCTAGAGAAAACGCTTAGGGCGATGATGGAAGAGGAGGTGGGCCAGGAGGAGGAGGAGGAGGAGGAGGAGGATGACGGGTCGTTTTTGGCACTTTCAGGCCAGTCTGTTAGAAGTGGCTCAGAGGGAGGTTTTTTGCAACAGCAGAGGGCAGGTACAAATGTGGCCAGCCAGGGACCACTACTGGTGGACGAGGAGGATGAGGAGGAGGTGGAGGAGGATGAGGATGAAGCAGGTTCACAGCGGGGTGGCACCCAGCACAGCGCAGGCACATCCCTGGTGCGGGGCTGGGGGGATACAGAGGATGATGACGATACGCCTCCCACAGAGGACAGCTTGTCCTTACCTCTGGGGAGCCTGGCACACATGAGCGATTACATGCTGCAGTGCCTGCGCAATGACAGCAGAGTTGCCCACATTTTAACGTGTGCTGACTACTGGGTGGCCACCCTGCTGGATCCACGGTACAAAGACAATGTGCCCACTTTACTTCCTGCACTGGAGCGTGATAGGAAGATGCGCGAGTACAAGCGCACACTGGTAGACGCGCTCCTGAGAGCATTCCCAACTGTCACAGGGGAACAGGTGGAAGGCCAAGGCAGAGGAGGAGCTAGAGGTCGCCCACGCAGCAGTGTCACGGCCAGCTCCTCTGAGGGCAGGGTTAGCATGGCAGAAATGTGGAAAAGTTTTGTCTCCACGCCACAGCTAACTGCCCCACCACCTGATACGGAACGTGTTAGCAGGAGGCAACATTTCACTAACATGGTTGAACAGTACGTCTGCACACAACTCCACGTACTGACGGATGGTTCGGCCCCATTCAACTTCTGGGTTTCCAAATTGTCCACGTGGCCAGAATTAGCATGTTATGCCTTGGAGGTGCTGGCCTGCCCGGCGGCCAGCGTTTTATCTGAACGTGTATTCAGCACGGCAGGGGGCATCATTACTGACAAACGCAGCCGCCTGTCCGCAGCCAACGTGGACAAGCTGACGTTTATAAAAATGAACCAGGCATGGATCCCACAAGACCTGACCCTCCCTTGTGTAGAGTAGTCCTTAATAACTGCCTTAAACCATGTTGTCTTGTACTCCTGGCCACTTCTTCATTGAAAAATAAATTTTTGAAATTAAGTAGGATCTTGGGGTGCAACCCAGAGTTGAATGAACCTTCCCTCTGTCTGGGTGACGGGGCCAAAGTACATGAAAGTGTCCTTCTCCTGTGCTGGGTGATATGAATGTTATACTTGTGCTGTCTGACATGTCTCCTTTGTGTGGGTGCAGGGGCCAAAGTCACTGAAAGCGGCCTTCTCCTGTGGTGGGTGATCGAAATGCCTGATTCTCTGCTGTGGGACCTCTCTCCTCTTTCTGGGTGCAGGGGTCAAAGAAACAAAAGGTGGCCTACTCCTGTGGTGGTTGACATGATGCCTGATTCTCTGCTGTGGGACCTTTCTCCTCTTTCTGGGTGCAGGGTCAAAGTCTCTAAAAGTGCCCTTCTCCTGTGGTGGTTGATGTGAAACTGATGCTTGTGCTATCTGACCTGTCTCCTCTGTGTCGGTGCTAAGGCCTAAGTCACTGAAAGCGGCCTTCTCCTGTGCTGGCTGATATAAATGCCTGAATCTCTGCTGTGGGACCTCTCTCCTCTTTCTGGGTGCAGGGGTCAAAGAAGCAAAAGGTGGCCTACTCCTGTGGTGGTTGACATGATGCCTGATTCACTGCTGTGGGACCTCTCTCCTCCGTGTGGCTGCAGGGGTCAAAGTCTCTAAAAGTGCCCTTCTCCTGTGGTGGTTGATGTAAAACTGATGCTTGTGCAATCTGACCTGTCTCCTCTGTGTCGGTGCTAAGGCCTAAGTCACTGAAAGCGGCCTTCTCCTGTGCTGGCTGATATAAATGCCTGAATCTCTGCTGTGGGACCTCTCTCCTCTTTCTGGGTGCAGGGGTCAAAGAAACAAAAGGTGGCCTACTCCTGTGGTGGTTGACATGATGCCTGATTCTCTGCTGTGGGACCTCTCTCCTCCGTCTGGGTGCAGGGGTCAAAGTCTCTCAAAGTCGCGTTCTCTTGTGCTGGGTGATGTAAAACTGATGCTTGTGCCATCTGACATGGTTGCCGGGGTCCCATTAAATGGTGGCCTACTCCTGTGGTGGGTGATCTAAATTCCTGATTCTCTGCTGTGAAACCTCTCTCCTCCGTCTGGGTGCAGGGGTCAAAGTCTCTCAAAGTCGCCTTCTCTTGTGCTGGGTGATGTGAAACTGATGCTTGTGCCATCTGACATGGTTGCCGGGGTCCCATTAAATGGTGGCCTACTCCTGTGGTGGGTGATCTAAATGCCTGATTCTCTGCTGTGAAAACCTCTCTCCTCCGACTGGGTGCAGGGGTCATAGTCTCTCAAAGTGGCCTTCTCTTGTGATGGGTGATGTGAAACTGATGCTTGTACCAGCTGACATGGGTGCAGGGGTCAAATTAACTAAATGGTGGCCTACTCCTGTGGTGGGTGATATGATGCCTGAATTTGTGCTGTGGGTCCTCTCTCCTCTTTCTGGGTGCAGGGGTCAAAGTAACTAAAAGTGGCCTTCTCCTGTGCTGGATGGTATAAATGTAATGCTTGTGCTATCTGACATGTCTCCTCTGTCTGGGTGCTAAGGCCTAAGTCACTGAAAGTGGCCTTCTCCTGTGGTGGTTGATATGATGCCAGATTCTCTGCTATGGGACCTCTCTCCTTTGTCTGGATGCTGGGGTGGAAATAATAGTAAGCGACCTTCTCCATTGGTGATTTGAAGCCTGAATTCTGTGCTATGGGACCTAACTCCAATTAATATTGGTTCATTTTATTTTATTTTATGTTAAGTCATCATTTCCCTATCTACATTTGTTTGCAGGGGATTTACCTACATTTTGCTGCCTTTTGCAGCCCTCTAGCCCTTTCCGGGAGTCTTTTACAGCCATTTTAGTGCCCAAAAGTTCGGGTCCCCATTGACTTCTATGGGGTTCGGGTTCGGGATGAAGTTCGGGTTGAGTTCGGATCACGAACCCGGACATTTTCCGGAAGTTCGGCCGAACCTCTCGAACCCGAACATCCAGGTGTTCGCTCATCTCTACTTTTCTCCTAGGTTTTTTTAGCTCTCATATGATCATATTTGACCACAGCATCTGAGGGGTTAACCACTAGCCCCGGGTCTCTGCTATTTAAAACAACAGAAACCTGGCAACTAGAGATGTCCCGAACTATTCGCCGGCGAACAGTTCCCAGCGAACATAGCGCGTTTCCCGCGACGGGTGAACATTTGCGATCTTCGGTCCGCCCCCTATACATCATCATTGAGCAAACTTTGACCCTGTACCTCACAGTCAGCAGACACATTCCAGCTAATCAGCAGCATACCCTCCCTCCCAGACCCTCCCATCTCCTGTACAGCAACCATTTTAGATTCATTCGGAAGCTGCAGTCTTAGTGAGAGGAGGCACAGTGTAGCTGCTGCTGATTTAATAGGGAAATCGATAGCTAGGCTAGTGAATTCAGTGTCCACTCCAGTCCTGAAAGACTCATCTGATCTCTGCTGTAAGGACAGCGTCCTGACAGCACCCCAAAAAGCCCTTTTTAGGGCTACTACATTAGTCCGCTTTTATTTATTTTTTCTCCATATATATATTGCAGTTGCCTGGCCTGCCCGTGTGTGAGGAGCTGCAGGCCCACAGACTGTAGTGTGCCCACTGCCAGTGCCCACCACTCATACCATGTGGCACAGGACTTTGCATCAAAAAAAGGCATTTAATTTTTACCCTTTAATCTGAGGTTAGTTGCCTGCCAGTGTGTGTCAGGCCAACTTCCAATGACTGTAGTGTGCCCACTGCCAGTGCCCACCACTTATACCGGGTGGCACAGGACTTTGCATAAAAAAAGGCATTTCATTTTTACCCTTTTATCTAAGGTTAGTTGGCTGCCAGTGTGTGTCAGGCCGACTTCCACTGACTGTAGTGTGCCCACTGCCAGTGCCCACCACTCATACCATGTGGCACAGGACTTTGCATAAAAAAGGCATTTATCTTTACCCTTTAATCTAAGGTTAGTTTCCTGCCAGTGTGTGTCAGGCTGATTTCCACTGACTGTAGTGAGCCCACTGTCAGTGCCCACCACTCATACTGGGTGGCACAGGACTTTGCATAAAAAAAGGCATTTCATTTTTACCCTTTAATCTAAGGTTTGTTGCCTGCCAGTGTGTGCCAGGCCAACTTCCACTGACTGTAGTGTTCCCACTGCCAGTGCCCACCACTCATACCGGGTGGCACAGTAGCTTGCCGATAAATAAGGAATTTAATTTTTACCCTTCAATCTAAGGTCAGATGCCTGCCAGTGTTTGTCAGGCCCACTTCAACTGACTGTAGTATGCCCACTGCCAGTGCCCGCCACTCATACCGGGTGGCACAGTAGCTTGCCGATAAATAAGGAATTTAATTTTTACCATTTAATCTAATGTTACTTGCCTGCCAGTATGTGTCAGGCCGACTTCCACTGACTGTAGTGTGCCCTCTGCCAGTGCTGCCCATCAATTATACCGTGCGGCACAGGATGTTGCCTAAAATAAGGCACTTTATCTGTAGACTTTAATCTAATTTCAGTTGCCTGCCGGCCATTGTGTCTGTGACAGGCCCACAGACTGTAGTGTGCCCTCTGTCAGTGCTGCCCATCAATCATACCGTGCGGCACTGGACGTTGCCTAAAATAGGTCACTTTATCTGTACACTTTAATCTAATTTCAGTTGCCTGCCGGCCACTGTGTGTGTGTCAGGCCCACAGACTATAGTGTGCCCTCTGCTAGTGCCCAACACTCATACCGGGTGGCACAGTACCTAGCACCTGTAGTACCACTTATCTAAAAAAAAATGACAGACAGAGGCAGGCCACCCCGCAGGGGCCGTCGTGGTCGTGGTGCTGTGATTTCCACTGGCTCTGGAATAATGCCCAGTGTTCAGAGGCCAAGTACCCTGAACCCGAAAAATTCTGAGGACATAGTTAACTGGCTTACACAGAACACCCAATCTTCAACAGCTTCCGCTAAGAACCTTGACGCACCATCCTCCTTCAGCTCAGCTTCGGTCACCTGCTCTCAAGTTACCACGCTCCCACCCACCGCCACCACTACCACTACCACCACAGCCACCAAAGCCACTTCACTTGACCCGTCAGAGGAGTTATTTACACATCAGTTGGATGCAATTAGTGATGCGCAACCATTATTGCCAGATGATGTAGATTACAGGGATATGTCTCAGTCAGGCAGGATTACATACATGTACGTACAGTGTGATGATGATGATGATGAGGATGTTGTACCCGCTGCTGCTTCCTTTGCTGAGGTGTCAGATACAACTGAGTCATGGGAAGTCCAACACCCACCTCGGTACGACTACTTTGCAAAGGCACATGATCTGACATCACAAATGCCAATGGGATCAACACATGCGTACAAGCAGCACACAAACTCAAAGCCACCATCCTCCTCCTGGTCCAGCATCTTCAGCCACGTCAACCACTGCTGTCCTCCTTGCCCCCTATCAACCACCCGCCACTCCGCCTCTCACCTTCAGCAGTTCCATCTCATCTGTCCACAGTCAGGTATCTGTTAAGGAAATGTTTGAGGGTAAGAAGCCAATGTCACAGAGTCACCCCCTTGCCCAGCGATTGACAGCTGGTTTGACGGAACTCTTAGCCCGCCAGCTTTTACCATACCATCTGGTGGAGTCTAAGGCCTTCAAAAAATTTGTCGCTATTTGGACACCACAGTGGAAGGTACCCGGACAATTTTTTTTTTTCAAAAAGGGCAATCCCAAACCTCTACCATGTTATTAAAAAGGAAGTCATGGCATCTCTGGCATACAGTGTTGGGGCAAGGGTCCATCTGACCACTGATTCCTAGACGGCAAAGCACGGTCAGGGCAGGTATATCACGTACACTGCGCATTGGGTCAACCTGCTGACGGCTGACAAGCATGGAATGCGTGGCTCCGCAGCGGAGTTGGTGAGACTGCCACAACTTGCAGGTAGGCCTACTGCCACCTCCTCTACTATTCCTACTCCATCCTCTTCGATATCCTCCTCAGCTGAGTCCTCTTCTGCTGCGGCGTCTGGCTGCACATCATCTGAATCCCCCCCACCTCCCCAGGGGCTATTCCACATCCCGGATACGACAGTGTCACGCTGTCTTGGGGTTGACTTGCCTAAAAGCAGAGAGCCACACAGGCCCAGCACTCCTGTCCACCCTGAATGCACAGGTGGATCAGTGGCTGACCCCACTCCAACTGCAGATCGGCAAAGTGGTGTGCGACAATGGAACAAATTTGTTGGCGGACATTGAATTTGGGCAAGTTCTCACATGTGCCGTGCATGGCACATGTGTTGAATCTCATCATACAATGCTTTGTGTAAAAGTACCCAGGCTTACAGGATGTCCTCAATCAGGCCAGGAAGGTGTGTGGCCATTTCAGGCTTTCCTACATGGCCATGGCACACTTTTCCGATATTCAGCGGTGAAACAACATGCTAGTGAGACGCTTGATTTGCGACAGCCCGACACATTGGAATTCAACACTCCTAATGTTCGACCACCTGCTCCAACAAGAAAAATCAGTCGACGAGTATTTGTATGACCGGGGTGCTAGGACAGCCTCTGCGGAGCTGGGAATTTTTTTCACATGTTACTGGACGCTCATGCGCAATGCCTGTAGGCTCATGCGTCCTTTGGAGGAGGTGACAAACCTAGTCAGTCACACCGAAGGCACCATCAGTGACCTCATCCCATTTGTTTTCTTCCCGGAGCGTGCCCTGTGAAGAGTGCTGGATCAGGCTGTAGATGAGCGTGAAGAGGAAGAGTTGTGGTCACCATCACCACCAGAAACAGCCTTGTCATCATCGCTTGGTGGACCTGCGGCCACGCTGGAAGAGGAGTATGAGGAAGAGGAGTCAGAGGAGGAATGTGGCTTTGAGGAAGAGGAAGACCAACCACAGCAGGCACCCCAGGGTGCTCGTTGTTGTCAACTATCTGTGACCTTGGACCCGTGGTGTTGTATGTGGCTGGGGGGAAGAACAGACCGTCAATGACATCAGTGAGGACGAGGAACGGGAAATGAGTAGCTCTGCATCCAACCTTGTTCAAATGGGGTCTTTCAAGCTGTCATGTCTGTTGAGGGACCCTCGTATAAAAAGGATGGCCATGCTACTAGACCCCCGGTATAAGCAGAAAGTGGCAGAAATGTTACCAAATTACCGAAAGTCGGAAAGGATGCAGCAGTTCAAAACCAAACTAAAAAATATGCTTTACACAGCTTATAAGGGGGATGTCATAGCACAACGGGAATCTAACAGGGGAAGAGGTGAGTGTAATCCTTCTTCTACCACGACGGCAAGGACTGGACGATTTACAGATGTGTTGTTGATGGAGGACATGCGGAGCTTATTCAGTCCTACTCATCGCCACAGCCCTTTGGGATCCAGCCTTAGAGAACGACTCGACCGACAGGTAGCAGACTACCTTGCCTTAACAGCAGATATCGACACTCTGAGGAGCAATGAACCCCTTCACTACTGGGTGTGCAGGCTTGACCTGTGGCCTGAGCTATCCCAGTTCGCGATAGAACTTCTGGCCTTTCCTGCTTCAAGTGTCCTGTCAGAAAGGACCTTCAGTGCAGCAGGAGGCATTGTCACTGACAAGAGAAGTCGCCTCGGTCAAAAAAGTGTTGATTACCTCACCTTCATAAAGATGAATGAGGCATGGATCCCGAAGGGACTGACAGTGGGGGATATGTTTGACTAACAAAAGGCCTGATTACATGCCATGGCCTCAAAATGGTCCCTACGCTGCTGTATTTAATGTCTGCATACCGGATGACTTTCGTGAATTCTCCACCACCAACTAGGGTTCAAGCCGCAATGTTTTAGTCACTTTTCTGCCTGGAAAACATCAATTTTTACGGCCGCTGCTACAATGGCGGCTGCAACAATGCCATTATTTTTCAGGCATGTGTACATGCCTAATTTTTCTGTCCTATGGTGCAGCACTGTGGCTGCAAAAAAAAAAAAAAAGGCACATACAAGTGTCAATTCCCTTTCGTGATCGTTACCTTGTTGTGGTGAAGGGGCTTGCGTATCACAATGAAGCAATCATCACCTCTATGAGTGTGTTGGCAATGTTGCCACACCCCAGATGATTAGGCCGTTGCTTCATTATGGTCAGACCAAAAGCGATCGGCTGGATAATATTTCATAGAAAAAACATTAATTTACCTTTTTTTTTTAAGTTGTATGGGTTTTTAATACATAAAATAAAAAATCATAATAATGTCTCTTAATAGTTTATTAGAAATAATGCAATTAAAAAAATCCCCAAAAATTCTAATACAAAGCAAGTACAGAGCTCAGAACTAAATTATTTCATGATGTCGTAATGGTTCGTTAATTCGACAATGGTTAATCAATTCGACACACGTCCCCGGATAGAGTACGTAACAGGGATTAAACTGATAGGAATAGTACTAGTTAAGACACCACTCATATAGGGTGTCACAGCACATTGCTCTGTGCACGCGCAGTGCCCCAATTTGGAAGTAAGAGGACCGACCAAGCTGTTTTTTCCATCTCCCGGTTCCTAAAATCAATTCAGTTTGGTGTATGAGAGTTTGGTCTGTCACTGTGAAGGCAGTCGAAGGTATCCGGCCTACATTTTTTTTCACAAAAGGCAATCCCTGATATGGGACGTAACAGGGATTAAACTGATACAAATATTACTAGTTAAGAAACCACTCATATCGGGTG
This sequence comes from Bufotes viridis, assembly GCA_033119425.1. Classification (NCBI taxonomy): domain Eukaryota; kingdom Metazoa; phylum Chordata; class Amphibia; order Anura; family Bufonidae; genus Bufotes; species Bufotes viridis. The sequence goes on along the minus strand of CM065592.1, from coordinate 145,668,621 downwards.
TGACAGTAAATTGCACGGCGCAGACGCAGTGACCGTGGATTAAAACAAAGGGGAGGGAGCCAGTGTTTTTTTAACCATCTCCCCGTTAGAAAAATCAATTCAATTTACCTTTCGGGGACCCTTGGTGTTGTACGTGGCTGGGTGGAGGAAGAAACCTTCAATGACATCACCGGGACATGGCTAGCTTGGTATCCAACCTTGTGCAAATGGACTGTTTGCGGTTGTTTGTGGTGCATTAAAAGGGGAGTTTGGTCTGTCAATGTCTGTGAAGAGGGCGTAACCCTTACACTACCTGATCGATACAACATCATACCTGATCGTATACACACACTGGATGTTTTAAACCACGATGTTCAAAAAAACTTAGGATTGTTAGGTGATTTATGCCTTTTATGGATTAAAACCCAACTCTGCCTCAACTATGTAATTTTCCATGGGAGTTTTGCCATGGATCCCCCTCCGGCATGCCACAGTCCAGGTGTTAGTCCCCTTGAAACAACTTTTCCATCACTACTGTGGCTAGAAAGAGTCCCTGTGGGTTTTAAAATTCGCCTGCCTATTGAAGTCTATGGCGGTTCGCCCGTTCGCGAACATTTGAGGAAATTTGCGTTTGCCGTTTGCGAACGGAAAATTTTATGTTTGTGACATCTCTACTGGCAACTATGAAGCTCCCTCTCACGAGCCGGAGCCATATTTAAAGTGATGACTTCCTCGGTACATGTACGATGCTGATCACCAAGAGGTTAAAACCTTTGAGATGTATAAAGTAGAAAAATCAATACCACCAGCCAACCTGAAAAGTAAGTCTTGTCCTGACCCATGCAAGTGATGAGCAATCTGTATAATGAAAAATCCTACATACTTGTACCCAACCATATCTCTGATTGTGGATACTAAAAGGCAGATGGCCACTGCTAGAGCTGCTAAAAGTCAGGAAGACAGGTGGCTATATATATATATATATATATATATATATATATATATATATAGATTAAAGGTTGTCTTGAAAGATTCACTATGTCTGCACACAACGATGTGCAAAGCTGCCAACATTCTAATTTTCCAAGAAGCCTTTACAGACTAGCTAGTAAGCCCAAGCCTTTTACATGATGCTGTCTCATGGAAGTACTCATCACTGTATTCACCATGATGAAATGGTTACTGAATCTCATTACAAAATATTTCTTTACATTTTAAATAGGTCGCTTCAATAGAGTTTAGCATTAAAAGCCTGGAGAAAATGAATTAATGGTAAGAATTTAATCTAGCAGACAGAACAAAGGAATATTATTCTGTACATGATCAATAAAAAAATGATTAATTTCCAAGGACAAGTCTTTATAAAGTGGGACTGTATTTCAATCACGATGAACATTTTGAAACTATTCAATGCAAGCAATGTGTTTTTCTAAAAATGAAGCAGTTGCAACAGGATACATGACCAACTGCAGTATATTCTAGGCTGAGTAATTTCTACCTTTGTGACTGTACAGTTCCAGCATGATGTATATTCTGATCTACAGTACAATTGTTTTATGTCAATAAAACATCATATAGTTTCAGTTTTATATTTAGCTGTATAATTAGACTACACAACAATGGACTATAAAGCCATCATAAAGTTTCAATTCTAAAAGGAAAACCTAAGGTAGAATGTGAAATCCATGTATACAAGACTTATTTTACCCCTGAAGCTGAATGTTCCAGCCGGCAGGGCCGGCAGACAATGCCAGGAATTAGCTGGACAAATTACCCTGTGTGCAGTGGTTTTTGTCTAACTGATCTTTGGCATATTTGCTAGGCAGCGACCAAATCTTTACTGGACCCCATTATAGCCAATGGAGTCCGGCGGGGAACCGGTAGTATCCATCAATGCCAGATCCGGAGAACTGTAGCAGTCTGTTCTCTACCAGAACAGCCTGCCATAGTTCCCTGCTGCAGATATGAAACTAAACTTAGGCTGCATTTTTTCTAAATTTACATTAAACATGTGTAATGGGAAAGCTCCTGACATACACACCAAACATGTACTGTATATAGGGGTCCACAGTCAAAAGTCAAAAAAGTGTTCTTTTTTTCCTTTATCTGTCTGATATATGTCAATATTCTGTATCATAAAAAAGTGGATGGAATTGTCTAGTAGACTGTGCTATTCCCTTGCATGAGTCCACTAATCAAAAACATGTGTTAAATGTTTATTTTTTATTATGGTAGCTTATGGGTGATGCATGCCATTGTATGGTATCATTCATAGAAAGCCACTAAATTCATATATCATAACCTTTTCCAAAGCTTTTCATGACATATCCATTATAGGAGGTGACAGATGCGTAATAGTGGCATCTATCACCTATAGATGGCATCTGTTTAATGGATATCATGAAATGCTATTAATAAATTCATGACATATCCATTAAATTGATGCCTTTATAGCCTATGGGTGATAGATGTCACTAGCATCCCTCACAGCCCCTGTTTAACATATATGTCAGGAACTTTCCCTGGCATATATATGCCAAACAGAGGCCAATGACATACTGTAATGGGAACATGGTCTTGAAAAGTAACTAATTCCAAGTTTTTTTTATTTATTTTATGGTACAGAATTATATTTTCCCACACTCTTAAGCATAATATATTATGAGGAGAAGATACAGTGGCTCGACCAACCTAGAAACCAATGGCACGGTGCGCAAATCCATGGCACACCCACCGTTTAGGTATTCAAGGAGAAAAAAGAAAATGTTCGGGTGGCACTCAGATATCTGGCAATTGTATGACTACATAATGTAGATTAAAATATGTATTTAATTAATTATCTGCATATAAACACATTAATATTCCCCCAAAAGAGTTGATCAACTATAAATAAAAAAACAACAAAATAGCAGTTATAAAATATACCAATAAAAATTTAATAATAAAATGAAATAAAAAGTACTGATGAGCGGCATATTTTGCATTAATCGAGTAAGAGCGGGTTATAGGCAACTTTCATATTGGGTTGGCTTGCTAGAATTTGCGAATATGTAGAATATAGTGATATTTAATAGAAATATATGCAAAAACTAATACTTTTTATTTTTTTCATCTGATTGTAATTTACATTTACTAATGGGTTCAGATGAAACGAATATTTGTTTTTACGTATATATATAAAAATATCCCTATATTCTAGATATTCGCGAATTCTATGAAGCAAACCGAATAGGAAAGTTGCCGATAACCCGCCCTTACTCGATTAACGTGAATATTACATTGCCGATTTTTCGCATAAGATGAAATAAATTAAATAATGAAGAATATTCTAATTCACTACAGACTAAGATATTGCAGCCTTCTCACAATGTCCCACAAGCAAGAAGCAGGGAGCAATCATGTGTGTTCAGATGGACAAAAAATACGAATATTAGTTTTTACGAATATATAGCACTATATTCAAAATATAGTGAATTCTCAAAGTTGCGATATTCATGATTAAAATTTGCTATTCGAATATTCACACTCAACACTAATAAAGAGTAGCAGTCCAATAATTCTGCATCTTGTGTGGTATAAGTTGTATACCTATCCACATACAGTTCTTGTAAAATGAGTTTTGTCTAGAGATGAGCGAACATTTAAAAAAAGTCCGTTGTTCGGGGTTCGGGTGGTGGTTAATTGCGCATCCCGTTATGGATTCCACAATAGCGCATATGGAATCCATAAGGGGCGGCTACCACCAACCCGAACTGTAGAACAGCTGAAGGACCTGGCGTGACGTCACTGTCATGTGATCAGTGCAGGGGGCGTGGCTCAGCACGGGATTTGACGGACTTTTTTTAAATGTTCGCTCATCTCTAGTTTTGTCTCCTTAGAAAAAACAGTGCGATATACTCAGTATAGAACCAATGTGGTAATGATTGCGCTCATGTTAGCAGTGATCAATATAGTCGCAAGATAGTATGTTGCCAATCCTCTGATAGATGTAACAGAGCAACTGTTACTACAATGGACTCATAAAGTGCGATATAGTCAGTTGAAATCAGCTTAATATCAGTTGTGGACCTTTTGAAAGTACTCACTATAGTCACGAGGGATGTAGCCAATCCAATAATGATCATAGCAAAGCAGCAGCAGCAGTATAGTTATAGGGTGCAATGTTACCAATCCAGAAGATGGCTACGTGACGGTCGGTTTGTTAATATACCTTCTCCTGTAGTCAGAACAGGCGCTGCGCATTCATGCAGAAGCTGATATCGCTGGGTTGTGTCATGACCCCCAGTTTGCACGGTACCTGTATAGATGTGTGCACTGACTCAGTAAGTGGCATCCCAAGTGGTTAAGCAATAGTGCACAGGTAGCGGAGTGTAAACGGCTCAGGTAACAGGATAAAAAGATTTCATGAAACCGCCGAGTGGTCTGGTGAGGAAGGAACACATAGTTCCAAAATGCAGTGAACAGACATTGCAATCTCCAGTAAATTATAATATTACGACAGGTCGGTGGTTTCAAGAACTCCTTGTATCCTGTTACCTGAGCTGTTAGCACTCCAGCTACCTGCACACTATTGCTTGACCACGTGGGACGTCAGCGCGCACATCTATACAGGTACTGTGCAAACTTGGGATTGTGACACAACCCAGCGATATCAGCTTCTGCATGAATGCTCAGAGCCTTCTGACTACAGGAGAAGGTGTATTAACAAGCCGACCATTATGTAGCCATCTTCTGGATTGGTAACATAGCACCCTATGACTGTACTGCTTGCTGCTGCTTTGCTATAATCATTATTGGATTGGCTACATACCTCGTGACTATAGCGAGTACCTTCAAAAGGTCCACAACTGATATTAACCTCTTAGGGACCGGGCTCATTTTCACCCTAAGGACCAGGCCATTTTTTGTAAATCTGACCAGTGTCACTTTATGTGTGAATAACTAAAAAAATGCTTTTACTTATCCAGGCCATTCTGAGATAGTTTTTTCGTCACATATTGTACTTCATGACACTGGTAAAATGGAGTAAAAACAATTATTTTTAATTATAACAAAATACCAAATTTTTACAAAAATTTTCCAAGTTTCAATTTCTCTAGTTCTATAATATATAGTAATACCCCCAAAAAATTTATTAATTTACATTCCCTCTACTTCATGTTTGCATCATTTTGGGAATGCCATTTTATTGTTTTGGGGACATTAGATGCTTAGACGTTTAGAAGCAAATCTTGAAAATTTTCAGAAATTTTCAAAAACCCACTTTTTAGGGACCAGTTCAGATCTGGAGTCACTTTGTGAGGCTTACATAATAGAAACCACCCAAAAATGACCCCATTCTAGAAACTACACCCCTCAAGGTATTCAAAACTAATTTAAAAACATTGTTCCACAAGAGTTAATGGCAAATGGAGATAAAATTTCAGAATTTAGATTTTTTCGATTTCCATTTTAATCCATTTTTCCAGTAACAGAGCAAGGGTTAACAGCCAAACAAAACTCAATGTTTATTACCCTGATTATGTAGTTTGCAGAAACACCCCATATGTGGTCGTAAACTGCTTTATGGCCAAACGACAGGGCTCAGAAGAAATGGAACGCCATATGTTTTTTAGAAGGCAGATTTTACTGGACTGGTTTTTAGACACCATGTCCCATTTGAAGGCCCCCTGATGCACCCCTACAGTAGAAACCAGTCCAGCAAAATCTGCCTTCCAAAAGCCATATGGTGTTCCTTTCCTTCTGCGCCCTGCCGTTTAGCCATACAGCACTTTACGACCACATATGGGGTGTTTATGCAAACTACAGAATCAGGGTATTAAATATTGAGTTTTGTTTGGCTGTTAACCCTTGCTTTGTTTATTTTAATTTTACTTTTTATTTACATAGTTGATCTGACAGGTTAGATCGAGTGCTATTTCTAAAGATCAGGTTGTTACGGACGTGGCAATACAAAATATGACTACATTATGGGTCTCCACATTCTGAAAGCCATTTTTTTTTTACAGTCTTAAATAGGGGCTCATTTTTTGTGGTATGAGATGACGGTTTGATTGGCACTATCTTGGTGCATATGACATTTTGGTCACTTGCTATTACACTTTTTGTGATGTAAGGTGACAAAAATGGATTTTGATATGGTATTTTTTTGCTGTGTTCACCTGAGTGGTTAGGTTATGTGTTAGTTTTATAGAGCAGGTTGTTACGGACACGGTGATACCTAATAGGTATACTTTTTATTTACTTATTTAAGTTTTACACAATAATATCATTTTTGAAACAAAAAAAATCATGTTTTAATGTCTCCATAGTCTGAGAGCCATATTGTTTTTATTTTTTTGGGCGATTGTCCTATGTGGGGTATCATTTTTTGCGGGATGAGATGACAGTTCGATTACTTATATAACTTTTTGATCGCTTGCTATTACAGTTTTTGTAATGTGAAGTGACAAAAATGTTGTTTTACATTGTTTTGGTAATTTTTTTTATGGTATTTACCTTAGGGGTTAGATCATGTGATATTTTTATAGAGCAGGTTTTTACAGACGCGGCGATGCTTATTATGTAAACTTTTTTCAATTTAGTTTACTTTAGCACAATAACAGCATTTTAGAAAAAAAAATGTTTTAGTGTCTCCATAGTCTGAGCGCCATATTTTTTTTATTTTTTTGGGAGATTGCCCTAGGTAGGGGCTCATTTTTTGCGGGATGAGATGGTGGTTTGATTGGTGCTATTTTGGGAGGCATACGCCTTTTTGCTTGGTATTATACTTTTTGTGATGTAAGGTTACAAAATATGGCTTTTTTTACACAATTTTTTTGTTTTGTTTTTACGGTATTTAACGTAAGGGTTAGGTCATGTGATATTTTTATATAGTAGATTTTTAGGGACGCGGCAATACATAATATGTGTAGTGTATTTTATTTTTGACATTTTTATTCCGTGATATGTGTTTTTTTTATTTTTACTGTTTTTACATTTTTTTTACCCAGACCCACTTGGTTCTTGAATATCCAGTGGATCTGATGTCTATGTAATACACTACAGTACACTATATAGTGTACTGTACTGTACTTTTTTTTACTTTACATAGTCTGATCAGACTTCTGCCTTTAGCAGAAATCAAATTAGACTTACATTACCATGTTAAGTCAGGAAAAAAGAAATCCAGCACTGGAGTCACCAGTGCTGGATACCTCCCTTTCATTACCATGGCAAGCAGGATGCCTCTGAAAGCGTCCTGCTGCAATGGTAACCATCACCCGCTGCCAGAACAGAGCAGGGGGTGATGGGAAGCCCCCTCCTTATGTGCTCCCATTAAGAATCGGGGGCTTCAAGGGCACAGTAGCCCCCAATGGGAGAGGGAGCTCCCTCCCTGTTAACCCCTTCCATACAGCGGTCCATATGGACCGCAGCATGGAAGGAGTTAAACGGCTGACATCACAACAAAGATGTCAGCCGTTTATATGAGAGTGTCAGCAATGTGCTGACACTCTACTATACCCACTAGACAGCCATGGAATATTACAGTCTCTTATCCCCGCAGTCACAGACTGCGGAGATCAGAGATTGCAGAAAGCGCTGCAAACCGCAGGTATGAATTGACCTGCGGTTTGCAGCGATCTTCAATACTGGGCGGTCACAGGACCCCCCTGGGCATTGTAAGAAGGTACCTGCTGAATGATTTCAGCAGATACCTTGTTCCGATCACTGCCGGCCGAGCAGCAGTGATCGGTAGTACACATGACGTACCGGTACGTCATGTGTCCTTAAGTACCAGGACACCATGACGTACCGGTACGTCATGTGTCTCCAACAGGTTAAGCTGATTTCAACTGACTATATCGCACTTTATGAGTCCATTGTAGTAAAAGTTGCTCTGTTACATCTTTTAGAGAATTGGCAACATACTATGTTGCGACTATATTGATCACTGCTAACAGGAGCGCAATCATTACCGCTTTTTTTTTCCTAAGGAGGCAAAACTCATTTTACAAGAACTGTATGTGGATAGTTATACAAATTATACCGCACAAGCTGCTGGATTATTGGACTGCTACTTATTAGTTCATTTTATAATTTAATTTTTATTGGTATATTTTATAACTGCTATTTTGTTGTTGTTTTTTTCATTTATAGTTAATTAACTATCTTTGTGGAATATTAGTGTGTTTATATGCAGATAATTAATTAAATAGTTACATATTTTAATCTACATTGTGAAGTCATACAATTGCCAGATATCTGAGTGGCACCCAAACATTTTCCCTTTTCTCCATTATATATTATGAACTAAATATGCATAATATAATAATCATATCCTGATAGGTTTTACTCTAATTTACCAACATACAACTATAGAGCATTTTAACCATATTCAACTTTTTTGAGTAGTTAAGTTCCCAAAGCTGGGCTCTGTGTTTCATTGAAGTAACACTGAATATATATGAACTTAGTTTTGATTCTGATTCTTTTGATTCAGAACGTGCTCGAACTGCCATAAAAATTTATGTATGACACTTTGGGGTCTCCTAGGACTATATTCAACCCCTTTTAAGCTCTTTAATGCAAAGAGAGAAATAATAATATCAAAGGGACAGCAACATATATGGCTATGGATAAACGGTTAGTGGTTGGTGGTAACAAATAGTCTGTTTAACCACCTCAGCCCCCCTAGCTTAAACACCCTTAATGACCAGACCACTTTTTACAATTCTGCACTACACTACTTTCACGGTTTATTGCTCAGTCATGCAACTTACCACCCAAATGAATTTTACCTTCTTTTCTTCTCACTATTAGAGCTTTCATTTGGTGATATTTTATTGTTACTAACATTTTTACTTTTTTTGATATTAATAAAAAATTACCGACATTTTTCGCTTTCTGTTGTAAATTTAAAAAAAAATACATTTCTATATAAATTTTTCTCTAAATTTATTGTTCTAAATGTCTTTGATTTAAAAAAATGCAATAAGTGTATATTTATTAGTTTGGGTAAAAGTTATAGCGTTTACAAATTATGGTGCAAAAAAGTGAATTTCCGCATTTTGAAGCAGCTCTGACTTTTTGAGCACCTGTCATGTTTATTCAGGTGCTAGAATGCCAGGATAGTATAAATACCCTCCAAATGACACCATTTTAGAAAGAAGACACCCCAAAGTATTCGCGGAGGGCCATGGTGAGTTCATGTATGATTTCATTTTTTTTTCACAAGTTAGCGGAAAATGACACTTTCTGAGGAAAAAATAAATAAAATAAAGTTTCCATTTCTGCTAACTTCTGGCAAAAAATAAATAAATCTCCCACGGACTCACTATGCCCCTCAGTGAATACCTTGGGGTGTCTACTTTCCGAAATGGGGTCATTTGTGGGGTGTGTTTACTGTTCTGGCATTTTGGGCGGGGCTAAATTGTGAGCAACCTTGTAAAGCCTAAAAGTACTTGTTGGACTTTACGCCCCTTTACGCACCTAGGCTGCAAAAAAGTGTCACATATGTGGTATCGACGTACTCAGAAGAAGTAGGGCAATGTGTTTTGGGGTGTATTTTTACATATACCCATGCTGGGTGAGAGAAATATCTCTGTAAATTGTCAACTTTGTATAATTTTTTTTTTAAAAGTTACTGCCAGGGCAGTATAAATACCCCACAAGTGACCCCATTCTAGAAAGAAGACACCCCAAGGTATTCCGTGAGGGTTATGGTGAGTTCATGTAAAATTTTATTTTTTGTCACAAGTTAGTGGAATATGAGACTTTGTAAGAAAAAAAAAAAAAGCCAATTTCCGCTAACTTGTGCCAAAAAAAAAAAATCTTCCATGAACTCGCCATGCCCCTCAAGGAATACCTTGGGGTGTCTTCTTTCTAAAATGGGGTCACTTGGGGGTATTTATACTTGAGTGATCAGGGGTTAATAAGGGGTTAATAAGTGACAGGAGGGGTTGGGGGTTGGTGTGTGGTGATTGGTGCATAGCTGCCTGTGTCCTCTGGTGGTCCCAAGCAAAAGGGACCACCAGAGGAGCAGGCAGCAGGCATATCAGATGCTGTTTACAAAACATCGTCTGATATGCGATTTAGATGTCGTTTTTTTAAGATCTACAGCCTGCCAGCGCATGATCAGTGCTGGCAGGCTGTAGTTAGACCTCCTCCAGACGCGATCCTGTGAACGCGCGCGCATCAAGGAGGAACATCCCGGCCGCCCGCAGGACGCATCCCTGCGTTAGGCGGTCGGAAGGTGGTTAATAACGCACTGTACTGTCAGATTTTTTTTTATTCTTTTTAGAATTATAAAAGGCCCAAACATTATTCAAATTTTTGAGCAGATACCTGCCAGTGTTTATACGAACATGATGGTAATAGATGGTAGATAGACAGACTAATAGATGAAACAAATGAATATATAGACACACAGATAGTTAGGTAGAAAGAGTTAGGCCCCTTTCACACGGGCGTGATTTCCGCGCGGGTGCAATGCGTGAGGTGAACGCATTGCACCCGCACTGAATCCGGACCCATTCATTTCTATGGGGCTTTGCACACGAGCGGTGATTTTCACGCATCACTTCTGCGTCGCGTGAAAATCGCAGCATGCTCTATATTGTGCGTTTTTTACACAACGCAGGCCCCATAGAAGTGAATGCAGTGTGATTTTCCCACAAGGTTGCTCAGAGACGGGAACTGATCTTTATTATTTTCCTTTATAACATGGTTATAAAGGAAAATAATAGCATTCTCAATACAGAATGCTTAGTAAAATGTGGATGGAGGGGTTAAAAATAAAAAAAATTAACTCACCTTATCCACTTAATCGCGTGGTTGCCGATCTCTTCTCTCTTCTTCGAGCATTAGCTGCCATCAAAAGGACCTGTGGTGACGTCACATCACATGGTCCAATCACATGGTCCATCAACATGGTGATGGACCATGTGATGAGCTTGTGATGTTATCACAGGTCCTTTAGCCGGCAGCTAATGCTTGAAGAAGACAGAAGAGATTGCAACTACGTGATCAAGTGGATAAGGTGAGTTATTTTTTTTTATTTTTAACCCCTCCATTCACATTTTACTAAGCATTCTGTAGTGAGAATGCTATTATTTTCCCTTATAACCATGTTATAAGGGAAAATAATAAAATCTACAGAATACTCAACCCAAACCCGAACTTCAGTGATGAAGTCTGGGTTCGGGTCTGGGTACCAAACATGCTGATTTTTTCCAAAATGCTTTGCACTCGCGCGGAAAAATCACGCATTTTCACGCAACGCACCCGCCTCTTATCCGGGCGTCAAACGTGACGCCCGTGTGAAAGAGGCCTTAGTAAAAAAAACAATATTCCACAACAGCCTGTAACAAGCTGTCTATCCTACATAAGTTTGATTGTGATGTAAATTGCAGCCTGTGAAGGGTTTAGTTAGCATGATGATAATATTTGAGTCCTTAACAAATGTATTCAAATGTAAGTGTGAATGACAGATAGATAGATAGATAGATAGATAGACAGACAGACAGACAGATAGATAGATAGATAGATAGATAAGATAGATAGAGTAAATTAGATAGATATATTGATAGAGAGATAATAGATAGATAGATAGATAATTAGAGAAACACAGTGATAGATATCATATAAGAGAGAGAGATAGATAGAAAGAGAGAGCGATAGATAGATAGATAGATAGATAGATAGATACCCTGTGTCTTTGTGCATCAAGCAGTATGCTGCTACTTAAGTTTGATTGTGGCCAGCTTGTGGTTGTGATGTAAATTGCAGCCTGTGAAGGGCTTAGTTAGCAAGTTATGATATTGGAGTCCTTAATAAATTTATTCAAATGTAAGTGTGAATGATAGATAGATAGATAGATAGATAATACATAGAGAATAGATAGATAGATAGATAGATAGATAGAGTGACAGATAGATAGATAGATAGATAGATAGATAAGATAGATAGATATATACCCTGTGTCTTTGTGCATCAAGAAGTATGATGCTACTTATAGTTCTACGCATTATGTTGCAGCCAAGGGAGCAAAGCATGCACCTGCACTTTTACATTATAGAGGTGCTGGTTTAATCTTCTTTTGTGATAGATAGGTAGAGACTAGAGAGATATGAGATTATGGTCATGTTCCTGTTTTTAATTTTGTGAACAATATACATATCCATGTGAACCTCAGAAGAAACTATAAACTGAACTGAAGAAATTGCAGGGGTTTCAAATAATTATATTAAAATAATATTTCATATCTGTGTTCTATTATCGTACAAATGTAATGGAATTTTCATGGCAGCAACATAAACACATGAACATAAAACAGAGCATACCGAAAAATACATAACCAGTTACAAAGTCTGCAAGTAATAATCATCTGCTCCTCAGAGGCTAGTGTCAGCGTTATTAGTCTTTAAATTATCAGAAATGAACCTTATTATTCTGCAACTGTTGATATAAAATTCAGATTTTAACAACTTTAACAGACTTCTTCAAAATGTCATACTTAATAGATTTCTTTATAAAGGCACATTAGATTTCATTATTTAGAACAACAGCTCTGTAGGAGTGAGACCTAAATGTTGAAATAATTAATTGGGAGAGGAGAATTTTCACAGTTATGTTCTAATGAGCTAATAAAAGTGAGAGAACCTGAAAAGTAAGCTAAAAAAAAAACCTGCTCCAATCCAAATTTTTAACCTTGCCGGAGAGGGTGCTTGGTTTTCATTTAATAGAACAATAAATTATTTTTACAACATTAATGTTATGTTTGCTCTATGACAAAAAGGATGTTAGCATAACTGCATATAAGAATTTGTTTAAAAATTTAACACAAATGTAAATTGACAGCGCATACTTTTTCTTCCTCAAGCATTCCTTTCACTGAAATCAATTAACGCCAAAGTTAATTGAAAACAATAAAATTGCTAATTGAGCCAAATTATTTGTGGTGATTTGATAAGATGAATAAAAATGAGACTTAAATTAATTCAGGACCTTTGAACCTGCAGTCAATTATTTAATTAATGTTGTTGGGCTAGGTTTAAATTAACACTAACATCTCACAAACTCATATGTTTTGCTCGTACAAACTCTTAATTCTATTTTGACAGCAACTGGATAATTATTTATTCACATAATAAAGGCTGCACTTACAGTTCTGCTTCTTGCTTTTTCACACTGTATACAAATCTATTAACAGACACAGTATAGCTGAGCTCCTATAATGCGATGGGACAGTTAAAAACTACATGCACTTTTAGGTATCGTATGCTACAGTGCAACATTTCAAACAGTACTGAATTTTAAAAATTCATACTGTTTGTGTATTTTGCTCTTAGGCAAAATCATGTACCTCTATGACTATACATTATACCAGCCTCTAACAGAGGATGTTGCAATTATTCTCTTGTAACAGCCTTAAACAGTCTGTTGGTGAAAAGTTACAGCCCCATCCAACTATTAGAATGTGTAGAGCCATAATTTGGCAATATGCAGGAGGTCAAACCTTGTATAATCCGTACCGGTTGTCAAAAATAGACCTAAGCAGCCCTGGGTATAAAATGAAGCTTATAGAGCAAAGCCTTTAGAGATCGAATCTAAAGCCCTCAGAGAACAGTAAACAGTAACTTAGTTTGGGGTCCATTTCAATTGAGTCGACCATCAGATTTGATTTGGTCCAAATAAAATTGAAAGTGCCCTAATGTAAGGAAATCACTCAATATCAAAGAATTAAAATCAATTCATCAATAGGATGTCAATAGAGACAACAGAGGGTATGTTATGATGATGTTCAGCTGTTAATGCAATTGCCTGATCTAGAAGTAAATGCACACCAATGATCCATGATTTCATTGAAGTAGTATTCAGGTTGTTGAAAGTTATCCCCTATCCCCCTACCCAGATAGATTGGTAGGAGTCCTACCACTGCCCCCCCCCCTCCACACACACACACACACACACACACAAACACAAATGCACACTGCTGCTTCATTTATCTCTATGGGAATTCTAATAGTGGAGTGTGGTTCTTGATGGTCTCAAGAACCGAGGAATGGATGGGGCTGCAGTTCACATGTTCAACCTGCCATCCTGTTCATTTTGGGGTGCTTTAAGGGGTATAATTTACCCATTCTCATGATCAGTGGGGACGCAGTGTTAGTACCACATCAATCTAATAGTAAAAATTTATTTTATCCTGTGTATACTCCTTTAATGCAACCACAATTTAAAAAAATGGGATTGGGGTGCTTTGTAAAATGTAAATAGATAAATATAAACAAAACAGAATGCAATAATTTGCAAATTTCACAATCACATATTATATTCACAATAGAAAATAGAACACATATCAGATGTCGAAAGTGACACATTTTACCATTTCATGAAAAAAAAAATCATAACTTGATAACAGCAATGTATCTCAAAAAAGTTAGGATGAGGCAACAAAAGGCTGGAAAAGTAAGTATCAATATAGCACAGCTAGAAGAGCAATTTGCAACTAAGTTACCTACATGAGTGGGTATAAAAAGAGCATGTTCGAGATGCATTCTCACAAGCAAGGATCGGTAGAGGTTAACCAAAATGCAAAAAACTGTCTGAAAATTTCTCACCATCTACCATTCATAATACCGTATCATCCAAAGATTCAAGGAATCTGGAGAAATCCATGTGTGAAAGGGAAAATGCCGATGGTCAATACTGCATGTTCATGATCTATGGTCCACTCACTGTAGTAAAAACAGCCATGATTCTTTACTGCAAACCATAACATGGGCTCAGGAACACTTCTAGAAATAGTTGTCTGTGAACACAGTTTGGATTTTCATGCAGAGAAAAAGTCATACAGTATGTCAACATAATACAGAAAACCACCGTCTTCTATTGGCCAAACCTCATTTAAAATAGACTGAAACACAGTGGAAAACAGTTCTATGGTCAGATAAATCTAAATTTGAAATTCTTTTTTGAACCCACGGACGCCGTGTTCTGCAGACTCAAGAGGAGAGGAACCACCAGCTTTTTATCAATGCACAATTCAAAACCTTGCATCTCTATGAGGTTGCATAAGTGCCTATGGTGTGGACAGCTTACACATCTGGAGGGGCACTATTAATGCTAAACAGCATATAGAGGTTTTAGAACATATGCTCCCATCTAGACAACGTCTCTTTCAGGGATTTCAGAAAGACAATGCAAAATCCCATGCTGCATTCATCACAACAGCGTGGCTTTATAGAAGAAGAGTCCGGGTACTGAACTGGCCTGCCTGCAGTCCAAACCTATCACCATTAGAAAACAATTGGCGCATCATTAAAAAAAATCAGGTAAAGAAGACCCAGGACTCTTAAGCAGCTAGAAACCGCCATGAGACAAGAATGGGACAATATACTTCTCGCAAAACTCCAGCAATAGATCTCATCACTGCCCAGATGTTTACATCATATAGGCCAGGGATGCTCAACCTGCGGCCCTCCAGTTGCCCTTCCATCATGCCCGGCTGTAGGCTGATAGCTGTAGTCTGTCCAGGCATACTGTGAGTTGTAGTTTTGCAACATCGTGAGGGCCACAGGTTGGGCATCCCTGATATAGGCTTACATAAAATAACTACCCAGATAAACTGTTATCAAATGGGTTGTCGGATGGAGAATCCAATCAGAAAGCTACTTCTAGCCATTTTTTACATACCAATTTATTTAAACGAATGCCTGTGCATTATTGTGTATTATCATTTTAGCATGCATATTATATTCATCCACTTTATGGGATATGGAGAAAAGTTAAGAAGTGTATTCCGCAAACAGATGCAAGTTTTGTGTCTACATTATCACTGTCCCTCGACTACACTATCAGAAGTAAATTTTGCTGATCTGAAACAAAAAAGGCAATTTAAAACATTAAAAAAATGCACAGTCAAAATGTAGTTTATTATAGTAATTCAGAAACTTTAAGAGTTAGGAGCACTCAGGAATAACCAGCTTCTGCTTCATAAACATTTACGACAAAATAGACATTTATTAATTTCTTTATATATTCTGCACAAGCAGGTTATAACTAAAGTAAAAATACTGTACTGGAGGTAATATTATTTTGTTGGCAACATAACAAGGAGTAAACCCATAGTTATTAATTTACTTATTTAAACCTGGCTGAAGCTAGATCCCGCATTGATCAGTATTTTTTATTTTTTTGTAACCACATTTCTTGATACAGTGGAGGAAACTGGTGACATACTGGCATACTGTAATTTTCAAGAATTTACAGAACTAAAACAATGGCATCTATAGTATTGTAAAAGGCATGCATTCCCAAGGGGAAACGGTTGCGCCAAAATGTATCTTAATGGGACATGCAACATGATAAATTTGGTGAAGCTCACTAGGCATGTTATACATATTTTCTTGTATTTATCAGCATGTAATATTTTGGTGAATGCTGAATAATGGTGAATAATGTTAATCAGCTTCAGGAACTGGTGAGGTTACCAACAAGCACTCTCCTTCATTTTTGTGGTCCAATTTGCAACTGATTTCTGGCACTATCTATCTATCTATCTATCTATCTATCTATCTCCATCATCAATCTATTATCTATCTATCCATCCATCGAACTATTATCTATCTATTGTTCTCTATATTATTAGCCATTGATGGCACACATTTAAAGCAGTTCAGAGGGCTCTGTTTCGGTAGCTTCTAAATTATGGAAACAGTGTAGTTTGTTGTGCAACGTAACACCATTTCTGTAACTCTCTTTCACTACTGTGAGAGTTATGAAACAAAGTTGGTACTGTACCTGCTGTTTCTGTACCTCCCAGCCAATCCCGGTTGCCCTATAGGACATGTATTCCAATCTCAGCTATGAATGACTGAGATGGGAATACTCCAACAAACATTATGAAACGTTAAGTATGGACACATCTGAATATTTAGCATGTTATATGGTTAGGACAAATCATTCCTGTACATACTCTGTATCATATACTATATTAAAATTAAAAATGTGCAGTGTGAAATAAAATACAGCATAATTACATGCAGAAAGCTGTCTGTCTTAACCTGTGAAACAAGATCATTTGGATGGCCCTTTTCTTAAGTGAGAAAATTATATTAATACAAAAAAGTAATTTAAAAAAAATGCAATGAATATTCATTTCAACACAAATGAATTTCTCACCGGAACAGCTGTGATTCATTAACTAATTCCCACTTTAAATCATTATGACATTATCTCAACAAGGCACATATTGCTATAACCCGCATCCAAAGTGAGTATTAATCAAATTGCCAATAGTGTAACAGTTGTTGCCGTATTGGTTTTTAGCCTTATTTCCATAGTAGATACAATCTACTTTTCCAGTCTTATACAGAATGAAGGAAGAGGATCTTGTGTACCAAATTAGTCTCCTGGCAGTAAGAAGGCAAATCACTATTTATTTAATGAACTGTTTCACTTGATCATTTCTCACTGTACATTAATGATACTACGTGCACACATGCGATAATGTCCCATGACTTGAGGGTTAGAATGTTCAGATCATGTCTGTCATCATTTCTATTGTAAAAGTAAAGAACATGTCATCCAACATGAGAATGCACCCTAATTTTGACTACCATGCGAACTACATGTAAATGATAAGGAGTATTGTTGGCATACTGTAAACTCACTGACATAGAAAGAAATGCATTAAGAAGATGTTGGAATCTATTGAAAGTTTATATGTGAATGTAATGATGACATATGAAAGTGATTACAATATTAGAGCAAAAGGATAAGTTTATTGGGGAAAACCGTACAATTGACAGGAGGCTTTAGAATCTTGTTGGGCCACATCTAGCCTAGAAACCAGATGCAAAATGGTTGGGCATAGAGGCATACAGGTTCCGTACAATATGCTGCAGAACATTTGCCCACACCCCAGTAGATCATGCACACTTGTAGGTTGCCAACACTGGCTTCCCAACTGATCCCATTAATGCTCGATTGGGGTTAAATCTGCTGAAAATGCAAGCTGGAAGCCCTGCCATAAGAGTCAACAGACAAGGCTGCAGGATGTCCTGCAAATGTTACAGGAGTGTTAGTGTCCTTTAAATCACTTCTAGGGGTGAACAACTATTATATGCATTGATTTCCCAGATCATGAACCAGAAGTTGGAATAGTGAGACCATCCTCACCATGAGGCCACATTACTAGAACCCTACTGGCAAAGTCAATAAATAAAGTAAAAATTTTTTTGCCAATATGTTGCCTTTCCCTGGTGTGCTGCAGGTCCTGCAGTGATATGGGCAAGTTCACATAACATGTATTTTGCATATGGAAGTACCGTGCTGCATTTATTCCTCTGAAGAAGGATTTCCCTTAGTATAGCTCAGGTCACACTTCTGGATGTGGTAACATACCCGCATTCACATTAGTTGTTCCCCTCCTCAAACGCAATTCTGTGAATCAGTGGAGAGGATGTGCACAATAGTGAAGCACCGTCACAGCAGTATAACTTAGTAAAATGTATTATACTCACAAGCATAGAAGTTATTAAATCATTAAAAATCAACGCTGTGTCAGTTCTTGTTCATACCCGACCCGGGTTTCGCTTGATGCTTCGAATCATAATACATTTTACTAAGTTATACTGCTGTGACGGTGCTTCGGACCACAAAAATGAAGGAGAGTGCTTGTTGGCAACCTCACCAGTTCCTGAAGCTGATTAACATTATTCACCATTATTCAGCATTCACCAAAATATTACATGCTGATAAATACAAGAAAATGTGTATAACATGCCTTGTGAGCTTCACCAAATTTATCATGTCACATGTCCCATTAAGATACATTTTGGTGCAACCGTTTTCCCTTGGGAATACATGCCTTTTACAATACTATAGATGCCATTGTTTTAGTTTAGTATGCCAGTATGTTACCAGTTTCCTCCACTGTATCAAGAAATGTGGTTACAAAAAAAATAAAAAATACTGGTCAATGCAGGATCTAGCTTCAGCCAGGTTTAAATAAGTAAATTAATAACTATGGGTTTACCCCTTGTTATGCTGCCAACAAAATAATATTAACTTCAGTACAGTATTTTTACTTTAGTTATAACCTGCTTGTGCAGAATATATAAAGAAATTAATAAATGTCTATTTTGTCGTAAATGCTTATGAAGCAGAAGCTGGTTATTCCTGAGTGCTCCTAACTCTTAAAGTTTCTGAATTACTATAATAAACTATTCCAGAAGTGTGACTGGAGCCATACTGAGGGGAATCCTTCTTCAGAGGAATAAATGCAGCGCGGTCCTTCCATATGTAAAAGACTAAAACCCGACTGTTGTCAGATCCCAAACAGAACCTGGATTTGTCACTTAAGATGATGCAATTGCAGTCCATAGCAGTCCAGGTTTCTTGTTCACAGCCTAGATGGTAGACAAATAGTAAAAAAAGAATCCTGCTTCTCTCAGTCCAGTGATACTGTCCCCTCTTAATGTATGTCAACTAGGAAAAATGTCTTAGAGTGCATCATATAGGCATGTCTAGCAGTCAATGATCTCTCACAAGAGGTACTCTACCAAGACGTAACCTCTGACAGTCTTTTTTTTATAGGGCAGTAGGGGAAATACCTCTTGTGGTATGCCCCAGTGTCTATTCAGACCGTATCTGATGTCTAATCATTTACATATCTGCATGCTTTTTGCATGCTATCTGACATTTCTATATGGGTACGCTATTTTTTGTCATTGCATGTTATAAGCCTTGACACAAAATCCTTTAAACACTCAACAAATGAATATATGGTATAAAGAAATTAGACCTTAATATGAAATTTGAATTAGCCGAACGACTGTTGCATCATTTAATATGGTTTGATCTGCTTGACATTTTTAAAGACCTCTGGGCAAAACATTGTTAGCATTCGCTTTCCAAAGTTTGCGAAATAATTGGAATGATTCTTCGTGATTGATAGAGAGTGTGGCTTCTTAAGGGAAGTAATCAGCTCTTCCTTCACAGTTCCTTACCACAAATAATTCAGCCTACTGTTTCTCCAGCAGGAGCCTCTGACACAATTTGACTTGCATGCATTAAAATCAACTCATTAATCGAAAAAGAAAAATTCTTTGGTTATCAAAAACACAACTTGATTTCATAATGTGTAATTTGACCTGGGAACAAGGAAATTTAGCATATATTGGATACTGTGCTTTTTACTTCTTACAAAATGATCATAAATACACAATACAATGTGTAAAGAAGTACTGTAAATAGCAGGAGAGAAAAATGTATCAGAAACTCAGGTATTTCAAACCTTTCTGCCAATTGATGCTCAGATGTTAGATTAGAACCTATTATCAGGGAATGACCATATAGCACAGCCATTCGGCAATTGCAACTCGGCTGTCATGGTTGTACCATGCAAGCTATAGCAGTATCATGTTAACTAATTAGAACCAAGTTGATTTTCCAGTGGTCATTGTTAATGACTATGCGGTTTGTGGGTTATAATTAACAGTGAACACAGAATAAATAATTAAATTCTAACCAATCAATGTAATCTTGATGTGGCTTGCGTGGCAATATAGTACTAAATAAGGCCATATTCATATGAACCTCTTATGGGCATGTTCATCCTATAACACAGAACAGAAAATATCCATAATAAATACATCTAACCAGATTTAGGGTCTCAGAATCGTGTAGGTATGGACTAATGCCTCAAGCTTACCATACACATTTGATTAATGTTGACAAAATGTGCCAATTTAATGTGTATGGGGGTGTCTGACTTTTCCCTGTTGCTAAATATTGGGGACAACAAGGATCTTGCTGTTGGAATTCAACATACTGGTTCTTTTTTCACATGGAAGGTAAGCAACAACCACAAGTGTCTGCTTGAGTTTACATCCCTCTTTCCATTCAGAACACATGGACACCTGGCCAAGCAATGTGTACATGTGTATTGGTAGACCTGGACGAATGGCAGCTGGCAAAATGAACATTGTTTTGACACCATTTTAAAACAAATGTTTATTTTTACAAAATGAATCAGAACATTGTGGTGGACATTTTATACCTTGCTTCCAACAACCTTCTTCTTTTCCATTTATGGGTGGAATTTTGTCAGTCTAACTGCACTATTTATGATTAAGTACCCTATAGATGCTTATAATTTACTTAACATATATACATTTACATATTGTTCAGTACACGCCAGATAACAGGAGACCAGTGCTTTTAAGGGGTCATGACAGTTGTGGGGTCCTATTACAGACTATGTTGTATGTTGGTATGGTGTTATTTTGGTGATGTGGAGTGTTGTTTTTGGGCCAAACATATCTTTTGGAATTATGGCCAAAAAGTTCAACCTTGGTTTTATCAGACCATAATACCTTTTCCCACATGCTTTTGGGAGACTTCAGATGTATTTTTGCAAAATGTTGCCAGGCTTGGATGTTTTTCTTCATTAGAAAAGGCTTTCATCTTGCCGAACAGCCGAAGGACCTGGGGTGACGTCACCGTCATGTGATCAGTGCAGGGGGCGTGGCTCAGCACGGGATCAAATCCAGTGCTGAGCCACGCCCCCTGCACTGATCACATAACGTGACATCACCCCAGGTCTTCCGGCTGTTCAACAGTTCGGGTTGGTGGAAGCCGCCCCTTATGGATTCCATATGCCGCGATAGTCCGCGGTAGTGGAATCCATAACAGGATGCGGCGATTACCACAACCTGAACGCCGAACGCCGAACTTTTTTTTAAAGTTCGCTCATCTCTAATTATAGGTCACATTAAAGGTGGAAAAAGTTCTGAAATGATTTATCTTTGTCTCTTTTTTTTATAGCACAGAAATCTGACATTTTAACAGGGGTGTGTAGACTTTTTATATCCACTGTACACTCAGCTATATATATTAGACTAGCAGAAGGACTCGTCTTCACACGGGTATATTTCATCCATTTCATTTAATGTTTGTTTGTGTCGTTAAAAGATATTGGCAGTATGTACTATAAAAGTGACATTTATAGTACCCTGCCCCCTTAACAGTGACTTCCACAGCCCCCCACCCCTTAACACTGACCCCCCCCCCCTCCACAGTGCCCCATCTCCTTAAAATGGGACCACCACAGCAGCACACCGCTTAACTTTGATCTTCACAGCTGCATACCCCTTTACCAGTGACCTCCACAGGAGCCTGCCCCCTTAACAGTGACCTCTACAGAACCCGCCCCTTAACACTGACCATAGGTTAAAGTCTGTAAACTGTGACCTCCACTGTTCCTGGCCCCCTTAACAGACCTCCACAGGGACTACCCCTTTAACAGTAACTGCCACTGTACCTCACTACCTTAACAGTGACCTGACAGTACCCCGCTGCCTTAACAGTGACCTTACAGTACCTGCTGCCCCTTTAATAGTGGCCTCCACAGTCCCCTCCTCCCTTAACAGTAACCTCCACAGTGCCCGCCCCTTTAACAGTGACCTTCACAGCGGCCTGCCCTCTTAACAGTAACATTTATAGTTCTCTCCCCTTTAACAGTGACCTCCACAGTGGCCGCCGCTTTATTAGTGACCTCCACAGTACCCCATGTCCTTAACAGTGATTTCCACAACACCCCGACCCCTTAACAGTGGCCTCTACAGCAATATACCACTTAACACTGACCTCAATAGTGCACCGTCTCCTTAACTGTGACCTCCACAGCAGCCTGCCCCTAGGGTGGCCAGAGGTTCGGTTTTAGGCTGGACAGTACGGCTTTCAGACTCCATGTCTACCGTCCAGCGCAAGGCCTGGACAGACACAGGGATGTTCTTTTGAACAGCTCACTCTCAGATAGCAGCAGTCTGAGCGTGAGCTGCAGGAAGAAAGTCACCGTCCTTTCCACCCCTGCAGCTGACAGAAGTTAATTTGCACCTTAATTTTTTCAATCCCCGTAGGCTGCGGAGTGGGAGGCGGCGTAGCCTAACTGGGTCAGTGGCATGGTTTAGCTGGACCGGGGGTGGGGTTTTTAAGTCTGTCTTTCGAGGGTGCCCTGAATGGCCACCCTTCCTGCCCCCTGAACTGTGACCTCCACAGCACTCCGCTCCTTAACAGTGTCATCCACAGTGCCCTGCCCCTTTAAAGCTGACCTGCAGCAGTGAAGAAAAATGGCTGGGTTGTTATGGAAACCTGGTGTAAAACTGTGTGTATGTGGAGACTAAAGGCCTGCGAGCTTCTATTGGCTGATAAGGGACATGTGTGTATGGCAGTTGGCATATGAATTGGCATATGAAGAGAAAGACCTGCAGGCTTCTATTGGCTAATATAGGAATTTGGGAATATATCAGGAATGGTATGTGCTAGAGAGCTGAGACCCGGTCTAAAACCTTCCCAGACACCTGATACCTGTGTGCCAAATTTCGTGATTGTAAATGTGAAGGTACGGATCCCTTTAGTGGACATACATATATATATACACACACACACACATAATACACTCAGCTTTATATAATATACTGTGTATATATATATATATATATATATATATATTACCTACTTCTAGAACCAAGGGGTCATTTATTTATATAAAAATAAATATGTCTCAGCAATTATTAACTTTATAGAAAAAATAAATATATAATTTTACTCAGCATGTTTAACCTTACCAGGGTTTATCAAGCTGACAGATGCTCTTTAAGTTGTTATGGCTTGATTCACACTAGTGGCAGCCTTCTCCAGGATGCTATTCCAGGGGGTGAACAGCCTGTCGAATCCGTGCTGCCACTAGTGCAAGCATGGCGCCGGAGGTCCGCTCTTGTCCCATTAACTATATAGTGGCAGCACGGATCCGGCAGGCTGTTCACCCACCGGAACAGACTGCCGGAAAAGGCTTTCGCTAGTGTGAAACTAGCCTTAGACAGGTAAGAAGATGTTGGCTACATCTGTATATTTGCATTAGTGTTTTTGGATCTTTAAATTAGAGAAGAGCGAATTTCTCAAAAATTAGATTTGGCCGATTCACGTTAAAAAGTGATTATTTCCTGGCTGCATAGAGCCTTTATAGTGGTGTAGAATAGTGTTGATTGAGCACCAAAGTGCTTGTATGCTCGGGTACTTACAATGAAAGTCAAGAGAGCAGGGTGTCGGGACTCTAGTCCGGCTTAGGAGCCCCTGCTTTGACTCCATATATAGCTATGTCCATATATAGAGTCAGTGCTTGGGGACACCCAATGTACTTAAATCTAATTCAGCCTGTATTTCAGAAAAGTTTCTGCTGGGATTCAAACTCATGACCTTCTGCATTAGAGACAAGGCATTTAACCACTCAGCTATAATAGCTGCATTGCCAGTTACTTTAAAAAAAAAAAAATAATAATAATAATAATAATAATAATAATAATAATAATAATAATAATAATAATAATATATATATATATATATATATATATATATAATACTTCTACTGTAGAGGAATACATACTACAAGTAAGTATTCCTATACAGTGGAAATCTCATATTTTATTTTTTCTTAGTGACTGGCTATATAGCTATAGAGTGTAGTGGTTAAAGTTCTGGGTTGTGATGCAGAAGCTGTCAGTTCAAATCCAGTCACAAACTTTTTCAGAAATAGAGGTTAAACTTAAGGAGAGTGTGCTTTGCGGTGTACGAGTGG
Organism: Bufotes viridis; assembly: GCA_033119425.1. Lineage (NCBI taxonomy): Eukaryota > Metazoa > Chordata > Amphibia > Anura > Bufonidae > Bufotes > Bufotes viridis. Next base: position 145,644,017 of record CM065592.1, on the reverse strand, counting down.
CTGAAGTACATGTAAAGTTTTCTGGCCATTTTTAAGATGACTTGCAGATGGGTGGAAGACACCATGTTCTTCCCATTGTCGGACACCATGCTTCCGATTTTGAGTTGTCGCGGAGAAAGCTAGGATTCGATTTCTTGATGAAGGACACGGAGCAGTTCCTCCCCTGTGTGACTCAGTTCGCCCAGGCAAACGAGGTGCAGAACAGTATGACACTGCCTTGCCCTGCACATGTGGTATGCTGGAGGGGCACTGTGAATTGTCCCTGCAGTAAAGGCTGAGGACACGGTGGAGTATGAGGAGGAAGAGGCGGACATTGTCGCTGGACCAACATCGTGACAACGTGGAGGCAGAAGCGGGGTCATTTGGCCATTGGATGAGTGCATGCATACTGATTTCTCTTGACAATCGCTTGGGTGATCGATTGCTGACGGAATGACTGACTAGGAGGAGGTGGAGCACAAGCATCAGGACCAGCAGATGGTGGGAAGGACAGACAGGTTCCTTCGGCTGAGGTGGTGGAGCCTTGACTGCCTGAAATTGGGTCTGTGCCACTGGGTAATGCAGCGGTTGCTGAGGCAGCCTGGAGCCCCACATTGGAGCCATGGTTCTCCCAGGCCACTTTATGGTGACGCAGCATATGTTGACACAGGGCCATGGTGCCAATATTGCCACCCTGGCCACACTTCACCTTCTGCCCACATATTCTACATATGGCCATGTTCACCTCCTCCGGTGGCGTAACCATATCTACCATACTGCCGAGTAGGTGAATTTACCCCTAACACTCCGCACTGACTGACTGCTACCACCGCTGCTTCCATGAACCCCTGCACCCCTACTTTCCGGGCAGGTATGCTCCTGCAAAGCGGGTGGTCTACCCCCGGTACGTTTGACTCCTAACCTCCCAATGCTACCACCCTGCTGACTCCCGGCTACGCTAGCAACTTGCTGGCTCCACCACTGCCTCACGGGCAAGCTACCACCCTCTTCTCCTGAAGATGATAAAGCTCCTAATTAACCAGCTCCCAAGTGCGATCATCTACATCATCATCATCGAGTACAGTCTGCATGTCACTGATGTCCTCCTCAAAGGTCTCTGGGTCGGGAGCCTGACTGCTCGAAGCACCAGCTCCCACGCCACTCTCCCCATCACTACTTGCCCGCCAACCGGAGAAAGAGGCGGATGTCTTCTCCACATCTTGGCTGGGCAGTAGCTGCTGACTGTCCTCTACTAGTTCATCCTCACTGTATAGTGGAACTGAGCCCACAGAATATAATACTTCTCTGGCTGACGCAACAGAAAAGGACAGAGGCAGGTTGAGGAAAGGTGAGGGCACAAGGCCTGCTCCCGGGCCATGCCAGCTAAGGGTTGTGTCTGGCAAACTCACCGATTCTTGGCTGGGGCTGTCTGATGTCACTTGGGATGAAGTGGGATGAAACAGGCCGAACTGGATGGACAAATGTCTTTTTTCGGTCTTATATACTATGTTACTATGTTAACTCAACCATTCAAGAACCGCTGGGTTGCTGGTCAAGACACGACCGCTAGATGACATCGGGAGCTCAGGCCTCTCACTGCGACTCCTCCTACCACGCCCCCTTATTCTGCTGTGACCCGTGCCTACGCCAGAAACATTTAGGCCTTTGCCACTCCCATGTGCAGCTGCTTCAATACTGTGGAATGATTCCTCCTTATCCTTTCCCCGAACTTCTATACAACAAAATAAAAGTTTTAAAGTCTTTTCTACCACTGTCCCTAGCGCCTGCTGACATCTCTCTATGCACTAAGTACACTGGAAAATGTCTGAATCCAAGATGGCTGAGGCTATTCATAGGGCTGTGACATCTCAGGGCTGGCTGGCTGCTGATTGGCTGCATGCATGGCATTGTGGGTGATCCCTCGTTCCCAGAGTTCCTTGCTCCATGTACTAACACATGCAGCAGCGATTTTTGCAAAAAATGTGTTTCGTTACCACGAAGCATGAGGAAATTCAGATTCGGTGAGAATCAAATTTTTCCGGAAATTAGGATCTAATTCCACTTCATCAACTTCGATTTGCTCATCTCTACTCGTAATGTTAATAGATTTTTAATCATGTAAAAGTGATCTTAAAAAGTTATTTTTCCAATTTATCACGTTTTGCCCCTCTGACTCCATAGCAGATACAATTACCCTCTATAGTAAAGTACTGCATAAAGAGGATTCTGTAACCTTTTTAGCAACGTGGGCTGTGTTTAGGGTATCTGTTATGCTTATTTATTGGTAGGGCAAAGCATAGGCAGGTTATTATTATTATTGGAACCTGTCGGCAGCTAAAGACTGTAACTCACTTCAAATCATCATATTGGAGAATTGGTATAATTTTAAGGGAATTTGTTGCCAGAAAATTCACAGAGGACCAGGCACAAGACCTTGTAGGACAAAATCAGCTGAATGTAATAATAACTTTCACTTAACAATCTGTTGCTTCATTGTGGAGAAAAGATACTTTTATTTTTATATGCAAATGACCAGTTATGCAGTTATGCTCCAGCCCATGTCACTCCATGCACTCTTGCTCCCTCTGCCTACCCTGCTCGACCCTCCCTCTCCTTGATTGACAGGACTAGATATATGCATAGTAATCTTGGCTAGTCTTGTCAATCAAGAAGCAACGGAAGGGGCTGGCAGAGGAAGCAGGGGGAGTAAGGGTGCACAGAGTGGATTGGGTGCACAGAATGGATTGGACCTACCCTTAATGCACTTAAATACGTATTTGCATATGGATTAAATGTACTTGTTCTCCAGAATGAAGCTATGTGAAAGATCTCTAAGTGAAAGGTATTATTACATTCAGCTGAGCTTGCCCTACAAGCAATTGTATGTGGTTTAAAAGTGAACTTCATGGAGACAGACTACTTTTACGGTGGCTGTCAACTAAAGTCTTTTATAGGCTTTCTGTTTCCTCCCAAACTAAAACAAAATAAGCACAAAAAGAGTTAGCAATAACACTGCCATACTTAGATTAAGGCTACATGCACACGACCGTTGCCTGCCTCCGCGTCCGCTCCTCCTGCAAATTTTGCGTCCGTCAAAAAAAAAACGGATGACGGACCGTTTTTTTTGATGGATCCGATTTTTATGCCAGATCCATTGTAAAAATTCCTATCCTTGTCCGCAAACGTGAAAAAAATAGGACATGCACTATTTTTTTGACGGAATGAAAACACGGATCACGGATGCGGAACAAAAACGGTTGACCATCCGCATTTTTTGACGGACCCATTGAAATGAATGGGGAAGCAGCCTATCCGTGAAAAGAAACAGAACGGACACGGAAACAAACAACGGTCGTGTGCATGAGGCCTAACAAACACTGCCATGGTATGTCTCTACTCTATTTTTACAATTTACTATCTAATTAGTAATGGTGTTCTGTCACTTCAGCAAATAGCATTTATCATTTAGAGAAAGTTAATACAAGCCACTTACTAATATATTGTTATCATCCATATTGCCTCCTTTGATGGCTGGATTTATTTTTCCATCACATTATACACAGTTCGTTTCCATGGTTATGGCCACCCTGCAATCCATCAGTGGTGGGCATGCTTGCACACTATAGGAAAAAGCGCTGGCCTCTCTGGTGGATGGGACTGTGGGAAAGCACATATGCTAGTACCTATACCTATAGTATTTAAGCGCGAACAACACTGTTGGATTGCAGGGTGGTCGTAACCATGGAAACAAGCACTGTAATCCAGCCAGCAAAGGAAGCAATATGGACAATCACAATGCATTAGAAAGTGGCTTGTATTAACTTCATCTACATAATATATACTATTTGCTGAAGTGATCACTAAGGGGCCTTAGTCTGGTCTGCTGGTCTAAGCACTGCACGGGTCCCTGCTGCAGCGGAGAGCGGGGGCTCAGCTCTCACATGCCAATTGGGACTATTTAACCTCTTGCTCATGCTGCGGGCAATTGTGTCTGCCACATGTAAGCGGTGACAGAGGGAGCGAACTCCCTCTGTCTCACATTGGCACCCTGCAAATGCGATCTGGTGTATTCCCCAAGCCTACCTTGAGGTGTTCCCCAGCAGGCTGCGCCTCTCTGGCGTATCCTGCTGGTCAGTGTCAGTATAGCACTGACATTAAAATGTTATGGACTATAGTGATTGTGCATTAAATTTTATAAGGAATCAAAAGATTGCCTGGTATAGTCACTTGCAGGAAAATAAAAAAAGTTATGGGTCTTGGGATGCAGCAACACAAAAAGATTTTTTTATTTTTACAAAAAGGGGTTTTATTGCACAAAGCAGTAGAACATAAAAAAAAACATATATTTGGTATCACAGTAATTGTACTGACCCAGAGAATAAGGATATTATCTTATTTTTGCCAATAAAAATGAATGCCACAAAATTTGTAATATAAAAACTCATTGTCATTGGTGGTGATGATTAAGGACAAGTCTGTCTGAAACGCGTAGACCGGGAGTGTGTTTCCATGTGTCAAGGCAGAGCTGTCGCTTGTATTTTATGCAACGGAATAAAGGTAAATTTGGCTTTTTCAATTGATTTCGTCAGTGCTGGATCTCTTCTTTTGAGTTACTACACGCACAAGTCTTTGCTTGATGGTCCGTGCACTACAGCGGATTCAGCTACCTTAAAACACGGCAGGAGAGCTGGTTTTCCATTTATCTCTCATGTACTGTAAACTACCTTATTGTAAGGACCTGTCTTTGTGGATCCAGGGGAAAGGCAAGACAGGAAAAAAGCATTGGTCCTTAGTGAACTTGCACTTTTTCTCTGTAGAAATTTATGCCCACTTTAGTGGGCAATAGGTAATCTTAATGATGAACTGAGGTTCCGATCTCCATGCACTCGAATGATAATCAGTGCCTCACCCAAGCCTCAAGCCCGTATGAACCCAACACCCAAATATATAATAAATATTATAGAATATACAATATTAAAGATTCATTCTCTGACATACGATAACAGGTACCAGCTACTGGAATGTTTTTATTTGCATATTGTTAACTGAAGATGGCTTGTATGGGAGTCCTTGGGAGAATGATGAGATTACTAGATTATTTACTTGATGATTTCCTTAGCACTGCTGTGTTCTCTTGATGCACTGTAATTAAATTATTCAGGCCTTTCAATAATTATGTCATTCAGCACATGTAATTGAGTACTCTACTACCAATTTCTTGCCTCATGACTGTGTATACAAGTACTTCACTTGAAAATAAAATATGAAGCTGAGAAGTTCAAGCTGTGTATGTAATTCACGTAACCATAAAATAAAGAGATTTAGAAAAAAATGCTCTGAACCAATTTTTGTGCACACATAAACAGAGGCAAGCCATAATTTTCTAAGATTTATTGGCAAAGATTGGACAAGAAATTTATATTAGAAATGCTTCCAAGGCATAATAAGAAGCAATGCATTCTTGGGACCTGGGATATCAGACAGCATACAAATGCCCTATAGATGAACTGAAAAGACATATATAAGCTAAACTAACAGGGCACATGTACACCTCTTTTTTTCTAGTACAATGAAACCTCATTAAGATGACCACCTAAAATTACATTGAAAAGTTTTCTTCTGGGGTGGTCTTCTCAAAGGAGATGGCCAATCTGAATAATATAAGGTGGAACTGAAGATCTGTCAAAGGATATCTGGCCTAGATAAGGGAGTGGTCTTCTCAAAAAAGTGGTCAAGAGGTTTTCCTTCATATAATAGATGCAATTTGGTGCGTGAGTAATGAAAAGGGTGCATTCAAATGACCGTGTTTTGTAGTCAGTGATCCACATGTTGCACAAAGCATATGTATGGACTCTCTGCAAAAGATAGAACATGTCCTACAGTATATGTCTCTGCAACGTACAAACCCACTGAAGTCAATAGGTATGCACCGTCATGTGGCATGCACACAGCCAGTATCTGTGTTTTGCTAATCCGTAGTTTGCAGGCCACAAAACACTTACGGTTGTGTGAATGCCCCTTAGGTTGAAGTTTTTGTTATATACAGAAGTACACTGTACTGTGTACTGTATACTGAAACTAAAGTTCTACAGATGTGTCTTTTGTGCCATAAGCTTTCCTTTTGCCCTGGTATATTCCTAAATATGTGACACAAAATAACCAGGCTTGTAAAAAAACATAATTTTACTCGGTCAGGAGATATATATTCTATATCTGACTAAACGTGACTGTGATTTTATGCATCCTTTGAGGGTTTTGGTGTTGAAATTGCATTAATAGTAAGTGAAGTCCTTAACTAAATTTGTGGAACGTTAATCCCTTAATGCTCCATGATGTATTATTATTTCACGTATAATATTTTGCCAAAAAGGATTTCAACTGAAATCTTAGAAACGATTTGCTTTCTGGTTTTCTTGTGCAGGAACTGTACTGTATATATTTTTTTGACTGGCTAAGGCCAGTGTGTGGTGGGAATGGTCAAATTCAGTAAGTGGAACATCACCAACACAGTCAAAATATTATCTCAAGGCAGCAACAAGTGAGAAGGAGAGAAGCAGGATCACTGGAATGGAGTGGGGTACGGGACAATAAGAATTATTTAATCCCTTTAAGGCAGGGATGGGCAAACTACGGCTCTCCAGCTGTTGCAAAACTCCCAGCATGCAAAGACTGCTTACAGCTATCAGCCTACATCAGGGCATGGTGGGAATTTTAGAATAGCTGGGGAGCCGCAGTTTGCCCATCCCTGCTTTAAGGCAACAAATCTGTTAGCTTTCTGCATCAAGGAAAACTGTCAGACCACCCACTGCATACAATAGTTAAACTGAAGATTCTTTTTTTTCATGTTGTTGACTTCATGCCCTTTTTTTTACCCATGGACCAATGCCTCTGAATATTTTCTATATATTCTTACAGCCTGAATAATGGCATGCAATAAAACAAGAGCAAGCATACTAAATTTACCATTGTGCAGCTCTGATGTGGGATACTACATTTTCTCCTATTCACCCTCATGCAGGGCTCATTTCTGTCTTGCTTCACTCCCTGTCAAATGCTAGTTCATGAAAATGCCTATATCTTACATTCCAAATGACGAATAAGACTATTTCAGTGGAAGTAGCACTGCCAGATTAAGGGGATAATGGGCTATAAGCATAAAATAATGATGAGCCTGTTCTGAAACTTGGATTGGTCTCACTACTTCCTAGCAATCCCTTGTCATTACTAATAGCTGAGATTACCAAATGCGTTAAATACTTTCTTCATTTACAACTATTAAAGAGTCCCTGCCATCAGCAATTAATATGTTCTGCCAAACAGTCAACTTCTTGATTTTAAGTGAGTAAAATATGCACCGACCTAACTTGTGTGTGTGTGTATATATATATATATATATATATATATATATGGAAACATATAGTGGGGGCCTAATACTGATCTCTGCCAAAAGGTTCTTTGCGGCAGGAACACAGATTTCAGGAATATAAATGGAAACCGTAAAAACCTACATAAAACTGCCCACTGAACAGAGATATAGGAGAAATGCCTCTCATGCTGATAGGCAGAGGAAGATTTTCTAACTTGTCACAAGTTTGGACCCACCATTCTCTACTAAAAACTGAGGAGGTGCTAAATCCTAACTCCTTAGAGTTTTACCTTTAATCTTGCACATTAAAAGCAATAGACACAAATGGATAGCTAAAAATAATATTAATGAAAAATGGAAAATTTCCAATTTAGTGGAGTGGTGGATGATCTTTTAAGGTGCCCACAGTAAGAAACCATAAAGAATACAGAAGTTTAAAACCGAGAACTTTTCTATATAAATAAATGATCCTGGCGAATGATGCCCTTTTGGATTAACAATTCATTTCGAAGCTAGTGTGAGTTATTTCATAAGTTAAAAAATATAAACAACCAATATATTTGGATAACAGATGAAGTGATCAATGCAGGCTGACATTTTATCTTCAACAAGGTCTGAACACACCATGATGACTGATTGAAACCTGACCTTATGCATTCGCCACACTAGACATGGTCTCTTAGCAACATCTACTAAAATGAAATTTAAATAGGATTTAGGAGCTCACTAACGCCGTGATTGAGGTTTAGATTGTGCATTTCAGATCTTTTTTTATCCCCACTGATAACAGATACCATTCATGTAAGTAATTAGCAAATCTAATTTTGATTTAAACAGTTTAATTAACATAAAGATAAGGCTTAGCTAGTAAAATGCTGATTCCTTCTAAGGTACCCCTTGTTTCAGGACTGCAGTGCCAAATCTAATAAAAACATGCCTGAATATAACAGAAAGATGAAAGGTATACGCTTTTGAAGCTTACTCTTTTAAGTAGGTATTTACACAATAAAGCTAAAAATCTGCTTTATATTAAAAATGTATATGTACAGGTACATGACAAAGAAATTGAAAATAAAATAGGTAAAATGCAAAACTTGTGTGGCTTTTTCTGCATAAAGCAGGTTTTTTATTTATATTTTTACTGTAATTAAAAGATCTAAAAGAAGAGTTAGAATTCAGTACTGACCACAGAAGTCAAGAATGAAGTCAAGAATGAAAAGTGTGTCTCCATACATGTCTATATCCATACATTCTTTCCTGGGATCAATGATTGGGCAGTTTATGCCTTCCTATCCGCAGTTCTCTTGAATGGAACTCGGAACACCATAGACCTTCATAAATCCAGAAGCAGAGTCCAGGTATTGTGGCAAATATGAAGCAGAATTACAGAGGTGTGTATGTCCAGAAAATGGTCTATTTGAGATAGATAGAGCACTTTTTAACGTGTACCTAAACTTTCAGCAGCACTTTATTGAAATCCATTGTAAATATGGTAAAAGGACTATTTTCAGTTATTTATTTTACTTTTCGTAGCAATATAGGCACCAGAATTCCAGGTGCCTTTTGGACATTCAGAACCCTTACACTCGTACATGTGTAGGGGAGTACAGATTTCCTTGGGGCTGCGCTGTATAAGTAAGAGCATCTCTGCTCCTGCCTGTACTAGTGCTGCACTGCTAAAGCCTGGTATAGATGTTCTATGTCAGGGCATAGCAAAGCGGCCACATGCCATAAGAGAGATGTACTAAGTGAGCACAGGGGGAACTGTACAATCTATTTTATTTTTATGCATGTTGCTTGTGTAGTTCCAACATTTTTCTGTAATGCTGTACAATTGCACACATAGCAATTATCCCCTTGGCTCCTTATTAGTTTCAGTAACTCTAGAGTAACATCTTAAAAATATGTTCAGCAGGATGCAACAAAAACACTGTAATCATTATATTAAAGGAGTTGCCCCACTATTACATATATTCATTGTATATATTAAAATACATTTTCTATTTACATTGGGAAAATATTAATTGACATTTTTTTTATTTTATATAGTATGGCTCCACCTGGTTTTCAAAGTGTATGGCAGTTTGCATGTCACCTTATGAGCTGAGTGCTGATGGGAGCACACGCTCAGTCACTCTCTCCACAACTAGTGATCTTCAACTCTTTGAAATGGAGGGTAGAACGATATTTCTGTTGGCTACGGTACAGTGAAGGAGTAGTGTGGCAGTATAGATAGTATACAAATTATCTTACATCTGGTGGCATGAGGTGGCATCAGAGAGGCTTAGCTTTCTTTTCCTTTTGGAAGGAGCTAATTAGCACATCTCAAGGTTTCTGGCTATTATCCAAGTTATGCTTTAAGGGATGTTTAAATCACTGAGCATTGAGCTTGCATAGCTATGTTACACTTGGTGTGAGACACTCAGTTTTCCTTTCCATTTGGAAGAAAAACTGATTTGCATTTCTCTTTCCCAGGGAAATGTTATGCGTTGGCTGTCTCTCTCTGATTTGTGCAGAATCAATTTGGACCTGAATCAAATCTTTTGAAAAATTCAGCCAAATGAATTTCAAGAAATTTGCTTATCTCTAAGCCACATGTATTAACAGCCTTTCAGAACTTTTAAAATGAAAATAATTCATTCATGGCATGGGATGACTACTCTAACAACTGTGAAATATTTGTTCCCTGACTGTGGAATCTCAGACTCGTGAAATGTGTATACTGTAAAAGTAGTGGTTTAACACAAATGTCTATACATTGACTAGAGATGAGCGAATTGAAGCTGATAAAGTGGAATTTGATCCGAATTTCAGGAATTATTCGGTCCACACCGAATCCGAAAAACACCCGCTCTGATGCCACACTATTGGCCGGGCAGGACAGCTTTTCCAGGGCTAACTCGGCCAGTTGCGACCACAAATCCAGTTTGGCTGCCCAGTAGGCCAGCGGATTTTCAATGATGGCTGGCAGGGTACAGTCCAAGTATGCCACCACCTGCTGGTTCAGGTTCTGCTCTATGTCTAGCTGTTGATGAGTAATTTCTTCACTATGCGGGTGAAGAAAGCTACTCATCAGGGACTCTAGTCTCAGGCTGCTGCCACCTCCACACTATGTCATCTTGCCACTCTGTGGCCTCCTTATGCTGCTGCTACTTCAACACTATGTCACTGGGCAAACTCTGTGGCCTCCTCATGCTGCTGCTGCCACCCCCACACTCTGTCATTGTGCTACTCTGTGTCCTCCTCATGCTACTGCTGCTGAAACCTCACCAATATGTCACTGGGCCACTCTGTGGTCTCATGCTGCTTCCACCTCACCACTATGTCACTATAGTCCACTCTGGGGACTTCTCAAGCTGTTCTCTCACCCTCCCAACTTCTTGACTGGGGCACTATTTTGCCTTTTTGGCCTGAATGACATCACCATTTATTTGACCCTTCTTCTGATCTGTCAGAAGGAAGGAAAAATTTGATTCAAAACAGATCCTATCTGTGTAGCAGCTGTAAGGCCTGTATGGTCCCATCAGAATTGGCTTATAATTTGGTAGCCAAAAGCAGCAGTGGGTACAAAACACAGAACACATGCAAATATTCCATTCATGTGTCATCTCTGTTTTGGATCCATTCCTGTTTTTTTGGCATTAGCAATACTGATAGATTACTGACAAAATGCTGACTGAGTGAAGGCAGATGCTCAACAGACAGTATCCATTTTTCATGGGTTATTGTACTGACTGATCAGAGGAAGGGCAAAATAATCAGTGACGTCAAAACAAACTTACTGCTGACACCCTCTCCACTCTGTCGGGGTGGGGCTCTACTTGTATAAGCGTTTAATAGAACAGGTTCTGTAGACATCTATGTGGAATCAGCTGACAATGGTGTAAAAGGAGTGCGCTTCTTCTTGACACTAACATCGACCTTCAAGACTGAATTCATACTTGAGTTATTTGGTCAGTGTGCATTGATTCTAAGAGCGAAGCCTGTCATCTCTGTGTCATACTGACTCACAGTATTGTTTCACTACTACAGCAGACTCCCTATGCATGTTACTGCAAGGTACAGTGTTCTACACCACTATACAGGCTCTCTGCAGCCAGGTAATAGTTTTTTTTAACATGTTTCGCCGCAAATAAATTCGTATCGAATCTAATCATTTCGAAAGGTTCGGCGAACTGGCCGAATCGAATTTTTTAAAAATTTGAATATGGCAGCATGACCTTTATTTAGCCTTTTTCACAGTTCTGGTGGCACTACTTGATGAAAGTAAATATTTTCACTTTGGTTAGAGCCTGGTCAATGAGTCCTACGGTAATAATTGGAGTGATGCTCTCTAGAAATGCACAGGTCAGTTACTGCATTGAGTTTGTGACCCTGAATTGTGACACAAATACCTCTAGTATACACTCATATCAACAATAATAGACTTGTCTAAATACGAAAACACAACTTCTACATTTTCTAAACTCTTGTGAACTACACTGGACTTTATAATACAATATTTATAATACAGCTTAAGCTTTGACTTGTGTTCTTTATTCAAGGTGATTTCTGGTTATATGAATATAAAGCTTGATCATTTCACAAAGATTATCTCTCCAATTTTTGGTTTTACTTAACTATATGTCAGTTGCTCACCATTCTAAACATCTGTGCTTGCTTGAATGAGAATAAAGTTTGGAAACCCTTACAGACAGAAGGCAACTTTCAGGATTCCATTAGCAATGTATGTCAATAATGTATTTATAGCCTAATCACACATTGAAGAATAGAGGAAAAGGCTACCAGTGACTCACTGCTATATTCCCTCAACATTTGCATAGCTGGAAGGAGAGCCACCTGCAAAGCATTTTGGGATAGCCACTAGGCCACCGCCTGAGGTCATGCAATCCTTCTTCTCTGTCATATGATCGATTAGGTCTCTTTCACCTGAGCAATATGAAACATGTTAGGGTCTGTTCATTATAAGACTGATGGACTCATCAGTGAAACACAGACTGTATCAAGATGCTATGCATGTGTTGTCAGTTTTTTTTTTTCACTGCCTCTTTGACTCGAAAGGATGACTTCTGCCGGTGCAGACAGAGCATGCTGTAATTTTTCCTGAACAGACAAATGGTCAGTGAGAAACAAAGTCCATGTATACATACCCATCAAGATGAATGGTTCTGAGTTCCGTTGGATTTCTATCCCTTGTAAAAACAGACCTTATCCGGATAGAGATATTGCTCATGTAAAATAACTCTAAAAGTGTGGTTACTATTTTGAGCAGTTTAAGAGAGATGAATCCCAAAAGTTTCAGATTTGCAGAAATTTTAACTTTTGGTAAATTTTAAATAAATACAATTTGTGTCAAATCACTTTGCCCATCTTTAGTGTTCATGTAACCCATAGTTTTATTTACAAATTACTGACTTACTTCCAATCTCAAACAAGAAACAGTTCTAAGGAACACATATGTTCACCAGCAATAATATATTATTGCCATAATTCAAACTAGTTACTAAGCAACTGCAGATGTTTAAAATAAAGGAACCGCAAGTGTTGCCTGTTTAAAATGTAAGGGCATCACACATAGAGATCATGTCCTGTACATCTGCTTCTTTGCTGTTGAAACTGAGTAATGACAAAAAGCCGACGCCAGGAGATGTGTACAGCTCAAATTAAAACATTTGGCACATTAAATGATGCTCTGATTTATGCTGACCTAACATCTGCCATGAAACAAATTATAAGATGTTTCAATCCAATTATCAGTCAATCACCTTCCCAACCTTTTCTTTCACTCACGTTGTTTCTTTTTTTTTTTTTTATAGGATGATACCTACCTGGCATTAACCACATAAATGTCTAGGAAATAGTGTAGATGAGATTCTAGGACATCTGCTTGAATTCTTTACTAATTTGATGCATGTTTTAATTAGAATAAGATGATGTATATGAGTGCTAAGAAAATTAGAAACTTCAGTGATTTCATGATCTTGTAGACGTAGACATATTAATCTCATGGCTTTCTACAAATGATCTACTTATGGAAGCTGCAGGTTTCTTAGCGAGAACATTTTTTTTCTCTATAATATGCCTTTTTGTATTATTTGTATAGCATAGCTAATGTGAGTGACTACCAAACACCTGGCCAAACACCTAGGAAACCAGTATATCCTGGCAACAAGGTTAAGGCAGCACTTTTGAAAACAATGTAACTATTAAATTATCATGTTATTTACCCCACATGGTGAGTGTTAGTGTTGAGCAAAGCAAAGCATTTGAAGTGAAATTCGGTCCGAAGTTTAGGAAAACTTTTTTTGCAATGAATTTCTTCATGCTTCGTGATAATGAATTAGTTTTTCCTAAAATAGCAGCTGCACATGTTACAAAGTGAAAGTAAGAAGCTTGGAAATGCAAGATCACCCATAATGCCATTCAGATAACCATCCCCTGTGATGTCACAGCATTATAAAAATCTCATCCCGTGCAGTCTCTGCCATTGTCCTGTGAGCTGAGCATAGGGAGAGACATGGCAAGTGCTAATGCGCTAGGGACAGTGTTGCTGAAAATGATTAATATAAGAATATTGGAGAAGGGAGAATGCAGGGAGAGTGCAGGGAGAGTGCAGAGAGAGTGCATGGAGACTTATTCTGAATAAGTTTTATTTATTTATTCCTACAATTACTTATGCCTACATCATGAACTAAGATATGTAATTGAATACCTATAAGATGGAAACCTCTATTATTTGAATTCCAGCATGCCATCCAGTCTGCACCAGGTCTTAATGATGACCATCCTCATCATTTGCTGGCTATACTGCTTCCAAAACATTCTTCAAAGTCTCCATGTCCTAGAAAAGTCAGCAAGATTCAGAGAGAGGAGGAGTTGAATGTTCCTGATGACATATTCTCATTGATATTATATGATGTGGAAAAGGAGGAAAAGCAGATGGCAGGAGAAGGACTCCCACCTGTAGGACAGGAGAGCACTGGGGTTGGAGAAGTAGGCATGTCAAAGCTGATTAATATGCAGTCCACAACAGATTGGTGGGGGAATATTGTAATCCTCCACCTAACTAGCCAAATCTCATACAAGCAACAGCCCGTTTAACCTCTTTAGTGGTAATCCTGAGTGTGGTTTGGGGTTAACTTACACTGCAAGAAGCTGTAACCCCGAACCACACTCGGGATTACCATAGGTTAATTACAAAGGAGCAGGAATGGATGCGGGCAGCACACAGTGTGCTGTCCGCATGCACATTTTCCAGGGCGCGCCCCGAACTTCCGGCCGTAGCTCCGCAAGAATGTACCACTTCGGGTATGAAAAACCTAAAAGAATTAGACCACCAGGCAGGTTAAAGGTATATTAAAGGTGCCGCATGGTCATTAACACTGAAGTGCAGTCTTCATTATTACATTAAAAGCACAGGCACTCCATGTGGCTATATCCTAAAGCAGAGTGGTCTGGGTATACTTGATTTATAGCAATTTGTGAACAAATCACATTTCTTTGCTAACTTTAAAAAAGTTGCCAAATCAACATTTTCAAATTTCTTAAGACTATAAAACTAATTGCATTATACAATACATTTGAAAGGTATGCAATAATGGAGATGCCAGACATGCATTGGTGATTATATGCATATCTGGTGGTCTTGTTCTAAACTGTCTGCTTTTTGGGAGGAGAACTTTAAGCAGATTAGGTCAATACTATTGATAACGGATATGCAATTACAATACACTCCCAAGATAGCACTCCTATCTATACTACCTGATAGATTATCGTCAATTACCAAGTCTTTGTTTAGAGTCATGCTCGCAGCAGCGAGGTTAACTATAGCGGTTAACTGGAAATCAGACCTGGCTCCCTCCTACTCACATTCGGTAAATAAAGTGAATGACATAGCGAGACTAGAGGAGTTGTCACATTGGGAACTAAGAAGCCATCACAAATACGATATGATCTGGTCCCCTTGGAAACAAAGAGTTGCTCAAGGAAATCCAGGAGCCACTCTTATCAGCTTCCTGGATCAGAGGCTTACTACATCTCAAGCTTACAACAGGTAACCTTTTAAATACATGTCATACATGCGTATGAGTCCAAGGTCCTACTGGCATGGTGGTCATTAAAATGTAGCATGCCATCTATATATTGCTGTATCATTAAGTTCTATGTCTGCATAGATCTGATGAAACAGTCCATCTTAATGCACGCTCTATCGTTTCCTCCCTACCCTTCCTCTCCGCAGCCTTCCATATTCTAAGCACCGAGATATATTCACAGTTCTTTCGCCTCTCCCCTCCCTTCCCCCCTCCCCTATGTTTCCCCCATCATCCCTCCCTTTCCATTGTTAGTCCCCCCCCCCCTGTTTTTATATATATATAGTTCTCTAATGCCTGGTTCTTGGCATAGATGTTCCATGTAGTTCCATATGGTATTTGCCAAGAAATTTAATCAGCTGTCACATATCCTCTTCGACATTTGCTTCAATATTCTGGACTGTTGGGTTACTCGTGTTATACTGCACATGCCTTTTGTGTTCTATATTATCATATTTTATGTAAAGTTTCGATTTGTGCCGGGTTGTAACCCAATCCTAATACTTTTCACTGCTTGTGACATGCTTCATATGCTGTGTTTGAATTAATAAAAAAAAATTAAAAGAAAAAAAGAAAAAAGAAAAGTATACAATAATATAGATTTTGAATAATAAAACAAACAGATTGATACATATTTTTGGTAAAATATTCCTTAAGTATTACTTTTTCTTACATTATTTTCTTTTTTTTTTTACAAATTATAAGAAGAATTAGCTAGTATCACTGTAATTGAAAATATTGTGTAAACCGGTAACTGTCTTTCAACCCCCCAAATTACACCTAAATTACACCTAAAAAAATATAGAGTAAAAAAAAAGTCAGAGCTGCAGGAAGTTTGAAATCAATTTCTGTTGAGGACAGGAGCTTCTTCAGGATTTGTACAGCACATAATGTATCACAAAAATAACATGGAGCCAAAGGGGTAGTTCATTCTGGCACAGGTGAAGAGCAGTGCAGAGCATGAATTCATATTTTGTACTGTTCTAGACAGCCAAACAGTACATCCACTTTAATAATATAGCTGATTTCCAAGTGAAATGCTCATAATGATTGGCTAGATCTTCCAGGGAAACACACATGTTTCAGATTTACACTGCCTGTGGCATTGTATGTTGTACGTGGTTTTAATATATGACAACTCAAAAAGACCATTGTATACTAAAAATATTGTAACCAGTTGCTATTGTAACCTTTGAGACCACTGTTATAATCAGATGTTTACAAAAGGAGAAAGAAATGTACATACCTGCAAATAAAATCATGACTGTAATATGCATCTTATTTTTTTTATTGAAAATAGTATTAATAATAGTTATAGTAATCTGTTTTATGTTTGAATATATATTTTTTTACATTTTACTTTCTTTAACACAACAATAGCTGATCTCAGGGAGACCAGCTACAAAAAACACAGCGGAGCCTCACTTAGGAGTCTCAACACAGCAATCCGAAGTGCAAAGCTCCCTGGGAAACAGGAATATGCAAAATAAATGTGGAGCCCCAGTTATGGGTCTACAACACAATGAAAGCCAGATATCCCTCAAAGGAAGGAAAACCGAGCAAAGGTTTGTCTCCATTACAGAGATCACCAAATCCACCATATTAAGTGGCCCCTATGTCAAGATCCCGCTTTTTTACAAGCTTTAAGGATGTGACGGGGAAAACCTAAGCCAGTTATCCATCCACAGACAGCTGTTTCGGGGTGTTGCCCCTCATCAGTGCGGAGTAGGATTCTGGCTAACCTTTACTTTCTTTACATCATTATGGAGCAGTAGTCTTGTATGAGCTGCTGCAACAACAGTTCCAGAGATATGCACCTGGACAATAAAAAAAAATCACAACCTGTTGATTTCTTGGGATAGTAATATACTATGGGAAATGTGCTGATGTCATTCTGCAGGGAGGGGAATGAGGCAAGCTGTCCCCAATTTTCATTGGTCTGACCTGAGTTATTTGTTTCCAATATTATAACAGAGATATTACCTTCCACTGTAATCCTGTTTGTGATAATTGTTAGATGACTGCTGACGACTTTCTACAGGACAAGGACAGGTGAGGTTCAGTGGACAAAGTGAATTTTCTGAATGTGTCTGACATAAAAATATAGGTAGTTTTTCCTGACAATGCTTTCCCTTTAATAGACCTAGGTGTTGGTGATTGGTATGACTAAACACTCAGAAAAGCCTTTAACTTATTATTCAAGAGCAAAGTAACTAAAACTTTTCTTACTGGTGCCAAGAATGGGAATATAAAGTATGTGCTAAAGACAATTTTTCTGTCACTTTGTGACAAACCCTAAAAGTGTCATGTCCTATTGCTTTCCAGTATACTATTTAACCAACAAATGTTATGTGAGATGATTATCACAATAAAAATTATACTAGGTCTGGTGGGAGAATGCAGGATTGTGAGAGAAAAGAATGCATGCATTGTCCAAGAAAATATTATATTATGCATGTACTAGCAATATTCTGGAATTGATAAAATCCTTACTATAATATATGTATAGAAGCGCTTCTTAAGTTAATACTCACACATAATGAATGCAAATATAGGTTAACAGTGCCTTTAGCTGGTTGCTGATATGAAACAGAACCCATCATTCTCCATGAATTTTGACTTCTCTGTTCTACATGGGGGAACCTACCAATGATTTGCATACACAACAGGATGCAATAATACATGGTTAAGTAATCAGTATGGTATAATTATTAAGAAATCCACATCTCAGTTGCATAATTCTATATGATTCCTTATCCTACACATATTTTTACTCAGCAAAATCTTAAGTTATGGAGGATCTCAGTATGTAGGTCATATAATTTCAACCTTGAATAAATAGAACAATTGCATGAAAGTATTAAAGACCTGCCTGGCTTCTAAATGGTAAAAAGCTCATGAGATTATATGGAAATAGGAAGCGAAAATGTTTCATTTCATTAACTAGGACAAGGTAAAATTAAAACTAACTATACAAGTTTCCTGATGTATTGTATCCATGTCATTAGAACACTTGACAAAATGAAATCCCGCTTACCACTCCAACTAATGGATCAGCTGGAAGATGTAAGGATACTTTACATAGTTTCTTTGCCCATGGTTCAAAAGCAACTCCTCTTTGCCCACTCTTTTAACACCAATCATGAAAATGTACACGGGATAAGGTCTGTCCAAGAAGAGTGACTAGTTATTGCCTAATTAGCTTCCCTTGCATGACTTTAAGCTTTTATATACCCGCAAATGGAGCAGATGGGTCAGGATTTGTAACTCAGTAAGTGTGAATGTCACTGTTAATGTAAGTGATAGTGTGTATCAAATAAAGTGGGTGTAACCCAGGGAACAATATATATTTTACTTTGAAATATGAGAAACTGAGAGTAGCTTAACAGGATTATGAAATAGCCAGACTGTAGCTTGTTAAATTCTTGTATTCAGAGGAGTTAGTTTATTGGATTGTTCATTGTGTTTTTTGTGTAAAACATACAACTTTTTTTTTTTCTGAAACACAGGTCCTGGTAGTATGATGTGGCACAATGAGCTATCAGGAGCCTGATGAAGCCACAATTTGGAGCAGAGACACGCATGGGGCTTTCAGGCCTTATGCAGTATTGTTTCTTTCTTCCCAGCTCCTATTTTGATACACTGTAACTAATATCTAACATGCATTCATTTATGTGTTTATCATTATTTATATTTAGGTGAGTATCTGTGAAATAGGCTGACCTTTCAGTCCCCTTTTATGGTTTTTATTATCATTGCATATATTCATGTGGACTTTAAAAGTGTAGTTTGACACGTTAGTACTTAGTACATTTTTCATATTTATATCTAGTATATTATAATAATATATTAAGTCTAGTATTATTAAAAATAAGGTATATAGCACAACATGAGATAACAGTTTGTTTTTGTCTTCATCACTTATTGAATTCCTACCAGAAATCCAAGATGTGGTGATATATTGGTATATAATGCATGCAGATCCCAGCAGTGTGGCTTTCTGCAGTTGAAAGACAGTGATTTTGTCAACATTGAATTGTTTTAAGTGCCTGCCGGATGGAAGCCATTGTGCCAATCACCACAGGCAGCAGTTTTCAAAACTTCATATTTAACAATTTTCTTCTTGTTTCTCATCAACCCCGCTGTCACCCAGTATTGCAATGTCAATGAGCCACACCTTTTTCTTATCATGATCAAATCCGGTGTGTTATGGGTTGAATGTGAAAATACAAATCCGGTGAAAAAAATCAAATCCTGTGTGTTGTCAGTTTAAATGTGAAAAAAACAGAGTATTTTGCAACATCATTTCAACCATCTTATCAGGTCTGTGGGCCCATCAGTTCTTTGCTACTGGTAAGTGGTTGTTTTTTCAAAGGTTCCAAAGAATCATTTTTGCCACTGGGCTGTGTAGTTGTTTATAGTCAATTTGTTCTTCTTGCAGCTGAGTACTGTATATGGTAAATTGTTTCATAATTTTATTTGCAAAGTATGCACTTAGCATTGTTGTTGACTTTTCAATCCTGGCTTATCACATTAGTCTTGATGGCCTGTTCTTGTGTGGCCAGGATCAGTCCCTCATTCTCCTTTTTTAATGTTCCAGATGTCAACCATAGCCAGGTCTTTTCTTTGTCCACTAGTGGCCAGTTGATTAACCCAGCAGTGTATCTTATAGTGGGTATGATCCAGGTGTTAAAGGCATTAATAGTATTCCCACTGTTCAGTTTACTCTTCAATATTTTTACTCACTCTTATATTATTTGCTGACCATGGATTTTTACTTGTCCATGCTTGATGTTATCCAGCTGCCAAATGCCAAGTTATTTGAGGGCCTCAGGTTGGTGTCAAATGATGGATTGGTCATTGGGCATTTAATTCCTTCAAGTTCTGTAATTTTACCCTTCTTCCATGCTACTTTGGCATTTATCTAGGATGAATTTCATGGCAGTATCAGTACTGAAGGTTAAAACTGTGTTTGTCAGCGACTGAATTTCTGTTTCAGATTTTCTGTAGAGTTTAAAGTTATCCATGTACAGCAAGTGTGATATTTAAGTTGAACTTTTCTATAGTTGGTAGCTGTCTTTTGTCTTTTGCAATTATTGTTATTATTATTTACTGTAATTTGTTAGATTCATATGTTGTGGAAACATTTATATTTTTTATCTGATTTTTATTTCACCAATTTAGCTAATGCGATTTTAACATGTATTTTATGAATATTTTTATTAGTTTTTTTCCTGTTGGAATTAAGCTATAGAATGTAATACAAGCACTTAAAGGCTATGTACACCTATGGGAATTATTTTTAATTATGATAGTATTTTACCAATTTGGCGCTAAATGTAATTTTTTCAGTTGGGCTGTTCTTTCGCAAAAGATGAACTGTTTTACTAGATATGTGCATCCTACTTTCACTTTCACTTTGTGCCAGTCATCAACTAACCCTTATCCATAAATTACTAAGCGGTCATAAACACTTATTTAAGCCACATTCTAATCAGTAAGATAAGAACTGAGCTATAATGAGTGTTTATAAGGTCAGATAGCAGATATAAGGAGCCCATTAGCTCCATAACTGATGGAAAAGAGAGAAAATCCACAGGCTGCTACTAGAGCATCTCAGCTATGTACAGAAAGGGTTCCATATTTTTAATAAAGACCAAATGAAAAAATTATTTGTAGCTCATAATGAGTACAATACACTAATAAAAAACAAAATTACCCCCAAAGGTGTACCTAGCCTTTAAGGACTAATTCCATGTAGATGCACTATGGTTAAATAGCACCAGCATTGTATGTTCTCTTTAAGCACTTATTATATATAATGATTAGTTGTTTAAGTTATTAAAAGAGCAGAGGACACTGACATCTAAACACAAAAAATAAAGCATTTATGTTTTTTGAAAACCCAAATACATTTCTGAGATATTCTGAATTTACAGTTAGATATTCCACATTCTAGATTCTAATCTATTACAGAGTAGCAACAAAGAACTTTCTGGCTACAGATGCTCTAACAAATCCATACAGCAAACACAGCCATGCAGAGCTTTAAGGGGCACTGAAGGGGAATTGGACACTTTCTGCCAGGTTAACCAACAGAGCACTTCTGATTGAAGAGATCACATCAATGGGACACCCAGTGATCAGCTTATCAATTATAACAAAAAGAGAATTTCTAAAATGAACACTCCTAAATTACACTTACAGATATACCAAAAGGCTATTGCATGTTTTCTTTGTAGCATAATATCAAGGTCTACTGTAGGGAAAGATTTCTTGTGGAAAACATTGAAGACTGTCAATCAAGAAAACCTTCTAGTTACCTTACAAAATAAGCATTTGATAAGTACTGCATGACTGTGTTGAAACAAAAGGCTCCTTCCATTTCAAAGAAATTTGCTAAGCATGATTGGAAATTAATTTTTAATTTCTTTTATGTTTGTCATGTGTTGTGAAAATTACCTGCCATTCAATCTTTCACAGTTTTGTTCATGAATCATAGGCAGCAATTTATACATTAATATGATTTTTTTTTCCTTGTGGATTTATTATTTTTATTTTATTTATTTGTAGAGGCAGAAGAAAAATAGTTTCTCCTGTTTTATTGAGTGTATATGCCTTTGTCACAAGAAGCTAGTGTCATGATATGACATCACACACAGGACAGCAATGTAGTTTGTACCATGTCTTGTAAAGGTAAGACAGGAGTACAGAACTTCAACAGTGTTTTCCTATTGTAGAGCTATATGATGAGCTTTATTTGTCTGCTAGGAAAGCTAGAGAAAGAGTGGCAGAAACATGGCTATCATCCAACTTTCTCAATAATTTATGTGACAAAAAGAGCTAGAGAATTGTTTATAAAAACCTACAACTTTTAAATTTTTACAACTGTATTTAACCCTTTCGCTACCAGTGCCATATATGTATGGCGCCGGAGGGATGTGCGAACATGACACTGGCTCGCATGTGTAGCGGGCATCATGGACGGCAAGTCTCTGCTGTTTCAAATAGCAGAGATCTACAGCTAATTACCGTGACCAGCAATATTGCCGATCTCGGTAATTAAAGGCTTTAGATGCCGTGATCAAGTGAGATCATAGCATCTAAATGTGCAAAAAACGGGCATCCTACCCCTTGCGGCCAATGGGGCTAATGGAAGTTGACGAAGCTGATAGTATTCATGCTGCAATTCTTATTTTGGCCACCGGCTGACAGGCCAACATAAGAAATAACAATTCATAGTAATAAGGTCATTTTATAAATCCCTGATTGTACAAAATAAAAAAAAGACAGAATTTATAGGCTCATATATGAGCTTCAAAATCATTACAAAAAATGCAAAAATAATTATATAAAAAATGTAAAAGTAAAAATCGCCCCCCCCTTTCTGTATAATAATAATCTAAATACCTAAATAACAATAAATATAAACATCATGGGTTTCACTGCGACTGAAAGCACCCATACTATTAAAATATTTAAGAAAAAAACATTTTAAATATGGCATAATGCAAAAAGGGTCAAAATTGCCGATTTGCCATTTTTCATTGCTTCTCTTACCCCCAAAAAGTAATAAAGTATGATCAAAAATTCACACACACTACAAAATGGTATAAAAAAAAATACAGATTGACCCGCAAAAAATTAGCCCCTATGCAGCTCAGTACACATAAGTAAAAAAAATGTTAAGGGGGTCAGAATATGTTGATATATTTTTTTTTTTTTTAAGTTTACATTTATTTTTGCACTATTTATACATACAAAATCTATACATATGGGGTATTGTTATAATAATACTGATGCAGAGAATGAAGTGTATGGGTCAGTTTTGCCACAAATAAAACGCTGTGGGAACAAAAACAGTGGAGGAATAGCGTTTTTTCACAAATTCCACCCCATTTGTAATTTTCTCTACCGCTTCCCACTACATTGTATGCCATAATTAATGGTGGCATTAGAAAATACAACTTTTCATGCCCAAAATAAGCCCTCATACAGCTATGTCAATGGAAATATAAAAAGTTATGGCTCAATGAAGATAGGGAATAAAAAATAATAAAAAATAAAAAAACTTCCAGTAGTGAAAGGGTTAAAATGTTTTAAGGCAACTAGTCAAATCATGAAATGTACATCATTGCGAATATCATATCAGGAGATGAACAAGGGGCAAATTTATTAAGACCGGCGTTTCAGACGCCGGTCTAAATAAAGGCCCATAGCTGGCAGTGGTTCTGCTGAAGTTATGAAGAGGCGCCAGTTCTAAATGTAAGACATCTTCTGAGCTGTCTGACATTTAGACCTTTTTCTATGCCTCAAACAGGCATAGAAAATGGTAAATAAGATGGGCCTCCCCTCCCCTTCCCCACCTATGCCACGCTCATAATTTTAGTCCTGGCGTGAGCGTGGTGAAGTTGTAGACAGTGGAGCAACTAACCGTTGCACCACCATCTGCGCTTGAAGTACGCCAAATTTAGGCGTATTTCAGTATGATAAATTATCCCCAAGATATTTACAATCCAGGCATATCTCTCTGTTAGCACCTCTAAGGACCTACAAAATGACCCAATTATTCTAAGCTCCTGAGAACAATAGCATTCACCAAACAGTCCATCAAACTGAGATGAGGAGATACATGGTGAATATAGAACAACTCTTTTCTCCTTGGTTAGCTCAGAAGAATCATCTGGTGGGCTTATTGGCTTCTTCACAAGAAAAGTGTTAGAAGCTGTTGTGCTTTTACTGTGTACTTTTATATTTTATACACTTTTCTACTATGCTATTCATCATATATATGGTATACAGTTTAATACTGGTTAAATATTTAAGATGGGGTGAGGTTTGATACTGTTTAATCAGTTTATATTATTTAATGTATTCCTGTGTGCTATCTATTTTTCCTATTACATTCACATAACTCTCAGTTCTAGATCATTAAAAGCTTATCCTGTCAAAATGTGACATGAATTACAAGACCATCACAACTGGACAAACGCTATGTATGCATTCTAGGTCATACTATAAAATCATTGCATGAAACAAAACAGAAATACCAATTATTTTTATCCCATTTCTTATACAGCACCAATATTTTCTATATTGTCATCACTCACATTAGTACCATTCTCCAGTGAAACTGTCAATCTAATCTAGCGATCTAAAAGCACTCAATACACATAGAAATAAAATAATCAGGAGTGTGGGAGTAAATGAGGAACCTAGAGAAAATCCAGTCAAGCATGAGGAGATGCTAGAGCAGATAGGACCTCAGAGACAGTGGCGTATACAAGTCTAAAAATTGATGTCTATGAAACCATAACGAATTTGTTAAAATATTGCATTGGAAGATGCATAAACATAAAACCAATGGTACAAGTCAATGATAATCTGAGTTTTAAAGTATTTTAATTCATGACCTTCATGGTTCTGTGAATAGCACTGGAGACACAATCGCATGGGGGACACTGCTCTACATACATTATAGACATTATTCTCAGCAGCGAGAGTAAAATAAAAATATTATTTTCTTTGGTCTAAGCCACGTATAAAAATTTAGTTCATGGTTACAATGCCTCTCGCATAATAGTTAAAAACATTACGTATTAACAAAATAAATTGAATTATTCTTTAATTTCCAATACTGTACCAAGTCTATATCATGCTATAGATAACCATATTTTAGCTCCATACTGTTAACTAAAACAGAAAGCTGCTTTGCACTGTGATCTATCAGTGACCTCAATTACATCATATAAGTACAACAATTCAGCATAACTAAACCTGCTTAATACTTCTGTTTTCCATAAAATCTCTCTCTCTCTCGCTTTTCTTGGCTGCATAATGTGAAATAAAATTCTGTCACAAACTGATATCTGAAATAAAATAGCTTCAACCTGAATTCTTATTATATTACCTTAACCCACATTTCATTTATATTGAAGCACCATCTAATGAATATTTATGAAAGGAGTCAGTAGTACTCGTCCAATGAGAAAACTCTTCATGGCCTGATGCAAATTTATAAAATGTCAGTCAGGTAATGTTAAAACTAAAAATAATATTATCTACATTCAGGAACCGCACCTATCAAAGGAAAATTCCTAGTGAGTTATTTATATGTTAAACCCAAATGATTACTGCGATGTGAGAGTAATATGAGAAAATGCAAAGTATTAATTAAAAATCTACACTGGGGATGAGCATGTATTGCAGTTGTGCATTGATAAGTCAAAGGTATTTGAATATACAGTACACTGAAGAAACTTATAACCAGTAGATATATCCCTTAGTTCATCGTCAGATTGGCATTTCTTGGGCCCACGCAGTAAGCCCTTACTTATACAGAACATTAAGAGTGAGCGAATCGAGCTTCGGATCCAAGATCCAAAGACCTGTCTCCATATAGCATTAAAATGTATGTGCTTCGGCAAGGCAAAATTTGTTAAAGAGGTTATCAAAGACTGGAAATGGCCCCCCATATGTTGAGCCTCTCACACTGATTTTACTTACTAGGTTCCCCACTCCCTGTGCCGCTCCTGGTCCTCGCAAGGCCACAGCTGCTACTCCCCGTGCATGGATGAAAACATCCGGTGTCGGGGGGAGCAGCCAATGGCAGGCGGCCACGGGGACAAGCCTCTCTAGCATTGCAGGTGACGCTAGGGAGGCTCGTCCCCGTCACCACCTGCCATTGGCTGCTCCCCTAAGGCCTTTAAGACAACTGCCCCTCCCCTCAACTTAGCTCCAATGATTGCATCAGAGCATACTGTGGCACCTCCCCTTGATGTCATCGCACACAGCGAATCGCTCCCGTCGCATTATGTTCCTGTGACAACGTCGGGGCTCTACAGCCAAAGCTAAATTTACACTGTCACATTGTGCGCTGCAGTGCATTCATGTCAGGTGGCCATTAGAAATGAGTGCAGTTATCAACAACTCGATTCAACGGCTTTGCCAAATTTCACAAATAAATTGACTTTGTCACAAATTGCATTCCATTGTATGTACAGGGTGCAATGACAGGGAACAGGGATTGCACCGCCCCCCCATCATTGAACCCCTCAGATACCACGCTCATTGATAATCACAGCATCTTACATTAAAATTGAGGCCTTTCAGGGGTTAATCAGGGTTAAAAATAAATAAATAATGCATCGTGGCCATCTTTATTGAAGAAACTGTGTGAAATCACACGTCACCGCTTTTGTTTTTTTTTGCTGCCATTTAAGGAAAAATAGATTCATTACCATGACGCATGAGGAAATTCAGCTTTGTGGCAAATAAAATTTTTCCTGAAATTCAGATCGAAATTAATTTTTTGACTTTGATTTGCTCAACACTAGTGGCCATCACAAAACAACATATGAAGTCAGATGTAATTATTATTGTCACATTATTGTATATACAAAGCTAGAGGCAATTATCACCGGAACTCTGATGAGCGCTGCGAGCTCCTGGCAGCTTTCCATGGGCGGTGCCATACATCGTATAGTGGCAATGCTTGGTATTGCAGTTCAGTCCCATTGACTTGAATGGTGCTGAGCTGCAACTAGGCCACATGACCAATGTAACGTGATGTCACTGGCCTAGAATGAGGCTGTGGTGCACAAGGCCTCTTCTAACAGCTGAGCAGTGGGGGGTCCTGGCTGTTGCACCCCTGCAGATATGATACTGATGAACTATCCTGAGGATAAGTTATAAATATCTTTTTCTGGATAAACCCTTTAACATTACATGGAGAGGGATATACAGTAACAGGAAAGAACTACAACTCCCAGCAAAACCATACTTTTATTATAGGGCATCAGTAGACATTATAGGGAGAGGGGTATACGAGGAGAGAACTATAACTCCCAGCATGATCGGACTGTTATAATGGGC
Source organism: Bufotes viridis (assembly GCA_033119425.1). NCBI lineage: Eukaryota > Metazoa > Chordata > Amphibia > Anura > Bufonidae > Bufotes > Bufotes viridis. Next base: position 145,616,708 of record CM065592.1, on the reverse strand, counting down.
TGTCAGAGGATAATACAGGGAGTTAGTATAAAAAAAGAAATACAACTCCTAGTATTTGACAACGTATAGAGGAACAAAAACCACTAATATTACTAATATTAGTGACATCACACAGGCCCTTCACCACTTCTTTGCACTGCTAAGAATTCTCCTCCTGCACTGGTCAGATGATGATGATATCACTTAGGTCTTTTACCACCACTTATCTCTGTCAACTACTGAGCTATTTTGGCATTGAAGTCACCCCCCAACACCCTTCCCTGTGCGCAGCACTGGACACAGGACAGGACAGAGTCAGTGCCACTGTAGGGTATATGTGCCGGAACTCCTGCTACCAGAGGTGGTGTGCCCTGAAAGTAAATAATTTGTCCTCGTGCTCCTGCCATACAGCTGCTATGGTCATAGCTACAGCTCTGAATTACAGATGTGTCCACTCTTACTTTTTTTTACAAATTTTGTTATAGGTAGACACAATATCTCTCTATACAAGGCAATACTTTATTGTGACATGCTAGCAAAATCCTTCACAGGTTGCAATCCACATAACCACAGGTGAGTCTCCACAAATAGACATGTATAGCACAAATAACTTTCAATCATGTTTTTACTTTTTTCAAAGTGGCTGATCTTGCTCCACTCATCTCAGGAGTAAAGGGGAAAGGTAAGGAAGGATTTATCTGTATATGCAAACAAATAGAAATAAGCATCTTTTTGACCAATTTTACACATAGAAAAATACTGTATATATTTTTATTGCAACAGGTGATTATAAAAATAGCAAATCAATAGCATTCATTGCAATTTTATGATTAATAATTTCCATAGTAGTCAGATAAGCCGACTAAGATACAGGTTTAAGGGCTCACACGTTCGAATTATCTTATTATCAAGCAAAGCTATTCACTTACAAACTTCACTTATAGTGAAGCACTCCCCAAAAAGTCTACAATCTCACCTCAAGTTTTGTAATAAATGTAGGATTTACATTTAACATATACCACATTTTAAGACATTGTAGGCACAGTGGCCCACATTTAATAATGCAAGTGCACCTACATATTGTTATAAATTGCACCAAAATCTGGTCCACAATTTGGCACATTTAGTTTTAGAAAAATCAACTAAGTTAAGCTTGCCAAGGCGGCAAGTCTTACTTGAAAAAGGGTGTGACTTTGCTGGAAAGGACATGGCCTAAGATGCAACATTTTTACACCAAAATTGCCGTACAACACAGATATATATTCTATTGCAAAGTAAGCAAACCTTTAGGGGGAGATTTATCAAAACGGATGCAAAGGAAAAGTTGAGTAGTTGTCCGTAGCTATGGTACCAATTAGAGTCCAGCTCTCATTTTTCAGAAGCCCTTTAAAAAATGTAAGCAAACATCGGATTATTTGCCCTAGCCAACTGCTTAATTTTTCCTTTCCACCAATTTTGATATTTTTCACAATTAGATAAAAGTGTCTAGCCATATACCAAATCATCCAGCCTGAGCCACCGTGATAAATTGGGGGGTCAATTATTAAGGTTGGCGTTTAGCAAACTAGAACGCTTTTGGAACAATGTTTTGTTGATGAATAAGACCAAACTTGAACTTTTTGGTTTGGATGAGAAGTGTTACTAGGGTGGATTCACACACACAGTAGGTTTTTCAACACTTTTGTATTTTTAGCTGTTTTTGCACCTACTTTTTAGTATATTGTTTTGTTGCAAACATTCCAGCTCCAAATGTTAGCTGAAAATCTATTTGAAATATTATATGCAGGACACACAAGCATTTTGTAGCCAGTGACGTTTTTTTTCCCTTCCAGTGGTGTATTTTGTATCTTTTGGTATATTTTGATATTTTTTAGCATGTTGAAACTATGGTGCTTTTTTGGGCCTTTTTCCATCTCCTTCCCTATAGGAAAAAAAGTCCTGAAAAAACACTATCCACATATTTGTTTTAAAATAAATTGCATTTAACCCCTTAAGGACATAGGGCATATGGGTACGCCCTAATGTCCGAGTCCTTAAGGACACAGGGCGTACCCATACGTCCTAAATTAAATCCCGTATTTAAAAAAAAATAAAACATTTAGTTTTAGAAAAATCGACTAAGTTAAGCTCCAACTCCAAATGTTAGCTGAAAATCTCCAGCTCCAAAAGTTAGCTGAAAATCTATTTGAAATATTATATGCAGGACACACAGGCATTTTGTAGCCAGTGACTTTTTTTTCCCCTTCCAGTGGTGTATTTTGTGTCTTTTGGTATATTTTGATATTTTTTAGCATGTGGAAACTATGGTGCTTTTTTGGGCCTTTTTCCATCTCCTTCCCTATAGGAAAAAAAAGTCCTGAAAAAACACCATCCACACATTTGTTTTAAAATGAATTGCATTTAACCCCTTAAGGACATAGGGCATATGGGTACGCCCTAATGTCCAAGTCCTTAAGGACACAGGGTGTACCCATACGTCCTAAATTAAATCCCGTATTAAAAAAGAAACTACACCCCTCAAGGTATTCAAAACTGATTTTACAAACTTTATTAACCCTTTAGGTGTTCCTCAAGAGTTTATGGCAAATGGAGATGAAATTTCAGAATTTCGATTTTTTTTTACCTTGTCTCACAAAAATGTATTATAGAGCAACCAAACATCATACGTACCCTAAAATTTATACCACCAAAGCTGCCACCTTATCCAGTAGTTTCCAAAATGGGGTCACATTTTTGGAGTTTCTACTCTAGGGGTGCATCAGGGGGGCTTGAAATGGGCCATGGTGTAAATAAACCAGTCCATCAAAATTTGCCTTCCAAAAACCATATGGCGTGCCCTGCCGTTTGGTGATACAGCAGTTTACAACCAAATATGGGGTGTTTCTGAAAACTATAGAATCAGGGCTGTAAATATTGGGTTATGTTTGGCTGTTAACCCTTGCTTTGTTCCTGGAAAAAATGGATTCAAATGGAAAATTTGGCATTTGCCATGAACTCTTGTGGAACACCTAAAGGGTTAACAACATTTGTAAAAATCTGTTTTGAATACCTTGAGGGGTGTAGTTTCTAGAATGGGGTCGTTTTTGGGTGGTTTCTTTTATGTAAGCCTCACAAAGTGACTTCTGACCTGAACTGGTCCTTAAAAATTGGGTTTTTGAAATTTTCTGAAAATTTTCAAGATTTGCTTCTAAACTTAAAAGCTTTGTAACATCCCCAAAAAATAAAATGGCATTCCCAAAATGATCCAAACATGAAGTAGACATTTGAGGAAATTAAAGTAATAACTATTTTTGAAGGTACTACTATTTATTTTAGAAGTTGAGAAATTGAAACTTGAAAATTTGCAAATTTTTAAAAATTGTTGATAAATTTTGTATTTTTTTTTACAAAAAAATGAACTTTTTTGACAAAATGTTACCAGTGTCATGAAGTACAATATGTGACGAAAAAACTATCTCAGAATGGCCTGGATAAGTAAAAGCATTTTAAAGTTATCACCACATAAAGTGACACTGGTCAGATTTTCAAAAAATGGCTTGGTCCTTATGGTGAAATAGGGCCGTGTCCTTAAAGGGTTAAATAATGCAAAAAACACATTGAAAAAAAACACTGAATTTGTGCTTGAAGGAGGCCATACATAACAGTCATGTGAATGTATTATCCATGAGCTTTACTACTGTATGACCATCTATGTAGGTTTTCTATGCAAAAGCAGGAACAAAATATGCTATATTAATAAGTGATAATTGATATCATAATTATTTCTGATTACATTTTGGAAACATTTTAAGTCCAATACTCTCTTATTTGATAGTTCTTATTCTATAGACCGCTGCCACCAGATCTTAAAAGAATATATTATGTTGAGAAACAATACAATTGTAGCCACAAGTAAAATGGACTTCACAGTTAAGAATGACAAGATAATAGCCAGGAATAAAATGTAGTGTTTGATTAGGATATTCAAAACTACAAGGGTTCAATCACCAAAATTTTACATGAAGCCTTAACTGAAAATGTAGCAAAGTAGTAGCGAGTAGCTAAAATTCTGGAAAGTTGGCCAGTCATATTTGCCTTTTTTTTTTTTGCTACACGGTATGTCGTTTTTATCATTCTGATTCCTACAAAATGTTTTAATATTATATCATTTACATGTAGATTTGTATGTATATGTTTGTAAATTAAGTCTGATTCATATAATTTAGTTAAAACTTAAAGGGGTTATCAGAGATGTGCCTGTGAGGCTCACATGCCCTAAATTGGATCCTGCAGCACAAGCGCGAGTTTGAGTCTCTCACCAAAAAGCTTGTTAGAGATTCAGATTTCACATGTTCTAACCCCAGACGGTGATCACATGCTCAGTTTGCTGCACTTGATCCAGGAAGTAGCAACTGCACAGAATTGTGGCGCATCTTGGATAACCCCTTTAAGTGCAAATTTGCTAATGTAATTGCTCCTAGCCATCTTAAAATGAGCTACAATTTGTTGCATTTTTGGAACATCGTATTGTATCAAGTTTTAGATTTTTGAAACATATGTGCCTCATTTAAAAATGTAGCAGCCAAGCTGGTTTTTGAAACTAAGCTTCTGTTCAAAGTGCTACTGTAGTTCCAGCATGGGAGGCTGCAGAGAACCACTGATCATGGAGATTCTGGTGTCAGACCCCTACTGATCTGATATTGATGACATATCCTGAACACAGGCCATCAATATGTTGAACTCAGAAAACCCTTTGACTGGGTTGTTCACGCTGGCATCATGAGACTAGATGTCTGTTTTGATCTATTTTGTAATAGATCTCAGTGACTTAAAATGGGCCTGTCAGGGTTCAGACTGTACTTTTATCACCACAAGGGCCAATGAAAACATAACAGAGAAAAAATCTAGGGTCACACAGTGACTTATGGAAGAATGACATAAAGTTTGCAAATGTACAGTAACACGGTCATTCGCAATTAACGATAGTGATTGTGGATGTCCAGAAATCCACATGTACTGTAGTATAACGGTAAAGGCAGATTAATATTCAACTACATTCCCTTTAATAGCAGTGATGTAGTGGTACAACATTTGGGATCCTATATCACAGGATTACAAATTGCCATGTAGCTAGTTTCAATTCTGTGTTTTTAAATCTGAGAGGCTGCCCAATTTTACCGTATCTGGCATAACCGGGTACTGCCAATCACCGCCGCACCTCATTCACTTTATTGGGATTAAGCTGGGATACCATTGCAGTGAATGGAGATCCAGCAGTGGCTATGCCAGATATGGTGAACTCCAGCAGGCTGTTCCTCTATCAGAACAACCTGCCGAATTTAAAGGTGCAGATATGATAGTAGCCATAGAACCAGAACGGCATCTTCAAGCCACAGGCAAGAACCTTTGAAATACAGCAACCTTACATATATAGTTTTCATTTTCACCTAAAGGGGTTGTTCCATTACAACAACTTATCCCCTATTCACAAGATAGAGGATAAGTGTCTGATTGGTAGGGGTTCAACCGCTGCTGTCCCAGCTGATCACAAGAATGGGGCCTTGTGTTTCCTATTTGAACAGAATGCGAGACATGCATGCAAATCCCCAACTTCAATCAAGCTCCATTAAAATTAGGATCAGCTCCATGATCAGCAGGAGCCTCACCAGTTAGACACTTATCCTCTATCTTATCGATAGGGAATACGTTTTAATGGGACCACTCCTATAAGTTGAAATAGATAATAAAAAAATATTATTGTTAATAATAATACAGTAACAAAGCAAAATAACACTCCTGTATGTCTGTAAATGCCTAAACTTTATATTATTAAATGTGGCAGGAAATCTTTCAGCAAGCAGATAACACATGAGATGAATACAGATCTGTGAGTAAACCGAGACAGGTAGATTAGTGCAGTACTGATTAATAATGAACTTTAGTGAGGTCTCAGTTGCAAAGATTCCGAGCCCCCGAAGTATAGTGGTAAGCTGTGTTCTCATTATAGCTGATGTGTATTGAACAAACATTTATTCCTTTTTTCTTTGGGTCGGAAAGTGACAGGTATTGGCTTATCCTCCAAAGAGAAGCTTTCTACATTTTCAATCTTGATTTCATTACACCTACAGGCTTAAATGCTGAGCTGTTGAGCTTGCTTCATGGAGCATAGGATGTAATGACTGGCTGTCCATAAAATTATATTGTGTGCATCTTGTTGTTACAGCATTTACTCCCATGCTAGTATTTGATATTTATTCTGGATTATTGTATTTTTTATAATAAGTTGCTTTTTTATTGCACTCTATTAATTTATTGAACTCCTGTATGTTTTAGTAAGCTAAAATTCATCATCTAGGAATTTAAAGACCATAAACATGAAAGATACTTGCACACGGGTGCAGGTTTACTAACAGAAAATCCACAAAGATTTCCATGTGGTTTTCTGTACGTTTCTGTGCCAAAAGTGAACCAAAAACCTCATGTTGTACTAGTGGATTTTGGTGCACACAGGACCCCCAAACAGCTAGTGGGGTTCAGCCAAATGTAATCTTACATTTTTGTCGACGCCACTTTAGGTAAAATGTATGAACAGTTAAAACTTCTCCCTGGTCCCATAAGTTTTAAGATAATGGGGTGGCTTTCTTTTAAAAACTGAATTTTGTTTGGGAAAACCCATTTAATCATATCTATTTTGATTGATGTCTGTTATAGGATACGTTGATAATAAAGTTACTAATATAGTTTACTTACCCTAATGTTTTATGCCATTCTCATGCAGCAGTACTATTTGGAAGTTCTACAACGGCCTTTTTTACCCAATTTTTTTTTAACTGACTGGCCAATTCACCAGATTGTCAAATTCATTTATCACACCAAAGCATACACCATGAAAAAATGAGTTGACAATTATTCTCTTAAATTTTGCAGAACAAATCTTAAACCTGTCATATTGATTCATACTTGCAATCAGTCCTGGTTTTACCTGGGCAATACATTGACTTTGCCAACAAAAAGGAATGGGGCATTTGCAAGACCTGTCCCAAAGTGGGTGTTGTGGTGGGCATTTTGAGGTGTGTCCCAATGGTCCAAAGTCAAAGCTTAATTGTCCTGATGTTGGTAAGTATGTTAATTGTCTTAATGCCCTTGAGGAACAATTAAACTAAATTGTTTCGCAAAATTTTGAGGTCTTAAAATACAATTGCATGTCCATGAAAATAAAAATAAAACACTGTTTTCTCCTGAATTCTTTTTTAAATGCAACCAAAAAAATACCAAAGAAAAACAGTTCTGAAGTAAAACAGAAATAACAGAGCACATGTTCTAAAGGAAAGGATTCAAGTGATCAAAGCAGTGCTGCAACCATGTTTCCTCAATGTTCACCTTATACTGAATATTTCTCATGCTAACCCCCTACAGATCAGAAAACAGGTAGACAGAGGGTTTCAGGTTCTTTGTTAAAACTTGAACTGAAATGTGTTTCCCTAAGGCAATACCTTAAAAATCTTTTTGGCCATAAGCTTTTGAATAATTTATTACATGCTACTATGCAAACAGGAAATAAATCATTCTCTTTGAGTTACCGCTTCAGGCATACAGCCAATATGATACCTACATTATAAACACATGTATAATAGTAAATAATTTGCAGTTGTAGCTTCTAGGACCACATATATTGCTAAAATAATGAGGATATTCATTACTGCCATTGTCATGTTTTATTAATACACCACTATATTCTACAGCACTATATGTTCAAGGAAAACACACGCAAAAAAACAAGCTACATATGCTCAATTGTATAACAAGAGGTAATTTTGTGTTTCTAACGCTTTCAATTAAAAGTACCAAGATATGGGCAGGACAAATACATTTCTAAGAATGTTAGTTCATTAGATGGGCAGATACACCTTAAAGGGAATGTGTCATAAGAAAATGACCTATTTGTTAAGTCAAATTTTTTATGTTAAACATATTTTCCACATTATTATCTAGAATAAGAAAAAAAAACTAAAATACTGCAGATTGCCCACTGACCAGTAATTCTAAAAATAAGTGCTACTTCTTGGTCTATACAGATCACTTTTCAACAATCATCTCATTATCATCATAGGCAAGATTACATTGAGAATTATCACCTGTAGGTAGATAACACAGGATCCCAGCATTCACAATGTGTGATGCCACAGCTTATCTCCTCATTCCTTGTACAGTGACCTCTGCTAAGGTGACAGAGCATACCTATATAACTCATACAAAGATTTCAATGAGGTCCCCTCCAGACCATTGTGTCTATGCCCTATGGTGGCTGCTGTAAAGCATATCTCTAAATATTAAGAACAAATCAGGCAGCCCCATAATCATATTGTAAAGTAATAAATCTACATTCAGAAAATAAAAACCCATAAAAAAGGATATATGTCACACTACCTAGTTTTAACTGGCAGAAAAAATAACGGTGACACATTCCTTTACCTGACTGTTTAACCACTTAACGACCACAGGTTTATACCCCCCTAGTGACCAGGCTCTTTTTTTACAAATCGGCACTTCACAACTTTAACGGTTTATTGCTTGGTCATGCAACTTGGCACCCAAATGAATTTTACCTCCTTTTCTTCTCACAAATACAGCTTTCTTTTAGTGGTATTTGATTGCTCCTGAGATTTTTCGTATTAATAAAAAAAAAATCTCAAAAAAAGTGTATTTTTAACTTTTTTCTGGTAAAATTGTTCAAATATAATTACATTTATATACAAGTTTGTGTCAGAATTTATTGTGCTACATGTCTTTGATAAAAAAAAATCCAAAACGAGTATATTTATTGGTTTGCACAAAAGTTATAGAGTTTACAAACTATGGTACAAAAAAGTGAATTTCTGCATTTTGAAGCAGCTCTGACTTTCTGAGCACCTGTCATGTTTCTTCAGGTGCTAGAATGCCAGGACAGTATAACTACCCCCCAAATGACACCATTTTAAAAAGAAGACATCCCAAAGTATACGCGGAGGGGCATGGTAAGTTCATGCATGAATTTTTTTTTTCACAAGTTAGCAGAAAATGACACTTTCTGAGGAAAAAATAATAATAATAAAGTTTCCATTTCTGCTAACTTCTGGCAAAAAAAATTAAAAATCTTGCACAGACTCACTATGCCCGTCATTGAATACCTTGGGGTATCTACTTTCCGAAATGTGGTCATTTGTGAGGTGTGCTTACTGTTCTGGCATTTTGGGTGGGGCTAAATTGTGAGCAACCCTGTAAAGCCTAAAGGTACTCATTGGACTTTCCGCCCCTTTACGCACCGAGGCTGCAAAAAGGGGGGAAAAATGTGGTATCGCCGAATTTAGGAGAAGTAGGGCAATGTGTTTTGGGGTGTATTTTTACATATACCCATGCTGGGTGAGAGAAATATCTCTGTAAATTGACAACTTTGTATGAAAATGTTTAAAAAGTTGTAATTTACAGAGATATTTCTCACACGCAGCATGGGTATATGTAAAAATACACCCCAAAAAACATTGCCCTACTTCTCCTGAGTACTGCAATACCACATGTGTGACACTTTTTTGCAGCCAAGATGCGCAAAGGGGCCCAAATTCCAATGAGTACCTTTAGGATTTCACAGGGCATTTTTACGCATTTGGATTCCAAACGACTTCTCACGCTTTAGGGGCCCCTAAAATACAAGGGCAGAATAAATACCCCAAAATGGGGTCACTTGTGGGGTATTTATACTGCCCTGGCATTTTAGGGGTCTCCGCAATCATTACATGTATGGCCAGCATTAGGAGTTTCTGCTATTCTCCTTATATTGAGCATACGGGTAATGAGATTTTTTTTTTTTTCGTTCAGCCTCTGGGCAGAAAGAAAAAATGAACTGCACAGATTTCTTCATTCACATCGATCAATGTGGATGAAAAAATCTCTGCCAAAAAATGTGCAAAAAAAAAAAGAGGGGAAAGGACATAGGAGTGCTTGCGAAGTAAGGTCCTATTCACACATCCGCAAAAATGTCTGCATCTATTCCGCAATTCTGTGGAATAGATGCGGACCCATTCAGGGTGAATGGGGCCGGCGGTGATGTGGAGAGCAGCTTTTGCGGAGCTGCGGCCGCGAACTTCCGGGTTTCGGCCCCGAAACATCCGGCCGCAGCTCCGTAAAAGATAGAGCATGTCCTATTCTTGTCCGCAGCTTGCGGACAAGAATAGGAATTTCTATGGAGACTGCCGTCATGGTGTGCTGCGGATCCGCAATTTGCGGGTCCGCAGCACACCACAGATGTGTGAATGGACCCTAAAGCTGCGATCGCTAATAAAGATCCAAAAAGCTGAAAAGTGATCTTTATAGCGCCGCAGCGATTTTACGGTGTTTTTGCAGTGATCATAAAAAATAAATTCTGTCACTGAGGTGGGGCGGACTGAACACCGTTTTTGGTAGAGCCTAAGCTGACCCTAATGTACTGATATAGATCTGATTGCAATCAGTCTTGATCACTTACAGATCCTATATAGTACTAGTGCTGATTAGTGACAGCGATGACGCTAATCAGCGACTAATCAGTGACTGCGGTGCGGTGGGCGCTAACTACCTAACAAGTAGCTAACTAACTGACGGTGATAAGGGACCCTTAGGCCCCATTCACACGTCCGCAATTCTGTTCCACATTTTGCGGAATGGAATTGCGGACCCATTCATTTTTTTGGGGACAGACTTTGTCCCGCTCGGATCCGGAAATCTGGCAATGTGCAGATGCGGAAAAAGCGGAAAGCACATTGCTGGTGTCCTTGTTTTGCGGATCCACGGATTTGTGGATCCGCAAAACACATACAGACGTCTGAATGGAGCCTTACAGGGGGGTGATCAATGACATGGGGGTGACAGGGGGTGATCAGGGAGTTAATATGGGGTGATCAGGGGTTAATAAGCGGTTAATAAGTGACAAGGTGGGGTTGGGGGTTGGTGTGTCGTGATTGGTGCACTTCCATAGCTGCCTGTGTCCTCTGGTGGTCCCAAGCAAAAGGGACCACCAGAGGAGCAGGCAGCAGGTATATAAGACACTGTTTACAAACAGCATCTGATATGCGATTTGGATGCGATTTATTGACATCTACAGCCTGCCAGCGAGCGATCAGCGCTGGCAGGCTGTAGAATAAGTTCTAACCTGCCGCGCTGAAGTGAACAGCGCACGCGTTCACATGAAATCTCAGGTCTCACGAGATGACGCCGATAGGCGTGATCGAGACCTGAGACTGCCACCTCCCGCCCTTTTGGCGTTAGCGTGACGGGAGGTGGTTAAACAGAGAACACTCAAGCGCTTTCCGGCCATACACATTAAAAATCTGTACAGAACACTTATTTGGAAGACAGCCACTGCTCTCAACATGCCGACAAACATGCATGCTCAGCTTGGTAGAGCGTACATCTAATCTGTATGACCAACTTATGTATCACCATTGATATATACAAGTTTGCTTGAGACAAAGAGTAGACCCAATGGAATACTGCTCTCACTGGTACAGATTCTGCATATTTGGATATGCAATGGTGGGCTCCCCCAGATGCTAAAAGATAAATATTTGGCTTGTTTGCTTTTCAATATCTTTTCAATATACTCTTTTGATAACAGTTAATATATTGCATGTTTTTGTATTTCTTTTATATATCTTTAGATGCCTTCTGATTTTGTATATCTTGTTTGATAACTAGTATTGAGTCAATCTAAGGCAAAATATTTGACTTCGATTTGAATTTCAGGAAAAAAATCAATTTACAGCAAAGCCGAATTTCCTCTCACTTGGTGGTAACCAATCAATTTTCCCACAGCTGAGACCCACACCTATATCAATAATGGAGTGGGAAAGGTGGTGGCTGGAGGACTCCGGGGTACAGCCAACTCCATGCGCTCTCCTGATAGAAGTGAATGGGAGCGCACCGCGCTTGCATGGCAACCACTCCCATTCATTTCTATGGAGCCGAAGGAAATAGACAAGCCAGTGCTTGGCTATTTTCGACAGTCCCATAGAAATGAATGGAGGGTGGCTATGCATGCGCAGTGCACCCTCCACCACTTTCAGGGCTCCTTTCTCTGTGTAGGTGTGGATTCCAGCACCCACACCTATCAGACAATGGGGACATATCCTAGTGAAATGCTCTCATTGTCTGAGATGAGAATGCCCCTTTAAGTGTCCTGAAAAGCTATGGATGCCATTAGGGTCTCTCTTGTCAAATTCTGATTATATCAAATCAATTTGTTTATCTAACAAATGTAAAGTCCTTTAATTTAGCAAATTAACCCCTTAAGGACACAGTTTTTTTTTTTTCCATTTTCATTTTGCTCTCCCTGCCTTCCAAGAGCCATAACTGTTTTATTTTTCCGTTCACATAGCCATATGAGGGCCTGTTTTTGCAGGACAAGTTGTGCTTTCCTACGCCACCATTTAATATTGCATACGATGTAGTGGGAAGCAGTAAAAAAATTCCAAATGGGGTGAATTTGCAAAAAAAAAAAAGCTATTCCACCACAGTTTTACGGATTTTTAAATTCCAACGTTCAATGTGAGATAAAACTGACCAGTTAGTCTTATTCTACAGGTCAGTACGAATCTGGCGATACCCAATATGTATCGTTTTTCTTGTGTTTTGATAGTGTGTTTTTGCAATATTTTGACCCCTATAACTTTTTTGTATTTATGTGTACGGAGATGTATGGTATGGGGGCTTATTTTTTGCAGGGCAATCTTAACTTTTAAATTATACCATTATAGGATGTGTATATCTTTTTGATCAATTTTTATTAGATTTTTTTGGAGGAAATGAAGCGTCCAAAAACGGCGAATCGGCCATTTGGACGCTTTTTTCCGTTTTTCTGTTTAGCGTATGGGGAATATATTTTTATATTTTTATACTATGGGCGGTTTCGCACATTGCGACACCCATGATGTGTATTTTTTTTTTTTTTAATTATTCTTTTATTTTATTTTTGGGAAAAGGGTGGGTGATTTGAATATTTTTTTTTTTTTTTAATACTTTAATATAGCTCCCATAGGAAACTATATAAATCAGTCATCTGATTGCTTCTATCATAAACTCCAATACATTTGTATTGGAGTCTATGATGAGTTTACTAGTTTCCTATGGAGTCCTATTACTAACAAGGGCTCCATAGGAAATACTATGCAACAGCATGGTTTCATTCATAGAATCCCTGGCTGTTGCTGACAGGCTCCAGTTCCCCCGATCGCCACAAGGGGGAGCCGGAGAGCTGCCGAAAGTTTTACTTTCTGTTTTAATCGCGCACAGATGCCGTGGTCAGAATTGACCACGGCATCTAAGGGGTTAAATGCTCCACGATTGGCACTGCTGCCGATCCCGAAGATTAGCTGCGGGGGTCTGCTTGAATAAGCAGACGGCCACCCGCAGCGATGGCGCCCGCATGAAGCAGGAGCGGGTGCCATCTTTAGGGACAGGACACAGGACGTACGGGTACGTCCTGTGTCCTTAAGAGGTTAATGGTCCATAAATGCTGCTAATGTGGCATATGACCAGAATTTACCATTTTACCTTCAGGTGGCACATCCAATCTTTTGCAGTCAATAGTAAACTAACAAACATGTGAAAGTTCTTATACTGCAATGACGCCCATAGGACACTTTATCAGAGAAGACCTTTTGTTTTACAATGGCCATAATTAGTTTTGAGAGAATTGAAGTGAAATTCAGTTTGATGCAAATTTCAGGAAAAATTTAATTCACCACGAAGCCGAATTTCCTTGAACTTTGTGGTAATGAAACAAATTTTCCTGAAATGGCGGTATAAAAAAATATTCACCTCACCTATTCGCTTCAGAGAAGCCATTGCACCCAACTCTATTGAAGAAAACCGTGTACGGTGATGTGATAACATCACCACGTCATCAAGCTGGCCGAGCACGATGAGCACGATAAGAAGCCAAAAATAATTTTTGATAACTTCTCTCATCTTTAGCTATAATGACATCAACATGCAATCTGATAAATGTTAAAACTATTAGAAAGAAAGCACTAAATATAAGGTAACTCTTATGTTTAGGGGCTCACTAAAGAGAATCTGTCACTAGAAAAGACCCCTTTCATTCAGGACATCTGTTAGGTGTCCTACAGCTCTATTCACACCACAGTTGTGCCCTGCATTTGACCTGTACCTTTTGTATAGTGAATAAGAGCCTACAGGTGACTGCCTGGGCAGAACCTTGTTGCTATATCTTTGTTACATTACTTTCACCTGATGACTTTCTCTTTTTAACCAGAGGAAGCTGAGCAGTTTAAAATGGCAGGTAATAATCCCCTCAATTATAAAGAGAATTGTCACCAGACACTACGTAGGAAACTTAACAAAACTGGCTTAGTTCCCCATAGCAACCAACCAGATTTAGCCTTTCATTTCATAAAGGAGCTCTGAATAATGAAAGGTGGAATCCGATTGGTTACTATGGGTAACTAATCCAGTTTTCTTTACACCAATTTTGATGAGTCTCCCCCAAAGTTTCTATTGAAGCAAAATATTTACCTGGACAATTATGAACAGATTCTCATAATTTTATTTCTAGACAGATTTCTAGGGGATGGCAGCAGAGATAAATATAAGCAGTAAACATCTGCAGGATCCTTCCAGTTTAATATATCCTCAAATTGGTAACTTCGTATATAGCCCAGCACAAAGGAACAACCTCTGCTTTTACAATACCATCAAAATTATTTAGTAAGCCAACATAGCTAGCAGTGTTTTATGTACTTGTTCCCAGGTCGGCTCATTTTTTCCCTTGTCCTATTATTTTTCCATATTTTTAATAGCTATAAAAACAGAACAGCAACAATGTAGTGGTGATCAGAGGTCTAAGAACAAGCTAAGACTGGAAGATATAAAAAATCTTGTTATACATAATATGGTATGTATGTAATGACACAGAACAGCTTTTTCCATAGCCCTTCATATAATTCTGTGTACTACTTTGACACTCATTCACATTGCAATTATGGACAGAACAACAATTTAATTTGTTTAACTTCTTAAAACGTAGCTATTTTGGGCTTTAAGTACACAGCTTTTATTTTCAGTTTTTCATCAGTGTTCTGAGACATGAGTTTTCCATTTTCCATCGATGTAACTGAATGATAGATTTTTTTCCAGTCGATTTTTACTTTTTATCGACACATAATGAATAATGAATTTTTTTTTTTATTCCATCACAAGTACATATAGTTTTTTTTATGTTATGTAAGGGCTTGATTTTGATTTTGATTTATGTAAGGCCTTATAATTTTTACTGGTGTCATTTTGGGATACATAACATTTTTGTATTTTTTTGTTTTTACAGTGTTCACTATATGCGATAAATTACATGATATTTGAATAGTGCAGTTCGTTACAGATGCGGCTATACCAAATATGTGGAGGAGATTTTATATTTTACAATTTTTTCCATTGAAAAGAGTTTTTCTAATTAAAAAAAGCATTTTTTTTTAACCTGGAATTTTTAATTAAATACATTTTTATTTAACCATTTAATAGTCCCACAAGTGGACTATAATAGGTAAGCATTTGATTCTGCTTCTAAAATACATTGCTATATTCCTGTAGTGCAGTGATGGCTAACCTCCAGCACTTCAGCTGTGGTGAAACTACGACTCCCAGCATGATCCATTCATTTCCATGGAGTTCTAAGAACATACAAGCAAGTTTATATCTTGGGAGTCGTAGTTTTACCACAGCTTGAGTGCCGGAGGTTAGCCATCACAGTTCACAGCTATAATGGAATGCATTTTAATGTCAGTGCTGAACTGCCCCATCATGCTGCGCCAGATAGGTATGGCCTGGGTCACTCTAGAGGCAGGCCTGGGGTCTTCACTAGGCCCCAGCCTGTTTACACATTGGCACCCTACAATCTCATTTGTGAGGTGCTGATGGTAGACATAGGCATTCTGTTCCCTCTGTAAACACTTATATGCCATGGGAATTATTGTCTGTGGCATGTAAGGGTTTAAACTTTAGAGAAGGAGCATGACCCAGCCTAAAGCCCCTTTGTGACCACCGTAAAAAGGCATATTGGTGGTCACTAAGGGGTTAAAATTTCAATTTAAACTGAGATATAACAAACCGCTATAGTAAACAATTGAGTTAAGCGAATTTCTTGAATTCATATTGAGTTTGAATAAATTCTGCCTGAATCAAAAGTGCTCAGATTGACCTAAAAACATATGTTTTGGCACTCTGGGGTCTCCTAGGACTGTATTCAACCCCGTTCAAGCTCTTAAATGCCAAAAAAGCTTTGGGAATGTGACAGTGACATATCAGAATCCAAATATTTGGGAAATTTGAGATTACTTTAATCAGTTTAAAATCGATTCGCTCATCTCTAGTACTAAAAGTATGTGGAACTACTGAAAACTACATGGAAAACACTTCTTCTGATCATATGAGGTTTTACATCTAAATATATTCCCGTTCTTTACCCAAAGCAATGTCAAATGTCACCAAGATTAAGCAATAATCTCAGACTCTGACATCACTGATTTTGTATCTTATTTAGTGTACCTCAACATGTTTTAGCCAGACAACCAGAAGTGTCTTTTGTCACATGATCAGCTAGAATTGCTGTTACTGTAATACTATGATAAATTATCCTGTTTCAGAAATGCAAACCTCAATGTCACTGAAGATGCCTAATTGAAGCTTTTCCCAATTTCATGTTAAAGTCTGAACTTCCCTGGTGGACACATTAATAATGAGTGTTATATGCAGTTGCATACCCAGAAACTTTTAGTTTTGTCACCAGTGAAAGAATTGCAGGTCATTCTATGTACTTAATTATGTATTGCTATGGTGTCTAGAGGGCTATTTTATGTTTTAATGCATTTTGTGAATTCCATTGAGTTTTTATCTCTTCTTTGAGAAGCTATTCCAGCTGAGGTTAATATGGATTTATTTCAGGTCTAGTTACTTTCATATTACCATCGACTGATAATGGAGATAAATTGCCTGACTTTACAGAGCCAGCAATATAAACCTGTTACAAAAGCAACGGCGCCTATAATGATCCAAACAATTATTTATGCTGAATTAATATATTCTTAGTTTTTGGAAAACACACAGTTTGACCTAACACCAGAAACATTTCTTTCTAAAATGCATAACAATTATTCACTTTCAACACAAAAAAGGCCAAGTATACAAGCCTCATAAGAACAGACTAAACCCAAAAATGGATCTAACAGGTTCTAGATTTATGTTTCACATTTCCTTGGAACTGGTTCCTGGCTTTGGCTAAAAGAAACTGAATTAAAAACTACATGTGCTGCAATCCATAATTTTGTTTTCAAAAAGTGACAAAATAGGACTTTTAGCATTTTATTTAGCATTTTTAGCATTTTTATGTATGGTTAACCTTTCAAGCAAGCCACACTTATAAACCATGGCCTTTATTTATCATGCCTTTACTCCAGAATTCAGGAGGCTTTTGTGATATTTTGGGCTCACTTGCAGAAACATTTTGCAACTTCTTGAATCATTAGGCCTCATGCATACAACCGTTTACTGGCAATTCCCATGCTGTCGACCACAAATTGTGGTCCGCAATGCACGGGCACTGACTGTGTGCCCACTGTCTGCAGATACAGACTAATTCACTTGAAAGGGGTCCATGTCCAATGGTCCACACTGATAAAAAAGTATTGCATGCAATACTTTTTTGCAGTGAGTGCAGAGGCATGGACAGAAAACCCACGGAAGCACGCCGTAGTGCCCCCATGGGCTCATTGGTTGGCTCCCATACCTCCACATTCATCAAGTAACCTACAAGAAGAAAAAAGTCAGCAGTGTGCATTTTACCCCTGAATGAGGAAATTTCTATTAATGTTTAAGATAAAAGGAATGTGACAGAAATAGCCAAGTAGGAGTAGGGGCATCTTCTGAATGCAGATCAGTCCAGGAAACCTTCCATTTAGGGAGATTATAATGGCAAATAAGGGATAAAATGCATATATCATGTATAAGACCAAAATTCCAGGAAAGAGTTTGTATTGTCCGCTGCACTTCTGTATCATCAATTGTAATCTTTTATTAATAGGAACTTCATACTATTCAGATATTCATGATATTTATTAAATAATCTCAAAGAACACAAAAGAGAGGTTTCATTTAAGGGGAATAAAAAAAATGGGGTATATTAAACCAAAGAGTTAGCTGCAATGCTCTTATAAAAATCCAGGCAATTAATGGCGCAAGAAAATTTACATTTATTAACAAAAACCTCATTTATATACAACTGAATGTAAAAGATTTGTTCTAGTTTGAACAAATTAAAGGCACCTAAAAAAATAAAAGATACAATTAATTTATTTATATTTGATGTCCTTATACACATGAATTTTGCCCTGGAGTTTTTCTTTACTAGTAAAAAAACAGAACCAGATTTTGCTCATGCATTGTTTAAAGAGGACCTTTCACTGGTCCACAGTTTATGAGGCAAATGTATATACATGCAGAGCGGCACCCAGGATTGACCCTGCACTTACTTGTATCCCTGGGTGCCACTCCATTAGTCCTCTGTAGCCCCTGATACCGGCGCGCTCGCTTCTCCCAAAAAATCCCCTAAAAGAGCAAAAAAAACTATGCTTGAAAGCACCCTAAGGCCTTGTTCATATTTTTATGTTTGTTTGGAAAAATCTATACATGAAGGATCCGTGTTTGGTCCATATGTCTGTTTTTTGCATTCCATGTGTCATCCGTATTCCAGGGAAGCTGCTCAGCTGAAAATTAATTTCCAGATCATCTCCTACCAGTGATCATTGTAAAACGGACCAAACATGTGAACAAGGCCTAAAGAAGCACTGATTATATAGTCATTAAATTAGTGATGAGCGAACTAATTTCATGCTGCTTTGACTAATCCAGTTTGGTCATCTAGATGACTTTAGATTTGTAGCTCCATACATGTATAAAATGTATTGCCACTGATGAGGCTCTTTCAATATGGCTGCCATAAACGCAAGACTTCATTTGTCTTGTGCACAGGCTGGAACTATAAGTAGCAGCGCATGCATTAATATATTACATTACAAATCTGAAAGCGGGTTTGTGGCATGTGCCACAAACAGTAAGAATCCCAGGTTCGGATTCGTAATGTAATATATTAATGCATGTTCCACTACTTACAGTTCTGCTGCATGCACAAGACAAATTAAGTCTTGCTTTACTGGTGGCCATACTGAAAGACTTTCATCGGAGGTAATACATTTTATATATGTATGGAGCTAGGGATCGTGAACCATGTAGATGACTTCATTTGTTCTGTGTAGAGATGAGCGAATTTTTCAAAAATTCATTTCGCAGGTTCGCCAAATATTTCTGGGAAAATTTGGTTCCATCCGAATACATTCTCGGCAAATTACGTTAAAAAATGGTTATTTTCTGGCTGCTGAGAGCCTTTATAGTGGTGTAGAACACTGCACCCTGCAGTAACACGCATAGGGAGTCTGCTTTGGTAGAATAGGCGTCGCTCATAGAATCACTGCATACTTCACTTATTTGGACCGTCACAGGGCCAAAACTGACTAAATAACTCAAGTATCAACTCAGCCTTACAGGTAGATGTTAGCATGAAGAAGAAGCGCACTCCTTTTAAACCCTCATCAGCTGATTCCACATAGATGTCTACAGAACCTGTTCTATTAAATGCTTATACAAGTATATGCTTTCAGTTTAAAAAAAAACTATGGCACCTGAGGCGGAGTGATCTGAAGTGAACGGGACAAAGCGGTGGAAGAGCGAGTCGCGGTTCTCGTGCGGTTTCTGTACTGCAGAAAAGTCCCTGTAGTGTCCAGTAAGCTATACCACAGAGAGATGCGGGCTGGTGTGAATTAGTTCGCATTTTTGTGCAGGATTAGTGCATAGTGTATTCCCCTGTATTCGTTCACCGCTTTCATGGACGTCGTCACGTAAGAAGAGCACAGTGTGTGAAACGTAAATACACTATATTTCACCACAACGTAATTTGGTCCATATCGCAAAAAGGACTTTCCCACATATAACTGCAGCGCTGAACACTGAATATATCTTGCTTTTTCTACAGAAATACACCACTAAAGGCTTTACCATATATAACTGCAACAGTGAACGCTGAATATATTTTTTATTTTCCTACTGATATACGTAAATAAAGGTTTTTCAAGATATAAGTGCAGCAGCGAATGGTGAATGTATATTTCTTTTTCTACTGATATATGCCAATATAGGTTTTTCTACATATAATACAGATAATTATAATACATATAATTCACAAGCGAATAGTGAATGTATATTTATTTTTCTATTGCAATATGCCAGTAAAGGCTTTACAAGATATAATTGCAACAGTGTACTGAGAATACATTTTTCTTGTAGTATTAAAATACGCCCCATACGCTTTCACCAGAAATAACTGCAGAAGTGACCCGAGAATATATATTTGTGGTCGGGGCTAAACATGAAGGAATGACCCCTACCTACTGGATACCTAAAAGCGGTTAGAATTATGCCGGAACCGCGACGCTGAAGGGACGCCTGAAAGGGGGCATCCCCTGGTGTTTGATAGTGAAAGTAAGCGTGGGTAGGGTGGGTTTGCTGGAAACGACGTTCACTGTGGGAGGGGACGCCCGGCCAGATATAGTCATCATCACCCCTCCCACAAATACAGGCCAATAAACTGGCCTTAACACTTGTGGTCGGGGCTAAACATGAAGGAATGACCCCTACCTACTGAATACCTAAAAGCGGTTAGAATTATGCCGGAACCGCGACGCTGAAGGGACGCCTGAAAGGGGCCTAAAGGACAACAAACTTGATCAAAGAGCTTTATTACAACTTCTAATTGCGATTTGGCTACCAACGAGCGATCTGCAGCCAGGGAAATTGGATCGGAAGTAGTGAAGCATACCGAGGCATTGTGGCACCATAGACGTCCGCTTCGGGAAACTTGTGAAAGAGAATTCGCTCGGGACAGGGCATCGGCTTCTATATTTTGGATTTGAGTACACGAACGTGTGTAATGAATTTGGTGTAGTAACGAGCAAAGCACCTGACGCCTAACAAAAGATATCAGTAGGACCAAGCTGTTAATCAAATCTCCATGACCGCGACATTGACATAAACATACACCATGTAACCAGCCCATGCCGACCCCCTGCATGCACAGTTGTCATTATAGGATAAAGTTCAAACAATGCTGAAATCTGTGGAACCCGGGATCAACCAACCTCACTAGCCAGTGGGGGCCAAAAATGGCAGCAAAACCTGAGTTCGACGTGACCTCAGGAAACTAGGAGAATTACTGTATACCTCTGGAATAAAAAGAGAAATACTATACCAATGCCTGAGAAAGTGGTCCCACATGGAAAGTCAACAATCGCCTGATCATCAAGGCATATAAAAACACTTGATCCTGGAGAGATAAACGTAAGAAACCCTTTAATCTTTACCAATGCCACTAATGTAGTATCATGGCGAACTGTTGAAATAACATGTCGAATACGTGTGCGTTAAAACGTGCATCAAGCGTAACCCTATTGGAATCTGGCGCCGAATCCGCAGTGCGGACCAACGACCTAACAGTGACCCTATACATATATGGATATAAATATATACATATAAACTAAACACACATATATATGTTTGTTTTTTTTTTTTAAACTAATACTGGAGCCTGAACTCACACTCTGCCCCGCGCTCCCAGCCGTGGCCACATAGAGGGCGCCAGAGCCACAACTATGCATGTCTGTGGAACCCAGCCAGCAGATCAGAGCGAGGGGCAGAGGTGAGTGCATGCCTGAATAGTGCGGGAAGAGAGACTGACTAAAACAGACACCGTGCATACTATGCACCCCACCTCACTAGTAACTCTGCGTGAGGAACTATATTTTGGAAAACACATGCCAGCTCAATACATGGTTGAGTGACCCCTGTAAGCGACTCCTGTGATGTGCTATCCACATACTGTAATCTTACACTAAAGCCATATTAAGAAGATTAACATACCCTGTCTAGAACACTAGACTCAATGTCCCTTCCCTATAATAAATGCATGTTTTATTTTTTAAATTTTTTCCAGACATTTCATATCACCCTTTTTTTTATTATTTTTTTTTTTAAACACACACCCTTCCTGAACCTTACTACTCCCCCTTGCTGAGTGAATTCACCTGTGCATCCCCTGGATAGAAACAACATGCTGAAGCCAAATCAAGCCAAGTCAACTATACGCTAAAACCAGAAAACAATGAAAGAGTGAAGTACTCATATATTTTTCTTGTAGTACTGAAATATGAGCCTATACGCTTTCAACAGAAATCGGTGCAACAGTGCAGTGCGTTTAAATGTTTTATGTATTACTGAAATACCGCCCTATACTCTTTCACTAGAAATGACTGCAAATGATTTTAGCGTCAATAACAACAAAAGTGACCTGTGTATTTATTTATCTTTTTCACAGATAAAAGCCACTAAAGGCTTTTCAACATAACACTTGCACTCCAATAACTAATTGCTGAAATGACAGAGCTGTATTATGAGACTATCTGGATCCCAAAGTAATGTTTCCCTGCACTTTTAAATCGCTTTTTTCCACAGTGAGGATTTTCCTATCACTCTCCCTAGCATCTGCACACATCTCTCCCTGCCTGTGAAATGATTCCTCTCACTATCCTTTCCTTTTGTTTTAACAATTAGTTTTTCTTTCACTCTCCCTAGCGTCTGCATACACGTCTGTCCCTGAACAAAGTACGATTGCGAATGACAGAATCTAAGATGGCTGCCGCATTTATAGGGCTGTGACATCACCAGGCTGGCTGCTGATTGGCTGCATGCATAGCACTATGGGTCATCCCGCCTTCCCAGAGTTCCTTGCCCATGTCCTCAGTGTAGCCGCCATTTTAGCCGCCATTGTAGCCACCATGTTAGGAAGAATTACGATTCATTACCATGAAGCGCGAGGAAATTCGCATTCGTTGCAAATTAAATTTTTCCTGAAAATCTAAAAGAATTTCACTTTGTCAGCTTCGATTCGCTCATCTCTAGTCTTGTGCATGGGCTGGTACTGTAAGTAGCAGCGCATGCAGTAATATATTATATTACAAATCCGAAAATGTGTTCGTGGCAACAAACAGTAAGAAACCCAGGTTTGGATTCGTAATGTAATATATTAATGCATGTGCCACTACTTACAGTAACGGTGCATGCACAAGACAAATGAAGTCTTGCGTTACTGGTGGCCATACTGAAAGTCCTTCATTGAAGGTAATACATTTTATACATGTATGGAGCTAGGGATCACGAGCCATGTAGATGACTGAACCAGGTTTATCAAAGCAGCATGAATCTGGTTCCTTCATCACTACACTAAATGCAATTTTGCATCTTTGCGAGATGTCTTCATTACTGTTTTTAGATTTTTTTTATCATCATGTACCGTCACCTGGAAACTGTCACCATGCAGGCTTAATATTTTTTCATGGATTTTTTTGTTGTCTAAATATGGTTTATGTGCACATCCAGGAAAGTTCACTTTAATAAAGTATTCACTGCAAAAATGAGTGGGAAAATATTTTTAAGGGACAACATAAAAAGTACAACATAAAATGTGCCATAGTGTAAATTGCAGCAGGTCACTATGGTATGCTATCCATAGAGACATCAGCCATTACTGTGTGCCATGGTCAGACGTGCCATTGTCACGTTTCATAAATTCCACCCCCCAAAGTTTTTATAATATAGAAATAGTGTATAACACTGACTTAGGATAAGTACTGATGGATGTTTTAAGGCAAGTAGACTTGCCATTCTTTAGATAATGCCCTTACTTTATAATGTTTCAGAAAAAAAAATGGCTGGTGAGTGCAGTTATAAATAACAGGACAATGGTTCAAAATGGCTTCTAAGATAACAAATACAACGTCCTGCAAAACACAGCCTACTATTCTAACATGCCACCGGCTCTGCAATTTACAGCAGCTTGTGTTACTGATGTGATTGTTTTTTTTTTCCCACCTCCACACCTGAAAATGGAACCAGATTTCTTGTCTTTTTGTCCAGACATGTGTTTTACATTGAACAATTGATTATACCTTTTCATAACAAATGGAATCTAACTACAAGATATCTTAGGAAGTCTTACAAATCTATTGAAAAGCATCATTACTGCTACTCAGAATGCAATTTATATTTCTCCTGACTGCAACAAAACCTCCTGTTCATATATTTAGACAGATGTGTCGCATTATTGACCAGTGCAGAATGATATAAGAATAAGAAAAATGTGTGTTTATTAAATTGTATGAGGATAACTTATGATTTAATGAGTGTCTCCGATTTTCTTGAAAGCAACATTTAAATAACTGTGGCTCTTGCATAAGTCTTAACCCATTAGAAATGTGGTCTAATTTTGAAATTAAGGATGAGTCACGGTAGCCATTAGAGGGTTTTTTGCTGGAAGAGTTGTTGTCTTGCATTCTTGATAAACTTTTAGAAACTACTTGATATACCAAAACTGAATTCCTTTCTTCCTGAGTGTATTTTAGCAATGGTCCTTTAGTCCACAGCCATTATTAGTGACTTTAGCATAGTTCTATGGTGGTCTAGGATCCAGAGAAAGTCTAACATGGTCTAAAAGTTAACTTCTGTCTCATCATTGATCAGAGTGCCGCTCTATCCTACCCTTATATTAGACTGCTGCTCTGTCTGCTCGGACTGGCTGCTTTATAGTACCCCAAGCTCACAAGGCAAGTAGTGCATGGAAAGCTGATTTCAATTACATTAATTATATAAAATATTTATATTACCTTCAATCAACTAAAATACTAGTTAAAAAAAATAATCTGGTATCTGCTTCCCATATGCTAAGGCACATGAGCCACAGTTTTGGCGTGCCTAGATTACTTTTTTAAAGGAAATAGAAGAGTGGAGCCAATGCTGAGTACTGGTTTAGTTTATAAAAAATCTGCATCCAAAAGCTTGAAAAGAAGCAATTTTTATTTTTATCATAGGAATTACAAAAACTAAAATATCTGATTGAAATAGTCATATAGTCATTAGTGATGAGCGAGCATGCTCAGCCGAGTACCGATTCGGCTCGAGCATCGCTATGCTTGGCAGATCCGAGCACTCGGCCGAGTACCGGTTCGGCTTGAGCATCGCTATGCTTGGCAGATCCGAGCACTCGGCCAAGTACACATGTGCTTGAGCGCTATGCTCGAGTCTCCTCCCCGCACGTTTGGAGCTTTATAAGCAGCCAATAAATGTGCAGGTAAGTATTGCCATCACTGTAATGCCATTAGACATGTTTTCTACTGGCATTACAGTGATTGGCTGGCCGGAACACGTCATCGGGTGCTATATAGCACCCGGTCACGCGGGTTTGGCTCATTGCGAGTCAGGGAGAGCTGCTGTTAGGAAGGGACAGAGAGTGTAGGGCGATTTTTCTGTATTCGACTAACTCTGGTTGCTGTGAGCAGTGAGAAGCAAATCTACACTTATTTCTAGACAGTGTGTGAGGCCTATATTTAATCCAAGTAGCAGTTACAGACAGTCAGTTTCTGTATTATACAAACTCTGCTTGCTTTGAGCAGTGGGAAGCAAATCTACACTTATTTCTAGACAGTGTGTGAGGCCTATATTTAATCCAAATAGCAGTTATTTAATAGCCATAGCATATATGCCATCTCATATAATTTTTTGGATGGTCAGCTCACCCGCAGGCCCTCACCCATAATGTTTTAGATGGTCAGCTCAGCTGAAGACCTTCACCCCTAATGTTTTATTGGGCCACCAGCAGGCCATCAATCATACTTTTCCTCTCCTGTAAAACGTTTCCTCATCCTAAATACCTATGACATTCCCTGTAATTTTTTTGTACTCGTTACAATGACAGGCTCTCTTAAGAGTCCTGTATTGTTATTTATCGTCACTACCTCCCTGAGTCAGTACTGGGAAATTTGCGCCCCCCCCCCCCCCACCTGCCTTTCTTGGAAGTGGTAGCAGAGGCCATCCCTCAGGCTCCCTCTCCGGAAGTGAACCCTGATTCCCCGTTACCCATGGTCACCATGGTAGGCGCAAAAAAGAACATCGAAAATTGATAGAGCAGACATCCGAATAGATCGTCAACATCACGGGGACGTGCGATCAGCTTAGAAGTTATCTAGAGTTAACAAAGCGGCAGCAAGCCCTCACCTACAATTTATTACACGGTCAGCTCAACATCCGTTACTCTTCCAAGTTCATCATCAGATGATTTTCTGGTCAACACAATCATAATCACCAGGGGTCACATAACTAATTAGCATGGAGGAGTATCTTTGTTTATCGGAATGAACCACACAAATCGACTCAATCCAAACGCTCAAAACGGCCATGCACAACCACCCACAGAATCGTGAAATAGGTATCAATCTATCAATCCTTTCCATGTCCGGGCTGGGTGAGGCTTCCTGCGCGTAGTCAAATTAAGCCGCAGGCTCCACTCTTGGTGGTGCCCTTCCATCAATTACTTTAAGTTTCAGCTTTGCAACCATACTCCCCCCGGAACCCAAAGACTTTAGTTTCCCAGAAAATGCTCGGCAGGAAATGGGAATAACGCTGCCGGGGATCGTTTTCCAACCTCCAACTTAAGTTTTTGATTAATGAAAACGTTCATGGCAACAAAGGTTTCGGCTGTGGTTTGGCTTGCGCCGTTACAAAAGTTTCACCTCTACAGGTACAATATGGATGCCACAGGCCGTTCCTCTTCCAGTGAGTTTAGCTTGATCATCCAAGAGTCCAGTCAACACAATCAAAACCACCGGCCGTCTCTCTTAGTCATGGCCCCAGTTCCAAAAAATCACGGAAATTTTTGTCTGAACTTGCTGTTTATATAAAAGGAAATATACAGGAAAGAATGTTTCCTAACATTTTTTCATCTAAAATCACTTTTATCTTCGGTTTTGTGAGTTTTATGGTCAGTCTGTAAAAGTGGCGTACAACTCTCCTCTCCTCTTATCACTTCTTCCCACACTTGCCTCCATTTCTCCCAGGCATCCCCTATACTCTGGAACTCGTTACCCCAACATATCAGACTCTCACCTACAGTGGAATCCTTCAAAAGAAACCTGAAAACCCACCTCTTAAGACAAGCCTACAACCAGTGACACTGCTGTCTCCATACCGCCATGAGCATCTTCACCCTCACCTACTGTCTCCTTCCCCCATACCATGTAGATTGTAAGCCCTCACGGGCAGGGCCCTCTATCCTTCTGTACCAGTCTGTAACTAGTCTCATTCATGCTTAATGCAATTGTCTGTATTATGTATGTGCACCGCTTATTATATGTACAGCGCTATGAAATGAATGGCGCTCTAATAATAAATAATAATACTAATATTAACTCGGGCAACATCGTTACCAGCGGCGGCATTGTAGTCCAAGATGCATCCAGACATCCTCCCCATGCTGTCCCCGACCCATTTCGTTGGTGTTTCCATCAATTTCTGACCTTTTCCTATGAACCAGGCACCCTCCCCTCTTCAGACCCGAGCAGTTTAATGCTCGGGTCGGCAGAGCACCCGAGCATCGCGGTGCTCGATCATCACTAATAGTCATATGTCGGTCTTTTGTGCCAAAATCAGCAGTTTGGGAAGAAAGTTTCATCAATAACCATGCATTTTTCTCAGAAGTAGAGAGCCTTTATTTTTTTATGGAAGCAAATGCTTATTATCGGAAACATAAAAGATCAATTAGAGGCTGAATAGTGAGAGGTGAAATAATTAATAACAATGTAATGGTGCAGGAGGTAGACAATGGGATTTATTGTATAAAATGGGAAATTATACAAAATTGGTAGCAGAATTTAGTAATAATAAAAGTCAATTAGAAGAGTCAGAAGCAGAATGAAATGAGAACACGTGCAAAGAAAATGTAATTAAAATATTAAGCCATTGTACAGTATTCAGAATAATATGAATTTTGCCTTATAGGGTTTATTAAACATTTCCATATATTTTTTCTCCACAAAGCTGTATTAATTTATGAATGATTTTAATTATAATAGTAGCATTTTTAACAGCATGCTGGATATTATATATTTACACTGCATATGCAGTTGCAATTGGATAGTCTGAAACTGGAAAAAAACAATTGTTATTAGAGATGATCAAAGTTCTCCAAAATTCGATTCGGCTGCTTTGCCAAATCTTACAAATAAGCTTGCTTTGTGGCAAATTACTTAATCACAAAGTGCATTTCTTTGTAAATAGCAGGTGCAATAACAAGGAATGGTGATTGTGCTGCCGCCCCATCATTTAACCCCTCAAATGCCATGTTCATCGCTGATCGCGGCATCTGTGATCCATATTAAAGCATAAATTGTACTTACTTCATCCATTTTATCGTGAAGAGGCAGCTGCGGCCATCTTGCTTGAAGATCCAGTGAGAAATCTTGGATGGTGCGGGATGACATCATCAAGTCAGCGGCTGTGGTGACGTCATATGTCACATCACACAAGATTTAGCGCAGGATCTTCAAGCATGATGGCCTTGGTGGTCTCTTCATGCTCAAATGAATGAGGTACGTATGATTTTTTTCACATTTTTACCGCCAGGGTAAGGAAAGGAAATTTGGCTTAGTGGCAAATCAAATTTTTCCTGAAATTCAAATAAACAATTCAACACTAATTGTTATAAAATTTAAAGTGTGTATGAACAATAAACATATTCTAGTCTAAGTGTATCATTACTGGGAAAGTTTATATCTGTATGGGAAAAGGGTGCTAAATCACCCTTTAAGTAAAAAGTTAAGATCAAAATGATGCATTTTCTGTATATGGCACCCATTATTGTAAATTCTCTTCCTCGACTATAAAGGAATAACAGTTGAATATCAATAAAGAACAAAATAAAGAAGATAAAATGAATGGATACAGTATATTGTGGAAGAATGACATATCCAGTACTCAATCTGGCATTGTACCATCAGATGTTTGCTTAAGAAAATATAAAAAAACACACAATAATACAAGTACAAATTTAATCTGTCCTAATAATTTTTTCTTTCAGATGCTGTTTGGAATTAGATAAGAAAACGTGCAACTCTTCAGCACCATAAAAGCATGCACACATTAAAGCATCTATTTAAAAAACCAGCTATGATAACATGTATAGCTTGGCATGTTTGTTCCTACTGGATGCACATCTTGTGTTTTTAACAGAGGCTTCAGAGAGCCAGTTCAGCATCTTTGTCTCCAATATCCCCTGGAGAATGATACCTGCATACTTTTGAGAGTAGTGAGCTTGATATTTGGTTTCTATTAGTTAGAGATATTTAAAGAATTGTACACTTAGCCATTTGGCTTTTAGTTTCAAAACTGGATACATCAGCAGCACAAGTCTCTCTCCAATCTTCATAATTAGTTATACTAGTCTGTACGGGTCACAGTGCGCTAAATAGACTGATACACTGTAGCTGCACGAATGTTTATGCCTGTCTGGATGTATCCAGTGAAGTTTACATTTATTCAGACCAAATGAAAAGGAATTGAGAACTATTTCAGTTAATTATGATCCTCATCAGATCTTATCACTATGAAATTTCTGGGTCTTGCAGTTTTTTAACCAAAATTATAGACCCTTACAATGTGACAAATTAATCCCTACTGCCAAAAAGTTGAATCCTATTTAAAATGTTGAGTAAAAAAGGACCACTGTTAATAAATTAACAGGTGAAAATGGGTCTGTTTCAATAGCACTGGTGTCGGGCAAATCGAAGCCAAATTAACTTTGATCAGAATTTCAGGAAAAATTTGATTCGCAGTGAAGCCATATTTCCTCGTGCTTCATGGTAGTGAATCTATTTTTCCTGAATTGGCAGTAAAAAAAAATACATACTCACCTCATCCATTTGCTCGTGGAGACGCAATCGCTCGGTGTCTTCAATCAAATGAAAGCAAATGGATAAGGTGAGTATGTATTTTTTTTACCTGATTAACCCCTAAAGGGCTCAATTTTAGCATCAGATGTCATGATCAGCGATGAACACAGCATCTGAGGGGTTCAATGGCAGCGGGTGGTGCGATCGTCGTTCCCCATCATTGTGCTTGCTACATACAAAGGAATGTGCTTGGTGACAAAGTAATTCATCATGAATCAAATTCCTTTGTGAAATATGACAAAGCAGCCAAATCAAATTTTTCATAACTTCGCTCACCACTAAATAGCACCCATCACTTATAATGGAAAGAACTCTTTTTACTATGTATTGGGTATTTATATCCTTTAGGTTGCTTTAAAAACCATAAATATATCACAGAATGAATATAAAGCATTAAGGCATAGCTGTCTTTATATTTGAGTTTTTCTGCTTTTTTTTTTTTTTTTACATAAACTAGTAGTACATTTGAAGATATGAAACCTTTTTTATTTTAAAAGGCTGTGAATTGCTTCTATTATGTGATAAAATATGTTTAACAATAATTTTGTAACATTCAACTGTTTGTCTTCTGCAGCTTGTATGTGTTCACATACACTGCAGTCTGTTAAGGGTACTTTCGCACTTGCGTTATTCTTTTCCGGCATTGAGTTCTGTCAAAAGGGCTCTATGCCGGAAAAGAACTGATCAGGCATATACCAATGCATTCTGAATAGATAAAAATCCGTTCAGTTTGCATAAGTATGCCTTCCGTTCAGTCACTGTCAGGCATTTTCGGCGGACATAATACCGCAGCATGCTGCGGTATTATGTCCGTCCAAAATGCCTGATCACTCGCCGGAATGCCGATTCCATAATTAATGCCCATTGACTTGCATTAGTGCCGGATCCAACATTGCGAAACAACTGAAGGACGCATGCGCAGACCAGGAGAACTGTGAAAATGACTGCAAGACGGATCCGCATGACAAGCAAAGAGATGGATCCTTTCTTGCAATGCATTTGTAGACGGATCCGCACCCGGATCTGTCTACAAATGCTGTCAGTTGTCACACTGATCGGCGGATCTGACAGGCAGCTCCGACGACGGAACTGCCTGCCGGATCACATGAACGCAAGTGTGAAAGTAGCCTAAGTCCTGTTCACACTGTTGACACTCTGTAGCCCTTATCTCTGCTCTCTTGACAGATATTTTAAGCTTACATCTTTTGGATTTATTTGATTTACATCTTTTTGAGCTGCAGGATGAGACAGTCTGAAAGATTTTACAACAGAACAGGACTCAGCAGCTTGAAATGTATGTGAAAATATGCAAAAGATTGTTTAGCATTTTTAGTGCAAATACAAAATGTTTACAGATGCAATTCAACAACAAAAAATAATGATAACATGAAGATATCCGCAGTCTTTAAATAAAGAAAGCTGGCACCTTTCTTCCTTTTCTTTCTTCTGCCTTTTGCTCACCTTTTTATGCTGGAAGACCCTATTAATCAGAGATGTATTTATGTGTCTATGTGAAACTGCATGCTGTGAGAGGGGAGAAGGGGCTGAAGTCTTGGTCATCTAATTGGTTTCGATGACTTTGTCCAGCAGTATGAGATGAGTAACAACACCAAAGTAAAGGCAAATAGCACACCAAGAGGAAAGCATGCACACAAAAGAAATAGATTTACAAGCAAAGAGAGGGAAAATGACCTAAAATATGAAGGTTATGCAGACTGTACTACATCAAATACATATCTGCTGAGAAAAGATGTTTTGCAATAATAAGCATGCTTTAACCATAGACACTCAACAGTTTCTACAGTTTGTTAATAGGCTGACATATATCTCAGTCTTTCTCTTACAATAGATACACTGAACTTTTTGTTATTAACTATGGTTATTATCATGTTGTAAATGAGAGAATCTGACATTCCTTAGCCATAGAAGTGGTCATAGAATTGAATCCATAACGGCGTCGTCTTCCAAACAAAACAATTAAAGGCCTGTCTATGCATTTGCTGTCAGGATAGCGCTACCGGCAAACCACAGGGAGCTTCTTTTGTTGTTCATTAAACGCACACTGCAATTACACTGAGACCACAATGAAGTCAAGTATTTGCAATCAATGTTGATCTCTAGCCCCCCACATATTTGCTTGCAGAGAAATATAAACAGCTTGTGCAGATAATATACATGACATTTTCATTAGAACATTTACTCAGAGCCTTACTGCACTTGGCAACAGGCAGGGGTTTCTATTTGAATTTCCAATTCACTTATTCATTATGGATGTTTCGTTAAGGATGCTTTTTTTTCCCCTAATGTTTTCAATACAAGTTGAATTGGTACAAAATAAATTGCAAACATTTTGTCCAAACATAATAACTAGAGATAAGCAAATCGAAGCTGACGAAGTGGAATTTAATCTGAATTTCAGGAAAAATTTGATTTGCACCGAATATGTATTTCCTCGCACTTCGTGGAAACGAATCACATTTTTTCCTAAAATGTCTGCTACATGTGTGAGGACATGGGGCGAGGAACTCTGGGAAGGTGGGATCACCCATACTGACATGCAAACAGCCAATCAGCAGCCAACCCTGTAACGTCACAGCCAAATAAATAGTCTCAGCCATTTTGGATTCTGCAATTTTCCAGTGTGCTTAGTGTAGGTAGAGACATCAGCAGGCGCTAGGGACAGTGCTAGAAAAAACTTAATTGTGCTAAAAAAGCGATATACAAGTTAAGGGAAAGATTACTCAAGGTTTAGAGAAAGGGTAGGGAGGAATCATTCCACCAGCATTTCTGTTGAACAGGGTTCAGTCGCAGAGGTTACAGCCTGGGTAATAGGAACAATCCGATTACACCTTGCTGCACTGACTGGGGATCAAAATTGCCATTATACAGCTCTGTAATTCCAGCAAACCTGTCTTATTAGTGTGAAAGCGCTGTTTGATACAGGCATTAACAGGGTTTATTACAAGGAAATAGTTCTATGTTTTATTTGCCCTTGTGCTGTGCATATGTTCTAAAGTATTTTTTGCCTTGTATTAGTGGGAAAAAAGGGATTATTAGACGTTGTGTGGTAAGGGACGAAAATTACAGCCCTTTTTTTCATGTATTAGTGGCAAAAGTAAAATATAGTTGCCATTCCGCGGTGCAGTTATCTGTTTTAAAGCCCCTTTTTCTGTGTATTAGTGGAAAAAGAAATAAATATTTCCCGCTCAGAGGTGCAGTTGTCTGTTTTAAAGCCCTTTTTTGCATGTATTAGTTGAAAAAGGAAAAAATATATTTGCCGCTCAGCGGTACAGTTATCTGTTTTAAAACCCATTTTTCCGTGCATTAGTGGAAAAAGATAAACAAAAATATTTGCCGCACAGCAGAGCAGTTATCTGTTTTAAAGCCCTTTTTTGCGTGTATTAGTTGAAAAAGGAAAAAAATATTTGCCGCTCAGCAGTACAGTTATCTGTTTTAAAGCCCATTTTTACGTATATATAGTGGAAAAAGGAAAAAAATATTTGCCGCTCAGCGGTACAGTTATCTGTTTTAAAACCCATTTTTCCGTGCATTAGTGGAAAAAGATAAACAAAAATATTTGCCGCACAGCAGAGCAGTTATCTGTTTTAAATCCCTTTTTTTCCCGTGTATTAGTGGAAAAAGAAAAAAAAATATTTGCCCCTCAGTGGTGCAGTTATCTGTTCTAAAGCCCTTTTTTCTGTATATTAGTCAAAAAAGAAAAAGTTTCTTTGCCGCTCAGCGTGCAGTCATATATTGTGAAGCCCTGTTTGCCGTGTATTAGTTGCAAAATCTTAATATATTCGCCGTCCAGCTTTGTACTTCTCTGTTGAAAAGCCTGTTTTGTAAAAGTAGAAAAAAATGTGAGCCTAATTGATGTTCTGCGGTGCAGTGATATATTCTGAAGCCTAGTTTGCCGTGTATTAGTGGCAAAATAAAAATATATTCACCGTCCAGCATTGTACGTCTCTGTTGAAGAGCCTGTTGTGCAAAAGTAGAAAATAAATTGGGCCTAATTGACGTTTTGCGGTGCAGTGATATATTCTGAAGCACAGTTTGCTGTGTATTTGTGGCAAAATAAAAATATATTCGCCGTCCAGCTTTGCATATATCTTTTGAAAAGCCTATTATGTAAAAGTAGAACATAATTTGGGCCTAATTGACGTTCTGCAGGGAAGTGATATATTCTGAAGCCCTGTTTGCCGTGTATTAGTGGCAAAATAAAAAATATTTAATCTAACATTGGATTATTTGATGTAACAATAAGTCATACAGAGTGCCAGTCCCCTGCACAGGGTAGTGGCAGAGGCGTAAATGTTACTGGCGCAGGCAGAGGTCACAGCAGAGTAAGGGGGCGTGGCAGCAGGGGTCACAGCGAGGGGCCTGAGTTCCCAGTGTCATCTAGTGGTTGTATCTTGATCAGCAAACCAGCGGTTCTTGAATGGTTGAATCGGTCATCCAATTAGAGACCCCCAGCCAAGAGTCGGTGGGTTCCTCTGACACGACGCTTAGTTGGCATAGCCCGGGGGCAGGCCCTGTGTCTTTACCTGTCCTCATCCTGCGTCTGTCCTTTTCTGTATTATGTGCTGTGGTCTCGGCTCCACTTTTCAGCGAGGGAGAGCTACTAGAGGTAAGTCAGCAGCTACTGCCCAGCCAAGATCTGGAGGAGACATCCACCGCTTCCTCCACTAGGCAGGCAAGTACTGATGAGGAGAGTGGCGCAGGAGCTGTTGTTGTGAGCAGTCAGGCTCCTGACCCAGAGACGGTTGAGGAGGACATCAGTGACGTGCAGACAGCACTCGATGATGATGATGTAGCTGATTGCACTTGGGAGCCGAGTGATGAAGGCGCTACATCATCATCGGGAGAAGAGGGTGGCAGCTTGCCTGTGAGCCAGTGGCGGAGCCAGCAAGTCGCTAGTGTGGTCAGCAGTCAGCAGTGGGAGGTCGGGACTGAAACCTTCCCGGGAAGTAGTGGTGCAACGCCGTTGATCCTGCGACAGTGTCCGCCTCTGCCTCCTCATCCTTCACCCTGTCCTCAGCCTCCACTGCAGGGACCATTCACAGGAGACCTCTAGCATAACACATGTGCAGGGCAAGGCGGTGTCACGCTGTTTTAAACCTCGTTTGCCTGGGCATCACACAGGGGAGGAACTGCTCCGTGTCCTTCGTCAAGAAATCGAATCCTGGCTTTCTCAGCGACAACTCAAAATGGGAACTCTGATGACTGACAACGAGAAGAACATGGTGTCGGAGCTGCGTCAAGGATGGCTGAGCCATGCATCCTGCACGGAATATGTGTTCAGTCTGGTTGTCAAGCGAATCCTGAAGTCTTCCACCCATCTGCAAGACATCCTAAAAATGGTCAGGAAGCTTTGCCTGCACTTCAGCCACTCGTACACCGCAAAGCACACCCTCCTTGAGCTGCACCGGCAGAACAGCAACCCCCAACATAGGCTGATATGCGACGTTTCCTCCTGTTGGAATTCAACCCTCCATATGTTAGTCCGACTATACCAACAGAGAAAGGCCATAAACGATTTCTTAGTGATCAAAGCGGACAGGAGTACTCCCCTGTCTAACTTTGATGTCACAACAAACAGTGTATAAATAAATACCAAAGTCGAATGTAAAATGACAAAGCCATTCAGGCGAAACGCGCGTCAAGGTGGTTAGTGGTGTCGCTATCCAGGTCTGCTCCAGTCATGGGTAATTGCAATATACATTTTATTTTGCCCTCTCATGCTCAGGATTGATTTGTTTGCTCATTACATGCCACATGGCCAGCTCCATCATTGTCAATATACTTGTTTACATCTTCTTTACTATCCCAGCATTGTCGGTGCTTATGGGTATTTTCCCACACTCACCGCAACTATTATGATTTTCTAATGGTTTGCTGGCCTTGGTTCATGCTATCTGCTTTTTTGACTTACTATTGTCTGTCATTTACAATCTATATATATTGGGCATTCT
Organism: Bufotes viridis; assembly: GCA_033119425.1. Taxonomy (NCBI): domain Eukaryota; kingdom Metazoa; phylum Chordata; class Amphibia; order Anura; family Bufonidae; genus Bufotes; species Bufotes viridis. Next base: position 145,580,821 of record CM065592.1, on the reverse strand, counting down.
TTGGCTACAGTTACTTATGCTCCTATGCCCTCTCTGGAATGTGGGACCGTTTTTTGTGGCACTCTGTGTTACTGTGTTACTCTGTCCCCTGTTTATGTCTAATTATTTAATAATTTTTGATACGTGTATTTTACATTCGACTTTGGTATTTATTTATACACTGGTTGTTGTGCTATATTGGGGTTCAGATGCTTATCCAGTGTTAACTGATTACTCCTATGTATTTTTGAGGTAAACTGTAGGTATTAACTTTGATGTCAGCCAGTGGCAGCTCATGCATGACACCTGACATTTGCTCAGGCCCTTTGAGGATTATTTGTCAGTCGCCAGGACTACGGGATGAACAATGTCAATTTATTGCTTTATGTCCTGGAACAGACGCTGGTAAATCTGGCTGGTCAGGGGACTGAAGACGTGGCGCCTAGATCTCTCTGCCACATGAGCCCTGTGTGGCTGAACTGGGGGAGGAGGAGGACATTGGAGCACAAGCAATGTGTAGCAAAACAGGTGGTTTTTCTTCACACTGGAGGCGCAGGAGGAGCAGGAGCAGCCAGAGAAGCTACAGGGCGCTGAGAAAGATGAGGTAGAGGACCTAGACACACCGTGGTAGCATGCAGTAATGATGGAGGCAGGGAGTCCCTCCGAATCACTTGCATAAATGGCCCGATGCATGCTCACTTGCTTGCTTAGTGACAGCCGAACTGTCACCATTCAGAAGAGGGAGGCCTTTTTTACACCCGCTGAGAGGGAGGACAAACTGAACTACTTTAGAGACACCCTATGTATTAAGTTGGCCGCTGCCTATCTGAGACATCGTCTATTCTCTCGCAGGTCCAACTTAGGGGTCCTCTGCGCTCACCTTCCACTGCCATGGCTGCTGGGGAAGGGTGGGTTGGAAGGAGCAGTACCAACTCTATCATCAGCAGCCTGAGTCTAGAGTCGCTGATGAGCAGCTTTCTTCACTCGCATAGTAAAGAAAGTACTCACCAGCAGCTATACCTGGAGCAGGACCTGAACCAGCAGGTGGTGGCATACTTGGACAGTACCCTGTCAACCCACATTGAAGATCCGCTGGACCACTGGGCAGCCAAACTGGATTTTTGGCTGCAACTAGCAGAGTTTTCTCTGGAAAAGCTGTCCTGCCTGGCCAGTAGTGTGGCATTAGAGCGGGTGTTTAGTGCGGCGGGAGCCATAGTTACCCCAAGAAGAACTCGCCTGTCCACCCAAGAGACTTTTGTTTGTCAAGATGAATGAGGCGTGGATCTGCCAGGATTTCCACCCACCAATGCCTGAAGCATCAGATTATATCATCCATGCTGCCTCACCCAAACCTTGACAAAAGAGACTAGTTTCTTCTGGCTATCTGCCTCAGGTACAATTCTGATGCTGTCACCCAACTGATGCCACACATCTGATGCCAAATGCTTCTTCTACACCCACCATCATCAGGGGGTACTGTTATTCCCACCCACCTCCACACTCTGTCGTTGTGCCACTCTGTGGCATCCTCCTGATGCTGCTGCCACCTTCACATTCAGTCATTGTGCCACTCGTGGCCTCATGATGCTGTCGTCACTTCTAGACTCTGTCATTGTGCCACTTTGTGGCCACCTCATGTTGCTGCTGCCACCTCCACTCTGTCGCCGTGCCACTATGTGGCCTACTGCTGCTGCTGCTGCCACCTCCACACTCTGTGGCCTTCTGATGTTGCTGCTGCCACCTCCACACTCTGTCATTGTGCCAATTTGTGGTCTCCTGATGTTCCTGCCACCTCCACACTCTGTGGCCTTCTGATGTTGCTGCTGCCACCTCCACACTCTGTCATTGTGCCAATTTGTGGTCTCCTGATGTTCCTGCCACCTCCACACTCTGTCATTGTACTCAACATACAGGATCCGTTTTTTGGGGGGTTATTGTTCTGACGGATCAGAGGAAGGGAAAAATAATCAGTGACATCAAGAAAAACTTACTACTGACACCCTGTAGAGGGTGTCAGTAGTAAGTTTTTCTTGATGTCACTGATTATTTTTCCCTTCCTCTGATCCGTCAGAACAATAACCCCCCTGGGAGGGGAGGCTCTACTTTTATAAGTGCTTAATAGAACAGGTTCTGTTTACATATCTGTGGCATCCTCCTGATGCTGCTGCCACCTTCACATTCAGTCATTGTGCCACTCGTGGCCTCATGATGCTGTCGTCACTTCTAGACTCTGTCATTGTGCCACTTTGTGGCCACCTCATGTTGCTGCTGCCACCTCCACTCTGTCGCCGTGCCACTATGTGGCCTACTGCTGCTGCTGCTGCCACCTCCACACTCTGTGGCCTTCTGATGTTGCTGCTGCCACCTCCACACTCTGTCATTGTGCCAATTTGTGGTCTCCTGATGTTCCTGCCACCTCCACACTCTGTGGCCTTCTGATGTTGCTGCTGCCACCTCCACACTCTGTCATTGTGCCAATTTGTGGTCTCCTGATGTTCCTGCCACCTCCACACTCTGTCATTGTACTCAACATACAGGATCCGTTTTTTGGGGGGTTATTGTTCTGACGGATCAGAGGAAGGGAAAAATAATCAGTGACATCAAGAAAAACTTACTACTGACACCCTCTACACTCTGGGAGGGGAGGCTCTACTTTTATAAGTGCTTAATAGAACAGGTTCTGTTTACATATCTGTGGCATCCTCCTGATGCTGCTGCCACCTTCACATTCAGTCATTGTGCCACTCGTGGCCTCATGATGCTGTCGTCACTTCTAGACTCTGTCATTGTGCCACTTTGTGGCCACCTCATGTTGCTGCTGCCACCTCCACTCTGTCGCCGTGCCACTATGTGGCCTACTGCTGCTGCTGCTGCCACCTCCACACTCTGTGGCCTTCTGATGTTGCTGCTGCCACCTCCACACTCTGTCATTGTGCCAATTTGTGGTCTCCTGATGTTCCTGCCACCTCCACACTCTGTGGCCTTCTGATGTTGCTGCTGCCACCTCCACACTCTGTCATTGTGCCAATTTGTGGTCTCCTGATGTTCCTGCCACCTCCACACTCTGTCATTGTACTCAACATACAGGATCCATTTTTTGGGGGGTTATTGTTCTGACGGATCAGAGGAAGGGAAAAATAATCAGTGACATCAAGAAAAACTTACTACTGACACCCTCTACACTCTGGGAGGGGAGGCTCTACTTTTATAAGTGCTTAATAGAACAGGTTCTGTTTACATATATGTGGAATCAGCTGACAACGGTGTAAATGGCGTGGACTTCTTCTTGACACTAACATTGACCTGTAAGGCTGAGTTACTTGAGTTATTTGGTCAGTTTTGACCTCCCAAATAAGTGAAGTGTGCAGTGATTCTAAGAGAGACGCCTGTCATCTGCATGCCATATGGACACACAGTATTATTTCACTACCAAAGCAGACTCCCTATGCATGTTACTGCAAGGCACAGTGTTCTACACCACTATAAAGGTCCTCAGCAGCCAGGAAATAGTTTTTTTTTTTTAACTTAACTGCGAATATATTCGGATCAAACCAAATTGTTCTGAAAAAATATTGGCGAACCAGCAAATCAAATTTTTTAAAAATGTTCTCATCTCTAGTAATAACATTTAAAATAACTAAGAAATTCTACTTGCATAAATGTATTTGAAATGAGCCAGCTGTCTTAAGCAGCAGGTTATAAGGGGCTGTTAAATAAGTTTATCAGTGTGTGTATGCAAAAGAAACAATGGGCGTACATATGCAAATGATAAAACTCATAGAATGACTAGTTTTTTGCATAACCAATACAGATTAAATGCTTCAAATGCGATCAGATATATAGCTCTTATTCTAAGAAGACGCCAATGTTTCCATGTGCCACATACCTAGAATGTGGAACTCCTACATAATGGATGACTCCATCTCTACCATCAATGATAACTTTGACGTGTGAAATGGTTTCTGCAGTTGTCAAATAGTTATATGATATAGTTGTATGTAAAACATTTGGATCAGTTTGGGTCAGGGTACTGTTGGTTAACAATCACTGGAGCAAAGGGGCAGTATATTTAGCTAAAGTCAGTACCTTTAGGCTCTGATAGGCTTTTTTGTTGCTCTGCAGTAGCTTAGCATAGAGTTGTACATCTCTAAGGCTAATACACGGCAGACCCTTCTTCTACTGCACCAAGAGAATTGAAAAAGCCGATCAGAACCATACAAGCACACTGGTCAGCTGCTCTATTGTTTAAGCAACTGGTTGTGAGTCAAAGAGACCACTCCAATGAATACTCCCAACTTGTCACCCATTCAAAAAACCAAAGCATCCAATTTTAACCCTTTTCTTACATGTTTTCTAATAATACGTCACATGTCAGGCCTATAAAATGGTGCCCACTCTGCCGTAGTTGGTGGGTGCTTTCTGTTTCACACAGCAGACACCCAGGGCTAATGTCTGTGACAGGTGAAAATGCCAATTTTGCAAAATTTAACCCCTCAGAGGACATCTGAGAGTGCAAAACCTGGAAGCACGCAGCAATCAGGGGAGCCATTTATTGTCTGTGAAGGACTAGGGCCTCCTGAGGCTCTGATGCTTTTTACAGGTATATTCCAATGTAGGCCTGGAGGTGGCAGCACTGCATTAGAATATACCGATCTTTGTATATTGTAATGCATAAAATTCCATTACATTATACAGATTGCAATCCAATGAATGCATGTTATAATTACCTAGGGTGCCTTAAAAAAAAAAAAATTCACCTGGGACCCCCGCCAATCAGCTGTTAGAAGAGCCCACAGTGCTTGTGTGAGCACCAAGTCCTCTTCACTGTTAAACTGCTTGCTGTCTAGATCATAGCAGCACCATACTGTAATTACACCTTCCTCTTCCGTTCACTTGAATGAGGAAGATGTAATTACACTACATCACCACTATAATTTAGACAGCAGGCAGGTTAACAGAAAAAAGAATGCAGGTCTGTCACAAACTTACCTGTCCGGGCTCCAGTGCTGTGGCCCCTAGCTTCGGCACGGCAGTGTCGGGTGAGAGGTGCTGCCAGGCTGTGCCCCCTAGTAAAGCGGTCTAGTCCCTAGCAACAGACCACAATGCTCTTTCTCCCTGCAGCGTGCATGCGCTAGGGAGATTGGTGGCAGGCTGAGTCACAGCCAGCTGCCCAGTTATTGTGAAGATTGTAAACTGTGCTGCCAAGTAGAGATGTCCGAACTTAAAATTTTCCGTTCGCGAACGGCGAACTCGAATTTCCGTAAATGTTCACGAACGGGCGAACTGCCATAGACTTCAATTGGCAGGCAAAGTTTAAAACCCACAGGGACTCTTTCTGGCCACATAAGTGATGGAAAAGTTGTTTCAAGGGGACTAACACCTGGACTGTGGCATGCCGGAGGGGGATTCATGGCAAAACTCCCATGGAAAATTACGGAGTTGACGCAGAGTCGGGTTTTAATTCATAAATGGCATAAATCACCTAACATTCCTAAATTGTTTGGAATAACGTGCTTTAAAACATCCAGTGTGTGTAGACGATCAGGTATGATGTTGTATTGATCAGGTAGTGTGAGGGTTACGCCCGCTTCACAGTGACAGACCAAACTCTGACAGACCAAACTCCCCGTTTAGCACACCGCAAACAACCGCAAACAGTCTATTTGCAAAACCGCAAACTCCTCATTTGAACAAGGTTGGATACCAAGCTAGCCATGTCCCGTTCCTTGTCCTCACTGACGTCATTAAAGGTCTCTTCTTTCACCCAGCCACGTAAAACACCAAGGGTCCCCAAAAGGGACAGCAAGCCCCCTGGGACGCCTGCTGTGGTTGGTCTTCCACCTCCTCAAAGCCACCTTCCTCCTCTGACTCCTCTTCTTCAGACTACTCTCTCTGCTTTGCCGCAGGTCCAGCAATTGACGACGACAAAGCTGCTTCTGGTGGTGATGTTGACCACAACATTTCCTCTTCATGCTCAACTATGACCTGATCCAGTACTCTTCGCAGGGCACGCTCCAGAAAAAATGCATATGGGATGAGGTTGATGATATTACTTTGAGTTTGACTGGCCAGGTTTGTCACCTCCGCAACAGAACACATGAGCCTACAGCCATTGTGCATGAGCGTTCAGTAAGGCGGCCAAAAAATACCCAGCTCCGCAGAGGCTGTCCTCTTTTTTTAAATTAAAAAAATCTGTTCTTACCAGTTTAATCTCTGTTTTGTCCCCTATCAGGGGTCGTGTATGGAATAGATTTTTGGAATCGGGAGATGGAAAAAGATGGTTGGTCGGTCCTCTTCCTTTCAATTTGGGGCACGTGCGCCGTGCAATGTACTGTGCCACTCTATATGTGTGGTGTGCACACAGTACAGTCTGTGGGCTAGACACACACTGGCAGGCAAATGCAATTATATTAAAGAGTAAAAATGAAATGACTTTTTTATCTGCAAGGTACTGTGTCACCCAATAAGAGTGGTGTGCACACATTACAGTCTGTGGGCCTGAGACACACTGGCAGGCAAATGCAATTATAATAAAGGGTAAAAATTAAATGACTTTTTTATCTGCAGGGTACTGTGCCACCCTATATGAGTGGTGGTCAGTGGGCACAGTACAGTCTGTGGGCCTGACACACACTGGCAGGCAAATACAATTTTATCAAATGGTAAAAATTGAATGACTTTTTTATCTGCAAGGTACTGTGCCACCCTATATGAGTGGTGTGCACACAGTACAGTCTGTGGGCCTGACACACACTGGCAGGCAAATGCAATTATATTAAAGGGTAAAAATTAATGACTTTTTTATCTGCAAGGTACTGTGCCACCCTATATGAATGGTGTGCACACAGTACAGTCTGTGAGCCTGACACACACTGGCAGGCAAATTCAATTATATTAAAGGGTAAAAATCAAATTATTTTTTATTTGCAAGGTACTGTGCCACCCTATATGAGTGGTGTGCACACAGTACAGTCTGTGGGCCTGAGACACACTGGCAGGCAAATACAATTATATTAAAGGGTAAAAATTGAATTACTTTTTTATCTGCAAGGTACTGTGCCGCCCTATATGAGTGGTGTGCACACAGTACAGTCTGTGGGCCTGCGGCCTCTCACACACGGGCAGGAAACTGCAATATATATATAGAAAAAATAAAATAAAAGCAGACTGATGTACCAGCCCTAAAAAGGCCTTTTTGGGGTGCAGTAAGGACGCTGTCATTACAGCAGATGAGTCTTTGAGGACTGGAGTTGACACAGAACACTAGTAGCTAATGCTTTCCCTAGAATCCCTATATTAATTCAGCAGCAGCAGCAGCACTCTCCCTGCTCTAACGAACACTGCAGCTTCAGAATGAATCTATGATGGATGCTGTCCTTGCTTTTTGATAGGAGGAAGGAGGGTCTGGGAGGGAGGGTATGCTGATTGGCTGGAATGTGTCTGCTGACTGTGAGGTACAGGGTCAAAGTTTGCTCAATGACGATGTATAGGGGGCGTACCCAAATCGCATATGCTTGCCCGCTGCGGCGAACGCGAACAAGCAATGTTCGCCGGCGAATAGTTTGGGACATCTCTAGCGCCAAGTCCATGAAACTACTCGGCCCTCTATTTAAACCTGGCAATACATCTTTGCCAGTGATAGTCTTTGACTCTCTAGCTGTGCTCCCGGTAAAAAAAAAAATGAGATGACAGCTACATGTTAAATTGCTTTTGCTGAAAGGACAACATAACATCCTGAAGTAGTTTGCCTAAACATAATCACCCAGTTCTCACAGTACAGTTTAAAAAAAAAAACTAATTGTGTTAACTAATGGCTTTTAAATTTCAAAGCATAACAAAATTAAGCAGGATTTATGTGGCTGGTCACCTTTAAATGACGATTTAAAGCTGGTTAACCTCACCAGATGTTGCTATTCCAAAGCTCCCTTAGCTTAGTGGTAGATTTTCAGCCAGTTTTTTTTTTTTATAATACACATGCTAGTGTCTAGTTCATTTATGTTATATTTTTAGCATTGTTTTGGGTATAATACAGTATTGTGTTTTGTGCATTTTGATGCAATGATAAGCTTTGACCTATTCCAAACAAATTATTAATACTGATGATGAAGGGGCTTAGTATGAAGAAAAAAATAATAATTTTGTGTCTGAACTTAAAGGTTTAAAATTGACATTCAGCATGAAATGAAAACCAATATTATGTGGGTAAAAGGATTACCAAGGGAATGGTCTGACAGACACCTTTTAAATTAAAGTTGTATGTTTATTGTAGGATAACCACAGATAAAAAAAAAGCTTGAACTTTTAAAACCATAAGCATGAAATATGTAACAGGGACTAGATGACAAAATAAAATGAAACTACTTAAGCAATGGATACTTTATTTTCTAGAAAAAAAACAAAAACATATAATGCTGAAAACTCCTGCAATGTGTTTACAGACAAAAAGCTAACAATATTTATATTATGTGTCTATGTATATAATGGTAGAATGTGTCTGAGGTAAAAATACATTGCGCACTAATGTGCAAAACTGAAATTACAATAATGCCTAGTGTAGCTACTTTTAGACAACTTTCCATCTATGCAGGTAAAAGCATTTAGGACTATCTCATGGTATAACAAATATGCTGCTTCTCACCAAACACACTTTTGTTTTATTGAAATTTAAGACTAGACAAATTCAATGTTGTGTCTATTACTTTAGAAAAGCTGAAAAACTAAATGTTCTATTAAATAATATTAATTCCTAGCACTTTTTGTCTAAACATTAAAAAACTGAAATTAGAAAAAAATCTCAGTTTAAATATCAAAGAATCAAATATATTGTATACATGATACAATATAGATTTACACAAAAAAAATGTTTGCAAAGTACTGACTGTATTTCATAAATCTAGCAGCTATGAAAAATAACCCAGGGGAGAAGTGTTGTAGAGAGTCAATTACACTACTTTTTTTTTTTTTTTTCACTTTTACTCCCATAACTTTTTTTATTTTTTTGCCCACATAGCCATATGAGGCCTTGTTTTTTTGTTTTTTTTGTTTTTTTGGGGGGTGGGGGGTCTAGTTGAAAGTTGTACATTCTAATGGCATGATTTAAAATTGCATGCAATATAGTTAGAACAAAATTCTAAATTGGGTGCCATACCTTATTAAAAAAAATATATATATATATGGACCACCTCTTATATATATATATTCCATCTATGGAGCTGTGTGGGGGCTCATTTTGTTGCAGGGTGGTCTATAGTTTTTATTGATACAACTTGGACTATGTATAACTTTTTGATCACTTTTTATTCAAATTTTGGGGGAGGTAAACCCAGTTAAGCTGGATATAAACTTTTATATGTTAATAATACTGGAATTTGGTGATTCTAATTATCCTTGTTTTTTATTGCTTACTCATATAATGGGAAAAAGGGGTCATTTAGAATTTTTATATTTAAGGACTGCTTTGAATAAAAAAAATCTTTTTACACTTATTTTTAGTCTACCTAGGGGACCCTAACATGCGATAATCTGAGAATTAGTTTGTTTCTGTTTTGTTTCTCTACATAACTTTGGCAGATCCACTGCCAGCGCAAGGCTTATTAAGTGCCTGGTCTTAATAAATGACCCCCAAAGTCCCTAAAGAGGTTGTCTTATCAGAGCCATCCCTTCACAGAATGCTTCCCAAACAGATTTTGTAGGGAAACTATAGCCAGGCATATATAGGCAAAGCTTGAGTTCACCAAAATGGAAGCTGCTTGTTCAGAGTGGTTCTCTGAAGCAAAGAATGACTTTCTTTATTATGTGCATATGGCCTAAGAGGGCATATGAACAAGTTGTCTTTATGGCTATATGGATTGTTATTAAAAGTGCATAGTCTATGGATTTTAGGTATGTCTCATGAAAATAACTATCAATCCTAGAAAGAGGTGAAGTTAATAACAGAAGAATACAGAGACCATCTTATTTTACAAAACATGACCATAAAATTAAGTTGATGGGTTCCATAACATTTAGCCAATCTACACATAGACCTGAACAACCATGTTTTAACTAATCTTAGACCTTTTATAGTCTCTCTCTCTCTTTCTGTCACCCATACTTAATTCTCTCAAATCGAATCACACAAAATTCTAATTAATCCGAATTTTTTAAACATGTGGATCAAATTTCCAAGTTTCAGAATCGAAATGCTGATCTATAGATTACATAAAACATCTATAACCACTTTAGCTTTAGCATGTTTTAAATTTTAATAATAATTAGACACTTTAAATGCACATGTAACTGGATGTTAATCACTGCAATCTAATATAGAAAGATGATACTACATCTCCCACAAATGCTTTGCATTATGATACCAGCAGAAGCCTTGCTTTGTGCATGAATGGTGAAGAAATATCATTCAATTTTGAAAAATAAAACTCCAGAATGATGGGCAAAACTATATCTATAATTTAGGAGACATCCAAATAATCTCTCACCTCATCTCTCACCACTTACAGTATCCAATTTTAGCTTCAAAAGTGGATAATATTCAACATTCTCACAAGCTACAAGCATAAAGAAACTGATTGTTATACAACTCTTGGTAAGTAATTTATACAGCATGATTACAACCCTCGATCTTGTTAAACTATGTCCTCAAAAGTAAAAGCCATGTGTTTAAACTCATTCTCTGTGGAGTGTCTTGGAATGATTACAACACCATTAACAAAACTTGAATTATTAATGTGTTCCGTTTTCAACTTTTTTTTTATATCTCCATGAGATATTTTATTTAACACAGTTACAATGCACAGTATTTTAAATGTTAACAAAATCACACATCAGAAATGAAGCAGCATAGAAAATAGGATTTCTATAAATTAGGACTGCCACTCTATGGGTCTAAAACGTTAGGACTACCCATCCCATGCGTTAACTTCATCAGATCAAGAAAGTGTTCATCTCCATCAGCTGATGCAAATTTACTATGTATTTTCCAATTAGACCTCTGAAAATTAATTCAAGTACTAAGGTCAAGAGGAAAATAACTGAAAAACAGAAAAAATATACATATTCTGAGGTTGCCCACTTTGCACAATACCATTTTGTTACACAGGCCTCTAGAAAACAAACTGTTCACATGGTATTCTGCTGGGAACCCCATGTGTTAGATGTAAATTACAAGGCAACTTGGCAAAAAATAGTTTTTTCCCTATAGTGCCGACCAAGGGGACATAACGCGTTACATGGTGCTCAGTGAAATCAATGAACTGTCTTAAATGTGGATAAACACTAGATCCTTCAGAGAAAGAGATATGCTCTCTGTTCCTGTTCATTGCTGGAGGTCCCCAATGAAGAACTATTCTGTATTCACTTTAGAATACATTTCAGAGGCACTAGAATATGTTTGTTTTGTTATTTTGCAACAGTTTCTTGAACTTTTTAAAACAAAAATATTTTAACAATATTTTTAAGATTTGCAGTAGCATGTTACAAATACTTTATAGAAGCTAAAAGAACATCCAGTACATCAAATAACAGTGCATGTAAATTTACATACATAAATTGTATTCAGTTCCTATTGTACATTCAGATTATTCACTACTATTGTGTTTTAATCAAAACATATTTTGCTCATAAACTGAAGAGCTCTAACATTTGGCAGCAAAATTGACAATTTGAGAATTAAGGGGGTCATTTATTAAAACATAAATACGCCTAAATTAGGCGTGCTTTTCCAGCATACACATCGCTCAATGAATGTTCTGCAGTGAACAGGGGAATGCTTAAACAATAAACAATAAACAGTCCCCTGTGCCAAATAAATATAAATAAATAAATATTTTAGTAGCCCAACAAATAAAAATGCTAGGGCTAATAAACTACCAATGTGTTAACTCAAGTGTCTGTCATTAAGGGAATATTCCAGATAGAAGATGTTATCTATATCCACAGGATTGGGAATATTAGATTGCTAAACGTTTGACTGCTAAGATGCCCACTAATCACAAGAATGCCTCTATGGCAGTTCCACAGAGAATGAATGAAGCAGCAGTGCACATATTGGACCAGCCACTCCATTCATTCAGGGACATAGAGCCCCCGTTTTTGTAAATTGTGAGGGTCCCACAGATTGGAACTCCATTGATCTAACATTTATTCCCTAAAATACCTCTTTAGGGCCTTTAGGCTTAGTGATTAAAAGACAGCAACACGTTTAATAATTGTGTTGAAAAAAAAATATGAAATATGGAATCTGATTGGTTGCCATGGGTAACTAAGTCAGTTTTTAATTTGCTTCAGTTTTGGGTTTAGTTTAGTTAGAAAGGTGCATGGCCTAAATGTGGCCCCATTAAACGGCTCCAAACGGCACAACAAACAGAAAAAAAGAACTTTCCGAAAATAAATGGCAGTGAAGAGGAGAAGACCTGGGGGAAGAAGCTGTGGTGATGTCTGCTAGATGAGGAGAGATAAGTGAAGGGAGAGGCAGAGCAATGCTGGGAGTTGGGGTTATTTAACTGGGACTGTATGTTAGGGCTGAAGGGAGGGATGTTATTTGCATGGGACTGTATTTTGGAGGTTGCTGGGGAGGGGGTCATGTAATTTACATGGGACTGTGTTGGAGGGAGCTGAGGGAGAGAGTGATGATATTTACATGGGACTGTACGTTGATGGCGGCAGTGGGAGTGGATGATGTTATTTATATGGGACTGTATGTTGGAGGCAGCTGTGGGAGGGGGTGATGTTATTTACATGGGACTATATGTCGAAAGAGGCTGGGGGAGGCAGTGATGTTATTTACATGGAACTTTATGTTGATGGCGGCTGTGGGAGAGAGTGATGCTATTTAAATGGGACTGAATGTTGTGGGGGAGACGTTTACATGGGATTGCATGTTGGAGGCGGCTGGGGAGGGGGTGATATTATTTACGTTGGACTAGGTTGAAGGTGGCTCGGGAGGAGGTGATGTTATTTACATGGGACTGTATTTTGGAGGGAGCAGGAGAGATGGAAGGGGCACTGCAGGAGGCATTTTAAATACTGGGGGCACTTCAGGGTGAGCATTATAACAGTAGGGTGCAATATAAATAATGGGGGTACTGTAGGGGTATTATAATTTCAGGTGACATTAGGCATCTTATTACTACTGGGGGCTCTATAGGAGATCCACCTTATTTCACATAAGAGCACTATGGGGGGCCTTATTACTACAGAGGGGTCTGTAGAGAGCTTTATTACCACTGGGGGAACAATAGGGGGCCTTGTTTCTACTGGGGGCTCTGTAAGGGTATATTACTACTAGAGGGCTCTTCTACTAATGGGGCAATCTTGTGAAGCATTATCACGGTTGTGGGAACTGTAGGGGGCAGTATTACTAAAGGGGGCTTTCTAAAAGGGAATTACTAATGGTGGGATAATTAAGGAAAAATGAGACGCACAACGGATCCTGTCTGTGTAGCAGCTTTAAGGCCTGTATGTTCCCATTAGAATTGGCCTTTAAGGAACATATGCTAACTGTTATTTGTTTCAATTTCATCCCAATGTTAAAAAAAAAAACCTTGGGGATTGACAAAGTTCAAAGACGCCCCTCTGAATTTTACCAGGCAAACACTATGTTCAATGGTCTCCAGTTAAATTGTAAATTTAAGAGACTAAATTGGCAGCAGGAGGCAATTTTTAGTTCTTCACGTCATATTAAATAATATCTCAAAATTTCTCACAAAATTGAAATTTTCCAATTTATAACTAAACCATGTATATGATCTTCTCAGGAATGTGCTAAGCATTTACTTGAGGAACAACTGTACAACTACAAGTTGTTCCATGTTAATCCTTGTATGGACAGAAAGCACTTTGCTTTTCCCCACATTTTATTTAGAGGCCATCTCTAAGGACTCACATTTACCTATCAAAATTCGAACCTCTGTTCCCTTCTTATAAGGCTTCCTATGATCTAGGATAACATCTGTCTTCCATCTCAGAATTATATTTATCTACATTTGCTTGACCTCACATTAATTTATGCTGCTGTGAACTCTTTATCCAGTCGTTTTATCGGAGCCTTTACAAACTTATCCAAATTTTATTAATATTAGCTCTATGAGGGCAATTTATCAAGAGTGGCATTTGTATGCTATCCCACTGCGGTACCAGAGGGTGCACCTGAATTAAGTGCCTCTTCCAGCAGTCCATGCTCCTAGATTGAAGACTATGCCATCTTGTAGCTGGTGTAGATTTCAATTATCAGTCATGCCAGAAAACAAGCATAAATGATGATAAATGTGCAGAGACGTATGGATCCACCCACATGCCACCTTTTCAGAAAGTGACAAGGGGAAGGGGAGCCTTGAAACACCACTTGTGCCTAAATTTAAGTAGAATGATATTTAAAAAGTTAAAAACCTTGAATGTGCAACTTTTTTCCACCCCAAAAAATATCATTTTTATAACAGTAACATGATATTAGATAAACTATCCTTATCAGAGAGGCACATATTTGAGAAGACCATTTTCTTATTCAGAAAAAAGAATTCCTATAATAAATTTGTGTTCATTGACTACAATAACAACTTATATAAGTTTTTTCCTTTACCTGTCCAAGTAGTTTGGCAAGTCAGCTGCAGCTGTGTATTCAGGTAGTGTATGCCAGATATTACCATATCTGCATGCAATAGTTTTTTTTCAGACGGGAAGCTGCCTTTCTTGCAGGAAACACAACAGATCCCATTACCATAAATATTGAACCGTTGGTGGGATATAGTAATTCTGGTTTTCTGCTCCTCTGTTGGAACAGACTACCGGAATGCAGTGTCACAGATGTGATCCTACTTTTAGTTAATCAGTAATGTCCTATCAATTTTGCTGTTGTCGCTGTAATTCAGGACAAGTCCCAAAACATTCCCACTGTGATTCAAATTGGTAAATAAGTTTTCCTCATATGCCAGGGGATGCGGTCAACCTAAGAATCAAGCAGCCACCAGGCAGTTTGCTGGTTAAAAGATTCTCTGCCAGGCAGCACCCAAGGAGTCGATGCTATTAGTTGTACATAGTGTATCTTGCAAACCCCTTTTAATATATCCAATCACAAGTATTTAATAAAGCAACCAATCAGAAACATGATGGTATGAAAAATGACACATATACACACACACACAGGCATATATCTGGAAAATTACATGTCTATATTTATCATATTCTGCCAAGCAGTTCCCTATTTGAGGTGTTTGTCTAACTTTCTTTATGAGTCAAGTGACTATATTTCTCAATCATAAATTTTAGGCATAAAACTCAGAAAATTGAGATCTGACAATTGAAATACAATTAGCACCATTCATGTTCATTAACCACTTAATTTCTTTCACACTGTACAGCTTAACAGATCATTATCAGCTTAAAAAAGCTTGGTGACAACACCATGGGAGCTGCAATGGTGGCAATATAGGTTGTCACAAAAAAAAATACAGCTGAATATAAATGAAAACAACTGACATTTCTTTTAATATTAATATTTTGTAAGCTCCAATTAAATGTGTTTATGTTTCTACATGTAGAGAGGACATGTCTTTAGCACATATTTCGCATCAACAGCAGAACTGGCAAAAGTAAAAATAACTGTACAGATTGAATATGGAAATGTTTGAGGAATTGAATCATTGTATGTATAATTCACATTTCCAGCAGAGAAAACAGATTTATCTAACAGTGGGTGTTTGCATGCAAAGTGAATCACTCAAACCGGAGATCGTTGTCGTCATTTTCCTATCTTTAAGCATGCCCGATATTTAATGTTCTGTGGAACAGAACAGAGCTATTCCTCCAGTATAGCATCTAGTTTATTTATAACAATTGACTCTCACAATGCTAGTCCTGAAAATAAAACATGGCATGGTACAAAGTAATAATGGAGTCTGGCTTATACGTTCTGCATTTTAACAGGGCTAGGTAAATAGTGATGGAGGCACAATATTTGTGTGGGAAAGTTTTTGATTTACAATAGTCTAATTAAAAATAACCAGTCTCTTTAATAAAGCTAGTACAACATCTTAATTTTTTATCAGCTGGTGGGTGATGTTAGTTTGGAAGGGTCCATTCACTGGCATCCCCACTGATTGCTAGAACAGGGGACTCCTATCTCTACTGCAGCTCCATTACAAGTTCATTGCACTGTTTCTGTGTGCACCTCCTGTCCTGAATGGAGTTGTAACACCAATCCACGACTGGCGCGTAATTTAAACGCCTTCTTGCCAAAGCTATATGGTGTCCCTTGTTCAATTTATCAGTAGATGTTCCAGCAGTCAGACGCTATCTATCTGACACTCTTCACCTATCTTTCTAATATAGGGGCAAATGGTGAGTATGCCTGCAGATTAAGACCACACAGATTGTCTGTTGTCTGTTAACACAGAGGAAATGTGGAAGGTAAATACAAAGCTGTTTCATTTTTTATTTTAGATGTCTTAAAAACATTGGTTGTGAAGGTGTACATAGTCTTTAAAGAACAAATGTAAATTAACCCCTTCAACTGTTATCGTACATGCCAGGTTTTTGCTATGTTAAACAGCAGACACCTGGAGTTAATGTTTGTGATCGATAATTTGCCATTTAACCCTTGAGATACCATGGTCAATGGTGACCTAAATATCCAAAGCAGCTGTTTCTGGGAGCTTTGAGAACCCGGGGCCCAAAGCGCACCACTGCAGAGAGATTAGGGAAGCTAATTGCAGAAACTAATCTATTGCAGTCTATGGGAAAAGCAAACTGAACTGCATGTTCAGGTCCTCAAAGGGAACTTTAAAAAAGTAAAAAATTGTTGTAAAATATATATAAAAATCAAATCACATATCTCATTGGTATCACTGTATCAAATCAAATCTCATTGGTATCACTGTAATTGTACTGAACTGGAGAATTAAGCTAACAGGCAACTCCATATCAAAATTGTGTCAGAATTGCTTTATTTTTATTTTTTTATTCCACCGCATTTGGAATTTTTTTTCCAGCTTCCTTCTACATGGTATGCAATATTAAATGGAATCATTAGAAAGTACAACTTATCCCACCAAAAAACAAGCTCTCATGTCTATGTGAACAGAAAAATAAAAAAATAAAAAGTTATGGCTCCAGGAAGGCCAGGAGTAAAAAATGAAAACGTCGGAAAAAGGGTTAAATAATCCACAATGAACAATTATAGAAACACATTTTAACACTAAATCTAGAAATAATTACCTCCATCTTTATAAACAGCATTATTTAATAAACCGTATGCATTTTTCTTTTCTTTTCAAATTATAACTGGTGTAGAGCGACAGGCTATTCATGCCCGAAGAGCTGGTATTTACATGTCAGAGCAGACAACAAATGCCCATTTCTGTGCATCCATATTGTCATTTTGATGACATATAGGCAAACGTCTTGTGTGTTTCAGCATCACTGCCCATATGATTCCCCCTGGATATGTCTAGAGACAGCCTGCTAAATGTAATGACTTCCAGAAAGCCTGAAAGCCTATACTAATATTAAATAACCAGTGGTACTAGACAAATTACAAAAGTGGGATCATTGTATTTTGGCACATTTTTCTTGTGGGGTCATCCATACAATGACTGTACTTCTGCTAAATATGTGTGTAATCTATTTCAAACACTACAGGAGTACTAATTAAGGTAAGTGCAGTGGCAGAGCAGATGGATAACCTTAGACACTGATGTATATTTGTAGTCATTAACCAGAAGTTCCTAGATACTGCTCTCATTAAAGTTAACTGAAATTGATTTCTAGAAAATACTGCTGACAAACTGTGGCCCAAGGTTTAGTGTCAGTAGGCAACAAATATGTATAATCTTTGGCCAGAAGGTATATTTAACTAAAATTATTTTCAGACACAAAGCTTATTAAATGCAAGGGCAATTGTTTGGGTAATTTTCTACACAGTGAAGCCTGAAATGAATATTCTGAAGTATTTATCACACACTGTGTTATTTTCTTAACCCTCTGGCAAGGCAAACATTTTTTTTTTTGTTTCCCGAAAAGTTTTCAAAGAGCTATAACTTTACTTTTCAATTCACATAGTCAAATGTGGTACTTTGTGGTACAAGGTGTATTTTTTAATGACACCAATTAAATTACAACACCTTTCATTTAAACAATAGAAAAATATATTTTGTGTGGGGTGAAAACTGCAAAAAATGCAATTCACCATTTGGGTTTCATTTTTGCTGCATTCTCTGTGCTCTATAGCAGAAATACTTTTGTTCTTTGAGACAGTATGATTATATCAGTATAGTTTTTCCTATGGTTTAGGCCACGTTCACATCTGCTCTAATTAGTTGTTCTTTCCATGTTACGTCAATACCAAATTTGTATAGTTTTTCTTATGCTTCAGGCCACGTTCACATCTGTGCAAGATACTCCTGTTGTTCTGCTCTGCTAGAGGAGCAGAATTACAAATATTATGGGAGTGCTGGATTCAGCACATAACTGAAACATATGGAGCCAACAGGCCTCTTTCTATAATACAGTGCTTTTGGTTTCTGTTCAAATGTGAAAAAGTCCTGAATGTAGGAAATTTTTGCAGGCTCTTTTTGCTGGAATCTACAATGGAGGCCCCGGATGAAACCTCCAACGCAGATGTGAATGTGACCTTACTACTAAAAACTTTAAAAACAAATTTGCTTTGTGTCTGAGAATTATTTTATATTTCAGTCTATAGAGCTACTGTATCTGAGAATTGTTTTCATTTTTTGTTTTGTGGGGTGAGCTGTAGCTTTTATTGGTACCATTTTGAGGTATATGCAACTTTGTAATCAGAAAATAGCGATATATGCATTTAGATTTTTTGCTATGTGGTTCACCATACATGTTTATTTTTTTTATTACTGGTTTGGACATTTTAGAATGCAGTGATACAATTTTTTTATACAATGTTTATCATAAACCCATGCTGATAAGGTATTATACAATTATTTTCACTGAGATACTCCAGAATAGCATCTCTTAGAAAACTCTCAAACAGTTTAACCACACGTGATGTTAAAATTCCCAGCTGCAGTATTTGACCCCCTTTTAAGCACCAATCCTTAGGAACAGACCCTGTCATTATAGAGTCTTTAAATATCAGAAATAAGCGTCTGTCTGTTACATTACTTACTCTCTTAGGATACAGGGGTAAATGTTTAATATTTTTTAAGACACCGCTTCACTTCTTCCTAGGTCTGACAGTCCACATTAATGGGGAGAATAATTTGGCATTTCATTAGAAATTTTATTTTATTTTTATCAAAAAATATTTCTTAAATTTGCTGTCTCCTCATCAATCTCTACAACTCGTCCCTCATCACTCTTTAAAGGGAATGTGTCTTCAGAAAATTACCTATTGATTAAATTACGTTTTTAAACTTGATGTATATTTTTTTGATTTTTCAGCAAGATTTTTTTCATATCAGTATCTATATTTAAAATGCATAGAATTCAGCAATTTTCGCATTAGCACTATGACTCATAATAAGCCAAGATTTCCTGTTCTATACAGATAACTTTTCAATAGCTATCTTGTTATCTCCACAGGCACAATTAAAAAGTTATATATATCTATATATATATATATATATATATATATATATATATATCAGGATCACAAAAAGTGACATCACAGCTTATCATTTCACTCCTAACCTCTGCACAGGTCACATAGCATACCTAGAAAACTATCCCATATATGTCAATGGTGGGGTCGGCTCCTGTTCATTGTGTCTGTGGCCCATATAGTTGCTTTCAAAAGACAGAAAGTCTTACTATATTTTAGGCCCAGTGACCAGTGTGAAAATTGCAGGGTATATGCAATTTTTTAAATATAGATACTGACATAATTTATAAATGGGTTATTTTATTATTATGTATTTCTCTTTTAGGGCCAACAACTTTTAATGGTTTAACCTTATCATTAACATAGTTAAAGAACATTTAAAGGTTAGTTTTAATCTCTTTGGCAATTAATATCTGTGCGTCTAGCTTGGCTGCCTTAATTTGCTTCTTACATATCCAATTTTTTCTTTTAGTTTTTTATTGTTGCTTCGGTATTTTCCTGTTTTAGTTATTTAAAGGATTTCTTAGTGTGATTTATTATCCACATTCTTTTCCTTTAAAAAATATTTCATTATGTGTCTGTACTCTTTATTTTTGAGGACCCTCCCAGTACTCTATCAATCCGATCCGCAATATGTCATACTCAAGCGCCATGAATACAACACAGTACAGTTTGAGTATTCTGGTCTTTGCGACAGATCGCCCTATCTGTACCTCTGATTAAATTTCCCATTCTCTGGCTTTCCCTGCTCTCTTAGTCCCATTCTTGCTGGAGCTCACATTTCCTTGACTGGCAGAAGAAGTGTCTAGCTGCTGCAGTGCCATACCTGAACTGACATCCCCCACATCTGCCAACCTGGAAAACTTGTTGGGGTGTGTCAGATCAGTGCTAGCTTCCCTGACACTTTTTTCTCTACACTGCCTTGTAACTGTTATGCAGCTAGTTACCGCAATTTCCTTCTCCTCCACACTACCACCCTCCCTCTCATCTACTTCATCGAGTGTTTTCTCAGTAGGCAGGAAATTCCTTTCTATATCATCATGGCATCTAAGTGTGGGAATTTCTTAAATTTAGATGCAGGAAATTGTCTTGCAAATTTGCTTATATTTTGCACAGTAATTTGCACCCTTAAACAGTTGCAGGACTGCATACATTGCACAAGATCTTGGAGCACATATTTGCTTAAGGGCATTAAACCAGAACAAAAAGACAAGGTGAATAATACAGTGTGATGAAAAGGAAAAACAAGTGAATAAATGCAGTTCACATAAGACAAAACACACTTTAGATGAAAACACACTCGCAAGCCCCCACACTCGTTTTTTCAGTCTGTTTAAAAAAACTTACAGAAAATAGAGACCATCGACAAATGACACAGCAAATGCCTCACTCTTTGGGTGAATTTACATGTTGAATATTTGTTTTATAGGACATACATCATTCCTGGTCATCTCAGTAGTGTTCCTAAGTTACTGCTCTTACAGCAGATCAAAGATATGCTTTATAGAAGGCCTCTGGCTCATAGGAATCAGGTGTCTGGAGATGACTCATTTACTTCTATGTAGTGAGCCTGATCTGTGACCTGTGCAGAGTTCTTTGTTTAGGGAGCGGGTGGCCATGAGCTGTGACCACCCCTATTGTAAATGGCCAATATTGTGTTACCATCCCCTAGCTTTATAAGTGAACTTGAATAATAAAAATATATGCTATAAACATTTCTTAAATTGGTTGTTCAAGTTAAATAAAAACTCAGACAGTTCCTATTGATATGGCAAAATAACAAAAGAATCAATACTCATCCCTTTTCTCTCCTGCTTTTTTTTTTGTGCTGAGCTATGGTTCTCCCCACCACGGCTTGTTTTCTAAGCTGCATCAGTGATGTTCCCATCACAAAGGACACTGCTGAAATCAATTCCTGGCCTCAGCAGTGATGTCGGTATACTGCTGAGGCCAGTGATTTGCTGCACGATGACCTGTGTGCATGGAAGGTCACCATTGTAGCCAGGATGATGATGTCAAATGTGGGAAGGACCAAAGCTCAGTTCTGGAAGTGGAGGGGAGAAAAGGGTGGATATTTACTCTATTGTTATTTTACCACATTTACAGGGGAAGCCTGAGTTTATTTAGCAATTTTCATAGTTTTTATCAAATTAAAAAAATATGATTTGAATGCTTGCTAATCTGCTATATAATACAAGACATGACATATTTTAATATCGCATGTCTTTTCTAATACTCTTGAAATATGAGTGACGAGACCAATAGTCAGTATATACGCAAGTGATTGATCTTACCAAGCAATAAGTAGTCCATGTATCAAGCAAAAATTTCAAATATTCTATTTTTAATTTTTATAGGTAATTTATTCTATGAAATGCATGCTGAACACAGGATCTGTTAGGTGCTAAATTTTATTTTATCTTTTTAGAATGTATCCCTCATAGCTTTTAATACATTTGACAAGATAACAAATTAACCTTGAAAATAAACAATGCGTGATAGTAATTTTAAATTACTTTGGGAACACCAAGAGCAGCTGCTTAATGCATTCGGAAAAAATCCAGCAAGTTTCTTTGAATATGCTCTTGTCTATTTTTTCCCCTAGCAATGTTATTTTAATGACAAACTGCTTATTTTATAACATTCTCTCTGATACATATGCAAATAGGATTAAGACTGCCATTCATTATAGTGGGATACTTAGAGAGGAACTCAATTAACATGACACTGTCATAAAAGGAGGCCTTATCTATACATTTAAGGGATTGTGCCAAGTTTCAAGTTATCCCCTATCTACAGAAGAGGGAAGAACAGATTTGGCAGGGGGGGGGGGGCAACTGCTGAGAACCTCGATCCACAATCCTGAGAACACGGGTCCCATCCCCTCAATCTAATGGAGTGGCAGGCCAAGCATGCATCCTGCCTCTTAATTCTTTTCATACGCAGGTGCAGGGCCGGTTCTAGGTGAAATGGGGCCCCGGGGCGAAAAACAATAAGGGCCCCCCCCCCCCACATGACACTTGCTGACTTTAACAGCCAGTGCCACATGGCAGCAGCACATCTCCCCTCCCCCCCCATGGCCCTCATGGCACATTTCTCCCCTCTCTCCATCCCCTCCCCATCTCTCCTTCTGTGGCCCCCCACCCCCCAATGGCACATTTCTCCCCTCCATGGGCCAGTGCCACATGGCAGCAGCACATCTCCCCTCCCCCCCATGGCCCTCATTGCACATTTCTCCCCTCCCTCCCTCCATCCCCTCCCCATCTCTCCTTCTGTGGCCCCCAACCCCCCAATGGCACATTTCTCCCACTCCAATCCATGGGCTTCTGCAAATCGATAAATCCCCCAAAGCCACCCCCGGAGTTTCTCCTACTCCATCCAGCTATAAGCTATTATAAGTATTATACAAATTATAAATACCGGTAATGTTACTTTAAGTTCTTCTGGGAGACGGACTGTGACTGAGGGAGGGACAGCCAGGCAGGCAGGCATCAGTGACTTGTGGGCCTTCACTAGTCGCCGTCGCTCCTTCTGCTCTCAGAGTCTCTGGGGGCGGAGCTTCCCCAGCTCAGTGGCAACGTCATGTGAAGACGTGCCTGTGCGGCAGCTGTGAGCCTGCGCACGCTCCAGCCACTGCAGGCAGGCCAGGCAGTGGAGCTCAGAGCAGCCGCAGGCCCCGCCCCTTCTCACTCGTTCAGGCCGGGAGGCGGGCGCTTTCACTCTCTGAGTCTGCTGCTGCGCTGCGCAAAGCCTGTGCTGTCAGTCGGCCGGTGGCCGCCGACTGCAAAGTGTAAATAAATAGTAAGTGTTAGTTTGCGGCGGGCGGGCCGGTGCCGGGGGCCCCTAAGAACTCGGGGCCCGGGGGCAATTGCCCCCCTTGCCTCTATGGTAGCGCCGGCCCTGCGCAGGTGCTGTCTTTCGCTATCGCTGACAATCTCATAGTGAATGAATGTAGTGGCAGAGCACACGTTTGGCCCACAGCACCATTAGGATGCGGAACAGGACCCCAATTCTCAAGATGCGTCCCAGCAGTTGGCTCAGTTAGATATCCTATATCCTATGAATAAGGGATAATTTAAAAACTTGGCACAACGCAATTGTCAAATTTCTGCGCTGATATTATTCTGCAATATAGATATCTACGAAAAACATCAGAGCAGGCTTGAAACCAGGGGCAAACTGGAAACTTAAAGTGGCCCTGGAAAAAAAATACAAAAAGTGGCCTTGTTTTGTAGTCAGTAGGGTTGAGCGAAGCCGAACTGCAAAGCTCGGATACCGGGACCCGAACCCAGACTTTTTCACTGAAGTTCGGGTTTGGGTTTGGTGTTCGGGTGATTTTATTATTTTCCATTATAATATGGTTATGATGGAAAATAATAGCAATCTTAAGATAGAATGCTAAATAAAATGGCCATTGAGGGGTTAAAAATAATTAAAAAAAACCACAACTCATCCACTTGATTGCACAGCTGGTATCCTCTTCTTTCTTCAGGACATCATCGCAGGTCCTGCTGAATGAAGATAGAAGATCCTTCTATCTTCATTCAGCAGGACCTGCGATGACGTCACCATGCTCACCACGTGGTGAGCGTGGGGACATCATCGCAGGTCCTTTTGCAGGTCCTGAAGAAAGAAGAGGATACCAGCTGCGTGATCAAGTGGATGAGGTGAGTATTTTTAAATTATTTTTAACCCCTCAACGGCCATTTTATTTAGCATTCCTTCTTAAGATAACATGGTTATAATGGAAAATAATAAAGTGAAGTTCGGGTCCTCATTGACTTTAATAGGGTCTGGGTTCGGGTTTGGTGTTTGGGTCAAGTTCGGGTCCCGAACCTGAACTTTGACTAGAAGTTCAGCCGATGCCGGCGAACCCGAACTTCACCAGGTTCGCTCATCCCTAGTAGTCAGATCCAAATTGATGGAAGGCAGGGCCAGCAATACCATATTGTGGTTCATTATACCACCCCAACAGAGCCAAATACCACAGTCCATCACAAAATACTGCCAGCAGCACAAAAGACATACCCAAAAACTTCTACTGGCCAGCCATGACGAGGGCCCAGGCGGCCCCCTGGGCATCGGCCCACTGGGAAATTTCCCTATAAGGTCTATGGCCAATCCATCTCTGCTTGAAATAGTTGCCCACACAAGCTCAAATGCTGGAACTACAGAGCACAAAATCTGGCGGGACATACCAAGTTTGTACAAAATCTAAATCTGATTACAACAATCACTATCCCATTCCAGACTGACATTGCAGACTTCAGCATAAGAGCTGTTCATCCAGATAATGCAAATATTGTGCATATTACAAATTATAACTGTCATGTTCTAGCACCAGCAGACAAAATCCTCTGCATTCGGTTGTTAGGGACATATGCGGTGTCTGCCTGTGATGGGGCACTGGCCAATCAGAGCCGAGACTAACATGTTAGGCATGCTGACATCACTGGTCATGTGATGCCAGACATACAGATTCAGTATTTATTTATTTTTTATTATACTTTTATTTTTTTCCTTTAGTATTCTCAATACATGCAACTTGCAAGAAAAAAGCATAGACACAAAAACACCCCCCCCGTGCAGCATCACCCACCCCCCCTGCCTTGCAGAGAGAAAAAAAAAAAAAAAAACTAAATTCCACAATCATCCCATTGCTTCCAAATGCCATCCCACTTTTCATAGGATCCTCTTTGTCTATACAGAATCTTTTCATAACTTTTGACCTTATTGACTAAGTTTAGCCAATTTTTGCAATCTGGAGCAGAGGAGGGGAACCATTTTCTAGCTACGAGAAGCCTAGCCAAAAACAAAACTTTAATCAGCAGTCGGGACTTCATAACCTGGCAACTAACCTCTGATAAATCACCCAAAATCCATACCTTGGAGAAAGTGGAATATCCATATTGAGTCTTTGGGATAAAGTTCTCTGAACCAAATTCCAATATCTACTCACCGTTGGGCAATCCCAGAACAGATGTAAGTGATCTGCCCCGGGACTGCCACAACGGGGACACTCAGAGGAAGCTCTTAATCCTCTCCTGTGGAGCCATAGAGGTGTTACATATATTTTGTGCATAATGTTAAACTGTACTACCGTATGATTAAAATTGTGCGAAACCCAACTTAAGTTATCACCTACATTTACCCAATCCGGGGAACCCAAGTCTGACAGTAAAGTGGACCAGGATCTTTGCCCTGGAGATAAACAATCCGTGAAATTTTTTTTTATCAAATACCTATAACAGTGTGAAATTCTAACTTTCATACCACCCTTCTTTTGAATCAACTTATGTAAAAATTCCGGAGTGTCAATATTAAATAAGTGTTTATCAGAAATATTAAGCAGTGCCGAGCGCAATTGAAAATATGTATACCAAAGCACCTCCCCTACATTTTCTCCTTGTTCTAGCTCCGTGCGAGTAAGAATCTGCCCATTTTTAACCACTTGGCTCAAGTAGTAAATATTTTTTTTCCTCCAGTATTGCTGACAATTTGGGTCATCTAGACTCAATAATTTTTTGTTGTGCCACAATGGAGTGCAAATTAATGATGCGCTAACCTGCATCCAACTTTTTATAACCATCCATGCTTTCATAGCCATTCTGCAGAAGGGTTTGTAATCATCCTGGGTCCTCTGCAGATAGTCTGACTCCAAAACTGCAAAAAAATCCGAAAAACCCGAATCCTTAACCAACTTTCTGCAGAGATGGCTATTTTCCCAGTCGTTAAAGAAACAGAGTTGAGAAGCCATAACATAACCCTTAAAATAGGGGAGATTCAGACCTCCCTGTTTGTAGGGCATAGAAAAGTACATAGCTTTTAGTCTCACCCGTTTCCTCCCCCATAGTAGATCATTTATCATTCGCTCAATTAGCCTAAAGTACTTATCCTCTATCTATATAGGGGAGTTACGGAGAACGTAGAGAACCTGGGGCAACACCACCATTTTTATTAACAAAACTCTATCCGCTCTTGCAGACAGAATTTTTTGCCATATCCAAATTTTGGATCTCAGTTTTTGTAGTAGAGGAAGCAAGTTAAGCTGCAAATAATCTTGAATTCTGGCAGAAATTGTCATCCCCAGGTACTTCAACGTTTCCGAAACCAATAGTCTACTGGTCGTGTCATTAGTGGGTCCTCGCATTTCATCCAGTGGAAGGAGAGTCGTCTTAGCCCAGTTAACCTCCAGTCCAGAAGAGTTGCCAAACAAGTTTACTAACTCCATTACTCGGGGAAGTGTACTTTCTGTTTGTTGGATAAAAAACAGGATATCATCTGCATAAAGGGAAATGCGATCTTGTTTTCCCATTACCCCGAAACCAGCCACCCTTATATCCTGCCTTATACTGACCGCAAGTGGCTCAATATAAATATTAAACAGGAGAGGAGAAAGGGGGCAACCTTGTCGGGTTCCTCTCCCTAGTTCAAAACTCTCAGTTAGCATGTCGTTGATCCTAATCCTGGCAGTCGGAGATTTATATAACAACTGTATCATTGCTATAAATTGCTATAAATAACGTATATTTTTTATATTGTTCAGATTACTCTCATTGGTAAGCGCTAAATCAATTCTGGACATTGCTCTACCACCCCTGCTTACACAGGAGTACACTCTCTTCCCTCGACCCAGATGTTCCCATGTATCCACCAAGCCCACCTCCATACAGAACTGGGCCAGTGGGGAAGAACCAGAATTCCTACCCGAATCTGCATCTAAAGTCAATCTATCCCTTTTAGGATCTGTAACAGCATTAAAGTCTCCCATCAGGACAAGACTACACTCTGGTCTCCCTTCCAAAAATAACAGCAACCGATTAAGTGAATAAACCGAAAACGGCGGGGGTATATAAAAAAAGGCCAGAGTGTATAAGTTATCACCTACATTTACCCAATTCGGGGAACCCAAGTCTGACAGTAAAGTGGACCAGGATCTTTGCCCTGGAGATAAACAATCAGTGAAATTTTTTTTTATCAAATACCTATAACAGTGTGAAATTCTAACTTTCATACCACCCTTCTTTTGAATCAACTTATGTAAAAATTCCGGAGTGTCTATATTAAATAAGTGTTTATCAGAAATATTAAGTTGCCAAACAAGTTTACTAACTCCATTACTCGGGGAAGTGTACTTTCGTTTTGTTGGATAAAAAACAGGATATCATCTGCATAAAGGGAAATGCGATCTTGTTTTCCCATTACCCCGAAACCAGCCACCCTTATATCCTGCCTTATACTGACCGCAAGTGGCTCAATATAAATATTAAACAGGAGAGGAGAAAGGGGGCAACCTTGTCGGGTTCCTCTCCCTAGTTCAAAACTCTCAGTTAGCATGTCGTTGATCCTAATCCTGGCAGTCGGAGATTTATATAACAACTGTATCATTGCTATAAATTTGGAGCCAAAATTCATTTTTCTCATCACTTCCCAAAGAAAAGCCCACTCGACCCTGTCAAAAGCCTTGGTGGCATCTAGTGACAGGATGGAGCGGGCATCACTCCCGGATGACTGAATATTAGTAAAAAACCTATGTAGGTTATGATGAGTGCCCCTTCCCGGCATAAAACCATTCTGGTCTGGATGAATAACCGAGGGCAAAACCCTCGAAAGTCTCCTAGCCATAACTTTTGACAGTAGCTTGACATCCGTATTTAATAATGAGATAGGTCTATAAGAGCTCAAATCCGCCCGATCCTTATCCTTTTTTGGAATTAAAACTATTAAAGCTTCCATCATGGAGGAGGGGAGATCTCCCTCGACCAACGCATGGGAGAACACTTCCAACATATGAGGAAGAATGACATCACTGTACTTACGATAGAACTCGTACGGAAGACCATCAAGACCTGGCGAGGAGTTCCCTGAGATAGACCTCAAGGCCTCCTGGAGCTCCAGGAGGGTCACTTCTTTTTCCAGAGAGTTTTTCTGAGTCTCTGTTAACAACGGCAAAGAGATTCTCTCCAGGAACCGCCTCGCCAGGTCCGATGAAACACCAGGGGATGCCTTATATATTTGAGAAAAATATTGCAAAAAGGTATCTCTAACTCCCTCTGGTTCTTGTATATTTATACCATCTGGACTACAAATCGAAGTTATAACTTCCTTTTTCTTTTCTTGTTGTAAAACAACTCTGGCAAGGAGCTTACCAGGGCGGCCAGACTCTGAGAAATATTTTTGTCCTTTAAAAAATAATCTATGATTTGCTTTTTCAAATAGATATTCCTCAAGGGAGCGACTAGCTTTCTGCATCTTATCCTTATTTTCATCCGTGGGTTGGTTAATAAATCGCTCAGTTGTAAACGCCACATTCCTAGCCAATTCCTCTTCTTTTTTCCTAAAAGTCTTCCTCATAGCAGTGATATCACTTATAAGAACTCCCCTTAGATACGCTTTTAAAGCATCCCATACTACATTGATATTAGCAGAGGGGAGGTTCACCTCCCAAAAGGAGGATACCAGTAGTTTAATAGAGGGGGAGTTATCCATAATGGTAAGCCAGTATGGATTCAACTTAAACCCAAGCCCCATAGTATCTCTGTTCCCCCCAGTACGAAGTTCAATTATTATAGGAGAGTGATCTGAGATTGTTCTTACTCTATAACGTATAATTTTTTATATTGTTCAGATTACTCTCATTGGTAAGCGCTAAATCAATTCTGGACATTGCTCTACCACCCCTGCTTACACAGGAGTACACTCTCTTCCCTCGACCCAGATGTTCCCATGTATCCACCAAGCCCACCTCCATACAGAACTGGGCCAGTGGGGAAGAACCAGAATTCCTACCCAAATCTGCATCTAAAGTCAATCTATCCCTTTTAGGATCTATAACAGCATTAAAGTCTCCCATCAGGACAAGACTGCACTCTGGTCTCCCTTCCAAAAATAACAGCAACCGATTAAGTGAATAAACCGAAAACGGCGGGGGTATATAAAAAAAGGCCAGAGTGTAGTTATGTCCATAGAGTCTACCATACAAAAAAATAAATCTCCCCTGATCATCTATAGAGGACTCTATTACCGTAAAGTCTACAGAGTAATGGATTAAAACCGAGACTCCCCTTGAGGCACTACTAAAAGTGGAGTGATATGATTGAGCTTGCCACCCCACTCTCAAACGAGACACCGTCTCCTTGGTTAGATGGGTTTCTACTATACAGACAATAGCGGGGAGAACTCTTTTTATTGCATCCATAATGGCTTATCTCTTAGCTCTCTCCCCAAGACCTCTAACGTTCCAAGAAAAAATTCTGACCGACATTAATCACCAAAAGGAAAAGAAAAAAAAAAAAAACACACCTCTGCAAGGCAAATCCCTCCCTCCCCTCCCATTCCCCTCCCCCCACTGGTCCGCCCGATCCTGTCAGCAAACCTCTATCTTCCGGCCACTCTCCCCCCACTAACCCCAAAATATACATTCTCACAACCGTATGAATGGGTCTGCATCTGTTCCGCAGCCCTGCAAAAATATAGAGCATGTCTTATTATTGTCCAAAATTGCAGAAAAGAATAGGCATTTTCTATATAGTGTCGGTCATTTGCAGTCCACATAATGCAGAACATACAAGGACCGCAAAACTCTTATGGTCATGTTATGGTCTACTCTGTTAACAGCATTCAGTGTTATACTTAGCAAAAGCCATAGCATTCAGTGCTATGCTTAACAAATACCATGTACTTTAGAACATGGGAACCAAATGTCTAGAGATTACTCACTGACTTGTATACAAGCGTGATCGTCATGCAATGTTACCTGTACAGTTTTCACTATTCAGGGGGGGAGGAGGTGAGTAATGACCTATTGTCAGTGGTGTGATCCTATAAAGAGGTGTTATCTTTCATTGTAATCCTGCCTGTGATGATAATGATATGACTAATAAGAAGAGATCTCTACAGAACAGACAATATCAGCTTATTTGACGGTTAGAGGCCAGAATGAAAACACAAAAATGCTGAATTAATTGTATATATAGATTTTGTATGAAAAATTATTAAAAAAAACACCTCCAAAGTATATTGTAAATAAATATATAAATATATAAATATAAATATATAACAAACAATTGGGGGGCATCATTTATCAAGACCACATTTTAAAGGGCTTGTGTAGCCTGTTTATATTGATGAGCTATCGTTAGGATAGGTCATCAATATCTGATCGGCAAGGGTCCAACACTCAGCAACCCCACCTATCAGCTATTTGAAGAGGTGAAGAGGAGACAGTGCTTCATGTGAGTGCTTCTTCCATTTCTTCCTTTTCATTACACTATGCTTTGTCTCCCTTACAGTGGGGGCTTAGTCTTATTACAAGTACTTGCTCTATTCAAGTGAATGGAACCAGTACTCTTAGTTACACTGCACTTCCGAGACAATGGGCAGTGTAATGAAGAGGAAGTAGTGCTTGCACGGAGCGCTGCCTCCTCTTCAAACAGCTGAGTGACGGGGGTCCGATACCCTACTTTTCTGCCGTGGAAAAGTTGCAAATGTCGTTGTATGCTATATTTGCAGCTAAATTGTGTGACTTTTTGGCTCTCAAGTAATTTTTTAGAATTGCTAAAAAAATGGGGTGTTGCAAGGGGGAGGGCCAGAAGGGTATATACATCTGTTTTTATTCAAGCAAGTTTTATGGCATAGATAAAGCTAGAACCCTAGATTTAAGTGTGTTGCATTGCCTGCTAGAAGATGAATCATCAATATAAACAGACCCCTTTAAGTGTCGGTGTTGATTCCATGTTTACTACCGGAGAATGCAACAAACTTATGTTGAGGCGCAGGCCTCTCATGAATTTGTTGAATCTTCCAGCAAGCCATGCAACACACTTACATCTAGGGTTCTATCTTTATTCTAATCTGAATTCAATAAAAACAGATATGTATGCCCTTCTGGCCCTCCCCTCCCCCTTACAAAGCCCCATTCTTACAGCAATTCTGAAAAGTTGCATAATTTTGCTGTAAACGTAGCATGCAAAAACAATTGCAACTTTTCCATGCCAGAATTCTGGCATAAAAGCCATAGTGAATGCCCCCTAAATACATTCCATTTACGCTTCTATACTTCTTGGATGATTTGTCTTTTGAAGTGATGATTTCAAACAGTTTAAGCCCCAGAAAAGTGATGGCATCACTGGTATCACCCGCTGTATATAATACCCAGAATCTTGATAAAATTGCTCAGAACTTACACGTGTGTCAGGGGCTCACTTTTAGAATCACATTATATATTTTTCTCTTTTCCATCAAGATCTTTCTTTTCTACTATTTTATTTTTCTTTCGAAATCACTTTCCTATGCCTGCAGACAAAACAAACTGTACTATTCTGAAAAAGCTGAAAAGCAGATTGCCATCCTCATGTAGCATCCCCTATTATTGTGAGACATCATTCAATGTCAATAACATGGAAGGAGTTTAATGCTCTTCACTATATATAACTATACAAACAGTAATACATAGTAATAGCCATTCCTGATGGAATTCTTTGTGTCAGTTGGCAGAATAAGTCTACCACCAGAACCTATTGGTGGAATATGTATGTGGGGGAGGCTATATATTAATTTAGTCATACACTGGAATTTCTATGGCCTCCTTGAAAACAAAATAAAGTCAGGGACACGCAAGTTTCTTTTTTGGCTTTGTCTGATCTGTCCAGTGATTAATTTGTTTGGTTTTGTGGTGTGGCCTGGCAATTTATTTTATTTGCTGATCTGAATAATTTTTCATGGGAAATCAATCTGAGATAGTACATTTAGGGAAACCATTTCATTTTACAGTGCCAAAGAAACTGTCACTATGCATGCCCCAAACCAGGAAATTGAGAACTGGACCTCCCAATTGGTTCCAGATCCACTATGAGATTTTGGAGATCTGCAGTTTGCTGGACTGCAATATGGTTTTAGGCTAGGACCAGATCTGGAGCCATTACTATAAGTATTTAAAGGCTTAGAAAGACTTTCTTATGGTACATGGGTGATGAATGTATGAAATTATATATGCTCTTTAAAATACAAATCTAAGCATATAATATAAATTATTCATCTGGATTTTATTATTAGAGGAACCAGCCAGTTCCATTTCACAATGCTACTCTTAGTAATGCTTGGCACTCAGTTCAAAAGATACACTAGCTTTAAATAAAACAATTATTTTGACTTAATGCTTAGATGGAGACATATACAGATGTAAAAAATGCCGTACACATGCAAAAGCGAGAATTTTCATAACAGGATCTTATTTTCCACATTCTTAAACATGCATGAGGAATGTGCTGCCTATTTATACAAATATAAAAAATAAGTTAGCATTTCACATTCAGGCTGTAACCAGAATGTAATACACTAGGTAATAAAGAAACATTTTATATATATATATATATATATATATATATACAGATTGCAAATATATGTTTGGAAAATAAAATATAATGACCTTATGAGACCCATAATGAGCCCTTAAATCCTTAGATGGTCAGGTTCATATAGGGCAGGATGGTGCAGTTTTTTTTTTACCCTTATTTTTTTCAGGATTGGAAAATAAAAGACAATACACAAACATAATAGGTTTACAATTCTGATAGTTTTGCCACATCAAAAACTGCATGTGCTAAGCTGGACATTTGTGTATATATATATATATATATTTTTTATTTTTGCTTAAGCTCTCTTACTCCCCTTCCCTAAATATGTTTTTCAAGCACTGCAGGTTTTTGCTGTATTTTCAGTGCATTACATCAAGCGTTCCACTTTCCTGCAGCTACCCTCAGCATACAACATACACACAGAACTCTGAATGACTCTATTCTTTTCCTGATAAAAACAGATTTTTTTTACCTATTAATTCTATCGATCTCACTAAATATGTCTCTAAACTATCCCTACAACATCCTAATATGGCCGGTAGTGTCGGCAATTGGTGTCTGTCACCACAAAAGGCAGACACATCCTCTCATGGCAGTCTGAACTTAGTGTAGTGCTTTAAACAGAGCTGAAGGACCTTCCAAAATCCTGCCCCCTGATTGGCTCAAGAGCTGTCTGTAAGCCTGTCAGCCAATCAGGGTAAGCACTGCACCCTCCCTGGGTCTTATGATCTTCCATATTCATGCACAGTTTTGCATGATTTTTCTGAAGTGAATCGGTAAAACTTCATATTCATTTGGCAGCAGATTTTTTGTGAAATTCATAATGAATCTATTTACTTTAGAACTGGTGAACTAATCTCTAATATACAGTAATATACAGTAATCAATTGAAAAAAAAAATGTTGATAAGTTAATTGATATGATGTGTTGTTAGATGCTTCTCTTAGTTCTTCTCTTAGTTATGTGGTAGGCAGTTTTATAACCTACCATTAAAATATGGTTTGGACATGGAAAAAAATACGGCTGTGTGCATGAGACCTAATGAGGTAACAGACTGAGTGAGCACTAAGTCTGTTACCTCATTAGGTCTCATGCACACAGCTGTATTTTTTTTCCATGTCCAAACTACATTTTTTGTGGATTGGATGCAAACCCAATCATTTCAATGGGGCTGCAAACAATGTGGACAGCACACTCTGTGCTGTCTGCTTCCATATATCTGCATGTCCATCCCACAAAAAAAATTGAACATAAAAAAAATTCTTGTCCATTTTGCAGACAAGAATAGTTTTAATTTTTATAATTGGGCCTGCTGAAATTGTGGGATGCACATCGGTGATATCCGTATTTTGCGGATTTGCCGTTTACGGACCATAAACTGAATACAGTCATGTGCATGATGCCTAATTCACATGTTCAGTCTCAGCACAATCAACCAATGAATTCTGCCTCCTGCTCTCTGGAATGTCAGATGTGAGATTTTATCCTTTTCTAGAAAAAAGCAGGCGGGGCATATAAAACTAACCCTTAAAGGGATTTTCAAGGGTATTTTTATTTTAAAGAGGCAATTTTTCACCATTTAATGATACCCCACTGCTACCATTTCAACAATGCTCAAGTCCCCACCGCTTTCCACTTCCCAGTCAAGGCTTGACTTACAGAAAATGTCTGCCGATGCCTGCTTAACCAATCATTGGTTGAAGTCATGACCCACCTTCTCTTGTGATTGGCTGACCGGGTATCTCCAGCCATTTCCTATGTGCTGACTATGGAGCAGAAAGTGGAGAGCAGCAGGTACCGACGCAGCATCAGAGCAGCCGTGGTCAATCTGTGAGCATGGATAATGATATGCTTTAATTTATTTATTTATTTTTTATAAAATTTTATTGAAGGAAAATGGTTACACAAAGATAAACATCGCCCATATGACAATCAATAATTATACAAATTATGTTGTATTATATCTGGTCATATGTTCACTAGTTGAAGTAAATGTAATTTCTTATACATGTCATTATGTAATAAACATTGTATACATTCTATTTTCCGTATTTACTTATTTTGTTGTACAAACCCCCCAACACAAAACAACAAATAAACAGAACATTTTTCGCTCCGTGAATTTCGGCTCTACCGCAGAATGTAAGTAGGACATTGGTCTATTATGATGAGTCAACCTTCTAATAGTGAACTAATTGATATCTAATTGTCCAAGTGTACCTTTAACTTTTTCTAGCAAGTACCATTGGGTATCCTGAAATTAGGTCATCAATTCCTTTATGTCTTCTTGTTGCTCTTTATGTTGTTCAGCTTCTAGTCTATCCATGTACAATATCTGCTTCACTGTACCTATCACATTCTCCAGTGTGGGGATCGTGGGGTGTAACCAATGTCTCAAAATATTTTTCTTCACTGACAATAAAAATATATGTATACCCCTGATATTAATCACATGTGGAGTATTTCCCTCCGTGTCTAAGGGGAAGTAGTAGAAGATGCATTGTTTTGGAGAGAGATCCAGTTCAGTGTCCCAGATCATTTTTATGTGGTCGACTGCTTCTTTCCACAGCTGGGATAGATTCGGGCATTCCCATAAGCCATGGAGCAGATTTGCCTTGGGTAATTGACATTTTGGGCAGGATCTAAGATAATATTCAGGTGCATCCTTTTAAGATAGATCGAAGGCGTTTGTGGCCTTGTGGACAATTCTGAACTGCATCTCCCTCCAGGTTTCACTAACAGCTTGTCTCACTCTTTCCATCCCTGCCCTTATTTTTTATGCTGATGAGTCGTATTTTAGTTCTTTCTCCCATTTCCTGAAGACTGAATCTGCCAGTGCTATGGAATGTGTACTCTGGAGTCTGCGGTACAATTCTTAGAGTGAGCCAGCTGTTCTCTTGTGACCTATCAAACCATCAAACCAAGCTAGTCTGTCTGTGTCCCCCACTTTTTTTGCTTGTTTTGTGCAATATGATTTTATTTGTGTGTATGGCAGAAAATGAGATGGAGGTAGTTGGACCTGAATCTGGAGTTGGCTCCATGGGGTTAATCTGTCACCTGAAGCCGTCAGAATTTTTTTAAAATCTGTAAATACCTTTTTTCTTTCCATTTATGGTACATCTTGGATTGTCTCCCAGATGGAAAAGCAGGAAGGGTCCTTAAGGGCATATAGGGAGTAATATACATGGGTAAATTATATATTTTCCTAATCGCTCTCCATGCTGCCGTAGTATCTCTGATCAGGATATAATTTTTTTACTATAGGGGGCACATCCCTTATTCTGGTACATAGGAGCGCCACTAAATCCCAAAG
Organism: Bufotes viridis; assembly: GCA_033119425.1. NCBI lineage: Eukaryota > Metazoa > Chordata > Amphibia > Anura > Bufonidae > Bufotes > Bufotes viridis. The sequence continues at coordinate 145,544,613 of CM065592.1, read as the reverse complement.
AGCCACCAGTTCTTTTTCCAGGTGCCAATAAAAGAAAAAGAAAGTGTTCCATATCCAATCCCTGATATGTATAGCTACGGCCGCCAGATTATATCTCCTAATGTTCAGGAGCTGTAATCCCCCCTCCCATTTTGTTAGGATCAGCTTTTTCATAACTTATTCTAGATAATTTCTTTTTCCACAGGAATTGTGTGAAAGCCTTTTGTATTTTGTTGACATCTGTGTGCTTTATAAGCAAAGGAATGGTCTGCATTGGGTACAATAATCTTGCAAAGCTAATCATTTTTAGTAGGTGTGCTCTTCCGAATAGGGAAAGTGGAAGATTAGACCATCTTTCCAATTCTTGTTCTATCTTATTAATTAGGGGAGCATAGTTTAATGTATATAGGGATGTTGGTGTTTCCCAATTTTGATACCTAAATAAGCCAGATAATGCGACACTACATCAACCCTATAAATGGGACGAGGAAGTGAGGTATGCCCTTGTAGATATAGTAACTGACTTTTGTCTACATTTATTTTGTAACCTGTGAATTCTCCATATTAAAGCATAGTCTCCAAAACTGTATCTTAATGATAACAAGGTGAACTCATAAAATATCAATATATCGTCTGCAAAGCATGTTTTTAATTTTAACCCATTTTGTCACATTTTTAACCCAAAAAATATTCATCCCCTCAAAAACTCCTATAATATATAAAATATTTTTAACTGTAAATTTGAATATACAGTTTTAAAGATGTACAGATGCTATAAACTAATACACTAGAGGGTTATTGTAATTGTCTATGGAGTTGTGTACTTCTAGATAAATTAAGGGACAGCGATCTTTTCCCTGAGGTGAGGCACATTCATATCTGTCCCCCATTTATCTAGTTGATTGACATTTAATAACTGTCAATTCTTGAAAACATCCTTTAGTAACCTGAGTTTCTCTAGCTTAATTAGTCAAGAGTCCTGTCTGATAGAAAGTATAGATCTTTCCCATCAAAGTTTAACTTCTCAATGCAGAAGATACTTCACTACTTATTAATCCATTACATTGAAAGACTGATGATACAAGGCTACTATTTATGCAGAAAGTAAAGAGCACAAAGATCTATACGGATTCATTGTCTGGCTTAAGTATTCAGCGCTTTCTACAATTCTTCAACAGCTGGAACATCTTTCAGAGTGTATATCAGGCATGTATATCAAGGGACCATTTGATAGCTGCATACATTTGGAATGCCAGTTTATACATTATTATACCAGGCTGCAAAGCACAGCAAAATCAAATGCTAAAGTAAGGTATTGGACTTTGAAAAAAGTTTAAAATTAAAGTGCTTACCCCATAACTATAAAAGAAAAGTATGGAATTGTAACGGAAAGGGCAGGATTCAACCTACATAAACTCTCAATTTATTTTCTTTGATCGTGGCATACTGTGGATTTCAGAGCGTAAGTAAACTCTGTAGTATTCAGTTGAGTAGATTTGGAATCGTTTAATTGAGTCAGCAAACACCCAACACTAAGCAACTTGTCCTTTGTTGTAATTTGATTCTATATAATTTTGTGTTTAATCATAGTTTTAGACATGTCACAAACTGCTTGCAAGTAATTCTATATATTAGACAGACCTACTGTACCATGTCTTGCTCTTGACCACAATTAAGTTGATCACTGTGATGATTATTTGGCGATTCTATTATTTAGAGCTCTATATGTATGTATACATCTTGCAAAATGGGTTGTTATTAGATGCAAGATCCCTATAATTGAGAGTATATAATGATAGGATACAACAAAGTGGTATACATGCAACATCTTTTCCACTGAAAAAGTTCTATGCATACTCAAATACTAGATTTTTCTTGTGTTTCCTCTCTCCTCTGCATCTCCCACCCTCATTCCATTTAACATTTCCAGCTCTTAAAGGGGTTTTCCAAATGTTTTATCATGATTACCTATGCTCAGGATAGGCCATCGGTAAGTGATCGGCGGGTCTGACTCCCGGCACCCAAACCAATTAACTGTTTGACGAGACCGCAGTGCTCCAATGAGTTCTGTGGCCTCCTCACAACTTACCAAGCACAGGACTGGCCACTGCATAGTGTTTGTACTTGGTACTACAGCTTGATTCAGTTGAAAGGGGCTGAGCTGTTTCTAGGCCATATGACTGATGAATATACTGTAAGGTCACTAACCCAGGGGAGGCTGGGGCACTCACTGGAGCCCTTCAGCCTCTTTAAACAGGTGATCAAGAGGGGTGTTGGGAGTCGGACTCCTACCGATCAGATATTGATGACTTATGCTGAGGATAGCTTATAAGTAGGAATGAACAAACTTCTGTTTTCAAGTTTGGCGTACAAGATTCAGGTTATCTAAGAATTCCACTACCACAGATTATAATTCTTATGGCAGTGAAATCAATAACGAATTGTTAGATAACCCAAACCCGAACCTTGTACGCCAAACTTGAAAACAGAAGTTCACTCAACACTACTCATCAGTATAAAACACCCTCTTTAACTTCCACAATGCTATGTAAAGCAACACAAAGGTTGATGGCTCTGTTTAAAAATATAGTAATTAGTTTATTTGTCAGGTTATAATATTAAAGCAATACAGTAAAATTGCAAAAAGGTATCTTAAGGATAAAGTATAAAACATAAGAGACGGACATGACAAAGTAAGAAAAAAATGACTTCACTATTGTATTTCAAAGCTTACAGATATGCCACATTTAATAATAGATTGTCAAATATTTGTTCTGTTTTGCGACCTTTCGGCCTTAAAACCTATAATTTATATTGCTATTCTATTTTCTGTGCACTTTATCAAGTGGTGTGGAATTGACTGACAAGTAGTTACCATGTTACAATGCATCTAAGGCATTACACAAACTCCTTTTCTAGCTTCTACTTTGGGTAATGCAATGTCATGCTGTTAAATGCAACCTAGCAGAAAATGGACACAGTTTATTGACTATACTAATTTTTGTTTCTTCAAAGGGTATATTTATTTTAGCTTCATCTGTTGAATCTAAAGCCAGCAAATAACAACGTTTTATGAAAAGAGCTAAGATACTGTTGAGTTTTAAGAATGGAGAAAGCAACTATGGTATAGCATTAAAATCATGTGGGGTTTTTTTTTATATTAGTTTAGCTGTAGGATAATATTCAAGGGACATTCTGAGACCCTAGTAATAATAAATAAAAGAACATAGCCATAAAATATAACAATATTGTACGTGGATAGTGTTATAGTCATAGGATGATGTGGTCACTTTGACTACCATATTAGATACTACATTGAATGGCACATGACAGAAAATAGTGTTATGCAATCCTGGCAAAATGTTAGGACAACAACATATCCTTTATATGTACATGCCCTATGTTTATGATGATTATTTTTGTTATTATGGCACACTGGGAGAGCGATTTCTGCTGAATTTGCACCATGCACCAATATTAAAGGAGGGATTAGAAAAACATGGCTGCTTTCTTTTCTTAAAACGGATAATGGGGGAGATTTATAAGACTGTCACCCCCTTACACCACCAGAGGATGCCCCTAATTTATGATGAGACGAATGTCTTATCATAAATTAAGCACATCCTTCAGCAGTCCATGCCCCTAAATTTTCAACAGCTCAGAGCTGCCATATATTTCTGGCTTTATTTCTGCCAGAACACTGACATAAATGAAGATAAATTTGTTGGGGTGACTAGCCATGCCAACTTCCCTGCACTTTCCACAACCATTTAAGGGAAAGTAGTAAGGACGCTGTAAATCCAAGAGACACAACAATAAAATAAAAAAATCACAGTTGAAAAGCCAGAAACACATTCTGTAGTTTGCGACTTTTTAATGCCACTTTTCAGGCACAAGGGAGATGATAAATCTCCCTCATAGTCTGTAAAGCAGTGAAGTTTATGTCAGTGCTATATATGTGAGTTAAAATAAAACAGCACCACACCTGACCTCTCATAGTGTGCAGCATTGCAACTCAGTCCCATTTACTTCCATGGACTAACCTGCACTGCCAGTTTTTCAACTGTTAACGGTTTCAAATTTTAGCTATTTTTGAAACAAAGCAGCCATTTTATTTCTAATCCTGGACAACCTCATTAACCCTATCAACATAACCAAATATAGTGGATGTCAGGTCTTCAAAGATGGCAGTCTATGGGATAAAGAATCAGATAACCTCTTATTCAAGTCCCCTAGGGGTAGTTAAAAAAAGTTTTGAAAAATCTAAAAAAAATAACAAAATAAAATGTAGCAAAGGAAAAAAAATCTAAATGATCGATGTACATAGTCTATTACTTGTTTTATATCATTACACTATAAACTCCAGCATTTGTATATGCTACATATTGGTGAGTTTTCATGTCAGGCTGCTCAGCTATGATGTCATATCATAGGCAGGATCACATCATTACCATATATTTTAAATTAGTGCAGTATATAGTGAGGACCCCCAACAGGATGATCTGCAATCCCTCCTCACATTCTAGGACAGGTTGCTGGCTGCCATTTTAAATCATTCCAGGAGAACCCCTTTAAAATACATAATCCAGGGGGACATAATCTTCATCTAACACAGAAAATCTATAAAATGTGCCATCACTGTAATCATATAGACCCAGAGAATGAAGGTAACAAACATGCCATTGTGACTGTAAAGAGAGTGCCATAAAAATTATACATATAAAATAGTGGCTACATTTTATGTCTAATTCCACCCAATTTGGATTTTTTCCAGCTCCCCACAACATCATATGCAATAATAAAGGGTGCTATTTGAAATTACAAATTGTCGTTCAAAAAAACAACCCCTTATACAGTACATCTATGTGAATGAAAAAATTAAGAAAGTCATCTCTTTGGAAAGGCAGGGAATTAAAAACTAAAATAAAAAAAATTGAAAATCACTTGGAGATAATTAAACTTCAGGAAGGTGTTTAATTATCTCTTCCAGTGTTTTCCAATAAAAGGGTATTTTATTCCAGGAGAGGGAAATTACCTTATATTGAAGTGTCTGAATATAAATGGAAAACTACTTAAAAGGGTATTCCCATCTCAGACTATAAATATGCCCCCATTGTCTTATAGGTGCAGGCACCACTGCTGGGACCTGCACCTACAACAAGAACAAAGCGTGGATCGCTGTGGCTGGAGGACCCCGGATTTCCCCCCTGCTCCCATAGAAGTGAATAGAATAGCCAGCACTCATCTATTTTCGGCGGCCCCATAGAAATGATTGGAGAGCGGCTGCGCATGCGCAGTGCACCCTCCGTTCATTTCCCCGCTCCATTCTCATTGTAGGTGCGGGTCCCAGCGGTGGGACCCACACCTCTCAGACAATGGGGCATATTCTAGCAATATGCCCCCATATTCTGAGATGAGAAAACCCCTTTAAGATGACCACCCAAAATTACATTTAAAGGTGGTCTTTAAGAGGGGTGGATTTCTCAAAAAAGGTGGTTAGTGTGCATAATACATGATGGAACTGAAAATCTGTCTCAGGGAATCTGGTTTGGATAAAGTGGTGGTCGTTTGGAGAGGTTTCACTGTATTTAAGATTATTACACCCATCAAAAAGCCTTCCGTCGGCAAGTCCATGCCTTTTCTTCTGCATACAGTATATTTGTAAAAAAAAAAAAAAAAAACTATTCCAAGGAATATAAACTTTTGTATTCTGTATTAAAAAAAAAAGAATATTAATACATCAGTACGCAATGGATGCAGTACAATTTATTTGGAATTTCGTTTTAAACCAATACAAAAATAATTCACAAGAACATAAGAAATATGAAGTTTAAATAATCAGGAAATAAATATGTTCTTTTTTTTGTATAAAGGTTGTTTGAGCTGAACTTATTTTCTACAACAGCTACTACTGTAGTCTGAAATGTGTTGCTAAGTAACAGATATTCTAATCTATCAGTAGTGAATTCTACATTAGATAACAGATGGGAACTGGTTATTGAGAAGTAGACAACAAGAGATATGGAATCTAATTATTTGTTGACAAACAAAAGTTAAACTGTTGCATTGAAAATAAAGCTAATAGTGCTTATTCTGTCTAAATACATTTTGTAGGAATGGATGTTGTAGGAATGGATTTTGTAGGAATGGATGTTCATTAAGCGGTTAATGAAGCTATAGTTTCACATGCACTGTGTTAGTAAAGGGTATGTGCACCTTTGCTGAAATTTTTTACGTATACTGTAAGTCTACTTGAAGATGTTATGGTTTCAAAATGAACTTGCCTATAAGTGAAGCTGCAAGCTTAGAGTTTTGTGGGTATTCCCTTTGAAGCATGCATTCTCTTTCTACATCCTTCAATATTCTGCCTGTAAGCCTTTACTCTTTCGCCCGGGCTTGCCTATATGGGAGTGTAAGCCATAATTGCTATGAGAAAATACAGTACATACGTTTTCTCAGGAATGTATAACATGGGACCATATAGTTAATATGAAACATAACCCCATTTTGTGGAGCTAGGACAGAAAGGGCTAATATTTGTTTCGCCATTCAAGCCTTTTTCATGACTCTTTAATTACCACTGCTTGTTCTCACCACCCAGTGGCAACCCCCTTCTGAAATATAGGTATACATAGAAGTAAAATATACATCAAATGGTAGGATAGTTTTACAGAACTCAATTTGCAAGCTTATTTCTTTTTTTTTAATTACTTTTGATACATTGGGAGAAAAAGAAATGGTACAAAGGTGGACATGCCCTACTATTCAGGCTAGATTAAAGATGTAATATTTTAAAAATATATCTGAAAAAATGCAGCTTATTTAGCTCTTAGGGAAGTTTCAAAGAGTAAAACAATATAATGCAACTTGAACTTCAGTGCTAAAATGATAGAGCTGGGATTCAGATCCTCACAGTTTAAATTGCAATGTAAAATATGTACATATTGCAACATCATTCCAAACCACAGAGGATTTTTTACTGTTCCACTAGACCTAGTAAAACAAAGATTAAATTTATATATTGGATAAAACATAAAAACTAAAAGAACAAAACTAATAATGTCTCATATTCACAAGAAGAAAATACTAAAAATGTTTTTTGTTGCATCTCAAAGACAAATTAGTATGAAAAAAATAATTATCAACAATTGAAATTTTAGCATTTTACTTTGTGTTTATGATCTTAATCATAGGCAATCAGTGAGAAAAATAATCTGTCCTTTGTGAGAATAAACTCATTTGAGTAGGCAAAATGGGATCAAATGCAATCAAAGACAGTGACACAGAAGTCCATTTATTTTGAGCCTTTACATTTAAGCCCAAAACACAAATAAGCAACTGCTCGACTGAGCACTAACTAAATATACAGTATAAGTTTCCAAAACTATACAAATAGTTTACTACCAACCACTTGAACAGAACCACATTAGCTGGTTTTACCTCACAACAAGAGTAAATGTCCACTTTTAGGCTAGCAATCACAGTAAAAGCATGTCTCCTCTAATGGCTCTCTCTAGTGCACACCTTGAACCTTACATGGGTTGGACGGGATCCTAAAAAAGTCACTTAATTGTGTAAACCCCGTCTAGTCTCCTACAGTGCATAATAGTGTACCTGTCAAGTTTTCTTAAGTCTAAGCTTCAATCTTCATGCCCCCGCCGCGTTGCATTGCTTACAATCCAAACTTCCAGGTTGTCTGAGTAGATGAGCAGCAGCCACAACACTTTCCATAATGCTGTGTGCTGCAAGATCAGGGAAATATGTAAATACATATTACACCCTTCCCTAGGCAGAAATCTCCACTAACTACACCCTCCATCATCCCCTTGCTGTCTCTTCATAATATTTCCTATCACAGCTTTAATATGTCAAAGCACTGGACTCTTCATAGCCTGCTTGTGGATTGAGAGCATCAAACAGCCTATTCCAAGATCAAATGGATTGGACATCATGCTCATTCGGGAGAGGATTTTGGGAGAAGGGATCAGACCAGGGTCTAGTCTTGATGTCAGAGAAAATATACTCTCCACAGAGGGAGAAGTCATGTGACCACTCTCCCTATCTCCAGAGTGAGACAGAAAAAAGTAGTGCAAGTACATTAGTAAGTTGTAGGGACTTTCAGGTGAAATACAGGAAAAGGGAAATAAAGTATACTTAGATAACCCCTTAAATAGCCCAGCAATGAGCTTGACTTGTGTTACAAAGAAAATACTGGCCAGGAAATGATAGGCTCCACTACCAACTTGGCAATCATTAAAAATCCATGACTGAAAACACCATAAATACCAAATAATTTTATCCCGGTGTTGCCGCTGAGTGGCAACAAAACCAAAAGCTGACAATAGTCCACCAGTAAGGCCTCATGAACATGTCATGGCAGGTGCAGTACCAAGAACTCGTTGGCATTTTGTTGGATGCTACATTTTACCATTGAAACAATGCTTTAGCAGAAAAACATCTCAATAATACTGCATGCAACAGAACATGAGTTCATTTACAAATATTTTTGATAAGTGCATCCTGGCAACAAGGGCAAACAACAATTCTTGATGTATAAAGAGTCACATTTAGCAGTGGCTTTAAATAGCGGTAAATGGAAAGCCTGATATTCATACAATCCTTTGTTAGCAACATAGCAACAGAGTTATATGTATGTTACCAGAAATTAAATTATGTTAAATTATTAGCTTTGGAACATTATGAATGTAGAGAACTGAAAATAGCACTCTATACACTGAATATCCAAGTTTAATACCCTCAGAATTTAAATAAAAAAAAGTCTAGGCACAGTTTGTTACACAGCAAAGGTCAAAGTAAAAAATGTCCTTCTTACCAAGCACCCCCAGACGATAGTTTACGGTGATGACTATAACATTTCCATAACTTGCTAGGACACTTCCATCAAACAAATTACCAGTGCCTTCCATATAGGAACCACCATGAATATAGACCATCACAGGCTTGGGACCTCCACTATCTCTGATGTCTAGAAAAGAAAACATGGTTAAATATACTTGTGTCACATGAATACAGAAAGAAGAGACATTCGTTTACCCTTTTGTTGATGTTTCTTAATAGAAAAAAAAATATCTATTATGCCCAATATAGGAATTCTTTAACTATACCATTTTTGTGACGTATTCAATTTTTTTTCTCTCCAAATAACATGAATTACGCTTGAATGGATTTAATATTTTCTCTCCTTATGAACACATTCAAGATCAAGAAGCACTGAATTGTAATTAATTAATAAAAAATTTCTACAATATATTTTCTAAAAATCTTTTGTACTGCTGCCAGGATTATAATATGTTGATCCTTTTTTTGGGAGTTAAGGTGGGTTTTGAACTAATGGGAGGTCTGTGGATGGTGCACTGTTATGGGGGATCTGTGGATGACACTGTTATGGAGGATCTGTGGATGACACTGTTATGGGGGATCTGTGGATGACACTGTTATGGGGATCTGTAGAGGACACTTTTAGGGGGATCTATAGAGGACACTTTTAGGGGGATCTTTGGAAGACATTCATAGGGGGATATGTTAAGGACACTGTCATGGGGATCTGTGGAGGACAGTGTTATTGGGGGATATGTGTAGATCACTTATTGGGGGATTTGCAGAGGACACTATTATGGGGATCTGTGGAGGACAGTGTTATAGGGGGATCTGTGGAGGACCCTTATTGGGGGATCTGTGGATGACTTGTATTTAACGTATTTTTCTTTTTATAAGACGCACCAGATGATAAGACTCGTGTAGGTTTTTGTGAAGGAAATTAAGAAAATAAAATATTTTGAACTAAATGGTGTGCTATTGGTGGTTTTTGAACTAATGGGAGGTCTGTGGATGACGCACTGTTATATGGGATTTGTGGATGTGCACTTATAGGAGGATCTGTAGAGGACACTTATAGGGGAATATGTTGGAAGACAGTGTTATTGGAGGATCTGTGGAGGACACTTATAGGGGGATATGTTATGGGGATCTGTGGAGGATAGTGTTATTGGAGGATCTGTGGAGATCACTTATTGGGGGATCTGTGGAGAAAACTATTATGGGGATCTGCGGAGGACAGTGTTATAGGGGGATCTGTGGAGGACACTTATTGGGGGATCTGTGGATGACTTTATTATGGGGGAATCTGACCCCATTACATTGGGCCCCAGTTATAGCAGCCCAGCCATCACATATAAGTGTATGCAGCAGCCCCTAGCAGTGCTGCTTTGCAGTGATTGCTTATCTGCAGTACTCACTATGCATGCAATGGGCAGGCTGGCAGTGCACATCACTCAGTTACATCTCATTAATGAAGTGGGCGGGGCTGGAGTGTGACTGAGTGAGTGACGTGTGCTGCCGGCCTGCCGCTGCGTGCATAGTGAGTACTGCAGATAAGCAATTACAGCTAGTTTACCAAAGCAGCACTGCTAGGGGTTGCTACATTAACTTTATATGTGATGGCTCCTCTGATCAGGGCCCGGCTTAATTAAGTTAAGTGACTGTGCTGGGTCCCGCTACTACCCTGATAACGCCCCTGTTTACATGTCACTGGCACATCACGGCCTGTGATGTGCCGACCATGTAATAATGCTCTATTTGCTTTATCAGATGCATGGCCACTTTCCCCCACCTTTGGGGGGAAAAAGTGTGTCTTATAAAGCGAAAAATATGGTATTTTCTATATAGAGTCAATTAGATTGGTGGGGGTGCTACCACTGGGATGTCCACTGTGGAGCCCCTCAACATGAATGGAACAGCCCGTTGGGCATGAATGTTGCTGCTCTATTCATTTCTATGGGAGTTTCAGAGATAGCTGAGTACAGAACTCTGCTACCTCAAGGACTCCCATAGAAATGAATGTTGACAGTGTGTGCATGCCAAACTGGCTGGTCTATTGATTTTGTGGGGCTACACGGAGTACGGGATCCCTGTTCTCATCATTGGTGGAAGTCCCAGGATTAGAACTCACACTGATCTAATTGTTATCCCCTACCCACTTCAAACAATCTGCATACCCCTTTAACCCCTTATGGACCAGATTTATTTTTTTTTTTTGCGTTTTTGTTTTACGCTTCCTGGCTTCCCAGAGCCATAACTTTTTTATCTATCGGTTAACATAGCTATATGAGGGCTTTTTTTACGGGACAAGTTGTACTTTCCAATTCCACCATTTAATATTGCATATGATGTAGTGGGAGGCGGGAACAAAATTCCAAATGGTGTGAAATTGCAAAAAAAAATAAAAATTCCACCATAGTTTTGCGGGTTTTTAAATTCCGATGTTCAATGTGCGATAAAACTGACCAGTTAGTTTTATTCTACAGGTTAGTATGAATCCGGCAATACCCTATGTATAGGTTTTCTTGCGTTTTGATGGTGAAATAAATTTCAAAAGTGGGAAAAAATCCTTTTTACTTTTTTGTTGCCATATTTTGACCCCTATGACTTTTTTGTAATTATATGTATGGAGCTGTATGGGGGCTTATTTTTTCCGACGTAATCTGATCTTTTTATTGATACCATTTTAGGGTCTGTATAACTTTTTGATCACCTTTTATAAAATGTTATTTAAGGAAAAATGGTGAATCGGCCATTTGGACGCTTCATTTCCTTAAATAAAATTTAATAAAAGGTGATCAAACAGCTTTTTTACGTTTACTGTATGAGGAATTTTTATTTTTATTTTTATAGTATTGAAGTTTTCACACATTGCGAAACCCATGATGTGTATTTTTTTATTTTGATTTTATTTTTATTACAGGTTAGGCTCCATAGGAAATACTATATAGCAGCCTTGTTTTCATTCATAGAGACCCAGTCTGCTGCAGGCATGCTCCAGCTCCTATGATCGCCACATGGGGGAGCTGGAGCGCAAACCAAAAGAAAAACTTTCGGTTTGTGCATGCTCAGATGCCGTGGTCAGGATTGAACACGGCATCTGAGGGGTTAAATGTCTGTGATCTGCATCACTGCCAGTCGCGGACATGAGCCAGTGTCTGCTAAATGAAGCAGGTGGCCACTCGTGGCTATGGTGCTCGCATGGGGCAGGAGTGGGCGCCATGTTTAGGGAGAATGTACCCATATATCCTGTGTCCTTAAGAGGTTAAAATAGAACTTCACTTTGTTATTAGGTCCAGAAACGTGTGCTGAAAAATTTCTTAAAATATCTTTGCTCCATTTTTCTAAATCATCACTCAAAGTCCCCTGCATAGACAGAGAGTATAGAGAGATTAGAAGCTTACTGTATATAAAAATTGATTTAAAAGCAGTAAATTAACTTTCAATTGAAGAAAATACCCAGAATAGTGTATTTAACATTTTCTAAACATTATTTTAATATTGTTAGAAATTTTTATGGAAACATTCAAAGTTTGTTTGAGTAATTTTGTTAAAAAAGGTCGATTATAATTAATTTCTTGAAACTAATGCTACGTTTTTTAATTCTGACAATAATCAAAATTAGTACACTTGTATTTTTTTAAATTTGTTATTTTTTTATTTACAATTTTTTTTTTTAATTCAGCTGATTCGTTAGGAAAATCACAATTATCCATAATAGGCATCAATAAAAATAAGATACAATTGCAAATCTATACAGTATGTTTGCGTAGGTAAAGTTGATCAAATATTATTTTTCCTAAGTTTTTTACTGTCATTCATGAAATGTTATTGGTTAGGATTAAAAATGGATTTTTCTGTTATATGCTTGATATGCTTGAGAAAGGCATTTTAGTGTGCCAATTCCTATTGGCTAGCCTGTTCCATAGAATATACAAAGCTTTAAGGTTGAGCTATTGAGCTTGTTTGACCATTGGCACTGGGCTTAGTATGTGGAGGTTCTGAGAGTAATTCAAAAGAACACTAAGTGGCGCCATAACAATTATGTAACAGCAATATCTAGACAAAGGATCACTTAACAAATCTTATTCTAGCTTAAATTTGTTTATATTTTGATATATTTACCCTTGGAATTTAACAAGGAATCATGGGACAACCCCCAAAATTATTTAATTGTTATTGTTTATTATGTGCTTTGGATTATTTTAGGACTAAATTGTTTAAAATGCCAATGATAACTACTATGTGTAAATATTTTAGAATTTGTAAAATGAAATACATTTAAATACAATTCGCACTTAATAAGGCAAATGTTATTACAGCTGTGGGTGTCTGTGTTTTATCTTAAAGATGGCGGTGCGGAAAATAGAAGCATCAACCAAGCTTGTTGCCATTAGCAACTACGTCAGTTTTTGTTTGCGCTAGCTTTTATATACTGCACTGGATGTAGACATTTTTCCTATTCGGTGGAAGCCAACTTTTGAATTTAAATTACAACAAAACCTCATATAATTTATATGGCCAACTCTACATTTATTACATATATTATGTTAGCAATGAACATATTATGTTGATTTTTCTTGTCCTATAATATGGCAGTCATTATCAATAGAGCAGCAAAAATTAAGCTGAGGATTTAACAAACATCACCTGTTGATAATTTGGTCTTTGTGAATGTGACATTAATATGATTAAGGATTGAAAGATAAATTATTAATCTGAAATCATTAGCTGCATGTTCACAGCAGAATTGTACACTGCTAATTGTATGCTTGGAGGTAACACAGAGGGAGATTGTTTCAGAACTCTTCCTTAATTAAAATTACATAGAATTACAGAGTACCCACTGAGAACAGTAATGAAATGTTAGTACTACTGTTAAACTAGTTAGGCATTGTAGAGTACTTACAAAAGAGTTGTTTATTCCAGATCTGGGGTAAATTTTGCTATTCTCTTACCAGTACATGTTGTCTCACTGCATGATGATGTATAAATCAGTGGAAACGACCATGTAATTAGATTCTTATAGGTGCACTCTTCAACCTGTCATTGTAGACAAGCTAGAAAACCATTGTGCTTCATTTGCTATGTCAATTAGATACAATATAATGAACTGCTTTCTGATAGCTATCCTCATGGTTTATGATGGGCATGAATAACAAAAGGTTTAATCTGTTTTGTTACTGTAAGAGGGATATTTTATTTCAGGTGCTCCTAGGAGTTAATAATGTTAAAGGAAGAAACTAAACCAAGTTACAACTTATAGTAGCACTGTTCAAGTCAGTAGTGCTAAATGGAAATCGGTCCATATTCAATAGCAAAAATTGTAGGAAGTCTATGAATATCATTTATCCTTGATTTATTAAGCATCCTTCAATTAGAGCTAAAATTTCATTATGAAAATAATCACTGAAAAGGGGCTTTCTAGTTTATAAAACTATAACCTATTAGGGAATTCTGAGTAAATAGAAAGAAGCTCTTCATATCTAAGGACCATCAATTTGCTTCAGTAAAAAGATTCTACAAAGAGCATCTCTTTTTCCCAATGAAGTACCTGGCATGCCTCTGCATTAAATGGACAGCGCACAGATTTCAACTGACATGGTGTATTGCTTAATTCCTCCTGCGGTGGTGCTGCAGAAAAAATAAACTCTCGCAGCCTGGTACAACTGCATTTTCAGTTGATTCCCAGGAGTGATCAATGTATTAGGGTATTTTTTTACTTCCTAACAGGGACATTAAAATTGGAAAAACCCTCCGAAAACTGTCATTTTTTTATTTTAGATTTTGAATGTGTCTGCAGCAAATCTTGTTGGCGTATAACTCAGGGGGCACAATTGCATTTTTAACCCCTGGCTGAGCTCACACATCACGCATGGCTGAGCTCACACATCAGTTATTTGATCAGTTATTTCTATCAGTTATTGTGAACAAAAATCAGTAGTGAAACCTACTCAGAGATCAGATATAATGGAAAGATTTCCTCCTGTTCTGTGTTTTTGACCCACACCTAGTTTTGGCTCACAATAACTGATGGAAATAACTGATCAAATAATTGAAGTGTGAACTCAGCCATGCCATATTTAATTTTAGCCTTATGCACCAATAATATTTTCCCCCTTTGTGTTACAGCATTCATAACTTTTTTATTTTTATTCTGTGGGATTAGTTGAAGGTTTTTTCGGGATATATATAAAGTGTAGTAAATAACTTATTATTTTATTTTTTGGGGAAATATTAAAAAATAGCAATTTTAACATTATTTGTAAGATGTTTACTATGTGACATAACTAACATAATTTTATTATGTTTGTCTCTACAATGATTATAATACCACATTTCTATGTATTTTTTTATTTTATTTTGCAGTTTGTCAGCTCTGCAACTGCTCCCCCTCCTCCAGCAGACTGAAGGGAAGGGGGGTGGTTGTTCTAGTTGTTTATATCTCTGACTTGGTAGCAGCTTGGGCTTTGTATTGTTTGAAAGCTGGCATTTCACGCGTTCAAACAGCATCAGAATGACAGCAGTATCATTCACTACATGGGAAGTTATCACTGCTAGAAATCAGGATACACTGAATGCAGTAAAGTGAAAGTAAAAGCAGGTATTACCACAAGTATTCCCGACTCAATTTCTAACAGTGATGTCTCCTGCTTATCTAAGAGTTATGCAAAAGAGTTTGGTGGTTAATATAAAGATTTATTTTTTATTTTTAGGCTTAGTGTTATGCACAGTGGCTGTGGAAACATTGTGCCAACTAACCGGTTTGATGTTAGGTTAGACCTTAGGGTCTTATCCTGGCAATCCCGAGTTTTCAACCCTTTAACGGCTATGCAAGGATTTGGACTTTACTGCAGGAGACACCAGGCCTCTACTTCTTTGAATAGTTATGCTATAGTTGGAAGCTTACAAAGTGGGTCAGAACCACCAGTGCAATGCACAAGGAACACATGAAAGATTATAGACATAAACAGGCAATGATAAACAGGCAGAGAACATGCTAAATCCACAGGACAGACTTCAATACAGAGTTCAGACATAGCAGATAAATATACAGAAACTTAGCAAGACAGAACAGGCACAGGACTGTAGGACACAGTTCAGACACAACACATACAGATACAGAAACCTGGCAAGTCAGATAACACAGATAAGACAGGAACAAGAACTAGGAAATTAATTCACAAGCAGAACTAGGACAGACCATACATAGAGCAGACTCAAGAGCATGGCAAACAGAACTTGGACAGAATTCAGGTACAAACAGGCAAAATCCAAGGAACAGAAATCACACACTCCATAAAGACTGAAAATGCCGAGATTCAACCGAATCAATATTACACAGCAAGGGACAGGACACGGAACTCTATAGCAAGGTAATAACTCAGGAAATACATAGCAGACTTAACAAACAAATGCACATACACACACACACACAACAAAGGAAGATTAACTCATGCAGTACTGAACTGAGGAGAGATACAAAGCACATTGGCACTAATTCATACCCACAAATAACTGAGGACAGGAAGTGCTGTACAGTGGCAACATGAACCACCAAAAAAACAATAGCCCCAAAATAAAACCCGCAAAAAGCCGATGCCTGAGTCCACGGTGCGTCAAAACACCATTGTAACTCTCAAAATGGTGTAAAATAATCAAATAAGCCGTATTCTCTTTACTGATCCCTTGCTGCTCATGCTCCAATGATTCCTGGTACCCAACCAGTCTATGCTTCCTGGTCCCTCTCAAAACAGATGAAATGGCCACTGAGCCAATCATTGGCTGCAGCATCTCAGTGATTTGGTGAGCATTCATTTATTTTATGTCAAGTGGGACCTGGAAACAGAGGATTAGGAAGTGTCAAAACAAGAACAATGGGGGATTGATGAGATGAGTATGACTTTACTTATTAATATTACACTGTTATGAGCTGTTTATTTTTTGCTTTTTTTGTAATAATAAGCAATTGGACAAACCCTTTAATGGTATATCTTAAACCATACATTTATTTGATTATATTATCTTCAAAATATACTTATACATTTATTGACACAAAAATAACATGCCAAGAAGTAGTTGTTGGAACCAGATCAAACTTTATATGTGTGAATGTAATTATGATATATGTAAGTGATCATAATATTAAAGCGAAAAGATATGTTTATTAGGGAAAACTGAAAGTACCTTGTTGGGCCATCTCTAGTTTAGATACAAGATGAGCTATAATTGGGTATGGAGACGTACTGGGCACTGGAGACGTACCATATGGTATCCTGTGGCATATTTACTCACAAATGTTGCAACTGGGCCTGTACATCCTGCACACTCGTAGTTGCCAAAAATTTATCCAAACTGGCCCATTAAATGCTCATTTGGCAGTCCAGGTTTCACATTCACGACACCACTACAAATGAAGATGATAGTGGTTGACTGTCAATGGCAGGGCATACAATGGATGCTATGATACCAAATTTCTTTCTGTTAAGCACCTGAAAATCATTCAGACAGTGAAAGAGGAAGGTTCCACTTGTGTCTGGATAGTGGACAATAAAACGGTGGGAGCTGTGCATGCTTGTCGGTGGATCAAACAAACCTCTCCACTGGTGGTCTGTCTGGGTTTTCAGGAGCCTGTTCACTATGTGTACATGCTGTCATATACCCTAACACCTCATAACACTTTTGTCAGAATGGACTAAATGGTGGACATTTCATTGAATCGACCATTCTACTTCTCTCAGTCCAATGATGGGCAAAATATTTTTGATTGCATCATAGAGGTATGGCTAGCAGTCAATAATCTCTTACTAAGTGGTACACTACCCAAAATTATCCTCTGAGATCCTATTTATAGGGCAGAGGGAGAAGTACTTTTATATTCTCTTGTAGCAAGACCCACTATATAATCAGACCACACATAATCATTTATGTATCTGAGACATAAATGCATGCCAAGTTTTGAAGCAATGTAAAATTTTTATTTGGGTGCATTCTTTTTTTTTGTCAATGAGTGTATCTATACACTAATAAATATACTTGGTTAGATATAATACATAAACTATAAAACCCCATGTAGAACTAATTTTAATTCTGTGCATTTAAATAAACTGGATTCAAAATGACAATGCTTCTTGATCAAATGTGTTAGTATATCAATATTTCTTCAAAGAAACATCTAACTTTTTGGATAATTAAATATAGTAATGTCAAAATCATTTGTTTGAAAATAAAAGACAGTACCACATATTCTCATTAGCAATATTAAAATTAATGTATTCAGGGAATGTTAGAAGACATGCAAAATAGGGGTATGTTGAGAGACTTAAAACAGTGTTAGTTCAAAGATTTCACAAAATGTATTCAAGAAGTGGGATGTAAGTTATCAAAAATTCTTGTCAAGAAAACAAGAAGAGCTTTGGTGTACACACTTACTGTTTGCAAAAAAATGTAAAACGCAACAACATTCAGTCGATAAAAAATGTAGAAAAAAATATAAAACAAGCAAGAAGACAAAACACATCAATCAAAAATGGGATAAAAAGAAAAACTCTTCAAAATAGAGACAAGAAGTCAAGAAAAAGTAAAGGAGATATATTTGCAGGGATTCCTTGTCATGCAAATCGGTTTGGTGGCAAAAAAAATACCTTCATCTTCAGCACCTTCATTATCACCTAAATCATCTGTCTGTTTCTTTGTAAGGGGACCTAGGATTGAGAATGAAAACATGGAGCAAAACAGTTCAAGAATATAGTATATCAAAAAAAGAAAAACATCAAAATTCAGTCTAACACATCCCAAACATATCCAAAAAGACAAAAATATTTGATTGTGATTTATAAATTAACTCTGAAGTAATAACCTTAGATTTGTTATCATACACTGAAAATAATTTCCTAATAATAATATAAAGGTAAAATTCTCCAAATGCTTCTTTATCTAACACTGTACAGCTTTTGACTTTAAAAAGTGATAGGCCTGGCTATTATACATTGATATAGTGACAAAAAATATTGTTCTCGTAAGAGTAGACATTTTAATAGTTAAAAGTGGATGAAACAATTGTTACATAGTAACATAATAATCATTTAGTACATTTAAAAAAAAAATTCTAACACATTTTTCCAAAACGGGTAAAAATCATATTAGTTATTTACATTATTAGGTTAAATTGGCATAGTGGCAACATCTTCAAAATACACAGATCAACACAATGAAAGATTAGAACGCACATGTCGAAGCAGCAGGAAATGGCATGTTGTGTGAAAACATTTGGCATGCACAAAATAATATCAACAACAAAGATGCTCTAGTACTAGCTGCAGAAGAAAATAAAACAGGACCATCTCATGCATAAAAAAACAGCTCTGCAAAGCAAGTGGAAGATGAAAAGGTGGATGTCAATAGCTTTTTATCAAGAAACATGCATTGCGTCAACACACAGTCCACAAGGAGAAACTGGCAATGTTCGGTAAATATACTTTCTAACTGTCAAGATGATGTATCTTAAAAAATGCTAAATCTCCTCAGGACAATAGAAGCGTAATATATCACCAGGCTCTTTCAAATTGCGTCTCTAAAAAACTCCATCTTAGACTAAAACTACAAACTAGATTTTTTTTTAGATTCGCCTTGGGCAAGCTGAAGGTATCTTAAAAGATTTTTTTCCCTTAAATCAAATGTTATCTAAACATTAATATTCCATCCAACCACAAGGTTAACATCACAGGCTACACTATTGCCTTGAACTATGAAATAGTTCTTGAAATTAAGACTTTAATTATTTAAAGAAATTTGTATAGGTTTTGTGTTTGGCTGTAAATCTTTTTTTCACAATATGTCACTGAAAAAGAGATAAAGAGAAATATGATTAGACCACCATAAAACACCATGGGCTACATCCTACTACAAATATATCATAAACAAGCTACTGTTCTTAGGATATATCCATAATATGTACTTGGCAACACGTTCCTCCTGGCATTCTTATGAATATATTTTTGCTGTCATCACGGGGACCAAAGCCATGTATTATTTAGCTCTATATAAACAGTGTTAAAGCTCCTATTTTACTTATGGAAAAGAGAACAGGGCTTTAGAGACATTTAAATTAAAATTATTGTCGACAATGAAAAAGAGATGAAAGGCAGGCTGATTGATATTAACTGATGCTTTTGCATTCAAGTATTTATCTAATGTAAATGATAAATGTACAAAACTTCCCTGCCATAATACAACTGAACAAAATATATAAAAGAGTTTATGGCATTTAAAAATATAAAAAAAGAGAATGCTATTTCACACTGAAGTTAATAGAGGACACATTGTACAGTCCTTTATAAAAACACAGGAGATTTATTAAGAACCACATTTTATGTGTTGTTCTTAATCTGTGGCCCTCTGATGTCAGATGTGCTACACTTATTAATATCAAGTAATAATTGTGGCACATCTTGAGCCGTCCTTTCACCATGGAGCAGATGTAGATATCAGGTATAAGTTATGCTGTTTTTTGTTTAATGCAATTTATTTATTTAGAATAAACATGCTGTTCCGCTCACTGTCCATCCAGTGTGTCCCATTTATTTTCTCTCCCAAAAAAGTTGCACATTTTAGAGCAAATGAGACTTTGGGGGGAAAAATTCAGCTTTTTGACAGCAGAAAACTGATGTATGAGGTTTTATAAATAGGCCCTATATAGTTTACTGTGAATCCAACACAAAAACTGTACCTATCAACAGTGACAGGAATACTTTACTCCTTCAGCCACAGTAATGTACATGTAAACATCAGTGGCTGAGGGCTTGTATGGAGCGACCTTCTGCAGTAAGCCCGCTCCATAACCGACAGGTGCCATCTGTATAATACCCAAAGATGGCTCCGAACCCAGTAACTTTGCCCCTTAGATGCTGCATTTAATAGCAATCGCAGCATCTGTGAAGTTACTCAGAGGGATGTGGCTCACTCTGTCTTCCGATTGAGGCTCACACTGTGAAGTCACAGGGAAACAAACCTTACTGGTAACACCCATCCAGACCTTCATTATAAACTGTCAATTCTATAATAACTTAAAGCAGTAATAATAAAGGAATTGTTCAACAGAGTCATAAGAATAGATGCTCCAGAAATGTTATTACATGGGGAATGCAAGCAATTACTTATGTTAGGAGAGGTTACAGGCCCTCTCTAATATAATAGAAATTATATACTCAGACCATAATGATTCAACATCAGCCGAGCCTGCTTCAGCGCTCACCACACCCTCAGTACACAGCAGGGGCATAGCTAAAGGCTCATGGGCCCTGGTGCAAGAGTTTAGCTTGGGCCCCCCTACCCTCAGTGCTTTGTTGCTATAGGCAGGGGACACAGTAGCCTTCCTGCTGCCTGAGGACTAACTTGAACATTCTAGGCTCCAGTGCAAAATGTACAACAGAGCCCTCCCTGCATGCACTTTCCATAATAATCGTGTCTTCTTATTTGGCACAAGGGTTTTTGGTCCCCCTCAGGCTCTTTCATCAGAATTTTTCATTTATTTTATATTTGACCCATCACCACACAATGGGAGAACATACTACATTATTCACACGGGTGTGTTCTACTGAAATGTTGTATGGCAGAGGGTCCATCTAAATGGAATAACCTTAGCATTTGTACCAATTGAACTGATTATTGTCTGATTAAATGAATACAATAAATGGAAAATTCCAGTGAAAGAATGATGAGTAATGAGCATTTTGTGAAAAAAGATGTGGAAAAGCCTATAAGAAAAACCTGCATGCATTTGTGTTATGAAGCATTGTTCATTGTAACACCTTATAGACTGGACATATTCACTAATTTGAGACCTCTGCTTCCTGTTCAGATTGTATGAAAACCCTAAAAGATTTGTATGAAAACCCTATTATGTGCCACAAATTGCTATGTATAATAGCTGTAATTTTTATAATTCCATTCAGATTTGGCAAGTTTTACTCTGAAGCTACTCCAAATGAAATACACCTCCTCAGGGTGCAAAGTGTGCTCCATTACTTTGAAATTATGGGAAAATTACTCTTTTCATTTCACTTAACCTTCTTATCATCATTGCAATTAAAATAGGTATCAATAATGCACAGAAAACTTTTTGTGAGAATATAAATACTTTATAAACCCTAAAAAATACTGTATTACTGATAATATGGTACATATTTTCAAGTAAAGGCGTTTACAAATTAGCAATACCGTAATGTAAAGCAGTGACAACATAAAAATATTAAATGCCAGAAGTCTGACAAATAAAACATGGTGAACTGGAATTATTGATATGTGAGGAGGACCATGACATAGTGGGAATGACTGAGACATGGTTGGATGTACAGGGTTACAGTCTGTTTAGAAAGGATAACAAAAACCAGAGAGGGTGGGGGGGGGGGGTCTGCCTTTATGTAAAGTGCTATCTAAAGCCCACAGTCTGAGAAGATATAAGTGAGGGACATGAACATGTGGAGTCACTGTGGGTGGAAATACATGGAGGCAAAAACAATAATTTCAGGTTCTTGACAACCAAAGACAATTACCTTTCCCAACTGGTTCAGGACCCGACTAGAGGGACAGCCATACTGGACAACAGATGTGCAGGTTGGGGGACACCTGGGAAATAGTGACCTTAAAGTAATAACGTTCCAATTGCCATTCAAAAGAGTGTTTCTTCAGGGAGGAACAAAAATAACAAACTTCAAAAAAGTAAACTGTAGCCAACTTGGAGAGGCCATAGGCTTAACTAACTGGGACAAAGTCCTTAGAAATAAAAATACAGCCACAAAATGGGGTATTTTTAAAAGCATCCTAAACTCTTATTGTGAGAGGTACATACCTCATGGGAAAAAAGATTAAGAAACAATAAAAAGCTAATGTGGATAAATAGAACTGTAAAGAAAGCATTAAAGGACAAAGAAAGCATTTGAATCACTAAAACAGAAGGGTAGCGAGGAAGCACTGAAAAACTATAAGGGAAAACATAGAATATGTAAGAAATAAATAAAAGCAACCAATCAAGAGACCAAGATATTAATTGCCAAAGAGAGCAAAACTAACCCTAAAATGTTCTTCAATTATATAAATGGTAAAAAGTATAAATCTGAAGGTGTCGACCCTCTACAGAGTAATGAGGGGGAGTTGCAGTGAATGATGAGGAGAAAGCAAAGCTATTAAATATTTTTTTATCTACTGTATTCACTGAGGAAAATAAACTGTCAGATGAAATGTAGAATGTAATAGTGAATTCCCCATTAAAAGTGCCCTGTCTGACCCAGGAAGAAGTACAGCGGTGCCTTAAAAAAATTAAAATAGACAAATCGCCAATACCAGATGGCATACTCCCCCAAATCCTAAGAGAATTAAGTAATGTCATAGCCAGACCCTTAATTCTGATATTTAAGGACTCTCTACTCACAGGGAGTGTTCCACATGATTGGCGCATGGCAAATCTGGTGCCAATATTCAAAAAAGGTCCAAATACAGATCCGGGAAACTAAAGGCCGGTAATTTTAACATCTGTCATGGGTAAACTGTTTGAAGGTTGTCTAAGAGATGCTATCTTGGACTACCTAAATGAAAATAAGAAAATAACGCCATATCAGCATGGCTTTATGAGGGATCAGTCATGACAAATTAAGTTAATCAGTTTTTATGAGGAGGTAAGTTCTAGACTTGACAGCGGCGAATCAATGGATGTCATATATCTGGACTTCTCCAAAGCATTTGACACTGTACCGCATAAAAGGTAAGTATATAAAATGAGAATGCTTGGACTGTGAGAAAATGTCCGTATGTGGGTAAGTAACTGGCTCAGTAATAGAAAACATAGGGTGGTTAATAATGGTATAGATCTGGTCACTGTCACTAGTGGAGTACCTCAGGGGTCAGTATTGGGCCCTATTCTCTTAAAAATATTTATTAATGATCTTGTAGAAGGCTTGCACAGTAAACATTTTGCAGATGACACTAAACTGTGTAAAGTAATTAACATGGAAGGGAAAAATATACTATTACTGATGGATTTGGATGGATTGGCGGCTTGTGCAGATAAGGGGCAGATAAGGTTTAACACTGACAAATATAAGGTTATGCACATGGGAAGGAATAATGCAAGTCACCCGTACATACTAAATGGTAAAACACTGGGTAACACTGACATGGAAAAGGACCTAGGAATTTTAACGAACAGCAAACTAAGCTGTAGAAACCAGAGTCAGGAAGCTGCTGCCAAGGGCAATAAGATAATGGGTTGCATCAAAAGGGGCATAGATGCCCGTGATGAAAACACAGTTCTGCCACTTTACAAATCACTAGTCAGACCACACATGGAGTACTGTGTACAGTTCTGGGATCCTGTGAACAAGGCAGACATAGCAAAGCTGGGGAGGGTTCAGAGGAGGGCAACTAAAAAAATAACTGGAATGGGGGGACTACAGTACCCTGAAAAATTATCAAAATTAGGGTTATTCACTTTGGAAAAAAAGACGACTGAGGGGAGATCTAATAACTATGCATAAATATATCAGGTGTGAGTACAGAGATCTCTCCCATCATCTATTTATCCCCAGGACTGTGACTGTGACAAAGGGATATCCTCTATGTCTGGAGGAAAGAAGGTTTGTACACAAACATAGAGGAGGATTCTTCATGGTAAGAGCAGTGAGACTATGAAACTCTCTGCCTGAGGAGGTGGTGATGATATGTTCACTAAAAGAGTTCAAGAGGATCTTGGATGTATTTCTGGAGTGTAATAATATTACAGGCTATAGCTACTAGAGATGGGTCATTGATCCAGGGATTCTGATTAGAGTCGGGAAGGAATTTTTTCCCCCTTAAGTGGGGAAAATTGGCTTTTACCTCACAGTTTTTTTTTTGCCTTCCTCTGGATCAACTTGCAGGAAATCAGGCTGAACTGCATGGACAGATGTTTTTTTTTTGGCCTTATAAACTATGTTACTATGTAAACATAGGATTCTTGTTTTGCAGCATACAATAGATGATAATTAGCATTTTCTACTAATATAATATCGCCTGATGACAAAGCCATTTAATATTCTAATTACCTCTTTTATTAATAATATTGACATCTATAGTCAAGAACAACATGATGTTTCGTACAAACATTTGTTAAAAATGGTGCTATTACGTATCATATAATTTGGAGTTATTGCAAAAGGAAGTTTTCCTGTGAACTCCACAATCTTGTATCTCAAGAAAGAAATCTTAGGTATATTTTTAAGAATTAATGTAAGACTGCAAAAAGAAATGTTTAGTACAGTTAACCACCGTACATTATGAGTTTTACCTGTGGGTGATCAAGCATAGAACAAAGCCTAAAAGTCTAATAGGAACACTGAAGCACATGTATCTCGATTGTAATGCATGCTATGATCTGTACGTCATTTGCCAGCGCAAGTAAATAAGGAGTTTCCTCTGAGATTTTGCAGTTAATTAAACTTTACCCTGAACATTAAACTCTGCATATTGCTTTATTCAATTCAAACACCATTACAGGGTACGTGAAAAATAATAAAATATCACAGAACATTTAAGGCTTGTAAGCTTTAATCCTCTCATAAACGCAGAACATGTGAGTGTTCATAGGAAAATTAACAGTAAGGGCAATTGATGATGATTACATCTTTAGTAGACTACAAGAGCCTAATATAAAGGGATAAAAACACATTATTAAACACAAATGACTATTCTATTTTCATAAGGAAAAAAACACAATGCAGTCAGGAAGGCTAAGTTCACACTATCTTCATGCCCAATGACTTTAAGGGCCAAATGATTTGGGTAGGTAAGGTATACCAGGACTCTGAAGCCTGAACTTCATTAATGCTTATTTTTTAATGCTTGTCATTGGCAGATATAACAGAACAGATATAAAATTGCAAATATCTAGACATACACTACTCACAAAAAGTTAGGGATATTTGGCTTGTGGGTGAAAAATCAGAATGAACCTAAAATAAACTCTAACCTTTATAAGTGAACTTAATGTGACTTTCTCTAAACTTTTGAATGCATATGTCCAACTGTTCAATGTTTCAGTACTCTTTGAACGACTTGCTGTTCTCTAACAAGGTGCTTAACCATTGCATGTTTATACTTAAATGCCCTACTATCAAGATATAATATCACTGTAGTGTGAACTTTTATGTTTTCCAGAATTTCACCTGAAAGCCAAATATCCCTAACATTTTGTAGTGTATGTTTACTTTCACAATATGGATAAAAAACTGATTACAGCCTTATAAATACTTAGCAAAGCATCGAGGAATCTTAACGACAATACAGAATTATAGAATACTTTACCTGCCACTACATAAAGCTACCATTATAAGAGGTTACCATGCTAATAAGGTTTGGAATTGAGCTACATCTTGTAGTAGCAATGATGGAAATGTTATATTCTCAAGCAAGAAATTAAATTAAAGGGGGCGTGGTTTAGTGTGGCATGGAGTAAGGCGCACATGTGAGGAGCTCCTGCCAGTTATCCTAAATAAGTCACTAACGCGCTACTTACCTGCATCCAGAAACGGTGAGACAGCCTTATGAACACTGGGACCATGGGCAAGAGCTCACAGAAACCAGAAAAAATGTCCAGAGGCTCCAGGGTGAGCTTCAGAGAGGAGCGGGAGGAGCGGTCGCAACATGGCGCCGAGGAGGAAGAAGGGGAGGGCTCTCAGGAAGAGCTGAGCCGGACTGTAGCGGTGCGGCTCAGCAGATATGCCCGAGACTCTGGGGAAGCTCAATTATGCCTTAAAGATCGGGAGGAGATGGAGGCATACTTAGAGGGAGAGAGAAACTCCTCAGTGGAGGGAGAACGAGGTCTGGAGGGAGCCCGGGCACCTGCAAAAATTGTTAAGAGGAGCCATGCAGCTAAGGGGGAAAAGTTACCTTCTGATAAAGAGCCGACACTACAGGATGTCATGAGAGCTTTGGCACAGTGCAGCAGCACCCTCAAATCCCTGACAATACAAGTGGGGAGACTAAGAGAAGATCTGGTGCTTATTAAAATTGACCTGCACAAAATTTCTGAAAGAACCACTGAGGTGGAGAAAAGTTGTTTGCTAAAACGGATGACCTTCAAAACAGGTCTCGCCGCAATAATATTAGAATTGTGGGTGTCCCGGAAAAAAAAGAAGGGGCTCACTCAACTGATTTTATTGAACAGTGGCTGTTGGAAAACTTTAAAGATAAAGGTCTGTCCCCACTATATGCTGTGGAACGAGCGCACAGAGTGCCCACTAGACCGCTTCCCCCGGGGAGACCTCCACGTCCGATCCTAGCAAAAATATTCCAAACCAGATTCCAAAAAAGTTGGAACACTAAACAAATTGTGAATAAAAACTGAATGCAATGATTTGGAGATGGCAAATGTCAATATTTTATTTGTAATAGAACGTAGATGACAGATCAAACGTTTAATCCGAGTAAATGTATCATTTTAAAGGAAAAATATGTTGATTCAAAATTTCACGGTGTCAACAAATCCCAAAAAAGTTGGGACAAGTAGCAATAAGAGGCTGGAAAAAGTAAATTTGAGCATAACGAAGAGCTGGAAGACCAATTAACACTAATTAGGTCAATTGGCAACATGATTGGGTATGAAAAGAGATTCTCAGAGTGGCAGTGTCTCTCAGAAGCCAAGATGGGTAGAGGATCACCAATTCCCACAATGTTGCGCAGAAAGAGAGTGGAGCAATATCAGAAAGGTGTTACCCAGCGAAAAATTGCAAAGACTTTGCATCTATCATCATCAACTGTGCATAACATCATCTGAAGATTCTGAGAATCTGGAACAATCTCTGTGCGTAAGGGTCAAGGCCGTAAAACCATATTGGATGCTCGTGATCTCCGGGCCTTTAAACGACACTGCACACCAAACAGGAATGCTACTGTAAAGGAAATCACAGAATGGGCTCAGGAATACTTCCAGAAACCATTGTCAGTGAGCACAATCCACCGTGCCATCCGCCGTTGCCAGCTGAAACTCTACAGTGCAAAGAAGAAGCCATTTGTAAGCAAGATCCAGGCGTTTTCACTGGGCCAGGGATCATTTAAAATGGAGTGTGGCAAAATGGAAGACTGTTCTGTGGTCAGACGAGTCACGATTCAAAGTTCTTTTTGGAAATCTGGGACGCCATGTCATCCGGACCAAAGAGGACAAGTACAACCCAAGTTGTTATCAACGCTCAGTTCAGAAGCCTGCATCTCTGATGGTATGGGGTTGCATGAGTGTGTGTGGCATGGGCAGCTTGCATGTCTGGAAAAGCACCATCAATGCAGGAAAATATATTCAGGTTCTAGAACAACATATGCTCCCATCCAGACGTCATCTCTTTCAGGGAAGACCCTGCATTTTTCAACAAGATAATGCCAGACCACATTCTGCATCAATCACAACATCATGGCTGCGTAGGAGAAGGATCCGGGTACTGAAATGGCCAGTCTGCAGTCCAGATCTTTTACCTATAGAGAACATTTGGCGCATCATAAATAGGAAGGTGCAACAAAGAAGGCCCAAGACGATTGAACAGTTAGAGGCCTGTATTAGACAAGAAAAGATGCCACACATTGGTGAAAATGGCCTTGTCCCAACTTTTTTGGGATTTGTTGACACCATGAAATTCTGAATCAACATATTTTCCCCTTAAAATGGTACATCTTCTCAGTTTAAACTTTTGTTCCGTGATTTATGTTCTATTCTAAATAAAATATTAAAAGTTGGCACCTCCACATCATTGCATTCAGTTTTTATTCACGATTTGTATAGTGTCCCAACTTTTTTGGAATCCGGTTTGTACATTATAAAGACAGAGACACTATCTTGAGGAAAGCACGTGATCTTCTGGAGCTATCCATTAATAGAACGACGATCTCAATATACCCGGACTACTCTTCGGAGGTACAAAAACGCAGGGCGCGCTTCCTGGATATAAAAAGACGGCTGAGAACTCTTCAAGTACCATACTCCATGTTGTTTCCTGCGAAATTGAGGGTAGTGGCCCTAGGCACCACACATTTCTTTGAAAATCCGGAGGACGCGCCAAAATGGCCGGACCTACATGAAAATCGCTTGAAACATAGAGACCCGGACACCTGAAGATGTGAGCGACGGTAGTAATGTTGCACACCGCTTGATTCAATTTCCATCCCCATGTGGTTGGGAGGTCCGCACCCACTGAGGAAAGAACTGTCTTCTGGTCCTATTGTTTTTGTTTCTTCAGAATGGCTGGAGTACGGTTTATTCTTTATTTTTCTTTCCTCTTCCTGCTAATATGTTGGGAGACTGAGGACAGTTGACAAGAAGTGTGGGCTCTGATCAGTTTAATTTTATTCTGTTATGGTGACAGTGTCATTTTGATTGCAGGAGCACGAGCAGCATGCATAACCTTACTAAAGACTCTGGCCTGTGTGAGTTTTAACACAGAATTAGACTATGCTGCATTACAAGCTAGGCAGTCTTGGCTATAACCGCCCACGTAGGGCGAGAAATACTGGTCAATATGTGAAATTACTGCATTTGTTTTTTGGTTGGGAAGTTAGTGTGGGGGGGGGGAGGGACTATCATGCTTCAGTACTAAAGGGAGGGCACGGCAAGGAAGGGCACCAGCGGGCCTCCACGCTTGAATACCTGTGTTGCATTGTTATAGAATCATAAATGTCATGTGACTAGAATAATTAGTTGGAATGTGAGGGGTCTAGCTGATGCGACGAAATGCCAAAGTGTGTTTAACTATCTGATGCGCTTTCACCCAGCCATATATAGAGATGGCCCGAACTATTCGCCGGCGAACAGTTCCCGGCGAACATAG
The DNA here is from genome assembly GCA_033119425.1 of Bufotes viridis. Lineage (NCBI taxonomy): Eukaryota > Metazoa > Chordata > Amphibia > Anura > Bufonidae > Bufotes > Bufotes viridis. The sequence goes on along the minus strand of CM065592.1, from coordinate 145,514,956 downwards.
CTTGTTCGCGTTCGCCTCTGCCGGGCGAACATATTCGATGTTCGCGTTCGCCCCTATACTTTATCATTGAGCAAACTTTGACCCTGTACCTCACAGTCAGCAGACACATTCCAGCCAATCAGCATACCCTCCCTCCCAGACCCTCCCACCTCCTATCTAAACGCAAGGATAGGATCCATCTTACATTCATTCTGAAGCTGCAGTGTTAGTAATTGTAAATCGCAATGCGATTAATATAACCTGTATTATTCGCATTGCGATTAAAACTTAGATCTGAGTTCCAAATGGTTGTATTGCTAGAATATATTAACGAAGATAACAAATATAGCGCTATATTCTTAATCTTCATTATATTCTAGCAATAAAACCATTAGGAACTCAGATCTAAGTTGAATTTGCAATGCGATTAATATAACCTGCATTAATCGCATTGCGAATTCAACTTAGAGCTGAGTTCCTAATGGTTGTTGCATTGCTAGAATATACGTTATATTCTAGCAATACAACCATTAGGAACTCAGCTTTAAGTTGTATCATAATGCGAATAATACTTAGAATTATTAATCGCTTTGCGAATCCATTTGATGCCTCTGTTTGATTGTATATGACGGTTGACTATGACTACCACCAACGTTCTGCTGCCTCCAAAGCAAGATATCTGAACCCCCAGGGGCCATTTAGGCATTTTTAATAGAAAACGCATAAAAACGCATAAAACGCATCTGCGTTTTTATAATTTTTCATTTTTAGTTTATTCTTTTGTGTATTTTGCCACATTTGGTTGCATATTTACATTTGGTATAGGCAAATATGGTAGTCTAGATCATGTGTCTATACCAAAACCTAGGATCATTGTTTGACAGCATATTTTCTAAGCCATGTAGCTGAATATAGATTTGGGCAGAGTAATGATCTAGACTACCATATTTGCCTATACCAAATGTAAATATGCAACCAAATGTGGCAAAATACACAAAAAATTAAACTAAAAAATAAAAAATTAAAAAACGCAAATGCGTTTTTGATGCGTTTTCTATCAAAAACGCCCAAATGGCCCCTAGGGGGTTCAGATATCTTGCCTCGGGGGCAGCAGAACATTGGTGGTAGTCATAGTCAACCGTCATATTCAATCAAATAGAGGCATTAAATGGATTCATAAGCGATTAATAATTGTAAGTATTATTCGCATTGCGATTACAACGTAGAGCTGAGTTCCTAATGGTTGTATTGCTAGAATATAACGTATATTCTAGCAATACAACAACCATTAGGAACTCAGCTCTAAGTTGAATTCGCAATGCGATTAATGCAGGTTATATTAATCGCATTGCAAATTCAACTTAGATCTGGGTTTCCTAATGGTTGTATTGCTAGAATTATATAACGAAGATTGAGAATATAGAGCTAAATTCCCAATCTTAGTTATATTCTAGCAATACAACCATTAGGAACCCTTCTCTAAGTTAAGTTCGCAAATATGATGTCCCAACTCCCAAACTATTCACCGGCGAGTAGTTCCCGGCGAACATAGCTTGTGCGCGTTCGTCGCGGCGGGCGAACATATGCGATGTTAGGTCCACACCCTATCATTGAGTAAACTTTGACCCTAGACCTCACAGTCAGCAGACACATTCCAGCCAATTAGCATACCCTCCCTCCCAGACCCTCCCATCTCCTGGACACAGCATCCATTTTAGATTCATTCGGAAGCTGCAGTCTTAGTGAGAGGAGGGACAGTGTAACTGCTGCTGAGATTTAATAGGGAAATTGATAGCTAGGCTAGTTTATTCAGTGTCCACTCCACTCCTGAAAGACTCATCAGATCTCTGCTGTAAGGACTGCGTCCTGACAGCACCCCAAAAATCCCTTTTTAGGGCTAGTACATCAGTCTCCCTCCCAGACCCTCCCACCTCCCATCAAAAAGCAAGGATGGCATCCATCTTAGTAGTTGTAATCGCAATGCGATTAATACAGGTTATATTAATCGCATTGCGAATTCAACTTAGAGCTGGGTTCCTATTCTCAATCTTCGTTATATTCTAGCAATACAACCATTAGGAACTCAGATCGATCTAAGTTGTAATCACAATGCGATTAATATAACCTGTATTAATCGCATTGCGATTACAACTTACCACACTCTGCGTCAACTAGATATTTTTCCATGGGAGTTTTGCCATGGATCCCCCTCCGGCATGCCACAGTCCAGGTGTTAGTCCCCTTGAAACAGCTTTTCTATCACTATTGTGGCCAGAAGGAGTCCCTTTGTTTTTTAAAATTCGCCTGTCTATTGAAGTCTATGGCGGTTCGCACTGTTCGCATGTTCGCGAACATTTGCGGAAGTTCGCGTTCGCTGTTCGCGAACTGAAAATTTTATGTTCGCGACATCACTAGCCATATACTGCTTACAAGAAACTCACTTAACCAAACAGTCATTGCACACTGTAAGTAGGGCCTGGGCAGGGTTTTCGTCGCATGCAGTGTTCTCCTCACATTCCAGAGGGGTCAGCATAATGGTGCACAGAAGTATCCGTTTCTTATGTCTGCAGGAGCATGTGGATGAAGAGGGCAGGTTTGTCTGCTTATTCTGTGAAATAGATGGGGTGCGTAGGGTTCTGGTATCAGTATACATCCCTCCTCCATTTTCGGTAGTCCCTTTATGGAAACTGTTAGATATTTTAGCACAATATGCTAGTGTTCCGTGGTTGTTAATTGGGGATTATAACAATGTCCCGGATGAACAACTAGATAGGTGCAAAGTACAAGACATTAGCGGACATCAGAGAACGTCTGCTCTTAATAATATAATGGTGGAAGTGGGTCTGATGGATATCTGGAGGATACAACACCCAGGATCTTGCAGCTATTCCTGCAACTCCTCTACTTTTGCATCGCTATCAAGAATAGATTTGGCCTTGATTAACAGTGCTGCATTTCCTTTGGTGCATTCTGCAGAATATCTCCCCAGATCCCTCTCAGATCACTCTCCTCTCAAAATAGAATTGGTCTTAATGAGAAACGCTAGATTGGGTTCCAAATTGTGGAAATGTAATGCTTTTTGGCTGCGGACGCTAGGTGGTCTGGAGGATGTGGAATGGGCGCTGAAGGAGTACTTTTCTTTTAATACAGGCACAGCCCCTTTGCACATTGTCTGGGATCCTATGAAGGGATTTCTGCGAGGTGTACTAATCCAACATATTAACAGACATAAATCTCGCTCTAGGGAAATACATATCCGTATGCATAAAGCGGTTAAAGATGCAGAGGCAACATTTGCTGCTGCTCCATCAGAGGCTGTGAGCCGATACTTAAAGGTAGCTCAGGAACATTTACGTTGTCATCTGATTCAAGCTGCAGATAGGAAAAGACAGTTTTACAAACAACAGTTCTTTGCAGAAGGGGAGAGTGTGGGACACCTGCTCTCGGTTGTTTCCAGGGCTCAAATGGGGTCGTCATGTATAACAGAACTAGTAAATGAGCACGGTCTGTGTAAACGGACCACGGGAGAGATCCTTAAGATAATGGAGGACTTCTACTCTGATCTCTACACATCCAAGAAGAGTTGTGTGGAGTCAGAGATTATGGATTTCCTGCATGGCATTGACCTCCCTAAGCTGTCCCCTGAGAATAGAGCAATGCTGGACGCCCCTATTAACCTGGAGAAATTAAGTGTAGCGTTAGACTCCATGGCGAATGAAAAGGCTCCGGGCTCAGATGGGCTCCCTGCGGAGATATACAAAAAGTTCCGGGGCGTTCTGCTCCCGGAGTTGCTAAAAGTTCTCCAGCATTCTCTAGAAGCAGGCTCCCTCCCCGTTTCAATGCAGGATGCTCTCATAGTGGTACTGCCTAAACCAGGGAAGGACCCAAAACTGCCAGATTCTTATAGGCCCATCTCACTGTTAGCGGCTGACGTTAAAATATTAGCTAAGGTCTTAACGATGAGATTATCAAAGGTGCTTCTGACAATAGTGCACCCTGACCAGACTGGGTTCATGCCCCAGAAATCCACCTCCATTAACATTAGAAAAAGAGGGAGAAAACAAAAAGCAACATGCAGCGGTATTTAGAAAAGTATCAAAAAGATTTTATTGAACATATTTTAAAAATTATAGATCATAGAAGGAGGTAGCAAGAGAGCATAGACGCCACCCTGGACCCTATAGAAAAACGTACAGGAACATATATGTGTCTAGCATTGTTCTGTAATATAACAGAAAGTCAAACGCTATACTGTTTTATAAGTATGGTATGTCAAAGCCTCGCTGTAGCCTTCAAAAAGTCCACAAAAAAGGAACAATAATAAGGACAAGTGTCTTTGTATATAGATAATGTTGGTGGTACAAGGCAAACAGAAAATGACATGAATCGTGCTAGAGCAGAACCCGAAGGGGTACTTACCAGTGAAAAAATGGAAGTGAGGGACCAGGATGGCGTCAACCCCAATTAACATTAGAAGAGTCTTTGCTAGTATACATTGTGCGGCGAATATTGGGGGAGACAGAGCGATTTTATCCCTTGACGCAGCCAAAGCGTTTGACAGCATAGAGTGGGGTTATCTAGTGTTGTTTCTGAGATAACTGGATTTGTAAATATATCAGTACTGTTTAGCTTGACCTTCTTACTCGATGACGAGACAATAGGGTAGCTAAAACGAAGATGTAGAATACTTCGTTATCTTCGTTTTAAAGAATATGACGAATACATTCGTCATATTCGCTATTCGCTAATCTCTACCAAGCCAACCATAACTTCTGTGCTCATGGAGCGTCCCCATCACCATGGGAACGTCTCCATATACTAAAATGTACTGTCGGATTTGAGGAATTACGTTGAAATCGCAATGCGATTAATTCAAGTTATATTAATCGCATTGCGATTTCAACTTAGAGCTGGGTTTATAATGGGTCAGCTTGCTAGAATTAACTGAAGTTAACGAATATGGAATATAGCAGCAGTGCTAAGTTGAAATCGCAATGCGATTAATTTAACTTAAAGTATTCGCATTGCGATTTCAACTTAGCACTGCTAGTGCATAGCATTAGCTATACTCCATATTCGTTAATTCTAGCCTATGTAAGATAGCAGTGCTAAGTTGTAATCGCAATGCGATTAATTTAACTTAAAGTATTCGCATTGCATTTCAACTTAGCACTGCTAGTGCATAGCTAGCTATACTCCATATTCGTTAATTCTAGCCTATGTAAGATAGCAGTGCTAAGTTGTAATCACAATGCGATTAATATAACTCTGAATTAATCGCATTGCGATTTCAACGTAATTCCTCAAATCCGACAGTACATTTTAGTATATGGAGATTCTCCCATGGATGGGGACGCTCCACATGAGCACGGAAGTCGGCAGAAGCGGCAACGGGCACTGACTAGAGCAGCCAGGAAGCCAGGAATCCTCAGGACAGGTAAGAACTACTTTTGGGAAGTAGGAAAGAAAAAAATATAACTAAAAAAAAAAAAAAAAAAAAACGAATATTCGAAAAAGCGAATTTATAGCGCTATATTCGAAATATTCGCGAATTAGCGAAGTGCCGATATTCGCTAAAAAAATTCGCTTTTCGAATATTCGCGCTCAACACTATTATCTATGGTGTACACTGCGGATAATGGGATTTGGCGAGTACTTTATCAAGTGGGCGCAGACGCTATATTCTGCACCAAAGGTGCGGATTAGAATTAATGGAGAGTTGTCATCAAATTTCAAGCTGTTTAGGGGGACGTGGCAGGCATGTCCACTGTCTCCTTTGCTATTTGCACTTGCGATTGAGCCCTTGGCGGCCGCGATCAGGTGTTCACAGACAATTATTGGGTTTAAATATGGCTTGATTCACAATAAGGTGGCCATGTATGCTGATACCTTGCTATTTTTGGGAGACACAGCGACATCCCTGTTGGAGTCCATGTTGCTACTCGACCGTTTTGGAAGACTATCAGGCCTGACTATAAACTGGCACAAATCTGACACGACAGACATAACAAGTCAAATACTGAAGCACTCATTGGGGGGGAGGGAGCTGCTGTGGATATTGGAAAGGGCAGGAGCACCCTTTGTGGATAATCGTTCACACTTGGTCTGCCTGATGAGGAGGGTCTGGGAGAAGGTCAAACAGTTAAAGGGTGCGGTAGGAATTACGGAACTTACACCTCTGTGGCAAAATCGTAATGTACCTGAATTTCTACATATGAAGGGATTTGTTCGACATTGGCAAAATAGAGGAGTAACAAAAATTGGGGATATACTGGAGAAGGGAGTACTCAAAACATTTATTAAATTGCAAGAGAAATATAATATACCGAAAAACAGCTTTTATCAGTTCCTACAAATACGGCATGCATTTAATGAGATGTGTAAAGACAGTAATATCAAGATACATAATGATGCTACCCTGCACTTTATTGTGGAGAAAGGAGATAAGAAATGGATCATTTCAATGATATACCAAATATTATTAAATAAGTATTTGGAATTGTTCCCCTTATCCAGAATGAAGGGTTGGGAAAAAGAAATAGGTGAAATAACCCGAGAGCAATGGAAAAATATATATTAGAAGCTGTACCGAAAGTATCATTAAGTGAAGGTGGGAAGCTGTCTCAGCTCTTAATTATACACAGAGTTTACAAAACTCTGGTCTTTTTGCATCTAATTGGCATCAGGACAGATGCAAAATGTCTGTGATGTCAAGCAGAACCAGCTGACCTATTGCATATGCTGTGGCAGTGTTCACATCTAGACAGCTTCTGGTCCGAAGTATTGACAGTGATTCAAACCACCTTTTCACTGCAAATACCTAGAGAACCAAAAATCTGCATTTTAGGTTATGTGTCAGATATTGGTAGGGAGGAGACGGATAGGATTATAGCTAGCAGATTACTATATGTAGCAAGGAAACTGATTGTGTTACATTGGATACAGTCATGTCCTCCAGTCATTGAGGAATTCAGAAGGAAAGTAAATACAATGATAATAAATGAAAAAATGGTGTTCAAGAAGAGGGGTTGTCCTAAAAAATATGAAAAGTTGTGGGGCCACTGGACATTCAACGTCGAATGATATGATATTATGATATTAAGTCCATAGAGTGCTGATGCGGGAGTTGGGTGGGTGGGAAGGGAGGGAAGGGTATGGAGCAAAAGTTTATCAGTTTATATGTATATACACTGATGTATCATATTGTATAGTTGAAATGAAGCTGTATGTCCAATTTTATGATACAACATGTCTAATCTTTGTAAAGTGCTTTCATGTTTAAAATTTGTTTAATAAAAAAGATCTGATAAAAAAAAAAAAATTATATTAAAGGATTGTTAGTAAAACATCTGTATGTCCACATACAACTGAGATCTATTACCACTTTGATTAATTCAATATACTCTAATGTAAAATGTCATTGTATAAATCCCATGTCTATTCACTCATCTTTGACATTTGATTGTCTAAAGTGTCATAGCTAATGCAGTCAAACTGTGGTAATGGCAGGCGGATTACCACTGATTGTCATGGTTTTGCTGCAGGTACAGACAAAGTACCTAAAACCATGTGCTTCTCATGTACTTAACAAAACTACAGAAATTTGCATTATTCCACATGTGGTTACAGCAGCAGCACTCTAAATATATAGTTTATTCAAGCAAATAACCACACAAGTAGTATATGTGATAAATGAATTGATCTGTCTAATTTGGTAGCCTACAGAATACAATGGGCATATTGCTAAGCTTATTATTTGTCAAATGCAAACATTAAACAGGTAAAAACAATTCAACCAATATATGCACATGGCAGGAGAATTGCACATTGTGAATTGGGCATGTCAATTACTCTCTTGAATAAGGCTGAACTGCACTACCAGCCATAGCCCACATAGGACAAAGTGACACTGTTTTATCAGGATCTTAGGGTGCCATGAACTGGGTGCAGAATATCACACAGTACATCACATGAAAGTAAGCTCTGACCACATTATAGGGATTCTGTCATCTTGGACAAGCCCTATTAGCTCCTTGAATAGTATTTCTCACCACCGTTCTCCCATTTAGCATCTACAAACTGGCCATGTAATACAAAGAGAGGACTCCAACTGAAGTCCTCACGTTATGTTTGCGGTTAAGAGAAGAGAAGAGGGAAGTGTTCAAAATTTGATTTAAGTTCGATCTGGCTGAACTGCTCTACCAGTTTCATTTCATAGTAACATAGGTTGTAAGACAGAAAAAAAGACATCCATCCATCTGGTTCAGCCTGTTATCCTGCAAGTTGATCGAGAGGAAGGAAAAAAAAAAACTGTGTGGTAGAAGCCAATTTTCCTCATTTTAAGGGAATACATTCCTTCTCTACTCCAATTAGACAGTCAGAATAACTCCCTGGATCAACGAGCCATCTCCAGTAACTATAGCCTGTAATATTATTAGACTCCACAATACATCCAGGCCCCTCTCAGGCAGAGAGTTCCATAGTCTAATTTCTCTAACAGTAAAGAATCTTCTTCTATGTTTGTGTGAAAGCTTTCTTTGCTCTAGACATTCAGGATGTCCTCTTGTCACAGTCACAGTCCTGGGGATAAATAGATCATGGGAGAGATCTTTGTACTCACCCCTAATATAGTTATACATAGTTATTAGATCTTCCCTTAGTCATCTAAAATAACCCTAATTTTAATCATCTTTCTGCGTACTGTAGTCCCCCCATTCAAGTTATTACTTTTGAGTCTGAATCGATTCCACCCAAATTTAAGATGCTCCAACTAGTCAAAAAATGTGTGTATAACACTATGACATCTCCTACAACTAATTTTTTTCCTCATCTCTCACCTTTTTTTAATTAAGTTTTTTCTCTCTCTCTCTCTCTCTTTCGGATGCAACTAAAATTTTTACAAAATGTGGGTCGAGTTCAGTTTGTTCCAATTGGTTTGCATTTTTCTACTGCATTCCATGCCTGGCTTGCTGACACTTAGCAGGGGAACAGAGGTGAGTATCAATATTCAAACTCAGCAGCATAAGTACTATTCATACAGTACTCCAATTAATAGGGCTTGCTTGAGGTGACAGAGTCCCTTTAAAGCTGTGTCAATTAAAGTGTGCAAGTATCATTCTTCTAATCAATGGAAAGAATATTAATTTTAATTTGTATTACTGGAGTAATCTGGAAAATGCAATAGTCCAGGATCAGAATAGTGGATAATATGTGCTTTATATTTCTACTTTAAGTTTAATAATACTATTAAGTCTAGCTGACACTGATCGCATAGCTACTAATGGACAGCAAGCACATATAAAGTCAGAAATGACCCAGCAAGACTAGAAATTCTTTCAGTCTAAAGCAGGCATCCTAAAACTGCGGCCCTCCAGCTGTTGTAAAACTACAACTCCCACAATGCCCTGCTGTAGGCTGATACCTGTAAGCTGTTCAGGCATGCTGGGAGTTGTAGTTTTGCAACAGCTGGAGGGCCGCAGTTTGAGGATGCCTGGTCTAAAGAAAGGCAATCTGCTCTGACTGCAATGCAAAGGACATTCCCTTGAGGTAAAAGCTATGAAACTCTAAAAATACACGTATAAAATGTACATATTTAAAGCTTTGCTATGTATACCAGTTAGTATTAGCAGAATAATTACATATTCATGAAATAACTTGTGGAACTCTGGAAGGACTTTTTTGATGCCTCATGGGATTAACAGGAATCTCAAGCCAAAGGGTAATGTTAAAATGCCTAGCACCAGTAATATGAGTGTAATTGATAATTTTAGTCTTAATTATTGCACTGGGTTTAAACAAGATCTAAAAGGATTATCGTACATGGATTTTACCATCTGTCCTTAGAAATGAGCAAATTTTTCAAAGATTCCATTTGGCCGAAAAAATTTGTTTTGTCGAATTTATTTGCAATGAATCTCATTAAGAAACTGCTATTGACTGGCTGCAAAGAGCCTTTATAGTGGTGTAGAACACTGTGCCTTGCAGTAACACGCATAGGGAGTCTGCTGTGGTAGTAAAATAATACTGTGAGTCAACATGACATGCAGATGACAGGCGTCGCTCTTAGAATCACTGCACACTTCACTTATTTGGGGGCTAAAACTGACCTAATAACTCAAGTATGAACTCAGCCTTACAGGTCGATGTTAGCGAAAAGAAGAAGCTCACCCTCCGACAAAGTGGAGAGGGTGTCAGCAGTAAGTTTGTGTTGACATCACTGATTATTTTGCCCTTCCTCTGAACTGTCAGAACAATAACCCCCAAAAAAGGTATCCTGTCTGTTGAGCTTCCACCTTCACTCAGTCAACATTTGATCAGTAAGCCATCAGTATTGCTAATGCCAAAAAACAGGACTGGATCCAAAACAGAGATGACCGAGTCAACCATTCAAGAACCGCTGGGTTGCTGGTCAAAACATGACCGCTAGATGACACCGGGAGCTTAGGCCTCTCGCTGCGACTCCTGTTGCCAAGCCCCCTCACTTTGCTGCGACCTGTACCTACACCAGAAACATTTAGGCCTCTGCCACTCCCCTGTGCAGGGGCTGGCACTTTTCTGTCTGACATACTGTTAGATCAAATGAATAAATAAAAAGAAAATTAAAACACCCCAAAAAAGTCAGAAATTTTCTCATTTCACCACACAACGGCAAATAATTTTTTCGTGCCACTAATACACGCATAAAAAGGGCTTTAGAACATACAAGTAAACCGCTGAACACCAAACATATTTTTCTTTTGCCTCCAATACACGCCACAAAAGGCTTTAGAATATATAACTGCACCGCACAAGGGCAAATATTTCCTTGTAATAAACAATGTTAATGGCTGAATCAAACAGCACTTGCACCCCCAATAACAAGAACGGTTTGCTGGAATTACAGAGTTGTATAATGGAAATTTGGGTGCCCAGTCAGTGCAGCAAGGTGTAAAAGGATTGTTCCTATTACCCAGGCTGTAACATCCCCTACTGAACACTGTTCAACATAAATGCTGCGCAATGACTCCTCCCTATCCTTTTCCTACACCTTGAATAATATTTCCCTTCAAATCGTTATTTTAGCACAATGCACAAAGTTTTTTCTAGCACTGTCCGTAGCGCCTGCTGACTTCTCTCCCTGCACTAAGTATACTGGAAAATGGCTGGATCCAAGATGGCTGAGGGTATTTATAGGGCTGTGACATCACAGGGCTGGCTGGGTGCTGATTGGCTGCATGCATGGAATTATGGGTGATCCCGCCTTCCCAGAGTTCCTGCTCCATGTCCTCACACGTGCAGCAGCTATTTTAGGAAAAAATGTGATTCATTACCACGAAGAGTTAGGAAATTCAGATTCAGTGTGAATCTAATAATTCCTGAAATTCGGATCAAATTCCACTTCAACTGCTTTGATTCGCTCATCTCTATCTGTCCTCATTAATATAATAAATAATTAGTGCCCAGCTACCAAACAAGCACATCGCTGTCTACCAGTGACTTTAGTATTCAAATTAACATGGTTTATGGCTTTGCTGCAAAGAGGTTATGCTGTGATCACATAAATTGCCCAAGAACATGCATTCTTACAAAGCTACTATAAGCCTCCAATTCACAACGGTTACATTGCTGTGGGATGTTCATAGTTTTCAAACTAGTATTGAATTCAATAAGCAGAAGAAGCATGAAATAAAGTTTTATGTGTTGACCACTTGAGCCAATGGCAGTTTTAGATTTATATTAGTTTTTGAAGCCTCATTACTAAGCACCTCCCTTCAGTATCGGACTGGGGTGCCTAGGGCCCACTAGTAAAATGAATTCTAGGGGCCCACTGTACAGCTACATGTAAGTATTACCTGACCCTCCGCACATTATAAATTGCACCAACACATATGTTTTTTTCAGTTGTATCCTGCTGCCTACATGGTCCTTCAAATTGTTTATTTCCTGGAGACCCCGTCAGTTTGCTGCTAATGGTTTCCTGCCTTGCACTAGGGATCTCATAGCTATTTCAGCCAGGAACACAGGCTCAGGCAGACAGCAGCAAGATGCTGCAAGATGAATGATGATGGGGGCCCCTGCAGTGACATCAAGAAGGCGAGTCCCTGGTGAAGGAGGATACTGGCTGTCCTGCCTCTGTGCCTAGAAATCATCTCAGCCATATGATGCATTTATAATAGACTGGGTGGTTTGTTGAATAATCTGCCTAGTTTTACATATGGACTCTCTAGCGGAGATTCTATATGCAGCCTATCTGTATGTAGTACAGTCAGTGTACTGTGCCATGTATCAGTTAGGCAGGGATGTGGTGGACTGGGGGCCCACCTTGACCCAGGGCCTGGACTGGTGCAAGGATTTTTGCCACCCTAGGCGAAAATTTATTTTGCTGCCCCTTGAATCCGCCCATTGACCGCGCCCTTTGACCAGCCCCTTTTTTTGGCCGGGAGGGCAGGGGGACACACACTGCGCCTGTGCCCAATGCCACGGCTGGGTAGGAGAGGGTGCGCACGCGCGGCTATATAATCCCGTCGGCCACATGCATCAGGAATTTACACAGGGCATGCGCACTCAGGGGTAGGGAGATCTGATGAAACATTTTGCACTGACAAATCTACCTACCCGAGTGCGCAGGCGCAATGTATCCCGGCCGGTTTCGCGCATTAAAGGGAACCTGTCACCTGGAAAACACATATTAATCCAACCACAGTACCTTAAAGTATCCTCCAGTGTGTTGCTAATCATGATTTTCTTACCTCATTCTGTCTCCTCATATTTGTTAAAATCTCAGTTTTAATGTCTGCTGGCGCCTTCTCCGTTAGACTTGAAGTCAAGGGGGCAACAACCTCCTTGCTTCAAGGCATGATAAGCCCGCCCCTTACCTTCCGCTCTACATTGTGATGGGCATCTTGTCGTGATGCCGGGACCGTGCTCTTCTCATGCATGCGCCCTGCGCTGCCTGTTACAGCGTGATTCCAGCTCCCTCACTCACCGCCTTCATCTTGCAGACTGCACATGCGCCGTTCAGTTCCATCCCTCATGCTAAAGACGAGAATGGAACTGAACGGCGCATGCGCAGTCTGCAAAATGAAGACGGAGAGGGAGGGAGCCGGAGCCGGGATCGCTCTGTAACAGGCAGCGCATGGCGCATGCACGAGAAGAGTGTGGTCCTGGCATCAAGGCAAGATATCCATCACAATGTAGAGAGGATGGTTAAGGGGCCGGCTTATCGTGCCTTGACGGAGTCAGAGCGGAGAGCGCCTGACTTCTATTGTGGCCAGAGCGGCCGAAACCCTTTGCCCAGGGCCCACCTGGGGATTCACCAGTAACTTTGTGGGCCAGTCCAAGCCTGCCTCCCTCCATTACTTCTCTTTAGTTGGTTTATAATCTGTATAAAACATTTACTACTGTGGTACATTGTCGATATTCAGGAACTGAATTAGAAAATCTTCTGTTTGAAGTGTACAGGTTAAAAAAAATTATGTCATAGTGACATAGCAAAGGTTTTTATCGGTGGGGGGGGGGGGGGCTAATACCCCCACAGATTGCTAAAACAAGCAAAGACGTGCTCATACAGAGTGATGTCTTTCCTCTCAACTGGAGACGTACTAGTAATAAGATCATAGTATTTCTATCAAGCCCATCTTCACCACTGAGGAGATACATAATCTGAGACCTCCGTTCTCTTTGTTTTAGCGATCACTGATGGTCTTTGCACTTGGGCCCTCACAAATCAAAACCTTTAATATATCCCTATAACATATCAAAGATTTTTTTTTTTTAAGTACAGGTACAATTTAAATAACTTAACAGTGTGCACAAGGGCTAAATAGGCCAGTCAAGGAAGAAGTATATTGTCACATTTACTCAATGCTCTCGTGCTACAGTTTTCTAAAAGATGGAAGAGAGGCACAATGAAAATGTTTGCATACGGCTTCCACGAGGGATCTGGTGGTTGATGTATGTAAGAAATACCACCCACCTAACTCCTTTAAAAGGATAGTATCCATGTAGTAAACATTATTGGTGCTTTTAATGTTATAAGAGCCCCTAGATATACAGTTGCAAGAAAAAGTATATGAACTCTTTGGAATGATATGGATTTCTGCACAAATTTGACGCAAGATGTGATCTGATCTTCATCTAAGTCACAACAATAGACAATCACAGTCTGCCTAAAAACAGAATAATAACCTAATAACACATAAATAATTAAATGTTACCATGTTTTATTGTACACATCATGTAAACATTCACAGTGCAGGTGGAAAAAGTATGTGAACCCCTAGACCAATGACATCTCCAAGAGCTAATTGGAGTGCGGTGTCAGCCAACTAGAGTCTATTAAATGAAATGAGATTGGAGGTGTTGGTTACAGCTGCCCTGCCCTATAAAAAACACACACCAGTTCTGGTTTTGCTTTTCCCAAGAAGCATTGCCTGATGTAAATGATGCCTCGCACAAAAGAGTTCTCAGAAGACCTACGATTAAGAATTGTTGACTTGCATAAAGCTGGAAAGGGTTATATAAGTATCTCCAAAAGCCTTGCTGTTCATCAGTCCACGGTAAAACAAATTGTCTATAAATAGAGAAATTTCAGGAGTGGCGGTCCTGTAAAGATGACTGCGAGAGCACAGCACAGACTGCTCAATGAGGTGAAGAGTGTCAGCTAAAGACTTACAAAAGTCTGTGGCATATGCTAACATCCCTGTTAGCGAATCTACGATACATAAAACACTAAACAAGAATAGATTTCATGGGAGGATACCACAGAGGAAGCCACTGATGTCCAAAATAAACATTGCTGCACGTTTACAGTTTGCACAAGAGCACCTGGATGTTCCACACCAGTACTGGCAAAATATTCTGTGGACAGATGAAACCAAAGTTGAGTTGTTTGGAAGAAATACACAACACTATGTGTGGAGAAAAAGAGGCACAGCACACCAACATCAAAACCTCATCCCAACTGTGAAGTATGGTTGTGGGGGCAACATGGTTAGGGACTGGACGGATTGCTATCATCGAAAGAAAAAGAGTCCTGACCTCAACCCGATTGAGATGCGATTCACACCAGACACCCCAAGAATATTGCTGAACTAAAACAGTTCAGTAAAGAAGAATTGTCAAGAATTACTCTTTACCGCTGTGCACGTCTGATCTGCAACTACAGGAAATGTTTGGTTGAAGTTATTGCTACCAAAAGAGGTTCAACCAGTTATTAAATCCAAGGGTTCACATACTTTTTCCACCTGCACTGTGAATGTTTACATGGTGTGTTCAATAAAAACATGGTAACATTTAATCCTTTGTGTGGTATTAGTTTAACCCCTTAGTGACCACTGTGGGGGGGTCGCTCTGGTAGACAGCGGTGCGGGTGCAGTATAGAGGCAAAGAGAGTCCAGGTAGTGCAGCAAACAGTGTTTTATTTCACACTTGCACAAACAAAACTCAAATCAGTCACTTAGTGTTACTTCACACACAGCAAAAACTTGAGGCAAAACAAAAGTCCAAGACTGAATCAAATTCACCTGTGTGGTTTAGGTGCGTGTTCACACCCGGCTGTCAGCCCAGCCGCAGGAAAGTCCAACCTCAGGCTTCCAGGCAGACTGCACGCCTCTTTGCAAGCTCTTGCTTCCAGCCCTGAGAGCTCCACGGAACACCAGCAGTTTCCAGGTTAAATCACCTTAAATCCTAGGTGTTAGTTCACACCTGGCTGAATGCTCAGCAACACAAAAAGTCCACTGACCGTCTTTAAATGGCCTGCTCTTCTGACACACAGGTCTCAGCTTTTCAGCCCAGCACAGGGCTCAGATCCCAAAGACAGAGAGAGAGTTTGCATAAAACCCAGCTGTCTTTTAAAGGCACCTAGGCATTAACCCAAAAAAAAAACGGACCGGCACCTACAATCCGGTCCAGTATTTGCCCTCACCTGGCTGCAATCAACCCAGCAGCACAGGCTGAGAGGAAAATACCTGTTTTTTTACCACCAAACCTCTCACTGTGTCACATACCCCCCCCTTTGTTCAACCCTGAGGGGGTGAACACACGCCAGACAGTATACCCAGAACCGGGCACTCGCATTTCCCTGTAACTGCCCTGCTCTGTGTTCCACTGAAAATCTAAAGTTCTGAAGTCACCCGAACCCTCTGGTGACCCAGGACTTTCCTTCTTTGTCCAGATGGGGACAGGCTGCGGCCAACCCCATATCACTCCTTCAGAGATGGCTTGTTGCTGAGCCACGGGCACCTGGTACGGCTTTAACCAGACCTTTGCCTGGGGCTCAGTGACAATATCACGGCGAGTTATGGAAGGGCATTCAGGGAAATCACAGAACACCTCTGTGTTCCGACTAACAAACTCCTTGGCTCTCCGAGTCTGTTCAGTGGAAAGGCTGCCAGTAATTTTATCTGTGGCAGCCGCTTCCCTGTTAGCAGACAGAGGGACTGGAATCTCTTTCCCTAGATAAACCGGCCGCGGGTTGTTCTCAATACAAGTCTCTCTAACCTTCCAAGGTTTCCGTAAAATTACATGGTAGACCGGCTCCGGCTTTTGCAGTCTTGGCTGGTGTACCTTGTAATTTGGGTCTCCAACTTTCTGTGCTATTTTATAGGTCCCCTTCCCCCTAGCGCTGTCCTTACTGTTCACAGGTGGCCCAACAACCAAAACCGGGTCCCTTTGGCTACGGACCCCAGACACTCGATTGCAGGTCCGGCTTTGGCCTGGCTGAGCCACCTTCCTATGTTTTCTACCTATCCTATTTAGGGGACTGTCTTCTCCTCAACCACCGGACCTATTGTGGGTCCCTCTGCCTTGGGTTTCTGGGGTTCTAACACCTCACCTGGGCTAGGCCTCACTACTGGAAGTTTTCCTACATGTCTGGGAACTGTATGTACAATGGCCGGCCACAGGGCTGGGAACAATGGAAAGTCTCTTCCTATTATCACATCATAGGGCATACTCGTGGTTACAGCCACCTCATGGACCTGCCTGCCGACACACGTGCTTACAGACAACAGAGCAGTGGGGTATTCTTTTAAATATCCATGAATGCTGAAAACCCAGACTCTCCGGCCTGTAAACTCTGTGGGTCGCACCAGGGAAGCCCTCACCAGGGTCACCTGACTCCCCGAATCCAGCAGAGCTGCCACTGGAGTGTCTCCCACCTCCACCCGACACAAATGTTCATCATGGATAACCTCTGACACATCGACCCTTCTGGCATACAATGACTGTCGATACCCAAAGTTTACATCCATGGGCTCACCCAGGAGGGGACAGTTGGCCCGTACATGGCCAGGCTCCTGGCACCGCCAGCAGATTATAGAGTCCTGATTCACAAAGGGCACATCCCGTGCGGTCTTTCTCAGCTCAGGCCGCAGGGTCTGGGGAGGGGATTTTCTGGGTTTTATTACTCCCTTCCCCAGAGTCCCCCCCTTAAGTTCCTCAGTAGCCCCATAACGTTCGACCAGATCCACCATCTCCAGGGCACTAGTAGGAGATGTCTGGCCAACCCAGCGCTGGAGGGGTAGTGGCAATGCCCTCCAGAATTTGTCAGCTACAATACGGTCCAGCATAGCAGTGGGACTAAGTACGTCAGTCGGTAGCCATTTTTGTAAGAGTTTTAGAAAATTGTAATACTGGGGTCGTGCTGGCTCAGCTGGGTTAAACTCCCACTGATGTACCCGCTGGGCCCTGACCAACACATTCACCCCCAGTCTCGCCAGGATCTCACCCTTAACCACGGAGTAGTCTGCCGCTTGGTCGTCCGGTAAATCAAAGTAAACCTGTTGGGGTCCGGACGCCAGAAACTGAGCGATGACCTCTGCCCACTGGTCGCGGGGTAGTCTCTCTCTCACGGCCACCTTTTCGAACATCGCCAAGTAGGTTTCAACATCATCTGTCGGTGTCATCTTGGGAACGGCCATGCGGACTGCTTTCCGTGCATCGTGCACTTCCTGAGGTATCCCTGACTTTTCTAGCACCATTACGTGTTGCAGCAGCCGCTGGTTCGCGTCCTGCTGTCGCTGATTAGCCTCTAGCAGCTGTGCGACGGCCTGCTGTTGGACAAGTAAGGCTTCTTCATGTCTCTTTTGCTGTTGTGCGACGGCCTGCTGTTGGACAAGTAAGGCTTCTTCATGTCTCTTTTGCTGTTGTGCGATGGCCTGCTGTTGGACATCCATGGCCTGCTGTTGCTTTAAGTTGGCGTGGACAAGCTGCTTTATCATCTCCTCCATCTTGTCCTGTGTTGGTGGTTGCAGCTTGGCAGGCTTAATCCAGGAGATACAACAGTGCCCAAAAAAAAAAAAATGCTACGAAAAGTTTTGGCTTCACGCCAGCCTCACTGCAATTGCCCGCATCCGACACCAAATGTGGGGGGGTCGCTCTGGTAGACAGCGGTGCGGGTGCAGTATAGAGGCAAAGAGAGTCCAGGTAGTGCAGCAAACAGTGTTTTATTTCACACTTGCACAAACAAAACTCAAATCAGTCACTTAGTGTTACTTCACACACAGCAAAAACTTGAGGCAAAACAAAAGTCCAAGACTGAATCAAATTCACCTGTGTGGTTTAGGTGCGTGTTCACACCCGGCTGTCAGCCCAGCCACAGGAAAGTCCAACCTCAGGCTTCCAGGCAGACTGCACGCCTCTTTGCAAGCTCTTGCTTCCAGCCCTGAGAGCTCCACGGAACACCAGCAGTTTCCAGGTTAAATCACCTTAAATCCTAGGTGTTAGTTCACACCTGGCTGAATGCTCAGCAACACAAAAAGTCCACTGACCGTCTTTAAATGGCCTGCTCTTCTGACACACAGGTCTCAGCTTTTCAGCCCAGCACAGGGCTCAGATCCCAAAGACAGAGAGAGAGTTTGCATAAAACCCAGCTGTCTTTTAAAGGCACCTAGGCATTAACCCCAAAAAAACCCGGACCGGCACCTACAATCCGGTCCAGTATTTGCCCTCACCTGGCTGCAATCAACCCAGCAGCACAGGCTGAGAGGAAAATACCTGTTTTTTTACCACCAAACCTCTCACTGTGTCACACCACCCATAGGCCTTTTTACGGCGGTCACTAAGAGGCCTTAGGCTGGGACGCCGCGTTTTTACGGCGGGCCTGTCTAAGCACTGCACGGGTCCCCCATGCAGCGGGGAGCGCGGACCCGGCTCTAACAGCCCGGACCGGCAGGAGTGCCGATCCGGGCTGTTTAACCCTTTACATGCCGGGCGCAATGGCGGCTGCGCATGTAAAGTGCTGACAGAGGGAGCGGACTCCCTCTGTCACCCATCAGCACCCCGCAAATGCAATGGTGGGGTGCTGATGTGCTGGGAAGCCTTATCTGGCATCCCGTAGGGCCCTGAGCCTGTCATCCAGTAATCTCCAGCAGGCTGTGCCTCTCTGGCGCAGCCTGCTGGTCAAAGTTGGAATAGCACTGCTATTAATATGTAATGCATTATAGATACATTACATTTTAAAAGCAATAAAAATACTGTATATTATAGTCCCCTTGTGGGACTATTAAGTAGTAAAAAAAAATAGAAAAAAATACACATTTATTAAATAAAAAAAATCCATAAAATAAAAAATATGCTTTTTTTCCATTGAAAATACGCTTTTCAATGAAAAAAATTGCAAAACAAAAATTATCCCCTATATGTTTGGTATTTCCACATCCGTAACGACCGGTACTACATAAATATTACATAAATTATCCCCTATGGTACAGGCCGGAATAAAATTTCTAATTTATTCTTAGTTTCCACCGAAAAAAACTGAATAACAAGCTATCAAAAAGCGGCATTTACTCCAAAGTGATACCAATGTAAAATACAAGTCGGCCCGCAAAAATCAAGCCCTCACACAACTCCATAGAAAAAAAAATAAAAAAAAGTAAAAAAGTAGTAAAACATAAAAAACTAAATGTATTTAGTATCACTGTAATTGTACTGACCCATAGAATAAAAATATGATGTTACCTTTACCGAAAAATGAACGCCGTAAAGAAGAGTGGAGTGGTACCTGGCTACTACCCTAATAGCCCAAGCCTATCCTCACCATCAGAGGCTCTAGTGAAGACCAGGTAGTTGCTTAGTCATGCCCATCCAGAGTATAGCAAGTCAGTGGCGCAGTGGGTCCACACCCGCTTGCATAACAGTTTGCTTAGGCCATGCATGCTCAACCTGCGGCCCTCCAGCTGTTGTAAAACTACAACTCCCAGCATGCCTGAACAGGCTACAGCTATCAGCCTACAGCAGGGCATGGTGGGAGTTGTAGTTTTACAACAGCTGGAGGGCCGCAGGTTGAGCATCCCTGGCTTAGGCCATAGACCCCACTGATCTGAACCTTTCCAGTCTCACCGAGTTACACGAGTAGTTGGCCCAACAGCGTGCGAGGCAGGATCAAATCCTGTCCTATTTACATAATGTAAATATGCGTCTAAATGACATGACATCTGCTAACCCAGCATCATCGGGTCCCTCTGCCGCGGTTCTTCCTACACCATCTTCCTACATTCCAGGATCTGGTCCTCGCCTTTCAACTCCTCCACGCTTCAATGGTGACCCTATCCTGTCAGGCTGACTAAACAGGAACATGATCACCGCCATGCTAAAAGACTTTGTTTCTATTGTGGTGGTTCTGATCATTTTCTCTGTGCTTGTCCCCTGATGCCGGGAAACTCTCGAGCCTAGGGTCTGTTGGAGATGCAGCCCTAGGTGAAGATAATTCCTGGTGTCATCTGTCAATGGAAGAGCTCTATCTGAGTCCGTACAATTTTCTACTGAACCTGTGAAACTACAGGTGGGAGTTTTTCCATACGGAAGAAATTTTGTTCTTGATTCTTCCAAGTCTGTCTTATCCTCTCCTTTTGGGGCTACCATGGCTCCAAGGTACCACTTGGAACTGAACCCGAGTTTGGGAAATGGTTTTTACAGTAGAAATTGATTTATAACGTTATTATGCAAAGTCTCGTGAGACTTGGCAAAGTAATAACTTCGGCTCATAGGAGCCAATACATTCTAATACTGTACGGAGTGCTCGCTCCGTACAGTATTCAAATGAAGTATTATGCGAATTGACTTCGGATGTTTCATCCTGTCGATTCACTCATCCCTAAATGTAAAAAAAGCTCTGGATTTTATTTCACAAGTCTCAGTGCCGGATCATCTATTAGTGTGTGTGAATTGGGCCCAAAAAAAACAACTGGTTTGGATGCAAAGGTGAGCTGGACTCATGATGGTTTTTGTTCATGTAAAATCAACTAAATTCACCACAGGTCAAGCTGTAGAAACAGCTAAAATATGATCAAGGGAAATGGGTGGTTTTTCCTTTTTAATAAATGTGCAAATATTTCTAAAATGCTTTTTCATTTTAGCACAAGGGTGCAACATAAAAGTCTAAATGCATACTATATCTGCCATAAAAAATAATATAAATGATCTTACTCCAGCAACTTAGAACTATATAAGAAAGCCACATACTCTATATAGAATATAGATCAGCATTCATTTGCAAAATGTTTTTTCTTTACTAAGATCTTTGCCCAGTTTAGGTAGAGAGTAGATTTAAAATAAAGGCAAAGCTGGCGAGTGGAATAAAACAAGAAATTCATCTCGTGCACCATTGAGGCCAATGCTTGGCTGCAAACATCACGTGTTGTGGATGCAACATCTTTACTGGGCACAAAGCCTGGTAGGGCATTTGAAATGATGGCACTATTTCTACTAGGCCATAGGATATTTGGGTGCTTATATGGGTGCTTATACTGAAACTTACATTAACAATGTTTTCGCTAGATGAACATGCATTTTAGATTTCTTGTAGAATATGGCAATGGGTCTCCACCAGTGAAGTATGAAATTAAAGACAGAATTTTGGGGTTAGTACAGAAAGAGAAGTACAGAAGTACAGAAGTGGCAGAATTTAGTCTTGTTGCTGGAGTACATCTTTTTGTCTGTTGCTTATTTTATGGGAACTGGTGCAGAAAACTTACATATGCAGTAAATGTCTGTGATTGTTGAGTTAAAACTTTCTTTTATGTTTTCTGCTCTTATTCTCCCAGGTAAAAGAACACTTTCATAAAGTGCAAAACTTTAATTAGAAAATGTCAAAGCAAATTGTATCTCTGCTTTCACAATACTAATTAAGCTGGGAGTTAAGTGTTAAGATGATGAAACATTTCTAATTGTCGGGCTTCAGACAATGCCAAATTAAATGCATAGCTAAAGCAAAAGTAATGTGAAAAGCCATTTACCTGCCTTATAACTATTGCAACACACTCCAGGCAATGTATTTAAGGCTGTCAAAGGTCATGTTTGCAAGACTGCAGTTTTCTTAGAACATGGGAGAATCATTTGCTCTGACTTAGATGCCTGAAGTTAGCATCCATGTGATTACACAGTATTTTTATTTCAGTAGGACAGCCTGAATATACTTGATGCAACGTTTTAATGTGCATTTGACAATGAATGTCACTTTTCTAAATCTTGAACCTACAGACCGCAACAATTAAGAAAATACAATACTATGTGCATGTTCTGTAGTGCTACAGGTAGTAATGGAATGGGTCTACAGCAGACCAGTTATTTTTCAACAAAGCATATTTCTATTATAAAGGTATGGATAGAATATGCTAAATATGCTAGAATATGACTCATTACTAACTCACACAATAAAATTAAATTTAGGTACATAAAATAATATTAAAACGAATATTTAAAGTGATATGCTTCTATACATCCATTAATCAGTTGTTTCATATGTACCCCCAATTGTATTTGTCCTGTGTAAAAAAGACATCAAACAGTTATGTCAAAGGTAGATTAAAAGAGTAACTGTCAGAAGACAAAGAGGCAAACATGAAAAAAAAAAAATTGCTAAAGAAATAGTACCTTATGCCAAAATTGGCTGTTCTAATTAGTGGGAGAACACTACTGCCAGTTTACACATAGAAGCTATAGTTGTCCTTCATATGATGGATGTGACGCTTCCTTTTTTTCAGAACAAAAAAGCCCAAAACACACACTAGATGTGAACCTAGTCTTAACTTGTACAGATACAAATCTACAGATTTTAACTGTTCTACTGGATTATGGGAGTTTAACTATGCATCTATACTTGTCATCAGTTCCCAACATTAAAGGGGTCATCCAATAGTACGAATACCCCCCCACAATGTCGGACCCTTCCTATACACGATACTTACCTGGTCCCTGACACCTGCGTCCCTCCGGATCCCCGCATGGCCACCGCTGGATCTCCATGTCACATGGATCAAAACATCCACCGATGGGGGGCGCCAATAGCAGGCTGCAACGGTGACCAGCCTCCCTAGCATCACCAGTGATACTAGGCTGGTCACCGTTGCTTCCTGCTATTGGCTGCTCCCCCCAATCGCCGGATGTTTTGATCCACATGACGGGGAGATGCAGCAGTTGCCTACATACATAGATCAGGAGGAATGTGAGTGCCAGGACCATGTAAGTATCATCAATAGGAGGATCCCGGGCATTGTGGGAGGCATTTGTACTATTGGATAACCCCTTTAATGTTGTGAATGTAAATACAGGCTGTAACACAGTCTACTTTTTCATGTGTCAATGTATAAAAAATAAACTAGTATTGGTCTTGCTATCCAGACAACCCCTAATGCAATCTTTTTCAGAATAAAAGGAGCTAGAAACCTGTGTCTCCATAAATATTATCTGCTGGCATCTCAATGCCCAGCATTATTATTTACTAAGTCTTCTGTTTTTGTAGCAATAATGTGTTTACATTGTCTTCTGCTGCTACTATAAAGAATGGAACATTTTCTAGGAATCAACATGAAAGGTTATCATACTAGTTAGCATGAGATATACTATTTATTGATAATTGTTTTTGTACTACAATAGCACACAGTGGTAGCCTGGTGATGGCATTTATGTCTGCCAGCTGTAATACCATTACATTTTGTCATTCAGAGATTACTCCTCCAATTTAACATCTGCTCAGTATCTGGCTATTACATTATATCACAGCGAGCTAAAGCTAGGATTTCCAGCAATCGTAATGATAACCGGATTGGCTGAACACAACCTTAAGCTGTTGTCTGTCTAAACGTGTACAAGCCACATTTTTCTAGACAGAAAAAATAACGTTTTGATATTTCCAGAAGTCTATGTAGTGACAGAATGAAGTTATTTAGAAGTGTATAGCAAAGAAAACATGAAATGCATCAAGAACAGAGAAGCGAATTTCCTGAAATATGTTGCAGGTAGAGTTTTAACAAATCGGTTGCCCGATTTGATTCGGGTACATATAAATTTAACCCAAAATCAAAAGTGATCTGATTGCCCTGGAAAGTTTAGTTTGACACTCTGAGGTTGCCTCAAACTGTATCCAACCCCTTTCAAGCTTTTTAATGCCAAGACAGCATTAGTAATGTCAAAGTTACAGTGATATACATATGTATGGCTAGCTGGTGGTAGCAAACAACCTGTTAATAACATTCTACTCTCAGATTTTAATTTTAAATTAAAACATATACAGCGAGCCCCTGGGGAAGCTGGAGCAGAGGAAGGAAGTGGTAGTGGCCCTGATGGTGATGTGTCATAGTATTTTCCCTCAGGCTAAAGATTTTGCTTAATATTTAGTAGTGGTGTTGTAGTGTTGTGTCTGTCTTTTGACCTGTAATATGCTGGCCTCTTTTTTCAGATATTCGTCCTCATTGAATGGTGAAAGATTCAGATTTGGCTGGAGTTCAGATTTTTGGGAAACTCAAGATAAATTAGATTAATTTAGAATCAATTCACTCATCTCCAGTCTCAATCAAAACATGTGTGCAGCAGAGGTTTTAATGGCATGTTAGAAAATGAAACCCGTGGTTATAATTAGTTATGCCACTTCTTCTCTCCAGTTTTCCTACCTACTGTATAACCTATTAAGATCAGTATAAAAAATAACTGTATACTGCCATCCAATAACTGATTACTTGCCATATTTGTTAGATTAAAATGTGGAAGGTTGGGGAGATGGGACCCGTATTCAAGGATCATTTTCAAGAATCAACTAAAGTTAGAAATTTGGAGAAACCAAGTTGCAATGCCAACCTGCTCACATTCAGAGATGAAGGAAGTTATCAAAAATTCAGTTCGGCTGCTTCACCAAAGTTCACAAAGAAATTTGATTTGGTACAAATAACTTTGTCACTAATCGTATTCCATTGTATCTAGCTGGCACAATGACTGGGAAAGGCAATCACACCACTCCTGTCATTGAACCACTCAGATGCCGCTTTCTCAAGCGGAGCGAAACGTACGTCGGGGTAGGCTCTCCTCTCTGCTAGGAGGCCCATATCCTCCTTTTCAAGTGTCCCTCAGGTATATCTTTATGGAACATATGTGTCTTGTTGCTGTATTGTATGTGTGCTACTGCCCATCAGGCTAGTTCAGTTGGGCACTGTTACTATTTATATATTCAATATTGGGGGTGTGTTGGTTCATGTCAGCACTGTGATAGGGTTTTACCCTATATAGGAGGGTTAATCGGGGTCCTCTATGCATGGGAGGGGAGTCATATGTCTTGGCTACCATTTGTATTGCCGCCATATATATATATTTTTTTAATATTGACATTATGTGTATGGTTGGTCTTTTTAGCAACTAATAAAGTTTATGAAATTGTATTGCGTGTCCCTTTATGGTCATTTGGTGATATATCACATGCCAGCATGCAAGAGATTTGGGGCGTTTTCTTCACAATGGCCTCTCTATAAGCAAATGAATGAGGTATGTATTTTTTGTTTTTTACTTCTTTTTCAGGAAACATTGATTTGTTACCACAAAGTATTAGGAAATTAGACTTTGTGACAAATCAAATCTCTCTGAAATTTGGATCGAAGTCCACTTCGTTAACTTTGATTCGCTCTACACAGCTCATGATGGTAGATAGTATATGACAAATTTGGAAAACGACTGAAAAATGCTGAACATTTTAAAAACATTTTCTAAGGCTCTATTCACAACATCTCTGAGTGTTCTGTCACACAGAGAACGCATTAAGAGTATTCCTTAAGATATACCTCTCCAATGTATGCAACTTTATAGGCATAAAATGACATACACCACACAAAGCCACCAAATTAAAACAAATATCGCTTTGTATATGCTTGTGTTTATCTTACATGTTTATCTATACAGTTAAAAAAACACTTTTTTCTGTTTTTACCTATACAGTTAAAAAATTATACATGCCAATACATACTTTATTTCCATGGTTTTCACACTAATAAATATTATATTCATGGCATGTAACATAAAAATGAATATTGTTTAAAAAATCGTCCAGTGAAGAGTTATAATATTTATTTGTATAGTATGGTGCCATCTGGTGTTCAGGATGTATAGCAATGTGCAAATTATTCTAAGTGCTCATAGACATGAAGCTTAGTCAATCTCCCCACAACCAAATCTTTGCAAAAAGATCTGCTGTTCACTGCACTGTAGCCAATAGAAATAGCTTTCTGCCTTCCTTGTCTGGTGAGGACCACAGCCTCTACAGTAGCATGGAAGGTACAATATTTTCAGCTGCTGAAAGAAGACTTATTCTCTTCCAGAGCTTCACCCATAAAATACTGATAAGACATAGGATACAGGTTTTTATATACTTAAGTATGAATTTAAAAGTTTCAATAAAAAAAAAAAAAACTTGCATTCTAACACTTAATAAAAACATTATACCATTAAAATATTACTTTCTGAGTTTAGGCATATACATTTGCCAGGGATGTTTTTTATAAGTATGGGAGACCCTAGTGCAGAACAAACTGTTTAGCTCTTTTACATAATCTATGTTATATAAGCAAGCATTAGAAAAAAAAAATCTCAACTTAACATTTCTAGAACAAGTAAATTAGTCAAAACGTTAATTAGTATCCACGTAACAGGAACTAGAGATAAGCCAGTGCCATTTGAAATCTGTTCTCTTCTACTTTTAATGATTGAATACCACATTAAGGTGCCTAATAAAACTGTACTACAGATTTTGTTTCCTTACCAGTCAGTGTGAATGATTTATGCATTCATCAAAGAGAAATATATATTTTTTATGAATTATTTTGGCCTACCAATGGTCAAATAAAATAAAATAAAAAAATAAACAAGCATGACAAGTAGTTACTAATTCAGAAAATAATGAACCCCATTAACTAAGCATACAGTAGCTCTTCCTGGTCCCTTGGGGTTCTTGATTAAATTAAATAGTTCACCAAAATTAATAATTGGGCTGTGAATATTTGCTCTTCTGTATGGAACATGATGGACAAGGCAGGAGAGGAAAGGCTGGGTAGGGCTAATTGTAGCAACAGCAGTAGCACAACATGGGGCAAGGCAGTAGTTGTAGCAGCAACTGCAGCACAGTATGAGGTATGGTGGACAAGGTAGTAGATATGCAACTGTGTAGGGCTAGTAATAGTGACATAAGGGGTATTAGTAGCTGCAGTTGTGGCAGCAGTAGAGTATGCAACATGATGGTCAGGCAGATTGTGAATTATTTTATGAAGATTGGGCTGATTCACATTAATAATAAGTTGTGTAGGTTAGTTTTAAATAATGCACACTAGAACAAGCAGTCAGACACATGGTTGACATTAGAATGTCCCCTTGTAATATACTTTTAATGATAGCCCCATAATATTTTCATGCTACAAACATGACATCATTGTTTTACCCTAGTTGGGATGACCTGTTCCTTATTTCATCAAATGAATAGTTGTATTTTGCAGATGAAATGAAGGGATTTGTGCTTTTGATAAATAAATGAATGAGAGCCTATTGGGTGACTCTGAGAGCCTTTTGATATATAAATGAATGAGAGCCTATTGGATGACTCTGTACATTTAGAGGTAGATTAGTAGCGCTCCAACTCCTCCTTAGATATTCAAAAGTCCCAGAATGCTATATGCCAAGGAGCTGCAGCAACAGATGATGAGGACACAATGGTGCTCAGTGATGGACCAAGGTCACTAGCAAGATGACAGCTCTATATAGACCGTGTTTAAAGTGTAAGTAAACCTTCAAAAAACTTTTGACATGACATAGTGGCATATGACAAGATTTGATAGGTGGGAGTCTGGGTGCTGAGATCCCCATGATTGCTAACAGGTAGTGGCGGAAGTTCTCAGCTCAGTGCTGTGGCTCTTTGGCTGTGATTGGAAAGCAGGATACATTCAACTGAGACTGTACACAGCTTTGAAAAGATATAAAGGCGGGCTCAGATGACAGCTCTTATGTCTTCATTTTAGTGACTGGTGGGGTCTCAGCACCAGGAACCTCAACAATCAAAACTTCTGAAATATCACAATCTCATGTCAAAAGTTTTTGAAATGCTTAATTACACTCTTAAGATGTGTACTGTCCACCAATCTAAATTAGTTACTACTTATGAAGAGTGTACTGTATATAATAGCGGCTTTCAGCTACAGCAACATACTGGTGACCATTAAGATCAGAAAGATCAGAGCTAAAGCAAGGTCCTTGTACTAGACCAAACAGTCCTATCAGAAAACACGCAGTCCTGAAAAGTTACTTAGTAGCCGTGTTTGCAATGCAAACAATGAAGAAGAATCAATATGACGCATGATATAAAACCCTCTAGCCAGTTCATACTATAAACAGTTCCCTACTCAGACAGCCCTTACACATAAATGCACCTGGACATCTTTAGGGTACACAGTTCTTAGAAAAAGATAAGGTAAAGAATAGACTGTAAATGTAAGTCAATTTGCAAAGGGGATCACAAAGCTATTTCATGATACCAATATAAACCGGAATTCACCCTCTGAATTCATATCTATAGTAAGTCCAATTTTCTGCCATACAGAGCTCTTTGAATACAAAATGATAAGTCTGACATGTCAAATACTTAAAGAGGACCTGTCACATCTCTTGACATGTCTGTTTTTAAATATTGTTCTATTCCTCTATTATTCTTACAAGAATTTAATGCATGAGTTGCCTGCAGTCTGCAATAAGGGTATAACTGTGTGTTACCAGTTTTGCATAATCTGATGATATACAATCAGCTTTAGACTATGTAGAGACACATGCAAAACTGGTAACACCCAGTTGGCATTTCATTCATAACCTTCTAGAAGGGATATCTGCACCATTCCTCTATTATTTCTTCTCGAAGGTTAAGAATAAAATACCAACTGGGTGTTACCAGAAGGGTTAGTGTCCCTGTCAAGTCTGACACTAGCGGCACTATTTACATACTCCCTATAGGTAGCATCAATATGAACCTTTATTGCAGACTGTTGGGCTATTCATTCATAAACTTCTAGCAGGAAAAATGGCGCAACACAGAATTTTTCGAATAGATGTTGCTGTATAAAATATAGTTTGAAGTCAGCACCAAGAGAAGTCAACAGCTGAACTCAAAACACATAATTTAACTTGCAAATTATCATTTTTATTGCCATTCCATCTCAACATTCATGTAAAATGTCATTCGTTCTGGTACTGGTAATGATGCTTTCACTGTGTAATGCATAACATATATGCCCTGAAGCTTAGATAATGGTGAGGGGAGCAACATCCAAATTCAAATAATGTCCCATTTTATACTTGAATTCACTCCATTAAGCTAACATCAGTTTCCAGTATCAATGTTTCAATGAAAAATTAATAGACATTTTTAGTTATACCACATAAGGATTTTCAGTCATTGAAAAAGTTACTGTATACCAATATATCTTAGACCTCCACATAGTATGTCTAAAGAACACTCTTCTGGCATGTTTTTGGCTTATGATAGTTTATAGGTACACAGGTGTAAACAGGGGTGCACCTAGCCTTTCTTCTGCCTGAGGTGAGAACTGAAATGTTGCCCACCCCATGCCAATTTCTTAACCTAACCCATTTGCCACAATGAAAGCGCTTACTGCCCATGGCTCTTCGGCTACGCCGCTCTTGCCCCTACCTGGCGCTGACTGAGGTGATCGCTTCAACTGGTCTTAGTGGTGGTGCACCCCTGGGTGGAAATGTTTGGATGTGCTCCTGACATTTACCAAATGTACATCATAGATTTAAAGCAATCTTCTTGTTCCAGATAAAAATGTCACACAAGCTGAGGAATAGAAAGTGCACTTATTGTTACCTTCTTTTTACCTACTGAGCTATGGATCCACTGATTTTAGACCCCTGTCCTGCCACCTAAGATACCCATGGAACTTCCCAGAACTTCCCAGACAGTACATCATAGATTTAAAGCAATCTTCTTGTTCCAGATAAAAATGTCACACAAGCTGAGGAATAGAAAGTGCACTTATTGTTAACTTCTTTTTACCTACTGAGCTATGGATCCACTGATTTCAGAACCCTGTCGTGCCACCTAAGATACCCATGGAACTTCCCAGACTACATGATGCACACAGTGCATGGGCAGTCTGGGACACTTCCTTCTTGTTCAGTGCTGCTATTTAATTGGTCAGCACAGATTACATGAGCAGTGCTGGCCAATCCGAGATCAGCAACTCTTCATTTTTAAATATTTTCTGGAACTGGACGGTTTCTTACACATATACACGTTTTCTTTTCTGACACTTCGATAAATAGGGTCCTGTGACTACTCCCTTTTTATGAAGATTTGGAATCAACTTTTATACGCTTAAGCAAAAATCTGCAAATTTGACTAGTTTTTCCTATTTTCTAAATTTGCCTGCTAGTTCAAACATTTCCTCATTGCGTTTGTAACAATTCTAGGTACTCAAATACTATAAAAATTAAATCTTCCCATACAATGAAAATATTATGGGGGAGATTTATCAAAACTGGTGTAAAGGATAACTGCTTAGTTGTCCATAGCAACCAATGAGATTTCCCAAAATAGCTCTGAAAAATGAAAGGCAAAATTTGATTGGTTCCTATGGGAAACTAAGCCAGTTTTCTTTGACACCACTTAAATATCCCCCTATAAGTTTAACATACTGTATGAAGCTTTTCCTGACTAAAAACATGGAACATACGCATACTAATGAGGAGGCTCTCCAGGCATGACTGGTGTCACCATTTTCCACCCATTCACAATCACAGGCGCAATACAAAACATTGACATGCGCAGTGGACATCACATAGCTGAATGCTGAGGTAGGAAGCAAATCTTCTCCAATGCGATGAAAGCTTCATTCTCACATACTTCTCTGAACTAGGCATTTTTTTGTGCACACTAACCTAATTAGTCACATATTTACCCTGGATCTTGCCTTATTACCTTTATATATGTACACATAGAGGGACATTGGTGTTCCCATACGCCAAAGTGAGATGTGTCTAATTTTTAAAAGGCAGAAAATTAGGCACATATTTGGTGTCTCCTTTGCCTGATATGTAATACTTACCATGTACACTAATCGGTCATATGTATATATGTTTGTTTAGGCCGTGAACAAGGTCTGGGATAAGACGGAAACATTGACCTTGTTTTTTTTTAAGCTGGATGGAAAAATAAAGACATTTTTGATGGAATTGCATGTACTACTGGAGTGATGTGGTTGTTTTCTATTACTCACATTTACATTTAGAGATGAGCGAAGTTATCAAAAATTCAATTCGACTGTTTTGCTGAATTTGACAAAGAAATTTGATTTGTTATGAAATACTTAGTCACAAATCGCATTCCATTATATCTAGTGGCTATAATGATGGGGATCTCGTCACCCCTCATCATCAAACACATCAGATGCCACGTTTATCACTAATCACACCATCTGACATTAGTATTGAGGCCTTTTAGGGGTTAATCAGGGTTAGAGATAGATAGATAGATAGATAGATAGATAGATAGATAGATAGACAGACAGATATGCAGCCAGCCAGATAGATAATAGATAAATTATTGATTCATAGACAGATAGATAGATATGTAGATAGACAGATAAATATGTAGATAGACAGATATGCAGTTAGCCAGATGGATAATAGATAAATGATTCATAGATAGATAGATAGATAGATAGATAGACAGATATGCAGCCAGCCAGATAGATAGAAGATAGATAGATAGATAGATAGATAGATAGACAGCCAGATAAATGATAGATAGATAGATAGATAGATAGATATACAGCCAGCCAGATAAATGATAGATAGATAGATAGATAGATAGATAGATAGATAGATCTTAATCCTGCGAGTACAGTACTGGGTAACTGGCAGTAGCATCTTAGGCCTGCAATGACTGTGTATCCTTGGCAACTAAGCAATAGTTAAAGCAGCACAGTGTTTGTTTAGAACGTGATGTGAAAAGTAATGACAGAAGCTGGTATTCTATGGAAATTTGGTTCGGTGTAATGTGTTTAAGTGTATTAACAACTGTTTTACAGAAAACAAAACAACAGACTGCAGAACGCAGACAGAGGTGGAACTAACAGTTTTCCTATTAACAGTATTTATGTATCTAACCAAGGCTTCCCAAACGCACATTTTTATGTTCCATGCTTGGAATGTATCAAAGGATATTGATGTTAGGCTCTGCAAAGTGCATTATAAAACACAGTTAATACAAAATGCTGCTGCTTGGAAATGCAAACTAATTTGGCAAACAAATATTTAGAGATATCCTTCACAACATTTTACAATGCACACTGTCAAAATGTAGGCAAAATTGTCATTTGTTTTTGTAGTAAAACAACCATGGCAGCCATACGCAGCATGACACTGACAGTTTGTTACTGCAGCGGAGCCTCCAGCATACCACTGTAGAGGCGCCGCGTGCGCTATTTACCGGGATATCGCTCTCAATTAGTGCCCAATTTGAGTACTAGACCATGTGTTGACAGATAAGTATTGGCAATGACTCTGTTATTGGTTTTGTATCTCTTTGAGATGTGCAGGATTTTGCACTGCAATTTTAACTAATGCTTTGCATTGCACTTCATGGGTCCTTTTTTGGAATAGACAGACCATTAATATTTTTTGCACTTTGTTGGTTCCCTGATGAATAGGCAGATGGCCTAAGAAATGCGTACTTTTTGAGCTGGGACTTTTTGATTAATTTTGTACATCTGGGTCGGATGACCTATGTTTAGCCTACCTCATATTTCTCTCTATTCTTTGGGCGAATGGCCGGGCAGCCCAGTACGGTGTCCTTTAGGGATAGTGTGAGAGAGAGATAGTGCATAGTTTATGAGGTAGATACAGGGTAAGTGTAGGTCTTAGCGACC
Source organism: Bufotes viridis (assembly GCA_033119425.1). Lineage (NCBI taxonomy): Eukaryota > Metazoa > Chordata > Amphibia > Anura > Bufonidae > Bufotes > Bufotes viridis. Next base: position 145,481,813 of record CM065592.1, on the reverse strand, counting down.
TGGTCCTGCATACTTTCCACATCATTATCCATTTGTTCTGTCTTATTGTGTTTAGTGGTTATTTTGCGCCACTCATTTAATGGATCACCTATCACTGTTAAATGGGGCTTGTTTTAATTAGTTGAAATAAATGTGAAATTTTATAAGGGTTACCTATTATTCCTTACTTACATGTACTAAATCAAGAATGGCTATTAATAGAGATGTGAGAAGTTTTGGAAAATTTGAATCGGCAACTTCACCGTAGTTAACCAAGAAATTTAATTTGTTCCAATTTAATCTGCCACGAATCGCAATAAATCATGTATACCCGGGCCACTCCACCTTAGGGTTCAACCACATGGAGCAGTCGTGCTGCAGGTGGGTTGCGGCCATGCTGCAGTGAAAAACCACATGGTCAATTATACTGCAGCTGCCTTTCATTTAATGATGACTGCACTGTACAGTACTTCTACATTGTAAATTGCTACGCAGCACCTTTAAACAGGGGTTGTTGCTGGTATGGGGTTTGGCTGGTTAGGTTGGGGGACAATATGCATATTATTACTGTTCTGGCCTGCAATCTTCTGAAGGTTATTTGACAGTAAACAGCTCTGGTATACCTACTTCTCCAACCCCAGCGCTGTTCTGCCCTACAGGTGGGAGCCCTTCTTCTGCCATCTGTTCTTCCTTATTTTCCATATCATCTAATATTGATGATAATATGTCATCAGGAACATCTAGCTCCTCCTCTCTCTGCATCTTGCTGACTTTTTTAGGACATGGAGATTTTGAAGGGTGATATGGAAGAAGTAAAGCCAGCAAGATATTAGGATGGTCTTCATTAAGACTTGGATCCCTAAAGGGGTGCAGACTGGATGGTATTGGTTGGCACGCTGTCACCTTACAGGCTTCCATCTTATTGGTATTGAATTACATATCTTAGTTTATGGCTGATGTAGGAATAAGTAAATGTAGGAATAAATAATAAAACTGATGCAGAATAAGTCTCCATGTACTCTCCCTGCAGTCTCTCTGCACTCTGCCTGTACACTCCCTCTCCAATATTCTTCTATTAATTGTTTTAAGCAACACTGTCCCTAGCCCATGAGCGCTTGTCACATCTCTCCCTATGCGCAGCTCACAGCTCACAGCTCAACACTAACTATTAATAATACAACTGTACATACATTATATTCTGAGGAAAAAAAGTAGGATTTTTTCAAAATCAAATGGGGTATTATAATTTCACCAAATTAAGCTTATTCTTTGTTTATGAACAAAATCTACCACAATAATTTATAGTCCTCACAGTTTTAAAGAGCTCTGCTTTCAGTCATTCTATAGAAACCTTTAATAGTGGGAGAAAAATTGGTAAAAAAAAGTTGTAGCACTGTTATTCACCACGCAGCATTTCAATCCTCTTATTAGGATCTCAACTTTTTCTTCCTTCATTCCTTTCTTGCTATTCATCCATATTGGGGGATATCTATATTTACCAATTCTGCTTTTTCATTTTCAATATTAGATTAGAAGGGGGTCCGAATGTTGTGAAGGATATTTCTAAATATTTGTTTGCCAAATTAGCTGTTTAAAGAGAAAGCAGTGCTCGTATGAGAACTGCCTTTTCTTCATTGTTTACCTGCTCACCGTCAACATCGCAGCGGTGAGCAGGTGTAATTATAACTAATCCATCCCATTTACTTAAATGGGGCAGCTCTGTAGTATTTACTTGAATAGGAAGGAGACATTCTATTGAAGTGAATGAGATGGCGTAGTTGTAATTACACCAGCTGTGACAGTGAGCAGGTAAGCAATGAAGAGAAAGCAGCGCTCATACAAGCACCGTGTCTATACAAATAATGAAAAAATGAAAAACAAAGTGTAGATAGGAGTCATGTGATAATTGCTTAGTCATATTTGGAGCTATAATGCACCTAGTATACTTTTACTATAATAGTAATACAATAATGTTCTAATATAATTAATTTTTTGTTCAATAGTCAGATAACTTCAGCAGTAAGCTTACAATTCCTTGTACATGTCTAGTTCAGTCATCTAAAAATGTTCAACAGCCAAAAGCTTATTCTCTATGCCAGTTCCCATCATATTCATCCGACAAGCACAAGCAGCCCCCACTTCCCCAAGGGTGATCATCAGCGCATGTTGTTAACACATAGGAAAAGGTGCAAATAAATAATATCCTTGTTTTTTCAGAAATACTAATGATGAGCAGCTATTATAGAATTGTATATAGTAACAGGATGTTATTATAGGACATTTGGCTATGACTTCACTCTTTAGATTTGTAATATTGCCCTTAGGGAAAGACTGTGTCTTCACACTGAGAATCAATTTCTTGTATTTTCTGTTCCGACCCTGAAGATTTTATAATGCAAATAGGAAACTTGGTTTCCAGCTCAGAATCCATGGCAACAGCTGCAGTCAACTCAGGTGCTAATTCAGAATACTTCAGAGCTGCCTTCATTCGGTTTTGCATTGATAGTGATTTTATATGTATTTGGGTGTCCTCACCAAAATGACATTGCACAACCTTTATATTAACTCTATCAGCAAAACGAGATTTAATAATATTGTATCAAAAATAAAAAAAGTTACGCTTTTCTTCACAGACACCATGTCTTTTGTCCATGTGTTTTTTTTTCTAGTGAAGTTAAGAAAATTAAAGTTGAACTTTATTGCAACATGGCAACTATTATTATTGCCATAATGTGTACTGCTTTTGCCATTACAGAAAAATCAAGGTATAATTACTAGACGGAAACTATAAGACATTTCTAAGTATACAGCCAGATGGTGCGGTATGACACATGTAGCTAAACCAAGCCGATCTACAGCAGCTAATGGCCAGATGATTTCACAGTAAAGTCTTGCCACCATTGGTTACCATGGGTGAGCTTGGCTTTACTGCACGTGACCACCCATGACATATGTCCACATCCTAAAAGCCTAATTTTCCAATGAAAGTAATACATTTTATGAAGGTAATAACTGTCCTGTCCACTTGAATCACAGGTAAAATCTGGGCAAATGACAATGCCAGATAACCAAGTGATGGTGCATGGACATTCTTAGCAATAAGTATCTACATTAGCTCATTTGGGCAGGCCCTCAAATTGAAGTTAAAGTGGTTATTAAGTGACAGCTTTGTCTTTCTATTATTACAGATTAGCCAAATTCTTAACATTTTATTCTAGTCTGATTTGAACAAATCACCCGTCTAATTCGATAGAAGAAGAGAGACTTCCTCTACCTTCTTCCATTTCCCCTACCTAGAGATTGACAGACAATGTGTACATTCATTTTATATTTGTAACTGATTTTTCTCCTTAAAAATGTATTGCTTCTTGTGACTATGAATATAATCATCATTATTTTGTGTTCTCCAAATCCACTTTTTTCCTACTGGATTGTCTCTAATACCATCCTTTTTCTAGCAAATATTGAATGTGTGTGTCCTATATAAGCATAATACAGTCTCCTGAATCTTTAGACAACAGTCCTCATTGTGCTCTCCAGAGAATGTGATGTGTCTAGAATTAGGTAAATTGAAAATGTAGAGTAGTAAGATATTAAGCAATATTAGTATGATCATCCTGATGTGATCTTACGTTATTGCTCCTTTGGCAAGTTTTTAACTTGGGTTTGACAGTTGTCAAAAGTATCATCTTCTATAAAACCTACAGGATCATGCTGGGTGAGACTATGTGCAGTGTATTTATCATGGAAAATTTGAAAAAGAATTTCTAATGCTGGACTCACCATAAAAGTATCTAAACTTTTAACCTATGACATAATAATAATAATAATAATAATAATAATAATAATAATGTTTATTCTTATAGTGCCACCATATTCTGCAGCGCTTTACAAATTCAGAGGGTTTATGTACAAAACAAAAGACATCACAACATAGCTGGCTAATATACAGCTAAAACACTAGGAGTGAGGGCACTGCTCGCAAGAGCTTGCAATCTATGAGGAATTGAGAGTGACTCATAAGGTAGTTTTAATATGTAGTAGTCAAGCCATTATTGTACTGAAAGCAGTGGTGTAGGCCTTTCTGCTTCTGGTGTGGGACTGTTAGAAGATAAAGTTCAGGTCTAAGGCATTGGGGAAAAGGGATCTAGGGGAACAGGCAGTTTAGGAAGCTTCAGAATCCAAAAATAACCCTAAAATATAACTTTTAATAATAATGTTAAAAAGGGACAATATGTCCATAAATGACACACAATGTGAAAAAGACAAATGAAAAATACCACTGGGAGGTCGTGTCCCGTAGCAACGGGGCCTGGTGGCACACGTCCCAGTACAAACCACCAAAGGTGCACGGCGGCACTGAAATAAAACAATTTTGTCCTACCGGTTCCAGATAGTTGTTCACAAGGGAGGGTTCAAGACGCATATGTTGTCACCGCTTTCCATTAATTACTGACATGATGTCATATGATGAAGGAAAAAAGTGGGTTAAACACAAAAGATAAAAACCATACGTGTAGGGTCCCTATTATGACCCTATATAAGGTGGTTATCTATGCCCTGCCACTAAGATAACGATAGCAGCCTCACCACAGGGCACTCGTCCTAACAAGGGCGACCCCGTCAGGAACCTGTCCCTATAATGTGTATAGCTGAATTCCCCTATGATTACAGAAAATAACTCCCTACACGCATGTTTCGCCGTGTGTAGTAGCAAACACGGCTCATCAGGGAGAAATAGAGTAGACAGTAATCACTGCACCAAGATAAAGGTGACCAGTATAAAGAAAAGAACAGGGGGTTAAATCAAAAATTCTGCCCCAGAACGATAACCTGCCGGGCAGTGTCGTGAGTCCAGAGGACGGGCTGTTGGGATGGTACAGCCCCGCTAGATACCCTGACGTCCTCAGCGATATGGTGAAGCACAGAGCTATGATAATCAACACTCTGTGCAGGACGCTGAGGGCGCAGGTATAGCCGCCTTTTATTTAAAACTTGCCTAGTGTTGATTGGCTATTAGGAAGCCATGTGACGGCTGCAATGTGGGAACGCCAGCGCGATCATACTGCAGCGTGTGCGTTCCACATTGCCGTCTCACACCGAGGCTTGGAGCGCAGGGCATCGCGAGAGTGTGCCCGCGCATGCGCAGTAACGATTCCAGTGCGCATCGCGAGTATGCTAAGAGACAAGCTACCGCTAGAATGGACACAGATATGTGGCCATCCTAAATGTGTATCTCAGTTGCTAAGCAACTGGACAAATTACCGCAAGAGAGATACATTAAGCAACAATTAAGGTATTTTGGCAAAATGTGAGATACTCACATAGGGATATCGGTACAGTGGCAATACTTATACAAAACACATATACTGATACTTTTGAGGGTTGGAATGGAGGTGTGAAACACTCATAGATAAAAATATATAGGACTCTAATGGGTCAGAGAAATAGAAGGTGGACCATAATAAAGCCTTATTATAGAAAGCAACCATAGGTGAGTTGTTCATTCAAACCATTTGGAGCGACCGTCTTAAGTGTGAATATCCAGCGTGATTCACGCTGCAGTAACAGTTTATCCCAGTCACCTCCCCTTTTTTGGGGGGTTGACCAGTTCAATCCCCATGAAACCCACCACTCTGGGATCCCCTTGGTGGTATGCACAAACGTGGCGGGCAACCGCCGTATCCCGGCGATTTTCAATATCAAGGAGGTGTTCACCTACGCGTCTACGGAATTCGCGTTTGGTTTTTCCAATATATTCTTTATGGCAAATACAGGTCATTTTGTAAATCACACCAAATGACCTGCATGAAATGAAGTCCCTAATCTCAAACGTCCGCCCAAGATTATGACTGAAAAAAGTTTTGCCTGTTGTGATATTACGGCAGGCCACACATCCGCTGCATTTAAAACAGCCTTTGGGCTTTCGTGTCAACCATGTATCTGCTCGTGTTGGGGGGGTATAGTGGCTGTGTACGAGGAGATCTCTCAGACTCTGGCCCCGTCTAAAAGTAACTTGTGGATATTGATGCAACACATCGCATACGTCTGGATCCATCAGAAGGATTTGCCAGTGTCGTCCGAGGATCTTTCTTGCTTCTTTAGCACAGCCATCATATGTAGTAACAAATCTAATTTTCTTATCACCCATTTCTCGTTCCCTGGGGGTAAGCAATGTATTTCTAGGGGTAGTAGCTGCCCTGTGGTATGCCTTCTTCAAGACAGAGTCAGGGTAGCCTCTAGCCTGGAATCTTTGCCGCAAATCTGCGGCCTGTTGTTTGAATTCTCCATCCTCCGAGCAGTTGCGTCGTGTGCGCAGATATTGACCGCAGGGAATGCCGCGCTTTAATGGCATAGGATGACTGCTCTGCCAGTGGAGGATAGAGTTTGTCGCTGTAGGCTTACGGTATATTTTTGTATGTAGTTCCCCCCCTAAACCCCTAGAGATTTGTACATCAAGAAAGGGAAGGGAATTTTTGTTGATTTCATACGTGAAACGAAGGCCCACGTTATTCACATTAAGATGTTCAACAAAGCTTTTAAAAGAAGCTACATCTGCATTCCAGATAATGAAAATATCATCGATGTACCTGGCCCATAGAGAAATGGGCCAGGTCATCGACTCACTCTCCCCAAAAACGACCGTTGCCTCCCACCAGCCCAGGAGCAAATTTGCATAGGATGGTGCACATGAACAGCCCATGGCTGTGCCCCTGAGCTGGTGGTATAGGCGGCCGTTGAACAGAAAAAAATTGTGTGTCAACAAGTATCTGAGCAGGCGTAACACAAAGTTGTTATGTGCAGTAAATTGCTGACCTCGCATGCTCAGAAAATATCCTACTGCCTGTAGGCCTACCTCGTGTGGTATGGAGGAGTACAGAGCCTCCACATCCACACTTGCGAGAAGTGAGTCGTCATCGATGGAGACACCGTCTATACGTTTAAGCAGGTCCATTGTATCACGGGTATATGAGGGAAGTGCAGTGACAAAAGGCATAAGGATTTGATCGATGTATATACCCAAATTCTGCCCTATACAATTAATACCTGCCACAATCGGTCTCCCCTTTAGAGGTCTTAGACCTTTATGGACCTTGGGGAGACTATAAAAGGTGGCAGTCACGGGGTACTCTGGTTTCAGGAAGGTAAGTTCCTCTATAGAGATCAACTTCTTATCCCTGGCATCCAGGAGTATTTCCTCCAACTCCATGAGGAAAGGTGCTGTTGGATTGGAAGTGAGAACTTGATAGCTTTCTTTATCTTGCAATATATGTTCACACATTGTTTGGTAGTCACAGCTATTCATTATCACGATGTTTCCACCCTTATCTGAGGGTTTTATAACTATCCCTTGATCTTCCCTCAGTGACACAATGGCCTGACGCTCACTAGACGAGCAGTTGTCAAATCCAGTGGTAGACGGCATCTCCATCAAGTCGGACTCAACCAACCGCAGGAACACATCTAGACAAGATACAGCTCCTATAGGGGGCATTTTGGAGCTTTTTAAACGTAAGGATGTAAAGGGTCCTGTGCCTACTTGTATTTCCTCTGAGAGGCTTTCTAGCATCCTCACATCAGATAATAGTTCTGTGGGTATGCCCAGATTCTGGCACTGCTTTTTCTCAGTTGTCCTAAAGTGCTTATGCCACCTCAATCTTCTAATGAATAAATGTAAGTCTTTGATCCATGTAAATGTATCATGTTTACGGGTTGGAACGAAGGAAAGCCCTTTTGATAGAACTGCCATCTCTGATTCTGAGAGCGGGCGGTCAGAGAGGTTGATTACCTCTGGGCCGAGGGGTCCCGTTTGGTTGAACGGTTTCTGAGGTGATAACTTGTCCCCTGATCTAAAAAACCCCCTCTACCACCTCTAAATGTTCCACTACCTCTACCTCTCGCTCTCCCTCTTCGATTGGGGTTGCGAGAATTATTTCTATTGGAGCTACCACCAGATTCTCTATCGCTATCAGAAAGATCAGTTTCTGTGGTAGAGATCTCAGATGTTACCTCATTAGCTGGTGGTTTCTCCCTGAGGACCAAGTAGGCTTTATTTTCTTTAAATTCTGAAAGGTCCTTATTAAATTGCCTATGTTTTCTTTCCCGTAAGTGGTATTGATATTTCTCGATAGAGGTTTGGAGTTGTTTCTCCTGATTACAATACTCTGGATCGCCCGAAAAGGTTTTTACTGTCTCAATTTGATTCTTAAGTTTTTCAGTAAGTGTATTAAGGATAGTTTTTTCCTCTTCCAATAATAAGGTCATAAATTGCAAGGAGCTCTTTGTAGCAATTTGTTCCCACCGTGCATTAAAACCGGGGGTTCTCTGTTTGTTCACTGGGGTTACAGTAATGCGCAATCCCCGAGGCACAATACCATGCTTGATGTAATTATCAAGGCTTTGTACCTCCCACCAACTGGATAGGTGGTCACGATACAATTTATTGAGTTCCTTGAATGCAGCCTTAAAGGAAGGTGAAAATTTTTTCTGCGTATAAGATTTGTCAGAGAAAACCTCTTTAGCTTCCTCAAACCACGTATCAGTGTTAATGCCACCGGCCAAAAATCCCGCCATACCAGAAAATAAAGTGTGAATCAATCGAGGTTCGAGATCAATAGTGACCTGAACAATGGGTTACAACTTAATCAAATTCAGAATCCAAAAATAACCCTAAAATATAACTTTTAATAATAATGTTAAAAAGGGACAATATGTCCATAAATGACACACAATGTGAAAAAGACAAATGAAAAATACCACTGGGAGGTCGTGTCCCGTAGCAACGGGGCCTGGTGGCACACGTCCCAGTACAAACCACCAAAGGTGCACGGCGGCACTGAAATAAAACAATTTTGTCCTACCGGTTCCAGATAGTTGTTCACAAGGGAGGGTTCAAGACGCATATGTTGTCACCGCTTTCCATTAATTACTGACATGATGTCATATGATGAAGGAAAAAAGTGGGTTAAACACAAAAGATAAAAACCATACGTGTAGGGTCCCTATTATGACCCTATATAAGGTGGTTATCTATGCCCTGCCACTAAGATAACGATAGCAGCCTCACCACAGGGCACTCGTCCTAACAAGGGCGACCCCGTCAGGAATCTGTCCCTATAATGTGTATAGCTGAATTCCCCTATGATTACAAAAAATAACTCCCTACACGCATGTTTCGCCGTGTGTAGTAGCAAACACGGCTCATCAGGGGAGAAATAGAGTAGACAGTAATCACTGCACCAAGATAAAGGTGACCAGTATAAAGAAAAGAACAGGGGGTTAAATCAAAAATTCTGCCCCAGAACGATAACCTGCCGGGCAGTGTCGTGAGTCCAGAGGACGGGCTGTTGGGAGGCAACGGTCGTTTTTGGGGAGAGTGAGTCGATGACCTGGCCCATTTCTCTATGGGCCAGGTACATCGATGATATTTTCATTATCTGGAATGCAGATGTAGCTTCTTTTAAAAGTTTTGTTGAACATCTTAATGTGAATAACGTGGGCCTTCGTTTCACGTATGAAATCAACAAAAATTCCCTTCCCTTTCTTGATGTACAAATCTCTAGGGGTTTAGGGGGGGAACTACATACAAAAATATACCGTAAGCCTACAGCGACAAACTCTATCCTCCACTGGCAGAGCAGTCATCCTATGCCATTAAAGCGCGGCATTCCCTGCGGTCAATATCTGCGCACACGACGCAACTGCTCGGAGGATGGAGAATTCAAACAACAGGCCGCAGATTTGCGGCAAAGATTCCAGGCTAGAGGCTACCCTGACTCTGTCTTGAAGAAGGCATACCACAGGGCAGCTACTACCCCTAGAAATACATTGCTTACCCCCAGGGAACGAGAAATGGGTGATAAGAAAATTAGATTTGTTACTACATATGATGGCTGTGCTAAAGAAGCAAGAAAGATCCTCGGACGACACTGGCAAATCCTTCTGATGGATCCAGACGTATGCGATGTGTTGCATCAATATCCACAAGTTACTTTTAGACGGGGCCAGAGTCTGAGAGATCTCCTCGTACACAGCCACTATACCCCCCAACACGAGCAGATACATGGTTGACACGAAAGCCCAAAGGCTGTTTTAAATGCAGCGGATGTGTGGCCTGCCGTAATATCACAACAGGCAAAACTTTTTTCAGTCATAATCTTGGGCGGACGTTTGAGATTAGGGACTTCATTTCATGCAGGTCATTTGGTGTGATTTACAAAATGACCTGTATTTGCCATAAAGAATATATTGGAAAACCAAACGCGAATTCCGTAGACGCGTAGGTGAACACCTCCTTGATATTGAAAATCGCTGGATACGGCGGTTGCCCGCCACGTTTGTGCATACCACCAAGGGGATCCCAGAGTGGTGGGTTTCATGGGGATTGAACTGGTCAACCCCCAAAAAGGGGAGGTGACTGGGATAAACTGTTACTGCAGCGTGAATCACGCTGGATATTCACACTTAAGACGGTCGCTCCAAATGGTTTGAATGAACAACTCACCTATGGTTGCTTTCTATAATAAGGCTTTATTATGGTCCACCTTCTATTTCTCTGACCCATTAGAGTCCTATATATTTTTATCTATGAGTGTTTCACACCTCCATTCCAACCCTCAAAAGTATCAGTATATGTGTTTTGTATAAGTATTGCCACTGTACCGATATCCCTATGTGAGTATCTCACATTTTGCCAAAATACCTTAATTGTTGCTTAATGTATCTCTCTTGCGGCAATTTGTCCAGTTGCTTAGCAACTGAGATACACATTTAGGATGGCCACATATCTGTGTCCATTCTAGCGGTAGCTTGTCTCTTAGCATACTCGCGATGCGCACTGGAATCGTTACTGCGCATGCGCGGGCACACTCTCGCGATGCCCTGCGCTCCAAGCCTCGGTGTGAGACGGCAATGTGGAACGCACACGCTGCAGTATGATCGCGCTGGCGTTCCCACATTGCAGCCGTCACATGGCTTCCTAATAGCCAATCAACACTAGGCAAGTTTTAAATAAAAGGCGGCTATACCTGCGCCCTCAGCGTCCTGCACAGAGTGTTGATTATCATAGCTCTGTGCTTCACCATATCGCTGAGGACGTCAGGGTATCTAGCGGGGCTGTACCATCCCAACAGCCCGTCCTCTGGACTCACGACACTGCCCGGCAGGTTATCGTTCTGGGGCAGAATTTTTGATTTAACCCCCTGTTCTTTTCTTTATACTGGTCACCTTTATCTTGGTGCAGTGATTACTGTCTACTCTATTTCTCCCCTGATGAGCCGTGTTTGCTACTACACACGGCGAAACATGCGTGTAGGGAGTTATTTTTTGTAATCATAGGGGAATTCAGCTATACACATTATAGGGACAGGTTCCTGACGGGGTCGCCCTTGTTAGGACGAGTGCCCTGTGGTGAGGCTGCTATCGTTATCTTAGTGGCAGGGCATAGATAACCACCTTATATAGGGTCATAATAGGGACCCTACACGTATGGTTTTTATCTTTTGTGTTTAACCCACTTTTTCCTTCATCATATGACATCATGTCAGTAATTAATGGAAAGCGGTGACAACATATGCGTCTTGAACCCTCCCTTGTGAACAACTATCTGGAACCGGTAGGACAAAATTGTTTTATTTCAGTGCCGCCGTGCACCTTTGGTGGTTTGTACTGGGACGTGTGCCACCAGGCCCCGTTGCTACGGGACACGACCTCCCAGTGGTATTTTTCATTTGTCTTTTTCACATTGTGTGTCATTTATGGACATATTGTCCCTTTTTAACATTATTATTAAAAGTTATATTTTAGGGTTATTTTTGGATTCTGAATTTGATTAAGTTGTAACCCATTGTTCAGGTCACTATTGATCTCGAACCTCGATTGATTCACAGTTTAGGAAGCTTGATAAACCTGCTTGAAAAGATTTGTTTTTAAAGCATGTTTAAAGGTAGGAAAGTTGTGAATTGACCTGATATTCAGGGGCAGAGCATTCCCGAGAGTAGGTGCGGCTCGAGAAAAGTCTTTAAGACGGGAATGAGAGGTACAAATTATGGAGGGTATTAATCTTAGATCACTGGCAAAATGAAGAGCACAATTAGGGTGGTAGACGGAAATGAGGCAGGACATATATAACATTCAAATCTCTATTAAAGAACCACAATAAAATAAAAAGGATTCCCACATGATGATGATGATAGCTACTTTATAAACTTTAGAAATCGCATTCTGGAGGAGACGTAAAGCACAATGCCCAATGTACCATCTGATAAGCTTCTAATAATGTTTTACACCTAAACATCTAATAACTTTTCTTTTTCTGTCAAATATAGAAGCTCTCAGACACAGGACCTTTTCTGTGTGTGATCAACCAGTGTCATGACTGTCTGACCCTTGCGGATCAATCCTTTCCCTAGTCTTTAACACTGTGTCCTCAGCTCCAATGCTGGAGTCTAAGAGGTTGTTCTGTCTACTATGGGCGATATTAGAAGTTGGTCTGAAAGCACAGACAATGCTGTGTTCTTTCCTAGAGAATGAGGAAGATTTTTACCTAATAGATACAATAAAATGTTTTGCACACAATGCAAGACCATAAGCCTGTAAGCTAAACTACATTTTTGTCTGCATTGTATTTTTCCTTTTCTGTACTGACAAGGAGTGCACTACAGAAGAAGGCAGGCAGCTCATGTGTTCCTTCTATGGAATCAACAGTGACAACGTGTTAAGAGTGGAAGCAAAAAGAAAAAGCTATTATTAGGCCTCTTTCACACTTGCGTTGTGTGGATCCGGTGTGCACTTCCATCGCCGGAAATGCCCGTCAGATCCGGCACAGCGCAAGACAACTGAAAGCACTTGAAGACTGATCAGTCTTCAAAATGCTTTCAGTGTTACTATGGCAGCCAGGACACTACTAAAGTCCTGGTTGCCATAGTAAGTAGTGGGGAGCCAGGGGAGCAGATACTTACCGTCCGTGCGGGTCCCGGGGCGCTCCACAATGATGTCAGAGCGCCCCACGCGCATGGTCACGTGACCCATGCGATCATGTGATCCATGCTCATGGGGCGCTCTGACGTCATTGTGGAGCGCCCCGGGACTCGGGAGCCGCACGGAAGGTTAGTATGCTTCTCCCCTGCCTCCCCACTACACTTTACCATGGCAGCCGGGACAAAAGCTAAACGTCGGGTCCGGCGATGTGCCGCAACGACGTTAAGCTTAAAGCCGGATCCGGATTAATGCACTTCAATGGGCATTAATTCCGGATCCGGCGTTACGGCATGTCTTCTGGAATTTTGGACGGAGACAAATCCGCAGCATGCTACGGTTTTGTCAACGTCCAAAAAACTTTCACATACTGAACAGAAGACATCCTGATGCATCCTAAACGGATTGCTCTCCATTCAGAATGCATTAGGATAATCCTGATCAGTATCTTTCCGTCCTAAAGCCCCGAGGACGGAACTCTAGGACGGAAAGGAAAAACGCCAGTGTGAAAGAGCCCTTATACTCCTGTAAGTAATTCAGATGTCTACAGTGTCTTTTTGAAATAATAACATTGTATCACTTTTTGTTTTTAGATTGTTTGTCTTGCCCTCTTATATCAACTGTAAACAGTTAACTCTTAGAAGACTGAGCGTTTTTTCGTTTTTGTTTTTTTTTGCGTTTTCAGTTTTCACTCCTCGCCTTCCCAGAGACGTAACCTTTTTATTTTTCTATTCACATAGCCTTATGAGGGCTTATTTTTTGCAGGACAAGTTATACTCTCTAATGGTACCATTTACGGTTGCATACAATGTAGTGGGAAGCGGGAAAAAAATTCCAAATGGGGTGGATTTGGAAAAAGAACACATTTTTTTTTTACATTTTTATGGTGTTCATTATGAGGTAAAATTGACATGTTACCTTCATTCTTCAGGTCAGTATGATTAAAATGATACCACACTGTTATAGTTTTTCTTGCACTTTAATGCTAAAAAAAATGTAAACCCTTGGAAAAAATTATTTTTTTTTCATCACCATATTCTAACCCCTCTAACCCCTTTTTTGTAGTTATGTGTATGGAGCTGTGTTAGGGCTCATGTGTTAAGTGGTGATCTGTACTTTTCAGTGATATAAATTAGAAGTGTGTGTCACTTTTTATAAAACAATTTAGGGGAATTTAAGTCACAAAAAATGGGGAATTGACCATTTGTATTTTTTTTATCCGTCACACCATTCGCCATATGGGATTAATATTATTCTTTTCACACGTGGCAATGCCCATGATGCATATTTTTTTATTGATTTAGTATTTAAATTTTAATTTTGGGGAAAGGGGGGTGATTTGAAATTTCTATATATTTTTTTAACTTTTTATAACTTATTTTGTACTTTTTTTTAAAGTTACTCTGGGTGACTATAACTGGCACTCATTAGATTGCTCAATATGTTCATTGATGGCTATATAGCCATCATTGAAAACGTCATTTTCAATATAACAATACAGTGCTGCCACCTAGTGGCCTATATTGTTATATTCCACCAATAGCTATAGCTGCCAAAGGCTGCTTGAGGCTTTTGACTATTAGAATAGCGTAACAGGTTCCCCCTTCTTAACCGGGTTGCAGCTCCCGCTTCCAGACTGCTCAGATGCTGTGGTCACATATGACCATAGCATCTGAGGGGTGAAATGTATTCGATCAGCCTTATTGCATACATGTGCCGCGGGTCTCTGCTGTTTTAGGCTGCATGCACAAGCAGGCTCCATGTTTAAAGACGCAACTTTCTACCATACATATACGGTGGATGTTGTGAAGGGGTTGAGCAAACATACTAAACAAAACACTTTATAGTAAAAAGCACAATATTTTTTTTTTAAATGTTAATACTTCACAAACATTTTATGTGTTAACTTCCCAGGAAAATAGAAAACTTGACAAGTAAAAAGGTGAATTTAGGGCTACAGTCACAGCTTTTCACACATAACATAAATATTAAATCTGCAAGTAACATGAAGTGAACGATGGTGACATGAGCAACAAAAGTAGCAACTATGAGTCACTGTAACCTATAGCTGTATTACATAAGCAGGGTATTGCGTACAGCTTTGCAAAGCTTTAAATTTGTGTTTTAGCCAGTGTTAATCATCATGTAAATATAAATTTCTATACTGGATCGATCTACAGTATCTATCTATCTATCTATCTATCTTGTGCATATTTGAAAGTGCCATTAATTCAATGGTGTTTTACATCTAAGAGAAGGTATACATACATAATATAAAACAACACAAGTAAATTGAGCATGGATATACTAACAGACTGGTACAGAGGGAGAGAGGACCCTGCCCATGAGAGCTCACAATCTATAAGGGAAAAATGCAGAAGGTGAGGGTAAAGCTGTTTTCTGGTTGTGTGGTAGCCTACTTAATGCAGGTGGGTGGTTTTCCTGAAGAGGTTTGAAGGCTTGGATGTTGAGGGAGAATCTGATGTGTTGGTTTAATGAGTTCTAGAGTATGGGGATACACATGAAAAATCTTGTAGATGTTAGTATGCGGTACAGACAAAGGGAGAACAAAGAAGGAGGCCTTGTGAGGATCGGAGACTATTTGTGGGGATGTATCAGGAAAGCAGGTCCAAAATCTTTTGTTTGTCTATATCTGTATATCTTCCTCTCTCTGTTTATTATAGGGGAAAAAACGTGCTAGAGTATATCATATGTGTGATATGTGCTTTAATTAGAATGGCTGTGAAAGGCTGAATGTTGTCTTAATTAGAGAGATTAGTTATCGGTCTATGCCAGGTGTTAGTATTGAAAAAAATCCTGTTAAAAGGACTTGCTTGAAATTTTTTGGACTTGCTTGTAAGTGGGGCAGATTTATTAATTAAACTGGCATTAAACTAAGGCCCTATTAGACTACATGATTTTTGGGACAGTTATGCAGAACAAGCATTATAAGGAAAACTTATTCCTGATAATGGTCCCATATAACATATGTTCCAAATTATGCCAAAAATGCATTACATTTTGGGGAATTTATCTAACGCGGTCTAGGTGCAAATAAAAATGCGGGCTATTCTGCCTTATTCCTATATTTGTTCAAAATTTACTTTGTGGTCAAATGTGGCAAAAGTGAGCATTAGCCATACTGAAAAGAAATATCCTTTTAGGTTATAAGAATAAAAATAATCATATAAATTTACGGTAACCAGTAGACTCTGTCATTAACCCTGTAAAACTGGCTTTGTTTGAACCACCAACAACTGGTTGGGGTATTCAGAGTTATCTTCTTGATCCCCTGCAACTTCTACTATGACTTTATGGTTTTTTTTTAGATTAGGGAATATAGATAATTAAAGGGCTAAATGTTTTGAAATAGATTTTTTATATATAATCGGAATCAGAAGATTTATTTTCTGCCTAGAAGCTATATGAATGGAACTGTTTTAATTACACTGAGCCTTTGTTTTAGCACTGTAGTATAAGTATAGTTCCAGTTAATTTGTCTCAGGAAGTCAGCCAGGTCTATAGGTGTACAGTTAAACACCAGAACCAGTTCATCTGTTTACATTAATCTTTAGTGTCCCACTAAGGCAGTTTAGAATGCCAGAAAGTGCACATTTCTATCATTTACAATACCTCTGCTCTTCCTTCAGCTGGCATCCTTCTCACAATACATACATTACGCTGAGGTCTGTGAGTTTCTTATATTATGGCATATTTTAGAGTATATCTCAATACGCAATGCAAGAACAAAATATCTTAACATTTTAGACACTACATTATATGGGCAACTACTTTCTTATAGTCTAAAAAATGTTACCACAACTTATAGGGGTTGTCTGGCCACTTGAAAAGAGAGAAAAGCAAAATACTCCGAACAGTGTAAGGTATAAAAGACAATATTAAAACCTTGACTCATCCCCCAGAACTCCTGTTTTGATCCCTCCCAGTTTCCCCAATGGTCTCTGTAATTCCTGCCCCCTTTTAACAACAACATATGAGGCAGTGGACAATGTAGGTAAGAAGGGAGATGCCAGTGGCAGTGATCTTTTCCTATGTTTACACTGACATGTCGTAATTTGTAGCATCTCATTTAAGACATATTTAGTACTGAATTAAGCTAAAAAGTATAATGCACTGTACCTCATCCACTGAGGTACGTGTATTTCAGGAAAATAGGTGTGTCTTGGCGAGAAACGGCACCATTTTGTGCTAAACTTCTGGGACAAATTTCTGTCACAAAATAAGCCAACCAATGAGTGATATAATGTTGTATAGAAGTACGTACCCCACATTTATCATCCAGTGTGAGTTGCTGTAATTAGTTTACACTGTTTACATTGTACTGCAAAAGAGGTCATGTGGCATAGGCAAAATAAAATGTGAGAAACAAATATGAGGCCATCTTGCCTGAGCTGTTCTGAGCAGCATTTAGAAAGCATTAAATAAATTGCTTTAAGGCAGACCCATGGTCCATAGGCACAATGGTCTGGAGGGGACCTCATTGACTTCTATGGTAGAGTTTTATAGGCATGCTTTGTGACCTATGCAGACATCATTGTACAAGGAAAGAATAAATAAGCTTTGACAATCACCTATTATGAATTGTGTATCATGTCTAATCTGCCATTCTAATCCTGTCTATAATGATATCACCTCTGTGTATAGATAAGCAGGTAACTACAGTAAAGTCAGTTGTATGGAACAAAAAGTAGTGCCTATTATTAAGCTTAGTGGCCAGTGAAAAAACTGCAGTGAAAAAATCATCAAAAATTATTTAAAAATATGTTAAACATAAAAACGTGATTTAAACAGTAGGTCATTTTCTGATGACACATTTCTTTTAAACTAAACTTGTTGTGTAGTGCTGAATCATGCACACAGAATACCAAGCTATGTAATATACAGAAGGCTAAATCTATAGCTTAGGTAAATAGAGTAAACTTATAGAGCAGCAGGGGTCCTTGCACTATATAATTATCAGCCTTCATGTAATAAGCAGGAACAATGGCTGTAGACGTTTACATTATTTATTATTGTGTTTTCAGGTTTGGAGGGAAACCTGTAGAGACTTTATATTGTGTGCTAATCTGCAAGCATGCTGAAGTATAAAAAGTACATTTTATGAGGGATATTTTATTTTACAATGTGCATTTTTATGTGTCTACAAGCAGCTATGAAATTAGTACTTCTATCACCATCACATCAACTTCTGCTAATGAAGAAAATTCACTCAAGGCGCTTGGCAAGAGATGATTTATTGAACAAAAATGAAATTATTCTGCAGAAATGTTCTACATTGTAGATGTATTTTTTCAAACTACCTTTCTGCACTTTAGAAATACATTCTAGTTGAACTCCTTACTAACAAGAATATCACTAATTTGAGTAACGCACAGCTGCCATTGTAAAATATCGCCCCAAATACCTGCTGTACATTTGTTTGCACCAGCAACTTAGAAGGAAACATTTAGCAATATAATTATAACTATGCTAATGACTCACTCAGTGTTCTGAATATATTAGTTTTCCATTGACATCACGCATATGTTATAAACTATGGTGCCGATCAGCGATCACCATCAAATTTGAGCTATGTCTGCTTTAGTACGAAAAAAAGATTCTATGTATCCCTTTTCAGAGAATAATAAGATGGAAAGCAAGATCCAAAAGGAAAAATGAAAATCTCAAATAAAGGACTGGAGGGGTGGGGACAATACATTTTTAAGCTAAAGGTTCTTCATTTTTACCAGGCTTATATACAGTATGTGAGCTTACTATTTGAATTACATGCCTCTCTGCAATGTTAACGGAAATATGTTAGCTTTGGAAGTTGTTCAGATCTTGCAAGTCTAAGACTCATTAAAGGGCATCTGTCACCAGTCACCACATACAAAAATGAGTAAATTATCCTCTAGGTGCATTGAGGATGGTGCTGCTGCAACTCATTGCACCTAAAGACTCCCCTCCCTGTCTTCTATGCTGTGGAGATATCATGGCATTCTGCTTACAAGAGCAGATACACAGCTTCAGATCATTTGACATAGTGGTATGTAGTGACAGATTACAGTAAAGATATTTTAGGTCTGTGTTCTTCTCAATTCCCAATAGCAACATAACTTTAGGCCCTACAAAGTTCATACTTGGCCTATCTGACTCAAGAAAATGGTAAATGGACATGGAGTTGCTACAGATTTTAGGATAGGGCCCAGGAGTAGGGATGGACGAAGCGAGCTTCAGATTCTAGATCCAAAGTCATTTCCCTCAAAACTTCTGTTCAATGCTGTATGGAGACTCATCTCCGTACAGCGTTAAAATGTATGGCCTCCGATGAGGCGAAGTGAGTCAACTTTGGTATTTTATTTTTAAGCTGAAAAGAAAAAAAAACATTTTAAAACTTGGATCCAAATTATAAAATGGCTTATTCTTTATGGTACACATATTTTCTGTGAGTTTTTTGCTTTTATTTTTATTTTTTTCATGTCTCTGTATTAAAAAAATGTATATAATGTACTTTTCACACTGGTAACTAGGTCTAAATTATGTTAGGCTTCTTACTTTTGAGAGCTGCTACATGGGCCATAGACACAATGGACAAGTGCTCACTCCACTGACTTCCATGGGTGAGTTTTCCAGGCATGTTTTGTGACCTGTGATAAGCTGTTATGTCACCTATTGTGAATGCGCATGCTATCTTATCTCGGAGGAGCCATTTGTCATTGATATTCTGCCTACAAAAATAACTAGATATTAACTGAAAAGTTACCTGTACAAAATCAGGAAATTAATACTTATTATTAGACCTAGTGGCCTGTTTGAAAACTGCAGGATTATATAAAAAAAAAATATATATATATATATAGAGTGTGAAAAAACTCACCAAATATTCTAAAAAAAAATGTTTAACATAAAAATGTGATTTAAGCAATAGGTAATTTTCTGATGTCAGATTCCCTTTAAGTTATACGAACAACCCAGGCAGTCATATGGGACATTCTGGAAATTTTCTCTATCCTAAAGTAATCTGGCAAAGCTGTCTATGCAAACTAGATGTAATGCCAGCCAAACCTGAGAACTTTGGCTTGACCTGCTGCACATTTAATGTGTATGGGGACCTCTCAAATCTCCCCTGATGGCAAATGTTGGTGATTTTAACTGCCTAATTATTTTGTTCTCGAGAAATTAAGCCACTGCTAAAGGGTTTTTTCTTGTCTTCTTACTGAGAACACGTTTGCTCAACCAAGCAGGTACAATGTATTCAAGAAAGTTGTAACACTCTTTCACTTTTTTCACATTTTCTTACATTACAGCCTTGTTCTAAAGTAAAAAGAAATTAAAACTGTCCCCCATCATTCTGCACTCAATATCTCATAATGAGCAAAACCTAAATTCTTGCATTGACCCTTTACTCAGTACTTTGTTGAAGCACCTTAAGCAACCTATTGTGAAGGTTATGAGCAGTGCCTGGTTTTCTCAAGACATGATGTTTAGAACTGAGGCCAAAAAGTTAAATCTTGGTTTCATCAAAACAGAGAAACTAGTTTAACGCAGTCTAAGAGTCCTTTAGGCCTTCTGGCCACTCTACTATTCAGCTCAGATTTTTGGAGTGCTGCAGTGATGGTTAACTTTCTGGAAGTTTCTCTGAACTACACACAGGATCTTTGGAAAACAGCCAAAGTGACCATTGGGTTTTTAGTCACCTACAGTATCTCACAGTGAGTACACCCTTTACATTTTTGTCACTATTTTATTCTATCTTTTCATGGGACAACACTGAAGATATGACACTTTAATACAATGTACAGTAGTCAGTGTATAGCTTGTATAACAGTGTAAACTTGGTGCGCCCTCAAAATAACTCAACACACAACCATTAATGTCTAAACCACTTGCAACAAAAGTGAATACACTCTAAGTGAAAATGGCAAAATTGTGCCCAATTAGCCATCGTACCTCCCTAGTGTCATGTGACTTGTTAGTGTTACAAGTTCTCAGGCGTGAATGGGGAGCAGGTGTGTTAAATTTGGTGTTATCACTCTCACACTGTCTCATACTGGTCACTGGAAGTTCAACATGGCACCTCATGGCAAAGAACTCTGAAGGATCTGAAAAAAGAATTTTTTCTTTACATAAAGATGGCTTAGGCTATAAGAAGATTGCCAACACCCAGAAACTGAGCTCCAGCATGGTGGCCAAGACCATACAGCGGTTTAACAAGACAGGTTCCACTCAGAACAGGCCTGGCTATGGTCGACCAAATAAGTTGAGTGCACACGCTCAGCGTCATATCCAGAGGTTGTCTTATCAAAATAGATGTATGAGTGCTGCCAGCATTGCTGCAGAGGTCAAAGGGGTGGGAGGTCAGCCTGTCAGTGCTCAGACCATACGCCGCACACTGCATCAAATTGGTCTGCATGGCTGTTGTCCCAGAAGGAAGATGATACACAAGAAAACCCTCAAACAGTTTACCGAAGACAAGCAGAATAAGGACATGGATTTCTAGAACCATGTTCTGTAGTCTAATGAGACCAAGATAACCTTATTTGGTTCAGATGGTGTCAATCGTGTGTGGCGGCAACCAGGTTAGGAGTACAAAGACAATTGTGTCTTGCCTACAGTCAAGCATGGTGGTGGGAGTGTCATGGTTTGGTGCTGCTGGCTGTGGGGAAATACAATTCGTTGAGGGAACCATGGATGCCAACATGTACTGTGACATACTGAAGCAGAGTATGATCCCCTCCCTTCAGAAACTGTGCCGCAGGGAAGTTTTCCAACATGATAATGACCCCAAACACACCTCCAAGATGATCACTGCCTTTCTAAAAGGTGCTAGACTGGCCAAGCATGTCTCCAGACTTAAACCCTACTGAGCATCTGTGGGGTATCCTCGAATGGAAGATGGAGGAGCTCAAGGTCTCTAACATCCACCAGCTCCATGATGTCATCATGGAGGTGTGGAAGAGGATTCCAGTGGCAACCTTTGAAGCTCATAGTGAACTCCATTCCCAAAAGAGTTAAGGCAGTGTTGGAAAATAATGGTGGCCACACAAAATATTGACACTGTGGACAGAATTTGGCCATTTTCACTCAGGAGTGTACTCACTTTTGTTGCCAGTGGTTTAGACATTAATGGCTGTGTCTTTAGTTATTTTGAGGGCACACCAAAGTTACACTGTTATGCAAGCTGTATAACTACTTTACATTGTATTAAAGTGTCATATCTTCAGTGTTGTCCCATGAAAAGATATAATAAAATATTTACAAAAATGTGAGGGGTGTACTCCCTTTTGTGAGAAACTGTATCTTATGACAGCATTTCTCCCCTGATAACTTAGTTTAGTGGGGCAACCAGCTCTGGGAGGAGTTCTTTTGTTTAAAACTTCTTCCATTTAGGAATTATGAAGGTCACTGTGCTCTTGGGAACTTTCAGTGCAGCACAATTTTTTTGCACCCTTCTCCAATCCTGTGTCTGAGCTCTATAGGCAGTCCTTTCTTCCTCATGGCTTGGTTTTACTCTGATATATATTATCAGCTGTGAGACCTTATATAGACAGTGGTTTGTCTTTCTAAATCATGTCCAACCAACTTAATTTACTACAGGAGGATTGTAAATCAAGGAGTAGAAACATCTGAGAAATGATCAAGAGAAATAGGAGGCCCCAGAGGTAAATTTCAAGTGCCAAACCAAAGGACATATTTATGTCTATTCATGCACAGCCTCTCCACAACAGCCTCTCCGCAAGCAAAAGGGTAATGGATAAGGTATGTTTTTTTTTAACCTGATTAACCCTGAAAGGCCCCAATTGTAGCATCAGATGCTGCAATCAGCAATGAACACGTCATCTGAGCGGTTCAATGATGGGGGGGTGGGGGCTGGGAGACACGTGGTTCCCTGGCATTTCACCGGCTGCATACAAAGGAATTCAGCGAAGCAGCCAAATTGAATTTTTCATAACTTCAATGATCACAACATAATATGACTTTCTGAATATATTGTATGTGCATGAGGGGATTGGGAGTGATTTTGATCGTCAGCTATCTTATGTGTATGGCAGCCTTAACAGACTACAGGTCCACCATTAGACCTTCAAAATTCTCTGCAGCCCTGCATATTAGAAGAAGAATGCCCCTACAGTAGATGAAAGGCACTCCAATAATAAGCTATTACAGGATTAGAGAGATTTGTCTGGTAGGAGAAAAAAGGAAAAAGCTCCCAAAATGAAAAAGTTATCCTTTTCCAATCTCTTGGTTAAAGGGCATATCTTGTGAAAGCAATTCCTGTCTACACGGCTGACTTAGCTCATCCTTTATATGAGCTATCTATTATATGAACGGTCATTCATCGGAATGGTCATAATGTAATACCACAACTACACTGCACTTGCTGCTGCCATGGAAAGGCCATGCTGACAGCATATTCAGCTGTTTACTGGTTGTGCTGGGAGCTGGACTGTATTCTGAAAGGGGTTGTCATTAATGAGATGATCTTTTTTAACTGAAGCATTAAAGTAATATTTCTAGTTCATTCCAACCAAACCAACTAGCAAAAGCATCATCAACTTTCACTTAAAGGGTAGATCACTAACCCTATAATAGCATGATACCTTTCATCTATATTGCTTTTCAACTATTTCATGACTTCATTACTCTTCAGGTAGATTCCCATTTTCACATATTCCTCAGGCATCCATCAGTTCAGCCAGTAAACAGTTTAGCCATACATGTCTGATAATAAAACCGAGACTGGACTAAAAGTCTTTTAACAGTGTATCCCTACATTTCAGGCCCGGAGGATTAATCTTCAAAAAACAGCTTGAGTCTCCTAATTTCCCCATGTCCTGTAATAGTACAAAACTGAAGTTTGCCAAAGGAAAAAAATATTGCAATAAAGAAATACCTTTTTTTGTTAACTAAAAAAGAAAAGCTTGGATTTTTCGAGCTGCCACCATTTAGTATGGGCTGAGTATAAATATCCAAAAGCCTCTGTGAGGGAATTATGCTGTCTTAAGGAATTTCTGATGAAAGGAGAGCCAAGCAATCTAAATGCATCTAATGTATAATGAATATTATCGAAACACCAATGGACCAGTTGGTTAGAAATTGTGCTGAGCTGTGCAAATGTTAAAGAACGTCATTTTTTTTATATTCTGTGTGGGTTCAAAAACAGCACAACAAACACAAATTATCTACAAGAAAAACATTGTGATTTATGTTCACATTTGCTTCTGGATGTGTTCCATCCTGCACCTATGGGAAATTTCCCATTCAAAGTGAGTTCATGCGCAGTTTATATAAGCATTTAATGACACAGGTTAAAGCATACTTCTACTTCAGTATTATACTGCAGAACAGACAAGGAATTTCTCCTACAGCAATGCAACAATACAATGTAATTATCAGAATCTCTCCCATTAGCTACAGGAATGTTCCATATCAACCTCGTGGCTACCACGGGACCTTCAAGCCATGCACCAGCCTACAGACTAATTCATGACACTATGAAGAATAAATTCCATCCCAACAGATTGCCTTGAAGGGACGTTCATCTAATTGGTTACTATTACATATAAATCAGAACCCTTCTATTGTTTCATTTCAGAACAATATATTTAAAGGGAATATGAAGCTGCCTGACCCATTGCATGTGCACTTGGCAGCTGAAGGCATCTGTGTTGGTTCCATTTCGATATCATATTTACTCGCATTGCTGATGAAAATGATGGCGGTATTGATGTTACTTCGAGAAGCTCAGCTCTTTTTGCAACTGCAACTCTTTGATAGACAGGACCAGACAGTAAATGTAATCACGCCTGGACCTGTCAATTGCACAGAAAGCAGTTGCATATATAAAAACATATTTTTTCTCAGAAATATGGGAACATATGAATATGGGACCAAAACAGATGCCTTCAGCTGACAAATCTGCTGACAGATGCCCTTTAAAAGTGTTGTCCTACAATGACAGCTTATTACCTATCCAAGGGATAGGAGCTTAGTATCTCCCTGGAGGGGGTTTGACCAGTGACTGATGAGAAGAATGGGGCACTGATTAAGTATGCATACTACCATCCCACTGAACATCTATTGGACTGCTTAAAATAGCCAAAAAAACGATCGGACACATCACTTACCATGTGAATATACCCCTACGGTAAATTGGACAATTTTATAAAAATTGAGAATGTTTTAAAACCTTCCCCAATTCCCATTCACAGCTATCGTTCAGTGTACATACTGTCCAAGAATTACATGATATTCTCTGAAACCAGCCTGAGGATGAATTTTCTGAAATAAATTTCTTCACCTGTACTATTTATCTGAATGGAGCTTGTTGTGCTTCCCTCAAAACAACCTCATTCAGATAAATGGAACTGATTTCATTTGTAACAAATTCAGTATGCAGTATTCGAATACATTACATTCATTTTGATATGTTGAAGCTAAAATTTATTGGCTCCACTCCATAGACCTGCTTATATTCATATGCAGCTCCTGCATTTCTGGTCACATCAGCCAATAGTAGATGGTTCCAGTGACTATATGCTGGAGCATGGATTTCCAAGTATTTTAAAGGGAATATAAATAGAATAAAAATGCAATTATTTTATTCAAAAATCATTTAAAAAAAATAGCATAATGCAGCAGCACTGCCAACGTGTTTCAGGTAAATGTCCTTAATCATGTTATGCCATAATTAAGGATGTTTCCCTGAAACATATTTGCGATGCTACTGCATTATGCTTTTTTATGTTTGTTTGTTTTTTAATTCAATAATTGGATTTTATTTTGACATGTGAAAACCCTCTATTTCTAATTGAATTATCTTGCACAAGACAGTAAGTGTTTCCTGCACCAATGCATTTGGGATACTCAGTGGACTTTATTATCTGAAGCATAAGTGGGCTCCATTTATATTATTTGTTTGCATATTTTAAAGAGACCTTTCCTCAGAAAGTGACACTTTTTAAACCCAATGACCAAAATGTACTAATCCTATAAATGGCAGACTGGATGTCTAGAACTGCACGAGATTTATCACATTAGCTCAGGCTAGATGATACATGTGGTACAGGAATAGATACTTTTGTTTAGCTCTATATTGGCTGGCTTACTTTGAGACAGAATTTTACATCAGAATTGTGATACAATGTTATTGCAAAATGATAAATCTTAGGCCCTATCTTGAAGCCTCGCAACTTTTTGATAAGCCCCACCCCTTTTTAAGAAAATCTGCCATTTAGACAGACTTTGGTCACAGACACATTAACCTGGGCCAATATGCTTTAAAAATTATTATTATTATTTAAAATTTTTGGCTTTTTTTAATGTTGCCACTGCTGGGAAATAGAAAATTAAATACTAAATGTTGCCCTTCTGTAGCAGTAATCTCTGAGTAATCTTCCTTGTGCGACTGATGGTCTGTCATGCAAAGACAAAGAGGAAGTTGAGGAGCTAGGACAGGAACTCATATACAAAGAGTGACTTCAAAAAATTATTTCCAGAAAACATCAACACAAAAAAAAATGACATATCAATCCTGGCATTCCCTTATGCAACTCTTGATTCCTTCTGCACTGGCGTAAGATGTGCTTCATTTATTAAGAGGTAGATACTCTGTGCGCCAGAAGCTTAAATCTATGCCTGTAAAGGGCTTGCATGGACTTGAGCTATAACATGTCAGTTTTTGACTCAAGTTATAGTAAATCTGGTGGGCCATGGTAAGCACCGTCCCTTCCATTAAGTGACCCCTTTTCTCACCACTTTAAAAGAGTGGCAAGAAGCTCAAAAAGTGGCAAATTATAGCACAAATATGGCCATGTTTTTGTCTTTCTAATTCCACAACAGTGGTGTAAATAGATTGGTAAATCTCCCCCTTACTATTCAAATATAGGTTGTTTCATATCTGCTGCAAAAAATTTTGCCGCCCCAGGCAAAAGAAAAGTTAACCGTCCCCCCCATGTGACATCACAATGCCCCACCCATATGATCTGCCATATTAACTAACGCCAGTGCTGAAGTGCCTCCGTGTTTACATTAAAAAGCCTGCAGGGACAGGCTATAAAGACCAGAGCCACTACATTAAGCTGCAGTGGTTCTGAGGACTATAGTGTCCCTTTACTGTGAGGTAAATTAGAGACTAGTGTGTCAGGGATGCATTGTGTGTAAGGGATGCAGTGTGTGTTTCTGTGCGTGTAAGGGGTGCATTGAGTGTGTGTAAGCGATGCATTGTGATTCAGTGTGTGTTTTTATGTGTGTAAGGGTTGCATTGTGTGTTTCTGTGTGTGTGTGTGTGTAAGGGTTGCATTGTGTGTTTCTGTGTGTGTGTGTGTGTGTGTAAGGGTTGCATTGTGTGTTTCTGTGTGTGTGTGTGTGTGTGTGTATAAGGGTTGCATTGTGTGCTTCTGTGTGTGTGTGTGTGTAATGCATGTCAATCCCCCCCCCCTTGTCATTCTCTTCCCCCCCCCCCACCCATTGTCATTCTCTTTCCCCCTCTTGAGATTTCTGTACCCGGGCCGACTGACAAGAAGTGCACACTGTGTGCACACTTCCTGTCAGTCCGGCCGGGTACAGGAGACAGATGCTCTCTGTACCCGGGGACCATACAGGGATCAGCCACGCTACAATGAGGGAATGACTGGAGGGAGCACTGAGCGCTTCCCCCTGTCAGCCCCTCTCCTCTTGTGCACCCGGGTGGTGCGCCCTCAAGGATGTGTCAGCCCGGGCAGTGCTGCAGCCGCCTGAGGCTCTATATAGAGTGCTCGGGCGGCTGCAGCATGAGGGGGGCTGGCGCTCCTGGTGGCGCCCCTTCCCAAGGGGCTCCCTAAGCGGCTGCCTAGTCTGCCTATAGGATGCGCCAGCCCTGGATGTAAGTGTATTTTTAATATTGCTTAGTAGGAGGCTAAGAGGAAACCTTTCTCACAAAGGTTTCAGCAACACATAAAGCCTACTGCTACCATTTGTTCCTGGAAACAAACTAAGGGTCCATTCACAAGTCCGTAAGTGTTTTGTTTTGCAGATCTGCAAATTGCAGATCCGCAAAACACGGACACCGGTAATGTGAATTCCGCAATTTGCGGACCGCACATCTCCGGCACTATAATAGAAAATGCCTATATTTCTGTTTTTTTTGGGAATGGAATTTGTGGATCCGGAAGTGCATATCCAGAAATGGGTCTGCAAAATTGCGGAACGGATGCCGACTCAACTTGTGGATATGTGAATGGACCCTAAGAATAAAAATCACTCCAGTGAAAAGATGAGTTAAACATGACATCTTTGTATACTTGTGTACTGCTGATTGCTTCCTATAATGCCATATGGTGTTTTGCTTATATCAGTGATTGTACAGCTATTTATGGAGCATCATCTTTAAACAAATATTGCAGGTGTGATTCTGATTCCATCATGCCTTTCTGTAAAAAATACTTAAGTGGCAGTTCGAAGAATATCATACTCAGTTTAATTTCTACCAACCTTGTAAACAACTAAAAATGGTTTAAAAGTATATTATACTGTATATACAGTACAAAATTATGACATTAGCTGCTCAGGTGCTCGGTGGATAACACTGTTGCTTTGAGGTACTAGGACCACAATTTTAAATATGCAAGAGTTTCATGCACAATTAGTAGACATAATTACATTAATTTGATCCATATGAAATTGACTATTTCTCTATATCTATATATCTACATTTCTATATATTTCTATATATCTATATTTCTCTAAAAATATACCACTCAATACATGGTTGGGACTGTGAGATCCCAAATTTTTTGTGCCAAAGGTATGCCAAAAGGGCATCTTTCTGGCATACTTTACATGTGGCTTGTACATTTGTTGGAAATGCATGAAACAAGCCTGCTGATTACCTATTATTGACTGTCATAAAAAAATATACCACCCAATACACGGTTGCGGCTGTGAGATCCAAAATGATCTTGGTCAAAGGTATGCCAAAACTGCATCTTTCTGACCTACTTTTGGCCATTTATATACCAGTGGTCAGTACAGAGATCTCTCCCATCATCTATTTATCCCCAGGACTGTGACTGTGACAAGGGGACATCCTCTGCGTCTGGAGGAAAGAAAAGGATTCTTCACGGTAAAAGCAGTGAGACTATGGAACCCTCTGCCTGAGTTGGTTGTGATGGTGAGTACAATAAAGGAATTCAAGAGGAGATTGGATGTATTTCTGGAGTGTAATAATAATACAGGCTATAGCCACTAGAGAGGGGTCGTTGATCCAGGGAGTTATTCTCATTGCCTGATTGGAGTCAGGAAGGAATTTTTTCCCCTTAAGTGGGGAAAATTGGCTTCTGCCTCAAAGTTTTTTTTTGCCTTCCTCTGGATCAACTTGTAGAAAACAGGCCGAACTGGATGGACAAATGTCTTTTTTCTGTCTATACTATGTTACTATGTTACTATATCTAGGGGCACAATGATCTATATGTTTGTAGGTTTGATGCAAACAGGGTTTCTTCACTTTTTTTACAACTTGCATGAAAAGTGGCCAAGGCTTATAGGGAAATGAGCCACAGCTTAGTGTGAAATGGAGCATGGCCTAAAATGAGCCACCCAGGGGCCACAATTACACCACAATTCTTGTGTAAAATTCTCAAAATAAATCAACCAATAGTTGGTACATAGCTAGACAAAAGTATCTGTGCCACATTCATCAACGACCCTGAGCCACTGTGATAAATCTAGTACAATATTAAACAGGCTTAATTTACATTTATAGGATTATAAAAAATGGGCCAATGTGAATTATATTCTGTAATTCTTGCATATTCAGACTGCATTTTTAAATACATTTTTAGACTTAGAACTTAATTAAAAATTATAGAAAGTAACTTTTTTAAATTTTTTAAATTGCAAATTTACCCTGTCCCTCATTTTTCTTGGGAAAATGAATGTGTTTTACAAGATAGAGCAAATTGCCAGGTGTCAAACGCACTGCAATTTTTCATGGTATCCGGTATAATTATTTGGGCTATATCTGTAAAATATGTTAGGCAATACAGATAAGCTTCTCTTGGGTGTCATGAATCTCTGTACAATCAATATGGTTTCTTGCCATCAACCTACGGTGGCTGATAAATGGGATTATCCTGACATTTAACCTCTGTCTAATCTATAGAAAACTAAAGGTAATCTATTTTTTTCCAAAGCCCATTTACAAGTGCACAAATAAGACTGTGTGTTCGAAGTTCTATAATATGGGAGACAGAATGAGACAATTCTAAATTTGGAATGTTAATCGAGTCAAGAAAAGTGTGGTGGTCTGCCTCTTTTATGAATCACATAGCGTCCTCGGTTTGAATTATGAGTAATTTCTACACTATGATGGATATATTTTAGTACACCCTACATTTAAATTCATAAGCTAATATTCTGGCTGCCAAAAATGTCATTTATCAGGCTGCCTTTTACAAACTGTTTCTGAAAGCAAGGAGTCTTATCTGTCATTGTTAATTAAACCTCCACTTTGTCAATACATGATAATCCTTTTGTTTGAGCTAAAAACATTATTTTCTCAACCCTACAGAAAATATGCAGTTGCAAAGCTTGTCTGATTAAAAAGAAGAAAATTATGAAACTGTTTTAGAAAGCCATAATCGGTTCAGATAAACCAGGAACAATACAAGGGCACATGCCCAAACTCACCACTATACCAAAAGTTATGAAAAACGGTCTTCCCACTCAACACACGTTAATTTCTATAAGATAAGATATTGTGCATGCTCATTATTCTCTTTAAAACTGACATTTTTTTTATCACAAACTAGGGTTCACTATGATGCTGAACTATTGGATTTGTAAGACTATTGTGAATTATTCTTATTCTTATCCAACCACTAAGCCAGTTTTTTTTGTGCATCAAAAAATTGAAAATTTTGCCACAAGCCACATTTGCAACTATTTGAGGGCTTTTCATAGCAAATGGGTGATAAGTAGGATATAAGACATATTTATAAGCTTACACCAGAAAGCTCTTTTAAATTATACCTGAACCTATGCCAGCTCTAGTGTTGAGCGAATTGACGCATGTGAAATGGGATTTAATCCGAAGTTTTGTGGTAACAAGTCGATTTTTCCTAAAATGGTGGCTGAAAATAAAAAAATAAAACTCACCTCATCCACTTGATAGTCCGCTCCATCTTGGCTGCAGTGAGCGTGAAGACATAGTGAAGTAATCAGTGATGATGTCACCGCGATCAGCATTGAATGCGGTGTCTGAGGGGTTAAATGATGGGGGGCTGCACGATCACCGTTCCCCGTCATTGCGTCGGCTCCATACAATTTCTGATTAAGTAATTTGTAACAAATCTAATTTTTCAACACTTTGCTCATCACTAGCCAGCTCCCAGCTGGTGTAGACTTCAGTTTCTAAGACTCACACCTCACAAGATGCAGCAATATTGGCATAAGAAACACCAGTCTTAATACCCCCCCCCCCTGTGTCTTTTATTGGCATTTTTGATCATTTTTCCTCCACTTTTTTGTGCAGACAGAGGTTACTGTATAGTGAATTTTGAGAGCAAAACAAAGCATGCAGACAAAACATTTTTTGTTCTGCATTTTTAACATTTTTGCTCTTGTTTGTAAACAATAATATACTCTAGGTGTGTTTTTAAGCATTTTTTTTATTTATGTATCTTTATGGGAGAAAAACTGCTGTATAAAATTTTACAATAGAAACAATGATGGGATGGAATGGGCATCCCACTATAAAAACTCCTATTCTTTTCCTCAAAATGGACAAGAATATATGTTCTATTTATTTTATTTTTTTGTGGGGTCAAGGAACAGAACAATAGATGCAGACAGCACATACAGCTTTTATGTGGTTTTTATTGTGATTGTAAAAAATATTATGAGTTACATGTGTTTCTTTTTCTTTTTTACACATTTGTTTTGTGTGGCGTTTTTTATTCATACATCATTACATGCATTTTTTTTATCTGTTTTCTATTAACACAAAGACACTTATGGAAAAACACCTTAAAAAATGTCTCCCCTGGATCATTATGAGTTTTGAAATAATGACTAGTGATGAGCGAATTTATCAAAAGTTCGATTTGGCTGCTTCACTGAATTTCACAAAGAAATTCGGCTTATGACGAATTACCTCGTCAAGAAGTGCATTTCTTTGTAATTAGAAGACTCAATGAAGGGAAATGGCAATAGCGCAGCCCCCCGCCATTGAACCCCTCAGATGTCACGTTCATTGCTTATCGCGGCATATGAGGTAAACATTGTGGGTTTTCAGTGGTTAATTTCGCTGGCTGGCATGGTGACATCATATCTCACTGTTGACAAGATTTCGCGTGAGATCGTCAATCAAGATGGCCGCATTGACCTCTTCACGTGCAAATGGATGAGGTGAGTATGAGGTGAGCCCTCGATTTCAGGAAAAATAGATTAGTTACCATGAGGCATGAGGAAATTTGGCTTCACAATTGAATTTTCCCTGTAATTCGGATTGAAGTCTACAGATCCCCCAGAACAGTGTCATCCACAGATACCCCCATAACAGTGTCAGCCACAGACCCCCATAAGTGTCAGCCACAGACCCCAGGATAACAGTGTCAGCCACAGACCCCCCCATAACAGTGTCAGCAACAGATCCCCCATAACAGTGTCTGCCACAGATCTCCCATAACAGTGGGCCATCCACAGATCCCCCATAACAGTGTCAGCCACAGATCCCCCGAAACAGTTTCAGCCATAGACCTCCATAGCAGTCTGGCCTCCACAGATCCCCCCCCCCCATAACAGTACCATTCACAGTTCCCCATAACAGTGTGCCATCCACAGATCCCCCATAACAGTGTCATCCTCAGATCCCCCATAAGAGTGCCATCCACAGATCCCCCTTAATTGTGCCATCCACAGATCCCCCCATAAGAGTGCCATCCACAGATCTCCCCATAACAGTGCCATTCACAGATCCCCCCATAACAGTGCCATCCACAGATCCCCTCATAACAGTGCCATTCACAGATCCCCCATAACAGTGCCATTCACAGATCCCCCCATAACAATGTGCCATCCACAGATCCCCCATAACAGTGTCATCCACAGATCCCCTCATAACAGTGTCATCCACAGTTCCCCCCATAACAGTGTCATCCACAGATCCCCCATAACAGTGCCAGCACTAATGTTCTAGCGCCCGTTATTGTAACGGGCATAATGTCTAATACAAATATATATGTATAAAACCACCTTATGGTGCTAATTCTGGATCTATGGTGTTCCAGAATGTGCTTTTTTCACACAACATATTTGATTGCTTTATAAGATGCTAGGGAGTTTTTGCTGATCTTCTACCCAGCTTACATTTATGGTACTTTTGTCGTGTCCGGCTCGACTTCTGTAAGTCTTTTTGTATCTGTCCTTTTTAAAATCTTACTTGCATATCTAGGCACTATTACATTGACTTTAATAGTCAGTGGAACCTAGGAAACAGAAGCCCTAACTATCTCTGGTAGGGAAACCACTTTAAGATAGCTAGATTCTAATATGGCTCATATTTATGCTATTTTGAGACAGAAAACACTGGCTGAATGGTTAGTAAAGGTGAAAACATATGGTTGAATTATGCATGTTTCAGATATATTTGCAGTACCAGCGCTATAAACACCAGATCCTTCAACTAAAGTTACTTTTTTATGTTTGCCGTTGTTTAATATTAGCTCAGAGTCTTTGTGGTTATGAATTTGCACATTTTTGAAACTTCTCCCCAGTGCACCATGTTCTCGGGAATATATCCATGTAAGTGACATTTTATTAACTGTGAATAAATATTTGAAAACAAGTCAAAAGGAGGGATCTGGCATATTGTCCACTTCCCCAGCTGTCACCTCAGCTTTTACAAGGATTGCAACATCAATGCCAACTTCATGTCCCAGTACACATGCTGAAACTGAACTCATGTCAGAAAGGCAGATACAAGCTTTATTAACCCAAAACCAAAATGTTTTACCTCTGTATAGCTCTCTAATATACAGGAAACAGGAAAATGTACACACCTGCTTTGGAAAGAATACTTAAAGCAATATATATACTTATCGTATTTTTAGCTTCATAAGAAGCACTACCCTTCTGATGGGGGTCTGATATAAAGGTCTGATCTGAGGTTTGATATGGTGGTATGATCTGAAGTCTGATATGGGGTTCTGATTTGAGGTCCAATATGGGGGTATGATTTGAGGATCTGATATGGGGATCTGATCTGAAGATCTGATATAGGGGTCTGATTTGAGGTATAATATGGAGTCTCATCTGAGTTCGGATATGGGGGTCTGATCTGAGGTCTCATATGGGGATTTCTTATTTTTATCCTCTAAAACTTAGGATATGTCTATAGGAATCTAAGTACATTCTTTATGTAATGTGACATATGAATTCAGTACATAATATTTGGAGTCAACGGCAGACATGCAACTGTGTAGGCATACTGTTATATACAGCTAAGGTATATGTTTGGAGGACCATTTTAACAGCTTTACTAAGCATAATTCCCAGATGTTGTGTACCCTTAGCCTAGATCTCCAATAAAAACCTGAAGTTTATTTGTTATAACACATGCTGTGCACACAGAGATGGCCAGGACATATCTTGAAACAGGGTGAGAAAACACTAATTATAGCAATTAAGTATAAAATGTTGTCAAAAACAATAATAATTAGGCTCTAAGGCAGTTCAAAGATCCCAGAGAATAGGAATACCAAAGGCACATTTACATATGTCGATGGAGTAGGCATTTATTGGGAAGGAACTGTTGCCTGCTCATCAGTGGAGGAACGTGCTGCATTTACATGCAGCTATCTCCACCACTACAGAGGTTTATCAAACTGCAGCATGCTCCAGGTATAATATTTTTCTGGCAGTTTTCCCAAGGGCTACTCGATAGTATGTATAAAATGCCAGTGAAAAACAGACATGTGGCTAGTACATTGGTGGAAGTGCATGAAACGGGCCCACTGATTACCTACTGACTGACATTAAAAAAATATCTAACCACCTATAAATGGCTGTGGGAACACAAATTATCTTGGCCAAAGGTATGTCAAAAGGGCTTCCTTCTATAATACTTTTGGCCATTAATCACCATCACTCGTTTTCATATAGATTGTTTCTGGGCATGATGATTTAATAAGCTGCATGAAAGATCATTTAACCAGATAAACAAGCATTTTGCAGCACATTTTCAGGGGTAGATTATCCAGAATTAACTTTTGTTCCCCATAATCTGCCCCACGATTGTGCAGTGTAAATCCGCCTTAACCCAAGCTAGTAATGTTACCACTTATAAGAGAAATACAGGCAACAGACTCTGAAACTAGTTTTAGCTTCATTTTAGGTACAAGCTAAGTAGTGAAACAGTGTTGTCATGCCTAATTACTATTGTTTTGGACATTCATTCTTTAGGTTATTGCTCCAATAAGGCCTTATTCACACATCCGTTGTGTTTTGCGGATCCACGGAGCCGCGGATCCGCAAAACACGGACACATCGGCAATGTGCATTCCGCATTTATGCGGACCGCACATTGCCCGGACTCCATAGAAAATGCCTCTTCTTGTCCGCAATTGCGGACAAGAATAGGACATGCTCTATTTTTTTTGCGGAGCCGCGGACCGGAAAATCGGCGGCGCGCTCCGCAAAATCGGATGCGGAGAGCACAGTGTGTGCTCTCCGCATCTTTCCCGGCCCCATTCACAGTCAATGGGTCCGCATGTATTCCGCAAAATTGCGGAATACATGCGGACTACATTGCGGATGTGTGAATAAGGCCTAAGTGTTTTTCCACCGTGTTTTGCTGGACTTCCTATTTAGCATTTAAGCTCAAATGTTATTAATCTATTAGTTTTTTTGGGGACATCTGTGTAATATCTGTATATTCAATAAAGGATATTTAGGCAATGTGTATTTGTGTACCAGGGGACCTAATGGATTATAGATTATAGTTAACTGAAATCTGATTGATTTAGCTGAATCTGTCAGCCGATTAGATTTTGGTTGAAATACATTTGCCCGAATCAAAAGTGCCCCAGTTGCCCCGACAAGTTGTGAATGACACTCTGGAGGCTCTTAGGACTCTACGAAACGCCTTTAAAGTTCTTTCAAGAAACATATGTGGCTATGAGGAAACACGACTGCTGGTGGTAACAAAAAGCCTCATTAAAAAGTCCAAAATGTTTTGCGGCAAATACCTGTTGGTGTGTAAAGACAGAAACATCTCATAAAATAATGTTGTGTGATGTTTAAGACTTGATACCAACCAAAGAGACCATGTAGCCCTAGCCAAACTGTTCAAAAAGTATAATAAAAAATAAATACAGTAAGAAAATAGCATAAAATTCACATTATATTTGTGTCCTTTTTTTTCCCTCTACTGATAATACACTGACATTTCCATAGCGCATGAGAAAACGAGATTTCGAAAGGCAGTGTAAGCAGTGAAAAGCGAAAGGCGTTATTATTTTTTACACCTCTGGCCTGCCATTTCAGCAATCATAAAAACATTAATAACATTTTTCTACAGTTACTTCCAAAACCTGCTCCATACGCCATCACCTTTGTTAGGTTTTATTATCCCGCTTGTGAGCTTAGTTATATAAACACATCTCTGAAATTCTCTATTAAACTCCTGGGTGTATTTGACTAATTGTTGGTCACTTCAATAATCAACAGAGGATGACTTTTATGTTCAGCAATTCTCTCCTTGTACAGCTCACTTAATGGCTAGGAAGGATCATTTGTCTATAGCCAAGTGATAAAAATGTACCTGAACAGAACATTCCAGCCTGCACCTTTCCAACTTAAATGTTTTGCAAGAATTAGCAATTACTATTATGTTAACACAGCAACCGAGACAGAAGGAAACCAGGGCCCATCAATATTGAAATATTAAGAGCGGTACTTTCCCCAGCAGCTGTTGCAATGACAAGTTAAAAAGCAATAGGACAATACGTGTGTGATTTAGGGAACAATACGTTCACTGCTTCTAATTGCTCTCAGGATTTGAATTGGTAAAACCATAAGATGTTCAACAAAAGACTCTGCGCAGGTAGGACTATAAAACTTAATTATTTCTTACAAAGCAGGCCATTCTTTTTAGTATAAAAAAAAGCTATGAGCAATAAAGACAAGGCGATTATCAATTAGTCTTCTGCACACATAATTAGACTCACTGAGATAAAGAAGCCTGTAAATTTTATGTCAAATCCCATATTTTTGTACAAGTTCAATGCTCTGTACAGATTCTACTAGGAGAGCTCATCAGGGTCAGCACCAAGAAATCTGCTATTTAATTTGTAATGGAAATAAACAGATTTTCTGATAGTTCCTCCTATAGTACTTATTTTAGACAGTAAATCATATTCTGAATAAAAAAAAGCTTGTATTATCTTCCATGGCATGAGGTGTGAACATGTACAAAGTCAAACTTCCATATGATACCCAAAAAGCAAGAGATCTTTAGACAAGGGTACACAGAGACACGTGTCACGCGTCATTGATTTTGCACCAATGTTGTGCGACATTTTTTATACTGATAGACTATAGACAAATTTTTCTGCGACTGTCGTATTGCAGTTGCAGAATGTAGCATGTTGCAGTGCGACACCATAGAATAACATTATAAAAAATGTTGCGCAAAATTGGTGCGACCTCAATGTCGCGTGACACATGTTGCAGTGCAGTTGTACCCTATATGTCACGTGACACATGTCGTCAAGTAGCCCAGCCTAAGTGGAGGTGTTGCTAAAAGAAAGTGATGGTCATCATCGACTAGAAGGTAAAAGAGTATATTCCATTTAGTGGACTGCTCATCTATACTAATAAAAGCCGTGTGTGAATGCGAGTCCGTGCGTGTGTGCCGATTTCATAATTGCGCATGTGTGGGACGCCGGCCAATCAGCACACATGCATGGACACCGCAGGCAGCTCCCATACCTGCACGCCCGCGTGTCTCATCCCGATCTGCAGGCAGAAGATGGGGGGAAACTTCCCCGCCCCCTCCTTCCCCCATTACTCTGACTACAACTGTCCTAGTCGGGGGCATTACGGGTGGAAGCCCCGTGGACAGCTATGAAGCAGAAGAGGAGATCGGGCAGCAGATGGGAAAAACCCATGACCATGGCTACACTACGGTAGCTCTCCTGTCATGAGAGCGGAAGCAGCTCATTATACGGCACACTCCCCGTCCCTAGAGGTGGAGCCTCCCCTACGGTGAGGAGACAATAAAAGCTAGACCCCCATAACAGCGGGCCTTAACAGATCCCCCCATAACAGTACCATCCACAGATCCCCCATAACAGTGTCAGCCACAGATCCCCTCCATAACAGTGCCATCCACAGATCCCCCATAACAGTGTCATCCACAGATCCCCCATAAGAGTGCCATCCACAGATCCCCCTTAATAGTGCCATCCACAGATCCCCCATAACAGTACCATCCACAGATCCCCCATAACAGTGTCAGCCACAGATCCCCTCCATAACAGTGCCATCCACAGATCCCCCATAACAGTGTCATCCACAGATCCCCTATAACAGTGTCATCCACAGATCCCCCATAACAGTGTCATACACACATCCCCCATAACTGTGTGTCATCCACAGATCCATCATAACAGTGTGTCCTCCTCAGATCCCCCATAACAGTGTCATCCACAGATCCCCCCCATAACAGTGCCAGCACTAATGTTCTAGTGCCCGTTATTGCAATGGCATAATGTCTAGTTCCTAATAATTAACCTATGTAATTGTGCAGCACAAACGAGCAAGAGCCCTTTTATTTGCTGATTGCATCTTTTACGCAGCATAAAAAATGTTCAATTATGAATATAACCGATTGTTCGTCCTATACATTTTGCCGCGTTTACCATCGATAGCTGCTTGTTCTGCCCAAACATCTGAAAGTGTAAGAGGACCCTTACACACAGCAAAGACTTACCATTTTTGCCCAGCAAATACTATTTTAAACTGCTTCACTCAGATAAAATGTAAGATATTTCTTCTAGTACTTTCCCAAATAAATTCACAATGGTCTACTTACGCACACTATATGGCTTTTGTAATGTGATCGGGGCAAAAAAATACTTCAAAAAGTCTGACTGGCATTTTTTAATGGTATTTTTGCATATCTGGTATTTTAGGTTAATGTATGGTTTATGCTCCACTGTGATATCATTATCTCTGTAGAGGTGTATGAGAAAAAAATGAGAAAAAATAGTCAATATACATTGCACTTTTTTAAGCAGCAAAAAGGAAAAAAAATGCGGAAGTCTAAGGGAGAAAAGAGGCAGTCAATGAGGAAAAATGCCATACCCAGAGTAAATGCCACTACTTAAAAAGCCAGCCTGTCATGTGTTTTTATATTTCCCACAGTCTTTCATAAAAAACTTTTTTCCCCCTAAAAATGCAGAAAAAAACAACAGCAAAAAGTACACCAAAAACAGCATGACATAAAAATGGTAATAAAAACTCTATGTTGACTCACCCTAAGGATGTTTTTACAAATAAATATCTGACCAATATCTATCCAATCAGATATATTTCTCTTCAAATTCATGCATGTGACTAATTGGTCTGTTAGAAAAATGATTTGTCATACATAAATGTTTTTCTGAAAATCAGAGGGCCCAAACTCCATGTCAACAATAAAGTTGAATGTGTTTTGTTTCAAAGAAATAGACCCTGGAGGAAATGTATTCTCTCCAAAGGCAGTAACAAATGTTTTTGTTTCTCTTGACCTTTGGGTCTCGCTATTGTAAAAGAGCCTGGGCCCATTGGAGTATCCTCTGGTACTCTAGTAGGCTAGTCCAACAACAAACACAAATAACAGATTTAGAGGACACAATCTTGCGGATTACCACCTAAAATGGCCTTTCACGTTAAATGAATATTGGTTGAATATCAAGTGGACACATTTCCTAACAGTAGATGTCAGGGAAAGAATGGTCTGTGTTTTGTATACTGTAAGAGGGCCTGGAGTAG
The DNA here is from genome assembly GCA_033119425.1 of Bufotes viridis. Classification (NCBI taxonomy): domain Eukaryota; kingdom Metazoa; phylum Chordata; class Amphibia; order Anura; family Bufonidae; genus Bufotes; species Bufotes viridis. The sequence continues at coordinate 145,441,844 of CM065592.1, read as the reverse complement.
GACCCACACAGATCAGATAACAATGACTTATCTTGAGGACAGGTCATCAATATTGTGCTCCCAAAAAAACCTTTTAACCTAAGATATGTCAGAGACATTAAAAAGAGCCATAAAGTCTAGTTAGCAGATAACATTTTCATGCCTACTTTTAATTTAAATACTAAGTTGAGAACGAGAACAACAAAGAATGTTTTACAACCCAAGAGTCGCTACAGAATGTAGGCACTTATCTTTACTAGTGTAATAATTGTGCACAAACATCCATGATTAAGAATAACCTGTCTACGTCAAAGCAGGGAGGCTTATAAATGAGCTCAAGTTTCTATTAAATAGAAATTATAAAATATATCTATTAAAATATTTAATATAATAAAATCCCTTCTCTTGGAAATAAATGCATTATTGAAGACTGCTGTAAATTTCTCAGTAATTTAATATCTTGAAGTGCTATTACCATTATCTTCAAAGGTCATTGGTTTAGTTATATTTGGTCCCATCTCAGTCTACACTAACATATGACCCATATTAAGATTTAATGCCCCTGCAATAAATTTTCTGGGAAAAAATATGTGCATGTCACTCTTTCATAGGTGTGAATATGACACTCAGTCCCAAACAATTAAAGTCTTTCTGGATGAACAGTTAAGTCAAGCAAGTTTTCTAAGTATTCATATGGGCAACAAAGTCCAGTCAAGTGTGTCACTATAGACTGGAGCCACCAGTATTGCTGGATATGTGCTAGTTCACAGAACTACTCCAGGCTTAAAAGCTGTAAAAGCGTTGAAGGACATTGCTTGTCTTTCACAAATTTGATTTTATGATCCCTATTTCATTGTGAAATAAAGATTTATTATGCTTCAGGGTCAGATATTCTTGTTGACAGGTTTATATTCTTAATCTTATACAATTTTGTGAATTCTCCCTCAAATTAATGAATTATTCTTGTAAGAACATGCCATTTGTACCGTCTAATGGATATTTTTGGATTGAGTGTGTTTTCGATAATACATCTGCTGTATGTACGTAAAGGCACATTTATTAAGACCGGCGTTGAAAATGGAGATGAGCCTGCTGGCCCATCCCCTTCTCCGCACGATACTCATGTTTTTAGACCTTGCATGAGCAGGGAGAAGTTGCAGATTGTGGTGCAACTAGCCGATGCGCCACAATCTGTGTCTGCAATAAGCCTAGTATTGTTAAGATACTGCCACGAAAGAGGGTAGGGATAAGTACAACCCTAAACTCCACCCCACCTCTGTCCCTGCCTACTTGCACGGCCTGTCCTAACCAACGGCGTACAACTTGGCGACAGTTCCTCTCTTGGATACGTGCAGGGGCATAAGAAGATAAGAGAAATACCGTCAGAGTCAGGCAAGCCAAAGTCAAAGCCAGGAGGTCACACAGTTACAAAGGGAGCAATACAATAACGAGGTCAAAACACAATCCAGAGTCAGAAGCCAAGAGGTCACGTCAAATCCGGGGAGGTTACAAGGTCAAGGTCAAAAACAGAGCCGAGGTCCAAACACACAGAAGTGCACAATAAGAAACTGCTGGTGAGGGTAGCAAGACCAATCACAGGCAACCTGTGGCCAGCAGGCTGCCTGTTTAAATAGCCCTAAGTGGTGAGCGGCCAGTGTTAAGTGACTCATGTTACACAATTCAATACAGCTGAGCGCCGACTCACCATTACCGGTGCTCAGCTCCCCTGCATCTCGTTGTCTAGGGGATGGTGGTCACCGGCCATGCTGAGGAGGCGTGTGCGGCCGGGTCCTCCCGCCCCCTGGTTACTGTGGAGACGAGGACGCAGGCCACGTCCCCGCTCCATTACCTGCACTAGATGCCGCCGGTGCTGCGAAGGGGAAGCGCATCGTCGGCTACCCGTTAAAGATACACAAAAATAACAAAAAATATGGTCTAAATTTAAAGAGGCTGTAAAGCTAAAAAAAAAAATATATATATATATATATATATATATATATTGTGGGGATCCGCTCTGGTAGGCAGTGGTAGCGAGTGCAGTATAGAGGCAACACAGACAGGTCTTGGTGTTAAACGGTGCTTTCTTTATTCACACGGTGAACACAAGTGAAGAGGCAGTGCAGTTCATAGGGAGGGTGGTCACACACAATGGCAAAACAATAGTTCAGTCCCAAACCAGCTGCAGGCTACTTGAGGCCTGGTTCCATCACATTAAGAAAAGTCTATTCAAAGCCAGGAGTAATGTCACCTCTTTCTCCTTGGGGAAGCAAGCCCCTGGGTCCGGCTTCTAGCCACGGAATACGGATCCCTCCTGGCTTCAGCTGGGGTTCCCCGCACAGTCCTTTACAGGCCTCAGTACACAGCCCAGCTCACCTTCACCTCTCACTCTCACAGCAAGAGAACAAAAGCTTCCACACCACACCCTTGCTGCTGGTCGGGTTTTAAACCCTCCCCTGCAAACCTGGCCTGGACCGTGGGGAGACAGGCACCCACCCGCATATCTGCCTGCTCCCAGTAAGAGCCGGCCCGGATCCACTGTGTTAACAGCATAACTGCTGCAAAACACACTTTTCCGGCTCTTACTCCACCGGGACCAGGACCCCCGGTGGCACGTACCTACCGTCTATTACCACCCCAGGTACTCTCCTACAATATATATATAGTGACTCTGCTCTATGAAATTATCCTTTGAATTAGATACTGCGCCAGTGGAAATCTGGAGATTTTTCAAGTAAAAAATAATTCTATGTCACCTAGTTCCTTGTGAATGAAAGAGTCTAAGCAGCCAATGCAATTGTGTTAGTTCTGCTGTTTTTGTGCATAATTTTTAAATAAATAAACAAAAGAAACAAACTACACTTGGTTTTTATAACATTATTCTTCTAGGAGGACATCAACCCCAAACATACAACCAATGTCATTAGGAACTATTTTCAGTATAAAACAAAAAGACCTGGAAGTAATGATATGGCCCCCACAGAACCCCACAGTCTGTCTGAGATATGACATGAAGAGACAGAAGGATTTGAGCAAGTCTACATCCTACAGTACTGTATACATACCACAAGAGACATTAATGCAACTATCTAGGCATGCAGCTGCATAAATCTGTCAATATATTCATCTCCAAATGCAAACATCAATGCAGTGTGTTTTATGCATAATCATTTATGACTGGTGACGTACCATTTTGCACTTTTCTATGTGGAGAAAATCTGGTTCATGAATAGAATGTCAGCAACGCAGCGTCCTGTGGGGACGATGGGCAGAGTAATGGCATATTAAGATAAGTAGTTAATTGTTACAATTCAAACGCTAATGACTCATGTTGGACGATAATAGTATAGTGTAAATGAGAACGAGCCGTTGTACTGAAAATGCCTGTTCAATGCTTGTAAAATCGTTTATGCAAACAAATAAATTATTGTTTGTCATTATTGAATTTTGGTAATGTATAGGAAAATCGTGTGATGTGAATGATGTAAAAACAGGTGTAATTTATGTCAATTATTGCTGCCTACATACAGTGAAGATCTTTGATTATGTGAACAAGGGTTCATGCACACGACCGTATGTATTTTGTGGTCTGCAAAACACGGATCCACAAAAAATATAGATGACGTCCGTGTGCATTCCGTATTTTGCGGAACAGAACAGCTGGCCTCTAATAGAACAGTCCTATCAATAATAGGACATGTTCTATTTTCTTGCGGAACGGACATAGGGACATACAGAAACGGAATTCAGACCCATTGAAATGAATGGTTCCGCATTCGGAAAGACACGGAAAGAAAGCCCTAAATGAGCACATGCTAATGTATTTGTATATGATAATCTTTGCATAAAATGTTGGTTTTTCATTGGCTTTAAATCGCTATATGCACTTGTTCATCGTCTGAATCCTCCATAAGTCTGCAAAATTATACTGATTTTATTCCTTTTGTTGTCTGCCAAATGCTATAAAACCTTAAAGGCATCCTATGAGAACTGTAGCTCTTTAAAGGGGTTATCCCATGAGTAATGCAAAAAAAAAAACTCATCATTATACATCATATAGAGCTTGCCAATCTCTTTCTAACAAAGCTAGAACCAGTCTGTAAATCACATGGATGTAGAGATCTTGCCACTGAAAGCTTTGCAAGATTTATTTCAAGCTGACAGCTCAGGCACCTTCTCATTGGTGTGTCCTTTCTGCTGCTGCTGGTAGCAGTAGAAGGATGGGACTGAGCATCTGTATCAATCTCAGGAGGTGAACAGTGAAATTAGAAAAATAGCAGACAGCAGGTGGCACTATACAGATAGACTTCAGCGAATAACTCAGAGGCTATACTAAATTTTTAATTATATGCAAATGCAAAAGTGTTCAGATCCAGGTGCTGGTTTGAAAACTGTAGAATATTTTTGTAGGGACGACCCTTTAAAGCAGTGTTAACACTTTCATGGCAGTGTCTGTCTATTTCAAATCCTTTTTGAATAATCTTATGGGAGTGGAATTGTACCTAATTTAATCTCCCCAGGACTGAATGAATCAATTATTACATGGCATGAGGTAAGGTCATGAAACAATGTTCAAATGAATTAGATAACGCAGGGTGTCTGAAAATGTGCTAGCTGTACAATGGGATACAGAAAGGAGAACAGAACATTTGCCTCTCATTAGCTTGTCCCTTAAACATTCAGACAGCTCGCAATGCTCATTAGCCAAATGGACCGCTGGCTTTCTATGAGAAATTGCAGGAACCTCGCTAGGCTCCCTGAGCTAATTATATCAGATTTAGATAGGCTCGATAATAAAAGGGAGACATTTTTTATGCCATCTTTTATTTAATATCGAGATGTGCTGCTACTAGAATCTCTAATGTCACTGCATAATCATAAAATGATTACAAGAAATACCTAAAACCTCCAGTTCGGGATTGACAAGGCATGCCAAGTAAAAGGTCAGACTGCATTCACTGACAGATTACCTGCAATGTAAAGTGATGCAAGTCCATTATAAGGTCATATTTCAAAGCCGCTCGCGAGGAGACATGGGAGAGACAGGCTGAGTTTATGACGCATGGGCACTTCCGCTAAATTGTTTAACATGGAGCTGTCACAGGTACGCAAGAGTCCTTGTCAACCTGACACATCCTATTAAAAACATATGTAACAATTATATAGACTTGAACAGCCGCAAGGGCAATCCAAGCTCTTAACCACAATGAAAACAAGCTACATTTATCTATTTAGGAGGTTAACAAAGTTATGTCACTAATTTGGTTTGGGTAGTGATTAATTATAACCAAGGAATAAAGCCTATTAGCAACACAACAGATTAGATAAACCCATATTAACAGGGAACTCCACCATTTAATATATTTAAAGCATTATCAGCATTTAGCCATTACAAAAGAATCATTTGAATAAAATTATTTAAGCCCCCTGCCCATTATTTAAGCCCCCCACCTATTATTTAACCCCCCCCCATTATTTAAGTCCCCTGCCCATTATTTAGGCCACCAACCCATTTTCATGACATGTCACCCGAACAAACGTCAGCTCAGTGATGTCAACATAGACGGCATGCCATCGTGTAGGATTATCAGTAGAGAGACTGCACTGACCAGCACATTATACGTAATAACAGTACAGTGAAAGCTCTCCAAAGGACCATCACATTAAGCACTACCCCTGATCCAGACCAGGTTTTTATGTAATGGATTTTCAGTCTCCTAAGGCTACTTTCACAACTGTGTTTTCAATTCCGCTATTGAGATCTGTCATAGGTTCTCAATAGCGGAAGAAAACACTTCAGTTTTGTCCCTATTCATTGTCAATGGGGACAAAACTAAACTGAACTGAACGAAACCGAATGCACCAAAATGCATTCCTTTCTATTTGGTTGCGTCCCCTGTCCGCAATGTGGTGCGGAGCAAGACAGATCAGTACTGACACACAATGTAAGTCAATGGGGACGGATCCGTTTTCTCTGACACAATAGAAAACGGATCCGTCCCCCATTGATTTCCAATGGTGTTCATGACAGATCCATCATGGCTATAGAAGACATAATGCAAATGGATCTGTTCATGACGGATGCATGCGGTTGTATTATTGTAACGGAAGCATTTTTGCAGATCCATGACGGATCCGCAAAAAAACGCTAATGTAGCCTAACACACTTTGTATAATGTTCCTCTTCTATGAGAGGTCCACTCCTCCAGAAGAGCACTTCTCACTGCAGTTATTGCTATATGATTATTGTAATTATGATTATTTCAAAGCTCTTAGAAAGCAACTTGAATAATTCAATACATTTCCCTAAACATTTTCTGTAAGAAGCCACTTATTGACAACTCATTTCTATAAAGGGTTAATAATGAGGGGCACTATCACTGCTTTATAATGGAAGACATTTCAAAATAATTCCAGAAGTCATAACGTAACTCCTTAATATAAAGTGGCCCAAACTATCTTCGTTCTCACCCCCATAACAGGTCAGATACTGAAGAAATGGACGGCAGCACAATACAGTTTCTGTCCCTTGGTGCATCATATAGACGTCAGGCTGTGCTACTGAAATAGATCTGGCATTTGCAAATGCGGTATATTTTGCTAAGGAAGTAACTAAAAATATACAGATGTGTTCACTCTCAACTTTCATTTAATTTTGTTAAAGGGTTTGTTCACCTATATGATGTTTTCTACAGAGTCCACAGCATGGCCGGGCCCACAGTGGTGATCAATACATACCTGATGGGAAGACACTGGGTTTTGGCTCTATCACTGCGCTGCCAGTTCTACAAGTCGAAGATCAAACTGGATGTTGACAGGGGTCATGAGACCACTGCATCCAATGAATGGCCATGGCACGTCACTGGGTCATGTGCTCCGTGGCCAATGATAGGCGGCACCAGTCACAGACCAAGATCAAAACAGATGTTGATTCAGGGCAGTAATGGAGCTGAAATCCAGCAGTGGGAATTAGGTAAGTATGATCCCCTCCGCAGGGCTGGCCCTGTTGTGTTGTCTGTAAAAAACATCATAAAGGTAAAGAACCCCTTTAAGGACTACAATTTCTCTCAATACAAATTCAATAGAATAATGTGGCATGCTAGTACAAACCTTGATAGACTGCATTCTCATATCAACCACTGGGTGGTCACGCAGAGAAAAATATAACATATTAATTTCTTTTTTTCAAAGCTGGTCATCTCGTGCCACATATCTTGGGACATGTTGAGCCAAGAGGAAAGGTAAGAACAAATCCATCCTTCTTGGGTTTTAAACTTTTAATATAGCAAATTTAAGAATTACCCAAACAGACACAAAAGAAGAAGCACAATTATGGGTCACACAAGACCGGTATAACAATCTCAGACTCAAGTTCCCACCAGTGTTAAAATACTCAATGCTAGTGATTGACATAATAACTAATGCATTGTACCAATTATGGTATTCATCCTCCATAGAGGACAGTGGCACAAATCCTATAACTGCTAGGAAATGCCAGCTTCCAGAATTTTAACAGAGTAGAATAACACAGCATGCATTATTTCAATGCTTGTACGATAAGGGCCTTACTATGCTGGAGACTTGCGTAGAGAACATATTTTATTGAATTTTCCATTAAAATGAGCAAATCACATGAAGTGCAATTTTCTGTATTCACACGAAAAATTGCCGTGCCTTAGTATTCTACTAGTGATAAATTCTATCCAGACAAGGTCCTATAAATTCTTAGTTAATATACCATATTACCTGCCATCTTTTTTTTTTTTGGCTGCCATCCCCTTCCTAATGGATCCCTATGAAAAGGGAAAACCAGAGAGTCTACTTGTGTTCTAATACTGCTGAAAGAAGAATGGCATTTAGGACTATAATTCTCAATGCCAAATAAATAGGTAATAAGAAATATTTCATTATGTTTTAAGCACACAGCCGGCTAAGCAGTGCTTACAGGTTCATAGAGTGCCTCTTCTCGGTATATGCCTGCCCTTGCCTGACACAACAACTCTATCCAAAACCATTAGACCCAGTCCTGAGAATATATTATTTTGTATATAGATTATATATAAAATGAAAAATTAACCTTTTTATTATATATGCAACAAAAGAGTCTTAAAGGTGGTGTACATAATATATATCCATAGTAGGGGCTACTTTGGTCCCTTCCATCCATTTTAAAGTTGTTGTTTTTTACATGGGAAGTCTAGTAGCAAGAATTCCTACCCATGGCACAAACAGATGCTATTTTTAATGGAGAGCTGAATGATCATTTGTACATATGCAAAATATCCTATTGATATCAATCAAGAGGAGACCGTGTATGAGTGGATGGCTATTCATTAAACATAATACTATGATCCTTCTGTTTTCATTGGTGGCAGACCAAGGTTGTCCCAAATGGCTTGGTAATCTATCAATATAGGTTTGTTTATGATGCCATCAATGCTCCTGAGAATGGACTATGGCCAACCTTTAAAGGGAACCTGTCAATAATGTTATGCTACTCTACTTAGGGCAGTGTAAAGTAGTGACAGACATACCGATTTCAGCGATGTGTCATTCATTAACTCAAAGTAAGTTTTTGCCGAAAACCAGCTACGACTTCATTTTCTCTCTAGGAGAGAACTGCCAACCATTAGAAGGTGAACGGGGAAATCAGGAATAACAGTGACTCTTCTGAGGCCTGGGCTGCAATTATTATGATGCTGGTTTATGACATCCTCTTACTTATTGCTTACGAATGACAGACAGAAACCAGTGTTTGTGTCACTACTTTATGCTACTTTATCCATGGGTTCACCATAAAGTTGATGACAGGTTCCCTTTAAGAAATAGTGATACGATATGCATGGTCAGTTTCTATTGAAATTATTGGAAGTTGCGGAAACCTTGCAGTGCTTTATGCTGGTAAGAGATTTACTGTATGGCATGACATAAAATTCTAAATATGGATAGCAGAACTTCAAGATGAATATGTACTTTATCATGACCATCTGGAAACTGCAGCACATTTAAAGGGGTTTTCCGAGATTTTAATACAGATGGCCTATCCCCTGAAATCTGATCTGTGGGAATTTGACACCTGAGACCCCTGCAGATCAGCTGTTTTGAGAAGTCACCGGCACTCCTTTTAGTACCGCGGACTTCTGGCAGCTTTATCTAAGCCAATAATGACACGTTCAGCCCCATAGAAGTGAATAGAGCATGATAATAGAGCCCCACAGTAGTGAATAGAGCACTAGGTGCAGCTCAGCCCCATAGAAGTAAATAGAGCACGATACCAAGCACAGCTGATATACATTGTACTTCACTGTGCTTGGTAAGCTGCGACAAGGCAGCAGCACTCACAGGAGCACCGGTGCCATTGCAAACAGTTGATCAGCAGGAATCCCGGGTGTTGGACCCCCACCGATCAGATACAGGTGACCTATCCTGAGGATAGGTCATCAGTATTAAATTCTCGGAAGCCCTTTTAACTACATTTCTAGTTAGATAGTATGTAATAATAACAATTATTGTTATTATTGTTATTATTATTATTATTATTATTATAATTATGTGCAACAAATAAATCAATTAAAGTGAAATAATTAAAGCTTCCTACTAAATTCCATAATATAGGGTAATATTGGCAGTGTGTTTTACTAATATTCTTGTTATCGCTTTGTTCCTTTCATACAGAGCACCGATATACTGTTCCCCCAAACGCATACTAGCAAAAATCTCATCTGCATGTTAACCCAAGATGGTGATTTGTATTTGGCTCTCCTGCTATCTCAATTAATTTGTTATAATTGGTTGCAATAACAGTGTGCTATAGTTAAAAACCGGCGCCCAATATTTATTATAAAGGATGAAAAATATACCGCACAATGACCATGGCTTGGAAACAAATTATAAATAATTCTTTAATCCTTTTTCTAAAGTATGTCCAGAAAGAAACCATGCTGTAAGCATGAAATGCTCTGTGCAACACAATATGATATGTTTGCAAAGCAGTAGAAATACATTTCCTACTAGAGTAAGATGTTAGTATTTACATAAGCAGTGTCAAACACAATGACCGTGTAGACAGAGAACAATACTAATGGCATTTTATAACAGCCCCTAAACCATAATCTCAATTACGGGCATATGCCTTGGGAGCTGTGAGGTCCCTGAGCTATAGCTTAGTGTGCCGCACTCCGCCTCCTAATGTCCAACCTCTATAATGAAGCAGTGCAACGTGATAATACCTTGATGGTCATTCTGATAGGTGGAAGCAAGACAACTATGGCAAGACCTCCCTTGAGGATCAATGTGAATACACAAACATGTATGACATGTCCTTAGGAGAGTTTATTTCAGGGGAAAATGAAGCATTTTCCATTGTCTATTTACTACACAATTCCAATGAATGCTTGTTTAACCCATACCATATTAGCAGGAATAATTGTTCTGCATCCTTGCAATTGTATTACTTCTGCTTGCATTTATAAAATGTCAGTGGCCTAAATCTGGGAAGGTGCGAGTGGTCTGGGAATTCTTAACTGAAGAGATTGAAACCTGCGTTTCAACACAGCTTTCTAATTTAGCCACATTCTGGCCTTGTTTCTCAGCGGGGTTTCCAAGACTGCAAACTGTAATTAGTAACTGTCAAGTGTTCTTCACATTGTCTATATACATTGTCACATTAACAGGAGCTCATTTAAATTGATTCTCCGCTGAGATGAACACTGGAGACCTCATAATTATCTCTTATTGTACGCAAAAACATTGTAAACTATTTAACAGGATCAACTACAAATGCAACATAAAGCCACAATCGGTAAGACGCGGAGGCAGAATAAAGAGAACAGGGTCTGTTCTGTAAAAAAGGTGTTTATGCTTTGAGTTAAATAATAGTAGAGGGTATATAAAATGTTCTGCACTCTTTTTGGATAGCTTTTTGCACACATCATTACTGTAAAGGGATTATTAAACTCCTAAAATGCCTACTCATATGCCTAGGCCCCTCACAGAGGTTGTACTTACCTGGTTCCCTGGCACCCACATCGCTTTCGCTTCTGACATCCGCACAGGAGCAGCTGCATCTCCCAATCGTGTGGATGAAAACATGCTGCGGGGGGGGGGGGGTCAGCCAATAGCAGGCCATGATGGGGACAAGCCTTACTAGTATTGTACAGGATGCTAGGGAGGCTCATTCCTATCACGGCCTATTATTGATTTCATCTGTACAATGGGGAGATGCAGCAGCCGTCGTGCAGGCGTCAGAAGCAACGCGGGTGCCGGCATGACAGGTAAGTACAACCTCTGTGAGGGGCCTGGGTGTATGGGGAGGCATAAATCGGTAAAGCCACAACTGGTAAAATGCAGAGGCAGAATAAAGAGTACAGGGTCTGTTCTATATAAAGGGTGTTTGTGCTTTGAGTTAAGTAATAGTATCAGGTATGTAAAATGTTCTGCACTCTTTTTGGACAGCTTCTTGCACACAGGAGAGGGTTTTGGCCAATGTATAATGCTTTATTTCCACTATGGTGGCACAGCATGGGAACGGAGCATTTGCTGCTGAGCTACCCCAAGTTTCAGCTGATCCAAAGGGGACAACCGGTTTAAAAAGAACCTATCACTATACATCAGCATGTTTTCTTTTATGGAAAAACAGCATACTGTGGTGTGCAGATTTTCTAGATAAACAATTCTTTAAAGGAGTTGGCTTACAAACTAAATTTGTCTGCAGAATGGGTTAGACATGTATGATCGCTAAGAGTAGGGCCTTACCAGTAACAGTAAGGGGGTCCTCGAATCCCCTGTGTGAATAGATCTGTAGTGTACATATGTGACCACCACTCCCTTAATTTCTACGCTACTGCAGGAGACAGCTGAGCTCTGTCCTCACCATTTCCATAACTAGTCAATGGAGCAGTGGTTATACATACACTCTACCACTCTATTCGCCAAGCTGTCAGACCCCCACCTATCCTGCATCCAAACCATTTGACATTTTAAAGTGAAAAATATTTGCCATTTTGTGGACTTCTATGCCTACTTGAAATAAGCATGATGAGTGATGACAAATGCAGTCCATAATTTTAAGCCTTTACTCTTTTAATCACTGAGATTTGTTGACTCAGTTGCAAATATGTCCACCATCATCTTTGCTCGAATTACCCACTTTCAGATGACCACAGACACTCCTATAATAAATATGGGTCCAAAAATAAGTTGTTTAATGCATCTGTTAACCCTCTTGGGTTTATAGGGAATATTCAGTTGAGCGGCTAAGCAACACTTTGGTGACAGCTCTAGCATTGATTATTTTTGTAACAAGGAAAATCTTTTTCCTTTTTTTTTCATATTTAAAAGCCTTCATAGAGATTAGATTTTGACAGTATCCCACTGAAATCAGAAGGATCCACTAAAAATATATTTCCTGTGTATGGTTAGCCTTCTCCATTTTGGAAGTAAATGAATTCCTGTCTTGTAATCCATCTGCTCCACCAACAAACTCAAGAGATCAACTTTCTAAATCTAAATCTAAACGTACAGTTCTCTAATCTTTGGTGCCTCTATGAATTTAAAGGGCAGATTTAATCTGTAAAGTATAATATAGTACACAGAAATGTACATTGTAACATCTGGCATCCTTGAACAGATTACAATGACTAGATTATACTTGGCCCAAAACTAATTTTAATTAAAAAAAAAAAAGCAAAGAAAAGATTAATGTTATTGAACATACAAGTGTTTTATGCTATAAAACTGGGGGAGATAAATACATTAATGCTTTGCCTCTGGCAGCACAGGGAGAACTTGTGGTTTAGTTAACTGTAAAATAACTATTTTAATAGTGGATGTATCAACCTGTATAGAGTACTACTTGCCTTAAAGGGGTTCTCCAGGCTTTTTTTATTTATGACCTATCCTTAGGATAGGTCATCAATATCAGATTGGCGGGGGTCCGACACCCCCACGATCAGCTGCTTGAGGAGACGGCGCGCGCAGTGTGCACGTATGTCTCCCAACTCTCTTCCTTTGCGCTGCTGCTGTCCCATAGACATACAGGGGGGAGCAGCAAGAGAGAAGGGAGACGGCATGTGCGCAATGCGTGCGCCGTCTCCTCAAACAGCTGATCGGCGGGGGTGTCGGACCCCGCCAATCTGATATTGATGACCTATCCTGAGGATGGGTCATCAATAAAAAAAAGCCTGGAGAACCCCTTGAAAGCGTAGCATGTCATATTACACAAGTGTGTAAGGTAGGGAACTGAAAACCTCAGAGTGGAATACATTGGTGTCACTGCATGAAAGTTATCAGAAATTACAGTTTTGCATACAGCAGTCACACTATTGTAGCCATCATTATAATTTAGTTTACCACTATCTACAGCAGCAGCTCATGAGCCTTTATCAAATGTGTACAGATGTAAAAATGATAATGTGGCACTTAAAGGGAACCTGTCACCAGGAAATTCACTGATAAGCCAGGCATGCTGCCTTGTATGGCTCACTTTGCTGAATATAGTGATACCTTTCACTTGGTGATCTGTTGCTTTATTGCGGAGAAAAAGCACTTTTAATCCATATGCTAATTAGCTGATTTGAGTCCAGCAGTTGATATGAGTCCAGCGTTTTTTTCTATTCAGAGCTGTAGCCACTCCCCTATTCACTTCTTCAGATGTAAAAGGGGCGTGGTTTATTACATCAGCTCTGAATAGAAAAAACGCTGGACACATATCAACTGCTGGACTCAAATCAGCTCATTAGCATATGGATTAAAAGTACTTTTTCTCCACAATAAAGCAACAGATCACAGAAGTGAAAGGTATCACTATATTCAGCAAAGTGAGCCCTACAAGGCAGCACGTCTGGCTTATCAGTGAATTTCCTGTTGACAGGTTCCCTTTAAAGAGGTTCTCTAGGATTTACATATTGATGACCTATCTGCATTTCCATGAGCGCTGAAGCTTCCTCGCAGCTCATAGTACAACATAGTACATTGTCTAGCGGCTGTGCTTGGTTTTGCTGCTTAGTTTCATTCAATTGAGCTGTGGCCTGTGGCTGAGCTGTGCCCCGGCCATGTGACTAATGAACATGACTTCACATGGCCTAGGAAGGAAGTCTAAGCGTTCATGGAGGGCCATGGCCTCTTCATGCTGTTGAGTGGCAGTTGTCCCAGGAGATCTGAGGATACAACCCCTTTAATATGTTAAAAGGGTGTTCCAGTATTTATTTATTTTTTTTAATTAACCACATCAGGTCTTAAAGCTCTCCAACTCCTGGCTGACACACAGAAATTGGCAAAAAATGCCCAATCAGCCAATCACTGGTTGTAGGGGTGACCCACCTCAGCCAGTGAATAAGTGAGTGGGCATCTCCAGTAATTTTCTGTGTGCCAAGTTGGATCCAGCAAGCATCAGAATCCAGCAGTGAGGAATCAGTGAGCGTGAGTAACGCATATATTACTATGTATGTAATACATACAATTGCCTTATACAATTAATTGAGACATAAAGGGGTTATCGAACTTATAACACTTATCCCCTATTCACAGAACAGTGGATACATGTTTTATTCTTGGGGGCCCACAATTGCCACCAAGTAAGTGCCCCATGAGTGGTGGTGCACATGCGTTACCACTGCTCCATTCACTTTTATGGCACTGCAGTCCCATAGAAGTATATGGAATAGTGGTCACACGTTGCCACACCACTGTATTCTCATGGGACGCTTGCAGATGCCCATTCTCATTTTCACAAGTGGTTCCAGCAGTGGGACCTTCAACAATCAAACACCTATACCCTCTCCTGTGCATAAGAATTTTTAGTGGGATAACCCCTTTAAGAAAAGGTTAGGTGCTAAATGTTAGTGTGCTGTGAGGCGCTGATTAGAGACTATGCTAAGGGTGAGTTCATATATGAAGCAATGTATTTCCAGCAGAAAGCCAACATTTAGGCAGGAAAGTCACTGGATCCCACTTCAGTGAATGGGGATCCAGCAGAGTGTGATGGTGTCTGGCTATGCCGGATACGTTAATTTTGGTAGTCTCTTCCTCTGCAGGAACATATTACCTGAGCAGCGATGTGAACCAACCCTATGAATATGATCAAAAGTTTATAGTCAGAGACCAATGAAAACAGGTATTTCGGAGCAACCAACTCATTCTGTAAATCTAGATTAGGTTTTTTAGCAATATAATTATGTAGAGATGGAGCCACAAATGAATGGCTATATCCACCATAATTTTTTTAAAATATGTTAAACATAAAAACATGATTTGATCAATAGGTCATTTTCAGATGACATCTTGGGGGTCATTTACTATCAGAAATATGCCTATATAGGCGTATTTCTGGCGCAGATTGTGGCACAAAGGTTATTTGTGCAATCTGTGACTTTTCCACTCTCATGCCAGGTCTAAAAAAGTGGAAGTGGCATGGGCAGGGAAGGGGATCGGCCATCAGGCGTTTGTCATGCATCATTTTCTGCACCTGTTTTAGGGATAGAAAATGGTCTAAATTTATGCCAGCAAGAAAGCTGTCTTACATTTAGACTTGTGCTGGATGCGCCAAAGTTATGTAGAGGCCGGCGCCTCTACATAACTTCGTCAGATCCATCACCAGTGCAGGGGCTTACTAAGACTGGCGTCCAAAACACCAGTCTTAATAAATGACCCCCATTGTCTTTACATTTTTCTCATTGAGAGTGCCAGCATGATAATGGAAAATATTTGCTTATGCCTTTTGCCACTTACTTTCTCTAATCTAGAAAACTACACATTTGCAAACACTTGCAGGAGAAGAAGCAAAACAGATAAAAATGAATTGTATGTAATGCAACAATACAACAAAGACCAAAACTGAGGTTTCAATAAGAAGTTTATAATTAAACAACCATCTAAAGATATAAATGTGAACATAGTTTACTCTCTCTGCAATAGCAGAACAATAGCTTCTTGTGTTGACTAAGCAAAGTGAGAAACATGCATACAATGATGAAGGTAACCTGAATAATATATTTTTTATCCAGGGAATTTATCATTTCGAGTGACAGAGAAGTAATAGGATTGCAAATTTCCCTTGCATTTAGGAAATAGTTTGTTTCTCAGGATAGAGAGAAGGGTTGGAAGTCAATAAGTATCTATCATGACAAAAATCTCTCTTCACATACCAATAATAAAACCCTTATATTGCTTATCTCAAAACAGACTCTATCTTGTCTCTAAGATGCGCACTATAGAAAGTCAGGGATGCAAGTCCTAACAAATGGAAAACCACATTGAAGGCAAGAAATAAAAAAATAAATAAATGAGAAAGTTGCATCTGTTATATTATATGTTATAATACTTAAAGGGGTTTTCCAAGACTTTATAACTGATGATTAGTGTTGATCGGGCACCAAAGTGCTCGGGTGCTCTGGTGCTCGAGTAGAACACTTTGGGATGCTTGGGTGCTCTACAGAGCACCCAAGCAGAATGGAAGTCAAAGGGAGAACCCGACCATTAAACCAGGCACCCCCTGCTCTGAAGAGGGGAGAACTCCGGGTCCCTCTGAGGTCTATGCAGAAGATCGCTGTACAGTGAGCGAATCCCCCAGTGTGAGTCCGTGGCTTAGGAGTCCCCATATATGGAGTCAGTGCTTGGAGACACCCAGTGTATTTAAATCTAATTTTGCCTTTATTTCTGAAAAGTTGCTGCCAGGATTTTAACTCACAACCTTCTACATTAGAGACAAGGACCTTAACCACTCATCTATAAAGATGAATGATAAACTGTGTCAGAAAAACCTCATAGTAGTTTGTCATGTAGTAAGTATTCCTATACAGCAGAAGTATCATTTTGTGTGGTTAAGGTACTTGGCTCTGATGTAGAAGGTTGTGAGTTCTAATACTGACAGAAACATTTCAGAAATAGAGGATAAATTCAATTTATATATTTTATATTTTGTTAGTAATTGTAAAAAATGTTTGGCATTAAATAAATGTGTAATAACTAATATATATATATCAATTAAATGTAACCTCTATTTCAGAAAAGTTTCTACCAGGATTTGAAATCACAACCTTCTACATATTAGAATCTTAACCAATACACTATACAGCTACATGTTAACCTGCAGTGAAATAAAAAATAATGTTTCTGCTGTATGGGAATACTTGTTATATGACAAACTACTATGAGGTTTTTCTGGCACAGTTTATCAGGCACAGTTCATCAGGCATAGTTTATCATTCAGATTTATAGCCGAGTGGTTAAGATCCTTGCTTCTAATGTAGGAGGTTGTGAGTTCAATTCCTGTCAGAACCTTTTCAGAAATAGCAGCCAAGTTAGATTTAAATACACTGACTCAAGCATCGTGCATGAGCACATGCGCTATTGGGCCGAACACCAGTTCGGCAGAGCATGCTCGCACCACACTACTGATGATCTATCCTAAGGGTCTGACACTCGGGATCATAGAAACATAGAAACATAGAATGTGTCGGCAGATAAGAACCATTTGGCCCATCTAGTCTGCCCAATATGCTGAATACTATGGATAGCCCCAGGCCCTATTTTATATGAAGGATGGCCTTATGCCTATCCCATGCATGCTTAAACTCCTTCACTGTATTTGCAGCTACCACTTCTGCAGGAAGGCTATTCCATGCGTCCACTACTCTCTCAGTAAAGTAATTCTTCCTGATATTACTTTTAAACCTTTGCCCCTCTAATTTAAAACTATGACCTCTTGTAGCAGTTTTTTTTCTTTTAAATATTCTCTCCTCTTTTGCCGTGATGATTCCCTTTATGTATTTAAAAGTTTCTATCATATCCCCTTTGTCTCTTCTTGCTTCCAAGCTATACATGTTAAGGTCCTTTAACCTTTCCTGGTAAGTTTTGTCCTGCAATCCATGTACTAGTTTAGTAGCTCTTCTCTGAACTCTCTCTAAAGTTTCAATATCCTTCTGCAGATATGGTCTCCAGTACTGCACACAATACTCCAAATGAGGTCTCAAAAGTGCTCTGTAGAGCGGCACGAGCACCTCCCTCTTTCTACTGTTAATGCCTCTCCCTATACACCCAAGCATTCTGCTGGCATTACCTGCTGCTCTATGACATTGTCTGCCCACCTTTAGGTCGTCTGATATAATGACCCCTAAATCCCTTTCCTCACATACTGAGGTTAGTACTGTATCACTGATTTTATATTGTGCTCTTGGGTTTTTACGCCCCAGGTGCATTATCTTGCACTTATCGACATTAAATTTTAGTTGCCAGATTTTTGACCATTCCTCTAGTTTTCCTAAATCCTTTTCCATTTGGTGTATCCCTCCAGGAACATCAACCCTGTTACAAATCTTTGTGTCATCAGCAAAAAGACACCTTACCATTGAGGCCTTCTGCAATTTCGCTGATAAAGATATTAAACAATATGGGTCCCAGAACAGATCCCTGAGGTACCCCACTGGTAACAATACCATGGTCTGAATATACTCCATTGACTACAACCCTCTGTTTTCTGTCCTTCAGCCACTGCCTAATCCATTCAACAATATGTGAGCTCAAGCTCAAAGACTGCAGTTTATTGATAAGCCTTCTATGTGGGACAGTATCAAAAGCCTTACTAAAGTCCAGATAAGCGATGTCTACTGCACCTCCGCCATCTATTATTTTAGTCACCCAATCAAAAAAGTCAATAAGATTAGTTTGACATGATCTCCCTGAAGTAAACCCATGCTGTTTTTATCAATCAACCCATGGGTTTTTAGATGTTCCACAATCCTCTCCTTGAGTATGGTTTCCATTAATTTCCCCACTATTGATGTCAGGCTTACTGGCCTATAGTTGCCTGATTCCTCTCTACTACCTTTCTTGTGAATTGGCACAACGTTTGCTAATTTCCAATCTTCTGGGACGACACCTGTTACCAGTGATTGGCTAAATAAATCTGTTAATGGATTTGCTAGTACACCTCTAAGCTCTTTTAATAGCTTTGGGTGTATCCCATCAGGCCCCTGTGATTTATTTGTATTCATTTTGGACAGCTGACTTAGAACCTCTTCCTCTGTAAAGACACATGCATCAAAGGATTCATTAGTCTTCCTCCTAACTGAGGTCCTTCTCCTTCATTTTCCTTTGTAAAAACTGAACAGAAGTATTCATTGAGGCAGTCAGCTAGTTCTTTATCCTCTTCCATATACCTTCCTTCTTTTGTTTTTAATTTGGTAATTCCTTTTTTTAATTTCCTTTTTTCATTTATGTATCTGAAGAATGTCTTATCACCTTTTTTCACTGACTGAGCTAATTTATCTTCTGCCTGAGCTTTAGAAGCTCTTATAACTTGCTTGGCCTCTCTCTGCCTCATCTTATAGGTCATCCTCGTTTTTGGTGTTTTTATACTTGCTAAATGCCATCTTTTTGTTTTTAATGATTTTGGCCACTTCTGCTGAGTACCACAGTGGTCTCTTCCTTTTTTTTGCCTTTACTGACAAGCCTAATGCACTTTTCTGTTGCCTTCAGTAGTGCCAATTTTAAGTACTCCCATTTCTCTTGGACTCCATTGAAATTGTTCCAGTCTGATAGGGACTCGTATACCACTGATCTCATTTTAGAAAAGTCTGTTTTCCGAAAATCTAAAACTTTTGTTTTTGCGTGGAGTGACTCAGTCACTGTACTTATAGTAAACCTCACTGACTGGTGATCACTGGATCCTAAGCTTTCCCCTACAGTGATATCAGATACCAAATTGCCATTTGTGAACACCAAATCTACGCCGATCATATGTTTAAGAAGGCATGGGTGCTCACAGTAACACCACAGGCTTCTCACAGCTTTCTCTAGGCAAGTGCTGACACATTCATCAGTCATGTAGCCTAGATGCAGATCAGCCCCATAGAAGTGAATGGGGCTGAGCGCGATACCAAGCACAGCCACTATAAAATGTGCAGTGCTGTGCTTGTTAAGCTGTTAGAAGGCCCAGGTGGTGGACGCCCATTGATCATGAACTGATGACCTATCCAGAGTCTGGATTTGAATACTATAGTAAATGCATGTAATAAAAAATTCAGTATAGCCACTGAGTTATTGAATGAAATCTATCTGCATAGCGCCAGCTGCTCTTTGCTCTTTGCTCTTTTTTCTTATTTTTCTGTGGTGGACATCTGCTTAGTTCCATCCTTCAGCTGTCACCAGCTACAGCAGAAAGGGCATGCTCCCTGAGCTGCCAGCTTGAAATAGATCTAGCAGAGCAATTGGAGCAATGAATCTGGGGAGCTCTGGATCCTTTGAGGTACAGGGCTGCTTCTAGCTTTGTTGGAAAGAGCTTGTCATATACTATGTGATGTCCAGTTTAAATTGTTTGCGTTAATCATTGGATAACCCCTTTAACCAATGATTAATGGGATTATTATTAGGTTTTGTTGACATAAACACAGGTTTTTGTCTTAAGGATGATGAGGATGATGTAGTTGCTCTCCCCTCTGGTTGACAGATGAAGGTCCTAAACAAGGGACTCTTCTCCAGGAAAATACAATACCGAGTATAGAACATCAGGCAACTGTTGTAAATCAGGCAACTGTTTGATGTGAAAAGCTAAAAGGGCTTTTGTTACTTTTTTGTTTATGATGTCCTCTAGCACCTGCCCAACTGTACCAAGATATTCATTTGATTTATCAACGTAACCATTTTAGAGTCTGTAGCTATATATACTCCATGAATAGTCCTAAATTTAGTGTCTAGTCAAAATCCATACTCTAACATGTCACCTTTCATTTCCCCCCCAAAAAAAACTAGCAAAAGTTACTATTTTTCTATGGCCATTATGAACTTCTTGTAAGCTTAGTTAAAATGCTCCATAGTTTTTAATAAGAGAAACAAGATATGTTTCTAATGGCGATCTATCCCTGATACATAAACTAAAGAGAAGAAAATCAACAAATGCAGATAAAAGGCTGAAAACAATAGATATTGGTATTTAAATAAATGAAAGTCATTTTAGTTTTATAACTCTAGCATTCTTTGCATACTATCTATAACTTAATCAAAGACAAAATACATTTACTGTGCCCACTGCTTTGGTTGTCCTTATGATTCATATTGATGAAGATCCAGAAAAGAAAGCCTTTGGGAGCTATGTGAGGAACTACAGCGTAGCTTCATTTAGTAGAGTTGTGCTGTGTCGCAGTTCCCTGAACATTGGTTATCTGGGAGCATGGATGTCCAGGAAAAAATACAAAGGGTCATAGTGCTAAACCAGGCTTACAGCCTCTTTATTCTAAAGACTGGTGGGTATTCCAGCAGAGGAACTCCCACCAATCAGAAAGAGATGGTATGTCATAGATAGTGGCCTATTAGATTATATTCTCAATGCTGACCAATCATTCTACTAACTCATCTCAACAGGAACTTAGTTCATGCTGACAACTGAAAATACACTGAGAATAAGGCATGATTTAATTGACAGGCTTTACTCATTCATGTGGTATGTGGACTGCACCTGCATCGCACACTGGCCTGGATATGATAGAAACTTTTAAATACATAAAGAGAATCAACACGGTAAAAGAGGAGAGAATATTTAAAAGAAGAAAAACTGCTACAAGAGGACATCTTTTTAAATTAGAGGGGCAAAGGTTTAAAAGTAATATCAGGAAGTATTCCTTTACTGAGAGAGTAGTGAACGCATGGAATAGCCTTCCTGCAGAAATGGTAGCTGCAAATAAAGTGAAGGAGTTTAAGCATGCATGGGATAGGCATAAGGCCATCCTTCATATAAGATAGGGCCTGGGGCTATTCATAGTATTCAGTATATTGGGCAGACTAGATGTGCCAAATGGTTCTTATCTGCCGACACATTCTATGTTTCTATGTTTCTATTAAATTAAATAGTGAAGTTTCCATGTTAGTTGATGGTTCGTGTAGAGAGACCTCTAACCTAAAGACCAATTCAAGTAAAAAGGTCTCGAAAACAATGCTCCTGGATGGTATTGATGATATGGATGTCAAAGTACATCTGCATGTTGTGGACAGGAATCAGAACAGCTACCTGAAATACAGTGCAAAGCTGAGTAGAGGACTAGTTATGTGTGATTTCCCAAATGTTGGACCCAGTCTACACGTTCTATCAGGATTAGGATGGGATTGATATCATAGAGAAAAATAAATAGGGAATGTAAAACAAAACTTTAGTCAACTGCTGTGCTTACACTGTTTTATCATTCAGAGTAGTCTGCATGGCACATAGATATCTACTTGTTCACATTGTATGTTAATAATACAATAAAATACTGGCACATACCAAAGGCATTTAAAAGGCATCTGTCAGCAGATGTGTACCAATTAAACTGGCTGACCTATTGCATGTGCACTTGGCAGCTAAAGGTGTTGGTCCCATGTTCATATGTGCCTGCACTGCTGAGAAAAAATTGTATTTAAATATATGCAAATTATCATCTAGGAGCAACGGGGGCGTTGTCATACACCTACAGGCTCTACTCTCTCTCCAACTGCTGCATCTCCACTTGGTTGACAGGGCCAGTCATTCAAAGTGGAGAGGGTGCAGCAGTTGCTGAGAAAGCAGAGCATCTGGGTATAATGGCTACACTCCAAACACTCTAAATGCTGTAACTGTACGGATAGGCCATACAAACAAAGCCTATAAAACTGTGGTAGAATTGCATTTTTTTTCCAATTCCACCTCAATTGCATTTATTTCCCAGCTTCCCACTTCATTGTCTGTAACAGTAAATTGTGTCATAAGAAAGTATAACTTGTCCTGCAAAAAACAACCCCTTGTATGGCAATGTGAATAGAAAAGTAAAACAAAGTTATGGCTCTGGGAAGGTCGGAAGTAAGAAATAGAAACGCAAAAACAGAAAAAGTGTGTTATTACAATGCCTTTATTATGAGCATATTGTAATTACGCTGCTTAAGAGCTTCAGTATATATACGGTAGTCATATTTTACTTCCTTAGCATTACAGACTTATTACTAATGTCTGCCCAAATGTTACTACCCAAAGCAGCTGGATACTTGATCTTGAAATTAATGATTGTGCTGTAAGTGTTCCCACTCAGAGCCCAAAAGCATTTCAAGCAGGAACAAGACCAAAGTATTCTTCACTATTGATAGCCTGAAAGTTTGGATAACAAAGCCAAACTCTAACCTCAATTTTCTGGCCTGACACACTTTATTCTTATAAATTAGCTTGCTAAGTTTTGCCTTGCAGGGCTCTTTAGCTTTACAAATATTTAAAGAGACATGCTTTGCAGTCTTTAATTCTCCACACTGCTAGAGTTTAGTCTTTTCCTTACGGATACATTTAAGCTTTTTTTTCACACAGCTACAAGCGATTCTTGGCCTATTTATTTTCTGGCACATTTGCTGTGTAATGTGTGAGAACATCATGCTTCATTGATTCAGGTGTACTTGTGCATACTGGTTTATGGTTAATAAGTGGTGTCTTTCTATGAGCAGCATTGTGCTAAATCATAGACTCGGACAGATCTGACTGAAGGATGAGTAGCACTGAAGCTACTGTAAATACATAAAATATGAAGAATAGATGATAGAAGACATTCTGCACAGTGCATTCCAATAGGATGTATACAGTGGAACCCAGACCACATCTCCCTCTACTTATTTTACAAAACATTGGACTCTATAGCACTGACTCTATAGCACTGATTAATTAACCCTCCACAGGATAGGGGATAACTATTATATCCCACTGATCATGAGAATGGGGACTCTGCCACTCTGTGCTGTACTCGGCTGTCTCTAGGACTCCCATCGAGATTGATGGTGTGGCAGTGCATGTGCCTGACCCACTGCTCCATTCCTTACAGGGTACCCGGAGGTTTGTGGAGTGCCTGTTATCATAATTTTCAGCTGTATGACTCCCCACTGATCTAATAGTAATCCCCTATCCTATGCTTAATGGTATACAATGATGATATGTCCACAGTGCATATAATCATCTCCTCCATTTTTTTATTCAAAAGTACAAAAATAGGAAAATTAAATACAGGATTGTGATAGTAATAATGTGGTGTATCTTCTAGAATGAGGATGCGGACTACAATATGTAGGCTGAACGGGGCGAAAACTAAAAACAAAGACCCAAGACAGCTGAAGGTTGTGGGGATTTGTAAAATGGAAATCCACTGGAAAGGAGGTTATTACAAAGTCATCTTGTAAAGAGGCAGAGTTTATTTATAGATTGAACACAATGTCACCTAATGGTCTGAATATTGAACTAGATCTCATATTTTTTAGTAGGAAGGGTTAATCTGTTACAGGGTTTACTGGGTGGAGAGAGGAATTGTGAGGGGTTTGCAAAAGTTTTTCAGATGCTGTGTGACCACTGAAAGTATACCCCTGATAAAGCTGCAAAGCGAAACTGGTCGAGTATTTCATGTGATCGGACCATGGATGTTTAAATAGGCAAGTACACAAGAAATCTATCCTGCAACTATATTAAAAAAATAGGTTGTTGTTTTTTTTTTTTTTTTACCAAGGATGGCTTTGTTTTGTCTCTGCCCTTCTCTATGGTCCTCCCACCTAATGCACCAAGTGGAGAAATATTTTTTCACAGAGATTGTTTGAAGAAAGGCTGAAAAAAATGACCTTCAACCAAAGACGCCAAGGTGGCAGCGGGAGAATGCGTGCTGGGAGTATACAGGCGGAACATCCTGACATGAGTAGCACTGAAGGCACACAGGCCAAAGACTCTGGGTTGCAGTGATGAGCTTATTTATGGTGAAAAACGGTACTGCAACTTTATATAATGCCAATATACAGTAATGCTCTTCTGTATTACTACGGTATTATCTACAGTACTAATGTGCCCACCATTACCTTTCCATAAATGTTTTTAAGTACTTCAGTTTCTCAGCATACAAATTCAATACCACACAGTTCCATCACAACCATTGGATGGCCACACATAGACAAAAATACCAACAATCATGTTTTCTTCAAAGCTGGTTTCTCATGCCAGACATCTTGGTATATGCTGAGCCAACTGGTGAGCATGATAAGGAAAGACATATGCGTATGCAGGTGATTACATATCCAAGAACAGTGGAGGAGATATATCAAGGTCACTGCACCTGGAAAGTGTCTTGTTTTGAGACAGAATTTGTGGCTCATGCTTGATGTATCAAACATATAAAGTGTATTTACCACAATTTTAGTTCATTTATGCCATGCCAGTCACAAGTTTTTAGACAACTTTTGTGCCAACATTTTGCATATTTCCTTGTTGCAGTCTTAGACAGACTTGAGGGCATGTTTTGGACAAAAACAATACCAACTCCAAGCTTGCATATAAGTGGTGTAACATTCTCATAGTTAGAGATGAGTAATGAAAAATTTGATTTGGCTGCTTCGCCGAATTTCACAAAGAAATTTCTATCTTGATGAATTACTTTTTCACAAAGCACATTCCTTTGACAGGGTATGCAGATTGCACCGCCCCTCCATCATAGAACCCCTCAGATGCCACATTCATTATTGATTGCGCCATCTGAGATTAAAATTATGGACTTTCAGGGGCTAATGTGGTTAAAAAAAAAAAAAAACATGCTCACCTTATCCATTCGATAAGGAGAGGCTGTCACGGCCAACTTGACTGAAGACACAAAATCTCACGAAGTGACATGATGACGTCTGGCCAGGTGTGGTGATGCACATGTCACCCTGTGCGAGATTGTGTGTGGTTTCTGCAATCAAGATGGCTGTTATGGCCTTTTCACTAGCAAATGCACATGGACAGTATGTTGTTTTTTTACCACTATTTGAGGAAAATTTGATTTGTTACCACAAAGTACGAGGTAATTCAGCTTAGTTTTCGAATCAAATTTTTCCTTAAATTCGGATCTAAGTCGACTTTGGATACTTTGATTCGCTCAACACTACTAATAGTATAAAGCCCTATAGTGAATTATGTTGCTGCATCTTTCCTTCACCACTTTTTAAAATAATATCACTGATATAAACCCATTTAACGATCCAAATACATACTTGCCAAATTAATGCAGGCAAAATATTCTGGCGGAAAATGAACCTTGATAGTTCTGCCGAAATGTACCCAGAAAAGACCACGTGGTTAGATTTAGAAGCATCACAAAAGTGTTAATGTAATTTTTGCTAGTCATTACTGAGCCTTTACTGAGTCATTATTAGGGCTCATGCACAAGTATGTATTTTCTTTCCACATCCATTTTTTTGCATTTTGCATTTTTTTTCATTTCAATGGGTCTGCAAAAAAAAAAAACTGAAGTTACTACGTGTGCATTCCGTTTCTGTATGTAAATTTCCTACAACAGCAGAATTAGAGGGGGCTTAACTTTTAGCGTTTCCAGATTGCTGAATTGTTGATCTTCACAAAAACGGAAAATCAAACATTCATATATTAAAACAATGTGGTCTATTTTATTCATCTATACCACAGACACTTTTTGACCTCTTGATCAGTGAGTTATCAGGGGAACAATTACTAAAATTTGATTTAATTTTGGGCCATCTGTATTTTAAGACCATCATTTAACATATAAAAATACATTTCCCCGGTATTTTTTGTTTGGTAGATGCTAAAATGCACCTGATCTGTAGGTGATATAGATTTCATGAGCAAAAAATACAGAACCTGAAAATGGCAATTCTAAGAGGTCTATTACTGTGCCCTCGAATTATATATTACATACTGTAGAAAAGAATACAGTTCCACAATATTAAGAGACAATAGAAATGATAGAAAAGAGGTTAAGAATAGCAATTACCTGAACATAGTAATTCAACTTTTACAGAAGAGATATAAGAATATTCAACATAAATGAAATGAGAGCCAATAAAACTGCAGTTTGTGAATACTGTTCTCTTAGATGGGACTGGATACCCAGCATCACTGAGCACTTGTAAGCCAGTTTCCATATACCAATTAGTAAGTTGCCCTATTCCTATCATGTGTTGTGATAACTCACTGTAATAAATTATTCTCAAATATGCCTTTTTTTTTTAAATATGCAGCCCTCTTATCCTTAAAGAAAATGCAGACTTTTTATTGCAATCTTTTTAAAAAAATATGCCCCTGTCCTGCCTATGGTGCCCAATGAACCGAACATTGATGCAAAGTTCAAGCCAGTACAAAGTGCCCCCACTGTCTGAGTAACATACTGTACCTGCGTTAAGTTACAGTAAGTCAGGGAATAAACCAAATAGTAAATAGTGTATCTAAGGGAGTCTAGAACCATTAAATAAAAATAAAAAAGAAATCCTCCCTGTTCATTAAAAAGTAACTTTTATTTGTATATCTAAAATAATGAAGACCCCCTGAAAGCAA
Source organism: Bufotes viridis (assembly GCA_033119425.1). Taxonomy (NCBI): domain Eukaryota; kingdom Metazoa; phylum Chordata; class Amphibia; order Anura; family Bufonidae; genus Bufotes; species Bufotes viridis. The sequence goes on along the minus strand of CM065592.1, from coordinate 145,414,573 downwards.
TCTTCTAACACATATACATAAAGTTGAAAAAAAGGGTATAAATAAAGGATATCCAAAGGCAGGACAAGATTTGTCCTTACTTACTCTTACTCATTTTCAGATAAAAGATCAATCCAAGTGACGATGATCTAATGTCGATAAATCCAGGACATCCAGTACTTTCCTTAAGATGTCCCTGTAACTCACTCTGCCTACATGCAGAGCACCCGCCCCGAAAGGGGCGACCCCACCTCTCAGTGGCTAAGCCCTTTCTGGATCCTATATTTGCCCTAATAAAATATAATTTTATATATTTTAGTGTCCCAAAATTAAGTCTCCCCAACACATGGTTGGTTCGTCAGTAGACAAATAATGATGTGGGCAACCAAGATTTCAATCCCCTTGTTTAAATAAAAACACCCTAAGATGAGTTGTGCAAAAATTGTGTTTTAACACCCTAGGGTAACGGGTGCATAGGATGATAAGCCTGGATGTGGACTGTATAGGTATAATACTTTGTGATATTATAGAATAGGTCATCAGCATCTGATAGGTGGGAGCCCGACACCTGGGGCCCCAACTGATCAGCTGTTGGAAGAGGACTTGTTGGTGAGAACTGCAGCCTCCTCACAGCATACTAAGCACAGCGCACTACATTGTATAGCAGCGGCACTTGGTAATGCAGTCCAGGCCCATGCTCTTGAATGGAACAGAATGAAATGTGACCAATGAACGTCATGTCACTTGCTTAGGATGAGGCCACAGTGTTCACTAGAACATAGTGGCCTCTTTAGAGAGCAGAATGTCAGAAGTCAAACTCCCACCAAACAGATATTGATTACCTATTCAGAGTATAATTCATCAATATTTTACTCACGGGAGACTCCTTTAATCTAAATGCAACCAATCCCCCTTTAAAAGGCAAAACAATGTTTTTTCCTTCCACAAAGTTTATGTGTAAAAATCTTTCTCTTTTAAATGTTGCCTTGAACTTTCTTTAATGTATTGGCTTTCCAGCATACAGAGCATTTCACCGGAATGTATTGTTACTTATGTCTACGTGCTGTAACAGGAGCTGTGTATATACAAGTTCTAAATGTTACAAAATATCATCTAGACTGGAAAGAAGGTACAATGTTACATTAAAGAATACCACTTTTATTTTCCGCCTTAAATCATATTCCGAGAGACCTGTGCTTTAAATTCAGTCATTTGGTATTGGATGGTGTGTAGGTTTCAATTCTCAAGATAGCAATGAATCTGTAACACATCCAAGGACTGGGATCAGTTTCAAAGTACAAGGATATCATCAAGAGAATCCCTGCTCATGACATGATTTATCTGTTAATCAAAACAGTGCTGTAGGACAGAAGATCTGTTGCATTTTACTATCTAGCTCTATGATGAATTATGAAAATTCTGTTACCACTATCCAAAAAATATACAGCACTTTCAAAGTTATCACACAGTATTGGCTTCTGCTACCTGCATGAAGTTATGAATTACTCATTTATATCCAAACACTCCATCACATTTAAGACTTGATTTCAAGTTCTTGAATGTTCTCACCCTAGCTTGGTACATTTATTATGAGGCATGCTACTGTGAAGTAGCCAGGACTGGCTTCTGGCTTGATAAGTACAATTTTCTTTCAAACATAGTCACCCTTCCATGTCAGATGTGCTGTCTATAGAAGTTTTAGTTCGCGGTTCAGAAAAAAGCAAATTGAGTAAAATCAGAAGAACAGATAATGTGATACCAACACCTATCTTCAAACACCGTGTCCTTGTGACATAGCAGGTGTCATTTACTACTAACCTCTTCCTTACTGCCGGAGGAAAGGTTGGTAGTTGCTTCTATCGAAATATACTCTATTATATCCACATATGATTAACCAGTTATAAGATGAGAAATTACTGAACTATAACTATACATGGTAAAGTGACCTAAGTGTCTATTCAATGAGCACCCTAATGTCTTTAGGTTGCACATCTCTGCTTGCAGTTCTTGAATAGAGAAAATAATGTCACTCTACGGTGCCAGTGTGAATATCCGAGTTCTGCCTTAAGGCTCCCATACAACTTAGTGTATTGTGTGATGAACCCACCTAGAACAAGAGATCCTAACTCTTCCCGACAGATGATGTCGGATGAGAGAAGGATTGGGCAGATGAATTTTTTCTCCTAATGTATTTTTTCCCAGGAGATAAGTGTATGTGGTATTGGCTCACTCCTCTTTCCCCACTGGAGGGGCTTGGCTGACTTGAACGTGCATGTGAATGGGGAAATCAGGATAGAGTCAAAAGAGATAAGCCATCAACGGACAGCTATTGATTGTGTATAGCCAGCTTTATTACAAGCTGTATGCTTATGTGACAATTTCATAAACACAGCAGATTTTTTAAGGAACAATTCTATTCAATAACTACAAGCGGAGGTCTTTATACGCTTTAATGCAACCACATCAACATAAATATAGGCACAGGCATTAACAGGCATTAATTTGTCAGCAGTTCTGACAATGCTAAACTGTTGACTCCAATAACTAGGGGCTGGGTAGAGCAGTACAAACACACCTTTTGTGAAACTTTACTATCAGGAGTAGTGAGAATATGAACTTTTATTAGGCTAGATTCTGATCCTTAGGTGCAATTGAGATGGAGATTTACAGTGAAATGCTCTCTGCCTTAAGCAGCTTCATAGCAGCTGTGGTAGTCTCCTGCTTAGATGCTACAGCTCTCAATCAAAGGGTGGAGGGGTTACAAAGTAGCTCAAGGCATTGCACAGTTCACTGTGAATCTCTGCTTCATTTGAACCTGAGGATCACAAAACGGTAGAATAAAAACTTCATACTGCATTTGATGATAAAGCCTTACTAAGTCCGTATCTAGTGCTGTCAGCAGTTTAGCAAGGTCAAAAGTTCTGACAGACTACCTTTAATAATTAGGTACCCAATAATCAATTACAAAGTTTTTCTAGTGTTAACCAAGTCTACGAGATAATTGCCCTATATTACATAGCATCTTTGGTATCCTTGATAAAGGGATTTGTAGAGAAAGTATTTAATTTGTCAATTGTACATCTGATTCATGGTAAGATACAAAGTGTTTTGATTAATTATATGTTGATTGTAATTAGTTATGTTTGCATAATAAATTCGACATCCAGTATATACTTTAATTTACATATTGGGTCTACTTACAATATTTATTTCAGGGTGTGTTTTACTAAAATGTATGTATTTCTCTTTCAGGCCAGTGAAAAAGTTGTTTTTCCTTCTTTTCCATAAAATTGTTGTTAAATAAGACTACCATGAAATGACTAACAGAGGTAGAGCGGTGTAAGGTAGTAACGATAGCAATTTATACACAATTTACTCAGTGTAAACAAACACACTGTATAAAAAAGATTATTAGCAATGCTCTTGGCATGACTGTCCCTGTACAGCCTGATGTAGCCATTTATTGAAACAAGAACATCTTGACAGGGACCAATATTAAAAGAGACCAAATGGACTAATTCCTGACCGTTCGTGACCTCCTGTCCTAAAGAATATTATTACTTTGAATTTCATGGAGAATCTATTTTGAACCCACCAACCAGGCTGGGATTTTTCAATGACCAGCAAGTTGAATTGCATATTGATTTGCATCTAAGACTGCTGACCTTGTATGTCTTTCTGCTGTGTAACCGCTTCCTCCACTTCTACTTTATTCTATACACTAAAATTAAGCTATGGAAAGACCCATTTACCATCGCAAAGGTATTTAAATGTTCATAAATTTGTTCGACTCTTCCTTTAATTCACACAAACACAACTTTTTGGTTTTTCGTTAACTGTATGTGATACAAAGACAATGCTAAGAAAAGCAAAAAAAAATTTAAATGCCAAACCCAATGACTAATTCATATTTTTCTTGGCCATTACGCAATCAGTAATCCTTTATGAATTAAATGTATTCTATGGGTGAAGGTCATTTTCTGCCATCAATAGAAATGTCGGGGAACATGGATATTTCTGTAATAGCATCTTGTGATCCTAATTATAATCATGAAAAAAATCATTTGAGGGTATTTTATTAATTATTTATAATGGTAAATCTCTCTGTAGCCTGGATTTTTTTCACCTTGGGCAAAAATTAGGTTTGCTGCTCTAGCTACATGTACCCTGGTAAGGCAAATTGCATTGTGTTCGCATATGTGAGGCTGGAATATATTATGACAAGGCATTGCATGACTTGGATTGGGGCTAGAATGTAATTTTGTCTTTTATCTCCTAAACACTATCTATATAACTCTCTAATTTTAAATTAATGCCTTAGGGTTATCATGAAGCCCTTATTTTAAATATCTGAAGAACAAGACATTGACACTGCCAAGAAAAGCAATCAGGAACTGGCTGATCTGTCTGAGAAGCTTAATGCCGGCATTTCCTTTATATTGTGTACCATTATTTAATGGCGGCAGAATTATAATAATGAGATCACATCCAAGCTCATTAGGAAGATACTTCTGGATAGATGGGTCAAATCAGCTTGACAGAAAAGTGCCACCAGTGCCCTAACAATAATTCAGTTAAGAGGATGGCACACACACCAAGAGAAATCAGGAAAGATTTAAGTGGCCTAATTGCTATCACAATAATATATCACTTTTTTATTACAAGATAATTAACAAATGCCATGCATTATCTATAATTACCATGATAAAATGAGGAATAGTGGTACAACGGTAAAGGCTCTGATTCGACATTACAATCTTCTTGTTTAGATAAGATAAATAATAAAATCAGAAGTAACAAAATAAGGGAATTAAAGTAAAAAAAAAAAAATTACAAAACTTTTAGCCATATTTTTGGTTATATTTCCGTGTTAAGAAGGACCAGAAATTACAGAGAGAAGAGCAGGACCTAGGAAGCACTGGATAGGGTGTGGTTGTGGATCTTTGATTTATTTATTTAATTTTTAATTAAATAATTTTTTAGAGGCATTCTGGCCTTTTTTTTAAAATAGATTGGACAATAAAACAAAAAATTTTGGATGAGACTTAAGTGAATTGTAAAAGCCCTTTAATCAATTATTGGGTGAATGAACATTCCTAATCATTGTCCTGGGTAAACAGTGACCAGCCAACGAATGGGAAAATGTCCATTTACCACTTTTTGTATATTTTATTGTGCATAAAATCACTGCTTGTTGGCAGCACATCTCCCTGTGTAAACAGGGGATATGCTGCCAAAAATAATGCTAGTTATATGGGGGATAGAAAATCATATTAGCGATTGTACATTCCCATACAAACTGTGCTGCAAGACTGCCGCATGTAAATGGAAATTAAACAAGCAGCTTCTGACTAGCTATATCGATCAGTTTTTTTTTGTCTTCTTTGCAAATACTTGGGAAACTTGTTTAAAACAAACAAATGGCCCCAATGAGACTTAGGGACTTTTACACAGTTAGATAATATGGCGGCTTATGAGCCCGATCATAACAGCATGTTGATCAACGCTAACTGCCTGCATTTATACTAAGAACAATTGTTTGTTATAAGTTCAACAACTTTTGAGAGTTAAGTTATTGTCATTTATACACTTATTTATATACAATCATGTGACATTGACTTATTCTCTTTTATTTTTGTCACTGTAAAGAATTCTGTTGAATTTGAATAAAAAAAGAATTTAAACAAAAGTATTGTCATAAAACAAGTGACTATGATGAAGAAACCAATTATAAGTTAATGGGGTCCATCAGGCACTACTGGACCAGGTAGTATAAAACAAATCTAAACATAGCCTTGTCAATTCTTCCATGGTTTACCTGCTTGGCTAATTCACCATGTGTTCCCTATATAAAGCTTGGATAACAATAAATCATAATATGTAACACTCTAATACCTATTTCACTTTAGGGGTAATCTGGTTATAAGACGTTATCACCCATAGGGGATAACTATAGATGAGCGAAGTAATGAAAAATTATATTCTGCTGCTTCACAAAATTTCACAAAGAAATGAGATTCATGACAAATAACTTCATCATTAAGTGCATTTCTTTGTATGTAGCGGGCGCAATGACGGGGAATGGCGATCGCGCCACCCCCATCACTGAACCCCTCAGATGTCCCTTCATCTCTGATCGTGGCATCCTGAGACTACTATTTAGGTCTTTCAGGCGTTAATTATGGTTAGAAATAAAATAAAATACTTACCTTATCCATTTGCTTGTGTAGAGGCCGTTGTGGCCATCTTGAAGTCACAGCAGAAGTGGTATCTTCAAACAAGATGGCTATGAAGGCCTCTATGCAAGCAAATTGATAAGGTGAGTATTTTTTGGATGAGGTGAGTATGTTTTTTTCTTTTTACCGCTATTTCAGGGAAAACTGATTTGTAACCATGAAGCGCAATAAAATTTGGCTTTGCGGTGAATCAAATTTTTCCTTTAATTCGGATCATAGTCAATTTGCTTGACTTTGATTTGCTTAACACTAAGAAAAACTATTAGATATCCCTAGTGCTGGGACACCCACAGAGTGTAACAATGGGGGCACCATTCCCCAGAATTAATTGATCAACTAGTCAAGCGTTCGCCATGACTCTCTTTCCTTCACTATGGGATTGACAGAGATACAGTAGATGAGTACAGCATTCAGCTATTTCCAGAATTCCTATAGAGAATGACTGGAAAAGCATGGTCTTTGCTTGCTTGCCACTCCATTCATTTCAAGGCATGAGGTTCCAATTATTATGATTGGTGAGGTCCCATCGGACAGACCCACAACTTTCTAATAACTATCTCCTATTCTGTGGATAGGGGATAAATACCTATAACCGGAATAGTCTTTTAAGTATAACAAACAATTACACGGCTGTCACAGCTTGTAAAATACAAGGCTGAGAGAGCAGAAATAGGTAATAAGTAATTTTGTTAATTTATTGCACACATCAAACATGTAAGATTCTGTCTGCCACCGAATGTATGAAATACACTATGCAATGGCAGATCTATACAAATACATACTTCTAGCAAAGATTCCATGCAATAGGTGTTTAGGAATGATCGTCATGTATTAAAAAGCATAGTCAACTTTGCTTCATAAAAAAAAAAAAAAAAAGGTATACCAACCTAGATTATGGACCTAACATATGCCAAGAGGATACTTTTACACTGGGTTCAGACCTGAGCGTTTTGAAGCCTAGCGTTTTTGGTGCCTTCAAGACTGGCGTGTAGGCGCGTTTTTTCAAGCGTTTTGTTAAATAGTGTAGGCGCGTTTGACGCGCGTTTATGTGATTGACTGCATAGTTGGCCAATGATCAATGATATAGTTTGGCCAATCTGAGTGCTTTAGAGGTGTGACATTCCATGGTGGATGATTCTGCATGTTGCAAACTTTGTAAAACGCGCATCCATAGGCGCGTTTTACGCTGCACAAACGCCCGAACAACACGCCTATGGCGTTTCCCATTGAAGTCTATTGGAACCAAACGCTGGATAAACGCCCGAATTAACGCGAACATACTTGCCTATGCGTCGGACGTTTTTAGGCGCCTACGAACGCGCATTAAAACGCGCAAGTGTGAACCACCTCCATTGGAATGCATGGTTCCTGTACTGTTGTGCGTTTTTTTGCGCGTTCGAAAGCGGCGTTTTACGCGAAAGTGTGAACTGAGTGTCAGCCTTTGATTTGTATGGACAGCTCAGTGCAAAATATGGGGACGTACCCATGTTTAATGAAATACGTACATATTAAAGGTGTTTATTTTTGTTAATTTCATATTGATTTTTAGAAATTTGATAGAGAGAGGCATCCATAAAACACAAAACATGAAATGCATTAGTATAACAATATCAATAGCAAAACAATTAGGCTTTTAGGGACAAGCAAATCGACTTTGGATGAAACATCCGAAGTCGATTCGCATAAAACCTTGGTCCAATACTGTACGGAGCGAGCGCTTCATACAGTATTAGAATGTATTGGCTCAGGTATCACTTGGAACCGAACACGAGTTTGGGAAATATTTTTTTTACAGTAAAAATTAATCTATGAAGTTATTAAGCGAAGTCACACGAGACTTTGCGAAGTAATAACTTTGGCTCATCTGAGCCAATACATTCTAATACTGTACGGAGCGTTTGCTACATGTTTCATCCAAAGTCGATTCGCTCATCCCTAATCACAATATTCATTCATAGATCAAAGTAGCGTAGCATTCTACTGGTATATACAATATTAATAGGACATTGACATATTAAAATGGATTTTAATTTCATAGTGTCTGCATGTCTCCATGTGGCAGATACTATTCTAGGAGTGCACTACCAATGCTAGCACCAATAACGACTGTCATTTAATATACAATGAATCATCAATGGGATGTTTCAGAAAATACATATCACTGTTATGGTTATCCTATAAGCTCCATCTCAATGTAATGCCTTCAACAGGGACATGAATCAGGAGAGATGTAACGCCTAACCATATTCATTTTTTATCGTAATGAACAACTGTTTCGGACCTAGGTCTACATATATATTATGACCAAATAGATGACAAAAGAAATGCATATTGAATTAGTATTCATCAGGAGATAAAGTATTCATTAGAAGAATATTTGATTTTATATGGCATTTGTAATTCTGGTATAAATATTAAAATCTTCTCAACTGAATATAAAAAAGATCATCAATTTCACACAAAAAAAATTACTCTAACGTTAATGTACCCAAAAAAATAAATGTTTCATCTATCGCTGTTAAATATTAATGGAAAATACCATGCACTGGAAAGAATGTGTAACTACTCTAAGAATTTACATAATGTATTTGCAAGCACAACAAAGACTGAGGCATTATGTACTATTAAGATACTAATCTCAGTGACTTGAACACTCAAAGTATTATTTGCCTTTTTGGATCAAACTGAATTGCATGTGCATCTTCTTTGCTGTTTATAATTCACCTCTTATTTAGCACGTGACATGCCCTGGTTGTTTTTGTAGGCATTGCGAAAGATTTTGGTAATGAAAATGCACGCCCAAAAAGCTAGATTGCATGCTTTGCAGCACATTTACTAACTACTTTGCAGACTTCTCAAAGCTTTTTGTGCCTCGTCCGACAAGAGGCTGTGGCTTTGTAGGAAAGTGGTGTGACTTCAAAAAAAGAGGACATGGCGTAAATGTACCTCCATACGCCAAAATTTTGGCGCATCGTTACATTGTTACTTTGGCGCAAGTAAGACTACGCCAACTTATAGGTGGTGTAAACTTAGACTCAATGGGATCTTTTTTTACACATGTTTGATGCATGGACAAAATTCTGTCTCACAGACAAATATTTGGCATACAGACAGAATCTGGCATAGAATTTACCATACTCCATATTTATAAAGGTCCGTGTGCCAGAATCATATGTTTGTCTAATGGTAAGACTGGGTTTGTATTCTTAGAAAATGTAAAGTACAACACTATTAGTAAATCTGCTCCATCAGGCTTGGACTGACCAACAGGGGTACAGTTAAATCTCCCGATGGGCCCCTGCACAAGGAGGGCCCCTTGTCTTCCACCTTCTGCACAAGTGGCACATAACAGAGTAGACTTACTGCAACAAATATAGCTAGGCAGTCTATAGCACCTCAATCAGCCTAAGTTCATATAAAAAAAAAACTAGGTACAATATTTAAAAAACTCCCCAGATTGTTATAGACACATTAATGTGGCTGAAATGACAGCCAGAGGCAGGACAGCCAGTGTCCTCCTTTCCCAGAGACCTACCTTCTCAAAGTTGCTGCAGGGACCCCATAATCAATCATCTTGTGGCATCTTTCTGCTGTAGACTCCTGTGTGAGCAGGTAATATTTGATGGTGGGCCCCCAAAATAAATTTCACTGGTGGGCCCAAGACAGACCAGTCCGACACTGTGCCCCATTGTCTTTAAAGTCTGTTTTCTATTCCTTATTCCTTGCAATGTGCAGAAAGGTCGATACAACCAGTATATGTTCTGTCTGTCTAGGATAAACACAAGACCTTTCAAGAATAAAAGTATTTATATGCATTTCTGAAAAAGTTCCTAATCCCTTATATTACTCAAGGCATATACTGAATATGTTTTAATATTAATTATTATTCCGAACTGGACATTTATGGCATATCAACAAAATGTCCTAAACTGTGGGTCCTGTCTCGTGGATGCAGTGAATGTAGAAGTGGCAGTGCATGCTGATCTCTCTCTATTATTCTATCAGAGTATGGAAAATAGCCAAGAGCACAAGCCTTGGTCCTGAGATGTGGGTCCTAGAGGTGAAACATGCATTTATAAGAAATTTATGGTAGATCCTGTGGATATGCAATAAATGTCCAGATGGAAAGTTCCTATAAAAGAATCAGACTGGGCAAAACCAATATACTGTGTTACAGCTAGTGCAGAGTATAAGGGCGCTCAATGATTTTCTCTGTGGTTGCCCATCAATGTCTGTGTCATACACTTCTCCTTAGGGCATAATACATGGTACAGAGTGTTGCAAAGGAGTGTTCCATTAAAAGAAACCAATTGTAGATCAATTTTAGATCATTAATGGCCGCCATAATATAAGTGCCTTTACTACTGATGCAACACCCTTACCACAAACAGTTAATCAGACCAAGATTTAGTGCATCATACAACTCTATGGTGCTCTAATTCCAGTTTTGGACAAGTGCAGTATATCCAGGTGTTAAAGGTGTAATATGAATGCAAAAAGTACCTGTCTTACAGTCATCTAAAAGGTCTAAGTTTGGTTCTAGCACAAATCTTTAGCAAATACCACATTAAAATTGCAGTTGTGAAACTTCTTTTTGTCCTTTTCCATTCAATTTTTTATCATAGTGATATCCGGTTATATACCACAGAAACATGGCATATTTAGCTGTCTTTCATGTTACTGAATGATTTTTAAAAATTGTTAATGTTCTAAAATTACTGAAAAAAAAATCTATACTGCTGCATCTAGAAAATAGGTCATTCAACTCTAACCGAACCAATGTTCTTATGGACATTGACTTTCACTCAGCAAAAGGATTGTGTGTACTGTACCTACAGCCTTAAGATGACTGGCCTGAATTCTTAATATATAATGCACAGGTTATTAAAATAATATTTATATTGTTTCTGTCACAAAGTAGCATACCAAATCATATCTATATTACAACAAGGTATTTCACTTGGATTATAGTTTATTTGGTCTTTCTGAATGGCCAATATGATCAAGAAAACTATCCAAGGTTCTCTTCATATTTTTTTTTTTCCATCCATTGGGAAAGTTTGGAGCAATGGGATACTGTTGCATGTTTTTCCCCACTAACTTCTAAAGATGTACCTCTTGATAAACAGCGTGTTTTTGTAACCAAACTGAGCACTATGCTCAGCAGTCCCATATACAGTCCCTAAATGGAGCACTGGTCATGCATTCAAATTACTCTCCTTTTGTTCTTGTGATCAAAGGGTCCCAGTGGTCACATCCCCAGTAATCTTACATTTATCACTAATCTTGTGGATAGGTAATAGTGTTGTTCTTCAGCCAGGAGATTGGGGGGTTTTCCACAGTGAAACTTACAAAAAGGGCCCAACAATATAAAAAAAAATAGCAAAAAAGCATTTTTTGCCTCCACAGATTCTCTACTATCATACTAATGCTGCTTAAGTCCTCAAGTGCTCAAAGCTCTACACTACCTGTCCTGGCATTTCACACAGGAAATGCCAAAAAAAGCCTTATCAGCCAACCAATTGACACATCAGTGACCCACCTCAATCAGTAAATGGTTGAACAGGTCTTTCTTAGCATTTACACAGTGGACAGCCAGGACAGGAAGAGCAGTGGAGCAGCATACAAACATCATTGGGGGGAATCAGTGGAGGTACATAATGATTTGTTTTTATTCCTGACATTTTCTGGTCTTTTAAGTTTTCTACCTGTAAAACCCCTTTAGTTATTATTACAAGATTAGAAAAACACGGCTGCTTTCTTCTACAACAAGTCCCACTCTTCCATTGACTATGCCTGGTATTTCAACTGAGTCATGCACACTTGAATGAGGCCGAGCTACAATACCAGACATAGCCTATGAAAAGTAGTGGCAGTTTTTTACCATTAGAAAGTAGCTACATTTCTCTAATCTCTAATTACTAATTTCTCTAATTACATCCAAACATGGCGTTAGTTAATTGTTAATAAATTTATATAAAACTGTGCATGTTATGCTATTGTTTTTCTTTCTGTTATACATTGAAAACAAAATGATAAAAAAAGTATTTTTATATTTACAATAATAATTAAAGGGGCTGTGCCACCATTAAATGTTATTTTAATATAATTTAGCACGAAAAACTAATTTCTTTCGTAATTCACTTTAAATTACAAAAATGCTCCTGTTGTGAGATAATTCATTATGATCGTGCTTCCTTGCATTTAATCTGTATAATAATTTGCACGTCCACCTGCTGAAGTGGTTGCACATGCTCAGTTCAATCCTTCAACTGCCATCAGCCATATCTACTGTTAGATCAAAAACAAAGTAGATCGGGACCGCGCGTTATGATAGAAGATCACAGAGCAGTATTCCAACCTTGACCTTTATACCAAGGGCCCGAGGTATGCAGATATCCACTGTTTCAGGGTATCCTGCAGTTGCGGTCCCAATCTACTTTGTTTTTGAACTGATAAGTGTGAACTGAGCCCACAGCACTACGGTGACCTGCTGCGACTTAGATCTCTAAAGGACTGGTGATATATTTCTTTATATCTACTGTTAGAAGCTGTGGCAGTTACAAGAATAGAGCTTCAGCACACCCACTGAGCTGCCAGCCTAAAGTCCGTCTAGCAGAGCAATTGGAGCAATGATTGGAGGAAGCTCTGTATCCATGTGAAGTCCAGGGCTGGTCTTAGTGCTGTTATAAAGAGATTCTCATGTACTATGTGATGTCTGATTTTCATTTTTTTTCATTTTTTACATCAATCATGACAAAACCCCTTTAGGCTACTTTCAAACCTGCGTTTTGGATTTCGTTTGTGACATCTATTTCAGGGATCTCACAAACGGTCCAAAACGGATCAGTTCAGCCCAAATGCATTCTGAATGGATAAGGCCTCTTTCACACTTGCGTTCTGAGGATCCGGCGGGCACTTCCGTCCCGCCGGATCCGTCAGAACGCAAGTGGACTGACAGCATTTGAAGACTGATCAGTATCCTGATCAGTCTTCAATATGCTTTCACTGTTGCCATGGCAGCCAGGACGCTACTGGAGTCTATGCGCCGCTCGGACCTGTGATGTCATAATGGAGCGCCCGGCGGCCGCAGCGCAGGTAAGTACACTGCTGGGTTGTACTTACCATGGCAGCCAGGACTCCAGTACCATCCTGGCAGCCATGGTAACCGATCAGAGCCCCAGCTTACACTGGGGCCCCGATCGGAACGGCTGCTGCGCATGCGCAGCGCTAAATGTCGGATCCGGCAATGCGCCGAATCGACGTTTAGCTTAATGCCGGATCCGGAATAATGCTCTTCAATGGGCATTCATTCTGGATCCGGCTTTGCGGCATGTCTTCCGTTTTTTTGGACGGAGACAAATCCACAGCATGCTACGGTTTTGTCAACGTCCAAAAAACGTTGACATACTGAACGGATGACATCCTGATGCATCCTGAACGGATTTCTCTCCATTCAGGATGCATTAAGATTATCCTGATCAGTTTCTTTCCGTCCTAGAGCCCCGAGGACGGAACTCTAGGACGGAAAAAAACAACGCTAGTGTGAAAGAGCCCTTAGGATCCATTCTGAATGCATCAGTTCGGCTCCATTCTGCCTCCATTCGTTCTGGAGGCGGACACTAAAACGCTGCTTGCAGTGTTTTAATGTCCGTCTGACGATGTGGTGCCGAACGGATCCGTCCTGAATAACAATGTGGTGCATTTGAAAACGGATATGTCCCCCATTGACTTTCAATGTAAGTCAAAACGAATACGTTTTGACTTTGACATTTTTTTTTAAAGCCAATGCAAACGGATCAGTTCTGAACAGATACAAACATTTGAATTTTAGGTGCGGATCCGTCTGTGCAAATACCAGACGGATCCGCACCTAACGCAGGTGTGAAAGTAGCCTGACCGGAGGTTTTTTATTTTTTGAGTTTTCGTTTTGCGCTCCCTGCCTTCCTAGAGCCATAACTTTTTTATTTTTCGGTTGACATAGCCATATGAGGGCTTTTTTTTTGAGGGACCAGTTGTAATTTCCAACTACACCATTTAATATTGCATATGATGTAGTGGGAAGTGGGAAAAAATTCCAAATGGGGTGACATTGCAAAAAAAAGCAGTTCCACCACAGTTTTGTGGGTTTTTAAATTCCGACGTTCGATGTGTGATAAAGCTGACCAGTTAATTTTACTCTACAGGTCAGTACGAATCTGGCTATACCCTATATGTATAGGTTTTCTTGCGTTTTGATAGTGAAAAAAAATTCTAAAGTGGGAAAAAAAATCTGTTTAACTTTTTTGTCAGCATGTTTTGACCCCTATAACTTTTTTGTAATTATATGTAGAGAGCTGTATGGGGGCTCATTTTTTGCATCATAATCTTATCTTTTTATTGATACAATTCTGGGGTGTGTATGACTTTTTGATCACCTTTTATGCAATTTTTTTGTGGAAAATGAAGCGAGCAAAAATGGTGAATTTGCCATTTGGATGCTTTTTTCCATTCTGCTGTTTGACGTATGGGGAATATCTTTTTATATTTTTATAGTATGGGCGTTTTTGCACATTGTGACACCCATGATGTGTATTTTTTTTCAATTTTTTTATTATTTTTATTTTAGCAAAAGGGGGGTGATTTGAACTCTTATGTTTTTTTTATTTATTTTTTATTAAACTTTTATTTTTTTACACTTTTATATAGTTCCCATAGGGAACTATAACTTACAATCATTTGATTGTGATCATCATACATTCCAATGCAATAGCATTGGAATGTATGAAAAAATTGCATATTTCCTATGAAGCCTATTACAGGCAAGGCTCCATAGGAAATACTACAGAGCTGCCTGGATTTCATTCATAGAAACCCAGGCTACTACAGGCGTGCTCCGGCTCCTCTGACCGCCACTCGGGGGAGCCGGAGCACAAACCGAAAGTAAAACTTTCGGTTTGTGCGCACTCAGATGCCATGGTCAGGATTGATCACGGCATCTGAGGGGTTAAATGTCCACGATCGGCATTGCTGCTGGTCGCAGACATTAGCCGCGGGTGTCTGCTACAAGAACCATAAGGAAACTCGCGGCTAAGGCGCCCGCATGAAGCAGGAGCAGGTGCCATCTTTAGAAACAGCACACAGGACGTACAGGTAAGTCCTGTGTCCTTAAGAGGTTAAATGCAATTTCTAAGGATTTTGCATAAAGGAACTCACCAATAATATATTGATCAGTATAGATATGGAAACAAAGTAAATTGCATGCCATTTTAGTTATTAATAAGAGTAAAAATTATGATTCCTACAATTGTTTTAGTGCATGGCAAAAAGAAAATTTAAGATGACAATTTGTTTTTAAGCTCCGTGTAACTCAAAAGAACACTTATCTCCAGGGATTTTATGGACTTTTGAAAATGTCATCACACAGTGGATATTGAGTTTTGTGAAAGTAGGAGCTGCAATACATCACCTTTATTTCTAGTAGTTGTCATACAAAATTCTTCTCAGGCTGAGATAGTCAAATTTTTATAGTTGAGAATGAGCAAGATTTTTAAGATATTATAGGTAAAGTTTGACGCAGTATACTGATACCAATGCTGCTCTACTGCAAAATTTCAACTCATAGTCTATGCAAGTGTGAAGTTGGATTCTGATCTAGTTTTCTGAGCCAATTACAGGAGTGCATACAATGGAAAGGGGAATCAGTCTTTATATTTCTCTCTTTAATGTCCACTCCTGAGTTTGACCTAAAAAAAACTTCAACATAAAGTGCATATGAGAATCTAACCTTCCAGGTTTAGAGAAAATTGTAGGGTTTTCTATATACAGTGGTTCTTCTAGTTATAATATTAAATGGCATCTAGATGACTATTGTATGTCAATGTCAGACAGGAGCTTCTTCGGGGTTAGTATAGTACTCACAAGTACCAGAAACAACTGAAGCTGCCACTCACCTAGTGTCCAAAGGAACACAGACAGGGGCGGTACAGAACATGTAGTACTGCAGAGGAGCTACTAGACAGCCAATACTTGCGGTTTACCAGTGAAATGGCCATGTTGATTGGATCTGAGTCTGAGGCATTGTATGCTGAGTCTAGTTTTAAGATATCATCGTCCAGGAAAGACCATTGTAAGTTGAAAATATTGTATCCCTAGGGCATTGTATCTTGAAGGATCACAGTAATTCATATTCCCAGTAATATACAGATAATTATTTATTCATAATGCACATTTAGTTGAATATTATAAACAAATTATTTCCCTGCTTAAAGGCAGAACAATGTATTATTATTATTGATTTACATCTGTTTTGGGCTCTAACACTTTTAAATAAGGTTTTTATTAATTAGTTTGCAAGGTTTCGTTCCTGTAGCTTCAAATTTTTACACTATATAGCAGCTGCAGAAAGCTTTTCTTTGATATATCTGTAATTGAATAATCTAAAATGATGTATGTCCAAATCAAAGTTGAACACTAATTTGGGCACACATTAACTTAAAAGACTGTTCAGGAGAGGTCTAAGATGGAACAGGCCATCAGACAGCCAGTTTGACAAATTTATCACAGAATGGCTTTCTGCAGATGTTATGTAGAATAAAAGAAAGAAGCTACAGAATCCAAACTTAGATAGATAAATAGATAGATAGATAGTGTTGAGCGCGAATATTTGAATAGTGAATTTTTTTAGCGAATATCAGCACTTCGCTAATTCTCGAATATTTCGAATATAGCGTTATAAATTCTCTATTTCGAATATTCGGTTTTTTTTTGTTTTTTTTCTTTCCCACTTCCCAAAAGTAGTTCTTACCTGTCCTGATGATTCCTGGCTTCCTGGCTGCTCCAGTCAGTGCCTGTTGCCGCTTCTGCTGACTTCCATGCTCATGGAGCGTCCCCATCACCATTGTCGGATTTGAGAATTACGTTGAAATCGCAATGCGATCAATTCAAGTTATATTGATCGCATTGCGATTACAACTTAGCAGTGCACTGCTATCTTATATATTAGGCTAGAATTAACGAATATAGCAGCAGTGCTAAGTAGAAATCGCAATGCGATTACTCCAAGTTATATTAATCGCATTGCGATTTCAATTAGCACTGCTATATTCCATATTCGTTAACTTCGTTAATTCTAGCAAGCTGACCCATTATAAACCCAGCTCGAAGTTGAAATCGCAATGGGATTAATATAACTTGAAGTAATCGCATTGCGATTTCTACTTAGCACTGCTGCTATATTCCATATTCGTTAATTCTACCCTAATATGTAAGATAGCAGTGCTAAGTTGTAATCGCAATGCAATTAATATAACTTGAATTAATCGCATTGCGATTTCAACAGACATGGTTTACTATGGTTGCTAAAACGAAGATGGAGAATACTTTGTTATCTTCGTTTTGAGGAATATGACGAATACATTTGTCATATTCGCTAATTCTACCAAGCCAACTATAGTAAACCAGGTCTAAGTAGAAATCGCAATGCGATTAATTCAAGTTATATTAATCGCATTGTGATTTCAACGTAATTCTCAAATCCGACAGTACATTTTAGTATGGAGACGTTCCCATGTATGGTTGGCTTGGTAAAATTAGCGAATATGACGAATGTATTCGTCATATTCCTCAAAACGAAGATAACAAAGTATTCTCCATCTTCGTTTTAGCTACCTATTCACCAACTTCGCTAATTCTAGCAATCAAATAAGAAGGTTGACTATAGAGACAGCTGTGCTTAATTCGCTATGCGATTATATATATATATATTTTAATAAGTAGAATAATTATAATAATTATCAAGTAATATAATTATTCTATTTATTAAAAAAAAAGCAAAGTAATATAATCGCATAGTGAATTAAACACAGCTGTCTCTATAGTCAACCTTCCTATTTGATTGCTAGAATTAGCAAAGTTGACGAATAGGTAGCTAAAACGAAGATGGAGAATACTTCATTATCTTCGTTTTGAGGAATATGACAAATACATTCGTCATATTCGTCATCTTCGCTATAATTCTAGATATGAAACCAATAGAAAAAGTAGCCTTAAGTTACAATCGCAATTATTTAAATCGCATATTAATCGCGATAACTAGAATAATGACGAATATTCGATTTCGACGAATATGAAACGAATATGCTATCGAATATTCGCGAATTTCGTCGAAATCGAATATGGCACCTGCCGCTCATCACTAATAGATAGATAGATAGTGATCTCAGGATAGATATTAACACGGTTGGCCATTACAGTAAATGTCTGATATTGCAGACACCCAGAAAAGCATAGCAAGCACCCATAGCAAACTACATCTATAGTTTTTGTTAATTAAATAACTTTTGGTCTTCTATGAGTTCTGTATACTTTCCAAATTGATTTCCTAGTGATGCAATACTTCACCTTTACAATATCATGAACAGAATATCATTGCTCCTAGGACATCAGTTAGCTTAAAAGATAATAAGTCCATGCTTTAAATAAAAGGAAAAAAAAAACAACTAGAGTGCATGACAGAGAGCACACGCTGAGATCTATAGAGTACATCAAATAGCAACCGTGTTTCTGATGTTGCAGAAATTCTTTTTGTACTATAATTTTAATTCAACTGGGGATGCAACAAAACGTGGCTATTGTGACAATATTAAAAAGCATCAATGGCAATTCCTGCTGTGAATGTGTCACCAGGTATTTCAGTAAATGATGTTGTCTATTTTCAGATTTAATTTCTCCCAGAAAAGACTTGGTAGTTCAACATAAAGTCTGGACACATGCTGCTATTAAAAAACATCTGACGAACAATTCTACTGATCACTGGTAGCAAGTGCTTTGTGAATTATTTGTGTTATAATGGACAACATCCATTTAATCATACAGAAACATTCTGTTCACATCGGAGAAATTATTAATAATAATTAACATAATATTTAGACTAGAGTGGGTTTATATTTTACCACTACTCATAACCCCATAGGCCTCATTCAGATGGGTGTATTTTCTGTTTAGACAATGTACTATAGTCTGTCACAGTTCTCTAGCAAAAGGCCCTGCATCTAAATGCACAATATTTATGGTGAGCCTCTTACTTTTTTTACTCTCAACAGGGTCTTCCAGAATTAACTAAAAAGGACAGTTTTTCCCAAAACAGTGCCAGCCGGTCAGTCTTATTTAAGTGAATGACAGTTAGCTATAGTACTATGTGAAAACTATAGACTACAGTGGTTCAGTTTCTGGGAAGAGTGCAAACTCTTTTTAGTAATCCTGGGCAACCCCTTAGTTAGGTGGGGTCCCCATTATTATAGTTCATTTGACTCAGTAGTTTGTTGCAATTGCCTATTAATTATTTTTTCTCACTTCTTGAGTAATCTGAGCTTTATAATAATTAATAGAATCAACCCTCAGTGCACTAACTCCTGCCGTGCCTCGGTTAGACTTGTATGTATGCACATGAGCCAACATGAGGATGCAGAGCTGTAGAGGAAGGGCAAGAGCAGCCACCAGAACCAATGATGAGATAGGAGGTGAGTTACAGACTACCTGAGACTCTCTGTAAGTATTGTGGCTAAATCCTACTCACAGATAACGTTTGTCCTAATGAAGTTGAGCTAAAAAGCAGCTAATCAGCAAGAATTAAGGAAAATATATAGCTGAAAATTAACCTAATGTGTGCATAGAAACAAAAAAAATTAACTGTCACCATTCAAACCCCTTTATCACCACTCTCAGTGAGGGCTACTTTTTGTGGTGGCCTTTCGAACTATTTGTTTTATGCAAATAAAGGCACCCTTAGTCTGATTGTCTTTTAGGAGTTAAAGTGCGGTGGCCATGACAATATGCTCCTCTCAGAAAATCAGGCCTACAGAAATTTTCATTTGTGTAAGTATACACCTTGAAATATGAGTTTAGACCATGGGTTTCCATACCACAGAAACAGACCATGTGGCTGCTATGGGACAACCAGCCCTGGTCTGTGCCACCTCATTGCTACTGGGAGATGCAGCCTTATGCAGGACTCCTCTCCCAAGATGAACAACACAGTTAGAAAGCAAGAACTGACCCAAACCATCAATTTCTGGCTGACACTGTAATGAGAGGCCTATTGTGATCTTTGTTATAGGAACCTCTTTTTTCTTACAGACTACTGTTTAATTCATAAGATGTATGGTACTTTGGTGTGTAAATATATCAAATTTATAATGTTTTCGATATTATTTGAAAAATTTAAATAATGACACTGCTTCCTATTTATCAACCTTTCACTGCACTAGAAGGCTAGATGAATTACTTACACAATAAATGCACATTCTTAAGTAGTATCGTATCGATTTAATGGAAATAATAGCCCATTTTTCTGCTCAAAATTTCATCTTTTCCTGAGAATCCATAGGTACACTACAATCTGCTGTTTTTACCATTTTTAGCAGTATGTAGTAGTGAAAAAAAAATGACTGCTCTAAAGTAACTTGTAGTCTAACCTGTAGTCTATCAGCCAAACAAAATAAAATGTACCTCAATATAGACATGAGAACTCACCTAAAGGTTCAAAAACTCGAAATAAAAATCTGCATGCAGATAAACTGCTATATGGTTAAAGCATTCCATGTTTTCACTTAAAGGGAATGTAATTAGAAAATAACTTATTGTTTAAATCATTTTTATGTTAACCATGTTTTTTATATTTTTTTCCATGTATATTATCCTGCAATTCTCCCACTGGCTGCTAGGTCTAATAATAGGTCATTACATATATAATATATAATATTTTATTCTATCTTTTTATGGGACGACACTGAATATATGACATTTTGATACAATGTAAAGTAGTCAGTGTACAGCTTGTAAATTTGGTGTGCCCTCAAAATAACTTAACCCACAGCCATTAATGTCTAAAGCGCTGGCAACAAAAGTGAGTACACCCCTAAGTGAAAATGGCCAAATTGTGCCCAATTAGCCATTTCGCCTTCCCTTTGTCGTGTGTTTTTTTTACAGGAGAATTGCAGAACTGCGACAATTGAAGATAAAACTGTGTGGATTACTTATGCAGTTCCCAGCTACACCTCAATGGTACCATGTTAATGTCTTGCTATCACAGAAATAGTTTGCTTTCTAAAAAAAAAGCAGTAGCGTATGTCACCCGCTCTCACCTAATACACAGCAGCAAGGTAAGTATGGATAATCTCTTTATTTCTTAGGAGAATAGTTATTTGTCAAGCAAATGGCATGTGATAATTATCCTGAGTAGAAATATGGTGAAACTGAAAAATCTCAAGTGATATACTATATCTTTATTCCTGATTTCTTAGCACATACAGAAAGAAAATACAAGATGTCAGACTGGGGTATAGACCTACTCTAAATGTTAACCTTTAATGATCACATTATAACCAGACAAATGCGAGGATCAACATCATTTTGGGGCCTTACCCTTCCTGCCTATAGGAGCATAATCGCTCTGAAAGGGGCAGTGCCACACTGGATCTTGACTGTGCCCTACACAGTTCCTTAAACATGAGAGTGCTCACCTATAGTATGTATGGGTAGCAACAGAAGACTGGGGCATGATAGCTGTTATAGTACTTCAATGAGCTAGGGTATGCGTATTATAAAGATATGTAGTCAGTCCAATACCATAGCTATACTAACAGTAGTATATACTAGATATCCATAATTCATGGGCATGCATCAGAGTCCTCAAAGATGATATATCTGAGGCATCCATATGCCAACAAAACACATGTCCTGACACGTTTACTTATAAGGAAAATTAAACCACAGTTCATCAGGGGATCAATTATATAGAAGATATTGGACTGTGGACATAGATGCAGGGTACGGCCACACGATCAAGATTCTGCATGTGGCTTTGGAAGCCAATATTAGTAGTGGATCAGAAAAGGAGAGAAAGTATAAAGGATAGATACGACTGTACCTTAATAACCAATGTACACACACAGTGCAACAGAAAGTGTAAAATATTCAATTAAACTAGGCATATAACCACATACTCAAAACTACTTGCATGTCCTGTGGGGTGATGTGTATCATGGACCCAACATCCTGGCCACAGTGGACATATGGCTGCCACTATGCCGATGGAGGCATTCCTCCTTAAAGCAGTCACCAATGCCATCGGTATCATGTAAACTATATCGTGTAAACTATAATGGTGTCACCTTCAGTGGCAGGTCCTGGGTGCAACTGATTTGTTTGTACCGCTTATAGCCACACTTATGGCTGACTACAGCTTTCACAAGTCTTTCTATCTGTAACAGATACCAACAGGACACTGTTCGAAATTCGAATTTTTAGTTGCCCATGATGGAGCAGAAAGACCATTATTTTGCTTTATATAGTAGCTACAGTAGTAGGTCACAATGAAATTCCAGGAACATTAACTTCTTGGCTCTTACAATTTTCAGTTTGAGAACTGAGGGATGCTTCAAGCTCTATGAAGAATAAGACCACTGTCTATAATAAGAATAAGTGATGTCTCTGAGGACATAGACATTATTTTAAAATAATTGGAATAATATACGCCAAGCTCTATTGCCTACAAGTTCCCACAAGTTGAATGTGACACTAAGTGTAAAACTAGAAGTTTCATCCCTGCCAATACTGTTCAGAAAGATGAGCTACAAAATCCTTGCACTCTAGAGAGCAACCAAAAAAGTATCTGTGCCCCGAGGGCTCTTTTTACTTGACCTTCTGTTAATATATCTATGCTACTTCAGGTTTATAGTCAAGAGGTGTAGCTTTCTAGTGCCATTCTCTAGCAATGATGGAGTTAAGCAGAGCCCATGAAAGGGGGTGAGAATAAATGCATTAAAAAAAAAAAAAACTGTTAAATTCCAAAAGCAGACCTGAGTCCAATCTTTCTATAATTAATTATACCAGAGTTACAGGTACTATGCTGCTAATAAATTCCATTTGTCAAGGCGGTTGCTGACACAGACAAAAAGAGAACTGCAGAAAGCTCTTAAATAAAGGACTTGAGGTTGAATCATAAAAGTCTTTCACATAGACACAAAAGGTTGATAGACGCATTACATAGCTGAAATAGTAGAGGCACCGACACAAATGAATAGCACTAAATGTCCATCAATGAGAACAAGTCACTGAAATGATTAAATGTATAGCTGAGGCCTATTTTTATTTAGGAGTCAGGGAAGTCATTAGTCAGATGGAAAAGAAAACACAAGACAGACTTCATACCGTGGGTGACTCAGGGACACACCACTATAACTATTTAGATTTTAGGCTAAAATATATATTCAATTAAGCAGCACTTGAACGTATGACATGTTGTATGGATGTCATGACCTATATTCAGGATGGAAACCAGAGCTAATTTTCATTTCTCTGCTAATAATGGGAACACTCCAGCAATTAAAGTTGCTTTTACCATAGGATTATGATAGACTTGTTCTTGCATGATTTCATGTATGCTTGATTTTATGAAACTGTTACTAATAGCAGGCCCTAAAATAGTCAAAAGCAGTACTTTTGTCAAAGTAGTGTATTTATCACCAACAATCCTAACACATCAAAACCTGAAAGCACAAGAAAATTATCTTCACTATTCACTGGAAAAATAGAAAATCTGTCAACAACATAGAGAGGCCGGTGTGTTTAAATGGAAATTTCCATCAGTTTTTTTTTAGCCTTTTTTTTCATATTAGCAGGCTATATGTATGTGAAAAGGGCCACAATCAAAGACGTGCTGGGGGTACTGCAGTCAGGGGCCCAGCAACTTTTATCTCTGACATTGACAGTCTCATTAATATTCTTTTCAGTGCAATGAATATTAATTTAGCTGTGTCTCTTGCTCAATATGAGTTGGGGGAGTGACCCTCTCCTAGTACATTGACTCTTACTAAAGAAGCAAACTTTCACAAAACATACACAAACTTATTAACCCTACTAGGCAAAATACTTTACAATACATCATAGACTTACCATGTTAGAAAGGTAGGATTTGCTATGCTTAAGGAGCTGTTTTCATCACAGGCATGATATTAAAGGGGTCTTTTTTTTTTATATTGACCTATCTGCAGGATTGGTCATTAATATCAGATTGTCAGGGGTCAGACTCCTTGCACCTCTGCCAACCAGCTGTTTGAAGAGAAATCAGTTCTTCTATGGGCACTAGTTACAATGGTGAGCAGGTAAACAGTGAAGAGAAGCCAACGTTCATACAGGCACTGCATTCTCTTCAAACAGTTGATCGGCATAGGTGCCAGGAGTTGGACCCCCATCAACCTGCTATTGATGACCTAATATAAAAAAAAATGGACAACCCTTTTAAATAAAAAGTATATCACTGAAATGAAGGGAAACATGTTGTGCCATTTTTATTTACACTGTTTGCCAATCACTATAAATAATATGTTTACTATATTGTACAGGTTACCAAAACAGGAATACCAAATACTGTTTTGTGATATTTAATAGTATTATACAAAAATGCATGTATTGTAATGGTTTTGGTTCCATAATTCATTTTTTTGTAGAATTCATTTTGATAAAATACAATTATTATTATTATTATTATTATTATTATTATTATTATTATTATTATTATTTTTTTTAAATAAGAGTTTAGTTTTTCTGCTACAACTTTTAATAGAGAAAATTCAAAGGTATGTGCTGGGAATTAAATATTAAACCTTCTGTTTAGGAGGAAGCCTTACCCACTACTTGATAGGAATACCCTGTTGTTTGAATAGGATTTTCTGTACCTAAGTTTTCTTCACAGGCATAATACTAAATAAATAATAACACTTTTTAGTAGCTACTATGCACAGAAAATAAGAAGTAAATGTGTAGCAGGTGTGTTTCACTACTTCCAGGTCGACATTTGGGTGCACCTGACTATTAGCCTTCGGGCTATATCAGTCAGTCTTAGAGTAGGGACATCATATGACACACTCCCACACATCCCAGGTAGCAAAGGATCATAGCTTAACATGCTGAAGGTTAAAACATGATAAAGATAAAGCATGATATAAGAATGTCACCATCTATTCTTCAAATAGCCCACGGTGGCCAGCCTAGATATCGCTACATATAGCGCATGGTAGGTGAGTGTCATAAGACCCAACAGTGCTAAAAGCTAGAGGAGTACCTTGACGTCTGGTGCCCGAGGCTTAAGACACGTCCTCCTAGTAGGATATGTCGAACTAACTCTCAATTTTTAACATCAGTGTGAGGGTTTAGTGTGACGGCAGCGTGCACCTATCTCTGGTTCTGTGTTTGTTCTGAATTCCTGCCACATCCACATAAATTTCATCTTATGTAGGATGTCCATTGTGGTACTTGTAGTCCGTTGCTGGCATCATCCATTGTATGCATTTTTGCTGGTGATTGCCATTAGCAACGCATTACAAGTGCAGGATGTGCTCCCCTACAGAAATGCACAACTGCATATGGGTATGAGCGCATCCTGCTTCCTTATCACCACATTTTTGATGGTTTATATATATATGTATGGAGGTGTATAAACTCCATTTTAAATGTGCCTGTTTTTCATCTTCAGGTCACATTTGGGTGCACCTGTTTGGCCTTGGGCTATATCAGTCAGTCTTGGGTAGGGCTCATAGACACCTCCCACCTCCCATTGCAAGCATGGCCACATGCTGGAGGTAACAGAGGAGATGTTTGTGAGTCGTCCTAATGCTCCTGTACTGCCCACTGGCCCCTGATATCGCCCATATGGCGCAGGTAGGTGAGTGTTAGGGCCCACGGGCTACTTGAGAGACCTTGACGCTGGTGCCCGAGGCTTAAGACACGTCCTCCTAGTAGGATATGTCGAACTAACTCTCAATTTTTAACATCAGTGTGAGGGTTTAGTGTGACGGCAGCGTGCACCTATCTCTGGTTCTGTGTTTGTTCTGAATTCTTGCCACATCCACATAAATTTCATCTTATGTAGGATGTCCATTGTGGTACTTGTAGTCCGTTGCTGGCATCATCCATTGTATGCATTTTTTGCTGGTGATTGCCATTAGCAACGCACTACAAGTGCAGGATGTGCTCCCTACAGAAATGCACAACTGCATATGGGTATGAGCGCATCCTGCTTCCTTATCACCACATTTTTGATGGTTTATATATATATGTATGGAGGTGTATAAACTCCATTTTAAATGTGCCTGTTTTTCATCTTCAGGTCACATTTGGGTGCACCTGTTTGGCCTTGGGCTATATCAGTCAGTCTTGGGTAGGGCTCATAGACACCTCCCACCTCCCATTGCAAGCATGGCCACATGCTGGAGGTAACAGAGGAGATGTTTGTGAGTCGTCCTAATGCTCCTGTAATTGCCCACTGGCTCCCTGATATCGCCCATATGGCGCAGGTAGGTGAGTGTTAGGGCCCACGGGCTACTTGAGAGACCTTGACGCTGGTGCCCGAGGCTTAAGACACGTCCTCCTAGTAGGATATGTCGAACTAACTCTCAATTTTTAACATCAGTGTGAGGGTTTAGTGTGACGGCAGCGTGCACCTATCTCTGGTTCTGTGTTTGTTCTGAATTCTTGCCACATCCACATAAATTTCATCTTATGTAGGATGTCCATTGTGGTACTTGTAGTCCGTTGCTGGCATCATCCATTGTATGCATTTTTTGCTGGTGATTGCCATTAGCAACGCACTACAAGTGCAGGATGTGCTCCCCTACAGAAATGCACAACTGCATATGGGTATGAGCGCATCCTGCTTCCTTATCACCACATTTTTGATGGTTTATATATATATGTATGGAGGTGTATAAACTCCATTTTAAATGTGCCTGTTTTTCATCTTCAGGTCACATTTGGGTGCACCTGTTTGGCCTTGGGCTATATCAGTCAGTCTTGGGTAGGGCTCATAGACACCTCCCACCTCCCATTGCAAGCATGGCCACATGCTGGAGGTAACAGAGGAGATGTTTGTGAGTCGTCCTAATGCTCCTGTAATTGCCCACTGGCCCCTGATATCGCCCATATGGCGCAGGTAGGTGAGTGTTAGGGCCCACGGGCTACTTGAGAGACCTTGACGCTGGTGCCCGAGGCTTAAGACACGTCCTCCTAGTAGGATATGTCGAACTAACTCTCAATTTTTAACATCAGTGTGAGGGTTTAGTGTGACGGCAGCGTGCACCTATCTCTGGTTCTGTGTTTGTTCTGAATTCTTGCCACATCCACATAAATTTCATCTTATGTAGGATGTCCATTGTGGTACTTGTAGTCCGTTGCTGGCATCATCCATTGTATGCATTTTTTGCTGGTGATTGCCATTAGCAACGCACTACAAGTGCAGGATGTGCTCCCTACAGAAATGCACAACTGCATATGGGTATGAGCGCATCCTGCTTCCTTATCACCACATTTTTGATGGTTTATATATATATGTATGGAGGTGTATAAACTCCATTTTAAATGTGCCTGTTTTTCATCTTCAGGTCACATTTGGGTGCACCTGTTTGGCCTTGGGCTATATCAGTCAGTCTTGGGTAGGGCTCATAGACACCTCCCACCTCCCATTGCAAGCATGGCCACATGCTGGAGGTAACAGAGGAGATGTTTGTGAGTCGTCCTAATGCTCCTGTAATTGCCCACTGGCCCCTGATATCGCCCATATGGCGCAGGTAGGTGAGTGTTAGGGCCCACGGGCTACTTGAGAGACCTTGACGCTGGTGCCCGAGGCTTAAGACACGTCCTCCTAGTAGGATATGTCGAACTAACTCTCAATTTTTAACATCAGTGTGAGGGTTTAGTGTGACGGCAGCGTGCACCTATCTCTGGTTCTGTGTTTGTAGTGTACATTACCACCCTTAGTTCTACGCTTCTCCAACATAAGCGACAATACTGAGCAGAGCAATCCAGCTTTGCGCTCTCCTCGGTGCAAGGACCTTTGATGATGTCACGGGTGGCGTCTGACGTGATCTATGAATGTGGTCACATGCTCCTGAGAGTGGATGGTTGATGTGTCACTATTGAGGATATCTGTGAAGTATAAAGCGTGAACTTTATAGAGGCACAAAAGTGTATCTACTCCTTTGCTTTTAGCTCTTTTCGGTTTTTATGGTATGTGTAACATATGCTATATGTAGAGACTCTGGGCTGGCCACCCAAGGTCTATTTGATGAATAGATGGTGACATTTTTATATCATGTTTTATGTTTATTATGTTTTAATTTTTAGATATTAAACTATAATCCTTAGCTACCTGAGATTGCTTTGCATTTGCAGTGATGTCCACTTAGCAGACAATATGATAGTGAGTGCCCCCCTATTTTTGGGGTTTTAAATATATGCACAGAAAATACTATTCACCAGCAGAGTATGCCTATACAGTAGAGGGTGCTGCTGCTATAGAAAAGGACTAGGGTTTGATTCCCAGTACCTGTCTATAGTATACTTTTTTATATTAATATTATGGAAAAAGAACTGAACTTAAAGTATTTTCCTGCTTTTCTTTTATGGTAGAACTTACTTTTTTAATGCTAGTAAAACAAATAATGGAGCAAAAAATATTACAATACATGCATTTTTGTAATTATAATAACTGTGCAATATAGTGAACACATTATTTATAATGATAGGTAAAGTGTATAAAAAAAAATGGAGCAAAGACTTTTCCCCTTATTTATCCCATAATAAAAGTTGAAATTAAAATCTTACTGCTGTCTTTGGCAAAATGTTCTGAACCCCAAAAAAGTTATGGCTGTTATGGCTATGAATGTTAGAATGGCCAGGGATGCCAACACTGTTCATTTGGGGCCCTGAAATTCCTGATGGCAGCGCTGTGTAATTATTTTCTATAAGAATATACATATACCTTTGTATATGAATCTACAAAATGTATATGTACATTTGCAAATGAATTGTAGGCTACTTTCACACTAGCGTTAATATTTTCTGGTATTGAGATCCGTCATGGGGTTTTAATACTGGAAAAAAACGCTTCCGTTTTGTCCCCATTCATTGTCAATGGGGACAAAACGTAACTGTACAGAATGGAATGCTCCAAACTACAGTCCGTTCCATTTGGTTGCGTCCTCATACTGGAGAGCAAACCGCAGCATGCTGCGGTTCACTTTCTGTCATGGGATGCGGAGCAAGATGGATCAGTCCCCATTGACTTGCATTGTGGGTCATGACGGATCTGTCTTGGCTATGTTAAAGATTATACCATCGATCCATTAATAATGGATGCGGATGGTTGTATTTAACCCTGCCGGATCCAGCAAAAACACAAGTGTGAAAGTAGCCTTAGACTGTAGTTCTATTGAACCACAGTGTAAGCCGAAATAAATCACTAAGTTGAATATTGTAGCCTCTCAGGTGGGGGGCGGGGCTAAAAAAATTAAAACACTTTTAAATATTAAAAAAAATATAAAAATTTAAATCACCTCCATTTCTTCAGAATTAAAATAAAAATAAATGAAAAATAAAACAGATAAGGATATTATGACTGATTAATTTATTACTTTTAGACCCCACATTGTTTCTTACACCAGGCCAAAGTCTGTGGCTTTCTATGAAATCCATATTGATTAGAAGTCATGGTAATTGAATAGCAAGAAAATAGAAATCATTATAATTAAACAAGTTTAGTAAAATGTGTAACTGTGTTCAAACAAAAGTTAACCATTCCTATAAAGAAGCCAAGAGCTTTTATCTACCATTTTCCTGTATTACTTCCCCGACCCATCTTTAGCCAAAGTGTTCCCACAAAAACTACATAGAATTTGCCAAGCTGGCTGAATTTTATCTTACCAATGCAGTACTAAAAAAAATTGTGGAGTTTTCAGATAATTTTCTGGACCACACAGTCTATGAGACTTCAGTGCCAGGAGAGTCCAAACAAGCTGCCAAGCTGTCAAATCTTCAAATGCTTCATTAAAAGTTACAATAAAGAGATAATTTTATCTAATTGTCCTTGTAGCCTGGCTTTCTAAATAATTTACTCAAGTAAGTGCAAAAAGTACAGAATACAATATGCACCTATCTTACAAGGGTGAACTGAGTATTTAGGCAATCTCCAGTGCCTCATCTTCCTTTTGAGTATTATGGAATCTAGCAGTGGATCCTAGCCAGAAAGGTCTCCGAGGAATACATTGTGGTTTATCCTCTGGACATTTCATAGAGTACTAAATAGTTTAACCCTCTCTATAAATGCATTTACCAATATAAAGAAGCCTTTGCTACACTTGAGCTTCTGAAGATTTAAATGGTATTTTAATACACTTGCTTGAAATATTAACATATTACATCAGTCATATTATGCCCTTCAAACAGAGCAAGCCAAATAACCATTTGGCATTAATATTGTATAGGGATTACTGTGTGGCCAAAGAGAACCACTAAAAGTTCTTACCTTAAAGTGGTTGTCTCAATGAAAGGGGTTGTGCAGCCCATACATACTCATGACGTATCGTCAGGATAGGTCATCAATATTTAATCAGTGTGGGTCCAATTAGCAGCGCCGAAGTCCATCAGCTGTTTGAAGAGGAGGCGGTGCTCATATTGCTTGCAGCAGTGGTGCAGAGGATAGGTCATCAATATGTACTGGACGCAAAACCCCTTTAAGCCAGATGGATTCCATAAAAGGGAATCTTCTTGCTCTGCTATGTAAAGGCTGCTCCTGCACTGGCATTAAAGTTATGGCCAGGCATTATATAAATGGCTATTCCTTTTGATGACCGTCACATACAACTACTAGTGACGAGTGAAGTTATGAAAAATTTGATTTGGCTGCATCACAGAATTTCATAAAGAAATTGAATTCATGAGTAATTACCTTGTCACAAAGCTCATTCCTTTGTATGTAGCAGGCGCAATGATGGAGAACGGTGATCGCATTGCCCCCCGTCATTGAGCACCACAAATGCCGTGTTCATCACTGATTGCAGCATCTTAGGTGACAATTTAGGCCTTTCAGGGGTTAATTAGGGTTAAAAAATAAATAAACACTCAACTTATCCATTTGCTCACGAAGAGGCCGTTGTAGCCATCTTGACTGAAGACATGCGAAATCTGTTACGTCACACTGCGCAAAATTTTGTGCATTTTCAGTGATCAAGAAGGTCACTTTGCACGCAAACGGATGAGTTTTTTTTTTTTTTTACAACTACTTCAGGAAAAATAGATTCATTACCATCCATGAAGTGCAAGGAAATTCGACTTTGCAGAGAATCAATTTGTTTGGCTTCGATTCACTTAACACTAGCTACTATATTAGCCCTGCAGCAGCTGCTTTGGGAAACAATCTTTTTTTTTTTTTTTAGAACATATTGCTAGTTAATTGTGAAAACATTTTTCCATGTAACTTTACATTTATTATCAGATACTGATTTAGGACACATTCACATGGGTTGGATTTTCCTATAACTAATCCGATAAGTATTTACTAGAGAATCTCCAGCAGAAATCCAGATCCTCTTGGAGTTCTACCGCTAATATTAATTTTGATGTTCCGTGGATCGACACAAGGGTTAGCCCTAATCAAAGCATGTAGGGTAATTCAACAGCTTTTCCATCTCCAATAATATATAGCATGCAACTTAGTGAAGTGTTGCGTGTAGAATATTTAAGACCACATCATAAGAGAGTCCAAGACACCACTAGCAGTTTCAATTATCACTCTCTTGTGGAGCATGGAAACAGCCATGATTCTGTGCACAGGTCTTCTCAAGTTATCGTCATTTATCTTATTCGCAGGACCTTTTGCACTTCTGATTCCTTGGGTCCATCAAAGCTGAACCCCCTCCACTAGATAAAACACCTGCCTTGAACCTGCTGTACATGACACTATTTCAGACTCATTAAATAATTCATTGCATCATACAAAAAGTTAATATGTTGATCAGTATTTAAATAACAAATGTTAACGTTTGCTTAAAATACCCAAAAGTTAAACAGTGCGAACATGACACACAAAGTGCCAATATATTGTGAGACAACAGGAAATGCAAATATAAATAAGCAAACAGCAAATAATTTAGCTACGTTTACATTGCTACAAAATAAATAATCTACATAGATAGCTGAGAAGGTGAGCAGTCAAAAAGTCACAAAAAGCCCCTTAGAATATAGCAATGCTTTCTCTATTTATTTATTAACCACTTCCAGACTGGAACAGTACCCCCCTTACGTTCCCTCCTGACCAAGCCTAGTTTTGCAAATCTGACATATATTACTTTACTTGGTAATAACTTTAAAATGTTTTTACTTATCCAAGACATTCTGAGACAAATTTCCCATAAGACATATTACTTCATGTAAATGTCAAACTTGAGTCAATATTTTTTATCTTTACTTATAAAAAAAAATCAGAATTAAAAAAATGCCACTTCATACAAAAGCTTTAGCTTTTTCATTTTTTACAAGAGATAGAAGAAAACGCATCCCACATTTGTTACGCATTTTTTCCTAAATATGGCAACACCCCATATTTGGTCGTAGGATTTCCTAACATAGAATTGGCTGAAAAGGTTTTTTAGAGCTATAACATTTTTATTCTGTTTGGTAATTGAGTCATGACTCATTTTTTTGCAGGAAAAGCCGTTGTTTTTACTGCCACTATTTTGGGGTACATTTGGCTTTCTAATCGCTTGTTATCTCATTTTTGGGGTGGGCAAAAATTGTAATTGCAGTGTGTTTTTATGGGGTTCACCATGTTGTATACATGATATGATAACTT
Source organism: Bufotes viridis (assembly GCA_033119425.1). Taxonomy (NCBI): domain Eukaryota; kingdom Metazoa; phylum Chordata; class Amphibia; order Anura; family Bufonidae; genus Bufotes; species Bufotes viridis. The sequence goes on along the minus strand of CM065592.1, from coordinate 145,381,696 downwards.
TATTCTGAAGGTTGATACGGTACCTAATTTATATAGTTTCTTTCATGTTTTACTACTTTTGCATCATAAAAACCTTTTTATTAAGGGGAACCTGTCATCAACTTTATGCTACACTCACTCAGAACAGCATAAAGTACTGACAGATGCGCTAATTTCAGCGGTGTGTCACTCATGAGCTAAAAGTAGGTGATTGCTGAGAACCAGCATCGTAATCATTGCAGCACAGGCTTGAAAAGAGTCAAATCCACCTGAGAAGAGTCATAGTTATTCATAAGCTCCTGCAATCTCACCCATCTGCTGATGATTGGCAGTTCTCTTCTAGGGAGAAAAGTAAGGAGAAGACTGACAATCAGCAGATGGGTGGGAAAAGAAAGAGCTTATGAATAACTCTGACTCTTCTCAGGTAGAATTGACTCTTTCCAAGGTCTATGCTGCAATGATTATGATTAGTGATGAGTGAAGTATTAAAAAATTTGATTTGGATGCTTTGCCGAATAAAAAAAAAAAAAAAACATCTGCTTTGTGACAAATTACTTCATCACAAAGCACATTTCTTTCTAATTAGTGGGTCCAATGACAGGGATCGGCGATTGCACCGCTTCCCGTCATTGTACCCCTCAGATTCCGCGTTCATAGATGATCACGGCATCTGATATAAATAAGAGAGTGTAAAATTAAAAAAATTAAAAATAATAATTACCTGATCCATTTGCTTGTGACAGGCCGGCTGCCGCCATCTTGCTTGAAGATCTGGCATGAAATTGAGCACAAGATCTTTAAGCAAGATGCCGGCTGGCTCGTCGTGAGCAAATGGTTCAGGTAGGCATTATTATTTATTTTTTTACACTATTTCAGTTTAAATTGATTCACTTTACTGCGAAGCACAAGGAAATTTGGCTTTGCGGCTAATCAAATTTACCCTGAAATTCAGATCGAAGTCCACTTTGTGGGGCTCATTTTTTGCAGGATGAGATAACATTTTCATTGGTACCATTTTGGGTTATACTGTACTTTTTATTCGTTATTGTGCTTTTTGTGAGGCAAGGTGACTAAAAACTGTTTTGGTATGGTTTTTATTGTATTTTTTTTAATGGTGTTCACTTAATGGGGTAGATTATGTAATATTTTTATAGAACCAATCATTACAGATGAAGCAATAACATAATATGTCTATTTTTTCTATTTTGTACAATGATAAATGGGTTGCTGAGGGGAAATGGGCTTTTTTACACTTGAAACTTTTATTTTATTTTTTACAAAAGCTTTTTACAATTTTTTTTACGTAAAGACCTTTTGGGGACTTATAAAATTACATTTCTACATGTATTTTTTTTTTTACTACTGATTTCTTGTATACCTGGGGCTGACATAGTAGCCCCAGATAAAAGGGGGAATACTACCCCCAGACAGGCTATACAGCACTATACAGTACCGTAAAACCTCTCTGAAGAGCAGATCTAGGTCTAGTATGACCCGGTTCTTCCTGCAAATACCTGGCATTCACATGACCTCTGAGGTCGGAACAGGAACCAACACAGCACTTCCTAATCTGTATACACAGCTCTCCCTTAGCACTGTGTATAGCGATCAGGAAGGCAGGGGCACTGAAGAACCATCCCTGCCATCTTTATGAAGAGTCTTGCAGTCACTGACAGTAGGCCCCAGGTTTAGCAGTGCATGATTAATGTACAGTTATCCAGACCACCCAGGACGTTTATAGTCTATGGAGTGTTGGGAACTGGATAAAGGGGTTTTAACATAGTAACAATGTGTAACATGTCAAAATGACATAATATAAAACACAAATTGGCAGGGTATGACTGACTTCAGCAGGATAATGCTCGCCCACAAACAGCAAGGTTTTCCCAGAAATGTCTCTGCCACATTGCAACAGCGGTTGCCAGATTTAAAGCCAATTGAGCATTTATGGGCCCAGCATGCAATGTCTGCCGATGATCTCAAATGTATCTACATATTCTCTATGACCTTTGTCTTGAAACCTTTTGCAAACATGGACATATACAGTGGATATAAAAAGTCTACACACCCCTGTTAAAATGTCAGGTTTCTGTGCTGTAAACAAATGAGACAAAGATAAATCATTTCAGAACTTTTTCCACCTTTAATGTGACCGATAAACTGTACAACTCAATTGAAAAACAAACTGAAATCTTTTAGGTAAAGAGAAGAAAAATATTAAAATAAAATAATATGGTTGCATAAGTGTGCACATCCTTAAACTAATACTTTGTTGAATAACCTTTTGAGCACTCAGTCTTTTTGGGTATGTGAGTCTATCAGCATGGCACATTTTGACTTGGCAACATTTGCCCAATTGTCTTTGCAAAAACACTCCAAATCTGTCAGATTGCAAGGGCATCTCCTGTGCACAGCCCTCTTCAGATCACCCCACAGATTTCCATTCGGATTCAGGACTGGACTCTGGCTGGGCCATTCCAAAACTTAAATCTTTTTCTGGTGAAGCCATTCCATTGTTATTTGGATGTATGCTTTGGGTCGTTGTCATGCTGAAAGATGAAGTTCCTCTTCATGTTCAGCTTTCTAGCAGAAGCCTGAAGGTTTTGTGCCAATATTGACTGGTATTTGGAACTGTTCATAATTCCCTCTATCTTAACTAAGGCCCCAGTTCCAGCTGAAGAAAAACAGCCCCAAAGCATGATGCTGTCACCACCATGCTTCACTGTGGGTATGATGTTCTTTTGGTGATGTGCAGTGTTGTTTTTGCGGCAAACATATCTTTTGGAATTATGGCCAAAAAGTTCAACCTTGGTTTCATCATACCATAACACCTTTTCCCACATGATTTTGGGAGACTTCAGATGTGTTTTTGCAAAATGTAGCCTGGCTTGGATGTTTTTTCTTCGTAAGAAAAGTCTTTCGTCTTGCCACTCTACCCCATAGCCCAAACATATGAAGAATATGGGAGATTGTTGTCACATGTACCACACAGCCAGTACTTGCCAGATATCCCTGAAGCTCCTTTAATGTTGCTGTAGGCCTCTTGGTAGCCTCCCAGACCAGTTTTCTCGTCTTTTCATCAATTTTGGAGGGACGTCCAGTTCTTGGTAATGTCACTGTTGTGCCATATTTTCTCCACTTGATGATGACTGTCTTCACTGTGTTCTATGGTATATCTAATGCCTTGGAAATTCTTTTGTACCCTTCTCCTGACTGATACCTTTTAACAATGAGATCCCTCTGATGCTTTGGAAGCTCTCTGTGGACCATGGCTTTTGCTGTGGGATGTGACTAAGAAAATTTGATCCTTTTTTTAAACTTGGCATAAGTCAAAGGAATGTTGGCTAAATGTTACAAATATATAGGCCCCAGTGTGACCCTGAGCAAGATGGGCCCCTAGTGCCCTACCCTCTGAACAAGTAGTACATGGAACAGTACACTGAATGCACTGCATACAGAAAGGCATTATACAGCACCTCAACCAGCCTATGTTCATATAAAAAAGTGGGCAGATTATTTAACAAATAAAGGAGTATACTTTGAATTTAACTTTAACCGGGATTGTCCACATTTTATTGGTTTAAAATCCATCTGTTTGAGTGCCTGTCTATCAAGTTCCTTCTGTCTTTGAAACCCTATTTATCCTGGTTTGGGTGAACCAGTCAGACAGTAGCACCTCATCCACTACACTAGTAAGATGAGCAACCTCAACAGTCTGTTACGTACCACTTATTTAACAAAGTACCTACTGTATTATTATAGATACATCAAGTGGCCGAGATGACGTCTAGGTCACTCTACAGTCAGTCTACCCTGTATCCTCTTTCACCATGGACCTTCCCGCTCAAAGTCACAGCCGGGCCCCCCACAATCAAACATCTTGCTTCTGTCTGCTGCTGTGTGAGTGGATAGTATTTGCATGTTGCTATACAGTGGGCCCCAAGAATAAATCTCATTCTGCATACATATTATAGCATCCTCTGCGTCTGGAGGAAAGAAGGTTTGTACACAAACATAGAGGATTCTTTACGGTAAGAGCAGTGGGACTATGGAACTCTCTGCCTGAGGAGGTGGTGATGGTGAGTACACTAAAAGACTTCAAGAGAGGCCTGGATGTATTCCTGGAGTGTAATATTACAGGCTATAGCTACTAGAGATGGGTGGTTGATCCAGGGAGTACTTCTGATTGCCTGAATGAAGTTGGGAAGGGATTTTTTACTCCCCTTAAGTGGGGAAAATTTTTTTTTGCCTACCTCTGGATCAACTAGCAGGATGACAGGCCGAACTGGATGGACAGATGTATTTTTTCGGCCTTATGTTACTACTATGTTACTATGTAAGAAGGAATTTTGGTTACCGCTTAACCTCGTCCAGACATATGACGTACTATTATGTCATGGAAGTCAGTGACTACCCGCATCTTGACGTAATGTTACATCATGGTGATCAGACAGGCACCTGCTGTATCTGCTGGCATAGCTGTAAAAGCTGATGCCAGCAGATTAACCCCTTCTATGCCGTGGTCAGTGCTGACCGCGATATAGAAGGGGCTTGCTGTGGATGAGGGAGCCCATAAGGTCCCCACAATGCTGTGGCGGGGACCCGATGGGTGAAAAGGCAGCCCAATGCCATACACAGGCTGATAACTGCCTTGCATGGCATCGGGACCTGCCTTCTACGGGGGCCGAGGAGATCTTGCCCCAGGCCCGTCTCCTAGGCAACCTGTTAGTGTATTACTTTGTGTAATACACTAACTAGCAATGCATTACAAAACAGATGTATTGCAAAGGGGGATCAGACCCCCAAAAGTTGAAGTTCCAGAGTGGGACAGAAATAAAGTTAAAAAAAGTAAAACAAAGTTTTTTTCAATTTAAAAAAATAAAGTTTCAAGTAAAAAACAGAAAAAGCGCCCCTTTCTCGAGATTTTATAACAAAAATTAGAAAATAATAAGAAAAAACACACATATTAGGTATCACCGTGTACGTAATGACTGGCTCTATAAATATATCACATGATCCATACCGTCCGATAAACATCATTAAAAAAAAAAGTGTAAAAAACAAGCAATTTTTGTCACCTTACATCACAAAAAGTGCAACACCAAGCGATCAAAATTTCAAAAAGGCATATGTCCCAAAAAATGGTACCAATAAAACTGCCACCTCATCCCGCAAAAAATGAGACCCTACATAAGAAAATCGCTCAAAAAAATAAAAAAAAACTATAGCTCTCAGAACATGGAGACACTAAAACATCATTTTTTTTTTGTTTCAAATATGCTATTATTGTGTTAAAAAGAAATAAATATGACCTAACGCCTAACATTACTTAACTCCTCAGGTGAACACCATAAAAATAATTTACTAAAAACTGTCAAAAAAAGCTATATTTTGTCACCTTACATCACAAAAATGGCAATACCAAGTGATCAAAAAGGTGTATGCTCCCAAAATAATACCAATCAAACCGTCATCTTATCCCGCAAAAATGAGATCCTACCTGAGACAATCAGTCAAAAAATAAAAAACTATGACTTTCAGACAATGGAGACACTAAAATATGATTTTTTATTTTTTTGCTCTTATTGTGCTAAAGTGAAATAAAAAAAAATATAGACATGTTATGTATTGCCACGTCCGTAACAACCTTCTCTATAAAAATATCACATGACCTAACCCCTTAGGTGAACACTGTAAAAAAATAAAAAATATAAACAGTGCCAAAAAAGCCTTTTTTTGTCACTTTACATCACAAAAATTGCAACACCAAGCGATCAAAAAGGCGTATGCCCCCCCAAAATAGTACCAATCAAACTGTCACCTCATACCGAAAAAAATTAAAAAAAGCTATGGCTCTCAGACTATAGAGACATTAAAACATCATTTTTTTTGGTTTAAAACATGCTATTATTGTGTACCCAAAAATTGTACCATTAAAAATGTCAACTTTTCCTGCAAAAAACGAGCCCCTGAATAAGACGATCGGCAGAAAAATTATAAAAATAAGGCGTTCAGAAAATGGAGACACAAAATCTATTTTTTTTTTCAAATTATGTAAAACAAACAAAGTAATGTAGACATATTTGATATAATTGCATCCGTAACAACCTGCTCTATAAAAATAACACATCATTTACCCTGTCAGATGAATGTTGTAAAAAGTAAAAACAGTGCCAAAACAGCCATTTTTTTGTTACCCTACCTCACAAAAAACTTAATATAGAGCAATTAAAAATCATATGTACCCCCAAATAGTACCAATAAAACTGGCACCTTATCCTCTAGTTTCCAAAATGGGGTCACTTTTTGGGAGTTTCTACTGTAAGGTGCATCTGGGGGGCTTCAAATGGGACATGGCATCTAAAAACCAGTCCTGCAAAATCTTCCTTCCAAAAACCGTATGGCGCTCCTTTTCTTCTGCTCCCTGCCATGTGACCTTACATCAGTTTACGATCACATGTGGGTTGTTTCTGTAAACCGCAGAATCAGGGTAATAAATATTGAGTTTTGTTTGACTGTTAACCCTCGATGTTTTAAAGAAAAAAATGGATTAAAATGGACAATCTTCCAAAAAAGTGAAATTTAGAAATGTCATCTCCATTTTCCTTTAATTCTTGTGGAACACCTAAAGGGTAAACAAAGTTTGTAAAACAGGTCTAAGTAACTTGAGGGGTATAGTTTCTACAATGGGGTCATTTATGGTGGGTTTCCATTATGTAAGCCCCACAAAGTGACTTCAGAACTGAACTGGTCCTAAAAAAAAGTGGGTTTTGGAAATTTTGTTAAAGATTTTAACAATTGCTTCTAAAATGCTAAGCTTTATAACGTCCTAAAAAAATAAAATGACATTTACAAAATGATGCCAACATGAAGTACACATATGGGGAATGTTAAGTAATAAATATTGTATGAGGTATCAATTTCTGTTTTAAAAGCAGAGAAATTGAAATGTTTAAAATTGTGAATTTTTCTAAATTTTTGGTAACTAAGGGTGAAATATATTGACTCAAATTTATGACTATCATGAAGTACAATGTGTCACGAGAAAACAGTCTCAGAATGGCTTGGATAAATAAAAGTGTTCCAAAGCTATTACCACATAAAGTGACACATGTCAGATTTGCAAAAAATGGCCTGGGTTAAAACATTCACAATTGCCAACTATCTCAAGGGATTGTTTTGTTTTCCTCTGTAACAACTCTTTTTAATAATGATATGCTTTTATATATTTTAAATTCCATTTTATCAGTAAATTTTGTTCTGCAATAGCATTCATAAAAGAAGAATAGCAACTGGATGTACTATAAAAAGATTAATTGAGTATGTTCTTCTGAATTCTGCACAAAGAACTAATAACTACAAATTTCAAGATGACGTCCAATAAAAATAAAAATAAAACACCCTCTATCCCCCACACATGTTCTGCTCCCACCACATAGAAAGCGTTTTTCTTTCCAGGCATATAACTCCCATCCAACACATGTGAAGTTAGTCCCAGAAGGAGAAATAAATCCATCCGGTCTTATTCATGAAGCTGAATAGAAAGTCTCTATTCATTTCCAATGAACTGGACTAAGTGTGACCAGCACAGGCTTCCTGCACCCAATGTGCAAGTGAGTCTAAGTGACAGTTTGTATGGGGTTATGCCATGAGGAGGATGAATTAAAGATTCATGTGTTTCCCAACGTCCATACTGTAACCATACATGGTAGACATAAGTATTATGTACTACTTTATACTGTACTATTTTATACTGTATAAACAATGTTGTAGTTTAAATAATGGGACTCATAAAACTATTAGGGAGCTCTTTAGACTCCTTTCTGAATTATCCCTGCAACTCTTTCACTCATCAATCAGAAGAAGCAAGAAAAGGGGCTACCAGTTTCTAGAGCTAGAGAAAAAAATCTCCATATTCCACCTACTAAACAGCATCAGGCCTCATCTGGCATTGCCTACTACCACTTTTCAGTTTAAATTGGGTTGAGTTATATTACCAGAGAAATGTGATGGTAACTGGAGCAGTTTCTGAAAAAATAAAATAAAACGATCTATATCCATGACAATATTATATGTTTGTCTGACAACTCATGCAGTAGACCATGCACATTTTTTTAAAACAATCACATACCAAGAGCTTTTACTTTTTTTTTTTATCAATGTACTTGTATGAAGTCTTATTTTTTGCAGGACAAGTTATAGTTTTTAATGCACCATTTTGGGTACTTGTAATGATTGATTAAAGCCAGCTGTTCATCTATTATGACTAAATCTAGTCAGATATGGTGTTTTTACTCTGTCCTTTCTGAAATAGAGGTATGTTGAGGGCAGGTTGGTCTGGGCCAATGGCCCCGATACATTCATCACATCTATGCCAATTAAATGTTGAAGATTTCAGTCTGGCACACGGACTGATGGAGAAGGCATTTAATTTATGATGAGGTGCATCAAATGCCTCCCTCAGCTGCCCAGGCATTATCAAGACCGATGTGGCACATGACGATCTTGATAAATTAAGGCATATACATTTAGGAATGTTAGAGTGAAAAACAAATATAAGGTTTGTGCATTTTTTCCACGTGAAAAATAAATCATCAGACCAAGGAGAGTGTCAAAGAGTGACACACATTTAACTTTTATTTGCAAATAACGTTTAATCAATTGCCACACTCCAAACCCAATTTACTTGGCCAGCATCTGTTAACAAGAAGAGATTTTATAATGATGAATGGCAATAAAAGTTTGTACAGGGTACATAGGAGTCATGCATCTTTATTTTCGCCTCTCTGAACCAAAGTCAGCGTAATAGGTTGTATTGCGAATTACTTATGCCTGATGGGCTGCATAATAAGAAGCACTGCTGCATTGCACACTAGCAAATGACATATAAATTACTGCAGCCCTGTCTAAGACTACAAAGCACTTTCTAAAATTGCCCACTGTACCCCCATTTACAATCATGACATACTGGCACCGAAACAACTGTACACTGCAATACTTAATATCTAAAGAGCTAAAATCAGCTAAATGTGTAAGTTTAGTCTTTAAACTTTTCCTTCTAACATTAAAAACAATAAATCTCAGACATTGTTGCCGGGAAATGCCATCCATGTCAGATAGGTGCAGGTTCCACCTCTGGGACCCACTCCTATCTCTAGAATGAGGCCCCCTTGAAGTGAAGGAGAGCATATCACCTCACAGCGGTGAATGGAGAGCACATCCTGCAAGCGAGGCAACCTCTCCATTTACCATTATGGGACTAACAGAAATAGACGAGCTATGTTTGACTATTTTTGGAATTAGCCTAGTGGTGAATGGAGGAGGCTAAACATGTGCGGCTGCTCTCTTTTTATTTGGGAGGCCCAGTATTGGAGATAGCAGCAAATCCCTGAGGAGGAACATGCACCTATCTGACACTGATGGCATATCCTAGCGATATATCATCAATGTCCCAGATGGGCCAATCCCTTTAAGAATATGAATGCAAATGCAAGAATATAACACTAAATTAAAGGGGCTTCATGACAATTAAACATTTTGTACAAATGGTTTACATACATTGTGATTTATCACTTAGTACAGTAATATGTCTGTGGTTGAGATGCCTCCTGGGGTTTATCACTTGCTTGAATGACATCCTGTACACTGAATATGTGGTTGTCTCCCTTCTTCCCCTCCCGGATGCACAAGGTCTACTTCAGACATCACAAGACTTTTTTACTAAGTATTCTCCCTTCCTTTTTTTTATCTCTGGAATAAATATATTTCTCATGCTTGGCAGGAAAACTGTTCCACAGTAATTGACCTTCCTTGGGTGTCAAGACAGTAACATCAGCACTAACTTACAAACTGTAACAGAGAGGCATGGTGCCAGCTCTAAACAGACACCATGTATGTGAGGAGGGAGAGGAACAATGGGGACAGTAGATCTTTACACAGAAATCCTGCTCACTGTAAGATCTAACAGCATTAAAACAAAGGTATGGTACAGAGCTGGGCAAGACAAAGAAAAAGAAAAGTAACTAATTCTGATCTATGGTGCAATCACCTGTGAGGACTCACATACATTGCAACTTTCTATATTTTTATTAGCTTGAAAACTTTTTAATAGTCCAAATGTGTCTATTGTGACTTCAAATTTGAATTCCATTTTCATTACAAGTACCAAGTATTTTATTACATTTGTTTAGTGATTTGTAATTCAAAATATGTAAAACATGCAAAACTGATTAGATTTATCAGTTTTCATTTTTTAAATCAGTTGTAAGATTATTTGCAGTGGGCAACACCTTCCATTTTATGCACTACAGCTAATACATGAGGCTCATAGCCTAGCCACTCACATATAAAACCAGGTGCCACAATAATGGAATTGTAGTGTTCTAGACAAAGTCATCTCACCATATATTATGTGTTATAATGTGTATATATTACCATTACCATGCAATAATTAGGGGGGGTGGGGGGTGGTTGTTATTAGTGGTAAAATGTAAGGTCTAGTAATGTTTTGTATTCACCCCCAACACTACTGAAGTAGTAATGGTGTCATAATGTCAGAACACCATGTATGTGTGGATTTTTTTTAATACAAAACAATGTTGTAAAGATGACTGGTCTAGAAACTGTCCTTCTGCTAAAACAAAATAGCATGGCCTTCACATGTGAAATCTTAAATATCCCATAAAGCCTAGATGAGAAAATCCACCAAACTGCATCAATCCTTCATTTGACAAGTCAACAGCAGTAAAGGAATACTGTTGTATCTCATGAGACTTCATTTGGCAGAAGCTAGGTGCACAGGCAAAGTGCACATATTGTATTTCTGATAGATCACAATAAACATATTTCAAGTCCACAGGATTATTGATCCTATTGTCTGATTGCAATTGCTTCTCAAATGAACAGAGACACATCCTCTGGAATATATCCCGACGCCTGAAGCTTCTACATTCCTGATATTTGAAGATGATTGTCTAAATACTTACAGAACAGAGGCAATAGGAAAGACAACTTCAGTCTTTGAGTTATTGTTTTTGTAATTCCATCATGTAGAGGAAATGTGTACTTTCAACCTCCTTTTAACAAGTCTTTATCCTTGAGATACCATGCCAGAAGATTTTATTATGGAGGTCAACAAAGCCAAAGGAAACTAAAGATACATGGTGCTTTGTTTAGGTCTTGGAAAAGACTTTCAACAAACCCTCAGCTATGTTAGAAAATGTATAAAGGTGCTCAAGCCATAAAAGGGATTGCCCTATCTCGCACTTGGTAGCATATCACTAGGATATGCTACAAATGTCTACTAGGTACAGGTCCCTCCTCTGGCCCAGAAAGGGGCCCACAAAGTGAATGAGGGGTCACTGTGCAAGGGCTCCAAAGCTCCATTCAATTCTATGGGAGTTCTGAAAAGAGAAGTGTGAGAATCCTCTGCTATTTTTCGGAACCCTTAGAGAAGTGAATGGAGAGGTGGCCGCATTTGCACAGCACTTTTTCCATTCACTGTTATGAGAGTTCCGGAAATAGCCAAGCATTCTTACGCTACTCTATTCAGAACTCCCATAGAAGTGAATGGAGAGCTTGCCACACATGCACGGTGCTACCTCCTTCACTTTGTGTGGCCCATTCTGGAGATAGGTGCAAGTCTCAGAGGTAGGACCCATGCCTATTGGACATAGGTGGCACATCCTAGCGATATGTCACCAAAATTTGAGATGAGACAACTCCTTTAATCAAAAAGCTTTGAATCAGAAGCACAGATCCAAAATATGCCCTTTTCTTTTCTATTAGGCAACATAATAATGATAAATATTTCACAGTGACATAATTGACCCATCAGAGTTCACAAGATAAACCTAACTCAATTATATGCAGCACAAACTGCTTGATATGCCAATTACAATACCAATGTATTATTTTGTTTATAACATACCAAAAGTTGGAATTGCATTTCACTTAACAGTAACATAAATGTCTTTTTTTCTATTCAAAAATCCAAACCAAAACCAAAATTAACATACAAACTTAAAAAAAAAGAAAATTGTGAAATTAGTGAACCATTTTGTTTGAAGAACTAAATACAGTCTTATTACTTGTGGATCATGTTCACTCATCCAGCAATTAATTTGTGATTGTTTTTGTCCAGTAATTATTTACAGCCTGATACTCTCGGCATGCCCATTAATACAGATTTTGATTGAAATTTTCTCCGCTCTTTAATTTAGGTAACAATTAATTTAAACATCTTTTTTTGGAAAGCCTCTCTTGATAACCTGCTATGACTATGCCAGGTTCTGCATATCATCTGATAAAATGTTGACACTGACCTTGCTACTCTGCTGGAGAGAATCCACCTGGACCCTTAGAGTCCAGATGAAACTGTTTGGAGAGAAACACTTGTTTCTTTCTTTGTACACAGTGGGTCATTTACTAATGTGATTACACCTAAACATTGTCATAAACTATACAAAACTTTGCAAAAATTGTTGCAATTTAGTACATTTTTGTGCAAATCTAGTTTTAGAGAAATCCTTAGCGTATAGCTTGCCAAGGGGGTGTAGCTTGGAGGGAAAAGAGGTGGCCTAAGATGCAACATTTGCTCCACAATTCTGGTATAAAAAGTCAACAAATAGTTGATATAATGTTAGACAAAAGTGTCCAGCCATGTACCATATTTATCTTTCAGTCTGACCAGGCAGCCTAAGTTTACGCTGTTTACAGCATTAGTAAATCTAAATATAAGAAATGCGGCACCTAGTCACTTTAAAAAAGGAACAGCATTTCGTACAACAGCTCAGAGTAAAAATGTAACAAAACCTTATTTAAACTGATTCCTATTGGAGTCTATTTGTAATTCTGAATCTATGTAGCCATATCGTGCACAGAAACAACTCCATTTGGATTATATATTCCTGTGGGCTATACTATCCTATACTGTTGGTATTACCTGAAAAACATGGTATGTTAATATGGATTGAACGGTTAATGAAGACTATAGTATGCAATTAAGCAACTCAGCCTCTTATTAATTAGTCACCTTTGCCCATAGCTGAATAACCTGGCACATATGGTCCTTAATAAAACAAACTATTTTATACGTGATATAATAAAAGCGGAAAGATTTTCATTCCTATTTATCTAAGAGTATCTGAAAGAATGAAAGTAGGTTTAACGAAATGTAAATTTATGGCAATATATGTTTAAGTTGTCAGAGTCCTAGGCTATACCATTACCATATCTATGTAGGTTATTTTTTAGATTCCTTACTCCTACTCTCCTTAGCATTTCCCACTTTTGTTTATTGCTTTTTTTTTCTGTAGCTGTAATACATACCTCCTTTTCTACATATTTTCTTGCCGGGTTTCCGGACACATTCCTTGGATATTCTTTTTACTGAAAAATGAATAAAAAACTAAAAAATAACATGGAGCTCCATGACAGAGAGTAGGAGCATGCAACACCGTTTACCTAGCTCTGCCTTTGGCTATGCTTCCAATGCTGTGGCGCCTGCACATGCAAATGGAGGAAAATGTATCATCAATGGGCAGGTAGGAGAGAGGAAATACCTTCCATTGTAATACCCGTGCCTTAGGAGAACATGAGTGTAGACATGAGTACCAAAACAGGATCACACACAAAAGAGCATCATGCACATCAAAAGCCAGCATGCTAACAACTAACCAGGCATGCAACCTATGATCAGGATTAATATGGTTAGAACTGAAGAAAGCAGAAGAAGTAAAATAAAATAAATCTCATTGTTTTTTTTTTTATCCGCAGGTAACTCACCATCCTCAGTTGGAACATATATATTTAAATACAGGCAGTCCTCATTCTGGTCTTGCACGTAGGAAGAAACTACATCCAGGTTGTTGGAGAACCAAACAGGAAGCATGACTTCAGGAAGCCTGCCTCCTACAATGTTTTGGGGACAGACTGGTGCAAACTGGGTGGCATTTTTTATATCTCCCCAGGATGTTGGAGGCTCTGGTGGCTGGAAACGGTGCTCTCCTACTGGAGAAGCAGCATAAGGAACACCAAGGAACTGAATAACAGGCCCTAGTATTTCATTATTTAGTTCCTTCTTAACGCCTCGTACTTTGCCATAAGTCGTTGCAACTATTGGGTCCACATCATCCAGTTTTTGTGAGTATACGGTTGTAATATGAAGCAAAAATCCAAATATGCATAAAGGAAACATGATATCCAATCCCATAGGTAACAGGCGCAACCTTGCAATTCTCCATAAACAGTTCAGCCGAATGGACTTTGGAAATGCCATAGTCCCACATTAGTTGCAGAGGAAAGCAATATTATTTGTATCCACTTGTGTAAAACAGGGCAATCGAAGGAAATGTATCGGGTTTGTTAAATGTGATCCTGCCAGGAAAATCTCAGAAGGGTTTTCACGCAGTAAGAATCTTCCATTGATTTCGCACTCACTGAAGCAGCATCTTCACTAAGCGCTATTTATCAGGCTACATTCTATTGACAATACTGTTTTCCATAGTAGCAATATCAGAAGAACTGCCATTTACTGCACAGTGCCTTCTTATAAATCAAATCCAGTTAGCCGTAGGTCTATTTCCTGGAGAAAATGAAGAATAAGTCATTAATAGGGAAAAATATATAAAACGGACAGTAATAATTACATGCTGCACAAGCTATAATATTTTCTCTTTTGTAATTATAGCAAAGGAAGACAATGTTAATTAATTTCATGACGCACTGGATGGATGCTTTATTATTTAGAATATTTAAAAAAAATGACTACGCAATATCTGGTCCCACAAACATTAACTTATAAAACTAGAAGCAAATCTTGAAAATCTAGAATGGAATCAACATATGAAGATACCTAGCTAGCTAGGCAATATACAGAGATACAGAGGGATAGATTGATAAACAGATACTGTAGATAGATAGATAAATAGATGGATAGATAGATAGATAGATACTGTAGATAGATAGATAGATAGAAAGATAGATAGATAGATAGATAGATAGATAGATAAATAGATAGATACAGATGAGCTAAACTTGATGGTTAACATGTTAAGTGAAAAAAATAGCACAAAAAGGTGATAGATAGATAGATAGATAGATAGATAGATAGATAGATAGATAGATAGAATAGATATATACTGTAGATAGATAGAAAGATACGATAGATAGATAGATACGATAGATAGATAGATAGATAGATAGATAGATACTATAGATAGATACTATAGATAGATAGATAGATAGATAGATAGATAGATACTGTAAATGGATAGAATGGATATATACTGTAGATAGATAGATAGATAGATAGATAGATAGATAATGTGAATAGATAGATAGATAGATAGATAGATAGATAGATAGATAGATAGAATAGAAAGATGCTGTAGATAGATAGATAGAAAGATAGATAGATAGATAGATAGATAGATAGATAGATAGATAGATAGATAGATAGAAAACTGCTTAAAAAGATCATGCCATTATGAAAACTCAGTGCAATCTGCAGGCAGCATGTTATAGAGCAGGAAGAACTGAGCAGATTGATGTGTACTGTAGTTTTATGGGAAAAGAATTAGTAAAATGTGTAATTTATCCATTTAAATATCTGATCTTTCTGAGCTCAGTTGTACATGGGACTGCCTTACCAGTGACTGATTCTCTGTACAGATGTCTATACATCAATAGCTGTCAATCACTGATAAGGTTGCCCACATGGCCACTAAGCTCAAAAAGATCATATATCCAAATACATACATTACAGGTTTTACTGAATCTTTTCCCATAAAACTATACATCAATCTGCTCAGCTCCTGCTGCTCTATAACATGCTGCCTGCAGATTACGTTGCAGTTTAAGGTGACATATTCTGTTTAAGGCCCTTTTACACAGGCTGATGATTTATAATAAGTGCTCACAGTGGAGAAACAGATTGTGGACTGTTCGGCTCTATAACATATAAATAATCATATACATGGGGAGATATGCAATGCACTGCCAACATTACACTTTGGACTGGCAAGTGTATAAGACCCTTTAAATGAGCGCCAGTTGACTTGCTATATTCAGGTTATTACTGGCCTATGTAAAAGGACCCTAACTCAACTGAAATACAAATTATTTAAATCAAGCTGAGGTTGTACTGTCTTATCCTAACTATGAGTTATGAGTAACTCTTTACTTAAAAGAAATACTTTGACAGGAAAACACAATTTGGGAGAACAGTAGTGCCAAAAAGACACCAATATTTGCACAAGCCGTATTTTACAAAAAAAAAAAAAAAACATTTTGTGCCAATTTCTGTTCTTTTACACTTCACTCGTCACCTATAAAAAGTGGATTGTCCATGGGGGGGAGAGGACAGGGAATACATGGTCTTAAATATTACTTGCGGCAGTTTCCTGGTATGAGCAACACTTAAAATCTACTCTAACTCAATCTACCATAGATTTAGAAATGCCAGTCGAGAAATCTCCCCTGAGGTTTATTGCCCCCTGCCCACTCTCACTCACTTACAAAAAAATATGAAACCATACTTTTGATATTCCTGCTGCAGATTATCTCATAAGAATTAATCACATATCAGTTGAGACTTGAGAATGGTAGGTCTGATTGTCACTTCTCTTGCCTTTCTATTGCAAAGAGTAAAACTGCATATTAACATTTTGTTTCCTCAGTATCTCAGACTTTTATAAGTAAAACCAAAAAAAGAAAAAACTTTCATTTACATTTTTTATTTACACTTTTCAGCTAGTTATATTCAGTGCTACAACAGCTAAGCTTTACACATTTGTATCAGTATACTGTACACGCCAGGTATCATTTTAATTTAAATCAGAATATATTTATATTTAACACCTCAAAGAACAATCCTCAAGCAGAAATCTGTACAATGTGTAGTATTAAACATTACAGTGAAGCAAACTAAAATGCTGAGAGTCAATTATAAAATATTATTGCCTAAAGCACAGAAAATTTCATGTAATATGAACACCACAAGCCAATATCTACAGTTTGTTTACCTGCTGTCAATACACAATTGTAATAAAATGAAAAAATAAATAAAATAAAATTTAAAAGAATGTATAATGTGTTTCTTAGCAAGTAGAAAGTTGAGATAAGTTTTAAGCATGAATTCCAATTATAGGCAGTTAGATGATTTGTGCAAAAATATAATGTTAAAATGCACAATTTAAGAATTTTAAGAACTATTATGGTCATTTATTAAACTGGTATAAAGTAGAACTGGCTTAGTTGCCCATAGCCACCAATCAGATTCCACCTTTCATTTTCCAAAGGAGCTGTCATAAATGAAAGGTGGAATCTGATTGGTTGCTATGGGCAACTAAGCCAGTTCTACTTTACACCAGTTTGATAAATGACCCCATATCTCTTTATATTCGGAGACTGGATATTACTATTTTATAATTCAATATTTATAATTACCTATCAAGATCATTTTAGGTTTATTTTTCCAAATAGTCTAGTGTGGGAAATTTAATACATTTCATGACTTTCCTGAAATTGAACCTTGTTACTATGTATTATAGTTCAGAGCTATGTTCACAATTATTCTAGATGCTTCAAGAGTCATTAGACTGAGTTGCTATAATTTGTTTTTCTTCCACACTGCATTCTGAGAGAGTAAGTTCGGTCAAGATCAGATTACTGTACATTTCTTTATATTAACAAAAGCACTCCAAGAGAAAAAATATTTTACCATCCCCCATTTGCAATTGTAATGATGATATAAACAACAATGTGGTTAAAAAAAACTGACTGCTTTATTCATGTATTTTTCTCTTTCATTTGGACCTTTTGTTAGACCACATGACCTTTTACATGTGGATTTGAACTTAGTTTCTCAATTCATTCCTATAATATGTTCATAGAAATAAACAGAGAAGCTGACTTCTGCACCATATATACACTGACAGATGAGGCTGACTATTGTCGGGAAGGAAGCATTCCTTCCTTACAATCCCCTACTTGTCTCCGATCAGTTCCCCTGTGGCAAAATTGCAGGGTTCCAATCAGTTACCATGGCTGCCAGGGGCTTTGTGAAGACTCACAAGCCTGATAGTAATAGAACGCTTGTCAAATTCCCAGACTACAATAGTATTGTATTAAAATCTATGGTACAAGCATCAGAAGTCCCTATGTCTGTAAATTACAGTAAACATGGTGTTAAACATATAAAAAACACAAAAATAAGAAACAGTCAACTCATTTCCCTTTCCCAATTTTACATCTAAAAACAGATAAGAAATAAAATCTAAAAATATTTATGTGTGGTGAATCTTGTAACTAAAAAAATGTGAAAATTTGAAAATGAAACATGATCAAAATGTTATACGAACCCCAAAATGGTACCAATAAAAACTAAAGCTTAGCCTACAAAACAACCCCCTCAAACTGCTCTATGGAAGGACATTTTAAGTTTTTTTTCCTTCATTTAAATGTATATACATTTGGTATTACTTTAATCATACTGACCCAAAGAATAAGGTCATCATGTAATTTTCAGAACATAGTGAATGATATAAAAGAAAGTTGAAATAAAACATGGAATTGTGGATTTTTTTTTTAATTTAAATTTTACCATATAAAGATTTTTTTCCCCATTTTAGAATGCAAGATTTAGCAAATTAAACGGTGCCATTAAAATTATAACAATTGTTCCACAAGAAATAAGCTCTGATATGGCTATGTGAAAGTAAAATTAAGTTATGGTTTAGTTATGGAATGCAAACGAGAAAAAAAGAAAATCACAAACACAAAAATTGTCCCTGTCCTTCAGGGGTCAATGCAAAGCAACTTTCTAAATAGTCTTCAAAGCAATTTTCTACTATTTTGCCCCTTTAAAGCATGTGTAAATCCTTCACCTAACTTCTTTTCCTTATGATTTTGTCATAAATCCATCAGAGAATAGTCCCTGTGATTGCTCTCTCTGCTCTCCCCTTCCATTTTCACAGTGTTACATGGCAGATGTGTGTGAAAAGGGGTCAAAAATCCAAGGAGGGCAGCTCAAGCCACCCGTAGACAGGGAGAAGCACACTCAAGGTGGTTTGTAGTTGGAAGACAACAGCACCCTGGACACACAGATCCAGCATGTATTACTCAGAGGGATACATCCATATGAGAAATGTTTGAAACTAGAATGTAGGTTGCAATATATTGCTCTAGAAATGAATAAAGGACTTAAAATTACAGCCTGAAACTCAGAGTAACTTTTTTAACCAATTCATCCACTAACATATCAAACCTAATTCGATTAGTCCAGTGGGGTTTGGTTGTCAATTAAGGTATAAATAAATTCGACCCAAGTCAAAAGAGTCCAATTCCCTGAAAAGTCTCTCCTCTCTCTTAGCGCTTTAATCTGTCTCTCTTCTGAAAGAAAAGTTCAGCTTAGTTAGAATCAGGAATTTGGAAAATTTGGGTACAATTTTCAAGTTTTGCAATCATTCGCTCTTGAAATCCATTCGCTCATCTCTACACAGTTTTGTTTTCATAGACCTTATGCCTCATTCACACATCAGTGTTTTGGTCAGTGATTTCCATCAGTGATTGTGAGCCAAAAACAGGTGTTGAGCTCCACAGAAATAAGGTATAAGGGAAAGATCTGCACCTGTTCTGTATTGAGAGCCACGCCTGGTTTTGGCTCACAATTACTGATGGAAATCACTGACCAAAACACTGATGTGTGAGGCATTAACAAAGCTAATACAGTACACACAGAGGAAACAATGAAAGAGTATATATAATACTGTAGCTCTTGGCCAAAAATTGCTTATTGCGTATTATAAGATTTTCTACAATTACATCTGTTGAATATATACCAAAATGAATGCCATGCTTAGCTTCTATTCTACAATTATAAAGACTTGCTTTTGTAACTCTTAAAACAAGACACCTTATGCCTCAATAATTCTATAATTATAATTGATAATAATTCTGTAGTGCATTCCTTAGTCCTCAAAGACGATATGAGAAAGATATTCCAAAACGATTAAAATTATAAATGTTTGGTCTTTAACATTATATCATTAAAGTCTAAAATGCAAAAGGCCAAAAACATCAAGGGACTATCCAAAGATCCTTATCAATAATATAGAACCTTTATGACATGTCTGGTCATCAATATAAAATCATAATAAACTACAATAATAATTACTACAGAATTTCCTACACAAAATCTCAATTCAGCCTTTAAAATGTTGACATGATTATTAAAATATGACCAGTATGTTGCAGGATCGTCATTATTCTGTATACATGTACCATACTGATATGCAACCAGTTAATACATCTACACAGCTGGTAATGCTTGGTGAAGGAGAGTAATACTGACCATTGTGCTTTATATAAAAGAGCAACAATAAATATCAAAATGAGAAAATAATAGAACGCGAGAGAGAAATGATTTGTTTTGCCTTATAGGTACATAAAACTACCGAGCTACAAAAAAGGGCTGAAGTTGTTAGGTTGCATTGTTCCAGAAAACATTTCAATACCACAAAATGAACATACAGATGTAGCCAAGCTAAACTTGACTCTGATAACACATGTCACAGTGGTATCTTGGTTATCTCTGCACACAAAAGCCATTGAAATCCATTAAAAAGTCAGTTAACATTTTATTGCCTTTCTTTATTTAAAGCGTTTACCATCAAGTTTAACTCGTCTGCATCTGTCTAATGACAAGGGGTTTGCCTGGTGGAAACAGGTAACTGAAAAAAATGCAAAAGGTGGAAAATAGTAGTTTAAGTCTAATTGCTCCAAAAAATCTAACAATTCTAGATTTTCGGTGACAGATTATATGCAAGAGCAGCTGTGGTAGCATCTTCCAGATATCAACCAAGGAAAGCCAGGTCCATAAAATAGTCCAAAGTATGCAGAACGCACCCCTTGCCCTTTATGGTACAACTCCTTAAACACTAAGACTATTTACCCCTTCTGGCAGTAGAAATCTATGTATTAGTCCTCTAATGCACCATTCACCATATATATTTATACAGCTGTCTATACATTAAGGACTTCACATGGCCATTTTGGGAATGACTTGATGCTCACAGTTGTTCTGTGATTATTATGGTCTTGGACTACAATGTGATAAATTGAATTCAAAATAAAGACAAAATCACATCAATCTCTACCATGATCTGTGGCTTAGGCCTTTGCACACGACCGTGTCCATTTTGCAGCAGACAGGTATGCCCTTTTCATATCTATGTTTCTCTAAACATTCTGGGGTCATTGTTCTTGATATGTATGTAAATTATCAATATGGAACTACATATTTCTGTCCTTTGTGCAGTGGACGGAGCTGGTTACTCCAGCACTTCTTTGACTGACTTCAATTGAAACAGTGCTGCAGTAACCAGCTCCATCTATTGCACAATGGACAGAAATATGCAGTTTTGGCACTGAAAGAAAAGTTGACCTGCCGGATGTCGGCCTCCTACCGATTAGATAATGACTGCCTATCCTGAGAATAAGCTAGCACTTGGAAAGGGTTGGACAACCCCTTTAACTCTTTTCAGTTTGAGAAAGCAGCAGACATGTATGCCCTTTTTAAATCTTTTTTTCTTATTATGTATGCAAATTCTCAATGCCTTTACACATATTGGATTGCCAATTAGAAAAACATACAAATATATACAGTGTATTTTTCTTACTCAATGTCTGAATCAATATTAACCCCTTCTACCCTGGGCCAGTTTTCGCCCTTCTACCTAGGCCATTTTTTGCAAATCTGACATGTGTTACTTTATTTGGTAATAGCTTTGGAACACTTTTAATTATCCAAGCCATTCTGAGATTGTTTTCTCGTGACACATTGTACTTCATGATGGTCATAAATTTGAGTCAATATATTTCACATTTATTTATAAAAAAAAATCCCAAATTTAAATACATTTTAAAAAATTATTAATTTTCTAAATTTTAATTATTCTGATTTTAAAACAGAAAGTGATACCTCATAAAATATTTATTACTTAACATTCCCCATATGTCTACTTTATGTTGCAATCATTTTGTAAATGTCATTTAATTTTTTTTAGGACATTAGAAGGCTTAGTATTTTAGAAGTTTTAACTATTTAAGAAAATTTCCAAAACCCACTTTTTATGAACCAGTTCAGGTCTGAAGTAACTTTGTGGGGCTTACATAGTGGAAACCCCCCATAAATGACCCCATTGTAGAAACTACACCCCTCAAGTTACTCAAAACTGGTTTTACAAACTTTTTTAACCCTTTAGGTATTACACAAGAATTAAAGGAAAATGGAGATTAAATTTATAAATTTCACTTTATTGGCAGATTTTCCATTATAATCCATTTTTTTTCTTTAAGGGTTCCTTGAGGGTTAACAGCCAAACAAAACTCAATATTTATTACCCTGATTCTTCGGTTTACAGAAACACCCCACATTTAGTTGTAAACTGATGTAAGGGCACACAGCAGGGAGCAGAAGAAAAGGAACACCATATGGTTTTTGGAAGGCAGATTTTGCTGGACTGGTTTTTAGATGCCATGTCCCATTTGAAGCCCCATAATGCACCCTTACAGTAGAAACTCCCAAAAAGTGATCCCATTTTGGAAACTAGGGGATAAGGTGACAGTTTTATTGGTACTATTTTGGGGTACATATGATTTTTAATTGCTCTACATTACGTTTTTTGTGAGGCAAGGTAACAAAAAAAAGGGCTATTTTGGCATCATTTTTATTTTTTACAATTATCTGACAGGGTAGATCATGTGCTATTTTTATAGAGCAGGTTGTTACGGACGCAATTATATCAGATATGTCTACATTGTTTGTTTCAGTTTTACATAAAAAAGCTTTTTTGAAAAAAAAATATGTTTTTGTGTCTCCATTTTCTAAACGCCATATTTTTTAAATTTTTCTGCCGATCATCTTGTGCAGGGGCTAGTTTTTTGCAGGAAGAGTTGACGTTTTTATTGGTACCATTTTTGGGTACATATGATTTTTTGATTATTCATTATTACACTTTATGGGTCAAGGTGACCAAAAATTTGTAATTTTGGCACAGTTTTTATTTACTTATTTTTATATCGCTCACTTGAGGGGTTAGGTCATGTGAAATTTTTATACAGCAGATCGTTATGGACGTGGCAATTACTAATATGTATGCTTTTTCTTATTTATTCAAATTTTACACAATAATAGCATTTTTGAAGCCCAAAAAAAAATGAGTCTGAGAGCCATAGCTTTTTACATTTTTGACCGATTGTCTTAGTTAGGGCCTCATTTTTTGCAGGATGACGTTACGATTTGATTGGTACTATATTGGAGTGCATATGCCTTTTTAAACGCTTGGTATTGCAATTTTTGTGATGTAATGTGACAAAAAATGGCTTTTTTGGCACTGATTTTATTTTTTATTTTTTTATGGTGTTCACCTGAGGGGTTAGGTCATGTGATATTTTTTATAGAGCAGGATGTTACAGACGCGGCAATACCTAATATGTCTCCTTTTTTAAATTCACTTTAGCATTGAGCATGTTTTGCTGCATCGGGACCAGGACAGCCTTCCATCATTTACAGAACAATGAATTCTGAATTCCATCAAATTCTAAAGGAGAATGTCAGGATATCTGTCTATGAGCTAAATCTGAGAATAAGAGTCGTGCAGCAAGAATGCAAACTTAAGCACACAAGTCCTTCTATCAAAGAATAGTTAAAGAGTAAAAAAAAAATTTTTGGAATGCACAAGTCCTGACCTTAATTCAATACAAATGTTGTGGAAGGACCTGAAGCAAGAAGTTCATGGGAAGAAACATTGGCTAAAATTCCTCCAAGTGGATGTGCAGAACTAATTAACAATTACTGGACATGTTTAATTGCAGTTATTGCTGTACCGACTTCGGTACCAAGTTTTTTTACAGTAAAAATTAATTAATTTAATTTAAGTTATTACATGACGTCTTGCAAGACACTCTACTTACGGAGCTCCCGCTCCGTACAGTATTACAGCAAAGTTTTATGTGAATCGACTTTGGATGAAGCATCCCTAGTCTTGACAAATCAGTAGAACTATCCCACCAATTGGATATTGACGACCTATCATAAGGATAGGTTTTTAGTATAAAACACTCAGAAAACCCCTTTAAAGAGTGAAGCTAGTGAGTTTTTTCTTAATTCTCCTCTATTACATGTCATGTTGCTTCGAATGGACCATAGGATATATCCCCCCCCCCAATGGTACCCCCATGTTATGTAGCAGCTAGGATTTTTGATAAGAGGTCACCTTGGATGATAGGTCAATTTATTTCAT
Source organism: Bufotes viridis (assembly GCA_033119425.1). NCBI lineage: Eukaryota > Metazoa > Chordata > Amphibia > Anura > Bufonidae > Bufotes > Bufotes viridis. The sequence continues at coordinate 145,357,412 of CM065592.1, read as the reverse complement.
TTTGGAGAGAGAACCCTAAATACCATTTATTATCATTGAGAAGTGCAGGACACATATCACTTTGGTACAAAAACAGTGATTTTTTTAAATCAAAACTATTAATGGAGTTCATTTCATAATGCAAATGAAGTTTTTGACTTCTTCAAAAAAGTCTCTGTAAAAGTATTATTATGAGTTAATTATTCAGCATCTGTTTGTACTTTGATGCTTTACTATTAATTAGTTAGATTGCTTCAGGACATCAATATATTAAATGATATCAGTAGGTGCTCTAAATTACATCTAGAGTAGATTAACTTGAGGTGAATTCAATGCAGCTCATTAGGCCTACTGGTAATGTGGTATTCTACATTAGCTCCCAGGTCTTCATCAAACTTACATAATGGAGTTATTAGGATTCTTTCAGTTGTTTGACATTTTCTCATTTTCTGTGGACTTGATTGTTATATTAATTATGCGTTGCTGATTCTCATCAATAGAAGGAACCTATTTTAACATCTAACACAATTTTGTTGTGGGCTCAGCCAGTAACGTGTGGCTAGTCTGTACTAAATATAACCTAGTAACTTTACTGAGCTGATAGTACTACTTTTTCTTTAAGCAATCCTGATGTTGATTAAAGGGTCAAATAATTGAATATTGCTATGAGACATATGAGGAGGCAACATAGGGTCAAATCAGAGTATTTCCACGTCAAATTTAGGCAACATGTCATTATTTGTACCTATCATTATTATTGCCATTTTTAACATATACTAATAAAATATTTTATCTGTATGTAGGATTTTTTTTTTAATTGTATATTTAGTTGAGCATTTCTTTGATCCCTAATTTTTGATTGGGGAGCCCAGTCACATAATCACATTACAATTCTGGTTCTGCATTGAAATCAGAGCTAAACTGAAGCTATATAGGGACCCAGAGGTGAAATTAGCCAGTTTCTGAAGATAATTAATTAGAACTGCATTATTTCTATATCTTTAAAAGTGTTTTACAGGTACTTAGATGTTGATGATGACCAATTTTTAGAATAAGTTATCAATATCAGATAGGTGGGGGTCTGACACCCCACTTCCCTATCAATTAGCTATTTCAGGTAGCATCTGGTGCCAGAAACCATACCGTGGATAGAACTGGCACTGCAAGGTTCCATCCACTGTTCAGTGGCTGTGCCAGGGTACTGCAGCTCAGCTCTCATTCAAGTGAGCTGAACTGCAATATACAGCACTGGAAACTACATGGTGGACATACATAGCCTTCCATCCATTGTATAGTTTCCAGAACTGGATGCAAATCAATGGTAGTACTGGGTGAATGACCCACACTTTCTGACATTGATAACTTACCATATTTTTCAGAATATAAGACACACCGGACTATAAGATGCACCTAGGAAAATATTTTCCATCAGATGTCAGAGCAGACCCCAAAATCAGATCCCCATTCTTCATCAGACCTCAGATCAGACCCACAAGCTCCATCAGCCTCAGATCAGACCCTTCAACCTCCATAAGCCTCAGATCAAACCCCCATCAGACTCCCAGCCTCAGATCAGACCCCCCTAGGCCCCATCAGACTCAGCTCAGACCCCCAATCAGCTTCATATCAGACCCAATGAGCCTTAGATCGAACCACCCCAGCCCAATCAGTCTCAGATCTGACCCCCAGCCCCTGACGGGAAGGGAATGTTCCTTCCCGATAACTGCCTGCTCGTAAGTGGAGCAGAAGAGATGCATTTTATACGCAGCACTCATTTCCTCTGTATAGGAATAAGTGATGGCTACTGCATTCTCTCCTCCTCATACAGATTCATTGTTTCTAGGCTGCAGATCTTGGTTCACACAGCACAATCTGCTGCCCAGAGATGATGATTGAACATGCTACTCATGAAAGATCATTTCACCTGAGGAATAAGTGTTTTGCACATTCATCAGGTAGCACATTTACACGGGCAGATTATTGTGAATGAGCATTCATAGTAACATTGTTTGTTTAGCTGTGTGTGAACTAAAGTCACTTTTTTTCTTGTATGTGATGAGGTACATTATAGAATACATCAGAGTCCTAATAGAAAGTGCATCTAAGCTAGAGTCAATGACCAAAGCTTTCACATAATGGAGAAGAGATGAAATTGGCTAAAAAGGAAACTGTTAAATGGTATTTGTCAGCAAATTTGTACCTATGAAACTGGCTGACCTGTTACATGGCGCCTGGCAGCTGAAGGCATATGTGTTGGTCCCATGTTCATATGTGCCCACATTGTTGAGAAAAATTTAGTTTTAATATATGCAACTGAGCCTCCAGGAGCAACGGGGCATTACCATTACACCTTGAGCTCAGCTCTCTGCAACTGCTGTGCCTTCTTCACTTTGATTGACAGGGCCAGACATTATGATATTTTCACTGCCAGGCCCTGTTAGTTAAAGTGCAGAGGGTGCGGCAGTTGCAGAGAGAGCTGAGCCTCTAGGTGTAAAGGCAACTCTCCTGTTGTTCCTAGATGCTCATATGCATATATTAAGGCCTCATTTTTCTAAGCAGTGCGGGCACATATGAACATGGGACACAGATGACTTAAGCTACCAAGCGCAAATGCAGCAGGTCAGCCAGCTTCATAGGTACAAATCTGTTGATAGATGCCCTATAACTATATACAATATCTGAACAGCCACTTTACTATAATATAGTAGCACTACCTTTAGTCCTGGACTACATAATGAACAAACTTTCTCTGGTTAGTGAAAACATAGTTAAATAATTGCGTGGTCTGCTATTAACGCGAGGCCATCCAGACTCAATATATAGGTCCCTAATATTGCATTTTTCCGTTTCATAATAAGCACTATAACCCCCATAAGCATTCAGCATTAGTCTACATTTCTCTCTGTGATTATTCCACCAGCGAATAAATATGCCTATGGCAAAAGCATCAGAAAAGTTGAGCAGCAGTGTAACAATATGGGTAGCTGTCTGCTCACTGACAGCTATTCCACTGACAGGCTGAAACAAAGTGACTGCTTGTAGTGCATGAAAGGATAGAGCCTATAGTTAGCATTGCTACAATAAATACATTGGTTTGTGCTGTCTGTGATATCCTTGGAAGAATGGAACATATTTTTTTTATTAGCAAGAACATAGCTGATACAGTAGCTGCATATTTGACATATAGTGATTAACAAATTGGATAAACAATATTATAGTTGTTATGCCATGGGAAACATTGGCCTTTATGAGGAAAAAAATATGTTTTTGACTTAGATGTCTTTCCTGCATTTTATGGAGCATAAATTTTCTTTTGTCACTTTGTAGGCAAGGTTACTTCTGTCAATCTAGTCAATATACTAATCAATTAGCCAATCATTCAATCGATGAATAAGACAAGTCTTGAAGATTGCCTTGGTTATACATACATTACTATGACAGACTCATTTGGTGTCACAGAAGAAATAAAGTAGATAGCCTGCTCCGTACAGAACCAGTTAAATGCCAAAAAGGTTCTGATTCATACAAGGTAGGTACATGTGGCTCAGTGGTTAGTTCAAATCTGACCAAGGACAACATATGCATGGAGTTTGTATGTTCTTCCTGTGTACAAAGGCAGGGTGTGCAAAAAGCACACTTGCTGAAGATACAGGTAGATTTATAAAAAAGATATGGCGTGTATAGTAGCTGTATGTAATATTATACATTTATTCATTATATCCATTCTGTACTTTTAAAGAACTAATTTAATATCTAACATTCCTGACCTTTTTACCTGCTCCTTTGGGTATAAAATTATTACTGTTTATTGGAGATGGTAAATTTATAGAAATGTTAGACTTCAGGTGTATATAGAGTATTTTGGGTCTACATGTACCTTAGAAATTTATTTTACTTGCCATATTGGAAGACTATAATATATATATATATATATATATATATATATATATATATATAATCTCATTATTGCAAACCTTAAAGGTAGTATCTGGGTATAAATGTTTCCCTTTCCCTTGCTTCACCTGCCAGTCCTACTAATGTAGTGCTAATTTTTCTGTCTCACTCAGGGGATAGGCAGAGTGGTCATGTGATTGTGCCCTGAAATTCTCTGATGTCACGACAATTACCGGACGAATGGTCGTGATGTCAGATCCATCTTGATTCACAAGAAGGGTAGGTGAAGTCCACTGCTTGTCATATTCAGGCTTTATGGGACAAAACATTAGGAGAAAGCAGCAAAGGGATGATGAAAGATGTGGTGGCGGAGGTTTTGGCCCAGCGAAGGGTATAGCAGGTGTCCCCATTTTTGCCTGATCTTACAGCACACAGCACTATGGTAAGTTCAGGTTGTAAAGAACGGAGTGAGGCAAGAAGCATGGAGACTGAAGTGAAGATAAGTACACTATTATGCTCTGTAGGAGACTAGACAAGATTTACACAATTTATTGACATTTTTTAGGATCCTGAACAACCTCTTAAAGGAGTTGTCTAGTATTTTGATATTGAGGACCTATTTTCAGGATAGGCATCAGAAATAAGAAAAATAATCATAATTGTAATTTATATAGCACCAACATGTTTCAAAGCACATGATTGTAGTAAACAAGTCAACATTTATATAGTATAACATGTAGTCTAGTCTCCTGCCCTAACTACCATGTTTAACTGCAGAAAACTTTGCCAACAACACTTAGCCTAGGAAGACTTCTGCCCTTGTACCAGCCCCAGCACTACATGGCCTCATTCATTATGTGTAGTGATAGCTAGCTTCATCCACTATTTCATGGACTTAGCTGTGTAGGTTTGGCACCGGAGCTACTCCTAAACAACTTCTCAATGGGGTACGGGGTTTTGGACCCTTCCATTCTGATATTGATGGCCTAAGTACAAACCTTTAAGGTGAAGTAAGATAAAAAATAAATAAAAAATAAGTGCATATACTTCAAGCCCTTTGTCGGATCCACTTGACATTAACAGCCTATAAACAAACAGCTTTACATATTTTACAGACAAAGATGGTGGTCAAATGTCAGAGGTCAAAGACTTACTATAGAGTGTAAGAAAAAAGATTAAAAAAAAATCTTAAAAATGCTAAAGCACTTATAGCTCCATGACAGATGATGATGTTTCCGGTGGGTAACTCACCAGAATTTATGTGGAAAAGTTTCCATAGTCATAGTCATGCATCTAAGAAATTACATATGTAGGTGTAAGGATGGGATTGTCATACACTGACGAGCAAAAGGGTAACAATGTTTTGAACTTTTGACTTTCAGGGTCCATATCTCCCCATCCACTACAGCTTCTAACATGAGACTACCATCATTCTATAGACAATCTTCTTGGCTATATTATACATAAATTGGATGTGCAACTATTTAGCACTTGCTTTGTTATGCAGATTCTTGTCATGTAACTGCATTGCTACTGTTTTGCTCATAAAAATTCTACATTTTTATTTTTATTATTTTATTAGTATTTTGTAAATCCACCTTTGGCTTTCAACACTGCCTGTATCCTTCTAGGCATGCTCTCGATCAGATACAAGCATGTCTCAAACAAAATCTGTCCCCAGATCTCTTCTACACTTTCCTAACGTTGGTGCACAATACTCAACTCACTTGGGCAAGAATACAGCTTTTTCTTCAACTCAAGTGTTCGATTGGGTTGAGGTCTGGGGATTGTGGGGGGCAATCCAACACCTCTACTTCATTGTCATTGAACCCTTTCTTCGCCAATCTTGACATATGCTTCGGGTCATTGTCCTGCTGGAACACCATGTCGTTCTTTATATACCTATATTACTCGAGTGTTTGAAGTAACTCGTCTTATAGGATATTCACATAAAGCTGAGGATTGAGACCACCATCCATCCTGGTGAAGTATCTAGCTGGCTGAAAAACAACCGCATATCATCAGGCTTCCTCCACCGAATTTGATAGTTCTTTCAATTTCTCGATCCATTTCCCTTGTTTCTTCCAGACCCATTTGCACCCATCAGAGCCCAGTCTATTGACTTTCATCTCATCACTCCAAATCACCCGTTTCCAATCTTCTACTGTCTACTGTTTGGACTTTTTGCAAACTCGAGACATTTCTTATAATAATATTGAAGTCGAGGCTTCTTCACCTTTTTATGGGCCAAAATTCCAGACTTGTGCAATGCGTGATGCACAGTGCTTGCATGGACATCTGTGACCTCACTATTATGAAGCGTACGAGCCACCTCCAGTGCCATGTTTGTCACGCCAGAACTGATAGACCTTGTGATGAGTCGACTTCAATATTTTACCTGGACGTCCACCTCTTAGCTTTGGAATGGATGGACAGACTTTATTTCGTATTCTTCCAACTGTCATGGCTCTCACTTGATGCAGTTTGGCAATTTTTTTTTTGGCCGAGATACTGCTATCTATGAGCTGGATGATGCTGTTTCTCTTTTCTTGGGAAATCTTCTTCATGGCTGCTCCTGGATTTGTGCTACTGACCTTTCACTTGGGAATCAAATTAATAACACACTGAGCAATTAGGGAATGTGAGAACAGGTTGTAATGTGTAGTATACAAGAAGAAAAAATTTTTTCACCACCAGGAGCAAAACAGTAACAATGCAGTTACATAACAAGAATCTGCATAACTAACCATATGCTAAATAGTTGCAGGTCCAATTTATTTATGAGATAGCCAAAATGATTGTCTATAAAATGATAGAAGTCTCACATTTGAAGCTGTAGTGGATGGTGAGATATGGAGTAAAAAGTTTAAAGCCTTAAAGTCAAAAGTTCAAAACATTGTTATCCTTTCGCTCGTCATTGTATGCATTTCTTAACTGTGATGGGGGTTTTCTGAAAACATCCATCAATGTATTAATATTACACCCTATATGCATTATCAGTGACTACAGAATAAAGATAAGATGTCATGCACATTATACATCATAATGCACGGTTTCTGAAGTGACTGTCTATATTGCTTCCAATATTCGGAAGCAATAACTACAGTTTTAACAGATAAAATGTCTGATTTGCCGAGAAGCTAGAATCAGCAATTTCCTCTTTTTGATGAAACAGATAATGTTACATGCAAACAAATACCATAAAAAGATTTACCATGGATTATATGTATATATTCCTCAGCTTTAGAGCCTTAGTAAAAAGGAGGGTACAAGTAATGATTTTGTAGATATCTCATGGACAAATAATATTTCACAACTGCAAATATAAGTAATTGATCAGTTGTAGATGAAGAAATACAAGGGCACAAAGAAACATCTTGAGACCTCTAGGAAAAATCAAGGGGTTTAAAGGCTAAAAAATAATTCCCGATCCCTGAGAAGGCATGTTCACACATGGCAAATTTCAGCAGCTATCCCATATATTTGAATGAGGTTTGTTAGGAAGACAATTTTTAGTCACACAATGTTTTTCTTGTTATTTCCTTAGACTTTTTTTTTCCTATGGGCAAATATCTGGGAAAACGCTACATCCAGAGTATACTGAAATTTAAAAAGGGAGCAAAAATAATCCATCTTTATAAAATGGTTATCTTTTCCATAACCCTTTCAATGTAGTCCTGATGGTGGACTCCTGAGCATTACCATTAGCTAATGTGAGAAAGGCCTAAAGGTGGACATAAACATTTGTCTACAGTTGTTACAAACTGACATTTTCAACTAAATGAACGTTCATCGGTTGAAATTTAACAACAAACTATTGATGATAGATGATAAAGCATAATCATTTAAAAAGTCAGGAGTGTTTAATATTTTCATCTGCTAAAGATCTTTCTTTGAAACAATGTTCTCGGAAATATCTTTCACCCAGTGCTCGGTTTCATTGAGCGTGTATGGCCAGACTAAACAACTGTAACGGCCAATATGGACTAAAATGTGCATGGCCTTGTCAGTGAAAGGAATGTGTGCCAGATGTTTGTTAAACTCCTGTCCAACCATCAACTAACTTCCATCTAACATGTATGGCCACCTTCACAGTTGCTTAGAGGTTACCTTGCTGCCTGAGAAAAGTACTGGAGAACCAAGTAGAAGGATGCAAAGGCTTCTTTCACATTTGTGTTGTTTTCTGTTGTTCGGCTCTGTTCTAGGAGTGACGCTTACTGACTATAATGGGGGCCACTGGGTTTTTGTCATGGGACTTGTGATTTTACTGGACAAATTAGTGCAGTATAATGTGCTTTTTTGTGAGCCTCCAAAGCAAATGTGAACAACGTAGAAACTGTAGAAATTTCATGTTTTATTGGTACTCTAACAATCAGCCTCAGTTTACATAGCCAACATTTGTCTAAACATACTTGCAAATAAGAGGTTGTCTGGACTACCATTTCAATTGCCGAGTTACTTGGAGGGTCCAAATATGAACACAGTCTTCAGGTTTCTATGTTGCATTACATTTACACTTTAGCAAGGTTTTATGTACTTTTAGTATCAACTTTGGAAGTTAATATTACTTTTAGTATTTTAGTATTATTTTAACATCTAAGGAAAAGTGAATTAAATTATGTTTGTACTAATTTGCTTCTTCAGTAGCAAATTTAAATTTGTTCAGGATTGTCCTTTAACAAAAATGAAAATTGGCTGAAGTGCAAAGACTTGAGGAACACATGCTCATCTGGAAACTGTATGCACAAGGAGGCTGTAAACATGCTTTCAGTGATATTGTGTGACAATGTAGAATTCTTAAAGGGAATGTATGAGAAAATTACCTATTGTTTAAAGCCGCAGGCACACAGTGCGTATTAGGTGCAGACTTTCCGTGTGGGAAAATCTGCAGTAGTACAATACCAGCTATGTAGATGAGATTTTTATATCCTAATCTACATGGTGTAAAAATTTTCTGTGTGGAAATTGACCTGCTGTGCGGACTTTAAAATCTACAGCATGTCAATTGTTTGTGTGGATTTTTAGAGAAGATTTTATTGCAAAAGGTTAGAAGAGTCAAGCTCGGACACTTTTGAAAGAATAGTCTGCCCAGTTGGACACTTTGAGCCAGATTTGCATATCAATAAAGGTTCTTTTTGTGGGTAAGGACATCACTCCCTGGTGATATACAGGTATGTTGGCAATAGTGGTTAAATATCCTGTTGGACATTGTTGATAGTATAAATTGTGAAAAGTGGGTGGATTTAGTGTTTTAGATGAGCTGGTTGTAAGAGTTTTACAACTCAATGCATACTGAAAATTAACAAATACACAGTGACATGTTCTGCATGCAATAAGTACCAAAAAACTTAAAGGGGTATTCTAGTTTCAGCAATTATAGCCTATTCATTGAATAATAAATAGATAGTGCCCCCCCTCATACACACACACACATTTCCAGACCTGCAGAGGGAAGCTTGCCTTCCTGCTCCCCTCTGCTGGGTTCCGGCTCCTTTGGTCCTACACTGCCGCTGATGTTCTCCATTCCACGTGTCAATATCTAGTTTTAGAGGGTCATGTGTGCCATTGAAGCCAATGAATGGACCCATTGGGTCATGTGACACACTAGGAACAAGGAAATCAAACTGAATGTTGACACGTGAGAACATGAATATTCCAGTATGTTTATGTTACTGCCCATTGCCCACCCATTCTGGTGGTATAGCACCCTATATTTATGGCTTGGTTAGGCACCAGTAGCCTTCCCCTACGGTGGAGTCATCTTTATCACTCTGATGCTGTCCAATCAGCACGAACAGTTGCAGTTCAAAGTGATTTTGTGAGAACACGTAGTATTCTCACATTTAGCTGGACCTCACAACAAGTCGGAAAAGTGCCACTCTGACACTGCTTGTGCTGACTAGACAGCATCAGAGTGGTCAAGATGACTCCACCTTGGGAGAAGACTTTTAGTGGCCAACTTTTTGGCTAACCACAGTCGCATTTACAGTTAAAAATGTGCACCATAAACATCAGGGCACATATCTCAAACAAAAAAGAAAGCCTGTGAGCAGCAATAATTCAGGAAAGAGCCTTTTGATATTGTGAATGCTACAGCCAATCAAGAAGTACAGAGACCGGCAAGGAACCTGGGGCATGAAGGAATGAGAGAGTTGGGGGATTCGTAAAAGATATTACTCCTTTTTTGGTGTAAATCCATTTTAAAACCCATTATTTGAGAACTTTTTTTATGGCCCTTGAACTTAAAGAGAGACATTGGTGCATCGGTAACAGTGGCATGATATATAAATATACATAAAGAGACGCTTTGAGGGGATTGTCCTAGATGGCCAGGCTTAAGGCACAGAGCTCTAAGACTATGACTAGTTTGGCAAAGTGTTGTACTCAATCAGCTCCTACCCCTGTCCAAATTTGCAATTTACTATACAACCTGCAACAGCTCAAGGTGCGGGGGCATAGTGCAGAAACAATGTCATATGAGATTTCTTTTTAACCTAAGGCTTTTAGTACTTTACTATATTTTTGTCATAAATGTAACCATTGGGCTGGAGCTTGGCTGTGTGAACCCAATTCTTTTTAAATGTTAATCCATAAATTATGGAACACTACTATTTACAGTATGCTTTCTACACAGGTGAAAAAGTCTTTATACCATTGAAGATCTTATGTCAGTCAAATAACGTAAGTGAAAGCAATGTCATCTACGTTTCCTACTTTATACTGCTGCACATAATGCCATCTAGCAGTAAGCTGATTTCAGGCACAAAGGATGTCATACAGCTAGGCTACTGTCAACCAGACAGAAATGATTACTTATGATTTGATGCTAGATTTTGTTTTAGATGATTGCATAATGCTCAGATTCTGACACACAACCACAAAGCATAATGCTTTTCGCTTCTTTATGACATCACCGTACATACATGATATTTCATATATATGCTGCTGTCCTACAGTCACTCACAAATGACATTCTGTGCACTAACACTGCAAATCTCAGGTTGCTATGAATGAGCATATAAAGCTTTGGTACTTAGAGATAATGCTAGATAAGATTATGCCTCTTGGCTGCATTCGTATAAAGTGGTGCAGCTTATTGCATGATTGATGCTGTGGCTAACCTTAACATATGATCAGAGATATATTCTACTATTTGTGACACCATAGATTCTGCTAAGTGCAATATAATACCAATATCGTAGCACTGTGGTGCATCCAGCCATTTCCCAAATGATGATGGAGACTATAGATTATGCTAAAGTTTGCTGAAACACTAGCAGAGGTGGCTGCCTGACTTATTTTCAGATAGAAACATTATATTAACCAGTTCAAGACCGAAGCAATTTATTCCCCCCTTCCCCTCTTTTCCTGATCAGGCGCATTTTCCATTTTTTCAGTACATGCGTCTTTGATAATAATGTTTATTTTCTTTTCCATATGGTTATGTAATTAATTTTTGATCCTCTTTTTAGTCATATATGGGGCTTTATTATTATGTACATTTTATTTTAGTATTTTTTTTAAATCAATCAGTAATTTTAATACAGTGATTCGGAAAGACATTTGATCTTTGTGAGAGCAAGAGACCCTGTAGAGAATGCACCATATGAAATGTTGAAAGATGTATTCCATACAGTTCACATATTTGAGCATATATACGAGCATATATAAAATGATCAAAAATACCAGCTGAAACATAATGATCAAAAGGTAACGGTACACAATACACAACTAACAAATAACCACTAGCAGGAAATAACATGGAACGACATGGAACACCCTAAGAAGTAAAAATGAGAAAGGGGAAGGGAAAGTCATGGGTGAACCATGGAAAATGTCCCACTTAGACCCAGACCCATGGGTACCTGGCTGTGCCACCTTGTCTCCCAGCCATCAGCTGCTCTAGAAAGTGGCTAAGTTAAATAGGGTTTGAATGTTCAGGGATGAAGGGAAGATTAGAGCTCTTCCACTTTCTAACGATATGTGTTCTAGCCACAGTAAGGAAATGAGAGACAAGGTAACTATCAGTAATTGACAGCTGGTCTAATTCCAGAGATAATAAGGCAGGTGATCACTCCAGATCGTACCCCAAAATGTCTTGGAGGTTCAGATAATTAACCAAAATGGACAAAGGAACTCACAGTCCCACCAGATATGAACAATAGTTGCAATTTCTTTTTATGGCATCTCCCTTTGTTTTTATTTTTTTAAACCCAGGAAAATGTATAATGTATACATTTGTATATAATATATATATATATATATATATATATATATATAACAGTAGGTTGTCAGGTGGTTAATAATAATAACGATAATAATTATATATTTGGGAACTTTTGCTCTTTTCTCTAATGTTTTATGTAACGTAGTTCCACAGAGGTATTCATTCACAGCAACTAAAGCTTTTCCACCCAACCACATTACATTAATTCAGTCAACCATATAATCTGTATAGGGGTATTGTGACACTCTGCATTGTTGGGGTGAAAGAAGGGTAGGAAATGTTGGATTTCAATCTGCCCAATCCTTTTACTAAGGGGAAAATAGGCTGCCACCAAAGGTGTCTGGAAGTGGCTTCTTCTTCTCCTCCAAGTTAAAACACATGGATGCTCAGCAGAGCTAACCATGAATGTGTATGGAGGGATCGGGGGAACAGTGTTCAGCTATGGAGTTTGCTTAGGTTTCCCCCCATTCTCCATAATCATATCAGGGTCTTTTTTCACAGGTTGATGTGAGTACTAGTGGGTGATATTACAAGTCTATCTGTGGTTGTTTAAAGGGATTTTTACACTGACCAATGCAAACTTTTCTTTATTTGCTGCTCATACAGCTTGCATATTGTTAGCAGCACATCATGTCTGCAGTGTTTTGGCTGTATTATCCATCAGTACTTTGCATGGAAATGTGATGTGACAGCTTTCCATTACTGATCTAGTTCAGAGGGATCAGCTACCTTACAGTGGATATAAAAAGTATACACACCCCTGTTAAAATGCCAGGTTTTTGTCATGTAAAAAAGCATGCCAAGAAGAATAATTTCAGAACTTTTTCCACCTTTAATGTCAATTCAATTGAAAAACAAACTGAAATCTTTTATGGTGGAAAATAAAAATCATTAACTAAAATAGTGTGGTTGTATAAATATGCACACCCTTAAAATAATACATTGTTGAAGTATTCTTTGAATTTATGACAGCATACTGTCTTTCCTGATAAGAGTCTATCAATCATAATGGCACATCTAGACCTGGCAATCTTTGCCCACTAGTTCTGTGAACAGCCCTCTTCATGTCAACCTATAGAACTTGATTCAGGTCTGGAAGCTGGCTGGGCTATTCCAAAACTTTGACCTTCTTCTAGTGAAGCCACTCTTTTGTTGATGTGGAGGTGTGCTTTGAGTTGTTGTCATGCTGAAAGGTGAAATTCCACTTCACCTTCAGCTTTTTAGCAAAGGCTTTAAGGTTTTGTGCCAAAATTGACTTATATCTGTAACCTCCACCTTGGCTAAACCCCCAGCTCTAGATGAAGAAAAACATCCCCAAAGCATAATGCTGCCTCCACCATTCTTCTCTGTGGGTATTGTCTCATTTTATCCACTTCTTGACTGTGTTATGTATATCTAATGCCTTGGGATTTTTTGTACCCTTTTCTTCTCTGATACCTTTCAACAGTGAGATCCCTTTGATGTGCCGTAAGCTTTTTATGGACCATGATTTTGCTGTAAAATGCAACTATGTCAGAAAAATCCTACTAGAACAGTTAATCAGAATCACTTTAAATGATGGCAGCTATGTACTGACTACTATTTAACATAAGTTTAAATGTGATTGGCAAACTCTGAACACAAACTTATGCAATCCTATTTTAGTTATTTTTATTTCCCCCCTCTAAATAATTTCAGGATGCCACTATTGCAATAAGTCAGATCGTGAAGTTTACGCCCTCCAAGATATTCGAGTGGTACTATGGTAAAGTGGAGGCATTTAGCAAGCACAGAAACTCAGCCACAATGTGGCAGACCAAGTAAAGTTACAGTGCTGAGTCACACGGTGCATAGAAGACTCCAACACTCTGCTGACTCAATAACTGCAGAGTAACAAACCTCATCTGGCACTATCATCAGCACAAAAAAATGAGCGCCAGGAGCTTCATGGCGTGGCCTTGCAAGTGTAAGCAGTTGCATGGATGTCCTACATCAACAACCAGATCAGATGGAGTGGTTTAAATCATGCAACTGCTGGACTCTGGAGCAGTGGAAAGCAGTGGAAATGTGTTCTGTGGAGTGATGAATCAAACTTCTCTATCTAGCAGTCTGATGGCTGTGTCTGAGTTTGGTGAATGCCAAGAGAACTTTACCTGCCTGACTGTATTGAGTGAACTGTAAAGTTTGGTGGCGGAAGGATAATGATATAGGGTTGTTTTTCAGGGGTTGGTCTAGAATCCTTAGTTCCAGTGAAGAGAAATCTTAATGATTCAGCATACCAAGACATTTTTGGACAATTGTATGCTTTCAACTTTGTAGGAACAGTTTTATGAAGGCCTTATTATATTCCAGCAAGTCTGTACCCCAGTGCACAAAACAAGGACCATAAAGTCATAGTTGGGTGAGTCTGGTGTGGAAGGACTTGACTGTTGTCCACAGAACCCTGACCACAACCACATCAAACACCTTTAGGATGAACTCGAATGAAGATTGCGATCTAGGTCCTATCAACTATCAGTGTCTGAACTCATAAATGCTCTTCTAAATAAATGAGCAAACATTCCTGCAGACACACTGCAAAAAAAACATTTTAGCTGTAAAGGGGGACCAACTTTAAATTAATCACTATGGATTTAGAATGTCACATGATAAAATTTCCTGTAGGTGTGATCTATAGGTGTCCCAATACTTTTGTCCATATAGTATATATATTACAGTATAATATATTACTGTAAAATACAACCCCAATTCCAAAAAAGTTAAGACACCATGTAAAATGTTAATACATTTAAATAAAAACACAATTCAATGACCTAAAACACATGTTAGATGCTGACAGACATTTTACCATTTCATAAAAATAAAAAAAATTACGACTTGATGGTAGAAATGCATCTCAACGTCTCTAGAGCAGGGAAGTCAAAAGGCTGGAAAAGTAAGTGGTACTTATAAAAAACAGTTGGAGGAGCAATTTGCTACCAAGTCACAACTGTATATAAAAAGAGCATGTTAGAGAGGCAGAGTATCTCAGACGCAAAGATGGTCATAGGTTCACAAATCTGCAAAAAACTGCTTCTAAAAATTGTGGAAAAATCACTGTATGGGCTCAGGAACACTTCCAAAAATCAATGGCTGCAAGAACAGTTTGCAGTATAATACAGAAATGCAAGTTAAAGCCATATCATGCAAACAAGAATTATGTTAACATGATCAGAAACGCCACCGTCTTCTCTAGGCCAAAGCATATTTAAAAAGGACAACATGGAAAACTGTTCTGTAGTCAGAAGAATCAAAATGTGAAATTCTTTTTTGAAACCATGCTGTGGATTCAATAGGGGAGGGACTATCCAGCTTTTGTATTAGTGCCTATGGTGCGGGCAGCTAAAGGTTTTAGAACAATATATGCCCCACCCAGACATCATCTCTTTCCGGGAAAGCTTTGCTAAACCACACACTTCATCCAGCACAACAGCATGGCTTCACAGAAGAGTCCTGGTGCTGAACTGGCCTGTCTGCAGTCAAGACCTATCACCAATAGAAAACATTTGCAGTATTATGAAATGAAAAATCTGGCAAAGACGACCCAGGACTATTGTTCATCTAGAATCCTGCATCAAACAAGAATGGGACAACATTCCTCTCCCAGAACTCCAGCGTTTAGTCTCCTCACTTCCTAGGCATTTACAGACTGTTGTTAAAAAAAGGAGAGATGCTACACAATGGTAGACATGGCCCTATCCCATCTTTTTTTAGATGCATTACTGCCATCAAATTCTAAATGAGTTCATTTTTGCTTTTCATGAAATGGTAAAATGTCTCATGTTCAACATCCTGATATGTGTTCTATGTTTTATTGTGAATAAAATTTTGGTCTATGAGATTTATAAATCATTGCATTCATTCATTAAGCTACATTTTACACAGCGTCCTCATTTTTGGGAATTGGGTATATATATATATATATATATATATATATATATATATCCATATTCTTCAATATTGTTTACACAGCTTTGCTGACTGCACAGACATTTCTACTCTAGCTCGAACATATGGATTAAGAGTTCAGCACCATAGGCATACATGCACCCAAAAGTCCCATTCAACCTCATGAGAACTGGCACAAAAGACTTTGCAGATAACTATTTTCAATTGTTATTGACACAAACGACTTATGGAATCATTTGTGAAACTGTACTAGACATGGTATTTGTTATTATTTTTTTTCTTTCTACAATAGCAATCACATGTAAGGCTGGTTGAATTTGGGGATCTAAGTCTGAGTGGGAACATTCAGTAGTATTAAACCAGCCTAAAAAGGCTAAAGAATGACACGATCATCCAGTCACTTGTTCTCCATTATTACAGTATAGCCCCCATTACTGATGTTCTATGACCTAACATTACCACACACAGTCTAACTCCAGGTTTCTTCATGGCAGCTAAAAACCTATCACAAACATATCCAATTCCTGAACTCACAGATGAATCTTAGGGCTTGCCATACACATACAGCCATTTGAGTATGTGGTTTCAATAAGGAGAAGGGACGAGACCCACATACACATAAGAAAAAAGGTTGGCTGAATCTGACAATGTAAGCAGTAATAGTCCACAATCTTATATGTACTGTACTGAGGCCTCCTGACACTCTGTTGAGCAAAAGATGTTATGATGTTAAGATTTCAATGTCTAATCCTTTTGTTCTCAATCCTGTCAGAGGGCGGCTTACTTCCCCTCCCCATTTATTACACAGAAGTTAGGTCGAAAAGCTGTTGAAAGCATCTTAAGCCACTACAAGACACAGAAGCCACTTCTTCCATGACCTCTGGCGTTGGTGAAGAGCAGGAAGGCCCCCATACAGATTAGATGGTTGACCAGCCCTGCTGAAATCAATGGGTTCAGCAAAAGCAGAGGTCAGCAACCTTCAGCACTCCATATATGGTGAAACTACAACTCCAAGCATGCTGGGAGTTGTATTTTCACCACAGCTGGAGTGCCAAAGGTTGCTGATCCCTGATCTAAAGTGTTTGGCCACCTAAAATGTACTACCTCAGATTATTAGTACCTAGACTATAAAAATACCAATATCACCAGCAGATCAATGATTGCCTCATTTTAGCAATTTCTTCAAGAAAGTGCTATATCTTAAAAAATACATATCCAGCATCTGATCACGTCATGTTATTTGTCAATTAAGACAACCTGGTACTACCGGTGAAAACAATCTCATGCTGCAATGTGTGGAGACAAAACCCATACAAAATACAATTTTTAGACAGTGAAATGTGACTGCAATGAGAATATAAGGAGTTTTATCAAAACTAGTGTAAAGGAAAACTGGCTTAGTTGCCCATGGCAACCAATCAGATTCCACCTTTCATTTTTAAGAGCTCCTCTGTAAAATGAAAGGTGGAATCCCATTGGTTACCATGGGCAACTAAGCCAGTTTTTCTTTACACCAGTTTTAAAAAAAACTTCTCCCCGATAGCCTGTATTTACATGACATCATCGGTTACAATTTTCCCTTCTGTCTCTATTTTATACAATTCGACCTACTGCTTGTGCTGCTAACTTGGGTGCAGGCCCAACCTGTTCCTGCAGAGACTGATACAAGTAGCAGGAGACTGGGCGTCCTGGGGGATATATACACTTGGTCACCAAGAGTAGTCAATAGGGATATCCTTTAGGGGTTAAGCTTATGGAGGACACTCTTCATCCTACACAATTTTGTTGGCCTAGGAATAAAACATCATTACACGAGTCCATAAATACAACAAGGGAAGGCAATCAGAAATGCTCCATGAAAGATAAACCGTCATATAAACTGCTTGGAAGGGTTCCTCACTATTGTTTTATGAACATGACAGTGCACTCTGCCAAGCTTGATGGATGGTATTTATTATTTCATCACATGTACTATGTGTGCATTAAAGCGCAATTACCCACCCTGGATCTATAATCACCTAGACGTCACTGCTGAGGATGTAAGATCTTATTATGTTGGATCCTTCACTACGAGCACATTACTAGATAAAGAAAATAAGATATGTTTATATCTTATATCTCCTGTTTACCCACAAGAGATCTTGGATTTTTTTTTTGATTTTTCTTTTACCTCTGCTGTTTATTGATCTTAACATTTTAACAAGGCAGAGCCACAGCCTCAGATACAGCCGGCTAATGAGCATGTAGAGAGCATTAAAAATGTAACTTAAGAACGTAATCTGGATGACAGGAGGTTGCTGGAGTTCAACTGTGAGAAATATGTTATGTTTAAGTCATCCTCTCCAGACTGAGAGAGATGAGGTCAATGAATTTTAAGGACTTATTACAATGGCATCCACCTTTTTAAAAATTCATGTAAACTTCACCTCCTTCAATGCAGCTTTCCACAATGGTATTTACAGCACACTGTCTGGCACAGGCATCGTGCCCCAGTTTAATTGATATGGCTTGGCTTGATACAATGGGCGTCTTACATTTAAGCAAAGTCGTAAGATGTAGGTTAAAGAACGCAGACTATGCACACACAGCCCATGTTTGCACACAAAACGTCCATTGTCACTTATGGTTAAATCTGCAACAGCCCAGTGTTTCTTAAATAGGTTTTCAGGGAATTAGGAAAATGAAAATATTTAAATATTACTGTATTATAAATATATTCCTAAATACCTTTCATTAGTTATGATGGCTCATTTTGTCTAGGGAGCAATCATTAGGAGCAACGAAATGGCCGCTGTCCTAGTCGTACACACAAATCCTGTCCTAATCACACAGGAGGACATGCTACTTCAGAGTAGTGAGCCAAAGAGCTGCCTCATCTTCTTCTATGATCCTCAATACAGTTTTATATGATCTTCAGCTACATCTCTGTAGAAATGGAGTTCATGGGGAGGCATGACGTACAGAGAGGAGGGTCGGGGTGATGTGGCTAATGAGCAGCAGCACTTGTATGCAGTCTCCATTACCACAGCCTGTCCTATCCGTCCTCTCTGTACTTCATGTCTCCTCATGAACTCCATTCCTACAGAGATTCAACTAAAGTTCAGAATCATAATCCCTGACAAGTAGGAGCAGAGGATAAGGCAGCTCTTTACCTCAGTGTTCCAAAGTAACTTGTCCTGCTGTGTGACTAGGACAGGTTTTGTGTGTATTAATAGGATGGCAGACATTTTATTTCTCCTGATGATTGCCCCCTAAACAAAATGAGCCATTATAAATAATGAAAGGTATTTGGGAATATATTTACAATAAAGTAATATTTAAGTATTTTCATTTTCCAAATCTTTAATGGGCAGATTTCCAAAGCATCAACTTAAAGGGAATATAAATAGTGACATGAAAGTGTCTAATTAGCATGGAGGGGTTGATTGACAATATAGTCTGCGGTCATTGCACACAAGCTTTTTATTGCAAAGGACTAAATATCATCCAAACAAAGAACCG
This sequence comes from Bufotes viridis, assembly GCA_033119425.1. NCBI lineage: Eukaryota > Metazoa > Chordata > Amphibia > Anura > Bufonidae > Bufotes > Bufotes viridis. Next base: position 145,337,884 of record CM065592.1, on the reverse strand, counting down.
TGCAGCTTTTTTATGCATCTGCGGCTGGGGATTTTACACTAAAAATAACTTCTTTCATGAACTGGTTTTACATGAAGCATAAAATCAGTCAAAAAGATTGCTAATTAGTTTTAATCTCTACACATTCCATGTTTCTCATGTTCTTCATATGAAATCCAATCACTGCAACACACAGTACAGCACCATTTCTACAGGAAACCTTACAGTGTCAGATATATAAATCTCCATAAAATAAAATAAAAGCTGATAAACCTCTTTTATTGTTATTTCAAGAGTCAGTTTAACCCTTTGGATCCCTCCACTGAATAGGAGAGACGGGTCTTGCAGCTTTAGTCTGACCAAGGCAAAAAAAAAACTGGCTGTAGAAATACAAGGATAGATCCAACTGATTTATAATTCTTTTCATTTCAGAGGTGGGAGGGGAGGATTCATCCTAAGCAAATGGTCCAAAAAATACTGAGAAACCCTCAGCAGCAAAACTGGGCCAAACAGCCACTACCACTATCTACCACTATCTGCCTTTACTGTATACATAGATTCCATACAGCCTTACACTGAAATGGCGCAAATGTCATAGTAAAATAGCCTTTGAATGGAGAATAACACTGCCAAAAACACCGACCCTTTCACTGCTCAACCTGCAAGTCCACTGAGCGCCGTGGCTTTCAAGAGGTTAACACTTTTCCATGCATGCAAACCGTAAAAAAAGGCTCCGAAATAACTGTAAATGTCTTATCTTTGATATCAATGTATGCACTTAGGGATGGATGGTTACAGATGGAGATAGGTAGTGAGATAGAGAGAGAGATAGGTGGATAGATATGAGATAGAGAAATAGATAGATGATAGATAGATAGATAGATAGATAGATGATAGATAATAGATAGATAGATAGATAGATAGATAGATAGATAGATAGAATGGAGACAGATAGATAGATAGGAGATAGATAGATAGATAGATAGATAGATAGGAGATAGATAGATAGATAGATAGATAGATAGATAGATAGATAGGAGATAGATAGATAGATAGATAGATAGATAGATAGATGATAGATAATAGATAGATAGATAGATAGATAGATAGATAGATAGATAGATAGATGATAGATAATAGATAGATAGATAGATAGATAGATAGATAGAATGGAGACAGATAGATAGATAGATAGATAGATAGATAGATAGATAGATAGGAGATAGATAGATAGATAGATAGATAGATAGATAGATAGATAGATAGGAGATAGATAGAGGATAGAATAGAGCTAGATAGATATGGGACAAATAGGTTAGATATGAAAAAAGATAAGATTTCATAAATAGATAAGATGATGTATGTATATCTATCTATCTATCTATCTAAAACAGATGATAGATGATAAATAGATAGATAATAGATTAGATAGACAGATAGATACTGTAGACAGAGACAGACAGACAGAATTCTATAAATGATCTCTGTTACTAGCCAGAATATGGAAACTGAGCCATGTTGTTCTAGGACATGGACCAATTCTTCCCCAAAAGACTCCTGAAAGTTAAGGGGGGCCAGAGCTGCTCCTCACCCCCTCCCAACTTCCTCCCCTTTAGGAAGCCTGCACAATTTCCTTAGCCCCTAAGACAGTCACCAGCCCCTCAGCCCCAAGTGTGAGGAGCAGCGAAGTATTTACCAGCTCTCTGCAATCTGAAGGCTCCGGCTTCATTCCTCCGAGCCCAGGAAGAAGCCCCGCTCCGTCTTCAGCAGCATCCCACACACTGCCCCTTTCTTCTCCTCAATACGATCAGCATCATCTGGGCGCCACTACTCCCTGGAAGCCCCAGCCACAGAGCGGATACATTCAGACGCAGCGTATGTGTGTGTACGGGGGCTTATCCATGGCTGTCAGTGTCTTCAGCCCGGCGAGGGTGGCTGTTCTCGGCGGAGTACTGACCCGGGCTCTCAGGGCCGGCTCCCGGCTCACAGATCTGGCAGCAGTTCTCAGTGAAGCAAGGATTTTCCTGGTTCTCCTCCGGATCCCGTTCTCTCCGCTTTCCAGCAGGAGAGAGCCCTGTTTTCCTCTTACACAGGTTGGAACTTTAATGCGCTGCCTGCTCTAAAACTAGTGCACATGCGCCCCCAGTGGTGATGAGGGGAAGCACACACAGCAGCACTGCAAAAAAGCAGTCCAAGGAGAGCTGGGATTTTTTTCTATCTAGTACAGTAAATGGTCGTCGATACTAACACTGCTGAAAACTAGATGTTTGGTGGAAAATGGTAGCACTTATCTCAATCCTCTGTAGTCCCAAGTTTAATGAGTAGACACAGTAAAGAAAGATATTGTATGCATAGGCCATAGTCTATAATCACCATTTCGTTTCAGCAAATAGGAAGTTGGGGTCAGAATAAAAAAAAAAAAAAAATCACCTACATTTAGTTTTTAGATAAACTTGTGATTGACCTACAATACACTAGGGAAGTGCATAAATAACAATTGCATAGCAATGTATTAATGGAGTCATCCCACATACAGGCAAACGCAGTCTAGGGGTTTATTCACATGTGGCAGAATTAAAGCAAAAATGTGTGTGTCTGTAACATATGTAAATGGGGCCTGCATTCAGGTGTATGGAAGGATTTTCCAATCTGTTACGTGTTAATATCCCCTCAGATTTTATCCAAACGTCAGTGTTTTGCAGCAGCAGATTGTTACCCATGACCAGGAGTGAATCCTTCACACAGATAAGGTATAATGGTAAAGGTTGGACAGGTTCTTGCATTTTGGTCCCGGGGCTGGTGTGTGAATAGGGCCTAAGAGTGGTGTCTCGCATAGCTTTTCTTTGCAGCTTTTGATGAAGCTTTTTGCGCTAAAGCCAAAAGTGGATCCAGCAAGAAGGAGAAGTAGAAGTCCTTCCTTTATATTTCTCATTCCCTTCCAAACCACTTCTTGCTTTGGCTCCAAAAACTGCCACAAAAAGCTGTGTGTGATCCCTGCCTATGGGTACGACCACACCACACGGCGTTGTCGCGATCTTTTCAGGTTGCTGCCAACTGCGGTCAAGAACCGCACGACCAGTTGGCTTCATTACCATGCGGCCATTAAGAATTCAGACATCCTTCACAGGGTGGTCTTCATTAGTAAAATATATACCTAATTGGCTGTGCGGTTTTTGACCATAGCTGGCCGCGACCTGACTGGATTACAACTAGGCTTGAGCGAATCGAGCTTCAGATCATAGATCTGAAGTCTATTTGTTAAAAAACTTCGGCTATTTGTTAAAAAACTTCAAATTCCTGTTTTACAATGTTATTAAATACGCAGATATGAATATCGAAGTCATTCACCGATGTCTCATGGAGCCCATACATTTTAATGCTGTACGGAAACTGCATTAATCGACTTCGGATCTATGACCTGAAGCTTGATTCGCTCAACACTAATTACAACCTTGCAGTGCGGTCATACACTAAGCCTGCCTGCACACTGTGTGCATTTGTATGGAGAAAGTAAAAAACAGCATGAAAACCAGAAACACATATATCTGCACTATTTATTATGGATTTATTGCGTTTTTGGTGCAGATTTTCTGTGTATTTTAGTAACTACATTGAAGTCTATGGGAAAAACACAATGGGGGACATTTATTAAGCATATTGTGCCAAAATTATGGTGTAAAATGCGCCAGGAAGAATGATGTTTTCATTTGCGCCAAATATATAAAAAAAATTCTCCAGAATTTTCACTATAAAGAATGCATCACGCCAGAAATTAGTTATAAATGTCAAAGTGGGCGGGGCTATCAAATTGTCACATTGACGCCTCATTTATCATCCTCTTAGGGGCAGAAATGGCTCAAATTGTTGCCGACAATGAAGCCAGCTTATGTTGTAGTGTTTTGTGTAAAAAGTCGCATTTATGGCAGAAAGCTGCGACTTTTTGTCAAAAACTTGCACTTATGAAATGAGAAACCAACTCCTCGTGGGAAAGTGATAGGTAAGTATTAGAGCAGGACGCGTTTTTTTTTATCTAATAGAAATGAGCTAAAAAAACAGGGTTGTGTCAATAAATTGCCATTCAACAAAACAATGCCAAAAAAACGTCCAGAGTCTGAGACAAAAGTCGTAATTTACCACTGGTAATTTCGCAAATATGTTTCAAAAGTCACAAATATGTTTCAAAAGTGTGTGTGTGGTCAGGCAGGGTTCGCTGAAATGGTGCATTTTAGTTTTAAAAAGTCTCACTTTGGTGCTATTGGTCTTAAAATGTCGCAAATCAAGAGAAATAGGCGAATAATCAAGTTGATATTTTAAAAAGTCACATTTTAAAAGTGGCGTGCGTCTTTTGATACATGGGGTGAAACTAATCACCACTTTTGATTTGTAACTCTTAGTATTTTTTGGCGCAAATTACGCCATTATTGATAAATGTCCCCCAATATGTCAGCCGTGGATTTGTACAATTATTATGCTGCGGATTTTAAAAGCTGCACCACAGGCCAATTTCCACGTGTACAAAATACGCATAGTGTACACGAGATTTGTGCAATCTCAGTAACTCTTTTGCATGAAAATCTGCACAGATAACACCAGCGTTAATATTTTCCGGTATTGAGATCTGTCATAGGGTCTCAATACTGGAAAAAAACGATTCCGCTTTGTCCTAATTCATTGTCAATGTGGACAAAACGTAACTGAACAGAACGGAGTGCTCCAAAATGCATTCCGTTCTGTTCTCATACCGGAGAGCGAACCACAGCGGTTTACTTTCCGTCCTGGGATGTGGAGCAAGACGGATCCGTCATTAACCACAATGCAAGTCAGTGGTGACAATAGAAAACGTCCCCCATTGACTTTCAAGTGAGTTCATGATCCGTCTTGGCTATGTTACAGATAATACAACCGGATCCGTTCATAACGGATGCAGATGGTTGTATTATCAGTAACGGAAGAGTTTTTGCTGAGCCCTGCCGGATCCAGTAAAAACGCTAGTGTGAAAGTGGCCTAAAACACATAATCTGCACAGTGTGCAGGTAGCCTAATGATACGACACAACAGGTGGTGGATTGCAGATCCTGGTGTCTGCCGGTAGTATGGACTCTGTTCACATACTACGCGCCAGAGCAACTGTGCTGATTCCCCAGAGCCGGCGGGCATCCTGCATTCCTGTTATCCCTCCATTCTTAAAAAGTAGTCGTTTGAGACAGGAAATATTCAGATACAGAACAAGGTATTGCCATTTATGCAATTTCCTAGTATTTTCCTTTAAGGGGGTCTTGTAGCAACCCACCAATCAGCAGTTTAAGGCCCCTTTCACACGGGTGAGTTTTCCGCACGGGTGCAATGCGTGAGGAGGACGCATTGCACCCGCACTGAATCCGGACCCATTCATTTCTATGGGGCTGTGCACATGAGCGGTGATTTTCACGCATCACTTCTGCGTTGCGTGAAAATCGCAGCATGTTCTATATTCTGCGTTTTTCACGCAACGCAGGCCCCATAGAAGTGAATGGGGATGCGGGTAAATCGTAAGCATCCGCAACCAAGTGCGGATGCGTTGCGATTTTCCCGCATTGTTGCTTAGCAACGGGACCCAATCTCTATTATTTCCCCTTATAACATGGTTATAAGGGGAAATAATAGCATTCTTAATAAAGAATGCATTGTTAAATGATGAGGAAGGGGTTAAAAATAATAAAAGTTAACTTACCTTAGCCACTTGATCGCGTAGTCGCGATCTGTCCTCTCTTTCCCTGCAGCATCTATGATCTAAAGGACCTGTGATGACGTCACATCACATGGCCCAATCACATGCTCCATCACTATGGTGATGGAGCATGTGATTGGTCCATGTGACCATGTGACATCATCCAAGGTCCTTAAACACTATCCTCAGGCTGTGCAGATTTTTCTCCCGCGCGTGCAAAACGCATGACAGCGCTTTGCACTCGCAGGGAAAAATCGCGGCGTTCCCGCAACGCACCCGCACTGTTTGACGGAGTGCACCCGCAACGCCCGTCTGAAAGAGGCCTAAGGCCTCTTTCATATGAGCGATACGGATTGTGTCAGGATCTGTTCAGAAAAAAACTGATGGTTTTGCACGCAAGTTTAGTCAGTCTTTTCTGCAATTGCATTCAGTATTTCCGTTTTCTCCGCTCCAGTACAATCAGTTTTTGACGCGTTTTTCACGTGCGTGAAAAAAACCCTGAAGAATAACAATCTACATCTCCTAGCAACCATCAGTGAAAAAATGCAAATGCAATTTGCTTTTCATGCAAGCCCTGTCATGTCTAAGGTGCCAGAGCTGCCTGAAAAACACAGAATATAGAACATCCTGCAATTTTTCCTGAACACAGAAATGATACATAAAAAACGTGCACAGAACCATTGAGATGAATTGGTCAGGATTCATTCTGGATGTTATGTGTTTGCTTCACTCATCACACCCGGACGGAAGACTCACTCGGGTGAAAGAGGCTTAAAGGGCAGCAACGCTCGAGAGAGTGACGCAGTATCTCCATGGTACACCAAGTACAGCGCCATATATTGTGTAGTGGCTGTGTTTGGTATTGAAGCCCAATCCCATTAACTTGCATGGCGCTGAGCCGCACAAAGACCATGTGACCAATCAACGTGACGCTGCAGCTTCTTCCGACAGCTATTTGGTGGAGGTTATCAATATTGTATGCATATAATAACCCCAGAGAACCCCTTTAATTATCGAGTGTGTATAATTAACGCATGTGGATGATATACTTAGGCCATCCGATGACTAGTAAACACCTACAAGGGTTAATTCTCCAAGCAAGACATCCTACTGCTCAGTGGTATATTCATAATTAGTTGCTGCTGAAAATTCAGAGGAAACTGGAACACTATATTTCAGCATTTCCATGGCAATACTTTATGCCATTTTAATTATATATAGACAATGGCAAGACGGCAAAACAGCAGCATGAAACTTCTCATTAAGTTTACACAAGTTGAATTCATAAGCCACAATCTTTAATGCTTAATATATTTCCATGGCACAAATATTAGCGCACACTACTGCGGTATGTATAAAAAGAAAATTACCCATTACAATAAAACTACAGTACTGTAAAGGCTTTGATCCAAATTTCAAGGAAAGTTTGTTTTGCGGCAAAGCGGAATTTCTTTTGCTTTGTGGTAGCAGATCAATTTTCCCTGAATGACGGTAAGAAATAAAAAAAAAAAATCATGCTTACCTCATCCATTTGATCGCGACAAGCCAGCCACCGCTATCTTAATTGAAGATCCTGTGCACGATGACGTATGATGTCACCACGCCGGCCACCTGATATTTTACGCTAGATCTTCTAGATCAATATGGCGGTGGCCAGCTCATTGCGATCAAATGTATGAGGTTAGCAATATTTATTTAATTTTACACTGTATTATAACTGTATTATGAGATGGCGCGATCATCTGAGGAGTAGAATGACGGGGAGCGGCGCATTCACCGCTATCTGTCATATTTACCAAGGAAAGCGCTTCGTGACAAAGTAATAAGTCACAAAGTGAATTTTTTTGTAAAATTTGTCGAAGCAGCCAAATCGAATTCTCAAATACTTTGCTCAACTCTATTTGCTAGTCTGCAGGGGCGGATTGGCCAGAGACTCTACAGGGAAAATTCCAGATGGGCCGATGTCCAAGGGGACCACCCAAGTCTTCCTCTCTGCCGCTGACATAATGAGATTTCAGAGGTAATTAACGCTGTGAGAATCATGTACTCATGTACCTCACCAGCGACCACACATGCCCTCATGAATTCAGTTGCTGTGACCCTCACCTCCTAAGCCCTCTGCTCCATAGACAACTGGAGGAGGACAGAAGATGGTAGCTATTGATGACCACCATAGAGGGCCAACTTTTGGGGCAGTATATTGTGCTGCACTGTGGTATATAGTTCTGTTGGGATGGTATTTTGCACTATGGTAATATTGACCCCAACTACTTGTGTTGCCCCGTCTTCTGTTAATTTTGACCTGCCTACAAAATAGGTCCACTTTTATTTTTTTATTTTTTTTCAGGGCCACTTTAAGTTCCTAGTCCACCCCTGCTAGTCTGTAGTCTTGTGAAACAAATATAAATCTAGATTTAGCGTATGGTCACACTGTTAGGTTTCTTGATGCAGTTTTGGAAGTCAAAACCAGGGGAGAATTCAAAAGAGAGGAGAAGCCATATCTGTCCTTTATCTTTTTTCTCCACTTTTGATTTTGGCTTCCAGAACTGCATCAAGAAACCTGATCATGTCATCGTACCCTTAAAATCCTAAGAAAACGAGAAAACTGAACTCTTCTGATGGTCATAACGGATGATTAAACTGAAATTTTCCTTTCATACTTGTTATAACTTGTACAGTAGCTTTAAAAACTCACACACACAACAAAGCACAGTCACTCCATGTGCCACCATACAGAGCTCAGAGCTCAAATCTCAAAAATGTTCCAGGGAAACATTGCTTCTAAGGGAGTATATCCACTTATATGCTAGAAATAATTTTCTGTTGTATTAACATGAAATCTGAGTCTGTATAAAATTCTTCAAATATAGATGAATAGCCCCAGGAATTGTCACACAATGACACCTTTCCATAGGAATTTCATATATGAAGGACCCCACTTTATTAACTAGAAAGGAGAGTGAATTGCTCTCATTTTGACAGACCTGACCCTCCATATACAGCAGCCTGGACAGCAGGAGTGAGGTCGGGAGTGGCAGTGGAGGCTCGATGGTGGTAATATTTATCATGACAGCTATGGGTCTATGCCGGTAGTCCATGGGGCCTGTGCACAGTGAAGAGAGGGCACACCATGGGTTTCTGTGGGCACACCCTTGTTTTGGGGATTTGACTGTCTGGTGGTGGTGCAAGGTGCCCTTGGTGTTGGTGGGTGTTGGTGTGCAGAGCAATGTCCCAATGAATGCTTAGACAGAACCGGAAAATAATAAAGTGAAGTTCGGGTCCCCATTGACTTCAATGGAGTTCGGGTCTCAGACCCGAACTTTGACCTGAAGTTCGCCTGAACCTGGGTTCGCTCATCCCTAGTGGGAGTCTGACCACTTAGGCCCCCTGCGATCACTAGAATGGGGGCCTGTGTTTCCCCATTGACTACAGCACTGGACAACCATGCCCACTGCCAATCCATTGAACTCTGGTGAGATAGTCAAGTAGAAGCGCTCGCTATCTCCAGCAGCCCTATAGGTTTGAATGACAGCGCTTGTGCATGTCGACAGTTCCATTCTACCAGGGGAACAACTGCATTAGTGATCACTGTGGTTAGGGGATAAACCTTTAAAAACATATCAATACCCTAGAACAAATGTGTAGCATACTATAATATTTCTACTTATCATTACCTACAGGCCAGGCTCATGATTCACTTCCATATACTACTACACCTACTAGACCTCTGTGTGCTCTTTTTAGGGAACATTTTGAAACTATTTTATACTACACGAGTGACATAATAAGGACACTGGTGACATATCGGCTTCCTGGCTTTACCTGTAAGACATAGAACTTCCTATGAGGCTTCCTGTATTGCCCATTTTGCACATACTGTGTCAGTTACTGTGCTCATAATGTGTTTAGCAGCTGGTAACCAGTATCAGGGGGTGGAAGACCTATTTTTGTTCTTTTTCTCCTATTTTTCCTTATGTAAGCACATATTAATCTGAAGACGGTGTGCCAAGTACGTGCAGCCAGGCAAAATAGACAATAATTCCTGCAAAGAAGATAATTTAATCCTTGTAGATCTATCTATCTATCTATCTATCTATCTATCTATCTATCTATCTATCATCTATTCAAATTTTATAACTAGTGCTTTCTGCTAGATGCTACTGGAACTAGTTGACAATCTTGTTGGCAGACCCTTCTTTAAGGGCTCTTTCACACGAACGTGTGACCCTTGTGCCCGTGCTGCGGACCACAAATTGCGGCCTGCAATGCATGGGCACAGACCATGGGCAGCCGCAGCGGATCGCGGACCCATTCCCTTGAATGGGTCCGGGATCTGCCCGTTCCACAAAAAGATAGCACATGTTCCATGTTTTTGTGGGACTGAAGTACAGAACTGAACCCCACGGAAGCACTCAGTAGTGCTTCCGTAGTGTTCTGTTCCGTCATTCCGTTCCGCATTTCCGGATTTGCAGACCGATTGAAATGAATAGGTCCGCATCCGTGATGCGGAATGGCCACGGAACGATGCCCGTGTATTGCGGATCCGCAAATGCTGTCCGCAATACGGGCACGGAGCGCACACGTTAATGTGAAAGAGCCCTAACAGTTTAACTTAGCTCTAAAAATGAGCAAATCTCCTGAAATTCATTTTAGGTCCATCAAATTCCATTCAGTCAGAACAAATTTGATCCTAATCAAAAGTGGTCCTATTGTCTTGAAAAGTATATATAATAGTCTGGGGTCTCCTAGGACTGTATCCAACCCCTTTCAAGCTTTTTAATGCCAAGACTGCATTAGTAATGTCAAAGTAACAGAGTTATACATGGCTACAGAGAAATGGATGGTAGCTGAAGGTAACAAACATCATATAAAGCTATCTGTACTCTTCTCCCCACTACGAAACACACTCAGTGACACTAATTCACTCTCCATGTGCATTGTGTGTTTGACTGTCTCTCATTCTCTTTCTGATGTCCTCTCTTCTATGTGTAGCCCCACAATCCTCTCTAATCTTCTTTAATGCAATATTCTAAATATTGGGGGGGGGGATAAATTCTTTTAGGCTAGTTGTACACTAGTGTTTACTGATCTGGCCAGGAACAGTTTGCCAGATCCGGCATTGCTGGATGTTGCCAGAATCCTGTCTGGCCCCAATAACTATAATGATCTGACAGAAATCCGGCAAATGTGCTGGGCAAATACCTCTGTGTGCAGCGTTCTTGTCCATCTGATTCCCGGCGGTCCATGCCACAACAACTTGCCAGAAGGCTCTTACCGGCAATGTGAAACAGGACTAAATAATTACTTATTATTGTATTTTGCATGGAGAAAAAATTAATCTCATCAAGATGCAAATAACTAGTGCTAAATGGACATTCATCATTAAATAACTCAGCACCATGAAATTGCTTAACATGTTATGTAGAAATACTATACACCAATCATCCATAACATTAAAATAATATTGTGTAGTTCTCACTCATGGAGCCAGAACATCTCTGCCCTGAGCTCTGAAGGGGTCTTGTGGTATATAACACAAAGACTTTAGCACCAGATCCTTCAAGAGGTTATCCCATGAATAACGTAAAAAAATTAAAATCATACATAATCTAGTACATGACAATCTCTTTCTAACAAAGCTAGAGCCAGCCCTGTACCTCACGTCGATCCAGAGATCTCCCCATTTACTGCTCCAAATGTTCTGCTAGATTTATTTTAATCTGGCAATTTAGGGGCATGTCCTTTCTCAGAGGGCTTGTCCTGTCTGCTGCAGCTATTGGCAGTTGAAGGATGGAACTGAGCATGTGCTTTTATTTTAATAAGAAGGACAGAGAAATTAGAAAAAGCACAAACAGCAGGTGGCGCTATACAGATAGATTTGAGTGAATAACTCAGCAGCTATAACAAATTTTTAATTACAGGCAATTATAAAAGTATTAAGATCCAGATGCTAGTTTAAAAACGGTGGAATATAATTCATGAGACAACCCCTTTATATGCACCTGTCATTTAGTAAAACACTTGAATTACATGTATGGGCGTGCTGAGACTCCAAAAATTACTAAAACAAAGGGGAAGCGTGTTGCCCTTTTGTTTCTGACTGTCTTGTCTTGGCTTGGTATGAGCGTGTACACCTCTAAGTTGCCTCTCCAAGGTAAACATGAATGAGTAAAACTCTCAGCTAAGTTCTTCCGTCCCTTCATTTTAGCAATGAGTGGGGGTTTCGGCTCCTAGAACCTCACAGATCAAAATTTGTGACATGTAACTATGACATGCCAAAAGTTTTATAAAATGAAAATTGCACTTTAGTCAAAATAATTTTTGCAAAAATTGCACTTTAAAAGGGGTTGTCCTAAGGATAGGAGAAAAAGTGTCTGATCATTGACAATCACCAAAATGTGACCCCTATTTGAATGGGAAGTTGAGCATGACATCTATTCTTCTCTATGGAACTGATGCAGAGTGCTTTCCAGCAGTCTAGTAGAGTATGGATAGAGTGGCAAATGCGCCTACTATTTACAATGTAGAAGAAAAAGGGATTAGTCAAACCAAGCCCTTTTCTATTATTGCTCTACAGTCCGGCTCTGATCTTCAAAAGGCCATTGTAGGTACATTTATTGGTGAACAGAGGTCAACGCTCTGGCTGGACACTCTGACAGTCTGACTGTGCATCACCATAAGCACTAAGCTGTCATGCACTGTGTGTTCTATCACTTTTCCATCATAGCCAGCATCATCTTTTTGGCAATTTGTGCTACAGCTCTTCTGTGGGATGATACAGGCTAGCTTTCACTCCTCACATGCATGACAGAGCCTTGGACATGAATGATCTTTTCACAGGATCCCCTTCCTTGGACCACTTTTGGTAGATACCTGCCACTGCATATTAGGAACATCACAAAAGCTGCTATTTTGTAAATGTTCTAAGCTAGTGGTTTAGCCATATCAATTTGATCCAGATTTTCAACTTCTGTCAGCTGCAGAGGCGGGAGGGACGGTGACTTTCTACTTGCAGCTCACACTCCGACAGAACAGTGCTGCAGTGCTGTCTTAGGGTGTGCTGTTCAAAAGGACATGCCACAGATCCAGTTAGGCCACACCCCCTCCCACTCCTCAGCCAACAGAGATTGAAAAAATAAAGTTAAAAATCAACTTCTAGGTCCTGCTAAGACATGCCACTGACCCGGTTAGACCATGCCTCACCCCCCCCCCCCCCTCCGCAGCCGACGGAGGTTGCCAAAATGAAGTTAAAAATCAACTTCTGTCAGCTGCAGAGGTGGGAGGGACAGTAACTTTCTCTCTGCAGCTCTCTCTCAGACAGGACAGTGCTGCTGTCTTAGGGTTAGCTGTTAATAAGGTCATGCCCCCTATCTGATTAGGCCACGCCCACTCCCATTCTTCAGCCGACAGGGATTTAAAAAATGAAGTTAAAAATCAACCTTTAGGTCCTGCTAAGCCCCTACGCTGACCTGGTTAGGCAACGCCCACTCCCCCTATGCAGACGATGAAAGTTAAAAATCAACTTCTGTCAGCTGTAGGGGTGGGAGTGAGGGTGACTTTCTTCTTGCAGCTCACGCTCCGACAGCACAGTGCTGCTGTCTGAGAGTGAGCTGTTCAAAAGGACATCCCTGTGTCCGTCCAGGCCCTGTGCCAGACAAAGGACATGAAGTCTTAAAGCCGGACTGTCCAACCTAAAACTGGACCTCTGTCTCCCCTAGCAGGCTGCTGTGGAGGTCACAGTTAAGGGAATGGTCCGCTATGGAGGTCAGTATTAAGGGGCAGATTGCTGTAAAGGCCACTGTTAATGGGGAGGGCACCTGTGGAGGTCCCTGTCAAGGGGGTGGCGTGCTGTGAAATGCACTGTTAAAGGGGAAGGCTGCTGTACAGGTCAAAGTTAAGGGGGTGGGCTGCTTTGGAGGTGACTTTTTAAGTGACGGGGCACTGTGGGTGGTCAGTGTTAAGGGGTGGGGGCTGTGGAGGTCACTGTTAAGGGGCGGGTGCTGTAGATGTCACTGTTATAGTGGATAGCGTCCATATCTTTTAACGACACACACAAACATTAAATGAAATAAATATACCCGGGCTAGGCTGGGTCCTTCAGCTAGTGATAAAAGTAAACTTGAAATTACAAATAACGTTCTGTCCAAAATGGAGCAAAGTATAAATTTATGGATGAAGGCAATGATCAAAACTGATATTGTCATCGGTTACATTGGTTTTCCACTGACATAAAATTTCCTCAGTAGCTTAAAAAGCATCAGTTGAGATAATTGACAGCTGTTGTTTCTATCCTTCTTATGCACGGTCCCATTGACGTAAGCCTTATTCAAATCTCAGTGTTTTGGTCAGTTATTTCCATTAGTGATTGTGATCCAAAACCAGGTGTGGAGGCTACACAGACACAAGTATAAGGGAAAGATTTCCACCTGTTCTGGGTTTAGAGCCACACCTGTTTTTGGCTCACAATCATTGATGGAAAACACTGATCGACCACTGACTGTGTGAATAAGGCATTACTGTCAGGAAATGACCAAGCCATGATACAGTGCATGGCAATTTTAGGAGGGTGAGCCTGAATGCAGAACCAGTCGAGTTCCTGGTCAAGTGTCCAATGCTAGAGCTAGGCTGGTAATTTAAAAGGGTTTTCCAACATTTGAATGCTGTACAGAGACGGGTCCGAAGCATGTTTCTCTCAACACTAGCCGAGACTAGCTGCATGAAAGCCTTACATCACAAACACAATGTCAGGTGCCGGAAGGCGTGGTGTAAAGTATGCAGCCACTTGATTCTGAAGCAGTGGAACGCCAAGATGGCCATGGCAGCCTCTTTGTGCGCAAATGGATGAGGTGAGTATGTTTTTTTTTTTTTTAAAGCAATTTAAGGAAAATTGATTCATTACCACGAAGTGCGAAGAAATTCTGCTTTGCATTCAATTGAATTTTTTTTGAAATTCGGATTGAAATCTACTTCTGATACTTCGATTTGCTCAACACTATTGAAGACAGACTCCCCTCACAACTTTGATAGAAGACTCTTTAAACCCAAGTGACAATTACACTTTAAGTTACAGCATATAAGAATGGCCCTTTTCTGTTCCAGCATGGCAGAGCTGTGTTCTCTGGAGTGATAAACCATGTTCTCCAGGAGCTCCATTTACTAATGGGATGTCATAAAAGTTAAAATACGACCCCTTAAAGATCACCATACATGTCAATCATTGCTGGTGTGGTGTCAAGTTTACCATCACTGGACTCAGGAGCAGACTGGCGAGCTTAGGGCCCACCAGTAAAGTTAATTCTCGGGGCCCACTGCACAGCTACATGCAAATACTACCTGCTCACACAGCGGCAGGCAGCAGTAAGATGGGTCCTGGGGAAGAAGGATGCCGGCTGACCTGCCTAGTCTGTACTTAAAAGTCATCTCAGCCACCTGAGGCATCTACAATAATTAGAGATCCGGTTCGCCAAATTTTTCGGAAACATTAGCTTCCATCCGAATTTATTTGCAGTAAATCGTGTTAAAAAACAGCTATTTCCTGGCTGCTTAGAGCCTTTATAGTGGTGTAGAACACTGTGCCTTGCAGTAACATGCATAGGGAGTCTGCTTTAGTACTGAAATAATACTGTGAGTCCGTATTACATGCAGATGACAGGCGTTGCTCTTAGAATCACTGCACACTTCACTTATTTGGACGGTCATGGGGCCAAAACTGACAAAAATAACTCAAGTTTCAACTCATCCTTACAGGTAGATGTGAGCGTCAAGAAGAAGAGCACTCTTTTTACACCATCATCAGCTGATACACATAGATGTCTACAGAACCTGTTCAATTAAACGCTTATACAAGTAGAGCCCCCTCCCCCCCCCCCCCCGACAGAATGGAGAGGGTGCCAGCAGTAAGCTTCTGTTGACGTCACTGATTAATTTTCCCTATTCTCTGATCTGTTAGAACAATTACCCAAAAGAAAATGGATCCAGTCTGTGGAGCATCCGCCTTCACTTGGTCAGCATTTGCTCAATAATCCATCAGTATTGCTAAAGGCAAAAAAAAACTGAGTGAATGGAATATTTACATGTCTTCTGTGTTTTCTACCCACTCCTGCTTTTGAGTACTAAATCATAAGCCAATTCTGATGGGACAATACAGGCCTTAAGGACCGGGCTCATTTTCACCTTAGGACCAGGCCATTTTTTGCAAATCTGACCAGTGTCACTTTATGTGGTGATAACTTTAAAACGCTTTTTCTTATCCAGGCCATTCTGAGATTGTTTTTTCGTCACATATTGTACTTCATGACACTGGTAAAATTAAGTTGAAAAATTTCATTTTTATTTATAAAAATATCAAGTTTCAATTTCTCTACTTCTATAATACATAGTAATACCGCCTAAAAAAGTTTTTGATTTACATTCCCCATATGTCTACTTCATGTATCGATCATTTTGGGAATGCCATTTTATTTTTTGGGGACGTTACAAGGCTTAGAAGTTTAGAAGCAAATCTTGAAATTTTTCAGAAATTTTCAAAAACCCACTTTTTAGGGACCAGTTCAGGTCTGAAGTCACTTTGTGAGGCTTACATAATAGAAACCATCCAAAAATGACCCCATTCTAGAAACTACACCCCTCAAGGTATTCAAAACTGATTTTACAAACATCATTAACCCTTTAGGTTTTCCACAAGAGTTAATGGCAAATGGAGATAAAATTGAATCGATTTTTGGGGAAAATTTTCCGTTTGAATCCATTTTTTCCAGTAATAAAACAAGGGTTAACAGCCAAACAAAACTCAATTTTTATTGCCCCGATTCTGTAGTTTTCAGAAACACCCCATATGTGGGCGTAAACTGCTGTATGGCCAAACGGCAGGGCACAGAAGGAAGGGAACGCCATATGGTTTTTGGAAGGCAGATTTTGCTGGACTGGATTTTTGACACCATGTCCCATTTGAAGCCCCCAGATGCACCCCTAGAGTAAAATCTCCAAAAAAGTGACTCCATCTAAGAAACTACACCCCTCAAGGTATTCAAAACTGATTTTACAAACTTTGATAACCCTTTAGGTGTTCCACAAGAGTTATTGGCAAATGGAGATGGAATTTCGGAATTTCTATTTTTTGTTACCTTGCCTCAAAAAAAGTGTAATATAGAGCAACCAAAAATCATATTTACCCTAAAATAATACAAACAAAACTGCCACCTTATCCCGTACTTTCCAAAATGTGGTCACTTTTTTGGAGTTTCTACTGTAGGGGTGCATCAGGAGGGCTTCAAATGGGACATGGTGTCAAATATCCAGTCCAGCAAAATCTGCCTTCCAAAAACCATATGGCGTTCCCTTCCTTCTATGCCCTGCCGTTTGGCCATACAGCAGTTTATGACCACATATGGGGTGTTTCTGAAAACTAGAGAATCGGGGCAATATATATTGAGTTTTGTTTGGCTGTTAACCCTTGCTTTGTTACTGGAAAAATTGGTTAAAATGGAAAATGTGCAAAAAAATAGCTATTTTCGGACCGTTTTTTTTTTTGTTATTTACCTAGATTGTGTGCTATTTCTATAGATCAGGTTGCTACGGACGCGGCAATACAAAATATGGCTACTTTTTGGGGGGTTTTGTTTCAGTTTTACATAATACAGCATTTTTGAAAAAAAAGATTTTTTAGTGTCTTCACATTCTGAAAGCCATATATTTTTTTAATTTTTTGGGCGACTGTATTATGTAGGGGCTCATTTTTTGCGGGATGAGATGGCGGTTTGATTGGAACTATCTTGGGGTGCATATGACATTTTGGTCGCCTGCTATTACACTTTTTGTGATGTAAGGTGACAAAAATGGCTCTTGACACCGTATTTTTTATTTTTTTTTTGTGTTCACCTGAGGGTTTTGGTCATGTGTTATTTTTATAGAGAAGGTTGCGACGGACGCGCCGATACCAAATATGTATACTTTTTATTTATTTATTTAAGTTATATACAATATTATCATTTTTTAAAACAAAACAAATCATGTTTTAGTGTCTCCATAGTCTGAGAGCCCTATTTTTTTTTTTTTGGGGGGTGATTGTCCTATGTGGGGTATCATTTTTTGCGAGATGAGATGACGGTTTGATTGGCACTATTTTTGGGTGCATATAACTTTTTGATCGCTTGCTATTACAGTTTTTGAGATGTGAGGTGACAAAAATGTTTTTTTTTTACTTTGTTTTTATTTTATTTTTTTAACAGTATTTACCTGATGGGTTAGATAATGTGATATTTTTATAGAGCAGGTTTTTACGGATGCGGCAATACATAATATGTATACTTTTTATTTATTTATTTTACTTTAACACAATAATCTCCATAGTCTGAGAGCCATATTTTTTTTATTTTTTGGGCGATTGTCCTATATAAGGACTCATTTTTTGCAGGATGAGATGGCGGTTTTATTGGTACTATTTTGGGAGGCATACGCCTTTTTGATCACTTAGTATTACACTTTTTGTGATGCAAGGTGACAAAAATGGCTTTTTTACACAATTTTTTTGTGTTTTTTTTACGGCATTTGCGTGAGGGGTTAGGTCATGTGATATTTTTATAGAGGAGATTTTTACGGACGCGGCGATACCTAATATGTGTAGTGTATTTGTTTTTTTTAATTTTTATTCAGTGATATGTATTTTTCTTATTTTTACTTTTCTTTTCACTTTTTTGACATTTTTTTGACCCAGACCCACTTGGTTCTTGTAGATCCAGTGGATCTGGTGTCTATCTAATACAGAACAGTACACTATATAGTGTACTGCACTGTATTTTTTTACTTTTCACAGTCTGGTCAGACTTCTGCCTTTAGCAGAAGTCTGACCAGAGTTACTATACCATGGCAAGCAGGACGCTTCTGAAAGCGTCCTGCTGCCATGGTAACCATCACCCGCTGCCACAAGAGAGCAGCGGGTGATGGAAGAGAGGTGATCTCCCTCCCTCTACTATCCTATCCCGTCGGGGGCTGCAAAGGTACGGCAGCCCCCGATGGGAGAGGGAGGGAGCTCCCTCCATGTTAACACCTTCTATACCGCGGTCCGTACGGACCGCGGTATAGAAGGGTTAAACTGCTGACATCTGCAGCACAGATGTCAGCAGTTTATAGCAGGGGTCAGCAATGTGCTGACCCCTGCTATACCCACTAGACACCAGGGAAATCGATTGAAAGGAGGCGGCGGGGATCGCAATTGCATCCCGCCTGCCCACCGCCCGCCCACCCCAGCACCGCCGCAATCCCCCTGCACCGCCCGGGGACACTAATATGGCGGGGGGGTTAAAATTTACACTTTGGGGCATATTTTAGTCTCTGATCCCGCGGTCACAGACCGCGGGGATCAGAGACTACAGACTAGCGCAGCAAACCGCAGGTCTGAATTGACCTGCGGTTTGCTGCGATTGCTGACATGGGGGGGTCACAGGACCCCCTTGGGCATTGTGCCAAGATGCCTGCTGATTGATTTCAGCAGGCATCTTGTTCCGATCACCGCCACGTGCGCAGCGGTGATCGGATATTCACAGGGCGTACATGTACGCCCTTGGTCCTTAAGTACCAGGATGCAAGGGCGTACATGTACGCCCTTCGTCCTTAAGGGGTTAAAGCTGCTACACAGACATGATCTGTTGTGCATCTTGTTTTTCCTTCCTTCTGACAGATCAGAAGAACTGTCAAATAAATGATGATGCCAGCCAGGCCGAAAACCAAAATAGTGGACCAGTCATAAAGTGGGGAGGGTGGAAACAGCATGAGAAGTCCACAGAGTAGCCCTATGACATAGTGGTGAGGTGAAAGCAGCATGAGGAGACCTCAGAGTGGCTCAATGACAGGGTCTGGAGGAGGCGGCAGTATGAGGAGGCCACCGAGTGGCACAATGACCAAGTCTGTATGTGGCAGCAGCATGAGGAGACCACTGAGCGGCACAATAACAGAGTTTGGAGGTGGCTGCAGCATAAGGAGACTACAGTGCAGCACAATGACAGAGTCTGGAGGTGGCAGCAGCATGAGTAGGCCACAGAGCAGCACAATGATAGAGTCTGGAGGTGGCGGCAGCATGAGGAGGTCACAGAGCGACACAATTACATAGTCTGAAGGTGGCAGCAGCATGAAGAGACCACAGAGCAGCTCAATGACAGAGTCTGGAGGTGGCGGCAGCAGTAGCAGCATCAGTAGGAGGCCACAGAGTGGCACAATGACAGAGTCTAGAGGTGGCGGCAGAATCAGGAGGCCACAGAGTGGCAAGGTGACATACTGTGGAGGTGGGTGGCAATACCAGGACCCCGCTGAAGATGGTGGGTGAAAGAAGGAGCACCTGGCATCAGATGTGTGGCATAAGGCAGGTAAAAGCATCAGAATAGTAAGTAGCTGAAGCAGGTATTCAGAAGAAACCGGTCTCTTTTGTCAAATTTCTGGGTGGCTCCATGGATGATCTAGTCCAGGGATAGGCGAACTGCAGCTCTCTAGCTGTTGTAAAACTACAATTCCCACCATGCCCTGCTGTAGGCTGATAGCTGTAAGCAGTAGATTTGCAACAGCTGGAGAGCCGCAGTTTGCCCATCCCTGATCTAGTCTGATGCATCAGGCATTGGTGTGTGGAAATCTTGGCTGATCCAAGCCTGATTCATCTTGATGCAGTGTCCCACTATGTGCTATATGTGGGCACTTTAAACTCTTGCTAAATGTCATATCAAATGTATTGTGGTATAATGCTGTAATTCCCTTTAACAAGATGGCAGTGTCATTTACCTTTATTCACCCCTAGTTTGGGGGAGGGGGGTTAAAGCTAGTGTGCCCAATGAGAATGAAGAGATGAGAAAGTTATTGTAGGAGGCGGGAATTTGTATTTCCACCAAAATAATTAATAAAAGATGTTACTGCATATAAGTGCAGCGCTTAACGCAGAGTACAAGATTTTTTTACAACAAAATAATTAAAAAAATATTTTACTACATATAACAGCATTGCTTAATACAAACTACTGGGAAGGTCATGGAGCGTCTTAGTCATCCGGCATGTTTTTTCGCTCCGCTAAAAGATTATTTCGACAGTGTGTAGAAGCCACACAGGGGCTCCCACATTGCAGATTTATCATAGAGACATCATGAAGAATGCTGAATACCATTTTTTTACCGCCAAAATAAGTCACAAAAGATTTTTCCACAGATAACTGCAGTGCTGAATACAATTTTTTTTCCCCACAGAAATAAGTCACAAAAGATTTTACCACATATAACTGCAGCGCTGAATGCTGAATACAATTTTTTTTCCACCAAAATAAATCTCAAAAGATCTTACCATATATAACTGCAGCGCTGAATGCCGAATATCGTTTTCTACTGATATACGCCACTAAAGGCTTTACCACATATAACTGGAACGCCAAGAATATTTTTCTTTTTCCACGTATATACACCACTAAAGGCTTTTCAACAGAGGGTTATAGGCTGTCAGTTTAAAAAATATAATGGTGCCTAAGGCAAAGTGATCTGAAGTGAATAGGACGTAGCGGAGGAAGTAAAAGACGCGGTCCTCGTCCGGTTTCTGTCCTGCAGAAAAGTCCCCGTAGTTTCCAGTAAGCAATACCGCAGATAGATTCGGGCTGGTGTGAATTAGTTCACATTTTTGTGCAGGGTTAGTGCATAGTGCATTCACCTGTATTGGTGCGCCGCTCTTATGGATGTCATCACGAAAGCGCGCAGTGTGTGAAATTTAAATAAAAAATTTCACCACAATGTAATTCAGTCCATACTGCAAAAAGGACTTTCCCACATATAACTGCAGCGCTGAACGCGTAATATATCTTTATTTTTCTACTGAAATATGCCACTAAAGGCTTTACCACATATAACTGCAACAGTGAACGCAGAATATAATTTTATTTTTCTACTGATACACATCAAAAAAGGTTTTTTATGATTTAATTGCAGCAACGAATTACGAATGTATATTTCTTTTTCTACTGATATACGTCAATAAAGGTTTTCTATATATAAGTGTACTAGCGAATGGTGAATGTGTATTTTTTTTTCTACTGCAATATGCCAGTAAAGGCTTTACCAGATATAACTGCAACACTGAAATGAGAATATATTTTTTTGTAGTACTGAAATACGCCCCTATACGCTTTCACTAGAAATAACTGCAGAAGAGACCAGAGAATATATTTTTCTTGTTGGACTGAAATATGCCCCTATACTCTTTCACCAGAAATAACTGCAGAAGGGAACTGAAAATATATTTTTCTTGTGGTGCTAAAATACGCCCCTATACACTTTCACTAGAAATAACTGCAGAAGAGACCAGAGAATAAATGTTTCTTGTTGGACTGAAATATGCCCCTATACGCTTTCACCAGAAATAACTGCAGAAGGGAACTGAGAATATATTTTTCTTACATATTTTTCTTGTAGTACTGAAATACGCCCCAGCCGCTTTCACCGGAAATAACTGCAACAGTGCAGTGCGTATATATTTTTCTTGTTACACTGAAATACGCCCCTATACGCTTTCATCAGAAATACCTGCAACAGTAGGAATACAATAGGAAAGTTGCCTACCTCATACTATATAAGAACCTCCCCAGCAGGCATTTTCTACTGTTTTGTAAAGTTCTTAGAGAGACAGCAGTGTTATTGCTGTGCTCTGTGCTTTCCACTCATAGATAGTTAAATTGCTTATAGCTTATATATAATACAGATAGTTAGTGGGATATAGTCAGTGTAGGTTATATCCTGATATAGTGTAGCTGTTGCAGTGCAATGTATTAGGTAGTGTGATAGGTTCTGCTGTCCATACATACATGCTACAGACATAGTGATGTGATGTCACAACAATACATATTGCACCAATCAGTAATATGTAGTCAGACGTTCTGTGAAGTTTAACGTATTGTGCCAAAATATTTGCATCATTAGTGCCGATTAGCGCAATCACAAATATATTGGAGCCATTTTTAATGTTCTGACGTGCCAACCATTCTCTCCAGTCTCAGGAAACTTCTAGCAGCTTGGAAAATGCAGCAAAAGTGACCCACGCCTGTATTGCAATTTTCTCAATCAAGAAAATAATTGCGAATTTTCGAATTCGTGAATATATGATGAATATTCTACAAAATATTTGCAAAATATCGCAAATTCGAATATTGCCCCTGTCGCTCATCACTAGTCATTTACCGTCTCAATGTATTGTTGTTTCTACCACTATGCTTTGCAGTTTATAGCTTCTGTTGGATTTGTGGTTAGCTTGTGTTTGGTTCCCAGCTTAGTTCCTGGTGCTTTCTAATCCTTTTTGTATTTTGTTTATATGCATGTGTGTGTTGCTTTTCACTGTTGTTTATCATTAGGATAGATAGATAGATGGATAGATAGAGAGATAGATAGAAAGATAGGAGATAGATAGATAGATAGATAGATAGATATGCGATATATAGATATGAATAGATAGATAGATAGATAGATAGATAGATAGATAGATAGATAGATAGAAGATAGATAGATAGATAGATAGATAGATAGCAAATCCTTCATGTATGTGGACAGCACAGCTGAAAAAGTACAGTGTAATTGGGTGTGCCAACTGCCGCTGAAGTGATCCAACATCCAAACAAACTTAAATCAAAGAAATTCCATGGCACTCCCAGGGATGTAAATCAAAAGTAGTGTTCTTTAAACACCAAAGCCACGTTTCCGTCCTCTTACTGGGACTTTTCTCAAACAGTGACTGATAATAGATAGACACTGTAGATAAATACTGTAGATAGATAGATAGATAGATAGATGCAGTAGATAGACCTATAGGAGATAATTAGATAAATAATGTAGATATAGATATATTTTTCCTCCCTCTAAACTTGTATTCAAGTTAGTGAAACTTTCAGTAAGAAAAATAAACCTGCCCTTTGTTGTTTTGTTCTGATTGTCAGAAGGGCCGGTGAGATATTTACAAAATGAAAACGAGCCTTTGAGGTAATGTTCCCTTCATCTGCATGAAAATTAATTGAAAGCAAATGAGCACTTTGCTTGTGGTTGGTGTTCGAGGGAATAAAACAGAGCACCGTTCCTGTACTGTGTGCGACAAATGTAATTTCACCTTTGTGCTTCTCCTACACATTATACCTAGAAGAAACACGTCATATGATGGAATTTATCAAACCTTTATTCCCAGTGTAAGTCAGAATGCAATACCCCGCAGAGGATAAAACCTATCTGTCTGGGGCACATTCAAAGGAATCTTTCATTGCTCCTAATACACTGTGTAAGGGAAGAAGCAAGTGAGCTGGTTCATCGATGAAATAACCTGATATCTAGCTATAGCATATAGAGGTTTCCCCATCTTGAAATGTGGAGTGACGCATTCATATATGTCTCTAAACTATATAGGCAGTATACGAAAACTTTAAAGAAATTCAAAACTCAGTAGGATACATGGAAATCATGTTTCATGTAAGGGAAAAGAACTCAAGATATAACAAAAAATCAATGTGATTAATGTGCTTATATAAAAGGGCAGCACTCTGAAACAAGAATGATGAAAATAGGGAGGTATTTGATTCCCTCATGCCTGCATTGGATTTTTCGACTGACTTTACATAACCATTTTCATTCTCAGGCTTTCATGTGATCCTGGTGAAGATTTATCAAGACTGGTGTTTCTACCACCAGTCTTGATCTACTTGGAGGTGGCATAAGATGTGCCAAAATTATTAAGAGAAGCTGGCGTAGCTTGATGATTGGTGCTGTAAATATGTTTTTCTCACCTACTTATAAAGAAGTGGATAAAGCCCCCTAATTGCCAACTATCTTATATCTGTTGACAGATATTGGTGGAAATAATAATGAAAATGAAATTATTATGGCTCAGTAAAAACCTATTAGTGGAGCTAGAGAATGAAGGTCCAAGATGTGGGCAACACTGTATTTGCATTCTACAAAGGATAGAAAAGTGACAGCAAACATACCTACACTTAAAGGGAATATGTTATGATAAGCTATTCAATAGGAATGTGTCACCAGAGACCTCCCTATCAAACGGTTTGCATAGATACTTTTTCCAAACATGCAAATGAGACATTTGGTGCTATGAGGGCGTCACCATTTCTTTTGTTGCATCCAAGCTACCCTCCTTTCTGTGGCCAACCTCTCCCTGGCAGATTTGATTGACAGAGCCATGCAGTGGCAAAGCAGTGAGGGATGGGCTAACCACAGAAAGAAGCAGAGCTTGTGTAATCGAAGTTTTGTAAACTTTGCTCATTTCTAATTGCAGCGCATTACAGCGCTCTATTGTGGAATGCATTGTAATGCGAATTGTTGAAATTAGTTTTGTCTCTGCTTTGCCTTTTTTTTATAATTCAATTTGGGTCCAAAATCTATTATGCCTCGATCAAATATGCTCTTGAAAATTGGTATATAACACTCTTTAAAGGGATTCTGTCACCAAATATAACCTCTCTAACCTAAACATATGCTCATGTCCAGGGTAATCTGAGGATTCCTAAACTGGCCTTATTAAATCGAACTGTGGCTTTATTTTTCTAAAAAACTGGTTTTAATAACCTGTCAATCACTTACTTAAGGTGCCCAAGGGGAGGTCTGTTGATCTAGGGTGCCCAGCAGCACCCCTCACCATTCGATGCCAAGCGCCGCCTTCCCTGTCTTCAGCGCCGCCTACTACACCTTAGCGCCACCTCACAATCCTCCTAGTCTCGCTGCCAGATTCCGCGCGTGCGCACTAGGCTCAGTGTATCATCTCAGGGTTGAGCGAAGTGCAAATAAGGCCGCCGCATTCGCACTTCGCACAAGGAAGCTGCTGCCAGCAGTCCGCATGGACACATCAGCCTGAGTGAGGCGGTGCTGAGGTGTAGTAGGCGGCACTGAAGACAGGGAAGGCGGCGCTGGGCACCGAACAGCGAGGGGTGCTGCTGGGCACCATGGATCAATGGACCTCCACCTGGGCACCTTAAGTAAGTGATTGACAGGTTATTAAACCCAGTTTTTTAGGAAAATAAAGCCTCAGTTCAATTTAATACGGCCAGCTTAGGAATCCTCAGATTACCCTGGACATTAGCATATGTTTAGGTTAGAGGGGTTATATGTGGTGACAGAATCCCTTTAAGGTCGCCTAGGACTCATATTCTTTCAAAAAACTGAGAAAAATGGAAGTCCTAGAAGACGAGAGAGAGAGAAACGTACATACAAATTAGCATATCTGACATCTGCTGGTATCAGAGAGGCTTAGTGTTCTCTTCTTTTTTTGAATGAAGCATGGCTTTGCACAAATAAGTGGGAAAAAGTTATGCATGTATATTTTAAAGTTTATAAGTGTTTTTTTAATAAATTTTTCATATGTTCTGTTGGCCTCTGAGGAATATCATGAGGCTTAACATATAAAAATTATCTAAAATATATATTTCAAACACATCAAAACACAGTATACACTTTCTGCATAGTTTTCATATGTTTTTGATGTGCTGAACTGGGATTTCATTACAAAGTACAACTGTAATGTCTGTCTATCCAGTACGGCAGGGGTTTGTTAGTTTCACCAGAAGAAATTAATCTGCATCTCTTCATAATGCGTATGTCCACTCTATATTGCATTGTAAACTTTCCCATCGCACACTCAGGACTAATCAGCCATAAAGGGAATGTGTCATCAGAAAATAATCTATTGGTTAAGTCAAGCTTTTTATGTTAAACATATTTTAAAGATATTTTGGTGGTTATTTTTATTTTTCCATGTCACTATATTCAACCCCTTAACTTTTTCAGTTCACATGGCCATATGTTGTTTGAGGGACAAGTTGTACTTTCCAACGTCACCATTTAATATTGCGTATAAGGTAGTGTGAAGCTGGAAAAAAATTCCAAATGGGGTAAAATTGCAAAAAAAAAAAAAGCAATTCCACCACAGTTTTGCGGGTTTTTAAATTTTGGCGCTCGATGTGCGATGAAACTGACCAGTTAGTTTTATTCTACAGGTCAGTACCTATATGTATAGGTTTTCTTGCGTTGTGATAGTGAAAAAAAATTCAAAAGTGGGAAAAAATATGTTTAACTTTTTTGTCGCCATATTTAGACCCCTATAACTTTTTTGTAATTATGTGTACGGAGCTGTATGGGGGCTAATTTTTTGTGTCGTAATCCGATCTTCTTATTGATACCATTTTGGGGTGTGTATGACTTTTTGATCACCTTTTATTTAATTTTTTTTTAGGAAATGAAGCGTCCAAAAATGGCGAATCGGCCATTTGGACGCTTTTTTCTGTTTTTCTGTTTACTTTATGGGGAATATTTTTTTTTATATTTCTATAGTACTGGCGTTTCTGCACATTGCAACACCCATGATGTGTAGTTTTTATTTTATTTTTATTTTGGCAAAAAGGGGTGATTTGAACTTTTATGGTTTATTTATTGACTTTTTAAAAACTTTTTTCAAATTTTTTTTACACTTTCCTATAGTTCTCATAGGGAACTATAACAATCAATGATCTGATTGCTATTTTCATATACTTCAATGCAATAGCATTCGAATATATGAAAAAATCGCATATTTCCTATGGAGCCTTTTACAGGTTAGGCTCCATAGGAAATACTATGCAGCAGCCTGGGTTTCATTCATA
This sequence comes from Bufotes viridis, assembly GCA_033119425.1. Taxonomy (NCBI): domain Eukaryota; kingdom Metazoa; phylum Chordata; class Amphibia; order Anura; family Bufonidae; genus Bufotes; species Bufotes viridis. The sequence continues at coordinate 145,310,564 of CM065592.1, read as the reverse complement.
GACTGACACACGGGGGAGCAGGAGAGCAAACCGAAAGTAAAACTTTCGGTTTGTGCATGCTCAGATGCCGAGGTCAGAATTGACCACGAGATTTGAGGGGTTAAATGTCCGCGGTCACGGACATGAGCTGCGAGTTGTGGGTGTCTGCTTCTATGGCGCCCACATCAGCAGGAATGGGCGCCATCTTTAAAGACCGGATACAGGACGTACCCGTACATCCTGTGTCCTTAAGAGGTTAAAAAAAAATAACTAAAATTCAGCAATTTTTAAAATGGTCCAGTAAGCTTCACAACATGTAAAGATTTCCTGTCTCTCCAGGTCACTTTTCAGCAGTCATCTCATAGTCACATAATTACAATGACAATTTTTCACATATAGATCACACCATTCACAATATGTGATAATTGCAGTTTATTTACTTCCTTTCTGTACAATGATCTCTACACAGGTCACAGAACATGTCTAGAAACATAAAAGTCAAGGAGTTCTTTTCAGACTATTCTGCTTATGGTGATGTCGATGAGTAATATCCCAGAGTGGTATTACCATTCCTACATTCTGCTACCCTCTCCAATGGGCTAACCATAATGTCATTTGTATATTTTTTCCAGGTCCTTTGTCACTGTGCATTCATAATGTTGCTATGAAAACATTATGTTCATGTACTATGCCTGGTTCACCAGCAGGTGGCAGTGTATATGGCAGAGAGATCTGGATAGAATGGAACTTACGGGTCAGTGCCGTTTCCTACCAAGGGAGTGGCTGCAGGAAGTTTTCTGTCAGTCTTAGTCTAGTCTAGAGTTGGAAGGAGAGGAGAATCACCCTGACTTCTTACAGATTAACCTACCGAGTGTTGCCAGGGGATCAACAGCCAAAGGCACCCCACTCCAAAGGCACCAGAACACCCCTAAAGTCTAGCGACCAGACTAAAGCGGAGTTTAGCACAGCAGAGAGAAAAAGCAGAATATTTAAGTTTGCCTGCCAGTTTATGCCAAAACCTGCTGAAACCAAGAGAAACACAACCTTGTACAGATGCAAGTTGATTCAAGTAAAGCTGTTGAACTTTATAAAGTCTGGACGTGACTTATTCTCCACCTCCACCATTACTCTCCCCTTTATTGCTTTGCAGCCTAACCCTGGGGAGCGATGGTATCGAGGTAGGAGCACTGTGATACACACAGAAAACTATTGAGACTGCACCCCACCACTCTGCATTCCATTATACCTGGGACATGATCAGCCTTGGGCGATGGCACGTTCCATGTGCTGTAAAGAATATGTCTAAATCCTGTTAACAGCAGCTTATGCAAGATGGCAGCCTTCATAATCATGTACAAGAAATAGAATAAAACATATTAGAAAGAAAGAAATATGTTTCACTATCCAATTTTAATTCGTAAAAAATGAAATAAAACTATTGGTAATACATTCCCTGGGTGCCCATACACCTTCAATAGCTGTCAGCCAACTGCCCCCATACACATGCATGTTTGGCTCATTCAATCCTTCTCAACTAAGTTGCTGCCATATGCTTTGATGGTAGCATATATTCCTAAGAGCAAAATGATCAGGCTTTAAAATATAACATAGGCTTGTTTCATACTACCATTTAAAAGGTCTGGCAGGCTGTTCAGGCCGAGAACAGCCTGTTGGATCCATCCTTGTTGGGCGCAGCCGTGCTTTACCTGCTTTCCATCTGGCCCCATTCACTATAATTGCGGAGATCCAACTGCAACCAGGCAAATATGCCAAGGAACAGCCAAATACCGCTGCAATAGATATCACCTGTTGTGAATGTAGAGCATTCTGTGTTGTCTACTGTAGAGGTGATATCCATCATTGTCACTGTCTGTGATGATATTTAAATGACTGCTGAAATGTCTGTATAGACCAAGAAGTGGTGCTTATTATTAGGCCTAGTGGTTAGTCCAAAAACTGCTGAATTTTAGGATTTTTTCAATCTCTAAATAGTGACAGGGAAAACTAAAGATAATGACGAAAAATGCATACATTTAACATAAAGATCTGATTTAAACAATAGGTGATTTTTTGATGACACATTCCCTTTGAAGGGCCTGTCCTGGTGCCCTTTATCACAGAAGAACTGATATAGCTGTAGTTTACAATGGGCAATAAATAGTCCTGAGTTCTATCAAGTTATCAAAGTTCTAAATGACTGAAGAGAAGTCAATCACCACTTATAACATTTAACACAATATACCATTACATAATATTTGTGTGGCTTTAGTATTGCTCTATTTTCTTGCTTTTAAGAGTATTTACTGATTCATCTGTTCAAGTGATAACATTGAATATTATCTAACCATCCAAAAAATAGCAGTAATTTGCAGTTTGCTTACAACACAAGCTATTTTTACGTGGCATCTTTACCAAGGGCACAATTTGATCTCGAACCTTTCCTATTTTTTTCTACTCTAAGCTTGAACTCCCACAGCCTTCATGCCGTTCCTTTCTTCTGTTTTCTTTGTATCCTTCTCATTGTTTTCAAAGAGTTTCATTCCAAAGATCCTTGTCAGAACTTTTCCAGTGTCTGCAGAAGAGTCTCAGGGGTTGAAATGAGCTATTCATCTTTTCAAACCTGATGTGAGCGATCTGCCCAGTGTAAATGCAAACTGTTTATTTATGCAAATAGAGCAGTTCTTTTATTTACTGATAACAATGATGTTGCTTTTTTTCTTCATTTTTCATCTTTTGGAGTGACACGTATAAAAATGGGCAATGATACAAACATAATGTTTTTTTTCGCTTGCCTTCTATCCCTTGTTGTGTTTTACATAGTCCATCTCACACCCATAAAATGTATTATATATATAATGTATATATATATATATATATATATATATATATATATATATATATTTATTTGTGGTCATGGCTACGGACAGGAGAACCTGGGTCCCTGAAGAACAAGATCCTGACTGACTAACCTAACTAACAGCTTGCTGACCTGACTAAATGGCTGGCAGGGTGCCCTTAGCCATGCCGTGGGTAAGCCTATAAGGGGGCAAAAACCAAGCCAAGTATTGTATAAATAACTTTATTGAACATGTACCAAATCATAAAGCCAAACTGCGAAAGGCCTTGGATATCTCAGTGTGAGGATTCAGGATAGGACGAGCAAAACACGAAGAGTGCCAACGACCCATCTTACGAATTATAAGGCCGGGGACATTATGCCTTGAAGCCGCTGATGCTGCCACAATGCGTAACGAGTGCGCCGATGCTAAGGTGTGAATATGTGAGATGAACTGAGATGGCGTGATGGTTCTGACCTTAAAAGGGGGCAATGGGCTGTCCAGGGCGGAGTCCCCCAAGACTAACAGCAAACTGAGCACCATTCGTTGAAGGTCTGGAACTACTTCACCTCCACTGGTGGCCCTACCTGGGAGGTTTTGGATGCCAGGAGGTATAAGGTGAAATGGTCGTTACAACATACTAGCTGACCCCTGGTTAAGCCTTTGACCTTGGCCGAAATACTGGTAAATTCCCCTGGTCTCAAAAACCCATAGAAGCTAAGGTACATGCCACTTTGATGACTGTGCTGGAATGGAGCCCAAAAGGAAGACCATCTAGGGAGGTGGAAAGCTTCCTGAAGAGTTCCCCCGACAAAGGCTGACTGCTCGGAATGGACCCCACGCCACCCTTTTGAATGCCTCTGAGAGTTGCTTTGATTGCCTGGGACAAGAACACCAACCTACTCTCTGGATCCTCCAACATAGAAAAATTCTGGACCCCGGCCAAGTACAATTTGATAGTGTTGTAGGACAGTTTGAGATCGGTATGACAGTAAGCTATGAAAGCTGTGATATACGTGGTCTTATCGGTATTCTCCCTTGGGTAAAGGAGTGAGAATCTGTTAAAAGTATTCCAAGCGGTTTTATAATTCCTGGCCATGTTTACAGACAGAGACTTTTGCATCAGAGACTTGGCTGAAGAAATGTATGATTTTAATCCATTATTAGTGATTGAAAAGCTAAAGGGGATAGTCCCACTCGTTCTGCCTCTGGCATGATCTGTAAGAAAGCATTAAAATTAAAACGTGATAATGCATCTGTGCGACGTTTCGTATACCCTGAATGTGCCCGCATGATACGTGAAAATTGTGCTGCAGGGGGAGCCAAACCAGCCTGCGGACAAAAGACATGATCCGTGGTGACTGAGATCTGCCTCTAGTGATTATTTTTACCAACATCTGGTTATCAGTGATGAAAGCCACTGAAGAATTGGCCCATTGCCTGCCCCATACTTGGGCAGCTGCTACGATCAGGTAGATTTCTAATAATGGAGAAAATTTCAAAGCAACTCTTGCTGAAGAAATCTCTGACGGCCAGGAACCTGCAAATCATTGATCCCCACAGATTGCCGCGAAAGCCCTGGAATAAATCAAGGCGGATGCGGGCCCCAGTTGAGGAACGAACAGGGAGACTCCGTTCCATTTGGCCCAAAAAGGCCTTCCACATGGCCAAATCGGCTATAGCTTGGGAATCCAAACGAATGAGGCTGTCTTGCTCAGGAGCTGAGGGGAGTAACTCTAATAGCCTAGACATGAAAGCTCTACCTTGGGGCATGACTCTGGTGGTGAAATTTAACATGCCTAGCAGAGATTTCAATTCTACTTTAGGACACGTCCTAGTGCCCACTGATTTGAATATGGCCTCCTCGATTTTCGTGAGTTTTTTTTGCTGGTAGCCTGGCCTCCATTTAAACGATGTCCAAGACTATGCCCATGAAAGTGATTACTGTCACAGGGCCTTCTATTTTTGAGGGTGCCACTGGGACATTGAGCCTTGAAAAAGCATGAAGAAGGGTCTTGAGCTTGCTGGGTTTGCAGTCTGGCTTCTCTATCAATAGGAAATCATCCAGGTAATGGATGACCAGCAGACAGTCACAGCGGTTGACTAAGATCTAGTGCAAAGCCTGTGCAAACTGATCAAAAAGCCAGGGACTGCTTTTAGCCCCGAAAGTTAGGCGGTTTGCAAAGTAGTGATCTTGCCACTTGAGCCCGTAGAACTTCCAAAGCTGCGGCTGAATGGGCAGCAGTTTGAAAGCGTCAGCGATGTCCACCTTGGCCAACCATGCCCCCCTGCCTACCTGGAGAATGAGTTGAATGGCCTCGTCTATTGAAGAGTACCGTATTTAAAACTCCTCAGAGGGAACTAGGGAATTTAAACTAGGTATGCTTGAACCATGAGGTGCAGAAAGGTCGTAAACCAAACATTTTTTTATTAGAAAACTTCTTTGACACGATGCCTATGGGGTTGATCTTACAATAGTCAAAAAGGACAATGGAAAACGGTCCGATGAGAAACCCCTTCTCCAGTTCTGATCTGATTAGTGCCCCCACTGACTTGGGATCCCTGGCTGCTGACAAGAAGTTGGAACCCTCCCAAGTGGACTGGGGAAGAGCTACTAGGCCAGTGTGAAAGCCTGCAGTGAACCCAGAAACCAAAAATTGGCCAAACTGCGGATTGTGGTGGCCTTGTAGAAGGGCTGCCAATAGGTCCACATTAACCCCGGTTAGTCATAATGGTCTGGAGGATCTTTGAGGAAAAACTGTTAGGGGTGTGCCCTGAAACACACGGACCAAACGTGGAGGGCCCTACATTTGTTGTAGTAGCAGGCGTGCAGGTTGTAATTGTTGCAAACCTGGCTGTTCCCCAAGAAAACTATGGGACGACCCATTTTGTCCGTGGTTGGGACCCGGAGCTACTGGAAAAGATCTACTCTGGGTCATTGAGGAACCTACATTGGGGCACCAATCTGAGGACTGGCAGATTGACTGGCAGGAGGCACACGCTGGGGCCTTGAGCCCCGCAAAATGCTGGCAAAAAAGCTCCATGTCCATGGAAGCCCAGTTTGTGACGGGCTGGAACTGGGCAAGAGCGACGGCAGCCTTGGCAGAAAACGAGCAGTGGTAGTCATAGAAAGCATGCCAGCCATACTTGTGGCCCAAGTCCGTGACCCGGTAAAGGTAGGTATCCAACTCCTCCCACCTCCCAGGGTGGGCTGAGCAAAGGACATCCCTGAACAGACTGAAATCCAGGACGAACTCGGTGATGGACAGTATTTTGTTGAGGCGGGTATCCCTGGCCTTGAGAATGATGGACACATCGCCGCAATTGATCATTTTGCTCTCAACGGTGTCGTGAGTGGCTATTAGGATGGACGCTAGATTAATGTTTTTTCCCTCTAGAATGACTCTTTTGATGTGATTGGGTATGAAATGTGAGGGAGCTACATCTGGCGCTCTTAGGACCCTACCTGGGGGAACGGGCCCTGAAGTTAAGGCTAATGGCAAGGATGGTGCAGACTGGGTAGTTGCTGACCCCCGATTGGATTCTACTGCCAGAAGCATCACGTCTGATGTAGTGAGTATTCCTATTAAGCAGAAGACTTATTTTATATTTCTGTGCAGATTAACATTTAGCTCTATAGTGTAGTGGTTACCATCATTGCCTCTAATGTACAAGGTTATGAGTTCAAATCTCGTCAGAAACATTTCTGAAATAGAGATTAAATTGATATACTTTATATTTTTTTAGTAATTATATATATATATATATATATATATATATGCACAGATATATAAAATATAAAATAAGTCTTCTGCTGAATAGGAATACTCAGTACATCAGAAGCTACTAGGAGGTTTTTCTGGCACAGTTTAGCATTTAGCTTTATAGCTGAGTGGATAAGGTCCCTGCCTCTAATGGACAAGGTTGAGAGTTCAAATCCTGGCAGAAACTTTTCAGAAATAGATGCTAAATTACATTTAAATACATTGGCTCGAGCACACGCGGTGTTCGGCCAAACTAGGCAATGTGTCGAGCATAGCTTTGAAGGGGCAGGGCGCTGTGGATAAGACTGTTAAGGGAGTGGAGTGCTGTGAAGGTCACAGTTCAGGGGCACCCTCAAAAGACGAACTTAAAAACCCCACCCAGTAACGCTTAGCGTTGGGCGAGCATGCTCGGCCCAACACCAATTTGGCCAGAGCATGCTCGCCCAATGCTCAGCGTTACCGGGTGGGGTTTTTAAGTTCGTCTTTTGAGGGTGCCCCTGAACTGTGACCTTCACAGCACTCCACTCCCTTAACAGTCTTATCCACAGCGCCCTGCCCCTTCAAAGCTGACCCACAGCAGTGGAAAAAAATGGCTGGAAACCTGGTATAAAACTGTGTGTAAGAGGAGACTAAGGGCCTGCAAGCTTCTATTGGCTGATAAGGGTCATAGGACCAGGCTCCTATTGGCTAATGCATTTTTTGGGAATATCTCAGGAACGGTATGTGCTGGAGAGCTGAGACACGGTTCCCGGACATCTGATGTACCTGTGTACCAAATGTCGTGATTGTAAATGCGACAATGAGGATTACTTTAGCGGACGTACATAAATACACATACATACACTCAGCTATAGTAGCACGGTGGCTCAGTGATTAGCACTGATTCCTTGTAGCAATCAAGGGCAACATCTGCACAAATTGTATGTTCTCCCTGTGTTTCTGTGGGTTTCCTCCCACACTCCAAAGGCATACTGACAGAGACCTTAAATTGTGATCTCCACTGAGGACAACAAGATGCTAATGTCTGTAAAGCACTGCGGAATATGTGAGTTCTATATAAGTGCATAAAATTTATATTAATAATGATATCTATGTATATATATATATATATATATATATATATATATATATATAAAAGAAAAAACTCTTTCTTTACCATTGCTCATAGGGATCATTAGGTTGGAGATTAATTTTTCTAAAACTTAGCTTCATTGATATATATTTATTTTTTAGATGCTCGAGACAAGTGACCCTATTTACCTGCTTCTTACCTACTAGTGAGCGTGACTATTATGGAAGCGCTCACTAGTATGAATTAGGTGCCAGGAGTTGGAGTGAAGTGCTGCGAGCGCTTCTGTTACTTACCCTTTCTTCTTTGGGCCGGCGCTGCACTGTCCTGGCTCTGTACAGCGTCTGGACGTAGTGTGCGCTCTATGACCTGACGCTGCATGCAGTCAGGTGACAGTGCAGCGCGGGCCGGAGAAGACATGGGAGTGTGACTGCTACCGGAGATGGAAAGGAGACGCGGCACATGAGAGGTAAGAGAAGTTTGAGGTCTGATTGTTCTGGCAAGAGACTCTGGGCGGTCTGACATTGAGGGCTGATCTGAGTTCTGATGGGGGGTCTGACAATGAGGGCTGATCTGAGCTATGATGGGAGTTTGAAATAAGGGGCTTATCTGAGGTCTGATGGGGGTCTCACATTGAGGGATGATCTGAGGTCTTATGGGGGTCTCACATTGAGGGATGATCTGAGGTCTTATGGGGGTCTCACATTGAGGGCTGATATAAGATCTATTTGGGATCTGAAATAAAGAGCAAATATATGGTCTGCTGGGGTCTGACATTGAGGGCTGATGGGGTTCTGACATGGAGGGCTGATATGGGGGTCTGATGTGATGTCCTGATACGGGGATCTGATCCGATGTCCTGATATTTATGGGGGTCTGATCTAATAATCTGGTATGAGGTCTGATGAAAAATATTTTTTTCTTATTTTCCTCCACTAATCATCGAGTGCGTCTTATAAAGCGAAAAATATGGTATATGGAGTACTTTAAAATCACTTATATAATAGTCTAGCAATAAAAAAAATCATTATCATATTAATGATTTGTGAATTTCAGAAAATTTGCTTCAGGTTTAAATTTGTCTGAATCGTGTGCATTACGATTTGAACCCAAATGTTGAATCAATTATACCCAAATCAAAAGCACTTCAAACTCTTTCTCTCTATCTCTTTTTCTATCCGGTAAAAATTCTCTCGAATCCAATCACTACATATTCGGATTTTATAGAATTCAAATTTTTTGGGGAAAATTTGGTTTACATTTTGCTTCTGTGGAATTAATTCAGTCATCTCTAATCTAAAGTCTTTTTAAAAATCTCCCTAAAGTCTGAATCAATCAAACTCCTTAATATGACTACTAACAGATCTAAACCTAATTTTACCTGCATCATATTTTTAATAAACATCCAAAATTTTTCTCAGTATCTATGTCATTTTGGGCATTTTAAAGCCGATGAATGAGTTCAGGGCCATGAAGTTAACTCTTTCGACAGAAACAATTTTTGTCCCTAAAATATTTGTTTAGTTCCTTAGTTGAGAAATGTAGTCTTTGATCATAAATTGTGTGAACTGATAAGCCTCTTTATAGCATAGCTATTTAACTAATTACAGATACAATAATACAGGTTATTCAAGAAGGATCAGGCAGAGCAAAAGCACAGAATCTTAAAAAGGCTAATTTCCCTGGGTTGAGGGCAGTATTTCAGGGCTTACAGATACTGTAAAAAGGGCAATAAATGACAAAAAAGGGCAATTAAAAAATACAAATCTGAGGGGTCAGCTGTAGCCTTTGAAGTTTATAAAGGGCTTAATAAAATCTGTAAAAAGGAGATAAAATTTGCAAAAATACAAAAGAAACAGCAGGTGGCGAAAGAGAGCAAAACAAATCCCCAAAAAATGCTTTAAATATATACCGGTAAATGCTAAAAAACCAAGGTCTGAACAGGTAGGCGCCCTAAATAATGGTAAAGGGGGGTTCGTCACTGAAGATAACGAGAAGGCAGAGTTACTAAATGTTTTTTTTTTAGCTCTGTATATACAAAAGAAGAGAAAGGAGCTGATACCTGTAGTGCTGGGGCTGTTAGTACATCCAGTAATATACTCAATTGGCTAACTATAGATGTTGTCCAAGCTAAGTTAAATAAGGTAAATGTGAACAATTCTCCGGGTACACATGGATTAAACCCAATAGTTGTTATAGAGCTCATTCCAGTCATTGCTGTGCCTCTTTATGATTTTCTCTAGGTACTAGTACAGAGACAAGTGATTGGTGCAAGGAAAATGTGGTGCCCATATTCAAAAAAGGATTTAGGTCCTCCACAGGAAATTATAGACCAGTTAGTTTAATTTCTGTTGTGGGAAAAATGTTTGAAGGACTGTTAAGGAACTATATACAGGGGGATGTCACTGTAAATAATATCATAACTGATAACCCACATGGGTTTACCAAGGACAGAAGTTAGAAACATAGAAACATAGAATATGTCGGCAGATAAAAACCATTTGGCCCATCTAGTCTGCCCAATATACTGAATACTATGAATAGCCCCAGGCCCTATCTTATATGAAGGATGGCCTTATGCCTATCCCATGCATGCTAAAAACTCCTTCACTGTATTTGCAGCTACCACTTCTGCAGGAAGGCTATTCCATGCGTCCACTACTCTCTCAGTAAAGTAATACTTACTGATATTACTTTTAAACCTTTGCCCCTCTAATTTAAAACTATGTCCTCTTGTAGAAGTTTTTCTTCTTTTAAATATTCTCTCCTCTTTTACCGTGATGATTCCCTTTATGTATTTAAAAGTTTCTATCATATCCCCTCTGTCTCTTCTTACTTCCAAGCTATACATGTTAAGGTTATAAAGTTGTTAGACTAACCTGATTTGTTTTTATGAGGAAGTGAGTAGTAGCCTGTACAGAGGGGCAGCTGTGGATGTAGTGTTTCTGGATTTTGCAATGGCTTTTGATACTGTCCCTCATAGACGTTTAATAGCTAAAGTAAGGTCTATAGGCTTGGAAAGTATAGTTTGTAATTGGATTGAAAACTGTCTGAAGGACCGTGTCCAGAAAGTTTTGGTCAATGATTCCTATTCAGAATGGTCCCCCCGAGTTATAAGTGGTGTACCCCAAGGTATTGAGGACGGGATTAATAGCACCATTTCTATTTTTACAGATGACACTAAGCTATGTAGTACAGTGCAGTCTATGGAAGATGTCCATAAAATACAAGCTGACTTGAACACTCTGAGTGATTGGGCAAAGTAGTGTACAACACTGTGCTTTGCAGTAACACGCATAAGGAGTCTGCTCTGGTAGTGAGATAATACTGTGAGTCAGTATGACATGCAGATGTCACTTCACTTATTTGGGCAGCCACGAGGCCAAAACTGACCAAATAACTCAAGTGTGAATTAAGCCTTACAGGTCGATGTTAGCGTCAAAAAGAAGCACACTCCTTTTACACCATCCTTAATTCCCTCACTGGAGTGTGATAGGAAGATGAACACGCTGCTGATGGCATTTACACCTGACACCGTGGAATCAGTGGAAGCACAAGGTGAAGATAGAGGAGGAGGAAGAATTTGCCAATGCAGCTGGGTCACCACCAACACCTCAGAAGGCAGGTTTATCATTGGCAAAATGTGGAAAAGCTTTGTCATCGCGCCACAAAAACCTGCACCACCAGCAGATCTGGAACATCTTAGGTGGCAGCGTTTAAGCAACATGTTGGAACAGTACACGTACTGACTGATGGGTCTGCCTAGTGGAATAGCTACAGGGGAAGACGGGGAAGCAACTGCTTTGGGGCCGTGACCTAGAAAGGGCCCATCCAGGAGGAGGAGGAGGAGTAAAGGATTTTGTCAGGGCCCCCTCAACAGTATTATATAATGAAATTATATACAGTGGCAGTATAGACAGTGTAGAAAGCGAATGGAACAGCTGCTGGGCCTGGTCTGAGTGCCACACGCATGGTGGCATTAAAGGAAGGGGTTGCGCAAAAATTACTGGGGGAGGGGACCCCATTCAAAAATTTGATGTGGTGCCCAATCATTTCTAGCTACGCCACTGGGTCTGGCCCATTCAACTTCTGGGTCTTCAAATTGGGCACATGTCCTGAGGTTGCCCTTTACGCCTTGGAGGTGCTGGCCTACCCTGCAGCGACTGTATTGTCTGAACGTGTGTTTAGCATGGCTGGGGGCATTATCACAGACAAGTGCAGCCGCCTGTCCACAGAAAATGTCGGCAACTAAGCTTTTGTTTATTAAAAAGAACCAGACATGGATCCCACAGGACTTGTTTGAACCTTATGCAGAATAGACATGTATACCGGCCTCACCCAACCATTGTTGTAAAATAAAAAATATAAAAACTGTTATTGAAGACTACCTTTGGCTTAACAGCCCAAAAAGGCTTAATTTCATGCAAGAATTTAACCGCCAATTGTAAGTTCCCTGTCAGTTATGCAGTGCATGGGATTGTACCTGGCAAAAATGGTAATATTTCACCCAACAATTTGTATTTACCTGTTTCCTGTTGGCAAGACGTCCAAAAAAAAAAGGATTTGGGCATTTTGCATTGCATGTCACATTATGTAGTAGTAGTAGTATTAGTATTAACTGTCTCAGGGAGGTACCATACAATGGTACATGGTATGCTTAAAGAACAGTAGAGATTCCAATTCTGATGTCCTGGAAAGCTACGTCCTTGGACCCATACCTGGATCTCATGGCTTGTGTTGTCCCTTGATGTTATTCTACAGCAACAACTACCTTATTTCAGATTGTCAGTCAGTATATTCAAATTAGTCATAATACATTAAATAATATTACCTTATGCAATTGTTACAACAAGTAACAAGTGTTGTTTGAAAGCACTTTGGTGAATCAATAGATTTTAATTTTCCTTAATCAATCAGTCAGCGAACAGATCATATCCAATGTGCCAACTACCCAAAGGATTTATAGAGAAGATAAATGCTTATTTTTCTCATTTGTTTTTGTCTAAACCATGTCAGCACTTCTAAGATCTTTCAAAAATCTGCGTACAATGCATTCACACTATGCAGAATCTGCATCCTTGAAAAGTGTTTTTTCTTTTGTATCTTTTTGATTGGGGATAACAAAGAACATTGGAATAATTGTTAAAAAGTATCCTTATACATCCAAATTCTCTCTGTATAGTAGTCTAGAAATTGAGGTTTTGAAGCTATTTCTTTACTGGGAACAATTCTTAATATCCAAAATGTTCCATATGTGGTAAAACTGACCTGTTAACTTCATTCTCTGGGTCAGTATAATTACAATAATGCCTCATTTTTATAGTTTTTCTTGTGTTATACTTAAAAAAAACTTTGGAAACAAAAAAGGCAAATTATTCCGATTTTTTTTTCTGTTAAGCCGTTCACTGTGCTAGATAAATACATTTATATTTTAATAGTACAGGCTTTTTGGGACATAGTGATACCCATGACAACAGCATTCATACATGCTTTGTACCATTTTCAATGTTCCCACTGTTATGCTTCCTAATGAGGATGTTCCTATTCCCTATCAGCTTTCCTGCTGTGCTCCACTGTTTCTAACATATGTTAACTAATAATATAAATTGAATCAATGAATTATTCAATTACAAATATTAACTATGGTTCAATCAGACTATATGTATTTTAACCAACAGTATGAACTTGTTGTATAACTATTAATGCATTTCAAGCTGTCTTGTAACTAATAGTATTTTTGCATATATTTTATGCTATTACTCTTTATGACAATAATTATATAATAATTTAACTTCTATTAACTCAAAACAATATGAAGGCTGGAGGCGTGAGTAAAATGCATGTTGGCATGGTTCATTCTCTTACTCTACAATTGTGTGTCTACATATATGTACATAGATGTGATCTGACATATGATCATACATTGACTCTGCACTGTGTTGACTTACGGACTACTTACTATTTTGTCATCTTATTTACTTACACTTTGTTCACATTTGTGTTGTAGATAGTATTGATCAAATCGAAGTTAACAAAGTGGTGTTTGATCCAAATTTCTGAAAAAATTTGATTTGCCACAACTCCGAATTTTCTGGCGCATCATGCTAACATATACATTTTTCCTGAAATAGGGTAAAAAAATAAAAAAAACCTCATCTTATCCATTTGATCACCATCGCGCCCATCTTGATTGAAGAAAATGCGTTAATTATCCCACGTGCTGATGTGTGATGTCGCCACGTGATCACTCTGGCTGGGCACAGTAATGTCATCAGTGATTCACGTCTGCACGCGCCCCAGTTGACTCATTTTTTTCAATCAAGATGGCCACTACGGCCTCTCCGCAATCAAATGGATGAGGTAAGTGTATATATTTTTTGTTTTAACCCCTGCTAAAACCCCTGATAGGCTGAATGTGACTCTCATATGCCGCAATCAGTGCTGAATGTGGCATCAAAGGGGTTAAATGATGGGGTGGAGCGATCGCCATTCCTTGTCATTGCGCCCGCTCTGCACAATGGAATGCAAATCATTACAAAGTAATTAGTAACAAATCGAATCTCTTGACAAAATTTGGCAAAGCAACCTAATAGAATTTTTGAAAACTTTGCTCATCTCTAGTTCTAGACTATACTTCCAGTCAAAACTGTTGACATCAAAACAGGACCTGATGGACCCAATGGAAGTCAATAGGTGTCCATCATGCATCAGAGGTACTTATCGTGCAACACATTTGCAACTGTGTCATAGTTTTTGTTATGAAGCCAAGTCATGCTACAAGGTTGAACATGTCCTCTAGTTTTTGTAACACTGGAGAAACTTATCAATAATGGCACAAGATGTTTGAATTTAAGGGCTGCAAAAATAGTGAAAATTGTCTATGTTTATGGAGGCACTTGACATAATACCTTTGCTGCAACTCACTAGACATGCTACCCTCTCTTATGCACTTCATTCTTAGTGCTCATATGTGTAAATAATTTGTGCCAAATGGTGCCAAACCACTTAATTGTTTTCCAGTAATAATTATATTTTATAAAAGGCCTGTAGTATACTACCTGAAAAGAAGAAGATTTTTTCAGTCCTCCACTTTCTCTGTTTGGTGGTCTCCACACTGTTTAAATCCATTTTGCCATGAGTATGATCACATGCACCAACGGCTGGCTGACTGGCATCATTGGGGATGTGCTGCTTGTGGTAACATCATCGCTGAAGCAAGTTATTGGTTGGAGTGGGGCATGTGATCATACTCATGGCCAGACATATGTAAAGAGTGTGGAGACCACAAAATGGAGCCTGCAGGGTGATGCAATATACATTTTAGTGTCTTTTGGGCCTTTAAAATGAAAACTTGCCACACACATATAGAAATTAAAATGAATAATTTTCCACTTTTCTAATTTTTTATCTGCTTATTTTCGTGGTTGAGATGTTTTTGTTTTGTATCAACTTTATGCATTTGACTGTTGAGTAATAGTCCCAACATTACTATACTGGGTTTGTACATGTATACCTATTACTGGGTTTTTGCTCTTAGAATTTGACTATAGATTACACTTTGCATTGCTTAATCTGAAAACTTTTCTTAGGGAACTGCCAATGGTTTCATTTGTGTCATAGGATGAGCACATTCTTTGAGAAATGAACAACAGTTTTTATCCGAATGACTGCCAAGAAGTGAGAATGAACCGATATACAAGCAATATTCATCTGTTAAATATAAAACTGTAAAGGTCCCACTTTACCTATTTGAAAACTTGAAATGCAGGCTGTAAAGGAACAACGGGGAAAGAAAATGATCTCACAATGTTCTGTCATTATACAAGCCAATTGCTCATAAACTTTAAAATGATGCTAGCAGTATTGAATTTGTGTCTTGGAAGGTGCAAGAAATTACTGATACGATCCTTTGGCTTCACAGTTATTTTTATACATGCAAATTTACTGCTGTTGACAAAATATATATCAATCACAAAACAAAAAATCCATTTAAAAGTAATTTAAAATGTATTATTGATGAAAATCTGCTAAATACAACAATAAGATGTAAAGAGAAGCATGGTTTTAGCACTGCCAGTTTTCATTGTTCCTTTCATGCCTCAGAGTTAATTTGTCTTAAAAGTAAGGAAATCTTGGAAGAAGAGCCGTGACAGGAAGTAGAATACATGAAGTGTCTCACCAACCTCTCTGTCCTAGCTCCAGCGCTGCAGTATGGGGTTCAGACACTGCAGCATGGTGCCAGATGCACTGTCAGGCCATTCCCCTTGGTGACTCAGTGCTTAGGCCCCGTCCCCTCTCAGCACTGCATAGGTCATGCCCATGCCCCCTGATAATGTCACACCTGAGTCACGCCCCCAGTCATGTCAGTGCTCAGGTGATTAGCTCCCTATTTAAGGCAGCTACTTGCAATCATTATTTGGCAGTTATAGGTTTCCTTGCTGTGCTCTGCTACCTTTGTGTGAATTGGACTTTTTTTGGGGACTTGACCTTGGCTATTCCTTGACCTCTCCCTCTTCTTAGCATCTCTGTACTTGCTTCCTGTCCGGTATTGACCCTTGGCTTGTTATTGCTACCTTCTTCCGCTTAGTGATTGTGTTTGGCATTGATCTACTGGTTTGATTGTTTCTGGCATGGCTTCCTCTTGGTGTTTGTTTGTCTGTCCTGTGTGAGAACAGGTACCTGCGGTTGGTTTGAATCTCTGCACTTACAAGTATAGGGACCATCAACTAGTTGTGGACTACTTGTCGCCTAGGACTTGTTCTGCAAGTAGGCAGGGTCAGCTTGCTGGGTTCATGTTAAGACTCACTGTATGCGTGCGTTTCCCTGCCTATGGTCGTGACAAAGTGACTTTCAAATATTATATGCAGTAAACCAGCCACTCATTATTTGTAAAAAAAAAAAACACCAAAAAATTAATAAATAAAATAAAATATTATATTCGCATATGTGAAAAAGATGATCATAATTTTAGTAATGAGTGAGCATGCTCGGCCGAATATCTGTTCAGCTCGAGCTTCGCTATGCTCAGCACATGGCGGTATTCGACCAAGTACCACATGTGCTCGAACGCAATGCTCGAGTCTCCACCCCACATGTTTTGCTGGTTTTAAGCAGCCAATAAAGGTGCAGGTAAGTACTGCCCTCACAGTAATGCCAGTAGCCATGTTGGCTGCTGGCATTACAGTGATTGGCTTGCCGGAACGCGTCATCGGGTGCTATAAAGCACCCAATGACGCATGTTCAGCTCAGACATCGACAGGGAGAGCAAAGTGTAGGAAGGGAAAGACGGGAAGGGAAAGACAGAGTAGGGAGTGAAATTCACAGTTTTTATTCTGAGAAAGCTTTTCCAAGACCCATATGTATGTGTGTATGTGTTTTAGAGCAGCATTCTATTTACCTCCTGCAGTCTCAGGGACAGTGCTTCGGAAGGGACAGATAGTGCAGGGAGAGAAATTTGCTGTTTTTACTACCAAAAGCTTTTCAAAGACCCCAAAGTCCTTTTAAGGACTACTGTGTGTATTTGACAACAGCAAGATATTTTTATTTTATACCTATTAGTGACATATACTGTACATCATCCGCAGACTGTGTCTTTAATAATCTGGGCCACATCTAGTGTCCATAGTGTGTGGCTTTGTGTAAAAAATACTGAACTACATCTGCAAACAGTGTCTGTATTACAAAATCCAATAATCTGGGCCTATTATAGTGTCGATAATCTGTGATATTCTGTAACCAATACTGTACTATACAAAAAAAAATGTCTGTATTGCAAATTTCAATAACCTGGTCCTAATATAGTGTCCATATTCTGTGGGTTTCTGTGACGTATGCTGTCCTGCATCCGAAAAATGTGTATGTATTGCAAATTACAACAATCTCTGCCTGATGTAGTGTCCATATTCTGTGGTGTTCTGTAACCAATACTGTACTACACCCAAAAAAAAATGTCTGTATTGCAAATTCCAATAATCTGGGCCTAATATAATGTCCATATTCTGTGGGTTTCTGTGACATATACTGTCCTGCATCAGAAAACAGTGTCTGTAGTGCAAATTTAAATAATCTGGGCCTAATGTAGTGTCCATACCGTGTGTCTTTCTGTCACAAATTCTGTACTACATCAGAAAACAGTGTCTGTAGCGCAAATTTAAATCATTTGTGCCACATCTACTTTGTGCGTTTAATACATATCACTGACATATACTGTACTTTATTCGTAGACGGTGTATGCTAGACTGTGACATTATCAGGGCTAAATTTCCTGTGTAATGTGTGCGCATCCCAAATACCTTTTTTAATTTATTAGCGCATACACTTATAAATGCTACGCTACTGTACGTGTGACATACTTCTAAGCATATATAACATTTAATATTAAGAAGGGGCCAGTAAGGGCCATGGAAATTACCGTGATGCTGATAGTGCATGCAGAGGCCGTGGCCCTGGGCTAGATGAAACTGAGTAAAAGAATGTAGCTGAGGGCCTCCAGGTGCGCAAACCCTCTAAAACATCATTTGCGAGTGCCTTCAAGGCAGCTGACCCTCTAAAACATAATTTGCCAGTGCCTTCAGGGCAGCTGAACCTGTAAAACATTATTTGTGAGGGCCTGCAGGTGAGCTGACCCTAAAAAACATAATTTTCCAGGGCCTGCAGGTGAGCTGACCCTGTTAAACATTATATGTGAGGGCCTGCAGGTGAGCTGACCCTCTAAAACATTATATGTGAGGGCCTGCAGGTGAGCTGATCCTAAAAAACATGAATTCCGAGGATCTGCAGGTGAGCTGACCCTGTTAAACATTATATATGGGGGCTGCAGGTGAGCTGACCATGTAAAGCATTATATGTGAAGGCCTGCAGGTGAGCTGACCCTCCTTGCTCATTTTTATAAGATTCAACCTGTCAGCATTTTTAGTTGACAGACGGATGTGCTTATCAATTATTATGCCCCCCAGCAAAACTAAATACCCGCTCTGACAAAACGCTGGCGGCAGGGCAGACAAGCACCTCTGAGGCGTAGAGTGGCAGTTTATGCCACGTGTCCAGCTTGGACACCCAATAGTTGTAAGGCACAGAGGGATCACTGAGGATGCTGACAGGGTCTGCTATGTACTCCTTCACCATTTTCTAAAAATGTTCCCGCCTTGTGACACTAAGCCGCGCATCAGGGTGAGGGTGCTGGCGGGGTGTCATGAAACTGTTCCAGGCCTTGGAGAGTGTTGTCCTGCCTCTGTTGGAACTGCTGTGTGTTACCCTCATCTCCCCTCCTGGGTTGCACAAGGAACTACGTACTCTGCCACCAGCGTTGTCAGATGTAAATTAATCCGCAATGACATTCTGTTCTATTATTATTATGGTTTGTGGTTGTATTATTGTTGGCATTATTATTGTTATTATGGTTTATGCTTGTAAAATATTTTATGGTTATTTGTTTTTTTATGAGTTAATTAACAGGCCATGCCATTGGTTTACCTCCACTCTCGTGTGTTATGTTTTTAGTTATATTAATGTATAATTTTGGGATGTTTGTTGTGCATGGGACATATATGCTGTATGATTTCCATGTGTGGGAGCTTGCCAAGCTCAAAAGCTGCCAAGAAGTTACGGCCATTATCAGACAAAACAACCAACCATGCCTGGTTGTAGGTTGAGTGGCGAGAGCCACAGCTCAGTCTGGTCCCTTATACCCTGCCACAGCTCTGCGGCGGTGTGCTGTTTGTCACCTAAGCAAATAAGTTTCAGCACGGCCTGTTTCCGCTTCCCCACTGCCGTGCTACACTGCTTACAGCTACTGACTGATGGCTGACTGGTGCTGCAAGATGAGAATTCAGAGGTCGAAGTGGAGTAGGAGTAGGGGGTTTGCTGCAACTAATGTAGGTGGTGGTGAAAATCCTGATGTAATGGGGTCCCGTAATCCTTGACGTTGGTAGCAACTGTGCCATCCCAGTGTACGACTAGCTACCGGCCTCCACCCAGTGTGCCGTCATGGAAATGTAACATCCGTGGCCAAAAGCACTTGTCTGTGTGTCAGTCGATGAGTGGACCTTCCCAATAACTGCATTGGTCAGGGCACGGTGATCACAAGTTCTCCTCATGTCCCTCTTCAGCTCACCTGCAGGCCCTCACCTACAATATTTTAGAGGGTCAGCTCACCTGTAGGTTCTCACCTACAATATTTTAGAGGGTTAGCTCGCCTGCAGGTCCTCACCTACAATTTTTACAGCGTCAGCTCACCTTCAGGCCCTCAACTACAATATTTTACAGTGTTAGCTTACCTACAGGCCCTCACCTACAATATTTTAGAGGGTTAGCTCACCTGCAGACCCTCAGTCTGTAAAAGTGGTGTACAACTCGGACAACATGGTTCCCAGCAACGACTTGGGAGTCCAAGATTCATCCATACATCGTCCCCATGCTGTTCCCGATCCATTTCGGTGGTGTTTCTGTCACTTTCTGACCTTTTGCGAGCAGGGGGTGCCTGATTGTCTTCCATTGACTTCCATTATACTTGGGTGCTAGGTCAAACACACAAATATAGCAATCTGTTCGGGCCGAACACCTGAATACAGATATTTGGACCCTTAAATATACAGTTCTTTTTCTTAAAATAATCTTCTTGAACAATAGTTGCACTGAAGAATGCACTGAAGTAATAATGCCAGCCCTGTTGTAGACCTTGCTATTTTTGCAACAATAAACAGGCTTTTTAAAAAGTGGCCCACACTATGGAGGACCTACACATACATGCACTGATTTTAGGGGCCTTCAGGGAAATTGAAATCTTAGTCATTTCTTTTTGGCAGAGGTGGTTGTAAACTGTGTGTACTGTAAGTTCTCTTGAAAAATCAAGCTTTGTAGATACCATAAACTGTAGGGGTAGAGATAGTATCAAATATGTAGATACTAGGATCATTGTCTAATTACAACATATAACTATAAATATTTCAAGACTGAATACATATCTGTTAGTTGCATAATCACTAGTTTGAGGTAAATTTCGTCAATTGTGTTCCTCATAGGGAATTCCAAATTGATTGCACTTTTGGATATATTCTCTTAATTGTATTTATGATGAACATTTATTCTCTATGATGGTTTTACACAGACCATACAATAACTCCTTACAGCGACAAAGCAGATTATAGCCAAACTCTTGAAATCTGTTGCTGTGACTCTATAGATGACAGATTATAGAAACGAGAATAAGAGGAAAAGTAGAACAGGCTGACTCCAGACAATGTATTTGAGTGAAATAACTAAGATTTAGGAACTGGCACAAGTACAAGACTTTCTGCCAGGAAATCTATGTTAAAGTTGCAACCTTTCATTCAAGCTTAATGGATAGCTAGCCGAGCTCAATGTGAACACTTGCTAGGCTATTTTATTACAGAGAGAGACCACAAAATCTTATAGAGAGGTATTATGAAATTTATGGAGCAACACTGTTCAGATTTCCACTTCACAATACGAAGGGAAATCTCACTGGTTGTAATCCATTAACACAATAGGAAGTAAGTTGTTACGTAGCTCTAATAGCCATGTATCATGTGTGTTTAGATGCTTTATATCCTCACTGAACTATGAGGAAGAAATTGTATTACATTCTGTTTTCAGACAATGAGAGACTTAAAGGCACTGAATTCACTGAGGTCAGTGAACGGAAAATGGGAAAGAGAGATGACTGTGGTTCAGAACTAAATACAAGTCACTTGCTGTCCTGATTGAGTCACAAATTACCTTAAAATAAGCAGATGTCACTAAACCCTCAATGAGTTGATAAGAATTTCAGTTTAACCTTTCTCTAGCAACTGATAATATTCTATTACTTTTGATTTGAGACAAACTTGCTGATTACTTTGCTTGAACAGAGGCGATAAATAAGAGCAGTTCACTGGTGTGCTTCAATCAACTTCTCTGTAATATTTGGAATTTGCTGAATACCATGCTGTCCGTTGGCTGTCTGTGTCTAGGCTACAGCAACGTCAAATTTAACAGAAGGGCAGTGTACTAGTTCATATACAGAACAATAACACTTTTTAGATATCCTGAAGAATGCTGAGAAGTCTAAGATCTGTATTACCCTGGAGATATAGTATGAACTATCTGAGATATTGGATTTGTTTAAGGGCCCTTTCGCACTGGCGTTTTTGTTTTCCGGCATAGAGGTCCGTCATCGGGTCTCTATGCCGGAAGAATCCTGATCAGGATCATCCCCATGCATTCTGAATGGAGAGAAATCCGTTCAGGATGCATCAGGATGTCTTCAGTTCAGGACCGGAACGTTTTTTGCACGCAGCAAATACCGCAGCATGCTGCGCTTTTTGTTCCGTCCAAAAACACTTGCCGCAAGGCCGGATCTGGAATTAATGCCCATTGAAAGGCATTAATCCGGATCCGGCCTTAAGCTAAATGTCGTTTCGGCACATCGCCGGATCCGACGTTTAGCTTTTTCTCAATTGTTACCATAGCAGCCAGGACGCTAAAGTCCTGGTTGCCATGGTAAAATGTAGCGGGGAGCGGGGGAGCGGTATACTTACCATCCGTGCGGCTCCCGGGGCGCTCCAGAGTGACGTCAGGGCGCCCTACACGCATGGATCACGTGATCGCATGGATCTCGTGATCCATGCGCATGGGGCGCTCTGACGTCATTCTGGAGCGCCCCGGGAGCCGCAAGGACTGTAAGTATACCGCTCCCCCGCTTCCCGCTCCTACTATGGCAACCAGGACGCTAGTAGCGTCCTGGCTGCCATAGTAACCTGAAAGCAATTCGAAGACTGATCAGGATCCTGATCAGTCTTCTAATGCTTCAGGCGACTTGCGTTCTGACTGATCCGGCGGGACGGAAGTGCCTGCCGGATCCTCAGAACGCAAGTGTGAAAGGACCCTAATATGGACAACAAGGAAAGGAGTATGTTTCTTGTCACTAACTTTAATCATAGCATAGGTTTCTATTTATTGCGACTGAGATTGGAATGCATTGAAGCTATAAGTACATGCTGGCTCACCTATGCCATCCTTCTTCCTCCTCCTACACTATATTACTCTGACTGTGGGTTGAGCACATGCACTAGCTCCTGGTCTTCTAACAGAACATTGTCTGTAAATGGTCCTGACCTAAACCAAAATGCCCAAGGCTTAGTAGGGATCTTTACCACAATGCTCTTTTGGGTCCAATCAGCTATGGCATTTGTCCTTGTGCCTGATGTACATGGTTATGGTGCAACTCAGCTTTTTTTCTGACCATGTCCTCCTATTTATTTCCAATTGTGAACTCTGTCTGCTCTTGATCTGTGAAAGAACTCTGCCAAACTCAACTCCAACTCTGCTCAGCTAAATTTCCTGTCTGCTTCCTTAGTACCACAACATGGTGTTTCTGCACCCCTATATGTTGGCTATTGCTAATAGATCTACTCCAGGGTTAGTGAACTGGTGATTCCCCATGGGAAAGTCCATACCTTCTTGCTTTGCTTAATGGCGAAGAACTCACAATGTTTTAGCCTGCTCCATGCTTAACCTCACTACAAATACTTTACTTACCCTTTCTCCTATTGGCAGCTATTGTTACAATATTCTCATTTATAATGACTATCAAAACTGTCAAAAAAGGGAAAATAAAAGAAAGAGCAAAAAAGGGCTCATCAACCAATTGGATCTCTAATTTTATTTAGTAACATTTACTAGAAAAATTACATTGGTAATCATTTTGCATTAACCACCTCAGGACCACCTAACGCACGGATGTGTCCTGCCGGCGGTCCTGTTGCTCTGGCTGGATGCATCCATGTGTCATCTCGCGAGAGCCGAGATTTGCTGTGAACGGGCGCGTGTTCACAGCATCTCAAAGATCGCAAGTTATACTGCAGCCTGCCAGCGATGATCAATCGCTGGCAGGCTGTAGATGCGAAATGAATCGCATCAAACATGTATATCAGACAACTTTTTAATTTTTTTTTATATAAGTTGTCAGTTTACAGAGATATTTCTCTCACACAACATGGGTATATTTAAAAATACACCCCAAAACACATTGTCCTACTTCTCCTGAGTATGGAGATACCACATGAGTGTCACTTTTTGCAGCCTGGGTGCGCAAAGGGGCCCAAATTCCAACGAGTACCTTTAGGTTTTACATGGCTGCTCACAATTTAGCCCCGCCCAAAATGCCAGAACAGTAAACACACCCCACAAATGACCCCATTTCAGAAAGTAGACACCCCAAGGTATTCACTGAGGGGCATAGTGAGTCCGTGGGAGATTTTTTATTTTTTTTTGCCAGAAGTTAGCAGAAATGGAAACTTTATTATTATTTTTTTTCCTCAGAAAGTGTCATTTTCCGCTAACCTGTGAAAAAAAATGAAATGATACATAAACTCACCATGCCCCTCCGTGAATACTTTGGGGTGTCTTCTTTTGAAAATGGTGTCATTTGGGGGGTATTTATACTATCCTGGCATTCTAGCACCTGAAGAAACATGACAGGTGCTCAGAAAGTCAGAGCTGCTTCAAAATGCCGAAATTCACTTTTTTGCACCATAGTTTGTAAACGCTATAACTTTTACCCAAACCAATAAATATACACATATTGGATTTTTTTTTTATCAAAGACATGTAGAAAAATAAATTTTGTGAAAAATTTATATAGAAATGTAGTTTTTTTAAAAAAAAAATTTACAACAGAAAGTGAAAAATGTCATTTTTTTGCAAAAATTTTGGTCATTTTTGATTAATAGCAAAAAAAGTAAAAATGTCAGCAGCAATGAAATACCACCACAAAGTAGTGTAGTGCAGAATTGTAAAAAGTGGCCTGGTCATTAAGAGTGTTTAAGCTAGGGGGGCTGAGGTGGTTAATATGACTCTTTCTTTCTCTACTACCTTCAGCTACTATTTTTGTGGAGGTTAGAAATGTTTTTCTATCCTTAAGGTTCTTTTTATGACATTTTTTTCAGTTAACTAATGTTCCAGTAAAGAGCACATTGTATCACTGCCTTGAATACTTGTCTGTAATAGAGAAAAACCTGTTTGGTTATTATAGTAAGGGGGAGAATGACTATTTAAATCTATCTGCTCTTGTAGTTCTAAATGAAATGGCTGGATCACTTGATCTACTTGAAATGGATGGAAGCAGTAGATTATAAGATAGGAAAGAGAAATATTGTGAGCTTAATATCAGAAACAATAGCTTTTCATTGTGGTCAACATTGACTTATTGAGTTACAGAGGTGTTTTTCCTGCTTCAAAACAACATTATTTAGTGATATTGTATCACAAGATGCACTTTCTATGTATGCCTGTTTGTGGCCACCCAGTGGTTGTGCTGCAACGTGCAATCGTTGTAAGAATATTCTGATACTGAATTGAATGGGTTTCATAAGAATTCGAAGTCATTAACTAAATTAGAACTAAGATAGATGTGGACACTTCATTTTTGACATTTCATTTTTGACATTGAGTTAATCTCATTACCTATACTTGGTCACTATGTTTGGACCATTGGACCAAAGGAGGAAGATAGCCATTAGTCCCCATTGAATTTCTGGTAAATTAATTTGGAATTTGCATAAAACTCTAGTGAGCATGTTTCCATCTTCTTTTAAATATTTTTTTTTGCTTTGTACTATACGTTCCAATTTTCTACAATTGACATGAAAATAATAAAATAAAGTGTGTTGATTAGAATTTCTAGTGAATATCCACTGGGTACTTTTTTGGCATATTAATATTTAACATTATTGCTTCTTTCCCCAAACAACATAAATTTAGACAATGACTTATCAAAAGCTTACAAAGGTTTTGTTGTGCCGCCAAAAAAAAAAAGATTTCAAATTGACTAAAATGCTATAAATGATAATTTTGCCAATATAGTTATCATTCCTCGCAATTCCCACACCCACTGTATCTGTTTGCGTGTCTGCACGATGACCACGATATGAACAGACTAGACAATTAAATGCCTTTCCAATAATGTGATTGGCCAGCCAGATGTGTAATCACACCGTCAGAGAAGAAGTAGTGGACCTGAATATTGGCTGCCTGGAAACTTTGAAAAATTCTAAATGTAAGTTTAGTATATTGATAAATTTTTATTCCAGCATTTTTTAAATGCTTTTATCAATAAAAAAACTCCATAAATGGTAATTCTATTTCATTTTTGTGTCAAAACCACATCTGGTCTGATAAATACTCAACATCTTTGCTGAATTTGGATTTTTGCCGCCTGGGTGTGTTATTTTCTATATTTCTATAATATGATTTCATGAAATTAAAGATTCTGTTTTTAAGATGTGCTAAATTTCAGTCTTCCACACTTGTAGTGATTTCAACTGTGCATATTTTTAATATTACTAAAATTGAGTAATTTACTAAGTTTGTGTGTTGATAAATTATGATATATGTATACACACATACAGAAATTATGCTTTTTCAAGGGTCAACCTTATATACACTTTAAGTGACCAGATGTTATAAAGCTATAAAGATGGAGTTAGAACAGCTTTAATATTATGTGGAGTTTTTTTTTAGCCTTTCCCTTCTTTTATTTGCTTTCATGTCACATTTAGGCAATTTGTAAGCTGAACATAATGGTACCAAATAAATCAAAAGGGATCATTACAACCACAGTAGAGCAGTTGTTGTTCACCCTGTTTAATGCTCTTGCCCAGAAGAAGACTTTGAAATAAACCTTTTAGGCTGCAGTGCATGAAAAGCGAACACTCAGTAAAAAGAGGAAAAGTGCAGCTAATTATCTGTATAGATTGGCAAAAAGTGGAAAACAATATGCTAAAAAGAAAGATACAGGTGAGAGGCTAGCTTGACAAGCTCAATAATGGTAGGACATTTAATATATTAATACATTAATACACTATTTCCAAAATAGGTGTCCAGCAGCTGGAGAGGTAGATATCATGTTTGAGTCCTCATATTTTAGGCTATCATACGTTAATTGCCTTCTCATTGAGGGTACTAGTGTTTAGCAACCATTTAGAATATTTTACATTTACTACTATTATTTCTTATATTCCAAGAAAGCCTTTTCCTTTTTGCAGTACAGGATACCAATGTCTACAGATTTTAAATCAGTGGTTCCAGATAATAAAACATTTGCCCAAAGTCAGTATTTATATTAAAATAATTAAAGATCCACAGGGAGGAACCTCAGGTCCTCACCTCCATTATGTGTTTGCATGGCTGCAGAGGTGATATAGCTGTATAGCCCTTATGACTGCTGGAACCAATCACTGGCCTCAGTTGTCTTGTGCCATATACCCATGAGGTCAGTTATTGGCTGCAGTGGTCATATGTGGTATATGGCTATGTCAACCCTGCAGCCATGTAGGCAGAAAGTGGAGATGAGGTGAGAAGTGGTAGCACTGCATAAGGCAGAGGATTAAATGAGTGTTTTTAGCACTTCGGTGGTATTACACCCCAGTGAGGCTGCACACACTCTTTCCGGGTGCAAAGGTGGAGTGCTGGCAAGGTTGTGGATGTAAGGGGACACTATTTCACATATTATGGGACTGTCCCAGGATTACTGGTCTTTGGTCCCAGTTGTTTCAGAAAGTGTCTGAGGTTGCTGGATATCAGATTACACCGGACCCATCCCTAGCCCTGCTGACCTCAACAAAATCCAACTCAAGTCCAGAATTATCACTCTACACTTGTTTCTTGCTACAAAATTAGCACTAAAAAGAAACTGGAAGAGCACCTATGCCCCGAGTCTCCATGAGATTATCAGGGAGGTTGACACTACAAAAACTTATGAGCGCATGCACAAGTCGTTTCAAATGGCCCGGTATAATCGGCAATGGAAGTCATGGGGTGAGCTGAGTCCAGCAACATCAGAAGCTGACAGGTAGGGATGGAGGAGGACAGGGGAGAGGGGTGGTGCGTTGGAATGCACTTGAATCGCACTTGTACAGTCTTAACTGATCCAGCTAGGATGTTATGATGGATCGGTAGAGAGAGAAGGCACAATTTGATCTTTTTTGTTTGATCTTTTTTGCTTGTTATTCTTGATGATTTTATACCTTGGTTAGATTATTATGTTTTCTGTAAAGACACTCTGTGAAAAAAACTTATGGAGTCTTTGGCTTAAAGAGACATCTAGCTATAATTGTAATGTAATCTTTATGATATGAGAATTTTCTCCAATAAAAACCTATTGAAACTAAATGAGTGTTTTTTTTTTACTATTTATCTCAACAGAAATCCTGGCTTTCAACAAGTGTTTGATTATTTCAGCCAACTCCTTTAAAGGGGTTGTTCACACTGGGATGACTTTCAAGATGACTCTCCCCCCATGGAGCCAGACCTGCAGCCATGTAGGCAGAGAGTGGCGAGGAGGTGAGAAGTGCTAGCACAGGATGAGGTGGAGGATTAAATGGGTGTGTTTATTTTATTATCTTAACACAAATCCTGGATTTCAACAAGTGTTTGATTTCTCAGCCAACTCCATTAAAGGGGTTGTTCAAACGGGATGCCTTTCAAGAAGACCCTCTCCCATGGTGCAAGACCTGAGGAGGGAGGCATAATTAATTGCTCTGTGCTGTTGGGTTCTGACTCATTCTTTCCCCCACTGCTGCTGCCTCCCTCTAGTTTCCATCAATCAGCGTCCTGTTTGATGAGGGTCACTTGGCCACTGCAGCCAATATCTGAACACCGCACTGTTGTGTCTCTCATGCATCAGGTCACTGGGTCGCGTGACTCATGGGAGACACTTCACCACTGAGGCCAGTCATTGATGTGGGAAGGGAAGTAGCAGTGGCAGGGGTGTGAAGGAGTCAGAAATCAGCAGCATGGAGCAAGTATGTATGATTCCTTCTGCAAGTTGGAAGCATGGTAGATCTGCCAAGAAGGCTCCCCAGGGTGAACAGCCCCTTTATGGGAATCGTTTTCAAGAGTAATCACTATAGGTCTTGCCTGAGTAGGCCTGCAAGTTGTACCAGAATTTTGTTTTGCATTTTTTGTTACAGTTTTCATTAAAGAAACATCTCTAGGAAAGGTTACTGCTCTTATGAAAAACAATAATAGTAGTGCTGCATGGAAAACCCATTGTAATAAAATAAGGACCTGTCAACCTGTCAGCAGTCATTTCTTATGGTTAAGAAAAGAAGTGGACAGCTAAACATTTCATCTGACGACTGCTCCAGAGCAAAGAAGATATTGCATGGCAGTTATTTAATGCAATATATCCTCAAACTTATTTAAAAAAAACAAAAAAAAAAACGTTATTGAAATCACTGATAAAACTGTCAATTTTGTCTGTCTGCCTTTTATAATAAAATGGTAGGGCTGCACTTTCACCAAACACTTCAATTTCCCTTGTTTCCTTTGGGTAAGGGTTGGTGATTGCAGCTTATTGCTTCCAATCAATCAGAGGCCTGTTCCCGTTCACCTTTCTTACAGGTCTGAACTCTGCAATTTTAAGGGGTTGCCCTTTTAGAACATCATAGAGGAGGGGGTTACATTTCTTTTGGCCAGAGTAAAAGTTGATGCAAGAAGTGAGTCTTTCCTTTGAGGATTCATTGCTATTAACTCAAAGAAATGTATAGAGGTTTGCATCTATCAGGATATAGCACTTTACTCTATTGATGATAGAGCTTCAAACTTATAAAAATTCAAAAAAACTTTATTGAAATCACTGATAAAACTGTCAATTTTGGCTGTCTGCCTTTTATAATAACATGGTAGGGCTGCACTTTCACCAAACACTTCAATTTCCCTTGTTTCTTTTGGGTAAGGGTTGGTGATTGCAGCTTATTGCTTCCACTCAATCAGAGGTCCATGGATATGCAGCACATATCCCCATATATAGCCACTCACACAAGCCCTTTTCTAATCCCCTTAGCCTGTTGCTGCTCACTAGAATCATTGACTGACTATGCTAGCTAATGGGTTAATTTGCACGTGCCCTGCGTCTCTTCCCTGTTTGCTTCCACTCAATCAGATGTCCAGGAATATTTTGCACAAATCCCCATATATAGCCACACACACAAGCCCTTCTAGATCCCCTGAGTCTGTTGCTGCTCACTAGAATCAATGGCTAACTTTGGACAGCTAATGGGTTCATTTAACATGTGCGCTGCATCTCTACCCTCTTCACACGGACCTTGCTACATGTAGGCTACAAAAATGATTAGTTTTAACACAGCGTCCTACTCGACGCATTTCTTTGCTGGGAACCTCAAGTCATTCATCAGGAGTTGGCACATGTTATTGAAACAGTAACAAACTAATGAATAAAGTGCTACACGCTTCTGATATTGAGCGTGCAGCCCAGCGTAGCCGCGGCACTATGACAGCCATAGCGTGGCCGCGACAGTGCACTCCTTAAAAAGCCAACAGCCACTCCTCCTTGTGGAGTAACACAGCAGTATGTCAAATAGGATGAGGGGGTTTGAATCAATCAAGAAAAAATAATCCAGCTTCCAGGATGGTAGTAAAAATTCGGAATAATCTTTATTGGATAGGTGCAGAATAAAATCCAGCATGTACATCTACGCGTTTCGGATCACCAAGTCCTGATCCTTACTCATGACAATAGTATATGCTAAGTGCCAGTCTTAAATAGGAAGTGGGCTGGACAACTCAGGTGGAGGTAATTAGCTACAACCACTCCCACTTACATGGAAATTAAAATACTAAAATGCTAGTAAAAGACAAAAAGAACATAATGTGCAAGGAACAGTAATGTAAAATTGAATCCTGTCTGCGATTGAGTCCCCTTGGAATACGTGTATCCATAGAGAAAATCCAATAGAATTCTCTATTTAATAGAGCACATCTGTGGTCACCACCTTATTTGGGGCGATTAACCCTCTTAACTGCCTGTACATTTAAGCCCGTGATATCACCGGCATGACATGCCACATAATGTGCACTCACAGCAGACACATTTCTGGATAGAGCAAAAGGTATATATGATGTGTCTCCCAGCGCCAAGTGACCTCCAAAGGTGATTTATGCAAAGAGGGTATCCTATACCTTCTGTTAAGAAGGCATACCAAGATGCAGCGAGTTGTAAGAGGGAACGTTTGCTGTATCCCAAGAAAAGAGAGAGGGATGATGAGCAAATAAGAACTGTTGGAACATTTGACCTCGCACACAAAGAGGTATGGGAGATACTTCGGGATGCCTGAAGCATCCTTAAATAGGACCAGGTTGTGTGTGATTTGATGGGTGATTATCCACAAATCACCTACCTAACACCGCCACAGTGTTATCGTATTCTCTCTGTTTTACTGGATACATTATTTCCCCTTTTCTGAGTATATGAACCAATATGTATTAATAGGATCGCTTTTGATGCTGGGTCATGTATCAGAATAAATATAATATTTCTTTCTCAGCGATCCACCAGCCACCAGTTGTATCGCTATTACCTGGCCATATATATATATTAGTTCTATGTCACCAATACGACTACATCACTTTCTAAACATAGATCTCAAATTCCATCATCCAGTACTTAGCGCTTATGAAGACAGCAGGAGGAGTGGTATTAATTCAAACCCCTTCATCCTATTGGAAATACTGTTGTGTTGCTCCACCAGAAGGAGTGGCTGTTGTCTTTTTAAGGAGTGCACTGTCGCGGACGCGCTACGGCTGTCATAGTGCCGGGGCTACGCTGGGCTGTACGCTCAATATCAGAAGCATGTAGCACTTTATTCATTAGTTTGTTGCTGTTTTAATAACATGCGCCGACTCCCAATTAACGACTGGAGTTTCCCAGCAAAGAAATGCGTCGAGTAGGACGCTGTGTTGAGACTAATCATTTTAGTAGCCTACCTGTAGCGAGGTCCGTGTGAAGAGGGCAGAGATGTAGGGCACATGTTAAATGAACCCATTAGCTGTCCAAAGTTAGCCATTGATTCTAGAGAGCAGCAACAGACTCAGGGGACCTAGAAGGGCATGTGTGTGTGGCTATATATGGGGATTTTGGCTATATATCCCTGGACCTCTGATTGAGTGGAAGCAAACAGGGAAGAGACGCAGGGCACATGCAAATTAATCCATTAGCTAGAATAGTCAGTCAATTATTCTAGTGAGCAGCAACAGGCTCAGAGGATCAGAAAGGAGCTTGGGTGAGTGGCTATATATGGGGATATGTGCTGCATATCCATGGACCTCTGATTGAGTGGAAGCAATAAGCTGCAATCACCAACCCTTACCCAAAGGAAACAAGGGAAATTGAAGTGTTTGGTGAAAGTGCAGCCCTACCATGTTATTAGAAAAGGCAAACAGCCAAAATTGACAGTTTTATTATTGATTTCAATTAAAAAAAATTGTATTTTTTTAAGTTTGAAGCTCTATCATCAATATAGTAAAGTGCTATATCCTGATAGATGCAAACCTCTATACATTTCTTTCAGTTAATAGCAATGAATTCTCAAAGGAAAGACTCACTCCTTGCGTGAACTTTTAAGGGTAACCCCTTAAACTTGCAGAGTTCAGGCCTGTAAAAAAGTAGAATGGGAACAGACAAGGGTAGATTTACATAATCAGTTGTCCTGCAATGACCCCTACTTTCTTCAGTATTCATCATCAGCAATGTAAAATGGTCAATATACCGTATAAAAAATGAAACAAAGAGTTAGATTTTAAAAAGTAGTAAAAGTAAAGTCTAATATCCTGTCAGTGCATGCACTTAGGACATAAAAGACATACTTGTTTTGCTCATCAGTCATCATAAGCATAAAAAATTATAAATTAGCTGTACTGTAGCTATTCACAGCCACATACAGTTCACTAAGGTCACAAAGGGGTATATAAAGTGGATTGATGTAGTTCTGCAACAATAACATTGCCACAAATGTTTTATATGTCGCTGCCCGCAATATCTTTACTAGTAATTTTATATTGCCGTCAAATCAATTAGAAAGCTTTCAGCATTTTTGTAGACAAAAGGCTCACACTCATAAAATAATGGGTACATAATAATATATGAATAAGAATGATAACACCTATTGTTCCTAAATTTCCCCTATTGTTTCTCTCAGTTCTGGGACCACTTGCTATAAATTAACCACCTCTTCATAGCAATGGTGTGGAGTGCAGTTTACAAAAGAGAGAAACCTTGTTTTCTATAATCAGCACCCATTGTGCTTTACATTGTATAATATTTAAAAGGGTCAAAAGAGAGTATTTAGATTTTTAATTAAAAACTTTCCATAAAGGATTTGTTTTGAATTCCAATACAGCTACTATTCCCACTGGGTAAATGATTTCTACTTTT
This sequence comes from Bufotes viridis, assembly GCA_033119425.1. Lineage (NCBI taxonomy): Eukaryota > Metazoa > Chordata > Amphibia > Anura > Bufonidae > Bufotes > Bufotes viridis. The sequence goes on along the minus strand of CM065592.1, from coordinate 145,277,684 downwards.
TACATTGTCTCAACTTTTTTTACTTCTCAAATACAGTTAAAGATACTGATGTATACAGGTATAAAGTTCATTATTATACAGTATGTGTCTGCTTATTATAGGTATAAGGATGCAGAGGTAGCAATCACACATATGGACAATATGGACATATGGGTCACATTGATATGCAGTTTTGTGATAAATGATTTAGTTTAAATTGTATTTTATTTATTGCAATCTCAGCTCTCTATGCAGGGAAGTCCAGTGGTCAGTCCTACTTAGTAACTGACAGCTATCTTTGAATGTGTGCTTATACACGGAAGGCTGTCAGTCACTTAATACGACCACTCACTGTACTCTAGATGAAGCTAAGACGAGTAAGTCTGTTTGTACGGTGTCCATATTAGGACATCGTCAAACATCATCCACAACTCCATCCTCCGTCAGGCAAAACTCCCTCCTTCGTCAGCCCAAACTCCATCAGTCCTCTTCCCTCAGGCAAAACTCCCTTCTCCCTCATCCAAAACTGCCTCCTCCCTCAGACCTCATCCAAAACACCATCCTCCCTCATCCAAAACTCCATCAGATGTCAGACAAAACTCCCTCAGACCTCAGCCAAAAATTCCGTCAGACCTCAGACAAAACTGCCTCCTCCCTCAGACAAACCTTCCTCATCCAAAACTGCCTCCTCCCTCAGACCTCAGCCAAAACGCCCTCCTCCCTCATCCAAAACTCCATCAGATGTCAGACAAAACTCCCTTCTCCCTCAGAAGTCAGTCAAAATTCGGAATACACATCATGGGTGTCACAATGTGTGAAAACACCCATAGTATAAAAATATATTCCCCATACGGCAAACAACAAAACAGAAAAAAAAAAAAGAGTCCAAATGTCGGATTCAACGTTTTTGGTCACTTTATTTGCTACAAAAATTTATATAAAAAGTAATCAAAAAGTCTTGAACACCCCAGAATAGTATCAATGAAAAGTTCAGATCGTCCTGCAAAAAATGAGCCCCCACACAGCTCCGTACAAATGATTACAAAAAAAATTTGTTATAGGGGTCAAAATTATATTTTTTTTATCACTAGCAAAATGCAAGAAAAACTATAAATATAAGGTATTGCTGGATTCGTATTGAAATGTAGAATAAAAGTAAGGGTGGGTTCACATCTACGTTCTGGATTCCGTTATAGCTTTCTGTTATAACAGGGTTATAACGGAAAATATCGGAATCCATAGGATGGAATGCAAAACGGAAGCCTTTAAGAGGCATTCAGTTTTGCTCCGCAGTTAATATCCCCACCACTACCCACCAATATGTGTATGGGAGGGTCTCAAAACCAATAGGGAGTATAGCCTCATGCATACGGCCATATTTTTTTTGTTAGGTTCCGTTCAGTTTTTTAGCGGTCCGTATGCAGAACCATTCAGTTCAATGGGTCTGCAAAAACAACGGAAGTTACTCTGTATGCCTTCTGTTTCTTTATTTCCGTTCAAAGATAGAACATGTCCTATTATTGTCTGCAAATCACGTTCTGCGGCTTCATTCAAGTCAATGGTTCGACAAAAAAATGGAATGGATATGGAATGCATCTGAATTAAAAATAAAGTTTTTTAACTAATCGACTTCGGATCTATGCTCTATGATTCGAAGGCCGATTAGCTCAAGCCTAATGATTACATCACTGCGCCCGGCCATTGTGATAATTTGGTCATGTCACAAGTCAGCTCGCAAGAAATTTGCCGTGTTTTTTTCAATCAATCTCTGCGAACAAATGGATAAAGTGAGTATGTATATTTTTGTTTTTTTCATCTCAGGAAAAATTTATGAATTATCATGAAGCACAAGGAAATTCGGATTAGTGACAATTTAGAATTTTTCCACTTTATTAACTTTGAGTTGCTCAAAACTAAGTAATACTATTGGGAATCCACAGTAAAAAGGGAAAATACTTCTATAGAGGAATTGTGATTTCTAAGGGCGTGTTTACTTGTGTTGATCACGAATATTCGAATTGCGAATTTCAATTGCGAATATTTTTTTTTTTTAAATACCAGTCTATGCGAATTTTTATGCAAATTTTATGCAAGATTTTAAAGCGAATTTTCGCAATCAAGAAAATAATGCCTGAAGATCAGGAATTTGCAAATTCGCGAATATATGGCGAATTTTTGCCCAAATATTCATGAAGTATCGCAAATTTGAATATTGCCCCTGCCGCTCATCACTAGTGTTTAAATAGCGGAAAATGCCCATTGAAAATCCTACGTATATTTGCCACAGAATCCAATGGGGTTGGTATACACAAGGACACCTACCACGGTTTCCATGCAGTAACCATGCAAAGAAGATACAGAACCTTTCTTGACACTGTTTTGAAACTGCAACTTGGATTCTCATGGGGAAACAGAATATACACAGTTTTCACACAGATTTCAGTGCAGAATACATATCAAAATCCGAGTTCAAAGTCTGCAGTGTGAACATGGCCTAAGGAAATTACAGCTCCTCAAAGTAAAAGCTATATTAATGACTTTAAGTAAAGATAAAGCATGATTATGCCCCTGGTATAAAAAGAAGCTGATTTGTAATATATGAGATTTGTGGTGTCTGAGATTAAAAGATTATTGAGGTTTTCAAATATTTTGCATGATTTACTTGTTATTGTTTAACAAAAGAAGAAATGTTAAGTATATTATCTGTATATTTTAAATTATAAAGGTGGGTAACATGGACCCTAAAATAAAGCAAAATATACTGTTCACTTGGGAAGATGTAGCCCATAGAGGATAAGAATTGTCCTGTTATTTGTATTGTCATCCCAATCGGATGCTTAAGGGGCTGTTGCTGATTAGAAAAACATGGCTGCATTATTCCAAAAATAGCACCCCATTGGTTGTGTCTGGTATTGCAGCTCAGCTCCATAGAAATATGCCCTGTCTGCATCCGTGTGGCCGTCCTGCAAACGATAGAACATGATATGTATATATATATATATATATATATATATATATATATATATAAATAAATATATATATATATATATAAATAAATATATATATATATATATATATATATATATATATATATAGCTAGTTATCCAAAAACGAGGCAGCACTCCAGGATAATGTGAAGAAGTGGACCCTTTATTCACCCATCAGCAACGTTTCAACCACTCATTGTGGTCTTTATCGAACAAAATTGTGATTGGTGAATAAAGGGTCCACTTCTTCACAATATCCTGGAGTGCTGCCTCGTTTTTGGATAACTAGCTGTATATTTGACCATTTGGCCTGTAGTTTGAGGATTTGCACCAGTGAATTACATGATTGGAGTGCTGCAGTGCTTTTTTGTTTTACTATTTATATATATATATATATATATATATATATATATATATATAATGCAACTGCACTCTGCAAATGAAAAAAAGTGCAATAATGCCATAGTAATAGAAAATATTATGGTCCTAATGTTACGCTTATTTTGTAAATTTGAGATTCTTGGCAAATACATTTTGTACAAAATTATTTGGGCCCCTCTGCCACACGACAAGGCGATCTCTGTAAGATGGGAACCTAACACTAAATGCTACCTGTTATGTGCCACAACGTGCAGATTCCACATACATGCTAAGTCCATTCTGGTTTTTATCATTTATGGTGTCAAAATGGCCTCAATTAAATTCAGGGAATACAGGTACCAACATGCATGCTGAGCCCACTCTATACCTCTCCTGGTGCCAGACAGCTTCCAATGAATGCAATAAGAGTCCACTCTATACCTCTACTGGTGGCAAAAGGGTTACAGTGACTGCAGGGAGAGCAGGCTACAGTTTTATACCTACACTAATTAAAATCAGCCTATGAGCCAGACAAGCTGGAAGCTTTTTGGCACCAGGAGAGGTATAGAGTGGACTCTTATTGCAGAGTCCTGTTGCATTGTATTTTTTTCTCTGTGTTTCTAGCCATGGCAGCGTGTACCTGCGTATTGGGATGTGCTGACTGACCCCTTCTTAATTTGCGCTATATATATGTATAGTGAGAATTTAGGGGTCACATGGCTATCTCTCTGGGATCATCGTCTTCTGGCTAAGATGGTTGGCACACCTCAAGAGGCCACTCCAACACCATAGATTTGGGTGCAAACTTGTTGCAAACAGCTTTATTATCTTTTTCACAGCAATCAGTGTACATTTCCAACACAGGGTATACAACGAACTCTAGGCCGTCTAGCCTCTAACTACACAGTAATTTGTTCCTCGCTAACAGGACCTGGGTCTACTACTCAGTTCCCCAAAACACAGCTCACTATTCATACCGTACATCTGGTAAGCGGTCCTTGCTCCCTCAGGCCTTGGCACTTCCTGTCTCTTCTCTAGACTGGGATATATATATATATATATATATATATATACACACAGGCACACATACATCAACATAAAGAATTAGAAAGTCATATTGTGAGACTTATCCCCGGGATAGGTAATCAGTATGTGATCAGTGGAGGGCCAACAACCAGCACCCTCAGATCAGCTGTGTAAAGAGGCCTTAGTGGTTCAGTAACCACTGTTGCCTCCTCATAGGTTGCAATGTACAGTGTCGTCCACTGAACAGCAGCTGTGTTTGGTACTGTGGTTCAGCCCCATTCACTTGAATAGTACTGAGCTGCACCAAGGACATGTGACCAATAATTGACTTTGCAGGCCTAGGAAAAGTTGAGCACCATGGCTACATGTAGAATTACTTGAGCCTCCCTTATCAAAAAAAATGTACAGTGTGGGTAAACAAATTTAAGAAAACTTAAGATTCCTGCAATAACTACAGGAGTATTCTGTTTGTTGATTGTGTCAATAGATAGACACAATTAAAGGTAAAGGAAATTAAAACCATTGTTTATCACTCTATAACTGGACCTCAAGACTGCCACTTACAGAAGCTACATCATGTGTTTGGCCATCTTGGAATAAATCCCAGACCTTTTTACCATATACCACAGGCAGTCGTCAAAGTATTAAAAACCCTATTTATGAAACAATTACTTCTGGATCTGCCTTAGCTGTGCATTTGACTAAATCACGTTTACAGCTCAAATGATAAAGCAAAAAAACTGCAAAATAAACAGCTAATACCAGAATTTGGATGTCACTTGTCAAAATAACACTGGAAATCCACAAGATACAGATAAGATATCTTAGCACATAAGGCATTTATTTTGCATGTTCTCTGTGTGTGCATTTGCATAAATCAAAGCCAGATGTAGAATCTGTGTTTGGAGGATATACAGCACAATGACACATTTCTCCCAAGCTAAAGGGCATCTCAAAGAGCCTTTCCATTGTGTGGGTTGTGGTATAGCGGTAAAATCTGTGCGGCAATACTTTTGTTATCTCTGTATGTATAAAATGCATGCATGATAATAATTAAATTACTGGTGCTGGGCTGAATATGAAAAGAGAGAGTCCAATGTAGAAAAGTAAACAGGCAATTCAACAATCAGCATTGCACCACAAAAGGGATTAAAATGTATCTGTGAATTATTATATGATGCACAAGACCCCAAGACAAAGCTTAGCAACAGGGGTCAAACCACTGTCAACAGCACTTATATCTGTACCTATAGTCCAGTGTAAGTACAGATTGCTTATACAATTTAACACTATAAAATTACCAGATCAGGACCAAGATAAGGGGATATATCTGGTAAAAATGGGAGCACAGAGGTGATGGAAGGGGTGCCAGGAGCATCTGGGATATTAAGATATTAGATCTAGCAGTAATTACAGGTGAGTGAATTGATTTGTTCAAAAAGAGTTCTTGAACAGCTAGGGGCTCAAAATGGTCTCCCAGCTTGATTGACAGGGCTCACAATGTTGTGCCCATGCTGTTGCTAGTAGTGACTCAAACAGAGAGAATATGCTTCCTCTACCATAGCAGTGACTGTACATGCGCCGCAACACTTCCAGGTGGCAGCACATGAACAATCTCTGCTGCAGAAGCAGAGCCTCTGTGTTTGCACCTCTACTAGGAGCGAGATTGCAAGGGCTGGGCAAGATATCTGGCTCTACTAAGCAAGTGGAGGGGTGGAGCCTCTTGAACAGTGGGGACTACTCCTCGCTGTTCAAGAACTCTGTTTGATGAATGAGTCTAATCAGATGAATAGATTCCCTCATCGCAAACAGTGGTTCAATATGGCAGGTGATAAAACATTGTTATGTGTTATTAACCAGTTGCCGACTCCCCATAGACTATTAACCTCCTGTTGTTCTCCGCCTTTTAATACTTAAAAATTTTTTGGGAAAAGCACCGTATTTTGGCTCCAACTACTTTCTCTTTATATTTTTAACTATGGAGCTGTCCATATTTTTCAGGGTGATCTGTAAATTTTATTGATGCCATTTTGGGGTGTGTATGACATTTTGATACATTTTGTTTAATTTTTTGTGAGGTGAAGTGACAAAAAAAATCACAAATTAGCCATTTAGATTTTTTTTCCAGTTACAGTGTTCACTGTGCAGGATAAGTTCATTTATATTTTACTAATTCTGGCATTTTGGGAAGTGGCAATACCTGTAATAAATATTTTTTTGTTTATTTTTATTTTTTTAAATGAGGAAAAAGGGTGATTTTTATATTTTTATATTGTTAAAACATTTTTCTATAATTTTTTCAAGCTCACTTCATGTCTCCTCATGAGCTCCATTCCCACAGAGATTCAGGTGAAGATCTTATTAAACTGTATTCAGGATTATAATCCCTGATGAGCAGAGAAGAGAGGAGGATAAGGCAGATCTTTACCTCAGTGTTTCCATCTGTTTACATCTATGTGGAATCAGCTGACAACTGTGTAAATGGAGTGCACTTCTTCTTGACACTAACATTGACCTGTAAGGTTGAGTTCATACTTGAGTTATTTGGTCAGTTTTGGCACCGTGACCAACCAAATAAGTGAAGTGTGCAGTGATTCTAAGAGAGACGCCTGTCATCTGAATGTCATACGGACTCACAGTATTATTTAACTACCAAAGCAGACTCCCTATGCGTGTTACTGCAAGGTGTTTCCACATAGATGTAAACAGTAACTTGATATGTGTTTGAACAGATTGTGTGTGCACTAATAGGATGGAAGCCATTTTACTTCTCCTAATGATTGCTCCCTAGACAAAATTAGCCATTATAACTAATCAAAGGCATTTGGAAATATATTTATCATATATTAATATTTAAGTATTTTCAGTATTTTCATTTTCTTAATTCTCGGAGAACACCTTTAAGATCACCCACATCACCCACTCCAATATTATTGTCAGGTTTGTCATGCAGAGGTATAGAGGGAGGAGACCCATGCAGAGGTATAGGGGGAGGAGACTAAGCTTTCAAAGAGGTTTTATATTAATAACATCTATGAAAACTCAATACACGCAGATAAATGCATTACATAAAAACCGCAAGTTCCATCTCGTCCCCATTCACATTTATATATTATCTCATTGGTATCATGGTTTCTTTCTACCGACATCTCGATCACGGGCTTCCACTGATATACTTCTTTTATCCTCTTAAACATTTATTAACATCAAATTCAATATTTAATCCATTGGGTTGCATTGTCCCTAGTTTGTATATCCATTCCATTTCTCTCTTATCTATTTTTTCACTGGATCTTCCCCTCTCCAATTCATTTGGACTTTCTCTAAACCCATAAACCTCAAACCTACAGGATTTTTTCCATGCGTTTTTAAAATGTGCCGAGACACTATGTGTGTCGACCCCTTTTAATGTTTCTTATGTGTTCTTGTAGGCGAGTTTTCAATTTCCTGAGGGTACGACCCACATACTGGAGGCCACAAGGGCACTCCAGCATGTAGATGACCCCATACTTTCGCAGGATATCTCCCTTGTACTGTAAGGGTTACCCCTTCGTATTCGAGGTCACTTCTTCAATTTTATAGCATTTTTCTTTTTCAACCGCACCTTACAAGCCGTACAAAAGCCGCACTCAAGTAAATTTGTGTTTATTATTTTTTTGTTGATGTATGGGTAGACAGCTATGCACCAATCTATCTTTGATATTTGGTGCTTTTTATAGACAACCACCGGTTTATCTGGAATAATACTTCCCAATATTGGGTCATTTTTAATGTGGCCCAATTCTTTCTTATTGCTTCTTTAATGTGACCTGCACTGTTGCTAAACTGAGTGATAAATGAAAATTTCATTTTTTCACTATTTTTTTCTTTTATATCTTTTTTTCTTTCATGTCTAACTTCCTTTGCTATTTCTTTTCTACAGTTTTCCAAACTACTCTCTTTATACCCTTTTTCTATAAATCTCTTTTCTATTACTTCACTCTGCTTATGGTAATCTTCAATTTTGGTGCAGTTACGATGTATCCTTTTAAATTGGCTTTTGGGAATGTTTTTTAACCATGGCTTATGGTGACAGCTAGAGGTTTGGATATACGTGTTTACATCCGTGGGTTTAAAGTATGTGACTGTTTCAAACCTTCCTTCTTCTAAACTGACTGTCAGATCCAGGAAATGTACAGAACTGTCACTTACATTACTAGTGAATTGTAACTGCCAGTCATTATCATTTATATACAGTAGAAATTGATCGAGATCGTGTCTGCTGCCCCGCCATACAACCAGACAATCGTCTATAAACCTTCTCCACATTAGGAGACCCTCTCCCGATAGTTTGCTCTGTAGTGTCGGGATGATATATTTCTCTTCCCACATAGCCATATAAATGTTAGCGAAACTGGGGCGTAATTTCGCTCCATCGCCGTCCCAGCATGCTGTAAATAATATCCACCGTCCAAACCAGAAATAATTATGTTTTAAACAAAATTCTAAACATCGTGATATAAACATTTTTGCTCTTCTGCTTTTATATTTATGAGCAGTTTTCACTTTAAGAATACCAACAGCAAAGAAATTATAAAACTGAAAATTGGTGCTAGAACACTGTCAACTTAAGGACTTGAAGTCATAGTGATTCCAGCAAAGCTTGGGTGGTTTTATTGATACCATTCTGTGCCAATTTGTATGCATGCAAATTTAGTATATTTTTTCATTGTTTTTAATAGTTAGCAGGTGCGTAAGCTCAGTCAATGTATTTTCAAATTTACCAGTTTGATGAAACACCGTGCACTATATAATATTTAAGTATTCTGTCTTGTTAGCATTTATGTAAATTTGGATATTACCTATTCATCAGTATTTAACTTTAAAGGCATGCTGAAATTCTCATGAATATGAGCAGTTATTACTTAATGTAATTCAATAAAAAGAGGGGGGGAAAACAAATGCTTAGTGAATTATTTACTCATATATAAAAACGTGGGAATATTATTGATGAATGTGTCATTCAAATAGCAAAATCTCTGCATACTGTATCTCTAAGCGGAACATGAAATCACTTAGAACTGAAATCGTCTTTTTGTTTCAGTATTTGCACAGTAAGATCATAATGGCTTTCTTTTTTCATTTTCATCTGTATTTGGTAATGTTGGATGAAGGGTTTATGGTAGAAGATGATTCATAACCAAAGGAATAATACAATGGTCTCTCAAATTACAATGGTATACTGTAACTTGAAACCACATTCAAGATGGATGAAGGAGTAATGGTAGAAGATGATTGGTAACCAAAGAAACAATACAATGGTCCCTCAAATTACAATGGTATATTGTAACGTGAGATACAAGATACAAAGCTGCAGACATTGCTAATCTATGATACATGTAATTGGATGGAAGCGCTATCCAATCAGCATGCACTGGTAAAACACCTGTATTGTTGAAGGGCATGCACCGATAGACTGTCTAGTAGCGACTTTCTGCAGTACAATGTAGTTCTACATGTACTCTACTGTTCTTGACCCGTACCAGGTTGAACTGCTTCGGATACATGGTGAAGGTGGCTCTCTTTAATTTTATGTTCCAATGTGTAGACTGTACTGAACTATGAGGACTCTAGTATTCCCTGTGTAGAAGTGTTTTACAGCTTTCAGCAGCTCTTTCTATGTAAGGGCTTACTTTATCTCTATTCTTTCTGTGCTTATTTTTATTTATTTTTTATCCTATGTTCTTCGTGAAACCAATTAAAAAGGTTGTTTACTTTCTGGGTACTTTTAATCAATGTGTATGTCAGATGAGTATATGGCACTTAGTAATATAGATTTTGCTGATATTCAGTGCCGTTTGCTATATTTCAACCCATGTCCCCTTGCTAGGCAAATATTTTGTTCTGTTCACACAGAAGACCTGTCCATAAGATGGCTGTTGATGGAGGGTCATGTAACCAGGCAAAAATAACTGCAGATACATTACTCAGTCTTCTCCACATCACATATCACATCTGAACATGCAATATGAGAGATTAGAGTGTATTAAATTGAAGGAGACTGAGTGATGTGTCTGGTCACATGGCCCTCTATCAGTCGCCATTTTATGGACAGGACTTCCGTGTGGAGAGCACAAAAGACTTGGTCAACAAGAAGAATAATGAAAGAAAGATTAAATATAGAAAATGGTGCAGAATATCAAAAAAGTCTATATTAGTAAGTGTCATATAGTCATCTTACATACACATTGGTCAACAGTAGCTAGAAAGTGGCAAGCCCCGTTAACGACTGTATCTATGCGCAAGCTAAGTAGCCTTCATTCAATGACTGATTTTCTTGTACTGTAAAAGTGTTCCTGTTTCTCACTACTGAATATACTGTACATACAACCTCTGAAACAGAACATATTTAGTTTTAAAATGTTTGGATAGAAGAATTACTAATTCTCTTACAAAGGTAAGATGAAATGTAGAACATTAGATGTGACTTTGCGTTATCTTAAAGTTCCTATATATTTTGCCCCTCAATGGATTTTACTCTTTAAAATGCTGAAAACATTTCCACCCCAACAATGTCTCTATTGTTTTGCTAGCTAATCCAGTGATCTGAATAAAATCTGTTCTGACCATCTGCCTTGGGTATACAATACAATCACGACGAAACAACAGAGAGTCTCAGAAACTATAATAATGTTACTTCTTTTTTTTTATGTCCTAGGTGTTATGATTTATGGTTGTATGAGGAAAAATTCCTGGACAGATGGAGCCTATTATGCACATGATGTTGTAGTCCAGGGGTGCAATTAAATTTGTTTGCAGACAGAACAGAACCACTTTTCAGGTAACATAGAGGTATTAATGAAATGGATGCCCAACCACAGACTACCTGTCTCGAAGCCCATCCAATGCTTTTAGATATGGCTGGTGTCATCTACAAAGTCAAAGAAATCATAAAACCAAAGCACTTCATAATTCACTTAGCTTTTTTGTTTTATAAGCAACTTATTTATTGATGATCTGAGAACTTAGATAGTTCTTTTGTGTCAAGCGCCTGCATTTTCTGCCTTAGGAAATTCACTGGATGACATATAGGCTGAAATAATTAATATGTCATTTTTTTGTCTGGTATGCGTAGGTTGGTAAAAATATAGTTTAAAACTTGTTGGTAACTCTCTAGGACAGGGATCAGAAACCTCCGGCACTGTAAAACTACAACTCCCTGTGTGCTCTATTCACTTCTTTGGAAGTTCAAGAACAGCTGAGCAAGTATGCATACTGGGGGTTGCATTTTCACAACACCTGGAGTGCCAGTGGATACCTATAAGGAGTTGTGCCATACAACTTTCAATTTTTTTATATAACTAGCCAGCCTCCTGTCCAGGGCCCCAGGGCCGTCGTCAGTACTGGGGGGGGGGGGGGGGGTTCAGCTGTCGGGGGTGTCGGATGCTATCAATACAGATGGAATCGCTCATTGCTGGAGGTCCTTTCATTCACTAACCGCAGCTCATTTCCCTGCGCTCCTTCTTTCCTCCGGGCCCAGTGGTGACATCGTGACATGTGTATCACTGCTATGCTGGCCCGGAGGAGAGAAGGAGAGCAGGGATATCAGCTGCGGTTATTGAATGAATGGACTGCCAGCTCCCCTGTGCTCCAGCAATGATAGGTATATGAGGGGGCCACTGGTGGGGTCATTACAATGTGAGGGGAACAGGGTTATAATACTGTGGAATGGGGCCACTGGGAGAGGTCATTATACTGTGTGAGGGCCCCTTACACAGTATAATGACCCCCTGTGCCCCCACACACAGTCTAATGACCCCCAGTGCCCCCAATTCAGTATAATGATTCCCAATGACACCCCCATAAAGTATAATGACCCCCAGAGCACTTATTAAGTATAATGACTCCTAGTGCCCCCTACAAACAGTATGCTCTCCAGAGTGGGAGCCACTGAGGAACATGTAAATGTAAAAAATGCCACAATGCGGCCCACTGAGATTTATCGCCCAAGGGCCCACATGAACCTGCAGCCAGCCCTGCTCCTGTCCCATGGTGACGGTCAGCTAAAACACACATGGAAAGACACATGGAGATGCAACCAAGATCGTACTTCTGTTCAAGCTTTAAGCTGCTTCTTCATAGAGTGAATTATGACCAACCAAGTTAGTAGAGATGCTTTTTTATGCTGATTTACTTATGTGTATGTCATGATTAGTTCATCATTCTTGTAGCCTTTCTTATGCACTTTAATTTTGTAAATTCTATCTAAAAATGCATCCGTTGGTAGTTCTATCTTAGTGCTACTTTTGCATAGCTTTGTTACCCACTAACGTCAGTAGGCAAGAACTTGATTTGCTTGATGATAGATCTTGGAATAAATTAAACATAGGCTTCTCAAGGGACAAATCAATTATAGTGGGGGGTATAGATGCCTCCCCAAAAATAAAAAAATTCCTCAAAAAGGTTGGTCTAGGACAGGCATCAGCAACCTTCGGCTCCCAGCTGTTGTGAAACTACAATTCCCAGCATGCTCCATTTATTTCTATGTAAGTTCTTAGAAGAGCAGAGCAACTATGCATGCTGGGAGTTGTAGTTTCACAACAGCTGGGAGCCAAAGGTTGCCTACTCCTGGTCTAGGACAAAAAGATAATTTCTGGTACATTAGTTTTAAGCATTCCTTTCCAAAGCTACAATATGTATATAAGATAAAATCAACTAATTGTCAACAAAAGTGACATGCAGATATTCAAGATAGTAAAGTAGCTCAAACATAAGATAGACAATACTCATTGAGTTCATTCAAAACCAACAGAAACAAACCACTCAGGCCTCTGCATAACCGTGGGTCGCCAAATACGATGGGAAAAGCCCGGTATATAGATTTCATTTGAAGCCCACGGAGACCTTTATGTATCCGTGGGCCGTTCGGTAAAATAAATCAACAGAAATGCCAACTAGGATAAGCTGAATACATTCATTTAATTTAGAACCCACAGAACCTCTGTGTATTCATAGGCAGCCCGGTATATATATTGTCAAAAATGCCAACTAGGATGAGCCACGTATATAGATTTCATATATGTCCACGGTAAACCCATGAGCCACTCAGAACATGTATCAATACATAAAGATGACCACACTGCACAGACAAGATATCACTAGCTAATTTGGGTCCACGGACCCTGAGATATATAGGTATTGGAAGTATCGATATGACCCCAAAAGTCAATTTTAATATTACCAATTGGGGGCTTACAGAGAACTATATGAGAGCTCAGTGGCAGACAAGATAATTGCCCAGTATCACCAACAGACAGCCCAATGTTGTATCACATATGCCCATCATTCAAGGTAAATAAACAGCCACAATCCACTTATGCATCCCAGATGGGAGCATAATATTTGCGTGTCCGTGGGTTGCCCGGTGAAAAGGGATGGTCCGTGGTGCAGGGCAGATGGTAGACCGGTATAGTCAGTGGTGTAGAATGATGTTGCCGCCGAATGGCGTTAATATGTGCGCTGTTTAAAAGCTCCGGTCTGGAAGTGACGGCCGGTCACGTGATAGAAATGGAGATGACATTTCAGAATATCTATTTTTTGTTACCTTGCCTCAAAAAAAGTGTAATATAGACCAACCAAAAATCATATTTACCCTAAAATAATACAAACAAAACTGCCACCTTATCCCGTAGTTTCCAAAATGGGGTCACTTTTTCGGAGTTTCTACTGAAGGGGTGCATCAGGGGGCTTCAAATGGGACATAGTGTCAAAAAACCAGTCCAGCAAAATCTGCATTCCAAAAACCATATGGCGTTCCCTTCCTTCTACGCCATGCCGTTTAGCCATAAAGCAGTTTACGACCACATATGGGGTGTTTCTGCAAACTAGAGAATCAGAACAGAACAGAGCAGCGGGTGATGGAGAGGGAGGGAGCTCCCTCCCTGTTAACCCCTTCCATACAGCGGTCCTTACGGACCGCAGTATATAAGGGGTTAAACGACTGGCATTTGCACCAGCACAGATGCCAGACGTTTCTATCAGAGTGTCAGCAATGTGCTGACACTCTGATAGATCCACTATACCGCCAATGATGTTACAGAGGAGGCCTCCTGCACCACCTCCCGCCGCCCGAAACCACCCCTCCTGCACCCCTGCAGCCACAATATGATTGGGGGCTGCAGGGGGGGTTAAAATTTACCACTTTGGGGGCATTTAGACTCTGATCCCTGCGGTCACAGACCGCGGGCATCAAAGATCGCGAAAAGCCCTGCAAACCGCAGGTCTGGTTATAAGGGAAAATAATAGCATTCATAATAAAGAATGCTTTGTAGAATGTGGATTAAGGGGTTAAAAATAAAAAACGTAACTCACCTTAGCCACATGATCGCGTAGTTGGCGATCTCTCTTCTCTCTTAAAGCATTAGCTGCAGTCTAACGGACCTGTGATGATGTCACATCACATGGTCCAATCACATGGTCCGTGATAGCGATATGCCCCCATTGTCTGAAATGAAAATTACCCCTTTAAGGATGCAGTCTTACCAAACATGTGAGGGAGATTTTATTTTTGCAATTTTTTCATTGGAAAGCGTATTTTCAATAGAAAAAAAGAGAATATTTTTATTGGAATTTTTTTAATTAATACATGTATAATTTTTTTATACTTTTTTAACACTAAATAGTCCCACAAAGGGACTATAAAAGGCAATATTTTTAATGCTTTTAAAATACAATGCACTATCCCTATAGTACATAGCATTTTTAATGTCAGTGCTATACTGATATTGACCAGCAGGCTGAACCAGAGAGGCGCAGCCTGCTGGAAAACACTCACAGGAGGTTTGGGGCCTATGCCAGGGCCCAGCCAGCCTTTACACACTTTGCAATTGCATTTGTGGGATGCCGATGGGAGTCAGAGGGAATCCGCTCCCTCTGTCACCGCTTACATGCTCCATTGCACGCAGAATGTAAGGTGGTTAAACAGCTCGGATCAGCACTCCTGCTGGTACAGGCTGTTAAAGCAGGAGCGTGGCTCTCATGTAAGAGCTGAGCCCTCACTTGCCTCTGCATGAAAGACCCATGCAGCACTTAGACCGGGTCACCGTGAAAATGCGGCGGCCCAGCCTAAGCTCCCTTAGTGACAGCCGTAAAAAGGTGTATTAGTGGGCACTATGGGGTTAATTGATTGTTAGCTGCACATACAATTGTACTATTATCCCACATTTCGGTGGGATACGAGTACTATCTAAAGTGTATGTAACATCTGCCGTGAAGGGATAGAAGGGTCGGGTAGGCTGAACTTCAACAAGCCAGATCCCTTTGCTCTCAGGTAGCCAGAGCCTTACGGTGACTTTTTCCTGTGTGTCCATTAAGAATAAGTGCTTGTTTAGCTGAGCTGAGCATGCATGTGTACAGGTGGATGGAAAAAGAAAGCTCATGAATGAACAAGAATTTGGCAGACAGTTAATTCATGTATATGAAAATTTTTACGTGCTTGTATCCTGCCTCCATTATCTATTAATATAATACTCTATGTCATTGTTCTTTGCTTTTTTAAACAATGCCCGTCTTTGCTTCCAGTGTCGCATATCTTGGGAGTTTCCTTAACTAACATAAAATGTATGTCAAGTTAAAAAATTGTATTGCAATATTTTGTGATTAATTCATCATTACCATATAAATCCTGCCAATTTTCCATGTGAGTAGAATTTCAGTTGCTGTTTGCAAAGTAATGTCTTGATTAATGGAAGCTTTTAGTAGTTTCTAGCTACTGGGCGACCATTCAAATAAGAAAAGATGCAAATACCAGAAATAAGCCTACACTTTATATATATTCTTCCACGTGTCAAACACCATACATTAATTACATCTTTGATTTTTCCTGCTTGCAATATGCATGCTCTGGGCACTTCATGAATGTATTCAATGAAGCACAAACAAAAACATTTATGCAGATTTGGAGGAATTCCAGAAAAAGGAATAGCATCTAAGTGGTAGGCAACTAAGGATAGCAATTTGACCTGGCGTGAGCCAGCTTAAAAAGCTTAGCATGCTTTTATTTTCTAACCCAGCATGAGAAAGACAAGATGTGTAGAAACAAAGACACGTCTCAGGCAATTTTTATTTCAGGAAATTCAAATTTTGTTACCTTGGGATTTTGGGAAAGTTGGACATATCTAGACCCAAAAAATAAGAAAAAATAAAATATTCTAAAAAAAAATCCTGTATTAATTTTGACATTGAAACCACAAGTCTTCACAAAGATTTGGGAAGAAATAAGTGCAGCATCCATTAATTAGACTTGTTTTCAAAGCTACTCTTAATAAAGGAAAGCTGGAATCAGATAGTGGCAGATGCCACCTTCACTTCATGCCTGCTTTTGGTTTTATACTGGAGAACTCACCATGTTTGATATTCAGGGAAGTTCTTTGATCACACTTAGAATTAATATCCACTTGCAGTTTTCAAAACACGTTGACTTAGGAATAATATATATTTGCAAATTTCTAGATGGAGTGGATTTCTATTTGAGAGAACTGTGCCGTCTGAAAACTCTCAAGCTGAAGAAGATATGGTATTGCTACACCTAGCACTATTCTTTTGTTTAGGAATATGCAAGATAGACAATAGATGATGTGAATTGTGTCTTGTCTGAAAGCTATGAGCCATGAAAGGGCAAATTAAAACAGGAAAACAGTTGACAAATGTCAGAGTTATTCCTTTTTCTGCAACATTATTGAAACATACCATAAGTATTGCTGGAGGACAAAAAACAAAGCCTTCACATTCTTAACCCCTTAAGGACTCAGCCCTATTTCACCTAAAGGACTTGGCCATTTTTTGCAAATCTGACCAGTGTCACTTTATGTGGTGATAACTTTAAAACGCTTTTTCTTATCCAGGCCATTCTGAGATTGTTTTTTCGTCACATATTGTACTTCATGACACTGGTAAAATTAAGTCGAAAATTTTTATTTTTATTTATAAAAAAATATCAAATTTACCAAAAATTTGGAAAAATTAGCAATTTTTCAAGTTTCAATTTCTCTACTTCTATAATACATAGTAATACCGCCCAAAAAAGTTATTGATTTACATTCCCCATATGTCTACTTCATGTATCGATCATTTTGGAAACATAATAGAAACCATCCAAAAATGACCCCATTCTAGAAACTACACCCCTCAAGGTATTCAAAACTGATTTTACAAACGCCATTAACCCTTTAGGTTTTCCACAAGAGTTAATGGCAAATGGAGATAAAATTTCAGAATTTAGATTTTTGGGAAAATTTTCCGTTTTAATCCATTTTTTCCAGTAACAAAGCAAGGGTTAACAGCCAAACAAAACTCAATTTTTATTGCCCCGATTCTGTAGTTTTCAGAAACACCCCATATATGGTCGTAAACTGCTGTATGGCCAAACGGCAGGGCACAGAAGTAAGGGAACGCCATATAGTTTTTGGAAGGCGGATTTTGCTGGACTGGATTTTTGACACCATGTCCCATTTGAAGCCCCCAGATGCACCCCTAGAGTAGAATCTCCAAAAAAGTTACTCCATCTAAGAAAGTACACCCCTCAAGGTATTCAAAACTGATTTTACAAACTTTGTTAACCCTTTAGGTGTTCCACAAGAGTTATTGGCAAATGGAGATGAAATTTCGGAATTTTTATTTTCTGTTACCTTGCCTCAAAAAAAGTGTAATATAGAGCAACCAAAAATCATATTTACCCTAAAATAATACAAACAAAACTGCCAACTTATCCCGTACTTTCCAAAATGGGGTCACTTTTTGGAGTTTCTACTGTAGGGGTGCATCAGGGGGCTTCAAATGGGACATGGTGTCAAATAACCAGTCCAGCAAAATCTGCCTTCCAAAAACCATATGGCGTTCCCTTCCTTCTGTGCCCTGCCGTTTGGCCATACAGCAGTTTACGACCACATATGGGGTGTTTCTGCAAACTAGAGAATCAGGGCAATATATATTGAGTTTTGTTTGGCTGTTAACCCTTGCTTTTTTACTGGAAAAATTGATTAAAATGGAAAATTTGCAAAAAATAGCTATTTTCGGACCGTTTTTATTTTTTGTTATTTACATCGTTGCACTGACAGGTTAGATTGTGTGCTATTTCTATAGAGCAGGTTGCTACGGACGCGGCAATACCAAATATGGCTACTTTTGGGGGTTTTGTTTCAGTTTTACATAATACAGCATTTTTGAAAAAATGATTTTTTAGTGTCTTCACATTCTGAAAGCCATATATTTTTTTATTTTTTGGGCGACTGTCTTATGTAGGGGCTCATTTTTTGCGGGATGAGATGGCGGTTTGATTGGAACTATCTTGGGGTGCATATGACATTTTGGTCGCCTGCTATTACACTTTTGTGATGTAAGGTGACAAAAATGGCTCTTGACACCCTATTTTTTTTTTTTTGTGTTCACCTGAGGGGTTCGGTGATGTGTTATTTTTATAGAGCAGGTTGCGACGGACGCGCCGATACCAAATATGTATACTTTTTATTTATTTATTTAAGTTTTACACAATATTATCATTTTTTAAAACAAAACAAATCATGTTTTAGTGTCTCCATAGTCTGAGAGCCCTATTTTTTTTTTTTTTTGGGGGTGATTGTCCTATGTGGGGTATCATTTTTGCGGGATGAGATGACGGTTTGATTGGCACTATTTTTGGGTGCATATAACTTTTTGATCGCTTGCTATTACAGTTTTTGAGATGTGAGGTGACAAATGTTTTTTTACATTGTTTTTATTTTATTTTTTAACAGTATTTACCTGAGGGGTTAGATAATGTGATATTTTTATAGAGCAGGTTTTTACGGACGCGGCGATACATAATATGTATACTTTTTATTTATTTATTTTACTTTAACACAATAATAGCATTTTAGAAAAAAATTATGTTTTAGTGTCTCCATAGTCTGAGAGCCATATTTTTTTATTTTTTTGGGCGATTGTCCTATATAAGGACTCATTTTTTGCGGGATGAGATGGCGGTTTTATTGGTACTATTTTGGGAGGCATACGCCTTTTTGATCACTTGGTATTACACTTTTTGTGATGCAAGGTGACAAAAATGGCTTTTTACACCATTGTTTTGTGATTTTTTTACGGTATTTGCGTGAGGGGTTAGGTCACGTGATATTTTTATAGAGGAGATTTTTACGGACGCGGCAATACCTAATATGTGTAGTTTATTTGTTTTTTTAATTTTTATTCAGTGATATGTATTTTTCTGATTTTACTTTTTTCATTGACTCCAGACCCACTTGGTTCTTGTAGATCCAGTGGATCTGGTGTCTATATAATACAGAACAGTACACTATATAGTGTACTGCACTGTATTTTTTACTTTGCATTAGTCTGGTCAGACTTCTGCCTTTAGCAGAAGTCTGACCAGAGTTACTATACCATGGCAAGCAGGACGCTTCTGAAAGCGTCCTGCTGCCATGGTAGCTCATCACCCGCTGCCATTACAGAGCAGCGGGTGATGGGAAGAGAGGTGAGCTCCCTCCTCTACCATCCTATCTCCATCGGGGGCTGCAAAGGTACGGCAGCCCCCGATGGGAGAGGGAGGGAGCTCCCTCCATGTTAACACGTACGGACCGCGGTATAGAAGGGGTTAAACTGCTGACATCTGCAGCACAGATGTCAGCAGTTTATAGCAGGGGGTCAGCAATGTGCTGACCCCCTGCTATACCCACTAGACACCAGGGAAATGCATTGAAAGGAGGCGGGCGGGGGATCGCAATTGCGCGCCGCCCTCCCGCAGCACCGCTCGCAAATCCCCCCCCCCCTGCACCGCCCGGGGGGACACTAAGATGGCGGGGTGCAGGGGGGGGTTAACATTTACAATACGGGGCAGATTTTAGTCTCTCGGGGGGATCCGCGGGGATCAGAGACTACACATAGCGCAACAAACCGCAGGTCTGAATTGACCTGTGGTTTGTTGTGATCGCCGACACGGGGGGGTCACAGGACCCCCCTCGGCATTGTCACAGGATGCCTGCTGAATGGTTTCAGCAGGCATCCTGTTCCGATCACCGCCAGTCCTTAAGTACCAGGACGCTAGGGCGTACATGTACGCCCTGCGTCCTTAAGAGGTTAAAATAGAAGAACTGTAGTGATTTTCAAGCTATGTGGTTCCTCCATTCCTCGCAATCTCACTTAGATTCTTTAAGAAAAGATGTGGCAATTCTAGTCCTAGTGTACCTGTGATCTTTCCTGATGTTTCTGTTTTAGTAAATGCATGTATTTTCCAGGAAATAACAATGTTGATGCCAAACCATGTTTTTTTAGAGTGCTGAGGTGTCCTGTTCCTCTAGATCACCACCAAATACATTTTAAAGTTATTTTCCTTCTTAGAGTGACCAGTTTACTCTTACACAAACCAAACCAACAACTTGTCTGGCAAGGGAACATTGGTCCAGCTGTTTAGATGTCAAGGATTTCCCTGGTCTATTGAATAATCAACACTACACCTCAAAACCAGGACATTGTCAATGTTATTATATTACTACAGGAAGATAGAAGCAATAAGCAGTTATTACTAGCTTGCCTCATATTCTTTCCTAATAGAACATTTACTAGTGCTTGCAAGCAAAAATATTGAACTTGAACTGGTCTCAGTGATACATTGCTGGCCATACCTCCATTTTCTTGATGATATTTATATAGGCTACCATATGGCACTGGGGAATAAGTCTTTATAGTAAGAATACACTCTAATGAAGATCATTTGTAATAGCAGTTTGTCCAAAACCCTTAACAGATCACAATCATGGATACTGGATGCATTTTATGCAGAATGTGGTGTTTACAACATATTAAAAGGGTTATCCAAGAGTATAAAAATATCACCCAATACGCCGGGCCCCCCCATTGAATATACTTACCTGGATCCCTATTCCCTGCACCGCTCCTGGTCCCGTCCCCGCACTGCCACTGCTGCTTCTTCCCATGCACGGAGGAAAACAGTGTTGGGGAGGAGCAGCCAATGGCAGGTGGAGATAGGGACGAGCCTCGTCCCCGTCCCTGCCTGCCATTGGCTGCTCCCCTCAACACCGGATGTTTTCATCCGCTCACAGGAAGAAGCAGCAGTGGTGGTGCAGGGAACAGGAACAGCACAGGGAGCGGGGACCCCGGTAAGTATATTCAATGTGGGTGGCTCAGCTTATTGGGGAACATTTTTATACTCTCGGATGACCCCTTTAAAAACTACTTATTGATAAAATTGCCCTGATTGTGCTATAGGTTTTAAAATAATAATATAATATTAATATGTAGCAGTTAAATTTTATTTAACGATTCAACTATAATAGCCCAGTGGATTATTTTCCATCTGGCGACGAGCAAATAGGTTTTCGCAAATCGATTCGTTCATTCTAACAAATTTAGTGCTCTTTTAGGAGTGACCCCAAAGCACAGGATGCTTCATCTTCCAGCAGATTCATATGGTTGCACACCTCATGTGGCCTTGTTAATCTTGTACATGAGCCATTACTACAAGTATTGGTTCATTCACTATGAAAATATTGCCATCAATTAACTTGCAGTGAATTTTATCTGTGTGTGCACAATTGCTGATAGTTATCATTTGTGCATGCGTCGATACTCACAGTAACGTTGCATGCTAGAGGTTATTATACCATGCAAGATGTACAGCTATGTCAATCTGAGGGCAGATTAGTTAACTGTTTGTAGAGCGATGCGCCAACTTAAAATTCTGCTCGTACCAACTGCAGTCCTATGAAAAAACTAAAAAACAATTGTGATGCAGGGGCGGACTGGGAACATAAAGTGGCCCTGGAAAAAAAAAAAAAAACTAAAAGTGGCCCCATGTTCTAGGTGGGTACAAATTTACAGAAGACAGGACAACAAAAGTTGGCATCAACAGCAATAATGTAGTGGCAACAAAATACCACCCTAGCAGAACCAAATGCCACAGTGCAGCACAATATACTGCTCCCCACACCACCGTATGAAACTGTATCATATTCCTCAGGATTGTAATACAGTTGAATTCGGGAGGAGACCTGCTGTTGCTGGCCAGGAACATAAGTGCCTGTTTGGGCAGCTTTCTAGGTACCAGCCCTCTGTAAAATTTACCTGTAGGGTCTATGGCCAGTCCGCCCATGTTGTAATACCATAAGTAGTCGTACGACATTACAAACTTATTCTACCACATGGGCAAACTTGACTTTGCTATATCAGTTAGATTTGGCTGATAAAAACTGGGCTGCTGCTCATGCTTTTTCTGCTGTGTAAAAGGTCAAACATAGCTAGTGGGACCGAATGCATTAACTATTAATGCATCAGATATACCATATGAGTATATTCGATTCAGATCACATCAAATGTATTGGCATTATTGCCAGGAGACATGTCTTATATCTATTTTTACTAACTATTGATGCTAAATTCAGGAAAACATACACGTTAAAAAGCCACCATTATATATGCAATGCAGAAGGTTATAACCTGATGTCTTACTGTTTCAAATGTTTGCCCACAGCAAATACTAATTACCATTACAGAAAAGCTATATTCAACAATGTAGATGGTAAAGCAGATGATATAAAATGTCATCCACTTTCTTTGAAATGTGCAGCTTATTTCCCAAGGTCTGATTTTGTTTCTTTCTTGTTCGCTGCTCTGATCCTCTGATCTAATTATTTGTAAGTAAACATCTGTTGTTTTATTGCATTTAACAATATGTCCTGTGTTAAATGTTATTTTTCATAACCGGTACAAAGATTATTTTTATGTCTTCAATTCTGTCCAAAAGTTCTACTAATAAAATCGGCATCCAAATCATAAGCTGGATTAATTTTTCATTGTTTTTGGCTAAATATTTTATTACGCAACCAACATGTCCAAATTATGGGCACTTTGGATAGGTTGTTTATTTCATTTTTAGATGAACCTTCACAAAATGTACATATTGCCTTGGAAACTGTCTTGCGTTTTGCTTATTATCATAGCATCTGCCTATACTCCAAGCAAACAAGCTCATCATCTTATTCTACAGATTGTTACTCCCCACAGCCTCTCTTCCTCCAGCGGTAATAATGAGAGTGGCTGTAATTCATTATTGGAACTGGAAACTCAAAATAAATAAGCACAGTAAATTTCAAGTTTCCTTGGCTGTAGCATATGGTACTTTAGCTATCAATGAATAATAAATACCTATTAATTGAAAAGCCTTGAACAATCTGCTGTAGTCCTTTCCAACTTTTGTGGCAAGTAAAATATATCATCTGATGTTCCACTGATTAGCCGTTATGAATTGAACTAGTAATCCATACAGTATTTTGTGCTTTACTTCTTCATCAGCCCATACACGGTAAAGTCAATCAAATCTGAAGATTTTAACCAAAATGATAATTTCGGAAAAGAAAAGGACACTAGACACATTAAAGACCTGAACACCCAAATACCTATTACACTAAAATATATAAATATAGTTTATGATATAAAAATAGTTTATGGTCATTTATTTAATGACCAATTGTTTTAGCCATTCAATGACAGGTGGTCATTGCCTGGAAAGAGGTCAACCAAGTTAAAAATGTTGTTTGATATTTGCTAGTCAAAGAATGATGTCTCCACAAAAGAATACTTTTAGTATGTTCCTAGAAAAATTGTTCTACTTTCGTCTGGTGTCAATGAAAATGTATGGCCAGACTTTAGCTGCCAATATGGACTAAAATGATCATTCCTTCAACAGTTGTTCAACCATGACCCTGCTTCTTATTATGTGTATGGCCACATTTAATACTATTCACCATCAAGCTCTGATGACTAAAATGGCATAAACTAAGCACAACAATTCTGGGGGAAATGTATTAATGTATTCCTAAATTTGTATGTCATAAAACTAGATGAGAGGCAGAAAATGTGTGAAATGTATCACTGTGTCGTACCTTGTGTGAAATCTCTGTCTCATCCGTTAAACACTTTTTCTTATTCTACCTTTTGGCTGGCTAACTTTTCACAAATGTTTTGCACCAAAATAATGGTGCATGCCATTACTAAATCTGGCACATTTTATAGACAGCTGATGAAGTTGTCTAATGAGGTGTAAAATATTTTGGCACAATTTGAGCCAGAAGTATGACACAGTTTGCTTAGTAATTCTCACTCAAAATATAGTCATGGTTAGACCAGAAGACAGTTAGGGAAAAATATTAGCTGCCCTCTATTTAGGAGCAATCCCATTGCTATAATGCCGACACTAGGTCTATTTTACACAATAATGGGCCCAGTATAAATATTTCATGAGTGCCCAAATGAAAGTAAGAATAGATACAATGGAGCCTGTTATGTGCCGTACCTAACATAGCACATTTTTCTCATTGGCTACTTTTGGCCACAGTGTGTTCTTAGTAGTGTATTCCAGCCACAGATGCCTCCTACATTAACTTAGCTTCAGACAGTCCATGTCTTTGCGTGACTGCCACACATGCCCACCCCATCGGATTGGCTGCAGATCCCTCACAAATTGAAGAGGAGAATTCCTCACATGTAGTTTGCAGAGCAGAAAAATATCTGCCTGGGGCTATAAATGAGTCTGGAATACCTTGGACTAGCACTGTAGGGTTAGTCTCGAGCAGTTGTACCATTAGTCCTATGGACTGAACAGCTCTGATTTATATAAAGATTTACTGCAATTACCATCTAGATAAAAATACTCCATAAAGGAAAAGATCCTATTGCTTTTAATGGTCCTGAGACACAAGACCGTGCTTGATACATTACAGTAATTTGCTACTTTGAGAATTCTAATCAACTTAAGGCATCAGCTTGGGTTAGGGGATATCAATGCAGCCAATCTCTTTTTAGGTCAAATTGTATTTTTATTTTAGAGCATAAACACACAGTTGTGTACATAGCAATAGGTCAATACCAACTAACAATGCAGAAAGTTGTAGCATTCAGACCAACTAATAATATTAACATCCTTTAAACTTTTTAATAAAACATCCTTTAAACTTTTTAATTAATTTGAAAAAACAGAAAAAGACAGAAAAAAGATATAGTAGTAAATATAATACGATTTTTAAGAGAACCAAAAAAAAAAAAAAGAAAGATGTTGGCAAAAGAGGGTAGAGGGATGAAAAGGAAGATGGAAGGCTAGATCATAAAGTGATTCAGTTGAATTATGGATTTTTAGACTTTCTAGGTGTTAGGAAAATTCAAGAGAACTGAATTTTCTCCAAAGCAACTACGTTGACAAAATTGTATTGTTCTTAGATGCCTTTTTCCATTGGTATGAAGTCTTAGCGAGAGTGTGCTCGTTGAGATCTTATTGGAGAGTTTGGGGACTTCTATAGTTGTGGTATGGCCAGCCATGTAGTTATAAGAAATTGATGTAATAAAGCCATTTTGAAAAGAAGATATAGAGCTCTGGGTAACTGAGGGCAATACTAATTGGGGACTGTTGTTCACATTAGAAGAGTATATAGTATTATGAAGTCATATTGTTTAATCCTGTCTGGCGTTTAGGGGAGGGCAAGTGTCACCATTGTACCTTTGTCTGAGAAACAACTCCAACAAATATGTCTGGGAACATATGGTGAAAGAGTGCAGGAGTCCTCTACTAGACTGATTTTGAAATCAGTCTCCTGAAGTATGCAAGAAATAGAAAATGTATGTGTAAGGTCAAAAGTGCTATTCAAGCTATGCTGTTTTTCTATGTATTCTATAGACCAGTAGAAGGATCACTATGTGAAATAAAGAAAATGTGCTCCTATATACATTACACTTTTGTTGTGACCTTTTTTATTGAGAGGATTGAATCGACCAGAGGGTGAAGCAACACAATGCACAAATTTCGCCATATCATCAGGGAGAGTATTCAAAGCTGGAGAATTCTTTTCTCCCTGGTGAACTGTATTTCAATAACATTCTTTCAAAGAGCATACAGTATAATCTTTTGAGAAAAGAATGCATTGTTTACAGTTACAATCTACAATGGCATTCTTATGAATGTGCTCTGATTGAAGCACAAGAAGTAATTCAACATATGTCTGCTCCCGGGAAGGACACAAAGCAGCATTGTAATTGCCGATGTCGTGCTTTGATATGATATGATATACAAATGACACCTGTGACTAAAACTATAGAACAGATTGGCTATGTCTAGTTAAAAGAAATGATAACTAACCAGCACTTTACATGTTTTCTTTACAAGTAAAACACAATGTAATCCTCTTGAACTACCTGGATGAAAGCTGCATCTTATGTATTGATGAGCGGATATATATTAGTAACTGTACTTTCTATGGTTATAATTAAATACTCTTCATCTTACTTATAACAGATAATATATGACTGAGATCACACTCGAGCATCATTATGGGCCTTTTGAGGAAAATGGGTAGAAGATTCCCAGAATATTGTGTACTTAGAAGACATTGATGCTTTACAGATGGGCATCAACAAGCAGCTTGGTAGAATTATAAGAAAGCTCTTAAGAGTTAGAGTATAACCTACTTCACACCATTCCTTTTATGCTAGCCTATATTTTAAACAAGTTTTACATGAAAAAGGAAATTTAGTTCCCAGTATTTTTTTATCTAAACTTTTTTTTTGCTTCTTCTACCTAGATAAAATTGAGAATACTGTGACTTCCGCAAGTATTTAGGGACAATGTCTGTACTTATGTAAATGACAGCAATTTAGCCAAATGTATGTAAGGCAGAATTGCCGTGAGAATGTTGTAGGACAATATAGGAAGGAGGTAGGTCATGAACACATTTAAATAAATGTTCCATCTTGAGTTATGTCAAAGAGAAAATTATATTAAAACTGTATTTCAGAAGGATAGCATACTAAGTATCAGGCATAAAAGTAACCTAAGAAAAGTTAATTTACCTAGATAGCAACCAAACAGATGATCCCTTTTTACATGTTTGGGCCTTCTTGAATAAATAAAGGACTTAACTTGTTATTAGAAACTTAAAATTATTCCTGTGGACAAAATGTTTAATACAGTACTTAGAATTATCTAGAAAAATAAAACAATCAGTATCTACCCTTATTGATCTCTGCTGCTTACAGGGTCCAGGCCTGTCACACAGGAAATGGTAGAACATGTGCACAGCTTATCACAGGAGACCAGTTGGGACCCATTAAACATAGGAACATTAGTAGTGGGGGCTTCAAGAAAGTTATGGGCTCTTTTATTTAAAAAAATAACTTTCCAGAGAAATTTCAGATTTTTCTATATGACTACAAGAAATGTCCAGATCAGAAAAACTTCTTTCAGAAGCAAGCCATGCATGTCTATGGGGTTATATCTGGTATTACTTTGAAGTAAATGGGGCTCAACTGCAAAAACATAGATTCTGTAGTCAGGTGAGAAGCTATTTTTGCAAGAAAGCAGCCATGTTTTTCTAAATCAGCACAAACTCTTTTGAGGCCCTTAGTATTGAGTGCTAGGCTATTTTTGGAATTCCCATAGTACAGTAGTAAATGAAGAGCAAGCCACACAAATGTGGCCACCATTCCATACCATCATTATGTTACTGCCGGAGATAGTCAAGCCAAGGAAAACACCAACATCCATAAAGTCATCCAAACAGAGCACAAACATAATTAATTTGCACAAAATATTGACTAAGTGAACCAATAACATGGTGCTTTCTGTGCATGATTATAGGATTAGCTTACTTAACTGAAATGCTATTAACAGCATTTAAAGATACTGTTCACACCAGCCACATTGACCATAGGAACCTGTAATTTAAAGATTTCTACAGAATTGGAAGAGCCAGTCTGAAAAAAAAATCATAATAAATAGTTTAATATGGAAACTTAACCTCTAATGCGTCATTTTATCATGGCACATACCCTTTAAAGCAGCTCTGTCACCAGGATCAACCTTATTAAACTGGGCATACTGCTGGTAGATCTCATATTTTGTCTGTATGCTAAACAGCAGCAGAGAAATCTGCATTTTTATCCACATGCAAATGAGAAGTTTGTGCACCAGGGGGTGGGGCTGAAACCTTTAAGCACTGCTTGGTAACACCCTTGTGCTCTGTAGACTGCCCCTCCCCTTGACTCAGAGGGCTAGAGAGGCTGAGGGCAGAGCTGTGTCCTAGCACCTACATATCATATACTCTATGTACTATAGCATCACTATGTTAAAATATGGTCAAAGAGCTAGTATACATATTTATCTTTTATTCACAAGCACAATATATGATTAGAAAGACACCAATAATATGTGTTAGCTTATAAGCACAGAAAAAACATACTTTTCTACGTGGTAATGCTATAGCTGGGTGTTAATTGTATGGTTTTGAATGAAGGGATTCCAGGTTTTTTTCTTTAAAATATTTATTTTCATCCACACTTAATCCATAATGAAAGTCTATATCCTTATCATAATTAGAATAATGTTTTTAGGCATAAGGAACTAATAAATATTGCTGGTTCATGTATCAAGGGCACAATAGTTTAGCACAGGATAGTATAGCAAGCGATTGCGAACCCTGGAATACATTGCTATGAGAGATGAACTTAAAAAATCGATTTGGAGTCAATTTGGCTGAATTGGTCTTCTGAATCAGTTCTACACAAATCAAACATGCTCCAATTGGCCTGAAGTCTATGACACTCTGAGGTTTTCTTTCTTTCTGTCCCTCTGAAAATTCATATTTGGATGCAACTCGAATTTTTGCAAAAATTGAGTAGAACCCAATTCATTTATTTGCTCATCTCTAATTGCTATATTGCCACTTGTTTGGTTGAAAACAACATTCTGATTTTGCATAGAAATGTCTATTTATTATGTCCTGCAGTAAGTATAAGTGATTAGCAATCTCTTTTCCATTGATGCCCATTCAGATTGGACTTCAGGAATTAAGCATCCTGTAATTAGCCAATTAGCTGTTTGCAAAAGGGACCCAAGAGTCTATCTATAATCTATTTAACCAGGTGTGAATTTCATGCTTATAATGTTGACAAACAAAAAAATAGCAGCTCTGGGCAAGAAATCTGTAGACAGGAGAAGAAAATCAACAGTATGCTCAATCCTTTTTGTTTTTTAGTTGCTTATTTAAACATTACACCCATGGCACACTTCTGCCTTGGCACACAGGGCATATAACACCAAGTGGCATATGGAGGAGGAACAGAAATATGTATATTAAATTCAATATCAACCTTTAAAGATTATATCAGGACTTTTAAAGAAACATGAACTGTCACCTAAATGCAAAGATACAAGACAACCATTAATGTTTGTCTAGCGTCCATCTTAATATAAAATAATGATACTTACTATAATAGTAATATCAGAAAGCTGTCAGATTACCCAGGAACACTTCTAGCAAATGAACCTGTTGCTTTATTTTTAAAGACAGGAACTGAATAGTAGTTGATATTTATATCTGAAACCAATAAAGATACAGGAATGGCAAGCCTTTGATTCAACCATGTAGATATCTAACGTGCACGTTCCATATTAATTATTTTGTATACGGTTGAATGCATCTACCATTAAAGAGGACCTGTCACCACCACATGTCTGTTTTAGTAAAAAATCCCATTCCCCATATTCAAATACTTTGGCATCTATTCTTATGACTCTATGTTGTTCCAGTCCTTTATTATTCCTACTAAATGTTTATGGATGAATTACCAGCAGTGTGCAATAGAGGTCCAACTGGGGGTATGTTTCTGCATAGTCTGACATTGTCTAATCAGTGCTGCCAGTGTCAGACTGTGCAAGGGCACATCGGTAACACCCAGTTGAACCTGTGGTCCCATGTAACCCTAGCCTTAAAGGGATTCTCAAAGATTTTGATATTGATACCTACCCTCAGGATAAGTCATCAATATCTGATCAGTAGGGGTCCAACTCCTGGAGCTCCTTCATTCAGCTTTGTGTAAAGGCCTGTGACCACTGCAGCTTATTCATAGGCCAGTGATTTCACATACATTGGTCACATATCCTAAGCACAGTTCAGTCCCATTCAAGTGAATGGGCCTGAGCTGCAATAACAAGCATAGTCCTTATAAAATCTGAAGTACTATGTTTGGTAAGCTGTGAGGAGGTCACAGCCCTCTCTAGAGAACCACGGTCTTTTCATAAAGCTGATCTGCGGGGGGTTTCCCATTAGTCCGATCTCCACGAATCAGATATTTATGACCTATCCTTTAAAATGCTGAATACCAATAACTTTAAAGGGAGTCTAGGTACCTTGGAAGGGTAATAGGAGGTCCTCAATTTGATAATATCACAATTTTGCAGACATGCACATTCACATCATAAAATCTGAAACTTTTCTCATAACCACATTGAACCTCGACAAGTAGAACTTCAATTTGAGAATTATTTGACAATTCTGTACATAAGGGAGTGATGGTATATAAAAGATAGGATTACATTCTTAAAATAAACTTCCTGAGATATCAAGTGGTTTTATAATTTCCTGATACAATTTTGTCCACCAAACGCAAATTTATCTTAATGTTCTTTTTATATGCAAATGCAATAAATTCAAATTGTATGACAACTCATAGAGTTTGATTAACTGGAAAATAATTTACAAAATGTAATTTGCCTACTTCATGCCAGGGAGATATCATAAATAGACATGAATTTTCCACATTGAAAGTGACATAATTTATTGGTTGTTTAATTGGTTTCTTACAGTATGTTAAGTGCTTCATTTAAAATGTTACAAGCAGAAAATATTGCTAGCTATATGTGGCGTAGATTGCTATAGAGGTAGAAGAGCTAAGTTTGACATTTAAAGGGTTTCTGTCATGAGATACTAGCACTTTATTTAAGGGATTTTATAATATATCCTTAAAGGGTTTAAGTCAGTGAATAAGTGAAAGAGGATTTGTGACTGCCAGGGACCTACTGTAAGTTCCTCCACATATGCTTTTCAGATAACTGGTAGACTCCATTTTAGGGCATGCACGCATGCACAGCTGTGTGTGCTCACTACAGTATGTTAACCCTAATTGATGCTCCGGCTCAGGCCCTGAACTACATATAACACACTGGAGCAATTGTAACAGTCCTCTCTAAAATGTTTAACAGTTTGCTGTAAACTTGTACAAGCACACTGAAGATCCAAATATATCCAAATTTATCACTCTGGGTAATAAATTTGGTGCACGGCTAAGCATTTTGTCTAATGTTTACTTTGCAAAAAAATTGTGCCAAACATTGGTGCAATCTTGACATAAACTGTTGCAAATTTCTGTTGCAACATTTTGCATCAGAAATATGCTACATTTTCTACCACATTCTAGGTGCAATTACAGCAAATGTGGCCCATTGACTTTATATGCATTAGTGGATATGTTCATAAAGAGGCTCTGTCACTAGGATCAACCCTATTAAACCATGCACACGGCCGTTGTTGTGGTCCGCGTCCGAGCCGCATTTCCGAGCCGCGTCCGAGCCGATATATTCACTTCATTGGGGCCACAAAAGATGCGGACAGCACTACGTGTGCTGTCCGCATCCGTTGCTCTGTTCCGTACCCCCGCAAAAAAAATAGAGCATGTCCTATTCTTGTCCATTTTGCGGACAAGAATAGGCATTTCTATAATGGGCCGTGCTCCGTTCCGCAAATTGCGCAATGGAACGTGGAGCAGCTTCCGTGTTTTGCGGATCTGTTGTTTGTTGACCGCAAAACACCAATGGTCGTGTGCATGTAGCCATAGGCTCACATTTACTTAGAAAGGCATATGTTACGTAAATCTTAGAAAAGTAGTTAGTTGGACTGATTTGTACCAAATTTAATAAAACCAGGAGCACATACTTAACCACTCATCACCCACACAATTTTCTTTCAAACTTCTGTGCAGGGGTTTGTTCTCCTCAGCTTCAGGCTGCAGAGGTCTGTGCCTGGCAATGTTCCTCCCTCTTAGAAAAAGTCAGTACAGATGCAGCATCATTCCGTATAAATCCTATGTTTGTCAGATTTTCTCCCCCACAGTAATAAATAAGAAAATGAGACCCTCCTGTATGACATGAGTGTGAATCTCCATGCTCTTTCCAGAGTAGAGAAAGTTGTAAGTAGGCAAAGATTTCTGACAGAACTTGTTCAATTTTCTGATATTTCATTGCTGATATTTGTTTCAAACTTTCTGCCTTACACCACTCTCTTTATCACTACATGCCAAAAAAGCTGAGAAGATACTTACCTATTTTACTTTAACTGTGCATTACCTGTCCACCAGTCTATGTCCTTCTCATCCACAGGAAACCTTTCCTTCTCCTTGATGATCAGAGCCCTAATTGGTTATCCCATTACTCCCTTTCCTACTCTACAAGCCCTGATCCCTTCTGCATTGACATGTCAACTACCTGGACATAATTGCATCATGTGGTAGTCCACTCCTTTATTTACAGTCCTGGTGTCTCTGGATGACCTCAGCTTCTGCATCTTGAGTTTACTCTTGTCTGCTGCTGACAATGGTCAATGCCACCTTAGAATTCCGTTATCACAGAACCTTTAACGGAATTCAATAACGCCGATGTGAACCCGGCCTCATCTATATATGACATTTTTCCACACATACATACTTTACTTATCTAGCACTGACATATTCCACAGTTCTTTACAGGCATTATTATTGCTTGCTGTTTCCAATGGGGCACACAATCTAAGTCCCCTGTGAGAATGTCTTTGGAGAGTAAATGGAAACCCATACAGACACAGAGAGAACATATAAACACCATGCAGATGTTGTCCTTGGTCCGATTTGAACCTAGGAACACAGCACTGCAAGGCACCAGTGATAACCACTGAGCCAATATGCTGCCTATACAGTCATTTCTTAGTAAAAAGTGTTTAATAAACTACAATAAAACTGTAATATCCAACTAGTGGTAAGACTGCATGTATTCTTGGACTCATGCTTAATTACATGTATGCTTTTGTCTGTTGCTACAGTACATGTTGTATATGCAAATGTAAAATGCTATCAGTGCAAGTGAATGATGTCTTCAGCAGATTAGGTCACTTGCATACTGTTTTCGAGTGTTAAACAATCCATCAAGCACCATAAATAAAGTGGAAAAACTGAATAATTCAGCAATTCATTAGCAGAGTGTTTGGTAAGCAATGGAAATGTGTTCATATAAATGTAATTTTTTAATTAATTAAATAGATTGCAGAACTCTGTACAATGCTTTGCAATAGCCATCTTCCTTCTTGTAATGAAAAGCCATTCCGCTAAGATTAATATGCTTATTGAAACGTGTAAGCACATTTTAAAAAGAAACACTTTTATGCTGGAGTTATCATCATTAACCTCTGCTTTAATTGGGAAAAGTAATGCCAATTATCTTTCTGTTTTTTATGGTTTTTCGTCTCATTGTTCCGATTCGCTGAAACAAATTTTTCTGCTAAGAAGAAAATATACTTTGTGGTAACAAGAGCATGGCAGACCCAATTAAAACTCCACTTTGTGAGAAGTTTGAAGGTAAATATTTACACTTGTGGTTACTTAGTAATTGGAATATACTTCTACAATCTGTGAAACCCTTTTCTTAATTTTACTAAACACATAATATTCTCTTTCTGCAAATAAGCCTTACAATGTCACTGATTGTGCCATGAATACTGTTTAAACTTTATTATTTTTTTGCACATCTATTCTAGAACATTTCACCTTGGAATATTACAGATATATGATGATAGATTCAATAATTTGACGTAGTACTCCAATGTTTCTCATGTAAGTTTGACTATATTTAGAGAGATACTTCCATAAGAAAGTGATGCAGGCATTTTTGATCAAGCAACCTCCTGAACAGGGAAACAGCAACTCAGGCCACAGACCAGAAAAGGCTTGTGGCCTGCATCGCTGACGACAGAAGAGAATAGGAGTCAGTTGATTATTTAGATTTTTTTTTATATATGCGAGCACTACAGGCTGGAGCACTACAGGGGGAGGGGTAGGGGAATTACGGGCTAGAGCACTACAGTGGGAAATTACAAGCTGGAGCACTATGAGAGGAATTACAGGCTGGAGCACTACAAGGGGATATTAAAGGCTGCTGGATTACTACAGGTGGGGGCACTACAGACTGAAGCACACCAGGGGGGATATTAGAGGCTAGAGCACTACAGGGGGAAATTACAGATTGGAGCACTACAAGCGGGCGCTATAGGCTGCTGGAGCACTATAGTGTAGGGCACTTCCGGAAGCAATGGGAGATTTGGAGCCATATGTGCCCGGGATAGACCGTCTGCTTCTCAGGAGCCTACCTATCAGGAAACAACTAGCGGTGTACCAGTTCATAAAGGCAGACGCAGGCAGTCAGCATGGAGAGTTAAGGGTAAAATGCCATGGTAGTGTGGGAATTTTTTATCAAGTCACTGGAAGACAGCAGTGTGGTGGTATCCAGAATATGTGGGCAGAAGGTGAAACGCAGTCAGGGTGCTAATCTTGGCACCATGGCCCTGAGTCAACACATAAAGTGTCCTGGGAAAACTATGGCACTAATGTAGGGGTATGACCCACATTCCTTTTCCAGCAGTCAAAGCTCCACCACATCAGCAGAAGGAACCTGCCGTTGCTTCCCTTTGTCTATTGCTCCTGATGCTCCTCCTCCTCTGACTCCTCGTCACGTGTTTCACCAGCAATTGATCACCAAGGCAATTGCAAAGAGCCTATATCTCATAACCACCTGAGTCCTGTGGAAACTGAATTGGCACCAGAGGAGGAGGATGAAAAGGAGGAGGACATAAACATCCAGGAATTCTATACAGAGCAAGGTGGTTTATCTGCCTAGGCAACAGGAGAAGAGCAATAGGAGCAGGAGGAGGTAGAGGGCAACAGTGAAGATGGCGCAGATGAACC
Source organism: Bufotes viridis (assembly GCA_033119425.1). NCBI lineage: Eukaryota > Metazoa > Chordata > Amphibia > Anura > Bufonidae > Bufotes > Bufotes viridis. The sequence goes on along the minus strand of CM065592.1, from coordinate 145,242,483 downwards.
TGACAGACCATGGCAATAGATGGTGGAGATGGAGGCAGGGAGTCCCTCTGAGTCCCATGTGAAAATGGTCAGATGTATGCTGAGTTGCTTGTGTAGTGAAAGCCGGATTATCACCATTCGGCAGAACAATGACTACTGGCTCTCCACCACGGTAGACCCTCGCTACCGGTCCAAAATAGTGGCTTTTTTTACATCTTCTAAACGGGATGAAAAACTCAACTACTATCGAGACATCTTTTGTAGTAGGTTGGTCGCTGCTTACGTGCCCCATCGCCCATCCTCACGAAGGTCTAGCTAGTGGGATCCTCTGAGCTCACAATAACATTGCCATGACTGCTGGAGCAGGCAGAGGGATCGCAGCGGCACCAGCTCCATCAGCAGCAGTCTTGAGTCTCTTATGAGCATTTTTCTTCACCTGACTACTGAAGAAACCACCCAGCAGCAGAAGGACATAGAACAGAACCTGAACCAGCAAGTGTTGGCATACTTGCACCCCACGCCATCACCCCAGATCCAAGATCCCCTGTACTTCTGGGCACCCAAACTTCAATTGTGGCCGCAACTGGCCTAGTTTGCCCTGGGCAAGCTTTCCTGCCTGACAAGTAGTATGGCATCAGAGCAGTTGTTCAGTGTGGCAGTTACCCCAAAGAAAACTTGCCTTTTAACCAAAATGTTGAGAAACTAACCTTTATAAAGATAAATCAAGTGTGGATCACACAGGATTTCCAGACACCGGTGCCCAATACAACAGGCTAGATCCTTCTAGCAGTAATGATTTGACTGTGGTGTATTGCCACACCAAAACATTGTGACACATTGCCTGTTACTTCTGCTCACGTCGTGTTGCCACTATTCTGATGCTGTCACCCACCTGATGCCACATGTCTGCTGCCTCTATTGCCATCTGCCCCTACGGTGATCTGCCACTGATGTTATCCACCCCCACCAACCCAACCCCTCCTCCCCGCACAACATGTCCGGTTATTTGAGCATAAAGACGGCCTCTATATCACGATCAGTATATTGCATCAGGATTTGATCATGATTTGGAGGCCAAAAGCAGGAGTGGGTCCAAAACAGAGAAGACATGCAAATATTTCCATCAGATGTTATCTCTGTTTTGGACCCATTTCTGTTTTTGTCTTACAAATAATTGTCAAATGCTAACCAAATACTGACGGTTTGAAGGCGGATGCTCAAACTAAAGGATCCGCTTTTTTTAAGCTGTTCTTCTGACAGATCAAAATAATGGAAAAATAAACTGTGATGTGAAAACAGCCTTACTACTTGTAATTTGCGGACCACACATCACCAGCAGTATATAGAAAATGCCTTTTCTTGTCCGCAATTGTGGACAAGAATAGGACATGTTCTATTTTTTTCGGGAACACGATTGCGGACCTGGAAGTGCGGATCCTCAATTGCCGACCCGGAAGTGCGGATCCTCAATTGTGGACTCGGGCGGGACATCGTCTGTCCCTATTGAAATTAATGGGTCCGCAATTCCGTGGACGTGTGAATGGAGCCTAATAGTAACACACAGTCATTCTACATCTAACAGAAGGGATTCAAAGGCATGTGTTTCCACTGCCATAACATGGATTTAGAGAACAGTATTTATATATATATATATATATATTTTTTTTTTTTGCTTTACTGAAGTTTGCTATATGATTTTTTTTTTATTTGCTAGGGGTTAGTTAGGCATATTGGTGGCCAGCATAATTATGCGCACGGCCATATATGTGATCTGGCTGTCATTCTGAGGCACAGTAACTGTTTCGCTAGCTATGCATGTTCATGCACTGAATAGTGATGTACACCAGGATACATTTTCCTTAAAGTTTAACTGCATCCGGCATAGACCTTTTTTAACGTGGTTTGTGACAAATTACTTCAGATCGAATCACATTTTTGAAAAATTTTGTGAAGCAACTGAATCAAGGTTTTATAAACCTTGGTCATCTCTAAATATAATTATTGAGAGGATGGGGGGTTTTATGTGGATGGTTGTGTGTGTGGGAAGGGGGGGGGGTTCAAAAAATTTCCATGGCGTCCAGCCTTTTCTAGTTATGCCCCTGTACTAGGAATATTGAAAACATAAAGGTACAGTATCTATATATATATACTTGATACTTCAAAATATATTGCTGAAGTTCTGAGGAAATAAAATGACACCAATGTATATAAAAGTATTGATGCTGACCCAAAATTTTCTATTGCTGAAAAAATCAAGGTTTTGTTAACTGATGCGGTTATGGCTGGTATAATAGATTCAGAGTTGGAGAATTATCTTACTGTTGCACATCCGGCAATTTTTTGAATAGTGTTGAGGATACATTACAGTTTACCCTAGTATATTCTTTTAATGAGGTACAATTTTTGGATACATTGGTCACATTATCTAATGGAAAACTGCAGACACAATTATTCACAAAACCGACTGACAGAAATACTATTCTGGCATATAGTAGTCACCATCCGAGACCTATGATTAAATCATTGCCGTTATCCCAGTTTATTAGAGTTCAGCGCATTGTGTCGGACCCTGTGGTGCTGGACAATACCCTGGACTCTATGACTAATACATTTTTGGAACGTGGATATCCCCATAGATTACATATACAACAGAGGGATTGCGCTCCTATGTATATGAAGGCATCTAGTAGTCAGGAGCGCAAACATAATAAACAGAGGCGGATCCCCTTCATATCGACATATACAGAATGTAGTGATGAAATGTCTAAGATCATTAGGAGACATTGTTACATCTTGAGAGGGTGTCACACAACAATTATTTAGTTCCATAAGTCCCCGATTATGTCTTATCGCAGATCTAAGAGTCTGCGTGATCAGCTTGTGAAAGCTGACTCTGGGTCTGGCAAATCTTTAAAACAGTCTGTCATTTGCCCTGGTGGTTTTGGTTGCTTCCCATGCCTCAACTGCGTAAATTGTCGTTATGTAATAAAAGGAAAATTCTTTATACACCCAGTTGCTGGCACGCAATATCCTATTCACTTTCATTTAACGTGTAATTCAAGTTATGTTATCTATGTACTTATCTGCCCATGCAAATGAATGTACGTAGGTGAAACATCCACTGACTTTAAAACACGTCTGAACAACCATAGGTTTTCAATACGTAAAAAACGCTTGGACCTTCCAGTATCTAAGCACTTCTTTGAATATAAACATACAGAAAAAGATTTGAGATGCTGTATTATAGATCATGTTCCCATGCCAAGGAGGGGGGGTGACAGGGGTCTATTATTGAAAAAGAAAGAACTTCAATAGATCTATACGCTACAAACTCTGAAACCTACTGGTCTGAATGTGGAATATAATATAGGATCGGTTATGTGAAGGATGCATCTATTATTACCTGCTGTTCTGTCTAGGCTTTGATCATGCTGTGATCCAAGTGTATGGTAGTATTTTTGGACAAATTTATATATTTTTTGTGCATGATATCTAATGCATATTGGAATAATTGAAGAATTTTTAATAATTTTATTTTTTTGTCTTTTCTAGAATCTCACTTTAATGGAGGACTGATTTGGGGGCCTGGGATGATACACTGTTCCGAAACTTCAGCGATTGGCCACTATACAAGAAGCTGTGTGCATATTCTTACTTATAAATTGTGGGAGCAGTGTATTTCTCTTGTGTATGATACACTTTGTATGTATGTGAGGCGATCCCTCTGGGGAATAGGCTGGAACCACGGAGCTTGTGGTACGGACATTACAGTTTCTGATGATGTCCGTCCGATATACTCTGTGTTGGTCTGGAGCAAGGCGCTCTTAATAAGGCGCTATGCTCCTTCCTGATATCCAGAATACTACTACCCCAAGTATGTTTGTTTTATGTATTTGGCCACAAATAGGTGTCGTTTTGACTTGCGGGAAACTCCAGTCATATGGCTGTGGGACCTCCGGTCTTAGACTTCACTTAAGATGGCTGAGTGTGCTTCAAGAGATGCTACTGCGCAGACTCCCTGAATGTGGATACGTCATGATATTACGTCTATATTATTCTCCTGACATGCGCACTATGTTGGAACACTCGCCAATGTCGGTGTTAAACTCTTGACATGCGCACTATGCTGGAACGCACGCCAATGTCGGTGTTGAACTACCTGTGGACCGCATTCTGTCGGGTCAGTGTGTCTTCCCAGGCTTACATTCAGCGTTGCTCCCCTCATTAGCACTCACACATGATTTTTAACCATTGCAACACTGAACACTATGATGATAATTAAATAGATGTACATGAGATCACTGATTACTTTTGAACTGTATGTATTCATCTATATTCAGCTGCCGATTTTTGCTATATTTTATATATATATATATATATATATATATATATATCCAAAAAAAAATATATATATATATATATATATATATATATATCATATGCATTGTATACACCCTTTTATATAATAAACCTAGGTATATACAGTCATGGCCAAAAGTTTTGAGAATTACATAAATATTGGAATCTGGAAAAGTTGCTGCTTAAGTTTTTATAATAGCAATTTGCATATACTCCAGAATGTTTTGAAGAGTGATCAGATGAATTGCATAGTCCTTCTTTGCCATGAAAATTAACTTAATCCCCAAAAAAACGTTTCACTGCATTTCATTGCTTAAAGAACCTGCTGAGATCATTTCAGTAATCGTCTTGTTAACTCAGGTGAGAATGTTGACGAGCACAAGGCTGGAGATCATTATGTCAGGCTGATTGGGTTAAAATGGCAGACTTGACATGTTAAAAGGAGGAGTGATGCTTGAAATCATTGTTCCTCCATTGTTAACCATGGTGACCTGCAAAGAAACGCGTGCAGCCATCATTGCGTTGCATAAAAATGGCTTCACAGGCAAGGATATTGTGGTTACTAAGATTGTACCTCAATCAATAATTTATAGGATCATCAAGAACTTCAAGAAAAAAGGGTTCAATTCTTGTTAAGAAGGCTTCAGGGCGTCCAAGAAAGTCCAGCAAGTGCCAGGATCGTCTCCTAAAGAGGATTCAGCTGCGGGATCAGAGTGACACCAGTGCAGAGCTTGCTCAGGAATGGCAGCAGGCAGGTGTGAGCGCATCTGCATGCACAGTGAGGCGAAGACTTTTGGAAGATGGCCTGGTGTCAAGAAGGGCAGCAAAAAAGCCACTTCTCTCCAAAAAAAAAAAAAAACAGGGACAGATTGATCTTCTTCAGAAAGTATGGTGAATGGATTGCTGAGGACTGGGCCAAAGTCATATTCTCTGATGAAGCCTCTTTCCGATTGTGTGGGGCATCTGGAAAAAGGCTTGTCCGGAGAAGAAAAGGTAAGCGCTAACATCAGTGCTGTGTCATGACAACAGTAAAGCATCCTGAGACCATTCATGTGTGGGGTTGCTTCTTATCCAAGGGAGTGGGCTCACTCACAATTTTGCCCAAAAACACAGCCATGAATAAAGAATGGCACCAAAAAACACCCTCCAACAGCAACTTCTTCCAACAATCCAACAACAGTTTGGTGAAGAACAATGCATTTTCCAGCATGATGGAACACCGTGCAATAAGGCAAAAGTGATAACTAAGTGGCTCGGGGACCAAAACGTTGACATTTTGGGTCCATGGCCTGGAAACTCCCTAGATCTTAATCCCATTGAGAACTTGTGGTCAATCCTCAAGAGGCGGGTGGACAAACAAAAACCTACTAATTCTGAGAAACTCCAAGAAGTGAAGATGAAAGAATGGGTTGCTATCAGTCAGGAATTGGCCCAGAAGTTGACTGAGAGCATGCCCAGTCGAATTGCAGAGGTCCTGAAAAAGAAGGGCCAACACTGCAAATACTGACTCTTTGCATAAATGTCATGTAATTGTCGATAAAAGCCTTTGAAACGTATAAAGTGCGAGTAATTATATTTCAGTACATCACAGAAACAACTGAAACAAAGATCTAAAAGCAGTTTTGCAGCACACTTTGTGAAAACTAATATTTGTGTAATCCTCAAAACTTTTGGCCACGACTGTAGATAGTGTATAATAACAGCTACACACGGGTACACACCCTCCACCAAACTCTATGAGTAGCTACAGTTTAGTCCCTCCTTTTCCTCTACTAGTAAAAGCAGCGCACTCCCCAATAAAAATCTTTATCTGGTGGACCAGGTCTTCATTCTCTCAGTATTAGTAGTAGCCGAAGATCCCCTACTGCACATTTTTCAATGGTATTAGCAGCAGGGCTCTCTTTGTCGACAGTTTGTAGCAGGAATAATGGCCACAATCAGCCCAGTAGATGCAGCAGCCCTACTTTCAACTTGAAGTAATGAAAGACCACTTTTGGCCAAGTAGAAGAAGCACTAAGACCATAACCATTTCCAACCATCTGCATTCTTGCATTGATCCCTCCTAGCAGAGACTAATGCTGGAGGAACTCACTTCTGCTGTCATTATGTGACAGAAAAAGTGTGCACTATGACAATTAGATAAAGCTGTCCCTGACCCTTAAGACTGTGTCTGACTGCCTGCATGCCCGTTCCTCCCTTCTGGCATTGACAGCTGACCATAAACAGATGTATTCATCTGAAGTAAAGCGTGTGTATTACTTACACTGTCAGCTATGTCAGTTTGTGGTTTGACAGGCAGGGAAGGGTTGAGGCGGTAAGCAGTATCTCTTTCTCTCTTCCTCAGTGGTGCCTGTGAATTCTTTACCTCACCCTCTGATTGGTGGAGCAGTCTAACAATCATTTTAGCACTCACTTCTTACTGCAGAATGAAACATTGATTCCACTGCAGACTCAGACTCAGTTCAGTGAGAGGTAGGGAATGAGAGTAAAAAAAAATAAAATAGAATATTATTTTCCTGTTACCTAGCACTGTCCTCTTACCTGGCATGGCCCTAGGCACTGGACCTCCAGTGCTTAGCTGCAAATACGGCAGTACATATATATTTGACTTTCTTAGTATTAGTATTCTTAGCCTCTACATAACTTTGTGTATCCTGCACCAGTCTAAATGTAAGCCATCTCCCTTGCTGGCTAACATTTAGACCATTTTTTACTCCTAAAACAGGCGTAGAAAATGATGAATGAGATGGGCCTGCCGGCTCATCCCCATCCATGCCCACGCTATGCCACTTTTTTAGACCTGGAGTGAGCGGAGAGAAGTCGCAGATTGCGGCACAAATAACTTTTGTGCCACAATCTCTGCCTGAAATACAACTAATATAGGCAGAATTATGATCGTAAATGACCCCCATAGTTCTGAAACCTTGTAAAAACATTAACCAATTATAATTAAAATGGTGTAATGATGTTTAGCTACCATATTAAATCAGTTGCTGTAGTACACTACTTACAGCCATGTTCTTTTGGTTGTCAATCGTGGTTGACAACTAGAATATCCTGAAATGTTAGCCTGTCAGGTGTGCTTCTGCACTGAATCATTATGAATGAATGCCTTTTGACTTCTACCCATTGTAGTTTCTCCATTTAATGCATCCAAAATACATTAGTTTCCCTTGCTTAAAAGGAACAGAATTCTGACTTTACTTCTTAGTCTGTTGCACTAGTCATTTTTATGTTACATAGTGTGAAATACTTAAGAATCAATATTTAAGTGGATGGATTTGCAAGAAATAACTATTTCATTAACAGTGCATTATGGAAAATACAACAAAAGGAAGAGAGATTATGTGAAATTACTTTTAAATAGTTGTCCATATTTGAAAACCATTAGAAACTTACTAACCTTTCCCTAGCCCATGCTTATCTATAACGATTCAAATATAAGAAGTCAAATAAGTTGTTTTAAATTCTATGAATGGATTACAATGATCAAGACCTTCAGTACTTAGATAGTTTTGTTCAAGATTTTCTGGGGTCTGCTCAGAGTGGGGAATTTCACATTGTGTTGCCAGATTAGTTACTAGAAATAGGTTCTACTTCTAACCTTTTTTTTTTTTTTTACTCTATGGAGAAGGTAAGAATTTTTGCTGCCCAAAATTAATGGGACAAGATTATTTATGGCCACTGTATGAAAAGAGGGGATGACATTATTTCATGTTGTGCAGAGGACATTTATACTGTAAGGAAGAAATGAGGGAATAGTTTTTACTGAGGAGGGAAAATGAGCATGTGAATGTATGACAGAGTGTATGAGTCTCGTGCACATGGCCATAAGAGTTTTGTGGTCTACAAATGGCGGATCCGCAAAACGCAGATCCTGCCCGATTGCATGCCACTTTCTATTTTTCACTTCTATAGAGAAGTCCAATTCTTGTTTGCAAAATGGACACAAATAAGACATGTTATTTATTTAATTTGTTTTGCGGGGCCATAGAACAGACGTGTAAATGTGGATAGCTATACCCAAGTGTGGTTCTAAACACACAACAGGTGCAGATCTTTCCCTTATACCTTATGTCTGTAGAGGCTCCAATCCTGGTTTTGGCTCACATTCACTAATGGAAATCACTGACCAAAACACTAGTGTGTGAATGAGGCTTAAGTCTGAATGGGTGGCATAATTATTTATTTATTATACTCACTTATATAGCACTGACATATTCCACCGCACTTTACAGTGCCCAATGAAGCTCACAATCTAGGTTCCCTATCAATATGTCTTTGGAGTGCAGGAGGAAATCAGAAAACCCGGAGGAAACCCACGCAAACACAGGGAGAACATACAAAATCTATGCAGATGTTGTCCTTGGTCTGATTTAAAGCCAGGACCCCAGCGCTGCAAGGCAACAGTGCTAACCACTGAGCCACCATATAATTAATTTGGTTGCTTTAGAAAATGAAAGTGTTAACATTCACTTAAAAAAGAACTGTTCACATTAAAAATGGCGGCACGTTGTAGCGAAGGATATGCTGAGCAGATTGATATAAGAATAGATGAGCAAAATTAGGAATCCGTAGTGGGATTTAGTACCAGCTTGTACCTCGGTACCAAACCTAACTTCCGATTGCTAATTTGAAATGTTTTTAAAGATGTAGAAATTAATACCGAATTCCTTCTCCGAAGTTTTCACTTTCAGGTGAAACAAATTTTGCCTCCAATACATTTTAATGCTGTACGCAGAAACTCTTTAGGCCAGTTCTCTCCAGCCGCTTTACTATGTTGTGGAGCTCCATAAAAATCATGGAGGCAAACGACTAAGGTGGGGTTTACATCACATTTTTGCCATCCGTTTAACCCCTTTGGGACACATGACGTACCGGTACGGCATGTTTCCCGAGTCCTTAAGGACACATGACGTACCGGTACGTCATGAGTTGTTCCGATCACTGCTGCTCAGCTGGCAGTGATCGGAACAAGGTACCTGCTGAAATCATTCAGCAGGTACCTTGTTACAATGCCCAGGGGGGTCCTGTGACCCCCCCATATGGGCGATCGCTGCAAACCGCAGGTCAATTCAGACCTGCGGTTTGCAGCGCTCATGCGATCTCTGATCCCCGCGGTCTATGACCGCGGGATCAGAGAGTTAATGTCCCCAAATAGTTTTTAACCCCCTGCAGCCCCCAATCATACTGTGGCTGCGGGGGTGCAGGGGGTGGTTGCGGGCGGCGCGAGGCGGGCGGGAGGCGGGGCGGTGCGGCGGGCGGGATCGCGATTGCGATCCCCGCCCGCCTCCCCTGTAATGTTTCCCTGGTGTCTAGTGGTGCAGATGCCAGCCGTTTAACCCCTTCCGTGCACGCGGTCCGTACGGACCGCAGTATGGAAGGGTTAACCGAGGGAGCGCTCCTCCCTCTCCCATCGGGGGCTGCTGTGCCTTTGCAGCCCCCCAACAGGATGGGATCGAAGAGGGAGGGTGCTCCCCTCCTCCTATCCATCACCCCTGCCCAGTTATGGCAGGGGGTGATGGTTGCCATGGAGACAGGACGCTTTCAGAAGCGTCCTGCTCTCCATGGTGCTGAAAGTCTGAATAGACCTGCTAAAGGTCTATTCAGACTTTCTAAAGTACAAAGACTTTCTAAGTACAAAATACAGTACAGTGCACTATATAGTGTACTGTACTGTATTATACAGACACCAGATCCACTGGATCTTTCAGAACCAAGTGGGTCTGGGTCAAAAAAATGTAAAAAGTGAAAAAAAGTAAAAATGAAACAAACACATAACACTGAATAAAAACTAAAAAAATAAAATACACTACACATATTAGGTATCGCCGCGTCCGTAAAAACCTGCTCTATAAAAATATCACATGACTGAACTCCTCAGGTGAACGCCATAAAAAAAAAAAAAAATGGTGTAAATAAGCCATTTTTTGGCACATTACATCACTAAAAGTGTAATACAAAGCGATCAAAAAGGCGTTTGCCTCCCAAAATAGTACCAATCAAACCGCCATCTCATCCCGCAAAAACGAGCCCCTACCTAAAACAATTGGCCAAAAATAAAAAACTATGCCTCTCAGACTAAAACATGATTTTTTTGTTTCAAAAATGCTTTTTAGTGTTAAATGTAAAAAAAAAAAAAGTAGACATATTTGGTATCTACACGTCCGTAAGAATCTGCGCTATAAAAATATCACATGACCTAACCCCTCAAGTAAACACTGTAAAAAAATAATAAAAACTTTGTCAAAAGCCATTTTTTTGCCACCTTACATCACAAAAAGTGTAATAGCAAGCGATCAAAAAGTCATATGACCCCCCAAATAGTGCCAATCTAACCGTCACCTCCTCCCGCAAAAATGATACCCAACCTGAGACAATTGCCTAAAAACTGAAAAATATATGGCTCTCAGACTATGGAGATACTAAAACATGTTTTTTTTTCATTCAAAAGGATATTATTGTGTAAAACCAAAATAAATAAAAAAGGTATACATATTATGTATCGCCGCGTCCGTAAGGACCTTCTCTATAAAAATATAACATGACCTAACCCCTCAGATGAACGCCGTAAACATAAAAATAAAAACGTTGTCAAACAAGCCATTTTTTTGTCACCTTACATCACAAAAAGTGTAATAGTAAGCGATCAAAAGTCATATGCACCCCAAGATGGTGCCAATCAAACCGCCATCTCATCCCGCAAAAATGAGCCCCTACATAGGACAATCGGCCAAAAAAAAATATATATGGCTCTCAAACTATGGAGACACTAAAACATGATTTTTTTTTGTTTTAAAAATTATATTATTGTGTAAAACTTATATAAATAAATAAAAAGTATACATATTATGTATCGCCGCGTCCGTCACAACCTGATCTATATAAATAACACATGACCTAACCCCTCAGCTGAACACAGCAAAAAAAAAAAAAAAATACGGTGTCAAGAGCCATTTTTGTCATCTTACATCACAAAAAGTGTCATAGCAAGCGACCAAAATGTCATATGCACCCCAAGATGGTGCCAATCAAACCGCCATCTCATCCCGCAAAAAATGAGCCCCTACATAACACAGTCGCCCAAAAAATAAAATAAAACTATGGCTTTCAGAATGTGGAGACACTAAAAAAATTATTTTCAAAAAGGCTTTATTATGTAAAACTGAAACAAAAACCCCAAAAAGTAGTCATATTTGGTATTGTCGCGTCCGTAACAACCTGCTCTATAGAAATAGCACACAATCTAACCTGTCAGTTCAACTATGTAAATAACAAAAATAAAAACAGTCCCAAAACAGCTATTTTTTTGCAAATTTTCCATTTTAATCCATTTTTGCAGTAACAAAGCAAGGGTTAACAGCCAAGCAAAACTCAATATTTATTGCCCTGATTCTCTTGTTTGCAAAAACACCCCATATGTGGTCGTAAACTACTGTATGGCCAAACGGCAGGGCACAGAAGGAAGGGAACGCCATATGGTTTTTGGAAGGCAGATTTTGCTGGACTGGTTTTTTGACACTATGTCCCATTTGAAGCCCCCTGATGCACCCCTACAGTAGAAACTCCAAAAAAGTGACCCCATTTTGGAAACTACGGGATAAGGTGTCAGTTTTGTTGGTACTATTCTAGGGTAAACATGATTTTTGGTTGCTCTATATTACACTTTTTTTGAGACAAGGTAACAAAAATAGAAATTCGAAATTTCATCTCCATTTGCCAATAACTCTTGTGGAACACCTAAAGGGTTAAAAAGTTTGTAAAACTGGTTTTGAATACCTTGAGGGGCGTAGTTTCTTAGATGGAGTCACTTTTATGGAGTTTCTACTCTAGGGGTGCATCGGGGGCTTCAAATGGGACATGGTGTCAAAAATCCAGTCCAGCAAAATCTGCCTTCCAAAAACCATATGGCGCTCCTTTCCTTCTGCGCCCTGCCGTTTGGCCATACAGCAGTTTACGACCACATATAGGGTGTTTCTGAAAACTACAGAATCGGGGCAATAAAAATTGAGTTTTGTTTGGCTGTTAACCCTTGCTTTGTTACTGGAAAAATGGATTCAAACGGAAAAATTTTTCAAAAATCGAAATTCTGAAATTTTATCTTTATTTGCCATTAACTCTTGTGGAAAACCTAAAGGGTTAATGACGTTTGTAAAATCAGTTTTGAATACCTTGAGGGGTGTAGTTTCTAGAATGGGGTAATTTTTGGGTGGTTTCTATTATGTAAGCCTCACAAAGTGACTTCAGACCTGAACTGGTCCCTAAAAGTGGGTTTTTGAAAATTTCTGAAAAATTTCAAGATTTGCTTCTAAACTTCTAAGCCTTGTAACGTCCCCAAAAATGAAATAGCATTCCCAAAATGATCGATACATGAAGTACACATATGGGGAATGTAAATCAATAACTTTTTTGGCAGTATTACTATGTATTATAGAAGTAGAGTAATTGAAACTTGGAAAATTGCAAATTTTTCAAAATTTTTGGTAAATTTGGTATTTTTTTATAAATAAAAATGAAATTTTTCGACTTCATTTTACCACTGTCATGAAGTACAATATGTGACGAAAAAACAATCTCAGAATGGACTGGATAAGAAAAAGCGTTTTAAAGTTATCACCACATAAAGTGACAATGGTCAGATTTTGAAAAAATGGCCTGGTCCTTAAGGTGAAATAGGGCCGTGTCCTTAAGGGGTTAATGTATAACTTGGGGAAAAAATCATACAAAAGTGTAGCACACCACGATTTTCTATCCTGCAGAGTCCAGTTATTTTTAATAATGTATATATTTTTTTACAATGGAACTCTGTGGTGACCACATGCCACTGTTAGTCTGAGGCCTCTGTTAATGTATATGTTTTTTGTATACATTAAAAGGATGGCAAAAATGTGATGTGAATGCAGTCTTAGGCACAAGAAACTGATGTTTTTGCCTATCCCTGATGTGGTGTCTGGTGAGCCATCACCAATGTATTTACCTGCATGTCTTACACTTCCAGAAACAGAAAGGCCACAGCTGTTTCTTGGTTTAAATAGGTGTGCAACTTTCCTTATTCCTATCATGCGAGTAATTGTAAGGATATCCTGGATTGTTCCACCAATGAGGAACAATAGATGCTACATTAATGCAGTCATAGGTCTCCTTTCATCTTGAACAGTCAAGTGGCTCAGGAGTTAGGTAAGAGGCAGAAACCCTGATGGTTGCACGGGTCGCAAATAACAGCTATCCCATTCCCATAGTCGCTACTATCCATATAGTCACTGTTAGAAGTCTACCTCAGTTTACCAGAGTCCAATGGCACAAACAGAATACCTTATGCGCAAACTGTTGGGTTGCAACAGGTCCAATAGGTAAAGGGACCATTGTCTCTACTAAAAACAGCTTCTGTGCAGTTCACAAATACTGGTAGATCATTAGACATAAAGGGGGAGCTATTCAAGAGGAAGGGTGCCATATACTGTTCTTGCACTCGGTTCAAAGCAATTTCCTCTGCAACAAAGGTCATATTTATGATATAATAGGACTGGGACTACTCAGTGATCTTGGCCACCACACCCATCTTGTGACCCAAGATTGCTTTGTAGCAGTGTAACCACTGAAATGAACAAGATCACACCATGACTCACAAGTTGTCATGATCCTAGAATCCCAGATCCCAGTGTTGGATTTTTTTTTTGATTCTGGGGTTGTGGTCACAGCAACAATGGTTGCACTGCACAGCAATCTAGTCATGCAATACTGATCACAGTGAAATTAGCCGTTTAGCCCCCAGGTTAGCAAGTCCATATTTCCCATTTCATTGCATTTGCATTTTTCCTGTGCTGAATGTGTATGCACAGGTGAACTGAGCTAGGAACAAGTTGGTAATGTGATTATCGCATAGCTAAATAGATGTCATATCATAATAGTAACAAATCAGTGTGGGCATTGAAGATTTGTGGACTGCATGCAGCAAGTGGGTGCAGAAAGAAAACAATAAATATAATGCTTAAAATGCTGCCTTTGCAATAACGTTTTTTATTTAAAAAATGTAAAGTTCATTTCTTTTAGGAGATATAAATAAGTGATCTCTTCTAAAGATTGTGCCAGATCTGGTCATTTTAATGTCTTCATTTATCTTAATTAAATTGACACATCTAAGGAGAAAGATGATTTCCATGGATAGAATATGAATAAATAATATGATGTGCATCCACAATTGTAAGATTTATTCCTGAGAAAAGTCTTTCACTTTTATACAATACAGAGGAGGTATAAGAAAAAGGCTGTTATGTTGACTTGTCATTTATCGCTGCACACTGAAAAGATTGCATCTTCTTCATGTATATTCATTACATGCTCACTTTTGAGTAGAGGCAGGCCCGCTTCTGCCATGAAGCAAGATGAGATTCTCTCCTCAGGCAGCAGCCAATCTGCCTCTAAGGGGGGCGGCAGTTTATGGCGGGGCATAGGAGCCTCTGGCTCCCATTCCCATCATTCAGCCTCATAGGCCACGGTCTCTAGGCCTGAAGCTTATGAGGCAGTACAACAACGCAAGTGGTCTTACTCTTAATGGCATTATCGCGACCTCCTGCACCAGGTCATATTGCCACCTATGACCCAACGCAGGAGGTCTCTGTGATATCATGACAACCTGCACTGGGACGTTGCAACTCAGGCAGGAACAGACCTTTGGCTTGTGTCGCAGATGACGGTAAATGGTAGCTAGACAAACCAATTAAATGAGTTTAGCTTTTACTAAGTAATGACCTGTCATCAGGATAGGCCATCACTATTTGATTGGCAGGAGTTCATCACACTGATCTGCCGTCAATCATCCTTTCAGGTGTAGTTCAGTTGCCCAAAGTCAGCGCTGGAACTACACTGCTCCTTCAACTTTGTAGTGGACAGATCTGGTCTTAGACCTAACTGGCAGTATAGTTACAGTAATGAGCTCCCTCCATTACAAGATTAACAGAGCTGTCTACTTCTGGAGAAGACTTCTGGTGACCAACCTACACCTGAAAATATTATCAGAAGATGTTGGGGTGTGTCAGAACTGGCCAATCAGCTACTGATGGTCTATTATAATGATAGGCCATCACGTGGTAAAGACTGGAAAGCCCATTTAGGTGTAAGCCAATCTTGTTAATTGTGCAATTAACTTTATAAATAATAAACTCCCAGACTCTCCATTTATCTATACAACAATTCTGCTTTCCAAAGATCTATTTCTCAAGCTCCCATAAAGTATCTAAACAAGGCGCTCAAATTTAATAAAATTGTAATTATTTATTTTAAATTTCCAGCCAACAAGGGATGGAGATCACTGTAATCTATTTTGATACTATTTAATGGGGACAAAAAGATCTCTGAGAAATACAACTTTCTTTTCATTCTCTACTTTAACAATAGACGTATTCCCAAGAAAATTGAACTGAGCAGATACTATTTCTATAAGAACATTGGTGACTGTTCTATCAACACTTGCAATATGGGGACCATTCTATTCTAGGCTATTCTAAGTCTTGACAGATCACCTAAATCATTCACATTCTCCACAATGTAGTCCAATGAATCAGATTTGGTTTTAAATAAATTCTATACATTGAAGGCTTTAGTTGATATTGTATGGAATGACCTTTCTTCTAGAAAGTATTGAAAAAATCAATTTGGATACGTTTTTTTCTATTCTGACAGCAAGAGTTAATATCTGTACTGAATCTTATCCATGTTAGATCTTGTAATGAAACAGGCTTGCCCCGTTTTACTCCTGCTCTCACTGTCATGATTAAGCCACTCACCATAATGATTTAATGGGACCAAGTAACTATTTTTTATGAAGAAAATGTATTATAAGCAAATCCCAAATGAACACAGAGAAGGCAGCACTCGAAAAATAATCAAAGTTTTATTGACCCATATTTGGCGGAACAAAACTTTTCTTTTTGGAGTGCCGCCTTCTCTGTGTTCATCAGGGATTTGGTGAGGACTTGGATTCTGCCTCTTCGGAGGGGTGCACTCCTTTTTTCTTCTTTTTTCCTTTTTGTGCTTTGCATTTTTTTCTATTTTTCTTTATCTGGTGCAGTGCTGCTCTCAGTGTGTATTTCTATTATAAGCAAATAATATTTTTACATTTTTAGGAAACCCATGTGATTCATTGAAGTTATGGAGCAGTTGATAGAATTTGGTAAATTGGCAGAATAAACTCAAGAAAAAAAATGGTTGGAATAGTCTCCATTAGTCCCCTGAGAAATGTAGATGTTCAGGTAAATTTCCTAATCTTAATAGAAAATGTACTAGAACCATAGAGTGGAAGGAGTATCGATACGCAAATATTTATATAACATTCATATAACCAGTTAAATTCTACATTGCAATGATTGTGCCCTTTGATTATATGTATGTGCTTATTGTGATCTAATTTTTATAGGTCTCACTAGAATCCAAGTTCAAAAGTCCCACTGAATCCCATCCCATTATCAATTAGGTTTAATTTTATACGATAACATTTGATTATATTATTTGTGTAAAATCTTCCACTTAAGGGCAATGTTATTAAGAAGGCCCTATGGTGGGTTATTATTCACACACTATGTCACTGGCTAGTAACCCACAGTAGCCAGACATGTGTGTGATTAATGTGCACCAGATTGATTAGAGCTAATAGTTGCTATGGGCTTGTACTTTTGCCCTTTGGTAATAAATAATCTGCATTCTCTTCAAAGACTTCTTTACTTGTAACATGGGGGCAATTCACTTAACCTTCCTGGAAAAAAAAATGAATTTAGCAATCGTCCTTAAGGCAAAATGATTTAGTGTATTTATATACTCCCGTCCATGACATTGTTATGAAAGAAAACTAGATTAATATTGTGCTGCGAAAACAATAGTATGACAATGGAAATGTAAATACACTGAGTCATGTAATACATGACTTATTCATACATACACTTATAATACATATGTACTAAGGAAAACGTCATGGAAGCAGAGATGCAGTATCTAATTTAGTACTTAAAAGGGCTGTCAGACAAATAAAAAAACAGTACCAGCAAATGTCATAAGATGAAAAGCACAGTAACAAACATTTAAGTTCCCTACCATGGGGCACTATTAACATTGGAGCAGAGAGGATTTAAGGCGTGAGTACTTTTTGTTCACAGTACAATGGCCTCTGCTGACGGACGCCTACTCCTTCTGCAAGCTAACATCCAGTAAAACCCAATCCTGCTGCCAACTATGTTAACAGTATCTGGTAATAGTGCTGTTTGCAACAGGTGAACAGTCTTATGGAGGGGGGGGGGGGGGTTACAACAGCATACAGGTTAAAAGGGTTATCTCATGATTAATGTAAAAAATGAAAATCATACATAATCTAGTACATGACAGCCTCATTCTAATAAACCTGGAACCAGTCCTGTACCAAACATGGATCCAGAGATCTCCTCATTCATTGCTCTAGTTAATCTGCTAGAAGAAGAGTGTGTTCTTTCTAAGAGGGCATGTCCTGTCTGCTGCAGTTAGTGGCAGTTGAAGTATGCAGAACAGACAAATTAGAAAAAAGAGCAAACAGCAGGTGGCTCTATACAGCATAAACTTAGAACAATTTCTCTTAAATGCATATACATATATATCACATTTTGTAAAATGGAAGAAAAGTGGGTTACTTGCGGTAAAACCTCTTACAAAAAAGTTTAACAGCAGGATACAAATTTAATTAGTTTGTGGTCCGTAACGAAGAGTTCAAAACACGTAACATGGAATGAGGATTCCAGAGTTGTGCTTAAAGGAGCTGTCCAATTTTTGGCCTTTCCCACCTGAGATAGGAACAACCCGCAGTAAGCACAGGCACAAGGAGGCAGATTTCAGAGAACAGCCTAGTGGTCAGCGCTCTCGCAGGTTACATAACTTTCATAGCATTTTTGAAAAAAGCAAGCAATAATATTTCTGTAACTTCACAGAAAGAGCTTACTATGCAATTCTGTTTGTCTGGCTCCCATTCAGTGCTATGGGGTTACAGAAACAGTTTTCATAACTTCGACCTGCTTGGAACAGTGCTTGCTTTGAGTTATTTCCACCTTGGTCCTAAATGGCTGAGATGGGACAACTCCTGTAAGTGGCAGTAAGACCTACTACTAGAATTAGTTTATTACAGTTTCTTTTGCACCCTTCCCCCTTTCCGAGAGCTGACATCCACTGAACTATCTTTAATAGGAATGAACATATACTTTGACCAAAGCCAACATAACTTCCTGTACAAGGTCAATTTTAAGTAAGCAGCAGTTTATTAACGTCTGTATTTTGGATCTGAGTCCGATCTACATATTTTACGGATTGCACATGAACCCATTCATTTATATGGGTCAGCAAAAAAAATGGATAGCACTCGAATGTCAACTGTGTGTTCTCCACATCTCTGTCAGGCAAATTGTAGAGCATGTCCTATTCTTGTTCGTTTTTCAGACCAGAATAGCCATTTCTATTAATGTGACTGAGAAAAATGCAGATTACACACAAAAGGCATTTTTATTTTGTGGATTTGCAGTTTGCGAACCGTACAACGGACATGGTCATGTGCATGAGGCTCTACTTATCAAACTCTCCAGATCATGCTACAAATCAAGATGCGCCACAGTTGCAAGATTGTCACATCCAGCCGCAATGCCTAACCATGTCAATCAAGCGGCAAGAGGAGCGTCTTCAGCTGTGGGGACAGCCCCTCGTAGGTGTCGAACTCTGGTTCGTGAGATGAATATATTTGTACGAATGAATTCATTCTTCTCTGATGAAGACCCATTGTTCTATTCCCAGAATGCAAAAATAGTTCAAAAGTGATCTGTGTATACGTCTGATTTCTCAGGACTGAGTATTACAGTTTAATTTAAGAAATGAAATGAAGGTATACACATATAATTCATGTATGTCACAATAACATATAAAGTGTATAACCTGCCGCTATCAGTTTTTTATTTTTATTTTTGCTTCTGATAGGTCTCAGAACTTTCTGCTTACAGTGCTAGAAACAGATTAATGTATTACTACAGTAATTGTATGATGAAATCTATCTTAGGTTTTGCACCTTACATACACTGTAATGTACAGTTTTGGAATTAGCCTATGCTGAGCACTATGGTTACAATGTAGATGTATACCAGAGATGAGCCAAGTTTTTATAAATTTAATTAGGACGCTTTGGCGAATTTTCCCAAAAATGTAATTCGATCACAATGAATTCATGATGAAGCGTGTTAAAAATCAGCTCATTCCCGGCTGCTGAGAAATCACTGTGCATTGCAGAAACATGCATAGCTAGTCCGCTGTGGTAGTGAAACAGTTACTGTGCGTTAGTATGAGAGGCAGGTGACAGGCGTCACTCTTAGACTCAGTTCACACTTCACTGCAGTGTGAACTCAGCCTTACAGGTCAATGTTAGCGCCAGGTATAAAGGACTTAACAGTGCAGAGGCCCAAGATCCTACTATATAGTGAAAGAGCGCACTTCTTTTACTCCATCGTCAGCTGATTCCACATATATTGCTACAGAACCTCTTCACTCCAAAATCAGTCATGTTAGACGACTATTTCACTCCAATTACAGAATCAAGGATTCATGGAATTACTTATGTATAAAAGGACGTGGATACCCCAAAATCGATAGTGTCAGAGTGCAATTGCACTCCAGTTAAAGACTCAGAGCATAATTCAATTATTTATCTATAAAACACGGTATAAAACCAAATACATTTAAAAATATTGTGTTATTTCACCCAAATTAGGGAATCAAGGATTAATGGATTTACTTATGTAAAAAAACAATGTGAACACCTCAAGATCTGTAGTATCAGACCACAATTTCACCACAATGACAGAATCAAGGATTCATGGATTTACTTATGTATAAAAGAATGTGAACACCCTAAAATCTTTAGTATTAGAGCACTTTTTTACCCCAATTAGGCTTTACACTGTTCAAGTGGCCCCTGCTCTCTCCCAATAAAGCTGATAATATCTACCTATTATATCCCTACACTATCTCTAAACTGTCCCTGAACTGTTCCAAACTAATATTTTTCAAATAAAGTCTTTCCTAAACACTGTCCCTGTAAATTCACAATAAAATGGCAGAGACAGGGCAGGAAGAGGATTTTTATGGCTGCGACATCATAGGGGCTTGCTATCTGCTCATTGGCTGGCTGCACGGCATTATGGGTGATCCCACATTTCCAGGCTTCTTACTTTCATTTTGTTACATGTGCAGCAGCCATTTTGAGAAAGATTCGTTACCACAATGCGAAAGGAAATTCGGATTCATGACAAATCAAATTTTCCCTGAAATTCCGATCGAATGCCACTTCGCCAACTTCAGTTCAGTCAACATTAATGTATACAGTACTTTAGGCAGCAGAACCATATTTTTCCATTACGTCTGAAACAATAGTGCAAATGATTAGCTGGAGAACAGATCATGAATGACCTTTACTGCTTCTACTTGAAGAATAGTGTCGCCCTAATGTCAGTAAGTAACAGTTGATAACTCTTGTACATAGTTTGTTTTGTGCTCATGGTTCGTACATGCTTTTATGAGCTGTTAACCTTTCAAAAGCCACTTGAAAATCTCTGTAGAAAGAACTGTGCACGATATTATTAGACATACTAACTCATTAGGTTCTCTATAGGTTCTGCTGACATTATCATCAGGACTTCTGTGCTTAAAAGAGGTAATGTCAAGATTGATAAATAGAATGAAAACCATGAAAATCAGATATTATTCAGTACACGAACAGTCTCTTGCTAACAAAGCTAGAACCAGCCCTGTATCTCACATGCATGCAGAGATCCCCCATTCATTGCTCTAGTTCATCTGCTGATTTATTTTGAGCTGGCAGCTCAGGGAGTGTGTCCTTTCTGCTGCAGATCTCTCCCTGTAACTGCCACAGCTTCTAACAGAACATATAGCTGGTGACAGTTGAAATTTTAAATTAAGCATGTGCGACCATTTCTGTCGGGTCGAAAAAGAACAAACAGTAGGTGTCACTATACAGATACATTTTATTGAATAACGGCTATACCAAATTTTTTATTATGTACAATTATAAAAGTATTCAGGTCCAGGTGCTGGTTTGAAAAATGTAGAATATTTTTTGTGGGACAGCCCCTATAATGGAGTCACGACAGTTTTTGACATCTTCTCTTTTAACAGAGGCCTGAACTAAGACTTCCTATTAATCAGGTTCCATTGTTTATTGATTGCTTTTTATTGAAAGTTAGAACTGTATCTATGATATTCTTGCCATTAAAAGACAAAGAAAACTTGACAGAATGTAAGCGGGCCCTGGTGCAAGAGTTCAGCTTGGGCCCCCTTCCCACAGTGCTTTGTGGCCAGGGGCAGGGAAACACATTGCTGACTGAGGCAAAAATTGAAACGGAACCCGCCTCATGACAAATTTTTGACCTAACCCCTTCCCTCCAGCAAGAGGTGTAACCTGACCAGCAGGCACTTTCTATAATGCTGGAGTCTTCTTATGCAGCACAAGGGTCTTTCGGCCCCCTCAGGCTCCTGGGCCCCGTAGTGACTGCTATGTCTACACCCCCTATATCTACTCCCTGACATGTGTGAATCGATGACATTCTTGTTATGAAGTACAGATGTAACAGTTCCAAATTTGAATGTGATATAATTGCTCAAAAGCCAATAAACGCCATTGAGAAAGTCATTTAAAGTGGGTCTGTCACCCAGATCAACCCTACCCTATAACCTAGTAGGGTTGATAACACTGATCAAAACCATACCTGTCTTACACCTGTCGATGGTATAGTTGCCCGGAAAATACACTTTTAAAATTATGCAAATTAACTATTCACGCACCAGGAGGTGGGCTTATGCGGTTCGAACAGTGATCCATAATGACCCAAATGGTGTCCAGAACGGCACATGCGCACATCTTCGGCTTCATCTCGATGAGTGAAGATGTTGTTAGCATGAATAAGACATAAGACAGGTATTGTTTTAATCAGCGTCATGAACTATATCAGGCTATATGCCTGGTAGGGTATGATTGATCCGTTACTTACCTAACACATAAAAGGGAAACTGTCACCTGGATTTCCCTTACTGAGCTATTAACATCACCACATCAGTATCCACGATTTATATTAAAATATACTAGTATTACGTAATTACGTAATCGTAATTTGTCTATAAAATCGCTTTTACCTCAATAAGGAGCCCATGGGGCTGTCCCTTCGGCCGTTGGAGCCCAGCCGTGCCCATTATCTTTGAGCCCAGCCGTGCCCATTATCTTGGAGCCCAGCACCACCCCACTGCTAATTTATTCACTGCTCATCGTCCCCGTAATGTGCCTGTCGTGAAATCTCGCGGATTTCCGGGTCAAGTGAAGCTGGCGCATGCACACTTCGTTCTGTGAGGCTGAAGCCAGGACACAGCGTGGGAGATGGCATAAGTATCCACGGCACATGCACGATATTTCAGGTGCAACAACACATTACGTGGGCGATGAGCAGTGAATAAATTAACAGTGGGGTGGTGCTGGGCTCCAAGATAATGGGCGCGGCTTGGCTCCAACGTCCGAAGGACAGCCATTTGGGCTCCTTATTGAGGTAATTAGCATATTAATAAAAGTGATTTTATACACAAATTATAAGACACAGGGCAGTAATACTAGTATATTTTAATATAAATCGTGGAGACTGATGTGGTGATGTTAATAGCTCAGTAAGTGAAATCCAGGTGACAGTGTCCGAATCAAGATGAGGGTGGCTACATGTGTAAAGCATGAATATTGCCATGAAATCAGGAAAGTTTTTCAAATTTTCAAATTGGTGAGATCCGAGTCCCGGAACCTCGCCGATTAGCTGTTCGAGGGAACTTCCAGCAGCTCACCAAACACCAAACTTTTTAAAGGGGACCTGTCATCTTCGGTCATCCTAATTTTTCCTTTATACTGCCCTCATGCTGATTTCCACAGACTGTCACTTATCTGATAAAGTAAAGCTGCTGCCAAGAAACGACTGTTTAATGTTGGCAGTGCCTGGCAGAGAAGAGTCATGTTCTGCTAGAGAAGAGTCTAACTTATTTATGAGCTCCCTTTCTCCCCACCCATCTGCCTTAGAGTGACAGTTTTCTCCTAGGAGGAAAGGTAAGGAGAGAACTGCTAATCATCAGTGAATGGGTGGGGAGAGAGGGAGCTAATCGATCAAATGGAATTCAGCTAAACTCTACTTAAAGCGAACCTGTCACCTGCTTTTCACTTATTAAACTATTCACAGTACCTTATAGATCATCCTCATTGTGTTTCCAAACAGTTTTTTCCGGTTTTTCTGGCCTGTAGATTCATGAAAAAATCACTTTATAAACTCCTGCTCTCCTGCGTCACAAGTCACGATACAAGTCAAGGAGGCAGACCCTCCTTGACTCCAGGATGTGCCTCCCCCGCCCTAACCCCGCCTCTCAGCCCTTTAATTGACACTTGTCCTCCTGGCCGGGACCGCGCTTGTATCGGCGGCGCATGCGCCGTCGCCCTCCTTTGCAGCGCGATCCCGACCATCGCGCAGAGTGAAGCGCGATCCATTCGCTTAATGCGCGCTGCGCATGGTCGGGATCGCGATGCAAAGGAGGCGACGGCGCATGCGCCACCGATCAAGCGCAGTCCCGGCCAGGAGGACAAGTGTCAATTAAGGGCTGAGAGGCGGGGTAGGCGGGGCACATCCTGGAGTCAGGAGGGTCAGCCTCCTGACTTGTATCGTGACTTGTGAAGCAGGAGAGCAGGAGTTTATAAAGTGATTTTTTCATGAATCTACAGGCCAGAAAAACCGGAAAAAACTGTTTGGAAACACAATGAGGATGATCTATAAGGTACTGTGAATAGTTTAATAAGTGAAAAGCAGGTGACAGGTTCGCTTTAAATAAATGAAGTCTCGCTTCTGCTGATTGGTGAAAATCTTGTTTGACTCCCACCGATCGCACAGACATTGATGTGCAAACCTAAGGATCACTGCCCAGTGTATTCTTGGAAAAGCAATTTAAACAGTTGTACAGCACTCATAAAGATATGTCTATTTCTTGAATTGACAACATAAAAAAAGAATTCATACTTACCATTTTCTCTCCTGCTGCTTCTAATGTCGCGCTTTGGCCCTGCAGCACTGATGTGGTCTTCCTGTGGTCCTTATATCACCAGCTGCTTCCTGTATTGTGCTTATTTTTTTGGATGCGTTGGAGACTGTGCACACCAGATCACTGTTCAGCCAATCGCTGGCCTCAGCAGTATATATGTTGTTGTTGAGGTCAGTGATAGGCTGTAGGGAGATGTAGTGAGAACAGGATTTCATGGCTGCATCCGAAAAAAAAAAAACAGTGAGGGGGACCATTGCGTAGTGCTGGAGCAGTGGGCAGGGGTACACCAGCAATGAGGCCAGGTGAGGCGATCGCCTCAGGCAGCACCAGGTAGGGGCTAGAGGGGGGCAGTGAAAGGGCCATAAGCGCTTTCATTGTGGCAAAGGGGTTAGGTTAAGAAATTGGTATTTGGGGGTCGCCTTTTCAGTTTTCACCTCATGCAGCAGAGAGGCTAGGTACACCCCTGGCAGTGGGGGTAGAAAAATGGTAAATATGACTTCTTTTGTTACTTAATCACACTTACTGTTCCTGCTTGTTTTATTTTATTTGTATTTTTTTTTTTTTCATTTTTATTTAACTCAGACAAAGCCCTTTAAATACCTTATAATAAATGTTTATCTGCCTTGAGGTCATCATTACAGGCTATACGTGGCTGCAGACAATGAAAACAAATGTCAAAATAAATCCTGTCCATTGTTAAAAAACACTTTGTAACAGAACTGGAAAAGTGTGCGTGGGTAGAAAATTACTGAATAAGTCATTTTGAGACTTGGTGCCACAGTGCTATGTTTAAGTATTATGTGCAGCTACATTTAAAAGTCTATTAGCAAATGTGATCTGAGAACATGATACTCCCCCAGCTCATTTTGTTATCTGGTTTTTTAAGTGTCTTACAATTGTGGTCTATCATGATATGCTCTTAGGGATTACGTTCTCAGCTAGCAAAGAATGCTGATCATTCCTACTCATGGATATTTAATGAGATGCACTTTCACAAAACATTGCATACATTTTGGGTTTTTCTCTTATTTTTATCATATTACTCTCTTCATTTACTTTGTTTCATGGAAACAATTTTATTATGCCCCCAGGTTGACGGCAGAATACAGATTTTCTGTTTGCATAGTAGCTAAACATTTATGAGAAACTCAAAAAGAGTTTAACTTGGAAGATTAAAGAATATGATTATTTTACCACCGGTAGAGATTATTACTTAAATTAAATAAAATGAATTGTGTGAAGAAAGTGGAGCTTGCTGGGATGTATTGTGTCTGTATGGTTCCTTACTGGTGATCTTCTGTTTGTTTTCATGGAAATTATAGCTGTCTGCTAAAATAGCGGAAATTATGATGGATTCTCAAGGCTACTTTCACACTAACATTTTTTGCGGATCTGTCATGGATCTGCAAAAACGCTTCCATTACAATAATACAACCACATGCATCCGGCATGAATGGATCCGGTTGTATTATGTCTTCTATAGCCATGACGGATCTGTCTTGAACACCATTGAAAGTCAATGGGGGAAAGATCCGTTTTCAATTGTGCCAGATTGTGTTTGGCTCCGCTTCGATAGGTGGACAGCAAAACACTGCAGGCAGCGTTTTGGTGTCCGCCTCCAGAGCAGAATCGTGACTGAACGGAGGAAAACTGAGTGGATCCTTTTCCATTCAGAATGCATTAGGGCAAAACTGATCCGTTTTGGAACACTTTGAGAGCCCTGAATGGATCTCACAAACGGAAAGCCAAAATGCTAGTGTGAAAGTAGCCTCAGACACTTTAAAGGGTAACTGTCATGTTTTAACTTCTTCAGGACCGCCGTACGCAGGATTGCGTCCTGCGGGCGGTCCTGTTCTTCTGATCAGAAGCGGAGGCGCGTCATCTCGCGAGACGCGAGACTTCCTGTGAACGCGTCTGAAGAGTTGTACTACAGCCTGCCAGCGATGATCAATCGCTGGCAGGCTGTAGATGCGATATAAATCGCATCAAACAAGTATATCAGACGCTGTTTTGTGAACAGCGTCTGATATACCTGCTACCTGGTCCTCTGGTGGTCCCATTTGCTGGGATCGACCACCAGAGGACCAGGTAACTATGTAAAGTGCACCAAACACTACACTAACCCCCCACCCCCTCACCAATTAACCCCTTGATCACCCAATCTAGACCCCTGATCACCCCCTGCCATTGATCAAACCCCTTGTAAGGCTCCATTCAGACGTCCATATGTGTTTTGCGGATCCGTGGATCCACAGATCCTCAAAACACGGACACCGGCAATGTGCTTTCTGCATTTTGCAGATCCGCACATTGCCAGAACTATATAGAAAATGCTTTTCTTGTCCGCAATTGCGGACAAGAATAGGACATGTTCTATATTTTTGCGGAACAGAAGTGCAGACCCGGAGCGCGGATCCGTAATTCCGGATCCGAGCGGGACAAAGTCTGTCCCCATAGAAATGAATGGGTCCGCAATTCCGTTCCGCAAACAGAATTGCGGACGTGTGAATGGGGCATAAGGGTCCCTTATCACCGCCAGTTAGTTAGCTACTTGTTAGGTAGCTAGCGCCCAGCCCACCGCACCGCAGTCACTGATTTTGGCAGAGATTTTTTCATCCACATTGACCGATGCGAATGAAAAAATCAGTGCCGTTCATTTTTTTTTTCAGCGCAGAGGCTGAACGGAAAAAAAAAATCTTATTACCCGTATGCTCAATATACGGTGAATCGCAGAAACTCCTAATGCTGGCCATACGTGTAATGATTGCGGAGACCTTCAAATGCCAGGGCAGTACAAAAACCCCACATGTGACCCCATTTTAGAAAGAAGACACCCCAAGGTATTCCGTGAGGGTATGGTGAGTTCATGCAAAATTTTATTTTTTGTCACAAGTTAGTGGAATATGAGACTGTAAAAAAAAAAATCAATTTCCGCTAACTTGTGTCAATTTTTTTTTTCTGTGAACTCGCCATACCCCTCACAGAATACCTTGGGGTGTCTTCTTTCCACAATGGGGTCACATGTGGGGTATTTATACTGCCCTGGCATTTTAGGGGTCCTAAAGCGTGAGAATCCAAATGCGTAAAAATGGCCTGTGAAATCCTGAAGGTACTCATTGGTTTTAGGGCCCCTTTGTGCATCTTGGCTGCAAAAAAGTGTCACTTATGTGGTATCTCCATACTCAGAAGAAGTGGGGCAATGTGTTTTGGGGTGTATTTTTACATATACCCATGCTGGGTGTGAGAAATATCGCTGTAAACGACAACTTTTTAAATTTTTGTTATTCAAAGTTGCCAATTTACAGAAGAAGACACCCCAAGGTATTCGCTGAGGGGCATAATGAGTCCATGAAAAATTAAACTTTTTGTCAAAAGTTAGCTGAAAGGGAGACTTTGTGAGAAAAAACAATAAAAAATCAATTTCCACTAACTTGTGCCAAAAAAAAAATCTTCTATGAACTCGCCATGCCCCTCATGGAATACCTTGGGGTGTCTTCTTTCCAAAATGGGGTCACATGTGGGGTATTTTTACTGCCCTGGCATTTTAGGGGCCCTAAAGCGTGAGAAGAAAAATGCGTAAAAATGCCCTCCTAAAAGGTACTCATTGGAATTTGGGCCCCTTTGCGCATCTTGGCTGCAAAAAGTGTCACTCATGTGGTATCGCCGTACTCAGGAGAAGTAGGGCAATGTGTTTTAGGGTGTATTTTTACATATACCCATGCTGGGTGAGAGAAATATCTCTGTAAATTGACAACTTTGAATAAAAAATGTAAAAGTTGTCGTTTACAGAGATATTTCTCACACACAGTATGGGTATATGTAAATACACCCAAAACACATTGCCCTACTTCTCCTGAGTACGACGATACACATGAGTGACACTTTGCAGCCTGAGTGCAAGGGCCCTAAAACCAATGAGTACCTTTAGGATTTCACAGGCCATTTTTATGCATTTGGATTCTCACACTTTAGGGGCCCCTAAAATGCCAGGTGAGTATAAATACCCCACATGTGACCCCATTTTGGAAAGAAGACACCCCAAGGTATTCCGTGAGGGGCATGGTGAGTCCACAGAATTTTTAGTTTTTGGCACAAGTCAGCGGAAATTTTTTTTTTTTTTTAATTTTGTTTTTACAAAGTCTCATATTCCACTAACTTGTGACAAAAATAAAATTTTACATGAACTCACCATACCCCTCACAGAATACCTTGGGGTGTCTTCTTTCCAAAATGGGGTCACATGTGGGGTATTTATACTGTCCTGGCATTTTAGGGGCCCCTAAAGCGTGAGAAGAAGTCTGGAATCCAAATGCGTAAAAATGCCCTGTGAAATCCTAAAGGTACTCATTGGTTTTAGGGCCCCTTTGCGCATCTTGGCTGCACAAAAGTGGCACACATGTGGTATAGCCGTACTCAGGAGAAGTAGGGCAATGTGTTTTGGGGTGTATTTTTATATATACCCATACTTTGTGTGAAAAATATCTCTGTAAACTACAACTTTTAAATTTTTTTATACAAAGTTGACAATTTACAGAGATATTTCTCTCACCCAACATGGGTATATGTAAAAATACACCCCAAAACACATTGCCCTACTTCTCCTGAGTACGGCGATACCACATGAGTGACACTTTTGCAGCCTGGGTGCACAAGGGGCCCAAATTCCAACGAGTACCTTTAGGTTTTACATGGCGGCTCACAATTTAGCCTCGCCCAAAATGCCAGAACAGTAAACACACCCCACAAATGACCCCATTTCGGAAGTAGACACCCAAGGTATTCACTGAGGGGCATAGTGAGTCCGTCTGAGATTTTTATTTTTTTGCCAGAAGTTAGCAGAAATTGAAACTTTTTTTTTTTTCTCATAAAGTGTCATTTTCCGCTAACTTGTGAAAAAAATGAAATGATACATGAACTCACCATGCCCCTCCGTGAATACTTTGAGGTGTCCTCTTTCTAAAATTGTGTGATTTGGGGGTATTTATACTATCCTGGCATTCTAGCACCTGAAGAAACATGACAGGTGCTCAGAAAGTCAGAGCTGCTTCAAAATGACGAAATTCACTTTTTGCATCATAGTTTGTAAACGCTATAACTTTTACCCAAACCAATAAATATACACTTATTGGACTTTTTTTATCAAAGACATGTAGAACAATAAATTTAGAGAAAAATGTATATAGAAATGTAGTTTTTAAAAAAATTACAACAGAAAGTGAAAAATGTCATTTTTTTGCAAAAATTTCGGTAATTTTTGATTAATAGCAAAAAAAGTAAAAATGTCAGCAGCATTGAAATACCACCAAATGAAAGCTCTATTAGTGAGAAGAAAAGGAGGTAAAATTCATTTGGGTGGTAAGTTGCATGACGGAGCAATAAACGGTGAAAGTAGTGTAGTGCAGAAATGTAAAAAGTGGCCTGGTCATTAAGGGTGTTTAAGCTAGGGGGGCTGAAGCGGTTAAAAAAAATCAATTTTAGCATATGTTACTGCTGCAGGAGCATTATGCACAAAGCAATCTTTAGTTTCTTCAAACATACCAATGTTTTCATTGAATTTTTCCCTTTGTTTAGGCTGTTTAAAGATTTACAATATGAGGACCTTCTCAAGATGGCTACTCTACCAGTTCTCTGAGGCCAAAACTGCTTACCCTCACTTCCCATACACACTTGCTGTAGCCAGCAGCTCCCTGCCAGCCAATCAGATTGGATTACTGAGAGACAAACCTCCTCACTCTGTAGCCTAATGCAGCCATGCAGTGTGAAGGACCGCCCTCTGTCTTCTGTTTATACTAAAAGGAAGACAGACAAGCCCTAGCAACAGTCTTTTAAGGGAGCAGTGGAAAGGGACAGAGGACATTAATGAAAGCTGTTATTATAAGGTAATTACAGATCACTGACAGACTAACTCAGGTATACATGCCTAGCTCTCATAAACTAGCAAATAAATAAAAAGTATGACAGTTACCCTTTAAAGAGTTACCCTTTTCTTCTTATAACAGGATGCATTAAAGGTGTTTTAGAGACTTCATAACTGATGACCTATCCTCAGGATAGGTCATCAGTATCTGATCGATGGGGGTCCAACACCCGGGACTCACGCTGATCAGCTGTTTGAGAAGGCAGTGGAAATCTCAGTAGCTTCCCTAGGCCAGTGATAACATGATCAACATCGTCACATGGCCTACATGCAGCTCAGCCCCATATAAGTGGGCATGATACTAAGCACAGCCACTATACAATGTACAGCGATGTGCTTGGTAAGCAGGGAGAAGGCCGTGGCGCTGACAGGAGCGCTGGTGCCTTGTCAAACAGCTGATCCGCAGGGGTCTCGGGTGTCGTATCCCAACCGATCAGATACAGATGACTAGGGATGAGCAAATCGAATTCAGATGAAACATCCGAAGTTGATTAGCATAATACTTTGTTTTAATACTGTAGGGAACGAGCGAGACTTCGTATAATAACTTCATAAATCAATTTGTACTGTAAAAAAAACATTTCCTGAACTCGGGTTCAGCTCCAAGTGCCACTGGGTACTGGGTACCGCTGGGACCCGCACCTATATCGAGAATGGACCCCACAAACATGGTGGAGGGCGCACTGCGTTCATTTTCTATGGGGCTCCTGAAAATAGTTGTCGGGGCTATTTCCATCAGGCTAATTGAAGTGAATAGGAGAGGTGGCCGGTCATGCGAAGTACACTCCCATTCACTTCTATGGGGAGTGCACTTGGTGGTGGCCAGACTGAAGTCCTTCAGCCACCACTTTGCGGGGCTCCATTACTGAAATAGGTGCAGGTCCCAGTGGTGGGACCCACACCTATAAGACAATGGGGGTATATCCTAGCGATATGCTTCCATTGTCTGTGATGAGACAACCCCTTTAAGTTGGTTTAGAAAGAAGGGGGAGAATACAGTTGATGACTGGAGAACAATGCATTTTCTCTGATAAGATATATTACAAAGTTTCTTATATTCTCCTGTATTGTTGATTCACACAAAGTGAAATTATAGTGAATAATTAAATATACAAAATGACAATCACAGTAAATAAGTGAAGAAGTGAATAGCTTTGCCCCATATAATTTTATTTTGAAAACAGAACTAGGGATTGTGCCTAGAGGAGCCTAAACAGGATGCATGTAATACAATGCAAAGTTTGGTAATTCTGTACTCCCTTCGGTAAATTGTAGTTATATAGTCCTAGTGTACACTGTTAATATAATCTTCTCATATTGATCTTACACAGCATCTAGACCAAATATAGGCAGCTGCTCTAAGGGAAAAATAGCCATTGTTTAGCTCATTTCTTTATCCTAGATCAAATTTTCTACTTCAAACACTGACATATTGGTCATACATATATCCTTTCTCCTTGCAAAATTATTTAAAAGCAGTGCAGAAATTCCCCCTTAATTAGGACCACTAATTAGCCATTAGCTTTTATTTTGGTAGTGTGTGCTTGAAAATGAAAGTTATTGTCTCATTTGTTGCTATGGATTGGGGACAATGTGGGTTTAAATAATGCAATGAATAAATAATCCTCTTAGTACTTGTCACCTGCATATACTATATACTAATACCAATTCCAGCACATTGGCATATGCGCCCTTTCCATTCCCTTATTTGCTTTTGTTTCCTAGGTTAATTCTTTGGAGGAGTAAAGCTCACAAGCGTGCAACATGGTTTGTGTAGGTTTTCTGGTATTAGACTAATTGGATTATTCCTTTCTTTTTCTGCAATGGTCTTCGTTTTATGATTATCCCAAGCAGGCTTGGAAAGAACATGATGAAAATATGTCATACCCAGTGTAATACCCAGTGTAATTGGCACATGGTTCAAGGATTGATTTACTTCCTAAAGCCAGACTTGTTAAGCCATCATTAACAATCTCTGCTTACCACCTCCTTTTTCTCAGAGTATTGCCACAAAATCATAATTAGAGTAAGAAATATATAGTTTAATATTATGTAGAGAATGAATAAAAATACATATATTCTAATACTTAAAGTGTAACTACCATTTATTTATTTTTGTTGTAATGTGTAGGGATAGGGATAGGAAATATTTTCCCAATATATATTATTTATTCAGTTTTTACTTTTCTATGTGAAAAATTGCTCTAAAGTTTTCCCTAAGCAGTGCTCTCTAAATAAGCATTGCTGAGGCATATCTGTCTTCACAGTACAGGGCAGTGCTGATTGTGTTGGCTGGGGTCAATTCTTTTCCCTCCCTGCTCCTTCCTATATGTATCCCCGGCCTGCTTAATATCTAACCAGCCTCTGGGAGATGCAGAAGAGATTGGACAGTCAGGGAGAATCTGATTTACAGCATATAGGGACAGTATATACTATAAATGAGCTTCTCCCTTTCTCTCCTTCTTCTCAATTGCAGCGCTTACTCTCCTTTCCTGTATCTACCAGTTAAAGATTTTGCACTGGGGCCCAGGATCTTTAAGTTATGCCTATGAGAACTATGCAGAAAAGAAATAGCCTTGAATTATTTGATGTAAAGTAAAATGAAGCAGCATATGCAGTAGAAAGATAGAAAAAAAATAACTTCGGAATGTTCTAACTATATGCAATATGTTAAGTGGAAAAAAATTGTTTTGTGTGTTAAGGTCCCAATACACCTTTAATAGCTGTTAGCTGACTACAGTACTTGTTTGGTGTCAGCTATGGCTATGGCTCCTGAGTCCCCCATACAGGTTTGGCTCAGGATAGCATGAACCAGGATAGCAAGGAGAGAGGACAAAGCCAGACACCTATGGCGATTGGATGTTGACATTCAAAATGCCCCATCCTTCTCTCCTCCAACATCATCTGTCAGTGAAGAGCTACAAGTTCCCCGTAAATTTTAGATTGCAAGCTGACTATTCCAAAATCAATTGGTTTGGCCTATATTAGTTTAAAGGGGTTCTCTGGGCTTTTAATATTGATGAACTATCCTCAGGATGGGTCATCAATATCAGATCAGCGGGATTTCAACTACCTGGCACCCACGCTTTTCAGCTGTATGAAGGGAAAGTGCGCCTAGTGCGCATGTGGCATCATCCTTCTCTCTTCCTGTTCACTGCTGCTATGTCTATGGTGAGCAGGAAGGAGATGGCACGTGCCAACTGTGCACACCTTCTCTTTATACAGCTGATCGGTAGGGCTGCCGGGTTTCGGACCCCCACCAATCTGATATTGATGACCTACCTATCTTGAGGATAGGTCATCAATATTAAAAGCCCAGAAAACTCCTTTAATGTGTATGGGCCTTTAGTAAATAGACAGGGTAAAAGAGAGAGCCCTCTGTCATTTTATCAAGGATTGTTTAACACAAAATATGAAGGGTTACACACAAAAAAGGACATTGGAATAATGCGGTAAGTTATCAACAACTGAGGAATCAACAAACTGTCTGTAGAAGGAACTTGCCTTGTAATAAAATCCCGTGATTAAAGCAACAATTCACTGATTTAAGTAGGCAGTCTTTCAATTTTCTGTGTGAGAGGGATATGACCACAGGAGTGTACTAGGAGGGTGTAAGGGTTAAGTGGGCAATACCAAGTGTAATATAAGCTAGTGGCCAGTGACTGGGCTGCAGCTCCACCATATCTGTAACATGGTAGGCATTGATAAATTCAATTCAATTTACAAAGAATTGAGGCAAATAGCTTCACACAATGATCTAAGAGCACTCTGAAGTTTTTAACTAGAGGCACTCTGTTTCTTGAAAAACTGGATGACAAGCATCTACTTTCATTAATGTTTTCAGCTACTGTAGTTGTATGGCAGTTGTATGATCATGCAACTAATGGTGTTGTAATATCTACCATATTGATTGGTCACCAGAATCAGATGTAAATAACATCTGAATACAATTTTTAACAGAAGATGACTCAAGGACAATTCTTATTGACTGAAGGGACAATGCTGTTGAATAGCTAGATATTTCTAAGCAGGATATGATACTAGGATATGATAGAATATGATACAAAAAAAAAATAGTATGCAAACTTTGAGGGGAATTTATCATTACCTCCATAACACTGTTCTGGTGTAAATAGAGTCGCAAATAGTGTTGGACATGAATATTCGAATCACAAAGTTTAATCGTCAATATCGCCACTTTGAGAATTTGCAAAGATTTAGAATTTGGTGCTATATATTCATATTTGCGAATATTCTAGATTTTTTCCTCTGAACCCCCCCTGATCCCTCCCTGATTCTTGCTTGTGGGCCAATGAGAAGGCTGCATAGTCTTTGAGCTTAGCAAAATCCCTAGCAACCAATAGGAAAGCTGCCTACCCCTTAGGCCCCGTTCACACAAGCGTGTCCGGATTAGGTGCAGATGCGTCGCGGATGCGTTCAGTGAAAACTGTGCGATTTCACAGGCAAAGCCATTCAGTTTTGCCTGCGATTGCGTTCAGTTTTTTCCGCACGGGTTCAATGCGTTTTGATGCGTTTTTCACGCGCGTGATAAAAAACAGAATGTTTACAAACTACATCTCCTAGCAACCATGAGTGAAAAGCGCATCGCACCCGCACTTGCTTGTGGATGCAATGCATTTTTCACGCAGCCCCATTCACTTCTATGGGGCCAGAGCTGCGTGAAAAACGCAGAATATAGAACATGCTGCGATTTTCACGCAACGCAAAAGTGATGCGTGAAAAAAAAATGCTCATGTACACAGACCCATTGAAATGAATGGGTCAGGATTCAGTGCGGGTGCTATGCGTTCATGTCACGCATTGCACCTGCGCGGAAAACTCGCTCGTGTGAAAGTGGCCTTACTATATAAGAACCTCCCCAGCAGCTATTTTTTGCAGTTTTTTTTTTTAGTTCTGAGAGAGACAGCAGTGTCATTGTTGTGCTCTGTGCTTTACTATGTCACATTACACTAGATAGTTAGTTAGTTAGCTTATATATATAATACAGATAGTTTAGTGGGAGATAGTCAGTGTAGGTTAGATTGTGATATAGTGTAGCTGATAGGTTCCAGTGCAGGGTGTTAACCCATTCAGGACACATGACGTACTGGTATGGCATGTTTCCCGAATCCTTAAGGACACATGACGTACTGGTACGTAATGTGTAGTTCCGATCACTGCCGCACGGCTGGCAGTGATCGGAACTGTGTGCCTTCTAAAATCATTCAGCAGGCACCCTATGACAATGCGCTGGGGGGTCATGTGACCCCCCCGCATTGCCGATCGCTATAAACCGCAGGTCAATTCAGACCTGCGATTTGCAGCGCTAATGCAAGATTCTGATCCCAGCGGTCCGTGACCGCAGGGATCAGAAACTTCAAATAGCTTTTTACAGCCCTGTGTCCATTGTACCTGCGGGCGTAGCAGGGGGGAGGATTGCGGGCGGTGCGGGAGGCGGGTGGGAGGCTTGCGGCAGTGTGGGGGCGGGTGCACTATCATCTGCCCGCCCTCCGTTCATTCTCAGGATGGCCGAGCGGTTAGATCAGAGTATCAGCTCATTGCTGACACTATGATTCAAACGGCTGACATCTGTGCAGATGTTAGCCATTTTAACCCCTTCCATACTGCGGTCCGTATGGACAGCTATATGGTAGGAGTTAACAGGGAGGGAGCTCCCACCCTCTCCCATCAGGGGGCTGCTGTGCCTTTGACAGGATGAGATCGCAGACAGGATGAGATCGCAGAGGGAGGGAGCCCCCTCCTTCCCCCTCTGCTCAGTTGTGGCTATATGGTGTACTGTACTGTATTATACAGACATCAGACCCACTGGATCTTCAAGAACCAAGTGGGTCTGGGTAAAAAAAAAGGTAAAAAATGTGAAAAAAGTGAGAATAAAAAAACACATTTATCACTGATTAAAAAAAAATTAAAATTCTCTACACATGTTATATATCACCGCGTCCGTAACGAGTACGACCTGATCTATAAAACGGTTATGTTACATTCCCCGCACGGTGAACGCCATAAAAAAAAATAATAATCACGTCCGAAAGACACTGCTCTATGAAAATACCACATGACCTATACCCTGAGGTAAACACCGTAAAAAATTAAAATAAAAATGGTGTAAAAAAGGCAATTTTTTGTCACCTTACATCACAAAAAGTGTAATAGCAAGCGATCAAAAAGTCGCATGCCCTGCAAAATAGTGCCAATCAAACCGTCATCTCATCCCACAAAAATCCTACCCTACACAAGGTAATCGCCGAAAAACTGAAAAAACTATGGCTCTCAGACTATGGAGACACTAAAATATGATTTTTTTTGTTTAAAAAATGAAATCATTGTGTAAAACTTACATAAATAAAAAAAGTATACATATTATCTATTGCCGTATCCGTAATAACCTGCTCTATAAAAATATCACATGACCTAACACCTCAGATGAACACTATAAAAAAATTACAATTTTGCAAAAAAAGCTATTTTTTGTCACCTTACATCACAAAAAGTATAATACCAAGCGATCAAAAATTCATACGCACCCCAAAATAGTGCCAATCAAACCATCATCTCATCCCACAAAAATCATACCCTACCCATGATAATCGCCAAAAAACTGAAAAAACTATGGCTCTCAGACTATGGAGACACTAAAACATGATTTTTTTGGTTTCAAAAATGAAATCATTGTGTAAAACTTACATAAATAAAAAAGTATACATATTATCTATTGCCGTGTCCGTAATAACCTGCTCTATAAAAATATCACATGACCTAACACCTCAGATGAACACTGTAAAAAAATTAAAATTTTGCAAAAAAAGCTATTTTTTGTCACCTTACATCACAAAAAGTATAATACCAAGCGATCAAAAATTCATACGCACCCCAAAATTGTGCCAATCAAACCATCATCTCATCCCACAAAAATCATACCCTACCCATGATAATCGCCAAAAAACTGAAAAAACTATGGCTCTCAGACTATGGAGACACTAAAACATGATTTTTTTGGTTTCAAAAATGAAATCATTGTGTAAAACTTACATAAATAGAAAAAAAGTATACATATTAGGTATGGTCACGTCCATAATAACCTGTTTCATAAAAATACCACATGATCTAACCTGTCATATGAATGTCGTAAATAACAAAAAATAAAAACCATGCCAAAACAACTATTTCTTGTTACCTTGCCTCACACAAAGTGTAATATGGAGCAACCAAAAATCATATGTACCCTAAAATAGCACCATCAAAAAAACTGCCACCCTATTCCAGAGTTTGGTTTGGCTGTTAACCCTTGCTTTGTTACTGAAAAAAATTATTAAAATGGAAAATCTTGCAAAAAAGTTAAATTCTGAAATTTAATCTCCATTTGCCATCAACTCTTGTGGAACACCTAAAGGGTTAATAACATTTGTAAAATCAGTTTTAAATACCGTGAGGGGTGTAGTTTCTTAAATGGGTCACTTTTAGAGAGTTTCTACTGTAGGGGTGCATCAGGGGGGCTTCAAATGGGACATGGTGTAAATAAACCAGTCCATCAAAAGCTGCCTTCCAAAAACCACACAGCGCTCCTTTCCCTCTACGCCCCGCTGTGTAGCCGGAAAGTAGTTTATGACCACATATGGGGGGTTTCTGTAAACGACAGAGTCAGCGCAATTAATATAGAGTCTTGGAAGGAGTTACACACTTGCGCTCCCACTCCACTACTGCATCTGTTCAAGCATGCACGCCCGAACAAGTGCCCGCTGCTGGATGCCTGCCCGGCCTACTGTCCTGGCCGTGTGGGAGGTAATACTCTAAAGATTGAAAGGAGAAACCTGCACTAAGTGGTGCACGGTTTCTGGCATTCGCGCTGGTGAGTGGCTGACCTGGATTTGTGGATTTTAAAGTCCTGTATATGAATTAAATATATGCGTTTGTGTGAGTATCCGTGTTACCTGGAGTTCTCGACGCTGGTGCCGCTTCTTTTTCTTTTTCTTTCTCTTTCTTCTTTCGATCTTGATCTCCTGTTCGGACGCTCTACCTGCTAGCGTGGCGGCGCCCCGGCCGGTAGCGCACGCACACGTGAGGGAGCTGGTTGCTTGGAAACCTGAAAAGCTAAGTAACGTCACAGCTTGTACGGAAGCCTGAAAGGGTCTTGTTCCTCCAACGCGTTTCTGAGCCTAAACGGGCTCCTTCGTCAGGGAGTGTGACTTAGTGCAGGTTTCTCCTTTCAATATTTAGAATATAGAGTCTTGTTTGGCTGTTAACCCTTGCTTTGTTAGTGGAAAAAATGGATTAAAATGGAAAATTTGGCAAAAAATTGAAATTCTGAAATTTCATCTCCATTTGCCAATAACTCTTGTGGAGCACCTAAAGGGTTAACAACATTTATAAAATCTGTTTTTAATACTTTGAGGGGTGTAGTTTCTAAAATGGGGTCATTTTTGGGTGGTTTCTATTATGTAAGCCTCACAAAGTGACTTCAGACCTGAACTGGTCCATAAAAAATGGGTTTTGGAAAACTTCAGAAAATTTTCATGATTTGCTTTTAAACTTCAAAGCCTTGTAATGGCCCCAAAAAATAAAATGGCATTCCCAAAATGATCCAGTCATGAAGTAGACACATGGGGAAAGTAATTTAAAACTATTTTTGCAGTTATTACTATATATTATAGAAGTAGAGAAATTGAAAGTTGGAAATTTGCTAATTTTTCCAAAATTTTGGAAGATTTGGTATTTATTAGTTAAATAAAAATGATATTTTTTTACTTCATTTTAGGCTACATTCACACGACCGTAGTGTATTACGGATCCACAAATTGCGGATCCGCAATACACCCAGCCGCACCCCCCATAGAAATGCCTATTCTTGTCCGCAGGCTGCGGACAAGAATAGGACATGTTCTATCTTTTGCGGAGCCGCGGACCGGAAGTTCGGGGCCGCGCTCCGCAAATGCGGAAGCGGAGAGCACCTAGTGTGCTCTTCGCACCTCGTCCGGCCTCATAGACAGTGAATGGGTCCGCACCCGTTCCGCAGAATTGCGGAACGGACGCGGACACATTCACGGTCGTGTGAATGTAGCCTTACCTGTGTCATGAAGTACAATATGTGACGAAAATACGTTCTCAGAATGGCCTGGATAAGTAAAAGCGTTTTAAAGTTATCACCACATAAAGTGACACCGGTCAGATTTGCAAAAAATGGCCTGGTCCTTAAGGTGAAATATGACTGTGTCCTTAACGGGTTAAGTAGTGTGATATGTTCTGCTGTCCATACATAATGCTAAAGTTATAGTGCTGTGATCTCACAAGTTCACAACAATACTTAGTGCACCAATCACTAATATGTAGCCAGACCTGCTAAAATGTGAAGTTGCACATATTGTGCAAAAATATATGCATCATTAATTGCTGATTTGCGCAATCGTAAATATATTGGAGCACTCTATCTGCATATAAAGATATTGTAATGTTCTACCATGCCAACCATTTTCTCCAGTCTCAGGAAACTTCTAGTAGCTTGAAAAATGTAGCAATAGTGACCTACGCCTGTATTGCACACGCAATCCGCACATATTACATTGCTGATTTTCGTAATTAAGAAAATATTCGCAAATTCTCGAATTTATAATCAATATTCGCCCAAATATTTGCGAAATATTGCAAATTCAAATATTGCCCCTGACGCTTATAACTAATTGCAAACACTGTGTTTGCAACTTTTTAAAAGTCGTTGCAACAAAATATTGTCCCAAGAGGCATTTCTACTCCGCCCTCACCACTTACTAAAAAGGGGGCATGGTGAGAATAAGCTGGAGTTGAGGCCACCACATTTATCTTAATTTACACCAGTTTTCTGGCATAAATAAATGCAGAAATTTACAGCATTTATGATGAAACT
Organism: Bufotes viridis; assembly: GCA_033119425.1. Classification (NCBI taxonomy): domain Eukaryota; kingdom Metazoa; phylum Chordata; class Amphibia; order Anura; family Bufonidae; genus Bufotes; species Bufotes viridis. The sequence continues at coordinate 145,202,218 of CM065592.1, read as the reverse complement.
CACATCTAACCATATATTAGGCGCATCTACTGGTGGCGAAGGGATATCATAGACTGCTGTAAAATGCTGGTCTATGATAAGTTGTCCCCTATACGTACAATACCCAAATGAGTAGATTCCTCGATTGCACTAATTCAGCTTTACACAACTAGACTAGAGATGAGTAGTGATGAGCGGCAAGGGCAATATTCGAATTTGCAATATTTCGAGAATATTCAGTAGAATATTCGTCATATATTTGCAAATATTCGTATTCGAGATTATTCTCATGAATGAGAAATATCAGCAACGTAAAAATCACATAATGCGAATTTGTAACACGAAATACAGGCGTGGGTCACTTTGGCTACATTTTTCAAGCTGCTAGAAGTTTCCTGAGTTTATCCGATTCCTGACTGAATTAGTATATTCATTATTTCATTTATTTTAGCTTATGCGAAAAATCGGCAATGTAATCTGCTCGTTAATCGAATAAGGGCGGGTTATAGGCAAGTTTCCTATTGGGTTGGCTTGCTAGAATTCGCGAATACCTAGAATATGATGTGATATATATTCGTAAAAACGAATATTCGTCTTTTTCTGTTTTCATCTGAACCGATTACATTTACTACTCTAATGTCTTCAGATGAAAAAAAAAAGAATATTCATTTTTACGAATATATATCACACTATATTCTACATATTTGGGAATTCTAGCAAGCCAACCCAATAGGAAAGTTGCCTATAACCCGCCCTTACTCGATTAACGCGCATATTACATTGCCGATTTTCCGCATAAGATTAAATAAATTAAATAATGAAAAATATTCTAATTCACTACAGACTACGATATTGCAGCCTTCTCACATTGGCCCGCAAGCAAGAAGCAGGCAGGTGATGGGTTCAGATAAAAAAAAAAAAAGACAAATATTTGTTTTTACAAATATATATCACTATATTAAAAATATTTGCGAATTATCGAAGTTGCTATTTTCGCAATAAAAATTCGCTCTTTGAATATTCGTGCTCCACACTAGAGATGGGACAGACGATCATAGGAAAATGTTTGTTAAAATGACTACTGCATAATGGCTACGTATTGGATGTTTCAGCACAAATAGATTGAGAGAGCTAAAAAATAGTATATATGTTAAATGTTACCAATTCTTGTAGAAAATAGTGAAGCTTTTTCTCAGAACAGAGACTAATAATACATTAAAACATGTGTTGCTAAGTGATACTTGCCCTGCAACATCACTCAGAATTACCTTGACACAGACAACCACCTATTTATAATGTTCTATAGTAAAGCTTTTAGCTCAGGCAGAAATCATTCCCATCACTCTTTGGCACAGTTAGCCCCTACCATGGGATATTTATCATAGAGGTCCACAATGTTCTCATAAATGCTGGTATTCTCTATCACTTCAAAAGTGCAAGGCTGAAGTTATCATCGTGACACAAAATCTATTAGGTGCCTTTGGTTATTTAATAAATTAACATTACAAAGCAAAATAAAATGTTGCCATCAACTTTATTCTGGAAAACTACACTCCTTAACATTGAAATTTCAACACCAAGAAGGACAAGCGGTAAGTTATGAAAATCGAGAGAGTAGCAGATCTCACTAAAGTCTTCAGGTGATCACATTTTCATGCACCTAGCTCCATTCTGTGATATGTGGTAGGGGCATGAAATCTAGGTTGAAAGAATCTTTTTAAGCCACATGAAACCTCAAAAATCAGATCAAGTTGTGTGAGATACTTGTGCGATGCCTCCTGTTCAGTGAAATTCCAGTTATCGCCACTTGCCTCAAATTTCTTGAATTGGGATCCCTTGGTTTATCACTCTGGCAGATGGCTACACCGATAGGATTAGATGTCAACTTTGTTCAACGTTATGTGTTCCGGTGGGTGGAAGAACAATGATGAACTGGAATGACAGCAAATGTTGAACATCTGCATGGAGGGATTGTCTGATTAGAAGAATGACACATAGTGATCCATTCTCTACGGCAAGTGAAATTCGACTATACTAGATTAAACTCCAAACCTAGGGCTGTAAAAAGTGTCTACACAAACCATCAGAAGATGTTTTCGCAACACTTCTACAAGCCACACATCCAGCTACAGGTGTTCCATTGACCTCACACTATATCTCTCAAAAACTATCATAGTGCAAGGCAAGATGGCAATAGAGTATGGAATGGAGGTCCTCTTCAGTGATGAGTCCTGCTTTTGTCTTGTACCATGTAGGCAATGCCATGAAGAGGCCTCCACAAGGGAATGTCACACCAGTCCTAGTCTCAGGATTATGGTATGTGGTGGCATAATGTATGTTAGCCGGACCCATCCAGTCTCAAGTGCACTAACAGCTCACCATTACCTTGATTTGGTTGGGAAACAAGGGGTAATGCCATTTCTCCAAAGTGTCCCAGAAGCAGTTTTTCAAAAAGATGCCATGGAGCATGTTGCTTGTAATAGAGTGAACAGTCTGCATCGCCTAAACTAGCTACCATAGTCTGTAGCGTCTCTGGACTTGTGTCCCATCGAGCACATCTGGGATGTCATTGGTTGGCAATTGCAATCGGAGCTGCCAGCAGCCGATGTTGATGATTTGTGTGTTCGCCAAGTACATTCAGCATGGCAGAACACTCTTAAGACAATGATTAATAACCACCCTAATAGCAAGGCATGTAAGTGTATGTATTTCTTCTTAAATCGAGATGTTTTGAATATTTTGTTTCTAATTTTTTTATCATTTGCATATCGTTAGCCTCTCCATTGATGCTATGAGTTCCATTATTTCACAACTTGTCCTTCTTGGTGTTTCAATGTTGAGGAGTGTATGTCTCACTGATTATCTCTCTGAATAACAATTTACATTTTCTGATTGGATAGCTTTGAATAGCCATGAAGGCCTTACACACCTATAGTGTTTATAAAAAAAATATAATAATTTTTGCTTATAAACTGCCATTCATACTGGATGTAGAGAGATTAGGTGGTAATTATTAGGTAGTAATAGGTGATAATATGTAACAGCTTAAATTGAGTGTCCACCTTTTAACACCAGTGAGTACAAGATGCTGTTGTTTTCCCTCTGTGTTGTATCCTCCCTATCTACAGTCTGTGTGAACTGTCCTCTTGGATTCTTTGCTCTTCTCCTCATATCTGCAGTCCACCCCTGCTGATATCTATACTACTTGAAGAACGGAGGGGGAGAGCAGAGAGAGGCATCATAAACAGCAGTAGAACTCTTACAGATTTGTGTTCTGAAGGATTCATCTGCACCATTGGGTAAGTGAAGGACTTGTACATTAATGGTATATGTGATATGTGATACACTTGGTAGGACGTTTTTAATAAAGACTATTTATAAAATTGTTTAATTTTGCTTTTAGGAAGCAAATAAACAATAAAAAAAAACTGCACAAAGGTGTTTATAGCCTTTAAAGGAGTTATCAAGTATCTGCAACAGCCCCCCCATGTGCCGAGCCCCTCCGTGGGAATATACTTACCCCGATACCCACAGCACTCCTGGCCCCAGCACCTCCGCTGCTGCTTCTCCCTGTACATGGATGAAAACAACCGGTGTCGGGGAAGAGGGAGCAGCCGATTGTAGGCAGGAACGGGAACAAGCCTCCCTAGCATCACCCACTGTGCTAATGAGGCTCGTTCCCCACCTGACATTGGCTGTCCCCCCCCCCCCCGACACCAGATGTTTTTAGCCGTGTACAGGGAGAAGCAGCGGCGGTGCGGGGACTTAGAGCGGTGTGGGGAGCGGGGTAAGTATATTCCCATGGAGGGGCCCGGCACATGGGGGGCTGTTGTAGATACTGGACAACCCCTTTAAGCTTACTGTCCTTCAAGTGTCAAGCTTTTATTTTGTTATCTTGTGTTATTGTTGAATCAACATCCAAAACAGTGATGATCATGATATCTTCATACAATATGAAAACAGACACTGATTTCATTTTTGTTTTTAATGACATTGTAGCCTAAGGTTTTACAATTCCTCTAATTAGTCTAAAATGGCAACTTTCCAATACTCACATTTCCCTAAATACCAAGGAAAATCTCCAGCTCATATTCAATAAAATCTTCCATTACGGCATAAAATGTTACATATTCATACCTTGAAGCATGCCCTATATTAGTGTTGCATTTATTTTCCACTCATTGATTTTAGCTTATTCATAGAATCAACATTTATCTCGAGGTTCATGAAAACAAACATATGTTCTGATGAATAAGTGTTGTAACATATTATTCAACTCCAAGCGCAAATCTCATCTGACTTAGACAGTTTGCCGCCAAAATCTACAGTGGAAAACATGTCAAAAATCTAAGATGCTGCCCAGGCAAAACCATACCTCTCTTCTTATTTCTTGTTTTAGAGAAATGTCTAGCATAAGATGTATATAGAAATATTATATAAATAGAATAGACCCTTTATATTCACAATTTTACTTCTACCTGAACCATGAATATTAAAAAAATGATAAGTGAGCAGGAGAAAGTAAATAAAATTCTCCAATGAAATGAAAAGAAAGCAGAAAGTATAGGACATCATTAAAGTAACTTAAAGGGGCACAACTGTTTTTATCACATATTATTAGCTTTTATATGAATATTCTATTAATTTTTTTAAAATGGGTGGATGGTTTCCTGAATATACATTTTCAAAGTCACGCCATGCTTTCTACTGCCTATCAAGGCTCTTTTACTTCCTCATTTATTTGGACTTTTTGCAGTAATCTCAATACTACTATACTAGCAGATAGCATCTTTCCTTCACTGCATCAGTAAACTGATTTGGTAACCTATCTATAGGAGTTTAACTCTCTGTGCTCTTTTTGTATATGATTTTCATTTGTATAGCCAAAATGAAAAGGTAAAATAATTTTAAAGTGATTTTATTCTGTTAATATTGAGTTAAAAACGGAATTGAATTGTTCCTTTAATGGAGTACTCCTATCTTAGGCCTCATGCACACGGCCGTTGTTTTGGTCCGCGTCCGAGCCGCATATTTTGCGGCTCGGGCACGGATCCATTCACTTCAATGGGGCTGCAAAAGATGCAGACAGCACTCTGCACACGTTGCTCCGTTACGCGGCCCCGCAAAAAAAATAGAGCATGTCCAATTTTTGTCCATCTGGCAGGCAAGAATAGGCATTTTTACAATGGGCCGCGTTCTGTTCCGCAAATTGTAGAACGCCCCGTTCCACAATTTGCGGAACAGAACGCGGCCCATTGTAAAAATGCCTATTCTTGCCTGCAAAACGGACAAAAATTGGACATGCTCTATTTTTTTTGCGGGGCAGCGTAACGGAGCAACGTGTGCAGAGTGCTGTCTACTTCTTTTGCAGCCCCAGCGTTCCGCTGAGCAGCTTTCGTGTTTTGCGGATCCGAGGTTTGCGGACCGCAAAACACATACGGTCGTGTGCATGAGGCCTTTGTCATTCAGGGCTAAGATTGGAATATGTGTCCTATGTGATGGACAAGTTTAGGAGTACAGCTGAGCTACCTGTGCTATACTGTTTCCATCTCTTCAGAAGAAGTAAATGGGAATTATGGAAACAGCAGAACCTGCCTGGTTGTTTCCTTAACTTGAAAACTACAAGAACAGTGTAGCTTGATGTGTTATACTGTTTCCGAAGCTTTTATTCACTTTGCCTCATAGGACAGGTGTCATAACATTAGCTATGGTTGGCTTACATGGAATTCCCCTATAAGATTGAGAAGGTTGTTAGGGATAGGATATATATAATAGGAAAGAACTAAAATTTCAGGGCCTGGAGGCAACACAGTATAAACTCAACTACTCAAATGAGAAGATATGAAGCCTTCTGAGAACTTAAGGGGAATCTGTCATCAGAAAATAATCAATTGTTTAAATCACATTTTTATGTTAAGCATGTTTTTGGTGATTTTTTTTTTAACTTCCATGTCAGAATCTAGATAAATAAAAAAATCATACAATTGTGTAGTTTTGGAGCGCAGCTACACAATGGATAGAAGGGGACACCATTGACATTTATGGGAGAGTTTTTTAGGCATGCTCTGTGACCTGTGCAGAGATCAGGAAGAAGCTGATGAGCAGTGATATCTTCGATTGCAAATGGTAGATCCTATATGATATATATATATACACATACACATATACACACACACACACACACACACACACAGAAAGAGAGAGGTGTTACTTCTTATTGTAATTTTGCCTGTGGTGATAATAGCTGCTGAAAAGTTACCTGTACTATTACTAGACCTAGTGACCTGTTTAAAAATTTTAGGATTAAATACATTTTTAAAATATAGATAGTGACATGGAAAATAAAAAAACTCACCTAAAATTCTAAAAAAAATTGTTTAAAATAAAAAGTGATTTAAACAATAGGCAATTTTCTGATAACACATTCCCTTTAAGGGGAGAATTTCAGCTGGTTGGGCAAGATTTATCTTATTAATATCAGTTGCATTATACAATGATGAAACGTATGAAGGACTCACAGATTAAGGGGCATCCTTTGCTGAATATAATGAACAGTAATAACCCCCAAAAAGGTTTTCTCTTAGAACATATAAAATAATTAGTATGAAGGAGTATCAGGATATTGCAGACGAAAGCATTTGGAAGTAGAAAGAGATTTGGAACCCTGTGACCCTTGGGAAGTGGCAAAATTCTCAGAAAATAATCTCAAGGACAACAAGATGCCAACATGATATTTGTGCTGTGAGATACAGTAGACTGTAGATAGATTTATTTGGCCCACATGGAGCAGTATTCATTCAATTAGATTCCTCTGGTAACACATTAATGGGGTTTTCTGGTAAAAATTATTTTTTTTATCACATGCCAGCAGCATGCTCCTTGAAATATGAGTCATAATTACCTGCTCCATGCCGCCCTGGTCCTCCTTACTGTCCCGCTGCATTCATTTTTCAATCCCCACGCTGTTTACATCTGGCTGGCTATTTGCATGGTCACATGCACCTCTCCAGCCAACCACTGACTTCAGCGGTGATGTGGCCATAAGCAAGCATGGAACAGGTAAGTATGAATCTGTTTTAGGTGGCATGCTGTAGGTCAGGCATGTCCAAACTGTGGCCTTCCAGCTGTTGCAAAACTACAACTCCCAGCATGCCTGGATAGTCTATTGCTATTAGGGCATGCTGGGAGTTGTAGTTTTGCAACAGCTGGGGGACTGCAGTTTGGACATGCCTGCTCTAGGTACTTAATAAAATGTCCCTGTCTATACTCAGTACATACTTATTATCCACAACTGCATTCACAGTATTGCAAGCTTCACATCTCTGAATATTACCTACTGTCTCCTTGTCTACACCAGAGGTGTAACTTGTAGCTTCTGGGAACAGTATAAAATGTTAACTTAAAATATTAATCGCTTATGATTTTTTTTAATACTTGTTTCCGCATATGGTATTTTGGGTGCAGCCTAAAATCTTGCAGCCCACTCAGTTATGTCTCTGGTGATTCTTAATCAAAGAAGTGAAACCTTCATGCCAGTAAATAAAGTACTTTGATAGAGGAAAAACTTAAGGTGACTTTAGATGGGTCAACCGAGTGACCGATTGTTGGGAAAGAAGCATTCCTTTCCAAAAGTCAGTTGCTCGTTCATTGAAGGAGACCTTGCATTTACATGCCTCAATCTCTTTTACTGTATGAGGATTATGGCCTCTAACACCACACGATCTGCTGCTTAGAAGCCATGATCAGTGGTGTCTGCATGAACGACGGCGTTTCACTCATTCATTGGATGATCTGCGATTCATTTACATGCCCAGATAAGCAGAATCTACTGTTTGCAGGGACAGTCGTTCCTAATAATCTGGACAATTATTGGTGCGTCTAAATTCACCTTAAAGGTCAGTTTTCATGGGCCAACTGTGTAGGCAATTATCATGAATGAACCATTTATCCTCATAATTTCCTAATCATGCGCAGAGGTGAGATTTGCATTTGAATGCAGCAATTGTCTTCAAGGTATGGGGACAAATGATCGCCACTGTAATCACCTATCCCCATAGAGAATCACAGTTATCTACTGCCCAGAAAAAGTGATTTAGTGTCTGCATCAATGATGCCTTCACGAGATGAATGAGAGTTTTCTTATTCATTGAGGGATCTGCGGGACCTTTACAGAGTGCACTTATCGGGAATGTTGTTCCAAGAAATTATAATATAGAATAATTATCCAAATCATTGGTCTGTGTAAAGGGGCTTCAACTCTTTGATGATATAAAGCAGAGGGAACAGTTCATTTTAGGGGCTATTCTAATCTGCTGGGACTCCTGGGATCAGCTAAAAGTTCAACCTGAAAAGCGGTTTTCATTATGAATCAAACCCTTACTTACAAACATGTTTTTAATTATTAATTTATGTATTAATTATTCAGTGTATGTCTTACTATATTTTTTTGCATGTATATATTTTTATGTTTGTATGTATTTTTAAGTATGTGCTGAATTTGGACTATAAATACGTTGACTAAGTTAGCAATAAGTTTAACTTAATTTTTTCTTAAGCCATAGATCTTATTCAGAGAACTCACACCCCTGCCAGTATGACTCAAGCAACTCACACATTTGTATCTCAAACCCACAGGCAGTTGAAAATTCCTCCAACCCTATCCACAGTTCATACTGTCATCACTGCGTTATACAGATCTGCATATCTGTCTAAAACATACCATATAGTGTTCATCTTAAATTCTTAACTTCTGAATAAATATCCCAATGGCCTCCCTATGCACAGCTTATTTCATATTTTCTAATCCAACTTTACAAGTAAAATACCACTTTAATATCTTCATAGAGCCTACTCCCATTACAATCCTAACAATGATATTAACTATCCTTACTAATTGCAGTATTGTCTTATTTCTAATATTTCTGATGTATTCAAACATCCCAGTAGTTAAAAACATGTTTCAACTCAAAAACCCACATGACCAGAAACCTGAATACAATATAAGAATAAACTGCAAATTCTAGTTATTTGATATATTTAACCACTTCCAGACGAGGCCATTTGCCTCCTTCCTGACCAGGCCTAATTTTGCAAATCTGACATGTGTCGCTTTATGTGGTAATAACTTTGGAACACTTTTACTTATCCAAGCAATTCAGAGACTGTTTTCTCGTGACACATTGTACATATGTTTTACCTTAATTTATAAAAAAAATCCAAAAGTTAAGGAAAATTTGAAGAAATTCAGTTTTCTAAATTTGAATCTCTCTGCTTTTAAGACAAACAGTGATACCTCATAAAATATTCATTAATTAACATTCCCCAAATGTCTCCTTTATGTTTGCATAATTTTGGTAATGTCATTTTTTTTTTTTTTAGGTTTTGAATTATAGAAGCAATTTTTTAATTTTTTAAGAAAATTTCCAAAGTCAGCTTTTTTAAGGACCAATTCAGTTCTGAAGTCAGTTTGAGGGGGCTTACATAATAGAACCACCCATAAATGACCCCATTTTAGAAACGACACCCCTCAAACTATTCAAAACTGGTTTTAGAAATGTTGTTAACCCTTTAGGTGTTCCATAGTAATTTATGCAAAATAGAAGTGAAATTTCAAAATTTCAAATTTTTTTGCAGATTTTCCATTTTAAGTATTTTTTTTCCTGGAACACATCAAGGGTTAACAACAAAAAAACCTCAATATTTATTACCCTGATTCTACAGTTTACAGAAACACCCCATATTTGGTTGTATACTGCTGTTTGGGCACATGGCAGGGCACAGACTGTATGGAGCGCCATATGGTTTTTGGAGGGCAGATTTTGTTGGAATGATCTTTGGACACCATGTTGCATTTGAAGAGACCCTGAGGTTCCCCCACAGTGAAAACCCCCAAAAAGTGACCACATTTTGTAAACTACACCACCCAAGGAATTTTTAAGGGGTGTAGCGAGCACTTCATTCAACAGGTGTTTCACAGAATTTTTTATACTTGGGTATGAAAATGAAAAATTACATTTTTTTAACAAGAAAATGGTGCTTTAGGCCCAAACTTTCTTTTCCACAAAAGATAACATGTGTACACTGTTCACTTGAAGGGGTAAATCATGTGATATTCTTTATAGATCTGGTGATTATGGATGCACCAATTCCAAATATGTCTAATTTTTTTATTTTTAAGTTTTACACAATAAATACATTCTTAGAAAAAAAATCATATTTTTGTGTTGCATTTTCTTAGAGCCACATTTTTTTTCATTTTTCTGGCTATAGTCTTGTGTGAGGGCTTGTTTTATACGGGACAAGGTGACAGTTCTTTGACATTTTTATTGCTACTATTTTGGGGTACATACAACTTTTTGATTGATTGACATAATGTTTTGGCATAATTTTTATTCGTTTTTTTTCTTTGCCTTGATGTGGTAGATCGTGTGATATTTTTGTAGATCCAGTCATTACGGACACAACAATACCAAATATGTCTATTTTTTTGTTTTACACAATAAAAACATTCTTTAAAAAAAAAAAGTAATGTTTTTGTGTTGCAATTTTTTTAGGGCCATATATTTTTATTTTTCTGGCTATGGTCTTGTGGGGGCAAATTTTTTGCAGTACATAGGGGGTACATAGGGCTTTTCAATTGATTAACATTATGTTTTTTGGGAGGTGAGCTAACAAAAAAATCTGTTTTGGCGCAATGTTTATTTTTTTATGGCGTTCACCTGATGGGGTAGATCATGTGATATTATTATAGAGCCAGTCATTGTAGATGCGGTGATACCAAATATGTGTATTTTATTTTTCTATTTTTAACATTTTTTAAATTACGGATTTGGGGGAAAAAAAATTTTTGTGAAACTTTTTTTTTCAAAACACTGCATTTTATTTTATTTTTTATGTTACACTTGTGTCCCCCATAAGGTCATACAAGACCTCTGGGGGACCTTTAACTTAATTGTTGTTTTTAACTATTGATTTCTCTTGTATCTGGGGCTGACATAGTAGCCCCAATTACAGGGGAAATATACGCCCCATAATACAGTGCTGTAAAGCCTCAGTGCAGGGCTGATGGTAGTCTATGGAAGACCCGACAGCAGCTGCTTGGCATAGCGCTTTCTTCCTGTATACACAGCGCTTATTGAGCGCTGTGTATACAGCTATCTAGAAGGCAGGGACAGCCAGGATCCTGCCTTCTCTCTGGGGTGCCCTGCTGTCACTGAAAGCTGTCTGCTTTCCCAGATGTCAGCAGTTTAACCCCTTCTATACCGCTCCCTCCCTCTCCCATCGGGGGGCTGCTGTACCTTTGCAGCCCCCCCCCGACGGGATAGGATAGTAGAGGGAGGGAGCTCCCCTCCCTTCCCATCACCTGCTGCTCTGTAATGGCAGCGGGTGATGGTTACCATGGCAGCAGGACGCTTTCAGAAGCGTCCTGCTTGCCATGGTACTGAAACTCTGAATGGGCTTTTGCTAAAGGCAAAAGCCTATTAAGACTTTGTAAAGTAAAAAAATACAGTAAGTACACTATATAGTGTACTAACTGTATTATATAGACACCAGATCCACTGGATCTACAAGAACCAAGTGGGTCTGGGTAAAAAAATGTCAAAAAGTGAAAAAAAGTAAAAATAAGAAAAATACATATCACTGAATAAAAATAAATAAAAAAATACACTACACATATTAGGTATCGCGCGTCCGTAAAAATCTCCTCTATAAAAATATCACGTGACCTAACCCCTCACACAAATACCGTAAAAAACCCCACAAAAAATGGTGTAAAAAGCCATTTTTGTCACCTTGCATCACAAAAAGTGTAATACCAAGTGATCAAAAAGCCGTATGCCTCCCAAAATAGTACCAATAAAACCGCCATCTCATCCACGCAAAAATGAGTCCTTATATAGGACAATCACCCAAAAAATAAAAAAATATGGCTCTCAGACTATGGAGACACTAAAACATAATTTTTTTCTAAAATGCTATTATTGTGTTAAAGTAAAATAAATAAATAAAAAGTATACATATTATGTATCGCCGCGTCTGTAAAAACCTGCTCTATAAAAATATCACATTATCTAACCCCTCAGGTAAATACTGTTAAAAAAATAAAATAAAAACAATGTAAAAAACATTTTTGTCACCTCACATCTCAAAACTGTAATAGCAAGCGATCAAAAAGTTATATGCACCCAAAAATAGTGCCAATCAAACCGTCATCTCATCCCATAAAAAATTATACCCTACATAGGACAATCACCCCCAAAAAATAAATAAATAGGGCTCTCAGACTATGTAGACACTAAAACATGATTTGTTTTGTTTTAAAAAATTATAATATTGTGTAAAACTTAAATAAATAAATAAAAAGTATGCATATTTGGTATAGGCGCGTCTGTCGCAACCTGCTCTATAAAAAAAACACATGACCAAACCCCTCAGGTGAACACAAACAAAAATAAAAAATAAAAAATTTGGTGTCAAAAGCCATTTTTGTCACTTTACATCACAAAAAGTGTAATAGCAAGCAACCAAAATGTCATATGCACCCCAAGATAGTGCCAATCAAACTGCCATCTCATCCCGCAAAAAATGAGCCCCTACATAAGACAGTCGCCCAAAAAATAAAAAAAATATATGGCTTTCAGAATGTGAAGAAAAATCATTTTTTTCAAAATGGTATTACCGCGTCCGTAGCAACCTGCTCTATAGAAATAGCACACAATCTATCCTGTCAGTTCAACGATGTAAATAACAAAAAATAAAAACGGTCCGAAAATAGCTATCTTTTTGCAAATTTTCCATTTTAATCAATTTTTCCAGTAACAAAGCAAGGGTTAAAAGCCAAAAAAAACTCAATATATATTGCCCCGATTCTCTAGTTTGCAGAAACACCCCTTATGTGGTCATAAACTGCTGTATGGCCAAACGGCAGGGCGTAGAAGGAAGGGAACGCCATATGGTTTTTGGAAGGCAGATTTTGCTGGACTGGTTATTTGACACCATGTCCCATTTGAAGCCCCCCTGATGCACCCCTACAGTAGAAACTCCAAAAAAGTGACCCCATTTTGGAAAGTACGGGATAAGGTGTCAGTTTTGTTTTATTATTTTAAGGTAAATATGATTTTTGGTTGCTCTATATTACACTTTTTTTTGAGGCAAGGTAACAAAAAATAGAAATTCCGAAATTTCATCTCCATTTGCCAATAACTCTTGTGGAACACCTAAAGGGTTAACAGAGTTTGTAAAATCAGTTTTGAATACCTTCAGGGGTGTAGTTTCTTAGATGGAGTCACTTTTTTGGAGATTCTACTCTAGGGGTGCATCGGGGGCTTCGAATGGGACATGGTGTCAAAAATCCAGTCCAGCAAAATCTGCCTTCCAAAAACCATATGGCGTTCCCTTCCTTCTGTGCCCTGCCATTTGGCCATACAGCAGTTTACGCCCACATGTGGGGTGTTTCTGCAAACTACAGAATCGGGGCAATAAAAACAGAGTTTTGTTTGGCTGTTAACCCTTGCTTTCTTACTGGAAAAAATGGATTCAAACGGAAAATTTTCCAAAAAAATCGAAATTCTGAAATTTTATCTCCATTTGCCATTAACTCTTGTGGAAAACCTAAAGGGTTAATGATGTTTGTAAAATCATTTTTGAATACCTTGAGGGGTGTAGTTTCTAGAATGGGGTCATTTTTGGATGGTTTCTATTATGTAAGCCTCACAAAGTGACTTCAGACATGAACTGGTCCCTAAAAAGTGGGTGTTTGAAAATTTCTGAAAAATTTCAAGATTTGCTTCTAAACTTCTAAGCCTTGTAACGTCCCCAAAAAATAAAATGGCATTCCCAAAATGATCGATACATGAAATAGATATATGGGGAATGTAAATCAATAACTTTTTTGGGCGGTATTACTATGTATTATAGAAGTAGAGAAATTGAAACTTGGAAAGTTGCAAATTTTTCCAAATTTTTGGTAAAATTGATATTTTTTTATAAATAAAAATGAAATTTTTCGACTTAATTTTACCAGTAAAAACAAAGGTGCAATGGCACACTGCAGCTAGAGCTCCGTCCTGACACTATGCTGGATGTTATATGAGGCATTAGTTTATATTTTGGCCAAATTATGTAAGCCACCCACCACTTCACGGTTGCCTCTATGCCTCATCTAACATCCAGCATAGTGGCAGGACGGAGCTCTAGCTGCAGTGTGCCATTGCACCTTTGTTTTTACGTTTGTATGTGTATTTCACCATAGCAACGTGCACCTGCGTATTGGGTTGTGCTGACTGCAATCCCCATTTTATTCCTTTGTAGCATATATGGGAGGCGTGGTGACCTCCATGCAGTCATGCACACCTGACTAGTGAATCCGCCCTGTAGGCTGGTTTTAAAGTCAGTATAAAACTGAGTCTGCTTTATAGAACTTACCAGAAGCCATTTGGTTTCAGGAGAAGTACTAGTGGGCTCAGCATGCATGTGGGTATTTGCATCCCTTGATCTGATGAACGCTGTATGGCACCAGACGGGGTTACAAGCAGAGTGTATCTGGCATGCATGCTGCACCTGCACTCCCTGGATTTTGTGTGGCTGATATGGCCCATAAAAGGTAAGAATTAATGTTAGGGACCACTCATAGAGGCAACCGTGAAGTGGTGGGTGGCCTACATAATTTGGCCAAAATATAAACTAATGCCTCATCTAACATCCAGCATAGTGGCAGGACGGAGCTCTAGCTGCAGTGTGCCATTGCACCTTTGTTTTTACGTTTGTATGTGTATTTCACCATAGCAACGTGCACCTGTGTATTGGGTTGTGCTGACTGCAATCCCCATTTTATTCCTTTGTAGCATATATGGGAGGCGTGGTGACCTCCAAGCAGTCATGCACACCTGACTAGTGAATCCGCCCTGTAGGCTGGTTTTAAAGTCAGTATAAAACTGAGTCTGCTTTATAGAACTTACCAGAAGCCATTTGGTTCCAGGAGAAGTACTAGTAGGCTCAGCATGCATGTGGGTATTTGCATCCCTTGATCTGATGAACGCTGTATGGCACCAGACGGGGTTACAAGCAGAGTGTATCTGGCATGCATGCTGCACCTGCACTCCCTGGATTTTGTGTGGCTGATATGGCCCATAAAAGGTAAGAATTAATGTTAGGGACCACTCATAGAGGCAACGGTGAAGTGGTGGGTGGCTTACATAATTTGGCCAAAATATAAACTAATGCCTCATCTAACATCCAGCATAATGGCAGGACGGAACTCTAGCTGTAGTGTGCCTTTGCACCTTTGTTTTTACGTTTGTATGTGTATTTCACCATAGCAACGTGCACCTGCGTATTGGGTTGTGCTGACTGCAATCCCCATTTTATTCCTTTGTAGCATATATGGGAGGCGTGGTGACCTCCATGCAGTCATGCACACCTGACTAGTGAATCCGCCCTGTAGGCTGGTTTTAAAGTCAGTATAAAACTGAGTCTGCTTTATAGAACTTACCAGAAGCCATTTGGTTCCAGGAGAAGTACTAGTGGGCCCAGCATGCATGTTGGTATTTGCATCCCTTGATCTGATGAACTCTGTATGGCATCAGACGGGGTTACAAGCAGAGTGTATCTGGCATGCATGCTGCATCTGCACTCCCTGGATTTTGTGTGGCTGATATGGTCCATAAAAGGTAAGAATTAATGTTAGGGACCACTCATAGAGGCAACCGTGAAGTGGTGGGTGGCTTACATAATTTGGCCAAAATATAAACTAATGCCTCATCTAACATCCAGCATAGTGGCAGGACGGAGCTCTAGCTGCAGTGTGCCATTGCACCTTTGTTTTTACGTTTGTATGTGTATTTCACCATAGCAACGTGCACCTGCGTATTGGGTTGTGCTGACTGCAATCCCCATTTTATTAATTTTACCAGTGTCATGAAGTACAATATGTGACGAAAAAACAATCTCAGAATGGCCTGGATAAGAAAAAGTGTTTTAAAGTTATCACCACATAAAGTGACACTGGTCAGATTTGCAAAAAATGGCCTGGTCCTAAGGTGAAAATGAGCCTGGTCCTAATGGGTTAAATATACTGTAGATTATGTGCAATCTGAGGAGGTTACGATTTGGTAAATTTTATGCCAGACATTTATGCTTAAAGCGGTTAAACGATTTGTCTCACTTCAGTAAATGTCATTTATCATGCAGTTAATACAAAGCACTTACTAATGTACTGTGATACTCCATATTGGCTCCTTTCTATCGCATTATACACAACTTATCCGTGGTTATTACCGCCGTGTAATCCAGCAGCAGTGGCCATGCTTACACACTATAGGGAAAGGCTGGATGTGCGCATAGGCTAACACCTTTAACTATAGTGTGCAAGCATGGCCACCGCTGCTGGATTACACAGTGGTAATAACCACGGATACGTGCTGTGTATAATGTGATGGAAAGGAGGCAATATGGACAATGACAATACATTGTAGTATGTGCCTTATATTAACATTCTCTACATGATAAATGCCAATTGCGGAAGTTAGACAACTCCTTTAACCCCTTTAAGTGTGCTACACTTAATCGGGTTTGGCATACATGTCTTGGTGTGTGCATTGCTTGTTTCCTATGTGTGATTGGTGTGTGCTATGTATGTTCTATGTATCAGTGGTGTATATCCAGTATGTAACATATGCATCAGTGGGAGGTGACCCATGTATAAGTATCTTGTGTCCCACATCTGTCCAATGAGTGATTGGTGTGCGCTGCATGCGTCTTGTATCTGACTAACTTAAGTGCAGGATATCCATATATGTGTAAATTCTGCCACATGTATGTTTGTGCATTTTGCTGTGAATCTCTGCCATCATAATTCATCTTTAATATTTCTTTTATCACTGTAAGTGCTCATGAACATGACCGTTGGATGTTTTGCAGTACACAAATTGCTGATCCGCAAAACATGGATACCGGGTGTGTGCATTCCACATTATGCAGAACTGAACAGCCGGCCTCTAATAGAACAATCCTATCCTTGTCTGTAATGTGGACAATAATAGGACATGCTCTATCATTTTGCAGACTGGCCACGTGGACATACAGAAACAGAATGCACACAGAGTCTTTTTTTTTTTTTTGCGGCCCCATTAAAGTGTGGGTCCACAGAATCAGTTACACTCTTGGGCCCTAAGTACCCTAGTCCGACACTGTTTAAAGTCAATGGGCAGTCGAGAGTGGTTAAATAGAGAAGAATTGAAGAATTCTGCAAATAACTCGCAGGGCTGGGTGTGTTCCTAATTTTCTACACTTTGTCCTGCTTAAGATGCTTACTATATATATATATATATATATATATATATACACACACACACATTTCTTTTAGTACTACAGACATTCATAATGTCAAATGCAATCCGAAGCTTTTGTATGTCCCAGCAATCAACAATTGTCTATGACAGATGTCACTTCTGTAGAATTGCATGGTGGACTTAGTGGGAGTCTGTCATAGGCAATTTCACTTTTGAACTGTATACAATGCCTGGTAGGGTTGCCTCTTGTTTGTATGACAGGGCTAGATACAATCATGTGGGAAAAGCCTGGCCCTGTGAATCAAGTAAGAGATAGAAGTGCTGGAAGTGGAAAGTGCTAAAGTTATGGTGCACAAAGTGTCTTGGGCCCTACTCAGTGCACCTGAGAGCTATTTTGCATGTGGATTAAAAGACAGTTTTCCCAATATTACATGATCATTTGTGGCATCTAAAGGTATTCATGCAATGCGTTCCTACCGTGCATGGGGCACAGTTTAAAGATACATTTGCTGCTTACCCTAAATGGATAAGTCTGTTCTAGCTACTATATATATTGAAGAATTACAAACTGTTCTGAACTAGCTTTTCCATTTTGGATATTGTTCTTTATATATTGTATTTATCAATGTGGTAGTCATTACTTCTATTTCACGGCAATTCAGTTCCAATCTATGCAAATTTAGGGAATGGACAACACTTTCTCTCAAAGGAAATAAAGAATATGGAAGACTGCAACATGACAGAGGGTTTATAGTAAAACCAGTATTATTTGCAGGGCATTATCTAAAGTATTCTTTATATATTTGTATGTAGAAAGATGTGAAGCTACAGTACATTTTATGCTCACAACAATAGCCTCAGATAACAGCACCTTGTATGTACTGCAAAAGGACAAGTAATAGGTAATGTCTTACAGAAATATATAGAGATGGTGTTTTTACAGATTAATTCATGGTAAATGATGCATTCATCATTCATTCAGATACTTTCATGACCATCTAAACCAAGTGCATTTATAGACACAAAGCCATATCTATTCATCAAGAATGGATGATGGTGGGCAAACTCAAATGGGAAGGTAGAGTAAAATATCCAAAACGAATGTGTATAATTTCATGCAAGAATTTTGTTTTTCATTTTATATTTCTGTTTTCAGGAGCTATTAGGAAAACCTTCAGTACAACTATTTGAAAGCCGACTTTGTCCATTCAAAATACAGTGCTGTACTTTTTATCTAAACTGTACTAAAAATGTGGCACATTCATTTTGTCTGTCTCAATAAAGTATACATTTAAAGAGATACTTCCATCATATATTTTTATTGCATATATAGCAACCTGTATGTGAATATCTGATGTAATATTGATTAAAAATGAACTAAAGATAAATAACTAAAAACAGGTAAATACACTAAAAGACACAAGAATCTGCACTATTTATCTCTGTTTTTGTGAGGTTCTTTGTCTTGGCTCTGCTGCAGATTTTAAAAACCGTACTACAGATCAATTTCAATGCTTACAAAGTATGAACCTTGTACATATGTTGTGGAAACGTACTTAACTTTGTTGGTACTGTATTATGTGGCAGATTTTCAGAACATGTGGAAAAACCCCACATGATACCAATTTTGGGCATATACCCTAAGGGGGTCATTTATTTAGACAAATATTTTAGAGGCCGATCCCAATATCCCCTATAGCTAATGGTGGATCCGCCAGAGTTATGTAAAGGCACCGGCCTCTACTTGACATTGGTGGATCCACTGCCACTTCTAAATGTAAGACAGCTTCCTAGCTGTCTCTCATTTAGACTATTTTCTACTCCTAAACCAGGCATAGAATATGGTAAATGAGATGGGCATGCTAGCCCGTCCCCTCCCTCGCCCACTTCATGCCCATTCTTTTAGACCTGGTGTGAGCAGGAAAAAGTTGCAGATTGCTGCAAAAAGGACCTTTGCACCACAATCTGCGACAGGAATACTCCTACCATAGATATATTTGTGCTTAGTAAATAACCTCCTAAGAACTTTGCTATAATAAAGTAGAGAGACCACAGGGCCCAGTCTATCAGCAGTCTCAGGTTGCTGTAAAACAGCAATGTTTGCTGCTCCACAGACAAAATACAGACTTACATGAGAGTTATATAGACAGATAGAGGTATTCTACATTGCCGATTTCTGGGATTTCCTGGTCCTATAAATACTGGGCAAAAACTGAAGCACAAAAGAAAAACACATAAAATAAAACATAAGAAACCTGACATGAGCTGTGTTTCAAATCATTACAGGTAATGGCTAATTTCTACGAACATATATAAAAAAAACAAAAAAAGATAGGTCATTGCTCCTTTATAAGGAAGTTTTAATTAAATGGAAGAATGTCTAACTTTACTTCTATATCAGCAGCACTTATATTTTCATATCTATCATACCCAGCAGGGAGCTAATCCCCCTTTCTTTAACCTAACAAGCAGCCTAGTGATTGAATTAAACACATAATACCTTCTTTGATGTTATAGTATCTCTCACCATACAGAGAAAGTTGACTTGTTCCAGCTGCGCCAGATCAAATGTTACACTTACCCTATCTACCAAAATAGATTAGCTTCATTTCTTTTCAAAAGCTTAAAATGGGGGATTGGGATGTTTCCTTGCAGGTCTCTGTCGATGGGTCAGAAGTTCTAGATTGTAATTGAAATAAAACTCTTTGAATAAAAAAACCCTTTAGACAACACTGTTGGGGGCCCTTCCGTATCATGTATGTGGTGCTGGAATCACCAGATTCTTCAAATACTAAGATTTCCTTTGTGCTTCAGCATTATGTTTCTATATCTATGCAGAACTAACAATGCTTGCAGCACTGTACATGGATTTGGAGTCCTGGCTGTGAATAGCTTTAAGGGAATTACAGTTTTTGGTATTTGCAGCACAGCGAGATTAAGAATTGTGCCCCAGGTAACACACTGAATACCAGTATTATAAGTTATATTCTGATTTCCAGTTTACAGCTGACAATCATTACATTATATTTCATTTGTTAGAATCCTCACATCAAAGTGAACCTTTCTAGATGAACCTCTGCAGCAATCAAAAACTGAATAACTATGCCATAATCTCAGTTTGCAAAGCCAAGAATCCTCAAATGAGATAACCTCTCCTTATATTGCACTCAAGCAGATTTAATTTATTTTGATATTGAAGTAGATGTATTGGCCAATCTCATGTGCAGAATCTTTAGGGTTACAGCAGAGATTCAGGCTGCAGTCTACAGTGATTAACCTACCTGACGCTAAGAGATTATCATGCAAAACCTTGTTAGCGTTTAAATGAAAATGACGCAATTACCATGTTTTTCCATGTTATTCATGGAGACATAAATTATGAGTGTGAATGACTGCAGATTCTGATGCCATCAAATTAACGAAAAACTTTAGCCTTACTTCAAAGCGATTATTCCACTCATTTAAATGTATAATCGCTGGGTTCTAGTTTGCTGGGACACCCACCAATCACTAGAACAGGGAACCGAAGCAGGGTATAATAACGATCTTATCTACTGGTAGATTTCTGGTTGGTTGAACTTCTTGATCACAAAATGGATCCTCCTTCCCACTGCTAATATATTACATACTTCATTTTACCACATTGCTTCCTGGTCCTGAGCTGCCCTCATGGGTGAGCACACTAACATTGCAATTGCATAATGATCTGAGGGGCAGTTCTAGACACCTGAACCAAGGACTGTGATTCTAAAAAATTGCCTTGTACAATGAAAATTAGTTGATATGGTTGGAGAGGTTTAAGTGTGAATCCATTGTTCATTCTACCCTCAAGGTAGCAGAAAGGTAAAACCCCACACCAACCATAGGAGAGAAAGGGGAAAGGAAATAAGGCCTGAAAACTAGGGAAATAAGATCAAAACCTCCTAGTGAAAACCCTAACCAAAGCCCTCACTGACTACCAGTATGAACAGACCCCAGAGGTAGGAGAGTTCATACATAGGAATACCTAAAGTCCTATCTAGCCATATAGGACCTTGGTACTAATGACAGGAATGAGACAACCTGCTCCTCCAAACGGAAGGATGAACAGGAGCCTCCCTAAGACCTAATTCAAAATGACAAGGAATTTCAACACACAGAAAAATCAAAATACAAAGGGAAAGGTAACACTTAACTTCCAAGAAGCTATGGCAGCACCAGGAACTCAGCTGATATCTAAACACCAGCTATCCACAGGTCCAACTGAAGCTATAGGGGAGGGGGACTTACTAAAAGCAGATAGCGCTCAGGAAAAAACAATAAATCTTTATTGAGGTATGGGGAAACAATTGGAGCTATCTGTATTTGATATCAATAAAAGTGCACCGATTAGAGATGCTCCGATGTAACTAGGCAGTGCATAGAGGTGCGGTTATAATATATTGCAATCCACACCCCCTATAGCTCTGCCTACAACGCTTATTAATCAAGACAGCATATGAGGCTGAGGACGGCTGCCCCTACTACTGGTGGTTCGGTGCACTATCACCAGCAAGCCCGGCAGTACTTAAATCACTGTCCCAACCCTGCTGCGATTCTCGATAAAGCCGCTATTAGTTCCTAGCACTGATGTACACACTATAGGCTAAAACAGTCCAACTAAAGCTATAAGCTGCACAGCTTTGTGGGAGAAACAACTATAAAAAGCGAAAGTTAAATGACCACAAAAGCAACATCTGGAGGTTAAGGGTGTGGCCAGTACCAGAAACAACACAGGCTCCTATTGATCCACAAGGTAAATCAATGCCAGTCTCAAAAATATCCTGCCACTCACTTTCGCGGGGACATCCATATGTCTTGTCCCCCCCCCCTCTATAAGTCACCTCCAGGCACCCAGGACCGATTTTATCCGGGTGAGACCTGTAAAAAGCTTTCACCAAACTACTGGCATTCACGTCAGATGCCGGTACCCACATCCTCTCCTCAGATCCATAACACGTCCAGTGAACAAGATACTGAAGAGATCTATGGAAAGAGTCAATTATCTTGGCGATCTGGAATTCCAAACTACCGTCCACCATGACAGGAGCGGGTGGCAAGGAAGACGGCTCCAAAGGTTCAACATTTCTCTTCAACAAAGATTTATGAAACACATTATGTATTTTCAGAGCCTGAGGAAGTTCAAGACGAAAAGCTACAGTTAATTATGGCAGTGATCTTATATGGACCCAACTTCCAAGAAGTATAGATGGTAATGATGAAAATAAACGTTTCTCCTCAGGAATACCCTAAGTACCTGAACCAGAAAATGTGCCAAACTGCAGGTGAAACCCATATGCCCCAAGAAACGGTGACTTACCAGTGGACTCCTGTCTACGATTATTTATGGCAAACTCTGCCAAACACAAAAATGAGGACCACTCCTCCTGGTTCTCAAAGACAAAACGTCTTAAGTAAGTCTCCAGGCTCTGATTAGTTTGCTCCTTCTGTCCATTCCAATAAGGATGAAAAGCCGAAGAAAAAGACAGTTGTACCCCAAGCCTTCCAGAATCTGGACACAAACTGAGTCCTGTGATCTGAAACCACATCAGAGAGAATGCCAATTGAGTTTAACAATATTGTCAACAAACACTTGAGCAATTTTTTTTAGCATTAGGTAGGCCAGACAACGCTATAAAGTGCACCATTTTACTAAAATGATCAAACACCACCAAAATAACTGTCTTTCCTAACGAATTAAGCAGATCAGTGATAAAATCCACAGATAAATGAGTTCATGATCTGAATGGTATGGGCAACGGAAATAGGGATCCGGAAGGCCGAGTATGTGTCACTTTAGGGCGTGCACAGACACTACAGGCCGACACATAGTCCTCAACACACTTACAAAACCCTGGCCTCCAGAATCTATAAGAGATGAGGTCGGCAGTGGATTTGCTCCCAGGGTGTCCCATAAGAACCATACAGTGATGATCCTCAAACACCTTGTGACACATTTCCGATGGCACAAACGATTTCCCAGAGGGGCAAGAATCCGATGCGTCTCCCTGAGCCTCTAACACCTTCACCTGTAGGTCAGGGTGTAGGGCGGATATCACCACCCCTTCCAACAGAATAGGAAACCTCCAGGAATAATAACCTCCAGGAAACTACGTGACAAGGCCTTGACATTCTTAAATCCTTCTACCCACGGGCGAGTTTTCACCTTTCTGCCCAGGTCATTTTTTTGAAAATCTGACATGTGTCACTTTATGTAGTAATAGCTTTGGAACACTTTTATTTATCCAAGCCATTCTGTTTTCTCGTGACACATTGTATTCATGATAGTCATACATTTGAGTCAATATATTTCCCCTTTATTTATAAAAAAAAATCCAATATTTACTGAAACTTTAAAAAAATTCGCAAGTTAAAAAATTTCAATTTCTCTGCTTTTAAAACAGAAAGTGATACCTCATAAAATATTCATTACTTAACAATCCCCATATGTCTACTTTATGTTGGCATCATTTTGTAAATGTCATTTAATTTTTTTAGAACGTTAGAAGGCTTAGAATTTTAGAAGCAATTCTTAAAATGTTTACTAAATTTTCCAAACCCCACTTTTAGAAGGGACAGTTCAGTTCAGAAGTCACTTTGTCGGGCTTACATAGTGGAAAACCCCCATAAATGACCCCATTGTGGAAACTACACACCTTAAGTTACTTAAAACGGATTTTTCAAACTTTGTTAACCCTTTAGGTGTTTCACAAGAATTAAAGAAAAATGGAGATTAAATTTCTAAATTTCACTTTTTTCCATTTTAATACATTTTTTTCTTTAACACATCGAGGGTTAACAGTCAAAAAAAACTCAACATTTATTACGCTGATTCTTTGGTTTGCAGAATTGCCTCATATGTGGTTGTAAACTGCTCTATGGGCACACCGCAGGAGAAAAAAAGGAACGCTGTATGGTTTTTGAACGCAGATTTTGCTGGACTAGTTTTTAGATGCCATGTCCTATTTGAATCCCCCCAGATGCACCTTACAGTAGAAACTCCCAAAAAGGGAACCATTTTGGAAACTAGGAGATAAGGTGCCAGTTTTTTTGGTACTATTTTGTGGTACATATTATTTTTAATTGCTTTATATTACGTTGTTTTGGCACCATTAGTATTTTTTATGTTTTACAACCTTCATCTGACAGGGTAGATCATGTGCTATTTTTATAGAGCAGGTTGTTATGGGCACAATGATATCAAGTATGTCTACTTTACTTTGTTTGTTTGTTTCAGTTTTATATAATAAAGCATTTTTGAAAAAAATATGTTTTTGTGTCTCCATTTTCTGAATGCCTTATTTTTTTATTTTTTGGCCGATCGTCATATGCAGGGGCTCGTTTTTTGCAGGAAGAGTTGACGCTTTTATTGGTACCATTTTTGGGTACATATGATTTTTTGATCATTTATTATTACACTTTATGGGCAAGGTAACCAAAAAATTGGCACAGTTTTTGTTTATTTATTTTTACAGCGTTCACCTGAGGGGTTAGGTCATGTGACATTTTTATAAAGCAGATTGTTAGAGACGTGGCAATATCTAATATGTATACTTTTTCTTATTTATTTAAGTTTTACACAATAATGGCAATTTAGCTGACTCCAGGTAAGCCAGGTTTTTGTGAACTTTGAACACTGTGATCAGATCGCCCCTTCCAACCAATGACGCCTTTCCTCAAAAGCCAACTTAATGGCCAGGAACTCTCTGTTACCCACATCATATTTACTCTCTGCAGAGGAGAGAATTTTTTAGAGAAAAAGGCACATGGACGCCATTTACCAGGTGATGGGCCCCGCGAAAAACTGCTCCTATTCCCACCTCGGACGCATCCACTTCCACTATGAAACGTTATGATACATCCGGCTGCACAAATATAGGGGCAGAAGAGAAGCACTCATTTACCGCAGAAAAGGCTCGCAATGCCAAATCAGATCACACTAAGACATCCGTCCCTTTCTTAGTCATGTCAGTCAAGTGTTTGACCACTGTCGAATAGTTCTGCATAAAGTTTTGGTAATAATTAGTGAACCCCAAAAACTGAATAACAGCCTTCAGATTTTTGGGTCGATCCCAGTCCAATACAACACAGACTTTCTCCAGATCCATTCGAAAATGCGAAGACGACAACAGGTGTCCCAAAAATTGCACCTCGTGTACAGTAAAAACACACTTCTCTAATTTTGTTTTACAATTTATTATCCGTTAGGATCTGCAACAACTGTCTAACATAATCCTGATGTATCTCCATGTCTGGACGACTACACGCACGACTACAAACCTCCCCACAAGGTGATGAAAAGTGTTATTCACAAAATGCTGGAGAAGCGCAGGAGCATTGGTCAACCCAAAAGGCATGACCAGGTTGTCAAAGTGACCTTCAGGAGTACTTAAAGCCGTCTTTCATTCATTCCCTTCCTTGATTCTGACCAGATTATATGCCCCCCTTAAGTCCAACTTAGAGAACACCTTGGCACCAACAATCTCGTTAAACAAATCAGGATTCAAAGGAAGGGGGTAAGGATCACGGAAAATAATTAGGTTGAGTTCACGGAAATCCAGAAATGGCCGAAGACCTCCACCTTTTTTTTTTTTTAACAAAAAAAAACGAAAACCTGCTGCCACTGGAGATTTGGAAGGTCTTATGTGTCCTTTAGCCAAACTCTCGGTAATATGCTCTCTCATGGCCAGTCTTTTAGGTCCAGAAAGGTTATACAACCTAGATTTGGGCAACTTAGCTCCAGGGAATAAGGTTTATAGGACAATCATATTCCCGATGTGGGGGTAAATCCTGGCATCCACTCAGAAAGTTCATCGGCAAAATCAGATATAAATGAAGGCAATGTCATAGTAGTTAAAACATAAACAGATGTATTAAGACAATTGTCAAAGCATTTTAATCACCCCAATCCAGAATCTGTCTAGCTTGCCAACTGATGGTTGGATTGTGCTTGCTCAATGACGGCAAACCCAGAACCACCGGAGCAGGAAGACCCTCCAACACAAAACATGAGATAAATTCCTTATTAAAGTCACCCATTCTTAATCTGATATCATGCACCACTTGCGATAAACACTTCTGAGCTAGAGGTGCAGAATCAGTAGCAAAAATTGAAAGATTTTTCTCTAATGGACTCGGTGACAACCCGTGCACATAAACGAACTGAGCATCAATCAGGTTCACCCCTGCTCCACTGACGATAAACACATCAATCCCCACAGTTTTTTACTTTAGCGCCACCTCAGCAGTCAAGAGAAATAGGGTATTAGCAGTCAAAAACAAATGCACATTTTCTGACTCTCACCACTCCAAGAGTCAGATGGGAACTAAACATCCCTTTTTTATGCTGAATGTATGGACTAGAGAATGAGATTAGCACATTTTTTAAAAATTTGATTGCGCCGATTCGCCGAATTTTAAAAAAAAATTTGTCTCGATCCGAATTTACTCGCGGAGAATCATGGTAAAAAAACGGCTATTTCCTGGCTTCATAGAGCCTTTATACTGGTCTAGAACACTGCACCTTGCAGTAACACCATAGGGAGTCTGCTGTGGTAGTGAAATAATACTGTGAGTCAGTATGACATGCAGGTGACAGGCGTCGATCTTAGAATCACTGCACACTTCACTTATTTGGGAAGTCACGGGGCCAAAACTGACCAAATAACTCAAGTATGAACTCAGCCTTATAGGTCAATGTTAGCGCCAAGAAGAAGCGCACTCCTTTTAAACCGTCGTCAGCTGATTCCACATAGATGTCTACAGAACCATTAGTACCATAGTATTAAACCATATAACCATAGTTCCATTAAATGCTTATACAAGTTGAGCCCTATGACAGAGTGGAGAGGGTGTAAGCAGTAAGTTTGTGTTGAACGCACTGATTATTTTGCCCTTCCTCTGATCCATCAGAACAATAACCCTCTAAAAATGGATCCTGTCGGTTGAGCATCCGCCTTCACTCGGTCAGCATTTTGTCAGTAATCCATCAGTATTGCTAATGCCTAAAAACAAAGCAGTGCATCCAAAATAGAGAATGGAATATTTGCACGTCTTCTGTGTTTTGTACCCACTCCTGCTTTTGGCTGCCAATTCTGATGGGACCATATAGGCCTTATAGCTGCTACACAGAGAGGATCTGTTGTGCGTCTCATAGTGACATAGAGTGGAAGTGGCAGCAGCATCAGAAGACCACAGAGTGGCAAGGGGACATAGTGTGGAGGTGGCAGCACCATGAGGAGACCACAGATTGGCAAGGTGACATAGTGTGGAGGTGGCAGAAGCATGAGGAGACCACAGAGTGGCAAGGTGACATAGTATGGAGGTAGCAGCCGCATGAGGAGACCACAGAGTGGCAAGATGACATAGTGTGGAGGTGGCAGCAGCATCAGGAGATCACAGAGTGGCAAGGTGACATAGTGTGGAGGTGGCAGCATCATCAGAATACCACAGATTGGCAAGGTGATATAGTGTGGAGGTGGTAGCAGAATGAGGAGACCATAGAGTGGCAAAATGACCTAGTCTGGAGGTGAAAGCAGCATGAGGAGACCACAGAGTGGCAAGGTGACATAGTGTAGAAGTGGCAGCAGCATGAGGAGGCCACAGGGGGGCAAGGGGACATAGTGTGGAGGTGGCAGCAGCATCATAAGACTACAGAGTGGCAAAGTGACATAGTGTGGAGGTGGCAGCAGCATCAGGAGACAACATAGTGGCAAGGTGACATAGTGTGGAGGTGGCGGCAGCATTAGCAGACCACAGAGTGACCCAGTGACAGAGTGGGGAGGTGGGTGGCAATACCAGTACCAGCTGAAGATGGTGGGTAAAATAAGGAGCACTTGGCATCAGAAGTGTGGCATCAGACGGGTGGCAGCATCAGAATAGTAGCTGAGGCAGGAAGCCAGAAGAAACTGGTCTATTAAGTGTGGGTGTGGCACCATGGATGATCTAGTCTGATGCATCAGGCATTGATGGATGGAAATCCTGTCTGATCTACACCTGATTCATCTTGGCAAAGGTCAGTCTCTCCACATTTTGGGTGGCCAAGTGAGTTCTTCTTGGAGTAACTATGGCCCCCGCCGCACTAAACACCCGCTCTTATGCCACACTACTGGCCAGGCAGGACAAACTTGGCCAGTTGGGGTCACAAATCCAGTTTGGTTGCCCTGTAGTCCAGCGGATCTTCAATATTGGCTGGCAGGGTGCACTCCAAGCATTCCACCACCTGCAGGTTCTGCTCTATGTTTAGCTGCTGGTGAATAGTTTCTTCACTATGCGGGTGAAGAAAGATGCTCATCAGCGACTTTAAACTCAGGCTGCTGCTGATGGAGCTGGTACTACTCCTGCCTAGTGATTAGCAGCAGGGTCAATATTCGAATTTGCGATATTTTGCGAATATTTGGTAGAATATTTGTCATATATTCGCAAATTCGCGGTTATTTGACGTTGTTCATCCTGTAGTGTTGGCGACTGACAAATAACGTGGCCTCCTAAAAGGGCCTGAGCAAATGGCAGGTGTCATGCATGAACTGCCACTGGCTGACATCGAAGTTACACAGGGTAGCACTCCTGTCCGCTTGGATCATCAAAAAATACTTAATGGCCTTTCTGTGTTCGTATAGTCAGTCCATCATGTGGAGGGTGGAAACGTCACATATCAGCCTATGTTAGGGGATGCC
This sequence comes from Bufotes viridis, assembly GCA_033119425.1. Lineage (NCBI taxonomy): Eukaryota > Metazoa > Chordata > Amphibia > Anura > Bufonidae > Bufotes > Bufotes viridis. Next base: position 145,173,258 of record CM065592.1, on the reverse strand, counting down.
GTTCTGCCACTGTAGCTCATGGAGGGTGTGGTTTGTGGTGTACCAGTGACTGAAGTGCATGCAAAGTTTCCTGCCCATTTTTAGGATGTCTTGCAGATGGATGGAAAACTTCAGGAACCGCTTGACAACCACATTTAACATGTGTGCCATGCAGTGCACATGGCTCAGCCTTCCTTGACACAGCGCCGACACCATGTTCTTCCTTTTTTCGGTCACCATGGTTCCAATTTTGAGTTGTCGCGGGATTCGATTTCTTGATGAAGGACACAGAGCAGTTCTGCCCAAGTGTGACTCCGTTAGCCCACGGAAATGAAGTGCAGAATAGCGTTACACCGCCATGCCTTGCACAGATTGTATGCTGGAGGGGCACTGTGAATTGTCCCTGCAGTGGAGGCTGAGGACACGGTGGAGGATGAGGAGGCAGAGACGGACAAAGTCACAGGACCAACGGCGTGAGAACGTGGAGGCGGAAGCCGCGTCACCTGGCCAAGTTGCTAGATTGCCTGTGCAGGAACCATATATAGTCGGTCATAAAGGATATGCATTGTTCCTGATGTAGTTATAGCTCCACATGTCGGCGCTTCCATGCACTTTGGAACACACTGACAGGCTCAAGGACTGGCCCACCTTCTGTTCAACATTTGTATGCAGGGCTGGTACTGCCTTTCTGGCAAATAAATGACGGCTTGGCTTGGCACAAGCCATCAGTTCTCTGAAAGGTGCAGACTCCACCACTTGGAAAGGGAGGGACTGTCGCACCAGCAACTTGGCCAGGAGCACATTCAGCTTCTGCACCATTGAATTAGTGCATGCATAATGTTGTCTTTTGGCAATCGCTTTGGTGATCAATAGCTGATGGAATGACTGACAAGAATTAGGAGGAGGAAGAGCAGGAGCACGAGGACAGCTCCCTTTGGCTGAGGTGGTGGAGTCTTGACTGCCTGAAATCGGCTGTGTGCCACTGGGTGATGCAGCGGTTGTTGCGGCAGACTGGACTACCACATCAAAGCCATGGTTCTCCCAGGCCACTTCATGGTGATGCTGCATATGTTGATGCAGGGCCGTGTTGCCAACATTAGCACCCTGGCCAAGCTTCACCTTCTGCCCACAAATTCTACATATGCCCATGTTCACCCCCTCTGGCGGCTTAACAAACAACTGCCACACTGCTGAGTAGGTGATTTTACCCCCAACACTATGCACTGACTGACTGCTACCGCTGCTGCCTCTGTGAACCGGTGCACCTCTACTTCCTGGGCAGGTAGACTCATGCGAAGCGGGTGGTCTACCCTGGGCACGTTTGGCTACCTATCTCCCACTGCTGCCACCCATCTGAATCCCGGCCATGACAGTGACTTGCTGGCTCTGCCGCTCGCTCACGGGCTGCCACCCTCTTCTCCAGATGATGTTAAAGCCCCTTTGTCACCCGACTCCCAAGTGTGATCAGCTACATCATCATCATCGAGTACTGTCTGCACGTCACTAATGTCCTCCTCAACCGTCTCTGGGTCAGGAGCCTTGCAACACCAGCGCCCACGCGACTCTCCTCATCACTACTTGCCTGCCTAGTGGAGGTAGCGGCAGATGTCTCCTCCACATCTTGGCTTGCCAGTAGCTGCTGACTGTCTTCTAGTAGCTCGTCCTACTAGAGTGGAGCTGAGCCCACAGCATACAATACTTTTCTGACTGAGGGAACAGAAAATGACAGAGGCAGGTTGAGGACAGCTAAGGGCATAGGGCCTGCTCCCGGGCCATGCCAACTAAAGGAAGTGTCTGACGAACCTACCGACTGTTGGCTGGGGTGTCTGATGTCACTTGCGATGAAGTTGAAGATAAAGTCATCCATTCAAGAACCGCTAGGTTGCTGGTCAAGACACGACCGCTAGCTGACACTGGTTGCTCAGGACTGTCAAATTTACCCCTGCTGCCACGGCCCCTTACTCTGCTGCAACCGGTGCCTATGCCAGAAATATTTTGGCCTCTGCCACTCCCCTGTGCAGGGCCTGGCACTTCTCTGTCTGACTTACTGTTAGATCAAATAAATAAATAAAAAGGAAATTAAAACGAAAAAAGTTTGCAATTTTATCACTTCACCACACAATGGTTAATAAGCCCCTTTTTCTCCACTAATAAAACACACAAAAAAGAGCTTTAGAACATATAACTGCACTGCTGAATGGCAAATATATTTTTATTTTTTATACTAATATACTTCACAAAAGACTTTAGAACATATAACTGCACTGCTGAATGGCAAATATATTTTACTTTTGCCAGTAATAAGCAACTAAAAGGGCTTTAAAAACATATAGCTGCACAGCTGAACTGCAAATATATTTTACTTTTGCCACTAATACACAACAAAATGGGCTTTAGAACATATAACTGCACCACTGATCTGCAAATATATTTTACTTTTGCCACTAATACACAACAAAAAGGGCTTTAGAACATATAACTACACCGCTGAATGGCAAAAATATTATATAATAGCTGTAGAACACAGTGATTGTTTTAGCTACCTATTAGCCCAGAACTTAGTAGGGGCAGTGAGCTGTGTTACTCAAGTGTATAGATTATATTGTAATGTGAATTGTGCTCAATTTGCAACCTGAGTTTAAGGTGAGTGCAAAACTGAATAAGTGAAAATACTTTAACCCCTTTACTTTCACCAAAACACTTCATACAAACAATGTGCTCAAGTTAATTTGTGATCTTAATTGTTCAATTTCCAAATGCCCATAATAACCTGTGAGTACCTGTTTGTACTTTGACATGGAGGTACACAGATTTCTTTCTCACAGTCTGTGAAAGAAAAATTACAACATACTTCCTCACAGTTCACTTCACAGACTATGGGGCAGATTTCCTATTGCATTTATTAAGGATTTTAGACACATTATGGTACATTTGGCAAGATGTTATGAATTAGCTTAAATGGATATGACTAGGTGGGAAAAGTATATGGCATCTACACCATGCACCCAAGTAAGTCAACTATTTAGTGGTATAATCTTAGACTAGAAAGTCCAAAGATGAACCAGATTTATCATCTAGTCAGCCACTAGTGTTAATCGAGCACCAAAGTGCTTGTGTGCTTGAGTAGAACACCCGAGTAGAGCACCCGAGCCTAATGGAAGTCAATGAGAGAACCCGAGCATTAAACCAGGCACCCCCTGCCTTGAAGATTGGAGGGTGTCGGGACTCTAGTTCAGCTTAGGATCCCTGCTCTCACCCCATATATATATATGTCCATCTATGGAGTAAGTGCTTGGGGACACACAGTGTATTTAAATCAAATTTAGTCTGTATTTCAGAAAAGTTTCTGCCAGGATTCGAACTCACGACCTTCTGCTTTAGGGACAAGATATGTAACCACTCAGCTATAATAGCTGCTTAACCAGTTAACTTTAAAAAAATAAAATAAAATATAAACTTCTACTGTAGAGCAATACTTACTAGTAGTAAGTATTCCTATACAGTTGAAGACTCATATTTTTTTTTTAAGTGACTGGCTATGCAGCTTCTGGGCAGTGATGCAGAAGCTGTGAGTTCAAATAATGTCACAAGCTTTTTCAGAAATAGAGCTTAAATTAGATTTATATATTTTATATTTTTTCAGTAATTGTAAAAAATGTATGGCACAAAATAAATGTGTAATTACTATATATATATATATATATATATATATATATATATATATATATATATAGCCTTAATATACAGTACTTACATATATTAAAATATATTATAAATATATAATAATATGTGTAAATATATTATGGCTAAAAATTATATATATATATATATATATATATAGAGAGAGAGAGAGAGAGAGAGAGAGAGAGAGAGATAGTCAGGAAATTGGACAGCACTCCAGATAAAAACAGTGATTAATTCACCCATGTGGTACAGTGAGGCAACGTTTCAGCTCATACAAAGACCCTTTCTCATATATATATATATACATTCCTTGCTGTCAATTCCCTGGCTTCTTTTAGAATGTATAAGACAGAAACCTAGGTGAAATGTAGACTCCTTTTATCACTTTCCCCATGGTCCTGTCACTATATATATATATATATATATATATATATATATATAGAAAAATAGAAAATGAGATAGCAGCACACTCCACAAGTGAGAACGGGTGCAATTCCTTGCCGGGGTACGCACTGGTAATCCAAAAATGTAGTAGTAGAAAGGCACGGCAGCACTCCAATAGAGGTGAAAAAAGTGAATCTGTTTATTCCCCAAAGATGCAACGTTTCGACTGCTATGCAGTCTTTGTCAAGCCATACAAAACATGTGCCATAGTGAGGTATATAAAGGCATATCAATAAAGTGAATAATCAATCAATCAATCAATAATGTAATCAAGTATAAAAGTGACCATTAAAGTACATAAAAATGTTTAAAAATCATATCCACAACATGTGCAATGCATATCATCTGTGTTAATGAATATATAATATATAAAATAGTGCAGTATACAGTGCCATAACTTCAATTCATATAGATTCTAAAATGATTAATTAAGTGTAACACCTGTGCATGATTAGTGTAGTTAAAAAAGATATAATAAAGTCTCACAGTTGGAATGAACGGCAGGTCCGCTTTGGCGTCTCAACAGAGTTAATGCGCATGCGTCTGAGACAAACATCGCGTTGTTTCAGACGTCATGGCATCCTGAATTGCCCTATTTAAAAATGGCCACCGCTATCTACATTGCTATAAGGGCGCATGTCAAATGCCCTTACTTCAACAGGCCAGTCCCACAGATCACATGACATCTGTCATTATCACATCGGGCAACATTGTCAACATTTAACCTTCACAGGGGTCTTGTGGGGAGACTGGGAACCGCTCGACATCCCGATCAGAGTATTACCCCCTGTATCATGGGTCGTGCAGTTCACACCGGGAGCGTCATGTCCGCATCAACGGCACATCACAGCTTCCATCTCCACTCAAATCACTCCCCCTTTTTTTGGGGGTAGCGCTGCCGCGGATACAGCGACAGCACCACTCCATCAGGGATAGTGTTACCCCACAGGTACAATCGCACATATCATCACACATACTCCTGTGGTCCTGTCCTGCTGAAACCAATACGTGTGGCTGTGGAGACATCCCATAGTGGGATAGTATCCACAACCCACCCATGTTTAAAACAAGAAACAGAGAAAAGATAGGGCAACATCAGTCAATGTTCGGATTAAAAATCCTATACAAAAAATAGGCCAGGCGTTCCTGTCGTGCATTCTCAACCGGATAGTTTCAGTCTTGTGGTGACTTAAGGCTTTTATGATCTATAAAGAAGAAAAAATAATATTTATGAATGTCATCATAAAATTGGCACATGCTGTCACCCATAAATTGAGAGGGAAGGATACATTGCACACATATCATGGGACACTTCCTAAATAACCCTAAACTCCACATTCAGTCCCCTAGGTTTTAGGGTCTGTAAGGTAAAAATCCAATAGATCTCTCGTTTTTTTAGGAGAGCAACTCTGTCACCGCCCCTTCTTCCAAATACAACCTGTTCCAAAATCCTAAACCTAAGATCTTTTTCTGTGTGTTTCATCTCTTTGAAATGTTTGGAAACCGGCAAGACTGAAACTATCCGGTTGAGAATGCCCTATCTTTTCCCTGTTTCTTGTTTTAAACATGGGTGGGTTGTGGATACTATCCCACTATGGGATGTCTCCACAGCCACACGTATTGGTTTCAGCAGGACAGGACCACAGGAGTATGTGTGATGATATGTGCGATTGTACCTGTGGGGTAACACTATCCCTGATGGAGTGGTGCTGTCGCTGTATCCGCGGCAGCTCTACCCCCAAAACAAGGGGAAGTGATTTGAGTGGAGATGGAAGCTGTGATGTGCCGTTGATGCGGACATGACGCTCCCGGTTTGAACTGCACGACCCATGATACAGGGGGTAATACCCCTGATCGGGATGTCGAGCGGTTCCCAGTCTCCCCATAAGACTCCTGTGAAGGTTAAATGTTGACAATGTTGCCCGATGTGATAATGACAGATGTCATGTGATCTGTGGGACTGGCCTGTTGAAGTAAGGGCATTTGACATGCGCCCTTATAGCAATGTAGATAGCGGTGGCCATTTTTAAATAGGGCAATTCAGGATGCCATGACGTCTGAAACAACGCGATGTTTGTCTCAGACGCATGCGCATTAACTCTGTTGAGACGCCAAAGCGGACCTGCCGTTCATTCCAACTGTGAGACTTTATTATATCTTTTTTAACTACACTAATCATGCACAGGTGTTACACTTAACTAATCATTTTAGAATCTATATGAATTGAAGTTATGGCACTGTATACTGCACTATTTTATATATTATATATTCATTAACACAGATGATATGCATTGCACATGTTGTGGATATGATTTTTAAACATTTTTATGTACTTTAATGGTCACTTTTATACTTGATTACATTATTGATTGATTGATTGATTGATTATTCACTTTATTGATATGCCTTTATATACCTCACTATGGCACATGTTTTGTATGGCTTGACAAAGACTGCATAGCAGTCGAAACGTTGCTGCATCTTTGGGGAATAAACAGATTCACTTTTTTCACCTCTATTGGAGTGCTGCCGTGCCTTTTCTACTACTATATATATATATATATATATATATATATATATATATATATATATATTAAAAATAAGTTTAGCCTCTATTTCTGAAAAAGTTTGTGATGGGATTTGAACTCACAGCTTCTGTATCACAGCGCAGAACTTTAGCCACTAAAGCTATCTAGAGCTACATAGACAGTCATTAAAAAAATATAAAATATCAGACTTCTACTGTATAGAAATACTTAGTATTAAGTAACTGGCTATGCAGATATTATAGTGGTTAAGTGCCTTGCCTCTAATGCAGAAGAAATTATAACATGACAACTTTTTATTTGTCTTATTTGACCTCCTGCGTACCAAGCTTAGCGATGTCCATTGTTTTTGGTATTGCTAAGCAACATAAGACTGAGCAACTCCTAAGCCACATGACTGATGAATGTGATGTCAGATGGCCTAGGAAGAGGCATAAGTCCTTATGAAGCACCACATCCGCTTCATGCAGAAGAAAACATCCAAAAAAACAACAACTATTGGCTGGCAGGGGGAAATGGAGGGGGGGGGGGTCCAAGTTGGGTAGAAAGCCCCTGGCCTATGATGCATTTAATCTGCCCCTGTTCTAGACCCATACTGTGGTTTGCCTTCTATCATTGGGTGGCTGGACATCAGCCACATCTCCCTTTTTACTGAAATTAAGTTCTTTTGCTTTTTAGATTTGTTATGACATTATATGCTCCCCTGTGGAGCATAGAGAGACTGCACTGAGACACACAGGTTACATTTCAGACCTGAACTGCCATCTGCATGCCTTTGCGGCCTATTTTGAAGAGTGAACCTACGTTATATTTGGGTTTATGATATGATGGGTGCAGTACAGTTCTTACTTTGAAACAATGTGAATGATAAATTTGAATATTATATATATTCTGACCTTTTCTTCCCTAAGGAACTATTTTAAGACCAGCGGTGCCAAAACAGCAATTGTGCTGTCTTTTCATGTTGTTGCAAAACGTTGTTTTAACAAGCCAGGGCAGTATTTAGATTCAAGTTATCATTTTTAAACTCTACATTATTATTATTACTTTTACTTAAAGGGAACCTGTCATCAACTTTATGCTGACCTCACCGAGGGCAGCATAAATTAGTGACAGAAATTCTGATTTCAGTGGTGTGTTATTCACGAGCTAAAAGTAAGTGGTTGTCAAGAATCAGCATCATAATTGCAGACTCTCCCACACTTTCAAGCACAAAGATCATATGTAATATATAAATATATCTACTACAGAAAACTTATTATATATATATATATATATATATATATATATTGTAAACTGTTACGTCCTCTTGCGGGGATTGTCTTGTGTAGAAACAGGAATACTGACACCTTTGTAGCTTGTACGTCAGACTGTTGCTAGTTTATTTTGTAAGTTGCTCAAAATAACAAACAAAACCAAAACAAACAATAGCCGTCTGGCTCCTGCCTATCTCACTCGGCAGCACTAGCTAAACTCATAACACAAAACACAAAGAGCATTTTCAAGGGGGAAAAACAGAGCAACTTACAGTTCAGCAGTTAGATCAAAAAGCGACCACTCTCAGAGCTCCTAGGCTTGCAGCTTCTCAAACAGACTGCACACACACCCAGAGAGAGCCCCTGTGTCAGGCCTGCTGACCTGATTAATACCTCTGTGTGAGCAGTCCCCACAGGCAGGTAAAACCCGGACTGGCTCTGGGTGGTCAGGGAACCCACCCAACTCTTCCCTGACCGGCTCCAGGACCCTAAACTGGCTTTCTTTTTCCCCAGGAAGCTTCTAGAAACAAAGAAAACCAAACCTTCCTGGAGCCTTTTAACACATGAAGTGCCGGACCCTTGGTGCAATGTACACACCATCCAGCACCTTCTCTGCCAAACATTGTGACACCCTGTCACATACCCCCTCTCTCTGTTCGAACCCGTGAGTACGGACACTTTCCATAAACATACAATGAGTTCGGGAGAGAGCGTCAGCATTGGCCTGCAGCTTTCCTGCCCTGTGCTCCACTGAGAAATTATAATCCTGTAGTGACAGGAACCAGCGAGTCACCTTTGCATTATGACCTTTGGCCCGTGACATCCAGGTAAGAGGGGAGTGATCTGTCACCAACTGAAATCGACGGCCTAGCAGATAGTATCGCAGAGTCTCCACAGCCCATTTGATGGCCAAACACTCGCGCTCCACGATACTATAGTTTTTCTCAGCCGGGGTTAGCTTCCTACTCAAATATATCACTGGGTGTTCCTCTCCATGCACCAACTGTGACAACACGGCCCCTAGGCCCACATTGGAAGCATCTGTTTGAACAACAAACTTTTTTTTTAAATCAGGAGCAACCAAAACTGGCCCACTGCATAACACCTCCTTGAGTTTACAGAACGCAACCTCAGCATCTTTGTTCCAAGAAATTCCCCCTGAGCTTTTGCCTTTGATTAGGTCCGTAAGTGGAGCAGCTATGGTGGCAAAATCTGGAATAAACCTCTGGTAATACCCTACCATGCCCAGAAACGTCCTCACCTGTTTTTTTGTACAAGGTTGAGGCCACTCCTTAATTGCCTGTACCTTTTGAGCCTGAGGCTTGATGAGGCCTTTACCAATAATGTACCCTAGGTAACATGCCTCTTCAAGGCCCAAGGCACATTTCTTGGGATTGGCCGTTAGACCAGCCTGTCGAATTGAGTTTACCACCGCTTGGACCTTGGGAAGATGACTCTCCCAGTCCGAGCTGAATATCACCACGTCGTCAAGGTATGCCGAAGCGAAGTGCCGGTGTGGCCTGAGGACTTCATCCATCAACCTTTGAAAGGTGGCGGGGGCCCCATGAAGCCCAAATGGCATTCTCACATACTGAAACAGGCCCTGTGGAGTAGAAAATGCTGTCTTTTCTCTAGCCGTTGAAGTAAGTGGAATCTGCCAATAACCTCTGGTTAGATCTAGGGTGGTGATGTACCTAGCTGGGCCTAACCTTTCTATTAACTCATCCACCCGTGGCATGGGATAAGCGTCAAACTTTGAGATCTCGTTTAATTTGCGAAAGTCATTGCAAAACCGTAAGGACCCATCCGGTTTTGGTACCAACACGACCGGGCTACTCCAATCACTATGGGACGGTTCAATAGCACCTAGCTCCAACATTCTCTGGATCTCACCTGCTACGGTCTGTCTGCGGGCTTCAGGAATGCGATATGGCTATAAAGAGCTTGAGGATCTGTAACAATATCATGCATAGTTACATGAGTGCAACCTGGCCACTCTGAAAACACATCGGCATTCCTAAGGAGGAATTCCTTCACCTCTTGGGCTTGTGCCCTTGACAGAGTCTCCGAGACCTTCACCTCAGTAACTCCCCCCTGAAGTGTAGGACTGAGACGCTCAGCCGCCATAGAAACTAAAGGTTCCTTCCAGGCCTTTATTAAATTGACATGATAGATTTTCATTTTTTTCCGTTTGTCGGTTGGTGGACTTTATAATTCACATCCCCTATTTTCTCTACAACCTCATAGGGCCCTTGCCATTTGGCCAGGAACTTACTTTCTGCGGTGGGAACCAGAACGAGGACCCGGTCACCCGGCTGAAAAACCCTGAGTCTGGCTCCCCGATTGTATATTCGACTTTGGGCCTCTTGAGCCTGTCTCATATGCTCTTGTACTATGGGCATTACAGCTGTGATACGGTCCTGCATCTGTAGAACATGTTCCACCACGGAGCGGTGGGGAGAGGGCTCCTCTTCCCACGACTCCTTCGCAATATCCAAAAGCCCCCGGGGGTGTCGCCCATACAAAAGCTCAAACGGGGAAAACCCAGTAGATGACTGAGGCACCTCACGAACAGCAAACATTAAGTAGGGGAGCAGGCAATCCCAATCTCTCCCGTCTGCCTCAACCACCCTTTTAACATTCTCTTGAGGGTTTTGTTGAAGCGCTCCACCAACCCATCAGTTTGAGGGTGATAGACTGATGTCCTTAACTGTTTTATACCCAGCAGCTTACACAAACCTTTCATTACATTGGACATAAAAGGTGTCCCTTGATCCGTCAGGATCTCTTTGGGAATGCCTGTTCTAGCAAACATATGAAACAGTTCCCGGGCAATTGTTTTCGCTGACGTGTTCCGCAGAGGAACCACCTCTGGATACCTGGTGGCATAGTCTAAAACCACAAGAATGTATTGATGTCCCTTTGCAGACTTCACCAGGGGCCCCACCAAATCCATCGCAATCCGGTGAAAAGGTACCTCAATGATGGGCAACGGTACCAAGGGTCCCCGGTAATGAGGTGCAGGGGACGTCAACTGACATTCTGGGCAAGACGCACAGAATCGTTTGACTTCTGCAAATACCCCAGGCCAAAAAAACCTTTGGAGTACCCGTTGCTGAGTTTTCTCAGCTGCCAGGTGTCCTCCCATGGGGTTTTTATGAGCCAGGTCAAGTACCACTTTCCTGTGCGATTTGGGAACAACTAGTTGCTCTACGACTTCACCCCTTATATTATCAACACGATAAAGAAGATCGTGGTTGACAGCAAAGTGATGATACACATTCTCCAAGCCCTTATTGTGGGCAACCCCATTAACCACAGCAACATTTTCCCAAGCATGAGATAACGTTGGGTCCCTCAATTGGGATGTGCCAAAGTTATCCTGAGAACAGTTTATTTCTGGCATAGGCAACTCTTCCACAGTCTCTTGAGGTCTCTCAGACTCCCCAACTAGCACAGAGAAGGGGAACTCGTCAGGCTCCACTGGGGCCAGTCCAACGGCTGAGACTTCAGAACCTGAATCCCCAATGTCAGGCAGGCTAGCAGGACTTTCATCCCCCACACTTAGGGAGATTCGAGGTGGAAACTCGACCATCCACAGGTCCCAGAATAAAGGAAAGTCCCGTCCTAGTATGACACTATGCATCAGGGATTTAGATACTCCAACCTCATGGGACGTCACACCAAACTGAGTCTCAATGGGGACCACGGCTGTACAATAACTCTTTGCATCACCATGTATGCACAAAACACCCATGCACTGTTTTTTCAGCTGGTCTGGAGCTACCAGGTCTGAATGTACAAGCGTAACGAGGCTCCCAGAATCCAGCAAGGCCTGGACACTCCTTCCACCTACTTTGACCCATGCCATGTGAGCCAGCGCCGATGTCAGACACGCCGGATGAGCGAAGAAGGATAGGCGCCGAGCTGCTCCACACTCCATAGGTTCTGGGACGAGAGGACATTTGGCAGCCACATGCCCCGGGCTTTGCACCTCCAGCACTGGACACCGGTCCCTGGTAGGGTCTCTTTCAGCAGCCTAGTATCCACGTTGGTCTTCATCCATGTTTTTGAACCAGCATCAGCATTTAAGGTTGCTGCGCCTCTTCCCGCCACTGCGGGCAGACGCCGCTTACAGGCAAGTTCTCGGGTCAGACCCCCTGCCAAAAACCCTCTGCCGCCAGGTAGCGTTCAACCATCTCAACTAACTCATTGACGGACTTTGGATCAGCGTGACTGACCCATTTTCTTAACTCATACGGCAGCGCTGTCAGGAAGCGATCCATTGTGACCCTTTCGACAATCTGGGGTGCCGTGAGTATCTCAGGCTGCAACCATTTCCGTACTCAGATAAATTAAGTCATGCATCTGTGACCTGGGAGAATTATTAGGTTGGTAATTCCAGCGGTGCACTCGTTGGGCCCGCACAGCAGGAGTGACACCCAAACGGCGGAGAATTTCTAGCTTTAGCTTCTCATAGTCCTGGGTATCCTCGGCAGACAAATCAAAATACGCTTTCTGAGAGTCACCCGTTAGAAACGGAGCAACCAACCCCGCCCACTGAGTCTTAGGCCACGCCTCTCGGTCTGCGGTACGTTCAAACGTATTCAGAAACGCTTCCACGTCATCGTGTGGGGTCATTTTCTGAAGAAAATGGCTTGCTTTTACCAACCCAGTATTGCTAGGTCGATCCTGACTTGTATTCGCCAGCTGCTGCAGAACCTCTGCAAGAGTTTCTCTGTCTTTCCGAGCAGCTTGAGCTTGCATTTGCCTGTCTCTTTCTGCGGCCTCAGCCAGTGCTGTCACCTGAGTACTCAACAGACGTACAATTTCCTGCTGCGCCTCCTGCTGGGCAGCCAAAGCCTTTTCATATCTGGCATTAGTCTCTTGCTGGACTGCATTTGCATCTTGCTGGGTTGCACAGGCTTGTGCCAACCTCAATACCAGATCTTCCATCGTATTGGATGAAAAGATGCAATGCAATTAAAGTGACTAGGAGGATGGTATCTGGCAGGGATCCGTATGCCCGCGTCCTCCACCAATTTGTGAACTGTTACGTCCTCTTGCGGGGATTGTCTTGTGTAGAAACAGGAATACTGACACCTTTGTAGCTTGTACGTCAGACTGTTGCTAGTTTATTTTGTAAGTTGCTCAAAATAACAAACAAAACCAAAACAAACAATAGCCGTCTGGCTCCTGCCTATCTCACTCGGCAGCACTAGCTAAACTCATAACACAAAACACAAAGAGCATTTTCAAGGGGGAAAAACAGAGCAACTTACAGTTCAGCAGTTAGATCAAAAAGCGACCACTCTCAGAGCTCCTAGGCTTGTAGCTTCTCAAACAGACTGCACACACACCCAGAGAGAGCCCCTGTGTCAGGCCTGCTGACCTGATTAATACCTCTGTGTGAGCAGTCCCCACAGGCAGGTAAAACCCGGACTGGCTCTGGGTGGTCAGGGAACCCACCCAACTCTTCCCTGACCGGCTCCAGGACCCTAAACTGGCTTTCTTTTTCCCCAGGAAGCTTCTAGAAACAAAGAAAACCAAACCTTCCTGGAGCCTTTTAACACATGAAGTCACAATATATATACATTCATTGACAAAAAAATAACGCACCTTGAGAAGAGTTAAATCTACCTAAGAAGAGTCATGGTTATTCCTAATCTCCTGCACTCTCACCCATCTGCTGATGATTGGCAGTTCTCTCTGAGAGATAAAGGGAGAAAACTAGGTAGAAGACTTTCAGTGATCAGCGGATGGGCAGGGAGAGCAGGAATTCATGAATAACCATGACTCTTCTCAGGTGGCCATGACTATTTTCCAGGCCTAGTCTGCAATGATTGTGATGTTGGTTCTCGCCAACCACTTTTTACTTATAAATGACAGAGCGCTAAAATCAACTCACCTGTCTCTACTTTATGGTGCCGTTAGTATGAACAGCATATAGTTGATGACAGGTTCCCTTTAACAACATATTTTCTTAAAAGACTTGATTTGATTTTGGAATAATAAATGATTTATATGTGATATAAAAATTATTCAAAATTATTTTAATAAATGTAGTTTAAATTCAATCAATTCTACTATGTCTAAATATTCTTGACTCTCCCACACTTTCAAGCTCAAAGATTATATGTAATATATAAATATATCTACAACAGAAAACTTATTATAGATATATATATATATATATACATTCATTGACAAAAAAATAACGCTCCCAGAAAGAAATATCAGATAGCTGCAAAATTTAGCATGCAGTTATGTCTCAGGCATAGATGTAAATGATTATAGGTGCAATCTGATTAGAAACTAGGTCTTGCCACAAGCGGGCATAAAAGTACTTGGCCCGTTGACTACTTCTGGGTACTGTACGTGTACCTCCTGGCGAGAAATTGTTGACTGTTTTACATTTTGTCCAGTTGACAAACTTTAAGAGAGGGACACATCACTGGACAAATTTATTAAAAAAGCGTTTGTGGCACGAGAGACAAAGATGGTGCCAGCTCACCCTTGCAGGGCAGTGGAGCATTCACAGATGCTTCTGACGCAGACAGCGACACAGAAGAAGCACAAGGTAAAACTGCATTACCGATTATCAGAAAATATCTTAAACAAGCACTCTGCAAGGCCATGGAGCCGGTGCTAAGTAAAATCACTGTGCTCCGACAGGAGATGAGACAAGTGGGAGACCGAGTGGAGTCTTTGGAGTCGCACCAAATATCCATGCTGGACTATCAAGCTGCCGCCACTCGCTCGTTCCAGCAGTGTAGTACCTACCCCAATGCCCTCCATAATGTTGTGGAGGATCAAGAGAACAGAGGGCGCCAAATCGGTCCCCCCTGGTGACATCCAACCAGCAATAATTTCTATATGCAAATCTCTACTGGGTCCGGACTATTCCCTGGACATAACAATAGAAAGAGCTGCACCCGAAACCAAAGCCTGATGATATGCAAATTCCTGAACTTCCAAGTTAAGACATCAGTTCTTGAGGTGGCTAGGAACCATTCTGAACTCTCTCATGAGGGATCCTCGATCACCGTTTATCAAGACCTCGCCCGCTCAACTCTTAAAAAGCACAGATCACTCAAGCCGTTCACGGAGTGGCTGAGGGCCCACAAAATTCCATACAGATTGACTTTTCCACGCGGAACGCCGTACCACCATTTCGGCATACGCCGACCCCGCGACCGCTCTTGAACACCTGCAGATCCCGTTGTTAGCTGTGGAAAACCAGGAACTCTACCAGGATCTTGCAGATCTACCGGCTACACCAGTAGTGACACCGTTTTTCACCCAACTTACTCCTAAAGTCCAACACTCAAAGAAAAGGAACCAGATGATGACTCTGAAGAGACTCTCACAAGATCCGTGATATGTAGCTTTCCTCTCTCTTTATATTTTCCTTCGTCTTTTTGGCTATCTTACCTGCCCTATGCCTCCCGGCTAAGTCTGACTATCGATCTATTTGATCCTTTGTGCTCCAACACTGTACTATTTTCTTCTTTTTGTCCTATCTGCTATCTCCCTCACCAACCTAGTACTCTCTCATATCAACCATTTTCTATGCCATTGCTTCACTTCTGTTTGAAGGTAGAGAGGTCCGCTATTTGGTCTGATGACTATTCTCCTCCATTGCGACCTCCATTTTTGCTCTAATTTATGCATATTTGTAATTGTTTTGTTATTGCTTTCCTCATCCCTCTTCCCTTACTTTTTATGTTCTGTTGTGTTTAAGGTACAGGATGTTCTTCTCCTTGCTTGGGAATTTCGTGATGATCTATCGGGGACCCATGCTCCTTCCCCGGGGTGGAAAATCTACTTTCTTATTAGGGTGTTTTCTGGAGGGATGCGGTTGAAGCGTCAAGGTAACTCCTTCTTTTTCTGTAGCCATGGCTGATTTACGGATCGCCACCTACAATGTCAAAGGTTTTAATTCTCCCTCGAAACAAAGCCAAATTTTCACCTTCTTGCATAAATCTAGCGTGGGGGTACTGCTCCTCCAGGAAACACACTTTTGATTCAACCACTATCCAAACCTCTCCTTTTCATATTATTCCCAGTGGTTCCACTGCGGGGGTGGGTCCTCGGCCTCAGGAGGAGTGAGCATCGGGTACCAGAGAAAGATCCCCTTCCAATACACTAGCCATCTCCAAGACCCGGAGGGTAGATATATAATGTGAAGGGACATATTAGCCCCCAAACATACATGTTCCCCAATCTTTATGCCCCAAATGCTGGGCAAGCCCAGTGACTGTCTGAAATTATACCTACCATAGAATCTTTTAAGGAAGGGTTCGTAGTCTTAGGCTGCTGTGATTTAAACATCAAACTCCATCCAACTATCAAGTCCTCTACACAAAAATCCGCCCCAACACTTGGAGCTCTATGTTCCATTAGAGAGGGGTTTTGGAGATTACATTTAGTCGACTCTTGACGCACATTAACCTCAAATTCCATGGATTACACTTTTTATTCACACTTACACGGCTCCTATAGCCGTTTAGATTATTTATTTGTCTCGAAAGAACACCTCCAGCTTTGCTCTGAGGCCAGAATAGGTTCTATTCACCTATCCAATCACGCCCCCGTTTTTTTCTATATTCAAGCTCCTTCACGCTCCCCTATAGTTTCCAAATGGCGCCTCAATGAATCTTAGCCCAATGGAAACTGAAAGTAGATCAGCTCTACCATTTTGAGGAAATCTCCTCGTGGGAAGCACGAGCACACCCGCACTTCCTAACACAATGGGGACTATGGGCTACTCATAGGTTCCCAGAAATCGGTTCCATGAAAATTTAGGGGCAACATCCTGTAGTTCTTTTTAAAAGTTTACTGTGTATGACCCATTGCTGTCCTTTGTGCTACCCATGGTGGCTTGGTGGGGTGGCTTTACCCCTTTAAGGGTTTACGTTACTCTCTTTCCATTTCGCATTCTTCATACGACCTTCCCTATCTGCTGATGAACATGTCGCATTTTTGTTTATATATGCTGTAAGAGGGTGCAAGGTGTTGTTTTTGATAGCAGGTACGTGTCACCGAGGTTGCTGGCCTCGGTGAGGTAAGAGCCGGGGTTTTTGGTCTGCAGCAGCTAGTGCTGCTCTGTTAAATAGCATGGCTGCAAAGCCGATCCGGGCCGGCTCTTACTGGGAGCAGCTAAAGAGTAGGGTGGGTGGCTGCTCCCCACGGTCCAGTCCATGTTTTGGGGCTGGGTATAAAACGCAGCCAGCAGCTGTGTCTGGTGTGTGTGATTATCCTGGAGCCTGCAAACAGGGCTGAGAAATTCTCTGTCCTGGAGGAAGGAGCTCAGCAAGGTGGTGTTGCCCTGCGACCTGAAGGTGGAATCGCCTGCGGCTGAGCCGACTGCTAGGTGTGAACCCGCACCTAAACCACCCAAGGTGACTGGACCGTGTGTTGGCCTGTTTTGGTTTTCCACATGATTTCTGTTGTGTATGAACTGTCACCAAGAGACTGTTTTCATTTCTGGTGTGCAAGTGTGAATAAAACACTGTTTGATGCACAATCTGGACTCCTTGTTTTGCCTCTAAACTGCACCCGCACCGCTGTCTACCAGAGCGACTCCCCACATTTGGTGTCGGATGCGGGCATGCGCAGTGAGGCTGGCGTGAACGCCGAACTTTGTTTTTGCTGGGCAAAAGTGAATGTCCTATATTAAGCCGGCAAAGTTGCAGCCTGTGATCCCACGACAAAATGGAGGCGGCTGTGAAAGCCCTCATAGAGGCTAACGTGCAGCAGCGGGAGACCAACCAGCTACTGCTACAGCACGTGATGGCGTTGCAAGCGGCAGGAGCGTCCCACCGCGTCCACGATGCCCGGAAAGCTGTCCGTACCGCGATCCCTAAGATGACCCCCTCGGATGATGTTGAGACCTATCTGGCGGTGTTCGAGAAGGTGGCCGTGAGGGAGAAATTACCCGAGAACAGTGGGCAGAGGTCATCGCTCCGTTCCTGGCGTCTGGACCCCAGCAAGTATTTTTGACCTCCCAGGTGACCAAGCAGCTGACTACCCGACTGTGAAAGGTGAGATCCTGGCAAGACTGGGGGTGAATGTTTTGGTCCGGGCCCAGCGGGTGCATCAGTGGGAGTTTAACCGGCTGAACCCGCCCGGCCACAATACTATGACTTGCTACAACGGTTGCAAAAATGGCTGCAGCCAGACATACTGACTCCCACTGCTATGCTCGACCGTCTGTTAGCCGATGTCTTCTGGAGGGCTTTGCCTTACCCTCTCCAGCACTGGATCGGCCAGGTATCGCCCACCAATGCCCTGGAGATGGTCGACCTGGTGGAGCGGTGCAGAGGCCACCAGAAACCTGCAGGGGCGTCTTGCTGGGAAGGGTCAGTTAAACCCCGGAGGCCTCTGCCCCAGTTCCAACGTCCGGCGACAGAGCGGCCTGCACGGAATATACCCCCTGCGAGCCCGCCTCCCGTGGTATGCTGGAGGTGTCAGGAGCCAGGCCACATCAGGGCCGACTGTCCGCGTCGGGATGAGCTGATGGAGGTGAACTACGGGGTCGCCACTCCTTGTATGCACGGAAGCTGTGCGCAACTGGCACCCGTGAGGTACAAGACCATAACCACCTGTGTCAGGTAGAGGTGGGAGATTCGCTGGCGGTGGCTCTGCTGGACTCCGGGAGTTTAGTCTCCCTGGTAAGGGCTGCCCTGGTACGGCCTGCGGAGTATACTGGCCGTAAAGTCGGGGTCCTGTGCATCCACGGAGACCTGAAAGACTATCCCACTGCACTAGTGACTTTGTCCACAGCGGCTGGTAGGTGGACCCACGAGGTGGCTGTCGCTACTACACTCCCACACGAACTAATACTTGGGAGGGACTTCCCGGTTTTCCGGCGCTGTGGCCGGCAATAAAGGTATCTGAGGGACCCGAGACAGGGGTGACCCTAGCAGAGTGGCCTGATACCGCTGGAAGGCCAGAACCCTGGGAGCCCGAGTCTGAAGGGCCGGCGGTAGGGGTGACCACTGCTCCGGCGGTAGAGGGAAACAACCCCACTGAGTGTAATGGTGGGAGACACGGAGGACTTGCCACCGGGACCTGAGTTGGCAGACCTCAATGTCTCCGGGAAAATTTTGGGACCGCACAACACCGGGACCAAACCCTAACCAGGGCCTGGGAGAATGTGCTGGAAATTGATGGTAAACCCCAGAAACCAGGGGCTGAATTAATGTTTCCACGATTTATTGTTCTGCAGGATATGTTGTATCGGGTGAACCAAGTCCGAGGTGAACCTGTTGAACAGTTGGTGGTGCCCACAGCGTATCGCAAGCTTGTCATGGAGCTTGCCCACCAACATGTTCTTGGGGACACCTGGGGTGGCAGAAAACCCAGGACCGCATACTGCAGCGGTTTTATTGGCCCGGTGTGTTCAAGGAGGTAGAAGATTGTTGTAAGTCCTGTCCAACCTGTCAGATAACTAGCCCCCAGCCTCATTTCCGTAGTCCTCTGGTACCTCTGCCAATTATTGAAGTACCGTTTGAGCGAATCGCTATGGATTTAGTGGGCCTGTACCAAAGTCTGCCAGGGGCCACCAACACATTCTGGTAGTTCTCGACTATGCCACTCGGTATCCGGAGGCGGTGCCTCTGCGACATACCTCAGCTAGGCTCATTGCCAAAGAGTTAATGGAGATGTTTTCCCGTGTGGGCCTGCCAAAAGAGGTTCTGACAGACCAAGGGACCCCTTTTATGTCCAAAGTAATGAAGGAACTGTGTAAATTGTTGCGTATAAAGCAGTTACGGACGTCCGTTTACCATCCGCAAACAGACGGTCTTGTTGAGAGAGTTTAACCAAACTCTAAAAAATATGTTAAAAGGGTGGTGTCTAGAGATGGGAAGGACTGGGACCTGCTTCTGCCCTATCTCATGTTCGCAGTGCGAGAGGTACCCCAGGCCTCTACTGGGTTCTCGCCCTTCGAACTGCTTTATAGCAGACACCCTCGGGGCCTGTTGGATATCGCCAAGGAAGCATGGGAACAACAGCCTGTCCCCCACAAAAGTGTCATTGAGTATGTCACCCAGATGCAGGAACGGATAGAAAGGGTGTTGCCGCTGGTCCGGGAGCATATGGAGGCAGCGCAACAAGCCCAGAGTAGGGTGTATAATCGTCAGGCTCGAGTGCGGGGCTTCCATCCGGGAGATCGGGTTTTGGTTCTGGTACCCACCCTTGACAGCAAGTTCCTAGCTAGGTGGCAGGGCCCCTATGAGGTGATCGAGAAGGTAGGGAAGTAAATTACAAAGTACACCAGCCAGGGCGGCGCAAGCCGAGCAGGTGTACCACGTGAATTTACTTAAGCCGTGGAAAGATAGGGACACGGCTGACGACAACAGCCCCAGCCAGGGCTTCTAGGTGAAAAGGGTCCAGCCCCACAGTTCGAGGCCTGTGAAGCAGTAACCACGGTAAAATTGCAGACAGCCTGTCTTCCAAACAAGTTCAGGAAGTCAGGGAGTTCATCAGTCGGAACACGGATGTGTTCTCGGACCTCCTGGCCGCACGTCTCTCATCCAACATGACATCGTCACTGAGCCTCAGGCCAAGATCCGGTTAAAACCATACCGGGTACCCGAGGCTCGGCGACGGGCCATCGCGGAGGAAGTACAGTTAATGTTGAAGCTTCGATGTCATTGAGGAGTCGAAAAGTGAGTGGGCCAGTCCCATAGTCCTAATACCCAAGCCGGATGGGACGTTGCGGTTCTGCAACGACTTTCATAAGTTAAATGAAGTATCCAAGTTTGACGCGTATCCCATGCCCCGAGTAGACGAGCTGGTTGAAAGTTTAGGACAAGCCCGTTATTTTTCTGTGCTGGACCTCACTAAAGGGTACTGGCAGGTACCCTTAACGAGTCGGCTAAGGAAAAACCGCATTTGTTACCCCGCAGGGCCTGTATCACTACAAGGTGTTACCCTTTGGCCTGCATGGCGCCCCCGCCACTTTCCAAGGTTAATGGACATAGTGCTGCGACCACATCGTCGGTGCGCCTCGGCCTACTTAGATGATGTAGTCATCCACAGCACCGACTGGGAAAGCCATTTACCCAAGGTGCAGGCGGTAGTGGATGCCCTGAGGAAAGCCGGACTGACCGCTAACCCAAAGAAGTGCTCCATAGGGTTAGAGGAGACAAAATATCTGGGATATGTAATTGGGCGGGAGTCATCAAACCTCAGGTAACCAAGGTAGAGGCCATTCGTAACTGGCCCCGACCGGTCACCACCAGGCAGGTAAAGTCGTTCCTGGGGATTGTAGGTTACTACATGAGGTTTGTGCCCCACTTTGCCACAATAGCAGCGCCGTTGACAGACCTCTTGAAGGGGCGAAAGTCTGGGAGGGTTAGCTGGAGTGAGAAGGCGGAGGAGGCTTTCGCCGCGTTGAAGTCGGCCCTGTGTGGGTCCCGGTTTTGGTGACACCCGACTTCAACAAGGAGTTTGTCGTACAGACCGACGCCTCGGAGGTAGGCCTCGGTGCGGTACTGTCTCAGGAGGTCAACGGGGAAGAACATCCCGTTGTCTTCCTGAGCCGTAGCTCAATCCCGCCGAGTCAGATATAGTATAGTGGAGAGGGAGTGCCTGGCTATCAAGTGGGCACTCGAATCTCTCCGCTACTACTTGTTAGGGAGGAGGTTCCGTCTGGTGACCGACCATTCCCCCTCAAATGGATGAGTCAGGCCAAGGAGAGGAATGCTCGGGTCACCAGGTGGTTCCTATCTCTTCAGAATTTCAAATTCTTCGTGGAACACAGGGCAGGCCGCTTGCAGGGCAACGCAGATGCCCTGTCCCGCGTCCACTGCCTCACGTGTGTTCACCCCCTCAGGGTTGAACAAAGGGGGTGTGTAAGAGGGTGCAAGGTGTTGTTTTTGATAGCAGGTACGTGTCACCGAGGTTGCTGGCCTCGGTGAGGTAGAACCGGGGTTTTTGGTCTGCAGCAGCTAGTGCTGCTCTGTTAAATAGCATGGCTGCAAAGCCGATCCGGGCCGGCTCTTACTGGGAGCAGCTAAAGAGTAGGGTGGGTGGCTGCTCCCCACGGTCCAGTCCATGTTTTGGGGCTGGGTATAAAACGCAGCCAGCAGCTGTGTCTGGTGTGTGTGATTATCCTGGAGCCTGCAAACAGGGCTGAGAAATTCTCTGTCCTGGAGGAAGGAGCTCAGCAAGGTGGTGTTGCCCTGCGACCTGAAGGTGGAATCGCCTGCGGCTGAGCCGACTGCTAGGTGTGAACCCGCACCTAAACCACCCAAGGTGACTGGACCGTGTGTTGGCCTGTTTTTGGTTTTTCCACATGATTTCTGTTGTGTATGAACTGTCACCAAGAGACTGTTTTCATTTCTGGTGTGCAAGTGTGAATAAAACACTGTTTGATGCACAATCTGGACTCCTTGTTTTGCCTCTAAACTGCACCCGCACCGCTGTCTACCAGAGCGACTCCCCACAATGCCTACTTGTGATAACTAATATGTATTGCTGTCAATACCTTGTATCATCCCTCCTACTTGTGATATGTGATTTTTTACATATGAACACCTTGTACCATGTTGTACTGTTAAATTGCTAACCTGTTATTGGGTGTTTCACCCATAAAAATAAAAATTGTTGAACAAAAAAAAAAAGTGTGTGCCCATTTGAGGGAGTTAACAAGAGGCACTTCCCTTAATCTACCTGAGTAGAAAACAATATCCTAAAGAACTCACCTCCTTATATGGAGCCTTCGGCCTGAAATGAGCTGTCCCGTCTGAAACCTTTCCTTAATCTGAAAGCCATGGACAGCCCTACCTATTGAAATCAATGAGCTCACTAGGGGGCAAAAGAAAAGAAAAAAATTTAAAGCTGCCATGTGATTCCATAGGTAAGTGAGTCCTCATGTGGTTTCCACTCAAGTAAAAGGAGAATTTAAGGGTTGGGCAGTCTACAAAGGGTATTATGCTCAACAGAATTAAATGCATCAACAAAACAGGGGGCTATCACTTGGCAACACTAGAAGAAAATCACTAATTCACAAGGCTCACCTAAGTTTAAATTTTAAACTGGTTCTGTAAGCTTAATGTGCCGCCGTATGTATGTAACTGTAACTATAAGTCTGTACTACTAGTAGCCAAAATGGTACAAAAACCATTGATGTTGATTTACTATGCCTAAAGTCTGCCACATTTGTTAAATGTCACTGAAAGTTTTTTGCCTCTACCAACAAGGGGGACTGAAGGGGTAAGGCTTAGCAGTAAAAAAAATTGTGCCAAAATTAAGGCGATTAATTCTGGCATGTAAGCGACCTAATAGGTGGTAAAACTTTGACTAGACAGTCTTTTGGTTGTTAAGAGCACTGAAAGAATACTCCGGTCTCATAGTTTGGTTGAATTTATGATCAAAAGTTCAAAAGTTGTATCCCCCCCCTCCCCCCCTCCCCCCTCCAACTTCTCTTCAAGGAGGTGACTTACAGGTTTCTGTGTATATGCTGTTAGTAGACACATGGCACAACATTTAAGGTGCCTTATCATTTATTTGTATAGTGGCAATATTTTTTCGGGGCTGTACTGATATTTTCATGACTCACATTGGTCCCTCTACCTATTGAGGCCAACAATCTAAATTCCAAATTGAACTTTCAGTTTGTTTTAGAGTATGGGAGCATACCAGAGTACCGAGAGGAAACCCTTGTAAACATGGGGAGAACATAAAGCTATACAGACATCTAGCTGTAATATACTGCCCCTACATGGGGTAGCATATTAAGTTCTATGGTAGCAGTCAGGAGGATAAAAAAATAATGAAAAGTGTATATATTGAAAGAGTCATTTAGGTTTCTATATTATTATGGAAAATGTAATTTACTTCTTATTTAAATGTATTGAACTACATTTTAACTATACAGTCCACACATTGTTATGCTGGAATTAGGGTTTTTAGGCTTTTTTGGCTCATATGGCCACACAATGGCACTGTCAAGTTGTACAGAGGAGTAATGGGACACACAAAAAAGCTACAAACTCTTTCTGCACCTCCATATTTCTCTGATTTCACATTGGAGAATAAAGAGCTTTATTTTTTCTCTTATATCTGAGGGAAAAAAATATATACAACATTCCATTGGATGATGTTATTACATAAGGCTGTATGTAAGCACCATAAGGTAGCACAAGGTATTCCTACAGATTTAAATTTGGAGTCATGTCCATAAGGCCTACAGCTGACCACATATATTTTCAACTCTGAATGTTTCTGACAACATGGCTCTGATTGTGGAATCATGGTCATGTTTATTTTCTCATTGCTCCTATTGTATTTATTTTTACATGACTACTACTATGTTATTGTTCATACATGCAAAAAAAAAAAAAGTCCATCAACTTCAACCTACTGTCCTACAGTGTTGAACTAGAGGAAGTCAAAAAATAAATTAAAAGCAATGAAGTAGCCATTTGCCTTATAATAAGTAGGAAAGAATTTCCTCCTGACTCCAAACATGGCATTCAGAATAAATCCCTGGATCTGGATGTGTTGTTGTATTATTCATGCTGATATAGTTTAATTCATTTTAATTAAAATCACTGTTAACAAGCTCAATGTCAGTGATCCGTTAGCACCTGGTCTTCTGTCCTCTACAGCACATTTATGATTCTCCAAGCTCTGCTTTGTTTTGACAAGCAGTACACTTGTCAGATGGTCCCCTTACTCACTAAGAAAGCATTCTGTAAAATTCACTGCTTGTCAAGACAGATCTAAGAGTTGGATTAGCATTGAGGGGAAATGGACTGACTGTGTAAAACTGGTTAATAGTCACTTAAAACTGAAATAATATAGTTATATAGTATAGCGTACTGTATATACATTGCAATGTATACAAAATAACATGTTGTATAACATGTACCAATGACACAATAATGAATTTAGTAAATGAAAATAAAGAATCATATTGCTATAACTGATTTATTCAAATGAGGACAGATGTATGATACTCTAATAAAGTCATCCTAGTGGATACAGCCAAACTCACCAAGCAGTCTGAAAGTGCCAGGCATAGAGGGGAGAAAAAAAGCATTTCATCCTTATGTTAGCAATGAGAGACAATCACCCCAAAACAACTGTTGGCATATGAAGTCCGGGCTTTGTTATAATCCTCAACTGTGTCTCAAGACCTGTCTAAAAGGTTGAATGGCTATCTTACTCCTGGAAGCACCAGAGGCTCAGCTTTCTGTAATTTTCTTTTTTGAAACAAGAGCTAATATGTATACTTTTATTCCCCAGAGGAGCATTTCATGGCCTATAAAACTACTTATATCTACCAGACACTCTCCATGAGGAGAAATAGTATTCCCTGGATCTCTGACAAAGACCTCTCACCTAGCAAGTCAATTCTTGTTTTCATAAGCTTCCCAATGTGTGTAATTGGTATGACTACTGCAGGGAGAACAGAGTGGCAGGTGGAACAAGCCTTAAAAAATATTACAGAGCAAAACATACTGGGTTTTCCTAGAAACCTTAGTGGAAAGCTAATAAAAACAGGAAGTTCTACATGTAAACATCCTGCCCAGATGATTTTTTGCAGTAAGCAGGGAAAGGAAACTACTCTGGGCAGATAAAAAAATCCTTCTGAAACTGGTGAACCCTTGAACCCCTTCTTGACTGGACAATTTTCTGTCAATCCATTTCTGTTTTTTACTCTCTGCCTTTCTTAGAGCTATAACTTTTTTATTTTTCCATTCACATAACTGTATATGATCTTGTAGTAGTACAAGTAGTACTGTCTAAAAAAAACATTTATTATTGCATATGATATAGTGTGAAGCTGGAAAAAATGAGGTAGAATTGGAGAAAATGCAAAAAAAAAAAAAGTATGGGGTTTGTTTTTAAAGTGTTCCTTATATGGAAAAAATTTCACATCAACTTCATTTCCCGAATCAGTATCATTATCGCACATTACACTTTACCTCTGGGTTTCTGCTGTGTAAAAAAATCAGGCATCCGGGGTTTAGGATACCCGCTCAGTATTAAGCGGGTGCCATCTTTAACTCCTTAAGATATTCCATTTTGATCGATTTTTTTCTGCTAACAAACCAAGGGTTAACAGCCATACAAAACTCCGTTTACAGAAACACCCCATATGTGGCCGTAAACTGCTGTACGGGCACACAGCAGGGCGCAGAAGGAAAGTAACGCCATATGGTTTTTGGAAGGCAGATTTCACTGGGATAATTTTAAGTTGCCATGTCACATTTGAAGACCCCCTGATGCACCCCTGGAGTAGAAACTCTAAAAAAGTGACCCCATTTTGGAAACTACGTGATAAGGTGGCAGTTCTGTTGGTACTATTTTAGAGTACATATGATTTTTGGTTGCTTTATATTACACTTTTTGTGAGGCAAGGAAACAAAAAATATAGCTGTTTTGCCACTGTTTTCGTTTTTTAGGTTTTTTACAATGTTGATCTGACAGGTTAGATCATGTGCTATTTCTATAGAGCAAGTTGTTATGGACGCGACAATACAAAATATGACTGGCTAAAGTCTCATTTTTAATATCAGTGTGAGGGTTTAGTCAGACTTTAATGTTTGCATCCACCACAGTAGTGGGCCTAATCTTGTAACTATTTATTCCTCCCTACATGGACATCGCACGTGCCGTGGTCAGCGCTGACCTCAAGGGTTAATGCACCGGTATCGGTGATTTCACCGATGCTAGAGCATGCAGCAGGGGTCTGGCTATCAGTGACTGCCGTACCCCTGCCGCGGATCGGATGGGCGCATCTCCTGCACCTACCTGATCACCACGCTGTACATGTATGACGCTAGTGGTTAAGTCACGGACATCTGCGCCGTACATGTACGAAACGGCACAGGTCCTTAAGGGGTTAATGATCCAAAAAAAGAAAATGTAATTTACAAAATGATCCAAACATAAAGTAGACATATGGGAAATGTAAAGTAATAACTATTTTAGGAGGTATAACTATCTGTTTTAAAAGCAGAGTTTTAAAATTTCAAATTTTTCCAAATTTTTGGTAAATTTGGTATTTGTTTTTATAAATAAAAATAAAATATTTTGACTCAAATTTACCACTGTCATGAAGTACAATATGTGACAAGAACACAATATCAGAATGGCTTGGATAAGTAAAAGCGTTTTAAAGTTATCACCATGCACATGTTACACAAGTTACACATGCCAGATTTGCAAAAAATGACCTGGTCCTTAAGGTGAAAAATGGCAGGGTCCTGAAGGGGTTAATGACCCGACATAAACCATACATATGTAGCATATTGCAGAAAGGGGTTAAGGTTTCTTAATAAAATTAATGCTGATAGAAATAAACATTTCCTTAAATATATATATTTGTGGTTGGGGCTACATGACACGTAACCGTCTACCTGCCTAACTAACTAAACTAAGCGGCTTGAATTGTGCCATAACCGCTGCGTAGGAGGAATGCCTGAAAGGGGGGCATACCCTGCAAGGTGTTTATGAAAAAGAAGGGCGGGTTGGGAGGGTACGCAGCACCGTCGACACACCCAGGGGAGGCGCCTGCCTGGTATAAATGTACTACTTACGCCCTCCCACAAATACAGGCCAATAAATCGGCCTTTACATATATATATATATATATATATATATATATATATATATATATATATATATATATATATATATATATTCATATATATATATATATATATATATATATATATATATTCACATAATGGGGCGAGAACCTAGCAGTCAAAGAAAATGGCTAGCTTACAGTCACTTTTCATATAATATTTAATTAATCATAAACAATGAAATACATATAGTAATACAATAATATATAATAAAACACTGTCACTGTCCCTTTTAAATCGCTAAAATTCGGAGCTCACGCATATAGGACTAGTATATATAAGCTACAAGACGGCTAAATTATAATTGCAGTTGGTAACAGTTCGTATTTGTGCATTCACTAGATGAATTTGTCTCTAATTATATCCTTATTTGCCGTGCAATGGTAACCAAATGTAACGCATAGACACTAAGCAAAAGTCAATATACTTGCACTTCTGCTCTTATGCTGGGCCTTGCGGTACTACAAAAGTTCAATAGAGGGATCAGACTCTAGTGTCTACTGCTCACGAGTCTCCCCTTCCACAAACCACCGCTCAGCCTACTGGTCTTATGCCTCTGTGCTTATACAGAGACTCACAGTACTATAGAAGTTTAGTGGAGAAATTATTATTAACTATGCGTCTTTGGACTCAGGTTACTCTATTATTCACTATATCCCTAGACAAAGTATATATATAAGGCAGACAACCCCAGAATGAGAACAAAAACTAAAAACAGAAATAAAAATAAAAATATAGAATATAAAAATAAAAAAATATATAATCTTCTGATTGTACACTTATCTACCTTTATGATGATAAGGGGTGAAGGGAAAGACACAGAAAGTGAACCTGGCATCGACTCTGTGTGTACTGTACACCCACCCTATTGCAAAAATCCTAACATTTCTACATTTATTATAAAATATAACATATTATTATTATTAAGAATAATATTTTTATTATTATTATTATTATTATTATTATTATTATTATTATTATTATTATCATTATTATTATTTATATTATTGTACTACTATATGTATTGTAGTGTTTATGATTAAGTAAATATTATATGCAAATTGACTGTAAGCTAGCCATTTTCTTTGAAAGTTTTCTAGCTGCTAAATGGTAGTTAGTTGGCTGTGGTCCAGTTTGGTACACTGGTGAGCATCCCTGTTGTTTTGATTATTATTGAGAATCTAGCAGTTCCTGATAATTGTGTATTTTATTTTTACATTGTCTCATTCCAAGAGCTATACGTTTTTATTTTTTTATTTACTTTGATACAGGCTATATGAGGGCTTTGTGGGAAGAAAATATTCTTAGGGAACCCTATTCTAAGACTAATTATTACTTTATTTTTATTAACAGACCTCAGGAGTGTTTTTAGGCTCCAGCTGCCATAAAAGCCTCTCAGCACCCTTTTATTGTGTAGCTGGAAGCTAATGGGTTGACAGATAAAAACCCCTCCCTCTGTTAAACTCCTTAGATGTCATGGCTGTTATGGACTATGGCATCTAAATGGTTAACTGACATGATTGGGTATAGTAAGGAGGATGGGAGAGGAACCACTGTACCCAAGGGAGCCAGCAGATGCTTATTCACAGGAAGGTGGCTTCACAAAGAAGATGAACTTCCAGCTGCTTCATCCTATATGCTCTCTCTTCGCTTCCTCTTTCCTCCACCCACTGTGAGCATTCACTACTCTCTTCATGGCAATTGCATCTATAAATATGTTCCAAGGCTCATATGATAAAGTGTGCCTTGAGAGCTGTTTAATCACCAACTTGTGCTTCCTATTGAAGCAGATGCATCATTTATTTCAACTTTTGGCATTATTAGCTGCTCAGACATCTGCAAACATATACACCATCAAAGATCTTCCAAAGATCCTGACAGTGAGTTTACCAGATTGTTATATTTAAGGGTATGTTCACATAGGGCAGATATTCTGTTAATTTTTCTTCTGGATTCTGCAGACAGAAAATGAGCAGAGTATTACTTTTGCAGCACAGTAGATAAGATTTACAAAATCTCATCCTACACTGTGGAAAAATCTGCATAGAATCTGTGTGGAAATTGACCTGCAGTGGGGACTTCCACAACAAAATCTAAGCTAAATGCAGATGTACATTAACTCATACGGCTTTTGGAATGGATTTGCCTCAGATTTATTTTAAATTTAAGACCCAAGTTGATGTACCCTCATAGTTGCAAGATATTCAAAAACTGTAAAATTGACAGGCATTGCAACACGAGAAACATAATGTATGCATATAGTTAAAAATCAGGTTAATATTTATAGGAACTTCAGCAGAGGAATAACATTTTAAGTTCACATTATCTCAGTGTTCAGCTCTTAATGTTATCCCTATAATTTTCTTTTCTGCAGATGTTTTCAGCAAGTGGAGCCGCCAAAAAAACATGCTGTCAACAAATATAGAAACAGGAGTACTTTTTGCTAATTTTACTTTACAAAAATTTTTTGCTTGGAAATACTCTAAGACAGAATAGTTCCAAGATTAAACCACCATGTATTATGAAGAGGAAGGCCATTTACACGGTGCACTAAGGGCTAGTACTATGATCAAAAACCAATAAAAGTTTTTACACATGGCCAAGGTTTACTGAATGAGAACTCTAAAACATCATTTAGAATTTTATCATTTTATTTGCATATTTCCTCTTTATTTCTTTCTGTTTATCTGGAAATATGCCATGAAACACACATGCATAGGGATACAATATTGAGTGATATTGTAGCTAGTAATAGGTAGATAGATAGAGAGATAGATATATGTAGATCGATAAAACGACGAAAATAAGAAATTTGTATGTGACTTGTTTCCTATATTCATGATTAATATTTCAAAGGGTTAATGATTAAATGGTAGTGTATTGGCTGGTGATGACCTTCTGCTGTTTATTACCTCACATTCTTTATGAGACTGGACATGGTGAGTGGAGAACTATGGGATTTTCAGGCCCAATCTTGCCTTCGTTTGAAGAGACTGAAAATCAGACTCAAACCATCTAAGCTTTAGTCACCAAATTAATTGGCTGAAGGCAGGGCATGTCAGATAACATTATCTGTTAACCTATGACTGGGCAAAGGAAATATAGGGTGTGTTTGTGCTGTGGCTATGTTTGCGGTGTCACCACATGCTGCTGCTCTTCAGAAAGGATGGTAAGGATAAGGTGTGGTGTAGCCCAACAAGTTCAAAGAGTCAGGGTCTACAGTAAACCAGTCTGCTTCTTTACTGGTGGAGCTCAACTACAAGACAATAGAGCCAAGGAACTGAGCTGGGAAGAAGAAGGGTTTATGGTCAGGAAAGGTCTGAGCTAGCTGTCCCTCTCTCTCCCTCAGAAGGCTGGTACACTGACCAAAGGCTGGTAGCCCAGGGGCTGTAGCTCAGTTGTCTGGTTGGTTCCCTGGCCACAGTGATGGTGACCCAGGATCTGTGGAAGAGTACCCCATGTCTCAGCATCTTATTCTGGTCACTCATTCAGTCTAGCAGAGTCTCTCATACTATGAACTGGTCCCTATCTGCAGACCACTAAGGGGTCTGACTGCTTTCCCTATGTACGGGTACAAGCTGAACAAGAAACTTCTAGTTGGACAAAAACAGAGCTAAACCAGAAAGTAATAACTGGCTGTGCATTAACCCTTTATACAGTGCAGCGCAGCTACAGTGTAATAACAGTGCAAATAAACAGGATATATTACAATAAACATATGAATGTAGTTCAACAAAATGGAACAGGATACGGGCACCAAACAATATAAATCACAGTGCAACTTAACCCTTCAAAGTGCAATAAAGTAGGGAGCTAATTGCTTTGCATAGTAGCAATAAGGCCAAATGTCCTCAAATGTCCATAGTCAAAAGTACCCTTGCTCCTGGGCACTACATTTGCCCAACCAAACTTTTGAAGAAACCTACCTGGTTATGTGAGTGGGGAGAATCTGTGTGTGGAGTGGTGATTTAACATCAGAACACTGCTTCCTGGGTAAAACGACAAGTACTGAATGCCAAACTCCACTGGCAGAAATACTTGAACCAAATCTTCCTTAGGGATGTGAATTTAGGTTTATGTAACTGCCTTTTCTTTTACCTATCTTTGTATTGTCTGTCTGTAACTGCAATTTGTGTGCACCGTTGCTAAATTAAAAACATTAAAAAACTAAATTAAAGTTAAGTTAGGGTCCTTTCACACTGGCGTTTTGGTTTTCCGGCATAGAGATCCGTCGTCGGGTCTCTATGCCGGAAGAATCCTGATCAGGATTATCCCAATGCATTCTGAATGGAGAGAAATCCGTTTAGGATGCATCAGGATGTCTTCAGTTCAGGACCGGAACGTTTTTAGGACGCAGCAAATACCGCAGCATGCTGCGCTTTTTGTTCCGTCCAAAAATCCGGAACACTTGTCGCAAGGCTGGATCCGGAATTAATGCCCATTGAAAGGCATTAATCCAGATCCGGCCTTAAGCTTAACGTCGTTTTGCCGGATCCGACGTTTAGCTTTTTCTTAATTGTTACCATGGCAGCCAGGACGCTAAAGTCCTGGTTGCCATGGTAAAATGTAGTGGGGAGCGGGGGAGCAGTATACTTACCATCGGTGCGGTTCCTGGGGCGCTCCAGAGTGACGTCAGGGCGCCCCACACGCATGGATCACATGATCACATGGATCACGTGATCCATGGGCATGGGGCGCTCTGACGTCATTCAGGAGCGCCCGGGAGCCGCACGGACTGTAAGTATACCGCTCCCCCGCTCCCCACTACTACTATGGCAACCAGGACTTTAATAGCGTCCTGGCTGCCATAGTAACCTGAAAGCATTTCGAAGACTGATCAGGATCCTGATCAGTCTTCTAATGCTTCAGGCGACTTGCGTTCTGACGGATCCGGTGGGACGGAAGTGCCTGCCGGATCCTCAGGACGCAAGTGTGAAAGGACCCTTAGTTTAATAATTGTCCTGTTGATGGAACTCGGGTATAGTTAGTATTAAATCTACTATGTGTTCAAAAGTATATTGGCTTTGCTGCTGAAAACTTGGGTGTGGTACCTCCTGCAGTTGAGAATGCAGTGGGTGAGAATAGTCCTAGCATAGGTGTGAGTCCCAGCAGATAAGGATGGGAATAGTCTGGGGATAGCCCTTTTGTATCGTCCCAGCATAGGCCTAGCCAAGGAGTGAGTGGTAGTGTTGAGCACGAATATTCGAAGAGTGAATTTTAATCGTGAATATTGCAAATTTGAGAATTCGCGAATATTTGGAATACACTGTTATATATTCGTAATTTTGAATATTCATCATTTTTTTTTCCATCTGAACACATGATTCCTTCCTTCTTATTGCTTGTGGGCCAATAAGAAGGCAGCAATGTCAAGTTCACAACAATACTTAGCGCACCAATCAGTAATATGTAGTCAGACCTGCAAAAATGTGAAGTTGCGCGTAGTGCTAAAGAAAATTCTAATTTGCGCAATTGCGAATATATTGGAGCACTCTATCTGCATATAAAGCTATTGTAATGTTATGGATAAACTCAGAAAACTTCTAGCAGCTTGAAAAATGTAGCCAAAGTGACCCACTCCTGTATTTTGCGTTACTAATTCGTAATATGTGATTTTTTGACATTGCCGATTTTTCGCAATCAAGAGCATAATCTTGAATACGAATATTTACTAATATATGACGAATATTCTACCACATATTCCCGAAATACAGCAAATTCGAATATTGCCCCTGCCGCTCATCACTAGTGAGTGACAGGTGGTGTCTGGTGTAGTGTGCCTTGATAGATAGATAGATAGATAGATAGATAGATAGATAGATAGATCGATAGATCATATAAAGTAACCTTTACAGCAAGAAGAAGAATATTTATTATAGTAACTGAAGATATAGAAAAAAAAATACATGTCAGAGAACTGCATAACCTGTGCTTTCAGATTACCATGACAACAGAAACTTTAAAAACATAACAGTAATTGGCATAGTTTTATTTTTCTAGCTTTCCAACCATAATACACTTTAAAAAGCAGGGTTGCTTACAATTCTTTCTTAAAATTGAAGTAGCACTGTTAGCTAAAGAATTGATCCCTTCACTGCCCTTGGGACATGGGACCAGAAGTTTATTGTTATTAGGAGATGCACTAGATGTGGTGTTACATCAACACTGTAAGAGAAATATTTTTCACCATTAAATGTAATTTGCATGAAATGTACTCATAAATACATAAAATGACTTTTATTGTAAATAATTTGAATGGGACAAAATTAACTGATGGAAAGAGTGGACTGTTCTATAAACACAAATTATATTAGTTTTCAAATGCTTACATTTCCCTATTGAGTATTCACTATATTCCATACATTGTCTGTAAGCCAAGTTAATTACATAAAGTCGTATTTTGTATATTATTCTTACAATTCAATAACATTAAGCACAGCAAACACCATTTACAGATGGTCTGGTGGTTTTTCAAAGCTTTAAACTGCCTAAATCCTGTACATTATTTATTATCCCCACTCATTGAGATGCAAACCTACTGTTCTTTAGTCCAATACAATATAAGGTCAGTAAGATTCAATTTGTCATACACTTCTAATGAAAATGTAAAAGTTTAGTATTAGGTTTTAAACATGGTTTAAAACCTGAAAGTGTATCTCAATATTTTACGTTTTAAAAGTAAGTATCCGCATATCTAACTTTCTATAACTACACAAATAACATTTTTATATTATAACGCATTCTACAAATCTTGCTAAAATGTCTCTGTCGGCATCTTATAGTGGTAGTGCCAGAAACCCCTGAGGGCTTCTTTATTGAACAAGGAGCATGCTGATAAAGCAGACTGCCTATAGATTGAGAGCTGTTCAAAGTCACACAATATTCCCTGCCTGGCACTAATCTCTATAATCCGTATGCAGAAGACAGGGGGCCAGGAGGACGCTTTCCTCCAGAATCCTGGACAGGCAAAGCCCAAAAGAGTGGGAAGCTTAGGCTTGTCCAATACAGCTCAGAGAGAGGAGGAGTGAAGCAGTGATGTGTGGAGATACATCAAAAGAAGGAGCAGGTTCGGTCTGTTAAAAATGACAAATAGGACCAGAAGGCAGAAAGCATGGCTGAAGCAGAGGGGTCATTCATGACACTACACCATGCAGGTACTAGAGTTTTGCAATGTTGACGGTAGACCAAGAACACAAAATATCTCAATAAACACAGTTCCACTAGATTACCATGGAGAAGACACATCACAATTCAAATGGCAAAATAAGGACACTTATCTTAGAATCTGACTCTAGGAAGACTCACTAGGAAGTGAGCGTTGCAAAGCTATCACTAACTAGGCCAAGATCATTGGGTACAGAATAAACAACTGAGTGTTTATAAACTCAGAACTGGCAGGCATCTGACACCACGTCGAGTAGGTACAGAGTTAAGCTTTTCAAGGGAGCAGGTCAGAAGACATTTCAAGGTCCCAGATACGCAAAATGTTAAAACAAACAGATCTTTGAATGACTTCAGTGACTCTTCAAGCAAATCACAGTCTGACTTCATATGGCAGGCTTGACAAAATTTTGTCAGGGGCCTTTTCTAACACATTATGCATACTACAGTCCCATAGTCCCATTTCAGTCTATAACAGGACTGTGAAGAGTGCACATAAACAGAAAATTAACCCTCAGGACCCTTTGTTCTAGTAATACTGTAAGTCTTGTTTCTAGATCATATATCCCCACTAGAAATGAGCAAAGTTTTAAAGCTTTGCCAAAGTTTAACAAGAAATTTGATTCACCTAGCTCACACAAAGGCAGTCCTCTTCTCTCTTGATTGAAAAAGACCTGCTGAAGGACCTATGCTAAGCATGATGAGGTCTCCGCGTGATCTCAGCATGATCCCGCAGTGACATCTCACTGATGACGTCACCATGTGATCACGCTGGGATCCCTTTATGATGAAACAGAAGAACAACAAGCGGCTGCAGCATTTCCCATTATCTTCTTTATTAGGACTTCACAGCATACATAAAAACATCAACGTTTCGGCTGTAACCAGCCTTTATCAAGCACGGCTGGTTACAGCCGAAACGTTGCTGTTTTTATGTATGCTGTGAAGTCCTAATAAAGAAGACAATAGGAAATGCTGCCGCCACTTGTTGATCTTCTTTGTATTGATTGGCTGCCTGGATCTGCAGCTTATGCGGGGCTGTTGCATTGCATTGGAGTCGTATGGACCTAGGTGCTGCTCTTGCCTATTGATGTGACTTTATGATGAAGCAGTCCTCATTTTCGTGAGCTATGATGCTAGGTCTTTTTGTCATGCCATTTATTATATTCATAATTATTTCTGGTTACCAAAAGATGATGCTAGGTCTACCTACCCCACTCTGCTGCTATTGATTGGCATGTTCTCCCTATTACTATGCATACAGACCAAGGTTTCAATCGCTGAAAGGAAGATGTGGGTTGGAAAAGCTATGAACATAGCTCATGAATATAAGGAAGTGCTTCTTCACAATTGGATTCCAGCACTGCCACTCTTAATAGGTACATTTCTTAAAAATACTTACCGTATATATATGAGGTCCATGTTACTTCCTTATGTTTTCTTCAGAGAGGGCAGCATGAAGATCATAAAGATTTCCTTTAAATAATCACAGATATACAAGACATAAATTCTTATATTTATTAAACATTTTGTATAAAAAAAACACAAATGGCACTGTAATAAATGTTTAAATATTCTTGATTTAGGCAGTCATGGGGCCAAAACTGATAAAATAACTGAAGTATCAACTCAGCCTTACAGGGCGATGTTAGCGGCAAGAAGAAGCACAGTCCATTTACACCCTTGTCAGCTGATTCCACATAGATGTCTACAGAACCTGTTCTATTAAACGCTTATAAAGGTAGAGCCCCCCGACATAGCGGAGATAGTGTCAGCAATAAGTTTGTGTTGACGTCACTGATTAATTTGCCCTTCCTCTGATCCGTCAGAACAATAACCCACAAAAAACAGATCCTGTCTGTGGAGCATACACCTTCACTCGGTCAGCATTTGCCCAATAATCCATCAATACTGCTAATGCCAAAAAATCCAGGAGTGGATCTAAAACAGAGATGACACATGAATGGAATATTTGCATGTCTTCTGTGTTTTGCACCCACTCCTGCTTTTGGCTACCAAATCATAAGCCAATTCTGATGGGACCATACAGGCCTTACAGCCTGACAGGATCCGTTGTGTGTCTCATTTTTCCTTGCTTCTGACAGATCAGAAGAAAAGTCAAATAAATAATTATGTCAGCCAGGCCGAAAGCCAAAATAGTGGACTACTCATGAAGTGAGGAGGGTGGGGACAGCATGAGAAGTCCACAGAGTGGACCTATAACATAGCGGTGAGGTGGAAGCAGCATGAGGAGGCCATAGATTGGCCCAATGACAGGGTTTGGAGGTGGAAGCAGTATGAGGAGGCCAAAGAGTGTCACATTGACACAGTCTGGAGTTGGCAGCATCAGGAGAAGGCCACCTAGCGTCACAATGCCAGAGTCTGGAGTTGGCAGCAGTACGAGGAGGCCACCGAGTTTCACAATTACAGAGTCTGGAGGTGGCAGTAGTAGGAGGAGGCCACCAAGTGGCACAATGACCGAGTCTGGAAGTAGGAGCAGTAGCATCAGGAGAAGGACACCGAGTGGCACTATGACAGAGTCTGGAGGTGGCGGCAGTATTAGAAGGCCACCGAGTGGAACAATGACCGAGTCTGGAGATGGCGGCAGCATGAGGAGACCACAGAGCAGCATAAAGACAGAGTCTGGAGGTGGCGACAGCAGCATCAGGAGAAGGCCACAGAGTGGCCCAATGACAGAGGGTGGAGGTTGCAGCAGAATCAGGAGGCAACAGAGTAGTACAATGACAGTGTGGAAGTGGCAGCAGCATGAAGAGGTCACAGAGTGGAACAATGACCGAGTCTGGAGGTGGCGGCAGCATGCGGAGACCACAGAGTGGTACAATGACAAAGTCTGGAATTGGCAGCGAATCAGGTGGCCATAGTGTGGCACAATGACAGGATGTGGAGGTGACAGCAGCATGAGTAGGCGACAGAGTGGCACATTTACAGAGTGTGGAGGTGGCAGCAGCATGAGGAAGCCACAGAATGGCACAATCACAGAGTGTGAAGGTGGCAGCAGCATGAGTAGGTCACAGAGGGGCACAATGACCGAGTCTGGAGGTAGTGGCAGTATGCGGAGTCCACAGAGCGGCACAATGACAGGGTGTGGAGGTGGCAGCAGCATGAATAGGCCACAGAGTGGCACAAAGACAGAGTGTGGAGGTGGCAGCAGCATGAGGAAGCCACAGAGCGGCACAATGACAGAGCATGGAGGTGGCGACATCATGAGGAGACCACAGACTGGCCCAATGACAGAGTGTAGAGGTGGAGGCAACAATAGCATCAGGAGGAAGTCATAGAGTGGCACAATGACTGAGTCTGGAGGTGACGACAGCAGCAGCATCAGGAGGATACCACAGAGTGGCAAGATGACATAGTGTGGAGATGGCAGCAGCAGGTGGGTGGCAATACCACTACCTGCTGATGAAGGTGGGTGAAAGCAGCACTTGGCATCATATGTGTGACATCAGGAGGGTGGCAGCATCAGAGTAGTAGCCAGAAGAAACCGATGTATTTTTTTAAGGTTTGTGTTAGGCGGAATGGATGATCTAATCAGATTCATCAGGCATTGGTGGGTGTAAATCTTGGCTGATCCAAGCCTGATTCATCTTGACAAAGATCAGTCTCTCCACATTTTGGGTGGACAGTCGAGTTCTCCTTGGGGCAACTATGGCCCCCGCTGCACTAAACACTCGCTCTGATGCCACAATACTGGCTGGGCAGGATAGATTTTCCAGGGCAAACTCGGACAGTTACGGCTACAAATCCAGTTTGGCTGCCCAGTAGTCCAGCGGATCTTCAATGATGGCTGGCAGAATGCTGCCAAAGTATCTCAACACCTGCTGGTTCAGGTCCTGCTCCAGCTCTACCTGCTGCTGCTGGTGATTAGTTTCTTCACTATGCGGGTGAAGAAAGCTATTTATCAGTGACTGTAGACTCATGCTGCTGCTAATGGAGCTAGTACTGCTCGTGCCAACCCACCCCTCCCCAGTAGCCATTGAAGTGAAACGTGACCGCAGAGGTCCCCCCGGTCAGACCTGCGAGAGGATGGACGATGGTGCAGATAGGCAGCGGCCAACTGACTACATAGGATGTCTCTGTAATACTTCTCTGGCTGAGGGAACAGAAAAGGACAGAGCCAGGTTGAGGACAGGTGAAGGCACAGGGCCTGCTCCCAGGCCATGCCAACTAAGGGTTGTGTCTTATGAACCCACCGTCTTTTGGCTGGAGTGTTTGATATCACTTGGGATGACCGAGTTATACAATCAATAACAGCTAACTTGCTTGTCAAGACACGACCGCTAGATGACACCGGTAGCTCAGGCCTCTTGCTGCGACTTCTGCTGCCACGCCCCCTTACTCTATTGCGACCTGTGCCTGCACCAGAAACATTTAGCCCTCTACCACTCCCCTGTGCAGTGCCTGACACTTCTCTGTCTGACATACTGTTAGCTGAACTAAATAAATAAAAATTAAATTTAAACACCCACAAAAGCGCCAAATATATTTATCTTTTTGTACTGAAATAGGCCAGTAAACGCTTTTAGCGCAAATAACTGCAAAAGTGAAATGCGTATATCTTTCTCTTTTTGTACTGAAATAGACCAGTAAACGCTTTCAACGTACATAACTGCAAACGTGAACTGCGTATATATTTGTCTTTTTGCACTGAACTAGGCCACTAAACACTTTCAGTGCAAATAACTGCAAAAGTGAACTGCCTATATATTTCTCTTTTTGTACTGAAGTACGCCACTAAATGCTTTCACCACATAGCTTCAGAAGCGAACTGCATATATATTTTTCTTTTTCCACAAATATAAGCCACTAACGGCTTTTCAACTTAGCACTTGCACCCTACAAACAAATTGCTAGAATGACACAGCTGTAATTGCTATTTGGATCCTCAAATAATCTTTTCCTGAACTTATAAATCACTTTTTTTTCACAATGAGATTTTCCCTATCACTGTCCCTAGCGCCTGTTCTGACATCTCTCTCCCTGCACTAAGAGGCTGCAAAATGATTCCTCGCTATCCTTTCCCTGCACTTATAAATAGCTTTTTCTTCACAATGCAATGAGTTTTTCCCTATCACTCTCCCTAGTGCCTGAAATGTCTCTCCGGCACTCAGAACGCTGGAAAATGGCAGATTCCAAGATGGCTGTGGGTATTTATAGGGCTGTGACATCAAAGGGCTGACTGGCTGCTGATTGGCTGCATGCTTGGCATTATGGGTGATCCCGCCTTCCCAGAGTTCCTTGTCCTATGTCCTCACACATGTAGCCACAATTGTAGCTGTCATTTTAGGTAAATATTGCTATCCGTTACCACGAAGCGCGAGGAAATTTGCATTCGTTGCAAATCAAATTTTTCCTGAAATTCGGATCTAATTCCACTTTGTCAGCTTTGATTCGCTCATCTCTAGTCTGGACCTTAAAAGTATCTCTAGAATCCGCCTATTGTCACCCTGATCCATTCCCGCCTTGATTACTGTAACTCACTATTAATTTGCCTCCCCCTCACCAGACTCTCTCCTTTCCAATCTACCCTTAATGTAGCAGCCAGGGTCACCTATCTAATCAAACCGCTACTATGATGCCTCCTCCCTGTGCTGGTCATTGCATTGGTTGCTCATACAGTATAGAATCCAAAAATTTAACTGCTTGTTCTCACCGACAAAGCTCTCCACAGTGCTGTACCAATGTAAAGGGACCTTTAGGTTTTTCTGTTTTAATTGATTAGCTTACGTTTATCACAGAGATTTGGATCAGCAAGCAGTGGTGATTTGTTAATTTGAGAAGAGAACTCCCAGTATTTTGTGCAAAGTAGATAAAGAAGTCTATGAGGTGGAACTTTAGCCAATAGCTGCAGAACAGGAAGTGATGTTAACTAGAAGGTGTCCATTTTGCAAATTCTGATGTAGAGCCCAGTAAGATTCAGTAGTGGTTTTTATTGCCCTGTGGCATCTAGGGCTACACTATACAAGGCATTTTGGAAACTTGCATTTGTGGAAAAAAGTGAAAGAATTAATGGTCCTGATATGTTAAATGTAAGAACAATTTACAAATTTCACTTTAATATTTTTTTACCTAGTCTAATTACCATACATGAATTGCCTTCTATTTTCATATTTCTATTAAAATATGTGGCACAGGCTTTAGTTGTATAAAAGTTTGTGAGTTTTTGGGGTTTTAAGCTCTGTTTGCTACTTTTCAAAATATCGACTGGTGTGGTGTGGATTATATCAGAAATCTACACCAGTTCTCTCAGTAATGTAGATCTACACTTTGCCAACAAACCTGCACAGATGCACCAAATAATCTTAATAATTATGGTGCATCTGTGCATCTGATGCAAGCAGGGAAGAGATTAAGACTGGAATGTAAAATGTTGGTCTAGATAAATCTGCCCCAAAGAATGTATATTCAAAAGATCTTTGATATGGTTATTGGTAATATTGGTTAGGATACTTTCACACTAGCGTTATTCTTTTCCGGTATTAAGTTCTGTCCTAGGGGCTCAATACAAGAAAAAAACTGATCAGTTTAATCCTAATGCATTCTGAATTGAGAGCATCCGTTCAGGATACATCAGTTCAGTCACTCTTACGTTTTATGGTCAGAGAAACCCGTCACAAAAATCTGGAACACTTTCTGGAATGCCGGCATTAATGACAACCGGAGAGACGGATCCGGTATTGCAATGCATTTGTGAGACGGATCCGCATCCGGATCCTTCTACAAATGGTCTACGTTTGCATACAGATTGCCGGATCCGTCAGGCAGTTCCGGCGACGGAACTGCCTGACGGAATCCAACAACG
Source organism: Bufotes viridis (assembly GCA_033119425.1). Classification (NCBI taxonomy): domain Eukaryota; kingdom Metazoa; phylum Chordata; class Amphibia; order Anura; family Bufonidae; genus Bufotes; species Bufotes viridis. Next base: position 145,131,749 of record CM065592.1, on the reverse strand, counting down.
CAAGTGTGAAAGTACCCTTAGTCAGCTTTTAGGAAAACCTAAGCAAGATATAGGTATGTTGATAACTGTTATTTAGATTTTCTTCCAGTGAAAAATAGAGGAATATATATAAGCACCCTTAGAAAGAAAATAAAGATGAGCCAATATATATAATTATTGAGAGCACTTCTGCATAAACATATTTCAGACACTCTCAAACGGCACTTACATTATGCACACAGATGTCAGAGGTCAGATGCTGCTCATAACAAATAATTTTTTCACTGTAAATTTCTCTTGAATTCATATTTACAGTAAATTGTTTTGCAGTACAGAAGATACATTGACATTCTTAGTTTTTGCATATAAACAGAAGACTGATATCAATGAGCAAATATTGTTCTATGAAGTTAACCTAATATAAATTTTAAAAAAATTGGTAGGAAGTCAAAAAGATAACAACACCCCCTCCCCCCACACACACACAGAAAACAGACAAATAAACATTTATAAATAATATCATTTCTAGATGCTTTTTTCCCCTGACAGCTGTGATCATATTTGTTAGGCCCTGTTTTAGTTAAGATTAGCATGTACTGTATGATAGGGAAGCTCCTTTTGGCCTCCTTCTGACTGGACAGTTTTACACCAGTGCTATCATCCTTCTTCAATTGAAGATCAGATCACAAGAGCCACCAGGATAACCAGAAGTCAACTATGATACGAGGAAGAGAGAACCAGCGTGTACCTCTGGTAGGGACCTATAACCCACAACTAGAGGTGCTGAGGAAAATTGCCAAAACATTATATCATATCCTACTTAAGGATGACCAGCTTAAAAGAATTTTCCCAAAAGAGGGCCTGGTTACAATATAAACAAGTTATTTGTCCTCCCACGGCTGGGGGTCTGGGAATCCTGGATCTCTACACGTATGATAAAGCAATATTGTGTTCCAGATGTTTAGAATGGTTGAGACCGTTTAGGAACAGGCTGGATCTAGAGGTGGAGAAGAGTTTGTCTCCCGTTCCACTTCGTTCTCTGTTGCTCTGCAATAGTTCTAAAGAAAGACAGGTATCCTGCCTCCAGAACTATGACACAACATATACTTTGCGACAGTGGAACGAGGACAAATGGAAACAAACACTAGTCCCAAACTACCTTACGCTATTACAAGTGAGAGATGTCCTTCTTGACTCCTCTTCCGCTTTTCTGGAGACATTACCTGGCAGAGCGAGGCAACTCTCACGCTCGATGTTGGAAATGTGTCCTAACGATGATGTTCCATCACTTGCAGATTTACGCTCACACGCAGAGATGGCAAGGCTTTCTGTATTTCATCTAACACATTTCATTCAATGTATGAGAATGTATCTAAAAAAATGTCCCACTCATTTGGATCACTCCCTTTTTGAAAAGCTAGCCCTATAAATTAAAGAACCCAGAGGCAAAATTTCTAAATTATACTCCCTTTTATTGATGTCGGCTAACCCCGACATGCATCCCTATATATCGAGTTGGGAACAGGAACTAAACATCACCTTTACAGCTAGTGAGGTAAAATGCGCATTGAGGAATACTAATAGGGTGTCCAGATGTGTCAAATTGCAGGAGAATGGGTACAAAGTATTAACACGCTGGTATTACACTCCGTCACGCCTGCAACGGATGTTTCCAAATTGAAGACCCGAGTGCTGGAGGTGCCAAGGTGCTTTGGGCACGCAATGTCACATTTAGTGGTCTTGTACGAAAATACAAGCATATTGGAAGCAAATATGTAATATAATCTCGATCATTTGCTAAACTTTGATACCGGTCGTCCCCTAGAAGTGCCTATTTGGTATACTAAATGCGGTCAAATGCTCGGCTCCCATCCGCAGCCTCTGCAGATTACTGCTTGCCTCAGCCAAGATTTTATTAGCAATAAACTGGAAATCGCCTAACCCCCCTACGGTACCTCAATGGATACAAAAATGTGATCAGCTTTACCGATTTGAGCAGATAGCTCACTGGGAGTCCCGTTCCCCTAACCGATTTGAAGAGATATGGGGTTCCTGGAAAGCATATCGGAACTTCACAACTGCTTAAAATGTGAATAGCATTGCCTACGTTATCAGATTTTGGCAGAGAACAAAGCCACGAACAAAGCCTCTTTCAAACCTCCATCAAGCCTTGAGATGTTTTCTTTTTGGTCATACATAAGCACTCTCTCTCCCTGGACCTCACAGACAGCTGGATCTTCCTGCTTTGGCGAGACCACAGGCGGCAATTCTACATACAGTGCGCCTACGACTGTCCCTTGTCCCTTCTTCCCTTCGGCCTCTCCTCCCCCGCTCATTTACTCCCCACCTTTTACTCTTCGACCTTATTTGTGGTTGTTACTCTCTCGCCAAGTTCTTCTCACCTGTTGGTGGGGAGATGTTACCTAGTTCCGTCTAGGTTTACTACTTCTGACAACGAAACCTTCAAACTTACAACTTTCTCATCCTTGGAATGAACAGTCTAGGCTTTTGTGATATTCTCAATTGTGTTAAATGGATGCTATATGTCATTGTCAAAGATGATCTTATTTTGTCTCTACTAAAACTATTGCATCTCAATACAAAGAATTTAAAACAAAACAAACAATTTTCCCAGATCCTTCCTTACTATATTACCGACAACTTCCAAATCTGAGAAATATTCTAATCAGAAGTTCATTGCCATGTACCACATAGAAAGGAACTCAGCCCTGTCATATAAAAAAGATGTAAAACCTGTTCCCATATAATGACAACAGATAAGATCTAGACCCCAACCCACAGCTGGACTATAAGATCCCTGGGACATTCACGTGTGATACGTCCGAAGTTGTGTACCTGATTATCTGCACTAAATGTCTTGTTGGGGGTCTCTATGTTGGAGAAACAGGACAGAAACTGAAAGCAAAGATGAGATACCACAGTCACACAATCAAAGAGATAAAAGTACATTTTCCTGTAGCTAAACATTTCTGTAGCCCAGGACACAATGAAGAATATGTGAAAGTAGTCATATTAAAGTGTAATTTCAAGTCTCAAAGAGCCAGAAGAATTTGCGAATACAAATTTATAACACTACTTGACACGTTGACTACTGGACTGAATTTTTCCCAAGGATTTATGGCACACTACAAGATCTAAAGAGTCTTCTATAGACATAGTGTTGGCACCAGGTCTCTTAGATAACATCAATTTAGAGACCATAAAACTAATTGAGGACTCATTCTCAACGTTTTTTGAAATTATGTTGCTTTTCAAATGTCCATTCATTACACCATGTCTCTGTTCTTATTGTATATATTTTACTGTTTCTTCATACATTCTTGTAGTATTCCTGATGACTGATGTTGTCCCGAAAGCTTGCTATGTAAAATCATTACTTCTATTTTTGTTGGCCATTAAACGTTATCATACCTACAAGACTCTTATTTTGTTTCTCTTAATGAAAGCACTAAACTAGTTTTCTACTGGCTAACGTGGTACCAGACTTTTTCTTTTTTATTTTGACTAAAAAGTTCCAATGACATCATCTATGGACAGTTGTTACTGGAGCTATCAAAGTTGGAAAGAAACAAATTCCTGAGTCATAGGAAGTGGAAAGTTGGGTTGCAAGCAATAATTCCATGTTGATTCCTTCCTCCTTCATGAATCAAAGGTTGATAGGGTCTGGTCCTGTGATCTATTCTACTTTTCCACAAACCAGCTTTCCAGTAAAAAGGCAGAAAAGAGGATGGGAGATGTGGGGAACATGAATGGTGAATCAGTAGAGTGGTAGAGTCTACATACAAGGTGCAAACTTGTCCAGTGTTGTTTGTATCTCTCGTGTATGATGACAAGCAGGAAACAGCCTGCAGAAATCTACTTAGGACCCCAAGTCTTATTATCCTCAATAGACATTGGGTATTTTGACCATGATTTGACAACTTTTTCTTTGGCATGGGATTCCATCAAAGTGAATACAAAACAGAGAAGATCAAACCCTTCATTTTAGACCAGAACTGGACAAGTCATGCATTTTACCTACAATGGTACAAAATGCCATGTAGATAAATTTAGTTTTGACAACCTTTCTTTATTGTTAATGGGGTTGTCTCATCATAGACAATGGGGGCATATCGCTTTAACAGTGACCTCCACAGTGCCTGGCCCCTTAACAGTGATCTCCACAGTGCCCACCTCTTTAATAGTGACCTCCACAGTGCCCGCCCCTTTAACAGTGACCTCCACAGTGCCTGCCCTCTTAACAGTGACCTCTGCCGAGCCCACCCATTTATTAGTGACCTCCATAGTGCCTGCCCCCTTAACAGTAACCTCCACAGTGAACGCCCCTTTAACAGTGACCTCCACAGTGCCCGCCCCTTTAACAGTGAACTCCACAGTGCACACCCTTTTAGCAGTGAACGCCACAGTGCCATCCCCTTTAACAGTGATCTCCACAGTACCCGCCCCTTAACAGTGACCTCCACGTTGCCCGCCCCTTTAACAGTGACCTCCACAGTGCCAGCCCCTTTGATAGTTTCATGCACAGTGATCGCTCCTTTAACAGTGACCTCCACAGTGTCATCCACAGTGCCCTGCCCCTTTAAAGCCCCTTTAAAGCTGACCTGCAGCAGTGAAGAGAAATGGCTGGGTTGTTATGGAAACCTGGTGTAACCTGGTGTAAAACTGTGTGTATGTGGAGAATGTGGAGAATTAAAGAGCTGTGACCCCCACAAGATTTCTTTCCAGGTAACCAGGGATGTGTATACCAAGTTCGGTTGAAATCAATGGTTGCGTTTTTGAGTGATCGCGGAACATACACACATACATACATACATACATATATACATCCTTCTGTATATATATAGATTTGGTTTTATTCTTTGAGCTTTTTTAATCTTTCTCTCGCCCTTTTTGTGAACTGTTTCTTAAAGTCATATCCTTTCTAATGTGTATTTCCTGCTTTTAATTGTTTGCCTACAGCTTACTCATTGTGAGAAAATATATTTTAGGCTGCCTGGATGTACTGCTGTCACAGGGATCTTTGGCAATCTATTCTTACTGCATACACCTACACATTTGTTAAATATAGGTGCACAAAGATGCTGCATAGCTATTGCAATTTTCATGTGAATCAGCCTTAAGGAAGAAGATGTCTTGTCTTCCTTTTAGATATACATATTTATTTTCCATTTTAATTAAGGTGTCCCATTAATAATAGTGTTGGTGATAGTCATACTTGTAGTATAATATAATTGTTAAATAATCCACTTATTCTGTATATTTTGCATGCATCTATTAAGATGGGTGACTTTCAGAGTAACTCGTATGCACATGAGGACTGACACTATTTCTGGCTATTTTAACTCGTACGTGGCATTTTTCACCAGATTTAACCCTTTCTAGGCTGCATCTCAAATTGTTGGTTTCCCTTCCATACAATGCATAAAGTGCAATGCTCCCCTAACTCTCTGTCTTACACTCACAAAAGCAGCAGTAATGAACAGTGTAGCTGTGTATCCAGCACAGGGGTGAAATAGAAAACTTGCAAGAGTCTGTTTCTGTGTTTCTCTGCCTCTCTCTCTCACTCTGTATCTGCTTTCTCCTCCTCCCCTTTCCATAGACTTGTATAGGCAACATATAACCTCAGTTAGCTGAATATGTCTTGAAGCTTAAAAATGGATTTTAGCAGTGACTTAAGTGAATAATCAATTTGCTTGCATTCTTGATTCATTCAAAGTATATTGAAACAACTGCACCTATTTAAATTATACTGTGTGCCACAATTACACCTCAGGAGTCATTAGGCACATATCGTATGACACAAAGGAAAAAAAATGGAGATTGCAGTCAGCACAACCCAATACGCAGGTGCACGTTGCTATGGTGAAATACACATACAAACGTAAAAACAAAGGTGCAATGGCACACTGCAGCTAGAGCTCCGTCCTGCCACTATGCTGGATGTTAGATGAGGCATTAGTTTATATTTGGCCAAATTATGTAAGCCACCCACCACTTCACGGTTGCCTCTCGAGTGGTCCCTAACATTAATTCTTACCTTTTATGGGCCATATCAGCCACACAAAACCCAGGGAGTGCAGGTGCAGCATGCATGCCAGATACACTCTGCTTGTAACCCCGTCTGGTGCCATACAGCGTTCATCAGATCAAGGGATGCAAATACCAACATGCATGCTGAGCCCACTAGTACTTCTCCTGGAACCAAATGGCTTCTGGTAAGTTCAATAAAGCAGACTCAGTTTTATACTGATTTTAAAACCAGCCTACAGGGTGGATTCACTAGTCAGGAGTGCATGACTGCATGGAGGTCACCACGCCTCCCATATATGCTACAAAGGAAAAAAAATGGAGATTGCAGTCAGCACAACCCAATACGCAGGTGCACGTTGCTATGGTGAAATACACATACAAACGTAAAAACAAAGGTGCAATGGCACACTGCAGCTAGAGCTCCGTCCTGCCACTATGCTGGATGTTAGATGAGGCATTAGTTTTTATTTGGCCAAATTATGTAAGCCACCCACCACTTCACGGTTGCCTCTCGAGTGGTCCCTAACATTAATTCTTACCTTTTATGGGCCATATCAGCCACACAAAACCCAGGGAGTGCAGGTGCAGCATGCATGCCAGATACACTCTGCTTGTAACCCCGTCTGGTGCCATACAGCGTTCATCAGATCAAGGGATGCAAATACCCACATGCATGCTGAGCCCACTAGTACTTCTCCTGGAACCAAATGGCTTCTGGTAAGTTCAATAAAGCAGACTCAGTTTTATACTGACTTTAAAACCAGCCTACAGGGCGGATTCACCTCATCTAACATCCAGCATAGTGGCAGGACGGAGCTCTAGCTGCAGTGTGCCATTGCACCTTTGTTTTTACATATCGTATGATACCTTAGTTTCCACCCATCCAGTAGGCCACAATTTAATTCATTCAATGTAAGTGCCTGGTTATAGAGCTATAGTTTCTTAAATGTGAATCAACATTGTTTATTACATTCATAAATAAATGTCCTTTTATTATTATTTGTTCTTCCCCAGGGAAGATTATAGGCAGCAGCCTACTATGCCATGGGTAAATCAGACCCTTGTTTTATTTTTTTCACAAAGCCACTCTTACTGAAATTGCTGTATCATTGTGGGTAGTATAGCATACCAGATACCTATATAGCATGCAGTGTAAAAGGTTGCTTTAGGTTTGAGTACTGCAAGTAGAATTTGTTACTCCCATGGTGTTTTCTCCATAAATCACAATCCACTGTCCTGTGACAGATTATCTAAGCCAAAATGTCCAATAGTGAACATCAGGATTTATGGATTCTGCTTTTTAAGCCAGCTTAAAGCATTTGTTTGTGCTCTCTAAACTAAGGATACTACATAAAAGTTCCAGGCTACTGTACATGCCTCATTAAATATGCAAGTAATAGGTTATGTTTAAAAAGTTAGATATCAACACTACTCTTCAACATAGGAACCTGTTCCTCAAGTTTAAAAAGACTATTCCACACAGCATTAAAATAAATAAATAAAAATGCATTGTGAACTTTGTATTGGCTCCTAAACAATTCTCTCAAGCAATTTTTGAAATGGAAAATATCAAACATTTCTGCCTTTGCTCTTACTTTAAGGACCTTTTGGGAAAAATGAAAGACAGACAAGCAATAATGTTACAAGGTCACATAAGGTTGTGTAATACTGTAAAATGTTAGTCTTTTCTCAACATGACATTAAGTTTGAAATATTCTTCCCAGCATGTCACACCAATTGCCTTTATTCAGGTGCTTATATTCAGACATCTGACATTGCTATAAAGGACAGTAGAAGTAAAGTACTACTTTTCATGTGTGATACAAACAAAATTTTCAGCTCATGACAGCCACCATATATCCAGCTAAAAAAGAGGGCATCCCGAGTTAATTATGAGATACATGTTAGGCCTGGGCTCACATGTCCCCCTGTCATATCCCCAGCATGTCCTGCCTTGCTGCCCGCTGTAGTCTCCACCAGATAGGGCAGACGCATTCCTGCTGGAGCGCCCTCCGGCGACACTGCGTCGGTGCTTCATCCCATGCTGGCATCCAATAGGGGCAAGCACCTGCAGCTTTCTGTCATTTATGCCTCCATTGGCATGTGCTTCCTGCCCCCAGCATGCCTCCTGGGTGGGGCTACAAGTTTAAATAGCAGCTTTTTCCCAGGAAGTTGCCTGAGCATTGAGTTACTTACAGTTATCACAAAGGTGTTCTGTTCTGATCATCTCTGTTTGACCAAGCCTGTTTGAACCATTCTGTTTGCCTGCCAACTGCATCGACTACTGGACCTGTCTGACCCTGAGCCTATCTAATCCTCTGTACCACACTACTATCTGATAAGGGCTTCTCACCTCTGGCTTGTCTCTGATCACACTTCAGCCTCTGCCTCTGGCAATCATCATCATCATCATCATCATTATCTGCTGCCTTTAGTCTTCTCACCAATACCACTTCTCACCACCGTGTCTGCTACTGGACTCAGCTCACACTAACTGTAGTTCTAACTGCAACTTGAGCTATTAGAGTGTTACCTGTTATCTGACTCAGTGAGTCAGCTGTCAACAATATTAGCTAATCCAGTAGGTAGTGGTTCAGTTTCTTTCTTGCTGAATTCTGTTCTGTTTCCTGTGGGAGTGCTGAAGAACACCCTAGAGGTTAGTGGTTGACACAGAGAATCCACACATTCTGATATGACCAGCGGGTCCCAACCACTGTTCATAGCAATACACTTTTAATTAGCCTGATTTAGCACAGTCATTGAAAACAAACCCAGTGTACTTGTTTATGAGAACTTAAGTTAACTTGGCAATAAGTTGATCACAATCAGTCCAGTACTCTCAGTGATCAGCTATAATCTGTGGAAAACCTGACAGTTTTAACAGGGTTGTGCAATGTCATCATATTGATGACTTATCCTAATTCTAAGCATAGGTCCTCAACATCAGATCGTCCTGCCCTTCAGCTGTTTGAAGAAGCAGTGGCTCTCTTGAAGCTATACATTTTCTTCAATGTTTACCTGCTCACCATCTAGATTCTAGCTTGTAGTGGCAGTGCAGTGCAATTACAGCTTCTTCCCACATTCATGTCAAAGATAGCTGCAATTACACTTCCCCAGCATTACAATCTAGACAATGGGCAGGTAAACAATAAAGAGAACACTTTAGGCTATTTTCACACTTGCATTTGGTGCTGATCCGTCATGGACGGATCCGTTCAGATAATACAACCGTCTGCATCCATTCAGAACTGATCCGTTTGTATTATCTTTAACATAGCCAAAACTGATCCATCTTGAACACCATTAAAAGTCAATGGGGGACGGATCCATTTTCTATTGTGCCAGATTGTGTCAGTGAAAACAGATCCGTCCCCATTGACTTACATTGTTTGTCAGGAATGGTCTGTTTGGCTCAGTTTCGTCAGAATGCATTAAGGGCAAAACTGATCCGTTATGGACTGCTTGTGAGATCCCTGAACGGATCTCACAAATGGAAACCAAAACGCCAGTGTGAAAGTAGCCTTAAAAAGCTGATTGGCTGGGTGAGGGGGTATCAATCTGATACTAATGACTTATCCTGATGATAGGTTCTCAATATAATGACACTGCATAACACCTTTGTCAAGCTGGTTATCAGCCGAAACGTTGCTGCTTTTTGTACTATTGTCTTGAGGTCACAATAAAACGAATGATGTGAGATGCTGCCAGTGCCATTCGTTCTTCATCTATCTTGAAGATAAGTCATCAATACTAAAGTTTCAGCAAACCCTCATGAGCATTGCACAGTGTCCATTCAATAAGTGAGTTGTCAGTGTGAAGCAAGACATAACAAGTCCTTCAGAACAAGAGATCATATTTGAAGTCTCTCTCTGGTCTGACCAAGTGATGTGTATCCTACGCAGCGACCACCCCTATTAACAAAGGATTCCCTAATATAACATTCTGTCCAAATTATTTTGGGATAATTTCAGGGTAAAAAATGAAAAGGTGATTGGCCTCTGAGAAATCATGTGTACATTTGGTGTGTAACTTATAACCATGGAACCCTACAGCAAAAACAGGAACAAGGTCATATTTCTCCATAATCATCACAAAAAGTGGATCCAGAAATGGAGAAGATATTATTTTAATGGTTCACCTTGTTCAGAAATAACCCAATGCTACCATAACAGCAAAACTGTAAGGAACTAAGCAAAGCCAATTACTGTATAAATATGTTCTATGGAAAATCAGTCAAATAATAGCCAAAGAGATCTGGATGTGCATATGGCTCAGTTATGTCAGCCAAGTTATGTATGAAGCCACACTACTTACTTTACAAGTTTACCTTGTCCTCACAATACACTAAAGGAATACAAAAGAAGAACCATACTGCACAAGTGCACCTCACATGAGGCAGATAAGTACCTGAACACGATTTCCATAATTAATTATAGCAACTGGTGCTCTTGCTCATGCTATTTGAAGGAGAATGGTTGATAGAAAAGGTTATCCTCCAAATAAGCGTTCAAATTTAAAAGAATAGTAGTAGCAATCATATACCATTGTTATACAGCAAGCACATTCATTGCTCACTTCTTTAACTCCTCAGTATAATGTGCTTGCCCCTTTTGTATACTTGTCAAATGACATGCACTTCAAAGAGTTTTGTTTCTTGAAATAAACAGGGATGACCTATGGCATCAATATTTTTAATATTAATTTGATCCTTATGTGTACTAATGAATATGATAAGTGCATAGACTGGATTTTGTATGTATCTCAACTCCATGAAAAAGATGTAAGTTGGTGATGGAAAGGAATATTCATTCATAAGTAGACAGAGGTAAATAATCAGAGTGGGAACAATTATAGTAAGAATGCTATTAAATTACATGAAAATTGGAATGAATGAATAAATGAATGAATGAATAAAATGAACAATTAATGGTTTCTTAATAAAAAAAAAAAATTAAAATCTGAGTTAAAACTGTTGTCCAACTCTTTAAAATTTATGACCTACCCTCCCTCAGGAGAGGCCATTACTATCTGATTTATCGGGAGTCTGACAACCTACACACTCCTGCCAAGCAGCTGTTCTGCAGTGGCTCTAAAACTTCAGAATTCGGTGCTGGAACTACACAGCTCCATACATTGTGCACTGGACTGAGATAGTTACTGCAGCTCTGCTCCCATTGAAGTATCCAACTCCATCCACTGTAAAGTGAATGGAGCTGTGTCGTACCTGTGCTGAAGCAACTTCAAAATACCTAGGGCGTTTGAGATGTTGGGCACCTGCCAATCAGATAGTGACAGCCTATCCTAAGGACAGGACACTTGCACTTGCAGGTCACTTGCAAAGGGTTGGATAACCACTTTAAGCAAGTATGTCAAAGTAGTATAGTTACTAAAGTGAGAAATACAGAAATGGTGTCATAATTTATATTAGTTGTAGTTTCAAGTATCTGGCATCTGAATTACCATTGGATGACATTGTAGAAAGACAAGGGAAAGATAAAGTAATAACATTGCATGAAACTGTGATATGGGGAGGCTAAACAGATTTCTTAGAAGTATGGGGAAAGAAACGTTTGTCAAGTTTACAAGTTCTTGGGGGTTCCGCCTTTGAAAACACTTAATAAGACATTACTGCAACTCAATATTTTATTATTTGTGCCTTTAACTTTCCATTCAAGGTCACAATGTATCATTCATCCTATTTCTTGCAATTTACAGTCTCATATGAAGAAGGTGCAATTATTTTTGTTCATGACAAAATGTAATTTTGAAACAAATAAACAGAACACTTATCTCTTTTTATTGCAGCTGTTTTGATGCACATAATAGGGAATGGTTTCTGAAAGGTTGTACGGTACATACACTTTCTATGACTTACATTTGATATGTTTGCCAACATAGTTTTAAAAGGCAAAGTCATTGATACTAGTGAAAAAGGTACAGTCTGATAATCCAGCACTAAAATAGTAGGTCAAATTTACAATTTTTCTGGTATAGTTTTTATGTCACATACTAATGTAGAGGCTGCTGTACACTATAGGAACTGCAGAAAGAGCCCTACAAGCAGCACACAGTTCTTTATGTACAGTAACACCTATAGACTTTAATGGAGAAAGTTTCAAGAAATGGGGTTGCCTCTCTATTAATTTCAATAGGGAAAATGGCCAATTTGAATCTGCAAATGGGGCATAGCACCTTTAAGGGTATGAAATGAATGTCTAAGATGAGAATAATGGGCAATTTCAAAAAAATCTGAAATCTGAAAGTATGTTCTTACAGTCTGTTTCTAATTTCAATTCCGGTGTTGGTCCAGATGATTACTTTCCTATGTACGTCATGTAAGGTGTTCATTACTTTCCCAAATACATAGACATCCATAGACTATAAATGCAGTAGAGCACAGGACTCACAACCTAAAAATCTGTTTTAGTTGTTGGGTATAAATCTAAATATGCACACTGATGCCTAACCAATAAGATAAGAGATAAGACCACTTGTATCTTTCACATGCTTACCTTACTTTCTTTAAGAGAGCTTAAAGGGCTTCTGTCACCCCCCTTAACCCATTTTTCACTAGCTGACATTAGCTATTTGCTAATGTCAGCTGAGTCGAAATATATATTTATTACCTTGTCCGAAGTTGTAATTTACGAGAAAAAGCCACTTTTATTATATGCAAATGATCTTCGCTACCAGCAGGTTGGGCGTTTACTTGCTGGTAGCCGCCATCTCGATGAGTTATGCCGCCCCCTTCCTCGTTTGATAGACAGGGCCAGCGCTTTCTCCTCCTCGCACTGGCCCCGTCTGAAGATAAATCCCGCGCCTGCGCCGTACCGCTCAGTAGTCGGCGCAGGCGCTCTGATGAGGCCTTGAGCTTTGCCGCTCCGTCCTCAGTGCGCCTGCGCCGATTACGTCACCGCTACACCCGGAAGGGAAGCTGGTGTGGCGGTGACGTCGGCTGGCGCACTGAGGCGAGCTGGCAGCTCGCGTCCTTCACTCAGAGCGCCTGCGCCGACTACTGGCGGTGGCGAGCCTGATTTATCTCAGGCGGGGCCAGTGCGAGGAGAGAGCACTGGCCTATCGCATCAGACGAGGAAGAGCGTGCTACTCATCGAGATGCGGCGGCTACCAGCAAGTAAGCGCAACTGCTGTAGCGAAGATCATTGCATATAATAAAAGTGGCTTTACGTAGAGTAACTTCGGACAAGGTAATAAATATATATTTCGACTCAGCTGACATTAGCAAATAGCTAATGTCAGCTAGTGAAAAATGGGTTAAGGGGGGTGACAGAAGCCCTTTAATAGATCAAAACATTGGTATTTGCTTAGAGCTGTTTTCTTCCATACAAATGTACAATAAACCCTTATAATATATGCAGTAATTGAGGTCAAGCAATAAATGGAAGATAAAATTATTTGTGAAAAAATATGGACTTCTAATCTCAGAGCAATTATCTTTTTTTTGTTTATCTGTTGTTTAACAAGCCTGTTATGCAAATTGGGCCACTTGGGCCTTTCTTTCTGCACACACAGAGCACTGGTAACCAAGAAAGAAGCTTTTATAATTATGATTTGAAATATAAAATATGGTCATAATACAACTCAAGTATTTTAATATTTAAGGGTTAATATTGAAGTATGAGATAGCACTTTATTGTAAGTAGCACTTCATAATCTGTTTATTATATGCTGCCTATATGTTCTCTCAATTGTATTTGCAAGGATAAGTCAAAAGGTGTTGCAAGGCATTTTACTTAGTAAGAAATGCAGAATACACACATCACCCCTCCAATCTCTTGTGGTACCTCTTGGCGTGATTAACTGTAAAAAGAGTACAAGATGCTTGCCAGGGGTGCACAAAGCCTAGACCTGGGCCACAGACCACATCCAAGTACGCTCCTGCCTTGGATATGGAGCAAAGGCCAATATTGTCGCAGTGGCCAGAGATAAGATAGCTGCAGATATGACCAGACCTGAGAGGAGCTCTTGATTTTTGACATATATGGGGACCTGTTAATAAGGTGACTACCCACCAAAGTGGAGATAGGGTGTGAAACCTTCCTATGTTTTCTCTGCCTCCCTTCTCTTCTGTGTTTCCCACATAGCTGTAACCACAGAGCTGCCTTTCCTGTCTCAGTTGCCTTATGTGGTGGAACCTGCTGTATAATATGTAGTTGTATGTGATGTGGTGGACTGAAGTGTAGTCAAGTGAGTGAGTCCAAGCCCTAGACAAATCCATAGACTACACTATACATTGATCTAGCCTGGATTCTGGATTCTCCTGTTGTTTCCCCTTCCTCACCTCTGATATTGCCCCTCTCATATCCTGTGATTCACCACTTGCCATTGACCAGTTGACAGCATCTTGACACCATCTGTGAAAAGAATAACAGTATGGCCATGCTTGACAGGTCCACTGTGGATTTTCAGTATGGAAATGTTGCAGATTTGCCACAGTTTTCACCCTTTGCATCTCAAATACACAAATTGATGATGGGATTCTGCAGCAAGGCACTGTAATTTATGTCAAGTCATCTGCAGATTTGATTGAGCAAATCTGCCACAGTGTGTGGATAACATTTTTAAATGTGACATGTGGCCGAGTGATGATACGTTCATCAATCACATGGCCTAGGCGCAGCTCAGCCCCATTCAAGTGTGCAATACCAAGCATGGCTGCTATACAATGTACGGTGCTTGGTGAGCAGGGAGAAGGCCGGGGCACTCACCTAAGAGCCGATGCATTCCCGAACATCTCAAACAGCCGGGACCTATCAGGTCATCATTATTAAAGTCTCAGAAAACCCTTTTAATCAGTCCTTTGAGCTGATGTCACACAAAATCTACAGTAAAGTTTTGTTATGTACTACAAAGAAATTCTCATGCCTCTGTCTGCCTTATTTGTGTGCCATCTAAAGAACCCGTAAGGATGCGTCCACCCTCTAACATCCATTTAGGCACACTCTTTACAAGGTTCAAACAAGCTTCTTCCTATATTTAGAAGCTTTTTCTCCCTCTCATACAAGCATCCTCTGATGATCAGTTACATGATACTTGCTAACTTTAGTAAAGGGACAAACAATAAATGGACATCATATTCATGCATATGTGCAGGAAATGTGCAGATGTAAAACCTTTGTTTTTGAATGGTTAGTCAATGGAAAATACTAGTGTTGAGCGAATCAAGGACTACAAAGTGGACTTCAATCCGAATTTCAGGGAAAATTTGAGTTGCCGTGAAGCCGAATTTCCTAGTGGTTTGTGGTAGCGAATCAATTTTTCCCCTGAATGGCGGTAAAAAAATATATATATATATATATTTACCTCATCCATTTGATCACAATGAGCCATCTGCCACCATCTTGCTTGAAGATCTCACACAAAACCCCATGTGCGGTGACGAATGATGTCACCATGCTGCCCGACATGATGACGTCATCACTGACTGTGTGAGATTAGACGATAGATCTTCAATCAAGATGGTGGCTGGCTTGTAGTGATCAAATGGATGAGATAAGTATGATTAATTTTATTTTACACTGTACAGTTACTGTCAGATGCTGCTATTAGCTATGAATGCTGCACCTGAGGGGTACAATAATGGGGAGGGGAATGTGCTTCATGACAAAGTAATTAGTCACAAAGCAATTTTTTTTTTTTAATTCGTCAAAGCAGCGGAATTGAATTTTACAATATTTGGCTCATTACTAGAAACTGCAATAAAGCATTTAGATACATTAAAAAGCAAGATCAGAATTACAGTGTGAGTCACTGGCATTACTCGGCTCAGTTTCTGAATGACAATATTTTTTTCAAGTTCAAATAATTATTGCTATCTGTACTTCAAAAGAGTTAGAGTGTCATGAGAAGGTATTTGGTGTCTAGACATTACACATACCTTTTTGTTTTCCTTCATTACTTAGCATTTTTTATCTGGGTAACCCAAAAAGGTTATTGATATATTTTCTCATATTTATACTCAAAACACTAAATTGTTAGTCTGTTGCTAAGAGCAGCAAAATGTGGAACTCCACAGTTGAAAATCCAAAAGAGTTCATTTTGGATATAAAATGCAGGTAAGAAAAGAGTAAGGACTTTCACATATTACAGTGATATACAACCTCTGGTCTGTATGGACTGTATTGCTGCATTCTTGTTGGGAAATGTATTAATGTTTGCACAACAGGATTCTGGAGTAAAAAAAAGTTGCAAATTTCTGTGTAAGCCTATTTTGTGCAAAAGATCTGACTTTCCACTTTTCTAAAAAGTGGGGTAGTGAAGATTCAGGCCTACATGGTCTGACAGATTTACCATTGTAAATACTAGAAAAAGGAATACAATTCACCTAAAATCTAGATACATAGACACTGATCTAAAAAACTGGTTTGGTCTTTATTTTTCGAGTAAATTGCTACTTTTTTTTTAAACAGTTATCAATTGTTTATGACAGGCCATTGTTGTTTTGCTCATTCTAAGCCAACTTCAGAAATCCAGCTGTTTGTGGGTGTTTCTATGGAGCACATTGTTTGTTTGGTTTTATTTATCAAAAGAATTGTCACATAAAATTGTCTCAACTGCTCTCCACTCCTGACCTGCTGTAGCTGTGGCAAATGAAAATTGGTCAGATTTAGATAATTTGTGTAAAATTTGTGCCACTTTAAGAAATTTGTCTCACAGACCTTTACTCTTATAGAAACAGAGACAAATGTAAAGACAAACTTCAAATTGTCCCCTGTAGTGTTGGTCGAGCAAAAAACCCGAGTACAATGGAAGTCAATGGGAGAACCCAAGCATTAAACTAGGCACACCCTGCTCTTAAGAGGAGAGGGTGTCTGGTTCACAGGAAAAGGTCAGAAATTGATGGAAACACCACTGAAATGGTTTGGGAACAGCTTGAGGAGGATGTCTGGGTGCATCTTGGACTCCCAGGTCGCTGCTGGGAATGATGTTGTCCGAGTAGTATGCCACTTTTATAGACTGACAATAATACGCACAAAACAGAAGATAAAATCGCTTTTAGAGGAAAGATTGTTAGGAAACATTCTTTCCTGTATATTTACTTGTATGTAAAGTGCAAGTGCTGCCAAAAATTACAAGTAAGTGGCACTCCGATACAACCTGTATATCATATAAAGGAGGGCCTCATTCACATTGTGGTACAATTGTTCAGGTAGTGGGACTCCTACACTCATAAAGCCTATGCACTAAGTAAGAGGGATGCCAAAAACTAAAAGGAAACTGCACTACAATACACCCTTTATTACATATAAACGAAGGCATCATACACACTCTTGAAATTATGATTGATGGTCTGCTGGTAACCCGCTAAAACATTAGGAGTCAGGGCCTGGTGCTGATCTGACCATCTAAAACATTATGGGTGTTTGCCTGCTGCACAGCTGACCATCTAAAAAATTAGGGGTGAGGGTCTGCTGCTGAACTGACCCTCTAAAACATTAGGGGTAAGGGTCTGCTGCTGAGCTGACCCTCTAAAACATTAGGGGCGAGGGCCTGCTGATGAGCTGACCACCTAAAACATAAGAGTGAGGGCCTGCTGCCGAGCTGACCATCTAAAACATTAGGGGTGAAGGCCTGCTGTGAGCTGACCATCTAAAACATTATGGGCGAGGGCCTGCTGCTGATCTGACCATCTAAAACATTAGGGGCGAGGGCCTGCTGGTGACCCTCTAAAACATTATGAACAAGGGCATGCTGGTGACCCTCTAAACCATTATGGGTGAGTGCCCACTGCTGAGCTGATTCTCTAAAACATTAGGAGTGAGGGCAGCCTAATAAGCATGCTGATATGAAGGAGGAGGGGGACAACAACAAGAAAAGGGAGATTAAACCATATACCCTTTTTAGTGGTGGAAGGGGTGCATGGGAATACAGTGTAGTCAATACACCATAATAGCCACATTTAGAGTTTCTTAATGTTCCGTCGCTTTCCTCTGGTGGAGTAGAGAAGTCAGGGGCAATCCAGGCCTTGTTCATTTTTATAAGAGTCAACAGGTCAGCATTTTCAGTTGACAGGCGGATGCGCTTATTAGTTAATATGTCCCAGCAGCACTAAATACATGCTCTGACAAAATGCTGGCAGCGGGGCAAGCCAGCACCTCCAAGGCGTAGGACGCCAGTTCGTGCCACGTGTCCAGCTTGGACACCCAATAGTTGTAATGCACAGGGATTACTGAGGATGCTGACACGGTCTGCTACATACTCCTTTACCATCTTCCAAAATTTTTCCCTCTTTGTGACACTAGGCCGCCATCAGGTTGAGGGTGCTGGCGGGGTGTCATAAAACTGTCCCAGGCCTTGGAGAGTGTTGCCCTGCCTCTGTTGGAACTGCTGTGTGTTCCCCTCGTCTCCCCTTCTTGGTTGGCCAAGGAACTATGTACTCGGCAGCCAGCGTTGTCAGCTGGAAATTTTTGGGGACATTTTTCAACAAGGACCTTCTGGTATTGCACCATTTTGCTCGTCCTCTACACCACAGGAATGAGAGATGAGAAGTTCTCTTTGTAGCGGGGGTCAAGAAGGGTAAACAACCAGTAATCGGTGTTGGCCAAAATGCGTACAGCGCGAGGGTCACAGGAAAGGCAGCC
The DNA here is from genome assembly GCA_033119425.1 of Bufotes viridis. Classification (NCBI taxonomy): domain Eukaryota; kingdom Metazoa; phylum Chordata; class Amphibia; order Anura; family Bufonidae; genus Bufotes; species Bufotes viridis. The sequence continues at coordinate 145,113,120 of CM065592.1, read as the reverse complement.
TAACATAAAGTCAGCCATGTGTGCCTGAGTCCCCACAAACAAGACTTCGCTGTCCTCATCAGGAGCATGACTCTTAATCTCCTCATCCTCTTCCTCCTCTTCTACCCATCCACGCTGAACAGATGGAATAAAATTTCCATGGGTACTACCCTCTGTAGCAGAGGCAACCATCTCCTGCTCCTCCTCCTCCTCCTCATCATCCAATTTCCGCTAAGAAGACGAACTGAGGGTGGTCTGGCTATTACCCTGTGTACTGTTTTCCCCCATTTCCACCTCTTCCCCATGCAAAGTGTCCGCCTTAAATGTGATCAGCAAGTGTTTGAGTAGACACAGAAGTGGGATGGTTACGCTGATAATAGCGTTATCGCCGCTCACCATCTGTGTTAATTCCTCAAAGTTGTGTAAAACCTCATAGAAGTCAGACATCAATGCCCACTTGTTGCTTGTGAAGAGCGGAAGCTGACTGGAAAGGCGACGACCTTGTTGCAGCTGGTATTCCACTACTGCTCTCTGCTGCTCACAAAGCCTGGCCAACATGTGGAACGTCAAGTTCCAGCACGTGCTCACATTGCGCAACATTCGGTGAGCTGGCAATTGCAAGCATTGCTGCAGCGTTGCCAGACCGGCGGAAGCTGTCGATGACTTGCAGAAATGGATACACATGTGGCGCACCTTCACCAGTAGCTCAGGAAAATTGGGGTAGGTTTTGAGAAACCTCTGAACCACTAGGTTAAACACGTGGGCTAAGAAAGAAAAAAAATCAGCTTTTGGCACTCCAAAACCCGGTCAAGACAATCTTGAGTTTCGAAAGTCTTTTTATTATATAACTTGATGAAGAGGGTCTTAATCCCCCAAATGCATTGTTTTTATTGAAAACTTTTTAAATTGGAAAAAAAAGAAGTTTGAAACTCAAGATTGTCTTTCTTAGCCCACGTGTTCAACCTAGTGGTTCAGAGGTTTCTCAAAACCTTTTTCTTTCTTCACGCAATGACCAGTGAGGAGGGACTGGCCATCCTTCTACATTTGAACTTCAATCTGCGGCTGCACACCTGAAGGCGATCGTTTCTTCGCTTGCTATGTCTACAATAGGGTTGTGCCTATTATAGAACAACCCCAAAATGTGAGCCTCTTATCTTACAGTACCTCTGTATTATACATCATCTAAGACATACTACCTTATTGTGTGCTATTCTCTTGAGCCCTAGTCATGTCCACTATGCATAGAACATGTGGGCTACGCATGGTATGTGTGTGAACTTGCCGAGCTCCAAAGCCACCTCAAAGTTATCAGACACAACCATGCCTGGTTATAGGTTGAGTGGTGAGAGCCAAAGCTCAGTATGGTTCCTTATCCCCTGCCACAGCTCTGCGGCGGTGTGCTGTTTGTCATCTAAGCAGATCAGTTTAAGCACGGTCTGTTGCCGCTTCCCCACTGCAGTGCTACACTGCTTCCAGCTACTGACTGATGGCTGATTGGTGCGGCAAGATGATAATTCAGAGGTGGAAGTGGAGGAGGAGGCGGAAGAGGAGAAGGGGGGGGGGGGCGTTGCAGCTATTAATGTAGATGGCGACAGAAACCCTGATGGAAGTAGGGCCCACAATCCTTGGCGTCGGTAGCACCTGTGCCATCTCAGGGTATGACTCGCTTCCAGCCTCCACAACATTCAACCAGTGTGCCGTCAGGGAAATGTAGCGTCCCTGGCCAAAAATACTTAACCATGTGTCAGTCGTTAAGTGGACCTTCCCAATAACTGCGTTGGTCAGGGCACGGGTGATGTTATGGGACACATGCTGGTGTAGGGCTGGGACTGCACACCATGAAAAATATTGGCGGCTGGGGACAGAGTAATGCGGGACGGCCGCCTCCATCAGGCTGCAGAAAGCCTCAGTGTCCACAAGCCTAAATGGCAACATTTCCAGGGCCAGCAAATTTGAAAGGTGCGCATTTAGTGCTATGGCCTGTGGGTGGATGGCTGGGTATTTGCGCATTCTTTCAAAAGCCTGGGGTATAGACATCTGTACGCTGCGCTGAGACACAGAAGTGGATGTGCTAGCTGATGGTGCTTGCAAAGGTCCAGGTGCATGGCGGGAGGCATCCGGGCCTGTGTCTTGGACAGGCGATTGGCCAGCACGTTTTATAGGGGAAGAGGAGGCAAGGGTGTGACCCGCAGACACTGATTGTGGACCCAGGTGTTCGGCACAGCTATTAGGGTGCTTTGATGCCATGTGGCGGATCTTGCTGGTGGTGGTGAGGTTGCTAATGTTCATGCCCCTGCTCATTTTGGTATGGCACAGGTTGCAAACTACCACTCTTTTATCGTCCGCACTTTCCTCAAAAAGCACCAGACTGCAGAACACCTACCACTTGGCAAAAGAGATTTCCACAAGGGGGTGCTCCTGGGAACAGTTGGGGGCCTGATTGGTGTGGCCCACCTTTTGTCACCCCACTGGCTCTTCCAGCCTGTGGTGGTGCAGATCCCTCCCCATCTGTACTGCTGTCCTGGCGTGGCTTGCCACCTTCTCAGGTTGGGTCAGTGACTTCATCGTCCACCACTTCCTCTTCCATTTCCTTACTCTGGTCATCCTCCTGACTTGTTGACCTAACAACCTCAGTTATTGACAACTGTGTCTCATCCTCATCATGAACCTCTTGAGACCCTAATTGGAGTTGACTTATTGGCAACTGTGTCTCATCATCATCATCCACCTCGAGAAACACTAATTGCCATTCCCCACCGTCATCTTTTTCTGACTGTGGATGCTCAAGAGTTTGGGAATCAGGGCACAAGATCTCCTCATGTTCCTCTTCAAGCGGGCTTCTCGAGAGGCTCAAATTAAGGAATGATGATGAAAAGAGCTCCTCGGAATATCCGAGTGTGGGATCACTTGTTTGCCAAGACTCTCCATGGTGGGTGGAAGGCGTATCAGGGTGAGGATTCTGTTGACCAGACTTTTGGCTACTGACACTGGACTTGGTGGAAGACAGGGTGGTGCTTTAACTGGAAGCATTATCTGCTGAAATCCAACCGACCACTTGGTCACACTGGTCTGACTTCGAGAGTGGTGTCCTGCGCCACCCTGCAAACTGGGACATGAAGCTAGGTATAGTGGATGAGTGTTTCTCGTGCTCTGGCAGCAGGCACAGTTTCAACGCGCCCAGGGCCACGGCCTCTGCGTGCACCATTTGCAGCACGGCCACTACCTCGTCCCTCACTGCTCGCCTGGATGCACAAACGTTATATAGGAGGTATAGGGCAAGTAATGTCGCTGTCACCACCAGCTAATAAAAATTTACTGTGAATTAATGTAATATCACTGATATTTAGGATGCAGAAACGTTATACAGGAGGAATAGCACAAGTAACGTCGCTGTCACCACTGGCTAATAAAAAATTTCATTGAATTAATGTCACTGATATTTAGGATGCACAAACTTTATATAGGAGGTATAACGCAAGTAATGTCGTTGTCACCACCAGATAATAAAAAATTACAGTGAATTAATGTAATATCACTGATATTTAGGATGCAGAAACGTTATACAGGAGGAATAGTGCAAGTGATGTCGCTGTCACCAACGGCTAATAAAAAATTTAATTGAATGAATGTCACTGATATTTAGGATGCACAAAAGCTATACAGGAGGTATAGCGCAAGTAATGTCGCTGTCACCAATGGCTAATAAAAAATTACACTGAGTAAATGTCACTGATATTTAAAATGGGCAAACGTTATACAGGAGATGTCGCTGCCACCAGCAGCAAAAAAATTAGACTGAATGTCACTGATATTTTGGATACACAAATGTTATACATGAGATGTAGCGCAGGTAATGTAACTGCCTGCAGCTGACACCGTGTACAGAAAAAGTACACTAGATGTCACAGATATTTTTAGGCTGTGCACACGTTACACAGGAGACATAGTGCAGATAATGTCGCTGTCTGCAGCGGCCAAACAATTGCAAGCTATTTAGCGCAGGTTGTGCTAAAAATATATATTGCTACCAGATACATCTATAGTCCTTAAATAGACTTTTGGGTCTATAACAAGTATAAACACTAAAATATTCCTATTTCACGCCCTAAAATATCTCTCCCTTCTACTTTCCAGCTCTCCCTGACTGAGGCTGAGCTGAACACGTGTCATCGGGTGCTATATAGCACACAATGACGCGTTCCGGCCAGCCAATCACTGCAATGCCAGCAGCCAACATGGCTACGGCTTTGCAGTAAATGGCAGTACTTACCTGCATGCTCGCCCAACACTAGTCCCTGTTGACAGATCAGAGCCATAGATTTCAGTTTTAGGTGCGCAGGTAAGGTATCTCTTAATAGATTTCCCAGCACACCATCTGCCACAACCCTTTCAGGACACATCCCATTTATTTATTTATTTATTTTTTTGCTTCTCCACCCCTGCTTTCTAAGAGCCATATTTTTATCTTTCTGTTCACATAGCCATATGAGGGTTTGTTGTTGTTTTTTTGGAAAATTTGTAATTTTAATGACCCTATTTTTCAATAGCTTGTATTGGAAATGAGAAAAAATTCTGTGTGGTGAAATTGGAAAAAAATCGCAATTTGGTCAAGGTTTTTTAGGTATTGTTTTTATTACATTCACTGTGCAATAAAAATATGGTGTTACCAAATGTATATGATTTTTATTATGTTTTATTACTTAACAAAAATATAAATATAATTTTTTTTTCTTTAAATCACAATATTCTGACAGCCATAATTTCTTTATATTTCTGTCTACAGAGCTATGTTAGGGCTTACATTTTGCAGGGTGAACTGTAGATTTAATTGGTAGCATTTGGGTGCACATGACTTTTTCATTACTTTTTATTATTTTTATTTTTTTGGGAGGGTGGAGGAGATGACCAAAACATGGTAACCATGGATATTTTTTTTCCCATTGCAACATATACCACACAGGAAAGATATTTTTTAATTTGTTATAAAATAGTTCAGATATTTTCAGATGTAGTGATATGTTCATTTTTATTATTTTTGTGTTTTTTACTTTTTTGTAGTTTTTAGCCTTCTTAGGAAACTGGAACATGAGATCTTCTGATCTCTTGTTCCATAGACCACAATACAACATTATTGCAATCTATGAGATTGTGACACTCTACCTGAGAAGCCGTGTCTCATCCAGACTTTTCTGGCAGTTAGCCATTACTGCCCTGGGTACTTTCATAAGGTCCCGGACTGTTATGGCAACTGATAGGAACTCTGTAATTTTGCCACTGGGTCTCTGATTGGAGGACTAAGAAAGCCCACTCCATCTGTTAACCACTCAGATGCCATGATCGCTATTGACTACGGCATTTGAGGGGTTACTAAAACGGGATCAGTTTCATCTCCAATCCCAGTCATAGTGGTCTAGTGCCAGCTGTATTACACGGCTGGCACCTGCCGCTTACAGAGCCCACTCCATACACTTTGCACTGCACCAAGAAGTAACTCCACATTGTGGTGCATATAAGGGCTACTGCATAGCAGTCATGTGGCTTGTCCTGTCCATGACTGACAGCTAATTTTCCATGACTAAGCATAAAGGGAATAATGTCAATGACTGAACAAGACCACCACATGACACATAAAGATACAAAGAAGATAGGTCATGATGAGTGAATCGATTTCTCCCAATACCGACAAACCTGATTAATTCATCATATTATTTGTACTGTGGCCGAGAGACTGATTGTATAGTGATGAAAATTGATATAGCGATGGTATAGTGATGAAAAAGATTAAAATTCTTTGCTGGTTCCCTTTTAGAATGGGGCAGTACATGCCAGCCTTAATACATTGGCCCTATAGACTTCTATAGGCCCATACTGTACCTCTGTATCATGAAAGATGTTTATATTTTAAAATCAATCCTAATCCTTGTCTCCTATAGTTGATGGTACAATGTGAATACAGATTCTACCATTAAGGATATCTAAAATTTCATTTTAACGGTGTTTCCTATCTCAGTATGTCCCTCTTATTTTATTACATACAGGGGGGGAAAATATCGACCAGCAGGTTTTCATTACAGCTACTGTTAATATTTTATAAACCGAAATTGAGAAAAATAATGATGGGTATAAAACCTAAAAACTACAGAAAAAGTTATTGTAGTTGATTTAAATGAGCGTCCGGTATCTGAAAGATTCAGTTATAGAGTAATACATTGACTCCTGAAGATAGATGTTATATTCGTGAAGTATTTAGACTGCCTTCCAACAGAGACTTCCTTTGTTAAAAGGATCAGTGTCTGGAAGTACAATGGTACAATAAAGCATTGAAAGTATGATAAAATGAGGCGATGACTCTTCATTCCTTCTAGTATACAGAAGTATTTGTCTGACACGGCTTCTTTCCTCAGAAAGGAACTATATAAAGAATCTGTAGGCTAGACTCTCATACAGCCATAAATAAGCAAATCAGGAAAAGGCACTTGTCACTCATGGGAGATGTGAGATTTCTTTCTAACATTTCAATCTTAAGACATTACTTTCTAAACTAACCATTCACTGGAGCAAGACTGAGACAATTTTTCTCGACTTTTAAAAAGCCTCAGTTAATAAATCTGGCTTAAATTAGCTTGACATGTTAATCATGTCCACATTCCCATCTACTTTTCAAAATTGGTGTAAAATGCAAAATGTGTGCAAATAAGTCCAACAAGTCTAAACACTCTGAGACTTTTTTTTAAAAAGCCAGAATTCTGGAGTGCATGGTTTAATAAATTCCCCTCCATGCCCAAGTAATTAGTAAGATCTAATTGATTTTCCAGGAAAGCTGATAACAATAAAGTTGGACTTACACTTTAGACTATTGTTGGCCAAACTCACAGTATTTTTGTGGGACCAGTCTACTATGTAAAATGAATGAGGCTGTCCTGACCTTTCCCAACATCCAATTTCTGGGAAAAGAAGGATCAGTTTTTTGGATTTTCAGGGGGTAATAAGCTACCGCCAGAGGTGTCTGGCAGCGCTTGTTCCCCCTTTGCCATTTAGAACTGATAGCTGAGCATGCATACTATATATATACTTTTATATTTTAATAGCTCTAATATTCTCAGATGCTGTGATACCAATTATGTTTACTTTTTTTATGGTATTTTTATGCAAATGCTATTTACATTTTTTTTTTTTTTACAAACTAAAAATTGTATACTTTCTTTTTAGTTTCCCTAGGGGGACTTGAACATGTAATTGTTCGATCACAATATCATAGGCTGAAGTAGTTTTATAATATCAGTAAAAGAATTTTAGAACAAATTTTCCATTAGATAGAGGTGAATTTCCTAAAATTGATTTTGATCTGCTTTGTTTGAATTGGAAAAGATATTTGATTTGGGTGTGAATCAATTCTACCCGAATTGAAGCTGCTTTAAATGCCTGGAAAACCTCTCTGTAACATGTTGATTTGCTCGTCTCTATTCTTCTTCTGTTTGTCCAGTCATCGTGTCATGATACTCTTTCATCCTATGTTTACTGATATAGTCATTACAGAGGGCAAGCAGGAATTGCAATTTAACTATATAGACCTCTTAAATCTAACCCACATACAACTAACAAGCATTCATTGACAAGTTAAACTGCCAATTTTAAGCTTTATGTTTTGCTCTATGTGCCTCCTTTTGCTCATAATGTTAATATCTAGCGCCATGAGGTGCATGTATATGTCTAACCTAACAGTATTTTGCATGTCTGTCAAGCTGTCACATAAAATTATCCATTAGAACAAGTAAATGTTATACCTTATAGTTTAACTGGAAAATATGACTCATCTCTGTATGACTTCATTGATAGCACCAATTATGCATAACTCATTAATCAGCTCAAGCACTATATATTAAAGACTATATAGCCAGATAAATTAAACAGAAATGAGGATAAAATTATCTCTATGGTTAAGCAGAAAGATGAATGAAAATTATTCTAAAAATGCATAAATCAAAAAATACTTCTTAGCTTGTGTGTGTTGTTTCCACTCTGTGTTTATTGCTGCCATTTGTCCATAAAACTGTCCCAGAATCAAACTTGGCAAAATAATTAGAGAAATGGATATAACTAGTAGCCATGAGGTACTAAGTGTGAAAGGAGAATGACAATCTTCTCTTTCCTCTGTGTATTTCCTCTTATTCTTGACCATGGCCACTTCATGCCAAGTATACAATTATCCACTGTAGCTCTCTTCTTCTCCTGCACACCTATTTGCCACTTCCTTGCCATTCAGATACATTTTCCAGCTACAATGTAGTGATCATTCTAAAGTTATTTTAATAGAGGATATGAACCCACGAGTTACCCGCAAGTAGTTGCTTTGTCTTCTACTCTGCTAATTTCATGATTGGTTATGCACAAATGCTCAAATTTGCAGCTGCAGCTCCACAATGGTTATGCATAATCACAAGGGTAGATGATGCAAATATAATCATTTTCCTGCTCAACATTTTAATGGGTTATCCAATGAAAAGTATTTATTACCTTTTCACAGGATAGGCAATAAATATAAGACCATGGGAGTAGGACTGCTGGGACAATGACCACAAAAATTAAGGTTCCAAAATCCCCTCTCTGAATGAAGTGGTATCGCGGTGCACCTCAGTTAATTTCTATTTTTACATCAGCCCTACAGAATTACACACTTTCTATTTCCTTTCTATATTTCCTTTCTATAATATGATCCTTGGGCTGCTTGGCCAGACTGTGGGGCTAAGCACAAGCTCTGCTTCATGCTCTGATGCTTAGCCACCAGCACAGGGCTGTAGGCTGGATTCATTAAACTTCAGCTGGGTGGGCAAGGTAGCTGCTGCCTCAAAGTTTAATGAGTTCCCTGCATGCTCACACTGCTGCAGAGCAGTAAAGACAAAAAGTTGTCTGGTACAGGTTTGGGGCAATGTGCTTGCGATCTAGGGTCCAGCCCCCAAATTTAAATGCCTAGCAATGCCCCCGGGTAGAGGACTGCTTTAACCCTTCATATATCAGGCTCTGGGTTCTTTTTTGAAATCTGCCAATCTAAGTTTTTAAACCAGATCAAGATTGCAGTGCTAGTTAAGATATATTGAGAGATATAGGGGTCATTTACTAAGACAAGCATTTTAGATACCGGTCTTAATAACAATTATAGCTTTGGGTTGATCCACTAGAGGTATGCAGAGGCACTGGCCTCTACATAAGTTTGGCTGATCCACCGCCACTTCTAAATGTAAGACTGCTTCCTACATCTAAACCAGGCATAGAAAATGATAAATAAGATGGGCCTTCCTTCCCTGTCCCCACTCAGCCTAGCCCACTTTTTTGACCTTGCATGAGCAGGTAAAAGTCGCAGATTGCGGCGCAAAGGACCTTAGCACCGCAATAGGCATCTGAAATGGCGTATTTCTGGTTAGTAAATGACCCCCATAGTCTTTAGAAATGAGACTGAGAGTGAAGCCTGCAGGTACTATATATGCAGTTCTCACTTGGACACATTTCTATGGGTTGTAAATAGTGATGTGTGGTGTCAATTGCTACAATCTTGGTCTTGTTTTAAAATCATGGCAGTAGCCCAATCACAGCTTAAGAAATAGTTTTCAGAAGTGGCCTCCTTTCTGTAGCTCCACAACACTCATTATGTGTAACTACGTCTAACAGGCACAGTGCTGTGGACAGGCATGGGTAAAGCCTATTGGAGAAACTATCTGATAAGTGAGAGGGATACTGTTCCTGTCTTACAGTGTAGTATTTGTCAGCTCCAGCAAGCAATGGCTGAAACCAGCCTATCCTCACACAGCTATAGCTTTTAGGAATTAGGGAAACCACCCACTAGTTGACTATTATTGGGGTCGAGGGAGTTAGACTGAGCCATATTTGGCCAGGTGGGCTCCACGTGTGATTGACCCGCATGGTGGACTAGTGGGGGCTATTTTTGGTTCACCATACCTTCTGTACCTCCTCACCAAGGTTACACTTACGTGTGTGGGTGGTCTTTATGTCTACTTACCCAGTTGAGTGATGTAGTTGATATCAGTGGTGGCAGCTCTCCTGCCATTTACATGGATACTTTTTCTTTTGTGTTTTTTTCCTACCTACTTTTAATTATAATTCAATAAAGAATATTTTTTTTGTTTTAAGCGTTATCCCCACACTAGTAGTGAATTTCTATTGATTGTGGGACACTCAAGTACCTATCGATATAGCTATGAATTGGAACTAAATCTAGCCTAAATATATACATGGATTTTCAGATGGGGGATAATGCAATCAGAGATTTGTGGGCAGGGTTGATGAGGGCAGTCTAGTTATTTGTATATAAGGGCGGGTTCACATCAGCATTATGAATTCTGTAATTGTTTTCCTTTATAACTGAAAATAACAGAATTTGTAAGATGGAATTCAAAACAGAAACCTTTAGAGGCATTCCATTTTGAAACGTCATTCGGAAAACTGATATGAACCCGCCCTAAATGGATGGAAAACCACAGAACCACAATTAGGCTAAAATTGCAACCCTTCTAGAATTTATTTGTACTCTCAAACCAGTAGCCTCATGTTATTACTTCTAAAAACCCTATTACCTTTTGCCTTGCTGTTTCTGTGCCAGCATTCTCTAGAACAAAATTAGTGTAAATAGCAACATTTTTGCTTTTCTTTCCTCTCTTCCCTGATGCAGCCTACACATCCTTCAGATGCCTCTCCACTTATCATTAACTTGCTAAACTTGACAGACATTTCCCTTCCCACCTGGCACTTCACTAACCATGATGGTGCTTTCCTGCACCTCATGGAGCCTCTTCAGTAACCAGGAGACTCCTGGCCCTAGTGTTGCCTCATTATCAACAAGGTGTCTTGCTTCCCCTAATAGCAAATCCCCACCACCTTTTTAGGCACTAAGTTCTTCTCTACCATCCAGTTGGCTTGCTGCCACTAGCAGCAAGATCCTAGTTGTCCTTGGTCATACCTCCCCATCCACCAGGCATCACAATGACACTAGAAGCATCTATTTTTCCATCAAGCACTTTGCTGCACCTAGTGATGACTTCCTGCCCACCAGGGATTTTAAAAAACAGTGTTTCCTTACCAACCAGGCACCTTGGTATTGTCTTTCTACTAATAAAGTGACACTCCTCCCACCAAATGCCACATTTCCCCTAGTGGGTTTTCCCTGCTAGCTTACATTACCTCAGGATAGCTAAAATTCCATTATTTTTTAGGCTTTGCTGCCTGATTACATTGGGTCTGTGGTTTAAACACGCCTGTGGTCTGCCGCAAGATGAAAATATCATAATTGTTTTATTTGAGTACTAGTATAAGGGCAATTTATTGAAGTGAGCTTCAGAGCAGATATTTTGAGGGCATATTTTAGTCAGTCAAGCAGGGCATCTGTTATTAACTGTTTGACTGCTAGCCCTTGGCAATCCGCTATAAAACTGAACCTTTTCATTTATAGTAACCTTTAAAAAATATGAAAATATAGAAAATCCATGAGATACATTGTAGTGTTATTCTCAATATCTAATAAATAACAAGAAACTCCTCCAGCTTGAAAAGGATAATGTTTGCAATTCCTCTTCTGAATTGATTATATAATCGTCAAACCAAAAGGTATGATTCTTCTATTGCTAACTTTTTCTTTATCACTCTTTTATGGGATGTAGGATCCAGCTATGTTTTGCTCTAATTAAAAACAACCTTGGATAGATGGATGAGTGCTATTGTATCTTTTGTGTTTGTATGCCTTTTTTGCATTGCAGCCACAACAGTGTGCACCTGCATATTTGCTTCAATTTTTTCAATGTACTTTGTGATGTACCGGGTGTTTTTTTTAATATTTTGACCATGCACCCCTACCATCTGTACAAACATGTGTTTTTTTTTATTTTTATTACAGTGCAATATGGCTGCATCCTACCTTTCCTGAGTACATGTTGGAGGCCAAGGCTTTTAAGTTTAGGGTCCCATTTGATGAGGTTGCCTCATCAGTACAGTAAATACAACGGTAATGCAATACAAAATAATCTACAGTATATATTTAGTGTTTATATACATAATAGCACAAGCAGAATTCTGCTGTATCTTTTTGGGATTTTTGCATGTATTCAACTTTATTTTGTAGACTGAATATTTAAGATCAAGCTAGTTTCATACATTTCTGCTACTACTTGTGCTTGTTATCTCTAAGAACAACCTAAAATCAGCACTGCATAATAATAAAGTTATTTTATGCAAAACAATAAACATAAAACATGAAAGATGGTTATTATAACCTCCTTAACTGTGACAATAATTTTCAATCTGTTTTTCTCAAACCATAGATCCCAATGAGACGAAATCTCCTTTTTTATTTTGAAAAGATAAAATGTTTCTACTGTATATTGACACACAGCTAAAATAAAAAAAATGGTCTCCTAGAAATGCCAGATTTAAGCTTTAGGTGACAGCACAAATTACATTTTATTCAAATTTCAAAGCTAAAACTGATTAAAAGGATTTCCCATTAAGTATAAAAGGAAAATATAAGGATGATTATAACCTTGGAAAGTTGGGCTACAAAAATATCTTGGAATACTTATAGCCATCATCAACTAAGATGTGAAAGATATTTCAGATTTTGAGTATAAACTTTAAATAGGCGGACATTAGATATCATATAAAATGTAATAATTATATAGTAATTTAATTAAATTATAGTGACAGGTGGGATCACCTGTGTACTTATAGTTTGATGATGTCATATAGAAATGAACAAATTTAAAAAAAATCTGATTTGGACGCTTCACCAAATTTTCAGAAAAAATCTATTTATTCTGAATTAATTTGTCATGAAGTGGATTAAATCAGCTATATCTCGGCCTGCAGGGAGAGTGTATCTCGGTGTACATCGCTGTGCATTGAGGCAACAGGCATATCTAGTCCTTTCTGGTAGTGTGTGTCAGTATGACAGGCAGTTTACATACAGTATATGAATGTGTGCATCAGCATGCCTCAGTATTAGGCTCAGTTCACACTTCACTTATTTGGTCAGTTACGGTTCGAAAACACAGAAAAGATGCAGATCTTTTCATGATACTTTATCTGCGTGTAGGATTGGCTCCTGATTTTGGCTCGCCATACAGTAACTGCTGGAATTAACTGACCAAATATCTGAAGTGTGAACTCAGCCTTACAAGTCAATGTTTGCATTAGGTATAATGCACTTAACCATGCAGATTGATAGTTAACCTTTTAGCCACTGATTCTTCTAAATTGTGAAACAACGGTCTCATTTCACTGTTTGTGGGGTGTCCACATTGATTGATAGATAAGGTATTACGTCACCCACTACTAATACAATTTGTGGTCCCATGATAGGGAGGGTGTCAGCAGTAAGTTTGTATTGACATCAGTGATTATTTTTCACTTCTTCTGATCCTTCAGAAGAACAACCCCAAGAAAACATATCCTGTCTTTTGAGTATCCACCTTCACATGGTCAGTATTTGGTCAGTAATTGATCAGTATTAGTAAGGCAAAAACAAGAGTAGGTCAAAAACAGAGATGACACATTAAGCAAATATGTGTATGTCTTCAGTGTTTTGGACTCACTCCTGCTTTTGGCTTCCAAATAATATGCAAATCATGATGCAAAATACTGACCATGTGATAGAGGCTTTTACTCAGATGGAAAATAAGTTCTGCATGGAGGATGGCCTCTATCACATGGTCAGCATACGGTCAGCATTGTTAATGCAAAAACCTTCTGCTCAACATACTGCTTTTGTTTAGAGAAGTAATTAAGGCTTGGGACTCTACATATTGGCTTGGCACAAGCCATTAGTACTTTGAAATGGGCAGAGTCAACCATATGTAAAGAGAGGGACTGTAGTACCAGCAACTTGTCCAGGAGCACATTCAGCTTCTACGCTGTTGGATAAGTGCACACATATTGTTGTCTTTTTGCATTTGTCTCAGTGATCGTTTGCTGGTGAAATGCATGACGAGAGGTAGGAGGAGGAGCATCAGGAACAGTAGACGATGAGAAGGAAACAAAGCTCCTTTCTGCTGAGGTGGTGGTACCTTGACTGCTGAGAAGGGGTGTGTGCCATTTGGATATGAAGCCGTTGCTACGTCAGGCTGTACCACTACATTAGCACCACGGTTTTCCCAGGCCACTTTATGGTCACACTCCATGTGTTGGCACAGGTTGTGGTGCCAGCATTGGCACCCTGGCCATCTTTCTCCTTTTGCCCACAGATTCTGCATGTGGCTACGTTGACATCCTACGATGAATTGATGACTTCCCACACTGGCGAGTAGGGAATTTTACCCACATGACTCACTTCTGACTGCCTGCCACTGCCTCTATGAAGCCATGCACTGCTAGTTGTTTCTGGACATGTAGTCTCCTCAGTAGAAGACGGTCTACCCCGGACACGTTTGGCTCCAGATATCACACTGCTGCCATCCCGCTTGCTTACGGCCATGCTCGCACCCTTATGGCTCATCCCCACACTGCCACCATGCCACTGTCTTACGAGCAAGCTGCCACCCTCACCCCTGATGATGATGAAGCCCCCTCTTCACCCATCTCCCACGTGCGATCGATTATATTATCATCTACTACTGTCTCACTTTTGTCACCGTCACCAGTCTCATGGCCGCATACCTGACTGCTCGCAACACCTGCTCCCACATCTCTGTCATTATCGCTACTTGCACACCTACAGGAGATAGCAGCAGACATCTCTTCCAAATCTGGCTTGGCAGTAGCTGCTGTCTGTCCTCAATGATTTGTCCTCACTGAAAAGCAGAGCAAAGCCAGCAGTATATAATACTTCCCGAGCAGAAGGAGCAGAAAAAGAAACTTCTGGCTGTGGGTGTCTGAAGTCAGCTGAGATAATGTTGAAGACAAGTCAATCTTTGAAGAACAGCTGGATTGCTACTCAAAACATAACCGCTGGATAACACTGCCAGCTATGGCTTGTTGATTCAGCTGCTGCTACCACTCCCCTTCTTCTGCTGCTACTTCTGCGAGCCTCAGCAACATTTTTTCCACTGCCCGTTTTCTTGTAAGGCCCTGGAACCTGTCTGTTGGACATTTTGTACAGTAACAGTAACTGTATATGTAAAATAAGTTATTCAATGTCAATAACAGTAGTATTAGACAACTTATTCACCCCAATTTGAGAATCAAGGCCTGATGGGATTGCTTATCTAAGAAACAAGGTGGGCACCCCAATATCAATAAAAATATAAAAATTATTCAATCCAATTTGAAAATCAAGACCTAATGGAACTGCTTATCTATTTAACAAGCTGGGCACCCCAATACTAGTTAAATCACACAGCTTATTCAACACAATTTGATAACCAAGGCCTTATGGAATTACTTATCTATAAAACAAGGTGGAAACCACAATAACAGTTAAATTGCAGTATTTCTTCACCCCAATTTGAGAATCAGGGCCTAAAAGAATTACTTATCTATAAAACAGGGTGGGCACCCAAATAACAGTTAAATTACAATACTTATTCACCCTTATTTGAGAATAAAGTTGTAAAAGATCTGCTTATCTATTTAACAAGGGGACACCCCAATAACAGTTACATTACACTACTTATTCACCCCAATTTGAGAATCAAGGCCTGAAGGAATTACTTATCTATAAATCTGGGTGGGCACCCCAAGTTAAATTACACTTCTTATTTACCCTAATTTGAGAAAAGGTGTAAAAGATCTGCTTATCTTTTTAACTAGAGGCTGCCCCAATAACAGTTAAATTACACTACTTATTCACGCCAATTTGAGAATCAAGGTGTAATAGAATTGCTTATCTTTTTAACAAGCTGGACACACCAACAACAGTAGTATTAGACAGCTTATTAACACCAAATTAAAAATCAAGGCATAATAGATCTGCGTATCTATTTAACAAGAGGGACACCCCAATAACAGTTAAATTACACTACTTATTCACCCCAATTTGAAAATTAAGGCCTAAAGAAATAACTTATCTATAAAAAAGGGTGGGCACCCCAATAACAGTTAAATTACATTACTTATTCACCCTAATTTGATAATAAAGGTGTAAAAGATCTGCTTATCTATTTAACAAGGGGAAACCCCAATAACAGTTAAATTACACTACTTATTCACCCCAATTTGAGAATCAAGGCGCAATAGAATTGCTTATCTTTTTAACAAGCTGAACACACCAATAACAGTAGTATTAGAAAGATTATGAACAGCAAATTGAAAATCAAGGCATAATAGATCTGCATATCTATTTAACAAGAAGGACACCACAATAACAGTTAAATTACACTAGTTATTTAACCCAATTTGAGAATCAAGGTGTAAAAGATCTTCTTATCTATTATACAAGGTGGACACAAGGGTTGAGCGAACTCGAGTTGTAAAGTTCGGGTTCGTACCGAACTTTAGGGTTTTTGGTACCCGGACTTGAACCAGAGCATTTCCGTAAAAGTTCAGGTTCGGGTTCGGTTTTCGGCGATTTCTTGACGCTTTTTAACCACTTCAGCCCCCTAGCTTAAACACCCTTAATGACCAGGCCACTTTTTACAATTCTGCACTACACTACTTTCACCGTTTATTGCTCCGTCATGCAACTTACCACCCAAATTAATTTTACCTCCTTTTCTTCTCACTAATAGAGCTTTCATTTGGTGGTATTTCATTGTTGCTGACATTTTTACTTTTTTTGCCATTAATAAAAATTTAATGACATTTTTGCAAAAAAAATGTCATTTTTCACTTTCTGTTGTAAAATTTAAAAAAAAAAACTACATTTCTATATACATTTTTCTCTAAATTTATTGTTCTACATGTTTTTGATAAAAAAAATATCCAATAAGTGTATATTTATTGGTTTGGGTAAAAGTTATAGCGTTTACAAACTTTGGTGCAAAAAAGTGAATTTCCGCATTTTGAAGCAGCTCTGACTTTCTGAGCACCTGTCATGTTTCTTCATTTGCTAGAATGTCAGGATAGTATAAATACCCCCCAAATGACACAATTTTAGAAAGAAGACACCCCAAAGTATTCGCGGAGAGGCATGGTGAGTTCATGTATCATTTAATTTTTTTTCACAAGTTAGCAGAAAATTACACTTTCTGAGGAAAAAAAAAAATATAATAAAGTTTCCTTTTCTGCTAACTTCTGGCAAAAAAAAAAAAAATGAAATCTCAGACGGACTCACTATGCCCCTCAGTGAATACCTTGGGGTGTCTACTTTCCAAAATGGGGTCGTTTGTGGGGTGTGTTTACTGTTCTGGCATTTTGGGCAGGGCTAAATTGTGAGCAGCCATGTAAAACCTAAAGGTACTCGTTGGAATTTGGGCCTTTCGCACCAGGCTGCAAAAAAGTGCCACACATGTGGTATCGCCGTACTAAGGAGAAGTAGGGCAATGTGTTTTAGGGTGTATTTTTACATATACCCATGTTGGGTGAGAGAAATATCTCTGTAAACTGACAACTTTGTATAAACATTTTTAAAAAGTTGTCATTTACAGAGATATTTCTCTCACCCAACATGGGTATATATAAAAATACACCCCAAAACACATTGGCCTACTTCTCCTGAGTACGGAGATACCACATGAGTGACACTTTTTTGCAGCCTGGGTGCGCAAAGGGGCCCTAATGGGGTCACTTGTGGGGTATTCCAAAATGGGGTCACTTGTGGGGTATTTATACTGCCCTGGTATTTTAGAGGCCCTAAAGCGTGAGAATCCAAATGCGTAAAAATGCCCTGTGAAATCCTTAAGGTACTCATTGGTTTTAGGGCCCCTTTGCGCATCTATAAAAATACACCCCAAAACACATTGGCCTACTTCTCCTGAGTACGGAGATACCACATGAGTGACACTTTTTTGCAGCCTGGGTGCTCAAAGGGGCCCTAATTCCAATGAGTACCTTTAGGATTTCACAGGGCATTTTTACGCATTTGGATTACAGACTTCTTCTCACGCTTTAGGGGCCCCTAAAATGCCAGGACAGTATAAATACCCCACAAGTGACCCCATTTTGGAAAGAAGACACCCCAAGGTATTCCGTGAGGGGTATGGTGAGTTCATGTAAAATTTTATTTTTTGTCACAAGTTAGTCGAATATAAGACTTTATAAAAAACAAAATAAAAATATATATATATCAATTTCCGCTAACTTGTGCCAAAAATAAAAATTCTGTGAACTCGCCATGCCCCTCTACAGAATCAAGGCCTGAAGGAATTACTTATCTATAAATCTGGTGGGCACCCTAAGTTAAGTACACTTTTATTTACCCTAATTTGAGAAAAGGTGTAAAAGATCTGCTTATCTTTTAACTAGAGGCTGCCCCAATAACGGTTAAATTACACTACTTATTCACGCCAATTTGAGAATCAAGGTGTAATAGAATTGCTTATCTTTTAACAAGCTGACACACCAACAACAGTAGTATTAGACAGCTTATTAACACCAAATTAAAAATCAAGGCATAATAGATCTGCGTATCTATTTAACAAGAGGGACACCCCAATAACAGTTAAATTACTACTATTCACCCTAATTTGAAAATTAAGGCCTAAAGAAATAACTTATCTATAAAAAGGGTGGGCACTCAATAACAGTTAAATTACATTACTTATTCACCCTAATTTGATAATAAAGGTGTAAAAGATCTGCTTATCTATTTAACAAGGGAAACCCCAATAACAGTTAAATTACACTACTTATTCACCCAATTTGAGAATCAGGCGCAATAGAATTGCTTATCTTTTAACAAGCTGAACACACCAATAACAGTAGTATTAGAAAGATTATGAACAGCAAATTGAAAATCAAGGCATAATAGATCTGCATATCTATTTAACAAGAAGGACACTCACAATAACAGTTAAATTACACTAGTTATTTAACCCAATTTGAGAATCAAGGTAAAAGATCTTCTTATCTATTATACAAGGTGGACACAAGGGTTGAGCGAACTCGAGTTGTAAAGTTCGGTTCGTACCGAACTTTAGGGTTTTTGGTACCCGGACTTGAACCAGAGCATTTCCGTAAAAGTTCAGGTTCGGGTTCGGTTTTCGGCGATTTCTTGACGCTTTTTAACCACTTCAGCCCCCTAGCTTAAACACCCTTAATGACCAGGCCACTTTTTACAATTCTGCACTACACTACTTTCACCGTTTATTGCTCCGTCATGCAACTTACCACCCAAATTAATTTTACCTCCTTTTCTTCTCACTAATAGAGCTTTCATTTGGTGGTATTTCATTGTTGCTGACATTTTTACTTTTTTTGCCATTAATAAAAATTTACCCGAACCCGAACTTCCAGTTGTTCAATCAACTCTAATGGGCACCCTAATAACAGCTAAATTACACTACTTATTTTCCTCAATTTGAGAATCAAGGCATAATAGAATTGCTTATCTTTTTAACAAAGGGGACACCCCAATAACAGTTATATCACACACCTTTTTCATCCCAATTTGAGAAGCAAAGAGTAATAGAATTGCTTATCTATTAAACAAGGACACTGTTCAATTAGATAGCTCTGTGCAGGGATTGATACAAACTGAGCTGTCTCCAATGGATCCCTTTAGCTTCAGATTACACAGCTTGCAATGTCCCTGCACTTTCCTTATGCTCTCTCTATGCTGTCCCTACAAAATTCTCCCTATAATCTACCTACACTGTCCATGCACTGTCCCTACAGTCTCCCTAGCCAAGATTTTAGTATTTATGCTTTGTTAAACAATGTCCCTAGCATTTGGCACATCTGTCCCTATGCGTAGTTCATTGTAAAATTGCAGAGACTGGGCGGGATTAGGATTTTTATAAGTCTGTGACATGACAGGGGATAGCCATCTGCCTATTGGCTGGCTGAAGTCCATTATGGATGATCTCTTGTTCCCGGGCTTCTTGCTTTCACTTTGTAACACATATAACTCTTGCACAGTAAAATATCAATTTTTGCAGATGACACTAAACTGTGTAAAGCAATTAACACTGAAGAGGACAGTTTTCTCCTACAGAGGGATCTGGATAGATTGGTGGCTTGGGCAGAGAAATGATGAGGTTTAACACTGACAAATTTAAAGTTATACACATGGGAAGGAATAATGCAAGTCACCCGTACATACTAAATGGTAAAACACTCGGTAACACTGACATGGAAAAGGATCTAGGAAATTTAATAAACAGCAAACTAAGCTGTAAAAACCAGTGTCAGGCAGCTACTGCAAAGGCCAATAAGATATTGGGTTGCATCAAAAGAGGCATAGATGTCCGTGATGAGAACATAGTCCTACCACTTTACAAATCTCTAGTCAGACCACACATGGAGTACTGAGTGCAGTTTTGGGCTCCTGTGAACAAGGCAGACATAGCAGAGCTGGAGAGGGTTCATAGGAGGGCAACTAAAGTAATAACTGGATTGGGGCAACTAGAGTACCCTAAAAGGTTATCAAAATTAGGGTTATTCACTTTAGAAAAAAGACGACTGAGGGGAGATCTAATATCTATGTATAACTATATCAGGGGTCAGTACAGAGATCTCTCCCATCACTTATTTATCCCCAGGACTGTGACTGTGACGAGGGGACATCCTCTGCAACTGGAGGAAAGAAGATTTGTACACAAACATAGAAAAGGATTCTTTACGGTAAGAGCAGTGAAACTATGGAACTCTCTGCCTGAGGAGGTGGTGATGGTGAGTACAATAAAGGTATTCAAGAGGGGCCTGGATGTATTTCTGGAGTGTAATAATATTACAAGCTATAGCTACTAGAGATGGGTCGTTGATCCAGGGAGTTATTCTGATTGCCTGATTGGAGTCGGGAAGGAATTATTTCCCCTTAAGTGGGGAAAATTGGCTTCTGCCTCACAGGGGTTTTTTGCCTTCCTCTGGATCAACTTGTAGGAAACAAGCTGAACTGGATGGACAAATGTCTTTTTTCGGTCTTATATACTATGCTACTATGTAACTATGTTACTATGTAGCTGCCATTTTAGGAAAAAATGTATTTGTTACCACGAAGCGCCAGGAAATTTGGTTTGGATGCAAATCGAATTTTTCCTAAACTTCAGCTCGAATTCCACTTTGGATGCTTTGAGTCGCTCAAAACACCAATGTTATACAATTGGAATTTGCATGTCTTGAAACAAATGAAAGGGGTTTGTCTCATTATGATTATAACTTTTTCAAATATAATTAGTACAATTATCACCAAAAAAGGCTTCTGTTCATATGATTGTGGAACCATATCATATGGTGCCAGATAGAGGCCCTCTGTAATCTTAATATGCTTGATAGGGAATATTTATGTGATGCAATCTCTTTAAAGGGAACCTGTCGCCTAGAAATCGGCTTTTAAACTGTTGAAAGTACCTTATAATGCCCCATAGTCGTGTCCTAAAGCACTTTTGCATCCTTTTCCAAGATTTAAATTCATTAAGAAATCGCTATTCCTCTGCTGCCCCGTGCTTCAAGTCATGCTTGAAGTCAAGGGGGCAATGGCCTGAGCATCTGCAGTCCAGCTCTCCCCACCTCCCTGCGCCTTGATTGACACGCCACATATCCATGCCGGGACCACGCTCTCACCCCGCATGCGCAGTAACGGAGTGTACGAGCCGGAGTTGGGTTCATGCAACAGCAGCCCTTTACTGCGCATGTGGGGTGAGAACGTGGTCCCGGCATGGAAATGTGGCATGTCAATCAAGGCGCGGGGAGAGCTGGATTGCAGACGCCCAGGCCGCTGCCCCCTTGGCTTCAAGCATGACTTGAAGCACGGGGCAGCAGAGGAATAAAATAGCGATTTCTCAATGAATTTAAATCGTGGAAAAGGACGCAAAAGTGCTTTAGGACACGACTATGGGGCACTATAAGGTACTTTCAACAGTTTAAAAGCCGATTTCTAGATGACAGGTTCTCTTTAAGCATGTTGAAATCCCTTTGTCTACATCAACAGACAATACTGCTATGTTATACTCGTTATTTAAGACCTTTATTTGACCAGCAGATGAGACTGATGATTGTCGGGAAGCGTTCCTTCCTGACAATGGTCTGCTCGTCAGTGGAGGAGAGTGCTGCTATTATATGCAGCGATCTCCTCCACAGTATGGGGAGGAGTGATCGCTAACAACCATCGCTCTTCCCCATACAAAATCATAATTTGCTGGCAGAAGACCATGATTAGACAGCATGATCTGCCACCAGCAAACAATTTTTCAGCCTGCTTAAAAATTGCAACTGCCTGATGAACAAAAGTTTGCTTGCTAATCTGCGGCACTTTACACAGGCAAATCATCTCTAACTAGCGTTCCTACTAATGCTTGTTATCAATTATCTGTCCGACTATGTCCTGGTCTAATACAGCCCTAGGTTTTGCTTTGAGCATATAAACATGAGTAGCAGTTAAAATTTATGTCTTCTTTGTCAAATATGCAACCATGGCCACAGAAAGAGAGAACGGCAGCACAGTCAATATCAGAAGGTATTGTGCAATCCCTCTGGGGCCCAAGGCTGGTAGTCCACTAGAAGATCCAAAACCAAATAACGAGGCAGCACTCCAAGTATGCAGTGAATAGGGTGTTGGATCTGTTTATTCCATTTAATTGTTACTTTGACAGTAGCTACATGATAACTGGAAAACTGTAAGATGAGGCACATATTTATAAATGGCAAAAGAATAGCCAACACTTAACATAATTCATCATAGATAGCTGCTAGATTTCAGTACATATTCCATACAATTCCAATACAATAATATTTCTTAAGAGACACAGGAATAAATTTCAATATAATAAAACGCTAACTTAAATAAAAATTCACTGTGTACGTGGGCAGTGGGACATGGTCAACTGGGGCATGAATATAGAAGATACAGCCCTGGTGCCTTAAAGGGTACTTAGACCCTGTAGCACTTAAGAAGATCTTAGTAATATAAATGACTCATATTCGGTAGGAGGCTGTTTTACAGATTTTGCATTGGGACCCAGGAGCTTAAAGTTACACGACTTATAATCAGGGCAGTTTTTTAGCCACTTGATATTAAAAAAAATAATCTAGAATTAGCAGAAGCAGAGAACTTGAAAATATTGTGGAATTGAAGTACAAAGTGCATGAGAAATGTATAATGCAATAATTGAGTTGTATTGACATAAACCAGGAAACCCCTTTCCCACAAGATTATCTTACCCTGTGGCCACAGAACAGGAAAAAAATTGATTTGTCCCGATAGTGCACAAATAATCCTCAACCTGCCAACAGCTCAATAAAGTGTAGGATTAGAAGATTTGTCTCGCTGCCTCATACTCATAAAGAAATTTCCTTATTGTACTTGAATATAAGCATTAATAAACATCTTCATACTATTTAGCATTTTCTTAAGCAGTAGTCTAATCCTTTATTTTTTGTAATCACCTGTCCCACATGTCTTTATTTTGAATCTGATGCTGGAAACATTCAGACTTTCTTTTTGTACCCTTAAAATGACAAGTGCAGGCAGTGGTACATTTGTATTTCTTTTTGTATTAATATTTGGGTCATTAGTTTCTACATTTGTACCTTAAACTATTACTTTTGACCTAGCAATGATTTTCTAAATACCAAGGTAGACCCACCCAGGTATTAAGACATTATTTTTATTGATTGCAATGGAAAGGCCATCAATATTTTTTTCAGTGGATGTCTCAGAAAACCCCCATTTAACAATTCATATTATAGATGTCCAATATAAATATAAAGCAATAAAAATAGCCAAGGAAGCATCTAGAGGCATTTGCATGATATTCACATGGTAATGAAACTTTAGCATATGAATCTAGCAGATACAGATAAGCAAATTTTTAATTTAATGCACAGTTGGTCAATTCGCCAAATGGTTATGTTTCATTGGTCATTACGATTATATGGGCAAAGTAGATTTAGAAAATTTTAAAGGAATGTGTCATCAGCAAATGACCTATTATTTAAATCACATTCTGTAAACCAATTTGTGTTTGAATTTTTAGAGAGTTTTTCTTTTCCATTATTTAAAATAATGTATATAACCCTGACATTTTTACACTGGCCATTACATTCAGGCTTCCTCTCTTTTGATAACAGCTACATAGACACTATGGACAGGAGGTGACTCCATTGACTTCTATGGGAAATTTTTCTAGGCATGCTCTGTGACCTGTACAGAGATCAGGGTGGAGCTGATATGCTGTTATATTACCTATTGTGAATGGTGTTTATTGTCTTACCTATACAGAGGTAATACTTATTGTAATTCTGAGTATGGTGATAATGATAAAAGCTACTGGAATGTTATGTGTACAGGACAGGAAATCATGACCTATTATTACTATAAAAATATTTAAGAGGCTCATACAAACAATTAAGTAATACTACTACTACTACTAATAATAATAATAATAATAATAATAATAATTACTATCATTATTATTATTATTATTTTACCTCTTTAGGCCTTATTCACACGTCCGTAGTGTTTTGCAGATCCGCAAAACACCTTGCCACCAGCCCTATAGAGATGCCTATACTTGTCCGCAATTGCGGGCAAAAATAGGACATGCTCTATATTTTTGCGTAGCTGCCGGAACTCTAATTTGCGGAATGGGTGCAGACGTAGATTGCGGACGTGTGAATTAGCCCAAAGTAGAAAGTTTATGTGGTTTAGTAAGCTAAGCCTAGTTAATGCAACTGTAAACTGTTGGTAAATCTTTTTGGGTAAAGGCTTAAAGGGGTTTTCCAGGCTGCATATATTGATGAACTATGCTCAGGATAGGTGCTCAATATCCAAGCGGGTACAACCCCACGTTTCAGTTGTTCACTGCAGCTGCAGCTAGAGCCAGAGCTGGAGCACAAGTCCATTCAAAGTGTAGTGGCTGTGCCAGGTTGCTGCAGCTCAGCTCCTATTCAAGTGAATGTAACCTGGCATGGCTATTACAATTTGAATGGATGTGTACTTCTAAAACATTAAAACAGCTAGGGCTAGTGCTGGCAGGTAACAGCTGATGATAGGTGGGGGTATGGGGTGTTAGATACCCACCTTGAGCTTGAGGATTGGTAGTAGGTATCAGGAGCCTGGAAAACCCCTTTAAATCAAACCTACCCACACAAATTTGCTCATCACAGAGCCATTAGTATTATTTTCCATACCACATTCATTTTCTTTATTTTTTAATGTATTTTTTCCTAAACAACTTTGTGAACAGTGTTTGTTCAGACACTTTATTTTCTATAGAGAAGGACATGTCTAAATACCTTACAAAAAGTCAGCCCTTTGACATGCTACATTTTTGAACAAATGACAGAACCCCAAAAATGGCACCTAATTAACAAAAACTCCAGCAGCAACAAAAAAGGAAAACTCTGTCCTGCTTTTTATATTTGAAATAGACTTCCATCCAACAACCAGAGCTGGAGTTTTTACTGCAAAAAAAAAAAAAAAAACACACCAAAAGCTGCAGGTGTAAAAAATACCACTAAAACAGCAAAAGTGCAGATTACAAAAACATTATAGATTTTTAAACGGTTTTTAAAACCCTCAGTTTAATTAAATGAGTGCAATTCCACAGAGTTTCCCCAACTCCCAAAACACTTGAAGAGGGTCAATAAGTAATTGCATTGATCTTAAAATATGCTTGTGCAGAGCAAATCTAAATTATCTTGCATTCCCAGTAAGATATGTTCATGAATACAGTGACTGGGATTTTTATTTTTTTATCACTATGCCTTTCTATTTCCCTTTGGATTAAAATAATAGATTGCTGTGAAACAATTTAGATATAGGTCGAGTTATACTGTCACAGGCATTTAATGATAATAAAGCACTTTTCCTAGTTCTGTATTAATTGTTTTCATGGCCTTCTCCATGCTGTTGTATAGCCTTGTGTTTAACTTCTGATATCTGAACATATTTTATAAGACTGCAATGTTTGGTACTGTAAAGGTCCCTTTACACGAGACGTTATTACAGCAGTTTGCCGGGAAGGAAGTGTTCCTTCCCGACAATCTGCTGATTACTAGCGGAGGAGACCGGTATATTTACATGTAGCTATCTACTCCAGAGTATGGGGAGGAGCGATCGCTAATGTCGCCACTGTTCCCCATAAGGACTCAATGTTTGCCAGCAGAAGATCATGTTTACATGGCACAATCTGCTGCCGGTAAACTTTCATTTTTGCGTGTGCACAAACGATCAGATTACCCTATGAATGCGCGTTTCGCTCATTCATTGGGTAATCTGTGGTACAGTTACACCGCTTGATCATCACTAACGAGTGTTACTATGAATGCTCAGCAATAATCTGTGCAATTTTTGACCCGTGTAACGGGCCTTATAGGCTATATTACACCAACAGATTATGTGACCAATATCTGTCCAATCAGAACATAGTTGGTGTGCATAAAAGAGATCTGTGTGTGTAACAGGCCATCTGACCAATGAAAATCTGTCAGATATTCTGCTGGTGTAATACAGCCCTAAATCCCACCAAATGCTGTTATAACAAAAGGACATCGCAAAACAGAAAGTAGGTTTTGTGTAAATGAAAAAATAAATAAAACCTGTAAGCTTATATAATTATTTGCTCTTTTAATAAAATGGTAGCGTTAACAGCATTTTATGACGTATTGTCTAGGGAAAGTCATAAATAAATATTCTATAACATATACAGTACTAATTATTGGCATCTATTCACCCCATAAAGTGTACCCTTTCTTTAGCAAAACTGTTATGTCATAATAGCATATCAAAGGTTTTGATCAGAGGGAGTCTGAGACCTCCACCAATCACTAAAACGAGGTGAAAGAAGCATTCACACACAGATCGCTGTGTCTCATCATTGCTGAAGATGGGCTCAATAGAAAACCTATGAGTCTGTCTCAAATCTGCCTTCAGCAGTAAGGAGAGACAGTGTGCTACAGTATGTGAATGATTCTTTCTCCTCATTGTAATAAACCTTTGATATGTCACTGTGATATATCAAAACTTTTGCTAAAGTTCAGGCATATTTTTTATGGTGAATGTTGGGTCTTTAGAGATGTTTCTTGCTCCAGAGCAGAGCAAGCACCATAGCTAGCAGGTACCTGCTGTTTCACACATTCAAGTTTGGTATTGCCACATTCGTATTGAGCCACAGAACAAGGATGTCATGTCATTTTTTTTTAGCACACAGTAAACTCTGTGATGTCAAATCCCTAAAAACCTTGGCATAACTGTGTTGTTGTTTTTTTTATTTTTTTTCGATTTAACCCCACAAATATTTTTTTCACATTTTCAGTTACACACTTGGTAAATTAAATGGTGCCCTTAAGAAACACAACTTATGTCACAAAAATAAGCCCTCATACGGATATATGAATGGAAAATTTATGGCTATTAGAACGTGGGGAGGAAAAATTAAAATGCTAAACCAAAAATGTGCCTGGTACTTAAGGGGCTATTATTCCTTGCCCTTAGAACTTAGCAGATAGGTAAGCAATGCGGTTTGAGAAGGGAGGCCTCAGGGTGTTTGGGCAAAAATAACACTAAACAGCAGGCTGACCATGTCTGCAGATTGACTATGAAGGAATTTAAAATCACTGAAACAGGCTCTATTGTAGGAATGTTGATGCTTGTAAATGAGCTCATTTCATTAAAACGAACAGTTGGAAGCTGTATGACGTCTTCTTTTACATATAGTAAATATTTTTCTAGTTGTGGAAATTGTAAATTCATTTTACATATTTCAGTAGTAGTTAATTCATGTTTTTTTTTTTTAATTATCAGAGTCCACTGATAGCATGTGTGTTCCCTATGTTCAAGCTGTTCATATCACAGTATGTTTTCATAAAAACATTCTAATTTTTAATCACACAGTATGACTTTTATCATTTGTTTCATATGAGGGATGCATGTTACATATTTCACATTTTTATTACATTATTCTTTACAAATGAAGTTATAACCTTTTATTTTAAGAGTTGGCAACCAAGAAGTGGACAGGTAGCTCCCTCTAGTGTTTTTAGACTTGGATATCTAGATAAAATGGTTGTTTTTATCAAAATAATTCTGCTGTCCTAAATTAGAATATATAGTGATAATATTAATTTTACATGAGCCATATCCTTTGTCTTTAGTCCTAAATACACGGTGATCACTATATGTCATTCAATTTTGTTTATATTACATGTTTGCTTATGAAAACGCATGAAGATAACTTTAAAGAGAAAAGGCTTATTATAACATTATTAATATTAATAAATAACATAAAAAGACATTTTGCACTAAGATCGATGTAATCAAACAAGCCAGCTGAGTAACAAAACATGCCTTTCTTCCCCATCTTTTTGAAATCTTTTTTTTATTTTTTATTTAACATAGACCTGTTACATGTGCACTTGGCAGCCGAAGGCATCTGTGTTGGCCCCGTGTTCATATGTGCTGGCATTGCTGAGGAAAATGATGTGTTATATAGGCTCTGCTCTCTTTGAAACTGCAGTGCTCTTTGCGCTTTGACTTTAGGAGAAGTCAGGCCAGGTATAATGATGTATTCACTGTCCGGACCTGTAAATCAATGTAGAGATGTTGTTACAGTTGCAGAAAGAACAGAGCCTCTATGAGTAATGGCAATGGCCACGTTACTCCTAGAGGCCCATTTGCATATACCAGGACTTCATTTTTCTCAGCAATGCGGGCACATATAAACATGGGACCAACCAGGGGTGTACATAGAAATCACTGGGCCCCATAGCAAGAATCTAAATTGGGCCCCCATTCCCTTTTATAGCCCCTCCCACAACCCATTCCAAGCCTCTCCCTTTGTTCCATGAACTGTGCTTGCTGCTGCGTTTTATAATTTATGCCATCCGGGCCGGATTCTTATTACAAAACAGCCCTGGCACACAAAAGATGTATAATAGATGCAATGTGTAGAGATGTATAGTATATACAGCAGAGTACTGTTATGTGATGTACGAGGAATAATAGATGCAGTGTGTACAGATATATAGTATATACAGCAGTGTACTGTTATGTGAGGTACGAGGTATAATAGATGCAGTGTGTACAGTTATAGAGTATATACAGCAGTTTTCTTGTATGTGAGGTACGAGGTATAATAGATACAGTGTGTACAGATGTATAGAATATACAGCATTGTACTGTTATGTGAGGTACAAAGTATAATAGATGCAGTGTGTACAGATGTGTATTGATGTGAGACATACAAGGTAATACTGTAGATGCAGAGTTTACAGAAATATGTGGTCAGTTATACATTATGGTCACTGTGTGTAAGGTACATGAGGTAGTGGTCACTGTAACTGACTGAAGTATTATACATGAGTGAGCAATGAGTAAAAACAGCGCATGGGGGGGTAAATGACGAGAAGTGGAGGTCCTCCTCTTACCACTCCATTCCAGTCTGTATGGATTTATGCAGAGCTAATTGTTAACTTCTAATACTTGCTGTTAGGGGTTGAAGGACCTGTGATGATCCTGGCAGATGTCCCTTTCAAACCTAGTGCAGTTCATTTGCTAGATCCGGCAGGACCTGTGATGTTGAAGATGATGTAATCACAGGTCCTGGCAGATGCACTATTCTAAGCTGGGAACTACACTTTACACGGTGCAGTTCCCTTACAGGACCTGTGATGACATCATCAAAGGTCCTTTAGCTTTAGAAAGATAGACAGGAGCAATTAGGGGCGGGGCCTCTTCTCCACTGCGGGCCCCTGTTCCTCACAGGACCCACCGCAGCTGCGTGGTCTGCCAATATGGTAGGTACGCCACTGGGACAAACACAGGTGCCTTCAGCTGCCAAGTGCACATGCAACAGGTCAGCCAGTTTCATAGGAACAAATCTGCTAACAGATGCCCTTTAAACTAAATAAGTATAATAGACACAATACAATAAAATGAACATATTTATTCAATTCCATTTTTATCTTTCCATTTTATGAAACTCAGTAAAACTACGCTCTCCATCTAAAAACAAGAAATGGATATGAAAGTGCACATTTATATGTTTCCTCTGTTTCTTTTTTAAGAGTTTTTTCTTTTACTTCTAATAATCATATTTAATTAAGATGTTACCTTGAGGTGGTGTTATCAATGATATCTAGTAGAGATGAGCGAATTTTTCAAAAATTTGATGCCCCGATTCGCCAAATTTTTTGGGAACAATTCAGTTAGATATGAATATATTCGAGGTGATTTAAGCAAAAAAATTATATTTTTCTGGCTGCTGAGAGCCTTTATAGTGGTGTAGGACAATATGCCTTGCAGTAACATGCATAGGGGGTCTGCTTTGGTAGTGAAATTATACTGTGAGCCCGCATGACATGCAGGTGACAGGCGTCGCTCTTAGAATCACTGCACACTTCACTTATTTGGGCAGTCAGGGGGCCAAAACTGACCAAATAACTCAAGTATGATCTCGACCTTACAGGTCAATGTAAATGTCAAGAAGAAGTTCACTCCTTTTACACTGTTGTCAGCTAATTTTACATAGATGTCTACAGAACCTGTTCTTTTAAACGTTTATACAAGTAGAGCCCCCCGACAGAGTGGAGAGGGTGACAGCAGTAAGTTTGTGTTGACGTCACAGATTATTTTGCCCTTCCTATGATCCGTCAGAACACTAACCCCCCAAAAAATGGATCCTGTCTGTTGAGCATTTGCCTTTACTCAGTCAACATTTGGTCAGTAATCCATCAGTATTGCTAATGCCAAAAAAACAGGAGTGCATCCAAAACAGAGATGACACGTGAATGGAATATTTGCATGTCTTCTATGTTCTGTACCCACTGCTGCTTTTGGCAATCAAATCACAAACCAATGCTGATGGGACCGTACAGACCTTACAGCTGCTACACAGACAGGATCCGTTGACCATCTCATTTTTCCTTACATTGACAGATCATGACGATGTCTGCCAGGCCGAAAGGCAAAATAGTGGACCAGTTATGAAGTGGGAAAGGTGGGAACAGCATGAGAAGTCCACAAAGTGGCCATATGACATTGTGGTGAGGTGGCAGAAGCACGAGGGTGCAACAGAGTGGCACAATCACAGAGTCTGGAGGTGGTGGCAGCATCAAGAAGTCACAGAGTGGCACAATGACAGAGTCTGAAGGTGGCAGCAGCATGAGGAAGACACAGAGTAGCATGAAGAAGAAAGATTGCAGAGATGGCAGCAGCATCAAGAGGTCACAGAGTGGCACAATAACATAGTATGGAGGTGGCAGCAGCATCAGGAGACCACAGAGTGGCACAATGACAGAGTCTGGAGGTTGTAGCAGCAACATCAGGAGACCACAGAGTGGCACAATGACAGAGTCTGGAGGTTGTAGCAGCAACATCAAGAGGCCACAGAGTGGCACAATGAGAGAGTCTGGAGGTGACATCAGCATCTGGAGAGCACAGAGTGAAACAATGACAGAGTCTGGAAGTGGCAGCAGCATCAGGAGGTCACAGAGTGGCAAAATGACAGAGTGTGGAGGTGGCAGCAGCAGCAGCAGCATCAAGAGGATGCCACAGGGTAGCACAATCACAGAGTTTGGAGGTGGCAGCAGCATCATCAGGAGGAGGCCACAAGGAGGCACAATGACAGAGTCTGGAGGTGGTGGCAGCATCAGGAGGTTTCAGATTAGCACAATGACAGTATGGAGGTGGTAGCAGTAACATCAGGAGACCACAGAGTGGCACAATGACAGACTCTGGAGGTGGTAGCAGCAACATCAGGAGGCCACAGAGTGGCACAATTAGAGAGTCTGGAGGTGACAGCAGCATAAGGAGATCACAGAGTGGCACAATAACATAGTATGGAGCTGGCAGCAGTATCAGGAGACCACAGAGTGGCACAATGAGAGAGTCTGGAGGTGATATCAGCATCTGGAGAGCACAGAGTGGAACAATGACAGAGTCTGGAAGTGGCAGCAGCATCAGGAGGTCACAGAGTGTCACAATTACCGAGTCTGGAGGTGGTGGCAGCAGTATCAGGAGGAGGCCACAGGGTAGCACAATCACAGAGTGTGGAGGTGGCAGCAGCATGATCAGGAGGAGGCCACAGTGTGGCACAATGACAGAATCTGGAGGTGGAATAAACATCAGGAGGCCACAGAGTGGCACATTGAGAGAGTCTTGAGGTGAGAGCAGCATTAGGAGACCACAGTGTTGAACAATGACAGAGTCTGGAAGTGTCGGCAGCATCAGGAGGTCACAGAGTGGCACAATGACAGTCAAGTGTGGAGGTGGCAGCAGCAGCATCAGGAGGAGGCAACAGGATGGCACAATAACAGCATGAGGAGGTGGCAGCAGCATGAGGAAGACTTAGAGTGTCACAAAGACAGAATGTGGAGGTGGCGGCAGCATCATCAGGAGGACACAGAGTGGCACAATGACAGTGTGTGGTGATGGCAGAAGCATCAGAAGACCATAGAGTGGCAAAGTGACAGTGTGTGGAGATGGCAGCAGCATCAGGAGGTCACAGATTGGCACAATGACAGAGTGTGGAGGTGGCAACAGCCTCAGAAGACCACAGAGTGTCACAATGACAGAGTGTGGAGGTGGCGGCAGCATCAGGAGGTCACAGAGTGTCACAATGAGAGAGTGTGAAGGTGGCGTCAGCAGCATCAGGATGAGGCCACAGGTAGGCTCAATAACATAGTGTGGAGGTGGCAGCAGCAACATCAAGAGGCCACAGAGTGGCACAATGACAGAGTCTGGAGGTGGTAGCAGCATCAGGAGTCCACAGAGTGGCACGTTGACAGAGTCTGGACATGGCGGCAGCATCAGAAGGTCACAGAGTGGCACGGCAACAGAGTGGGAAGGTGGCAGCAGCATGAGAAGGCCACAGAGTGACACAATGACAGAGTCTGGAGGTGGCGGCAGCATCAGGAGGACACAGATTGTCACAATGACAGAGTGTGGTGGTGGCGGAAGCATCAGAAGACCATAGAGTGGCACAGTGACAGAGACTGGAGGTGGCAGAGGCATCAGGAGGTCACAGAGTAGCAAAATGACAGAGTGTGGAGGTGGCGGCAGCATCAGGCGGTCACAGAGTAGCATGACGACAGAGTGTGGAGGTGGCGGCATCATCATCAGGAGGTCACAGAGTGGCGCAATGACTGAGTCTGGAGGTGGTGGCAGCAATATCAGGAGGAGGCCTCAGGGTAGCACAATCACAGAGTGTGGAGGTGGCAGCAGCATCATCAGGAGGAGGCCACAGGGTGGCACAATGACAGAGTTTGGAGGTAGTAGAAGAAACATTAGGAGTACACAGAGTGGCACAATGAGAGAGTCTGGAGGTGAGAGCAGCATCAGGAGACCACAGAGTGGAACAATAACAGTCTGGAAGTGTCGGCAGCATCAGGAGTTCATAGAGTGGCACAATGACAGTCGAGTGTGGAGGTGACAGCAGTAGCATCAGGAGGAGGCAACAGGATGGCACAATAACAGCGTGAGGAGGTGGCAGCAGCATGAGGAAGACATAGAGTGTCACAAAGACAGAATGTGGAGGTGGCGGCAGCATCATCAGGAGGACACAGAGTGGCACAATGACCGAGTCTGGAGGTGGTGGCAGCAGTATCAGGAGGAGGCCACAGGGTAGCACAATCACAGAATGTGGAGGTGGCAGCAGCATCATCAGGAGGAGGCCACACGGTGGCACAATGACAGTGTGGAGGTGGTAGCAGTAAAATCAGGAGACCACAGATTGGATCAATGACAGTCTGGAAGTGTCAGCAGCATTAGGCGGTCATATATTGGCACAATAACAGAGTGTGGAGGTGGCAACAGCATCAGGAGTTCACAGAGTGGCACAATAACAGAGTGTGGAGGTGGCAACAGCATGAGAAGGCCATCAAGTGACACAATGACAGAGTGTGGAGGTGGCAGCAGCATCATCAGGAGGTCACAGAGTGGCACAATGACAGAGTCTTGAGGTGGTGGCAGCAGAATCAGGAGGATGCCTCAGGGTGGCACAATCACAGAGTTTGGAAGTGCCAGCATCATCATCAGAAGGAGGCCACAGGGTGGCACAAATTGTGTTGATCACGAACATTCGAATTAAGAATTTTAATCGTGAATATCGGCACTTCGAGAATTCGCAAATATTTTGAATATCTCAAAATATATTCGTAATCGTGAATATTCATATTTTTAAAAATACCAGACTATGCTAATTTTTATGCAAATTTTATGCAAATTTTTTAAGTACGAATTTTCACAATCAAGAAAATAATGCCTGAAGATCAGGAATTCGCGAATTCACAAATATATGGCGAATATTCGCCCAAATATTCGCGCAATATCGCGAATTCGAATATTGCCCCTGCCGCTCATCACTAGGCACAATAACAGAGTTTGGAGGTGGCTGCAGCAACATAAGGAGGCCACAGAGTGACACAATGACAGAGTCTGGAGGAGGCGGCAGCATCAGGAGGTCACAAAGTGGTGCAATGACACAGTCTGGAGGTGGCGGCAGCAGGTGGAGGTGGCGGCAGCAGCAGCCACAACATAAGGAGGCCACAGAGTGGTACGACGACAGAGTGTGGAGGTGGCGGCAGCATCAGGAGGAGGCCACAGAGTGTAAGATGTCTCTATTTTAGTCACAGAGTGGTGCAATGACACAGTCTGGAGGTGGCGGCAGCAGGTGGAGGTGGCGGCAGCAGCAGCCACAACATAAGGAGGCCACAGAGTGGTACGACGACAGAGTGTGGAGGTGGCGGCAGCATCAGGAGGAGGCCACAGAGTGTAAGATGTCTCTATTTTAGTTCATTTTGTCCTCCCTTTCAACGGGTGTGAAAAAGGCCCTCATTTTGGACCGGTAGTGAGGGTCCAATATGGTGGAGAGCCAGAAGTCATCCCTCTACCGAATGGTGACAATTTGGCTGTCACTACGCAAGCAAGTGAGAATGCATCGGGCCATTTGTGCAAGTGACTTGGAGGGTCTCCCTGCCTCAGTCTTCACTGCATACTGCCACGGTGTGTCTGGGTCCTCTGCTTCTTCTTCCTCATCTCCCTGTAGCTCCTCTGGCTGCTCCTGCTCCTCCTGCTCCTCCTGCTCCTCATCTCCTGTTACCTGTGTAGAAAAACCACCCATTTTGCTACAC
The DNA here is from genome assembly GCA_033119425.1 of Bufotes viridis. Lineage (NCBI taxonomy): Eukaryota > Metazoa > Chordata > Amphibia > Anura > Bufonidae > Bufotes > Bufotes viridis. The sequence goes on along the minus strand of CM065592.1, from coordinate 145,078,041 downwards.
ATTGCTTGTGCTCCAATGTCCTTTTGTCCCTGCAGTAGAGGCAGAGGATATGGTGGAGGATGAGGAGGCAGAGGCGGACATTGTCGCAGGATGAACGGCGTGACATCGTGGAGGCGGAAGCGGCATCACCTGGCCAAGTTGCTGGTGTGGCTGTGCAGGAACCACATTCACCCAGTGGGCAGTAAAGGACATGTATTGCGTTGGCGCTGCCATGCATTTTGGCAGACACGGACAGGCTCAAGGACTGGCCCACTTTCTGCTCTACATGTGTATGCAGGGCTGGTACTGCATTTTTGGAAAATAAATGATGGCTTGGGATTTTTCACCTCAGTTCGGCACAAGCCATCAGTTCTCTGAAAGGCACAGAGTCCACCACTTGGAAAAGAAGGGACTGCAGCACCAGCAACTTGGACAGGAGAATATTTAGCTTCTGTGCTGTTGGATGCATTATGTTGTCTCTTGGCAATCGCTTCGGTGATCGATTGCTGATGGAATGACTGACGAGGAGTAGGAGGAGGTGCAGGAGCATAAGGACCAGCAGATGATGGGAAGGACAGACAGCTCTCTTCGGCTGAGGTGGTGGAGCCTTGACTGCCTGAAACCGGGTGCGTGCCACTGGGTGACACAGTGGTTGCTGCGGCAGGCTGGACCACCACATCAGAGCCACGGTTCTCCCAGGCCACTTTATGCTGACGCTGCATATGTTGACCCAGGGACATTGTGCCAGCATTGGCACCCTGGCCACGCTTCTCCTTCTGCCCACAGATTTTACATATGGCCATGTTAAACTCCCCTGGTGGATTAACAAAAAACTGCCACACCGCTGAGTAGTTGATTTTACCCCCAATAGTCCGCACTGACTGACTGCTACCGACGCGGCCTCCGTGAACCCATGCACTGCTACTTCCCAGGCAGGTAGGCTCCTGCGAAGCGGGTGGTTTAGCCCAGGCACGTTTCACTCCTGACCTCCCACTGCCACCACCCTGCTGACTCCTGGCCACACTAGCGACTAGCTGGCTCCGCTGCTGGCTCACGGCAAGCTTCCACCCTCTTCTCCTGATGATGATGAAACCCCTTGCTCAAGAGTGCGATCAGCTACATCATCCTTATTGAGTACTGTCTGCACGTCACTGATGTCCTCTTCAACCACCTCTGGGCAAGGAGCCTGGCAGCTCGCAACACCAGCTCCCACGCCACTCTCCTCATCAGTACTTGCCCGCCTAGTGGAGAAAGCAGAGGTTGTCTCCTCCAGATATTGGCTGGGCAGTAGCTGTTGACTCTCCTCTAGTAGCTCGTCCTTGCTGAAAAGTGGAGCCGAGCCCACAGCATATAATGCTTCTCTGGCTGAGGGAACAGAAAAGGACAGAGGCAAGTTGAGGACAGGTGAATTCACAGGGCCCGGGCCATGCCAACTAAGCGTCGTGTCAGATTAACCCACTGACTCTTGGCTGGGGGTTTCTGATGTCACTAGGGATGAAGGGGATGACCAAGTCAACCATTCAAGAACCGCTGGGTTGCTGGTCAAGACACGACCGCTAGATGACACCGGGAGCTCAGGCCTCTCGCTGTGACTCCTACTGCCACGCCTTCTTACTCTGCTGTGACCTGTGCCTGTACCAGAAACATTTTGGCCTCTGCCACTACCCTGTGCATATTGTTAGATCACATAATCTAATGTTAGATGAAAACCTTTTTTTTTTGCCACTAATACACTGCACACACACCTTCAGAATATATCACTGCACTGCAGAACTTTAATTAGGCCCAAATTTGTTTCTACTTTTACACAACAGGCCTTTCAACAGATATATGCAACGCTGGACGGCAAATATATTTTTTATTTTGCCACTAATACAAGGCAAACAGGGCTTCAGAATATATCACTGCACCGCAGAAAGTCAATTAGGCCCAAATTTTTTCTACTTTTACACAACAGACTTTTTAACAGATATATGCAACGCTGGACGGCGAATATATTTTTATTTCGCCACTAATACATGGCAAACAGGGCTTCAGAATATATCACTGCACCGCAGAAAGTCAAATAGGCCTAAATTTTGTTCTACTTTTACACAAATAAGTGACGAATATATTTTTATTTCGCACACTAATACACAGCATACAGGGCATCCGAATATATCACTGCACCACTAAGCAGCAAAGATAGTTTTTCTTTTTCCACTAATACACAGCTTTAGAACAGATAACTGCACCGCTGAGTGGCAAATATTTTTTTTCTTTTTCCACTAACACATGCAAAAAAGGGCTTTAAAACAGATAACTGCACCGCTGAGTAATCTTGAGTAATCTGTCCCTACACTTTTAAATAGTTTTTTTCCCCACAATCAAGTCTTTACTATAACTGTCCCTAGAGCCTGCAGACACTTCTCTCCCTGCACTAAGAACGCTGGTGAATGGCAGAATCAAAGATGGCCGCCGTATTCATAGGGCTATGACATCACAGGGCTGGCTGCTGGCTGGCTGCATGCATGACAGTATGTATAATCCCGCCTTCCCAGAGTTCCTTACTCATGTCCTCACACGTGTGGCAGCCATTTTAGGAAAAAATTTGATTCGTTACCACAAAGCGCGAGGAAATTCACATTCGGAGCTAATCTAATTTTTCCTGAAATTCGGATCAAATTCCACTTAGTCAGCTTCGATTCGATCATCTTTAATACCTAGTATATGGCGTTTGCTTTGAGCAGAATCAACTGTATTGTACAAAGTCCATATTCCCTTACGTCCTACCAGCAGCACAGATGGGGTTAACAAACCCCCGTGGACTGGTAGGACCGACGGAATGTTTAATGAGCCCAAGACTAATAACTCAATTAAACAATTAAGTATTCCCTTAAAAGGAGGGAGTCAACCCCCAGCTCACTGAGTTTTTTTCTGTCCTCCCAGACAGGTGGACTAGGCAGTTTGTCCCCCCCCTTTCTTGTGGAAAGTGCGGGAAGCCTTCTTTTCGTTTGGGTAATGGCGTTGCCCTTTCCTAGGTACCTTGTCAGTTTGGCCGGCAGCTTATCAGTTGCGCTTGGCTGGGGTATTTTGGCGACGTCCTCGGTCCAGAATTCTCGGTCCCTGGGCGCCGCCATCTTCCGGAGGTGACGCAGGGATTCTCCTTTGCGTCACTTCCGGGTAATCCGTATGCGATTTTTTTTCACGGGCGCAATTTTTTTTACAGACGCAATTTTTTTCACGTTTTCATGCAAAAATTTTAAGTATTTTTTTCTTTTGCTTCTTCCTGTGGAGGATTTACTGGGGGGAGGGTGGATTGGCTATCCTTCCCCTCCCCTATTTGAGGAAGCAGTGTGCTCCAGTTCGGTCTCTGGCTGCAAATGCTTTTTCAGCTAGCTGCCAGAGTCCTAAAGTTGCTGTTGTTCCACTTGTGGTGTTTTTTTCCTCCGGTCCTCAGCTGCCTCCGGTCTGTTTTTCTACCTTTCCTGTGGAGATAGGTGGTTTACAAATGTTTTATTTGTCCCTTTTTTCCTGCAGTGATGTCTTCTCCGTGGGATTCGGAAGGCAGGAAAGTGGATTCCAAGAGGAAGCATCTATCCTGCTACCATTGCAGCACTACTGCAGATGTTACAGCTGCCATTAGCCTGCTGGATGAAAAGGCTTCCTATGCCTGCCCAGGCCCCTATGGAGACCTCTGTCCCGGTAGAGAGACCTTCTTGGTCTCCTTAGTTTATTCCTCCTCGGATGAGGAGGAGCTGACGTCGTGTTTTTTCCCCGCTGAAAAGGCACAGAAATTGCTCAAGTCCATCAGGTCGGGGGACCATGATGTTGACCGTGGGGAGCTTTCCGATCCCGCCAGTCAGCAACCTTGTGTCTTTAAAGTGGATGAGACCCTCCTCTCTGTCATGTTTAAAGAGTGGAAAAAACTTGGAAAGGGTCCGGTTTTAACAAAGTTTAAATCCGTGTTCCCGATGGCTAAACTCTTGGCAGATTCATGGGGATCCATTCCCAAGGTAGACTTGGCTATTGCCAAGTGTTCCAAGTGCACTCTGGTTCCTGCAGACGATGGGTTTAGCCCGCAGGGCCCACTTGACAGGAGAGCAGAGTGCACACTAAGACGGGGTCATACGGCAGCTGTGGCTTCCGCTTCCACAGCCATAGGGGCTTCTGAGGTCTCTACGTTCCTCCGGTCTCGCCTGAATCAAATTCAAGTTGACGTGGACCAGAGGCTTTCCCAGGACGACATACTGGCTGCCTTCAAGACCATCAACCTGGCTACGGACTTCTTGTGCGATACAGCACAGCTCCAGTTAAAGCTAGCGGCAAAATCCATGGCCCTGGGGTTCACAGCCCATAGGCCTTTTTGGCTTAAGCCTTGGGTCGCTGAGAATTCCTCAAAATACAGCTTATGTGGCCTTCCATTTGAGCCCAACCGTTTGTTCGGTTCGGAGCTGGATAAGATCATGGAGGGCCTTTCAGACAAGACGGTGAAGCGCCTTCCCTAGCAGTCCTTTTAAGGGCAGGGCAGACAAACCACGGTGGTAGGTCTGGCCAGCAAGCAAGGTCTCAAAGTGACTGGAGAGCGCAGCGAAGGGGTTTGAGGCGCTCTCATGGAGGAGCCAAAGATGGTAAATCCACCTCCTGACCACGGGCCTCTTCGAGGCCATTGGTTAATTCCCGTTACTCCTGCCGTCCTGCCAGTAAGAATCCCCACTCCTATGCTTCATGTACCCGTCGGGGTCGTCTCTCCCACTTCTGAGAATAGTGAATCCGAGAGATCTCGGATCCCTGGGTCCTGAACATCATTTGCGAGGGTTATTTAGTCAGCCTCACCTCTATTTCTCCAGACAGGTTTGTCAAGACCAACCTTCTACAAGCTGCCAGGCAGGCGATTTTGGAGGCCTACATTCAGAACTACATTAGCAAGGGGGCTCTGGAGGAGGTTCCAGCAGAAGAACGGGGCCTAGGGATCTATTCACCAGTTTTTCTGGTTCCCAAGGCTTCAGGAGATCTCCGGATGATTATCGATCTGAGGTATTTCAATCGGTTTATAAGGAAGGTGAAGTTTCGTATAGAAAACATCAGGTCAGTAGTTCATGTCCTCAATCCTGGAGACGTGATGGCAACCCTGGACCTCAAGGATGCATATCTGCACATCCCGATCCATCCTGCTTCCAGGAAGTATCTCAGGATCGTGATCAGGTGTCCGGTGTCGTCAGGCATCTTCTGTTTGTTGCCCTTCCCTTTGGCATTTCTTCTGCCCCTCACACTTTTACCAAGGTGGTGGTTTCTGTGGTGGTGGCAGCTTCGAGACTTCAAGGACTGACCATCATTCCTTATCTGGACGACTAGCTTTTGAAAGCCTCTGCTCTAGCGGTCCTAACCCAACTTCTTCAGGTAACAATCTCCTTTCTGTTCCGCTTAGGTTGGATCATCAGCTGGCAGAAGTCGAACATGAGCCCGTCCACTTCAGTATGATATCTAGGCTTCATAATCGACTCCGCTGGGATGTCGCTCCAGTTGACTCCAGAAAGAAGATCCCGGATTCAGAACACGGCAAGTTTCTTTCTGTTCCCCGGCGAGTCCCAATCCAGACTCACATGAAGATGTTGGGGCTCATGTCAACGTCTGCGGAAGCAGTCCCATGGGCTCTATGGCACCTCCGCCCTCTACAGTCAGATGTCCTCTCTAAATGGAATGGCAAAACTGGGCTAAACTCCCTGTGCTCCCTGTCTTTGCGAAACTTGGTATTCCATCAGATGGTAGTGCCATCTTTTAGACGGGAAGTCTATGACCCAGCCAACCTGGATCATATTGACTACGGATGCGTCCCATGTAGGCTGGGGCGCTCACCTAGACGACACTCCAGTTCACGGGACCTGGATTCCTCAGGAGTGGCTTCTTTGTTCAAATCTCCGCGAGTTTCGAGCAATACAGCTAGCCCTCCTTCACTTAGCCCCTCAGATCCAGGGCAAAGCAGTGAAAGTCCAGTCAGACGATATAACTGCGGTACTTTACATCTAGAAGCATGGAGGCACGAGATCACTTCCCCTCCTGTCAGAGATCGGGGTGATTCTGGATTAGGCAGAGTTGTACCTTTCCCACTTATCTGCGATCCACATTCAAGGCTCCCTCAATATGATAGCGGATCGGCTGAGTGGTCTTTACATCCGGAGTTATTCAAGTAGTTTGTCCTCAAGTGGGGTATGCCAGAGGTGGATCTCATGGCAACAAGGTTCAATGCCAAGGTGGAGAGGTTTTGCTCTATTTACAGGGAGGACAACCCCCTGGCAATATCCTGGAGGTTCAGGCTGGCATACATCTTCCCTCCGTTTTCCATGATTCCGAGGGTATTGATGAAAATCCGTCAGGATCAGGCCTCGGTGATAGCCATCATTCTATTTTGGCCGAAGAGATACTGGTTTACCTAGCTCACCCAGTTAAGTTGAGGACAATATTGGAGGATCCCCCCACAGCAGACCCTGGTGTCGTGGGACACTTACCTCTGCTCAGATCTGAACAGATTCAACCTGAAAGCCTGGAGGTTGATGAGTCCCTTCCCAGAATAGAAGGGCTTTCAGAGTCGGTCCTGAGAACGCTGTCTCATTCTAGAGCGGACTCTTCCAAGAGAACCTACTCTCGTATTATGAGGATATTCTCATCCTGGTGTGCCTCAACTGAGGTGGCGTCTGCAGATCTGCCCCTCTCCTTTATCCTTCAGTTCCTGCAAGACGGCCTTGATAGAGGCCTTGCCCTTCCACTCTGAAGGTTCAGGTTTCAGCCATCTCAGCTTGCCTTAACAGGCTTTTTTCTCAGGACCCACTGATCAAACGGTTCATTAAAGGAGCTGAAAGATTAAAACCTACAGTACTGAGACCCATTTTTCAATGGGATTTATCAGTAATTCTCAGGGGGTTAGCATTTCCCCCCTTTGAACTATTAGAAAGGTGGACATCAAGTTCGTCACTTGGAAGTTTGTGTTTCTCCTTGCAGTGACTCAGAGGGTCTCTGAGCTTCAAGCTCTGTCAGCACATGAGCCCTATACTATTTTTTTACATGACCGGGTCCTTCTTAGATTCCTCATATATTTTAGGCCTAAAGTTCCTTCCTTCCAGAACATCAACCAGGTGATATTCCTCCCGGTTCTGTCGACATCTAGCACCTCCTCCGAGGAACCTGCTAGACATCCTCTGGATGCCTTGAGATGTCTCCAGATCTATGTGGATAGATCAAAGGAGTTCAGGAAAGAAGAGAATCTGCTAATTCTGTTGTAAGTTTAAAGGCTGTAAGGCATCCAAACCTTCCATCAGTCGGTGGATTAAGGAGGCTATTATGGAATCCTTTGTTTCCCAATCTCTGGACCCTCCAGGATTCATGAAGGCCCACTCTACTAGAGCTGTGGCTACTTCTTTTGCCGAGAGGAGTCTTCTGCCTCTCGACATGATTTGCAAAGCTGCCTCCTGGAGCTCTGAATCGACATTCATCTCCCATTATAGACTAGATGCCAGTCTAGCTGAGTTTTCGGCCTTTGGGCAGACTATTCTTAGTTCTGCCAGGCAGGAAGGCCCTCCCTAGGGGTTTCTTCTTGCTATCTCCCATCTGTGCTGCTGGTAGGACGTAAGGGAATCGTTAATTTCTAACGACAATTTGTTTTCCCTTAGTCCTAAAAGCAGCACACAAATTTCCCACCCAAGTAAGTCTAGTTTTTTTCTTGCTATGAACACAGTGGGCTGGGGGTTGACTCCCTCCTTTTAAGGGAATACTTAATTGCTATATTGAGTTATTAGTCTTGGGCTCATTAAACATTCCGCCGGTCCTACCAGTCCACGGGGGGTGGTTAACCCCATCTGTGCTGCTGTTAGGACTAAGGGAAAACAAATTACCGTTAGAAATTAACGATTATCCAAAAAGATGTGCAGCACTGAGGTAAAATCCAGCAAAATGACCATTTAATGAAATGCAAATACAACAACTGGCTTGGCATCAATAGACTAGAACTGCTCACATGTATCGGAGAAGTCCATCCTTAGTCATAGCAACACTCTAGTAAGGAAAGAATGAGCTAGATTGTGTTTTTTGCACATGCATGCAAAGTACATATCATGTGTCATCCAGGCTTTCTTAGAGAAGTGGGTCTAAATGAATGTTTTTCATGTCTGGTCCATTGCTTACTAGTAAAATGATTTTAATGATTTCAAAACTTGCAGCTGATCAGAAAGTGTTTGAGAAAAGGTATTTGGAATATTTTTTTAGTTTATTGATGTCTCTAAAAGTAGGGACATACGTTTCAGATTCATGTATGGCCAAAAGCATGCCTACATTCAGTCTTTGCAATATTAGAACCGCCCTGCTCACCAAAAGCTCCACTCAGACCACTTCAGTTTGTGCTGACATTTACCAAAATGCCAATCACTGGCTTCTGGCCACACATCTATTCGCCTGTCCTAAAATGGTCAAACCAGACAGGCAGAAAAATAGTGAAGCACCCCAATGGATAAATAATAACAAACCAGTTTTTATTGTACTCATAAACATGCGAGGAATATAGGCATATAAAACAATTTGACCGACTTCCCGTCTATAACCCAACCTTGGTTTCACCTTTGCTTCCACCCGGGTTTCACCTTTGGCCAAATTTAGAGTCCACAGCACATATGTGTTAATTGTTGTGAGTACTTTGGGGGTTATTTATCAAACAGAAAAATGCCTCTTCATAACTCCAGACGATCCACTGCCAGTTATAGGAGTTATTAAGACCAGCATCTAAAATGCCGGTCTTAATAAATGTGCCATTTTATGCTTATATTCATGTCTGATAATTGTCATGACAATCTACCTATATATTCGTAGTCTGATTATGCAAGCCAAAAAGTATATTTGGCCTCCCATGCACCGTTCCACATCTACGGGCCTTTCCCTTTCCAGATTCTCTCTCTTTTGCTTGATTGACAAGACCAGGCTGATGCAGTGTCATGGTGCCTGGTTCCGAAACCCTGCCTCTGTAATATTGATTTGAACTTTGCCACATGCTTAGTACAGCTCTGTCCCATTTGAATTAAGTCTATTTTTTGAAAATCAGAACTGGCAACTACAAGTATGGTCATAAAATTGGCAGACAGCACAATTGCTATTGCAGATCGTGTGGAACCACTGGGTCAACTAGCAGATTTGACTTTGGACTAAACCAAAGGCTATTATTCTGTCAGTCCTCTGGTATTCACCCTTGAAGCCCTATACATAATTCTGGCTTCCCTGCAGCGGAACCAGCAGGCCATGACTTCCCAGGGTAGTCTCTGTGCATTAGACAGCTGACCCACGAGGGGCAGAGATACCGCTGTAGGGCACGAAGAGGTCAAAATCATATTCAAGCCCAGGCAGTGGTATGAGCAGGCAGAGTATGTGCTATATGACAAATGGTATATGTTAGGTCATGCAGCGGAGGTCAGTATCCAGTAAATGGGCAGAAAGTCATTTAACAGGCAGAAAACAGAATTCAGCACACCTTAAGAGGAAACTAGCAAGCTAGACAGCCTTTTGCTCAGGGACCCTTTCATTGGCTGGTTAAGATTAGAGTGTGAGCTGGCCCTTTAAGAGCTGGAGAGAGCGCTCATACCCTACTGGTAGAGAAAGAGCGGCCTTGCCAGCACACAGCCTGCAGCCTGCATGGAGGTAGAGAGCAGGACAGAGCAGACCCTGCAGAGAGACTGGTCTGCTGCGGTCTTCTTCTGACTGGGTCCGACTGCTAGGTAGGATATAGAGGACAGGGGCGGCTGCAGCTATGCTTGTGCAAAGTTTAAAAGTGTTTTTTCTACTGACAAACCTTTAAGGAGTAGATTGATTTTTTTTCTTATTGCACATTGAACAATATCATTCTAGGGTTTCTTACTGGCAATTACTTGGTGTAAGCAAAGCCTAACATTTTTAGTTACACTTTATATAATCTGTGTAAGCCATGCAATTTTTCACTGATTGGTTGAGCGTTATAAGAAATATACATTTTTTTATTTAGAGAAATAAACAAGTTAAATCACCCATGGCTAAGAAAAGTAATGAAACATCTTACAAAGTCAGACATGCCACACATTGAGCAATGCTTCTGGTAAGCCTTCTACATCCATTTCAAATGCATAGCCAGGAAAGAAAACCACGAATGAGATGACAAGTTAACAGACCTGAAAGCTAAGCAATACCGGTGTAAATATAAGAAAGAGGGTTATATGGCAAGAAAAAAACTGAGCTTCTGTCTTGTACCAAGGACAGAAGGATATATTTGATGACTGTTGGGACAATTCCAAAATCCCTTGTTTGCTAGAATCCAGCTTCTCTAGAGGAGGAAGTTCTGCAAAGGGTTTCTTTATCCACAAGGTTGAGACCAAATGTGCCTGGGCCTTCCCTCTACAAGGCCCTACAGCAGTTTTGGTGTTTAAAATTATTTACATCCTGATATATCACATAATAAGTAATTTTCTTTAAAGAGCATTTCAAGACAAAACTTGTTGGCATTAATATGTTTTCCCTAGTCCTGTTTTTAGGTGATGAATTGTCAAAATGTGGAAGTAATCCTATTGTCAGCCTGGGTAGATCATCTGACTATTTAGGTATTCTGTTTCATCCATACGTTCCTATGTGTGAGGAGTGGAGTAAAAATTAATCCTTGTGTCAGGTAGTAGCTTCCTATGCCCCACTGAGACCGACCATATTATGACAATACTGCATTATGTACACCACTTTACAGTGATAATTGAGCAGATTTATAGTTCAGTTCTGATTGATGTTGCTTTTTAATATTGCTAAGTTATTTTTAAGCCCTTCCCAACACCCACCATACATGTACGACTGATGTCTGATCTTTAAAAATGGCGCCTGTGAACACCATAGCTCCTGGAAGCCTGCTTTTTCACATAGAATACATCCGGGGCTAAAGTCTGTGATTAGCAGTAATGTCGATCGTGGATATTTAACCCCTTAGATGCTGTGGTCAAATGTGACTGCAGAATCTGAATTGCTAGAAACCCAGACAAGAGAGCTTTCCAGTCTGGGACGCCTCATCCTGGCTGAGATCGGGGAAGGAGTTTCATTGAAGTAATATGCCAGAGCTTATTTCTAGTATATTCCAATTTAGGCGGCAGCCCTGGATTTGAATATACCAATCTTGTACTCTGTAATAGATGCATTTCATTGTTTTATACAAATTGCAAGCTAATCATTGCACATTGGGGTCCACTAGAGGGCCTAAAAAAAGTTTTTTTCACAAAATAAAAATTACAGCAATCAAAAAATAAACATCATGGGCATTGCTGGATCTGAAAACACCTGTGTTATTACAGCATAAATATATATATATATATATTGTGGGGAGTCGCTCTGGTAGACAGCGGTGCGGGTGCAGTTTAGAGGCAAAACAAGGAGTCCAGATTGTGCATCAAACAGTGTTTTATTCACACTTGCACAACAGAAATGAAAACAGTCTCTTGGTGACAGTTCATACACAACAGAAATCATGTGGAAAAACCAAAAACAGGCCAACACACGGTCCAGTCACCTTGGGTGGTTTAGGTGCGGGTTCACACCTAACAGTCGGCTCAGCCGCAGGCGATTCCACCTTCAGGTCGCAGGGCAACACCACCTTGCTGAGCTCCTTCCTCCAGGACAGAGAATTCCTCAGCCCTGTTTGCAGGCTCCAGGATAATCACACACCCAGACACAGCTGCTGGCTGCGTTATATACCCAGCCCCAAAACATGGACTGGACCGTGGGGAGCAGCCACCCACCCTACTCTTTAGCTGCTCCCAGTAAGAGCCGGCCCGGATCGGCTTTGCAGCCATGCTATTTAACAGAGCAGCACTAGCTGCTGCAGACCAAAAACCCCGGCTCTTACCTCACCGAGGCCAGCAACCTCGGTGACACGTACCTGCTATCAAAAACAACACCTTGCACCCTCTTACACACCCCCTTGTTCAACCCTGAGGGGTGAACACACGTGAGGCAGTGGACGCGGGACAGGGCATCTGCGTTGCCCTGCAAGCGGCCTGCCCTGTGTTCCACGAAGAATTTGAAATTCTGAAGAGATAGGAACCACCTGGTGACCCGAGCATTCCTCTCCTTGGCCTGACTCATCCATTTGAGGGGAATGGTCGGTCACCAGACGGAACCTCCTCCCTAACAAGTAGTAGCGGAGAGATTCGAGTGCCCACTTGATAGCCAGGCACTCCCTCTCCACTATACTATATCTGGACTCGGCGGGATTGAGCTTACGGCTCAGAAAGACAACGGGATGTTCTTCCCCGTTGACCTCCTGAGACAGTACCGCACCGAGGCCTACCTCCGAGGCGTCGGTCTGTACGACAAACTCCTTGTTGAAGTCGGGTGTCACCAAAACCGGGGACCCACACAGGGCCGACTTCAACGCGGCGAAAGCCTCCTCCGCCTTCTCACTCCAGCTAACCCTCCCAGACTTTCGCCCCTTCAAGAGGTCTGTCAACGGCGCTGCTATTGTGGCAAAGTGGGGCACAAACCTCATGTAGTAACCTACAATCCCCAGGAACGACTTTACCTGCCTGGTGGTGACTGGTCGGGGCCAGTTACGAATGGCCTCTACCTTGGTTACCTGAGGTTTGATGACTCCCGCCCAATTACATATCCCAGATATTTTGTCTCCTCTAACCCTATGGAGCACTTCTTTGGGTTAGCGGTCAGTCCGGCTTTCCTCAGGGCATCCACTACCGCCTGCACCTTGGGTAAATGGCTTTCCCAGTCGGTGCTGTGGATGACTACATCATCTAAGTAGGCCGAGGCGTACCGACGATGTGGTCGCAGCACTATGTCCATTAACCTTTGGAAAGTGGCGGGGCGCCATGCAGGCCAAAGGGTAACACCTTGTAGTGATACAGGCCCTGCGGGTAACAAATGCGTTTTTCCTTAGCCGACTCCGTTAAGGGTACCTGCCAGTACCCTTTAGTGAGGTCCAGCACAGAAAAATAACGGGCTTGTCCTAAACTTTCAACCAGCTCGTCTACTCGGGGCATGGGATACGCGTCAAACTTGGATACTTCATTTAACTTGCGAAAGTCGTTGCAGAACCGCAACGTCCCATCCGGCTTGGGTATTAGGACTATGGGACTGGCCCACTCACTTTTCGACTCCTCAATGACATCGAGCTTCAACATTAACTGTACTTCCTCCGCGATGGCCCGTCGCCGAGCCTCGGGTACCCGGTATGGTTTTAACCGGATCTTGGCCTGAGGCTCAGTGACGATGTCATGTTGGATGAGAGACGTGCGGCCAGGGAGGTCCGAGAACACATCCGTGTTCCGACTGATGAACTCCCTGACTTCCTGAACTTGTTTGGAAGACAGGCTGTCTGCAATTTTACCGTGGTTACTGCTTCACAGGCCTCGAACTGTGGGGCTGGACCCTTTTCACCTAGAAGCCCTGGCCGGGGCTGTGGTCGTCGGCCGTGTCCCTATCTTTCCACGGCTTAAGTAAATTCACGTGGTACACCTGCTCCGGCTTGCGCCGCCTGGCTGGTGTACTTTGTAATTTACTTCCCTACCTTCTCGATCACCTCATAGGGGCCCTGCCACCTAGCTAGGAACTTGCTGTCAAGGGTGGGTACCAGAACCAAAACCCGATCTCCCGGATGGAAGCCCCGTACCCGAGCCTGACGATTATACACCCTACTCTGGGCTTGTTGCGCTGCCTCCATATGCTCCCGGACCAGCGGCAACACCCTTTCTATCCGTTCCTGCATCTGGGTGACATACTCAATGACACTTTTGTGGGGACAGGCTGTTGTTCCCATGCTTCCTTGGCGATATCCAACAGGCCCCGAGGGTGTCTGCCATAAAGCAGTTCGAAGGGCGAGAACCCCGTAGAGGCCTGGGGTACCTCTCGCACTGCGAACATGAGATAGGGCAGAAGCAGATCCCAGTCCTTCCCATCTCTAGACACCACCCTTTTTAACATATTTTTAGAGTTTGGTTAAACCTCTCAACAAGACCGTCTGTTTGCGGATGGTAAACGGACGTCCGTAACTGCTTTATACGCAACAATTTACACAGTTCCTTCATTACTTTGGACATAAAAGGGGTCCCTTGGTCTGTCAGAACCTCTTTTGGCAGGCCCACACGGGAAAACATCTCCATTAACTCTTTGGCAATGAGCCTAGCTGAGGTATGTCGCAGAGGCACCGCCTCCGGATACCGAGTGGCATAGTCGAGAACTACCAGAATGTGTTGGTGGCCCCTGGCAGACTTTGGTACAGGCCCAATTAAATCCATAGCGATTCGCTCAAACGGTACTTCAATAATTGGCAGAGGTACCAGAGGACTACGGAAATGAGGCTGGGGGCTAGTTATCTGACAGGTTGGACAGGACTTACAATAATCTTCTACCTCCTTGAACACACCGGGCCAATAAAACCGCTGCAGTATGCGGTCCTGGGTTTTCTGCCACCCCAGGTGTCCCCCAAGAACATGTTGGTGGGCAAGCTCCATGACAAGCTTGCGATACGCTGTGGGCACCACCAACTGTTCAACAGGTTCACCTCGGACTTGGTTCACCCGATACAACATATCCTGTAGAACAATAAATCGTGGGAACATTAATTCAGCCCCTGGTTTCTGGGGTTTACCATCAATTTCCAGCACATTCTCCCAGGCCCTGGTTAGGGTTTGGTCCCGGTGTTGTGCGGTCCCAAAATTTTCCCGGAGACATTGAGGTCTGCCAACTCAGGTCCCGGTGGCAAGTCCTCCGTGTCTCCCACCATTACACTCAGTGGGGTTGTTTCCCCCTCTACCGCCGGAGCAGTGGTCACCCCTACCGCCGGCCCTTCAGACTCGGGCTCCCAGGGTTCTGGCCTTCCAGCGGTATCAGGCCACTCTGCTAGGGTCACCCCTGTCTCGGGTCCCTCAGATACCTTTATTGCCGGCCACAGCGCCGGAAAACCGGGAAGTCCCTCCCAAGTATTAGTTCGTGTGGGAGTGTAGTAGCGACAGCCACCTCGTGGGTCCACCTACCAGCCGCTGTGGAAAAAGTCACTAGTGCAGTGGGATAGTCTTTCAGGTCTCCGTGGATGCACAGGACCCCGACTTTACGGCCAGTATACTCCGCAGGCCGTACCAGGGCAGCCCTTACCAGGGAGACTAAACTCCCGGAGTCCAGCAGAGCCACCGCCAGCGAATCTCCCACCTCTACCTGACACAGGTGGTTATGGTCTTGTACCTCCACGGGTGCCAGTTGCGCACAGCTTCCGTGCATACAAGGAGTGGCGACCCCGTAGTTCACCTCCATCAGCTCATCCCGACGCGGACAGTCGGCCCTGATGTGGCCTGGCTCCTGACACCTCCAGCATACCACGGGAGGCGGGCTCGCAGGGGGTATATTCCGTGCAGGCCGCTCTGTCGCCGGACGTTGGAACTGGGGCAGAGGCCTCCGGGGTTTAACTGACCCCTTCCCAGCAAGACTCCCTGCAGGTTTCTGGTGGCCTCGTACCGCTCCACCAGGTCGACCATCTCCAGGGCATTGGTGGGCGATACCTGGCCGATCCAGTGCTGGAGAGGGTAAGGCAAAGCCCTCCAGAAGACATCGGCTAACAGACGGTCGAGCATAGCAGTGGGAGTCAGTATGTCTGGCTGCAGCCATTTTTGCAACCGTTGTAGCAAGTCATAGTATTGTGGCCGGGCGGGTTCAGCCGGGTTAAACTCCCACTGATGCACCCGCTGGGCCCGGACCAAAACATTCACCCCAGTCTTGCCAGGATCTCACCTTTCACAGTCGGGTAGTCAGCTGCTTGGTCACCTGGGAGGTCAAAAATACTTGCTGGGGTCCAGACGCCAGGAACGGAGCGATGACCTCTGCCCACTGTTCTCGGGGTAATTTCTCCCTCACGGCCACCTTCTCGAACACCGCCAGATAGGTCTCAACATCATCCGAGGGGGTCATCTTAGGGATCGCGGTACGGACAGCTTTCCGGGCATCGTGGACGCGGTGGGACGCTCCTGCCGCTTGCAACGCCATCACGTGCTGTAGCAGTAGCTGGTTGGTCTCCCGCTGCTGCACGTTAGCCTCTATGAGGGCTTTCACAGCCGCCTCCATTTTGTCGGGGATCACAGGCTGCAACTTTGCCGGCTTAATATAGGACATTCACTTTTGCCCAGCAAAAAACAAAGTTCGGCGTTCACGCCAGCCTCACTGCGCATGCCCGCATCCGACACCAAATGTGGGGAGTCGCTCTGGTAGACAGCGGTGCGGGTGCAGTTTAGAGGCAAAACAAGGAGTCCAGATTGTGCATCAAACAGTGTTTTATTCACACTTGCACAACAGAAATGAAAAGCAGTCTCTTGGTGACAGTTCATACACAACAGAAATCATGTGGAAAAACCAAAAACAGGCCAACACACGGTCCAGTCACCTTGGGTGGTTTAGGTGCGGGTTCACACCTAACAGTCGGCTCAGCCGCAGGCGATTCCACCTTCAGGTCGCAGGGCAACACCACCTTGCTGAGCTCCTTCCTCCAGGACAGAGAATTCCTCAGCCCTGTTTGCAGGCTCCAGGATAATCACACACACCCAGACACAGCTGCTGGCTGCGTTATATACCCAGCCCCAAAACATGGACTGGACCGTGGGGAGCAGCCACCCACCCTACTCTTTAGCTGCTCCCAGTAAGAGCCGGCCCGGATCGGCTTTGCAGCCATGCTATTTAACAGAGCAGCACTAGCTGCTGCAGACCAAAAAACCCCGGCTCTTACCTCACCGAGGCCAGCAACCTCGGTGACACGTACCTGCTATCAAAAACAACACCTTGCACCCTCTTACACTATATATATATATATATATATATATATATATATATATATATATATATCCCATATGGTGGATGGCATAATACAAAAAAAAGTATGGCTGATTTAACATTTTTTCATTGCTTTACCTACTGATCTGAAAATTGAATAAATAGTGATCAAAAAGTCATACACAACCCACAGATTGTTCCACAAAATGAACCCTCACACAGCTTTGTAGATGTTAGTATATTTATTTTTTCAGTATTAAAATACAAGAAAAACTATATAAATGTGATATTGTTATAATGGTTACTGACCCAGAAAATTAAGGGAACAAGTCAGTTTTACTGCATAGTGAATGCCCTGAAAACAAACTCCATAAAATTGTGGTAGAATTGTATTTTATTATTTTCTTTTCCAAATCTACCCCATTTGGATTTTTTTTCCTACTTCCCACTATTTCATATGCAATATTAAATAGTGTACTTCAAAAGTACAACTTGTCTTGCGAAAAACAAGCTCTCATAAGGCTATGTTAATAGAAATTTTTTAAAGTTACGGCTCTGGGAGGGCACAGTGTAAAAAAACTAAATGCGAAAATCGTAGAAATGGGTTAAAGAGAACCTCTCACCATGAAAATGAAAATGTAATGCTATCTGTAGACAGCATGTTACCGATCAGAAGAAACTGAGCAGATTGACATATAGTTCTGTGGGGGAAAAACTCTGTAAAACTTATAATTAATATATTTTATCCTATTTAATGAGCAAATTTCTTAAACTTTAATTTTGGTCTGATTTTCCAAAATCAACCAAATCTCCATCAATTTTAATCAAAATTCAGTTTTTTTTTTTCTATTAATTTCACTCATATAGCCATAGACATTATCATCACTTGCACACAATTTAAATTCCCTATCAGTAAGTCTTTGGAGTGTTGGAGGAAACCGGAGAAACCCTCATAAACACGGAGAGAACGTACAAACTCCACGCAGATGTTGTCCTTGTTGTCCTAGGGCCCCAGCACGGCAAGGCATCAGTGCTAATTATTGAGCCAACATGCTGATCAAATTTTGATTTTAAAGAATAGATTGACTGATCTCTTCTTAGGAGTCATGTGGGAGGGCCTAATGAATGATTGACAGCCTTCCATATATATTTAGTCATGACTGATAGGACCACCCACATGACTCCAGTCCTAAACATTAAAGCAACAGAGGTTTAAATGACTAAATTGCAAGCTTTAAAGAATATTTTCTCATAAAACTATATATCAATCTGCTCAGCTCCTCCTGCTCTATAACCTGCTGCCTGCAGACTGGCCTGCATTTTCATGGTGACAGATTCCCTTCAAAGATGAGGGATTCAGATTTACTTTGTGTTGCAAAGGGACCCGTTTTATAGGAAAGTGTATGCAGTCCATAGACTCATATATCTCTATTGATGAATGTGCAATCAGCAGTCCTATTTTACTGTCTTCTTCTTGTCTTCTTGACTTCTTGTTGTCATTAACAATACCTGAACTAGGTAATCTCTGAGCCTTTCTGAAAAGTCATTGTATGTGTCCAGAGGTTACTGGCAGTGGTGAGAACATAATGATGCTAGCCTGTGATATGTAAATGAGACAGCTTCATATTCCACTGTGTATATTTGCATTACAGAATTTCCTGCAGGTCTGTATGAGAAGAATTCATGCCGGCAGGTTAAAAATTCTCCACATATTAAATATCTATGAAACGATGGAAAATGTTTTTATGTAGGCAAGTCTTAGAGGTGGTTTGATACATACTTGCATAAACAAGGTGTTTTTCTCTGGGGATTATCAAGTTCATCTGTCATCTGAATTCTCATTTTGACTACCAAAACATCTTAAACATGTTTAAGCTAATAAAAAGCACATTAAAATTCAGTGACCTTCTGATTGCAATGCTAGATAGATTTATCATTTTACCAAAGATCTTCTGATTATTCTACTATGTGTGGCTTTTCAATGTTGGACCAAAATAGATTTTTCTGTCGATTTATGACTGAACTGAAAGTACATTTATAAGGCAAGTCTTACTGCTTGAATCATTGCAACATGTTTTTTCTTTTTCATGCTTTCATCTACGCAGATTGATTGCTACAGTAGAAAACTGTCCAAAGAATTCATCAGTTAACTGTAATTTTATTTTTAAGTGGACATTTATTTTAAGCTTATCACAAGAGAAAACGGTCATCTGCCAGTTTTCAGGGATTGTGTCATCATGTGCCTTCCATCCTTCCTGTCATATCTCCATACTCATTAAGAATACAGTTATATTCTCTAAGGCTTTGTGAACATTTATGATAAAACACATTGAATTATTTTTAATTACAGTGGAATGGCACCATTGATTCAGTTTTGTGTATAGCAAAATGTAATAAAAAAACTAATATTTTTCTTGATAATTATAAATTGCATATATCATATGCAATAGAGCTACAAATCAGGAAATAACAGGTAACTGGCAGTGTAATGTTGACAGTCACAATGAATTACAATATTTAAATTATGTTTGTATTGTATAATAGAAAGGATCAGACCCAGAAAAGGTCGACTACTAAGACACAAATAAAAAGTAAAAAAAAAAAAGTTTTAACAAGTTCTACAAAAACAAAAAAAACAATTAAGCATAATATCGAGCAATGAAAAAGTCACGGGATCATTGCTGGAAAAAATAAATAAAAAAATGGTTCTCAAAAAATGGCAACACACAAAACATGAGGTATTTTCAGCTTTATCATGGTATGTATTTGGGAGGGTAACATATGTCCCATATGTACCATATGATTAGACAGTTTTGTGTTCCACTCTTATTTCCTTTCTTGTATCGATGGTTTACAGGGCATGACCAAGAAAAGCAAAATTCACCTTTATAATGTGCATCACGCAGCATTATTTTAATGCAATATCTTATGTGGGCTGGTGGGTTTGTGTGCCAGTGCTGTTTTCTAATACCATCAGGCCCTGATATCGCACTATGTAACATGCAGCAGCAAGCACAGTTCATGAAGCAAGGGGAAGGGCATGGAATGGGTAGTGGGAGGGGCTATAAATGGGGTATTGGGGCCCAAATCAGATTCTTGCTGTGGTGCCCAATGATTATTATGCACACCCTTGCCCTAAAGCACACATAAAAAACAGT
The DNA here is from genome assembly GCA_033119425.1 of Bufotes viridis. Lineage (NCBI taxonomy): Eukaryota > Metazoa > Chordata > Amphibia > Anura > Bufonidae > Bufotes > Bufotes viridis. The sequence continues at coordinate 145,058,128 of CM065592.1, read as the reverse complement.
TAGCATCCACCTTTATAGCATTTCAGTACCTAGTAGAATCCACCTAAGAATTGAAAGGATATGGTGTGTCTCAGATGGCATAAGCTAGGCACAGCATATTGGACACTGAAATGCCATGTAAGTGGAAAACTTGATATGATCATTAAGTTCTGCAAAACACCAGTAGTTTCAAAATGCTCACTACACCCCTTGATAAATAACTTGATCGATATCGTTTCCAAAATGGGGTCATTTATTGGGGGTTTTGACTGTAAAGTATGCATAGTATGTGTGTGGAGTAATGTAGACTAAACGATACACCCCTGGGTTTCTGGAAAATATATTTAAATTAGCTTTTCTAAGCATGATCGGTTTCAGCAGATATAAGAAATGCTAATTTTCATATATTTTCCCAGAAACTCAGAGGAGCCGTACAGCTCGAGACACAGGCCGGAAGAGGCCTGCATCGCATCGCTGGAGGTAAGTATAAGTGTTCTTTTTTTTTCTTTCTTGGGGCTACTGGCACTAAAGGGGGCTACTGGCACTAAAGGGGGCTACTGGCACTAAAGGGGGCTACTGGCACATAAAGGGGGCTACTGGCACTAAAGGGGGCTACTGGCACATAAAGGAGGCTACTGGCACTAAAGGGGGCTACTGGCACTAAAGGGGGCTACTGGCACATAAAGGAGACGGCTACTGGCACATAAAGGGGATGGCTACTGGCACATAAAGGGGACGGCTACTGGCACATAAAGGGGATGGCTACTGGCACATAAAGGGGACGGCTACTGGTACATAAAGGGGATGGCTACTGGCACATAAAGGGGACGGCTACTGGCACATAAAGGAGACGGCTACTGGCACATGAGGGGGGACTAATAACACATAAGGGGGAGCGGCTACTGGCACATAAGGGGGAACGGCTACTGGCACATAAGGGGGGACTAATGGCACATGAGGGGGCCTAATGGCACATGAGGGGAGCCTAATGGCACATGAGGGGGGCCTAGTGGCACATAAGGGGAGACGGCTACTGGCACATAAGGGAGACGGCTACTGGCACATATGGGGGCTACTGCCACATATGGGGGCTACTGGCACATAATAAGGGGGCTACTGGCACATGGGGGGAAGCACTAGAGAGAGGCACTTATTACTAGCACATGTGGTGGCATGGAGAAGCACGTGTTAATGGCACATTATTATGGGGCACTATGTGCGCCTCAATCCTGGGGGTGAGAAAAGAGAAATGATGGGGGACAATCACAAAATGTCTGTTTGTGCCATGGAGCCTGGAGGGGAAGAAAAGAAATGTGCCACCCATGGGGGGGGGATGACATGATGAGGGGACAATGATGAAGAGAGGGACAATGTTGGAATCTGTGACATGGGGGACTGACAGCTGGCATGATGGCTGACATGAGGGCATGATGGCTGACGGGGGAGCATGATGGATGGGGCTGACGGCTGACTTGGGGGCTGATGGCTGACATGGGGGCATGATGGATGGGGGCTGACGGCTGACATGGGGGCTGACAACTGACATGGGGGCATGATGGATGGGGGCTGACGGCGGACACGGGGGCTGACGGCTGGCATGATAGCTGACATGAGGGCATGATGGCTGACATGGGGGGCATGATGGATGGGGGCTGACGGCTGACAGACGCCTGACATGGGGGCTGACGGCTGGCATGATGGCTGACATAAGGGCATGATGACTGACATGGGGGGCATGATGGATGGGGGCTGACGGCTGACATGGGGGGCTGACAGCTGACATGGGGGGCATGATGGATGGGGGCTGACACGGGGGGCTGACGGCTGGCATGATGGCTGACATGAAGGCATGATGGCTGACATGGGGGGGCATGATGGATGGGGGCTGACGGCTGACATGGGGGGCTGACGGCTGGCATGATGACTGACATGAGGGAGCATGATGGATGGGGGCTGACGGCTGACACGGGGGGCTGATATGAGGTGTGATTAACATTAGGGGTCTGATTGGTGGTCTGACCTGAGGTATAGTGGAAAATATTGTTTCTTATTATACTCCTCTAAAACCTATGTGTGTGTTATAGTCTTATAGGGCGAAAAGTACAGTCTTCAAGCGATTGAAGCATAGCGAAGATACCAGGACCACACAGAGGAGAAGCCAGCTGCTGCACACAGGACCAGGACCAGGTGAGCTGCGGGCGGGGGGTCGCCAAGATGTAGCTTCGCTTGAGCTGCCAAAAAAATCCTTGCACCGGCCCAGGTCACGTCCACGTGACAGCAGTGACTCACTCACACAGGCACAGCACAGCCTGAACCAGCCCAGACCTGTTGCTGATGTTAATGGATGCTATAACATTGCACCATCCTTCTGAACATACACATCTGTCATCCGCCTTACCTCATGATCCTGGAGCTGTGCTGTACAGTGGCCGCCGAGCTCTACAGCACAGCTCCAGGATCATGAGGTAAGGCGGATGACAGATGTGTATGTTCAGAAGGATGGTGCAATGTTATAGCATCCATTAACATAACAGCAGCAATTCCTCTTTAGTTATATGTGAAGACACTTCGTACACACCGGACTGTAAGTGAATTAATAACTAAGGCCCCTTTCACACTACCGTTGTGAGGATCCGGCGTGCACTTCCGTTGCCGGAAATTCCCACCGGATCCGTCACAATGCAACACACCTGAAAACATTTGAAGACTGATCAGTCTTTAAAAAGTTTTCAGTGTTACCATGGCAGCCAGGACGCTACTAAAGTCCCGGCTGCCATGAAAAAGTAGTGGGAGCCAGGGAGAAGCTACTTACCTTCCGTGTGGCTCTGGGCGCTCCACAATGACGCCACAGCGCCCTACGTCGCATGATCACATTATCCATGTGATGTAGGGGCGCTGTGACGTCATTGTGGAGCACCCTGGGAGCCGCACGGACAGTAAGTAGCTCTTCCCTGGCTCCTCACTACTTTCCATGGCAGCCGGGACTTTAGTAGCGCCCTAGCTGCCATGGTTACCATTCAGAAAGGTAAACGTCAGATCCGGCGATGCGCCGAAACAACATTTAGCTTAAAGTCGGATCCGGATTAATGCTTTTCAATGGGCATTAATTCCAGATCCGTCCTTGCGGCATGCCTTCAATTTTTTGGCCCAAGGAAAATCCGCAGCATGCTGTGGATTTTTCAACGGCAAAAAAACGTTTGAATACTGAACTGAAGACATCCTGATGCATCCTGAACGGATTTCTCTCCATTCAAGATGCACTGGGACAATCCTGATCAGTATCTTTCCGTCTTAGAGCCCCGAACTCTAGCACGGAAAGGAAAAACGCAAGTGTGAAAGAGGCCTAAGCACTAGTGAGTATCTGTTATTTTTGGTTATATGACTAAAACATTTTTGCTTCGGGGGGGGGGGGGGGGTCTGGGGTGACACCATTTTCTACCGCACCGGGTGACACCAGCCCTAGCAACGCCACTGCAGGAGCCGACCTGACCGGGAAAGTAGTGGTGCATGGGTTAAGGGAAGCAGCGGCAGTAGTAGTCAGTCAGAGCGTAGTGTTGGGGTAAAATCAATTACTCGGCGATGTGGCAGTTTTTTGTTAAGCTGCCGGAGGAGGTGAACATGGCCATATGTATAATATGTGGGAACAAGGTGAAGTGTGGCCAGGGTGCCAATGTTGGCCTGTGTCAACATATGCAGCATCATCATAAGGTGGCCTGGGAGACCTGGCCTGGCCTGGGCAACCACTGCATCACCCAGTGGCACGCACCTGGTTTCAGGCAGTCAAGGCTCCACCACCTCAGCCAAAGGGAGCTGTCTGTCCTTCCCATCATCTACCAGTCCTGATGCTCCTGCCTCTCATTATCCTACTCCTGATCAGTCATTCCATCAGCATTTGCCTAAGCGATTGCCAAGAGACAACAGTGTGCGTGCACTCATCCAACGGCACAGAAGCTGAATGTTCTCCTGTCCAAGTTGCTGGTGCTGCAGTCCCTCCCTTTCCAAGTGGTGAACTCTGCACCTTTCAGAGAACTAATGGTTTGTGCCGACCCAAGGTGGAGAGTCCCAAGCTATCATTTCTTTGCCAAAAAGGCAGTACCAGACCTGCACACACATGTAGAGCAGAAGGTGGGCCAGTAGTTATAACCACGGTTAGGGACAATATATGTCCTTCACGGCCCACTGGGTGAATGTGGTTCTTGCACAGCCTCACCAACAATTTGGCCAAGTGACGCCGTTTCCGCCTCCAGGACAATTCACAGTGCCATTCCAGCATACCACATGTGCAGGGCATGGCGGTGTCATGCTGTTCTTTACCTCGTTTGCCTGGGCAAATGAAGTCACAGAGGGGAATAACTGCTCCGTGTCCTTCATCAAGATATCGAATCCTGGCTTTCTGCGCGACAACTCAGTCCTCATTGAGATTTCGTGTATAAAACCATCCCTGATTAATATAAGGAAAGTTACTTTTATATTTAGAATGCCATGAATATTGCAAATGAAGTTAGGGTTTTCTATAGAATCTGAAAAATATATATATTGTATGCCACGAAGAACAACAATTAACTCTACAGAGGAAGGAGACTATGGAATCACCAAAACATAACAAGCATCTATTTTAAGTATATAAATCCCCTATTCTTATTCAGCAGTCCCAACACAGCCACCATTGAATATATTATAACAGTAATACATTGCTCGTTTCCAGGGGTTACTGCCACAACTGCAGGGCAGATACAAGGTGTCCAGTAGGGAAGTTGCCGTGCATACGTGTCTATACATGGTCTGATGGTCCCAGCCACTAGAGAGGCCAACACCTTTTCCTATACTGTACATGGCAATCACTGTTGGATTGTAGGGTGGTCGTAATCCCTAGAAACAAGCAGTGTACAATGTGATGGAAATATGAATTTAGCAAGCAAATTAAGCAATATGAACAATCATAATAACTGAGTAAGTTGCTCGTATCAACTTTCTCTACATAATAAATGCCATTTGCTGAAGTTAGACAACCCCTTTAATAAAAAATAAATAAAAAAATGATCTCTGTATGGTGGCAGATACCCTTTTCTCTGTCTTCTGGCCTATATAATAGTGGCCATAATTTTGAGCATTTAGTGTAGAACAAATCATAAAAGTTTCAGATTCAATGATTTTGGAATTTTTGGGAAAATTCCTAAAAATTTGATTAGGGAAAAGTAGATTTGCTCATCTATACTTGAGACAGTAAGTGCAATGATCAGTAAGTGGTGAGTATTTATTAAAGTTCTGTTCTCAGTTTTCCATTATTAATATGTTGCTGCTAACCACCATTAATGTGCAAGAACATTTCCGAATCTGAAAGTGTAATGTAAGACATTTCATTGCTGAATTCCTGTAGGTTTCTTAAAGTTAAGTAATTACAATGCATTAAACAACATGCTTGCAAAATATGCAAATTTTCCTTCATTGCTCAGATCATTATTCACATCAAAAATGATGGGTAAGGGAAAATTGATCTTTAATGTACAATTCAAAATAACTGACTGTTTACCTGTGTTCACTAAAGTCACGAATCAGCAAATCTCACATGATTTCAATGCCACAGATCTCAAGGCTCCAGAGCTACAAAATTGCAATTTGCATACATTTAGAGGCAAGGTATCTATAACCTCACTGAGCTAATGTGCTTTTAAGACTGTTCAAAATATAATCTTGAAGCAGCTATTCTTATGAATTTAGAGAAAGTCCACAGTAGTAAATCTAAACTGAATATCCTTTATAAGAATTTTAGGGGAAAAGGAAACTGTGCAAACATATTAAATTGATGCAGGGTTTTAGTGATCATAAATTTCAAGCTTTATCCATTGACTTAGGCTACTTTCACATTAGCGTTTTCAATTCCGCAATTGAGATCCGTCATAAGATCTCAATAAAGGAAGAAAACGTTTCAGTTTTGTCCCTGTTCATTATCAATGGGGACTAAACTGAACTGAACTGAACTGTTTGTTTGCGTCCTCAATGCTTATGCATTTTTGACCATTATTTACCGATTCTAATTCACAATATGAGGACCTGGATGTGATGTTACAGGATGTTCAATACCTAATTGAGCTGAATTGTTTTTCTCTTATGTATACTGAGTATTGCTTATTCCAAGCCCCCACAAGTTCCATCTAAAGGGGCAGGACAGAAAATGGGGCAGGTCGCATGATTGGCAGATGGGGTCTTGATGCATCATGAAAGCTCAGACTTGCCAGCAAACTGCATCTGTGCTTTTACTGAGGCTGGCACACTCTGTCAAAAAAAAAAAGGAGTAATCAGTGAAGTTCACAATATATCAGTGAAAGCCAGCCTAGTATTCTCCAAATGTCACTTATGTCTACCACTAAAATCCTCTGCCTGTGCATATCACCACTGGGCCTGGGCAGACACCATACCATACCGACTGTGAGCACAGGGATCAGTGAAGGGATTGCACATGCATCAGCATAGGGTTTTAAGCAGGCTAATGATTTCAGGCACAAAGGACAGTGACATCAGTGCCAGGCACTTGCTACAATAGACAATGCCCTGGGCAATTGCAAGATCATTCACAAATTGGTTCAAAGTTTGTTTCTTGACAATCAGAGCAGAAGACATGGCAATAAAAGGTACCGTTTGTGAACTATGTATGTGCCCTTTAGTGTGATTTCAGCAGTTTTAGGCCTCATGCACACGACCGTTGTTTGTTTCCACATCCGTTCCGTTTTTTTTCACGGATAGGAAGCTTCCCCATTCATTTTAATGGGTCCGTCAAAAAATGCGGATGGTTAACCGTTTTTGTTCCGCATCCGTGGTCCGTGTTTACATTCCGTCAAAAAAGTAGAGCATTTCCTATTTTTTTCAAGTTTGCGGACAAGGATAGGCATTATTACAATGAATTTGCCATTAAAATGGATCCGCTCAAAAACGGAAGCGGGAACAAACAACGGTTGTGTGCCTGAGGCCTTATACATATGTAAAATAGATGGTAGACTGCTTTTAAGATTGATGGTAAGCTACAAATTCTGCAGCGTATTATCCTGATTCATATTTAGCATTGCATCTTACACCATTTCTCTATAGACTAAACTGATAACTGTAAACCATATAATCAACACTTACTTAATTCCCTCACATTCACAATTGTTTATATAAATCCTAATTGTCAATGTACTGTGCAGATAGAATATATGTATTAAGGATGAGCGAATCAGGCAAAAACTACAAAGGAGGAAGTGGGGGGAAGACTTTCCCTGAATAGCTCACAGGCTGACAGACAGCCTAGATCAGCCAATCAGTAGGGCAACAGGTAGGGAAATGCCTGTGCAGAATGAGCAAAACTTTATTCTCTGTTGAGCTATTAATAAGGGTAGATGGGTGTATGGATTGTCTAACAGAAAATCATCTTAGAGAGTATGCAGAGTCACAAGCACACCTCTATTCTAGCATAACAGGGACAGTGTAGGGAAAGAATAGAAATAAATAAATGGGTGACTTTGATCTGGGAAAGCTTTGAGGGTGGGAGGGGTTGAGGGGTGCAGTAATAGAAATGCTGTAGAATCTCATTCTTACTGTACTGTGCTACAAAAGCAGCCACCACCAAGAACATTGTTTATTCATTTACACACAGAGAGACAGCATTTTTCCCCAAAAAAAACTCAGAATTCTACATATTATTATTGCCAGCACAGCACTCCAATAGCATTCTGCTGCTGAGCAATTACATTATTCAGTGCATTATATCTGTCCAGTGTTAGTAAATATGTTGCATTATAGCAAAAGCATTTTAGAGCAATATTCGTTATATTATTTGAGTGGAGAGGAGAATAATCGCATTACAAGTTTCTAACGTGTTTTCAGTACAGAAGTTCCTTTCTGAAACTGCGTTTTTAAACATAAATAATTCAGTAGTCCAATCTTTCACAAGCCTTTCCTGCATTGTTATAATGGTCATGGAGGTGTGTGAGTGTGTTGGGGGTGGGGGTGGGGGTCGATTATCGCATTATAAGTTTGCAATGTATGTTTTACAGAAGAGAAAGGTCTTTTCTGAAACTATTTTTAAATGCAAATAACACAGTGGCCAAATCTTACGCTATCCATTCCTAAATTGTTATGTTGTTGATTTGAGAGGGAGAATAATTGCATTACAAGTTTGCAATGTGTGTTTTACAGTAGATAAAAATATTTTCTGAAACTGAATAATTAAGTGCAAATTGCACAGCAGTCAAATCTTACACCTCACAATCTTGCATTATTATATTAGTGTTGTAAAGGGGGGAGAATAATTAAATTATAAGTTTGCAACATGTGTTTTACAGTAGAGAAATGCCTTTTCTGAACCAGTATTTTTAAATGCAAATAATACAGTAGGCAAAAATTTTACCGATGCCAATACTGCATTATTCCCAAATCAAATTGTCAATGGCCGGGATAAGGGGAAAGACATTTTATTGTGCCTCTGTCTTCAAGCTACAAAAAAAAAATACTTTCAATTTTGTTATAACTGTTGCATAATTTGTGTGACTGTTTACCAAACCTGTGACGTTTACATTAGGCCTCATAAGAAAATGTCTGGAATACAGAAGGTTTCAAAATGACAGACTTATTGTCCCAGAGCCAGAATATGGGTGGTAGCAGCACAATATCCATCCAGAAATAGCAGTAGTAATAGGCCATTACAACATTATCATTGAGGAGAAAGCAGATGAGATTGTAACTTCTCGCTCCTCCTCTCAGTCACAGCAAGATGACATGGAGATAACTTCTGAGTCTGACACTATACGTTGCAACCAGGAGTCACATTGCTCCTGCTCCTCTTCCTTGTACCCCCAAATAAGACTTTCAGTGGCATCCACTTTGTCTTAACTGCTGCTAATGGAGCACCTTAGTTTTTTTTTGTTCCTAAGAAAAGGTAACAAAACCCTACAACACCCTACAGCAGAGAGTCTCCCTGTGGATGAGTTATATAAGAACAGTCTACATTTGGACTACCCTGAGTAGGAGGTTCAGGGGGAGATGGGGGAGCCCATGCAAAGCTGTGTTGATGGTGGTAGTGGCACCTATAGCCATGGTATTGATGTTGGGGCAGTGAGAGTGGCAGTCAGGGAAAAGACAGAGAAGGGAGTTGGGAGGGGGACAAAATAGCCCACCATGACATATCATAGCCTGATAAAAGTGGCCGGGAAAGTTAGGATTGTGATGATGACTGTGTTTTGAACAAGACCTGGGAACCAAATCAGGGTTCTGAGGAGAAGGTAACATCCAAGTAGTAGGGTGGTGGCAGCAGCAGCAATAAAGAACAGAGGCAATGTACAGCCAGAACCCCCCAAAAAACTGGGGGCAGAGTATTCACTGTCATATCATATTGCCACCACTATTGACGCTACACAGTCACCACTACCACTGCTCTACCCCTAAACAGGTGATCTACTGCCTTGTCATGCTATGCTACTACTGCTGCCACTACTGTTGGGGTCACATGCCACAGTTACCTTACCCTTTCCATTCGCCGGTGAACGGTTCCCGGTGAACATAGCTTATTCACGTCCGCCGCGGCGGGCGAACATATGCGATGTTCACGTTCGCCCCTATACTTTATCATTGAGCAAACTTTGACCCTGTACCTCACAGTCAGCAGACACATTCCAGCCAATCAGCATACCCTCCCTCCCAGACCCTCCCACCTCCTATCAAAAAGCACCACGGCATCCATCTTAGATTAATTCTGAAGCTGCAGTGTTAGTAGTTGTAATCGCAATGCGATTAATATAACCTGTATTAATCGCATTGAGAATTTAACTTAGAGCTGGGTTCCTAATGGTTGTATTGCTAGAATATAACGAAGATTGAGAATATAGCGCTATATTCGTTATATACGTCAATTCTAGCAATACAACCATTAGGAACTCAGATCTAAGTTGTAATCGCAATGCGATTAATATAACCTGTATTAATCGCATTGTGAATTCAACTTAGATCTGAGTTCATAATGGTTGTACTGCTAGAATTGACGAATATAACGAATATAGCGCTATATTCTCAATCTTCGTTATATTCTAGCAATACAACCATTAGGAACCCAGCTCTAAGTTAAATTCGCAATGTGATTAATGTATTTTATATTAATCGCATTGCAAATTCAACTTAGAGCTGAGTTCCTAATGGTTGTATTGCTAGAATTATATAACGAAGATTGAGAATATAGCGTTATATTCTCAATCTTTATTATATTCTAGCAATACAACCATAAGGCACCCAGCTCTAAGTTGAATTCGCAAATAAGATGTCCCGAAGTATTCAACGGCGAACAGTTCCCGGCAAACATAGCTTGTGCGTGTTCGCCGTGGCGGGCAAACATATGCGATTTTCGGTCCGCCCCCTATTCGTCATCTTTGAGTAAACTTTGACCCTGTACCTCACAGTCAGCAGACACTTTCCAGCCAATTAGCAGCATACCCTCCCTCCCAGACCCTCCTGGATCTCCTGGACAACATCCATTTTAGATTTATTCGGAAGCTACACACTTAGTGAGAGGAGGGACAGTGTAGCTGCTGCTGATTTAATAGGTAAATCAATAGCTAGGCTAGTGTATTCAGTGTCCACTCGAGTCCTGAAAGACTCATCTGATTTCTGCTGTAAGGACAGCATCCTGACAGCACCCTATAAAGCCCTTTTTAGGGCTAGTACATCAGTCTCCCTCCCAGACCCTGCCACCTCCTATCAAAAAGCAAGGACGGCATCCATCTTAGATTCATTCTGAAGCTGCAGTGTTAGTAGTTGTAATCGCAATGCGATTAATATAACTTGTATTAATCGCATTGAAATAACAACTTAGATCTGAGTTCCTAATTAGAGATGAGCGAACACCTGGATGTTCGGGTTTGAGAAGTTCAGCCGAACTTCCCGAAAATGTTCGGGTTCGGGATTCGATCTCGACCCGAACTTTATCCTGAACCCGAACCCCACTGAAGTCAATGGGGACCCGAACTTTTAGGCACTAAAAAGGCTGTAAAATAGTCCAGGAAAGGGCTAGAGGGCTGCCAAAGGCAGCAAAATGTAGGTAAATCCCCTGCAAACAAATGTGGATAGGGAAATGAATTAAAATAAAATAAAATAAATAAAAATTAACCAATATCAATTGGAGAGAGGTCCCACAGCAAGGAATCATGCATCATATCAACCACCAACGGAGAAGGCCAATCTCATTTATTTCGGACCAGCACCCAGACAGAGGATACAGGTCCCACAGCAAGGAATCATGCGACATATCAACCATCACCGGAGAAGGCCACTCTCATTTATTTCGGACCAGCACCCAGACAGAGGATACAGGTCCCACAGCAAGGAATCATGCCTCATATCAACCACCAACGGAGAAGGCCACTCTCATTTATTTCGGCCCAGCACCCAGACAGAGGAGAGAGGTCCCACAGCAAGGAATCATGCCTCATATCAACCACCACCGGAGAAGGCCACTCTCATTTATTTTGGACCAGCACCCAGACAGAGGAGAGAGGTCCCACAGCAAGGAATCATGCCTCATATCAACCACCAAAGGAGAAGGCCACTCTCATTTATTTAGGCCCAGCACCCAGACAGAGGAGAGAGGTCCCACAGCAAGGAATCATGCCTCATATCAACCACCACCGGAGAAGGCCACTATCATTTATTTTGGCCCAGCACCCAGACAGAGGAGAGAGGTCCCACAGCAAGGAATCATGCGTCATATCAACCACCACCGGAGAAGGCCACTCTCATTTATTTGTGACCAGCACCCAGACAGAGGAGAGAGGTCCCACAGCAAGGAATCATGCGTCATATCAACCACCAACGGAGAAGGCCACTCTCATTTATTTTGGACCAGCACCCAGACAGCGGATACAGGTCCCACAGCAAGGAATCATGCCGTCATATCAACCACCACCGGAGAAGGCCACTCTCATTTATTTTGGCCCAGCACCCAGACAGAGGATACAGGTCCCACAGCAAGGAATCATGCGTCATATCAACCACCACCGGAGAAGGCCACTCTCATTTATTTCGGCCCAGCACCCAGACAGAGGAGAGAGGTCCCACAGCAAGGAATCATGCGCTCATATCAACCACCAACGGAGAAGGCCACTCTCATTTATTTCGGCCCAGCACCCAGACAGAGGAGAGAGGTCCCACAGCAAGGAATCATGCGTCATATCAACCACCACCGGAGAAGGCCACTCTCATTTATTTCGGCCCAGCACCCAGACAGAGGAGAGAGGTCCCACAGCAAGGAATCATGCGTCATATCAACCACCAACGGAGAAGGCCACTCTCATTTATTTTGGCCCAGCACCCAGACAGAGGAGAGAGGTCCCACAGCAAGGAATCATGCGTCATATCAACCACCACCGGAGAAGGCCACTCTCATTTTTTTTGGACCAGCACCCAGACAGCGGCAGGCAACTAACCTTATATTAAAGTGTAAAAATTAAATGCCTATTTTGATGCAAAGTCCTCTGCCAGCCGGTATGAGTGGTAGGCACTGGCAGTGGGCACACTACAGTCAGTGGAAGTCAGCCTGACACACACTGGCAGGCAACTAACCTTAGATTAAAGTGTAAAAATTAAATGCCTATTTTGATGCAAAGTCCTCTGCCAGCCGGTATGAGTGGTGGGCACTGGCAGTGGGCACACTAAAGTCAGTGGAAGTCGGCCTGACACACACTAGCAGCAGGCAAGCAGCTGAAATTAGACTAAAGTGTAAAAATGAAATGCCTATATTTATGCAAAGCTCCTGTGCCAGCCGGTATGAGTGGTAGGCACTGGCAGTGGGCACACTACAGTCACTGGAAGTCGGCCTGACACACACTGGCAGAGGCAACTAACCTTAGATTAAAGTGTAAAAATTAAATGCCTATTTTGATGCAAAGTCCTCTGCCAGCCGGTATGAGTGGTAGGCACTGGCAGTGGGCACACTACAGTCACTGGAAGTCAGCCTGACACACACTGGCAGGCAACTAACCTTAGATTAAAGTGTAAAAATTAAATGCCTTTTTTGATGCAAAGTCCTGTGCCAGCCGGTATGAGTGGTAGGCACTGGCAGTGGGCACACTACAGTCACTGGAAGTCAGCCTGACACACACTGGCGGGCAACTAACCTTAGATTAAAGTGTAAAAATTAAATGCCTATTTTGATGCAAAGTCCTCTGCCAGCCGGTATGAGTGGTAGGCACTGGCAGTGGGCACACTACAGTCACTGGAAGTCAGCCTGACACACACTGGCAGGCAACTAACCTTAGATTAAAGTGTAAAAATTAAATGCCTATTTTGATGCAAAGTCCTCTGCCAGCCGGTATGAGTGGTAGGCACTGGCAGTGGGCACACTACAGTCAGTGGAAGTCAGCCTGACACACACTGGCAGGCAACTAACCTTAGATTAAAGTGTAAAAATTAAATGCCTATTTTGATGCAAAGTCCTCTGCCAGCCGGTATGAGTGGTGGGCACTGGCAGTGGGCACACTACAGTCAGTGGAAGTCGGCCTGACACACACTAGCAGCAGGCAAGCAGCTGAAATTACACTAAAGTGTAAAAATGAAATGCCTTTTTTATGCAAAGTCCTGTGCCAGCCGGTATGAGTGGTGGGCACTGGCAGTGGGCACACTACAGTCACTGGAAGTCAGCCTGACACACACTGGCAGGCAACTAAACTTAGATTAAAGTGTAAAAATTAAATGCCTTTTTTGATGCAAAGTCCTGTGCCACATGGGATGACAGGGGTGGGCACTGGCAGTGGGCACACTACAGTCACTGGAAGTCAGCCTGACACACACTGGCAGGCAACTAAACTTAGATTAAAGTGTAAAAATTAAATGCCTTTTTTGATGCAAAGTCCTGTGCCACATGGGATGACAGGGGTGGGCACTGGCAGTGGGCACACTACAGTCTGTGGGCCTGCAGCTCCTCACACACAGGCAGGCCAGGCAACTGCAATATGCATATAAAGGAAAAAAAAGCAGACTAATGTTGCAGCCCTAAAAGGGCTTTTGGGGTGCTGTCAGGACGCTGTCCTTACAGCAGAGATCAGATGAGTCTTTCAGGACTGGAGTGGACACTGAATACACTAGCCTAGCTATCGATTTCCCAATTAAATCAGCAGCAGCTACACTCTCCCTCCTCTCACTAAGACTGCAGCTTCAGAATGAATCTAAAATGGATGCTGTGCAGGAGGTGGGAGGGTCTGGGAGGGAGGGTATGCTGCTGATTGGCTGGAATGTGTCTGCTGACTGTGAGGTACAGGGTCAAAGTTTGCTCAATGATGATGTATAGGGGGCGGACCGAACATCGCATATGTTCGCCCGGCAGAGGCGAACGCGAACAAGCTATGTTCGCCGGGAACTGTTCGCCGGCGAATAGTTCGGGCCATCTCTAGTGGCCAGTATCAGGCGAACTCTCTTGGCGGCGGCTGTTCTGCTTTTGCCCCCGCTCCCTCTTTTGCTACGCTGTTGGCTCGGTCTCACCACTGCCTCTTCCTCTGAACTATGAAAGTCAGTGGCACGACCTTCATTCCATGTGGGGTCTAGGACCTCATCGTCCCCTGCATCGTCTTCCACACAGTCTTCCTCCCTGACCTCCTGTTCGGTCTGCACACTGATGAAAGACGCAGCAGTTGGCACCTGTGTTTCGTCATCATCAGAGACGTGTGGACTCCGATGAGGTGGTATTCCCATGTGCTCATCATCAGGAAACATCAGTGGTTGTGCATCAGTGCATTCTATGTCTTCCACCACTGGGGAAGGGCTAGGTGGATTTCCTTGGGAAACCCTGCCAGCAGAGTCTTCAAACAGCATAAGAGACTGCTACATAACTTGAGGCTCTGACAGTTTCCCTGATATGCATGGGGGTGATGTGACAGACTGATGGGCTTGGTTTTCAGGTGCCACCTGTGAGCTTTCTGCAGAAGACTGGGTGGGAGATAATGTTGTGAACATGCTGGATCCACTGTCGGCAACCCAATTGACTAGCGCCTGTACCTGCTCAGGCCTTACCATCCTTAGAACGGCATTGGGCCCCACCAAATATCACTGTAAATTCTGGCGGGTACTGGAACCTGAGGTAGTTGGTTCACTAGGACGTGTGGCTGTGGCAGAATGGCCACGTCCTCTCCCAGCACCAGAGGGTACACTAACACCACCACGACCGCGTCCGCGTCCCTTACTAGATGTTTTCCTCATTGTTACCGTTCACCAAGCACCACAATAAGGAAAAAAATATTTGGCCCAATGTATTGATTTCAAATTTAGGCCTTTTTTTACAGGCACCTAACACTATCTGCCTATTTGTTTATGTAGCGTATTACACTAATCCAGGCACAGCAGTAACCACTGATTTAGGGGAATATCTCTTTTAGGGCTAGTATTTAGGCCCTGGATGAAAGGTATCCTTTTATGGACAGATTTACAATTGGGTATTGCTATTTTGCCAGATTATTTTCACCCCAGAACAAAATATATGTTTTAGCAGAAACTATGAAATCTGGCCTACAACTGCTGGGACACCAGAATCAGGGTATTGCTATATTGGCAGGTTAATTTCACCCCAGAACAAAATATATGTGTAAGCGGACATTATGAAATCTGGCCTGCAACTGCTTGGACACCAGATTCAGGGTATTGCTATATTGGCAGGTTAATTTCACCCCAGAACAAAATATATGTGTAAGCTGACACTATGAAATCTGGCCTGCAACTGCTTGGACAACAGATTCAGGGTATTGCTATATTGGCAGGTTAATTTCACCCCAGAACAAAATATATGTGTAAGCGGATACTATGAAATCTGGCCTGCAACTGCTTGGACACCAGATTCAGGGTATTGCTATATTGGCAGGTTAATTTCACCCCAGAACAAAATATATGTGTAAGCGGACACTATGAAATCTGGCCTGCAACTGCTGGGACACCAGATTCAGGGTATTGCTATATTGGCAGGTTAATTTCACCCCAGAACAAAATATATGTGTAAGCGGATACTATGAAATCTGGCCTGCAACTGCTTGGACACCAGATTCAGGGTATTGCTATATTGGCAGGTTATTTTCACCCCAGAAAATAATCTATCCTTTGCCAGACAGCAGACAGTATTATACTTGTCTAGCCAAAGCTGGAAAACCAGATTTAGGGGATTGGTATTTGGGCAATTGTATTTAACCCCTTAATAAAATATAGAAATTGCTATCCTGAGTTTCTAGGGGTGACAATTAGCACAGCCAAGCCCCTGATGTGGGATATAGCAAAAAAAAAAAAAATAGTATTGATGGATTGATGGACTTGGTGGCAGCTTCTTCTGGTGCACCACAAGTCACAAAATGGCCGCCGATCAACCCAGAAAATAAGTGACAGAAAAACGCTCTGTGCAGCCTAAAAACCAGTGAGCAAGTAACTAGCAGAAGTTCAATGATTCTCAGCTGTTGATCGATCACTTCATTAAGTGTTTTGGCTAAGTTAATCCCTTCCTAATCTCGCCCTAACACAGCAGCTGCATCCTCTCCCTACACTAGTCAGAGCAGTGTGACGTGCGGCGCTACGTAACTCCAGCTTAAATAGAGGCTGGGTCACATGCTGCACTTGGCCAATCACAGCCATGCCATTAGTAGGCATGGCTGTGATGGGCTCTTAGGGCAAGAAGTAAAACGCTAGCCGATTGGCTGCTGTGCAGCCCTTCAGAAAGCGGGAAGTAATCGACGAACACCGAACCCGAACCCAAACTTTTTTGAAAATGTCCGGGTTCGGGTCCGGGTTCCGGACACCCCAAAATTCGGTACGAACCCGAACGATGCTCGAACTGTTCGCTCAACACTTTTCCTAATGGTTGTATTGCTAGAATATAAAGAAGATTGAGAATATAGCGCTATATTCTCAATCTTCATTATATTCTAGCAATATAACCATTATGAACTCAGATCTAAGTTGCAATCGCAATGCGATTAATACAGGTTATATTAATCGCATTGCGATTACAACTTAGATCTAAGTTCCTAATGGTTGTATTGATAGAATATAACAAAGATTTAGAATATAGCGCTATATTCATAATCTTCGTTATATTCTAGCAATACAACCATTAGTAACCCAGCTCTAAGTTAAATTCGCAATGCGATTAATACAGGTTATATTAATCGCATTGCGAATTTCAACTTACCACACTTTGCGTCAACTACGTAATTTTCCATGAGAGTTTTGTCATGGATCCCCCTCCAGCATGCCACAGTCCAGGTGTTAGTCCCCTTGAATCAACTTTTCCATCACTATTGTGGCCATAAAGAGTCCCTGTGGGTTTTAAAATTCGCCTGTCTATTGAAGTCTATGGCGGTTCGCCCTGTTCGCCCGTTCGCGAACATTTGCAAAAATTCTTGTTTGTCGTTCGCGAACGGAAAATTTTATGTTCGCGACATCTCTACTGACCAAATGCTGACCGAGTGAAGGTGGATTCTCAACAGACAGGATCAGTTTTTTGGGGGTTATTGTTCTGACAGATCAGAGGAAGCGCAAAATAATCAGTAACGTCAACACAAACTTACTACTGACACCCTCTCCACTCTGTCGGGGGTCTCTACTTGTATAAGCGTTTAATAGAATAGGTTCTGCAGACATCTATGTGGAATCAGCTGCCGACACTGTAAAAGGAGTGCTCTTCATCTTGGCACTAACATCGACCTGTAAGGCTGAGTTCATAATTGAGTCATTTGGTCAGTTTTAGCGCCATGACTGCCCAAATAAGTGAAGTGTGCATTGATTCTAAGAGTGACACCTGTCATCTGCATGTCATACTGACTCACAGTATTATTTTACTATCACAGCAGACTTCCTATGCGCGTTACTGCAAGGCACAGTGTTTTACACCACTATAAGGCTTTCTGCAGCCAGGAAATAGCTGTTTTTAATGCGATTCGCTGTAAATATTTTCTGCAACCAGGAAATAGCTGTTTTTAACGCGATTCGCTGTAAATAAATTCGGATCGAATCAAATTTTTTCCAAAAAATTCACCGAACTGGAGAATCGAATTTTTGAAAAATTTGCTCATCTCTTCTTGTGATAATAAAAAGAATCCGGAAGTTCATTATTAATCTGCAACCTAGCCCTTGGAATTCTATATAGAAGCTAACATATTTTATAAAGTTGTCCCCTAGCCCAAAATGACACATTATTTGCCATAAATATTTCCATTCAACTCTATTAAATGCTTTTGGTGATATCCAGAGACAGTACAGCCCGATGATGGCCCTTACAATATTGCTTGTTAGCAAAGAGTCTTCTAATGCTCTCAGATGCAGAACAGCCTTGAATAAATTCTATGTATTGTATAAGGACACCGTCTTCAGCTGATTCCACATAGATGTCTACAGAACCTATTCTATTAAACACCTATAGAAGTAGAGCCCCCCGACAGAGTGGAGAGATTGTCAGCAGTAAGTTTGAGTTGACATCACTGATTATTTTGCCCTTCCTCTGATCCATCAGAACAATGACCCCAAAAAACGAATCCTGTCTGTTGAGCATCCGCCATCACATGGTCAGCATTTTGTCAGTAATCCATCAGTTTTGCTAAAGCCAAAAAAACAGGAGTGGATCCAAAACAAAGATGATACGTGAATAGAATATTTGCATGTCTTCTGTGTTTTCTACCCACTCCTGCTTTTGGCTACCAAATCACAAGCCAATTCTGATGGGACCATACAAGCCTTACAGTCGCTACAAAGACAGGATCCATTGTGCATCTCATTTTTCCTTCCTTCTGAGAGATGAGAAAAAGGGTCAAAAAAACGATTTCAGCCAGGCTAAAAGGCGAAGTAGTTGCCCAGTCATCAATAGTGATGAGCGGCATAAGCAATATTCAAATTCGGGATATTTCGCTAATTTTTGGCCGAATATTCGCCATAAATTTGCAAATTTGAGAATTTGTGATCCCCAGTCTGTATTTACTTGATTGCAAAAATCGGCAATGTAATTTATTCGCAATAAAAAAAAATTGTGATTAGAATATTTTTATAATATATTTGCGATCAACACTAAGGGGTAGGCAACTTTCCTATTGGTTGCTAGGAATGTTGGTAAGTGCCGATATTCGCAATAAATTTGTGTTAAATTCGCAATTAGAATATTCGCAATCAACACTATTCGAGAATACAAATATATAGCACTATATTCTAAATATTCGTGAATTCTCAAAGTGGCTATATTTGTAATTAGAGTTCACAATTCAAATATTAGTGTTTAACACTAGTCATGAAGTGGGGAGGGTGGGAACAGCATGAGAAGTCCACAAAGTGGCCCAATGACATAGTGGTGAGGTGGCAAAAGAATAAGGAGGCCATAGAGTGGTGATTTGGCAGCAGCATGAGGAGACCACAGAGTGGTGAAGTGGCAGCAGCATGAAGAAACCAGAGAATGGCACAACGACAGAGCGTGGAGGTGGCAGCAGCAGCAAAAAGAGACCAAAGACTGGCTTAGTGACATAATGTTGAGTTAGAAGCAGCTTGAGGAAACCACAGAGTGGTGATTTGGCAGCTGCAAAAGGAGAGCACAGAGTGGTGAAGTGGCAGCAGCATAAAGAGACCACAGAATGGCACAATAAATGAGTGTGGAGGTGGCAGCAGCAGCATGAGGAGACCACAGACTGGCAAGATGACATAATGTGGAGGTGGCAGCAGCATGAGAAGGCCATAGAGTGGCACAATAACAGTGTCTGGAGGTGGCATAAGCAGCATGAGGCGACCACAGAGTTACCCAGAGACAGAATTGTGAGTTGGCAGCAGCCTGAGGAGACCACAGAGTGGCAAGGTGACAAAGTGTGGAGGTGGCAGCAGCATGAGGAGACCACAATGTGGCACAATGAGAGTGGAGGTGGAAGCATCAGCATGAGCATGAGGAGCATGAGGAGCATGAGGAGACCACAGAGTAGTGATTTGGCAGCAGCATGAGGAGACCAAAGAATGGTAAATTTGGCAGCAGCATGAGGAGACCACAGAGTGGTGAAGTGGCAGCAGCATGAGGAGAGAACAAAGCACAATGACAGAGTGTGGAGGTGGCAGCAGTAGCATGAGGAGGCCACAGACTGGCAAGGTGACATAGTGTGGAGAAGGCAGCAGAATGAAGAAGCTACAGAGTGGCACAATGACCTTCCCCTGTGCATGAGTTGTGAGTTGGAAGCAGCATGAGGAGACCACAGAGTGGCAAAGTGACATAGTGTGGAGGTGGCAGCAGCATGAGGAGGCCACAGAGTGGCACAATGACAAAGTGTAGAGGTGGCATCAGCAGCATGAGGACACCACAGAGTGGCCCAGTAACATAGTGTGGAGGTAGCAGCAACATGAGTGGTGATTTGGCAGACGCATGAGGAGACCACAGAGTGGTGAAGTGGAAGCAGCATGAGGAGACCACAGACTGGCAAGGTGACATAGTCTGGATGTGGCTGCAGCATGAGGAGGCCACAGAGTAGCACAATGACACAGCGTGGAGGTAGCAAAAGCAGCATGAGGAGACTTGAGTGGTGAGGTGGCAGCAGCATGAAGAAACCACAGAGTGGCACAATGTCAGAGTGTGGAGGTAGCAGCAGCAGCATGAGGTGACCACAAAGTGGCCCAGAGACAGAGTTGTGAGTTGGCAGCAGCATGAGGAGACCACAGAGTGGCAAGTTGACATAGTGGGAGGTGGGTGGCAATAACAGTATACCCGCTGACGATGGTGGGTATAAGAAGGAGCACTTCAGATGTGTGTCATCAGGCTGGTGGCAGCATCAAATAGTATCTGAGGCCGGTAGCCAGGAGTAACCGATCTCTTTTGTCAAGTCTGATGCATCAGGCATTGGTGGGAGGAAATCTTTGCTGATCCATGCCTTAATTATCTTGACAAAGGTCAGTTCCTCCACATTTTGTGTGGACAGGCGAGGTCTACTTGGGGTAATTAGGGCCCCCACTGCACTAAACACCCGCTCTGATGCCATACTACTGGCAGGCAGCTTTTCCATGGAAAACTCGGCCAGTTGCGGCCACAAATCCAGTTTGGCTGTTCAGTAGTCCAGCAGATCTTCAATGTAGGGTGGCAGCGTGTTGTCGCAAGTATGCCACCAACTGCTGGTTCAGGTTCTGCTCCAGGTCTATCTACTGCTGCTGGTGAGTACTTTCTTCACTAGTCGGTTTAAGAAAGCTGCTCATCATCGACTCTAGACTCAAGCTGCTGCTGATGGAGCTGGTACTGTTCCTACCTCTCCACTCCGCCACAGCAGCCATGGCAGTGGAACGAGAGCGCAGAGGGTCCCCCCGGTCAGAACTGTGAGTGGATGGACGATGGCGCAGATAGGCAGCAGTCAACTGACTACATAAGATGTCAGTAGTTCAGTTTGTCCTCCCTCTCAGCGGGTGTAAAAATGGCCCCCATTTTGGACCAGTAGCGAGGGTCCAAAAAGGTGGAGAGCCAGAAGTCATCCCTCTGCCAAATGGGGACAATTCGGCTGTCACTGACTCACTACCCAAACAAGTTAGCATGCAGCGGGCCATTTTAGCAAGTGACTCGGAGGGACCCTCTGCCTCCATCTCCGCTGCATACTGCCACAGTGTGCCTGGGTCATCTGCCTCCTCTTCCTCATCTCCCTCTTGCTCCTCCGGCTGCTCCTGCTCCTCCTCTCCTGTCACCTATGTAAAAAAAAACACCCATTTCACTACACATTACTTGTGCTCCAATGTCCTCCTCCAGCTCAGCCCCCACAGCGCTCAGGTGGCCTTGAGATATAGGTGCCACATCTCCAGTCCCCAGACCAGCCAGATTTACAATCATCTGTTCCAGGACATGAAGCAGTGAAATGACGTTGTTCATCCCATAGTCCTGGCGACTGACAAATAAGGTGGCACCCTCAAAGGGCCTGAGTGAATGACAGGTGTCACATATGACCTGCACTGGCTAACATCGAAGGTACACACGGGAGTACTTCTCTCCACTTGGATCATGAAGAAATCGTTTATGGTCTAGCTCTGTTCGTATAGTCGGTCCAACATATGGAGGGTGAAATTCCAAAGGTTGGAAAAGTCGCATGTTAGCCTATGTTGGGGGATGCCTTTCTGCCGCTGCAGCTCAAGGAGGGTGTGCTTTGCAGTGTACAAGTGGCTAAAGTGCATGCAAATTTTCCTGGCCATTTTTAGGGAGATGGGTGGAAGACTTCAGGAACCGCTTGACGACCAGATTGAACACGTGCGTCTCGCAGGGCGCATAGCTCAGCCCTCTCTGATGCAGCGCCGACACCATGTTCTTCCCGTTGTTGGTCACCATGGTTCCGATTTTAAGCTGTTGCGGAGAAAGCCACGATTCGATTTCTTGATGAAGGACATGGAGCAGTTTCTCCCTTGTGTGATTCCGTTCGTCCAGGCAAACGAGGTGTAGAACAGTGTGACACCGCCATGCCCTGCACATGTGGTATACTGGAGGAGCACTGTGAATTGTCCCTGCAGTGGAGGCTGAGGACACGTTGGTGAATGAGGAGGCAGAGATTGCAGACATTGTTGCAGGACCAACGGCGTGAGAACGTGGAGGCGGAAGAGGCGTGATCTCGCCAAGTTGCTGTTGTGGCTGGGACGGAACCACATTTACCCAGTGATCCGTAAAGGACATATATTGTCCTTGACTGTAGTTATAGCTCACACATTTTCACTGCCGTGCACTTTGGCAGACACCGACAGGCTCAAGGACGGGCCCATCTTCTGTTCTACATATGTTTATATGGCTGGTACTGCCTTTTTGGCAAAGAAATGACGGCTTGGGACTCTCCACATCGGCTTGGCACAAGCCATCAGTTCTTTGAAAGATGCAGAGTCCACCACTTGGAAAGGGAGCACCAGCAACTTCGCCAGGAGCAAGTTCAGCTTCTGCGCCATTAGATGAGTGCACGCATACTGTTCTCTCTTGGCAATCGCTTTGGTGATTAAATGCTGACAGAATGACTGATAAGGAATAGGAGGAGGAGGAGGAGGAGCAGGAGCATCAGGAACAGCAGATGATGGGAAGGACAGACAGCTCCCTTCAGCTGAGGTGGTGGAGCCTTGGCTGTCTGAAATTGGGTACGTGTCACTGGGGGATGAAGCGGTTGCTGCGGCAGGCTGGATAACAACATCAGAGCCTTGGTTCTTCCAGGCCACTTTAAAGTGACCCTGCACATGTTGATGTAGGGCCTTGTGGTTGCTGGTCAAGACACGACCGCTAGATGACACCGGGAGCTCAGGCCTCTCGAAGTGACCCCTGTTGCCACACCCACTTACTCTGCTGTGACCTGTGCCTACACCAGAAACATTTAGGACTCTGCCCTTCCCCTGTGCATGGTCTGTCACTTATCTGTTTGACATACTGTTAGATCAAATGAATAAATAAAAAGGAAATTAATACACTGCAAAAAAGTCTAATTTTGTCATTTCACCACACAGGGGCTAATAAGCCTTTTTTTTTCACTAATACACCACAAAAAAAGGGTTTAAAACATACAATTTTTTCACGCTATAAGACGTACAGGCACCTAGGTTTTAGAGGAGGAAAATAAGAAAAACATATTTTCATTAGACCTATCAGACCTCAGCTAAATGCCCCAATCAGACTCCCAATGTTAATAAGACCCCAAGAAGACCTCAAATCAGACCCACAATCAGACCTTAGCTCAGCCTGCAATGTGAATGACCCACAATCAGACCTCAGACCCCAATCAGACCTCATATATGCCCCCATCATCCACCACTGTTTCTCATATCAGCCCCCAGCAGCCCCCATTGCCCTTCATATTGGCCTCCAGCAGCCCCCATTGCCTCTTATCAGCCCTCAGTGACTGTTGGCTATACTGTGAATCGGCGAGCAGAGCATGAGGCCAAAAAGGGCCCTCACAAAATGCAGCCACTGCACAGCTGACAGTCGAGGACCAGGAAGCGGTGAGTATAGTGCCTTCACCGCTTCCTGGTCCTCCATTACTAATGAGCGCTTCCATTATCGTGAATATCGGCCCTTCGAGAATTTGCAAATATTTTGATTATAGTGATATATATTCGTAAAAACGAATATTCTTTTTTTTGTTTTGTTTTGTTTTTTCATCTGAACCCATTAACTAGTATACCTACCTGCTTCTTGCTTGTGGGCCAATGTCAGAAGCCTGCAATATTGTAGTCTGTAGTGAATTAGAATGTTCTTCATTATTTAATTTATTTTCTCTTATGCGAAAAATCGGCAATGTAATATTTGTGTAATGCAAATATTCTAAAACATGAATATATAGCACTATAGAATATTCGTCATTTTTTCCAATTTAATGTGAACAGTCATTGGCCCAAAAGCAACTTAAGCAGGGAGGAATCATGACTTCAGATGGAAAAAAAATAACAAATATTCTAAAAACAAATAGATAGCACTATATTTAATATTCACTATATATTCATTTTTTAGAATATTCGTGTACCCAGGCTAAACATTCTACTATTGGACCCTGTTCTCCGTTTGTAGTGTGGAATAATTCCTCCCTATCCTTTCCCTACACTTCTAATGATCTTTCCCTGAACTTCTATCCAGCCAAATATAATAGTGTTAAAGTCTTTTCTACCACTTTCCCTAGCGCCTGCTAACGTTTCTCCCTGCACTAAGTATACTGGAAAATGGTAGAGACCAAGATGGCTGAGGCTATTTATAGGGCTGTGACATCACAGGGGCTGACTGGCTGCTGATTGGCTGCATGTATGGCATTGTGGGTGATCGCTCGTTCCCAGAGTTCTTTGCTCCATGTCCTAACACATGCAGCAGCCATTTCAGGAAAAATGTGATTCGTTACCACGAAGCGTGAGGAAATTTGGATTCCAGTGCGAATACAATTTTTTTGAATTCTTCTATTAATCATTTTAGCAACACTGTCTCTAACGCGTGACTGCTTGCCACATCTCATGCTCAGCTCACAGGGGAATAGTGGGATGAGGGTTTTATAGGGGTATGACATCACAGGGGATAACTATCAGCTGATTGGCTGGCTGCATGGCATTATGGGTGATCTTGTGCTCTCTCAGCTTGTCTCCTCTACACTTAGTTTCACTTTATAACACATGCAGCTGACATTTTAGGAAAACCTGATTCATTTCCACACAACGCGAGGAAATTTGGATTCTTTGTAAACCATATTCTTCCTAAACTTTGGATCAAATTGCGGTTTGAATGCTTGGCTTTGCTCAACACTAGTTTTTATTAAGAATATTTTATGTACTTTGCTTCTTTCAGCTTTCCCCAACTCTGATCAATTTTCCTGTACTACCTGCTGAAAAACACCCCCACAACATGATGCTGCCAATACAATGCTTCACTGTAGGGATGGTATTGAGCAATGCCTTATTTCCTTCAAACATGATGCTTAGAATTGAGGCCAAAAAGTAAAATTCTGGTTTCATCAGACTAGAGAACCTTCTTTCTCAAAGTCTGAGAGTCCTTTAGGCTAGTTTCATACTAGCGGCAGCCTTCTCCGGCAGGCTGTTGCGGCGGGTGAACAGGCTGCTGGATCCGTGCTGCCGCTAGTGTGCGCTTGCCGCCAGAGGTCAACTCTGGCCCCTTTGACTAAAATGGGGGCGGAACGGAGTTCCGGCGGCAGCAAGGCAAGCATGCTGAGAGGCGGCCGGAGTAAAACTACGGCACGGGTGCACTAGTGACAGCACGGATCCGGCAGGTTGTTCACCCATTGGAAAGGCCTGCTGGAGAAGGCTGCCGCTAGCGTGAAACTAGCCTAAGATGTCTTTTTGCAAACGTTGATGTGTCTTTTATTTGGGAAGGGCTTCATTCTGGTCAGTCTGCCATAAAGCCAGGATTGGTGGAATGCTGCAGTGAGTGTGGACCTTCCAGGAAATTTTTCTCATCTGCACACAGTATCTTTGGAGCTCAGCCAGAGTGACCATTAAGTTCTTGATCATCTCTAACTAAGATTGTTTTCCTGAGATTACTCAGTTTGATGGGGCAGTCAGCTGTAGGAAGAGATCTGGTTATTCCAAACTTCTTCCATTTAATAATTTTGGATGTCACTGTGCACTTTCAGTGCAGTGGAATTTTTTTGTACCCTTCTCCACATCTATGCCTTAAAATATTCCTGTATGTAAGCTATACAGGCAGTTGTCTCTTCATGGCTTTTTTTTTTTTATATGATATGCAATGCCAGCTGTGAGACCTTATATAGACAATGGTGTTTCTTTCCAAATTACGTCCAATCAACTGAATTTATCACAGTTGGACTCCAATCAAGGTGTAGAAACATCTCAAAGAAGATCAAAAGAAATTAGAGGCCCCCAGAGCAAAATTTCAAGTGTCATAGCACAGGGTGTGAATACTTATGCCCATGAGAAATTTTAGTTTTTCCTATTTTAATAAATTTGTGAACATTTGTAAAATTCTATCACAAAATGAAAGAAAAAACAGACGGCCAGCACTGTTCTGTATGTGCCTTGAAAAAGCATCTGTGATTTGAAATGGCCAAAGTCGACTGCTCTCTAGAGATGTCCCGAACTATTTGCCGGCGAACAGTACCCAGCGAACATCGGATGTTCGCGTTCGCCGCAGCGGGTGAACAAATGCGATGTTCGACTCGCCCTCTATACTTTGACCCTGTACCTCACAGTCAGCAGACACATTCCAGCCAATCAGCATACCCTCCCTCCCAGACCCTCCCACCTCCTATCAAAATGCAAGGACAGCATCCATCTTAGATTCATTCTGAAGCTGCAGTGTTAGTTAGAGCAGGGAGAGTGCTGCTGCTGCTGCTGAATTAATAGGGAAAGCGTTAGCTAGGCCAGTGTTCTGTGTCCACTCCAGTCCTCAAAGACTCATCGGCCTCTTTCACATGAGTGTGTCCGGATTAGGCCCCATTCACATGTTCACACGTCCGTAGTGTGTTGCGGAGCCGCAACAAACCATGCCGGCACTACCTATAGAGATGCCTATTCTTGTCCGCAGGCCGCAGACAAGAATAGGACATGCTCTATCTTTTGCAGAAGTGGAGAGCACATAGTGTGCTCTCCGCATCAGGTCCGGTCCCATTCACAATGAATGGGTCCGCATCCATTCAACAGAATTGCGGAATGGATGCGGACAAAAATTGCGGATGTGTGAAAGGGGCCTTAGGTCTGAATGCGTTGCAGATTCGTTCAGTGAAAACTGTGCAATTTCACAGGCAAAGCCATTCAGTTTTGCCTGCGATTGCGTTCAGTTGTTCAGTTTTTTCCGTGCGGGTGCAATGCGTTTTGATGCGTTTTTCATGCGCGTGATAAAAAACTGAAGGTTTACAAACAACATCACCTTGCAGCCATCAGTGAAAAACGCAACGCACCCGCACTTGCTTGCGGATGCAATGTGTTTTTTACGCAGCCCCATTCACTTCTATGGGGCTAGGGCTGCGTGAAAAATGCAGAATATAGAACATGCTGCAATTTTCACGCAACGCACAAGTGATGCGTGAAATAAAACGCTCATGTACACAAACCCATTGAAATGAATGGGTCAGGATTCAGTGCGGATGCTATGCGTTCACGTCACGCATTGCACCCACGCGGAAAACTTGCTTGCGTGAAAAGGGCCATCTTCTGTAAGGACAGCGTCCTGACAGCACCCCAAAAATCCCTTTTTAGGGCTGGTACATCAGTCTGCTTTTATTTATTTTTTCTATATATATATATTGCAGGCCCACAGACTATACTGTGTGCACACCACTCATATAGGGTGGCACAGTACATTGCAGATAAAAAAGTAATTTAATTTTTACCCTTTAATGTAATTGCAGTTTCCTGCCAGTGTGTGTCAGGCCCACAGACTGTACTGTGCCCACCGCCCACCACTCATATAGGGTGTCACAGTACATTGCATGGCGCACTCGCGGTGCCATCTCCTGGTTCCAAAAATCTATTCACTACACTAGCCCTGGCCCTGATAAGGGACAAAACAGAGATTAAACTGATAGGAATAGTACTTAGTTAAGACTAGTTGCATTGGTGGCAAATTCCATTGCAAGTACCCAAAATTAGAAGGAAGCGTACAGAGCAAGCTATTTTCTCTATCTCCCCATGCAAGGATTCAATTCAATACATGTCCCCTGATAAGGGACTTAACAAAGATTAAAATGGTAAGAAAAGTAGTTCACACTATTTGTATTGGTGGCACAGTACATTACGCGGCGCACCCGCAGTGCCCCGAATTGGAAGTAAGAGGACCGACCAATCATCTTTTTCCATCTCCCGGTTCCTAAAATCTATTGGATACACGTCCCCTGAAAGGGGACGTAACAGGGATTAAACTGATAGGAATAGTACTACTTAACACACCACTCATATATGGTGGCACAGTACATTGCACGGCGCACGCACAGTGCGCCAAATTGGAAGGAAGAGGACCGACCAACCATCTTTTTCCATCTCCCGGTTCCTAAAATCTATTCCATACACAGGCCCCTGATAGGGGACAAAACAGAGATTAAACTGGTAAGAACAGATTTTTTTTAATTTAAAAAACAGAGGACAGCCTCTGTGGAGCTGTGAATCTTTTTGGCCGCATTACTGAATGCTCATGCACATTGGCTGTAGGCTCATGCGTCCTTTTGCGAAGGTGACAAACCCAGTCAGTCAAACCCAAGGCAACATCATCGACCTCATCCCATATGCGTTTTTTCTGGAGCGTGCCCTGCGAAGAGTGCTGGATCAGGCCGTAGATGAGCATGAAGAGGAAGAGTTGTGGTCACCATTACCACCAGAAGCAGCCTTGTTGTCGTTGATTGCTGGACCTGCGGCAACGCAGAGAGAGGAGTCTGAAGAAGAGGAGTCAGAGGAGGAAGGTGGCTTTGAAGAGGTGAAAGACCAACCACAGCAGGCGTCCCAGGGGGCTTGTTGTCGCATTTCGGGGTTCCTTGGTGTTGTACGTGGCTGGGTGGAGGAAGAGACCTTCAATGACGTCAGTGAGGACAAGGAACGGGACATGGCTAGCTTGGTATCCAACCTTGTACAAATGGGGAGTTTGCGGTTGTGCAAATGGACTGTTTGCGGTTCTTTGCGGTGCGTTAAAGGGGGAGTTTGGTCTGTCAGAGTTTGGTCTTTCACTGTGAAGCGGGCGTAACCCTTACACTACCTGATCGATACAACATCATACCTGATCGTATACACACACTAGATGTTTTAAATCACGTTATTACAAACAATTTAGGAATGTTAGGTGATTTATGCTCTTTATGGATTAAAATCCGACTCTGCGTCAACTACGTAATTTTCCATCAGAGTTTTGCCATGGATCCCCCTCCTGCATGCCACAGTCCAGGTGTTAGTCCCCTTGAAACAACTTTCCTATCACTATTGTGGCCAGAAAGAGTCCCTGTGGGTATTAAAATTGGCCTGCCTATTGTAGCCTATGGCGGTTCACCCAATTCGCCCGTTCGCGAACATTTGCGGAAGTTCGCATTTGCCGTTCGCGAACAGAAAATTTTATGTTCGCGACATCTCTACTGCTCCTGTCCATGCTATATCAGCGTGCTGTATTAAATAAAGGAAGATTTTTATGGTGATTGCCATGCTCTGGATCTCTTTTGTTCTGGATTTCTCAAATTCTGTTTTCACTATTTCATTTTGAGGTATTGAGTATTAATGCACTTTTTTATGCATTTTTTTTTTCTATCTTAGCACAAGACAGCCAGATAGCAAAATGTGAAAAAAATGAAAGGGTCTGAAGACGTTCCGAATTGACTGTAATGTTCACTGCACAGGTTAAAAAATGTATCATTTTATTTTATGGGTCCTTTACACCCCAATCTGCGACTTTTCCCCACTCATTCATCATTTTCTCCTCCTGGTTTAAGCGTAGGAAATGGTCTAAATGTAAGCCAGCAAGGAAGCTGTCTTACATTTAGAAGCAGCAGTGGATCCGACAAACTTATGGAGAGGCCGGCACCTCTACATAACTTTGGCTATCTACCAACAGCTCAGGGTCTTATTAAGACCGGCTTCGAAAATGCTGGTCTTATTAAATGTGCCACATATTGCTTTGAAAGGTGGACAACTAGAAACTAACTGCCTTGGTCATGAGGATTATATTATTATTATATAGATGTTTATCTCTGGGCCTGGGTTATGAGGTTTTTCCTTGATTTGTGCTTAGTGTTGCTATTTGGCTGCCATTCAACCTTGGCTGTCTCTCATAAATAACACCTTATCGAATTTTGTGATTGGCAGCAGAGGACACAGACAAGTTTAAACCCTTGATATTAACACTGATGCATAACGATTTAAGATTACTAATCTTTTTGTACAACACGGTATCTTTCACAATACTTACTAGGAGAAAAATAGAAATCGGAAAAATATGAGATTATCTATCTATTTGTAAATTTCCAGCTATGTCTTTTTGTTTATTCTTTATTTGTAATAATATAATACTACAGTATTTACCTAGCTAGTCCCTAATACATTATTTCTTCCTCCTCTGCTTCTTCTTCTTATTATTATTATTCTTATATATACCTGAAGTTCTGAACACAATGCAGTTAGCATTTGATACAACCTATATTCTGCTTAAAGTGATATTCTGTTTTTGCTATTTTTTAGCATCAATGAACAGGAAACAACATATTATCTGTAATGCCCTATTTTTCATTGTGGTCACATGACATTTTCTTCTGTGTTAGTTTCCTGTTCTGATGACATCACATTGACATCTGAGGGGTGGCATGGCTTTTAAGGGTCTGCTATGTCGACATAACATTATCAGTGACCTTGCCTCTGAGGGCGGTGCTCTGCTCGTTCTCCTGGACCCTGCCCTGTAGACATGATGTCAGCAATTATACTGTGTCTTAGGAC
Source organism: Bufotes viridis (assembly GCA_033119425.1). NCBI lineage: Eukaryota > Metazoa > Chordata > Amphibia > Anura > Bufonidae > Bufotes > Bufotes viridis. The sequence continues at coordinate 145,027,306 of CM065592.1, read as the reverse complement.
ATGTGTTTTGCAGCAGGGCTTCAAACAGTCTTGGATCTATAATATTCTAGCTGGGAGAGGAAGGAGAGACAGAGACCTGACTTTACAGACACTCCCCATGATTCTTGCACCAGGATATAAACATAGGATGCAGGTTGCAGATTGCAATTACTCTGGAGGAGTCAAAATGCACTCAGAACTTATATAATGCATTATGTTTGAAAACTGGTGTCATTGTTATTTTTTTTATTTTTATTTTGCATAACAAGAAAACTCTTTTAATGCAATCCTGACCTTGGCTGTCACATTCTGCTGGCGGACATTGCTAATTTGCAAGAAATTATTGTTTTCTAATATGACTAGAACATTTAATTCAATGCAGCCCAGTATTTGATATTTTTATTTTTTTGTAAAAATGGAAGTACTGTAAAATACACTAAAAATTGAACGGAAAAAAGCAACATTCTGTTGCTCTCTAGGTAGTCTGTGCAGCTCCATATAGTGCTTCCAAACTACACTGTATTTCCTGACTTCTCCCCTAGATACAATCCTTCTAGAGGAAAATAGATGTTGAGGAACATGTGGTAAAATAACCTCTGTGTGTCTCTATTTCCATAAATATAAACATATATGACTACAGTATGGAGCCTGATAATTTAATGGTTTAGACTTTATGGAACATACAACACAAATCTGTTACACATCGACATGCATTATCATCAAATGTATTTAACACATTCCTACCAAACCAAAAAAGCCAACATGTTGATTGTTACAATGGCAGTTCACTTTTCACCATTGTTCTGAGTGCTCAGACACTGGCCTCTTGTCGGGTTGAATTAGACCATTGTGCTAAGTATCTTGCTTAAGTACAGTACTGCTAGCTATGCCGTTAATTTTCCCTGCTAAATATTTTTTTGAGTTGTGTGACCTGCCCCTGGTTGTCCAACAAATTCTGTTTGGGTCTGTTCAGATTTTGTCTGCTTGTTCTGTGTTGCAGCTTTTATCGGTCTTCCTGGTCTCTCCAGATTGTGTCTGGATCTGTTAAGGTTCTGTCTATGTCTGAATTCTGACCTAGTTCTGTCTGCCTTTACCCCATGTCAGTTCCTTGGATTTTCTGTTTGCCTGACCTTGTCTGGTTTAGTCTGTGTTTGCTTTGGATATATGTACTTTGCCCGCCTATTCTCTGGCTGGTTCTGTCTATGCTCTTAGCTTGTATGTCTGGTGCTTTGTACTGGAGTCTCCGAACCTTGTGTGCTAGCTGCCAAATACACTGTGACTATTCCAAGAGGTAGTGGTGAAGATGAGATCACTGTATAATGGTTATAGGGTGAAAAACAGGGAACCACCAGGATAACGCCCTAAGGACTAGCTCTAAGTCAAACCAATTTGTTGGCACGGTGGTTCCAAAACCATTGTCTGTAAAATTGATGTTAATTTGTCTCTTCATATGTTATATGCAAGGTAAAAGATTGATAGATAGATAGATAGATAGATAGATAGATAGATAGATAGATAATAACTTGATAGATAGTTTACATCCCTTCTACATTCTACATTGTCCAGCTAAGATTATATTGACATAATTGGTTGGATTTGTAAAGTGCCTGGTATTTATGCATCCAAACATTTCTAAATTACGTTGCTTGCTACCAGCTGTCATTTTTGGAACTACTGCATAAGATAGTCATTGGAGACATAATATCAATTTACCTTGTGCCAACTGGTAAAAGTGCAATCATTTGCTAGTGAATTCTCTAAATTATGCTAAAGAGGAGTTGTTGAACTGTGGTGTCATGTCCAACTTCTAATTATAATCTCTGTCACTGCTTCTCTAGAAATGTTCAGTGTTTTGACATTTTGGCAACAGTGGAATTATTTCCATGTCCCCTATCACTTATCCTTCTTTTAAAGGCTTATTTCACAGCCCTTTTATGCATGCCCATTAGACATATTCATGCTGTGAATGATCTTTAAAGTGTTCTACGCTGGCAATGACATAATTCAAAAGTCCATGATCCATCAGATTTGCCACATGACATGTGCTGGCCAAACATAGTAGATATTTGTCTGTGTGCCTAACAATTTTGGTTCAAGTTATATTGTCCCACAATGTCCCCATTGAGAAAGGCAAGGATTGGATGGATTTAAAGAGGTATATAGAAGCTGTTTACCTACCTACCTCTAGAGGAGCAACAAGCTCATGTTATGACTAGCTGTAACTATATGATATCATTGATGAGGCCATTTCTACAAATTGCCAATGTCATAGGGGCAAATATTCCTCTATTAAAGGGGTTGTCTCATTAAGAAATTTAGATTGTATGGACATCATAGAGAGGGTCTACCTAACCTTCTCTTTAACCCAGAATGGAGAGCTTTTTTTCTGCTCACCCGTTCAAGCCATCATTGTATTCCAAGGATGGTCATTCATCGAAATGGCCACCATATACAGTAATAGTGATGAGCGGCAGGGGCTATATTCGAATTTGCGATATGTCACGAATATTTGGGCGAATATTCATCATATATTCTCAAATTCACGAATTTGAGATTATTTTCTTGATTGCAAAAAATCGGCAATGTAATATTCGTGTAATGCATGGAAAATACAGGCATGGGTCACTTTTCCAAGCTGCTACATTTTCCTGAGACTGGAGAAAATGGTTGGCACCACAGAACATTAAAAATGGCTTTATATGTAGTTAGAGTGCTCCAATATATACACGATTGCTCTAATCGGCACTAATGATGCAAATATTTTGGCGCAATATGTGACACTTCACATTTTAGCAGGTCTGCATGTATGTATAGACAGCAGAACCTATCACACTATCTAACATACTGCACTGCAACAGCTACACTATATCAGGATAGAACCTACAATTACTATCTCACACTAACTATCTGTTTTATATATATAAGCTCTCTAACTATCTATCTAATGTAGTGTGGAAAGCACAGAGCACAGCAATTAAACTGCTGTCTATCTCAGAACTTTAAAAAACTGTAGAAAATGGCTGCTGGGGAGGTTCTTATGTAGTAAGGGGTAGGCATATTTCCTATTGGTTGCTAGGGATATTGCTAAGCTCAGACAAAGACATTGCAGCCTTCTCATTGGCCCACAAGCAAGAAGGGAGGTTACTGATGAAAAAAAAAAATCTTGAATATTCAAAATTACGAATATATCACTATATTCCAAATATTTGTGAATTCTCGAAGTGCCGATATTCACGATTAATATTTGTGATTCGAATATTCGCGCCCAACATTATATAGTAATACTACACTTACCCTTTAGGACAAAAGCTTGGCTGGTCACTACTTTCCTCTGAGGAAATCAGCTGTTTACCATAGGTTTTGAGATCACCTTTATAAAAAAATAAAAACATTTGCTCCAAAGCTGTAGAACTTGTAAATGTAACTCACCCTGTATATAGTAATTGCTGCAATTACTACTGCTTTTACAACTGAAATAAGACTTTAAACACTTCACATCCGGGCCATTCCTCATTTCCTGACAGAGCCATTTTTTTGCAAATCTGATATGTGTCACTTTATGTGTTAATAACTTTAAAATGCTTTTACTTATCCAGGCCATTCTGAGACTGTTTTCTTGTCACATATTGTACTTCATGACAGTGGTAAAATTGAGTCAAAAAAATTTCATTTTTAATTATAAGAAAATACCAAATTTACCAAAAACTTGGAAACATTAGCAAATTTTCAAATTGATTTTCTCTACATTTATAATAGATAGTAATACCTCCAAAAATAGTTATTACTTTACATTCCCCATATGTCTACTTTAGAACTTGGAGGCTTAGAAGTTTAGAAACAAATCTTTAAATTTTTCTGAAAATTTCCAAAACCCACTTTTTAAGAACCAGTTTAGGTCTGAAGTCACTTTGTGAGGTTTACATAATAGAAACCACCAAAAAAATGACCCCATTTTAGAAACTACACCCCTCAAAGTATTTAAAACTGATTTTACTTACGTTGTTAACCCTTTAGGTGTCCCACAAGAATTAATGGAAAATGGAGATGGAATTTCAGAATTTCGCTTGTTTTGCAAAATTTCCATTTTAATCTTTTTTTTCCTCTAACAAAGCAAGTGCTAACAGCCAAACAAAACTCGATATTTATTGCCCTGATTCTGTAGTTTACATAAACACCCCATATGTGGTTGTAAACTGCTGTATGGCCACATGGCAGGGCGCAGAAGGAAAGGAATGTCATATGGTTTTTGGAGGGCAGATTTTACTGGACTGGCTTTTTGACACCACGTCCCATTTGAAGCCCCCACCCCCGATGCACCCCTAGAGTAGAAACTCCAAAAAAGTGACCCATTTTGGAAAATACAAAAACTGATTCTATAAACTTTGGTAACCTTTTAGGTGTTCCACAAGAGTTAATGGAATATGGAGATAAAAATTTTACAATTTTTATCTTTTGCAAATTTTCCATTTTAATCCATTTTTACAGTAATAAAGCAAGGGTTAACATCCAAACAAAACTCAATAACTATTGCCCTAATTCCGTAGTTTACAGAATCACCCCATATGTGGACGTAAACTGCTGTATGGCCACACGGTAGGGTGTAGTAGGAAAGGAGCTCCATGTGGTTTTTGGAAGGCAAAAAGGAAGTGTGAGGTAATGGGATCATAGAACAGTAGTACATGAGGAGCCTTGAGACTTATTCTTCTGTTACTGGGTCGAATGTAAAAATGAACCGGAGGTGATGCGGTACAAAGGGCATCAATGACAGAGGCTGGGAGATAATTTCCTTGTGGATATTTTCTATTTTTTCTTTGAAGTAGGTGGCCAGATCTTTAGTGCAGAGGTCTGTAATAGATGCTTGCACTTTTTAAGTAAAGAGGGAGTAAATAATATCAGAGTTTTTTTGGATTATTGGATAATGAGGAGATCAGAGTCATGAAATAGCACTGAGTTATAGGTTGTCAGCATAAATTTGTAATGATGGAAATCTTGTGATGTGCAAGTTTTTCTCCATAAGTGTTTGGTACTCCTGGAGCATCAATGGAGAAAGCTAGCTTGAGGTTCTGAGTGTAGGGGGAACTATTTCATCCAGGGTGCTTGTGAGGATGCAAATATAGTGTTTTGCAGCCAGTTCATGGCAGGAGAGGGAAGAGATTGGGGACAATTATGACTGTAGCATGTCTGTAAGTTTCTTAGTTTCAATGGCATGTAGATTCCTAAATTTGTGATAAGTAGGAGTGTGCTGAGATGGATGAAAGTGAAGGAGAGAAAGTTGAAATCAGAAAGCAGGAGACGAGAGTTAGAAAAGTAAAAAATGGAGCAGAGCCAGAAAAAGACCAGGTCAACTGTATTACTATATTTATGTGTCTGACCGTTAGAAAATTGTGAAATACCAAGAGAGGATGTTAGAATTAGAAGCTGGGAGGCAGATGAAGTGGTAGAGTTGTCTATGGGGATGTTAAAGTCGCTCAAAATTAGTGCTGGTAATTCTGAGGACAAGAAATGTTGCAGCCGGGCCGCAAAGAGAGCCAGGAAGTAGGCAAGCCAAGGGCTCAGTAAATAAACATTATTCTGAGGAAGAGAGGATGGAAGAGTCAGAGAGTATGAACCTTAAAAGATGAGATAATGATAGTACTAAGGAAATGACCTGGAAAATGCATTGTGGGCAAAGAAATACACTGACTCCATTACCATGTCTGTTTTCAGGTCTGGGGGTATGTGAAAAATGTAAGCTACCATAATACAGAGCAGCAGGACAAGCAGTGTCAGATTGCTGAATCCAAGTTTAAGTGAGAGCCAGCAGGATAAGAGAATTAGTAAGAAAATGTGGTGGATATAGAGGAGTTTGTTACACACTGACTATGGGTTCCAGAGCGCAAAGTTAAAAGAGGTAAGAGGCATTTTTATGAGATTAGCAGGGTTTATATGTAAGATGGGTAAGGGTTTGAAGTTAGAAAAGGATGGTCCAGGGTTAGGAGAAATATCTCTTGATGTTAAAAGCAAAAGTATAAAGAGAAAGAACAAATGGTTCTGTGATTTGTAAGAGTGCTTATAGTTCTTCACCCTGGGACATTAAAGTTTGAGATGATTCAGGAAGGTGAATAAAGCATGTGATTATGTACATTGGAGAAAGGGGCTAATGTGGAGAGGGAAATAGAGGGGAAATAGGACAGTGACTGTGAAGGAAATGAGCACATAAGGATTCAAAATATACACATATATAAACCGACAGTGGATAGAAAAAGTCTACACATCCCTGTTAAAATATCAGGTTTCTGTGCTATAAAAAAATGAGACAAACATAAATCATTTCAGAACTTTTTCCACCTTTGTGGAAAATGTGACCTATAAACTGTACAACTCAAATTAAAAACAAACTGAAATCTTTTAGGTAGAGGGAAGAAAAATTATAAAAATAAAATAATATGGTTGCATAAGGTTGCACACCCTTGAACTAATACTTTGTTAAAGCACCTTTTGATTTTATTACAGCACTCAGTATTTTTGGGTATGAGTCTATCAGCATGGCACATTTTGACTTGGGAAAATGTGCCCACTCTTCTTTGCAAAAACACTCCAAATCTGTCAGATTACAAGGGCATCTCCTGTGAACAGCCCTCTTCAGATCACCCCACAGATTTCGGATTCAGGTCTGGGCTCTGTCTGGGCCATTCCAAAGCTTTAATCTTCTTCTGGTGAAGCCATTCCTTTGTTGATTTGGATGTATGCTTTGGGTCGTTGTCATGCTGAAAGATGAAGTTCCACTTCATGTTCAGCTTTCTAGCAGAAGCCTGAAGGTTTTGTGCCAATATTGACTGGTATTTGGAACTGTTCATAATTCCCTCTATCTTAACTAAGTCCCCAGTTCCAGCTGAAGAAAAACAGACCCAAAACATAATGCTGCCACCACCATGCTTCACTGTGGGTATGGTGTTCTTTTAGTGATGTGCAGTGTTGTTTTTGCGCCAAACATATCTTTTGGAATTATGGGCAAAAAGTTCAACCTTCGTTTCATCAGACCATAACACCTTTTCCCACATGCTTTTGGGAGACTTCAGATGTGTTTTTGCAAAATTTAGCCTGGCTTGGATGGTTTTTTTGTAAGAAAAGGGTTTCATCTTGTCATAGCCCAGACATATGAAGAATACGGGAGATTGTTGTCACATGTACCACACATCCAGTACTTGCCAGATATTCCTGCAGCTCCTTTATTGTTGCTGTAGGCCTCTTGGTAGCCTCCCAGTCCAGTTTTCTTCTCGTCTTTTCATCAATTTTGGAGGGAAGTCCAGTTCTTGGTAATGTCACTATTGTGCCATATTTTCTCCACTTGATGATGACTGTCTTCACTGTGTTCCATAGTATATCTAATGTTTTGGAAATTCTTTTGTACCCTTCTCCTGACTGATACCTTTTAACAATGAGATCCCTCTGATGTTTGGAAGCTCTCTGTGGACCATGGCTTTTGCTGTGGGATGTGACTAAGAAAATTTCAGGAAAGACCAACTAGAGCAGCTGAACTTTATTTGGTGTTAATCAGAGGCACTTTAAATGATGGCAGGTGTATGCTGACTCCTATTTAATGATTTTGAATGACATTGCTTACTTCTGAACACAGCTACATCCCCAGTTATAAGAGGGTGTGCACACTTATGCACCCAGATTATTTTTATTTAGTTTTTGTTTTCTTCCATCCACCTAAAAGATTTCAGTTTGTTTTTCAATTGAGTGGCACAGTTTATAGTTCACATTAAAGATGGAAAAAATTCTGAAATGATTTATCTTTGTCTCATTTTTTTACAGCACAGAAACCTGACATTTTAACAGGGGTGTGTAGAGAGAGATAGCAGTTATATCCATGCCATGTGTAATTGCTAGACACTTGCTGACACTTTAAACAAAAAAAAAAAAATTCTGAAGGGTTCACAAACTTTTAAACATTACTGACAATCAGGTAAACTGTTTATAGGAGTGCAACACAAGTTTATCTATGGTTACACTTCTGAAAACATGTTCCCTTCATTATCAGGATGAATGGGGGTTTTAATATTTTAAACATCTACTGATTACACTTGTATGGCTTATCAATGAGTTAGACAGATTCTAATAGAAATAGGCACAGAGAAAATCCTGGAGCTATTGATTACCAAAAACCACTGGTCTCTCTGGAATTTTCTTTTGTCAAGCTAATTTTGTTAACTGAGAAACCTTGATATATATTCCAATAAGTGCCTCTTCTTATTAGGGAACAACCCATGAATTTTGGAAGGCCTTTAACCTCTTGTATAATTTAAAAGTCACAGAAAGAATATCTAAGAATACCAATAAAATGTTATTGTTTTAAGTAGTCTGCACGAAATATCAATAAGGTTTCTGCTGATGCAGCACACATACAAAAGGTGATTTTGATTCCCTTGACTCAAAGAGTATAATTGTGATACATTTACTGTTAACAAGCAATCATGGTGCAAGCTTTGTTAGCACCTTCTATATAAATCAAGTCAATTACAGAGTGTCAGCACAACAAAACTCAGTCAGTTAAGTATGATCAGCAATTCAGTCAAAACCTTCATATTTTCTAATCCATTGGGGGTTATTTATTAAGACAGGAAAATAAGCACTCATTGAAATTGGGCCATTTATCAGAAGCAATTAATTATTTTACTCACAATCCAATGTGTATCAGAATAATCCATGTGGAAATGTGAATCTTAAAATCTGCCATAAGATGCTATGCTATACAGTTAGGACATACATTACTTTATATAGATAGATAGCCATCATGGCACATAACAGGTAGAATTTAGTGTTAGGTTCCCGTCTTACAGAGATCACCTTGACATGTGGCAGACAGGCCCAAATAAATTTGTACAAAATGTATTTGCCAAGAATCTCAAATTTACTTAATAAACATAGCATTAGCATTAGAATACGTTTTTGTACTTTATTTGGTTTGCAGAGTGCTGTTGCATTGTATTATATTTTTTTGGTGTGTTTTCGGCCATAGCAATGTGCACCTGAGCATTGGGATGTGCTGACTGACCCCTTTTTTTCTTTGCAGATTTGAACCAGAGATGTGGCTGACTCTTCAGTCATGCACCCCTGACCAGCCTGTCTGCCCCATAGGCTGATTTAGTGTTAGATTCCCGTCTTACAGAGATCACATTGACGTGTGGCCGACGGGCCCAAATAATTTTGTACAAAATGTATTTTCCTAAAGAATCTCAAATTTATTTATTAAGATTAGCATTAGCATTAGAATACTTTTTTGTACTTTATTTGGTTTGCAGAGTGCTGTTGCATTGTATTTTTTTTTACATAGATAGATGGATAGATAGATAGATAGATATGTTGCGTGCACTGACCAGTATGGTCAGCAGAGTATCTACAAACCAGTAGGTATCCATCTGCCCTAAGACATTGCCAGATACACCAGAACGGTGTCACACAGAGTATCAATAGGTCCAAATTACTGACCACTAGATATCCAGGTGCACCAGGCAATGTAAGATGAATCCGTATGGTAGCACACAGAGTGTATACAGGCCAGTAGGTCTCCATGTGCCCCCAGATTATGCCAAATGGACCAGTATGGTGACAGAGTGTCAACAGGTCTAATTAATGGACAAATAGTTATCAGATGTACCCACACTGTGCTAGCTAGCATATATTGTTGTATGCCATTTTTTTTTTTTTCTTATGGATTCTTACAAAGTTTGTGAGAAAATTATTTCTGTTCTAGAGTGAGAAGCTTAATCAAGAGCAGAGGATGGCTTTGGGATGGTTTACTGTCAAATATTCAGGGCACTATGCTGGTTAAGCATTGCCCATAGGACACTTAACATCATGGTGTATTAGTAATTCAAATTCTACTGTGGCAATAAACTTTCAGAAAATGTCGAAAAACGTACACCTCATTTTGCATCTCTTCTCTTACATACACAATATTTACCTCTTGGGGTAATTTAGTGCAAGCCTATTCAACATTATGTCCAATTCAGTTCTGTAAACCAGGAGGAGAATGTACAATGTGTGCATTTTTCCTGCTTATTTTTCTTTCTGAGCTCTTATGGAATCATGAGTTAACAGATGCATTTCAAGGGAAAAATATGGTTAGAATGAAATTTCCTTTTTAATTACAAGGCTTCTAATTGATATTGGTCCATTCTGTTTATGGTAGATTATATCTGCAGCTGGAAGGATTTTTTAAGGGAATACATTATTTGGCTACAAGAAGAAATGAAAGGTAACTCTATGTTTTGTCTTCAGTGTGAATAATTTGAACCTAATCTAAACCTACACATAAACAAATGTGTTATCAAGCTTGCGCTTCAGAGCTTCAAGTGTGAGCACAATAAAGGACAAATTCTTCTTCAATGTGTCTTCTGAAATGAGTTCACAGTTGTATAATGTTCTTAAGTTAAAGCAGTATGAATGTAATGATGGCAGACAAAACAAATGTGTAGAGAAGGAAAATGTTAGCCACCCGTACGTGACAAGTGCCTTGATATGCCAAGATACAGTCAGAACAAGTGTGAATACGAGGATACTTGTGGACACGGTCCCATGTGCAATACTTGGCAAAACTCTATACTTTTTTTTTAGTTAATGGCTACCTCTTTAAAATCCAGATTTGTTCCCAAATACCTTTTTAATACCTATGGCACTTCCACAGATTTCTATCCATAGTAACAAATAGAAATGAGCAAACTGCCCAAAATTTGATTTTGGTTTGATTCTGCTGAGTTGGTCTACCAAATCTATTCAGGATTGAATCATGTCTACCTGAAGCAAAAGTGTTCAGATTGGCCTTAGAATGTGTGTATGACATTCTTAGGTCTCCTACGACTCATAATTTTCTCTCCTTTTTCTCACTTTTTAACATTTTTTAATATTTATTTCACTCTCTGTGGTACATATTCGATTTCCACGGAAATAATGTATAAAACTTTGCACTTTATTCACCTAAGTATAATGCTGCCTTTTTCTTGATCTGCGGTTCTGTTGCTGAAATATTTCCTTCTTCTTACAATGCAAATGGTGTAATGAAGGTTTCACTATTACTCTTATTGCACCCAAACTCTGTTCCTTTCTGTGGCCAGCCTCTCCCTCATGGCTTTGATTGACAGGGCTAGGCAGCAGCAAAGTAATCTTGTCTAGCACTGTATTCCTGCAAATGTGCTATTTATATGCATATAGACACAATCACAGCACACTTACTTTCAGCCAAGCCTAGACTCCACACTGTATTTTGCTTGCACAGATATATATGGACAAATGGGAATCAAAGCAACAGCTGGCAAGAATGTTATTGCACTAAACACCTGATTTGCATATTAAGATAAAAAGGAGATGTCTCAGGCAATGGAGCCCCGGATCAGGAAAAGAAAAGAAACATTGTACACAGGAGAATTAAACCTATATGTTAATGACCTTGGTTGTATAGGAAGGTCACTGCTCACTAACAAATTACACAGAGAATGTACAGTATTTCACTAAAATTCCTCTGTTATCAATAGAGCTCAAAATCTATATTGTGTGTTCTGGACACAGTCTCGCAAACAGCATTGCCTGAAGTACTGCAGAACTGTCTATGCACAGAGATGGATTTTACAATAAAGTCTCACCAGAGGCTGAAGTAATGCTGTTTTATTGACCATCCACCTGCCTATCATATGAGTTTAAGACCACTTACTGAGTTTAGAGAGTAGATCTTTCTCTTACCCAATCTCACCAACAATATTCAACTATACTTGAAATGACTGTTGGGCTTTTTACATCACTTCATATGTTTCAAGAAGGCTTGGAGCATGTTTTGCTTATTTAGTGCAGCATATAGAAACTCTTGTGTATGCCTTCTTGGTTTCTTCTTCCCCATTAATATGGTCGTCCTATTGCAGGATAATTATTCCATTATGCATATTGCTTGGCTGTGGTGGACAGATGTGATTGTCTCATCATTGCTTTGAGTCCGGGCAAGTGATAGATAGATTAATGAAATAGAATATGTGTCCCTTACTCAGAATTCACAGTATAGTCCTATAAGATTAACTTCAGCCTGTGTCCCTTGTCTTACGCATGTGATATATAGGTGTCTCCTTGTCAGCTCTATGAGCAGGAGACAGGGGAAAGCAGTGTGAAGCTGCATCAAATGGGTATACATTATACTCACAAATAGCCAAGAATGACAGTCTGAGTTTTATAACACTTCAACCAACCGTGGACTTACATATTATATTACTGCTCCCCCCCCCCCTCTTTAGATAAGGCAGATAAGGCACTCTTTGCATAAGTGTGGTGGGGGGAGCACATAGATTAACAGGATGGCAGAATTTGATGGGAAGGGAAGTTATCTGAGAGCTGCCAAGAGGGATTTGTATTATGTGACTAAAAAGAACACATGACCAACATGAAATTACATTAATTACATTATATCTCAATCTTTTGACATCAGGCTTTATCAATTGATGATCAAGAAGGATTATTCATAAGACTCAACGTATCTGTGCTAAACGGTACGTTGAAAAGGTGGGAACCAATATCTTGACATGGTAACCTAAACATTTGTTATGGTAGAGAGAGTTAGGTTGGATTGGGGACTGGAACAAGAGAATTTTGCATCCTCAAATGGTCTCCCCTCATGGACTAAATAAGAAAGTAAATTTTGGCTGATTCTCGTAACCCATGCAATATATTTATCTACCCTCATCTTTCTCCCTATGTGGTCCTGTTTTATGGCCCCTTTGCTTTAATATTCTGGCAAAAAAACTGTATTCTGATCTCACTGTGTGGTTTATTTCACTATTAAGGGTCCATTCACACGTCCGCAAAATGGGTCCGCATCTGTTCCGCAATTTTGCAGAATGGGTGTGGACCCATTCATTTTCAATAGGGGCCGCAAAAGATGCGGACAGCTGAATGTGTGCTGTCCGCATACGCACTTCCGTTTTGCGGCTCTGCAAAAAAAATAGAACATGTCCTATTCTTGTTCGCAGACACGGACAAAAAAAGACATTTCTAATATAGTGCAGGCCATGTGCAGTCCACAAAATGCGGAACACACACGGCTGGTTTCCGTCTGGTTCACTAAACCTGCCTCTGTTCATATTATATACATGTATAAGTGTCAGGGGCATAGTTAAAGGCTTGTGGGCCTTGGTGTAAGATTTCAGCCTGGGCCCCCCTTTCCACAGTGCTTTGTGGCCAGGGGCAGGGAAGGACAAAGATTTAATGCTGCCTGAGGCAAAAATTTAAACGACAACCCCCCTCATGCCAAAGTCTTGACCCTTCCCTCCAGCCAGAGCTGTAACTTGACCAGCATTTACTTTCTATATTACCGGTGTACAAGAGTCTTCGGGCCCCCTCAGGCTCTTGGGCCCGGTAGCGACTACTACCTCTGCACCCACTATAGCTACTCCCCTGACATGTGTGGTATCCTAAGCAGACCAGTTGGCTTGTGTGTCTGCTTCAGTGCTATATTCATTAGTGAAACAGGCACTGTAGAGTAGCTGTAAGTCTTGTACTTAAGGTGCTGCCAAAAAATGCCAGGACACCAATGGCATGACTAGACCAACCCCCAGATAAGATGTTATTATTAACAAGGCATGCATACCAGACAAGGTATGCATAGGATTTGTTAAAAGAACAGTTACAAAAGAATAGTGGGTGTAACGGACCGTTACGCACACAACTCCGTTTAGGCGATATTCCCTTTTCCGGATAGACCAGCAGCTACTGCAATCACCAACTTCCCGAACTGCAAACCACACGAATTCACCAACTTCCGAACAAGAGACACACGAACCCTGGAAGCAGCCGAACAGGAAAAGCAATATGAACAGCTTACACTCCTGGCAATCAGCATACAGTCAAATCCCCCCCCAATAACGAGACGACACTTCGTTTTGGGGGTTAAACAGGAACTCTTTTCCTGGGGCATACAGCCTCTTTTATTTACACTCCACAAACATAGTACGGCCCACAGGGGTTTGAAATACAACCAATCAATCCGTACAATAAACACAGACACTCCCACACAAAATACAGCGACCAATCAACATACAGCCAGATATATCACAATCCCACATGGCTGGTCCATTGTGGATGCTGATTAGGTCACAGCAATGTCCATTGTGAATATTGATTAGGTCACAGGCGATGTCCATTGTGAATGGTGATTAGGTCACAGGTAATGTCCATTGTGGATGTTGATTAGGTCACAGCAATGTCCATTGTGAATGTTGATTAGGTCACAGCAATGTCCATTGTGGATTCTGATTAGGTCACAGGTAATGTCCATTGTGAATGCCAACTGTCACTGGGGCCATAGTCGCAGGGTAAGAGGCTAGTAAGCATGCCTCTCCAATGCCCAGGGATACATGGCAGTTTGTCACAGTGGGGTTTGGACATTTTGTACTTTGATGATTCAAGATGTTTTAGCCCATGATGACTCCTAAAAGCATGGATGAAAGAGGCGAGAAGTCTGATTAGGGTCTGTTTAATGTAACCGTAGGGGTAGCCTCCATGAGGAGGTTACCATCTCCAGAGCTGTTACCCCACTACTCAGGGAGTAGTGTCTATCTGGTCGGACATTTAGGGAGAGTACTAGAATTCAAGCCCACTAACTTTCTCCAGGGTTTTTTTACACATAGGGTTCAACGAACCAGTACTGTAAAGTGCGGGTTCGCACCAAACTTTAGGGTTTTTGGAACCCAGATCCGAACCCTAACATTTCTGTAAAAATTTGGGTTCGGTGTTTGGCGATTTCTTGGCGCTTTTTGAAAGGCTGCAGGGCAGCCAATCAAAAAGCGCTTCACTTGTCTGCCCTTAGAAGCCATCACAGCCATGCCTACTAATGGCATGGCTGTGATTGGCCAAGTGCAGCATGTGACCCAGCCACTATATAGGCTGGAGTCACGTAGCGCTGCTCATCACTCTGCTCTTCTGAGTGTAGGAATAGGATGCTGCTGCTGTGAGGGAGAGATTAAGGAAGAATTCTGGTGTACTTGTTGTTTAATCTTCAAAGTACAGCGATTATTGAGGGTGCTATGCTACATTTTTGTTCCCAGCCAGACCCAAGTGACACTGAAAAATAACTTTTAATTCATCTGCTAGTTCGGTGGGCGTCAGCAACCATTTTTGCAAGTACAGTGCACTTGCAACTGCATGTGAACTGCATGTGTGCCAGGAACATTACTTTAATTCTGTTCTGGTAGCTCAGTGCAGGACAAATTCCCTTTTTTGGCCAGTCAAGTACCCCTGTGGCCTGCAGTGTATACCTGGCAGTGAAAATAATTCAATTAAATTAGTCTGTCACATATTTTTGTGACCTAAAGCGATCTTTTATCTGTCTGCCACAGGCACTGCATATCTGACAGTCCAATTGAACCATTACATACTGTAGTTACATCACTGCTATAACAAAACAGTTTTTGTGCTAGATAGCAAATTTGCGTCCTACGCTGCATTTCTAATATTCAAATAAAACCATAACATACTGCATTTTTATTGTTGTTTGCAAAAAACGCTGTTTTTGTGCTAGATAGCACATTAGGATCCTACGCTGCATTTCTGATACTCCAATAAAACCATAACATACTGCATTTTTATTGTTGTTTGCAAAAAACTCAGTTTTTGTGCTAGATGGCACATTAGCTGCCTACGCTGCATTTCTGATATTCAAATAAAACCGTAACATACTGCATTTAAATAGTTGTTTGCAAAAAACACAGTTTCTGTACTATATAGCACATTAGGATCCTACGCTGCAATTCTGATATTCCAATAAAACCATAACCTACTGCATTTTTATTGTTGTTTGCAAAAAACACAGTTTTTGTGCTAGATAGCACATTAGCAGCCTACGTTGCATTTCTGATATTCCAATAAAACTGTAACATACTGCACTTTTATGTTGTTTGCAAAAAACACAGTTTTTGTGCTAGATAACACATTAGGATCCTACGCTGCATTTCGGATATTCCAATACAACCGTAACATACTGTATTTTTATTGTTGTTTGCAAAAAACACAGTTTTTGTGCTAAATAGCACATTAGCGGCCTACGCTACATTTCTGATATTCCAATAAAACCGTAACATACTGCATTTACATAGTTGTTTGCAAAAAACACCGTTTTTTGAGCTAGATAGCACATTTGGATGCTACGCTGCATTTCTGACAGTCCAATTAAACCGTTAACTTCGGCAGTTACATTGTTGGTTGGAAAATTCACATTTCTTCAGGTGCGAGTAGGTGACAGAACCTTCAGCGTTATTTAGTAGGCCCGAATGCCGCTCTATGAATGGTGAGGCCAGAACACGTACAGGTGCTAGTAGATTGGGTGGCTGACAGTGCCTCCAGTACCTTCACATTGTCTCCCACCCGGTCCAACGCTGAAAGCTAAGAGTTGGCACCTGTAGGCCATGGGCATCTATCTTGCACCTCACCCCCTTGCAAATCAGCCAGGCAGTCTGAGCCCCAAGTCATGCAGCAGTCGCCTATGCTTTTTAATGACTCTGCTGGCAGGGTTTCCCCGGGCCATCCACCTAGCCCTGCCCCTGAAGTGGAAGAGATTGAGTTCACCGATGCCCAACCAATTATATTTGAGGATGATGACGTGGGAAGACTACCACAGCACGTCTCTGATGATGACGAAACACAGGTGCCAACTGCTGCGCCTTTCTGCATTGTGCAAACTGACAAGGAGGGCCGGGCTGAAGACTGGGTGGAAGATGATCTGGAGGATGATGAATTCCTAGACCCCACATGGAATCAAGGTAATGCGAGTGACCTGTGCAGTTCGGAGGAAGAGATGGTGGTAGCACAGAGCCACCAGCACAGCAGAAGAGGGAGCAGGGTGCATAAGCAGAGCGGCCATCCCCTAGACAGTATGCCTGCCACTGCCCACCGCACCCAGGGAGCGCACCAAAGCCATCTCCAAGGAGTTCCCCGGCGTGGCAGTTCTTCACACAATGTGCAGACGACAAGACAAGAGTGGTTTGCATGCTGTGCAATCAGAGCCTAAAGCGAGGCATAAACGTTCTAAACCTGAGCACAACCTTCATGACCAGGCATCTAAGTGCAAAGCACGAGCTGCAGTGGAGTAAACACCTCAAAAACCAAGAAAGGTCTCAGGCTCCTCCTGCTCTCTCTTCTGCTGCAGTCTCAGCCTCTTCCTCCACCCCTTGAGTGACAGTGGCAACGGCCACCCCATTAACGGAGGATGTGGCAGCAACGCTAACATGTCCATCACCTTCAACATGCAGCACCACAATGTCCCATGAAAGCGTTCAGCTTTCCATCTCCCAAACACTGGAGCGAAATAGGAATTTCCCCCCTACGCACCCGAGATCCCTGGCCCTGAATGCCAGCATTTTAAAATTTCTGGCCTTTGAAATGCTGTCATTCCGTGTGGTGGAGACAGAGAGTTTTAAAAACCTTATGGCGGTGGCTGTCCCACAGTACGTCGTTCCCAGCCGCCACTACTTTTCCAGGCAAGCCATCCCTTACCTGCACAATCATGGGGGGTACAAAATCAGGTGTGCACTGCGCAACGCCTTCTGTGGTAAGGTCCACATAACTGCCAATGCGTGGACCAGTAAGCACGGCCAAGGATGGTATATCTCCCTAACAACACACTGGGTAAATGCAGTGGCGGCTGGGCCCAAGGCGGATAGCTGTTTGGCGCATGTCCTTCCGCCACCGAGGATTGCAGGGCATTTCTCTTTGCCTCCTGTTGCCTCCTCCTCCTTCTTCTCTTCTTCCTCTACCACCTCCTTATCCGCTCAGCGTAACACCTTCACCACCAACTTCAGCACAGCCAGGGGAAAAGACAGCATGCAGTTTGGAAACTCATCTGTTTGGGGGACAAACCCCACACCGCGCAGGATATTTGGATAGGCATAAAACAACAGACCAATAAGTTGTTAGTGCCACTGAGCCTCAAGCCCGGCCTGGTGGTGTGCGATAATGGGCAAAATCTCGTAGCAGCTCTGGGCCTAGCTGATTTGACACACATTTGGTGGTGCTGAAATTCCTAAAAAAATACCCTGTTCTGTCAGAGCTGCTGCAGAAAGTGTGGGCCGTCTTTGCACGCTTTCAGCTTTCTCACCCTGCTGCTTGCCTGTCTGTGCTTCAGCGTAACTTTATATCGCCTCATATGCGATGTGCCCACAAGGTGGAACTCCACCTTGCACATGCTGGAGAGACTGTGCGAGCAGCAGCAGGTGATAGTGGAGTTTCAGCTGCAGCACGCACGGGTGAGTCGCTCTGCGGAACAGCACTACTTCACCACCACTGAGTGGTCCTCCATGCTAGACCTGTGTGCCTTGTTGCTCTGCTTTGAGTACTCCACCAACATGGCCAGTGCCGATGACGCCGTTCTCAGAGTTACTATCCCACTTTTATGTCTCCTTGAAAAACGCTTCGGGCGATGAAGAAAGAGTATTTGGCAAACGAGGAAGTGGAGGAGGAAGAGGGATCATTTCCATGGTTATCAGACCAGTCATTCATAAGTGGCTCGGAGGGTGGGTTCCTGCACCAACATAGGCCAGGTATATAGCCAGTGCACAGTTCTGGAGGATGAGGAGGATGAGGAGAGGAGAAACCATGTTCACAGCAGGGTTGCACCCAAAGCAGCTCATGGACATCAATTGTGTGTGGCTGGGGGGATACAGAGGACACAGACTATACACCTCCCACAGAGGACAGCTTGTCCTTGCCTCTGGGCAGCCTGGCATACATGAGCGATTACATGCTGCAGTGCCTGCGCAATGACCGCTGAGTTGCCCACATTTTAACTTGTGCTGATTAATGGGCGGCCACCCTGCTGGATCCCCTTTACAAGGACAACGTGTCGCCCTTAATCCCCTTACTGAAGCGTGATTAGAAGATGCGCAACTACAAGCGCATGCTGGTAGACGCGCTGCTGATGTCATTCCCACCTGACACTGGGGCCTCAGTGGAAGCACAAGGTGAAGGCAGAGGAGGAGGAAGAGGTCTCCAACGCAGTCAGAGCACCGCCAGCACCTCAGAAGGCAGGGTTAGCATGGCTAAAATGCTTTGTCACCATGCCAAAGCTTTGTAACCACGCCACAACAACCAGCACGCCCAGCTGATATGCAACGTCTTAGCAGGAGGCAGTATTTCAGCAACATGCTGGAGCAGTATGTGTGCACATGCCTACACGTACTGACTGATGGGTCTGCCACATTCAACTTCTTGCTATCCAAATTGGACACATGGCCCGAGCTTGCCCTTCATGCTTTGGAGGTTCTGGCCTTCCCTGCAGCCAGTGTATTGTCTGAACATGTGTTTAGCAAAGCAGGGGCGTTATCACAGACAAGCGCAGCCTCCTGTCCACAGCCAATGTGGACAAACTCACGTTCATTAAAATGAACCAGGCACGCATCACACAGGACTTGTCCGTACCTTGTTCAGAATAGACATGTATACCGGCCTCACACAGACATTGTTATACTCCAGCGCACTTTCTCTTTGTGTTATTTTATATATTCTACAAAGTTTTGTGGTCTACCCAAATTAAATAAAAAAAAATAATCATAAAAAATAAAAAAACAGTGTTGTCTACTTCCTCCAACGCTGCTTCCACCTACACCGCAACGTCCACGGCCTCCTCAACCTCCTACTCCATATGTACCTCCTCCTCCTAGTTCAGGATTATTATTTTTAATTTTTATTTATTTTATTTTAAGACATTTCCCAATCCACATTTGTTTGCAGGGCACTTACCCACATTTTTCTGCCTTTTTCAGCCCTCTAGCGATTTCCATATCTCTTTTAGAGCCATTTTAGTGCCCAAAAGTTTGGGTCCCCATTGACTTCAATGGGGTTCGGGTTCGGGGTCAAGTTCGGGACCCGAATCCGAACTTTGCGGTGAAGTTTGGCCAAACTCGGCGAACCCGAACTTCCAGGTGTCTGCTCAACTCTAGTCACACACCTTCTTCACTTCTGGGGATATACCACTGATCAGGTACGATCCTTTGACACGTATCTGTCCAGATGCAACTCGGTCTGTACATGTTTAGTCACTTTTATTGAATTGACAATTGGTCTATGTTTCAGGGCCCAATATGGTTTAAGGAGAAGATTAAAAATATTGTTTTATGTTTAACAACCAGTCTGATTTGTTTTAATACCTGATGGGTTTGGTGATTACCCTGCATTGGGATTATTGCTGTGATTTTTGTTAGTTTTGAGTAGACAACAGCTAGAAAAAATTTGGTGTCAACTGGGATGAAGCATTTATGAGTAACACCCTTCCTACACAAGTATAATAATGAGAACGCAGAGCATGATGATCAACAGATTATTTGGCTCTGCATTCTGTGATTGTACCTGCAGCCATCTGACTCACAGTACAGTGTGATTACATAGCCATATGCTTTATATATCCATATACAAGTCAGTGAGCTCAAAGGAATAAAATAAATATATAGATTAACACTGCAAATGATAAGCACATAAACTGCATAATACTAGTTCAGCACTCCTGTTTCCACTCAGTTAAGACTGAATAGTGGACATATTGTTAAAATAATCTACTGTCCAAAAAAGTAAAATAGACTTTAAAGAGGACTTATTACCATTATTGATGAGGTCGGTTTTTGGTAGATCATTGTATTCCATATAATATAAAAATTCTCTTTGCATTTTGTCATTCCTCTGTTATTCCTCTTTAAAATTTTTGAATAAATTGACAACTGGATGTTAGCAGTTGGGGGAATCTCTCTGCACAGTCGTATGCTGTCCAATCAGTGCTGTCAGTGCCTGTGTAATAGCACCTTATGAGAAGAGCTATGATAAAAGATGTTTCAGAATTGTTTCCTTTCTATGGAAAATACAATTATTTACCAAAATAGACATGTCAGGAAGGATGACGGGTCTTTTTCGTAATTTTAATCACCAAAGACATATTTTCAAAATGATCCATGGTTCAAGACCTGTAAAACATTATCGATTAAGATTTTGATTAAGTCCCAGACTCCTCTATATTTGGCAAAAGCGTCTTGGTCTTCTTGCCCATCCCATATAAAAGCATAGCTTTGTGGCGGATCAATACAGTCTAAATTCCTTGACAAAAGTCATAGCACAATTTAACCCTTTTATCCATGCAATTTTTATGCCCAGGCAGTGTCTTCTGTCTAAACATTATATTCCTTAGCTAAATGAGGCGCGAAGTGCTTCAAACACAGCACAATAACTTAATTAAAATTAATTGAAATATAAATGGAATGACATCAGACTGGCTTTGCTCTAGACAGCTCGGTAGAAATTCACCGCTTGAATACAATGTGTGTGCTGACTCTGACTCCAATTCAATAGCTTTGTGCCATTTTGCTTTCTTTCACCCCCTCCTAAGAGAAACATTTCCTCTAGTCCTAATTATGCTCCTTCTTTTTATAACTGCTGCATCTGGCAATCCTTTTCTCAGTCTATTTCACTTGTGCCTGATGCTTGCTTCTCTCTTCTGTCCTCCAAGTGCAGAAAATCTAGTCTAGTCTAGCAAATCAGCTCCCTGCTCTCAGCTCATATGTGCTACAATATTCCCATCTCTATTTAAAGTCTGCTAATCTTAGGAAAAGCAAAAGAAATCCAAGATTAGTCATTTATTTTGATTAGTCAAACAGTCTTTTTTTTATCATTTCTGTCTAACTAATAATTTGGAAAGAAACCTAAAAGTAGGAGACATTTTATTTTATAACCCTACGTTAGAATTAGCCCCATGCTATAAAATCCTCAGAACAAAAGATCTACTTTCAGTGCTGCATTCTGTCATATACTGTCTGAGGAATATCTTACAGCCCAGTGGGTAGAGCCAAAGGCAGCAGGCCTGTGAACAGCATGGGGTAAACGATGGATTGATGTTCTGTTACACACATGGAGATGCTCGGCAAGGAGACATTGTTGATTCTATCAACTTCTTTAAGCGCGACTGAGGTTCACAAATTGGACGTCAAATAAAATAAGGGGAGATGACAAATGAGATAGCAACAGACCTGGCCTTTCCGAGAAAAGAACAAGGCAACAGTTTCATGGACTGATGTGTGGTGAATGGAGGAAAGGTCAAACCACATGCGATCTTAAGGAATTTTATGGCTATGTATCCATTAAACCATCATCACATTTTATTATTATGTTCTCTGCCATTTGATGAATGGTACTGATTCAGAATTGGTGGTGATGTGTAATTGCTCTACTTTTGCCACAGTTTGGAGACTAAAATACTTTGATAAATGACTCTGCAAGCTGCAGAATCAGCTTCCCAAACAGCTGCATCCTGTTGGGTGTAAGCAAGAGAATGTGAAAAGATGATCTGTATTGAGAAGGGGAATTCTCCAGGCCCAGCCATTGTGCCCTTGCTGTTTTAATTAGGAAAATGAGTATAATAAGTTTTGCCTTACATCCAATTCCAATAAGGCAAATCTTTTATACAGTGGTATTTTAGATAAAATGTAATGGTAGGGGGCCCTATATACCTCTATATTTCCCACCTTAATTAGCAAAGCTCCAAGCTCATAGCATTTGGGCATTGTTGATCTGATAATGGTAGCAATATTGTATCACAAATTCTCTCTTTCATATAATTTTATGTAATAAGTCTCATTAAAAAAAATGCTAAAAACAGGCTCTTTTACTCATTTACTAATGCTTAATTCATGAATTTTAACCTTCATATACTGGCTAAGGATATTGTCCAGGCATCTCCTCCCTTCCTCACCTCTTTGTGTCCATGTGCATGCTTAATATATATATATATATATATATATATATATATATATATATATATATATTAACAAGTGGCTCTCTATGAACAATTCTGGGCAGTTATGGTAAAATAATGAAGTAATCTGTGGATTCCTCCTGCGTAAAATTAGTATTAAGAAAGGCATTTACATGGTTTAATAACCACACATAGCGGACACCTCTTTCTGGCAGATGGCAGTAATAGGAGTCTAGCAATAATTACAGTTTCATACACTACCCATGGATACAGATAGGAAACCATCATTCAAGCAGACAACATGCCACTTCTAATAGCTAACAGGTTGGAAAATTTTGCGACCCAACCTAATCTGTAAGCAATTCATATTTGCCCATTGAGATCTAGATTAGTGCTCGTTTGGTCGCCTCCAGTACTTTATAATCTCAAAGAAATTCATTGCAACTGCTTCTAGAACTTGAAAATGGAATTATTAAAACCTGGACTGCTAATGTTCAAAAATGAATCCACACTTCATGTCTGAGCTCAGCACTACATGCTTTATATAACCCTTTGCCAGAGTTATGGCTGTCAAGGAAGACTAGGCTGCTGTCCAAGCATTCACCTGCATCACTTTGACCTATTTCAGTCTCCATGCAGTAGAAACACATGACAGAAAAAGTATACAGCCATAGCCACCAGCTTACTACAGACAATAGAAGACAGTACAGACAATCTCTATCTGTAAATTACTATGAACTATGGACACATGCTCATCTCTTGACATGACTTGCCTTGGTCTTTGAATTACCAGATGATGACATCTGCATGAATAATGAGCAGATTGTGTCCTCCCTTAGACTGGAGCGGATGGTTTTCAACCAGACTACTTTATTGTTCAGTGCAACGTGCTGCATGAAAAAGCAATTGGATCTGAGCAAGACACAGATATGCATGGAGGACTTCTACTTAAGTTCATTTCATGGTGCATCTATGTGTTTCAGTGAAATGAATCAGGTCTGCTTTTACAATAGTTCAGCAGGCGTTTTGAAAGGCTTATCTACTCGTATGTTCAGTCATGTATGTAGACTAACATATATTAAACATCTGGGAGATATTCAATATTGTTCTTACACTGATTCAATAAATACAAGTCTCTCGACAGCCATTAAAATGAATGAAACAAATAGGCAGACAATAGAGAGAAAAGTTATTTATAGCTTTGCCAATTAGGCAGTATAAGAATTCCACACAGCACCTTCCATCTCTTACCTTGTACATGTGTCCAGAATCAGCAATCATAAATACTCGAGCGAGCCTAATAAAAGGATGGAGGGATGTTGAACTGAAGCATTTTGCAGTACCTTCACTTAATGAATAAATGCTTTGTTGTTAAGGAAGCCTGGGTAGCCACCAGTTCCAGCAAGACTCTCCGAATTTACAATCACAGCCCAGAAAAAAATAAAAAAAATAAAGAGATACATCCAGAAAGAAATCTAAAAAAAATCTGAAAACAAGTTAACGTGCCAAAAGCCAAAATCCACACATTCCGAGACAGCTTAATAAGACAGAAATCCCAGTGAAAGGACAGTCAGGAGGGGGCTGAGGGGGAGAAGCTTTGAATAGATGCCTAGAAGGAGCAATCAGAATGAACAGGTCTTCCACTGGCTCTTGTCTGTAGATCCAGGAGAAACAGCGAACACCTCCTGTGCCCATATATGGTTTCTGCAGCAGTTTACTTGGCGTTGTGCAGTACGTGGACCATGTACTAGGCAACACTTGTTTTGGTCCATCCACACAGCATTCTCCGTGATGGATGCTGCTGCTACGAGCAATGACTGAAGCTCCAGCCCTGTGCACTCAGAGCAGGACTAATACCGTCTTCTGCATCTAGGAAATGAATAGACGCTCCAAAGCTAATGTATTTTACCCTGAAATATGTCACTTACTCTGCCAATTGAAATGGGCTGCAGCAGTGATAATATTCTGCACCAAAACCTAGCAAATTCTTCCTAAATTGGTAATTCTGGATTTGTGTACAGGTTAAACACTCCCATGCAGACATAATTTGTCTATATGACTCCTTCAAAGGGATGTCCCACACTTTGTTATGGCATAAAGTATGATGCAGCATGGTGCTAGTGCCTGACTGTACCTTCAGTTCAATAGTATAAGGATTGGATTGTGATTCCCATATTCCATCTTCAGGCTTCTGGGTCAAAATCCGTTTGTGTTACATGCAGATTTTGTTGTGGACTGCATTGCAAAGGGTGAAATCCGCAATAAAAATTCACAGAAGGTATTGACATGCTGCAGATTTCAGTGTCTTATATTGATATTGCTTAAGCTTAATGCCATCATCATGATTACAAATATAGATACAGTCAGATTTACAAATTAAAGGGATTGTCTGGTTCCAGGATGAGAGATCATACAACTCTTCATATCAAGCTGCAGAATCCAATGAAGAATGGATAAGTACCTACCTGCCAGATCTGCACCGCCACTCTGGATCTCCCAGCCAGGTTCTATTTAGCCTGCTTCAGTGGTCATGTCATGTCAACAATACGTGACTGCTGCAACCAATCACTGACCTCAGCTATGCACATGAAGAGGCCAGTGATTGACTGCAGCAGTCATGTGTTGTCAATATGACATCACCACTGCAGCCAGCTGAATAGTGCCTGGCCGGGAGAACTGTAGTGGCAGCATGGGATCTGTCAGGTAAGTACTTACCCATTCTTCATTGGGTAGCATGATCTGGAGAGTTGTTGGGTTTCATCCTGAAACTGGATAATGCCTTTAAAGGTAAAATGTGAAAAAAATTAGTATCTGCCAGTAAAAATCAAATAGTAGTACATTTCCCTTTTTTTTTTAAGATTTAAAATTTTTATTTCCTGAACATTATTATGGGGGTGGCCCATCTTGCCTGTGCTGTTCTTAACAGAATTTACAAAGCATTACAAAAATTTGCTTTATGGCCGCCCTGTGGGCCATAGACGCAATGAACAGGAGGGGACCTTATTGACTTCTATGGGAGAGTTTTCTAGGCATGCTCTGTGACCAGTGCAGAGGTCATTGTACAGGGAAGGAATAGATAAGCTCTGACAATCACTTATTGTCAATGGTG
Organism: Bufotes viridis; assembly: GCA_033119425.1. Taxonomy (NCBI): domain Eukaryota; kingdom Metazoa; phylum Chordata; class Amphibia; order Anura; family Bufonidae; genus Bufotes; species Bufotes viridis. The sequence goes on along the minus strand of CM065592.1, from coordinate 145,001,477 downwards.
GATCCTGTCTGATCTATACACAGAGGTGATATCATTACAGGCAGGATGAGATAACTGCAGTAAAGTGATTTGTACAAACCAAGAAGGTGCGCCAATCATTAGACATACTAGCCAGCGCGAAAACTGCAGGATTTCTGGTTTTAGTTTAAATATAAAAAATAACATCAAAACTATTTAAAAATATGTTAAACATAAAAAAGTGATTTAAACAGCATGTCATTTTTTGATGACACACTCCCATTAGGCTAGTTTCATACATGTCGTAGTTTTAGTCCGGTGTTCTCTCTCCGTACACTGCCATGCTGCGTCGGAACTCCGCCCCCACCCCCATTATAGTCAATGTCCACATTTTCATGGTTTTTATGACTAAGCTTAAGATTTTACTCTCTAACAATACATTTTCAGGTACCTATTGCTTCAGTAGCCATAAAAATAAGAATGTGTAACATTGAGAAAGTTTAGTGACAAATGAGTGTATTGAAAATGGCAGCATTGACTGGTTTACATTGATAATTACAACGGGAGGCAGACGGGATAAAGAAAAGGTGGCACTACCAAGTATTTCACCCCATACGCTTACTGTGGCCACCTGCCGTCCGGTGTGTATAGCCGTACGTGGTGCTCAGCTTCCAGGAGAACAATGTGTGCTCAAGCGTAGGTAAGAAAAAAAGCGGTGCGGCACTCACCCGGCTTCTGAAGATACAATTTATTTCGTCATAGACCAGACGTCAGGCAGACTTCAGGAAGCAGGGCCGGACAACGAGCTGGGCGGCTGCGGAGTGGCGACGGCCGTTTCACGCTTGAACTAGCGCATCGTCAGGCTAATAGGATCGGCACGCGCATGACGCGCTTTTATGACGTCATCCCGCTGCCGCACTCAGCTGCGTGACGCGCCCTTCAGCGAATTCTGAATAATAATAAAAACATCGCAAGATCATGTTTACAAATTCAAACAATTCACATATGGCGCTTGGCTTTGCTTTTGTCAGAAAATTGCATGGATGTTGGGGAGTCGCACCATTACGTTTATGATAGCAGTTCTTCCACGTATACTGCGATCATTCTGCTATGTTACTGCTTCACAGTAAGATTGTACTTACCTTGCTTTCAGGCACCCGCGTTGCCTCTGATGCTGGACACGGCCGCCACTGAATCTCAAAGTTGTGCAGATGAAAACACCCAATGTCAGGGGGTGGGGGGGTTCAGCCAATAGCTGGCCGTGATAGGCAATGTTAGTGAGGCTGATTGGCTGCAGCCCATCCCCATCGCCGATGTCATTGGACCGACGGGGAGATGCAGCGGCCATGCTGGCTTCAGAAGCAACACGGGTTCAGGGGGGAGCAGTAAATACAATATGTGTAAGGGGTACAGGCATATGGGGGGCATTATAGGTCTTGGTTAACCCCTTTAATATTTATAGTGATTATCTAAACCTCAAATTCCCAATATTGCTAAACTAGTTGTGCTTGCGATGCTGCCTCTAGTTGGTGAAGGAACCCATAGGGGAGGGCCAGAGGATTACTATTTTTAAAAAAGGGAGAAGGGTTGTGGTTTTCACTGTATATGGGAACACCTGGTAGAATGGTAGGCATGTGCTTGTCTCTGAAGCTGGTATTGTTAAGAGAATGCTGAAAACACATAAAAAGTAGAGATGAGCGAATTTCTAAAAAATTCAATTTGATCGGTTTGCCGAATTTTCCGAAAATATTCAATTCAATCAGAATTAATTCATAGCGAATCGTGTTAAAAAACAGCTATTTTCTGGCTGCAGAGAGCCTGTATAGTGGTGTAGAACACTTTGCCTTGCAGCAACAAGCATAGTCTGCTGTGGTAGTGAAACAATACTGTGAGTCAGTATTACTAGTGATGTTGCGAACATAAAATTTTCAGTTCGCGAACGGCAACGTAAATTTACGCAAATGTTTGCGAACGGGATAACCGCCATAGACTTCAGTAGGCAGGCGAATTTTTAAACCCACAGGGACTCTTTCTGACCACAGTAGTAATAGAAAAGTTGTTTCAAGGGGACTAACACCTGGACTGTGGCATGCCGGAGGGGGATCCATGGCAAAACTCCCATGGAAAATTATGTAGTGGATGCAGAGTCGGGTTTTAATCCATAAAAGGAATAAATCACCTAACATTCCTAAATTGTTTGGAATAACGTGCTTTAAAACATCCAGTGTGTGTATACGATCAGGTAGGATGTTGTATCGATCAGGTAGTGTAAGAGTTACGCCTGCTTCACAGTGAAATACCTAACTGTGACAGACCAAACTTCCCCTTTAATGCACCACAAACAACCGCAAACAGTCCATTTGCACAACCGCAAACTCCCCATTTGCACAAGGTTGGATACCAAGCTAGCCATGTCCCGTTCCTTGTCCTCACTGACGTCATTGAAGGTCTGTTCCTCGTGCAATGTACTGTGCCACCCTATATGAGTGGTATGTTCAGTAATCAGTGGTACTATTTTTATTAGTTTAATCTCTGTTACGTCCCTTATCAGTGGACGTGTATCGAATAGATTTTAGGAACCGGGAGATGCAAAAAGAAGCTTCCTCTTACTTCCAATTTGGGGCACTGCGAGTGCGCCGTGCAATGTACTGTGCTTCCCTATATGAGTGGTGTGTTAACTAGTACTGTTCTTATCAGTTTAATCCGGTCATTTTCAAAATTTTATTCCTATTTCCTCCCCTGCGTGGTTGGGGAACGTGCTCAACTACTTGAAATTTGAGTTGGGATATGGAGTGTCTGTGAAAATGGGCTGGAACCGGTAACAATAGACTCTTGCGTCGTATGGTGGATTTGTGTTGACAGATCCTGTCGCAAATTTTTTGTGAGCTTTCCCCAACATATGCAAGTTCGCATGGAAATTTAATGATGTAGACTATGTATTCTGAATCACAAGTGTAGAAGCCCCTAATGTCAATGGATTTACCGGAGTGTAGATGTGTTATGGTAGAGCCTTTTTGGACGTGTGTGCACTGGGAACAATGTAGGCATGGGAAAGTGCCTCTTTTTTGAGTTTGTAGAAAGATCTGTTTGGGAAACTGTGTGTCTGAGCCTAGATTTGCTCTTACTAAATGGTCCCGTATGTTCCTAGGTCTGCAATTACACAGTAAAATAGGGCTCTCGAACTCTTCTACCTGTGGGTAGGCTTTTCTCAAAAGTGGCCAATGGCCACGGATGATGTTGAGGATCTTTTTGGCAGCCGGATGGAACGTGTGGACAAAAGGAATTCTCTTGTTAGCACTTGGTTGTCTGGTTTTTCTCTGTGCAGCTTTCTGCAGGATATGTGATGGGTAACCTCTATTTCTGAACCGTTGTTCCATCTCTTCTTTTCTAGTTTTGTGTATGAGAGGATCCTGGATGATCGTATTGATTCTTTTAAATTGGGAAATGGGAAGGGATTTTAGTGTTGCAGGTGGATGGAAACTAGTATAATGGAGTAGATTGTTTCTATCAGTCCTTTTTCGAAAAAGATCTGAACAGAGTGTTCCTGTTATGTTGTCAATGGAGATTCTTGTGTCTAAGAAGTCAATGGAAGTTTTGCTGGTGGAAGGAGAGTAGAGATTCATCGGGGCCTAACCAAATCAAAAAAATGTTGTCTATGTAGCTTTTCCATGTTATTGTATGTTCTATGAACAGTTCATTGGTATATATGTAAGTCTCCTCAAAGTGGGCCATAAAGCTATTTGCGTAGGGGGAACACATTGGACCCCATAGCAGTACCCTATTTTTTTAAGTAAAATGTATCCTGAAACATGAAACATTTGTTGTAGAGGACTAATTTGAGGAGATTAATGCATAAAGAGACAACTTCACTGTGTAGATTGGAAGTGGATAGTAGCTTTTCAATTGCTGTGATGCCTTTTTCGTGTTGTATAGAGGTATATAAACTGGACACATCCCAGGTTACTAGGATGATCCCTGTTGGTAGAGGTACTAGCTGTTGGATCAAAGCCAAGAAGGATGTGGTATCTAGTAGAAAGGATTTGGTTATTTTCACCAAAGGGGTAATGATCTTCTCCAGAAAAATAGAGAGAGGTGACAAGATGGACTCGGATGATGCTACTATAGGTTGCCCTGGTGGATGGTGTATATTTTTATGCATATGTTTAACCAGGGCCATGGTGCCAACATCATCATTGAGTACTGTCTGGACGTCACCAATGTCCTCCTTAATGGTCTCTGAGCCAGGAGCCTGACCGCTCGCAACACCAGCTCCTACGCCACTCTCCTCATCACTACTTGCCCACCCGGAGGAAGCAGCGAATGTCTCCTCAGGATCTTGGCTGGGCAGTAGCTGCTGACTGTCCTCTAGTAGCTCATCCTCGCTGTGGATCTGAGCCCACATCATATAGTACTTCTCTGGAACACAAAAGAACAGAGGCAGGTTGAGGACAGGTGAGGGGACAGGGCCTGCTCCTGGGCCATGCCAACTAAGTGTTGTGTCTGACGAACCCACCGACTCTTGGCTGGGGGTGTCTGATGTCACTTCCGATGAAGTCGAAGACCTTTTAAACGAAGACACGACCGCTAGCTGACAATGGGAGCTCAGGCCTCTTAAAGTGACCCCTGCTGCCACGCCCCTTACACTGCTTGCACCTGTGCCTGCGCCATAAACATTGAGGCCTGTTCCTCTCCCTTGTGCAGGGCATGTTACTTCTCTGTCTGACATACTGTTAGATCAAATAAGTAATAGTGATGAGCGCCAGGGGCAATATTCGAATTTGCGATTTTTTTTCGAATATTTGAATAAATATTTATCATAATTTCACGAATTTGAGAAATCGCGATTATTTCTTTTATTGCGAAAATCGGCAATGTAATATGAACGTATTGCACTCGCAATACAGGTGTGGGTAACTATTGCTACATTTTTCAAGCTGCTAGAAGATTCCTGAGACTGGAGAAAATGGTTGGCACGGCAGAACATTACAATAGCTTTATATGCAGATAGAGTGCTCCGATATATTCGCAATTGCGCAAATTAATGATGCACATATTTTTGAGCAATACGTACAACTTCACATTTTAGCAGGTCTGACAACATATTAGTGATTGGTGCACTAAGTATTGTTGTGAACTTGCCTGTAGCATGTATGTATGGGCAGCAGAACCAATCAAACTAGCTAACACCCTGCACTGGAACCTCTCAGCTACACTATATCATTATCTAACCTACAATGACTATCTCTCACTATCTATCTGTAATATATATGCTTGCTTGAGGAAGGCTCATGTGAGCCGAAAGGTCGCACTTGTGCCACCCGATGGGTCAATAAAAGTTTTTATACTTTTTAGATTACGAATTGGAGTGCAGTCCGATCTTTTTCTTTAAAATATATATATATATATATATATATATATATAAACTAAATAAATAACTATCTAATGTAATTTGACACAGCAAAGCACAGAGCACAGCAATGACACTGCTGTCTCTCTTAAAACTGCAAAAAAACTGCAGAAAATGGCTGCTGGGGAGGTTCTTATATAGTAAGGGGTAGGCAACATTCCTATTGGTTGCTAGGGATGTTGCTAAACTCAGACAAAGACATTGCAGCCTTCTCATTGGCCCACAACCAAGAACCAGGGAGTGATCATGGGTTTAGATTAAAAAAATCTAGAATATTCACAAATACGAATATATAGCACTATATTCTAAATCTTCGTGAATTCTCGAAGCAATTATAATTCGTGATTCGAATATTCGTGCCCAACACTAATAAGTAAATAAATAGGAAACTAATATATGCCAAATAGGGCTGTAATTTTGTCACTTCACCACATAACGGCTAATAAGCACCTTTTATTTCCTCACTAACACATGCCAAAAAGGGCTTTAATTTTCTCACTTTACTACACAACAGCTAATAAGCTCACCCCCCCCCCCCCCCAATAATACACGCCAAGAAAAGGCTTTAGGACATATAATTGCGTCCATGAACAGGCCGGCAAATAAAAAATTATTTTTGCCTCTAATGCACACCAAAAAGGGCTTTTCTCACTTCACCACCCAGTGGCTATTAAGCTCTTTTTCTTTATCCCCACTAATACACGCCAAAAAAAAAAGGCTTTAGAACATATAACTGCAGCCGTGAACGAAAAAATATTTTTTTTGCCACTAATACACGCCTATAAGGGCTGTAATTTTCTCACTTCACCACACAGCGGCTTTTAAGCCCGTTTTTTTCCCCACTAATATACGCTAAAAAGGGCTTTAGAACATATAACTGCGGCCGTGAATTTTTTTTGCCACTAATACACGCCAAAAAGGGCTTCAATTTTCTCATATCACCACTCAACGGCTTAAAAGCCCTTTTTCTTTTTCCCCACTAATACACACAAAAAAAAAGACTTTAGAACATATAACTAGTATTGAGTGAACCGAACTGTAAAGTTTGGGTCCGTACCAAACTTTACGAGTTCGGGTACTGTAAGAGGGCGCAAGGTGCCGTCATGGACGGACGATACGTGTCACCGAGGTTCCTGGCCTCGGTGAGGTGAGAGCCGGGTTTTTATGTGTCAGCAGCAGCTAGTGCTGTTTGACATTGTTAGTTAGTTTGGCTGCAAAGCCAATCCGGGCCGGCTCTTACTGGGAGTAGGCAAAGAGTTGGGTGGGTGCCTACTCCCCACGGTCCAGGCCGGACTTTGCCGGGCCTTTATAAGACAGCCAGCACCAGCAGGTGAGGATGATTGTCCTGGAGCTGATCACAGTGCTGTGGAGCTCTCTGACCTGGAGGAAGGAGCTCAGCAAAGTGGGGTTATTCCTGGAAGCCTGATGGTGGATTATCCTGCGGCTCGGCTGACAGCCACCTTAAACCTCACAGGTGATTGGATCCTGCTTTGGACTCTTTTTTTTGCCTGATGACTTCTGATGCGTGTGTGAATTAACACCAAGAGACTGTTTATCATTTGTTTTGTGTCAGTGTGAATAAAACACTGTTTATTGCACGTTCTGGACTCCTTGTTTTGCCTCTGCACTGCACCCGCACCGCTATCTACCAGAGCGACTCCCCACATTACACAGACCCGAACCCGAACTTTGCTGGTAAAGTTCGGGTTAGAGTTCAGTGTTCGGGCATTTAATAAAGCTTGTTGAAAGTCTGCAGGGCAGCCAATCAATAAGCTTTTAAAGTGTGCAAACTTAGAAGCTATCACAGCCATGCCTACTAATGGCATGGCTGTGATTGGCCCGTGCATCATGTGACCCAGCTTCAATAAAAGCTGGATCACGTGTAGCACCGCCCATCATCTCTGAGTATTGCAGGGACAGGAAGCAGGCAAATAACGTGAGGCAAAGTGTTAGGAATCTCATGTGGCTATTTATACTATGGTGACCTATAGTGATTTTTTTTGTGGGTACAATACACCATCTTGCCACCCATGGCACAGAAATGTAATAGTTAATCTGGCTGTTAAATCTGTGGGTGACCTATAGTGCATTTTTATGTAGGTGCAATGCGCCATCTTTGTACCCCTGACACAAAAATTAATAGTTAATCCATCTGTTACTTCGGTGGGTGACATATACCAATTGTTTGTATGGGGTACACCTGCACTGTATAAATGACGGGGGAAAAAATCTAGTTAATCTATCTGTTACATCGTTCGGTGACATATACCAATTGTTTGTGTGGGGTACACCTGCACTGCATACATGACAGGGAAACAAATCTAGTTAATTCATCTGTTAGTTCGGTGGGTGACCTCAAAGAATGAGGAGAGCATCAAATTGGGGACGTGGTCCTGGTCGTGGTGCTGCTGGTGTTGGTGTAGCTCCTGTTGCAGGGAAAGGACGTGGACGTGGCTTATCTATGCCAGCTACACACCCAAATGAAACACCTTCCTCAGGTGCACGTAGGCGACAGAACATTCAGCGTTATTTTGTAGGCCCGAATACCGGTGTACAAATGGTGGGGCCAGAACAAGTAGAGGCGGTAGTAAATTGGGTAGCTGACAGTGCCTCCAGTTCCTTCATATTGTCTTCCACCCAGTCCCCTGCTAAAAGCGCAGAGTTTGCACCTGCAACCCATGGGCATCTGTCTTTCACCTCACCCCCTTGCAAATCAGGCAAGCAGTCTGAGCACCAAGTCATGCAGCAGTTTCTTATGCTTTTTGATGACTCTGCTTTCAGGGTTTCCGTCGGCCATCCACCTAGCCCTGCCTGCCCCAGAAGTAGAAGAGATTTAGTGCACTGATGCCCAACCACTTATGTTTCAGGATGTGGACATTGTAGGACCACCGCAGCACATTACTAATGATGATGATGAAACAAAGGTGCCAAATGCTGCGGCTTTCTGCAGTGCGCAGACCTGCAAGGAGGGCAGGGGTGAGGTGTGGGTGGAAGATGATATGGAGGATGATGAGGTCCTAGACCCCACATGAAATCAAGGTCATGCGAGTGACGTGTGCAGATTGGAAGAAGAGGTGTTGGTCACACAGCGCCAGCCGCACAGCAAAAGAGGGAGCAGGGTCCAAAAGCAGAGTGGCCGTCCATAGACAGTATGCCTGCTATTGCCCACCACACCAAGAAACTGAGCACACAAAAGCCAGCTCCTAGGAGTTCCCTAGCATGGCAGTTCTTCATACAATGTGCTGACGACAAGATGCGAGTGGTTTACACTTTATTCAATCAGAGCCTCAAGCGAGGCATAAATGTTCTAAAACTGAGCACCACGTGCATGACCAGGCATCTTAATGCAAAGCATGAGCTGCAGTGGAGTACACACCACAAAAACCACAAAAGATCTCAGGCTTCTCCTGCTCCCTCTTCTGCTGCAGTCTCGGCCTCTTCCTAACCCTCTGGAGTAACTGTGGCACCTGCCACCCCACAAACAAAGAATGTGGCAGCAACACCACCACCTCCACCACTGTCACCCAGCATGTCCACACTGTCCCATGGAAACTTTCAGCTGTCCATCTCCCAAATACTGGAGAGAAAGAGGAAGTACCCCCCACCCACCACCAATCCCTGGCCCTAAATGTCAGCATTTCAAAATGCTGTCATTCCATCTGGTGGAGACTTTTAAAAACCTTATGGTGATTACTGTCCCACAGTAAGTTGTTCCCAGCCCCCACTACTTTTAGAGGTGGGCCATCCCTCCCCTGCACAACCAAGTGGCCAACAAAATTAGGTGTGCAGTGCACAATGCCATCTGTGGCAAGGTCCACATAACCACTGATACCTGAACTAGTAAACATGGTGTCACAGCAGTTATATCTGGCTGTGACCTTCCGTCCATGCTCGTATGGCAGCTCCTCGCTGCGGTTTCGTTTCTATGTGTTCTTTGTGATTCTGTATGGGTTAACTCCCCTATGTTCCTATCAGGAATACTCTCTGTCTGCTCCATGGGTGTGGCCTCTCTGCTGCACCCATGGAACCTGTATATAAGGCTGACCTTCCCTCAGTTCTGGGTCATCTCTCCTGGTGTGTGTTTGTCATGTCCTTCTAGTTTGTACTCTGTCTCCCATACTGCTTACCCATGGGATCCGTGTCTGTCTGTGCTCTGAGGGTTCGCCTACTTGTTCGGTGTTGTCCGCATTCCATGTCTTGTTGCCTTTGCCTGATTTGTTAATGTTTGAGTCACCTTGTGATTATTATGTCTTTGCCTTTCTTTGCTTTACCTGTCTCCCCTGGAAGGGGGTCTGTCATTCCTCGGAGGGGGAACGTTATCGTCTCATGGTTATGCCTTCGGAACAGCTCTCCTGCTGCTGGTGCAGCGGGCATCGCCCGTGCAGCAACTTACATGTTGCTGGTAGCCATGAGCTATGTCTGTGTTTCCTTGTCCTCTTGGTTATGCCCTAGGAGCAGCCCTTCCACTGCTGGTATAGCAGGCATCGCCCGTGCAGTAACTCTCATGTTGCTGGTAACCCTGAGCTGTGTATGTGTTTCTGATGTCATCCACTTGTGGCAATGCCCTCGGAGCAGCCAAATGCTGCTTGTACAGCGGACATTGTCCGTGCTGCAGCACTCATGTTGCTGGTTGCCATGAGCTTTGTATTTAGTATTTTGTTATGCTTTGCTTCTCCTGTTATGCCTTGTTCACTGCCTGGTTTATGTTTAGTTGCCTTGCTTGTATTTGCCTGTCTATGTTATGTTTGCCTACGTACCATCGGTACCTTCTGGTACCTGTTGTCCGTTCGTTCCTGTTGTCACTGTCTAGTTCACGGTCTGGAGTGGACCCTGGCAACTTCCTGCGGCAAAGCCTAACCCTACCATCTGGGGCCCTAGTGAATACCAGGAGTTGCTTAGTCACACGCCTCTGGAGTACTACTAGACAGTGGCACAGTGGAGGTTTTCTCCTATTGTGCTGACGGTACATAGAGCTCATCTTTTGCCTGTGCTTCCTTTCTTGTCTTTGTTTGTGCAATAAACTCTGATGTGACTGTGCCTGTTTGCGTATGTTTATTTCTAGAGCACGCGGAAGTCTCTCGCGGGACTTCCAATTCATGACACATGGGCAGGGATGTTATATCTCCCAAACTGCACACTGGGTAAATGCAGTGGTGGGTGAGCCTGAGGCGGATAGCAGTTTGGTGTATGTCATTCCGCCACCGAGGATTGCAGGATATTTCTCGTTGCCTCCTACTCCGCTTCCCCCTCTAACGCCTCCTCATCCAGTCAGCGTAACACCTTCACCATCATTTTCAGCATAGCCAGGGGGAAACAACAGCAAGCTGTTTTGAAACTCATCTGTTTTAGGGGGAAAAAACCCACACAGTGCAGGAGCTATGGATGAGCATGGAACAAGAGATTGATGAGTGGTTGGTGCCACTGAACCTGAAGCCCATCCTGGTAGTGTGCGATAACGGGCGAAATCTCGTAGCAGCTCTGGGCTTAGCCGGTTTGACTCACATCCCTTGCATGGCGTATGTGCTTGATTTGGTGGTGTAGAGGTTCCTGAAAAATTACCCCAATACGTCAGAGCTGCTGCAGAAAGTGTGGGCTGTCTTTGCGCGCTTTCAGTGTTCTCACCCTGCTGCTGCTCGCCTGTCTGCACTGCAGCGTAACTTCGGCATTCCCACTCACCACCTTATATGCGACGTGCCAACAAGGTGGAACTCCACTTTGCAGATGCTGGAGAGACTGTGCGAGCAGCAGCAGGCGATAGTGGAGTTTCAGCAGCAGAACGCATGCGTGAGTCATTCTGCGGAACAGCACCACTATACCACCAACAAGTGGGTCTCCATTTGGGACGTGTGTGCCGTGTTGCACTGTTTTGAGTACTGCACCAACATGGCCAGTGCCGATGACGCCATCCTCAGCGTTACTATCCCATTTCTATCTCTCCTTGAAAAAACGTTTTGGGCAATTATGGAAGAGGATGTGGCACAGGAGGAAAACGAAAAGGAAGAGGGGTAATTTCTACGGTAATCAGGCCAGTCATTCACAAGTGGCTCGGAGGGTGGGTTCCTGCACCAACAGAGGTCAGGTACACAACTGTCCAGCCAGGACACAGTTCTAGATTATGAGGAGGATGATGATGAGGATGAACCGTGTTCACAGTAGGATGGCACCCAAAGCAGCTCATGGCCATCACTGGAGCGTGGCTGGGGGATACAGAGGACACAGAAGATACACCTCCCGCAGAGGACAGCTTGTCGTTGCCTCTGGACAGCCTGGCACACATGAGCAACTACATGCTGAAGTGCCTGTGCAACGACCGCCGAGTTGCCCATATTCTAACCAGTGCTGATTACTGGGTGGCCACCCTTCTGGATTCCCGCTACAAGGACAATGTGCCATGTTTTATTCCGGAGCATGATCCGAAGATGCGCAAGTACAAGCGCACACTGGTAGATGCGCTGCTGATGGCATTCCCACCTGACAGCAGGGGCACAGTTGAAACAAAAGGAGAAGACAGAGGAGGAGGAAGAAGTCGCCAACGCAGCTTGAGCACCGCCAGTGCCTAAGAAGGGAGGGTTAGCATGTCTGAAATGTAGAAAAGCTTTGTCAGCAAGCCTCAACAACTAGAACCACTAGCTGATACGGAATGTCTTAGCAGGAGGCAGCATTTAAGCAACATGGTGGAACAGTACGTGTGCACACGCCCGTATTTACTGATGAGTCTGCCCCATTCAACTTCTGGGTCTCTAAATTGGGCATATGGCCTGAGCTGGCCCTTTACACCTTGGAGATGCTGGCCTGACCTGCGGCCAGTGTATTGTCTGAACGTCTGTTTAGCATGGCAGGGGGGAGATCACAGAAAAGCGCAGCCGCCTCTCCACAGCCAACAGGTATAAACTCACATTCATTAAAATAAACTAGTCATGGATCCCACAGGACTTGTCCCAACCTTGTGCTGAATAGACAAGTATATTGGCCGCACCCAGCCATTGTTAGACTACAGCGCACTTATCTTTGCATTCTATTTTCTAGCTCCCAATGTTTTAGGGTCTTCCCAAATTTATAAAAAAATAAAATAACAAAATAAAGAAATTAATAAAAAATAAAAAAAACAGCAAAAACAGTGTTGGCTACCACCTCCTCCTCTACCGCCGCTTCCACCTACGCCGCCACGTCCACCGCCTCCTGAACCTCCTACTCCACTTTGACCTCCTCCTAGTTCAAGTGTATTATTTGAATTTTTTTTTTACATTCTATGTTATTTTACGTCAGTATGCTTTGGAGTGTATTGTCCGAATGTGTGTTTAGCACGGCAGGAGGGGGGGGGGTGATCACAGAAAAGCGCAGCCGCCTATCCACTGCCAATGTGGACAAGCTCACATTTATTAAAATGAACCACACGACTTGTCCGTACCTTGTGCAGAATAGACATGTATACCGGGCTCACCCAGCCTTTGGTATACTTCAGCGCACTTTCTCTTTGTTTTCCTTTTCTATATTTCCCAATGCTTTGGGGTCTACACAAATAAAATAAAAATAAAAAAACAGTGTTGTTGGTGACTACCTCCTTCATCATAGCTTCCACCTACACCGCCACCTCAACCTTCTACTCCATATGGATCTCCTCCTCCTAGTTTAAGATTATTATTTTACATTTTTATGTATTTTTATGTTATGTTTTTATTCAAGTCATTTCCCTATCCTAATTTGTTTGCAGGGCAATTGTCCTGCTCTTACCCCCATTTTGCTTCCTTTTTCAGCCCTCTAGCCCTCACAATGACTATTTTACAGCCATTTTAGTGCACCAAAGTTCGGGTCCCCATTGAATTCAATGGGGTTCGGGTTCGAGTTCGGGTCAAGTTTGGATCACGAACTTTGACCTGAAGTTCAGCCGAACCCGGCGATCCAGAACATCCGCGGGTCCGCTCAACCCTACATATAACTGCAGCCATGAACGGAAAATAATTTTTTTTTTTAGCCACTAATGCACGCTAAAAACGGCTGTAATTTTCTCACTTCAGCACTCAATGGCTAATAAGCCCCCTTTTCCCCCCACTAATACACGACAAAAAAAGGCTTTAGAACATATATATAACTGCACCGCACAAGGACTAATAATACTCCAATAACAAGAACGGTTTGCTGGAGATATATATGTATTGCAAACCTGAAAAGAGCAGCAGTATAATGGCAATTTTGATCCGCAGTCAGTTCAGCAAGGTTTAATAGTATTGTTCCTATTACCCAGGCTGTACACTCCCCTATTGAACCCTGCTTTAGCAGTGGGGCGGTGCTAGGCTCCGAGGTAATGGGCGCGGCAGGGCTCAAATGGCCAGAGGGACAGCCCCTTGGGCTCCTTATCGAGGTAATTAGCATATGATTAAAAGGTATTTTCTAGACAAATGAAAAGACAAAGGGCAGTAATATTAGTATCTTTTAATATAAATCGTGGAGACTGATGTGGTGCTGTTAATAGCTCAGTAATTGAAATCCAGTTCAGTTCTTAAGTGACTGTAAGGGGCTTACATAATAGAAGCCACCTAAAAATGACCCTATTTTAGGAACTAAACCCCTCAAACTAATCAAAACTGATTTTTACAAGCTTTGTTAACTCTTTTACAGGAATGAAAGGAAAATGGAAGTGAAATTTAAAAATGTCATATTTTTTATACAGATTTTCTATTTAAATCCTTTTTTCTATAATACAGCAATATTTATTACCCTTTTTCTGCATTTTACATAAACACCCTATATGTGGTCGTAACCTGCTGCATAGGCACACGGCAGATCTCACAAGGAAAGGGGCGCAATATAGTTTTTTTTTGCGTAATGGTTTTCAGGGGCCGTGTCACATTTGAAGAGACCCTGAGGTACCCTCAGAAAGAAAACCCCAAAAAGTGACCCCATTTTGAAAAATACACCCTTCAAGGAATTGATCAAGGGATCATGTAAATGCTTTGACCCAACAAAAATTTCATAGAGTTTAGAAAAATGTTGTGTTAATACCACATTATTTGTTCTGCATTTATTCCTGAATACAACAACACCCCTTATGTCATTGTAAACTGCTGTTTGGGGAAATGGCAGTGTTCAGAAGGGAAGGATCAGCATCTAGATTTTCCAACATAGAATTTGCTGAAATAGTTTTTAGGGCCCATAACTTTTTTTATTTTTATCAATGCATCTGTGTGAGGGCTTGTTTTTTGCAGGATGAGCTGTACTTTTTATTGGTTTTATTTTGTGGAACATATGTCTTTTAGGGTACTTTCACACTTGCGGCAGGACGGATCCGACAGGCTATTCAGATCCGTCCTGCCGCAAGTGCCTGTGCACTGCCATGCTGCCGCTCTGTCCCCATTGACTATAATGGGGCGGGGGCAGAGCTACGGAGCAGCACGGCAGCGCACGGCAAAGATCGCCGGACTGAAAAGTCAGACATGCAGGACTTTTAGTCCGGCGATCTCCGGCCGAGCACTGCCGTGCTGCGCGGTAGCTGCGCCCCCCGCCCCTTTATAGTCAATGGGGACGGAGAGGCAGCACGGCAGTGCACGGGCACTTGCGGCAGGACGGATCCGCAAGTGTGAAAGTACCCTTAGATCCCTTTTTATACCAATTTTTGGTAGGTGAGGTGGGCAAAAAATGCAATTCTGTCGATATGTTTTTATTTTTATTTTTTATGGGGTTTATTATTTTATTCTGTTTGTTAATGAGGTTATGGTTAAACTAAATTAATATAGCTTTTTGTGTTTTCCTACTTTTTCAGCATAAAATCACTTTTGTGTTAAAAATAAATGATATTTTGCATCGTCATATACTAACATGCATAGCATTTTTACTTTTTCACCAATTTAGCTGTGTGAGGACTTCTTTTTTTGCATTTTCATTGGTATCATTTTGCGGTACATATGACTTTTTGATCACTTTTTTATTAAATATTTTATGGAGGTGAGGTGAAAAAAACAGCAATTCAGTCATTGTGTTGAAATAATTATTTTTTAATGCATACACGGTGCAGTATTAGTGACTTGATCAAATTGTTATGGACGTGACGGTGCCAATTATGTGTACTTTTTAATGTTTTCATTATTATAATCAATTATAAATGAGTGGATATGGGAAACGACAATTTATTTAATTTTTATTTACATTTTTATTTCATTTTTTATTTTTTATTACGTTTTTTGCATTTTTTATTTTTACACTTTTTTTTAATCAAGTCTTTAATCGCTGTACAGTGGATTGCAATACTATTGCAATGTCCTGTATTATCAGTATTAGGGCTCGTGCACACAACCGTATGTATTTTCCGTTTATGTTCCATTTTCTTGCGTTCCGTATATGGACCGTGTACGGAACCATTAATTTCCATTGATCCGCAAGAAAAACGGAAGGTACTCCGTATGCCTTTCGTTTCCGCTTTTCCATTCTGTTCAAAGATAGAACATTTCCTATCATTGTCTGCATAACGGACAAGGAGAGTACTGTTCTGTCAGGGGCCAGCTGTTCCATCCACAAAAAACAGAATGCACACGGACATCATCCGTATTTTTTGCAGCTCTGTTTTGCAGACCGCAAAATACTGAAAAAGCAATACGGTCATGTGCATGAGCCTTTACACCGACACTAAGCACCTGGTTGCCATGGTAATCATTTGGCTTCCACAGTGCAATGACAACAGCCTGATGATTACCATGGCAACCAGGCACACCCTGAACACTTTGATCTATAGGAGTTTTCAGGGTTGTCTAGTTTTTAATTTTTAAATCTGTACAGGCGCACATACTGATCAGCTTATCCATCCCTTTTATGCTTGTGGTGAACTCCAATAATTAATAATGAATCATAAGTTCTCCTGCACGTAAAGGCTCAGTATTTTCTGTATTAACTTTTACAATATGGTTTCTATGGTTTCTACTGGTTCTGATTCACAGTTTACCATGCCAACCTACGTAATGACAATGACAAACATTTGTAATGCACTTTTCTCATGGGGACTCAAAGTGCAGGGACAGTTGCGGGGCTGCAGCGACTCCCTGGGAAGTCAGTGGCCGTCATATAGGCGCTTGACCTAACAGGGAACAATGTAAAGCTTATAGAGGATAAAAGACATGCATTTTTCACTTTGAAGTACAATAGTCACCCAAGTTTTCATGGACAACTGTTGATAGCTGAAAACACTGTAATTTGAGACAATAATTCCATGGAAAACTAGTGACTGGTTTCAAGGACCCCAAACGGTCACCCATATTAAGAAAAAAGCAAAACATTAAAGACAAATAAGCACAAAACAACTATAGATAATGCGAGTCATAACATTTGAAAGTCATAAAGAGCTGATGGAAGCTGTAAATCTCTTTTTATATGGAGGACAGGAGCTTCTTCAAGGTCTTTTGCATACATGTACCATGAAAAGAATGTTGAGCAGTGGTAACCTGGTGTCCAGAGGAGAAGCTTATCCTATCACAGACAAAGAGTAGTAAAGAACATGTAGTACCCTTTTGTACTGTAGAAAGGCACTACTAGATGGCCAATCATTGCATGCACTTCAGTCATACAAGTGGAAACCCAACCTAAGGCTATAATTTCTCTGTTCAGCATCTGTGTTGCTACATAAAGATTGAAATGTTGCATTGTTTAAAAAAAAAGTCCAAAACCCCAAAGAAAGCCAGATAATTGCACAACTTAGCTCAACTGTGACTCAACAATTGTAAAAAAACTAACTTCTGTTCACAAGTCTGTGACTTTGCCACCATAGACTGCAATGCATGTCTGCAATTTGATTCCTTTTTTTTAGGAGTACAGGCACAAGGCTTGTGGCATCAGGTGGGTGGCAGCATTAGAATAGTGGCAGCAGCAGGTTGTGTGGCAGCACACTAAAACTAGATCATTACTGCCACAGTGAACTAGTTTGTTGCCTCAGGCACCAGTGTATGGGAATCCTGGTTAATCCATGCTTGAGTCACCTTTATAAAGGTTAGTCTCTCAACATTTTGTTTTGAAAGTCTGATGTGGTCATCTTTGTCATCATAGTCCCATCACCCTCTAGCTTCTCCTGCTCCTCCTGTCTTGGCACCTGGGCAGATGAACCACCTAGTTCAGTGTGGAATTTTTGGACGTTTAATGTCCTCCACCTTGTCCCCATCCTTCTCCTGTGCTAGTTCAGTCTCCACAGGTCTCAGGTCACCTTGTGATGTAGGCGCCACATATTCTGCTCACTCGACAGTCAGATTTATCAGCATTCCCTCCAGGACATGAAGGAGTGGAATGACATCATTCATCCTGTATTCCTGGTGACTGACAAATAAAGTGGCCTCCTCAAAGGGCCTGAGCAAACATCAGGTGTCATGGATGAGCTGCCAATATCTAACTTCAACTGGTGAGTAGTCCTGTCAGTCTGCATCATCAAGAAACCTGTTTTCTCTGCTAATACAGTTGGTTCAACATGTGGAGCATTCATTTCCAATGTGTGAAAATGTTGCATATGAGTCAATGTTGGTGAACACCATTCTGCCTTTGCAGGTCAAGGAGGGGATATTTTGCAGGGTAAGAGTGGCTGACGTGCATGCACAGTGTTCTTGATAGTTTCCAAAAATCTTGCAGTTGGGTGGAAGACTTTAGAATACAGGAGACAACTAGATTAAAGACATGCACCATGTTCTTCCGGTTATAAGTGACCATGATTCCAATTGGTGAGGGGACAGTCAGGATTCGATTTCGTGGTTGATGACGTGGAGCAGTTCCGTCCCGGTGTGACTCGCCCAGACTGACCAGGTGAAGAACCGCGTGACAATGTGGTGCTTTGCATAGGTGGTATGCTGGAGGACCACTCAGAACTGCTTACAGTGGCATCTGAGGACAAGGTAGAGGATGCCACAGAAATCCCATGATTACAACGTGGAGGCAGCATTGCCATCACCTGACCTAGTTTCCGGTATGTCTGGGCCAGAACCACATTTACCCAGTGGTCTGTAGAGATGTCCCGAACTATTCGCCGGCGAACAGTTCCCGGCGAACATAGCTTGTTCGCGTCCGCCGTGGCGGGCGAACATATGCGATGTTCGCGTTTGCTCGTATACTTTATCATTGAGCAAACTTTGACCCTGTACCTCACAGTCAGCAAACACATTCCAGCCAATCAGCATACCCTCCCTCCCAGACCCTCCCACCTCCTATCTAAACGCAAGGACAGCATCCATCTTAGATTCTGTAAGATCCTCACCTGCTTTACACTCCAGGGGAACCAAGAGGGGTCCTCGTGGAGTTGCGGGACAGGTTATGCGTGTCTCTGATGCACCAACGCTGACCCCTTTGCGAACCAGTGCGGGGATGCGTTCGCGTGGACATCGGAGGGGAGGACCGTCGGAGTCCCGGGGACAGAGTGGCCAGGCAAGTGACAAGACGCCGCGGCCAGGGTTGTCTCCGGTGTCTCCTGCGACTTCCATTTCCGCATCTGGGTCCACGTGCTCGCATACTCGTGCTGAGTCGATTGTGCGTCCGTGCGTACGCACGAGGGCAGGTTCGCAAAGGGATACACGGTCGCAAGTACGCGCTTCTTATGCGCTTCGCCGACCAGTGGTGCATAATATACTGAGTCACAAGAGCAAAGTAGATTAGGGAGCCAGCCATGGGTTAATCAACTTGTGATTGCCTTAGGCCATGTACTCAGGTGCAGGGCAATTTGTTCACCTATGGAAGGGGACACTTGGCACCCTGGGATTGGTCAGCAGGCTTTTAAAAGGAGGTCTCTCAGGGTGATCAGTGCCCACTGTTATTTTCCCTCAACCAGGTATAGGTCACAACTGCTAGTGACTGAAGACTGCCAGGAACTTTGTCCTTTGCAGCGGACCCAAGATCTGGAGTGACTCGACTGCCAAGTGCACAGCATCATTCAGCACTGGTTGGGACTATTCCTGGAATCTCCTTGCCTGGTTTTTGTTATTATTTCTTGTTACCAGAAAGTGTTTCTGGACGTTTATGTTTCTGGTGAATAAACACCTTTTTGCTTTCATCACTGGTCTGTTTGTTGGTGCCTTGCATTACAGATTCATTCTGAAGCTGCACTGTTAGTAATTGTAAATCGCAATGCAATTAATATAACCTGTATTATTCACATTGCGATTACAATTCAGATCTGAGTTCCTAATGGTTGTATTGCTAGAATATAACGAAGATAATGAATATAGCACTATAGTCTCAATCTTCGTTATATTCTAGCAATACAACAACCATTAGGAACTCAGATCTAAGTTGAATTCGCAATGCTATTTATATAACTTGCATTAATCGCATTGCGAATTCAACTTAGAGTTGAGTTCCTAATGGTTCTATTGCTAGAATATAACGAAAATTGAATTCTCAATCTTCGTCATATTCTAGCAATACAACCATTAGGAACTCAGCTCTAAGTTGTAATCACAATGCGAATAATACTTACAATTATTAATTGCTTTGCGAATCAATTTGATGCCTCTATTTGATTGTATATGGCGGTTGACTATGAATACCACCAACAGTCTGCTGCCTCCGAGGCAAGATATCTGAACCCCCCAGGGGCCATTTGGTTGTTTTTGATAGAAAACGCATCAAAAACACATCTTTTATATTCTTTATTTAATTTTTTTGTGTATTTTGCCACATTTGGTTGCATATTTACATTTGGTATAGGCAAATATGGTAGTCTAGATCGTGTGTCTATACCAAAACCTAGGATCATTTTCTAAGCCATGTAGCTGAATATAGATTTGGGCAGAGTAATGATCTAGACTACCATATTTGCCTATACCAAATGTAAATATGCAACCAAATGTGGCAAAATACACAAAAAAATAAAATAAAAAAATGATAACGCAGATTTCTATCAAAAGCGCCCAAATGGCCCCTGTGGGGTTCAGATATCTCTCGACTCGGAGGCAGCAGAACGTTGGTGGTAGTCATAGTCAATTGTCATATACAATCAAATAGAGGCATCAAATGGATTCGCAAAGCGATTAATAATTGTAAGTATTATTCGCATTGCAATTACAACTTAGAGCTGAGTTCCTAATCGTTGTATTGCTAGAATATAACGAAGATTGCCAAACGAATTTAATCAGCTTCTATGAGGAGGTAAGTTCTAGACTTGACAGCGGTGAATCAATGTATGTCATATATCTGGACTTCTCCAAAGCATTTGACACTGTACCTCATAAAAGGTTAGTATATAAAATGAGGATGCTCGGACTGGGAGAAAATGTCTGTATGTGGGTAAGTAACTGGCTGAGTGACAGAAAACAGAGGGTGGTTATTAACGGTAGATACTCAGATTGGGTCACTGTAACTAGTGGGGTACCTCAGGGGTCAGCATTGGGCCCTATTCTCTTCAATATATTTATTAATGATCTTGTAGAAGGCCTGCACAGTAAAATATGAATTTTTGCAGATGACACTAAACTGTGTAAAGCAATTAACACTGAAGAGGACAGTTTTCTCCTACAGAGGGATCTGGATAAATTGGTGGCTTGGGCAGAGAAATGATGAGGTTTAACACTGACAAATTTAAAGTTATGCACATGGGAAGGAATAATGCAAGTCACCTGTACATATTAAATGGTAAAAAACTCGGTAACACTGACATGGAAAAGAATCTAGGAATTTTAATAAACAGCAAATTAAGCTGCAAAAACCAGTGTCAGGCAGCTACTGCCAAGGCCAATAAGATAATGGGTTGCATCAAAAGGGGCATAGATGCCCGTGATGAGAACATAGTCCTACCACTTTACAAATCACTAGTCAGACCACACATGGAGTACTGTGTACAGTTCTGGGCTCCTGTGAACAAGGCAGACATAGCAGAGCTGGAGAGGGTTCAGAGGAGGGCAACTAAAGTAATAACTGGAATGAGGGATCTACAGTACCCTGAAAGGTTATCAAAATTAGGGTTATTCACTTTAGAAAAAAGACGACTGAGGGGAGATCTAATAACTATGTATAAATATATCAGGGGTCAGTACAGAGATCTGTCCCATCATCTATTTATCCCCAGGACTGTGACTGTGACGAGGGGACATCCTCTGCGTCTGGAGGAAAGAAGGTTTGTACACAAACATAGAAAAGGATTCTTCACTGTAAGAGCAGGTGGTGATGGTGAGTACAATCAAGGAATTCAAGAGGGGACTGGATTTATTTCTGGAGTGTAATAATATTACAGGCTACAGCTACTAGAGAGGGGTCATTGATCCAGGGAGTTATTCTGATTGCCTGATTGGAGTCGGGAAGGAATTTTTTTCCCCTTAAGTGTGGAAAATTGGCTTCTGCCTCACAGGGGTTTTTTGCCTTCCTCTGGATCAACTTGTAGGAAACAGGCCAAACTGGATGGACAAATGTCTTTTTTCGGTCTTATATACTATATATTCTATATTCTAGCAATACAACCATTAGGAACTCAGCTCTAAGTTGAATTCGCAATGCGATTAATGCAGGTTATAGTAATCACATTGCAAATTCAACTTGCCACACTCTGCATCAACTATGTAATTTTCCATGGGAGTTTTGCCATGGATCCCCCTCCGGCATGCCACAGTCCAGGTGTTAGTCCCCATGAAACAACTTTTCCATCACTATTGTGGCCAGAAGGAGTCTCTGTGGTTTTTAAAATTCGCCTGTCTATTGAAGTCTATGGCGGTTCGCAATGTTTGCAAGTTCGCAAACATTTGTGGAAATTCGCGATAGCCATTCGCGAACAGAAAGTTTTATGTTCGCGACATCTCTAGTGGTCTGTAAAGGATACATATTGTACTTGACCATAGTAACATCTCTACACGTTTGCACTGGCATAAGTTTGAAGGCCGATTTATTGGCCTGTATTTGTGGGAGGGGCTTAAGTAGCACATTTATACCAGGCAGGCACCTCCAATGGGTGTGTCGACGGTGCTGCGTATTTGTGCGCAGTCTGAGCTATCTGTTGCAGCACATGGGCTGAATCTACAGCTTCCATACCCAGTTGGCGTTCAGGATCCCAGTTGAGGTCATTCCGGTCGGATGAGGGTTTGCTGCTAGCTCGTGCAGCATCGTCTCGTTACAGTCTGGCTGGCGATGTGCCAGCTCCTTTGGTAAGGAGGAGCAGCATTGCACCGGAGCGACTCTGCCTGGCAGCCCACATTTGGCTCCCACGCGGAAGCACGGTTAGTCCGACCAGCGGTGTGTCAGCTCCTTTGGTGAGTAGGAGCAGCACTGCACTGGAGCGATTCTGCCTGGTAGCCCACACTTGACACCCACGCGGCAGTACGGTTAGGCAGCCGGGGTCAGCGGAGGCCATCTTGCTTAGTTTGTCTGTGTATATCTGTATGTCTTTCTTGTTTGCTTTCACTTCCCTGCTTGCCAGCAAACCTCTCTCACTATCCGCTATTATTTCTGCAGACAGACTAAAGCCTTGTTCACACTGACATCCAGCATTATCCTCTTACTTGCATTATAGAGGGTGAGGCAGCTGATTAATTCAGGTGGAGCAGAGTTGCTGTTTACAAAGTGTTATTGTTTCTTTAGTATAAATGCTTTTTGCGATATGTATATTGAGTAGACAGTAAGCTCCTCTGTGTTGAGGTATCTTCCTTTGTCTTGTTTCATTTGTTTTGGAAATATAAAATGTGTGTGTGCCACTTTAAGGTGGTGAACCTGAGTTTGTGTATTTAAAAAAGCACCTGTGCTAGCTGCTGGGGATCCATCTTCAGTTCAGAGTGTTAGCTGGACACTGGGGAAGCTGCTTGCTACAAAGGAAATTGCAGAGACTCAAGAGGACCCTTTATTTTTATTTTTGCCTCATTTTGTTGCTTTATTTGTGCTAAAAATAGATGTGAGCTTGGCGTTCGCCAAGAACTGAGTTTAGTTTGTTTTTACGGCATATACACCCACATCTCACATGGTGTACGTGCTGATGGTGACATTGTTTGTATTCACTCACCTATAGTGGCGTGTTGTGTTGCAGGTGCTTTATATTAATGCATGCCTCATGTTAGTGTCGGCATACTTCCACAGTCAGGATAGTCTTTACATGTCATTTTTTGCTTTTCAGGTCCTGTCACAGCTTGTCATTCTCAGTTGATGTGGTCAATCACATCTTTTGCTAAGGTAGTATGAAAAAAAGTCACATTACGGGTGGATTTCCCATTAGGTTACGGGCTTTACTACTTGACGTTTTTATTTTTAGGTTGTTATAGGTTCAGAATGTTGGAAATGTCGTGTTCCCTTACGTCCTAACAGCAGCACAGATGGGGTTAACCACCCCCCGTGGACTGGCAGGACCGGCGGAATGTTTAATGAGCCCAAGACTAGTTAGAAGGCCAGTTTATTGGCCTGTATTTGTGGGAGGGGCGTAAGTAGCACATTTATACCAGGCAGGCGCCTCCCTTGGGCGTGTCGACGGCTGCTGCGTAGTTGTGTGCAGTCAGAGCCACCTGTTGCAGCACATGGGCTGAATCTGCAGCTTCCATACCCAGTCAGTGTCCAGGATCCCAGTTGAGGTTGTTCCGGTCGGGTGAGGGTTTGCAACCAGCTCGTGCAGCATCGTCCCGTTACAGTCCGGCCGGCGATGCGTCGGCTCCTTTGGTGAGGAGGAGCGGCATTGCACCGGAGCGATTCTGCCTGGCAGCCCACGCTTGGCTCCCACGCGGCAGCACGATTAGTCCGGCCGGCAGTGTGTCGGCTTCTTTGGTGAGTAGGAGCAGCACTGCACCGGAGCGATCCTGCCTGGCACCCCAACGCTTGGTGCCCACGTGGCAGTGCGGTTAGGTAGCAGGGGTCAGCGTGACTCCGTCTCGCTTTCTCGCGCCTGACAGCCCACGCTTGGCGCCCACGTGGCGGCACATCTAGGCAGCAGGGGTCAGCGTGACTCCGTCTCGCTTCTGCAGGCTTCCATGTCTTGCGCAGGTCACCTTGCTTAGTCTGTCCGTGTATATCTGCATGTCTTTCTTGTCTGCTTTTCACTTCGCTGCTCGCCAGCAAACCTCTCTCGCTATCCGCTATTATTTCTGCAGAAAGACTAAAGCCTTGTTCACACTGACATCCAGCGTTATCCCCTTACTTGCATTATAGAGGGATAGGTTCAGGCAGCTGATTACTCCAGGTGGAGCAGAGTTGCTGTTATCAGTGTTATTGTTTCTTTAGTATAAATGCTATTTATGATGCGTGTTTAAGTAGACGGTAAGCTCCTCTGTGCTGAGGGATCTTCCCAGCAAACCTCTCTCACTATCCGCTATTTCTGCAGACAGACTAAAGCCTTGTTCACACTGACATCCAGCGTTATCCCCTTACCTGCATTATAGAGGGTGAGGCAGCTGATTAATCCAGGTGGAGCAGAGTTGCTGTTTCATAGTGTTATTGTTTCTTTAGTATAACTGCTATTTTGCGATGTGTATATTGAGCAGACGGTAAGCTCCTCTGTATTGAGGTATATTTCATTTGTCTTCTTTCATTTGTTTTGGAAATGTAAATGTGTGTGTATCACTTTAAGATTGTGAACCTGAGTTTGTGCACTTAAGAAGCACCTGTGCTTGGGGCTGGGGATCCATCTTTAGTTCAGAGTGTTAGCTGGACACTGGGGGAGCTACTTGCCACAAAGGAAATTGCAGAGACCCATGAGGACCTTTTGTTGTTTTTGCCTCGTTTTGTTGCTTTATTTGTGCTAAAAATAGATAGAAGCGTGGCTTTTGCCGAGAACTGAGTTTTGTTTGTTTTTACGGCTTATACGCCCACATCTCTACTGGGCGCATGTGCTGATGGTGGCGACGTTTGCATGTACTCGCCTATAGCGGAGTGGTGTGCTACAGGTTGTTTATATTACTGCATGCCTCGTGTTAGTGTCAGCATACTACCACAGTCAGGTTTGTCTTTATATGTCATTCGTTGCTTTTGAGGTCACATCACAGCTCGCCATTCTCAGTTGATGTGGTCAATTACTTCTCGTGCTTGGGTAGGGAAAAAAAAAAAGTCACATATGGGCGGATTTCATTATGTTACGGGCTTTGCTACTTGACGTTTATTTTAGGTTGTTATAGGTTCTGAATGTTGGGTAAGTCACATTTCATCAGTTTGCGGTCTCGCAACATCAGACCTGACCCGTCACTCAGGCCTCGGCGGTTTCAACCATTTTGTTGGTTCCGATGCCTCGTGTCAGTGTCGGCATACTACCACAGCCAGCTTCATTCATTGCATGTAATTTTGCTTTTCAGGTCATGTCATAGCTCGCCATTCTCAGTTGGTGTGCTCAATTACATCTGTTGCTAAGGTAGTAGAGAGAAAAAAAAATCACATCATGTGTGGATTTCCCATTAGGTTGCGGGCTTTGCTACTTGACGTTTTATTTTTAGGTTGTTATAGGTCCAGAATGTTGGGTAAGTCATTTCTCATCAGTTTGCGGTGTCACAACATCAGACCTGACCCGTCACTCGGGCCTCGGCGGTGTCAACCATTTCGTTGGTTCTGATGCCTACAGGCATCCACGTCTGTGTCGGCATACTACCACAGCCAGGAGCATCTTTGCATGTCATTTGCTTCTTCAGGTCACGTAACAGCTCTCCATTCTTAGTTGGTGTGGTCAATTACATCTGTTGCTAAGGTAGCGGGGGAACTAAAATTAAATGGAAAGTAAAGTATGTGTGAAACTTTATCAGCTTACAAACTCGCTACTTGATGTTTCTTCAAAGACTGCTATAGGTTCAGTGTTGGGTAAGTCACGTTTTCATCAGGTTGCAGTATCGCAACGTCAAACTGTACACGTCGCTCAGGTCACGGCGGTTTCAACCATTTTTATTTTATTTTTTCTTCTGATGCTTTCGCTGGCACTGGTCTTGTTGCCATTTCTTGGCCCCAATATAATCATTTTCTTTCCGACTTTCATTCAGGGGGCCCGGTTTGTGTCTATCAGCAATTACTGGCAGCAGTAACAAACCAAGGCCTTGCGAGTACTCTGTTGGGGTTCCCTTGGCCCACTCGCCACTGGTGTTGGGCGCGAGTATTCGCAAGGCGAGTTTGATCTTGAATATTGTGATTTTGAGGTTTGCGAATATGTTAAATACTTGACCCCATATTCGCAATTACGTATATTCGCTCTTGAGATGGATAGTGAGTGATAAAGAAACTGTATCTGGAAGGGGAAAAAAAATTATATTCAGACATAATTTCCCCAACCTTAGTTGCTGCTTTCACAGTTCCACTATTCCTGTCAAAGTAGATATTAAACTATAGAGATTTAATAATGTTCGTCACTTGAATAATCGCATTAATCTATTCGCGGTTTGTATTCCCTTACCTACCTAGCGTTAACAGGTCGTGTCAGACTCCAGTACGCTGAGTGTATTGTACGGATTTCCACATGCCTTTTCGCCCTTCCATTCACTCAAATGACTCCCGCCATTTCAAGCTTTCTATACGTGTAAAGCTGTTTAAACATTATTAATAACGAACAATTTATGCGCACGCAAATATTACTCGAATTAGTCGCTAGTCATGATATTGCATGCGAAATAACGAATATTGCTATATCGCGAAAGCGCGACGAATGTGATGCAGGTTGTTTGTCTGACGTTGCAAGGTCGAATGTAGGTCTTTGCGCTCATCTCTACTTACACCTTTGTCGTGCGGCATGACCGCATGCCTATGTCCAAATTAGGGTTGAAACCTACATCTATCAGCCTTTCCTTCAGGTGAGGTGCGTCATATGCTGCCTCTAGGTACGATAGTTCCGGCCCATTTATCCGGAAGCTAGGTCAGTGGCGCTCTGCATGTTTATTAGGTTCATACCTCAATCTAGTTGAGATGTTCTTGCATTCCAGAGGTTGGTCATGTTGGTGTTGTTGCTGGCACTGGTTTCATTGCCATTTTGGCCCCAATATAATCATTCTCTTTCCGACATTCCTTTCAGAGTGCCCGGCTTTGTGTCTTTTAGTAATTACTGGCAGCAGTAACAGACCAAGACCTAAGAGTACTCTGTCGCGGTCCTCACGGCACCCCTCACCACTTCTCAGTTATGCGGCATGTCCTATCCCGGTGTCCCATTTTAGGGTCCAAACCAACAGCTATCCGGCCTTTCCTTGAGGTCAGGTGCAGCATGTGCTGCCTCTGGGAACAATAGTTCTGGCTCCATGTTATCCGGAATTTAGGCGCTCTGCATGTTCAATAGGTTCATTGAGGTTAGTTGAGAGATGTTCTTGCATTCCAGAGATTGGTCATGTTAGTGTTGTTACGTACTATTGTGTATCATTTAGTTGTTGGCTTTTTGGCCCCCTTCAGGCATTCCTCTTACGCAGCGGTTATGGCACAACTCAAGCCGCTTAGCCTAGTTAGTTAGGCAGGTAGACGGTTACGTGTCATGTAGCCCCAACCACAAGTTAGAAGGCCAGTTTATTGGCCTGTATTTGTGGGAGGGGCGTAAGTAGCACATTTATACCAGGCAGGCGCCTCCCTTGGGCGTGTCGACGGCTGCTGCGTACTCCTCCCAACCCACCCTTATTTTTCATAAACACCTTGCAGGGCATGCCCCCTTCAGGCATTCCTCCTACGCAGCGGTTATGGCACAACTCAAGCCGCTTAGCCTAGTTAGTTAGGCAGGTAGACGGTTACGTGTCATATAGCCCCGACCACAAATAACTCAATTTAACAATTAAGTATCTCCTTAAAAGGAGGAAGTCAACCCCCAGCCCACTGTGTTTTTTTTCTGTCCTCCTGGACAGGTGGACTAGGCGGTTTGTTCCCCCCTTTCTTATGGAAAGTGCGGGGAGCCTTCTTTTCGTTTGGGTAACGGCGTTGCCTTTTTTCCTAGGTACCTTGTCAGTTTGGCCGGCAGCTTATTTGCTGCCGGCCCCGCGCAGTTGCGCCTGGCTGGGGTATTTTGGCGGCGTCCTTGGTCCAGGATTCCCGGTCCCTGTGCGCCGCCATCTTCCGGAGGTGACGCGGGGACTCTCCTTTTGCATCACCTCGGGTAATCCGGCCGTGATTTTTTCACGGGCACGATTTTTTTCATAGATGCGATTTTTTTTATGCATCTTCCTGTGGAGGATTTACTGGGGAAGGGTGGATTGGCTATCCCTCCCCTTCCCCTATTTTGGGAGGCTGTGTGCTCCAGTTCAGTCTCTGGCTACATATGCTTTTTCAGCTAGCTCCCAGAGTCCTAAAATTGGTGTTGTTCCACTTGTGGTGTTTTTTTCCTCAGCTGCCTCCGGTCTGTTTTTCTTCCTTTCCTGCGTAGATAGGTGGTTTACAAATGTTTTATTTGTCCCTTTTTTCCCGCAGTGATGTCTCCTCCGCGGGATTCGGAAGGCAGGAAAGTGGATTCCAAGAGGAAGCATCTATCCTGCTACCATTGCAGCAGTCAACGGTTATTGTAAGCTGATCATACCTGCACTCGTAAGATCGCAGAAGCTAAGCAGCTTTAGGCTGGGCTAAGACCAGCTTGGGAGACCGGTTGGGAATCCCTGGGTGTGTTGACTTAACCTACACCTGGGGTTACAGCTGCGGTTAGAGGTTTCTGACCTCTAGTGAACCTATGTTGCAGGATATGTATCAATGGCTCTGTTAAAGGAGTCATAGGCCTGCTGGATGGAAAGGCTTCCTATTCGTGCCCAGGCCCCTATGGAGACCTCTGTCCCGGTAGAGAGACCTTCTTGGTCTCCTTAGTTTCTTCCTCCTCGGATGAGGAGGAGCTGACGTTGTGTTTTCTCCCTGGAAAGACACAGAAGTTGCTCAAGTCCATCAGGTCGGGGGACCATGATGTTGACTCGGGGAGTCTCCCGTTCCCGCTACTCGGGCACATCGTGTCTTCAAAGCGGATGAGACCCTCCTCTCTGTCATGATATTGTGTTTTCTCCCTGGAAAGACACAGAAGTTGCTCAAGTCCATCAGGTCGGGGGACCATGATGTTGACTCGGGGAGCCTCCCGTTCCCGCTACTCGGGCACATCGTGTCTTCAAAGCGGATGAGACCCTCCTCTCTGTCATGATATAGAGTGGAAAAAACCTGGAAAAGGTCCGGTTTTAACAAAGAAGTTTAAATCCATGTTTCCGATGGCTTAACCCTTGGTGGATTCGTGGGGATCCATTCCCAAGGTGGACATGGCTATTGCCAAGTTGTCCAAGCGCACTCTGGTTCCTGCAGACGATGGGTCTAGCTGCAGGACCCCCTTGCAGAGTGCACACTAAGACGGGGTGTTACGGCAGCTGCGGCTTCCGCTTCCACAGCCATAGCGGCTTTTTGAAGTCTCTACGTTCCTCCGATCTCGCCTGGATCAAATTCAAGTTGATGTGAACCAGAGGTTTGAACCAGATGCTTTCAAGACCATCAACCTGGCTACGGACTTCTTGTGCGATACCGCACAGCCCCAGTTGAAGCTAGCGAGGGAGCTTCCCGCTAGCAAAGCAAGTCCTGGGTATGAGGCCAAACACAGATCCTTGCTCTTGAAGCTAAGCAGCAGGTCTGTGGCTCATGGGAGACCAAGTGTGCCTTTGGCACCCTGTAACAATACTATCAAATAATGTCAGGGGCCTATATATAGCATGGCCCTGAGATCGGCGGCCCATATTCCATTTGGAGGAGCCAAGGATGGAAAATCCACCTCCTGACTACGGGCCTCTTCGAGGCTCTTGCTTAATTCCCGTTACTCCTGCCGTCCTGCCAATAAGCTTCATGTACCCGTCGGGAGTCGTCTCTCCCACTTCTGAGAAGAATGGATCCAAGAGATCTCGGATCCCTGGGTCCTGAATATCATTTTCAACGGTTATTTAGTCAACAACACCTCTATTCCACTGGACAGGTTTGTCAAGATCAACCTTCTACAAGCTGCCAAGGAGGCGATCCTAGAGGCCTACATTCAGGACTACATTTGCAAAAGGGCTCTGGAGGAGGTTCCGGCAGGAGAACGGGGCCTAGGGATCTATTCACCAGTTTTTCTGGTTCCCAAGGCTTCAGGAGATCTCCGGATGATTATCGATCTGAGATATTTCAATCGATTTATAAGGAAGGTGAAGTTTCGTGTAGAAACCATCAGGTCAGTAGTTCACGTCGTCAATCCTGGAGACGTGATGGCAACCCTGGACCTCAAGAATGCATATCTGCACATCCCGATCCATCCTGGTTCCAGGAAGTATATCAGGATCACGGTCCAGGTGTCCGGTGTCGTCAAGCATCTTCTGTTGCCCTTCTCTTTGGCATTTCTTCTGCCCCTCACACTTTTACCAAGGTGGTGGTTCTGTGGTGGCGGCTTTGAGGCTTCAAGGACTGACCATCATTCCTTATCTGGACGACTGGCTTTGAAAGCCTCTGCTCTAGCGGTCCTAACCCAACTTCTTCAGGTAACAATCTCCTTTCTGTTCCACCTAGGTTGGATCATCAGCTGGTAGAAGTCGAACGTGAGCCCGTCGACTTCAGTAAGATATCTAGGCTTCATAACCGACTCCGCTGGGATGTCGCTCCAGTTGACTCCAGAAAGAAGATTCCGGGTTCAGAACACGGCAAGTTCCTTTCCCGGCGAGTTCCAATCCGGACTCTCATGAAGATGTTGGGGCTCATGTCAGCGTCTGCGGAAGCAGTCCCTTGGGCTCTATGGCACCTCCGCCCTCTACAGTCGGAGGTCCTCTCCTAATGGAATGGCAGCCCTGCTGGGCTAAACTCCCTGTGCTCCCTGACTTGGCAAACTCGGTATTCCCTCAGATGGTGGTGCCATCTTTTAGACGGAAGTCTATGACCCAGCCAGTCTGGGTCATATTGACTACGGATGCGTCCTAAGTAGGCTGGGACGCTCACCTAGACGACACTCCAGTTCACGGGACCTGGTTTCCTCAGGAGTGGCTTCTTTCATCCAATCTCCGCGAGATTCAGGCTATCCGGCTAGCCCTCCTTCACTTAGCCCCTCAGATCCGGGGCAAAGCGGTGAAAGTCCAGTCAGACAATGTGACTGCGGTACTTTACATCAACCAGCAGGGAGGCACAAGATCACTTCCCTCTTGTCAGAGATCGGGGTGATTCTGGATTAGACAGAGTTGTACCTTCCCACTTATCTGCGATCCACATCCATGGCTCCCTCAATATGATAGCGGCTGAGCCGCGGTCTTCCGTCGGTAGAGTGGTCTTTACATCCGGAGAATCAAGCAGATAGTCCTCAAGTGGGTATGCCAGAGGTGGATCTCATGGCAACAAGGTTCAATGCCAAGGTGGAGAGGTTCTGCTCCCTCTACAGGGAGGACAACCCCTGGCGTTAGACGCTCTGTCAATATCCTGGAGGTTCAGGCTGGCTTACATCTTCCCTCCCTTTTCCATGATACCGAGGGTATTGATGAAAATCCGTCAGGATCAGGCCTCGGTGATAGCCATCATACTGTTTTGGCCGAAGAGATCCTGGTTTACCTAGCTCACCCAGTTGAGTCGAGGACAATATTGGAGGCTCCCCCACAGCAGACCCTGGTGTCGTGGGACACTCACCTCTGCTCAGATCTGCACAGATTCAACCTGACAGCCTGGAGGTTGATCAGTCCCTTCCCGGAATAGAAGGGCTTTCAGAGTCGGTCCTGAGAACGCTGTCTCATTCTAGAGCGGACCCTACCAAGAGAGCCTACTCTTGTATTATGAGGATATTCTCATCCTGTTGTACCTCAACTGAGGAGGCGTCTGCAGATCCGCCCCTCTCCGCTATCCTTCAGTTCCTGCAAAACGGCCTTGATAGAGGCCTTGCCCTTTACTCTGAAGATTCAAGTTTCAGCCATCTCAGCTTGCCTTAACAGGCTTTTTCTCAGGACCCGCTGATCAAACGGTTCCTTAAAGGAGCTGAAAGATTAAAGCCTACAGTACTGAGACCCTTTTTTTCAATGGGTTTTTCAGTAGTTCTCAGGGGTTAGCATCTCCCCCTTTGAACCGTTAGAGGAGGTGGACATCAAGTTCGTCACTTGGAAGTTTGTGTTTCTCCTTGCAGTGACTTTGGCCAAGAGGGTCTCTGAGCTTCAAGCTCTCTCAGCACATGAGCCCTATTCTTACATGACCGGGACCTTCTTAGATTCCTCCCGTATTGTAGGCCTAAAGTTCCTTCCTTCCAGAACATCAACCAGGTGATATTCCTCCCGGTTCTGTCGACATCTACCACCTCCTCCTAGGAACCTGCTAGACATCCTCTGGACGTCTCGAGATGTCTCCGGATCTATGTGGATAGATCAAGGAGTTCAGGAAAGATGAGAATCTGCTAATCCTGTTGCCGGTAAGTTTAAAGGCTATAAGGCATCCAAACCTTCCATCAGTCGGTGGATTGAGGAGGCTATTAAGGAATCCTTTGTTTCCACAATCTCTGGACCCTCCGGGATTCGTGAAGGCCCACTCTACTAGAGTTGTGGCTACTTCTTTTGCCGAGAGGAGTCTTCTGCCTCTCAACATGATTTGCAAAGCTGCCTCCTGGAGCTCTGAATCGACATTCATCTCCCATTATAGACTAGATGCCAGTCTAGCTGAGTTTTCGGCCTTTGGGCAGACTTTTCTTAGTTCTGCCAGGCAGGAAGGCCCTCCCTAGGGGTTTTTTCTTGCTATCTCCCCATCTGTGCTACTGGTAGGACGTAAGGGAATCGTTAATTTCTAACGATAATTTGTTTTCCCTTAGTCCTAACAGCAGCACACAAATTTCCCACCCTAGTAAGTCTAGTTTTTTTCTTGCTATAAACACAGTGGGCTGGGGGTTGACTTCCTCCTTTTAAGGAGATACTTAATTGTTAAATTGAGTTATTAGTCTTGGGCTCATTAAACATTCCGCCGGTCCTGCCAGTCCACGGGGGGTGGTTAACCCCATCTGTGCTGCTGTTAGGACTAAGGGAAAACAAATTATCGTTAGAAATTAACGATTTTCATCAGTTTGCGTTGTCACAACATCAGACCTGACCCATCACTCAGGCCGCGGCCGTTTCGACCCTTTTGTTGATATTCTGATGCATGTATGCCTTATGTCAGTGTCGGCATACTACCACAGCCAGGATCATCATTGCATGTCATTTTTGAGGTCACGTCACAGCTTGCCATTCTCAGTTGATGTGGTCAGTTACATCTTTTGCTAAGGTAGTAGGACAGAAAGAAAAAAAAAAATCACATTACGGGTGGATTTCCCATTAGGTTACGAGCTTTGCTACTTGATGTTTTATTTTTAGGTTGTTATAGGTGCAGAATGTTGGGTAAGTCACATTTTTATCAGTTTGCGGTGTCACAACGTCAGACCTGACCCGTCACTCAGGCCTCGGCGGTTTCAACCCTTTCGTTGGTATTCTGATGCCTGCATGCCTTGTGTTAGTGTCAGCACTACCACAGCCAGGGTCATCATTGCATGTAATTTTTGCTGTTCAGGTCCTGTCACAGCTCTCCATTCACTGTTGGTGTGCTCTATTACGTCTTTTGCTCATGTAGGAGGAAAATAAAAAATATATAAAACTTTATCAGCTTATAAACTCGCTACTTGACGTTTCTTCATACGTTGCTATAGGTTCAGAGTCTTGGGTAAGTCACGTTTTCATCAGTTTGCGGTATCACAACATCAAACCGAACACGTCGCTCAGGTCACGGCGGTTTCAACTATTTGGTTTTATTGCCATTTCTTGGCCCCCAGTATAATCATTTTCTTTCCAACTTTCCATTCAGGGTGCCCGGTTTGTGTCTTTCAGCAATTACTGGCATCAGTAACAGACCAAGGCCTTGAGAATACTCTGTTGCGGTTCCCACGACACCACTCGCCACTGGTGTTGGGCGCGAGTATTCGCAGGGCGAGTTTTGGTCTTGAATGTCGTGATTTCGAGATTTTACGAATATGTCGAATACATGACCCCATATTTGCAATTGCGTATATTCGCTCTTAAGGTGGATAGTGAGTGATAGGGAAACTGTATCTTTAAAAAAAAAATAATAATAACTTCAGACCTAATTTCCCCAACCTTAGTTGCTTCTTTAACAATTTCCACTGTTCCTGTCAGAGTAAAGATTTAATAGGTAAAACTGTCCTGCGAATGTTCGTCACTTGAATATTCGCATTATTCTATTTGCAATTGGTATTTCTTTACCTACCTAGCGTTAACAGGTTGTGTCAGACTCCAGTACACTGCATGTATTGCGATAATTCATATGTCTTTTCGCGCCCTTCCATTCGCACAAACGACTCCCGCAATTTCATGCTTTCAATATGTGTAAAGCTGTTTAAACGTTATTAATAACGTACAGATTCCATGCGCACGCGAATATAACTTTAAAAATTAATTGCAAGTCATGATATTGAATGCGAAATAACGAATATTGCGAAATCACGAATGTGTGACGAATGTGATGCGGGTTGCTTGTCAAATGTTGCAAAGTCGAATGTGGGTCTTTGCACTCATCACTACTCAACACCTCTCAGTCGTGCGGCATGTTCGTATGCCGGTGTCCAATTTAGGGTTGAAACCAACAGCTATCGGGCCATTCCTTCAGGTGAGGTGCGGCATATGCTGCCTCTAGGTACGAAAGTTCTGGCCCATATTATCCGGAAGCTAGGTCAGTGGCGCTCTGCATGTTCAATAGGTTCATACCTCAATCTAGTCAAGAGATGTTCTTGCATTCCAGAGTTTGGTCATGTTAGTGTTGTTGCTGGCACTGGTTTTTGTTGCCATTTTATGGCCCCTAATATAATCATTCTCTTTCCGACATTCCATTCAGGGTGCCCGGTTCGTGTCTTTCAGCAATTACTGGCAGCAGTAACAGACCAAGACCTTGAGAGTACTTTGTTGCGGTCCTAACGGCACCGCTCAACACCTCTCAGTTGTGCGGCATGTCTGTATGCAGGTATCCAATTTTAGTGTTGACACAGACAGCTACCGGGCCTTTCCTTCAGGTCAGGTGCAGCATGTGCTGCCTCTGAGAACAAAGTTCTGGCCCATGTTATCTGGAAATTAGGTGCTCTGCATGTTCAATAGGTTCATACCTCAACCTGGTCGAGAGATGTTCTCACATTCCAGAGGTTGGTTATGTTAGTGTTGTTGGTATAAACTATTGTGTATCATTTAGATGTGGGTTTTTTGCCCCCTTTCAGGCATTCCTCCTACGCAGCGGTTATGGCACAATTCAAGCCGCTTAGTTTAGTTAGTTAGGCAGGTAGACGGTTACGTGTCATGTAGCCCCGACCACAAACTGTACCAGACACCGAGAGGCTCAAGGACTGGCCCACCTCCTGCTCAACATATGTGTACTGGGCTGGCACAGCTTTTATAGAGAAGTAATGACTGCCTGGGACTCTCCACCTTTGGTGGACACAAGCCAATAGTTCTCTGAGTCCATGATATGGAAAGTGAGGGACTGTAGTACCAGCAACTTAGCCAGGTGCTGTTGGATGAGTGCACATATACTGTTGTCTCTTTGCAAGAACCTCGGTGATCTATTGCTGGCAAAACATGTGATAAGGAGTAGTAGGAGCATCAGGAGCGATAGACAAAAGGAAGGAACACAGCCTCTTTCTTCTGAGGTTGAGGAGCCCTTACTGCAGGAGAAGGTGTGCTAACTGCCTACCTTTATGAACCTGTGCACCGCTAGTTGTTTCCTGAAAGGTAGGTTTCTTAGTAGCAGACGTTCTACCCTGGGTGTGTTTGGCTCCAGATCTCCTGCTGGCTTATCGGCACACTGCCATCCTGCTGCTGTCTCACGGGCAATCTGCCACCCTCACCCCTGATGATGATGATGTCCCCTTCTCACCCAGCTCCCATGTGCAATCGTCTACATCATCATTAAATATAGTCTATTGGTCACTTACGTGACCCTCACCAGTCTCATGGCCGTGTTTCAGACCGCTCACATGTGCTCCCACACGACTGTCATCATCGCTAGTTGCTAGTTCAGAACAGATTAAGTATTAATGGCGCAGCAAGTGTACTTAATATACACCTATATATTCGACCACCTGTTGTCAATGAGTCTGATGAACAGTAAGTTTATGTATAACAGAACAGATTACGTTTTAACGACGCAGCAAGTGTACTAGATAAAGATGCCTATATATTAGACTGCGTGTTGGCAATTAGTCTAATGCACAGTAAGTCCATTTATAACAGAACAGATTAAGTATTAATGGCGCAAGTGAACTAGATAAACACGCCTAGATATTAGAGAGCCTGCTGAGATTAAGTCTGATGCACAGTAAGTCTATGTATAACAGAACAGATTAAGTATGGCGTAGCAGATTAACTAGACAAACACGGCTAAATATAAGACCGCCTGTTGACAATGAGTCTGACACAGAGTAAGTCTATGTATAACAAAATAGATTAAGTATTAATGGTGCAACAGGTGAACAAAATGCATAGGGTGATTACACTGAGCCTGCACTGTCACAGCAGTCTTCCTATGATCTCCCTACACTGTCCATGCACTCTCCCTGCACTGTCCCTATCCAATATTCTACAATTAAAAGCTTTCTAAAAAACTGTCCCTTGCGCTTGCCACGTCTCTCCCTATTCTCAGTTCACAGTGAAATGACGGTAACCACGTGGGATGAGGCTTTTATAGTATATATATATAATAATACATTTCAAATCGGGTCTTTCAGCGTTGTATGCAAAAGTGCTCTGTGGCATGAAAATATGGGTTTATTCCCCCAACTACAGCAATACAGTATGTCACCGCAAAATTTTAAAACAGGTTTTTCAGCAAACAACTATGTAACTCTGTGGCATGACAATACGGGTTTATTCCCCAAACTACAGAAATGCAGTATGTCACCGCTAAATTTTAAAACAGGTTTTTCAGTGTTGTATGCAAAAGTGCTCTGTGGCACCATATTTTGTTCATTTGTTTTACAAATGTTTGCTCTCTCTATCCATCCTCCCTACCTAAGCTCTTGAAATCAATGACAGTAACAGCAAATAATGTCAGAGTGATACTGACATAGCTAAGCGTGAATGCATAGTTAACAATATTAGCAAATAGAATTTTTAAAACTACACTGTAGTTGCATGTGTTATGCATTTTTCGTATTGCAAAGCTTCCAAAAATTGTCCCTTATTGAGAGCAGATGTATAAAAACACACAGCGTTATGGCAAAAAGACTTGGCTTGTTGGGGCCAAGAGGCCAAAAATTAGGCCTCAACGGGGGCAGAAGCTCCTTCCCTACATAAACAAGTGTTAACTGTCAAAAGGAAGAATAGCTTCTTCTGAACAAGCCTGAAAAAACATTACCTTTTAATTGGAAACAGCAGCAGCAGTAGTAGCAGCACAGCATGGAACAGACAAGGCAGCAGATGTGCAGCAAGATGTGTATATGGTGTTTCTTGGTAATAAAGTTATTTGGCCTCCCTTTCAGCAGGAGAAAAACATTCCCCCATTTTGCTTTCATAGCGAGAGTTTAAAAGCATGACTATCCAGTAATCATGAGATTGCTTCATGTGAATTATACGACTGTCAGTGTGTAAGAAATCAAGCACACAGCTTGCTATTCTGGCCGGTGTGCACGAGGAGACATTTCTTTCTGGCTCCATCCCCTACTGAGATGTTTGGGTCTCGTGGCTGTTGTCATCATCATCCTCCTGCTTCTCGAGCACCGACTCCTCCTTCTCTTCCCCTAGTGGCAGCTCCTTATCCTCCTCCTCCATTGGACATTCACCTTGTGGGTTCCCAACATCTACAGGACAGACCGAAAGATGTGTAAGCTATTCTTCTTCCTTTATCGTACCTTGCATCAGCATACGCATCTAAAATATATATGAGGGAACTGACATTGTTTATGCTGCAGTTGTCCCTGCTAACAAATTTTGTGGCCTCTTTGATTGGCTTCATTAAGTGACAGGCATCTCTAATGTTCATCTGTTCGCCTGTCGCCTGATGTTTAAGAAATTCTATCACAAGCAAACTGATCCATCATTCAATACACCTGAAGAACTAGAGGCCCTTTCTATTCTAGAGGCACTATTGGATGAACAAGAGACGGCAAACAGTAAGTTACCGCCACACTTACTTCCTAAGTCCAAACGTTTCCCCCCTCTATCTATCTTCTCCAACATTGATATGTTTGTGAGACTGGTGACTGAGGAATTACAGAGAATCCCCCGAAAAATCCAACAGGATAACCTGACACACCAACAACGTCAGGCCCTGGAACAGCTGAGGAAATTAGAAGGGGTGGTAAACAAACCCTCTGATAAGGGTGGCAATGTGGTCATCTGGCCTGCAACTATGTATGGGAGGGAAGCGTTTGGACAGCTACGCAACAGTGAGTGTTACAAACGACTCACATTTAATCCATTGACATCATTCCAATCACTCCTGCAATCCATTTTACTGAGGGCGGTGGAATCCAGTATCATCACAGTGAAGGAGATGACATGTTTGATTGAAAAGAACTCCATCATACTTACCTTTTACCTTTTGCCAAAGGTGCATAAGAACAAAAGTACCCCCCCCCCCTCCCCATTTAATATTGCATATGATGTAGTGGGAAGTGGGGAAAAAATTCCAAATAGGGTGAAATTGCAAAAAAAAAGCAATTCCACCACAGTTTTGCGGCTTTTTAAATTCCGACGTTCAATGTGCGATAAAACTGACCAGTTACTTTTACTCTACAGGTCAGTATGAATCCGTCGATACCCTATATGTATGGGTTTTCTTGCGTTTTGATAGTGAAAAAAAAATTCAAAAGTGGGAAAAATCAGTTTTACTTTTTTGTCACCATGTTTTGACCCCTATAACTTTTTTTAATTTTATGTACGGAGCTGTATGGGGGCTCATTTTATGTGTCATAATCTTATCTTTTTATTGATGCCATTTTGGCATGTGTATGACTTTTTGATCACCTTTTATGTAATTTTTTGTGGAAAATGAAGCGACCAAAAATGGCGAATCCGCCATTTGGACGCTTTTTTCCGTTTTGCTGTTTGACGTATGGGGAATATTTTTATATTTTTATACTATGGCCGTTTTCACCCATGATGTGTATCACCCATGATGTGTATTTAAAAAAAAAAAAAAAATATTTTTATTTTAGCAAAAGAACTTTTATGATTTTTTTTTTTTTTTTTTTATATATTTTTTTTTACACTTTTATATAGCTCCCATAGGGAACTATAACTTACAATCATCTGATTGCGATTTTCATACATTCCAATGCAATAGCAATATGAAAAAATCGCATATTTCCTATGATGTCTATTACAGGCAAGGCTCCATAGGAAATACTATACAGCAGCCTGGGTTTCATTCATAGAGACCCAGGCTACTACAGGCACGCTCCGGCTCCTCCGATCGCCACACGGTGGAGCCGGAGTGCAAACCGAAAGTAAAACCACGGCATCTGAGGGGTTAAATGTCCGCGATCGGCATCGCTGCCGGTCGCGGACATTAGCCACGGGTGTCTGCTACAGGAACCATGCGAACACCCACGGCTAAGGCGCCCACATAGAGCAGGAGCGGGCGCCATCTTTAAAGACCGGACACAGGATGTACATGTACGTCCTGTATCCTTAAGAGGTTAAGGACACCTTCTACATACAGCTCCAGAGGACAGCTATGGGGGCGTCTTGTGCGCCCTCGTATGCTAATTTGTTCCTAAGGCTGTGGGAGAGGAGGACCTTCCTTACGGACCCTGTCAGACTGAGCAAACGGGTACAGTTTTGGTACCGTTATATTGATGACATCCTCTTTGTCTGGAAGGGGTCCAGAGAGGAATTGAAGCTATTCATGGACACTCTAAACATCAACAACTGGAATATTAAATTCACATACAAGACCGGAAAAATAGATATGGACTTCCTGGACCTACTTTTGAGGGTTGATGAGGAGGGATATAAACAGACCGACCTATTCCGGAAAAAAACCTCAGTCAATAGCCTGCTGATGGCTAATTCTGCCCACCCCAAAAAACTGATCTCAGGAATCCCTATAGGCCAGTTCCTCCGTATTGGAAGAATCTGTTCCAAGGAGGACGATTTCCTTAAACAAGCAGGCGAATTGGGACATAGATTTAGAATTAGGGGGTATGATGAACAATCCATAAGGCAGGGCCTCTGGCGGGCCAAAAGAGCAGAACGTAACAAATTAATATATGATGTCAACAAACGCCCTCAAAAAGATGGGAGGGACCAGGTACGGTTTGTCACCACCTTTTCCTATGGGCACCAGAGGATTAGGGATGCTCTCAATAAATATTGGAACGCATTACATACTGATGCAGCCCTCCGGGACCACTTACCCAAGCAAGCCCTAATAACATTTATAAAGAACAAAAATTTAAATGAACTGCTGACTAGTGATGTCGCGAACATAAAATTTTCAGTTCGCGAACAGCGAACGCGAACTTCCACAAATGTTCGCGAACAGGCGAACCGGGCGAACCGCCATAGACTTCAATAGACAGGCGAATTTTAAAAACCAAAGGGACTCTTTCTGGCCACAATAGTGATGGAAAAGTTGTTTCAAGGGGACTAACACCTGGACTGTGGCATGCTGGAGGGGGATCCATGGCAAAACTCCCATGGAAAATTACGTAGTGGACGCAGAGTCGGGTTTTAATCCATAAAGGGTATAAATCAACTAACATTCCTAAATTGTTTGGAATAACATGCTTTAAAACATCCAGTGTGTGTATACGATCAGGTATGATGTTGTATCGATCAGGTAGTGTAAGGATTACGCCCGATTCTCAGACATTGACATACCAAACTCCTCTTTTAATGCACCGCAAACAGTCCATTTGCACAACCGCAAACTCCCCATTTGCACAAGGTTGGATACCAAGCTAGCCACGTCCCGGTGATGTCATTGAAGGTTTATTCCTCCACCCAGCCACGTACAACACCAAGGGTCCCCGACAGGTCAATTGAATTGATTTTTCGAACGGGGAGATAGTTAAAAAAAACGCTGGCTCCCTCCCCTTTGTTTTAATCCACGGTCACTGCTTCTGCGCTGTGCAATTTACTGTCACACCCGATATGAGTGGTATTTTCTGTAGTACTATTTTCATCAGTTTAATCCCTGTTACATCCCATATCAGGGATTGCCTTTTGTGAAAAAAAATTTAGGCCGGGTATCTTCGACTGCCTTCACAATGACAGACCAAACACTCATACACCAAACTGAATTGATTTCAGGAACCGGGAGATGGAAAAAGCAGCTTGGTCGGTCCTCATACTCCCAAATTGGGGCACTGCGCGTGCACAGAGCAATGTGCTGTGACACCCTATATGAGTGGTGTCTTAACTAGTACTATTCCTATCAGCGGCGGGCGGCTGCGTGGTAACTTGAGAGCAGGTGACCAAAGCTGAGCTGGAGGAAGATGGTGCGTCAAGGTTCTTAGCGGAAGCTGTTGAAGATTGGGTGTCCTGTCTAAGCCAGTCAACTACGTCCTCAGAATTTTTCGGGTTCAGGGTACATGGCCTCTGAACACTAGGCATTATTCCAGGGACAGTGGAAATCACAGCACCACGACCACGACGGCCCCTGCGGGTGGCCTGCCTCTGCCTGTCATTTTTTTCGATAAGTGGTACTGTGCCACCCTGTATCAGTGGTGGGCACTGGCAGTGGGCACACTACAGTCTGTGGAAGTGGGCCTGACACACACTGGCAGCAGTCAAGCAACTGAAATTATACTAATGTGTAAAAATTAAATGCCTTATTTATCGTCAAGCTACTGTGCCACCCGGTATCAGTGGTTGGCACTGGCAGTGGGCACACTACAGTCTGTGGAGGTGGGCCTGACACACACTGGCAGGCAACTAACCTTAGATTAAAGTGTAAAAATGAAATGCCTTTTTTTGATGCAAAGTCCTGTACCACAGGGGATGACAGGGGTGGGCACTGGCAGTGGGCACACTACAGTCAGTGGAAGTGGGCCTGACACGCACTGGCAGCAGGCAAGCAACTGAAATTAGACTAATGTGTAAAAATTAAATGCCTTTTTTTATGCAAAGTACTGTGCCAGCCGGTATGAGTAGTGGGCACTGGCAGTGGGCACACTACAGTCACTGGAAGTCAGCCTGACACACACTGGCAGGCAACTAAACTTAGATTAAAGTGTAAAAATTAAATGACTTTTTTTGATGCTTGATGCAAAGTCCTGTGCCACATGGGATGACAGGGGTGGGCACTGGCAGTGGGCACACTACAGTCAGTGGAAGTCGGCCTGACACACACTGGCAGCAGGCAAGCAGCTGAAATTACACTAAAGTGTAAAAATGAAATGCCTATTTTGATGCAAAGTCCTCTGCCAGCCGGTATGAGTGGTAGGCACTGGCAGTGGGCACACTACAGTCACTGGAAGTCAGCCTGACACACACTGGCAGGCAACTAAACTTAGATTAAAGTGTAAAAATTAAATGCCTTTTTTTGATGCAAAGTCCTGTACCACACGGGATGACAGGGGTGGGCACTGGCAGTGGGCACACTACAGTCTGTGGGCCTGCAGCTCCTCACACACAGGCAGGCCAGGCAACTGCAATATGTATATGTAAAAAAAAAGCAGACTAATGTTGCAGCCCTAAAAAGGGCTTTTGGGGTGCTGTCAGGACGCTGTCCTTACAGCAGAGATCAGATGAGTCTTTCAGGACTGGAGTGGACACTGAATTCACTAGCCTAGCTATTGATTTCCCAATTAAATCAGCAGCAACTACACTCTCCCTCCTCCCACTAAGACTGCAGCTTCAGAATGAATCTAAAATGGATGCTGTTCAGGAGGTGGAAGGGTCTGGGAGGGAGGGTATGCTGCTGATTGGCTGGAATGTGTCTGCTGACTGTGAGGTACAGGGTCAAAGTTTGCTCAATGATGATGTATAGGGGGCGGACCGAACATCGCATATGTTCGCCCGGCAGAGGCGAACGCGAACAAGCTATGTTCGCCGGGAACTGTTCGCCGGCGAATAGTTCGGGCCATCTCTACTGCTGACTAGAAGCCATTATGTGGGCACAAGACCTGAAAAGACCTTTGGGTCCAAGGGACCAAAATGGGGAAGTCGTCCTTGTGGAGGCTGTGTGGCATGTCCCAATGTACTGCGAACAACAACCTTTACCAACTCCTCGGGCAATAGACTATATGAAATTACTCAAACAATTACATGCAATACAGTGGGGGTGATTTATCTTGCGAATTGCCCCTGCGGATTATTGTATGTAGGCCTGACCACCAGAGAAATGAAAAAGAGGATAAGGGAGCACGTTCTGGGTATTGAGGCAGCCAGGGATGAACAGGACATCACCAAATTAAAAACTATCCCCAGACATTTTAAGCAATACCATGCATGCAATGGTTCTCTATTACGAGTAAGGGGGATTGACAGGGTACACTTTGGCCTAAGGGGAGGAGATTGGAAACGCCTCTTGGTACAACTAGAGGCACGATGGATATTTAAATTGAACACTGTGGTCCCTCAGGTACTTAATGAAGGACTGAGCTTTGCCTCTTTTATCTAACTGATATGACACTTGTTTCATGGTAGGCTCAATCCATGTCTTGCCTGACGACTCTTTTGCTCTGGTTTAAAGCACATACAGGATATGTGGCTCTGGTTTTAATCTACATTTGTTTGTTTGTAATTTTAAGGAATATATATTCTGTGAGATTGCTCATTGCTTTGTCTCCCCCTTTTCTTCATAGATCACACCGTCTTGGGCCATAACCTATCTGACTTGAGTGAATACCTTTTCAACAGTGCACTTGCTTTGATGATCTATCTGGGACGGACATCTATTTACTCACTATCTCATTTTTCGTTTCTCGTTACTGCTTTTTTATGTTTACACGATATATTTATAGTAATTATAATTGTACAACTATGTAATCATGTAATTGGAATTATGCACAGGATACATTATATGAACCCACACTTATGGTATACATCAAATGGTTGTAGCATGTGGATTATCTTTGTCACATTTTTCACGCGTGATCACTGGCACTGGCACTTTATCACTTGATTTGGCACCTTTGTATGTATTTAAGTACTCTTTTTCATGATTTACAAATTTTTTTACCTTATTTATGCATAATCATGTACTTATTATGGTTTGACTGGTCATTAGGGCGAAGATTATTATGCACGTTATTATGGTTTAGGGGACACTGTTGTTAACATGACATACAGGATGGTTCTGTTGCGAACATGCATGTTTTTCCTCCCCGCCTTGTGATGCGCATATGTCGTCGCATGGCTGGGCGAACGCATGTTCGCACAGTGTGATTGATACCACCGTGCAATATACACACCGTTCCTGCTTATGTGACACAGATTCGCGATCACGATCACGAGATCGTGGGCTCCGCCTGATCTGATGATGCCATATAAGAATGGCTAAAATGAAAGAACAGTCTCCTGGACATTGTCAACACCTTCCACATGCCAGTGTATTTTTTTATTTTTTTTTTAAAGCGTTGCACAACTTAGTTTATCC
Source organism: Bufotes viridis (assembly GCA_033119425.1). Lineage (NCBI taxonomy): Eukaryota > Metazoa > Chordata > Amphibia > Anura > Bufonidae > Bufotes > Bufotes viridis. The sequence goes on along the minus strand of CM065592.1, from coordinate 144,956,752 downwards.
CATTGTTGCTGACCACATTGCCAGTTGGAGTTGGCAGGGAGAAATCAGCAGGATGTTTGCTGTTTGATGCATTTTAAATGTAATGTGTGGTTACACTCATCCAGACCAATTGGCTGTAAAAATGCATGGCAACACTTGACTTCGCACTTGTGGTGAGAGAGGGGGAGTTGGGGTGACAATCTGCTCTGCACTGTTGGGGAAAAGAGGATGTCCATGGAGGAGGAGATGGATGGAGGAGGATAAAAGGCTGGTGTGGAAAGCAGTCAAAGACATAAGTGGAAGTGTCAATAGGATGTGGTCTTCTTGCTGTGAGGGTGCCTTACCATGAAAACATTGGCCCAGTGTACCATGTAAGAAATGTGCGGTCCATGCCTGTAGCAGCTACTCCAGCTGCCCACCATGGTGTGCACCTTGCTACACAGCAAGAATTGCAAAGGAGCTACCCACATTCTCTGCCATAAGATGCAATAGAATTCTGGTGCCTTTGTGTTTGAACACCCACGGCACAGCAATGCTTTTGGCTTTCAGCACTGTGGAAACAGTTGCACACTCCTCAAAGAGCTAGCGGCAGCCAAGCCTTACTTAAGTCTTGCATGTTTTGGTTCTGCACCCACAGAATCGGCGGCATAACCAGTTCCCAAAGCATATCTGACCCTGGCAGTTCTTTGGGAGGTTCTGGACGTACATCAGATTGTCATATGTTATCGTGAGCATCTTGGCACACCTCCCAATTCCCTTCTCTGTATTAGCACCATGTGTCACTGTCACTACCACTGCCCCACCATGGCTATGTGTGCCACCACTGACACATCTATGCATAGGGTCCCCCATCTCCCATGAACCTCCTCATCATAGTGTGTGTTGGGGTTTTGTTGCCTCTTAGTAGGAAGAAAGAGGGTGCCCTAACAGGTGGGACAGTGAAGACAGAGATGATACAACTGAAAGTCGTCTCTGGGGTTGCAAGGAAGAGGTGGAGGAGTATTGCTGTAACCAATGGCTCCAAGACACATTGTCAGAGTTAGAAGTAACCTCCACATCCTGCTGTGACTGAGAGGATGAGGGAGTCATCCAGTCCACAATCTCATTCTCTTTATCTTTAATAATTTTACACCTTTCAGAAGCCAGGGAGAACTGATTCTGTGAGGACGAGGCATGCATCTTTCATTTTGCACTCTTCCATGTCCCAGCCATTAAATTATGAGGCCTTTAAATGACACAGGTTTGTAACACACAGATTATTTAACAGTACTAGCAAAATTGCAAGTGTTTTATCTGTAATTTAAAGACAGAGATGCAGTTAAATGTCCAGAAACCTCCCTTGTACAAATACACTGCACATTGGTATTAAGAATTTACAATGGTACTAATGCAAATTTTGCTGTGAAATGCGTTTGAACTATATGGTCTGATGCATTAATACTGGCCCTTCAGAAAACAGTCCAGTGTGACAATGCAATATTTTTGCATTGATGATAAACATCTTTTGAACTAGACACTGATGCAGTTAATGTCTTCACTAACATGGTTATAAATTGCATTACTGATGTCAAATGCATATGTTGCTGCTGCTGCTGCTGTATCCTATCCATCCCCTATTTTGCGGCTCTGTACTTGCTCAATAACACGGCTATGGTAATGGAATTATTATTGCTGCATTTTTATTTTTATTGCAGTAACATTTTTTAACTCTTTTTTTTTTTTTAAAGAATAACACATATTTACTGAAACTTGGGTATGTGCAGTGATGCCATACGTCCTTTAAACTAGACACTGTGACGTAATTGCCTTCAGTGACAAGGTTATAATTTGTGTTACTGATGTGAAATGCATATGTTGCTGATGTTTACTATACACCCCTTATCTTGCAGCAATGTACATGTTCATTGACACAACAATAACCCACTGAGAATTCCATACAAAAACTGACCTAAGAGGTAGAACTGAATTAAAATAAAAATGCCTCACTGATACAGATTCTATTAATAATATACAGGAGGGAGAACACACTATCCTCCCTCTTACTATAGATAGCACATGCAGGTTAGCTGTAACATGCTGATGTAGATGTTTAGACATGCACCAAAATGTAAATAGCACCAAAGAGGATTTTTTTTTTTTTTCTGGGCTAAAGATGTTAATGTCTTATCCTGAGGATAGATAGGTTATCAATATCAGATCTGGGGATCCCACACCCGACATCCCCATAGTTCAGCTTTTGAGGCTGCTGCTGTGTAAGAAACCAAGAGCAGGAGACTTCTTTCACTTGACTTGGAGCTCAGCTGAAGTACCTCGGCAGGCCTACTACAAAAGATTTGGATCCAGCTTCATACACTGGGTGTGTACTTTTGTGATGTTAATGGATTTTTTGGCAAGTGCATTTTTTGCAGTAAAAACAGCAGCTTTATTACATGAAATACAGGCTGTTTTGTAAGCTGGTGCGTTTACAGGCATTTTGACAACACCTTCTCTTGTAAGGGAAAAACAACATGAAGAAAAGATAGTAGTAGTATGCAAAAAAGGCAGAAAATGCAAAAAAAAAAAAAACACCTCAAAATCATATGATGGCCAAAGAAGCTACTTGACCTCCCTGAGACAAATCCATGTGTGTAAGCACCCTCAGGGGATCGAGATTATTTTTTTCCTAGAAATCAGACCTCTTTTTTCTTTTCAAAAGGGACTCTGAAAAATGGCTTAAATTGCTATGGACAACTTCTCTATCTGTCATGTATATTCACACAGGCATTTTATGATACATTTTTACTGAACGTTATAGAAAAGTGAAATATACATTCTTCATTTATGTTCCCTGCCTTGAAAATACACAGTTTTCTATGGAAGTTTTTGATGAAGTTTTTTTGAGCCAAAGCCAGAAGTGAATGAGAAATATTAAGGAAGAATTTTTACTTCTCCTTCCTGCTGGATCTACTTCTGGCATCACCATGGCATTTTTTCAGGCATTTTGTTCCCTACTGAGTAGATTAAAAAACGCTTGAAATTTGCTGGTCCAAAAAAGAAAAAGATGCCAGAGACACCAAAAAATTCTACTAAATAGAAAATATCAGTAGCCAAAAAGTGCTTGTATATACTGTATTTATTATTTCCCTATTCGTATTTCAGCTATTATCCTGAGTTAGCAAAAAAAAGAATGAAAAAATAGGTGCAAAAAACACTCCAAAAACACATGCTAAAAACCTATGTATAAATCCACACTTAGGGCTCATATGCACACAACTGTTGCTGCTTTTGAGGTCCACTAATTGTGGATCCGCAAAACATGGATACCGGCGTATGTGTTCAGCACTTTGCAGAATGTAAAGTCCTGCCCTCTATAGAATTGTCCTATCCTTGTGAATAGGACATGTTCTATTTTTTTGTGGGGCCATGGGACGGATATATTGATACAGACAGCACACAGCAAATTGAAGTGACCCACAAAAATGCGGATTGGATGTGGCCCAAAAATAAGTTTGTGTACATTAGCCCATATTCTTGTTTTGATGTATCTCCCCCAATGTATAAGTCAACAAAGACAGACTTCGGAGCAGAGCATCTGATATATTTTAGAGGCCTAGTTTATACTATGACGTAGAGAACAAAAAGATTCTGTAATTGTGTCTGTAAACTGTTATGCGAAGTAAAATTTAAACTTTAAATGCATATAAGTAAATCTCCGCTGATAACCTAACTGTTCACATTTAATCACAGAGGTAACAGTTTAGTGATCATGTGCTGCTCTCATGTTTTCAGTCAGAATGTGTTTTAAAGTAAGCATAAAAGAGCATAAGTGGTTTCAGTTAGTTACACATGATTAATTCTCTAACACTTCTCTGCAGGTCCCTTTAGGTCACAACTGCTTGAATACAATACTCTGGGCAATTTTACTAAAAATCTGAACCCAATAAAAGAATATCTTTTACCATCAAAACAATAAAACTGTAGTGCTTTGCCAGTGCCTCATTGAATTTCTTTTTATCTTATAAAACTTGTGATCTTTACGCCTCTTAAAGGAAAAAAAGTTACTTCAACAAAAGTTGTTTTCAATATCTGACAGTGCACTTTGCATTTAAAGTATACCAAGACACAAAACTAATGTTCTATGGTCTAGCAAATTTGCATAAAAACTTGTGAAGAGGGCAATGGAAAGAAAAAGTATTTTGAGTGTCATTTCATCACAACTGAAATTGAAACCCCCCTTTCCATGCACATTAAAGAAAGTGTAAGATCTCATACCTTACATCAGTGGGGTACATAGAGAAGTAAGGGCCCCATAGCAAGGATCAAACCAGGCCCCCCACACAGGACAGAAGGGTTTCCACCTTAACCCCTTTCAATGACCCTTGGGCCATTTTTCCACTGCCTCATTTGCTAAAAGTTGTTACTTTAGGGGGTAGAGTCCTGACCAAGTTTTCACCTCCAGTAGAAGAGGAGACTGGGCCCCCTCTTGCCCTAGGTCCCATAACAGTCTCATGGTCTGCCCCTATGGTAGTTACGCCCCTGTCTCTCTAGCTTGAGGCCTAGTACTGAGGAGTGAGGCAAAACACAATCTCTCACTTCCTCTGCGAACTCAAGACTAGACTAGGGGTGGTGCTAAACAGTCCACATCTTAGCCTCCTCTAGGAGCTATATCATGGTTTATTAACCCCAGACGATCCATACAAGAACCATACTCGTTATACATGGCATTAAATCACAATAAATGGTACTAAATAACATGACAAACATTAGAGAACAAAACAATTCTCCAAGCACCCAGGTCTGGGTTACTGCACATAAAGTGCCATAAGCACTCTGTAAATTGGATATCTCTTTGAACAATTGTTTGGTGGCTGCTACATCTGTATACAGTTAGGTTGTCTAGGTTTGCCACCACATCCAAGCTCTTAATACCTTCCCAAATGCAGCAACCCCTCTAACGCTCTTGCTTTGCCCAATTTACCTTTAGCTCTGCAGCCCTCTGTGTTCCTCCTTTTTTGCCAGTACCTTCATTAGCTATCCATTGCCCCATGAATATATTTCTAATCCTGATGACATACTGTATAAGGCCATTTACAACATGTCCCCTGCGTATATCACTGCCCTGATCTCTTGATACCTTTCCCCATGTAATCTCCATTCCAAAACTGTGATCTTCCAATAGTTCCCCAAGTGTAATATCTTGATAAATCTAAAAGGCTTGAAAGTGGATCATCTGGATTGCATCTGGTTTTGTGCAGGCTAGACTGGGGTGCAAAGTCTAAAGAGCCCCCTGGTTTTTACCGTAAGCCCCTACAAGGAGGTATCTCCAGAATACTTACCAGTTGGTAACCTGGCACATTGGAGATGCTGTAACCAGTGAATGGAGAGAACAAAGTTCAACAGACCAGAGGCCAAGGCAGGAATGAAGTCAGGGATGGAGCCAACAATTGGAGCCAGGAAGAGTAGACTGGAGCATAGATGCAGATAGAGCTATAGTTCATAGACAAGAGGAGTGGACCTGAGCATGGTCAGAAGGATGTGTAGCAAGAACTTGGAGGACCAGATTGAGCGTAGAATCAAGGGGACAAGGCATAGATAGAGTAGAACCAGGTAGCAATTCGGGGAGCAAGGCCAGAGTCCAGGACCAGGACCAGGTCAAAGGAAAAAAAGGTGACCAGACGGAAAAACCACAGGACAGGAGGCACAGCAGAAGAGAAAAAGGATCTGTACTGACTTTGTCTGTAGGATTGCCTAATTAAATAGACCACTGGGATCGACTGCTGCCGAATTGCTATGGTGACTGGACGTCCTTGCTAGCAATGTCATTGGTACATTGCATCAAAATCCATTAGATGCACAGCGGCAGCTGGTGTAAGATTGGGTATAAGAGAAGAGGATATACAGGCTTCTGTTATAATCAGGGGCAAATTGGCCATAGACCTTACAGGGAAACTTCCGATTGGGCTGATGCCCAGGGGGCCACCTGGGTCCTCCTCATGGCTGGCCAGTGGAAGTTTTTGGGGATGTATGTGCTGCCGGTATAATTTATGATGCACTGTGGTACAATGTGCCACAATATGGTATTGCTGGCCCTGCCTTCCATCAGTTTAGACCCCACTACAAAACAGGACCACTTTTAGTATTTTTTCCAGGGCATCTTTAAGTTCCCAGTCCACCCCTGGTTATAATGACCACCTAAAGCACCCCTCTTTTTGATGACATAAGTTACGGTACTGGTCTGGCCCCAGGACATACAGTAGGTGCCTCTAGCCATCCCAGTTGTCCAAGGTATTATAAAACATATAGGTGTGATCAGGGGCGTACATAGAAATCAATGGGCCCCATAGCAAGAATCTGAATTGGGGCCCCTAACCCCGCCCACTACCCTGGCCCATCCCACCTCCTGCCCTGGCTCCTCCCCTGCCACACCCACATTTGCAAATTAAAAAATGTATACATGACCTACTGAGGACTCCAGCATAACGCAAACCGGACGGATCCGTTATGCAGCCCATAGACTTCTATTATGACGGAATGCCTCTAAAGGCATTCCGTTATGGATTCCGTCATGGAATTGCGTTATTTTGGCGCCCCCCATCACACGCGGCTCACCTGGCTCTGGTCTCGTCTGCAGCAGCTGGCTTCTCCTCTATGTGGCCCTGGTATCTTCCCTCTGCTTTGTTGGTGTGGGGACCGTATTTATCGCCCTATAAGACGCACCTAGGTTTTAGACAATGATAATAAGAAAAATATTTTTCGTTACACTTAGTCAGACCAGCAATCAGACCCCTAATGCCTCAGATCAGCCCCTCATGTCACATTTCTCCCCTTAATGTCACATTTCTCCCCCTCATGTCACATTTCTCCACCTCCATGTCACATTTCTCCCCTACATGTCACATTTGTCCCCCCAATTCACATTTCTTCGCCGCACCCCATGGCACCTCCCCCTCCACCATGCCTTTTCATGACCCCTGCCCTGACCTGCCCTGCCATTTCTCCATTCTTCCCATCCAGATTCTCATCCCCAAATCCCCCCATAGTTTCTTTCAGCACCTAGCATTTGGCACTACCTCCCGCAACCCCCCACAAAAATCCATCATCCAGCCAGATTCTCATCCCCAATCAACCCCCGATGGCACAGATCCTCTATCCATGATCCAGATTCTCATCCCTCAACCGCCCCCCATAGTTTCAGTTTAACAAACCACCTACCAGGCTACCAGATAGGGTGACAGACGGTGACTTGAGGCAGAGCCACAGGCGGGAAATCATCTGTCCTCCTGAGCTGCCTGCCTGTGCGAGTGGCGCCGCCACTCAAAAGTCACGCCCCATGTCCACGTGATAGTGCACTGCTGTGTGAGAGGAGCCACCAGGGCACAGCGCAGCGCAGGGACGGAGCTCAGCTGCTGGGGGCCGACACAGCCGCGGACGGCGGATGGAGTGAGGCTGGGGCGGACGGGCATCTGCATTTCCGCCTGAAAAAAAGCCCTGGTCTGCAGGGGGCGGGGCCTTCCAAGCACTCCGGGCCCCTCTGTGCCTCGGGCCCCATAGCAGTGGCGTACCCTGCCTATACTGGCGGTACGCCACTGCCTTACATAGGTTGTCCCACCTCAATATTTATGGCTAATTGCTACAATGTGCCATACATTTCAGATGGATGTGGGTCCCACCTGTGCTACTATCTCCTGAATGGAGTTCCCAAAGTGAAGGAGAGGGGGATATTTTGCCACAGATCCTTGGTAACCATCCCTGTGACAAGGGAACCAGTCAGACTACTGAGCCACAGAACCTGGGTAACCAGCGTTTGGCCAGGGAATAAGCCTTCTGAGATAAAAAGGGAGACATAGCTTAGGCCTTTACTCAGCATATAACCTTGTTCTGCCAGGGAGGAGACTGAAGGCGCCAACTCAGTGCCTTGTCTGTACTGTTTTCACCTGAGTTTCTCCAGTAAAGAAGAATACTGGTTTACTGCAAACCCTGACTCTCTGGACTTATTTCTCATTGGGGTGCACAACTCCTTAGCATCCTTTCAAGAGAACAGCAACACGTGTTGACAGCTCAACAGTGTCCAGAGAACCCAGTGTAGTGATTGGATTATCCATCACTGCAATTGGGCATGATGAACAGGATACAGTCCAGTGCCAACTGCGCAAGACATCATGGATCCAGGGCAAGTAGATCACGACATCCAGTGTCGACTATAGGAATGCCCCAGCCTGCATCTGAGGTGAACCAGCCACATAACAGAGTCTGCAACCAGTATGTTCCTTATAGAGTCTGTCACAAGCAATTGACTGTGCTAGTGAGACTGTATCCTGCATTACTAGCTAGAGAATTGTTAGTGAGGAACTGTGTTATTGCCTTATTGTGCTACCCTGTCAGTAGACAAAGAATGTGATATGTCTGCTAGTCCTGGGGCATTTAGCATTATCCCAAAAATCAATTTGTTGATACCATACTTCTTTGGTCTACCATGGTTGCCAAAACATGGGTCTCTAAAAAGTGTACTGTTGACAGAATTTTAGACAGGTTTGCCAGCATGTTCCTCATCCGCACATTATCAAAGGTAAACAAAATTATTTGGCTGCAAACAAAAGATGGATAAAAGCTTGTGAGATTTTGCTCTAAGTCTCCAGGAAGCTTTGTGTTCCATCCAGCAAATGAGTCCACATAAGGTACTTAACCCAGACCAGAAACTAAAAGACCAGTTTGTAGAGGGTGTCAAACTAGATACTGTGTTGTGCTGTGATGCTATTGTTAGCGTTGAGTGAAATGAGCCAAAAGATGTGACTTCGTTACGAATTTCAGGAAAAATTTGATTTGCCTCGATGCCTTTTTTCCACTTTGTGGTAATGAATCTATTTTTTCCTGAAATGGCGGTAAAAAAAATATGCATACATTTGCTCATGCAGTGGCCATCACAGCCATCTTGATTGAAGATACCGAGCACAATCTCACTCCCTCTCTCACTCGGAGGGATGTGTGACATCACCACTGCATCGTGCTGGCTAAGTTGAGGTACTACAAAAAGAGGGCATGAAGCAAGCCTGCCAGTCTGATTGAGGTACTTGGTATCCTAGAGGTAGTACGCGATATGGTCCTAAATGGTAACCCTAGAAATTATGGTCGGCTGCAGACAGACCAGTTTGATACCAATGGTAGACTTATATGTTGTAAATGTTAAAATGCTAGCCATGTAGAGATTGAGTGCAAGTAGTTAAACTACCGTCTTCCCGGGGCAACGGACTAACCCTCGCAGTGAGACTGCTTGAGTCTAAATTTTTCGTAATATATTGTTGAGTATCCTACGAGTACAGTCAAAATAAATGGTGCATCATGCCTTGCCTTAATCGACACTAAACATTGGGAGCTAGGCCAGCTCATTCATTCTACTCTAAGTAAGATAAATGTGATTGCTAGTAATGGCAAGCCCATAGCATCCCAGACTACTGGATGCCCTCAATGCCTGTGTGAAAATTGTTAGCACTGAATTAAAGAAGCAAAGGTTAATAGTTGTTCACATGCATGATGAGGGTTTTCCCCCTGTAGTATTGGGGATAAATATTCTGCAAATTGATATGTATACACCAGCAATAGTTAATTGCCACCCATTGTCTGTCCACAAAGTGTTACAGAGCTGAGGTCATTTCAAGAGCATAAAAATGTCAGTGACAACAAGGGTAAGATTGAAAAATGTAAGGGTTACTGATGTTAAGCCCATATGGTTATACAACCTACTAAATCCTCAAAAAGATGAATCAATGTGTGACAAAAAATGTAACTACACCAAATGACCTCAAGGGACACACATGTTAAATAATCGCAAATTTTATTGAGTAATTAACACTACAACAAGCATACAGAAAAAAAAAATAATGTTAGCTGCAGCAATGCAGGCTAGCGCTGCGACAAGCAGCTCATTTGCCGGACAGAGAGTACACCTAATCCAAATGCAAGGGAAACTCCAAAGGAAAAAACTGTGAATGCCGCATAAAGCAGGCAATGTTCAAATAACCCCACTAGAATGTGAGACCCTACTCAAAGTACACAGAAACAGCTATGATATGAGCCAATATGAGGGCCAAATACAAAGCACCTCAAATAAATGGCCCATTGGCAGTAATAGAGACAACAGTAATAGTAATCACTAGCACATGTTAGCTAGAATCAGTAGAACCACAAGAAGGATCGGACCCTGGACTGGCAAAGAGCGCACCCCGACGCACGTTTCGCTCTGCTTTTTCAAGGTGCATATAGACCCATATGGATTTAGCCACACTATGAGACATTATTATAGTGTAAAGCACACATAGGGCTGCATGGACAAGCTTACAAGGCTCTTGTGGAACTTACACTGGAAGGAGACATGGAATACATTCTCACTGCCCACCGTTTACTAATTTGTAAGGGGGCCTGTCTACCTACTAAACATTAGTGACCAGCCTGTTCCGTTGAACAAATACCAGATCGGTTAAAATGAATGCATATCAGAAATGGTGATATTGTCCAGTTTAACTGTCCATGCGCTCAGTTTACCAGCCAGCCAGAAATCTGCCCAGAGGTTCCCTGGTGGGAACAACTGCACACTGGGAATCAAAATACCTCTGCTAAGTGAAAGGAGGGTGTCCTGAAGGTTGCACAAGGCTGCTTTCAGAAATCACCCCACAGATTTTGGAAAAGTAGTGGTGATCCAACACACCATCCCTTCTGGGTTCCACTTACTCATTAAAGAACAATATAGGTCTACATCACCAGCCATGTACCAGCAAGTGAAACAGCTGGTCAATGATATGAAAGTCATAGCCTTTGTGCTGCACCCTTATTGCTTGTGCATAAAAAGGATGACACAATATGATCCTGTGTGGACTACCGCAAATTTAATAACATCACCCATAAAGATGCATACCCTTTGCTTGGAATAGAAGGGTCTCTATCAGCCCTGGGCTCTGTAGCATTCTTTTCCACTTTAGACTTAACTAGTTGGTACTGACAAGTCTCCATGGCTCCTGGGGATCGGGAAATAACAACAGTTACCACACCTATAGGGCTTTATGAGTTCAATTGTATGCTTTTTTGTCTGTGTAATGCACCAGCCACTTTCCAATAGAGTATTCCTTAGGTCACAAAAACTTTGAGACTGTGCTATTATATCTACATGATATCATATACTCCAAAATGTACAAAGTATATTTACAACACCTGTCTGAAGTATTTGCTACACTCATCATAAAACATGATCTCAAAGTAAAGCGATCTAAGTGCCACTTATTACAGTATGATGCACACTATCTGGAAGAGACATTGGCTTATCTTACCTTACCACCACACATATAGGTTCTATAGAATTTTGTTGGGTCTATTATAAATTTAGATTATAAATTATAAATTTACCATCAAATACTATTCTGCTAAACTTAATATAAATGCAGATGCACTGTCAAGACTTCCTACAAATATAACAGCCAACCAGCTTGATATGGGAGGATTATGAAATTCCAGTCTTCTTCATCTTGAGGCTCAAGCAGAATGCCACACTGCCCATGGAGCCAGTCAACAGAATTCTGTCCACCCACAAACACCCAGAATGGATGGAATTAGACCTAATTACAATGTGAAAGCAGAGGGCTACAGGAACTTAGGACTGTGCTACAAACTCATCAGCGCCTTAAACCCCATCAGAGAGCAATAGAAAACTTTGAGTTACTCAAAGTATTGAAACATAGGAAACATGTCTTTTATGAGAAGGGTCAGCTCAAACAGCACACACATCCTCTGACACGATCATATTAAGCAAATAGCAATTCCCAGACAGGATGCACATCAGTGCCTATCACAATCAATCAGGACATGTTGGCTTCCAAAAACAGATTCACTAATCCAAAAGACATTTTTCTGGGTTGGAATGAGCCAACACAAAACAATAGTGTTGTCAGTACACCATCTGTGCCATAAATAGGGATACGAGTCATAAGCCATTGGAGCTTGTTGCCTTGCACCATGTTAAATTAAGACTCATCCAAGTTGGGTAAATGTACACTCTAATAGTTATTGACCATTATACAAAGCATGCCATGGTGATTCCAGTAAACCACTGTTGATATGTTTGAAAAGAGGTTTATTGAGGTGCACAGACCACCAGAAAAGATTCTAATTGATCAAGGCTCAGCATTAGAGTTACATTTATTTCAAGGTATGTGCACATTGTACAATATGAAAAATATGTATGACTGCCTATCGCCTACAATACAATGGTTTATGTGAAAAAATGAACCAAAACATAAAAAAGTTATTGTGTAAACTATTAGATAGTGAGGAAGCAAAATGATCAATGTGGGTATCTAAATTGACCTTGCTGTATAACCATATGCCACACTGTTCAACTAAACAAGCATCATATACATTAATGTCAGGACTCAGGAGCTGGTTGCCAGCTTACATACTGCTTAACCCCTTAACCCCTTAAGGACCGGGGGTTTTGGGATTTTTGCGTTTTTGTTTTGCGCTCCCTGCCTTCCAAAAGCCATAACATTTTTATATTTCCGCTCACATAGCCATATGACGGCTTATTTTTTGCGGGACAAGTTGTACTTTTTAACGCTACCATTTATTTTTGCATGTGATGTAGTGGGAAATGGGAAAAAAAATCCAAATGGGGTGAAATTGCAAAAAAAAAGCAATTTCACCACAGTTTTACGGGTTTTTAAATTACAACGTTCGATTTGCGATAAAACTGACTGGTTAATTTTATTCTTCAGGTCAGTACGAATCCGGCAATACCTAATATGTATAGTTTTTCTTATGCTTTTGATAGTGAAAAAAAATTAAAAGTGGGAATTTTTTTATTTTATTTTTTGTCGCCATGTTTTGACCCCTATAACTTTTTTGTAATTATGCGTATGGAGCAGTGTAGGGGCTCAGTTTTTCATGGGCAATCTGAACTTTTAATTGATACCATTATGGGGTGCGTATGATGTTTTGATCACTTTTTATTCATTTTTTTAGAAATGAAGCGCCCAAAAATGGCGAATTAGCCATTTGGACGCTTTCTTCCGTTTTTATGTTTACCGTATGGTGAATATTTTTTAATATTATTATAGTATGGCCGTTTTCGCACATTGCGACACCCATTATGTGTAATTTTTTTATTTTTTATTTATTTTATTTTCATTTTGGGGAAAGGGGGTGATTTGAATTTTTATATTTTTTTATTTAATTTTTATTTTTTAAACTTTTTTTTTTTTTACCACTTTCTTATAGTTCCCATAGGGAACTATAAGATGCAATCATCAGATTGTTATTCTCATATATTCCAATGCAATAGCATTGGAATATATGAGAAAATCGCATATTTCTATGGAGCCTATTACAGTCATAGGCTCCATAGGAATACTATGTAGTACCCTAGGTTTCATTCACAGAAACCTAGGGTACTACATGCATGCTCGGCTCCCCTGTGGCCATCAGGGAGCTGAGCAAAACCGAAAGTGAAACTTTCGGTTTGCTTAGTGATCAGATGCCGTGGTCAGGATTGACCACGGCATCTGAGGGTTAAATGTCCGCGATCGGCATCGCTGCCGGTCGCGGACATGAGCTGCGGGTGTCAGCTTGATGAATCAAGCTTTTACCCGCAGCTCGGGCGCCCGCTCCGTGCGGGAGCGGGCGCCATCTTTAAAGTGCGGACGAAGGGCGTACATGTACGCCCTTCGTCCTTAAGAGGTTAAGGACACGGCCCTATTTTTGCAAATCTGACATGTATCACGTTAAGTGTGAATAACTTTAAAACACTTTTACTTACCCAGGCCGTTCTGAGATTGTTTTTTTGTCACATATTGTACTTCATGACACTGCTAAAAAAAAATCAAAAAAGTTAATTTTTTTGTATAAAAAAATACCAAATTTACCAAACATTTTGAATTTACCAAACATTTAGAAAAATTTGCAAATTTCAAAGTTTAAAATTCTCTACTTCTAAAATACATAGTAATACCCCCAAAAATAGTTATTACTTTACATTCCCCATATGTCTACTTCATGTTTGAAGCATTTTGGGAATGCCATTTTATTTTTTGGGGATGTTACAAGCCTTAGAAGTTTAGAAGCAAATTTTGAAATTTTTCAGAAATTTTCAAAAACCCACTTTTTAAGGATCAGTTCAGGTCTGAAGTCACTTTGAGGCTTACATAATAGAAATCACCCCTCAAAGTATTTAAAACTGATTTTACAAACTTTGTTAACCCTTTTGGTGTTCCACAAGAATTAATTGAAAATGGAGATAAAATTTCTGAATTTCGATTTGTTTTGGAAAATTTTCCATTTAAATCAATTTTTTCCAGGAATAAAGCAAGGGTTAACTGCCAAACAAAACTAAATATGGGTTGCCCTGATTCTGTACTTTGCAGAAACACCCCATATGTGGTTGTAAACTACTGTTTGGCCAAACGGTAGGACATAGAAAGAGAGGTACACCATATGGTTTTTGGAAGGCAGATTTTGCAGGACTGTTTTTTTTTACACCATGTCCCATTTCAAGCCCCCTTGATGCACCCCAAGAATAGAAATTCAAAAAAAGTGACTCCATCTAAGAAAGTACACCCCTTAAGGTATTCAAAACAGGTTTTACAAACTTTGTTAACCCTTTTGGTGTTCCACAAGAATTAATGGAAAATGGAGATAAAATTTCAGAATTTCGATTTTTTTTGGAAAATTTTCCATTTGAATCAATTTTTTCCAGGAATAAAGCAAGGGTTAACTGCCAAACAAAACTCAATATGGGTTGCCCTGATTCTGTACTTTATAGAAAAACCCCATATGTGTTCCTAAACTACTGTTTGGCCAAATGGCAGGACATAGAAGGAGGGGAACGCCTTATGGTTTTTGGAAGACAGATTTTGCTGGACTGATTTTTTACACCATGACCCATTTCAAGCCCCCCTGATGCACCCCTAGAGTAGAAACTCCATAAAAGTGACCCCATCTTTGAAACTACAGGATAAGGTGGTCGATTTTTGTGACTATTTTAGGGTAAATATTATTTTTGGTTGCTCTATATAAAAAAAAAATTATGGAAAGTAACAACATTTTTTAATTTTTTATTTCATCTCCTTTTGCCAATAACTCTTGTGGAACACTTAAAGGGTTAACATAGTTTGTAAAATCAGTTTGGAATACCTTGAGGGGTGTAGTTACTTAGATGGGGTCACTTTTTTGGAGTTTCTACTCTAGGGTTACATCAGGGGGCTTCAAATGGGACATGGCATAAATAAACCAGTCCATTAAAATCTGCCTTCCAAAATCCATATGGCGTTCCTTTCCTTTTGCATCCTGCTGTGTCCCCGTACAGCAGTTTACGACAACATATGAGGTGTTTCTGCAAACTGCAGAATCAGGACAATAAATATTGAGTTTTGTTTTGCTGTTAACCCTTGCTTTATTACCCGAAAAAATAGATTCAAATGGAAAATGTACCAAAAAATGGGTGTTTTGGCACCGTTTTTTTTTTTCTTTTAACACTGTTCATCCGAGGGGTTGGGTCAAATGTTATTTTTATAGGGCAGTGTTTTACGGACGAGGCAATACCTAATATGTCATTTATTTAGATTTCACACTATATTATTATTTTAGAAGCAAAAAAAAAACTATTTTAGTATCTCCATAGCCTGAGAGCTACAGTTTTTTACTTTTTTGGGTGATTGTCTTAAGTAGGGGCTCATTTTTTGCGGGATGAGATGACAGTTTTATTGGCACTATGTTTTGGTGCATATGACTTTTTGATTGCTCGCTATTACACTTTTTATGATCTAAGTTGACAAAAAATGGCTTTTTTGACATGTTTTTTATTTATTTTTTTGATGGCGTTTATCCGAGGGGTTAGTTCAAATGTTATTTTTATAGAGCACATTGTTATGGACATGGCAATACTTAATATGACTACTTTTAGTATTTTGTTGGTTTCAGTTTGACATCATCAACCAACTTTAAAAATTGTGTCTCCACATTCTAAAAGTCTTTTTTTTTTTTTTGGTTGGGCGACTGTTTTATGTAGGGGCTCATTTTTTGCGGGATAAGGGGCATTTGACTTTTTGATGACGTGCTATTACAATTTTTGGGATCTAAGGTGACAAAAAAATATAATTTTTTACATCGTTTTAATTTTTCTTTTTTAAGGTAGTTTATCCGAGGGGTTAGATAATATTTCATTTTTATAGATCAGATTATTACGGATGCGACAATGCCCAATATGTATGGCTCTCAGACTTTGGAGACACTAAAACAACATTTTTTCAAAACTTAAATACAATAAAATCATTTTTTTAAAAAAAAAGTTGTTTCAGTGTCTCTAAAGTCTGAGAGCCATAATGTTATGTATTTTCTAGGGGATTTTCTGGGATTATAATAATTTAGAACTCCATGGAAGTGTGGTACTCCCTGAAGCAACCAATAATGCAGAGGACCGGATGATCGGGGCACGTGTCACATTGAGTGGTGGTGTCCTTCCGTATCCCCCTCTTGTGACACACTCTGCACTTTTTTTGGGTACATCCCTTCTTTCCAGTATGGGGGACCACACCTGGAAAGTGTTGGCCAGGGACGACCCGGGCGCGTCCAGTTCACTCCGACCTGCTCTTTCCCGGTCAGAAAAGATCAGGACCTTGAGGACTGCCTCATAGAACTGAAGGAAAGTCTCTGTGCTGCCAGCACTTCGGGATAGTACAAAAGCGTTGTACAAGGCAAGTAGTACCAAGTAGACCGCAACTTTTTTGTACCATACCGGGTTTTGCGCATGGCATTAGATGGCTTGAGGACTTGATCAGAGAGATCAATTGAACTCCTCCCATATACCGATTGTAGTCGACGATACAATTGGGCTTGAGGACCGTTGCCGTGAAACCTCGCACAGAGACAGGGGTGACGCCGTTACCATGTATTGTAGTCAGTATAAGGACATCCATCTTGTCCTTATATCTGACCAGCAACAGATTGTCACTGGTAAGGGCATGTGTCTGACCCCTGGGGATAGGTACCTGGAGCGGGGAGGTAGGGAGTCCGCGCTGATTTTTACGCACGGTCCACAAGCGAACGTGGATCTGGTGGAGAGGGCCTGAAACAAGGGAATACTAGTATAAAAGTTATCCACGTACAAATAGTAACCCTTATCCAGCAGTGGGTGCAAAAGGTCCCACACGAGTTTCCCACTAACACCCAGAGTGGGGGGACATTCAAGGGGTTCAATAGGGGAATCTCGCCCCTCGTACACACAAAATTTGTAAGTGTACCCTGAGGTACTCTCACTAATTTTGTACATTTTGATGCCATACCTCGCTTGCTTAGAGGGAATGTATTGGCGGAAACTGAGTCTCCCCTTGAAAGCAATGAGAGACTCATCAACCGCGACCTCCCTTCCAGGTACGTAGGCCTCCACAAATTTGGCCCCAAAGTGATCAATGACCGGCCGTATTTTATACAGCCGGTCATAGGCAGGATCACCTCGGGGGGGACATGCTGCATTATCTGCATAATGCAGGCATTTCCGGATGGCCTCAAACCGCAAACGTGTCATGGCAGTAGTGTACAGTGGGGTCTGGTAGAGGGTCTGGTAGAGGTCTAGCGTCGCACAGCTAAGTGCTGTGTACCCTAGACACAAAAACCAGGACCTAAGTTAAAAAAAAAAAAACTTTCTCCTAACTAACTTTCCCTTACTATCCCTGCCTAAATACCCTATCCCTTACAGAACCTATCCTACCTTTAGGGGATGCTGCTGCTGGGGATGATGCTGCTACTGCTGCTGCTGGGGATGCTGCTGCTGGGGATGCAGGTCCGGCGGTCGGCTCTTCTCTCCTCTGCGACGCTGGAAACTGTGGAAGGAGAGAGATAAGCAGTGGAAATTTGAACTTTGCGCCGCTCGCCGCCGCGGCCAATCAGAGGTCTGCAGCGTAGTCAATGCCGCCACTGGCCCCCAATCTAAGGACAGTGATTGGTGGTTTGTTTTCACACCACCGATCACCATTCTTTTCTGGTTCATCGGGTCTGAATTGACCTCCCGTTTGCTGCGATCGCCAATACGGGGGGTCACAGGACCCCCTCAGCATTAGAACATGGTTCCTGCTGAACTAGCAGGAACCATGTTGCTATCACACCTGGATCAGGCGCAATAGCAATTAAGCCACCAAGAAATGACAACCCGGTATCAATTAAATAACAATATCTTTATTAGAGTCGCAATAAATATTCATATTAAAAAATCAATAGTAATTCTCTATAGCAATAGCAATTAATACACAGGATGTCCCGGTACGTCCTGTGTCCTTAAGTATTCGGTCCTTAAGAGGTAAATTTGTCCAATTGACAATGATAACAACCTGTTACCCCAAACTGACTAGGGAAAAGAGCAACTGAGATGCCTCCCATTGATCCATCAAACAACCAAACAAACAATCTAAGTGGCTCAGCAAAAACAAATGGATGACTATAATAAGTGTTGAGCGAATCAAAGCTGATGAAGTGGAATTCGATTCAGGGCCTTTCAAGGGAACGGGCGGTGGCAAAAATGTTTATGGAGCTGACAGAAGTAGGAGCAGAAGAAGGGGGGGCGTGATGGCAGCAGTCATAGCAACAGGCCAGAGCTGCCAGTGTCAATCAGCGCTCATGTTTTGACAAGCAAACCAACTGTCCTTGAATGGTTGACATCATTTATACTGACATCAGAAACCCACAGCCTGGAGTCAGTGGATTCCTCTGACACCACACTTAGGTTGCATGGCCTAGTAACAAGTTCTGTGCCCCCACCGGTCATGAACCTGCCTCTTTCTTTTTCTGCTGCCAGCACTGCTCCACATTTCAGCGAGGGCGAGCTTATTGACAACAGTCAGCAGCTACTGCCCAGCCAAAATTTGGAGAGTTCTGCTGCTTCCTCCTGTAGGCGGTCAAGTAGCGATGATGAAAGTCATGTGGGAGCAGGTGCTACATAGTAACATATTAACATAGTAATATCGTTTTTTATGGTTGAAAAAAGACATCTGTCCATCCAGTTCAGCCTGTTATCCTACAAGTTGATTCAGAGGAAGGCAAAAAACTCCTTTGAGGTAGAAGCTAATTTTCCTCACTTTAGGGGGGAAAAAATCCTTCCGAACTCTAATCAGGCAATCAGAATAACTCCCTGGATCAACAACCTTTTTCTAGTAGCTATAGCCTGTAAAATTATTACACTCCAGAAATACATCCAGGCCCCTCTTGAACTCTTTTAGTGAACTCACCACCTCCTCAGGCAGAGAGTTCCATAGTCTCACTGCTCTTACTGTAACGAATCCTCTTCTATGTTTGTCTACAAACCTTCTTTCCTCCAGACGCAGGGGATGTCCCCTTGCCACAGTCACAGTCCTGGGGATAAATAGATGATGGGAGAGATCTCTGTACTGACCCCTGATATATTTATACATAGTTATTAGATCTCCCCTTAGTCATCTTTCTTCTAAAGTGAATAACCCTAATTTTGATAATCTTTCAGGGTACTTTACTTGCCCCATTACAGTTATTACTTTAGTTGCCCTCCTCTGAAGCCTCCCCAGCTCTGCTATATCTGCCTTGTTCAGAGGAGCCCAGAACTGTACACAGTACTCCATCTGTGGTCTGACGAGTGATTTGTAAAGTGATAGGACTACAGTATGATCTCATCACGGGCATCTATGCCCCTTTTGATGCAACCCATTATCTTATTGGCCTTGGCAGCAGCTGCTTAACACTGGTTTCTACAGCTTAGTTTGAGGTTCACCGAAATTCCTAGGTCCTTTTCTATGTCAGTGTTACCCAGTGTTTTACTATTTAGTATGTACTGGTGACTTGCATTATCCCTTCCCACGTGCATAACCTTATATTTTTCTGTGTTAAACCTCATCTGCCACGTCTCTGCCCAAGCCTCCATTCTATTCAGATCCACCTGCAGCCATATACTCTCCTCTTCTGTGTTAATTACTTTATACAATTTAGTGTCATCTGCAAAAATTTATATTTTACTGTGCAAGCCTTCTACAAGATCATTAATAAATATATTGAAAAGAATAGGACCTGATACTGACCCCTGTGGAACTCCACTAGGGACAGTGACCCAATATGAGTGTATACCGTTATTAACCACTAGTGTTGGGCACGAATATTCGAATCGCGAGTATTAATCGCGAATATCGGCATTTGGAGAATTTGTGAATATTTAGAATATAATATATATTCGTAATTTTGAATGTTCTAGATTTTTTTTTTAATCAGTAAGGCTGCAATGTCTTTGTCTGAGCTTAGCAACATCCCTAGCGACCAATAGGAAAGTTGCCTACCCCTTAATACATAAGAACCTCCCCAGCAGCGACTGCATGCAGTATTCTGCATGTCTGAGACAGCTGTGTTATTGCTGTGCTCTGTGCTTTCCTGTGTCATGACATTAGATTGGTAGTAAGGGTCCTTTCACACTAGCGTTTTCAGGATCCGGCATAGAGTTCCGTCGCCGGGGCTCTATGCCGGAAAGAATTGCTTCAATTACAGTTAATACAACCGCATGCATCCGTTTGAACGGATCCACTTTTATTAACTTTAACAATTTTTTAACATTGGCAAGATGGATCCGTCATGAACTCCATTGATAGTCAATGGAAGACGGATCCATTTTCTATTGTGGCAGATTGTGGCAGAGAAAACGGATCCGTCCCCATTGACTTGCATTGGGGGTCATGACAGATCCATTTTGCTCTACATCCCAGGACGGAAAGAATACTGCAGCATGCTGCGGTATTTGCTCCATCCAAAAAATGTTCAGTGACTGAACTGAAGATATCCTGATGCATACTGAACGGATTTTTCTCCATTCAGAATGCATGAGGATAATCCTGAGCAGTATTCATCTGGCATAGAGCCCCTACGACGGAACTCTATGCCGGATCCTGAAAACGCTATTGTGAAAGGACCCTTAGTTAGTTAGCTTATATATATAATATAGATAGTTAGTGGGAGATAGTCAGTGTAGGTTATATAGTAATATAGTGTAGTTGACATACATGCTACATACATAGTGCTGTATCTACGTATGTATGCTACATACATACATAGTGCTGTGATGTCACAAGTTCACAACAATACTTAGTGCACCGATCACTAATATGTAGTCAGACCTGGTAAAATTTGAAGTTGCACGTATTGTGCCAAAATATACGCATTATTAGTGCCGATTTCGCAATCGTGAATATATTGGAGCACTCTATCTGCATATAAAGCTATTGTAATGTTCTGCTGTGCCAACCATTTTCTCCAGTCTCAGGAAACTTCTAGCAGCTTGAAAAATATAACGCACATTAAGCGAATATTACAGTGCCGATTTTTCGCAATCAAGAAAATAACCTTGAATTTGCTGATTCGCGAATATATGTCGAATATTCTACCAAATATTCATGAAATATCGCTAATTCGAATATTGCCCCTGCCATTCATCACTAATAACCACCCTCTGTTTTCTATCACTGAGCCAGTTACTTACCCACATAAAGACATTTTCCCCTAGTCCAAGCATTCTCATTTTATATACTAACCTCTTATGTGGTACAGTGTCAAATGCTCTGGAGAAGTCCAGATATACAACATCCATTGATTCACCACGGTCAAGTCTAGAACTAACCTCCTCAAAGAAACTGATTAAATTAGTTTGACATGACCGATCCTTCATGAAGCCATGCTGAGATGGCGTTATTTTCATTAAGGTACTCCAAGATAGCATCTCTTAGAAAACCTTCAAACAGTTTACCCACGACGTGTTAAACTTACCGGCCTACAGTTTTCAGGCACTGATTTTGAACCCTTTTTTAATATTGGCACCACATTTGCTATGCACCAATCCTGTAGAATGCTCCCTGTCATCATTGTCCTTAAATATTATAAATAAGGGTCTGGCTATGATATTACTTAATTCTCTTAGGATATGGGGGTGTATGCCATCTGGTCCTGGCGATTTATTTATTTTAATCTTTTTAATACACCGCGGTACTTCTTCGAGGGCACTTTTAATGGGGATTTACTTTTACATTTTGCATTTCATCTGTTTATTTCAGTTAAAATAGTGGAGAAAAAAATATTTAATAGCTTTGCTTTCTCCTCATTGCTGTCTGCAACTCCCCCCTCATTACTCTGTAAAGGGCTGACACCTTCAGATTAAGGCCCCTTTCACACGGGCAAGTTTTTTGCGCAGGTGCAATGCGTGAGGTGGATGCATTGCACCCGCACTGAATCCTGACCCATTCATTTCTATGGGGCTATGCACATGAGCGGTGATTTTCCCGCATCACTTTTGCATTGCGTGAAAATCGCAGCATGTTCTATATTCTGTGTTTTTCACGCAACGCAGGCCCCATAGAAGTGAATGGGGCTGCGGGAAAATTGCAAGCATCCGCAATCAAGTGCGGATACAGTGCGATTTTCCCGCAAGGTTCCTAAGAGACGGGACCCGATCTTTATTATTTTCCCTTATAACAGGTCCTTTTGCCGACAGCTAATGAATGAAGAAGAGATCCCAACTACGCGATCAAGTGGATATGGTGAGTTATTTTTTTATTTTTAACCCCTTAATGCACATTTTACCCTTATAACCATGTTATAAGGGAAAATAATAATAAAATACTCAACCTGAAACCGGACTTCAGTGATGAAGTCCGGGTTCGGGTCTGGGTACCAAACATGCCGATTTTTCCCACGTACGTGCAAAATGCATTAAAACGCTTTGCACTCGCGCAGAAAAATCGTGCATTTTCCCGCGACACACCCGCCTTTTATCCGGACATCAAACATGATGCCCGTGTGAAAGAGGCCTTATACTTTTTACCATTTATATAACTGAAGAACATTTGAGGGTTAGTTTTACTCTCTTTGGCAATTAAACTCTCGCCCTCTAGTTTAGCTGGTCTTATTTATCTCTTACATATTCTATTTTTCTTTTCCTTATAGTTTTTAAATGCTTCCTTGCTCCCCTCCTGTTTTAGTGATTTAAATGCTTTCTTTTTGTCATTTATTGCTTTCTTTACAATTCTATTTATCCACATTGGTTTTTTCTTGTTCCTTAACCTTTTATTCCCTTATGGTATGTATCTTTCACAATTAGATTTTAGGATGCTTTTAAAAATATCCCATTTTGTGGCTGTATTTTTATTTTTGAGGACTTTGTCCCAGTTAGTTATGCCTATGACCTCTCTTAGTTGACAAAATTTAGCTTTTTTGAAGTTTGGTATTTTTGTTCCTTCCTGAAGAAACATTCAAACTTTTAAATGACAATTGGAAGGTTATTATTTTATGGTTACTGCTTCCCAAGTGTTCCCCAACCGGCACATCTGTTGTTCTGTCATTTCTATTGGGTAATAGTCAAGTGTTGCCGCCCCTTTAGTCGGGTCAGGAACCAGTTTGGAAAGTAAATTGTCTTTGGTTATTGCCAAGAACCTATTTCCTTTATGAGATGTACAGGTTTAAGTTTCCCAGACTATATCTGGGTAGTTGAATTCCCCTATAATGACGACCTCATTATGATTTGCCGCCTCGTTTATTTCGTTTACAACTTGATTTTCTGTGGACTCTGGTATATTAGGTGGCTTATAATAAACTCCTATTAGTATTTTATTATTGTTTTTCCTTTATGTATTTCTACCCACAGTGACTCCACATGTTCATGTCCCTCACTTATATATTCTCGGCGTGTGGGAGCAGGTGTTGCGAGCAGTCAGGCACCATGAGACTGGTGAGGGTGAGATCGGTGACTTGCATACAGTAGTGGATGCCATGGGTTCACAGAGGCATCAGGCAGTCAGCATGCAGTGACGAGGGTCAATTGGCAATTTTGCAGGTGTGGGAATTTTTTATCAAGTCGCCGGAGGACCTCAGCGTGGCTGTATGTAGAATCTGTGGGAAGAAGGTGAAGCATGGCTGGGTGCCAGTGTTGGAATGTCACTATAAAGTGGCCTGGGAAAACTGTGGCGCTAATGTTGTGGTAAAGCCTGAGAAATCTCCTAGTGTCCTGCAACCATTTTCCAACAGTCAAAGCTCCACCACCTCTGCAGAAGGGAGCTGTGTTTACTTGTGATCATCTACTAGTCCTGATGCTCCTACTCCTTCTCTCCTTCTACTCCTCGTCACTCTTTTCGCCAGCAATTGATCAGGGAAGCGATTGCAAAAAGACAACAGTATGAGTGCATTCATCCAATGGCACAGAAGCTGAACGTGCTCCTGGACACGTTGCTGGTACTACAGTCCTTCCCTTTCCACGTGGAGGACTATGCAAATTTCAGAGAACTGATGGCTTGTGCGAAGCCAAGGTGGAAAGTCCCAAGCCGTCAGTTCTTCTCCAAAAAGGCTGTAGAAGCATGCTCGACCAAACGCAGCCAATAAATGTGCAGGTAAGTGCTGCCACTGGTTGGCCAGAACGCGTCATCGGGTACCCGATGACACGTGGTTTGGCTCAGTCTTAGCCAGGGAGAGCTGTGCTGTAGAAGGAACAGATAGTTTATGGAATAGTGATGATCGAGCACCAAAGTATTCAGGTGTTTGGGTGTTCGGCTCCAACACATTGCTATATTTGTGTGCTCAACCGAGCACCTGAGTATAATGGAAGTCAATGGGAGACAACCAGGCACCCCCTGCTCTGAAGAGGGGAGGGTGCCTGGTCCATTGGAAAAGGTCAGAAAGTGACAGAAACAGCACCGAAATGGATCTGGAACAGCATGGGGACTATGTCTGGATGCATCTTGGAATCCCAGGTCGCTGCTGGGAACCATGTTGTCTGAGTTGAAAGCCATTTTTAGAGACTGACAGAAATACTCAAACCCCCCCCCCCCCCCTCCAAAAAATAAATAAAAAATTCACAGGAAAAATAGTTAGGAAACATTCTTTGCTGTATATTCAATTGTATATAAAGTGCAAGTGCTGCCAAAAATTACAAGCAAAAGGCACTCTGACACAGCCTGTCTATCACATAAAGGAGGGCCTCATTCACATTGTGAACGTGTGCTCCTGGACACGTTGCTGGTACTACAGTCCTTCCCTTTCCACGTGGAGGACTATGCAAATTTCAGAGAACTGATGGCTTGTGCGAAGCCAAGGTGGAAAGTCCCAAGCCGTCAGTTCTTCTCCAAAATGGCTGTAGAAGCATGCTCGACCAAACGCAGCCAATAAATGTGCAGGTAAGTGCTGCCACTGGTTGGCCAGAACGCGTCATCGGGTACCCGATGACACGTGGTTTGGCTCAGTCTTAGCCAGGGAGAGCTGTGCTGTAGAAGGAACAGATAGTTTATGGAATAGTGATGATCGAGCACCAAAGTATTCAGGTGTTTGGGTGTTCAGCTCCAACACATTGCTATATTTGTGTGCTCAACCGAGCACCTGAGTAATATGGAAGTCAATGGGAGACAACCAGGCACCCCCTGCTCTGAAGAGGGGAGGGTGCCTGGTCCATTGGAAAAGGTCAGAAAGTGACAGAAACAGCACCGAAATGGATCTGGAACAGCATGGGGACTATGTCTGGATGCATCTTGGAATCCCAGGTCGCTGCTGGGAACCATGTTGTCTGAGTTGAAAGCCATTTTTAGAGACTGACAGAAATACTCAAACCCCCCTCCAAAAAATAAATAAAAATTCACAGGAAAAATAGTTAGGAAACATTCTTTGCTGTATATTCAATTGTATATAAAGTGCAAGTGCTGCCAAAAATTACAAGCAAAAGGCACTCTGACACAGCCTGTCTATCACATAAAGGAGGGCCTCATTCACATTGTGGTACAATTGTTCAGGTAGTGGGACTCCTACACTCATAATTACAGCCTATGCACTAAGTGAAAGGGCTGCCAAAAATTACAAGGAACCGGCACTACAATACACCCTTTATTACACACAAAGGAGGGCATCATACACACCCTTGAAAAATTATGATTGGTGGCCTGCTGGTGACCCTCAAAAACATTTGGAGCAAGGGCCTGCTGGTGACCCTATAAAACAATAGGGGTGAGGGCCTGCTTCCTAACTGACCCTCTAAAACATTAGGGGAGAGGCCCTGGTGAGCTGACGCTCTAAAACATTATATGCTAGTGCCTGCAGGTGAGCTGACGCTTTAAAACATTATTTTCAAGTGCACGCTGTTCAGCTGATGCTCTAAAACATTATTTTCGAGTGCCTTCGAGTGAACTGACACTCTAAAACATTATATGTGAGTGCATGCTGTTCAGCTGACACTCTAAAACATTATATGCGAATGCACGCTGTTCAGCTGACCCTATAAAAAAATTTTTGTTGAGGGCCTGCAGTTGAGCTGACCCTATAAAATAATTTGAGTTGAGGGCCTGCAGTTGAGCTGACCCTATAAAAAAATTAGAGTGGAGGGAATATCTACAATATGGATGAGGAGGAGGAGGAGAAAACAAGATACAACCATATACTCTTTTTTTTGTTGGTGGAAAAGGTGCATGGGAATACAATACAGTAGATTGAGTACATTATAAATGATAGATTGAAATTGCCTTTATGTTCATCATCATCTCAGCTCTCCTCTGGTGGAGTTGAGAAGTCAGGGGCAATCCAGGCCTTGTTCATTTTCATCTGTGTCAACCTGTCAGCATTGCCAGCGGACAAGCGGATATTCTGTTATAATGCCACCAGCAGCACTAAATACCCGCTTGGACAAAAGGCTGGTTGTAAGGCACTGAGGGATCATTTAGGATGCTGACACAGTCTGATATGTATTCCTTCACCATCTTCTAAAACTTTTACCTCCTTCTACTATTAGGCCGCGCTTCAGGGTGAGGTTGCTGGTGGGGTGTCATGAAGGCGTCCCATGCCTTGGAGAGTGTTGCCCTGCCTTTGTTGGAAGTGCTGTGTGTTCCCCTTGTCTCCATTCCTCGGTTGCCTAAGGAAGTAAGGACTCTGCCGGCCGTGTTGTCAGATGGCAAATTTTGGAGCAATCTCTCAAAAAGTACCTTCTGGTATTGCACTGTTTTGCTCTTCCTTTCCACCACAGGAATGAGAGATGAAAAGTTCTCTTTGTAGCGGGAGTCGAGAAGGGTGAACACCAAGTAATCAGTGTTACCTAAAATGCGTATAACGCGAGGGTCGCGGGAAAGGCAGCCTAACATGAAGTCAGCCATGTGTGCCAGAATACCAACAGGCAAGATGTCGATGTTGACATCAGGATGACTTTCGATCTCCTTGTCCTCTTTCTCCTCTTCTGTCCATCCACCCTTAACAGATGGAATTAAAGTTCCATGGGTACTACCCTCTGTAGCAGAGGCAACTGTCTCCAACTCCTCCTCCTCCGCTTCATGGTCCAATTTGCACTGAGAAGACAAACTGTGGGTGGTCTGGCTATCACCCTGTGTAATGTCCTCCCCCATTTCCTCGTCTGTCACATTGAGAGCGTCCGCCTTAATTGTGAGCAGCGATCGTTTGAGTAGACACAGCAGTGGGATGGATCAACAACCTTTTTCTAGTAGGTATAGCCTGTAAAATTATTACACTCCAGAAATACATCCAGGCCCCTCTTGAACTCTTTTAGTGAACTCACCATTACCACCTCCTCATGCAGAGAGTTCCATAGTCTCACTGCTCTTACTGTAACGAATCCTCTTCTATGTTTGTGTACAAACCTTCTTTCCTCCAGACGCAGGGGATGTCCCCTTGCCACAGTCACAGTCCTGGGGATAAATAGATGATGGGAGAGATCTCTGTACTGACCCCTGATATATTTATACATAGTTATTAGATCTCCCCTTAGTCATCTTTCTTCTAAAGTGAATAACCCTAATTTTGATAATCTTTCAGGGTACTGTAGTTGCCCCATTACAGTTATTACTTTAGTTGCCCTCCTCTGAAGCCTCCCCAGCTCTGCTATGTCTGCCTTGTTCAGAGGAGCCCAGAACTGTACACAGTACTCCATCTGTGGTCTGACGAGTGATTTGTAAAGTGATAGGACTACAGTATGATCTCATCACGGGCATCTATGCCCCTTTTGATGCAACCCATTATCTTATTGGCCTTGGCAGCAGCTGCTTAACACTGGTTTCTACAGCTTAGTTTGAGGTTCACCGAAATTCCTAGGTCCTTTTCTATGTCAGTGTTACCCAGTGTTTTACTATTTAGTATGTACTGGTGACTTGCATTATCCCTTCCCACGTGCATAACCTTATATTTTTCTGTGTTAAACCTCATCTGCCACGTCTCTGCCCAAGCCTCCATTCTATTCAGATCCACCAGCAGCCATATACTCTCCTCTTCTGTGTTAATTACTTTATACAATTTAGTGTCATCTGCAAAAATTTATATTTTACTGTGCAAGCCTTCTACAAGATCATTAATAAATATATTGAAAAGAATAGGACCTGATACTGACCCCTGTGGAACTCCACTAGGGACAGTGACCCAATATGAGTGTATACCGTTATTAACCACTAGTGTTGGGCACGAATATTCGAATCGCGAGTATTAATCGCGAATATCGGCATTTGGAGAACTTGTGAATATTTAGAATATAATATATATTCGTAATTTTGAATGTTCTAGATTTTTTTTAATCAGTAAGGCTGCAATGTCTTTGTCTGAGCTTAGCAACATCCCTAGCGACCAATAGGAAAGTTGCCTACCCCTTACTACATAAGAACCTCCCCAGCAGCGACTGCATGCAGTATTCTGCATGTCTGAGACAGCTGTGTTATTGCTGTGCTCTGTGCTTTCCTGTGTCATGACATTAGATTGGTAGTAAGGGTCCTTTCACACTAGCGTTTTCAGGATCCGGCATAGAGTTCCGTCGCCGGGGCTCTATGCCGGAAAGAATTGCTTCAATTACAGTTAATACAACCGCATGCATCCGTTTGAACGGATCCACTTTTGACAAGATGGATCCGTCATGAACTCCATTGATAGTCAATGGAAGACGGATCCATTTTCTATTGTGGCAGATTGTGGCAGAGAAAACGGATCCGTCCCCATTGACTTGCATTGGGGGTCATGACAGATCCGTTTTGCTCTACATCCCAGGACGGAAAGAATACTGCAGCATGCTGCGGTATTTGCTCCATCCAAAAAATGTTCAGTGACTGAACTGAAGATATCCTGATGCATACTGAACGGATTTTTCTCCATTCAGAATGCATGAGGATAATCCTGAGCAGTATTCATCTGGCATAGAGCCCCTACGACGGAACTCTATGCCGGATCCTGAAAACGCTATTGTGAAAGGACCCTTAGTTAGTTAGCTTATATATATAATATAGATAGTTAGTGGGAGATAGTCAGTGTAGGTTATATAGTAATATAGTGTAGTTGACATACATGCTACATACATAGTGCTGTATCTACGTATGTATGCTACATACATACATAGTGCTGTGATGTCACAAGTTCACAACAATACTTAGTGCACCGATCACTAATATGTAGTCAGACCTGGTAAAATTTGAAGTTGCACGTATTGTGCCAAAATATACGCATTATTAGTGCCGATTTCGCAATCGTGAATATATTGGAATATATTGGAGCACTCTAAGTGGAATGTCACTATAAAGTGGCCTGGGAAAACTGTGGCGCTAATGTTGTGGTAAAGCCTGAGAAATCTCCTAGTGTCCTGCAACCATTTTCCAACAGTCAAAGCTCCACCACCTCTGCAGAAGGGAGCTGTGTTTACTTGTGATCATCTACTAGTCCTGATGCTCCTACTCCTTCTCTCCTTCTACTCCTCGTCACTCTTTTCGCCAGCAATTGATCAGGGAAGCGATTGCAAAAAGACAACAGTATGAGTGCATTCATCCAATGGCACAGAAGCTGAACGTGCTCCTGGACACGTTGCTGGTACTACAGTCCTTCCCTTTCCACGTGGAGGACTATGCAAATTTCAGAGAACTGATGGCTTGTGCGAAGCCAAGGTGGAAAGTCCCAAGCCATCAGTTCTTCTCCAAAAAGGCTGTAGAAGCATGCTCGACCAAACGCAGCCAATAAATGTGCAGGTAAGTGCTGCCACTGGTTGGCCAGAACGCGTCATCGGGTACCCGATGATACGTGGTTTGGCTCAGTCTTAGCCAGGGAGAGCTGTGCTGTAGAAGGAACAGATAGTTTATGGAATAGTGATGATCGAGCACCAAAGTATTCAGGTGTTTGGGTGTTCGGCTCCAACACATTGCTATATTTGTGTGCTCAACCGAGCACCTGAGTATAATGGAAGTCAATGGGAGACAACCAGGCAGGCACCCCCTGCTCTGAAGAGGGGAGGGTGCCTGGTCCATTGGAAAAGGTCAGAAAGTGACAGAAACAGCACCGAAATGGATCTGGAACAGCATGGGGACTATGTCTGGATGCATCTTGGAATCCCAGGTCGCTGCTGGGAACCATGTTGTCTGAGTTGAAAGCCATTTTTAGAGACTGACAGAAATACTCAAACCCCCTCCAAAAAATAAATAAAAAATTCACAGGAAAAATAGTTAGTAAACATTCTTTGCTGTATATTCAATTGTATATAAAGTGCAAGTGCTGCCAAAAATTACAAGCAAAAGGCACTCTGACACAGCCTGTCTATCACATAGAGGAGGGCCTCATTCACATTGTGAACGTGTGCTCCTGGACACGTTGCTGGTACTACAGTCCTTCCCTTTCCACGTGGAGGACTATGCAAATTTCAGAGAACTGATGGCTTGTGCGAAGCCAAGGTGGAAAGTCCCAAGCCGTCAGTTCTTCTCCAAAATGGCTGTAGAAGCATGCTCGACCAAACGCAGCCAATAAATGTGCAGGTAAGTGCTGCCACTGGTTGGCCAGAACGCGTCATCGGGTACCCGATGACACGTGGTTTGGCTCAGTCTTAGCCAGGGAGAGCTGTGCTGTAGAAGGAACAGATAGTTTATGGAATAGTGATGATCGAGCACCAAAGTATTCAGGTGTTTGGGTGTTCGGCTCCAACACATTGCTATATTTGTGTGCTCAACCGAGCACCTGAGTAATATGGAAGTCAATGGGAGACAACCAGGCACCCCCCCCCTGGTCGGAAAAGGTCAGAAAGTGACAGAAACAGCACCGAAATGGATCTGGAACAGCATGGGGACTATGTCTGGATGCATCTTGGAATCCCAGGTCGCTGCTGGGAACCATGTTGTCTGAGTTGAAAGCCATTTTTAGAGACTGACAGAAATACTCAAACCCCCCTCCAAAAAATAAATAAAAAATTCACAGGAAAAATAGTTAGGAAACATTCTTTGCTGTATATTCAATTGTATATAAAGTGCAAGTGCTGCCAAAAATTACAAGCAAAAGGCACTCTGACGCAGCCTGTCTATCACATAAAGGAGGGCCTCATTCACATTTTGGTACAATTGTTCAGGTAGTGGGACTCCTACACTCATAATTACAGCCTATGCACTAAGTGAAAGGGCTGCCAAAAATTACAAGGAACCGGCACTACAATACACCCTTTATTACACACAAAGGAGGGCATCATACACACCCTTGAAAAATTATGATTGGTGGCCTGCTGGTGACCCTCAAAAACATTTGGAGCAAGGGCCTGCTGGTGACCCTATAAAACAATAGGGGTGAGGGCCTGCTTCCTAACTGACCCTCTAAAACATTAGGGGAGAGGCCCTGGTGAGCTGACGCTCTAAAACATTATATGCTAGTGCCTGCAGGTGAGCTGACGCTTTAAAACATTATTTTCAAGTGCACGCTGTTCAGCTGATGCTCTAAAACATTATTTTCGAGTGCCTTCGAGTGAACTGACACTCTAAAACATTATATGTGAGTGCATGCTGTTCAGCTGACACTCTAAAACATTATATGCGAATGCACGCTGTTCAGCTGACCCTATAAAAAATTTTTTTGTTGAGGGTCTGCAGTTGAGCTGACCCTATAAAAAAATTAGAGTGGAGGGAATATCTACAATATGGATGAGGAGGAGGAGGAGAAAACAAGATACAACTATATACTCTTTTTTTTGTTGGTGGAAAAGGTGCATGGGAATACAATACAGTAGATTGAGTACATTATAAATGATAGATTGAAATTGCCTTTATGTTCATCATCATCTCAGCTCTCCTCTGGTGGAGTTGAGAAGTCAGGGGCAATCCAGGCCTTGTTCATTTTCATCTGTGTCAACCTGTCAGCATTGCCAGCGGACAAGCGGATATTCTGTTATAATGCCACCAGCAGCACTAAATACCCGCTTGGACAAAAGGCTGGTTGTAAGGCACTGAGGGATCATTTAGGATGCTGAAACAGTCTGATATGTATTCCTTCACCATCTTCTAAAACTTTTACCTCCTTCTACCATTAGGCCGCGCTTCAGGGTGAGGTTGCTGGTGGGGTGTCATGAAGGCGTCCCATGCCTTGGAGAGTGTTGCCCTGCCTTTGTTGGAAGTGCTGTGTGTTCCCCTTGTCTCCATTCCTCGGTTGCCTAAGGAAGTAAGGACTCTGCCGGCCGTGTTGTCAGATGGCAAATTTTGGAGCAATCTCTCAAAAAGTACCTTCTGGTATTGCACTGTTTTGCTCTTCCTTTCCACCACAGGAATGAGAGATGAAAAGTTCTCTTTGTAGCGGGAGTCGAGAAGGGTGAACACCAAGTAATCAGTGTTACCTAAAATGCGTATAACGCGAGGGTCGCGGGAAAGGCAGCCTAACATGAAGTCAGCCATGTGTGCCAGAATACCAACAGGCAAGATGTCGATGTTGACATCAGGATGACTTTCGATCTCCTTGTCCTCTTTCTCCTCTTCTGTCCATCCACCCTTAACAGATGGAATTAAAGGGAATCTGTCACTAGCTTTTACCCTTGTCAGCTAAACATATGCTGACATTAAGGGTCTCCATAGCAGTCCTAATGTGTTTTTATTTTAGATATCCAAGGCTTTATTTTCTCAAAAAACAGGTTTTACCCACCTTTCAATCATCAGAATAAAGAGCCCAGGGGGAGGTCTGGCCATGCAGGGTGTTCGTCCGCACCCTCCCCCGTCAGTGCCGCACGCCGCCTCTCCAAAGCGCAGTGCCGCCTCTCCCTCTCCCTCCCCCTCCTTCCCCGTCAAGATCCCGCGTGCGCACAGGGCACTGCGCGATGCGCCCGTGTGGACTCCGGCAACCGGCTTCAGGGAGCGAGCGCGCATGCGCCGCACCGCTCCTCCCTGGTATGACCGCACCCTGGCGCCAGCCTCTCAGAGCCCGCGAAGAGCTGTGCCCTGGCGCACGCGCGGATCTTGACAGGGAAGGAGGGGAGGAGGAGAGGAGAAGCGGCAGTGCGCTTTAGGAGGCGGCGCAGAGGTTTGGAGAGGCGGCGTGCGGCACTGACGGGGGAGGGTGCAGACGAACACCCTGCATGGCCAGACCTCCCCCTGGGCTCCTTATTCTGATGATTGACAGGTGGGTAAAACCTGTTTTTTGAGAAAATAAAGCCTTGGATATCTAAAATAAAAACACATTAGGACTGCTATGGAGACCCTTAATGTCAGCATATGTTTAGCTGACAAGGGTAAAAGCTAGTAACAGATTCCCTTTAAAGTTCCATGGGTACTACCCTCTGTAGCAGAGGCAACTGTCTCCAACTCCTCCTCCTCCGCTTCATGGTCCAATTTGCACTGAGAAGACAAACTGTGGGTGGTCTGGCTATCACCCTGTGTAATGTCCTCCCCCATTTCCTCGTCTGTCACATTGAGAGCGTCCGCCTTAATTGTGAGCAGCGATCGTTTGAGTAGACAGAGCAGTGGGATGGTTACGCGGAAAATAGCGTTATCGCCACTAACCATCTGTGTGGATTCATCAAAGTTTTTTAAAACCTCACAGAGGTCTGACATCAATGCCTACTCCTCGCCTGTGAATAGTGGCAGTTGACTCGAAAGGCGACGACCATGTTGCAGCTGGTATTCCACAACTGCCCTCTGCTGCTCACAAAGCCTGGTCAACATGTTGAGCATTGAGTTCCAGTGCGTGCTTACGTTGTACAACAGTCGGTGAGCTGTAAGCTGCAAGTGCTGCTGCTGCATTGACAGACAGGCTGAAGCAGTAGACGACTTGCGGAAATGACTGATGGTTGACTGCTGCTGGAGGTGGAAGTGGAGGAGGAGGCGGCGGAAGAGGAGAAGTGGGGGTTGGAGCCAGTATCATAGCTGCTGGAGGAGATGATGGACGTAGGGCCCGCAATCCTGGGCGTGGGTAGCACCTTTGCCATCTCAGAGTACGACTCACTCCAGCTCTCCACAACATTCACCCAGTGTGCAGTCAGGGAAATGTAGTGTCTGCTGCTGAGGTGAACCTTCCCAATAAGTGCATTGGTCAGGGCACGGGTGATGTTCTGGGACACATGCTGGTGTAAAGCAAGCACTGCAAACCGTGTAAAATAGTGGCGGCTGGGGACTGCGTACCGAGGTATGGCCGCCGACATCAGGCTGCGGAAGGCCTGAGTGACCACAAGCCTAAATGGCAACATTTCAAGGACCAATAATTTCGAAAATTGCGCAGTTAGTGCTATGGCCTGCGCTTGCATTCAAATGCCTGTGTTATCGACATTTAGACGCTGCGCTGGGACAGGAAAGTGGATGTTGTAGCTGACGGTTCATGTAAAGGTCCAGGTGCAGGGCGAGGGGCATCCGGGCCTGCGCCTTCGACAGGGGATTGTCCAGCAGTGCATAGTACAGGGGAAGAGGAGGCAATAGTGTGACCCACAGACCCAGATTGTGGACCCATGTTTTTGTCCCATTTATTAGGGTGCTTGGATGCCATGTGGCAGATCATGCTGGTGGTGGTGAGGTTTCTAGTGTTCAAGCCCGGCTTATTTTGGTACGGCACAGGTTGTAAACTACCACTCTTTTGTCGTCTGCACTTTCCTCAAAAAAGCGCCATACTGCGGAACACCTACCCTGTGATTTACGCATGGGGGTGCTTGGTCTTACAGTTGCGGGCATGTTTGGTGTGGGTCGACGTCTCCCTTTTGCAACCCCACTGCCTCTTCCAGACTGTTGCGGTGCTGCGGATCCCTCCCCTTCTGTACTGCTGTCCTCGATCGGCTTTTCACCTTCCCATGTTGGGTCAGTGACCTCATTGTCCACCACCTCCTCTTCCACTTCCTAATTCTGCTCATCCTCCTGACTTGACCTAACCACAACCTCAGTGATTGGCAACTGTGTCTTATCATCATCCCCCTCGTGAACGAATGATTGCCATTCACCACTGTCAACTTTTTAAGACTGTGAAGGCTCAAGAGGATGGGAATCAGGGCACAATATCTCATGTCCCTCTTCAAGCGTGCTGGGCAAGTGGGCAAATCTAATAGTGGTGCTGGAAAGAGCTCCTCGGAATATCCGAGTGTGGGATCACTCGGCAAGCCTCTCCATGGTGGGAGGAAGGATGATCAGAGTAAGGATTCGGTTGACCAGACTCTTGGCTACAAAGACTGAACCTGGTGGAAGACAAGGTGGTGCTTAACCGACTGGAAGCATTATCTTCAGCAATCCAACCGTCCAACTGTTCGCACTGGTCCGACTTGGACAGTGTTGTCCTGCGCCGCCCAGCTAAATTGGACATGAATCTGGGTATGGTGGATTATTATTTTTTTTGGTGCACTGGCAGCAAGCACAGTTACATTGCGCCCATGGCCACAGCCTCTGCGTGCACCATCAGCATCACGCCAACTTCCCTGTCCTCTTCATATTAATGGTTTTGTCACTAGAAGAGGCGCAGATTGCACTGTCCGCTAAAGTCAACGTTTTCGGATGCAGGACAGTAGATGTCACAGAAACCCACAGAATATGGACACTATATTAGGCCCAGATTATTGGAATTTGCAATACAGACACTGTTTCCTGATGTAGTACAGTATTGGTTACAGAACACCACAAAATACGAACACTATATTAGGCCCAGATTATTGGAATTTGTAATACAGACACTGTTTGCAGATGTAGTATAGTATTGGTTACAGAATCCACAGATTATGGACACTAGATGTGGTCCAGATTAATGGAATTTGCAAGACAGACACTGTTTTTGAATGCAGGACAGTATATGTCACAGAAACCCACAGAATATGGACACTATATTAGGCCCAGATTATTGAAATTTGCTATACGGACATTGTTTTCTGGTGTAGTACAGTATTGGTTACAGAACACCACAGATTATGGACACTATATTTGGCCAAGATTATTGGAATTTGCAATACAGACACTGTTTGCAGATGTTCTACAGTATTGGTTACAGAACACCACTGATTATGGACACTAGATGTGGCCCAGATTATTAAAGACACAGTCTGCGGATGATGTACAGTATATGTCACTAATTGCCTTGCTGCTGTCAAACACACAAATGGCCCGATCTGAAAGACTTTGGGGTCTTTGAAAAGCTTTTGGTAGTAAAAACAGCAAATTTCTCTTCCTTCCGAAGCACTGTCCCTGAGACTGCAAGAGGTAAATAGATTGCTGCTCTAACAACACAAACACAGTAGTCCTTAAAAGGTCTTTTGGGTCTTGGAAAAGTTTTCTCAGAATAAAAAGTGTGGAATTCGCTCCCTACTCCTCTTTCCCTTCCTATGCTCTCCCTGTCTATGTCTGAGGCGAACATGTTCCATCCAGCCAATCACTATAATGCCAGAAGCCAACATGGCTACTGGCATTACAGTGAGGGAAGTATTTACCTGCACCTTTATTGGCTGCTTGAAACCCACGAAACGTGCGGGGCTGAGACTCAAGCATTGCGCGCGAGCACATGCGGTACTTGGTTGATTATATTCGGCCGAGCCTGCTCGCTCATCACTAGTAGGGAATTGAATTTTATTTTTTTAAGCAGTGTTGGTTTTAGAGACCCAAAAGTCCTTTTAACCACTACAGGACCGCCTAACGCACGGATGCGTCCGGCGGGCGGTCCTGTAGCTCTGAGTGGACGCATCGGCGCGTCATCTCGCGGGATGCGAGATTTTGCGCTGATGCCGCCGCGCATGCGCACTGCGCGGCGGTGAAAAGTTAGATCAGAAGTTCAAGTATAGGTCATCAGCCTGCCAGCCAATGATCCTCGCTGGCAGGCTGATGATTTTTTAAAAAAACGAATCGCAAGCCATTTAGCACATTATATTTATAAATATAATGTGTTAAATGGCTTCTGTGCCCTCTCCTGGGTCCTTTTCGTCGTTTGTACACAGAAGAGAGCACACATCTACTGTAAGTACACCAAGCACCACACTTCAGGCCCTGATCATCCCCCATCACCCCAATTAACCCCTTGATCACCCCTTTCAATCACCTGTCAATCACTAGTGAAAGCGGAAAAAGTGATCAGTGTAAACTGTCACTTTTTTTTTTTCACTAGTATTGACTGCTAGGTTTAGGTTAGTTTAGGTCCCTTTGGTAGGTAGTTAGCTTCCGTTAGCGCCCAGCCCACCGCACCGCACCGCAGTCACCGATTCGCTGATTAGCGTAGAGCTAATCAGCATTTGTACTTTTATAGTATCTGTAAGTGATCAGAACTGATCACGGTCAGATCTATAATAGTATTACTGTACTGTCACTTTAGCTCGCCCCCCACCCAAAATGCAGTGTTTGCCCGATCAGGCCTGATCGGTCACCCACACGTGCGTTCAGAATAAGAAGCTGTAGAAAGCAGTGGCAGTCTGACCCAAAGTTGGGACGAGGAGGTTGAGGTCCCTGATAGCACCAGGCGTACCCGGCCCTGTGTCGCTAGACCGCAGGTAGCGCAGGATCCGTTTCAAGGGCAGCAGAGTGGGGCTGGCGCTGCCGGATTATGTGGTGAGGCATACACCAGAAGCGCAGCACATCCTGGACCTTCTACCAGCACTGTCGTACAACATGGTGAAGTGGCGAGCACCAGAAGGGCAGTGAAGCTGGTACGGTGGCACGTGCAGTAATTCCCCCGTCGCAGCCACCGCGCAGACAGGCCCATAAAGCCCTTAGAGTCCCTGAGGTGCTGGCAAACCCTGATTGGCAGCCCCCAACTTCAGCCGCACCAGTAGTTCCCCCTTTCACCTCCCAGTCAGGAGGTCGGGTGGAGAGGGCTCAGATAGGATCGGCGCTGGGGTTTTTTGAGCTGTTCTTCACTGCAGAGCTCTATGACTTAGTCGTGACAGAAACAAATCGGTATGCCACTCAATTTATAAACGCCAACCCGGGAAGCTCTTATCCCCAGCCTTTCCGGTGGAAACCAGTCCAAGTTTCCGAATTTAAAACTTTTCTGGGCCTTCTCCTCAACATGGGCCTAACCAAAAAGCATCAATTGCGGTCATATTGGTCCACGAACCCAATTCATCACATGCCCATGTACTCTGCTGCCATGTCCAGGACACGTTTTGAGACCATCCTGCGTTTCCTGCACTTTAGCGACAACACCACCTCTGTCCCAGAGGCCACCCAGCTTTTGACCGGCTCCACAAAATTCGGCCCCTCATAGACCACTTCAACCAGAAATTTGCAGATTTGTATACCCCCGCACAAAAGATCTGCGTAGATTGATCCCTAGTACATTTCACCGGGCGCCTTGGCTTCAAACAGTACATCCCAAGCAAGCGCGCCTGGTATGGGGTCAAATTGTATAAGCTCTGTGAAAGGGCCACAGGCTATACACACAAATTTCAGGCCTCTTCAGGCATTTGTTCCTAGAACAGATTGGCTGCTGTGGCACCGCGCGACCTAGTCGCCGGGGCTTCCCCCAACGGCTCCTTACCACCCGTCTCGCAAGGGGGGAGAGGGCTGCCTTGTGTAACCAAGAACTGCTCACGGTGAAATAGAGAGACAAGCGTGACGTTTACATGCTCTCCTCCATTCACGCAGACACGACAGTCCAAATTGAACGGGCAACCAGTGTCATTGAAAAGCCCCTCTCGGTCCACGACTATAATATGCTCATGGGAGGGGTGGACTTCAATGACCAGATGTTTGCCCCGTATTTGCTTTCCTGCAGGACCAGACGCTGGTATAAGAAGGTGTCTGTATATTTAATTCAATTGGCTATATATAATAGTTTTGTTCTCTACAGTAAGGCTGGGAGAACAGGATCCTTCCTCAAATTTCAGGAAGAGATCATCGAGAACCTCCTGTATCCAGGAGGTTCTGTGGCCCCAACCACCAGTGTAGTGAGCCGTCAACACGAGCGACATTTCAACAATGTCGTTGCTGGTACCTCAACCCAACCGTCACCCCGAAAAAGATGTCGTGTTTGTAGCAGGAGTGGAATAAGGCGTGACACACGTTATTTCTGTTCTGACTGTCCTGACCACCCTGCCCTATGCCTAGGGGAGTGTTTCCGGAAGTACCCCACTCAGGTACACTTAGGGACATAGGGACACAGGTAGTTTCTCCACTCAGGCTCTAGGGTCTCTCAGGATACTAGGTTTTGAGAGACCCTAACACATAGGGGTGCTGGTGTGCCACAGCAGAAATGTGAAACGGTAGAAACGTCTCCTTTCACTTGGGATAAAGTGCATAATGTACTTCGCACCATCTCTGTGTGATTTACACTTTACACATTGTCTCATGGGAAAGGAGAGGTTTCTGCTAGGAAAATAATGAGTGAAATGGTTAAAAAAATAAAATAAATTTAAAAAGGTAGCAAGAAAAAAAAATCTTGAGTTAGTTCAGGTTTTAAAAGTTTTGATCAGGTTTGATATAAAAAGTTTTATGTTCACGTTTTATGCGGCGTTGCAACACAAGATTTCTGCTCTGCAGTAGTGATGAGCGGCAGGTGCCATATTCGATTTCGACGAAATTCGCGAATATTCGAATGAATATTCGTTTCGTATTCGTCGAAATCGAATATTCGTCATTTTTTCTAGTTATCGCGATTAAAATGCGATTTAAATAATCGCATATTGCGATTTGTACTTAAGGCTACTTTCCTATTGGTTTCATATCTAGAATTAGCGAGGATGACGAATATGACGAATGTATTCGTCATATTCCTCAAAGCGAAGATAACGAGTATTCTACATCTTCGCTTTAGCAACCTATTCGTCAACCTCGCTAATTCTAGCAATCAAATAGGAAGGTTGACTATAGAGACAGCTGTGTTAAATTCGCTATGCGATTTTTTTTTTTAATACAATAATTATATTACTTGATATGATAATATTATTATAAGTATTCTATTTATTAAAAAAAAAAAAATCGCATAGCGAATTTAACACAGCTGTCTGGTAAGTCAACCTTCCTATTTGATTGCTAGAATTAGCGAGGTTGACGAATAGGTTGCTAAAACGAAGATGTAGAATACTCGTTATCTTCGTTTGAGGAATATGACGAATACATTCGTCATATTCGTCATCCTCGCTAATTCTACCAAGCCAACCATAACTTCTGTGCTCATGGAGCGTCCCCATCACCATGGGAACGTCTCCATATACTAAAATGTACTGTCGGATTTGAGGAATTACGTTGAAATCGCAATGCGATTAATTCAAGTTATATTAATCGCATTGCGATTTCAACTTAGAGCTGGGTTTATAATGGGTCAGCTTGCTAGAATTAACGAGTTAACGAATATGGAATATAGCAGCAGTGCTAAGTTGAAATCGCAATGCGATTAATTTAACTTAAAGTATTCAGCATTGCGATTTCAACTTAGCACTGCTAGTGCATAGCTATATATTCCATATTCGTTAATTCTAGCCTATGTAAGATAGCAGTGCTAAGTTGTAATCGCAATGCGATTAATATAACTTGAATTAATCGCATTGCGATTTCAACGTAATTCCTCAAATCCGACAGTACATTTTAGTATATAGAGATTTTCCCATGGAAGGGGACGCTCCATGAGCACGGAAGTCGGCAGAAGCGGCAACGGGCACTGACTGGAGCAGCCAGGAAGCCAGGAATCCTCATGACAGGTAAGAACTACTTTTGGGAAGTGGGAAAGAAAAAAATATAACTAAAAAAAAAAAAAAAAAAAACGAATATTCGAAATAGCGAATTTATAGAGCTATATTCGAAATATTCGCGAATTAGCGAAGTGCCGATATTCGCTAAAAAAATTCGCTTTTCGAATATTCGCGCTCAACACTACTCTGCAGTACAGGTACGTCTGCCCAGGCATATGAGCTGAGGAGAGGTGTTGGAGTTCATATGCTTTGGCAAACACTTTGTATCAAAAATCTGGCAAAGATGTCTTCCTCCACAAAGATCGATTGATCGATGTGAATGGAGAAATCACATTTGCCATTACATAGGAACTGAAGTGGGTATGGATGTTTGGGCGGAGCCCCTATGTCCTGGCAATCGCCAGGCCCCTCTTTTTCTTCTTGCATATTTTTTGGCAGAGATTTTTTCATCCACATCGATCGATGCGAATGAGGAAATCTGTGCCGTTCATTTTTTCTTTCAGCCCAGAGGCTGAACGGAAAAAAAATCTCATTACCCGTATGCTCAATATAAGGAGAATAGCAGAAACTGCTAATGCTGGCCATACATGTAATGATTGCGGAGACCCTCAAATGCCATGGCAGTACAAAAACCTCACATGTGACCCCATTTTGGAAAGAAGACACCCCAAGGTATTTGCTGAGGGGCATATTGACTCCATGAAAGATTGAACTTTTTGTCACAAGTTAGTGGAAAGGGAGACTTTGTGAGAAAAAACAAAAAAAATCAAATTCCGCTAACTTGTGCCAAAAAAAAATAAACTTCTATGAACTCACCATGCCCCTCACAGAATACCTTGGGGTGTCTTTTTTCTAAAATGGGGTCACATTTGGGGTATTTTTACTGCCCTGGCATTTTTGGGGCACTAAAGCGTGAGAAGAAAAATGCGTAGAAATGCCATCCTAAAAGGTATTCATTGGAATTGGGGCCCCTTTGCGCATCTTAGCTGCAAAAAAGTGGCAAACATGTAGTATCGCCATACTCGGGAGAAGTAGGGCAATGTGTTTTGGGATGTATTTTTACATATACCCATGCTGGGTGTGAAAAATATCTCTGTAAATTGACAACTTTGTATAAAAAAATTGAAAAAGTTGACATTTAGAGATATTTTTCACACCCAGCATGGGTATATGTAAAAATACACCCCAAAACACATTGCCCAACTTCTCCCGAGTACGGCGATACCACATGTGTGCCACTTTTTTGCAGCCAAGATGCGCAAAGGGGCCCTAAATCCAATGAGTACCTTTAGGATTTCACAGGACATTTTTACGCATTTGGATTCCAAACTCCTTCTCACACTTTAGGGGCCCCTAAAATGCCAGGGCAGTAAAAATACCACATAAGTGACCCCATTTTAGAAAGCAGACACCCCAAGGTATTCCGTGAGGGGTATGGTGAGTTGATGTAAAATTGTATTTTTTGTCACAAGTTAGTGGAATATGAGACTTTGTAAAAAAAAAAAAAAAAATTCCATTTCCGCTAACTTGTGACAAAAAATAAAAACTTCCATGAACTCACTATGCCCATCAGCGAATACTTTAGGGTGTCTACTTTCCAAATTGGGGTCACTTGTGTGGTATTTATACTGCCCTGGCATTTTAGGGGCCCCTAAAGCATGAGAAGTAGTTTGGAATCCAAATGCCTAAAAATTCCCTGTGAAATCCTAAAGGTACTCGTTGGAATTTGGGCCCCTTTGCGCATCTTGGCTGCAAAAAAATGTCACACATGTGGTATCGCCTTACTCAGGAGAAGTAGGGCAATGTGTTTTAGGGTGTATTTTTACATATACCCATGCTGGGTGAGAGAAATATATCTGTAAATTGACAACTTTGTATACAAATGGAAAAAGTTGTCAATTTACAGAGATATTTCTCTCACCCAACATGGGTATATGTAAAAATACACCCTAAAACACATTGCCCTACGTCTCTTGAGTACGGCGATACCACATGTGTGCCACTTTTTTGCAGCCAAGATGCGCAAAGGGGCCCTAAATCCAATGAGTACCTTTAGGATTTCACAGGACATTTTTACGCATTTGGATTCCAAACCACTTCTCATGTGTAGGGGCCCCTAAAATGCCAGGTCAGTAAAAATACCCCACAAGTGACCCTATTTTAGAAAGTAGACACCCAAGGTATTCCGTGAGGGGTATGGTGAGTTGATGTAAAATTGTATTTTTTGTCACAAGTTAGTGGAATATGAGACTTTGTAAGAAAAGAAAAAAAATTCCATTTCCGCTAACTTGTGACAAAAAATAAAAACTTCCATGAACTCACTATGCCCATCAGCGAATACCTTAGGGTGTCTACTTTACGGAATGGGGTCACTTGTGTGGTATTTTTACTGTCCCAGCATTTTAGGGGCCCCTAAAGCGTGAGAAGTAGTTTGGAATCCAAATGCGTAAAATTGCCATGTGAAATCTTAAAGGTACTCATTGGTTTTAGGACCCCTTTGCGCATCTTGGCTGCAAAAAAGTGGCACATAAGTAGTATCACCGTACTCAGCAGAAGTAGGGCAATGAGTTTTGAGGTGTATTTTTATATATACCCATACTTTGTGTGAGAAATATCGCTATAAACAACAACTTTTTAAAAATTTTATACAAAGTTGTCAATTTACAGAGATATTTCTCTCACCCAACATGGGTATATGTAAAAATACACCCTAAAACACATTGCCCTACTTCTCCTGAGTACGGCGATACCACATGTGTGGCACTTTTTTGCTGCCAAGATGCGCAAAGGGGCCCTAAATCCAATGAGTACCTTTAGGATTTCACAGGGCATTTTTACACATTTGGATTCTCACGTTTTAGGGGCCCCTAAAATGCCAGGGCAGTAAAAATACCCCACAAGTGACCCCATTCCAGAAAGTAAACACCCTAAGGTATTCACTGAGGGGCATAGTGCGTTCATGGAAGTTTTGATTTTTTGTCACAAGTTAGCGGAAAATGAAAT
This sequence comes from Bufotes viridis, assembly GCA_033119425.1. Taxonomy (NCBI): domain Eukaryota; kingdom Metazoa; phylum Chordata; class Amphibia; order Anura; family Bufonidae; genus Bufotes; species Bufotes viridis. Next base: position 144,912,963 of record CM065592.1, on the reverse strand, counting down.
TTTTGAAAAAAAAAATCAATTTCCGCTAACTTTATGAGTGTAGGAGTCTCACTACCTGAAGCATTGTACCACAATGTGAATGAGGCCTTCTTTATGTGATATGAAGGTTGTATCGGAGGTCCTCTTCCTTGTAATTTTTTTCAGCACTTGTACTTTATATACAAGTAAATATACAGGAAAGAATGTTTACTAACAATTTTTCCTTTACCATCGATTTTATCTTCGGTTTTGTGTGTTTTATTGTCAGTCTGTAAAAATGGTGTACTACTCAGACAACATGGTTCCCAGCAGCGACCTGGGAGTCCAAGATGCATCCAGACATCCTCTCCATGTTCCCGAACCATTTCAGTGGTGTTTTCATCAATTTATAACCTTTTCATGTGAACCGGACACCCTCCCCTCTTCAGAGAAGGGGGTGCCTGGTTTAACCACTTCCAGATCGTAGCCTTCAATAGGGAGGCGAATTTTAAAACCCACAGGGACTCTTTCTGGCCATAATATTGATGGAAAAGTTGTTTCAAGGGGACTAACAGGAATGTGGCAAGCCGGAGGGGAATCCATGGCAAAACTCCCATGGAAAATTACGTAGTTGATGCAGAGTCGGCTTTTAATCCATAAAGGGCATAAATCACCTAACATTCCTAAATTGTTTGGAATAACGTGCTTTAAAACATCCAGTGTGTGTATACGATCAGGTATGAGGTTGTATCGATCAGGTAGTGTAAGGGATATGCCCGCTTCACAGTGACAGACCAAACTCTGACAGACCAAACTCCCCGTTTAACGCACCGCAAAAAAACACAAACAGTCCATTTGCACAACCGCAAACTCCCCATTTGCACAAGGTTAGATACCAAGCTTGCCATGTCCCGTTCCTTGTCCTCACAGACGTCATTGTAGGTCTCTTCCTCCACCCAGCCACGTACAACACCAAGGGTCCCCGAAAGGTGACAACAAGCCCCCTGGGACACCTGCTGTTGTTGGTCTTCCACCTCCTCAAAGCCACCTTCCTCCTCTGACTCCTCTTCTTCAGACTGCTCTCTCTGGGTTGCCGCAGGTCCAGCAATCAACAACGACAAGGCTGCTTCTGGTGGTGATGGTGACCACAACTCTTCCTCTTCATCCTCATCTACAACCTGATCCAGCACTCTTCGCAGGGCACGCTCCAGAAAAAACGCATATGGGATGAGGTCGATGATGTTGCCTTGGGTTTGACTGACCAGGTTTGTCACCTTCGCAAAAGGACGCATGAGCCTACAGCCATTGTGCATGAGCATTTAGTACCGTGGCCAAAAAATACCCAGCCCCGCAGAGGCTGTCCTAGCAACCCGGTCATACAAATACTCGTTGACGGCTTTTTCTTGTTGGAGCTGGCGGTCGAACATTAGGAGTGTTGAATTCCAACGTGTCGGGCTGTCGCAAATCAAGCGCCTCACTGGCATGATGTTTCGCCGCTGAATATCAGAAAAGTGCGACATGGCCATGTAGGAACGCCTGAAATGGCCAAACGCCTTCCTGGCCTGCTTGAGGACGTCCTGTAAGCCTGGGTACTTATACACAAAGCGTTGTACGATCAGATTCAACACATGTGCCTTGCACGGCACATGTGTTAACTTGCCCAAATTCAATGCCGCCAACAGATTGCTTCCGTTGTCACACACCCCTTTTCAGATCTCCAGTTTGTGCGGGGTCAGCCACTGATCCACCTGTGCGTTCAGGGCTGACAGGAGTGCTGGTGTGACTCTATGCTGTCAGGCAAGTCAACCCCAAATCGGCGTGACACTGTCGTATACGGGATGTGGAATAGCCCCTGGGGAGCTGGGGGGGTGCAGTTGATGTGGAGCAAGATGCAGCAGCAGAAGAGGACTCAGCCGAGGAGCTTAGCGAAGAGGATGGGGTAGGAGGAGTAGAGGAAGTGACAGCAGGCCTGCCTGCAAGTCGTGGCGGTGTCACCAACTCCGCAGCAGAGCCACGCATTCCATGCTTGGCAGCCGTTAGCAGGTTTACCCAATGCGCAGTGTACGTGATATACCTGCCCTGACTGTGCTTTGCAGACCAGGTATCAGTGGTCAGATGGACCCTTGCCCCAACACTGTGTGCCAGACATGCCATGACTTCCTTTTGCACAACAGAGTACAGGTTGAGGATTGCCTTTTGTGAAACGAAATTTCGGCCGGGTACCTCCACTGCGGTGTTCCAATAGCTACAAATTTTTTGAAGGCCTCAGACTCCACCAGCTTGTATGGTAAAAGCTGGCAGGCTAAGAGTTCTGACAAGCCAGCTGTCAGACGCCAGGCAAGGGGGTGAATCTGTGACATTGGCTTCTTACGCTCAAACATTTCTTTGACAGACACCTGACTGTGGGCAGATGAGCAGGAACTGCTGAAGGTGAGAGGCGGAGAGGCGGGTGGTTGAGAGGGGGGCAAGGAGGACAGCAGTGGTTGACGTGGCTGAAGATGCTGGACCAGGAGGAGGATGGTGGCTTTGAGTTTGTGTGCTGCTTATATTCGTGTTGATCCTACAGGCGTTTGCGATGTGAGATCATGTGCCTTTGCAAAGCAGTTGTACCTAGGTGGGTGTTGGACTTCCCACGACTTTTCTTTTGGCACAGGTTGCAAATGGCATCACCATGCTTCCAACTCGTCTCCTCCTCCTCTCTGTCTCCCCATTTGAACTTTCCCCCTGTTCTTCCCTTCGAGCGTGCACCCACGTGACATCCATGGACACATCATCATCATCACCCGCTTCACTTGTATCTGACAACTCAGCAAAGGAAGCAGCAGCGGGTACAACATCATCGTCATCACACCGTACGTCCATGTGTGTAATGCTTACTGACTGAGACATATACCTGTTATCTACATCCTCTGGCAATAATGGTTGCGCATCACTCATTTCTTCCAACTGATGTTTAAATAACTCCTCTGACAGATCAAGTGAAGTGGCTGTGGTGCTAGTGTTGGTGGTGGCGGCGGGTGGGCGAGTGGTAACTTGAGAGGTGCCCGAAGCTGAGCTGGAATAGGATCGTGCGTCAAGGTTCCGAGCGGAAGCTGTAGAAGATTGGATGTCCTTTGTAAGCCAGTCAACTATGTCCTCAGAATTTTTCAAGTTCAGGGTACCTGGCCTCTGAACACTGGGCATTATTCTAGGGCCAAAGGAAGTCACTGCACCATGACCACGACGGCTCCTGCGGGGTGGCCTGCCTCTGCCTGTCTTTTTTTTTTATATTAGTGGTACTATGCGTGCAAGGTACTGTGCCACCCGATATGAGTGGTGAGCACTGGCAGTGGGCACAGTACAGTCTGTGGGCCTGAAACACACTGGCAGGCAAATGCAACTATATTAAAGGGTAAAAATTAAATGACTTTTTTATCTGCAAGGTACTGTGTCACCCAATATGAGTGGTGTGCACACAGTACAGTCTGTGGGCCTGACACACACTGGCAGGCAAATGCAACTATATTAAAGGGTAAAAATTAAATGACTTTTGGTTGTTTGTGAATGGGCATAATACCACTCACTAATGCCCATTCACAAACTATTTACAAATTTGCTTATAAACATATTTAAATAACTATAAGTCAGATAAACTAAATAAACAAACAAAACTATATATATGCCTTACCCTTAACTTGTAAGTGGCTCGGAGGGTGGGTTCCTGCGCCCACATAAGCCAGGTACGCAATTCAAATATTTGCAGTTGGGCCCAGTCATTTCTAGCTATGCCACTGGGTCTGCCGCAGGTAACTTCTGGGTCTCCAAACTGGGGACATGGCCTGGGCTTCACCTTTTCGCCTTGGAGGTGCTGGCCTGCCCTGCAGCCAGTGTATTGTCTGAACGTGTGGTTAGCAGGGCTGGGGGCGTTATCACAGACAAGCGCAGCCGCCTGTCCACAGGCAACATGGACAATCTCACATTCATTAAAAAGAACAAAAAGAACCAGGCATGGATCCCACAGAACTTGTTCGTACGTTATGCAGAATAGACATGTATACCGGCCTCACCCAACTTCCTCTTTTTTTTTTTATATATTTTCCAATGTTTTGGGGTCTACCCCAATTTATTAAAAAAAGGTGTACAGATCAGCCAACAATCTGAACGCCACCTAATTTACAGAATATATTTCCCAGTCAGGTATGTAGTGCAGGGGTACTTTGAAAGAAAGAGTGGGTACAGATCACCCAAGAATCTGAAGGCCACCTAATTTACAGAATACATTTCCCAGTCAGGTATGCAGTGCAGGGGTACTTTGAAAGAAAGAAGAGGTACAGATCACCCAACAATCTGAACGCCACCTAATTTACTGAATATATTTCCGAGTCAGGTATGCAGTGCATGGGTACTTTGAAAGAAAGAAGTGGTAAAGATCACCTAACAATCTAAAGGCCACCTAATTTACTGAATATATTTCCAAGTCAGGTATGCATTGCAGGGGTACTTTATGGCCCAAGAATGTAACAGACGATTTTTAGAAATTTACCTCCCTGTCACCTATGCAGAGCAGGGGTTTGTATATGGCAAAACTGGGTTAATGTCACCCACCAATGTAACACACGATTTTTAGAAATCTACCTCCCTGTCACCTATGCAGAGCAGGGGTTTGTATACTGCAAAAATGGTAAAATGTCACCTAAGAATGTAAAAGACGATTTTTACAAATTTACGTCCCTGTCACCTAAGCAGAGCAGGGGTTTTTATCCGGAAAAAATGGGGTAATCTCACCCAAGAATCTAACAGACGATTTATAGAAATTTACCTCCCTGTCACCTATGTAGAGCAGGGGTTTTTATATGGCAAAAATTGTAAAATCTCACCCACCAACCAATGTAACAGATGATTTTTGAAATTTATCTCCCTGTCACCTATGCAGAGCAGCGGTTTGTATATGGCAAAACTGTGTTAATGTCACCCACCAATGTAACACACGATTTTTAGAAATTTACCTCCCTGTCACCTATGCAGAGCAGGGGTTTGTATACAGCAAAAATGGTAAAATGTCACCAAAGAATGTAAAAGACGATTTTTACAAATTTACGTCCCTGTCACCTAAGCAGAGCAGGGGTTTTTATCCGGAAAAAATGAGGTAATCTCACCCAAGAATCTAACAGACGATTTTTAGAAATTTACCTCCCTGTCACCTATGTAGAGCAGGGGTTTGTATATGGCAAAAATGGTAAAATCTCACCCACCAATGTAACAGACGATTTTTAGAAATGTACCTCCCTGTCACCTATGCAGAGCAGCGGTTTGTATATGGAAAAACTGGGTTAATGTCATCCAAGAATGTAACAGACTATTTTTAGAAATATACCTCCCTGTCATCTATGCAGAGCAGGGTTTGTATACGGCAAAAATGGTAAAATGTCACCCATCAATGGAACAGACAATTTTTCCAAATTTAAGTCCCTGTCCCTTTTTTATAGCACCAACGTAAATGCAGTATGTTACGGTTATATTGGACTGTGACCCACATTATCCTAGTGGAGCACCACCCAACCTATGTACTGCAATATGTAACGATTATATTGGACTGTCAGAAATGCAGCGTAGCACGCAAATTTGCTATCCAGCAAAATAAAAAATAGCTTTTTTATAGCAGCAATGTAACTGCAGTATGTAATGGTTTAATTGGACTGTCAGAAATGCAGCATAGCCCGTAAATTTACTAACTAGCAAAAAAAGTGTGCTTTTTTTATCATCAAGGTAACTGCAGTATTTAACTGTTTTATTGGACTGTCAGATATGCAGTGCATGTTGCAGACAGATAAAAAATCGCTTTAGGTCACAAAAATATGTGACAGACTAATGTAATTGAATCATTTTCACTGCCAGGTATGCACTGCAGGCAGCATGGGTACTTGACCGGCCAAAAAAGGGAATTTGTCCTCCACTGAGCTGTCAGAACAGAATTAAAGTAATGTCCATGGCACACATGCAGATCACATGCAGTTGCAAGTGCACTGCAGTTGCAAAAATGGCCACCAACGCCCACCAAACTAGCAGATGGATTAAAAGTTATTTTTTTGTGTCACTGAGCTCAGGGCTGGGTACAAAAATGTAGCATAGCACCCTCAATTATCTCTGTAGTTTGAAGATTGAACACCAAGTACACCAGAATTCTTCTCTAATCTCTCCCTCACAGCAGCAGCAGCATGCTTTCCCTAACACTGAGAAGAGCAGAGTGACATTCTGCACTACATGACTCCAGCCTAGACCCAACCTAGAGGCTGGGTCACATGCTGCACCTGGCCAATCACAGCCATGCCATTAGTAGGCATGGCTGTGATGGCTTCTAAGGGCAGACTAGTGAAACGATTGTTGATTGGCTGCCCTGCAGCCTTTCAAAAAGCGCCAAGAAATCACCAAACACAGAACCCAAACATTTACGGAAATGTTGGGGTTCGGGTCCAGGTACCAAAAACCCTAAAGTTTGGTACGAACCTGAACTTTACAGTTCGGGTTCGCTCAACCCTACACAACAGGCTCTTCAACAGAGAAGTATAACGCTGGACGGCGAATACATTTTTATTTTGCCACTAATACACTGCAAACATGGCATCAGGATAGATTTCAGCACCGCAGAACGTCAATTAGGGCCAATTTTTTTCTACTTTTACACAACAGGCTTTTCAACAGGTACAGTATATGCAATGCTGGATGCCGAATATATTTTTATTTTGCCACTCATACTCTGCACCGCTGAGCGGCAAAGATATTGCAGATAACAGATAACTGCACCGCAGAATGGTAAATACATTTTTCCTTTTCCTACTAATACACGTAAAAAAGTACTTTAAAACAGATAACTTCACTGCTGCGCTGCAAATACATTTTTTTCTTTTTCCACTAATACATGTAAAAATGGGCTTTAAAAAAGATAACTTCACCGCTGAGCAGCAAATATTTTTTTCAGTTTTCCACTAATCTATACTAATAAAAGCCGTGTGTGAGTGGTGTCTGTGCGTGTGTGCCGAATACTCAAGTGCGCATGCACGGCGCACTGACCAATCGGCACACACTCCACGGACACTACAGTGCGGCATCCTATTGTAAGGGCAGCGGGGCCCGTTGCAGTCACTGTATTGCACCGGGCCCCGCTCAGAGAAGTAATAATATGAGTAGCTGTAATAATAATAACGAACTTCATTTCTTAACTTACTACATGGTGAGGCAGGAGGCCGGTCGGGTGGTCTCTGACAGAGTAACTTACTACTTCATGCGCCTGCACTGCCTGCTTCATTCATGTAGTGGGCGGAGCAGGGACGTCACTTAGTGAGTTACTCTGCCAGTGCCCGCCCGCCCAGCCTCCTGCCTCACCATGTAGTAATTTAAGAAGAGAAGATCGTTATTATTATTACAGATACTAATAGTATTACTTCTCTGAGCGGGGCCCGGTGCAATACAGTGACTGCAACGGGCCCTGCTGCCAATACAATCACACTAAACAGCGACACTCTTATGGGGGGGATCTGTGGATGACACATAGCATAAGATGCTATGTGTCATCCACAGATACTCCCATAACAGTGTCAGCCACAGACCCCCATAAGTGTCAGCCACAGACCACCCCATAACAGTGTCAGCCACAGATACCCCATAACAGTGTCAGCCACAGCACCCTCATAACAGTGTCAGCCACAGACACCCCCATAACAGTGTCAGCCACATACCTCCAGAAGTGTCAGCCACTGATCCCCCCATAACAGTGACATCCACAGTGCCCCATAACAGTTTCAACCACATGCCCCCCCCATAACAGTGACATCCACAGTGCCCCCATAACAGTGTCAGCCACAGACCCCCATAACAGTGTCAGCCACATACCCCCATAACAATGTCAGCCACATACCCTCATAAGTGTCAGCCACAGATCCCCCCCATAACGGTGATATCCACAGTGCCCCCATAACAGTTTCCTACACAGATCCCCCATACCAGTGTCAGCAACAGTGCCCCCATAACAGTGTCAGCCACAGACCTTCCCCATAACAGTGACATCCACAGTGCCCCCATAACAGTGTCAGCCACAGTGCCGCCATTACAGTGTCAGCCACAGTGCCCCCATAACAGTGTCAGCCACAGACCCCCATAAGTTTCAGCCACAGACCCTCATAACAGTGTCATCCACAGATCCCCCATAACAGTGTCATCCACAGATCCCCCATAACAGTGTCAGCCATAAACCCCCATAACAGTGTGTCCTCCACAGATCCCCCTTAACAGTGCCATTCACAGATCCCCCCCATAACCCATAACTGAGCCATCCACAGATCCCCCATCCACAGATCCCCTCCATAACAGTGTCACCCACAGATCCCCCATAACAGTGCCATCCACAGATCTCCCATAACAGTGCAATCCACAGATCCCCCATAACAGTGCCATCCACAGATCCCCCCATAACAGTGCCAGCATTAATGTTTTAGTGCCCGTTATTGCAACGGGCACAATGTCTAGTACACGTATAAAACAATATATTTTACTTTTGCCACACGACAATACACGACAAAAAGGGCTGTAATTTTCGCCCTTCACCACACAACAGCTAATAGGCCCTTTTTTCCTACTAATACATGCCAAAAAATGCTTCAGAACATATAACTGCGCCACACAAGGGCAAATAAAACTTAGAAATATTTCCTTGTAATAAACCCTGTTAATCCCTGTATCAAACAGCACTTGCACCCTAATAAGACAGGTTTGCTGGAATTACAGTCAGTGCAGCAAGGTGTAATCAGATTGTTCCTATTAGCCAAGCTGTCACCTTCCCGACTGAACCCTGTTCAACACAAATGATGTGTAATGATTCCTCCCAATCCGTCCCCTACACCTTGAGTAATCTTTCCCTGCACTTGTAAATCGTTTTTTTTTCACCACAATCAAGTCTTTCCTATCACTGTCCCTAGCGCCTGCAGACACGTCTCTCCCTGCACTAAGCACGCCGGTGAATGGCAGAATCTAAGATGGCTGCCGTATTTATAGGGTTGTGACATCAAAGCATGGGTGATCCCGCCTTCCCAGAGTTCCTTTCCCCATGTCCTTACACGTGTAGCAGCCATTTTAGGAAAAAATGTGATTTGTTACCATGAAGCGCGAGGAAATTCGCATTCAGTGCTAATGAAATTTTTCCTGAGATTCGGATCGAATTCCACTTCGTCAGCTTCGATTCGCTCATCTCAAATTATAGGCATAAAAATAAGATTAGAGATAAGCGAACTTCTTGAAATTTGCTTCTTGTCCGATAATGCGAAATTGGTCCGAAATTGGTCAGAACATTGTATGTGCTTGAGAACAGCCAGAATCTAGGTAGCGTTTAACCTGGCTGGTGAGGCGGTACTTCTCTGCTTGCTAATTTGCGTTAGCCCGGCATGGCACCCGAAAACATTTCTTCCATCATGTTGATGATACTAATATGTCTTGGGCCAGTTGGTCCGAAATGTGGGTGATGTTCATCCAGAAACCATCACCATGCTTGATGGTAAAGATATGCCTTTCATTATATAAGCAAGAAAGCATACAGCTTGCAATTCTGGCCAGTGTGCCAAAGGATCCAATTCTTTCTGGCCCCTCCCCCCCACACTGAGATGATTGGGTGTCAAGATAATCATCAGCCGAGTCCTATTCTTCTTTCACCACAGCCTCTCTTCCTTCTCCTTCAGTGGTAGATCCTGATCTTCATCATTCTTCTCCATGGGACTTTCCATGTGTGGGTCCCCAACATCTACAGGGCGGCCAGCAAAATGTTTAAGCTGTCCTCCCTTGTTGCATTAATGTGAGCACCTGCTCAAAAATAAAGGGGATAATAAATATGTTGGCCTCTTCGAAGGCCTCAAAAGAACACATGATCTCTGCTGAGATGGTCTGGTCCAGGGCTGGCCAACCTGCGGCTCTCCAGCTGTTGTAAAACTACAACTCCCATCATGCCCTGCTGTAGGCTAATAGCTGTATGCAGACTGGGCATGCTGGGAGTTGTAGTTTTGCAACAACTGGAGAGCTGCAGGTTGGCCAGCTCTGGTCTGATCCAATATGAAAACATTCACTTTGTTAGCATATGTGAGATGGAATTACAACAAGTTGAAACGTCAGGGATCAAGTGGTGCAATAACAATGTGTAAATGCAAGTCCAGGAGGGCGTTCCTTGGCACATAGGCTGAAATACCAATACAATTGCCTGGACATGGCTCCAACACGACATGCGAACTCACTTTACACATATGGAAGTAGGGAGGGGAGTGGGAGTGATGCTCTGCCTCCTGCTCCTGTTGCGGATGGGATGATGTCCATGGAAGCATATGTGTAGTAGGCAGATAAGCCTTGTTGCTGCAGTGCTGCCTTGCCATGAAAAACATTAACCCAGTGTACCGTGAAAGACATGTACTGTCCTTGCTCGTAATGGCTGCTGCAGGTGTCCATCTTGATCTGCATCTTGCTGCACCGTGAGAATTGCAATTTAATTTAATTTTTTTTTAAAAGGACAGCTGGCTCGAAGTGCAAATATCATACAGTAGAATTAAATTGAGTGAAGGTGCAGAACTGTGCCACCATTGCCACAGCTAAGTGGTACAGCAGCAATTGCAGTGCCAGCAACTTGGTCCGGTGGGAGATCAGCTTGCACACAAGCTAATTGCAGATTGAGAATAGTTTTCTCATGGCAACACATTCCGTTATAGATGTCTCAATATGGAGCAGAGGACAAGGAGAAGAAGGAATCTTAGAAGTAGCAGATGAGAATGACAAAGACACTGTACTCCTTAGGAAGGCGGGCTGGTTCCCACATAGAAGACCGGGAGAAGGAGCACAGAGTTGTTCCCATTGGGAATGCTGACCAATTCTATTTTTAACAGGATCTAGTGATGCTGGATAAACCTGGGATAAAGCTGGTATGTGCTTTATGTTTGAATGCCAGGCTTATTTTAGTCCTGCAGATCTTGCACATGAATGTGGTTTTGTGTGCTGGCCTTATAGAGTAAAATCATATGGGACTTGCTTGCACAGAGCTAGAGGCAAACAAGCTAGTGTAAATTGAGCCTACTTCCACAATATCAGCAGCTTCACCAGTTGCCAAGTTGACCTCAAAAGAAGCAGATCTGGCCCTGCAATATTTTTTTGGGGAGGTTTTCACTCTATGTTGCCTCTGCTCTTTGTTGCCACTGTGATGAGCACCCTCCTCCTGTCATGTCACCTCCTCCACAGCATCCCACTTCAGCTCCCATGCCCTGTCCAACACACAATCATTGACAACATCCTCTCTCTCCCCGACATTAATTAGAGTTTGACATGTTGTTTAACTATGTGTTAAATATCATACTGGTTCAACAATATTTTTGCACTAAAATGTCTTAAATGCACGGTCTGATGCATTAATGCATCTGCTAAGACAAATACAACAATGCAGTGTTTGCATTGAATCGTCTTAAAACTAGGAGTAAATTATCACCGGTTTAACAATCAAATTATCCACTACTATGGATTGAAAAATGCACTGTCGTTTAACTAGGCGTTCAATAATATGGATATAAAATGGCATTATTGTGTAAAATGCTTTGCTAAAATGCAACCCATTTAATAACACATATGACACATATAACACATATAACAACCCGTTTATATGCACTGAAAAAAATTTGCAGTTGTTCAGTGTTTGCAACTAAATGCATTTGGGGTGTTGTGCTGACAATAATGAACTGTAGAAACTTAAAGTCTTGAAAAAAAAAACCTGTGTCTCTGTTCATATAGAAAAAAATGAGTTTTTTCTTGAAGGGAGTTGGTTTTGTAATGCAGAAATGCTAACCTGAGTTTCTGCAGTAGCAAGTAGTAAGCTTTCCCTGATCAAATTGCATAAATTCTATACAATTATATATTTTTCTTCTTTTCCTATAGTGCTCCTATCACACTACAATAGTTGCTTGTGACTATGTATACTCTGCAATCTTTTTTTCTTTTTTTTTTTTTTGAAGACAGTGCCAGGCACACACATCCCTGTTCAGAGGCTGTGCACACTATGGCACTTCTGCTGGTTCAGCATAGGCACTACCTGCCTAATGGCTGATGAAGCTATATTTCAGCCTTTGACAAGCTGTCCCCCCGCTTCCTTCCGGTGTCAGGTGATCCTCCATCTTCTTCCTTTTTCATGGTTTTGTCCTCCAATATTAACACTAAAATGTGCCATGTTTATGCAATTTATGAATCACAAAAGCTTTAGATTCATTTGGTGAACACATTTTTTGAAGTTTGAATCAATTTGCTTATCCTTAGATAAGATAATTATACTTTAACAAAATGCAATTAACAAAAATAACAAAAACACTTTTTTTAATTCATACAAAATCCTCTCCATTTGCCTCAACAATGAATGCAGAAAGCCATCTATATTTACCTCAAAATATGTTCTTCAGATTCAGTAAGTTTATTTACCTGATTTTTATCTTGCCAATATGATTCTTTCTGAAAGCTTAAGCTCTGTACAACATATAATTTAATAAGTCAAAGACTTTAACACATATTTTTCTCTAAAATTTCTATTCAACTTAGTCTGCATAAGAAAGAAAGCAGTGGAAAATATTAGCGTCAGTATGAATTGAATGGAAGTTGTCACTGAGAATCTAAGAAAGGCATTCATTTTCTTAAATCTCTAGTACTTTATATTATTCACAGGCTAGGAGCCCTCAGGAGACATCCAGTCAGCTAACAATATAAAGCCTCTGAATCAGTTTGTCCAAACAAAAATATTTAGGATGGACAGATTCAAAGAAACCTAAAGGTCACTATACACAAGGGACACTCTACCATACAGACTGAAAAGCCACCATTTAACAAGCTACATGGTATTTCAAAAAACCCTTCAACTTTTGTCACAGAGACATCCATGAATTTTAGATGATTTTGTATTATTGGAGAAATCCATAGAGATATGTAATATGTATAACTATATAAGTATTTGCATTTCCATCATACTATATTATTCTTAAAAATCTAAATTTGTAATGTATGAATGTTTGATGTTACATTATACAGCCACTGTTATATGGTATGTAATAAATATAATCTACTTTGTGAGAAAGTTGTTGGGTAAATCTGAGAAGGTATAAGAAAAATTGTCTTTCTCCCCCAAACCAATCAAGCACAGTGCAGCTTTCAGAATAAGCCATGGGTATGTACATGAGGGATAACATTATATGACTGTCCTTGACATGACTTACATTCTGCATTCATCCCCAATTTACCCTTTGCATGCTCTATCTCTAATACTCAGTTTTGCCAAAGCTAATGGGTGAAGACCTCTCCCTAGAGTTCTATGGGTAGCATGTAACCTGATCCCTCAGTGAGCTAATAGTTCATTTAATCTCTCAAGATGGATTTTAGCTATGAATTTATTGTGAATGTTTAAAGCAGGAGGGTGGGCGTTGGGGAGAAGACGTATCTCATTAATAGAGAAACAGGTGTCTTTCTCTAAGATATACAGTGTTATACAGATTCTTATACTATTGTTTTATGCAGTGTTGAAAGTACAATGCCTATTTAAAATTCTACAGATTTGGTAACTTTTGTTGTTCATTGAATTATCATTTGAATAAATGTGTTTTCTGATCATTTAATATCGGATCACCAACAATGCTGCAAATGTAAGGATGATAGAGTGTTGAATAACGATTATATATCTGTGTTAACCCTTTCTGCCCCAGATTATTTTATGATTTTGTTATTTTATTTTTTGGGGGCATTTTTGCTTTTCAGTTACTGCCCTTCAAAGCCATAACTTTATATTGTTTGGTTCACATAGGCATGTGAGGGCTTGTTTTTTTCAGGACAAGTTGCACTTTCTAATGCCACCATTTTGTATTGCATATAATGTAGTGGGGAGTTGGAAAAAATTCCAAATGAGGTGAAATTGGTAAAAAATTCAATGCCCCAACAGTTTTATGGGTTTTGTTTTTACAGTGTTCCCTATAAGGTAAAACTGACCTGTTACTTTCATTCTCCGGGTCATTTTGATTTTGGCGATACCACATATGTATAGTTTTTCTTGCGTTTAATACTTGAATTTTTTTTATTGTTGTTGACATATTCTGACCCCTATAACTTTTTTTGTAGTTATGTGTAATGCAAGGCACCAACAAACAGACCAGTGATGAAAGCAAAAAGGTGTTTATTCACCAGAAACATAAACGTCCAGAACACTTGCTGGTAACAAGGAATAATAACAAAAACCAGGCAAGGAGATTCCAGGAATAGTCTCAACCAGTGCTGAATGATGCTGTGCACTTGGCAGTCGAGTCACTCCAGATCTTGGGTCCGCTGCAAAGGACAAAGTTCCTGGCAGTCTTCAGTCACTAGCAGTTGTGACCTATACCTGGTTGAGGGAAAATAGTGGGCACTGATCACCCTGAGAGACCTCCTTTTAAATGCCTGCTGACCAATCCCAGGGTGCCAAGTGTCCACTTCCATAAATGAACAAATTGCCCTGCACCTGAGTACATGGCCTAAGGCAATCACAAGTTGATTAACCCATGGCTGGCTCCCTAATCTACTTTGCTCTTGTGAGTCAGTATATTATGCGCCACTGGTCGACGAAGCGCATAAGAAGCGCGTACCCGCAACCTTGTATCCCTTTGCGAACCTGCCCTCGTGTGTACGCACGGATGCACGATCGACTCAGCGCGAGTATGCGAGCGCGTGGACCCAGATGCGGAAACGGAAGTCGCAGGAGACACCGGAGACAACCCTGGCCGCGGCGTCTTGTCACTCGCCTGGCCACTCTGTCGCCGGGACTCCGACGGTCCTCCCCTCCGATGTCCACGCGAACGCATCCCCGCACTGGTTCGCAAAGGGGTCAGCGCTGGTGCATCAGAGACACGCATAACCTGTCCCGCAACTCCACGAGGACCCCTCTTGGTTCCCCTGGAGTGCAAAGCAGGTGAGGATCTTACATTATGTTTATACAGATGTCTGAAGCCTCATTTTTGTGGGGTGATCTGTAATTTTTATTGACAAAATATTGGGGCATCCATCCCGATCTGATGCTCACTAGGGGGGCTGCAGCATACCCAGAAGCATGCACATTTTTTCTCTTCTAGCAGCACAACATTAGTGCCGGGTGTCTGCTGGTTAAAACAGCAGACACCTAGCGGCTAAGGTGCCCATCCTACTTGTGTTCGGCTGCCATCTTTAAAATTTCACCCAGCACCGTACATGTATGCTGCTGTCAGTAAGGGCTTAAACTACATAAATTTCCATGAAAAATACTCCTTTTTACATCTATGTCACCCACTATACCTTTTAAATTTAAAATTCCTTTCTCTTAGGTCACATTCACATCTATGTATGTTTATTCTGTATTTAGTCCATCTGACTTCTATGAGGCAGTTTTAATCACAAAAGGTATTGCGATGGTATTAACACATGTTATAGCATGTGAATCTTAACAAATTTTCTCATTAATTTTCTTGTACAAAAATTGTACAAAAGCATCTCTAATTATATTATTAAGATGTTTTTCAATCCGTGCACCAGACTTATTAATTAGCACTGAGTTACATAAGCTAAAAAACTAGGGCTTTTGGTCATCCTGATTCTTTTTGATGCGTATAGTAGTTTACAGTTGGCATCAGCAAACTGAAGAAAAGCTAAAATCTGCAAATAAAAGCTGTAAACTCAGTTTATGTTTAGTGCATTTTATGCCAATACAATAATCTACGTAAGACAAATCAGTTTTATGATCAACTGTAAAATAAAATTATGTTTTGACTTCATTGTCTAAAAATCCCCAAAGCATAGTAAAGATTAAGATTGCCTCTTCTCCGTTGATCTATTATTGAAGGTTAATAGGCTTTAGCTTCAGCTTTTTCCCAGAAGAATCCTCTTAGGGTACTTTCAAACTAGCAAGGAACTCCGGCAGGCTGTTCTGGCAGGTGAACAGCCTGTCGGATCCGTGTTGCCGCTAGTGCACGAATGCCCCCAGACTACTTCTCCGGCCCCATTGGATATAATGGGGGATATAATGGGGGCGGACTGGAGTTCAGGCGGCAGCACGGAAACATGCCGAGAGGCGGCCGGAATAAAAGTATGTACTTTTATTCTGGCCGCCTCTCGGCATGTTTGCTGTGCTGCCGCCGAAACTCCAGCCCGTCATATCTAATGTCCATGCTCATGGAAGATAAAAGTAAGAAAATTTAACACATGGAGTCACTATGGGAAATACATGGTGGGAAAACCAATAATAAAATACTGATAGGGTTTTGTTATAAACCACCTAATATACCAGAATCCACAGAAAATCTGCTACTATAGGAAATAGGTGGCAAATCATAATGAGGTCATTATTATGGGGGACTTTAACTTTCCAGATTTAGATTGGTAAACTGAAACATGTGGATCTCATAAAGGAATCTTGGCAATAACCAAATACAATTATCTTTCCCAACTGGTTCAGGATCCTACTAGAGAGACAGCCATACTGGACTTAGTATTAAATAGGGTTAAGCGAAGTGACCTTCGGATCATGATCCGAAGGTCGCTTCTCTCAACACTAGTATTACCCAATAGACATCACAGAACATCAGATGAGCAGGTTGTGGGGGTTGAGGGACACCTGCAAAATAGTGACCATAAAATAAAACCTTCTAATTGTTATTCAAAAGAGCGTTTCTTCATGGAGGCACAACAACACTAAACTTCCAAAAAACCAAAACTTGACCAGCTAAGAGAGTCTCACTAACTGGGATAAAAAATAAAAAATACAGCTACAAAATAGGATATATTTAAAAGGCATTCTAAACTCAAAATGTGAGAGGTACATACTTTATGGGAATAAAAGGGTGAGGAACAAGAAAATAAAATGTAGAAAAATACAAATGTAAACAGTACAATAAATTAGAGGTCATCATCAGTACCTGATCAGTGGGAGTCTGACACCCGGGACCCCCACCGATCAGCTGTTTAAAAAAGCACCAGAGATCCTGTGAGCGCCTAGGCCTTCTCAGTGCTTATCAAGCACAACTCAGTACATTTTATAGCAGCTGTGCTTAGCATCACAGCTTAGCCCCATTCGTTTCTATGGGGCTGAGCTGCGCCTAGGCATGTGACCGATGAATATGTTGTAATTGGCCTAGGGAAAGCTGCAAAAAGGCCACAGCGATTACAGAAGTGCCACTACTAGTGTTGAGTAAATCGAGCTTTGGATCATAGATCCATCCGAAGTAGATTCGTTCTAACTAGAGATGAGCAAATCGACTTCGGATCAAACATCTGGAGTCGATTTGCATATAACTTTGCTCCGTACAGTATTAGAATGTATTGGCTCCGATGAGCCAAACTTATTACTTTGCGAAGTCTCGCAAACTGTAAAAAGACATACAAATGTAAACAGGGCAATAAATGAGGATTCATTCATCCACTTCGGATTAAATAAATTTTGCCTCCATGGAGACAACACATTTAATGCTGTACGGAGACAGGTCTCCATACAGCATTAAGGTGAAGCGTTAGAATGAATCGACTTCGGATCTGTGATCTGAAGCTCGATTTGCTCAACACTAGCCGCTACCTTAGCATATCTCATCAGTGTTAAAATTTAACACTGATGATCAGGTGATAGATCATCAGTATTAAAATCTTTGAAAATCCCTTTAAATCACTAAAACAGAAAAAGCAATGAGGGAGGAGTTCTAGGGACTGATGAGGAGAAAAAGAATGTATCAATTATTTTTTTCTCCACTGTGTTCACTGAGAAACATGAACTGGCCTGTCTGCCCAAGGAAAAAGTGCAGCAAATGTGTTAAGATTACAATTCACCTGGTCCAGTTGACATACTGTACATTACCATATCCTAAGAGAATTAAGTAATGTCATAGACAGATCCATATTTATGATATTCAAGCACTCTTTGATGACAATTTCTGTTCAACAGGATTGGCGCAAAGCAAATGTGGTGCCAATATTCCAAAAGGGGTCAAAAACAGAGCCCAGAAATTATAGGCCAGTAAGTCTAACATCTGTTGTGGTTAAACTGTTTAAATGTTTTCTAAGACACGCTATTCTAGAGTACCTCAATAAAAATAAGCATATAACGCCGTATCAGCATGGCTTCATGAGGGGTCAGCCCTGCCTGACTAAATTAATCAATTTCTATTAGGTGGAATATTTTAGACTTGACAGTGGTCAGTCGATGGATGTCATATATCTTGAGTTGTCCAAGACATTTGTATACTGTGCCACATAAAAGGTTGGTACATAACATAAGAATGCTTGGAGTGGGGGACAATGTGTGTGTGTGGGGGTAAGTAACTGGCTCAGTGATAGAAAACTCAGGGTGGTTATTAACGGTACACACTCAGATTGGGTGACTTGTGGGGTACCACAGGGGTCAGTATTAGGCCCCATTCTTATATATATATATATATATATATATATATATATATATATATTTTATGTGATCTTGTAAAAGGCTTGCACAGTAAAAGCTTTGCTGACAATATTAAAATTTGCAAAGTAATTAAGATAGAAGAGGACAATATACTGCTACAGATGTATATGGAGAGATTAGAGGCTTGGGTAGAGAAGTGGCAGATGAGGTTTAACACTCACAAATGTAAGGTGATGCACATGGGAAGGAATATTACAAGTCACCAGTACATACTAAATGGTAACAAACGGGTAACAATGACATAGAAAAGGACTTAGGAATTTTAGTGGACAGCAAACTTACAGTAACTGTAGAGAGTAGAGACCAGTGCCAGGTCAACTGCTGCCAAGGCCAAGAAGAGTATGAGAACATAATCCTGGCACCCAAAAAATTATCAAAGTTAGGGTCAATTAATTTAAAAAAGAGAAGCCTGAAGGGAGATCTAATGAAACAGCAGAGACTCACCAGATATGGTGCCTGCTGCTCTCGCAAGACACAACACTTCATTAGCGTCACTACCACTCTCATCCTCTGCGCCGGCTCCCACAGGGTCTTGCTGCATATGATCTACAAGTACACTCAAATACTAGGAACAAGGGACACTCCCAGTGTTATTCCATTAGGACATATTATTATTTGTACCCAGATGCATAACTAGATTTATCCACATGCTCATTTGTGTCAGCTTGTAGTTCATGGACATCTTCCGTAGACTGCACAGTACTAAATAGCTTGGTGTCATCTGCAAAGACAAAAACAGTGCTATAAATCCTCGATATCATTAATAAATATGTTTAATAATAGCGGACCCAGCACTAAACCTTGGGGTACAACACTTGTAAATGGTGACTGTCATTGTACAATTTAGTTATGGACAAGGGATCTAACAATTTTGTCTGTGATTTTCAAATCCTAAATTCCTTCATGGGTTATAGACAGCCATAAAACAGACACAGCATGCATAGTCTGCATTGAACAATCTTCTGATTAACCGACAGAAATTCCAATCCTATAGGAACAACCATGAGGCTCGACCTATTTATCCTTATAGTATCCATATGGAAGCAATAAATGATGCTTTTGGGTGGGAAGATAAGAATTCCTTTGTCTGAATAAATTAGTGGCCTTACATATAACTTATACCATATATTGCAGACAAAGAACACATAATTACAAAGAATACATGGTACAGAAAATTGCCAAGCAACATCTTCATCCAGGGTTCCTACCCCCGGACGAAGGAATGACAAAACACATGTTGAGGTGGCGTCATCCTGGCTGCACACACCAATGGGTGAGACTATTTTCTATACTTGTTTATCTTCATGTAGTTTAGTTCATGGGCTTACAGTGTTACTAGCTTACTCTCCTGATGCAGCTCCAACAGTAATATTCATTAAAAAAGATCGCTAAAAAAATTATAGCAATGCCACACATATAATGTAATGGTCACATTTTTATTAAACCAGATCCAATATTTTATATAAATACATAACACGTATATAAAATTTGTTAGCAGCAGAACAGACAAAAATTACAAGATAGGAACACAAGGTCTCTACATATCTTTCCCCACCCTAACAGCACATACTATTCATCCACCAGAAGATAGTGACTACTGACTAAGGCTGTATGCCCTCACTAATTCAGCTGCGCAGTAATGCTATACATAGGACCCAGCACTCTGAAAACACAGCTCCCTGGGAATTCCAGCCGCTGCCTCAAATCGCAGGTAAAGTGCCCTGTCTCTAGTGCTTGCTTAATCAGTCCATGCCTATACCTGCATGAAATACATAACAAACAGACTGCACAGCGGTCCTACTGTGGGTATGGTGTCAGGGGGGAGGAGGAGGAGAGACCGTCGCCTCGCTTCTTCAGGGGGCGTGTCAGAATCATCCACTGGTGCAACTATTTATATCCCACTCATATCAGACCAAACCAATCATTTCAATCTGCATTACACATCATTATGTCCCACACCTGTGTGACTCACCATTGAGCTCCTAAGAGATATCCACCCACATCTCCATTCGTCAATCCTAAGGCCTAGCCCATACGTCCACACCATACATCAATCACATGGTCCCTCCTCTTACTCACTCCTACTGTGGAAAACAACATAGGCTTGAAGGCGTCCAAGTATATAAGGCCAGCCTCTGGGCAGAGACGCAGGAACACATCACTTAGACCCGGTCACATGATCGGACATATGACCACATACAGGCCACACCTCTCTGCAGGTCCTGCAACAGGAATCACACCGAGGACATCAAAGTAATAAATACTTCATAAAACAGAAGGGGACTCATGAGAGATTGGGAAGGGGCATATCAGAATAATAGCAGTGAAAATTTCACCAAACCAGGGTACTCATAATGATCGGGAACAGTAGTTTCCCACATACAGTATAAAAACGGAAGGCTGTTCCTGGAGGTGAGATCAGAAGTCCCATATAAAACAAAAATATCATTTTCCTAAATAAATACCATGATTGATAAACCTTTAAAAACTTCATCCCTGGTCCCAATATTAGAACATCTATACAAGGTGCAATCAAAAACATAAAGAACATATGGAAGTGCAATTCATTTACCATAAAACTATGGTCAACCCAGGCATATGACCACAGACAACTAAAAACAATGTGTAAAGAAGCGAAAATGCTTAATGACAAAATCTACAGTATCCATGGTGTATTTCTGTAACGCCAGGGTTCCAAGCACGTTTTAATGTGATCATTACATTATATGTGTGGCATTACTATCATTTTTTTACCAATCTGTTTGGGTGACTGTTGTTGATACACACATATTGCATTATTTTGATTTGTGTTTTGGTGAAATCCAACAGTAACATGTAACATCTGCTTTAGCTGCTCATATCTCTGGTTTGGTACCAGTCAGAGATATTTGTATTGTTTGAAAGCTGACATTTCAAGCTTTCATACAATGCCCGAATGACAGCAATATCTTCAGTACATGGGAAGATATCACTGTTAGAATTCAGGATGCAGTGGACATAGCTAAAAATGAAAATCAAAGTTGGTTTTACTTTTGATTATTCCTGACTCAATTTCTAACAGTGATATCTCTTTCTCTTGGAATAATGCTGTTATTTTGTACTGCCAGCCATTGAAATGAACCAGGCATGGATCTCACAGGACTTTTCAGTACCTTGTGCAGAATGTACATGCATACAGGCCTCACCCAGCCTTTGTTATATTCCAGCACACTTTCGTTTTTGTTTTCTTTTATATATTTCCCAATGTTTTGGGGTCTACCCAAATTTTAAAAAAACAAAACAAAAAACAAACAAAAACAAAACACAGTGTTGGCGACTACCTCCCCCACCACCGCTTCCACCTACACCGCCACTTCCACCGCCTCCTCAACCTCCTACTCCATATGGACCCCCTCATAGTTTAAGAATATTATTTTTAATTTTTATGTATATTCTGTTATTTATGTCATTTCCCTATTCACATTTGTTTGCAGGGCAATTGTACTGTTCGTATCGCAATTTTGCTTTCTTTTGCAGCTATCTAGCCCTTTCCTTGACTTTTTTAAGGCCATTTTAGTGCCCCAAAGTTCGGGTCCCCTTTCACTTCAATGGGGTTTGGGGTCAAGTTCGTGTCAAGTCCGGGGTCAAGTTTGGGTCCCAAACCCGAACTTTGCGCCGAAGTTTGGCCGAACCTGGCGAATCCGAACTTTCAGGCTTCCGCTCAACTCTAATGGACACCTCATTTGTCTTGTGCCAGCTGCTTGACACTTTATTGGTCACTATATAATCTCTAAAGATTATGGATTGGGGCACAGCAGTAATTGAAATGAGTTCTTTAACCCCATTAGTACCAAGTCACTTTTTACCTAAAAGGGGTTATCCAATGTCTAAAACATGCCCCCCAATACCCTAATATAGATTATACTTACCGCGCTCCCCAGCACCCACATCACTCCTGATCCCCGAATGTCCGCCACTGCATCTCCCTGTTGAGAGGATTAAAACATCCGGCGATCGGGGGGCAGCCAATAGCAGTCCATGACAAGGAAAAGCCTCCCTAGAATTGCCTCAGTAGTGTGAGGCACCAAAACAGTAGATTGAGACAGGTTGAGACTTGATGACAAGTTACTCTATCAGTCTTCCTGATTATTGAATCCCCCTATAACTACTAGCTGTCTAGACCTATCTGCACTACCATCCGCCAACTACTAGCTGGGCTGTCATCTCAGCTGTTAGGGAGAGCAGTATCCACTAGGTCTGCCATTTCTGAGACTGACACCCCTGCATCATTATTCAACTTCTGACTGCTGGCCAGCTGTTTCAGGGAGTTGCTATGCTCCCCAGAGCTATAGTGAGCGCAGCCATCCCCCAGCAGCACTCCAAGCACAGCGCAATACATTGTACAGTGGCTATGCTTGGTATTGCAGCTCAGCCCCATTCACTTCAATAGGGCTGAGCTACAATTTGGCCATCTGACAAATATACAGTGACATCACATGGCTCATGAAGCCCCACCCTTTTCAAACAGCTTATCAACACCCAGGACTGCTGCCAATCGGATATTAATGAGCTTTCAAGAGAATAGGTCGTCAAAATTATCAGATAACCCCTTTAGAGCGGCTCTGTCACCAGGATCAACGCTACTGAACCAGGCATACTATCTGCCCCTGGTAGGGCTCATCATGATAATTAAAACTACACCTTTCTTTTGTCGGTATGCTAAACAGCTGCAGAGATATCTGTATTTTTATTTATATGCAAATTATCAAGTTGGAGCTCCAGGAGATGGGGCTGAGTCATTTGAGCACTGCTTTTTAACACCCTCTGTGCTCCTTACACTCCCAGCTCCCCTAGCTGTACCACTTTGAGATCTGCTCAGAAAGCTAATATACAGTACAAATAACTGCTTTATCCACAAGCACAATATATGATTATAAAGATATCAGTAATATGTGTTAGCTTATAAGCATAGAAAAAACATGTATCTCTATGTGGTAATGCTGTAGCTTGGTGGCTGTGCATGTAGAGAGCCCAGGTTTGAATTCGGGAAAAGACTTCAAGTTTTTTCCCCCCCCACATTTAACCTATAATAAAAGTCTACATATATCCTTATAATATTGAGAATAATGTTTTTAGGCTTAAAAAGCTATTAATATTACTAGTTTCTTTATAACCATATATTGTTCCTGTGAATAAACAGGTAATACGTTTTAGGCTTCTAAGCAAAAAAAAAAAAACCCACTATTCTAAACATAATAAGGCCTGTTATTGCATGATATATATTATATTGTTATTATATGATTATATATTATTTATGATAGTATAGACTTTCATTATAGGTTAAATGAGAGAGAAAATAAATAACATTAAAAAAAATAAACCTTTATATGAGTCTCTCTTGGGATTTAATGAATGCAGTCTTCATCAGTTAATTAAAAAGCAACCATCCTAATTGACCACGCAGTTCTCAAATATAGCTGGCCATGACCTGAATGGTTCAGGACCGTGCCATTTGGTGGTACTCTTAGATTTTCCTGACTAATATACTAGTCCACTAGTTTGATAGAACTAGCCACTATTTGTCAAGCAGGGGTTAATCTTTTATGAAACTACATTTCTTAAGTTAATTGCACAAAGCCCAAACAATAGTTGAATGAATTAGAACATAATTAATGAGTGGCTATGTGACATAATCTATCTAGATACATTTTACAGGCACTTAAAAAAATAAAATGCCTTAGGAATGTAAACAACCCATATGTCTGTCAAGCTTGTCATTTTGTTAAAGCTTGTAATAGAAAGGAAACTTAATTTACCAAGAAGCTTCCCCGGCCTCTGAGCAGTATTCTCCCAATGTTCTTTATCACGCAGATATCTAAATTACACAATCCAGTGCCTGAAGGCTCACTCACAATTTTGCCTAAAACAGGCTCAATAATTAATTTACATAATAGAAACATTTGTCACTACCAATTATGATGTCATACTTGCAAACTCAAGTTTCTAATGTTGTCTCAAACTTTCATATTATAAATAAAAACTTACCTTGTATCTTGAAAAATTGCCCACCATTTAGCTCTCATTATCTTATAGAAAACAGTGTCTTATACTAAACCTTTGTAAAAAAAACTTTAATTAGACATGCACTTCAACTTGAGATAAAACAAATAACAGCGAGATAGATACTTTAAAGTAAAATACACCGAATTTAAATTGCTTAGTGGGTGGCAAGTATAATTAGATTGTGTATACTAATTGTTATACATGCATGCAAATTAACTATCTGTTCCCATACAATGTGAAAAATACATTATGCTCTAATATATCCATTTGTTGAATTAATAAGTTAGACTAGCCATACACTTGCAAACCCCTCATACACAAGCACACTTGGCTCAGTTCTGAATGGGGAGAGGGGAGAAACCACTGTCAGAGACTGCTGGTTGGGACTTACCTACTTTGAGAACAAAAGTACTAGATATGTAAAAATCAAACAGCCTAATCCACCTTTCCCTCAACATTTGTCCTCAAGAAAAAGTGTGGATACTGCCGTGTTTGCACACTATAGGAAAAAGTGTCAACCTCTCTGGTGGCCAGAACTGCAGGAGTGTGCATAGGCTGGCTATATTTCCTACAGTGTGCAAGCATGGCCACTGCTGCTGGACTGGAAACAAGCAATGTATAATGTGATGGAAAGATGAATCCAGCCAGCAAAGGGGGCAATATGGATAATAATAATACATTAGTAAGTGGCTTGTATAACAGTATTTTTCGCTTTATAAGATGCACCCGATGATAAGAAGCATCCCAGGTTTAACAGGAGGAAAATAAGAAAAAATATTTTTGATCAGACCTCATATCTAGGGTTGAGCGAAACCGAACTGTAAAGTTCGGGTTCGTACCAAACTTTAGGGTTTTTTGAACCCAGACCCGAACCCCGACATTTTCGCAAAAGTTCATGTTCGAGTTTGGTGTTCGGCGATTTCTTGAAGCTTTTTGAAAGGCTGCAGGGCAGCTAATCAACAAGCGTTTCACTAGTCTGCCCTTTGAAGCCATCACACAGCCATGCCTACTAATGGCATGCTGTGATTGGCCAAGAACAGCACATGACCCAGCCTCTATATAGGCTAGAGTCACGTAGCACCACACGTCACTCTTCTCCTCTCAGTGTAGGGATAGGATGCTGCTGCTGCTGTGAGGGAGAGATTAGGGAAGAATTCTGTTGAACTTGGTGGTGTTCAATCTTCAAACTACAGAGATTATTGAGGGTGCTATGCAACATTTTTGTACCCAGGCCTGAGCCCAGTGACACTGAAAATGTTTCAATCCATCTGCTAGTTCGGTGGCGTCAGCGGTCATTTTTGCTAGCGCAGTGCCCTTGCAACTGCATGTAAACTGCATGTGTTCAAGGGACATTACTGTATTTCTGTTATGGTAGCACAGTGGAGGACAAATTCCCTTTTTTGGCTGTTCAAGTATCCCAGCGGCCTGCAGTGCATACCTGGCAGTGAAAATTATTCAATTACATTAGTCTGTCACATTTTTTGTGACATAAAGCAATTTTTTATCTGTCTGCAAAAGACACTGTTTCACATCTGACAGTCCAATAAAACCACTAAATACTGCAGTTACCTTGCTGATATAAAAAATCACACTTTTTTTGCAAGATAGTAAATTTACGGGTAGTGTTGAGCTAACAGTTCGAGCATCGTTCAGGTTCGTACCGAATTTCGGGGTGTCCGGGACATGGACCCGAACCCGGACATTTTCAAAAAAGTTCGGGTTCGGGTTCGTTGTTTGTCGATTACTTCCCGCTTTCTGAAGGGCTGCACAGCAGCTAATCAGCTAGCGTTTTACTTCTTGCCCTAAGAGCCCATCACAGCCATGCCTACTAATGGCATGGCTGTGATTGGCCAAGTGCAGCATGTGACCCAGCCTCTATTTAAGCTAGAGTCACGTAGCGCCGCACGTCACACTGCTCTGATTAGTGTAGGGAGAGGACGCAGCTTCTGTGAGGGCGAGATTAGGCAGGGTAAAGTCAGCAACAGCACCTAATGAACGGATCGATCTACAGCTGTGAATGATTGAACTTCTGCTAGTTACTTGCTCACTGGTTTTTATGCTGCACAGAGCATTTTTCTGTCACTTATTTTCTGGGTTGATCGGCAGCCATTTTGTGACTTGTGGTGCACCAGAAGAAGCTGCCACCAAGTCCATCAATCCATCAATACTAGTTTTTTTTTTGCTATATCCTACATCAGGGGCTTAGCTGTGCTAATTGTCACCCCTAGAAACTCAGGATAGCAATTTCTATATTTTATTGAGGGGTTAAGTACAATTGCCCAAATACCAATCCCCTAAATCTGGTGTTCCAGCTTTGGCTAGACAAGTATAATACTGTCTGCTGTCTGGCAAAGGATAGAATTTTTTCTGTGGTGAAATTCAATTGCCAAAATAGCAATACCATAAATCAGTGGTTTCAGCTGTGGCTGGCAAAATATAATAGTGTCCGCCAAAACATATATTTTGTTCTGGAGTGTAATTCACTTGCCAAAATAGCAATACCCTGAATATGGTGTCCCAGCTGTTGCAGGCCAGGTTTCATAGTGTCCACCAAAACATATATTTTGTTCTGGGGTGAAATGAATCAGCCAAAATAGCAATACCCTGAATCTGGTGTCCCAGCTGTTGCAGGCCAGGTTTCATAGTGTCCGCCAAAACATATATTTTGTTCTGGGGTGAAATTCAATTGCCAAATAGCAATACTAGAAATCAGTGGTTTCAGCTGTGGCTGGCAAAATATAATTGTGTCCGCCAAAACATATATTTTGTTCTGGGGTGTAATTCACTTGCCAAAATAGCAATACCCTGAATCTGGTGTCCCAGCTGTTGCAGGCCAGGTTTCATAGTGTCCAGCAAAACATATATTTTGTTCTGGGGTGTAATTCACTTGCCAAAATAGCAATACCCTGAATCTGGTGTCCCAGCTGTGGCAGGCCAGGTTTCATAGTGTCCACCAAAACATATATTTTGTTCTGGGGTGAAATTAATTTGCCAAAATAGCAATACCCTGAATCTGGTGTCCCAGCTTTTGCAGGCCAATTGTAAATCTGTCCATAAAAGGATACCTTTCATCCAGGGCCTAATTACTAGCCCTAAAAGAGATATTCCCCTAAATCAGTGGTTACTGCTGTGCCTGGATTAGTGTAATACGCTACATAAACAAATAGGCAGATAGTGTTAGGTGCCTGTAAAAAAAGGCCTGAATTTGAAATCAATACATTGGGCCAAATATTTTTTTTCTTATTGTGGTGCTTGGTGAACGGTAACAATGAGGAAAACATCTAGTAAGGGACGCGGTCGTGGTGGTGTTAGTGTACCCTCTGGTGCTGGGAGAGGACATGGCCATTCTGCCACAGCCACACGTCCTAGTGAACCAACTACCTCAGGTTCCAGTACCCGCCAGAATTTACAGCGATATTTGGTGGGGCCCAAGGCCGTTCTAAGGATGGAAAGGCCTGAGCAGGTACAGGCGCTAGTCAATTGGGTGGCCGACAGTGGATCCAGCATGTTCACAACATTATCTCCCACCCAGTCTTCTGCTGAAAGCGCACAGGTGGCACCTGAAAACCAAGCCCATCAGTCTCTCACATCACCCCCATGCATATCAGGAAAACTGTCAGAGCCTCAAGTTATGCAGCAGTCTCTTATGCTGTTTGAAGATTCTTCTGGCAGGGTTTCCCAAGGAAATCCACCTAGCCCTTCCCCAGTGGTGGAAGACATAGAATGCACTGATGCACAACCACTGATGTTTCCTGATGATGAGGACATGGGAATACCACCTCATCGGACTCTGCACGTCTCTGATGATGACAAAACACAGGTGCCAACTGCTGCGTCTTTCTGCAGTGTGCAGACCGAACAGGAGGTCAGGGAGGAAGACTGTGTGGAAGACGATGCAGGGGACGATGAGGTCCTAGACCCCACGTGGAATGAAGGTCGTGCCACTGACTTTCATAGTTCAGAGGAAGAGGCAGTGGTGAGACAAGAGCCAACAACGTAGCAAAAGAGGGAGCAGGGGGCAAAAGCAGACCAGCCGCCGCCAAGAGAGTTCGCCAGCTACTGGCCACCACATGGCACTTCTATAAACAATGTTCTGACGACAAGACCCGAGTGGTTTGCACGCTGTGCCATCAGATCCTAAAGCGAGGCATTAACATTCTGAACCTTAGCACAACCTGCATGACCAGGCATCTACATGCAAAGCATGAACTGCAGTAGAGTAAACACCTTAAAAGCAAGGAATTCACTCTGGCTCCCCCTGCTCCCTCTTCTGCTGCTGCCTCGGCCTCTTCCTCCGCCTCGGGAGGAACGTTGGCACCTGCCGCTCACCAAACAGAGGATGTGCCACCGACACCACCACCTGCGTCACAAAGCATCTCCACCATGTCACACGGCAGCGTTCAGCTCTCCATCTCACAAACCTTGGAGAGAAAGTGTAAATTCCCACCTAGCCACCCTCAAGCCTTGGGCCTGAATGCCAGCATTTCTAAACTACTGGCCTTTGAAATGCTGTCATTCAGGCTGGTGGACACAGACAGCTTCAAACAGCTGATGTCCATGGCTGTCCCACAGTATGTTCTTCCCAGCCACCACTACGTCTCCAAGAGAGCCGAGCCTTCCCTGCACAACCAAGTATCCGATAAAATCAAGTGTGCACTGCACAACGCCATCTGTGGCAAGGTCCACCTAACCACAGATACGTGGACCAGTAAGCACGGCCAGGGACGCTATATCTAACTAACTGCACACTGGGTAAATGTAGTGGCGGTTGGGCCCCAGGCGGAGAGTTCCTTGGCGCACGCCTTCCGCCGCCAAGGATCGCGGGGCATCATTCTTTGCCTCCTGTAGCCTCCTACTCGGCTTCCTCCTCCTCTGCTTCCACCAGCTCATCCAGTCAGCCACACACCTTCACCACCAACTTCAGCACAGCCCGGGGTAAACGTCAGCAGGTCATTCTGAAACTCATATGTTTGGGGGACAGGCCCCATACCGCGCAGGAGTTGTGGCGGGGTATTGAACAACAGACCGACGAGTGGTTTCTGCCGGTGGGCCTCAAGCCCAGCCTGGTGGTGTGCGATAATGGGCGAAATCTCGTCGCAGCTCTGGGACTAGCCGGTTTGACGCACATCCCTTGCCTGGCATATGTGCTGAATTTGGTGGTGCAGAAGTTCATTCACAACTACCCCGACATGTCAGAGCTGCTGCATAAGAGGAGGGCCGTCTGTGCGCGCTTCCGGCGTTCACATCCTGCCGCTGCTCGCCTGTCTGCGCTACAGCGGAACTTCGGCCTTCCCGCTCACCGCCTCATATGCGACGTGCCAACCAGGTGGAACTCCACCTTGCACATGCTGGAGAGACTGTGCGAGCAGCAGCAGGTCATAGTGGAGTTTCAGCTGCAGCACGCACGCGTCAGTCGCACTGCGGAACAGCACCACTTCACGACTAATGATTGGGCCTCCATGCGAGACCTGTGTGCCCTGTTGCGCTGTTTCGAGTACTCCACCAACATGGCCAGTGGCGATGACACCGTTATCAGCGTTACAATACCACTTCTATGTCTCCTTGAGAAAACGCTTTGGGCGATGATGGAAGAGGAGGTGGCCCAGGAGTAGGAGGAGGAGGATGAGGGGTCATTTTTAGCACTTTCAGGCCAGTCTGTTAGAAGTGGCTCAGAGGGAGGTTTTTTGCAACAGCAGAGGCCAGGTACAAATGTTGGATACGGAGGACGATGACGATACGCCTCCCACAGAGGACTTGTCATTACCTCTGGGGAGCCTGGCACACATGAGCGACTACATGCTGCAGTGCCTGCGCAACGACAGAAGAGTTGCCCACATTTTAACGTGTGCAGACTACTGGGTTGCCACCCTGCTGGATCCCCTGTACAAAGACAATGTGCCCACCTTACTTCCTGCACTGGAGCGTGATAGGAAGATGCGCGAGTACAAGCGCACGCTGGTAGAGGCGCTCCTGAGAGCATTCCCAAATGTCACAGGGGAACAGGTGGAAGCCCAAGGCGAAGGCAGAGGAGAAGCAAGAGGTCGCCCACGCAGCTGTGCCACGGGCAGCTCCTCTGAGGGCAGGGTTAGCATGGCAGAAATGTGGAAAAGTTTTGTCTCCACGCCACAGCTAACTGCACCACCACCTGATACGGAACGTGTTAGCAGGAGGCAGCATTTCACTAACATGGTAAACAGTACGTCTGCACACCACGTATTGACTGATGGTTCGGCCCCATTCAACTTCTGGGTCTCCAAATTGTCCACGTGGCCAGAGTTAGCATTTTATGCCTTGGAGGTGCTGGCCTGCCCGGCGGCCAGCGTTTTCTCTGAACGTGTATTCAGCATGGCAGGGGGCGTCATTACTGACAAACGCAGCCGCCTGTCCACAGCCAACGTGGACAAGCTGACGTTCATAAAAATGAACCAGGCCTGGATCCCACAGGACCTGTCCCTCCCTTGTGCAGAATAGACATTTATAACTGCCTCCCCCTCAACCATGTATTCTTGTACTCAGGGGCACTTCTTTATTGAATCCTCATTTTTTTAACTTTACCATGATCTTGCGGTGCAACCCAAAGTTGAATGAACCTCTCCTCTGTTTGGATGGTGGGGCCGAAATAATTGAAAGTGGCCTTCTCCGGTGGTGGTTGATATGACGCATGATTCCTTGCTGTGGGACCTCTCTCCTCGGTCTGGGTGCTGGGGCCTAAATAACTGAAAATGGCCTTCTCCAGTGGTGGGTGATATGACGCATGATTCCTTGCTGTGGGACCTGTGTCCTCGGTCTGGATGCTGGGCCGAAATAACTGAAAGTGGCCTTCTCCAGTGGTGAGTGATATGACGCATGATTCCTTGCTGTGGGACCTCTCTCCTCGGTCTGGGTGCTGGCTGAAATAACTGAAAGTGGCCTTCTCCAGTGGTGGGTGATATGACGCCTTATTCCTTGCTGTGGGACCTATATCCTCTGTCTGGGTGCTGGGCCTAAATAACTGAAAGTGGCCTTCTCCAGTGGTGGGTGATATGACGCATGATTCCTTGCTGTGGGACCTCTCTCCTCGGTCTGGGTGCTGGGCCGAAATAACTGAAAGTGGCCTTCTCCAGTGGTGGGTGATATGACGCATGATTCCTTGCTGTGGGACCTCTCTCCTCTGTCTGGGTGCTGGGCCGAAATAACTGAAAGTGGCCTTCTCCAGTGGTGGGTGATATGACGCATGATTCCTTGCTGTGGGACCTCTCTCCTCTGTCTGGGTGCTGGGCTGAAATAACTGAAAGTGGCCTTCTCCAGTGGTGGTTGATATGACGCATGATTCCTTGCTGTGGGACCTCTCTCCTCTGTCTGGGTGCTGGGCCTAAATAACTGAAAGTGGCCTTCTCCAGTGGTGGGTGATATGACGCATGATTCCTTGCTGTGGGACCTGTATCCTCGGTCTGGGTGCTGGGCGAAATAACTGAAAGTGGCCTTCTCCAGTGGTGGGTGATATGACGCATGATTCCTTGCTGTGGGACCTCTCTCCTCGGTCTGGGTGCTGGGCCGAAATAACTGAGAGTGGCCTTCTCCGGTGGTGGTTGATATGACGCATGATTCCTTGCTGTGGGACCTCTCTCCTCTGTCTGGGTGCTGGGCCGAAATAACTGAGAGTGGCCTTCTCCGGTGGTGGTTGATATGACGCATGATTCCTTGCTGTGGGACCTCTCTCCTCTGTCTGGGTGCTGGGCCGAAATAACTGAAAGTGGCCTTCTCCAGTGGTGGGTGATATGACGCATGATTCCTTGCTGTGGGACCTCTCTCCTCTGTCTGGGTGCTGGGCCGAAATAACTGAAAGTGGCCTTCTCCAGTGGTGGGTGATATGACGCATGATTCCTTGCTGTGGGACCTCTCTCCTCTGTCTGGGTGCTGGGCCGAAATAACTGAGAGTGGCCTTCTCCGGTGGTGGTTGATATGACGCATGATTCCTTGCTGTGGGACCTCTCTCCTCTGTCTGGGTGCTGGGGCCGAAATAACTGAAAGTGGCCTTCTCCAGTGGTGGTTGATATGACGCATGATTCCTTGCTGTGGGACCTCTCTCCTCTGTCTGGGTGCTGGGGCCGAAATAACTGAAAGTGGCCTTCTCCAGTGGTGGGTGATATGACGCATGATTCCTTGCTGTGGGACCTGTCTCCTCTGTCTGGGTGCTAGGCCTAAATAACTGAAAGTGGCCTTCTCCAGTGGTGGGTGATATGACGCATGATTCCTTGCTGTGGGACCTGTCTCCTCGGTCTGGGTGCTGGGCCGAAATAACTGAAAGTGGCCTTCTCCAGTGGTGGGTGATATGACGCATGATTCCTTGCTGTGGGACCTCTCTCCTCGGTCTGGGTGCTGGCCGAAATAACTGAAAGTGGCCTTCTCCAGTGGTGGGTGATATGACGCATGATTCCTTGCTGTGGGACCTCTCTCCTCTGTCTGGGTGCTGGGCCGAAATAACTGAAAGTGGCCTTCTCCAGTGGTGGGTGATATGACGCATGATTCCTTGCTGTGGGACCTCTCTCCTCTGTCTGGGTGCTGGGCCGAAATAACTGAGAGTGGCCTTCTCCGGTGGTGGTTGATATGACGCATGATTCCTTGCTGTGGGACCTCTCTCCTCTGTCTGGGTGCTGGGCCGAAATAACTGAAAGTGGCCTTCTCCAGTGGTGGGTGATATGACGCATGATTCCTTGCTGTGGGACCTCTCTCCTCTGTCTGGGTGCTGGGCTGAAATAACTGAAAGTGGCCTTCTCCAGTGGTGGGTGATATGACGCATGATTCCTTGCTGTGGGACCTCTATCCTCTGTCTGGGTGCTGGGCCGAAATAACTGAAAGTGGCCTTCTCCAGTGGTGGGTGATATGACGCATGATTCCTTGCTGTGGGACCTCTCTCCTCTGTCTGGGTGCTGGGGCCGAAATAACTGAAAATGGCCTTCTCCAGTGGTGGGTGATATGACGCATGATTCCTTGCTGTGGGACCTGTCTCCTCGGTCTGGGTGCTGGGCCGAAATAACTGAAAGTGGCCTTCTCCAGTGGTGGGTGATATGACGCCTTATTCCTTGCTGTGGGACCTGTATCCTCTGTCTGGGTGCTGGGCCGAAATAACTGAAAGTGGCCTTCTCCAGTGGTGGGTGATATGACGCATGATTCCTTGCTGTGGGACCTCTCTCCTCTGTCTGGGTGCTGGGCCGAAATAACTGAAAGTGGCCTTCTCCAGTGGTGGGTGATATGACGCATGATTCCTTGCTGTGGGACCTCTCTCCTCGGTCTGGGTGCTGGCCGAAATAACTGAAAGTGGCCTTCTCCAGTGGTGGGTGATATGACGCCTGATTCCTTGCTGTGGGACCTCTCTCCTCTGTCTGGGTGCTGGGCCGAAATAACTGAGAGTGGCCTTCTCCGGTGGTGGTTGATATGACGCATGATTCCTTGCTGTGGGACCTCTCTCCTCTGTCTGGGTGCTGGGCCGAAATAACTGAGAGTGGCCTTCTCCGGTGGTGGTTGATATGACGCATGATTCCTTGCTGTGGGACCTCTCTCCTCTGTCTGGGTGCTGGGGCCGAAATAACTGAAAGTGGCCTTCTCCAGTGGTGGGTGATATGACGCATGATTCCTTGCTGTGGGACCTGTATCCTCGGTCTGGGTGCTGGGCCGAAATAACTGAAAGTGGCCTTCTCCAGTGGTGGGTGATATGACGCCTGATTCCTTGCTGTGGAACCTGTATCCTCGGTCTGGGTGCTGGGCCTAAATAACTGAAAGTGGCCTTCTCCAGTGGTGGGTGATATGACGCATGATTCCTTGCTGTGGGACCTCTCTACTCTGTCTGGGTGCTGGGGCCGAAATAACTGAAAGTGGCCTTCTCCAGTGGTGGGTGATATGACGCCTTATTCCTTGCTGTGGGACCTCTCTCCTCTGTCTGGGTGCTGGGCCGAAATAACTGAGAGTGGCCTTCTCCGGTGGTGGTTGATATGACACATGATTCCTTGCTATGGGACCTCTCTCCTCTGTCTGGGTGCTGGGCCGAAATAACTGAGAGTGGCCTTCTCTGGTGGTGGTTGATATGAAGCATGATTCCTTGCTGTGTGACCTCTCTCCTCTGACTGGGTGCTGGAGCCTAAATAACTGAAAATGGCCTTCTCCAGTGGTGGGTGATATGACGCATGATTCCTTGCTATGGGACCTCTCTCCTCGGTCTGGGTACTGGGGCTGAAATAACTGAAAGTGGCCTTCTCCAGTGGTGGGTGATATGACTCATGATTCCTTGCTGTGGAACCTGTATCCTCGGTCTGGGTGCTGGGCCTAAATAACTGAAATTGGCCTTCTCCAGTGGTGGGTGATATGACGCATGATTCCTTGCTGTGGGACCTCTCTCCTCTGTCTGGGTGCCGGAGCCGAAATAACTGAAAGTGGCCTTCTCCAGTGGTGGGTGATATGACGCATGATTCCTTGCTTTGGGACCTGTATCCTCGGTCTGGGTGCTGGGCCGAAATAACTGAAAGTGGCCTTCTCCAGTGGTGGGTGATATGACGCATGATTCCTTGCTGTGGGACCTCTCTCCTCTGTCTGGGTGCTGGAGCCGAAATAACTGAAAGTGGCCTTCTCCAGTGGTAGGTGATATGACGCATGATTCCTTGCTGTGGGACCTCTCTCCTCGGTCTGGGTGCTGGCCGAAATAACTGAAAGTGGCCTTCTCCAGTGGTGGGTGATATGACGCCTGATTCCTTGCTGTGGGACCTCTCTCCTCTGTCTGGGTGCTGGGCCTAAATATCTGAGAGTGGCCTTCTCCGGTGGTGGTTGATATGACGCATGATTCCTTGCTGTGGGACCTCTCTCCTCTGTCTGGGTGCTGGGGCCGAAATACCTGAAAGTGGCCTTCTCCAGTGGTAGGTGATATGACGCATGATTCCTTGCTGTGGGACCTCTCTCCTCTGTCTGGGTGCTGGGGCCGAAATAACTGAAAGTGGCCTTCTCCTGTGTTAAGTGATATGACGCATGATTCCTTGCAGTGGGACCTCTCTCCAATTGATATTGGTTAATTTTATTTATTTTATTTTAATTCATTTCCCTATCCACATTTGTTTGCATGGGATTTACCTTCATTTTGCTACCTTTGGCAGCCCTCTAGCCCGTTCCTGGACTATTTTACAGCCTTTTTAGTGCCTAAAAGTTCGGGTCCCCATTGACTAAATGGGGTTCGGGTTCGGGATAAAGTTCGGGTCGAGTTCGGATCCCGAACACGAGCATTTTCGGGAAGTTCTGCCGAACTTCTCGAACCCGAACATCCAGGTGTTCGCTCATCTCTATTTACGGGCTATGCTGCATTTGTGACAGTCAAATTTAACACTTACATACTGCAGTTACATTGCTGCTTTAAAAAAGCTAATTTTTTTGTGCTAGATAGCAAATTTGCGTGCTACGCTGCATTTCTGACAGTCTAATACAACCATAACATACTACATTTACATTGGTGCTATAAAAAAACACATACTTTTTGTGCTAGATAAGTGACAGGGACGTAAATTTGTAAAAATTCGTCTGTTCCATTGGTGGGTGACATTTTACCAGTTTATCTGTATACAAACCCTGCTCTGCATAGGTGACAGGGACTTAAATTTGTATAAATCATCTGTTGCTTTGGTGGGTCACATTTTGCCAGTTTTACCATATACAAACCTCTGCTCTGCATAGGTGACAGGGAGGTAAATTTCTAAAAATCATCTGTTACATTGGTGGGTGACATTTTGACAGTTTTGCCGTATACAAACCCCTGCTCTGCATAGATGACAGGGAGGTAAATTTCAAAAAATCATCTGTTACATTGGTCGGTGACATTTTGCCAGTTTTGCCGTATACAAACCGCTGCTTTGCATAGGTAGGTGACAGGGAGGTAAATTTCTAAAAATTGTCTGTTACATTGGTGGGTGACATTTTGCCAGTTTTGGCGTGTACAAACCTCTGCTCTGCATAGGTGACAGGGAGGTAAATTTCTAAAAATCGTTTGTTACATTGGTGGGTGACATTTTGCCAGTTTTGGCGTGTACAAACCTCTGCTCTGCATAGGTGACAGGGAGGTAAATTTCTAAAAATCGTCTGTTACATTGGTGGGTGACATTTTGCCAGTTTTGGCGTGTACAAACCTCTGCTCTTCATAGGTGACAGGGGGGTAAATTTCTAAAAATCATCTGTTACATTGGTGGGTGACATTTTGACAGTTTTGCCATATACAAACCTCTGCTCTGCATAGGTGACAGGGAGGTAAATTTCAAAAAATCTTCTGTTACATTGGTGGGTCACATTTTGCCAGTTTTGCCGTATACAAACCCCTGTTCTGCATAGGTGATAGAGAGGTAAATTTCTAAAAATCATCTGTTACATTGGTGGATGACATTTTGCCAGTTTTTTTCATTTTATTTTTTATTATTTTTATTGAGTTCAAGGTAATAGAATGTTGATACATGGACCAAAAACTGAAATCGTAATATAAGCAGATATAACACAGCATCAATAATGTGTGTCACTCAAATTACATCAGTTCATTTATATATCAAAACAAAAGAATAAGAAAGAAAAGAAAAGAAGGGGGAGGAGAGGGGAAAAAAAAGGAAAAGGGTTAGGAAAGGGCCAGGCTACACCGCCAGAGGACCCAGAGTGCCACTCAGGGAGGATTTGAGGTACCAAGAGGTATACTGAAGGGGTGTAACTAGTGCAGTTATATCCGCCGGACTAATGTCCTTATGTCTCCTTATATCTTTCCGCCTCTATTCTCACGAACCTCATGAAGACCTTTAATTCTGAGACCACCATGCTAATGTCTGGCATGGTCTTGTCAAGCCATTGTTGTAACAGAACTCATTTAGCTATCAACAGTACAGAATGGATAACTATCGGAATCTTAGCAGGCCGGGAAGACAAGTCCCGGTCAAGGCGTATGTAATGGAACACTAGAGCCTGTGGTTCCATGGGCAAATCAAATAGCCCGTGTTCCTTCACATAGGCCAGTAAACTACTCCAAAAATGAACCACCTTGGGGCATGTCCATATGCCATGCCAAAAGTCGTTTGCCTGCATATCACAATTAGGACAATGGGTGATGCGGTCCGGGAACCGAGGAGAGGCAGGAAAGTTAAAACCATAAATTGCATTGTGCATCATTTTGAAGTATGTTTCCTGCCAAGTTTCACTTATTACACATTGGCGCACCTTACTCCAACCTTTCAGGATTTTGTCTACAATCTCATCATCTAAGGTCTTCTGTTCCCACCGCTTAAAAACAATGGAGGATTTAACCTTTGTAAAGTTACCAGAGAGTGCTCTGTAGAGTCTAGAGAGCGACACCGTAAGAGGTGAGTAGTTGAGAACATCATCAAAGGCGTTCGCAACCGCTTCCCCTCATAGATCCCGCAGTTTCTGTTTACAGAATCCCAGAGTCTGCATAATTAGTAAAAAATGTGAATCCGGCAAGGCATACTGTTCCTTCAATTCCCTGTGGGTCAGCCAAAGCTTTTCCTCCTGGTGCATCAGATGTTCTGCCCTAACTATTCCCTTAGATACCCAGAGTGTTGATAATCCAGTTTTCCCCTGCTTGAACTCCAGATGCTCCCATAATGGTAGCCACTTGGAAATCGCGTGGGACAATCCAAACATTTTTCTAATTGCCCGCCAAGCTGAAACTGTGTCCCTGACCAGTATTGAGGATTTGATATCCCCAGGGAGAGAGGCCAAATTTGTGTGTAGGCAGGCCACCAAGTTCCACGGGGCTACCAGATTTTGTTCCAGTTCCCTATTAGAAAATTGGTCTGTATTGTGTACCCAGTCGCAAATATGTCTTAAGAGACATGAGAGGTTGTATCTTCTTATGTCAGGGAATTTGACTCCTCCCTCCGGCTTCCAAAGCATGAGCTTTGTGAGCGAGATGCGGGGTCATTTCCCAGACCATAAGAAGGTAGTAAAGGCCCTATTCAGAGCAGTGATATCAGCATGCTTTAACAAAATCGGAAGAGTCTGGAGGGGGTAGAGTAGTTTAGAAAAGCTCATCATTTTAATGAGCTGACACCGTCCCAGCAGGGATAAGGAAAGCGAATGCCATCTTTTCAGTTCAGAAATTATCTTAGCAAAGAGGGGTGGGTATTCACTTTACCAAATTTAAATCCCAAATAGGTGATGTAACGTTTAACGGAAGCGGGGGAGAGACCATGTAATGGCCAGAAGTGGGGAGGATTTCTGGCCTGAACTTCTAGGACCTCACTTTTAGCAGAGTTAATTTTATAGCCCGAGAAAGACCCAAAATGGTGGAGAAGATCCATTTTGGGGCCCAGATGTTTCTAGCGAGAAGATAATGTTGACAGTTTTCCTGTATACAAACCCCTGCTCTGCATAGGTGACACGGAGGTAAATTTCTAAAAATCGTTTGTTACATTCTTGGGCCATAATGTACCCCTGCACTGCATACCTGACTTGGAAATATATTCAGTAAATTAGGTGACCTTCAGATTATTGGGTGATCTCTACCCTTCTTTCTTTTAAAGTACCCGTGCACTGCATACCTGACTCGGAAATATATTCAGTAAATTAGGTGCCCTTCAGATTGTTAGGTGATCTGTACCCCTTCTTTCTTTCAAAGTACCCCTGCACTGCATACCTGACTGGGAAAAATATTCTGTAAATTAGATGGCCTTCAGATTGTTGACTGATCTGTACTCCTTCCTTTCAAAGTACCCCTGCACTGCATAACCGACAGGGAACTTAATTCATTACAATTGTCGGTTACATTGTTGCCTGACATAAAGCCTTTTTTGGCTGTGAAGCCAAAGGTAGTCGCCAGCAACAATGTGTTTTTTTTTGTTTGTTTTTTAATAAATTGGGGTAGACCCCAAAACATTGGGAAATATAAAAAAGAAAACAAAGAGTAAGTGCGCTGTATTATAATAATGGTTGGGTGAGGCCGGTATACATGTCTATTCTACATAAGGTAAGAACAAGTCCTGTGGGATCCATGCCTGGTTCTTTTTAATGAACATGAGATTGTCCACGTTAGCTGTGGACAGGCAGCTGTGCTTGTCTGTGATAACGCTCCCAGCCGTGCTAAACAAACGTTTAGACAATACACTGGCTGCAGGGCAGGCCAGCACCTCCAAGGTGTAAAGGTGAAGCTGAGGCCATGTCCACAATTTGGAGACCCAGAAGTTGAATCCGGCAGACCCAGTGGCGTAGCTAGAAATGACTGGACCCAACAGCAAATGTTTGAATGGAGTCCCCCTTCCCAGTAATTTTTTTGCAACCCCTTCCTTTCATGTCGCCCCCATTCCTGTGGCTACTAAAGATCACTCTCTCAGAACAGGCCCGGCAGCTGTTCTATCCATTGTCAACACTTTCTATACTGCCACTGTATATAATTTCATTGTATAATACTGCTGAGGGGGTCCTGACAAAGTCTTTTAGTCCTCCTATTCCTGGATGGGCCCCTTCTGGGTCAGGGCACCAAAGCAGCCGCTTTCCCTGCTTCACCTGTAGATACGACCCTGGGCAGACCCATTAGTCAGTACGTGTAGGCGTGTGCACTTATACTATTTCACCATTTTACTGAAATGCTGCCTCTTGCTAAGACGTTCCATATCTGCTGGTAGTGCTGGTTCTTGTGGCGTGGTGACAAAGCTTTTCCACATTTCGGCCATGCTAAACCTGCCTTCTAAGATGCGGGTGGTGACCCAGCTGCGTTGGCGACTTCTTACTCCTCCTCTGCTTTAGCCTTGTGCTTCCACTGAGCCCCCGGTGTCAGGTGTGAATGCTATCAGCAGCGCGTCTATCAGCGATGGCTTCTTCCGATCAAGCTTCAGTGATGGAATTAGGGACGGCACGTTGTCCTCGTAACGGGGATCCAGCAGGGTGGCCACTCAGTAATCTGCACAAGTTAGAATGTGGGCAACTCGGCAGTCATTGCACAGGCACTGCAGCATGTAGTCACTCATGTTTGCCAGGCTGCCCAGAGGCAACGAGAAGCTGTCCTCTTTGGGATGTGTATCAACTGTGTCCTCCGTATCCCCCAGCCACGTTCAAGTGATGGCCATGAGCTGCTTTGGGTGCCACGCTGCTGTGAACACGGTTTCTTCTCTTCCTTCTCCTTCTCCAGAACTGTATCCTGGCTGGACAATTGTGTACCTTGCATATGTTGGTGCAGGAACCCACCCTCCGAGCCACTTGTATATGACTGGCCTTATAAGTTAAGGGTAAGACATATATATAGTTTTGTTTGTTTATTTAGTTTATCTGACTTATAGTTATTTAAATATGTTTATAAGTAAATTTGTAAATAGTTTGTGAATGGGCATTAATGAGTGAAAGGTGGGGGTGTAGGGTGGGAGTCTGGTCGAGTTAATTTTCTCTTTTAGAAATGCTCCTTGTATTGTTTTTGTTACGATTTATGATAAAAAAGTCAGTTAAGATAACTGTGGAAATGTTGCCCAACAATCTAACCGACAAATTTAATAAATCATCGTGAAAATATCACTAAAACATAACTTTTATTGAAACTCTTTAAATATATAATCTTGATCATATGACACCTCTGTTCCGTGTAGGCAGGAGGGGCAGGAGGAAGGATTACTTACCCTACTTAGGCCCTCAGCAACTATATTGCCCTGCCTAGAAACGGAATAGCCGCCCTGATAGGGGCGATCCCGTGTCAGGAACCTCCTAGTATTCCCTACCGGGTCCCTGACACAGGAAAGAACCCAACACCAGTGCAAGTTAAAACATTTGGTATAGTCAAGAAAGTCTGTCAATGTCTGTTAAAGTTAAAACGGTTACTTTATATACGGTATGTAAATATCACACGGGTGCATAATATTGATATATCTGAAAGGAAACTGTAGTTCCAATACACAGATATAGTCTCCCATCCCGAAGCGTTTCACTGCTCACCCAACACGGTAGCAGATCATCAGGGGACCACAAACACAATAATATAGAGGGCTCAGTGTCCCAGATATCAAAGCACCACAAAAGTCAGTTAAAGCTGACCATATAGTTGCATACAAAGTTAAAAATCCTCAGATAGACACGGCTGATGTTAATCAGAGCAGGTATAGGAATACATGACTAGATTATCAATATGTGAGGGTCATGAGATGGACAGCTGAACGCTTCCATGGTATAGTGTGGAGATTCTTGGTACAGTGAAAGATGTGATGGCGTTGCTGCCATATACTCTGTTTGCGGGGTGGCAGGTGCCACTGTCTCTCACTTGTGCTCAGGTTTAGAATGTTTATTTTTTATTTTTATGTATTTTATGTTATTTTAAGTTATTTCCCTATCCAAATTTGTTTGCAGGGCACTTGTCCTACTCTTACCCCCATTTTGCTTCAATTTCCAGCCCTCTAGCCCTTTCCAGGACTTTTTTAGAGACATTTTAGTGCCCCAAAGTTCGGGTCCCCATTGACTTCAATGGGGTTCTGGGTCAAGTTCGTGTCAAGTCCGGGTCCAGAACTTGAACTTTGCAGCGAAGTTCGGGCGAACCCGAACTTCCAGGTGTTCGCTCAACTCTACTCATATCATACCCTCAGATCAGACCCCCATAAATATCAGGACATCAGATCAGACCCCAATAAATATAAGGACATCAGAAAAGGCCCCCATAAATATCAGGACATCAGATCAGGCCCCCATATCAGGGCATCATATCTGACACCCTTATCAGGACATCACATCAGCCATCCATGTCAGAACCTCATCAGACATCAGATCAGCCCACAATGTCAGACCCCATCAGATCTCAGATAAGACTTCAATGTCAGACCCCCATTAGACTTCAGATCAGCCTTCAATGTTAGACCCACATCAGACCTCAGATCAGCCCACATTGTCAGACCCCCATCAGACCTCAGATCAGTGCTAAATGTTAGACCCCATCAGACCTCAGATCCGATTAAAATAAAAAACTCCTCTTACCTGTCCTGCGCCACGGCATCTCTTCACCTCTGGCAGAAGTAGCTCTCCCCTATCTTCCCGGACCGTGCTGCTCTGTCACCTGACTGCATGCAGTGTCAGGTCATAGTGTGCGCACTACGTCATGATGCTGTACACGGTCAGGACAGTGAAGTGCCTGGCCCAACAAGGAAGACAGGGGAGGGTGAGTACTACAAGCGCTTGCGGCACTTCGCTCCCAACTCCCGGCACCTAATTCATTCTAGTGAGCGCTTCTGTAATGGAAGCACTCACTAGTATTCGCTCTATAAGACGCACTGCCATTTCCCCCCCACTTTGGGGGGAAAAGTGCATCTTATAAAGCTTTACACCAGCAGATAATTGCTAACTAGCATTTCTATGAATGCTTGTTAGCGATTATCTGGACTTTGCTCAGCCAAAGTAAGGGGTCTTACTAAAATAGTTCATTTGAATATAATCAAGCTTAAATTAAAGGGACTCTTCCATCAAAACAAAATACATAAGTAAATTATCATATATGATCAATCTATATGTGAATAATCCATGTATTTATCATAAAAAATGGGTGAATGGATTTCTGAAAATCATTTTTAAAGTCACTTCATATATACTAGTTCCTGTCCTGACTTTTTAATCAGTTCAAGATTGGACCACTAATTTCCCTTCATTTTCTTTTTTTAGTACATGCAACTTTGAAAGCCATAACCTTTTTCCCATTTGTTTATGTAATATTTTTTCAGTAATACATGGGGCTTTATTATTTTGTGCCATTTTTATTTTGGTCTGTGGCTAATATATTAGTCCCAGTTACTTTGGGGAAAACAGCCCACAGAGAATTTGCACAGGGCTGTACAACCTCCCTGCATAGCTAATCTGGATCTAACACCAAGCAGCTCATGCAGACTCCAGCTCCTGGCAATCACAAGACTGCTGGAACTTTAGCATTGCTTCCTGATCTCTATACACAGTGCTCGTTGAGTCCTGTGTATAGACCAATGGTGAAAACAGGGGTTGTGCCTTCTCTATGGAAAGCCCTGCTGTCAGAGATATACGGCTCTCACAACTCTACAATGAGCATGCCAGTGGCGATCTCTGCACAGACATAAAACCTCCAGAGATGAAGAAAAACTGCCCAGATTTACAGTATATAGCCAATGGGAGGTAAGTAACAGGTTAACTTATTTTTTGTATGCTGATCATTATATGGATGTTTACCATGGCAGTGAGTCTCAATTAATACTCCTTGTCAGACCAGTAGTCCCATCAGATATTAGTGATGGATGGTTACTCAATTAGAGCACCATGCCTCCCCTATGCGATGCCAGTTTTATG
This sequence comes from Bufotes viridis, assembly GCA_033119425.1. Taxonomy (NCBI): domain Eukaryota; kingdom Metazoa; phylum Chordata; class Amphibia; order Anura; family Bufonidae; genus Bufotes; species Bufotes viridis. Next base: position 144,869,228 of record CM065592.1, on the reverse strand, counting down.
GCTGTGTAAAGTGTGAGGGTTGACTTACTTCAAGGTTTCTTAGGATGTTTGTGGAATAAGGCAGGTAGAGGAATATCAAGGGGAGAAACAGAACTGGATCGCACATCCACAATGCTATGGTTTGATCTAATTAACCACTTCCAGATCGGGCAATTTTCCCCCTTCCTGACCAGGCCTAATTTTGCAAATATGACATGCATCCCTTTATCTGGTAATAGCTTTGGAACACCTTTACTTATCCAAGCCATTCTGAGACTGTTTTCTCATTACACATTGTACTTCATGATAGTCATAAATTTGAGTCAATATATTTCACCTTTATTTATGAACAAATCCCAAATTTACCAAAAATTTCGAAAAATTTGCAATTTTCACAATTTCAATTTCTCTGCTTTTAAAACAGAAAGTGATACCTCATAAAATATTCATTAATTAACATTTCCCATATGTATAATTTATGTTGGCATCATTTTGTAAATGGCATTTTATTTTTTTAGGATGTTAGAAAGCTTAGAATTTTAGAAGCAATTCTTAAAATTTTTAAGAAAATTTCCAAAACCCACTTTTTCAGGACCAATTCAGGTCTGAAGTCCCTTTGTGGGGCATACATAGTGGAAACCCCTCATAAATTACCCCATTGTAGAAACTTCACCCCTCAAGTTACTCAAAACTGATTTTATAAACATTGTTAACCCTTTACGTGTTCCACAAGTATTAAAGGAAAATTTCTAAATTTCACTTTTTTGGCAGATGTTTTTTGGAAGGCAGATTTTGCTGAACTGTTTTTTAGATACCATGTCCCATTTGAAGCCCCTCTAACTCTTATAGTAGAAACTCCCAAAAATTGAACCCATTTTGGAAACTAGCGGATAAGGTGCCAGTTTTATTTTTACTATTTTGGGGTACATATGATTTTTGATTGCTCTATATTGGTAGATCATTGCACTATTTTTATAGATCAGGTTGTTACGGACGAAATTATATCAAATATGTTTACTTTCTTTGTTTGTTTGTTTCAGCTTTACATAATAAAGCATTTTTGAAAAAAAAAAGATATGTTTTTGTGTCTCCATTTTCTGAACAACATATTTATTTTTATTTTTCGCCAATTGTCTTGCGCAGGGGCTAGTTTTTTGAAGGAAGAGTAGATGTTTTTATTGGTCCAATTTTTGGGTGCATATGATTTTTTTTCATTGATTATTACACTTTATGGAGCAAGGTGACCAAAAAATTGGTTGTTTTATCACAGTTTTTATTTATTTATTTTTACAGCGGTTACAGGGGTTAAGTCATGTGATATTTTTATAGCAGTGTAAAACTATGTTATAAGGGAAAATAATAAAATCTACACAACACTGAACCCAAACCCACACTTTAGTGAAGAAATTCGGGTCTGGGCACCACATTCAGCTTTTTATCACGTGCATGCAAGATGCATTGGACTCACGGGAAAAAAACTGAACAACGCAACGCAAAACTAACTGTAATAGCGTGTGCACTCGCGCGGGTTTCCCGCAATGTACCCGGGACGCACCCAGAGAAAATCCAGGACGCCCATGTGAAAGTGCTCTAAGGCAATTAGGTTACTGCATATAGTAGTGGCAGAAGGGAGACACTCACTGTTTTTGAGTAAAATACAGCTAGCTGTTCAGCTGAAGAAGGGAGTAATATTGCTGAAAGACACTTTCGGGAAGCAAAACATAATTGTTCCTTCACAGTTATGATTGTACAAAGAAGCACGACTATTATGCAAATTTTTCTTTTAAAACTATTAGCCGTTCTCATGGAAAGGTACAATTGTTATAGAAATTCTCACTGTTACCCTGGGTTCAGACCTGAGCGTTCCTGAGTTGCAAATAGGAAACGCCGTTCGTACGCGCGTTCTTGTGATTGACTACTGTGGTGTCAATCACAAAACGCGCGACAAACGCCCCAAAAAAAGCTCAAGTACTTGTTTATGCGTCGGGCGTTTTACAGCGCGTTCAAACGCGCAGTAAAACGCTCAAGTGAGAACCAGGGCCATAGGAAAGCATTGGTTTTCATGTGTTTGAACACGCTGTAAAACGCTCAGGTGTGAACTGAGGGTTAAACCAGACAACATGTAGAGCAAGCTCAGCTGAAATTAATTATGTCTTTCACTTAGCAATCCGTCATTTCATTCTGGAGAAAAAGTAGTTTTAAATGAGAAGTTAAGTGCAATAAGGGTGGACCAAGCCACTCTGTGCACCCTTGCTTATGAGCTGGGGACAGTGATTGGCTACAACTGTCACATTCCACATCCAGTGCGAGGAGGACCAGCATAGCGCAGCAGATAATAATTCTGGGGAAAGGGATATTACTGCACTTGGTTTTATATTTTAAGCTAATCTTACATACAGCTGAGCAGCCATGCAAGGCACTATTTACATATAAACATTTTTAGTAGAATAAAGTATCACGATTTACAAGATAATACCAGTTATAACATATTGAATTAATAAAAGCACCCTGTGAGGCATATGCTATATAATAACCAATCAACAGCTAGTAACACTATATAGCCTACCTATATACATGCCATATATGTATACTAGTGTTTATCGAGCACCAAAGTGCTCGGGTGCTCAGGCCAAACACATCAGGATGCTCGGGTGCTCTATAGAGATGTCCCGAACTATTCGCTGGTGATCATTTCCCGGCGAACATCGCATGTTCGCGTTCGCCGCGGCGGGCGAACATATACGATGTTTGATTCGCCCCCTATACGTCATCATTGAGCAAACTTTGACCCTGTACCTCACAGTCAGCAGACACATTCCAGCCAAACAGCATACCCTCCCTCCCAGACCCTGCCACCTCCTATCAAAAAGCAAGGACAGCAATCATCTTAGATTCATTCTGAAGCTGCAGTGTTAGTTAGAGCAGGGAGAGCGCTGCTGCTGCTTAATTAATAGGGAAAGCGTTAGCTAGGCCAGTGTTCTGCGTCCACTCCAGTCCTCAAAGACTCATCGGCCTCTTTCACAGGAGCGTGTCCGGATTAGGCCCCATTCACACGTCGTAGTGTGTTGCGGATCTGCAAATTGCGGATCCGCAACACACCATGCCGGCACTCCCCATAGAGATGCCTATTCTTGTCCACAGGCTGTGGACAAGAATAGGACATGCTCTATCTTTTGCTCTATCTTTTGCGGGCCTGAAACCAGGAAGTTTGGGTGCTCTCCGCATCACCTCCAGCCCCATTCACAATGAATGAGTCAGCATTTGAGTTGAGCGAACACCTGGAAGTTCGGCCGAACTTCCCAAAAATGTTCGGGTTCAGGATTCGAACTCGAGCCGAACTTTATCCCGAACCCGAACCCCATTGAAGTCAATAGGGACCCGAACTTTTAGGCACTAAAAAGACTGTAAAATAGTCCAGGAAAGGGCTAGAGGGCTGCAAAAGGCAGCAAAATGTAGGTAAATCCCATGCAAACAAATGTAGATAGGGAAATGAATTAAAATAAAATAAATAAAAATTAACCAATATCAATTGGAGAGAGGTCCCATAGCAAGGAATCATGCGTCATATCACCCACCACTGGAGAAGGCCACTTTAAGTTATTTCGGCCCATCACCCAGACCGAGGATACAGGTCCCACTGCAAGGAATCATGCGTCATATCACCCACCACTGGAGAAGGCCACTTTCAGTTATTTCGGCCCCAGCACCCAGACAGAGGAGAGAGGTCCCACAGCAAGGAATAATGCGTCATATCACCCACCACTGGAGAAGGCCACTTTCAGTTATTTCGGCCCAGCACCCAGACAGAGGAGAGAGGTCCCACAGCAAGGAATCATGCGTCATATCACCCACCACTGGAGAAGGCCACTTTCAGTTATTTCGGCCCCAGCACCCAGACAGAGGAGAGAGGTCCCACAGCAGGGAATCATGCGTCATATCACCCACCACTGGAGAAGGCCACTTTCAGTTATTTCGGCCCAGCACCCAGACAGAGGAGAGAGGTCCCACAGCAAGGAATCATGCGTCATATCACCCACCACTGGAGAAGGCCACTTTCAGTTATTTCGGTCCAGCACCCAGACCGAGGAGAGAGGTCCCACAGCAAGGAATCATGCGTCATATCACCCACCACTGGAGAAGGCCACTTTCAGTTATTTCGGCCCCAGCACCCAGACAGAGGAGAGGTTCATTCAACTTTGGGTTGCACCGCAAGATCATGGTAAAGTTAAAAAAATGAGGATTTAATAAAGAAGTGCCCCGGAGTACAAGAATACATGTTTGAGGGGAAGGCAGTTATAAATGTCTATTCTGCACAAGGGAGGCACAGGTCTTGTGGGATCCATGCCTGGTTCATTTTTATGAACGTCATCTTGTCCACGTTGGCTGTGGACAGGCGGCTGCGTTTGTCAGTAATGACGCCCCCTGCCGTGCTGAATACACGTTCAGACAAAACGCTAGCCGCCGGGCAGGCCAGCACCTCCAAGGCATAACGTGCTAACTCTGGCCACGTGGACAATTTGGAGACCCACAAGTTGAATGGGGCTGAACCATCAGTCAGTACGTGGAGGGGTGTGCAGACGTACTGTTCAACCATGTTAGTGAAATGCTGCCTCCTGCTAACACGTTCTGTATCAGGTGGTGGTGCAGTTAGCTGTGGCGTAGAGACAAAACTTTTCCACATTTCTGCCATGCTAACCCTGCCCTCAGAGGAGCTGGCCGTGACACAGCTGCGTTGGTGACCTCTTGCTTCTCCTCTGCCTTCGCCTTGGGCTTCCACCTGTTCCCCTGTGACATTTGGGAATGCTCTCAGGAGCGCGTCTACCAGCGTGCGCTTGTACTCTCGCATCTTCCTATCACGCTCCAGTGCAGGAAGGAAGGTGGGCACATTGTCTTTGTATCGGGGATCCAGCAGGGTGGCAACCCAGTAGTCCGCACACGTTAAAATGTGTGCAACTCTGCTGTCGTTGCGCAGGCACTGCAGCATGTAGTCGCTCATGTGTGCCAGGCTCCCCAGAGGTAAGGACAAGCTGTCCTCTGTGGGAGGCGTATCGTCATCGTCCTCCGTATCCCCCTAGCCACGCACCAGTGATGGGCCTGAGCTGTGTCGGGTGCCACCCCGCTGTACACCTGCTTCATCGTCACCTCCTCCACCTCCTCCTCATCTTCCTCGCCCTCCAGTAGTGGGCCATGGCTGGCCACATTTGTACCTGGCCTCTGCTGTTTCAAAAAACCTCCCTCTGAGCCACTAACAGACTGGCCTGAAAGTTTTAAAAATGACCCCTCATCCTCCTTCTCCTCCTCCTCCTGGGCCACCTCCTCTTCCATCATCGCCCTAAGCGTTTTCTCAAGGAGACATAGAAGTGGTATTGTAACGCTGATGATGGTGTCATCGCCACTGGCCATGTTGGTGGAGTACTCGAAACAGCGCAACAGGGCACACAGGTCTCGCATGGAGGCCCAATCATTAGTGGTGAAGTGGTGCTGTTCCGCAGTGCGACTGACGCGTGCGTGCTGCAGCTGAAAATCCACTATGGCCTGCTGCTGCTCGCACAGTCTCTCCAGCATGTGCAAGGTGGAGTTCCACCTGGTGGGCACGTCGCATATGAGGCGGTGAGCGGGAAGGCCGAAGTTCCGCTGTAGCGCAGACAGGCGAGCAGTGGCAGGATGTAAACGCAGGAAGCGCGCACAGACGGCCCACACTTTATGCAGCAACTCTGACATGTCGGGGTAGTTGTGAATGAACTTCTGCACCACCAAATTCAGCACATGCGCCAGGCAAGGGATGTGCGTCAAACCGGCTAGTCCCAGAGCTGCGACGAGATTTCGCCCATTATCGCACACCACCAGGCCGGGCTTGAGGCCCACCGGCAGAAACCACTCGTCGGTCTGTTGTTCAATACCCCGCCACAACTCCTGCGCGGTGTGGGGCCTGTCCCCCAAACATATGAGTTTCAGAATGGCCTGCTGACGTTTACCCCGGGCTGTGCTGAAGTTGGTGGTGAAGTTGTGTGGCTGACTGTATGAGCTGGTGGAAGCAGAGGAGGAGGAAGCTGAGTAGGAGGAGGAGGCTACAGAAGGCAAAGAATGATGCCCCGCAATCCTTGGCGGCGGAAGGACGTGCGCCAAGGAACTCCCTGCCTGGGGCCCAACCGCCACTGCATTTACCCAGTGTGCAGTTAGTTAGATATAGCGTCCCTGGCCATGCTTACTGGTCCACATATCTGTGGTTAGGTGGACCTTGCCACAGATGGCGTTGCGTAGTGCACACTTGATTTTATCGGATACTTGGTTGTGCAGGGAAGGCACGGCTCTCTTGGAGACGTAGTGGCGGCTGGGAAGAACATACTGTGGGACAGCCATGGACATCAGCTGTTTGAAGCTGTCTGTGTCCACCAGCCTGAATGACAGCATTTCAAAGGCCAGTAGTTTAGAAATTCTGGCATTCAGGCCCAAGTCTTGAGGGTGGCTAGGTGGGAATTTACACTCTCTCCAAGGTTTGTGAGATGGAGAGCTGAACGCTGCCGTGTGATATGGTGGAGATGCTTTGTGACGCAGGTGGTGGTGTCGGTGGCACATCCTCTGTTTGGTGAGCGGCAGGTGCCAACATTCCTCCCGAGGTGGAGGAAGAGGCCGAGGCAGCAGCAGAAGAGGGAGCAGGGGGAGCCTGAGTGAGTTCCTTGTTGTTAAGGTATTTACTCCACTGCAGTTCATGCTTTGCATGTAGATGCCTGGTCATGCAGGTTGTGCTTAGGTTCAGAACGTTAATGCCTCACTACAGGATCTGATGGTACAGCGTGCAAACCACTCGGGTCTTGTCATCAGCACGTTGTTTAAAGAAGTGCCATGCCAGGGAACCCCTTGAAGCTGCCTTTGGGGTGCTCGGTCCCTGGTGGCGGTGGCCAGTAGCAGGCGAACTCTCTTGGCGGTGGCTGGTCTGCTTTTGCCCCCTGCTCCCTCTTTTGCTACGCTGTTGGCTCGGTCTCACCACTGCCTCTTCCTCTGAAATATGAAAGTCTGTGGCATGACCTTCATTCCATGTGGGGTCTAGGACCTCATCGTCCCCTGCATCGTCTTCCACACAGTCTTCCTCCCTGACCTCCTGTCCGGTCTGCACACTGTAGAAAGACACAGCAGTTGGCACCTGTGTTTCGTCATCATCAGAGACGTGCGGACTCCGATGAGGTGGTATTCCCATGTCCTCATCATCAGGAAACATCAGTGGTTTTGCATCAGTGCATTCTATGTCTTCCACCACTGGGCAAGGGCTAGGTGGATTCCCTTGGGAAACCCTGCCAGCAGAGTCTTCAAACAGCATTAGAGACTGCTGCATAACTTGAGGCTCAGACAGTTTCCCTGATATGCATGGGGGTGATGTGACAGACTGATGGGCTTGGTTTTCAGGTGCCACCTGTGCGCTTTCAGCAGAAGACTGGGTGGGAGATAATGTTGTGAACATGCTGGATCCACTGTCGGCCACCCAATTGACTAGCGCCTGTACCTGCTCAGGCCTTACCATCCTTAGAATGGCATTGGGCCCCACCAAATATCGCTGTAAATTCTGGTGGGTACTGGAACCTGAGGTAGTTGGTTCACTAGGATGTGTGGCTGTGGCAGAATGGCCATGTCCTCTCCCAGCACCAGAGGATACACTAACACCACCACGACCGCGTCCGCGTCCCTTACTAGATGTTTTCCTCATTGTTACCGTTCACCAAGCACCACAATAAGAAAAAAAATATTTGGCCCAATGTATTGATTTCAAATTCAGGCCTTTTTTTACAGGCACCTAACACTATCTGCCTATTTATTTATGTAGCGTATTACACTAATCGAGGCACAGCAGTAACGACTGATTTAGGGGTAGATCTCTTTTAGGGCTAGTATTTAGGCCCTGGATGAAAGGTATCCTTTTATGGACAGATTTACAATTGGCCTGCAACAGCTCAAACACCAGATTCAGGGTATTGCTATTTTGGCAATTGAATTTCACCCCAGAACAAAATATATGTTTTTGTGGACACTATGAAACTTGGCCAGCCACAGCTGAAACCACTGATTTATGGTATTGCTATTTTGGCAATTGAATTTCACCCCAGAACAAAATATATAATTTGCAGGACTCTACGAAACTTGGCCAGCCACAGCTGAAACCACTGATTTATGGTATTGCTATTTTGGCAATTGAATTTCACCCCAGAACAAAATATACCCTGTTATGGACAGATTTAAACTAGGCCTGCAACAGCTGGACCACCAGATTCAGGGTATTGCTATTTTGGCAATTGAATTTCACCCCAGAACAAAATATACCCTTTTACGGACAGATTTAAACTAGGCCTGCAACAGCTGGACCACCAGATTCTGGGTATTGCTATTTTGGCAATTGAATTTCACCCCAGAACAAAATATATGTTTTGGCGGACACTATTATACTTTGCCAGCCACAGCTGAAGCCACTGATTTATGGTATTGCTATTTTGGCAATTGAATTTCACCACAGAACAAAATATACCCTTTTACGGACAGATTAACACTTGGCCTGCAACAGCTGGGACACCAGATTCAGGGTATTGCTATTTTGGCAATTTAATTTCACCCCAGAACAAAATATATGTTTTGGCGGACAATATTATACTTTGCCAGCCACAGATGAAAACAACTGATTTATGGTATTGCTATTTTGGCAATTGAATTTCACCCCAGAACAAATTATACCCTGTTACGGACAGATTTAAACTAGGCCTGCAACAGCTGGAACACCAGATTCAGGGTATTGCTATTTTGGCAATTTAATTTCACCCCAGAACAAAATATATGTTTTTGCGGACACTATGAAACTTGGCCAGCCACAGCTGAAACCACTGATTTATGGTATTGCTATTTTGGCAATTGAATTTCACCCCAGAACAAAATATATAATTTGCAGGACACTAAGAAACTTGGCCAGCCAGAGCTGAAACCACTGATTTATGGTATTGCTGTTTTGGCAATTGAATTTCACCTCAGAACAAAATATATAATTTGCAGGACACTATGAAACTTGGCCAGCCACAGCTGAAACCACTGATTTATGGTATTGCTATTTTGGCAATTGAATTTCACCCCAGAACAAAATATATGTTTTTACGGACACTATGAAACTTTGCCAGCCACAGCTGAAACCACTGATTTATGGTATTGCTATTTTGGCAATTGAATTTCACCCCAGAACAAAATATATGTTTTGGCAGACACTATTATACTTTCCCATCCACAGCTGTGACACCAGATTTATGGTATTGATATTTTGGCAATTGAATTTCACCCCAGAACAAAATATATGTTTTTGCGAACACTATTAAACTTGGCCAGGCACAGCTGAAACCACTGATTTATGGTATTGCTATTTTGGCAATTGAATTTCACCACAGAAAATAATCTATCCTTTGCCAGACAGCAGACAGCATTATACTTGGCTAGCCAAAGCTGGAACACCAGATTTAGGGTATTGGTATTTGGGCAATTGTATTTAACCCCTTAATAAATATAGAAATGGCTATCCTGAGTTTCTATTGGTGACAATTGGCACAACCAAGCCCCTGATGTAGGATATAGCAAAAAAAAACTAGTATTGATGGATTGATGGACTTGGTGGCAGCTTGTTCTGGTGCACCCATTCATTGAAATGAATGGGTCTGCTTCCTATCAGGAAAAAAAAAATGGAACGGACAAGGAAACAAAATATGGTCGTGTGCATGATGTCTAATACTGAGGCGATCACGTGTCATTGGATGCTATATAACACCTGATTACGCATTCCGGCCAGCCAATCACTGGTATGCAGTAGCCCACATGGCTATGGCATTATATTGCATGCCAGTACCTCCCCGCACGTTTATTGGCTGCTTAGCAGCCAAGAAACGTGTGGGGAGGAGACTCGAGTATTGCGCTCGAGCACGTGCGGTACTCGGCTGAGTACTATCAAGTGCCGAGCATCGAGATGCTCGAGCTGAACTAGTGTTCGGCCGAGCATGCTCGATCAACACTAATGTATCCCAATAAATCATAACAGTAACGGTAGTGGTAAACTAGCCCAATAGTAAAAGCTATCTACAATAGTACCATATTAAAGGAAGAGACCCACTACTCTAAAGGGCTCTAGACAGTCAAAAATTTAAATAACAGAGACTATGTTATATAGTCAATAACACACCACTAGACATTGCATAGTGCTGTATCGCCAGGATAAGACACCTCAATGTGCATTTCACCATCTAGCTTTCTCAGCTTCCTGGGTGATGCTCAAGGGGCTCAGAGTAATACAAGCGAGAGAAATATTTAGTTGTTAGGAATTGTGTTATATTTGCTTGTTACCACTTAGGCACCTTCTACACGAGCGAGTTTTTGGCGTGGCTGCAATGCGTGACGTGAACGGGTAACATCCGCACTGAATTCTGACCCATTCATTTCAATTGGTCTGTGTACATGAGTGTTTTTTTTCACGCATCAGTTCTGCGTTGCGTGAAAAACGCAGCATGTTCTATATTCTGCGTTTTTCACGCAGCCCTGGCCCCATAGCAGTGAATGGGGCTTCTGTGAAAAACGCATTGCACTCGTGCGGAAAAAACTAAATAACTGAACGCAATCGCAGACAAAACAGACTGAACTTGCCTGCAAAATGGTGCGAGTTTCACTGAATGCACCCTGAATGCATCCGGACCTAATCCGTCACGCTCGTGTAAAAGAGGCCTTAAAGGGACAGTTTACCTAAGTTGCCTCTAACTTAGCGATATGAACTCCAACACTCTGATCCGGTCACTGTTCCTGCATACAGTATGTAGCATCCCCAAGTCAGGGGAGTGTGAAGGACTGACCTGGTGAATGCCAGTGATGGAGAGACTGGCATGTGGATCCTCTGGGGCACTCTCTGGGTTCTTGAGGGACACAGCCAGGTGTAATGTGAGGTGCCCTTGGTGTTTGGAGATTAACGTGCCTGTGGCTGGGTGTCCCTGATGTCCGTGACGCCAGTGCCGGTAACGATGGCACACCGATTGATAGGAGGAATAATTGAGGTGCAGGCTTGGATAGTAAACCAGAACGTCACTTTACTGAACAGTAATAAACAGCATACACTCTCTTGACAATTCCTCAGAAGACGATTGGTTTCAGCAGGCTTTAAGTTACAGTGCATTAATGGCAGGCTTATACTGTATTTAGCAAGGTGATTCACAGAGGGTTAAAAGCAGGACTTGCAGATCAGGCGGCTTGCACACTATTCCTGACTGATCCTGACTAGGAATATATTCTTCTCCAAGGCACCAATGCCCTATCTCTGGCTTATATCCTTGGGTATATGAAATGAGTACCTCCTCTGGTAATTGTAGTACCTCTTGCTGTCTTGGTTACTGCTCTGCCTTCTCTCAGCTCACTCAGGCTGGTGACCAGTGATGTTCCTGCTGGGATCCTTATCCTGTTTGCAGCTTGACTAAGGACGCAACACTTCTCCACTAGTCCTAGGGTCTGGACTGCTCCTCCCAGGGAATGACTCTTCCTAGGCTGGACCCTCTCAGGCTATAGGGCCTGGGCTGACTTCAACAGGCTCAGGGCCTGAACACTGAACACCTTCACAGGCTCATGGCCTGGACTGAACTGCCTTCAACAGGCTCAAGGCCTGAACTGCCTAACTCCCCCCCTGACTGGGCCTATATTAACTAGGGCTCCCTAGCTCCCTCTAGTGGACATAGCTGAGATGAAACCCCTAGCAGGCCTGCACAATGGCACACAATAGCAGTAACAGGGTGATAGGATATATAAATAGGCATTACATTACATTGCATTTGCTGAAAATGACATTCACCAATCTCCCCACAAATTAGGGGAACGTACGCACTCTAGTGACCCTTCTGTAGTGTCGGGCATCACAACTCCCGTACACTACAAGTATATGCTGGCTTTCAACCAAACAAAAAATAGCTCACGCAGACTTTTTTGTCCAGCCTAAATCTGGCATGTGTGCTGGGAAGCAGCCGTGTCCCCACTGGATCCCATTATAGTGAATGGGGATTTGGTGGGTCACAGCGGTATATGTGTCTGTTACCTTCTGTCACTCTACAGTGGTGAGAAAGGCATACCACTCAGGGCCAAAACAATTGATCACCTTACAGACACATGTCTTGGAAGGTCTGACCACCTTACAGGCACATGTCTTGGGAGACTCATATTTTAATGCCATATATAGATGGATCTTGGGTAGGCCACATAGTGTGAGTCCTTTTTTAAGCACAGTGTAGTATGTAAACACAAGCAGATTTCTTATTCTTTTATGACTCTCTTAATAAGCTTTAGGAGGAAGTTTTCTATTTGTCTCTCATAATGAGTAAAGCCTTTCAGGAGGAATAAAAAATTAGCTGTCTGTAAGTATTTCATTTCTCTAAGATAAAGCAGACAAACTAATTACAGAAGCTGCAAACTGCAAATGACCCTCAACATCCTTTTGAAAACAGTCACATTCCTGCCAAATTCTTCTCAAGGCCCCAATGCTATTGTAAAGCTGGAATAAAATATCTTATTATGTGTATGCTTATTCTATCAATGGGTAGATAGATAGATAGATAGATAGATAGATAGATAGATAGATAGATAGAAAGATAGATAGATAGATAGAAAGATAGATATTAGAGATAAGCAAACTGATGAAGTGGAATTCGATCCAAATTTCAGGAAAAATTCGATTTGCAACGAATCCGAATTTCCTCATGCTTTTCACATTTCACATTTTTTTCCTAAAGTAGCTGCTGCAAGTGTGAGGACATGGAGCAAGGAACTCTTGGAAGGCGGGATCACCCACAATGCCATGCATGTAACCAATCAGCAGCCAGCCCTGTTATGTCACAGCCCTTTAAATAGCATCAGCGATCTTAGATTCTGCCATTTACCAGTGTACTTAGGACAGGGAGAGACGTCTGCAGGCTCTAGGGACAGTGACAGGAAAGACTTGATTATGGTGAAAAAAACGATTAATAAGTGCAGGGAAAGGATAGGGAGGAATCGTTCCACAGCTTTTATGTAAAACAGCATTAAGTAGAAGAGGTACCAGACTGGCTTATAGGAACAATCCTATTACACCTTGGTGCACTGACTGGGGCTCTAAATTGCCATTATACAGCTCTGTCATTCCAGCAAACCGTTCTTGTTATTGGGGTGCAAGTGCTGTTTGATACAGCCATTAACAGGGTTTATTACAAGGAAATATTTCTACAGTAAGTCTTAATTGCCCTTGTGCAGTGCAGTTATATGTTGTAAAGCCCTTTTTGCCATGTATTAGTGCCAAAAGAAAAACATATTTGCCCTTGTGCGGTGCAGTGATATATTCTAAAGCCCTGTTTGCCGTGTATTAGTGGCGAAACAAAAATATATTCGCCGTTCAGCGTTGCCCTTATCTGTTGAAAAGCTTTTTGCGTTGTGTAAAAGTTGAAAAAAATTAGGGCCTAATTGCCGTTCAGTGGTGCAGTGATATATTCTAAAGCCGAGTTTGCCAGGTATTAGTGGCAAAATAAAAATGTATTCACCGTTCAGCGTTGCACTTATCTGTTGAAAAGCCTTTTGTGTTGTGTAAAAGTAATAAAAAATTAGGGCCTAATTGCCGTTCAGTGGGGCAGTGATATATTTTAAAGCCCTGTTTGACGTGTATTAGTGGCGGTAAAAAAAATATTTGATCTAACATTTGATTATTTGATCTAACAGTATGTCAGACAGAGAAGTGCCAGGCCCTTTACAGGGGAGTGGCAGAGGCCTAAATGTTTCTGGCATAGGCAGAGGTCGCAGCCTAGTAAGGGGGCGTGGCAACAGGGGTCGTAGCAAGAGGCATGAGCTCCCGGTGTCATCTAGCTGTTGTGTCTTGACAAGCAACCCAGCGGTTCTTGAATGGTTGACTCGGTGATCCACTTTGTTCCAAGTGACATTAGACACCCCCAGCCAAGAGACGGTGGGTTCCTCTGACACAACGCTTAGTTGGCATGGCCCGGGAGCAGGCCCTGTGCCCTCACCTGTCCTCAACCTGCCTCTGAAGGCTACGGTTTTTGCCAGTCGCCAGAACCACAGGATGAATGATGTCTTTCCACTGCTTCATGTTCTGGAACAGATGCATGTAAATCTGGCTGGTCAGGAGACTGAAGGCGTGGTGTCTAGATCTCATGGCCACATGAGCCCTGGGGGGCCTGAACTCGAGGAGAAGGAGGAGGACGACATTGAAGCACAAGCAATGTGTAGCGAAATGGGTGGTTTTTCTACACAGGTGAAAGGAGAGGTGGACCAGGAAGAGCATGAGCAGCCAGAGGAGCTACAGGGCAATGAGCATGATGAGGCAGAGGACCCAGACACACTGTGGCAGTATGCAGTGGAGATGGAGGCAGGAAGTCCCTCTGAGTCACTTTCACAAATGGCCAGATGCCTGCTCACTTGCTTGCGTTTTGACAGCCAAATTGTCGCCATTCGGCAGAGGTATGACTTCTGGCTCTCCACCTTGTTAGACCATTGCTACTGGTCCAAAATGGGGGCCTTTTTTACACCCGAGGGAGGACAAACTGAACTAGTATAGAGACATCCTATGTAGTCAGTTGGCCGCTGCCTATCTGCGCCATCGTCTATCCTCTCGCAGGTCTGACCACGGGGCCCTCTGCGCTCACATTCCTCTGCCATGGCTTCTGTGGCAGGGTGGAGGGTAGGAACAGTTCCAGCTCCTTCAGCAGCAACTAGAGTCTTGAGTCGCTGATGAGCAGCTTTCTTCACCCGCCTAGTGAAGAAACTATTCACCAGCAGCAGCAGATAGACCTAGAGCAGGATCTGAACTAGCGGGAGGTGGCATACTTGGACAGAACCCTGCCACCCCACATTGAAGATCCACTGGACTACTGGGCAGCCGAACTTGATTTGTAGCCGCCACTGGCAGAGTTTGCCCTGGAAAAGCTGTCCTGCCTGTCCAGTATTGTGGCATCCGAGCGAGTGTTTAGTGCATCGGGGGCGATGGTTACCGCAAGAAGAACTCGCCTATCCACCCAAAATGTGGAGAGACTGTCTTTTGTCAAGATGAATCAGCGTGGATCAGCCAGGATTTCCACCCACCAATGCCTGATGCATCAAATTAGATCATCCATGCTGCCTCACCAAAACCTTGACAAAAGAGACCGGTTTCTTCTGGCTACCTGCCTCAGTTACTGCTCAAGGCTGGCATCAGCACCGGGCTCACAGCTCCTGCGGGGGCCCACAGCACAGCTGCCAGACTCTAGAAGCAATGAGCACTTCCATCAATACAGATGGAAGCACTCATTGCTGGAGTGCAGGGAGCTGGGTCCAGTCACTCACTGCTCGGCTCCCCTCGCTCCTCCCCTCCTTCATGCCAGCCGAGTTCTGAATGGTGAAGCAGGAAGACTTCTCCCTTCTTCACCATTCAGCCTGCAGGCATGGATCCCACTGCCGACATGTGTGGGCGGAGCATGCAGCCCGGTATTCTGCATAAGCTGTGCCAACACAGTGCTGCAGAGCAATCTATCTGCAGGGAAGAGAGGACTGTGAGCTTCAGGAGCAGCACAAGTTGAGTAGTTACTGTGTTTTTTTGTTTTTAATACAGAGGGCTCACAGATAGAGTTGAGCGGACACCTGGAAGTTTGGGTTCGATGGGTTCGGCCGAACTTCACAAAAACGGGGGACCCAAACTTTTGGGCACTAAAATGGCTGTAAAAAAAGTCCTGGAAAGGGGTAGAGGGCTGCAAAAGGCAGCAAAATGTGGGTAAGTGCCCTGCAAACAAATGTGGATAAGGAAATTACTTAAAATAAAATAAAAAAAAATTACAAATAAAAGTCTAGGAGGAGGAAATGGATGTGGAGTAGGAGGTTGAGGAGGCGTCAGGTGGGCATGCCATCAGCAGCGCGACTATCAGCGTGCGTTTGTAGTCACACATCTTTCGATCATTAACAGATGTTTTTACCAAATTTGGTTCCCTGTCAGCAATGCACAACAGGGGTTTTTCACCGGCTAAACGAGGTTCATATCACCCAACAATGGAACAGATGATTTTTAAAAATGTAGGCCCCTAGCACCCAGGCAGGAGGGGTTAATTCACGGCAAAACGGGGTTCATGTCACTCACAATGAGACAGACGATTTTTAAAAATGTAGGCCCCTGGAACCCAGGCAGGAGGGGTTAATTCACGGCAAAACGGGGTTCATGTCACTCACAATGAGACAGACGATTTTTAAAAATGTAGGCCCCTGGAACCCAGGCAGGAGGGGTTAATTCACGGCAAAACGGGGTTCATGTCACTCACAATGAGACAGACGATTTTTAAAAATGTAGGCCCCTGGAACCCAGGCAGGAGGGGTTAATTCATGGCAAAACGGGGTTCATGTCACCCATAAATGGAGCAGATAATTTTTAAAAATGTAGGCCCCTGGCATCCAAGCAGAGCAAGGGTTTTTCACCAGCAAAACTGGTTTGATGTCACCCACCAATGGAACAGACGATTTTTAAAAATGTAGACCCCTGGCACCCAAGCAGAGGAGTAGTTTATTGATGGCAAAACGGGGTCATGTTACCCACCAATAGAACAGAAGATTTTTAAAAATGTAGGCCCCTGGCACCCAGGCAGAAGAGGGGTTTATTCACAGAAAAACTGGGTTGATGGCACCCACCAATAGAACAGGTGATTTTTAGAAATGTAGGCCACTGGCACCAAGGCAGAGGAGAGGTTAGTTCACAACCAAACAGGGTTAATGTCACCTACCAATGTAACAGGCGATTTTTAGAAATGTAGGTCCCTGTCACCTATGCAGAGCAGGGGTTTATTCACGGCAAAACGGGGTTCATGTCACCCACCAATGGAACAGGTGATTTTAGAAATGTAGGCCCCTGGCACCCAGGCAGAGGAGGGGTTAATTCACAGCAAAATGGGGTTCATGTCACCCACCAATGAAACAGACGATTTTTAAAAATGTAGGCCCCTGGCACCAAGGCAGAGGAGGGGTTTATTCACAGCAAAAATGGTAATATTGCACCCAATAATTTAAAAGAAGATTTTTCAAATTTTCGGTCCCTGTCACCTATGCAGAACAAGGGTTTGTACATGGCAAAAATGGTAATATTTCACCCAACAATATAAAAGAAGATTTTCCGCATTTTCGGTTACTGCCACTTATGCAGAGCAGGTTTTCTTGACAGCAAAAAATTGGAATATGTCAACCCCTTAACTCCCAGATGAATTAACTATATTATTGTCCGCTGCACATATCCCCTTAAGGACACAGGGTTTTTTCATTTTTGCGTTTTCGTTTTGCGCTCTATGCCTTCCAAGAGCCATAACTTTTTTATTTTTCCGTTCACATGGCCATATGAGGGCTTATTTTTTGCGGGACAAGTTGTACTTTCCAACGCCATCATTTAATAATGCATACGGTATAGTGGGAAGCGGGAAAAAAATTCCAAATGGGGTGAAATTGCAAAAAAAAAGCAATTTCACCACAGTTTTACGGGTTTCTAAATTACGACGTTTGATTTGAGATAAAACTGACCATTTAGTTTTATTCTACAGGTCAGTATGAATCCGGCTATACCCAATATGTATAGCTTTTCTTCCGTTTTGATAGTGAAAAAATTCAAAAGTGGGAAAAATTTTTTTTTTTTTGTCGCCATGTTTTGACCGCTATAACGTATTTGTAAATAAGTGTATGGCGTTGTATGGGGGCTTATTTTTTGCGGGCGATCTTAACTTTTAGTTGATACCATTATGGGGTGTGTAGGACTTTTGATCGCTTTTATTTAATTTTTTGAGGAAATGAAGCGTCCAAAACGGCAAATCGGCCATTTGGGCGCTTTTTCCGTTTTCTGTTTACCGTATGGGAAATATATTTTTATATTTTTATACTATGGGCGTTTTCACACATTGCGACACCCATGATGTGTATTTATTATTTTTTTTTATTATTATTTTATTTTAATTTTGGGGAAAGGGGGGTGATTTAAATTTTTAGGTTTTTTTTATTTTTATTTTTATTTTTTTTTATTTTTTTTACACTTTTATATAGATCCCATAGGGACCTATATAAATCAGTTACCTGATTGCTTCTATCATAAACTCCAATACACTTGTATTGGAGTTTATGAGCATTTTACTACTTTCCTATGAAGCCCTATTGCTAACAAGGGCTCCATAGGAAATAGTAAGTGATAGCCTCAAGCTGAATGAAAGGCTTAAGGCTATCCCTTACAGCGCTCCGATTCTCCCGATCACCACTAGGGGGAGCTGGAGCGCTGCCGAAAGTTTTACTTTCGGTTTTAGCGCGTGCAGATGCCGTGATCAGGAATGATCACGGCATCTGCGGGGTTAAATGATCGCGGTCGGCAGCGCTGCCGACCGCGATCATCAGCTGCGGGGGTCAGCTACAGGAATCAGCCGGACCCCCGCAGCGATGGTGCCCGCAGCGGCCAGGAGCGGGCGCCATCTTCAGGGACTGGACACATGACGTACCCATACGTCATGTGTCCTTAAGGAGATATGCAGCGCAAGCCGCAAAGGTAATACTTGGCCTTAAAAAATATGATTTTTCCACCATGAATAACATGGATTTAAGTGGTATATTTTGGGATGTAGGACCTCATCATTCTCCACATCATCTTCCACCCAGTCTTCACCCCTGCCCTCTTTGTCGGTCTGCACACCGCAGAAAGCCGCAGCAGTTTGCATCTGTGGTTTGTCATCATCAGAGAAGTGCTGCGGTGGTCTTCCCATGTCCTCATCCTCAAACCTAAGTGGTTGGGCATCCGTGCACTCAATCTCTTCCAATTCTGGGGAAGGGCTATGGTTATGGCCCTGGGAAATCCTGCCAGCAGAGTCATCAAAAAGCATCAAAAGCAAAGAGACTGCTGTATGACTTGGGGCTCAGATTGCTTGGCTGATTTGCAAGGGGGTGAGGTGAAAGACTGATGGGCATGGGCTGCAGGTGCCAACTCTGAGCTTTCAGCAGTGGGTGACAATGTTAAGGTACTGGAGGCACTGTCAGCCACCCAATCTACTAGCGCCTGTACTTGTTCTGGCCTCACCATTCGTAGAGTGGCATTCGGGCCTACCAAATAACGCTGCAGGTTCTGTCGCCTACTCACACCTGAGGAATGTGTTTCACTTGGACCTGTAGTTGGCACTGAATGGCCACATCCTCTCCCAGAAACAGGAGCTCCACCCACACCACCATGACCATGCCCACGCCCCTTATTTGATGTTCTCCTCATTATTTGCCTTCACCCACCAAACTAACAGATTGTTTATCTCCGGTGTCAATTTAGCTGCCAATAGTGAACAATTAAGTTCACTAACAGTAAGGCAGTGCCCGTGTCATAAACAGAATACATTTCTTTAGGTCACACAACAGTGTAATGGAGAAATTCAATACAATTACTAATACAATAACTAATGTGCTATCTACCACAAAACCTGTGTGTTTCCAACCAGGGCCATTTCTTGTGGCCGCCCGGGGCGCTGTCAGAAGGGGGGTGCCGGACGTGGCGGTGCCAGAGCACAGAAGGGTTAAGCGCTTCCACTGTGGAAGTGTTCATTTCCATAATTACCACAGATGGCTGTGCTGCGGCAGGGGAGGGAGAGGCATCTCCCTTCCCTGTTCCTCTGATAGGCTGCAGGCCTTGTGCCGGCAGCCTATCAGAGGCCAATGCAGGCGGCGCAATGACGTAATTGCGCCGCCTGAGCCGTACAGCGTGGGACACAGGCCAGAAGAGGCCTGCATCGCATTGCTTCCAAGGAGGTAAGTATTAGGGTTTAATATTTTTTAACAAGGGGGGGGGGGGGAGAGGAGAGAGGCACTTTACTGGCATATGGGGGGAGAGGAGAGTGGCACTTTACCGGCACAAGGGGGGTATTTTATATGGGGGGCTCTGTGTGGTACTAGTATTATCAGGGGGTTTATCTGTTTCTGCAGTATATTGGGGAGCACAGCGGTACAGTATTGGGGGTAGTAGGATGATTTGTTCAGAAGATGGGAGGATGATGGAAAAGTAGTAAACTAAGTTTTTTGTCAAACTGCAGAGAAAAAAATGGCAGAAAAATGGTGGTCTCTTCTGAACGGAGAAGACGAGGACAGAGAACATCTACTTTAAAGGAGACGTCACCACTGGATATTAAAGGTATGTGGGGCTGCTGCGCTGCCAGGCCCATGGAGGGGGAGAAAGGTGCCATGGGGGGGGGGGTGCCCTTTATTTTTTACTTAAGCCCCTGCCCTTCAAAATCTCTGCGCGTCCCTGGCACCGGACTAGACTGTGCCCAGTGGCGGGGCCCGGACCCCGCACTAGACAAGTCATCAAGATTAGACTAAGTGAGCGGGGCCCTAGAAATTCTACTACATGGGGACCCGCTCACTTAGTCTAATCTTGCCTTAACTGAATGTAGGCATATTAAAAATTATCTTTTATGCAGCCTGCATGAAAGATAATTTTTATTATGCATACACAGGTTAGGCAAGATTAGACTAAGTGAGTGGGGCCCCATGTAGTTGAATAGTCACTGCTCAAGGCCCGGTGTGTCATTATAAAAGCAAATGTGACCCCTCCCCTCGGGGTTTGGGGGTCATTTACACTACAGGCACATTTGCTGATGACACATAGTAGCATAGTGTAAAATGTTATATATGTGTCATCCACAGATCCCCCTTTAGCAGTGTCACCCGCTGACCCGCAGATCCTCCAGGCTCCATAACAGTGCCATCCACGGGTCGGATGCCCCCATAACAGTGCCATCATCAGATCCTCTGTTATGAGGGATCTGTGGAAGGCTCTGTTATGGGGATCTCTTGATGGCTCTTTCATGGGGATCTCTTGATGGCTCTGTTATGGGGATCTCTTGATGGCTCTGTTATGGGGATCTCTTGATGGATCTGTTATGGGGATCTATTGATTGCTCTGTTATGGGAGATCTGTCGACTTGACACTGTTACGTGGGATCTGTGGATGAAGCACTCTTATGGAGCATGAAGGATCTGTGGGTGAAACTGTTATGGGGTATCTGTGGCTGTCACTGTTATGGGGAAACTGTGGCTGACACTGTTATGCTAACATGACAGTTTTTTTGTTTTGCACATTATTGATGACTAGACATTATGTCTGTTACAATAACGGGCACTAGAACCTTAGTGCTGGCACTGTTATGGGGGGGATCTGTGGATGACACTGTAATACGGCGGATCTGTGGATGGCACTGTTATGGGGGATCTGTGGATTGCACTGTTATGGGGGATCTGTGGATGACACTGTTATATATGTGTCATCCACAGATCCCCCCCTCGGTGTCAGTGTAATCCACAGATCCCCCCCCTCAGTGTCATCCACCAGTGACGGTGCCACTGCAGTGTTTTAGGGTGGGGGGTCTGTGGATGACACATATATAAAAGTGTCATCCACTGACTGGCTGATACAGCTGGCACTGTGATGGTGGGCACTGTGACTAGTGGCTGACATGGCTGGAACTGACTGCTGGCAATGAGACAGCGGGCACTGTGACTGGTAGCTGATACAGCTGGCACTGACTGCTGGTACTGATACGGCTGGCACTGTCACTGGTGGCTGACATGGCTGGAACTTGCTGCTGGAACTGAGATGGTGGGCACTGAGAGTGGCTGATACAGCTGACACTGTGATGGTGGGCACTGTGACTGGTGGCTGACACGGCTGGAACTGACTGCTGACACTGAGACAGCGGACACTGTGACTGGTGGCTGGCACTGACTGCTGGTACTGAGACGGCGGGCACTGTGACTGGTGGCTGACAGGACTGGCACTGACTTCTGGCACTGACACGGCTGACACTGTCACTGGTGGCTGACATGGCTGGAACTTGCTGCTGGAACTGAGATGGCGGGCATTGTGACTGGCTGATACAGCTGGCACTGTGATGGTGGGCACTGTGACTGGTGGCTGACAAGGCTGGAACTCACTGCTGACAATGAGACAGTGGACACTGTGAATGGTGGCTGACACGGCTGGCACTGACTGCTGGCACTAAGATTGTGAACACTGCCACTGGTGGCTGACACTGACTGCTGTTACTGAGACGGGACTGCTGGCACTGAGACGGCGGACACTGTCACTGGTGGCTGACACTGACTGCTGTCACTAACATGGGACTGCTGGCACTGAGACGGGCATAATGTCTAGGGGCTAATGTTCATTGGCTGCCTTAATTTAATGGGCGGTCCGGGCAGCTTCTATGATTGGACGGCCACTCTGTGTTCAGTACGGCCGCGGGAGACGCAGAGCTGAGGATATGCAAATGAGCTGGCTGCTTCTCCCGCAGCGGTTAAATCCTCCCCCATGTTATGCCGCCGTTTCTTCTCTCCACGTGGCCGCTTGTTTCCTGCACCTCACTGTGGTGCGGCAGAGTCAGGTATGCCTGCTGTGCTCTCTGAGAAGTCCGTGGAATGTGTGCCGAATGCTCTGTGCGCCGCACATGCTCACTTGAGTATTCGGCACACACGCGCGGACGGCAGTCACACAGTAGCTTTATTAGAATAGATCAGTGGTGGCAAACCTATGGCACAGGTGCGGCACTCAGAACCCTCTCTGTGGGCACCTGCCCCCTGGAAAAAGTCTATGGTGTACCAATATGCCTTAGAATTTTCCTGCCATTCATCAGCACAGGGCACGCTATGAACGGCACAGGCAGCGCATTGAATGTAGACAGGCTATTATATCTAATGATAAAGTACATGGAAGATATACTATATTGGACTGTAGTATTCACGGTAAATTGCCGTGTTGGCACTTTGCAATAAATATGTGGGTTTTAGGTAAAAGTTTGGGCACTTTGTCAGTAAAAGGTTCACCATCACTGGTATAGATTGTATTTCCTGAGTACTCTTCTAAGGGTATTGCCTTCCTTTATATTGCAGTTCTCCTGTACCACTCTGCCTGCGACTTTTAGCGGTTTAGGCAGTAAATTTTCTTTTGCTCTCAATAAATCTTTTGTTAAGCATAAAATATATATATTGAGAAAGGCTCAGTTGTTTGGAGCCGAAATGTCGCACTGCCCATATGGTTGAATGAAGAAAAGATATTATTTTTACACATTGGAGTGCTGCCATATTTTCCTGTTTTATATTTGGGACTGGCTGGTCCCTTCAAGGCGTTGCACCCGGTTTTGAGTATTGATACGGTGCTGCCATTTTTTCTATATGTATATATATATATATATATATATATATATATATTTATATATATATTTACCAAAGATGAGGCAGCACTCCAAGTGACGGTGAATAGTGAACCCTCTTTATTAACCCACAAAGCGACGTTTCAACTGCTCATTGCAGTCTTTTTCAAGCTACAAACATAGTGTCAGCAAGGGGGTATATATACCCAAAATGCAATGTGCCATAATCAAATATCAATTAATCAATAATGTGTAACAAATCGTAGGAAAAATTTCATATCACAAATTTACAAACATCATGTGCTTAAAGTACAAAAAATCAATGTATTGTGGTAAGGTGCAGGGTGCCGTCCTAGATGGCAGGTACGTGTCACCGAGGTTCATAGCCTCGGTGAGGTAAGAGCCGTTTGTTGATGTCAGTAGCAGGTAGTGCTACTGACACATTTGCTAAATAGCATGGCTGCAAAGCCGATCCGGGCCGGCTCTTACCGGGAGCAGCTAAAGTGTAGGGTGGGTGGCTGCTCCCCACGACCCAGTCCTGGTTTTGGGCTGGGTTTAAAAACTCAGCCAGCACCAGCAGCTGAGAGAGTGATTGTCCTGGAGCTGATCACAGTGCTGTGGAGCTCTCTGACCTGGAGGAAGGAGCTCAGCAAAGTGGAGGAAATTACTCCAGCAAGTGGAGTTTGTAGCTGAGCCTGAGTCTGGAAGCTGCTAGCAGGCGTACAGCGTGCACAGAGGCCTGCCGTGGACATTTGGCTGTGACCCAGCTTTCAGGAGCACAAGTGATCGCTCCTGACCTACAGTGTGTGAGTGTAAGACTTTTGTTTTGTTTACTGTGTGAACCTGCACCAAGGACTGTTGTTTTGTTTTATCAAGAGTGTGAATAAAACACTGTTGAATGACTGAAAATCCGCTTCCTTCGCCTCTATACTGCACCCGCACCTATCTGCCAAGAGCAAATCCCCACATTTGGTGTCGGATGCGGGCATGCGCAGTGAGGCTGGCGTGAACGCCGAAGTTTGTTTTTTCTGGGAACGACTGGATGTCCTATATTCGGCCGGCAAAGTTGCAGCCTGTGTTCCCTGACAAAATGGAGGCGGCAGTGAAAGCTCTCATAGAGGCTAACGTGCAGCAGCGGGAGACCAACCAGCTACTGCTACAGCATGTGATGGCGTTACAAGCCGCAGGAGCGTCCCACCACGTCCATGATGCCCGGAAAGCGGTCCGTGCGGCGGTCCCAAAATGATCCCCTCAGACGACGTCGAGACATACCTGGCGGTCTTTGAGAAGGTCGCCGTGAGGGAAAAGTTACCCCGTGACCAGTGGGCCGAGGTGGTTGCTCCGTTCCTGGCATCCGGACCCCAGCAAGTTTTTTTGATTTAGCAGATGACCAGGCTGCTGATTATCCCACGGTGAAGGGGGAGATCCTGGCCAGACTGGGGGTAAATGTGTTGGTCCGGGCTCAGCGGGTCCACCAGTGGGACTTTAAAGCGGCTGAACCCGCCAGGCCGCAGTACTATGAGTTGCTGCACAGGTTGCAAAAATGGCTGCAACCTGACATTCTAAGTCCGACTGCTATGCTGGACCGTCTGCTGGCTGACATGTTCTGGAGGGCCTTGCCTTACCCCCTTCAGCACTGGATCGGCCAGGTATCACCCACCAATGCCCTAGAAATGGTCGACCTGGTGGAGCGCTATGAGGCCACCCAAAACTTGAAAGGGGTGTTGTTGGGAGGAGGCCGGTCAAACCTCGGAGGACTCCCATCCAGTCCCGGCGACTGGTACCCGAGAAACCGGCTCGGCGTGTACCCCCTGTAGACCCGGCCCCGATAGTCTGCTGGCGGTGTCACGAGCCTGGCCACGTAAGGGCCGACTGTCCACAGTGGGGAGAACCCATGGAGGTTAATTATGGGTACCGGGCTTCCATGTATGCCCGGAGACTGTGTGCGACCGGCACCCCGAGACAATAGACAATCGTCATCTGTGCCAGGTGCAAGTCGGGGATAACCTGGCAGTGGCGCTGTTGGACTCAGGGAGCCTAGTAACCCTGGTAAGTGCTGCCCTGGTACAGCCCACCCAGTATACGGGCCGGAAAGTTGGTGTGGTGTGCATACACGGAGACTTAAAGGACTATCCCACTGCTGTAATGTCTCTGTCCACGGCGGCCGGCACATGGACTTGTGAAGTGGCGATCTCCTCAAAGCTACCCTATGAACTAATAATTGGGAGAGACTTCCTGGTTTTCCGTCACTATGGCCTGAGGTGAAAGTGACTAATAGCCCTGAGACAGGGGTAACCCTAGCTGAGTGGCCTGGTTCCAGTGGGAGGCCAGAGCCCTGGGAGCCCGAGTCCGAAGGGCCTGCGGTAGGGGTGACCACCACTTCTGTGATAGAGGGGGAGGCACCCCCACTGAGTGTAATGGTGGGAGACATGGAGGACTTGCCACCAGGACCTGAGTTGGCAGACCTCCACGTCTCCGGAGATAATTTTGGGACTGCCCAACACCGGGACCAAACCCTAACCAGGGCCTGGGAGAATGTGCATGAAATTGATGGTAAACCCCAGAGACCAGGGGCTGAGTTAATATTTCCCCGCTTTGTTGTTCACCAAGAAATGTTATATCGGGTGAACCAAATCCGAGGTGAACCTGTTGAACAGTTGGTGGTGCCCACAGCGTATCGCTAAGCTTGTCATGGAGCTTGCCCACCAACATGTTCTTGGGGGACACCTGGGGTGGCAGAAAACCCAGGACCGCATACTGCAGCGGTTTTATTGGCCCAGTGTGTTCAAGGAAGTAGAGAATTATTGTAAGTCCTGTCCCACCTGTCAGATACATAGCCCCCAGCCACATTTCCGTAGTCCTCTGGTACCTCTTCCAATTATTGAGGTCCCGTTTGAGCGAATCGCTATGGATCTAATTGGGCCTGTACCAAAGTCTGCCAGGGGCCACCAACACATTTTGGTAGTTCTCGACTATGCCACTCGGTATCCGGAGGCGGTGCCTCTGCGACATACCTCAGCTAAGCTCATTGCCAAAGAGTTAATGGAAATGTTTTTCCGTGTGGGCCTGCCAAAAGAGGTTCTGACAGACCAAGGGACCCCTTTTATGTCCAAAGTTATGAGGGAACTGTGTAAATTGTTGCGTATAAAGCAATTGCGGACGTCCGTTTACCATCCACAAACGGACGGTCTTGTCGAGAGGTTTAACCAAACTTTAAAAAATATGTTAAAAAGGGTGGTGTCTAGAGATGGGAAGGACTGGGACCTGCTTCTGCCCTATCTCATGTTCGCAGTGCGAGAGGTACCCCAGGCCTCTACTGGGTTCTCGCCCTTCGAACTGCTTTATGGCAGACACCCTCGGGGCCTGTTGGATATCGCCAAGGAAGCATGGGAACAACAGCCTGTCCCCCACAAAAGTGTCATTGAGTATGTCACCCAGATGCAGGACCGGATGGAAAGGGTGTTGCCGCTGGTCCGGGAGCATATGGAGGCAGCGCAACAAGCCCAGAGTAGGGTGTACAATCGTCAGGCTCGGGTACGGGGCTTCAACCCGGGAGATCGGGTTTTGGTTCTGGTACCCACCCTTGACAGCAAATTCTTAGCTAGGTGGCAGGGCCCCTATGAGGTGATCGAGAAGGTAGGGAAGTAAATTACAAAGTACACCAGCCAGGGCGGCGCAAGCCGCAGCAGGTGTACCACGTGAATTTACTAAAGCCGTGGAAAGATAGGGACACGGCCGACGACCACAGCCCCCGGCCAGGGCTTCTAGGTGAAAGGGTCCAGCCCCACAGTTCGAGGCCTGTGAAGCCGTAACCACGGTAAAAATTGCAGACAGCCTGTCTTCCAAACAAGTTCAGGAAGTCAGGGAGTTCATCAGTCGGAACACGGATGTGTTCTCGGACCTCCCTGGCCGCACGTCTCTCATCCGACATGACATCGTCACTGAGCCTCAGGCCAAGATCCGGTTAAAACCATACCGGGTACCCGAGG
Source organism: Bufotes viridis (assembly GCA_033119425.1). Taxonomy (NCBI): domain Eukaryota; kingdom Metazoa; phylum Chordata; class Amphibia; order Anura; family Bufonidae; genus Bufotes; species Bufotes viridis. The sequence goes on along the minus strand of CM065592.1, from coordinate 144,842,083 downwards.
CTCGGCGACGGGCCATCGCGGAGGAAGTGCAATTAATGTTGAAGCTCGATGTCATTGAGGAGTCGAAAAGTGAGTGGGCCAGTCCCATAGTCCTAATACCCAAGCCGGATGGGACGTTGCGGTTCTGCAACGACTTTCGCAAGTTAAATGAAGTGTCCAAGTTTGACGCGTATCCCATGCCCCGGGTAGACGAGCTTGTTGAGAATTTAGGACAAGCCCGTTATTTTTCTGTGCTGGACCTCACTAAAGGGTACTGGCAGGTACCCTTAACGGAGTCGGCCAAGGAAAAACCGCTTTGTTACCCGCAGGGCCTGTATCACTACAAGGTGTTACCCTTTGGCCTGCATGGCGCCCCGCCACCTTCCAAAGGTTAATGGACATAGTGCTGCGACCACATCGTCGGTACGCCTCGGCCTACTTAGATGATGTAATCATCCACAGCACCGACTGGGAAAGCCATTTGCCCAAAGTGCAGGCGGTAGTGGATGCCCTGAGGAAAGCTGGTCTAACCGCCAATCCAAAGAAGTGTGCGATTGGGTTGGAAGAGACCAAATACCTGGGGTATGTCATTGGGCGGGGAGTCATCAAGCCTCAGGTAAATAAGGTAGAGGCAATACGGAGTTGGCCCCGACCGGTCACCACCAGGCAGATAAAGTCGTTCCTGGGGATTGTGGGGTATTACATGAGGTTTGTGCCCCACTTTGCCACTATCGCTTCGCCATTGACAGAGTTATTAAAGGGGCGTAAGACAGGGATGGTCCGCTGGAATGAGCAGGCGGAAAAGGCTTTCTCCGCCCTGAAATCGGCCCTGTGTGGGTCCCCGGTTTTGGTGACACCCGATTTCAGGAAAGAGTTCGTTGTCCAGACCGACGCCTCTGAGGTTGGCCTTGGTGCGGTACTATCGCAGGAAGTCAACGGGGAGGAGCATCCCGTTGTCTTCCTCAGCCGCAAGCTCACCCCAGCCGAGACCAGGTACAGCATAGTCGAGAGAGGTGCCTGGCCATCAAGTGGGCACTCGAGGCCCTCCGTTATTACCTGTTGGGCAGAAGCTTCCGCCTGGTGACCGACCACTCCCCACTCAAGTGGATGTGCCAAGCCAAAGAGAGGAATGCCCGGGTCACCAGGTGGTTTCTGTCCCTACAGAATTTTAAATTCACGGTGGAGCACAGAGCGGGCCGGTTGTTAAAAATGCAGACGCGCTCTCCCGGGTACACTGTTTGTCGTGTGTCCACCCCCTCAGGGTTGAACAAAGGGGGGTATGTGGTAGGTGCAGGGTGCCGTCCTAGATGGCAGGTACGTGTCACCGAGGTTCATAGCCTCGGTGAGGTAAGAGCCGTTTGTTGATGTCAGTAGCAGGTAGTGCTACTGACACATTTGCTAAATAGCATGGCTGCAAAGCCGATCCGGGCCGGCTCTTACCGGGAGCAGCTAAAGTGTAGGGTGGGTGGCTGCTCCCCACGACCCAGTCCTGGTTTTGGGCTGGGTTTAAAAACTCAGCCAGCACCAGCAGCTGAGAGAGTGATTGTCCTGGAGCTGATCACAGTGCTGTGGAGCTCTCTGACCTGGAGGAAGGAGCTCAGCAAAGTGGAGGAAATTACTCCAGCAAGTGGAGTTTGTAGCTGAGCCTGAGTCTGGAAGCTGCTAGCAGGCGTACAGCGTGCACAGAGGCCTGCCGTGGACATTTGGCTGTGACCCAGCTTTCAGGAGCACAAGTGATCGCTCCTGACCTACAGTGTGTGAGTGTAAGACTTTTGTTTTGTTTACTGTGTGAACCTGCACCAAGGACTGTTGTTTTGCTTTATCAAGAGTGTGAATAAAACACTGTTGAATGACTGAAAATCCGCTTCCTTCGCCTCTATACTGCACCCGCACCTATCTGCCAAGAGCAAATCCCCACAGTATATATAGAAAGTGACAATGCAATATATCGTATAATCATATAAAACACATGATTACCCTAATAAAGTGCACCTGTGCATACGGTGGTTTAAAAACAAGTGACCAATCTGCTTGAAATAGTAATTATATCGTTGTAAGATACATAAAAACTTACTTCACAGAGACAACGCTATCCACATGCCCGGAACCCGCCGCAGATGCGACCAGGTCAGCTGACCCTATCACATGATCGGCAGCGACCCCCGCGTCATGCGGAAGAAGAATCTCAGAGATCCGACTGGATAGCAACAGGATAGCGTCAGGGGGCGGGATTCCACCAGGGCAAGGGTACCTAAAAAATCAGGTAACCCATCACCATGGTAACAATCCCAAACACCCTCCGCCGTTAATTTCACCGACAATCCAGTCGCATCAAGGGACGCCATAATGTTCGCAAGCCAGGGAGCACAATCACGGCTATATACATTATTTAACATATATTAAATCAATATATACCTATAAATTAAAATCATATCCTAGTGAAGACCTCCCACGCCGGTGTAACACAGACCACACGCGACAAAACGTGCGCACACTCGCAACACCGGCATGAAAGTACAATCAACACCAAGGGGAGGAAAAAAGGGAGGAAAAACGAATTACTCCACAATTATGATAGATATTATAATAAATACAAAAGTACATCTATATATTTCTTTATTGTGTAGTCTCCCGGCTTGCAGTATATTCCAAGGGGCCACCAGAGAAACCTCCAAACGTGTTACAAAAGATGCATCAATCTAAAAGAAAATAAATAAAGTATAAAAATTACAAAAGCTGACAAAATGTTAGATCCACAACACCATAGGTGAGAAGAGGAATAGTATCAATGACTTATCTCATAAGTTGCCATCTAAACTCAACATTGAGACCAGCAGGTCTAAGTGTCTGCAGACGATGTATCCAGTGCAGCTCGCTCCGTTTCAACATTAATGTGCGGTTACCCCCACGTCTCGGATTAACCACTTGGTCAAGAACCATAAATCTAAGATCCCTCTCAGAGTGGCCCATTTCAATAAAGTGTTTCGGGACCGGGAGATCTTTTCTTTTCTGTCTTATTGAAAAACGATGGTTGTTCATTCTAGTTTTAATGTCACAAGTGGTCTCCCCAACATAAAGGAGACCACATGGACACTGTAAAACATAAATGACAAATTAACTGTCACATGTCAAGTATTGTTGAATATGGTATTGTTCACCAGTTCTGGGGTGTGTGAACCTCTCCCCTTTCATCATCAGGGGGCAATTCACACAGCCCAGACATGGGAAACTGCCTGTTCTCCGGGTACCTATATAAGTCTGAACCTTCTTTCTTGGTGGTAAATCAGCCCTCACCAATTTATCCCTGAGATTGTTAAGTCGCTTATATGAAAATAAAGGTGGTATTTTCAAAGCTGGTATTTGAGGAAAATTGCTCAATAGTATGCCCCAATGTTTCCTAATAATCCTGGCTACATCACTGCTCTGTTCAGAATAGGTGGAAACAAAAGGGATACGTTCCCCAATTGTCTCTCTGCGTCTATCGACCACTGTATCACAATGACGTGCCCGGTCAAGATGCTTACTCAACATAGCTTTCGGTTGCTATGTTGCATATATAGCAAGACGGTTGCAAGTACTCTTCTGATATGATTTCATCGAGCAGTTTTTCTGTGTGTGTGTGTGGGGGGGGGGTTTGACACTCGCCCTGAGAGAAATTTTACCTAGAAACTGCACTGCTTCCAACCAACTATGTAAATGCGGAGTTCAAAAGGTTACTTAAAATGACTGAAATACAGGGTAGGCCTTAGATCAGCTATGTAGCACAAAACCAGTGTTTATTGCAACAAACTACAGAAATGCAGTATGTCACTGCTAAATTTTAAAATAGGTTTTTGTGTGTTGTATGCCAAACTGCCCTGTGGAACAAGAATACGGGTTTATTTCCCCTAAATACAGGAATTTAGTATGTCAATGCTAAATTTTAAAATAGGGTTTTCAGTGTTCTATACAAAGGTGCTCTGTGGATCAACAATACAGGTTTATTTCACCCAAATGCACAAATGCTGTATGTCACTGCTAAATTTTAAAATAGGTTTTTCAGCATTCTATGCAAAAGTGCTCTGTGGAACAACAAAACGGGTTTATTTCCCCCAAATACACAAATGCTGTATGTCAATGCTAAATTTTAAAATAGGTTTTTCAGCGTTGTATGCAAACATGCTCTGTGGCACAACAGTATGGGTTTATTAACCCAACTACAGAAATGCAGTTTTTCACCACAAAATTTAAAAATAGGTTTTTCAGCGGTGTATGCAAACGTGCTCTGTGGTACAACAGTACAGGTTTATTACAGCAACTACAGAAATGCACTGTCACCGCAAAATTTAAAATAGGTTTTTCAGCAGTGCATGCAAACGTGATCTGTGGTACGGCAGTACGGGTTTATTACAGCAACTACAGAAATTCACTATGTCACCCCAAAATTATAAAATAGGTAATGTAGGGGGACTTGACCTGCCATAAAAAAAGGAATTTTTTCTTCCACTGAGCTACCAAAAAATAATTAGACATGCAGGTCACATACAGTTACAAGGACACTGCAGTTGCTAAAATGGCCGCCGACCCCCACCTCAGTAACAGATGGATTAAAAATGATTTCGTAGTATCACTGGGCTCAGGGCTGGGTGCAAATGTATAGCATAGCACCCTCAATAATTTCTGTAGTTTGAAGAGTTAACACCACCAAGTTCAATAGATTTATTCCCTAATCTGTCCCTCACAGAAGCGGCAGCATCCTATCCCTACACTGAGAAGAGCAGAGTGACATGCGGCGCTACGTGACTCCAGCTTAAATAGAGGCTGGGTCACATGCTGCACTTAGCCAATCACAGCCATGCCAATAGTAGGCATGGCTGTGATGGCTTCTTAGAGCAAAGTAGTGAAACGCTTGTTAATTGGCTGCCCTGCAGCCTTTCAAAAAGCAGGAAGAAATCGCCAAACAACGTAACATTTACGTAAATATTCGGGTTCGGATCCAGGTGCGAAAAACCGTAATGTTCGGTACGAACCCAAACTTTACAGTTTGGGTTCGCTCAAGCCTAGTCATAGAGGACTTTATTACTATCTAGAGGGCACAGAGGACTTTATTACTATGGAGGGGCACAACTTTATTACTATGGAGAGGGCACAGATAACTTTATTGCTACGGAAGGGACATAGAGGACTTTATTACTATGGAGGGGGCACAGAGGTCTTTATTACTATGGAGGAGGCACAGAGGTCTTTATTACTATGGAGGGGGCACAGAGGTCTTTATTACTATGGAGGGGGGCACAGAGGGCATTTCTACTATGGAGGGGGCACAGAGGACATTACTAATGTGAAGGGGGCACAATGGGCAGTTCTACTATGGAGGGGGCACAGAGCCAGAGGGCATTACTACAATGAAGGGGGCACAGTGGGCATTTTAAATAAAAAAAAAAAATATAAAAATTTGAATCACCCCCTTTCCTCAAAATGAAAAAAAATATCATAAAAAAATAAGAACTACATATCATGGCTTCCGCTGCATGTGAAAGCCCCTGTACTAATACTACTAATACCTCAAAATACACAATACCTTATAAAAATATGGAAAAAGGTGAAACAAAAAAAATTGTTAAAATGGCTAATTTGCAGTTTTTTGGTTGCTTCTCCTCCCACAAAAAAAAATTAAATAAAAAGAGATCAAAAAGTTGTGCACACCCCAGAATGGCATCAATGAAAAGTACAGAAAAAAGTGTGTCAAATGATGATTAAAAAAAACAATTTTTTACAGTTTTTCATAGATATGTGTTATCCGAAGATGCGTGAACATTAAAAAAAAAAAAAAAAAATTGGCAGAATTTCTTTTTTTCCCCTCTTCGCACTACATCCCATGCAATATTAAATGGTGGCATTAGAAAGTACAACTTGTCCCGCAAAAAAAACAAGCCCTCATACCTTAATGGGCACTTTAAAAAATATGAAGATTTTAATGTTCCTATTTCCTAACCTAACTGATGCAGTTTTCTACCCCACATTGCATATAACACTGATAGACACAAATCAATACATTGTTGGCACTGGTTGAAAGGGCTGAAATTCTGACCACGTATTAGAATTAGAGATGAGCGAATTGAAGCTGACAAAGTTGAATTTGTTTAGAATTTCAGGAAAAATTCCATTCGCAATGAATGCGAATTTCCTTGCGCTTTGCAGTAACAAATCACAATTTTGCTAAAAGGACGGCTACACGTGTGAGGACTGAGGACATGGGGAAAGGAACTCTGGGAAGGCGGGATTACCCAGATTGACATGCCTGCATGCAGCCAATCAATTTTCCAGCATTCAGAGTTCAGGGACAGACGTTTGAAGGCACTAGGGACAGCAAGTGGAAAAACGATTGTTGAAAAAAAAAGAGGCAGAAAAAATGATTTATAAGTGCAGGGCAAGGATAAGGAGGAATCATTTTACAGCATCTTAGTGCAGGGAGAGACGTAAGAAGGCACTAGGGACAGTGCTAAAAAAGCGATTTACAAGTGCAGGGAAACATTATTCTGCGTTCAGCACTGCAGTTATCTGTTGAAAAGTCTTTAGTGGTGTATATACATGGAAAAAGTAAAATATATTATGCGTTCAGAGCTGCAGTTAGCTGTTCAAAAGCCTTTAGTGGCGTATATACGTGGAAAAAGAAAAATGTATTTGGCGTTCAGCGCTGCAATTATCTGTTCAAAAGCCTTTAGTGGCATATTTCAGTTGAAAAATAAAAATATATTCAGTGTTCACTATTGCAGTTATATCTGGTAAAGCCTTTACTGGCATATTGCAGTAGAAAAAAAAATACATTTGCCATTCGCTGGAGCACTTACATGTAAAAAAACCTTTATTGACGTATATACGTAGAAAAATAAAAATACAGATGTAGCAGGGGTAACTGATTAATCCTTAACTCAAATTTCATCATCTCATCTCGTTATCTTGAAACAAAAGCCATTGAAAAGCAATTGCTTAATGCATTTAGTTAACTTTAGTTTAGTTAACACATCTCATGAAGCATGAGTGTTGACCCTACTACATCCGTAGATTCGCCATTCGTTGCTGAACTTATATGTAGAAAAAACTGTATTGACGTATATCAGTAGTAGAGATAAGCGAATTGAAGCTGACGAAGTGGAATTCATTTAGAATTTCAGGAAAAATTCTATATGCAACAAATGTGAATTTCCTCGTGCTTCGTGGTAACGAATCATAATTTTTCCTAACATGGCAGCTACAATGGCGGCTAAAATGGCGGCTACATATGTGAGGACATGGGGCAAGGAACTCTGGTGGGATGACCCATAACGCCATGCATGCAGCCAATCAGCAGCCAGCCAGCCCGGTGATGTCACAGCCCTATAAATACAACGGTCATCTTAGATTCTGCCATTCACAATCGTACTTTGTTCAGGGACAGACGTGTATGCAGACGCTAGGGAGAGTGAAAGAAAAATTTATTGTTAAAAAAAAAAAAAGGAAAGAAGTGATTTACTAGTGCAGGGAAAGGATAGTGAGAGGAATCATTTCACAGGCAGGGAGGGACGTGTGCAGATGCTAGGGAGAGTCATCGGAAAATCCTCATTGTGATAAACAGCAATTTACAAGTGGAGGGAAAGGATAGTGAGAGGAATCATTTAAGAGGCAGGAAGGGACGTGTGCAGATGCTAGTGAGAGGCATAGGAAAATCCTCATTGTGAAAAAAAGCAATTTACAAGTGCAGGGAAACATTACTTGGGGATCCAGATAGTCTCATAAAACAGCTCTGTCATTCCAGCAGTTAGTTATTGGGATTCAAGTGCTATGTTGAAAAGCCTTTAGTGGCTTTTATCTGTGGGAAAAGATAAATATATACGAGGGTCACTTTTGTTGTTATTTGCGCTAAAATCATTTGCAGTCATTTCTGGTGAAAGAGTATAGGGCCGTATTTCAGTAATACACAAAACATTTAAACGCACTGCACTGTTGCAGTTATTTCTGTTGAAAGCGTATAGGCTAGTATTTCAGTACTACAAGACAAATATATACGCACTTCACTCTTTCATTGTTTTCGGGTAGAAGCGTATAGTGGCCATTTTCCGTCCAACAAGAAATATATATTCTCAGGTCACGTCTGCAGTTATTTCTGGTGAAAGGGTATAGGGCCGTATTACAGTCAAAAATGAAAAATATACACGCATTTCACTGTTGCAGTAATTTCTGTTGAAAGCGTATAGGGGCCTATTTCAGTCAAAAAAGAAAAATATATACGCATTTCACTCTTTAATTGTTTTCTAGTTAAAGTGTATAGTGGCCTTTTTCCGTCCAACAAGAAATATATATTCTCGGGTCACTTCTGCGGTTATTTCTGGTGACAGGGTATAGTTGCCTATTACAGTAAAAAAAGAAAAATATATATATACGCACTGCGTGTTGCAATGATTTCTGTTGAAACCGTACAGGGGCGTTTTTCATTCCAAAAAGAAAAATATATATGCACTTCACTTTTAATTGTTTTCTGGTTAAAGCGTATAGTGGCCTATTTCAGTTCAACAAGAAATATATATTCTCAGGTGACTTCTACAGTTATTTCTGGTGAAAGCGTATAGGGGCGTATTTCAGTACTACAAGAAAAATATATTCTCAGTTCACTGTTGCAGTTAAATCTGGTAGAGCTTTTACTGGCGTATTGCAGGACAAAAAGAAATATACATTTGGCATTCGCTAGTGCACTTATATGTAGAAAAACCTTTATTGACGTATATCAGTTGAAAAAGAAATATACATTCACCATTCGCTGATGCACTTATATCTTGAAAAACCTTTAGTGAAATAAATCAGTAGAAAAAGAAATATACATTCGCCATTCTCTGCTGCACTTATTTCTTGAAAAACCTTTATTTACGTATAGCAGTACAAAAAGAAATATACATTCACCATTTGCTGCTGCACTTATATCTTTATTGACATACAATACCGTATATACTCGAGTATAAGCCGAGTTTTTCGGCCGAAAAACCCGACTCGGCTTATACTCGAGTCATAAATTGAAACTGAAGAGCGGAGTGGGAGGAGGAGCGGGGGGAGGAGCTGGGGGCGGGCATTTGCGGCAGGGCCGATGCGCTCACTATGCTCCGGCCCCACCGCTCATGTATATTTTCTAAATTTGATTATACTATACACTTATTCTTACTATAATTCTTGCCCCCTCTGTACCTCATTACATGCGGCAGGCGGGCAGTGAATACTTTAGGCCGGGCGGACGAGAGCAGCGTGACTTGCTGATGTCACGTGCCTGCCCGGCCTGCTTTATGAATGAAGCAGGCGGCGCAGGCACGTGACGTCAGTCACACTGCGCTCGCTCTCCGCCCGGCCTGAAGTATTCACTGCTCGCCTGCCGCATGTAAGGAGGTACAGAGGGGCAAGAATTATAGTAAGAATAAGTGTATAGTATAATCAAATTTAAAACTATACATGAGCGGTAATGAGGGATGGGGGGATGTAGATGGCACTGTTATGGGATGAGGGGATGTGAATGGCACTGTTATGGGATGGGGGGATGTGGATGGCACTGTTATGGGATGGGGGAATGTGGATGGCACTGTTATAGGATGGGGATCTGTGGATGCCATCCACAGCCCCCATCCCATAAGTGCCATCCACAGCCCCATCCCTAACAGTGCCATCCTCATCCCATAAGTGCCATCAACATCCCCCTTCCCATAACAGTGTCATCCACATCCCCTCATCCCATAAGTGCCATCCACATCCCCCTTCCCATAACAGTGTCATCCACATCCCCCTCATCCCATAAGTGCCATCCACAGCCCCCCATCCCATAACAGTGTCATCCACAGATCCCCCATAACAGTACGTCATCCACAGATCCTCCCATAACAGTGCGTCATCCACAGATCCCCCATAACAGTGCGTCATCCACAGATCCCTCATAACAGTGCGTCATCCACAGATCCCCCAAAACAGTGCGTCATCCACAGATCCCCCATAACAGTGCGTCATCCACAGATCCCCCCATAACAGTGCGTCATCCACAGATCCCCCCCATAACAGTGCGTCATCCACAGATCCCCTCATAACAGTGCGTCATCCACAGATCCCCCATAACAGTGACATCCATTTCCACCTCGGCTTATACTCGAGTCACTACTTTTCCCAGTTTTTTGGGGGTAAAATTAGGGGGGTCGGCTTATACTCGGGTCGGCTTATACTCGAGTATATACGGTATATCAGTAGAAAAATACAAATATACTCAGTGTTTACTCTTGCACTTATATGTGGTAAAGCCTTTAGTGGTGTATTACTGTACAAAAATCAAGATATATTAAGCATTTAGCGCTACAGTTATATGTGAGAAAGTCCTTTTTGTGGTATGGACTGAATTACGTTGTGTTGAAATTTTGTATTTACGTTTCACACACTGCAGGATGATGTGACGACGTCCATAAGAGCGGCGCACTAATACTGGTGAATACACTAGTCGCTAACCCTGCACAAAAATGTGAACTAATTCACACCAGCCCACTTCTATCTGCGATATTGATTACTGGACACTACAGAGACTTTTCTGCAGCACAGAAACTGTACGAGGACCGAGTTTCGCTCTTCCAATGCGGACCTACTTCCTCTGCTACGTCCCGTTCACTTCAGATCACTCCGCCCCAGATGCCATTGTTTTTATAAAACTGACAGCCTATAACCCTCTGTGGAAAAGCCTTTATTGGCGTATATACAGGGAAAAAGAAAAATATATTCAGCGTTCACTGTTCCAGTTATAAGGTGTGGTAACGCCTTTAGTGGCGTATATCAGTAGAAAAAGTAAAAGATATTCGGCGTTCAACACTGCAGTTATATGCAATAAAATATTTTTTGAATTCTTTCGGTGGAGAAAAAACTTGTATTCGGCATTAAGCGCTGCACTTATATGTGGTATAATCTTTTTTGAAATATTTTGGTGAAAAAAAATCTTGTATTCGGCATTAAGCGCTGCACTTATATGCTGCAAAATCATTTTTTTATTATTTTGGTAGAAATACGAATTTCCACTTCCATTATCTTCCTCAACTCTTCATTATCGTCGGATACACTAACTTTTACACCCTCCCCCCCCCCCCAAGCTATATTTATAAGTGGTGCCAGCACCACCTAGGAGTGAATAAAGGTAAATTAAAAGGCCAGCCTGTTAAAGGGAATTACAGCATGATACCACAATACATTTGATAGGACATTTAGCAAGAGTTTAAAGTGCCCACATATAGCACATAGTGGGACTCCGAATCAAGATGAATCAGGTGTGGATCAGCCAGGATTTCTACACACCAATGCCTGATGCATCCGACTAGATCATCCATGGTGCCACACCAACATTTTCACAATAGAGTCCGGTTTCTTCTGGCCACCTGCCCCCGCTACTATTCTGATGCTGCCAACCGCCTGATGCCACACATCTGATGCCAAGTGCTCCTTCTTTCACCCACCATCTTCAATGGGTACTGGTATTCCCACCCACCTCCACAGTATGTCACCTTGCCACTCTGTGGTCTCCTGATGCTTCGCCAGCTCCAGACTCTGTCATTGTGCAACTCTTTGGCCTACTCATGCTGCTGCCACCTCCAGACTATGTCATTGTGCCACTCTGCGGTCTCCTCATGCGGCCACGACCTACAGAATCGGTCATTGTACCACTCAGTGGCCTCCTCATACTGCCGCCAGCTAAAGACTCTGTCATTGTGCCAATCGGTGGCCTTCTTCTAATGCTGCTGCTGCTGCCGCCACCTTTAGACTCTGTCATTGTGCCACTCTCTTGCCTACTCATGCTGCTGCTACCTCCACACTTTCTTATTGTGCAACTTTGTGGCCTACTCATGCTGCTGCCACCTCCAGGCTCTGTCACTTTGCCGCTCTATGGTATTCTCATGCTGCTGCCACATCAAGACTCTGTCATTGTGCCACTGTGTGGCCTACTCATGCTGCTGACACCTCCAGACTCTGCCAATTGTACCACTGTGTAGCATACTCATGCTGCCGCCACATCAAGACTCTGTCATTGTGCCGCTCTGTGGTCTTCTTATGCTGCTGCCACCTGCAAACTCGGTTATTGTGCCACTCTGTGGCCTCCTCATACTGCCGTCACCTAAAGTCTCTGTCATTGTGCCACTCGGTGGCCTTCTTCTAATGCTAATTCTGCTGCCATCACCTTCAGACTCTGTCATTGTGCCACTCTCTGGCCTACTTATGCTGCTGCCACTTCCAGACTCTGTCAATTGTGCCACTCTGTAGCATACTCATGCTGCTGCGACCTTCACACTCTGTCATTGTGCCACGCTCTGGCCTACTGATGCTGCTGCCACCTCCAGACTCTGTCATTGTGCCACGCTCTGGCCTACTGATGCTGCTGCCACCTCCAGACTCTGTCATTGTGCCACTCGGTGGCCTCCTCATACTGCTTCCACCTCCACACTGTCATTTTGCCACTCTGTGGCCGACTCATGATGCTGCCACCTCCATACTCTGTCATTGTGCCACTGTGTGGCCTACTCATGCTGCTGACACCTCCAGACTCTGTCAATTGTACCACTGTGTAGCATACTCATGCTGCCGCCACCTCCACACTCTGTCATTGTGCCACTCTCTGGCCTACTCATGCTACTGCCATTTCCAAACTCTGTCATTGTGCCATGCTCTGGCCTACTGATGCTGCTGCCACCTTCAGACTCAGTCATTGTGCCACTTGGTGGCCTCCTCATACTGCTTCTACCTCCACTCTGTCATTGTGCCACTATGTGGTCTCCTCATACTGCTTCCACCTCACCACTATGTCATAGGTCTACTCTGTGGACTTCATATGCTGTTCCCACCCTCCCCACTTCATGACTGGTCCACTATTGTGGCTTTCGGCCTGGCTGACATCATCATTTATTTGACACTTCTTCGGATCTTTCAAAAGGAAGGAAAAACGAGACGCACAATGGATCCTGTCTGTGTAGCAGCTTTACCGCCTGTAAGGTCCCATCAGAAACTACGTATGATTTATTAGTCAAAAGCAGGAGTAGGTATAAAACATAGAAGACATGCAAATATTGCATTCATGTGTCATCTCTGTTTAAGATCCACTCCGTTTTTGCAATACTGATGGATTATTTAGCAAATGCTGACCGAGTGAAGAAGTATGCTCCACCGACAGTATACTTTTTTGTGAGTTATTGTTCTGACGGTTTAGAGGAAGGCCAAAATAATCGGTGACGTCAACACAAACTTACTTCTGACACCTCCTTCACTCTGTCAGGGGGGGAGGCTCTACTTGAATAAGCGTTTAATAGAACAGGTTCTGTAGACATCTATGTGGAATCAGCTGACGAGGGTGTAAAAGGAGTGTGCTTCTTCTTGACGGTCACATCTACCTGTAAGGCTGATTTGACACTTGAGTTATTTGGTCAGTTTTGGCCTCGTGACCGCCCAACTAAGTGAAGTATGCAGTGATTCTACCAAACCAGACTGCATATGCGTGTTACTGCAAGGCACAGTGTTCTACACCACTGTAAAGGCTCTCAGCAGCCAGGAAATAGCCTTTTTTTAACGTAATTCGCTGCAAATATATTCGGATCGAATCTGTCCTGAAAAATTTAGCGAACCAGCAAATCGAATTTTTGAAAAATTCTCTCATCTCTAATCAGTAGAAAAAAAATACACATTCGCCATTCACTACTGCACTAATATGTAGAAAAAACTGTATTGACATATTTCAGCACAAAAAAAATATGCATTCACCATTCACTGCTGCATTTATATCTTGAAAAATCTTCATTGACCTATATTAGTAGAAAAATAAAAATATATTCAGCGTTCAGCACTGCAGTTATATGTGGGAAAATCCTTTTTGCAGTATGGACCGAATTACGTTGTGGTGGATTTTTTTATTCCAAACATGTTTTTTTTCGGAGAAAATTGATGGGTGCTTGAAGAGCTCCTTTTCCTGTAGGGACCGAATTACGTTGTGGTGGATTTTTTTATTCCAAACATGTTTTTTTTCGGAGAAAATTGATGGGTGCTTGAAGAGCTCCTTTTCCTGTAGGGACCGAATTACGTTGTGGTGAAATTTTGTATTTACGTTTCATACACTGATCGCTTACGTGACTATGTCCATTAGAGCAGTGCACCAATGCAGGTGAATACACTAGGCACTAACCCTGCACAAAACTGCGAACCTATTCACACCAGCCCACATCTATCTGCGTTATTGCTTACTGCTTCAAGCACGGACCTACTTCCTCCTCTAAATCCTGTTCACTTCAGATCACTCCGCCTCAGGCGCCGGTGTTTTTTTAAACTGACAGGCTATAACCCTCTGTTGAAAAGCCTTTAGTGGCGTATATACGTGTAAAAGGAAAAATATACTTGGCGTTCTCTGTTCCAGTTATATGTGGTAAAACCTTTTGTGATTTATTTTGGTTGAAAAACAAATTTTATTCAGCGGTTAGCGCTGTATTAATATGCGGTAAAATCTTTTGTGATTTATTTCGGCCGCAAAAGCAATTGTATTCAGCTTTCAGCGCTGCAGTTATATGTGGTAAAATCTTTTGGGATTTATTTCGGTGGAAAAACAAATTTTATTCAGCAATCAGTGCTAGGGATTCGTCTGGTTCGCCGAATTTTCAGAAAAAATTCCCTTTGTTATGAATTTGCTGTGAATAGCATAAATAAGCTATTTCCAGGCTGCAGACAGCCCTTATAGGGGTGTAGAATACTGTGCCTTGCAGTAACACACATAGGGAGTCTGCTGTGGTAGTAAAATAATACTGTGAGTCAGTATGACATGCAGACGACAGGCGTCGCTCTTAGAATCACTGAACACTTCGCTTATTTGGGCAGTTACGTGGCCAAAACTGACCAAATAACTCAAGTGTGAACTCAGTCTTACAGGTCCATGTTAGCGTCAAGAAGGCTAAAGAGACAGAATGGCACAATGACAGAGTCTGCATAAAAGACTCTGTAAAGGGCACAGATTGTTGAGAAAGATGCAGATAGAAAGTTATCTATAGAGCTGTACGACGGTAACCTGCAGATTGTTACTTCAATGTAAAGTTTAAATTTTTCAATAAATATTTTGAAATATTAAATACTGAGGACACAGATTATTGAGAAAGATGCAGAAGGAAAGTTATCTGTAGAGCTGTACTATGGTAACCTGCAGATGAATTCAGCCCTCAAAAGCAAGTTGGGTTTGTCGGTTCCAAAACCCAAATTAGATCGTGGGGCGGGTGATCAGTCCAAGACCTTCAAGCAGCAGCATGATACCAATGAGTGGCAAGGTGACATAGTGTGGAGATGAAAGCAACAGCAGCAGCATGATACCACAGAGAGGCAAGGTAACATAGTGTGGAGATGGCAGCAACAGCAGCAGCATGATACCACAGAGTGGCAAGGTGACATAGTGTAGAGATGGCAGCAATAGCAGCAGCATGATACCACAGAGAGGCACAGTGACATAGCGTGGAGATGGAAGCAACAGCAGCAGCATGATACCACAGAGTGGCACAGGTGACATAGTGTGGAGATGGCAGCAACAGCAGCAACATGATACCACAGAGTGGCACAGGGACATAGTGTGGAGAAACAAGAAGACAAGTGGAGACCGCAGCACTTTACATCCAAAGCTTTATTTACCCAGCATGCGACGTTTCGACATAAAGTATTTATCAAGCATGTTATATGAAGTGCTGCGGTCTCCACTTGTCTTCTTGTATCCAGTACGGGGATCCATAGACCGGGATCTGACACCGCGGGCACCGCCACAGGAACGGACTGGTCAGTTGCCTGACATAGGTCGTGCTGTTCTACCCCTTTTACCTTGACCATAGTGTGGAGATGGCAGCAACAGCAGCAGCATGATACCACAGAGTGGTAAGGTGACATAGTGTGGAGATGGCAGCATCAGGAGACCACAGAGGGGCATGGTGACATAGTGTGGCATGTGTCAGGCATCGGTGGGTGAAAATACTGGCTTATCCATGCCTGATTCATCTTGACAAAAGTAAGTCTCTCCATGTTTTGGTGGGACAGACGAGTTCTTCTTAGAGACAACTATGGCCACTACCGCACTAAACACCTGCTCTGATGCCACACTACTGGCCAGGCAGGATAGCTTTTCCAGGGCAAACTCTGCCAGTTGTGGCCACAAATCCAGTTTGGCTGTCGAGTAGTCCAGCGGATCTTCTATGACGGCTGGCAGGGTGCTGCCTAAGTATGCCACCACCTGCTGGTTCAGGTCCTGCTCCAGGTCTACCTGCTGCTGCTTGTGAGTAGTTTCTTCACTATGTGGGTGAAATATAGCTGCTCATCATGGACTCTAGACTCAGGCTGCTGCTGATGGAGCTAGCACTGTTCCTGCCACCCCACCCCTCCCCAGCAGCCATGGCAGTGGAATGTTAACGCAGAGGGCCCCCCCGGTCAGACCTGCGAGAAAATGGAGGATGGCGCAGATAGGCAGAGGCCAACTGTCACTGCCTGTCCTGTGAGAGGCCTGAGAAGATCTGATAGACTTGCTGCACGTGAGTCTATCTGACAGATCTTTCTCTTTTTCCTTGCTGTTTGTTGTTGTGGGCAGGATCACACCTCTCCACAGGTTCTGCTCATTAGCTGTTTAGTTGCTCTATTTATACCTGACTCTTACTGCAGCCCTTGCGGTTTATATTTCCTTCTGGAGTTCCCAGCTAGTGTTTGGTGGATCTCCTGCTCCCTGTCCGTCTAAAGCTAAGTCCTCCTTCCTTCCCTTTTGTTGTTTGTTCTGACTAGGCCTCAAGGAGACGCTGGTTCCTTCATGGTGGAAGGAACGGGTTGTCTTTTCTCCTGCTCCCTAGCTGAGGGTTTGTTTCAGTTTCAGCAGGGCTTAGGTTCCAGCGCATGACTACTTCCACCTTTAGGATTTGCTCATGCTGTCAGCATTCAGTGAAAGGCTCAGGGATTGTCAATTCGTGACTTTTCCCTCTTCCCTAGCTTTGGGGCCTAGTCTGGTGTGTTCCCCGTTCCCATTACCCGTGACACTAAGTGACTACATAGGATGTCTCTTTAGTACTTCAGTTTTTCCTCCCTCTCAGTGGGTGTAAAAAAGGCCCCCATTTTGTACCGGTAGCGTCATCTACCATCTCTACCAAGTCATCTCTCTGCTGAATGGTGACAATTCTGCTGTCACTACGCAAACAAGTGAGCATGCAGCGGGCCATTTGTGCAAGTGACTCAGAGGGTTACCCTGCCTCTTGGTGTGTCTGGGTCCTCTGCCTCGTCATCCTCATCGCCCTCTTGCTCCTCCGGCTGCTCCTGCTCTTACTCTCCTGTCACCGCAGTAGAAAAACCACTCATTTCACTACATATTGCCTGTGCTCCAATGTCCTCCTCCCGCTCCTCCTCCTCTTCCAGTTCGGCCCCCACAGGGCTCACATGGCCATGAGATAGAGGCACCACGTCTCCAGTCCCCTGACAAGCTACAGATGTAGCAGGGGTAAGACTCCAACCCATAACTCAAGTTTCATTATCTCATCGCGTTATCTTTAAACAAAAGCCATCGAGAAGCAATTGTTTCACTAGTTTAGTTAACTAAACTGAAGTTAACCAATTTAACAAAACAGAAGTCTTAACCCTGCTGCATCCGTATATTCCCCAGCATCTGTTCCAGTACATGAAACAATGGAATGACAGTGTTCATCCCGCAGTCCTGGTGACTGACAAATAACAGGGCCTCCTCAAAAGGCCTGAGCAAACGGCAGGTGTCACGCATGAGCTGCCACTGGCTAACATCGAAGTTACACAGGGGAATACTCCTATCCGTTTGGATCATCAAGAAATCGTTGATGGCCTTTCTCTGTTCGTACAGTCGGTCTAGCATATGGAGGGTGGAATTCCAGTGGGTGGAAATGTCGCATATAAGCCTATGTTAGGGGATGCCGTTCTGCCGCTGCAGCTCAAGGAGGGTGTGCTTTGCGGTGTACGAGTGGCTGAAGTGCATGCAAAGTTTCCTGTCAATTTTTAGGATGTCTTGTCAACCAGATTGAACACGTGTGCCATGCAGGGCGCATGGCCCAGCCTTCCTTGACGCAGCACAGACACCATGTTCTTCCCGTCGTCGGCCACCATGGTTCCGATTTTCAGTTGTCATGGAGAAAGCCAGCAGTTGATTTCTTTCTAAAAGACACGGAGCAGGTCCTCCCCTGTGTGACTATGTACGCCCAGGAAAACCAGGTGCAGAACCGCGTGACACCGCCATGCCCTGCACATGTGGTATGCTGGAGGGGCACTGTGACTTGTCCCTGCAGTGGAGGCAGAGGATATGGTGGAGGATGAGGAGGCAGAGGCGGACATTGTCGCAGGACGAACGGCGTGACATCGTGGAGGCGGAAGCGGCGTCACCTGGCCAAGTTGCTGGTGTGGCTGTGCAGGAACCACATTCACCCAGGTGGCAGTAAAGGACATGTATTTTCCCTGACCATAGTTACAGCTCCGTACTGCCCTGGTACGGCTCCCAAGTCCAATCGGCTTCATCATCATGGAGTAGTGTCTGCAAGTCACTGGTGTCCTCCTCAACACTCTCTGGGTCAGGAGCCTGCAACACCACCCACCTCCCATGCCTCATTACTACTTGCCCACCTAGCGGAGGAAGTGGCGGATGTCTCCTCCAAATCTTGGCTGGGCAGTAGCTGCTGACTGTCCTCAAGTAGCTTGTCTTCGCTGAATAGTACAGCTGATCCCGCATCAGATAGTACTTATGTGGCTGAGGGAACAGCAAAGGACAGAGGCAGTTTGAGGACAGGGCCTGCTCCTGGGCCATGCCAACTACGGGTTGTGTCTGACAAACCCACTGAATGTTAGCTGGGGGTGTTCGATGTCACTTGGGATGAATTGGATGACCGAGTTAACCAATCAATAACCGCTGGGTTTCTGGTCAAGACACGACCAGTTGATGACACTTGATGAGGCCTCTTGTTGCGTTTCCTGCTGCCACTCCCCCTTAATCTGCTGCAACCTCTGCCTGCGCCAGAAACATTTATGCCTCTGCCACTCCTCTGTGCATGGCCTGGCACTTCTCTGTCTGACCATACTTTTAGCTGAACTAAAATAATTAAAAGCAAGTTAAAAAACTCTAAAAGCCTAGAATATATTTATCTTTTTGGACTGAAATAGGCCACTAAATTATTATAGGGGAAATAAAAACAAATGTGACCTGTGTAAATATTTCTCGTATTTGACTGAAAAAGTACACTAAATGACTTTAGCATAAATTATAAAATACGCAGTTAACTAGGTTGTACTGAATTGGCAATATACCCTTTTAGCGCAAATAACACCAAAATCTGAACAGGGTATATTTTTCACCGGTTGTACTGAACTGGTAATATACGCTTTTAGCGTAAATAACATCAAAATCTGAACAGGGTATATTTTTCACCGGTTGTACTGAACCGGCAATCTAAGCTTTTAGCGCTTATAACACCAACTGTGAACTGTGTTTATTTTTTTGGTATTGTACTATAATAGGGCACTAAACACTTTCACCATATATAGCTGCAGTGAACAGAGAATCAGAGTATATATTTCTGTTTTTCCACAGATCTAAACCACTAAAGGCTTTTCGACATAGCACTTGCACCCCAATAACTAATTGCTGGAATGGCAGAGCTGTATTATAAGACTATCTGGATCCCCAAATAATGTTTCCCTGTACAATGAAGTTTTTACTATTATTCTTCCTATCTCTCCCTGCCTGTGAAATGATTCCTTTTCACTATCCTTTCCCTGCACTAGTGAATCACTTCTTAGCTTTTTTTTTTAAAAACAATTAGTTGTTCTTTCACTAACACTCCCTAGCGCCTGCATACACCTCTGTCCTGAACAAAGTACACTGGTGAATGGCATAATCTAAGATGGCCACCGTATTTATAGGGCCTGTGACATCACTGGGCTGGCTGCTGATTGGCTGCATGCATGGCATTATGGGTCATCCCGCCTTCCCAGAGTTCCTTGCCCCATGTCCTCACACGTGTAGCCGCCATTCTATCCACCATTTTAATAAAAGTTGTGATTCGTTTTCACGAAGCGTGAGGAAATTCGTATTAGTTCAAAATCAATTTTTTTCCTGAAATTCGCAAAAAATTTGATTTTGTCAGTTTCGATTTGCTCATCTTTATTCAGCGCTGCAGTTATATGTGCTAAAACCTTTAGTGACGTATTTTGGTAGGAAAACTAAATATATTCAGCGTTCAATGTTGCAGGTATATTTGGCAAAACCTTTAGTGACGTATTTCGGTCGAAAAACAAATTATATTCAGCGTTCAGCGCTGCAGTTATATGTGGTAAAATGTTTTGAGATGTATTTAGGTGGAAAAACAAATTTTTTCAGCGTTTAGCACGGTAGTAATATGCGGTAAAATCTTTTGTGAATTATTTCGGTGGAAAAACTAATTTTATTCAGCGTTCAGCGCTGCAGTTATATCTGGTAAAATCTTTTGTGACGTTTTTTGGTGGAAAAACTAATTTTATACAGCGTTCAGCGCTGCAGTTATATGTGGTAAAATCTTTACTGAAGTATTTTGGTCGAAAGACAAAATTAATTCAGTGGTCAGCCCTGAGATTATATGCAGTAAAATCTTTATTGAAGTATGTCGGTCGAAAAACAGAAATAATTCAGTGGTCAGTGCTGCGGTTATATGAAGTAAAATCTTTATTTAAGTATTTTGGTCGAAAAACAAAATTTATTCTGCGGTCAAGGCTGTGTTCATATAGGTAAAATCTTTAGTGACGTATCTTGATGAACTTTGCAACTCTTCTGGGCTCAAAGCTATCTTGACGCCTTGTCTTCTCATTGTCTGTAGCTACTAGAGGCCTGTTTATGTCAGGCAGGTTCCCCAGAAGTATCTTGGTCGAAGGACACTCTGTCATAGTGCCATTCTGTGGTTTCCTCATTCTGTTGCCACCACCAGACTAAGTCATCTAGCCAATCGGTGGCCTTCTCATACTGCCGCCACCTCCAGACTCTGTCATTGTGCCGCTCTGTGGCCTACTCATGCTGCCGCCACCTCCAGACTCTGTCATTTTGACATTCTGTGGCTCACTCATGCTGCCACCACCTCCATTCTCTGTTATTGTGCCGCTCTGTGGTCTCCTCATGCTTCTGCCACTTCTAAACTGCTGCCACCTTCAGACTCAGTCATTGTGCCACTCGGTGGACTGCGGCTACCTACAGACTCAGTCATTGTGCCACTGGATGGCCTCCTCATACTGCTTCCACCTCCAGACCCTATCATTGGGCCACTCTGTGGCCTACTCACGCTGCCGCCACCTCCAGACTCTGTCATTGTGCCACTTTGTGGCCTACACATGCTGCCGCCAACTTCAGACTCTGTCATTGAGCCGCTCTGTGGACTACTCATGCTGCTGCCACCTCCAGACTCTGTCATTATGCCACTCTGTGGTCTTTTCATGCTGCTGCCACCTGCAGACTCGGTCATTGTGCCACTCTCTGGCTTACTCATGCTGCTGCCACCTCCCCACTCTGTCATTGTGCTACTCTGTGGCCTACTCGTGCTGCTGCCAGCTCCACACTCTGTCATTGTGCCACTCTGTGGCCTATTCATGCTGCTGCAACCTCCAGACTCTGGTTTGTGCCACTCTGTGGCTTACTCACGCTGCCGCCACCTCCAGACTCTGTCATTATGCCACTCTCTAGCATACTCATGCTTCTGCCACCTCCACACTCTGTCATTGTGCTACTCAGTGGCCTCCTCATGCTGCCGCCACCTCCAGACCCTGTCATTGGGCCACTCTGTGGTCTCCTCATGCTGCTTTCACCTCACCACTATGTCATAGGTCCACTCTGTGTACTACTCATGCTGTTCCCACCCTCCCTACTTCATGACTAGTCCACTATTTTGGCTTTCGGACTGGCTAACATCATCAGTTATTTGACCTTTCTTCTGATCTGTCAGAAGGAAGGAAAAATGAGCCGCACAACGGATCCTGTCTGTTTAGCAGCTGTAAGGCCTGTATGGTCACATCAGAATTGCCTTATAATTTGGTAGCCAAAAGCAGGAATGGGTACAAAACACAGAAGACATGCAGAAATTCAATTCATGTGTCATCTCTGTTTTAGATCCACTCCTGTTCTTTTTTTGCCTTTAGCAATACTGATGGATTATTGAGAAAATGCTGACTGAGTGAAGGCAGATGCTCCACAGACTATGGGTGTCAGGAGGTTGTCAGGAGCCACGTCTGACTCCGTTATACCCGGGGTCAGGAAGTCGCAGTGGGTGGCTGCGCGCTCTATGTCTAAAGATCATGCTGTTACTTAATGGTAGCTTTCTGTGTTTGCCTAGCAATCCTTTTTGTCTCACTCAGGTATCCGTAGCTTCTTCTCCTCAGCTGTTTCTTGTCCGCCACTCCCAACCTCCTTATATTCCCCCTTCCCACTTCTCTGGTTGCCAGATATAGAGCTTCCTGCCTGGACTTTTATACTGACCCACTGGAGCTGTGTAGCTGTTGTTCCTGGTTGTCGTACCAGAGCATTACCCTCCGGATCCCTGTTGGGCTTTTGTTGTCCGCTGTTGTCGCCCACCTGGGCTTATATGTTTTGTCTGTATTGTCTGTCCTCTCCCTGGTGTTTTCCTTTAGTGTATGGATTCTATTGCTGCTTTGACAAAGCAACTTCAAGGCCTGTCTTTGGAGGTGGCAGGATTGAAGGCGTCGGTCCTCCAGCAGCAGCAATTGCAGCAGACCGCAAGCCCAGCGGTTGCTATGGGTAACCAGGTTGCTCCGGAACGAAAGGTTGTTCTTCTTGACAGATTTTCTGGGGGAAGGGACAAATTTGTGACATTCCGTGAGGCCTGTAAGTTATATTTTTAGCCGCGCCCCTACTCCTGGTAATGAAGAACAGCGGGTGGGGATTGTTATTTCCCTGCTACAGGGAGACCCACAATCCTGGGCATTCTCTTTACCCACTGATTCCCAGGCTCTCCGGTCAGTGGATGGATTTTTTGGGGCCTTGGGTCTCTTCCTTTCATTCCTGACCTGTTTATTCAGATTGCGGGTGCTAGGTGGTTCTCCAAACTTGATCTTAGGGGGGGCTACAATCTTATTAGTATCAAGGAAGGGGATGAGTGGAAGACAGCTTATAACACCCCTGAGGGGCATTATGAAAATCTAGTCATGCTTTTCAGTCTGACCAATGCTCCTGCTGTCTTCCAACATTTCGTTAACGATATTTTTAGTCATCTTATCGGCAGGTTTGTGGTGATATACCTAGATGATATTTAAATTTAATCGTCTGATCTAAAAACACACGAGGTACATGTCAGACAGGTACTGCAGGGACTACGGACGAATAAATTATATGCGAAAATTGTAAAGTGTGTCTTCGCCGTTCAGGAGATACAGTTCCTGGGAAATCTATTGTCGGCTTCAGATTTCCGTATGGATCCTGGGAAGGTCCAGGCAATTCTAGATTGGGATCTTCCTGAGAACCTTAAAGCACTGCAATGGTTCTTGGGTTTCGCAAATTTCTATAGAAAGTTTATTAAAAACTATTCTGTGATTGTCAAACCTCTTACTGACATGATTAGGAAGGGGACTGATTTTTCTAAATGGTCTGTACTAATCCAACCGGATGTCTACCAGCCTTTTATTGTTAAAGTAGATGCGTCAGAGGTGGGAATGGGGGCTGTACTGTCTCAGGGTCCGTCGCCTGGCAAATGGCGTCCTTGCGCTTTCTTTTCTAAAAAACTATCTGCAGCGGAAAGGAACTATGATATTGGCAATAGGGAACTATTAGCTATAAAACTAGCGTTTGAGGAATGGCGTTACTTTTTAGAGGGGGCAATCCACCCCATCACGGTGATTACAGACCACAAAAACCTTCTGTACCTCGAATCAGCTAAGCGTCTCACCCCTAGACAAGCTAGGTGGTCTCTATTTTTTACCAGGTTTAACTTTATCATCACCTATCGTCCTGGGGCAAAAAATACCAAGGCAGATGCATTATCTCGTAGTTTCCCTGGAGGGGGTAATGTGGGTGATCCGGTACGCATTCTACAAAGAGGAGTGGTTGTCTCTGCTGTACACTCTGTTCTGGAGGGGAAGGTGTTAGAGGCCCAAGGGGACGCCCTGGTCTCTTGCCCCTCAGACAAATTGTTTGTAACGTTAAACCTGCATCTCAAATTATTAAAGGAACATCATAATTCGGCACTTGCTGGGCACCCGAGTAGTAAAGCAACCTTGGAGCTACTGTCTCGTCGTTTTTGGTGGCTGAGGTTGCGTCAGGATGTAATGGATTTTGTGTCTACTTTTTCTACTTGTGCAAGCGCTAAAGTCTATCATACACGTCCAGCAGGGTCTTTATTGCCACTTGTCATTCCCAATAGGCCATGGACACATCTGTCAATGGATTTCATCACTGACTTACCTTTGTCTGCGGGTAAAACAGTTATCTTGGTAGTAGTGGACAGGTTTAGCAAAATGGTACACTTTATTGCGTTACCCGCACTACCTAATGCTAAGACTCTAGCTCAGGTATTCATCAATAAAATTGTGAAGCTTCACGGGGTCCCTTCCAATGTTGTTTCGGATTTTTGTTCCCGTTTTGGGGTACACTTGTCCTTTTCCTCAGCATTCCATCCTCAATCGAATGGACAGACTGAGCATACCAACCAAAACCTTGAGACATACCTAAGGTGTTTTGTGTCTGAAAACCAAGAGGAGTGGTCATCATACTTACCGTTAGCGGAGTTTGCTATAAATAATCACCTTCAGGAATCCACTGGCAAGTCACCATTTCTTGGTGTATGGTTTTCATCCCCAATTCTGTACTTTCAAAGAAGGGGGGTCATGAGGGGTTCCCGAGGAGGAACGGTTTTCGTCATCACTTTCATCTGTATGGCAGAAGGTCCAAGCTAACTTGAAAAATATGGGGGGTAAATATAAATGCATGGCTGATAAGAAACATTCGCCAGGTGCGGACCTAGGAGTGAATGACTATGTGTGGTTGTCTACTAGGAATATTAAGTTAAAGGTTCCCTCTTGGAAACTGGGTTCTAGGTTCATTGGTCCTTACAAAATAGTAGCCATCATTAACCCCGTGGCTTTTCGCCTGGAGCTACCTCAGACTTTTAAAATCCATAAGTCGTTACTCAAAAGGTATGTTGCACCTCTAGAACCGTCACCGCTACCACCCCCTCCTGTTATTGTTGATGGTAATCTGGAGTTTCAAATATCCAAAATTGTTCATTCTCGTTGGGTCCGCCGCTCTCTATAATATCTGTTGCATTGGAGGGGTTATGGTCCCGAGGAAAGAATGTGGGTACCAGCGTCAGAGGTAAACGCCAATAGGTTAGTTCAGGCTTTACATGCCTTTCATCTTGAGAGACCTGGTCCTGAGTGTCTGGAGGCCCCTTGCAGAAAGGGGGGTATTGTCACGAGGGTGTCAGGAGCCACGTCTGACTCTGTTATACCCGGGGTCAGGAAGTCACAGCGGGTGGCTGCGCGCTCTATGTCTAAAGATCATGCTTTTACTTAATAGTAACTTTCTGTGTTTGCCTTTTAATCGTTTTTGTCTCACTCAGGGATCCCTAGCTTCTTCTCCTCAGCTGTTTCTTGTCCGCCACTCCCAACCTCCTTATATTCCCCCTTCCCACTTCTCTGGTTGCCAGATATAGAGCTTCCTGCCTGGACTTCTATACTGACCCACTGGAGCTGTGTAGCTGTTGTTCCGGGTTGTCGTACCAGAGCATTACCCTCCACTGTTGTCGCCCACCTGGGCTTATATGTTTTGTCTGTATTGTCTGTCCTCTCTCTGGTGTTTTCCTTTAGTGTTTGTGGTGAGGACTAGTGCTCCCACCGCCCTATTCACTACTTAGGGCTCAGCTTAAGGAAAGCCAGGGTTTAGGCACGTGATCGGCGTACGGGTGAAGAACCCCTCTAGGGACGTCAGGGCAGTTAGGTGCCAGCTTCTAGGTGAGTTAGGGGTCACCACCTTTCCCTCTCCCTTGGACAGGGCTTTCCCTTTTCCCTCCCATTGTGTCACACATCTGTGATCGGTACGCCGATCGTGATACAGACAGGATCCGTTTTTTTGGGGTTATTGTTCTGGGGTCAGCGGAATATACTCTACTTGTATAAGCGTTTAATAGAACAGGTTCTGTAGACATCAATGTGGAATCAACTGACGAGGGTGTAAAAGGAGTACGCTTCTTCTTGACGCTAACATTGACCTGTATGGCCGAGTTTACACTTGAGTTTTTTGGTGAGTCTTGGCCCAGTGACTGCCAAAATAAGTGAAGTGTGCAGTGATTCTATGAGTGATGCCTGTTATCTGCATGTCATACGAACTCACAGTATTATTTCACTACCAGAGCAGACTCCCTCTGCGTGTTACTGCAAGGCACAGTGTTCTCCACCCTTATAAAGGTTCTTTGCAGCCCAGAAATAGCAGTTTTAACGCGATTTGCCGCAAATAAATTCGGATCGAAGCAAATTTTTCCAAAAAATTCGACAAACCAGCCTAATGGAATTTTTTTTAAATTCGCTCATCTCAAATTAGAATTTATTATTACCTTTTTTGTGTTCTATTTATTGTGCAGTATTAATGCTGCATGAAAATATGTATTTGTAATCGAATGACCTACATGTCTTTTAGGGAATTTAGCATTTGTCACATTTGTCTGTGCAAGAAAGCATTGGGTAATTTCCCTTCTTTGTGAGTATGCGGAAAATCTGACTTATATCAGCGGAACAGCTGCAAAATTATATGATTATTTATACTGTATCAGCAGTTGCAAAGTTCTTTCCAGTTAGATATGTTGAGGGTTATGCTATTCTTATGTGTCTATTTTCCATATCCCAAATACATGCCCAATCAAAGTATGCAATCAGCAGCATTTAATATTCTAAAATATGCAGAGGGTGCTCTATATTCCACTGAGTCACACAATAAAATATGCCCATTTCAATGTAATCTGTAGTATTAAATAAACTATGAAAGGAACCAGAGATGTTTATTTGTAAATGTAATATATAGTATTACATCATGAATGATTTTTGACACAATGCTACTTTGATATTTGATTGATAAAAGTAACTAGTTTTATATTACATGCGTCTTGGGTTTTTAATAGTGTTGGGCACGAATATTCAAATCACAAATTTTAATCGTAAATATCGCAACTTCGAGAATTTGTGAATATTTACAATATACTGATATATATTAGCATTTTCGAATATTCTCCATTTTTTTTCATCAGTAACCTCCCATTTTGCTTGTGGACCAATGAGAAGGCTGCAATGTCTTTGTTTGAGCTTAGCAAAATCCCTAGCAACCAATAGGAAAGTTACCTACCCATTTAGTATATAAGAACCTCGCCACAGCCATTTTTTTTACAGTTTATTACAGTTCTGAGAGAGACAGAAGTGTCATTGCTGTGCTCTCTGCTTTCCTGCTCGTGTCACATTAGATTAGATAGTTTGCTTAATATATATATATATATATATATATATATAAAGGAAAATGAGAAGCAGCACACTGTCTTCCTGGGTGCAACTCCCGCACTGGTCCCCAACGCGGTCCACTAGATACAAATTTGGAAAACGCAGGCAGCACTCCAATAACAAAGTGGTTTATTAGCCCAGTGCAGTACAAGCAACGTTTCAACTGTTCAATACAGTCTTTGTCAAGCTCGGGTGTATTGAACAGTTGAAACGTTGCTTGTACTGCACTGGGCTAATAAACCACTTTGTTATTGGAGTGCTGCCTGCGTTTTCCGAATTTGTATATATATATATATTGTGGGGAGTCGCTCTGGTAGAAAGCGGTGCGGGTGCAGTACAGAGGCAAAACAAGGAGTCCAGAAAGTGCAATAAACAGTGTTTTATTCACACTTGCACAAAATAAACGATAAACAGTCTCTTGGTGTTAATTCACACTTAGCAAACACAAAAGGCAAAACCAAAGAGTCCAAAACCAGGTTCAATCACCTGTGAGATGCTTAGGTATGCGTTCGCACCTGGCAGTCGGCCCAGCCGCAGGATAATCCACATTCAGGCTTCCAGAACGACTGCACGCCTCCTTGCTGGTCTCATCCTTCCAGCCCAGAGAGCTCCACAGCACTAGCAGCAGCTCCAGGACAATCACAGCCACACCTGCTGATGTGGCTGCCTTTAAAAAGCCCGGCAAAGTCCGGCCTGGACCGTGGGGAGTAGGCACCCACCCAACTCTTTGCCTACTCCCAGTAAGAGCCGGCCCGGATTGGCTTTGCAGCCAAACTAACTATCAATGTCAAGCAGCACTAGCTGCTGCTGACACATAAAACCCGGCTCTCACCTCACTGAGGCCAGGAACCTCGGTGACACGTATCTTCCGTCCATGACGGCACCTTGCGCCCTCTTACAATATATATATATATATATATATATATATATATATATAATACAGATAGTTAGTGTTAGTGGTAGATAGTCAGTGTAGATCATGATATAGTGTAGCTGTGCAGTGTATTGGGTTGTGTAATAGGTTCTGCTGTCCACAAATACATGCTACATACATAGTTCTGTGATGTCACAAGTTCACAACAATACTTCTTATCACTAATATGTAG
This sequence comes from Bufotes viridis, assembly GCA_033119425.1. Lineage (NCBI taxonomy): Eukaryota > Metazoa > Chordata > Amphibia > Anura > Bufonidae > Bufotes > Bufotes viridis. The sequence continues at coordinate 144,813,488 of CM065592.1, read as the reverse complement.
TCAGACCTACTAAAATGTGAAGTTGCATGTATTGCGCAAAATATGCACATCATTTATTGACGATTTTCGCAATCAAGAATATATCAGAGCACTCTATCTGCATATAAAGCTAATGTAATGTTCTGCCGTGCCAACCATTTTCTCCAGTCTCAGGAAACTTCTAGCAGCTTGAAAAATGTAGCTATAGTGACCCATGCCTGTACTGCATGCGCATTACGCGCATTACGCGCATATTACATTGCCGATTTTCGCAATCAAGAAAATAACCACAAATTTGCAAACATATGATGAATATTCTACCAAATATTCACAAAATATCGCTAATTCTAATATTGCCCCTGCTGCTTATCACTAGTTTTTAACAGTTTTACATTACCTACTAATGGCATGGCTGTCATTGGCCAAGTGCAGCATTTGACCCAGCCTCTATTTAAGCTGGAGTCACGTAGCGCTGCACGTCCCACTGCTCTGATTAGTGTAGGGAGAGGACGCAGCTTCTGTGAGGGCGAGATTAGGCAGGGAAAAGTCAGCAACAGCACCAAATGAACGGATCGATCTACATCTGTGAATGATTGAACTTCTGCTAGTTACTTGCTCACTGGTTTTTAGGCTGCACAGAGCATTTTTCTGTAACTTATTTTCTGGGATGATCGGCGGCCATTTTGTGACTTGTGGTGCACCAGAAGAAGCTGCCACCAAGTCCATCAATCCATCAATACTAGTTTTTTTTTGCTATATCCTACATCAGGGGCTTGGCTGTGCTAATTATCACCCCTAGAAACTCAGGATAGCAATTGCTATATTTTATTAAGGGGTTAAATACAATTGCCCAAATAGCAATACCCTGAATCTGGTGTCCCAGCTGTTGCAGGCCAGGATTCATAGTGTCCGTCAAAACATATATTTTGTTCTGGGGTGACATTCAATTGCCAAAATAGCAATACCCTGAATCTGGTGTCCCAGCTGTTGCAGGCCAAGATTCATAGTGTCCGTCAAAACATATATTTTGTTCTGGGGTGACATTCAATTGCCAAAATAGCATTACCCTGAATCTGCTGTCCCAGCTGTTGCAGGCCAGGATTCATAGTGTCCGTCAAAACATATATTTTGTTATGCGTGAAATTCAATTGCCAAAATAGCAATACCCTGAATCTGGTGTCCCAGCTGTTGCAGGCCAGGATTCATAGTGTCCGCAAAAACATTTATTTTGTTCTGGGGTGACATTCAATTGCCAAATTAGCAATACCCTGAATCTGGTGTCCCAGCTGTTGCAGACCAGGATTCATAGTGCCCTTCAAAACATATATTTTGTTCTGGGGTGAAATTCAATTGCCAAAATAGCAATACCCTGAATCTGGTGTCCCAGCTGTTGCAGGCCAGGATTCATAGTGTTCGCAAAAACATATATTTTGTTCTGGGGTGACAATCAATTGCCAAAATAGCAATATCCTGAATCTGGTGTCCCAGCTTTTGCAGGCCATGTTTCATAGTGTCCGTCAAAACATATATTTTGTTCTGCGGTGAAATTCAATTGCCAAAATAGCAATACCCTGAATCTGGTGTCACAGCTGTTGCAGGCCATGTTTCATAGTGTCCGTCAAAACATATATTTTGTTCTGGGGTGAAATTCAATTGCCAAAATAGCAATACCCTGAATCTGGTGTCCCAGCTGTTGCAGGCCAGGATTCATAGTGTCCGTCAAAACATATATTTTGTTCTGGGGTGAAATTCAATTGCCAAAATAGCAATACCCTGAATCTGGTGTCCCAGCTGTTGCAGGCCAGGATTCATAGTGTCCGCAAAAACATATATTTTGTTCTGGGGTGAAATTCAATTGCCAAAATAGCAATACCCTGAATCTGGTGTCCCAGCTGTTGCAGGCCAGGATTCATAGTGTCCGTCAAAACATATATTTTGTTCTGGGGTGAAATTCAATTGCCAAAATAGCAATACCCTGAATCTGGTGTCCCAGCTGTTGCAGGCCAGGATTCATAGTGTCCGTCAAAACATATATTTTGTTCTGGGGTGAAATTCAATTGCCAAAATAGAAATACCCTGAATCTGGTGTCCCAGCTGTTGCAGGCCAGGATTCATAGTGTCCGTCAAAACATATATTTTGTTCTGGGGTGAAATTCAATTGCCAAAATAGCAATACCCTGAATCTGGTGTCCCAGCTGTTGCAGGCCAGGATTCATAGTGTCCGCAAAAACATATATTTTGTTCTGGGGTGACATTCAATTGCCAAATTAGCAATACCCTGAATCTGGTGTCCCAGCTGTTGCAGGCCAGGATTCATAGTGTCCGTAAAAACATATATTTTGTTCTGGGATGACATTCAATTGCCAAAATAGCAATACCCTGAATCTGGTGTCCCAGCTGTTGCAGGCCAGGATTCATAGTGTCCGCAAAAACATATATTTTGTTCTGGGGTGAAATTCAATTGCCAAAATAGCGATACCCTGAATCTGGTGTCCCAGCTGTTGCAGGCCAAGAGTTAATCTGTTGTAAAAGGGTATATTACACTCAAGGTGTATATACAAGTGCTGAGAGGGTCATCCTCAATAACTCCACACGCTACCATGCATTTCCCATTGTATTTCTGTCCGTTAAAGTGTATATTACAAAATGTGTTAAAATACAATTGCTGAAGGCATAATCCTACATATTTTTTCACACACTACTGTGCATCTCCAAGTGTAAATCTGTCCATAAAAGGATACCTTTCATCCAGGACCTAAATACTAGGCCTACAATTGATATTCCCCTAAATCAGTGGTTACTGCTGTGCCTGGATTAGTGTAATACCGTACATAAATAAATAGGCAGATAGTGTTAGGTGACTGTAATAAAATGGCCTGAATTTGAAATCAATACATTGGGCCAAATATTTTTTTCTTATTGTGGTGCTTGGTGAACGTTAACAATGAGGAAAACATCTAGTAAGGGATGCGGACGCGGTCGTGGTGGTGTTAGTGGACCCTCTGGTGCTGGGAGAGGACGTGGCCATTCTGCCACAGCCACGCGTCCTAGTGAACCAACTACCTCAGCTTCCAGTACCCGCCAGAATTGACAGCGATATTTGGTGGGGCCCAATGCCGTTCCAAGGATGGTAAGGCCTGAGCAGGTACAGGCGCTAGTCAATTTGGTAGCCGACAGTGGATCCAGCACGTTCACAACATTATCTCCCACCCAGTATTCTGCAGAAAGCATACAGGTGGCGCCTGAAAACCAAGCCCATCAGTCTTTCACATCACCCCCATGCATATCAGGAAAACTGTCTGAGCCTCAAGTTATGCAGCAGTCTCTTATGCTGTTTGAAGACTCTGCTTGCAGGGTTTCCCAAGGGAATCCACCTAGCCCTTCCCCAGTTGTGGAAGACATAGAATGCACTGATGCACAACTACTTATGCTTCCTGATGATGAGGACATAGGAATACTACCTCATCGAAGTCCGCACGTCTCTGATGATGACGAAACACAGGTGCCAACTGCTGCATCTTTTTGCAGTGTGCAGAACGAACAGGCGGTCAGGGAGGAAGACTGTGTGGAAGACGATGCAGGGGACGATCCTAGACCCCACATGAAATGAAGGTCGTGCCACTGACTTTCATAGTTCAGAGATAGAGGCAGTGGTGAGACCAAGCCAACAGCGTAGCGAAAGAGGGAGCAGGGGGCAAAAGAAGAACAGCCGCCGCCAAGAGAGTTCGCCTGCTACTGGCCACCGCCACCAGGGACCGAGCACCCCAAAGGCAGCTTCAAGGAGTTCCCTGGCATGGCACTTCTTTAAACAATGTGCTGACGACAAGACCCGAGTGGTTTGCACGCTGTGCCATCAGAGCCTGAAGCGAGGCATTAACGTTCTGAACTTTAGCACAGCCTGCATGACCAGGCATCTACATGCAAAGCATGAACTGCAGTGGAGTAAACACCTTAAGAACCAGGAACTCACTCAGGCTCCCCCTGCTCCCTCTTCTGCTGATGCATCGGCCTCTTCCTCCGTCTCTGGAGGAATGTTGGCACCTGCCTCCCACCAAACAGAGGATGTGCCACTGACACCACCACCTGCGTCACCAAGCATCTCCACCATGTCACACGGCAGCGTTCAGCTCTCCATCTCGCAAACCTTGGAGAGAAAGCAAAAATTCCAACCTAGCCACCCTCGAGCCCTGGGCCTGAATGCCAGCATTTCTAAACTACTGGCCTTTGAAATGCTGTCATTCAGGCTGGTGGACACAGACAGCTTCAAACAGCTGATGGCGATGGCTGTCCCACAGTATGTTGTTCCCAGCCGCCACTACTTCTCCAAGACAGCCGTGCCTTCCCTGCACAACCAAGTATCCGATAAAATCAAGTGTGCACTGCGCAATGCCATCTGTGGCAAGGTCCACCTAACCACAGATACCTGGACCAGTAAGCACGGCCAGGGACGCTATAGCTCTCTAACTGCATGCACACTGGGTAAATGTAGTGGCGGCTGGGCCCCAGGTGGTGAGTTCTTTGGCGCACGTCCATCCGCCGCCAAGGATCGCAGGGCATCATTCTTTGCCTCCTGTAGCATCCTCCTCCTACTCAGCTTCCTCCTCCTCTGCTTCCACCTGCTCATCCAGTCAGCCACACACCTTCACCACCAACTTCAGCACAGCCCGGGGTAAACGTCAGCAGGCCCCACACCGCGCAGGAGTTGTGGCGGCGCATGTGCTGAATTTGGTGGTGCAGAAGTTCATTCACAACTACCCCGACATTTCAGAGCTGCTGCATAAAGTATGGGCCGTCTGTGCGCACTTCCGGCATTCACATCCTGCCGCTGCTTGCCTGTCTGCGCTACAGCGTAACTTCGGCCTTCCCGCTCACCGCCTCAAATGCGACGTGCCCACCAGGTGGAACTCCACCTTGCACATGCTGGAGAGACTGTGCGAGCAGCAGCGGGCCATAGTGGAGTTTCAGCTGCAGCACGAACGGGTCAGCCGCACTGCGGAACAGCATCACTTTACCACCAACGACTGGGCCTCCATGCGAGCCCTGTGTGCCCTGTTGCGCTGTTTCGAGTACTCCACCAACATGGCCAGTGGCGATGAAGCCGTTATCAGCGTTACAATACCACTTTTATGTCTCCTTGAGAAAACACTTAGGGCGATGATGGAAGAGGAGGTGGCCCAGGAGGAGGAGGATGAGGGTTCATATTTAGCACTGTTCAGGCCAGTCTCTTAGAAGTGCCTCAGAGGGAGGTTTTTTGCAACAGCAGAGGCCAGGTACAAATGTGGCCAGCCAGGACCCACTACTGGAGGACGAGGAGGATGAGGAGGAGGTGGAGGAGGATGAAGCAGGTTCACAGCAGGGTGGTACCCAACACAGCTCAGGCCCATCACTAGTGCGTGGCTGTGGGGATACGGAGGACGATGGCGATACGCCTCACACAGAGGACAGCTTGTCCTTACCTCTGGGCAGCCTGGCACACATGAGCGACTACATGCTGCAGTGCCTGCGCAACGACAGCAGAGTTGCCCACATTTTAATGTGTGCGGACTACTGGGTTTCCACCCTGCTGGATCCCCGGTACAAAGACAATGTGCCCACCTTACTTCCTGCACTGGAGCATGATAGGAAGATGCGCCAGTACAAGAGCACGCTGGTAGATGTGCTCCTGAGAGCATTCCCAAATGTCACAGGGGAACAAGTGGAAGCCCAAGGCGAAGGCAGAGGAGGAGCAAGAGGTCGCCAACGCAGCTGTGTCACGGCCAACTCCTCTGAGGGCAGGGTTAGCATGGCAGAAATGTGGAAAAGTTTTGTCACCACGCCACAGCTAAGTGCACCACCACCTGATACGGAACGTGTTAGCAGGAGGCAGCATTTCACTAACATGGTTGAACAGTACGTGTGCACACCCCTCCATGTACTGACTGATGGTTCGGCCCCATTCAACTTCTGGGTCTCCAAATTGTCCACGTGGCCAGAGCTAGCCTTTTATGCCTTGAAGGTGCTGGCCTGCCCGGCGGCCAGCATTTTGTCTGAACGTGTATTCAGCACGGCAGGTGGCGTCATTACTGACAAACACAGCTGCCTGTCCACAGCCAACGTGGACAAGCTGACTTTCATAAAAATGAACCAGGCATGGATCCCACAGGACCTGTCCATCCCTTGTGCAGAATAGACATTTATAACTGCCTCCCCTTCAACCATATATTCTTGTGCTCCGGGGCACTTCTTTATTGAATCCTCTTTTTTAATTTTACCATTATATTGCGGTGCAATCAAAAGTTGAATGAACCTCTCCTCCGTCTAGGTGCCAGGGGCCTAATTATCGGAAAGTGGCCTTCTCCATTGGTGAGTGACTTGAAGCCTGATTCTCTGCTATGGGGCCTTTCTCCAATTGATATTGCTTAATTTTTATTTATTTTATTTTATTTTAATTTATTTCCCTATGCACATTTGTTTGCAGGGGATTTACCTACATTTTGCTGCCTTTTGCAGCCCTCTAGCCCTTTCCTGGACTATTTTACAGCCTTTTTAGTGCCCAAAAGTTCGGGTCCCCATTGACTTCAATGGGGTTCGGGTTCGGGATGAAGTTCGGGTCGAGTTCGGATCCCGAACCCGAACATTTTCGGGAACTTCAGCCGAACTTCTCGAACCCGAACATCCAGGTGTTCGCTCAACTCTAGATGTGCGTCAAACCATCTAGTCCCCGAGCTGCAAAGAAATTTCGCCCATTATCGCACACCACCAGGCCGGGCTTGAGGCTCACCGGCAGCAACCACTCATCAGTCTGCTGTTCTATGCCCCTCCAAAGCTCCTGTGTGGTGTGGGTTTTGTCACCCAAACGCATGAGTTTTAAATTGCCTGCTGACGTTTACCCCGGCCTTTGCTGAAGTTGGGAGTGATGTTCTTTTGATGACCGAATGTGAGGGTAGTAGAAGAGGAGGAGGAGGATGCGAAGTAGGAGGAGGAAGCAACAGAAGGCAACGTATAATGCCCTGCGATCCTCGGTGGTGGAAGGACATGCACCAAACCGCTTTCCACCTCGGGCCCAGCCACCACTAAGTTTACCCAGTGTGCAGTTAGGGAGATATAGCGGCCCTGGCCGTGCTTACTGGTCCATGTATCTGTGGTTATGTGGACCTTACCACAGATGGCGTTGCGCAGCGCCCACTTGATTTTATCCTCCACTTGGTTGTGCAGGGAAGGGACGGCTCGCATGGAAAAGTAGTGGAGGCCGCGAACAACGTACTGGGGGACAGCCACCGTCATCATTTGTTTGAAACAATCCGTCTCCACCAGACGGAATGACAGCATTTCATAGGCCAGTAATTTTGAAATGCTGGAATTCAGGGCCAGGGTTCGAGGGTGGGTAGGTGGGTATTTCCTCATTCTCTCCAATGTTTGGGAGATGGACATCTGAATGCTGCCGTGTGACATGGTGGAGATACTTGGTGATGGTGTCGTATGTGGTGGTGTTGGTGGAACATCCTCTGTTTGCTGGTCATCATGTACCACGGTGACGCGAGAGGTGGAGGGAGAGGCCAAGCTAGCAGAAGAAGAGGGAGCAGTAGGAGCATGAGAGAGTTCCTTGTTTTTTAGGTGTTTACTCCACTGCAGTTCATGCTTTGCATGTAGATGCCTGGTCATGCAGGTTGTGCTCAGGTCTCAGGTTAAGAACGTTTATGCCTCGCTTCAGGCTCTGATGGCACAACATGCAAACCACTCGTGTCTTGTTGTCAGGACATTGTGTGAAGAACTGCCATGCCAATGAACTCCTTGGAGCAGGCCTTGGTGTGCTCGTTGCCTGGGTGCGGTGGACAGTAGCAGGCGTACTGTCTCTGGAACCGCCGCTGCACTTTTGCACCCTGCTCCCTCTTTTGCTGTGCTGTTGCCTCTGTGTGACCACTGCCTCTTCCTCAGAACTGCACGCCTCACTAGCATGAACTTCAGTCCAGTCTGGGTCTAGGACTTCATCATCCTCCACATCATCTTCCACCCATTCATAACCAATGCTCTCCTCGTCGGTTTGCACATTGCAGAAAGGCACAGCAGTTGGCACCTGTGTTTCATCATCATAATAGAAGTTTTGTGTCGGTATTCCCATGTCCTCATCCTGCAACAAAAGTGGCTGAGCATCAGTACATTTAAGGTCTTCCTCTTCTGGGGCAGGGCTAGGTGGATGGGTCGGGGAAAACCCGCCAACAGAGTCATCAAAAAGCATGAGACTTTCCTGCATGATTTGGGGCTCTGACTGCTTGGCTGATTTGCAAGGGGGAGAGGTGGAAGACTGATGGGCATGGGCTGCAGGTGTCAACTCTGAGCTTTCTGCAGAGTACTGGGTGTTATATACTGTGAAGGAACTGGAGGAACTGTCAGCCACCCAATCTACTATCGCCTGTACATGTTCTGGCTTCACCATCCGTAGAGCGGCATTTGGGCCTATCAAATAACGCTGCAGATTCTGACACCTACTCGCACCAGAGGAAGGTGTTTGACTTGGAGCGGTAGTTGGCGCTCCACGACCACGTCCTCTCCCAGCAACAGGAGCTTCACCAACCAACCACGACCATGCCTACGTCCCTTATTTGATGTTCTCCTCATTATTTGCATTCACCCACCAAGCTGAAAGATTGGTCTCTCCCCGGTGTCAATTTACCTGCCACTAGTCGACAATTACGTTCGCTAAGGCAGTGCCCGTGTCATAAAAATGCTCTGTGGACCCAGAATAATGTTTTTTGGGCCCAAAATACACTGATTCTCAATTTCTATGTGGAAATGTAAAAAAAAATTTGGTACGCTGTATGCAAAAGTGGTTTGTGGAACAAGAACACGTATTTTTGTAATAAAATACAGAAAATTTGTATTTTACTGCTGTAACTGAAATTAATTATTTATACGGCAGATGCACAACAGTTTTTTTCGGCCTAAAACACCACTTTTTTCAATAAAACCCCAAAATGCAGTTTTTAACTGCTGTACAATAAAAGTAGATATTTATACTATGTATGGACACCAGATTTGGGGACCCAGAACACGAATTTGGTCACCAAAATTCACAAATGCTGTATTTGACTGCTACAAATAGGAAATAATTATTTAAACAATGGATACACAACAGTTTTTTCAGCCTAAAACAAGGCTTTTTTCAATAAAACCCCAAAATGCTGTTTTTAACCGATGTACATTAAATGTAGATATTTATACTATGCATGGACACCAGATTTGGGGACCCAGAACACGGATTTGGTCACCAAAATTCACAAATGCAGTATTTGACTGCTACAAATTTGAAATAATTATTTAAACGAAGGATGCACAACAGTTTTTTCGACCTTAAACACTGCTTTTTTTTTAAATGCAGTTTTTAACTGCTGTACATTAAAAGTAGATATTTATACTATGTATGGACACCAGATTTGGTGACCCAGAACACGAATTTGTCACCAAAATTCACAAATGCAGTATTCGGGTGGGTTCACACTAGTGTTACGGACTCCGTTATTGCTTTCTGTCCTAACATGGTTATAACGGAAAATAACGGAATGCCCAGACAGAATGCAAAACGGAAGCCTTTAAAAGGCATTCCGTTTGCTTTCTGTCATAATACAAGTCTATGGGAAAGCATAACGGAGCCGTCTGGGTCCCGTTATGCATGACGGAAAACAAAGTCCTGTCCACAGGACTTTGTTTTCCGTCTTGCATAACGGGAACCAGACGGATCTGTTATGCTTTCCCATAGACTTGTATTATGACGGAAAGCAAACAGAATGCCTTTTAAAGGCTTCCGTTTTGCATTCCGTCTTAATAGAAGTCTTTGGGCAACAGAACAGATCTGTCCTTCCGTCTTATGGATTCCGTTATGTTCCGTTATAAAGTGGTTATAACGGAAGGACATAACGGAAACCATAACGCTAGTGTGAACCCACCCTTAGACTTTTAAATTGGAAATAATTATTTAAACGATGGATGCACAACAGTTTTTTCTGCCTAAAACACGGCTTTTTTCAATAAAATACCAAAATGCAGTTTTTATCTGCTGTACATTAAAAGTAGATATTTATACTATGCATGGACACCATATTTTGGGACCCAGAACATGGATTTGGTCACCAAAATTCACAAATGCAGTATTTGACTGTTATAAATTGGAAATAATTATTTAAACGATGGATGCACAACAGTTTTTTCAGCCTACAACAAGGCTTTTTTTAATAAAACCCCAAAATGCTGTTTTTAACTGCTGTACATTAAAAGTAGATATTTATACTATGCATGGACATCAGATTTGGGGACCCAGAACATGGATTTGGTCACCAAAATTCACAAATGCAGTATTTGACTGTTATAAATTGGAAGTAATTATTTAAACAAAGGATGCACAACAGTTTTTTTGGCCTAAAACACAGATTTTTTCAATAAAACCCCAAAATGCAGTTTTTAACTGTTGTACATTAAAAGTAGATATTTATACCCTGTATGTACAACTGCTTTGTGAAGCAAGAATATTTTAGCATGGAGGCGTTGCCATTGTGATGGGGACGCTCCATGCACACGGGAAGTCAGCAGAAGCAAAAACGGGCATTGACTGGAGCGGGCACTAGGACACAGATAATGAGATTTTTAAAATACACACTGTATTGGCTTGCTGTAATGTATTGGATACTAGTGTTGAGGGCGAATATTCGAATAGCGATTTATTTTTAGCGAATATCGGCACATCGCTAATTCGCGAATATATCGAATATAGCGCTATATATTCCTTCTTCCCACCATGTCGCGTCTGGCCAAACAAGTGATCCCACACTCGCATATTCACATGACCTTTTTCATCACCAGTACTTGGTTTGGCTCTCTTGCCAAGTACATTTGAAGAGGTACCTGAGATATTGTGCCTTGATTCCCAACCTCTTGAGCCTTTACAGTCTCAAGAAGATGACGGCAGTGAACGGCAATAATTCGTTCACTAGGTTGATGATGATGAGACACAATTGCCAATCACTGAGGTGGTGGTTAGGTCAAGTCAGGAGGATGAGCAGAGTGAGGAAATGGAAGAGCAGATGATGGATCGTGATGAGGTCACTGACCCAACATGGGAAGGTGAAAAGCCAAGCGAAGACAGCAGTACAGAGGGGAAGGGATCCGTAGCACCGCAACAGTCTGGAAGAGGCAGTGGGGTTGCAAAAGGGAGACGTTGGCCCACACCAAACAGGCCCACAACCGTTACTCCAAGCACCCCCATGAATAAATCTACCTTGCCAAGGGGTAAGTGTTTTTGGGGTAAAGCGCAGATGACAAAAGAGCAGTAGTTTGCAACCTGTGCCCTACCAAAATGAGACGGGGTGTGAACACTAGCAACCTCACCACCATCAGCATGACCTGTCACATGGCATCCAAGCACCCTAATAAGTGGGCCGAACGCCTAGTTCCACACTGTGCATCTGCGGGTCCCACCACTGCCTCCACTTCCCCTGTGTTATGCACTGCTGGCCAATCCCCTGTCGAAGGCGCAGACCCGGATGCCCCTCTCCCTGCACCTGGACCTTCACATGAACCGTCAGCAACAACATCCACTTCCCTGTCCCAGTGCAGCGTTCAAATGTTGATAATACAGGCATTTGAATGCAAGTGCAAATTAGACACCCACCCAGCCATAGGCCATAGCACTAAATGCGCAACTTTCAAAATTATTGGCCCTTGATATGTTGCCATTTAGGCTTGTGAACACTGAGGCCTTCCGCAGCCTGATGTCAGCGGCCATCCCTCGGTACGCAGTCCCCAGCCGCCACTATTTTTCACTGTGTGCTGTGCCCGCCTTACACTAGCATTTGTCCCAGAACATCCCCTGTGCCCTGACCAAGGAACTTACTGGGAAGGTCCACCTCACCACGGACAAATGGACAAGTGCTGGTGGCCAGGGACACTACATTTCCCTAACCGCATACTGGGTGAATGTTGTGGAGGCCGGGAGTGAGTTGTACCCTAGGATGGCACAGGTGCTACCCAAGCCCAGGATTACGGGCCCTACATCCATCAGGGTCTCCGCCAGCAGCTATGTTACTGGCTCCAACCCCCACTTCTCCTCCTCCGTTGCCTTCTCCTCCACCTCCAACGGCAATCAGCCATCAGTCGCTAGCTGGATGCAGTGTGGCACTGTTGTGGGTAAGCATCAACAGGCCATGCTGAAGCTGATCTGTTTAGAGGACAAACAGCACACCGCCGCAGAGCTGTAGCAGGGTATAAGGGACCAGACTGAGCTGTGGCTCAATCTTCAAACAGGCATGGTTGTGTCTGACAATGGCCGTAACTTGGTGGCGGCTTTGGAGCTCGGCAACCTGACACACATTCCTAGCCCACGTCTTAAACTTAGTGGTTCAGCGGTTTTTCAAAACCTACCCTAATTTGCAGGACAAAATTAACACTGGGTATCCATTTATATCAAAGGGTTGACCATAATTTATTCCTAAGAAACACCGAACCATTGAGCGCACAACACCATAAAGTACCAAGAAGTGTGACTTTATTTGATTAGAAAATAGAAACAAATAGTAAAATATACCATAAGACTAGCGATAGCACCAATAAATAGTGTTGAGCGCAAATATTCAAATAGCGAATTTTTATCACGAATATCGGAACTTCGCTAATTCGTGAATATTTCGAATATAGCGCTATAAATTCACTATTTCGAATATTCATTTTTTTTTTGTTTTTTTTCAACTTAGCACTGCTATGCTATATTCCCTATTCGTTAACTTCGTTAATTCTAGCAAGCTGACCCATTATAAACCCAGCTCTAAGTTGAAATCGCAATGCGATTAATATAACTTGAATTAATCGCATTACGATTTCAACTTAGACCTGGTTTACTATGGTTGGCTTGGTAGAATTAGCAAATATGACGAATGTATTCGTCATATTCCTCAAAACGAAGATAACAAAGTATTCTTCATCTTCGTTTTTGCTCCATTTTCGTCAAATTCGATAATTCTAGCAATCAAATAGGAAGGTTGACTATAGAGACAGCTGTGTTTAATTCGCTATGCGATTAAATTAGTCATAGTGAATAAGTGGTGCGACCATAAGCGGCGCCATGTCTATTACTCTGTTTCCATGTAACGGCGGCTGCTGTATGTATTAATAATGAATTATTACTTTGGCCCAGACTAAATTGTCCGTACTGTAACCCCATTGGTTACAATAAAACAAAACACAACAAATTTTATAGAACAATAAAGTTTTATAAAACAATCTTTAAATAAAGAAAAATATTAATAACATAAATAACAAGCCTAAAAAAAACTAATGAAAAAAATTATGGTAAATGTTTCATTTTTTTCTGCTCTTGGAGCAGTTCATCCATTGCCTTTTGGTTGGCCTCCTCCATTACGGTCAGCTCGTGTGAGAATTGGAGCTTCAGCTCCCTTATTTTTTCATCTGCAGCGCCCTTAACTTTTTCATTCGTTCGCACTGCTCCCGCTGCACTTTTTTAATTTTTTTTATCATGTTGTTTTGCGCTGTAAAAGTAAAGGAAATAAAAATTTTAAATGTACTATGACAATGATTGTTTTGTGTATAAAGCAGATGAATTCCTGTCTGACCCAAGAAGAAGTACATCAGCGACTTAAAAATATTAAAATAGACAAATTGCCAGGACCGGGTGGCATACATCCCCATATCCTAAGGGAATTAAGTAATGTCATAGCCAGACCTTTATTTCTGATATTTGCGGACTCTATACTGACAGCGAATGTGCCACAGGATTGGAGGATAGCAAATGTGGTGCCAATATTCAAAAAGGGTCCAAAAACAGAGCCCGGAAACTATAGACGGGTAAGTGTAACATCTGTTGTGGGTAAACTGTTTGAAGGTTTTATAAGAAATGCTATCTTAGAGGATCTCAACGGAAATAAGCAAATAACGTAATATCAGCATGGCTTCATGAGGGATTGGTCATGCCAAACTAATGTAATCAGTTTCTATGAGGAGGTAAGATCAATGGATGTTGTATATCTGGACTTCTCCAAAGCATTTGACACTGTACCACATAAAAGGTTAGTATATAAAATGAGAATGCTCGGACTGGGAGAAAATGTCTGTAAGTGGGTAAGTAACTGACTGAGTGACAGAAAACAGAGGGTGGTTATTAATGGTAGATACTCAGATTGGGTCACTGTAACTAGTGGGGTACCTCAGGGGTCAGTATTGGGCCCTATTCTCTTCAATATATTTATTAATGATCTTGTAGAAAGCTTGCACATCAAAATATCAATTTTTGCAGATGACAATAAACTGTGTAAAGTAATTAACACTGAAGAGGACAGTATACTGTATATATATACACTACAGAGGATAATATACTGCTACAGAGGGATATGGATAGATTGGAGGCTTGGGCAGATAAGTGGCAGATGAGGTTTAACACTGACAAATGTAAGGTTATGCACATGGGAAGGAATAATGCAAGTCACCCGTACATACTAAATGGTAAAACACTCGGTAACACTGACATGGAAAAGAATGTAGGAATTTTAATAAACAGCAAACTAAGCTTCAAAAACCAGTGTCAGGTAGCTGCTGCCAAGGCCAATAAGATAATGGGTTGCATCAAAAGGGGCATAGACACCCGTGATGAGAACATAGTCCTGCCACTTTACAAATCACTAGTCAGACCACACATGGAGTACTGTGTACAGTTCTGGGCTCCTGTGAACATGGCAGACATAGCAGAGCTGGAGAGGGTTCAGAGGAGGGCAACTAAAGTAATAACTGGAATGGGGCAACTACAGTAACCTGAAAGGTTATCAAAATTAGAGTTATTCACTTTAGAAAAAAGACGACTGAGGGGAGATCTAATAACTATGTATAAATATATCAGGGGTCAGTACAGAGATCTGTCCCATCATCTATTTATCCCCAGGACTGTGACTGTGACGAGGGGACATCCTCTGCATCTGGAGGAAAGAAGGTTTGTACACAGACATAGAAGAGGATTCTTTACGGTAAGAGCAGTGAGACTATGGACACTTTACGGTAAGAGCAGTGAGACTATGGAGCTCTCTGCCTGAGGAGGTGGTGATGGTGAGTACAATAAAAGAATTTAAGAGGGGACTGGATGTATTTCTGGAGTGTAATAATATTACAGGCTACAGCTACTAGAGAGGGTTCGTTGATCCAGGGAGCTATGCTGATGCCTGATTGGAGTCGGGAAGGAATTTTTTATTCCCCTTAAGTGGAGAAAATTGGCTTCTGCCTCACAGGTTTTTTTTGCCTTCCTCTGGATCAACCTGCAGGATAACAGGCTGAACTGGATGGACAGATGTCTTTTTTCGGCCTTATATACTATGTTACTATGTTAATCCATTATATATTGGTTTAGTTAGGATTAATAATAGCTTCTTTAGACTTTAGGGTTATGGACCTAGTAGTTAAGTTAATGCTTTTTATGTAGATTAATTACTTTATAGTGTTCATGTTTTATATTACTGCTGTGTGTTGTACGTTCTTTATTGACTGTTTTATAGTTTTTACACCATTTTTTAAATAAATATTAATATGGTTTTGTGCACTTTATTTTTTAGTCTAAGAAAAATTTTATATATTGGATGCTCGTTACATCTTAATTAAATAGTATGCCTCATTGAGATACATTACAGAAATCAGTACACCAGTAACATCAGCTAGTTGTAAAAAAAACTTTTTACGTGGATTTAATTAGGGTCCAGACAGATATAGTGGCACAGGTCACTCCCATACTCCATCAAGCCTTTTTAATAAAGTTTGGATTAAAAATGCTGTTCTTTTCAAGTGTGGAAAGGAGGTGTGAAAACTGAACCTGCAGAGAAATGAGGATGGTCTCTGACAGACCCTAAAGAGTGGTTATATACTAATATTTTTGTTACACTGCTTGGAGTGAACACAAAGTGTTGGACTTTAGGTTATGTAATATTTAAAGTCTGAATAACAATTAGAGGTTGAACTTGAACTTGTTTATAATTGCTTTCTTGAATAAAATCTGCCTGTGGTAAAGACTAAACTGACACCTTTGTGTCGTGTTTGGACATTTTTTAAATTAAAACACCAACAGAATATATTTACCCTCCTGGCGGGGGTTGTTCACCACCTCGTCTTCTTCCTCCTCATCATCCTCCTGGACCTCATCTGCCTCAGGTGGGCTATGGGCTTGATGCCCTGATGGTCCTGCCTGTTCCTCTTCCTGCTGCTCATCCTCCTCATCCTCTGTCATCTCCTCTTCCAACACGACCTTCTTATTAGAGCGCTTAGCTCTTACTTTAGGAAGAGGCACCCCTGTAATGAACAAATTTTCCAAAAATACCAAGATAAACAAGTAAAGCAAAAAAAAAAAGGTAACGGTACACAAATTTTTCTATGGTGGAATCTTGATGGGATAATCATTACCCCTATGTTTGATTTCACATGATATGGTGTTAGATGAAACTATGAATGAAGTCTTTCAGATGGTTTACAGTTGAGTACGTTAATAGTTAGGAATAGGTAGCAGGGGGGATTGGTTCACAAGGTACTGTTGCAGGGTTATTGAAATGAGGTGGACCAGGTCAACTGTTTTGACATTTGATAAGGGTTTACATCATATATCTGTAACTTGCTGTGAGTGTATGTATATACCTGTATTTTAAAGTAATAATCAGCTACGTGTCCCAGCATTTACTAAATCTGTGCTGGATAACTTTTAGGCAGAAGAGAAAACCAACTAAATTATTTATTGCAAATTTCCAACGTTACCATTGTACCTGAATACCAGTATAGTCTGTCTTCCACTCAATTATCATTTTGCTGTAACAGCCTGCCTACATTCAATATGCTGACTGTGCTGTTAATAGTGTGCCTGCGACACTGTATAGTAGGAAATGTCTAAAGCCGATTAGTACGCCTTAGACCTTTTCAAGGGTAATCGGCCCACAGAGAGGACCCTGAGTGCCGCCTCTGGCACCCGTTCCATCGGTTCAACACCACTGAACTAAGTAATCAGTTGTAAAGGGATAGAAATACTTATTTGCATAACTGAACACATAAATAACAATAGGTGGGTGATATAAAAATAATGTAAGCATCGTACCTGGACAATTTTTGTCTCTGACCTCTTTGACGAGATCCATCCGATGCCGTTTTAGGTCAGACCATTTCTTTAGATAGGCATCCTTGGAATGACTCTTGCCATTCTTCTGCCACAGAATGTAGGCTAATCTACGTACAATATTTTGTTTTTCAGTACGAGAATTTAGATCATCATAATGTTTTTCCAACATAGTCTGCAATATAACAATTAAAGGATGTAATCCCAAAGTTGTAAATACAATTATAAGTAATTAAAGTTATCTCAACCATAAAAAATTACATTTTATATGAAAATGGTAAAAGAGTAGATTTTTATAGTTCCCTATGGAACTATATGAAAGTAAAGTAAAAATAAAAACATTTTTATTCAAAGCAAATATAAGAATTAAACTCTACAGTGGATGCCACTTAAACAATGACTTTCACAGATAACCCCACTTTAACAGTGACTTTGACAACGGCCTCCCCTTTAAGATGTAATCAAAAGAAAGTTTTCCACAGCACTCTTGTAGTTGATCTTTTAAATCTTCTTTATTATCCCAGTGTGCAACGTTTCAACTTCTCTGAGTCTTTTTCAAGCATAAAAACTTTACACTTTAAGAGTGACTTGAACAGTGGCTGCCCCTTTAAGAGTGAGTTGAACAGTGCCCTCCCCTTTAACAGTGACTTTGACAATGACCTCCCCTTTAACAGTGACTTGAACAGTGGCTGCCCTTTTAAGAGTGACTTGAACAGTGCCCTCCCCTTTAACAGTCACTTTGACAACGACCTCCTCTTTAACAGTGACTTGAACAGTGGCTGCTCCTTTAAGAGTGAGCTGAACAGTGCCCTCCCCTTTAACAGTGACTTTGACAATGACCTCCCCTTTAACAGTGACTAGAACAGTGGCCACCCCTTTAACAGTGACTTGAACAGTGGCTGCCCCTTTAAGAGTGACATACTTGTTAGGTAGAATTACTTACAGTGATCAAATATTCCAGCTCTTCTGGATCGAAATTGCTTTTTGCCATTTTCTTTTCTTTAATTGTCTCGAATCTGTCTCTCTCCACTCTCCTTGCGATCCAAAGACAGGCACGCACGTACAGACGCACGTACAGACGCACGCTCACGTTTATTTAAATTACGTATTATCGAGATAACGAACCAAACATAGTAGACTGTATAGGCAGGCAAATTTCATATTGGTTCCTTGCTCTAAGTTGTATTCGCGTACGAATGAAACTTAATTCTATTGAGCCAACCAATGGTAACTCAGACTAATAGCTCTAAGTTGTATTCGCATACGAATGAAACGTAATTCTATTGAGCCAACCAATAGTAAATCAGACTAATAGCTCTAATGTTCCATTCAAACGCGATTACAACTTATAGTGGGGGACTAATTGGAAAGTTGACTAATGTGAACAATTGACTAATGACTAACTATTAGATTTAACAAATGAGAAAATAGAGCAGGCTTCTCTTTATTGGTTTGTTAGGGTCAATCTGGACAGCTGTAAGTTAAAAGAGAAATGCGATTAATTTAAGTTCAAATAATCGCATTGCGATTATATTACTTTGCTTTTTAAAAAAAATGTACTACTTATTATAATTCTTCAATTTAAGATAATCACATAGCGAATTAAACAGCTGTCTCTATAGTCAACTTTCCTATTTGATTGCCAGAATTAGCGAAGTTGACGAATAGGTTGCTAAAACGAAGATGGAGAATACTTCGTTATCCGTTTTTGAGGAATATGACGAATACATTAGTCATATTCGTCATCTTCGCTAATTCTAGATATCAAACCAATAGGAAAGTAGCCTTAAGTTACAATCGCAATACACAATTATTAAATCGCATATTAATCGCGATAACTAGAATAATACGAATATTTGATTTTGACGAATATGAAACGAATATTCTATCGAATATTCGCGAATTTCGTCGAAATCGAATATGACACGTGCCGCTCATCACTACCAATAAACACAAACAAGGAAGAAAAATAGGAGAGGACCGCAGGGTCAGCACATGAAGGGTACATACACAAAGTGCATAATGAAAAGCAAACAACACTCCAAGGCTTGTAAAGATCAGACTAGCCCCAGGACAAAGTCCTTTCTTCCCCGGAAGAAGCCAGTTCAGGTGAAACGGCGTTGGGAGGAGGCGACCGCAGGATCAACACAATTGTGGAGGGTATATTTTACTTTTTGCATCACTCTTTAGCCTTTTTTCTGCCTTTACAAAGGACTTTGTCCTGGGGCTAGTCTGATCTTTACAAGCCTTGGAGTGTTGTTTGCTTTTTATTATGCACTTTGTGTATGTACCCTTCATGTGCTGACCCTGCGGTCCTCTCCTATTTTTCTTCCTTGTTTGTGTTTATTGGTGCTATTGCTAGTCTTATGGTATATTTTACTATTTTTTTCTATTTTCTAATCAAATAAAGTTATACTTCTTGGTACTTTATGGTGTTGTGCGCTCAATGGTTCGGTGTTTCTTTTTTCCCAATTTGCAGGAGCTACCAGTGAAGGCGCTTCGCTTGTGTGCCCATTTCCGAAAGTTGTCCATAGCTTCAGCCGCTCTGTCAACACTGCAGCAGTGCTTGCGGCTTCCAGCTCACTGACAGTTGTGCGCCGTGAGCATGTGGCGGAACTCTACGTTCTACATTTTGGCCAGGCTTTGTGAGCAGCAGAGGGCAGTAGTTGAATACCAGCTGAAAAATGGTAGTCACATTTCCAGTCAACTGCCACTCTTCACAAGCGAGGAGTGGGCATGGATGTCAGACCTATGTGAGGTTTTAAAAAACTTTGATGAATCCACACAGATGGTTAGTGGCGATAACACTGTTATCAGTGTAACCATCCCACTGCTGTGTCTACTTAAATGATCGCTGCTCACAATTAAGGAGGATGCTTTGAATGTGGCAGACGAGGTAATGGGGGAGGAGATGACACAGGGTTACAGTCAGACCTCCCCCAGTTCATCTTCTCAGAGCGAATTGGGCCATGAAGAGGAGGAGATGGAGACAGTTGCCTCTGCTATAGAGGCTAGTACCCATGGAACTTTAATTCCACCTGTTCAGCGTGGATGGGCAGAAGAGGAGGAGGAGGAGGATGAGGGCATGGAGAGTCACTATGAAGTTTACATCGACGTCTTGCCCGTTGGTACTCTGGCACACATGGCTTACTTCATGTCAGGCTGCCTTTCCCGTGACTCTCGCGTTATACGCATTTTAGGTAACACAGATTACTGGGTGTTCACCCTTCTTGATCCCCACTACAAAGAGAACTTCTCATCTCTCATTCCTGTGGTGGAGAGGACGAGTAAAACTGTGCACTACCAGAAGGTACTTGACAGATTGCTCCAAAATTTTCCATCTGACAATGCAGCCTCCAGAGTCCGTACACACACAGTAGTTCCAACAGAGGCAGGGTAACACTTTCCAAGGCATGGGACACTTTCATGACACCCGCCAGCAACATCACCCTGAACTGCGACCTAGTGCTACACGAAGGGAAAAGTTTTGGAAGATGGTGATGGAATTCATTGCAGACCATGTTAGCGTCCTAAATGATCCCTCAGCACGAACTTGCGCTCTACGCCTTGGAGGTGCTGGCCTGCCCTGGCACTAGCGTATTGTCTGAGCGTACCCCCCTGTCCGCTGACAATGCTGATAGGTTGACTCAGATAAAACTAAACTAGGACTGGATTGCCCCTGACTTCTTCACTCTACCAGAGGAAAGCTGAGCTAATAAGGAACAAAAATGCAATTTAAATGTATGCTTTCTAATGTACTCAATCCACAAGATTCAGATGCACCCTTTTCACCACAAAAAAAAAGGAATATGTTTGAATCTTGTTTTCTCATCTGCCTCCTCCTCCGCCTCCTCTTCCATATAGAATATATATGCCCTGTCTACAATGTTTTGATCGGCTTCAGGCCTTCACCTCCAATGCTTTATATGGTCTGCTCACCTGTAGGCCATCACTGCAATGTTTCATGGGGTTCGCTAGGCTTCAGGCCCTCACCTCCAATGCTTTATACCGTCTGCTCACCTGTGGGCCATTACTGCAATGTTTTATGGGGCTCGCTCACCTTCAGTCCCTCACCTCCAATGCTTTATATGGTCGGCTCACCTGTAGGCCATCACTGCAATGTTTTATGGGGTTTTCTCACCTTTAGTCCCTCACCTCCAATACTTTATACGGTCTGCTCACCTGTAGGCCATAACTGCAATGTTTTATGGGGTTCGCTCACCTTCAGGCCTTCACCTCTAATGTTTTATACGGTCTGCTCGCCTGTAGGCTATCACTGCAATGTTTTATGGGGTTTGCTCACCTTCAGGCCCTCACTACAATTGTGCATAGCGTCCGCTCACCTTAAGGCCCTCAACTATAATGTTTTAGAGGGTAACCAGAACGCCCTTGCTCCAAATGTTTTTGAGGGTCACCAGTAGGCCATCAATGATAATTTTTCAAGGATGTGTATGATGCCCTCCTTTATGTGCAATAAAGGGTTTATTGGAGTGCCGGTTCCTTGTAATTTTTGGCAGCCTTTTCACTTAGTGCATAGGCTTTATGAGTGCAGCAGTGTACCTGAACAATTGTAGCACCATGTGAATGAGGCCTTCCTTTATGTGATATACAGGCTGTTTCGGATTGCTTCTTCTTTGTAATTTTTGGCAGCATTTGCACTGTATATACAATTGAATATACAGGAAAGAATGTTTCCTAACAATTTTACCTCTAAAAATGTCTTTTTTTTTTGAGGGGACAGGATTTTGGGCGTGATTTTGGCGCTATGTAAAAGTGGTGGACAAATGGGACAATATGGTTCCCAGCAGTGACATTGGAGTCCAAAATACACCCAGACATGGTCTCCATGCTGTTCCAGATCCATTTCGGTGGTGTTTCTGTCACTTTCTGACCTTTTTCAATGGACTAGGAACCCTCCCCTCATCCGAGCAGGGGGTGCCTGGTTGTCTCGCATTGACTTCCATTATACTCGGGTGCTCGGCCGAGGGCACGAATATCGCTATGTATTTGGAGCGAGTACTCGAACACCCGAACACTTGGTGCTCGCTCATCACTAGTCTTTATTAAAAATATTGAGCTGTTCTGTCACAAAGGGTTAACTAGCTGTGTGAATGATTCTTTTTGCTTTCCCTTTCTGCCAGTCATCTAGAAAACCTTGTCTCTAAATTAATAATAGGTCATAACACTTATTTAAGCCATATTCTTATCGGTAAGATAAGAATTAAGCTATAAAGAGTGACAATAAGATCAGAGAAAAGGAGACTGTCTGCTAATCTGTCTGACGGAACAGAGTGAAAATTCAGATCCTTCTTCTAGAGAAACTCAAGGCTGCACAAAGAAAGAAGTTCAACATTTTTAATAAAGACCAATTGAAAAAATACCTTTTAGGTAAAGATGAGTACAATTCAATAGTACAAAAATATATATATATATATATATATTTGCCCCCAAAGCTGTGTACATAGCCTTTAATTGCAAAATCATTTTGTCATTGGCTGCCACAGGTGGGATACATGTGGCAACATGTATATCAAGCCGAATGCACATTTTCAGATTCATTTGTTGTGAATAGAAATAGGCAGATAAATTTGCCTGGCAATAGTCATGTAGCCATCAAAACTAAATGACAGTGACTACAGTCCATATGGATCCCTATTACACAGCACATAGGTACAGTATAGTCCTATTGATTTTACAATTCTGTACATAAATGAGACATTAGAAAGAGTTCTGCTGAAAAATCTTCATTACTGAGGTATGGGATGAGTTGTGACCAAGCAAAGCCAAGAGCCAATTTGTTAATAAATCCCAATGAATCTTTTGTCTATCACGACTCATTATTTCACAGTATTTTGTTACAGTACTTTTGTTGCCATTTATATGGTAGATGAATTTGTGTGCAGTTACATAGTCTTATAAGTACATATTACCACTTAAATTATAACTGTCAATTTTTTTTATTTTTTTTACTATTGGATTTTGGTGATTAATATCACCTTGTTGGCCCTGTTTTAATTTCTAAATATTTATTAAATAACCCCTAAAAGCCACCTAAAAGTCCCCAGTATTGGCTATTGTTACCTGAGATAAAATCAGGTTGCTATTCTCCTTCAGTCTACCAGATGAGGACGGAGCACACTGCATGCATTGGGAACTGATAGTGAGTCAACATTGTAAGGGAATGTATAAAAAGCCAGGTTCTTCCTGACAGGAGATAACAGTGCTGGGCTGTGTGTGTGAACTTCTCCACATGCCTGTGCTTGGCAGACACTCCCTTAGCAGTGCTGGACAATGTGGCTGCTCAGTGTATAAATGAAAGCCTTATCTGATAAGAGGAGAGCTTGTAGGAAGACTACAGGCTTCAGCCAGACCTGGAAATTTAACTGCAAGACAGAGCAATACAGAGCTGGTCTTCACTAACTTCACTGCAGGTGTCCTATGGATTAGCCTCAGGGCGGAGGGCGGCCATTTTAACAGAATAGTGAAATTGCAGTTTTATGCAGACTGGTTGCTAAGGGCTGAATCTTATTAAATAAGGGGTAAGTAAGTCTAATATTTATTGTTTCAGGAATATTATCATATTAGTAACTACATATATAAAAACTGAAATTAGGGTCTAAATGTGACAGTTATCCTTTAATGACCAGGCCTGGAAAGACATTAAAGGGAGTCTGTCACCACCCGGGACCATTTGTTACTTTTTGTATGACACTGTAGCTCTCCAATTGTCATTTTCAAATGTAACTCTATTAGTGTTGAGTGAATCCGAACTTTAGGGTTTTTTGTACCCGGACCCAAACCCGAACTTTTCTGTAAAAGTTCGGGTTCAAGTTCAGTGTTCAGCCGTTTAATAAAGCTTGTTGAAAGGCTGCAGGGCAGCCAAACAAGAAGCGTTTAACATGTGTGCCCTCAGAAGCCATCACAGCCATGCCTACTAATAGCATGGCTGTGATTAGCCAGTGCAGCATGTGACCAAGCCTCTATATAAGCTGGATGTCACATA
This sequence comes from Bufotes viridis, assembly GCA_033119425.1. Classification (NCBI taxonomy): domain Eukaryota; kingdom Metazoa; phylum Chordata; class Amphibia; order Anura; family Bufonidae; genus Bufotes; species Bufotes viridis. The sequence goes on along the minus strand of CM065592.1, from coordinate 144,789,399 downwards.
GCACCGCACGTCATGTCAGCTCTCACTAGTGTAGGGTTAGGAAGCATGCTGCCGCTGTTAGGGAGAGATTAGGAAGGAATCTGAACTTGATGTTAAATCTGTGACCTACAGTGATTTTTTTTGTTGGTGCAATGCAACATTTTTGTACCCCTGAGTCCAGTGACACATAAAAATAAGGTTTAATCTGTCTGTTAGTTAGGTGGGCGTCGGCGACCATTTTTTGCAAGTGCAGTGCACTTACACCTGCATATGTTCCAGGGATAATAATTTAATTCTGGTCTGGTAGTTCAGTGGGCAACATATACCCATTTTTTAAGTACACCGGCACTGCATATGTGCCAGGGGAAGGGAAAATAATATAGGTAATCCGTCTGTGAGTTCAGGGCCCCAGGGGGTGGAATATTCACATTTTTTGCTGTAAAGTACCCCTGTGCTCCATATCTGACAGTGAAATCAATTCAGTAAATCCATTTGTTAGATTCTGGGGGGACAACTTCACTTTTTTTGGTCGGTCAAGTACCCCTGGGGTCTGCACTGCATACCTGACAGTGAAAATAATTCTATTAAATTCGTCTGTCACATTGTTGTGTGACTTTAGGCAATTTTTTCTCTTTATGACACCGGCACTGAATATCTGACAGGGAAATCAATTCAGTAAAGTAAATCCATCTGCTAGATTCTGGGGAGGCAAATTCACTTTTTTGGCGGTCAAGTAACCCTGCGGCCTGCGCTGTGTACCTGACAGAGAAATCAATTCAGTAAATCAATCTGTTAGATCCTGGGGGGACAAATTCACTTTTTTCCGCGGTCAAGTACCCCTAAGACCTGCGCTGTGTATCTGAAAGGGAAATCAATTCAGTAAATCAATCTGTTAGATTGTGGGGGGAGAAATGCACTTTTTTTTTGCGGTCAAGAACCCCTGTGGCCTGCACTGCATACCTGATTGTGAAATCAATTCAGTAAATCCATCTGTCAGATTCAGGGGGAAAAAGTCACTTTTTTGGCGGTCAAGTACCCCTGCGGCCTGCGCTGTGTATCTGACAGTGAAATCAATTCAGTAAATCCATCTGTTATATTCAGGGGGGACAAATTCACTTTTTTTGGCGGTCAAGTACCCCTGTGGCCTGCACTGCATACCTGACAGTGAAAATAATTGCAGAAACAGAGGAAAATCCAGCACTTGGCATACAGTGTTACTTCATAAAAAATCCTCACAAATTCATCAGTCAACACGTTTCAAACTCTTGTAGTTCTTTCTCATGACTGCCATGTTGCTTGAAGTGTTTCATCTTTTTATAAGGTGATCACAGCTACCCCTCCCCCATCAAAATGGGAGGAATGGAGGGGTCACATGTTCCTAATTAGGTAGAAACAAATCAAGCAACTGGTCCTGTGTGATCAGTGTTTAAAATCAAAAGTTACAACAAAAGTCACAATGAGACATGTCTGTATACACAGAAAATCACAATATTACAAATTAAAATAGCGAGAATAATTACTCTATATTGACTGTGACTTTGTAACAAAACTTCAGAAGGTAAAAACTATCACTGGTAATGGAATGGCTTTCAGTAGTAATATAACACGGTGGGTTGATATAGGCACATAAGTCCTCTTGTGAGATTAAAACCAACTATATGCCTAATGCTGGCCAAATACAAGTATAAGAAGAGGAAATAAGACTGTTGGAACATCTCAATTATATTTCCAATACTGCCTCTTTAAATATCTCTAACGCAGCAAGACATTTTATAGAGATACATAACAGGAATGTAAATACACTTATAAGTTATGCCATTGAAAAAATTTCACTTCCGAAAAGAGGAGGTGATATGAAGAAACTAATATTACAGAGAGAGGCTTACTGGATATTTCGTCTTGGTACCAGATATCCAGCTGGCTTAAACCTGAGAAGGATATTCATGTGTGTATACTAATTCATTATGTTGTACATACCACCGAAAATTGCTTTACCTCCGGTGATGCTTCGATCTCTCTGAAGTTTAGTTACAATATCATAGTTAATATATAAAGATTATTCTTGTCATTTGGAACAAGCATTGGTTTGCATCATGTCCCTCCTCTTCTTATACTTGTATTTGGCCAGCATTAGGCACATAGTTGGTTTTAGGCTAATTGCACACGACAGTTGTTTTTCTCGGCTTCCGTTTCAGTTTTTTTTGCGGATAGGACAGGAACCCATTCATTTCAATGGGTCAGCAAAAAAATGCTGACCATTCATCCGTTTGTGTTCCGCGTCCGTTGTCCATGTTTCCCTTCAGCAAAAAAAGTAGTGCATGTCCTACTTTTTTCTCATTAGCGTACGAGGATAGGCCTTTATTACAGGGGATCTGTGAAAACAAAGGATTCCTCCAAAAAAAACTGATGGACCATCAGTTTTTTTTGCGGATCCCGATTTGCGGACAGCAAAAAACAACTGTCGTGTGCATTTAGCCTTAATCTCACAAGAGAGCTTATGTGCCTATATCAACCCACTATGTTATATTACTACTGAAAGCCATTCCATTACCAGTGATGGTTTTTACCTTCTGAAGTTTTGTCACAGTCAATATAGAGTGATTATTCTCGCTATTTTAATTTGCAATATTGTGATTTTCTGTGTATACAGACATGTCTCATTGTGACTTTTGCTGTAACTTTTGATTTTAAACACTGATCACACAGGACCAGTTGCTTGAATTGTTTTCACCTAATTAGGAACATGTGATTCCTGTCTTTTTGATGGGGGAGGGGAAGCTGTGATCACCTTATAAATAGGTGAAACACTTCAAGCAACATGGCAGTCATGAGTAAGAACTACAAGAGTTCGAAATGCGTTGACTGATGGATTTGTGAGGATTTTTTATGAAGTAGCACTGTATGCCAAGTAATTGGAAATAAAGAATTTACACTCAGGATTCTTATGGTGCTGGATTTTCCTCTGTTTCTGCATCTAAGCAAGGTCTAACCTTACATCCTGTGTACCTTGGGATAAAGCAAGCCGGATTTCATGGGACAGGTAAGCTGGATTTATGCAATCTATAGTGAAAATAATTCTATTAAATTCATCTGTCACAATCTTGTGTGACCTAAACCAATCTTTTCTCTTAATGGCTGACAGTGCCTACAGTTCCTTCATATTGTCTACCACCCAGTCCACTGCTGAAAACTCAGAGTTGGCATCTACAGCCCATGGGCCTCTGTCTTTCACCTCACCCTCTTGCAAATCAGCCAAGCAGTCTGAGCCCTAAGTCATCCAGCAGTCTCCTATGCTTTTTGATGACTCTGCTGGCAGGGTTTCCGTGGGCCAGCCACATAGCCCTGCCCCAGAAGTGGAAGAGATTGAGTTCACCGATGCCCAACCACTTATGTTTCAGGATGAGGACATGGGAAGACCACCGCAGCACGTCTCTGATAATGACAAAACACAGGTGTCAACTGCTGTGGCTTTCTCCAGTGTGCAGACCGACAAGGAGGGCAGGGGTGAAGAGTGGGTGGAAGATGATGTGGAGGATGATGAGGTCCTAGAAACCACATGGAATCAAGGTCATGCGAGTAATGTGTGCAGTCTGGAGGAAGAGGTGGTGGTCGCACAGAGCCACCAGCACAGAAAAAGAGGGAGCAGGGTTCAAAAGCAGAGCGGCCATCCCCTAGACAGTACGCCTGCTACTGCCCACCGCACCCATGGAACGAGCACACCAAAGCTAGCCCCAAGGAGTTCAGTGGCGTGGCAGTTCTTCAGACAATGTGCTGATGACAATATACGAGTGGTTTGCACGCTGTAAAATCAGGGCCATTCACGAACGGTGAACTTCCACAAATGTTCGCAAACGGGCAAACCGGGATAACCGCCATAAACTTCGATTGGCAGGTGAATTTTAAAACCCACAGGGACTCTTTCTGGCCACAATAGTGATGTAAAAGTTGTTTCAAGGGGACTAACACCTGGACTGTGGTATGCCGGAGGGGGATCCATGGCAAAACTCCCATGAAAAATTACGTAGTTGACGCAGAGTCGGGTTTTAATCCATAAAGAGCATAAATCACCTAACATTCCTAAATTGATTGGAATAACGCGCTTTAAAACATCCAGTGTGTGTATACGATCAGGTATGATGTTGTATCGATCAGCTAGTGTAAGGGTTACGCCCCCTTCACAGTGACAGACCAAAGTCTGACAGACCAAACTCCCCTTTAACGCACCGCAAACAACCACAAACAGTCCACTTGCACAACCGCAAACTCCCCATTTGCACAAGGTTGTATACCAAGCTAGCCATGTCCCGTTCCTTGTCCTCACTGACGTCATTGAAGGTCTCTTCCTCCACCCAACCACGTACAACACCAAGGGACCCCGAAAGGTGACAACAAGCCCCCTGGGTCACATGCTGTGGTTGGTCTTCCACCTCCTCAAAGCCACCTTCCTCCTCTGACTCCTCTTCTTCAGACTCCTCTCTCTGCATTGCCGCAGGTCCAGCAATCGATGACGACAAGGCTGCTTCTGGTGGTGATGGTGACCACAACTCTTCCTCTTCATGCTCATCTATGGCCTGATCCAGCACTCTTCGCAGGGCACGCTCCAGAAAAAACGCATATGGGATGAGGTTGATGATGTTGCCTTGGGTTTGACTGACCAGGTTTGTCAACTCCGCAAAAGGACACATGAGCCTACAACCATTGTGCATGAGCGTTCAGTAACGCGGCCAAAAAATACCCAGCTCCGCAGAGGCTGTTCTTTTTTTTTTAAATTTAAAAAATCTGTTCTTACCAGTTTAATCTCTGTTTTGTCCCCTATCAGGGGCTGGTGTATGGAATAGATTTTAGGAACTGGGAGATGGAAAAATATGGTTGGTCGGTCCTCTTCCTCCCAATTCGGGGCACTGCGCGTGCGCCGTGCAATGCACTGTGCCACCCTACATGAGTGTTGTGTTAAGTAGTAGTATTCCTATCAGTTTAATCCCTGTTACATCCCCTATCAGGGGATATGAATCGAATAGATTTTAGGAAGCGGGAGATGGAAAAAGATGATTGGTCGGTCCTCTTACTGCAAATTTGGGGCACTGCGCGTGCGCCGCACAATATACTGTGCCACCAATACAAATAGTGTGAACTACTATTCATACCATTTTAATCTTTGTTAAGTCCCCTATAAGGGGACATGTATTGAATTGAATCCTTGCATGGGAAGATAGAGAAAAAAGCTTGCTCTGTCCACTTCCTTCTAATTTTGGGCACTTGCAATGGAATTTGCCACCAATGCAACTTGTGTTAACTAAGTACTATTCCTATCAGTTTAATATCTGTTTTGTCCCTTATCAGGGCCAGGGCCGGTGTAGTGAATAGATTTTTGGAACCGGGAGATGGAAAAAGAACCATGCTCGGTCAGTTTCGTTTGAACTGTTAGGTCACTGCGCGTGCGCCGTGCAATGTACTGTGACACCCTATATGAGTGGTGTGTTAAGTAGTACTATTCTTATCAGTTTAATCCCTGTTACGTCCCCTATCAGGGGACGTGTATCGAATATATTTTAGACAACAGAAAAGAGTTGTCAATAGTTGACACACTCATGACATAAATAGTATTCCTTTATATGTCAATCTTGGTATAGTGATGACTGTGCTCATGCGCACGTTTGGGAGATTGCAGGCGATGACGGAAAAATTTATTTTTTCTAGGCAGAAAATGTACTAAAACATTGCGGCTTGAACCCTAGTTGGTGGAGGAGAAGTCCGGCAAGTCATCCGGCATGCAGAGATTAAATACAGCAGCGTGGGGACCATTTTTAGCCCAAGGCATCTCATCAGTCCATTTTAAGTCAAATGCATCACCCACTGTCAGTCCCATCGGTATCCACGCCTCTTTCATCTTAATAAAGGTGAGGTAATCTAGACTTTTTTGACATAGGCGTCTTATCTTGTCAGTGACAATACCTCCTGCTGCACTGAAGGTCCTTTCTGACAGGACACTTGAATCGGGGCAGGCCAGAAGTTCTATCGCAAATTGGGATAGCTCAGGCAACAGGTCAAGCCTGCACACCCAGTAGTCAAGGGGTTCATCGCTCCTCAGAGTGTCGATATCTGCAGTTAAGGTGAGGTAGTCTGCTACCTGTCGGTCGAGTAGTTCTCTGAGGGTGGTCCCCAAAGGGCTGTGGCGATGCGTAGGACTTAAAAAGCTCTGCACGTCCTCCATCAACAAAACGTCTGTAAAGCGTCCTGTCCTTGCTGGCGTGGTTGTGGTAGGAGGAGGATTACTTTCACCTCTTCCCCTGTTAGATTCCCGTTGTGCTGTGACATCACCCTTATACGCTGTGTAAAGCATACTTCTTCACTTGTTTTGAAACTGCTGCATCCTTTCCGACTTCCGTTAATTCGGTAACATTTTAGCCATTTTCTGCTTATGCCGGGGGTCTAGTAGCATGGCCACCCAGTACAGGTCGTTCTCCTTCAGCCTTTTTACACGAGGGTCCCTCAACAGGCATGACAGCATGAAAGACCCAATTTGCACAAGGTTGGATGCCTAGCTACTCATCTCCCGTTCCTCGTCCTCACTGATCTCATTGAAGGTCTGTTCTTCCCCCCAGCCACGTACAAATTCACGGGTCCCAGATAGGTGATAACAACTAGCACCGTGGGATGCCTGCTGTGGTTGGTCTTCCTCCTCCTTAAAGCCACATTTCTCCTCTGACTCCACTTCCTCAGACTCCTCTTCCAGCATTGCCGCAGGTCCAGCAAGCAATGATGATAAGGCTGTTTCTGGTGGTGATGGTGACCACAACTCTTCCTCTTCACGCTCATCTACGGCCTGATCCAGCACTCTTCGCAGGGCAAGCTCCAGGAAGAAAACAAATGGGATGAGGTCGCTGATGGAGCCTTCGGTGCGACTGACTAGGTTTGTCACCTCCTCAAAAGGACACATGAGCCTACAGGCATTGCGCATGAGCATCCAGTAACGTGGCAAAAAAATATCCATCTCCGCAGAGGCTGTCCTAGCACCCCGGTCATAGAAATACTCGTTTTTTTGGTTGGAGCAGGTGTTCGAACATTAGTAGTGTTGAACTCCAACGTGTCGGGCTGTCGCAAATCAAGCACCTCACTGGCATATTGTTTCACCGCTGAATATCGGAAAAGTGCGCCATGGCCATGTAGGAACGCCTGAAATGGCCACACACCTTCCTGGCCTGCTTGATGACGTCCTGTAAGCCTGGGTACTTACACAGAAAGCATTGTACCATCAGATTCAACACATGTGCCAATGCCGCCAACAGATTGCTTCCGTTGTCACACAGTTGGTGCGGGGTCAGCCACTGATCCACCTGTGCATTCAGGGCAGACAGGAGTGCTGGTTCGATGTGACTCTCTGCTGTCAGGCAAGTCAACCCCAAGACGGCGTCACACTGTCGTATCCGGGATGTGGAATAGCCCCTGGGGAGCTGCAGGGGTGCAGTTGATGTGGAGCAAGACACAGCAGCAGAAGAGGACTCAGCCAAGGAGGTTAGTGAAGAGGATGGAGTAGGAGGAGTAGAGGAGGTGGCAGTAGGCCTGGCTGCAAGTCATGGCGCTGTCACCAACTCCGCTGCAGAGCCACGCATTCCATGCTTGGCAGCCGTCAGCAGGTTTACCCAATGCGCAGTGTACGTGATATACCTGCCCTGACCGTGCTTTGCAGACCAGGTATCAGTGGTCAGATGGACCCTTGCCCCAACACTGTGTGCCAGACATGCCATGACTTCCTTTTCCACAATAGAGTATAGGTTGGGGATTGCCTTTTGTGAAAAAAATTTTTTGGCCGGGTACCTTCCACTGCGGTGTCCCAATAGCTACAACTTTTTTGAAGGCCTCAGACTCCACCAGCTTGTATGGTAAAAGCTGGCTGGCTAAGAGTTCCATCAAGCCAGCTGTCAGACGCCGGGCAAAGGGGTGACTCTGTGACATTGGCTTCTTACACTCAAACATTTCTTTGACAGACACCTGACTGTGGGCAGATGAGCAGGAACTGCTGAAGGTGAGAGGCGGAGTGGCGTGTGGTTGAGAGGGGGCAAGGAGGACAGCAGTGGTTGATGTGGCTGAAGATGCTGGACCAGGATGAGGATGGTGGCTTTGAGTTTGTGTGCTGCTTGTACTCATGTTTTCATCCCATAGGCGTTTGTGATGTGAGATCATGTGCCTTCGCAAAGCACTTGTACCTAGGTGGGTGTTGGACTTCCCACAACTCAGTTTCTTTTGGCACAGGTTGCAAATGGCATCGCTTTTATCAGAGGCAGACACACAAAAAAATGCCACACTGCTGAGCTTTGCAATGACGGCATTCTGGTGGTCGCAACAGCATGCGTTGATTGGCGTGCTGTCTGGCTGACCCCAGGTGCCAATACATGCTGTCTGACTGTGCCACTAGCTACTTGCGACGACCTCCCCCAGCTTCCAACTCGTCTCCTCCTCCTTTCTATCTCCCTATCTAAACTTTCCCCCTGTTCTTCTTCTCTTCAAGCGGGCACCCAATTGACTTCCATGGACACATCGTCATCATCACCCGCTTCACTTGTATCTGACAACTCAGCAAAGGAAGCAGCAGCGGGTACAACATCATCATCATCACACCGTACGTCCATGTGTGTAATGCTGTCTGACTGAGACATATCCCTGTTATCTAAATCCTCTGGAATAATGGTTGCGCATCATTCATTTCTTCCAACTGATGTGTAAATAACTCCTCTGACAGATCAAGTTAAGCGGCTGTGGTGCTAGTGTTGGTGGTGGCGCCGGGCGGGTGAGTGTTAACTTGAGAGGTGCCCGAAGCTAAGCTGGAGGAGGATGGTGCATCAAGGTTCCGAGTGAAAGCTGTAGAAGATTGGGTGTCCTGTGTAAGCCAGTCAACTATGTCTTCAGAATTTTTTGAGTTCACGGTACGTGGCCTCTGAACACTGGGCATTATTCTAGGGCCAACGGAAATCACAGCACTACGACCACGACGGCCCCTGCGGGGTGGCCTGCCTCTGCCTGTCAATTTTTTTTAGATTAGTGGTACTATGTGTGCAAGGGACTGTGCCACCCTATATGAGTGGTGGGCAGTGGGCACAGTACAGTTAGTGGGCCTGACACACACTGCCAGGCAATTGCAATTATATTAAAGGGTCAAAATTTAATTACTTTTTTTTTTCTGCAAGGTACTGTGCCACCCGATATGAGTGGTGGGCACTGGCAGTGGGCACAGTACAATCAGTGGGCCTGAGACACACTGGTAGGCAACTGCAATTATATTAAAGGGTAAAAATGAAATGACATTATTAATGCCGCATCTTTTAAATACCAGTTTATGCAATTTTTATGCAAATTTTATGCAAATTTTTATATGCGAATTTTCGCAGTCAAGAAAATAATGACTGGAGATTCCGAATTCGTGAATATATGGCGAATATTCGTCCAAATATTCACGAAATATCGCAAATTCGAATATTGCCCCTGCCGCTCATCACTACCAAAAAATAGTGCCAATCAAACCGTCATCTCATCCCGCAAAATATTATACCCTATATAAGACAATCGCCCAAAAAAATAAAAAAATATGGCTCCCAGACTAGGGAGATATTAAAACATGATTTTTTTGTTTCAAAAATATTATTATTGTGTAAAACTTATATAAATATAAAAAAGTATACATATTAGTTATCGCCGCGTCCGTGACAACCGGCTCTATAAAAATAACACATGACCTAACCTCTCAGGTGAACACAGAAAAAAAATATATAAATACCGTGTCAAAAGTAATTTTTGTCACCTTACATCACAAAAAGTGTAATAGCAAGCGACCAAAATGTCATATGCACCCCAAGATAGTGCCAATCAAACCGTCTTCTCATCCTGCAAAAAATGAGCCCCTACATAAGACAGTCGCCCAAAAAGTTAAATTTTAAAATATGGCTTTCCATGTGGAACACTAAAAAATATTTTTTTATCAAAAATGCTTTGTTATGAAAAACTGCTCTATAGAAATAGCACACAATCTAACCTTTCAGATCATCGATGTTAAAGAATTAAAAACAGTCCCAAAACAGCTATTTTTTTGGGCAAATTTTCCATTTTAATCTATTTTTCCAGTAACAAAGCAAGAGTTAACAGCCAAACAAAAATCAATATTTATTGCCCTGGTTCTCTAGTTTGCAGAAATACCCCATATGTAGTCGTAAACTGTTGTATGGCCAAACGGCAGGGCGCAGAAGGAAGGGAACTCCATATGGTTTTTGTAAGGCAGATTTTGCTGGACTGGTTTTTTGACACTATGTCCCATTTGAAGCCCCCCTGATGCACCCCTACAGTAGAAACTCCAAAAAAGTGACCCCATTTTGGAAACTAAGGGATAAGGTGGCAGTTTTGTTTGTATTATTTTAGGGTAAATTAGATTTTTTGTTGCATTATATTACACTTTTTTTGAGGCAAGGTAACAAAAAATAGAAATTCTGAAATTTCATTTCCATTTGCCAATAACTCTTGTGGAACACCTAAAGGGTTAACAAAGTTTGTAAAAATGGTTTTGAATACCTTGAGGGGTGATCAGCATTACTATCCCACTTCTATGTCTCCTTGAAAAAACTCTTCGAGCGATGATGGAAGAGGATGTGTCACAGGAGGAAGAGTTGGAGGAAGAGGGATTATTTCCACGGTTATCAGGCCAGTCATTCACAAGTGACTCGGAGGGTGGGTTCCTGCACCAACATAGGCCAGGTACACAATTGTCCAGCCAGGGCACAGTTCTGGAGGATAAGGAGGATAAGGAGAAGGAGGATGAGGAGAAGGAACCGTGTTCACAGTAGGGTGGCACCCAAAGCAGCTCATGGGCATCACTGCAGCGTGGCTGGGGGGATAAGGAGGACACAGACGGTACACCTTCCACAGAGGACAACTTGTCGTTGCCTCGGCGGCCTGGCACACATGAGCTACTACATTCTGCAGTGCCTGGGCAACGACCGCTGAGTTGCCCACATTCTATCCAGTGCTGATTACTAGATGGCCACACTGCTGGATCCCCGTTACAAGGACAACACGCTGTCCTTAATTCCCTCACTGGATCGTGATCGGAAGATGCGCGACTACAAGCGCACGCTGGTAGACACGCTGCTGATGGCATTCCTACCTGACACCGGGGGCTCAGTGGAAGCACAAGGCGAAGGCAGATGAGGAGGAAAAAGTCGCCAATGCAGCCGGGTAACCGCCAGCACCTCAGAAGGCATGGTTAGCATGGCCGAAATGGGGAAAAGCTTTGTCACCATGCCACAACAACCAGCACCACCAGCTGATATGGAACACCTTAGCAGGAGGAAGCATTTCAGCAACATGGTGGAATAGTATGTGTGCACATGCCTACACGTACTGACTGATGGGTCTGCCCCATTCAACTTCAGGGTCTCCAAATTGGGCACATGGCCTGAGCTTGCCCTTTACGCCTTGGAGGTGCTGGCTTGCCCTACAGCCAGTGTATTGTCTGAACGTGTGTTTAGCACTGCCAGGGGCGTTATCACTGACAAGCATACGCCTGTCCACAGCCAATGTGGACAAGCTCACGTTTATTAAAATTAACCAGGCATGGATCCCACAGGACTTGTCCATTCCTTGTGCAGAATAGACATGTACACAGCCATTGTTATACTCCAGCGCACTTTCTCTTTATTTTCATTTTTTTTATTTGGGTCTACCCAAATTTATAAAAAAACAAAAACAAAAAACAGTGTTGGCGACTATCTCCTCCTCCACCGCTTCCACGTACACCGCCACGTCCACTGCCTCCTCAACCTTCTACTCCATATGGACCTCCTCCTAGTTCAAGATTATTGTTTTTAATTTTTATGTATTTTATGTTATTTTAAGTCATTTACCTAACCACATTTGTTTGCAAAGCAATTTTTCTCTTCTTACCCCCATTTTGCTTCCTTTTACAGCCTTCTAGCCCTTTCCATGACTTTTTTAGAGCCATTTTAGTGCCCCAAAGTTTGGGTCCCCATTGACTTCAATGGGGTTCGGGTTCAGGGTCAAGTTCAGGTCAAGTTTGGGTCCCAAAGGTTTTAGAGGAGGAAAATAAGAAAAAAAATATTTTTGCTCAGACCTGAGATCAGACCCCTAATCAGGCCTCCAATGTTAATTGGACCTCCACTCAGATCCCCAATGTTAATCAGACTGCAGTTCAGAGCAAAAATGTTAGACTTCAGCTGAGACCCCCAATCAGACTCCCAATGTTAATCAGGCCTAAGATAAGACACTCAATAAGACCTCCGATCAGACTCATAATGTTAATTTGTAATGTGGGCCCGTTACATTGATGACATTTTCATTATTTGGAATAGCTCCAAACTGGCATTCCAAACTCTAGTAAATCAGTTAAATCAAAACGAGATTGGCTTGAAATTCACCTATGAAGTTGGTGGTGATGTGCTTCCATTTCTAGACATCCAGATATGCAAAAACAGCTCTGGATCTCTCACCACCAACATATATCGTAAACCAACTGCCACGAACTCGGTCTTACATTGGTCCAGTAGCCACCCCTTCCCTCTAAAAAGAGGGATTCCACGAGGCCAATGCCTTCGCCTCAGACGGGTGTGCTCCGAGGAACAAACTTTCATCGAACAGGCTCAGATATTGAGGACGAGATTTCAAACAAGGGGCTACCCTGATTCGGTCCTTAAACCATCCTTTCGGGTGGCCCGCTCATCCTCAAGAACTGAACTTCTTACCCCCAGACAAAAGCCTGATCCACCACAAAAGATCAGACTTATCGCCACCTACAATGAAGCATCTGAGAAAGTACGGTCAATTTTGAAAAAACATTGGCCAATTTTACTAATGGATCCAGACATTAGGGATACCATCTTTGATTATCCCCAGGTGACCTTTAGACGGGGGAAAAGCTTGAAAGATCTGCTGGTACACAGTCACTACAAACCTGGACCCTCTGGTTGTTCGTGGTTACAGCGTAAACCTAAGGGTTCATTTAGATGTAGTGGCTGTGTAGCCTGTGCCTCCATCCAAACTGGAAAGTTCTTTTTTAGCAACAACCTGAATAGGTCCTTTGAAATTAAGGACTTTATTAGTTGTCGCACAAGAGGGGTCATTTACAAAATCACCTGTACTTGCCGATTGGAATATATCGGCAAGACCAAAAGAGAATTACGTCGACGTGTGGGGGAGCATCTCTGTGACATTTCAAATAAAAAGGATACAGCGGTGTCCCGCCACGTACATGAGTTCCATGCTGGGGACACCTCAAGTATCAACTTTATGGGTATTGCCACCATTCCCCCCCCAATACGAGGCGGAGATTGGGACAGGTCTTTGCTTCAGCTGGAAGCACGTTGGATCCATACGCTCCGCACAGTGTATCCAACAGGCCTTAATGAACAACTCAACTTTGCCTGCTTCCTCTGATTAATGCCAATACAGCGTCTAATTATTGGTCATCTGTTGCACCAACACGGTATGACCCGCTATCTGTAAGTCTTATTTTACTTTTAGCTTTTAGTGACGCCTTGATTGCGCTTAAATTTGTGCTCCATCTGATAGTAATATACTGATCTGTATGCCCAGTGATGCTATACATCCCTTCTTGTTTCTAACCAGGATGTTCATTTTGTTTTTTTTCCCAACTGCCATTAATGCCCCTGCTTCTGGCTATATACTAGTCCGCACCATCGTTAGTGTGGACCGTTTGTTTCCCCTCCCGGCAGCTTTCTTCCGGTTGCTAGGGGACGGAACAACACAGTGCCTGCGCACATCGCGTCATTGATGATGCTATGCACAGCCTGCAGCAGGTGACTAGTCATGTGATCATGACGTCACCTGCGCCACACCCCCCCGCCACACACAATGTTATCGGATCGCGTGTGAGGCTTGGGAACCGGCAGATTACGTCATCAAGCGCCGACTGCCGGCGTCTCCCCACACACACGTGGGTATAAAGACCCACAGTGAGTATTATTCCATGCAGGACATCACTTGTCACGGTTCTAGCGGCCCATCAGCTGGTTGGACGGACTGCCAGTTTATCATATGCTGGAGCCCGTCCCTTGTAGAAGGAGCCCTTATCAGTGGGCCCCCCCTTCCTGGACGGCCCTCATCTCTGGGCAGCCCTGGCTTATATTTTTGACTTTGACCTTTTCCTAAGGGTGTTATATCTGCCCTCAGGAATGGCGTGTCAATTTAAATAACTTTATGTAGGCATGCTTTGGTATACACTTGTTTATCTTTTGTGTGATTGTTTATGCCTATCATTCTCTTCTGTTTCTTCCCTGTGTACACCACACCCCTGATGATTCTATTGATGAAACGTGCATGTAGGGTCTAGCTGCACTAGGGTCTTACAGGGTCTCCAACCGTTGAGGGAAAGGTTCCGGACGGGGTCGTTCTTTTCAGGACGGTTACTCCATGGTTAGGACCCCTAGGGACAGAGCACTCCCCCTAAACTAGGGAATTCTAGGGCAATTATTAATCTTTGCCCCTTTGTTTTTTCTCTGCTCCCCCTGAATCACCTCGTCCGGCTCCTACCACTTTATCCTGCTGTCATCTACAAAGGTAGGACCAACGGTTTTTTCACTGTATGGTGCCGCCGTGCACATTTTTTATCCACCAGATGCCTTTATATATCTTTAAGGTACCTTTTTCGTCCATTGGCTTGTCGTCCATTGGTATGTTATATGTCAGGCAATATCTGTGCCTTTGTCTATAGGTTATTATATAAGGAATGAGTATTTTATTGCAATCATAAGTAAAAGTTATGTTTTAGACTGCCACCACGTTCTTTGATTATAATGTTAATTAGACCTCAACTCAGTCCCCAATCAGACCTCAGCTCAGACCTCCAATCAGACCTCAGATCAGACCCCCAATGTTAATTAGCAATCAGATTAGACCAAAAAAAGATAAAATAAACCAATTCACCTCTCCTGCTCCAGAGCACACGTATGTGCTCATGCTGTTCCCAGGTCACAGCACAGTGTGCGGCGCCAACAGATAGAGATGGCCTATCGATAGGTGTGACATACTGAGGGGTGTGATATACTTAAAATATACTTTCTAACATAGAAAGTATATTATAGTGCATTTGTATTGTGCAGCAGTTGTGTACGGTTCTGCTGCTGTACTGCAGGTTTATAGAGGGACAAACGTTATTGGAATAACTAATTGCAACTGGTGTGATATACCTGTTGCTCCCCAAAAAAGTGATTGAGAGGTGTGATATACTGATAATATACTTTCTAACATCGAAAGTATATAGTGCATTTGTATTGTGCAGCAGTTGTGTGCGGTTCTGCTGCGATACCGCAGGTATATAGAGGGACAAGCGCTATTGGAACAACTATTAAAAGGTGTGATATACCTTTTGCCCCCCCAAAAAAAAACTATTGAGCGGTGCGATATACCTGCTTCCACAAAATACTGATTGACAGCTGAGATATACCTATAACCTGTTGCCCCAAATAAACAGGGTGGTGTGATAAAACTGTTGTGGCAAAAAAATAATAATTGAGGGGTGTGATATACCTGCTTCCACAAAATACTGATTAATAGAATTTATTTATCTGCTTCCATCAAATATTGATTGAGGGGTTTGATAGACCTGCTTCCATTAAAATACTGATTGGTGCCTGTAATATACGAGCTTCCACAAAATACTAATTAAGGAGATTGATATACCTGCTTCCACCAAATATTATATACCTTTATATATTTTATACCTCCGGCCACATAATCACTTGTTCTTTTCTGTCCAGTGAATGCCTAATATTTGGGGCCTGTACTCCACTCGCCTACAGTAAAATTGTTATCCACTGACCACCTAATATACCTCCAGCCACATAATCACTTGTTCTTTTCTGTGAATGCCTGTGGCCTAAAATAATTTTTTTCTAGGCTCTAGCAGGGCACATTTTTGAGAGTTTCCTTTTAAGACGCATAAAAATTGCCCCTGATTAAAATACATATTTTTTGTGGGAATTTTTGCCACTTAACCTCCTCTGGTATGTCACTGTCCATGTTGTGAGACTATCTCTGCACTACTAGTAAGTATTTGGTGGCTGCAAATATGACCTTAAAGTTTTTCAGCTTCGGCTGCCATTAAAGTGAATGGGGCCCGCCGCGATGTTCGTCCATCACTACCAGCAGAAGACCAGAGAGTGGGGATTACTGCCTGCACAAGGAACAGCACTGCTTCCTGGTCCTACTGTGTACTAATGTGCTTTTCATTAGTATTCACCAGAGGCGTAACAATCGCTCCTTCAACTGCTTCCTCCATTCCAGCTGCAAAGTGTCCTTTACTTTCCCTACTTCTTCAGCAGGCAGCCAGTGAGCAGCAGTACTGGTAGTGAGGTCTAATCATGCTTCCAAATCACAAAGCAAGAATGCTGATGGCACCAGTCCTCTCACCTAAGTCTTCTTAATATAGATACTGGCCTCAACGATCCCACACAGACCACTGAGTGCAAGGCTCCACAAGAGTACAGGCAGTAACAAAGGAGTAAAGATGAGCCACACTCACCATCCGTTGAAGGAAATTTCTCTTTATTATTCTTCAGGGCTCAAGACAAAAATACTTGGATTGGGGGGTAAGCACTCACATGGATGCAAAAAACAGTGACGGGCGTTTTGCAGCATCCCGCTTCCTCTGGCTGCTACAAACAATTAAAAGATTGCGCGCAGCTTAAAAGCGTCATGGGAGGGGGGTCAACACTATCACCTAGCAACCCCAGACACTAAGCAAGCAGTGCATGTGTTACAATAAAACAAAGATATGTAGCTAAAACATGAAAGAATATAGATACAACATCCAAAGGAAAAGTAACAATAAGGCCACTCATGTAAAGACAAATAAATCATTGCATTCATTCAAGCCTAAAGGGCCAGTAGCATCTGTTTTTATAATTAGGCGAGCCTCCTTTTGAAGCAAGAGGCGATGGCGATCCCCTCCCTGCGACACGGTCTCTACTCCTGCAAACCTTAATACATCGGCATCACCTCCATGCTGGGCACGTACATGCTCAATAAGGCGAGTACGCCCTTTTTCTGTTTTTATGGAGTTGCGGTGCTCCCGGATACGTTCTATTAAAGGCCTCTTCGTTTTCCCTATGTAGAAGGCCCCACATAAGCAGACCAATACATAAACGGCTGTTGTACAGGTAATCAAATGGCACACATGGTGCTCCAGACCTCCAAAGAAAAGGTGGCGGCCCTGTATTATGAACCAGTGAGCAATCCCCACACCTGTGATTGCACGTTGGTCGCCCAGACGAAAGCCAATCACGTGGTTTAGGCTCACTATAGTGGCTCCGTACTAGAATATCTCTAAATGTACGGCACCTCCTAAAGGCCAATATAGGTTTTTGGTCTATTGCCCTGCCCAGGCTCTCTTCTGCTCTCAAAATCTCCCAATTATTTAAGATAACCTTCCTTATGTCATCTGCCATCGGGCTATGTTTGAAAACAAACACAAACCTGTCCTCATTCTGTTGAGCTCTGGTTCTATTGCGTCCACTACGTGTAATCAAAGATTGCTGTGTGTATGACCCTGCTTTAACCATGGCATTGTTCAGCTGTTCTAAAGGATTTATTTGTCTTTACATGAGGGGCCTTATTGTTACTTTTGTTGTATCTATATTCTTTCATGTTTTTGTGTCGAGACTGCGTCCTCATTACTATTCACTCTGCTATCGCTGTTGCCATTTAGCTACATATCTTTGTTTTATTTGGAAAAGAGTTTGCTGCTCACTGAGCAAGCACTCTATGGGGTAGATGTGGGGGAGGGTGGTAGCGAGGAGGCTGAGGAGAGTGAGGTAGTTAGCTTGGAAACAGTTAGAAAGCGGGGTAGAGGGAAGAGTGCTAGGGAGGCTAGCCCTGGTCTGACACACCCCAACAAGTTTGCATGGTTGGCAGATGAGGGGGATGACAGTTCAGGGACGGTACTGCTGCAGACGGACACTTCCTCTGCCAGTCAGGAGATTGTCAGCTCCAGTAAGCAGGGGACCAGGAGAGCAGGGCAGGCCAGACAGGTGCTGGTAGTGGGAGACTCCATTATTAGGGGAACAGATAGGGCGATCTGTCACAAAGATCGTGATCGCGAACAGTGTGCTGTCTTCCCGGCGCTAGAGTTCGACACATCGCGGATCGAGTTAACAGATTACTGGGAGGGGCTGGAGAAGACCCAGCGGTCATGGTCCATATCGGAACCACTGACAAAGTTAGAGGAAGGTGGAGAGTCCTTAAAAATGATTTCAGGGATTTAGGTCACAAGCTTAGGGCAAGGACCTCAAAAGTAGTATTTTCTGAAATACTGCCTGTACCACGAGCCACATAAGAAAGGCAGTGGGAGATTAGGGAGGTTAACAAGTGGCTCAAGAACTGGTGTAGGAAGGAGAGTTCGGGTTCCTGGAGAACTGGGCCGATTTCTCTGTCGGCTACAGGCTCTATTGTAGGGACGCGCTGCACCTCAATGTGGAAGGGGCAGCTGTGTTGGGGAGAAAGATGGCTAGAAGGTTGGAGGAGTGTTTAAACTAGGGACTGGGGGGGAGGGTAATTACATTATAGGAGGGGAAGATAGTGCAGATAGAGACCAGGAGCGAGGTAGTGTGACTGGGGGAGAAATAGAAGGGGGGACTAAAACAGCTCAGAATGAAAGATGTAGGGTAAAAAATACACATAAACCTCTCAAATGTATGTATACTAATGCCAGAAGCCTGACTAACAAGACTGGTGAACTGGAATTAGTGATGTGTGAGGAGGACTATTACATAGTGGGAATAACTAAGACATGGCTGGATGATAGCTATGACTGGGCAGTTAATATAAAAGGTTGCAATCTGTTTAGAAAGGATCGTCAAAACCGGAGAGGGGTCTGCCTCTATGTGAAGTCGTGTCTAAATCCCGTAATTCGAGAATACATCTCTGAGGGACATAAACATGTGGAGTCACTGTGGGTAGAAATACATGGAGCAAAAAACAATAATAAATTACTAATAGGAGTGTATTATAAACCACCTAATATACCAGAGTCCACAGAAAATCTATTACTAAACGAGATAGACGAGGCCGCAAATCATAATGAAGTTGTTATTATGGGGGACTTCAACTACCCAGATATAGACTGGGAAACTGAAAGCTGTACATCCCAAAAAGGAAACAGGTTCTTGGCAATATCCAAAGACAATTACCTTTCCCAACTGGTTCAGGACCCCACTAGAGGGACGGCCATACTGGACTTAGTATTAACCAATAGACCTGATAGAACAACAGATGTGCAGGTTGGGGGACACCTAGGAAATAGTGACCATAAAGTAATAACCTTCCAATTATCCTTCAAACAAGAGTTTCTAAAGGGAGGAACAAAAATACCAAACTTCAAAAAAGCACAATTTAGCCAACTAAGCGAGGCCATAGGCCTAACTAACTGGGACAAAGTCCTCAAAAATAAAAATACAACCACAAAATGGGAGATTTTTAAAAGCATTGTAACATCTAATTGTGAGAGGTACATACCTTATAGGAATAAACGGTTAAGGAACAATAAGAAACCAATGTGGATAAATAGAACCGTAAAGAAAGCAATAAATGACAAAAAGAAAGAATATAAATCAATAAAACAGGAGGGGAGCCAGGAAGCACTGATAAACTATAAGGAAAAAAATAGAATATGTAAAAAACTAATACAATTTGCCAAACTAGAGACCGAGAGATTAATTGCCAAATAGAGTAAAACTAACCCTAAAACGTTCTTCAATTATATAAATGGTAAAAAATATGAATCTGAAGGAGTCGGCCCTCTACATAGCAATGAGGGGGGTGTTGCAGAGAGCGACGAGGATAAAGCAAAACTATTAAATATTTTTTTTCTCCACTATATTCACTGAGGAAAATAAACTGTCAGATGAAATGCAGAATGTAAAAGTAAATTCCCCATTAAAAGTGCCCTGTCTGACCCAGGAAGAAGTACAACAGCGACTTAAAAAGATTAAAATAGACAAATCACCAGGACCGGATGGCATACACCCCCGTATCCTAAGGGAATTGAGTGATGTCCAAAAACAAACCTGGAAATTATAGGCCGGTAAGTTTAACATCTATTGTTGGTAAACTGTTTGAAGGTTTTCTAAGAGATGCTATCTTGGAGTATCTCAATGAAATTATGCAAATAACGCCATATCAGCATGGCTTCATGATGGATCGGTCATGTCAAACCAATTTAATCAGCTTCTATGAGGAGGTAAGTTCTAGACTTGACAGCGGCGAATCAATGGATGTCGTATATCTGGACTTCTCCAAAGCATTTGACACTGTACCTCATAAAAGGCTAGTATATAAAATGAGGATGCTCGGACTGGGAGAAAATGTCTGTATGTGGGTAAGTAACTGGCTGAGTGACAGAAAACAGAGGGTGGTTATTAACGGTACACACTCAGATTGGGTCACTGTCACTAGTGGGGTACCCCAGGGGTCAGTATTGGGCCCTATTCTCTTCAATATATTTATTAATGATCTTGTAGAAGGCCTGCACAGTAAAATATCTATTTTTGCTGATGACACTAAACTGTGTAACGTAATTAACACTGAAGAGGACAGTTTTTTTCTACAGAGGGATCTGGATAGATTGGAGGCTTGGGCAGAGAAATGTCAGATGAGGTTTAACACTGACAAATGTAAAGTTATGCACATGGGAAGGAATAATGCAAGTCACCCGTACATATTAAATGGTAAAACACTCGGTAACACTGACATGGAAAAAGATCTAGGAATTTTAATAAACAGCAAATTAAGCTGCAAAAAACAGTGTCAGGCAGCTACTGCAAAGGCCAATAAGATAATGGGTTGCATCAAAAGGGGCATAGATGCCCGTGATGAGAACATAGTCCTACCACTTTACAAATCGCTAGTCAGACCACACATGGAGTACTGTGTACAGTTCTGGGCTCCTGCGAACAAGGCAGACATAGCAGAGCTGGAGAGGGTTCAGAGGAGGGCAACTAAAGTAATAACTGGAATGGGGCAACTACAGTACTCTGAAAGGTTATCAAAATTAGGGTTATTCACTTTAGAAAAAAGACGACTGAGGGGAGATCTAATATCTATGTATAAATATATCAGGGGTCAGTACAGAGATCTCTCCCATCATCTATTTATCCCCAGGACTGTGACTGTGACAAGGGGACATCCTCCGCGTCTGGAGGAAAGAAGGTTTGTACACAAACATAGAAAAGGATTCTTCACTGTAAGAGCAGTGAGACTATGGAACTCTCTGCCTGAGAAGGTGGTGATGGTGAGTACAATAAAGGAATTCAAGAGGGGACTGGATGTATTTCTGGAGTGTAATAATATTACAGGCTACAGCTACTAGAGAGAGGTCGTTGATCCAGGGAGTTATTCTGACTGCCTGATTGGAGTTGGGAAGGAATTTTTTCCCCCTTAAGTGGGGAAAATTGGCTTCTGCCTCACAGTTTTTTTTTGCCTTCCTCTGGATCAACTTGTAGGAAACAGGCCGAACTGGATGGACAAATGTCTTTTTTTGGTCTTATATACTATGTTACTATGTTACAATGTTATTGTAACACATGCGCTGCTTGCTTAGCGTCTGGGGTTGCTAGGTGATGGTGTTGATAGACCCGCTCCCCTATAACGCTTTTAAGCTGCGAGCGTTCTTTTAATTTTTTTGTAGTAGCCGAAGGAGGCGGGATGCCGCGAAACACCCGTTGCTATTTTTTGCATCCATGTGAGTGCTTACCCCCGTCCAAGTATTTTTGTCTTGAGCCCTGAAGAATAATAAAGAGACATTTCCTTCAATGGATGGTGAGTGCGGCTCATCTTTACTCCCTTGTTACTACTAATTATGCTGCCAGCCCTGCAGTCCGGCACACAGCAGCCTGAAGACATCATAAGAAGACTCCTCCTCCTAGCCTGCTCCTGATTAGAGGAGCCTACATTGCAGTAAATGCTGCCGGTCACTGCCCCCCTTCCCCTTGGCTAACTCGTGCCCTGTTAACCCTTACCCTCTTATTTACAGAGCTGCTGGTGTTTAAACAGCCAGAACTGGTATAAATAAAGCAGCTATGTAGTCTGGGCCGAGGTCGGAGGGGGAGGGTTGTCAGGAGAGGCAGTGTTAGATCTGGCTTAAGTCCTGGCATGTTGATGGGTCCTCAGGAATCCTGCATAAAAGTGAGTGCATATGTGATATGTAGTATGTGCATGTATGTACTAACATGTGTGATGTGCAGTATGTAATAAGATGTGTGATGTATACTATGTGCATGTATGTAATAAGATGTGTGACATGTACTATGTGCATGTATGTAATAACATGTGTGATGTGTACTATGTGCATGTATGTAATAACATGCGTGATGTGTACTATGTGTCTGTATGTAATAACATGTGTGATGTGCAGTATGCGCATGCAAGCATTTTCTTTTCTTTTTTTTTTATTCCTGGAGAACCATGCTGGCTTCAGGATGAATGTTCTTAGTTTTATTTTAGTTGCAGCCTATGGAGAGTATCCCCAATGTCTGGTAACTTGTAAGCCATAGTGATATCCAGTACATCCTGGCCCCGGATTCTGTGCTTACCATCTGAATAATTGCACACCATGGATTTTCCTGGTATAATTATACTGAAAGTCCTTTCTATCCTCCACCTAGTAAAATTGTTACCATCTTCCAGTTTATTAAATGTCTGTTATGCCATAATAGATCTTGCTCAGCTTACTTCAACCTTGGAGGCCTGCTCTTGGAAGATAGTGACTTCAGAAATCTCTAGCAGCAGGTTCTCAGGTCCTGTGAGGGGCACATATTTGGCTATAACTACTATGAGGGGGCACATATCTGGCATAACGACTGTGAGGGGGCACATGTGTGGGCATAACTACTGTGAGGGGGCACATATGTGGGCATAACTACTGTGAGGGGGCACATATGTGGGCATAACTACTGTAAGGGGGAACATATCTGGCTATAACTACTGTAAGGGGGCACATATCTGGCATACCGACTGTGAGGGGGCACATATCTGGGCATAACTACAGTAAGGGGGCAGATATCTTGGCATAACTACAGCGAGGGGGCACATATCTGGGCATAACTACAGTGAGGGGGCACAAAAGTAGGCATAACTAATGTGACAGGAACAAAGGTTGGCATAACTGCTGTGAGGGGCCACAAGGAGGACATAACTATTTTGAAGGGACCACAATGTGGGCATTAGTACTGTGCGGTATCACTTAGGGGAAATGTCCTAGATTACCCTGCTGTATGTTGGCATGGCTCAGTCTTACAGGCCAGCACAGCGCTCCCTGATGGTGATTTCACAGGGGCATTCACCATCCCTTCCTTATGTGATTATTCTTTTCTTTCTCTATCACCACAGGGACCTTGTTCTGATCCAGTGGACATCACGCCGACGCCAGCAGCACCCTAGATGAGGTAGGACCAGATTTTATTAGGACTGGGTGAGTGTAGCCATGAATTGGGCTTAGTGCTCTTTAACACGAGCGGATCCTGTGCAGGTAAAAAGTGTCTTATAGGGCAAAAAATATGGTATCTATATATAACTATTTTTATTTTTATGTAATGTGTGCACAATAAAATGTATTTTACACTAAATAATGAGGTGTGTTCTTTTTTGCAGTTATTTTTTAATTACACTCTAGCATTTATTTTTAGAAAAATTCTGTTATGGCACTACTAATATACACTCACTTAAAGAATTATTAAGAACACCTGTTCTATTTCTCATTAATGCAATTATCTAGTCAACCAATCACATGGCAGTTGCTTCAATGCATTTAGGGGTGTGGTCCTGGTCAAGACAATCTCCTGAACTCCAAACTGAATGTCAGAATGGGAAAGAAAGGTGATTTAAGCAATTTTGATAGTGGCATGGTTGTTGGTGCCAGACGGGCCAGTCTGAGTATTTCACAATTTGCTCAGTTACTCAGATTTTCACGCCCAACCATTTCTAGGGTTTAAAAAGAATGGTGTGAAAAGGGAAAAACATCCAGTATGCAGCAGTCCTGTGGGCGAAAATGCCTTGTTGATGGTCAGAGGAGAATGGGCTGACTGATTCAAGTTGATAGAAGAGCAACGTTGACTGAAATAACCACTCGTTACAACCGAGGTATGCAGCAAAGCATTTGTGAAGCCACAACACGCACAACCTTGAGGTGAATGGGCTACAACAGCAGAAGACCCTACCGGGTACCACTCATCTCCACTACAAATAGGAAAAAGAGGCAACAATTTGCACAAGCTCACCAAAATTGGACTGTTGAAGACTGGAAAAATGTTGCCTGGTCTGATGAGTCTCGAAACTTCTAGCATCTTGAAAAATATAGCAATAGTGACCCACGCCTGTATTGCTGATTTTCGCAATCAAGAAAATAATCGTAAATTCCCGAATTCATGAATTTATGATGAATATTTGCCCAAATATTCGCCAAAATATCACAAATTCGAATATTGCCCCTGCTGCGCATCACTACTTTGTAGGTAGCTCAGTGCTGATTGCAGATGGCTCTCCAATCTTCAATCAGGTCACTGGGAAACCCAGTGACTTGATCATAAGGGGGAGTCCCCATTATTCATGAGGCAGCATGGACAGTGACAATCAAAGTGTAAACAGCCAGGATCGGAGCTTACTCTGACCCAGTGAGGACACTGCCAGTAATAGCTAACTCCCCTCTATTGTAGCAACACCAAAAAATGTTACTAAAGACTTTGGTCCTGCATTAGGATTTAGGCATCGTAACTTAGACCTGTTTTTAGTTTTGCACCTAATCGCATTCAATTACAAAAGTTAGAATTAAAAAGAATTATACACTAGTCACCAAAACTCTCTGGAAAAGTTAATTGACTTTATGCTAAGATTTAAAAAAAACAGTTACAGTTGCCTTGTTTGTACTTGTATTTTTAAAGGCATTAATTTATGTCATCACTTTAGCATAATCATCCAGATAAACCTAACCATCCTTAACTCTGGCCAAGTGCATCATTTCTCTTTGCTGCAAAAATTATGCTAATATGTCATGGATTTATGCTTTTTGTAATGATATCATTTTATTGATTACAGCCATTCTGAACCAGGAGCAGAAGAGAACGGGATCACTTACATTTTGTTTTTCTTGATTACCACAATTTAAATGTATTACCAGAGACACACATCTTTATCACTGTCCAGTTACACATAATAACATTGCTGAAATTGAATCTTTTCCAGGTTGTTCATAATCTTGTTGCTTACCTTAACATTGTTGTGTTTTTACCCCACTAAAATATCATTAAGATGACATCTGGAGGTTACTGGAAATAATGTGCTAAGGATTAATTATTATTTGACATGTATCTATAAGGAAAGATGTTCCTCTTAGCATGAGATGAGATTATTTTCCCCTTAATGTCCTCTGTTAACAAACAGTTTAGTACGTGGAAGGATTATGCTAGCTTTTGTGCTTTTGTATAATAAAAGTTTCCTGCTATCTCATTGAACTTATTATCATAATACAGTTTTAATGATCCCACTTTTTTCCAGCTCTTTGTTAATGTAGGAAGAGAAAGAGTTGAGGACAAACTGAAGGACAAAGTTCTAGTGTATTACAGGCACTAGAATATTAATAAATACAACAAGAGGATTAAAGGGACACTTCAGTAAGAAAGGGGTATGTTTAAATTAGTGATGAGCGAATCGACTTTGGGTGAAACATCCGAAGTCGATTCCCATAAAACTTTGTTCTAATACTGCACGGAGCATGAGCTCGGTACAGTATTAGAATTTATTGGCTCCCATAAGGTACCACTTAGAACCGAACCCGAGTTCGGGAAATGGTTTTTTACAGTACAAATTAATTTGTGAAGTTATTGCGCGAAGTCTAGCGAGACTTCGCGAAGCAATAACTTCAGCTCATCGGGTCCAATACATTCTAATACTGTACGGTGCTCCTGTTCCATACAGTATTAGAACGAAGTTTTATGCGAATCGACTTTGGATGTTTCATCCGAAGTCGATTTGCTCATCCCTAGTTTTAATCAATATTCGAAGAAAACAAGGTTTTTATAATTTTTCTAGTTTTTTTAATTTCAATTCGGCAATACTATGATATTGAAAATGTAGTACACAATACAAATCATAAGATTTTATATATAGTTAGGCCATCAATTGTTAGTTTAGTGCTGCAGTGAAGGGAAGATGTTATCTGCAAGGTATTTTTCATTATAATGGTAGGTGTAGAATTGAGATGACTATACAACTGCTTTACTGACATTTGCTACTTTATGTGGCAATAACTTTGACAATCTTTTACTTATCAAAGCAAGTCTGTTAATTTTTCTTTACACGTGTTAGTTCGTGTTAGTGGTAAATTTGAATTGATATGTTTTACCTTTATTTATTTAAAAAATGCTAAATTTACATAAAATGTGGAAACATTAGCGATTTTCTACATTTGAAGACTTTTTTCAGCTGTTAAGACAGATTGTGACAACTCATAAAATAGTTATTAACGTTCACCATATGTCTACTTTATGTTAGCATCATTTTAGAAATATAATTTTGTTTCTTAGAAGCAAAAAAGGACTACAAGCAGCAGCATACTGCCTTGTGCAAATAAACATGCAAACAATAGAAACATGAATACTTTTAAATGTCATTATTGCTATACTTACTATATGAAAATAAGAAACGTGTTGCACACAATTTTGATCAAAATTGTGTCTGGCCCATCTACCAGTGACAAAGTGACTTCCAACAGATGGAACTTACACTAACAAACTCGCTGTCACGATCGCTCCCATGACAGAGGTGAGAAGATTGGAGAGACTGGCGGCACATGAGGGTATCTGACAGTCTCTCTGTTTTCTCCATGCAGTGTTGTTGTTTGGTAATGACCACACCTCTTTCCAGGTGCAGCTTGTAGTCATTACTAAGGCCCTATTTAGTTCTGACTCACACTACTTACCATGCGGATAATATTTCCTGCTGGACTTGGTTGAGCTGGCATGTTGTTCCTTTGGATCTCCTGCTCCTCCATTCTGCTTTAAGCTAATTGCATTTTTTTTTTGCATTTTGTTGTTTGCTTGTGTTAGTTGCTTTCTAGGCCCTAGGGAGACACTGGTTCCTTCATCCCCTGCCACCACTCCTAGGGCTTTCCAGGGTCTCGAGGGCTTAGGTTCCGGTGTATTTCCACCTTCAGGGTCTACTCATATAGGCAGGAGTCAGGGAGAGGTCTAGTGATTCCTAGGTCACCATCCCTCTACCTTATCTTTGAGGCCTAGACTCCTGTCTATTAGTGTTGAGCATGAATATTCAAATAGTGAATTTTAATCACGAATATCGCAACTTCGAGAATTTGCGAATATTTCTAATATAGTGATATATATTCGCAAAAACAAATATTCGTCAAATATTTCTGAAACCATTACCTGCCTTTTTCTTGCTTGTGGGCCAATGTGAAAAGGCTACAATATCTAGTGAATTAGAATAGTCTTCATTATTTAATTTATTTCTTCTTATGCGAAAAATCGGAAATATAATATGCGCGTTAATCGAATAAGGGCAGGTTATAGACAACTTTCCTATTGGGTTAGCTTGCTAGAATTTCTCGAATATGTAGAATATAGTGTGATATATTCGAAAAAATGAATATATATTTTTTTTTATTCACCTGAAACCATTAGAGTAGTAAATGTAATGGGTTCAGATGAAAAAAAAAGACGAATATTAGTTTTTATGAATATATATCACACTATATTCTACATAACGGTGAATTCTAGCAAGCCAACCCAATAGGAAAGTTGCCTATAACCCGCACTTACTTGATTAACACGCATATTACATTGCCGATTTTTCACATAAAAAGAAATAGATTAAATAATGAAGAATATTCGAATTCAGTCAAGATAAGCTCAGGAAACTTCTGGCAGCTTGAAAAATGTAGCCAAAGTGACCCACACCTGTATTTTGTGTTATGAATTTGCATTATGCAATTTTTACATTGCCGATTTTACGCAATCAAGAGAATAATCTCGAATACGAATATTCGCGAATATGTGATGAATATTCTAACGAATATTTATCAAATATTGTGAATTTGAATATTGCCCCCCGCCGCTCATCACTTGCCTCTCCTGAGCTTTTGGCATACAATATTCAGAGCAACGTGTGCAGAAAATGTATGCTCAAAATGGGGCAGCCACACCCCCAAATATAATGTGCAAAAAAGAAAATTAGACCAGCACCTCCAATGCGTAAAAAAGGGTTGAAGTGCACGCTACGATTTTATTTTTTAGGACGTTGGAAGGCTTAGAATTTCAGAAGCAATTTTTCAAAATTTAAAAAAAAGAATCCCAAACCGACTTTTTTGAGGACCAATTCAGTTATTAAGTCTACAAAAGATATAATAGTTACTAAGTTAACTTAATAGAAACCACCCATAAATGACCCAATTTTAAAAACTACATCCCTCAAACTATTCAAAACTTATTTTACAAACCTTGTAAACCCTTTAGATGTTTCACAACATTTTCCTTTCTTATCCATGTTTTTTTGCAATACATTCCCACCCCCAAGGAATTCATTTTTTTTAACCATGTGGAAAGTGAGTACAATGAACTGACCCTTAGGCATTATTGAGAGTGGCATGATGCATTGCAGATTCCAGATTTGCCTGGACTGTGAGAAAATGGCAGTATTGATGCAGTTGTTCACCAAAATCATGCAGTGCCAGTGTGCCTTCAAAAAAATGTAACATAAGGGGCAAACATTTTTAAAATTTCAAACGTGTTAACCCCCCAAATAATTTTAAAATTTCAAATGTGTAGAAAGTAAATACACGTAAACTGACTATTCAGAAGCATTAGTAGCATGGTGCCAGCCACAGCAGCAGCCATACAGAACGTGATAATAGGCAAACAGCAGACAGACAGAAACAGTGGCAAGATGTGGCAGCAAGCTTAGGTGGGTGAGGTCTATGGATCGGAATCAGATGAAGAAGTATGAAAATCCTCATAAATCCAGGTTTGGTTCATTTTGACAAAAGTGATGTTTTGGACACTGATGGAGGACAACTTGGTCTGTTTGGGTGTCACCACACCACCCGCAATGCTGAGAATCCTTTCTGAGATGCAACTTGAGACAAGGCAAGAAAGAAGATAGAGAGCTTGCTGTGCCAGTTCGGGCTACTGATCCAGTCTGACTGCCCAGAGATCCATGGGGCCAGGGAACAGGGTATTCAACAGAGACTGGCCGGAATTTTGGTAGACCTGAACCTGGGTATTGAGGTGGAAGTTGTCGGCTTGCTGACTGGCCACAGCTGGGCTCGGCACATGGAAAAACTGCTTTTTCGTGTTCAGGAGACTAAAATGGCTATTGCCGCTACTGCTTCTGTGGCTTCTGCTGCTTGTGGAGGCCAGAGGATGGTGACTCTGAGTGGGGTTAAGGGGTACCTCCCTTTCAGACATGCTAACGGCTAATGTCTGCTCACTGTTAGCTGTGGCAAGCTGTGTACACGGTGTTTCCTGGTAGTAATGCAGTTTGTCCTCCCTTTCTGCCAGAAGAAAACATTCCTCATTTTGCCTTGGTAGCAAGGGTCTGAAAGCATGGCTATCCAGTAATAATCAGACTGCTTAATGTCAAACATACACCTATCACTGCGTAAGCAAGCAGTCATACAGGTGGCCATTTCTTTCCGACTCTGCCCCCCTCTGAGACGATTGGGTATCTTGGCATGTGCCATTCTCATCATCATCCTCTTGCTCCACCACCTCTTACTCCTCCTCTGTCAGCTGCCCTGCTTCTCTCTATTGTACACAGCACACACAATTCTTCTTTGGAATCCTAGACTTTCCCTTCACTTTTCCTGTTAATAAGCTGACTAATTGATTTCTGATTGTGCCTTGAATTTTCACTATCCCTGACTTCCTAAGATCATTTTCCTGGTGGATACTGTAAGACCCAACCACCCTCTTTCACAGCCCAGCATATAATGGTGTTATGCTAGGGCACCTCCTTGCCTGCTGCAGTACTGTTGGCTGACCCCCCCCCCCCCCACACACACACACACACTTCTTCGTCTTGGGGTCTTCTTCCTCCCTAGTGTTTTTGCCCTGCCAGAAGTTGCACTAAAATGGCACTGCAGGGTTCGTCTGCATCCGACAAATAGCAAGTTTGTAACAAACTCATCCTTAGAAAACTTATATCTTTTGCTTACTTTTTCTGGATGTTTTTCTGTCTCTACCCATGCTCTGTAACACAATGACAGCAATAAATGTCGCAGATATAAAGCGAAAAATGCTTTATATACAAAAAACAAACAAAAGAAAGGATCAAAGGAAAAAATATCAAAGTTATTGATCCTACTGAGGAGAGGGCGACATAATAACCTCTCAGCTCGTTGGCGAGAACCTTAATTATTTTGTGCAACAAGAAAGAAAACGAGGTACCATCATCTATGCAAAAATATATGTGAGTTTATTATACATAAGTGCTAAATACAAAATCGATAAAACAACCTGTACAATAATAGACAATGAACTATAATACCAATACTGCTGCTGGGCAGACAATGTCATAGAGCAGCAGGTAATGCCAGCAGAATGCTTGGGTGTATAGGGAGAGGCATTAACAGTAGAAAGAGGGAGGAGCTTGTGCCGCTCTACAGAGCACTAGTGAGACCTCATTTGGAGTATTGTGTGCAGTACTGGAGACCATATCTGCAGAAGGATATTGAAACTTTGGAGAGAGTTCAGAGAAGAGCTACTAAACTAGTACATGGATTGCAGGACAAAACTTACCAGGAAACGTTAAAGGACCTTAACATGTATAGCTTGGAAGTAAGAAGAGACAGAGGGGATATGATAGAAACTTTTAAATACATAAAGAAGAAAAACTGCTACAAGAGGACATAGTTTTAAATTAGAGGGGCAAAGGTTTAAAAGTAATATCAGGAAGAATTACTTTACTGAGAGAGTAGTGGACGCATGGAATAGCCTTCCTGCAGAAGTGGTAGCTGCAAATACAGTGAAGGAGTTTAAGCATGCATGGGATAGGCATAAGGCCATCCTTCATATAAGATAGGGCCTGGGGCTATTCATAGTATTCAGCATATTGGGCAGACTAGATGGGCCAAATGGTTCTTATCTGCCGACACATTCTATGTTTCTATGTTTCAATGACCGATGCAACAATTCAAATTAAAGAAGAGTAGGGGCATCAACCCCTTCCTATCACCTTTTTCTAATTGAGGTATATGGCGGCACTATAAATTTACCAGCTCGGTATCAGGCTAGGTAATATCAAAGTTCCCAAGGGTCTAGGTAACAATGTCTTATCCTCATTTAGCAATATGCATCTTTGCTAAGAGAATGATCAAACTTGACCAGGAGCCTTATCAATTACAGATCCACAACTGGGGACCTTTGACTATATACCAGGCTAAGTAACTTATCAATACCGCAAGCAATAAACAAAATATACGTTACCAAGGGTCAAAAGGTGAGTAGGGCTCCGGAGGGACGGTCAGCTCTCCAGAGGGTTCCCCGTGCTCCAGGATAAAATCCAAAGCTTTACCACGTTCTGATTTAGTTCTTTGTTTGTAGAATTTTTTTTCCTCCTTTCGGAATTTTTCTCTCCCATCCTGTCGATGATTAATATTCACAGACGTATCAAAAGAGTACACCCCGTTAGATAACGGTCTTCCAACCAAACCGGAGGGTGTGCACATATGGTAATAGTACTGTGAGATCATACATTACCCAAAATGCTTTGTGGTGAACGTGTAGTGTTACCTGCCGATACCTAGGCGGCAATGTTGTGTAACCTATAAATGTGAAGCTTTTAAGAGTTAAATTTATATAATGTGACTTCATGTTAAGTGGTAAACATCCACCACCTGGGACATACATCAAAAAGGGAGGCATACCCCCTGACACTTGAAGCAATTAAAAACCTAGATTCCCAGAAACTAGTATAACTGTTCTCACGTCATAAAGTTAAAATGTAGACAACAAATGTGTGGGTTTTGGATTTCACAGGTGCCTTATCATATGAAAATAACACAACTTTCTCATTAGCAGAAATCCAACTGAGCATGCTTTCCTAGATACCTCAGGAATACACGCTTATGGTGATACACACACAGGATATATATACGTTATTATACGATTATAGCATGTAACAAAATAAAACCAATATATGAAATATAAATCAACACATGTGATATATTTATTAACTTGGGTCAAAACTAAATACAATCCACTATTTGAACAGACAGACCTTTTATGTTTGTCTCATTAATAAATCTTATTATAAAGAGATGACAGACGTGTCCCAGAAAGAACCTTATCTCTGCTCATAGTCTAGTGATGAGGTAAAATTATTCCCTCAGATAGGCCCACATCTGCCAGGAAGAATCTTTCCTTGAACCCAATTTTTTTCTTTTACACAATGAAGGTTCATACAGAAGGGTGAATATAAGTACAACATGGCTGCTTATAGGCCATGATTACACGTTATAACAATAATAATGTATAAATGTTTATATACTTATGAAAAGGCATGACATAATCCCCCTCATTACAACTTAAACCAACGCAATAAATTGGATTATGTTGGAATGTTCAAGAGGGCTTTTCATATGGATCCTTTACGGAATATAAGTCCGACAAATGTTTCCTTTGATTTTCCATCTCTGCATGAATACTTAGCAAGTTCTTTTTCAGTGAACCACTCTCAAGTTCCAATTTCTTAATAGAGATGGAATTGGCGACTGTTACACTGGTGGCAATGACAGAACCTTCAACGCCAAAGATGATGGCGGCTACAATCACAGAAATGAACCGCTTTGGCCTTTGATTTGTAGTAAACTGTTCCCTGGTCAGGGTCTTTCTCGCCTGTTCCAGGATCTGTGTAATCCGTTCTTGGGAATAACCGATGTGTGCTTGATACCATGACTGAATCTCCGGCGTCAGAATTTCAGATACGTTGAACTGTCTTTCAACGAAGGTGCGTGGATCCAGACTGACGTAGATCTTCTGGGACAGGACCCTCTTATTCGTCAAGGTGAACCCCGCAGTATCCTGCAGCATAATCCCGGATGAAGGACCTGGTACAGCAATCGGCTCAGCGTGGAACTCCTTCCCCAAGATCAGAATGCCGTAGACAACAGCAATATCTCTCGATGTCATCTTGCCTACAAAACATTGTATGACAAATATAAATATACACATCTTTCACTTTTTATTCTGCAAGAAAAGAGTTTATTATACCATATACCTCAATTGACATTGGTTCTTTTTCCTTGAACAGAACAAGTTCTTATTCAGAAGTAAGGTAAGAGATAGTTAGTTACAGAGGAAACACACATAAGGATTGGTTAGTACACTTCTTTGTTTATACAATACCAATCCTGGGTTTCCGTCTTTAGCTGGAACCTTGATATCTCTTCATCTCTCTTCATCCAACTCCTTCTATTTCATGAAGTTGTGAGCTAGGATGACAAACACGTAATTGATTAATATGCACCCATTTTTCTACAAACTCATCCCCTTTGGAATTTTGATCTTGTAGACCACAGGTGACAATTTGTTAATGACGACGTATGGTCCTTTCCAGGAAGGTAAAAATTTCCTTTCCTTCATCTGATCCCGGGCAAAGTTATACAGGTAGACCTGATCGGAAATTTGATATTCCTTCTGAGTTTTAATGCGTACTGCTGTTTTCTCCATATTCTTTTGGGCAAATGCAAAAGCATGTTGAAGGTGCTTACGTAGATTTTCCATATACTGATGAGCAGTTGAAGCGTTTATCAAATTGTAGTCTGTTGTCCGGTAGAGTAAATGCTGAGGTAACACCATCTTTCTGCCCGTAAGCATTTCAAAAGGAGAAAGTTTGGTTGCTGTGCTTGGGTTGGCCCTGATGGCCATGAGAACCAAAGGCAATTTGACATCCCAGTCCTTACTGGATTTGTTAACAAATTTCTTTAGAATGTTGACAATGGTCTGGTTGTAGCGTTCCACTCCACCACTAGAGTCTGGCCAATAGGCTATGTGGAGCTTCCTCTTTACTCCCAGTATCTCCCAAATCTTTGACATGACCTCACTAGTGAAATGACTCCCACGATCGGACTTGATGCGTTGGGGAAGACCAAAGCTGGAAAATATGTGGTTAATGAGTAGAGAGGCACATACACTTGAGCTGCATGATTTGCAAGGCAAGCATTCCACTCATTTTGTAAATAGACAAGTTACGGTTAGCATGTATCTGTTGCCTTTTGATGAAGTTGTTACTGGTCCAATGAAGTCGATCTGGATGTCAGACCATGGCATGGACATCCCCCTTTTCATCAGCGGTGCCCGATGAGTTGGTACCTGTGGCTGTAATTGAGGGCAGATTAGACATCCTTGACAATATGTGCGAACATCTTGTAACATATGTGGCCAATAAGCATAGTCCCGTAACAATTCGCACGTTAATTTTTCACCTCGGTGGCCAGCTGTTGGGGCATCATGAGCATGTTGTAACATTAAACCTCAGTATGTTGCTGGTACTACCCATTGTGCGATACCGTTCTTCGAGGTCCTTATCAACAATCCATCCTGTAATGAGAATTGGGACTTGCCCTTCATCAAAATCCGCAACTCTTCTTTACCTGCACAGTCTTCCATGGTTATGGGACAATTTTGTGGATCCTCAATGTGTTTGTAAAATACACCTATAACTGGATCCCCCTTTTGACTCGCAATGAGATCCTCACTGGGGGAATCTTGGCCGCACTGAACCACATTGGCCTCAGCCCCCTTTTGGGCCTGTCTTCTAGTCGTTGCATCCACTTGGACAGTCCCCATAAGGTCATCAACATCCAAGACTTTTCCATCAAGGGCTGCTCGTTGGGCGAGGGAATCTGCTAGATCATTCCCTTCCTTGTCCACTCCTGGATGTTTTGAATGATCTCTTACCTTTTTCCAGTGAATGGTAAGACTGTGGGCGGTGACCATTTCAGTACTAGGAACTTTGCTAGGTGCACATTCAACTTTTGGCCGTTGGATGAGTGCAAGTATACTGTTGTCTCTTTGCAATCACCTTGATGATCAATTGCTGGAGAAAGACGTGATGAGGAGTAGGAGGAGGAGGGGCATCAGGAGAAATAGATGAAGGGAAGGAATGACAGCTTCCTTCTGCTGAGGTTGAGGAGCCCTGACTGCTAGAGAAGAATTGTGGAGTGCTGGGAGATGCAGCGCTTGCAGCGTCAGGCTGTACCATTCTATTAGTGCCACGGTTCTTCCAGGCCACTTTATGGTGATGCTCTATGTGTTGACGCAGGGCCGTGGGGCCAACATTGGTACCCTGACTGCTCCTTACCTTCAGCCCACATATTCTTCATACTGCCGCACTTACGTCCTACAGAGACTTGATAAAAAATTCCCACACAGCTGAGTATAGCATTTTACCCTCAACACTCTATTGGAACACTCCATCCATTGGACTTCCACACTCCAAATGTTAGATCTGTTATTTTAAAATTGGAAAAAATAATTTGTGGGGTTAAATTAAAAATAAAAACCTACAATTCTGCCAAGGTTTTTGAGGTTTTCACATCATGGCATTTACTGTGTGCTAAAAATAGCATCACTTTCTTATTCTATGGCTCAATATAAATGCGCTAATACCAAACTAGCATTTTATTTTTTTATTTTTTTTTGTTTTACTACTTTTAAGCGAAAAAAAATCTATATTTTCTTTGCATCACCATTTTCTGACAGCAATAACTTTTTTATATTCTTGGTTTCTACAGAGCTATCTGAGGGCTTGTTTATTTTTTTAAAGAGACAAACTGAGCATTTTTGCGGTACGTACAACTTTTTGATCACTGTTATTAATGTATAACTTGTCATTTTTGTGGGTGAAAAGCAACCTAAAAAACTTGAATTGTGTGTTTTTCTTTTTTTTTTTTTCCATTACAGCAATCAGCACACATCTGAGGGGTTAAATGATGGGGTTCAATGGGATCACCATTCCCCATCAACACAGTGAAAACCCCATGAGTACAGATGATGTAGTAGATGTTACCTGCAATCTAACCACAGATAACACATAATCATAATAACACAGTTTGTGAGGCTGAAAAAAAGACATCCCTTGGTCCATTTTAGCCTGTTATCCTGCAAGTTATTAAATTCCAGAAAGATATCCAGAGTCCTCTGAAACTCTTTTAGTGAATTTACCATCACTACCTCCTATGGTACAGAATTCTATGGTCTCAATGCTCTTAAAGTAAAGAATCATTGTCTATGTTTGTGTAGAAACCTTCTTTCCTCTAAACATAAATGATGTCCTGTTGGATCAATTACCCCTGCGTCTATGATTTATCAGGGTTCAAATAAAAAAAGAAGTCATATGTGTACACATATTGATAAAAAACTGATACAGGCAAGATGCTGTAAAGCAGTGATCTCCTTTATTGAGTTAAAAGACAGAACCTTATATCAGAATTTTACTGGCAGACATCTGGCAGCTCTGGGCATCACATAACTTAAGCGAAACCCACAAAGCACAGTGAAACGAAACAGCTACATAGAAATGAGACATCTTCTTATCAGAAAGAGGATGTAAAACTAGACAGCAGAAGTTAGCATTTCTGAGAAGAGAGAGAGAGAGAGAGGGGGGGGGGTGTCAACTGCTTCCTTGCACCTGCAAAGCATTTAACATTTCACTAACATCTTACTGAACTCTGGTTCAGAGAGACAAAATGGAAGTTCGATCTCCCACAATTCCCCCATTTTGATAAATCTGTGAACTGTTACCGCCCAAAGGTACTTCAGAACAAGCTAACCTTATTCTGCCTTAACAGGATTCCCTTCACGCGAGAACAGTACCCCAGATCCTCTCAATAATCTTGATATTGTTTCCCCTTCTTACAAACTTTATTAATAAGCATAAGCTTGATTTCAATAAAAATAACTAGTATAATTAGTACCACTTGTGCTATCATTTGTATGAGTCTCATGAGCCAGCCACCCAGCCTTTTGAACCAATTGGCAGGATTTGGGAAAGAATAGGTGCCTCCCCACCATGAGTCTTTGTCTGCACTTTTTTCCTGTAACCATTTGTCGCTTATGGTTTTCACCTTTTCTATTCCAGCTTTTACCTGTAGGTTACCTTGGGAATCTATATAATGGCAACAAGTAGGTTCTACCACCTGAAACATACTGTACCTCCTTCCTTTGTTGTCAGGTAGTCTAAAACCAAGGTTTATTGATTGGTGACAATGATTATCTTATTCTGGACAATGTTAGAGGTGTTCATGAGTCTTAACACCTCCCATATCTGATCATCCAAATGATCAGTTGTCACTACTAGCTTGTCCCACATCTGCATTACCATGGGTTACAAGAAAAAGGTACT
Organism: Bufotes viridis; assembly: GCA_033119425.1. Lineage (NCBI taxonomy): Eukaryota > Metazoa > Chordata > Amphibia > Anura > Bufonidae > Bufotes > Bufotes viridis. The sequence goes on along the minus strand of CM065592.1, from coordinate 144,752,001 downwards.
GAAAAACTTATTAGAGATGCTCATCTCTACTACGTGAGGTTTACCATTTAGTCTGGGTGTATTGTCCTTGGCTCTTTGATACATAGTATGTTTAGGAACAGCGTTTATATCTATGTCGGAAGGGGGTATTATAAAGTAAGTCGGGCAATTGTACATAAACCAGTGACATTTCTGGGCAACCACTTGTATGCCTTATGCCCACAGACCAGGAATATATCTTCTGGGTCTGCAACCACCGTACTATTAAACAACTGAGTTATCAATTTGGCCGGTCGGACACCTTCTGACAGTTTTGATCTCTTTTCCTGACCCTCTGAGGAGTTAGATGTTATTCCAGTAATTAAATCAACTAAAGTTCGGTTGTTGCAGGCCAGATTCTCACCCTTTACAGGATTTATACCAACACACTGCACCAGGCTGTTGGTATTGCACATGACTATGGACTAAACAAGGGGCTAGGCCAAGGAGTATGGAAAAACAAGGACAACATTTGTTTACCATGAGCCAGGGTGCTCAGCCCATCCTGAAACAGGTAAGGGTACTTCCGTGTCTCTAGTTTTAGACTTAACCTGCTTCATGCCTGAGAAAAAGATAGTAGAGTTGGCCAGTTCAGTCAATTCAGAAAAACTGAGGGGCACAGCGAAATAGGGCATACTGGCTGAACTCACAGGACTGGCAGTACAGATCCAGCAGTCTCTCAATTTTTCAATGTCATTTATTCCTTCAAACAGCATCTGATGGTGCCATATCAAAGCATTGTCCCATTCACTATTCAGTGGACGAAACACGGTGGACACGCTCAGGGTCAGAGCCACTGTCAGCAGAAGGACATTCATCCTGTGGTTCCAAGACTTTCTTGCAGTGAGAAGTTTGTATCGAGTTGGGCTTTCCTTCAACCTTTATAATGGTCAACAGTACTTGAAAGGGACTATCGAATTTTGGATCTAGTCCTTTTCTCACATGCCTCTGTATCACCACCCAGTCTCTGGGCTGCAAACTGTGAGTTCCTTCTACTGAGTCAGGATCTGGAAGTGAAGCAAACACCTGTTTATGCGAGTGTTCCAGCCTTTTTGTTCTAGCCGCATGTAATTGGTCAGACTGTCATTATTAATCTGTAGCTGCTGAGGAAAGTATAACCCTAACCTGGGGGTACTTCCAAACAGGATCTCAAATGGGGACAACCCTGTCTTCTTGTTTGGGGGTGGTCCTTACTGAATATAGGGCCAGAGGTAAGAACTTTGTCCAGCGCCTCTGAATCATCTGCATGGCCTTTTGTATTTTCAGTTTCAATGTGCCATTCAGGAGCTCGATTCGGCCGCTGCTTTGGGGTTGGTAAACTGTATGGAAGGCTTGGGTCACCCCTAATGTTTGCATAACTTCCCTCATCAATTCACCTTTGAAATGAGAACCTCTATCTAACTCAATAACCTCAGGAAGACTATACCTGCATATCAGTTCACTGACCAGTTTCTCAGCCGTATTCTTGGCATTGGCTTTGGCTATTGGGAAGGCTTCCGGCCAACCTGAAAAGAGATCAACACACACAAGAACAAACTCATACACTCCTACCTTTGGTAGTTGTATGTAGTCTATCTGCAGTCTGTGAAACTGGTAAAGTGTCCTGGGGATGTGATTGCTTGGAGTCTTCACCACTTGACCGGGTTTATTCAGTGTAAAGACCATACAGCCTTGTGTGAATCGAGCTGCTACCGTAGAAAACCCTGGAGCAATCTATCCTGTATTAATCACACTTAGCATGGCACCTTTTGATAGGTGAGTGGGCCCGTGGGCCTCCTGAGCCATAGCTGGGTACAGAGGGGGTGGGAAATTTTGTCCTTGTTTTTTCATACTCCTTGTTCATCTGGCCTAGCCCCTTGTTTAGTCCATAGTCCTGTGCAATACCAAAACCATACTTTGAATCTATATAGATGTTCACCTTCTTCCCCTCAGCCAATTTATATGCCTTCAGCTCTGCCTCTTGCGCAGACATGTGTGGAGGGAGTGGTTCAGCAATGGCTACCTCAAGCTGTATGACCACTGCATATCCAGTGTGGAACCGACCATCCTCTCCCATAAAGCTGCTTCCATCTACAAAATACTCAAGATCAGGGTTATGAAGAGGTTTTTCATGCATATGAGAAAATCCAGAAGTTTCTTGTTGCATCAACTGTATACAATCATGAAGATCATTTTCAGCTAAATCAGACAAAAGGCTACCTGTGATACCCTCCCCCATTTTTGAATCTGTAATTGGTAACAAAGTAGCAAGATTCAGAGTAGTACATCTTTTGAAAGAAATATTGTCTGGCATGAGAAGTGCACATTGGAGTCCGAGTTGTCTAGCCATAGAAATATGTTTTTGCTGCACCTGTGTGAGAATGCCCTGTATGTGATGAGGTGTTTGCACAACTACTGGGTAGTCTAACACTATTTCAGAGGCTTTTTCAATCATTGCATGCATTGTTGTGACTGCCCTAACACAGGAGGGGGTGCCGCAAGCAACAGGGTCCAATCTAGCTGAAAAGTACGCCACTGGGCGCTGATGTTCTCCATGTTTCTGAGTTAGCACAGCAGTACTGTGACCCTGCATTTCAGAACAGAACAGGTTCAATTCCTCATCATACTTTGGAATGCCTAATGCAGGGGCTGACATTAAGCAAAGTTTGAGTGTATGAAAATTATTTACAGCTTCTTCTATAAGACAGAATCGATTAGAGGGTAAGCAATCATACAAGGGTTGCATCAACTTAGAGGCATGTCTGATCCATGGGCAACAATATGACACAAGTCCTAAGAAAACCCCAAGGGACTGCACTCCTTTGGGGACTTGCATTTTCTCCACTGCCTCTTTCCTTTCTGGGGTCAGGTGCTGAATACCATGTGACAAACAATGTCCCAGGAAGATTACTCTATCCTTCCAGAATTGTAATTTATCCTTAGAGACTTTATAGCCATTTTGATAAAGAAAAAATCAACAATGACAGTGAAGCTTCTTTGCAGATATCTGGACCCTCTGCGCACAGGAGCAGATCATCCACTTACTGAAGGAGTATCATAGATTCCGGAGGAGGTATCCAATTAGTGAGAACAGATTGTAAAGCCTGTGTGTACATAGTAGGTGAATTCTGTGCACTTGGGGCAAAACAGTCCAGGTGTATTGATTACCCCTAAATGTATACGCAAATAAATACTGACAGTCAAAATGTAATGGGACACTGGAAAAAGCATTTGCTAGATCAATCACTGTGAAACATACAGCTGTATGTGGGACATGTGATAACAAAGTGTGTGGATTTAGGACTATAGGGGTCCGCAAAACTGATACTTTGTTCAGTACCCGGAGGTCATGAACCATTCTATAACTAATAGGTTATCCCTTTACTGGCTTCTTCTTTACTGGAAACAAAAAGTATTTGCAGGGGATACAATTTTTATCAATACCCCTGCCTGAAGAAAAGCGTTTATCTGACTAGCCACGGCCATCTCCTGTGCATGACTAAGAGCATACTGTTTAACCCGGCGAGGCTGGCAACCCGGGCTTAAGATGGACTACTACTGGGGTTACTGGCATCCTCCCTATATCTGTTTTAGAAGTTGCCCATAACTCCTGAGGAACTGCCTGGAGTGCCTCCAGGTCTGGGGCATCATGCTCAGGAATCTGTGAGTCTGATAAGAACACATAAGTCTCTTCAGGAGTGTCAAAATCTACCCTAGTAGTACCATCAGGATAGAAATGTATGTGTGCCCCCAGGGCTTGTAGGACATCAGTCCCTAGGAGAGGTTCGGGTAAATTGTTTTTCACCAGGAGTTGTGTAACCACTGTACTGTCTTTAATTTTTTATTTTACAGGTTCAGATTCACAAACATATATGGTTTCCCCGGTGAATCCTGTTGCTGGTACATGCCAGGGGGACAATTGATAGGGTTGAAGGAAGGACTGGTCTATTACCGTCTTGGCTGCCCCTGTGTCGACCAAAAAGGGTCCTGCTTTCTTATTACCTATGGACACGGGTACATGCAGTTAAATCCCCACCTACTTAGTTTTAGTGAGCAGTACCGTCACGGGGTTGCCTGTTTCCTAGCAGGTGTTCCCTTGCAAAACAGACTGGTCTGTCTGACCACTGGTCTGTCCTGCGCTATTGTTCTGTGCTGCCTTGGGGCATGGCAATTTCTTCTCACATGTCCTGGCTTCCCACAGTTATAACACTTAAAGAACTTGGGGCCAGCTCCTTGACTTACAAATTTTACTGTGAACTTTTTCATGTCTAATTCCAGACCTTTAACAGCAGCAATAAGCTGGGGCAGTGGTGTAATTCTCAATTTGGGTTTATATGCCTTCAACTTGGCTTGGAGGGCTGGTCTAAGTCCCTCCATGAAGGCCGAAGTTAGCAACTTTACCCCTATTTGGCCAGCCTGATCCCACCCCATGTCAGTCCATACAGTTCTTAGTCCGACTGCATAAGTCTCCACTGTTTCCTGTGGTCCCTGAACTATATCTTTCAGGCTCCTAGCACTCTCATTTTCCATTGTTCTGTGCCCATTCTGTAAATAACTGACAAAATTGAGTTCCTGATGATAAAGTCCGTTCCGAGTCTGTTCACCGGGTCTTTGTGCGTGTTCTGTCAAGAAAATGTCGACTGACTGATATTGGGATTCCCCTAACTTTAATAACATAAGATCTTGTAAGTCTGCCCAAGTGGCTCTGTAGGTGGACTGAATCTGTTGCAACAACCTTGCAGTCGGCATAGGTCTTGTCATGGGGTCAGGCAGTCTGGCCAAAAGTCCCCATTGGACATTGGGACTCCAAGGACGATACTCAGTCATGACATCCAGTTCCTGGAGAACTGATGCCTGTATCTGGGGCAACTGGTCCCTGTTCTGTGGCAGGTCCAACCTCTAGTGTTGATCGCGAATATTCTAATAGCGAATTGTTATCGCGAATATTGGCACTTCGAAAATTTGCGAATATCTAGAATATAGTGCAATATATTCATAATCATGAATATTCTAGATTTTTTTTCATCAGTACCCATGATCCCTCACTGTAGTTTGTGGGCCAATGACAAGGCTGCAATATCTTTAGGAGTAGTGTTGATTGTGAATTTTCACAATCAAGAAAATAATGACTGGAGATAACAAATTCTCGAATTTGCGAATTGTGATATATTGTGAATTCGAATATTGCCCATGCCGCTCATCACTACCAGCCACAGCAGCAGCGGGAGCTGCCTGTTGTTGCCTTTGGTATTGACTACGGGTCAAAACAGGATATATTCCTGCTGGTCTGGTTTTGGGTGCTCCACAGACTCTACAAGTCCCTGTCCAGTCAGGGTTCTGTGTTCCACAGACCCTACATGTCCACCCTTGCGGACCAAACATGTTTTCTCTGTGTGTTGAAGGAAGTGCATTGGGGTAAGGAGGGGGTCTGTGGTTACTGTCAAACTTTTTGTCCATGTAGTCAGTCTCCTGTTTTAATTTACATAACAGTCTTCCTTAGATTACTTCTCTCCATTCCTCTGACTTTGTCTCATGTGTGATCTTAATCCAGACATCAACAGTTTTTTTATATCCATTATCTTTAATCCATCCACCAAAAGTTCGCTTGAACTTTTCCCACACCTCCAAATCCAAGTTTCCATGTTTCATACCTGCCTTTTGCAACACCTTATCAACATTCTTTAACCCATCTTTTCCTCCCCTTTCTTCAACTAAGATTTTGCTGTCTTATAACCCTCTTGGACACTAAAGTTATTTCCCATGACTATTATATCTTGTTATTTTTACTATATACCAAGAAAATGTACAAATCCAGATGTCTATTGTTCCTCCAGTCTACTTCCTTAAGAATTTCCTCACTACTCGTTAGTGTATTCTTATTATTATAGACTGATAATTATTCCCAGGACTTACCACCCATTCATAGGGTTCCATGGAAGCTGATTTCCTTCTATTGCATTAACAGTGATTCTCCACAAGATATATACTACACACTTCAAATAAACCAATATCGCAACAACTAATCCAAATGTGTCCCAGTCAAAGTTACCATCGTCAGTCATTTTTGTCTTTACCCAATAATCATAGGAATATCATCTCTTTAGCGTTCTTTACCAAAAATAGGCTGGACTGTAAATCAGCTTTTTAAGACTCCAACCCCACACTGATTTGGACAGACAGGAGATGAGGCACAGATTATAGTAAGATAAAGTCTCTTACCTTGCAGCTTCTTTGAGTAGATCTGTAAGTCCTCTGACCGTCTGACCACGGTAATCGAGGTGTAGAGGGAGAGCCAATTAGTCCAGTCCCACGTTTGGTGTGCCAAATTTGGTTGGGGCAATTACCCCTGCGTCTATGATTTATCGGGTTCAAATCAAAAAAGAAGTCATATGTATATACATATTGAGAAAAAACTGATACAGGCAAGATCAGATAATATAGAACCTGCCAGACGATGTGTCGTCAGTATAAACATCTTAATGTAATGAAAATAATTAAAGGGAATGAGCAAGACTTGCTGGTAACAAACACCCAATCATGGTATACTTATTAAATAGGGATTACTTCCCTGCTTATTCTGCTCCAGGTGTAAAATGCTCCACTGGGCCTAATCTCAGTATGGATATGGACTAAACTCTCTAAAAATATTATTTTATTATCCAAATATAAAACACTCATTACACCAATCCCTTATAACTAGAGATGTCCCGAACTATTCGCCGGCGAACGGTTCCCGGCGAACATATGCGATGTTCGCGTTCGCCCCTATACTTTATCATTGAGCAAACTTTGACCCTGTACCTCACAGTCAGCAGACACATTCCAGCCAATCAGCAGCATACCCTCCCTCCCAGACCCTCCCACCTCCTATCAAAAGCAAGGACGGCATCCATCTTAGATTCATTCTGAAGCTGCAGTGTTAGTAGTTGTAATCGCAATGCGATTAATATAACCTGTATTAATCGCATTGCGATTACAACTTAGAGCTGAGTTCCTAATGTTGTATTGCTAGAATATAACGAAGATTGAGAATATAGCGCTATATTCTCAATCTTCGTTATATTCTAGCAATGCAACCATTAGGAACTCAGATCTAAGTTGTAATCGCAATGCGATTAATACAGGTTATATTTATCGCATTGCAATTACAACTTACTGTAGATCTGAGTTCCTAATGGTTGTATTGCTAGAATTATTGTGATTATTGTGGCCAGAAAGAGTCCCTGTGGGTTTTAAAATTTGCCTGTCTATCGAAGTCTATGGCGGTTCGCCCTGTTCGCACGTTCGCGAACATTTGCATAAATTTGCGTTCGCCTTTCGCGAACGAAACATTTTATGTTTGCGACATCTCTACTTATGACCTTAAATGGGATATATTCATATACCTCCAAGGTAGCGTTTTCAGAAATACTATCAGTGCCATGAGCGTTACTAGAGAGACAGCAGGAGTTTAGGGAGTTAAATATGTGGCTCAGGGGCTGGTATAGGAAGGAAGAGTTTGGTTTTATGGAGAACTGGGCAGACTCTCTGTCGGCTACAGGATCTACAATAGAGGCTGGCTGAACCTTAATGGGGAGGGTCCAAGTGCTTTGGGGGGAAAATGGATAGCTAGTGAAACAGTACTGTGAGTCAGTATGACATGCAGATGACAGGTGTCATTCTTAGAATGACTTCACTTATTTGGTAGTATGGGGTAAAAACTGACCAAATAAGTCAAGTGTGAACTTGAGCCATATAGGTCAATGTTAGAGGCAAGAAGAAGGGCACTCCTTTTACACCGTCGTCAGCTGATTCCACATAGATTTATACAGAACCTGTTCTGTTACACATAGTTCCCCCATTACCGAGTGGTGAAGTGGCAACAGCATGAGGAGTCAACACAGTGGCCCAGTCACAGAGTGGTGAGGTTGGGAATCACATGAGGAATTGCATGAGGAGTCAACACAGTCACAGAGTGGTAAGGGGGTGGGAATCGCATGAGTCATCAACACAGTCAGCCAGTCACAGAGTGGTGAGGGTGAGAATCGCATGAGGAATCGCATGAATCGTCAACACAGTGGCCCTGTCACAGACTGGTGAGAGTGGGAATTGCATAAGTTGTCAACACAGTGGCCCAGTCACAGAAGGGGCCATGCTGATCGTCTGGTGGCTTGATGAAAAATTCCTACAGCGCAGAGTATGGTATTTTTCCCCCACCACTCCATGCTGACTGCCTACTACCACTGCCTCTGTGAACCAGTGCACTACTACTTCTTTCCGCACAGGTAGGCTCCTACATAGCAGGTGGTCTCTGACTACAGATCTCACACTGCTTCCACTCTGCTGACTCACAGCCACGCTACCTTCCTGCAGGCTCAGCCGCTGCCTCACACGATCTTCTCATGATAAATAGTAACATAGTAACATAGTACATTAGGCTGAAAAAAGAAATCTGCCCATACAGTTCGGCCTGTCATCCTGCTAGTTGATCCAGAGGAAGGAAAAAAAAACCTGTGAAGTAGAAGCCAATTTTCCCCACTTAAGGGGAATAAAAAAATTCTCTCCCAACTCCAATTAAGCAATCAGAATAACTCCCTCAACAACCCATCTCTAGAAGCTATAGCCTGTAAAATTATTACACTCCAGAAATACATCCAGGCCCCTCTTGAATTCCTTTATTGTACTCACCATCACCACCTCCTCAGACAGAGAGTTCCATAGTCTCACTGCTCTTACCGTAAAGAATCCTCTACTATGCTTGTATACAAATCTTCTTTCCTCCAGACGCAGAGGATGTCCCCTCGTCACAGTCACAGTCCTGGGGATAAATAGATGATGAGAGAGATCTCTGTACTGACCCCTGATATATTTATACATAGTTATTAGATCTCTCCTCAGTCTTTTTTCTAAGGTGAATAACCCTAATTTTGATAACCTTTCAGGGTACTGTAGTTGCCCCATTCCAGTTATTAATTTAGTTGCCCTTCTCTGAACCCTCTCCAGCTCTGCTATGTCTGCCTTGTTCACAGGAGCCCAGAACTGTACACAGTACTCCATGTGTGGTCTGACTAGCGGTATGTAAAATGGTAGGACTATGTTCTCATCACGGACGTCTATGCCCCTTTTGATGCAACCCATTATCTTTTTGGCCTTTGCAGCAGCTGCCTAACACTGGTTTTTGCAGCTTAGTTTGCTGTTTATTAAAATTCCTAAATCCTTTTCTATGTCAGTGTTACCGAGTGTTTTACCATTTAGTATGTACGGGTGACTTGCAATATTCCTTGCCATGTGCATAACTTTACATTTGTCAGTGTTAAACCTCATCTGCCACTTGTCTGCCCAAGCCTCAAATCTATCCAGATCCCTCTGTAGCAGTATATTGTCCTCTACCGTGTTAATTACTTTACACAGTTTAGTTTCATCTGCAAAAATTTATATTTTACTATGCAAGCCTTCTACAAGAGCATTAATAAATATATTAAAAGAATAGGGCACAGTACTGACCCCTGAGGTACCCCACTAGTGACAGTGACCCAATCTGACCACTTACAGACATTTTCTCCCAGTCCGAGCACCCACATTTTATATACTAACAGTTATTATGTGGTACAGTGTCAAATGCTTTGGAGAAGTGCAGATATACGACATCCATTGATTCGCCGCTGTCAAGTCTAGAACTTACCTCCTCATAGAAACTTATTAAGTTAGTTTGGCATGACCGATCCCTCATGAATCCATGCTGAAATGGCGTTATTTGCTAATTTCCGCTGAGATCCTCTAAGATAGCATTTCTCAGAAAACCTTCAAACAGTTTCCCCACAACAGATATAAACTTACCAGCCTATAGTTTCTGGTCTCTGTTTTTGGACCCTTTTTGAATATTGGCACCACATTTGCTATGCACAAATCCTGTGGAACATTCCCTGTCATTATAGTCCACAAATATCAGAAACAAGGTCTGGTTATGACATTACTTAATTCCCTTAGGTTACGGGGGTGTATGCCATCCGGTCCTGGCGATTTGTCTATTTTAATCTTTTTAAGTCGCTGTTGTACTTCTTCTTGGGTCAGACAGGATACTTTTAATGGGGGATTTATTTTTACATTCAGCATTTCATCTGACATTTTATTTTCATCAGTGAATAAATTAGAGAAAGAAATATGTAACAGCTTTGCTTTTTCCTTGTCGCTCTCTGCAACTCCCCTCATTACTCTTTAACCTCTTAAGGAATCGGCCCGATTTCACCTTAAGGACCTGGCCATTTTTTGCAAATCTGACCAGTGTCACTTTATGGGGTGATAACTTTAAAATGCTTTTTCTTATCCAGGCCATTCTGTTAATGTTTTTTTGTCACATATTGTACTTCATGACAGTGGTAAAACGAAGTCGAAAAATTTCATTTTTATTTATAAAAAGATACCAAATTTACCAAAAATTTTGAAAAATTAGCAATTTTCCAAGTTTCAATTTCTCTACTTCTATAATACATAGTAATACCGCCCAAAAAAGTTATTGATTTACATTCCCCATATGTCTGCTTCATGTATCGATAATTTTGGGAATGACATTTTATTTTTTGGGGATGTTACAAGGCTTAGAAGTTTAGAAGCAAATCTTGAAATTTTTCAGAAATGTTCAAAAACCCACTTTTCAGGGATCAGTTCAGGTCTGAAGTCACTTTATGAGGCTTACATAATAGAAACCACCCAAAAATTACCCCATTCTACAGGGTGGGCCATTTCTATGGATACACCTTAATAAAATTGGAATGGTTGGTGATATTAACTTCCTATTTGTGGAACATTAGTATATGTAAGGGGGGAAACTTTTCAAGATGGGTGGTGACCATAGCTGCCATTTTGAAGTCGGCCATTTTGAATCCAACTTTTGTTTTTTCAATAGGAAGAGGGTCATGTGACACATCAAACTTATTGGGAATTTCACAATGGTGTGCTTGGTTTTAACGTAAATTTATTCTTTCATGAGTTATTTACAAGTTTCTGACGACTTATAAAATGTGTTCAATGTGCTGCCCATTGTGTTGGATTGTCAATGCAACCCTCTTCTCCCCCTTTTCACACACTGATAGCAACACCGCAGGAGAAATGCAAACACAGGCTTCCAGTATCCGTTAGTTTAAGGTGCTGCACATCTCGTATCTTCACAGCATAGACAATTGCCTTCAGATGATCCCAAAGATAAAAGTTAAGGCCCCTTTCACACGGGCGAGTTTTCCGCGCGGGTGCAATGCGTGAGGAGGACGGATTGCACCCGCACTGAATCCGGACCCATTCATTTCTATGGGGCTGTGCACATGAGCGGTGATTTTCATGCATCACTTCTGCGTTGCGTGAAAATCGCAGCATGCTTTATATTGTGTGTTTTTCACGCAACGCAGGCCCCATAGAAGTGAATGGGGCTGCGGGAAAATCGCAAGCATCCGCAAGCAAGTGCATATGCGTTGCGATTTTCCGCATGGTTGCTTAGCAACAGGACCCGATCTCTATTATTTTCCCTTATAACATGGTTATAAGGGGAAATAATAGCATTCTTAATAAAGAATGCATTGTAAAATGAAGAGGAAGGGGTTAAAAATAATAAAAGTTAACTTACCTTAGCCACTTGATCGCGTAGTTGCGATCTCTCCTCTCTTTCCCTGCATCAGCTAGGATCTACAGGACCTGTGATGACGTCACATCACATGGTCCAATCACATGGTCCATCTTACCATGGTGATGGACCATGTGATTGGACCATGTGATGCGACGTCATCACAGGTCCTTTAGATCTTAGCTGATGCAGGGAAAAGATAGGAGAGATCGCAACTACGCGATCAAGTGGCTAAGGTAAGTTAACTTTTATTATTTTTAACCCCTTCCTCTTCATTTTACAATGCATTCTTTATTAAGAATGCTATTATTTCCCCTTATAACCATGTTATAAGGGAAAATAATCAATTCTCCAGAAGACCCGAAACCGGACTTCAGTGATGAAGTCCGGCTTCGGGTTGGGTACCAAACATTGCGATTTTTCTCACGCGCGTGCAAAACGCGTTACAAACGTTTGCACCCGCGCGGGAAAAACGCGCATATTCCCGCAACGCACCCGCCTCTTATCCGGGCGTCAAACATGACGCCTGTGTGAAAGAGGCCTAAGGGGTCAGATCAGGAGACCTTGGGGGCCATTCAACTGACCCATGATGACCAATCCACTTTCCAGGAAACTGTTCATCTAGGAGTGCTCGGACCTGACACCCATAATGTGGTGGTGCACCATCTTGCTGGAAAAACTCAGGGAACGTGCCAGCTTCAGTGCATAAAGAGGGAAACACATCATCATGTAGCAATTTCGCATATCCAGTGGCCTTAAGGTTTCCACTGATGAAGAATGGCCCCACTATCTTTGTACCCCATATACCACACCATACCATCATTTTTTTTTTCCCAACAGTCTTGGAGGGATCTATCCAATGTGGGTTAGTGTCAGACCAATAGCGGTGGTTTTGTTTATTAACTTCACCATTCACATATAAGTTTGCCTCATAACTGAACAAAATCTTCTGCGTAAACTGAGGGTCCTGTTCCAATTTTTGTTTTGCCCATTCTGCAAATTCAGTGCGCCGATCTGTATCATCCTTGTTGAGATGCTGCAGTAGCTGGAGTTTGTAAGGGTGCCATTTGTGAGTAGCTAATATCCGCCAAAGGGATGTTCGACTAATGCCACTCTCCAGTGACATGAGGCGAGTGTTACGCTGTGGGATCTTGCTGAATGAAGCTAGGACAGCCACTGATGTTTCTTCATTAGTGACAGATTTCATGTGTCCACATTTTGGCAAATCCAACACTGAACCAGTTTCACGAAACTTAGCAAGCAGTTTGCTAACTGTAGCTTGGGAGATGGGTGGTCTCGTAGGGTGTCTTGCATTGAAATCTGCTGCAATGACCCGGTTACTGCGTTCACCAGACATCAACACAATTTCTATCTGCTCCTCACGTGTTAACCTCGGCGACACGTCAATGGCTGTAAACAAAGAGAAACTTGTAAATAACTCATGAAAGAATAAAGTTGCGTTAAAACCATTGTTTTTCTTGCGAAATTCCCAATAAGTTTGATGTGTCACATGACCCTCTTCCTATTAAAAAAAACAAAGTTGGATTCAAAATGGCTGAATTCAAAATGGCCGCTATGGTCACCACCCATCTTGAAAAGTTTCCCCTCTCACATATACTAATGTGCCACAAACAGGAAGTTAATATCATCAACCATTCCCATTTTATTAAGGTGTATCCATATAAATGGCCCACCCTGTAGAAACTACACCCCTCAAGGTATTAAAAACTGATTTTAAAAACATGATTAACCCTTAGTTTTTCCTCAAGAGTTAATGGCAAATGGAGATAAAATTTCAGAATTTCGATTTTTTGTTACCGTGCCTCAAAAAAAGTGCAATATAGAGCAACCAAAAACCATATTTACCCTAAAATAATACAAAAACAATGCCACCTTATCCTGTAGTTTCCAAAATAGGGTCACTTTTTTGGAGTTGCTACTGTAGGGGTGCATCAGGGGGGCTTCAAATGGGACATGGTGTCAAAAAAACAGTCCAGCAAAATCTGCCTTCCAAGAACTATATGGCGTTCCCTTGCTTCTACGCTCTGCCGTTTGGCCATACAGCAGTTTACAACCACCTATAGGGTGTTTCTGCAAACTAGAGAATCAGGGCAATAAATATTGAGTTTTGTTTGGCTGTTAACCCTTGCTTTGTTACTGGAAAAATGGATCAAAATGGAAATTTTGCAAAAAAATTGCCATTTTCAGAGAGTTTTTATTTTTTGTTATTTACATCGTTGAACTGACAGGTTAGATTGTGTGCTATTTCTATACAGCAGGTTGCTGCGGACACGGCAATACCAAATATGGCTACTTTTTTGGGGGGTTTGTTTCAGTTTTACATAGTAACATAGTAACATAGTATATAAGACCGAAAAAAGACATTTGTCCATCCAGTTCGGCCTCGTTTCCTACAAGTTGATCCAGAGGAAGGCAAAAAAAACCTGTGAGGCAGAAGCCAATTTTCCCCACTTAAGGGGAAAAAATTCCTTCCTGACTCCAATCAGGCAATCAGAATAACTCCCTGATCAACGACCTTTCACTAGTAGGTGTAGCCTGTAATATTATTACACTCCAGAAATAAATGCAGTCCCTTGAATTCCTTTATTGTACTCACCATCACCACCTCCTCAGGCAGAGAGTTCCATAGTCTCACTGCTCTTACAGTGAAGAATCCTTTTCTATGTTTGTGTACAAACCTTCTTTCCTCCAGACGCAGGATGTCCCCTCGTCACAGTCACAGTCCTGGGGATAAATAGATGATGGGACAGATCTCTGTACTGACCACTGATATATTTATACATAGTTATTAGATCTCCCCTCAGATCTCCCCTCAGTTTTTTTAATGTCTCCACATTCTGAAAGCCATATATATATATTTTTTACCGTGACTGTCTTATGTAGGGGCTAATTTTTTGCGGGATGAGATGTCGGTTTGATTGGCGCTATCTTGGGGTGCATATGACATTTTGGTCGCTTGCTATTACACTTTTTGTGATTTAAGGTGACAAAAATGGCTTTTGACACCGTATTTATTATTATTTTTTTGTTGTGTTCACCTGAGGGGTTTGGTCATGTGTTATTTTTATAGAGCAGGTTGTGTCGGACGCGCCGATACCTAATATGTATACTTTTTATTTATTTATTTATTTAAGCTTTACACAATATTATCATTTTTTAAAACAAAAAAAAATCATGTTTTAGTGTCTCCATAGTCTTAGAGACATATTTTTTTTTTGGGGGGGGCGATTGTCCTATGTGGGGTATCATTTTTTGCGGGATGAGATGACAGTTTGATATTTTTGGGTGCATATAACATTTTGATTGCTTGCTATTACAGTTTTTGAGATGTGAGGTGACAAAAATGTTTTTTTTTTACATTTTTTTACATTGTTTTTATTTTATTTTTTTAACGGTATTTACCTGAGGGGTTAAATCATGTGATATTTTTATAGAACAGGTTTTTACGGATGCTTTGATACATAATATGTATACTTTTTTTTATTTATTTTACTTTAACACAATAATAGCATTTTAGAAAAAAAAAAGTACTATTTTGGGAGGCATATGCCTTTTTGATCACTTGGTATTACACTTTTTGTGATGCAAGGTGACAAAAAAATGGCTTTTTTACCCCATTTTTGGGTTTTTTTACGGTATTTGCGTGAGGGGTTAGGTCATGTGATAATTTTATAGAGCAGATTTTTACGGATGCGGCAATACCTAATATGTGTAGTGTATTTGATTTTTTTAATTTTTATTCAATGATATGTATTCTTTTAATTTGTTTCACTTTTTTTACTTTTTTTGGACCCAGACCCACTTGGTTCTTGTAGATCCAGTGGATCTGGTGTCTATATAATACAGTAAGTACACTATATAGTGTACTTACTGTAATTTTTACTTTACAAAGTCTGAATAGGCTTTTGCCTTTAGCAAAAGCCTATTCAGAGTTTCAGTGCCATGGACAGAGCATCACCCGCTGCCAGAACAGAGCAGCGGGTGATGGGAATGGAGGGTAGCTCCCTCCCTCTGCTATCCCATCCTGTCAGGGGGCTGCAAAGGCACAGCAGCCCCCCGATGGGAAAGGGAGGGAGCTCCCTCCCTGTTAACCACTTCCATACAGCGGTCCGTACGGACTGCAGTATGGAAGGGGTTAAACTGCTGACATCTGTAGCACAGATGTCAGCAGTTTATAGCAGGGGGTCAGCAATGTGCTGACCCCCTGCTATACCCACTAGACACCAGGGAAATCATTTGAAAGGAGGCGGGTGGGGATCACCATTGCTACAGAAAGCGCAGCAAATCGCAGGTCTGAATTGACCTGCCGTTTTCTGCGATCGCTGACATGGGGGGGTCATAGGACCCCACTGGGAATTGTGCCAAGGTGCCTGCTAAATGATTTTAGCAGGCACCATGTTCCGATCACCGCCATGTGCGCAGCGGTGATCGGATATTCGCATGATGTACATGTACGCCCTGCGTCCTTAAGTACCAGGACACAAGGACGTACATGTACACCCTGCGTCCTAAAGAGGTTAAAGGGCTGACACTTTCAGATTTATACTTTTTAACATTTATAAAATTGAAGAACATTTTAGGGTTAGTTTTACTCTCTTTGGCAATTACGTCTCTAGTTTGGTTGCTTTTATTTGTTTTTTACATGTCTTCCTACTGGGTCTCCGGGTTAGGGTGAACGTTGCTGGATACCCACAGCTGTGGTGCCAAACAGAATAGTGGGATCCACACGTGTTACTGTGTATCAGGTGTCGCTACACTAAGGCACCCTGATCTACACCCTTCCCTGTCTCTCCAATATCAATCATCGCAGCTGGTCAGAGAGCAGTGGAACATTGCAGTGTCAATTTTCTCATGTACACTGGTGTTTCCTAGTTCTCTATGTGCTAGTGCAGTATCAGCTGCGGATGATTAGTTTTTTATGTGAATCCCATCTCCACTCTCCATAGGTGAACCTGGACAACCATTCCAGGCTAATGGAGGTATTTTGTTATTGGGACACATTTTTCATTATCCCTATTTGGTCACACAGTGGGGGTGGGACATCACACACATGGTGGTTTTTCACTAGCCACTTTTTTTGTTGAGCACATTTGTCCAGTGCCACCACACTTGCCTATTATTTTGTAGGGATTTTCAGGTTATGTTGTTCTTCCTCTTTTTTTTGCATGTTCTACTTTTTTCCTTATAGTTTTTTTAATGCTTCTTTGCTACCCTTCTGCTTTAGTGATTTATATGTCTTCTTTATGTCATTTATTGCTTTCTTTACATTTCTATTTATCCACATTGGTTTCATTTTGTTCCTTAACCTTTTATTCCCATACGGCATGTACCTCTCACAATAAGATTTTAGGATGCTTTTAAAGATATCCCATTTCGTGGCTGTATTTTTGTTTTGAGGACTTTGTCCCAGTTAGTTAGGCCTATAGCCTCACTTCGTTGGCTAAATTGTGCTTTTTTGAAGTTTGGTATTTTTGTTCCTCCCTGTAGAAATGCTATTTTGAATGATAATTGGAAGGTTATTGCTTTGTGGTCACTATTTCCCAGGAGTCCCCCAACCTGCACATCTGTTGTTCTGTCAGGTCTATTGGATAATACTAAGTCCAGTATGGTCGTCCCTCTAGTGGGGTCTTGAACAAGTTGGGAAAGGTAATTGTCTTTGGTTATTGCCAAGAACCTGTTTCCTTTATGCGATGTACAGCTTTCAGTTTCCCAGTCTATATCTGGGTATTTGAAGTCCCCCATAATAACCACCTCATTATGATTTTCAGCCTCGTCTATCTCGTTTAGTAATAGAATTCCTGCGGACTCTGGTATATTAGGTGGTTTATAGTAAACTCCTATTAATAATTTATTATTGTTTTTAGCTCCATGTACCTCTACCCACAGTGACTCCACATGTTCATGTCCCTCACTTATATCTTCTCGGACTCTGGGTTTTAGATAGGACTTTACATAAAGGCAGACCCCTCCTCCTCTCCGGTTTTGACAATCCTTTCTAAACAGACTGTAACCTTGTACATTAACGACCCAGTCATAGCTATCATCCAGCCATGTCTCAGTTATTCCCACTATGTCATAGTCCTCCTCAAACATCACTAATTCCAGTTCCCCAGGTTTGTTAGTTAGGCTTCTGGCATTAGTGTACATACAATTAAGAGGTTTTTGTATATTTTGAACCCTACATCTTTCCTTCTGAACTGTTTTAGTCCCTCCTTCCATTCCTCCCACAGTTCCACTACCTTTCCCCCGGTCTCTATCTGCACTATCTGATGATGATGATGAAGCCCCCCCTTCACCCAGCTTCCACATGCAATTGGCCACATCATCGTCCACCACTATCTGCATATCACCCTCAACAGTGTCAGGGTCACATGCCTGACCACTCACAACACCAGCTCCCACGCAACTATCATCGTCGCTACTTGCCCGACTACTGGAGGAAGCAGCGGATCTCTCCTCCTCACCTGTCTGTCGGACATACTGTACTGTACTGTAACATTTACTGCAAGGGTAAAAGAGCAATAGTATCAGGCCACAATTTTGTACCAACTCCGCAACTACTGACTGACGCATCAAATTAAGTGTAAAAGAATTTTGAACACCCTAAAATGTGTGGTATCAAACCAGGTTTGGGTCAAAAACACAGAACAGGTGCAGATATTTCCATTACACCTTATATCTGAGTAGGCTTCACTACTGGTTTTGGCTCACAAAAAAAGATAGCGATAACTGATCAAATAACTGAAGTGGGAACTCACCCTAAGGCCCCTTTCACACGAGCTTGACAGATTAGGTCCGGATGCATTCAGGGTGCATTCAGGGAAACTCGCGCTATTTTGCAAGCAAGTTCAGTCAGTTTTGTCTGCGATTGCGTTCAGTTGTTCATTTTTTTCCACGCAGGTGCAATGCGTTTTAATGCATTTTTCGCACGCGTGTTAAAGAACTGAAGGTTTACAAACAACATCTCTTAGCAACTATCATTAAAAAATGCATTGCATCCGCACTTGCTTGCTGCATGAAAAATGCAGAATATAGAACATGCTGCGATTTTCACACAACGCAGAAGTGATGCATGAAAAACAATGCTCATGTACACAGACCCATTGAAATAAATGGGTCAGGATTCAGTGCGGGTGCTATGTAGTGATGTCGCGAACACAAAATTTTCCGTTCGCGAACAGCGAACGTGAGCTTCCGCAAATGTTTGCAAACGGGCGAACCGCCATAGACTTTAATTGGCAGGCGAATTTTAAAACCCACAGGGACTCTTTCTGGCCACAATAGTGATGGGAAAGTTGTTTCAAGGAGTCTAACACCTGGACTGTGGCATGCCGGAGGGGGATCTATGGCAAAACTCCCATGGAAAATTACGTAGTGGACGCAGAGTCGGGTTTTAATCCATAAAGGGCATAAATCAACTAACATTCCTAAATTGTTTGGAATAACATGCTTTAAAACATCCAGTGTGTGTATACGATCAGGTATGATGTTGTATCGATCAGGTAGTGTAAGGGTTACGCCCACTTTACAGACATTGACAGACCAAACTCCCCTTTTAATGCACCGCAAACAACCGCAAACAGTTCATTTGCACAACCCCAAACTCGCCATTTGCACAAGGTTGGATACCAAGCTAGCCACGTCCCGGTGATGTCATTGATAGTGATGTCGCGAACATAAAATTTTCAGTTCGCGAACAGCGAACGCGAACTTCCGCAAATGTTCGCGAACAGGCGAACCGGGCGAACCGCCATAGACTTCAATAGACAGGCGAATTTTAAAAACCAAAGGGACTCTTTCTGGCCAAAATAGTGATGGAAAAGTTGTTTCAAGGGGACTAACACCTGGACTGTGGCATGCCGGAGGGGGATCCATGGCAAAACTCCCATGGAAAATTACGTAGTGGACGCAGAGTCGGGTTTTAATCCATAAAGGGCATAAATCACGTAACATTTCTAAATTGTTTGGAATAACATGCTTTAAAACATCCAGTGTGTGTATACGATCAGGTATGATGTTGTATCGATCAGGTAGTGTAAGGGTTACGCCCGCTTCACAGACATTGACATACCAAACTCCTCTTTTAATGCACCGCAAACAGTCCATTTGCACAACCGCAAACTCCCCATTTGCACAAGGTTGGATACCAAGCTAGCCACGTCCCGGTGATGTCATTGAAGGTTTCTTCCTCCACCCAGCCACGTACAACACCAAGGGTCCCCGAAAGGTCAATTGAATTGATTTTTCGAACGGGGAGATGGTTAAAAAAACGCTGGCTCCCTCCCCTTTGTTTTAATCCACGGTCACTGCTTCTGCGCCGTGCAATTTACTCTCACACCCGATATGAGTGGTATTTTCTATAGTACTATTCTCATCAGTTTAATCCCTCTAACGTCCCCAATCTGGGGGCCATTTATTGAATAGATTTTTCGAACGGGGAGATGGATAAAAAAACGCTGGCTCCCTCCACTCTGTTTTAATCCACGGTCACTGCGTCTGCGCCGTGCAATTTACTGTCACACCCGATATGAGTGGTATTTTCTGTAGTACTATTCTCATCAGTTTAATCCCTCACGCTGGCTCCCTCCACTCTGTTTTAATATCATCTGGGGTGTGGCAACATTGCCAACACACTTATAGAGGTGATGATTGCTTCATTGTGATGCGCAAGCCCCTTCACCACAACAAGGTAACGATCATGAAGGGGAATTGACACTTGTATGTGCGTTTTTTTTTTGGTTTGTTTTTGCAGCCACAGTGCTGCACCATAGGACAGAAAAATTAGGCATGTACACATGCCTGAAAAATAATGGCATTGTTGCAGCCGCTATTGTAGCAGCGGCCGGAAAAATTGATGTTTTCCAGGCAGAAAAGTGACTAAAACATTGCGGCTTGAACCCTAGTTGGTGGTGGAGAATTCACGAAAGTCATCCGGTATGCAGACATTAAATACAGCAGCGTGGGGATCATGTTGAGGCCAAGGCATGTAATCAGGCCTTTTGTTAGTCAAACGTATCCCCCACTGTCAGTCCCTTCGGGATCCATGCCTCATTCATCTTTATGAAGGTGAGGTAATCAACACTTTTTTGACCGAGGCGACTTCTCTTGTCAGTGACAATGCCTCCTGCTGCACTGAAGGTCCTTTCTGACAGGACACTTGAAGCAGGACAGGCCAGAAGTTCTATCGCGAACTGGGATAGCTCAGGCCACAGGTCAAGCCTGCACACCCAGTAGTGAAGGGGTTCATTGCTCCTCAGAGTGTCGATATCTGCTGTTAAGGCGAGGTAGTCTGCTACCTGTTGGTCGAGTCGTTCTCTAAGGCTGGATCCCGAAGGGCTGTGGCGATGAGTAGGACTGAAAAAGCTCTGCATGTCCTCCATCAACAACACATCTGTAAATCGTCCAGTCCTTGCCGCCGTGGTAGGAGGAGGATTACACTCACCCCTCCCCTTGTTAGATTCCCGTTGTGCTGTGACATCCCCCTTATAAGCTGTGTAAAGCATATTTTTTAGTTTGGTTTTGAACTGCTGCATCCTTTCCGACTTTCGGTAATTTGGTAACATTTCTGCCACTTTCTGCTTATACCGGGGGTCTAGTGGTGTGGCCACCCAGTACAGGTCGTTCTCCTTCATCATTTTTATACGTGGGTCCCTCAACAGACATGACAGCATGACCCCATTTGAACAAAGTTGGATGCCGAGCTACTCATTTCCCGTTCCTCGTCCTCACTGATGTCATTGACGGTCTGTTCTTCCCCCCAGCCACGTACAACACCATGGGTCCCAGATAGGTGACAACAACGAGCACCCTGGGGTGCCTGCTGTGGTTGGTCTTCCTCCTCCTCAAAGCCGCCACATTCCTCCTCTGACTCCTCTTCCTCATACTCCTCTTCCAGCGTTGCTGCAGGTCCGGCAAGCGATGATGACAAGGCTGTTTCTGGTGGTGATGGTGACCACAACTCTTCCTCTTCCTCTTCACACTCATCTACAGCCTGATCCAGAACTCTTTGCAGGGCACGCTCCAGGAAGAAAACAAATGGGATGAGGTCGCTGATGGTGCCTTCGGTGCGACTGACTAGGTTTGTCACCTCCTCAAAAGGACGCATGAGCCTACAGACATTGCGCATGAGTGTCCAGTACTGTGGCAAAAAGATTCCCAGCTCCGCAGAGGCTGTCCTAGCACCCCGGTCATACAAATACTCGTTGACGGCTTTTTCTTGTTGGAGCAGGCGGTCGAACATTAGGAGTGTTGAATTCCAACGTGTCGGGCTGTCGCATATCAAGCGCCTCACTGGCATGTTGTTTCGCCGCTGAATATCGGAAAAGTGCGCCATGGCCGTGTAGGAAAGCCTGAAATGGCCACACACCTTCCTGGCATGCTTGAGGACGTCCTGTAAGCCTGGGTACTTAGACACAAAACGTTGTACGATGAGATTCAACACGTGCCATGCACGGCACATGTGACAACTTGCCCAAATTTAATGCCGCCAACAGATTGCTTCCATTGTCACACACCACTTTGCCGATCTCCAGTTGGTGCGTGGTCAGCCACTGATCCACCTGTGCGTTCAGGGCGGACAGGAGTGCTGGTCCTGTGTGGCTCTCTGCTTTCAAGCAAGTCAACCCCAAGACAGCGTGACACTGTCGTATCCGGGATGTGGAATAACCCCTGGGGAGCTGAGGGGATTCAGTTGATGTGCAGCCAGACGCCGCAGCAGAAGAGGACTCAGCCGAGGAGGATATCGAAGAGGATGGAGTAGGAGTAGAGGAGGTGGCAGTAGGTCTGCCTGCAAGTCGTGGTGGTGTCACCAACTCCGCCGTCAGCAGGTTGACCCAATGCGCAGTATACGTGATATACCTGCCCTGACCGTGCTTTGCAGACCAGGTATCAGTGGTCAGATGTACCCTTGCCAGAGATGCCATGACTTCCTTTTTAATGACATGGTAGAGGTTTGGGATTGCCTTTTTTGAAAAAAAATTTCGTCCGGGTACCTTCCACTGTGGTGTCCCAATAGCGACAAATTTTTTGAAGGCCTCAGACTCTACCAGCTGGTATGGTAAAAGCTGGCGGGCTGTCAGTCGCCGGGCAAGGGGGTGACTTTGTGACATTGGCTTCTTATGCTCAAACATGTCCTTGACAGACACCTGACTGTGGGCAGATGAGCAGGAACTGCTGAAGGTGAGAGATGGAGTGGCGGGTGGTTGAGAGGGGGCAGGGAGGACAGCAGTGGTTGACGTGGCTGAAGATGCTGGACCAGGAGGAGCATGGTGGCTTTGAGTTTGTGTGCTGCTTGTACTCATGTGTTAATCCCATAGGCGTTTGTGATGTGAGATCATGTGCCTTCGCAAAGCAGTTGTACCAAGGTGGGTGTTGGACTTCCCACGACTAAGTTTCTTTTGGCACAGGTTGCAAATGGCATTGCTTTTATCAGAGGCAGACACACAAACAAAATGCCACACTGCTGAGCTTTGCAATGACGGCATTCTGGTGGTGGCAACAGCATGCGTTGACTGACGTGCTGTCTGGCTGACCCCAGGTGCCGATACATGCTGTCTGACTGTGCCACTAACTCCTTGCGACGACCTCCCCCTGCTTCCAACTAGTCTCCTCATTCTCTCTGTCTCCCCTTCAGAACTTTCCCCCTCTTCTTCTCTTCGAGCAGGCACCCACGTGGCATCAGTGGACACATCGTCATTATCAACCGCTTCACTTGTATCTGCCACCTCAGCAAAGGAAGCAGCAGCGGGTACAACATCATCATCATCATCATTACACTGTACGTCCATGTGTGTAATCCTGCCTGACTGAGACATATCCCCGTAATCTACATCATCTGGCAATAATGGTTGCGCATCACTAATTGCATCCAACTGATGTGTAAATAACTCCTCTGACGGATCAAGTGAAGCGGCTGTGGTGGCTGTGGTGGTAGTGGTGGTGGTGGCGACGGGCGGGTGCGTGGTAACTTGAGAGCAGGTGACCGAAGCTGAGCTGGAGGAGGATGGTGCGTCAAGGTTCTTAGCAGAAGCTGTTGAAGATTGGGTGTCCTGTCTAAGCCAGTCAACTATGTCCTCAGAATTTTTCGGGTTCAGGGTACGTGGCCTCTGAACACTGGGCATTATTCCAGGGACAGTGGAAATCACAGCACCACGACCACGACGGCCCCTGCGGGGTGGCCTGCCTCTGCCTGTCATTTTTTTTAGATAAGTGGTACTACGCGTGCTATGTACTGTGCCACCCGGTATGAGTGGTGGGCACTGGCAGTGGACACACTACAGTCAGTGGAAGCGGGCCTGACACACACTGGCAGCAGGCAAGCAACTGAATTTAGACTACTGTCTAAAAA
Source organism: Bufotes viridis (assembly GCA_033119425.1). Lineage (NCBI taxonomy): Eukaryota > Metazoa > Chordata > Amphibia > Anura > Bufonidae > Bufotes > Bufotes viridis. The sequence goes on along the minus strand of CM065592.1, from coordinate 144,728,047 downwards.
TGAAATGCCTTATTTATTGGCAAGCTACTGTTCCACCCGGTATCAGTGGTTGGCACTGGCAGTGGGCACACTACAGTCTGTGGAAGTGGGCCTGACACACACTGGCAGCAGGCAAGCAACTGAAATTAGACTACTATCTAAAAATGAAATGCCTTATTTATCGGCAAGCTACTGTGCCACCCGGTATGAGTGGTGGGCACTGGCAGTGGGCACACTACAGTCAGTGGAAGCGGGCCTGACACACACTGGCAGCAGGCAAGCAACTGAATTTAGACTACTGTCTAAAAATTAAATGCCTTATTTATCGGCAAGCTACTGTGCCACCCGGTATCAGTGGTTGGCACTGGCAGTGGGCACACTACAGTCTGTGGAAGTGGGCCTGACACACACTGGCAGCAGGCAAGCAGCTGAAATTAGACTACTGTCTAAAAATTAAATGCCTTATTTATCGGCAAGCTACTGTGCCACCCTGTATGAGTGGTGGGCACTGGCAGTGGGCACACTACAGTCAGTGGAAGCAGGCCTGACACACACTGGCAGCAGGCAAGCAACTGAATTTAGACTACTGTCTAAAAATGAAATGCCTTATTTATCGGCAAGCTACTGTGCCACCCGGTATGAGTGGTGAGCACTGGCAGTGGGCACACTACAGTCAGTGGAAGCGGGCCTGACACACACTGGCAGCAGGCTAGCAACTGAATTTAGACTACTGTCTAAAAATTAAATGCCTTATTTATCGGCAAGCTACTGTGCCACCCGGTATCAGTGGTTGGCACTGGCAGTGGGCACACTACAGTCAGTGGAAGTGGGCCTGACACACACTGGCAGCAGGCAAGCAACTGAATTTAGACTACTGTCTAAAAATTAAATGCCTTATTTATCGGCAAGCTACTGTGCCACCCGGTATCAGTGGTTGGCACTGGCAGTGGGCACACTACAGTCAGTGGAAGTCGGCCTGACACACACTAGCAGCAGGCAAGCAACTGAAATTACACTAAAGTGTAAAAATTAAATGCCTTTTTTTGATGCAAAGTATTGTGCCACACGGGATGACAGGGGTGGGCACTGGCAGTGGGCACACTACAGTCAGTGGAAGTCGGCCTGACACACACTGGCAGCAGGCAAGCAACTGAAATTACACTAAAGTGTAAAAGTTAAATGCCTGTTTTTGATGCAAAGTCCTGTGCCACACAGGATGACAGGGGTGGGCACTGGCAGTGGGCACACTACAGTCAGTGGAAGTCAGCCTGACACACACTGGCAGGCAACTATCCTTAGATTAAAGTGTAAAAATGAAATGCCTTTTTTTGATGCAAAGTCCTGTGCCACACGGGATGACAAGGGTGGGCACTGGCAGTGGGCACACTACAGTCAGTTGAAGTCGGCCTGACACACTCTAGCAGCAGGCAAGCAACTGAAATTACACTAAAGTGTAAAAATTAAATGCCTTTTTTATGCAAAGTCCTGTGCCAGCCGGTATGAGTGGTGGGCACTGGCAGTGGGCACACTACAGTCAGGGGAAGTCAGCCTGACACACACTGGCAGGCAACTAACCTTAGATTAAAGTGTAAAAATGAAATGCCTTTTTTTTATGCAAAGTCCTGTGCCACACGGGATGACAGGGGTGGGCACTGGCAGTGGGCACACTACAGTCTGTGGGCCTGCAGCTCCTCACACACAGGCAGGCCAGGCAACTGCAATATGTATATAAAGGAAAAAAAAGCAGACTAATGTTGCAGCCCTAAAAAGGGCTTTTTGGGGTGCTGTCAGGACGCTGTCCTTACAGCAGAGATCAGATGAGTCTTTCAGGACTGGAGTGGACACTGAATTCACTAGCCTAGCTATCGATTTCCCTATTAAATCAGCAGCAACTACACTCTCCCTCCTCTCACTAAGACTGCAAATGCTGTTCAGGAGATGGGAGGGTCTGGGAGGGAGGGTATGCAGCTGATTGGCTGGAATGTGTCTGCTGACTGTGAGGTACAGGGTCAAAGTTTGCTAAATGATGATGTATAGGGGGCGGACTGAACATCGCATGTGTTCGCCCGTTGAGGCGAACGCGAACAAGCTATGTTCGCCGGGAACTGTTCGCCGGCGGATAGTTCGGGCCATCTCTAGTGCTATGCGTTCACGTCACACATTGCACCCGCACGGAAAACTCGCTTGTGTGAAAGGGGCCTAAAGTGTGTAGTATCAGGCTGCTATTTCATACCAACTCTGAAACTACTGATTGAGGCATCAAATTAAGTGCAAAAGAATTTGACCACCCTAAATACGTTTATAGAATTATAAGCTAAAGTGTGTATCGCACTAAAATCCAGAAGTGAGGGATTGGGTGCAACCTCTGGTAGAATCACTCAATCTACCGAAAAGAAAAGGCAGTATTATTATTAGGATTGTGTTTATTTTAACCTTGTATATTTGGGCATGATTTGGAAGAGTTGTTGAGTCCAATTGGAGGAGTTTTTGAATAAATGTATTGCTTTGCAAATTAACCCTTTGGCCCCGTATGTAGAGAGTGCACCTTACTCATTCATTTAACTATTTTTTCTTTGCGGTAGATTGAGTGATTCTACCAGAGGTTGCACCCAATCCTCACTTCTGGATTTTAGTGCGATACACACTTTAGCTTATTATTCATTTTTCACTCAAGATGTCAGCACAAAATCCATCTGAAGTCAGGAACATATGGGACCATATTGAAAATCAGAGAATTAAAGTTGAGAATTTTTCTCTGATTAGTACAGACAATACAGAGATCAATAGGAATATCTCTATGAGAAACTCTTTTAAAGATTTGGAAGTACTGTTAATTAAGCAACTTAGACAGAGGTGGGAGATTAAAACACTCCAGATGTTTGTTGAAAGGGGCAAGGTCCCTAAGGGACTAACTCTATCTAAAACTCCCTCTCAAGATCTTTGTGATCCCACCTTTGATGAAGAGTGGAACAAACTGTTACATGGACACTCCCTCTCCCTCCTGAATCTGATTATCAGAAGGAGAACAGATATCTTGGAGGAAGTCACCACCAAGATTAATAATATGAAATCCATAACTGAACGCTTCTCTAAAGAGGAGGAATATAACTCTTGGCAAACAAGATTATGTAATAATCTTGACAAGGTTGAAAAAGAAATCATAGAGAAAAAGTTTAAAAAATTAAATTACAATCCAAAGAAAGATACGTTCCATAATACAAGGTTAGACACTAATATAGAGAATGAACTGGAAGAAACACAAACACAAGATCAGAATGATAGAATCACTATAGGAGACACTAGATTCACTATACCAGTATAGAACCGTTTTGAAGTACTAGAAAATAGCCAACATTTTTAGACAGGACCCCGCGACACCACAGAACACGAACAGGACACGGCCCTCCACAAGACAAATCACGGAAACAAGACACCAATCACCGAGGAGAACACCCATACAACTTGAGGAACAGAACACATTATCAACACCAAAATCACAGAACACATCAAATGAAAACAGACAGGAGATACGAACACTACAATTCACAGGAGGAACGACACAATCACCATATCCAGTCTCCGAGAGAGCGAGCATACGAAAGAAGAGACCAACACGCAGAGGAGGGAAGAACAAGAAATCAGTACAGGTAACAAATACGGAAATAAAAAACGATGCTATAATTAATTTAAGCTCTAAAACATTGACGGAAACACAAAAGGGACTGCTCAATAAGGGTCTCAAATTTGCACCAACAGTTAATGTGAACAAGTTTGACACCTTTATAGGAGTAGAAAAATTTATAAGACGCTTATGTTTAAAAAAATATTTCATCAAAAACCCAATAGCTAGGGAGGTGACCAACAATGATCAATATATACACACCTCTTGTAAGAGTTCATCAAAAAAATATCCAAGAAACGAGATAAGTCAGGAAATGGCCAGTTTTAGGACCTGTGTAGAGAAGGATATAAGAAAGATCAAAAATAATGTAAAATTCAAACGGAATAACTTACCAAAGAAAGAAGTTAGAGCGATTAAAGAACTGCAACAGGAAAATGGAATTGTGATCCGCCCCGCAGACAAGGGGGGATCCATAGTCATACAAGATTTTGAGAAATATGATCTGGAATGTAAGAAACAATTATTAGAGAGCCAGACATATAGAAAATTGCCCAATGATCCAACAGATCAATTTTATAAGGGACTACAGATATTCTGCAACAAAGGAAAAAGTATGGGGATTTTGAATGATGATGAATATAATTTTTTAGTTAATAAATACCCACGCATTCCAATGTTTTATTGCCTTCCCAAGGTACATAAATGTAAAGAAAATCCCCCGGGACGTCCAATTGTATCTGGGATTGGCTCATTAACCTCTAACTTGTCTAGATACATTGACGAACTACTGCAACCAAAAGTTAAAAAGATACAGTCCTATACTAAAGACAGTACCCAGATTATTAAAATAGTAGATAATCTGGGCTTTAGTGAAGAATGGATTATGGGTTCCTTGGATATACAGTCTTTGTATACTGTCATCAATCATGAGCAAGGTAAACAAGCAGTTAGATCACAATTAATGTCAGAAGGCCAACTATACCCTAAACAAATTGAATATATTGTGGAAGGCATTGATTTTATTTTAAATCATAATTATTTTAAATATGAGGAGGAGTTTTATCTACAAATACAGGGTACTGCCATGGGCACCAGGTTCGCCCCCAGCTATGCAAATCTGTTTTTGGCAGACTGGGAGGAACAGATCATTACTCCCAGACTAGGGACGGACCTGGTGCTCTGGCAACGGTACATTGACGACGTCTTTTTCGTTTGGAAATCAAGTAAAGAAGAATTAGACAGTTTTTTAAAAGTTATCAATTTTAACAATAAAAATTTGAAATTTGTAGGTAATGTGAGTCAAAGATCGTTAGAGTTTTTAGATTTATGTATTACGGCTAGAGGGAACTCCCTGGAATGCAGTACCTTTATCAAACCCACAGCTAGGAATAGCTGCATCCTTTTTAACAGTTGCCATCTACCCAACTGGTTAATTAATATTCCCCAGGGTCAGTTTCGCTGAATTAAGCGAAATTGTACATCGGAAACAACATTTGAGTATGAGGCGCAGGAACTTAAAAAACTATTTCTGGAAAAAGAGTACCCAGATAATATCCTTGAAACTGCACTTACCACAATTAGAAATCAAGACAGGAGTGGCTATTTCGTGGAAAGACCTAAGAAAAAAGAGAAAGAGACAGAGGATCTTAGAATTATTCTACCTTATAGTGATGACCACAATAAAATAAGATCTATTCTGAAGAAATATTGGGATCTATTGAGACAGGATAAGAAGCTTGGCCCTATATTACCGTTGGACCCTAAAATTGTATTTGCTAAAGCTCCTAATCTGGGAGTTAAAGTAGCACCCACAATAAAAACACAGGTTCATAAAAGAGCGACAATTCAGGAGTGGGTTGGACTACAGGGTTTTCACAGATGTGGCCAGTGCAATAACTGTAAGATAACATCTTTCCCCAAAAAAACTGTGGAACTTGCATCATTAACTAGTGAGTATAAACATACTATTAAAGACTTCTTGACCTGCAATTCTGAAGATGTAATTTATGTTATAGAGTGTCCCTGTGGGAAACAATATGTGGGGAGGACAAAAAGATCGTTAAAAAAGCGGATTTCAGAACATGTTGCCAATATTAGAAAGGGGTACGAAACTCACTCTCTATCAAAACATTTTAAACTAGTACATAGACAAGATCCCACAGGTATGAGATTTACTGCGATAGACAAAGTTCAGAGGGATCCGAGGGGAGGACATCATATAGGAAAAATGTCCAGGCTTGAAACTAAGAGGATTTTTGATTTTAATACTATGCAACCAGCAGGATTGAATGCAGAATTCAAATTATTCGGATTCTTATAGACTGGGTGGGACCCTCTCCGATGACAGATAACCGCACGTCTGTTTCCCAGGTTCAGTTTCTTTTTTCGGAGAGGCTCTCACCCTTTATAGCTTCTAGCAAATCTTCGATTCACAAGTTTAGAGAATTAGAATTTCCGTGTATATGTAGAATGTCTACAAACCTCTTTTATTCTTCCTTTTTTAGCGTTGATTCTTCTTTTTTAGTGTTGACTTTTACACATTGTGGTAAGGTGCAGGGTGCCGTCGTGGATGGCAGGTATGTGTCACCGAGGTTCATAGCCTCGGTGAGGTAAGAGCCCGTTTTTGTTGATGTCAGCAGCAGCTAGTGCTACTGACAGAGATTAAATAGCATGGCTGCAAAGCCGATCCGGGCCGGCTCTTACCGGGAGCAGCTAAAGTGTAGGGTGGGTGGCTGCTCCCCACGACCCAGTCCTGGTTTTGGGCTGGGTTTAAAAGCTCAGCCAGCTCAGCAGCTGGAGAAAGTGATTATCCTGGAGCTGCTAACAGGGCTGGGAGTTCTCTGTCCTGGAGGAAAGAGCTCAGCAAGGAGGTGTTTTGTTCCTGGCTACCTGAAGCTGGATTCTCCTGCGGCTGGGCCGACAGCGTGGTGCGAACCTGCACCTACACCTCCCAGGTGACTGAACCTGTGTTGGCCTGTTTTTGTTTTGCCACGTTATTTCCGTTGTGTGTGAACTGTCACCAAGAGACTGTTTTCATTTATGGTGTGCAAGTGTGAATAAAACACTGTTTGTTGCACAATCTGGACTCCTTGTTTTGCCTCTAAACTGCACCCGCACCGCTGTTCTACCGGAGCGACTCTCACATTTGGTGTCGGATGCGGGCATGCGCAGTGAGGCTGGCGTGAACGCCGAACTTTGTTTTTGTGCTGAGCAAAAGTGAATGTCCTATATTAGGCCGGCAAAGTTGCAGCCTGTGATCTCTGGCAACATGGAGGCTGCTGTGAAGGCTCTCGTGGAAGCTAACGTGCAGCAGCGGGAGACCAACCAGTTACTGCTACAACATGTGATGGCATTACAGGCGGCCGGAGCGTCCCACCACGTCCATGATGCCCGGAAAGCGGTCCGTGCGGCGATCCCAAAGATGACCCCGCAGACGACGTGGAGACATACCTAGCGGTCTTTGAGAAGGTCGCCGTGAGGGAAAAGTTACCCCGTGACCAGTGGGCCGAAGTGGTTGCTCCATTCCTGGCATCCGGACCCCAGCAAGTTTTTTTTTGATTTGGCAGACGACCAGGCTGCTGACTATTCCACGGTGAAGGGGGAGATCCTGGCCAGACTGGGGGTAAACGTGTTGGTCCGGGCTCAGCGTGTCCACCAGTGGGACTTTAACGTGGCTGAACCCGCCAGGCCGCAGTACTATGAGTTGCTGCACAGGTTGCAAAAATGGCTGCAGCCTGAGGTTCTGAGTCCGACTGCTATGCTGGACCGGCTGCTGGCTGACATGTTTTGGAGGGCCTTGCCTTACCCCCTTCAACACTGGATCGGCCAGGTATCCCCCACCAATGCCCTTGAGATGGTCGACCTGGTGGAACGATATGAGGCCACCAGAAACCTGCAGGGGGTTCTTTTGGGAGGGGGCCAGTCAAACCCCGGAAATCTCCACCCCAGTCCCGGCGGCCGGCCAAACCCGCCCGGGATGTACCTCTTGCAGATCCGTCCCCAGTGGTCTGCTGGCAGTGTCGGGAGCCTGGACACATAAGGGCCAACTGTCCACAGTGGGGGAACCCATGGAGACTAATTATGGGTACCGGGCTTCCATGTATGCCCGGAGACTGTGTGCGACCGGCATCCCCGAGACAATAGACAGTCGTCATCTGTGCCAGGTGCAAGTCGGGATAACCTGGCAGTGGCGCTGTTGGACTCAGGGAGCCTGGTAACCCTGGTAAGTGCTGCCCTGGTACAGCCCACCCAGTATACGGGCCGGAAAGTTGGGGTGGTGTGCATTCACGGAGACTTAAAGGACTATCCCACTGCTGTAATGTCTCTGTCCACGGCGGCCGGCACCTGGACTTGTGAAGTGGCGATCTCCGCCAAACTACCGTATGAACTAATAATTGGGAGAGACTTCCTGGTTTTCCGTCACTATGGCCTGAGGTGAAAGTGACTAATAGCCCTGAGACAGGGGTAACCCTAGCAGAGTGGCCTGGTTCCTGTGGGAGGCCAGAGCCCTGGGAGCCCGAGTCCGAAGGGCCTGCGGTAGGGGTGACCACCACTTCTGTGATAGAGGGGGAGACACCCCCACTGAGTGTAATGGTGGGAGACATGGAGGACTTGCCACCAGGTCCTGAGTTGGCAGACCTCCACGTCTCCGGAGATAATTTTGGGACCGCCTAACACCGGGACCAAACCCTAACCAGGGCCTGGGAGAATGTGCTGGAAATTGATGGTAAACCCCAGAAACCAGGGGCTGAATTAATGTTCCCACGATTTATTGTTCTGCAGGATATGTTGTATCGGGTGAACCAAATCCGAGGTGAACCTGTTGAACAGTTGGTGGTGCCCACAGCGTATCGCAAGCTTGTCATGGAGCTTGCCCACCAACATGTTCTTGGGGGACACCTGGGGTGGCAGAAAACCCAGGACCGCATACTGCAGCGGTTTTATTGGCCCGGTGTGTTCAAGGAGGTAGAAGATTATTGTAAGTCCTGTCCAACCTGTCAGATAACTAGCCCCCAGCCACATTTCCGTAGTCCTCTGGTACCTCTGCCAATTATTGAAGTACCGTTTGAGCGAGTCGCTATGGATTTAATTGGGCCTGTACCAAAGTCTGCCAGGGGCCACCAACACATTCTGGTAGTTCTCGACTATGCCACTCGGTATCCGGAGGCGGTGCCTCTGCGACATACCTCAGCTAGGCTCATTGCCAAAGAGTTAATGGAGATGTTTTCCCGTGTGGGCCTGCCTAAAGAGGTTCTGACAGACCAAGGGACCCCTTTTATGTCCAAAGTAATGAGGGAACTGTGTAAATTGTTGCGTATAAAGCAGTTACGGACGTCCGTTTACCATCCGCAAACAGACGGTCTTGTGGAGAGGTTTAACCAAACTCTAAAAAATATGTTAAAGAGGGTGGTGTCTAGAGATGGGAAGGACTGGGATCTGCTTCTGCCCTATCTCATGTTCGCAGTGCGAGAGGTGCCCCAGGCCTCTACTGGGTTCTCGCCCTTCGAACTGCTTTATGGCAGACACCCTCGGGGCCTGTTGGATATCGCCAAGGAAGCATGGGAACAACAGCCTGTCCCCACAAAAGTGTCATTGAGTATGTCGCCCAGATGCAGGAACGGATGGAAAGGGTGTTGCCCTTGGTCCGGGAGCATATGGAGGCAGCGCAACAAGCCCAGAGTAGGGTGTACAATCGTCAGGCTCGGGTACGGGGCTTCAATCCGGGAGATCGGGTTTTGGTTCTGGTACCCACCCTTGACAGCAAATTCCTAGCTAGGTGGCAGGGCCCCTATGAGGTGATCGAGAGTAGGGGAAGTAAATTACAAAGTACACCAGCCAGGCGGCGCAAGCCGGAGCAGGTGTACCACGTGAATTTACTTAAGCCGTGGAAAGATAGGGACGCGGCCGACGACCACAGCCCCCGGCCAGGGCTTCTAGGGTGAAAAGGGTCCAGCCCCACAGTTCGAGGCCTGTGAAGCCGTAACCACGGTAAAATTGCAGACAGCCTGTCTTCCAAACAAGTTCAGGAAGTCAGGGAGTTCCTCAGTCGGAACACGGATGTGTTCTCGGACCTCCCTGGCCGCACGTCTCTCATCCGACATGACATCGCCACTGAGCCTCAGGCCAAGGTCCGGTTAAAACCATACCGGGTACCCGAGGCGGCGGCGGGCCATCGCGGAGGAAGTGCAGTTAATGTTGAAGCTCGATGTCATTGAGGAGTCGAAAAGTGAGTGGGCCAGTCCCATAGTCCTAATACCCAAGCCGGATGGGACGTTGCGGTTCTGCAACGACTTTCGCAAGTTAAATGAAGTATCCAAGTTTGACGCGTATCCCATGCCCCGAGTAGACGAGCTTGTTGAAAGTTTAGGACAAGCCCGTTATTTTTCTGTGCTGGACCTCACTAAAGGGTACTGGCAGGTACCCTTAACGGAGTCGGCTAAGGAAAAACCGCATTTGTTACCCGCAGGGCCTGTATCACTACAAGGTGTTACCCTTTGGCCTGCATGGCGCCCCGCCACTTTCCAAAGGCTAATGGACATAGTGCTGCGACCACATCGTCGGTACGCCTCGGCCTACTTAGATGATGTAGTCATCCACAGCACCGACTGGGAAAGCCATTTACCCAAGGTGCAGGCGGTAGTGGATGCCCTGAGGAAAGCCGGACTGACCGCTAACCCAAAGAAGTGCTCCATAGGGTTAGAGGAGACAAAATATCTGGGATATGTAATTGGGCGGGAGTTATCAAACCTCAGGTAACTAAGGTAGAGGCCATTCGTAACTGGCCCCGACCGGTCACCACCAGGCAGGTAAAGTCGTTCCTGGGGATTGTAGGTTACTACATGAGGTTTGTGCCCCACTTTGCCACAATAGCAGCGCCATTGACAGACCTGTTGAAGGGGCGAAAGTCTGGGAGGGTTAGCTGGAGTGAGAAGGCGGAGGAGGCTTTCTCCGCGTTGAAGTCGGCCCTGTGTGGGTCCCCGGTTTTGGTGACACCCGACTTCAACAAGGAGTTTGTCGTACAGACCGACGCCTCGGAGGTAGGCCTCGGTGCGGTACTGTCTCAGGAGGTCAACGGGGAAGAACATCCCGTTGTCTTCCTGAGCCGTAAGCTCAGTCCCGCCGAGTCCAGATATAGTATAGTGGAGAGGGAGTGCCTGGCTATCAAGTGGGCACTCGAATCTCTCCGCTACTACCTGTTAGGGAGGAGGTTCTGTCTGGTGACCGACCATTCCCCTCAAATGGATGAGTCAGGCCAAGGAGAGGAATGCTCGGGTCACCAGGTGGTTCCTATCCCTGCAAAATTTCAAGTTCTCCGTGGAACATAGGGCAGGTCGCTTGCAGGGAAATGCAGATGCCCTTTCCGCGTCCACTGCCTCACATGTGTCCACCCCTCAGGGTTGAACAAAGGGGGTGTGTGGTAAGGTGCAGGGTGCCGTCGTGGATGGCAGGTATGTGTCACCGAGGTTCATAGCCTCGGTGAGGTAAGAGCCCGTTTTGTTGATGTCAGCAGCAGCTAGTGCTACTGACAGAGATTAAATAGCATGGCTGCAAAGCCGATCCGGGCCGGCTCTTACCGGGAGCAGCTAAAGTGTAGGGTGGGTGGCTGCTCCCCACGACCCAGTCCTGGTTTTGGGCTGGGTTTAAAAGCTCAGCCAGCTCAGCAGCTGGAGGAAGTGATTATCCTGGAGCTGCTAACAGGGCTGGGAGTTCTCTGTCCTGGAGGAAAGAGCTCAGCAAGGAGGTGTTTTGTTCCTGGCTACCTGAAGCTGGATTCTCCTGCGGCTGGGCCGACAGCGTGGTGCGAACCTGCACCTACACCTCCCAGGTGACTGAACCTGTGTTGGCCTGTTTTTGTTTTGCCACGTTATTTCCGTTGTGTGTGAACTGTCACCAAGAGACTGTTTTCATTTATGGTGTGCAAGTGTGAATAAAACACTGTTTGTTGCACAATCTGGACTCCTTGTTTTGCCTCTAAACTGCACCCGTACCGCTGTCTACCGGAGCGACTCCCCACAACATATATATATATTTGGTATTAAAATGACTTTTTATTGGTACAAGTGTGTTTTTATGCCCAACCATATTATTTGGATGTTTTTTGGCCATTTTAAGAAAAACCGCATTGTAACCGCACCAAAACCGCACAAGCAGAACATGCGTTTTTTTGATATATGATCGAATACATGATGGATAACACATGTATGTAATATTTTTTAATTTGATGACTGCTTTATGGCACTTTTCTATGTGTGTATGATATTATGGGTAAAATCAATAATCAATAATACTTATCTGCCACGAAGAACAATAGCCTTTTTCTTCGGTTATATGGATGACAAATGCAGAAAATAACGCTATTGAATTTCCTCATCTGTCAGGATCCTTGAATGCCAGAATGATCCAGTCCATCTTTTTGAATAGGTTCATGAACCCTGTAAAATGAAGGGAAGCATATGGGGAAATTAACCACTGAGGAAGGGGTAAAAATTACTTAAAACCCCGAAACGCGTCTGGTTTGGTGTTCCCCCAAATTTAATAATCGGACATTGATTGCTAAAACCAGGAGACCTGAAAGAGAAAAATCGGTGCAAAGAGAAAAATCGGCGCGAATAAATAGCCGCGTGAGAAAACAGCATCTGCACTATGGACCCGACAATTTCCCGCCGGTAAATCCATGTGTATTCCTGTCTGCTAGCGTGGTAGAACGCCATATACATTCGGACCCCCGAGACTGGATGGAGAGCGACAGACAAGCTTATTGTGATTATCGCTACCATCGCATACAGTAGGGAACTCCGTCAGGCACCTTGGCCCCTGGTAAGACTGTTCCGATTTATTATTACATTTCTGGCGATCGCTTTATTTTGTATCAGCGGGACGCCGCTGTGAATTAAATAGAGTGGGACGCCGCTCTTGTCTTAACTTTGCAAAGAACTAAGAGACTGGCTCGATCTCTGGACTGTTTGTAGTTATACGGAACTTTAAGTGGCAGATACATATTGCCTTATGTAAGGCGTCTTATATCTCTCTACACAGTTGACATTGCGATTATTACCTAGTGGATCGCGGTTGTATTATTTGGTGCGATTATATTGCGTTTTATTGCGATTTTTTGTGAAAATACTAATATCTTTATTCCTGTTTTAATGGCAGTATTATTATTAGGATTGTGTTTATTTTAACCTTGTATATTTGGGCATGATTTGGAAGAGTTGTTGAGTCCATTTGGAGGAGTTTTTGAATAAATTTATTGCTTTGCAAATTAACCCTTTGGCCCCGTATGTAGAGAGTGCACCTTACTCATTCATTTAACGTTTAGAGAATTGTTCTGTTTCAGCAAACGGTGTTCTCAGAGACTAACCATTTTCTGGTTATCTGTTTTTGGCCTTTATGGTGTGATCACCTCTAGTATCTTTTTTTTTCTAAAGCCCAAGGAGCATGCTTTTTTCGCCAATGCAGCATGCCAGACTGGAAGTACTTATATATAAACTAAACACACCACAAAACTGTTTCTATCAGAATGCAATTTCACCCCAGAATCAAGGAGGAATGGATGTACTTATATATCAACTAAATACACCCCAAAAGTGGTTGTTTCAAACTGCAATTTAACCCCAGAAGCAAGGGTGACAAAAGCCAGGCTTGAGGAAGGCTCCAGTATAGAGCTGAAACCAGGGGCGTAGCTATAGGCTCATGGGCCCTGGTGCAAGAGTTCAATTTGGGCCCCCCCCCCCCCCCCTCCGTTCGGCCATTCCGTTCTCCTGCTCTGTTATAGGAGCAGGAGAAAGGAAAGTACGAATTTGGCACATAACTGAGCCAAACAGAGCCAAAGGATCCCATAGACTATAATGGCGTCTGTTAGGTGTCCGCTCCGAAGATGATTTTGGAGCGGAGACAAAAGTTGTACATGCAGGACTTTTGACTCCGCTCCAAAATCATCTTCGGAGCTGGACACCTAACGGACGCAATTATAGTCTATGGGATCCGTAGGCTCCATTTGGCTCCCGTTCGGCTCAGTTATGTGCCGAATGCGTACTTTCCTTTCTCCTGCTCCTATAACAGAGCAGGAGAACGGAAAGGCCAAACACTGATGTGAACTTAGCCGAATGGTGTCCAGTGACATGGAGGGGGAAGGCAGAGAAATGTGACATGGAGGGGGTCATGTGACATGGAGGGGAGAAATGTGACATGGAGGGGAGAAATGTTACATAGGGGCGGGAGAAATGTTACATGGTGGGGAAATGTGACATTTCTCCCCTCCATGTCACATTTTCCCCCTCCATGTCACATTTCTCCCCTCCATGTCACATTTCTTCCCCTCCATGTCACATTTCTCCCCCTCCATGTCACATTTCTCCCCCTCCATGTCACATTTCTTCCCCTCCATGTCACATTTCTCCCCCTCCATGTCACATTTCTCCCCCTCCATGTCACATTTCTCCCCCTCCATGTCACATTTCTCCCCCTTCATGTCACATTTCTCCCCCGCTTCATGTCACATTTCTCCCCCTCCATGTCACATTTCTCCCCCTCCATGTCACATTTCTCCCCCTCCATGTCACATTTCTCCCCCCTCCATGTCACAGTTCTCCCCTCTCCATGTCACAGTTCTCCCCTCTATATGTCACAGTTCTCCCCTCTATTAATATTATGTAAAAACATCCTGCTCACCTGGTCCTGGTCCAGTTGGTAGCAGCTCCTCTTCTCCTCTGTGTGGCACTGGTTGACTCCTGGTATCTTCTCTTTGGCCTCCCAACAAGTTGTTTGAGGTCTTGAGGACCTTTCACACTCAGCCAATCAGTGGCCACAGTTATGTCATGTGTCAGGCCAGTGACTGGCTCAGCAGGAAATCGCTGGCCTGACATATGACACAGTTGCAGCCACTGATTGGCTGAGTGAAAAAGGTCCTCAAGACCTCAAATAACTTGTCAGGAGTTATAGGGCTTTAGACTGTCTCTCCTGGAGGGGGCCCCATGGGCCCCCCTGACTTAGGGGCCCGGTCGCAATTGCGACCGCTGCGACCCCTATAGCTACGCCACTGGCCAAAACGTCGCCTTTGTCACATGGGTGAATAAACCGCGTTTTTCTTTTTATTACAATTGGAGTGCTGCCCTTTTTTCTATATCTATTTATATGGAGTGGCTCATCCAGTGGGCTGTGCACCCGGATATCTTATAGGTGGTGCTGCCGATTTTTTCTATAATATATATATATATATATAGATATATATATATATATATATATATTATAAATACACCCCAAAACTGTTTGAATCAGTCAGCAAATTCATCCCAAAAGCAAGGATGAATGGAAGTCCTTTTTATATTTAAAATAAATACAACCCAAAACTGGTTGTATCAGGTTGCAAATTCACCCCAAAAGCAAGGATGAATGGACATACTTTTATATATTTAAAATAAATACATTCCAAAACAGTTTGTATCAGGCCGCAAATTCACCCCAAAAGCAAGGATTAATTGACATACTTTTTATATTTAACCCCTTCAGGAACAGGCCATTTTTCACCTCAAGGACCAGGCTATTTTTAGCAAATCTGACATGTGGTAATAACTTTACAATGCTTCTACTTATCCAGGCCATTCTGAGATTGTTTTCTCTCCACATATTGTACTTCATGACAGTGTTAAAATTGAATAAAAACATTTCCTTTTTATTTATAAGAAAAACCCAAATTTACTAAAAATTTGGAAAAATTTGCAAATTAGCAAATTTTAATTTCTCTACTTTTATAATAGATAGTAATACCTCCAAAAATAGTTATTACTTTACATTTCCTATATGTCTACTTCATGTTTGGATCATTTTGAGAATGCAATTTGAATTTTTGGGGACGTTAGAAGGCTTAGAAGTATAAGGATTACATAATAGAAACCACCCAAAAGTGACCCTATTTTAGAATCTACACCCCTAAAGGTATTCAAAACTGATTTTACAAACTTTGTTAACCCTTTAGGTGTTCCACAAGAATTAATGGAAAATGGACATGAAATTTCAGAATTTCACTTTTTTGGCAGATTTTCCATTTTAATTAAATTTTTTCCAGTAACAAAGCAAGGGTTAACAGCCAAACAAAACTCAATAGTTATCACCCTTATTCTGTATCTTACAGAAACACCCTATATGTAGTTATAAACTGCTGTACGGGCAGACGGCAGGTCGCAAAAGGAAACGACCGCCAAATGTTTTTTGGAGGGCAGATTTCACTGGTACAATTTTAAGCTGCCATGTCACATTTGAAGACCCGCCTGATGCACCTCTAGAGTTGCAACTCCAAAAAAATCACCCCATTTTGGAAACTACAGGATAAGGTGGCAGTTTTGTTGGTACTATTTTAGGGTACATCTGATTTTTGGTTGCTCTATATTACCCATTAGAAAACGTGATGTGGTGTTAACAGGCAGGACATGCTCAAACCCATATGCAGTTGTGCATGTATATAGGGGAGCATATCCTGCACTTGTAGTCCAGTGCTGATGGCAATCAACAGCAAATAAATGCATACAATGGAAGATGCCAGCAACGGACTACAAGTACCACAATAACCATCCTACATAAAGTAACGATTATGTGGATGTGGAGAACAATCAAAAACTTAACAATAGCAAAGACAGGTGCACTCTGCGGTAATATTAAACCCTCACGCTGATGTTAAAATTGAGAGGTTAGTTTGACATATCCTACTAGGGGGACATGAAGGGCCTAAGGGGGGAAGGGGGTGCATATTCCATATATATTTTAGTATACAGACTGTGAGGAAACCTTTTAGCTGGCATCAGAAGCCTCTTATTGGCTAGTCTGTACAGACTAGCCAATCAGAGCGATCGCTGGCCATGGACCACCCTCATTGGTCCCGGGCTGGTTAGCTGAGATCCCTGGCTGTGTGTAAAAGCCGGGGTCTCAACGCTGTCACCATGTCTGCAGACGTGGTGACAGTTTAATGCCATGACGTGTATACTCACCATGGAGCACCAAGTAGCAGTGCTCCATGACGAGTATACACGTCATAGGACGGGAAGGGGTTAAAATAAATACACCCCAGAAATGGTTGTATCAGACAGCACTTTCAACCCAATTGGATTACTGCAATTACTGTTTAAAACAACCTAAAATCTGTAGTAATAAATTACTTTTAGTAACCCCAATTAGTGCAGCAAGGTGTAATACACCTATTACCCAGGTTTTACACTTTCCTATGGGTCCCTGCTCTCTCTCTACAGTGTGGATAATGCCTCACTATCCTTTCCCTACACTATGAATAAGCTTTTCCTAAAGAGCTCAATATTTTTTTTTTTTTAATAAAGTCTTTTCCAGACACTGTCCCTACTGCCTGCAACATCTCTCCTTGCACTAAGTTCACTGTAAAATGGCGGAGACCAGCAATGAGGAGGCTTTTTATAGGGCTGTGACATCACAGGGGCAGGCTATCTGCTGATTGCCTGTTTGCATGGCAATGTGGGTCCTCACTTTTTTCCTGGCTTCTTACTTTCACTTTTCGTTAGCGCAAGGAAAATCGACTTCAGGACGAATCACATATTTCCTGAAATTCGGATACAACTTTGATTCACTCATCTCTAATGATAACCAGTTTACCAAGGACAGAAGTTGTCAGACTAATGTGATTTGTTTTAATGAAGTGAGTATAAGCCTGGACAAAGGAGCAGCTGTGGATGTAGTGTTCTTGGATTTTGCATAGATGTTTAATAGGTAAAAAAGGTCTATAGGTAGTGTTGAGTGAAATTATAAAATTTCGATTCGGCTGCTTTGCCGAATTTCACAATTACTTTATCACAAAGGGTTTCTTTGTAAGTAGCGGGCGCAATGATGGGGAACAGTGATTGTGCTGTCACTGGCAATGGCATCTGATGTAAAAATGGAGGCCTTTTAGGGGTTAAAAAAAAATTCAATACTTATCCTATCCATTTGTGCATGAAGAGGCCTCCGCAGCCATCTTGGTTGAAAATCTTGCTCGAAATCTCGCAGAGTGCATGGTAACGTATTCATGCTGGGCACAAAAGATTTTGCGCAGGATCTTTAATCAAGATGCCTGCAGTGGCCTCTTCAAACTCAAATGGATGAGGTGAGTATGTTTTTTTTAATGCTATTTCAGAGAAAATGTATTCATTCCCACAAGGAAATTTGGCTTCACGGTGAATCAAATTTTCCCTGAAATTCGGATCAAAGTCCATTTTGGATAATTCAAATGGTTCAAACCTATCTATAAGCTTAGAAAATATAGTCTGTAATCAGATTGAAAATTAGCTAAGGGACCGTGTCCAGAGAGACGTGATCAATGATTCCTATTCAGAATGGTCCCGGGTTATAAGTGGTGTACCCTAAGATTCTGTGCTGGGTCCTCTATTATTTAATTTATTTATCAATGATATTGAGGATGGGATTAGTAGCACCATTTCTATTTTTGCAGATGACATCAATCTATGTAGTACTGTGCAGTCTATGGAAGATGTCCACAAACTACAAGCTGACTTGGACAATCTGAGTGATTGGGCATTGACTTGGCAAATGAGGTTCAATTTGGATAAATGTAAAGTTATGCATCTTGGTAGTAATAATCTCTGTGCGTGATATGTCCTAGGGGTTGTAACACTGGGAGACTAACTTGTAGAGTAGGATTTGGTTATCCTTGTAGATGGTAGATTAAATAACAGCATACATGTCAATCAGCTGATTCTAAGGATTCTACCAGGATATTGGCATGCATTAAACGAGGCATGGAGTCTCGGGACAGGGATGTAATATTACCACTTTATAAAGCTTTGGTTCGACTTCATCTAGAATATGCAGATCAATTCTGGGCACCATTCCATAGAAAGGATGCCCTGGAGCTGGAAAAAGTACAGAGAAGAGCAACTAAACTTATAAGGGTCATGGAAGGTCTTAGTTATGAGAAAAGATTAAAAGAATTACATTTATTTAGTCTTGAGAAGAGAAGTCTAAGGGGTGACATGATTAACCTATACAAATATATAAATGGGCTGTAAAAATATGTACTGAAAAGCTGTTCCATGTAAAATTCCCTCAAATGACAAGGGGGCACTCCCTCTGTCTAGAGAAGAAAAAGTTCAGTCTCCTGAGACGTCAAGGTTTCTTCAATGTGAGAACTGTTAATCTGTGGAATAGATTACCTCAGGACATGGGCACAGCAGGAACAATGGGCAGTTTTCAAAAGGGCTTAGATAATTATTTTTAAAGTAAATTACATTAATTCTTATGAAAATGTGTAGAAATCTGGGTCTCACTCCCTTTAATAAAATGTGCATCCCCTCCTACTCCTTGGTTGAACTTAATTGACTGATGTCTTATTTCAAACATATTAACTATGTAACTGTTTTATGTAGAAACATTGGCACTCCAGTCAAAGGGACATATCTAGTGCTGTACGTCTGGCACATTCACTGTACAAGTGGTATTGTTTCCTGAAAAAAGTAGAGTAACCCCTATAATAATACAGAAATGCATAATCTACCAAGTTATAGATATGTTTAATTTACAGTACTTCAAATGCAGACCTTGATTCCAAACAACAATTCCCAGAATTCCAATCTGCAGCATGTGCATGGTTGCTCTCCATTATAGTCTTTGGGAATTATTGAAATAACCTGGTCCACATGTCTACCTTATTCTGCTTTGTCTTATCACTATAACAGATGATGGTTGTAAACGTGTGGCTACTTCTTGACTGTGAGGCACATTTTTTGGGATCAGTGAGATTCATAGCAATCTGACTGTCAGTGATGAAATATTCATTACATAGCTTTTTGCATAAATGAAGCATTTCTCAGGATTAGAAGATCAGATTTTCACAAGAAAGCTATGGTTACATTCAGGGCAGATACCCTACAAGGTAAAATACTAACTTTGAAACTAATTTCCAGTTGCTCTACTTGTGATAAAAATTTTTAATTCATTATAATGGTGCCCCTGGTGTTTAACCTGTAAAGTAAAGTGCATGTCCACCTACTGAGGTTGTCACACATGCTACGTTTCATCATTCATCTGTGACCAGCCCTATTTAATGTTAGAGGATAGTTACAGGGAGAGGGCTTCAGCAGAAAGGACATGTCCCTTGATCTGTGATAAGCTGAGCTGCAGCAGAAAGGACCTGACCACTGAGCTGTGATAGGGAGTGAGCTGTAGCAGAGAGGACACTCCATCTGAGCTGCCTCCTTGGGGAAAATCTAACAGAGCAATTGAAGCACTGGATAGGGAGGTACAGAGATGTTCTAGCTTTGCTACAAATAAATTTTTATGTACTATACTGTATGATGTCTGTTTTTTTTTTTTTTTTTTTACATCAATCATGGCATAACCCCCTTTAAGAACATTACTACATGGGGTATACATTTTATTTTTTTTTCAATTTTTGACAATGCACTACTCAACCATTCTGATGAGCTGCGTTCTTGCTGCATGCATTGTTGTCCTGTATGCATAAAATGTTATTTGTCAAACATCACGTATGAAACTATGGGGAGCCAGAGGCTGCATACTGTTTAGACATCGTAGCAGCTTTAAACACAAAACTGTGGGATATTTTTAAACAAGACTATTAGCTAAATTGCTTCATTTTTTATTGCAGTGGAGAAATAAAATGGATGGTTGAAAATATGACCATACCTCTTCCTTTAATCATAGGCTAGTCAATTACAAATAGTTTTTATAAAAGAAAGTCCCTGAAAAACATATTATATTCTTAAAAAAGGAAATAAGCTGTAAATTTGTAATATAATGTTTTGACATACATTTCTTACCATAAATAAATAAATCTGTATTTAGGATGCTCAGACATTTCTTAGTTTGTATCTATATAGCGGTTGTCAAAGAAAAATTGTGTGGATCCATGATTAGAGATGTGTGAATCTTCCAAGATTTGTTTCGTTTCGTATTTGTTGAAAAAGTTTGGTCTATTCGCTCCGAACTAAAGTTGCTCCAATTGCCCTGGAAATTGGCATATAACCCCTTCTAGTCCTCTAGAATACTGATTTATTTTCTGATAAGCTCCTATCTCAATTCTTTGATTTTTTTTTAAACAAATTGGGACAGAAGTGGCATCTCTCCCTTTTTGGATACTGGTACGCGATTTCATACACCAGGTGACCCATATTAAATTCCCTTTAGATCCCTTACTATACAGTATTTATTTAATGTGATACAGCTGGCACCGCAGAGACGTGACTTCCAGTTAATACTACATACTGTATACTTACAGCTGCTTGATGTCTAATAGCTAAGTTCTGGAAAATCTGTAGCCCCCTCTAGTGCAGATCTAATTTCAAGGATAAATGATACACAATTCATGGAATACCTGACAGCCCTTATACAGAATACTGTACGATGGTTTCACAAGGTGTGGGCAAAATGGGATGAATACTTTCTCTTACAATCCCTTTGAGTACCTCTGCCATATTTTTGTATAATAGCTATGCGGCTGAAACCTCTTCCCCTCCTCTCCTCTCCCTGTGTATCTGTCTTGTCTAGGTCTATAATCCAAGGTTCATATTCTCTGGTTTCAATGCTATGTACTGACCTATTCAGTTCTATACCTTGGTACATGTTGGACTTTTTGTTATTATTTTTTTCTTGAAACATTTTTTATGTTTGTCTTATATGACTTCAATAAAAGTACAGTCAAACAAAAATACATCACAACATAGTGCCATCTGCATTCAAAAGAGTAATCAACTATACTATTTAATGCAATTTTTTTAATGGTGGTCATGGGCAGACAACTGTATAGGCTTGTGGTTGCACTTATGTCGGCATACATTTCATTTGAAATGGTTCCACCATGCCTTATCACTAAATGTGATGTAGAAACAAATAACATGCTCAAAATCATCTGCAGATTTAAAAAAATGTGGGACCCTGTTTGGATTTCTGCCTCATTTTCTTTGATTTATTACATTATTTTTCTGTAGAGAGAAAAATGAAAAACAGACACATTCTACCTAAATGAATGAGCTCCACTCCCATAGAAAACTTTTTTCTAGTGACCCATTGCTGATAATTGAGGATGAAGATATAATGAATAATATATTATATACCAACGGACCATGCACATGTTTTATCTTAATATTGCTTTCGAAGACAAAGATCTAGGCACATATTCTATGTAGAATAGTGTTTTAAACCTTCTATTTTTACATTCTTCAATATGCTCGAACATTCCCTGCAGGTTTATCATATAATGATGTATGAAATATTCCCAGAAAACTACTCCTCTCACCTATTTCTCATTAGTGGAAGGCTTAACCGAGACATTAATGTCAAGGGCAGTCTACTGAGACTTGTGACATGATAGAAAGGTTCTATCAAGAGATTATCTACCTGAATATAAAATGTATAATGAAAATGCTCATTAATCAAGAATATATGTACATGGTCCCTCTCCATATTTACCATTTTAATATTACTTGCTATAGATCTGAGATGATTTCGACAGAACACCCGTTTTATACTATAAGATCCTTTGCGGGAGGCTTAGTTAAGGTTGCATATGATGAATAATAGCCATTATTTGGTTAGCAAGACATTAGGGAAACAAATGGAACTGCTTGTAACAAATTGCTTATCAATATGATTGATCGCTGCTTCATAATCTAGGCAATTTATGAGAATTTTCAGGAAACCATTGATAAAATTCCAAAAGGCAGCAAATCATGATATACAATCTCTGTAACGTACATAATTGATATAAAACTTCCCATCTTGTACTAAGCACATTAATCCATACATAATATCCTTCTGTGAGATGCAGATGTTTTATATTATTATGGAATCATTCTCAGAAGTCACTATGTGATTTGTTATCTGTAATATTTCTTTGCCTATACTACATATTTTAGATGTTCTTTGCATCAGGCATATTTGTCATATTTATGTAATCATGCTCAGTTTAATATAAAATCAATGAGAAAGGAACTGTAAAATGTGCACTTTTCCTAGTCACTTAGATGTTTGATGAGCACTGTAATGTTCATTCTATAACTATGGTTTTCACACATGATTACAATATTCCACTACTGCATTCTGGCTAGGTCAAGGCTGCTTTAACCACTTCTGCACACCTGTTGACTATAAATATCCAGGCAGACCTTACTTACCATAACTCTGAAAGCACGTTCCTGTTCCTTAAGTTAGCATACAGTTGCTGGAGTAGGGAGCCCACTGTTAGTGAAAGCAGGGCTCCCCATAAAGAAGGTTGGGATGGTTTGGTACATTCTTGCCTCCTCCATTACTATATTCACAGCACCCAATGAGTACTGTACATACAGATCAGGAAGTGGCAATGCAGTCACTTCCTGCTCTGGTCCACTCCTGGTCATCATGTGATCTCTGGGGATGGGTGTCTGCCCGAGATGCTGGGTCTTAACAATTATATCAGCAGCCCATGTACACTATTGGTGCACTTTCCAGAGTAGACCTTGGCACCATGTCACCTACCCTCCTGCCGCTGCTTCTGTTCTCTGGACCCACCAGTCCCCTGCAGCTTTCTTGCAGGAGGTCTGGCCACCGGAAGTAATTGGTCAATCTTCTTGCAGGCTGCGGTCTGCTCCGGCTGGCAAGGACCCTACCGCCAAATATGATGTGCATACACACACTCTTGCTGACTCTGAAAGGGTCAGAGAAAGCATCCTAATCTGTCCTAGCCTATGGTTGGCCACCTGTATGTACTTAAAGAGGTTTTCTGGTTAATTAAGACTTTTAAGTAAGTGTTTGCAGTCTGTCCCCTGAAACAGAACATTCATACTTATCTGCTCCATGCTGCTCTCATCTTTTGAACTGCCTTTGCTCTCTCCATCTTCCGGCTCCCAGACTTTTTTCTTCAGGTAGTGTATGGGCATGGGCATGGTCACATGCCCATCTCCAGCCAATGAGTAGCTTCAGCAGTGATATCTCCATAAGCAGCACCACTTCTAAAGCTAGTCATTGGCTGGAGCAGTGTATGTGATCATGCCCTTACACTACCAGATGTAACAGTGCAGGGATTGGAAGATGGAGACAGCAGAGGCAGTGTGGAGGACCGGAGTAGTGTGGAGCAGGTAACTCCACACCAACTATCTGTAACATTAGCAGAGAAAGAAAAAAATAATAAAAAATCCCACTACATGTCACAGCATAGCTTCTAGCTCTATCCCTGGAGACCATAAAGCATACATCCTCTATAAAAACAAAAATACACAAGGGAAATCATTTAAATAAAATGTGAAAACCAGACTATTTTCCATTTTTTTACATAGTGTTTTTCAGTCACTGTATCCATAAGATCCATAAGATGAAGTTTTGATAAAGGCAGCCATGAGTGGATCAAATCCCCAATACACAGTCATACTGTACAACAATTTGCTGGGACCACATGTTCTATGAAGCTACATAACAAATTTTATTTTGGGGGGCATTAGAGGTTTCTTCCTACCTATGGGTACATTTGCAGAGATTCAAAAATGTCTTAGGAAAATGACTTGAAGGAAAGAACATATGAGACAGGCTACACTCAGAAGCCTCTAAACTTGAAGTTTGGATACATTGCAGTGCAGTATTTGGATAACTGCAGAAAACTAATATTTGTAACGGCAGAATCTTTCAATACATATTTTAATTTGCTTCTAAAAATGGGTCACCGATTAATTATAAATTTAGTGATACATTTTGAGACACAAATAATAATAAATTAATGTATGCAGAACACTAAAACACTGTAGTATTACAACTATGGTTGAAGGGGTTGTCTGAGATTTTGATATTGATGACCTTTGTCAGGATGGGTCATCATCAGTATCTGATCAGTGTGGGTCTAACACCTAGAACCCTTGCTGATCAGCTGTTTGAAGAGGCACCAGCACTGTGATGTGCACTGTGGCATCTTCATAAGCCAGTGAAGTCACACTCATCAATCACATGGCCTAGGCACAGCTCTTTCCCATTCAAGGGAATGGGCCTGAGCTGCAATACTAACTACAGTCATTATACAATGTACAGTGCTATGTTTCGTTAGCTATGAGGAGGTTGTAGCACTCAAAATCTCAGGCAACCTCTTAAAAAGGAACAGTCACCAATTTAATGTTTTCTTTTATCTGAGACCAATATAAACTGGTGACGCAAACCCTGATGGAAACACTGGGTCACCTACTTTGACTGACTGACAGTCATTTTGCAGCAGCTTCAACATGAGCCAAGCTAAGCATTTCAAATGAAGTATTAATGCACTATACAGTCATGAGAAAAAGTGCACCCTCCTTGGTTTTACATATCAGAACGTAATTTTTAAAAATCTTTAATTACCACACCTGATATACAAAGCTAAAGAATTGAAAGTACTTTTTTTTCTCAAGACTGTACATGCAATAAAAATATTGTTAGCTCTGGCAATGCCCCCTGTATTTTCTTTTTTTGATCCACCTTCTCTTGTATTCAGTGGTGGGCTAACATCCAGTGCTGGGGTAGTGATCTCATAGAGAAGCAGGTGAAGCTTCCCGGACACCTTTCATTCATTCATCCCTACTTCTAAATTAATAGAAGTACATAGTTACATATATCTATCTAGGCAGTGGAGAAGTAAATGTTTGGGGCATTATATAACATTTGTGGTCGTGGCTACCAAGGGAACGCACCCAACCCCACCTGACACTCCCTAACCACTAAGTGGTTAGAGTTGTGCCGCAACCGCGCTGTAGTAGGGACACCAGAATGAGGGCATCCCCTCCCTAAGTGACATGAGTAAGGGCGGGTGGGGGGGAAAAACGCAGGTAACGTACAAACTTGGGAGGGACACCGCCGAACATAAAGGCCACAGCTCCGCTCCCACAAATACAGGCCAATGAATCGGCCTTACACTTGTGGTCGTGGCTACCGAGGGAACACACCCAACCCCACCTGACACTCCCTAACCACTAAGAAGTTAGAGTTGTGCCACAAGCGCGCCGTAGTAGGGAAACCAGAAAAAGGGCAAAAACCATACGGAGTAGCAGAGAAAATTCATTACAATCATTACAGAACCAAATTTTGGAAGGCAAAAGACATTTCGGTTTTGGAATTAGCGATGTAGCAACTGAAGCAGGAAGAGCGCCAGCGACCCAGCTTCTGGATAACATGAGCGGGCACATGGTTCTTAGATGCTGCGGACGCTGCTCCTATATGGAACGAGTGACCTGAAATTGCAGAAGGAACGCCGCCTAAACTAGCCAACAGGCAGCGGATGTGGGATACGAACTGTGAGTAGTGAGCGGCGATACCCCAAAAGGCAAAAGCGGACTATCTGGCTGGCGACCCACCAATGCTGCCTTTAGTTGCTGAAGAACTTGGACAGGGCACCACTGATGAGTCGTAGGGAAGTAGGATACAGGGATCGGGATGTTTTGGTCATCTCAAGAAGCAACGTGAAACCCTCAGGATGTGGGACCAGTTGGCTTACTGTAACAAACTTACTGCTGTTTGGGGAACAAGTAAACTCGCTGGGCCTCAAAAACCCATAGAAACCTAGATAAATAGCTGCTTTAAGCACCAGGCTGGGCAAAACCCCAAAAGGACTGCCGTCCAGGACGTCTGACAGGCTACGAAAAAACCTACCCGTAACAGCTTGCCTGCGCACCTGACTACCTGACATATCTACTTAACCCCCTAAGAGCTGCTTTCATTGCATGCGCTGAAAACAATGAACCACGTTCTGGATATCTGATGGAAAGGTGATGCTGCACCCCAGACAGATAGGATTTCACTGTGTTGTGAGACAGCTTGAGCTCTGAGTGGCAATAACCTACGAACGTGAGGACATACTCAGTGAAGCTGGTCCCCCCTTGAGGGTATACCTCCTGGAACTTACAATAGACAGCTCACCCAGTGCGATTCGCTCTATCCGTGATTGGAGAGAGGGATTTGGCTAACAGGGTGTGAGCCGTGGCAAGGTGACTACCTAAACCAGTATTAGCAACTCGTAGGGAGGGACAGCAGCGCCCGACACACACGCCTCTGGCATGATCTGTGAAAAAAAGGGAAAAATTAGCTCTCGATAAAGAGTCAGCTGCCACATTTTTAGGTCCTGGAACATGCGTACTGGTAAAACAGAAATGGTGTTGCAGCGAGAGTTGCACTAAACGCCTCACGAGACACATGACATGTGAAGACTTGGACAAACCACTGGTTATAATATCTACCACTGCGGCATTGTCAGTTACAAACAAAACAGAAAGATTTGACCAACGGCCGCCCCAGATGAAAGCCACAACCACTATGGGATAGAGCTCAAAGAGTGCGGAGGTTTTCAGAAAACCCTAGATTTGTCTAACCTCAGTTGCCCATTCACCTGCGACCAGTGGGTACCAAAGATAACAGCAGAACCTGTACTTGCTGCATCCGAGAAGACAACTGGAGACGAGCTGGATAATTCAGGCATAAACAGAGTTAGCCCGTTCCACTGGTTGAGAAACTGGTCCCACATCTGTAGGTCATATAAGGCTTGACTGTCCAGTCGTACCAGTTTGGGGCAGAGGCCAAGAGGTTCAGAAGGCAGGAAATGAACGACCTGCCTTGCGTAATGATCCTCATGGCGAAATTTAACATGCCCAGCAACGACTGTAAATCAGCCTTAGTAACCACGACTTCCCTGATCCTAAGTAACCTATCTGACAGCAGCCTGGCTGATATATCACCCGAATCTAGCACGATGCCTAGGAAAGTTATAACTGCGGATGGGCCCTCAACTTTCTTGGGGGACACTGGGACACCCAACTGAGAAAAACAATCCAACAGTTTCCCCTAACCCCAGGGGGCTGGGGTTAGGGGGAACTGCCTCTCAATAAGGAGTAAGTCATCAAGATAATGTATAATGCATGTGCTCGCAGTGGACTTTATTCTCTAATATCCAATGGAGGGCCTGGGCCAACTGGTCGAACAACCACGGGCTGCTCTTAGACCCAAACGTAAGTTTTGTGGAGAAGTAGTTTAGGTCCCTCCACTTGACACAATGCCACTGCCAGATTGCAGGGGGAATGGGGAGTAATTTAAAGGCATTGGAGATATCGGCCTTGGACAACAACGTCACCGGGACCTAAACTAATGATTATGGAGATGGCCTGGTCAATGGACGAGTACCTCATGCCCACTTCTTCTGAAGAAATTAGGGAGTTGAGGCTAGGCACACAAGACCCATGGGGGGCTGACAGATCTATGATGAGCCTTTCCTTTTTACTGAACTTACCCATGACCACCCCTACGGGATTATCTCTCCACCGCTGAAAAGGGGGTACCTTAAAGGGACCGATCAGAAAACCTTTATCTAGCTCCGCTTTTATCAACTTGTCTACGGCGCTAGGGTTTCTGCCGGCTGACTGGAGATTCCCACACTCGTAAGAGCACTCTGGGAGAGTGACCAAACCCGTGTGAAAACCTCATGAAAACCCAGAAAACAGGAACTCCACAAAACCTGGATTGGGATGACCGATCAGGGACCTTCGCAAACAATCAATATCAATGAAACTCATGTAGGCTTTGATTGATTTTAATGTGCAAGTGACTTTGGGGTGGGCCCTGAAACAATTAGAGCAAATATGCAGCAGGCGGCACTGGCTAAAATTAAACGTGAAGTAATTATAGTTATTACATATCTGATCCCTACCCAACTGAACCACGGGCCGACCCAATTTGTCAACTGAATCGGGTGGTCTGAAAACATCGATAGGCCCGGGCAACGAACCAGAGGGGTTAGATGACACGCTGGAGGCTGACTTGTGGCACCACTCGGCTGAGTGGAATATAGATTGGCACAACGAGCAGGAGGGAGCCTTCAACCCTGCGAAGTGCCTACAAAATAGCTCAGTGTCTAAGACGGACCAATCTGTGACAAACTAAAATTGACTTAAAAGAAAAAGAACAATGATAATCGTAAAAAGAACTGCCCCCATACTTGTACCCTAATTCTGTGACACGAAAAAGTTACAAATCTAATTCCTCCCTCCTATCAGGCCTAACAGAACATATAACATCTCTGAACAAGCTAAACGCCATGACAAATTCCAGAATAGACAACTTCCGACTGAGCCTGTGATCGCGGCCTCTCAGCACCACCGAGACCTCGCCGCAGGCAATAACCTTAATATCGAACAAGTCCTTGGAAGCAATCAGTAAAGAAGCAAGGTTGACACCCCTACCCTCTAATATGTCCTTCTTGATGCTAGTCTGTATAAAGTGCACAGGAAGGACACTGGGAGCGATCTGCGCCAGGCGGCCATCACCTTTCGGGGATATAGAGGGAACGGGTACGGCCGTGGCAGGTATGGCCGAAGCACGAGACTCAACCGTCTCCAATCTCGCCTGGATACTGGTGACAGATGACACTAAGTTATTCAGCATTGCATGTATCTGGGTGAGTGACGTTTGCACCGTGGCCATGGAGATGACGTCTTGACACGGAGCCGCTGACTCTTTCAACAGCTGGTACAACTCAGCTTTCCTGGCAGAAGCCGGGAAAAGGATCCCCCTCTTAGTGAGTCCCGTGGTAAGCCTAGGAATAGTCCACGCACTCAGAGACGGAACACTGCCCCCTTCAGACATTCATACAACATCCTCATCCACGGAAACCTTGACGATATTGGAAGCTCACGACATGTCGGTTTGGGGTAAGTAGTAACTCGTGAAAACACTCCAGCCTAAAAGCAAACAACAAGCCATCAACCCATGAACACTCACCGCATCAGAAAGGACCATAACAACGGGGACCAGACAATGAGCAGTCAAGACCGGCAAGCGGGACCCAGAGGCGGCCACACCGATCCCTGCCTATGCCCCATCCCTCTAACCCTTCCTTGCCTTGTTTCTTTTTTTTTTTTTTTTTAACACATGACTCTTAGCGAAAATGAGGCCAGAGACCGCAACATAACGCTGGACCTGCTAACGACCGACAGGCCCTCATAGCCCTAGTTCCCTCCTGCACTACCTTGCATGAGCTACACCTGCCCTTGGAGACCCCCATTAACCCCCTACCCTTCTATTGAAAAACTGCCTACCATTTCTTACCCCTATCTGCTACCCACGCTGGAACCATTACTGGAAACCAAATGACGGGATACCTATTTTAGTTTTTTTTTATATTTATATAATATTCATCCTATATTAACTTATTTAACTTACTTTTTTTTATATAAAATATTAACCTTATTAAAACCCCTGCACCATACAGCAACAACCCCACGTGCCCTTCCTACATAGATCACTCCTATGTATCAGCTGGCAGGCTAGTAGCCTGACACAGCTGAGAAAGCACTGCACCTGCTGTCCAAGCTAACGATCCAGAAGCCCTGCCCCCCGTATCCCTGCCTAGCTAGCAGCACGACGGCCCGTGTTAGACTTTAGACACACAACGGTGTTCGGGAACGCGCTGCCCCCTGCACCCTAAGTCATGCCGCATGGGGAGATGCAGCTCCCCGGCAGACCGCTCCGGTGCGGGGGTGCCCCCCCCCCCTAACCCAGGGGCCGCCCACCGCCGGCCAGAATTTTTCAGAAAACGCTGGCTGCACGGATACGAGGCAGCTTACTCACCACGCTCAGATAAGGAGGGGATCAAGGCAGGAGTCCACAGGACTGTGACACAGAAACCGGGAAACGAGGGCTGCCGGGCAGCTCCATAGGTCAGTAGGTACGCACCAAAATGCGGGTAACGTATGAATTTGGGAGGGACGCCGCCAAACATAAAGGCCACAGCGCCCCTCCCACAAATACAGGCCAATGAATCGCCCTTACACATGTATCTCTGGGGCGATATATGGGACTTTTTTCTATACAGAAAAGGAAGATGTTAACAAGAGCTAATTTAAATACTTCATAAAAGTTGCAGGTCTTTGATTGACAACTGCCCATACACAGAAGGCTGAAGAAAGTCCTTCAGGTAAGCTAATATGTGAGTAAAAGTTTTGGGATTACCCTTTTCCTGTCTGAAAGTTGCATGAATTGGCTGTTCTGGAACCTGGTCACAGGATAATCGTCTCTTTGGAAATCCTATATCCCCAAAGTCACATGTATCAGACAGAATAAGACCAGGTCCCCCCAGTCAGTGTATAGATGGCCTTGTCACTTCTGCAGCCCAGGACATGGGAGGTGTGGTAGATGGGGGCAAAACAATTTATCTGCCTGATGCACATGCAAATCCCTGAATCAACCTAATCTGTGCACACCAGGGGAGTGAATAATTCTGGCCCCATCTGCAGGACCTCCTCAGTCGGGGGCTGCGGAAGTGACTTGTTTGTCCATAGACCAGGCCAGAAACCAGGTATTCAGACTGATGGATCAGTGGATGTAGGATTTCTGATGAGAAGTATTGCATGTCACCTTATTCCAGACATGTCAATCCATGCAACTTCAAAACAGTAGGTTTACTAGAAAGTTTTTTCTGCAGGCAAGAAAGCTTGTTGAGTTGAGTGAGTTGAGTCTAGCTGGGTCCTTGAAAACCCTTTTAAGAATTATTTTGTTGTCTTACTAAACTCATTCTCCACCTAGTTGTTTTTCAGCATTTCTGGTTTCTTTTGTTTTTTAATTAATTTGAACATATCAATAATAATTAGATTCAACACTTTTCTCTATATCAAAATGTACTTTTAATTCTCTTATTTTTGTAGGTATGTTCTGTACACATGAACGCTCAGCCTCATTCCTCTTTCTCTTGAGCTGCGATTCATACTGCTATAGAGCACAATAAAATGTAACTCAAGTGGAACTTTAAAACGACATCAGAGACCCTTGTGGTAATTTAAAGAGACTTCACAGAAGGACAAAGAGGATGGAGCATGAAAAAGTGATGAAACGTGATTGAAAAATTCATTGCAGTCTGTGTACATTCCTTAAGCTGTTTCACCTGTGTTGATCTGACCAAAGAATTGTTTCTAGATTATACATTACAGGATGAAACATTCGACCCATTAATATAGGAAACTATACTGATATATTTACTGTGTATATATAGTATATAGAGATGAGCGAACACCTGGAAGTTCAGGTTTGGGAAGTTCGACCGAACTTCCCGAAAATGTTCGGGTTCGGGATCCGAACTCGACCCGAACTTTATCCCGAACCCGAACCCCATTGAAGTCAATGGGGACCCGAACTTTTAGGCACTAAAAAGGCTGTAAAATAGTCCAGGAACGGGCTAGAGGGCTGCCAAAGGCAGCAAAATGTAGGTAAATCCCCTGCAAACAAATGTGGATAGGGAAATTAATTAAAATAAAATAAAATAAATAAAATTTAACCAATATCAATTGAAGAGAGGTCCCACTGCAAGGAATCATGCATCATATCACCCAACACTGGAGAAGGCCACTTTCAGTTATTTTGGCCCCAGCACCCAGACAGAGGAGAGAGGTCCCACAGCAAGGAATCATGCGTCATATCACCCACCACTGGAGAAGGCCACTTTCAGTTATTTCGGCCCCAGCACCCAGACAGAGGAGAGAGGTCCCACAGCAAGGAATCATGCGTCATATCACCCACCACTGGAGAAGGCCACTTTCAGTTATTTTGGACCCAGCACCCAGACAGAGGAGAGAGGTCCCACAGCAAGGAATAAGGCGTCATATCACCCACCACTGGAGAAGGCCACTTTCAGTTATTTCGGACCCAGCACCTAGACAGAGGAGAGTGGTCCCACAGCAAGGAATCATGCGTCATATCACTCACCACTGGAGAAGGCCACTTTCAGTTATTTCGGACCCAGCACCCAGACAGAGGAGAGAGGTCCCACAGCAAGGAATCATGTGTCATATCACCCACCACTGGAGTAGGCCACTTTCAGTTGTTTCGGACCCAGCACCCAGACAGAGGAGAGTGGTCCCACAGCAAGGAATCATGCGTCATATCACCCACCACTGGAGAAGGCCACTTTCAGTTATTTCGGACCCAGCACGCAGACAGAGGAGAGTGGTCCCACAGCAAGGAATCATGCATCATTTCACCCACCACTGGAGAAGGCCACTTTCAGTTATTTCGGCCCAGCACCCAGACCGAGGATACAGGTCCCACAGCAAGGAATCATGCGTCATATCACCCACCACTGGAGAAGGCCACTTTCAGTTATTTCTGGCCCCAGCACCCAGACAGAGGAGAGAGGTCCCACAGCAAGGAATCATGTGTCATATCACCCACCACTGGAGAAGGCCACTTTCAGTTATTTCGACCCAGCACCCAGACAGAGGAGAGAGGTCCCACAGCAAGGAATCATGCGTCATATCACCCACCACTGGAGAAGGCCACTTTCAGTTATTTCGGCCCCAGCACCCAGACAGAGGAGAGAGGTCCCACAGCAAGGAATCATGCGTCATATCACCCACCACTGGAGAAGGCCACTTTCAGTTATTTCGGACCCAGCACCCAAACAGAGGAGAGAGGTCCCACAGCAAGGAATCATGCGTCATATCACCCACCACTGGAGAAGGCCACTTTCAGTTATTTCTGACCCAGCACCCAGACAGAGGAGAGCGGTCCCACAGCAAAGAATCATGCGTCATTTCACCCACCACTGGAGAAGGCCACTTTCAGTTATTTCGGCCCAGCACCCAGACCGAGGATACAGGTCCCACAGCAAGGGAATCATGCGTCATATCACCCACCACTGGAGAAGGCCACTTTCAGTTATTTCGACCCAGCACCCAGACAGAGGAGAGAGGTCCCACAGCAAGGAATCATGCGTCATATCACCCACCACTGGAGAAGGCCACTTTCAGTTATTTCGACCCAGCACCCAGACAGAGGAGAGAGGTCCCACAGCAAGGAATCATGCGTCATATCACCCACCACTGGAGAAGGCCACTTTCAGTTATTTCGGACCCAGCACCCAGACAGAGGAGAGAGGTCCCACAGCAAGGAATCATGCGTCATATCACCCACCACTGGAGAAGGCCACTTTCAGTTATTTCGGCCCAGCACCCAGACAGAGGATACAGGTCCCACAGCAGGGAATCATGCGTCATATCACCCACCACTGGAGAAGGCCACTTTCAGTTATTTCGACCCAGCACCCAGACAGAGGAGAGAGGTCCCACAGCAAGGAATAATGCGTCATATCACCCACCACTGGAGAAGGCCACTTTCAGTTATTTCGGACCCAGCACCCAGACAGAGGAGAGAGGTCCCACAGTAAGGAATAAGGCGTCATATCACCCACCACTGGAGAAGGCCACTTTCAGTTATTTCGGACCCAGCACCCAGACAGAGGAGAGTGGTCCCACAGCAAGGAATCATGCGTCATATCACCCACCACTGGAGAAGGCCACTTTCAGTTATTTCGGACCCAGCACCCAGACAGAGGAGAGAGGTCCCACAGCAAGGAATCATGCGTCATATCACCCACCACTGGAGTAGGCCACTTTCAGTTATTTCGGACCCAGCACCCAGACAGAGGAGAGTGGTCCCACAGCAAAGAATCATGCGTCATTTCACCCACCACTGGAGTAGGCCACTTTCAGTTATTTCGGCCCAGCACCCAGACCGAGGACACAGGTCCCACAGCAGGGAATCATGCGTCATATCACCCACCACTGGAGAAGGCCACTTTCAGTTATTTCGGCCCCAGCACCCAGACAGAGGAGAGAGGTCCCACAGCAAGGAATCATGTGTCATATCACCCACCACTGGAGAAGGCCACTTTCAGTAATTTCGGCCCCAGCACCCAGACAGAGGAGAGAGGTCCCACAGCAAGGAATCATGCGTCATATCACCCACCACTGGAGAAGGCCACTTTCAGTTATTTCGGCCCAGCACCCATACAGAAGAGAGAGGTCCCACAGCAAGGAATCATGCGTCATATCACCCACCACCGGAGAAGGCCACTTTCAGTTATTTCGGCCCCAGCACCCATACAGAGGAGAGAGGTCCCACAGCAAGGAATCATGCGTCATATCACCCACCACTGGAGAAGGCCACTTTCAGTTATTTAGGCCAGGCACCCAGACCGAGGAGAGAGGTCCCACAGCAAGGAATCATGCGTCATATCACCCACCACCGGAGAAGGCCACTTTCAGTTATTTCGGCCCCAGCACCCAGACAGAGGAGAGAGGTCCCACAGCAAGGAATCATGCGTCATATCACCCACCACTGCAGAAGGCCACTTTCAGTTATTTATGCCCCACCACCCAGACAGAGGAGAGAGGTCCCACAGCAAGGAATCATGCGTCATATCACCCACCACTGGAGAAGGCCACTTTCAGTTACAGTATTTCGGCCCAGCAATAAAGAAGTGCTCAGGAGTACAAGAATACATGGTTGAGGGTGAGGCAGTTATAAATGTCTATTCTGCACAAGGGAGGCACAGGTCCTGTGGGATTCATGCCTGGTTCATTTTTATAAACGTCAGCTTGTCCACGTTGGCTGTGGACAGGCGGCTGCGTTTGTCAGTAATGACGCCCCCTGCCGTGCTGAATACACGTTCAGACAAAACGCTGGCCGCTGGGCAGGCCAGCACCTCCAAGGCATAAAATGATAACTCTGGCCACGTGGACAATTTGGAGACCCAGAAGTTGAATGGGGCCGAACCATCAGTCAGTACGTGTTCAACCATGTTAGTTAAATGCTGCCTCCTGCTAACACGTTCCGTATCGGGTGGTGGTGCAGTTAGCTGTGGCGTGGAGACAAAACTTTTCCACATTTCTGCCATGCTAACCCTGCCCTCAGAGGAGCTGGCCGTGACACAGCTGCGTTGGCGACCTCTTGCTCCTCCTCTGCCTTCGCTTTGGGCTTCCACCTGTTCCCCTGTGACATTTGGGAATGCTCTCAGGAGCACGTGCAGGAAGTAAGGTGGGCACATTGTCTTTGTACCGGGGATCCAGCAGGGTGGCAACCCAGTAGTCCACACACGTTAAAATGTGGGCAACTCTGCTGTCGGTGCGCAGGCACTGCAGCATGTAGTCGCTCATGTGTGCCAGGCTCCCCAGAGGTAAGGACAAGCTGTCCTCCGTGGGAGGCGTATCGTCATCGTCCTCCGTATCCCCCAGCCACGCACCAGTGAGGGGCCTGAGCTGTGTCGGGTGCCACCCAGCTGTGAACCTGCTTCATCCTCATCCTCCTCCACCTCCTCCTCATCCTCCTCGTCCTCCAGTAGTGGGCCCTGGCTGGCCACATTTGTACCTGCCCTCTGCTGTTGCAAAAAACCTCCCTCTGAGCCACTTCTAACAGACTGGCCTGAAAGTGGTAAAAATGACCCCTCATTCTCCTCCTCCTCCTGGGCCACCTCCTCTTCCATCATCACCCTAAGCGTTTTCTCAAGGAACCATAGAAGTGGTATTGTAACGCTGATAACGGTGTCATCGCCACTGGCCATGTTGGTGGAGTACTCGAAACAGCGCAACAGGGCACACAGGTCTCGCATGGAGGCCCAATCATTGGTGGTGAAGTGGTGCTGTTCCGCAGTGTGACTGACGCGTGCGTTTTGCAGCTGAAACTCCACTATGGCCTGCTGCTGCTCGCATAGTCTCTCCAGCATGTGCAAGGTGGAGTTACACCTGGTGGGCACGTCGCATATGAGGCGGTGAGCGGGAGGCGGTGAGCGGGAAGGCCGAAGTTCCGCTGTAGCGCAGACAGGCGAGCAGTGGCAGGATGTGAATGCTGGAAGCGCGCACAGACAGCCCGCACTTTATGCAGCAGCTCTGACATGTCGGGGTAGTTGTGAATGAACTTCTGCACCACCAAAATCAGCACATGCGCCAGGCAAGGGATGTGTGTCAAACCGGCTAGTCCCAGAGCTGCGACGAGATTTCGCCCATTATCGCACACCACCAGGCCGGGCTTGAGGCCCACCGGCAGAAACCACTCGTTGGTCTGTTGTTCAATACCCCGCCACAACTCCTGCGCGGTGTGGGGCCTGTCCCCCAAACATATGAGTTTCAGAATGGCCTGCTGACGTTTACCCCGGGCTGTGCTGAAGTTGGTGGTGAAGGTGTGTGGCTGACTGGATGAGCTGGTGGAAGAAGAGGAGGAGGAAGCCGAGTAGGAGGAGGAGGCTACAGGAGGCAAAGAATGATGCCCTGCGATCCTTGGCGGAGGAAGGACGTGCGCCAAGGAACTCTCCACCTGGGGCCCAGCCGCCACTACATTTACACAGTGTGCAGTTAGGGAGATATAGCGTCCCTGGCCGTGCTTACTGGTCCACGTATCTGTGGTTAGGTGGACCTTGCCACAGATGGCGTTGCGCAGTGCACACTTGATTTTATCGGATACTTGGTTGTGCAGGGAAGGCACGGCTGTCTTGGAGAAGTAGTGGCGGCTGGGAACAACATACTGTGGGACAGCCATGGACATCAGCTGTTTGAAGCTGTCTGTGTCCACCAGCCTGAATGACAGCATTTCAAAGGCCAGTAGTTTCGAAATGCTGGCATTCAGGCCAAGGGCTCGAGGGTGGCTAGGTGGGAATTTACACTTTCTCTCAAAGGTTTGTGAGATGGAGAGCTGAACGCTGCCGTGTGACATGGTGGAGATGCTTGGTGACGCAGGTGGTGTTGTCGGTGGCACATCCTCAGTTTGGTGGGCGGCAGGTGCCAACATTCCTCCCGAGGCGGAGGAAGAGGCAGCAGCAGAAGAAGGAGCAGGGGAGCCTGAGTGAGTTCCTTGCTTTTAAGGTGTTTACTCCACTGCAGTTCATGCTTTTCATGTAGATGCCTGGTCATGCAGGTTGTGCTAAGGTTCAGAACGTTAATGCCTCGCTTCAGGCTCTGATGGCACAGCGTGCAAACCACTCGGGTGTTGTCGTCAGCACATTGTTTAAAGAAGTGCCATGCCAGGGAACTATTTGAAGCTGCCTTTGGTGTGCTCGGTCCCTGGTGGCGGTGGCCAGTAGCAGGCGAACTCTCTTGGAGGCGGCTGTTCTGCTTTTGCCCCCTGCTCTCTCTTTTGCTATGCTGTTGGCTCGGTCTCACCACTGCCTCTTCCTCTGAACTATGAAAGTCAGTGGCACGACCTTCATTCAATGTGGGGTCTAGGACCTCATCGTCCCCTGCATCGTCTTCCACACAGTCTTCCTCCCTGACCTCCTGTTCGGTCTGCACACTGCAGAAAGACACAGCAGTTGGCACCTGTGTTTTGTCATAATCAGAGACGTGCGGACTCCGATGAGGTGGTATTCCCATGTCCTCATCATCAGGAAACATCAGTGGTTGTGCATCAGTGCATTTTATGTCTTCCACCACTGGGGAAGGGCTAGGTGGATTCCCTTGGGAAACCCTGCCAGCAGAGTCTTCAAACAGCATAAGAGACTGCTGCATAACTTGAGGCTCAGACAGTTTCCCTGATATGCATGGGGGTGATGTGACAGACTGATGGGCTTGGTTTTCAGGTGCCACCTGTGCGCTTTCTTCAGAAGACTGGGTGGGAGATAATGTTGTGAACATGCTGGATCCACTGTCGGCCACCCAATTGACTAGCGCCTGTACCTGCTCAGGCCTTACCATCCTTAGAACGGCATTGGGCCCCACCAAATATCGCTGTAAATTCTGGCGGGTACTGGAACCTTAGGTAGTTGGTTCACTAGGACGTGTGGCTGTGGCAGAATGGCCACGTCCTCTCCCAGCGCAAGAGGGTACACTAACACCACCACGACCGCGTCCGCGTCCCTTACTAGATGTTTTCCTCATTGTTACCGTTCACCAAGCACCACAATAAGAAAAAAAATATTTGGCCCAATGTATTGATTTCAAATTCAGGATTTTTTTTACAGGCACCTAAAACTATCTGCCTATTTATTTATGTAGCGTAATACACTAATCCAGACACAGCAGTAACCACTGATTTAGGGGAATATCTCTTTAAGGGATAGTATTTAGGCCCTGGATGAAAGGTATCCTTTTATGGACAGATTTACAATTGGCCTGCAACAGCTCGAACACCAGATTCAGGGTATTGCTATTTTGGCAATTGAATTTAACCCCAGAAAAAAATATATGTTTTGGCGGACACTAATGTACTTTGCCAGCCAAGGCTGAAACCACTGATTTATGGTATTGCTATTTTGGCAATTGAATTTCACCCCAAAACAAAATATACCCTTTTTCGGACAGATTAACACTTGGCCTGCAACAGATGGGACACCAGATTCAGGGTATTGCTATTTTGGCAATTGATTTTCACCCCACAACAAAATATATGTTTTTGTGGACACTATGAATCTTGGTCAGCCACAGCTGAAACCACTGATTTATGGTATTGCTATTTTGGCAATTGAATTTCACCCCAGAACAAAATATACCCTTTTACGGACAGATTAACACTTGGGCTGCAACAACTGGGGCACCAGATTCAGGGTATTGCTATTTTGGCAATTGAATTTCACCCCAGAACAAAATATATGTTTTGGAGGACACTATGAAACTTGGCCTGCAACAGCTGGGACACCAGATTCAGGGTATTGCTATTTTGGCAATTGAATTTCACCCCACAACAAAATATATGTTTTTGCGGACACTATGAATCTTGGCCAGCCACAGCTGAAACCACTGATTTATGGTATTGCTATTTTGGCAATTGAATTTCACCCCAGAACAAAATATACCCTTTACGGACAGATTAACACTTGGCCTGCAACAGCTGGGACACCAGATTCAGGGTATTGCTATTTTGGCAATTGAATTTCACCCCAGAACAAAATATATGTTTTGGCGGACACTATGAAACTTGGCCTGCAACAGCTGGGACACCAGATTCAGGGTATTGCTATTTTGGCAATTGAATTTCACCCCACAACAAAATATATGTTTTTATGGACACTTTGAATCTTGGCCAGC
Organism: Bufotes viridis; assembly: GCA_033119425.1. Lineage (NCBI taxonomy): Eukaryota > Metazoa > Chordata > Amphibia > Anura > Bufonidae > Bufotes > Bufotes viridis. The sequence goes on along the minus strand of CM065592.1, from coordinate 144,688,666 downwards.
CACAGCTGAAACCACTGATTTATGGTATTGCTATTTTGGCAATTGAATTTCACCCCAGAACAAAATATATGTTTTTGTGGACACTATGAAACTTGGCCTGCAACAGCTGGGACACCAGATTCAGGGTATTGCTATTTTGGCAATTGAATTTCACCCCACAACAAAATATATGTTTTTGCGGACACTATGAAACTTGGCCTGCAACAGCTGGGACCACCAGATTCAGGGTATTGCTATTTTGGCAATTGAATTTCACCCCACAACAAAATATATGTTTTTGCGGACACTATGAATCTTGGCCAGCCACAGCTGAAACCACTGATTTATGGTATTGCTATTTTGGCAATTGAATTTCACCCCAGAACAAAATATATGTTTTTGAGGACACGATGAACACTTGGCCTGCAACAGCTGGGACACCAGATTCAGGGTATTGCTATTTTGGCAATTGAATTTCACCCCAGAACAAAATATATGTTTTTACGGACACTATGAAACTTGGCCTGCAACAGCTGGGACCACCAGATTCAGGGTATTGCTATTTTGGCAATTGAATTTCACCCCACAACAAAATATATGTTTTTATGGACACTATGAATACTTGACCAGCCACAGCTGAAACCACTAGATTTATGGTATTGCTATTTTGGCAATTGAATTTCACCCCAGAACAAAATAAATGTTTTTGAGGACACTATGAAACTTGGCCTGCAACAGCTGGGACACCAGATTCAGGGTATTGCTATTTTGGCAATTGAATTTCACCCCACAACAAAATATATGTTTTTGAGGACACTATGAAACTTGGCCTGCAACAGCTGGGACACCAGATTCAGGGTATTGCTATTTTGGCAATTGAATTTCACCGCACAACAAAATATATGTTTTTGAGGACACTATTAATCTTGGTCAGCCACAGCTGATACCACTGATTTATGGTATTGCTATTTTTGCAATTGAATTTAACCCCAGATCAAAATATACGTTTTGGAGGACACTATGAAACTTGGCCTGCAACAGCTGGGACACCAGATTCAGGGTATTGCTATTTTGGCAATTGAATTTCACCCCACAACAAAATATATGTTTTTGCGGACACTATGAATCTTGGCCAGCCACAGCTGAAACCACTGATTTATGGTATTGCTATTTTGGCAATTGAATTTCACCCCAGAACAAAATATACCCTTTTATGAACACGATTAACACTTGGCCTGCAACAGCTGGGACACTAGATTCAGGGTATTGCTATTTTGGCAATTGAATTTAACCCCAGAACAAAATATATGTTTTGGAGGACACTATGAAACTTGGCCTGCAACAGCTGGGACACCAGATTCAGGGTATTGCTATTTTGGCAATTGAATTTCACCCCACAACAAAATATATGTTTTTGCGAACACTATGAATCTTGACCAGCCACAGCTGAAACCACTGATTTATGGTATTGCTATTTTGGCAATTGAATTTCACCCCAGAACAAAATATACCCTTTTACGGACAGATTAACACTTGGCCTGCAACAGCTGGGACACCAGATTCAAGGTATTGCTATTTTGGCAATTGAATTTCACCCCAGAACAAAATATATGTTTTTGAGGACACTATGAAACTTGGCCTGCAACAGCTGGGACACCAGATTCAGGGTATTGCTATTTTGGCAATTGAATTTCACCCCACAACAAAATATATGTTTTTGCGGACACTATGAATCTTGGCCAGCCACAGCTGAAACCACTGATTTATGGTATTGCTATTTTGGCAATTGAATTTCACCCCAGAACAAAATATATGTTTTTGTGGACACTATGAAACTTGGCCTGCAACAGCTCGGACACCAGTTTCAGTGTATTGCTATTTTGGCAATTGAATTTCACCTCAGAACAAAATATATGTTTTTGCGGACACTATGAAACTTGGCCTGCAACAGCTGGGACACCAGATTCAGGGTATTTCTATTTTGGCAATTGAATTTCACCCCACAACAAAATATATGTTTTTGCGTACACTATGAATCTTGGCCAGCCACAGCTGAAACCACTGATTTATGGTATTGCTATTTTGGCAATTGAATTTCACCCCAGAACAAAATATACCCTTTTACGGACAGATTAACACTTGGCCTGTAACAGCTGGGACACCAGATTCAAGGTATTGCTATTTTGGCAATTGAATTTCACCCCAGAACAAAATATATGTTTTTGCGGACACTATGAAACTTGGCCTGCAACAGCTGGGACACCAGATTCAGGGTATTTCTATTTTGGCAATTGAATTTCACCCCACAACAAAATATATGTTTTTGCGGACACTATGAATCTTGACCAGCCACAGATGAAACCACTGATTTATGGTATTGCTATTTTGGCAATTGAATTTCACCCCTGAACAAAATAAATGTTTTTGCGGACACTATGAAACTTGGCCTGCAACAGCTGGGACACCAGATTCAGGGTATTGCTATTTTGGCAATTGAATTTCACCCCACAACAAAATATATGTTTTTGAGGACACTATGAAACTTGGCCTGCAACAGCTGGGACACCAGATTCAGGGTATTGCTATTTTGGCAATTGAATTTCACCGCACAACAAAATATATGTTTTTGCGGACACTATTAATCTTGGTTAGCCACAGCTGATACCACTGATTTATGGTATTGCTATTTTTGCAATTGAATTTAACCCCAGATCAAAATATATGTTTTGGAGGACACTATGAAACTTGGCCTGCAACAGCTGGGACACCAGATTTTGGCAATTGAATTTCACCCCACAAAAAAATATATGTTTTTGCGGACACTATTAATCTTGGCCAGCCACAGCTGAAACCACTGATTTATGGTATTGCTATTTTGGCAATATGAATTTCACCCCAGAACAAAATATACCCTTTTATGAACAGATTAACACTTGGCCTGCAACAGCTGGGACACCAGATTCAGGGTATTGCTATTTTGGCAATTGAATTTCACCCCAGAACAAAATATATGTTTTGGAGGACACTATGAAACTTGGCCTGCAACAGCTGGGACTCCAGATTCAGGGTATTGCTATTTTGGCAATTGAATTTCACCCCACAACAAAATATATGTTTTTGCGAACACTATGAATCTTGACAAGCCACAGCTTAAACCACTGATTTATGGTATTGCTATTTTGGCAATTGAATTTCACCCCAGAACAAAATATACCCTTTTACGGACAGATTAACACTTGGCCTGCAACAGCTGGGACACCAGATTCAAGGTATTGCTATTTTGGCAATTGAATTTCACCCCAGAACAAAATATATGTTTTTGCGGACACTATGAAACTTGGACTGCAAAAGCTGGGACACCAGGTTCAGGGTATTGCTATTTTGGCAATTGAATTTCACCCCACAACAAAATATATGTTTTTGCGGACACTTTGAAACTTGGCCAGCCACAGCTGGGAAACCAGATTTATGGTATTGCTATTTTAGCAATTGAATTTCACCCCAGAACAAAATATATGTTTTTGTGGACACTATGAAACTTGGCCTGCAACAGCTCGGACACCAGTTTCAGTGTATTGCTATTTTGGCAATTGAATTTCACCTCAGAACAAAATATATGTTTTTGCGGACACTATGAAACTTGGCCTGCAACAGCTGGGACACCAGATTCAGGGTATTTCTATTTTGGCAATTGAATTTCACCCCACAACAAAATATATGTTTTTGCGTACACTATGAATCTTGGCCAGCCACAGCTGAAACCACTGATTTATGGTATTGCTATTTTGGCAATTGAATTTCACCCCTGAACAAAATATATGTTTTGGCGGACACTATGAAACTTGGCCTGCAACAGCTGGGACACCAGATCCAGGGTATTGCTATTTTGGCAATTGAATTTCACCCTTGAACAAAATAAATGTTTTTGCGGACAATATGAAACTTGGCCTGCAACAGCTGACACACCAGATTCAGGGTATTGCTATTTTGGCAATTGAATTTCCCCCCACAGCAAAATATATGTTTTTGCGGACACTATGAATCTTGGCCAGCCAAAGCTGAAACCACTGATTTATGGTATTGCTATTTTGGCAATTGAATTTCACCCCAGAAAAAAAAATATGTTTTTGCGGACACTATGAAACTTGGACTGCAACAGCTGGGACACCAGATTCAGGGTATTGCTATTTTGGCAATTGAATTTCACCCCACAACAAAATATATGTTTTTGCGGACACTATGAATCTTGGCCAGCCAAATCTGAAACCAATGATTTATGGTATGGCTATTTTGGCAATTGAATTTCACCACAGAAAAAAAATTTATGTTTTTGCGGACACTATGAAACTTGGCCTGCAACAGCTGGGACACCAGATTCAGGGTATTGCTATTTTGGCAATTGAATTTCACCCCACAACAAAATATATGTTTTTGCGGACACTATGAATCTTGGGATTCTTGGCCAGCCACAGCTGTAACCACTGATTTATGGTATTGCTATTTTGGCAATTGAATTTCACCCCAGAACAAAATATATGTTTTTGCGGACACTATGAAACTTGGCCTGCAACAGCTGGGACACCAGATTCAGGGTATTGCTATTTTGGCAATTGAATTTCACCCCACAACAAAATATATGTTTTTGCGGACACTATGAATCTTGGCCAGCCACAGCTGAAACCAATGATTTATGGTATTGCTATTTTGGCAATTGAATTTCACCCCTGAACAAAATAAATGTTTTTGCTGACACTATGAAACTTGGCCTGCAACAGCTGGGACACCAGATTCAGGGTATTGCTATTTTGGCAATTGAATTTCACCCCAGAACAAAATATATGTTTTGGCGGACACTATGAAACTTGGCCTGCAACAGCTGGGACACCAGATTCAGGGTATTGCTATTTTGGCAATTGAATTTCACCCCACAACAAAATATATGTTTTTGCGGACACTATGAAACTTGGCCAGCAACAGCTGGGACCACTAGATTCATGGTATTGCTATTTTGGCAATTGAATTTCACCCCAGAACAAAATAAATGTTTTTGCTGACACTATGAAACTTGGCCTGCAACAGCTGGGACACCAGATTCAGGGTATTGCTATTTTGGCAATTGAATTTCCCCCTACAGCAAAATATATGTTTTTGCGAACACTATGAATCTTGGCCAGCCAAAGCTGAAACCACAGATTTATGGTATTGCTATTTTGGCAATTGAATTTCACCCCAGAAAAAAAAATTATGTTTTTGCGGACACTATGAAACTTGGCCTGTAACAGCTGGGACACCAGATTCAGGGTATTGCTATTTTGGCAATTGAATTTCACCCCACAACAAAATATATGTTTTTGCGGACTCTATGAATCTTGGGATTCTTGGCCAGCCACAGCTGTAACCACTGATTTATGGTATTGCTATTTTGGCAATTGAATTTCACCCCAGAACAAAATATATTTTTTTGCGGACACTATGAAACTTGGACTGCAACAGCTGGGACACCAGATTCAGGGTATTGCTATTTTGGCAATTGAATTTCACCTCACAACAAAATATTTGTTTTTGCGGACACTATAAAACTTGGCCTGCAACAGCTGGGACACCAGATTCAGGGTATTGCTATTTTGGCAATTGAATTTCACTCCAGAACAAAATATATGTTTTGGCGGACACTATTATACTTCGTCAGCCACAGCAGAAACCACTGATTTATGGTATTGCTATTTTGGCAATTGAATTTCACCACAGAAAATAATCTATTCTTTGCCAGACAGCAGACAGTATTATATTTGGCTAGCCAAAGCTGGAACACCAGATTTAGGGGATTGGTATTTGGGCAATTGTATTTAACCCCTAATAAAATATAGAAATTGCTATCCTGAGTTTCTAGGGGTGACAATTAGCACAGCCAAGCCCTTGATGTAGGATATAGCAAAAAAAAACTAGTATTGGTGAATTGATGGACTTGGTGGCAGCTTGTTCTGGTGCGCTACAAGTCACAAAATGGCCGCCGATCACCCCAGAAAATACGTGACAGAAAAACGCTCTGTGTAGCCTAAAAAACAGTGAGCAAGTTACTAGCAGAAGTTTAATCATTCACAGCTGTAGATCAATCCGTTCATTAGGTGCTGTTGCTGACTTTTCCCTGCCTAATCTCGCCCTCACAGAAGCTGCGTCCTCTCCCTACACTAATCAGAGCAGTGTGACGTGCGGCGCTACGTGACTCCAGCTTAAATAGAGGCTTGGTCACATGCTGCACTTGACCAATCACAGCCATGCCATTAGTAGGCATGGCTGTGATGTGCTCCTAGGGCAAGAAGTAAAATGCTAGCTGATTGGCTGCTGTGCAGCTCTTCAGAAAGCGGGAAGTAATCGACGAACAACGAACCCGAACCCGAATTTTTTTGAAAATGTCCGGGTTCGGGTCCGTGTCCCGGACACCCCAAAATGCTCGAACTGTTCGCTCAACACTAATAGTATATATTATTCATTCTTGATAACTCCATTATATCATATCTTTGCATAAATTAAAAATGTTTTTTTCACCCACCTTACCTTTCCTTCCACCACCCTCCTCTCAAGAAAAAAAACACACACGCACAGAAAAAAACAAGCAAAAACCCACTCAAAACACCAGGGAATAGACTCTCATCTGTGGTTTGACTTATGTATGCAAATAGTCAATGTTCTCAGAATATTTTGATGGGTCAGTGTGCAATGCACAAAAAATGAAGATCAGACACAGGTAAAAAATTGCGTGCATGAGGCCTTATGAGCAGAAATAAGTGAATCATTTAAAATTTGATTTGGTCAAATCAGTCGTCTAATTCGATTAATTTTTAAATTGGTTCAAAACAAAAGCGCTTCAATTGGCTTGAACATTTGTGTATGACACTGTGAGTATTTATGATCGAGCACCCCGATGCTCAGGTGCTCTGCCCGAGCACATCGGGATGCCCTATAGAAGTCAATGGGACTACCCGAGCATTAAACCAGGCACCCCCTGCTCTGAATAGGGGAGGGTGCCTGGTTCATTGGAAAAGGTCAGAAATTGATGGAAACACCACCAAAATGGGTCGGGGACAGCATGGGGAGGATGTCTGGATGCATCTTGGAATACAATGTCGCTGATGGGAACGATGTTGCCCGAGTTGTACGTCACTTTTACAGACTGACCATAAAACTCACAAAAGCGAAGATAAAAGCGATTTTAAATGAAAAATTGTTATTAAACATTCTTTCCTGTATATTTACTTTTATAAAAATAGCTCAGACAAGTTCAGACAAAAATTTTCATGATTTTCGGAACTGGGGCCATGACTAAGAGTGGCTTCTATTGTGTTGACCGGACTATCATCTGATGATAATGAACAGAGTGGACGTTGAGCTGACCAGTGACCGTGTATATAAAATTGTAGGTGAGGGTCTGCTGCCGCTTTGTTAACTCTAGATAACTTCTAAGCTGATTGCACATCCCCGTGATGTTGATGATCTATCGATGTCTGCTCTTTCAACTTTCGATGTTCTTTTATGCGCCAACTATGGTGAAAGCAAGTTCAGGTAAAAATTTTCATGATTTTAGGAACTGGGGCCATGACTAAGAGGGACGGCCGGTGGCTTTGATTGTGTAGACTGGACTATCATCTGATGATAATGAACTTGTAAGAGGAACGGACGTTGAGCTGAACAGTGACCGTGTATATAAAATTGTAGGTGAGGGTCTGCTGCCGCTTTGTTAACTCTAGATAACTTCTATGCTGATCGCACATCCCCGTGATGTTGATGATCTATCGATGTCTGCTCTTTAAACTTTCAATGTTCTTTTATGTGCCTACCATGGTGACCACGAGTAATGGGGAATCAGGGTTCGCTTCTGGAGAGCTACCACTTCCAAAAAGGCAGGCAAGGGTGCTCAAATTTCTCAGTGCCCCCTCAGTAATGTAGTGACGATAAATAACAATACAGGACTCTTAAGAGAGCCTGGCATTGGAACTAGTACAAAAAAATTACAGGGAATGTCATGGATATTTAGGATAAGAAAAGGTTATACAGGAGGAGAGGTAAAGTATGATTGATGGCCTGCTGGTGACCCACTAAAACATTAGGGGTGAAGGTCTTCAGCTGAGCAGACCATCTAAAACATTATGGGTCAGGGCCTGCGGGTGAGCTGACCATCTGAAAAATTATATGCGAGGGCCTGTTGATGAGCTTACCATCGAAAACATTATTTATGCGAGGGCCTGCGGGTGAGCTGACCATTGAAAACATTATTTATGCGAGGGCCTGAGGGTGAGCTGACCATTGAAAACATTACATATGCGAGGGCCTGGGGGTGAGCTGACCATCTGAAAAACTTTATGAGAAGGCATATAAGCGATGGCATTATATGCGACAATTAAGCATGTAGATATGATGGACGAGGAGGAGGAGGATGAGAAAAGGAAGTTTCAACTATATACTCTTTTTTGTGGTGGAAGGGGTGCATGGGAATACAGAGTATTCAGTACATTCTAAACAACACATTTAAAGTGCCTTGATGTTCAGTCGTGGCTTTCCTCTGGTGGAGTGGAGAAGTCAGGGGCAATCCAGGCCTTGTTCCTTTTTATCTGAGTCAACCTGTCACCATTTTCAGTTGACAGCCGGATACGCTTATCTGTTATCAGAAAATAACTGTCTGTCACTGGTATTTAAATTAAATATAGGCCGCATACAGTCTAGATATAAGTGCAGATTTGCGTCTCACTGCTCACAGCAAGTAAAGTTTGTGGAATACAGAAAATGACTGTCTGTAACTGTTATTTGAATTAAATATAGACCGCACACAGTTTAGATATAAGTTTAGATTTGCGTCTCACTGCTCACAGCAAGCAGAGTTTGTGGAATACAGAAAATGACTGTCTGTCACTATTATTTGAATTAAATATAGACCGCACACAGTTTAGATATAAGTGTAGATTTGCGTCTCACTGCTCACAGCAAGCAGAGTTTGTGGAATACAGAAAATGACTGTCCGTCACTGGTATTTTTGAATTAAATATAGGCCGCACACAGTCTCGATATAAGTGTAGATTTGCGTCTCACTGCTCACAGCAAGCAGAGTTTGTGGAATACAGAAAATGGCTGTCACTGGTCTTTGAATTAAATATAGGCCGCAAACAGTCTAGATATAAGAATAGATTTGCGTCTCACTGCTCACAGCAAGCAGAGTTTGTGGAATACAGAAAATGACTGTCACTGGTATTGAATTAAATATAGGCCACAAACAGTCTAGATATAAGTGTAGATTTGAGTCTCACTGCTCATAGCAAGCAGAGTTTGTGGAATACAGAAAATTTCACTAACGGTCGTCCTGACAAAAAAAATAAAAATTCCCCCGAAACAACTTTGGCTGTCTGCCACCTCTAACAATAGTCCTTAAAAGAACTGTTAATTCTTTGAAACGTCTTCTCAATGATAATTTTTAGATGAAATTCGCCCTGCACTGACTGTCCCCTCTTAAACAGCAGCTCTCCCTGACTCGCAATGAGCCGAACCCACGTGACCGGGTGCTATATATCCCTTTTCAATAATTTAATATATGGTGATAATATTTATATGTAGAGATGAACAAATCAATTGTAAAAGTGGATTCTACCCAACATTTGTAGAAATTAAAGGTGGAACTTAATTTTGGTGATTCAATTCAGGCAAATTGTGGACATAAGAGACAGGTAAAAAAAAATTAAAAAAGTGAAAACCTAGAAAGACCAAAATGTTAGGAAGTCTCACAATGTCATAAACAATTTTTTTCAGGCCAATTGGAACACTTTAGATTCAGTTAGAACTAGTCAAATTGAACCCAAATCTAATTCTGAGCAATTCTCTATATTAGTATTATTTACATGTATAATTTAGAATGCATTATTTGTATGCATTTGATATTGCAGTATTTTTATGTGTATAGTATATGTTTTCATTTTTTGGGTGTACAGTAAATGTAGGCATTATTTTATGCATATTTGGCCACACGGCATATGTACAGTATATGGCTATCATTTTGTGTGCAATATATGTAATTATTTTTGCATTAAATGTGTGTGATAGAGTCTAGCAATCTAACATTGATTGCTAGAGTATGATTCTACAATGTAACAGCTTGTGGTTCTTATCTCCAAGACAATTGTTTCCACCCTAGAAAATGTGCCAGTTTGGTGTTAATCAACTTTCCCCATGGTTTGCAGAAGCACAAAGGTAATCTCTGTAAAGGGCAAGAGAGATTCAAATGTTAGCTGCTGAAAATGATGCACCATGTGACCCAACTAAAATAATCCATGAAATATTTGTACATTTCTCACACACTATAATAACCGGAGTCTTATTGGATACCACAATATAGAGTTAAGTAATGAAAAATAATATTTTATTTTAAGCTTTTGTGCACCATATTAAATACAGCATTTGCTCTTCTACACAGCAGTACTGTATTACTTTGCAGCCCATTTATGAATTGGTCCATAATTCCTTGGCTAACATAATGTTATATAATAGATCATTTAAATGGTTTTAACACTTTTTCACATAGCATTCTGGTCTCTAATGTGCATGATTGCGTGGTTCTTAGCATTAATTTGCAAACAACAAAGTAATTGGTTTTCCAAAGTAAATGTAATCTTCCTAATGGCAAACATTACTCCGTCTTTGGCTTCTGTGAAAAGCTGCTTTTGCGTCAATCAACTATTCTACTTGTTTGATCCTTTCACTTTCTGTCATCCGCACCTGCCAACGTACTCCAGGTCAACAATGAGATAATGATTCTGGTCAGTCTTGTCTGGGAGACAATGTGAATGGAAACCATGACAGTCTAGGATTATTCAACAAATATTTATTGAAACTAAGTAGCTGAATATATGTAAAATACTGCAACTGTAATTTCCTTGAGAAAATAAAAAGTATGGTTCACTTTTATACATCCGTAATATACAAATGTAGATGATGGGGCTGAGCTGCACCTAGGCCACATGACCGATGAATGTGATGTCACCTGGTCTAGGAAAAGCTCGAGAAGGCCATGGCGCTACTGTGAGTGCTTCAGTATCTGTTCGGTGGACCCCCCCACAAAGAGGTACTGATGATTTAACCAGTGTAAAACTCCCTGACATTAAAAGTACTAAACAAGTAAAAGTGAAAAATTAAGTTGTGGCATATATGAGTTTGATTTTACTAGTTTTTCATAAGGTAGTTGTATATACTAAGTCATCTTAAAGGTCCACAATGGCAAAAATATATATATATATTTTATCCTACTGTGACAGAGTGTCTGGAGAAGTGGTGGACGGGGTCTATGTGTGTCCAAGATTCCTCACTTCTGTCATTTAAAAAGCAACCAGGGAAATGTTCAGCGGTCTATGCAGACGTCTCTGCAATTCGGGTTAGTATAAAAACCTGGTTTTAGGGCCTGTGTTGCTGGAGTGGGGAGAGAAGGGTGGGCCCCCACTCCATCCGGACAGTCCGGGTTTTGGGCTGTCAGGTAATCACTCCTCAGGAGTGCTAGTCTGATATAAGGCTGAGAATACAGACACAGCTTGCTCCACCTGGGAACAGGTTACATGCTTAGAGCCTGAGAGAGCACTCCTAGAGGTATGGACCTTGCTATTTTGTTTGGTGCCCGGTATTAGGTCGGCACTTGTGCAGTTAGGTTTCCTGCTGTATAGTTAGAGCCGGACAGGCTTAGAATTTTGTTTGTTATATATTTCTTGTTATAGTCTGTACCTCACCTATCAATAAAACTGACTGAGGCCAGTTAAACGACTTCCCTGCTGTTTGGACTGCAATGTCTATAGTGTGCCTGCTAAACGGTGCCTGTCTACCCAAGAGACGACACCCCGCTAACTGATCCCTTATATGTGGTGGAGGATGCTATGGCATAAAATGGGCAGGAAGCCTGTTTTGCACTGAAGCGGGTGCTGCTGGAAAGCTGCTGGGGTTAAAACTGGACTGTTTTTTTTTCTCTCTTCTGTGGTGCAAGCTGTGCAGCAAGTTAAAGGGCCAGAGTCAATTTTCACAGCACACCAAAGACTGTATTTCTGCCTCTTGAAAATGGAGGATGTGGTTAAAGCTGTGTTGCAGGCTGTTGCATCTCAACAAGAGGCTACCGAGTGCAGCAGGAGGCTACCAGGGTGCAGCAAAAGGCGCTTGAGGAAACCAGCCGCAGGCTGACTGCCCAACTGGAGGCTGCCCAGGAGGCGCAAAGACAAGACCGGGAGGCCTTAGCAGTTGTTGTGCAGCAACTAACCAGTGTTGCTGGACGTGTCTCAGGTATGGCAGACACCCCTCATTCCTCCATAAGGGCTAGTCACTTTTTGCAAAAGATGACAGACACAGATGATGTGGAAGCCTACCTGACCACCTTCGAAAGGACAGCCGAGCGAGAGGGTTGGCCCAAGGCACAGTGGGCAGGACTGGTGGCGCCCTTCCTTTCAGGAGAACCCCAAAAGGCATATTTTGACCTGGAGAATCATGATGCTATGGACTATGTTACTCTAAAGAAGGAGATCCTTACACGCCTTGGGGTTACGCTTTCAGTCCGTGCACAACGGGTGCACAACTGGGACTACAGCATGGATAAACCTCCACGTTCCCAAATGCATGACCTCATACACCTGACCAAGAAGTGGTTGCAACCGGAGATCCTGACCGGCCTCCAGATGGTGGAGCGGGTTGTGATGGACCAGTACTTAGGGCCCTCCCGTTACACTGCGCAAGTGGGTGAGCCATGGGGACCCCAAAAATGTTGACCAGATGGTGGAGATGGTGGAGAGGTACACAGCCGCAGAGGAGTTGCTGAGTCTGCCACAGCGCCCCCAGCCCTGCAGCGAAGATCTCCAGGGCTACCTGGTAAGACTGTTCTAAGGGAAAAGGGGGCTGGCAGAAGTGATATGTCTGTGGGTGCAAGTGGAGAGACTAGAGACACGGGCTCCAAAAGCTGGCAAGCTGTGCCAGGAAGTCTGTGGCCTATAAAAGGCTTAATAAGGACTTAATAAAATGTTTCAGATGTCAAATGCCAGGTCATGTTGTTGCCAATTGTCCAATGTATGGTGAACCAATGCAATGTGACGCCTCCTATATAAACCGCCGTTTATCACTGTATGCTCAGCTTGCGTGTGTGGCTTTACCAAATACTGGGGGTGAGAAACAAATGTGTGTTATCACTGTGGAAGGTAAAGAAGTGAGTGCCTTGTTAGACTCAGGCAGTCTGGTCACTCTAGTAAAAACGGATTTGGTAAACCCCAGGAAATGGCAACCGAAAACCTTGGCAGTGACCTGCATACATGGAGACACCCGTGATTATTACACGGCTGTGGTAGATGTAAATACCCAGTTTGGGGCAGAAAAATTTATGGTCGGTGTAGTGCCCAGGTTAATGCATGATGTCATCATGGGCGCGATTTCCACATTTCTGGCAGCTATGGGAACATAAACTTTCAAAGGTCTGTCAGGAAAGGGTGACCCAACCCGAGTACCGAAGTGTGTGGGTATATAAGAGGGTCTACTGTTGAGGATGAATCATTTCCTCTGTCTGTCATGATGGGGGAGCCTGAGGTCTCGGACCATAATGTCGGGTTAGAAGAGGGTCAGAACAGTCCAGAGAGAGAAGACTCCCTTAGCGACAATTTGCCAGACCTTGCAGTAAGGAAAGAGCAATTTGGTGCTGAGCAATTAAAAGATCCCACCCTTACTAGAGCCCGAGAAAATGTGAAATCTATAGATGGTAAACTGGTAGAGCCAGACAGCAGACTTTGTTTTCCACATATAGCTGTAAAACGCGAATTATTGTACCAGGTGGAAAAAGGGGAGAGGATCTGGTGGAACTACTGTTGGTTCCTAAAATGTACCGACGAACTGTACTAGATATTGCTCATGGTCACCTTATGGGGGGCATTTGGGAGCTGAAAAGACTACAGACAGAATCCTTCAAAGGTTCTTTTGGCCTGGGGTCCATAAAGATGTTAAAGATTACTGTGCCTCCTGCCCAGAGTGCCAAATTTCGTCTCCCAAGCCACACTATCGTAGTCCCTTGGTACCTCTACCAATCATGGAGATACCATTTGAGAGGATAGCAATGGATCTGGTGGGGCCCATTGTAAAATCTGCTCGAGGCCACCAACATATTCTCGTAATCATGGACTACGCTACTCGTTACCCGGAAGCTATCCCCTTACGTAGTACAACATCCAAGGCCATAGCTAAAGAGTTGGTGCAGGTGTTCAGTCGCGTGGGTATACCAAAAGAGATCCTAACAGATCAGGGTACCCCTTTATGTCCCGTATCATGAAGGAGTTATGTAAACTGTTCAAAGTTAAACAGCTGCGTACCTCTGTCTACCATCCCCAGACTGATGGACTGGTAGAGAGATTTAACAAAACTCTAAAAGCCATGCTTAAGAAAGTGGTGGACAAAGATGGGAAAAACTGGGATTTCCTTCTCCCCTATCTCATGTTTGCCATCCGTGAAGTCCCTCAGTCATCCACGGGTTACTCCCCTTTGAGTTGCTATATGGACGCCACCCTAGGGGTCTGTTAGATATAGCAAAAGAAACCTGGGAAGAAGAAGCTACCCCCTATAGAAGTGTCATAGAACATGTGGCACAAATGCAAAATCGTATAGCTGCGGTGATGCCAATTGTACGTGAACATATGGCCCAGGCTCAGGGGGCACAACAAAGGGTGTATAACCGCAGTGCCCAAGTACGTACCTTTGCGCCAGGTGACCGGGTTCTAGTGCTGATCCCTACGGTAGAGAGTAAATTCCTGGCTAAGTGGCAAGGCCCCTTTGAGATAATAGAGCAAGTAAATGAGGTAAACTATAAAATCCGTCAACCAGGTAAGAGGAAGCCTGAGCAAGTGTACCACATCAATCTTATAAAACCATGGAAAGATCGTCTATCACTTGCTGCCAACTCCTCCTACCCACCAGAGCAGCGGTGCTCTGGGAAGCCCCTGTTGCCGGAAGTAACAATACCAGACTCCTGGCCAAAACACAAAAGGTAGAAGTACAAGGGTTCCTCTTTAAGAATAGGGATTTTTCTCTGAGATCCCAGGGCGCACCTCGGTCATAAAACATGACATCATTACAGAACCAGGACAAAGGGTTAAGCTGAGACCCTACAGAATACCAGAGGCCAGGAGAGGGATTATCTCTGCAGAGGTGAGGAAAATGTTGGAACTTGGGGTAATTGAAGAGTCCCATAGCCAGTGGTCCAGTCCTATAGTGCTGATCCCCAAACCAGATGGCAGCTGGAGGTTTTGCAATGACTTTAGAAAATTGAACACCCTATCTAAGTTTGATGCTTACCCAATGCCTCGTGTTGATGAGCTCATTGACAGGCTCGGAAACGCCAGGTATATAACCACTCTGGACTTAACCAAAGGTTACTGGAAAATTCCGCTAACAAATGAAGCCAAAGAGAAAACTGCCTTTGCCACTCCTGATGGGTTGTTTCATTATGTAGTCTTGCCATTTGGTTTGCATGGAGCGCAAGCAACCTTCCAGAGGGCAATGGATAAGATATTACGACCCCACAGACTATACGCAGCAGCATATCTGGATGACATCATCATCCAAAGTCAAGATTGGGAATCCCATCTACCTAGGGTGCAGGCGGTTATCAATTCACTGTGTGAGGCAGGCTTCACAGCCAACCCAAAAAAATGTGCCATTGGTCTCGAAGAGGCTAAGTATCTAGGTTACATCATAAGCCGAGGTCTAGTAAAGCTCCAGTTAACCTCTTAAGGACGCAGGGCGTACATGTACGCCCTAGCGTCCTGGTACTTAAGGACTCAGGGCGTACATGTACGCCCTGAGAAGATCCGATCACCGCTGCGCACGTGGCGGTGATCGGAACAGGATGCCTGCTGAAATCATTCAGCAGGCATCCTGTGACACGCCGAGGGGGTCCTGTGACCCCCAGTCGGCGATCGCAACAAACCGCAGGTCAATTCAGACCTGCGGTTTGTTGCGCTATGTGGTCTCTGATCCCCGCGGTCTATGACCGCGGGATCAGAGACTAAAATCTGCCCCTTATTGTAAATTTTAACCCCCCTGCACCCCGCCATCTTAGTGTCTCCCGGGCGGTGCAGGGGGATTGCAGGCGGTGCTGCGGGTGGGCGGCGCGGAGGCGGGCGGTGCGGCAGGCGGGATCGCAATTGCGATCCCCCGCCCGCCTCCTTTCAATGCATTTCCTGGTGTCTAGTGGTAGCAGGGGTCAGCACATTGCTGACCCCTGTTATAAACTGCTGACATCTGTGCTGCAGATGTCAGCAGTTTAACTCCTTTATACCGCGGTCCGTACGGACCGCGGTATAGAAGGTGTTAACATGGAGGGAGCTCCTCCTCTCCCATCGGGGGCTGCCGTACCTTGCAGCCCCCGATGGGATAGGATGGTAGAGGGAGGGAGCTCACTTCTTTCCATCACCCGCTGCTCTGTAATGGCAGCGGGTGATGGTTACCATGGCAGCAGGACGCTTCAGAAGCGCCCTGCTTGCCATGGTATAGTAATCTCTGGTCAGACTTCTGCTAAAGGCAGAAGTCTGACCAGACTGTGAAAGTAAAAATACAGTGCAGTACACTATATAGTGTACTGTACTGTATTATATAGACACCAGATCCACTGGATCTACAAGAACCAAGTGGGTCTGGGTCAAAAATGTCAAAAAGTGAAAGAAAAAGTAAAAATCAGAAAAATACATATCACTGAATAAAAATTAAAGAAAAACAAATAAACTACACATATTAGGTATTGCCGCGTCCGTAAAAATCTCCTCTATAAAAATATCACGTGACCTAACCCCTCACGCAAATACCGTAAAAAAATCACAAAAAAATGGTGTAAAAAAGCCATTTTTTGTCACCTTGCATCACAAAAAGTGTAATACCAAGTGATCAAAAAGGCGTATGCCTCCCAAAATAGTACCAATAAAACCGCCATCTCATCCCGCAAAAAATGAGTCGTTATATAGGACAATCGCCCAAAAAAATAAAAAAATATGGCTCTCAGACTATGGAGACACTAAAACATAATTTTTTTTTTCTAAAATGCTATTATTGTGTTAAAGTAAAATAAATAAATAAAAAGTATACATATTATGTATCGCCGTCCGTAAAAACCTGCTCTATAAAAATATCACATTATCTAACCCCTCAGGTAAATACTGTTAAAAAAATAAAATAAAAACAATGTAAAAAAACATTTGTCACCTCACATCTCAAAAACTGTAATAGCAAGCGATCAAAAAGTTATATGCACCCAAAAATAGTGCCAATCAAACCGTCATCTCATCCCTCAAAAAATGATACCCCACATAGGACAATCACCCCCAAAAAAAAAAAAATAGGGCTCTCAGACTATGGAGACACTAAAACATGATTTGTTTTGTTTTAAAAATGATAATATTGTGTAAAACTTAAATAAATAAATAAAAAGTATACATATTTGGTATCGGGCGCGTCCGTCGCAACCTGCTCTATAAAAATAACACATCACCGAACCCCTCAGGTGAACACAAAAAAAAAAAAAAAATACGGTGTCAAGAGCCATTTTTGTCACCTTACATCACAAAAAGTGTAATAGCAGGCGACCAAAATGTCATATGCACCCCAAGATAGTTCCAATCAAACCGCCATCTCATCCCGCAAAAAATGAGCCCCTACATAAGACAGTCGCCCAAAAAAAAAAAAAAATATATGGCTTTCAGAATGTGAAGACACTAAAAATCATTTTTTTCAAAAATGCTTTATTATGTAAAACTGAAACAAAACCCCCAAAAAGTAGCCATATTTGGTATTGCCGCGTCCGTAGCAACCTGCTCTATAGAAATAGCACACAATCTAACCTGTCAGTTCAACGATGTAAATAACAAAAATAAAAACGGTCCGAAAATAGCTATTTTTTTGCAAATTTTCCATTTTAATCAATTTTTCCAGTAAAAAGCAAGGGTTAACAGCCAAACAAAACTCAATATATATTGCCCTGATTCTCTAGTTTGCAGAAACACCCCATATGTGGTCGTAAACTGCTGTATGGCCAAACGGCAGGGCATAGAAGGAAGGGAACGCCATATGGTTTTTGGAAGGCAGATTTTGCTGGACTGGTTATTTGACACCATGTCCCATTTGAAGCCCCCTGATGCACCCCTACAGTAGAAACTCCAAAAAGTGACCCCATTTTGGAAAGTACGGGATAAGTTGGCAGTTTTGTTTGTATTATTTTAGGGTAAATATGATTTTTGGTTGCTCTATATTACACTTTTTTGAGGCAAGGTAACAGAAAATAGAAATTCCGAAATTTCATCTCCATTTGCCAATAACTCTTGTGGAACACCTAAAGGGTTAACAAAGTTTGTAAAATCAGTTTTAAATACCTTGAGGGGTGTAGTTTCTTAGATGGAGTCACTTTTTGGAGATTCTACTCTAGTGGTGCATCTGGGGGCTTCAAATGGGACATGGTGTCAAAAATCCAGTCCAGCAAAATCCGCCTTCCAAAAACCATATGGCGTTCCCTTCCTTCTGTGCCCTGCCGTTTGGCCATACAGCAGTTTACGACCACATATGGGGTGTTTCTGAAAACTACAGAATCGGGGCAATAAAAATTGAGTTTTGTTTGGCTGTTAACCCTTGCTTTGTTACTGGAAAAATGGATTCAAACGGAAAATTTTCCAAAAATCTAAATTCTGAAATTTTATCTCCATTTGCCATTAACTCTTGTGGAAAACCTAAAGGGTTAATGACGTTTGTAAAATCAGTTTTGAATACCTTGAGGGGTGTAGTTTCTAGAATGGGGTAATTTTTGGATGGTTTCTATTATGTAAGCCTCACAAAGTGACTTCAGACCTGAACTGGTCCCTAAAAAGTGGGTTTTTGAAAATTTCTGAAAAATTTCAAGATTTGCTTCTAAACTTCTAAGCCTTGTAACGTCCCCAAAAATAAAATGGCATTCCCAAAATGATTGATACATGAAGTAGACATATGGGGAATGTAAATCAATAACTTTTTTGGGCGGTATTACTATGTATTATAGAAGTAGAGAAATTGAAACTTGGAAAATTGCTAATTTTTCTAAATTTTTGGTAAATTTGATATTTTTTTATAAATAAAAATAAAATTTTTCGACTAAATTTTACCAGTGTCATGAAGTACAATATGTGACGAAAAAACAATCTCAAAATGGCCTGGATAAGTAAAAGCGTTTTAAAGTTATCACCACATAAAGTGACACTGGTCAGATTTGCAAAAAATGGCCGAGTCCTTTAGGTGAAATAGGGCTGAGTCCTTAAGGGGTTAAACAAAATTGAAGCCATACAAAAATGGCCTCAACCGGTAACCAAGAAGCAAGTACGTGCCTTCTTAGGGATTACAGGCTATTTCCGACGATTTATACCCAATTTTGCTTGTCTTACAGCCCCATTAACAGACTTGACAAAAGGGAAAGACTCAGTCATGGTCAAGTGGTCACAAGAGGCTGAGAAATCATTTCAGACTCTAAAAACCCTCCTGTGCGCTCAGCCAGTACTGATAACTCCAGACTTTAAGAAAGGATTTGTCCTACAGATGGATGCGTCTGAGGTCGGCCTGGGGGCGGTGCTGTCACAGGTACGGGATGGAGAAGAACACCCCGTACTGTATCTGAGCAGGAAACTTAATGACCATGAGAGAAAATATGCAATTGTGGAAAAAGAGCGCCTTGCTATTAAATGGGCCCTGGAAGCGCTCCGCTACTATTTGCTGGGCCATCACTTTGAATTGGTCACAGATCATGCTCCCTTAAAATGGATGTGTGAGAATAAGGAAAAAAATAGGAGGGTAACAAGATGGTTCTTAGCCCTACAAGAGTACCAATTTACCGTAAAACACAGGCCAGGGACCCAAATGGGAAATGCAGATGCCTTGTCGCGTGTACATTGTCTGATGTCCAGTTGTGTTCCAGCCCCAGGTCTGAAACAGGGGGGGAGGATATGTGACAGAGTGTCTGGAGAAGTGGTGGATGGGGTCTATGTGTGTCCAAGATTCCTCACTTCTGTCATTTAAAAGCAACCAGGGAAATGTTCAGCGGTCTATGCAGACGTCTCTGCAATTCGGGTTAGTATAAAAACCTGGTTTTAGGGCCTGTGTTGCTGGAGTGGGGAGAGAAGGGTGGGCCCCCACTCCATCCGGACAGTCCGGGTTTTGGGCTGTCAGGTAATCACTCCTCAGGAGTGCTAGTCTGATATAAGGCTGAGAATACAGACACAGCTTGCTCCACCTGGGAACAGGTTACATGCTTAGAGCCTGAGAGAGCACTCCTAGAGGTATGGACCTTGTTATTTTGTTTGGTGCCCGGTATTAGGTCGGCACTTGTGCAGTTAGGTTTCCTGCTGTATAGTTAGAGCCGGACAGGCTTAGAATTTTGTTTGTTATATATTTCTTTTTGTGGTCCGTACCTCACCTATCAATAAAACTGACTGAGGCCAGTTAAACGACTTCCCTGCTGTTTGGACTGCAATGTCTATGGTGTGCCTGCTGAACGGTGCCTGTGTACCCAGGAGACGACACCCCGCTGACTGATCCCTTACACTACCTACAACAAATAAGCATTATTAGTGAATCACATTTTATTAAATACCTTTCTTCAAATTCATTATTTTATATTCATTCATTTCATTTATACAATGTGCTGTTCACTCCCTGGAGTGATCACTGGGACTGTACCCCACTCTCTCCTCACAGCTCAAAAATACATTTTATAGTTAAGTCAACTCGGTTTTTGTCATGTGAGATGGTCAGTAATATCACTAGTTTGAGCAGAAAACTTCCCCTCCTCCCACTCTCACATCTCTAGATTTTTGTTTATTTGAAGCAGATTACTACAACTTACATTGTTATTTATTTTCCCTCCCTTAGGCCTCCTGCAAATGATTCTATCTGTTATGCGGTCCTAAAATCACGGATCTGCAAAATACGGATGCAGTCCGTGTGTATCCCACACGTTTCGCAGGCCCCATTGTAGAGATGCCAGACCTTCTTGTCTGCAAAACGGACGAGAATAGGGCATGTTCTATTTTGCAGCACAGCCACAGGGATACGGACAGCATGTGAATGACATCTGTGTTCTGTTCACTTTCTCTGTGGCCCAATATCAATGAATGGGTCTGCATTTGATCTACAGATCAGATGTGAACAGAAAATATTGTCGTGTGCATGAGACCTTATTGTAATAATGAGTAGATAATATTCAACGTTGGAGCCAGTGCTTTACTGGCTTGCATGTAGTGACAATGTACATATAGAAAGGATATTTGGTGACAACAACCTGTTGCACATGTACAATCAATGGAAGAGAATGGTCCCCAGTCACTGCATATAAGCAGAGAAAATTACGTGTTGCTTGTACTGACAGTACAGTACACAAAATCAAGAAGTACTGATGGTATTGATTAGAGATCAGCGGATTTCTTGAAAATTCGATTCGGCTGATTCGCCGAATTTCATAAACAACTTTGCTTTATGACGAATTACTACGACATGAAGCGCATTTTTTTTGTAAGTAAAGGGTCCAAGGACAAGGAGCTTCAATAGCGCCGCCCCTGTCATTGTACCGCTCAGATGCCACGTTCATACATGATCGCACCATCTGAGTGTGCAAACAGTGTGAAATTAATATTAAAAAAAACATTCTTGCTTGAAGATCTCTGCCTGAAATCACGTGCGGCGCAAGATTACGTCATTAAGTATCACATAATCACGCCTCCCGGCGTGATGATATAATCTTGCGCCACACGGGATTTCGGACTAGATCTTCAAGCAAGATGGAGGCTGGTGGCCCTTCGCGTGCAAATGGAGGTGGTAAGTTTGAATTTCAGGATTGATAGATTCGCTGACACGAATGCTGCTCAAAAGAAACTATTAATGGCTTGGGTACCTATGAAAATCACTACAAAATGCCACCAAGATTAACTGGTAGATCCACTGTAGTTTTTGAATCTGAACTAGAGATGAGCGAACCAGTACGTAATGGACCAGGTTTGTTGCAAACTTTCCAAAATTGTATCCAGCATCCAATCCCAAACCTTTTCAGTTTAGTTTAAGACGAATAAAGTAAAATGGTGCGCATAGCCATTTTACTGTATATGTTGGCAATAAAAAGCACTAGGTAGGAAGAAGAATAATGCTCACATAACCATGATAGGAAGTGAGGGGGCCTGCCCTGATTGGCTCACAGGCTGACAGACAGCCTGGATGAGCCAATCAGTGCTTAAGCAGGCAGGGAGGTGCCCTAGCAGAACGTAATTCTGTGTGGGCTGTGAATGAGGGTGAATGTGTCTTGAAGTGTCTTACAGAAAACACTTAAGGACTGTTTACAAATGAGTGTTTGCGTTAAAGGGGTTCTGCAGTTTGTTACAACTGATGATCTATCCTCAGCATCTGATCGGCCGGGGTCTGACACCCGGGACCCCAGCCGATCAGCTGTTTGAGAAGGCAGCGGGCTGCAGGAGCGCCGCGGCCTTCTCAGTGTTTACCACTGCTAGCGCCCTGCCCAGTGACGTCACGACTTGTACCAAGTGGCGTGGGCGGGGCTAAGCTCCATTCAGTGCTCCTGCAGCACCACTGCCTTCTCAAACAGCTGATCGGTGTCAGACCCCGGTCGATCAGATGCTGATGATCTACCCTGAGGATAGATCATAAGTTGTAACAAACTGCAGAACCCCTTTAAGTGTGTGACTTAAGATACATTACTTTAGATTCAGGAACTTCAGGAGGAGACTACATTAAGTTTAGTTGTTTTTCATTACATTGAATTATTGTATTTTTTTTTTCTCTTTTCTTGTATAATCCCCATTAGCAAGAATGTGCTCTGTTAATGACAAGGCAATCATTAGGGGTTGCATATTTTTTTCATAATGTGAGCAAACTGCCCATTTGGAACCCCAGATTCTACATCTAAACTAGCAAATTTCAGCACTGAGATGCATTGACAATTTGGAAAAGACTTGCTGCTTACTGCGTAGACACTTTATGGGATAGATGAGGGGGAGGGGGGTAGTATGTAGGATCAGGAAGTGAGGTAGGTAGATGTATAACATTTCAAAAGCAGTATAGTGTGCTTGGGAAGCTAGCCCTGATCTGACCCACCCCAACAAGGTTGGCAGATGATTGCAGTGCTGCAGCAAGACACTTACTCTGTCAGTTGGGGGAATGTCAGCTCCAGTAGGCAGGCAACCAGAGGAGCAGGGTAAAATATACAAAAACCTCTTAAATGTGTGTATACTAATACCAGAAGCCTGAACAATAAATCTGGTGAACTGGAATTAATAATGTCTGAGGAGGACTATGATATATTGGGAATAACTGAGACATGGCTGTATGATAGCTACAACTGGACAGTTAAAGTACAGGGTTACAGTCAGTTTATAAAGTATAGGGAAACCACAAAGAGAGTGAGGGGTTTTACTTTATATAAAGTTCTGTCTATAGCCCACTGTTTGGGAATATACATTACTCCCAAAAAGTTAGGGATACGTTTTTTTTTTGTTTGTTTGTTTTTTTTTGGGGGGGGTGAAATTTATGGAAAATGTAAAAAGTTAACACTACAGTGATTTTTCATGAAAGTAGAGTATTTAAGTAGAAACATGCAATGGTGATTATCTCATCTCAAACACTTTATTGAAACAAAAGCCAACAACAGTAGTGGGTAGAGATTAGTGGATTTTTGAAAAATTCGATTCAGCCAGTTCGCCAAATTTTTCAGAAAAATTAGCTTTGATCCGAATTTATTAACGGCACATTTTCGGCTATTTCCAGGCTGCAGAGAGCCTTTTATAGGGGTGTAGAAAACTGTGCCTTGCAGTCACATGCATAGGGAGTCTGCTGTGGTAGTGAAATAATACTTTGAGTCAGTATGACATGCAGAGGACAGGGATCGCTCTTAGAATCACTGCATTCTTCACTTATTTGGGCAGTCACGGGGCCAAAACCGACCAAATAACTGAAGTATCAACTCACCCTTACAGGTAGATGTTAGCGTCAAGAAGAAGGGCATTCTTTTTACACCCTCGTCAGCTGATTCCACATAGATGTCTACAGAACCTGTTCTATTAAATGCTTATACAAGTAGAGCCCCCCTGACAGAGTGGAGAGGATGTCAGCAGTAAGTTTATGTTGACATCACTGATTAATTTTCCCCATTCTCTGATCCGTCAGAACAATAACCTATAAAAATGGGATCCTGTCTGTGGAACATCCACCTTCACTAGGTCAGCATTTGCCCAATATTCCATCATATTGCTAAAGGCAAAAAAAACAGGAGTGGATCCAAAACAGAGATGACACGTAAATGGAATATTTGTATGTCTTCTGTGTTTTTTACCCACTCCTGCTTTTGGATACCAAATCATAAGCCAATTCTGATGGGACCAAACAGGCCTTAAAGCTGCTACACAGACAGGATCCGTTGTGCGTCTCATTTTCCTTTCGTTCTGACAGATTAGAAGAAGTGTTAAATAAGTGATGATGTCAGCCAGGCTGAAAGCCAAAATAGTGGAACAGTCATGAAGTGGGGAGGGTGGGAACAGCATGAAGTCCACAGAGTGGCCCTAGGACATAATGGTAAGATGGAAGCACCATGAGAAGACCACAGAGTGTCACAATGAGAGAGTCTGGAGGTGGCAGCAGCATGAGTAGGCCACAGAGTGGCACAATGAGAGAGTCTGGAGGTGGCAGTAGCATGAGTAGGCCACAGAGTTGCCCAATGACAGAGTCTGGAGGTGTCAGCAGTAGCAACATTAGGAGGAGGCCACACAATGGCACAATGAGAGAGTCTGAAGGTGGCAGCAGCATGAGTAGCCAACAGAGTGGCACAATGACAGAGTCTGGAGGTGGAATCAGCATGAGTAGGTGAGAGAGTGGCACAATGACAGAGTCTAGAGGTGGCAGCAGCAGCATCAGGCGGAGGCCACAGAGTGGCACAATGACAGAGTCTGGAGGTGTTGGCAGCAGCAGCATCAGGAGGAGGACAAAAAGTGGCACAATGAAAGCGTCTGGAGGTGGCAGCAGCATAAGTAGGCCATAGAGTTGCACAATGACAGAGTCTGGAGGTGTCAGCAGCAGGAACATCAGGAGGAGACCAGAAAGTGGCACAATGACAGAGTCTGGAGGTGGCAGCAGCATGAGTAGGCTACAGAGTGGCACAATGACAGAGTCTGGAGTTGGCAGAAGCATGAGGAAGCCTCAGAGTTGCATAATACTATAGACATGTGATCTGCACACCAATATGGTGGTCTGGGTGCTCATGAGAGAGGAATACTTAGAGGGTAAGAATATCCACGGCACTCCAGAAAGATTAAATGCAATTCTTTTTAATAATCAAAGTAGTGTTTGGAGATAAGCAAATTTCTCAAAAATTCGATTCGGCTGTTTCATTGAATTTTCCCCAAAAATGTGCTTCGATCCGAATTTATTCACAACTGCTATTTCCTGGCTGCAGAGAGCCTTTAGAGTGGTGTAGAACATTGTGCCTTTCAGTAACACACATAGGGAGTCTGCTGTTGTAGTGAAATAATATTGTGAGCCAGCATGACATGCAGATGACAGGCGTCGCTCTTAGAATCACTGAAAAACTTCACTTATTAGGGCAGTCACGGGGCCAAAACTGACCAAATAACTCAAGTATGGACTCAACCTTACAGGTCGAAGTTAGCGCCAAGAAGAAGCGCACTTCTTTTTCACTGTCATCAGCTGATTCCACATAGATGTCTACAGAACCTGTTTTATTAAGTGATTATACAAGTAGAGCCCCCGACAGAGTGGATATGGTTTCAGCAGTAAGTTTATGTTCACATCACTGATTATTTTACCCTTCCTCTGATCTGTCAGAACAATAACCTCCAAAAAACGGATCCTGTCTGTGGAGCATACGCCATCACTGGGTCAGCATTTGCTCAGTAATCCATCAGAATTGCTAATGCTCAAAATAATAATAATGTTATATTATAAAATACAGTGTCTCCATGATAAATCTGCAGCATGGCGGTCCCGTGTGGCTTCTACACACTTTTAAAATAATCCTTCAGTGGGACGAATAGATAATGGATGACCGGGACGCTCCATGACCTACCCAGGAGCTGCAGTCAAGAGCCGCAGTTCATTTCTGAAACGTCTGTATAGTGCGGTGGGAATCCGAAGACCCTCTCCATCTCTGTGCACCAAAGGATGTCCTCCTCCTCCTATGTTAGGAAAAATGTAATTTTTATTATTAAATTTATTAAACATTTTATTGTTGAATTTATTAAATATAATAAGTAGAGTTAAGCGAACACCTGGAAGTTCGGGTTCACTGGGTTCGGCCGAACTTCGCCGCAAACTTCGAGTTTGGGGCTCGAACTTGAACCCGAACCACATTGAAGTCAATGGGGACCAGAACTTTGGGGCACTAAAATGGTTCTAGAAAGGACTAGAGTGCTGGAAAACGAAGCAAAATGGGGGTAAGAGTAGGATAAGTGCCCTGCAAACAAATTTGGATAGGGAAATAACTTAAAATAGCATAAAATACATAAAAATTTGAAAGAAACGTTCTAAACCTGAGAACAAGTGAGTGACAGTGGCACCTGCAACCCCGCAAAAAGAGAATGTGGCAGCAACGCCACCACATCTTTCACCATCACCAAGCATCTCCACACTATCCCATGGAAGCTTTCAGCTGTCCATCTCCCAAACACTGGAGAGAAAGAGAAGAAGAAAGAGGAAGTACCCCCCTACCCATTTGCGATCCCTGGCTCTGAATGCCATGATTTAAAAATTCCTGGTCCTTTGAAATGCTGTCATTCTGTCTGGTGGAGATGGATGGAGACTTTTAAAAAACTTATGGCGGTGGATGTCCCACAGTACGTGGTTCCCAGCCGCTATTCTACTACTTTTCCAGGCGTCATCCCTTCCCTGCACAACCAAGTGGCAGACAAAATCAGGTGTGCACTGCGCAATGCCATCTGTGGCAAGGTCCACATAACCGCCAATACGTGGACCGGTAAGCACGGGCAGGGAAGTTATATCTCCCTAACAGCACACTGGGTAAATGTAGTGGCAGCTGGGCCAGAGGCAGATAGCAGTTTGGCGCACTTTCTTATCCGACTAACACCTTTACCACCAACATCAGCACAGCCAGGGGGGAAACGACAGCCGGCTGTTCTGAAACTCATCTGTTCGGGGGACAAATCCCACACCACGCAGGAGCTGTGGACGGGCATGGAACAACAGATCGATGAGTGGTTGGTGCCACCGAGCCACAAGCCCGGCCTGGTGGTGTGCAATAATGGGCGAAATCTCATAACAGCTCTGGGCCTAGCCGGTTTGACACAAATCTCTTGCCTGGTGCATGTGCTGAATTTGGTGGTGCAGAAATTCCTGAACACCTGACAGTGAAAATCAATTCAGTTAATCCAGCTCTTAGATTCTGGTGGGACAAATTCACTCTGTGGCCTGAGCTGACGATGTGACAGGCAAATAATTTTATTAAATTTGTCGGTTAGATTATTGGGTAACATTTCCACGGTTATCAGGACTTTCTATTATAAATCGTAACAAAAATATACAAGGAACATTTCAAAAAGAGAAAATTAACCCGATCAGCCTCCTTTCACTCAAACCACTCATTAACGCCCATTCAAACTATTTACAATTTTACTTATAAACATATTTAAATAACTATAAGTCAGATGAACTAAATGAACAAACAAAACTATATACATGCCTTACCCTTAACTTATAAGGCCAGTCATATACAAGTGGCTCGGAGGGTGGGTTCCTGCGCCAACATAGGCCATTTACACAATTGTCCAGCCAGGGCACCTTTCTGGAGGATGAGGAGGATGAGGAGAAGAAGAAACCGTGTTAACAGCAGGGTGGCACCCAAAGCAGCCCATGGCCATCACTTGACGATGGCTGGGGGGATACGGAGGACACAGATGATACACCTGCCACAGAGGACAACTTGTCGTTGCCTCTGGGCAGCCTGGCAAACATGAGCGACTTCATGCTGCAGTGCCTGCGCAACGAATGCCGAGTTGCCCAGATTCTAACTTGTGCAGATTATTGGGTGGCCAGCCTGCTGGATCCCCATTACAAGGACAACGTGCAGTCCTTAATTCCATCACTGAAGCGTGATTGGAAGGAGCCAACGCTGGTAGACACTGCTGATGGCATTCACACCTGACATCTGGGGCTCAGTGGAAGCACAAGTTTAAAGCAGAGGAGGAGGATGAAGTCGTCAACGCAGCTGGGTCATCGCCCGCACCTCAGAAGGCAGGGTTTGCATGGCCGAAATGTGGAAAAGCTTAGTCCCCATGCCACAACAACCAGCACCACCATCAGATATGGAACGTCTTAGCAAGAGGCAGAATTTCAGCAAAATGGTGGAATAGTATCTGTGCACATGCCTACACGTACTGACTGATGCTTCTGTCAAGGGTCGTAGCTACAGGGGAAGGAGGGAAAGCGACTGATTTGGGGCGCTGACCCAGATGGGTCCCATCCAGGAGGAGGAGGACTAAAATACTTTGTCAGGGCCCCCTCAACAGTATTATACAATAAAATGATATACAGTGGCAGTATAGAAAGTGTGGAAAACGGATGGAACAGCTGCCGGGCCTGGTCTGAGAGAGCGAACTTTAGTAGCCACAGGATTGGGGTGGCATGAAAGGAAGGGATTGCAAAAGTTTGCTGTTGGGCCCAGTTATTTTTAGCTACACAACTGGGTCTGCCGCATTCAACTTCTTGGTCTCCAAATTGGGGACATGGCCTCAGCTTGACCTTTACGCCTTGGAGGTGCTGGCCTGCCCTGCAGCCAGTGTGTTGTCTGAACGTGTGTTTAGCAAGGCTGGGGGCGTTATCACAGACAAGCGCAGCTGTCTGTCCACAGCCAACTTGGACAATCTCACGTTCATTAAAAAGAACCAGGCATGGATCCCACAGGACTTGTTCGTACCTTATGCAGAATAGACATGTATACCGTCCTCATCCAACCATTGTTATGCTACAGCGCACTTACTCTTTGTTTTCATTTTTATATTTCCCAATGTTTTGGGGTCTACCCCAATTTATAAAAAAAAAGGCTTTATGTCAGGCAACAATGTAACCACCAATTGTAATGAATTAAGTTCCCTGTCTGTTATGCAGTGTAGGGGTACTTTGAAAGAAAGAAGGGGTACAGATCAGCCAACAATCTGAACGCCACCTAATTTACTGAATATATATCCAAGGCAGGTATGCAGTTCAGGGGTACTTTGAAATAAAGAAGGGGTACAGGTCACCCAACAATCTGAACTCCACCTAATTTACTGAATATATTTCCAAGTTAGGTATGCAGTGCAGAGGTACTTTTAAAGAAAGAAGGGGTACAGATCACCCAACAATCCGAAGGCCACCTAATTTACTGAATATATTTCCAGGTCAGGTATTCAGTGCAGGGGTACTTTATGGCAAAAGAAATATATAAAAAAATTGTTTTTTTCAACCCCAATGTCCCAGTTGTATTTACTGATTTTATTTCACTAACAGATTTGCAGTACAGGCTCCAAATGTACTTTATAGGGGGAAAAAAAGATGATTTTTTTCACCCACAGTGAAACAGATGGATCACTAGTGCAGTGCAGGAGGCAAATGTACTTTGTGCCCAAAGTGAAGTGTTTTTTTCACCAACAATGTCACAGTTGTATTTTACTGATTTGCAGTACAGGTCACAAAGGTACTTCATAGGGAAAAATAAGATGATTTTTTCACCCACATATGAAACAGATGAATTTAACAAATTTTATTTCACTATCACAAATGCAGTGCACATAGCAAATGTACTTTTTTAGCAAAAAAAAAAAGTATTTGCCAGCCCAGAATCTACCGTATTTTTCGCCATATAAGACGCACTTTTTTTCCCCCAAAAGTGGGGGGAAAATGGCAGTGCGTCTTATATGGCGAATACTACCATTTTCCTATAGTTAAAGCTGATACATCGCACAGCATGCGATGTATCAGCATGGAAGGAGGAGGGGGTGGAGCCTGGCAACATGCGGGCGGCCTGCCGTCACAGCATGACTGCTTGTATAACATTTAAAATCTTTAATTATGTCCCTTATTTCCTAAAAGCCCAGGACAATAGCGCTCTGCTAACCTGCTATAACGATCCTCTAGCAGGCAGAGCGGTGCGGCGGCAGGCTGGTGTGTAACGTCCTCACTGACGCCATCTGCCTGCTCCTTTCACTTTATGAATGAAGCAGGAGGAGCAGGCAGATGACGCCAGTGAGGACGTTACACACCAGCCTGCCGCCGCACCGCTCTGCCTGCTAGAGGATCGCTATAGCAGGTTAGCAGAGCGCTACTGTCCTAGGCTTTTAGGAAATAAGGGGACATAATTAAAGATTTTAAATGTTATACAAGCAGTCACGCTGTTAGCGGCGGGCCGCCCGCCATGTGCTGCCAGGCTCCGCCCCTAAGCAGCCATGGGCCAGATGTTTTAGAAAAGGAGGCATCTGTGGATGACACTGTATTGGATGATCTGTGGATGACACATATAGCATAAGATGCTATATATGTGTCATCCACAGATCCAATCCATTACAGTGTCATTCATAAATGCCCCCATCACAGTGCTATCCACAGATCCCCCCATCACAGTGCTATCCACAGATCCCCCATCACAGTGCTATCCACAGATCCCCCCATCACAGTGCTATCCACAGATCCCCCATCACAGTGCCATCCACATCTCCCCACATAACAGTGCCATCCACAGATCCCCCATAATACTGTCATGCACAGACCACCATTACTTCAAAAGCACACCTTTGGTTAAAAATATTTTTTTTCTTATTTTTCTCCTCAAAAACCCAGGTGCGTCTTATAGGCCGGTGCGTCTTATAGGGCGAAAAATACGGTAATAGATGGATTTACTGAATTAATGACAGTGACATATGCAGCACAGGGGTACTTTACAGAAAAGAATGTGAAAATGTCACCCCCTAGGTCCCTAAAATCACAAACGGATTAAATATATTATTTTTCCCTTCCCCTGGCACATATGCAGTGCAGGTGCACTTAAAAATGGGTATATGTTGCCCACTGAAGTAAAAGAACTGGATTAAATTATTGTCCCTGGCACATATGCAGGTGCAAGTGCACTACACTTGCACAAAATGACCACCGACACCAACCTAACTCACAGACGGATTAAAGTCTTTGTCACTGGCCTCAGAGTCAGGACAGGGTAAAAAAAACTGTGGCATTGCACCCACAAGAAAAAAAGGATGTAGATCGCTGAGTGAACAAGTTCTGATATCAGATATTATTCAGCTTCTTTCCTATTCTCTCCCTCACAGCAGCAGCAGCATCCTATCTTTACGCTAATAAGAGCAGAGTGACGTGCGGCGCTATGTGACTCCATCTTATATAGATGCTGGGTCACATGCTTCACTTGGCCAATTACAGCCATGCCATTAGTAGGCAGGCTGTGATGGCTTCTAAGGGCAGATAAGTGAAACGCTTGATGATTGGCTGCCCTGCAGCCTTTCAAAAGGCGCCAAGAAATCGCCGAACACCGGACCCAAACCCAAACTTTTACGGAAATGTTCGGGTCTGGGTACCTAAAGCCCTAAAGTTCGGAACAAACCCGAACTTTACAGTTTGGGTTTGCTCAACTCTAATACTAAGGATGCTCTCCTTTCCATTTCATGATGACTGGGAACCCTTGACGAAGAGACCGGTTCCTGGTTGGTTTGAATCTTGATTAACTTTGCAACTCTTCCAGGCTCCAAGCAATCTTGAAGCTTTGTCTTCTTCTCATTGTCTGTCACTAGTAGAGGCCTGGTAATGCCAGGCAGGTTCCCCCAGAAGCAGCTTGCTGGATGAGGAGCCAATACCGCATTTGCATTAATCTTGACAGGATTCGTCTCCAGGTGGAGAGGATTTTTATTTTTTTTATGCTTTCTCCATCGCAACACCACATTGTTGAATAAACTGAAGACTGGCGATTCTCTCCTGTGGCTAGGCAAAAATAATAATGTTATTATTAAATTTATTACATATAATAAGGATACCCTCCGTTCCATTCTATGATGACTGGAAACCTGTGATGTTTTCCCAGCCTGGTTGGTTTGAATCTTCATTAACTTGGCAACTCTTCTGGGCTCCAAGCAATCTTGAATCTTTGTCTTCTTATTATTGTCGGTAGCTACTGGAGACCTGTTCATGCCAGGCAGGTACCCCCAGAAATATCTTGCTGGATGAGCAGCCAATACTGCATTTGCATCAATCTTGACAGGATTCATCTCCAGGTGGAGAGAATTTTTTTCTTTGGAATGCTTTCTCCATCGCAACACTACATTGTTGAATAAATTGAAGACGGTCAGATTCTCTCCTGTCTTACGCAACATTAAATTTTTTATTATTAAATTTATTTAAAAAAATAATATTAAATTTATTAAGCCAAAACGTGATTAAAATTATAAGAAAGCATACGGTACTTAAATTTGCCAAAACTGGCCCAATAAATCAAGTATGCCTTACAAGTCGATGTTAGTGTCAAGAAGAAGTGTCCTCCTTTTACCCCCGCATCAGCTGATTCCACATAGATGTCTACAGAACCTTTTCTATTACACACTTATACAAGTAGAGCCCCCCTGACAGAGTGGAGAGAGTGTCAGCAGTAAGTTTGTGTTGATATCACTGATTATTTTGCCCTTCCTCTGATCCGTCAGAACAATAACCCACAAAAAACGGATCCTGTCTGTGGAGCATACGCCTTCACTTAGTCAGCATTGGCTCAATATTGCTAATGCTAATTGCTAAAAACAGGAGTGGATCTAAAACAGATATGAAATGTATGGAATATTTGCATTTCTTCTCTGTTTTGTACCCACTCCTGATTTTTGCTACCAAATCATAAGCCAATTCTGATGGGACCATACAGGCCTTACAGCTGTTACACAGACAGGATCCTTTGTGCATCTCATTTTTCCTTCCTTCTGACAGATCAGAAGAAAGGTCAAATAAATGATGATGTCAGAAAGGCCAAAAGCCAAAATAGTGGCCCAGTCATGAAGTGGGGAGGGTGAGAACAGCATGGGAAGTCCACAGAGTGTCCCTATGAGAGAGTGGTGAGGTGGAAGCAGCATGAGGAGACCACAGAGTGGCCCAATGACAGGGTCTGGAGGTGGCGGCAGCATCAGGAGGCCACAGAGTGACACAATCACAGAATATGTAGTTGGAAGCAGCATGAGGAGGCCAGCAAGTGACCAGGTAACATAGTGTGGAGATGGCAGCATCAGGAAGCCAGAGTGGCAAGGTGACATAGTGTGGAGATGGCAGCAGGAGCAGCAGCATCATGATATAGCAGAGTGGCACAGTGACATAGTGTGGAAACGGCAGCATCAGTAGCCCACAAAGTGGCAAAGTGACATAATGTGGACATGGCAGCATCAGTTGGCCACAGAGTGGCAAGGTGATATAGTGTGGACTTGGCAGCAGCAGCATGATACATCAGAGTGGCACGGTGACATAGTGTAGACATAGCATCATGAGGAGACCACAGAGCGGCACAATGACAGAGTCTGGAGGTGTTGGCAGCAGCAGCATAAGGAGGAGGCCACAGAGTGGCACAATGACACATATTCTGGAGGTGGCAGCAGCATGAGTAGAACACGGAGTGGCACAATGACAGAGTGTGGAGGTGTTGGCAGCAGTAGCATCAGGGGGAGGCCATAGAGTGACACAAAGACAGAGTCTGGAGGTGTCGGCAGCAGCAGCATCAAGAGAAAGCTAAAGAGTGGCACAACGACAGAGTCTGGAGGAGTCAGCAGAATGAGTAGGCCACAGAGTGGCACAATGACAGAATGTGGAGGTGTCGGCAGCAGCAGAATCAAGAGGAGGACACAGAGTGGCACAATGACAGAGTCTGGAGGTGGCAGCATCAGGAGTAGGCCACAGAGTGGCACAATGACAGAGTCTGGAAGTGGCAGCAGCATGAGTAGGCCACAGAGTTGCACAATGACAGAGTGTGGAGGTGTCAGTAGCATGAGTAGGCCACAGGGTGGCATAATGACAGAGTGTGAAGGTGTCAGCAGCATAATAAAGAGGAGGACACAGAGTGGCACAATGACAGAGTCTGGAGGTGGCAGCAGCATGAGTAGGGCACAGAAGGGCATAATGACAGTGTCTGGAGGTGGCAGTAGCATGAGTAGGTCACAGAGTACCACTATGACAGAATCTGGAGGTGGCAGCAGCAGAAACAACATGAGGAGGCCACTAAGTGGCACAATGACAGAATCTGGAGGTGGCAGCAACTTGTGGAAGCCACAGAATGGCACAATCACAGAGTGTGGATGTGGTCACAGCATGAGTAGGCCACAGAGTGGTGCAACGACAGAGTGTGGAGTTGGCAGCAACATGAGGAATTCACAGAATGTTACAATGACAGTGTGATGATTAACCAAGATACTTCTGGGGGAACCTGCCTGGCATGAACAGGCCTCTAGTAGCTACAGACAATGAGAAGACAAAGCATCAAGATAGCTTTGAGCCCGGAATAGTCGCAAAGTTCATCAAGTTACGTCACTAAAGATTTTACCGCTGGCCACTGAATTAATTTTTTTTTTCCACCGAAGTACGTCAATAAAGATTTTACCACATATAACTTCAGCACTGAAAGCAAAATACAATTTGTTTTTCCACCGAAATACGTCACAAAACATTTTATCACATATTACTGCAGCGCTGAACGCTGAATACAATTTGTTTTTCCACCGAAATACATCACAAAAGATTTCACCACATATTACTACAGCGCTGAATGCTGAATAAAATTTGTTTTTCCACCAAAATACATCACAAAAGATTTTACCACATATCACTGCAGCGCTGAGCGCTGAATAAAATTTGTTTTTCCTTCGAAATACCTCAATAAAGATTTCACCACATATAACTGCAGCGCTGAACGCTGAATACAATTTCTTTTTCCACCGAAGTAAGTCACAAAAGATTTTACCGCATATTACTACAGCACTAAACGCTGAATACAATTTGTTTTTCCACCAAAATACTTCAATAAAGATGTTACCACATATAACTGCAGTTCTGAACAATTATTCAAATTTGTTTTT
Organism: Bufotes viridis; assembly: GCA_033119425.1. Lineage (NCBI taxonomy): Eukaryota > Metazoa > Chordata > Amphibia > Anura > Bufonidae > Bufotes > Bufotes viridis. The sequence goes on along the minus strand of CM065592.1, from coordinate 144,653,546 downwards.
CAAACAAAATACGTCAATAAAGATTTTATCACATATAACGGAGCACAGACATGGAGAGGGTCTTCAGATTCCCCCCTCACTATACGGACGTCTCAGAAATGAACCGCTGCTCCCGACAGCAGCTCCTGGGAAGGTCATGGTCCCAGACATCCAGCATCTATTTGCCCCGCTGAAGTACTGTTTTGAAAGTGTGCAGAAGCCACACGGGGCCCCCACGCTGCAGATTTATCATGGAAACATCATGGAGACTTTACTGCATATAACTACAGTGCTGAACGCTGAATAAACTTTTTTTTTTCGACCAAAATATGTCAACAAAGGTTTTGCCACATATACTTGCAACAGTGAATGCTGAATATATTTTGTTTTTCTACCGAAATACGTCACTAAAGTTTTTAGCACATACTGTATAACTGCAGCGCTGAACGCTGAATAAAATTTGTTTTTCCACCGAAATACATCACAAATGATTAAACAGCATATTACTACAGCGCTGAACGCTGAATAAAATTAGTTTTTCAACTGAAATACGTCACTAAAGGTTTTGCCACATATACCTGCAACAGTGAATGCTGAATATACTTAGTTTTTCCACCGAAATACGTCAATAAAGATTTTACCACATATAACTGCAACGCTAAACACTAAATACAATTTGTTTTTCCACCAAAATAAGTCACAAAATATTTTAATGCATATAACTACAGCGCTGAACGCTAAATACAATTTCTTTTTTGACCGAATTAAGTCACAAAAGATTTTACTGCATATTACTGCAGCGCCGAATGCTTAATAAAATTTGTTTTTCCACCAAAATACTTCAATAAAGATTTTACTGCATACTACTACAGTGCTAAATTCTGAATAAAAATAGTTTTTTCACGGAAATACATCAATAAAAATGTTACCACATATCACAGAGCGCGGGATGTAGAGGGTCTTCGTATTCCCCCCGCACTATACTGACGTCTCAGAAATGAACCACTGCTCCCAACAGCAGTTCCTGGGAAGGTCATGGAGCGTTCCAGTCATCTGGCATCTATTCGCCTCGCTGAGGGATTATTTTTAAAGTGTGTAGAAGCCACTTGGGGCCCCTACGCTGCAGATTTATCATGGAGGCATCATGGAGATTTTACCGCATATAACTACAGTGCTGAACGCTGAATAAACTTTTTTTTTCGACTAAAAACATCACTAAAGATTTTGTCACATTTACCTGCAACAGTAGTCTTTCCACCGAATATCGTCAATAAAGATTTTTACCACATATACTGCAACGCTAAACACTAAATACAATTTTGTTTTTCCACCAAAAATAAGTCACCAAAATATTTTACTGCATATAACTACGGCGCTGAGCGCTGAAATACAATTTCTTTTGGCCCGAATTGGGTCACAAAAAGATTTACTGCATATTACTGCAGCGCCGAATGCTTAATAAAATTTGTTTTTCCACCAAAATACTTCAATAAAGATTTTACTGCATACTACTACAGTGCTAAATTCTGAATAAAAATAGTTTTTTCACGGAAATACATCAATAAAAATGTTACCACATATCACGGAGCGCGGGATGTAGAGGGTCTTCGTATTCCCCCCGCACTATACTGACGTCTCAGAAATGAACCACTGCTCCCAACAGCAGTTCCTGGGAAGGTCATGGAGCGTTCCAGTCATCTGGCATCTATTCGCCTCGCTGAGGGATTATTTTTAAAGTGTGTAGAAGCCACTTGGGGCCCCCACGCTGCAGATTTATCATGGAGGCATCATGGAGATTTTACCGCATATAACTACAGTGCTGAACGCTGAATAAACTTTTTTTTTTTCGACTAAAAAACATCACTAAAGATTTTGTCACATTTACCTGCAACAGTGAATGCTGAATATATTTTGTTTTTCTACCAAAATACGTCACTAAAGGCTTTAGCACATATAACTGCAGTGTTGAACGCTAAATAAAATTTGTTTTTCCACCAAAAAACACCAATTAAGATTTTACCACATATAACTGCAGCGCTGAATTTTATACTGAAATAATAATAACTGTGGATTTGAAATGCGTATATTTTTTTAGTTTTGTACTGAAGTACAGTAGGCCACTAAACTCTTTCACCACAAATACATGCAACAGCAAAGTGGGAATATATTTTTCCTTTTTGTACTAAAATAGGACACTGAACGCTTTCACCACATATAACTGCAGAAGTGACATGCGAGATAATTTTTGTTTTGTACTGAAATACTGTAGGCCACTTAAACTCTTTCTCCACAAATAAATGCAACAGTGAAGTATGTACATTTTTTTCTTTTTGTACTAAAATAGGCCACTAAACGATTTCACCACAAATAACGGCAACAGTGAACTGCGTATATATTTTTATTGTAGTAGAGAAATACGTCAGTAAACGCTTTTAACCCCAAATAACTGTAGAAGTGAATTGCGTATATATTTTTCTTTTTGTAATGAAATAGGCCACTGTCACAAATAGGTACAGATAAGTGCAGCCCTAACTCCACCCACACCCCTATCCCTACCTACTTGCACGGTCCATCCTAACCGACGGCGTACAACTGGGCGGCATTCCCTATCTTACGTTCGTGCAGGGGCCTAAAGAAAGGAAAAAACACAGGAAGAACACTATTAATAAGACAGATCACACAGTAGCAAAAGCTTCCCAGGCCGGCACAGAATACCAATAGAAGCAATGGGGCCAAGGTCAAGGGTCAGGAGGGTACACAAGCACACAGGTACTATAATATCAAGTAAGTACAAGCTGAGATTAAGAGCCAAGAGATTGTGTCAGTACAAAGGGTACACCAGGTCAGAGTCAAATACAAACCGAGGTCAGGAGCCAAGAGATTGGGTCAATACAAGGGTTAACACCAGGTCAGAGTCAAATACAAGCCAAGGTCAAAAGGTAGAAGTCGCACATACAGGATACACTTATGAGAAAGTAAGACCAATCACAGGCAACCTGTGGCCAACAGGCTACCTGTTTAAATAGGTCCTCTTGATGGGTCACATGACATGGCCAGCTTCACATTACCCATGTCCAGCACCTCAGTACACCTGGCCGCATCTTCACTCCTGCTCATGAGCGGGACACCGGCAGCGCTGCAGAGGGAGAGCGCATTGCCGGCTTCCTGTTACAGCCACTAAACACTTTTAACCCCAAATAACTGCAGAAGTGAACTGCGTATATATTTTTTTTGTAATACAGAAATATGTCACTAAATGCTTTCACCACATATAGCTGCAGAATAAACTGCGTATACAGTACCCCCCCTGTCACGAGGGGCCACCGGACCCAATATCACTGGAGTGGGTTTTTCTGGGTGAGCTAAATGGAATTTATTCACCAACCTTTTAGCATGCATTTTGGCTGGCACCCAAAACCTCTCCTCCTGACCAAAACCCTTCCAGTGAACTAAATATTGCAAGGAATGGCGAACATTCCTCACATCAAGGATTCTAGAGACCTCATATTCTAGTTGACCGGCAACTTCTACTGGTGGCGGAGATTCCTGTGTTTGAGATACAGGCGACACATACATTTTGAGTAAAGCTTTATAAAAAACATTACGAATGCAAAAGGAGTCAGGTAACCGTAACGTAAATGACACATGATTAATGATGTCAATATGGGCCTCATAAGGGCCAATAAATCAAGGTGCCAATTTACCCGAAGGTACCTTCAGACACACATTTTTGGCAGATAACCACACCTTGTCTCCCAACCCAAAATTAACCCTTAGAGAGGGCCTCTTGTCAGCATTAACCTTTTGGATCTCCTGGGCTTTTTTCTGGTTCAAATGAACCTGGGCCCAGACTGTACACAGTTCTTTAACTCCTAAATCAGCTTCAAGCACCTGAGAGGAAGACGGCGAGAATGAACTAAATCGTGGATGAAATCCAAAATTTCAAAAGAAGGGAGACATACCAGTAGACAAGTTAACCTGATTATTAATGTCGAATTCCACCAAAGACAAATGTTTCACCCTAAGCAGTTGGTTGTCGGAAACGTAACACCTCAAATAGTGTTTCAGAGACTGGTTTAAACGTTCAGTTTTACAGTTAGTTTCCGAATGAAAGGTCAAAGAAAAAGACAGAGAGATATTAAATTTATGACAAAAAGCCCTCCAAAATTTTCGATTGAATTAAACAACGTCTCTGTCGTAAACTATATACTAGAATTCCGTGTAAACGAATTACATGATCCATGAGAAGGGAAGCTAAAGTCTTAGCATTGGACAATTTTGACAGAGGGATGAAATTAACCATTTTGCTAATCCTGTCAAAGACTACCCATACAACCGACTTACACTCCGAAACCGGCAGGTCGGTAATAAAATCCATGGAAATGTGCGAACAAGGTCTACTAGGGATGGGCAGTGGTCACAACTCCCCTACCGGACGGGACCTAAGAGTCTTGGACCTGGCACAAACCTCTCAAGAGGATACATATAACAAGACATCTCTAGACAAGGTGGGCCACCAATAAAACCTGGAAAATAGTTCCTTGGTGGCATTAATGCCCAGATGCCCACTAAAAACAGAATTGTGGCACTCACCTAACAGTCGGAGAGTCGGATACACAAATGACCAGGGACAAACCAGGGACAAACAACTTTTTTTTAGGGGATTGTACCAGCGCTACGTGTTGTTCCACAGAGGAGACCGAAGCCACAATAATACCTGCCGGATATATAGGTTCTGGAGAAGTATCAGGAGGCTGAAAAGCACAAAAACTGGGATAGGGCATCTGCTTTGACATTTTTACTTCCTGGCCTGTAAGTAATGCAAAAGTTAAAGCATGTAAAGAATAATGCCCACCTAGCCTGTCTAGGATTCAAATGTTTAGCAGATTCCATATCTCCTACGATCAGTAAGTACCGTAAGATGATGTTGAGCCCCCTCTAAAAAATGACGCCATTCCTCAAAGGCCCATTTAATAGCAAGTAACTCTCGATTACCAATGTCATAATTTCTCTCAGTAAAAAAGTTGAGAGTTAGTGACCCCTGAGAGAGTACTGCCCCTAACCCATCCTCAGAGGCATCAACTTCAACCACAATAGGCCTCTCTTGGTCTGATTGGACTAACAGTGGGGCATTAAAAAAACACCTCTTGAGTGTTTCAAAAGCCAATATGGCCTCTGGAGACCAATTCACTAGATCAACCCCCTTCTTGGTTTAGTCATTGAGAGGCTTAGCAACAATAGAAACATTTTTAATACATTTCCGAAAATAATTTGAAAACCCCAAAAAGCGTTGTAACTAGAGATGAGCGAATCGAAGCTGACGAAGTGGAAATCATTTAGAATTTTAGGAAAAATTTGATTTGCAACGAATGCAAATTTCCTCGCGCTTTGTGGTAACGAATCGTAACTTTTCCTAACATGGCGGCTACAATGGCAGCTAAAAAAAGTAGAAAAGTAGAAAAAGAAATATACATTCGCCATTCACTGCTGCACTTATATCTTGAAAAACCTTTATTGACGTATATCAGTTGAAAAATAAAAATATATTCAGCGTTCAGCACTGCAGTTATATGTTGGAAAGTCCATTTTGCGGTACGGACTGAATTATGTTGTGTTGAAATTTTGTATTAACGTTTTACACACTGAGCGCTTCCGCGACGACATCCATAAGAGCGGCACCCCAATACAGGTGAATACACTATGCACTAACCCTGCACAAAAATGCGAACTAATTCACACCAGCCCGCATCTATCTGCGGTATTGCTTACTGGACACGACGGGGACTTTTCTGCAGCACAGAAACCGCATGCGGACCACATCTCGCTCTTCCAGTGCGGACCTACTTCCCACGCTATGTCCCGTTCACTTCAGATCACTCTGCCTCAGGCGCCATTGTTTTTTGTTAAAATGACAACCTATAACCCTCTGTTCAAAATCCTTTAGTGGTGTATATACATGGAAAAAGAAAAAGATATTTGGCGTTCAACGCTGCAGTTATATGCAGTAAAATCTTTTTTGAATTATTTTGATGGTAAAAAAGTTGTAATCAGCGCTGGAGTTATTATATATGGTAGAATCTTTTGTGACTTATTTTGGTGGAAAAAAATAGTATTCAGCGTTATGCACTGCACTTATATGTGGTAAAATCTTTTTTGAATTATTTCGTTGGACAAAAATCTTGTATTCATCATTAAGCGCTGCACTTATATGCGGTAAAATCATTTTTGAATTATTTCGGTGGAGAAAAAACTGGTATTCAACATTAAGCGCTGCACTTATATGCAGTAAAAACTTTTTTGAAATATTTTGGTGGAAAAAAATCCTCTTCATCATTAAGCGCTGCACTTATATGCTGTATCTTTTTTAAAATCTTTTGGTGAAAAAAATTATTGTATTCTGCATTAAGCGCTGCACTTATATGCTGTAAAATCTGTTTTGAAATATTTTGGTGGAAAAAAATTCTTTTATTCGTTATTAAGCGCTGCACTTATATGCGGTGAAATCTTTTTTGAATTATTTCAGTGGAAATTCAAATTTCCACCTCCTCTATTAACTTCCTCATCTCTTCATTATGATCGAACACACTAGCTTTACACCACTAACTTTAGTGAACCATTGAGCTCCAAGAACTTGATTAAACAGGTCTGGAATCAAAGGCAAAGAGTACTGGTTCCTAACTGTAGTCTTATTTAACTCTATATATAAGCGGTGCCAGCACCACCTAGGAGCGAATAAAGGTAAATGACACTGCCAGCCTGTTAAATGGAATTACAGCATGATACTACAATACATTTGATATGACATTTAGCAAGAGTTTAAAGTGCCCGCATATAGCACATAGTAGGACACTGCATCAAGATGAATCAGGCTTAGATCATCCATGGTGCCACACCAACAATTTGACAAAAGAGACCGGTTTCTTCTGGCTACCTGCCTCAGCTACTATTCTGATGCTGTTATCCACCTGATACCACACAGCTGATGCCAAGTGCTCCTTCTTTCACCCACCATCTTCAGCGTCTACTGGTCTTGCCACCCACCTCCACACTCTGTCATTGTGCCACTCTGTGGCCTACTCATGCTGCTTCAAACCCTGTACTTTGTCATTGTGCCACTCTGTGGCCTACACATGCTGCTGCCACCTCCACACTCTGTCACTGTGCCACTCTGTGGCCTACTCATGCTGCTGTCACATCAACACTCTGTTATTGTGCCACTCTCTGGCCTACTCATGCTGCTGCCACCTCCACAATCTGTCATTTTGCCACTCGGTGGCCTACTCATACTGCTGCCACCTCTAAACTCTGTCATTGTGCCGCTCTGGGGTCTCCTAATGAAGCCACCACCTGCAGACTCGGTCATTGTGCCACTCGGTGGCCTTCTCCTAATGCTGCAGCTGCTGCCACCTACAGACTCTGTTATATTATACTGCTTTCACCTCACCATTATGTCATAGGTCCACTCTGTGGACTTCTCATGCTGTTCCCACCCTCCCCACTTCATGACTGGTCCACTATTGTGGCTTTCGGCCTTGCTGACATCATCATTTATTTGACACTTCTTCGGATCTGTCAGAAAGAAGGAAAAACGAGACACACAACTGATCCTGTCTGTGTGGCAGCTTTAAGGCCTGTATGGTCCCATAAAAAATTACTTATGATTTGGTCGCCAAAAGCAGGAGTGGGTAGAAAACACAGAAGACATGCAAATATTCCATTTACGTGTCATCTCTGCTTTAGATCCACTCCGTTTTATTTTTGCCTTTAGCAATACTGATGGATTATTGAGCAAATGCTGACCGAGTGAAAGTGGATGTTCCACAGGCAGGATCTGTTTTTTGTGGGTTATTGTTCTGACGGTTTAAAGGAAGGCAAAAATAATCAATGACGTCAACACAAGCTTACTGCTGACACCTTCTCTACCCTGCTGGGGGGCTCTACTTGTATAAGAGCTTAATAGAACAGTTTCTGTAGACATCTATGTGGAATCAGCTGACGAGGGTGTAAAAGTAGTGCGCTTCTTCTTGACGGTCACATCTACCTGTAAGGCTGATTTGATACTTGACTTATTTGGTCAGTTTTGACCCCGTGACTGCCCAAATAAATGACGTATGCAGTGATTATAAGAGCGACGCCTGTCATCTGCATGCGGACTCACAGTATTATTTCACTTCCAAAGCAGACTCCCTATGCATGTTACTGCAAGGCACAGTGTTATTCACCATTATAAAGGCTCTCAACAGCCAGGAAATAGCAGTTTTTTAACATACTCTAAAAATTGAAAGGAGAAACCTGCACTAAGTGGTGCACGGTTTCTGGCATTCGTGCTGGTGAGTGGCTAGCCTGGATTTGTGGATTTTAAAGTCCTGTATATGAATTAAATATATGCGTTTGTGTAAGTATCCGTGTTACCTGGAGTTCTCGACACTGGTGCCGCTTCTTTTTCTTTCTCTTTCTCTTTCTTCTTTCGATCTTGATCTCCTGTTCGGATGCTCTACCTGCTAGCGTGGCGGCGCCCCGGCCGGTAGCGCAAGCACACGTGAAGGAGCTGGTTGCTTGGAAACCTGAAAAGCTAAGTGACGTCACAGCTTGTACGGAAGCCTGAAAGGGTCTTGTTCCCTTTAACATAATTCGCCATGTATCGAATCAACTTTTCCCCCAAAATTCGGCAAACCAGCAAATCGAATTTCGCTCATCTCTAGTTGTAACGCTTTAAGAGAGGAGGGTCTTACCCATTACAAAATAGCCTGCAACTTCCCCGGATCCATCTTAAAGTATTGGGGTGTGAGGATATATTTCAAATATGAAATTTCCTGCACTCCGAATATACACTTCTCGTTTTTAGCGAAAAGTCGGTTCTTCCAAAAAACCTCCAGTACTTGTCTAGTGTGAATAATGTGAAAATCCCAGTGAGGTGAATAAATCAAAATATCATCCAAGTAAACAATCACAATTTTTCCAATAAATTGAATAAGATTGATGGCATAGTTATATGGTCAATGAGAGGGAAGGAAATCGACATCGGACATGGCAAAAACATCAGCAAAGTCATTTATGTTCTTGGGAAGGGTTTTCGATTCCGTAGCAATTCCAGCCTGAAGAATAGACAGCATGACTCACATTTTAACCCCCATTTTTCTAATTCACACGTAGACCAGTTGATCACTGGGTTATGAACCTGGAGCCAAGGCATGCCAAGAACTATCTCCACGGGTAAATTATTTAATACCAAAAAAGAACCATACTCCCTATAGAGGGCCCCCACAGTCAAGGTCACATCAGCGGTACAATATTCTACTGTTCCACCCACCAAAGTGGAGGAGTCAACAGCAATAAGAGGCACAATGGGCACCTCAAGGGAAAGCACAACATTGTGGTCAATAAAATTAAAGGCAGACCCTGAATCAATAAATGCCTTCCCAGACCCATTACAAGAACCAAAAGAAAAAGTCACAGGTAACAATATATTCTCTTTAACCACCTTAGGGGGTATCTTATCCTTCTGGTTGTCAGGACGCATAGATCTCCTGGAGGGAGGAATTTTAGGACATTGTCATAACCAGTGATCCGATTCTCCGCAATAAAAGCAGGAACTCCTCTGACGTTTTTGATCCCTCATGGTCATTCCGAGTTGCATGGGCTCTTTTGGATGATTCTCCAATTTGACTCTCAAGGGTGAAGAGTCAGGTTCAACCATCACCTGTGGAAATATCAGCTGTTCTCTTTGTCTTTCCCTTATACGTCGGTCCAGTCTGACAGGTAAAGTTATCGTCTGTTCTAAAGTGTCAGGTAGGGGTAAAGGACCAACATATACTTCAAATTTTCAGAGAGCCCAAATATGAACTGACACTTAAGTGCTGGATCGTTCCAGCCATAGGAAACACACCATTTCTGAAAATTGGTGCAATATTCCTCTACAGGTCTGTCGCCTTGTCTAAGAGAAAAATGCTTCAACAGTAGCTAAACAAGGGAAGTCCGTGGGAAGAGAGTAAGCCCATTCTTGTGGGTCTCCCTGCAACAAGGAGATAATAATGCCTACTTGGTCATTCAAAGAAAATTTCCAGCTCACCCATATGTCGATTTCAGCGTGCACAGTCGTTCAGAAAAGCATCTGAGAAGTAGTTTCAAGAAAAGAAGGATGTCTGGCACTGCTGGATTGTCTGGTGCAATTTCTTCCTTTTATTAACGTGGCAACAAGGATTGTACACACACACTGTACAGCGGTAAAATTGATGCGTTTTGGACTGTAAAGTCCTTAGTCGTAACAGTAGGTGAGACAAACTACAGGAATATCTATACAGGTTATACTGGCTGGGTGCCGCCCCCATCCCATCTGGTCAGGGAGGAACCCAGCCTGATAAGTAACCATCTACACCTGAGTGTCTCACCTACTGGTCGTACTACAAGTACAAAATTAACACAGTGAAATAAAAAGTATATATGTATACATGGTTGTGTGTCAAGACAATAAATATGGTACCGTTCCTATATCTGTCTGTCTTGCAGCAATCAACACTAAAACTTAGTATAAATAGTGTTAAAATAAAACCAAATAGTACTTCAGGAACATGGCTGAAAAAATCGCATAGTGTAAACTGTTATCTAAACATACAAGTACATGAGTTCCCTACGTAAGTTTAGACTATTGGGTGCTCTGGTATTGAGTTTTAAAATCTAGTATGCTTCCCGCAATAGGGTTTGTTTCCTGTGGTCTCCTCCTCTTATTGATTTTTTGACCCTTTCTATTGCAAATACTTTGAAAGATTGCACCTTGCGTTTGTGAACCGCAATAAAGTGTCTTGCTGCATTAGAAATGTTGAGGGCTGAGGGGCTAGTAACATAATTAAGATGTTCCAACGCTCTGGTTTTTAGCTTGCGAGATGTGCTGCCTACATACATCATATCACAGATGGTACATGTGATGATGTACACTACACCTTCGCTGTTGCAGTTAATGTAATTTTTTATTGTAAATGTCTCTGTATGGTCTGCATTGTGGAACTCCTTAATAGGAATCACATAGCTGCAGGTTTTACATCTAGAACTGCCGCACCGTGTGAATCCTGTGTAGCACATCCAGGTTTTAGAAGTGCGTTTTTCTGTGGTGTAGAGGGAAGGGGACAAGCGTGTAGTTAGGGCGGGAGCTCGTCTAGACACAATTCGACACCCTTCTCTTAAAATATCATGGAGAACCTCATTTTCAAATAAGATGGGTATACAATTTTTTACAATTGAGCTAATTTCATTAAATTGTCGACTGTACGCAAGAACAAGAGTGGGAAGGTGATCTGCATTTCTGGATGATAGGAATCTGGGATCTTTTGTATTTTTTCCTTTTTTTGTTTCATTAGGAAATTGTGTTTTATTTTTAAAGAGCAGATCTATTTTTGCTGGATGCTATTCTATAAGCCCTGTCTAGCATCCACTGTGGATAATTTTGGGCTTTCAGACGAGAACTTATAATCCTACATTCTTGTTCATAGGCAATTGATGTGCTACAATTTCTGCGGGCACGTATAAATTCCCCTACTGGCACACGTTTTATAGTATGTTTGGGGTAATGGCTGTTAGCCCGTAATATCGTATTGCCAGCAGTGGTTTTTCTATACGTTTCCATAGAAATTCTCTGGAGATTTCCTGTTAGTTTCAAGTCCAAAAAGCAAATAGTATTCGGGTTACTTTGGCAGGTGAAGTGGAGGTTGTAGGGGTTATTGTTGAAATATGACAGTAACTTTGGTATGGCAGACACACCTCCCTTCCAGATAAGGAGCAGGTCATCGATATATCTGCAATACCAGACTATATCCCCATGAAAAGGATTTTTGTCATTATATATGAATCTCTCCTCCCAATATGCCATAACCAAGTTGGCAAGGGACGGAGAGAATTTTGCCCCCATAGAAACTCCCCTCACCTGCACAAAGAACTTCGAATAAAATGAAAAATACGCTGGTAAAGGGGGACAACGTCCCCCGTTCTACAACGGCTTGAAAGACGTCCATACCTGGTGTGCGAGACATAATTGGATAAAAGGACGGATTTGAGGTTTTGGTTTGGTCCCCCTTTACCAGCATATTTTTCATTTGATTCGAAGTTCTTTGTGCAGGTGAGGGGAGTTTCTATGGAGACAAAATTCTCTCCGTCCCTTGCCAACTTGGTTATGGCATATTGGGAGGAGAGATTCATATATAATGACAAAAATCCTTTTCATGGGGATATAGTCTGGTATGGGAGATATATCGATGACCTGCTCCTTATCTGGAAGGGAGATGTGTCTGCCATACCAAACTTACTGTCATATTTCAACAATAACCCCTACAACCTCCGCTTCACCTGCCAAAGTAACCCGAACACTATTTGCTTTTTGAACTTGAAACTAACAGGAAATCTCCAGAGCATTTCTACGGAAACGTATAGAAAAACCACTGCTGGCAATACGATATTACGGGCTAACAGCCATCACCCCAAACATACTATAAAAAGTGTGCCAGTAGGGGAATTTATACGTGCCCGCAGAAATTGTAGCACATCAATTGCCCGAGATTATCCACAGTGGATGCTAGACAGGGCTTATAGAAAAGCATCCAGCAAAAATAGACATGATCTGCTCTTTAAAAATAAAACACATTTTCCTAATGAAACAAAAAAAAAGAAAAAAATACAAAAGACCCCAGATTCCTATCATCCAGAAATGCAGATCACCTTCCCACTCTTGTTCTTGCGTACAGTCGACAATTTAATGAAATTAGCTCAATTGTAAAAAATTGTATACCCATCTTATTTGAAAATGAGGTTCTCCATGATATTTTAAGAGAAGGGTGTCGAATTGTGTCTAGACGAACTCCCGCCCTAACTACACGCTTGTCCCCTTCCCTCTACACCACAGAAAAACGCACTTCTAAAACCTGGATGTGCTACACAGGATTCACACGGTGCGGCAGTTCTAGATGTAAAACCTGCAGCTATGTGATTCCTATTAAGGAGTTCCACAATGCAGACCATACAGAGACATTTACAATAAAAAAATTACATTAACTGCAACAGCGAAGATGTAGTGTACATCATCACATGTACCATCTGTGATATGATGTATGTAGGCAGCACATCTCGCAAGCTAAAAACCAGAGTGTTGGAACATCTTAATTATGTTACTAGCCCCTCAGCCCTCAACATTTCTAATGCAGCAAGACACTTTATTGCGGTTCACAACCGCAAGGTGCAATCTTTCAAAGTATTTGCAATAGAAAGGGTCAAAAAATCAATAAGAGGAGGAGACCACAGGAAACAAATCCTATTGCGGGAAGCATACTGGATTTTAAAACTCAATACCAGAGCACCCAATGGTCTAAACTTACGTAGGGAACTCATGTACTTGTATGTTTAGATAACAGTTTACACTATGCGATTTTTTCAGCCATGTTCCTGAAGTACTATTTGGTTTTCTTTTAACACTGTTTATACTAAGTTTTAGTGTTGATTGCTGCAAGACAGACAGATATAGGAACGGTACCATATTTATTGTCTTGACACACAACTATGTATACATATATACTTTTTATTTCACTGTGTTAATTTTGTACTTGTAGTACGACCAGTAGGTGAGACACTCAGGTGTAGATGGTTACTAATCAGGCTGGGTTCCTCCCTGACCAGATGGGATGGGGGCGGCACCCAGCCAGTATAACCTGTATATATATTCCTGTAGTTTGTCTCACCTACTGTTACGACTAAGGACTTTACAGTCCGAAACGCGTCAATTTTACCGCTGTACAGTGTGTGTGTACAATCCTTGTTGCCACGTTAATAAAAGGAAGAAATTGCACCTTCTTTTCTTGATAATAATGCCTACTCTTTGTAGGCATTATCATTGAGGAGAAAGAGGATGAGATTGTGGATTGGATGGCTCACTGCTCCTCTCAGTTGGAGCAGGGTGACATGGAGGTGTTCAGCGTTCCAGCTGCTTCACCTACTTGCAGCCCAAGAGAAGGTATTCAGTAGGGTCCTCTCAGTCTTCACTGCCCCTTCATACATCGGGAAATATTACTTTTTTCCTAAGAAATGGCAAGAAAACCCCATTACACCCTACAGCATGGTATATCTATTGCCTATTTCATATAATTGAGAGAGATTTCCTTCGGATGACGTGTGTGACAGCAGTCAGCATTTGTACTGCTCTGAGAAGGAGGTTCAGGAAGAGGCTGCAGACCCCATGCACAGCTGTGTTGGTGGTGGTAGTAGTAACACCCGTAGCCATGGTATTGGTGGTGGGGGCAGCGGCAGTGGCAGACAGGAAAAATGCAGAGCAGGGAATCAGGAGGAGGCCAAGGAGCTCACCAGTATATCTCACAGTCTGTTAAATGAGGCAGGGAGGGTGAGGACACTGATTATGATTGTGTTGGACAGGACCTGAGAATCAAATTGGGGTGCTGAGGAGGAGGCAACATCAGAGGAGGAGGTGGGGATGGCAGCTGCAGGAATAAAGAACATAGGAGACATACCTTCCAAAGAACAGCCAAAGCCATGTCTGCTTTGAGATCTGGTGATATCCCTGACACTGTGGGTAGGTTAGGCCCAAAATTTGCCAGAGATAAGCCAAGCTCAGCTGCCTCTAGCTCTGCTTGATTATCTCCCATCTGTTTTTTCTGCACGCTTCCAGAAGGCAAAAGCATTAACCTGTGTAAGCTCTGCAAGGACAAAATAAGATGTGGGCAGGCAAACACAATCATAGGCACCACAACTATAGATCCACATATAGTGGAATCACCCTATCCTGTAGGCAAGCCAAGGTGGCAGCAAGCTACCATACCAGGAGTTCCCTCCTCCCGGCCCCCCTTGTGGCAGTCAGAGCATATTCATGGACAGTATGATGTCTTTCTCATTGATATCATCCCTTTCTGCTTGTACCGCTTAGACTCCTCCTCCTTCTCCATCATTAGCCATTGATAACGAAATGCGTGGCCAAGAAAAACAACATTACACGCCCAGCAATCCACTGGTGGACAAGCTTAATTCCCACCTGGCAGTCATTGCCATACAATGTAGTCTGCTGCCTTTAGGCCCAAAAATGTCTCGTTGGAACATCCCTAGCCACTATTATTTCTCTCAAAAAGCCATCCCTGTGATTCTCGTTGTGTGGCAAGTTTCACACCAAGGTGGACATCTAGAGCAGCTCTTACAGGCAGGGACAGGACATGTTTTTCATGGTTCATTGGGTCAATGTGTTTTTGCAGCAGTGGCAAAGCAGCACCTGGAAACAAGGCCAGATCCGTTTCAACACCCCCATGGTTGTGCCGGTCTGGTTCCAACACCAGGCACTTATCCGCCTCTATGCTGCTGCCTGCCTACTAAAATGTTCCGTGTGGCTGCTGCCACTGCCTCGATCATGCTACAGCTGAAGCCTGCATGCCATCATGCTCCATAAGGCTGCTGCTGCCATCATCAATAGCGTTGATCGCGAATATTCTAATAGCGAAATTTTATTGTGAATATCGGCGCTTCAAGGATTAGCGAAGATCTAGAATATACTGCTATATCTTTGTAATCGTGAATATTCTAGATTTTTTTTTCATCAGTACCCTCACTGCTTCTTGCTTGTGGGCCAATGAGAAGACTGTAATAAATTTTTCTGAGCTTAGCAACATCCCTAGCAACCAATATGAAAGTTGCCTACCCCTTACTATATAGGAAACTCTCCAGCAGCCATTTTCTGCAGTTTTTTTGTAGTTCTGAGAGAGAGAGAGAGAGAGAGAGAGAGGGAGAGACAAAGAGAGCAGTGTCATTGCTGTGCTCTATGCTTTGCTGAGTCATCTAGATCCTTATTCAATCACATTAGCTAGTTAGTAGTGTTGATCTAGCACCCAAGTGCTCGGGTGCTTTGGCCGAACACATCGGGATGCTCTTGTGCTCTACAGAGCACCAGAGTATATTGGAAGTCAATGGGAGAACCTAAGCGTTAAACCAGGCACCCCCTGCTTTGAAGAGGGGAGGGTGCCTGGTTCATAGGAAAAGCTCAGAAATTGATGGAAACACCACCGAAATGGTTCGGGAACAGCATGGGGAGGATGTTCGGATGCATCTTGGACTCACAGGTCGCTGCTGGGAACGATGAACATTAATTGCGAGGGCCTGCAGGTATGCTGACCCTGTAAAAGATTATAGGTGAGGGCCTGCTGGTGAGCTGACCCTTTAAAAAATTATATGCGAGGGCCTGCAGGTGAGCTGACCCTGTAAACATTATATGCGAGGGCCTGCAGGTGAGCTGACCCTGTAAAACATTATATGTGAGGGACTTGGCTACTGAAACTGGACTTGATGGAAGACAGGGTGGTGCTTAACTGACTGTAAGCATTATCTACTGCAATCCAACCGACCACCTGGTCGCACTGGTTTGACTTCAAAAGTGGTGTCCGGCACCTCGCTGCAAACTGGGACATGAAGCTAGTTATCGTGGATGATTGTTTTTTCTGTGCTCTGGTAGCAGGTAGTTTCAACGTGCCCAGGGCCACAGCCTCTGCGTGCACCATCAGCATCACGGCCACTTCCCCGTCCCTTACTGCTCGCCTTCTTCATATTAAATGACGGATGAGATATCCGTCAGATAATGTCAATGCTGTCACCAGCGGCTAATAACAATTACAGGGAATGTCAAGGGTATTTGGGATGAGGAAACGTTATACAGGAGAGGTACCACTGGTAATGTCACTGTCAGCAGCATCTATGGAAAAAGTACACTGTATGTCACAGATAAAAAAAATTATGCGCACACGTTACACTGGAGATGTGGCACTGGTAATGTCACTGTCAGAAGTGGACACCGTCTATTGAAAAAGTACACTGTATGTCACTGATACATTTTTTCAGCGCACATGTTACACTGCAGATGTGGCACAACTAATTTTACTGTCCGCAATGGACACCGTCTATGGAAAATTTTACTAGATGTCACAGATATTTTTGAGATGCGCACATTTTACACCGGAGATGTGGCTCAGCTAATTTAACTGTCCGCAGCAGACACCATCTACGGAAAAAGTACACTGGATGTCACAGATATTTTGGGATGCACACACTTTACATAGGAGAGGTGGCGCAGA
Source organism: Bufotes viridis (assembly GCA_033119425.1). NCBI lineage: Eukaryota > Metazoa > Chordata > Amphibia > Anura > Bufonidae > Bufotes > Bufotes viridis. The sequence continues at coordinate 144,636,474 of CM065592.1, read as the reverse complement.
TAATTTAACTGTCCACAGCAGCCTATTAGACGCTATTTAGCGCAGGATGTGCCAAGAAAAAATATATTGCTGCTGCCACACGCAATAGTCATTAAAAGGACTTTTGGGTCTGTAAAGTTTAAGCAATTTAGCACACGTTGCACTAAAAATATATATTGCTGCTGCCACACACAATAGTCCTTAACCACATCAGCCCCCCTAGCTTAAACACCCTTAAAGACCAGGCCACTTTTTTCAATTCTGCACTACACTACTTTCACCGTTTATTGCTCGGCCATACAACTTACCACCCAAATGAATTTTACCTCCTTTTCTTCTCACTAATAGAGCTTTCATTTGGTGCTATTTCTTTCTTGCTGACATTTTTACTTTTTTTGATATTTTACTTTTTTTGATGAAATTTTTGCAAAAAAATGATATTTTTCACTTTATGTTGGAAAATTTGTCAAATAAAACTACATTTCTCTAAAAAATTTTCTCTAAATTTATTGTTCTACATGTCTTTGATAAAAAAATGCAATAAGTGTATATTTATTGGTTTGGGTAAAAGTTATAGCGTTTACAAACTATAGTGCAAAAAAGTGAATTTCCCGCACTTTGACTTTCTGAGCACCTGTCCTGTTTCCTGACGTACTACAATGCCCAGACAGTAGAAATACCCCATAAATGACCCCATTTCCGAAAGTAGACACCCTAAGGTATTCACTGAGGGGCATAGTGAGTTCATGGAAGTTTTTATTTTTGTCACAAGTTAGCGGAAATGGATTTTTTTTTTTTTTTACAAAGTCTCATATTCTACTAACTTGTGCCAAAAATACAATTTTACATGAACTCACCATACCCCTCATAGAATACCTTGGGGTGTCTTCTTTCCGAAATGGGGTCACTTGTGGGGTATTTATACTGCCCTGGCATTTTAGGGGCCCCTAAGCGTGAGAATCCAAATGCGTAAAAATGCCCTGTAAAATCCTAAAGGTACTCATTGGATTTAGGGCCCATTTGCGCATCTTGGATGCAAAAAGTTGCACACATGGGGTATCGCCGTACTCAGGAGAAGTAGGGCAATGTGTTTTGGGGTGTATTTTTACATATACCCATGCAGGGTGTGAAATATCTCTGTAAATGACAACTTTTTAAAAAATTTATACAAAGTTGTCATTTACAGAGATATTTTTCACAGCCAGTAGGAGTATATGTAAAAATACACCCCAAAGGCATGTGCCCTACTGCCTGATCGGCGATACCATATGTGCCACTTTGTGCAAAAGATGCTCAAATGCACTAAATCAATAATACCTTAGGATTTTACAGGACATTCTACGCATTTGGATTCCAAACTGCTTCTGACGTTTAGGGGCCCCTAGAATGCCCAGGAACGTAAAAATACCACACAAGTGACCCCATTTCGGAAAGTAGACTACCCCAAGGTATTCGCTGATGGGCATAGTGAGTTCATGGAAGTTTTTATTTTTGGCACAAGTTATGCGGAAATGGATATTTTTTTTTTTTTTTACAAAGTCTCATATTCCACTAACTTGTGCCAAAAATAAAATTTTACATGAACTCACCATACCCCTCACGGAATACCTTAGGGTGTCTTCTTTCTAATATGGGGTCACTTGTGTGGTATTTTTACTGCCCTGGCATTTTAGGGGCCCCTAAACGTCAGAAGCAGTGTGGAATCCAAATGCGTAAAAATTTCCTGTGAAATCCTATAAGGTACTCATTGGATTTAGGGCCCCTTGCGCATCTTGGCTGCAAGAAGTGGCACACATGGGGTATTGCCGTACTCGGGAGAAGTAGGGCAATGTGTTTTGGGGCGTATTTTTACCTATACCCCTACTGGGTGTGAAAAATATCTCTGTAAATGACAACTTTGTATAATTTTTTTTTAAAAAGTTGTCATTTACAGAGATATTTTTCACACCCAGTATGGGTATATGTAAAAGTACACCCCAAAACACATTGCCCTACCTCTCCTGAGTACAGAGATACCACATGTGTGCCACTTTTTTGCAGCCAAGTTAGCATTCGGCCCTAAATCCAATGAGTACCTTTTAGGACGGTATTTTTACGCATTTTCTTCTCACGCTTCAGGGCCCCTAAAATGCCAGGGCAGTATAAATACCCCACATGTGACCCCATTTTGGAAAGAAGACACCCCAAGGTATTCTGTGAGGGGCATGGCGAGTTCATAGAAGATTTTTTTTGCACAAGTTAGCGGAATTTGATTTTTTTTTGTTTTTTCACAAAGTCTCCTTTCCGCTAACTTGTGACAAAAAGTTCAATCTTTCATGGACTCAATATGCCCCTCAGCGAATACCTTGGGGTGTCTTCTTTCCGAAATGGGGTCACATGTGAGGTTTTGTACTGCCCTGGCATTTGAGGGTCTCCGCAATCATTACACGTATGGCCAGCATTAGGAGTTTCTGCTATTCTCCTTATATGGAGCATACGGGTAATGAGATTTTTTCCGTTCAGCCTCTGGGCTGAAAGAAAAATGAACGGCACAGATTTCCTCATTCGCATCGATCGATGTGGATGAAAAAATCTCTGCCAAAAAATATGCAAGAAAAAAAAGAGGGGCCTGGCGATTGCCAGGACATAGGGGCTCCGCCCAAACATCCATACCCACTCAGCTCCTATGTCCTGGCAAACGTGATTTCTCCATTCACATCGATCAATCCATCGGTGTGGAGGAAGACATCTTTGCCAGATTTTTGATACAAAGTGTTTGCCAAAGCATATGAACTCCAACACCTCTCCTCAGCTCACATGCCAGGGCAAACGTACCTGTCCTGCAGAGGAGAAATCTCGTCTTGCAGCGCCGCATACACTGACTTCACGTGTCTTCTGATAGCAGCAATGCTTCTCTCAGAATGCACATCAGTGCTGCGGCGTTTTAGTCGGTTGGTCCGTTGGTCTGTTGGTATACCTGGAAAATAAAGGGTGGTTATGGGGGGAAAAAGAAGAAAAAACAGGCAGCAGGCACATGACTTGAACGTTGCAAACTTTATAAAACCAGAACATTTTAAAACTTTTATAAAACATGAACATAAAAACCTGAACTAACTCAAGATTTTTCTTTTTCTTGCTACCTGTTTAATTTTTTTTTTTTGTTTTCCATGTCACTCTTTATTTTCCTAGCAGAAACCTCTCCTTTCCCATGGGACAATGTGTAAAGTGTAAATCACACAGAGATGGTGCGAAGTACATTATACGCGTTATCCCAAGTGAAAGGAGACGTTTCTACCATTTCACACTTCTGCTGTAGCACACCAGCACCATCCCTATGTGTTAGGGTCTCTCAAAACCTAGTGTCCTGAGAGACCCTAGAGCCTGAGTGGAAAAAAAACTACCTGTGTAGTGCTGTCCCTAGGTCCCTAAGTGTACCTGAGTGTGGTACTTCCGGAAACACTCTCCAAGGCATAGGGCAGGGTGGTCAGGACAGTCAGGACAGAAATAGCGGGTGTCACGCCTTATTCCACTCCTGCTACAGACACGACATCTTTTTCGGGGTGGCGGTTGGGTTGAGGTACCCGGCACAACGCTAGGGAAGTGCCGCTCGTGTAGACGGCTAACTACACTGGTGGATGGGGCCACGGAACCTCCTGGGTACAGGAGGTTCTCGATGATCTCTTCCTGGAATTTGAGGAAGGATCCCGTTCTCCCAGCCTTACTGTAGAGAACGTAACTGTTATATAGAGCCAATTGAATCAAATATACAGACACCTTCTTATACCAGCGTCTGGTCTTTCGGGAAACCAAATAAGGGGCCAACATCTGGTCGTTGAAGTCCACCCCTCCCATGTGGAGGTTATAGTCGTGGACCGAGAGGGGCTTTTCAGCGACACTGGTTGCCCGTTCAATTTGGACTGTCGTGTCTGCGTGAATGGAGGAGAGCATGTAAGCGTCACGCTTGTCTCTCCATTTCACCGCGAGCAGTTCTTCGTTACACAGTGCAGCCCTCTGCCCCCTTGTAAGTCTGGTGGTAATGAGCCGTTGGGGAAGCCCGGCGACTAGGTCGCACGGTGCCGCAGCAGCCAATCTGTTCTAGGAACAAATGCCTGAAGAGGGCCACACTTGTGTAAAAGTTGTCCACGTAAAGATGGTACCCCTTGCCGAATAAGGGTGACACCAAGTCCCAGACTATCTTCCCACTGCTCCCCAGGTAGTCAGGGCAACCGACCGGCTCCAGGGTCTGATCTTTTCCCTCATAGATCCGAAATTTGTGCGTATAGCCTGTGGCCCTTTCACAGAGCTTATACAATTTGACCCCATACCGGGCGCGCTTGCTTGGGATGTACTGCTTGAAGCCAAGGCGCCCGGTAAAATGTATTAGGGACTCGTCTACGCAGATGTTTTGTGCAGGGGTATACAAATCTGCAAATTTCAGGTTGAAATGGTCTATGAGGGCCGAATTTTATGGAGCCGGTCAAAAAGCTGGGTGGCCTCTGGGACGGGAGGTGGTGTTGTCACTAAAGTGCAGGAAACGCAGGATGGTCTCAAAACGTGTCCTGGACATGGCAGCAGAGTACATGGGCATGTGATGAATTGGGTTCGTGGACCAATATGACCGCAATTCATGTTTTTGGTTATGCCCATGCTGAGGAGAAGGCCCAGAAAAGTTCTAAGTTCGGAAACTTGGACTGGTTTCCACCGGAAAGGCTGGGCATAAGAGCTTCCCGGGTTGTCGGCGATAAATTGAGTGGCATATCTGTTTGTTTCTGCCACGACTAGGTCATAGAGCTCCGCAGTGAAAAACAGCTCAAAAAACCCCAGCGCCCGATCCTATCTGAGCTGTTTCCACCGAACTCCTGACTGGGCGGTGAAAGGGGAACTAATGGTGCGGCTGAAGTTGGGGGCTGCCAATCAGGATTTGCCAGCACCTCAGGGACTCTAGGGGCTCTACGGGCCTGTCTGCGCGGTGGCTGCGGCGGGAAACTACTGCACGTGCCACCGTACCAGCTTCTACTGCCCTTCTGGTGCTCGCCACTTCACCATGTTGTGCGGCAGTGCTGGTAGAAGGTCCAGGACGGGCTGCGCTGCTGGTGTATGCCTCACCACGTAATCCGGCAGCGCCAGCCCACTCTGCTGCCCTTGAAGCGGATCCTGCGCAACCTGCGGTCTAGCAACACGGGGCCGGGTGCGCCTGCTTCTATCAGGGACCTCCACCTCCTCGTCAGAACTTTGAGTCAGAGAGCCACTGCTCTCTACAGGTTCGTATTCTGACCCGCTAGATTCGTCAGATGAGGGTTCCCATTCCTCATCCGACTGGGTCAGAATCCTGTAGGCCTCTTCAGAGGAATACCCCTTGTTTGACATTTGGCCGTCTAAATTTAGGGGGTATTCCCTGAGACTACCCAAGAAAAAAGCAAGCCTGTCTTACAATTGAGAGTGTAGCGAAGTACAGAAGCCGCTGCGATTGATAAAAAGATCAAAACTGATTTTTATCGCCGCAGCGCTTGTGAAGGGATTGTGCAGTGATTACAAAAAAAAAAATTTTTGTCACTGCGGCGGGCGGGCGTGGGTGAACGCAGGTGTGGGCGACCGATCCAGGTCTGATCGGGCAAACACTGCGTTTGGGGTGGAGGGCGAACTAAAGTGACACTAGTACTATTATATATCTGACCGTGATCAGTTCTGATCACTTACAGATACTATAAAAGTACAAGCGCTGATTAGCTCTACGCTAATCAGCGAACCAGTGACTTGCGGTGCGGTGGGCTGGGCGCTAACGCTAACTACCTACCAAAGGGGCCTAAACTAAGCTAAGCCTAACAGTCAATCCTAGTGAAAAAAAAAAGTGACAGTTTACACTGATCACTTTTTCCCTTTCACTAGATGATTGACAGGTGCTGAAAGGGGTGATCAAGGGGTTAATTTGGGTGATGGGGGCTGATCAGGGGCTAGTGTGTGGTGCTTGGGTGTACTCACAGTAAGGTGTGCTCTCTCCTGGCTCCAACCGACGAAAAGGACCCAGGAGAGAGCACAGAAGCCATTTAATCCATCATATTTACAAATATGATGGGTTAAATGGCTTCTCATTCGTTTTTTTAAAAGTCATCAGCCCGCCAGCGCTGCCGATTGGCTGGCAGGCTGATGACTAACTCCTCCTGCGCCTTTTGCCATGCGCGATGTGCGCATGCGCGGGCGCATCTATGCGAAATCTCGCGTCTCGCGAGATCACGCGTAGATGCGTCGGATCAGAAGAGCCCGGCCGCCGCGAGAACGCGATCCTGCGTGCGGCGGTCCGGGAGAGGTTAAAAGGACTTTTGGGTCTGTAAAGTTTTAGCAATTTAGCGCAGGTTGCGCTACGAATATATATTTATGCTGTCACACACAATAGACCTTATCAGAAAAATAGTCCAATATCACTCCTTACACTGTCTGTCCCTTCCTATGCACAGCTCTCCCTGACTAAGACTGAGCCAAACACGAGCCATCGGGTGCTATATACGTGTTCCGGCCAGCCAATCACTGTAATGCCAATAACCAACATGGCTATGCCATTACAGCGAGGGCAGTACTTACCTGCACGTGTATTGGCTGCATAGCAGCCAAGAAACTTGTGGGTAGGAAACTTGTGCTCGAGCAGATGCGGTATTCGGTCGAATACCGCCATATGCCGAGCATAGAGATGCTCGAGCTGAACTGGTGTTCGGCCAAGCATGCTCTCTCAACACTGATAGTTAGTTAGCTCATTTATATAATACAGATAGTTAGTGGGAGATTGTCAGTGTAGGTTAGATAGTAATATAGTTTAGCTGAAAGGAATTACTGTGCTGTGATAGGGATTAGCGTCTTTGTCTTTCGTCTTTGAAAAAAAAAAAAAACTGTGATCAGGAGTTCTTCCTCACAGTCACGAAAGTTGCTGCCAACAATTTTCTCCAGTTTCAGGAAATGTCTAGCAACTTGAAAAAGTGAGCCACACCTGTATTTTGCACTTAAGCGCATATTACATTGCCGATTTTCACAATCAATAAAATAATGACTGGAGATCACGAATTTTAGAATTTGCGAATTTATTGTGAATCTTAGGCCAAAAATTTGCAAAATATCGCAAACAACGAATATTGCCTATGCTGCTCATCACTATTCATCAAGCCACTGCCACCATCATGCCTCTGCTGCTGCCTGCCTACCATCATCTTCTGTAAGACTGCTGCTGCCTTTATCATGCTGCCTGCCAACATGTACAAATTAGCTGCTGCTGCCACCTCAGGTGCTACTCCTCGCTTTTAAACTCCTACTGTCACCATTATTTATGATATGCATCTGCCACCACTAACACTAGCTCCTCTTCTACCACTAGTACTAGCACTACTAGTACTACTACTACTATTACTACTACTACCCAAAGACAGCCGTCCTACTGCCTTGTATATTCCATGCTATGTTGCTTCTGCTGCCACTAATATTGCGGCCATGTGCCTCTAATACCCTACCCTCTCCACATTCGCAGTGCACTGTTGTTGCTCCCAATTAAAAGGGAGAATTTTTATAGGCTCATTCACAATGAGCCACTTCTTCTGACAACACTTGTAAGGGCAGGCATTCTGACCCTGTCAAGCTATGATTTTTGGATGCTTGGTCCCCCAACAAGCCACTTTTATTTTCTTACTCTATAACACTGTGTGTTTAAATATCGCGTTCCCCCAATATGGGTCAATTTTTGGAAGCTTTGGAATATAAAAAAAGAATAACACATGTGTAAGCGTGATCTGTTATTAACGCTGTCAAATGTGTATTTACCTATAGCTTCTGTATGTATATCAATGTCACTCAGACATCATTTACAATTGCTGTCATTGTGTTCAAGAGCTTGCAGAGGTGGAAGTAGGGAGGGAAAAAGCAAAAATTCATAAAAAATTAATGAAAAGAGATAACACGTTTTCCTAAACATTCAGAGTCCTATGAGACTAAAGGGTGTGTATAGCAATTTTGAGGGTAATTGGAGCCAATTTGGTTCAGCCTGAACTGAATCGGGTCTGAACTGAACCTTTCGAAAAATGTGGCGAACCTAAAGCAAACCAAGCCTTGAGTGCTTTGCTGATCTCTAATCTGAAACCCAATATTGTTAATCAGGTCCTTTAGAACATATAGTTTTAAAGTGCACTCCATATATTCTTGTATGTACCATTTTTACTTTAACTACTCTACTCTCATTATCTTCTCGAGCATTTAAGTATCAAAGCAGTAGTAGGTCAATGCAGCAGTAATTGACAGAAAATGCTATGTAACTGCTAAAACTAGGACATAGAGAAGAAGTATATTTAATAAGCCTTTAGGCACATTGATTTTTAGCACACTTAGTAAAATGTAAAGTTTCTTTTAATATATTTACAGATCTACTATCTTCAAAAATTCAATGGGAAAGAAGGGTATTCATTAGATATGAAAGAGCTAAATGGATGGAAGAAGAGAGATCAATGTGTCCTTAATTGTTGTCATACTTATGTTTTTTTTTTCTTTTTCTTACTGGAGGTAATTTGTTCATGTTCACATGATTTAAACAAACATGGACCATTTTTCTCTGGTTTCTGTAATAATAGCAGGATGCTAGTGTGTTGTTCTATTCACAAGGATAACCAGTGGCATCTGTTATCGACAGCAGAAGTGACAGCAAAAGTGCATAGGGTATTTGTATCATATCCAATTTTATATTAGACTTAAGATTCCATACTGTTACTGTATGAATCCAACATAAAAAAATATCATGGCGTGCAACATCATATCCCACAAATAGAGCTGAGCAAATTTCCCAAAATCTGTTTCAAGTCAGATTAACGGGTCCGCAATTCTGTTCCGCAAATGCGGATCAGAATTGCGGACGTGTGAATGGACCCTACAGGTGTATTTTTTGTACTGGCGCACATTATAAGGGGGGATTTTTTTGTACTGGCAAACATTGTAAGGTGGTATTTTTTGCCCTGACACACTTTATAAAGATAATTGTTTCTACTGGGGGACTATAGGGAACATGATTACTAGAAGGGGCACAATGGGGGCATTATTACTATTGTCACTGTTAATACTAAGGGCATTCTGTCTGATAAATTTTTTCCATTGGTGGGACTTTGGGGAGTACTATTACTGTGGGAGGCACTCTGACACAGTATCAGCATAGCACAATTATTTTTGGGGGAAATTATGTTTACATTATCAGTGTCAAGGACACTATTTGCTAGGGCACAGTTTTTATTTAGGGCACTGTGTGCCAATAATTTTTGCGTGCTATTAGTATTTTGAGGATCACTGTTTTGACTGTACAGTGTTGGGGAGCACAGTGGGAACAGTATTGGGGGTGGCAAGATGGGGCGATAACAAGGTAGGGAGGATGATGGAAAAATAGGAGACTAAAATGTCTGTTTCTCAAACTCTGTAGAGACAAGAGATGGCTGAAAGAAATAATTATGGTGGTCTGGTCTGAAAGGAGAAGACGAGGAAAGAGAACATTTACATCAGAGGAGACATCACTGGAAACATGAGATATGTGGTGCTGTATTACCCTGTTTGTTATACTTAAACTTGTTTCCAGTGCTTAAAACTGCCCTGCAGTCCAGTATCGGTGGCCGAGCTAGCACTCTATAGGAAAAAGCACGACCTCTGGATTGCAGGGTGGTTGTAACCATGGAAACAAGCAGTGTATAATGTGATGAAAAAAGGAAACAAGCCAGCAAAGGAAGAAATATGGACAATCACAATGCATTAGTAAGTGCCTTGTATAAACTTTCTCTACATGATAAATATAATTTCTGAAGTGGGGCAACCCAGCACCTTAGTCTATTTTTTATTTGGAAAATTAATTAAGTGTACCTGAAAGGAAACTCTTAAAGCCTGATTCATCTAAATGTAATGCATGCCCATGTTCTAACACTGACCCTTAGAAGTGAATAGTGCAATTCACATGTCTGTTGTCTACATAGACGAGGGTCCATGTGGAGAAAATCGCAGCATACAGTATTCTGTCTCTGCAATTTGACATACAGACTTCACCATATATTAAAAATTCTATGTTGTGGCCATAACACAGACAATTTTTTATACAGACCTGAAGACTAGAGTTGAGCAGACACCTGGAAGTTCGGGTTCGCCGGGTTCGGCCGAACTTCGCCGCAAAGTTTGGGTTCGGGACCCGAACTTGACCTGAACTTGACCCGAACCCCATTGAGGTCAATGGGGACCCGAACTTTGGGGCACAAAAATGGTTCTACAAAAGTCATGGTAAAGGCTAGATGGCTGCAAAAAGAAGAAAAATGGGATAAGAACAGGTCAATTGCCCTGCAAAAAAAAGTGTATAGGAAAATTACTTAAAATAACATAAAATACATGAAAATTAAAAAAAAAAATCTTGAACTAGGAGGAGGTCCATATGGAGTAGGAGGTAGAGGAGGCGGTGGAAGTGGTGGTGTAGGTAGACGTGGCAATGTAGGTGGAAGCGGTGATGGAGGAGGTAGTCACCAATACTGTGTTTTGTTTTTGGTTTTGATTGGTTTTGTTTTGTTTTTTTAATTTGGGTAGACCCCAAAACATTGTGTGGTAAGGTGAACAGTGCAAGTGCTGGGAATCTCTTAGTCCACACCAAAAATGTCCTGTCGCTGAGGAAATCCCAGGTGAGGCCAGCAGGGTTAATCAGGGAGGGACAAATTAACCCTCTATGTGTGTGTGTCAGGGAGAGATTATCTGAGGATAGTGTTTGTTGCAGACAGAGGCCTGGGTCTGGCTCTGTCTGTGTGGTCTCAGCCAGGCTGGTTGAGAGGCAATGCGGCTAGGTGTAGGCGTAAAATTGAGGGACGCAGGGGCACCTGGGCTGAAGGGTAAAAGGCCGAAGTTGGGAGGACTACCAGGCGACACTTCCCCAATAAAGGTACTGGACTTATTACAGCCTGAGAGGGTTCTGGATTGTTAGGCTGGGAAAAGCTGCATGTTCTTCCCATGTGTGAATGGGGCTTTCAGTGAGGAAGGGAGTCATCATGTTTAGATAGAGCCCAGCCGGGCAGGTGTTTTATTTGTATTATTTATGTTGGTTTTGTTGAGGTGCCAAATAAAAGCTATGTTTGGCCCCTAATACTGTGGATCATGAATAGAGATGAGCGAACACCTGGAAGTTCGGATTCAAGTTCGGGTTCGGGATCCGAACTCGACCCGAACTTTATCCCGAACCCGAACCCCATTGAAGTCAATGGGGACCCGAACTTTTAGGCACTAAAAAGGCTGTAAAATAGTCCAGGAACGGGCTAGAGGGCTGCCAAAGGCAGCAAAATGTAGGTAAATCCCCTGCAAACAAATGTGGATAGGGAAATTAATTAAAATAAAATAAAATAAATAAAATTTAACCAATATCAATTGAAGAGAGGTCCCACTGCAAGGAATCATGCGTCATATCACCCAACACTGGAGAAGGCCACTTTCAGTTATATCGGACCCAGCACACAGACAGAGAAGAGCGGTCCCATAGCAAGGAATCATGCGTCATTTGACCCACCACTGGAGAAGGCCACTTTCAGTTACTTCGGCCCAGCACCCAGACAGATGAGAGTGGTCCCACAGCAAGGAATCATGCGTCATATCACCCACCACTGGAGAAGGCCACTTTCAGTTATTTCAGCCCCAGCACCCAGACAGAGGAGAGAGGTCCCACAGCAAGGAATCATGCGTCATATCACCCACCACTGGAGAAGGCCACTTTCAGTTATTTCTACCCAGCACCCAGACAGAGGAGAGAGGTCCCACAGCAAGGAATCATGCGTCATATCACCCACCACTGGAGAAGGCCACTTTCAGTTATTTATGCCCCACCTCCCAGACAGAGGAGAGAGGTCCCATAGCAGAGAATCATTCATCATATCACCCACCACTGGAGAAGGCCACTTTCAGTTATTTAGGCCCCACAACCCAGACTGAGGAGAGAGGTCCCACAGCAAGGAATCATGCGTCATATCACCCACCACTGGAGAAGGCCACTTTCAGTTATATCGGCCCAGCACCCAGACAGATGAGAGTGGTCCCACAGCAAGGAATCATGCGTCATATCACCCACCACCGGAGAAGGCCACTTTCAGTTATTTTGGCCCCAGCACCCAGACCGAGGATACAGGTCCCACAGCAACTAATTATGCGTCATATCACCCACCACTGGAGAAGGCCACTTTCAGTTATTCAGACACCAGATTCAGGGTATTGCTATTTTGGCAATTGAATTTCACAACAGAACAAAATATATGTTTTGGCGGACACTATTATTCTTTGCCAGCCACAGCTGAAACCACTGATTTATGGTATTGCTATTTTGGCAATTGAATTTCACCCCAGAACAAAATATATGTTTTGGCGGACACTATGAATCTTGGCCTGCAACAGCTGGGACACCAGATTCACGGTATTGCTATTTTGGCAATTGAATTTCACCCCAGAACAAAATATATGTTTTGGCGGACACTATTATACTTTGCCGGCCACAGCTGAAACCACTGATTTATGGTATTGCTATTTTGGCAATTGAATTTCACCCCAGAACAAAATATATGTTTTGGCGGACACTATGAATCTTGGCCTGCAAAAGCTGGGACACCAGATTCAAGGTATTGCTATTTTGGCAATTGAATTTCACCCCAGAACAAAATATATGTTTTGGCGGACACTATTATACTTTGCCAGCCACAGCTGAAACCACTGATTTATGGTATTGCTATTTTAGCAATTGAATTTCACCCCAGAACAAAATATATGTTTTGGAGGACAATATGAATCTTGGCGTGCAACAGCTGGGACACCAGATTCAGGGTATTGCTATTTTGGCAATTGAATTTCACCCCAGAACAAAATATATGTTTTGGCGGACACTATTATACTTTGCCAGCCACAGCTGAAACCACTAATTTCTGGTATTGCTATTTTGGCAATTGAATTTCACCACATAAAATAATCTATCCTTTGCCAGACAGCTGACAGTATTATACTTGGCTAGCCAAAGCTGGACCACCAGATTTAGGGGATTGGTATTTGGGCAATTGTATTTAACCCCTTAATAAAATATAGAAATTGCTATCCTGAGTTTCTAGGGGTGACAATTAGCACAGCCAAGCCCCTGATGTAGGATATAGCAAAAAAAAAAAAAACTAGTATTGATGGACTTGGTGGCAGCTTGTTCTGGTGCACCACAAGTCACAAAATAGCCGACGATCACCCCAGAAAATAAGTGACAGAAAAACGCTGCAGCCTAAAAACCAGTGAGCAAGTAACTAGCAGAAGTTCAATCATTCACAGCTGTAGATCGATCCGTTCATTAGGTGCTTTTGCTGACTTTTCCCTGCTCAATCTCGCCCTCACAGAAGCTGCATCCTCTCCCTACACTAATCAGAGCAGTGTGACGTGCGGCGCTACGTGACTCCAGCTTAAATAGAGGCTGGGTCACATGCTGCACTTGGCCAATCACAGCCATGCCATTAGTAGGCATGGCTGTGATGGGCTCTTAGGGCAAGAAGTAAAACGCTAGATGATTGGCTGCTGTGCAGCCCTTCAGAAAGCGGGAAGTAATCGCCGAACAACGAACCCGAACCCGAACTGTTCGCTCAACACTAATCATGAAGATCCTTTTAAGAATGACCCCTGAATAAGAGCTAATCCCTTACAATTAGGAAATATAGAAAACAAAACAAAGAGAAAGTGCACTGGAGTATAACAAAGGCTGGGTGAGGCCGGTATACATGTCTATTCTGTACAAGGTACTGACAAGTCCTGTTGGATCCATGCCTGGTTCATTTTAATGAACGTGAGATTGTCCACATTGACTGTGGACAGGCAGCTGCACTTGTCTGTGATAACGCCCCCTGCCGTGCTAAACACACGTTCAGACAATAGACTGGCTGAAGAGCAGGCCAGCGCCTCCAAGGAGAAAAGGGCAAGCTCAGGCCATGTGCCCAATTTGGAGACCCAGAAGTTGAATGGGGGAAACCCATTAGTCAGTAAGTGTAGGCGTGTGCACACATACTGTTCCACCATGTTGCTGAAATGCTGCCTCCTGATAAGACGTTCCATATCAGCTGGTGGTGCTGGTTCTTGTGGCGTTCTGACAAAGCTTTTCCACGTTTCGGCCATGCTAACCCTGCCTTCTGAGGTGCTTGCAGTGCCCCAGCTGCGTTGGAGACTTCGTAATCCTCCTCTGCCTTCGCCTTGTGCTTCAACTAAGGCCCCTGTCAGGTGCGACTGCCATCAGCAGAGAGTTTACCAGCATGTGCTTGTAGTAGCGCATCTCCCGATCAAGCTCCATTGATGGAATTAGGGGCGGCACATTGTCCTTGTAACGGGAATCCAGCACAGTGGTCACCCAGTAGTCAGCACTGGTTAGAATGTGGGCCACTCAGCAGTCGTTGCGCAGGAACTGCAGCATGCAGTCGCTCATGTGTGCCAGGCTGCCCAGAGGCAATGACAAGCTGTCCTCTATGGGAGGTGTATTGTCTGTGTCCTCCATATCCCCCCAGCCACGCTGCAGTGAGCTTCTTTGGGTGCCACCTTGCTGTGAACACGGTAATTCCTCCTCCTCTTCCTCATCCTCCTCCTGCTTTAGAACTGTGCCCTGGCTGGACAATTGTACCTGGCCTATGTTAGTGCAGGAACCCACCAACCGAGCCACTTGTGAATGACTGGCCTGATGACCGTGGAAATTATCCCTCTTCTTCCTCCTCTTCCTCCTCAATCATCTCCCGAAGCGTTTTTTCAAGGAGAAATAGAAGTGGAGTAGTAACGCTGAGAAGAGCGTCATTTGCACTGGCCATGTTGGTGAAGTACTCAAAACAGTGCAACATGGCACACAGGTCTCGCATAGAGGCCCACTGTTCCTCAAAGCGACTCACACGTGCGTGCTGCAGCTGAAACTCTGCTGCTCGCACAGTCTCTTCAGCCTATGCAAGGTGGAGTTCCAGCATGTAACCATGTCTGCAATGGGAGGAGGGAGAAGGCTGTGAGCCCCAACCAAGACTGGCCGATATGGCCCAGGCCTCACAGGTACACCTAAATGTAGCCTGTGGATGGAAAACAGGCTACATTTTCATAGGAGTTTATACACCTCCAAAACATTATATATACAAACCAACTGAAATGTGGCATGAAGCAGGGTGTGCTCAACCCAAAAATGCAGTTGTGCATATATATATATACAGGGGAGCAGATACTGCACTTGTGGCCCGTTGCTAATGGCGATCCCCAGCAAAAATGCATACGGTGGAGGATGCCCGCAGCGGACCACAAGTAACACGATAGATATCCTATACAAGATGGCAATTGTGTGGATCTGATAAATAATATACCAATATAGCAATAACAAATGACAAGACAGGTGCACACTGCAGTCTTACTAAGCCCTCAAACTGATGTTAAACTTGAAAGATTAGTCAACATGCCCTGCTGTGGAGGACATGCCTAAGCCCGAGCACCACACCAAGGTTTCTCAAGTAGCTCGGGACCTAACACTCACCTACCTGTGCCGTATGGGCAATACCAGGGACCAGTGGGCATTACAGGAAAGTATAGGTCGACTCGCAGCAGATTCTTCAGTTACCTCCAGCATGTACCCATGCCTGCAATGGGAGGAGGGAGAAGGCTGTGAGCCCCACCCAAGACTGGCTGATATGGCCCAGGCCTCACAGGTGCACCTAAATGCAGCCTGTGGATGGAAAACAGGGTACATTTACATAGGAGTTTATACACCTCCAAAACATTATATATACAAAACAACTGAAAGGTGGCATGAAGCAGGATGTGCTCAACCCAAAAATGCAGTTGTGCATATATATACAGGGGAGCAGATCCTGCACTTGTGGCCTGTTGCTAATGGCGATCCCCAGCAAAAATGCATACGGTGGATGTCTGCATTTTTCCTGGGGATTTCCATCCCTTATTGACACTTTATTTCCCAGTCAGGTATGCAGTGCAGAGGGTACTTTGAAAGAAAAAAGGGGTACAGATCACCCAGCAATCTAAACGCTGCCGAATTTACAGAATATATTTCCCGGTCAGGTAGGCAGTGTGGGGGTAGTTTGAAAGAAAAAAGAGGTACAGATCACCCAGCAATCTAAACGCTGCCAAATTTAAAGAATATATTTCCCTGTCAGGTATGCAGTGCAGGGGTACTTTGAAAGAAAAAAGGGGTACAGATCACCCAGCAATCTAAACGCTGCCAAATTTACAAAATATATTTCCCAGTCAGTTATGCAGTGCAGCAGGAACACAGGAACACACTCTCCAAGCCACTTGTGAATGACTGGCCTGATAACCGTGGAAATGTCCATCCATAATCTAAGAGCTGGATTTACTGATTTTCTTTCAGAAATGCAGTGCAGGCCGCAAAGGTATTTTCTACCAAAAAAAAGCGATTTTTTTTTTCCAAACAGAATGTCACAGTTGTATTTACTGATTAGATTTTACTATCAGAAATGCAGTGCAGGCCGCAAAGGTACCTTCTAGTAAAAAAAAAAGGTGATTTTTTTCAACCATATTGTCACAGATGGATTTACTGATTTTCTTTTACTATCACAAATGCAGCTCAGGCTGCAAAGGTACTTTATGGCAAAAAAAAAGTGATTTTATTTTTACCCACAATGTCCCAGTTGTATTTGCTGATTATATTTTACTATCAGAAATGCAGTACAGGCAGCAAAGGTACTTTCTAGTTTAAAAAAAAGTGATTTTTTTCAACCACAATGAAACATATGTATTTACTGATTTTCTTTCACTATCACAAATGCAGCATTTATCCCCCCAGAATCTAACAGATGGATTTACTGAATTGATTACACTGTCACATATGTAGCACAGGGTACTTTACAGAAAAAAATTTGAATGTGTCACCCCTTGGGTCCCTGAACTCACAGGCGGATTACCTATATTATTTTCCCTTCCCCTGGCACATATGCAGTGCAGGTGCACTTAAAAATGGGTATATGTCACCCACTGAACTACAAGAACAGGATTAAATTATTGTCCCTGGCACATATACTGAACTTGCACAAAATCGCCGCTGACGCCCACCTGACTAACAGACGGATTAAAACATATTTTTTTGTGTCACTGGGCTCAAGGCAGAGTACAAAAATGTTGCATTGTACCCACAAAAAAAAAATCGCTGTAGATCGCAGACTTAACACCAAGCTCTGATATCAGATTCTTTCCTAATCTCTCCCTCACAGCAGCAGCATCCTATCCCTACACTAGTAAGAGCTGACGTGACGTGCGGTGCTACGTGACTCCAGGTTATGTAGAGGCTGGGTCACATGCTGCACTGGCCAATCACAGCCATGCCATTAGTAGGCATGGCTGTGATGGCTTCTAAGGGCACACATCTTAAACGCTTGTTGATTGGCTGCCCTTCAGCCTTTCAACAAGCTTTATTAAACGGCTGAACACCGAACTCGAACCTGAACTTTTAAGGAAAAGTTCGGGTTCGGGTCCGGGTACGAAAAACCCTAAAGTCCGGTACGAACCCGAACTTTACATTTTGGATATGCTCGACACTACTGAAGACGCATCGTCCACTTTCAAAGACCATAATTTTCTTATTTGTTACAATAACTTTTTTGCAATATCAGTCCCCAAATCATATTTTACTGTCGAGAAAATTAGGAGAAATATAATTCAAAATGTGTTTTTGAAGAAACTACAATAAAATCCCCCAAATAATTGGTTATACTAATCTATATCTCGATTACTTACATCTTATGAGTTATCCCATTTTATCTAAGCTATTAAATATTAAAATGTGAAGTTCTTTATCAAAAAAATTAACTACATTCTTGTTGCCATCTTCCTCCAAGCCAGCCAGAAACCAGGTTATGATACAGATTTAACTAATATTATCAGTATCAACATAACGCAGAACCTTAAAAGCTTTCCTTTTAAAGCCACTTAGTAATGTTTTCCTATCAACCTTTAAGAGATGAGTGAACTTCATGAAATGTGTTTAATGTCTGCTTCATTGAATTATTAAAAAAAAATATTATTTGTCCGAATCAATTCTATGTGAATAAAATATGTTCAAAATGCCCTGAAAATTGCTATATGACACTCTGAAGTGTCTTGAAAGAATTGTTGCTCTTTCCCCCCACCCCTTCTCTTTTTTACTCTCTTTAAAACAATGACAGCAATAGCAAATAATGAGTGACACTGATATAAATAGCTATGAGTAAATGCATATTTGATGGTGTTAACGAAGAATGTGTGTTTAAAAACACACTGCGTCCTCACATGCGTTATGTTTTTTCATATTATAAACTTTCCAGGCAGGTATTAGCTTACAAAAGCAAGCATTAGCTTACAAAAGCTGCAGCAAGCTACATACACAGTCCTTCCAGGTGATAAAGCAATTTGGCCTCCCTTTCAGCAGGAGAAAATAATTTTGCTTTGATATCAAGAGTCTAAAAGCATGGCTATCCAGTAACAATCAGATTGCTTGATGGTAAGGATATGCCTGTCATTATATAAGTCGAGATGTCGCGAACATAAAGTTTTCCGTTCGCAAACGGGCGAACCGGGCGAAACGCCATAGACTTCAATAGACAGGTGAATTTTAAAACCCACAGGGACTCTTTCTGCCCACAATAGTGATAGAAAAGTTGTTTCAAGGGGACTAACACCTGGACTGTGGCATGCCGGACGGGGATCCATGGCAAAACCCCCATGGAAAATTACGTAGTTGACACAGAATCGGGTTTTAAATCATAAAGGGCAAAAATCACCTAACATTTCTAAATTGTTTGGAATAACGTGATTTAAAACATCCAGTGTGTGTATACGATCAGGTATGATGTTGTATAGATTAGGTAGTGTAAGGGTTACGCACGCTTCACAGTTACAGACCAAACTCTGACAGACTAAACTCCCCATTTACGCACCGCAAACAGTCCATTTGCACAACCGCAAACTCTCCATTTGCACAAGGTTGGATACCAAGCTAGCCATGTCCCGTTCCTTGTCCTCACTGACATCATTGAAGGTTTCTTCCTCCACCCAGCCACGTACAACACCAAGGGTCCCTGAAAGGTGACAACAAGCCCCCTGGGATGCCTGCTGTGGTTGGTCTTACACCTCCTCAAAGCCACCTTCCTCCTCTGACTCCTCTTCTTCAGACTCCTCTCTCTGCGTTGCCGCAGGTCCAGCAATAGACGAGGACAAGGCTGCTTCTGGTGGTGATGGTGACCACAACTCTTCCTCTTCATGCTCATCTACGGCCTGATCCAGCACTCTTCCCAGGGCACACTCCAAAAAAAATGCATATGGGATGAGGTTGATGATGTTGCCTTGGGAACAGCCATTGTGCATAAGCGTTCAGAAACACGGCCAAAAAATACCCAGCTCCGCAGAGGCTGTCCTCTTTTTTTTAAATTTAAAAAATCTGTTCTTACCAGTTTAATCTCTGTTTTGTCCCCTATCAGGAGCCGGTGTATGGAATAGATTTTAGGAACCGGGAGATAGAAAAAGATTATTGGTCGGTCCTCTTCCTTCCAATTTGGTGCACTGCACGTGGCCATGCAATGTACTGTGCCACCTTATATGAGTGGGGTGTTCAGTAGTACTATTCCTATCAGTTTAATCCCTGTTACGTCCCCTATCAGGGGACGTGTATCGAATAGATTTTAGGAACCGGGAGATGGAAAAAGATGACTTCCAATTTGGGGGACTGAGCGTGCGCCGCACAATGTACTGTGCCACCAATACAAATAGCGTGAACTACAATTCTTACCATTTTAATCTTTGTTAAGTCCCCTATCAGGGGACGTGTATTGAATTGAGACCTTGCATGGGGAGAT
Organism: Bufotes viridis; assembly: GCA_033119425.1. Taxonomy (NCBI): domain Eukaryota; kingdom Metazoa; phylum Chordata; class Amphibia; order Anura; family Bufonidae; genus Bufotes; species Bufotes viridis. The sequence continues at coordinate 144,616,672 of CM065592.1, read as the reverse complement.
AGAGAAAAAAGCTTGCTCTGTCCGCTTCCTTCTAATTTTGGGCACTTGCAATGGAATTTGCCACCAATGCAACTAGTGTTAACTAAGTACTATTCCTATCAGTTTAATCTCTGTTTTGTCCCTTCTTAGGGCCAGGGCCGATGTAGTGAATAGATTTTTGGACCCCGGAGATGGAAAAAGACTTATGGTCGGACCGCCTTCGTTTTAATTGTAGGTCACTGCGCGTGCGCCGTGCAATGTACTGTGACACTCTATATGAGTAGTGGGCATTGGGCACAGTACAGTCTTTGGGCCTGACACACACTGGTAGGCAACTGCAATTATATTAAAGGGTAAAAATTAAATGACTTTTTTATCTGCAAGGTACTGTGCCACCCGATATGAGTGGTGGGCACTGGCAGTGGGCATAGTACAGTCTGTAGACCTGACACTCACTGGCAGGCAACTGCAATTATATTAAAGGGTAAAAATTAAATGACTTTTTTATCTGCAAGGTACTGTACCACCCGATATGATTGGTGGGCACTGGCAGTGGGCAGAGTACAGTCTGTGAGCCTGACACACACTGGCAGGCAACTGCAATTATATTAAAGGGTAAAAATTAAATGACTTTTTTATCTGCAAGGTACTGTGCCACCCGATATGAGTGGTGGGCACTTGCAGTGTGCACAGTACAGTCTGTGGGCCTGACACTCACTAGCAGGCAACTGCAATTATATTAAAGGGTAAAAATTAAATGACTTTTTTATCTGCAAGGTACTGTGCCACCCGATATGAGTGGTGGGCACTGGCAGTGGGCACAGTACAGTCAGTGGGCCTGACACACACTGGCAGGCAATTGCAATTATATTAAAGGGTAAAAATTAAATGACTTTTTTATCTGCAAGGTAATGTGCCACCCTATATGAGTGGTGTGCACACAGTACAGTCTGTGGGCCAGCGGCCTCTCACACACGGGCAGGCAACTGCAATATATATATTTACATATAAAATAAAAGCAGAATGATGCACCAGCCCTAAAAAGGCCTTTTTGGGTGCTGTCAGATCGCTGTCCTTACAGAAGATGAGTCTTTGAGGATGAGTGGACACAGAACAATGGCCTAGCTAACGCTTTCCATATTAATTCAGCAGAAGCAGCACTCACCCTGCTCTAACTAACACTGCAGCTTCAGAATGAATCTAAGATGGATGCTGTCCTTGCTTTTTGATAGGAGGTGGGAGGGTCTGGGAGGGAGGGTATTCTGATTGGCTGGAATGTGTCTGCTGACTGTGAGGTACGTTCAATGATGATGTATAGGGAGCGGACCGAACATTGCATATGTTCGCCCACCGCGGCGAACGCGGACATGCGATGTTCGCCAGGAACTGTTCGCCGGCGAATAGTTCTGGACATCTCTATATATAAGTAAGAAAGCATACAGCTTGCCATTCTCGCCAGTGTGTCCGAGGACCCAGTTAATTTTGGCTCAGCCCCCCACTAAGATGTTTGGGTGTCATAGCCAGCGTCATCACCATCCTCCTGCTCTTCCAACTCCTCCTCCAGTGGCAGCTCCTCAACTTCCACCTCCATGGGACTTCTTTCTTGTTGATTCCCAAAAGCTACAGGGCGGCCAGCAAGATGTAGAAACTGTTTTTCTTCAGCCGACCCTTGTTACATCAGTATTATTATATGCTCTAAGATAAATATCAGGGAGATGACATTGTTTATGCCACAGTTGTCCCTACTGACAAATCTGGTGGTGTCTTCAAAAGAGCCTGAGTACCTGACACATCTCTCTAATGAACTGCCACTGCCTGACCTCAAAACAACACATGCTCCCTGCTGAGGTGGTCTAGTACATGAAGAAATCATTAATTGTTTTATGCTGCTTCTACAGACGGTCTAACGTAGGCAATGTGGAATCTCAGGGAGTTGAATGTCATTAATCAAACAGTGCTATGGCAGAGAGTTCTGTCACTACAAGTCCAGGGGGGGTTCCCTGCCACATAAGAATGGCTGAAATGTCAGAACAGTCTTCTGGACATGGCCAGCACCCTCCACAGGCCAGTGTTCTCTTTGTACTACTCATTGTACTACTAAATTTATCAGGTGCACAATCCAGGGAGAATTAGTTATTTCTCCAAAATGCCACAATGTTCCTGCCATTGTCGCTGACCACCTAGCCCATTTGGAGTTAATCTGGAGACAGCCAACCGGATATTTGCTACTTGATGCACTTTAGCAACTTATCGGTTGTGAGGCTCCTCTTGCCCAGGCTAATGAGTTCTAGCACAGTATGGCAACACTTCACTTTATATATGTTATAGAAGGGAGGGTGAGTGGGAATGACGCTTTGCACTGATTTTGTTGGGAATAGAAGGATGTCCATGAAGGAGGATGTGTAGGTGGATATAAACCTACCAATATAAATGTGGAGGTGTCAATAGGACTTTGCCTTATTGCCTTATTGCTGTAATACTGCCTCATTGTTGCTGTGAAAAACATTGACCCAGTGGGTCTTGAAAGAAACGTATGGTTCCTGCCCGTATCAGCTGCTCCAGGTGTCCACAATGACATGTACCTTGCCGCACAGCAAGAATTGTAAGGATCGGCCCACCTTCTCAGCCACATAAGAGTACAAGACAGGGATAGCTTTTTTGGATAAATGATGGTAGGTATCTACCAGTGAGGCTAAGGGTACTTTCACACTAGCCGCTAGTGCACGCGTGCCCCCGGACTACCGCTTCAGCCCCATTGACTATAATAGGGCGGAGTTCCGGTGGCAGCACGGCAAATATGCCGAGAGGCCGGCCGTAATAAAACTACGACATGTCTGGCTTCCTAAAAGCCAGACATGCCAATGGCTGCTGCACGATTTAGAAAATGGAGCAAAAAACTCTGGGAACGAGGGATCACCCACAATGCCACTCAGCCCTATAAATAGCCTCAGCCATCTTGGATTCAGCCATTTTCCAGTGTACTTCGTGCAGGAATAGAAAACAGCAGGCGCTAGGGACAGTGCTAGGAAATACTTCATTGTGCAGAAAAATCGATTTAGAAGCTCAGGGAATCAAGGTGTAGGGAAAGGATAGGGAGACATCATCTACACTATAAACAGGGAACAGGGTGCAATAGGAGAGCTAACAGTGTGGGTAATAGGAGCGATTTTATTACACCTTGCTGCACTAATTGGGGATCCAAATTTTAGTTATACTGCTGCTTTTTGGTTGTTTGCACTATATGATACATCAGTAATTTTAGCAATCCTTGCTTGTTATTGGGGTGCAGGTTCCGTGTGATACATCCATTTACTGGGTGTATTAATAGGAAAGATACTTACATCCTATTAGCCGTTCTGCATTGATTTTACATTATTTAACTTTTTTGGGGGAGTGTATTAATAGGAGAAAAAAATGGAAAAAATATATGTCATAATTGCCGTTCAGCTGTTAAGTTACATTGTACTACAGCCATTTACGGGGTTTATTAATAGAAAAGATACATACATCTTATTAGCTAGTCTGCGGTGAAGTTACATTGTACTACAGGCATTTACAGGGTGTATTAATAGGAAAACGAATGCGTCTTATTAGCCATTCTGCGGCAAATTTACATTGTCATACCACCATTATTGGGATTTATTAATAGGAAAAATAAGTACTTCTCATTAGCCATTCTGCTCTGAATTTACATTGTTATACAGCCATTGTTGGGGTTTATTAATAGGAGAAATAATTACTTCTTATTAGCCGTTCTGCGATGAACTTACATTGTCATTCTGTGGTGAAATTTTTTTTGGGATACAGCCTGTTTTGCACAAATTGCTCAGTGAATGCTGAGATTCTTCTGTAGAGACTGAATAATGTTCTATTAGCCTTTCAGTGGTGAATTTTTTTTGTCATACAGCCTGTTTTGCACAAATTGCTCGGTGAATGCTGAGTTTCTTCTGTAGGGACTGAATAATCATTTATAAGCCATTCAGTGGTGAATTTTTTGGGGGGCTACAGTCTGCTTTGGGGTGTGCAAAAAGAAAATCTACTTGCATCTATTAGCTGTTCAGTGGCAAAAATGTTTTGGCCTACATCCTGTTTTGGGGTGTACAAATAGGAAATCTAATTGAGTCTATTAGCCGTTCAGTGGTGAAATTTTTTTGGGATACAGCCTGTTTTGGGCTGTATTAATTTACATCTAATTTAATTAATTTATTTTACAGTATATCACACAGACGACTGACAGGCCCTTCAAAGGGAACGGGCAGTGGGCAAAATGTTTCTGGCACAGGCTCAAGTCAAAGCAGAATTAGGGTGTGTGGCACCAGGAGTCGCAGCGAGATGTCTGACCTCTCAGTGTCCACTAGCGGTCGTGTCTTGACTAGGGATGAGCGAACACTAACTGTATAGTTCGGGTTCGTACTGAATTTTGGGGTGTTCGGTACATTTTCAAAAAAGTTCGGGTTCGGGTACGGGTCCGTTGTTCAGCGATTTCTTCCCGCTTTCTGAAGGGCTGCACAGCAGCCAATCAGCTAGAGTTTTACTTCTTGCCCTAAGAAGCCATCATAGACATGCCTATTAATGGCATGGCTGTGATTGGCCAAGTGCAGCATGTGACCCAGCCTCTATTTAAGCTGGAGTCACGTAGTGCCGCACGTCACTCTGCTCTGATTAGTGTAGGGATAGGATGCAGCTGCTGTGAGGGCGAGATTAGGCAGGAAAAACTCAGCAAAAACACCTAATGAAATGATCGATCTACAGCTGTGAATCATTCAACTTATGCTAGTTAATTGCTCACTGGTTATTAGGCTGCACAGAGCGTTTTTCTGTCACTTTTTATGGGGTGATCAGCGGCCATTTTCCTACATCAGGGGCTTGGCTGTGCTTTTTGTCACCCCTAGAAACTCAGGATAGAAGTTTCTATATTTTATTGAGGGGTTAAATTCAATTGCCAAAATAGCAATCCCCTAAATCTGGTGTTCCAGCTGTGGCTAGCCAAGTGTAATACTGTCTGCTGTCTGGCAAAGGATAGATTTTTTTCTGTGGTGAAATTCAATTGCCAAAATAGCAATCCCCAAAATCTGGTGTCCCAGCAGTATCTGGTAAAGTATAATAGTGTCCGAATAGTGTGCAAAGGATATATTTTGTTCTGGGGTGAAATTCAATTGCCAAAATAGCAATACCATAAATCAGTGGTTTCAGCTGTGGCTGGCCAAGTTTAATAGTGTCCAGCAAAGGATATATTTTGTTCTGGGGTGAAATTCGATTGCCAAAATAGCAATACCGTAAATCTGGTGTTCCAGCTGTGACTGGACAAGTTTAATAGTGTCCGGCAAAGGATATATTTTGTTCTGGAGTGAAATTCAATAGCCAAAATAGCAATAACATAAATCTGGTGTCCCAGCAGTGGCTGGCCAAGTTTATTAGTGTCCGGCAAAGGATTTATTATTTTCTGGGGTGAAATTCTCTTGCCAAAATAGAAATACAGTAAATCTGGTGTTCCAGCTGTGACTGGACAAGTTTCATAGTGTCCGTCATAGGATATATTATTTTCTGCAGTGAAATTCAGTTGCAAAAATAGAAATACCGTAAATCTGGTGTTCCAGCTGTGGCTGGTCAAGTTTAATAGTGTCCGGCAGGTCAACTGTAAATCTGTCCTTTAAAGGGTATATTACACTCAGCGTGCATCTCCAAGTGTATTTCTTTCCGTTAAAGCATATATTATTAGAGAGGGGTCGTTGATCCAGGGAGTTATTCTGATTGCCTGATTGGAGTCGGGAAGGAATTTTTTTTCCCCTTAAGTGAGGAAAATTGGCTTCTGCCTCACAGGGGTTTTTTGCCTTCCTCTGGATCAACTTGTAGGAAACAGGCCGAACTGGATGGACAAATGTCTTTTTTCGGTCTTATATACTATGTTACTATGTTACTATGTATTACAGTAAGTGTTAAAATACAGCATAATGCTCTACATTTGCACACACTGTTTTGCATCTCTAAGTGTATTTCTTTGCGTTAAAGGGTATATTACACAAAGTGTTAAAATACAAGTGCTGAAAGCATAATCCTATATATTTTTTCACACGCTACTGTGCATCTCAAAGTGTAAATCTGTCCGTAAAAGGATACCTTTCATCCAGGTCCTAATTACTAGGCCTACAATTGATATTCCCCTAAATCTGTGGTTACTGCTGTGCCTGGATAAGTGTAATACGATAAATAAATAGCCAGATACTGTTAGGTGCCTGTAAACAAAGGCCTGAATTTGAACTCAATACATTGGGCCAAATAATTTTTTTCTTATTGTGGTGAACGGTAACAATGAGGAAAACATCTAGTAAGGGACGCGGATATGGTCGTGGTGTTGTTAGTGGACCCTCTGGTGCTGGGAGAGGACGTGGCCATTCTGCCACAACCACACGTTCTAGTGAACCAACTACCTCAGGTTCCAGTACCTGCCAGAATTGACAGCGATATTTGGTGGGGCCCAATGCCGTTCTAAGGATGGTAAGGCCTGAGCAAGTACAGGCGCTAGTCAATTCGGTGGCCGACAGTGGATCCAGCACGTTCACAACATTATCTCCCACCCAGTCTTTTGCAGAAAGCGCACAGGTGGCTCTTGAAAACCAAGCCCATCAGTCTGTCACATAACCCCCATGCATATCAGGGAAACTGTCTGAGCCTCAAGTTATGCAGCAGTCTCTTATGCTGTTTGAAGACTCTGCTTGCAGGGTTTCCCAAGGGAATCCAACTAGCCATTCCCTAGTGGTGGAAGACATAGAATGCACTGATGCACGACCACTTATGTTTCCTGATGATGAGGACATTGGAATACCACCTCATCGGAGTCTGCACGTCTCTGATGATGACGAAACACAGGTGCCAACTGCTGCCTCTTTTTGCAGTGTGCAGACCAAACAGGAGGTCAGGGAGGAAGACTGTGTGGAAGACTACTCAGGGAACGATGAGGTCCAAGACCCCACATGGAATGAAGGACGTGCAACTGACTTTCATAGTTTAGAGGAAGAGGCAGTGGTGAGTCCGAGCCAACAGCGTAGCAAAAGAGGGAGCAGGGGCAAAAGCAGAACAGCCACCGCCAAGAGAGTTTGTCTGCTACTGGCCACCGCCACCAGGGACCAAGCACCCCAAAGGCAGCTTCAAGGAGTTCCCTGGCATGGCACTTCTTTAAACAATGTGCTGACGACAAGACCCGATTGGTTTGTATGCTGTGCCATCAGAGCCTGAAGCGAGGCATTAACATTCTGAACCTTAGCACAACCTGCATGACCAGCCATCTACATGCAAAGCATGAACTGCAGGGGAGTAAACACCTTAAAAACAAGGAACTCACTCAGGCTCCCCCTGCTCCCTCTTCTGCTGCTGCCTCGGCCTCTTTCTCCGCCTCGGGAGAAATGTTGGCACCTGCCGCCCACCAAACAGAGGATGTGCCACCAACACCACCACCTCCGTCACCAAGCATCTCCACCATGTCACACGGCAGCGTTCAGCTCTCCATCTCACAAACATTGGAGAGAAAGCGTAAATTCCCACCTACCCAGCCTCGAGCCCTGGGCCTGACTGCCAGCGTTTCTAAACTACTGGCCTTTGAAATGCTGTCATTCAGGCTGGTGGACACAGACAGCTTCAAACAGCTGATGGTGATGGCTGTCCCACAGTATGTTGTTCTCAGCCGCCACTACTTCTCCAAGAGAGCCGTGCCTTCCCTGCACAACCAAGTATCCGATAAAATCAAGTGTGCACTGCGCAACGCCATCTGTGGCAAGGTCCACCTAACCACACATACGTGGACCAGTAAGCACAGCCAAGCTCTTCTGCACACTGGGCAAATGTAGTGGCGGCTGAGCCCCAGGTGGAGAGTTCTTTGGCGCTCGTCCTTCCGCCGCCAAGGATCGCAGGGCATCATTCTGTGCCTCCTGTAGCCTCCTTCCCCCACTCGGCTTCCTCCTCCTCTTCTTCCACCCGCTCATCCAGTCAGAAACACACCTTCACCACCAACCTTAGCACAGCCCTGGGTAAACGTCAGCAGGCCATTCTGAAACTCATCTGTTTGGGTTGGGTATGATGAATTTGGTGGTGCAGAAGTTCCTTCACAACTACCCCGACATGTCAGAGCTGCTGCATAAAGTGCAGGCCGTCTGTGAGCGCTTCCGGCGTTCACATCCTGCTGCTGCTTGCCTGTCGGCTTTCCCGCTCACCGCCTCATTTGCGACATGCCCACCAGGTGGAACTCCACCTTTCACAGGCTGGAGAGATTGTGCGAGCAGGAGCACCACTTCACCACCAATGACTGGGCCTCTATGCGAGACCTGTGTGCCCTGTTCTGCTGTTTCGAGTACTCCACCAACATGGCCAGTGGCGATGACGCCGTTATCAGCGTTACAATACCACTTCTATGTCTCCTTGAGAAAACACTTAGGGCGATAAGGTGGCCCAGGATGAGGAGGAGGAGGAAGAGGGGTCATTTTTAGCACTTTTAGGCCAGTCTCTTAGAAGTGGCTCAGAGGGAGTTTTTTTTGCAAAAGCAGAGGCCAGGTACAAATGTGGCCAGCCAGGGCCCACTACTGGAGGATGAGGATGAGGAGGTGGAGGAGGATGAGGATGAAGCATGTTCATAGCGGGGCGGCATCCAACGCAGCTCGGGCCCATCACTGGTGCCTGGCTGGGGGGAAACGGAGGACGATGACGATACGCCTCCCACTGAGGACAGCTTGGCACACATGAGCGACTACGTGCTGCAGTGCCTGCGCAATGACAGCAGAGTTGCCCACATTTTAACGTGTGCGGACTACTGAGTTGCCACCCTACTGGATCCGCAATACAAAGACAATGTACCCACCTTACTTCCTGAACTGGAGCGTGATAGGAAGATGCATGAGTACAAGCCCACGTTGGTAGACGCGCTCCTGAGAGCATTCCCAAATGTCACAGGGGAACAGGTGGAAGCCCAAGGTGAAGGCAGTGGAGGATCGAGAGGTCCCCAACGCAGCTGATTCACGGCCTGCTCCTCTGAGGGCTGGGATAGCATGGCAGAGATGTGGAAAAGTTTTGTCACCACGCCACAGCTAACTGCACCACCACCTGATACGAAACGTGTTAGCAGGAGGCAGCATTTCACTAACATGGTGGAACAGTACATGTGCACACCCCTCCATGTACTGACTGAGGGTTCGGCCCCATTCAACTTCTGGGTCTTCAAATTGTCCACGTGGCCAGAGCTAGCCTTTTATGCCTTGGAGGTGCTGGCCTGCACGGCGGCCAGCGTTTTGTCTGAACCTGTATTCAGCACGTCAGGTGGCGACATTACTGACAAACGCAGCCGCCTGTCCACAGCCAACGTGGACAAGCTGACGTTTATAAAAATGAACCAGGCATGGATCCCACATTACCTGTCCATACCTTGTGCAGAATAGACATTTATAACTACCTCCCCTTAACCCAGTGCTTCTCAATTATTTTCTGTCATGCCCCCCCTAGGAAGAAGAAAACATTTCGCGCCCCCCCGCACGACTGTAAATAGTTATAAGTACACCAATCTCCCCACAGGCGAGGGCCATTAACACCCCCCCCCCCCAAATCATGTGCACGCTCCATTAACCCCCCTCCCCAATCATGTGCAGGGTCCAGGCTTCCCCCCTCCCCCCAAATCATGTGCAGGCTCCATTAACCCCCCCTCCACCCAATCATGTGCAGGCTCCATTAACCCCCCTCCACCCAATCATGTGCAGGCTCCATTAACCCCCTCCCCCAATCATGTGCAGGCTCCATTAACCCCCCTCCCCCAATCATGTGCAGGCTCCATTAACCCCCTCCCCAATCATGTGCAGGGTCCAGGCTTCCCCCCTCCCCCAAATCATGTGCAGGCTTCCCCCTCCCCCAAATCATGTGCAGGCTCTCTCCCCCTCCCCAAAATCATGTGCAGGCTCCATTAACCCCCTCCCCAAAATCATGTGCAGGCTCCATTAACCCCCTCCCCAAAATCATGTGCAGGCTCCATTAACCCCCTCCCCAAATCATGTGCAGGCTCCATTAACCCCCTCCACCCAATCATGTGCAGGCTCCATTAACCCCCTCCCCCAATCATGTGCAGGCTCCATTAACCCCCTCCCCCAATCATGTGCAGGCTCCATTAACCCCCCTCCCCCAATCATGTGCAGGCTCCATTAACCCCCTCCCCCAATCATGTGCAGGCTTCATTAACCCCCTCCCCCAATCATGTGCAGGCTTCATTAACCCCCTCCCCCAATCATGTGCAGGCTCCATTAACCCCCTCCCCCAATCATGTGCAGGCTCCATTAACCCCCTCCCCCAATCATGTGCAGGCTCCATTAACCCCCTCCCCCAATCATGTGCAGGCTCCATTAACCCCCTCCCCCAATCATGTGTAGGCTCCATTAACCCCCTCCCCAATCATGTGCAGGCTCCATTAACCCCCTCCTCCATCATGTGCAGGCTCCATTAACACCCCCACCACATATACTTACCTTCCTGGAAGTGCTGGATGCAGGCCTCTTCCGGCCTGTGTCCCGCTCTGCACTCTACTCAGGCGGCGCGATGACGTCATCGCGCCGCCTGAACCGCTCTGATAGGCTGCCGGCACAAGGCACAGCACAGCGGACGGCGATACAGATCACTATGGAGATGAACGCTTCCACAGTGGAAGCGTTCATCTCCTGTGAACTGGAGCCCCCCTTTACAGAGCCTCGCGCCCCCTGGGCGCCACTATTTGAGAAACACTGCCTTAACCATATATTCTTGTACTCCAGGGCACTTCTTTATTGAATCCTCTTTTGTTCATTTTACCATTATTTTGCGGGGCAACCCAAAGTTGAATGAACCTCTCCTCCGTCTGGGTGCCATGGCCCTGAGTCTGTGAATGAGGCCTGTGGCACTGCAGGCAGACATGAATCCTTTTTGGCTGGGATGAGAACTTCAACTCCCATAGCATTCCCACCTGATGCCACCCCAACCTCCTATTCCACCCCCTCCTCCTCAAAGTTTCCAATTGATATTGGTTAATTTTTATTTATTTTATTTTAAGTAATTTCCCTATCCACATTTGTTTACAGGGGATTTACCTACATTTTGCTGCATTTTGCAGCCCTCTAGCCCTCGACCACATGTGGGGTGTTTCTGTAAAACGCAGAATCAGGGTAATAAATATTGAGCTTTGATTGGCTGTTAACGCTCAATGTGTTAAAGAAAAAAATTGATTGAAATGGAAAATATGCCAAAAAAGTTAAATTTAGAAATTCCATCTCCATTGTCCTTTACTTGTTGTGGAACACCTAAAGTTTGTAAAATCAGTTTTGAGTAACTTGAGAGGTGTAGTTTCTATGATGGGTCATTTATGGGGGTTTCCACTATGTAAGCCCCTCAAAGTGACTTCAGACCTGAACTGGTCCTGAAAAAGTGGGTTTTGGAAATTTTCTTAAAAATTTTAAGAATTGCATCTAAAATTCTAAGCCTTCTAACATCCTAAAAAAATAAAATTATATTTACAAAATGATGGCAACATAAAGTAGACATATGGGGAATGTTAAGTCATATATATTTTATGAAGTATCACTTTCTGTTTCAAAAGTAGAGAAATAGAAATTTAGAAAATTGCTAAATTTTCTAAATGTTTTGCAAATTTTGTATCATTTTATGAATAAAGGTGAAATATATCGGCTCAAATTTACTACATTATAGACAAGGTCCTTAACCACTAATCTATATTCTAAATATATAATAATATATATAACCATATTATGGCTAAAAACTATATATATTTAAATTAAATTTAGCCTCTATTTCTAAAAAGTTTCTGCCGGGATTTGAACGCATGACCTTCTACATTAGTGCCAAGAACCTTAACCACTACTATATACAGCTAAATGTTAACCTGCAGTGAAATATAAAATGATACTTCTACTGTATACGAATACTAAATGACAAACTACTATGAGGTTTTTCTGACACAGTTTATCATTCAGCTTAATAGATTAGTAGTTAAGGTCCTTGTCTATAACGTAGAAGGTTGTGAGTTCAAATCCTGGCCGAAACTTTCCTGAAATAGAGGCTAAATTAGATTTAAATACACTGGGTGTCCCCAAGCACTGACTCCATATATGGACATAGATATATATTGAGTCAGAGCAGGGACTCCTAAGCCACAGACTCACACTGGGGGATTCCCTCACTGTACAGCGATCTTCTGCCTAGACCTCAATGGGACATGGCACCCTCCCCTCTTCAGTGCAGGGGGTGCCTGGTTTAACGCTCGGGTTCTCCCATTGAGGAGTAGGCCAATCAGCATACCCTCCCTCCCAGACCCTCCCACCTCCTATCTAAACGCAAGGGCAGCATCCATCTTAGATTCATTCTGAAGCTGCAGTGTTAGTAATTGTAAATCGCAATGCGATTAATATAACCTGTATTATTCGCATTGCGATTACAACTTAGATCTGAGTTCCTAATGGTTGTATTGCTAGAATATAACAAAGATAACAAATATAGCGCTATATTCTCAATCTCCATTATATTCTAGCAATACAACCATTAGGAACTCAGGTCTAAGTTTAATTCGCAATGCGATTAATATAACCTGCATTAATCGCATTGCGAATTCAACTTAGAGCTGAGTTCCTAATGGTTGTTGTATTGCTAGAATATACGTTATAATTAGAGTTGAGCGAACACCTGGATGTTCGGGTTCGAGAGGTTCGGCCGAACTTCAGGAAAATGTCCGGTTCGTGATCCGAACTCAACCCGAACTTCCTCCCGAACCCGAACCCCATAGAAGTCAATGGGGACCCGAACTTTTGGGCACTAAAAAGGCTGTAAAAGACTCCCGGAAAGGGCTAGAGGGCTGCAAAAGGCAGCAAAATGTAGGTAAATCCCCTGCAAACAAATGTAGATAGGGAAATGATGACTTAACATAAAATAAATAAAAATTAACCAATATTAATTGGAGTTAGGTCCCATAGCACAGAATCAGGCTTCAAATCACCCACCAATGGAGAAGGTCAAGCTACTATTATTTCGACCCCAGCATCCAGACAAAGGAGAGAGGTCCCACAGCAGAGAATCTGGCATCATATCAACCACCACAGGAGAAGGCCACTTTCAGTGACTTAGGCCTTAGCACCCAGACAGAGGAGACATGTCAGATAGCACAAGCATTACATTTATACCATCCAGCACAGGAGAAGGCCACTTTTAGTTACTTTGACCCCTGCACCCAGAAAGAGGAGAGAGGCCCCACAACACATATTCAGGCATCATATCACCCACCACAGGAGTAGGCCACCATTTAGTTAATTTGACCCCTGCACCCATGTCAGATGGTACAAGCATCAGTTTTACATCACCCAGCACAAGAGAAGGCCACTTTTAGAGACTTTGACCCCTGCACCCAGACGGAGGAGAGAGGTTTTCACAGCAGAGAATCAGGCATTTAGATCACCCACCACAGGAGTAGGCCATCATTTAATGGGACCCCGGCAACCATGTCAGATGGTACAAGCATTAGTTTTACATCACCCAGCACAAGAGAAGGCCACTTTTAGAGACTTTGACCCATGCACCCAGACGGAGGAGAGAGGTTTTCACAGCACATATTAAGGACTCATATCACCCACCACAGGAGTAGGCTACCATTTAGTTAATTTGACCCCTGCACCCATGTCAGATGGTACAAGCATCAGTTTTACATCACCCAGCACAAGAGAAGGCCACTTTTAGAGACTTTGACCCCTGCACCCAGACGGAGGAGAGAGGTTTTCACAGCAGAGAATCAGGCATTTAGATCACCCACCACAGGAGTAGGCCATCATTTAATGGGACCCCGGCAACCATGTCAGATGGCACAAGTATAACATTTATATCACCCAGCACATGACAAGGCCACTTTCAGTGAGTTAGGCCTTAGCAACGAGACAGAGGAGAGAGGTTTCACAGCAGAGAATCAGGCATTTAGATCACCCACCACAGGAGTAGGCCATCATTTAATGGGACCCCGGCAACCATGTCAGATGGCACAAGCATCAGTTTTACATCACCCAGCACAAGAGAAGGCCATTTTTAGAGACTTTGACCCCTGCACCCAGACAGAGGAGAGAGGTTTCACAGCAGAAAATCAGGCATTTAGATCACCCACCACAGGAGTAGGCCATAATTTAATGGGACCCCGGCAACCATGTCAGATGCTACAAGCATCAGTTTTACATCACCCAGCACAAGAGAAGGCCACTTTTAGAGACTTTGACCCCTGCACCCAGACGGAGGAGAGAGGTTTTCACAGCACATATTAAGGCCTCATATCACCCACCACAGGAGTAGGCCACCATTTGGTTAATTTGACCCCTGCACCCATGTCAGATGGTACAAGCATCAGTTTTACATCACCCAGCACAAGAGAAGGCCACTTTTTGAGACTTTGACCCCTACACCCAGATGGAGGAGAGAGGTTTTCACAGCAGAGAATCAGGCATTTAGATCACCCACCACAGGAGTAGGCCATCATTTAATGGGACCCCGGAAACCATGTCAGATGGCACAAGTATAACATTTATATCACCCAGCACATGACAAGGCCACTTTCAGTGAGTTAGGCCTTAGCAATGAGACAGAGGAGACAGGTCAGATAGCACAAGCATCAGTTTTACTGATCACCCACTACAGGAGTCGGCCACCATTAGTTAATTTGATAGCTTCAACCATGTCAGATGGCACTTGTATCACATTTATATCACCCAGCACATGACAAGGCCACTTTCAGTGAGTTAGGCCTTAGCAACGAGACAGAGGAGACAGGTCAGATAGCGCAAGCATCAGTTTTACAGATCACCCACCACAGGAGTAGGCCACCTTTAGTTAATTTGACCCCTGCACCCAGAAAGAGGAGAGAGATCCCACAGCACATAATCAGGCATCATATCAACCACCTCAGGAGAAGGCCACCATTTAGTTACTTAGGCCTTAGCACCGACACAGAGGAGACAGGTCAGATAGCACAAGCATCAGTTTTACATCAACCACCACAGGAGAAGGGTACTTTTAGAGACTTTGACCCCTGCAGCCACACAGAGGAGAGAGGTCCCACAGCAGAGATTCAGGCATTTATATCAACCACCACAGGAGAAGGCCACCATTTAGTTACTTAGGCCTTAGCACCGACACAGAGGAGACACGTCAGATAGCACAAGCATCAGTATTACATCAACCACCACAGGAGAAGGGCACTTTTAGAGACTTTGACCCCTGCAGCCACACGGAGGAGAGAGGTCCCACAGCAGAGATTCAGGCATTTATATCAGCCAGCACAGGAGAAGGCCGCTTTCAGTGACTTAGGCCTTAGCACCGACACAGAGGAGACAGGTCAGATAGCACAAGCATCAGTTTTACATCAACCACCACAGGAGAAGGGCACTTTTAGAGACCTTGACCCTGCAGCCACACGGAGGAGAGAGGTCCCACAGCAGAGAATCAGGCATCATGTCAACCACCACAGGAGTAGGCCACCTTTTGTTTCTTTGACCCCTGCACCCAGAAAGAGGAGAGAGGTCCCACAGCAGAGAATCAGGCATTTCGATCACCTACCACAGGAGAAGGCCGCTTTCAGTGACTTTGGTCCCCTGCACCCACACAAAGGAGACATGTCAGACAGCACAAGTATAACATTCATATCACCCAGCACAGGAGAAGGACACTTTCATGTACTTTGGCCCGGCACCCAGACAGAGGAAGGTTCATTCAACTCTGGGTTGCACCCCAAGATCCTACTTAATTTCAAAAATTGATTTTTCAATGAAGAAGTGGCCAGGAGTACAAGACAACATGGTTTAAGGCAGTTATTAAGGACTACTCTGCACAAGGGAGGGTCAGGTCTTGTGGGATCCATGCCTGGTTCATTTTTATAAACGTCAGCTTGTCCACGTTGGCTGTGGACAGGCGGCTGCGTTTGTCAGTAATGACGCCCCCTGCCTTGCTGAATACACGTTCAGATAAAACGCTGGCCGCCGGGCAGGACAGCACCTCCAAGGCATAACATGCTAATTCTGGCCACGTGGACAATTTGGAAACCCAGAAGTTGAATGGGGCCGAACCATCCGTCAGTACGTGGAGCTGTGTGCAGACGTACTGTTCAACCATGTTAGTGAAATTTTGCCTCCTGCTAACACGTTCCGTATCAGGTGGTGGGGCAGTTAGCTGTGGCGTGGAGACAAAACTTTTCCACATTTCTGCCATGCTAACCCTGCCCTCAGAGGAGCTGGCCGTGACACTGCTGCGTGGGCGACCTCTAGCTCCTCCTTTGCCTTGGCCTTGGCCTTCCACCTGTTACCCTGTGACAGTTGGGAATGCTCTCAGGAGCGCGTCTACCAGTGTGCGCTTGTACTCGCGCATCTTCCTATCACGCTCCAGTGCAGGAAGTAAAGTGGGCTCATTGTCTTTGTACCGTAGATCCAGCAGGGTGGCCACCCAGTTGTCAGCACACGTTAAAATGTGGGCAACTCTGCTGTCGTTGCGCAGGCACTGCAGCATGTAATCACTCATGTGTGCCAGGCTCCCCAGAGGTAAGGACAAGCTGTCCTCTGTGGGAGGCGTATCGTCATCATCCTCTGTATCCCCCCAGCCACGCACCAGGGATGTGCCTGCGCTGTGCTGGGTGCCACCCCGCTGTGAACCTGCTTCATCCTCATTCTCCTCCATCTCCTCCTCATCCTCCTCGTCCTCCAGTAGTGGTCCCTGGCTGGCCACATTTGTACCTGCCCTCTGCTGTTGCAAAAAACCTCCCTCTGAGCCACTTCTAACAGACTGGCCTGAAAGTGCTAAAAATGAACCCTCATCCTCCTCCTCCTGGGCCACCTCCTCTTCCATCATCGCCCTAAGCGTTTTCTCTAGGAGACATAGAATTGGTATTGTCACGCTGATAACAGTGGCATCGCCACTGGCCATGTTGGTGGCGTACTCTAAACAGCGCAACAGGGCACACAGGTCTCGCATGAAGGCCCAATCATTGGTGGTGAAGTGGTGCTGTTCCGCAGTGCGACTGACCCGTGCGTGCTGCAGCTGAAACTCCACTATGGCCTGCTGCTGCTCGCACAGTCTCTCCACCATGTGCAAGGTGGAGTTCCACCGGGTGGGCACGTCGCATATTAGGCGGTGAGCGGGAAGGCCGAAGTTCCGCTGTAGCGCTGACAGGCGAGCAGCGGCAGGATGTGAACCCCCGGAAGCGCGTACAGACGGCCCGAACTTTATGCAGCAGCTCTGACATGTCTGGGTAGTTGTGAATAAACTTTTGCACCACCAAATTCAGCACATGCGCCAGGCAAGGGATGTGCGTCAAACCGGCTAGTCCCAGAGCTGCGACGAGATTTCGCCCATTATCGCACACCACCAGGCCGGGCTTGAGGCCCACCGGCAGCAACCACTGGTCGGTCTGTTGTTCAATACCCCGCCACAACTCCTGCGCGGTGTGGGGCCTGTCCCCCAAACATATGAGTTTCAGAATGGCCTGCTGACGTTTACCCCGGGCTGTGCTGAAGTTGGTGGTGAAGGTGTGTGGCTGACTGGATGAGCTGGTGGAAGAAGAGGAGGAGGAAGCCGAGTAGGAGAAGGAGGCTACAGGAGGCAAAGAATGATGCCCTGTGATCCTTGGCGGCGGAAGGACGTGCGCCAAGGAACTCTCCGCCTGGGGCCCAGCCGCCACTACATTTACTCAGTGTGCAGTTAGGGAGATATAGCATCCCTGGTCGTGCTTACTGTTCCACGTATCTGTGGTTAGGTGGACCTTGCCACAAATGGCGTTGCGCAGTGCACACTTGATTTTATCGGACACTTGCATGTGCAGGGAAGGCACAGCTGTCTTGGAGAAGTAGTGGCGGCTGGGAACCACATACTGGGGGACAGCCATGGCCATCAGCTGTTTGAAGCTGTCTGTGTCCACCAGCCGGAATGACAGCATTTCAAAGGCCAGTAGTTTAGAAATGCTGGCATTCAGGCCAAGGGCTCGAGGGTGACTAGGTGGGAATTTGCGCTTCCTCTCAAAGGTTTGAGAGATGGAGAGCTGAACGCTGCTTTGTGAAATAGTGGAGACGCTAGGTGAGGGTGGCGGTGGTGGTGGTGGTGTCGGTGGCACATCCTCTGTTTGCTGCTCGGCAGGTGGCAACATTCCTCTCGAGGCGGAAGCCGAGGCAGCAGCGGTAGAGGGAGCAGGGGGAGCCTGAGCGGGTTCCTTGTTTTTAAGATGTGTACTCCACTGCAGCTCATGCTTTGCATGTAGATGCCTGATCATGCAGGTGGTGCTCAGGTTAAGAACGTTAATGCCTCGCCTCAGGGTCTGATGGCACGGCATGCAAATCACTCTGGTCTTGTCGTCAGCACATTGTTTGAAGAAGTGCCATGCCAGGGAACTCCTTGAAGATGCCTTTGGGGTGCTGGGTCCCTGTTGGCGCTGGCAAATAGCAGGCGAACTCTCTGGACGGCGGCTGTTCTGCTTTTGCCCCCTGCTCCTTCTTTGGCTTCGCTGTTGTCTCGGTCTCACCACTGCCTCTTCCTCTGAACTATTTAAGTCAGCGGCACGACCTTCAGTCCATGTGGGGTCTAAGACCTCATCGTCCTCTGCATCGTCTTCCACCCAGTCTTCCTCCCTGACCTCCTCCTGTTCAGTCTGCACACTGCAATAATACGCGGCAGTGGACACCAGTGTTTCGTCATCATCAGAGACTCGGTCACTCTGCTGTGGTGGTATTCCCATGTCCTCATCATCTGGATACATAAGTGGTTGTGCGTCAGTGCATGGAATGTCTTCCACCGCTGGGGAAGGGCTAGGTGGACGCCCCTGGGAAACCGTGCGAGTCTTCAAACAGAATAAGAGACTGCTGCATAACTTGAGGCTCAGACAGTTTCCCTGATATGCATGGGGGTGATGTGACAGACTGATGGGCTTGGTTTTCAGGTGCCACCTGTGCGCTTTCCGCAGAAGACTGGGCGGAAGACAATGTGGTGAACGTGCTGGAAGCACTGTCGGCCACCCAATCGACTTATGCCTCTATCTGCTCAGGCCTTACCATCCTCATAACGGCATTGGGCACCACCAAATATCGCTGTAAATTCTGCCGGCTACTTGAGGGAGTTGGTTCACTACTTTGTGCGCCTGAGGCCGAACGGCCACGTCCTCTGTCAGCAACAGAGGCTTCACGGACACCACCACGACCGCGTCCTCGTCCCTTAATTGAATGTTTCCTCATTGTTGCGATTCAACTCGCACCACAATAAAATATATTATGTTTTAGCCACAAAATTCCCACACTGGAAGATATAATTCCTTTTTCCGGTATTAATTACAAGAAAACTGCTGCAAATTGGACACCAGAATTTTTGAAATGCTAGTTTTGGTACATAGATTCCCACACGGGGACATATAATTCCTTTTTACAGGAGTAAAAACGTGAGGCCTACTGTTTCTGGTGTACCTAACACCAGATTGATTAAATTGGCCTTTTTTTCACCAAAATTACAACACTGGACAATGTAATGCCTTTTTCAGGTATTAATTACAAGAAGACTGCTGCTAATTGGACACCAGAATTTTTAAAATGCTAGTTTGTGTACATAAATTCCCACACTGGAAGATATAATTCCTTTTTCCGGTATTAATTACAAGAAAACTGCTGCAAATTGGACACCAGAATTTTTAAGATGCTAGTTTTGGTACATAGATTCCCACACGGGGAGATATAATTCCTTTTTACAGGATTAAAAACGTGAGGCCTACTGTTTCTGGTGTAACTAACACCAGATTGATTAAATTGGCCTTTTTTTCACCAAAATTACAACACTGGACAATGTAATGCCTTTTTCCGGTATTAATTCCTTTTTACAGGAGTAAAAACGTGAGGCCTACTGTTTCTGGTGTAACTAACACCAGATTGATTAAATTGGCCTTTTTTTCACCAAAATTACAAAACTGGATAATGTAATGCCTTTTTCCTATATTAATTCCTTTTTACAGGAGTAAAAACGTGAGGCCTACTGTTTCTGGTGTAACTAACACCAGATTGATTAAATTGGCTTTTTTTTCACCAAAAGTACAACACTGGAAGATATAATGCCTTTTTGCGGTATTAATTACAAGAGGACTGCTGGTATTTCAGAACACCGGAATTTTTAAAATGCTAGTTTTGCTAGATAAATTTCCCACACTGTGAGAAATATTGCCTAAGCCTTTTTACAGTATTAATTACAACAGGAGTGCTTCTTCTGGTCTAACACCAGAATAATTTTATTATTACGGTGAAAGCTTTTTTTAATGTATATTTCTGGCACATAAAAAAAAAAATATTTCTGGCTGACAGTATTGGACTTGGCTGTAGTGGCACTGGCTAGCCTAGCTGGAACAGCACATTCATGGGATTTTCTATCCAAGTGGGTTACTTTCAGTTTCACCACTGATATATTAAATATCTTTGCAGTTAGTATGGGTGACACAAGCACAGCCAAACCCCTGATGTAGTATATCTATGAAAAAATCGACTATTACATGAGATTAATGGACGTTGTGGCAGCTTTTGCTGTAGCACCACAAGTCCCAAAATGGCCGCCGCCTATCAGCCCAGATGATACATGTGCCAGAAAACGGTCTGTCCAGCCAGAAAAAAAATTGACTTTGACTGAGCAGCTGAATCGCTGTTGTTCTGATTCACAGGTGTAGATTTTTCACTTCTTTGGAGCTTTGGTTTAGACTCTGTGGCAGCTTGTGCTGGCGCACCACAAGTCCTAAAATGGCCACCGCCAGTCAGCCAGTTACATGTGCCAGTAAAAATCGCTCTGGCCAGTCTCAACAAAATAGTGACTTTCAGTGAACAGCTCAGCTGAGTTGTTCTGATGCACAGGTGTAGAAAGGTAGATCATTCACTTCTTTATCCCTGCTTATCTCGCCCTCACAGAAGCTGCGTCCTCTCCCTACACTAATCAGAGCAGTGTGATGAGCGGCGCTACGTGACTCCAGCTTAAATAGAGGCTGGGTCACATGCTGCACTTGGCCAATCACAGCCATGCCATTAGTAGGCATGGCTGTGATGGGCTCTTAGGGCAAGAAGTAAAACACTAGCTGATTGGCTGCTGTGCAGCCCTTCAGAAAGCGGGAAGTAATCGACGAACACCGGACCCGAACCCGAACTTTTTTGAAAATGTCCGGGTTCGGGTCCGTGTCACGGACACCCCAAAATTCGGTACGGACCAGAACGATTCTCGAACTGTTAGCTCAACACTAGTTATAATCTAGCAATACAACCATTAGGAACTCAGCTCTAAGTTGTAATCGCAATGCGAATAATACTTACAATTATTAATCGCTTTGCGAATCCATTTGATGCCTCTATTTGATTGTATATGACGGTTGACTATGACTACCACCAACATTCTGCTGCCTCCAAAGCAAGATATCTGTACCCCCGAGGGGCCATTTGGGCATTTTTGATAGAAAATCGCATCAAAAACGCATCTGCGTTTTTATAATTTTTTCATTTTTTATTTCATTTTTTTCTAAGCCATATAGCTGAATATAGATTTGGGCAGAGTATTGATCTAGACTGGTTGGGAAACACTGAATTTTAGACTACCTTATTTGCCTATACTAAATGTAAATATGCAACCAAATGTGGCAAGATACACAAAAAAAAAAAAAAAAAGATAAAAACGCAGATGCGTTTTTGAAGCGTTTTCTATCAAAAACGCCCAAATGGCCCTTGGGGGGTTCAGATATCTTGCCTCGGAGGCAGCAGAACATTGGTGGTAGTCATAGTCAACCGTCATATACAATCAAATAGAGGCATCAAATGGAGTTCCTAATGGTTGTATTGCTAGAATATAACGCATATTCTAGCAATACAACAACCATTAGGAACTCAGCTCTAAGTTTAATTCGCAATGCGATTAATGCAGGTTATATTAATCGCATTGCGAATTAAACTTAGATCTGAGTTCTTAATGGTTTTTGTATTGCTAGAATATAACGAAGATTGAGAATATAGCACTATATTCTCAATCTTCGTTATATTCTAGCAATACAACCATTAGGAACCCAGCTCTAAGTTGAATTCGCAAATAAGATGTCCCAAACTATTCAACGGCGGACAGTTCCCGGCGAACATAGCTTGTGCGTGTTTGTCACGGCGGGCGAACATATGCGATGTTCGGTCCACCCCCTATAATTGAGTAAACTTTGACCCTGTACCTCACAGTCAGCAGACACATTCCAGCCAATCAGCATACCCTCCCTCCCATCTCCTGGACATCTCCATTTTAGATTAATTTGGAAGCTGCAGTCTTAGGCCTTATTCACACGTCCGTTGTGTTTTGCGGATCTGCAAGTTTGCGGATCCGCAAAACACCTTGCCACCGGCCCTATAGAGATGCCTATACTATACTTTTTTGCGGAGCCACCGTCCAGAAGATCGGCGGCGCGCTCCGCAAATGCGGATGCGGAGAGCACAGTGTGTGCTCTCCGCATCCATCACGTCCCCATTCAAAATGAATGGGTCCGCACCCGTTCCGCAAATTTGCGGAACGGGTGCGGACGAACATTGCAGATGTGTGAATAAGGCCTTAGTGAGAGGAGGGACAGTGTAGCTGCTGCTGATTTAATAGGGAAATCGTTAGCTAGGCTAGTGTATTCAGTGTGCACTCCAGTCCTGATAGACTCATCAGATCTCTGCTGTAAGGACAGCGTCCTGACAGCACCCCAAAAAGCCCATTTTAGGGCTAGTACATCAGTCTCCCTCCCAGACCCCGCCACCTCCTATCAAAAAGAAAGGACGGCATCCATCTTAGATTCATTCTGAAGCTGCAGTGTTAGTAGTTGTAATCTCAACTCAGATCTAAGTTGTAATCGCAATGCGATTAATACAGGTTATATTAATCGCATTGCGAATTCAACTTAGAGCTGGGTTCCTAATGGTTGTATTGCTAGAATATAACGAAGATTGAGAATATAGCGCAATATTCTCAATCTTCGTTATATTCTAGCAATACAACCATTAGGAACCCAGCTCTAAGTTGAATTTGCAATGCGATTAATGCAGGTAATTTTCCATGGGAGTTTTGCAATGGATCCCCCTCCGGCATGCCACAGTCCAGGTGTTAGTCCCCTTGAAACAACTTTTCCATCACTATTGTGGCCAGAAAGAGTCCCTGTAGATTTTAAAATTTTCCTTTCTATTGAAGTCTATGGCGGTTCGCCCTGTTCGCACGTTCGCGAACATTTGCATAAATTTGCGTTCGTCATTCGCGAACGGAAAATTTTATGTTTGTGACATCTTTATGCACGGGCGTGTCTTTCCTCCCTTGTGAGGCAGCATGTATATGTCCTCTATCTCCCCAGCCTATGGTATAGTTTCTGTTTTATTTGTATCGGACCCTGCTTCTCGATTTGATGGACTTTGCTTGATTGACGCCCGCCTCTGACCTTGGACTTTGATTATGAACTATGCTTGATCGCTGCCTACCCTGACTCCAGACTCCCTGATTACATCTTTCCCCTCGATGCTTGCACTGGTATCTCTAACCCCCTAGTCAGCTGCCACTGACCCAAGACCTGCTCTGGACTGGAACTTAGTAACTACCTAAACAGCCCAAGCTTATTCTCACCATTAGTGGCTATAATGAAGACCAGGTAGTTACTAAGCCATGCCCCTCCAGGGTATAGCAAGTCAGTGGCACAGTGGGTACACACCCTCTTGCATAACACCTAAAACTTTATGCCAGTGTGATGGAAAGGGGTTAAGGCCTCATAACCAAGGTGATATTACATTTCCAAAAAAACCTGTATTAATAGCATTGCGATTACAACTTACCTCACTCTGCGTCAACTACGTAATTTTCCATGGGACTTTTGCCATGGATCCCCCTCCGGCATGCCACAGTCCAGGTGTTAGTCCCCTTGAAACAACTTTTCCATCACTATTGTGGCCAGAAAGAGTCCCTGTGGGTTTTAAAATTCGCCTGTCTATTGTAGTTTATGGCGGTTCGCCCTGTTCGCATGTTCACGAACATTTGCGGAAGTTCGTGTTCGCCATTCGCAAACAGAAAAATTTATGTTCGCGACATCACTATATATAACTATCTAACCTACACTGACTGTCTCCCACTAGCTATCTGTATTATATATTAGTGATGATCGGCATAGGGCAATATTCGAATTCGCTATATTTTGCGAATTTTTGGCTGTATATTCGCCATAAATTTACAAATTTGAGAATTCGTGATCTCCAGTCATTATTTACTTGATTGCGAAAATCGGCAATGTAATATATTCGTGATAAAAATTCGCGATTAGAATATTCACAATCAACACTATTCGCGAATACGAATATATAGCACTATATTCTAAATATTCACGAATTCTCAAAGTGGCGATATTCGCGATTATAATTCGTGATTCGAATATTTGCTCTTAACACTATTATATATATAAGCTCACTAACTAATTATCTAATATAATGACACAGGACAGCAGAGAGCACAGCAACAACACTGGTGTCTCTCTCAGATCTGCAAAATACTGCATACAATGGCTGCTGGGGAGGTTCTCATATATTAAAGGGGTAGGCAACTTTCCTATTGGTTGCTAAGGATGTTGCTAAGCTCAGACATTGCAGCCTTCTCATTGGCCCACAAGCAAGAAGCAGGGAGGGTTAATGGGTTCAGATGAAAAAAAATCGAGAACATTTGAAAATTATGAATATACAGTATATGCCTATATTCTAAATATTCGAGAGTTCTCGAAGTGGTGATATTTGCGATTAAAATTCACAATTTGAATATTCACGCCAATCACTACTCCTAAGCCACTTGCTCTATAGACAGCTGGAGGAGGAGGACAGAAGATGGTAGCTATCGATGGCCAATACAGAGGGCCAGCTTTTGGGGCATTATAATCCCAGTTAGCTAAGCTCTCTCTCACTCAGTACTGGGGATTGCAGTGGTGATAATTAACTCTAAATTAGCCCTATTAGTTTTAACCCCTTCAGGACACAGCCCTTTTTACCTTCCTGAGAGAGCCTATTTTTGCAAATCTGACATGTGTCACTCTATGTGGTAATAACTTTGGAACGCTTTTACTTATTCAAGCCATTCTCAGACTGTTTTCTCATGACACAATGTACCTTATGTTAAATTTAAATTTGAGTTAATACGCTTTACCTTTATTTATAAAAAAAATACAAAATGTAGGGAAAATATGGGAACATTTTTTCCTAACAGCAAATTTTCCAAAACAGAGAGCTATATGGTTTCTAAAGGGCATATTTTGTTGGAATGGGTTTTGGGCATCATGTTACACAGTAGAATCTTAGAAACTAAACCCCTCAAGGGGTGTACTGACCACTTTGACATCACAGGCTTTTAATAGAAGTTAGAAACACTTGGCTCTGAAAATGAAAATTTTCATTTCATTCAATAAAATATTGCATAAGCTCCCCATTTATCATTTTCACAAGGGGTAACAGGAGAAAAACACCTCAAATTTTGTTAAGCATTTCCTCCTGAAAATGGCAACACCCCATATGTAGTCGTAAATTTCTGTTTGGGCACATGGCAGGAATCAGTAGAGAAAGGAGAGCCATATAGTTTAAGGAGGGAAGATTTTGGTGGAATGGTTTATGGTCACCATGTTGCTATTGATCAGTCTCTGGAGACCAGTACAGTGACAACCATACATTTTATTTTTCTTTCAAATGAGCTTTATCATTGGTTCTATTTTGGGGTACATACAACTTTTTGATCACTTTTTATTTAGCTTTTTGTGAAGGAGAATAAAGAAAAGCTTATTGCTGCGAACACTGTGTGGGAACATTACATGTTACCTTTATTCTGATGGTCAGTACAATTACAGAGATACCAATTTTATATATTTTTGTTTATATTTTATCACTTTTACAAAAGCATTTTTGAAAAATAAAATCCTGTTTTTGAGTTGCCATTTTCTGAGAGTCATATTTTTTAATTTTTCTGCTTATTGTGTTGGGGCTTATTTTTTGCAGGATGAGTTGATGTTTTCATTGGTACAATTTTGGTCAACAAAATACTCTTTGATCACTCATTATTACAAAAAAGTTACAAAGTTACAAAAAATGGCTATTTTGGCACCTTTTTTAATGGCATTCATCTAACGGGGTAGATCATGTGAAATTTGTATAGAGGCAGTCATTATAGATGTGGCGATACCTAATATTTCTATTTTTATTTGATGAGGGGAACAGACACTTTTTTTACTTAAAACTTTTTTTTTTCTTTTTTAACTTTCTTTTTACTTTCTTTTTTACTTTTCTTGTCCCACTGTGGGACATTAACTTTTGGGGTTCTAATCCCCTCTACAATGCATTTCAATACGTAGTTTGTTATAATGCAATAACTGTGTAATACACTGACAGCTTGCCTATGAGACCCAGCCCCCTGGTTCCTATAGATGGCGAGCACTGATCCCTGTGGAAGGCACCAGGCTGCCTTCCCAGCCATCAGGTCTCCGTCACCGCAGCGGCGGGGACCCGGTTGGGTCAGAGAGGGAGCCCCCTTCCTCTTCAAACTCTGTGCATGCCATGGTCAGCATACAAAGGGTTTATGCATTGATGTGTATTTACTGATGCCGCCATAAAGAGCAGGGGCTCCGGACTATTTTCATCATTAGTGTTGAGATTCAGCTGGAAAAATACCGCTGCAAGCAGCATTTCTTGGCTGGCCAAATCCCAGCACTAATGCCAGAAACAGGCTAGATTCCTACTGGGTCCCATTACAGTGAATGGGTTCCGGCGAGGAAAGGTAGTATCCAGAAATGCCGGACACGATGAGCTCCAGCAGGCTGTTGCTCTACCAGAACAGCTTGCTGGATAATTTTAGGGCTAGTGTGAAACTAGCCTTACCATATATTGCATTGGAAAATGGGGAAAAAATATTTTAGGAGGTAAAAGCGGAAAAAAAACAGTTTCAATGGGAACCCTGCATTATCGCCAATCCTGGTCATTTCACAGCTGGACCTCCTGCATTTAGAGTGAGCTTAGCTCAGTTTTACATAACAGACACCCGAAGGCAAATTATGTGTGATCACAGACTTTAACCCCACAGGTGCCATGGTCAATTGTGACTGTGGCATTTCAGCGGTGAAGCACTACACTCTGCTGTGATTGAGTTTGCAGTTTGGCTGCTGTGGCAGCTTTAGACCTTATCATTCTTCTTTAAAGGGTTAATATATAAATGTAGAGAAATACCCTGTAAAAATCCAATTTGGCATGAATATGCCCCCATTTTGTGAATGTCAGTGTTGTAGATTAGATTATAACCTTAAATAGGCAGCAACTAATTCAATATTTTTTTTTTTGCTATTCTGTTGATGAATTCTAAATAGAAGATAATAATACATATAATGACTCTTTAGACCCGTTAAGTCTAGTATAAATTTACTGTTGGCTACACTCCTTTCTCAATAACATTTTAATTTATTTTAAGAAAAGCACAATTTGAGTCATGTTCATTTCCAAGCCAGCATGAAATATACAAAGACACAATTTAAACTTGTACAGTATTTTATAATGCACCTTTAACACTGCGTGGGTGCTTCCTGAAACCAGCTGGAGATGACTCATAAAGTGATATTTACCATCATAAGTACTTGAGATGGGACTGAAAGCTTGGTGCCAGCTCTCCATACTTAACATATTTATAATGACAAACTCCAGTTTTGGCTCTGATTGCCGCTAATAAGTCAAAGCTTTAAGGCAGTAAAAGGCAAGGTTTAAACGTCTTTTGTGTTGTCCAATTATCTGTGCAATATTTTTTAATTTAGATTTAATAGATAGATAGATAGATAGATAGATAGATAGATAACCTGTACAACATTGCTCTAGAACATGTAGAAAAATCTGAGCAGGAAAATATCTAACATTTACTTTTGCAATTGCAACTGGGAATTACTTTTCTCAATTATATTAGAATAAATTAAGAAATGCATATGATGCGCTATATCAAGAAATGCTTAATCCAAATATAACATACTGCTTGTGTACAAGAAAATTAATTTATGGTAAGAGTGGCTTAGAATGTTAAACACCTATGCCGGAGACAAATGATGTGTTTTCTATTCTCTAAGGAAGCATTTTACATCTGTTGTCAAGTTGTTGCTGAGATACCATGTCATCCTGCTTCTCATTTTGTGATTTATAAAATGAGAACATATCTAAGAGCTTCACACCAGGTCCTTGCCTTGCAGTTTGTTTGATTTGTGCATGGTGTTTATGGCCTGTTATGAAAATCATTTAGCAATACAAGTCAAAAAGTTCAAAGGTCACCAATGTTAAAAGTTTAAACATCGCTTAAAGGGAGTCTGTCACCAACCTGACTGGTTTTAAACTGATGGCATAGTTCAGTTTCAGTGGAACACAAAGACACGACACAGATGTTACCTGTGTTTAGTTTTTCAGATCCTCCAAATCATCATAAAAGTAGGAAGTGTCCAGGTCCCCTTGCCTTACTCGAGCCTAAATCCTCCCCTCAGTGTTTTCTGGCAACCCTTGTAGCCCAAATCCCACGCCTTCATGCATCACTGCCAGGCACTCTGAGCAAAGGCAAAGAAATTCATTGCACCTCGGCTTGGTATTTATTCTGCTTTATTTTTAGTTGCTATCTTTTACCCCTACCCAGAATTCACCTTGTTTAGCCTTGTGATTTGGACCCTGAGGTGAACTCTAGTGTGTGACCCAGCTTGTCTTTACTTCTGTTCTAGGTATTCCACTTTTTCCCACTTGGTTTAGACCAAGTCCATTTGGTTGTTGTCCTCTGTTTCATCATCTATTTTTTGTTAAATTGAGTACCTGTCTGTCACTACATTTATTATTTTCTCCTTGGTTGTTATTCCCTTTCAGTGGGGCAGCAGTAGGTGTGCAACCACTATGTCAACCACCTGGTTTGACTTTGGGCTAATACTAAGGATGTTATCCTGGCAGTCCCTTGGTCCCCTTCAACCCCTTTTAAGGGATTTGGACTTTGCTGCAGGGGAGCCACTAGACCACTAACTCCAGGACTAGTCCCGGTATGGTTTACAGTTGACCCACAGAGATCAGACATATTGATGCAAAGCACAGAGGGATAAGGCAAAACTCGTAGTCATCAGTGGATGATGTACTGTTATTGGATCTGTGGATGACATACTATTATGGGATATGTGAATGATGCATTGTTATGGGGTCAGTGGATGATGCACTATTATAAGGGATCTATGGATGACACACTGTTATGCGGAGGATCTGTGGATGACACACTGTTATATTGTCTATGGATGATGCGCATATGGTTATGGAGGATCTATGAATGATACACTGTTATGGGGATCTGTGGATAACACACATATGGTAACTTTAGCTGGTATTAGTGTCATTAGTGTTCCCTTATGTCCCTATGTGTCAGAATCATTAGTTTCATTTCATGTTCCTATGTGTCACAGTCATTAGTGTCCCATCATTTTCTCAGTTATCACAGTCATTGGTGTCCACTCATGTCCCTGTGTGTTAGTCATTAGTGCCCCCATTACAACGGGCCACAGTCATAGCAGCCATCACATGTAGTCACTGGCGTAACTATAGGGCTCGCAGTGTTTGCAGTTGCGACCGAGCCCCTAAGCCAGGGGGGCCCAGGTATTAGTGTCATTAGTGTTCCCTTATGTCCCTATGTGTCAGAATCATTAGTTTCATTTCATGTTCCTATGTGTCACAGTCATTAGTGTCCCATCATTTTCTCAGTTATCACAGTCATTGGTGTCCACTCATGTCCCTGTGTGTTAGTCATTAGTGCCCCCATTACAACGGGCCACAGTCATAGCAGCCATCACATGTAGTCACTGGCGTAACTATAGGGCTCGCAGTGTTTGCAGTTGCGACCGAGCCCCTAAGCCAGGGGGGCCCAGAGGGCTCCCCTTGCCAGTGGTGCTGTATATTTACCTTTATAAGATGCACTGGATCTTATAAATGGAATACTAGTGAGCGCTTCCATAACGAAAGCTCTCACTAGTCTGCAGGAGGAGGGGGAGAGAAGTGCTTTGAGCGCTGTACAGTACTTACCCCTTCTCCTGCTCGCTTTTCCCGGCGCCTGCGCTGCTGTGTCCTGGCTGCCTGCAGCGTCAGGACATACATAGCGCACTCTGATCTGATGCTGCAGGAAGTCAGGTGACTGCAGCTCGAGCCCTGAAAAGAGATAAGAGCCGGGAAAACAGCCTGACCGGGAGAGGAACAGCAGAGCAGGAGAGGTAAGTGTGTTTAATTATTTTATAGTCTGGTCGGAAGGGTCTGATTGGGGGTCTGAAGAGTCTGATTGGGGGTCTGATTAGGGGCCTGAAGGGTCTGATTGGGGGCCTGATGGGTCAGATTGGGGGTTTAAAGGGTCTGATTGGGGGTCTGATTAGGGGTCTGAAGGATCTGATTGGGGGCCTGAAGGGTTTTATTGGGGGTCTGATTGAGTGTCTGATTAGGGGTCTGAAGGCTCTAATTGGGGGCCTGAAGGGTCTGATTGGGGGTCTGATTTGGGGTCTCAAGGGTCTGATTTGGGGTCTCAAAGGTCTGATTGGGGGTCCGAAGGGTCTGACTGGGGGTCTGGAGGTCGAATTGGGGTCTTATTGTGGGTCTGGAGGTCTACTGGGGGTCCAATTGGGGGTCTGGAGGTCTAATGGGGGTCCGATTGGGGGTCTGGAGGTCTAATGGGGGTGAGATTGGGGGTCTGTAGGTCTAATAGGGGTCATATATGGGATTTTGGAGGTCAAATGGGGGTCTGGAGGTCTGATCTGAGGTCTAATGGGGGTCTGGAGGTCTAATGATGGTCTTATATGGGGGTCTGGAGGTCTATTGGGGGTCTTATCTGAGGTCTAATATTGGGGCGGGGTCTGACATTGAGGTGTAATGGGGGACTGGTATGGGGTCTGACAGACGTAAAGGATCTAAAGGGGGTCTGATCTGAGATGGGGGGTCTTATATGGGGTTTGATATGGGGGTCTGATCTGAAAGGTAAGGGTTTTCTTTGTTTTGTTTTTTGTGTGGTACCAGTGTTTCCAGGGGGACTGTTTCTACAGTATAGTATTGGGGATTGGGGGGTAAAAAGGTGAGGAGGAGGATGACAAAGTAGGAAAGTAAGATTTCTGTTTTTTAAACTCTGCAGAGACGAGACACAGCTGAACGAAGTCCCCATGGCAGTCTGGTCTGAAGTAGTGATGTCGCGAACATAAAATTTTCAGTTCGCGAACAGCGAACGCGAACTTCCGCAAATGTTCGCGAACAGGCGAACCGGGCGAACCGCCATAGACTTCAATAGACAGGCGAATTTTAAAAACCAAAGGGACTCTTTCTGGCCACAATAGTGATGTAAAAGTTGTTTCAAGGGGACTAACACCTGGACTGTGGCATGCCGGAGGGGGATCCATGGCAAAACTCCCATGGAAAATTACGTAGTGGACGCAGAGTCGGGTTTTAATCCATAAAGGGCATAAATCAACTAACATTCCTAAATTGTTTGGAATAACATGCTTTAAAACATCCAGTGTGTGTATACGATCAGGTATGATATAAAGTTCACGTAGATAGTGGAGGGAGGGGTGGCACTGCTCCTCTCTGTGTTAAAGTCCTTATAAGAATGAAAAAATGGCAGGGCAGCGAGTCTTGGAAGTCAAAGTAGGTGGTGCTCAGCAGAGATTAGGTGCATATTAGACGAAGTCCACGGAGAAGAAGAAATAGAGAGGCCAGACGAAGCGCAAGCCCGCGCGAAACGGCCGTCGCCTACAGCGCAGTTTCGTGAATTGTTTGTCCGCTCCTGCCCTTGCTCGTGCCTGCACGTTGTCTATTAAAGCACTGAAGCAATTCAAGTCATGGTGAGTGCCGCCTATTATTTCTTCTTCTCCGTGGACTTCGATCAGGTATGATGTTGTATCGATCAGGTAGTGTAAGGGTTACGCCCAATTCTCAGACAATGACAGACCAAACTCCTCTTTTAATGCACCGCAAACAACCGCAAACTCCCCATTTGCACAAGGTTGGATACCAAGCTAGCCACGTCCCAGTGATGTCATTGAAGGTTTCTTCCTCCACCCAGCCACGTACAACACCAAGGGTCCCCGAAAGGTCAATTGAATTGATTTTTCGAACGTGGAGATGGTTAAAAAAACGCTGGCTCCCTCCCCTTTGTTTTAATCCACGGTGACTGCGTTTGCGCCGTGCAATTTACTCTCACACCCGATATGAGTGGTATTTTCTGTAGTACTATTCTCATCAGTTTAATCCCTCTAACGTCCCCAATCTGGGGGCCATTTATTGAATAGATTTTTCGAACGGGGAGATGGTTAAAAAAACGCTGGCTCCCTCCACTCTGTTTTAATCCACGGTCACTGCGTCTGCGCCGGGCAATTTACTGTCACACCCGATATGAGTGGTATTTTCTGTAGTACTATTCTCATCAGTTTAATCCCTGTTACATCCCATATCAGGGATTGCCTTTTGTGAAAAAAAAGTAGGCCGTGTACCTTCGACTGCCTTCACAGTGACAGACCAAACTCTCATACACCAAACTGAATTGATTTCAGCAACCGGGAGATGATAAAAGCAGCTTGGTCGGTCCTCATACTCCCAAATTGGGGCACTGCGCGTGCACAGAGCAATGTGCTGTGACACCCTATATGAGTGGTGTCTTAACTAGTACTATTCCTATCAGCGGCGGGCAGGTGCGTGGTAACTTGAGAGCAGGTGACCAAAGCTGAGCTGGAGGAAGATGGTGCGTCAAGGTTCTTAGCGGAAGCTGTTGAAGATTGGGTGTCCTGTCTAAGCCAGTCAACTATGTCCTCAGAATTTTTCGGGTTCAGGGTACATGGCCTCTGAACACTAGGCATTATTCCAGGGACAGTGGAAATCACAGCACCACGACCACGACGGCCCCTGCGTGGTGGCCTGCCTCTGCCTGTCATTTTTTTTTCGATAAGTGGTACTGTGCCACCCGGTATCAGTGGTGGGCACTGGCAGTGGGCACACTACAGTCTGTGGAAGTGGGCCTGACACACACTGGCAGCAGGCAAGCAACTGAAATTAGACTAATGTGTAAAAATTAAATGCCTTTTTTATCGTCAGCTACTGTGCCACCCGGTATCAGTGGTTGGCACTGGCAGTGGGCACACTACAGTCTGTGGAGGTGGGCCTGACACACACTGGCAGGAGGCAAGCAACTGAAATTAGACTAATGTGTAAAATGAAATGCCTTATTTATCGGCAAGCTACCGTGCCAACCGGTATCAGTGGTTGGCACTGGCAGTGGGCACACTACAGTCAGTGGAAGTGGGCCTGACACGCACTGGCAGCAGGCAAGCAACTGAAATTAGACTAATGTGTAAAAATTAAATGCCTTTTTTATGCAAAGTCCTGTGCCAGCCGGTATGAGTAGTGGGCACTGGCAGTGGGCACACTACAGTCAGTTGAAGTCGGCCTGACACACACTAGCAGCAGGCAAGCAGCTGAAATTACACTAAAGTGTAAAAATTAAATGCCTATTTTGATGCAAAGTCCTCTGCCAGCCGGTATGAGTGGTGGGCACTGGCAGTGGGCACACTACAGTCACTGGAAGTCAGCCTGACACACACTGGCAGGCAACTAACCTTAGATTAAAGTGTAAAAATTAAATGTCTTTTTTTGATGCAAAGTCCTGTGCCACACGGGATGACAGGGGTGGGCACTGGCAGTGGGCACACTACAGTCAGTGGAAGTTGGCCTGACACACACTAGCAGCAGGCAAGCAGCTGAAATTAGACTAAAGTGTAAAAATTAAATGCCTATTTTGATGCAAAGTCCTGTGCCAGCTGGTATGAGTGGTGGTTGGCACTGGCAGTGGGCACACTACAGTCAGTGGAAGTCAGCCTGACACACACTGGCAGGCAACTAACCTTAGATTAAAGTGTAAAAATTAAATGCCTTTTTTTGATGCAAAGTCCTGTGCCACACGGTGTGAGTGGTGGGCACTGGCAGTGGGCACACTACAGTCAGTGGAAGTCGGCCTGACACACACTAGCAGCAGGCAAGCAGCTGAAATTACACTAAAGTGTAAAAATTAAATGCCTATTTTGATGCAAAGTCCTCTGCCAGCCGGTATCAGTGGTTGGCACTGGCAGTGGGCACACTACAGTCAGTGGAAGTGGGCCTGACACGCACTGGCAGCAGGCAAGCAACTGAAATTAGACTAATGTGTGAAAATTAAATGCCTTTTTTTATGCAAAGTCCTGTGCCAGCCGGTATGAGTAGTGGGCACTGGCAGTGGGCACACTACAGTCACTGGAAGTCAGCCTGACACACACTGGCAGGCAACTAACCTAGATTAAAGTGTAAAAATTAAATGCCTTTTTTGATGCAAAGTCCTGTGCCACACGGGATGACAGGGGTGGGCACTGGCAGTGGGCACACTACAGTCAGTGGAAGTCGGCCTGACACACACTAGCAGCAGGCAAGCAGCTGAAATTAAACTAAAGTGTAAAAATGAAATGCCTTTTTTGATGCAAAGTCCTCTGCCAGCTGGTATGAGTGGTGGGCACTGGCAGTGGGCACACTACAGTCACTGGAAGTCAGCCTGACACACACTGGCAGGCAACTAAACTTAGATTAAAGTGTAAAAATTAAGTGCCTTTTTTTGATGCAAAGTCCTGTGCCACATGGGATGACAGGGGTGGGCACTGGCAGTGGGCACACTACAATCAGTGAAAGTCGGCCTGACACACACTAGCAGCAGGCAAGCAGCTGAAATTACACTAAAGTGTAAAAATGAAATGCCTTTTTTGATGCAAAGTCCTCTGCCAGCCGGTATGAGTGGTAGGCACTGGCAGTGGGCACACTACAGTCACTGGAAGTCAGCCTGACACACACTGGCAGGCAACTAACCTTAGATTAAAGTGTAAAAATTAAGTGCCTTTTTTTGATGCAAAGTCCTGTACCACACGGGATGACAGGGTGGGCACTGGCAGTGGGCACACTACAGTCTGTGGGCCTGCAGCTCCTCACACACAGGCAGGCCAGGCAACTGCAATATGAATATAAAAGGAAAAAAAAAGCAGACTAATGTTGCAGCCCTAAAAAGGGCTTTTGGGGTGCAGTCAGGACGCTGTCCTTACAGCAGAGATCAGATGAGTCTTTCAGGACTGGAGTGGACACTGAATTCACTAGCCTAGCTATCAATTTCCCTATTAAATCATCAGCAATTACACTCTCCCCCCTCTCACTAAGACTGCAAATTCCAAATGAATCTAAAATGGATGCTGTGCAGGAGGTGGGAGGGTCTGGGAGGGAGGGTATGCTGCTGATTGGCTGGAATGTGTCTGCTGACTGTGAGGTACAGGGTCAAAGTTTGCTCAATGATGATGTATAGGGGGCGGACCAAACATCGCATATGTTCGCCCGGCAGAGGCGAACGCGAACAAGCTATGTTCGCCGGGAACTGTTCACCGGCGAATAGTTCGGGCCATCTCTAGTCTGAAGGAGAAGATGAGGAAAGAGACTATCTACATCAGAGGAGACATCACTGGATGGAGGTACATACAGTATGTGGTGCTGTATTACCCTTATTGTCTGTAGTGCTGTATGTAATGTTTTACAAGTATGTCTTTAACTCCTTAAGGACCCATGACATACTGGTACATCATGAGTAGTTCTGATCACCGCTGCTCAGCCAGCAGTGATCGGAACAAGGTACTTGCTGAAATCATTCAGCAGGTACCTTGTTACAATGATCCCCTCATATTGGCGATCGCTGCAAACCGCAGGTCAATTCAGACCTGCGGTTCTCAGCGCTTTGTGCGATCTCTGCTCCCCGCGGTCTGTGACAGAATGTGATTGCAGAGGGAGGGAGCCCCCCTTCCTCCCCATCACCCGCTGCTGACAGCAGCGGGTGATGGTTACCATGGCAGCAGGATGCTTTCAGAGGCGTCCTGCTTGCCATGGTACTGTAAGTCTAATCAGACTTGTGGTAAAGGCACAAGTCTGCTTAGACTATGTAAAGTAAACAAAATACAGTACAGTACACTGTAAAGTGTACTGTACTGTATTATATAGACACCAGATCCACTGGATCTACAAGAACCAAGTGGGTCTGGGTCCAAAAAAAATGTAAAAAAGTGAAAAAAAAGTAAAAAAAAAAACACATATCACTGAAAAAAATAAAAAATACACTACACATATTAGATATCGCTGCATCTAAAAAAAACGTGCTCTATAAAAAATATCACATGATCTAACCCCTCACGCAAATACCGTAAAAAAAAAAAATGGTGTAAAATAAGCCATTTTTTGTCACTTACATCACAAAAAGTGTAATAAAAAGCGATCAAAAAGGCGTACGCCTCTCAAAATAGTAGCAATCAAACCGCCATCTCATCCCGCAAAAAATGAGCCCCTACATAGGACAAACGCCAAAAAAAATCAAAAAATATGGCTCTTAGACTATAGAGACACTAAAACATTATTTTTTTTTCTAAAATGCTGTTATTGTGTTAAAGTAAAATAAATTTTAAAAAAGTATACATATTAGGTATCGCCGCGTCCGTAAGAATTTGCTCTATAATAAAATCACATGATCTAACCCCTCAGGTAAACACCATAAAAAATTAAAAATAAAAACAATGTAAAAAAAACATTTTTGTCACCTCACATCTCAAAAACTGTAATAGCAAGCGATCAAAAAGTTATATGCACCCAAAATAGTACCAATCCATCCGTCATCTCATCCCACAAAAAATTATACCCTACGTAATCGCCCAAAAAAAATAAAAAAAATATGGCTCTCAGACTTATTAAAACATGTTTTTTTTTTGTTTCAAAAACAATATTATTA
Source organism: Bufotes viridis (assembly GCA_033119425.1). NCBI lineage: Eukaryota > Metazoa > Chordata > Amphibia > Anura > Bufonidae > Bufotes > Bufotes viridis. The sequence continues at coordinate 144,579,823 of CM065592.1, read as the reverse complement.
TGTAAAACTTATATAAATATAAAAAGTATATATATTGGTATCACCACGTCCGTAACAACCTGCTCTATAAAAATAACACATGAACTAACCCCTCAGGTGAACACAGAAAATAAAAATAAAATAAATACCGTGTCAAAAGTCATTTTTGGCACCTTACATCACAAAAAGTGTAATAGCAAGCAACCAAAATGTCATATGCACCCCAAGATAGTGCCAATAAAACCATCATCTCATCCCGCAAAAAATGAGCCCCTAAATAAGACAGTCGCTCAAAAGAAAAAAAAAATTTAAATATGGCTTTCAGAATGTGAAGACACTCAAAAATGCTTTGTTATGCAAAACTGAAACAAAATGTAGTCATATTTGGTATTGTCGCGTCCGTAACAACCTGCTCTATAGAAATAGTCACTTTTATGGAGTTTCTACTATAGGGGAACATCGGGGGGTTCAAATGGGACATGGTGTCAAAATTCCAATCCAGCAAAATCCGCCTTCCAAAAACCATATGGCATTCCCTTCATTCTGCCACATACAGCATTTTCCGGCCACATATGGGGTGTTTCTGTAAACTACAGAATCAGGGCAATAAATATTGAGTTTTTTTTGGCTGTTAACCCTTGCTTTGTTACTCGAAAAAATTGATTAAATGGAAAATGTTCCAAAAAATTAAATTCTGAAATTTTTTCTCCATTTGCCATTAACTCTTGTGGGAAACCTAAAGGGTTAACAGTGTTTGTAAAATCAGTTTTGAATACCTTGAGGGGTGTAGTTTCTAGAATGGGGTCATTTTTGGATGGTTTTTATTATAATTTGCTTCTAAACTTCTAAGCCTTGTAACGTCCCCAAAAAATAAAATAGCATTTCCAAAATGATCGATACATGAAGTAGACATATGGGGAATGTAAATCAATAACTTTTTTCGGCGGTATTAATATGTATTATAGAAGTAGAGAAATTGAAACTTGCAAAATTGCTAATTTTTCAACATTTTTGGTAAATTTGGTATTTATTTTATAAATAAAAATGAAATTTTTTGACTCCATTTTACTACTGTCATGAAGTACAATGTGTGACAAAAAAACAATCTCAGAATGGCCTGGATAAGTAAAAGCGTTTAAAAGTTATCACCACATAAAGTGACACTGGTCAGATTTGCAAAAAATGGACGGGTCCTTAGGGTGAAATAGGGCTGAGTCCTTAAGGGGTTAAGGGGTTGTTCACTTTATTTTTCGTATGAGCGCAGCCTTCTCTGCTTTGTTTACCTGCTCACCACTGAAATTGCTGCAGTGAGCAGGTGAACAGAGCAGAGAAAGCAACTCTCACATCAGCACTACCCTCTCTTCAAACAGCTGATCTCTTGGCACCCCTGCCGGTTTGATATTAATGACCTTTCTTTAGGATAGGTCATCATTAGTAAAAAGAGGACAACCCCTTTGACAGTAGGACTGGAGGGAATGGGTTAGGTTGAGAATTTGGCATGAGGGGACGTTTCAATTTTTGCCTCAGGCACCAGAAAGGCAAGGTGCACCCCTTGCCATTTAGCACTGTCTGTGTGTGTGGGGTGGGGGGGTGGGGTGGGGGGGCGGTGTGCCGAAGCTGAAGTCCTGCACCAAGGCCATGTGCCTTTATCTGCGTCCCTAATGTCTATTCAGTTGAGCCCCTAACAGTGGTGCTGCTTTACTTAACTAATCACTAACCTGTAGTAGTTTTGCAGCGTCCCACTATCCATGTGGGTACTGCAAAGTTGTCGTATTATGCTTTGTATGCTTTATATAACTTGTTTTATGCTGCAGTGCATCTTTATGCATAATCCCCGCCTACAGGTGTATTAGATTTCATTACACTGAGCCTACCACTAGGGAGAGATAACACATCCCAAATATAGCAAGCTCAGGCCTAGTCAGTAGTGAGTAGTCTTCAGCCCTGAGCTGAAGTGTCCACATCCTTTTCAGAACTCAGCTAAGAGTTAGTGGACATGAGCTAGAAGTTTAGCTTCAAAAAGGATATTAATCCACAAAGAACTAAAGAAACATAGACCAAAAGGGTTACGGCCATCTCTGCAAGCGCCTTAGGACCTTTGGAGTTAACTAGTGAAGGAATTACCAGCCTCTGGGAGCCTCACTAACCTGCACTGGAATAACAGGGACCAGCGTTAAAGTCACCTACCAGTAAGCACAAATATAAACCAATATTAACTTGAAAATATCACACATAAATATCACACCTGGCAGCAGTGGATCATTGCAGCTTTACCTCTGTTCATCTAAAAGAGACTGTATTTTATATCTGGAAGTACTAGAGACAGTTTTATAATTGGATGTAACTGTTACCAGGAACAACTTTCAGTAAAAGTCTTAAGTTGGATTTCACTGCTGTCTCAGTTTCCAATTCCTCAATTACTAATACTATAAATGGTTGAACCACCACAAAAGGTACTGGCTTCACGACAATCAGGAGCCTTGCCATAGGCACATTAATACAGACCACCAAGGGCACCTCGAACCACCATCTGGCCTGTGTCCCTTATGGGAGCGTGCCCCAGAGAATCGTTGTGCCGTTCTCCTAATTACTTATGCAAGCCTGCCCAGGGACGACATAACCATGAGTAACCAGAACTGTGTTTTCCCACGGACTACCTTAATTGCTCACACTGTGACCTCACATACAATTCCCCTGTCGGTCTGGCATACTGCAGTATTCGCTATCAAAGCGGCGGGGAGGCTGTCAGCATCATATCAATCAGTCAGTGGCACTCTGCACACTTCATTAATGAAAGAGGGTGGGGTGTGACTGAGTGAGTGACGTGACACTACCGGCCTGCCCGCTGCTTTGATAGTAAATACTACTACAGGTTAGTGATTAGTTAAGTAAAGCAGCACCACTGCCTGGGGCAGAACTGAATAGACATTACATGTGATGGCTGCTATGACTTAGGCGTAATATAGAAATATAGTGACTGTACCGTCCTGCCACCAGTGCAGCAGCAGTTGCCAGCCTCTGCTCCCCCTCCCCTCTTAGTAAGGATGGAGCTTCTGACCAGGTATTTGAAGACAGTACTGTCAGTACTACCTCGATAGCTGCACTGCCTACAATACATGTGACCGGTACATTGCAGGACTCTATGCCTATGCAGCATAGCTCGGCCTGTGAGGTGCTGGCCATGTAAGATTGCTCTATTCACTTTATAAGACACTGTCATTTTTCCTCCACTTTTAGGGGGGGGGGAGTGTGTCTTATAAAGAGATAAATATGTTACCTCTGTGCATAAAATGTTGCCCATTTCATTGCACAATAATCTTTTTGAACTTGCCAGTAAAACTGAGAGTTCTCTCCTACAGATATTTGGATTCGTCTGCAGAGAACTGTTCTTTTAATTTGGCATCTATTCCAAATGTTTATTTGTAGCTTTAATGAAGACAGTTACTTTTGTATGTGTTCAATATCTAGAGTTATTATGTCCATAAAACACTTTTTCATTGGAGCAGATAAAGTTGCTTTAAAATCTTCATTAACTGTAGGTATTACCAGTTGTTTTTCGACCTTTACTTCCAGGGGGACTGTTTTGTGCCTGAAATATTCAACAACAGATATTCACTAGAACTCCTTATTGTTGTAGCTTCTTCAGATTACAAATGTTACATTACATGTCTCGCTTAGTTGTGGAAACTGTGCTGCACAGTGGCTGCCACTAATTGCTGGGCTCCACCTATACTTGCTTTAGTTTCCATTTACAACAGCTTGGCTGCACAAGTAATAGCACCCTAAATAAACACTAATAGACCAGGTGGCCCGTGAAAAAGTAGCCCAACTCCAGCGATAGTATGACAAGATGAACGAGCAAGAGGATTGTTTTTTAATTACCCACAAGTCACAAAAGATGTTGTCCTCCCTGTTCATGTCTATCCATCTATGGGCACGTCAGATTATGTTGGCAACAGTGTCACTGTTGAAGAGTACTGATGAGCTGCAGGAGCAATACTTGAATTTGCAATATTTCGCGAATATTAGTTAGAATTTTCGTCATATATTCGGGAATATTGTAAAAATGTAACAATCGCACAATGTGAATTTGTAAAGCAAAATACAGGTGTAGGTCACTTTGGCTACATTTTTCAAGCTGCTAGAAGTTTCCTGAGTTTATCCTGCCTGAATTAGAATATTCTTAATTTTTTAATTTATTTCTTCTTATGTGAAAAATCTTCAATGTAATATGCGCGTTAATCGAGTAAGGGCGGGTTTTAGGCAACATTCCTATTGGGGTGGCTTGCTAGAATTCGTGAATATGTAGAAAATAGTGTGATACATATTCTGAACCCATTACATTTACTACTCTAATGGGTTCAGATGAAAAAAAAATGTGAATATTCGTCTATTTTTTTTCATCTGAACTAGTGATGATCGAGCACCAAAGTATTCTGGTGTTTGGCCCGAAAACATTGCTATATTCGTGTGCTCCGCCGAGCACCCGAGTATAATGAACGTCAATAGGAGACAACCAGGCACCCCCTGCTCTGAAGAGGGGAGGGTGCCTGGTCTATTAGAAAAAGTCAGAAAGTGACAGAAACACCACCGAAATAGATTGGGAACAGCATGGGGACAATGTCTGGATGCATCTTGGACTCCCAGGTCACCGCTAGGAACCATGTTGTCCGAGTTGTACGCCACTTTTACAGACTGACAAAGAAATGCACAAAAAAAAATGTCAATTTCACAGGAAAAATTTTACATATTACAATATTACACATAAAGGAGGGCATCATATACACCCTTGAAAAATTATGATTGTTGCCCTGCTGGTGACACTCAAAATCAATTGGACAAGGGCCTGCTGGTGACCTTCTAAAACATTAGGGGCGAGGGCCTGCTGCTGAGCTGATGCTCTAAAACATTATATGCTAGTGCCTGCTGGTGAGCTGATGTGCTAAAACATTATATGCGAGTGCATGCTGTCCAGCTGACGCTTTAAAACAATATATGCAAATGCATGCAGTTGAGCTGACCCTATAAAAAAAGGAGTGGAGGGAATATATACAATCTGGATGAGGAGGAGAAAACAAGATTCAACCATATATTCTTTTTTTGTGGCGGAAAAGGTGCATTGGAATACACTACAGTAGATTCAGTACATTATAAATGATAGATTGAAATTGCCTTTATGTTGATCATCAGCTTAGCTCTCCTCTGGTGGAGTTGAGAAGTCAGGGGAAATCCAGGCCTTGTTTATTTTTATCTGAGTCAACCTGTCAGCATTGCCAGTGGACAAGCGGATACACATATCTGTTATAATGCCACCAGCAGCACTAAATACATGCTCAGACAAAATGCTGGCGGCAGGGCAGGCCAGCACCTCCAAGGCTTAGAGCTCAAGTTCATGCCATGTATCCAGATTGGACATCCAGTAGTTGTAAGGCACTGAAGGATCATTTAGGATGCTGACACGGTCTGCTATGTATTTCTTCACCATCTTTCAAAACTTTTCCCTCCTTGTACCACTAGGTCGCGCTTCAGGGTGAGGTTGATGGCGGGGTGTCATGAATGTGTCCAATGCCTTGGAGAGTGTTGCCTTGCCTTTGTTGGAACTGCTGTGTGTTCCCCTTGTCTCCTTTCCTCGGTTGCCTAAGGAAGTACGGACTCTGCCGGCTGCGTTGTCAGATGGAAAAATTTGGAGCAATCTCTCAACAAGTACCTTCTGGTATAGCACCGTTTTACTCATCCTCTCCATCACAGAAATAAGAGATGAGAAGTTCTCTTTGTAGCGGGGGTCAAGAAGGGTGAACACCCAGTAATCTGTGTTATCTAAAATGCGTATAACGAGAGGGTCGCGGGAAATGCAACCTAACATGAAGTAAGCCATGTGTGCCAGAGTACCAACAGGCAAGATGTCGAAGACTCTCCATTTCCTCATCCTCCTCCTCCTCTTCTGCCCATCCACACTGAACAGATGGAACTAAAGTTCCATGGGTACTACCCTCTGTAGCAGAGGCAACTGTCTCCAACTCCTCCTCCTGCTCATCCTCTTCATGGTCCAATTTGCGCTGAGAAGACGAACTGTGGGTGGACTGGCTATCACCCTCTGTAATGTCCTCCCCCATTTCCTCGTCTGCCACATTCAGAGCGTCCTTCTTAATTGGGAGCAGCGTTCGTTTGACTAGACACAGCAGTGGGATGGTTACGCTGATATCTGTGTGGATTCATCAAAGTTTTTTAAAACCTCATGGAGGTCTGACAGAGGTCTCCAGTCCTCGCTTGTGAATAGTGGCAGTTGCCTCGAAAGGCATCGACCATGTTGCAGCTGGTATTCCACAACTGCCCTCTGCTGCTCACAAAGCCTGGCCAACATGTAGAACGTAGAGTTCCAGCGTTTGCTCACGTCGCAGAACAGTCGGTGAGCTGGAAGCCGCAAGTAGAGTTGAGCAAACACCTGGAAGTTCGGGTTGGACGGGTTCGGCTGAACTTCACAAAAAAGTTCGGGTTTGTGATCCGAACTTGACCAGAACTAGTCCCCGAACCCCATTTAACTCAATCAGCTGCCACTACTTTTGCAGGTGAGCCATCCCTTCCTTGCACAACCAAGTGGCAGAAAAAATCAGGTGTGCACTGCGTAACGCTATCTGTGGAAACCTCTACATAACCACCAATACGTGGACTGGTAAGCATGGGCAGGAAAGTAATATCTTCCTAACAACACACTGGGTAAATGTAGTGGCGGCTGGCCCAGAGGCAGATAGCATTTTTGCGAATGTCCTTCAAGCCCCCGAGGATTCCAGGGCATTTCTCTTTTCCTCCTGTTGTCTCCTCCTCCTCCTACTCAGCTTCCTCCTCCTCTACCACCTTCTTATAAGCTCAGTGTAACACCTTCACCACCAGCAGCAGCACAGCTACGAGGAAACGACAGCAGGCTGTTTTAAAACGTGTGTGTTTGTGGGACAAACCCCACACCGCGCAGGAGCTGTGGACGGGCATGGAACAACAGACCGATGATTGGTTGGTGCCACTGAGCCTCCAGCCCGGCCTGGTGTTTTGCGATAATGGGTGAAATATCATAGCAGCTCTGTGCCAAGCTGGTTTGACGCATATACCCTGCCTGCCGCATGTGCTGAATTTGGTGGTGCAGAAATTCCTGAACATCAGACAGTGAAAATCAATTCAATTAATCCAACACTTATATTCATGTGGCACAAATTAACTTTTATTGTTGATCAAGGACCCCTGGGGCCTGAGCTTCAGATGTGACAAATAGTTTTATTAATTTTGTTGGTTAGATTGCCGGTTAACATTTCCACGGCTATCAGGACTTTTTATTATATATTGAAACAAAAACTATACAAGGAACATTTAAAAAAGAAAAAATTAACCTGAACAGCCTCATACCCTACACACACAACACCCCACCCCCCACCCCTTTCACTCAAACCATTAACACACTATTTACAAATTCACTTAAAAACATATTAAAATAACTATAATGCAGCTAAACTAACTATATAAACAAACACAACTATATACACGCTTATCCTTAACTAGGCCTTATCCCAGCCAAATACAAGTGTCTCGGAGGGTGGGTTCCTGCACCAACATAGGCCCTGGCCTGGAACACATTTGTCCAGCCAGGGCACAGTTATGGAGGATGAGGAGAAGGAGGAGGAGGAACCGTTTTCTCAGCAGGGTGGCACCCAAGCCAGCTCACGGGCATCACTGCAGCGTGGCTGGGGTATATAGAGGACACAGACGCTACACCTCCCTTTAAAGAGGACAGCTTGTCCTTGCCTCTGGGCAGCCTGGCACACATGAGCGACTACATAGTGCAGTGCCTGCGCAACGACTGCCAAATTACATTGACATTCTAACTTGTGCTGATTACTGGGTGGCCACCTTGCTGGATCCCCATTACAAGGACAACATGCCGTCCTTAATTCCCTCACTGGAGCATGATAGGAAGATGCGCCTGCAAGAAGACACGCTGCTGATGGCATTCACACCTGACACCGGGGAGTCAGTGGAAGCACAAGGAGAAGACAGAGGAGGAGGAAGAAGAAGTCGCTAACGCAGCTGGGTCACCACCAGCACCTCAGAAGGCAGGGTTAGCATGGGCGAAATGTGGAAATGCTTTGTCATCATGCCACAACAACCAGCACCACCAGCAGATATGGAACGTCCTAGCAGGAGGCAGCATTTCAGCAACATGGTGGAACAGTACATGTACGGACTGATGGGTCTGCCCAAGGACGTAGCAAGAGGGGAAGCAGGGGAAGATACTGCTTTGGGGCCCTGACCTAGAAGGGGCCCATACAGGAGGAGGAGGAGGAGAAGGAGGACTAAAAGACTTTGTCAGGGCCCCCTCAACCGTATTATACAATAAAATTATATACAGTGGCAGTAGAAAAAACGGATGAACCAGCTGCCGGGCCTGGTCTGAGAGAGCAATCTTTAGTAGCCACAGGAATGATGGCATGAAAGGAAGGGGTTGCGCAAAAATGACTGGGGGAGGGGGGCCCCATTCAAAAATTTGCTGTGGTGCCCATTCATTTCTAGCTACGCCACTGGGTCTGCCCCATTAAACTTCTGGGTCATCAAATTGGACACATGTCCTGAGGTTGCCCTTTACGCCTTGGAGGTGCTGGCCTACACTGCAGCCACTGTATTGTCTGAACGCGTGTTTAGCATGGCTGGTGGCATTATCACAGACAAGCGCAGCCACCTGTCCGCAGACAATGTGGGCAAGCCTTCGTTTATTAAAAAGAACCAGACATGGATCCCACAGGACTTGTTTGTACCTTATGCAGAATAGACAACCATTGTTATACTACAGTGCACTTACACTTTGTTGTATTTTTTATATTTCCCAATGTTTTGAGGTCTACCCCAATTTATTTAAAAAAAATAAAAAATAAAAAACCTGTAGTTGGAGACTACCTTTGGCTTCACAGCCAAAAAAGACTTTATGTCATGCAACAATGTAATGCCAATTGTATGTTCCCTGCAGTTATCCAGTGCAGGGGTTTGTAACCGGCAAAAATGGTAATATTTCACCCAACAATTTAAAAGAGAATTATTCAAATTTTTGGTCCCTGTCACCTATGCAGAGAAGGGTTTGTACCCAGCAAAAATAGGAATATTGTACCCAACAATTTAAAAAAAGATTGTTCAAATTTTCAGTCCCTGTCACCTATGCAGAGCAAGGGTTTGTACCCGGCAAAAATGGTAATATTTCACCCAACAATTTAAAAGAGGATTTTACGCATTTTCGGTCCCTGTCACCTATGCAGTGCAGGGTTACTTGATAGCAAAAAATTGGAATATGTCAACCCCTGAACTCCCAGACGGATTAACTATATTATTTTCCACGTCACATATGCAGCGCAGGCAGCAAAGGTAATTCCTGGCCTAAAAAAATATGATTTTTTTCACCACCCATGAAAAACATGGATTTAAGTGGCATATTTTGGGGTGTAGGACCTCATTGTTCTCAACATAATCTTTCACCCAGTCTTCACCCCTGCCCTCTTTGTCGGTCTGCACACTGCAGAAAGCCGCAGCAGTTTGCACCTGTGTTTCGTCATCATCAGAGACGTGCTGCGGTGGTCTTCCCCTGTCCTTATCCTCAAACCTAAGTGGTTGGGCATCCGTGCACTCAATCTCTTCCACTTCTGGGGCAGGGCTATGGTTATGGCCCTGGGAAACCCTGCCAGCAGAGTCATCAAAAAGCATAAGAGACTGCTGCATTTAACTGCCAATAGTCAACAATTAAGTTCCCGAACAGTAAGGCAGTGCCCGTGTCATAAACAGAATACATTTCTTTAGGTCACACAACAGTGTAACGGAGCAATTCAATACAATTACTTCACTATCACCAAAAATTTAATTTTTCAAACCAACAATGTAAAAGCAGGAGTTAACGGTTTAATTTGACTGTCAGAAATGCAGCGTACACCACAAATGTGCTACCTACCACAAAACCAGTGTGTTTGCAACCAACTATGTAAATGCCAAGTTCAAAAGGTTACTTTAAATGACTGAAATACAGGGTATGCCTTAGATCTGCTATGTAGCACAAAACCAGTGTTTATTGCAACAAACTGCAGAAATTCAGTATGTCACTGCTAAATTTTAAAATACGTTTTTGTGCATTGTATGCCAAACTGCTCTGTGTAACAATATGGGTTTATTTCCCCAAAATACACTAATGCAGTATTTCACAGCTGAAATTTAAACATTGGTATTTGTGCAGTGTATGCACAAATGCTCTGTGGACCAACAATATGGGTTTCTTTCCCCAAAATACATTAATGCAGTATTTCACTGCTGAATTTTAAAATAGGTATTTGTGTGGTGTATGCAAAACTGCTCTGTGAACCAACAATACGGGTTTCTTTCCCCCAAATACACTAATGCAGTATTTCAGAGTGACTTAGGGCACTACGTGACTCCAGATAATATAGAGGCTGGGTCACATGCTGCACTCAGCCAATCACAGCCATGCCACTAGTAGGCATGGCTGTGATGGCTTCTTAGGGCAGAGTAGTGAAACGCTTACTGATTGGCTGCCCTAAAGCCTTTCAAAAAGCGGGAAGAAATAGCCAAACAATGAACCCGAACCCGAGCTTTTACAGAAATGTTCGGGTTCGGGTCTGGGTGCGAAAAATCGTAAAGTTCAGTACCAAGCGGGACTTTACAGTTCGGGTTCGCTCATCCCTAAGCGCTGCTGCAGTGTTGCAAGCTTTTACGGGTTAAACGGTTACACACGTCCGTGTACCATCCTCAAACCGACGGACTGGTGGAGCGGTTTAACAAAACCTTAAAAACTATGCTCAAAAGAACCATAGCCAAAGACTAGAAGGATTGGGACCTGTTGCTGTCGTACGTATTGTTCGCAGTGCGAGAAGTGCAGGATCGTATAGAGACAGTCCTACCAATCGTCTGGGAACACATGGAGGCCGCCCAACTGGCACAGAGCCGGGTATAAAACCAGAGTGCCCAGGTCCAGACATTTATCCCGGGTTACCGGGTACTGGTGCTTGTCCCCACCATTGGCAGTAAGTTTTTGGCACGGTGGCAAGGCCCCTACGAGGCGAAAGAGAAGGTAGGGCCAGTGAATTAGAGGATATCCCAGCCAGGACGGCAGAAGCCAGAACAGGTATATTATGTAAATTTACCGAAATCGTGGAGAGATAGTGAGAATCTCGTTGGGGACGGCCCAAGCACTGTCTTCACTGCGAGGAAGATCCCCGCCCCACCCGAGGTCTCGGAGGGCACCTCCATGGTAAAGATAGCGGGTGGACTGTCGACCAGAGAAGCTCAGGAAGCCAAAGAGTTGGTGACTCTGGTGAGTCAAAATAGAGACGTGTTCTCTTAGCTTCCTAGTCGAACTTCGGTAGACCGACATGACATCGTCACCGAGCCCCATGTCAGGGTACGGTTGAAGCCGTATCGGGTCCCGTAGGTCCAGCGACAGGCCATTTCAGATGAAGTAAAGTCCATGCTGATGTTAGGGGTCATTGAGGAGTCAAGAAGCGAGTGGGCCAGCCCCATAGTCCTCATCCCAAAACCTGACGGCACTCTACGCTTCTGCAATGACTTTAGAAAGCTCAACGAGGTGCCGAAATGTGATGCCTACCCCATGCCCCGGGTAGACGAGCTCATAGAACGGCTAGGGAAAGCTCGCTATTTCTCGGTCCTCGACCTCACAAAAGGATACTGGCAGGTGCCTCTCACGGAGGCGGCAAAGGAGAAGACGGCCTTTGTCACCCCCGAGAGGTTATTTAAGTACCAAGTTTTGCCCTTTGGTCTACATTGCGCTCCAGCCACCTTCCAGCAATTGATGGACGTCATCCTACGGCCCCATCGTCCATATGCTTCGGTTTATCTGGACGACATCATCGTGTTTAGCCAGGACTGGGAGAGTCACCTGCCCAAGGTACAGGCCGTAGTCGATTCACTTAGAAAAGCCAGACTGACGGCCAACCCAAAAAAGTGTTTGATCGTGTTTGAGGAAGTCTGGTACCTGGGATACGTGATTGGGCGGGGAGTTGTCAAACCCCAGGTAGACAACGTTGAGGCGATCAAGAGCTGGCTCAGACCTCTTACCACCAAGCAAGTACGTTCGTTCCTAGGGATGATAGGATATTACATACGCTTTATCCCCAACTTTGCCACGGTAGCAGCCCCGTTGACAAGACTCTTAAAGGGGAGGAAGACGGTGATGGTCCGCTGGAATGATCAGGCGGAAGAGGCGTTCTCCCGTTTGAAGTCGGCTCTGTGTGGGTCCCCGGTTTTGGTGACACCCAACTTCAGACAGGAATGGACAGATGGACGCCTCTGGAGTAGGCCTAGGGGCAGTACTCTTTCAGGAAGTCAATGGGGAGGAACACCCCGTTGTCTTCCTGAGTCGCAGGCTCACTCCAGCGGAAACCAGGTACAGCGTGGTAGAGAGAGAATGCCTGGCCATCAAGTGGGCTCTCGAGTCCCTTAAGTACTATCTGTTAGGTAGAAGGTTCCGTCTGGTGACCGATCATTGCCCTCTCCAGTGGATGAGCCAGGCCAAGGAGGGGAGTGCTCGGGTTACCAGATGGTTCTTGTCCCTCCAGAATTTTAAGTTCAGTGTTGAGCAGAGGGCAGGCCGCTTACAGGGGAATGCAGATCCCCTGTCCCGGGTACACTGCTGTACATGTGTCAAACCTCTCAGGATTGAACAGGGTGTGCAACCCTTCAGGGTTGAACAAAGGGGGGGATATGTAGGAGAGTACCTGGGGTGGTGATAGACGGAAGGTACGTGCCACCGGGGGTCCATGGCCCCGATGAAGTAAGAGCTGGAAAAGTGCATTTTGCAGTGGTTATGCTGTTAACACAGCGGATCCGGGCCGGCTCTTACTGGCAGATATGCGGGTGGGTGCCTGTCTCCCCACGGTCCAGGCCAGGTTTTGCAGGGAAGAGTTAAAACCCGACCAGCAACAAGGGTGTGGTGTGCAATGTGGAGGCTTTTGTTCTCTTGCTGTGAGAGTGAGAGGTGGAGGTGAGCTGGGCTGTGTGCTGTGGCCTGTAAAGGACTGTGCGGGGAACCGCAGCTGAAGCCAGGAGGGATCCGTGTTCCGTGGCTAGAAGCTGGACCCGGGGACTTACTTCACCAAGGAGAAAAAGGTGACATTAATCCTGGCTTTAAATAGACTTTGCTTTATGTGACGGAAACAGGCCTCAAGTAGCATTCAGCTGGTTTGGGGCCCATTCAGGGACTTGCTGGGATTGAACTATTATTTTGCTGTTGTGTGTGACCACCCTCCCTATGAACTGCACTGCCTTTCACTTGTATTCACCGTGTGAATAAAGAAAGCACAGTTTAACACCAAGACTCGTCTGTGTTGCCTCTATACTGCACTCGCTACCACTGCCTACCAGAATGGATTGCCACACCTGCCACAGCTCTGCGGCGGTGTGCTGTTTGTCCCCTAAGCAGATCAGCTTCAGCACGGCCTGTTGACGCTTACCCATAGCAGTGCTACACTGCTTCCAGCTACCGACTGATGGCTGACTGCTGCTGGAGGTGGAAGTGGCGGAGAAGGCGGCTGAAGCAGAGGAGCAGAAGTGGGGGTTGGAGCCAGTAACATAGCTGCTGGCGGAAACCATGATGGGCGTGGGTAAAACCTGTGCCATTCCAGTGTATGGCTCACTCCCGGCCTCCACAACATTCACCCAGTGTGCGGTCAGGGAAATGTAGTGTCCCTAGCAACCAGCTCTTGTCCTTGTGTCCATGCTGAGGTGGACCTTTCCAGTAAGTGCATTGGTCAGGGCACGGGGGATGTTTTGGGACACATGCCGGTGTAAAGCAAGCACTGCACACCGTGAAAAATAGTGGCGGCTGGGGACTGCGTACCAAGGGACGGCCGCCGACATCAGGCTACGGAAGGCCTCAGTGTCCACAAACCTGGACACAAATGGAAACATTTCAAGGGCCATTAATTTCTAAAGTTGCGCATTTAGTGCTATGGCCTGTGGGTGGGTATTTGCGCTTGCGTTCAAATGACTGTGTTATCAACATTTGGACTCTGCACTGGGACAGGGAAATGGATGTTGTTGCTGACGGTTCATACGAAGGTCCAGGTGCAGGGCGAGGGGCATCCGGGCCTTCGCCTTTGACAGGGAATTGGACGGAAGTGCATAATACAGAGGAAGAGGAGGTAGTAGTGTGACCCGCAGACCGAGATTGTGGACCCAGGCGTTCGGCCCACTTCTTAGGGTGCTTGGATGCCATGTGGCGGAGGTGTGGTGAGGTTTCTAGTGTTCACGTCCGGACTCATTTTGGTATGGCAAAGGTTGCAAACTACCACTCTTTTGTCGTCTGCACTTTCTTAAAAAAAGCGCCATACTGCGGAACACCTACCCCTTGGCAAGGTAGATTTACGCATAGGGATGCTCGGTGTAATGGTTGCGGGCCTGTTTGGTGTGGGCCGACGTCTCCCTTTTGCAACCCCACTGCCTCTTCCAGACTGTTGTGGTGCTGCGGATCCCTCCCCCTCTGTACTGCTGTCATCGTTCGGCTTTTCATCTTCCCATGTTGGATCAGTGACCTCAACGTCCACCACCTCCTCTTCTACTTCCTCACCTAACCACAACTTCAGTGATTGGAAACTGTGTCTCATCATCATCCATCTCGTGAACAAATGATTGCCATTCACCACCGTCATCTTATTGAGACTGTGAAGGCTCAAGAGGTTGGAAATCAAGGCACAATATCTCAGGTACCTCTTCAAGCATGCTGGGCAAGAGGGCCAAATCTAATAGTGGCACTGGAAAGAGCTCCTCGGAATATCCGAGTGTGGGATCACTCGTTTAGCAAGCCTCTGCATGGTGGGAGGAAGGATGATCAGAGTGAGGATTTTGTTGACCAGACTCTTGGCAACAGAGACCGGACCTGGTGGAAGAGATGGTGGTGCTTAACCGACTGGAAGCATTATCATCATCAATCCAACCGACCAACTGTTCGCACTGGTCCAACTTGGACAGTGTTGTAATGCGCCGCCCAGCTAAGTTGGACATGTCGCTGGGTACGGTAGATGTTTCTGTGATTAGCCAAGTGCAGCATGTGACCCAGCCTCTATTTAAGCTGGAGTCACGTAGCGCCACACGTCGCTCTGCACTGATTAGTGTAGGCATAGGACGCAGCTGCTGTGAGGGCGAGATTAGGCAGGGAAAACTCAGCAAAAACACCTACTGAAGTGATCGATCTACAGCTGTGAAACATTCAACTTCTGCTAGTTAATTTCTCACTTGTTTTTAGGCTGCACAGAGTGTTTTTCTGTCACTTTTTTCTGTGGTGATCGGTGGCCATTTTGTGTCTTGTGGTGCACCAGCACAAGCTGCCACCAAGTCCATCAATCCATCAATACAATTTTTATTTATTTTTTGCTATATCCTACATCAGAGGCTTGGCTGTGCTTATTGTCACCCCTAGAAACTCAGGATAGAAATTTCTATATTTTAATGAGGGCTTAAATTCAATTGCCAAAATAGCAATCCCCTAAATCTGGTGTCCCAGCAGTGGCTGGGAAAGTTTAATAGTGTCCGGCAAAGGATATATTTTGTTCTGGGGTGAAATTCAATTGCCAAAAGAGCAATACCATGAATCAGTGGTTTCAGCTGTGTCTGGCCAAGTTTAATAGAGTCCTGCAAAGGATATATTTTGTTCTGTGGTGAAATTCAGTTGTCAAAATAGAAATACCGTAAATCTGGTGTTCCAGCTGTGACTGGACAAGTTTATTAGTGTACGGCAAAGGATATATTTTTTTCTGGGGTGAAATTCAATTGCCAAAATAGCAATACCGTAAATCTGGTGTCCCAGCAGTGGCTGGCCAAGTTTAATAGTGTCCGGCAAAGGATTTGTTATTTTCTGGGGTGAAATTCATTAGCTAAAATAGAAATACTGTAAATCTGGTGTTCCAGCTGTGACTGGACAAGTTTAATAGTGTACGGTAAAGGATATGTTTTTTCTGGGGTGAAATTCATTAGCTAAAATAGAATTACCGTAAATCTGGTGTTCCAGCTGTGACTGGACAAGTTTAATAGTGTCCGGCAAAGGATATATTTTTTTCTAGGGTGAAATTCAGTTTCAAAAAAATAAATACCGTAAATCTGGTGTTCCAGCTGTGGCTTGACAATTTTAATAGTATCCAGCAAAGGATATATTTTGTTCTGGGGTGAAATTCAATTGCCAAAATAGCAATACCATAAATCAGTGGTTTCAGCTGTGGCTGGCCAAGTTTAATAGTGTCCGGCAAAGGATATATTTTTTTCTGGGGTGAAATTCAATTGCCAAAATAGAAATACCGTAAATCTGGTGTTCCTGCTGTGACTGGACAAGTTTAATAGTGTGCGGCAAAGGATATATTTTTTCTGGAGTGAAATTCAGTTGCAAACATAGAAATAAAGTAAATTTGGTGTTCCAGCTGTGACTGGACAAGTTTCATGTTGTCCGGCAAAGGATATATTTTTTCTGAGGTGAAATTCAATTGCCAAAATAACAATACAGTAAGTCTGGTGTCCCAGCAGTGGTTGGCCAAGTTTAATAGTGTCCGGCATAGGATTTGTTATTTTCTGGGGTGAAATTCATTAACTAAAATAGAAATACTGTAAATCTGGTGTTCCAGCTGTGACTGGACAAGTTTCATAGTGTCCGTCATAGGATATATTATTTTCTGCGGTTAAATTCAGTTTCAATAATAAAAATACCGTAAATCTGGTGTTCCAGTTGTGACTAGACAAGTTTAATAGTGTCCGGCAAAGGATATATTTTTTCTGGGGTGAAATTCAGTTGCAAAAATAGAAATAACGCAAATCTGGTGTTCCAGCTGTGACTGGGCAAGTTTCATAGTGTCCGTCATAGGATATATTATTTTCTGCGGTGAAATTCAGTTTCAAAAATATAAATATCGTAAATCTGGTGTTCCAGCTGTGGCTGGACAAGTTTAATAGTGTCCGTCAAAGGATATATTTTGCTCTGGGGTGAAATTCAATTGCCAAAAGAGCAATACCATGAATCAGTGGTTTCAGCTGTGTCTGGCCAAGTTTAATAGAGTCCTGCAAAGGATATATTTTGTTCTGTGGTGAAATTCAGTTGTCAAAATAGAAATACCGTAAATCTGGTGTTCCAGCTGTGACTGGACAAGTTTATTAGTGTACGGCAAAGGATATATTTTTTCTGGGGTGAAATTCAATTGCCAAAATAGCAATACCGTAAATCTGGTGTCCCAGCAGTGGCTGGCCAAGTTTAATAGTGTCCGGCAAAGGATTTGTTATTTTCTGGGGTGAAATTCATTAGCTAAAATAGAAATACTGTAAATCTGGTGTTCCAGCTGTGACTGGACAAGTTTAATAGTGTACGGTAAAGGATATGTTTTTTCTGGGGTGAAATTCATTAGCTAAAATAGAATTACCGTAAATCTGGTGTTCCAGCTGTGACTGGACAAGTTTAATAGTGTCCGGCAAAGGATATATTTTTTTCTAGGGTGAAATTCAGTTTCAAAAAAATAAATACCGTAAATCTGGTGTTCCAGCTGTGGCTTGACAATTTTAATAGTATCCAGCAAAGGATATATTTTGTTCTGGGGTGAAATTCAATTGCCAAAATAGCAATACCATAAATCAGTGGTTTCAGCTGTGGCTGGCCAAGTTTAATAGTGTCCGGCAAAGGATATATTTTTTTTCTGGGGTGAAATTCAATTGCCATAATAGAAATACCGTAAATCTGGTGTTCCTGCTGTGACTGGACAAGTTTAATAGTGTGCGGCAAAGGATATATTTTTTTCTGGAGTGAAATTCAGTTGCAAACATAGAAATAAAGTAAATTTGGTGTTCCAGCTGTGACTGGACAAGTTTCATGTTGTCCGGCAAAGGATATATTTTTTTCTGAGGTGAAATTCAATTGCCAAAATAACAATACAGTAAGTCTGGTGTCCCAGCAGTGGTTGGCCAAGTTTAATAGTGTCCGGCATAGGATTTGTTATTTTCTGGGGTGAAATTCATTAACTAAAATAGAAATACTGTAAATCTGGTGTTCCAGCTGTGACTGGACAAGTTTCATAGTGTCCGTCATAGGATATATTATTTTCTGCGGTTAAATTCAGTTTCAATAATAAAAATACCGTAAATCTGGTGTTCCAGTTGTGACTAGACAAGTTTAATAGTGTCCGGCAAAGGATATATTTTTTTCTGGGGTGAAATTCAGTTGCAAAAATAGAAATAACGCAAATCTGGTGTTCCAGCTGTGACTGGGCAAGTTTCATAGTGTCCGTCATAGGATATATTATTTTCTGCGGTGAAATTCAGTTTCAAAATATAAATATCGTAAATCTGGTGTTCCAGCTGTGGCTGGACAAGTTTAATAGTGTCCGTCAAAGGATATATTTTGCTCTGGGGTGAAATTCAATTGCCAAAAGAGCAATACCATGAATCAGTGGTTTCAGCTGTGTCTGGCCAAGTTTAATAGAGTCCTGCAAAGGATATATTTTGTTCTGTGGTGAAATTCAGTTGTCAAAATAGAAATACCGTAGAATCTGGTGTTCCAGCTGTGACTGGACAAGTTTATTAGTGTACGGCAAAGGATATATTTTTTCTGGGGTGAAATTCAATTGCCAAAATAGCAATACCGTAAATCTGGTGTCCCAGCAGTGGCTGGCCAAGTTTAATAGTGTCCGGCAAAGGATTTGTTATTTTCTGGGGTGAAATTCATTAGCTAAAATAGAAATACTGTAAATCTGGTGTTCCAGCTGTGACTGGACAAGTTTAATAGTGTACGGTAAAGGATATGTTTTTTCTGGGGTGAAATTCATTAGCTAAAATAGAATTACCGTAAATCTGGTGTTCCAGCTGTGACTGGACAAGTTTAATAGTGTCCGGCAAAGGATATATTTTTTTCTAGGGTGAAATTCAGTTTCAAAAAAATAAATACCGTAAATCTGGTGTTCCAGCTGTGGCTTGACAATTTTAATAGTATCCAGCAAAGGATATATTTTGTTCTGGGGTGAAATTCAATTGCCAAAATAGCAATACCATAAATCAGTGGTTTCAGCTGTGGCTGGCCAAGTTTAATAGTGTCCGGCAAAGGATATATTTTTTTCTGGGGTGAAATTCAATTGCCAAAATAGAAATACCAGTAAATCTGGTGTTCCTGCTGTGACTGGACAAGTTTAATAGTGTGCGGCAAAGGATATATTTTTTCTGGAGTGAAATTCAGTTGCAAACATAGAAATAAAGTAAATTTGGTGTTCCAGCTGTGACTGGACAAGTTTCATGTTGTCCGGCAAAGGATATATTTTTTCTGAGGTGAAATTCAATTGCCAAAATAACAATACAGTAAGTCTGGTGTCCCAGCAGTGGTTGGCCAAGTTTAATAGTGTCCGGCATAGGATTTGTTATTTTCTGGGGTGAAATTCATTAACTAAAATAGAAATACTGTAAATCTGGTGTTCCAGCTGTGACTGGACAAGTTTCATAGTGTCCGTCATAGGATATATTATTTTCTGCGGTTAAATTCAGTTTCAATAATAAAAATACCGTAAATCTGGTGTTCCAGTTGTGACTAGACAAGTTTAATAGTGTCCGGCAAAGGATATATTTTTTTCTGGGGTGAAATTCAGTTGCAAAAATAGAAATAACGCAAATCTGGTGTTCCAGCTGTGACTGGGCAAGTTTCATAGTGTCCGTCATAGGATATATTATTTTCTGCGGTGAAATTCAGTTTCAAAAATATAAATATCGTAAATCTGGTGTTCCAGCTGTGGCTGGACAAGTTTAATAGTGTCCGTCAAAGGATATATTTTGCTCTGGGGTGAAATTCAATTGCCAAAATAGCAATACCATAAATCAGTGGTTTCAGCTGTGGCTGTCCAAGTTTAATAGTGTCCGACAAAGGATATATTTTTTTCTGGGGTGAAATTCAATTGCCAAAATAGCAATACCGTAAGTCTGGTGTCTCAGCAGTGGCTGGCCAAGTTTAATAGTGTCCGGCAAAGGATTTATTATTTTCTGGGGTGAAATTCCTTAGCCAAAATATAAATACCATATATCTGGTGTTCCAGCTGTGACTGGACAAGTTTAATAATGTCCGGCAAAGGATATATTTTTTTCTGGGGTGAAATTAAGTTTAAAAAAAATAAATACCGTAAATCTGGTGTTCCAGCTGTGGCTGGCCAAGTTTAATAGTGTCCGGCAAAGGATATATTTTTTTTCTGGGGTGAAATTCAGTTGCCAAAATAGAAATCCTGTAAATCTGGTGTTCCTGCTGTGACTGGACAAGTTTAATAGTGTCCGGCAAAGGATATATCTTTTTCTGGGGTGAAATTCAGTTGCAAACATAGCAATACCGTAAATCTAGTGTTCCAGCTGTGGCTAGACAAGTTTAATAGTGTCCTTCAAAGGATATATTTTGTTTTGGGGTTAAATTCAATTGCCAAAATAGCAATACCATAAATCAGTGGTTTCAGCTGTGGCTGGCCAAGTTTAATAGTGTCCGACACATTTCTGAGGTGAAATTCAGTTGCAAAAATAGAAATAATGTAAATCTGGTGTTCCAACTGTGGCTTGACAAGTTTAATAGTGTCCGTTAAAGGATATATTATTTTCTGGGGTGAAATTTAATTGCCAAAATAGCAATACCCAAAATCTGGTGTTCCAGCTGTTGCATGCCAAGTGTAAATCTGTCCGATAAAGGGTATATTACACTCAGCGTGCTACTCCAAGTGTATTTCTTTCCGTTAAAGGTAATATTACAGCAAGTGTTAAAATACAGCAATATCCTCAACATTTGCACACACAGTTTTGCATCTCTAAGTTTATTTCTTTCCGTTAAAGGGTATATTACACTAAGTGTTAAAATGCAAGTGCTGAAAGCAAAATCCTATATATTTTTTCACACGCTACTGTGCATCTTAAAGTGTATATCTGTCCGTAAAAGGATACCTTTCATGCAGGGCCTAAATACTAGGCCTAAAATTGATATTCCCCTAAATATGTGGTTACCGCTGTGCCTTGTTTAGTGTAATATGGTACATAAATAGATAGCCAGATAGTGTTAGATGCCTGTAAAAAAAGGCCTGAATTTGAATTCAATACAATAGGCCAAATAATTTTTTTCTTATTGTGGTGAAAGGTAACAATGAGGAAAACATCTAGTAAAGGACGCGGACATGATCGTGGTGTTGTTAGTGGACCCTCTGGTGCTGAGAGGTCGTGGCCATTCTGCCACAGCCACACGTCTTAATGAACCAACTACCTCAGGTTCCAGTACCCGCCAGAATTTACAGCGATATTTGGTGGGGCCCAATGCCGTTCTAAGGATTGTAAAGCCTGAGCAAGTACAGGCGCTAGTCAATTTGGTGGACGACAGTGGATCCAGCACGTTCACAACATTATCTCCCACCCAGTCTTCTGCAGAAAGCGCACAGGTGGTGCTTGAAAACCAAGCCCATAAGTCTGTCACATCACCCCCATGCATATCAGGGAAACTGTCTGAGCCTCAAGTTATGCAGCAGTCTCTTATGCTGTTTGAAGACTCTGCTGGAAGAGTTTCCCAAGGAAATCCACCTAGCCCTTCCCCAGAGGTGAAAGACATAGAATGCACTGATGCACAACCACTTATGTTTCCTGATGATGAGGACATGGGAATACCACCTCATCGGAGTCCGCAGGTCTCGGACGTCTCTGATGACGAAACACAGGTGCCAACTGCTGCGTCTTTTTGCACTGTGTGCAGACCGAACAGGAGGTCAGGGAGGAAGACTGTGTGGAAGACGATGCAGGGGACGATGAGGTCCTAGACCCTACACGGAATGAAAGTCGTGCCACTGACTTTCATAGTTCAGAGGAAGAGGCAGTGGTTAGACCGAGCCAAAGAGTACAAAAGAGGGAGCAGGGGGCAAAAGCAGAACAGCCACCGCCAAGATTGTTCGCCTACTACTGGCCACCGCCACCAGGGACTAAGCACCCCAAAAGCAGCTTCAAGGAGTTCCCTGGCATGGCACTTCTTTAAACAATGTGCTGACGACAAGACCCGAGTGGTTTGCATGCTGTGCCATCAGAGCCTAAAGCGAGGCATTAACGTTCAGAAACTTAGCACAACCTGCATGACAAGGCATCTACATGCAAAGCATGAACTGCAGTGGAGTAAACACCTTAAAAGCAAGGAACTCACTCTGGCTCCCCCTGCTCCCTCTTCTGCTGCTATCTTGGCCTCTTCCTCCGCCTCGGGAGGAATGTTGGCACCTGCCGCCCACCAAACAGAGGATGTGCCACCAACACCACCACCTCCGTCACCAAGCATCTCCACCATGTCACACGGCAGCGTTTAGCTCTCCATCTCACAAACTTTGGAGATAGACTGGTGGACACAGACAGCTTCAAACGGCTGATGGCGATGGCTGTCCCACAGTATGTTGTTCCCAGCCGCCACTATTTCTCCAAGAGAGCCGTGCCTTCCCTGCACAACCAAGTATCCGATAAAATCAAGTGTGCACTGCATAACGCCATCTGTGGCAAGGTCCACTTAACCACAGATACGTGGACCAGTAAGCGCGGCCAGGGACGCTATATCTCCCTAACTGCACACTGGGTAAATGTAGTGGCGGCTGGGCCCCAGACGGAGAGTTCTTTGGCGCACATCCTTCTGCCGCCAAGGATCGCAGGGCATCATTATTTGCCTCCTGTTGCCTCCTACTCGGCTTTCTCCTCCTCTTCTTCCACCT
Source organism: Bufotes viridis (assembly GCA_033119425.1). NCBI lineage: Eukaryota > Metazoa > Chordata > Amphibia > Anura > Bufonidae > Bufotes > Bufotes viridis. Next base: position 144,557,099 of record CM065592.1, on the reverse strand, counting down.
GCTCATCCAGTCAGCCATACACCTTCACCACCAACTTCAGCACAGCCCGGGGTAAACATCAGCAGGCCGTTCTGAAACTCATATGTTTGGGGGACAGGCCCCACACCGCGCAGGAGTTGTGGCGGGGTATTGAACAACAGACCGACGAGTGGTTGCTGCCGGTGGGCCTTAAGCCCAGCCTGGTGTTGTGCGATAATGGGCGAAATCTCGTCGCAGCTCTGGGACTAGCCTGTTTGACGCACATCCCCTGCCTGGCGCATGTGCTGAATTTGGTGGTGCAGAAGTTACTTTACAACTACTCTGACAAGTCAGAGCTGCTACATAAAGTGCGGGCCGTCTGTGCGCGCTTCCGGCGTTCACATCCTGCCGCTGCTCGCCTATATGCGCTACAGCGTAATTTCGGCCTTCCCGCTCACCGCCTCATATGCGACATGCCGACCAGGTGAAACTCCACCTTGCACATGCTGGAGAGACTGTGGAGTTTCAGCTGCAGTACGCACGGGTCAGTCGCACTGCGGAACAGCTACACTTCACCACCAATGACTGGGCCTCCGAGCCAGACCTGTGTGCCTTGTTGCGCTGTTTCGAGTACTCCACCAACATAGCCAGTGGTGATGACGCCATTATCAGCATTACAATACCACTTCTATGTCTCCTTGAGAAAACACTTAGGGTGATGATGGAAGAGGAGGTGGCCCAGGAGGAGGAGGAGGAGGAAGAGGGGTCATTTTTAGCAATTTTAGGCCAGTCTCTTAGAAGTGGCTCAGAGGGAGGTTTTTTGCAAAAGCAGAGGCCAGGTACAAATGTGGCCAGCCAGGGCCCACTACTGGAGGACGAGGAGGACGAGGATGAGAAGGTGGAGGAGGATGAGGATGAAGCATGTTCACAGCGGGGTGGCACCCAACGCAGCTCTTGCCCATCACTGGAGCGTGGCTGGGGGGAAACGGAGGACGATGACGATACGCCTCCCACAGAGGACAGCTTGTACTTACCTCTGGGCAGCCTGGCAAACATGAGCGACTACATGCTGCAGTGCCTGCGCAACGACAGCAGAGTTGCCCACATTTTAACGTGTGCGGACTACTGGGTTTCCACCCTGCTGGATCCCCGGTACATAGACAATGTGCACACCTTACTTTCTGCACTGGAGCGTGATAGGAAGATGCGCGAGTACAAGTGCACGTTGGTAGATTTTCTACTGAGAGCATTCCCAAATGTCACAGGGGAACAAGTGGAAGCCCAAGGTGAAGGCAGAGGAGGAGCAACAGGTCGCCAACGCAGCTGTCACGGCCAGCTCCTCTGAGGAATGTTTAGCATGGCAGAGATGTGGAAAAGTTTTGTCACCAAGCCACAGCTAACTGCACCACCACCTGATACGGAACGTGTTAGCAGGAGGCAGCATTTCACTAACATGGTGGAACAGTATGTGTGCACACCGCTCTACGTACTGATTGATGGTTCGGCCCCATTCATTTTCTGGGTCTCCAAATTGTCCACGTGGCCAGAGCTAGCCTTTTATGCCTTGGAGGTGCTGGCCTGCCCAGCTGCCAGCGTTTTGTCTGAACGTGTATTCAGCACGTTGGCTGTGGACAGGCAATTACTGACAAACGCAGCTGCCTGTCCACAGCCAACGTGGACAAGCTGACGTTCATAAAAATAAACCAGGCATGGATCCCACAGGACCTGTCCATTCCTTGTGCAGAATAGACATTTATAACTACCTCCCCTTAACCATATATTCTTGTACTCCAGGGCACTTCTTAATTGAATCCTCTTTTTTTAATTTTACCATTATTTTGCAGGGCAACCCAAAGTTGAATGAACCTCTCCTCCTTCTGGGTGCCAGGGGCCTGAGTCTATGAATGAGGCCTGTGGCACTGCAGGCAGACATGAATCCTGTTTGGCTGTGATGAGAACATCAACTCCCATAGCATTCCCACCTGATGCCACCCCAACCTCCTATTCCACATCCTCCTCCTCCAAGTTGCCAATTGATATTGGTTCATTTTTATTTATTTTATTCTATTTTAAGTCCCTATCCACATTTGTTTGCAGGGGATTTAGCTACATTTTGCTGCCTTTTGCAGCCCTCTAGCCCTTTCCTGGGCTATTTTACTGTCTTTTTAGTGCCCAAAAGTTCGGGTCCCCATTGACTTCAATGGGGTTCGGGTTCGGGGTGAAGTTCGGTTCGAGTTCGGATCCCGAACCCGAACACTTTCGGGAAGTTCTGCCGAATTTCTCGAACCTGAACATCCAGGTGTTCGCTCAACTCTAGTGCTCACCTACTTCATATTAATGGTTTTGTCACTAGATTAGGCCAAGATTATTTAAGCTTGTGCTAGAGACACTGTTTTTGGATGTAGTACAGTATATGTCACAGAACGCCACACACTATGGAAAGTAGAATAGGCCCAGATAATTTAAATTTGCTCTAAATAAACAGTTTTCGGATGGAGTACTTTATATGTCTCAGAAAGCCACACACTATGTAGACTAGATTAGGTCCAAATAATTTAAACTTGCGCTAAATAAACAGTTTTCAGATGGAGTACTGTATATGTCACAGAAACCCACACACTATGGACACTAGATTATGCACAGATAATTTAAATTTGCGTTACAGACACTGTTAGTGGATGTAGTACAGTATATGTCACAGAAAGCCACACACTATAGAGACTAGATTAGGCTTAGATAATTTAAATTTGCGCTAAAGAAACAGTTTTCGGATGGAGTACTGTATATGTCACAGAAAACAGCACACTATGGACACTAGATTAGGCCCAGATTATTTTAATTTAATCTAAGGAAATAGTTTTTGCAGTACTGTATATGTCACAGATGTGTATTAAACGCACACATTATAGACAATAAATGTGGCGCTGATTATTTGTTTTCACGCAAAAAGACACAGTCTGCGGATGATGAACAGTATATGTCACTCATAGGTATTAAAGAAAAATATCTTGCTGTATCTTGCTACAGTAGTCCTTAAACGGACTTGGGGTCTTTGAAAAGCTTTTGGTAGTAAAAACAGCAAATTTCTCTCCCTGCACTATATGTCCCTTCCTCAGCACAGATGTCCCTGAGACTGATCAATTTAGCTCTGGTAAAAATATATTGCTGCTCTCAAACACACACACACAGTAGTCCTTAAAAGGACTTTTGGGTCTTTGAAAAGCTTTCTTAGAATAAGAACTGTGAATTTTGCTTCCTACACTGTCTTTCCCTTGCTACTCTCTGCTCTCCCTGACGATGACTGATCCGTGCACATGTCATCGGGTGCTATATGGCACCGGATGACAAGTGTCGGCCAGCCAGTTGCTGTAATGCCAGTAGCTAACATGGCTATGGCATTATAGTGAAGGGCTTTACTTACCTGCACGTTTATTGGCTGCTTAGAATGCGGCAAACATGCGTGGAGGAGACTCGAGTATTGCGCTCGAGCACATGTGGTACTCGGTCGAATACCGTCATGGGCCAGGCATTGCGATGCTCGAGCTGAACCGGTATTCGGCCGATCATGCTCGCTCAGCACTAGCAATTAACCAAAATTTAACTAATTATATAGTGGAGGCTGAGTGGATTTTGTCTGACTGATTTAAATGAAATTCTCCCAGGAAACCCATTATACAATTATTTAGCGGGGTATAGGGCCTTAATTACTACATCCTTTTCTGTTTATTTATTAACAAAAATGTAAAAAAATATATATATTTTTATCTGTAGAGGAACATCTCTGCCTTTTTCTATCACTTGCCTAAGGTTCATAAGTCTCTGCAAAACACTTCCTATTATATCTGGGATAGGTTAATTTACTAGTTTGCCATGGATAATTGATACTCACCTACAGAAACATGTGATTCTTTGGCCCTCGTATCTCAGGGACTCATCTCAGTCATCATTTAGTTTCTGGTCATATTGAGTTTTTAGACCTAGTGATTTCATGGGATGATGAGGCTAAATTAGTTACCATACCTATTTTCAGATTGTAGTCATTAACAGTTATTTGGACTTTAAGAGCACCCACTATACACCACGGCTCAAGAATTTAAGTCAGGAAAAGTTTTGAAATATGAAACCTTTTTCAAGAAAGTTCTCACTACCAACTTAATGGAGAGAAATTACCCAAAAATCTAATCAAGGTAACATTTATCAAGGCATCTAACTTGACATAAAGGATTGTTTGGAGCAACCGCATGGAGTACACAATGACAATGGTTTAAAACAAAATGTTATTACTACTTATAACACTGGCCACAAAGAAATAAGATGTACAGTATTTTACAATGTCTCTGGCATATAAATGTGACCCTTACTTGAGATACTGCATATTAGTTAGACCTGCCCTCACTTTCAGATGCTCTACTACTCTTAAAAATATCTTGGCCCCTAGCAGGCTATGTAAATATAATCCAGTTATTTGCTTTTGGGGTTTGGAAGGAAGGAGAGTATGTAGGTGGGAAATGCCCCGTTTCCTGTGTTGCAGGAATATTACCCACAGAGCCACAGATTGATTGAATGCTTTATAAATAATGAGTTAAAATGTTTCCATCTATGGGCAACTTTTAAAGGGGTTGTCCGGTTACTAGAGATAAGCGAACACCTGGAAGTTCGGATTCGGGAAGTTCGGCCGAACTCGACCCAAACTTTATACCGAATCCGAACCCCATTGAAATCAATGGGGACCCGAACATTTAGGCACTAAAAAGGCTGTAAAATAGTCCAGGAACGGGCTAGAGGGCTGCCAAAGGCAGCAAAATGTAGGTAAATCCACTGCAAACAAATGTGGATAGGAAAATGAATTAAAATGAAATAAAATAAATAAAATTTAACCAATATCAATTGGAGAGAGGTCCTACTGCAAGGAATCATGCGTCATATCACCCAACACTGGAGAAGGCCACTTTCAGTTATTTTAGCCCCAGCACCAAGACAGAGGAGAGAGTTCCCACAGCAAGGAATCATGCGTCATGTCACCCACCACTGGAGAAGGCCACTTTCAGTTATTTCAGCCCAGCACCCAGACCGAGGATACAGGTCCCACATCAAGGAATCATGCGTCATATCACCCACCACTGGAGAAGGCCACTCAGATATTTCGGCCCCAGCACCCAGACAGAGGAGAGATGTCCCACAGGAAGGAATCATGCGTCATATCACCCACCACTGGAGAAGGACACTCAGTTATTTCGGCCCCAGCACCCAGACAGAGGAGAGAGGTCCCACAGCAAGGAATCATGCGTCATATCACCCACCACTGGAGAAGGCCACTTTAAATTATTTCAGTTCAGCACCCAGACCGAGGATACAGGTCCCACATCAAGGAATCATGCGTCATATCACCCACCACTGGAGAAGGCCACTTTCAGTTATTTCGGCCCCAGCACCCAGACAGAGGAGAGATGTCCCACAGGAAGGAATCATGCGTCATATCACCCACCTCTGGAGAAAGCAACTCAGTTATTTCGGCCGCAGCACCCAGACAGAGGAGAGAGGTCCCACAGCAAGGAATCATGTGTCATATCACCCACCACTGGAGAAGGCCACTTTCAGTTATTTCAGCCCAGCACCCAGACCGAGGATACAGGTCCCACATCAAGGAATCATGCGTCATATCACCCACCACTGGAGAAGGCCACTCAGTTATTTCGGCCGCAGCACCCAGACAGAGGAGAGAGGTCCCACAGCAAGGAATCATGCGTCATATCAACCACCACCGGAGAAGGCCACTCTCAGTTATTTCGGCCCCGCCACCCAGACAGAGGAGAGGTTCATTCAACTTTGGGTTGCAACGCAAGATCATGGTAAAGTTAAAAAAATGAGGATTCAATAAAGAAGTGCCCCGGAGTACAAGAATACATGGTTGAGGGGAAGGCAGTTATAAATCATTTTTATAAACGTCAGCTTGTCCACGTTGGCTGTGGACAGGCGGCTGCGTTTGTCAGTAATGACGCCACCTGGCGTGCTGAATACAGGTTCAGACAAAACGCTGGCCGCCATGCAGGCCAGCACCTCCATAAAAGGCTAGCTCTGGCCACGTGGACAATTTGAAGACCCAGAAGTTGAATGGGGCCAAACCATCAGTCAGTACGTGGAGGGGTGTGCAGACGTACTGTTCAACCATGTTAGTGAAATGCTGCCTGCTGCTAACACGTTCCGTATCAGGTGGTGGTGCAGTTAGCTGTGGCGTGGAGACAAAACTTTTCCACATTTCTACCATGCTATCCCTGCCCTCAGAGGAGCGAGCCGTGACACAGTTGCATTGGCGACCTCTTGCTCCTCCTCTGCCTTCGCCTTGGGCTTCCACCTGTTCCCCTGTGACATTTGGGAATGCTCTCAGAAGCGCCTCTACCAGAGTGCGCTTGTACTCGCGCATATTTCTATCGCTCTCCAGTGCAGGAAGTAAGGTGGGCACATTGTCTTTGTACCGGGGATCCAGCAGGGTGGCAACCCAGTAGTCCGCACACGTTAAAAACTACGGATGGTTGCGAGTACAAAACTTCCTTCCAACGTGTTTCAGGCAGTACGCTGTCCTTCGTCAGGGAAATAGAATACGATAGTGCTGCTGGATTCCTTGTATATATGCACTTTCTCTGAATGACCACACTTTAACTCTTTACTTCCCCTCTTGTAATATGTTCTAATACCTATCCAGTAGAGTTGAGCGAACACCTCGAAGTTCGGGTTCACCGGGTTCGGCCGAACTTCATCGTAAAGTTCGAATTTGGGACCCGAACTTGACCCCAAACCCGTACCCTATTGAAGTCAATGGGGACCTGAACTTTTGGGCACTAAAGTGCTGGAAATGCGCTGCAAAAGGCAGCAAAATGTGCTTAAGAGCATGGCAAAATAAAATAAAATAAATAAAAATTAATTATTAACCTGCAACTCAGAGGAGGAGGTGGATGTGGAGTCGGAGGTTCAGGAGGCGGTAAATGTAGTGGAAGCAGCGATGGAGGAGGAGGTAGCCAACAATGTTTTTTTTTTTTTTATTATTATTATTATTATTATTGCGGTAGCTCCCAAAATAATGGGACAAATAAGAAAAAGAAAACAAAGAATAAGTGCACTTGAGTACAAGAATGTATGGTTGAGGCCGGTATAAATGTCTATTCTGCACAAGGTACAGACAAGCTTGTCCACGTTGACTGTGGACAGGTGTCTGCCTTTGTCTTTAATGAGGTACCCTGCCGTGCTAAATACTATGTTCAGACAATACACTGGCTGCAGGGCAGGCCAGCACCTCCAAGGCATAAAGGGAAAGCTGAGGCCATGTGAACAATTTGGAGACCCAGAAGTAGAATGGGGCAACACCATCAGTCAGTACGTGTAGGCGTATTCACATGTACTGATCCACCATGTTGTTCAAATGCTGCCTCCTGCTAAGATGTTCCATATCAGCTGGTGGTGCCAGTTGCTGTGGCGTGGGGACAAAGCTTTTCCACATGTCGGTCATGCTAACCCTGCCTTGTGAGGCTGTGACCCAGCTGTGTTGGCGACCTGTGTTGGCGACCTCATACTCCTCCTCCTCCTCTGCCTTTGCCTTGTGCTTCCACTTGTCCCCCGGTGTCAGTTGGGAATGCCCTCAGGAGCGCGTCTACCAGCGTGCACTTGTAGTTACGCATCTGCCTATCACACTCCACTGAGGGAATTAAGGACGGCACTTGTAATGGGTATCCAGCAGGGTGGCAACCCAGTAGTCAGCACAAGTTAAAATGTGGGCAACTCTGCGGTCATTGCGCAGGCACTGCAGCATGTAGTCGCTCATGTGTGCCAAGCTGCCCAAAGGTAAGGATGATATTTCCTCTGTGGGTGGTGTATCGTCTGTGTCCTCCGTATCCCCCCAGCCACGCTCCAGTGATGGCCATGAGCAGCGTTGGGTGCCACCCTGCTGTGAACAAAGTTCCTCCTTCTTCTCCTCTACCTCATCCTCCAGAACTGTGCCCTGGCTGGCCAAATGTGTACCTGGCCTCTGCTGGTGCAGGAAGCCACCCTCTGAGCCACTTCTGAATGACTGGCCTGAAACCCTTTGAAATGCCCCACCTTCCTCCTCCTCTTCCTCCTGTGCGTCAGCACCACTGGCCATGTAGGTTGAGTACTCACTGCAACAAGGCACACAGGTCTCGCATGGACTGACATCTGCGTTCTGCAGCTGAAACTCCACTATCGCCCGCTGCTGCTCGCACAGTCTCTCCAGCACATGCAAGGTGGAGTTCCACCTGGTGGGCACGTCACATATGAGGCGGTGAGCGGGAAGGCCATAGTTACACTGCAGCACAAACAGGCGAGCAGCAGCAGAGTGAGAACACCGAAAGTGCGCAAAGACGGACCGCAGGGTATCGGGACTCTAGTTCGGCTTAGGAGTCCCTGCTCTGACTCCATAAAGATCTATGCTCTAAATATATAATAACATGTGTAAATATATTATGGCAAAAAAATAAAAATAAAATATATATATAAATATATATTTAAATTAAGTTTAGCCTCTATTTCTGAAAAAGTTTGTGACAGGATTTGAACTTCTGCATCACAGCCCAGAATTTAGTCACAAAAATAAAAATAAAAAAAATATAAGACTTCCACTGTATATTGGAATACTTACTATTAGTAAGTATTCCTCTACAGTAGGAGTCTCATATTTTTTTTAGTAACTAGTTATGCAGCTATTATAGCTGAGGGGGTAAAATGCCTTGCTCTAATGCAGAAGGTCATGAGTTTGAATCCCAGCAGAAAGTTTTCTAAAGATACAGGCTAAATTAGATTTAAATACACTGGGTGTCCCCAAGCACTGACTCTATATATGGAGATAGCTATATATGGTGTCAGAGCAGGGACTACTAAGCCTCGGACTCACACTGAGGGATTCCCTTACTGTACAGCAATCTTCTGCATATAAATAGTGGCTAAATTAGATTTAATTACACTGTTTCGAGCACACGCGGTGTTCGGCCAAACTCCACGATGTGCCGAGCATAGTGGTGCTCGAGCCGAACTGGTGTTTGGCCAAGCATACTTGCTCAACACTGCTATTTATTTTTCTGTACTTTAACCCTTTGCTTCAAATATTTTCTGCATATAATCCGCCGCTTTTATACTCTTTCAACTTTCTTTAGAAATAAAACTATTAGCATCTGATGGTTTGTTAAAAGTCTTTGTGCATAATTTATTTGCTTTAATAAAAACAGGTCTAAAAAATGAATCTCTTTATTGCTACAACTAGGTGTAAATTTCAAATAAAAATAATTTTTGTTTATATTTTTTAAAAACTCCTGTAATTTTTCTCCCCCCCCCTTCCAAATACAAATGATATCATCAATAAAATGCCGCCATAGGACGAGGTCTGCCCGGAGCTCGCCATTTGGGTGTATGACTAATTGTTCCCACCATCCTACGTATATATTGGCGAACCACGTCCCCATCGCAGTCCCCCATGTCTGAAGGTAAAAATCTTCATCATAAATAAAATAATTTTTCTGTAGAATAAACATAATATATTCTCCTATGTATTCAATCTGTGTTTTTGGCATCTCACCTTTTGCTTTCAAAAAGATTTTGCGGCATCGCAGTCTTTTTTGTTTTCAATAAAGGTTTTTAATAAAAAATAGTTAAGAAAAAATACTTAAATAGTTAAATAGTTTTAAATAGTTTAAGAAAATAAACGCCCCTTTCACCCGATTTTATAATAAAAAATAGAAAAAAAAAGAAAAAAAAACACATATTATGTATCGCTGTGTCCATAACGACCAGCTTTATACATATATCACATGATCAACCCCATCTGATGAACACCAAAAAAAATAAAATAAAAACTGTGTCAAAAGCCATTTTTGTCATCATACATCACAAAAAGTGCAACACCAAGCAATTAAAAAGGTGTATGTACCAAAAAATGATACCAATAAAACCGTCCCCTCATTCCGCATAAAATGAGCCCCTAAATAAGCTCAAAATTGCCAAAATGCTATTATTGGTTAAACTTAAATAAATAAGAAAAACTACACATATTAGGTATTGCCCCGTCCATAACAATCTGCTCTATAAAATATCACATGATCTAACCCCTCAGGTGAATGCTGGAAAAATAACTAAATGAAAACTATGCCAAAATTATCAATTATTTGGTCGCCTTGCCCCATAAAGTGTAATAATGAATGACTAAAAAATCATATGTACCCAAAAATGGTACCAAAAAAAACATCAACTCTTCCTCCAAAAAACAAGCCCCTGCAAAAGATGATCAGCAGAAGAAAAAAAAATAAGGTGCTCAGAAAATAGAGACACAAAAACAATATTTTTTTTCAAAAATGTGTTATCATGCAAAACTGAAACAAACAAACAAACAGACAAAGAAAGTGGACATATTTGATATCATTGCATCTGTAACATCCTGCTCTATAGAAATAGCACATAATCTACGCTGTCAGATGAATGTTGTAATAAAAAAATAAAATAAAACTGTCCCATTTTTTGGTTACCTTAATTCACACAAAGCGTAATACAGAGCAATTAAAAATCATATGTACCCCAAAATAGTACCAATAAAACTGGAACCTTATCCCCTAGTTTCCAAAATGGTGTCACTTTTTGGGAGTTTCTACTGTAAGGGTGCATTAGTGGGGCTTCAAATGGGACATGGCATCTAAAAATCAGTCCAGATAAATCTGCCTTCACAAAACCATATGGCGCTTCTTTTCTTCTGTGCCCTGCCGTGTACACTTACATTGGTTTACTACCAAATGTGGGATGTTTCTGTAAACCGCAGAATCATGGTAATAAATATTGAGTTTTGTGTTAAAAAAAAATTAATTAAAATGGAAATCTGCCAAATAGTAACAATTTGAAATGTCATCTCCATTTTCCTTTAATTCTTGTGGAACACCTAAAGAGTTAACAACGTTTGTAAAATCAGTTTTAAGTACCTTGAGGGGTGTAGTTTCTACAATGGTGTCATTTATGGGTGCTTTCCACTATGTAAGCCCAACAAAGTGACTTCAGACCTGAACTGGTCCTTAAAAAGTGGGTTCGGGAAATTTTTTACAAATTTTTAAAAAAGGTGAAATATATTGACTCAAATTTATGACTATCTTCATGATACAATGTGTCCCGAGAAAACAATCTCAGAATGGCTTGGATAAATAAAAGTGTTACAAAGTTATTGCCACATAAATTGACACGTAGGATTTGCAAAAAATGGCCTGGGCAGGAAGGTGAAAACTGGCCCGGGTTTGAAAGGGTTAAGATTTGTAACGTATGTTTGATGTCTTTCAAATATGTGGGGAGAGATTGAGTATATGGTTGTAAATGCTGGTCTATATATTTAGAGAGAGAGCCAGTTAGACAATCTATACCTGACACTATAGGTCTTCATGAAGGTTTTTTCATATCTTTATGTATTTTGGGATTATAATAGAAAGCAGCAATTCTCGGATGTGTTTAATTAATAAATGCTACTTCCTCTTTCTTTTTAGAATACCCTGGTTTCTCCCTTTTTGAACAAGTTCTTTCAATCATTTTTAAAACTGTTCTGTTGGATCCCTTTTAATCCGTTGTACATTCTAATTTATTATAACAATTACTAATATACTAAGGATTTTTTGGTTATTTTTACTCTCCTTATTTCATTTGTTACTTGAGTCATGAATGTGTTGAGAGCTGATGAATATTCTTGTAGGGGATGATACTTTGATTTCAATATTAAATCTGTTTGTTTAAACTGGTCCTCAACTGTAACATTTATCTCTTCTCTCTTTTTACTTCCTTTGTTATTCTCTTTTCATAAAGTATTTTTTCAATGCTAATTTTCTCATACATTTCCGTATTCCTATAAATGCATCAAACTTATTAAAGAAACACCATAGGGGCAAATTTAAATTCCTTTTCTAAAATATTTTGTTCTCCATTAGTAAGTTTATACGGACTTAGATTATAGATTTTTTGTCCCAAGCCTTCCTCTAACCCGTCATCTTTTATTTGTCGTTTTTTCCTTTTGGTGAATTTACAAACCCCCATACTTCCCCTTTTTTGTTTCCATTCTTTCGGACCTGAAAAAAAATCCTGTTTCACCGTCTTTTTAATGATAGGTTTGATGTTACTCTATCTCTCTTTACACCCTTTTTAACTGTTCTCTCCATGGTCGGTCGTTCAATTGATTCTTCTTCTTCTATTTCTACCTGATCGTTACTAAGCTGACTCAGAGGGTTGAATCTGTTCTGGATGGGGAATTCTGGGTTAATTATATCATCCAGTAAAGAATCTCTTTCCAAATAGGTGATTTGTTTATAATGCCACATTCCCTGTAGGCAGCTAGATTACCCGTTAGCAAGTTTTACATCTAGTAATATGTCTGAACTTTGTTGGGATAGAAAAGAACGTATTCAAAGAGCGCAAACCACCTTTGGACCACATAAGGTACATGAGACGGGCACCAATGGGGATAAAAACGCATATTTTGCTTACATTAGAACCAAATTTCAACAGTTAAAACATTTACTAATTAGAGAGTTGAAAGATCTATGGGAAATAACTTTGCCGTGGCCATAAATATAGAAATTCAGGAATTGTTTAAAAAATTAAGACCTTGGAAAGAATGGTAAATAGTAGGGTTGAGCGAACACCTGGAAGTTCGGTTGCACCAGGATAGGACGAACTTCGCCGCAAAGTTCGAGTTCGGGACCTGAACCTGATCCGAACTCCATTGAAGTCAATGGGGACGCGAACTTTGTGGCACTAAAATGGCTCTAAAAAAGTCATAAAAAGTGCTAGAGGGCTGCAAAAGGAAGCAGTGGATGAGGAGGTGGTAGCCAATATTGTTTTTGTAGTTTTTTTAATTTTTATTTTTTTCCCTTTATTTTTTATAAATTTGGGAAGACCCCAAAACATTGGGATATAGAAAAGAGAATGCAAAGAGAAAGTGAGCTGGAGTAGAACACTTGCTGGGTGCCGGCAGTATAATTGTCTATTCTGCACAAGGTACAGATGAGTCCTGTGGGATCCATGCCTGGTTCATTTTAATGAACATGAGCTTGTCCACATTGGCTGTGGACAGGCAGCTTGCGCTTGTCTATGATCACCACCCCTGCCATGTTAAACACACGTTCGGACAATACACTGGTCGCAGGGCGAGCCAGCACCTCCAAGGCGTAAAGGGCAAGCTCAGACCATGTGTCAATTTTGGAGACCCAGAAGTTGAATAGGGAAAACCCATCAATCAGTATGTGTAGTTGTGTGCACATGTACAGTTCCAACATGTTGCTGAAATGCTGCCTCCTACTAAGACATTTCACATCAGCTGGTGGTGCTGGTTGTTGTGGCATGCTGACAAAGCTTTTCCACATTTTAGCCATGCTAAACCTCCCTTCTGAAGTGTTGATGGTGCCCCAGCTGCGTTGGTGACTACTTTCTCCTCCACTGCCTTCAGCTTGTGCTTCCACTGAGCCCCCGCTGTCTCGTGGGAATGGCATCAGCAGCGTGTCTACCAGCGTGCACTTGTACTCGTGCATCTTCTGATCACTCGCCAGTGATGGAATTAAGGATGGCACGTTGTCCTTGTAGCGGAGATCCAGCAGGGTGGCCATCCAGTAATCAGCACTGGTTAGAGTGTGGGCAACTTAGCGGTCATTGCGCAGGCACTGCAGCATGTTGTCACTCATGTGTGCCAAGTTTGGGAAACATATGACTTTTTGATCACTTGGTATTAAAATTTTTGTGAGGTGGGGGGACAAAAAATGTCTGTTTTGGCACAGTTTGTATATATTTTTTTTACGTATTTCATCTGTCTGGGTAGATCATGTGATATTTTAATAGACCTGATCGTTACAGATGTGAAAATACCTAATATGTCTGTTTTTTTTTTAACCACTATGGGATTTTAACTTTTGTGTAAGGCATCAGGCTGCCATAGCAGCGATCGGGTACTTGTCACCACAGTGCGGGGACCCGATGGGGTAAGAGAGGGAGCCCGTCCCTGTGCAAACCGCGCATATACCATGGTCAGCTTTGACCGCGGCATACAATGGGTTGATGCGCCAGTGTTTTCACCGATGCTGGCATATACAGCAGGGGCTCAGGTGTCAGTAATATCTGGGCCCCTTCCTCTGATCAAAATTCACCAGAATCGAATCACCAAAAATTCGGTTTCAGATGAAACTTCAAATTTTCCAATGTTCAAGTTTAATCAAATTTGTGTTAAATTGATATGTCTGTCTCTAGATTTAACCAATTGCTGTGCTTTACCTGTACTTACCGTGCTTTCCCAGTGAGTACAGACAAAATACAGCTTTAGTGATAAACCTTAAAGCAGGGCCCCTCCAAATCTCCTTATAGCAGGACTTTCTGGGGTTTGGGAAAGCCCTAATCACGTGTTACGTATCAGTGACTGCTATAGTTATCTTCTTGCAATTTTCAGTTAATTGAATGAATAGCCTTATCTTTTGGCCACAATCAAATGAATGAAACATATGCCAAATACTGTTACATGGCGCAACTCAAACAAAATTGTGTTTGTTTTTTTTGTTTTTGTTTTTTTTATCTTTGTTTGTTTAATGCCCTCAATATTTGTGAGAAATCAGAATCAAACTAATCAGAACTTCAGGCTAAAAGAAAACCCAAATCAAAACACAATCATGTGTACATTATATTACATCTGTCATAAAGACCTTAAGGGCTTGATGCAAAATATATGAATTTACAATCTTCTACATAATGTGATTATATCTGCTTATTCCTGTATCTTTGTGTTTTTTCCATGTTGACATTCTTCAGTATCATTTTTGATAAACACCATCTGGTACTGCACTTGCTACCTGTATGAAACACAGAATGTGCACAGAATCATAATGCAGCTCTCACTTTTTGCTATTTGCAGACTCTAAAAAGTGTCCTTTGATATTTGTCATATTTTTCATAAAATTAACTGAAAAACATATTCAGAATCCTGGCTTCTGTCATTAGACTACTTCTTGAAATTCATCATGTCATTGTAAATGATTGCATGTTATTGTCTCTCTGTTACATTCCTACACAGTTTTACAAGTTAGATGGCATATGTCAACACAATTAAGATAAGCATTTAACAGTCATAAAATTAAGTGTATATTGTTTTCCACTGCTTGCATTCATATTATAAAAAAATTATGTAGATACCAGAGTTTATAGATGATGTACTTGAACGTGTCAAATGCATTCACATAAAAGGGCAAACATAGAATTAAATTACTGTAATTTTTCCCACAGAAAAAGTCTCAAATTATAGTCTACTTTGATGTTTTCAGTATAAAATATAATATGCAGAACTTTAAAAGGGAAATAAAGTGAAAATGTTAATTTTGATATGTCATTGATACATAAAGGTTGCGTCACATTGGTGATGTCTGATCTTGGGCCATCAAAGATCAGGTGCGCTGGATGAGGCATTATCATACATTGCTTTAAGACTGGGTTTCAAAATTTAGCTTTATAATGTCGTTTTTTAAGCCAAAGTCAGGAAAAAATCATAAATGGAGGACAGGTATACAGGAAAGACTTTGTTTTCTCCTCTTTTTGAATTCACTTCTGGCTTTGGCTTAAAAAAACTACATTAAAAAAATTGATCATGTACACACATTCTAAACAAAGAGGAATTTTTTATGTGTTTTATCTCACCCTTGAAGAAAAACTGAAGAATAACATTCAACATCTCCTACCAAAGATCAGTGAAAAATGCTTTCCATCCAGACTGTATCAAGAGGCCTTAGGCCTCTTTCACAAAAAGCAAGTTTTCCATCAGGACGTGTGTTGTGTGTTGTGAACGGACAGCATCCGGACTGAATCCTGACCCATTCATTTCAGTGGATATCACTGATCATCTCTGCATTCAAGAAAAATCGCAGAATATTATATGGTTTCTTGTGTGTTTTTCACGCCTAGCCCCATAGAAATAAATGGGGCTTGTGTGAGAAAAGGAAGGCTTTTAGATGCAATGCAATTTTTATTGATGGATGCTAGGAGATGCTGAGTGTTATTCTTCAATTTTTCTTCACGCGCATGAAAAACTCATTGCATTTGTGGAAAAAGCTGAAACACTGAACTCAATCACAGATAAAACTGATTGAACTTGGGTGCAAAACAATCAGTTTTTTTACTGAACAGACCCTGAATCATTCCATATCGCTTGTGTTAAATAAGTCTTAGTCATCACCCATCTTCTCTCCTGTTAATCTCTGTTTTAGAGCTCATGCACACGACCGTATTTTGTTTCCTTGTCTGTTCCGTTTTTTTTGCTAATAGGATGCGGACCCATTCATTTTAATGGGTCCGCAAAAAATGCAGACAGCACACCATGCTGTCCCCATCTTGTATGTCCGTTCGGTAGCCCCGCAAAACAATAGAGCATGTCCTATTTTTTTTCTAGTTTGCGGATAAGGATAGGCATTATTACAATGAATCAGGAAAAATAACAGATCCACAAAAAAACGGATGTCATACGGACGCCATACTTTTTTTTGAGGATCCGCAGTTTGCGAACCGCAAAACACATAGAGTCGTGTGCATGAGGCCTATGGGTCGTTTATTTCACACACAGCATTTTTTTAAAAAAAAGCACTGCAGTTTTTTTTAATCTGTTTTTTAAGTCCTTCTTTTCCATTTCACATTCATTTTCAAACCACTTCTAGCTTTGGCTCAAAAACTGCATGAAACACTGCCACAAAAACAACATTGTTTTTTCTACTATGAATTAAAAGCTAATAAGAATAATCAAGGTGAAAGACTAAAGCCTGCAATACACATGAGAAAACCATTTGGGAGACAGTTATCTACTGTGAGATACTGAGATACACATGCATGCTAGGCTCAGTTGAGTATGCATGTGTTGTGAATAGGAGGGGAGAAAGGAATGTCCAGACAACATATGAGAATAAACGGACATCCATCCTTTATCTCCCCTGACAACTGTGTTGTGTGAAGAATAGAAGCAGAATTTGGTGCAAAGTTTAGGAAAACTTTGATTCAAAATTAGAGTTGAACGGACACCTGGATGTTAGGGTTCTACGAGTTCTACTGAACTTCACAAAATTGTTCTG
The DNA here is from genome assembly GCA_033119425.1 of Bufotes viridis. Classification (NCBI taxonomy): domain Eukaryota; kingdom Metazoa; phylum Chordata; class Amphibia; order Anura; family Bufonidae; genus Bufotes; species Bufotes viridis. Next base: position 144,540,039 of record CM065592.1, on the reverse strand, counting down.
GTTCGGGATCCGAACTTAACCCGAACTTGACCCCGAACCCCATTGAAGTCAATGGGGACCCGAACTTTTGGGCACTAAAATGGCTGTAAAATAGCCCTGGATTTAAAATAAAACAAAATAAATAAAATGAAACATTATTAATTGGCAACTCGGAGAAGGAGGTGGATGTGGAGCAGGAGTTTGAGGAGGCATCAGGTGGGAATGCAAACTGCAGTGCGTCTACCAGCGTGTGTTTCTAGTCACGCATCTTTTCATCAGTAACAGACGTTTTTACAAAATTTGGTTTCCTCCCAGCAATGCACAGCAGGGGATTATCACTGGCAAAAGTGGATTAATGTCACCCACCAATGGAACAGGTGATATTCAGAGATATAGGCCCCTGGCACCCAGACAGAGGAGAGGTCCATTCATGGCAAAACAGGCTTCATGTCTTCCACCAATGCAACAAACGATTTTCAGAAATGCAGGCCCATGGCACCCAGTCAGAGGAGAGGTTCATTCACGGCAAAACAGGCTTCTTGTCACCTACCAATGGAACAAACAATTGTCAGAAATGCAGGCCCCTGGCACCCAGTCAGAGGAGAGGTTCATTCACGGCAAAACAGACTTCATGTCACCCGCCAATAGAACAGGCGATTGTCACTAATGTAGGCCCCTGGCACCCAGACAGAGGAGAGGTTCATTCACGGAAAAAAGAGGATAATATCATCCACCAATGTAAAAGGCGATTTTCAGTAAGTTAGGCCCATGGCACTAAGACAGAGGAGAGGTTCATTTACTGTAAAAAGAGATTAATGTCATCCACCAATGGAACAGGCGATTGTCAGAAATGTAGGCCCCTGGCAACAAGACAGAGTAGAGGTTCATTCACGGCAAAAAGAGGTTAATGTCACCCACCATAGGAAACGGCGATTTTCAGTAAGTTAGGCCCCTGGCACCGAGACAGAGGAGAGGGTCATTCACGGCAAAAACAGGTTAATGTCACCCACCAATAGAACATTCGATTTTGAGTAAGTTAGGCCCCTGGCACACAGACAGAGGAGAGGTTAATTCATGGCAAAACATACTTCATGTCATCCACCAATGCAACAGGCGATTACCAGAAATGTAGGCCCCTGGCACCAAGACAGAGGAGAGGTTCATTCATTGCAAAACAGACTTTATATTACCCACTAATGGAATAGGCGATTGTCACTAATATAGGCCCGTGGCACCCAGACAGCGGAGAGATTCATTCAAGGTAAAAAGAGGTTAATATCAACCACCAATAGAACAGGCGATTTTCAGAAATGTAGGCCCCTGGCAGCCAGTAAGAGGAGAGGTTCATTCACGGCAAAAAAGGCTTCATGTCACCCATCAATGGAACAAGCGATTGTCGCTAATGTAGGCCACTGGCACCCAGACAGAGGAGAGGTTCATTCATGGCAAAAAGCGGTTAATGTCACCCACCAATGGAACAGGCGATTTTTAGTAAGTTAGGCCCATGGAACCCAGAGAGAGGAGAGGTTCAATCATGGCAAAAAGAGCTTAATGTCACCCACCAATGGAACAGGCGATTTCCTGTAAGTTAGGCTCCGGCACACAGACAGAGGAGAGGTTCATTCATGGCAAAAAGAGGTTAATGTCACCCACCAATGGAACAAGCAATTTTTAGTAAGTTAGGCCCCTGGCACCCAGACAGAGGAGAGGTTCATTCATGGCAAGAAGAGGTTAGTGTCACCCACCAATGGAACAGACGATTTTTAGTAAGTAAGGCCCCTGGAACCCAGACAGAGGAGAAGTTCATTCACGGCAAAACAAACTTAATTTCCTCCACCAATGCAACAGGCGATTTTCAGAAATGTAGGCCCCTGGCACGCAGACAGAGGAGAGGTTCATTCATGGCAAAAAGAGGTTAAAGTCACCCACCAATGGAACAGGCAATTTTCAGAAATGTAGGTCTCTGGCACCCAGGCAGAGGAGAGGTTCATTCACGGCAAAAAAGGCTTCATGTCACCCACCGATGGAACAAGCAATTGTCGCTAATGTAGGCCCCTGGCACCCAGACAGAGGAGAGGTTCATTCATGGCAAAAAGCGGTTAATGTCACCCACCAATGGAACAGGCGATTTTTAGTAAGTTAGGCCCATGGAACCCAGACAGAGGAGAGGTTCAATCATGGCAAAAAGAGCTTAATGTCACACACCAATGGAACAGGTGATTTCCAGGAAGTTAGGCCCCTGGCACATAGAAAGAGGAGAGGTTCATTCATGGCAAAAAGAGGTTAATGTCACCCACCAATGGAACAGGCGATTTTTAGTAAGTTAGGCCCCTGGCACTCAGAGAGAGGAGAGGTTAATTCACAGCAAAAAGAGAATAATGTCACCCACCAATGGAGCAGGCAATTTTCAGAAATGTAGGCCCGTGGCAACAAATCAGAGGAAGTTTCATTCACAGCAAAATAGGCTTCATGTCACCCACCAATGGAACAGGCGATTGTCACTAATGTAGGCCCCTGGCACCCAGACAGAGAAGAGGTTCTTTCACAGAAAAACAGGCTTCATATCCTCCACCAATGCAACAGGCGATTTTCAGAAATGTAGGCCACTGGCACCCAGACAGAGGAGAGGTTAATTTATGTCAAAAAGAGTTTATTGTGACCAACCAATGGAACAGGCGATTTTAAGTAAGTATTCCCCTGGCACACAGACAGAGGAGCGGATCTTTCACGGCAAAACAGGCTTCATGTCACCCACCATAGGAACAGGTGATTGCAACTAATGTAGGCCCCTGGCACCCAGTCAGAGGAGAGGTTCATTCACGGCAAAAAGAGGTTAATGTCACCCACCAATGGAACAGGCGATTTCTAGTAAATTTGGCCCTTGGCACCCAGAGAGAGGAGAGGTTAATTCACAACAAAAAGAAGTTAATGTCACCCACCAATGGAACAGGCGATTTTTAGTAATTTAAGCCCCTGGCACCCAGACAGAGGAGAGTTTCATTCACGGCAAAACAGGCTTCATGTCCTCCACCAATATAGCAGGCGAATTACAGAAATGTAGACCCCTGGCACCAAGACAGAGCAGAGGTTCATTCACGGCAAAAAGAGGTTAATGTCACCCACCAATGAACAGGCGATTTTTAGTCAGTAAGGCCCCTGGAACCCACACAGAGGAGAAGTTCATTCATGGCAAAACAAACTTCATTTCCTCCACCAATGCAACAGGCGATTTTCAGAAATGTAGGCCCCTGGCACGCAGACAGAGGAGAGGTTCATTCATGGCAAAAAGAGGTTAAAGTCACCCACCAATGGAACAGGCAATTTTCAGAAATGTAGGTCCCTGGCACCCAGTTAGAGGAGAAGTTCATTCACGTCAAAACAGGCTTCCTGTCCTCCACCAATATAGCAGGCGAATTACAGAAATGTAGACCCCTGGCACCAAGACAGAGCAGAGGTTCATTCACGGCAAAAAGAGGCTAATGTCCCCCACCAATGGAACAGGCAATTTTCAATAAGTTAGGCCCCTGGCACCAAGTCAGAGGAGAGGTTCATCCACCAATTCAACAGGCGATTTTCAGAAATGTAGGCCCCTTTCACCCAGATAGACTAGAGGTTCATTCACAGCAAAAAGAGGTTAGTGTCATCCACCAATGGAACAGGCGTTTTTCAGAAATGTAGGCCCCTGGCACCCAGTCAGAGGAGAAGCTCATTCAAGGTAAAACAGGCTTCATGTCACCCACCAATAGAATAAGTGATTGTCACTAATGTAGGCCCCTGGCAGCCAGACAGAGCAGAGGTTCATTCACGGCAAAACAGGCTTCATGTCATTCACCAATGCAACAGCTGATTTTCAGAAATGTAGGCCTCTGGCACCCAGACAGAGGAAAGATTCTTTCACGGCTAAACAGGCTTCATGTCACCCACCAATGGAACAGGCTATTGTCACTAATTTAAGCCACTGGCACCCAGTCAGAGGAGAGGTTCATTCACAGGAATAAGAGGTTAATGTCACCCACCAATGGAACAGGCGATTTTTTGTAGGTTAGGCCCCTTGCACGCAGAAAGAGGAGAGGTTCATTAAAAGCAAAAAGAGGTTAGTGTCATCCACCAATGGAACAGGCATTTTTCAGAAATGTAGGCCCCTGGCACCCAGTCAGAGGAGAAGCTCATTCAAGATAAAACAGGCTTCATGTCACCCACCAATAGAATAAGTGATTGTCACTAATGTAGGCCCCTGGCACCCAGACAGAGCAGAGGTTCATTCACGGCAAAACAGGCTTCATGTCATTCACCAATGCAACAGCTGATTTTCAGAAATGTAGGCCTCTGGCACCCAGACAGAGGAAAGATTCTTTCACGGCTAAACAGGCTTCATGTCACCCACCAATGGAACAGGCTATTGTCACTAATTTAAGCCACTGGCACCCAGTCAGAGGAGAGGTTCATTCACAGGAATAAGAGGTTAATGTCACCCACCAATGGAACAGGCGATTTTTTGTAGGTTAGGCCCCTTGCACGCAGAAAGAGGAGAGGTTCATTAAAAGCAAAAAGAGGTTAATGTCATCCATCAATGGAACAGGCGATTTTTGGCAAGTTAAGCCCCTGGCACTAGTGTTGATCACAAATTTTCGAATTGCGAATTTTAATCGTGAATATCAGCACTTCGAGAATTCGCGAATATTTAGAATATTGCAAAATATATTAGCAATTGCGAATATTCGTTTTATGCGAATTTTTTATATGCAAATTTTTGCAAGCAAGAAAATAACGCATAAATTAGCATAAAAATTCGCCTTGGTATTTAAAAGGTATTTTTCATTACCAGTTTATGCGAATTTTTATGCTAATTTATGCAAATTTTTATGCGAATTTTCGCAAACAAGAAAATAATGTCTGGAGATTACGAATTTGCGAATTTTCGACTATATGGCGAATATTCGCCCAAATATTCGTGAAATATCGCAAATTCGAATATTTCCCCTGCCGCTCATCACTACCTGGCACCCAGACAGAGGATAGGTTCATTCATGGGAAAAAGAGGTTATTGTTCCCCACCAATGGAACAGGCAATTTTCAGTAAGTTTCGCCCCTGGAACCCAGACAGAGGAGAGGTTCATTCATGACAAAACAGGTTTCATCTCATCACCAATGCAGCAGGCGATTTTCCTAAATGTAGAACCCTAGCACCCAGACAGAGGAGAGGTCCATTACAGCAAAAAGAGGTTAATGTCACCCACCAATGAAATAGGCGATCTTCAGAAATGTAGGCGACTGGCACCTAGACAGAGGAGAGGTTCATTTATGGCAAAACAGGCTTCATGTCTTCCACCAATACAACAGGCGATTTTTAGAAATGTAGTCCCTGGCACCCAGATAGAGGAGAAGTTCATTCACGGCAAAACAGGCTTCCTGTTACCCACCAATGGAAAAGGCGATTGTCACTAATTTAGGCCTCTGGAACCCAGTCAGAGGAGAAGATCATTCATGACAAATAGAGGTTAATGTCACCCACCAATGGAACAGACGATTTTCATAAATCTAGGCCCCTGGAACCAAGACAGAGGAAAGTTTTATTCATGGCATAAAGAGGTTAATGTCACCCACTAATGAAACAGGCAATATTCAGTAAGTTAGGCCCCATCCCCCAGAAAGAGGAGAGGTTCATTCATGGCAAAAAGAGGCTAATGTTGCCCACCAATGGAACCGGCGATTTTAAGTAAGTTAGGGCCCTGGAACCCAGACAGAGGAGAAGTTCATTCACGGCAAAACAGGCATCATGTCCCCTACCAATGCAACAGGCGATTTTCAGAAATGTAAGCCCCTGGCACCCAGACAGAGGAGAGGTTCATTCACGGCAAAACAGGCTTCATGTCACCCACCAATGGAACAGGCGATTGTCACTAATGTAGGCCCCTGGCTCCCAGAAAGAGGAGAGGTTCATTCACGGCAAAAAGAGGTTAATGTCACCCACCAATGGAACAGGCGATTTTCAGTAAGTTAAGCCCCTGCGACCCATACAGAGGAGAGGTTCATTCATGGCAAAAAGAGGTTAATGTCACCCACCAATGGAAAAGGCGATTGTCACTAATTTAGGCCTCTGGCACCCAGTCAGAGGAGAAATTCATTCATGGCAAATAGAGGTTAATGTCACCCACCAATGGAACAGGCGATTTTCATAAATCTAGGCCCCTGGAACCAAGACAGAGGAAAGCTTTATTCATGGCATAAAGAGGTTAATGTCACCCACCAATGGAACAGGCGATATTCAATAAGTTAGGCCCCATCCCCCAGAAAGAGGAGAGGTTCATTCATGGCAAAAAGAGGCTAATGTTGCCCACCAATGGAACCGGCCATTTTCAGTAAGTTAGGCCCCTGGAACCCAGACAGAGGAGAAGTTCATTCACGGCAAAACAGGCATCATGTCCCCTACCAATGCAACAGGCGATTTTCAGAAATGCAAGCCCCTGGCACCCAGACAGAGGAGAGGTTCATTCATGGCAAAACAGGCTTCATGTCACCCACCAATGGAACAGGCGATTGTCACTAATGTAGGCCCCTGGCTCCCAGAAAGAGGAGAGGTTCATTCACGGCAAAAAGAGGTTAATGTCACCCACCAATGGAACAGGCGATTTTCAGTAAGTTAAGCCCCTGCGACCCATACAGAGGAGAGGTTCATTCATGGCAAAAAGAGGTTAATGTCACCCACCAATGGAAAAGGCGATTGTCACTAATTTAGGCCTCTGGCACCCAGTCAGAGGAGAAGTTCATTCATGGCAAATAGAGGTTAATGTCACCCACCAATGGAACAGGCGATTATAAGTAAGTTAGGCCCCTGGCACCCAGACAGAGGAGATGTTCATTCAGGGCAAAACAGGCTTCATTTCATCCAGCAATAGAACAGGCGATTTTCACTAATTTAGGCCCCTTGCACCCAGACAGAGGAGAGGTTTATTCTAGGCAAAAAGAGGTTAATGTCACCCACCAATGGAACAGGCGATTTTCAGTAAGTTAAGCCCCTGCGACCCATACAGAGGAGAGGTTCATTCATGGCAAAAAGAGGTTAATGTCACCCACCAATGGAAAAGGCGATTGTCACTAATTTAGGCCTCTGGCACCCAGTCAGAGGAGAAGTTCATTCATGGCAAATAGAGGTTAATGTCACCCACCAATGGAACAGGCGATTTTAAGTAAGTTAGGCCCCTGGCACCCAGACAGAGGAGATGTTCATTCAGGGCAAAACAGGCTTCATTTCATCCAGCAATAGAACAGGCGATTTTCACTAATTTAGGCCCCTTGCACCCAGACAGAGGAGAGGTTTATTCTAGGCAAAAAGAGGTTAATGTCACCCACCAATGGAACATTTGATTTTCATTTGTGCGCTGTATGAACAACTGCTTTGTGAACCGAGAACACAGCTTTTTTCACTAAAACACACTAATGCACTATTTTAGTGCTTCATGGTTAAAATAGGTATTTGTACGCTATATGCTCAACTGCTTTGTGGACCAGGAATACCGCTTGTTAACCCAAAAATACACTCATGCACTATTTCACAGCAGAAATGTAAAATATATATTTGTACGCTGTATGCACAACTGCTTTGTGGTCCAAGAAAACGTCTTTTTCCCCCAAAATTCACAAATGCACTATTTCAGTGCTGACATTTAAAATAGGTATTTGTACGCTGTATGCAAAACTGCTTTGAGGATCAGGAATACCGCTTTTTTTCCCAAAAATACACTGATGCACCATTTCACTGCAGAAATGTAAAATAGGTATTTGGCTTGTGTAGTTTAAACTGCTTTGTGGACCAGGAATACCGCTTTTTCTCCCTAAAAACAGTAATGCACTATTTCAGTGCTGAAATTTTAAACAGGCATTTGCACGCTATATGCACAACTGCTTTGTGGACAAGGGATACGACTTTTTTTTCCCAAAAATAAACTGATGCACTATTTCACAGCAGAAGTGTAAAATATGTATTTGGGCAGTGTATTTTAAACTGCTTTGTGGACCAGGAATACCACTTTTTTGCGTAAAAGACAGTAATGCACTATTTCAGTGATGAAATTTAAAATAGGTATTTGTACGGTGTATGCACAACTGCTTTATGAATCAGGAATACCGCATTTTTTTCCCCAAAAAATACACTGATGCACTACTTCACTGCAGAAATGTAAACTAGGTATTTGGCTTGTGTAGTTTAAACTGCTTTGTGGACCAGGAATACAGCTTGTTCTCCCTAAAACACAGTAATGCACTATTTCAGTGCTGAAATTTAAAATAGATATTTGTACGCTGTATGCACAAATGCTTTGTGGTCCAAGAAAATGTCTTTTTTACCCAAAATTCACAAATACACTATTTAACAGCTGAAAAGTAAACATTGGTATTTGTACGCTGTATTCGCAACTGATTTGTGAACCAAGAACACGGCTTTTTTCCCCAAAATTCACAAATGCACTATTTCAGTGCTGTAATTTAAAATAGGTATTTGTACGCTGCATGCACAACTGCTTTGTGGGCCAGGAACACCGCTTTTTTTCCCCATAAATACACTGATGCACTATTTCACTGCAGAAATATAAGATATGTATTTGTACACTGTATGCACAACTGCTTTGTGGACCAAGAATACTGCTTTATTCCCCAAATTTCGAAAAATGCACTATTTAACGACTTAAAATTAAACTTGGTATTTGTACGCTGTATGCACAACTGCTTTGTGGACCAAGAAGACAGCATTTTTTCCCTAAAACACACTGGTGCACTATTTAAGTGCTGAAATTTAAAATTGCTATTTGTATGCTGTATGCACAACTGCTTTGTGGACCAGGAATAGCGCTATTTTTCCCAAAAATACACTGATGCACTATTTCACTGCGGAAATGTAAAATAAGTATTTGGGCGGTGTATATTCAACTGCTTTTTGGACCAGGAATACCACTTTTTCTCCTTAACACACAGTAATGCACTCTTTCAGTGCTGAAATTTAAAATAGGTATTTGTACGCTGTATGCACAAATGCTTTATAAACCAAGAACACGTCTTTTTTCCTCAAAATTCACAAATGCACTATTTAACGGCTGAAAATTAAACGTTGGTATTTGTATGCCCTATGCACAACTGCTTTGTGAACCAAGAACACGTCTTTTTTCCTCAAAAATCACAAATACACTATTTAACGGTTGAAAATTAAACGTAGGTATTTGTGCTCTGTATGCACAATTGCTTTGTGAACCAAGAACACAGCTTTTTTCACTAAAAACACACTAATGCACTATTTTAGCGCTTAAAGTTAAAATAGGTATTTGTACGCTGTATGCACAACTGCTTTGTGAACCAAGAACACGCCCTTTTTATCGAAAATTCACAAATGCACTATTTAACGACTGAAAATTAAACGTAGGTATTTGTATGCCCTATGCACAACTGCTTTGTGATCCAAGAACACGTCTTTTTTCCTCAAAAATCACAAATACACTATTTAACGGTTGAAAATTAAACGTAGGTATTTGTGCTCTGTATGCACAATTGCTTTGTGAACCAAGAACACAGCTTTTTTCACTAAAACACACTAATGCACTATTTTAGTGCTTAAAGTTAAAATAGGTATTTGTACGCTGTATGCACAACTGCTTTGTGGTCCAAGAAAACGTCTTTTTCACCCAAAATTCACAAATGCACTATTTAACGGCTGAAAAGTAAACAATGGTATTTGTACGTTGTATTCGCAACTGCTTTGTGAACCAAGAACACGTCTTTTTCCCCCAAAATTCACAAATGCACTATTTCAGTGCTGACATTTAAAATAGGTATTTGTACGCTGTATGTAAAACTGCTTTGAGGATCAGGAATACCGCTTTTTTTCCCAAAAATACACTGATACACTATTTCACTGCGGAAATGTAAAATAGGTATTTGGCTGGTATAGTTTAAACTGCTTTGTGGACCAGGAATACCACTTTTTCTCCCTAAAACACAGTAATGCACTATTTCAGTGCTGAAATTTAAAATAGGTATTTGTACGCTGTATGCACAACTGTTTTGTGGTCCAAGAAAACGGCTTTTTTCACCCAAAATTCACAAATACACTATTTAAAGGCTGAAAAATAAACATTGTTATTTGTACGCTGTATTCGCAACTGCTCTGTGAACCAAGAACAATTTTTTTTCCCCAAAATTCACAAATGCACTATTTCAGTGCTGAAATTTAAAATAGGTATTTGTACGCTGTATGCACAACTGCTTTGAGGACCAGCAATACTGCTTTTTTTCCCAAAAGTACACTCATGCACTATTTCGCAGCAGAAATGTAAAATAGGTATTTGGGTGGTTTATTTTAAACTGCTTTGTGGACCAGAAATAAGGCTTTATTCCCCAAAATTCACAAATGCACTATTTAACGGCTGAAAATTTAACGTTGGTATTTCTACGCTGTATGCACAACTGTTTTGTGAACCAAGAACACGGCTTTATTCCCCAAAATTCTCGAATGATCTATTTAACGTCTGAAAATTATTGTAGGTATTTGTACGCTGTACGCACAACTGCTTTGTGAACCAAGAACACAACTTTTTTCCCCAAAATTACAAATGCACTATTTAACGGCTGAAATTTAAACATAGGTATTTGTACGCTGTATGCATAACTGCTTTGTGGACCAGCAATACCACTTTTTTCTGAAAAATACACTGATGCACATCACTGCAGAAATGTAAAATAGATATTTGGCTGCTGTAGTTTAAACTATTCACAAATTCACAAATGCACTATTTAACGGCTGAAAATTAACCGTAGATATTTGAATGCTGTATGCACAACTGCTTTGTGTGAACCAAGAATAAAACTTTTTTCCCTAAAACACACTAATAAAATATTTTAGTGCTGAAATTTTAAATAGGTATATGTACGCTGTATGCACAACTGCTTTGTGGACCAAGAACACGGCTTTTTTTCCCAAAAAAACACTGATGCACTATTTCACAGCAGAAATGTAAAATAGGTATTTGGCTGGTATAGTTCAAACTGCTTTGTGGAGCAGGAATGCTGCTTTTTTCCCCGTAAAACACAGTAATGCACTATTTCAGTGCTTAAATTTAAAATAGGTATTTATACGCTATATGCACAACTGCTTTGTGGACCAGGAATACAGTTTGTTTTCCCCAAAAATACACTGATTCACAATTTCACTGCAGAAATGTAAAATAGGTATTTGGGCGGTGTATTTTAAAATGCTTTGTGGACCAGTAATACCGATTTTTTCCCTAAAACACAGTAATGCACTATTTCAATGCTGAAATTTAACCTCATCCCGACCGCCGGACGCAGGGCTGCATCCTGCGGCCGGCCGGGATATTCCTCCTTGACGCGTCGGGCGTCATCTTGCGAGAGGCGAGATTTGCTGTGAACGCGCTCACGCATTCACAGTAGCTTGTGGCTCGGCAATTATACTGCAGCCTGCCAGCGATGATTAATCGCTGGCAGGCTGTAGATGTTAAATAAATCGCATCAAAGAGGTATATCAGACTCTGTTTTGTTAACAGCGCCTGATATACCTGCTACCTGGTCCTCTGAGATTTCGCGCTGATGCCGCCGGGCATGCGCACTGCACGGCGGTAAAAAGTTAAAGAAGGAGTTCAAGAAGGGGTCATCAGCCTGCCAGCCAATGATCATCACTGGCAGGCTGATGATTTTTAAAAAAAACGAATCACAAGCCATCTAACACATTATATTTATAAATATAATGTGTTAAATGGCTTCTGTGCCCTCTCCTGGGTCCTTTTCGTCGGTTGGACCCAGGAGAGAGCACACCTCTTCTGTAAGTACACCAAGCACCCCACTTCAGGCCCTGATCACCCCCCATCACCCCAATTAACCCCTTGATACCCCTTTCAATCACCTGTCAATCACTAGTGAAAGGGAAAAAAGTGATCAGTGTAAACTGTCACTTTTTTTTTTCACTAGTATTGACTGTTAGGTTTAGTTTAGTTTAGGCCCCTTTTGTAGGCAGTTAGCTTCTGTTAGCGCCCAGCCCACCGCACCGCAGTCACCGATTCGCTGATTAGCGTAGCGCTAATCATCATTTGTACTTTTATAGTATCTGTAAGTGATCACAACTGATCACGGTCAGATCTATAATGGTATTAGACTTCTCATGTTTAGGGACCCCTAAAATGCCAGGACAGTAAAAATACCCCACAAGTGACCCCGTTTTAGAAAGTAGACACCCCAAGGTATTCCGTGAGGGGTATGGTGAGTTCATGTAAAATTTGATTCTTTGTCACAAGTTAGTGGAATATGAGACTTTGTAAGAAAAAAAAAATTCAATTTCCGCTAACTTGTGACAAAAAATAAAAACTTCCATGAACTCACTATGCCCATCAGCAAATACCTTAGGGTGTTTACTTTCCGGAATGGGGTCACTTGTGTTGTATTTTTACTGTCCTGGCATTTTAGGGGCCCCTAAAGCGTGAGAAGTAGTTTGGAATTCAAATGCGTAAAATTGCCCTGTGAAATCCTGAAGGAACTCATTGGTTTTAGGGCCCCTTTGCGCATCTTGGCTGCAAAAAAGTGGCACACATTTTATATATACCCATACTTTGTGTGAGAAATATCGCTGTAAATGACAACTTTTTAAAAATTTTTATACAAAGTTGTCAATTTACAGAGATATTTCTCTCACTCAACATGGGTATATGTAAAAATACACCCCAAAACACATTGCCCTACTTTTCCTGAGTACAGAGATACCACGTGTGACACTTTTTTGCAGCCTGAATACCACAATGTGTGACACTTTTTTGCAGCAAAGATGTGCAAAGGGGCCCTAAGGTACTCATTGGAATTTGGGCCCCTTTGCGCACCCAGGCTGCAAAAAAGTGTCACTAATGTGGTATCGCCGTACTCAGGAGAAGTAGGGCAATGTGTTTTGGGGTGTATTTTTATATATACCCATACTTTGTGTGAGAAATATCTCTGTAATTACAACTTTTAAAAAAATGTATACAAAGTTGTCAATTTACAGAGATATTTCTCTTACCCAGCATGGGTATATGTAAAAATACACCCCAAAACACATTGCCCTACTTCTCCTGAGTACGGTGATACCACATGAGTGACACTTTTTTGCAGCCTGGATGTGCAAAGGGGCCCAAATTCCAACGAGTATCTTTAGGTTTTACAGGGCTGCTCACAATTTAGCTCCGCCCAAATTGCAAGAACATTGAACACACCCCACAAATGACCCCATTTCGGAAAGTTGACACCCCAAGGTATTTACTGAGGGGCATAGTGAGTCCGTGGGAGATTTATTTTTTTTTGCCAGAAGTTAGCAGAAATGGAAACTTTATTATTATTTTTTTTCCTCAGAAAGTGTCATTTTCCGCTAATTTGTGAAAAAAAATGAAATGATACATGAACTCACCATGCCGCTCCGCGAATACTTAGGGGTGTCCTCTTTCTAAAATGGTGTCATTTGGGGGGTATTTATTCTATCCTGGCATTCTAGCACCTGAAGAAACATGACAGGTGCTCAGAAAGTCAGAGCTGCTTCAAAATGCGGAAATTCACTTTTTTGCACCAAAGTTTGTAAATGCTATAACTTTTACCCAAACCAATAAATATACACTTATTGGATTTTTTTTTATCAAAGACGTATAGAACAATAAATTTTGAGAAAAATTTATATAGAAATGTAGTTTTAAAAAAAAAAATTACTACAGAAAGTGAAAAATGTCATTTCTTTGCAAAAATTTGGTATTTTTTTATTAATAGCAAAAAAAGTAAAAATGTTAGCAGCAATGAAATACCACCAAATAAAAGCTCTATTAGTGAGAAGAAAAGGAGGCAAAATTCATTTGGGCGGTAAGTTGTATGACGGAGCAATAAACAGTGAAATTAGTGTAGTGCAGAATTGTAAAAAGTGGCCTGGTCATTAAGGGTGTAAAAGCTAGGGGGGCTGATGTGGGTAAAATAGGTATTTGTACGCTGTGTGCAAAACTGCCTTGCGAACCAGGAATAATGCTTTTTTCCCAAAAATACACTGATGCTCTATTTAACGGCTGAAAATTAAACATAGGTATTTGTATGCTGTTTGGACAACTGCTTTGTGAACCACGAACACGGCTTTATTTCCCAAAATTCTCAAATGCTCTATTTAACGGCTGAAATTTAAACATAGAAATTTGTATGCTGTATGCACAACTGCTTTGTGGACCAGCAATACCACTTTTGTCTCTAAAATACACTGATGCACTATTTCACTGCAGAAATGTAAAATAGATTGCTGGTGTAGTTTAAACTGCTTTGTGAACCAGGAATACTGTTTTTTCTCCCTAAAACACAGTAATGCACTATTTCAGTGCTGAAATTTAAAATAGGTATTTGTACACTTTATGCAAAACTGCTTTTTGAACCAGGAATACGACTTTTTCCCCCAAAACTCACAAATGCACTATTTAACAGCTGAAAATTAAACATAGCTATTTGTATGCTGCATGCACAACTGCTTTGTGAACAAAGAACACGACTGTTTTCCCCAAAATTTACAAATGCACTATTTAACAGCTGAAAATTAAACATAGATATTTGTAAGCTATATGCACAACTGCATTGTGAACCAAGAATAAGACTTTTTTCCCTAAAACACACTAATGCACTATTTCAGTGCTGAAATTTTAAATAGGTATTTGTACGCTGTATGCACAACTGCTTTGTGGACCAAGAACACGGCTTTTTTTCTCCAAAAATACACTGACGCACTATTTCACTGCAGAAATGTAAAATAGGTATTTGCGCTGTGTATTTTAAACTGCTTTGTGGACCAGGAATACCGCTTTTTCCGTTAAACACAGTAATGCACTATTTCAATGCTGAAATTTAAAATAGGTATTTGCACGCGGTATGCACAACTGCTTTGTGAACTAGCAATGCCGCTTTTTTCCCAAAAAATACACTGATGCACAATTTCACTGCAGATATGTAATATAGGTATTTGGGCGGTGTATTTTAAACTGCTTTGTGGACCAGGAATTCGGCTTTTTTCCCCAAAATTCACAAATGCACTATTTAACGGCTGAAAATTAAACGTAGTAATTTGTATGCTGTATGCTCAACTGCTTTATGAACAAAGAACACGACTGTTTTCCCCAAAATTTACAAATGCAGTATTTAACAGCAGAAAATTACACATAGGTATTTGTACGCTATATGCACAACTGCTTTGTGAACCAAGAATAATACTTTTTTTCCCTAAAACACACTAATGCACTGATTCACTGCAGAAATTTAAAATAGGTATTTGGGCGGTGTAGTTTAAACTGCTTTCTGAACCAGGAATAACGCTTTTTCCGTAAAACACAGTAATCCACTATTTCAGTACTGAAATTTAAAATAGGTATTTGTACGCTGTATGCACAACTGCTTTGTGAACCAACAATACCGCTTTTTTTTCCCAAAAATACACTGATGCACTATTTCACATCAGAAATGTAAAAACGGTATTTGGGCAGCGCATTTTAAACTGCTTTGTTCACCAGAAATACTGTTTATTTTCCATGAAACACAGAAATGCACAATTTCAGTGAAGGAATTTAAAATAGGTATTTATACGCTATATGCACAACTGCTTTGTGGACCAGGAATACTGTATTTTTCCCCCAAATATACACTGATGCACTATTTCACTGCAGAAATGTAAAATAGGTATTTAGGCGGTGTATTTTAAACTGCTTTGTGGACCAGTAATACAGATTTTTTCACAAAAATACACCGATGCACTATTTCACTGCAGAAATATAAAATAGGTATTTGGGCGGCGTATTTTAAACTGCTTTGTGGACCAGGAATTCAGGTTTTTCTCCCTAAAAAAAAGTAATGCACAATTTCAGTGATGAATTTTAAAATAGGTATTTATACGCTATATGCACGACTGCTTTGTGGACCAGGAATACTGTAATTTTTCCACCAAATATACACTGATGCACTATTTCACTGCAGAAATGTAAAATAGGTATTTGGGCGGTGTATTTTAAACTGCTTTGTGGACCAGTAATACTGATTTTTGCCTTAAAACAAAGTAATGTATGCTCTATGCAAAACTGCTTTGTGGACCAGGAATACCGCTTTTTTTCCCACAAATACACTGATGCACTAAATTACATCAGAAATGTAAAATAGGTATTTGGGCAGCGTATTTTAAACTGCTTTGTGGACCAGGAATACTGTTTTTTTCCGTGAAATACAGTAATGCACAATTTCAGTGCTGAAATATCAAACACAACAATAGCTGACCTCAGGGAGAACAGCTACAAAAAACACCGCGGAGCCTCTCTTAAGAGTCTCAACACAGCAATCCGAAGTGCAAAGTTCCCTGTGAAACAGGAATATGCAAAACGTGCTGAAATATAAAATAGGTATTTATACGCTATATGCACAACTGCTTTGTGGACCAGGAATACTGTTTTTTCCCCCCAAATATACACTGATGCACTATTTCACTGCAGAAATGTAAATGAGGTATTTTGGCGGTGTATTTTAAACTGCTTTGTGGACCAGTAAGACTGATGTTTGCCCTAAAACACAGTAATGCACTATTTCATTGTTTAAATTTAAAATAGGTATTTGTATGGTCTATGCAAAACTGCTTTGTGGACCAGGAATACCGCTTTTTTTCCCAAAAATACACTGATGCACTAAATTACATCAGAAATGTAAAATAGGTATTTGGGCAGCGAATTTTAAACTGCTTTGTGGACCAGGAATACAGTTTTTTTCCGTGAAATACAGTAATGCACAATTTCAGTGCTGAAATTTAAAATAGGTATTTATACGCTGTATGCACAACTGTTTGTACACCACGGATACCGCTTTTTTTCCAAAAAATACACTGATGCACTATTTCACTGCAGAAATGTAAAATACGTATTTGGGAGGCATATTTTAAACTGCTTTGTGGACCAGGAATACTGTATTTTTTCCACCAAATATACACTGATGCACTGTTTCACTGCAGAAATTTAAAATAGGTATTTGGGCGGTGTATTTTAAACTGCTTTGTGGACCAGTAATACAGATTTTTGCCTTAAAACAAAGTAATGCACTATTTCATCGCTGAAATGTAAAATAGGTATTTGTACGCTGTATGCAAAACTGCTTTGTGGACCAGGAATACCCATTTTTTCCCAAAAATACACTGATCCACTATTTCACTGCAGAAATGTAAAATAGGTATTTGGGCGGTGTATTTTAAACTGCTTTGTGGACCAGTAATACCGATTTTTTCACAAAAATACACTGATGCACTATTTCACTGCAGAAATGTGAAATAGGTATTTGGGCGGTGTATTTTAAACTGCTTTGTGGACCAGGAATACCACTTTTTTCCGTAAAACACAGTAATGCACTATTTCAGTGCTGAAATTTAAAATAGGTATTTATACGCTGTATGCACAACTGTTTGTACACCACGGATACCGCTTTTTTTCCAAAAAATACACTGATGCACTATTTCACTGCAGAAATGTAAAATAGGTATTTGGGCAGCGTATTTTAAACTGCTTTGTGGACCAGGAATACTGTTTTTTCCGTGAAATACAGTAATGCACAATTTCAGTGCTGAAATATAAAATAGGCATTTATACGCTATATGCACAACTGCTTTGTGGACCAGGAATACTGTTTTTTTCCCCCCAAATATACACTGATGCACTATTTCACTGCAGAAATGTAAATGAGGTATTTGGGCGGTGTATTTTAAACTGCTTTGTGGACCAGTAATACTGATTTTTGCCCTAAAACACAGTAATGCACTATTTCATTGCTGAAATTTAAAATAGGTATTTGTACGCTGTATGCAAAACTGCTTTGTGGACCAGGAATACCGCTTTTTCCCAAAAATACACTGATGCACTGACTTCACTGCAGAAATGTAAAATAGGTATTTGGGCGGTGTATTTTAAACTGCTTTGTGGACCAGTAATACCGATTTTTTCACAAAAATACACTGATGCACTATTTCACTGCAGAAATGTGAAATAGGTATTTGGGCGGTGTATTTTAAACTGCTTTGTGGACCAGGAATACCACTTTTTTCCGTAAAACACAGTAATGCACTATTTCAGTGGTGAAATTTAAAATAGGTATTTATACGCTGTATGCACAACTGCTTTGTGAACCAGGAATACCGCTTTTTTTCCCAAAAATACACTGATGCACTAAATTACATCAGAAATGTAAAATAGGTATTTGGGCAGCGTATTTTAAACTGCTTTGTGGACCAGGAATACTGTTTTTTCCGTGAAATACAGTAATGCACAATTTCAGTGCTGAAATATAAAATAGGCATTTATACGCTATATGCACAACTGCTTTGTGGACCAGGAATACTGTTTTTTTCCCCCCAAATATACACTGATGCACTATTTCACTGCAGAAATGTAAATGAGGTATTTTGGCGGTGTATTTTAAACTGCTTTGTGGACCAGTAAGACTGATGTTTGCCCTAAAACACAGTAATGCAATATTTCATTGTTTAAATTTAAAATAGGTATTTGTATGCTCTATGCAAAACTGCTTTGTGGACAAGGAATACCGCTTTTTCCCAAAAATACACTGATGCATGACTACACTGAAGAAATGTAGAATAGGTATTTGGGCTGTGTATTTTAAACTGCTTTTGGACCAGTAATACAGATTTTTCCCAAAAATACACTGATGCACTATTTCACTGCAGAAATGTAAAATAGGTATTTGGGCGGCGTATTTTAAACTGCTTTGTGGACCAGGAATTCTGTTTTTTCTCCCTGAAAAAAAGTAATGCACTATTTCAGTGGTGGAATTTAAAATAGGTATTCATACGCTGTATGCACAACTGCTTTGTGAACCAGGAATACCGCTTTTTTCCCAAAAATACACTGATGCACTACATTACATCAGAAATGTAAAATAGGTATTTGGGCAGCGTATTTTAAACTGCTTTGTGGACCAGGAATACTGTTTTTTCCATGAAACACAGTAATGCACAATTTCAGTGATGAAATTTAAAATAGGTATTTATACACTATATGCACATCTGCTTTGTGGACCAGGAATACCGCTTTCTTTTCAAAAAATACACTGATGCACTATATTACATCAGAAATGTAAAATAGGTATTTGGGCAGCGTATTTTAAACTGCTTTGTGGACCAGGAATACAGTTTTTTTTTTTCCATGAGACACAGTAATGCACAATTTCAGTGATGAAATTTAAAATAGGTATTTGGGCGGTATATTTTAAACTGCTTTGTGGACCAGTAATACCGATTTATACGCTATATGCAAAACTGCTTTGTGGACCAGGAATACTGTATTTTCCCCCAAATATACACTGATGCACTATTTCAGTGCAGAAATGTAAAATAGGTATTTGGGCGGTATATTTTAAACTGCTTTGTGGACCAGTAATACCAATTTTTCCCCAAAAATACACTGATGCACTATTTCACTGCGGAAATGTAAAATAGGTATCTGGGCGGTGTATTTTTAACTGCTTTGTGGACCAGTAATACCACTTTTTCCTTAAAACACAGTAATGCACTATTTCAGCGCTGCAATGTAAAATAGGTATTTATACGCTGTATGCACAACTGCTTTGTGGACCAGGAATACAGTTTTTTTCCCCAAATATACACTGATGCACTATTTCACTGCAGAAATGTAAAATACGTATTTGGGCAGCGTATTTTAAACTGCTTTGTGGACCAGGAATACTGTTTTTTTCGTGAAATACAGTAATGCACAATTTCAGTGCTGAAATTTAAAATAGGTATTTATACGCTATATGTACAACTGCTTTGTGGACCAGGAATACTGTTTTTTTTTCCTCAAATATACACTGATGCACTATTTCACTGCAGAAATGTAAACGAGGTATTTTGGCGGTGTATTTTAAACTGCTTTGTGGACCAGTAAAAACACAGAACCAGAGATAGGTGCACACTGCCGTCACACTAAACCCTCACACTGATGTTAAAAATTGAGAGGTTAGTTCGACATATCCTACTAGGAGGACATGTCTTAAGCCTTGGGCACCAGCGTCAAGGTCTCTCAAGTAGCCCAAGGGCCCTAACACTCACCTACCTGCGCCATATGGGCGATATCAGGGGCCAGTGGGCAATTACAGGAGCATTAGGACGACTCACAAACATCTCCTCTGTTACCTCCAGCATGTAGCCATGCTTGCAATGGGAGGTGGGAGGTGTCTATGAGCCCTACCCAAGACTGACTGATATAGCCCAAAGCCTAGCAGGTGCACCCAAATGTGACCTGAAGATGAGAAACAGGCACATTTAAATTGGAGTTTATACATCTCCGTACATATATATATATATATAAACCATCAAAAAATGTGGTGATAAGAAAGCAGGATGCGCTCATACCCATATGCAGTTGTGCATTTCTATAGGGGAGCACATCCTGCACTTGTGCACATTTTTTGCTGGTGATTGCCATCAGCAACGGACTACAAGTGCAGGATGTGCTCCCTATAGAAATGCACAACTGCATATGGGTATGAGCGCATCCTGCTTTCTTATCACCACATTTTTTGATGGTTTATATATATATATGTACGGAGGTGTATAAACTCCAATTTAAATATGCCTGTTTCTCATCTTCAGGTCACATTTGGGTGCACCTGCTAGGCTTTGGGCTATATATGGGTATGAGCGCATCCTGCTTTCTTATCACCACATTTTTGATGGTTTTGTGGACCAGTAAGACTGATTTTTCCCAAAAATACACTGATGCACTATTTCACTGCAGAAATGTAAAATAGGTATTTGGGCGGCGTATTTTAAACTGCTTTGTGGACCAGGAATTCTGTTTTTCTCCCTGAAAAAAAGTAATGCACTATTTCAGTGGTGAAATTTAAAATAGGTATTTATACGCTGTATGCACAACTGCTTTGTGAACCAGGAATACCGCTTTTTCCCAAAAATACACTGATGCACTATATTACATCAGAAATGTAAAATAGGTATTTGGGCAGCGTATTTTAAACTGCTTTGTGGACCAAGAATACTGTTTTTTTCCATGAAACACAGTAATGCACAATTTCAGTGATGAAATTTAAAATAGGTATTTATACACTATATGCACAACTGCTTTGTGGACCAGGAATACTGTATTTTTCCCCCAAATATACACTGATGCACTATTTCACTGCAGAAATGTAAAATAGGTATTTGGGCGGTGTATTTTAAACTGCTTTGTGGACCAGTAAGAACGATTTTTGCCCTAAAACACAGTAATGCACTATTTCAGTGCTGAAATTTAAAATAGGTATTTGTATGCTCTATGCAAAACTGCTTTGTGGACCAGGAATACCGCTTTTTTCCCAAAAATACACTGATGCACTATTTTACTGCAGAAATGTAAAATAGGTATTTGGGCGGTGTATTTTAAACTGCTTTGTGGACCAGGAATACTGTTTTTTCCGTGAAATACAGTAATGCACAATTTCAGTGCTGAAATATAAAATAGGCATTTATACGCTTTATGCACAACTGCTTTGTGGACCAGGAATACTGTTTTTTTCCCCCCAAATATACACTGATGCACTATTTCACTGCAGAAATGTAAATGAGGTATTTTGGCGGTGTATTTTAAACTGCTTTGTGGACCAGTAAGACTGATGTTTGCCCTAAAACACAGTAATGCAATATTTCATTGTTTAAATTTAAAATAGGTATTTGTATGCTCTATGCAAAACTGCTTTGTGGACCAGGAATACCGCTTTTTTCCCAAAAATACACTGATGCATGACTACACTGCAGAAATGTAAAATAGGTATTTGGGCGGCGTATTTTAAACTGCTTTGTGGACCAGGAATTCTGTTTTTTCTCCCTGAAAAAAAAGTAATGCACTATTTCAGTGGTGAAATTTAAAATAGGTATTTATACGCTGTATGCACAACTGCTTTGTGAACAAGGAATACCGCTTTTTTTCCCAAAAATACACTGATGCACTAAATTACATCAGAAATGTAAAATAGGTATTTGGGCAGCGTATTTTAAACTGCTTTGTGGATCAGGAATACTGTTTTTTTCCGTGAAATACAGTAATGCACAATTTCAGTGCTGAAATATAAAATAGGTATTTATACGCTATATGCACAACTGCTTTGTGGACCAGGAATACTGTTTTTTTCCCCCAAATATACACTGATGCACTATTTCACTGCAGAAATGTAAATTAGGTATTTTGGCGGTATATTTTAAACTGCTTTGTGGACCAGTAAGACTGATGTTTGCCCTAAAACACAGTAATGCACTATTTAATTGTTTAAATTTAAAATAGGTATTTGTATGCTCTATGCAAAACTGCTTTGTGGACAAGGAATACCGCTTTTTTCCCAAAAATACACTGATGCATGACTACACTGAAGAAATGTAGAATATTTGGGCTGTGTATTTTAAACTGCTTTTTGGACCAGTAATACAGATTTTTTTCCCAAAAATACACTGATGCACTATTTCACTGCAGAAATGTAAAATAGGTATTTGGGCGGCGTATTTTAAACTGCTTTGTGGACCAGGAATTCTGTTTTTTCTCCCTGAAAAAAAAGTAATGCACTATTTCAGTGGTGGAATTTAAAATAGGTATTCATACGCTGTATGCACAACTGCTTTGTGAACCAGGAATACCGCTTTTTTTCCCAAAAATACACTGATGCACTACATTACATCAGAAATGTAAAATAGGTATTTGGGCAGCGTATTTTAAACTGCTTTGTGGACCAGGAATACTGTTTTTTTCCATGAAACACAGTAATGCACAATTTCAGTGATGAAATTTAAAATAGGTATTTATACACTATATGCACATCTGCTTTGTGGACCAGGAATACCGCTTTCTTTTCAAAAAATACACTGATGCACTATATTACATCAGAAATGTAAAATAGGTATTTGGGCAGCGTATTTTAAACTGCTTTGTGGACCAGGAATACAGTTTTTTTTTTCCATGAAACACAGTAATGCACAATTTCAGTGATGAAATTTAAAATAGGTATTTGGGCGGTATATTTTAAACTGCTTTGTGGACCAGTAATACCGATTTATACGCTATATGCAAAACTGCTTTGTGGACCAGGAATACTGTATTTTCCACCCAAATATACACTGATGCACTATTTCAGTGCAGAAATGTAAAATAGGTATTTGGGCGGTATATTTTAAACTGCTTTGTGGACCAGTAATACCAATTTTTTCCCCAAAAATACACTGATGCACTATTTCACTGCGGAAATGTAAAATAGGTATCTGGGCGGTGTATTTTTAACTGCTTTGTGGACCAGTAATACCACTTTTTTCCTTAAAACACAGTAATGCACTATTTCAGCGCTGCAATGTAAAATAGGTATTTATACGCTGTATGCACAACTGCTTTGTGGACCAGGAATACAGTTTTTTTTCCCCAAATATACACTGATGCACTATTTCACTGCAGAAATGTAAAATACGTATTTGGGCAGCGTATTTTAAACTGCTTTGTGGACCAGGAATACTGTTTTTTTTTCGTGAAATACAGTAATGCACAATTTCAGTGCTGAAATTTAAAATAGGTATTTATACGCTATATGTACAACTGCTTTGTGGACCAGGAATACTGTTTTTTTTTCCTCAAATATACACTGATGCACTATTTCACTGCAGAAATGTAAACGAGGTATTTTGGCGGTGTATTTTAAACTGCTTTGTGGACCAGTAAAAACACAGAACCAGAGATAGGTGCACACTGCCGTCACACTAAACCCTCACACTGATGTTAAAAATTGAGAGGTTAGTTCGACATATCCTACTAGGAGGACATGTCTTAAGCCTTGGGCACCAGCGTCAAGGTCTCTCAAGTAGCCCAAGGGCCCTAACACTCACCTACCTGCGCCATATGGGCGATATCAGGGGCCAGTGGGCAATTACAGGAGCATTAGGACGACTCACAAACATCTCCTCTGTTACCTCCAGCATGTAGCCATGCTTGCAATGGGAGGTGGGAGGTGTCTATGAGCCCTACCCAAGACTGACTGATATAGCTCAAAGCCTAGCAGGTGCACTCAAATGTGACCTGAAGATGAGAAACAGGCACATTTAAATTGGAGTTTATACATCTCCGTACATATATATATATATATAAACCATCAAAAATGTGGTGATAAGAAGCAGGATGCGCTCATACCCATATGCAGTTGTGCATTTCTATAGGGGAGCACATCCTGCACTTGTGCACATTTTTTGCTGGTGATTGCCATCAGCAACGGACTACAAGTGCAGGATGTGCTCCCCTATAGAAATGCACAACTGCATATGGGTATGAGCGCATCCTGCTTTCTTATCACCACATTTTTTGATGGTTTATATATATATATGTACGGAGGTGTATAAACTCCAATTTAAATATGCCTGTTTCTCATCTTCAGGTCACATTTGGGTGCACCTGCTAGGCTTTGGGCTATATATGGGTATGAGCGCATCCTGCTTTCTTATCACCACATTTTTTGATGGTTTTGTGGACCAGTAAGACTGATTTTTTCCCAAAAATACACTGATGCACTATTTCACTGCAGAAATGTAAAATAGGTATTTGGGCGGCGTATTTTAAACTGCTTTGTGGACCAGGAATTCTGTTTTTTCTCCCTGAAAAAAAAGTAATGCACTATTTCAGTGGTGAAATTTAAAATAGGTATTTATACGCTGTATGCACAACTGCTTTGTGAACCAGGAATACCGCTTTTTTTCCCAAAAATACACTGATGCACTATATTACATCAGAAATGTAAAATAGGTATTTGGGCAGCGTATTTTAAACTGCTTTGTGGACCAAGAATACTGTTTTTTTCCATGAAACACAGTAATGCACAATTTCAGTGATGAAATTTAAAATAGGTATTTATACACTATATGCACAACTGCTTTGTGGACCAGGAATACTGTATTTTTCCCCCAAATATACACTGATGCACTATTTCACTGCAGAAATGTAAAATAGGTATTTGGGCGGTGTATTTTAAACTGCTTTGTGGACCAGTAAGAACGATTTTTGCCCTAAAACACAGTAATGCACTATTTCAGTGCTGAAATTTAAAATAGGTATTTGTATGCTCTATGCAAAACTGCTTTGTGGACCAGGAATACCGCTTTTTTCCCAAAAATACACTGATGCACTATTTTACTGCAGAAATGTAAAATAGGTATTTGGGCGGTGTATTTTAAACTGCTTTGTGGACCAGGAATTCTGGTTTTTCTCACTAAAAAAAAGTAATGCACTATTTCAGTGCTGAAATTTAAAATAGGTATTTATATGCTCTATGCACAACTTCTTTGTGAACCAGGAATACCGCTTTCTTTTCCAAAAATACACTGATGCACTATTTCACATCAGAAATGTAAAATTGGTATTTGGGCAGCGTATTTTAAAGTGCTTTGTGGACCAGGAATACTGTTTTTTTTCCCATGAAACACAGTAATGCACAATTTCAGTGATGAAATTTTAAATAGGTATTTAGGCGGTATATTTTAAACTGCTTTGTGGACCAGTAATACCAATTTATACGCTATATGCAAAACTGCTTTGTGGACCAGGAATACTGTATTTTCCCCCCAAATATACACTGATGCACTATTTCAGTGCAGAAATGTAAAATAGGTATTTGGGCGGTATATTTTAAACTGCTTTGTGGACCAGTAATACCAATTTTTTCCCCAAAAATACACTGATGCACTATTTCACTGCGGAAATGTAAAATAGGTATTTGGGCGGTATATTTTAAACTGCTTTGTGGACCAGTAATACCAATTTTTTCCCCAAAAATACACTGATGCACTATTTCACTGCGGAAATGTAAAATAGGTATTTGGGCGGTGTATTTTTAACTGCTTTGTGGACCAGTAATACCACTTTTTTCCTTAAAACACAGTAATGCACTATTTCAGTGCTGCAATGTAAAATAGGTATTTATACGCTGTATGCACAACTGCTTTGTGCACCAGTGATTCCGCTTTCTTTCCAAAAAATACACTGATGCACTATTTCACTGCAGAAATGTAAAATACGTATTTGCGCAGCGTATTTTAAACTGCTTTGTGGACCAGGAATACTGTTTTTTTTCCGTGAAATACAGTAATGCACAATTTCAGTGCTGAAATTTAAAATAGGTATTTATACGCTATATGCACAAGTTGGAAGGCTGGTACAGCCTGCATTTGTGGGAGGGGCTGTGTGTATTTAAACCCCCTCGGCCACTGCAAGGGGTTGGCCGTTCTTCAGTTGCCTCCTGCGCCTGTCATCGGCACGCATCACGTAGGAACGACGCCTTAGCCTTCCGGCGTGCCAGTACGCGGCACCCTCCCTCCTTCCTCACATCAGGTAAGCGCGTTCCTTCCTCCGGCAGCACGCACCGGGCGCAGGCCTCCTGCGGCCATGTCTCATGCGGGCGGCCGATGCCGCGTTCATCGGCCAGAGGGACGATCCTCCCACCAATCAGGGTATGGCGGCTCGCGCCCCCTTCCTCCCCAGGCGGCGGGCAAGCCGCACACCGTCTCCCTGGACGCCCGGCTGGGACCGCGCACGCCCGCCGCTGGGGGGGGGTTTAGGGCTTGTTGGGTAGGGCAGAAGAAACTAACCGTGCCACCTCGTGGTTGTAAGAGGCTCTTCCTGGTGTGGTTACGGGGGCCACACTGTTCCCCCATGCAGGGTCAAGTGCAGAACCCGGCCCCTGTAGTACATAGGGACGCATGGTTACTGGCAGTCACAGTCGCCCGGCTTCTAAAAAAAAACATTGCAGGTATTTACCGGGCGCCTGGGATTGATTTGCCCAGCTGAGCAGACGAAGTGCCCCTCCACCTTGTTCGGCGAGGGATGCAATGCACTAGGGTGCGTCTCCGTCTGGTCATGCCAGGGGCGGCGGGCGGTCCATATCCTCGGCCCACGTTCACCGCGGGGCCATCACGGGACGGAAGGGCACCTTTCTTTGTATATACCAGTTGCATCAGTTAGGGGGGGTCTTCATGCACATGGCCACGCAGGGGAACCTGCCGCTGCTCGGACTCCGCATGGCCCCCCACCATATGCATCCAAGGGCACAAATACAACAGGCGCATGTATGGGTATATATATTCCTCCAGTGAAAAAAAAAATATATAATTATTTTAAAATCGCACGCGGAGGTGTATATATATGCAGTTCACCGGGGGTCTCCTGCTGGTTGTGTGCATGGAATCCCTCGAGGTCCTCACGACGATAGTTTACCGAAGCACCCGGGGTGCCCAGTCTGATAGTTGCCTGAGTCAAGCCAGGGGCCCCATGCCGGTAGTTGGCCTGAGTCGTTTAGGGTTCGCACACTGGTTGTTTGCCTGAATCGCTCAGGGTTCTCATGCGGATAGTTGCCTGAATCGCTCAGGGTTCTCACACTGTTAATTGGCCTGAATCGCTCAGGGCCCTCATGCTGTCAGTCATCTAAATCGCTCAGGATTAACATGCTGGTAGTCGCCTGAATCGCTCAGGGTTCCCACGTTGTTAGTGCCTAGATCGCTCGGGGTTCTCACGTTGATAGTTGACCTCAATCACTCAGGGTTCCCATGCCGATAGTTTTTCCCGTATCGCTTGGGTTCCCAGGCGGGTAGCACGACTAAAACCGCCCAGGGTTCTGATGCAGGGGGTTGCCCGTACCGCTCAGGGTCCCCACGCTGGTAGGTGGGTAAACCACCCAGGATTCTCATACTGGTAGTTGCTTGAACAATGACTTGCCAAATCGCTCAGGGTTCTCATTCTGGTGGCCTGAATCGCTCAGGGTTCTCATGTTAGTGGCCTGAATCGCTCAGGATTCTCATGCAGGTGGCCTGTATCGCTCAGGGTTCTCATTCTGGTGGCCTGAATTGCTCAGGGTTCTCACGCTGGTGGCCTGAATCGCTCAGGATTCTCATTCTGGTGGCCTGAATCGCTCAGGGTTCTCATGCTGGTGGCCTGAATCGCTCAGGATTCTCATGCTAGTGGCCTGAATCGCTCAGGATTCTCATGCGGGTGGCCTGCATCGCTCAGGGTTGTCTTGCTGGCTGCCTGAATCGCTCAGGGTTCTCATGCTGGTTGCCTGAATCGCTCAGGCTTCTCATGCTGGTTGCCTGAATCACTCAGGGTTCTCGTGCTGGTTGCATGATTCACTTAGGGTTCTCACGTTGGTGGCCTGAGTCACTCAGGGTCCTCATGCAGGTTACGGTCTGAGGCGCTCAGGGTTCCAGTGCAGGCATCTAACTGCATCGCCCAGGGTTATCCTGCGCATCGATGGCCTGAATCACTCGGGATTCTCCTGCGGGTCAGTTGCCCAAGCCGCTCTGGCTCTCATGGGTCATTGCCTTCTTCCGCAGGTTTTCCCCTCCGGCCGCCGCCTGCGCCGGACCGCGTGCGCCACCTCGGCTCACTAGTCGGTGCTCTGCAGGCAAGAATCGGTCAGGACACCCTTCTTGTCTCAGCTCACCCTCCGGGATACCTCACAGGCTGGTTCAATCTTGCTGAGCACTGGCGTCATCCGCGGGGGCGTGTCGGCGCCATGGCCCGCAGCTCCGGGCCTGGTTCTGTCATGTTTCGTTCAGCGCACCCGTTCAGCCACTCCAGGCACCACTACTCGCTCTTTCCATTGGTCATGCACAGGCGACCCGCATTTGTCACCGGTTTGTTCCGCTGTTGGTGCTCGGTCTCTCACCTTCCTTCCATTTCTCGGGTTCCAGTCTTCATTGGTCATGGGTAGTTGTCCATGTTTGTGTTGCAGGCCGTGCTCCATCGTCATCCGCTTCCCGGTAGGGCCTGGTTGTAGGGTTCATTTGCAAGCATCCCCGAGTTCCAGCGGGTCAGCGGTAGGAGCCGTTTTTTATATATTGTTAAAAAAAAAAAAAGAAAAAAAGAAAAGGAAAACAGGTTGCTAGCCGTGTGTTTCCATTAACAGGTTCAGCATGTCTCACGCGTCAGACATCGAGGACAACATCTCCGTTCCCGGCTCGTCTATTTCGGGTCATTCAGGCAGCCCCTCGTACCGGCGGTGGACTGTCGCCAAACTAATTGCCGAACTAAATAAGAGAGGCATTGCGCATCCAGCCTCGGCCAGGAAGGCCGAACTCTTTCGCCTCCTGAGGACCGAGACTTCAGAGGCTGGGGAACAATCATCACCTCCGTCCATCCAGGATGCGCTGTCCCAATTGTAGGCCACAATGGACAGTCTCGTGGGCTCTATGTCCAGCATACACTCTAGAGTGTCGGACTTAGAATCCCGCGTTTCGGCGTCACCCAGACCCGCGGCGGTCGTTGCGATCCCGTCCACCTCGCAAGAGTCGGGTCCAGGTACTACCATCACGGGCCCCTCGCCGGCCGCTCCCCCCCAGTGGCCCCATCCCATTTCATTCCAGATAGCTTGAGGAAGGAGATCTTAGCAGGCAAGGATGTCAATCTGACGTCCATCCTTATCCGTAGCAGAAAATAAGGTTATCAATTGCGGTGAGGTCGCAGTGGTGTTGCGGGCTAAGGACGTCCGGTTGAACCGCAAGCTTTCCATTAACGAATTTGTCCTGGCGGTCAGCATATTCCGGGATGTTATCTGCTCGGCCCAACCGCAGCGTCGAGAAGAGCTAGACACCTACCTCTACCGCATAGCAGACCTGGCTTTCAAGTATGGCGGATCAAATTTCTACGACTATCACCGGTCCTTCTCGGCAAAGGCGGCGGCAGCTCTGGCTCAGTTCCAGTTCGTCTCCAATTGGGTGAATTTGGACATGGAGCTATTCTGCCGCCACTTCGCCGGGCTCAGGGCTCCAACCTGCTCTTCTTGCCAGTCCATCCTACACACCGCAGACTGGTGCCTGAACCTGGCAATGCCGGGGCAGGACCGGGCGATGCCTAGCTCATCGGCCATGTCAAAGAGCCAGCCCGCGCTGGACCGCTTGGGTAGGCCAATTGTATACCTGGGCCAAAGCCAGATATTCAACAATTTCAACTCAGGTGTTTGTGCCTTCAGTGGTTGCAGAGCCCTGCACGTCTGCTCGCTCTGCTTCAGAGCCCACCCCCGTTCCAGCTACCCGAAAAAGCAAGCTAAGTCCTGACTAGCCGACATCAATATTGACCTCTTGGCGGCCTTCCTCAGCACCCACCCTGACCAGCAGGCGGTGTCTTTCCTCCTCTCAGGCTTCCAGAAAGGCTTTGATACCGGGTTGGTGGCGCTCCCCCAGGAATCCTGGGAAGGCAGGAACTTGTTGTCGGCTGGTCAGGACCCCGGAGCTGTTCTTACCCTTCTGCAGAGCGAGGTCCAGAAGGGTTTTCTCCTCGGTCCTTTTTCCCATATCCCATTTGACTCCTGGCGAATCAACCCAATTGGTTTAGTGTCCAAGCAATCATCTAATAAAAAGCGTTTAATCTACGACCTCTCCGCTCCACACATGTCCTCCACACCCAGCTTAAACTCCCTGATCCCTTCGGAAGAATTTTCCATGTCCTACTCTTCCATCGACGAGGCAGTTAGGTTCATCTGGCAGTCGGGAAAGGGAGCGGTCCTGTCAAAAGCAGACATCTCCGACGCCTTCAAACTGCTCCCTATTTCGCCTCGTCTGTGGAAGTGCTACGGCATCAAATGGGAGGGCAAATATTATTTTGCAAACAGGCTTACTTTTGGATCAAAAAGCAGTCCTTGGCTGTTCGACCGTTTTTCTTGCATGCTCCATTGGATCCTCGTCCAGCATGGGGGTATCGACAAAGTCATCCACTACTTAGATGACTTCCTGATTGTTGAGAACCCCACCGGTGCACCCCGCGCTTTGGAGACTCTGCTGTCCATCTTCGCCAGCTTGGACGTTCCCGTTGCCCCGGCCAAGACCGAGGGTCCTGGCACGAGGGTCACGTTCTTGGGCATTGTCCTAGACACGGCACGCATGGAGGCCAGTTTGCCTCCTCCGAAACTAGAAAAATTCCGCACTGCGGTCGCGGCAGCTGTCTCTTCCAGACTGTTGTCTAAAGTGCAGCTCCAATCCCTCCTGGGATCCCTCAATTTCGCCTCCCGGATCATGCCCCAGGGCAGGGCGTTTGTGTCGGGCCTCCTCGGTCTCCTCTCCTCCGTTCCAGAACAGGAATCCCTGATCCACCTAGACAATCAAGCAGTCGCCGATTTGCTTATGCTTTGCAGTCGTTCCTGGAACACTGGAACGGCATCTCGCTCTTCGCTCCAATGCCACGAGTCGTCACCAACGGTGCTCACGGATGCTGCCGCTTCCCGTGGCTTCGCAGCCATATTCCACCCTCACTGACTGGCGGGGGCATGGCCGACGGAGTTTCTCTCCAATCAGGAAGTCTTGAAGTCATCCCCCCTGCTGGAATTGTATCCAGTGGTGGCGGCGGCCCAGGTCTGGGGCCACCTCTGGGTCAATAACTCAGTGGTATTCGTCACCGACAGCCAGGTCCTGGTCGACATACTCGCCAGGGGTAGGGCCAAGTCAGCTAGGATTATGTCTTTCCTGCGGAAACTGGTATGGCTTTCCCTCAAATACAATTTCCATATTTGTCCATCACATATTGCGGGGGCCAGCAATACAGCAGCCGATGCGCTTTCTGGCTTCAATTTTGACATTTCCTTCCAGGAAGTTCCCGACGCAGATCCAGCAGGCACTCCCATTCCCCGATACGAGACCCTAACCATGGGTTGATGCGACTGGTCAAAGCCGCAAATCCTTGGCTCCCAACACGGCTAGGAATTACGCCAAAGGGCACAAGGCCTTCTTGCAATTCGCCCTGACATATCCGCAGGGGGAGTTAGACGCAATTTCCCATATTCTAGCATTCATCGCCCACTGCCACACCAACTTGCACTTGTCTTACGGCTCCATCAAAATCTACCTGGCCGGGGTGCAGCATCATCGCCTGCTGGCGGACCCGTCTTGCGGCTCGTTTCTAGCCAATCACGCTGTCAAAGCAGCCCTTAGGGGGATTCAGAAAGAGGCTCCCAGGCCGGCGGTACTCCGACAGCCGGTTTCAGGGGAATTATTTAGAGGCCTCTCTTCAGCCCTAGATGGGATCCCCTTTGGGCGCCTAACTAGTGTGGTTATAAAAGCCGCTATTTACTTAGGGTTCTACGGCTTCCTCAGGCCAGGGGAGTTTACCGTGGCCACAAGCTCGCGTTGCACATTGAAGAGGCGTCATCTCATCTGGCGCGGCTCCCACTTCACTCTGCTCCTAGTCCGCTCCAAAACCAGCCAAGTGGGCCCGCCGGTTGAGGTGAAGTTCTTCCCATCTGGTAACCCTTGGTGCCCCGTCAAGGCACTTCAGGAACTGTTGGATGCCCTGGCACTGTCAGGCGCAGACGACCCGTTACTCCCCTTCCAGGGCAAGCCGTTGTCCACTGCACAATTCCTAGCACATATCCGTCCACTAGCTTCCAGACTGGGTTTTAGGCCCGAATCAATTACAGGACATTCGTTCAGGATAGGCGCGGCATCGGCCGCATCCCGGCACCAGGTCCCAGCTTACGTCATCCGTAGCATGGGCCGATGGAGGTCATCCTGTTTCGCTAGATATGTTCCCAATCCGCAGGCAGAGATATCCAAGGCTTTCTGTTCTTTGGTTCTGTAAGACATGTCTGAACTCATTAAACTCATATTGCATTTCTCTAATGGTTGTTCTTTTGCCCACTCTTCCAGGCTATACCCCCCCCGACTGGCTCTAGGCACACCTCAAGCCAAGTAGATAGGCAGGGGCTTCACCAGCCCCCTTCATTAAGTAGCAGACCATACCACAAGTTGGAAGGCTGGTACAGCCTGCATTTGTGGGAGGGGCTGTGTGTATTTAAACCCCCTCGGCCACTGCAAGGGGGTGGCCGTTCTTCAGCCCTCCCGCCCTCCCCTTCTTCTCATATCCTCTCCCTGGGGTTGCCCACTCTTCCAGGCTATACCCCCGCGACTGGCTCTAGGCACACCTCAAGCCAAGTAGATAGGCAGGAATACTGTTTTTTTTTCCCACAAATATACACTGATGAAATGTAAAATAGGTATTTGGGTGGTGTATTTTAAACTGCTTTCTGGACATGGAATACCACTTTTTTCCGTAAAACACAGTAATGCACTATTTCAGTGCTGCAATTTACAATAGGTATTTCTACACTGTATGCACAACTGCTTTGTGCACCAGGAATACCACTTTTTTTTTTCCAAAAAATACACTAATGCACCATTTCACAGCAGAATTGTAAAATAAGTGTTTGACTTGTGTAGTTTTAACTGCTTTGTGGACCAGGAATACTGCTTTTTCTCCCTAAAACACAGTAATGCACTATTTCAGTGCTGAAATTTAAAATAGGTTTTTGTATGCTGTATGCACAACAGCTTTGTGGACCAGGTATATCGCTTTTTTTCCCAAAAATACACTGATGCACTATTTCACATCAGAAATGTAAAATACGTATTTGGGCAGCGTATTTTAAACTGCTTTGTGGACCAGTAATACCGATTTTTGCCCTAAAACACAGTAATGCACTATTTCAGTGCTGAAATCTAAAATAGGTATTTGTACGCTGTACGCAAAACTGCTTTGTGGACCAGGAATACAGATTTTTTTCCCAAAAATACACTGATGCACTATTTCAGTACATAAATGTAAAATAGGTATTTGGGCTGTGTATTTTAAACTGCTTTGTGGACCAGGAATATGGCTTTTTTCCCCAAAATTCACAAATGCACTATTTATCGGCTGAAAATTAAACGTTGATATTTGTACGCTGTATGCACAGCTGGTTTGTGAACCTAGAACAAGACTCTTTTCCCAAAAATTTACAAATGCACTATTTATCGGCTGAAAATTAAACATTGATATTTGTACGCTGTATGCACAATTGCTTTGTTAACCTAGATCAAGGCTCTTTTCCCTAAAACACACTAATCCACTATTTCAGTGCTGAATTTTTAAATAGGTATTTGTACGCTGTATGCACAAATGCTTTGTGGACCAGCAATACCGCTTGCTTTCCCAAAAATACATTGATGCACTATTTCACTGCAGAAATGCAAAATAGGTATTTGGGCGGTGTATTTTAAACTGCTTTGTGGACAAGGGATACTGTTTTTTTCCGTGAAACACAGTAATGCACAATTTCTGTGATGAAATTTAAAATAGGTATTTATACGCTATATGCACAACTGCTTTTTGGAACAGGAATACTGTATTTTTTCCCCCAAAATTCACAAATGCACTATTTAACGGCTGAAAATTAAACGTAGGTATTTGTATGCTGCATGCACAACTGCTTTGTGAACCAAGAATAAGACTTTTTTCCCTAAAACACAGTAATGCACTATTTTAGTGCTGAAATTTAAAATAGGTATTTGTACGCTGTATGCACAACTGCTTTGTGGACCAGGAATACCGCTTTTTTTCCCCAAAAATACACCGATGCACTATTTCACTGCATAAATATAAAATAGGTATTTGGGCGGTGTATTTTAAACTGCTTTTTGGACCAGGAATACCACTTTTGTTCCCCAAAAATACACTGATGCACTATTTCACTGCAGAAATGTAAAATAGGTATTTGCGCAGTGTATTTTATACTGCTTTGTGGACTAGGAGTACTGCTTTTTTCCCCAAAAATAAACGGATGCACTATTTCACTGCTGAAATTGAAAATAGGTATTTGGGTGGTGTATTTAAAACTTCGTTGTGGACAAGGAATACCGCCTTTTTTTCCAAAAAATTCACTGATACACTGATGCTATTGACATGGAAAAGGATCTAAGAATTTTAATAAACAGCAAACTAAGCTGTAAAAACCAGTGACAGGCAGCTACTGCCAAGGCTAATAAGATAAATGATTGCATCAAAGAGGCATAGATGCTCGTGATGAGAACATAGTCCTACCACTTTACAAATCACTATTCAGACCATACATGGAGTACTGTGTACAGTTCTGGGCTCCTGTGAACAAGGCAGATATAGCAGAGCTAGAGAGGGTTCAGAGGAGGGCTACTAAAGTAATAACTGGAATGGGGCATCTACAGTACACTGAAAGTTATCAAAATTAGGGTTAATCACTTAAAAAAAAGACGACTGAGGGGAGATCTAATAACTTTGTATAAATATATCAGGGGTCAGTACAGAGACTTCTCCTATCATCTATTTATCCCCAGGACTGTCACTGTGACAAGGGGACATCCTCTGCGTCTGGAGGAAAGAAGGTTTGTATACAAACATAGAAAAGGATTCTTCATGGTAAGAGCAGTGAGACTATGGAACTCTCTGCCTGAGGAGGTGGTGATGGTGAGTACAATAAAGAAATTCAAGAGGGGACTGGATTTATTTCTGGAGTGTAATAATATTGCAGGATATAGCTACTAGAGAGCAGTCATTGATCCAGGGAGTTATTCTGATTGCCTGATTGGAGTCAGGAAGGAATTTTTTCCCCTTAAGTGGGGAAAATTGGCTTCTGTCTCACAGGTTTTTTTTTGCCTTCCTCTGGATCAACTTGTAGGAAACAGGCCGATCTGGATGGACAAATGTCTTTTTTCAGTCTTATATACTATGTTACTATGCTACAATTTCACTTCTGAAATTAAAAAGACGTTTTGGTGCATTGTATGCACAAGTGATCTATAGCACCAGAATACATATTTTTGCCCCAGACTACAGAAATGGACTATGTCACCCCTAAATTATACAAAAGGTAATGAAGAGGACTTGACCTGCCAGAAAAAAGGATTCTTTCCTTCCCTGAGCTACCAAAAAGGATTAGACTGATGTCCCTCGCAGGCTGGCAATTATGCAGGTCACATACAGTTCCAAGGACACTGCAGTGGCTTAAATGTCGACCGACCCTCACTTCAGTAACAGATGGATTAAAAAAAAAAAACATTTTGCAGTATCACTGGGCTCAGGGCTGGGTACAAAAATGTAGGATTGCAGTAGCACCCTCCCCCAATATTTGCTGTACCTTGAAGATTTTACACCACCAGGTTCAACAGATTTCTTTCCGAATTTCTCCTTGAGAGCACCGGCAGCAACCTTTCCCTATACTAAGAGCAGCAGAGTGACGCGCAGCACTACGTGACTCCAGCTTATAAAGAGACTGAGTCACATGCTTGACTCAGCCAATCACAGCCATGCCATTAGTAGGCATGGCTGTGATGGTTTCGTAGGGCAACTATGTAAAACGCTTGATGATTGGCTGCTCTGCAGCCTTTCAAAAAGCGGGAAGAATCCCGAACTACGGACCAGAACCTTTATGAAAATGTTCGGATTCGGGTCCGTGTCCCAAACATCCTAAAATTCGGTACGAACCCGAACTGTACAGTTCGGGTTCGCTCAACTCTATTCACAATGAATTCGAATTTTCTCATGCTTAACAGTAACAAATTATTTTTTCCTAAAATGGCTGCATGTGTTACAAAGTAAAAGTAAGAAGCCGGGCAATGCAAGATCACCTATAATGCCATACAGCAAGCCAATCTGCAGATAGCCATCTGCTGTGATGTCAAAGCCCTATAAAACCCTCAGTAGCATAGGGCTGGTATTCTCGTCAAACTCAAAGTGACAGGTAATCATGCCCCCTTTCTGCACACAACCACGCCCACAATCGTGCCCAAACCACGCCTAAAATACCGCCCATTCAAATCCCCTCTTTTTCTTTTAGAGCCGATACAGCGTCAGTAATTCAATTAAGTTTAATATGTTTAAAAATAAAATTATATTAAGCTTGTATTAAGCTTATATTAAACTCTTATTAAGCTAATATAAATACTGACAATAGTTATTTGATCCGTCTATCTAACTATCTATAGGACCTTTGATGATATCACCGAAACATCCCATTTTCTGCCCATAACCCCAGCCTACTCCGACCACAACCCTGCCCATCGTGATGTCATCGAAGGTCCCGCAAGGTAGCAGCCCCTTTGTTACTGGACCTGTTTTATTTGAAATTTGCTTTAATAATATATGATCGTGTTTAATAAATCAAAGGCTGTCGTGATTTAAGCAAAATATTTGATCACCACATCTAACAAAGATATGTATTATTTATAAATATTAACAATAGCTAATTTCGACACCCAACTTTCCTGGGTCTCATTCTGGCTACCCATTTGTCCTATTTCATAGCCTATGAACCGAGGTTCACAGACATGTCAGACATGCCCAAATCTAATTTAAGAGGGACAGCCATAGGACTTAACTTTCCAGGGTGCCGATTGAGCGGCCCTATTTTTGACCGCTGCCCTATTTTGCGAAGACGTCAGGGTACGTCCGAATATGTTGAATACATGTTTTGGCATGTCCTAAGACGCTATTTTATAGTTCATAACCACGCTCTAAGGCATCCCCATACCACTACCAGTCCAGACCAAAGGAAATTTGCATCGTTACTTAATTAAGACATACGTGATTTAAGCAAAATGGCTTTATTTACATCGCATCACGGTATACTTTTCAATAACGCAGTAGGGTAGACACATTTGTGCAAAATTGCAGCAACGTATACATAATGGTTTCATGCGCTTTGTTACAAAGGAGCGTACAACACGGTCATTTTTATTCTAAAATCACTCGTAAATATTTGTAATTCATTTTCAAAAGACATTCCTTTAGCAATACAATGTTAGATATAGATGCAGTAATGTCTGCAGACCTAACTAATGGCATCCTGTATTTGTCTGTTTTGATACCTTATAGTCTTAGAATTTTTAGATCAAAATTTCAGAAATTTAACAGGAAATATTTAATTTGCGGGCGATAATATAATTCGGGTATAATATAATTAAAATCCAGTGCTTTTCCCGCTGATACAAATTGCACGTATTTATAATATAGGCCCCCGGATGGTCGATGAGTTTATTTTCCTGTAAAAAAAAATCACACGGAAATACGCCTTTAAATATGCGTCGGGCGTGAAAGTTGGCTTTGATAACGCAGGTAATTTCGTAATTATTTATTTTATTGAAAATAATATAAAACTTCCCTTATATTGTTTATTTCAATGATATATTCATGAGCGGAATACACAATCATATTAATAG
Source organism: Bufotes viridis (assembly GCA_033119425.1). NCBI lineage: Eukaryota > Metazoa > Chordata > Amphibia > Anura > Bufonidae > Bufotes > Bufotes viridis. The sequence continues at coordinate 144,502,001 of CM065592.1, read as the reverse complement.
TGTTTACCACCGGCTTGGCAAATCTAATTTCAGCTCTGAGATTTCCAGTTTTTACTAGAGAGAAATGGCCGCCGGGTTTTTGATCCGGCGATAAATCAAAAACGAACAAAGTGTACCCGTTCAAAAATTCTGACAGATCCACGGATAAAGCGTTGTCAGTCTTTTGCTTCCCCGAAATGTGTACGAGCGTCATATATTCACGAACGTCCGATTTGTCTTAAAAATTAGGTTGACACGGTTTTGCGGGTATCTGTTGTCCGTCCAAATATAAGGCGGCATAATTCACATTATAGTGATTTAAACACAAACGATTTCTTTGGCAATTCCCAGAAAACGATTTGTTTTCCACAAACGCTAGTATTATAGTTTTTGGGATATTTCCCAGAAAAAGATTCTCGTGGTTACATATGCAAGTACCAGCGCGGATGCTATACACTTTAAGTGATGCTCGATTGACGCAGTACTTTGAGTTAGCGGTTAACAGAGCGCGACTGTGTCCGATTCTCACAGCGGGTGATACTTGAACTCTTTTGAAAAACAGCGAAGCGTGCTGTATTTGGACTTTAAAATGGGTCTCCTCGGCAGACATAAGACAGAAAGTGTCGTTGTTTCTGGTCACCTTTATATTTAAATCTAGGCTGTTCAGTATTAAATGAAATGGGTCCCATTAATTCCATACTTCTAGAGCGAGTCGTATACTGAGCTCTCTTGGCGGAACCGACATTACGGCCGTCAAGAGCCCGGTCATCATGATGCCCCGGGTATCTTGATAGAATAAGCCGGCTGTAAATTGGGCCGCTAAAGTTTGTCAAATATAATTTATTAGGGATTCTATATACGCTCTATACGTATAAAGGTTGTCGCTTCTTGAAATCAATGTGTCGCCGAGCATTATGTCCAATTGATTAAAAAGGCTGGCAATAGGGTAGTTAACTGCTTGCCGACCGCCGTACGCAGGATTACGTCCTGCGGGCGGTCGGTTTATTCCTCCTGGACGCATCGGCGCGTCCTCTCACATGTAACTGTAGTACAGCCTGCCAGCGCTGATCGCGCGCTGGCAGGCTGTATAAGTTAGAAAAAAATGCATATCAGACGCTGTTTTATGAACAGCGTCTGATATGCCTGCTGCCTTCTCTTCAGGTGGTCCCTTTGCACCAATCACCACCCCCCCCACACACCCCCCGTCACTGATTAACCCCTGATAAACCCCTGATCACCCATGTCACCCCCACTGATCACCCATGTCACCCCCCCCGTCACTTATCACCCCCTATAAGGCTCATTCAGACATCCGTATGTGTTTTGCGGATCCGCAAATCCGCGGATCCGCAAAACACGGACACCGGCAATCTGCTTTTCCCATTTTGCGGATCCGCACATTGCCAGAGCTATATAGAAAATGCCTTTTCTTGTCCACAATTGCGGACAAGAATAGAACATGTTTTATATTTTTGCGGATCCGGAAGTGCGGATCCGCAATTCCGGATCCGAGCAGGACAAAGTCTGTCCCCATAGAATTGAATGTATCCACAATTCCGTTCTACAAAATTTTGCGGAACAGAATTGCGGACGTGTGAATGAGGCCTAAGGGTCCCTTAGCGATTGCAGCTTTACAGCTTTCCCCTCTTTTTTTTTTTGCACATTTTTTAGAGATTTTTTCATCCACATTGATCAATGTGAATGAAGAAATCTGTGACGTTCATTTTTTTCTTTCAGCCCAGTGGCTGAACGTAAAAAAGAATTCTCATTACCCGTATGCTCAATATAAGGAAAATAGCAAAAACTCCTAATTTTGGCCATGCGTGTAATGATTGTGGAGACCCTCAAACGCCAGGGCAGTGGAAAAACCTCACAAGTGACCCCATTTTAGAAAGTAGACACCCCAAGGTACTCGCTGAGGGGCATAGTGAGTTCATGGAAGTTTTTATTTTTTGACACAAGTTAGCGGAAAATGAAATTTTTTGAAAAAAAAAATTCCATTTCCGCTAACTTGTGACAAAAAATAAAAAATTCCATGAATTCACTATGCCCCTTAGTGAATACCTTAGGGTGTCTACTTTACGAAATGGGGTCACTTATGGGTTGTTTCTACTGTCTGGGCATTGTAGTACGTCAGGAAACAGGACAGGTGCTCAGAAAGTCAAAGTGCGGAAACTCACTTTTTTGCACCATAGTTTGTAAACGTTATAACTTTTTTTATCAAAGACATGTAGAACAATAAATTTAGAGAAAAATTGAAATTGAAATATAGTGTTATTTGAAAAATTTTACAACAGAAAGCGAAAAATGTCATTTTTTTGCAAAAATTTAATCAAAAAATTTAAATATCAAAAAAAGTAAAAATGTCAGCAAGAATGAAATACCACCAAATGAAAGCTCTATTAGTGAGAAGAAAAGGAGGTAAAATTAATTTGGGTGGTAAGTTGTATGACGGAGCAATAAACGGTGAAAGTAGTGTAGTGCAGAATTGTAAAAAGTGGCCTGGTCATTAAGGGTGTTTAAGCTAGGGGGGCTGAAGTGGTTAATAAGGGTGACGCGGGATCCGTCAGGTAGAGGTGTGTTTTAGGGGCTAATGATTCTGCAAACGACGTGTAAGAGATTTAGGTTTTAAGAATATTCACCGCTGCCCGAGATGTAGAACTCCAAAGGTGCATTATCGGTGATGGCTGCTATTGGTTCTACCTCTACATAAAACGATTTTTGAATACATGTTTTCGTAGGCGTTATTTGAAAGATATCCAACTCTGATTTTGCATAATTGGCAGATGCGTTGTGTACAAAAGCTATAGCGATTAATTAGAAGATGTCGCTCGGTGAAGGGCTTCTTGTCTTCTGGCGGCGACGTCTCTTAATCGGCTCTACTTTATTCATAAAAGGGCATAGGATGACGCTGTTGCGAACACATTTTTTTTTCAGCGTTTCTCTCTGAATTTGCACAACGCCGCAGCCTTCCTGCCCTTGCGTAGGTCTGTTTATTAGTGACAACATCTTTAGCTATATTCCTGGCGCCTGTTTTTACGTGCTGTTTTACAAGTTCCACACCTTTCTTGAATAGGGGAATGACTTTCCGGAACAACCCATGAAATAACCGGGCAAACCGTGCCGGAATTCTGAGCCGTGAAACCCATCCAAACCATGACCGGCTTGCGCTATGTAATAATGCCGTATAGAGATGTCACGAACATAAAATTTTTCATTCTTGAATGGCAAACGCAAATTTTTGCAAATGTTTGCAAATGGGCGAACAGGGTGAACCGCCATAGACTTCAATAGACAAGTGAATTTTAAAACCCACAGGGACTCTTTCTGGCTACAATAGTGATGGAAAAGTTGTTTCAAGGGGACTAACACCTGGACTTTGGCATGCCAGAGGGGAATACATTGCAAAACTCCCATAGAAAATTACGTAGTTGATGCAGAGTGTGGTAAGTTGAATTTGCAATGCGATTAATATAACCTGCATTAATCGCATTGCGAATTCAACTTAGAGCTAGGTTCCTAATGGTTGTATTGCTAGAATATAACGAAGATTGAGAATATAGCGCTATATTCTCAATCTTCATTATATGCTAGCAATACAACCATTAGCAACTCAGATTTAAGTTGTAATCGCAATGCGATTAATATAACCTGTATTAATCGCATTGCGATTACAACTTAGATCTGAGTTCCTAATGGTTGTATTGCTAGAATATAACGAAGATTGAGAATAAAGCACTATATTCTCAATCTTCGTTATATAATTCTAGCAATACAACCATTAGGAACCCAGCTCTAAGTTAAATTCGCGATGCGATTAATACAGGTTATATTAATCGCATTGCGATTACAACTACTAACACTGCAGCTTCAGAATGAATCTAAGATGGATGCCGTAATTGCTTTTTGATAGGAGGTGGGATGGTCTGGGAGGGAGGGTATGCTGATTGGCTGGAATGTGTCTGCTGACTGTGAGGTACAGGGTCAAAGTTTGCTCCATGATAAAGTATAGGGGCGAACGCGAACATCGCATATGTTCGCCCACCGCGGCGGACGTGAACAAGCTATGTTCGCCGGGAACCGTTCGCCGGCGAATAAATCGGGACATCTCTATTGCCGTACACTCTCTGGGAAAGCATTTTAATTCCTCGTCACAGTGCGAGATCTAAACTGTTATCGCACAATAGTTTTCCCATATTTGAATTTAACGAGTTTAGCTTGATCCGTGAGTATCGATATTGTAATGGTATCAAAATGTGGTATATAGTCCAGCTTGTTATACTTTTGCGTGACTATTTCGCCATTTTTGCCGATTAGCTCCACAGTTCTTAAAAGCTGTACGTAATTATCGCCAACAAGTTGATGCTGAATGATATCAATATAAACAAACATTATATAAAATCCGGCTTTAATATCAGGATGAATTCTTCTCTTTATAGGTAAAGAATAGTGTTAAGCGAACAGTTCGAGCATAGTTCGGGTTCGTACCGAATTTTGGGGTGTTCAGGACACAGACCCGGACCCGAACAATTTCAAAAAAGTTTGGGTTCGGGTCCGTTGTTCGGCGATTTCTTCCCGCTTTCTGAAGGGCTGCTCAGCAGCCAATCATCTAGCGTTTTACTTCTTGCCCTAAGAAGACATCACAGCCATGCCTACTAATGGCATGGCTGTGATTGGCCAAGTGCAGCATGTGACCCAGCCTCTATTTAAGCTGGAGTCACATAGCGCTGCACGTCACACTGCTCTGATAATTGTAGGGAGAGGACGCAGCTTATGTGAGGGCAAGATTAGGCAGGGAAAAGTCAGCAAAAGCACCTAATGAAGCGATCGATCTACAGCTGTGAATCATTCAACTTCTGCTAGTTAATTGCTCACTGGTTTTTAGGCTGCAAAGAGCGTTTTTCTGTCACTTTTTTATGGGGTGATCGGCAGCCATTATGTGACTTGTGGTGCACCAGCACAAGCTGCCACCAAGTCCATCAATCCATCAATACTAGTTTTTTTTTTTGCTATATCCTACATAACATCATCCTACAGCAATAACATAAATCAGTGGTTTCAGCTGTGGCTGGCCAAGTTTAATAGTGTACGGCAAAGGATATTTTTTTTTTCTAGGGTGAAATTCAATTGCCAAAACAGCAATACCATAAATCAGTGGTTTCAGCTGTGGCTGGCCAAGTTTCATAGTGTCCGGCAAAGGATATATTTTGTTCTGGGGTGAAATTCAATTGCCAAAATAGCAATACCATAAATCAGTGGTTTCAGCTGTGGCTGGCCAAGTTTAATAGTGTACGGCAAAGGATATATTTTTTTCTGGGGTAACATTCAATTGCCAAAATAGCAATACCATAAATCAGTGGTTTCAGCTGTGCCTGGCCAAGTTTAATAGTGTACGGCAAAGGATATATTTTTTTTCTAGGGTGAAATTCAATTGCCAAAACAGCAATACCATAAATCAGTGGTTTCAGCTGTAGTTGGCCAAGTTTCATAGTGTCCGGCAAAGGATATATTTTGTTCTGGGGTGAAATTCAATTGCCAAAATAGCAATACCATAAATCAGTGGTTTCAGCTGTGGCTGGCCAAGTTTAATAGTGTACGGCAAAGGATATATTTTTTTCTGGGGTAACATTCAATTGCCAAAATAGCAATACCATAAATCAGTGGTTTCAGCGGTGCCTGGCCAAGTTTAATAGTGTACGGCAAAGGATATTTTTTTTTTCTAGGGTGAAATTCAATTGCCAGAACAGCAATACCATAAATCAGTGGTTTCAGCTGTGGCTGGCCAAGTTTAATAGTGTACGGCAAAGGATATTTTTTTTTTCTGGGGTGAAATTCAATTGCTAAAATAGCAATACCATAAATCAGTGGTTTCAGCTGTGGATGGCCAAGTTTAATAGTGTACGCAAAGGATATATTTTTTTCTGGGGTAACATTCAATTGCCAAAATAGCAATACCATAAATCAGTGGTTTCAGCTGTGGTTGGCCAAGTTTAATAGTGTACGGCAAAGGATATATTTTTTTTCTAGGGTGAAATTCAATTGCCAAAACAGCAATACCATAAATCAGTGGTTTCAGCTGTGGCTGGCCAAGTTTAATAGTGTACGGCAAAGGAATTCTTTTTTTTCTGGGGTGAAATTCAATTGCCAAAATAGCAATACCATAAATCAGTGGTTTCAGCGGTGGCTGGCCAAGTTTAATAGTGTCCGGCAAAGGATATATTTTGTTCTGGGGTTAAATTCAATTGCCAGTATAGCAATACCCTGAATCTGGTGTTCCAGATTTTGCAGACCTAGTTTAAATCTGTCCGTAAAAGGGTACATTTTTTATTGGGGTGAAAGTCAGTATCAAAAATGGAAATATGGTAAATCTGGTGTCCCAGCAGTGGCTGGCCAAGTTTAATAGTGTAAGGCAAAGGATAGATTTTGTTCTGGGTTGAAATTTAATATCCAAAATAGCAATACCCTGAATCTCGTTTTCCAGCTGTTGAAGATCTAGTTTAGATCTGTCCGTAAAAGGGTATATTTTTTTCTGGGGTGAAATTCAATTGCCAAAATAGCAATACCATGAATCAGTGGTTTCAGCAGTGGCTGGCCAAGTTTAATAGTGTACGGCCAAGGATATATTTTTCTTCTGGGGTGAAATTCAATTGCCAAAATAGCAATACCCGGAATCTGTTGTTCTACCTGTGACTGGACAAGTTTAATAGTATCCGTCAAAGGATAGATTTTGTTCTGGTGTTAAATTTAATTGCCAAAATAGCAATACCATAAATCAGTGGTTTCAGCTGTGGCTGGTCAAGTTTAATGGTGTCCTGCAAAGGATATATTTTGTTATGGGGTGAAATTCAATTGCCAAAATAGCAATACCATAAATCAGTGGTTTCAGCTGTGGTTGGCCAAGTTTAATAGTGTCCGGCAAAGGATATATTATTTTCTGCGGTGAAATTTAGTTGCAAACACGGAAATACAGTAAAACTGTTTTTCCAGCTGTTGCAGGCTTCGTTTAAATCTTTCCCTAAAAGGGTATATTATTTTCTTGGGTGAAAGTCAGTAGCAAAAATAGAACTACAGTGAATCTGGTGTCCCAGCAGTGGCTGTCCAAATTTAATAGTGTCCGGCAGAGGATATATTTTGTTCTGGGGTGAAATTCAATTGCCAAAATAGAATACCATAAAGCAGTGGTTTAAGCTGTGGCTGGCCAAGTTTAATAGTGTCCGTCATAGGATATATTTTGTTCTGGGGTGAAATTCAGTTGCCAAAATAGCAATACCGTAAATCTGGTGTCCCAGCAGTGGCTGGCCAAGTTTAATAGTGTCCGGCAAGGGATATATTTTGTTTTGGGGTGAAATTCAATTGCCAAAATAGCAATACCATAAATCAGTGGTTTCAGCTGTGGCTGGCCAAATTTAATAGTGTCCAGCTGTTGCAGGCTTCGTTTAAATATGTCCATAAAAGGGTATATTATTTTCTGGGGTGAAAGTCAGTAGCAAAAACAGAAATACAGTAAATCTGCTGTCCCAGCAGTGGCTGGTCAAGTTTAATAGTGTACGGCAAAGTATATATTTTTTTTCTGGGGTGAAATTTAATTGCCAAAATAGCAATACCCTGAATCGGGTGTTCCAGCTGTTGCAGGCCTAGTTTAAATCTGTCCGTCAAAGGATATATTTTTTTCTGGGGTGAAATTCAGTTTCCAAAATAGAAATACAGTAAATCTGGTGTTCCAGCTGTGACTGGACAAGTTTAATAGTATCCGTCAAAGGATAGATTTTAATCTGGGGTGAAATTCACATGCCATTATAGCAATAGCCTGAATCTGGTGTTCCAGCTGTTGCAGGCCAAGTGTTAATCTCTCCGTAAAAGGGTATATTACGCTCAAGGTGCATATACAAGTGCTGATAGGGTCATCCTCAATAACTTCACACGCTACCGTGCATCTCCTATTGCATTTCTGTCCGTTAAAGGGTATCTTACAACAAGTGTTAAAATACAATTGCTGAATGCATAATCCTACACATTTTTTCACACGCTACTGTAAATCTCCAAGTGTAAATCTGTCCATAAAAGGATACCTTTCATCCAGGGCCTAAATACTAGAACTGCAATTGATATTCCCCTAAATCAGTGGTTACTGCTGTGCCTCGATTAGTGTAATACGGTACATAAATAAATAGGCAGATTCTCTTAGGTGCCTGTAAAAATAGCCAGAATTTGAAATCAATACATTGGGCCAAATATTTTTTTTCTTATTGTGGTGCTTGGTGAAAGGTAACAATGAGGAAAACATCTAGTAAGGGACGCGGTCGTAGTGGTGTTAGTGGACACTCTGGTGCTGGGAGAGGACGTGGACATCCTAGTGAACCAACTACCTCAGGTTCCAGTACCCGCCAGAATTTACAGCGATATTTGGTGGGGCCCAATGCCATTTTAAGGATGGTAAGGCCTGAGCAGGTACAGAGGCTTGTCAATTGGGTGGCCGACAGTGGATCCAGCACGTTCACAACATTATCTCCCACCCAGTCTTCTGCAGAAAGCGCACAGGTGGCGCCTGAAAACCAAGCCCATCAGTCTGTCACATCAACCCCATGCATATCAGAGAAACTGTCTGAGCCTCAAGTTATGCAGCAGTCTCTTATGCTGTTTGAAGACTCAGTTGGCAGGGTTTCCCAAGGGAATCCACCTAGCCCTTCCCCCAGTGGTGGAAGACATAGAATGCACTGATGCACAACCACTTATGTTTCCTGATGATAAGGACATGGGAATACCACCTCATCGGAGTCCGCACGTCTCTGATGATGACGAAACACAGGTGCCAACTGCTGCGTCTTTTTGCAGTGTGCAGACCGAACAGGAGGTCAGGGAGGAAGACTGTGTGGAAGATGATGCAGGGGATGATGAGGTCCTAGACCCCTCAAGGATTGAAGGTCGTGCCACTGACTTTCATAGTTCAGAGGAAGAGGCAGTGGTGAGACTGAGCCAACAGCGTAGCAAAAGAGGGAGCAGGGGGCAAAAAAAGAACAGCCGCCGCCAAGACAGTTCGCCTGCTACTGGCCACCGCCACCAGGGACCAAGCACCCCAAAGGCAGCTTCAAGGAGTTCCCAGGCATGGCACTTCTTTAAACAATGTGCTGACGACAAGACCCGAGTGGTTTGCACGCTGTGCCTCAGAACCTGAAGCGAGGCATTAACGTTCTGAACCTTAGCACAACCTGCATGGCCAGGCATCTACATGTAGTAAACACCTTAAAAACAAGGAACTCACTCAGGCTCCCCCTGCTCCCTCTTCTGCTGCTGCCTCTGCCTCTTCCTCCGCCTCGGGAGGAATGTTGGCACCTGCCGCCCACCAAACAGAGGATGTGCCACCGACACGACCACCTGCGTCACCAAGCATCTCCACCATGCCACACAGCAGCGTTCAGCTCTCCATCTCACAAACCTTGGAGAGAAAGCGTAAATTCCCATCTAGCCACCCTTGAGCCCTGGGCCTTAATGCCAGCATTTCTAAACTACTGGCCTTTGAAATGCTGTCATTCAGGCTGGTGGACACATACAGCTTCAAACAGCTAATGGCCATGGCTGTTCCACAGTATGTTGTTCTCAGCCGCCACTACTTCTCCAAGACAGCCGTGCCTTCACTGCACAACCAAGTATCCGATAAAATCAAGTGTGCACTGCGCAACGCCATCTGTGGCAAGATCTACCTAACCACAGATACGTGGACCAGTAAGCACGGCCAGGGACGCTATATCTCCCTAACTGCACACTGGGTAAATGTAGTGGCGGCTGGGCCCCAGGCGGAGAGTTCCTTGGCGCACATCCCTCCGCCGCCAAGGATCTCAAGCCCGGCCTGGTGGTGTGCGATAATGGGCGAAATCTCGTCGCAGCTCTGGGACTAGCCGGTTTGACGCACATCCCTTGCCTGGCACATGTGCTGAATTTGGTGGTGCAGAAGTTCATTCACAACTTCCCTGACATGTCAGAGCTGCTGCATAAAGTGCGGGCCGTCTGTGCGTGCTTCCGGCGTTCACAACCTGCCACTGTTCGCATGTCTGCGCTACAGCGGAACTTCGGCCTTCCTGCTCACCGCCTCATATGTGACGTGCCCACCAGGTGGAACTCCACCTTGCACATGTTGGAGAGACTGTGCGAGCAGCAGCAGGCCATAGTGGAGTTTAAGCTGCAGCACGCATGCATCAGTCGCACTGCGGAACAGCACCACTTCACCACCAATGATTGGGCCTCCATGCGAGACCTGTGTGCCCTGTTGCGCTGTTTCGAGTACTCCACCAACATGGCCAGTGGCGATGACACCGTTATCAGCATTACAATACCACTTCTATGTCTCCTTGAGAAAACGCTTAGGGCGATGATGGAAGAGGAGGTGGCCCAGGGGGAGGAGGGGGAGGAGGATGAGGAGTAATTTTTAGCACTTTCAGGCCAGTCTGTTAGAAGTGGCTCAGAGGGAGGTTTTTTGCAACAGCAGAGGCCAGGTACAAATGTGGCCAGCCAGGGCCCACTACTGGAGGATGAGGAGGTGGAGGAGAATGAGGATAAAGCAGGTTCACAGCAGGGTGGCAACCGACAGCTCAGGCCCATCACTGGTGCATGGCTGGGGGAATACGGAGGACGATGACGATATGCCTCACACAGAGGACAGCTTGTCCTTACCTCTGGGGAGCCTGGCACACATGAGCGACTACATACTGCAGTGCCTGCGCAACAACAGTAGAGTTCCCACATTTTAACATGTGCGGACTACTGGGTTGCCACCCTACTGGATCCCCGGTACAAAGACAATGTGCCCACCTTACTACCTGCACGGGTGCGTGATAGGAAGTTGCGCGAGTACAAGCGCACATTGGTAGACGCGCTCCTGAGAGCATTCCCAAATGTCACAGGGAATCAGGTGGAATCCCAAGGCGAAGGCAGAGGAGGAGCAAGAGGTCGCCAACGCAGCTGTGTCACGGCCAGCTCCTCTGAGGGCAGGGTTAGCATGGCAGAAATGTGGAAAAGTTTTGTCTCCATGCCACAGCTAACTGCACCACCACCTGATACGGAACGTGTTAGCAGGAGGCAGCATTTCACTAACATGTTTGAACAGTACATCTGCACACCCCTCCACGTACGGACTGATGGTTCAGCCCCATTCAACTTCTGTGTCTCCAAATTGTCCACGTGGCCAGAGTTAGCATTTTATGCCTTGGAGGTGTTGGCCTGCCCAGCGGCCAGTGTTTTGTCTGAATGTGTATTCAGCACGGCAGGGGGCATCATTACTGACAAACGCAGCCGCCTGTCCACAGCCTTCGTGGACAAGCTGACTATCATAAAAATGAACCAGGCATGGATCCCACAGGACCTGTCCCTCCCTTGTGCAGAATAGACATTTATAACTGCCTCCCCCTCAACCATGTATTCTTGTACTCCAAGGCACTTCTTTATCGAATCCTCATTTTTTTAACTTTACCATGATCTTGCGGTGCAACCCAAAGTTGAATGAACCTCTCCTCAATCTAGGCGCCGGGGCCTAAATAACTGAAAATTGCATGTTACAATGGTGGGTGACATGAAGTCTGAATCTCTGCCATGCGACCTCTCTCCTCTATCTAGGTGCCGTGCTGTAAATATCTGAAAGTGGCCTTCTCCAGTGGTGGGGGATATGACGCCTTATTCCTTGCTGTGGGACCTCTCTCCTCTGTCTGGGTGCTGGGGCCTAAATAACTGAAAGTGGCCTTCTCCAGTTGTGGGTGATATGAAGCCTGATTTTATGCTATGGGATCTCTCTCCTCTGTCTGGGTGCTGGGGCCGATATAACAGAAAGTGACCTTCTCCATTGGTGGGTTACTTCAATCCTGATTCTCTGCTATGGGACCTCTCTCCAATTGATATTGGTTAATTTTTATTTATTTATTTTAATTCATTTCCATATCCACATTTGTTTGCAGGGCATTTACCTACATTTTGCTGCCTTTTGCCGCCCTCTAGCCCTTTCCTGGACTATTTTACAGCCTTTTTAGTGCCCAAAAGTTCAGGTTCCCATTGACCTCAATGGGGTTCGGGATGAAGTTCGGGTCGAGTTTGGATGCCGAACCCGAACATTTTCGGGAAGTTCGGCCGAACTTCTCGAACCCGAACATCCAGGTGTTCGCTCAACTCTAGTAAAGAATCGTTCTCTTTTGCTAAACCAAAATCATCACAGCCAAATGTTCTAAAACAGGCAAGCCAGATTGTAGCACAAAACAATGTGCTCAGTGTCTACATTCTTGTTCGAGCGATTGCTTTAACTTTTCACATACTTGAATTTGTATTCGCTCGATTTTGTTACATAAACAGTTGTGTCAATCTCGTTGTATCTTAGACACAATTGATCAGGCGGTATTTTTATAGAATCAAGTTATTAATGGCTTTGATCAGCTCGTTTATATTAGAGTAATAACCCGATTTAACAAAAAACTCTCTGACAGGGTCATTGCGCCGGGCGACGTAGAATACACCATTGCCGGTCCCAAAGGTATTTCACGTATGAGGATACTGAGTCTCTACTAACGCCGCTTTATAAGGACTGCGAAGATAGACGACTTTTGCTAATTTAATAGTGTAATCGGCGATGGTATTTTCGGGGTAAAGTTTGGCAGAGGCGTTGAAGGGTAGCATAATAAAAAACGAGCCGTCCTTCCATAGTTTACATGCACACCAACTGCTTTTCTGGTACCCAAGAGTTAACCTTTTTTGGGGTAACTGACCCACTTTACAAAATATTGCGTTTTTCCCCTAACCTTCTTCTTTTTCACTATTTTTTCTATCCTGTAAACGCGCCGCTTATCGAGGGGTACTTTTTGGACTTCTTCCACATAGAACGATCCTTCAATAGTGATGAGCGGCAGGTGCCATATTCGATTTCGACGAAATTCGCGAATATTCGAATGAATATTCGTTTCATATTCGTCGAAATCGAATATTCGTCATTTTTTCTAGTTATCGCGATTAACATGCGATTTAAATAATCGCATATTGCGATTTGTACTTAAGGCTACTTTCCTATTGGTTTCATATCTAGAATTAGCGAGGATGACGAATATGACGAATGTATTCGTCATATTCCTCAAAACGAAGATAACGAAGTATTCTACATCTTCGTTTTAGCTACCTATTCGTCAACTTCGCTAATTCTAGCAATCAAATAGGAAGGTTGACTTACCAGACAGCTGTGTTAAATTCGCTATGCGATTTTTTTTTAATACAATAATTATATTACTTGATAAAATTATTATAAGTATTCTATTTATTAAAAAAATAATAAAAAAAATCGCATAGCGAATTTAACTACAACTGTCTCTATAGTCAACCTTCCTATTTGATTGCTAGAATTAGCGAAGTTGACGAATAGGTAGCTAAACGAAGATGTAGAATACTCGTTATCTTCGTTTTGAGGAATATGACAGTACATTCGTCATATTCGTCATCTCGCTAATTCTACCAAGCCAACCATAACTTCTGTGCTCATGGAGCGTCCCCATCACCATGGGAACGTCTCCATATACTAAAATGTACTGTCGGATTTGAGGAATTACGTTGAAATCGCAATGCGATTAATTCAAGTTATATTAATCGCATTGCGATTTCAACTTAGAGCTGGGTTTATAATGGGTCAGCTTGCTAGAATTAACGAAGTTAACGAATAACGAATATGGAATATAGCAGCAGTGCTAAGTTGAAATCGCAATGCGATTAATTTAACTTAAAGTATTCGCATTGCGATTCCATCTTAGAGCGGAGTTCTAATGGTTGTATTGCTAGAATATAATGAAGATTGAGAATATAGCGCTATGTTCTCAATCTTCGTTATATTCTAGCAATACAACCATTAGAAACCAGCTCTAAGTTCAATTCGCAATGCGATTAATATAACCTGTATTACTCGCATTGCGATTACAACTTTACGAAGACTGAATTCTCAATCTTCGTTATATTTTAACAATACAACCATTAGGAACCCAGTTCTAAGTTGAATTCGCAATGCGAACATATACTCGCATTGCGAATTAAACAGAGACTGGGTTCCTAAATTTTTGTTAGTTCTAGATAGCCATAGCCAAACAATAGTGAAGTAAGGGCTCTTTCACACTGGCGTTTTATCTTTCTGTCCTAGAGTTCCGTCCTCGGGGCTCTAGGACGAGAAAGATACTGATCAGAGATAATCCCAATGCATCCTGAATGGAGAGAAATCCGTTCAGGATGCGTCTGGATGTCTTCCGTTCAGTACTGAGACTTTTTGCCGTAGCAAAATCTGGAGCATGATGCGGATTTTCTCCGGACCCAAATCCTGAAGGCATGCCGGAAAGAAGGATCCGGAATTAATGGCCATTGAAAAGCATTTATCCAGATCCGGCTTTAAGCTAAGCGTCGTTTCGGCACATCGCCGGATCCGACGTTTAGCTTTGTGAATGGTCACCATAGCAGCCAGGACGCTAAAGTCCCGGCTGCCATGGTAAAGTGTAGTGGGGAGGCAGGGAGAAGTATACTTACCATCTGTGCGGCTCCCGAGTCCCGGGGCCCTCCACAATGAATGATGTCAGAGCGCCCCATGAGCATGGATCACATGATCCATGCGCGTATGGCTCTCTGGCGTCATTGTGGAGCACCCGGGAGCCGCACTGGACTGTAAGTATCTGCTCCCCGGCTCCCCACTACCTATGGCAGCCGGGACTTTAGTAGAGTCCTGGCTGCCATGATTACCTAAAAGCATATTGAAGATTGATCAGTATTCCAATGCTTTCTGTTGTCTTGCGTTGTGACGGATCCGGCGGGCATTTCTTGCGACGGAAGTGCACGCCGGATCCTCACAAGGCAAGTGTGAAAGAGGCCTAAGTTGCATATACCCCAATGCAAGAATATTACTTTGCATACTTTATTTTTTAAGTACATGTCTCTCTTAAAGGGGTGGTCACTCTTAAAGGGCAATGCCGGGTCATCATCAGCTAGGAGATGGCCAAAAAGCACCGTAAAGGGATGCAGAAAATGGAGGAGCTACTTTCCCAACTCACAATGTTCCCATAGAGGCCTTTTTATTTTGTTAATAAATAGTTTTTCTGAGTTATAACAGCGTGATTTCAGTTTTTATAATGTTATGTTATGGTGTAATTCTTACTGATAACTTTATTTATTGTAAGGCCCCACCATTAACAAAGACTGCTGCTATTATCCTCACCACTATGAGTTCTTTGTAGGCCTTATACTACCAAATTTCCATGTACCTGCGGCTGCTGTATGTCATCATACTGATGAGTTTTGGATGGAAAAAAATTGCCTTAATGTAACCAGAGTTATTAAAATAAAACAGAAAACCAAAAATGATTTAAAACCAAACCAAACTTTATAAATAAAATAAAAAAATTGTTTAAAGAAACATAAAATAAAAATTAAATAAAACTAAGGCAGGGCTTTCAGGACATCATGCTGGTTGATCAGCTCCGTTATGGCCTTCTGATGCCACTCCTCCATGGCCTTCATTTCTTGGCTGATCTTCAGCTGCAAAGCCCTCATCCGCCTGGAGTGCTCCCGCTGCAGCATAATTATTTTATTTTTCATTTCTTTTATTACTGTACAAAAAAATAATATATTAAAAATCAGATTAAATAACTTTTATTGATTAGTGTATAAAGGAGCTGGCCATTAAAATCACAATCAGTTATATAGTTCTTTACTTAGGAATATTTCAATAGAGTATTTTATTTAAAATATTTGTGGGATCAGTTGACTGTTTGATTGGTACTATTTTGGGGTGCATACGTCTTTTTGATCGCTTGGGTTTGGAATTTATGTCATGGAACGTTACAAAATATGTATACTGTATAAAATATGTCTGTTTTTGACAGTTTTAAAAAAAATATTTGTATGGGATTTGCCAAAGGGGTAAGAACACGCTATATTGTTATAGAGCTGCTTTTTACGGATGCGGCTATACCAATTATGTGCACTATATTATTTATGTAATTTTTAGATTACATAAATGAATATATATGAGAAGACGATTTCTAATTTATTCTTCTTTAAAAAAAAATTTTTAGTCTTTTTGTCTTTCAATTTTTTTATTTTGTTTTATGTATCTATTTTCTTTTTATCAAAAACCATCTGCATAGTCTATTGTAATACACTGTATAGTCAGTGCCACACTTACACTAAGGCTGATCAGACCTCAGGGTCTGATCGGCCTTAGGTAAATAGCAACTAGGACGCCATTTGTAAGGCGTCCGGGTGCCATGGAAACCATCTTGCCGTTGCGGAAGCAGCAGCGGCAAGATGGAAGAGAGAGGAGCTTTCTTCCTCTCAACCACATAGATGTCGCTGGCCTGAAACAGGCTTTTTTTAAAGTGCTGCGCTATGATTGGTTAGTCTGCAGAGACAAAACAATCAGAGTGCTTACTAACAAGGGAACACTCTGATTGGTCCCTTGCCGGCTTACCACTTGTGTCTGCTCCTGGGGAGCTGTGACTCCGGGGCTGTGACACTTTATAGTGTCACAGCCCCAGGAGCAGTTTAGGCGTGGCCGTACATCAAAATGCAGCAAGTCACTTGTTATTTGGTCGTACAGTTATGTCAGAAAGCATGAAGGGGTTAAAGGATAAAGATTTAACATGTTTGTTATGGTTTTCTGGAAGAAACTGACACCAGTGACTGAGTTAAAACACCCACAACACATATTATTTACCCTCCTGGCGGGGGTGGTCACAAGCTCCTCCTCCTCCTCCTCATGAGAACCGGGATGGTCTGAGGGTCCGGCATCCTCATGCTGTGGGGTAGGGGCAGAGGGTCCTGCCTGCTCCTGCTCCTCCTCCTCCGACACCTCCTCCTCCACCACCACTGCCTTTTTTGAAGGCCTGCGGCGGACTGAGGGGACGGGATCACCTATAATGGCAAAATTTTCTTAAGTTATAAAAACCTCGTAAAGCATAACTGTACCTATACATTACAGAGTGTTGCTGAAAGATACAAGAGTCATGTAAGCATTGTACCTGGGCAGATTTTGTTCCGTATCTCAGTGATCCGATCCTGGTGTCTCCTCTTCAGGTCGGACCACTTTTTATAATGGCCATCCTCTTGTGTGTGACATTGTGGTCACGGTATAGTTCATAACCGATCCTCCTCAGGATCCGCTGCTTCTCCAAGTGGGACCTGGTGGTGTCATACTTCATCTCAAGCATTCGCTGCAGGATAAAAATGCAACCATATAATCCCAAATTTGTCAAATAAAAGTATTAGAAATGAATGTCATCATCTCAACACAACAAAAAATGTTTCAGTGTTTGAAAGTAAAACATTAGATTTAACGTTACAGTTATACAATCGAATTATATTTAAATTGTATGTGTGTGTAGTATGAGCAATCGGATATTGGCCATCTGAGGAGAGATGTACCCGTCTAGTGAGGTAACGGTACAGTATGGGGTGTACAGCTGGTCCGCCTCCACATGGTGCACCCTGGGTAACGCTAAATGAACCAGCAAATAATGGCGGTCAAACATTACTTCTCCTAACCAACCAGACGCATATTAGAATCCAAAGACTATGTGTGTGTGTGGAGGGATATACACTGTGGGGTATACGGTGTGGAGTATACGATGTGGGGTATGCACTGTGAGGCAGGAAAATGGATGTGCATTGTGCATATGAGAGATGTTTCTCAGCTGTCCAATGTGTCCATACATACATGCTACCAGACATAGTGGTGTGATGTCTTAACAGTACTTAGTGCACCTATCATTAACCCCTTCACGCCCAATGACATAGCTGTACGTCATCTGGCGGTTGTGGCACTCTTTGGAGGTGCGCTACTGGAGGTCGGGTTCCCACCCCTTAGTATCAAGAAGGAAATAAACTCCAGTTTATGCGTTGAAGATAAGTTTCTTTTAATCAGAAGTGCGGTAAATCATATACATGCGTGTGACGTTTCGGCCACAATACGGCCTTCATCAGACTGATACCGCTCTGAGGACTGTTTGGAAAATGGGCGTGTTGGTAGCAAAAGTAGACCACTGTCTATGTAGATATGCGGACGCAGGCCTTCCCTGCTATCGGGTCCCCATTACAGCAGCACGGTGACCCGATAGCCACCGCTCCCGCCGCCCAATTACACGCAAAAGCCGCAAACCGCAGGTCTGAATTGACCCCCGGCACATTGTCCCAAGGTGCCTGCTGATTGATTTCAGCAGGCACCCAGTTCTGATCACTGCCCGCCGCGTAGCGGTGATCGGAACTATACATGATGTACCGTTGTGTCATGTGTCCTTAAGGGGTTACAAACCCGTAAAAATGGCGTGGCATTGCTTTTATTTTGCAATTTTGGACATTTTGCATTTTGTTTGGCTTCCCAATACATCTTATGCAATATTAAATGGCGGAGTTAGAAAGTACAACTTGTCCCGCAAAAAACAAGCCCTCATATGGCTATGTGAACAGGCAAATAAAAAAGTGATGGCTCTTTGAAGGCAGTGAGCGAAATAAGAGGCTAACAAAAAAAACTCTGGCTTTGACAGGGTTAATATGCCCTGAAGCAAGAAAAATGTGAATTTGTATAAATACATTGGAATAACAAGCCTGTGATATGTAATACAGTGCTGTAATGTGGAATTACTTACAGTAATCAGGAGATCTTCCTCGACTTCTTTAAAATTGCTTGAGACCATTTTCATGCGCGTCACACACGAGTATTGCACTGCGATTCAACCTTCCTCCTGTCAACAAACTCGCAAGACAAAGCCACACCCGTATAGGCTCACACGAATATTTCAATGCGATTCTCGCGATAGAAACACCATGTGCATATTGCGAATGCAACTTAGGCAACTTCCTATTGGTTGTCTTGATGGAATGAAGGATTATTGACAATATACCCCGCTGTAAGTTAGATGCGCAATGCGAGTAAACTTACTCAAATTACTCGCATTGCGCATCCAACTTAGTTCTGTGTATAGGCAACGTCCTAACAATGGTTGGCTTGCTAGAATAAACGAATATGACGAATACGAATATAGCGCGATATTCTCTATATTCGTTAAGTCTAGCAAACAACCAATAGGAACGTTGCCTATACACAGAAATAAGTTGGATGCGCAATGCGAGTAATTTAAGTAAGTTTACTCGCATTGCGCATCCAACTAGACAACTTTCCGATTGGCAATAGTAGTTGCCGCCTATGCCTAAAGCCTATTCCACGCTCTAAGTTGGATGCGCAATGCGAGTAATTTAAGTAAGTTTACTCGCATTGCGCATCCAACTTAGACAACTTTCCGATTGGCAATAGTAATGCCTAATATGCCTAAAGCCTATTCCACGCTCTAAGTTGGATGCGCAATGCGAGTAAACTTACTTAAATTACTCGCATTGCGCATCCAACTTAGTTGCCTTGCTTGCTAGATTTAACGAATATAACGAATACGAATATAGCGCTATATTCTGTATATTCGTTAATTCTCGCAACCCAAGTACCCCGCCCCTACCATTAGGAACGTTGACTATACACAAAATTAAGTTGGACGCGCAATGCGAGTGATTTTAGTAAGTTTACTCGCATTGCGCATCCAACTTTTACCATGGTCTAGATAACCGTGATTCTCAAATCCGACAGTACATTCTAGCATGGAGGCGTTCCCATGGTGATGGGGACGCTCCATGCGCAGAGTAAGGTGGCACTCGGCAGACGGGCACTGACTGGAGCGGGAGGGGAGCATGGAGTCCTCGGACATGTAAGAATAAATGCTTTTGGGAAGTGGGAGGGAACAACTTTAAAAAAAAAAAAAAAAAAAAAAAAAAAGCGAATATTCGAATTTGCGAATATATAGCATTATATTCGAAATATTCGCGAATTAGCGAAGTGCCGATATTCGCGATTTAATTTCGCTATTCGAATATTCGCGCTCAACACTATCCTTCAATGATCTCATCGGACAGGTCTTTTTAAGGGGGTCTGAGGCCCCTAGTGTTTACGGCGTAAATGGTAAATATCTTGTCCATATAGGTTTGTTCATAGTCCTTCGTGAACATCCCCTTATAGCTTACAATTCTGACGTGGTCGCCTATTTTTAATAACAGTTTAACTTTTTTAATAGAGGTGTAATCGCCGTAGATATTTTTCCAAATGGTTAAAGAGTTCTCTTTTGTTACATTGACAGTGCGACACCTTATGGTTCTGTGGTACGTGCGATTATAACTATTCACCAGGTCTTGAAACTTGTCAATGTATCTGTATGTGTTTTGTTCTTTAAGGTAACACCACATTCTTGTTTTACGCATTCTATTAAAACGCTCCACCAAGGGCGCTTTGACCGTATTCAAAGTTAAAAAATGATGTATTTTAATGGTTTCACAAAGTTTTCTTATAGGTTTGTTTATAAACTCTCGACCCCGATCCATCTAAAGTTTCCTGCGGGACCGCCCGCTTAACGTAAATATCTGCTCAAAAGCGGCAGCCACTGTCTCACCGGATTTATTGGAAAGTCCAGACACCCAAGTGTATTTCGATTGAATATCAACGACCGTTAGTATTTTACACCATTATTTTCTTTAGAGAAATCTATTATCGACACAAGATCGGCTTGCCATTGGTCATCTATATCAGATGCCACGACTATTTTAAACGGTTTGTACAATGTGTACGTATCCTCATTGTTCATCCAATTTTTTTTACAGCATCTTTTCTTATTCTAAATTTTCGTACATATTTGAATAAGGGCTCAACACCTCCGTAAGATCCGACAGCTTTTGGCGTGTAGTACTGTTTTCTCTATATTTTGGCGTTCGAGGTCATTTTAGCGACGTTTTAAGTACCTGCTATCTATGACGCCCCCTAGCAGTTTATGCACTTTCAACTAATCAAGATAGTGTATTTATTGTAAAAAGAAAAAACGGAATACATTTTTATTTGACAAGTCATTTTATGTAAAAACATCGATATATAACACGCAAACACATTTTTATATACCGTCAAAGAAAATTTTACAACGATAACCAAGCGGTCTGTAACAAAGTAAAACAAATGATTATCAGGCATTACGTACAAATATATTCAAAGTAAAAGTTACAACGTTAACCAAGATGTCTGTAACAAAGGCGGCTTTCTCTTTTTAGGTAATATAAAGAGCCTCACGATAATGCAGAGGTTGTTGTTATGATTGGCTGCTGCCTTAAAGGGGTACAAACCGTTTCAAAAGGCTCGTCGGGCGGTCCCCTTTTTAAATTATCGTAAAGTTCTCTCGTTCTTGTATTACCGATCACAGTTAATGGCACATTCAGTTTGGCGATGGTGTCCATGATTAAGTCCCACCCGCGAGTCGTTTTAGCCTCAAGCAACCTGTGACTCTGCATTGCGACGTGAGTCAGGTCGATGATGCTGGATCCTGGTATAACATGATCTTTGTAAATGAATTCACCCTTAGCGTTCAAGTACGGCTTGTTACCCGATCATCGCAGTTTGTTCAACAAAAGTTCAGCATTTTTCCTATACTTTATGTTAATATTGTCGAGTATATCTTTAACATCGTCTCCGCTACAAGAGTCATTTGCCAATCGTTGTTGATCGGGTTGCGGATGTGTAATTAAAGTTAGGGTTGACATTTCTTTATCTGTTTGTTGAGTGTTAAGTATCTTTGTAACACATAAGTGTATCTCTTAATTTTTTCATCATCTGAAAGGTCATTTCTGTGTAGTATTTTGCTAATTTCGACGTCCAAACGCAGCGTAACTGTTTGGCGTATGTCTGGTGTTTCTACACCTATTTTTTTTTAAATAGTCCACCAGGAACATTTTCTAGGCATGCTCCATTATGACCTGCCGACTCTATTAGCTATCAAGCTAGTGATTAAAGGTATCGCAATGCCGAGCAGCGAACTTCTAAAACCCCCGCACTGGTTTACAATGCGCTTCTTGTCTTTAATGAGACAGCTTTTATTTCTTAATTTTTTGTCATTCTCTAAGAGGGATCTTTCCTTTAAGGATTGAGAGCGATCCAGCCGATAGTGGATATCAAATCATATTTTAGCGCTGCATAATATTGTTTTTTTGACCTTCGGTTTTGTTTTGACCAACGCTTTTAAAAGATCCCAATTACGTCGGATCCTGTTCAACATCCTTACAGGAGTAGCGACGCTACCAAGATTGACTGTCGAGATGAAAAATATCACATTTTAGAGCTACGTTTTGCACACATAAACCGCTGGAAGATCTGGAGGGAACAAACCGGTTCTTAGCCGTAGTTCCTCGGGCGTGTCAGATCTTAAATCTACGAGTAAATAGCTGTAAGGCGCATGTATAGCATCTTCAAAAGCTTCTAAAAAGAAAGGTGTTTTACTCGGGTACATTTGCCGAGCCAATGTAATAACTTGTAATTTATCATGCAGGTTCTTAAAAAGGATCATGTATTTAGTGTTTAAATTTATGGTCCGGATTTTCTTACCCTGACAAAAAACGTTTTGAATGAGATACATGATGCTCAAATTTCTGTGGTGCACGTATTTGGTGAAAGAGTTTTTTTTTTTTATTTCAAGATTTTCGCAAGTCGTCTCTTTAAGATCATCGACAACCGCCAAATTTACCTTGTTTTGCGGGAATAGGTCATCGTTTGTAAAATTTTGCGGCATTCCCTCGATAAACCTGATATTTGTAAACAAACGGGTTAGCTCATTGGCTATATCAAAACCTGTGTTTTTTGCAACCAACTATAAAAATGCAGTATTTCACTGGTTAATTGGAATATCTAAAATGCAAACTAGGCCACAAATGGGAAATCTATCACAAAACCTGTGTTTTTTGCAGCCAACTATAAAAATGCAGTATTTCACCGGTTAATTGGAATATCTGAAATGCAGACTAGGCACAAATGAGGCCAAAAATGTGCTCTGTGTCACAAAACCAGTGTTTTTTTTGCAACCAACTATAAAAATGCAGTATTTCACTGGTTAATTGGAATATCTGAAATGCAGACTAGGCCGCTAATGTGCTATGTGGAACTATAACAGTGTTTTTTGTAGCCAACTATAAAAATGCTGTATTTCACTGGTTAATTGGAATACCTGAAATGCAGACTAGGCCGCAAATGTGCAATCTACCACAAAAACAGTGTTTTTTGCAACCAACTATAAAAATGCAGTTTTTTATTGGTTAATTGGAATATTTGAAATGCAGACTAGGCTGCTAATGTGCTATGTGGCACTAAAACAGTGTTTTTGTAGCCAACTATAAAAATCCTGTATTTCAATGGTTAATTGGAATACCTGAAATGCAGACTAGGCCGCAAATGTGCAATCTACCACAAAACCTGTGTTTTTTGCAGCCAACTATAAAAATGCAGTATTTCACTGGGTAATTGGAATATCTGAAATGCATACTAGACCACTAATGTGCTATGTGGCACTATAACAGTGTTTTTTGCAGCCAACTATAAAAAATGCAGTATTTCACTGCTTAATTGGAATATCTGAAATGCAGACTAGGTCGCAAATGTGCAATCTACCACAAAACCTGTGTTTTTTGCAGCCAACTATAAAAATGCAGTATTTCACTGGTTAATTGGAATATCTGAAATGCTGACTAGGCCGCAAATGTGCCATGTAGCACTATAACAGTGTTTTTTGCAGCCAAGCATAAAAATGTAGTATTTCGCTGCTTAATTGGAATATCTGAAATGCAGACTAGGCCGCAAATGTGCAATCTACCACAAAACCTGTGTTTTTTGCAGCCAACTATAAAAATGCAGTATTTCACTGGTTAATTGGAATATCTGAAATGCATACTAGACCGCAAATGTCCTCTGTCTCACAAAACCAGTGTTTTTTGCAACCAACTATATAAATGCAGTATTTAACTGGTTAATTAGAATATCTAAAATGCATACTAGACAGCTAATGTGCTATGTGGCACTATAACAGTATTTTTTGCAGCCAAATATAAAAATGCAGTATTTCACTGCTTAATTGAAATATCTGAAATGCAGACTAGGCCGCAAATGTGCAATCTACCACAAAACCTGTGTTTTTTGCAGCCAACTATAAAAATGCAGTATTTCATTGGTTAATTGGACTATCTGAAATGCAGACTAGGCCGCTAATGTGCTCTGTGGCACTATAACAGTGTTTTTTGCAGCCAAATATAAAAATGCAGTATTTCACTGCTTAATTGGAATATCTGAAATGCAGACTAGGCCGCAAATGTGCAATCTACCACAAAACCTGTGTTTTTTGCAGCCAACTATAAAAATGCAGTATTTCACTGGTTAATTGGATTATCTGAAATGCAGACTAGGCTGCTAATGTGCTATGTGGCACTATAACAGTGTTTTTTGTAGCCAACTATAAAAATGCTGTATTTCACTGGTTAATTGGAATATCTGAAATGCAGACTAGGCCACAAATGTGCAATCTGCCACAAAACTTGTGTTTTTTGCAGCCAACTATAAAAATGCTGTATTTCACTGGTTATTTGGAATATCTAAAATGCTGACTAGGCCGCAAATGTGCTCTGTGTCACAAAACCAGTGTTTTTTGCAACCAACTATAAAAATTCTGTATTTCGCTTGTTAATTGGAATATATGAAATGCAGCGTAGAACACTAATGTGCTATGTGACACTAAAACAGTGTTTTTTGCAGCCAACTATAACAATGCAGTATTTCTCTGGTTAATTGGAATATCTGAAATGCAGCGTAGAATGCATGTATGCTGTCTAGCACAAAAAGTGTGCTTTTTTACAGCGGCAAGGTAACTGCAGTATTTAACGGTTTTATTGGACTGCAAGAAATGCAGTGCCTGTGGCACACAGATAAAAAAAAAATCACTTTAGAACACAAAAATATGTGACAGTTTAATATAATAGAATAATATTAATGGCCAGGTATGCACTGCAGGGCGCATGGGTACTTGACTGGCCAAAAAAGGGAATTTGTCCTGCACTGAGCTACCAGAACAGAACTAAAGTAAAGTCCCTGGCACACATGCAGCTCACATACAGTTGTAAGGGCACTGCACTTGCAAAAATGGCCGCCGACACCCACCTAACTAACAGATGGATTAAAAGTTTTTTTGGGCTCAGGGCTGGGTACAAAAATGTAGCATAACACCCTCTATAATCGCTGTAGTTTGAAGATTGCAGTACACCAAGAACACCTGAATTCTTTCCTAATCTGCCCCTCATAGTAGCAGAAGCAGCCTTCACCTACACTAGTTAGAGCAGAGTGACATGCGGTGCTACGTGACTCCAGCTTATATAGAGTCTGGGTCACATGCTTCATTGGCCAATGACAGCCATGCCATTAGTTGTCATGGCTGTGATGGCTTCTAAGGGCAGACTAGTTAAATGCTTGTTGATTGGCTGCCCTGCAGCTTTTTAACAAGTGTCATAAAACGGCCAAACACCGAACTCGAACCCGAACATTTAGTTTGGGTTCGCTCAACTCTTATGATTAGAACAATATATGAATGCCAAGTTCAGTCCAGCTCATAAGAGAGAATTTATACAAAATAGAGTGAAGTTCCTTTCTGAAGAAGTGCCAGACGATATCAGAATAGGAAGGAAACTAATTTCCCCTTATGTCTTACTATACTGTGCAGTACATAATTGCAATTATACATGTAAATACATTTGAATGCAGTGATCTGGAAAATAATGAAAAAGAAAATTTTCAGGCAAGATAAAGACCACTAGAAAATATGAAGACAATTTGTCAAGAAAATAAGTTTCTGCTTTTCTTGAGGTACAGTCACGCAACAGTGAAAAAAAAACGACAGTTGGGGGGCGGAGTCGACTGAGCATGGAGTAGGACGTGTGTGCTTGACCTCCCTGCCTGAAGCCTGGTCTTTTCGCCTTATTAACAGCTAACCTACAGATACGATGGGGAAGATTGGCAAAGAGAGAGGGGGAGAGGTGGACTGTACCCCTAAAGTAAAGAAATCGCAAAGTGACCTGAACAAATTTGTCCACAAGAAGATCTCTTCTCAGACTGAACGAGTAAAGATGGCGCGCACGCAGCTCCTGGAGGAAGCGAGGGAGGAGGACACCGATGGTGATAGCTCCGATGCCGGAGGTGAGTCTCAGAGTGAAGGAGGCTCCCTCCCCATAACCAGACAATTTCTGCAGCAATCGCTGGCCCAATCTCTAGATAAAGCCCTGTCGCCTGTGCTGAAAGAACTGTCTGACATTAAAGCTGAAGTGGTGCACATGGGACACAGAGTAGAGGCACTAGAGGATTCTCAGGCCGCGGTGACGCTGCATAGCACAGGTCTGCAGACACAGTTAGCAGCGATGTGCAAACAGATCAACACTGCTTTCCTTTCCCTGGAAGATCAAGAAACCAGGGGGCGCAGGAAAAATATTCGCCTGAGAGGCATTCTGGAATCGACACCCCCAGAATGCTACCCTGCTGGGCAAGGAACGTGCAGACGCCATTATTATAGAGAGAGCGCATAGAGCCCTCAGACCCAAACCGCCTGCCACAGAACCCCCGAGGGATGTGGTCTGTGCACTTCTAAACTATGTAGACACAGCGGCGCTGCTTAAAGCTGCTAGAGACTCTGGAGACCCCATGCTAGGGGAACATAAAATTATTTTATACCAGGACCTTGCAGCCAGCACACTGGCCAAGAGACGAGCCTTCCGGCCATTAACATCTGCGCTGAGAGAGAGGAGGCTCCCGATTAAATGGCTCTTCCCGTTTGGACTGTCCACGGTGGTTGGAGGTAAACAGCTCACAGTGAGGGCCCTGGAAGACCTTCCTAAAATCTGGGATCCACTACAAATTGATCCACTTGAAATCCCTCCTGGCTACCTGCGGTTTTCCCGCCTGATTCCCCGCACTTACCACAGATTTCATCATAGCAGCCTGTTACCAAGCCTCGCTCACCGAAGAAAAGAGTCACCTGAGACTTCAACTTGACTATTCCATGAACATCTTCCAGCTTTGACGAATCCACTTGGAAGCAAGATGGCTTGCGCCGCCTGTTACCATACTCCGTCGGAGTTCGTTATTGAGGCTGGGTGTTGTTTAAACGGGAGGTGATAAAGGGTTGCCCTGCTTTCTTGCACCCCTCTGCCTACCCACACAGGTTTTTTCTGATGTGTTAATGTAGTTTTATGCAGTTACTGTAGGTTTAACATTGTGCATATGTGGACCGGGTGAATGGGGGAAGGGTTCACACCGAGTTTTCCATCCATGTTACCCCCTACTGGCTTTGATCACTTGGTTCACATATGCTTACCACTAGGTTGGACCGTTGCTCGGTTTCCCAACCTATTTTATATGTCTATATGTTCTACTATTGTTGTTTTTTATGTTGTGTTAAATCCGTCATCTACTGCTATGAAGGCTTTAGACCAGTACCTCATATGTGCTCATGGCTGAAGTGAAGATATACTCTCATAATGTCAATGGCATTAATATCCCGCAGAAGCGAAGCCAGCTGTATCACATGTTAAGGAAAGAGGCAGTAGATATTGCCTTTATTCAGGAAACTCACTTCAGGCATTTGCACATCCCTCATGTTCATAGTAAGCAGTTCCCTTATTGGTATCACGCTGCCTATTCCTCAGCTTCGAGAGGTGTATCTATTGGGATAGGGAAGAATGTTCCTTTTCAAATGATTGCAAAAATGGCGGACCCAGACGGCAGATATCTGTTACTTAAAGGGAAAGTTCTTAACCTGACTGTCACATTGGCTAACTTATACGCTCCAAATCGTCACCAGACGAGATGGCTCAAGAGAACGCTGGAGAACTTGAGAGTGTTCTCTTAAGGTCTCCTAATCATTGGAGGAGATTTTAATCTGGTCTTTGATGCTGAGATAGACACTACCACGATGTCCAGGCCCGTCTCTCTTAGGGGACTCCGCCAGCTTCGCATGACTCTGTCGGATCTAGGTGTGTCAGATGTTTGGAGATCACTCCACCCGGGGGATAGGGACTATACATTCCACTCTAAGGTACATAATTCATACCAGAGATTGGATTATTTCTTTATCAGTAATCACTTTCTTCCATTGGTAACGGAAGCGAAGATTGATAATGTTGTCATATCTGATCATGCCCCTATTAGTGTCAAGGTGACGCTGGCGGACCTACCCCGTAGGACATGGACGTGGCGTCTAAACACGACCTTGATTGACGATGCACAACATGAGCAACTTTTATCGGAGAAATTGCAGCAATTATTCAGGGAGAATGATACTGAGCAGGTCTCTAAACCCATTCTTTAGGAAGCGCACAAGGTAACCATTAGGGGTGAGCTCATCAGCCTGGGGACTAAAGTGAAAAAGCAGAGATTGAAGGAGTTGAATTCCTTGCTGTCTCAAATAACCTCATTAGAGATATTACATAAAAGCTCCCGTGACGTAGAAATTCAGAAGTCCCTTTTATCTCTCCGTAGACAAGTGAAAGATCTGCTCAATGTCAAAACCGCTAAAATGATTCAAGCTCTACGTTTTAGACAGTTCCTCCATGGCAACAAGTGCTCTAAGTTAATGACCAACCTTCTGAAAGCCCAAAGAAATAAAACTTTTATTCAGGCAATAAGATCCCCGGAAGGTACTAGACATACTAACACCCCAGCTATAGCCTCTGAGTTTTGCAGATTCTACAGCTCCTTATATAATTTGGAGAATACAGATCGACAGGCAGATTTAGCTCTACAGATTAAAAACTTCTTGGAGTCGATTAACATCCCCTCTGTCCCTGCAGAGGGAGTGACAGATTTGCTTAAACCTTTCACGGCAGAGGAGGTAACTGAAGTCTTAAACTCTATCCCAACCGGGAAAAGTCCGGGACCGGATGGGTTCCCCATAGCATATTATAAAAAGTTCAGAGAAGTCCTAATCCCCCATTTTGTTAAATTGTGCAACTCCTTGCTCCAGGGAGGCTCCCTACCCCCGCAGGCCCAGGAAGCACACATAGCAGTGGAAGGATCCAGAGGCCTGCGGTAGTTTTAGGCCGATCTCACTAAACACAGATCTAAAGTGGTGGGCCAAACTTTTGAGCGCTAGAATTTCGAAATTGCTCCCTGGGCTTGTGGGAGAGGAGCAAGTTGGATTTGTACCGTGTCGTGAGGGTAGACACAATGTTAGTAGGGTGATACATGCTGTGTGTCATGCTAGAAGAATGCGAATCCCGCTGGTCCTTTTAGGTACGGACGCGGAAAAGGCGTTCGACAGAGTCAGCTGGTTATACATGCGCAGCGCCTTGGAGGCATATGGCTTTCCAGATCAATTCATCCGGGCCATTTTTTCACTATACGCAGACCCGTCTGCACGCATTGTGATCAATGGGACTCTGTCGGACGCCTTCAAGATTCGGAATAGCACGCGGCAGGGTTGCCCCTTATCACCTGCACTCTTCACCCTTACTCTTGAGACCTTACTACTTAAATTCCGCCAGTCCCCTCTGGTTCGTGGATTGAAAATTGGCTCATTCACTCATAAAATGGCAGCGTTCGCTGATGATCTACTCCTTTTACTCACAGACTTATTAGAAACTATGCCAGATATTTTGAACATTTTTCAAAAGTTTGGCGAAATCTCCAATTTTAAGATTAATTTAGATAAATCGGAGGCTTTAGGCATCTCCTTGTTACCCAAACACTTAAATAAGCTACGTAATATGACTACATTTAAATGGCCTTCGACGGCCATTAAATATCTGGGAGTTCACATCCCAAATGACCCTAAGCTTTTGTATAGACTAAATTTCCCTCCTCTGCTGAATAAGATTGAGACCTTTTTGAGCAAAAATCCAGTCCCCTCTCTGTCTTGGATAGGCAGGAAAAATGTTATTACGGCTTATATCCTCCCGCAGCTGATGTACACTATGAGATCTCTCCCTCTTGCCTTGCCAGCGAGTTTTATGAATAGATTTAGACAGATCACTGGGAGGTTCCTTTGGAATAATAAGAAAGCTAGGCTTTCATATGGTATACTCACCAGGAGAAAGAAACGAGGGTGTATCTCCCTCCCTGATTTAGAGAATTATTCACATGCCATACGTGGGTAGCGTTAACAAGACAAGCCCCTTCCTCTATTTCTGTAGAGATGGAGTTAGCTTTATTGGATAGATCGGCAAGCTACATGTGGTGGTGCCCCTACAAAAAAACAGACTTAGACTCCTTGACTAGTGTGCTCACTAAAGGCACCATCTTGACATGTAATAAGTCAGCACACTTTCCACAGGCCATAAGAAGTTGTCGCCATTGACTCCTCTGAAGTTATTGCCACAATTTCTTAATTCCACACGAGGTGACTCTTCTGATATCTGGTCATCTCTACCTGGGACCTTAGTAGGTGATCTGGCCAAATTGCCCTGCAGTCAGGGTTTCTATAGAGCTTTACTGGGTGACAAGGGTAAAAAATGGGATTTTTTACAAGAATTATCGTTTGAAACTACCTGCAGTAAATTTAGGAGATCCGAGTTTCTCCCTCTCCCAGAGCCTACCTGGCTAGAAATGTATACACTGCTACCCTCTATTCCCCCGAAAAGCATCTCACGTATTTACTCTCAACTGCTGACAGAACGAGATACTACTTGGCCCTTCTACCTGAAGGAATGGGAAAGAGAGTTGAAGTGCTCGCTAGATGATAGAGATAGGGCCTTTGTACTAACCCACTCTCATGGTTTCTCTAAGTGCACAATAATCCAAGAAAATTCACTGAAAATACTTACCAGATGGTATAGAACGCCAGAATTACTTTATAAATGGAATTTGGTGCCGGACGACCTATGCTGGAGATGTGGGGAAGGCACGGGCTCTCTGACGCATATATGGTGGTCCTGCTCCAAATTAAAGGAATTCTGGTGCGGTATAGAAAGGATCATACACCAGATTTGTGACAAACAGGTTAAACTTACAGAAGAGCTTGTTCTGCTCTGGTTACCCTCTAAAGATTTCAGACCTAGCGCACGGAATCTGCCTACACACATGGTAACAGCCGCTAAGCTCCTAATACCCCTGAAATGGTGTGAGGTTGAACCCCCCACGCTATGCATGTGGTACAACAAAATGAATGATACTTGTCGTATGGAGGAATTACTGGGTTGGTCTTTTCATACTAGAGATAAGTTCCTTCAGGTCTGGAGTCCTTGGATGTCCCATGTTAAGAATAGAGATAGTGAGACAGGGGGACCAGACGCATAGAGGAATTGGAAGATCGACGTGAGAAGTTGTATCTGTACTACACAACAATGCCTCCTTATCCCTTAGTAATACTCTTTCCGTTATATCTCGCTAGGACACCATCAAACGGACATATAGGGGATATCTCCCCAAGACAAGTATACTGGCGGACTCAATATATTGAATGTAGATGACATGTTTATGTTCATTACTGTTTACTTTTGTCTATTGTCTCTTATCTGATTTGTGCTTTCACACTACTGAAGTGTTGCAGATGGAATGTACTATGCTCTATTACATAAGTTCCTAGAGCCTGTATTGTCGGGGCGGATACCCCAGAAGCCTTATCTGTTTTGCGACATAAATTTGTGAATGATGTAATAACTATATGACAGTTGAAGCTGTATTTTGATCTGCAAATACTTAATAAAAAGAGATTTGATTAAAAAAAATAAAAAAAAAGACAGTTAAACACAGATAAACTGTCAATAGCGTTGATTGAGCACCCAAGTGCTCAGGTGCTTGGGCCGCACACATCGGGATGCACAGGTGCTCTACAGAGCACACGAATATAATGGAAGTCAATGGGAGAACCCGAGCATTAAACCAGGCACCCCCTTCTCTATTAATATGCACAAAACCAAAGATAAAATTGATTTTAGAGGAAAAATAGTTTGGAAACATTATCTCCTGTATATTTACTTTTATGTAAAGTGCAAGTGCTGTCAAAAATTACAAGCAAGAGCCACTCCGATACAACATGTATATCACATAAAGGAGGGCCATATTCACATTGTGTTACAATTGTTCATGTAGTGGGACTCCTACACTCATAAAGCCTATGCAAGTGAAAGGGCTGCCAAAAATTACAAGGAACCGGCATTCCAATATACCGTTTGTTACATATAAAAGAAGGGCATCATACACACCCTTGAGAAATTATGATTGATTGCCTGCTGGTGAGGTGAACCTCAAAAACATTTAGAGGAAGGGCCTGATGATCTGACCATCTAAAACATTAGGGGCGAGGGCCTGCTGCTGAGCTGACCCTCTTAAACATTACGGGTGAGTGTCTGCTCGTGAGCTGACCCTCTAAAAGATTGTAGGTGAGGGCCTGCTGGTGAGCTGACCCTCTAAAAGGTAAAAGGTTATAAATGAGGGCCTGCGGGTGAGCTGACCCGGTAAAGCATTATATGCGAGGGCCTGCAGGTGAGCTGACCCTGTAAAATGTTTGTAGCTGAGGGCCTGCTGGTGAGCTGACCCTCTAAAAGTTTGTAGGTGAGGGCCTTTCAGGTGAGCTGACCCTATAAAAAATTGTAGTTGAGGGCCTGCAGGTGAGCTGACCCTGTAAAACATCATATGCAAGGGTATGCAGGTTAGCTGACCCTGTAAAAGATTGTAGGTGAGGGCCTGCAGGTGAGATGACCCTCTAAAATGATGTAGGTGAGGGCCTGTAGGTGAGCTGGCCCTGTAAAACATTATTTGCGAGGGCCTGTAGGTGAGCTGACCCTGCAAGGATTGTAGGTGAGGGCCTGCTGGTGAGCTAACCCTCTAAAAGGTTGTAGGTGAGGGCTTGCTAGTGAGCTGACCATCAAAAAGGTAGTCGGTGAGGGCCTACAGGTGAGATGACCCTGTAAAGCATTATATGCGAGGGCCCGCAGGTGAGCTGACCCTGTAAAATATTGTAAGTGAGGGCATGCTGATGAGCTGACCCTGTAAAAGATTGTAGGTGAGGGCCTGCAGGTGAGATGACCCTCTAAAAGGTTGTAGGTGAGGGCCTGTAGGTGAGGTGACCCTGTAAAATATTATTTGCGAGGGCCTGCAGGTGAAGTGACCCTGTAAAAGATTGTAGGTGAGAGCCTGCTGGTGAGATGACCCTCTAAATGGTTGTAGGTGAGGGCCTGTAGGTGAGATGACCCTGCAAAACATTATATGTGAGGGCCTTGGCTACTGAGACTGGACTTGGTGGACGACAGGGTGGGGCTTAACCGACTGGAAGCATTATCTGCTACAATCCAACCGAACACCTGGTCGCACTGCTCTGACATCAAGAGCCACCCTGCAAACTGGGACATGAAGCTAGGCATCGTGGATGATTGTTTTTCTTGTGCTCTGGCAGCAGGCACTGTTTCAACGCGCCCAGGGCTACGGCCTCTGCGTGCACCATCAGCATCACGTCCCCGTCCCATACTGCTCACTTTCTTCATATTAAATGTTATATATGCTTGAAAGTATGTGACACGTACAGTAGTATACAGTAGCGTAGGATTTGGAAGTGTATGCGCAAAAATTTCTTAAAAGGTATTTGGGATGTGGAAACGTCACACAGGAGATATCCCACAGATAATGTAAGTGCTGTCACCAGCGGCTAATGAAAAATTACAGGGAATGTCACAGGTATTTGGGATGAGAAAATGTTATACAGGAGAGGTACCCCCGGTAATGTTACTGACCGCAGTCTATCGAAAAAGTACACTTTACACAGGAGATGCCACAGCTAATTTAACTGTCCGCAGCAGAAACCATCTACAGAGAAAGTTCACTTGATGTCACAGATATTTTTTGTCATGTGCTGCTGTGCTGCAGGATGCGCTACAAATATATATTGCTGCTGTCACACACAATAGTCCTTAAAAGGACTTTTGGGTCTCAGAAACGTTTTTCTAATAAAAATAGTTCAATATCACTCCCTACACTGTTCCTTCCTATGCACAGCTCTCCCTGACTAAGACTATATAGCACCCGATGACGCGTTCCAGCCAATCACTATAATGTCAGTAACCAAAATGGCTACGGCATTAAAGTAAGGGCAGTACTTACCTGCACGTTTATTGGCTGCGTATCTGCCAAGAAACATGTGGGGAGGAGACTTGAGCATTGCCGGTTCCTTGTAATTTTTGTCAACCCTTTCGGCCAAATACTAGCATGTGCCGAGCATAGCGATGCTCGAGCCAAACTGGTGTTCAGCTGAGCATGCTCGCTAAACACTGTCAGTTTTTCATGCCCATTTTGGATCCATGTGTGCATCCATTTACTTGCATCTGTCCTTTTTTAACATCCATTTGTCATCCGTTTTGCATCTGTTTTTAATGGCCATTAAAAAGTGATGTATTTCATTGTTTGTTTGTTTTTAACCACTAATCCCTTCAGTGCCCCCAGTATACAGTGCATTCAGAAAATCTTCAGACCCTTTCACTTTTTTCAAATATTATTTTGTGGCCTTGTGCTAAAATAAAACAAAATAAGGCTACTTTCACACCAGCATTCTTGCTGGATCCGAAAGCTCAGCAAAAATGCTTCTGCTACTCATAATGCAACCATCTGCATCCGTTATGAACGGATCGGGTTATAATATCTTTAACATAGCCAAGACGGATCCGTCAAGAACCCCACTGAAAGTCAAATGGGGGACGGATCCGTTTTCTATTGTGTCAGATAGTCTCAGAGTAAAACGTATCCGTCCCAATTGACTTGCATTGTGGGTCATGACAGATCCATCTTGCTCTACATCCCATGACCCCATTTACAATTCATGGGGACAAAACAGAAGCATTTTTTTCTGCTATTGAGATCCTATGACAGATCTCAATACCGGAAAATAGACACGCTAGTGTGAAAGTAGCCTAAAACGTACAAAAATGAAAGCACAATTTTAGAAACGTTTGCAAATTTATTAAAAAGGAAAAACAAAAATGTCACATGGACATAAGTATTTAGACCCTTTGCTATGACACTTCAAATTTAGCTCTGGGATCTCCTATTTTTCTTGATCATCTTTGAGATGTTTCTACACCTTGATTGGAGTCCCCTTGTGGTAAATTCAGTTGATTCGACATGATTTGGAAAGACACAGTCCTGCCTGGATCAGGTCTCACAGCTGAGATTTCAAATCTGAGCAAAAACCAAGCCATGACGAGTTAAAAAACTGTCTGTAGAGCTCAGAAACAGGATTGTGTGGAAGCACAGATCTGGAGAAGGGTACAAAAAATTTCCCAGCGTTCCCAAGAGCACATTTAATTCTTAAATGGAAATAGTTTGGAACAACCAGGACTTTTTCTAGAGCTGGCAGCCACACCAAAGTAAGTAATTGGGGGAGAAGGGCTTTGGTAACACATGTAACTAATAGGAGGCATAGGAGGAATTCTTTTTTGCGGGACAAGTTGTACTTTCTAATGGGACCATTTAATATTGCATTCAATGTCATAATACATATGGAAATGCTTAGATGACCTTTTGGTCAATGGAGCGCTAGGGTATTAATACCAATGAAATGAAGAGAACTGCTACCTCTGGGATTAATACTAAGCTGTTGGGGATAAAGTCAGCTATCAGATTCTGGATGCTATTCCACAACGGGGAAATCTTAGGACATGACCATAATGTGTGGAGTAGAGATCCCCTATTTTCACAACCTCTCCAGCAGTCAGGTGGTGAGGTAGGGAACATTATATGGAGTCTGGTGGGTGTGTAGTACCATCTTAGGCTGGTTTTAAATATCATTTCCTGATGATTTACACAATGGAAAGCAATAGTAACCGTGCGGAAGGCGGTGTGCCATTGATGAATGTGGGAGAAGGACATTATATTATCAGGGCCCATCATATCTTGTGCATCACCTATTCCCCGGGCAGTCCATATCTGGAGATCCAATCCCGGGATGTGGTCTGTAAGGCAGGCTGCAGATATAATGGGGGCAGGTATAGTCCCTTTGTCATTTAATATCTCTAAATAGCTCTTCATAGCTGTGATAGATGTTTGCACTGAAAATAAGGGGGATACATATGGAGCTAGTCTCCATGCTGTATCTACCAGTGGGGAGCAAAGGGTAGAGAGGTTGAGTGAGGCCCTCTTCATTGATACCCAGTGATTGTCTGTAGAATCTTGCCACCAGTGAACTAGTTGGTCTAACAAACATGCTGTGTGATAGTGTTTCAGGTTTGGGACTCCCATTCCTCCCTTGTTTTTATGCACAGTTAAGATTGAGTATACAATCCTAGGATGCTTGGAGTTCCAAATAAAGTTCATCATCTGTCTCCGGACTTTCCCAAAGAAAGATTCTGGGATTGGAATAGGGAGGGTTCTGAAGAGGTAGAGAGATTTGGGCAGGAGCAGCATTTTGCATGCCGCCACCCTGTAGAACCAAGAGATCAAGCATGATTTCATGTTCGTAATATCTTTTTGTAGTTCTAGAGAGCTCTGCTAGATGAGTCTCAGAGAGGGATTGTTTGTTTAATGTTTCAAGCCTTTGGATATTTATCATCGTGTTTTGGATGTCTTTATCTCTTTGTTTGCGCCATATGCTGCTCTGCTTGATAAGGACTCCCCTCATGTACGCCTTGTGGCAGTTCCATAGGGTATAGGGTTGAACCTCTGGGGTGTCATTTGTGGCAAAGAATTCTTTAAGGGAGGACTCCACCTCCCCACTAATAGATGGCACAGACAGAAGGTAAGTGTTTAATCTGAAAAACATATCTGAGATTCTGGAGGGGAATTCCGATAGGGACAGTGTTACTAGAGCATGGTTTGACCATTGGAGGGGGTTTATTTCCACAGCGGAGGTTTTCTCTTTGAGGGATCTGCCTACTAGAGTTGAGCGAACACCTGGATGTTCGGGTTCGAGAAGTTCGGGCGAACTTCCCGAAAATGTTTGGGCTCGGGAACCCGACCCGAACTTCATCCCGAACCCGAACCCCATTGAAGTCAATAGGGACCCGAACTTTTGGGCACTAAACAGGCTGTAAAATAGTCCAGGAAAGGCTAGAGGGCTGCAAAAGGCAACAAACTGTAGGTAAATGCCCTGCAAACAAATGTGGATAGGGAAATGAATGAAAATAAAATAAATAAAAATTAACCAATATCAATTGGAGAGGGGTCCCACAGCAGAGAATCAGGCGTCATATCACCCACCACTGGAGAAGGCCACTTTCAGTTATTTATGCCACAGCACCCAGACAGAGGAGAGAGGTCCCACAGCAAGGAATAAGGCATCATATCACCCACCACTGGAGAAGGCCACTTTCAGTTATTTAGGCAACAGCACCCAGACAGAGAGAGAGGTCCCAAAGCAAGAAATAAGGCGTCATATCACCCACCAATGGAGAAGGCCACTTTCAGTTATTTAGGCCCCAGCACCCAGACAGAGGAGAGAGGTCCCACAGCAAGGAATAAGGCATCATATCACCCACCACTGGAGAAGGCCGCTTTCAGTTATTTAGGCCCCAGCACCCAGACAGAGGAGAGAGGTCCCACAGCAGAGAATCAGGCGTCATATTACCCACCACTGGAGAAGGCCACTTTCAGTTATTTAGGCCCCAGCACCCAGACAGAGAAGAGAGGTCCCACAGCAAGGAATAAGGCATCATATCACCCACCAATGGAGAAGGCCACTTTCAGTTATTTAGGCACCAGCACCCAGACAGAGGAGAGAGGTCCCACAGCAAGAAATAAGGCGTCATATCACCAACCAATGGAGAAGACCACTTTCAGTTATTTAGGGCCCAGCAACCAGACAGAGGAGAGAGGTCCCACAGCAAGAGAATCAGGCATCATATCAACCACCACTGGAGAAGGTCACTTTCAGTTATTTAGGCCCCAGCACCCAGACAGAGGAGAGCGGTCCCACAGCATAGAATCAGGTGTCATATCAACCACCACTGGAGAAGGCCACTTTGAGTTATTTAGGCCCCAGCACCCAGACAGAGGAGAGAGGTCCCACAGCAGAGAGTCAGGCGTCATATCACCCACCACTGGAGAAGGCCACTTTGAGTTATTTAGGCCCCAGCACCCAGACAGAGGAGAGAGGTCCCACAACAGAGAATCAGGCGTCATATCACCCACCACTGGAGAAGGCCACTTCCAGATATTTAGCCCACGGCACCCAGACAGAGGAGAGAGGTTGCATGGCAGAGGTTCAGGCTTCATATCACCCACCATTGTAACAGGCCACTTTCAGTTATTTAGGCCCCGGCGCCCAGATTGAGGAGAGGTTCAACTTTGGGTTGCACCGCAAGATCATGGTAAAGGTAAAAAAATGAGGATTCAATAAAGAAGTGCCCCGGAGTACAAGAATACATGGTTGAGGGTGAGGCAGTTCTAAATGTCTATTCTGCACAAGGGAGGGACAGGTCCTGTGGGATCCATGCCTGGATCATTTTTATGAACGTCAGCTTGTCCACGTTGGCTGCGGACAGGCGGCTGCGTTTGTCAGTAATGACGCCCCCTGCCGTGCTGAATACACGTTCAGACAAAATGCTGGCCGCCGGGCATAAAATGCTAACTCTGGCCACATGGACAATTTGGAGACCCAGAAGTTGAATGGGGCCGAACCATCAGTCAGTACGTGGAGGGGTGTGCAGACGTACTGTTCAACCATGTTAGTGAAATGCTGCCTCCTGCTAACACGTTCTGTATCAGGTGGTGGTGCAGTTAGCTGTGGCGTGGAGACAAAACTTTTCCACATTTCTGCCATGCTTACGCTGCCTTCAGAGGAGCTGGCCGTGACACAGCTGCATTGGTGACCTCATGCTCCTCCTCTGCCTTCGCCTTGGGCTTCCACCTGTTCCCCTGTAACATTTGGGAATGCTCTCAGGAGCACGTCTAACAGCGTGCGCTTGTACTCGCGCATCTTCCTATCACGCTCCAGTGCAGGAAGTAAAGTGGGCACATTGTCTTTGTAACGGGGATCCAGCAGGGTGGCAACCCAGTAGTCTGCACACCTTAAAATGTGGGCAACTCTGATGTCGTTGCGCAGGCACTGCAGCATGTAGTCGCTCATGTGTGCCAGGCTCCCCAGAGGTAAGGACAAGCTGTCCTCCGTGGGAGGCATATCGTCCTCCGTATCCCCCCAGCCACGCACCACTGATGGGCCTGAGCTGTGTCGGTTGCCACCCCGCTGTGAACCTGCTTCATTCTCATTCTCCTCCACCTCATCCTCCTCGTCCGCCAGCAGTGGGCCTTGTCTGGCCACATTTGCACCTGGCCTCTGTTGTTGCAAAAAACCTCCCTCTGTGCCACTTCTAACAGACTGGCCTGAAAGTGCTAAAAATGACCCCTCAACCTCCTCCTCCTCCTCCTGGGCCACCTCCTCTTCCATCATCGCCCTAAGCGTTTTCTCAAGGAGACATAGAAGAGGTATTGTAAAGCTGATAACGGCGTCATCGCCACTGGCCATGTTGGTAGAGTACTAGAAACAGTGCAACAGGGCACACAGGACTCGCATGGAAGCCCAATCATTGGTGGTGAAGTGGTGCTGTTCCGCAGTGTGACTGACATGTGCGTGCTGCAGCTGAAACACCACTATGGCCTGCTGCTGCTCGCACAGTCTCTCCAGAATGTGCAAGATGGATTTCCACCTGGTGGGCACGTCACATATGAGGCGGTTGCGGGAAGGCCGAAGTTACACTGTAGCGAAGACAGGCGAGCAGCGGCAGGATGTGAACGCCGGAAGCGCGCACAGGCGGCCCGCACTTTATGCAGCAGCTCTGACATATCAGGGTAGTTTGAAAGGAACTTCTGCACCACCAAATTCAGCACATGGGCCAGGCAAGGGATGTGCTTCAAACCGGCTAGTCCCAGAGCTGCGACGAGATTTCGCCCATTATCGCACACCACCAGGCCAGGCTTGAGGCACACCGGCAGCAAACACTCATCGGTCTGTTATTCAATACCCCGCCACAACTCCTGCGCGGTGTGGGGCCTGTTGCCCAAACATATGAATTTTAGAATGGCCTGCTGACGTTTACCCCGGGCTGTGCTGAAGTTGGTGGTGAAGGTGTGTGGCTGACTGGATGAGCTGGTGGAAGCAGAGGAGGAGGAAGCCGAGTAGGAGGAGGAGGCTACAGGAGGCAAAGAATGATGCCCTGCGATCCTTGGCGGCGGAGGGACGTGCGCCAAGGAACACTCCGCCTGGGGCCCAGCCACCACTACATTTACCCAGTGTGCAGTTAGGGAGATATAGCGTCCCTGGCCGTGCTTACTGGTCCACATATCTGTGGTTAGGTGGACCTTGCCACAGATGGCGTTGCGCAGTGCACACTTGATTTTATCGGATACTTGGTTATTCAGGGAAGGAACGACTGTCTTGGGGAAGTAGTGGCGGCTGGGAACAACATACTGTTGGACAGCCATGGCCATCAGCTGTTTGAAGCTGTCTGTGTCCACCAGCCTGAATGACAGCATTTCAAAGGCCAGTAGTTTAGAAATGCTGGAATTCAGGCCGTGTGACATGGTGGAGATGCTTGGTGACGCAGGTGGTGGTGTCGGTGGCACATCCTCCGTTTGGTGAACGGCAGGTGCCAACATTCCTTCCGAGGCGGAGGAAGAGGCCGAGGCAGCAGCAGAAGAGGGAGCAGGGGGAGCCTGAGTGATTTCCTTGTTTTTAAGGTGTTTACTCCACTGAAGCCCGTGTCTCGCATGTAGATGCCTGATCATGCAGGTTGTGCTAAGGTTCAGAACGTTAAAGCCTCGCTTCAGGCTCTGATAGCACAGCGTGCAAACCACTCGGGTCTTGTCGTCAGCACATTGTTTAAAGAAGTGCCATGCCAGGGAACTCCAAGTAAGCTGCCTTTGGGGTGCGCGGTCCCTGGTGGCGGTGGCCAGTAGCAGGCGAACTCTCTTGGCGGCGGCTTTTCTTTTTTTGCCCCCTGCTCCCTCTTTTGCTACGCTGTTGGCTCGGTCTCAGCACTGCCTCTTCCTCTAAACTATGAAAGTCAGTGGCACGACCTTCATTCCATGTGGGGTCTAGGACCTCATCATCCCCTGCATCATCTTCCACACAGTCTTCCTCCCTGACCTCTTGTTCGGTCTGCACACTGCAAAAAGACGCAGCAGTTGGCACCTGTGTTTCGTCATTATCAGAGACGTGAGGACTCTGATGAGGTGGTATTCCCATGTTCTCATTATCAAGAAACATAAGTGGTTATGCATCAGTGCATTCTATGTCTTCCACCACAGTTTCCCTGAGATGCATGGAGGTGATGTGACAGATTGATGGGCTTGGTTTTCAGGCGCCACCTGTGTGCTTTCTGCTGAAGACTGTGTGGGAGATAATGTTGTGAACGTGCTGGATCCACTGTCGGCCAACCAATTGACTAGCGCCTGTACCTGCTCAGGCCTTACCATCCTTAGAACGGCATTGGGCCCCACCAAATATCACTGTAAGTTCTGTCGGGTACTGGAACCTGAGGTAGTTGGTTCACTAGGACGTGTGGCTGTGGCAAAATGGCCACGTCCTCTCCCAGCACCAGAGTGTTCACTAACACCACCACGACCGTGTCCGCGTCCCTTACTAGATGTTTTCCTCATTGTTACCGTTCACCAAGCACCACAATAAGAAAAAAAATATTTGGCCCAATTTATTGATTTCAAATTCAGGCCTTTTTTCACAGGCACCTAACACTATCTGCCTATTTATTTATGTACCGTATTACACTAATCCAGGCACAGCAGTAACCACTGATTTAGGGGAATATCAATTGTAGTCCTAGTATTTAGGACCTGGATTAAAGGTATCCTTTTATGGACAGATTTACACTTGGAGATGCACAGTAGCGTGTGAAAAAATATGTAGGATTATGCCTTCAGCAATTGTATTTTAACACTTTGTGTAATATACTCTTTAACAGACAGAAATACAATGGGAGATGCACGGTAGCGTGTGAAGTTATTGAGGATGACCCTCTCAGCACTTGAATATACACCTTTAGTGTAATATACCCCTTTACGGACAGATTAACACTTGGCCTGCAACAGCTGGAACACCAGATTCAGTGTATTGCTATATTGGCAAGTGAATTTCACCCCAGAACAAAATATATCCTTTGCCGGACACTATTAAACTTGGCCAGCCACAGCTGAAACCACTGATTTATGGTATTGCTATTTTGGCAATTGAATTTCACCCAAGAACAAAATATTTCCTTTGCCGGACACTATTTAACTTGGCCAGCCACAGCTGAAACCACTGATTTATGGTATTGCTATTTTGGCAATTGAATTTCACCCCAGAAAAAAATATACCCTTTTATGGACAGATCTATACTAGGCCTGCAACAGCTGGAACACCAGATTCAGGGTATTGCTATTTTGGCAATTGAATTTCACCCCAGAACAAAATATATCCTTTGCCGGACACTATTAAACTTGGCCAGCCACAGCTGTAACCACTGATTTATGGTATTGTTATTTTGGCAATTGAATTTCACCCAAGAACAAAATATATCCTTTGCCAGACACTATTAAACTTGGCCAGCCACAGCTGAAACCACTGATTTATGGTATTGCTAGTTTGGCAATTGAATTTTGCCCCAGAACAAAATATATCCTTTGCCGGATACTATTAAACTTGGCCAGCCACAGCTGAAACCACTGATTTAAGGTATTGCTATTTTGGCAATTGAATTTCACCCCAGAACAAAATATATCCTTTGCAGGACACTATTACACTTTGCCAGCCACTGCTGGCACACCAGATTGTGTGAGGTTAATTTAGGTGATGTCTAGCACTTTCATTCTCTCAATCACTATACACAAAGTATATTGTCCACCACAACATTAGAACGTATTTATTTTACTCACTTCTCAATCAAATTATGTAAAACAGCACCCTAAACATTGCAACTAATAAGGCCACTTACACTTGCATACAAAATAGCAACCCAAAACATTGTAACTAAAAAGACACTCCCACCAATTACTTCACATCATCACATTCATTCACGTACCAATTACTAGACATCACCTAAATTAACCTCACACACTCGGGTGTACAGACTTAATTAATTAACTACCTCCCTATTTAATCCCTGCTGGCCACACATATCCCCAGCTTACTGAGGAAGGGACACAGTCCCGAAACGCGTTTGAGCTACAGGGGATATAGCAGGACTCACTCCATACGACACAACTTGGAAGCAATTTGATTGACACTATCATACCCAAATCGAGAGCCGAAACAGCAGTCAGAAGTGCCGGAAGAAAAAGCGAGCGAACGAGACCACGAGGACGCCGAGATCAAGCTACAAGGGAAGATCGAGCTGCAAGGAAAGAAATCATATACAGAGACACAGGAACCCTACGAAGACGCGGAGGACCGAGATCAACCATAGTACAGAAGAAAGCACCGGCCGGTAAGTGAACTCTGTGCCAGTGACAGTGTGGGACGCCACACCGAGGCACAGAACACCGCTTTGCTTCTATAGCTTACAACTACACCAAGGACATTCTTCAGCTACTCTAACAGAATCTTGACAAATAACCAAAAGGACTTAACTATCTTTATTCTGGCCAGCATCATATTATCAGTTACACTTTGGGACTAACTTTACTAACTTTACACCATTACAGTCAGAGATCAATTCAGCCATTACTATATACATTATTTCCAGATATACCTAGAAACCAAAGGACCTGATGAATTTTGCCAAAAATATTTTTTAAAATTTTTATAAAAAATTGTTTTTCTTTTTTATTGTTTTTTAAAAAAAAAAAATTTTCTACTAATTTATACTTTCTTTATAAAAAATCCATATTTTTACCCTATAACATAATCTACCATTTTTAGTTGTCTTAATAAAACTCATTGATTTTACCACAGATAAGAGAGTGCCAGCTGCTTTACTTTACAATGTGCATAAATATAACATTTCATATATAATGTCACACATTGATATGAGAACT
This sequence comes from Bufotes viridis, assembly GCA_033119425.1. Classification (NCBI taxonomy): domain Eukaryota; kingdom Metazoa; phylum Chordata; class Amphibia; order Anura; family Bufonidae; genus Bufotes; species Bufotes viridis. The sequence continues at coordinate 144,458,218 of CM065592.1, read as the reverse complement.
GACATAGATGATAATAAAGGAGAAGATAGGTGGTTGTACCACCACATGATGATAAAAATCGACCCCCACAGTTACAGTAATAGTATTAAAAAACGTGCTGTTCAAATGAAGAACTAGCTGTCCCTAAAAAAGGAAGGCAACGCAGAGGGAGGAGCTATGCTATTAGTAGGCATGGCTGTGATGGCTTCTTAGGGAAAGAAGTAAAACGCTAGCTTATTGGCTGCTGTGCAGCCCTTCAGAAAGCGTGAAGAAATCGCCAAACAACGGACCCGAACCCAAACTTTTTTGAAAATGTTCAGGTCCGGGTCCAGGTCCCGAACACCCCAAAATTCGGTACGAACCCGAACTATGCTCGAACTGTTCGCTCAACACTACTGCCTACCCAAAACATGTCTATGTAAGAGTAAGTTTTATGGATTCCAGAGTAGTAAGTGTAGTCTTTTTCATTAACACGGAGGAGACACCATATGTCATACAAGTTGTGTGCCCATGCCAATTTCATAACTAAGATTTTACGAGACGAAAGGTTTGCGGTAAAGTATAGGAAGGCATTTCAGATGGCATTTAGGTCTCCACATATCACAACATTGCCCTTCTGCACTTTCTGCAATTTGCCCAGCAGGTGCCTAAGGAAGCTATCTGTGTGCGAGTTGGGCGCGTAGATGTTCATTATGGTAGATTCCACATAAGACAATGCACTATTATATATCGGCTATGTGGATCAATCCAGGTTTGATGTATCTGGACTGCCACCGATGCTTTAAAGGCTATGAGTACCCCTCCTTTTTTTTGAATGGATAATGATAGGGTACACTTTGTGGTGAATTTTAGGTGGGTTACATGATGAAATATGCGTCTCCTGCAAGCAATCGTGTTCGGCGCAAATATTCAAATCGCGAATATTAATCGCGAATATCGACACTTTGAGAATTCGCAAATATTTAGAATATAGTGATATATATTCGTAATTTTGAATATTCGATATTTTTGTTTTCATCTGAACACATGATTCCTCCCTGCTTCTTGCTTGTGGGCCAATGAGAAGGTAGCAATGTCTTTGCCTGATCTTAGCAACAACCCTAGCAACCAATAGGAAAGTTGCCTACCCCTTTACTATATAAGAACCTCCCCACAGCCATTTTCTGCATTTTTTTTTTACTGTTATGAGAGACATATCAGTGTCATTGCTGTGTTTTGCTGTCACAGTACATAGTTAATTAGTATATATATATATATATATATATATATATATATATATATATATTTATTAAAGATAGTTAGTGTGAGATAGTCAGTGTAGGTTAGATAGTGATATAGTGTAGCTGATTCTGCTGTCCATACATACATGCTACAGACATAGTGCTGTGATGACACAAGTTCACAACAATTTTTGTTGCACCAATCAGTAATATGTAGTCAGACCTGCAAAAATATGAAGCTGCCCATATTGCGCAAAAATATGCGCATCAACTGTCGATTAGCGCAATCGCGAATATATTGGAGCACTCTATCTGCATGTAAAGCTATTGTAATGTTCTGCCGTGCCAACCATTTTCTCAAGTCTCAGTAAACATCTAGCAGCTTACAAAATGAAGCAAATGTGACACACGCATGTATTGCACACGCAATACGCGAATATTACACTGCCGATTTTCAAAATCAAGAAAATAATATTAGAATATTTACCCAAATATTCTCAAAATATCGCAAGTTTGAATATTGCCCCTGCCGCTCATCACTAGCAAACAAGCAATATCACATTTTTGGGGATTTTAGTTCTCGCCACATCACCGACCTCCTAAAGGGGCTGTTCAACCCCCTCATGTTCAAAGAAAGAATCTTAAGTACCATCATAGGGTACAGAGAAAAGATATGCATATAGGTTGGTACTGGTTCTCAAAAGCTGAGGTGGCCATCCAGCCATGCCGAAAGGTACAGCATATTGGGGCAGTCACCTGGACATTTGAGAAAATAAAGTACCTCTAGAACGAAGTAACAAAGGTAAACACACAACAAACTACTGTTGAACATTAACTGTACCCAGACCGTGAACTTGCACATGGTTCTGTAGGTACACTGTAAACTGGGGGTGAAAACATTTGACATATCAGTTTAGCTCAAGAGGGATACCACCATCTACCTCGCCCAAAGTAGAGAGCTATAGGGGGAGAAAAAAGAAGGAAGGGAAGAGAGAAGGCTTTAGTTCAGGATATAGGTACAACATGCCACTCCGCATCCATCCTTGCAGGGGGGATGGTCTTTACCTGTGGAGGGTCTTTATCTATGAGGATGCGCCACTTGCCCCTCATATCTTTCAAAGTAACTTGTTACCTTAACCAATATTTTATCTTTAAAAAGCTGCCAGGGCCTATTGGGCAGGCCACACAGTGTAATAAATTAATTTCTCATATTGTGGTGTGACCTAAAAATATATTTTAGCTTTATCACACTACCAGGGCCTATAGGGCAGGGAACAAAGTGTAGTAAATGAATCTGTCACATAGAGGTATGACCAAAACCAATTTTTTCTGTTTATGACATGGGCACGGCGTACCTGACTGGGAACATGTTTTATTAAATCTGTCTGTTACTACGTTGGGTTACCGAAAAGAATGAGGAGAGCATTAAATAAGGGACTTGGCCATGGTCGTGGTGCTGCTGGTGTTGGTGGAGCTCCTGTTGCAGGGAGAGGACATGGTGGATATGTGCCAGCTACACGCCCAAATGAAACACCTTCCTCTGGTTTGCGTAGATGACAGGGCCTTTCACGTTATTTAGTAGGCCCGAATGCCGCTCTACGAATGGTGAGGCCAGAGCACGTACAGGCGCTAGAAGATTGGGTGGCTGATAGTGCCTCCAGTACCTTCACATTGTCTCCCACCCAGTCCACTGCTGAAAGCTCAGATTTGGCACCTGCAGGCCATGGGCAGCTATCTAGCACCTCACCCCCTTGCAAATCAGCCAAGCAGTCTGAGCCTCAAGTCATGCAGCAAACTCTCATGCTTTTTGATGACTCTCCTGGCAGGGTTTCCCTGGCCCATCCACCTAGCCCTGCTCCAGAAGTGGAAGAGATTAAGTGCACCAAGGCCCAACTGCTTATATTTGAGGATGAGGACATGGGAAGACCACCGCAGCACGTCTCTGATGATGACGAAACACAGGTGCCAACTGCTGCGGCTTTCTGCAGTGTGCAAACCGACAAGGAGGGCAGGGGTGCAGAAGCCTTGGTGGAAGATGATGTGGAGGACGATGAGGTCTTAGACCCTACATGGGATGAAGGTCATGCTAGTGGTCCTTTGGAGGAAGAGGCGGTGGTCGCACAGAGACACCAGCACAGCAAAAGAGGGAGCAGGGTGCAGAAGCAAAGAGCCCGTCCACTAGACACTATGCCTGGTACTGCCCACCTCACCCAGGGACCGAGCACACCAAAGACAGCTCCAAGGAGTTCCCTCGCGTGGCAGTTCTTCACACACTGTGCAGATGACAAAACACAAGTGGTTTGCACACTGTGTAATCAGAGCCTAAAGTGAGGCATAAACCTTCTAAACCTGAGCACAACCTTCATGACCAGGCATCTAAGTGCAAGACACGAGCTGCAGTGGGGTAAACACCTCCAAAACCAAGAAAAGTCTCTAGCTTCTCTTGCTCCCTCTTCTGCTGCAATCTTGGCCTCTTCCTCCACCTCTAGAGTGACAGTGGCAACGGTCACCCCACAAACGGAGGATGTGACACCAATACCACCATGTCCGTCACCTTCAACAAGCCCCACCACAGTGTCCCATAGAAGCGTTCAGCTGTCCATATCGCAAACACTGGATCGAAAGAGGAAGTACCCCCCTACCCACCAAATTGCTGGCCTTTGAAATACTGTCATTCCAATTGGTGGAGACTGAGAGTTTTAAAAAAGTTATGGCGGTGGCTGTTCCAGAGCACGTCGTTCCAAGCCGCCACTACTTTTCCAGGCGAGCCATCCCTTACCTGCACAAGCAAGTGACGCATAAAATAAGGTGTGCACTGTGCAACGCCATCTGTGGCAAGGTTCACATAACTACCGATACTTGGACCAGTAAGCAGTTATATCTCCCTAACAGCACACTGGGTAAATGCAGTGGCGGCTGGGCCTGAGGCGGATAGCTGTTTAGCGCTTGTCCTTCCGCCCCTGCGGATTTCAGGGCATTTCTCTTTCCCTCCTGTTGCCTCCTACTCTGCTTCCTCCTCTACTACCTCCTCATCCTCTCAGCATAACACCTTCACCACCAACTTCAGCACAGCCAGGGGGAAACGACAGCAGTCAGTTTTTAAACTCATCTGTTTGGGTGACAAACCCCACACCACGCAGGAGCTTTGGACGGGCCTGGAACAACAGACCGATGAGTGGTTGGTGCCACTGAGCCTCAAACCCAGCCTGGTGGTGTGCGATAATGGGCGAAATCTTTTAGCAGCTCTGGGCCTAGCCGGTTTGACGCACATCTCTTGCCTGGCGCATGTGCTGAATTTGGTGGTGCAGAGATTCCTGAAAAACTACCCCGATATGTAAGAGCTGCTGTAGAAAGCGCGGGCCGTCTGTGCATGCTTTCAGTGTTCTTATCCTGCTGCTGCTCGCCGGTCTGTGCTGCAGCGTAACTTTGGCCTTCCCGCTCACCGCCTCATATGCGACGTGCCCACAAGGTGGAACTCCACCTTGCGCATGCTGGAAAGACTGTACAAGCAGCAGCAGGCGATGGTAGAGTTTCAGCTGCAGCACGCATGGGTCAGTCGCTCTGAGGAACAGCAACACTTCACTGCCTCTGAGTGGACCTCCATGCGAGATCTGTGTGCCTTGTTGCGCTGTTTCGACTACTTCCCCAACATGACAGTGCGGATGATGCCGTTCTCAGTGTTACTATCCTACTTCTATGTCTCCTTGAAAAAACGCTTCGGGCGATGATGGAGGAAGATGTGTCACAGCAGGCAGAGGAGGATGAAGAGGGATCATTTTAATGGTTATCAGGACAGTCATTCACAGGTGGCTCGGAGGGTGGTACACAATTTTCCAGCCAGGGCACAGTTCTGGAGGATGAGAAGGAGGAGGAGGAACCGTGTTCACAGCAGGGTGGTACCCAAAGTAGCTCATGGGGATCACTTGTACTAGGCTGGGGGAATATAGACGCATATGGTACACCTCGAACAGCGGACAGCTTGTTCTTGCCTCTGGGCAGCCTGGCACACATGAGGGACTACATGCTGCAGTGACTGCACAACGACAGCCGAGTTGCCCACATTCTAACTTGTGCTGATTACTGGGTGGCTACCCTGCTGGATCCCAATTACAAGGACAACATTCCATCCTTAACTCCCTCGCTGGAGCGTGATCAGAAGTTGCGCGAGTACAAGTGCACACTGGTAGACGAGCTGCTGATGGCATTCCCAACTGACACTGGGGGCTCAGTGGAAGTAAAAGGTGAAGGCAGAGGAGGAGGAAGAGGCCGCCAATGCAGCCAGGGCACTGCCAGCACCTCAGAAGGCTGGGTTAGCATTGCCAAAATGTGGAAAAGCTTTGTCACCACGCCACAACAACCAGCACCACCAGCTGATACGCAATGTCTTAGCAGGAGGCAGCATTTCAGCAATATGGTGGAGCAGTATGTGTGCACACGCCTACATGTACTGACTGATGGGTCTTCCCCATTCAACTTCTGGGTCTCCAAATTGGGCACATGGCCTGAGCTTGTCCTTTATGCCTTGGAGGTGCTGGCCTGCCCTGCAGCCAGTGCATTGTCTGAATGTGTGTTTAGCACGGCAGGGGGTGTTATCACAGAAAAGCGCAGCCGCCTGTCCACAGCCAATGTGAACAAGCTCACGTTCATTAAAATGAACTAGGCATGGATCCCATGTACCTTGTGCAGAATAGACAAGTATACCGACTTCACACAGCCATTTTTATACTCCAGCGCACTTTCTCTTTGTGTTATTTTATATATTGCACAATGTTTTGTTAAATTAAAAAATTTCAAAACGTGTTGGCTGCCTCCACCTCCTCCACCGCCGCTTTCACCTACACCGCCAAATCCACCTACAATGCCACGTTCACCGCCTCCTCAACATCCTAGTCCATATCGACCTCCTGCTCAGTTCAGGATTAAAATTTGTAATTTTTATTTATTTTATTTTATTTTACGTCATTTCCCTATCCATATTCGTTTGCAGGGCACTTACCCACATTTTGCTGCCTTTTGCAGCCCTCTATCCCTTTTCTAGACTTTTTTAGAGCCATTTTAGTGCACCAAAGTTCTGGTCCCTATTGACTTCAATGGGGTTTGGGTTCGGGGTCAAGTCCGGATTGCGAACCCGAACTATTTTATGGAGTTCGGCCGAACCGGCAATCTCGAACTTCCAGGTGTTCGCTCAACTCTAGTCATGATTCCTCCCTGCTTAAGTTGCTTTTGGGCCAATGAATGTTCACATTAAATTGTAAAAGATGACGAATATTCTAAAAACCAAATGTAAAGCACTATATTCTATTGTGCTATATATTCGTGTTTTAGAATATTCGCATTAAGCGAATATTACATTGTCGTTTTTTCGCAATTAATAGAATAATCTCAAATACGAATATTTGTGAATATTCTAACGAATATTCGTGAAACATTGCAAATTCGAATATTACCCCTGCCGCTCATCACTATATTCTTTAGACAGTTTTAAGTGCTATTTACCCAGCTATCACAGGTTGTACTGTCTGTAAACCATATCCTTTTATGAGTTAGTCAAGCATTAAGACAAGCAGGGCTGCAGAGCAGAGCAAAGCTCTCTACACAAAGAGCGTTTCCATTTAAAGCTGGTCAAAATGTGTGCTTCAAAAGAACCTGGTCAGTTGTCATGAAATTATAGCTCATTATTATTACCCCCCAGGATGATAATAGTTTCTTATAAAAGCCAAAAGCAAATAAGTATACATTTGATTTCCTTGTTATGTTTCTATTATTCTCGTTCTGACTTACCCAGGTCTGAATTCTCTGAACTCATATTCAAGAGCCGAAAACATACTGTATGCTGCCTTTTGTTCTGTGTAATTACCAGTGGACCAGACATTCTTAATAGTCCTTCCCTTCACCTCACTTATTGTAAATAAGCAACTCCACATTCACAAAATCGGAGGACCCTTCACGGGCATTTGCAGTGTTCAAACGAAAAGAAAACAGATGTGGCTAAATGTACAAAATCAGGTCTTAGCAAATAGTAGCACAGCCCTCTAACAAATGTTCCAGCAATTGGGTTAACACATTAACATCATACAGACTGCATCTGGAAGCTTACAGTGCATTCTGAAAATCTTTAGACCTTCTCGCTTTTTTCACATTTTTTTATGTTGTAGCCTTGAGCTCAAAATAAAAAAAATCTCATTGTTCCCCATCATTCTGCGCTCAGTACCCCATAATGAAAAAATGAAAATAGAATGTTTGAAATTTTTGATTATTCATTTTATAAAAACATAAAAGGGTTTGTTGGGGGACCAAGTGTCCAAAAATTATATAGTGGCATGTGATCACAATAGTAGCAGCAAAAGCAGCATAGCATGGAACATAAATGGCTATGGGTAGTAGTAGTAATAGTGGTAGTAGTAGTAGTAGTAGTAGTGGTGGTCGTGGCAGATGCTTTGCATTAATAGCGGTGATAGCAGCCATACAGAACATAATGGTTGCCAGGCCGCAGCAGTGGCATGATGGCAGCATGGCATAATGGAGGCAGCCTCAACTATACAGATCATGATAGTTGGCAGGCAGCAGCAGTGGCATGATGGCGGAAGTAGCAGCTGTACAGATCATGATGGTTGGTAGTTTGAAGCAGTAGCTTAAAGGGGTATTCCCACTTCATAAAATAGGGTTAGTTTAAATCATTGCCCCCCATTGAACATTTGTTGGTATACTTCTCATTAAAAAAATTTTTACCGTTAGCCATAAAAATCCTGCTTTCCCTCCCCTGTGCTTATCCTGGTATCCCATGGATACGGCCACATCTCGCCGGCCGCATCCATGGGCCGCGCCTGCGAACCACCCATTCACTGCGATTCAGTGGCCGGCCCCAAAGAAATGTGAATGCACACGTCTCCAACAGTATCGGGTGGCCGCGCATGCGCAGCACCTATTTCTCGCTCAGAGATAGCGCCGTTCATGGGCAGCCGCCGGAACAACAAGCGGACGGATCGGAAAGACGTCACAGGAAGAGAGGACTATTTCATAATAGGTAAGTATTTCTTCTACATGCACCACATAATCCACCAACGATTTATGTATATATGACAAAAAACTTTATCCCATGAACTTACAGAGGGGACAATAGAGTGGCAGAGGGAGTAACCAGGCACCTCTTACCTTGCCGGTGGGCAGCGGACGAGGGACTGGAGCCGGTCACCGGACTCGGGCAGACTGCATCTGTGTCCACACTTCTCTGTGCAGTCAGCTGACTAAGGATGGAGACGGGCAGCTCTTGAGGCGAGGAGAGACGTGTTCACACACAGGCCGTCTTTACTCCTGCTGCACATGAGACCGGAAAGGGCTGTGAGGCGATTATCAGCCGCAGCTAACGCACCTGTCCGTGCCGGGGGGTCCAATCAGATGATATATCCCGGCGTCCACCTCTGCCAGCCACATCCGAGGCAGGAGCTTCTGCTTATCCCGTTCATGCCCGGCGTGGATTTACCAGAGCTGGGGCAATGGCGCGAATAGCAATTCCCTTGTGCTGTAACGTTAGCGCTGATTCGCCAAATGGGAGTGCTCCTTTAATCCTTTCATGTGTTATTGAGGGAATCAAAGCACGAAGAGCCGGCCCGCCGCCATCTTGATTGAAGGTCCCGTATTACATCACCACGGCCCGCTGGATCTTCAATCAAGATGGTGAACGGCTCTTCAAATGGATGAGGTGAGTATGATTTTATATGACACTGTGTGATTACCGTCAGATGCAGCCATCAGCTGTGAACGCGGCATCTGAGGGGTACAATGACAAGGAGCAGCGCAATCGCCGCATCCTGTCACTGCACCCACTACTTACAAAGAAATGCGCTTTGTGACGAAGTAATCCGTCACGAAGCAAATTTTTTTGTAAAATTCGGCAAAGCAGCCAAATCGAAATTTCCAATACTTCGCTTATCTGTTGTGGTGGCAGCCTGCGTCATTTATAATCAGTGGCTGCCCCCAATAAAGAGGACACATTTACCTAATTCTGGGACACAGAGGGGTGCTAACAATTTCAATAGGTGGTGCACAGGGGACAGTAATTGGGAAATCAATATAGAATATAGGGACAAAGGGGACCACCGTATGGGATGTAGGGACTCAGGGGACCACTGAATGATATGTATGGACTAAGGGGACCAATGTATGATATGTATGGACAAAGGGGACCACTGTATGGGATGTAGGGACTAAGGGGAACACTGGATAATATGGATGGACTCAGGGGACCACTGTATGATATGTATGGACAAAGGGGACCACTGTATGGGATGTATGGACTCAGGGGACCACTGTATGGGATGTATGGACACAGGGGACCACCGTATGGGATGTAGGGACTCAGGGGACCACTGTATGATATGTATGGACTAAGGGGAACACTGAATGGGATGTATGGACTCTGGGGACCACTGAATATTATGTATGGACTCAGGGGACCACTGTATGATATGTATGGACTAAGGGGAACACTGGATGATATGGATGGACTCAGGGGACCACTGTATGATATGTATGGACTAAGGGGAACACTGTATGATATGTATGGACACAGGGGACCACCGTATGGGATGTAGGGACTCAGGGGACCACTGTATGGGATGTAGGGACTCAGGGGACCACTGTATGGGATGTAGGGACTCAGGGGACCACTGTATGATATGTATGGACACAGTGTACCACTGTATGGGATGTAGGGACTCAGGGGACCACTGTATGGGATGTATGGACACAGGGGACCACTGAATGATATGTATAGACAAAGGGGACCACCGTATGGGATGTAGGGACTCAGGGGACCACTGTATGGGATGTATGGACACAGGGGACCCCTGTATGATATGTATGGACACGGGGACCACCGTATGGGATGTAGGGACTCAGGGGACCACTGAATGATATGTATGGACTCAGGCGACCACTGTATGATATGTATGGACTAAGGGAAACACTGTATGATATATATGGACACAGGGGACCACCGTATGGGACGTAGGGACTTAGGGGACCACTGAATGATATGTATGGACTCAGAGGGCGACTGTATGATATGTATGGACACAGGGGATCACTGTATGATATGTATGCACTGAGGGGAACACTATATGATATGTATGGACTCAGGGGACCACTGTATGATATGTATGGACAAAGGGGACCACCGTATGGGATTTAGGGACTCAGGGGACCACTGTATGGATTGTAGGGACTCAGGGGACTACTGTATGGGATGTATGGACACAGGGAGACCACTTTATGATATGTATGGGCACAGGGGACCACTGTATGGGATGTAGGGACTCAGGGGACCACTGTATGGGATGTATGGACACAGGGGACCACTGTATGATATGTATGGACACAGGGGACCACCGTATGGGCTGTAGGGACTCAGAGGACCACTGTATGATATGGACGGACAACGGGGACAAAATTATGTATTAAAATAGACAATGTGGACTATTCAAGTGTATGGAGGGACTCTTGCGACAATTATATGTATTGTATGCTGTGTGTTAGTACACTGTAAATTGTTTGGTAACCAAAAATGTATCTATTTATTGTATTTATCTAAGACAGTACCACATACCAGCGATTCCTACTTCGTAAGCGTAAGGCTCCTGTGTGCGTATTGCGGAACTGCAATATACGTGTAGGGGTCGGTAGCCCTTCCGCATTACTGATCCGGACCCATTCATTTCAATTGGTTGGCAAATCCTGATATGCGGAACATTAGGACAAAAGGAACACTACTCAAGCACTACGGAGTGCTTTCTTAGGTTCCGTTACGTCCTTCCGTACCGCAAAAAGATAGAACATCCACTAACTTTTTGCAGAATGGAGGGATCGCGGACCCATTCAAATGAATGGGGATGTGATCACCTTGCGACTTCAACACGGTATGTGCCCGTGCCCTGCGGCCCGCAATTTGCAGGGCACGGCACGGGCGACATAGGCACGTTTGAAGCCACCCTTAGGCTTCATGCACACTACTGTTGTGTTTGGTATACATCCGAGCTGCAGTTTTTGCATCTTGGCGGCTGACCCATTCACTTCAATGGGGCCACAAAAGATGCACACAACACTGTTTGTGCTGTCTGCATCCTTTGCTCCATTTCATGTTCCTTCTAAAAATTATAAATTTATATTATTGGGTGCTAAAAATATAGGAATATACCAATATATATATATGGCTGTCCGTGCCATTCTGCAAATTGAGGAAAACGCGGACGACTTCTGTGTTTTGCAGATCTAGAATTTACGGACTGCAAATTGCACAGCAGTAGTGTGTATGTAGCCTTAGTAGATATACAAATTACCACTGTTTGTTTTTGATTTGGCAATTTACGTATTGGCAAATCAAGTAGTATTTTTGCGTTTAAATTATGATATAGCTACCTACATGATAGAAGACAATAAAACCCCATTCAGACGTCTGCAATTCTGTTCTGCATTTTTCATAACTGAATAGCGTACCCATTCGTTTCTATGGGGCCACATCATGTGCAGCCTCGACACGGATTTGCACACCCGCACTTCCGGTTACGCATTTTAGTCCCCGTCCACCCCCCACAATTAAAAACATGTCCTACTCTTTACCACAACTTTGGACAGGAATAGGCATATTCTATGCAGTGTTGGCAATGTGCGGTCCACAACCTGCGGATCGCACATTACCGATGTCAGTGTTTTGTGGATCCATGGACCCATGGATCAGCAAAATAGTTACGGACATGTGAATGTGGCCTAAGGCCCCATTTACAAGTCCATTTGTGTTTTAGGGATCCACGGATCAGCAAAACACTGACATTGGCAATGTGCAGTCCCAAGCTTTCCAAAATGAGTAGAATATGCTTCATTCTGTCCGCAATTGCGGACAAATGTAGGTAAAGCACAATTTGTTTCGGGGAAATGAATTACGGACAAGGAATTGAAGGTCCACAACTCCGTCTCCGGGCTGCACATCATGTGGCCCCATACAAATGAATCGGTCTGCAATTGTCTTCCGCTAAATACGGAGGACAATTGGGGACGTGTGAACGGGGCCTAATAGGTCATATTTTACAACATGGAACAGAGCTCCGTATAAGTACAGTTAGGCATGATAAGATATGTACTTTTGCCCAAGGTATAGGGGCACACTTTGCCCATCCATTGTCAAGCGGGTATATCTGCTATCAATATGCCCTCATTACTTTAAACTGATATACATAATCATATGTTGAACAATTGTCTAAGAATATTTTAAAAAAATTACATTTTTTTACTCTTTTTCCATTATAGATAAATTCTGAAATCAAAACCATGCCTTCGTGTATAATAAAGGGTTGTACAAACACCTGGAGGGACAAAGGGAAAAATATAATCATGCATGTTTTTCCAAAAGATCGTGGAATTGTCCGGAAATGGATTGAACAGGCATCGGATCATTTTCCAAATGTTGAAGAATGGGTAGAAAAAATTGTGGAATCTTAAAAAAAAACATGACAATTACCGATTGTGCTCTAAGCACTTTCATTTTTATGCTTACGAAGTGGGTGTTTTACGAAAAAAATTAAGTCGAGACGCGATTCCCACCATTTTTCCACCAATAACTGACAGTACCCAAGAATCTTCTGATACATATGCAGGGACAGCAGAAGAAAGGCAGTCTACCTCTGAATCATTCCCGAGTTCAGTCTTACGATCTTCTACCCCATCTGCAAATATTTCTGAAACTCAAGATAAAGGTGTAACAGTGCCCATGTTACAGACTATTCCATCAGTGAAAAGGAGGCCTAAGAAAAGAAAGGTGGCAAATATGCCTCCAATTCCAGTTAGTTCAGATGCAGTAACATCTACTGGCAACATAATATTTACCGGTGAAATGAATTTGCTGGGAAGCACTATACAATTGCATCTTCTGTTGACTGCTACTGTAACTGATATGAATGTACAAATTGCTCCTCCCAGTCAGCACCAAAAAATGGATAAATCGACCAATACAGATTTGTATTGGTCCAAATATCATAATATATTTATTTTGGATAATAGTTTGTTGAAAAAAGCGAATATCGGTATACAAACTAAAAAAGTAATTCAACGGCAACGAGGAACACAGTGCCGTTTATTGGTGGACACGATCAAATTTCAAAAGGCACCCCTCTCTTTAATGAGTAAAAGAAAACATAATAAATTACCAGAAAAAAAATCTACAGAAATTGATAAACCATGCTTGGAGGAAACTGACAGTTCTGAAAATGAGGACAGTGAACTCACTACATTAGAAGAAGTGGAACAGTCCAACCAATCAGACACTAGGAATACTGATTCCCTCCCCGAATCCAAAACATTGTGTGTCGGAAAAAATTCAAAAAGATTGGAAATCTCTAATTTGTCACCATTTACAAAAGAAAATACCCGAATTTGTAATAAAATTCAGCTGGTACAAAGACAGGAAATTGCGCTTGAAGGAGAAGACGACCCACATTTTACTCTGGGTGACCTTTCGGAGTCAGAAGAAGAGGAGGATGAAGAATTATCAGCCTATATTGATGACTTGGATGATGAGGTAGAACCACTGGAGGAAATTACTACTGATCCTTATCAAATGGAAGTTATAAGTGGCGATAGAAAAGATCCTGTATTAGAAAAAAAATATACAGTATTGTGTTTCAAAGTTGTATTAAAAGTTTGGTCTCGATGATACCGTGCCAGTATAGAAAAACCTGTGGATCTAAAATAACCCATATAAAGATCAGGAGAAAGGATCATCGATAAAACTGGATGTAAAAAATGCAAGAGGACACATACAACAACTGTGGACCAGTCAGCCAAGAGTCAATCGAATTCCTGCTGGCAACCTTATATTATCTAGTGCTATTGTCCTAAGTGGTAGCCATTTGAACAAAGTAAAAAAAAAATTTCAGCAGATGAATGTGCCTATTATATCAAAAACAACACATTACAGGTACCAGCCAAAATTTATTTTTCCAATGATAAGCGAAGAATGGCAAAACGAACGGAAAAACATAATATCCACACTGGGAAGTAGACCATTATGCTTGGCAGGGGACGGTCAATCCGACAGCCCTGGATTTTCAGCAAAATATTGTATTTATACAGTGATGGATACAGATCTTGGGAAGATTGTTGACTTTAGTGTTCAACAACTAATTCCACCGGCCAATTCTGTAAGCCTGGAGAAGAAAGCCTTTCAAGAAACTATAGATCGTGTTATTGCTAGCAATGTTAACATGCGAATAGTGGCAACAGATCGGCATGTAGGCATAAGAAAACTGATACGAGAAGAATATCCCCGGATTCGTCATCAATTTGATGTATGGCACCTGGCAAAGTCGGTTGGACAGAAGCTGCTAGCTGCATCGAAAAACAAAAATTGTGCCTCACTGTCACCATGGATACCTTCAATAAAAAATCATCTTTGGTAGTGCTCAAGAAATTGTGATGGAGACCTAGCAGAACTGTTAGTCAGATGGAAGTCTGTTTTAAAACATGTAATAAACATACATGAATGGGAATCTGAAGAAAACTACTGCAGGTGCCATCATGAAACCGGTCTCCAGCATAAAAAGTGGCTCTCCAACGACTCGGCAGCATATGATAAACTAAAATGTATAGTTATAAATCAGTCACTTCTCAACAACATAGAACATCTTTGTTTTTTTTGCCACACTGGTGAATTGGAAGTTTTCCATTCCAGTGTGCTAAAGTATCGACCAAAGAGGGTACATTTCTATTATGATGCCATGGTTGCTAGAACCACACTAGCAGTTTTGGACCATAATTCTAATGTGGGCAGAGTTCAGGCTGTTCTAAAAGAATGTGTTGACACGGAGGGTGAGGAGGAACAGAAAAGATATAGATTCGAGTATAGTAAGGCCCGGAAAGCATGGGTCGTGAAAATACTCTATGAACCAAGATCAAATGAATTTCTAAAGCCAATACTCTCTAGAATTTTGGACTTTGCTGAAGGAAAAACTGAATCGACATGGCAATCTGCCATGCTAGGTTTACCAAAAAATATTGCTCCTATTGAAAGGCCACCAAAAGAGGACTTGATTCACAGACATTTGTTCAGAAAATAAAAATTACATAAATTACAAAATTGAATTATTGTTATAAAAATGTTTCCTTTATTGTTAAATTTGAGTTTATTTTAGAAAGTGACTGTTCAAAAATAAAAGTTTGTTACTTTATTATTAAATAATTTAGAATATAATTGTTTCTGGTTTCAATTTTTTTTTTATATGTCCTTGTTGGCATTGTTTTCCATCATTGGTGATCTATTATAGAAAAATTTAGATAAAATTAGTCTATTCTAATGCAGTGTGAATCGGGAGTAATCCGATGTATGCTGCTGTTTTATCTCCATTCACCAAAAAAAAAAAATGAAAAAAATTCATGAATGCCGGATCTAAAAATTTTAAACTATAGGATACTTTCAAACTTGCGGCAGGCTTATCCGGCAGGATTTTCTGGCGATTGAACAGCCCACTGGATCCGTCACAACGACACACACCTGAAAGCATTTGAAGACTGATCAGTCTTCAAAATGCTTTTAGTGTTACCATGGCAGCCAGGATGCTTGAAAACTCCTGGTTGCCATAGTAAGTAGTGGGGAGCGGGCGAGAATATACTAACCGTTGGTGTGGCTCCAGGGGGGCTCCACAGTGACGTCACAGCGCCCCTACGTCACATTGGTCACCTGATCCATGTGATCCATGTGCGTGGGCCGCTCTGAGGTAATTGACATCCATCATATGATCTCAATACTATATGGAAACGCTTCTTTTTCTGCTTCTATTTATTTTAAATAGCGAGAACAATGCACACAACCAAATGTAGTTCTGTATAATGAATATAGTTATTTTTAAATCCAAAATTGTGACAATTAAAAAACGCAAAAACAATTATTTTTAATCAATTTATTTAGAAATAAATATTTCTAAAAAATGTGAATATATAACAATAGAAAAATCTAACAAAATATCAATACAATAAAGTTTTATCAATGAACTTTTTAAAAACTAAAAATACAACATTGTTTATGCTAAATTTTAAAAATTAAAATCAAAATCTGCAGACGCAAGGGGAACATCATTATAGTATCAGAAACCAGTATATCGTCCTTCTGGGTCTGGAAATGTCTCCCTTATTCTTCTTGTTACACAAGAGGGAATAGGTATCCGTACATGTTTTCCAAGAAATCCATAGATCCAGGTTGTAAACTGCCGATATGATGTAAGTTGAAGACAACTGTAAAAAAATATATATGTATATTATGTAATAAAATATGATTTTATCTAAATTGCAGACTATTATGAACACTATCTTCATATACACTATGTGAATTTTTGTTACCGAGAAGATAATATGCTCACTAATTGGTATTTTCATTTCAGTCAATGGGGGCATATCGCTAGCATATGCCCCCATTGTCTGATAGGTGCGGGTCCCAAAGGCTGGGACCCGCACCTATATGGAGAACGGGGCCCCGTAAGTGATGGAGGGCGTACCGCGCATGCGCAGCTGCCCTCCTTTCATTTCTATGGGGCTGCCAAGAATAGCCGAGCCCTGGCTCCACAGAGGTGAATGTGAGCCGGTGCGCATGCGCAGTACAGTAGAGTTGAGGAATAGACAGATGTAGCAGAGCTGCACAGTGACAGCAGGGGAGTGGATTAGAGCAGTGTGACAGAGATAGAAAGGTGGAAATGTAGATGACATGGGGGAGGGGAACAGACTGATGTAGCAGAGCTAGTGATGTGTTGCTAGCATGCACAGTGACAGCAGGGGAGTGGATTAGAGCAATATGACAGAGATAGAAAGGTAGAAATGTAGATGACATGGGGGAGGGGAACAGACTGATGTAGCAGAGCTAGTGATGTGTTGCTAGCATGCAAAGTGAAAGCAGGGGAGTGGATTAGAGCAGTATGACAGAGATAGAAAGGTGGAAATATAGATGACATGGGGGAGGGGAACAGACTGATGTAGCAGTGCTAGTGATGTGTTGCTAGAATGCACAGTGACAGCAGGGGAGTGGATTAGCGCAATATTTAGTACAGCTATAATGGTAACAATATAGCATCTGTGCTGTTCAGTGGTTGTTTTAGGGGAGTAAAAAACACAAATCATATTGATACTAGGTGTCATGCATTTGTGCTGTAGTGAATTACAGTTTTTGATGCACAGATACAGTGTTGAATAGATTTGGAAAGTTTTATGTGTGGATAGTATTCAGGACATCTAAATGCAACTCTCTAAGATCACTTACCATTGCTTGCTGAGTGATAGCAATCCACATCAGGAGAGATGAGCTTCACAGACACTGCCGGGAGCCAGTCAGCCTGATGACTCATACATTCCTCATGAAGGAGCACACAGGACTCAGCTCTCAGTGTGAGGTAATAAGGAGGTGTGGCCAGCCTTCACTCTAGCTGCCTAAGCCAGCCCAGCCTCATAAGCAGGAAACCAGGAAGTTAAATGCTGAGCTGGCTGAGGTGAGGACAAAATAGCAAGATGGAAATACCCCTTTAACGGTGGCAAATGGCATCGTGGAAGCAGCAGCAGCTGTACAGAACAGAATGATGGTTTGCAGGTTGCAGCAGTTGCATGATGGTGGCGGATGGCAAGATGGAGGCAGCAGCATCCATATAGGACCTGATGGTTGCCACAGGCCGCAGCAGTGGAATGATGGCAGTGTGGCATGATGGAGGCAGCCTCAGCCGTACAGAATATGATAGTTGGCATGCGGCAGCAGTGGTATGATGGCTGTAGTAGCATGATGAAGGCAGCAGCAGCCATACAGGACATGATGGTTGGCAGGTCACAGCAGTTGCATGATAGTGGTGGATGGCATGATGGAGGCAGCAGCCATATAGAACATGATAGTTGGCAGGCCGTGGCATGATTGTGGCAGTGGCAGAACATGATGCCATACAGAACATGATGTATGGCAGGCTGCAGCAGTGGCAAAATGGCTGCGGTGGCATGATGGAGACAGCAGAAGTCGTTCAGAACATGATGGTCAGCAGGCCACAGCAGTGGCATGATGGCAGCAGTGGCATGATGGAGGCAGGCAGGCAAGCAGCAACAGTGGCAAGATCGGGTTCCACCAACAAGGCCATATCTATTCATCAGCCCAACACAGGCTTGGTTCATTTTTACAAAAGTGATGTTTTGGACACTGGTGGAGGACAGCTTGGTCCATTTGGGTTACACCACACCTCTCTCAGAGCTTAAAATGCTCCGGAGTAGTTACTGGAGGCTGGACAACAAAGAAGAATAAGAGTGTGTTGTGCCAGTTCGGGCCACTGTTCCATTTTGCCTACCCAGAAATCCATTAGAACTGGGTACGTAGGCCCAAGAGACTGACCAGATGGTAGGCAGATAGCTGTCGGCTTGCTGACTGGCCTCAACCAGGGATGGCACATGGAAAAACTGCTTCATCATTGTAACAGCAGCTGCTGTCCGCTGATGTTCCCCTGCTTATTACTACAGTTCCAGGCTCCGTGTTCATCTGTGATCCGCTGTCGCTGTTCCCCATTCACCGCTGCAGTCCGGGCTCTGTCCATGCAGGCATTGTCTGTCCTAGAATCTTCTCCACAGTTTCTTTCCAGCCCTTACAGCATGCTTCCAGCTTGTTCCCTGTAGTACTTCCTTTAGGGCAGACCCAGGAACAAGTTCTGAGTGCTCAACTGTCCTTAACATGCCCCTTTCCTTTTCTGCTCCTTCTGCCAGGCAAGGGATGTGTACCATCGGCTCTGCTCCATTTTTCAACAAGGAAGATATTACTGAGGACGGTCAGCAGCTACTTCCTCCTATAGGTGTGCAAATAGTGATGATGATTAGCGTGAGAGCAGGTGTTCAGAGAGGTCAGGGATGTGGCCATGAGACTGGTGAGGGTGACATAAGTGACAAGCAGACAGTAGTGGATGATGATGTAGCCAATCGCACATGAGAGCCAGGTGAAAAGGGGGATTCATCATCATTATCAGGGTGCGATGGTGGCAGCAGGCCTGTAAAACAGCAGCATGGTTACAGCCTGCCTATGAGCCAGCAGGGTGGAAGCAGTGTGAGATCCGGTGACAGACGTGCCCGTGGTAGGCTGTCTGCTGCTCAGAAGCCTACCTGTCCAGAAATGACTAGCGGTGCAATGCTTCATAGAGTCAGCGGAAGGCAGTAAGCAAAGAGTTGTGGGGGATAAAATACCATACTCACCGGTGTGGGATTTTTTTTTAAATAAAGCCACTTGAGGATTTCAGTGTGCCCGTATGTAGTATTTGTTTGCAGAAGATAAAGCATGGCTAGGGTACGTCAACACATGGAGCATCACCATAGAGTGGCCTTGGAAAACCTTGGCGTTAATGTAGGAGTATAGCGGCCCCCATCTCTTCTCCAGCAGTCAGGGCACCACCACCTCAGCAAAAGGGAGCTGTGTTTTCTTCCCATCGTCTACTAATCCTGATGCTTCTCCTTCTCCACCTACTGCTCGTCACGCGTTTCGCTAGCAGTTGATCACTGAGGTGATTGCAAAGAGAAACCAGTATGCATGCAACTCATCCAACAGTGCAGAAGCTGAACCTGCTACTGGCCAAGTTGCTGGTACTACAGTCCTTCTGTTTCCATGCGGTTGACTCTGCACATTTCAGAGAACTGATGGCTTGACCCGAGCCAAGGTGGAGAGTCCCAAACGGTCACTACTTCTCTAAAAAAAGCTGTAATAGCTCTGCATATGTATGTACAGCAGAAGGTGGGCCAGTCCTTGAGCCTATTGGTGTCTGATACAGTTCATGGCAGCGCTGACATGTGTAGCTGTAACTATAGTCAAGGACAATATATGTCTTTTACTGCCCACTGGGTAAATGTGGTTCCGGTCTGGGCACACCAGCAACTTGGCCAGGTGATGGCAATGCAGCCTCCGCATTCTCATGCTGTGATTGTGGCGCCAATGTCCTCCTCTGCCTCCTAATCCTCCACCTTATCCTCAGCCTTCACTGTAGGCTCAGTTCAGAGTGGTCCTCCAGCATACTACCTATGCAGAGCATGGCAGTGTCACGCTGTTCTGCACATGGCCAGAAGGAACTGCTCGGCATCATCAACCAAGAAATCAAATCCTGTCTGTCTCCTCGCCAACTGAGGATCAGAACCATGTTCACCGAAAACAGAAAGAAGATTGTGTCAGTGCTGCGTCAAGGAGAGCTGAGCCATGTGCCTTGCAGGGCATACGTCTGTAATCTGTTTGTAGACCGGTTCCAAGTTTTCCAGCTACTACTACACTGAAAAACATGCACTCCTTGAACGGCAAAGGCAGAATGGTGTTCCCCAACATCGCCTCATATGCATTTACACCCATTGAAAAATGTTAAATGAGACGTGTCTGCCGGCCTGCTCTCTTCACCGCCTTTTCTTGACATGTGGAAAAAGTGGTGTGAGCATGAAAAAAAAATTGTGTGGGACAACATTTGCCACTGATATATGCTACAAAAGTCATGTCTATTAGTTAATAAATGAGCCCCATTGTACACAGATTCCTGCCAATCCTGTTTGAGGATCAGGATTTGACACCAATTCTGCAGACAGGTTACCGAAGAGTATCAAGAAAAGCACAATTATTAAAGTCGATACTCTCTTCAAGTACATTCCAAACAAAAAAGTCTAATAAGATACGGTTATTGTGTCAAGGATTTTTTTTTTAATGTGAAAATTTAATTTTAACAAAAAAAAACTATAATCACGATCACTAGAGATGAGTGAATTTCCGCTTATGAAATTCGTTTACACTTCGTTTGGTGGTAAAAGGTGAATTGCGTTATGTATTCCGTTACCACAGACCAGAACGTAATTCTATGACGGAATGCATAACAGAATGCCTTTAGAGACATGCCGTTATTCATTCCGACATAACAGAAGTCTATGGACTTCAAAAAGGATCCGTCGCATTTCTGTTATGGAGGCGAGTCCGCTCCTGCATAAGAGAAACAGGACAAATCCATTATGAGAGATAATAACTCTCATAACACCTGAAGGCCGTGTGGTCTGAACCTGAAAAGGAAAATCATATATTATTAGTGATAGTATCATCAGTGGCGTGCCTAGGGTATTTGGCACCCGGGGCGAGTACTTTCTCTGGCACCCCCTTCCCCCCGCCGAAACCATAAGAAACTTTATTTTTACATTTAGATATACTAATATTTTTTTTTTTAAATAACATTTTTTATCACTAGTAAACAGAAAATTGCTCGTAAATGAAAATTTAAAGGGAATCTGTCACCATGAAAATACAATGTAAGCTTGGTATTACACATTTTGTGAGGGAAGATGAAGAAAAAAACAGCTGTTTTTGCACATCTTATACATATATATTTGTGGCCAGAGCAACCTAAAAGAAGGCCCACCCTGGTAGAGAGAATGGAGAGGGACTTGGAGAAGGGAAGGGAGGGTGGGGTAAAATAGGCGTGCGTGACACAAGGGGGAGGGAGAGCGATATTTGAAGGGGAGACCTTAGCTCCGCCCACAAACACAGTCTGCTGGCAGCCTTACCTATTTGTGGCCAGAGCGACGGTCCGGAGGACTATGCAGAAGGGACCTGACAATAACTGGCTGGGGTGTGCCTCGAGCCACGCATCGTGGGGGGACCTAAAAGAGGGCAAAAACTCAGACTCGGAGTAGGGAAATAACAAGTTTAATGAGAGTTACAAAGCCAAAGACTGAAACACTTCCCAAGTTTCTGACTGCGGATCGGGGATATACCTGGAGAAACAAGCCGACCTCCATCTACCCATGTGCTTAATGATGTGAGGAGGAGTCTTGTGTTTGGAGGCGGCACCGATGCGGAATGGGATGCTCAGAATGAAGTGGTCCTGGTACCACAATAGTTGTTGTTTCTTTAGGTACGGACCTCTTTATGAATTGACGGAAAATTCGCCTGGACGCAAGAAGCCGTAGAAGCTGAATTACATGGCGGCCTTGATGACTGAACTGATGAATGGGCCAAAAGGGTTTCCGCCTAGGGCCGCCGACAAATTCTTGAAGAGTTCCCCGGATATCGGTTGTCTGAGGAGGGAAGTATCCTTGCTACTTTTTCCGATACCCCTGAGTGTAGCTCTGACGGCCTGCGACGTGAAAACCGATCTATGTTCTGGGTTGTGTATGGAAAAGAAATGTTGTATCCCTGCTAGATACAACCGAATGGTTTTTGAAGACAACTTGAGATTAACGTTGCAGTGGGCCAAGAAGGCCATGATGTAAGAAGTAAAGTCTGTATTGCCTTGTGGATGGTCGCTGGCAAATTTTGAAAACAGATTCCAACCAGTGAGGTAGTTCCGGGCCATGTTGACTGAGAGAGAACGGTGCATGAGGTCCTTGGCAGCTGTCACTAGTGACGTCAATCCATTACCAGATCGCTAAATTTCGGAACTGGGATTCCTGTGCGGTCCGCCTCTGGAATTACCTGGAAGAAGGCATGGAAATTGAAATGAGACAAGGCGTCTGCTGCGATGATTCTGGCACCTGGTTTATGTGAGCATGTGATATGGAAGTTATGCACCATGGACAGCCAAACCAGCTTGCGTAGAAGGGACATGATTCTTGGGGATTTGGCTCTGCCCCTGATGATGATGTCCACTAAGTCCTGGCTGTCAGTGATGAACATAATACTGGAATTGGCCCACAAGTGGCCCCAAGTCAGGGCCGTTGCCACGATTGGGTAAATCTCCAGAAGAGGTGAAGACCTGAGAGCTTGTGGATCTGTACTAATTTGGGGCGGCCAATGCCCTGCAAGCCAATGAGTCATAAATATAGCCGCTGGAGGCCGCAGCATCGGAGAAAACCTTGGCAGATAAGGGGGTGCAAGGTGGAACAAACAAACTCACCCCGTTCCAAGTGGACAAGAAATTGCTCCACATGTTTAAATCAGCCGTGGCCTACCTATCCAGCTAAATGATGCTGTCTGACTCTGGAGCTGACGGAAGAAATGCGAGCAGACGGGATATGAAGGCCCGGCCCTGGGGCATGACCCTCATGGCAAAATTCAATCTGCCCAAGAGGGATTGGAGCTCTACCTTGGAAAGTTGGGAAGAGGCTAACGCCTCAGAGACCGTGGTGCGGATTTGTGCCAACTTGTCTTCTGGCAGTCGAGCTTCGAGTCTGCCGGAGTCCAAGATGATGCCCGGAAAGGTGATGGATGTGGTGGGCCCTGCTGTCTTGTCCCAGGATATGGGCACCCGTAGCAATGAGAAAAGATTAAGGAGGGTAGCGAGGCCTGAGGCATGGTGCTGCGGATGCTCTATGATGAGGAAGTCATCAAAGTAGTGGATGACCTTCAGCGTGTCACCGTGGTGGACCAGCATCCAGTGTAAGGCTTGCGCTAACTGATTTAATAACCACGGGCTGCTTTTAGAGCCAAATGTTAAACGATTAGCGAGATAACATTTTTTTCTCCCACTTGATGCCATAATACTGTCATAACTGCGGGGCGACTGGCAGTAGTTTGAAGGCATCGGAGATATACGTTTTGGATAACCAAGCCCCCCCGGCCGCCCTAAGGATAAGTCTAATGACTTTGACAATGGAAGAATACCTCATAGAGAATTCCTCTGATGCTTGGGATGACGGAATCATGAGGGGCTGAGAGGTCATAGATCAATCTCTTTTTATTTGAATCTTTTTTGGTTACAATGCCAATCGGGCTAATGCGCCATCGAGAAAAAAGGAATGTGATCGAAAGGA
The DNA here is from genome assembly GCA_033119425.1 of Bufotes viridis. Taxonomy (NCBI): domain Eukaryota; kingdom Metazoa; phylum Chordata; class Amphibia; order Anura; family Bufonidae; genus Bufotes; species Bufotes viridis. The sequence continues at coordinate 144,434,276 of CM065592.1, read as the reverse complement.
CCCAACAAAAAACCTTTGTTAACTTCGGTGTCAAGAAGCTCCTGAACAACAGAGGGGTCTTTTTTTGCTGAAAGAAGATTGTGACATATCCAGTTAGAATGGGCATGCCTGTGTTAAAGCCGCTAGTGAGACCTGTGAGCAGGAAATCCACGAACGCAGGGTTGTGGTGCCCCCTTAACAGTGTGGCCAGAAGGGTCATGTCAATGTCGGCTAGTCATGCCTGCTTGTTGAACTTTTTGGGACAAGTGGACCTGGGGTGTGCCCTAAAACAGATGGAGCAAACATGGAGGGCCCTGCAACCGCTGAAGAGGCAACTATTGAAATTGAAATTGTTGCAAATTTGGCTATTGCCAAGGTTGCCAAGGTAGACGATGGGTCTCCCTAGCTTGTCAGTGGCAGTCGTGGTGCGTGGGGGCCCGGAGGTACCGGGAGTGGCCCTAACGTGTAGGGCAGTGGCTGCCTGAGGGCACCATTCGGCCGAATGGAAAATCGACTGGCATGTCAAACAATTAGGAGCCCTGAGGCCGGCGAAGTGCTGACAAAACAGCTCCATATCCAGGTTGGCCCAATTGGTAATAAACTGAAATTGAGCTAAGGCGGCGGCCTTGGCCGAAAACGAACGATGGTAGTCGTAAAAAGCCGTGCCTCCGTACTTGTGGCCAAGATCAGTAACCCTATACAGGTGCGTATCTAGCTCCTCCCACCGTTCCGGATGCGCGGAGAAAATTACGTCCCTGTACAAGCTGAATGCCAACACAAATTCGGGTATGGACAACTTGCGGTTGAGACAGGTATCCTTGGACTTACAGACTACCGAAACTTCACCGCAGTCAAAGGTCTTATTGTCAGCTGCGTCGTGGGACGCGATGAGGATGGAGGCCAAATTAACGTCCTTCCCTGCCAAAATGTCTTTTTTGATGTTGTCCTGGACAAAGTGGGTTGGGGCGATGACCGGAACCGGAACGGTACCTGGTGCTGGTGCTTGTGAGAGTGACGATCCGGCGGTTGACTCAACCACCTGGGATGACACACTCTGATGTCTGCGACCGAGGATGCTAGGAATCCATGGTGGCCTGCAATTGGACCAGGGACTGCTGGATAGATAGAGTAGAAGCTTCCCCTTCTGAAGAACCGGGGTCCATCATGAGCAGCCTGTACAGTTCAACTATCCTGGCTGAAGAAGGATGCCGGATGCCTCTCCTGTTCAACTGTGCGATAAGTTTTGGCACAGTCCATCTCCGGAGGAATTCGGGTCCACCTTGGCTGGAAACAGAGGTACCCGGGACGGACAGAGCGTCATCCAGGTCTGAAGCTTGAGACATGCATGTGGACGCCCCTTCTTGTGGCAGGCGGATTAGACCTGGAATAAGAAGGGAAACTAATGAAACTTGACGCCTGGCAAGAATCTGTGCGGGCAGAAGGCGACCCCTGCCCTAAAGATGCTGATTACACGAAACAAGGATTGGCACTTACCTGCGGGTGTGAACTTGAAGGACTGGCCCTTCGAGGCGTTACTTGGTGGGGTATCCCAACTTGCACTAGGGACTAAAAATATTGGAACGCATCATAAACAGGATATTCTGGAACATGACAGACGCCATGCAGGAACAGAAAATATATTTCAATTCCCCGGCCCAACGGAATACCGTAGACATGGGGAAGGACAGGAATAAATTACCTGAATGCTGGGAGGAAGAGAGGAAAACCTAGAGAATACTGAGGAAGGGAGAGAGAAGAACCCGAACGCTTCAATCCTGGAGATGAGCAGAGGACTGCCTGAACGTCTCAGGCAGATGACTGATAGAACCACACGCCCTGGTTAGGACGGATCGCGCAGCCGTGGAGGAGAGCAACCCGAACCAAGCAGGAGCGAATGGAGAGAACAGAAGATACGATAAGCAGAGTACAGCGTGGGAAGAACCTGAACTCTTCAGGCAGAGGAGAAAAGTAGGGAACCTGAACACTTCAGGCATTAGGAGAGGCAGGGAGTAGCCTGAACGCTTCAGGCCGAAGAAACGAGTAGTGAGTAACCTAAACGCTTCAGGAGCGAGAGAGTGAGCGAGCAGAGTGTGAGTGAGAGAGTAGTAGGGACCTGAACGCCTCAGGCCAGCAGCCAAAGTGCGCCGCCTGAACGCCTCGGGATGGCAGGAAAGAGTATGGAGCAGCCTGCCCGTTGCGGGCTGATTAATGGAAGAAAAAGCCTGAACTACACGTGGTGCTGATTTAGAATACCTACCTTGCTAAATCCCAAAAATAACAGCCTAAACCAGACAGCGCTGGAGAATTGCCAATACTCAGACCTTGGACAAACCTGTAGTTGGGAAAAAAACTGTTTGTTTTTTTTTATTTAATTTTTAATTTTTTTGAGAGACCTGCGGCGCATGGTTCTGAACAAAACAGCCGAAGCTTGAGACCTACTGAACCAACAATCTGTAGAAGATCTGCCTGTGGAGAACCTGGGCATAAAATGCATGAGGCCTTGGCCTCGAAACCGTGAAATACCATGAGAATAAAACTATTTTTATTTTTTTATTTATTTGTTTTTAAATTAAAACCTAAGAGCGAGCGACACCCTGCAAAGGTAGAACGAGGAGTAGGGGGAACCCCTCTCGCCGGTTTTAGCATGAAATCTTAGTGACGCGGAAATGACAGAGGAGCGTGTGCGCACGTGATGAGCTTGCCTCCACTGTCCAAACCCATGCACTGACCTGCTGGCAGACAAGCAGCGTAAGCAGGGCAGTCACAAAAACCAAGGCTGAGGAATACAATAACAAGTATACCTCCACTTATAATAGACATGAAGGGGCCAAGGAACTTTTTATGTTTTAAGATTGGTGTACCTCAGTACATGCACACAGCGCTTATAGTATACAAGGGCTCCATTCCACTATCAGTAATTTCACAACACACTGAAGTAACTTGGGCTTACTGTGCAAAAACAATGCCCAAACCAACTCACGCCTCCAGAAGAAACAATGAAACTAGTGATCCCATGCAATATATGTAAAAAAACAAGGAGCCCATAGAGACATAACCTTGAGCACTGCCGCCTGCCATGTGCACGCGGGCAGGAAAAAACAAGCCCCCCGCGAACACATAGCAGCGGCAGCTGTGGACCCGAATGATAGCCCTGCAGCATGTGGGCCGGCCGCTGAGCGAAGCCCCAGTGCGCCGGATACCATCCACCCGCCCAGCCTGCGGTGCCCGCCGGGGGGGAGGGGGCGGGACGCCCTGGACTACCATTTAATTGCCTGCCGCAGGCGGTGTACGGGATCTGTCGGAGCCACCAGGGGATCGTGCGGGACCCATGGTGGAGGGGTGGTGGTAAGAGGCGGAAGCAGGGAGGCCAAGTATGCGATCGCACTTACCCCTTGCGGCCGGAACATGAAGCAGAGACGCCGCTCGTGCATACCTGCGATGGGTCCTCCGGAGTACTACCCGAGATGACAGCGCGCATGAAAGGAGAACCCCTGACGTAGAATCGGGGTGTGTGACCCAAGGGGGAGGGAGAGCGATATTTGAAAGGGAGACCTTAGCTCCGCCCACAAACACAGGCTGCTGGCAGCCTTTATATATATATATATATTTTTTATTATTTTTTTTCCAACAGCTCACCTGGCGGGGCGGATCATGTTATATTTTTAGAGAGCGGGCTGGAGTTTTCACTGATGCCGGTGCACCCTTCTCTGATAGCAAGGGCTCAGCTGTCAGTGACAGCCGGACCAGTGCTGGTGCTCCTGCACATGCCCGATCAGCCTGCCATACCTGTACAGCGATGGGACTCAAGTCACCGTATAGGTACTGCACTTGTATCCTACAGGTTAATAAGCCTGTTCCTTTCCCATCCATATTTGGGCCCCTTGTAAATTTATGGTACTGGCTGGCAGCAGCCTTGTGACTCCTCAACTCCCCCCCCTATTGAAAATTCAAGGCAGCAAGGCCCTTAACTGAAAAAATACCTCTTTAGTCTATCTAGTCTGCTGCCTCTTGCCTGCACCCTGTTCTGCCACTGTGCCACTGTGAGTGCACCACTCCTAACTGCCACACCCAGCAGTGCTTTTTTTAAAACTGAAGCAGGCTCAGCTCGGCTGCAGTGTATCTTCCCTAGAAGGCACAGGCCACACAGCACAACCGTTTTCTTACAAGGAAGATGGGAGGTTTTTCCCGCCTGGAAGGTGAGCGGCGGTGAGCATACAAGTTAGATAGGCGTGAGTGCACTCACTGGCTTATCAGAGCGCGCACGCAGGGGCAGATTAAGTATATCATAGGCCGGGAGCTGTTTACCCATCTTGGACCTCCTCTGTCCATTTGCCCCGACCGTCCCCTCTTTCGCGTTGTGCCCCATGTTTATATTTTTCTGGTAAATATTAAAGAAAACTATGCCACGTATATAGTGCCATTGCCCATTACCCCTGAGGATGTCAGGGATCTGACAAACATTATGGGGGCAGCCTATGAAGTCATTATTGATTATTCAATGAATGTCAATGGCAGGATGTGCTAGCGCCGCTAGACTCTTAGGCCTCTTGCACACGGGCGTCATGTTTGACGCCCGGATAAGAGGCGGGTGCGTTGCGGGAATATGTGCGTTTTTCCCGCGCGGGTGCAAACGTTTGCAACACGTTTTGCACGCGCGTGAGAAAAAACGCCATGTTTGGTACCCAACCCGAAGCCGGACTTCATCACTGAAGTCCGGTTTCGGGTCTACTGGAGAATTGATTATTTCCCCTTATAACATGGTTATAAGGGGAAATAATAGCATTCTTAATAAAGAATGCATTGTTAAATGAAGAGGAAGGGGTTAAAAATAATAAAAGTTAACTTACCTTAGCCACTTGATCGCGTAGTCGCGATCTGTCCTCTCTTTCCCTGCAGCATCTATGATCTAAAGGACCTGTGATGACGTCACATCACATGGTCCAATCACATGGTCCATCACCATGGTAAGATGGACCATGTGATTGGACCATGTGATGTGACATCATCTAGGTCCTTAGATCATAGAAGCTGCAGGGAAAGAAGGACCGATCGCGACTACGCGATCAAGTGGCTAAGGTAGTTAACTTTGTATTTTAACCCCTTCCTCTTCATTTAACAATGCATTCTTTATTAAGAATGCTATTATTTCCCCTTATAACCATGTTATAAGGTGAAATAATAGAGATTGGGTCCCGTTGCTAAGCAACAATGCGGGAAAATCACAACGCATCCGCACTTGGTTGCGGATGCTTGCGATTTTCCCGCAGCCCCTTTCACTTCTATGGGGCCTGCGTTGCGTGAAAAACGCAGAATATAGAACATGCTGCGATTTTCACGCAACGCAGAAGTGATGCGTGAAAATCACCGCTCATGTGCACAGCCCCATAGAAATGAATGGGTCCGGATTCAGTGTGGGTGCAATGCGTCCTCCTCACGCATTGCACCCGCGCGGAAAACTCGCCCGTGTGAAAGGGGCCTTAGTCTGAGGCTGCCGTCTGCCTCTGATTTCTAAACTTTCACAGTTCGCTGCCTGGAGGAAGGCAGGCACGGCAGCACCCCCCTGTAGCTGCCAAACTGAAACCCGAGGCGGACCGCGTCATCTCATCCCGCAAAAAATGAGCCCCTACATAAGAAAATCTCTTAAAAAAAAAAAAAACTATAGTTCTCAGAACATGGAGACATTAAAACATCATCTTTTTGTTTCAAAAATGCCATTATTGTGTTAAAGTGAAATAAAGAAAAAAAGTACACATATTAGGTATCACTATGTCTGTAACAACCAGCTCTATAAAAATATCACATAACTTAACCCCTCAGGTGAACACTGTAAAAAATAAAATAAAAACCGTGCCAAAAAAAGATTTTTTTTACGATACAGCATAAACATTGCAACACCAAGCAATTAAAAAGGCTTATGTCCCCCAAAATAGTACCAATCAAACCGTCACCTCTTCCCGCAAAAAAATGAGACCCTACCTAAGACAATTGGTCAAAAAATAATAATAAAACTATGACTCTCAGACAATGGAGACATTAAAATATTTATTTTTTTTGCTTCAAATCTGATATTGTTGTGTTAAAGTGGAATAAATGAAGTAGACATATTAGGTTTTGCCACGTTTGAAAAACAACCTGCTCTATAAAAATATCCCATGACCTAACCCCTCAGATGAACACCGTAAAAAAATAAAAATAAAAACAGTGCCAGAAAAACCATTTTTTGTCACCTAACATCACATAAAGTGCAACACCAAGCGATCAAAAAGGCGTATGCCCCCCAAAATAGAACCAATCAAATTTTCACCTCATCCCGTATAAAATGAAACCCTAATTAAGACAATCGACAAAAAAAATAAAAAAGCTATGGCTCTCATACTATGGAGACACTAAAACATCATTTATTTTATTTCAAAAATGCTAATATTGTGTAAAACTTAAATAAATTAGAAAAAGTATACATATTAGGTCTTGTCACGTCCGTAGCAACCAGCTCTATAAAAATGTTACATGACCTAACCCCTCAGGTGAACGCTAAATAAATAAAAACTGTGCTAACACAACCAAATTTTTGTTCACCTTGCCCAATAAAGTGTAATAATAAATGATCAAAAAAATCACATGTACCCAAAAATAGTACCAATAAAAATGTCAACTCTACCTGCAAAAAACAAGCCCCTGCACGAGACAATCGGCAGAAAAATAAAAAAACATATGGCATTCTGAAAATGGAGACACAAAAACATAATTTCTTTTCAAAATGCTTTGTTATGTTATTATCTCAAACTGAAACAAACAAAGAAAGTAGACATATTTGATATCATATATATTTGCATCCATAAAAACATGCTCTATAAAAATAGCACATGATCTACCCTGTAAATCTTGTAAAAAATTATCAACAAAAACTGCCTAAACAGCATTTTTTGTTACCTTTTTGTTACTTTGCCTCATAAAAAATGTAATATAGAGCAATTAAAAATCATATGTACCCCAAAATAGTACCAATAAAACTGGCAGCTTATCCAGTAGTTTCCAAAATGGGGTCACTTCTTGGGAGTTTCTACTGTAAGGGTGCATAAGGGGGGGAGGGGGGGTATCAAATGGAACATGGCTAGAGTTGAGCGAACACCTGGATGTTCGAGTTCGAGAAGTTCGGCCGAAGTCAATGGGGACCCGAACTTTTGGGCACTAAAAAGGCTGTAAAATAGCCTAGGAAAGGGCTAGAGGGCTGCAAAAGGCAGCAACATGTAGGAAAATCCCCTGCAAACAAATAGGGAATATTAGGGAAAGGGAAAGGGAAAGGGAAAGGGAAATGACTTAAAATAAAATAAATAAAAATTAACCAATATCAATTGGCAACTTGAAGGAGGAGGTGGAATAGGAAGTTGGGGTGGCGTCAGGTGGGAATGCTATGGGAGTTAAAGTTCTCATCACAGCCAAAAAGGATTCATGTCTGCCTGCAGTGCCACAGGCTCATTCACAGACTCAGGGCCATGGCAACCATACATGATAGTTAAGGTTCACATCACAGCCAAGAAGGATTCATGTCTGCCAGCAGTGTCACAGGCCTGACTCACAGACTCAGGCCAATGGCAACTATACATGGGAGTTGAAGTTGTGATCACAGCCAAGAAGGAGTCATGTCTGCCTGTAGGGCCACAGGCCTTATTTAAACATTCACGGGACCCACAAAGAGGAGAGTTAAAATCACGCCAAGACAGTATTGATTTCACCCAGCAATGCCACAGGCCTCATTCACAGATTCAGACCCATGGCACCCACTAAGAGGAGAGTTACAATCATGCCAAATCAGTATTGATTTCACCAAGCAGTGCCACAGGCCTCATTTACTAATTTTGGAGGACAATGGCTCCCGCAAAGAGGAGAGCGGTCCCGTAACAGCAACACAGGCCTTAGGTCAACCTGCAATGGAACAGGCCATAATCATTTATGTAGACTCCTGACACCCAGACAGAGGAGATGTCATTTGACAGTAAAAAGAGTTTAATGTCTCCCACCAATGCAGCAAGTGATTAAATGAAATATAGGCCCCTGACAACCAGACAATGTAGAGGTCATTTGACAGTATAAAAAAGAAAATGTCACCCAACACAGCAATAAATGATTAAACAAAATATAGGCCCCTGACACCCACACAATTGGGCAGTCATTTGACAGTAAAAAGAGTTAAAGGGGTTGTCCAAGTTATATTTATTGATGACCTATCCTCAGGATAGGTCATCAATATCAGATCGGCGGGGGTCCGACACCCGGCACCCCCGCCGATCAGCTGTTTGAAGAGAAGGCGAGCGCCGTGCCAGCGCTGCCTCCTCGTCATTGTTTACATGCTGACTGTTGCATCTGCAGCGGTGAGCAGGTGAAATTACACCCAAGCCGTTCCATTCATTTCAATGGGACGGCTCTGTAGTATACACTTGTATAGAAACGAGCCGTCCCATTGAAATGAATGGAACGGCTTGGGTGTAATTACACCTGCTCACCGCTGCAGATGCAACAGCCAGCATGTAAACAATGACGAGGAGGCAGCGCTGGCACGGCGCTCGCCTTCTCTTCAAACAGCTGATCGGCGGGGGTGTCGGGTGTCGGACCCCCGCCGATCTGATATTGATGACCTATCCTGAGGATAGGTCATCAATAAATATAACTTGGACAACCCCTTTAAATGTCTCCCACCAAGACAGCAAGCAAGTAAACGAAATATAGGCCCTGACACACACACAATGGGGCGGTAATTTACCAGTAAAAAGAGTTTAATCTTTCCCACCAAGACAACAAATGATTAAATGACATATAGGCCCCTGACACCCACACAATTGGGCAGTCATTTGACAGTAAAAAGAGTTAACTGTCTCCCACCAACACAGCAAGTAATTAAACAAAATATAGGCCCCTGACACCCACGGCAATGGAGCCGTCATTTGACAGTAAAAATAGTTTAATATCTCCCAAGACAACAAATGATTAAACGACATATAGGCCCCTGACACCCACACAATGGGGCAGTCATTTGACAGCAAAAAGAGTTAAATGTCTCCCACCAAGACAGCAAGCAATTAAACGAAATATAGGCCCCTGAAACCCAAACAGAGTAGAGGTCATTCGACATCAAATAGAGGATAATGTCACCCAACAAAGCAACAGGCGATAATCTGAAATGTAGGCCCCTGGCACCCAGACAGAGGAGAAAGGTCCCATAGCAGCAAAACAGGCATCATGTTACCCACCAATGGAACAGGCCACTTTCAGTTATTTAGGCCCCAGCACCCAGACAGAGGAGAGAGGTCCCATAGCAGCAAAACAGGCATCATGTTACCCACCGTTGGAACAGGCCACTTTCAGTAATTTAAGCCCCAGCACCCAGACAGAGGAGAGAGGTCCCATAGCAGCAAAACAGGCATCGTGTTACCCACCAATAGAACAGGCCACTTTCAGTTATTTAGGCCCCAGCATCCAGAAAGGTCATTTGACAAGAGGTAAATGTCACGCACCAAAGCAGCAGGCAATTAGCTGAAATGTAAGCCCCTGGCACCCAGACAGAGGAGAGGTTCATTCAACTTGGTGTTGCCCCCAAAAATAATTAAAAAAACGAGTATTCAATAAAGAAGTGCCCTGGAGTACAAGAATGTATGGTTGAGGGTGAGGCAGTTATAAATGTATATTCTGCACAAGGGATGGACAGGTCCTGTGGGATCCATGCTTGGTTCATTTTTATAAATGTTAGCTTGTCCACGTCGGCTGTGGACAGGCGGCTGCGTTTGTCTGTCATGACGCCCTGTGCTAAATACAGGTTCAGGAAAAACAATGGCTGCAGGGCAGGCCAGCACCTCCATGGCAAAAAAGGCTAGCTCTGACCATGTGGACAATTTGGAGACCCAGAAGTTGAATGGGGCTGAACCATCAGTCAGTACGTGGAGGCGTGTGCACATGTACTGTTCTACCATGTTGTTGAAATGCTGCCTCCTGCTAACACGTTCCCTATCAGCTAGTGGTGCAGTTAGCTATGGTGCTGTGACAAAACTTTTCCACATCTCGGCCATGATAACCCTGCCTTCAGAGGAGCTGGCCGTGACACAGCTGCGTTGGCAACCTCTTGCTCCTCCTCAGCCTTCGCTTTGTGCTTCCACTTGTCACCCCGTGTAAGTTGGGAATGCTCTCAGGAGCATGTCTACCAGCGTACGCTTTGACTCGCGCATTTTCCTATTACGCTCCAGTGCGGGAATTAAGGTTGGCACGTTGTCTTTGTACCAGGGATCCAGCAGGGTGGCCACCCAGTAATCAGCACATGTTAAAATGTGGGCAACTCTGCTGTCGTTGGACAGGCACTGCAGCATGTAGTTGCTCATGTGTGCCAGGCCGCACAGAGGTAAGGACAAGCTGTCCTCTGTGGGAGGCATATCGTCATCATCCTCTGTTTACCCCCAGCCACGCACCAGTGATGGGCCCCAGCTGCGTTGGTTGCCACCCCGCTGTAAACATGCTTCATCCTCCTCCTCCTCCTCCACCGCCTCCTCATCCTCGTCCTCCTCGATTTCCAGTAGTGGGCCCTGGCTGGCCAAATTTGTACCTGGCCTCTGCTGTTGCAAAAGACCTTCCTCTGAGCCACTTCTAAAAGACTGGCCTGAAAGTATTAGAAATGACCCCTCTTACTCCTCCTCCTCCTGGGCCACATCCTCTTCCATCATCGCCCTAAGTGTTTTCTCAAGGAGACACAGAAGTGGTATTGTAACGCTGATAACGGTGTCATCGTCACTGGCCATGTTGGTGGAGTACTCGAAACAGCGCAACAGGGCACACAGGTCTCGCATGGAAGCCCAGTCATTGGTGGTGAAGTGGTGCTATTCCGCAGTGTGACTCACCCGTGCGTGCTGCAGCTGAAACTCCACTATAGCCTGCTGATGCTCGCACAGTCTCTCCGGCATGTGCAAGGTGGAGTTCCACCTGGTGGGCATGTCGCATATGAAGCGGTGAGCGGGAAGGCCGAAGTTACGCTGTAGCACTGACAGGCGAGCAGCGGCAGGATGAGAACGCCGGAAGCGCGCACAAACGGCCCGCACTTTATGCAGCAGCTCTGACATGTCAGGTTAGTTGTGAAAGAATTTCTGCACCACCAAATTCAGCACATGCGCCAGGCAAGGGATGTGCCTCAAACCATCTAGTGCCAGAGCTACAACTAGATTTCGCCCATTATCGCACAGGTCTTGTCGTCCGCACATTGTGTGAAGAAGTGCCATGCCAGGGAACTCCTTGAAGCTGCCTTTGGTGTGCTTGGTCCCTGGTGGCGTTGGCTAGTAGCAGGCGACGACTGTTCTGCTTTTGCACCCTTCATTCCATGTGGGGTCTAGGACCTCATTGTCCCCTGCATCGTCTTCCACACAGTCTTCCTCCCTGACCTCCTGTTCGGTCTGCACACTGCAGAAAGATGCAGCAGTTGACACCTGTGTTTCGTCATCATCAGAGACGTGCTGACTCTGCTGAGGTGGTATTCCTATGTCCTCATCAGGAAACATAAGTGGTTGTGTGTCAGTGCATTGTATGTCTTCCACCGCTGGGGAAGGGCTAGGTGGATGCCCTTGGGAAACCCTACCAGCATATTCTTCAAACAGCATAAGAGACTGCTGCATAACTTGAGGCTCAGACAGGTTCCCTGATATGCATAGGGGTGATGTGAAAGACTGATGGGCTTGTTTTTCAGGCGCCACCTGTGCACTTTCTGCAGAAGACTGGGTGGGAGATAATGTGAACCTGCTGGATCCACTGTCGGCCACCCAATCGACTGGTGCCTGTACTTGCTCAGGCCTTACCATCCTTAGAATGGCATTAGGCCCGACCAAATATCACTGTAGATTCTGGCGGCTACTGGGACCTGAGGTAGTTGGTTCACTAGGACGTGTAGCTGTGGCAGAATGGCCACGTCCTTTCCCATCAACAGAGGGTCCACTAAAACCGCCACTACCATGTCCGCGTCCCTTATTAGATGTTTTCCTCATTGTTACCGTTCACCACAATAAGGAAAAACTTATTTGGCCCAATGTATAGAGTTCAAATTGAGGCCTTTATTTACAGGCACACTATCTAGCTATCTATTTATATACCGTATTACACTGATACAGGCACAGCAGAAACCACAGATTTAGGGGAATATCAATTTTAGGCCTAGTATTTAGGCCCTGGCAGAAAGGTATCCTTTTACGGACAGAATTACACTTGGAGATGCACAATAGCGTGTGCAAATATAGAGGATTACGCTTTCAGGCCTTGTATTTAGACACTTAGTGTAATATACCCTTTTACGGACAGAAATACACTTGGAGATGCACAGTAGCGTGTGCAAATATAGAGGATTTATTTTTCAGGCTTTGTATTTAGATGCTGACACGCTGAATGTAATATAGCCTTGGAGAGGAACAGCGGAAAGCACAGATGTTTAGGATTTCTATATCAGGGATTTTATTTAACCACAGAAAAAAATCTATCCTTTGACGGACAGTATTAAACTTAGCCAGCCACACCTGTAACACCAGATTTAGGGGATTGGTATTTTGGCAATTTAATTTCACCCCACAAAAAAATCTATCCTTTGACGGACAGTATTACACTTGGCCAGCCACAGCTGGAACCCCAGATTTAGGGGATTGTTATTTTGGCAATTGAATTTCACCCCAGAAAAAAATCTATCCTTTGACGTACAGTATTAAACTTGGCCAGCAACAGCTAAAACCACTGATTTAGGGGATTGGTATTTTGGCAATTGAATTTCACCCTAGAAAAAAATCTATCCTTTGACAGACAGTATTACACTTGGCCAGCCACAGCTGGAACCCCAGATTTAGGGGATTGTTATTTTGGCAATTGAATTTCACCTCAGAAAAAAACTATCCTTTGACGGACAGTATTAGGCCTAATTCGCACTTCCATTTTTTTTTTTCACATTATTTTCACAAAGATACGGAAATAATGCTGAAGAAATGCGGACCCATTCATTTCAATGGGTCTGCAAAAGATGCGTAGAGCATTCCGTATTCTCTCCGCATCCGCAAATCCTTTCATTTCCGCAATGCGGAACCGTAAAAAAAAGTAGAGCATGTCCTACTTTTGTCCGCAAATTGCGGACCGTAGCCCCATTGAAGTGAATAGATCCTCATAAATCTGGATGACATGCGGAAAGGTTACAAAAGTCCTCCGTATGTCATCCGTATTTGCGGATCCATAATTACAGATCCACAGGAAATGAAAGTTTACCCTGGAAACAACTTTTTTTTATCTTGTTCTTCCAGATTTTTGAGGAAATACAGAAACACGGAAGGTATACGGAGACACTAAAAAACAAAAACGGATCCGCAAATAAAGGACCGTGATTCTGGAAAGAAAAATTACTGATGTGTGAATAAGGCCTAAAACTTAGCCAACCACAGCTGGAACACCAGATTTAGGGGATTGGTATTTTGGCAATTGAATTTCATCCCAGAAAAAAATCTATCCTTTGACGGACAGTATTAAACTTAGCCAGTCACAGCTGGAACCCCAGATTTAGGGGATTGGTATTTTCTCAATTGAATTTCACCCCAGAAAAAAAATCTATCCTTTGACGGAGAGTATTAAACTTAGCCAGCCACAGCTGGAACACCAGATTTAGGGGATTGGTATTTTGGCAATAGAATTTCACCCCTGAATAAAATAAAGCAATTTCTATACTGTGTTTCAAGGTGTGACAATAAGCACAACCCCTGATGTAGGATATTGCAAAAAAAAGCCTACTATTGAACCCAAAAATGTATGTTGAACTTCGTGGTAGCTCAAAACTTGTGTTGGTGCACCAAAAGATCACAAAATGACCGCTGATCACCCCAGAAAAAATTGACAGAAAAACGCTCTGGGCAGCCGAAAAACCAGTGAGCAATGAACTTACAGAAGTTGAATGATTCACAGCTGTAGATCTATCACTTCATTAAGTGGTTTTGCTTAGTCTTCCCTGCCTAATCTCGCCCTCACAGCAGCTGCATCCTATCCCTACACTAATCAGAGCAGAGTGACCGGCTGGATCACATGCTGCACTTGGCCAATCACAGCCATGCCATTAGTAGGCATGGCTGTGATGGCTTCTTAGGGCAAGAAGTAAAATGCTAGCTGATTGGCTGCTGTGCAGAACTTCAGAAAGCGGGAAGAAATCGCCAAAAACGGACCTGAATCCGAACTTTTTTGAAAATGTTCGGGTCCGGGTCCCGAACACCCCAAAATTCGGTATGAACCCTAACTATACAGTTCGGGTTCGCTCAACTCTAAACATGGCATCTAAACACCAGTCCAGCAAAATCTGCCTTCCAAAAACCTTATGGTGCTCCTTTTCTTCAGCGCCCTGCCGTGTGCCCGTACATCACTTTACGACCACATGTGGGGTGTTTATGCAAACAGCAGAGTCAGAGTAATAAATGTTTAGTTTTGTTTGGCTGTTAATCCTCGATTTGTTAAAGAAAAAAATTGATTAAAATGGAAAATCTGCCAAAAAAGTGAAATTCTGAAATCTCATTTCCATTTTCCTTTCATTCATGTGGAACACCTAAAGGGTTAACAAAGTTTATAAAATCAGTTTTGAATACCTTGTGGGGTATAGTTTCTAAAATAGGGCCATTTATGGGTGGTTTCTATTATGTAAACCCCACAAAGTGACTTCAGACCTAAACTGGTCCTTAAAAAGTGGGTTTTGGAAATTTTCTTAGGCCCCTTTCACACGGGCGAGTTTTCTGCGCGGGTGCAATGCGTGAGGAGGACGCATTGCATCCGCACTGAATCCGGACCCATTCATTTCTATAGGGCTGTGCACATGAGCGGTGATTTTCACGCATCACTTTTGCGTTGCTTGAAAATCGCAGCATGCTCTATATTGTGCGTTTTTGACGCAACGCAGGCCCTATAGAAGTGAATAGGGCTGCGGGAAAATCGCAAGCATCCGCAAGCAAATCACATGGTCCATAACCATGGTAAGATGGACCATGTGATTGGACCATGTGATGTGACGTCATCACAGGTCCTGTAGATCTTAGATGATGCAGGGAAAGAGAGGAGAGATCGCAACTACGCGATCAAGTGGCTAAGGTAAGTTAACTTTTATTATTTTTAACCCCCTCCACTTCATTTTACAATGCATTCTTTATTAGGAATGCTATTATTTCCCCTTATAACCATGTTATAAGGGGAAATAAACAATTCTCTAGAAGACCCGAAACCGGACTTCAGTGATGAAGTCCGGCTTCGGGTTGGGTACCAAACATGGCGTTTTTTCTCACGCGCGTGCAAAACGCGTTACAAACGTTTGCGCCCGCGCAGGAAAAACGCGCATATTCCCGCAACGCACCCGCCTCTTATCCGGGCGTCAAACATGACGCCCGTGTGAAAGAGACCTTAAAAATTTTAAGATTTGCTTATAAACTTCTAAGTCTTCTAACATCCCCAAAAATGAAAATATAATTTACAAAATTATCCAAACATGAAGTAGACCTATGGGAAATGTAAAGTAATAACTATATTAGGAGGTATCACTATCTCTTTCAAAAGCAGATAAATTAAAATGTTGAAAATAGTGCATTTTTCCAAATTTTTTGTAAACAAAGTGGTTAAAGGACAAATTCAGTTATGAAGTCACTTTGTGGGACTTACATAATAGAAACCATTCATGAATTACCCCATTTTAGATACTACACCCCTCAAGTTATTTAAATATGATTTTACAAACTTTATTAACCCTTTAGATGTTCCACAAGAATTAAAGGAAAATAGAAGAAAATTAAAAAAATGTCACTTCTTTTTGCAGATTTTATTTTAATCATTTTTTTCCCTGTAAGCCAGCAAGGGTTAAAAGCAAAACAAAATTCAATTTATTACCGTGATTCTGGAGTTTACAGAAACACCCCATATGTGGTCATAAACTGCCTTATGGGCACACGGCAGGGTTCATAAGGGAAGGAGCAACTTATGGATTTTGGAGGGCAGATTTCACTGGCGTAATTTTAAGTTCCCATGTCGCATTTGAAAACCCCTGATGCACCCTTACAGTGAAAACTCCCAAGGCAAAAAGCAACCCTATTTTGAAAACTACTGGATAAAGTAACATTTTTATTTGTACTATTTTTGGGTGAATTTTTTGATCATTCAATATTACACTTTTTAGGGCAAGGCACAGTTTATAATTTATATTTTTTATGGAATTAACCTGAGGGGGCGATATTTTCTATAGAGCCGCTTGTTACAGACAAAGCAAATATTTTTTTATTAAAAATCGCTAAATGAAGGGAAAGAAGCACTTTATTGTTGTAAACTTTCATTTTATTTAATTTTTTTTTTATAATAGCACAGTGACTTTAACATTTTAGGTTCTGTTCCCTGTTTCAATGTGATGCAATACATGTATTGTACTAAATTGACTGTCAGCTTAATACATTGACAGTGTGCCTGTGAGACCCAGCCTCAGGGCATCTGAGATCCATATTAAAACATTTTAGTGTTTGCTAATAAAAAAAAACAAAAAAAAACTGTACTTAGCTCATCCATTTGATCGCAAAGAGGCCACAGCTTCCATTTTGCTTGAAAATCCAGCGCAAAATCTTGCATGGCCTTTAATGTTATCCCATCGGCCGGAGTGGTGACATCATACGTCAGAGCGTACGAGATTTTGCACGAGATCTTCAAGCAAGATGGCCATGGCGTCCTTTTCGTGCTCACATGGATGAGGTAAGAATAATTTTTTTAAACATTTTTACCGCCGTTTCAAGGAAATTTGCTTTGTTACCAAGAAGCACGAGGAAATTCAACTTTGTGGGGAATCAAATTTTTCCTGAAATTTCGATCGAAGTCCACCGGACCACTTCATCAACTTCAAATTGCTCAACACTAATCATGATGTATTAGTATGTCCATTTGCGTGAAGTCACTTCCCGCTGTGATGTACTAGTTAATATGCAGATGTCTGTGCATGGGGGGATACTTCCAAGACTCAATTGACGTATAAGCAATGTGATCAAGGCAATTAATGATTGGATCCCCTTGGTATTTAAATGTGTTGTCAATGTTCAGAATATAGCGCCATGACTAAGGATGCAGTGTGCTTCAGAAACACATCAGGAAAAGTGGTGGTGAGTCTAAAGATGGAGTTTTAATATCTATTAATAAGGGAGAAGTTTTATACATGCTGAACTAATCATTTATTAGATATGCAAGCACGTTGTAGCAGGACGGCGTCCGTGCATGAATTCACTGCTCGATCTGGAATCCAGAACCGGTAAGCTGGGTTTTGCTTTTGTTTATACAAAGACTGAACAGTGGTCTAAACTGGCCCAGTATGCTCTCTCAGTTCTCTCTTGCCCAGCCTAAAGTGTCATCTTAAGGAAGGTTTTGGGCGTTGTGACACCCAAACGGACAAAGTTGTCCTCCACCAGTGCACAAAACATCACTTTTGTGAAAACGAATTAAGCATGGATCCGTGAGGATTTTCACACTCCTCTGTGTTAGGCCAAATAATAGATCTGCCCTTGCTGCTGCTTTCAATTTTCAGGACAATTGGAGCAACTTTGATTCGTGATGAATTGATCAGGGTAAGTATGAATTGAGCTTTTAGAAAAATTTGCAGAATTGGATACAAAGCGAATCTCAACTAGTTAGCTCATCATCTCTAATTTAGACCCTTTACTCAGTTGAAGTACCTTTGGCAGAGATTGCAGCCTCCATTCTTCTTGGGTATGATGCCACAAGGTTTGTACACCTGGATGTGGGGATTTTCTGCCATTCTTCTCTGCAGATCATCTCAAACTCTGTCAGATTGGATAGGGCCTTCGGTGGACAACCTTTTTCAGGTCCCTCCAAAGATGTTAGATTGGGTTCAAGCCAGAGATCTGGTTGGGCCACTCAAGGGCATTCACGTAGTTGTTGCTAAACCACTCCTGTGTTGTTTTAGCTGTGTGCTTAGGGTCAGTGTCTTGTTGGAAGTAGATCTCTTAGCCCAATCTCAGGTCCCAAGCACTCTAACATAGTAACAGTTTATAAGGCTGAAAAAAGACATCTGTCCATCTAGTTCAGCCTGTTATCCTGCAAGTTGAAGGCACAAAAAAAAAAATCTGTGAGGTAGAAGACAATTTTCCTCACTTTAGGAGAAAAAAATTCCTTCCTGACTCCAATCAGACAATCAGAATAACTCCCTTGATCAACAACCCATCTGTAGTTACTATAACCTGTAGTGTTATTACACTACAGAAATACAGTACATCCAGATATTTTATATCTATATATATATATATATATATATATATATTGTTCCCCTTCTTCTTACTTCTTAAGTATTGGAATGATAGGGGGTCTTGAGACACATCACAAGGGTAGGGAGGGTTGGGAGGTGGGTGGTTATGAGCAATGCTAAAAATAGTAATTTTTTATTGTTTTATTGTATGAAAATGAGATGGTTTGTACATTTTTTGTTATTTAAAAAAAAGAAATAAAAAAAGAAATACAGTATGTTCAGGCCCCTCTTGAACTCTTTTAGTGAACTCACCATCACCACCTCCTCAGGCAGAGAGTTCCATAGTCTCACTGCTCTTACTATAAAGAATCCTCTTCTATGTTTGTGTACAAACCTTCTTTCCTCTAGAGACAGAGGATGTCTCCTCGTCACAGTCACAGATCCATCGTAGCTGTATACTATCCACCTTCTTGTTATTTACTTTACACATCTTAGTGTCATTTGCAAAAATTTATATTTTAGTGTGCAAGCCTTCTGCAAGATCATTAATATATTGAAGAGAATAGGGCCCAATACTGACCCCTGTGGTACCCCACTAGTTACAGTGACTCAATCTAAATGTGTGTACCATTAATAACAACCCACTGTTTTCTATCACTGCCAGTTACTTACCCACGTACAGATATCTTCTCCCAGTCCTGCATTCTCATTTTATATACTAACCTTTTATGTGGTACAGTATCAAATGCCATGGAGAAGTCAAGATATGCGACATCCATTGATTCGCCACTGTCCAGTCTAGAACTTACTTCCCCATATAAACTGATTAAATTAGCTTGACATGACCGATCTCTCATGAACCCATGCTGATATGGCGTTATTTGCTTATTTTCATTGAGGTACTCCAAGATAGCATCTCTTAGAAAACCATCAAATAGTTTACCCACAACAGATGTTAGACTTACCGGTTTATAGTTTCTGGGCTCTGTTTTTGGACCCTTTTTGAACATGGGCACCACATTTGCTATCCACCAATCCTGTGGAACACTCCCTGTTAGTATATAGTCCTTAACCACTTCGCATCGGGGCATTGGAGCCCTTCCTGAGCAGGCCAAATTTTGCAAATCTGACATGTATCAGTTCATGTGGTAATAACTTTGGAACGCTTTTACTTATCTAAGCTATTCTGACAGATTGTTTTCTCGTCACATATGGTACTTCATGGCAGTGGTAAATGCGAGTAAAAATATTTTATTTTTATTTATAAAAATACCAAATTTTAAAAAAAAATTGAAAAATTCGCAATTTTAAAAATTTCAATTTATCTGCTTTTAAACAGATAGCGATACCTCCTAAAATAGTTATAACTTTACATTCCTTATATGTCTACTTCATCCTTGGATCATTTTGTGAATGTCATTTTATTTTTTAGGGACGTTAGAAAGTTTCGAAATTTAGAACCAAATCTTAAAATTTTTCTGAAAATTTCCAAAACCCACTTTTTAAAGGACCAGTTCAGGTCTGAAGTCACTTTGTGAGGCTTACATAATAGAAACCACCCCTTTTTAGAAACGACACCACTCAAGGTATTCAAAACTGATTTTACAAACGTCAATAACCCTTTAGGTATTCCACAAGAATTAATGGAAAATGGAGATGAAATTTCAAATTTCACTTTTTTGGCAGATTTTCCATTTTAATCATTTTTTTTCTGCTAACAAAGCAAGGGTTAACAGCAAAACAAAACTTAATACTTATTGCCCAGATTCTGTAGTTAACAGAAACACCCCATATGTGGTCATAAACTGCTGTATGGCCACACGGAAGGAAAGTAACACCATATGGTTTTTTTAAGCCAGATTTTGCTGGACTGGTTTTTGACACCATCTCCCATTTGAAGCCAATACCCCCCCCCCCCCGATGCACCCAAAAAAAGTGACCCATTTTGGAAAATATACCCCTCAAGTTATTCAAAACTGAATTTATTAACTTTGGTAACCCTTTAGGAGTTTCACAAGAGTTAATGGAATATGGAGATGAAATTTTAAAATTAATATTTTTGGGCAAATTTTCCATTTTAATCAATTTTTTCCAGTAACAAAGTTATTTGTTTCAGTTTCACTTAATAAAGCATTTCTGAAAAAAAACTATTTTTTTTTGTATGAGATGAAGGTTTGATTGGTACTATTTTAGGGTGCATATGACTTTTTAATCGCTTGGTATCACACTTTTTGTGATGTAAGGTGACAAAAATGGCTTTGACACACTTTTTTTTTTTTACGGTGCTCACCTGAGAGGTTAGGTAATGTGATATTTTTATAAAGCAGGTTCTTACAGATGCGGCGATACCTAATATCTCTACTTTGTTTTATTTATTTAAGTTTTACACAATATCATTTTTGAAACAAAAAAAAATCATTTTAGTGTCTCCATAGTCTGAGATTTTTTGGGCGAATGTCTTAGGTAGGGTCTCATCTTTTGAGGGATGAGATGACTGTTTGGCACTATTTTGGAGTGCGTATGACTTTTTGATCACTTTTTTGTGGCACTGTATTTTTTTTTTTACGGTGTTCATCTGAGGGGTTGGATTATGTGATATTTTTATAGAGCTGGCGATACCCATTATGTCTATTTTTTTTATTTTACATTAACACAATAATATCATTTTTGAAACAAAACATGATGTTTCAATGTCTCCATGTTATGAGAGCTATAGTTTTTTTATTTTTTGAGCGATTTTCTTATGTAGGCGCCCATTTTTTGCGGAATAAGGTGACTGTTTATTGGTATTATTTTGTGTGACATGCGCCTTTTTAAGCACTTTTTGTAATGTAAGGTGACAAAAATTCAGACAATCAGTTTTCATTTTTTATGGTGTTTATCGGACAATGTGGATCATGTGATATATTTATAGATCCAGCAGTGACGGACGCGGCAATACCAAATATGTCTATTTTATTTATTTTTTCCATTTTTTTATTGCTTATTTGAGGATTTTTTTTACATGAGAAACTTTTTTTAAAATATTTTTATATAAAACACATTTGTTTTTATTTTTTATTTTACACTTTGTGTCCCCCATAAGGTCATTCAAGACCTCTGGGGGACATTTGACTTCATTTTTTTTTTTTTCACTATTGATTTCTCCTGTAACTGGGGCTGACATAGTAGCCCCAGTTACAGTGGAAATACAGCCCCCAGAGAGGCTGTACAGTAGAATACAGTGTTGTACAGACTCAGTGCAGGGCTTATCGAGGTCTGTAGAAGACCCGACAGCTCCTGCACTCTCCCGACCCGGTGGTCACATGACCAACGGGCCGGGACAGGTGCGCACTGTGTATACAGCGATCTAGAAGGCAGGGACACCAGGGAACTGTCCCTAACTTCTCTCTGGGTTGCCCTGCTGTTACTGACAGTGGGCAACCAGCTCTGCAGCTGTACGATTAGCGTGTAGCTGCAATCTCTGAATGGACTTTCCAGAACATCCATTCAGAGTTAAACATCCACCCATAGGACGTTTATATCCTATCGGCGGGTGTGAGATTGTTAAATATCAAAAATAATGAGGATTATGCAGTAGTGAAATGCCAGCCCAGGCGGGCGTGATGACTTAATAGCGCACCTGTGCCGGGAGGCAGCACTGTGAAGCACCTGCATCATCCTGGCCTGTACCATCTGCGAGCAAGTGCCTGGCCCTGGACATAGGTAAGTATTTAGCTTTTAGTTTATTTATTTTTTTTGTTTGTTTTTATTTTATGTGCCTACTTTGGGGGACACATACAGGAAGACATATTAGTGAAGAGACATTGAGTACATTCGGCGGAAATTACTATATTGGGGCTGGCTGTATGGGGGCAAATTACTATGTGGGGGGAAATTATTATGTGAGGGATTACTATGTGGGGGCAAATTACTATATGGGGGCAGTGTGTGGCAAATTACTATATGGCAGCAGTGTGGGGGAAACTACTGTGTGTGGGAAACTACTATTTGGGGCAGTGTGGGGGAAATTACTATGTGGGGCAGTGTGGAGGAAGCTACTGTGTGGGGAAAACTACTGTGTGTGGTAAATTGCTATGTGGGGGAAATGACTATATGCGGCAGTGTGGGGCAAATTACTATGTGGGGCAGTGTGGGGAAAGCTACTGTGTGGGGGCAATTACTGTGTGGTGGCAATTACTATGTGGGGTCAAATTACTATGTGGGGGCAGTGTTTGGGAAATTACTGTGTGGGGGAAAACTACTATGTGGGGGCCGTGTGGTGAAAATTACTATGTGGGGGGCAGGGTGTGGGAAATTACTATATGGGGGCAGTGTGGGGGCATTGCTATTGGGGTGGCACTGTAGGCGCAATTCTATTTTGGGGGACACTATACTGGGATTATTACCTGGAGCACAATATAGGATGTTATTGTTACTGGGGGCAGTCTCGGTAACAACTGTTGTAGACACTATAGGGACATTTGGGGTAATTTAAGTAAAGTAGAACTGGCTTAGTAGACAATAGAAACCAGATTCCACCATTCATTATTGACAGCACTTTTGGAAATCCAGTTCTACTTTACACCAGTTTGATACATGACCTCAATTATGTCTACTTTACAATTCTATTTATCCACATTGTTTTTTTTTCTTGTTCCTTACCCTTTTATTCCCATAAGGTATGTACCCATCACAATTAGATTTTAGGATGCTTTTACAAATATTTTTTTTTCAGTAGTATAGTACTTGCTGCATTGGAGAGCACAACGGGGACATTGGGAATGGCAGCAGGATGACCCTGTTGGGACACCAGGATGGGGAGGTTCATGGAAAAAAATTGAGAAATCTAACGTGTCTGTGTTACAAACTCTGTAGAGACGAGATGCGGCTGAAATAATTTGTCATAGCGGTCTGGGTCAAACAGAGGTGAAGATGAAAGAGAAGGTCTACATGACAGGAGATGTCCCTGGATGTAAGAGGTATGTGGTACTGTATTTTCCTCCAAGTCTTTTTTATTATAATTATATGTATTTTAAATTTGGCAACCAAATTTTTCAGTTTAGAAACCAATTTGAGGTAATTTAGGTACATTTTTTTAGTCTGGAGATGTCATTTGGCGTAGGTAGAAACTGTGACACTCACGAAGCACCGGAGCCTCTTCATTAAAAAAAAATTAAAAATAAACTAAAATACAGGGAGGGGCCCAATTTGGGTAGACAGCCCCGGGCCTATCATGCACTTAATTTGACCCTGCTCGCTACCCTACTGTTTTAGTGATTTAAATGCTTTTTGTCATTTATTGCTTTCTTTACAATTCTATTTATCCACATTGTTTTTTTTTCTTGTTCCTTACCCTTTTATTCCCATAAGGTATGTACCCATCGCAATTAGATTTTAGGATGCTTTTACAAATATCCCATTTTGTGTCTGTATTTGTTTATTTTTGAGGACTTTATCCCAGTTAGATAGGTCAATGGCCTCTCTTAGTTGGCTAAATTTAGCTTTTTTGAAGTCTAGTATTTTTGTTCCTCCCCAAATAACTCTTTTAAATGACAATTGGAAGGTTATTATTTTATGGTAACTATTTCCCAGGTGTCCCCCAACCTGTACATCTGTTGTTCCGTCTGGTCTTTTGGTTAATACTAAGTCCAGTATGGCTTTCCCTCTAGTCCTGAACCAGTTGGAAAAGGTAATTGTCTTTGGTTATTGTCAAGAACCTGTTCTCTTTTGTGAGATCTACAGGTTTTAGTTTCCCAGTTTATGTATGGGTAGTTAAAGTCCCCCATAATAATGACCTCATGATTTGCCGCCTCATCTATTTAGTTTAGTAGTAGATTTTCTGTGGACTCTGATATATTAGGCTTATAATAAACTCCTATTAGTATTTTAATAGTGTTTTTGCCTCCATGTATTTATACCCAGAGTGACTCCACATGTCCATGTCCCTCACTTATATCTTCCCAGAGTGTGGGCTTTAGACAGGACTTTACATAAAGACAAACCCCTCCCCTTCTCTGGTTTAGACAATCCTTTCTAAACAGACTGTAACCCTGTATGTTAACTGCCCAGTCATAGCTATCATCCAGCCATGTCTAAATTATTCCCACTATGTCATAGTTCTCCTCACACATCACTAATTCCAATTCCCCAGTTTTTTAGTCAGGCTTCTGGCATTAGTATACATACAATTGAGAGGTTTATATATATTTTTTACCCTACACCTTTCCTTATCAACTACTCTAGTTCCTCCTTCCAGTCCTCCCCCAGTTCCATAACTTGCTGCAGATATCTATCTGCACTATCTTCCCCTCCTATAATGTAATTAGCCTCCCCCAGTCCCTAGCTTAAGCCATCTTCTCCCCCAAAACAGCTGCACCTTCCCCATTGGGGTGCAGCCCATCCCTACGATAGAGCCTGCAGCTGACAGAGAAGTCTGCCCAGTTTTCCAGGAACCCAAACCCCTCCTTTCTACACCAGTTCTTGAGCCACTTGTTAACCTCCCTAATCTTCTGCTGCCTTTCTTGTGTGGCTCATGGTACGGGTAGTATTAAGGAAAACACTACCTTTGAGGTCCTTGCCCTAAGCTTGTGACCTAAATCCCTTAAATATTTTTTTAAGGACGCTCCACCTACCTCTAACTTTGTCATTGATTCCAATATGGATCATGACTGCTGGATCTTCGCCAGACCCTCCAAGTTATCTGTCAACCCGATCCGCGTTGTGGCGAACCAGGAAGACAACACACCATTAGACAATCCCAGTCTTTTTGACAGATCAGCCTATCTGTACCCCTGTACCCTCTGGATCAGGTTTTCATTAAGAATATATATGTACTTTGCTCTATTCAGCCTTCCCTCAATTTCCCTGTCCCAGCAGCTGATAAAGACCCTCACAACATGATGCTGCCAATACCATGCTTCATTATAGTGATAGTACTGGACAGGTCATAAGCATTGCTTGGGTTCCTCCAGATGGTTAGAATTGATACTTCAAAGGTTAATCTCTGTTTCTTCAGACCAGATAATCTTGTTTCTAACAGAAAGAGAGTCCTATAGGTGCTTTTTTTTTCAAACTCCAGATGGGCTTTCATCCGTTTTTTACTGAAGAAAGGCTTCTTTCTGTCTGCTGTGCCAAAAAGCCCAGATTGATTGAATGCTGTAATCATGGTTGACTTTCTGGAAGTTTTTCCCATCTGCACACGTGATCTTTGGAGCTTCCTTTGTCACTTCTCTTACCAAGGCTCTTTCCCCCTGATTACTTATATTGGTGGGCCAACTCTAGAAAGAGTCCAGGTTGTTCCAAACTTCATCCATTATGGTGGCTACTTTGCCCTTGGGAACCTTCAGTGCAGCAGAATTTTTTGTACCCTTCTCCAGATCAGTGCCTTGACACGATGCCAGCTGTAAGACCTTACACAGACATGGCTGTGTCTTTTCAAATCATATCCAATCAGATGAATTTACCACAAAAGGACTCCAATCAAGATGCAGAAACATCTACAATATGATAGAGAGGTGGGAGGGCGCTAGAGTTAAATTTTATAGCAAAGGGTCTGAATTTCAAGTGTCATAGCAAAGGGTCTGCAAAGAATTCTAAAATTCTGTATTCATTTTCTCATTGTGGGTTATTAAGTGCGGGTTGAAGGGAAAGACACAACAAAAGACAACATAAAATGTTTAAAAAATGTCTGAAGACTTTCCAAACACATTGCATATACCTGGATCGAATCACCTAATGGTTGATAATAAATCAACTGTAACAACAACAAACAGGAACAAATAGTCATAGCTTATGGAACACATCAAGGTCTTTTCCTTATTCATACAAATTAGCCGAATATTTGGCCTTCTAAAATCAGAATTGCACAATATAGGATATGCCCTCTCTGCTGGATAAGACATTTTCTAATTGTTTTGACTATATTGTCTGCCTAATAAAACAGGTATAAAGTTGTTTGCAGTGTTTCCAACAAAACTGTTGCTTAACCACTTCAGCCCCCCTAGCTTAAACACCCTTAACCACATCAGCCCCCCTAGCTTAAACACCCTTAATGACCAGGCCACTTTTTACAATTCTGCACTACACTACTTTCACCGTTTATTGCTCCGTCATGCAACTTACCACCCAAATGAATTTTACCTCCTTTTCTTCTCACTAATAGAGCTTTCATTTGGTGGTATTTCATTGTTGCTGACATTTTAACTTTTTTTGCTATTAATAAAAATATAACGACATTTTTGCAAATAAATTACATTTTTCACTTTCTGTTGTAATTTTTTTTTTTAAAAACTACATTTCTATATAAATTTTTCTCTAAATGTATTGTTATACATGTCTTTGATAAAAAAAAATCCAATAAGTGTATATTTATTGGTTTGGGTAAATGTTATAGCGTTTACAAACTATGGTGCAAAAAAGTGAATTTCGGCATTTTGAAGCAGCTCTGACTTTCTGAGCACCTGTCATGTTTCTTCAGGTGCTAGAATGTCAGGAAAGTATAAATACCCCCCAAATGACACCATTTTAGAAAGAAGACACCCCAAAGTATTCGCGGAGGGGCATGGTGAGTTCATGTATCATTTCATTTTTTTTCACAAGTTAGCGGAAAATGACACTTTCTGAGAAAAAAAAATAATAATAATAAAGTTTCCATTTCTGCTAACTTCTGGCAAAAAAAAAAAAAATCTCAGACGGGCTCATTATGCCCCTCAGTGAATACCTTGGGGTGTCTACTTTCCGAAATGGGGTCATTTGTGGGGTGTGTTTACTTTTCTGGCATTTTGGGCGGGGCTAAATTGTGAGCAGCCATGTAAAAAGCTAAAGGTACTCGTTGGAATTTGGGGCCCTTTGCGCACCCAGGCTGCAAAAAAGTGTCACTTATGTGGTATCGCTGTACTCAGGAGAAGTAGGGCAATGTGTTTAGGGGTGTATTTTTACATATACCCATGTTTGGTGAGAGAAATATCTCTGTAAACTGACAACTTTGTATAAAAAAAATTTAAAAATTGTCGTTTACAGAGATATTTCTCACACCCAGCAGGGGTATATATAAAAATACACCCTAAACACATTGCCCTACTTCTCCTGAGTACGGCGATACACATGAGTGACACTTTTTGCAGCCTGGGTGCGTAAAGGCCCTAAACCAATGAGTACCTTTAGGATTTCACAGGGCATTTTTACGCATTTGGATTCCAGACTTCTTCTCACGCTTTAGGGGCCTCTAAAATGCCAGGACAGTATAAATACCCACATGTGACCCCATTTTAGAAAGAAGACACCCCAAGGTATTCCGTGAGGGTGAGTTCATGTAAAATTTTATTTTTTGTCACAAGTTAGTGGAATATGAGACTTTGTAAAAAACGAAATAAAAAAATATATATATCTCAATTTCCGCTTACTTGTGCCAAAAAAAAAAAATTCTGTGAACTCGCCATGCCCCTCACGGAATACCTTGGGGTGTTTTCTTTCTAAAATGGGGTCACATGTGAGGTGTTTGTACTGTCCTGGCATTTTAGGGGTCTCCGCAATCATTACACGTATGGCCAGCATTAGGAGTTTCTGCGATTCTCCTTATATTGAGCATACAGATAATGAGATTTTTTTTTCCGTTCAGCCTCTGGGCTGAAAAAATAAAAAAAAATGAACGGCACTGATTTTTTCATTCGCATCGATCAATGTGGATGAAAAATCTCTGCCAAAATCAGTGACTGCGGTGCGGTGGGCTGGGCGCTAGCTACCTAACAAGTAGCTAACTAACTGGCCGTGATAAGGGACCCTTATGCCCCATTCACACGTCCGCAATTCTGTTTGCGGAACGGAATTGCGGACCCATTCATTTCTATGGGGACAGACTTTGTCCCGCTCGGATCCGGAATTACGGATCCGCGCTTCCGGTCTGCACTTCCGTTCGCAAAAATATAGAACATGTCCTATTCTTGTCCGCAATTGCGGACAAGAAAAAGCATTTTCTATATAGTTCTGGCAATGTGCGGATCTGCAAAATGCAGAAAGCACATTGCCGGTGTCCGTGTTTTGAGGATCTGTGGATCCGCGGATCAGATCCGCGGATCCACGGATCCGCAAAACACATATGGACGTCTGAATGGAGCCTTACAAGGGGTTTGATCAATGACAGGGGGGTGATCAGGGGGTCTACATTGGGTGATCAAGGGGTTAATTGGTGGGGGGGTTAGTGTAGTGTTTCACAGGAAGTCTCGCGTCTCGCGAGATGACGCGCCGACGCGTCCGATCAGAAGAACAGGACCGCCCGCAGGACGCAATCCTGCGTACGGCGGTCCTGAAGCAGTTAATGACCAGGCCACTTTTTACAATTCTGCACTACACTACTTTAACCATTTATTGCTCGGCCATACAACTTACCACCCAAATGAATTTTACCTCCTTTTCTTCTCACTAATAGAGCTTTCATTTGGTGCTATTTCATTGCTGCTGACATTTTTACTTTTTTTGCTATTAATCAAAAATTACCGAAATTTTTGCAAAAAAATGACATTTTTCACTTTCTGTTTGAAAATTTGTCAAATAAAACTACATTTCTCTACAAATTTTTCTCAAAATTTATTGTTCTACATGTCTTTGATAAAAAAATGCAATAAGTGTATATTTATTGGTTTGGGTAAAAGTTATAGCTTTTACAAACTATGGTGCAAAAAAGTGAATTTCCGCACTTTGACTTTCTGAGCACCTGTCCTGTTTCCTGACGTACTACAATGCCCAGACAGTAGAAACACCCCATAAATGACCCCATTTCGGAAAGTAGACACCCTAAGGTATTCACTGAGGGGCATAGTAAGTTCATAGAAGTTTTTATTTTTTGTCACAAGTTAGCGGAAATGTTTTTTTTTTTTTTAAATTTCATTCATCCGCAAACTTGTGACAAAAAATAAAAACTTCCATGAACTCACTATGCCCATCAGCGAATACCTTAGGGTGTCTACTTTCCGAAATGGGGTCACTTGTGGGGTATTTTTACTGCCCTGGCATTTTAGGGGCGACTAAAGCGTGAGAATACAAATGCGTAAAAATGCCCTGTGAAATCCTAAAGGTACTCATTGGAATTAGGGCCCCTTTGCGCATCTTGGCTGCAAAAAATTGGCACACATGTGGTATCGCCGTACTCAGGAGAAGTAGGGCAATGTGTTTTGAGTTGTATTTTTACATATACCCATGCTGGGTGAGAGAAATATCACTGTAAATTGACAACTTTGTATACATTTTTTTAAAAAGTTGTCGTTTACAGCGGTATTTATCACACAAAGTATGGGTATATATAAAAATACACCCCAAAAGTCATTGCCCTACTTCTCCTGAATACGGCGATACCACATGAGTGACACTTTTTTGCAGCCAAGATGCGCAAAGGGGCCCTAAATCCAATGAGTACCTTTAGGATTTCACAGGACATTTCTACTCATTTGGATTCCAAACCGCTTCTCACGCTTTAGGGGCCCCTAAAATGCCAGGGCAGTAAAAATACCCCACAAGTGACCCCATTTTAGAAAGTAGACACCCCAAGGTGTTCTGTGAGGGGCATAGTGAGTTCATGTAAAATTTTATTTTTTGTCACAAGTTAGCGGAAATTATTATTTATTTTTTTTCATACAAAGTCTCATATTCCACTAACTTGTGACAAAAAATAAAATTTTACATGAACTCACTATGCCCCTCACAGAACACCTTGGGGTGTCTACTTTCTAAAATGGGGTCACTTGTGGGGTATTTTTACTGCCCTGGCATTTTAGGGGCCCCTAAAGCGTGAGAAGCGGTTTGGAATCCAAATGAGTAGAAATGTCCTGTGAAATCTAAAGGTACTCATTGGATTTAGGGCTCTTTAGCATCTTGGCTGCAAAAATTGCCACACATGTGGTATCGCCGTACTCGGCAGAAGTAGGGCAATGTGTTTGGGGTGTATTTTACATATACCTATACTGGGTGTGAAAATATCTCTGTAAATGACAACTTTTTCAATTTATTTATACAAAGTTGTTAATTTAAATAGATATTTCTCTCACCCAGCATGGGTATATGTAAAAATACACCCCAAAACACATTGCCCTACTTCTCCTGAGTATGGCGATACCACATGTGTGGCACTTTTTTGCAGCCAAGATGCACAAAGGGGCCCCAATTCCAATGAGTACCTTTTAGGATGGCATTTTTACGCATTTTTCTTCTCACGCTTTAGGGCCCATAAAATGCCAGGGCAGTATAAATACCCCACATGTGACCCCATTTTAGAAAGAAGACACCCCAAGGTATTCTGTGAGGGGCATGGTGAGTTCATACAAGATTTTTTTTTGGCACAAGTTAGCGGAATTTGATTTTTTTGTTTTTTCACACAAAGTCTCCCTTTCCGCTAACTTGTGACAAAAATTCAATCTTTCATGGACTCAATATGCCTCTCAGCGAATACCTTGGGGTGTCTTCTTTCCAAAATGGGGTCACATGTGAGGTTTTTGTACTGCTCTGGCATTTGAGGGTCTCCGCAATCATTACATGTATGGGCAGCATTAGGAGTTTCTGCTATTCTCCTTATATGGAGCATACAGGTAATGAGATTTTTTTTCCGTTCAGCCTCTGGGCTGAAAGAAAAAATGAACGGCACAGATTTCCTCATTCGCATCGATCGATGTGGATGAAAAAATCTCTGCCAAAAAATATGCGAAAAAAATAGAGGGGCCTGGCGATTGCCAGGACATAGGGGCTCCGCCCAAACATCCATACCCACTTCAGCTCCTATGTCCTGGCAAACGTGATTTCTCCATTCACATCGATCAAACGATCGGTGTGGAGGAAGACATCTTTGCCAGATTTTTGATACAAAGTGTTTGCCAAAGCATATGAACTCCAACACCTCTCCTCAGCTCGTATGCCTGGGCAAACGTACCTGTCCTGCAGAGGAGAAATCTCGTCTTGCAGCGCCGCATACACCGACTTCACGTGTCTTCTGACAGCAGAGCAATGCTTCTCTCAGAATTCACATCAGTGCTGCGGCGTTTTCATCCGTTGGTCCGTTGATCTACCTGGAAAATAAAGGGTGGTTAGGGGAAAAAAAAAGAAGAAAAACAGGCAGCAGGCACATAAACTTGAACGTTACAAACTTTATAAAACATGAATAAAACCTGAACATGAAAAAAACAGAACTTTTAAAACCTGAACTAACTCAAGATTTTTTTTTCTTGCTACCTGTTTAATTTTTTTTTCTTTTTTTAACCATATCACTCTTTATTTTCCTAGCAGAATCCTCTCCTTTCCCATGTGACTATGTGTAAAGTGTAAATCACACAGAGATGGTGAGAAGTACACTATACACGTTATCCCAAGTGAAAGGAGCCGTTTCTGCCGTTTCAAACTTCTGCAGTAGCACAGCAGCACCGTCCCCTATGTGTTAGGGTCTCTCAAAACCTAGTATCCTGAGAGACCCTTGAGCCTGATTGTAAAAACTACCTGTGATGTGCTGTCCCTAGGTCCCTAAGTGTACCTGAGTGTGGTACTTCCGGAAACACTCCCCTAGGCATAGGGCAGGGTGGTCAGGACAGTCAGGACAGAAATAATGGGTGTCACGCCTTATTCCATTCCTGCTACAGACACGACATCTTTTTTGGGGTGGCGGTTGGGTTGAGGTACCAGGCACAACGCTGGGGAATTGCCGCTCGTGTAGACGGCTAACTACACTGGTGGATGGGGCCACGGTACCTCCTGGATACAGGAGTTCCGAAATGATCTCTTCCTGAAAGTTGAGGAAGGATCCTGTTCTCCCAGCCTTACTGTAGAGAACATAACTATTATAGGCAGCCAATTGAAATAAATATACAGACACCTTTTTATACCAGCGTCTGGTGCGTTGGGAAATCAAATACGGGGCCAACATCTGGTCGTTGAAGTCCACCCCTCCCATGTGGAGGTTATAGTTGTGGACTGAGAGGGGCTTTTCAACGACACTGGTTGCCCGTTCAATTTGGACTGTCGTGTCTGCGTGAATGGAGGAGAGCATGTAAACGTCACGCTTGTCTCTTCATTTCACCGCGAGCAGTTCATCGTTACACAATGCAGCCCTCTGCCCCCTTGCAAGTCTGGTGGTAATGAGCCGTTGGGGGAAGCCCCGGCGACTAGGTCGCGCGGTGCCACAGCAGCCAATCTGTTCTAGAAACAAATGCTTGAAGAGGGCCACACTTGTGCAAAAGTTGTCCACATAAAGATGGTACCCCTTGCCGAATAAGGGTGACACCAAGTCCCAGACTATCTTCCCACTGCTCCCCAGGTAGTCAGGGCAACCGACCGGCTCCAGGGTCTGATCTTTTCCCTCATAGATCCTAAATTTGTGCGTATAGCCTGTGGCCCTTTCACAGAGCTTATACAATTTGACCCCATACCGGGCGCGCTTGCTTGGGATGTACTGTTTGAAGCCAAGGCGCCCGGTAAAATGTATTAGGGACTCGTCTACGCAGATGTTTTGTGCAGGGCTATACAAATCTGCAAATTTCAGGTTGAAATGGTCTATGAGGGGTCGAATTTTGTGGAGCCGGTCAAAAGCTGGGTGGCTTCTGGGACGGGAGGTGGTGTTGTCACTAAAGTGCAGGAAACGCAGGATGGTCTCAAAACGTGTCCTGGACATGGCAGCAGAGTACACGGGCATGTGATGAATTGGGTTCGTGGACCAATATGACCGCAATTCATGTTTTTTTGTAATGCCCATGTTGAGGAGAAGCCCCAGAAAAGTTCTAAGTTCGGAAACTTGGACTGGTTTCCACCGGAAAGGCTGGGCATAGAAGCTTCCCGGGTTGTCGGTGATAAATTGAGTGGCATACCGATTTGTTTCTGCCACGACTAAGTCATAGAGCTCCGCAGTGAAGAACAGCTCAAAAACCCCAGCGCCGATCCTATCTGAGCTGTCTCCACCCGAACTCCTGACTGGGCGGTGAAAGGGGAACTACTGGTGCGGCTGAAGTTGGGGGCTGCCAATCAGGATTTGCCAGCACCTCAGGGACTCTAGGGGCTCTATGGGCCTGTCTTTGCGGTGGCTGCGACGGGGAAACTACTGCACGTGCCACCGTACCAGCTTCTACTGCCCTTCTGGTGCTCGCCACTTCACCATGTTGTACGGCAGTGCTGGTACTAGGTCCAGGACGGGCTGCGCTGCTGGTGTATGCCTCACCACGTAATCCGGCAGCGCCAGCCCCACTCTGCTGCCCTTGAAGCGGATCCTGCGCAACCTGCGGTCTAGCAACACGGGGCCGGTACGCCTGGTTCTATCAGGGACCTCAACCTCCTCGTCCGAACTTTGGGTCAGACTGCCACTGCTCTCTACAGGTTCGTATTCTGACCCGCTAGATTCGTCAGATGAGGGTTCCCATTCCTCATCCGACTGGGTCAGAATCCTGTAGGCCTCTTCAGAGGAATACCCCTTGTTTGACATTTGGGCGTCTAAATTTAGGGGTATTCCCTGAGACTACCCAAGAAAAAAGCAAGCCTGTCTTACAAATGGGAGTGTAGCGAGTACAGAAGCCTCTGCGATTGATAAAAAGATCAAAACTGATTTTTTTATCGCCGCAGCGCTTGTGAAGTGATTGTGCAGTGATACAAAAAAAAAATTTTTTGTCACTGCGGCGGGCGGGCGTGGGTGAACGCAGGTGTGGGCGACCGATCAGGTCTGATCGGGCAAACACTGCGTTTGGGGTGGAGGGCGAACTAAAGTGACAGTAATACTATTATAGATCTGACCGTGATCAGTTCTTACAGATACTATAAAAGTACAAACGCTGATTAGCGCTACGCTAATCAGCGAATCAGTGACTGCGGTGCGGTGGGCTGGGCGCTAACGCTAACTACCTACCAAAGGGACCTAAACTAACCTAAACCTAGCATTCAATACTGGTGAAAAAAAAGTGACAGTTCACAAAAGTGACACTGATCACTTTTTTCCCTTTCACTATGTATTGACAGGTGATCAAGGGGTTAATTAGGGTGATGGGGGTGATCAGGGCCTGATGTGTAGTGATTGGTGCACTTACTTGGGATCTGTGCTCTGTGCTGGGTCCAACCGATGAAAAGGACCCAGCACATGGCACAGATCCCTTATAAAACCCATATATTTGTAAATAAAACTTAAATCACCTATTTCCATAGGTGATTTTGAAAATCACCAGCCTGCCAGCGCTGATCATTGGCTGGCAGGCTGGGGACTCACTTCTCCTGAGCCCGGTGGTGCGTTCCATTTGCGTTCCACCGGGCTCAGGAGCGCGTCAAGGAGGAATGAACCGACCGCCCGCAGGACGCAATCCTGCGTGAGGCGGTCGGAAAGAAGATAATATGGGTTCCATATTGCTTTGTTCTGTCTTATGTAACTTCGGGTAACCATTGAAGTCACAACAGTTATTCAGCAGAGGATGCATCTCTTACACATCTGCACATAGGATTATGGTATTCTGTTCTAGCAGAGAAGCAGAATACTGGAATTTCCATATACAACATAGCTGGATACCTTTCACTATAATGAGATCCGTCAGGCGTCCGGCATGAATGCCAGCTTTCTGCCAGAAAAATACAGTTGCGTGAATACAGTGCAATAGATCCCAGTCAGATAGGAATTCAATATCATGCATTGAGTTCAGGTCCGAGCAGCACCATCCATCTGGGCTAACACATGGGCCGTGTTTCCCGGACCAATTACTATTGTGTGATCGAGCCCTTAGGCTGGTTTCATTCTGCCATAATACAACCACATTTTATTAGACTCCTTCTAATTGGACAGTTTTTATTTCAGTACAAATGGGTGGGGGTCCAGGTGCTGCTATCATAACACAAACACTGAAAGTACATCAAGACGTGATGTATATGCTGTGGATTTTACATACTGAAAAATCCACAGTGTATCTGTTGGGTTCTCACAAAAGAAAAATCCTCACCAAAAGTGCAAATTTTGTTATAGAACTCAGTGTAAATGGCACGGTTTGCTACAGATTTTAACCTCTGCATTGCCAATATTCACAGTGAAAACCCACAACATAAACTGGCATGCTGTGAATTTAAAATTCACACCTCAGATAATGTAGTTATATATAGATTTTTTACAGAACTTTTTGCAGCGTGTGGAACCACTTTCATGCTACTGTCATATCTTGTGTATTTTCCTTACACAGTTTCACTGTGGGAAATCAGCAGTATACCTTGCCAAAAAATGAGGTTTAAAAACTCCAGGCAAAACACAGCAAAAAAACAGCATAAAAAAAAAAGAAAAACAATGCAGTGTGGCACCTCGCTAAGGCTTTCTTCACACGCAAATTTGTTCTAGCATATTTTTTAACACTTAAAAAGCCATATGCATTTTTTCATACTGCATGTGATTTTTTTATGACATGTAGTTTTTCTTTAAATCAAATTTGCAGTGACTTTTCAGCTATTTTTCCCCTATGGAGGAGATTAAATAAAGATGATTGAAAAAAGTGTCATTGCTTCAATGATTTACATTTAAGGAACAAACAAGCCAGCAGAGAAAATGCCAACAAAAGCAAAAAAACAAACAAACAGCAAACAACAAAAAAAGTTTATGTTCTGTATTTTAATTCTAAGAATTTCCCACTGCAAACATCTAAACTCATTAAACTATATATATTTTTTCTTTATAGAAATTCATACTAGTGAGAGACAGGTCCCACTTGCTTCATTGATTTTAATAATGCCCACTCAAAACTCAGGACTACAAGTTAAAGGGAATGTGTCATCAGAAAATGACCTATTATTTAAATCACATTTTTATAGTTCATATATTTTTAAAGAATCTATTTTTTATTTTCCAATATCTATCAATATTAGTCAATATCTATATTTAAACAAAAAGCATAAAATTCAAATGTTTTCACAATGGCCACTAATAATAGGTGCCACTTCTAAGGCCTCATGTACACGGCCATTGTGTGCCCGTGGCCGTATTGTTGCCCGCATACGTCGGGTCTGCAATACATGGGCACCGGCCAGTGTGCACTCCACATCATGGATGCAGACCCATTCGTGGAGATGCGGAACGGAAGCACGGATCGGAACCCCACTATGTGCTTCCGTGGTGTCTCTTGCCGTGCCACCTTGTTCTCTTTTTTTGCGGTGCGGATGGATCGCAGACCCATTCGAGTTGAACGGGTCTCGATCTGCCCGGCCGCAGCACGGACATTGCACGGAACGGACGCACAACGGCAGTATGCATGAGGCCGTAGTCTGTACAGATCACGTTACTGCAGTTACTGCTTATCTACATTACAATTACAGACAGGATTAGAATGACAGATAAGACAGGATAACAGTAGGTGATTGTCTAACCTTATCAATTTTTTCCTTGTGCAATGACATCTGCACAAGTCACAGAGCATGCCTAGAAAACTCTCCCATAGAAGTCAATGAGGTCCCCTCCTGTCCATTGTGTCTATCGACCACGGGGCTGCTGTAAAGCAGTTTTCTTAATGCTTTCTAAATGCTGTTAAGAATTACTCAGACAAGATGGCCGCCCCCATAATCATGTTCAGGAAAGAGAATTTAAAAAATCTGCAATCAGAAATTAAAAACAGACTAGCAGAAAGGAGATGTGTCACTGTAGGGTTTTAACGGGCAGATTAAATTTTAGGTGACAGATTACCTTTAATAAGACAGGGGTTGTCCAGGCTTTTAATATTGATGACCTATCCTATATGACCTATAGCTTAAAATATAAGTATAATTCACAATCTTGAAAAGTTTTGTTAATGTTTCAAATGTTCGAGACCAGAAGCACTAAAAATGTTTTTTCCTACCTAGTGCAATATGATGTTACCTTGATAGGAATTTCAGATACCAACTGTCCTTGATTTTCTTAGATTTTATAATAACTATAATTATTTGGGTAATAGGCTAAGGAAACGAGTGTTCTCAAAATTCGGTTCTCTGTGGTAAATGTATTTCACAAAAATCTTGGATCTGCTCTGACAATTTGTGCCTTTGCTTGTCTTTTTTACTTTGGTATATGTTTAAAGAGGTTGGCCCATCTTATACATAGTTAGGATTGTTAGGATATGTCCCCAATGTCTGATAGGTGCTCCTTCACTTTGCTGGCTCAGTTCTAGAGATAGGTGTGGCAGCCCCTGGGACCTGCATCTATCAGACATTGGGGGCATATCCTAGCGATATGCTCCAATGTATATAATGGACCAACCCCTTTAAAGGGAGTCTGTCACTTCATTTTCACCAATATAACAAACAGCACTGCCCCATAGAAGACTGAAAACACATTCCAAACATACCTGTTTGTACTTTGTGTCCTTATTTCATGTCCAGAAAAAGTCATTTTATTCTGCTTGAAAATGGCTCCCAGGTGCCTGGGCATGGTTTGCTGTTTAAAGTACCCAAAGCAAACAAGACTAAAGAGGAGGGGAGGGCTGATTTAGCAGCTCATATCATATGATTGGTAGCCGCTAAAGATATGGACCTGGTCTTGATAGAAAGCTGGCATTTCAAACTTCCATACAATACCAGCATGATATCCATTACATCTGAAGATACCGAGTCAAAAGTGAAATTGGTAAAACCTGTTTTTACAACACAATTCTGGATATTTGGAGCTGGGATTTTCTGGGATTTTACTGGGATTTTTTGGGATCTTACTACGTATCACAGAAAAAACTAAAAGAGATATAGATTATCGCTATGCATTTATGACAGGTTATAGTGTACATTCAGGGCAAATAAAGAATATTATTAAGAAAAATTGGTCTATATTAAAGAACGATTCTGTGTTAGGTAGTAAGATCCCCAAAAATCCCAGTATTATATTTAAAAGAGCTCCAAATATCCAGAATTGTGTTGTTCATAGTGCTATCCCAGAGAAAATGGATAAAAAAGAAAAGAACCAATTGAATTGGTTGCGGCTTTTGTATTGTTTGCAAGAACAGAAATCTTAAGGCTAGACAACAAATTAATAAGATCTATTCCAATAAAAATAAAAGGGAATTAGGGATAAAGGGAGATATATCTTGTGAGAGCATGGGAGTAGTCTATATGCTGGAGTGCCCATGTGGCCTCCAGTATATAGGAAGGACGACTAGAAAAGTAAAAATTTGTATAGCCGAACACATAAGGAATGTAAAAAAAGGTCTTGACACACATAGAGTGTCAAGACACTTTAAGATTGTACATCAGAAAACCCGAAGGCCGAAGGGGTTAAAGTTTGCTGGGATAGAACTAGTGACAAACAACTGGAGAGGAGGTGATTATATTGCGAAGATTGATAAATGTGAGACCCAATGGATTTACCAGATGGGCACCCTGCAACCGGCAGGTCTGAATGTCGATTTTGACCTAAGAACATGCATTACATGAAAAAGGAATAAAAGAAAAGCACATGATATGGGTACAGTGAGGAGGAAATGCGGTTATGTATTGTGAGGACACCATGAAAAAACTAAAGTGGAATAACAATGTAGATGATACTCCCCTCAGGTGGATTCCCTATAAGGCTGAAGTGTTGATGTACTACTAAAGTAAGTTTTGATTGTCGTCTAGATGTGGGTGGTGTGAATTGTGACTTATGTAGGCTTGTATGCTATGACGGATGTAGTATTGGTGGATGATAATCAGCACAGGTGATTAGGGTGGGGGAGGTCAATATTAATAGGTGGGGGATGTTTACACTCTAGACGCTCCTGACAAAGCTCATGGAGTGAAACCCAGGTCGGGCACAGAAACAAACTGTTATGCGTATTTTAGTCGCTTTTTGTGAGTATAATTAAAGTCCTTATACTTTTAATGTTTGGCGTTACTTCACCATGGAGAGAATATTTTGAACTTGCAGTTGGATGCTGAGAAAAGTGGAGAGTTTGGAAAAGTGGAGATTGCTGCAGGAAAGTCTATTATATACCTAGATTCCATCTCCGAGTATACTCGATTAGTAGAGGTACGATAGTGGTGAAGGTACTTCACTATTGTGTATACTTTCTGACATCACACATGATTTCTGGAGGAAAGGAGCCTGGGTAACTCAACTGTCTTAAGCAATATACTGCTGGTGAATAGAGATGGCCCGAACTATCCGCCGGCGAACATAGCTTGTTCGGGTTCGCCGCAGCGGGCGAACACATGCGATGTTCGGTCCGCCCCCTATACATCATCATTGAGCAAACTTTGACCCTGTACCTCACAGTCAGCAGACACATTCCAGCCAATCAGCAGCATACCCTCCCTCCCAGACCCTCCCATCTCCTGAACAGCATCCATTTTAGATTCATTCGGAATTTGCAGTCTTAGTGAGAGGAGGGAGAGTGTAGTTGCTGCTGATTTAATAGGGAAATCGATAGCTAGGCTATTGAATTCAGTGTCCACTCCAGTCCTGAAAGACTCATCTGATCTCTGCTGTAAGGACAGCGTCCTGACAGCACCCCAAAAAGCCCTTTTTAGGGCTGCAACATTAGTCTGCTTTTTTTTTTCTCCATATACATATTGCAGTTGCCTGGCCTGCCTGTGTGTGAGGAGTTGCAGGCCCACAGACTGTAGTGTGCCCACTGCCAGTGCCCACCCCTGTCATCCCATGTGGCACAGGACTTTGCATCAAAAAATGCATTTAATTTTTACACTTTAGTGTAATTTCAGTTGCTTGCCTGCTGCTAGTGTGTGTCAGGCCTACTTCCACTGACTGTAGTGTGCCCACTGCCAGTGCCCACCCCTGTCATCCCGTGTGGCACAGGACTTTGCATCAAAAAATGGCATTTAATTTTTACACTTTAGTGTAATTTCAGTTGCTTGTCTGCTGCTAGTGTGTGTCAGACCGACTTCCACTGACTATAGTGTGCCCACTGCCAGTGCCCACCCCTGTCATCCCGTGTGGCACAGGACTTTGCATCAAAAAAAGGCATTTCATTTTTACACTTTAGTGTAATTTCAGTTGCTTGCCTGCTGCCAGTGTGTGTCAGGCCGACTTCCACTGACTGTAGTGTGCCCACTGCCAGTGCCAACCATTGATACCGGTTGGCACAGTAGCTTGCCGATAAATAAGGCATTTAATTTTTAGACAGTAGTCTAAATTCAGTTGCTTGCCTGCTGCCAGTGTGTGTCAGGCCCGCTTCCACTGACTGTAGTGTGCCCACTGCCAGTGCCAACCATTGATACCGGTTGGCACAGTAGCTTGCCGATAAATAAGGCATTTAATTTTTAGACAGTAGTCTAAATTCAGTTGCTTGCCTGCTGCCAGTGTGTGTCAGGCCCACTTCCACTGACTGTAGTGTGCCCACTGCCAGTGCCAACCACTGATACCGGGTGGCACAGTAGCTTGCTGATAAATAAGGCATTTAATTTTTACACAGTCTAATTTCAGTTGCTTGCCTGCTGCCAGTGTGTGTCAGGCCCACTTCCACAGACTGTAGTGTGCCCACTGCCAGTGCCAACCACTGATACCGGGTGGCACAGTAGCTTGCCGATAAATAAGGCATTTAATTTTTACACATTAGTCTAATTTCAGTTGCTTGCCTGCTGCCAGTGTGTGTCAGGCCCACTTCCACAGACTGTAGTGTGCCCACTGCCAGTGCCAACCACTGATACCGGGTGGCACAGTAGCTTGCCGATAAATAAGGCATTTAATTTTTAGACAGTAGTCTAAATTCAGTTGCTTGCCTGCTGCCAGTGTGTGTCAGGCCCACTTCCACTGACTGTAGTGTGCCCACTGCCAGTGCTAACCACTGATACCGGTTGGCACAGTAGCTTGCCGATAAATAAGGCATTTAATTTTTACACATTAGTCTAATTTCAGTTGCTTGCCTGCTGCCAGTGTGTGTCAGGCCCATTTCCACCAGACTGTAGTGTGCCCACTGCCAGTGCCCACCACTGATACCGGGTGGCACAGTACCTAGCACGCGTAGTACCACTTATCTAAAAAAAAATGACAGGCAGAGGCAGGCCACCCCGCAGGGGCCGTCGTGGTCATGGTGCTGTGATTTCCACTGTCCCTGGAATAATGCCCAGTGTTCAGAGGCCACATACCCTGAACCCGAAAAATTCTGAGGACATAGTTGACTGTCCATTAGAAAACGTGGTGTGGTGTTTAACAAGCAGGATATGCTCCTGGTATCGCCCATACGGCTCAGGTAGGTTGAGTGGTAGGGCCTCGGGCTACTTGAGGGACCTTGCCGTGGTGTACGAGCTTAAGACATGTCCTCCTAGTAGGATATGTCGAACTAACCCCTCAATTTTATCAGCGTGAGGGTTTAGTATTGCCGCAGAGTGCACCTGCTTTTGCTATGGTTATGTTTTTGATTGTTCTCCACATCCACATTATCGCTATCGTATGTAGGATGGTTATTGTGGTACTTGTAGTCCGTTGCTTGCATCTTCCATTGTATGCATTTTTTGCTGTTGGTTGCCCCTAGCAACGGACTACAAGTGCAGGATGTGCTCCCCTAGATACATGCACAAATGCATATGGGTTGAGCATATCCTGCTTGTTAAACACCACACCACGTTTTCTAATAGATTGTATAATATGTTTGGAGGTGTATAAACTCAGATTTAAATGTGCCTGTTTTTCATCTACAGGCTACATTCAGGTGCAGCTGTGAGGCTCTGGGCCATATCAGCTGGTCTCGGGTGGGGCTCACAGGCACCTCCCACCTCCCATTGCAAGCATGGTTACATGCTGGAGGTCACTGGTGAGCTGTCTGTGAGTCAGGCCTTATGCTCCCGTAATGCCCAACGGCTCCTGGTATCGCCCATACGGCTCAGGTAGGTTGAGTGGTAGGGCCTCGGGCTACTTGAGGGACCTTGCCGTGGTGTCCGAGCTTAAGACATGTCCTCCTAGTAGGATATGTCGAACTAACCCCTCAATTTTATCAGCATGAGGGTTTAGTATTGCCGCAGAGTGCACCTGCGTTTGCTATGGTTATGACATAGTTGACTGGCCTAGACAGGACACCCAATTTTCAACAGCTTCCGCTAAGAACCTTGACGCACCATCCTCCTCCAGCTCAGCTTCGGTCACCTGCTCTCAAGTTACCACGCACCCGCCCGCCGCCACCACCACCACTACCACCACAGCCACCACAGCCGCTTCACT
Organism: Bufotes viridis; assembly: GCA_033119425.1. Lineage (NCBI taxonomy): Eukaryota > Metazoa > Chordata > Amphibia > Anura > Bufonidae > Bufotes > Bufotes viridis. Next base: position 144,391,995 of record CM065592.1, on the reverse strand, counting down.
TGATCCGTCAGAGGAGTTATTTACACATCAGTTGGATGCAATTAGTGATGCGCAACCATTATTGCCAGATGATGTAGATTACAGGGATATGTCTCAGTCAGGCAGGATTACACACATGGACTTACAGTGTGATGATGATGATGTTGTACCCGCTGCTGCTTCCTTTGCTGAGGTGTCAGATACAAGTGAAGCGGTTGATGATGACGATGTGTCCACGGATGCCACGTGGGTGCCTGCTCGAAGAGAAGAAGAGGGGGAAAGTTCAGAAGGGGAGACAGAGAGAATGAGGAGAAGAGTTGGAAGCAGGGGGAGGTCGTCGCAAGGAGTTAGTGGCACAGTCAGACAGCATGTATCGGCACCTGAGGTCAGCCAGACAGCACGCCAGTCAACGCATGCTGTTGCCACCACCAGAATGCCGTCATTGCAAAGCTCAGCAGTGTGGCATTTTTTTTGTGTGTCTGCCTCTGATAACAGCAATGCCATTTGCAACCTGTGCCAAAAGAAACTGAGTCGTGGGAAGTCCAACACCCACCTTGGTACAACTGCTTTGCGAAGGCACATGATCTCACATCACAAATGCCTATGGGATCAACACATAAGTACAAGCAGCACACAAACTCAAAGCCACCATGCTCCTCCTGGTCCAGCATCTTCAGGACGACAACCACTGCTGTCCTCCCTGCCCCCTCTCAACCACCCGCCACTCCTCCTCTCACCTTCAGCAGTTCCTGCTCATCTGCCCACAGTCAGGTGTCTGTCAAGGAGTCGGACATGTTTGAGCGTAAAAAGCCAATGTCACAGAATCACCCCCTTGCCCGGCGACTGACAGCTGGCTTGACGGAACTCTTAGCCAGCCATCTTTTACCATACCAGCTGGTGGAGTCTGAGGCCTTCAAAAAATTTGTCGCTATTGGGACACCACAGTGGAAGGTACCCGGACGAATTTTTTCTTCAAAAAAGGCAATCCCAAACCTCTACCATGTCATTGAAAAGGAAGTCATGGCATCTCTGGCATACAGTGTTGGGGCAAGGGTCCATCTGACCACTGATACCTGGTCTGCAAAAGCACGGTCAGGGCAGGTATATCACGTACACTGCGCATTGGGTCAACCTGCTGACGGCTGACAAGCATGGAATGCGTGGCTCCGCAGCGGAGTTGGTGACACCACCACGACTTGCAGGCAGACCTACTGACACCTCCTCTACTCCTACTCCATCCTCTTCGATATCCTTCTCGGCTGAGTCCTCTTCTGCTGCGGCGTCTGGCTGCACATCAACTGAATCCCCTCAGCTCCCCAGGGGTTATTCCACATCCCGGATATGACAGTGTCACGCTGTCTTGGGGTTGACTTGCCTGAAAGCAGAGAGCCACACAGGACCAGCACTCCTGTCCGCCCTGAACGCACAGGTGGATCAGTGGCTGACCCCGCACCAACTGGAGATTGGCAAAGTGGTGTGTGACAATGGAACAAATTTGTTGTCGGCATTGAATTTGGGCAAGTTGTCACATGTGCCGTGCATGGCACATGTGTTGAATCTCATCGTACAACGTTTTGTGTCTAAGTACCGAGGCTTACAGAACGTCCTCAAGCAGGCCAGGAAGGTGTGTGGCCATTTCAGGCGTTCCTACACGGCCATGGCGCACTTTTCCGATATTCAGCGGCGAAACAACATGCCAGTGAGGCGCTTGATATGCGACAGCCCGACACGTTGGAATTCAACACTCCTAATGTTCGACCACCTGCTCCAACAAGAAAAAGCCGTCAACGAGTATTTGTATGACCGGGGTGCTAGGACAGCCTCTGCGGAGCTGGGAATCTTTTTGCCACGTTACTGGATACTCATGCGCAATGCCTGTAGGCTCATGCGTCCTTTTGAGGAGGTGACAAACCTAGTCAGTCGCACCGAAGGCACCATCAGCGACCTCATCCCATTTGTTTTCTTCCTGGAGCGTGCCCTGCGAAGAGTGCTGGATCAGGCTGTAGGTGAGCTTAAAGAGGAAGAGTTGTGGTCACCATCACCACCAGAAACAGCCTTGTCATCATCGCTTGCCGGACCTGCAGCAACGCTGGAAGAGGAGTATGAGGAAGAGGAGTCAGAGGAGGAATGTGGCGGCTTTGAGGAGGAGGAAGACCAACCACAGCAGGCACCCCAGGGTGCTTGTTGTTGTCACCTATCTGGTACCCATGGTGTTGTATGTGGCTGGGGGGAAGAACAGACCGTCAATGAGATCAGTGAGGACGAGGAACGGGAAATGAGTAGCTCTGCATCCAACCTTGTTCAAATGGGGTCTTTCATGCTGTCATGTCTGTTGAGGGACCCACGTATAAAAAGGATGAAGGAGAACGACCTGTACTGGGTGGCCACGCTACTAGACCCCCGGTATAAGCAGAAAGTGGCAGAAATGTTACCAAATTACCGAAAGTCGGAAAGGATGCAGAAGTTCAAAACCAAATTAAAAAATATGCTTTACACAGCTTATAAGGGGATGTCACAGCACAACGGGAATCTAACAGGGAAGAGGTGAGTGTAATCCTCCTCCTACCACGGCGGCAAGGACTGGACGATTTACAGATGTGTTGTTGATGGAGGACATGCAGAGCTTTTTCAGTCCTACTCATCGCCACAGCCCTTCGGGATCCAGCCTTAGAGAACGACTCGACCGACAGGTAGCAGACTACCTCGCCTTAACAGCAGATATCGACACTCTGAGGAGCAATGAACCCCTTCACTACTGGGTGTGCAGGCTTGACCTGTGGCCTGAGCTATCCCAGTTCGCAATAGAACTTCTGGCCTGCCCTGCTTCAAGTGTCCTGTCAGAAAGGACCTTCAGTGCAGCAGGAGGCATTGTCACTGACAAGAGAAGTCGTCTCGGTCAAAGAAGTGTTGATTACCTCACCTTCATAAAGATGAATGAGGCATGGATCCCGAAGGGACTGACAGTGGGGGATACGTTTGACTAACAAAAGGCCTGATTACATGCCTTGGCCTCAAAATGGTCCCGACGCTGCTGTATTTAATGTTTGCATACCGGATGACTTTCGTGAATTCTCCACCACCAACTAGGGTTCAAGCCGCAATGTTTTAGTCACTTTTCTGCCTGGAAAACATCAATTTTTCCGGCCGCTGCTACAATAGCGACTGCAACAATGCCATTATTTTTCAGGCATGTGTACATGCCTACTTTTTTTGTCCTATGGTGCAGCACTGTGGCTGCAAAAACAAACCAAAAAAAAAGGCACATACAAGTGTCAATTCCACTTCGTGATCGTTACCTTGTTGTGGTGAAGGGGCTTGCGTATCACAATGAAGCAATCATCACCTCTATGAGTGTGTTGGCAATGTTGCCACACCCCAGATGATAAGGCCGTTGCTTCATTATGGTCAGACCAAAAGCGATCGGACGGCTGGATAATATTTCATAGAAAAAACATTAATTTACCTTTTTTTTTATATGTTGTATGGGTTTTTAATACATAAAATAAAAAATCATAATAAAGTCTCTTAATAGTTTATTAGAAATAATGCAGACAATTAAAAAAATCCCCATCAATTCCAATACAAAGCAAGTACAGAGCTCAGAACTAATTTATTTCATGATGTCGTAATGGTTCGCTAATTCGACAATGGTTAATCAATTCGACCGGATAGGGTACGTAACAGGGATTAAACTGATAGGAATAGTACTAGTTAAGACACCACTCATATAGGGTGTCACAGCACATTGCTCTGTGCACGCGCAGTGACCCAATTTGGGAGTATGAGGACCGACCAAGCTGCTTTTTCCATCTCCCGGTTCCTGAAATCAATTCAGTTTGTTGTATGAGAGTTTGGTCTGTCACTGTGAAGGCAGTCGAAGGTACCCGGCCTAAACTGATGAGAATAGTACTACAGAAAATACCACTCATATCGGGTGTGACGGTAAATTGCACGGCGCAGACGCAGTGACCGTGGATAAAAACAAAGGGGAGGGAGCCAGCGTTTTTTTAACCATCTCCCCGTTCGAAAAAACTATTCAATAAATGGCCCCCAGATTGGGGATGTTAGAGGGATTAAACTGATGAGACTAGTACTACAGAAAATACCACTCATATCGGGTGTGACAGCAAATTGCACGGCGCAGACGCAGTGACCGTGGATTAAAACAGAGTGGAGGGAGCCAGCGTTTTTTTAACCATCTCCCCGTTCGAAAAATCTATTCAATAAATGGCCCCCAGATTGGGGACGTTAGAGGGATTAAACTGATGAGAATAGTACTACAGAAAATACCACTCATATTGGGTGTGACAGTAAATTGCACGGCGCAGACGCAGTGACCGTGGATAAAAACAAAGGGGACGGAGCCAGCGTTTTTTTAACCATCTCCCCGTTCGAAAAATCTATTCAATAAATGGCCCCCAGATTGGGGACATTAGAGGGATTAAACTGATGAGAATAGTACTACAGAAAATATCACTCATATCGGGTGTGACAGTAAATTGCACGGCGCAGGCGCAGTGACCGTGGATAAAAACAAAGGGGAGGGAGCCAGCGTTTTTTTAACCATCTCCCCGTTCGAAAAATCAATTCAATTCACCTTTTGGGGACCCTTGGTGTTGTACGTGGCTGGGTGGAGGAAGAAACCTTCAATGACATCACCGGGACGTGGCTAGCTTGGTATCCAACCTTGTGCAAATGGGGAGTTTGCGGTTGTGGAAATGAACTGTTTGCGGTTGTTTGCGGTGCATTAAAAGGGGAGTTTGGTCTGTCAATGTCTGTAAAGTGGGCGTAGCCCTTACACTACCTGATCGATACAACATCATACCTGATCGTATACACACACTGGATGTTTTAAAGCATGTTATTCCAAACAATTTAGGAATGTTAGTTGATTTATGCCCTTTATGGATTAAAACCCGACTCTGCGTCCACTACGTAATTTTCCATGGGAGTTTTGCCATGGATCCCCCTCCGGCATGCCACAGTCCAGGTGTTAGACCCCTTGAAACAACTTTCCCATCACTATTGTGGCCAGAAAGAGTCCCTGTGGGTTTTAAAATTTGCCTGCCAATTGAAGTCTATGGCGGTTCGCCTGGTTCGCCTGTTCGCCCGTTCGCGAAAATTTGCGGAAGTTCGCGTTCGCTGTCCGCAAACAGAAAATTTTATGTTCGCGACATCACTACTGGTGAACTGTATGAATCATTGAAGAGAGAAGCGCGCGGTCTCGTATATTAACCTTTAACCTGAATGTGTGGATTTATCCCAATACACGTCTGAGACACGCAGCGAGGCACCATCCAAACGAACTGGTGACTTTGTTCTAAACCGATCCTTATCTTGCCTAATATTGGCCACAAAGGGAGAGTGGGGAGCCACCAGACACATTAGGTAGTTGGGCAAACCTGCTAAAATTAGAAGGTCCATCCTACATTGATCAAAAGTGTATAGCCAACATTAGCAATCCAGCTACTAAAATAAGTTGTATTTTCAGAATCTTAATTAAACATTTATTAGATTTATAGCTCATTATTCATATAGTGGTAGCATCTTTAGAAGACTGTCATGGGTAGCCAATTAACTTGACTGCTGAGCATATGTTCTGGTAAGTATCCTAATTCAATCAAATAAAAGGAAAAGATAACATAGTTATTGTATCTGCTACTATTGGCCATGTGCCCAGAGTACTGGGTACTAGGGGAGAAAGCTCCAATAGGCTGCTCTGCTTTGGCAAAAGTAGTTAGATACAGGGCTAAGGCTACCTATCCTCAGGATAGGCCATCAATGTATGATTGGCAGGAGTCTAACACTCTGCACTCTGCACCTCTGCTGATCAACTATTTCACAGTAGCTCTAGTGACATAGGATAAGACCTGAACTACACACCTCCATCAACTGTGTGGTGGATGCAGCTGGTTAGTGCAGCACTGCTCCCATTCAATTCAATGGGAGCAGTGCTGCAGTAACCAGCTCATCTACTACAGAGTGGACAGAGCTATGGAGCTGTGTAGTTCCAATGCCAACTTAACTAACATGAAACAGCTGAGTATCAGGGGTCGATTAGATATTGATGGTCTATCCTGAGGATTGGCCATCAATAGTAAAATCTTGGAATACCCCTTTAAAAGACAACATTATAGAATAGATTTAAACTGCAATAATCTCTAAATATGTTCAGTTTTTATTTTGTTAAGATTAGTTTGACCTGGCTTAATCTTCACTTGATGCATAATTTGTACTTTTATTCCTGATAGAACATATTATATGTGGATGGTCTTGTGAGAGTTCTGCATCAAGGGACATTGTTTGAGCTGCACTGCTAAATGATTGCCTTGTTGCTATAGCAAAATGTTTTACCTAGATGGAGAATTTTCTCCATTGCACTGCTAGCGATAAATTCAGCCATGAATTTCTCCCTGAGTTTTATTCTCTTACGATGATTACTTCATAGCAATGTCTACCGCTGTTTATAAATCCACTTTTAGGCACTTTCAACAACATATATTGCTACATTTTGCTATGGATGGTTTCATTTTCTTTTGTTCACTGTTTCTATATTTTGTCCTTTCTTTGGAAAATTTATTAGGTTTTAATACAAATAGTATCTTTTTACTTATGTATGCATTTTAAACAAAAAAAAAATATATTTTATATCTTACAATTTCATTTTCTCAGACCTAGCTGGTATCTCCCAGGAGAGGCTGTAAAGTGTCTAGTTTTCATACTAAAAAAAAATGTGAACCGTATAAAAAGTGAAATAAAAAAGAGTTATGGTTTAGATTTTCGATTAAGTGCAGGCCCAGTATAGAACGTGCTGTCATCCTTATAAAACAAGCAAGTAAAAAAATGCAAAATGAGTAAAACCATTGTATCTGACACCAATTGCAGGATGCCAGGGTTTATGAATTTTACCAGTAGTTAGAGGATTACTGTCATATTTCTTCAATAGCAATTTCGTCAGCTTGAATACAAGATTATCTTGGCTTTATTAGAATAAAAAAGGTTTACATGTACATAGTTCTGTGTTATACCTAATAATCCTGATTAAAAAAAATAATAATAATTTTGTTGAACAATGATTTTTTGTGTTAAAACTAATTAAAACAAATGAAAACGATGGAAAAAAATACTTAAATTAAGTATGTGTGTCTGCAGTAGCTGCAACATTTAACAGGTCATGCTGAGGTCTTATGTTCAAAATCAGGTGACCATTGGCCACTGTGGGTGGGTGGAGTATCATCAGTTTGTGGATGCAGAAATGTGCCCTCAAGCGATCAAATGAATTTAAAATAATTAAATGAGTAAATAAAGGTTTGTTTAACCTTTGAACGACTGAGATTTCAGAACCACACAAAATTTGGGGATATTTCATCTCACCATTCTTGAACTTTTTTAATTTTTATATTGCTGCAACATTTGGTGGGACTAGAAGAAAACACAAATTAAATATATTTATAGTAAATGTCATGATGATTATGGAGATTACAAGTATGTGGGAGATATTATTGCTTTTTTTTTAAATGATTCTATTTATGTTTTATACTTTTGTTACGCTGCTCATTTATTTTTTCCTAAAGAGTCTCTTTAAACATCAATTATGTTTAATTACCATATCCTGCTCTACTTATGTATGCTGGTATATTGTGCCAATGTGCAGAAATATGCACAGGCACCTGTTATGGCATATAACTGCTATGTTCTAATATGCTTTCACAAGAGACAGGCCTGGTGATCTTTATCTACTCATGAGCTGTCTCCATATTTAGGAATCATAGAGGTTTCCCCTCTTTGTGTAATTCTGCAAAGGCCTGAGTGGCAGTACTCTATCACCTTGACATGCTGACAAGCGTGGGCAGCAGGTAGCTTAAACTGTTGCATTTATGCTCAGTGCCAGAACTTACTTCCTGCTTGAGTTCTCTTCTGTTTGTTAGAGTGTGCACGGGTAGAGATGTCCCGAACTATTCGCCGGCGAACGGTTCCCGGCAAACATAGCTTGTTCGCGTCCGCCGTGGCGGGCGAACATATGCAATGTTCGCGTTCGCCCCTATACTTTATCATTGAGCAAACTTTGACCCTGTACCTCACAGTCAGCAGACACATTCCAGCCAATCAGCATACCCTACCTCCCAGACCCTCCCACCTCCTATCAAAAAGCAAGGACGGCATCCATCTTAGATTCATTCTGAAGCTGCAGTGTTAGTAGTTCGAATTGCAATGTGATTAATATAACCTGTATTAATTGCATAGCAAATTTAATTTAGAGCTGGGTTCCTAATGGTTGTATTGCTAGAATATAACGAAGATTGAGAATATAGCGCTATATTCGTTATATTCATCAATTCTAGCAATACAACCATTAGGAACTCAAATCTAAGTTGTATTCGCAATGCGATTAATGCAGGTCGATTTCCATGGGAGTTTTGCAATGGATCCCCCTCCGGCATGCCACAGTCCAGGTGTTAGTCCCCTTGAAACAACTTTTCCATTATTATTGTGGCCAGAAAGAGTCCCTGTAGATTTTAAAATTCTCCTTTCTATTGAAGTCTTTGGCGGTTTGCCTTGTTCGCTCGTTCGCAAACATTTGCATAAATTCGCGTTCGCCCTTCGCAAACTTTTATGTTCGCGACATCTCTATGCATGGGCGTGTCTTTCCTCTCTTGTGAGGCAGCACTTACACGTCCTCTATCTCCCCAGCCTATGGTTGAGTTGTACAGGAAGCATTTAAAGGTGCTTCCTGTCCCAGTCTAGTTCCTTGTGTGAAGGTGTTTGGAAGTTTCTGCTTTCTTTGTATCAGACCCTGCTTCTCGATTTGATGGATTTTGCTTGATTGACGCCTGCCTCTGACCTTGGACTTTGATTACGAACTATGCTTAATCGCTGCCTACCCTGACTCCAGACTCCCTGATTACATCTTTCCCCCCAATGCTTACACTGGTATCTTTGACCCCTTGGTCAGCTGCCACTGACCCAAGAACTGCTCTGGACTGGAACTTAGTAACTACCTAAACAAGCCCAAGCTTATTCTCACCATTAGTGGCTATAATGAAGACCAGGTAGTTACTAAGCCATGCCCCTCCAGGGTATAGCCAGTCAGTGGTGCAGTGAGTCCACACCCTCTTGCAAAACACCTAAAACTTTATGCCAGTGTGATGGAAAGGGGTTAAGGCCTCATAACCAAGGCGATATTACATTTCCAAAAAAACTGAAGTTGTATTGAGATGTAATAGAGCACCCATACACTTCTAAGTGGTCTTAATATGCAATACAGTATACATTAAAGTTGCATAGTTTGTCTATAGTTCCAAATTTATTTCTCTTAATAATTAATCCATTAGGTACTAGTAAGTCAAAAGAATTACTGTATAGTTCAATTTGTTTTCACAGTTTTCTATTTTCCAAATAGGCTGAATCAATTTATATGGCCTAGAGCAACATTTAGACTCTCTTTTCAGGGCATTATGTTCCATTTTGTTTGATTACCACATTGGTCATACGTTAAATAAAAATTCATAAATTCCAATATAAGCAGATGTTAATACTCAAGTCCTAATATTTTGATTTGTGAACAACTAGTGAATCTCTTTGGATCTCTATATTTTGGCTAAATGTTGCAGATCTCAGCCTAATCTGGATATGTAGTGAAGGCACAGGGCAAGACAACTCCTGATCCAGCGCAGGAACCTTCCTCTTCCTCGACTACACAGTAAATCCCTCTTTATAAAATTATAAATGAAAAAAATATCATGCTTGCTGCTCCAATGCATTAAACTAGGATAACACTTGTTACTGGCTCTTCAGGGAGCAGTCCAACAGAATGTCTAGTTAATATAAGAGGGTATTTTGCAGAGGCTAATAGGTGCTGGTACCAGCTCTGAGACACACTCATATGTTAGGAACAGGGCCTCAAAGTCATTGGATAGCAAGAGACAAACATGCACGCTGCCACCAGTCTGTTCATCACTATGGGATATCTGAAAACAGCCGAGCATGCTCACACTGTTTTTGTAAGACCCCTATCAGTAGACAACACACATTCGCCATTTACTTCAGGGCGCCTGTCTTGAGATAGGAGCAGGTCCCGGACATTTATGGCCTATCTTTTGATATGCTATACAGGTACAACCTGATGGGGAGGTCAAGACACGCCCACCTGTGACAGCACATGGTGGCCTTGGGCGGACATGACTTGATCACATGCAACCTACTGCAATGCCTGGTCATAACCAAAGTGTCCCAGACCTCTTTAATCATACAGCTGGAATTGGGCTTGACAGTTGCAGAATGAAAAAGATAAGCTCAACTGACCTCCATAGACCATTCTATTATTGCCACAATGGCATCCTACACAAAACGGAGCATTGTGCGGATGAAATATATAGATATATAAATCACAGAAAAAAATTGCACCAAACGGATATGCCACTGACTGTACTAGCTAGTCAAACAAGCAGATATTAAAAGCTGAGACTTTTGCCAATATATTCCTGTCAGGAACACATCGGAGCCCCTCATACACCACGTCACGGTCGCTCAGCATGGCATGGGGTCCTACCACTACGATAACTATGGTGTAAACACAGTCTGAAGGTGATGGAATACTGCTCACAGCCAAGCTTCCACACAACCGCATAGCAGGACAACTAATGCAATGTGAATAAAGCAAGACTACAAGCCACACCCATATCAGACCGTGTGATGGAGGCTACCAGGAGCCGTTCCCATGGTGATGGGGACGTTCCATGAGCACGGAAGTTGGCAGAAGCTCTAAGTTGAAATCGCAATGCGATTTATAGAACTTGAATTAATCGCATTGCGATTTAAACTTTAACGACTTTAACAGTACTGTACAGTAGCTCCGGCTCATGATGTTGCGCCTAGGACTGTGCAGTACAGTATGTGATAGGGCTTGTCTGATACTGTCTGCAGAGCTGTGTGTCTAATCCTATCCTGTGTGATACTGTTTGCTGAACTGTGTATCTAATCCTATTAGGTGTGATACTGTCTTCTGAGCTGTGTATCTAATCCTATTAGGTGTGATACTGTCTATAAAGCAATTGTATGTATGTGTATAGAGTGTTATACAGATCCTGAGATAAGGACTCTGCTTTGTGTACATATCCAGCCTGAGTAAAAAGGTGGGGGATGGGCTGATTTGCTTATGGATTTCAGTCCCTGTATTTCCCTATCTTGTGGATGATGCCTGATTACACTGGTTCTATATGTGGGCCACAGACATTCAGATGCAGGCAGCACATGGTGTAGTCCACATCTTTTTTGCCCCCATTGAAATGAATAGGTCCTCAAAAAATGTGGAACGGATGCAGACCAAAAATATGGTCATGTGACTGCACTTAGGCTGAATACTCATAAAGTATTTTGGATGAGGATGTGAAGCAGACCGGCCTACAGAAAGGGACTGGAAAGGAGTTAGAAATATAGAGTAAAGGAATGATTCATACTTCTGGCTTTGTCTGGAAACCGGCTGTGTTTAGCATCCAGGCCTGATGAATTTTCGTTATGACGAATATATAGCACTATAATCGAAATATTTGTAAATTCTCAAATTTGCAATATTCAAGATAAAAATTTGCTGTACTGTGTGATAATGGCTGCAGAGCTGTGTATCTACTGTAATTCTATCCTGTGTGATACTATCTGCTGAGATGTGTATCTAATCCTGTACTGTGTGATACTGTGTGCTGTGTATCTAAACCTCTACTGTGTTATACTGTCTGCTGAGCTGTGTATCTAATCCTCACCCGTGTGATACTGTCTAATGAGCTGTGTATCTAATCCTGTACTGTGTGGTACTCCCTGCTAAACTGTGTATCTAATCCTATTAGATTTGATACTGTCTATGAAGCTATTGTATCTATCTGTATAGAGTGTGATACTGTCTGCTGACCTGTGTATCTAATCCTATCAGGTGTGATACTGTCTATGAAGCTATTGTATCTATCTGTATAGAGTGTTATACAGATACAGAGATAAGGACTCTGCTTTGTGTACATACTGTATTGCACACTCCAGCCACTGATGAGAAAACAGAGGGGGAGGGGGTGGGGGGAGGGGGTGCTGATGTATTTAAGTCCCTGTATTTCCCTGTCTTTTGGATGATGCCTGATTACAATTTAAATAAGTTATAGAAACCCATTCATGTTGCCTTTGGAAAACATAACATAAAACATTATTATTGTAATGGGGGGGTCTGCACGCCTCTAACAAAGAAAGGGTAAACTACTGTAGGTCTACCCATCCCCAGCTCCTCATTACAGTGTTCAGAATCCACAAATTAAAGAGATGGAGGAGAATGTAAATTAATGTCCAGTGATTTGCGAAAATGCTTTTGTTTCCCTGCACGTCTCTAACAAAGCAAGCCTACAGGTGTACCCATGCCCTCCCTTTGGACAGTAAGGCTTTTCACATTCTGTCCAACAGTAGCAGAACATCACGGTAGATGTTGAATAAAGTGGCTGGGGGAGTTGGTATTAAGTGGTTATGAAGTAAGAAAACCGCACTTGTCATGAGCTACAGTTCTACGATACGAAAATTGTACTTTGAAATTCGCCTATAAACAGCTATTTCAATGCAAGTAAATTGAAAATATATGCAAGTAATATTATCGCACACACATAGATATAAATGGATTTAAAACAACGGATTTGTTAGGAATTAACTCTTGCGGGGGTCTGTTTTCTCTAGGACGTACCGTTTCAGGGCTATTCCCAAAAAATTACACGAATTACAGCCAGCCAATACAGGCCGGCCAAATGCCATTTACACGTTCACATGTCCATTATCAGCCAATAGAAGCTCACAGGTCCGACGCCAGGTCACCATAAGAACTGATCACAGGTTTTACCACTTTGCAGGTCCTGAAATATTAAGTCATATGATGATTAACGGCACAACTGCACTGCTACATGCATGGGGGGCAGGGGCAACTAATAAACGTATGGGTGCTGTAGAGTTCACTGTTAAATTGGCGGTTACCATGGAGATCAATATTAAAGGGACGATCACTGTAAAAGAGGCGGGCACTGTGATCTCTCTTTAGTGTACAGGTCACTATTATTGGTGTGGGCACTGGGGAGATCACTGTTATGGGGGATCATACTTTTTAATTAAATACACCACATGTACTGTACAGTACAGAGTCCATCAGAGTATAGGGAACAGGAGGATGATAAAGTTGGCTACCCGACAGTCCATATGGCTTAACGAAGCCGCAATGACTTTAGATAATGATATAGTTGCTTACTGTACACATACCGGGGGGGACACTAACATTAGAAAAAACGAAAGCATGCGTTATAACTAGTGTTGAGCGTGAATATTCGAATTGCGAATTTTTATCGCGAATATCGCAACTTCGATAATTCGCGAATATTTTTTTTTTTTTTTAGTTGTTAATTCTTGTTGCTCTCTGGTTGTCTTCCCACCTCCCAAAAGCTGTTCTTACCTGTCCGGAGGATTCCTGGCTCCCTGCCCGCTTCAGTCAATGCCCGTTGCCGCTTCTGCCGACTTCCCGTGGGCATGGAGCGTCCCCATCCCTATGGGAACGCCTCCATGCTAAAATGTACTGTCGGATGTGAGAATCACGATCTCACAAATTTGACTAAGTTGTAATCGCAATGCGATTAATATAACCTGAATTATTCGCATTGCAATATTCGTTCTATTCTAGCAATACAACCATTAGGAACTTATTTCTAAGATCAATTCGCAACGCGAGTATATGTTCGCCTCGCGAATGAAACTTAGAGCTAGCTGAGTTCCTAATAGTGGTATTGCTAGAATATAACGAAGATTGAGAATATAGTGCTATATTCGTGAATTCGAGATATTCTCAATCTTTGTTCTATTCTAGCAATACAACCATTAGGAACTTAGCTCTTAGATCAATTCGCAATGCGAGTATATGTTCGCCTCGCGAATGAAACTTAGAGCTGAGTTCCTAATGGTTGTATTGCTGGAATAGAACGAAGATTGAGAATATCTCGAATTCACGAATATAGCACTATATTCTCAATCTTCGCTATATTCTAGCAATACAACCATTAGGAACTCAGCTAGCTCTAAGTTTCATTCGCGAGGCGAACATATACTCGGATTGCGAATTGATCTTAGAGCTAAGTTCCTAATGGTTGTATTGTTAGAATATAACGAAGATTGAGAATATAGTGCTATATTCGTGTGATATTCGTTATCTTTGTCAATTCTAGCAATACAAGTTAACCATTAGGAACTCAGATCTAAGTTTCATTCGCGACGCGAATATAAATTTGCGTAAAATTCGCAATATATAAAATAATGACGAATATTCGATTTCAACGAATATATGACGAATATTCAATCGAATATTCGCGAAATATCGCAAAATCGAATATGGCACCTCCCGCTCATCACTAGTTATAACAGTAAATAACTATTTATAAATAACATAATTAGAAAACAGGCCTCTAAGGCAGCCCTTTCATTTTTGCCATGTCCTGGCGATATTTTTTTTCCAGATCTTGCACCCTTGTTTGCAGCCGACGCTGCTCCACATTAATTTCCCAATTCTACCAATACCTCCTCTAGCAAAATAGACAAATCTTGAATTGCTATGCAAGAATATTAGTCCCATTGCGAATCCAACACTATTGCTTAAAGTTTCCTATTGCTTCTATTGTTAGAGTTAGCAACCAGTGACCTCTGCATCTTATGGGTTCAATCTCCAGTATCGGTTTTTCTGACGTTAACGGACATGTTATGCAGCCACACAAAACAGGTGTCCACGGCGCCCACATAAGGCTTGATTCATGTATAATTGTTATGCTGGATTAAGTATAGCTACGTCAGGTTGGTTGTGAAGCGGTTAATTATTATGGCACAAATTATAGTTATTACATCAGCCTACAATGTCTTTAACATGTATGTATGGATAGCAGACATCCATCTCTCTTATGCACATAGCACCTCCATTTACGTGCTTACGCATTGTATACCCCATGTTATAAAACCCACACCAACCACCCTTTCCCACTTAAACCCTCTCCCACCTTAAACCCACCTTCATCAATTTTTGTCATATTTTGGTGACATGATCATAACATTAATTACTAATACTTGTACTTTAAAACTTTTGAATTACATGTATGTATGTAGGATAAGGTCTATGATCGGACCTGGTCCCGTCACGCATGCTGCTAAGAGCGCCATAGTGCACAGTATTTGGTTTGAATAGTGGCACACACGTGACCACCGGCACAAGAAAATAGTCAAAATCAATAAGTGGCCAGACCATAAGTGGCGCCATGTCTATTACCCTTTTTCCATGTAAAGGCGGCTGCTGTATGTAATGATAATGAATTATTACTTTGGCCCAGACTTAATTGTCTGTACTGTAACTCATCGGTTAAAACAAAACACAATAAATTGAGAATAATATTTTTTTTATAAAACAATAGTTAAATAACCCAGAATATTAAGTAACATAAAAAAAGAAAAAAAGGATGAAATTAAGGCAAGGTTTTCATCCTTTTAGCTTCTTGGAGCAGATCATCCAAGGCCTTCTGATTGGCCTCCTCCAGGACAGCCATCTCGTTGGAGAATTGAGTCTCCATCTCCTTCAAGCGACGCAAATGCTGCGTTCTCAGCCGCTGCATTTTCTGCCTCATCTCCCGCTTCAGGCTCCCATTTTTTTTATTAAGTTGTTGATAGCTTTAAAATAATTAAAATATAATTTTGAAATGTACTTTAAGATACAATCATTGATTAGTGTATAAAGCCGATGATATTTCTTTATACCAATCCGTTTTATATTGGTTGAGGTAGGATTAATAATAGTTCCTTTAAGTTTAGGGTTATTGACTTAGTAGTTACGTTAATGTTTTTTATGTAGAATAATTACTTGTTGTGTGTTATACGTTCTTTGTTGCCTGTTATATTGTTTTTACACCATTTTTTAGATAAATATTTTTATGGTTTTGTGCAGTTTAGTCTAACAAAATGTTTTTCTATTGGATGCTCGTTACATTGTAATTAAAATGTATGTGTCATTGAGATACTTTACAGAAATCAGTACGCCAGTAACATTAGCTTGCTGTAAGAAAAACTTTAAATACACTGTTCAGCAAACAGTATCACACAGGACAGGATCAGACACACAGCTCATTAGACAGTATCACATAGGAGAGTATTAGATACACAGCTCTGCAGACAGTATCACACAGTAGAAGATTAGATACACAGCTCAGCAGACAGTTTTACACAGGGTTTGATTAGATACACAGCTCATCAGACAGGAGATGATTAAATACACAGCTCAGCAGACAGAATCACACAGAATAGGATTAGATACACATATCAGCAGACAGTATCACACAGGATAGGATTAGATACACATCTCTGCAAACAGTATCACACAGTACATGATTAGATACACAGTTCATCAGGCAGTATCACACAGGAGAGGATTAGATACATAGCTCATTAGACAGTATGGCACATGAGAGGATTAGATACACAGCTCTGCAGACAATATCACACATGAGAGGATTAGATACACACTTCAGCAGACAGTATCACACAGAATAGGATTAGATACACAGTTCAGCAAACAGTATCATACAGGATAGGATTAGACACACAGCTGTGCAGACAGTATTACACAGGATATGATTAGATACACATCTCTGCGGACAGTATCACACAGTACATGATTAGATACACAGATCATTAGACAGTATGACACAGGAGAGGATTAGATACACAGCTCAGAAGACAGTATCACACAGTAAATGATTAGACACACAGCTCATTAGACAGTATCACACTGGTGGAGATTAGATACACAACTCTGCAGACAGTATCACACAGTAGAAGATTAGATACGCAGCTCATCAGACAGTATCACACAGGATAGGATTAGATTCACAGCTCTGCAGACAATATCACACAGTACAGGATTAGATACACAGCTTAGTAGACAGTATCACACAGGTGAGGATTAGATACACAGCTCAGCAGACAGTATCACACAGTAGAGGTTTAGATACACAGCTCAGCAGACAGTATCACACAGAATAGGATTAGATACACATATCAGCAGACAGTATCACACAGGATAGGATTAGACACACATCTCAGCAGAAAGTATAACACAGGATATAATTAGATACACAGTTTATCAGATAGTATCACACAGGAGATGATTAGATACAAAGCTCTGCAGACAGTATCACACAGTACAGAATTAGATACACAGCTCAGCAGACAGTATCACACATTACAGGATTAGATACAAAGCTCATTATACAGTATCACACAAGAGAGGATTAGATACACAGCTCAGCAGACAGTATCACACAGAATAGTATTAGATACACATATCAGCAGACAGTATCACACAGGAAAGGATTGGATACACATCTCTGCAAACAGTATCACACAGTACATGATTAGATACACAGCTCAGCAAACAGTATCATACAGTACAGGATTAGATACACAGCTCATTAGACACTATCACACAGGTGAGGATTAGATACACAGCTGAGCAGACAGTATAACACAGTAGAGGTTTAGATACACAGCACAACACACAGTATCGCACAGTACAGGATTAGATACACATCTCAGCAGACAGTATCACACAGGATAGAATTACAGTAGATACACAGCTCTGCAGCCATTATCACACAGTACAGCAAATTTTTATCTCGAATATTGCAAATTTGAGAATTTACAAATATTTTGATTATAGTGCTATATATTCGTTATTACGAAAATTCGTCATTTTTTCCCTGCTTCATGAGTCATTGGCCCACAAGCAGCTTAAGCAGGGAGAAATCATGACTTTAGATGGAAAAAAATGACAGATATTTTAAAAAACTAATATATAGCACTATATCGAATAAATTTGTTTTAGCAAATATTTGCAAATATATCGAATATTCTACAAAAAACAGAAGGTACTGCGCATATTTTCATTTTTCCTTTTTGTTCAAAGATAGAACATGTCCTATTGTCCGCATAACAGGCAAGGATAGTACTGTTTTATCAGTGGCCAGCTGTTCCATTCATTTCAATGGGTCTGCAAAAAAAATGAAATTTACTCCGTATGCATTCCGTTTCCGTATTTCCGTTCCGCAACATTTTGAGTCAGATCCTATTACTGTCCGCAAATCACGTTCAGTGGCTCTATTCAAGTCAATGGGTCCTTATAAAAAACGGAATGCATACGGAACACATGTCCGTATGTCATCCGTTTTTTGCAGATCCATGCTATAGAAATGCTGTGCTCAGCCCATTTTGCAAATGTGTTTTGTGTTTGCAATTTTTACAAAGTTTCTGTTTTCGCGGAAAAATAGAACAGAAACGGAACAGTAGTGGAAACACAACGAAATACAAAAACGGAACAACGGATCCGTGAAAAACGGACCGCAAAACACTAAAACAGCCATAAGGTCATGTGAAAGAGGCCATAAGCAGTAAATATGACGCCTGGATGCTAAACACAGCCGGTTTCCAGACAAAGCCAGAAGTATGAATCCTTCCTTTACTCTATATTTCTAATTCCTTTCCTAGTTCCTGAGGTGGTGGAGGCTTGTCTGCCTGACACCGGGTGCGTGTCACTAGGTGATGCAGCGGTTGCTGCGGCAGTCTGGACCACCACATCGGAGCCACAGTTCTCCAAGCCCACTTTATGGTGACGCTGCATATGTTGACAGAGAAGGAACCAGCCGGCACTTCCACTTTGATCCACGCCGCGCGGGAAGGAGCCACTTCCAGACAAGTATTGTGAAAATATCCCAGCAGGCGTATATATTTCAATCTTGCTTCTTTATTCTTATATGACAAATATAGTAAGGATTATCCCCAGATGCGCATATGTTGATGCAGGACTGTGGTGCCAACATTTGCACTCTGGCCACGCTTCACCTTCTGCCCACATATTCTACATATGGCCATGTTAACCGTTGGCTTAACAAAAAACAGCCACACTGCCAAGCAGGCGATTTTCCCCCCAACAGTCCGCACTGACTGACTGCTATCACCGCTTCCTCCGTGAACCCCTGCACCACTACTTCCCAGGCAGGTAGGCTGCTGCAAAGCAGGTGGTCTACCTCGGGCACGTTTGGCTCCTGCCCTCCCGCTGCTGCCACCCTGCTGACTCCCAGGCATGCTACCAGCTTGCTGGCTCAGCCGCTGCCTCACAAGCAAGCTGCCACCCTCTACTCCTGATGATGAAGCGGCTTCTGCACCCGGCTCCAAAGTGGGATCGGCTTCATCATCATTGAGTAGTGTCTGCACGTCAGTGATGTCCTCCTCAACGCTCTCTGGGTCAGGAGCCTGACCACTCGCAACACCACCTCCCACGTCACTCTCCTCATCACTACTTGCCTGCCTAGCAGAGAAAGCAGCGGATGTCTACTCCATATCTTGGCTGGGCAGCAGCTGCTAACTGTCCTCTAGTAGCTCGTCCTCACTGTATAGTGGAGCTGAGTCCACAGCATACAATACTTCTGCGGCTGAGGGAACAGCAAAGCACAAAGGCAGGTTGAGGACAGGTGAGGGCACAGGGCCTGCTCCCGGGCCATGCCAACTAAGGGTTGTGTCTGATGAACCCTCCGCCTCTTGGCTGGGAGTGTCTGATTGTCACTTGGGATGAAGTGGATGACCGAGTTAACAAATCAAGAACCGCTGGGTTGCTGGTCAAGACACGACCACTAGATGACACCGGGAGCTCAGGCCTCTCATTGCGACTCCTGCTGCCACGGCCCCTAAATCTGCTGTGACCTATGCCTGCGCCAGAAACATTTAGGCCTCTACCACTCCTCTGTGCAATGCCTGGCACTTTTCTGTCTGACATACTTTTAGCTGAACTAAATAAATTAAAAGCAAATTAAAACACCACTAAAAGCGACAAATATATTTTTCTTTTTGTACTGAAATAGGCCACTAAATGCTTTCACCACAAATAACTGTAACAGTTATGTGCGTATATATTTTTCTTTTGCTACTGAAATGGGCCACTAAACGCTTATATGACTGCACCACATATAACTGCAGAAGTGAACTGCGTATATATTTTTCTTTTTCCACAGATATAAGCCACTAAAGGCTTTTCAACATAGCACTTGCACCAAATTGCTGGAATGACAGAGCTGTATAATGGCTATTTGGATCCCCAAATAATCTTTCCCTGCACTTATAAATCGCTTTTTTTTCACAGAGGTTTTCCCTATCACTGTCCCTAGCGCCTGCAATGTCTCTCCCTGCACTCAAAAAGCTGGAATATGGCAGAATCCAAGATCGCTGCATGTATTTATAGGGCTGTGACCTCACAGAGCTGGCTGCTGATTGGCTGCATGCATGGCATTATGGGTCATCCCACCTTCCCAGAGTTCCTGGCCCCATGTCCTCACACGTGTAGCAGCTATTTTAGGAAAAATTGCGATTCATTACCACGAAAGAGCGAGGAAATTCACATTCATTACAATTCGACTTTTTACTGAAATTCGGATCGAATTCCACTTCATCAGCTTCGATTCGATCCTCTCTAGTGCGAATGTTAGCACAATGGCCCTGCGTCAACAAATGGAGTGCCACTATAAAGTGGCCTGGGAAAACCGTGGTGCTAATTTAGTGGAACAGCCTGATGCAGTAACCAATGCATCTCCCACCCCATCTCCAGCAGTCAGGGCCCTGTCATGTAGTTGACTCATTTCAGAGAACTGATGTTTTTTGCGGAGCTAGGGTGGAGAGTCCCAAGCCTTCATTATTTCTCTATAAAAGCTGCAACAGCCCTGCGTACATGCTTACACAGAAGGTGGGTCAGTCCTTGAGCCTGTCAGTGTCTGGTCAGCGCCAATAGGTGTTGCCATAACTTCGGTCAAGGACAATATATGTCCTTTACGGCCCACTGGGTAAATGTAGGTCCTGCCCCGTAACACCAGCAACTTGGCCAGGTAATTGCAATGCTGCCTCCACGTTCTCATGCTGTGATTCCTGTGCCAATGTCCTCTTCTGTCCCCTCACCTTGTCCTTAACCTCCACTATAGGCCCAGTTCAGAGTGGTCCTCCAGCATACAACCTATGCAGAGCACAGCGGTATCACTTTGTTCTGCACCTGCCAAACTAGGCGAACAGAGTCACACCAGCGCTGAATGCTCCTGGTCATTCACCAACAAATTGTATCCTGGTTGTCTCCTCTGCACCGATACCTGGAAGAATATTTGATTGGGGCTGCATCAAGGAGGGCTGCACCATGCTGTTACCTGGTTCCTGAAGAATTCAACCCAACTGCAAGATGTCTTTAAAATGGCCAGGAAACTGTGTATGCACTTTAGCCACTCTTATTGTGCAAAACACATCCTCCTTCACCTACAAAGGCAGAATGTTGTTCCCCAAACTTAGCCTCTTATGCGATGTTTCCACAGGTTGGAACTCCACCCTCCACAGCCAGGATTTCCACACTCCTGTGACTGATGCATCAGACTAGATCATTCTGCCAGTAGTGATATGACTACATTGTGCTGCCGCACCAGAACATGGTGAAAAATGGCCAGTTATTTCTGCCCGTGTGCTGCTGCCACCATTCTGATCCTGCCACCCCCCAATGCCACATGCCTGCTGTCATCTTCTCATACTGCCACCCACCAGCTTGTGCTGTTACTGCATAACGTGTATAATAAGTGTGATAAACAATACACCAACAACATATAGCCTAGTATTCGGCAGAGCAGATTTAGGGAACAGAGTCAGGGGTGCCAAGGTACTTGATGACAGGGGATGGACTTACTGGCCCTAGTAAATACTGTCTAGGCCTCAGCCCAGGGACAATCCCTGAAGGTGGAATTGCCCTGTCCCCGTACCTAGCCTACCACACCCTGGGCTCACCCTAAATCGGTCACTGATAAAGAAATAGATATCACATATACAACAGTCACTTCATAGGTTCAGAAGTGATCAAATAATTGACAGATCCCCACAAAAAAACATCCCCGACGCGTTTCACCCTTCACGGGTTCATCAGGAGGAGATTGTCATAAATCCTGATCATTAAGTGGATTATACTTGCCACATACTCGGACATGGGGAAAAACATGTATATAGAAATCACAAATCTCCCAGTGGATAAATAGGAGATAGAGTAAAAGATGACCTACTTGGTGGCAGTCAAAAAAAGATGAAGGTAGCGCTGCGGTGGAGCAAAGTATACGGTGAGATACAAGCCTGAAACAATGATAAAACATCTTTAGTATAAGATCATACCAGACATGTAATTGATATCCAAAGAGGTCATGCTCACCATGATACGCTTCCACCTGTAGCCTGACTGCCCTCTGCCAGTGTATTGATGCGGCAGTGAGGGCCCTCAGGTAATAGGGGGGTTTAAATAGCACCAGGTTGCGCGCGCTCCTTCCCATCCAGACACGATGCCGGGATATGGAACGCACGCCGACTCAGGCACTTCCGGGTTTTGAAGCGCATACGTCACATCCGGTATAGTGACGTGCGCCAGCCCCACATGATAGAATGATCATGTGATCTGTCACGGGGCTGCATTAAACACAGAACCTGACTAGGATCGACTCCCACGGTAGATTATAGCCAATTTATCTCCTAAGTCAGATATCATCGATACTTGTTAAGGCTCAATACGATAGATAAATTAACTGCTACAGGAGTGATCATGTTCTTATTTCTCCATAGCCCCTATTCCTAAATCAAGGGGGTTCCTCATTATATTAGACAGGGCTACTATGATTATTGGTAGTAGTGTGGGAAAGAGATACTAATACAAGATAAATATTACTCCGGTGACAGATTAAGTCACCGTTTCCGATGGCAACAAACATTTGGGTGTATAAAACAACCCTGGCCAGTTCAGGAATCGAACTATTACATATACGGAGGTGCCTATTCAGAGGAATGACCCGCTTCAAATAAAACATGTAAAGCTTAGTCTTTCATTTAAACCCTGCGGAGCCTGGGATTTACAGCGGTAAATCCATTCCGCTTCCTTCCTCAGTATTTTGTTATCCCAGTCACCCCTCCTCTGAGGGGGTGGGACAACTTCAAGGACGGAAAATTTTATGGCCCTGGGGTCCCCACCATGTTCATTCCGCACATGATCAGTCACCGGAGTGATCTTCTTTTTGTTCATTATATCGTTGCAGTGTTCTCCCATTCTAACTCTAAGTTCCCGGAAGGTTTTTCCGATATAGTCCTTCGGGCAGGGGCATTGACATATATATATAACGCCCTTGGTCCTGCAATTCACGAAATCCCTCATGTAATAGGTTTTTCCGGTGGCTGAACATGTTATGGTTTTAGATGTGGAAACAAAGTCACACATTCTACAGGTGCCGCACCTGAACATCCCAATTGGGCGACGCTCAAGCCAAGTACCTAAGGGTCTCGGAGGATTATAATGGCTATGAACCAGGAGGTCTTTAAGACTCCTCCCCTTTCGATATGTGACACTAGGGTGAGGGCTTACCAAAGGGGCCACCTCCTGGTCCATTTTAAGAATGGGCCAGTGACGGCCTAAAATCTCCCGTATGTCCCTGTTTTTATTGTCAAAAGTGGAGATAAGACGTGTAACTGGCTGCTCATCATCTCTCCTCCTCGGGGTGAGTAACAGCTCTCTTTTCGTATTGGAGGCGTCATGAAATGCCTTTCTAAGTGTTTCATGTGGGTAGCCTCTATCTTTCAGTCTACTGCGCAGTCTATTAGCCTCCAACTGGAAGTCCTCCTCTTTGGTGCAATTCCTGCGTGTCCGCAGGTATTGACTCCTCGGTATGCTCCTTTTGAGAGAGAGGGGATGGTGGCTATCCCAGTGGAGGATAGAATTTGTTGCAGTGGTTTTCCTAAAGATGGTTGTCAGGAGTTTGTCACCCTCTTTTCTAACCCTTACATCAAGGAAATTAATGGACTCCACATAGATCTCTGAAGTGAACCTCAACCCGATTTCATTGGAATTGAGGGCCCCCACAAAATCATGAAACTCGGCCATAGACCCCCCCCATACTAGAAAGACGTCGTCAATATATCTGGTCCAGAAAATGACCTTATCATTCCACCAAGTATCCACACCCGGGAACACTATCTTGTCCTCCCACCAGCCCAGGAGGAGGTTGGCATATGTAGGGGCACAAGGGCATCCCATAGCCGTCCCCCTGAGCTGGTGGTAGAACTTTCCATTATAGATGAAAAAGTTATGGGTGAGTATGTATTCCAGTAGTTCAAGGATAAAGGAATTGTGCTCCTTAAAAAAAATGCCTCTAGTACTTAGGAAGTAAGCTACAGCTGTTAGACCCTTATCATGTGGGATACTGCTGTACAGGGCCTCGACGTCGATGCTGGCCAGATAGTGGGAGGGGTCTATGGTCAATGCCTCGATTTTCTGTAAAAAGTCCATTGTATCCCTGGTATAGGAGGCCAGGGATACAGCAAAGTTTCTTAGGACTTTATCCAGATATAGGCCAGGATTCTGTGTCAGGGAGTCGACACCTGATACTATCGGGCGACATTTCAGAGGACAAATGCCCTTGTGGACCTTGGGCAATCCATAAAATGTGGCGATTTGTGGTTTTTTAGACAACAAGAAGTCATGTTCGTTCATGTCAATAACCCTTTTCTCAAGTCCAGAAGTGAGGATATTTTGGAGTGCTAGGGAAAAGGAGTCAGTAGGATCCTTCTCCAAAACCCGGTAATTCTCTTTGTCTTTTAGGAGATCAAGGCACATTTTATTATAGTTAATAAAGTCCATGATAACTAGGTTACCGCCTTTATCCGAAGGTTTAATGATAATGGTCTGATCTTTTTCAAGATTCCTCAATGCCTGTGATTCCTGTTCAGAGATATTTGGCCGATCACCACCCCTATGGCTAAGTTTCTCAATGTCAGCTATCACCAATTGTTGGAAAATATCAATATGGTCATAGCTACCTTGTGGGGGCATCTTTTTACTTTTAGGTCGTAGCTCTGTGAATGGGCCTTCTCCTGGGCTCCTCCTACCTTCCTCCCATAGATCCATCAGATTCCCTAGATCCTTTATGTCACTCTCCTGTATTCCCAATTGTCGGTAATTCTCTCTATCCGTAACTTGAAAAAACTTCCTCCACCTAAGTTTTCTACAAAAGAGATCAATGTCTTTGACCCAATTGAAGGGTTTAAAAATCGTGGTAGGTACAAATGATAAACCTCTTTTGAGAAGTTGAATTTCACACGGGTTTAGTACTCGATTTGAGAGGTTTATTATCTGCAAGTCATTTTCATTCCTAAGGCTCTTACCTATTTGTTTTTTCCCCTGAGATAGTAGGGGGGTTGGCCTTGCGTTAAAAAAGGTTGCGGGAGTGAAACCTCTGGGGACAGGTGGGTCGTGTTTGGTGCAACCACTGTACTCGTCGTACCGGCGGTTGAAGAACCACTGGATACCGAGGATAAAGAGCCAACACCATGGCCACCTTTGGTATCTCGGCCCCATCTTCTCCCTCTACCTCTTTGTCTTGAATTATTCCCTCCCCTTTTACGACCGTAATTCCTGTTATGATTACCTCCTTCAATGTCTGACAGGTCCGTCTCCGAGGATGAAATTTCGGAGACGGATTGGCCAGTCACACTTTTGCCAAATTGGTAAGCCCTATTCTCCTTAAAATCACTGAGGTCTTTTAGAAATTGTCTGTGTTTTCTCTCCTTTATTATGTTTTGAAACTTCTCCACTGACAATTGCAGGGATGCCTCCCGTCCTCTAAAATCTGCAATTCAGGACCAAGGGCGTTATATATATATGTCAATGCCCCTGCCCGAAGGACTATATCGGAAAAACCTTCCGGGAACTTAGAGTTAGAATGGGAGAACACTGCAACGATATAATGAACAAAAAGAAGATCACTCCGGTGGCTGATCATGTGCGGAATGAACATGGTGGGGACCCCAGGGCCATAAAATTTTCCGTCCTTGAAGTTGTCCCACCCCCTCAGAGGAGGGGTGACTGGGATAACAAAATACTGAGGAAGGAAGCGGAATGGATTTACCGCTGTAAATCCCAGGCTCCGCAGGGTTTAAATGAAAGACTAAGCTTTACATGTTTTATTTGAAGCGGGTCATTCCTCTGAATAGGCACCTCCGTATATGTAATAGTTCGATTCCTGAACTGGCCAGGGTTGTTTTATACACCCAAATGTTGTTGCCATCGGAAACGGTGACTTAATCTGTCACCGGAGTAATATTTATCTTGTATTAGTATCTCTTTCCCACACTACTACCAATAATCATAGTAGCCCTGTCTAATATAATGAGGAACCCCCTTGATTTAGGAATAGGGGCTATGGAGAAATAAAAACATGATCACTCCTGTAGCAGTTAATTTATCTATCGTATTGAGCCTTAACAAGTATCGATGATATCTGACTTAGGAGATAAATTGGCTATAATCTACCGTGGGAGTCGATCCTAGTCAGGTTCTGTGTTTAATGCAGCCCGTGACAGATCACATGATCATTCTATCATGTGGGGCTGGCGCACGTCACTATACCGGATGTGACGTATGCGCTTCAAAACCCGGAAGTGCCTGAGTCGGCGTGCGTTCCATATCCCGGCATCGTGTCTGGATGGGAAGGAGCGCGCGCAACCTGGTGCTATTTAAACCCCCCTATTACCTGAGGGCCCTCACTGCCGCATCAATACACTGGCAGAGGGCAGTCAGGCTACAGGTGGAAGCGTATCATGGTGAGCATGACCTCTTTGGATATCAATTACATGTCTGGTATGATCTTATACTAAAGATGTTTTATCATTGTTTCAGGCTTGTATCTCACCGTATACTTTGCTCCACCGCAGCGCTACCTTCATCTTTTTTTGACTGCCACCAAGTAGGTCATCTTTTACTCTATCTCCTATTTATCCACTGGGAGATTTGTGATTTCTATATACATGTTTTTTCCCCATGTCCGAGTATGTGGCAAGTATAATCCACTTAATGATCAGGATTTATGACAATCTCCTCCTGATGAACCCGTGAAGGGTGAAACGCGTCGGGGATGTTTTTTTGTGGGGATCTGTCAATTATTTGATCACTTCTGAACCTATGAAGTGACTGTTGTATATGTGATATCTATTTCTTTATCAGTGACCGATTTAGGGTGAGCCCAGGGTGTGGTAGGCTAGGTACGGGGACAGGGCAATTCCACCTTCAGGGATTGTCCCTGGGCTGAGGCCTAGACAGTATTTACTAGGGCCAGTAAGTCCATCCCCTGTCATCAAGTACCTTGGCACCCCTGACTCTGTTCCCTAAATCTGCTCTGCCGAATACTAGGCTATATGTTGTTGGTGTATTGTTTATCACACTTATTATACACGTTATGGTGTAATTTTATTGTTTATATCGAGTAAAGGTTACGTTTTAAAGGGTCCACTGCTCCAATTGCGATAATTCAGAAAATTTGGACACCTCTATCAAATTTTTGCAACTAACTTAGTGTAATTTGTGCTGTTACTGCCACTGCTGTTTCTCCACCCTCCTCTGTGACTGGGCCACTATTGTGACTCTTCATGCTGTTCACACCCAAACCTTTATGACTGGGCCACGATGTTGACCCATTAGAGATGTCGCGAACATAAAATTTTCCGTTCGTGAACGGCGAACGCGAACTTCTGCAAATGTTTGCGAAAGGGCGAACTGCCATAGACTTCAATAGCCAGGCGAATTTTAAAACCCACACGGACTCTTTCTGTCACGAGTTGGAGGTCTCGCGAAAGACCTCCGCGTCGTTTCACAATAAACAATACACAAAGGTACGGTCTAAACAGTGTTTATTGTACAAATGGAAATCAAGCATAAGCTCTACGTACCGTCCATGCAGTGGGAGGAACCCCCACTGTGCCACTGTCTAGTAATACTCTAGAGGGGCGTAACTAAGCAACTCCTGGTGTTCACTAGGGCCCCAGATGGTAGGGATAGGCTTTGCCGCAGGAAGTTGCCAGGGTCCACTCTGGAGCGTGAACTAGACAGTGACCACAGGAGCGAGTGACAACTGGTACAAGAATGTACCGACGGTACAGAGCAACATGACATATACAGAGGGAACACGAGCAGGAGTACATGCAAGGACACAGGAGTGACAATGGACAGAGAAGGTCTTGCTCCACCAGTGGGAACTGCGTGGCCTTGCCCAAGCACTATGCAGCAAGGAAGCTGCAAGAGCTTGCTGAACACAGGACATGGACAGAGACGAATGCTCCCCCTCCGAGGAACGACAGACCCCCTTTCGGAGGAGACAGGAAACATAGCAAGGCAAGACATAACAGAACACAGTGAGATAACAACAAGCAATGGAGGACAAGCAAAGCAACAACAGTGGACAACAGGCAAAGCAACAACAACAATGAATAAGTATGCAAACCTACAGAGCACAAACGGACATGGATCCCATGGGTCAGCAGCATGGGAGACAGTACACACCAGGAGTAGGACAGGACAAACACACACCAGGAGAGCTGACCCAGAACTGAGGAAACCTCAGCCTTAGGCCCCATGCACACGACCATTGTTTGATTCCGCGTCCGTTCCGTTTTTTTTCACGGATAGGATGCTTCCCCATTCATTTCAATGGGTCCGTCAAAAAATGCGGATGGTCAACCGTTTTTGTTCCGCATCCGTGATCCGTGTTTTCATTCCGTCAAAAAAATAGTGCATGTCCTATTTTTTTCACGTTTGCGGAAAAGGATAGGCATTTTTACAATGGATCTGCCATAAAAATCGAATCCGTCAAAAAAAAACGGTCCGTCATCCGTTTTTTTTGACGGACGCAAAATTTCAAGGAGGAGCGGACGCGGAGGCAGGCAACGGTCGTGTGCATGTAGCCCTAGGCCCCATGCACACGACCGTTGTTTGTTTCCGCGTCCGTTCCGTTTTTTTTCACAGATAGGATGCTTCCCCATTCATTTCAATGGGTCCGTCAAAAAATGCGGATGGTCAACCATTTTCGTTCCGCTTCCGTGATCCGTGTTTTCATTCCGTCAAAAAAATAGTGCATGTTCTATTTTTTTCAAGCAAGGATAGGCATTTTTACAATGGATCTGCCATAAAAATCGGATCCGTCAAAAAAAACGGTCCGTCATCTGACGCGGAGGCAGGCAACGGTCGTGTGCATGAGGCCTTAAATACAGATTCCATGGGTGTAGCAAAGAGGCCACACCCATGGAGCAGACAGAGAATTAACTCCTGAAACACACACATGGGAGTTAACCCATACAAGAAGACAAACAAACACACTGGAACGAAGCTGCAGCAAGAAGCTGCAGCACACGAAAGTACGGAAGGTCACGGCTGAAGACAGCGACCGTGACACTTTCTGGCCACAATAGTGATGGAAAAGTTGTTTCAAGGGGACTAACACCTGGACTGTGGCATGTCGGAGGGGGATCCATGACAAAACTCCCATGGAAAATAACGTAGTTGACGCAGAGTCAGGTTTTAATCCATAAAGGGCATAAATCACCTAACATTCCTAAATAGTTTGGAATAAAGTGCTTTAAAACATCCAGTGTGTGTATATAACCAGGTACGATGTTGTATCGATCAGGTAGTGTAAGGATTACGCCCACTTCACAGTGGCAGACCAAACTCTGACAGACCAAACTCCCCGTTTAACGCACCGCAAACAACCGCAAACAGTCCATTTGCACAACCGCGAACTCTCCATTTGTACAAGGTCAGATACCAAGCTAGCCATGTCCCGTTCCTTGTCCTCACTAACGTCATTGAAGGTCTCTTCCTCCACCCAGCCACGTACAACACAAAGGGTCCCCGAAAGGTGACAACAAGCCCCCTGGGACGCCTGCTGTGGTTGGTCTTCCACCTTCTCAAAGCCACCTTACTCCTCTGACTTCTCTTCTTCAGACTCCTCTCTCTGCGGTCCAGCAATCGACGACGACAAGGCTGCTTCTGGTGGTGATGGTGACCACAACTCTTCCTCTTCATGCTCATCTACGGCCTGATCCAGCACTCTTCGCAGGGCACTCTCCAGAAAAAACAAATATGGGATGAGGTCGATGATGTTGGGTTTGACTGACCAGGTTTGTTACTTCCGCAAAAGGACGGATGAGCCTACAGCCATTGTGCATGAGCGTTCAGCAACGCGGCCAAAAAATACCGAGCTCCGCAGAGGCTGTCCTCTTTTATTTAAATTAAAAAAATCTGTTCTTACCAGTTTAATCTCTGTTTTGTCCCCTATCAGGGGCCGGTGTATGGAATAGATTATAGGAACCAGGAGATGTAAAAAGATGATTGGTCGATCCTCTTACTTGCAATTTGGGGCACTGCGCGTGCGTGCGCCGCGCAATGTACTGTGCCACCAATACAAATAGTGTGAACTACTATTCTTACCATTTTAATCTTTGTTAAGTCTACTATCAGGGGACGTGTATTGAATTGAATCCTTGCATGGGGAGATAGAGAAAAAAGCTTGCTCTGTCCGCTTCCTTCAAATTTTGGACAATTGCAATGGAATTTGCCACCAATGCAACTAGTGTTAACTAAGTACTATTCCTATGAGTTTAATCTCTGTTTTGTCCTTTATCAGGGCCAGTGCCATTGTAGTTAATAGATTTTTGAAACCGGCAGATGGAAAAAGACCCATGCTCGGTCCGCTTCATTTGAATTTTAGGTCACTGCGTGTGCGCCGTGCAATGGACTGTGACACCCTATATGAGTGGTGGCCAGTGGGCACAGTAAAGTCTGTAGGCCTGACACTCACTGGCAGGCAACTGCAATTATATTAAAGGGTAAAAATTAAATGACTTTTTTATCTGCAAGGTACTGTGCCACTATATATGAGTGGGGGGCACTGGCAGTGGGCACAGTACAGTCTGTGAGCCTGACACTCACTGGCAGGCAACTGAAATTATATCAAAGGGTAAAATTTAAATGACTTTTTTATCTGCAAGGTACTGTGCCACCCGATATGAGTGGGGGGCACTGGCAGTGGGCACAGTACAGTCTGTGGGCCTGACACTCACTGGCAGGCAACTGCAATTATATTAAAGGGTAAAAATGTAATTACTTTTTTATCTGCAAGGTACTGTGACACCCTATATGAGTGGTGGGCAGTGGGCACAGTACAGTCAGTGGGCCTGACACACACTGGCAGGCAACTGAAATTATATTAAAGGGTAAAAATTAGATTACTTTTTTATCTGCAAGGTACTGTGCCACCCGATATGACTGGTGGGCACTGGCAGTGGGCACAGTACAGACAGTGGGCCTTACACACACTGGCAGGCAACTGCAATTACATTAAAGGGTAAAAATTAAATTACTTTTTTATCTGCAAGGTACTGTGCCACCCTATATGAGTGGTGTGCACACAGTACAGTCTGTGGGCCTGCGGCCTCTCACACACGGGCAGGCAACTGTAATATATATATAGAAAAAAATAATAAAAGAAGACTGATGTACCAGCCCTATAAAGGGCTGTTTGGGGTGCTGTCAGGACGCTGTCCTTACAGCAGATGGCCCCATTCACACGAGCGAGTTTTGACGTGAACACATAGCACACGCACTGAAACCTGACCCCTTCATTTCAATGGGTGTGTGTACATGAGCGTTTTTTTTCACGCATCGCTTGTGCGTTGTGTGAAAAACGCATTGCATCTGCAAGCAAGTGCTGGTGCGTTGCGTTTTTCACTGATGGTTGCAAGGAGATGTTGTCTGTAAACATCCGTTTTTTATCACGCATGTGAAAAACGCATCAAAACGCATTGCAAAAACTGAACAACTGAACGCAATCGCAGGCAAAACTGAATGGCTTTGCCTGTCAAATCACACAGTTTTCACTGAATGCATCCACAATGCATCCGAACCTAATCTGGACACGCTCATTTGTAAGAGGCCGATGAGTCTTTGAGGACTGGAATGGACACAGAACACTGGCCTAGCTAACGCTTTCCCTATTAATTCAGCAGCAGCAGCACTCTCCCTGCTCTAACTAACACTGCAGCTTCAGAATGAATCTAAGATGAATGCTGTCCTTGCTTTTTAATAGGAGGTGGGAGGGTCTGGGAGGGAGGATATGCTGATTGGCTGGAATGTGTCTGCTGACTGTGAGGTACAGGGTCAAAGTTTGCTCAATGATGACATATAGGGGGCAGACCGAACATTGCATATGTTCGCCCACCGCGGCGAACGCAAACATGCGATGTTCGCCGCCGGGAAATCTCTCCCCCTCATGCTTTTGCTTCCCTCCCCACTCGGTGACTGGGCCACATCGTGACTCTTGATGCTGTTCACACCCTCACCACTCTGTGACTGGGCCACTTTGTTGACAACTCATTTTTTTGCTACTCTCACCAGTGTGTTCCGGAGCCACTAGTGTCCCTGTTTGGCCTTGTTGACATCACCGCTTATTTTACCATCCTTTTAATCCATCAGTAGAACCGTAAAATGAAAAACACAACAGATCCTGTCTTTGGAGCATCCATAAGGCCACAATCACATGGTAAGTATTTTGCATCAGGATTTAATCATGATTTGAAAGCCAAAAGCAGGAGTGGGTCCAAAACACAGAAGACATGCAAATATCCCCATCAGGTGTCATCTCTGTTTTGGACCAGCTCCTGTTTTTGCTTTACAAATACAAATACTGATCAATTACTGTCCAAATACTGACCGCGTGAAGTTGGATGCTTAATATACAGGATACATTCTTTTAGGGCTTTTTTTCTGAAGAGGTCAGAAGAGGGGAAAAATAAACAGTGACGTAAAAAAAAAAACCTGCTGCTGACACCCTCCCCACTCTGTCATAGGGCCACTCCTTGAATCAGATATTAACAGAATACGTTATTGATCAATCAATGTGGACACCCCCCAAATGAGACAGCTCTTTCACACTATATATAAACCATCAAAAAATGTGGTGATAAGAAAGCAGGATGCGCTCATACCCATATGCAATTGTGCATTTCTATAGGGGAGCACATCCTGCACTTGTAGTCCGTTGCTAATTGCAATCACCAGCAAAAAATGCATACAATGGATGATGCCAGCAACGGACTACAAGTACCACAATGGACATCCTACATAAGATGAAATTTATGTGGATGTGGCAAGAATTCAGAACAAACACAGAACCAGAGATAGGTGCACACTGCCGTCACACTAAACCCTCACACTGATGTTAAAAATTGAGAGTTAGTTCGACATATCCTACTAGGAGGACATGTCTTAAGCCTCGGGCACCAGCGTCAAGGTCTCTCAAGTAGCCCGAGGGCCCTAACACTCACCTACCTGCGCCATATGGGCGATATCAGGGGCCAGTGGGCAATTACAGGAGCATTAGGACGACTCACAAACATCTCCTCTGTTACCTCCAGCATGTAACCATGCTTGCAATGGGAGGTGGGAGGTGTCTATGAGCCCTACCCTAGAGGGTTTAGTGTGACGGCAGTGTGCACCTATCTCTGGTTCTGTGTTTGTTCTTTCACACTATAGTATTATCAGAGGCTTACAGAATAGGTTATCAATCAATGTGGACATAGCGGACGGTGTAAAATAAGTCAGCCCTTTCCCACTGTGTTATAATCATGGACCATTACATGGTTAAGTATATTAAACCTGACGCTAACATTTACCTGTAAAGCTGAGTTCACACTTCAGTTATTTGGTCAGTTAATTCCAGCAGTAACTGTATGGTGAGAAAAAAATCTGTGGGAAATTCTATTCTCAGATAAGGTATCATGAAGAAATCTGAACAAATAAGTAAGGTGTGATCTAAGCCTAATAGTGACGTACTTTTCTTCTACAGCTGACAGAAGTTATTCAAAACCATGTGTTTGCACTGCCACAACATATCCTAACCCCTTAAGGATCGTTTTTTTTGTTTTTTTTTGCTTGTTCGTTTTGCGTTCCCTGCCTTCCAAGAGCCATAACTTTTTCAGTTATCGGTTCACATAGCCATATGAGGGCTTGTAAATGTGGTGAAATTGCAAAAAAAAGCAATTCCACCACAGTTTTACGGGTTTTTAAATTACAACGTTTGATGTGCGATAAAACTGACCAGTTAGTTTTATTGTACAGGTCAGTACGAATTCAGCGATATGTATAGTTTTTTTTGCGTTTTGATAGTGAAAATAAAATTCAAATGTGGGATAAAATCTGTTTTACTTTTTTGTCACCATATTTTATGACCCCTATAACTTTTGGAATTATGTGTACAGAGCTTTGCGGCTCAATCTGATCTTTTCATTGATACCATTCTGTGGTGTGTGTGAGTATTTATTCACCTTTTAATTAATTTTTTTTTGAGGAAATGAAGCATCCAAAAATGGCGAATCATAGTATATAAGACCGAAAAAAGACATTTGTCCATCCAGTTCGATCTGTTTCCTATAAGTTGATCCAGAGGAAAGCAAAAAAACACCTGTGAGGCAGAAGCCAATTTTCCCCACTTAAGGGGAAAAAATTCCTTCCCGACTCCAATCAGGCAATCAGAATAACTCCCTGGATCAACGATGCATCTCAAGTAGCTATAACTTGTTATATTATTACACTCCAGAAATACATCCAGTCCCCTCTTGAATTCCTTTATTGTACTCACCATCACCACCTCCTCAGGCAGAGAGTTCCATAGTCTCACTGCTCTTACCATGAAGAATCCTTTTCTATGTTTGTGTACAAACCTTCTTTCCTCCAGACGCAGAGGATGTCCCCTCGTCACAGTCACAGTCCTGGGCATAAATAGTTGATTGTAGAGATCGCTGTACTGACCCCTGATATATTTATACATAGTTATTAGCTCTCCCCTCAGTCGTCTTTTTTTTTTAAGTGAATAACCCTAATTTTGATAACCTTTCATGGTACTGTAGTTGCCCCATTCCAGTTATTACTTTAGTGGCCCTCCTCTGAACCCCTTTCCAGATCTGCTATGTCTGCCTTGTTCACAGGAGCCCAGAACTGTACACAGTACTCCATGGGTGGTCTGACTAGTGATTTGTAAAGTGGTAGGACTATGTTCTCATGACAGGCATATATGACCTTTTTGATGCAACCCATTATCTTATTGGCCTTGGCAGCATCTGCCTGACACTGGTTTTTACAGCTTAGTTTGCTGTTTATTAAAATTCCTAGATCCTTTTCCATGTCAGTGTTACCGAGTGTTTTACCATTTGGTATGTACGGGTGACTTGCATTATTCCTTCCCCTGTGCATAACTTTACATTTGTCAGTAGTGTTGAGCGAACAGTTCGAGCATCGTTCGGGTTCGTACCGAATTTTGGGGTGTCCGGGACCCGGACCCGAACCCGGACATTTTCAAAAAAGTTCGGGTTCGGGTTCGTCGTTCGGCATGTATTTTGGCGCATTTTGAAAGGCTGCAAAGCAGCCAATCAACATGCATCATACTACTTGCCCTAAGATGCCATCGCAGCCATGCCTACTATTGGCAAGGCTGTGATTGGCCAAGTGCAGCATGTGACTCAGCCTCTTTATAAGCTTGTGCGCACGTCGGGACGTGCTCACTCCCGATGTGAATAGAACAGGGATAGACGCAGCTGATGCTAGGGCGAGAATAGGCAGGGATAATTGAATAACTGGAAGCAAATTTCTCTCCTCCACCTGTGATTCATCTGAACAACTGCAACTGAGCTGCTTTTTTGATAGGGATTGGCTATTTTTAGAGTGGCCAGAGTGATTTTTCCATCCACATGTACCTGGGCTGACCGCCGGCCGCCATTTTGCGACTTGTAGTGCTGCAGCAGAAGCTGCCACAGTGTGCATTCCAAAGCTCCAAACAAGTCAGACATCTACACCTGGGATTCAGACCAATAGCGATTTAGCAGCACAGTCCAAGGCTATTTTTTTTAAAGGTTGTGCAGACCATTTTGTGGCACATGTTACTGGGCTGATAGGCGGCGGCCATCTTGGGACTAGTGCTGCAGCACAATCTCTCCCAACGTCCATTAATCACTTGTAATAGTGGTCTGTGCCATAGAAATCCTACATCAGGGACTTGGGTGTGCTTGTGTCACCCCTACTAATACCAGTCCACCTGTAATCCACACAGTGAAAAGTAATAAAGTATTCCAGTGAGGGAATTTTTTTTTTTTATTTAAAAAAGGCCAAGTTAGTTTATCTGGCGTTCAATATACTAGATACAGTTAGGCCTGCGTTTCATACATCTGGAATTAGCAAATTAATGTGCTGGGGTTGGGAAAACATATATGTACCCATACTAGAATCTGTCAAAGAAAGCGGTACTCACATATAACAGTCATTCCATCTGTAATCCATACAGTCAAAAGACTGAAAGTATTCCAGTGAGGGAATTTTTTTTATTTAAAAAAGGCCAAGTTAGTTTATCTGGCGTTCAATATACTAGATACAGTTAGGCCTGCGTTTCATACATCTGGAATTAGCAAATTAATGTGCTGGGGTTGGGAAAACATATATGTACCCATACTAGAATCTGTCAAAGAAAGCGGTACTCACATATAACAGTCATTCCATCTGTAATCCATACAGTCAAAAGACTGAAAGTATTCCAGTGAGGGAATTTTTTTATTTAAAAAGGCCAAGTTAGTTTATCTGATGCTCAATATACTAGATACAGTTAGGCCTCGTGTTTCATACATCTGGAATTAGCAAACTAATGTGCTGGGGTTGGGAAAACATATATGTACCCATACTAGAATCTGTCAAAGAAAGCGGTACTCACATATAACAGTCATTCCATCTGTAATCCATACAGTCAAAAGACTGAAAGTATTCCAGTGAGGGAATTTTTTTTATTTAAAAAGGCCAAGTTAGTTTATCTGGCGTTCAATATACTAGATACAGTTAGGCCTGCGTTTCATACATCTGGAATTAGCAAATTAATGTGCTGGGGTTGGGAAAACATATATGTACCCATACTAGAATCTGTCAAAGAAAGCGGTACTCACATATAACAGTCATTCCATCTGTAATCCATACAGTCAAAAGACTGAAAGTATTCCAGTGAGGGAATTTTTTTATTTAAAAAGGCCAAGTTAGTTTATCTGGCGTTCAATATACTAGATACAGTTAGGCCTGCGTTTCATACATCTGGAATTAGCAAATTAATGTGCTGGGGTTGGGAAAACATATATGTACCCATACTAGAATCTGTCAAAGAAAGCGGTACTCACATATAACAGTCATTCCATCTGTAATCCATACAGTCAAAAGACTGAAAGTATTCCAGTGAGGGAATTTTTTTTTTATTTAAAAAGGCCAAGTTAGTTTATCTGGCGTTCAATATACTAGATACAGTTAGGCCTGCGTTTCATACATCTGGAATTAGCAAACTAATGTGCTGGGGTTGGGAAAACATATATGTACCCATACTAGAATCTGTCAAAGAAAGCGGTACTCACATATAACAGTCATTCCATCTGTAATCCATACAGTCAAAAGACTGAAAGTATTCCAGTGAGGGAATTTTTTTATTTAAAAAGGCCAAGTTAGTTTATCTGGCGTTCAATATACTAGATACAGTTAGGCCTATGTTTCATACATCTGGAATTAGCAAACTAATGTGCTGGGGTTGGGAAAACATATATGTACCCATACTAGAATCTGTCAAAGAAAGCGGTACTCACATATAACAGTCATTCCATCTGTAATCCATACAGTCAAAAGACTGAAAGTATTCCAGTGAGGGAATTTTTTTTATTTAAAAAGGCCAAGTTAGTTTATCTGGCGTTCAATATACTAGATACAGTTAGGCCTGCGTTTCATACATCTGGAATTAGCAAATTAATGTGCTGGGGTTGGGAAAACATATATGTACCCATACTAGAATCTGTCAAAGAAAGCGGTACTCACATATAACAGTCATTCCATCTGTAATCCATACAGTCAAAAGACTGAAAGTATTCCAGTGAGGGAATTTTTTTTTATTTAAAAAGGCCAAGTTAGTTTATCTGGCGTTCAATATACTAGATACAGTTAGGCTCATGCTTTCATACATCTGGAATTAGCAAATTAATGTGCTGGGGTTGGGAAAACATATATGTACCCATACTAGAATCTGTCAAAGAAAGCGGTACTCACATATAACAGTCATTCCATCTGTAATCCATACAGTCAAAAGACTGAAAGTATTCCAGTGAGGGAATTTTTTTTTATTTAAAAAGGCCAAGTTAGTTTATCTGGCGTTCAATATACTAGATACAGTTAGGCCTGCGTTTCATACATCTGGAATTAGCAAATTAATGTGCTGGGGTTGGGAAAACATATATGTACCCATACTAGAATCTGTCAAAGAAAGCGGTACTCACATATAACAGTCATTCCATCTGTAATCCATACAGTCAAAAGACTGAAAGTATTCCAGTGAGGGAATTTTTTTTATTTAAAAAGGCCAAGTTAGTTTATCTGGCGCTCAATATACTAGATACAGTTAGGCCTGCGTTTCATACATCTGGAATTAGCAAATTAATGTGCTGGGGTTGGGAAAACATATATGTACCCATACTAGAATCTGTCAAAGAAAGCGGTACTCACATATAACAGTCATTCCATCTGTAATCCATACAGTCAAAAGACTGAAAGTATTCCAGTGAGGGAATTTTTTTTTATTTAAAAAAGGCCAAGTTAGTTTATCTGGCGTTCAATATACTAGATACAGTTAGGCCTGCGTTTCATACATCTGGAATTAGCAAACTAATGTGCTGGGGTTGGGAAAACATATATGTACCCATACTAGAATCTGTCAAAGAAAGCGGTACTCACATATAACAGTCATTCCATCTGTAATCCATACAGTCAAAAGACTGAAAGTATTCCAGTGAGGGAATTTTTTTATTTAAAAAGGCCAAGTTAGTTTATCTGGCGTTCAATATACTAGATACAGTTAGGCCTGCGTTTCATACATCTGGAATTAGCAAACTAATGTGCTGGGGTTGGGAAAACATATATGTACCCATACTAGAATCTGTCAAAGAAAGCGGTACTCACATATAACAGTCATTCCATCTGTAATCCATACAGTCAAAAGACTGAAAGTATTCCAGTGAGGGAATTTTTTTATTTAAAAAGGCCAAGTTAGTTTATCTGGCGTTCAATATACTAGATACAGTTAGGCCTGCGTTTCATACATCTGGAATTAGCAAATTAATGTGCTGGGGTTGGGAAAACATATATGTACCCATACTAGAATCTGTCAAAGAAAGCGGTACTCACATATAACAGTCATTCCATCTGTAATCCATACAGTCAAAAGACTGAAAGTATTCCAGTGAGGGAATTTTTTTTTATTTAAAAAGGCCAAGTTAGTTTATCTGGCGTTCACTATACTAGATACAGTTAGGCCTGCGTTTCATACATCTGGAATTAGCAAACTAATGTGCTGGGGTTGGGAAAACATATATGTACCCATACTAGAATCTGTCAAAGAAAGCGGTACTCACATATAACAGTCATTCCATCTGTAATCCATACAGTCAAAAGACTGAAAGTATTCCAGTGAGGGAATTTTTTTTTATTTAAAAGGCCAAGTTAGTTTATCTGGCGTTCACTATACTAGATACAGTTAGGCCTGCGTTTCATACATCTGGAATTAGCAAACTAATGTGCTGGGGTTGGGAAAACATATATGTACCCATACTAGAATCTGTCAAAGAAAGCGGTACTCACATATAACAGTCATTCCATCTGTAATCCATACAGTGAAAAGCCATAAAGTATTCCAGTGAGGGAATTTTTTTTTTATTTAAAAAAGGCCAAGTTAGTTTATCTGGCACGGCAGGGGGCGTCATTACTGACAAGCGCAGCCGCCTGTCCACAGCCAACGTGGACAAGCTGACCTTCATAAAGATGAACCAGGCATGGATCTCACAGGACCTGTCTCTCCCTTGTGCAGAGTAGTCCTTATTAACTGCCTAAAACATGTCTTGTTGTGCTACGTGCCACTTCTTTATTTGATACAAATTTTATGAAACCCACAGTTGAATGAAACTCTTCTCTGTCTGGGCGCCGGGGCCTAACCAGATGAAAGTGGCCGGTTAAACTAACGGGTGACATGAAGCCATAACCTCTGCCATGCTACCTCTGTCTTCTGTCTGGGTGCTGAGGCCCAAGTCAAATAAAGCGGTCTTCTGCTGTGCTGGGGGATATGAAGCTAATCTCTGACCTCTCTCCTCTGTCTGGGTCCAAAGGCCTAAATCACTGAAAGAGGCCTTCTCCTGTGGTGTGTGATATGATGCCAGAATATGTGCTGTGGGGCCTCTCTCCTCTTCCTGGGTGCAGGGGTCAAATAAACTAAATTGTGGCCTACTCCTGTGGTGGTTGATATGATGCCTGATTCTCTGATGTGGAACCTCTCTCCTCTGTTTGGGTGAAGGGGTCAAAGTAACTAAATGGTGGCTTTTCCTGTGGTGGCTGATATGATGCCAGAATATGTGCTGTGGGGCCTCTCTCCTCTTCCTGGGTGCAGGGGTCAAAGTAACTCAATGGTGGCTTCTCCTGTGGTGGCTGATATGATGCCAGAATATGTGCTGTGGTGCCTCTCTCCTCTTCCTGGGTGCGGGGGTCAAAGTAACTCAATGGTGGCTTCTCCTGTGGTGGTTAGTATGATGCCAGAATATGTGCTGTGGGGCCTCTCTCCTCTTCCTGGGTGCAGGGGTCAAAGTAACTCAATGGTGGCTTCTCCTGTGGTGGCTGATATGATGCCAGAATATGTGCTGTGGGGCCTCTCTCCTCTTCCTGGGTGCAGGGGTCAAAGTAACTAAATGGTGTCTTCTCCTGTGGTGGTTGATATGATGCCTGATTCTCTGCTGTGAAACCTCTCTCCTCCATCTGGGTGTAGGGGTCAAAGTCTTTCAAAGTCGCCTTCTCCTGTGCTGATTGATATAAAGCTGATGGTTGTGCCATCTGACATGGTTGCCAGGGTCTGATTCAATGGGGGCCTACTCCTGTGGTGGGTGATCTAAATGCCTGATTCTCTGCTGTGAAACCTCTCTCCTCCGTCTGGGTGTAGGGGTCAAAGTCTTTCAAAGTCGCCTTCTCCTGTGCTGATTGATATGAAGCTGATGGTTGTGCCATCTGACATGGTTGCCGGGGTCCCATTAAATTGGGGCCTACTCCTGTGGTGGGTGATCTAAATGCCTGATTCTCTGCTTTGAAACCTCTCTCCTCCGTCCGGGTGTAGGGGTCAAAGTCTGTCAAAGTCGCCTTCTCCTGTGCTGATTGATATAAAGCTTATGCTTGTGCCATCTGACATGGTTGCCGGGGTCTGATTCAATGGTGGCCTACTCCTGTGGTGGGTGATCTAAATGCCTGATTCTCTGCTGTGTAACCTCTCTCCTCCGTCTGGGTGTAGGGGTCAAAGTAACTAAATGGTGGCCTACTCCTGTGGTGGGTGATATGATGCCAGAATATGTGCTGTGGGGCCTCTCTCCTCTTCCTGGGTGCAGGGGTCAAAGTAACTCAATGGTGGCTTCTCCTGTGGTGGCTGATATGATGCCAGAATATGTGCTGTGGTGCCTCTCTCCTCTGTCTGGGTCCAAAGGCCTAAATCACTGAAAGAGGCCTTCTCCTGTGGTGTGTGATATGATGCCAGAATATGTGCTGTGGTGCCTCTCTCCTCTTCCTGGGTGCGGGGTCAAAGTAACTCAATGGTGGCTTCTCCTGTGGTGGCTGATATGATGCCAGAATATGTGCTGTGGGGCCTCTCTCCTCTTCCTGGGTGCAGGGGTCAAAGTAACTCAATGGTGGCTTCTCCTGTGGTGGCTGATATGATGCCAGAATATGTGCTGTGGGGCCTCTCTCCTCTTCCTGGGTGCAGGGGTCAAAGTAACTCAATGGTGGCTTCTCCTGTGGTGGCTGATATGATGCCAGAATATGTGCTGTGGGGCCTCTCTCCTCTTCCTGGGTGCAGGGGTCAAAGTAACTAAATGGTGGCTTCTCCTGTGGTGGTTGATATGATGCCTGATTCTCTGCTGTGTAACCTCTCTCCTCCGTCTGGGTGTAGGGGTCAAAGTAACTAAATGGTGGCCTACTCCTGTGGTGGGTGATATGATGCCTGGTTCTCTGCTGTGGGACCTCTCTCCTTTGTCTGGGTGCTGTGGTCAAAATAATAGTAAGTGACCTTCTCCATTGGTGGGTGACTTGAAGCCTGATTCTGTGCTATGGGACCTCACTCCAATTAATATTGTTTAATTTTTATTTATTTTATGTTAACTCATCATTTCCCTATCTACATTTGTTTGCAGGGGATTTAACTACATTTTGCTGCCTTTTGCAGCCCTCTAGCTCTTTCCGGGTGTGTTTTACAGCCTTTTTAGTGCCCAAAAGTTCGGGTCCCCATTGACTTCTATGGGGTTCGGGTTCGGGATGAAGTTCGGGTCGAGTTCGGATCCCGAACCCGAACATTTTTCGAAAGTTCGGCCGAACTCGTCGAACCCGAACATCCAGGTGTTCGCTCAACTCTATTTGTCAGTGTTAAACCTCATCTGCCATTTTCTCTGCCCAAGCCTCCAATCTATCCAGATCCCTCTGTAGCAGAACACTGTTCTTTTCAGTGTTAAATACTTCACACAGTTTAGTGTCATTTAGTGTTTTCCGGGAGGGGGGGAACTCCGAGGACCCGGGTCCCATTTTGGCTGAGGGGGTAGTCGTTTCTGCTCTGTATCCTGATTTGGAGGCCGAGGTCCAGGCTGCCCAGGCAGAGGCACCTGCTCGTTGTCCTTCTGGGAAGTTGTTTGTGCCTCTTGAGTTACGTCTGAAGCTTTTTAAGGAGCATCACGATACTGTCCTTGCTGGTCACCCCGGGAGTAGAGCCACTGTTGGAGTCATTACTCGGAGATTTTGGTGGCCGGCTCTTCGTAAGTCAATGAAGGGTTTTGTGGCAGCTTGTGAGACTTGTGCTCGTGCTAAGGTCCCTCGTTCATGGCCTTCAGGTCCCCTCCTCCCCTTATCCATACCTTCCCGTCCTTGGACACACCTGTCCATGGACTTTATCACGGATCTTCCTCGTTCCTCAGGGAAGTCTGTGATCCTGGTGGTGGTGGACCGTTTTAGCAAGATGGCACATTTCATACCCTTCCCTGGATTGCCCAATGCTAAGACGCTGGCGCAAGCTTTTGTCGACCACATTGTTAAATTGCATGGCATCCCTTCTGACATTGTTTCCGATAGAGGCACGCAGTTTGTGTCCAGATTCTGGAGGGCTT
The DNA here is from genome assembly GCA_033119425.1 of Bufotes viridis. NCBI lineage: Eukaryota > Metazoa > Chordata > Amphibia > Anura > Bufonidae > Bufotes > Bufotes viridis. The sequence continues at coordinate 144,348,834 of CM065592.1, read as the reverse complement.
TCTGTTCCCGCCTGGGGGTTCGGCTGTCCTTCTCTTCTTTTCACCCGCAGTCGAAAGGTCAGACTGAACGCGTCAATCAGAATCTGGAGACATTTTTGCGCTGTTTTGTGGCAGAGAATCAGGAGGATTGGTGTTCGTTTCTGTCTCTTGCTGAGTTTGCCTTGAATAACCATCGTCATGACTCTTCTGATAAGTCACCATTCTTTGGTGCATATGGGTTTCATCCGCAGTTTGGGACATTCTCTGGAGGAGGCCCTTCTGGTTTGCCTGAGGAGGAGAGATTTTACTCCTCTTTGTCTACTATTTGGCAAAAGATTCAGAGTAATCTAAGAAAGATGAGTGAGAAATATAAGCGTGTGGCTGATAAGAGACGTGTGTCTGGTCCGGACTTGAATGTAGGCGATCTGGTGTGGTTGTCTACAAGAAATATTAAACTGAAGGTTCCCTCCTGGAAGTTGGGTCCTAAGTTTATTGGGCCTTATAAGATCGTATCTATCGTGAATCCTGTTGCCTTCCGTCTTGTTCTTCCACAGGTTTGGAAGATACATAATGTTTTTCACAGGTCTCTCTTAAAACCATATGTCCAGCCCACGATACCCTCCCCTTTGCCTCCTCCTCTGATTTTGGTTGATGGCAATCTGGAGTTTGAGGTTTCCAGAATTGTGGACTCTCGCATTGTCCGCGGTTCTTTTCAGTACCTCGTTCATTGGGAGGGTTATGGTCCTGAGGAGAGGATGTGGGTTCCGGTGTCGGACATTAAAGCCACCCGCCTCATCATGGCTTTTCATAGGGCTCATCCTGAGAAGGTGGGTCCTGGGTGTCCGGAGTCCACCTGTAGAGGGAGGGGTACTGTCACTACCAGAGTTTTGAGGAGTTCTCACAGCTCTGTTTCTCCGCCCCTGTGAGGAGGTCTTTACTTTCATTTTCACTCCTTTCCCTCTTCCCAGCTGTTCCTTCTCTGATTGATTCCTCTTCCTTTAAATCACCCCTCTTCCTGTTTCACCTTGCGGGTTATATTTCTCATTTTGAGTTGTGTCAGCCGCTGGAGTATCTACACTGCTGTGGTCTCTATTCACTGGACGTCTGTTTTGCTGAAGCAAGCAACATCGGATATTGTCTGCTGAGATTGGATCTGTCTTCACTGCTGCTGCAGCCCCTACAGATAAGTTTTCAGACATTGTTGGTTTTTGTTTGTTTGCTGACTGGATCCGAGGCGACGCCGGTTCCGTCCGTATACTGAGCAGGTAGCCGGTGGCCGTGCCCCCCCCCTTTATCATAGGGGTTTCAGGTGTCACTTAGCCTTAGGTACGCGGGCTTGCCTCGACCCACCATTAGGGTCTGGGCATGTGCATAAGCAGCGCAGGGAGAGCTCTTAGGGTCTGACAGGGGTTACCTTTTATGCTCCCCTAGTTTAGGTCCCCTCAGTAGCTTGCACTGATTGTACTCCTGTTGTTCGCATATACCCGTGACATTTGGCCACACCCAGCCATTGTTAGACTCCAGCACATTTTCTCTTTGCATTCTCTTTTCTAGTTCCCAATGTTTTGGGGTCTTCCCAAATTTATCCAAAAATAATAATAATAAAAAAAAAAAAGGAAAAAAAAAAAAAACAACGAAAACACTTCCGCTTCCGTTATCCACTTCCGCTTCCACCTACACCGCCACATCCACCGCCTCATCAACCCCCTACTCCACTTTGTCCCCCACCCCTAGTTCAAGATTATTATTTTTAAATGTTTTTATATTCTATATTATTTAACCACTCCAGGACCTCCTAACGCTCGGATGCGTCCGGCGGGTGGTCCTGTATTTCTGATCTGACGCGTCATCTCACGAGACGCGAGACTTCCTGTGAGCGCGCACGTTCACAGAGCCGCGCGTCTCAGGAGTTCTACTACAGCCTGTAGTACAACGCTGGCAGGCTGTAGATGCGAAATAAATCGCATCAAACATGTATATCAGATGCTGTTTTGTTAACAGCGTCTGATATACCTGCTACCTGGTCTTCTGGTGGTCCCATTTGCTGGGATCGACCACCAGAGGACCAGGTAGCTATGTAAAGTTGAACCAAACACTACACTAATCCCCCCCACCCCCTCTCACTTATTAACACCTTGATCACCCCATCTAGATTCCCTGATCACCCCCCTGTCACTGATCACCCCCCTGTCATTGATCACACCCCTTGTAAAGCTCCATTCAGACGTCCATATGTGTTTTGAGGATTCGTGGATTCACAGATTCGCGGATCTGATCCACGGATCTGCGGATCCGCAGATCCTCCAAACACAGACACCGGCAATGTGCTTTCCGCATTTTGCAGATCCGCACATTGCCAGAACTATATAGAATATGCTTTTCTTGTCCGCAATTGCGGACAAGAATAGGACATGTTCTATATTTTTTCGGAACGGAAGTGCAGACCCGGAAGCACGGATCCGTAATTCCAGATCCGAGCGGGACAAAGTCTGTCCCCATAGAAATGAATGGGTCCGCAATTCTGTTCCGCAAACAGAGTTGCGGACGTGTGAATGGGGCATAAGGGTCCCATATCACCACCAGTTAGTTAGCTACTTGTTAGGTAGCTAGCGCACAGCCCACCGCGCCGCAGTCACTGATTTTGGCAGAGATTTTTTCATCCACATTGATCGATGCGAATGAAAAAATCTGTGCCGTTCATTTATTTATTTATTTTCAGCCCAGAGGCTGAACGGAAAAAAAAAATCTCATTACCCGTATGCTCAATATAAGGAGAATCGCAGAAACTCCTAATGCTGGCCATACGTGTAATGATTTCGGAGACCCTCAAATGCCAGGGCAGTACAAACACCCCACATGTGACCCCATTTTAGGAAGAAGACACCCCAAGGTATTTCGTGAGGGGAATGGTGAGTTCATGTAAATTTTTTTTTTTTTTCACAAGTTAGTGGAATATGAGACTTTGTAAAAACAAAAGAAAAATATATATGTCAATTTCCGCTAACTTGTGCAAAAGTTTTTTTTTTCTGTGAACTCGCCATGCCACTCACAGAATACCTTGGGGTGTCTTCTTTCCACAATGGGGTCACTTGTGGGGTATTTATACTGCCCTGGCATTTTAGGGGTCCTAAAGCTTGAGAATCCAAATGCGTAAAAATGCCCTGTGAAATCCTAAAGGTACTCATGGGAATTTGGGCCCCTTTGCGCATCTTGGCTGAACAAAAGTGGCACACATGTGGTATCGCCGTACTCAGGAGAAGTAGGGCAATGAGTTTTGGGGTGTATTTTTATATATACCCATACTTTGTGTGAGAAATATCACTGTAAACGACAACTTTTTAAAAAAAAATTATACAAAGTTGACATTTTACAGAGATATTTCTCTCACCCAGCATGGGTATATGTAAAAATACACCCCAAAACACATTGCCCTACTTTCCTGATCTGCATGCTCATAATTGACACTTTTGCAGCCTGGAGTGTAAAGGGCCCAAATTCAGCAATACCTTTAGGTTTTACATGGCTGCTCACAATTTAGCCCCACCCAAAATGCCAGAACAGTACAAACACCCCACAAATGACCCCATTTTGGAAAGAAGACACCACAAGGTATTCGCTGAGGGGCATAGTGAGTCCATGAAAAATTAAACTTTTTGTCAAAAGTTAGCGGAAAGGGAGACGTTGTGAGAAAAAACTATAAAAAATCTATTTTCGCTAACTTGTGCCAAAAATGCTTGGAAATACCACCAAATGAAAGCTCTATTAGTGAGAAGAAAAGGAGGTAAAATTCATTTGGGTGGTAAGTTGCATGACGGAGCAAAAAACGGTGAAAGTAGTGTAGTGCAGAATTGTAAAAAGTGGCCTGGTCATTAAGGGTGTCTAACCTAGGGGGGCTGAGGTGGTTAAAGTCATTTCCATATCCACATTTGTTTGCCTGGCAATTGTCCTGCTCTTACCCCCATTTTGCTTCCTTTTGCAGCCCTCTACCCCTTACTATGACTATTTTACAGTCAGTTTAGTGCACCAAAGTTCGGGTCCCCATTGACTTCAATGGGGAAGTTGACCTGAAGTTCGGCTGAACCCGGCCAACCTGAACACCCACGTGTCCGCTCAACCCTAGTCAGGATCCATCATAATAATTGGCCAGTATTTATCAAGAATGTCTCTAATTCTTTTGTTTGCTACATCAAATGTTGAGATTATTCTAATGATGCTGGCTTTCGAAGGGCTGGAGGTTCTCGGGACTAGCAAACTGTTTCTATCCTGTATCTCCGTATGCTGAAATGCCTGCCTCAAAATGTGTATGGGGTAACCCCTTGTGGGGAGAGTGTGCAGTCATTGATTGTGATAGATAGGTCTGTTGGGGGGGGGGGGAGCAAGATGGGGGAAAGATGATGAATTCTGTTTTATCTATGTTCAGTTTTAGAAAGCGAGAGGAGAATAAGGAGGATATGCGAGATAGGCATTGTGGGATTCTGGATAGTAAGGTGGCGATGTCTGGACCAGAGAGGTAGATTTGTGTGTCATCAGCATAAAAGTGATACTTAAAGCCACGGAACTCTATAAGCTGTGCCAGGCCGAAGGTGTAGATAGAGAAGAGGGGTCCTAGGACGGAGCCTTGCAGGACACCAACAGAGAGGGAATGAGGCGAGGAGGTGGTGTGAGAGTGGGAAACACTAAATGTCCACTCTGCGAGGTATGATGTGATCCAGGAGAGGGCCAGGTCAGTGATGCCAAGAGATGAGAGCGTTTGCAACAGAAGGGAGTGGTCGACAGTGTCAAAGGCAGAGGACAGGTCAAGGAAAAGGAGTACAGAGTAATGTTTTTTGGTTTTGGTAGTTAGTAGGTCATTGGTGACTTTGGTGAGGGCAGTCTCAGTTGAGTGGTGGGGTCGGAAGCCAGATTGTAGCCGGTCAAAGAGGGAGCAGGAGGAGAGGAGAGAGGACAGTTCAGAATGGACATGTTGCTCAAGTAGCTTTGAGGCATATGGAAGAAGGGATATGGGGCGATAACTGGACAAAGAAGATGGGTCAAGTGAAGGCTTTTTGAGGTTGGGTGTAATGGTAGCGTGTTTAAAAGCAGAAGGAAGAGACCAGAGGTTAGTGATAGGTTGAAGAGATGAGTTAGGTTAGAGATGAGGTGGGATGGGATTGGGTCAAGTGCACAGGTGGTCAGATGGGATTTGGAGAGTAGAGTGGAGAGTTTTTCTTCTGTAATGGCGGAGAAGCTGGTTTTGGGAGAAGAGGACGGAGCAGCTGTGTGGAGGGTCTGTGTGTTGACTATCTTTTGTTTGAAGAATGTGGCAAAATCCTCCGCTGAGATGAGAGGAGAGGGTGGGGGCGCTGGTGGACGGAGAAGAGAATTAAATGTGTTAAAAAGCTGTTTTGGGTTGTGGGAGAGGGAAGATATGAGAGATGAGAAGTAGGCCTGTTTTGCATCAGTGAGTGAGGATTTGAAAATGAGGAGGGATTGCTTGTATGCGGTGAATTCATCTTTAGAATGGGATTTCTTCTATCGCCGCTCTGCAGCCCTGGAAGCTTGTCTGAGATTTTTGGTCAGGTTGGTGTGCCAGGGTTGTCCTTTGATTTTTCTGGTTTTGTTGTGTGTAAGTGGGGCAATAGTGTCCAGAGTTGGACTTATTGTGGTGTTATATAGGGTGGTGGCAGTATCTGGGTCTTGGAGGGAACAAATTGAAGAGAGTGGCAGAAGAGAGTCAGACAGCAAGCGAAAGTCGAGATGTTTAAGATTCCTGCGGGGGTGTGCTAGGGTATGGACCGGGGGAGTAGCAGAAGAGACCAGTGAAGAGAAGGTGAGTAGGTTGTGGTCGGATAGCGGGAGAGGCGAATTAGAAAGGTTAGATAAGGAGCAGAGGCGGGTAAAGATAAGATCCAGAGTGTGACCATCTCTGTATGGTTAGGGAATCCCAAAGAAGTGTTCTCGGAACAGGAACTCCCAACTCAGACCTATACACCTAACATTAATGCAGCCTTTAAAAACCTGACTAGGGTGTACAAAAATCAAGTTAGGTCTTGGTGGGAAGTACAAACTCTGTATATTTACCTAAAAAATAAGATGGTCCCGAGAGGGCTGAGGAATCCAGTTCTACCAAATATTAGGCTGAGGTCTGAAACATTGATGACTAAGTGGGAGAAGGAATCCATTGATTCTTCTCTATGGTTAATTAAATTTCTACTGGAGGAGGAGAGACATTCATTGACAAAAAATACAACTGAACTGAAAGAAGCCATTAAAGTGGCCAAGAAATTCTCTCCTCTACCAGATTTTACCAAAAGAGAAACTTTGTTGCAACAATCAGTGGGAAGGTTTACAGGGTATCTGAAGGAGAGAAAGCATAATCAGTTTGTCAGAGATAGTAAGGATTTCAGAGAGGGCAAGCAAGATCCTCAAATTTGCAGGTCAGAAAGTGGCTAGGAACATTGCGGAAAGCGAGACAGACCTCTCGTCCTCTGAGTACGAAACCGTACTACTGAGTATGAAATCCTGAAATAGGATCAGGAACAAATCATAATAACCGAGGGAGAGGGAGAGGCAGGGGAAAAGGCAGAGGTGCGGGTAAAGCCCGTGGCCGGGGACGTGGTAACAGTGACAGAGGACATCAGGGAGGTTTTTTAGGAACAACTCTGGGATCACTAGAACCAACTCAGGTGGTGAACGAATACCCACTCAGGAACAGGAGAGGCAACTAGGGGCCCTAATATATAGCGACACCACTCAGATTGTTAATCTCTCTAAACGGGTTTTAAACACTGCGGAAATGGCTATTCTCAATAAGGGTCTATCATTTGTACTGGAGTGTAGATTTAATCCCTTCACATGGGTAAAATATATCAATTTGTTCATCAGGAAACTCAAATGGAAAAAGTTTTTCTGTACCCATGACAGGCAACAATGTGAACAACTGGGTATTGACCTAGAGGAACTCCCAGATGTGAAACTACTGGCTGGTCTCCTGGAAGAGGGTGAAAGAGGTCTGGGTGAAGGACCATTCACTGACCTCAAATTACCATCTAAAAAATACCCCCCAATGGGAACCTATTGTCCTCTGTATGTTTTCCTCAATGTGGTCACTGAAAAAATACGGTCACTGCATGTAGAATATCCCTACCCTAGGAATGTGACAGAGCAAGAACAAATGGCACTAGTGGAATTACAGAGGGACTCAAATATTGTGAACAAATCCTCGGACAAGGGGGGTAACATAGTGATCCTTGATGTGAATATGTACATACAGATGTGTAAAAAAATCCTGGATGATAGGAACTGCTATGTGAAATTAGATCATAACCCTCTAGATGCATACAAAAATGAGCTGAAAAAGATTCTGAGTAGAGCAAAAAACCATAGACTCATAAGTGCTAGTGAGCTCACATACATTTTGCCAATGCACCCGACACTACCGGCCTTTTATAGTCTACCCAAAATACACAAGGGTATTGACCCCTTGAAGGGAAGGCCGATAGTGTCGGGTATAGGCAGCGTCACAGAGAGAATTAGTGTCTATGTGGATAAGATCTTGAGGCCTTTTGTATCCAGCCTGCCGTTGTTTGTCAGAGACTCGATGGACGTGCTGAGGAGACTGAATGACATCAGATGTGACAGTGACACCTTCCTCGCAAGTCTAGACGTGGAAGCTCTATACAGCTCCATCCCACATCAGCGAGGATGTGAAGCTGTGCAGGCATTCCTATTAGAAAGAGGCTCCCACTTTCGTGAACACAATGAGCTTATAATCACCTTGCTCAACTTCATCCTGCACCACAATGTTTTCATGTTTGACCGTTCTCTCTACCGCCAGCTCAGGGGGGTGGCGATGGGCCTTCGCCAACCTCTACCTGGGCTGGTGGGAGAGAGAGACGGTATTCAGTGACGATATGGAAGTATGGACCTCATCCATTTTACTATGGATGAGGTTCATCGATGATATCTTCATCCTATGGAGAGGCACAAAGAAACAATTCTCTGAATTTGTGTCCAAGTTAAATGTGAATACTTTGGGCCTGTACTTCACATCTGTGATTGATGACAAACATCTTGAATTCCTGGACCTTTCAATTGAAATTGATCCCTCTGGCTATCTTAAAACAAAGGTTTTTCGCAAACCTACAGCCATAAATGCGCCCTTGCGATGGGAGAGTGGACATCCTCACTCACTCAAGAGGGGCATTCCTAAGGGACAGTACCTTAGAATGAGACGAAATTGTTTTCAGTGGTCTGATTTTAAGGTATCAGCGGATGACCTCCGGAAACGATTTATGGAGAGAGGCTACCCCAAAACCGTGCTTAAACAAGCCTACCATTGTGCGGCTACATGTGATAGGGAAAATCTCCTACACCCTAAAAGTAGGACATCTGAGGATGCCCAACTGCGGATCATAGGGACCTATGATTCGGCACATAAAGAGATATGTGCACTTCTGACTGAATACTGGGATATTTTAAAAACAGACCCAGATGTTGGACACCAGATAGGAGAATATCCCCTGATTACATACCATCGTGGGGGCAACATAAAGGATCAAGTGGTCCATAGTGCATTTAACTCACCCACCTGTGAAACATGGTTGGGGGCTAATAAACCAAATGGCACATATAAGTGTGGGAACTGTATAGCCTGCAAGAAGATCCCGAAAGGGGCATACTTCACCAGTTCGACCACAGGACACACATTTAACATCAAATCCTTTATAAATTGCAAGACAATAGGGGTAGTGTACCTCGCAACCTGCATCTGTGGACTACAATATGTGGGGAAAACAAAACGCAAATTTAGGAGACGCATAGGGGAACACCTATTAAAGATCAAAAATACGACCACCAGCAAGAGGTGGAGATGTGGATACACTTCTCCTCAGGAAGGAGGCCCAGTGGATATTCACGCTTAATACAGTAAAACCAAAGGGGTTAAATGATTCTATCTCATTTGCATGTTTTATTGAATAATCAGCGGGATTTGACAAAGAATATCTACTGGAATATTCCAGTGTCCTCCGCATGTTTCTTTCACTGAGCAATACCTTTCCTCTGTAGTAGCTTTTTTATCTGCTACATGTAGCGCCATCTGAATCATCTGTCATGTCTGGGTTGACAGAAATAGGCGCTAATACTCTGATGTGCATGCGTTTTTGAATACGCATATATCAGGGTTTTACCTATCTGTTCCGACATCAATTTATGGCACCTATGTCCCCTTATAGATGAGACCTAAGCATACGTCACCATAATAAACAAAAAACACTCCCCACTGCCTTAGCCGAATAAGATGACAGAAGGAGGCGTTACCGGTATCATTTGATTGCACCTACTCTCTGCCTGTCAGAGAACAAGTGATGACGGCAGGAATGGGTGTGACTGACCGGACTGTCTGTACGCCTATTGGCCTCCTGTTGCAGGCTTGTCAGAACAAGGGGAGGGACTATCTCCTTTTAAATATCGCGCTTTTTCGGGCGCGTTTACGGCTAACACATGCCGGGAGGCTCATCTGTTTGCTGCACGAACACCATCAGAGGCGTACAGCGTTCTAATTAGCTCTGCACCTTAACAAAGTCAGCAAACTATTTTTGAGTGCTTCGTCGGGGCTACTGCATATCCACCATCAGGATTGCAGTTAACAATCTCGGCGAAAACACTCTGATCATATGCTCCTGATGAATTACCGACAATGGTCGGAAGGGAAACGCGTCGAGCATAAGCACTGCAAGAATTTAATTGCATGCTGACTCTCTTCCCATAACTTGAACCCCAATAGGGTTAATTTTACTGCTGATCAGTTCTATTATAACTGAGTGGTACATCATCCATAGGGACTGCAGCCCTGAGGGATGTGTAGGGATACACTCTTAGAATAGCAGCACCCTGTTTTTTTCTTGTACTCCTAGACACAGCAAGGAGTTCTTGTGGTAGGGTGGATGTAGGAACCAGCATAATTATTAGTCTGAACAGTTCCAATCCACTCCACCAGCCTATTAATGTGGAGATCATTCATTTTAATACTTATCAAATAAAGCGTTTTTAACGTACTTTAGATAGGCAGTAAACAAAATCTCTGTATGTGGGAGCAGAAGATCACTGTGAGAGGCCAAAGGAGGAAGAGAGTGATAGAAGTTTAGAGGCGGCTGAGTGGCAGGTGTCAATCGGGATGTTGAAGTCACCCATGATGATGGTGGGGATGTTGGCAGAAAGAAAGTGTAGGAGCCAGGTCTTAAAGTGGTCAAGAAAGATGGTGGCTGGGCCTGGGGGGCGGTAAATAACAGCTACTTGGAGGTTGGAGGGAGAGTAGATGCGAACAGAGTGTACTTCAAATAAAGTGGGTTCAGTGGAGGGTGGCAGTGGAGTTGGGCAGTAGGAGCAGGTGTCTGATAGGAGAAGACCAACTCCTCCACCATGATGCTGCCGGGGCAGGGAGTGTGAGTGAAATGAAATCCACTATACGAGAGTGCAGCAGGGGAGGAGGTGTCAGAGGCAGTGGCGGATTAACATAGGGGCGTTCGGGTCGGCAGCCCCGGGCCCAGCATCACTGGGGGGCCCAATGCCGACCCGAGCGCCCACATACTGCGGCGGGGCACGGGAGCGTATAGTTCCCTGCCCCGCCGCCTATCACCGCCATAGGCTTCAGGCCTAGTAGGCCTGAGGCCTATGTGGTGGTATAAGCCCGGCGTGCGTGATGACGTCATTGTGCGCCTGTATAGTGGCGCGCGCACACTCTGATGTACGCGCGCCTGCCACACCATTCAGCATACAGGTAAGTATTAGCTCTTTATTTTTGTGTGTGTGCTAACTTGGGGGGATATTAAGGGACAGTGGGGCATGTTTCCATGGGGGCAAATTAGTTAATGGATGGCAGTTGTGGGGGCAAAATAATGGATGGCAGTTGTGGGGGCAAATTAATGAATGGCAGTTGTGGGGGCAAATTAATGGATGGCAGTTGTGGGGAAAATTAATGAATGGCAGTTGTGGGGGCAAACTAATTAATGGATGGCAGTGTGGGGAAAATTAATGGATGGCAGTTGTGGGGGCAAATTAATGAATGGCAGTTGTGGGGGCAAATTAATGGATGGCAGTTGTGGGGGCAAACTAATTAATGGATGGCAGTGTGGGGGCAAACTAATTAATGGATGGCAGTGTGGGGGGAAATTAATGGATGGCAGTTGTGGGGGCAAATTAATGAATGGCAGTTGTGGGGGCAAACTAATTAATGGATGGCAGTTGTGGGGGCAAACTAATTAATGGATGGCAGTGTGGGGGAAAATTAATGGATGGCAGTGTGGGGGAAAATTAATGGATGGCAGCTGTGGGGGAAAATTAATGGATGGCAGCTGTGGGGGAAAATTAATGGATGGCAGTTGTGGGGGCAAACTAATTAATGGATGGCAGTGTGGGGGAAAAATAATGGATGGCAGTGTGGGGGCAAATTAATGGATGACCGTGTGGGGGCAAATTAATGGATGACAGTGTGGGGGCAAATTAATTAATAGATGGCAGTCTGGGGGAAATTGCTGTATGGGGACAGTGTGAAGGAAATTACTGTATGGGGGCAGTGTGAAGGGAAAATACTATATGGGGGTAGTGTGGGGTATTGGGGGACACTGTACAGGGATTATTACCTGGAGCACAATATAGGATGTTATTATTATTGGGGGCACTCTAGGGGACATTATAACTGCTGTAGACACTATAGGGATCTTTGGGGTCATTTATCAAACTGTTGTAGTAGAACTGGCTTAGTTGTCCATAGCAACAGATTCCACCTTTTATTTTTGACAGCTCCTCTGGAAAATGAAAGGTGGAATCTGATTGGTTGCTATGGGCAACTAAGCCAGTTCTAATTTACACCAGTTTGATAAATGACCCCAATTATGAGAAATCTAACGTGTCTGTGTAACAAACTCTGTAGGGACGAGATGCGGCGGGAGGAATTAGTCATGGCGGTCTGGGTCAACCGGAGGAGAAGAGGAAAGAGAAGATCTACATGACAGGAGAAGTCCCTGGATGTAAGAGGTATGTGGTGCTGTATTCCCCTATATGTAGAGCTGGCTCACTACTGTGACCTGCGTCTCATCTTCTCCTCCAAGTCTTTATCATAATCATATGTATTTTAAATTTGGCACCTCAAATTTAAATTTTTCACCTGCAGTCCTATGTAATAGCCCAGATAACAGTGATAACTTTCTGTGTGCAGATAATGTACATGTTCCCTGCAGTCTAGGTAACACCCCACATAACACAATAATTCACTGTGTTATGTGGGGTGTTACATAGGACTGCAGGAAACATCTATGACATCTGTACTCAGAGAGTTATGAGATGGTGGGGGTCCGACTCCTGGCAGCCCCGCCAATCAGCTGTTAGAGGAGACCGCGATGTTCCAGTGAGCGCCACAGCCTCTTTGCTCCTTACCAAGCACGGCGCTGTCCATGTGATAGCACTGTGCTTGGTATTGCAGCTCAGCCCCAATCACTCAGATAGGACAGAGCTGCAGATAGGCCATGTGAACGATGAATGTGATGTCATATGGCCTAGGAAGAGACTGTGACGCTTACAAAGCACCGCAGCCTCTTTATACAGAAAAAAAACTGAAACCTAAAATGGAGTGGGGGGGGGGGGGGCCCAAGTTGGGTAGACAGCCCCGGGCCTATCATGCACTTAATCCGCCCCTGGTCAGAGGGTGTCAGCCATGTTTCTGTGAGACCCAGAAAGGAAAGTTTTTGAGAGATAAACAGATCATGAATGTAGGACAGTTGTTACAGACAGAGCGAGCATTCCATAATGCTCCAGCAAGAGGAAACAAAGGAGCAGGTGTCAGAGGAATGGTTATTAGGTTTAAGGGGTTGCAGAAATTTGTGGAATGAGATTTGTAGTAGGAGGTAGAGGTGATAGTGGGGATAGTCCTGGATTTGGCGAGATATCACCAGCAATAAGGAGAAGCAGAGAAAGTGTTAGTAGGTGAGAAAAAGAAAGGGCAGGAGGGATCTGTGTGTGTTTGGGAATGAAGTGTTTTGCGTTGCCAAACAGGTTTGTGCAATCAGTCAGATGAGAAGGTAAGATGGAGGAAGAGATAAATAGTTCCTTGCTGGGTGAATGGATGTGGGGGTATTTTAGGAGGTTTAGGAAAAGTGGGTGGAGTAATATTAAAGATTGAAACATTGTTTACATTAACTTTTTTGTAGTTACCTTTGGTTCCCTTCTGGTACAACTCAGTATCAGCACTTAGAGTGTTGCACTTTGAAGATGTTGCATGTTGAAATGACCAAGGTCTGGAATGACCTAAGAACTTAGATTTATACCACTCAGTGTTCAATCAGGTGTAAACAAGAGGGGAGGGGGCTACTTATGGCCTAATCAAGGGAGGACCAGATACAGGAATAGTCAATGTAAACAAATACTCAATAAATCCAGCAGGGAAACAGACATTAATAGTTCAGAGTAGACATACCAAGCAATGTGAAGGAAAAAGCAGGGGTGTGGACGATATCAGACTCTGGGAAAGCTGGATGTAGCAGTTAGCTTCAGAGTAGACATACCAAGCCATGTGAAGGAAACAGGAGGGGTGTGGACGATATCAGACTCTGGGAAAGCTGGATGTAGCAGTTAGCTTCAGAGTAGACATACCAAGCCATGTGAAGGAAACAGGAGGGGTGTGGACGATATCAGACTCTGGGAAAGCTGGATGTAGCAGTTAGCTTCAGAGTAGACATACCAAGCAATGTGAAGGAAACAAGAGGGGTGTGGACGATATCAGACTCTGGGAAAGCTGGATGTAGCAGTTAGCTTCAGAGTAGATATACCTGGAGAGAAGAGAATTGGGTGATGGTCAGTAGGCAGTGATGACAAAGTGGATTCCATATCCATAATATTAATTTCTGGTATAATTCAGTATTAGCACTTTGACCCTGTACCTCACAGTCAGCAGACACATTCCAGCCAATCAGAACCCTCCCTCCCACACCTTACCACCTCCTATAAAAAAGACAGCCATTTTAGATTCAGTCTGAAGCTGCATGTTAGTGAGAGCAGGGAGACTGCAGCTGCTGTTGCGCTGATGATTCAGAATTCATAGGGAAAGCGTTAGCTAGGCCAGTGTTCTGTGTCCACAGACTCATCTGCTGTAAGGACAGCATCACAGCACCCCAAAAAGCCCATTTTAGGGCTGCTACATTAGTCTGCTTTTACTTATTTTTCTCCATCTATATATTGCAGTTGCCTGGCCTGCCCGTGTGTGAGGAGCTGCAGGCCCACAGATTGTAGTGTTCTCACTGCCAGGGCCCACCACTCATACCGTGTGGCACAGGACTTTGCATCAAAAAAAGGCATTTAATTTTTACCCTTTAATCTAAGGTTAGTTGCCTGCCAGTGTGTGTCAGGCCCACAGACTGTAGTGTGCCCTCTGCCAGTGCTGCCCATCAATCATACCGTGCAGCACAGGACTTTGCCTAAAATAAGGCACTTTATCTGTACACTTTAATCTAATTTCAGTTGCCTGCCTGCCAGTGTGTGTGTGTCAGGCCCACAGACTGTAGTATGCCCTCTGCTAGTGCCCAACACTCATACCGGGTGGCACAGTACCTAGCACGCGTAGTACTACTTATCTAAAATCCATTCAATACACGTCATGATAGGGGACGTAACAGGGATTAAACTGATGAGAATAGTACTACAGAAAATACCACTCATACCGGGTGTGACAGTAAATTGCATGGCGCAGACGCAGTGACCGTGGATTAAAACAAAGGGGATGGAGCCAGCGTTTTTTTAACCATCTCCCCGTTCGAAAAATCAATTCAATAAATGGACCCCAGATTGGGGACGTAACAGGGATTTAACTGATGAGAAGATAACTACAGAAACTAACACTCATATCGGGTGTGAGAGTAAATTGCACGGCGCAGACGCAGTGACCGTGGATTAAAACAAAGGGGAGGGAGCCAGCGTTTTTTTAACCATCTCCCCTTTCAAAAAATCAATTCAATTCACCTTTCGGGGACCCTTGGTGTTGTATGTGGCTGGGTGGAGGAAGAAACCTTCAATGACATCACGGGGACATGGCTAGCTTGGTATCCAACCTTGTGCAAATGGAATGTTTGCGGTTGTTTGCGGTGCATTAAAAGGGGAGTTTGGTCTGTCAATGTCTGTGAAGCGGGCATAACCCTTACACTACCTGATCGATACAACATCTTACCTGATCGTATACACACACTGGATGTTTTAAACCATGTTGTTCAAAAGAATTTAGGATTGTTAGAATATTTATGCCTTTTATGGATTAAAACCCAACTCTGCGTCAACTATGTAATTGTCCATGGGAGTTTTGCCATGGATCCTCCTCCGGCATGCCACAGTCCAGGTGTTAGTCCCCTTGAAACAACTTTTCCATCACTACTGTGGCTAGAAAGAGTCCCTGTGGGTTTTAAAATTTGCCTGCCTATTGAAGTCTGTGGCGGTTCGCCCGGTTCGCCCGTTCGCGAACATTTGAGGAAATTCGAGTTAGCCGTTCGCGAACAGAAAATTTTATGTTCGCGACATCTCTAATCATCAGCCAACACAAACAAGCCCTCTCACCAGCACACGAAGAGATCTGCATGAGTGGGGGCTGAGGGGCTCACCATAGCAGTCCCCCTGAGCTTGTGGAAGAACTTTGTGTCAATTCGAAAATAATTATGGGTAAGAATAAACTCAAGTAAAGTAAGCATAAAGGCATTATTTGACAAAAAAAAATGTGACCTACGTGTCTTGAGGAAGTAAGCCGCAGCAGAGATGCCCTTGGTGTGAGGGATTGAGCTATATAGTGATTCAACATCGATACTCGCCAGAGAACATGATGGATCAACTGTTAAAGTCTCAATCTTGCGCAGAAAGTCCATTGTGTCCCACGTAATAGAGGGGAGTGCTGATACAAACTGTCTCAAAATCTTATCTATATAGACACCACAGTTCTGTGTCACCGAGTTCACCTCAGACACAATAGGGCGTCTCTTAAGGGGAAAGCCCCCTATGGATCTTAGGGAGCCCATAAAATGTTGCTATCTGGGGTGAACTCAGCAAGATAAACTGGTACTCCACTTCACTTAGAACATTTCTTCGAAGGCCATCATCTAATTACACTTTCAAATCTGAAACAAATATTTCTGTCGGATCCTGTGATAAAATATGATAACAGCTACTGTCCGACAACAGATCATTACACATCTGATTAAATACATCTTGGGCCAAGATAACAAGCTTACCACCCTTGTCCATGAGTTTGATAACTATTGAAGTATCCATTTCCAAACCCATCAATGTCTCCATTTCGAGTCTAGAAAGATTATGGTATTTGATTTCTGGTTGTCCTTTATTTTTGAAATAACCATTTGGAGAAAAATATTAACATGGTCAGAGTTAGTCAAGGAGGGGCAGCTTGTTAGTCCTTGGAAGTAAGTCAGTAAAGAAACCCTCACCTGGTCCCCTTGAGCTCTCATCTTACAGGTCCATAAGAAGTCTGAGGTCTGGGTAGTCACTGGTCAAGATACCTAATTGGTCACAAGTCTGTCTATTATAATTTGTCATACTTGGCCCACGAAAATGTCTTAAAGCCAATGGTAGGAACAAAAGAAAGAACTTTCTGTAATAAACCGATCTCTATGTCACTTAGATAATGGGTAGAGAGATTTATCACTTGCAAGTTATCATTAGATTCTAATCCTCCCCACCATGGAGCAATTCCTGAGGTCGTAGGGGAGGGGTGCCCTGGTTAAAAATTTAGACTGGTTGATTGGGGCATTGGTGAAAACAGAGGCAGAGGAACATGAGAAGGAGGAATCTCCCCCACTTCCTATTTGGTTCCCCCATCTTTGCCACTTCCTACCACGTCCTCTAGTGGTGCCCCGCCCTCTCCTCTGAACCCCTTTATCCCGATAAGGTGTCGAGTCAGAGTTCAGAGGAAGAGAGTTCAGATTCTAATTGTAAAGCGGTTTTGGTTTCTAATTGATAAGCCCTATTCTCCGTAAACTCGTTTAGGTCTTTAATGAATTGCCTATGTTTACATTTATTAAGGAGGCCCTGATTTTCTTTTACTGATGCTTGCAGAGAGGTCTCCCTCTTAGCAAAATCAGGGTTGATTTTAAACCTAAGGGCTAAATCAATTAATTCTTTCAGCCGAAGAGATGATTTCTCCAAAAATCCCTTTTCCTCTTCCAAGAAGAGCGTCATAAGTCTAAGGAAACTATGTGTAAGTTCCTGCACCCAGCGTTTCAAGAGGTTAGTAGAACGTATATGTGCTGCTGGTAAAAAAAGGTATACGTAAACCCTTCAGGACAATCTTATGTTCAATATAGCTCTCCAGTGATCTAATCTCACACCAAGATTTAATGTTATCTTTGAATACTGCGTATAAATCCTTAACCACTTCAGCCCCCCTAGCTTAAACACCCTTAATGACCAGGCCACTTTTTACAATTCTGCACTTCACTACTTTCACCACTTATTGCTCCGTCATGCAACTCACCACCCAAATGAATTTTACCTCCTTTTCTTCTCACTAATAGAGCTTTCATTTAGTGGTATTTCATTGTTGCTGACATTTTTACTTTTTTTGCTATTAATAAAAATTTAACGACATTTTTGCAAAAAAAATTACATTTTTCACTTTCTGTTGTAAAATTAAAAAAACTACATTTCTATATAAATTTTTCTCTAAATTTATTGTTCTACATGTCTTTGATAAAAAAAAAATCCAATAAGTGTATATTTATTGGTTTGGGTAAAAGTTATAGCGTTTACAAACTATGGTGCAAAAAAGTGAATTTCCGCATTTTGAAGCAGCTCTGACTTTCTGAGCACCTGTCATGTTTCTTCAGGTGCTAGAATGTCAGGATAGTATAAATACCCCCCAAATGACAGCATTTTAGAAAGAAGACACCCCAAAGTATTCGCGGAGGGGCATGGTGAGTTCATGTATAATTTTATATTTTTTCACAAGTTAGCGGAAAATGACACTTTCTGAGGAAAAAAAAAATAATAATAAAGTTTCCATTTCTGCTAACTTCTGGCAAAAAAAAAAAAAAAATCTCAGACGGACTCACTATGCCCTTCAGTGAATACCTTGGGGTGTCTACTCTCCGAAATGGGGTCATTTGTGGGGTGTGTTTACTGTTCTGGCATTTTGGACGGGGCAAAATTGTGAGCAACCTTGTAAAACCTAAAGGTACTCGTTGGAATTTGGGCCCCTTTGCGCACCCAGGCTGCAAAAAAGTGTCACTCATGTGGTATCGCCGTACTCAGGAGAAGTAAGGCAATGTGTTTTGGGGTGTATTTTTACATATACCCATGTTGGGTGAGAGAAATATCTCTGTAAACTGACAACTTTGTATAAAAAAATTAAAAAGTTGTCATTTACAGAGATATTTATCACACCCAGCATGGGTATATGTAAAAATACACCCCAAAACACATTGCCCTACTTCTCCTGAGTACAGAGACACCACATGTGCGACACTTTTTTGCAGCCTGGGTGCGCAAAGGGGCCCAAATTCCAATGAGTACCTTTAGGATTTCACAGGGCATTTTTACGCATTTAGATTCCAGACTTCTTCTCATGCTTTAGGGGCCCCTAAAATGTCAGGACAGTATAAATACCCCACATGTGACCTCATTTTAGAAAGAAGACACCCAAAGGTATTCCGTGAGGGGTATGGTGAGTTCATGTAAAATTTTATTTTTTGTCACAAGTTAGTGGAATATGAGACTTTGTGAAAAACAAAAATAAAAAAATAAAATATCAATTTCCCCTAACTTGTGCCATTTATTTTTTTTCTGTGAACTCGACATGCCCCTCACGGAATACCTTGGTGTGTCTTCTTTCCAAAATGGGGTCACTTGTGGGGTATTTATACTGCCCTGGCATTTTAGGGGCCCTAAAGCGTGAGAAGAAAAAAGTGTAAAAATGCCCTGTGAAATCCTAAAGGTACTCATTGGAATTAGGGCCCCTTTGCGCCTTTTGGCTGCAAAAAAATGTCACACATGTGGTATCGCCGTACTCAGAAGAAGTAGGGCAATCTGTTTTGGGGTGTATTTTTACATGTACCCATACTGTGTGAGAGAAATATCTCTGTAAATGACAACTTTTTAAAAATGTTTATACAAAGTTGTCAATTTACAGAGATATTTTTCTCACCCAGCATGGGTATATGTAAAAATACACCCCAAAACACATTGTCCTACTTCTCCTGAGTATGGCGATACCACATGTGTGCCACTTTGTTGCAGCCAAAATGCGCAAAGGGGCCCAAATTCCAATGAGTACCTTTTAGGAGGGCATTTTTACGCATTTTTCTTCTCATGCTTTAGGGCCCCTAAAATGTCAGGGCAGTATAAATACCCCACATGTGACCCCATTTTGGAAAGAAGACACCCCAAGGTATTCCGTGAGGGGCATGGCGAGTTCATAGAAGATTTTTTTTTTGGCACAAGTTAGCGGAAATAGATTTTTTATTGTTTTTTCTCACAAAGTCTCCCTTTCCGCTAACTTGTGACAAAAAGATCAATTTTTCATGGACTCACTATGCCCCTCAGCGAATATCTTGGGGTGTCTTCTTTCCAAAATGGGGTAATTTGTGGGGTGTTTATACTGTTCTGGCATTTTGGGTGGGGCTAAATTGTGAGCATCCCTGTAAAACCTAAAGGTACTCGTTGGAATTTGGGCCCCTTTGCGCACCCAGGCTGCAAAAAAAGTGTCACTCATGTGGTATCACCGTATTCAGGAGAAGTAGGACAATGTGTTTTGGGGTGTATTTTTACATATACCCATGTTGGGTGAGAGAAATATCTCTGTAAATTGACAACTTTGTATAAAAAAATTTAAAAAGTTGTCGTTTACAGCGATAGTTCTCACACACAGTATGGGTATATATAAAAATACACCCCAAAACACATTGCCCTACTTCTCCTGAGTACGGCGATACCACATGAGTGACACTTTTTTGCAGCCAAGATGCGCAAAGGGGCCCTAATTCCAATGAGTACCTTTAGGATTTCACAGGGCATTTTTACGCATTTGGATTCTCACGCTTTAGGACCCCTAAAATGCTAGGGCAGTATAAATACCCCACAAGTGACCCCATTTAGGAAAGAAGACACCCCAATGTATTCGGTGAGGGGCATGGCGAGTTTACAGAAAAAAAAAATTTTGGCACAAGTTAGCGGAAATTGATATATATATATATATTTTTTTTTTTACAAAGTCTCATATTCCACTAACTTGTGACAAAAAATAAAATTTTACATTAACTCACCATACCCCTCATGGAATACCTTGGGGTGTCTCCTTTCTAAAATGGGGTCACATGTGAGGCTTTTGTACTGCTCTGGCATTGGAGGGTCTCCGCAATCATTACACGTATGGCCAGCATTAGGAGTTTCTGCTATTCTCCTTATATTGAGCATACGGGTAATGAGATTTTTTTTTTTTCCATTCAGCCTTTGGGCTGAAAAAAAAAAAAAAATGAACGGCACAGATTTTTACATTCGCATCGATCATCGTGGATGAAAAAATCTCTGCCAAAATTAGTGACTGCGTTGCGGTGGGCTGGGCGCTAACCAAGTAGTTAACTAACTGGCGGTGATAAGGGACCCTTATGCCCCATTCACACGTCCGCAACTCTGTTTGCGGAACGGAATTGCGGACCCATTCATTTCTATGCGGACAGACTTTGTCCCGCTCGGTTCCGGAATTGCGGATCCCCACTTCCAGGTCTGCACTTCCGTTCCGCAAAAATATAGAACATGTCCTATTATTGTCCGCAATTGCGGACAAGAAAAGGCATTTTCTATATAGTTCTGGCAATGTGCGGATCTGCAAAATGCCGAAAGCACATTGCCGGTGTCCGTGTTTTGCAAATTTATTTCGCATCTACAGCCTGCCAGCGATTGATCATCGCTGGCAGGCTGTAGTACAACTCCTGAGACGCGAACTTATGTGAACGCGCGCACGTTTACAGCAGATCTCGCCTCTCGCGAGATGACGCGCCGCCGCGTCAGAGAGGAACAGACCTGCCGCTGCCTGGACACATCCCTGCGTTAGGCGGTCGGCAGGCGGTTAAAGGGATTCTGTCGCCACATATAATCCCTATGAGCTAAACATATGCTCATGTCCAGGGTTATAATAGGATCCCTAAGGTGGCCTTATAAACCCTATTTGTGGCTTTATTGTGCTAAAAAACAGGTTTTACTAACCTGTCAATCAATGAATTAAGGTGCCCAAGGGGAGGTCCGTGGATCCATGGTGCCCGGCCGTTCGCTGCCCAGCGCCACCTTCTTCACCTCTGCGCCGCCTCTCCCTCTTCCTCTGTCCCCCTCCTCCTGCTTTCAGATCATGGGCACAGGCTCGGGCTTGAGCGAAGTGCGCATCAGGCAGGCACATTCGCACTTCGCAAACAGAAGCCGATGCCAGCAGTCCGGCTTTGCGCCCGTGCAGACTGCTGGCATCGGCTTCTGTTTGCGAAGTGCGCATGCGCCGGCCTGGTGCCCACTTCGCTCAAGCCTGAGCCTGTGCGCACACGCAGGATCTGAAAGCAGGAGGAGGGGGACAGAGGGAGAGGTAGCGCAGAGGTAAGAAGGCGGCGCTGGGCACCGAATTCATTGATTGACAGGTTAGTAAAACCTGTTTTTTAGGATAATAAAGCCACAAATAGGGTTTATAAGGTCACCTTAGGGATCCTATTATAACCCTGGACATGAGCATATGTTTAGCGCATAGGGGTTATATGTGGTGACAGAATCCCTTTAAATGCTAATTTGCAAGTTGCTGATGTAGAAGGACTAGAAATCTCCTGTTCTGAAAATACGTCTTTAGAGTGCCTCCATAACCAAGATGCCAAAGAAAAAAACTGAAAAAAACAAAATACAAATTGTCGGTCATGCAAAAATCAAAGTATTATCACAGAAAGCAAAAACCAATTAAAACCACTTTTAATATATATTATATAAAAAGTGCCCAATTAAGGATATCAATGTATATCCCAACGAAGCACTGCTATACCCATAATCAGTGATAAACTTGGCATCAGGGGCAAATAAGGGCTACATAACAGGAAATCTAACCCTGTCGGAACCCCAAATGGTGGCTCAGCCCAGAGGCACACCCTAATGGTGGATGCCCTCTGTCCTTGTACCTAAGCCTAATATGCCCCTAGAAGCCCAAACAGAATTTTGAAAAAATATAATACCCTAAATCCTGACTTGTTTCCCCAAGTAGATTGATATAGGATCATCAGCAGTCAGTTTGTGTTGACGTCACTGATTACTTTGCCCTTCCTCTGATCCATCAGAACAATAACCCCCAAAAAACGGGTCCTGTCTGTTGAGCAACCGCCTTCACTCGGTCAGCATTTGGTCAGTAATTAGTGATGAGCGGGCATGCTCGGCCGAGTGTTGGTTCGGCTCGAGCATTGCTATGCTCGGCGCTCGGCTTTACTCGCCCGAGCACCACGTGTATTAGTTGCATTGCTCGAGTCTCCTCTCCGCACGTTTGGCACCTTCTAAGCACCCATTCAAGGTCCAGGTAAGTAATTCCCCTCAGTGTAAGGCCATAGCAATGTTAGCTGTAAGCCTTACACTGATTGGCTGGCCGGAACACGTGATACCATTTCATATAGGAGCTGAGGTCCGGCGCTCGGCTCTTTCAGCCTCAGGGAGAGCAGACAGTAAGCAGAGACAAATAGCGTTTTGCTCTAAACCTACTGATTTCACTCCAAAAACCTTATTGAAAGACTCATTTTAAGGACTGGAGTGTGTGTTTAACAGCAGTGCAGCACCTTTTTTTTTTTAAGAAGGGGGTTAATTAAGCACTATCAGGGGCAGGCGTCACCAGGAAGGGACAGATAAGTGTAGGGCTTGAAAATTGCTTTGATCACTTCTAGAGAGAAAGATCTCCGATTAGCGACATCTACAATACGCCATCATTAAGCAGTGTGTTGGGCAGATACTATCAAAAGGGGATTATTCCCTACAGTGTTCCTTGGTACTGAGATATACACTGCACCATCATAACACAGTGTGTTGGGCAGACATTATAAAAGGGGGCTTATTCACTACAGTGTTCCTTGGTACTGAGATATACATTGCACCACTATAAATCAGTGTGTTGGGCATACATTATTAAAAGGGGCTTATTCACTACAGTGTTCCTTGGTACTGAGATATGCACTGCACCATCATAAAGCAGTGTGTTGGGCAGACATTATAAACAGGGGCTTATTCACTACGGTGTTCCATGGTGTGTACTGTAAAAATTACATTATCTCTGGGCTAGTGTGGTGCCAAAAGCTTGTATTTCTCTGTCTCCTGTACATTACAGAAAGCAAATACAGTGTGTACTGTAAACATTCCATTATCTCTGGGCTAGTGTGGTGCCGAAAAATTGTATTTCTGTCTCCTGTACATTACAGAAAGCAAATACAATGTGTACTGTAAAAATTACATTATCTCTGGGCTAGTGTGGTGCCGAAAAATTGTGTTTCTCTGTCTCTTGCAAATTACAGACAGCAAATACAGTGTGTACTGTAAAAATTACATTATCTCTTGGCTAGTGTGGAGGATGCTTTGAAAGTGGCACACGAGGTAATGGGGGAGGAGATGACACAGGGTGATAGCCAGACCTCCCCCAGTTCGTCTTCTCAGCGCGAATTGGGCCATGAAGAGGAGGAGGAGCTGGAGACGCTTGCCTCTGCTACAGAGGCTAGTACCCATGGAACTTAAATTCCATCTGTTCAGCGTGGATGGGCAGAAGAGGAGGAAGAGGAGGATGAGGGTATGGAGAGTCATCCTGAAGTTGACATCGACGTCTTGCCCGTTGGTACTCTGGCACACATGGCTGATTTCATGTTAGGCTGCCTTTCCCGCGACCCTCGCGTTATACGCATTTTAGGTACAAACAAAAAAAAATTTTTTTAACAGCACTCTGCAACCAGAACTCTGTCCTGCCTCTATGACAGAAGCTGTAAGAGGTAGTTGGTGTACATTTTGATCAAAAGGTAATAAGCCATTCGTCACGCCAAGGCCCCCTCGTGAGTGGTCCTAATGCTAAATCCTACCTGTTATGGGCCATGACAGCCACATAAAATCCAGGGAGTGCGGGCCCAGAATGCATGCCGGGATCAACCATACTTATTAACCCTTTCTGGTGCTAAAATAGCCTCCATTAGATCCAGAGATACAGGTACCAACATGCATGCTGAGCCCACTGTGTACTCCTGGAACCGGATGGTTACTAGCAGACACTATGAAAGCAAGTTCAGTTTTGTACTCACTCTGATTATAACAGCCTCCATTAGATCCAGGGACGCAGGCAACAACATGCATCAGTTTTGTACTCACTCTGATTAAAAGCAGCCTCTAAGGCAGAAAAACTAGTGGCTTATTACCCTTTGATCAAAATGTACACTAACTACCTCTTACAGCTTCTGTCATAGAGGCAGGGCAGAGTTTTGGTTGCAGAGTGCTGTTAAAATTTTTTGTTTGTATATATATATATGCCACAGTAACGTGCACCTGCAGACAGGGACGTGCTGACTGACCCCCAATTTGTGTTTCTATACGCATTTTAGGTAACACAGATTACTGGGTGTTCACCCTTCTCGACCCCCGCTACAAAGAGAACTTCTCATCTCTGACTCCTGTGGTGTAGAGGACAAGTAGAACCGTGCAATACCAGAAGGTACTTGTTGACAGATTGCTCCAAAATTTTCCATCTGACAATGCGGCTGCCAGAGTCCGTACTTCCTTATGCAACCGAGGAAGGGAGACAAAGGGGAACACACAGTAGTTCCAACAGAGGCAGGGCAACACTTTCCAAGGCATGGGACACGTTCATGACACCCCGCCAGCAACCTCACCCTGAATAGCGGCCTAGTGCTACAAGGAGGGAAAGTTTTGGAAGATGGTAAAGGAATAAATTGCAGACTGTGTCAGCATCCTAAATGATCACTCAGTGCCTTACAACTACTGGGTGTCCAAGCTGGAAACGTGGCACAAGCTTGTGCTCTACGCCTTGGAGGTGCTGGCCTGCCCTGCCCCCAGCGTATTTTCTCGGCGTGTATTTAGTGCTGCTGGTGGCATTATAACAGATAAGCGTATCCGCTTGTCCACTGACAATGCGGAAAGGTTGACTTAGATAAAAATAAACAAGGCCTAGATTGCCCCTGACTTCTCCACTCCACTAGAGGAAAGCTGAGCTAATGAGGAACAAAAACGCAATTTACATGTATGCTTTATAATGTACTCAATCCTCAAGTTCTGACTTTTTCACACCTTTCACCGCAAAAAAAGGGTATGTTTGAATCTCGTTTTCACATCTGCCTCCTCCTCCGACTCCTCTTCCATACAGAATATATATGCCCTCACTACAATCTTTTGTAGAATTCGCTAGGCTTCAGGCTCTCACCTCCAATGCTTTATACCGTCTGCTCACCTGAAGGCCATTACTGCAATGATTTATGGGATTAGCTAGGCTTCAGGCCCTCACCTCCAATGCTTTATACCGTCAGCTCACCTGTAGGCCATTACTGTAATATTTTATGGGGTTCTTTAGGCTTCAGGCCCTCACCTCTAATGCTTTATACCGTCTACTCAACTGTAGGCCATCACTGCAATGATTTATGGGGTCCGCTCGCCTTCAGGCCCTCAACTATAATGTTTTAGACGGTAACCAGCATGCCCTTGCTCCAAATGTTTTTGAGGGTCACCAGTAGGCCATCAATGATAATTTTTCAAGGGTGTGTATGATGCCCTCCTTTATGTGTACTAAAGGGTGTATTGGAGTGCTGCTTCCTTGTAATTTTTGGCAGCCCTTTCACTTAGTGCTTAGGCTTTATGAGTGCAGCAGTGTACCTGAACAATTGTAGCACCATGTGAATGAGGCCCTCCTTAATGTTATAAGAATCAAGTTGCGGTATGGACGCCACATATGGTTGGGCGATGTGGCGTCCATACCGCAACTTGATTCTTATTTAAACTCCACTCTAGAATCTTTATCTTTCACATTACACTATAATGTGAAAGAGATTCACTTTTTGGATCTGTGCCTCAGGGGGGATCCCTCCACATGTGAAATTGTCACATAGCCCAAAGAACTAGCAGGTAACACTATTCTCCATGCTGGTTCGTGTCACCCTGCCCATGTAATACAAAACATCCCATTTGGTGAATTAATACGAGCTCGCCGCAACTGTTCTAACATGGTGTCCTATAACAAAGAATACCATGATATTAGAGGCAGATTGCACCGCAGAGCCTATCCCCATGCCACTATTGATCGGGCACATAAAGTATTACCTCTGGACAGAAAACCTCTAATTTTTCCACATACCAGCAAGATGTCTGACCCCTGCTCTCACGGCCAACAAGCTACTACTTTTGTCACACAATATAGCCAAGAATATCCTGCTGTCTGCAAAATCATCAAAAAATATTTTCCTATTCTGGCTAGTGATGAGCAGTGGTCTGATATCGTGTCTGGAGGCGTTAGGTGTGCAGCTAAAAAAGCTACTACTGTGGGCAACCTAATCAGCCCGAGTTTGTTTCTTTCATCCAGTTCCAATAATTTGCAGCCTATTTGGTTAAACTGTAAAGGCTGCTAAAATATGGACACCGAAGATGTATCTGTTGCTCTCATATTATGGTGAACAAAACCTACATATCTACCACCAACAACAATGAATTTGTTATACAATCATACATCAATTGCAACACCAAATATGTCATATATTTGATTACCTGTAATGTATGCCAACTTCAATATGTGGGATGCACAACGGGCCCGTTAAAGAACAGAATTCGCAGACATCTTTCTGATGTTCCATTTTTTGATAAACGCAATGTTTCAGCCGTAAGTTCGCATTTTGCTATAGTCCATGCAGGGGACGTGTCGCACTTGCGAGCCCAAGGCATAGAAAGAGTCTCCTTAACGCTGAGAGGGGGAGATCATAGGAGGAAGCTTCTCAATAGAGAAGCTTTCTGGATTTTCAAATTGGGAACCAGACAGCCGTATGGTCTGAACAAGCGCCTAGACCTCATATTACAATATTGAGAGGACTCTCCTTCTATGCCTTTTCTTGGTTTGTAGTGAAGCAGATGTATATCTATATTTTTTTTTCTACCCACTATGATATTGCTTATATCATGCATTGTTCTGGGTTTCTCTTTCCTTTCTGCGATAGTCCATGCAGGGGACGTGCCGCACTTGCGGGCCCAAGGCATAGAAAGAGTCTCCTTACCGCTGAGAGGGGGAGATCATAGGAGGAAGCTTCTCAATAGGGAAGCTTCCTGGATTTTTAAATTGGGAACCAGACAGCCGCATGGTCTGAACAAATGCCTAGACCTCATATTACAATATTGAGCGGACTCTCCTTTAGTGTTGAGCGAACAGTTCGAGAATAGTTCGGGTTCGTACCGAATTTTGGGGTGTTCGGGACACGGACCCGAACCCGAACATTTTCAAAAAAGTTTGGGTTTGTTGTTGGGCGATTTCTTCCCGCTTTCTGAAGGGCTGCACAGCAGCCAATCAGCTAGCGTTTTACTTCTTGCACTCCTACTAATGGCATGGCTGTGATTGGCCAAGTGCAGCATGTGACCCAGCCTCTATTTAAGCTGGAGTCACGTAGCGGCGCTTGTCACACTGCTCTGATTAGTGTAGGGAGAGGACGCAGCTGCTGTGAGGGTGAGATTAGGCAGGGTAAAGTCAGCAAAATCACCTAATGAAGTGATCGATCTACAGCTGTGAATGATTCAACTTCTGCTAGTTACTTGCTCACTAGTTTTTAGGCTGCACAGAGCGTTTTTCTGTCACTTTTTTTCTGGGGTGATCGGAGGCCATTTTGTGACTTGTGGTGCACCAGAACAAGCTGCCACCAAGTCCATCAATCCATCAATACTAGTTTTTTTTTTGCTATATCCTACATCAGGGGCTTGGCTGTGCTAATTGTCACCCCTAGAAACTCAGGTTAGTAATTTCTATATTTTATTAAGGGGTTAAATACAATTGCCAAAATACCAATCCCCTAAATCAGGTGTTCCAGCTTTGGCTAGCCAAGTATAATACTGTCTGGCAAAGGATAGAATATTTTCTGTGGTGAAATTCAATTGCCAAAATAGTAATACCATAAATCTGGTGTCCCAGCACTGGCTGGCAAACTAGAATAGTGTCCGCCAAAACATATATTTTGTTCTGGGGTGAAATTCACTTGCCAAAATAGCAATCCCCTAAATCTGGAGTCCCAGCACTGGCTGGCAAACTATAATAGTGTCCGCCAAAACATATATTTTGTTCTGGGGTAAAATTCACTTGCCAAAATAGCAATCCCCTAAATCTGGAGTCCCAGCACTGGCTGGCAAACTATAATAGTGTCCACCAAAACATATATTTTGTTCTGGGCTGAAATTCAATTGCCAAAATAGCAATACCATATATCAGTGGTTTCAGCTGTTGCTGGCAAAGTATAATAGTGTCCGCCAAAACATTTATTTTGTTCTGGGGTGAAATTCAATTGCCAAAATAGCAATACCCTGATTCTGGTGCCCCAGCTGTTGCAGGCAAGTGTTAATCTGTACGTAAAAGGGTATATTTTGTTCTGGAGTGAAATTCAATTACCAAAATAGCATTACCCTGAATCTTGTGTCCCAGCTGTTGCAGGCCAAGTGTTAATCTGTCCGTAAAAGGGTATATTTTGTTCTGGGGTGAAATTCACTTGCCAAAATAGCAATCCCCTAAATCTGGTGTCCCAGCACTGGCTGGCAAACTATAATAGTGTCCGCCAAAACAAATATTTTGTTCTGGGGTGAAATTCAATTGCCAAAATAGCAATACTCTGAATCTGGTGTCCCAGCACTGGCTGGCAAACTATAATAGTGTCCGCCAAAACATATATTTTGTTGTTGGGTTAAATTCAATTGCCAAAATAGCAATACCATAAATCAGTGGTTTCAGCTATGGCTGGCAAAGTATATTAGTGTCCGCCAAAACATATATTTTGTTCTGGGGTGAAATTCAATTGCCAAAATAGCAATGCCCTGAATCTGGTGTCCCAGCTGTTGCAGGCCAAGTGTTAATCTGTACGTAAAAGGGTATATTTTGTTCTGGGGTGAAATTCAATTGCCAAAATAGCAATACCCTGAATCTGGTGTCCCAGCTGTTGCAGGCCAAGTGTTAATCTGTACGTAAAAGGGTATATTTTGTTCTGGGGTAAAATTCAATTGCCAAAATAGCAATCCCCTAAATCTGGTGTCCCAGCACTGGCTGGCAAACTATAATAGTGTCCGCCAAAACATATATTTTGTTCTGGGGTGAAATTCAATTGCCAAAATAGCGATACCATAAATCAGTGGTTTCAGCAGTGGCTGGCCAAGTTTAATAGTGTACGGCCAAGGATATATTTTTTTTTCTGGGGTGAAATTCAATTGCCAAAATAGCAATACCCTGAATCTGGTGTCCAAGCTGTTGCAGGCCAAATGTTAATCTGTCCGTAAAAGGGTATATTTTGTTCTTGGGTGAAATTCAATTGCCAAAATAGCAATACCATAAATCAGTGGTTTCAGCTGTGGCTGGTAAAGTATAATAGTGTCCGCCAAAACATATATTTTGTTCTGGGGTGAAATTCAATTGCCAAGATAGCAATACCCTGAATCTGGTGTCCCAGCTGTTGCAGGCCAAGTCTTATAATCAGTCAGTAAAAGGGTATAATTTGTTCTGGGGTGAAATTCAATTACCAAAATAGCAATACCCTGAATCTGGTGTCCCAGATGTTGCAGGGCAAGTGTTAATCTGTCGTAAAAGGGTATATTTTGTTCTGGGGTGAAATTCAATTACCAAAATAGCAATACCCTGAATCTGGTGCCCCAGCTGTTGCAGGCCAAGTGTTAATCTGTCCGTAAGAAGGTATATTTTGTTCTGGGGTGAAATTCAATTACCAAAATAGCAATATCCTGAATCTGGTGTCCCAGCTGTTGCAGGCCAAGTGTTAATCTGTGCGTAAAAGGGTATATTTTGTTCTTGGGTGAAATTCAATTGCCAAAATAGCAATACCATAAATCAGTGGTTTCAGCTGTGGCTGGCAAAGTATAATAATGTCCGCCAAAACATATATTTTGTTCTGGGGTAAAATTCAATTGCCAAAATATCAATACCCTGAATCTGGTGTCCCAGCTGTTGTAGGCCAAGTGTTAATCTGTACGTAAAAGGGTATATTCTGTTCTGGAGTGAAATTCAATTACCAAAATAGCAATATCCTGAATCTTGTGTCCCAGCTGTTGCAGGCCAAGTGTTAATCTGTGCGTAAAAAGGGTATATTTTGTTCTGGGGTGAAATTCAATTGCCAAAATAGCAATGCCATAAATCAGTGGTTTCAGCTGTGGCTGGCAAAGTATAATAGTGTCCGCCAAAACATATATTTTGTTCTGGGGTAAAATTCAATTGCCAAAATATCAATACCCTGAATCTGGTGTCCCAGCTGTTGCAGGCCAAGTGTTAATCTGTACGTAAAAGGGTATATTCTGTTCTGGAGTGAAATTCAATTACCAAAAGAGCAATACCCTGAATCTTGTGTCCCAGCTGTTGCAGGCCAAGTGTTAATCTGTCCGTAACAGGGTATATTTTGTTCTGGGGTAAAATTCACTTGCCAAAATAGCAATCCCCTAAATCTGGAGTCCCAGCACTGGCTGGCAAACTATAATAGTGTCCGCTAAAACATATATTTTGTTCTGGAGTAAAATTCACTTGCCAAAATAGCAATCCCCTAAATCTGGTGTCCCAGCACTGGCTGGCAAACTATAATAGTGTCCGCCAAAACATATATTTCGTTCTGGGGTGAAATTCAATTGCCAAAATAGTAATACCATAAATCAGTGGTTTCAGCAGTGGCTGGCCAAGTTTAATAGTGTACGGCCAAGGATATATTTTTTTTCTGGGGTGAAATTCAATTGCCAAAATAGCAATACCCTGAATCTGGTGTCCAAGCTGTTGCAGGCCAAATGTTAATCTGTCCGTAAAAGGGTATATTTTGTTCTGGGGTGAAATTCAATTGCCAAAATAGCAATACCATAAATCAGTGGTTTCAGCTGTGGCTGGCAAAGTATAATGGCTTCCGCCAAAACATATATTTTGTTCTGGGGTGAAATTTAATTGCCAAGATAGCAATACCCTGAATCTGGTGTCCCAGCTGTTGCAGGCCAAGTGTTAATCTGTCCGTAAAAGCGTATATTTTGTTCTGGAGTTAAATTCAATTGCCAAAATAGCAATACCCTGAATCTGGTGTCCCAGCTGTTGCAGGCCAAGTCTTATAATCAGTCCCTAAAAGGGTATATTGTGTTCTGGGGTGAAATTCAATTGATAAAATAGCAATACCCTGAATTTGGTGTCCCAGCTGTTGCAGGCCAAGTGTTAATCTGTCCGTAAAAGGGTATATTTTGTTCTGGGGTGAAATTCAATTACAAAAATAGCAATACCCTGAATCTGGTGTCCTAGCTGTTGCAGGCCAAGTGTTAATCTGTCCGTAAAAGGGTATATTACACTCAAGGTGTATATTCAAGTGCTGAGAGGGTCATCCCCATTAACTTCACACGCTACCGTGCATCTCCCATTGTATTTCTGTCCGTTAAAGGGTATATTACACAAAGTGTTAAAATACAATTGCTGAAGGCATAATCCTACATATTTTTTCTCACGCTACTGTGCATCTCCAAGTGTAAATTTGTCCATAAAAGGATAGGAGGTTTCAGCTGCGGCTGGCCAAGTTTAATAGTGTCCGGCAAAGGATAGATTTTTTTTCTCGTGTGAAATACAGTTGCAAAAATAGAAATAACGTAAATCTGGTGTTCCAGCTGTGACTGGACAAGTTTCATAGTGTCCGTCAAAGGATATATTATTTTCTGGGGTGAAATTCAGTTGCAAAAATAGGAATATCGTAAATCTGGTGTTCCAGCTGTGACTGGACAAGTTTCATAGTGTCCGTCAAAGGATATATTATTTTCTGTGGTGAAATTCAGTTGCAAAAATAGAAATACCGTAAATCTGGTGTTCCAGCTGTGACTGGACAAGTTTCATAGTGTCCGTCAAAAGATATATGATTTTCTGGGGTGAAATTAATTTGCAAAAATAGAAATACAGTAAATTTGGTGTTCTAGCTGTGGCTGGACAAGTAGTTTAATAGTATCCGTCAAAGGATATATTTTGTTTTGGGGCGAAATTCAATTGCCAAAATAGCAATACCCAAAATCTGGTGTTCCAGCTGTTTAAGGCCAAGTGTAAATCTGTCCGTAAAAGGGTATATTACACTCAGCATCCATCTCCAAGTGTATTTCTTTCCGTTAAAGGGAATATTACACAAAGTGTTAAAATACAAGTGCTGAATGCATAATCCAATATCTTTTTTCACACGCTACTGTGCATCTCCAAGTGTAAATCTGTCCGTAAAAAGATACCTTTCATCCAGGGCCTAAATACTAGCCCTACAATAGATATTCCCCTAAATCAGTGGTTACTGCTGTGCCTGGATTAGTGTAATATGGTACATAAATAAATAGGCAGATAGTGTTAGGTGCCTGTAAAAAAAGGCCTGAATTTGAAATCAATACATTGGGCCAAATATTATTTTTCTTATTGTGGTGCTTGGTGAACGGAAACAATGAGGAAAACATCTAGTAAGGGACGCGGACCCGGTCGTGGTGGTGTTAGTGTACCTCTGGTGCTGGGAGAGGATGTGGCCATTCTGCCACAGCCACACGTCCTAGTGAACCAACTACCAGGGTCCAGTACCCGCCAGAATTTACAGCGATATTTGGTGGGGCCCAATGCCGTTCTAAGGATGGTAAGGCCTGAGCAGGTACAGGCGCTAGTCAATTGGGTGGCCAACAGTGGATCCAGCACGTTCACAACATTATTTCCCACCCAGTCTTCTGCAGAAAGCGCAAAGGTGGTGCCTGAAAACCAAGACCATCAGTCTGTCACATCACCCCCATGCATGTCAGGGAAACTGTCTGAGCCTCAAGTTATGCAGCAGTCTCTTATGCTGTTTGAAGACTCTGCTGTCAGGGTTTCCCAAGGGAATCCACCTAGCCCTTCCCCAGTGGTGGAAGACATAGAATGCACTGATGCACAACCACTGATGTTTCCTGATGGGAATACCACCTCATCGGGGTCCGCACGTCTCTGATGATGACGAAACACGAGTGCCAACTGCTGCGTCTTTCTGCAGTGTGCAGACCGAACAAGAGGTCAGGGAGGAAGACTGTGTGGAAGACGATGCAGGGGACGATGAGGTCCTAGACCCCACATGGAATGAAGGTCGTGCCACTGACTTTCATAGTTCAGAGGAAGAGGCAGTGGTGAGACCGAGCCAACAGCGTAGCAAAAGAGGGAGCAGGGGGCAAAAGCAGAACAGCCACCGCCAAGAGAGTTTGCCTGCTACTGGCCACCACCACCAGGGACCGAGCACCCCAAAGACAGCTTCAAGGAGTTCCCTGGCATGGCACTTCTTTAAACAATGTGCTGACGACAAGACCCGAGTGGTTTGCACGCTGTGCCATCAGATCCTGAAGCGAGGCATTAACGTTCTGAACCTTAGCACAACCTGCATGACCAGGCATCTACATGCAAAGCATGAACTGCAGTGGAGTAAACACCTTAAAAGCAAGGACCTCACTCTGGCTCCCCCTGCTCCCTCTTCTGCTGCTGCCTCGGCCTCTTCCTCCGCCTCGGGAGGAACATTGGCACCTGCCGCCCACCAAACAGAGGATGTGCCACCGACACCATTACCTGCGTCACCAAGCATCTCCACCATGTCACACGGCAGTGTTCAGCTCTTCATCTCACAAACTTTAGAGAGAAAGCTTAAATTCCCACCTAGCCACCCCCGAGCCCTGGGCCTAAATGCCAGCATTTCTAAACTACTGGCCTTTGAAATGCTGTCATTCAGGCTGGTAGACACAGTCATCTTCAAACAGCTGATGTCCATGGCTGTCCCACAGTATGTTGTTCCCAGCCGCCACTACTTCTCCAAGACAGCTGTGCCTTCCCTGCACAACCAAGTATCCGATAAAATCAAGTGTGCACTGCGCAACGCCATCTGTGGCAAGGTCCACCTAACCACAGATACGTGGACCAGTAAGCACGGCCAGGGACACTATATCTCCCTAACTGCACACTGGGTAAATGTAGTGGCGGCTGGGCCCCAGGTGGAGAGTTCCTTGGTGCACGTCCTTCCGCCGCCAAGGATCGCAGGGCATCATTCTTTGCCTCCTGTAGCCTACTCCTCCAACTCGGCTTCCTCCTCCTCTGCTTCCACCAGCTCATCCAGTCAGCCACACACCTTCACCACCAACTTCATCACAGCCCGGGGTAAACGTCAGCAGGCCATTCTGAAACTCATATGTTTGGGGGACAGGCCCCACACCGCGCTGGAGTTGTGGCGGGGTATTGAACAACAGACCAACGAGTGGTTTCTGCCGGTGGGCCCCAAGCCCGGCCTGGTGGTGTGCGATAATGGGCGAAATCTCGTCGCAGCTCTGGGACTAGCTGGTTTGACGCACATCCCTTGCCTGGCGCATGTGCTGAATTTGGTGGTGCAGAAGTTCATTCACAACTACCCCGACAGGTCAGAGCTGCAGCATAAAGTGCAGGCCGTCTGTGCGCGCTTTCGGCGTTCACATCCTGCCGCCGCTTGCTTGTCTGCGCTACAGCGTAACTTCGGCCTTCTTGCTCACCGCCTCATATGCGACATTCCCACCAGGTGGAACTCCACCTTGCACATGCTGAAGAGACTGTGCAAGCAGCAGCAGGCCATAGTGGAGTTTCAGCTGCAGCACGCGTCATTCCCACTACGGAACAATACCCCTTCACCACCAATGATTGGGCCTCCATGCGAGACCTGTGTTTCAAGTACTCCACCAACATGGTCAGTGACGATGATACCGTTATCAGCGTTACAATACCACTTCTATGTCTCCTTGAGAAAACGCTTAGGGCGATGATGGAAGAGGAGGTGGCCCAGGAGGAGGAGGATGAGGATGAGGGGTCATTTTTAGCACTTTCAGGCCAGTATTTTAGAAGTGGCTCAGAGGGAGGTTTTTTGCAACAGCAGAGGCCAGGTACAAATGTGGCCAGCCAGGGCCCACTACTGGAGGACGAGGATGAGGAGGTGGAGGAGGATGAGGATGAAGCATGTTCACAGCGGGGTGGAACCCAACGCAGCTCGGGCCCATCACTGGTGCCTGGCTGGGGGGAAATGGAGGACGATGACGATACGCCTCCCACAGAGGACAGCTTGTCCTTACTTCCTTGGAGCCTGGCACACATGAGTGACTACATGCTGCAGTGCCTGCGCAACGACAGCAGAGTTGCCCACATTTTAACGTGTGCGGACTACTGGGTTGCCACGCTGCTGGATCCCTGGTACAAAGTTAATTTGCCCACCTTACTTCCTGCACTGGAGCGTGATAGGAAGATGCGCGAGTACCAGCGCACGCTGGAAGACGCGCTCCTGAGAGCATTCCCAAATGTCACAGGGGAACAGGTGGAAGCCCAAGGCGAAGGCAGAGGAGGAGCAGGAGGTTGCAACAGCTAATAGCACCACCACCTGAAATGGAACGTGTTAGCAGTAGGCAGCATTTCATTAACATGGTTGAACAGTACATCTGCACACCCCTCCACGTACTGACTGATGGTTCGGCCCCATTCAACTTCTGGGTCTCCAAATTGTCCACGTGGCCAGAGTTAGCATTTTATGCCTTGGAGGTGCTGGCCTGCCCGGCGGCCAGCGTTTTGTCTGAACGTGTATTCAGCATGGCAGGGGGCGTCATTACTGACAAACGCAGCCGCCTGTCCACAGCCAACGTGGACAAGCTGACGTTCATAAAAATAAACCAGGCATGGACCCCACAGGACCTGTCCCTCCCTTGTGCAGAATAGACATTTATAACTCCCTCCCCCTCAACCATGTATTCTTGTACTCCAGGGCACTTCTTTATTGAATCCTCATTTTTTTAACTTTACCACGATCTTGCGATGCAACCCAAAGTTGAATGAACCTCTCCTCAATCTGGCTGCCAGGGCCTAAATAACTGAAAGTGGCCTTCTCCAGTGGTGGGTGAGATAACGCCTTTTTCCTTGCTGTGGGACCTCTCTCCTCTGTCTGGGTGCTGGGGCCTAAATAACTGAAAGTGGCCTTCTCCAGTGGTGGGTGATATAACGCCTTATTCCTTGCTGTGGGACCTCTCTCCTCTGTCTGGGTGCTGGGGCCGAAATAACTGAAAGTGATCTTCTCCTGTGGTGGGTGATTTGACGCATGATTCCTTGCTGTGGAACCTCTCTCCTCTGTCTGGGTGCTGGGGCCGAAATAACTGAAAGTGGCCTTCTCCAGTGGTGGGTGATATAACGCCTTATTCCTTGCTGTGGGACCTCTCTCCTCTGTCTGGGTGCTGGGGCCGAAAAAACTGAAAGTGGCCTTCTCCAGTGGTGGGTGATATAACGCCTTATTCCTTGCTGTGGGACCTCTCTCCTCTGTCTGGGTGCTGGGCCTAAATAACTGATAGTGGCCTTCTCCAGTGGTGGGTCATATGACGCCATATTCCTTGCTGTGGGACCTCTCTCCTCTGTCTGGGTGCTGGGGCCGAAATAACTGAAAGTGGCCTTCTCCAGTGGTGGGTGAAATAACACCTTATTCCTTGCTGTGGGACCTCTCTCCTCTGTCTGGGTGCTGGGGCCGAAATAACTGAAAGTGGCCTTCTCCAGTGGTGAGTGATATGACGCATGATTCCTTGCTGTGGGACCTCTCTCCTCTGTCTGGGTGCTGGGGCCGAAATAACTGAAAGTGGCCTTCTCCAGTGGTGGGTGATATGACGCATGATTCTCTGCTATGGGACCCATCTCCAATTGATATTGGTTAATTTTTATTTATTTTATTTTAATTCATTTCCCTATCCACATTTGTTTGCAGGGCATTTACCTAAATTTGCTGCCTTTTGCAGCCCTCTAGTCCTTCCCTGGACTATTTTACAGCCTTTTTAGTGCCTAACAGTTCCGGTCCCCATTGACTTCAATGGGGTTCGGGTTCGGGATAAAGTTCGGGTTGAGTTCGGATCCCGAACCCGAACATTTTCGGAAGTTCGGGCGAACTTCTCGAACCCGAACATCCAGGTGTTCGCTCATTTCTACTCTCCTTCTATGCCTTTTCCTGGTTTCTAGTGAAGCAGATATATATATATATATATATATATATATATATATATTTTTTTTTTTTTTTTAATTTATTTTATTTATTTATTTATTTTTACCCACCATGATACTGCTTATATCATGCATTGTTCTGGGTTTCTCTTTCCTTTTTGTTTTTGGATTTGCTGCTGTTGTTTTTCACTATAATGATATTTTGCATATGCAACTGTTTGTGTGTTTTTTAGACTTGCCTTTGTGTAATGGTGATGACTAATGAGAGGGCTCTGGTCTGCTGTGCCCTCCCCCTTTGCACAGGTGTCACCTGATATCAGACTGATGTCCTCTCATTCTCACCATGTCTGTCATGAGGAAGGACCTCACATACTACTTGGTCCGAAACATGTTGGCAATATTGGCATGAATCTTGTCTTACTGACTTGGAGATTTTAATCGATGAAATAAAGACGGAAATTATTTTACCTCACCCACTACTGGAGCTGGATTTTTCCTTTTTCTACATATTAGGCTTAGGTACTAGACAGAGGGCATCCAACATGAGGGTGTGCCTTTGGGCTGAGCCACTATTTAGGGTTTCCGACAGGGTTAGATTTCCCACGATGTAGCCCTTATTTGCCCCTGATGCCAAGTTTATCACTGATTATCGGTACAGCAGTGCAACATTGGGATATACATTGATTGCCCTAATTGTGTTCTTTTTATATAACATATATTAAAAGTTGTGTTTTAATAGGTTTTTGCTTTCTGTGATAATACTTAGATTTTTTCATGCCCAACATATGTGATTATCTACACTCAAGTTTTGTGTATACACCACCACTGCCAAATGCCAGTGTATATGCCTTCTGATTTGAAAAATGGCTGATGCCATTTTAAGAAATTTGCCTGAATCCAGAACTGACTGTCATTTTTGGAAAGTTTGGGTCAAATTTCATTTCCAATATTTATCACATTTAGTGTTGAGCGAGCATGCTCGGCCGATCTCCAGTTCGGCTCGAGCATCGCTATGCTCGGCACATGGCGATATTTGGCTGAATACCGCATTTGCTCGATCGCAATGCTCGAGTCTCCTCCCCTGCAAGTTTCTTGGCTGCTACGCAGCCAATAAACGTGCAGGTAAGTGCTGCCCTCACTGTAATGCCGTAGCCATGTTGGTTACTGGCATTACAGTGATTGGTTGGCCGGAACTCATGTGTTCAGCTCAGTCTTAGTCAGGGAGAGTTATACTGAGGAAGAGACAGACAGTGTAGGGAGTGATATTGGAATATGTTTATTAGAAAAAACTTTTCAGAGACCCAAAAGTCCTTTTAAGGACTATTATGTGTCGCAGCAATATCTTTTTTTAGCGCATCCTGCGCTAAATAGCATGCAACAGTTAAGCCGCTGCAGACTGTTACATTATCTGTACATTATCCTGTGTAGTGTTGGGGTGAATATTCGAATTGTGAATATTTATCGTAAATATCGGCACTTCAAGAATTCACTAATATTTAGAATACAGTGCTATATATTCATAATTTAGAATATTCAAAAAAAAAAAATTTTCTTCAGTAACCTCCCTCTTGCTTGTGGGGCCAATGCGCAGGACACCACTCTTGAAGTCAGACCAGTGCAACCAGGTGGTTGGTTGGATTGCAGCAAATAATGCTTCCAGTCGGTTAAGCACCACCCTGTCTTCCACTAAGTCCAGTCTCAGTAGCCAAGAGTCTGGTCAACACAATCCTCCCCTGATCCTCCTTCCTCCCACCATGGAGAGTCTAGGCAAACAAGTGATCCCACACTCGGAAATTCCGAGGACCTCTTTTCATCGCCATTCCTTCATTTGGCCCTCTCGCCAAACACGCTTGAAGAGGGACGGTGGGGAACGCCAATTACTGTTTAATGAGGTGGATGAAGATGAGACAGTTACCAATAAGTCAATGGCAATTACTGTCTCAAGAGGTTGATGAAGAGGATGAGACACAGTTGTCAATCACTGAGGTTGTGGTCAGGAGGATGAGCAGAGTGAGGAAGTGGAAAAGGAGGGGGTGGACAATGAAGTCACTGACCCAACCTGGGAATGTGGAAAGCTGAGTGAGGACAGCAGTGCAGAAGGGGAGGGATCTGCAGCACCGCAACAAGCTGGAAGAGGCAGTGGGGTGGCAAAAAGGAGAAGGCGGGCCACACCCACAACTGTTCCACAGAGCACCCCCTTGCAGGAAATCTCCCTTGCCAAGGGGTAGGTGTTCCACAGTATAAAACCATAATTTTTCCGATGGTCAGCTAAGCAGCAGGCACTCAACCATAATGTTTTATAGGGTCAGCTAAGCAGCAGGCACTTTCCCATAATTTATTAAATGGTCAGCTAAGCAGAAGGCCCTCAACCATATTGTTTAAGATGGTCAGATCAGCAGGCCCTTGCTCCAAATGTTTTTGAGGGTCATCAGCAGGCCATGAATCATAATTTTTCAAGGGTCTGTATGATGCCCTCTATGTGTAACAATGGGTGTATTGGACTGCCGGTTACTTGTAATTTTTGGCAGCCCTTTCACGTAGTGCATAGGCTTATATACAGTACGTTGACCCACTGCATGAACAATTGTACCACAATGTGAATGAGGCCCTCCTTTATGTGATATACAGGTTGTATCGGAGTGCCTCTTGCTTGTGAATTTTGGCAGCACTTGCACTTTATATACAAGTAAATATACAGGAAAGAATGTTTCCTAACAATTTTTCCTCTAAAATTAATTTTATCTTTGGTTTTGTTAGTCTGTTAAAGTTTCCCAGGGAGCTTTACACTTTGGATTGCTGTGTTGAGACTCTTAAATGAGGATCCGCTGTGTTTTCTGTAGCTGGTCTCCCTGAGATCAGCTATTGTTTTGCTTGAGTAGTCTCCAAGGCATTGCTCTCGGTTAGCCAGAATCCTACTCCACACTGATGAGGGGCAACACCCCGATACAGCTGTCTGTGGATGGATAACTGGCTTAGGTATTCCCTGTTACTTCCTTAAAGCTTGTAAAAAAGCAGGATCTTGACATAAGGGCCACTTAATATGATGGATTTGTTGATTTCTGTAATAGGGACATCCCTTTGCTTGGTTTTCCTTCCTTTGAGGGATATCTGGCTTTCATTGTGTTGTAGATCCAATACTGGAACTCCATATTTATTTTGCATATTACTGTTTCCAGGAAGTTTTTTTACTTTGATTTGCTTTGTTGAGACTCTTAAATGAGGCTCTGCTGTGTTTTCTGTAGCTGGTCTCCCTGAGAACAGCTATTGTTTTGCTTGAGTAGTATCCAAGGCATTGCTCCCGGTTAGCCAAAATCCTACTCCACACTGATGAGGGGCAACACCCCGAAACAGCAGTCTGTGGATGGATAACTGGCTTAGGTCTTCCCCGTCACATCCTTAAAGCTTGTAACAAAGCGGGATCTTGACATAGGGGCTACTTAGTATGGTGGATTTGGTGATCTCTGTAATGGGGACACCCATTTGCTTGGTTTTCCTTCTTATGAGGGATATCTGGCTTTCATTGTGTTGTAGACCCAATACTGGGACTCCACATTTATTTTGCATATTACTGTTTCCCAGAGAGCTTTGCACTTTGGATTGCTGTGTTGAGACTCTTAAATGAGGATCCGCTGTGTTTTCAGTAGCTGGTCTCTCTGAGATCAGCTATTGTTTTGCTTGAGTAGTCTCCAAGGCATTGCTCCCGGTTAGCCAGAATCCTACTCCACACTGAGGGGCAACACCCCAAAACAGCTGTCTGTGGATGGATAACTGGCTTAGATATTCTCTGTCACATCCTTAAAGCTTGTAAAAAAAGCAGGATTTTGACCTAATGCCACTTAATATGGTGGATTTGTTGATTTCTGTAATGGGGACATCCCTTTGCTTGGTTTCCCTTCCTTTGAGGGATATCTGGCTTTCATTGTGTTGTAGACCCAATACTGGTGCTCCACAATTATTTAGCATATTACTGTTTCCCAGGGAGCTTTGCACTTTGGATTGCTGTGTTGAGACTCTTAAATTATGCTCCGCGGTATTTGCTTGAGTAGTCTCCAAGGCATTGCCCCGGTTAGCCAGAATCCTACTTCACACTGACGAAGGGCAACACCCCGAAACAGCTGTCTGTCGATGGATAACTGGCTTAGGTCTTCCCCGTCACATCCTTAAAGCTTGTAAAAAAATGGGATCTTGACATAGGGGCCACTTAATATGGTGGATTTGGGGATCTCTGTAATGGGGACACCCCTTTGCTTGGTTTTTCTTCCTTTGAGGGATATCTGGCTTTCATCGTGTTGTAGGCCCAATACTGGGGCTCCCCATTTATTTTGCAGTTTGTAAAAGTGGCATGCTACTCGGATAACATCGTTCCTAGCAGCGACCTGGGAGTTCAAAATGCATCCAGACATCCTCCCCATGCTGTTCCCGAACCATTTCAGTGGTGTTTCCATCAATTTCTAACCTTTTTCTATGAACCAGGCACCCTCCCCTCTTCAGAGCAGGGGGGTGCCTGGTTTAATGCTCGGGTTCTCCCATTGACTTCCATTATACTCAGGTGCTCTGTAGAGCACACGAGTAACCTGATGTGTTCGACCCGAGCACCAGAGCTCTTGGTTGCTCGATCAACACTAATCACATTTGAACATACTGTGGGATAGTTCCAGTGTAGCAAGTAAATTGTACAGATTTATATATACTACTAAAAATCCCTCCTGGATTTACAATGGCTATCTAATAATTTCTGCAGTGAATTCCGGAAAGGCCACATAGGGCATTTCAATGAATTTGTGGAGCTTAGCAGTCACAATCTACCATATGCAGTATGTAAAGCTGTAATTTCCCTTGTACTCTGTGTACTTTGCTGAATCCGGCCCTTGCCTCTTGGATTTTCTGAAGCTAAGTGAACCTTAATCTATCTTTTTTTAGCCCTCCCACACAACAGATTTCAGCACTTTTCCTGCATCTGTTAGGCTTACAGTTTGGGTATCATCCACTGTCCATCTTTCCTCCTCTGTCTTTGACTTTGCATTTATATGACACAGTGTGTAGTATACTGATATATTTTCTATTTTGCTGTCTGTCATCTGCTGCTGTAGCAATCTAGCAATATGTGCAAAGCATATGCCATGGTAGTAAACTTTGCTTAGATTTATTTTATTTTTTTCTGTTAGGCAGTGCTATTTATATCTAGTGTATCATTACAGAATTATGTTTGGTATTATATTGTTTTGTTTACTTAGTCATTTATGCTCATTGTGTAATGTAAAGTGATATTTCATACATTACTAAAATGCACCATTCAATTCAAAATGGTGAATTTTAAATGAAACACAATTCTATGATGTTATAGATCTCACATGATTTATTTAGTTCTGTTTTATTATTTAATCATTCTATTAAATGTAGTTACAATTCATAGGGGAAGTATGATATTCAGCAGAAAGCCTTCTGAAGATCAGTTACTATAACAAAAGAATGAGAATACAGCATGAGGTACTCCATCTTTGTTCATTACTTTCTGTAATGACATGTTGAGGAGATTGGATGAGACAATAAAAAATAAAAAAAATGTCTGGACAGTTTTCAAAAACAATCAACTTCTGCTTGTCCTGTCATTCCTCTACTGTTCCCAACTGTGTACCAAACAGCTTTCCGTCTGCGGCCCAGCCGCCACTACATTTACCTAGTGTGCAGTTAGGGAGATATAGCGTCCCTGGCCGTGCTTACTGGTCCACGTATCTGTGCAGTGCACACTTGATTTTATCTGATACGTGGTTGAGCAGGGAAGGCACGGCTCTCTTGAAGAAGTAGTGGCGGCTGGGAATGACGTACTGTGGGACAGCCACCACCATCAGCTGTTTGAAGCTGTCCGTGTCCACCAGCCTGAATGACAGCATTTCAAAGGCCAGTAATTTAGAAATGCTGGCATTCAGGACCAGGGATCGAGGGTGGCTCAGTGGGAATTTACGCTTTCTCTCCAAGGTTTGTGAGATGGAGAGCTGAACACTGCCGTGTGACATGGTGGAGATGCTTGGTGATGGAGGTGGTGGTGTTGGTGGCACATCCTCTGTTTGGTGGGCGGCAGGTGCCAACGTTCCTCCAGAGGCGGAGGAAGAGGCCGAGGCAGCAGCAAAAAAGAGAGCAGGAGGGGCCTGAGCCCTTTGTTGGTTTTGAAGGTGCTTACTCCCCTTCAGCCCGTGTCTTGCATGTAGATGCCTGGTCATGCAGGTTGTGCTAAGGTTCAGAACGTTAATGCTTCGCTTCAGGCTCTGATGGCACAGCGTGCAAACCACTCGGGTCTTGTCGTCAGCACATTGTTTGAAGAAGTGCAATGCAAGGGAACTCCTTGAAGCTGCCTTTAGTGTGCTCGGTCCCTGGTGGCGGTGGCCAGTAGCAAGTGAACTCTCTTGGCGACGGCTGTTCTGCTTTTGAGAATATGGCTGTAGATTCTGGTGGCTACTGGGACCTGAGGTAGTTGGTTCACTAGGAAGTGTAGCTGTGGCAGAACGGCCACGTCCTCTCCCAGCACCAGAGGGTCCACTAACACCACCACGACCATGTCAGGGTCCTTTATTAGATGTTTTCCTCATTGTTACCATTCACCACAATAAGGAAAATTTGTCCCAATGTATAGAGTTCAAATTAAGGCCTTTATTTACAGGCACACTATCTAGCTATCTATTTATGTACCGTATTACACTAATACAGGCACAGCAGAAACCAAAGATTTAGGGGAATATCAATTTTAGGCCTAGTATTTAGGCCCTGGCTGAAAGGTATCCTTTTACGGACAGAATTACACTTGGAGATGCACAATAACATGTGCAAATATAGTGGATTAAGCTTTCAGGCCTCGTATTTAGACATTTAGTGTAATATACCCTTTTACGGACAGAAATACACTTGGAGATGCACAGTAGTGTGTGCAAATATAGAGGATTTATTTTTCAGGCCTTGTATTTAGACATTGACACGCTGAATGTAATAAACCTTTTTGCGGACAGAATTACACTTAGAGACTTGGAAAAGAACAGCGGAAAGCACAGATGTTTAGGATTTCTATTTCAGGGATTTTATTTAACCAAAGAACAAAATATATCCTTTGACGGACAGAATTACACTTGGGCAGCCACAGCTGGAATC
The DNA here is from genome assembly GCA_033119425.1 of Bufotes viridis. Classification (NCBI taxonomy): domain Eukaryota; kingdom Metazoa; phylum Chordata; class Amphibia; order Anura; family Bufonidae; genus Bufotes; species Bufotes viridis. The sequence continues at coordinate 144,304,520 of CM065592.1, read as the reverse complement.
GAAGATTTAGGGGATTGGTATTTTTTCAATTGAATTTCGCCCCAGAAAAAAATCAATCCTTTGACGTACAGTATTAAAATTAGCCAGCCACAGCTGTATCACCAGATTTAAGGGATTGTTATTTTGGCAATTGAATTTCACCCCAGAAAAAAAATATATCCTTTGACTGATAGTATTAAACTTGGCCAGCCACAGCTGGAACCCTAGGTTTAGGGGATTGTTATTTTGGCAATTGAATTTCACCCCAGAAAAAAATCTATACTTTGACTGACAGTATTACACTTAGCCAGCCAAAGCTGGAACACCAGATTTAGGGGATTGTTATTTTGGCAATTGAATTTCACCCCAGAAATAAAATCAATCCTTTGACGTACAGTATTAAAACTAGCCAGCCACAGCTGGATCACCAGATTTAGGGGATTGGTAGTTTGGCAATTGAATTTCACCCCAGAAAAAAAATATATCCTTTGACTGATAGTATTAAACTTGGCCAGCCACAGCTGGAACCCTAGGTTTAAGGGAATTGTTATTTTGGCAATTGAATTTCGTCCCAGAAAAAAATCTATCCTTTGACATACAGTACAGGCTACATTTACATGGGAGTTTATTCACCTCCAAGCAATTATATATACCCAAACCAACTGAAAGGTGGCATGAAGCAGGATGTGCTCAACTCAAAAATGCAGTTGTGTGTATATATATACAGGGGAGCAGATCTCCTTGATAAATAATATAACAATATAGCAATAATAAATGACAAAACAGGTGCACACTGTGGTCTTACTAAGCCCTCAAACTGATGTTAAAATTGAGAGGTTAGTCAACATGTCCTACAGTGGAGGACATGTCTTAAGCCCGAGCACCACGCCAAGGTCTCTCAAGTAGCTCGGGACCTAACAGTCTCCTACCTGTTCCATATGGTCAATACCAGGGGCCAGTGGGCAAAATTACAGGAATGCATTAGGCCGACTCCTCAGTTACCTCCAGCATGTAACCATGCCTGCAATGGCATGCAATTGAGCACATCCTGCTTCATGCCACCTTTCAGTTGGTTTGTGTATATATAATTGTTTGGAGGTGTATAAACTCCCATGTAAATGTAGCCTGTTTTCCATCCACAGGCTTTATTTAGGTGGACCTGTGAGGCCTGGGCCATATCACCCAGTCTTGGGTGGGGCTCACAACCTTCTCCCTCCTCCCATTGCAGGCATGGTTACATGCTGGAAGTAACTGAGGAGTCTTCTCCGAGTCGGCCTAATGCATTCCTGTAATTTTGCCCACTGGCCCCTGGTATTGCCCATATGTCACAGGTAGGTGAGTGTTAGGTCCCGAGCTACTTGAGAGACCTTGGTGTGGTGCTCGGGCTTAAGACATGTCCTCCACTGTAGGACATGTTGACTAACCTCTCAATTTTAACATCAGTTTGAGGGCTTAGTAAGACCGCAGTGTGCACCTGTTTTGTCATTTGTTATTGCTATATTGTTATATTATTTATCACATCCACACTATTGCCATTTTGTGTAGGATGGCTATTGTGGTACTTGTGGTCCGCTGCGGGTATCCTCCACCGTATGCATTTTTGCTAGGGATCACCATTAGCAACGGCCCACAAGTACAGGATCTGCTCCCCTGTGTATATATATATATATATATGCACAACTGCATTTTTGGGTTGAGCACATCCTGCTTCATGCCACCTTTCAGTTGGATTGTTATTTTGGCAATTGAATTTCACCCCAGAAAAAAATCTATCCTTTGACGTACAGTATTAAACTTAGCCAGCCACAGCTGGAACACCAGATTTAGGGGATTGGTATTTTGGCAATTGAATTTCACCCCAGAAAAATCTATCCTTTGACGGATAGAATTAAACTTAGATAGCCACAGCTGGAACACCAGATTTAGGGGATTGGTATTTTGGCAATTGAATTTCACCCCTCAATAAAATATAGCAATTTCTATCCTTTGTTTCAAGGTGTCACAGTAAGCACAACCCCTGATGTAGGATATTGCAAAAAAAAGCCTACTATTGAACCCAAAAATGTATGTTGAACGTGGTGGCAGCTCAAAACATTTGCTGGTACACCAAAAGATCACAAAATGGCCGCCTATTACCCCAGAAAAAAGTGACAGAAAAACGCTCTGGGCAGCCTAAAAACCAGTGAGCAATGAACTAACAGAAGTTGAATGATTTACAGCTGTAGATCGATCACTTCATTAAGTTTTTTTGCTGACTCTTCCCTGGCTAATCTCACCCTCACAGCAGCTGCATCCTATCCCTACACTAATCAGAGCAAAATGACGGGCGGCGCCACGTGCCTCCAGCTTAAATAGATGCTGGGTCACATGCTGCACTTAGCCAATCACAGCCATGCCATTAGTAGGCATGGCTGTGATGGCTTCTTAGGGCAAGAAATAAAATGCTAGCTGACTGGATGCTGTGCAGCCCTTCAGAAAGCAGGAAAAAATCGCTGAACAGCGGACCCAAACCCGAACTTTTTTGAAAATGTCCGGGACCGTGTCCCGAACACCCCGAAATTCAGTACGAACCCGAACTATACTGTTCAGGTTCGCTCAACTCTATAAATGAATAATAAAAAAATAAACTGACAGCAGAATTTATTGAACTATTCTTTACCTTCATTTTTTTTGTGTTTGACAGAAAATAGACATGTTAAAATTCTAAATAATTTTTAATTGAATAAGTGTAACAACTGTAGGTAGGGACAGACAAGGACAGTGAGCCCTAAGGCTAGAACCCAGCCTGAAAACACATTTACTAAATTGTTCAAACAGTTGGTTTTCTCTCAATTTTTGCAAAACCTTCCTTATATGTACCACATGTGAAGCCTATTCAGAAGAAGAACAAAATAAAATATCGTCAAGATAAACAACATCAAAGAGACCAAGGAATTCATGAAGAATGTCATTAATGAGGTTCTGGAAAACTGCTGGGTCATAATACAACCCAAAAGCCATTACAAAGTATTCAAAATGCCCTTCAGGGGTATTGCAGGGGTATTGAATGCCATCTCCCATTTGCCCCGCTCCCGGGTTCTGATCAAATAATAGGCTCCTCTGATGTCAATCTTTGAAAACCACTGAGCCCCAACAATTTAATTAAAAAGATCAGGAATAAGGGTAAGGGGATAATGGTTCCTGACTGTGATATTATTACCCTATAGTCGATACAAGACAGTAATCCACCTTTTTTTTTTCCAACAAAATAGAACCCAGCTCACATCTTTTATAACATGTCTTTCGGGTCCAAAAAGATTATAAAGCATGCGAGGACTTGCATGCTTTTTTTATTTTTTTTGAAAAAAAAAAAAGTATTAAGGATTTTCAATAAATTCAGGTAATTGACCTTTCATTAAACCAAGACCAGAAAGCTGGATAGAAATGCAATGAACAGGGCACTGGGTATTTGATTTTACTAATTCCCAAGTACTCCAATTAAAGATAGGACTATGTACTCTCAACGAGGGTAATCCAAGGACGACGTCATTAGACAAATTTTTCATGACATGTAAGGCACACCTTTTAGAATGAATGGAACCGACAGGGGTTGATTGGCCATAGACCCTACAGGTGGGCCGTTGCCTAGGAAGGCCACTCAAGCTCTCTTCACGACCACTCGCCGGGTACATAATGATCCGATTCTCTGCTGCAGGTGTCCTCCTGAATTCAACTGTATTGATGTAGGACAGCGATACAGTTGAATACTGTGATGCAGGTGGAAGTATATTGTGCTGCACTGTGGTATTGCTGGCCATACCTACTTCTGTTATCCCTGTTTAATTATGTTGCACTTCCTTCTGTCAATTTTGACCTGACTGCAACATGGGGCCACTTTTACAATTTTCTCCAGGGCCACTTTTTGTTCCCAGTCCACCCCTGGGAACTGACTTCCATTACCAAATCTGGAGTCTTATACTCAATAAATCCTCCAGCCAAAGAAATAGTATCCACCCCAGATACCTGAATTGGTTCAGGTAATTTGAATCCCAAAGCATTCACAAAATCAAAATTAACAAAGCCCCTGAATCCACAAAAGCTAAGCCAGAAACATATCTCCCTTGTGAAGAGAGATAAGCAGGCAATAGAAGCCTATCAGTCCTTTTTGGAAAATACCTGTGCATTTGAGAACTCCCGGACCATCACCCAAACGCTGAAGTTTTCCACCTTCAGCCTAGCAGGACATGATTGTAGTAGATGTGGAAGGCTGACGCAGTAGAAGCAAAGGCCATTCTTCAAGAAATAATCCCTCCTTTGCTGGGAAGCGAAGGTACCCATTTGCATGGGCTTTTCAGACTCCACTAGCGCTTTTCCCACGGAAGATGTCTCTAAGACGTTGGTGCAGTCATATATCCAGAGACATAACCTTATCTACGGATACTATGGTCTGGTAAGTAACAATAAGGTCCTTTAGAGTGTGCGGCGACCGGACACCCTAGGGGATGATGTGTGTGTGAGTGTACTAGTGATGATGTACTGAGGATAGTACTACTCATGGTTAAGTTGCCCCCTGGGGCCGGCGTACAGTGGATGGGAAGACAGCACGAAATCTTCCGGGGCACTATCGGTTACAGAGAAGAGCAGCCAGGTGGCAGTTGAGGTGCCCTTGATGGTGGTGGTGTTTAGGCCGCTTTTGGTGGCTGGGCCCCTGGTTCGTATCACCAGCACCGTAAGGTGCAAATGTTGGTGGTCGTAGTAATGATGATATAGAATAAGGAGATTAGAGCTTGTAACAAACTCCCAGTACTTTACTGAAGCTGATCCACAGGTCATCAATGTATGAAAAAGTACATTTACATCAAGGCAGCTTTTACAGTGATTCAGCTTGGTTCCCTGAAGTTGCATAAGGAGTGTTTTCCTATGACAATCAGTCTCTCGCTCTTATTTCTCCAGATTGATGGGAAATGCTGTTTCTACTGTACTTCTGTATTCTCTTCTAAGAGTACTATATCCCGACAAATGGCCTTTTTGCCTTTGATAATAGTGGGCAGCCTTTGTCAATATTCTAATTCCCTCTCTAAGTTTTCTGGAGATACTGTGATCTATTCCCTTCAATGAGCTGGTCCATGGGATTAACTATGGAGGTTTTGTAACTCCAAGATGGAGGCTGAGGTGCTGCTTGTCCTCAGACATCACACACTGACCTTTTTCTTCCTCCACTGTTTAGGGTGGAGTGAGCCCTCGTAGTCTTGTTAGAACCTCCCCCTCCCTACGCAACTTTATGAGCACTAATATACATGCCCAATTTACATGAAACACAATCACAGCATTAAGCAATGTGTTTCAGGACACTGCAAGTGTCTTAAAGACCCAGTCTGAAATGTGCTTTAAGGGCTTGATCATTCCAGCCAGATGCCTTACACCAGGGCTGGGGTGGTGGGGAGGCCCGAGGCTGAGTAAAGCCTGAGTTTGGGGGGACCAGTGGCGGCTGGAGAAGAGGGGTGTCATATAGTCATAGTCGGGAGGACTGTTGGACCGTATTCCCCCAAGGTATAGTTTGATCACAGTCAGGAGGACTGGTGAAACGAGACCTCAATGTGTCATGTTGGTCAAGTAGCCTTCTGGCTATGACCATATGGCTATGCCAGATTTCCTAATGTGAATGGCAACCTATAGGAAAGTGCTGTGCATTAGTGAGGGCCTAGAACGCAAAGGTTTGTTTATTTTTGTAATTTGACACTGGAAATGTGTTCATGTCCGGCAAAGGATATTTTTTTCTGGGGTGAAATTCAATTGCCAAAATAGCAATACCGTAAATCAGTGGTTTCAGCTGTGGCTGGCCAAGCTTAATAGTGTCCGGCAATGGATAAATAATTTTCTGGGGTGAAATTCAATTGCCAAAATAGCAATACCGTAAATCAGTGGTTTCAGCTGTGGCTGGCCAAGTTTAATAGTGTCCGGCAAAGGATAGATTTTTTTCTGGGGTGAAATTCATTTGCCAAAATAGCAATCCCCTAAATCTGGTATCCCAGCAGTGGCTGGCTAAGTTTAATAGTGTACGGCAAAGGATAGATAATTTTCTGGGGTGAAATTCAATTGCCAAAATAGCAATACAGTAAATCAGTGGTTTCAGCTGCGGCTGGCCAAGTTTAATAGTGTCCGGCAAAGGATAGATTTTTTTTCTCGTGTGAAATGCAGTTGCAAAAATAGAAATAACGTAAATCTGGTGTTCCAGCTGTGACTGGACAAGTTTCATAGTGTCCGTCAAAGGATATATTATTTTCTGTGGTGAAATTCAGTTGCAAAAATAGAAATACCGTAAATCTGGTGTTCCAGCTGTGACTGGACAAGTTTCATAGTGTCCGTCAAAGGATATATTATTTTCTGGGGTGAAATTAATTTGCAAAAATAGAAATACAGTAAATCTGGTGTTCTAGCTGTGGCTGGACAAGTAGTTTAATAGTATCCGTTAAAGGATATATTTTGTTTTGGGGTGAAATTCAATTGCCAAAATAGCAATACCCAAAATCTGGTGTTCCAGCTGTTTAAGGCCAAGTGTAAATCTGTCCATAAAAGGGTATATTACACTCAGCATCCATCTCCAAGTGTATTTCTTTCCGTTAAAGGGTATATTACACAAAGTGTTAAAATACAAGTGCTGAATGCATAATCCAATATATTTTTTCACACGCTACTGTGCATCTCCAAGTGTAAATCTGTCCGTAAAAGGATACCTTTCATCCAGGGCCTAAATACTAGGCCTACAATTGATATTCCCCTAAATCTGTGGTTACTGCTGTGCCTGGATTAGTGTAATACGGTACATAAATAGATAGCCAGATAGTGTTAGGTGCCTGTAAAAAAAAGGCCTGAATTTGAATTCAATACATTGGGCCAAATAATTTTTTTCCTATTGTGGTGAACGGTAACTTTGAGGAAAACATCTAGTAAGGGCCCATCACTGGTGCATGGCTGGGTGGAAACGGAAGACGATGACGATACGCCTCCCACAGAGGACAGCTTGTCCTTACCTCTGGGCAGCCTGGCACACATGAGCGACTACATGCTGCAGTGCCTGCGCAACGACAGCAGAGTTGCCCACATTTTAACGTTTGCAGACTACTGGGTTGCCACCCTGCTGGATCCCTGGTACAAAGACAATGTGCCCACCTTACTTCCTGCACTGGAGAGTAATAGGAAGATGCGCGAGTACAAGCACACGTTGGTAGACGCGCTACTGAGAGCATTCCCAAATATCACAGGGGAACATCTGGAAGCCCAGGCGAAGGCAGAGGAGGAGCAAGAGGTGTTATGGCCAGCTCCTCTGATCTGAGGGCAGGGTTAGCATGGCAGAGATGTGGAAAAGTTTTGTCACCACGCCACACTGCACCACCACTTAATACGGAACGTATTAGCAGGAGGCAGCATTTCACTAACATAGTGAAACAGTACGTGTGCACACCCCTCTACATACTGACTGATGGTTCGGCCCCATTCAACTTCTGGGTCTCCAAATTGTCCACGTGGCCAGAGCTAGCCTATTAAGCCTTGGAGGTGCTGGCCTACCCGGCGGCCAGAGTTTTGTCTGAGCGTGTATTCAGCACGGCAGGTGCCGTCATGACTGACAAACGCAGCCGCATGTCCACAGCCAACGTGGACAAGCTGACGTTTATAAAAATGAACCAGGCATGGATCTCACAGGACCTGCCCATCCCTTGTGAAGAATAGACATTTATAACTACCTCCTCTTAACCATATATTCTTGTAGTCCAGGGCATTTCTTTATTGAATACTCTTTTTTTAATTTTACCATTATTTTGATGGGCAACCCAAAGTTGAATAAACCTCTTCTCCGTCTGTGTGCCAGGGGCCTAAATATCTGAAAGTGGCCTTCTCCATTGATGGGTGACATGAAGCCTTATTGTCTGCTTTGGGACCTCTCTCCTCTGTCTGGGTGCTGGGGCCTAAATAACTAAAAGTGGCCATCTCCGTTGGTGGGTGACATGATGCCTCTTTTGCTGCTATGGGACCTCTCTCCTCTGTCTGTGTGTCTGGGGCCTAATTATCTGAATGTGGCCTGTTCCAGTGGTGGGTGACATGAAGCCTGATTATCTGCTATGCAACCTCTTTCCTCTGTCTGGGTGATGTAGGCTAAATATCTGGAAGTGGCCTTCTCTATTGATGGGTGACATGAAGCCTGATTCTCTGCTATGCGACTTCTCTCCTCCGTCTGGGTGCCAGGGGCCTAATTATCTAAAAGTGGCCTTCTCCATTGGTGGGTGACATGACGCCTGATTCTCTGCTATGCGACCTCTGTCCTCTGTCTGGGTGCTGGGGCCTAAATAAATGAAAGTGGCCTTCTCCATTGGTGGGTGACTTGAAGCCTAATTCTCTGCTATGGAACCTCTCTCCAATTGATATTGCTTAATTTTTATTTATTTTATTTTAATTCATTTACCTATCCACATTTGTTTGCAGGGGATTTACCTACATTTTTCTGCCTTTTGCAGCCCTCAAGCCCTTTCCTGGACTATTTTACAGCATTTTAGTGCCCAAAAGTTTGGGTCCCCATTGACTTCAATGGGGATCAGGTTCGGGATGAAGTTCGGGTCGAGTTTGGATCCCGAACCCGAACATTTTCGGGAAGTTCGGCCGAACTTCTCGAACCCGAACATCCAGGTGTTCGCTCAACTCTAGTTACAATCTGTTTAGAAAGGATCGTCAAAACCAGAAAGGTGGAGGGGTCTGCCTCTATGTGAAGTCCTGTCTAAAGCAAACAATTTGAGAATACATCTGTGAAGGACATGAACATGTGGAGTCGCTGTGGGTAGAAATACATGGAGCAAAAAACAATAATAAATTACTAATAGGAGTTTATTATAAACCACCTAATATACCAGAGTCCACAGAAAATCTATTACTAAACGAGATAGCTGAGGCGGCAAATCATAATGAAGTCGTTATTATGGGGGACTTCAACTACCCAGATATAGACAGGGAAACTGAAAGCTGTACATCCCATAAAGGAAACAGGTTATTGGCAATAGCCAAAGACAATTACCTTTCCCAACTGGTTCAGGACCCGACTAGAGGGACAGCCATACTGTATTATTAACCAATAGACCTAAAAGAACAACAGATGTGCAAATTAGGGGACACCTAGGAAATAGTGACCATAAAGTAATAACCTTCGAATTATCCTTCAAACGAGAGTTTCTAAAGGGAGGAACAAAAATACCAAACTTCAAAAAAGCAAAATTTAGCCAACTAAGAGAGGCCATAGGCCTAACTAACTGGGACAAAGTCCTCAAAAGTAAAAATACAACCACAAAATTGGAGATTTTTAAATGCATTGTAACATCTAATTGTGAGAGCTACATACCTTATAGGAAAAAAAGGCTAAGAAACAATAAGAAACCAATGTGGATAAATGGAACCGTAAAGAAAGCAATAAATGACAAAAAGAAAGCATATACAACACTAAAACAGGAGGGGAGCCAGGAAGCACTGATAAACTATAAGGAAAAGAATAGAATATGTAAAAAACTAATAAAAATTGCCAAACTAGAGACCGAGAGATTAATTGCCAAAGAGAATAAAACTAACCCTAAAATGTTCTTCAATTATATAAATGGTAAAAAATATAAATCTGAAGGAGTCGGCCCTCTACATTGCAATGAGGGGGGTGTTGCAGAGAGTGACGAGGATAAAGCAAAACTATTAAATATATTTTTCTCCACAATATTCACTGAGGAAAATAAACTGTCGGAAGAAATGCAGAATGTAAAAATAAATTCCCCATTAAAAGTGCCCTGTCTGACCCAGGAAGAAGTACAACAGCGACCTAAAAAGATTAAAATAGACAAATCGGCAGGACCGGATGGCATACACCCCCGTATCCTAAATGAATTAAGTGATGTCATAGCCAGACCTTTATTTCTGTTATTTACGGACTCTATACTGACAGGGATTTTTCCACAGGATTGGCGCATAGCAAATGTGGTGCCAATATTCAAAAAGGGTCCAAAAACAGAGCCTGGAAATTATAGGCCGGTAAATTTAACATCTGTTGTTGGTAAACTGTTTAAAGGATTTCTAAGAGATGCTATCTTGGAGTATCTCAATGAAAATAAGCAAATAACGCCTTATCAGCAAGGCTTCATGAGGGATCGGTCATGCCAAATGAATTTAATCAGTTTCTATGAGAAGGTAAGTTCTAGACTTGACAGCGGTGAATCAATGGATGTTTTATATCTGGACTTCTCCAAAGCATTTGACACTGTACCTCATAAAAGGTAAGTATATAAAATGAGGATGCTCAGACTAGTAGAAAATGTCTGTAAGTGGGTAAGTAACTGGATGAGTGACAGAAAATAGAGAGTGGTTATTAATGGTACACACTCAGATTGGGTCACTGTCACTAGTGGGGTACCTCAGGGGTCAGTATTGGGCCCTAAAGGAAATTTAAAAAAGGAATTACCAAATTAAAAACAAAAGAAGGAAGGTATATGGAAGAGGATAAAGAACTAGCTGACTGCCTCAATAAATACTTCAGTTCAGTTTTTACAGAGGAAAATGAAGGAGAAGGACCTCAGTTAGGGAGGAAGACTAATGAATCCTTTGATGCATGTGTCTTTACAGAGGAAGAGGTTCTAAGTCAGCTGTCTAAAATTAATACAAATAAATCACAGGGGCCTGATGGGATACACCCAAAGCTATTAAAAGAGCTTAGAGGTGTACTAGCAAAACCATTAACAGATTTATTTAACCAATCACTGGTAACAGGTGTCGTCCCAGAAGATTGGAAATTAGCAAACGTTGTGCCAATTCACAAGAAAGGTAGTAGAGAGGAATCGGGCAACTATAGGCCAGTAAGCCTGACATCAATAGTGGGGAAATTAAACCATACTCAAGGAGAGGATTGTGGAACATCTAAAAACCCATGGGTTGATTGATAAAAAAACTGCATGGGTTTACTTCAGGGAGATCATGTCAAACTAATCTTATTGACTTTTTTGATTGGGTGACTAAAATAATAGATGGCGGAGGTGCAGTAGACATCGCTTATCTGGACTTTAGTAAGGCTTTTGATACTGTCCCACATAGAAGGCTTATCAATAAACTGCAGTCTTTGAGCTTGAGCTCACATATTGTTGAATGGATTAGGCAGTGGCTGAAGGACAGAAAACAGAGGGTTGTAGTCAATGGAGTATATTCAGACCATGGTATTGTTACCAGCAGGGTACCTCAGGGATCTGTTCTGGGACCCATATTGTTTAATATCTTTATCAGCGAAATTGCAGAAGGCCTCAATGGTAAGGTGTGTCTTTTTGCTGATGACACAAAGATTTGTAACAGGGTTGATGTTCATGGAGGGATACACTGAATGGAAAAGGATTTAGGAAAACTAGAGGAATGGTCAAAAATCTGGCAACTAAAATTTAATGTCGATAAGTGCAAGATAATGCACCTGGGGCGTAAAAACTCAAGAGCACAATATAAATTCAGTGATACAGTACTAACTTCAGTATTTGAGGAAAGGGATTTAGGGGTCATTATATCAGACGACCTAAAGGTGGGCAGACAATGTCATAGAGCAGCAGGTAATGCCAGCAGAATGCTTGGGTGTATAGGGAGAGGCATTAACAGTAGAAAGAGGGAGGTGCTCGTGCCGCTCTACAGAGCACTAGTAAGACCTCATTTGGAGTATTGTGTGCAGTACTGGACACCTTATCTGCAGAAGGATATTGAAACTTTGGAGAGAGTTCAGAGAAGAGCTACTAAACTAGTACATGGATTGGAGGACAAAACTTACCAGGAAAGGTTAAAGAACCTTAACATGTATAGTAAGAATAGACAGAGGGGATATGATAGAAACTTTTAAATACATAAAGGGAATCATCACGGTAAAAGAGGAGAGAATATTTAAAAGAAGAAAAACTGCTACAAGAGGACATAGTTTTAAATTAGAGGGGCAAAGGTTTAAAAGTAATATCAGGAAGAATTACTTTACTGAGAGAGTAGTGGACGCATGGAATAGCCTTCCTGCAGAAGTGGTAGCTGCAAATACAGTGAAGTAGTTTAAGCATGCATGGGATAGGCATAAGGCCATCCTTCATATAAGATAGGGCCTGGGGCTATTCATAGTATTCATTATATTGGGCAGACTAGATGGGCCAAATGGTTCTTATCTGCCGACACATTCTATGTTTCTATGTTTCTATGTTTCTATTCTCTTCAATATATTTATTAATGATCTTGTAGAAGGCTTGCATAGTAAAATATCAATTTTTGCAGATGACACTAAACTGTGTGAAGTAATTAACACTGAAAAGGACAGTTTTCTGCTACAGAGGGATCTGGATAGATTGGAGGCTTGGGCAGAGAAATGGTAAATGAGGTTTAACACTGACAAATGTAAAGTTATGCACATGGGAAGGAATAATGCAAGTCACTCGTACATAGTAAATGGTAAAACACTCGTTAACACTGACATGAAAAAGGATCTAGGAATTTTAATAAACAGCAAACTAAGCTGTAAAAACCAGTGTCAGGCAGCTACTGCCAAGGCCAAAAAGATAATGAGTTGCATCAAAAGGGGCATAGATGCCCGTGATGAGAACATAGTCCTACCACTTTTACAATCACTAGTCAGGGCACACATGGAGTACTGTGTACAGTTCTGGGCTCCTGTGAACAAGGCGGACATAGCAGAGCTGGAGAGGATTCAGAGGAGGGCAGCTAAAGTAATAACTGGAATGGGGCATTTACAATACCCTGAAAGATTATCAAAATTAGGGTTATTTACTTTTAGAAAAAAGATGACTGAGGGGAGATCTAATAACTATGTATAAATATATCAGGGGTCAGTACAGAGATCTGTCCCATCATCTATTTATCCCCAGGACTGTGACTGTGACAAGGGGACATCCTCTGCGTCTGGAGGAAAGAAGGTTTGTACACAAATATAGAAAAGGATTCTTCACGGTAAGAGCAGTGAGACTATTGAACTCTTTGCCTGAGGAGGTGGTGATGGTGAGTACAATAAAGGAATTCAAGAGGGGACTGGATGTATTTCTGGAGTGTAATAATATTACAGGTTATAGCTACTAGAGAGGGATCGTTGATCCAGGGAGTTATTCTGATTGCCTGATTGGAGTCGGGAAGGAATTTTTTCCCCTTAAGTTGGTGAAAATTGGCTTCTGCCTCACAGGGTTTTTTTGCCTTCCTCTGGATCAACTTGTAGGAAACAGGCCGAACTAAATGGACAAATGTCTTTTTTCGGTCTTATATATATATACTATGTTCTCCTAGATGGCAAACATATTGAAACCTGATTTTTTGAAAATGAAAATGAAATTTTTTTTATATTTTTTTAAATATTTAAATATACATCTATTAAAAAATCTATTTCCAAAACTACACATCAGAAAATCAAAATGCAGTCATCATAAAAACCTCCTTCACAAATCATTTCCCATATTTTCTTCTCAGTATTCCATAAACTATCATATTTGTATAACTAATTATAAATTTTTATATTGTACAGTATGAGATCTTACTTTTTTGAGACAGGTCATATTTTGTATAAATGTACTATTTTGAGTACAAAACATTAGCACGTTCACTTTATATATTCAAGAGTCACAATTTTAAATGGCACTCCAGTCCACAGTGATCATCCTGAGTAGATAGGGTGGGTTCACATTACCATTTCTTTTTCCGTTCTTTTGATCAATCAGAAGAATAGAAAAAAAACGGATCCTTTATTTTGAGATTCCATTATGCTCAGTTATGCACATTTTGCATTCATTTTAGCCATTTAAGTCTGAGATCTGTGATTTTAGATGGAAAAAAGGTCCTCTACAAATTACTTTTTTTCCATCTAAAATAACTGATCTCAGACGGAAATGGCTAAAACAGATGCAAAATGAGCATAACTGGGCTTAATAGATACTCAAAATAAAGTATCCTTTTTTTTCTGTTCTTCTGACGGGTCAGAAGGATGGAAAATGAAACGGTAATGGGAACCTAGCCATAATAAGTTCACATCACAGGGACATATGATCATTTTTGTCTACAGTGTGTTTTATCTGGTCTTCACCAGTTCTCTCACACTTGCAGGATCTGAGCATATTTTTCTGTAACTGAAATCCTCTCTTTGAAAATTGGCATTTATATTGACACTATGATTGTTTCTGAATTTTCTTGGCAATGTTTCTATTAGATCTATTTGATTATTAAAATTATTCCATGAGTGCATTTTGTCAATCAATACTAAAACACAATACAGTGACTAAAACAATAGAAATACGTATGTCTAGGTGCTTGTGAAAAACAAAATCCTACTTGGTGTGGTTGCTAAGGAAACTGATACAGCGAGCGAAGAATTCAACATTAATTCTATGTTTAAACTGAGAAATATATGTATGAAGAACCACATAGTCTTTAACTATATCTTTGCCAATGTACTGTATTTTTGTTGCTTTAAACCAAAGATGCCCGACCTGTGGCACTTCAGCTGTTGCAAAACTACAACTCCCAGAATGCCTACAGCTTTCAGGACATGTTTGAAGTTGTAGTTTTGCAACAGTTGGAGGGCCGCAGATTGGGCATCCTTTCATTAATTGGTTTATACAAAATTGATGCATTACAGAAACTCTAGTACTTGAAGTGATAAAACAAATAGCTATGATATTATTACAGTCTCTGCTCCATAACTCAGGCAAAGAGGTCATGTAGCCTGACAAGTTTACCTGGTGCACAGAAGCAGAAGGAGGCTTGGCTTGGGAGCCAATCACTGAGACTGCTGTTGTATCTAAATCCTACTCTAGGACAGCCTGTTATATACTGGATGCCGGCACCATGACTGTCAGAAAGTGGCAGCACCGTTGTCCAGTTTCCATAGCAATCAGTCCGGAGCAACGGTCAATCGGATGCAGATGATGTCATGCAGGTCACATGACCAACTGTGCATCATGTCACCTGCAGGGCAGAGTATTTAAACAGGTAATTGCTGGCCACAGTTGTCTGTGATTTCGTCTATTAAGCCTCACTAGCCTGTTTGTATCATTGTTGTTCTCTGATTTTGAACTTTGGACTGAATTTCTGAACCTGCCTTTGACTAACAATTTTGTCATTGTGAATCCTGTTGCCTGGATCTTTATCCTGGCTCCATTTTTGCTTTTGGGCCTTGACATGGCCATCTGTTTGACCTGGCTTGGTATTGCTACTCTTTTTGTCTATTGATTTAGTTATATTTTTTGGTTTTGTCATGGTCTGTCAGTTTTATTCCTCCAGGTTTGCCATTTTCGGTGCATGTCTGTCATTATGTTTTTATCCTATAGGCCCCTGCATCTAGTCAGGAAGGGACCGCTGTCTAGTTATGGGCCGTCATTTAGAATGGATCATGCAAGTAAATAGGGACAGTGGTGTGGGTGGAGATTTAGCACTGCACTATACCCTACCACGACAGTGCTAATTGTCAGTTACTGCACATGCTACTTGGTTACTGTGTGTAAGCAATCTCTACTTAGTGAGTATTCTTGTATTTTTTGACTAGGCTTGTTTACCTGACTTCTCTTTACCTTCCCATTGCCTACTACTGTTTGAACTCTGACTGTTCGGTGACCATTCAAGCAGGCCAGAAAATAACTTTACTTGGAAAAGCAGGCCAGATGTAAAAAATGAGGTGTAGTGAGAAGTTCTTCAGAGAATTGCTATCTGACAAGGACCACTGAGTCTCTTTAGCCATGTGTTGAGGAGTTTTAAGCCTTACAATGCCTGAACACATTTGAAATCAGATTGATCGCATGCATAAAAATATTTATTTCCTACAGAAGACATTGTGGATGCATGCACTGTACTGTAAGTGCGGCAACCTGTACAAAAAAGGTGCAGAGCATATTCTGACTTTAGGGTCCGCCCTGAGGTTACATGGCAGAACAAAGTTATGCACCCTATGCCTGGATGCTTGTGTAATATTCAGCCACAAAAGTTTATTGTAAGGAAAATTGCTTTAAACACACACCATGATCTATAAAATGTCCTTGTAGCCCTGTCACCTGTGAGAACTGTGTAAAGTGCATTTTGGAAAAACTGCCAGTCTTTTGCATGCTGAGAACTGTAATTGATGTAGTGTACCTAAACTTCATTCTTCAACAAATGTTCTATTGCAAAGCTGCCTTATCATAGCCTCCTCAACTATTGCAAGGACCCTGCCTTGCAACGCAAAGCCACCAAGATCAAGGAAACCTCAACTCATATCAGACAGGAGACCCCAAGAACTAGGGTGTGACGGGAAGGGAAGAAAAGGTGTACCATTCCTAACTTTAGGTGTTCCACAAGAGTTATTGGCGAATGGAGATGAAATTTCAGAATTTCTATTTTTTGTTACCTTGCCTCAAAAAAAGTGTAATATAGAGCAACCAAAAATCATATTTACCCTAAAATAATACAAACAAAACTGCCACCTTATCCCGTAGTTTCCAAAATGGGGTCACTTTTTTGGAGTTTCTACTGTAGGGGTGCATCAGGGGGGCTTCAAATGGGACATAGTGTCAAAAAACCAGTCTAGCAAAATCTGCCTTCCAAAAACTATATGGCGTTCCCATCCTTCTAGGCCCTGCTGTTTAGCCATACAGCAGTTTACGACCACATATGGGGTGTTTCTGCAAACTACAGAATCAGGGTAATAAACATTGAGTTTTATTTGACTGTTAACCCTTGCTTTGTTACTGGAAAAATGGATTAAAATGGAAAATTTGCAAAATAAATTGCTGTTTTGGGACCGTTTTTAATTTTTGTTATTTGCATAGTTGATCTGACAGGTTAGATCGAGTGATATTTCTATAAAGCAGGTTGCTACGGATGCAACAATACCAAATATGACTACTTTTTGGGTTTTTTTTGTTTCAATTTTTCATAACAAAGCATTTTTGAAAAAATTATTTTTTTAGTGTCTCCACATTCTGAAAGCCATATTTATTTTTATTTTTTTGGGCGACTGTCTTTTGTAGGGGCTTATTTTTTGCGGGATGAGATGACGGTTTGATTGACATGATCTCGGGGTGCATATGACATTTTGGTCGCTTGCAATTACACTTTTTGTGATGTATGGTGACAAAAATGGCTTTTGATACGATATTTATATTATTATTTTTGCTGTGTTCACCTGAGGGGTTAGATCATGTGTGTTTTATAGAGAAGGTTGTTACGGTCACGGCAATACATAATATGTATGCTCTTTATTTATTTATTTAAGTTTTACACAATAATATCATTTTTGAAACAAAACAAAAATCATGTTTTAATGTCTCCATAGTCCGAGAGACATATTTTTTAAATTTTGTTGGGCGATTGTCCTATGTGGGGTATCATTTTTTGCAGGATGAGATGGCGGTTTGATTGGCACTATTTTTGAGTGCATATAACTTTTTGATCGCTTGCTATTACAGTTTTTGTAATGTGAGGTGACAAAAATGTTTTTTTTTTACATTGTTTTTATTTAATTATTTTTACGGTATTAACCTGAGGGGTTAGATCATGTGATATTTTTATAGAGCAGGTTTTTACAGACGCGGTGATACCTAATATGTATACTGTTTTTTTATTTATTTTACTTTAACACAATAACAGCATTTAAAAAAAAAATGTTTTAGTGTCTCCATAGTCTGTGAGCCATATTTTTAAATTCTTTTTGGCGATTGTCCTATGTAGGGGCTCATTTTTATGCGGGATGAGATGGCGGTTTGAGTGGTACTATTTTTGGAGGCATACACCTTTTTGATCGCTTGGTAGTACACTTTTTGTGATGTAAGGTGACAAAAATGGCTTTTTTTACACCATTTTTTTTTTTTGGCGGTATTTACTTGAGGGGTTAGGTCATGTGATATTTTTATAGAGCAGGTTTTTACGGACGTGGGGATACATAATATGTCTAGTGTATTTTATTTTGATAATTTTTATTCAGTGATATGTGTTTTTTTTATTTTTACTTTTTTTTCACTTTTTTTTACATTTTTTTTACCCAGATCCACTTGGTTCTTGAAGATCCAGTGAGTCTGATGTCAGTATAATACAGTACACTATATATTACTTTACATAGTCTGATCAGACTTCTACCTTTAGCAGAAGTCAGATCAGACTTACATTACCATGGCAAGCAGGACACCTCTTAAAGTGTCCTGCTGCCATGGTAACCATCACCCGCTGCCAAAACAGAGCAGCGGCTGATGGGGAGGGAGGGGAGCTCCCTCCCTGTTACCCCCTTCCATACAGTGGTCCGTATGGACCGCGGCATGGAAGGGGTTAAACGGCTGACATCACAGCACAGATGTCATCCGTTTCTAGCAGAGTGTCACCAATGTGCTGACACTCTGCTATATACCCACTAGACCACAAGGGAAATATTAGCCGCCCACACCGCCCGCGCCGCCTACAACCCCTCCCCTGCACCCCTGCCGGCACAATATGATTGCGGGCTGCAGGGATGGGGTATAATTTTACACTTTGGGCACATTTTAAGTCTCTGATCAGAGATCGCAGAAAGCGCTGCAAACCGCAGGTCTGAATTGACCTGCGATCGCCATTAGGGGGGGGTCACATGAATGATGTCAGCAGGCATCCTGTTCCGATTAACGCCTGCAGCGCCGCAATGTACTTTTAAAGATATGACGTAACAGTACATCATGGGTCCTTAAGGACTCGGGAATCATGACGTACTGGTATGTCATGCATTTTTAAGGGGTTAATTAATCACAATAAATCTGGTATACCCAGGCCACTCTGCCTAATTATATGCATCCCACTTGGCGGCCGAACCTCTTTGTGAAGGCTTGGAACTTAAACTGCAAGTAGAGTGCAGAGAGAGCGTTTCGCCGTGTGTATTACATTCTAGTGCACCCACATTCATAGTTATTCCATTTTGTAGGTACTGTGCCATCAGTATAACAGGAAGTTGTAATTTATTGCTGTTTACATCACTCTGCAGGGAACCAATATTCATAGCTAATCCCTTATGTTAGCTGTGGAATTACTGTTTGTCAGTATAAGGCCTCATGCACACGACCGTATGTGTTTTGCGGTCCGCAAATTGTGGATCTGCAAAAAAAAATTTGGATGTCGTCCGTATGGCATCTGTTTTTTTTTGCGGATCCATTATTTTTGTGGATCTACTGTAATAATGCCTCTCCTTGTCTGCAAACTAGAAAAAAATAAGACATACTCTCTTTTTACGCCGAGCCACGGAACGGACATACTGATGCCGACAGCACATGGTGTGCTGTCCGCATTTTTTGCGGAGCCATTGAAATTAATGGGTCCGCATCCTATCAGCAAGAAAAACAGAACAGACAAGTAAACAAAATACGGTCATGTGCATATGGCCATACAGGTCAATGCAACTGTCAGGTCTAATTTATTGCCATAAACTTAACTATGCAGTGTCCCAAGACTCAAGTAGTGGTCCCATGACAGAGTGGGGACAGTGTCATGGGGCCACTTTTGTCAAGGCTACTGCCAGAGTGGGGAGGGAGGGCAGGGGCAGTAAGGCTATGTTAACATCACTGTTTATGTTTCTGTTCTTCAGATCCTTTTAGAAGAACATAAAACAAAATGAAAAAAAAAAGCAATCCTGTATTTTTAGCAACCATAAAGCCTCTTTCAGACGATTAATATTTTGTATCAGTATTTGATCAGTAATTGTAAGCCTGTGTCACATTGTCTGTTGTAGGTGCGGCTTGCGACCTCAATTTTCTCCCATTGCGTTGTTGGTCTTGCAGTGCAGGTAAGTGAGATTGGGGCTGTGAGCTGGATATCTGCACCTTTCAGACCCTGTTCACATACCATAGGTAGTCTAGTGGTAGGACCCCATGCCATGCTGAGAAACCTTGACGTGATGCATAAGGGGCTCTGATATGTCCCTGACTGGGAGACATTGGCGAATGGCTCAGCTTTTAACATCAGCTTGAGGGATTAGCCCGTGTTGTCAGGCACTTATCCTTGTGGTGCATTTTTTTTTTCAGTGATTTATGTGCAGTAATTGTAAGCCAAAAATAGGAGTGTAATGGAATTATTTGCACCTCATCTGTGTTTTGGACCGACTCCTATTTTTGGCTTACAAATTCTGATCAAATACTGATGTTTAAAACTGACCAAACACTGACTAATAGAACATATTAGCTGCAATGAATTTGGGTCCAGTTGGTGGAGTGATTTGTGCGGTTCATTCCAATAACCAACTACACTCCACCTGCCATATGGCAATATTCTAGCTGCCATGTTTGATACGTCCAGCAAGTTTGGCCCATCTGGTTTTAATCCGTATCCCTGAGAAAGAAAGGCGATCCTTTCGAAAAGTGTCATATTTTTAGTATACAAAAGGTCCTGTAGCTATAAGCTAGCGTGACATCACCAGTGCTCCAAGTTGGAGTGCAAGCTTTTTTGAATAGGAAACGTACTGCCGGCGGGGCACATTTCACAACTGCTTCCACCGGACTGGAGAATCGGGACAACTATCAAATAATACAAAAAAAGTTAATTCCGAATTGTTAATCCTACTTTGAGGGCTGCAGGTTGTAGGTGTAGTGGGTCCTGTTCACACCAGGTTCCAGTCTTTGCTATATTAGAACTGCACTGCTCACCAAAAGCTTCACTCAGACCACTTTAGTTTGTGCTGACATTTACCAATATGACAATCACTGGCTTCTTGCCACACATCTATTCACCTGTCCTATAATGGTCAAAACCAGACAGGCAGCAAAAAACAGTGAAGCACCGCAATGGATATTAATAACAAACCAGTTTTTTTATACTCTCAAACATGCGAGGAATATAGGCATATAAAACAATTTGACCAGCTTCCTGTCTATTAATTGAACCCACATTACAATTAAGTTGGGTAATGAAGGAAAATATAATCTTTCTTATTTTCTTTTTCCATTTTTTTTATTTTCCTTTTCTGGCTTCTCACCCTCAAGTTCTTCCCTACATCTTTCTAGATTTTTCTTTTTATACCCTTTTTCCAAAAAACGCTTCTGTATCATATCACTCTGTTCCCTATATGGTTCTCTCTCTGGACAATTTCAATATATTCTTTTGAACTGCCCTTTGGGATATTTTCAATCCACGGACCATAATGACAACTAGTAGTGTCAATATATGCATTTACGTCCGTGGATTTAAAATATGTTTTAGTCTTTATTACATTATCCTCCACAAATACAGTGATATCTAAAAAATTAATACTAACTGAACCTACAGCACTAGTATTATGCAAATACCTTTGCTGTATTTGTGGGAGGGGAGGCTGATTACAAGGCTAGTTATATACACCTGTGGGCCCAGGCTGGCTGGTTACTAGGCTATTTATAGGCACTTGTGGGCCCAGGCTGATGCCGATTCAGCTGATTTCACTACCTCTGGGTCAGCTCTAGGATACAGCAGCATGGTGTGGAGGCTCCTTACGGCTGGGCGACGGCAGAATGTCTCAGGAGGGCGCTGGTATTCATGGTAGGATCGGAGTGGTTTGCACGGGACCCACGCTGCGGTCCTCGACATGTAGCGCTCTGGGATGAAGCAGAGTTTGGGCGCTAAATGGCCGAGCGTTGGTTGTTAGTTGGCTCAAGCTATGCACGCTGTGTTTTATGTATCAATGGTCGATTAAAAAAACAAAAAAACGCAGCAGCAGCACGTGGAGGCTCATTCACACCTGGGCATCGGTAAAAAGGGCCAGGCGAATGCTGGCACTCACTGTAGAATTGCACTTATTGGCACGGGACCCACAGTGCGGTATGCGATTCTCAGTACTCTGGGTCAAAGCAGAGTTGGCTGCTAATGGTCAAGTGACTGTTGTTAGTATTTTTGTCTAGCTGTTTAGGGGCTTGTTAGGGGCTATTGCATATAGTTATTGGTGTAGCATGCGCCTAGAGTAGGTATGGTCGCATGTTTTCTGATATCTATTTCATACGAAAAAAAAAAAAAAAGTGCATGGTTTTCTGTTACCTGTTTTACATGTGGGGCACACATCCGCAGTTAAAGCCAGACATGCAAGGTGTTGGTAAATGTATATCAGTGGTCTGTATATGGGGACACAAGCAGATCGGTCAAGGCGCCTGTATTTGAGTTCTGATGCTCTTGTATGTTCTTAATTGTGTTTAATCTATAAACTGTATGTTATGGGCACGCATGTGTCAGCAGTTCTGTGCTAGGTTTATAGGTGCGCAATATGTCGATTAATTGACGTTGCATCAGGGTTTATGTTCAAACACGTTTATGTTTTCTTAGAGGAACATGAGGTGGTGTTGTGACCATCTTTTAAAAAAAAAAACAACTGCAGCGTTATGTGGAGGTTCGTTCGTTCCTGGGTAATGGCAGAAGGTGCTAGGCGAGTGCGGGCATTCACGGTAGGATCGGACTTGGTTACATGGTTAGTGACTTGTAGCGCTCTGGGGCGAAAGAGGTTGGGCGCTAATGGTCGAATGATCATGGTTAGGTTTGTTACCTTCAAAAGCTACGTCCATGTGCATTTACATTTTGTCCTATATTCCATTCACTACTAGAGCTGCATTCATGCGTTTGCTGTTGCATCACATTAATACTCTGCTCGCCTCAGATTGCATTCATACAGCTGCGTTATACCTTGCTCTTCATGCTCAGAGCTGGGCCCATACCATGTTGTAGGCACCACTCACATCCAGAGCGGCATTTACCCACCTGTTCTTACATCAGATGTTATACTCTGCTTCGACTTAAAGCTGCATTTTCTTTTCATTGCTACATCATGGTTACTCAGTATTTTCACTAGGGCAGACAGCACACCGCTCTGATACCATTCTCCCGATAAACATAGCTGCTTTCTTTCAGGTTTACTTTTCTTTCCTCGTTGGTGGTTACATTCCATAGGCCTACTTTTTCTGTTTCACTTCGGGAAAAAAAACTAAAAAACATTTTATGCTGTTCTTTAGTCCTGGTTCGCATTCACTCAGATTGCCCCAGAACTGCCCCAGTTCACCATACAGTCCCTCAGCGGTCAGTGGGCTAATAGGAGTTAGTTTCCTATTAGGTTTCACAAGTTGTTCATTCGTTTGTCACGATAAGGGTCTTCTCTTAGCGAACTGTAATGCCTCTGGCTCTTTTTTCTCCCATCTGTTCAGTTTCACGGTTGGTTTAATGTTTTAGGCATGTGGTTCGGTTCACTAATGTCTATGCATATCCCATCAGGTCTGGCTCACATTTTAATTACTTATCGTCACTGTAATGTCATCCAGCTCAGTCCTGGCTACGGGGGCCGATGACCGCTTCAGCCTCATGGCTCCGCGGGGCCTATGACCGCTCTTCATGTTATTCGTTAGGGGTACAATATGGTTATAAGCTGGTTAGTGTCCTAGGTTTACTGTCGGAGGGGGTCATGGTTGTGCGAGTCCCCAAGTCATACTGGTGCTGCGTAAGTGGTTTATTATAAATAAAAATTTTATAAAAAAAATTAAATAAAAATTGAAAAAGAAAAATGTCTCGTAATCATGGCTATGCCTTTAGAGTCTCTGACGCATGGCTTCTCCGTTTAAGTTGACACACATTGCCCCGCCATTAGTGTCCCTCACGCATGGCACCGCCATTAGTGTCCCTCGCGCATGGCCCTGCCATTAGTGTCCCTCGCGCATGGCCCCGCCATTAGTGTCCCTCGCGCATGGCCCCGCCATTAGTGTCCCTCGCCCATGGCCCTGCCATTAGTGTCCCTCGCGCATGGCCCCGCCATTAGTGTCCCTCGCGCATGGCCCCGCCATTAGTGTCCCTCGCGCATGGCCCAGCCATTAGTGTCCCTCGCGCATGGCCCAGCCATTAGTGTCCCTCGCGCATGGCCCAGCCATTAGTGTCCCTCGCGCATGGCCCAGCCATTAGTCTCTCTCACGCATGGCTTCTCAGTTTATAGTTTACACACACAACTCCGCCATTTGAGGTCGGTCGCGTGGACCAGCCACAGTAGGTTCCATGTCTTTTTATGCCTTCAGGCCCGATCGCATAGCTCGGTCAGCTGTGGCTCGCAATACAATTCTTCTTGTGGGGGCTCGCATGCGTGGCCTTTGCCATTAGAGCTTCACTTACATTATTGTTGTAGGTCGTTGGGTCTTCATTGTTTTCTTTTCAAGCAGTCATCCCAAGCCTTCCTTTTCAGATATCACCTTCTCCCAGGTTCGCATTTTCTCCCGCTTACCCTCTCTAGGTTCTTGCTTCCCTCGCTACCAGCTGTTACTTTTCTCTTGCTCGTCCTTGCATTATAGACACATTCTCCCAGGAAGCTGACCCTGTGGTCTCATTTTTTCACGTATCTCAAATTCCGCCTCTCCAGGGGTTGCTCAGTAAAAATAAAAAAAAACTATACTATGGCATCAGTTTCGTCCACAGGGAGTCCTGTCTCACCACTACAGGCGATTTACGAAGTCTGTCACGTTTACTGACACGATGAGTTCTAGCACGACTACAGGTGCAGCATACGAAGTCTATAATGACCTTAAGCTTTTCCTGTCATAGCGGCAGGCATTGTGTGTACATTATGTCTTCATTACGGGCATGCTTACTTCATCTTCAAACTTGGGCTGATGGGGGTTGGTGTCTCAGCTAGTTCCTGGGTACCGGTCCATCTTCCAGTAGGAGGTACAATAATAAGGCACAATATACGTAGTCTGTCACGTCTAAGGACACAAGTCCTATCACTACTACAGGCGCAGCATACATAGTTTATCACGACCTTAAGCTTATTCACTGTCACAACTGCTAGTATGGTGGGTACGTTTTCTGTCCTCATTACAGGCAACATTAGCTCGTTAATTGCAACAGCCATGTATTCGTGTTTATGGTTCCCCCGGCCTGGTGAGTCTACACATTTCACTTAATCCATTACTAGAGTTAGACGGCATACGCCATCTTCTAACTTTTTGGGTCCATTATAAAAAATAATAATAATAATAATTAAAGCGGTGGCCTGGGGAATAAGTATAGGTGAAATATTTTGCTACCATTAACAGTTGGTGTCCGAGCAGGGCCCTTGGCGAATGGTTGGACTTCAATTAGGCCCTTCCATCAGATTCAACATTGTTGTTTCAGTCTGCAGCTCTCAGGATTCAGACCGTCTCGTAATATGTTCATATGTTGATCAACATAGGAGTAAATCGTTTCTGATTACCAACCACTCTTTCAAAAGCATCAACATTAGCTACCTCCAAGAACGACGTGCCGGCGCACGTGACAAAGAGGTAAGGTACATAGAAGTCTCTGTGATATGTACGGTATATTCCACACCTTCATTGTGTAGTGTCTTTGCTTTCAAAGTGGGTGTTGTAATGGTATGTATATGTTTTGCTCTAAACTAAGGTCTGCTCTTTTTGGCCCCTTTAGGCTGCCCTACTGCAGCAGTTATGGCACAATTCTACTGCTTGTTGTAGATAGGGTTAGATAGGTTAGGTACACCTTTCTGATAGCCGATCCGACCACAAGTAAATTTTAAATTCCAAAACTTGACATTCATGCTTTGCAAAAATTCCTCCAACCCCAACAATTCTCCTTCCCAAACTAACAATCACCTATAAATCTTACCATAGACACAATTTTCCCCTTTCTTGTTCTACATTCAATAAAGGATCAATGAATTAACTTTCCCAAGTGGCCATGAATAAACATTAACACGGCGCCCATTCTCCTTCAGTAAAAGAACAAACTAAGGACAATACAATTAGAAGGGGCAGAGAAACAAGGTATCAAAATAAAGGGGAAAGGAATAACAGTACAGTGATATGGGATATAGTCTCACGCAATAAACACAACACAATCATAAACATCATCATAATATTATAATGAAAAATAGAGAAAAAACTTAATTAAATTCATATAGAGTGCAAACCCTGCAAATGTGCATTACAAAACATAATTATATATATATATATATATATATATATATATATATATAAACACTAAATGTGTGTGTGTGTGTGTGTATGTGTATATATATATATATATTCATTGTGCAAATGTATAATTTGAAATTATTATATACAAAAAATTAACACTAATCAAATAGCTGCAGTGAACACAAATAATAAATAATTAAAATACATAATTTATTAATAAGTGTATAAACTTGATGAATTAATAAAAATCCATATACATATATAGAGAGAATAAATAATCAATAATCATAATCAAGAATAAAAGTGATCATGCAGTAATTGTGATAACATTTTTTTATTTTTTTTAGATTTTCCATTAGTTTATTAATACACAAATCCCACTTGTATTAATACAACTTAATAATTCATATAATCATATTCCCCATAATTGAACAATGAACTCTTCCAACTATTACGTCTTTTAGGTCACATTGATTCTTTTCATAAATCAGTGATATGATAAAGGAGTGTTTTTTGGAAAAGGGGTATTAAAAAAAAAATATATCTAGAGAGTAGAGTTGAGCGAACCTGAACTATAAAGTTTGGGTTCGTACCAAATTTTAGGATGTTCGGGACATGGACCCGGACCCGAACATTTTCATAAAAGTTCGGGTTTGGGTCCGTTGTTCAGTGACTCTTCCTGCTTTTTGAAAGGCTGCAGAGCAGCCAATCAGCAAGCGTTTTACATCTTTGTCCTAAGAAGCCATCACAGGCTCAGCCATGCCTACTAATAGCATGGCTGTGATTGGCTGATTGCAGCATGTGACCCAGCCTCTTTTTAAGCTAGAGTCACGTAGTGCCGCACGATTAGGGAAGAAACCTGTTGAACCTGGTGGTGTGAAATCTTCAAGCTACAGCAAATATTTTAGGAGGGTGTTAATGCAATCCTACATTTTTGTACACAGCCCTGAACCCAGTGATACTGCAAAGTTTTTCTTTTTTAATCCATCTATTACTGAGGTGGGGGTCGGTGGCCATTTTAGACACTGCAATGTCCTTGGAACTGCATGTGTCCTGCATGTGTGTCAGCCTTCCAGGGAGATCAGTCTAATCCTTTTTGGTAGCTCAGTGAAGGAAAAATCCTTTTTTTCTCGCAGTTCAAGTCCCCTAGATTATCTTTTGTATAATTTAGGGGTGACATAGTCCATTTCTGTAGTCTGGGGCAAAAATCTTTATTGTGGTGCTATAGAGCACTTGTGCATACAACGCACCAAAACGTATTTTCAATTTCAGCACTGAAATAGTGCATTAGTGTATTTTTTGAGAGAAAAAAAAGCGGTATTCCTGGTGCGCAAAGCAGTTTAAAATACACTGCCCAAATACATATTTTACATTTCTGCAGTGAAACAGTGCATCAGTGTACTTTTGGGGAAAAAAACGGTATTCCTGGTCCACAAAGCAGTTGTGCATACAGCGTACAAATATCTATTTTAAATTACAGCACTGAAAGAGTGCATTAGTGTGTTTTAGGGAAAAAAAAGCCATGTTCTTGGTTCACAAAGCAGTTTAAAATACACCGCCCAAATACCTATTTTACATTTCTACTGTGAAATAGTGCATTTGTGAATTTTGGGAAAAAAAGCTGTGTTCTTGGTTCACAAAGCAGTTGTGCATACAGCGTACAAATACCTATGTTTAATTTTCAGCCATTAAATAGTGCATTTGTGAATTTTGGGGAAAAAAGCCATGTTTTTGGTCCACAAAGCAGTTGTTCATACAGTGTACAAATACCAATTTTAAATTGCAGCACTGAAATAGTGCGTTAGTGTGTTTTAGGAAAAAAAAAGCTGTGTTCTTGGTTCACAAAGCAGTTGTGCATACAGTGCACAAATACCTATTTTAAATTTCAGCACTGAAATAGTGCATTAGTGTATTTTAGGGAAAAAGCCGTGTTCTTGGTCCACAAAGCAGTTGTGCATACAGCGTACAAATACCTATTTTAAATTTCAGCACTGAAATAGTGCATTGGTGTATTTTAGGGAAAAAAGCCGTGTTCTTGGTCCACAAAGCAGTTGTGCATACAGCGTACAAATACCTATTTTAAATTTCAGCATTGTTATCACACGGGCACTGTATTAGTGTTAGTGAACTTAATTGTTGACTAATGGCAGTTAAATTGACACCGGAGATAAACCATCTATCAGCTTGGTGGGTGAACGCAAATAATGAGGAGGACATCAAATAAACGATATGGGCATGGTCGTGATGGTGTTGGTGGAGCTCCTGTTACTGGGAGAGGACGTGGCTGTTGAGCGCCAACTACAGGTCCAAGTGAAACACCTTCCTCAGGTGCGAATAGGCGACAGAACCTGCAGCGTTTGGTAGGCCCGAATGCTGCTCTACGGATGGTGAGGCCAGAACAAATGCAGGCGATAGTAGATTGGGTGGATGACAGTGGCGCCAGTTCCTTTGTAGCATCTCCCACCCAGTCCTCTGCAGAAAGCTCAGAGTTGGCACCTGCAGACCATACCCATCAGTCTTTCACCTCACCCCCTTGCAAAGCAGCCTATCAGCCTGAGCTCCAAGTCATGCAGCAGACTCTTATGCTTTTTGATGACTCTGCTGGCAGGGTTTCCCCGGGACATCCACATCATCCACATAGCCCTACCCCAGAAGTGGAAGACATTGAATGCACTGATGCCCAACCACTTATGTTGCAGGATGTGTACATGGGAGGACCACCGCAGCACGTCTCTGAAGACGAAACACAGGTGCCAACTGCTGCGGCTTTCTGCAGTGTGCAGACCGACGAGGAGGGCAGGGGTCAAGAATGGGTGGAAGATGATGTGGAGGACGATGAGGTCCTAGACCCAGACAGGACTCAAGTTTATACTAGTGACGTGTGCAGTTCTGAGGAAGAGGCGGTGGTCGCACAGATGCAACAGCACAGCAAAAGAGGGAGCAAGCTACAAAAGCGGAGCGGCTATCCCCTAGACAGTACGCCTGCTACTGCCCACCGCACCCAGCTCCAAGGAGTTCATTGGTGTGGCAGTTTTTCAGACAATGTCCTGGCGACAAGACACGAGTGGTTTGCACGTTGTGCAATCAGAGCCTGAAGCGAGGCATAAACGTTCTAAACCTGAGCACAACCTGCATGACCAGGCATCTACATGCAAAGCTCAAACTGCAGTGGAGTAAACAGCTTAAAAACCAAGAAAGTTCTCATGCTCCTCCTGCTTCCTCTTCCTCTTCTGCTGCTGTCTCTGCCTCTTCTTCCACCAACACCACCACCTCTGTCATCATCACCAAGCATCTCCACCATGTCACATGCAAGCGTTCAGCAGTCCATCTCCCAAACACTGGAGAGAAAGAGAAAGTACCCACCTTCGATCCCTGGTCCTCAATGCCAGCATTTCAAAATTAGTGGCCTTTGAAATGCTGTCATACCGTCTGTTTTAAACAGCTGATGGTGGTGGCTGTCCCATAGTACGTCGTTCCCAGCTGCCACTACATTTCCAGGTGAGCCATCTCTTCCCTGCACAACTAAGTGGAGGATAAAATCAAGTGTGCAATGCGCAACGCCATCTGTGGCAAGGTCCACATAACCACAGATACAAGGACCAGTAAGCATGGGCAGGGATGCTATATCTCCGTAACTGAACACTGGGTAAATGTAGTGGCGGCTGGGCCCGAGGCAGATAGTTGTTAGGGGCAGGTCCTTCCACCACTGAGGATTGCAAGGCATTATTCTTTTCCTCCTGTTGCCTCCTCCTCCTACTTAGCTTCCTCCTCCTCCTCTTCTACCACCTCCTCAAAGACCTTCACCACCAACTTCAGCTCAGCCAGGTGTAAACGTCAGCAGGTGGTTTTAAAACTCATGTGTTTGGAGGACAAACCCCACACCGCACAAGAGCTTTGGAGGGGCATAGAAGAACAGACCGATGAGTGGTTGCTGCCAGTGAGCCTCAAGCCCGGCCTGGGGGTGTGCGATAATGGGCGAAATCTCGTAGCAGCTCTGGGACTAGCCGGTTTGACGCACATCCCTTGCCTGGCGCATGTGCTGAATTTGGTGGTGTAGAAATTCCTTAAAAATGACCCAGACATGTCAGAGCTGCTGCAGAAAGTGCGGTCCATCTGTGCGCACTTTCGGCGTTCTCACCCTGCTGCTGCTCGCCTGTCTGTGCTGCAGCTGAACTTCAGCCTTCCCGCTCACTGCCTCACATGTGGCCTCTAGGTGGAAATCCACCTTGCATATGATGGAGAGACTGTGCGAGCAGCAGCAGGCGATAGTGAAGTTTCAGCTGCAGCACGCACAGGTCAGTCGCTTTGTGGAACAGCACCACTTCACCACCAGTGACTGGGCCTCCATACGAGACCTGTGTACCTTGTTGCGGTCTTATGAGTGTAGTGTACGGGAGTTGTGATGCCCGACACTACAAAAGGGTCACTGGGGTGCTGTCGTTCCCCTCATCTGTGGGGAGATTGGTTGTACATATATTGTAATGTAATTTACCTTTGAGGTGCTTCCATGTACAGGGCTGCAGGAGTGTTATGTAGATATTAGGCCACAAGGGGAGCTAGAGAACTAGGATATAAATAGCTAGGCCAGAGCAGGCTAGAGTTCAATGCAGACCCTGGAGTCTGTGAAGGCCACATGTCTCAGGCCTAGGCAGGTCAGCAGGAGCCAAGCTGTACCATTCCATAAAGCAAGAGGTACTACAAATACCAGAGGAGGTACTCAGTAATTGTAATTCCAAGGATAAAAGCCAGAGATAGGGTATTGGGGCCTTGGAGTATATTTGCCAGCCAGGACAAGTCAGGAAGAGAGTAAAGCCGCCTGTACTACAGAAGTCCTGCTTTAACCCTCTGTGATCACCTTGCTAAATATAAGCCTGCCAATAATGTACTGTAACTTAAAGCTCGCTGAAACCAATTGTCTTCTGAGGAACTGTTAAGAGAGTGTATGCTGTTTATTACTGTTCAGTAAAGTGAAGTTCTGGTTTACTATTCAAGCCTGCACCTCAATTATTCCTCCTATCAAATCTGTGTGCCACTGTGACACCGTGTCTCCTTGAAAGAACAATTACCGTGATGATGGAAGAGGATGTGGAACAGGAGAAGGATGAAGACGGGACATTTCACTGGGTTTCAAGCCTATCATTCAGAAGTGGCTCAGAGGGTGGGTTCCTGCACCAGCAGAGGCCAGGTACACATGTGGCCAGCCAGGGAAGAGTTTTGGAGGACGAGGAGGAGGAGGAGGAAGAGGTACAGGAGGAGGAGGAACCAGGTTCACTGCAGGGTGGCACCCAACCCAGCTCATGGCCATCACTGAAGCGTGGCTGGGGTGATACGGAGGACACAGAAGATACACCACCTACAGAGGACATCTTATCCTTACCTCTGGGCAGCCTGGCACACATGAGCGACTACATGCTGCAGTGCCTACGCAACGACAGCAGAGTTGTCCACATTGTAACTTGTGCTGACTACTGGGTTGCCACCCTGCTGGATCCCCGCTACATAGACAACGTGCCCTCCTTAATTCCCACAGTGCACCATGATGGCAAGATGGGCGACTACAAGTGCACGCTGTTAGATGAGCTCCTGAGGGTATTCCCTACTGACACTGGGGGACAAGTGGAAGCATAAGGCAAAGGCGGAGGAGGAGGAAGAGGTTGCCAAAGCTGTGTCACGGGCAGCACCTCAGAAGGCATGGTTAGCATGGCCGACATGTGGACAAGCTTTGTCACTGCGCCATAGCAACCTGCACCACCAGCTGATATGGAACATCTTAGCAGGAGGCAGCATTTGTACAACATAGTGGAACAGTACATGTGCACACGCCTACACGTACTGACTGATGGTTCTGCCCCATTCAACTTCTGGGTCTCCAAATTGTCCACATGGCCTGAGCTTGCCCCTTATGCCTCGGATGTGCTGGCCTGCCCTGCAGCCAGTGTATTTAGCATGGCAGGGGGCGTCATTACAGAAAAACGCAGCCGCCTGTCCACAACCAACATGGACAAGCTCACTTTCATTAAAGTGAACCAGGCATGGGTCCCACAGGACTTGCCCGTACCTTGTGTAGAATAGACATTTATAACCGCCTCAACCATACATTCTTGTACTCCAGTTCACTTATTCATTGAATCCTTTTTTTTTTTTTGTACCATTATTTTGGGGGCTACCCCAATTTTAAAAACCAAAAAACAAATAAAATAATATAAAACATTTAAGATATCTTCATCGCCGCTTACACCCAACAACACAACATTCGCCGCCTCCTCAACCTCTGACTCTGCATCCACCTCCTCCTCCGAGGTGCTTAATAATAATGTTTAATTTTTATTTGTTTTATTTTAAGTTATTTACCTATCCACAATTGTTTGCAGGGCACTTGTTTGCAGGGCACCACATTTTGCTGCCTTTTGCAGCCCTATAGTCCTTACTGGACTTTGTTAGAGCCATATTTGTGCCCAAAAAGTTTGGGTACACATTTACTTTATTGGTGGGTGACATGAAGCCTACTGTATGTTGCCGTGAATAAATCTATCCTATGTCAGGGTGCTAGGGGCCTACATTAGTGACAATCGCCTGTTCCATTGGTGGGTGACTTGAGGCCTGTTTTGCCGTGAATGAACCTCTCTTCTGTCTGGGTGCCAGGGGCCTTCATTTCTGAAAATCGCATGTTGCAATGGTGGATGACATGAAGCTTGTTTTGCCATGAATAAACCTCTCCTCTGTCTGGGTGCCAGGGGCCTACAGTTCTGAAAATCACCTGTTGCATTGGTGGATGACATGAAGCATGTTTTGCCATGAATGAACCTCTCCTCTTTCTGGGTGCCAGGGGCCTACATTTCTGAATATCACCTGTTTCATTGGTGGGTGACATTAACCCAGTTTTGCCAGTGATAACCCTGCTGTGCATTGCTGGCATGAAACCAAATTTTGTAAAATCGTCTGTTACTGATCAAAAGATGCGTGGCTACAAACGCTCGCTGGTAGACGCACTGCTGATTGCATTCCCACCTGAGGCCTCCTCAACCTCCTACTCCACATCCACCTCCTCCTCCGAGTTGCCAATTAATAATGTTTTAATTTTTATTTATTTTAATTTAAGTCATTTTCTTATCCACATTTGTTTGCAGGGCATTTACCTACATTTTGCTGCCTTTTGCAGCCCTCTAGTCCTTTCCAGGGCGATTTTACAGCCATTTTAGTGCCCAAAAGTTTAGGTCACCATTGACTTCAATGAGGTTCGGGGTCAAGTTTGGATTACGTCCGGATCCCGAACCCGAACAATTTTGTAAAGTTCGGCCGAGCTCGTCGAACCCGAACATCCAGGTGTCTGCTCAACTCTACTCGAGAGATGTAGAGAAGAATTAGAGGGTGAGAAGCCAGAAAAAGACAATAAAAAAATGGAAAAACAAAGTGAGAGATTAAATTTTAATTTTAATTTGGGTTCAATTAACTAAAATTGATCAGTCCTTAAAAAATGACCCCATATTATGGGAAGTGATTCCCGCTCATCCAAAGTTTATATTTAGGCGGTTTTATGATTTTATTGTGTTATGCAAAACTAAGTAGGAGGAGAAGCAAAACTCGCCAATATAAAAAAAACGCCCGTGTTGGGCGGGATATGCACCCCTGACCCTGATGAAGCAAAAGTTAAACCCGGGTCGAGTTATAGATAGGAAGCCGGTCAAATTGTCTGATATGCCTATATTCCTCACATGTTTGTGAGTATAATAAAAACTGGTTTGTTATTAATATCCATTGCGGTGCTTGACTATCTTTTGCCTGTCTGGTTTTGACCATTACAGGACAGGTGAATAGATGTGTGGCAAGAAGACACAAACTAAAGTAGTCTGAGTGGAGCTTTTGGTGAGCAGCGCGGTTCAAATATTGCAAAGACTGGGACAACTATCAATTATTCACCGCTACACATCAACAATGCAGACTCTCCTCTACAAGTACAGGTAGCCATGATGGTGTCACATATAGATACTACTTATAACTTGGAGGACAGCAGACGTGGTAGAACCTACTTCTAGTCACTAGGTGCAGTCAGAGTAAGTGCAGCTAAACTTCTTCAATTTGTCATTGCGGCACTGACCTTCCTTGCAGCATTCTCACTAAATTTTTAAGTAAGAGCACCAGGAAACTTGTTTTAATCCAAATACCATTTAGGTTCATAGTATGTAGGGATCCCAGCCCTTATGGAGAGATCCACATGGGCTAAAATTTTATTTCACTGCACAGTGACATATAATTTGTTGTCTGAGTGACTCGGAATAAAATTTCCCATGTCATCACCATGACGGCCACAAAGGAGATTGACCCATGATCTCTGTGGTGGCAGGAACAGAGAAGAGGTTAAATCGCCCCCTCCCACCACCAAACCTCAGTGTTCCTGTCCCCACTGTGGCCAGGGTCAGAGAAGAGTCTCCCTGCGGGTCGGCAGGGAGATGAAGATGGGAGAATTCAACTCCTACAACTTTTTTGTTTTTTATCGTCACCGGGAGGTTCCGTGGTCGGTCTCCCGGTTACCTGCAGCTCAGCGAAGTGAGCTCTCCAGTCCGCCGGCGGCTTCGGGCTAATGGTGGGCTGGGGGTAGTGGGAGGCCTCACTCTGGCTGGTCCAGAGCCTGCTCCCGTGCCGCGATCTTCCTCCTCCTCCCCTGTGGGACGGGCAGAGTGCGGCTGGAATGCGTGCGCGCGCGCGCGCTGGCGTGTGATATTTTCTTTCGGTGCTTGGTCATGTGACCCAACCCGAAAGTGGAAGCAGAGGAGTTTGAATAAAAAGCGGGAAAGCCACTATGACGCTGATCTGAGGACTGAACGATCTGTAAGTAGGATCCCTGCTACTTTATAATGTCTGGTCCAGACTTGCAAACTTCTGTGGAGCTCGAGTCTCCCTCTCTGCCTGCTGTGAGTATCCCCCTGTGGGGTCTGCGTCATATTTGTGTCCTTTTTACCCCAGATCCTCATGGCTTTTTTTCCATGTATATTTTCAGGCTAAGGAGACCCAGAAAAAGGTTAAAAAATCTCCACGTTGCATCTCCTGTGCTAAACGCTTGCCTGACGATTATGGAAAAAAGCTATGCAAGGACTGTATTTCTGAGGTGATCGGTCTGGAGCAGCCGTCTTTAATGGAGAACATTAGAACGGTGGTTCAGGAGGAGCTCAGGGCTTCCAGAGTTGTGACGTCGGAGCCCCAGGGTCCGCCTCCGCCTAAACGGCCTCGCACAAGAGTTATTTCCTCATCAGAATCTGAGGACGCTGTGGATAGAGCCTCCTCTTCTATGCATTATGGGGATGTCTCCTCTCTCTCTGAAGGAGAAATTTATGAGAGTAATAAGAAATTCTATTTTTCTGCTGAGGAAATGGATGACCTTTTGAGTGCCGTCAGGGCAACTATGGG
The DNA here is from genome assembly GCA_033119425.1 of Bufotes viridis. Taxonomy (NCBI): domain Eukaryota; kingdom Metazoa; phylum Chordata; class Amphibia; order Anura; family Bufonidae; genus Bufotes; species Bufotes viridis. Next base: position 144,269,259 of record CM065592.1, on the reverse strand, counting down.
GATTGAGGAAGCCCCTAAGCCCCATTCAATACAGGATGAGATGTTTGGTGGCCTGAGAATTATAAAGTCCAAAGTATTTCCTATAAATGAAAACATTAGGATGATGATCATGGAAGAATGGTCTGAACCAGAAAAGAGATTGGGAATTTCTAAAGAATTTAGGAGTCGCCTGCTGTTTGATCCATCCCAGTCTAAATTGTTTGATAAAACCCCCAAGATTGACGTACAGGTGGCCAAAGTCAATAAGAAGACTGCTCTCCCATTCGAGGATGCGGCTCAGCTCAGGGATGCCATGGAGCGTAAGGCTGATGCCCTGCTGCGGAAATCTTGGGAGGCTTCCATGTACAATGTTAAAACTAATATAGCAGCTACTTCCGTGGCTAGATCTACGTATCTGTGGCTTAATGAGTTAGAGAACCACATCAAGAACAAAACCCCCAGAGAGGAGATTTTACGATCTATTCCTCTGTTAAAGTCAGCTACTGGTTTCATGGCAGACGCCTCGGCTGAGTCGATCAGATTTGGTGCAAAAGAGGCAGGGTTTTCTAATGCAGCACGTAGGGCGTTATGGATGAAATCATGGTCGGGCGACAAGACATCCAAACAAAAATTGATTTCTATTCCCTTTACGGGGGAGTATGTTTTTGGTCCAGTGCTAGATAGAATCTTAGAAAAAGCAGCGGATAAGAAAAAAGGTTTCCCTGAAGAGAGACCTTACAGGAGGAATCAGTCCTTTCGTGCCTATAGTGGACAAAGTAGGGCCTCCAGAGGAAGGGGAAATCTGGCCGTTGGTCCTATCCTAAAGGCGGCAAAGGGAGAAATTTCCTACTCAAACCCCAGTCTAGATCAGAAGATAAACAATGACACCATTGTCGGGGGGAAGCTATGAGAGTTCCTGGGTCCATGGACCATAACATCCAAGAATCTGTGGGCCTTGGAAATTCTCCAAAACGGTTACAAAATAGAATTCACCTCTTCCCCATCCCCTTCAAGGTTTGTGGTGACAAATTCTCCCTCCAAACTCGGCAATCTAAATATTTTCAAGGGTGTCCAGGATCTTTTGAAAAAGGGGGCAATAGTTCTGGTTCCCCCTTCTCAACAAGGTCTGGGATTTTACTCAACCTTATTCCTGGTGAGAAAAAAGGAGGGAGAATTTCGAACCATAATAAACCTGAAAAAGCTAAACGAGTTCATCCTATACAGGCGATTCAAGATGGAGTCCCTAAAATCTATAGTTCCCCTAATAAAATTTGGGGCATTCATGTGTTCAGTCGATCTGAAAGATGCTTATCTGCATGTTCCTATTCATCCGCATCACCAAAAGTATCTCAGGTTTGCAATACTGAATCCATCCAATCAAATCCTCCACTTTCAATTTGTAGCTCTACCATTTGGGATCTCAGCAGCTCCAAGACTGTTCACCAAACTGGTGATAGAGATGATATCTCCACTGAGACAGGAGGGGCTGAATATCGTGCCATATCTGGACGATTTTCTAATCATTGCAGATTCAAGGGAACTCCAAATGTCAGATCTCGAAATATTCTTATCCCGTCTGGAGATGTTGGGGTGGATAGTGAACAAGCCAAAGTCTATGTTGATCCCTTCCACAAAGATACAGTTTTTAGGAGTAATACTGGACTCTTGGAAACAGGCGACCTTTCTCCCGCAGAGCAAGATCCAATCGCTAAAGCCCAAAGTGAGATCCTTCCAACATCAGAGGATATGCTCGGTAAGAGAGGTAATGAGACTCTTAGGTCTTCTAACTTCTTGTATTTCCTCTGTAGACTGGGCTCAAGCTCATTGCCGCGTGATGCAGAATTGGTTAATATCCCAGGGGAACAAGAAGATGGGCTCCCTGGAGACCAAGCTTTGGATTCCAAGCTGGGTGAAGAAATTCCTTGCCTGGTGGACAAAGGAGGAAAATCTTGTCCGGGGAGTCGCTTGGATAAGGTCTTCTTCTGTAACAGTAATTACAGACGCCAGCAGAGTAGGTTGGGGAGCAAAGATAGAGGGAGAGTATTTCCAAGGGTCCTGGAGCCACAACATTGCCAGCCAATCCTCGAACTTCAGAGAGTTATATGCAGTAATGCAAGCCCTGTACTCAGCCCAACATTTAGTAAAGAGACAACATGTAAAAATTCTGTCAGACAACACAACGGTGGTCGCCTACTTGAACCATCAAGGAGGAACAAGATCAAGGAAACTCCAGGAAGTTGCTCAAGGAACCTAATATACAAGCAATTTTAGAGTTCCTACAGAATGGTCTTGAACTGGGGCTGAGACCTTCTACACTAAGGGTCCAGATAGCGGCATTAAGTGCTTTCTTTGATACCAGCCTAGCAGACCATCGATGGATCAGAAGATTTATAAGAGCTGCCAGTAGGATCAGGCCTACCTTAAGATCTCGTATTCCGTCCTGGGACTTAAATATTGTTCTGAATAACCTCATGTGTCCCCCCTTCGAACCTTTGGAGGACTGTTCTTTAAAACTCCTGTCATTGAAGACTGCCTTTCTTATAGCAATCATCACGTCTGCTAAGAGATTAGGAGAAATTCAGGCCCTCTCTGTCCAAGAACCATATCTGTCTATTTCTGATGATAGAATTTCATTGAGGCTGGATCCAGGATTTCTCCCAAAAGTGGCCTCTGATAAAAACAGGAGCCAGGAAATTATTTTACCTTCCTTTTTTAACAATCCTAGAAATAGAGAGGAAGAGTCCTACCATTCTCTAGATGTGAGACGTGTTGTCCTGAGATATCTAGAGGTTTCCAAGGAGTTTAGGAAATCGGACAATTTATTGGTACAGTTTTCGGGTAGAAATAAAGGATCCAGGGTCTCCAGATCCACTATAGCTAGGTGGTTAAAGGATACCATCATCTTATGTTATAGAAATCAGAATTTAGATCCCCTTCTAATATTCAAGCTCATTCCACCAGAGCCATGTCCACTTCTTATGCAGAGAGAGCAGGTGCCTCTTCAGAGGATATATGTAGAGCTGCCTCATGGTCCAGCATCCATACTTTTGTGAAGCATTACAGATTAGACTTATCTAGGTCTGCGGGCCTTTCCTTCGGTCGTAAGGTTCTGCAGGCAGTTGCCCCACCCTCTTATGAGTAATTTTATAACTCTCCTTTGTGGCCGTCATGGTGATGACATGGGAAAACCGGAATTAGACTTACCGGTAATTCAGTTTCCATGAAATCACCATGACGGCCCTTATTTCCCGCCCCTCAATTGTGTTATTATCTTTCTTCTCCTGGTATGAAGTAATACTAGGAATCATGAATTCTAATTCAGCTTTTGTCTACTTTTTTTTTTTGACACTTGTTGGGATCTTTGGAAACACTGAGGTGTGGTGGTGGGAGGGGCGATTTAACCTCTTCTCTGTTCCTGCCCCCAAAGAGGTCATGGGTCAATCTCCTTTGTGGCCGTCATGGTGATTTCATGGAAACTGAATTACCGGTAAGTCTAATTCCGTTTTTTCCCCTAACAGAACTAGTGATGAGTAACTATATTTGTTTTTGCGAATATTCCTGATATATTCGTCGAAATCGAATATTTGTCATTCTATTTATCGCGAATAATATGCGATTTAGTTATTCGCATATTGCGAGTTAAACTTTGAACGGGGTATAAAGGCAACTTTCCGATTGGAAAGACAAATTAATTTTGCTAAAAGAATGTATTAGCTGGGATGAATTTGGGTCTTGTTGGTGGAGTGATTTGTGTGGTTCATTCCGATAACCAACGACATATGGCAAAAATCTCACCGCCAGGTTTGATCCATCCAGCAAGTCCGGCCCATCTGGTTTTAATTATACGCAAAACAACTGAAAGGTGGCATGAAGCAGGATGTGCTCAACCCAAAAATGCTGTTGTGCATATATATGCAGGGGAGCAGATCCTGAACATGTGGCCCGTTGCTAATGGCGATCCCCAGCAAAAATGCATGCGGTGGAGGATGCCCTCAGCGGACTACAAGTACCACAATAGACATCCTACACAAGATGGCAATTGTGTGTATGTGATAAATAATATAGCAATAACAAATTACAAAACAGGTGCACACTGCGGTCTTACTAAGCCCTCAAACTGATGTTAAAATTGAGAGATTAGTCAACATGCCCTACTATGGAGGACATGTCTAAGCCAGAACACCATGCCAAGGTTTCTCAAGTAGCTCGGGAGCTAACACTCACCTCATTGGCTATGGGCATCGCACATACACACAGCTGGAGTGGGGTATGTATTTAAATAGAGGTGGGAGCGCCTGTTCTTTTGGCGTCCCATGTGCAGTGATCTTGAACCTAACTCCTGCACTATCTCTGCCTCTTATCATTGAGGTTGGCCTTGGAGGGTTCCACTATCTAGGCACCCCTTTGTACCAGCAGTAGAACACTCCGTTCATCTGGAGGTTCTACCTTTCACTTGCTGTGTGAGATCTTTTGTTAACCTATATCTACTGATCCCTTATGATATCTATTTATGTTTGTAATCTCCCCTGATGATCTGCTTTTGTCCTGGCAGTAAAACATGCATGTAGGGAGCATTTTTGGTATTTAGGGACACTTGGACTCAGATGTGCTAAGGGACAGGTTCCAGACAGGGTCGCCCTTATCAGGACGAGTGCCCTGTGGTCAGGCTGCTACTTTCCTCTAGAAACAGGGTATAGCGGTCAGTTAGCCACAGGGCATAAACAGGGACCCTGCATGTTGTTGTTACCACTGGCACCCTCTTGATGGTTGGATATCATCATCATTGTGGAACGGTACTGCTCCTGAGATCGGATTCGGAATTGCTGACTGTCCCTTGGTACTGGTAGGACGTGCTGATATAGGTGCCGCCGTGCACCAATTTTATTTAAATTTTTTTCCTTTTGGGATGTTATATGCTATCCAGGGGTTATGTTGGCACACTACTGATCCCAAATGGAAGTATTTGTCCCATTTTTTTTGGCACTTTATTTGTGGACACAATCAATTTTAATTGAATTATCAATAAATGTTATGTTTTAGGATTGCCCTTTGAATAATAAATATAACAATATAGCAATAACAAATGACAAGACAGGCGCACACTACAGTCTTACTAAGCCCTCAGACTGATATTAAAATTGAGAGATTAGTCAACATGTCCTAATATGGAGGACATGTCTAAGCCTGAGCACCACGCCAAGGTTTCTCAAGTAGCTCGAGAGCTAACACTCACCTACCTGTGTCATTTGTTATTGCCATCTGGTTTTAACCCTAATACAAGTAGTTATTTGACCTCAGGCATTCCGCATCAAACTTCCTGGATGGTCAAGTAGCGTTCAGCATTAACTGTTCTCTGATGCCCATACATGTCCGGAGCTGCACTGAAGGGATCGCTGTGTGTCTATTCTTTGCCAATAAATGCGGGTTACCGGTTTAACGTTATTCGTCCTGACAATCGGTGATTGGAATACTGGAGTAGACTAATTCATTTGGTAAAAGAATAATTTAGTCATTAAAGACAAATTTTTTCGCTACAAGACTAATGTTTTTGGTAAAAGAATAATTTTTGCATCAAAAAACCAATCGTGGGCAAATCAGCTGTGCAAAGAATCAATTTATTTGCACTGCCCATAGACCGCTCTATAACCCTCAATCACAGTAACTGTTAGGCCTCTTTCACACGCCAGAAAAGAGGCGGGTGCGTTGTGGGAAAATGCATGATTTGTCCGTGTGTGTGCAAACTGTTGTAATGAGTTTTGCATGCGTGTGAGAAAAATCGGCATGTTTGGTATCCAGACCCGAAGCCGGACTTCATCACTGAAGTCCAGTTTCGGGTTGAGTATTCTGTATATTTTCCCTTATAACATAGGTATAAAGGAAAATAATAGCATTCTAAATACAGAATGCTAAGTAAAAAGGGCAATAGATTGTTAAAAAAATACATATATAAACTCACCTCCTCTAATTGATCGCATAGCTGTCGGTCTCCTGTTCTTCAGCTGGGGGGGTAAAGGACCTTCCGTGACGTCACTGGGTCGTATGGTCCAATCATGGAAGCAGGTGATTGGACTACGTGACCCAGTGACGTCAGCGAAGGTTCTTTACCCCCCCCCCCCCAGCTGAAGACAGAACAGGAGAACCAGCAGCCACGCGATCAATTGGAGGAGGTGAGTTAATTTATTTTATTTTTTTAACCCTCTATTGCCCTTTTTACTTAGCATTCTGTATTTAGAATGCTAATATTTTCCTTTATAACCATGTTATAAGAGAAAATAATAAAGATCGGGTCCCCATCCCGATCTTCTCCTAGCAACCATGCGGGAAAATCGCACCGCATCCACACTTGCTTGAGAATACTTGCGATTTTTCCCGCAGCCCCATTCACTTCTATGGGGCCTGCATTGCGTGAAAAATGCAGAAAGTAGAGCATGCTGAGATTTTCACGCTACACTAAAGTGATGCGGGAAAATCCCCGCTTATGTACACAGCCCCATAGAAATGAATGGGTCCGATTCAGTGTGGGTGCAATGCGCTCATATCATGCATTGCACTCGTGCAGAAATCACGCCCATGTAAAAGGGGCCTTAGGCTAACAGAAGCTTTTAAAGGGAATCTGTCAGCAGCATAGTAGCATTTTTTTTTTTCATGCATCCTCGTTAAATAAAGTACCTTAATTCCATAACTGGTGTTGGTTTTCATTTTCATCTTGTACTTTCTTCAAAAAAACGCTTTTTCCTATATGCAAATGAAGTTCCAGGGAGCCCAGAGGGGCGTTCCTCCTATAGTAAGTAGCCCAGGAACGCCGCCCTGATGTGATGTGCCCGCCGAAAATTTTAAAAAACGAACGCCTACATCTTGTTAAATCGCCTCCCACAGACGAGTCTAAATGCTCCGCCCCCCCCCCCCGCGCCAGGTCCTCTCTCCTCTTCTCCTGTAAGGGATGCGTCTCCCCGGCCGGCCGAAATCTCGCGCAGGCGCAGTGCCGGCGCTTGCCTGCGCGATCATATGGAACGTGAGGGCAACAGCCTCATCAGCGTCACTGGGCATGCGCCGAGCCCACTGACGCGATCCCTGTTTACCTAACCAGCTGGATGCACGAGATTTCGGCCGGCCGGGGAGACGCATCCCTTACAGGAGAAGAGGAGAGAGGACCTGGTGCGGGGGGGGAGGGGGGGTTGGGCGGAGCATTTAGACTCGCCTGTGGGAGGCGATTTAACTAGATGTAGGCGTTCGTTTTTTAAAATTTTCGGCGGGCACATCACATCAGGGGGGCGTTCCTTGCTATAGGAGGAACGTCCCTCTGGGCTCCCTGGAACTTCATTTGCATATAGGAAAAAGCGTTTTTTTGAAGAAAGTACAAGACGAAAATGAAAACCAACACCAGTTATGGAATTAAGGTACTTTGTTTAACGAGGATGCATGAAAAAGAAAAAAAATGCTACTATGCTGCTGACAGATTCCCTTTAAATATCAATGTGGACACATTGGTTAGAATTGGTTAGCTATTACTCAATATATACATGCCACAAACAGTAAAATGAGACAGGCGTATCACCCCAATTTGTGAATAAAAGGCCTAGTAGAATTGATTATCTATTAATAAATGGTTCTATCTATAACACAACAGATTAAGTATTAATGGCGCAGCAAGTGTACTAGATAAACACGCCTATATAGTAGACCGTCTGTTGACAATAAGTCTGACACACAGGAAGTTTATGCAGAACAGATTAAGTATAAATGAACTAGATAAATGTGCCTACATATTAGACCACCTGTTGATAATGAGTCTGATGGACAGTAAGTCTATGTATAACAGAACAGATTAAGAATGAAAGGCGAACCAGGTGAACAAGATGCACAGAGCGATTACACTCAGCCTGCAGTCTCCCTATGCTCTCACTACAGTGTCTAAAAACTCCTCCCTATGCTCAATGCAATATATTCCTTTTTTTCTTAAAAAAATATTTTTCTATATTTTAATAAAACATTTTTTTGTTTTGTCTTTATAATTTTTTTTTTCTTTACATAGTTTAGTTCTTTATATGGATATCATCTAAATTTTCCTTGTGATTATACTTCTCTTAAATTTATGCATGTATTATTCTGCCTGGGTATTAAAATTTTTCTATGCCCTTACACTACTATATCTAATTCATAATATCTAATTCATAATACTAATTCATCCTTATTTATTTTTCATTATTTGACTCTACTTATGCAAACTAACTGACACTGTTTTTCTCCTTTCATACTTCCCTTCTATGAGCTATTTGATTTCACACACATCTTCTGTTCCCTCACATATTGCCCATATTGCTATTCCCTCACTACACAAATTTCCTCCTCTTGCCATGTGCGCAACTTCTATGCTAAGTTGCATCGCATTGATCACTTGTCAATATATGCACATGCGCACTGTTGCTAGACACTGGCGTGATGACGTCATCAACTCTGACGTCACCCACCAGAGCTAACTACAATCGGCCATTTATAGAACTCCCTAGGCTGACGAGCAATACATCCAGAATTACTCTTACCCTCCTGCCACCAATGAGGTAATTTTACACCATATACAGTTGTGTTTAAAATTATTCAACCCCCACTGAAATTGAGTGTTTTGGCCAGTTTGACATTGATTTTGATCATTTAAGTCATCTTGTTTACAATTAAATCAAAGAGGCACTTGTAAGTCAGACAAATATAACATAACATTTATAATGAAATAACCACAAATGTCTTTTCTGTGCTCACATCATTATCAGTTTTATTCAACCCCCAAGTGACATTCTAAGGGTATCTTCGCCCATTCTTCATGGGCAAAAGCTTCCAGTTCAGTCACATTATTAGGCTTGCGCACTGCAACTGCTTTCTTTAAGTCCCACCAGAGGTTCTCAATCGGATTTAAGTCTGGTGACTGCGATGGCCACTTCAAAATGTTCCAGCCTTTAATCTGCAACCATGCTCTAGTGGACTTGAAGGTATGCTTGGGATCATTGTCCTGTTGAAAGGTCCAACGTCTTCCAAGCCTCAGGTTTGTGATGGACTGCATCACATTTTCATCCAATATCTCCTGGTACTGAAGAGAATTCATGGTACCTTGCACACGCTGAAGCTTCCCTGTACCTGTAGAAGCAAAACAGCCCCAAAGCATGATTGACCCCCCGCCATGCTTCACAGTAGGCAAGGTGTTCTTTTCTTCATAGGCCTTGTTCTTCCTCCTCCAAACATAGCATTGATCCATGGGCCCAAACAGTTCTAATTTTGTTTCATCAGTCCACAGAACACTATCCCTAAACATTTGTGGTTTGCCCACATGACTTTTGGCATACTGCAGTCGACTCTTCTTATTTTTTGGAGACAGCAAGGGGGTGCGCCTGGGAGTTCTGGCATGGAGGCCTTAATTATGCAGTGTGTGCCTTATTGTCTGAGCTGAAACTTCAGTACCCGCATCTGACAAATCTTTTTTCAGTTCCTCAGCAGTCACACGGGGACTTTTCTCCACTTTGCGCTTCAGGTAGCGCACAGCAGTCAAAGTCAGCATCTTCTTTCTGCCATGACTAGGTTGCCTTTTAAACAGTGCCCTTTGCCTTGAATTTGCAAATAATGCTTCCTATGGTGTCTCTTGGTATGTTTAACATCTTTGCAATCTTCTTATAGCCATTGCCCTTCCTGTGAAGAGAAATCACCTCTTCTCTTGTCTTCCTGGACCATTTCTTGACTTCAACATGTTTGTAAACGCACCAGTAAATGTCAAGAAGGAGCTGAGTATCAGTCATTTTAAATCTGCGTAATTGGTGCTTATTATGCTTGATTGCTGCTCCTTGACATCCACAGGTGTTTTCAATACCTGATCGAAAACACTTGAATGAACCTCTGTTTTTAAGAGTGGTAGTCTTTAAGGGGTTGAATAATTGTGTCAATGAAGAAATCACAAAAAAACATTTAATACTGTATTACAAAAACAATTGATGTCATTTTAGTTGCATTTGGTTCTTTAAAAAGTCCTTGTAAGATTTCATTCTGAACACAATTACAAATGTACACTAAATTCCCTAAAACCCTTTACAGCATTGGGGGTTCAATAATTTTGAACACAACTGTATTTACCTACTTACCTTAGTGCTATCCTCTTAATCTTGCATCATGATAGTCTTTTACCTAATCTGCCAGTCATCAGGCCCCTTTATTACCACACCTAGGAATACAAATCCCAAACAGCTTTAACTCTTACTTCTGGACCTTTATCTACCCTCCTTTCTATTTTTCTTTATTCAATTGCTTTCTGTACGTTGTATACCAGTTTAAATCTAAAATGCAATGTGTTACTAATAACAGATCCCATTGAAAAAAGTCTGAGACCAAAACGTCTGGGGAACACAATATGGCTGATGTGTTTTTTTTTCTATTCCTGAATATAATGTAAAACAACACTGTATGGAAAACTAAGTGATGTGAACCTACTCGACCATTAAAAGTAATTGCATATACTCAAACATGGAGTGCCGTGGATATTCCTATTCTCTAAAAACTCTCACTATGATGTCCCTGCACGTTCCCTGTACTGTCCCTATCCAAAATTCTACAATTAAAAACTTTCTAAACACTGTGCATAGCGCTTGTCACATCTCTATCTATGCTCTGTTCACAGTGAAATGGCTTTTATAGGTCTGTGACAACTGACATCACAGGGGATGGCTATCTGCTGATTGGCTGGCTGCAATGAAATTGTGGGTCATATCGCATTCCTGGGCTTCTTACTTTCACTTTGTAACTCGTGTAGCCACCATACGATTTGTTACCACAAAGCACAAGGTAACTTGGAGTTGTTGCGATTTCAGGAAAAATTTAATTTGCAATTTGGTTCAAAGTCAATTAATTTCACTTCAATTCGCTCAAAACTAAAACCCCTCTCCTTCTCCTCTCCCCGGTTTGCTGCACAAGCAGTAGTCAGACACAGGTCAGGACAGATGGGCAGTGAAGACAAAATCTAAGGAGTAAAACACCTTAGTATACACCAAGAACCAGAAGGAACTTATTGCTGCTTATTGCAGGGCAGCCAATCAAAGAGCGTTTCACTACTTTGCCCTAAGAAGCCATCACAGCCATGCCTACTAGTTAAGCTGGAGTCACATAGCGACGAACGTCACTCTGCTTTTCTCAGTGTAGGCATAGGATGCTGCCGCTTCTGTAAGGGAGAGATTTGGGAAGTAATCTGTTGAACTTGGTGGTGTTAACTCTTCAAACTACAGCAATTATTGAGGGTGCTATGCTATATATTTGTACCCAGCACTGAGCCCAGTGATACTGCAAAATAATTTTTAATCTACTGAGGTGGGGGTCGGCGGCCATTTTACCAACTGCAGTGTCCTTGGAACTGCATGTGACCGGCATGTGTGCCAGCCTGCCTGGGACATCATACTAATTATTTTTTGGAGGCTCTGTGGAGGAAAAATTCCATTTTTCTGGCAGGTCAAGTCCCCTACATTACCTATTTTATAATTTTGGGGTCACAAAAAGCATTGTAACATCTAATTGTGAGAGGTACATACCTTATAGGAATAAAAGGCTAAGGAACAATAAGAAACCAATGTGGATAAATGGAACCGTAAAGAAGGCAATAAATGACAAAAAGAAAGCATATAAATCGCTAAAACAGGAGGGGAGTCAGGAAGCACTGATAAACTATAAGGAAAAAAATAGAATACGTAAAAAACTAATAAAATTTGCCAAACTAGAGACCGAGAGATTAATTGCCAAAGAGAGTAAAACTAACCCTAAAATGTTCTTCAATTATATAAATAGTAAAAAATATAAATCTGAAGGAGTCGGCCCTCTACAAAGCAATGAGGGGGGTGTTGCAGAGAGCGACGAGGATAAAGCAAAACTATTAAATATTTTTTTCTCCACTATATTCACTGAGGAAAATAAACTGTCAGATGAAATGCAGAATGTAAAGTAAATCCCCATTAAAAGTGCCCTGTCTGACCCAGGAAGAAGTACAACAGCGACTTAAAAAGATTAAAATAGACAAATCGCCAGGACCGGGTGGCATACACCCCCGTATCCTAAGGGAATTAAGTGATGTCATAGCCAGACCATTATTTCTGATATTTACGGACTCTATAATAACAGGGAATATTCCACAGGATTGGCGCATAGCAAATGTGGTGCCAATATTCAAAAAGGGTCCAAAAACAGAGCCTGGAAATTATAGGCCGGTAAGTTTAACATCTATTGTTGGTAAACTGTTTGAAGGGTTTCTAAGAAATGCTATTTTGGAGTATCTCAATGAAAATAAGCAAATAACGCCATATCAGCATGGCTTCATGAGGGATCGGTCATGCCAAACAAATTTAATCAGCTTCTATGAGGAGGTAAGTTCTAGACTTGACAGCGGCGAATCAATGGATGTCGTATATCTGGACCTCTCCAAAGCATTTGACACCGTACCTCATAAAAGGTTAGTATATAAAATGAGCATGCTCGGACTGGGAGAAAATGTCTGTATGTGGGTAAGTAACTGGCTGAGTGACAGAAAACAGAGGGTGGTTATTAACGGTAGATACTCAGATTGGGTCACTGTAACTAGTGGGGTACCTCAGGGGTCAGCATTGGGCCCTATTCTCTTCAATATATTTATTAATGATCTTGTAGAAGGCCTGCACAGTAAAATATCTATTTTTGCAGATGACACTAAACTGTGTAAAGTAATTAACACTGAAGAGGACAGTTTTCTGCTACAGAGGGATCTGGATAGATTGGAGGCTTGGGCAGAAAAATGGCAGATGAGGTTTAACACTGACAAATGTAAAGTTATGCACATGGGAAGGAATAATGCAAGTCACCCGTACATATTAAATGGTAAAACACTCGGTAACACTGACATGGAAAAGGATCTAGGAATTTTAATAAACAGCAAATTAATAAGATAATGGGTTGCATCAAAAGGGGCATAGATGCCCGTGATGAGAACATAGTCCTACCACTTTACAAATCACTAGTCAGTCCACACATGGAGTACTGTGTACAGTTCTGGGCTCCTGTGAACAAGGTGGACATAGCAGAGCTGGAGAGGGTACAGAGGAGGGCAACTAAAGTAATAACTGGAATGAGGGATCTACAGTACCCTGAAAGGTTATCAAAATTAGGGTTATTCCCTTTAGAAAAAAGACGACTGAGGGGAGATCTAATAACTATGTATAAATATATCATGGGTCAGTACAGAGATCTGTCCCATCATCTATTTATCCCCAGGACTGTGACTGTGACAAGGGGACATCCTCTGCTTCTGGAGGAAAGAAGGTTTGTACACAAACATAGAAAAGGATTCTTCACGGTAAGAGCAGTGAGACTATGGAACTCTCTGCCTGAGGAGGTGGTGATGGTAAGTACAATAAAGGAATTCAAGAGGGGACTGGATTTATTTCTGGAGTGTAATAATATTACAGGCTACAGCTACTAGAGAGGGGTCGTTGATCCAGGGAATTTTTTTCCCCTTAAGTGAGGAAAATTGGCTTCTGCCTCACAGGTTTTTTTTTGCCTTCCTCTGGATCAACTTGTAGGAAACAGGCCGAACTGGATGGACAAATGTCTTTTTTCGGTCTTATATACTATGTTACTATGTTACATACTGCATTTCTGTAGTTGGGGTCATAAACCTTTACTGTTATACCACAGAGCATGTTTGCATACAACGCTGAAAAACCTGTGTTATCATTTTTGGGGTTACATACTGCATTTCTGTAGCTGGGTTAATAAACCTGTACTGTTGTGCCACAGTCTACTTTTGCATACAAGGCAGAAAAAACTGTTTTAAAATTGTACGGTGAAAAACTGCATTTCTGTAGGGTTAATAAACGTGTACTGTTATGCCACAGAGCATGTTTGCATTCAACGCTGAAAAACCTGTCTTATGATTTTTATGGTCACATACTGAATTTCTGTAGTTGGGTTCATAAACCAGTACTGTTGTGCCACAGAGTACGTTTGCATAAAATTCTGAAAAATCTGTTTTAAAAAATTACGGCGAAAAACTGCATTTCTGTAGTTGTGTTAATAAACCCGTACTGTTGTGCCACAGAACACATTTGCCTACAACGCTGAAAAACCTGTTTTATAATTTTAGGGGTCACAAACTGCATTTCTGTAGTTGGATTAATAAACCTTTACTGTTGTACCAAAGAGCACGTTTGCATACAACACAGAAAAAACAGTTTTATAATTTTTGGGGTCACATACTGCATTTCTGTAGCTAGGTTCATAAACCTGTACTGTTTTGCCACAGAGCACGTTTGCATACAACGCAGAAAGAACTGTTTTAAATTTTACGGTGAAAAACTGCATTTCTGTAGTTGGGTTAATAGACCCGTACTGCTGTACCACAGAGCACGTTTGCATACAATGCTTAAAAAACTGTTTTATAATTTTTGGGGTCACATACTGCATTTCTGTAGTTGGGTTCATAAACCTGTACTGTTGTGCCACATAGCATGTTTGCATTCAACGCTGAAAAAACAGTTTTTAAAAAAAATCTTCTATGAACTCGCCATGCCCCTCACGGAATACCTTGGGGTGTCTTCTTTCCAAAATGGGGTCACATGTGGGTTATTTATACTGCCCTGGCATTTTAGGGGCCCTAAAGCATGAGAAGAAAAATGCGTAAAAATGCCCTCCTAAAAGGAACTCATTGGAATTTGGGCCCCTTTGCGCATCTTGGCTGCAAAAAAGTGTCACTCATGTGGTATCTCCGTACTCAGGAAAAGAAGGGCAATGTGTTTTGGGGTGTATTTTTACATATACCCATGCTGGGTGAGAGAAATATCTCTGTAAATTGACAACTTTGTATACATTTTTTTTAAAAGTTGTCATTTACAGAGATATTTCTCACACACAGTATGGGTATATATAAAAATACACACCAAAACAGATTGCCCTACTTCTCCTGAGTACGGCGATACCACATAAGTGACACTTTTTTGCAGCCAAGATGCGCAAAGGGGCCCTAAAACCAATGAGTACCTTTAGGATTTCACAGGGCATTTTTATGCATTTGGATTCTCACGCTTTAGGGCCCCTAAAATGCCAGGGCAGTATTAATACCCCACGAGTGACCCCATTTTGGAAAGAAGACACCCCAAGGTATTCCGTGAGGGGCATGTCGAGTTCACAGAATATTTTTTTTTTTTGCCACAAGTTAGCAGAAATAGATATTTTTTATTTTTGTTTTTTACAAAGTCTCATATTCCACTAACTTGTGACAAAAAATAAAATTTTACATTAACTCAGCATAACCCCTCACGAAATACCTTGGGGTGTCTTCTTTCTAAAATGGGGTCACATGTGGGGTATTTATACTGTCCTGTCATTTTAGGGGCCCCTAAAGCATGAGAAGAAGTCTGGAATCCAAATGCATAAAAATTCCCTGTGAAATCCTAAAGGTACTCGTTGGAATTAGGGCCCCTTTGCGCACCCAGGCTGCAAAAAAGTGTCACTCATGTGGTATCGCCGTACTCAGGAGAAGTATGGAAATGTGTTTTGGGGTGTATTTTTATATATACCCATACTTTGTGTGAGAAATATCTCTGTAAACGACAACTTTTTACATTTTTTTTATACAAAGTTGACAATTTACAGAGATATTTCTCTCACCCAGCATGGGTATATGTAAAAATACACCCCAAAACACATTGCCCTACTTCTCCTGAGTACGGCGATACCACATGTGTGACACTTTTTTGCAGCCTGGGTGCGCAAAGGGGCCCAAATTCCAACGAGTACCTTTAGGTTTTACATGGCCGCTCACAATTTAGCCCCGCCCAAAATGCCAGAACAGTAAACACACCCCAAAAATGACCCCATTTCGGAAAGTAGACACCCCAAGGTATTTACTGAGGGGCATAGTGAGATTTTTATTTATTTTTTGCCAGAAGTTAGCAGAAATGGAAACTTTATTATTTTCATTTTTTTCCTCAGACAGTGTCATTTTCCGCTAACTTGTGAAAAAAAATGAAATGATACATGAACTCACCATGCCCCTCCGCGAATACTTTGGGGTGTCTTCTTTCTAAAATGGTGTCATTTGGGGGGTATTTATACTATCCTGACATTCTAGCACACGGATGTCAAACTCGTGGCCCTCCAGCTGTTGCCAAACTACAACTCCCATAATGCCCTGCTGTAGGCTGATACCTGTAGGCTGTCCAGGCATGATGGGAGTTGTAGTTTTGCAACAGCTGGAGGGCCACGAGTTTGACATCCCTGTTCTAGCACCTGAAGAAACATGACAGGTGCTCAGAAAGTCAGAGCTGCTTCAAAATGCGGAAATTCACTTTTTTGCTCCATAGTTTGTAAACGCTCTAACCTTTTACCCAAACCAAGAAATATACACTTATTGGATTTTTTTTTATCAAAGACATGTAGAACAATAAATTTTGTGAAAAATTTATATAGAAATGTAGTTTTTTAAAAAAAAATTTACAACAGAAAGTGAAAAATGTCATTTTTTTGCAAAAATGTCGCTACATTTTTATTAATAGCAAAAAAAGTTAAAATGTCAGCAATAATGAAATACCACCAAATGAAAGCTCTATTAGTGAGAAGAAAAGGAGGTAAAATTCATTTGGGTGGTAAGTTTTTATGACCGAGCAATAAACGGTGATTGGTGAAAGTAGTGTAGTGCGGATTTGTAAAAAAGGGCCTGGTCACTAGGGGGGGTACAAACCTGTGGTCTTCAAATGGTTAAAACCTTTACTGTTGTGCCACAGAGCACATTTGCATAAAATGCTGAAAACCTATTTTATAATTTTTGGGGTCACAAACTGCATTTCTGTAGATGGGTTAATAAACATGTACTGTCGTGCCAAATAGTACGTTTGCATAAAATTCTGAAAAATCTGTTTTAAAAAGTTACGGGGAAAAACTGCATTTCTGTAGTTGGGTTACAACACGTTTGCATTCAACACAGAAAAAAACGTTTTATAATTTTTGTGGTCACATACTGCATTTCTGTAGTTGGGTTAATAAACACGTACTGGGGGGGGCGTGGCTTCGTCATGTCTGCGTGAGGACGCATGTTAAGAGAGCTCCGTGACCCAGCTCAGTAGACCTACGGAGAATGCCTTCCCACCCGCTTTTCTGGGGCCATGTCCAAGGGGAGACGATCGAGGAGCCAACCCGCCTCCCCTCCTGCGAACTCCATCGGTCGCTACCTCCGCTCCGGTCAGCAAGGAGGCGCAGAGTCCCCGGTAATGGCGGCTGCCACGCTGTCTCTGCGGCCTGCAGCCCTGCCTGAAAAGAATATAGAACCGCGGCACTCACGTAGCATAAATTCTTCTTTAATTTCTCCCAAGACGCGACGTTTCGACTTAACACAAGTCTTTTTCAAGCAAGCCCAGCCTTTCACACCGGCCCCGGCGTCGGAAGTCCCGACCCAGAGCACAAACAGTATGGGTGAGCACTTGCCCCACCGGTCCATCTCTCCTCCGCTGGGTGCGACACCAGCTAGATTCGACCCGCCGCTGCACCGAGTGCCGCAGGTTCCCTCTGCCCGCCCGGATACCGCCATTCAGGCAGCAACAGGGCCTACTCAGCGAGACGGCCTTACCTCCCTCGCCCCGCTGCCATATGCGGTGGCTCCTGAGGCAGACAGATTCCCTCACCACTCTGGGAGAGACAATGCCCACTGTTCCTCTCATATGGGGTCCAATACAAGGGGAGTTGTTGGGGACCCATGCCAGTCCATGCAGGTCTCAGAGAATGCCCCTCCTCACTTGCAGCCCGCTCCAGACACCCAGTCCCTCAGCCAGAGCATGCCGGCTATTTTCTCCTCGCACCCCCCTGGGGAACCGCAGGGTCTGCCGCCTCCGTCTACCCTTGACCGCACACTGACTGATCTGTGGGAAATGGCACGAGCGTTACCTACCCGGTCAGATTTGGAGGTCCAGGTGACCCGTATAGAGGCCAAGAAGGCCCAAGCTCTGCAAGCGGTCAGAGACGACATGCTGCAACTAGACGACCGTCTTTCTACACTTGAGCCCCATTACTCTGCCACAGCTGCTGAGGTGAACTCTTTGTTGTCTTCCTTGTCCTCCCATGCCTTTCAACTCCGGGACTTTTCCTTACATCTTGATGACGTGGAGAATAGAGGCCGTCGTAACAACCTTAAGCTCCGTAATATTCCGGAATCCATACCGGGCGACCAATTACACTCAACTGTGACTGCCATATTTTACATACTCCTGGATAACCCGTCGCTGACTGCCATTGAGTTGATCAGGTGCATAGGACCGCAGGACCCAGAATCCGTGACCTGGACAGACCACGGGACGTTATATGTCGTGTTCACTTTTACACTGTGAAAGAACGCATCCTACACAAGGCCTGGGAGAAAAAAGAACTTCTCTATGAAGATTCTCCGATTACCATTCTGCCAGATGTCTCCCGCCTCACCTTATCCATGAGGAAAATGGTCAGACCCCTGTTGGATGTTATCAAAGAGTCTGGTGCGTCTTACCGCTGGGGCCACCCATTCCACATCATCATTCGCAATAACAATGGTCATTCTGTTGGTTCATTCTCCTGTTGATCTTCAAGAACTGTTTCAATTCCTTGATATACAGCCATTCTAGATCCCGGACTGGACTCTGCCTCCTTTTCTGAAAGATCCATCAGAGAGGCCTGATTTCTCGAGGAGAGCTACTACACCTCCATTGCGACGTCCATCGCCCGGTCGCACCGTCCTCTCCCAGGGTCGTTCATCCAGACCCCAGTACTTACCTCCAAGACGGCTACTGCCATCTCCTCGTTGATTGTACCTCTTGACCACTCTGCTGGGTTCCTCCTTCTGGACTGTCGTCGGGGACATTGTTGTTGTACTTTAAGTTGTCTGTCTGTCCTCTAAGGCCTTTGTAGCTCTGCTGCACTATCCCCCTCCCTAACTCTGGTTTTCTTGTCTCCAATCTGCACTGTCCTCCTCCTTTCTATCTTCCAGGCTGGTTCTTCGGTCGCTTTCCTTTTGTTCCCCTCACGACATGGCTCCTATATTTAGCTGCAGTGGTCTCCCATCATGATGCCCTGTGACATGTTGGGCCATCGGGTGTTCTCCCAGTTAGAAAATTTTGGTTCTAATAGTGTGACCTGTTCGCCATTCGTTCTACTAACCCCCACTAGGGTACTGTGAGTCCTCCTCTTGGGATACTCAAGGGGACGGACTATACACAGTTTACTTTCTCGCAGAAGTTTTAGTATTACTGAGATTTCAAGTTCTCACCTCAGTTGCGCTTACTCTTCCCTTCCCCCTTCCTCCTCCACTTACTCTTCCCCTTGCCTCTTCCCTCCCGATTCCTACCCTCCCCTCCTGCCCCCCTTCCCACAGTACACTTCTCTCTCATAACTACTTCTGGTATACCTGGTCTTTGAAACTTACTATTGCATTATGTCTGATGTTTCATTGGTCTCTCTCAATGCACAGGGCCTAAATCTCCCCGAAAAGAGATCCTCCCTCTTGCGTCTCCTCTGGAAGAAACGAGCTCAAGTAGCTTTCATTCAGGAAACACACTTTCGCTCCTTCTCCATCACGAAACTCTCGGATAGGCATTTCCCTTATGTCTATCACAGCACTTCCCCTGATGTCAAGGCAAAGGGTGTGTCGATGCTCATCTCTAACGCTATCTCATGGGACTCAATAGACTCTCGCACTGATGGAGCAGGCAGATACTTGTTCGTTAAAGGTAAGCTGGCAGGCACACTGGTCACATTGTCTTCAGTCTACGCCCCGAACATGGGTCAGGTGGGCTTGATGTCCAGAACCCTTAGAAGACTTTACTGAGGGCATGCTAATCCTCGGGGGGGATTTTAATCTAGTTCTAGACCCCCGTGTAGATTCCTCCAAGGGACAGACCTCCTTACCCCACTCAGCGCTATCCAAGCTTAAATAACTCCTGTTCTCTTATCAATTAGTTGACACATGACGTATTCTATACCCGTCATCTAGAGACTACACATTCTTTTCCCACCCGCATAATTCCTACTCCAGACTGGATTACTTTCTCTTGAATCATGCTAGACTAGACCATCTTACAAGGGCAGAGATAGACCCCATAACTTTCTCCGATCATGCCCTGATCTTTATATCACTCTCCTTCCCGACTTTTCAGACTAGAGCCTGGCACTGGCAGTTGAATGATTCATTCCTGCAGGACCTACAGGTCACCTCTGAAATTCGGAGAGATCTGACTGAATATTTTGCCCACAATATCATACCTGAGAGCGATCCCCTGACTGTCTGGGAAGCACATAAATGTTTTATTAGAGGATCCTTCATAAAAATAGGTTCTCAACAGAAGAGAGAGAGGGCCGCCAAGATTGCAGCCTTACTGTCTCGCATCCATACTTTGGAAGTACAGCATAAGCAGACTCAGGACTTGCAGTTGGACGCTGAGCTCACCCATTTCCATGATCAGGTCCGTGCACTATGCCTCTCCAAGGCAAAGTCTACTCTTGTTAAATGTCGGAGACATTATTACGAACATGGGAATAAACTGGGTAGGACCCTCGCCCGAGCCCTGCCTAAAACTAGGTTAAACTCATACGTATCAAATCAATCTGGTATGAAACTCTCCCTCCCTCGAGATATAGCAGAAGCTTTCAAATCATATTACCACACACTATATAACCTTGGTGATTCAGGTCAGGCAGACTCCATTGAGTCCTTGCTATCGATGAAAGCCTATCTTGAATCCTCAGGTTTACCTACTCTCCCTACAGAGGCTATCTCAGCTCTGGAGACCCCCATATCGGCCTCTGAGTTACAGGCAGCAATTAAAGATTCCCAAACTGGGAAGACCCCTGGCCCGGATGGACTATCACTGGCTTATTTTAAACAGTTTGGAGATATCTTATCCGCTCACTTCCTGACTGCCTTTTACTCTTTGGAAATATCCCGTACTCTCCCCAATTATACCCTTAGAGCGCATATCATGTGGTCCCTAAAGAGGGGAAGGACCCTTCGCAATGCCAAAGTTACCGCCCCATCTCATTGATTAATGTGGATTTAAAATTGTTTTCCAAAATCATGTCTACGCGTCTCCTACCCCATCTCCAAAAATTAATCCATCTAGACCAAACTGGCTTTCTGCCTATGAGGAAAGCTCATGACAACACTACCAGAGCAATAAACATGGTCTATAAAGCTGTCACATCTAAGATTCGAACTCTATTCCTATCAACTGATGCCGAAAAGGCCTTTGATAGGGTCAACTGGAAGTTTATGCTAGAGACCCTACGGTTTATAGGCCTGGGTGATAAGATAATGGCTAGAATTGGAAATCTCTACTCCAACCCTACGGCCGTAGTCAAAGTGAATGGCCAATTTTCCACGCCCCTGACGATTCGTAATGGGACGAGAGAGGGCTGCCCCCTATCCCCTCTGCTCTTTGTAGTTTGTCTGGAACCCCTGTTATGTCACATACGAGGGAGCCCGGACATCTCCGGATTGTGTATCCACGGGGTCTCCCATAAGGTTACTGCATATGCAGATGACCTGCTGTTTTTTCTGACAAACCCGAGACTTTCCCTACCCAATTTACTACAGGAACTCAAAACATACGCCCACCATTCGGGTTTTAAGATCAACTACCAGAAATCAGAAGCCCTAAATGTTTCCCTCCCAGTTGACTTAGTCACTTCGATCTCTGATAATTTCCCTTTCAAGTTGGCGAAGTCATCACTTAAATATCTCACTCCTACCCTCTCGGATTTATATCAGGCTAACTACCCACTACTTCTCCGTACCATAAAATCAGACTTAGTTCGGTGGCAAACACATTCTCATGGTTCGGTAGGATATCCATTTTTAAAATGAACATTCTGCCAAAGATCCTCTACCTCTTCCAAGCACTGCCTGTCCATATCCCTAGGCTATTTTTTCATAACCTTCTGAAAATGCTGATGCAATTTATCTGGGCGGGCAAACCACCCAAAATTGCAAGGTCAATCCTTTTCCGTCCCAAACTTGAAGGTGGTCTTGGGTTGCCTGACTTCATCTCATACCACAGAGCCTCCCATCTCCTGAGAATTGTTGACTGGTGTCGCCAGACAGCATACAAACAATGGATCTCGGTAGAACAATCTTTCCTACCTACTCCTTTGGCAGCCACACCCGGGTGAGACCTTTTAAATATAGGAATCGCACAGAAGAAATATAATATACAATTTAATCAACAGAGTATCTATATACATTGTGGCCATGGCACAATAAAATTGAAAACACAAAGGTGCTATACATGAACCAATGTTACTGATCCTAGAGGATCTTTGTTACAATCACTCTGCCGCCGGACTGTTTAATGGATGAACATAGGATACCAATAAGAGATAGATAGACTTGAATGAGCAACTGGCACTATTGAACGACTATTTGGTTAAGGTCTGGGATGAATTTTTGATATGAAATATTGGAGGACTTTTATGGAATAATTTTTTATGAACTTTATAAATTTTTTATTTTAAAGTTTTTTTCGCATTGGCATTTTCCTGGGAATTTTGTGTAATATTGATGAAATTTGGTGAGCCTTTGTGAAATTTGGTTGTATATGAAATTTGGAGTGCGCAACACACACCGGCTTGGATGACTAATGGACGGACGGATGGATGGACTTTGAATACGGTCATCTTATCCGTCTCTCCACATTTTATCTGAAACCGGATACTTGCATACTACTCTAGGTCTTCTTTTTATCCTTTGTATTTTATCTTGCATATATTAAATCGAGAGTACGGACTAGATTGTGAATGTCAAACTTTTTCTGACCAGATTCGGTGTGCCTGTCCATCATCTTATTGAATTCATTGTTTATTTTTGTGGGTCCGGTGAGCACCCATATTTGGACGTTAGTGCACCCATTTTCCTATCTCCTTTGCAGAGTGAGCCACCCATTACGAATATATATTGTTAGTAGTTGTTTTTCAATTGCAGATTGTAGAATACTTTTGAGTTCGTTCACATATTTATCTGTAGGGTTACTCACTAATTTTGTATATGTCTTGGTATCTTGCAGGAGGGTTAAAACCATTTCATTATAGTCAGACTTGTCCATTATAACCACATTCCCACCTTTGTCAGATGGTTTGATTTCTATATGATTATTCTTTTTCAATTGGTCCAGTGCTTCATTTTCTTCCCTTGTTAGGTTGACATATTCCTCACTGGATCGCCTCACCTTCTGGAGATCCTCAGTCACCAGATCTACAAAGGTTTGTATATTACTATACTTTGAGAAAGGAGGGGTAAAGGAGGTTCGCTTGGGGATGATATCCTTCATTCTCTTCTATGAGTGTCTCCAGAGTTTGTATTGCCTCCTGTTCTTTCTGTTTGATTACATATTGATCATTTTGTTTATGTTTAAATTCTTTGTGTAAGGCCAGTTTCCTGGCAAACAGATTTATGTCTTTCACCCAGGAGAAGCAATCAAACTCTGGAGATGGTACAAATGATAAGCCCTTCTTTAAGATTTGTTCTTGTTCTACACTCAGAATAGTTGTAGACAGATTATCAATCTGCATTTTTTCTTTTCTAATATCATGTTCAGAATTGGCAATGGTTTGTAACTGTACTTGTTCCCTTAATTCATCATTTATTAAATGCTCATTAGGGCTGAGCATTATGTTTTGGGTATTTGAAATGTCCATTTGTCCTGGTCCTTGGTCTGCATTGCTGCTCCTAAAAAAGGAGTTCGTATATTTCCTCTGGTTCCGGGGGTTAATGTCCCCAGCACTTGTGATCCAGAAGGCAGTGATAAGGACATAGATAATGGATTTTCTGTACTCTGAGCTCCCCATCTCTTTTGATTTATTTCTGGAGCTGTATTGATCTTATTAGTTTGTTCAGTATTAGTGTTCACGAGAGTCTTATTTGGGAAATTTCTTTTGCGATATGGTCCTGATTTGGGTTTGAATTTGTGCTTGGTCCCTGATTTATGGCTATCCGTTTCTGAGAATTCTGTGTCAGAAATATCTGTGTATTGCTGTTGTTTATATTGGAAATTTGGTTTATTCCTTCTCCTGAGAAAAATATTGCCTGTTTCAAAATCTCTCTTATCCCGATTATATTTTCTATGTTTTCTCTTTTATTTCACTTTGAAGTGTTTCAATGCTTTTTTGCAACTTATTTTCCAATATACTGAATTCCGGATGAGATTGAAATACTTTTATATCACTAATCAGTTGTTGGCTGATTTTCTGGAGTGATCTCTTTTCGTACTCTAGTATATATGTCTGCATATGTATTGAGTTATCAATCGAAAGGGTTTCCCAGCCTTTTATAAACTCTGGATCTTCCTGATGTGAGTTCGGTGTTACATTTATCCTCATTCCCCTATATACAATTTTTTGTTGAACATAAGTTTCTAAACTCAAGATTTCCCAAATTGTACGTATATACTTCTTATAAATCTTGTTTATTTCTCTAAACGCTGTATTAACGTCCAGTATGTTAACAGGAAGCTGTTCAGTTGAGAACACACACTGGGCTTCTGCCAGGAATGTGTTTGTGGATATTTGGTTAGAAAGAAAGCCTGCCATACCACTGTCCTTCTATTCAATTCAAATAATTAGCGTTACCCTATGGGATATGCATGAGAGTCTGCCTCTCTATAAATACATATATCAACATTCCCTCCAGAGAGCAGAGGCTATTAGTATATTTATTTGAGTTGATAGATTGTGCCTACTCTTGGCTCCTGGATTAGATCTAAAACTTAACTTTTATTCACTTCCTAAATATTAACTCTATATATAAAAGTTTGGGGCCGCTTGCCTGACTGACTTTCACTATCGCTATGTCTTGCGGAGTTACCCTCCACTACAATTAAGGGGGAGAGTCGCGCGCACTATCTCCCCTTTACTAGTTTATGTGAATGCAGGTATAGTGGTCACACATTTAAAAACACTGCACACTATCCCCCGACATGTTTCGCCTAAACAGGCGTCTTCAGGGGTATCGGATAGCGTCTGTGAAGCCCAGTGTGTGTTCTCAACTGAACAGATGCCTGTTAACATACTGGACGTTAATACAGCGTTTAGAGAAATAAACAAGATTTATAAGAAGTGATATCCTTTTTTTTTTATTATCCTGTTGTGTAATGATTCTAGTAAGTAGTCTGCCTGGTCACCAAGATTCTGCAAAATATTTTTGCCCTTTAAAAAATAAACTATGCTGAGCTTTTTCAAAGAGAAATTTCTTGAGGGCAAGGCTTGCTTTCTGCATCTCCTCCCTATAGCGCTCTGAGTGTAATACAGTGAACTGATTTGTTGCCTGGGTTGCCCTCTTAACCATTTACTCCTCCCTTTTCCTAAAGCCCCTCCTCATTGCTGTAATGTCGCTCACGAGGACCCCCCTCATGTATGCTTTCAAGGCATCCCAGACCGAGTTGATACTAGCAGAGGGATGATTAACTTCCCAAAAAGTGGAAATAAGCTGATTAACGGACTCCTGGTTCTCAATAATGGTAAGCCAGTATGGATTCATCTTAAAAAAAAAAAAAAAAGCCTTGAACTAACATTGCGTTCCCCAGGAGTTAAATCTATTGAGAGAGAAGAATGATCTGAAATTGTTCTGACACCATATCGGATTGCTTTTATATTCTTTAAATTATTACTGTTCGTCAGAGCCAAATCTATTCTAGACATTGCTCTCCCTCCTTTGCTGACACATGAGTATACCTGTTTCCCCTTTCCATAATACTCTCATATATCGACCAAACCAGTCTCTTGGCAAAACTGAAATAGAGGGGAGTCCCTCGTGTGTCTCCCTAAATCTGCATCCATAGATAATCTATCCCTATTAGGATCCATAACCGCATTAAAATCTCCCATTAATATGATCTGACACTCTGGCATCTGTTCCATAAATGACAAAAGACTATTAAGGGGCTGCATAGAAAAGGGAGGAGGTATGTAAAAAAAGGCAAATATATACGGCTGACCGCAGTCTACCATAAAGGAAAATAAATCTTCCTTGACCGTCAATTTCAGAATCAATTTAGCTAAAATCAATCGCACGATGGATCAGGACCGAAACTCCCCTTGAGGAGCCATTAAATGTTGAGTGATATTTCTGAGAGGACCAACCCATTCCCAGCCGGGAAATTGTAGTGTCTGTAAGATGAGTTTCAACTAGGCACATTATTGCTGGGAGGTGTCTCCTCACCGCATCCATAACTGCTTGTCTTTTTACCTTCTCTCCAAGGCCCCTTACATTCCATGATACAATCTTAACTGGCATTACTTATATGAGAAAAAAAAACAAAAACAAACAAACCCCAAAACAAAAACCCCGGCATGCCTGAGCCCTCCCAATTCCCTCCCTCCCTCTAGTGGTCTACCCAGATCCTCCAGTAAACCTCTCAACATTGGCCCCTACTCCTCCCCCAGACTTCCAACCCTCCCCACAGCCCCCCTATGATAGAGTTGACAAATAATCATATGCCAGCTCGATCTAGCCAGTCCACAGCTTGATCCAGGTTCTCAAAGTGGGAAGTTCCATCAAAAATCACTCTCAATTTGGCCGAATATAAGAGAGAGTACTTAATGCCTTTGGAAGCTTGGCGCTTTTTAATTTAAAAAAAACTCCTTCTCTTCTCTTGTGTCTCTCGAGCAAAGTCCGGAAACAAGGATAATTTATTACCCTGGTATGTAATAGGAGAACATTCTCTGGCTCTTTTAAGGATAACGTCTCTATGGAAGATAATAGTTTGATCAAAATTGACCTTGGTGGCTTTCACAGGTATTATTTTTCCTCCTGGAATTCGATGGGCCCTCTCCATCTGAAACATGCCCTCTGGGAATCCAACAACTTGTATATTATATCGCCTAGATCTATTTTCTAGGTCAACTAGCTTGGCTTGAAGACGTTCATTTTCAGTGGCGAGTGACGAGGATTTTACTTGTAGTTTTTAATGTCTGCCTGTAGATGGTTGATTGTTATCTCCATATTAAAAACCCGATCACGGATTTTCACCAGATCATCCCGGATCAATAATATATCACTCTGTACTGACCCCAGCTGTGTCGCCATGTTTTGCATTAACATTCCATTATTTTTAACAGTTAATAGAATTTCTTCCATGACTACTGGGTCTACTTTCGAGCGACTAGAAATCTCTTCCTCGCCACCCTCCATGTCCGCGTCCACCTGTTCAGCCTCAGAGGGATCGTCTGAAGAGGAGATAGTAACTTTAGTTAAGTAACTCCCTTTAAGGCCTATTGCACATGAACGTGTGCACCCCGTGCCCGTGCTGCGGGCCGCAAATTACGTCCCGCAATGCTCGGGCACCGGCTGTGGGGCAGCCGCAGCTTATCGCGGACCCATTCACTTGAATGGGTCCGCGATCTGCCCGTTCCGCAAAAAGATAGGACATGTTCTATCTTTTTGCGGGACGGAAGTACGGAACGGAACCCCGCGGAAGCACTCCGTAGTGTTCCGTTCCGTCATTCCATTCCGCACGGTTCCACATCTCCGGATTTGCGGACCCATTGAAATGAATGGGTCCGCATCCGTGATGCGGAATGGCCACGGAATGGTGCCCGTGTATTGCGGATCCGCAAATGCAGTCCGCAATGCGGGCATGTGGGGGCACACTTGAACACCAGGTGAGTTCAAGTAGTGCTCAATTTTCCCCACTTCAACTGGTCTTGCTCCCTGTCTAATTGCAGAAGAGTCTATTGAGCGGCGTTTGGGTGCCAGTTTTTATTTCCTTCCTTTTTCCTTCCTATTTCCTGCCTTTTTCTTTTCCCTTTTTTTTCCTTTCCCCCCCTTAGTTTCCCTCCTTTCTCCTCCTTTCCTTTCTTTTAATTTTTCCTTTCCTTTCCTTTAATCTTCTTTCTTCTTATCTTTCTCTAGATCGCCTTTTTTTCCCTTTTCTACCCCTTTTTCCTTCCTCATCTCCCCCTTTTTTTATTCCCCCCCCCCTTTTTTTTTCTTCCTCTCTTGGTTTTATATATTTTATTACTATACTTTTCCACTTCTCTCCCCCCCCCCTTTTTTTTGTGATTATTTACACATACAGTTTGCTCTCTAATTCAGCCAAGGGGCACTATCAGCTACACAGGGTAGGGGGTAGAAAAAGGCCAAATCTGCACCATTTCGGTGCTCTCACGTGTCCAGGTAAGGGGTCTCCAATCCAATCCAGGAATCCAAGGATCTCCAGTTTTCATACAGCAGGTAGCAGATAGCAGGTCACAGGTAGCACACAGCAAATATCAGATGAACCAGCACTTAGTCCAGAGAAACAGGAGGGAAGCAGGAGAGAAGCACATTCACAGAAGGCCAGTCAGGGGGGATTAGGCTCCATTATTCAGCAGCAGGCCAGGCAAAGACAGAGGTCAAACGAGAGGCACAGTCCAGTCACTGACCCACATCAGGACCAACAGGAGTAGAGCGAGCCACATCGCATCAGAGACAGGCGGCAGCCGCACTGCACCGGAGACACACCAGTAGAGGGCAGGAGCAGGAGACGGCACGAGACAGCCGCAAATCAGCATGTCAGCAGCAGCACCGGACCAGCCAACGCAGCAGCAGCGGGCCAGATTAAGGCCCGACCTCCAGCCAGGGAATGAGATGGGGAGACCCAACAGGGACGACTTGATAAGGATAAGGACGGCAGTCCATCAATGAACCTGGAGCCGACACATCGGCAAGCGGGAGGAAGACGCCGGGGGAGAGGAGAGGCCTAGAGGAGGACGTGACGTGGACCTCACGTCATCAAGCCATGTGTGGCAGGTTTGCATACAACGCTTAAAAAACAGTTTTAAAATTTTGCAGTGAAAAACTGCATTTCTATAGTTGGGTTATTAAAACCTGAATTGTTGTGCCACAGAGCACGATTGCATACAACGCTGAAAAAACTGCTTTATAATTTTTGGGGTCACTTACTGCATTTCTGTAGTTGGGTTCATAAACCTGTACTGTTGTGCCAAAGAGCACTTTTGCATACAACACAAAAAAAACTGTTTTATAATTTTTGGGGTAACATACTGCATTTCTGTAGTTGGGTTAATAAACACGTACTGTTTTGCCACAGAGCACGTTTGCATACAATGCAGAAAAAAATGTTTTAAAATTTTGCAGTGAAACACTGCATTTCTATAGTTGGGTTATTAAAACCTGTACTGTTGTGCCATTTAGCACGTTTGCATACAACGCTGAAAAACCTGTTTTATAATTTTAGGGGTCACATACTGCAATTCTGTAGTTGGGTTAATAAACCTGTACTGTTGTGCCACAGAGCACGTTTGCATACAACGCAGAAAAAACTGCTTTATAATTTTCGGGGTCACTTACTGAATTTCTGTAGTTGGGTTACTAAACCCGTAATGTTGTGCCACAGAACACGTTTGCAGACGACGCTGAAAAAACTGTTTTAAAATTTTGCAGTGAAAAACAGCATTTCTATAGTTGGGTTAATAAACCTGTACTGTTAAGACACAGAGCATGTTTGCATACAACGCTGAGAAAACGGTTTTAAAATTTTACGGTGAAAAACTGCATTTCTGTAGTTGGGTTAATAAACCCGTACTGTTGTGCCCCAGAGCACGTCTGCATACAACGCAGAAAGAACTGTTTTAAAATTGTATGGTGTAAAATTGCATTTCTGTAGTTGGGTTAACCGCTACAGGACCGCCGCACGCAGGATTGCGTCCTGGCGGCGGCCCTGTAGCTCTGATCGGACGCATCGGCGCGTCATCTCGCGAGACGCGAGATGACGCGAGGACGCGCCCGCACATGCGCAATGCGCGCCATCGGCGCGCTCGCATGTAGTTATACTACAGCCTGCCAGCGCCGATCGTGCGCTGGCAGGCTGTATATGGCAGAAAAATCGCAGATCAGGCGTTGTTCTGTGAACAGCGTCTGATCTGCTGCTACCCGCTTCTCTGGTGGTCCCTTTGCTTGGGACCACCAGAGAAAAATATCAAAGTGCACCAATCACCACACAACCCCCCACCGCCCCCACCCACCCACCACCCCCTGTCACTGATTAACCCCTGATCTCCCATGTCACCCCCTGATCACCCCCTGTCACCCCCTGTCACTGATCACCCCTGTAAGGCTCATTCAGATGTCCGCATGTGTTTTGCGGATCCACGGATCCGCAAATCCGCGGATCCATAAAACTACGGACACCAGCAATGTGCTTTCCGCATTTTGCGGATCCGCACATTGCCAGAACTATATAGAAAATGCCTTTTCTTGTCCACAATTGCGGACAAGAATAGGACATGTTCTATACTTTGCGGATCTCCAATTACGGATCCGCAATTACGGATCCGAGCGGGACAAAGTCTGTCCCCATAGAATTGAATGTATCCACATTTCTGTTCCGCAAAATTTTGCGGAACAGAATTGCGGACAGCTTGAATGAGGCCTTAGGGTCCCTTAGCGATCGCAGCTTTATAGCTTTTCCCTCTTTTTTTGCACATTTTTTAGAGATTTTTTCATCCACATTGATCAATGTGAATGGAAAAATCTGTGACGTTCATTTTTTTCTTTCAGCGCAGAGGCTGAACGGAAAAAAATTCTCATTACCACGTATGGTCAATATAAGGAGAATAGCAAAAACTCCTAATTCTGGCCATACGTGTAATGATTGCGGAGACCCCTAAAATGCCAGGGCAGTACAAAAACCTCACAAGTGACCCCATTTTAGAAAGAAGACACCCCAAGGTATTCCGTGAGGGGTATGGTGAGTTCATGTAAAATTTTATTTTTGTCACAAGTTAGTGGAATGTGAGACTGTAAAAAAAAAAAAAAAAAATACCATTTCCGCTAACTTGTGCCAAATTTTTTTTTCTGTGAACTCGCCATGCCCCTCACGGAATACCTTGGGGTGTCTTCTTTCCACAATGGGGTCACTTGTGTGGTATTGATACTGCCCTGGCATTTTAGGGGTCCTAAAGCGTGAAAATCCAAATGCGTAAAAATGTCCTGTGAAATCCTAAAGGTACTCATTGGTTTTAGGGCCCCTTTGCGCATCTTGGCTGCAAAAAGTGTCACTCATGTGGTATCGCCGTACTCAGGAGAAGTAGGGCAATGTGTTTTGGGGTGTATTTTTATATATACCCATGCTGTGTGTGAAATATCGCTGTAAGCGACAACTTTTTAAATTTTTTATTCAAAGTTGTCAATTTACAGAGATATTTCTCTCACCCAGCATGGGTATATATAAAATACACCCCAAAACACATTGCCCTACTCTCCTGAGTACGGCGATACCATGTGTGACACTTTTGCAGCCAAGATGCAAGAGCCCTAAACCAATGAGTACTGCTAGGAGGGCATTTTTACGCATTTTCTTCTCACGCTTTAGGGCCCCTAAAATGCCAGGGCAGTAGAAATACCCCACATGTGACCCCATTTTGGAAAGAAGACACCTCAAGGTATTCGCTGAGGGGCATAATGAGTCCATGAAAAATTAAACTTTTTGTCAAAAGTTAGCGGAAAGGGAGACTTTGTGAGAAAAACAATAAAAATCAATTTCCACTAACTTGTGCCAAAAAAATCTTCTATGAACTCGCCATGCCCCTCACGGATTACCTTGGGGTGTCTTCTTTCCAAAATAGGGTCACATGTGGGGTATTTATACTGCCCTGGCATTTTAGGGGCCCTAAAGCGTGAGAAGAAAAATGCGTAAAAATGCCCTCCTAAAGGTACTCATTGGAATTAGGGCCCCTTGCGCATCTTGGCTGCAAAAAGTGTCACTCATGTGGTATCGCCGTACTCAGGAGAAGTAGGGCAATGTGTTTTGGGGTGTATTTTTACATATACCCATACTGGGTGAGAGAAATATCTCTGTAAATTGACAACTTTGAATAAAAAAATTTAAAAAGTTGTCGTTTACAGCGATATTTCTCACACGCAGCATGGGTATATGTAAAAATACACCACAAAACACATTGCCCTACTTCTCCTGAGTACTGGCGATACCATGTGTGACATTCTTGCAGCCTGGATGCACAAGGGGCCCTAAAACCAATGAGTACCTTTAGGATTTCACAGGCCATTTTTATGCATTTGGATTCTCACACTTTAGGGGCCCCTAAAATGCCAGGTGAGTATAAATACCCCACATGTGACCCCATTTTGGAAAGAAGACACCCGTAGGTATTCTGTGAGGGGCATGGTGAGTCCACAGAATTTTTATTTTTGGCATAAGTCAGCGGAAATTGTTTTTTGTTTTTTAATTTTGTTTTTACAAAGTCTCATATTCCACTAACTTGTGACAAAAATAAAATTTTACATGAACTCACCATACCCCTCACAGAATACCTTGGGGTGTCTTCTTTCCAAAATGGGGTCACATGTGGGGTATTTATACTGCCCTGGCATTTTAGGGGCCCCTAAAGCGTGAGAAGAAGTCTGGAATCCAAATGCGTAAAAATGCCCTGTGAAATCCTAAAGGTACTCATTGGTTTTAGGGCCCTTTGCACTCAAGCTGCAAAAAGTGGCACACATGTGGTATCGCCGTACTCAGGAGAAGTAGGGCAATGTGTTTTGGGGTGTATTTTTATATATACCCATACTTTGTGTGAAAAATATCTCTGTAAACGACAACTTTTAAAAATTTTTATACAAAGTTGACAATTTACAGAGATATTTCTCTCACTCAACATGGGTGTATGTAAAATACACCCCAAAACACATTGCCCTGCTTCTCCTGAGTACGGCGATACCACATGAGTGACACTTTTTGCAGCCTGGGTCGCAAAGGGCCCAAATTCTAACGAGTACCTTTAGGTTTTACATGGCGGCTCACAATTTAGCCCCGCCCAAAATGCCAGAACAGTAAACACACCCCACAAATGACCCCATTTCGGAAAGTAGACACCCCAAGGTATTCACTGAGGGGCATAGTGAGTCCGTCTGAGATTTTTTTTTTTGCCAGAAGTTATCAGAAATTGAAACTTTTTTTTTTTTTTTTTTCTCAGAAAGTGTCATTTTCCGCTAACTTGTGAAAAAAATGAAATGATACATGAACTCACCAAGCCCCTCCGCGAATACTTTGGGGTGTCTTCTTTCTAAAATGGTGTAATTTGGGGGTATTTATACTTTCCTGACATTCTAGCACCTGAAGAAACATGACAGGCGCTCAGAAAGTCAGAGCTGCTTCAAAATGCCGAAATTCACTTTTTTGCACCATAGTTTGTAAACGCTATAACTGTTACCCAAACCAATAAATATACACTTATTGGATTTTTTTATCAAAGACATGTAGAACAATAAATTTAGAGAAAAATTTATATAGAAATGTAGTTTTTTGAAAAATTTTACAACAGAAAGTGAAAAATGTCATTTTTTTGCAAAAATTTCGGTCATTTTTGATTAATAGCAAAAAAAGTAAAAATGTCAGCAGCAATGAAATACCACCAAATGAAAGCTCTATTAGTGAGAAGAAAAGGAGGTAAAATTCATTTGGGTGGTAAGTTGCATGACGGAGCAATAAACGGTGAAAGTAGTGTAGTGCGGAATTGTAAAAAGTGGCCTGGTCATTAAGGGTGTTTAAGCTAGGGGGGCTGAAGTGGTTAAAAAATCTGTACTATTGTGCTACAGAGCACGTTTGCTTACAACTCTGAAAAACCTGTTTTATAATTTTTGGGGTCACATACTGCATTTCTGTAGTTGGGTTAATAAAAACGTACTGTCGTGCCACAGAGAATATTTGCATACAACGCTGGAAAAAGTGTTTTGAAATTTTGCAGTGAAAAACTGCATTTCTATAGTTGGGTTATTAAAACCTGTACTGTTGTGCCACAGAGCACGTTTGCATACAATGCTGAAAAAAGTTTTATAATTTTTGGGGTTACATACTGCATTTCTGTAGATTGGTTCATAAACCTGTACTGTTGTGCCACAGAGCACGTTTGCATACAACGCTGAAAAAAGTGTTTTAAAATTTTGCAGTGAAAAACTGAATTTCTATAGTTGGGTTATTAAAACCTGTAATGTTGTGCCATAGAGCACAACACAATTTTTTAAAAAAAAATTTACGGTGAAAAACTGCATTTCTGTATTTGGGTTAATAAACCCGTACTGTTGTGCAATAGAGCACATTTGCATACAACGCAGAAAGAACTGTTTTAAGATTGTATGGTGGAAAACTGCATTTCTGTAGTTGGGTTAATAAACCTGTACTGTTATGCCACGGAGCATGTTTGCATTCAATGCTGAAAAAAAACAGTTTTAAAATTTTGCTGGGAAACCTGCATTACTGTAGTTGGGCTAATAAACCCGTACTGTTGTTCCTCACAGCACGTTTCCATACAACGCAGAAAAAACTGCATTAAAATTTAACGGTGGAAAAACTGCATTTCTGTAGTTGGGTTATTAAAACCTTAAGGCCCCTTTCACACTGGCGAGTTTTCCGCAAAGGTGCAATGCGTGAGGAGGACGCATTGCACCCACACTGAATCCGGACCCATTCATTTCTATGGGGTTGTGCACATGAGCAGTGATTTTCACGCATCACTTCTGCGTTGCGTGAAAATCGCAGCATGCTCTATATTGTGCGTTTTTCACGCAACGCAGGCCCCATAGAAGTGAATGGGGCTGCGGGAAAATCGCAAGCATCCGCAAGCAAGTGCGGATGCGTTGCGATTTTCCCGCATGGTTGCTTAGCAACGGGACCCGATCTCTATTATTTTCCTTATAACATGGTTATAAGGGAAATAATAGCATTCTTAATAAAGAATGCATTGTTAAATGAAGAGGAAGGGGTTAAAAAATAAAGTTAACTTACCTTAGCCACTTGATCGCGTAGTTGCGATCTGTCTTCTCTTTCCAGCATCAGCTAAGATCTACAGGACCTGTGATGACGTCACATCACATGGTCCAATCACATGGTCCATCACCATGGTAAGATGGACCATGTGATTGGACCATGTGATGTGACGTCATCACAGGTCCTGTAGATCTTAGAAGATGCAGGGAAAGAGAGGAGAGATCGCAAGTACGCGATCAAGTTGCTAAGGTAAGTTAACTTTTATTATTTTTAACCCCTTCCTCTTCATTTAACAATGCATTCTTTATTAAGAATGCTATTATTTCCCCTTATAACCATGTTATAAGGGAAAATAATCAATTCTCCAGAAGACCCGAAACCGGACTTCAGTGATGAAGTCCGGCTTCCGGTCTGGGTACCAAACATGGCGTTTTTTCTCACGCGCGTGCAAAACGCGTTACAAACGTTTGCACCCGCGCGGGAAAAACGCGCATATTCCCGCAAAGCACCTGCCTCTTATCCGGGCCAGTGAAGAACTGCATTTCTGTAGTTGGGTTAATAAACCTGACTTGTTGTGCTACAGAGCACGTTTGCATACAACACTGAAAAACCTGTTTTATATTGTGTGGGGTCACATACTGCATTTCTGTAGTTGGGTAATAATCCAGTATTGTTGTGCCACAGAGCATGTTTGCATACAACGCAGTTAAAACAATTTTAAAATTTTACAGTGAAAAACTGCATTTCTGTAGTTGGGTTAATAAACCAGTACTATTGTGCCACACCTTGACCCTTGGCAAGGTAGATTTGCGCATGGGGGTGCTCGTTGTAACGGTTGCTGGCCTGTTTGGTGTGGGCTGACTTCTCCCTTTTGCAACCCCACTGCCTCTTCCAGACTGTTGCGGTGCTGAGGATCCCTCCCCCTTTGTACTGCTGTCCTCGCTCGGCTTTTCACCTTCCGATGTCGGGTCAGTGACCTCATCATCCATCACTTTCTCTTCCACCTCCTCACTGCTCATCCTCCTGACTTGAACTAACCACAACTTCAGTGATTGACAACTATGTCTCATCATTATCCACCTCGTGAGCGAATGATTGCGGTTCACCACCGTCATCTTCTTGAGACTGTGAAGGCTCAAGAGGTGGGGATTTAGGACACAATATCTCGGGTACCTCTTCAAGCATGCTGGGCTCGAAAGACCAAATCTAATAGTGGCACTGGAAAGAGCTCCTCGGAATATCTGAGTGTGGGATCACTCATTTGGCAAGCCTCTCCATGGTCGGAGGAAGGAGGATCAAAGTGGGGATTCGGTTGACCAGAATCTTGGCTACAGAGACTGGACAAGAGGGTGGTGCTTAACTGACTGGAAGCATTATCTTCAGCAATCCAACCGATCAACTGTTCGCACTGGTCCAACTTGGACACAGTGTTGTCCTTCACCGCCCTGCTAATTTGGACATGAGGCTGGGTTCAGTGTTTTTTTTTTTTTCTGGTGCACTGGCAGCAGACACAGTTTTGTTGCGCCCAGGGCCACGGCCTCTGCTTGCACCAACAGCATCACGCCCAGGGCCATGACCTCTGCTTGCACCATCAGCATCACACCCACTTCCCCCTCCCTTTGTGCTTGCCTTCTTCATATTAATGGTTTTGTCTGTAGATTTTGCGCTGATTGTTTTACTGTCCGCTAAAGACATAGTTTTCTGATGCAGGACAGTACTGGATACAGAAAAATGCTGATTTTCGGCACTATACTTGCCCAGAGATATTGTTATTTTTACAGTACACACTGTATTGGCTAGCTGTAATGTACTGAACACAGAAAAGTAAAGATTTTCAGGAGTACACTAGGCCACAGATAAGGAGAGTAACGGAGTGAGGCGTAGTGGTAGCGGAGTACGGCCTTGACTTGGGGGGAAGTTAGGCAGTTAAGGGTTAAGGTTATTTGGTGGGAGGGGCGCAGTGGTGAGTTTCCCGGGCTGTATAAGAAGGGGTGAGGGGCGGAGTTTGGGTCAACGGTGCCTGAGAAGAAGAAGGGAAAGTTTTGCCGTGTGGTGAGGGCACTGACCTGGTTATGTCGTCCTTGGAAGAATTGCTGGGTGCGGTGAGGGCAGCGGCGGAGACGCACGGAGTGGACTGGTTGCAGCACAGCTTGCAGGCGGTATTGGCGGGTCCGGTTCCCACACCGGCAGCCCCTGCAGCTAGGCCCTGGGCCAGGAGGTCTGTTCCCCCTGAGAGATTGAGCCCGGAGGCGACCCC
The DNA here is from genome assembly GCA_033119425.1 of Bufotes viridis. NCBI lineage: Eukaryota > Metazoa > Chordata > Amphibia > Anura > Bufonidae > Bufotes > Bufotes viridis. The sequence continues at coordinate 144,232,254 of CM065592.1, read as the reverse complement.
CCGGGTGCGGCGGCGCTTAAGGAGCCCCAGCAGGGACCCTCCGGTGCGAGCGGTACGGGCGGTGAGTCCTGCGCCCTGGGGGGAGGAATCCTGGTCGGCGCCGGGCACCAGCGAGAGAGGCTCAGGCTTCCCCCGTGGCCTTGTCCTCATCACGGCGTGGGGGGAGTGAGAGTAGAGCGGCGCCTCCCCTGGCTGAAGACCCAACCGGGAAGCGAGCTGAGCGGCGCTTATTACCTGCTGGGCGGAGGGATCGCCGGCTGAAGGAAGATGTGGAGGAGCGGGCGGCCCCACGGTCTGTGAGTGGGGGCCTTGTGCGCAGGATAGGATCGCCTGTGGAGCGGGTTGCGCTGCGGCCTGTATCCAGTGGCCGGAGGCGTTCTTCTTCTGGGAGGCTTGCCAGCAGGCGGCGCACAGCAGTGACACCTGTGGCCGTCTCTGGTACTGCAGGAGGGAGCTGCATGGCTGAGCCTCAGCACAGCTCCTGTGAAGAGGACGTGCAGGGAAGCCCTGTTCCGGGGGATGAAAGGGACCGGGCTGCCTGGCAGGCGGTTGCCGGCTCTGCGACCGGTGAATCCAGGAGGGGTCCGTCATCTGTTACGAGGTCAGTCTGGACTCTTGCGTGATGGACGACAGTCGGACGGAAGAGCTGGGAGTCGGTCCGGCGGCGGTGTCGCCGAGCGGGTCATCGTTGGACGGAGCTTCTGGAGCGACCGCGGCTGCTGGGCGGATACCTCAGGGCCGGTCAGGTGAGGGGCCTTTGGGTCAGCAGCTATTTTCTGTTGGGCGTGAATTGGGGGGTGATGTGTTGCGGGGTCAGGGGTCGGCAGGGTTGGCGCAGGAGTTGTTGGTGGGAATGGTGTCGTTGCTGTCCAGGCTGGGTTCTGGGGCGCGGGAGTCGCCGGTGGCGGTGTGGGCCCCGGTTGCGTCAGGGGGAGCGGGATCTTCTTCTGGGGGGTCTGGTGGCGTTGTGGCGGATGCGGTGGTCCCGGTGGTGGGGGACGCGTTGGTCGGTGGAGGGTGGAAAAGGAAAGGTGGGCGACGAGGTGCGGTTGGCGGATGCGGCCAAGGGGGAGGTGTATGTTTGCTTTGAGGGGCCGCTGGGGGCGCATTTAAAGGCTGAGGTTAAGGAAAAGATATGGAAGGATGAGTACGTGGAGATATTCTCGTTGCTTCCTTTGGAGAAGTTCAATCTGGATAGGGTTAAGCCTGATGAGAGTAAGAAGGAGGAGGAGGAGAAGCGGCGTTATAGGCTGATCCCGCGGACGTACTTGAATTGGCTTCAGGCCTTTGCCATTCTTGCGAGCGTGGTGGGTGAGAAGGCGCCGGAACATTGTTCCGCGCTTTTTTGTTACATGGATGCCGTCGGGGAAGCGTATAGGACTTATGGTGGTACGGCGTGGCTTAGATACGACGAGCAATTTCGTCAGCGTAAGGCGGTCCAGACGAGTATTCGTTGGGATCATAAAGATATTGGCCTTTGGATACGGCGTATGGCTGCTCCGAAGGCGGGTTCTCAGTCCTTTCGAGGGGCGGCCGGGGGTTCCTCGGCGTCTGAGCCTGGTAGCGGGCAGAGGAAGGGATGCTGCTGGCAGTTCAATGAGGGTTACTGCCGATATCTCGCGGACTGTCGCTTTAAGCACGAGTGCTCCGGTTGTGGCGGGGCCCATAGTTTGTCGCGATTCTTTAAGCGAGGGCGGGGTAAGGGACCGGATGTGGTGCAAAAGAGGGATGACGCCGGTGAGGGTGGTAGAGATAGTGCCGTGGTTAGAGAGGTATCCAAATAAGGCGGATGCTCAGTTGTTGTTGGTTGGATTTCGGGATGGTTTTCGGATCCCGTGTTTTTCGGTTTGTCCGGGGGAGGCTCCCCGTAATTTGGTGTCGGCTTTGCGTCGGCCTGACGTGGTGGCGGAGAAGATTGGTAAGGAAGTTGCGGCAGGTCGGGTCGCGGGTCCGTTTGTGGAATGTCCGTTGGAGGGTTTGTGGGTGTCGCCGTTGGGTTTGGTTCCCAAAAAGGAGGCGGGCAAGTTTAGACTCATACATCATTTGTCTTTTCCGGACGGCGGTTCGGTTAATGATGGTGTTGCTGCTGAGCTTTGTTCGGTATCCTATACGTCGTTTGATGAGGCGGTCCGGTGGATGCGGCGTTTTGGGAAGGGGGCTCTGTTGGCGAAGATGGACATTGAGGCAGCCTTTCGTTTGTTGCCCATTCACCCGGATAGTTTTCATTTGTTGGGGTTTAAGTGGGAGGGCCGTTTTTATTTTGATCGTTGTCTGCCGATGGGTTGTACCATTTCGTGTTCGCTGTTTGAAAAGTTTGCCTCGTTTTTGGAGTGGGTGGTCAAGCAGGAGGCGAATTGGTCTTCAGCTTTACATTATCTTGACGATTTTTTGGGCCCGGCCGGGTCACGGGTTTGTTCGGTTTTGTTGCACACAATGGAGGACGTGGCTAGACGGTTCGGGGTTCCGTTGGCACAGAAAAAAACTGAGGGTCCGGCCACTTCAGTGAAGTTTTTGGGTATTGTCATCGATAGCGTGGCTATGCAATGTCGGTTGCCGGAGGAGAAGGTGGCGGATTTGTGTAGTGAGGTTGTTTTCTTACGGAAAGCTAAAAAGGTGCAGTTGAGGCGTGTGCAGTCTATTTTGGGTAAATTGAATTTCGCGTGTAGGATTCTACCCATGGTTAGGGTTTTCTGCAGGCGCCTGGCCATGGCTACGGCGGGTGCGCAGAGGCCTTTTCATTTTCTGAGGTTGTCGTCTGAGGTTCGAGAGGATCTGCTTGTGTGGGAGCGTTTTTTGGGGGAGTTTAATGGGCGTTCGGTGTGGATGGAGGCGCCTGTCAACAGTGTAGATTTGGAGCTGTTTACGGATGCGTCCGGGTCTTGTGGTTATGGGGCTTTTTGTGGTGGGCAGTGGAGAGCGGGCGCTTAGTCGGACGTTTGGGTGGCAGCGGGATTTTTACGGAATTTGGTTTTGCTGGAATTGTTTCCCATTGTCTTGTCCGTTGAATTGTGGGGGGACTTGTTGAGGAATAAGCGGGTGCGTTTTTGTTGTGATAACATGGGGGTGGTTCAGGCGATTAACAGTCAGTCGGCTAACTCTCCCGCGGTCTTGCGCTTGCTTCGCCATTTAGTCCTTAGTGGTTTGCGATTGAACGCTTGTTTTGTTGCGGTGCATGTGCCGGGAGTTGATAACGTGGCTGATTCACTCTCTCGTTTTCAGTGGGAGCATTTTCGCGGGTTGGTGCCGTACGCAGACGAGATGGGTCTGCCGTGTCGTCAGTGGCTCTGGAACGTGGCCTAGGGGTCTCCTCTGAGTTGATTCGTCGATCCGTGAGTAGGAGTACGTGGTCTGCGTATGCTTCTGTGTGGTCCCAGTGGGAGCGTTTCGTGGATCAGGTGGGAGGTTGTGAGGTAGTGGAGGATTTTCGGTTATTGTTGGTTTATTTTATTGGTTTGTCTTATAGCTCTGGGGTGTCTTTTTAGGTGGTTTTGAAAAGGGTTGCTGCGGTTACCTTTTGGTTACGTTTGCGGGGGCTGGGGGGGGTGTCTGACTGTTTTCTGGTTCGGCAGGCACTAAAAGGTTACAGGCGGAGTGCGTTTCGGCCAGATACGCGCAAGCCGGTGTCGTGGGCGGTGATGCAGTCGTTGTGGGACACGGTTGGTTCGGTGTGTTCTACGCCTTATGAGGTGTGTTTGTTTAGGGCCGCTTTTTCTCTGGCGTTCTTTGGGGCTTTTCGGGTGTCTGAACTGGTGTCGAGTAGCCAGTTGCGTGTTGGTGGTTTGTTGCTGCAGGATGTGAGCTTGTCGGAGGCTGGTTTACGTTGTGTACTGCGTCGGTCGAAGACCGATCAAGAGGGCCGGGGGATGGTGATTGTATTGCGCCCGTTGTACGGTTCAGTCTTGTGTCCGGTGAGGTGTGTTGAGGAGCTCTTGGCGGTCAGGCCGGTTGCTGCGGGTCCTTTGTTGATGCATGGGGATGGGTCCGCCATGTCGCGATATCAGTTCATTGCCGTCTTTCGGAAGTGTTTGGTTGCTGCGGGTTACCCGGCAAGCGAATTTGCGTCGCATTCTTTCCGAATTGGGGCGGCAACGGAAGCGGCTCGATGGGGCCTGGGGGAGGACACCATAAAACGGATTGGCAGGTGGGAATCTGGTTGTTATCAGGCGTATGTTCATCCTCATCTGTTATGAGTGTCGGGGATGCTCTTTTGTTTTGTTTTCAGGTTTTGTTCTGTGTTCGGTTTGTGCCCCGTTCTCACCCTTTGTGTGTTGCAGGGTCTGCTTGCATGGTGTGGATCTTCGGACATTCCTACGTGTACTGGGGAGCTTTGCGTGCGCATGTAAGGAGGAATGGACGGCGGTTGGGGTTCGACCCGGCGGTAATGCAAGTGCGCTGGATTGGCTTACAAGGCCTCTTGTGGGGACGGGTACTTCCCGAATTTCATTCTTCTGTTGCGTTGGACAGGTCACCCGATATTGTGGTGTTTCATATTGGTGGAAATGATCTGGGTGTCCGCAGTACTAGGGAGGTGATACGGGATATCAAATTGGATCTACTGCGTTTGTGGTGTGATTTCCCGGGTCTTTTGGTGGTTTGGTCAGAGGTGGTAGCTCGGAGGGTTTGGCGCTTTGCGAGGTCAGTAGATCGTCTGAACAAGGCCTGGGCAAAACTTAATAGGGATGTGGGGCGTTTTGTTAGGCGACATGGAGGAATCGTGGTGAGGCATCGGGAGTTGGAGGCGGCGTCGCCTCAGTTCCTACGGTCCGATGGTGTTCATTTGAATGACGTGGGCACGGATATGTGGGTGTTAGAGATTCAGGAGGGCCTGGAGACGGCTCTTCGGGTGTGGCAGGACGACCACAGGTGAGGTGTCTCCTATGGTCGTTCGTGGCGTGGTAATTAAGGGTCCTGGAAGGCAAGGATGAGTTTAAAGAGGTGCATAGCAAGGTGGATTGTGCATCTCAGGAGGTTTAGGTAAGCTTGTAAATGGGGCTCCTGTTGGGCAAATGGGCCTACAGGGGAGATGAAGTTACAATATGGAGGTTCGGTGCCCTCGGGTCGGTGACCGCGGCCGAGGGTAAGGCGTTATAACAAGTGGATGGGAATGGTAGAGATTACAGCTTACCTGGTGCCTTCTAGGATCCTATGCAACGGTTTATATGTTACAGTGTTGTTGATATGTTATGCGTATTATTACGGATTTTGTTGTCAAGTGATAAGTAACGTTATTTAATAAAGTTGGCCGTGAAGGCTCTTTTCCCAAGAAGCTGTCTCTGCTTGTTAATTGGGGGTTAGGTGGGGTTCGGAAAGGTAAGAGGGGCAGGTTCTAACGGTCGTCAGATCTTCCATTCCACTGTGTGGGGGGCAATGTGGCGGACATTACTGTGTGGGGGACACTACAGTGTGGGGTGGCATTATACAAAAGCTCTGCAGATGCAACTCCCATGTATTGGGTCACCACAATGGTCATTCACTAAATGAACCCTGTTATGGGGAGAATCTGTGGATAACACATATTTGTCATCCACAGACACCCCCCACCCCCCCAAAACAGGGTTAATTTACTGAATGACCAAAAGAGGTGGGGGTCACATATGCTATTTCATAATGACAGCAGGGCCCGTGCAGAGACTGTTTTCTACTACACCCCCCATCCCCCCCCCGCTCACTGGATATAATCTTATTAACCACTTGAAAACCACAGGTTTATACCCCCCTAGTGACCAGGCCCTTTTTTACAATTCCGCACTACACTATTTTCACCGTTTATTGCTCGGTCATACAACTTACCAACCAAATGAATTTTACCTCCTTTTCTTCTCAGTAATAGAGCTTTCATTTGGTGGTATTTCATTGCTGCTGACATTTTTACTTTTTTTTGCTATTAATAAAAATGTAACGACATTTTTGCAAAAAAATGACATTTTTCACTTTCTGTTGTAAATTTTTAAAAAAACTACATTTCTATATAAATTTTTCACAAAATTTATTGTTCTACATGTGTTTGATAAAAAAAAATCCAATAAGTGTATATTTATTGGTTTGGGTAAAAGTTATAGCGTTTACAAACTATGGTGCAAAAAAGTGAATTTCTGCATTTTGAAGCAGCTCTGACTTTCTGAGCACCTGTCATGTTTGTTCAGGTGCTAGAATGTCAGGATAGTATAAATACCCCCCAAATGACACCATTTTAGATAGAAGACACCCCAAAGTATTCACGGAGGGGCATGGTGAGTTCATGTATCATTTCATTTTTTTTCACAAGTTAGCGGAAAATGACACTTTCTGAGGAAAAAAAATAATAATTAAGTTTCCATTTCTGCTAACTTCTGGCAAAAAAAAATAAAATCTCAGACGGACTCACTATGCCCCTCAGTGAATACCTTGGGGTGTCTACTTTCCGAAATTGGGTCATTTGTGGGGTGTGTTTACTGCTCTGGCATTTTGGGCGGGGCTAAATTGTGAGCAGCCATGTAAAACCTAAAGGTACTCGTTGGAATTTGGGCCCCTTTGCGCACCCAGGCTGCAAAAAAGTGTCACTCATGTGGTATCACCGTACTCAGGAGAAGTAGGGCAATGTGTTTTGGGGTGTATTTTTACATATACCCATGCTCGGTGAGAGAAATATCTCTGTAAATTGTCAACTTTGTATAAAAAAAATTAAAAAGTTGTCGTTTACAGAGATATTTCTCACACAAAGTATGGGTATATATAAAAATACACCCCAAAACACATTGCCCTACTTCTCCTGAGTACGGCGATACCACATGAGTGACACTTTTTTGCAGCCTGGGTGCGCAAAGGGGCCCTAAAACCAATGAGTACCTTTAGGATTTCACAGGACATTTTTACACATTTTGACCCCTAAAATGCCAGGACAGTATAAATACCCCACAAGAGACCCCATTTTAGAAAGAAGACACCCCAAGGTATTCCGTAAGGGGTATGGTGAGTTCATGTAAAATTTTATTTTTTGTCACAAGTTAGTGGAATATGAGACTTTGTAAAAAAAAAAAAAAATAAACAAAAAAAATATCAATTTCCTCTAACTTCTGCCAAAAAAAAAAAATTCTGTGAACTCGCCATGTCCCTTACGGAATACCTTGGGGTGTCTTCTTTCCAAAATGGGGTCACATGTGGGGTATTTATACTCACCTGGCATTTTAGGGGCCCCTAAAGCGTGAGAATCCAAATGCGTAAAAATGCCCTGTGAAATCCTAAAGGTACTCATTGGTTTTAGGGCCCTTTTGCGCATCTTGGCTGCAAAAAAGTGTCACTCATGTGGTATCGCCGTACTTAGGAGAAGTAGGGCAATGTGTTTTGGGGTGTATTTTTACATATATCCATACTGTGTGTGAGAAATATCTCTGTAAATGACAACTTTAAAAAAAAAATTATACAAAGTTGTCAGTTTACAGAGATATTTCTCTCACTCCAGCATGGGTATATGTAAAAATACACCCCAAAACACATTCCCTACTTCTCCTGAGTACGGCGATACCACATGAGTGACACTTTTGCAGCCAATATGCCAAAGGGGCCCTAATTCTAATGAGTACCTTTTAGGAGGGCATTTTTACGCATTTTTCTTCTCACGCTTTAGGGCCCCTAAAATGCCAGGGCAGTATAAATACCCACATGTGACCCCATTTGGAAAGAAGACACCCCAAGGTATTCCGTGAGGGGCATGGCGAGTTCACAGAAGATTTTTTTGGCACAAGTTAGCGGAAATTGATTTTTATTGTTTTTTCTCGCAAAGTCTCCCTTTCCGCTAACTTTTGACAAAAAGTTAAATTTTTCATGGACTCACCATACCCCTCAGCGAATACCTTGGGGTGTCTTCTTTCCAAAATGGGGTCATTTGTGGGGTGTTTGTACTGTTCTGGCATTTTGGGCGGGGCTAAATTGTGAGCAGCCATGTAAAAGCTAAAGGTACTCGTTGGAATTTGGGCCCCTTTGCGCACCCAGGCTGCAAAAAGGTGTCACTCATGTGGTATCGCCGTACTCAGGAGGAGTAGGGCAATGTGTTTTGGGGTGTATTTTTACATATACCCATGTTAGGTGAGAGAAATATCTCTGTAAATTGACAACTTTGTATAAAAAAATTTAAAAAGTTGTTGTTTACAGTGATATTTCTCACACAAAGTATGGGTATATATAAAAATACACCCCAAAACTCATTGCCCTACTTCTCCTGAGTACGGCGATACCACATTTGTGACACTTTTTTGCAGCCAAGTTGCGCAAAGGGGCCCTAAAACCAATGAGTACCTTTAGGATTTCACAGGGCATTTTTACGTATTTGGATTCTCACGCTTTAGGACCCCTAAAATGCCAGGGCAGTATAAATACCCCACAAGTGACCCCATTGTGGAAAGAAGACACCCCAAGGTATTCCGTGAGGGGCATGGCGAGTTCACAGAAAAAAAAAAATTTTGGCGCAAGTTAGCGGAAATTGATATATATATATATTTTTTTACAAAGTCTCATATTCCACTAACTTGTGACAAAAAATAAAATTTTACATGAACTCACCATACCCCTCAGCGAATACCTTGGGGTGTCTTCTTTCTAAAATGGGGTCACATGTGGGGTGTATGTACTGCCCTGGCATTTGAGGGTCGCCGCAATCATTACACGTATGGCCAGCATTAGGAGTTTCTGCGATTCTCCTTATATTGGGCATACGGGTAATGAGATTTTTTTCTCCGTTCGGCCTCTGGGCTGAAAAAAAAATAAAAATGAACGGCACCGATTTTTTCATTCGCATCGATCAATGTGGATGAAAAAATCTCTGCCAAAATCAGTGACTGCGTTGCGGTGGGCTGGGCGCTAGCTACCTAACAAGTAGCTAACTAACTGGCGGTGATAAGGGACCCTTATGCCCCATTCACACGTCCGCAATTCTGTTTGCGGAACGGAATTGCGGAACCATTCATTTCTATGGGGACAGACTTTGTCCCGCTCGGATCCGGAATTACGGATCCGCGCTTCCGGGTCTGCACTTCCGTTCCGCAAAAATATAGAACATGTCCTATTCTTGTCCGCAATTGCGGACAAGAAAAAGCATTTTCTATATAGTTCTGTGCGGATCTGCAAAATGCGGAAAGCACATTGCCGCTGTCCGTATTTTGTGGATCCGTAGATGCAAAACACATACGGACGTCTGAATGAGCCTGTAGGGGGGTGATTAGTGACAGGGGGGGTGACAGGAGGTGATCAGGGGGGGTGACATCGGTGATCAGGGGGGTGACATGGGTGATCAGGGGTTAATCAGTGATGGGGGGTGGGGGGGGGGTGTGTGTAGTGATTGGTGCACTTTACCTTTGTTTCCTCTGGTGGTCCCAAACAAAGGGACCACCAGACGAGCAGACAGCAGGCATATCAGACGCTGTTTACAAAACAGCGTCTGATATGCGATTTAAATGCGTTTTTTTCCGCATCTACAGCCTGCTAGCGCATGATCAGCGCTGGCAGGCTGTAGTTTCAGTTGTCCCAGCTCCGATCACATGAACGCGCGCGCACAACGCGAGCGCGTTCATGCGAAATTTCAGGTCTCTCGAGATGGCGCCGATAGGCGTGACTGAGACCTGAGAGAGCCGCCGCGCTGACGCCCATCGGCGTTAGCGTGGCTGCAAGTGGTTAACTATATAACTGTAGTAAATCACTACAGTTATAAAGTTAAGATTATATACAGTGGGGGGGGGGGTAGTACAATACAGTCACTGCACGGGCCCCGCTGGCGCTGTCATCAAAAAAGCAGATACAGCCTCACCCCTTGTATTGGGGGTCATTCCTACACGGACCCTGTTATGGGAGGGGGGAACTTATGCAACCCCAAAGGCAGCATGTTTGTTATTCGCGTACATCAGGAATGTTCTCCCATGCATAAAAAAATCAAATATTTTCCATAGTAAATTTTTATTATGTTTTTTTAGGATTGTAAAGGCTTCAATAAATTGGTCCAATATATTTGTGTGTATGTATGTACAGTGTGTGTGTGTGTGTGTGTATGTATGTGTGTGTGTATATATATATATATATATATATATATATATATATATATTGCGAGAGAGAGAACCAAATGCCACGCCAGTTCCTCAAGAAATTGTGTGTTTAGTAACCAGAAAGAAACTTTTAAGTCCACACAATGGGATCTTTCTCAGTGAATAGTGCCAAGTACAAAGTTAAATACCCAATCAGTTGATTTTTCAATAAAAAATATTATATTATTTGCCTGATTCATAATGTGTCTATAAATAAATTATACTTTAGATAATAAGATACATAATCGACAAGTATCCCATACAGTGAAGAGAATAATAACTTCACTAACACTATCTTGCTTAATCCTTAAGAAAGTAAATTACTAATAGGAGTTTATTATAAACCCCCTTAATATACCAGAGTCCACAGAAAATCTACTGCTAAACGAGATTGACGAGGCGTCAAATCATAATGAAGTCATTATTATGGGGGACTTTAACTACCCAGATATAGACTGGGAAGCTGAAAGCTGTACATCCCATAAAGGAAACAGGTTCTTGGCAATATCCAAAGACAATTACCTTTCCCAACTGGTTCAGGACCACACTAGATGGACGGCCATACTGGACTTAGTATTAACCAATAGACCTGACAGAACAACAGATGTGCAGGTTGGGGGACACCTAGGAAATAGTGACCATAAACTAATAACCTTCCAATTATCCTTCAAACGAGAGTTTCTAAAGGGAGGAACAAAAATACCAAACTTCAAAAAAGCTAAATTTAGCCAACTAAGCGAGGCCATAGGCCTAACTAACTTGGACAAATTCCTCAAAAATTAAAATACAACCACAAAATGGAAGATTTTTAAAAGCATTGTAACATCTAATTGTGAGAGGTACATACCTTATAGGAATAAAAGGCTAAGAAACCATTGTGGAAAAATAGAACCGTAAAGAAAGCAATAAATGACAAAAAGAAAACATATAAATCACTAAAACAGGAGGGGAGCCAGGAAGCACTGATAAACTATAAGGAAAAAAATAGAATATGTAAAAAAACGAATAAAAATTGCCAAACTAGAGACCGAGAGATTAATTGCCAAAGAGAGTAAAACTAACCCTAAAATGTTCTTCAATTATACAAATGGTAAAAAATATAAATCTAAAGGAGTCGGCTCTCTACATAGCAATGAGGGGGGGTGTTGCAGAGAGCGACGAGGTTAAAGCAAAGCTATTAAATATTTTTTTCTCCACTATATTCACTGAGGAAAATAAACTGTCAGATGAAATGCAGAATGGAAAAGTAAATTCCCCATTAAAAGTGCCCTGTCTTACCCAGGAAGAAGTACAACAGTGACTCAAAAAGAATAAAATAGACAAATCGCCAGGACCAGATGGCATACACCCCCGTATCCTGAGGAAATTAAATGATGTCATAGTCAGACCTTTATTTCTGATATTTACCGACTCTATACTGACAGGGAATGTTCCACTGGATTGGCGCATAGCAAATGTGGTGCCAATATTCAAAAAGGGTCCAAAAACAGAGTCTGGAAATTATAGGCCAGTAAGTTTAACATCTGTTGTTGGTAAACTGTTTGAAGGGTTTCTAAGAGATGCTATCTTGGAGTATCTCAATGAAAATAAGCAAATAACACCATATCAGCATGGCTTCATGAGGGATCGGTCATGCCAAATGAATTTAATCATTTTCTATGAGGAGGTAAGTTCTAGACTTGACAGCGGTGAATCAATGGATGTCTTATATCTGGACTTCTCCAAAGCATTTGACACTGTACCTCATAAAAGGTTGGTATATAAAATGAGGATGCTCGGACTGGGAGAAAATGTCTGTATGTGGGTAACTAACTGGCTGAGTGACAGAAAACAGAGGGTGGTTATTAATGGTTGTGGCGTTTTGAAATGTCAGCCTTATACAATCAAGCATCTGTGAGATGACTTGTTGAATCAGACATTCTCCACTTACAGTTTACACATCAGACACCCATGAGTTAATCAAGTAGTTTTTAATCCGGAGATTGTATTACAAGATGTGCAGGGAATCCAGATGGTAAAAAAATTATGCCGCTAATATTCTCCTTGATAAGAAGATAATATACTACACAGATTCTCCTCAGATTCTCCTCAGAGCACACAAAACAGCAATGCATAACAGGGAAAACAGGAAGTGGCTAGACTGAACCAACTACAGAGGGGGGGGGGGGAAGAGAGGAGCATACCAATACACAATGCAAGATACTGAAACAGAACACTACCCGTCTGGTATAGCTAGATACCACTATGTATATGCATACAATGGAATTGTATAAAATAACAATTAATAATGTCCATAAACCTGATGAATAAACAGAGGAATAATGTCCATAAACCTGAAAAGGAAACATGCAATGAACATTTATTCAAACCAAAAAAGGATATGTCTTCAGTTCAGACCATAGAGCTGGTACTGGAAACAGTCCTAGAAGATGATGAGCATCTCTGGTAGAAGGAATTTCAACATGGAAGTTCTTTCCATCCGAACTGGAAACTACTTTAGTAATAAGTCCAGTAGGCCAGTCCAGACGATCAACTTGTTTGTCTCTTAACAGAACAAAATCTCCTTCCTTTAAATTAGGCCTTGGTTCTTGCCACCTTCTGCGTTCTTGCGAAAGGCAGAGGAACTTTCTTCTCCACTTTTTCCAGAACTGACTGGCGAGATGTTGTACCTGCTTCCACCGAAATTTATAAAGGATGTGCTCTTTCAAAACGCCAGATGGCACAGGAATATTTACTATCTTTTCTAGTTTAATCTTGAGTGATCTTATATGCGCCCCAGATGTGGATTTCTTATTTTATACTACAGGAGATTGTCTGTTGCTTTCATTGGAAGCTGAGCAAGACTTGGTTCTCCTTCATCTTGCCAAAGTTTTAGAGCGAGAGCGCTTATTTTGTGAGGCTGATTTAGATGTAGATTGCTTTTTGTCTATGGATCGTGAACGCGAATGCTCTTGTCTGCTTTTCACTTCTGAAATAGGATTTGTCTTTGTACGTACGGACTTGGGTTGTTGACATGCAGTATTTGTCATGGACATTGGTAGTGAACTTTTCCCTGTGGTTTCCAGCAAAGGTTGAGCAATATGAAGGTGCTCATCCGTTGAAAACTGGGAAGAACTGTAATCCTCTTGGGTGCAATAAACAACTGCAGATGGAATTGAAGGTTCTTGCAAAGTATCTGAAATGAACTCTTCCTCTGTTGAAGGAACCTCCTTTATAGAACATTCAGAAGATACTTAATTTACAGAATAAAACTCATTACGCTGTATCTCATCAGAACTACATGAATCAGAAGGCATGTAACTTGTGAGTGATGATATAGGATTCATTATGATAAACTGTGTGAGGACTGCAAAGCTGGGTAAGGCTTGAAGTGGGCTCCAATTGAAATCCTGAAGGCCTTTCTACAAGCTGCCGTTCTGTCCAGGAACATTCTTCTGCAGCTGACTCCATGGGATTTAAGCTGCTTTCTGATGTTTTTAGAATATTTGAGCAAGGCATATCTTGCACATAGTAGTGGTTAGGACACTGTCTGAAGTAAGAAGTTCGCCCCCCTATTAATACGTCAGTTCTGAAGGAGTGTACTTTGCAGGGTCTGCGGGTTCTGTCTAGACATACATCCCCCACGAAGATCAAACCCACTGTAAGTTTCTGGGCATATGGAGTGTTGAAAGGGCCATTGCGAAGTTCAAGGACCTTGTGAGCCTCAAGAATGTCTCTACCTAGCAAGAGTAAGATCTCGGCATGGTTATCAAGGGGAGGAATATCTCTGGCTATGTTCCCGAGATGAGGGTGATGCTGTGCGGCTTCAGGTGTGGGAATCTCATCCCTTGTGTCTGGCAATTTGTCACACTCAATAAGGGTTGGAAGAGAGAGTTTCTTATCTCCTTTTATGGGCTTCAAGGTGAAACCATTAGCTCTTCTTCCTGAAGTTGTCACAAGACCAGAGCATGTTCCTAGGGTGTAGGGTGTAGTCTCTCCATCTCTCCTGAACAGATCCAAGAACTTAGGGCTAGCTAGGGAATGATTACTTTGGTCATCTAGAATATCATACTTTCTTATAGTCTTCTCTGGTTGTGCAGTAGGAAACACATCCACGAGGCAAATCTTAGAACAAGACTTACCGCACACAAGTCCTTCTCCACATACCTTTGTGCATCTGGGCGTGACGATTGTGGTTGGTCGGTCGGCACTCTCCCCGCCATGACTCACCCCGCCTTGATCGGAATGGGGCTTGTACCAGGAAATGGGTTCTAGGTTCCGCCTGATTGGTCCCGGGTGAACAGTGTACATATGTAGATCACTATTACATTCAGAACACTTGACTGGAACCTTACAGTCTCTGGCGAAGTGCTCAGTGGATGCACAGCATCTGAAGCAGATATTATGACTCCTTAGGAATATATCAGGGGTCAGTACAGAGACGGTATTGCTATTTTGGCAATTGAATTTCACCCCAGAACAAAATATATCCTTTGCCGGACACTATTAAACTTGGCCAGCCACTGCTGGGACATCATATTTAGAGGATTGCTATTTTGGCAATTGAATTTCACCCCAGAAAATTATCTATCCTTTTGCCGTACACTATTAAACATGGCCAGCCACTGCTGGGACACCAGATTTAGGGGATTGCTATTTTGGCAATTTAATTTCACCCCAGAAAATTATCTATCCTTTGCTGGACACTATTTAACATGGCCAGCCACTGTTGGGACACCAGATTTAGTGGATTGCTATTTTGGCAATTGAATTTCACCCCAGAACAAAATATATCCTTTGCCGGACACTATTAAACTTGGCAGGCCAAAGCTGAAACCACTGGTTTATGGTATTGCTATTTTGGCAATTGAATTTCACCCCTGAACCAAATATATCATTTGCCGGACACTATTAAACTTGGCCAGCCACAGCTGAATCCACTGATTTACGGTATTGCTATTTTGGCAATGGAATTTCACCCCAGAACAAAATATATCCTTTGCCAGACAATATTAAACTTGGCCAGCCACTGCTGGGACACCAGATTTAGGGGATTGCTATTTTGGCAATTGAATTTCACCCCAGAAAATTATCTATCCTTTGCCGGACACTATTAAACTTGGCCAGCCACTGCTGGGACACCAGATTTAGGGGATTGCTATTTTGGCAATTGAATTTCAACACAGAAAAAATATATCCTGTGCCAGAAAGCAGACAGTATTACACTTGGCTAGCCACAGCTGGAACACCAGATTTAGGGGATTGCTATTTTGGCAATTGAATTTAACCCCCTCAATAAAATATAGAAATTTCTATCCTGAGTTTCTAGGGGTGACAATAAGCACAGCCAAGCCCCTGATGTAGCACAGCCAAACCTAGTATTGATGGATTGATGGACTTTGTGGCAGCTTGTGCTGGTGCACCACAAGACACAAAATGGCCGCCGATCACCCCAGAAAAAAGTGACAGAAAAGCGCTCTGTGCAGCCTAAAAACCAGTGAGCAATTACCTAGCAGAAGTTGAATCAATCACAGCTGTAGATCGATCACTTCATTAGGTGTTTTTGCTGAGTTTTTCCTGCCTAATCTCACCCTCACAGCAGCTGCGTCCTATCCCTACACTAATCAGAGCAGAGTGACGTGCGGCGCTATGTGACTCCAGCTTAAATAGAGGCTGGGTCACATGCTGCACTTGGTCAATCACAGCCATGCCATTAGTAGGCATGGCTGTGATGGCTTCTTAGGGCAAGAAGTATAACGCTAGCTGATTGGCTGCTGTGCAGCCCTTCAGAACGTGTGAAGAAATCGCCGAACAACGATGCCGAACTTTTATGAAAATGTTCGGGTCTGGGTCCGTGTCCCGAACACCCCAAAATTCTGAACGAACCCGAACTATACAGTTCAGGTTCGCTCAACTCTTCACGAGACCTTTTGACAAGGGAAGCCAACATGCGATCCCCACCTTGGTACAGTAGGAAACACAACAGGCCCCCCAAACCCAAGTTAAGCAAAATAATAAAATATAAAATAAAGTAAAAAATATATATATTTTGTGAATGAAGTATAACACCACATGATTGTATTTTATTAAAAAGATTCTTTGTATATAATATAAGATAATATAAATATTCAATAGTCGACAAAGTCCAAGGGCGAATAAGTGGTCCATGCCGGTTTTCCTCCTCAGGATCAGGACAGACAGCATAAACAGCTAATTGTTCACACTGTACTATAATGCCGACACATAACTTGGCAGGATAAGGGCAGACAGTAGCAGGTAAATAGTAACACATTGATATGCCAAACTCAGCAGGATCATGATACCATTTACATGTTGCTGTCTAAATCTGTAGTATCAGAACTAGACATTGCTTGACTCAACTCTGCAGGATCAGGACAGACTGAAGCAGGTAAATGGTACTGCTATAGTATAAGGCCTACACATAGCTTCGACTAACTCTGTTGATTCAGGACAGACAGCAGTAGCACCAGTTACATGGTAACGGTCGAGTATAAAGCCTACTCATAGCTCGGCCTAACTCTGCAAGACAGGCAGCAGCAGCAGCTAAAGGAAATGGTGTATTATAAGGCCTACACATAACTCAGCATGAGCAGCAGTAGCTAGATGGGAATGGTCGAGTATAAGGCTTACAAATATCTCAGCCTAACTCTTCAGGACAGAAAGCAGCAGGTTCTAAGTTGGCAGCAGGAATGTGTTCCCAAGAATGGGCCCCCACCAGACCAGGGGAACACAAAAAATAAACTAAGACACCTCTGACAGCAGTAGGTTCTAAGTTAGCAGCAGGAATGTGCATACAAAATCCAATATTTTACATTGTCAATTTTTGTTATCAAAGGCATTTTAAGTTTTGAAAGCACACTATAAATTTGTACAAAATTAGGTATACAGACTACTAACTCTGCTCTGATGGATGACAGTGTCTTTGCTCCCCGGTGCCTGTCAGCCCCTTCCTAGTGATGTCTGGCCCGGGTTATGTGACACTAGCCCCCATGTGTAGTCAAGACTCACAGCTAAAGACTTATTCAGCAGCCTTTCCTGCGATCGATGATCCAGGCTGCGCACTGGAGGCAGCCGCAGAGTACCCAGCCAGCAATTGGGGACCGTTGTTGAGTCATCACCGACGGGAAGGGGAAATGATCCAGGCGGCAGAGCCGGGGACAGTTCCAGACCCGGGCCTAGGCAAGCTGGCTCATCACTGGCTTCTGTGCTCACACAGCCAGAGGACAGATGGGTCCTGCCGATGGCCAGAGCCCAGCGTGTGTGCCGCGCCGATCGTGTAAGGGTGGGGAGAGCGACGGTACCCATGCCTCCTCACAGACAAAAGGAGGATGAGAGAGCCGCTGCTAAAACCTAGCACTCCTACTGCCCTCTGGCTTGGAGGAATTAGCACACGGTGAGGCAGGCTGCGTTACCACAGTGTTCTGCTCTAGACTCAATGTGCCCGATATGGAAACTGAGAGCAGGCAGCGGTGGAGCGCTGTGTGCCAATATAGTGCCCGTTAATGTATAAATACATGATTTAAAGACCCGCAGCTAAAGGCTTATTCAGCAGCCTGTCCTGCAATCGATGATCCAGGCTGCGCACTGGAGGCAGCCGCAGAGCACCCGGCCAGCAATAGGGAACCATTGTTGAGTCATCACCGACGGGAAAGGGAAATGATCCAGGCGGCAGAGCCGGGGACACTTCCAGACCCGGGCCTAGGCAAGCTGGCTCATCACTGGCTTCTGTGCTCACACAGCCAGAGGACAGATGGGTCCTGCCGATGGCCAGAGCCCAGCGTGTGTGCCGCGCCGATCGTGTATGGGTGGGGAGAGCGACGTTACCCATGCCTCCTCACAGTAGGATGAGTAGGATGAGAGAGCCCCTGCTAAAACCCGCCACTCCTACTGCCCTCTGGCTTGGAGGAATCAACACACGGTGAGGCAGGCTGTGTTACCACTCTAGACTCGATGTGCCCGATATGGAAACTGAGAGCAGGCAGCGTGTGGAGCGCTGTGTACCAATATAGACTCCGTTAATGTATAAATACATGATTTAAACAATTAAAATATATAGAATATCAAAAAATTAAATAATGAATATATGAACATATTCAACCGTAAATAAATAGATTCGGTAATTTCAAAATACATTACATAGAAAAATCAACTATATACAAATATATGTATAAATTAATTAATTAATTAATTAAAAAAATCGAACTATCAATAAATAAATCAATCTACAAATACATGATTAAACTAATTTTGTCAATACATAAATATGTAAATAAATAAATATAAATAAATAAATCAATAAATAAATAAATAAATGTATACATGATTAAATACATAAAAAGATTAAAACAGTGTAGTTTTGGAGGGAGAGACAAGAAGAGGGATTGACAAGGGACCCTTCAGCGCCCTGAACCGACTGCGGAGGCCAAGAAGTCGCTGCCGATCCAGGACTCATTCTTTTTAATGAATGTTAGTCTGTCCACAGAGTCTGTGGACAGACGGGTCCGCTTGTCGGTGACCACCCAACCTTCCGAGGTGAATGTCCGCTCAGATAGTACGCTGGAGGAGGGGCAAGACAGTAACTCCAGTGCATGCATACTGAGTGAACTCATGGCAGGTTCCAGCCTGGCAACCCAGTACTCCATGGGGTCGTTGGTGCTCATGCTGTCGGAAGCACCGATGGACCCTATGTAGTCAACCACCTTTAGGGCCAGCTCCTTGGTATCGACTGCTGCTGCTGCTACTGGGTCACGCAGGCTGGTAGAACATCCTCATCTAACCCATAAGGTCATCTGTTCGACTGGTACTGCTGGAGCCAGCCACCTGCTGGGTGAGATGGGTGGGGACAACAGGAGCATGAGGCTGAGGGTTTGCCTGCTTCAGCCATATGATCAGACAAGCAGGTTATTCATATGGGCCTCCCTCCAGCGGGCTGGGATGAGCTTCTCCAGTTTCCCCTTGCAGGGTCTAACAGGGTGGCCAACCAATAATCATCCCTCTCCGTAATTCTCTTGATCGGAGGGGGCCCTCCTGAGGCATTGCAGCATGTGGGCAGCCATGGGGAAGAGGTCAGCCCGCTGTGACTCTTCTTGACTGCCCGGGACCCTGACCTCTTGGTCCTCCTGCGTCTGCTGCTGTTCCCTGTGGGAGCTGCCCCTCCCCCGGACTAACAGTGCCCCCAGCATCGTCTCTCCCTCCTGACCAGGCCCAGACTCCTGGACGTCAGCAAATTCCTCAACAAATTCTTCCTCCTCCTCCTCGTCCTGGGCCTGGTCTAGGTGGAGCATTGTTGCCTCTTCTTGCTCCACCAAGGCACTCTCCCCAGGATCGAGCAGGCGATCTAGTGTCCTGTCCAGCAGGAACACTATGGGGAGCACGCCATTGAGGACGACATGCTCCCCGCTGACCATCTTGGTTGCTTGCTCGAATGGGGTCAACTGCCCCAGAGACCTGGTGTATCTGCCCCCACTCCGCATTGGTGATGTAGGGGAGTGGGTGTGATGGCCCGGAAGTGCCTTGGTCCAGCAGGTATTCCTTGACCGCCCGTTGCTGCTCCTACAACCTCTCCAGCATGTGGAGTGTGGATTTCCACCGCATCACGCTGTCCACAATCAGCCTGTGAGGGGGCAGGCTGTTGTCCTGCTGCAGTTTGGACTGGGACGCGGTGGAAGTTGGGGAGTCTCGGAAGTGGCTGGCAATCCTCCGTACCCTTTGCACAATGTCACTCAACCTTGGGTATGTGCGTAGGAACTTCCGTACCACAAGGTTGAGGACATATGCCATGCAGGGCACGTGAGTGAGAATGCCAGCATGGAGGGTGGCCAGGAGCTTGCTTCCTTTGTCACAGACAACGATACCTGCCTCTAGTCTTCGGGGTGTCAGACACTTCTGGAGCTGAGCCTGGAGGGCGGGTGGAACATCAGGTCCAGTGTGTCTCCGTTCCCCTAAGCTCACAAGCTGGAGCACAGTCTGGCAGCGGATATGCCCCCACACTTGCATAGCTACGGGGACGCTTGCTGGGAGACTCTGCAGCGGTGGAGACAGTGGCTTCAGTAAAAGCAGCAGTTCTCCCCTGGACAACCCGGCACCACAAACTCAGATGCTGACACATCTGATGATCCCTCCCCGGCGCCTCGGAGGGACACCCAATGGGCTGTAATGATGATACAGTATATCATTCCTGCTCATGTCTGCTGCTCCAGGCATCCATTGTCAGATGCACCCTGTTCCAATACGTCGGCAACCCATGGCTGGCACCGGACGGCAGTGGAGGCAATAGAGGAGGGTGCAGACGAGGCAGAGGTCTTGCTGCCGGTACCATTAGCTCTAGGAGAACCATCTGTGCAATTTTCAATTCAGAGCTCTCTCATTCGGACTCTCCTTGGCCCCAAGAATATTTTCAAAGATAATGTCAGAGGTCACAAAATATCTACACTAGGGTTGAGAGAACCCAAACTGTAAAGTTCGGGTTCGTACCGAACTTTAGGGTTTTTGGTACCCGGAACCGAACCCGAACATTTCCGTAAAAGTTCTGGTTTGAGTTTGGTGTTCGGCAATTTAATGGCGCTTGTTGAAAAATTCACTAGATATTGCAGCCTTCTCACATTGCCCCACAAGCAACAGGCAGGTAATTCTCAAAGTTGCGATATTCACGATTATAGTTCGCTATTTGAATATTTCTCAACACTAGCCATTAGTAGGCATGACTGTGATGGCTTCTAACAGCACATTAGCTAAACGCTTTTTGATTGGCTGCCCTGCAGCCCTGCAGCCATTCAACAAACGCCATTAAATCACCGAACACCGAACTCGAACCAGAACTTTTACGGAAATTTTTGGGTTCGGTTCCGGGTACCAAAAACCCTAAAGAGATTCTGATTGTTCCATATCTGGAGGACCTCCTGATTGCTTCACCCTCAGAGGAAATTCTACGATCCCACCTACTTTTAGTGCAGAAATGTTTTACCACCCTAGGGTGGATTATACATTTCAGGAAATCAGACCTATCCCCAGACCAAAGAAAATTCTTACTGGGAGTACTCTTAGACTCTCGTCTACTCATGTCTTTTTTACACATAGAAAAACTGAACACTCTACTGCAAAAAGAACTTGCACACAGGGGTCTATTGGCAACAAGGAAAACAGATAATGGTAACCACAGACACCAGCAGTTCAGGATGGGGCGGTCATTCAAAAGTAAAGATAGTTTAGGCAGATGAGGGGAAGACATATTACAGGCTTCCTCCAGTCTGAAAGAACTCACAGCCATCTACAAAGTCATTACCTCTCTCTTCACACTCCTTCATCTCCAAAACACATAAAGGTGCTATCAGACAACACCTGAGACATTGGGGGCAATGTCTCAGGATATTTTCCTTTGGGCAGAAAGGAATCTTATATCCTTAACTGCAGTTCATGTAAAGGGAGAGAACAATGTGATAGCTGACTTTCTCAGCCACAGAACTTTAAAGGAGGGAGAATGGTCCCTGAATTCTCAAATATTTCCGCAAATCTGAAAAAATTGGGGAGCTCCGGATATAGACCTATTTGCCACAAGGGACAACAGGCAGACCAAGACCAAGAGATTTTGCTCCCTCTCCCGGACAAGACCAGCCATTATGGGTAGACGCTCTATCCCAACCATGGCCGAAGACTCTACTTTATGCTTTTCTTCGCTTCAGTTTGATTCCAAGAGTTCTAATGAAGGTGGGGAGGAAGGGGCTCAAGTAATATTCATTGCTCCTTTTTGGCCAACAAGGTCTTAGTTCCCACTGTTTCTCAGGTTGTCTGCAGGAATATTCTGGACTGTTCCATCAATCCCAGACCTTCTCCATCAGGGTCCGATATTTCATCCAAAGATAAACCAGCTCAACCTGACGGCATGGAGGCTGAACGCCTTGCCTTGAAGAAAAAAGAACTGACTGATGCTGTCATTTCTACAATGATGTTGAGTTGAAAGTCTATAACATCCAGAATTTATTTAAGAACCTGGAATGCTTTTTTGTCCTTCTCAAAAATTAGCCTTTCTCCAGACATTCCTCAAATTCTTAGTTTCTTGCAGGTGGGTTTGGATAAAGGTCGCCGGCCTGCAACGGTCAAAGTACAGATTTCAGCTTTGAGTGCTTTTTAGATGAAAAACTGGCAGACTCCCCACTTATCAAGCGTTTTTAAAGGGGGCTACAAGAAGTTTGCCTATCTTCCATTCCGTCATCCCCCAGGGACCTAAACTTGGTCCTATCAGTCCTGATGGAACCTCCGTTTGAACCATTTCATCGGATTCCTTTAAAACGCCTGGAGGGCGGGTGGAACATCAGGTCCAGTGTGTCTCCGTTCCCTAAGCTCACAAGCTGGAGCACAGTCTGGCAGCGGATATGCCCCCACACTTGCATAGCTACGGGGACGCTTGCTGGGAGACTCTGCAGCGGTGGAGACAGTGGCTTCAGTAAAAGCAGCAGTTCTCCCCTGGACAACCCGGCACCACAAACTCAGATGCTGACACATCTGATGATCCCTCCCCGGCGCCTCGGAGGGACACCCAATGGGCTGTAATGATGATACAGTATATCATTCCTGCTCATGTCTGCTGCTCCAGGCATCCATTGTCAGATGCACCCTGTTCCAATACGTCGGCAACCCATGGCTGGCACCGGACGGCAGTGGAGGCAATAGAGGAGGGTGCAGACGAGGCAGAGGTCTTGCTGCCGGTACCATTAGCTCTAGGAGAACCATCTGTGCAATTTTCAATTCAGAGCTCTCTCATTCGGACTCTCCTTGGCCCCAAGAATATTTTCAAAGATAATGTCAGAGGTCACAAATAGTGTTGAGCGCGAATATTCGAAAAGCGAATTTTTTTAGCGAATATCGGCACTTCGCTAATTCGCGAATATTTCGAATATAGCGCTATAAATTCGCTATTTCGAATATTCGTTTTTTTTTTTTTTTTTTTTAGTTATATTTTTTTCTTTCCCACTTCCCAAAAGTAGTTCTTACCTGTCATGAGGATTCCTGGCTTCCTGGCTGCTCCAGTCAGTGCCCGTTGCCGCTTCTGCCGACTTCCGTGCTCATGGAGCGTCCCCTTCCATGGGAAAATCTCTATATACTAAAATGTACTGTCGGATTTGAGGAATTACGTTGAAATCGCAATGCGATTAATTCAAGTTATATTAATCGCATTGCGATTACAACTTAGCACTGCTATCTTACATAGGCTAGAATTAACGAATATGGAATATATAGCTATGCACTAGCAGTGCTAAGTTGAAATCGCAATGCGAATACTTTAAGTTAAATTAATCGCATTGCGATTTCAACTTAGCACTGCTGCTATATTCCATATTCGTTAACTTCGTTAATTCTAGCAAGCTGACCCATTATAAACCCAGCTCTAAGTTGAAATCGCAATGCGATTAATATAACTTTGAATTAATCGCATTGCGATTTCAACGTAATTCCTCAAATCCGACAGTACATTTTAGCATATGGAGACGTTCCCATGGTGATGGGGACGCTCCATGAGCACAGAAGTTATGGTTGGCTTGGTAGAATTAGCGAGGATGACGAATATGACGAATGTATTCGTCATATTCCTCAAAACGAAGATAACGAGAGTATTCTACATCTTCGTTTTAGCAACCTATTCGTCAACCTCGCTAATTCTAGCAATCAAATAGGAAGGTTGACTTACCAGACAGCTGTGTTAAATTCGCTATGCGATTTTTTTTTTTTTAATAAATAGAATACTTATAATAATATTATCATATCAAGTAATATAATTATTGTATTAAAAAAAAATCGCATAGCGAATTTAACACAGCTGTCTCTATAGTCAACCTTCCTATTTGATTGCTAGAATTAGCGAGGTTGACGAATAGGTTGCTAAAACGAAGATGTAGAATACTTCGTTATCTTCGTTTTGAGGAATATGACGAATACATTCGTCATATTCGTCATCCTCGCTAATTCTAGATATGAAACCAATAGGAAAGTAGCCTTAAGTACAAATCGCAATATGCGATTATTTAAATCGCATTTTAATCGCGATAACTAGAAAAAATGACGAATATTCGATTTCGACGAATACGAAACGAATATTCATTCGAATATTCGCGAATTTCGTCGAAATCGAATATGGCACCTGCCGCTCATCACTAGTCACAAAATATCTACACTAGGGTTGAGAGAACCCAAACTGTAAAGTTCGGGTTCGTACCGAACTTTAGGGTTTTTGGTACCCGGAACCGAACCCGAACATTTCCGTAAAAGTTCTGGTTTGAGTTTGGTGTTCGGCAATTTAATGGCGCTTGTTGAAAAATTCACTAGATATTGCAGCCTTCTCACATTGCCCCACAAGCAACAGGCAGGTAATTCTCAAAGTTGCGATATTCACGATTATAGTTCGCTATTTGAATATTTCTCAACACTAGCCATTAGTAGGCATGACTGTGATGGCTTCTAACAGCACATTAGCTAAACGCTTTTTGATTGGCTGCCCTGCAGCCCTGCAGCCATTCAACAAACGCCATTAAATCGCCGAACACCGAACTCGAACCAGAACTTTTACGGAAATTTTTGGGTTCGGTTCCGGGTACCAAAAACCCTAAAGAGATTCTGATTGTTCCATATCTGGAGGACCTCCTGATTGCTTCACCCTCAGAGGAAATTCTACGATCCCACCTACTTTTAGTGCAGAAATGTTTTACCACCCTAGGGTGGATTATACATTTCAGGAAATCAGACCTATCCCCAGACCAAAGAAAATTCTTACTGGGAGTACTCTTAGACTCTCGTCTACTCATGTCTTTTTACACATAGAAAAACTGAACACTCTACTGCAAAAAGAACTTGCACACAGGGGTCTATTGGCAACAAGGAAAACAGATAATGGTAACCACAGACACCAGCAGTTCAGGATGGGGCGGTCATTCAAAAGTAAAGATAGTTTAGGCAGATGAGGGGAAGACATATTACAGGCTTCCTCCAGTCTGAAAGAACTCACAGCCATCTACAAAGTCATTACCTCTCTCTTCACACTCCTTCATCTCCAAAACACATAAAGGTGCTATCAGACAACACCTGAGACATTGGGGGGCAATGTCTCAGGATATTTTCCTTTGGGCAGAAAGGAATCTTATATCCTTAACTGCAGTTCATGTAAAGGGAGAGAACAATGTGATAGCTGACTTTCTCAGCCACAGAACTTTAAAGGAGGGAGAATGGTCCCTGAATTCTCAAATATTTCCGCAAATCTGAAAAAATTGGGGAGCTCCGGATATAGACCTATTTGCCACAAGGGACAACAGGCAGACCAAGACCAAGAGATTTTGCTCCCTCTCCGGACAAGACCAGCCATTATGGGTAGACGCTCTATCCCAACCATGGCCGAAGACTCTACTTTATGCTTTTCTTCGCTTCAGTTTGATTCCAAGAGTTCTAATGAAGGTGGGGGAGGAAGGGGCTCAAGTAATATTCATTGCTCCTTTTTGGCCAACAAGGTCTTAGTTCCCACTGTTTCTCAGGTTGTCTGCAGGAATATTCTGGACTGTTCCATCAATCCCAGACCTTCTCCATCAGGGTCCGATATTTCATCCAAAGATAAACCAGCTCAACCTGACGGCATGGAGGCTGAACGCCTTGCCTTGAAGAAAAAAGAACTGACTGATGCTGTCATTTCTACAATGATGTTGAGTTGAAAGTCTATAACATCCAGAATTTATTTAAGAACCTGGAATGCTTTTTTGTCCTTCTCAAAAATTAGCCTTTCTCCAGACATTCCTCAAATTCTTAGTTTCTTGCAGGTGGGTTTGGATAAAGGTCGCCGGCCTGCAACGGTCAAAGTACAGATTTCAGCTTTGAGTGCTTTTTTTAGATGAAAAACTGGCAGACTCCCCACTTATCAAGCGTTTTTTAAAGGGGGCTACAAGAAGTTTGCCTATCTTCCATTCCGTCATCCCCCCCAGGGACCTAAACTTGGTCCTATCAGTCCTGATGGAACCTCCGTTTGAACCATTTCATCGGATTCCTTTAAAACTGCTCACCTACAAAACTGTTTTTCTTGTAGCAATAACAACTGCTAGAAGGATTGGAGAGATTGCATACTCCGCATGCATTGTCCTTCCTTTCTTCCCAAGGTTGTCTCCAGGTTTCATTGTGAACAGGAGGTATTGTTACCTTTATTCTGTCCGTCCCCAACTATGGAAAGAGATAAAAAAAAATCCACAACCTGGACGCTAGGAGGAGTGTGTTATTCTATCTGGACACCACAAGTAGCTACAGACGGTCAGATCATCTCTTCCTCCAATAGCAGGGTCCTAACAAGAGACAGATGGCCAGCAAGTCATCCATAGCAAGATGGATCAGAGATGTTATTGCTTCAGCCTATGTCCAGAAAGATCCCATCCCACTTAAGGAATAAGAGCTCACTTCCTTAAGGGGACGCCAGTAACGTTCCCGGAAGCGCGAGCTTCCGGCTTTTGCACATTTAGATGCTGTGATCTCACTTGATCACGGCATCTCAAACCTTTAATTACCATGATCAGCATTATTGCTGGTCGTAGTATTTAGCCGCAGGTCTCTGCTGTTTGAAACAGCAGAGATCTGCCAGCCATAACGTCCGCTACACGTGCGAGCGGGCGCCATATTTGACTATCGCTCTAGCGCCGTACATGTACGGCGCTGGTAGCGAAGGGATTATACACTGTTATGACACACTCAATATGTACCAGCATGAGTCAGTCATGGCTGGGGTTAAAGGGTTGTCTCACTTCAGCAAGTGGCACCTATCATGAAGAGAAAGTTAATACATGGCACTTACTAATGTATTATGATTGTCCATATTGCTTCCTTTGCTGGCTAGATACATTATTCCATCACATTAAACACTGCTTGTTTCCACGGTTACGACCACTCTACAATTCATTAGCCGTGTTTGTTATTACACACTATAGTTAAAATGTGTCATCCTCTCTGGTGGCTGGGACTGGGGTAGAGCACATAAGCTAGTTCCTTTTCCTACAGTGTGCAAGCATAGCCATTGCTGGATTGCAAGGTGGACGTAACCATGGATACGAGAAGTATATAATCTGATGGAAAAAGGAATCCATCCATCAAAGGCGGTAATATGGAAAATAAAAATATATTAGTAAGTGGCTTGTATTAACTTCCTCTACATAATAAATCCTATTTGTGAAGTGAAACAACCCATTTAACTATCCTGGCCCAGCTTTCTTTGGAACTCAAGGTGTGGGCTTGTCCCTCCCCCTAGATACAGAAGATTCTAGAGTTCTAGGAGTAGGCAGTGTGAGAATGGGCCAGGAGGAAATAGGGAGCAGACTATAGGTGCTCCTCTCCTAGGCATTCAGCAAATTACGGTATTTGCTTGAACAACTAGGTGGAATGTGCTCCATGTACCAATAATTGCTGGATGTACTACAACTCCTATTTACATATGCAATGTACAGAGCTGTGCTTCGTACTGTATGTGGTAAGGAGGCATCAGTGCTCACAGGAATGCTGCAGCTTCTTCACACAGCTGATCTGCAGGGGGCCCAAAGAGATGGTCCACTGATCAGATATTAGAAACCTATCCTGAGGATAGGCCATCATTTTCAAAACCTCGGATAACCCTTTTGAGGAGGACCCATCACCACAAAATGCAATTCAATCTGCAAGCAGCATTTAATAGAACAGGTGTGATAGAACAGGAGAAGCTAAGCAGATTGATATACCTTTTGGGGGAGAAAGATTCTGTAAAACTGAAATATATAGAGATACATAGCTGTCAGTCATGTGAGGTGGTTAGATGCATAAATAGCCTATTGTCTGAATTATAATGGATTTTTTGTGGTCACTCTGCTTTTCACCTATAGCATAGTTTTTTTGGGGGGAAAACAAACAGATCTCACACCAGGCTGTAATATAGCAAAGAAAGCCTAATAAATAATCCAACATCTACAAGAATTAACATAACTTCATCTACCACACACAGGCTATGTTAGAAAATCAAATACCTTATAGTTATGGGAATAAATAAATGTATTCATAAAGAGTCAGTAGTATGCTGGAAAATTCACTGAAAAATACTGGAAGAAAACTTAAGGCACAGGACAAAATTTTAAAAAAAACTTGTGAAGCAATTTTTTTTTATGTAGGAAACAAGAAAGAGAATTTTAGAGACTAAAACTCTTGAGACTTACGGCTTCAATGTGATAGATCTAAAACATGATTCTACAGAGAGCTATTTTATGTTTGTTGCTAACATTAGGGTTTTATAGAATGCAATCATTTACCATGCCCTTAGGTTCATGAACTTGGTGCAATTAGCCAAATGTACAGTGACAGATAGGATAGCCTTCATCGAGAACTTTGTTACTGCCATTTAGCAGTTATTAACTACATGTAATATCTTCCTAAATAACATGTTTTTTCCTTTCAAATTAATTCTATGCATGTACTTTGTCCAGAACAAACATTTTCCATCGGTCTGTCACTGTGTTTGCCCTTGAGAAACCACTTTTATGCTTTACATGAGTTTTAAGACCGCAAATATCAACAGTGTATATGAAGATATTGCAGTGTAAAGAAATCATATTGAGTGAAAATGTTGAAAATATGCATTAACATACTCCCTTGAGCATTGTGAAAGATTGATGTGTGGGAGTGGAATGACTGATGTATAGAGATTAAACATTTGAAGCAATGGTTATCTTTCAGTATGGAAGGGATGTTTGAAGGAAAGGATGGGTAATGGTAAGCAAGCCTATAATTAAAGCCTCATGTTAACCACTTCATGATCAGAGGTAGCTTACTGTTACTAGGGAGAAGTTATGATAAGAATTATTTTAAATATGATGATTGTTGAATGAGTCCAGTGAAAAGATCTGATTATGGGATCCAAATTTACTTCGGATATTCTAGTTCTCAACCTGACTCCTGGGAAACTTAGTGTCACCACACAGATAACTATTTATCTGGATTCAAAGTCAAAAAAGCTGAGCAACCGTATAGTAGTTCCAGCTAATGCACACAAAGAAAAGAAGGGTCAGAGTATAATTGCTTGTCTGAAACCACCACCATATGTATGAAAAGCAAATGATCTGCACCATTATACTGATTAAGTTAAAGTAAGTGGCTACCTTTCAGGTACATTAACCCCTTGAGTCCCAGCACAGTACATGTACGGCGGAAGGGAGGGGTTTAAATATGGCACCACAGCAAACACCTGGGGCTAATGTCTGCAAGTGGCAATAATTCCAAATGCAGCCATTTAACTCCTCAGATGCCATTTGTCAAAAGGGACCACGGCATCTGAGCGCTAAAACAGTGAAAAGCTTACCAGCCTGGGCTGCCTTCCCTTGGCTGAGATAAGGGAAGGCGGCCCATGCAAGTAATAGGCCTGAGCCTGTAAGAGTCTTCCAGGCTGATTTCTAGTATATTCCAATGCTGGCCTGCAAGTGGCAGTATTGCATTGGAGTATACTGAATTTAAACTTTTTAATGGTGTAAGAGGGTGCAAGGTGTCATATTCGATGGCAGGTACGTGTCATCGAGGTTGCTGGCCTCGGTGAGGTAAGAGCCGGGTTTTTTTTGGTCTGCAGCAGCTAGTGCTGCTGGACTCTGTTACTTAGTTTGGCTGCAAAGCTAATCCGGGCCGGCTCTTACTGGGAGTAGGCAAAGAGTTGGGTGGGTGCCTACTCCCCACGGTCCAGGCCGGACTTTATCCGGGCCTTTAAAAGGCAGCCTCCTTAGCAGCTGAGGGTGGTGATTATCCTGGAGCCTGATAACAGGGCTGTGGAGTTCTCTGTCCTGGAGGAAAGAGCTCAGCAAGGAGGTGGCTTTTGTTCCTGGCTACCTGAAGGTGGATTCTCCTGCGGCTGGGCCGACAGCCTGGTGCGAACCTGCACCTACACCTCCCAGGTGACTGAACCTGTGTTGGCCTGTTTTGTTTTGCCTCCTTGTTTCTGACATGTGTGAATTACCACCAAAAGACTGTTTGCTGTTTATTTTTGTGTCAGTGTGAATAAAACACTGTTTATTGCACATCCTGGACTCTTTGTTTTGCCTCGGTACTGCACCCGCACCGCTGTCTACCAGAGCGACTCCCACATTTGGTGTCGGATGCGGGCATGCGCAGTGAGGCTGGCGGGAACGCCGAAGTTTTTTTGCTAAAGTGCATGGAATATATTAAGCCAGCAAAGTTGCAAGCAGGAATTTCTGGCAACATGGAGGCTGCTGTGAAGGCTCTCATAGAGGCTAACGTGCAGCAGCGGGAGACCAACCAGCTACTGCTACAACATGTGATGGCGTTACAGGCGGCAGGAGCGTCCCACCACGTCCATGATGCCCGGAAGCGGTCCGTGCGGCGATCCCAAAAATGACCCCGCAGACGACGTTGAGACATACCTGGCGGTCTTTGAGAAGGTCGCCGTGAGGGAAAAAGTTACCCCGTGACCAGTGGGCTGAGGTGGTCGCTCCGTTCCTGGCTTCCGGACCCCAGCAGGTGTTTTTCGACTTGTCGGACAACCAAGCGGCAGATTATGACACCGTGAAAGGAGAGATCCTAGCCAGACTGGGGGTGAACGTGCTGGTCCGCGCTCAAAGAGTCCACCAGTGGGACTTTAAAACGACTGATCCCGCTAGGCCGCAGTACTACGACCTGCTGCACAGGCTGCAAAAGTGGCTGCAGCCCGATCTACTAAGTCCCACTGCCATGCTGGATCGACTGTTGGCGGACATCTTTTGGAGGGCCCTGCCTTATCCCCTCCAGCACTGGATCGGCCAGGTATCGCCCACCAATGCCCTGGAGATGGTCGACCTGGTGGAGCGTTACGAGGCCACCAGAAACCTGCAGGGGAGTCTTGCTGGGAAGGGGTCAGTCAAACCCCGGAGGCCTCTGCCCCAGTTCCGACGTCCGGCGACAGAGCGGCCTGCACGGAATATACCCCCTGCGAGTCCGCCTCCCGTGGTATGCTGGAGGTGTCAGGAGCCAGGCCACATCAGGGCCGACTGTCCGCATCGGGATGAGCCGATGGAGGTGAACTACGGGGTCGCCACTCCTTGTACGCCCGGAGACTGTGTGCGACCGGCACCCCGAGACAATAGACAATCGTCATCTGTGCCGGGTGCAGGTCGGGGATAACCTGGCAGTGGCGCTGTTGGACTCAGGGAGCCTGGTAACCCTGATAAGTGCTGCCCTGGTACAGCCCACCCAGTATACGGGCCGGAAAGTGGGTGTGGTGTGCATTCACGGAGACTTAAAGGACTATCCCACTGCTGTAATGTCTCTGTCCACGGCGGCCGGCACCTGGACTTGTGAAGTGGCGATCTCCACAAAGCTACCCTATGAACTGATAATTGGGAGAGACTTCCCTGGTTTTCCGTCACTGTGGCCTGAGCTGAAAGTGTCTAATAGCCCTGAGACAGGAGTAACCCTAGCAGAGTGGCCTGATACCACTGGAAGGCCAGAACCCTGGGAGCCCGAGTCTGAAGGGCCAGCGGTAGGTGTGACCACTGCTGCAGCGGTAGTGGGGGAGACAATCCCACTGAGTGTAATGGTGGGAGACACGGAGGACTTGCCACCGGGACCTGAGTTGGCAGACCTCAATGTCTCCGGGGAAAATTTTGGGACTGCACAACACCGGGACCAAACCCTAACCAGGGCCTGGGAGAATGTGCTGGAAATTGATGGTAAACCCCAGAAACCAGGGGCTGAATTAATGTTCCCACGATTTATTGTTCTGCAGGATATGTTGTATCGGGTGAACCAAATCCGAGGCGAACCTGTTGAACAGTTGGTGGTGCCCACAGCGTATCGCAAGCTTGTCATGGAGCTTGCCCACCAACATGTTCTTGGGGGACACCTGGGGTGGCAGAAAACCCAGGACCGCATTCTGCAGCGGTTTTATTGGCCCAGTGTGTTCAAGGAGGTAGAAAATTATTGTAAGTCCTGTCCAACCTGTCAGATAACTAGCCCCCAGCCACATTTCCGTAGTCCTCTGGTACCTCTGCCAATTATTGAAGTACCGTTTGAGCGAATCGCTATGGATTTAATTGGGCCTGTACCAAAGTCTGCCAGGGGCCACCAACACATTCTGGTAGTTCTCGACTATGCCACTCGGTATCCGGAGGCGGTGCCTCTGCGACATACCTCAGCTAAGCTCATTGCCAAAGAGTTATTGGAGATGTTTTCCCGTGTGGGCCTGCCAAAAGAGGTTCTGACAGACCAAGGGACCCCTTTTATGTCCAAAGTAATGAGGGAACTGTGTAAATTGTTGCGTATAAAGCAGTTACGGACGTCCGTTTACCATCCGCAAACAGACGGTCTTGTGGAGAGGTTTAACCAAACTCTAAAAAATATGTTAAAGAGGGTGGTGTCTAGAGATGGGAAGGACTGGGATCTGCTTCTGCCCTATCTCATGTTCGCAGTGCGAGAGGTGCCCCAGGCCTCTACTGGGTTCTCGCCCTTCGAACTGCTTTATGGCAGACACCCTCGGGGCCTGTTGGATATCGCCAAGGAAGCATGGGAACAACAGCCTGTCCCCCACAAAAGTGTCATTGAGTATGTCGCCCAGATGCAGGAACGGATGGAAAGGGTGTTGCCTTTGGTCCGGGAGCATATGGAGGCAGCGCAACAGGCCCAGAGTAGGGTGTACAATCGTCAGGCTCGGGTACGGGACTTCAATCCGGGAGATCGGGTTTTGGTTCTGGTACCCACCCTTGACAGCAAATTCCTAGCTAGGTGGCAGGGCCCCTATGAGGTGATCGAGAAGGTAGGGAAGTAAATTACAAAGTACACCAGCCAGGCGGCGCAAGCCGGAGCAGGTGTACCACGTGAATTTACTTAAGCCGTGGAAAGATAGGGACGCGGCCGACGACCACAGCCCCCGGCCAGGGCTTCTAGGTGAAAAGGGTCCAGCCCCACAGTTCGAGGCCGGTGAAGCCGTAACCACGGTAAAAATTGCAGACAGCCTGTCTTCCAAACAAGTTCAGGAAGTCAGGAGTTCCTCAGTCGGAACACGGATGTGTTCTCGGACCTCCTGGCCGCACGTCTCTCATCCGACATGACATCGTCTACTGAGCCTCAGGCCAAGGTCCGGTTAAAACCATACCGGGTACCCGAGGCTCGGCGGCAGGCCATCGCGGAGGAAGTGCAGTTAATGTTGAAGCTCGATGTCATTGAGGAGTCGAAAAGTGAGTGGGCCAGTCCCATAGTCCTAATACCCAAGCCGGATGGGACGTTGCGGTTCTGCAACGACTTTCGCAAGTTAAATGAAGCATCCAAGTTTGACGCGTATCCCATGCCCCGAGTAGACGAGCTTGTTGAAAATTTAGGACAAGCCCGTTATTTTACTGTGCTGGACCTCACTAAAGGGTACTGGCAGGTACCCTTAACGGAGTCGGCTAAGGAAAAACGCGCTTGTTACCCGCAGGGCCTGTATCACTACAAGGTGTTACCCTTTGGCCTGCATGGCGCCCCGCCACTTTCCAAAGGTTAATGGACATAGTGCTGCGACCACATCGTCGGTACGCCTCGGCCTACTTAGATGATGTAGTCATCCACAGCACCGACTGGGAAAGCCATTTACCCAAGGTGCAGGCGGTAGTGGATGCCCTGAGGAAAGCTGGACTAACCGCCAATCCAAAAAGTGTGCGATTGGGTTGGAAGAGACCAAATATCTGGGATATGTAATCGGGCGGGGAGTCATCAAACCTCAGGTAACTAAGGTAGAGGCCATTCGTAACTGGCCCCGACCGGTCACCACCAGGCAGGTAAAGTCGTTCCTGGGGATTGTAGGATACTACATGAGGTTTGTGCCCCACTTTGCCACAATAGCAGCGCCATTGACAGACCTGTTGAAGGGACGAAAGTCTGGGAGGGTTAGCTGGAGTGAGAAGGCGGAGGAGGCTTTCGCCGCGTTGAAGTCGGCCCTGTGTGGGTCCCCGGTTTTGGTGACACCCGACTTCAACAAGGAGTTTGTCGTACAGACCGACGCCTCGGAGGTAGGCCTCGGTGCGGTACTGTCTCAGGAGGTCAACGGGGAAGAACATCCCGTTGTCTTCCTGAGCCGTAAGCTCAGTCCCGCCGAGTCCAGGTATAGTATAGTGGAGAGGGAGTGCCTGGCTATCAAGTGGGCACTCGAATCTCTCCGCTACTACCTGTTAGGGAGGAGGTTCCGTCTGGTGACCGACCATTCCCCTCTCAAGTGGATGAGTCAGGCCAAGGAGAGGAATGCTCGGGTCACCAGGTGGTTCCTATCCCTTCAAAATTTCAAATTTCCTCCGTGGAACACAGGGCAGGCCGCTTGCAGGGTAACGCAGATGCCCTGTCCCGCGTCCACTGCCTCACGTGTGTTCACCCCTCAGGGTTGAACAAAGGGGGTGTGTAAGAGGGTGCAAGGTGTCATATTCGATGGCAGGTACGTGTCACCGAGGTTGCTGGCCTCGGTGAGGTAAGAGCCGGGTTTTTGGTCTGCAGCAGCTAGTGCTGCTGGACTCTGTTACTTAGTTTGGCTGCAAAGCTAATCCGGGCCGGCTCTTACTGGGAGTAGGCAAAGAGTTGGGTGGGTGCCTACTCCCCACGGTCCAGGCCGGACTTTATCCGGGCCTTTAAAAGGCAGCCTCCTTAGCAGCTGAGGGTGGTGATTATCCTGGAGCCTGATAACAGGGCTGTGGAGTTCTCTGTCCTGGAGGAAAGAGCTCAGCAAGGAGGTGGCTTTTGTTCCTGGCTACCTGAAGGTGGATTCTCCTGCGGCTGGGCCGACAGCCTGGTGCGAACCTGCACCTACACCTCCCAGGTGACTGAACCTGTGTTGGCCTGTTTTGTTTTGCCTCCTTGTTTCTGACATGTGTGAATTACCACCAAAAGACTGTTTGCTGTTTATTTTTGTGTCAGTGTGAATAAAACACTGTTTATTGCACATCCTGGACTCTTTGTTCTGCCTCGGTACTGCACCCGCACCGCTGTCTACCAGAGCGACTCCCCACAATGGATAGATATCCATTAAGAAATACAAGTTGCAACCCAATGATTACATGTTATAGTCGCCTATGGTGACAGAAAAAAGTAAAAAGATACATTTTTTAAAAAAAATATTTAAATATATATAGAAGTTCAAATCACTCCCCTTTCCCTTAAAATAAAAAAATAAACAATAAACAAACATCATGAGCTTTGCCACATCGGAAAGTCTGTACTATTAAAAATAAAAATATTTATTCCACATGCTGAATGTAATGGAACATAAAAAAAATCTGAATTGCAGATTATTTT
Source organism: Bufotes viridis (assembly GCA_033119425.1). Taxonomy (NCBI): domain Eukaryota; kingdom Metazoa; phylum Chordata; class Amphibia; order Anura; family Bufonidae; genus Bufotes; species Bufotes viridis. Next base: position 144,196,948 of record CM065592.1, on the reverse strand, counting down.
GTTGCTTCACCTACCAGAAGAAAATGGAATACAAAGTGATCATAAAGTCATACACAACCCAAAATGGTATCCCTGAAAAGTACAGATTGCACAGCAAAAATGACATAAAAATAAAAAAGTTATAAGGTGATGCAAAAGAAAATCTAAGTTTTTTTTTTTAAGTTTTATTTTTTTATGTATTAAAACACAAGAAAAACTATATAAACTTGGTATCGCCATAATTATACTCACCAGGTCAGTTTTACCGCAGATTGCTGTAAAAACAAAACCCATAGAACTGGAGTAGATGTGTTGTTGTTTTTTCGAATCCTACCACATTTGGATTTTTTTAAAGCTTCCCACTACATAGATAGTATGAAAAAGTAAATGACACCATTGGAAAGTACAACTTGGCCCGCAAAAAACAAGTCCTGATACGGCTATATGAATGAAAAAATAAAAAAGTTATGGCCCCGGAACTGCAGAGAGTAAAAAAACTAAAAATCTTTAGGGGCTCAAGGGGTTAAAGAGATTATCAACTTTTTACCTTTTTATTCTGGGAGGAGACTTCAGTTCAGAAGCTTCAATTCTTGGTCAGAGTGGTGAGCAGCTACAAATAGAAGGTATCTCTATTTGTGTCTGCTTTGGAGGACCCATTCACTGTCCACTGTGTAAAGCTTAATTTCCCTTATGGAGGTGCTGTAAAGGAAATTAATACTTGTCTCTTTTTGGAACTCACATAGAAGTGAATGGAAGGCACACAACACATGTGCAGTATTCTCTCCTTTACTTTGGGGGCATCTCTGGGACACACACAGAAATATAGACACAAGAAGGCCAGCAAATTGCTCTATTAAAGGGTTTCTTTCACCTGAAAAATGGGTATTAAGTTGGCTGACATTAGCGATGTGCTAATGTCAGCTGAATATATCTATATTAGTGCCATCTCACTGCCTGCCACTGTTATTGAGAAAAACAAACTTTTATAATAAGCTAATAATAAGCTAATTAGCTTCCATTCTCCCTCCTCTGGCAATGCCCTGCTTCACTAGATTGACAGGGCCAGGCAGCGTTCACCTCCTCCTGCTGGCCCTGTGCCCTGGGGAGATCTTGCGCCGTTTAGTATTCAGGGCAGGCACAATGAGGAGTCCGGCAGCCAGCGAGCGCCCTTCACTCACTGCGCCTGCGCCGTGTACTGAACAGGACGACACAGGCGCGAGATGTACACTGCAGACGGGGCCGGAGGTAGGACACCAATGCTGCCTGGCCCTGTCAATCTAGTGAAGCAGGTTGTTGCCAGAGGTGGGAGAACGGCGCCTCTAGGAGCAGGGGCAACTCCCCCCCCCCCCTGCACCTAGAGGCTAATTAGCATATTATAAACGTTTTGTTTTTCTCAATAACGGCAGTAGGCAGTGAGATGGCACTAATATAGTTATGTTCAGCTAACATTAGCACATTGCTAATACCCATTTTTCAGGTGACAGAAACCCTTTAAAGGGGTTGCCTAACAGAGCGACTTAAAAATAAAACAAGTTATACTTTCCTCACCAATCTGACCACAACTCTTTTTCCAAGTAGTTAGTAGTATAACTGGCAGCAGAATTCAGAATAGATAAGGGCACCTTTGACCTGATTGAAACCCACACCATCCATGTTGTTGATACTTTAGACTCCTATTATAAATACATACCGTATATAAAATAGAAGTAGTTACAAGCTTTCTTAATTGTATATTTTAAGTCCTTGTTGGCACCCCACTGCATAGCCTTTGTTCCTGGCAGAGAAGTGACCCTGAGTGAACGGCCACTCTCCATTGAAGCAGGAATGTGAGATACAAAAATTGTCAAGCTCTCTCATTCAGGATTCTATATAGTATAAAGCTTAGAGTCGAAATCCCTATTCAGAAAGCTCCTACCAAGCTTTGCAATATATGACATTAATCACATTATGATTGCTATGGTTTATAGTAGAACATTCACTTTTTAGAACTAATATGTCTCTGTTAATTGCACCAATATCCTTTATGAAAAAGGTTCAGTCATTTTTTATTTTATGCTCCGAAAATGTGTTCCAGCTACATTTGTAAAATATTGGCAATAGCACAAAGATACGAAGTTCTCTTTTTAATTCATTTAAATTAAATTATTTTTCTTGCAAGTTGTATAGATATCAACCAAAATAGTGCACATATAATATATCCTTCTCTTATAATGTAGAGTACTTATAAATATCAACCTGCAAATTGAACACAGGGGCAGGGGTGAACAAATACAGGGCTCCTATGTGTTCATTAAGCATGGGTCACCCTTCCGCTCAGTACTGACAATGTTACATATACTATATATAAATGTATTTTCTACTTTGTAGATTCATATTGAAGACACAAAAATAAATGACATAGGACATATGCAATAACGCAGTAAACAAAAAGTGTCAAACTAGCCAGAATTAGTGTTGAGCGAACAGTTCGAGCATAGTTCGGGTTCGTACCGAATTTTGGGGTGTTCAGAACACGGACCCGGACCCGAACATTTTCAAAAAAGGTAGGGTTCGGGTCCATTGTTCGGCGATTTCTTCTCTCTTTCTGAAGGGCGGCACAGCAGCCAATCAGCTAGCGTTTTACTTATTGCCCTAAGAAGCCATCACAGCCATGCCTACTAATGGCATGGCTGTGATTGCCAAGTGCAGCATGTGACCCAGCCTCTATTTAAGCTGGAGTCACGTAGCGCCGCACGTCACACTGCTCTGATTAGTGTAGGGAGAGGGCGCAGCTTCTGTGAGGGCGAGATTAGGCAGGGAAAAGTCAGCAAAAGCACCTAATGAAGTGATCGATCTACAGCTGTGAATGATTCAACTTCTGCTAGTTAATTGCTCACTGGTTTTTAGGCTGCACAGAGCGTTTTTCTTTTTTCTGGGGTGATCAGCGGAAATTTTGTGACTTGTGGTGCACCAGAACAAGCTGCCACCAAGTCCATCAATCCATCAATACTAGTTTTTTTTTTTTTTTTTTTTGCTATATCCTACATCAGGGGCTTGGCTGTGCTTATTGTCACCCCTAGAAACTCAGAATAGCAATTTCTATATTTTATTAAGGGGTTAAATTCAATTGCCAAAATACCAATCCGCTAAATCTGGTGTTCCAGCTTCGGCTAGCCAAGTGTAATACTGTCTGCTGTCTGGCAAAGGATAGATTATTTTCTGGTGTGAAATTCAATTGCCAAAATAGCAATCCCCTAAATCTGGTGTCCCAGCAGTGGCTGGCAAAGTATAATAGTGTCCGGCAAAGGATATATTTTGTTCTGGGGTGAAATTCAATAGCCAAAATATCAATACCATAAATCAGTGGTTTCAGCTGTGGCTGGCCAAGTTTAATAGTGTCCTGCAAAGGATATATTTTGTTCTGGGCAGAAATTCAAGTGCCAAAATAGCAATACCCTGAATCTGGTGTTCCAACTGTGACTGGATAACTTCCCTAGTGTCCGTCAAAGGATATATTATTTTCTGGGGTGAAAGTCAGTAGCAAAAATAGAAATACAGTAAATCTGGTGTCTCAGCTGTGGCTGGCCAAGATTAATAGTGTCCGGCAAAGGATATAGTTTGTTCTAGGGTAAAATTCAATTGCCAAAATAGCAATCCCCTAAATCTGGTGTCCCAGCAGTGGCTGGCAAAGTATAATAGTGTCCAGCAAAGGATATATTTTGTTTTGGGGTGAAATTCAATTGCCAAAATAGCAATAACATAAATCAGTGGTTTCAGCTGTGGCTGGCCAAGTGTCATAGTGTTCTGCAAAGGATATATTTTTATCTGGGGTTAAATTTAATTGCCAAGATAGCAATACCCTGAATCTGGTGTTCTAGCAGTTGCAGACCTAGTTTAAATCTGTCCGTAACAGTGTATATTTTTTTGTGGGGTGAAATTCAATTGCCAAAATAGCAATACCATAAATCAGTGGTTTCAGCTGTGGCTGGCCAAGTGTCATAGTGTCCTGCAAAGGATATATTTTTATCTGGGGTGAAATTCAATTGCCAAAATAGCAATACCATAAATCAGTGGTTTCAGCTGTGGCTGGCCAAGTTTCATGGTGTAATGCAAAGGATATATTTTTTTCTGGGGTGAAATTCAATTGCCAAAATAGCAATACCATAAATCAGTGGTTTCAGCTGTGGCAGGCCAAGTTTCATAGTGTCCTGCAAAGGATATATTTTGTTCTGGGGTGAAATTCAATTGCCAAAATAGCAATACCCTGAATCTGGTGTTCCAACTGTGACTGGACAATTTACCTAGTGTCCATCAAAGGATATATGATTTTCTGGGGTGAAAGTCAGTATCAAAAATAGAAATACAGTAAATCTGGTGTCCCAGCAGTGGCTGGCCAAGTTTAATAGTGTCCGGCAAAGGATATATTTTGTTCTGGGGTAAAATTAAATTGCCAAAATAGCAATCCCCTAAATCTGGTGTCCCAGCAGTGGCTGGCAAAGTATAATAGTGTCCGGCAAAGGATATATTTTTTTCTGGGGTGAAATTCAATTGCCAAAATAGCAATACCCTGAATCTGGTGGCCCAGCTGTTGCAGGCATAGTTTAAATCTGTCTGTAACAAGGTATATTTTTTTCTGGGGTGAAATTCAATTGCCAAAATAGAAATACCCTGAATCTGGTGTTCCAGCAGTTGCAGACCTAGTTTAAATCTGTCCGTAACAAGGTATATTTTTATCTGGGGTGAAATTCAATTGCCAAAATAGGAATACCATAAATCAGTGGTTTCAGCTGTGGCTGGCCAAGTTTCATAGTGTCCAGCAAAGGATAGATTTTTTTCTGGGGTGAAATTCAATTGCCAAAATAGCAATACCATAAATCAGTGGTTTCAGCTGTGGCTGGCCAAGTTTAATATTATCCGTCAAAGGATAGATTTTGTTCTGGGGTGAACTTCACTTGCCAATATAGCAATACAATGAATCTGGTGTTCCAGCTGTTGCAGGCCAAGTGTTAATCTGTCCGTAAAAGGGTATATTGCACTCAAGGTGTATATACAAGTGCTGAGAGGGTCATCCTCAATAACTTCACACGCTACCGTGCATCTCCTATTGTATTTCTGTCCGTTAAAGGGTATATTACACAAAGTGGTAAAATACAATTTCTGAAGGCATAATCCTAAAAATTTTTTACACGCTACTGTGCATCTCCAAGTGTAAATCTGTCCATAAAAGGATACCTTTCATCCAGGGCCTGAATACTAGGCCTACAATTGATATTCCCTTAATCAGTGGTTACTGCTGTGCATGGATTAGTGTAATACACTAAATAAATAAATAGGCAGATAGTGTTAGGTGCCTGTAAAAAATGGCCTGAATTTGAGATCAATACATCCGCCTCATATGCGACATGCCCACCAGGTGGAACTCCACCTTGCACATGCTGGAGAGACTGTGCGAGCAGCAGCTGGCCATAGTGGAGTTTCAGCTGCAGCACGCACGCATCAGTCGCACTGCGTAACAGCACCACTTCACCACCAATGATTGGGCCTCCATGCGAGACCTGTGTGCCCTGTTGCGCTGTTTCGAGTACTCCACCAACATGGCCAGTGGCGATGACACCGTTATCAGCGTTACAATACCACTTTTATGTCTACTTGAGAAAACGCTTTGGGCGATGATGGAAGAGGAGGTGGCCCAGGAAGAGGAGGAGGAGGAGGATGAGGGGTCATTTTTAGCACTTTCAGGCCAGTCTTTTAGAAGTGGCTCAGAGGGAGGTTTTTTGCAACAGCAGAGGCCAGGTACAAATGTGGCCAGCCAGGGCCCACTACTGGAGGATGAGGATGAGGAGGTGGAGGAGGATGAAGCATGTTCACAGCGGGGTGGCACCCAACGCAGCTCGGGCAATCACTGGTGATTGGCTGGGGGGAAACGGAGGACGATGACGATACGCCTCCCACAGAGGACAGCTTGTCCCTACCTCTGGGCAGCCTGGCACACATGAGCGACTACATATTGCAGTGCCTACGCAATGACAGCAGAGTTGCCCACATTTTAAAATGTGCGGACTACTGGGTTGCCACACTGCTGGATCCCCGGTACAAAGACAATGTGCCCACCTTACTTCCTGAACTGAAGCGTGATAGGAAGATGCGCGAGTACAAGCGCACGCTGGTAGACGCGCTCATGAGAGCATTCCCAAATGTCACAGGGGAACAGGTGGAAGCCCAAGGCGAAGGCAGAGGAGGAGCTAGAGGTTGCCAACGCAGCTGTGTCACGGCCAGCTCCTCTGAGGGCAGGGTTAGCATGGCATAAATGTGGAAAAGTTTTGTCTCCACGCCACAGCTAACTGCACCACCACCTGATAAGGAACGTGTTAGCAGGAGGCAGCATTTCACTAACATGGTTAAACAGTACGTCTGCACACCCCTCCACGTACTGACTGATGGTTCGGCCCCATTCAACTCCTGTGTCTCCAAATTGTCCACATGGCCAGAGCTAGCCTTTTATGCCTTGGAGGTGCTGGCCTGCCCGGCGGCCAGTGTTTTGTCTGAACGTGTATTCAGCACGGCAGGGGGCGTCATTACTGACAAACGCAGCCGTGTGTCCACAGCCAACGTGGACAAGCTGATGCTCATAAAAATGAACCAGGCATGAATCCCACAGGACCTGTCCCTCCCTTGTGCAGAATAGACATTTATAACTGCCTCCCCCTTAACCATGTATTATTTTACTCTGGGGCACTTCTTTATTGAATCTTCATTTTTGTAACTTTACCATGATCTTGCTGTTCAACCCAAAGTTGAATGAGCCTGTCCTCAATCTTGGCGCCAGGGCTGAAATAATTGAAAGTGGCCTGTTACAATGGTGGGTGACATGAAGCCTGAACCTCTGCCATGCGAACTCTCTCCTCTGTCTGGGTGCCGTGGGCTAAATATCTGGAAGTGGCCTTCTCCAGTTGTGGGTGATATGATGCCTTATTCCTTGCTGTGGGACCTCTCTCCTCTGTCTCGATGCTGGGGCCTAAATAACTCAAAGTGGCCTTCTCCAGTGGTGGGTGATATGAAGCATGATTTTCTGCTGTGGGACCTCTCACCTCTGTCTGGGTGCTGGGGCCTAAATAACTGAAAGTGGCCCTCTCCAGTGGTGGGTGATATGACGCCTTATTCCTTGCTGTGGGACCTCTCTCCTCTGTCTGGGTGCTGGGGCCTAAATAACTGAGTATCCTTCTCCAGTGGTGGGTGATATGACGCCTTATTCCTTGCTGTGGACCTCTATCCTCTGTCTGGGTGCTGGGGCCTAAATAACTGAAAGTGGCCTTCTCCAGTGGTAGGTGATATGACGCATGATTCCTTGCTGTGGGACCTCTCTTTTCTGTCTGGGTGCTGGGGCCTAAATAACTGAAAGTGGCCTTCTCCAGTGGTGGGTGACATGACGCCTTATTCCTTGCTGTGGGACCTCTCTCCTCTGTCTGGGTGCTGGGGCCTAAATAACTGAAAGTGGCCCTCTCCAGTGGTGGGTGATATGATGCATGATTCCTTGCTGTGGGACCCCTCTCCTCAATCTGGGTGCCGGGGCCGAAATAATTGAAAGTGGCCTGTTACAATGGTGGGAGACATGAAGCCTGAACCTCTGCCATGTGAACTCTCTCCTCTGTCTGGGTGCTGGGGCCTAAATAAGTGAAAGTGGCCTTCTCCAGTGGTGGGTGATATGACGCCTTATTCCTTGCTTGGGACGTCTCTCCTCTGTCTGTGTGCTGGGGCCTAAATAACTAAAAATGGCCTTCTCCTGTGGTGGGTGATATGACGCATGATTCCTTGCTGTGGGACCTCTCTCCTCTGTCTGGGTGCTGGGGCCTAAATGACTGAAAGTGGCCTTCTCCAGTGGTGGGTGATGTGACGCTTGATTCTCTGCAATGGGACCTCTCTCCAATTGATATTGGTTAATTTTTATTTATTTTATTTTATTTTAATTAATTTCCCTAACCTCGTTTGTTTGCAGGGCATTTACCTACATTTTCCTTACTTTTGCAGCTTTTTATCCCTTTCCTGGACTATTTTACACCCTTTTTAGTGCCCAAAAATTCGGGTCCCCATTGTCTTCAATGGGGTTCGGGTTCTTGATAAAGTTCGGGTCGAGTTCAGATTGCGAACCCGAACATTCTCGAACTCGAACATCCAGGTGTTCGCTCAACTCTAGCTAGAATGTTTTATATTTTAGATTCCATTCGGCTTTGACAATCACCTTCATGAGGTACTCACCTGGAATGTTTTTTCAACAGTCTTGAAGGTGTTTCCAGAGGTGCTGAGCACTTGTTGGCTACTTTTGAGTTACTTCTCGATCTAGGTCATCCCAAACCATCACAATTGGTAAAAAGTTAGGTGATTGTGGAGGTCATATCATCTGATGCAACTCCATCACTCTTCTTCATGGTAAAATAGCCCTTACATAGGTGTGTTTGGGGTGACTGTTGAAAAACAGCAAGGTAACAGCTGACTATTGGGGGTGTAGGGTGTCAGACCCCTGTTGATCTGATATTGATGGTCTATCATGATAATAGGGAATCAGTTTTATCCCCTAAGAACAAAGCCTTTTTTGAAGTTCAGGACGCTGCCCCTTTTTTTCAATACTGACGTGTCACTTTATGTGGTAATAACTTCAGAATGTTTATGTGGTAATAACTTCAGAATGTTTTTACTTATACAGACTTTTGCTTTGTTTTGGTCACACATTGTACTTTGTTAGTGGTACATTTTGTTTGACATATTTTGTTTTTATTTATTTAAAAAAAATCCACAATTTAATGAAAATGTAACAAAATTTGTAATTTTCCAAATTAAAATTGAAGACAAAGTCATATCTCACAAAATAGCTAATAATTTAATATTTATCATGTTCCCAATTAATGTTGGCATCATTGTTCAATCATACCTATTTATTTATAAAACAATTTTTTTATAATTATTAAGTAAATGTCCAAATACTATTGGGATCATTTATCAAGCTGGTGTAAAGTAGAACTGGCTTAGTTGCCCATAGAAACCAATCAGATTCCACCCGTCATTTTTAACTGCTCCTTTGAAAAATGAAAGGTTGAATCTGATTGGTTGCTATGGGCAACTAAGCCAGTTCTACTTTACACCAGTTTGATAAATGACCCCATATATTTTGGGACTAATTCATTTCTGAAGTGGATTTGAGAGGCCTACATATTAGATTCACCCCCCCCCCCATAAATTAACCCCATTTTAAGAATGCACCATCAAAGTATTTAGAAATGTTGTTAATCTTTTAGGTGTTTCACAGGAACTGTAAAATTTAAAATTTTTATTGTTTGCAGCTTTTAAATTTCTATCAATTTTTTTGGAACACGGCAGGTGATAAATGGAACCAAAACAAAATTATGACCCTGATTCTCTAGTTTTCATAAATATACCATATCTAACACTAGAGTTCTACTTGACTCAAATACCGGCCTCAAAATTGAAAGAGCACGTGATGGATTTTGGGTCTCTGTTTTAAGGAAGTTTTTCAAAAACCATTTCAGTCTTGCAGAGACCTTAAGGTGCAAAATGTAAAGACCGCCCCCTCCCCCCAAAAAAACAAAAACTAAGGAAGTAATTTACTATTCTGAAATATGCCTAAATTATGCGTATTTCAGGTACAGATGGCGGCGCAACGGTTAGTCTTAGTCTAATGTTTTGGGCGGGGAGGAGGATGGGCTAGAAGGCCCGTCTCCTTCATTATATTCTTCACCTGTATTAGGCCTAGAAAATGGTCTAAATGTAAGACAGCTAGAAAGCTGTCTTAGGGATAATGCTGGTCTGCAATGCATGGGCACAGCGCATTGTGGTCCACAATGCATGGGCACCGACCGTGGGGCATCCGCAGCGGATCGCAGACCCATTCACTTGAATGGGCTTCGCAATCCACATCCGATGGTCTGCATCGCATACACAACTCTGTAGTGCTTCCGTGGGCTTCCGATCCGTGCTTCCGCACCACATCTCCATGATCAGTGATGCGGCTGCACACAGCCGGTGCCCCGTGTATTGCGGACCCGCCGTATGTGGGTCACAATATGGCCACAGGCAGCACACGGTTGTGTGCATGAGCCCTAAAACTTAAAACTGGCGCTGGATGCGCTGAAGTTATAGAGAGGCCTCTTGAAAACTCCGGCAGATCCACCGCCAGCTATGCCAGGTGCAGGAGGGGCTTCATCATCTTCAGGAGAAGAGCATGGCAGCTTGCCCGTGAGGCAGCGGCGGAGCCAGCAAGGTGGTAGCATGGCTGGGAGTTAGCAGGATGGCAGCAGTGGGAGGTCCGGAGCCAAATGTGCCAGAGGTAGACCACCTGCTTCGCAGCAGTCTACCTGCCCAGTAGGTAGTGGTGCAGGAGTTCACGGAGGCAGCGACGGTAGCAAACAGTCAGTGCGGACTGTTGGGGGGAAAATCACCAATTTGGCGGTGTGGCAGTTTTTTTTCAAAGCGCCAGAGGAGGTGAACCTGGCCATGTGGGGGAAGAAGGTGAAGCGTGGCCATGGTGCCAATGTTGGCACCACGGCCCTGCATCAACATATGCAGCATCGCCATACAGTGGCCTCGGAAAACGGTGGCTCCAATGTGGTGGTTCAGCCTGCCGCAGCAACGGCTACATCACCCAAAGGCACATACCCAGTTTCAGCCAGTCAAAGCTCCACCAGATAAGCTGAAGGGAGCTGTCTGTCAATCCCATCTTCTGCTGGTCCAGATGCTCCTGCTCCTACTCCTCATCAGTCATTCTGTCAGCAATCAATCACCAAAGCGATTGCCAAGAGACAACAGTATGCGCGCACTCATCCAACGGCGCAGAAGCTGAATGTGCTCTGGTCCAAGTTGATGGTGCCTCAGTCCCTACCTTTCCAACTGGTGGACTCTGCAACTTTCAGAGAAATGATCGCTTGTGCCGAGCCGAGGTGAAGAGTCCCAAGCCGTCATTTCTTTGCCAAAAAGGCAGTACCAGCCCTGCACACACATGTAGAACAGAAGGTAGGCCAGTCCTTGAGCCTCTCTGTATCTACCAAAGTGCACGGCAGCTTACAACAAGCGGAGCTGTAACCACGGTCAGGGACAATACATGTCCTTTATGGCCCACTGGGTGAATGTGGTTACTGCCCAGGCACACCAGCAACTTGGAAAGGTAACGCCACTTCTTCCTCCTCGTTTTCATGCCATTGATCCTGCGACAATGTCTGCTCTGCCTCCTCATCCTCCACCATGTCCTCAGCCTCCACTGCAGGGACAAGTCACAGTGCCTCTCCAGCATACCACATGTGCAGGGCTCGGCGGTGTCACGCTGTTCTGCACCTGGTTTGCCTTGGTGAACGGAGTCACACAGGGAAGGAACTGCTCCTTGTGATGCATCAAGAAATCGAATCCTGGCTTTCTCCCCGATAACTCAAAATCATAACTATAGTGACTGACAACAGGAAGAACATTGTGTCGGCACTGCATCAAGGAAGGCTGAGCCATGCGCCCTGCATGGCACACGTGTTCAATCTGGTTGTCCAGCGGTTCCTCTACAAGATATCCTAAAAATGGCCAGGAAAATTTGCATGCCCTTCAGCCACTCGTATACAACAAAGCACACCCTTCTTGAGTTGAAGCGGCAGAACGGCATCCTCCAACATAGGCTGATCTGCGATGTTTCGCCCTGTTGGAATTCCACCCTCCATATGTTGGACCGACTATACGAACAGAGAAAGACCATCAACGATTTCTTGATGATGCATGGGGATAGGAGTACTCCACTGTGTAACTTTGATGTCAGCCAGTGGCAGCTCATGCATGACACCTGCCGTTTGCTCAGGTCCTTTTAGGACGCCACGTTATTTGTTAGTCACCAGGACTACAGGATAAATGTTGTCATTCCACTGCTTCATGTCCTGGAACAGATGGTGGTAACAATGGTTGGTCAGGGGACAGGGGACAGGAGACATGGCGCCTCGATCTCACGGCCACATGACCTGAACTGGAGGAGGACATTGGAGCACAGGCAATGTGTAGCCAAATGGGTGATTTTTCTACTCAGCTGACAGGACAGGAGGAGCAGAAGCAGCCAGAGGAGTTACAGGATGATGAGGAAGACGAGACAGAGGACCTGGATACACTGTTGCAGTAGGCAGTGGAGATGGAGACAGGGAGTCCCCACGAATCACTTGCACAAATGGCCCGCTGCATGCTCACTTGCTTGCACAGTGACAGCCAAATTGTCACCATTCGGAAGAGGGATGACTTCTGGCTCTCCACCTTGTTGGACCCTCACTACCGGTCCAGAATGGGGGCCTTTTTTACACCCATTGAGAGGAAGGACAAACTAAACTACTACAGAGACATCCTATGTAGTCAGTTGGTCACTGCCTATCAGCCCCATCATCCAATCTCTAGCAAGTCTGACCGGGAGGACCCTCTGGGCTCAGGTTCCACTGCCATGGCTGCTGGGGAGGGGTGGGGTGGCAGGAGCAGTACCAGCTCCATCAGCAGCAGCCTGAGTCTTGAGTCGCTGATGAGTAGCTTTCTTCACCCGCATAGTGAAGAAACTACTCACCAGCAGCAACAGCTAGACCTGGAGCAGGATCTGAACCAGCAGGTGGTGGCATACTTGGACAGCACCCTGCAACCCAATTTTGAAGATCTACTGGGCATACAAACTGGGTTTGTGGCCGCAAATGGCCGAGTTTGCCCTGGAAAAGCTGTCCTGCACGGCCGGTAGTGTGGCATCAAAGCGGGTGTTAGTGTGGCAGGGGCCATAGTTACCCCAAAGAGAACTCGCCTGTCCACCCAAAATGTGGAGAGACTGACCTTTGTCAAGATGAATCAGGCGTGGATCAGCCAGGATTTCCAATCACCAATTCCTGATGCATCAGACTAGATCATCCATGGTGCCACACCAACACTTTGATAGAAGAGACTGGTTTCTTCTGACTACCTGCCTCTGCTACTACTGTGATGCTGCAACCCGCCTGATGACACACATCTGATGCCAAGTGCTCCTTATTAGAGTTGAGAGAACACTTGGATGTTCAGGTTCGAGAAGTTCGGCCAAAAATCACGAAAATGTTTGGGTTCGGGATTCGAACTCGACCCGAACTTGACCCCGAAGCCCATTGAAGTCAATGGGGACCCGAACTTTTGGGCACTAAAAATGTTGTAAAATAGCCCTGGAAAGGGCTAGAGGGATGCTAAGGGCATCAAAATGTAGGTAAATCCTCTGCAAACAAATGTGGATAGGGAAATGACTTAAAATAAAATAAAATAAATAAAAATTAACCAATATCAATTGGCAACTTGGAGGAGGAGGTTGAATAGGAGGTTGGGGTGGCGTCAGGTGGGAATGCTATGGGAGTTGAAGTTCTCATCACAGCCAAAAAAGATTCATGTCTGCCTGCAGTGCCACAGGCCTCATTCACAGACTCAGCGCCATGGCAACCATACATGGGAGTTGAAGTTCACATCACAGCCAAGAAGGATTCATGTCTGCCAGCAGTGTCACAGGCCTCACTCACAGACTCAGGCCAATAGCAACCATACATGGGAGTTGAAGTTGTCATCACAGTCAAGAAGGAATCATGTCTGCCTGCAGGGCCACAGGCCTCATTCAAACATTCAGGCCCACGGGACCCTCAAAGAGGAGAGTTAAAATCATGCCAAGACAGTATTGATTTCACCCAGGAATGCCAAAGGCCTCATTCACAGATTCAGACACAATTCACCCATAAAGAGGAGAGTTACAATCATGCCCAAACAGTATTGATTTCACCCAGTAGTGCCACAGGCCTTATTCACCAATTCAGGGCCATGGCACCCGCAAAGAGGAGAGCGGTCCCGTGACAGCAACACAGGCCTCATGTCAACCTGCAATGGAACAGGCCATTATCATTTATGTAGGCCCCTGACACCCAGACAGAGGAGAGGTCATTTGACAGTAAAAAGAGTTTACTGTCTCCCACCAATGCAGCAAGCGATTAAAAGAAATATAGGCCCCTGACAACCAGACAATGGGGCGGTCATTTGACAGTAAAAAGAAGTTAATGTCTCCCAGCAATGCAGCAAGCAATGAAACAAAATATAGGCCCCTAAAAACCAGACAATGTAGAGGTCATTTGACAGTATAAAGAGTGTGTCTCCCACCAATGCAGCAAGCGATTAAAAGAAATATAGGCCCCTGACAACCAGACAATGGGCGGTCATTTGACAGTAAAAAGAGTTTAATGTCTCCCACCAATGCAGCAAGCGATGAAACAAAAAAATCAGTCTTCATGTCACCCAGCAATGGAAAAGGCCACTTTCAGTTATTTAGGCCCCAGCAGGCAGACAGAGAAGAGAGGTCCCATAGCAGAAAATAAAGCTTGATGTCACCTGCCAAAGCAGCAGGAATTTAGGCCCCTGCCACCCAGACAGAGGAGAGGTTCATTCAACTTGGGGTTGCCCCCAAAATAATGGTACAATTAAAAAAAGATATGTAACAAAGATTTGTTCACACCGGGTCAGTAAATGCTGTGTATAGGGTTCCCACTCCAGACGTATATCAATAGATATCACAGCAAGGCGAATAATCCTTGAATTGCTTTTTAGTTTGCGGTAATACAGTGACATGCGGCAATACGTGTTAACGTTTTTGGCTTAATTAGCCTTCATCAGACACTACAAACAAAGAGATAACAAGTGGTATAATACACTATATACAAAGTGCATACAAAGACATACATAATATAACACCATGGACGACATACAACATTCTTATAATCGTATAGAAGTTATTCCTCCAGTGGACTGTCATTGATCTTATTTCAATCACATAAAAGTGCATATTTACAGCTAGAAAATAGAGCCAGAAAGTATATTCAAATGCTTGAAATAACTGACATATTCTGCTACTCTTCCTGTGTAGGATGGACACATCATGACAAGGATCCCCAGGTAAGTGATGTGGCTGTTATAAAGCTGATATATTCAGTCAAGGAGAATTTAATAGGATACAACATGATAACACATAGATCCCTATTATATGGATACAACAGGGACCTGTTGTAGTCAGGTGCATGAGTATTAAAGAGCAAGACAAGGGAAGTAGATGTGATCCAAAAAAACATTAGTCACCCTAGATTATGCATACTGTACGTACTTAGTTAAACACCTTAGCCCCAGGTCAGAATTACCTATCTGTGCCGCTGGAAGAATGAAGGATGCAGGAGGAAAGACACACTATTGTAGTTAAGTGCTGTCAGCACCAGCAGTTCTGTGTGTGCCCCCTGCAGACTATGGCTCTGCTTTTGAAGTTGCCGCGAAGCGCGCTTTAGGAGTAGGCGGGCCCTGGAGGTAGGCGCACGTGGGACGCCATGCTTTCCACTTGTCGAAAGTAGATCGGCATGTGGAGCACATCGGGTCATATGATTGCGTTCCACTGACCGGAAGAGTGTAATGTCTCCCACCAATGCAGCAAGCGATTAAACAAAATATTGGCCCCTGACAACCAGACAATGGGGCGGTCATTTGAAAGTCTAAAGAGTTTAATGTCTCCCACCAATGCAGCAAGCGATGAAACAAAATATAGTCCCCTGACCACCAGACAATGTAAAGGTCATTTGACAGTAAAAAGAGGTTAATGTCTCACACCAATACAGCAGGCGATGAAACAAAATATAGGCCCCTGACAACCAGATAATGTAGAGGTCATTTGACAGTATAAAGAGGATAATGTCACCCACCAAAGCAACAGGTGATTATCTGAAATGTAGGCCCCTGGCACCCAGACAGAGGAGAGAGGTCCCATAGCAGAAGATCAGGCTTCTTGTCACCCAGCAATGGAAAAGGCCACATTCAGTTATTTAGGCCCCAGCAGCCAGACAGAGGAAAGAGATCCCATAGCAGAAAATCAAGCTTGATGTCACCCGCCAAAGCAGCAGGCGATTAACAGAATTTTAGGCCCCTGACACCCAGACAGAGGAGAGGTTCATTCAACTTGGGGTTGCCTCCAAAATAATGGTACAATTAGAAAAAAAGGATTCAATAAAGAAGTGCCCTGGAGTACAAGAATGTATGGTTGAGGGCGAGGCAGTTATAAATCTCTATTCTGCACAAGATACGGACAAGTCCTGTGGGATCCATGCCTGGTTCATTTTAATGAACATGAGCTTGTCCACATTGGCTGTGGACAGGCGGCTGCATTTTTCTGTAATGACGCCCCCTGCCGTGCTAAATACACGTTCAGACAATACACTGGCCGCAGGGCAGGCCAGCACCTCCAAGGCATAAAGGGCAAGCTCTGGCCATCTGGACAATTTGGAGACCCAGAAGTTGAATGGGGCAGAACCATCGGTCAGTACGTGGAGGTGTGTGCACACGTACTGTTCCATCATGTTGTTGAAATGCTGCCTCCTGCTAACACGTTCCCTATCAGCTGGTGGTGCAGTTAGCTGTGGCGCGGTCAAAAATTTTTTCCACAGCTCGGCCATGCTAACTCTGGTGTCTGAGGAGCTGGCCGTGACACAGCTGCGTTGGTGACCTCTTCTTCCTCCTCCTCTGCCTTCGCCTTGTGCTTCCACTTGTCCCCCCGTGTCAGTTGGGAATGCCCTCAGGAGCGCGTCTACCAGCGTGCGCTTGTAGTCACGCATCTTCCTATCACACTCCAGTGTGGGAATTAAGGTGGGCACGTTGTCCTTGTACCGGGGATCCAGCAGTGTAGAAACCCAGTAGTCAGCACAAGTTAAAATGCAACTCGGCTGTCGTTGCGCAGGCACTGCAGCATGCAGTCGCTCATGAGTGCCAGGCTGCCCAGAGGTAAGGATAAGCTGTCCTCTGTAGGTGGTGTATTGTCTGTGTCCTCCATATCCCCCCAGCCACGCTCCAGTGATTGCCCTGAGCTGCGTAGGGTGCCACGCTGCAGTAAAACCGGTTCCTCCTCCTCTACCTCCTCGTCCTCCAGAAGTGTGCCCTAGCTGTCCACATGTGTACCTGGTCTCTGCTGGTGCAGGAACCCACCATCTGAGCCACTTCTGTATGACCTGCCTGGAACCCTGTGAAATGCCCCCTCTTCCCCCCCCCCCCCGTGCCGCATTCTCTTCCATCATCGCCGTAATATTTTTTTCAAGTAAACATAGAAGGGGTATTGTTTTGCTAACAACGGCGTCATCAGCACTGGCCGTGTTGCTTGAGTACTCCGAAGACCGCAACAAGGTACACAGGTCTCGCATGCAGGCCCAGTCACTGGTGGTGAAGTGGTGCTGAATGATCCGCAGAGCGACTGACCCGTGCATACTACATCTGAAACTCCACTATCGCCTGCTGCTGCTCACACAGTCTCTCCAGCATATATAAGGTGAAGTTCCACCTGGTGGGCATGTCGCATATGAGGCGGTGAGCAGGAAGGCCGAAGTTACGCTGCAGCGCAGACAGGCGAGCGGCAGCAGGGTGAGAACGCCGAAAGCGTGCACATACGGACCGCACATTCAGCAGCTGCTCTGACATGCTCTGACACTCTGCCAAACCACTATCTGCCTCGGGCCCAGCCGCCACTACATTTACCCTGTGTTCAGTTACGAAGATATAGCATCCCTGCCCATGCTTACTGGTCCATGTATCTGTGGTTATTTGGACCTTGCCACAGATGGCGTTGCGCAGCACACATTTGATTTTATCCTCCACTTGGTTGCGCAGGGAACGGCTCGCCTGGAAAAGTAGTGGCGGCTGGGAACAACATACTGGGGGACAGCCACCGCCATCAGCTGTTTGAAACAGTCCATCTCCTCCAGACGGAATGACAGAATTTCAAAGGCCAGTAAATTTGAAATGCTGGCATTCAGGGCCAGGGCTCGAGGGTGGGTAGGTGGGTATTTCCTCCTTCTCTCCAATGTTTGGGAGATGGACAGCAGAATGCCGCTGAGTGACATGGTGGAGATGCTTGGTGATGGTGTCGTATGTGGTGGTGTTGGTGGAACATCCTCTGTTTGCTGGTCACCAGGTCCCACGGTGACGCCAGAGGTGGAGGGAGGGGCCGAGCCAGCAGCAGAAGAGGGAGCAGGAGGAGCACGAGAGCGTTCCTTGTTTTTAAGGTGTTTACTCCACTGCAGTTCATGCTACACATATAGATGCCTGGTCATGCAGGTTGTGCTCAGGTTAAGAACGTTTATGCCTCACTTCAGGCTCTGATGGCACAACATGCAAACCACTTTTGTCTTGTCGTCAGGACATTGTGTGAAGAACTGCCACGCCAATGAACTCCTTGGAGCAGGCCTTGGTTTGCTCGGTGCCTGGGTGCGGTGGACAGTAGCAGGCGTACTGTCTCTGGATCCGCCGCTACGCTTTTGCACCCTGCTCCCTCTTTTGCTGTGCTGTTGCCTCTGTGAGACTACCGCCTCCTACTCAGAACTGCACGCCTCACTAGCATGACCTTCAGTCCAGTCTGGGTCTAGGACTTCATTATCCTCCACATCATCTTTCACCAATTCATGACCCCTGCCCTCCTCGTCGGTCTGCACATTGCCGAAAGCCACAGCAGTTGGCACCTGTGTTTCGTCATCATCAGAGACGTTTTGTGGCAGTATTCCCATGTCCTTATCCTGCAACAAAAGTGGTTGAGCATCAGTGCATTCAAGGTCTTCCTCTTCTGGGGCAGGGCTAGGTGGATGGGCCGGGGAAACCCTGTCAACAGAGTCATCAAAAAGCAGGAGACTTTCTTGCATGATTTGGGGCTCTGACTGCTTGGCTGATTTGCAAGGGGGTGAGGTGGAAGACTGATGGGCATGGGCTGCAGGTGCCAACTCTGAGCTTTCTGCAGAGGACTGGGGTTTAGATAATGTGAAGGAACTAGAGGCATTGTCAGCCACCCAATCTACTATCGCCTGTACATATTCCGGCTTTACCAACCGTAGAGCGGCATTTGGGCCTATCAAATAACGCTGAAGATTCTGTCGCCTACTCGCAAAATACACTGATGCACTATTTGATAGCTGACATGGAATATACGGTTTAGTGCATAGTATACAAAAGTACTCTGTGGCACTAGAGATCCCAGGCTAGACAAATGGACTATGTCACCCCTTAAGCATACAAAAGGCAATATAGGTGACTTGAGCAGCCAGAAAAATTTTTTTCCTTCACTGAGCTACAAAATAGGGTTAGGCTGATGTCCCTTGCAGGCTGGCAGACATGCAGTACACTGCAGTGCCTGAAATGGCCGCCGACCCCCACATCAGTAACAGATGGATTACAAAAAAGATCTCCCTGGCAGTGGCTGGGTACAGAAATGTTAGATTGCTGGGGCTCCCTTCCTCTCTATGTGCTGTATCTTGGGGATTAAAGTTGCACAGGTTCTTCAGATTTCTGCCCCATTCTGTCCCTGGTTGCGCCAGCAGCAACCTTGCTCTAATCTCAATTCAGCAGACTGACGTGCGGCACTACGTGACTCCAGCTTATAAAGAGGCTGGGTCACATGCTGCACCATTTGTAGGCATGGCTGTGAGGGCTTCTTAGGTCAAGAAGTAAAACGCTTGCTGATTGGCTGCTGTGCAGCCCTTCAGAAAGTGGGAAGAAATCACCGAACGGACCACCGAACCACTTTTTTGAAAATGTTCGGGTTCGGGTCCACTCCTTATTTCACCCACCTTCATCAACGGATACTGGTATTGCCACCCACTGCCCCACTCTGTTACCGGGTCACTTTCTGGAGTGGTCTCCTGATGTAGCTGCTGCTTCCATCTCCAAACTATGTCACCTTTGCACTCTGTGGTCTCCGGCTGCTGCCATATCCACACTGCCACCTTGCCATTCTGTGGTCTCTTCCTGCTGCTGCCATCTCCACACTATGCCACCTTGCCACTCTGTGGTCTCTTCCTGCTGCTGCCATCTCCACACTATGTCCCCTTGCCACTCTGTGGTCTCCTAATTCTGCTGCTGCTACTGCCGTCTCCAGACTATCACCTTGCAACTCTGTGGGATCCTGCTGCTGCCTTCTCCACACTGTCACCTTACCACTCTGTGGTCTCCTCCTGCTGCTGCCATGTCCACACTATGTCACCTTGCCACTCTGTGGTCTCCTCCTGCTGGTGCTGCTGCTACTGCCATCTCCACACTGTTACCTTGCAACTCTGTGGGATCCTGCTGCTGCTGCGACCTTTCTTCTGATCTGTCAGAAGGAAGGAAAAATGAGATGCACAACGGTTTCAGTCTGTGTAGCAGCTGTAAGGCCTGTATGGTCCCAACAGAATTGGTTTATGATTTGGTAGCCAAAAGCAGGAGTGGGTACAAAACACAGAAGACATGCAAATATTCCATTCACGTGTCATCTCTGTTTTTTTTTTTGGCATTAGCAATACTGATGGATTATTAAGCAAATGCTGACCGAGTGAAGGCGTAGATGTGGGTTATTGTTCTGACGGATCAAAGGAAGGGCAAATTAATCAGTGACGACATTACAAACTTACTGCTGATACCCTCTCCAATCTCAGGGGGCTCTACTTGTATAAGAGTTCAAAAGAACAGGTTCTGTAGACATCTATGTGAAATCAGCTGACGAGGGTGTAAAAGGAGTGCGCTTCTTCTAGACACTAACATGGACCTGTAAGGCTGAGTTCATACTTGAGTTATTTGGTCAGTTTTGGTGAATTTAAGTATACTTTCTTATAATTTTAATCAAGTTTTGGTTCAATTTAATATTAAATATTTAATGAATTTACTAATAAACATTACATGTTGCCTAAGACGTTGTGTTGCGATGGAGAAAGTATGCAAAGAAAACAATTCCTCTTCACCTGGAGATGAATCCTGTCAATATTGCTGCAAGTGCGGTATTGGCTGCTCATCGACCAAGATACTTCTGTGGGAAACATGCTTGGCATGAACAGGCCTCCATTAGCTACAGACAATAAGAAGACAAAGGTTCAAGATAGCTTGGAGCCCGGAAGAGTCGCAAAGTTAGTCAAGATTCAAACCACCAACCAGGCCGGTCTCATCTGTGAAAACATCACAGGTTCCCAGTCATCATGGAAATAAAAGGATGGGCATCCTGTGGTGCACTGAGATGAAGAGGGTCTTCGGATTCCCCCTGCACTATAGGGACTTCTCAGAAATGAACCAGTTCTCCTGACAGCTGCTCCTTGGAAGGTCATGGAGCGCCCCCGTCATCCGGCATCTATTCGCCCCGCTTAAGGATTATTTTGAAAAAAGTGTGTAGAAGCTGACACGGGGCCCCCACGCTGCAGATTTATCATGGAGACGCCAGATTTTACAATATTAAATTATTATATTATGCATTAGCAATACTGCTGGATTATTTAGCAAATGCTAACAGAGTGAAGGCGTATGCTCCCCAGACAGGATCTGTTTTTTGTGGTTGATTGTTCTGACGGATCAGAGGAAGGGCAAAATAATCAGTGACTTCAACACAAACTTACTGCTGACACCCTCTTCACTCTGTCGGGGGCGCTCTACTTGTATAAGCGTTTAATAGAACAGGTTCTGTGGACATCTATGTGGAATCAGCTGATGAGGGTGTAAAAGGAGTGTGCTTCTTCTTGACGCTAACATGGACCTGTAAGGCTGAGTTAATACTTGAGTTATTTGGTCAGTTTGGGCCCCATGACTGCCCAAATAAGTGAGGTGTGCAGTGATTCTAATAGCGACGCCTGTCATCTTCATGTCATACTGAATCACAGTATTATTTCACTACCCCAGCACACTCTCTATTCGGGTACAGTGTTTTACACCCATATATAGGCTCTATGCAGCCCACAAACAGCCTTTTTTAATGCCATTCGTCACAAATTAAATCAGATCGAAGCAAATTTTTCCAGAAAATTTGGTGAACTGGCCTAATCGAATTTTTGTGAAATGCGCTCATCTGTGGCATACACCCTTTAACCCTTGTACAGAGATATGGACTTCACTGCAGGGAACTAGCAAAGCTGCTTCCTCCTGGAATATTCCTGGTATACATAGTTGGCTGCTGACTCACAGGGGTCAGAGTCACCAGTGTAAAGCACCAAGCAATCAGGGAAAATATTTAGTCTGAATACAGTCCAAGGTCTGGGCAAGCTGGGTATGTGCGTATTTCAATAAAATTCCAAGGTCCGGGCAAGCTGAGTGCGTGCATAATGCAAATAGAAATTGCAAGTTTGGGGCAGGCGGCAAGGAGCAGAAACGGAATACGGGCTTGTTACGCTACATGGGTAGCCAAACAAGAGATCACACCTTCTGTGATAAATAGAGGCCTTCAGTATTCCTGTATATATTGGGTGATTGTGTGTACTATGTTTCACCATTCTAAAAGAATATTTCCACGTCGCCGTTCAGTCAGGGCATGCATGTGAAATATGCATTCCATTTGGAGGAAATCAGTTTATCACTTTTCAGCTAGAGTACCAGAAGATGAAGAAAATATATCATAAACGATAACTCATTTTTGGTATAACTCACATATTAATTATTGTAATCATTGCATTCTGTATAATGTGGGCATCGTAGGGAGTCCAAACTCCCCGCCCCCCACCCCTCTGGACAGCCAGCAGTCCCACGTAATGAGAATCTCTCATTACGGGACCCCTACAATTGTCATATTTCGTATCATGATCAGCCTGATGAAATATGTGTTATTAAAGCCATTAATGTGTACGGGAAGACCAATTTTATTAATATTTTATGCTTGTCAGCCGAGGTATAGAGGTGAAGCCATAATGGGTCTAGAATAGGAGGGAGACCCCTCTCATCTCCATCCTTTGCTTGTCCCCGGAACAAGAAACGGACTCTTACACACGATTCGTTAAGTAGTAAGAGCCTTTCTTGATTTATCCCAGAGGTGTAACTACCTTAGCGGCAGACTATGTGACTGTTATGGGGCCAAGTGCAAGAGGGGGATCATCTCCTGTTCTCCTGGGGGTGAAAACTTGGTCAGAACTCTACCCTCTAAAGAAACAACATTTAGCAAACAAGGCAGTGGAAAAAATGGCCCATGGGTCATTGAAAGGGGTTTAGGTGGAGACCCTTCTGTCCTGTGTTGGGGGCCTGGTTCGATCCTTGATCACCACTGATTTATCCTATTACTTTTATTACTGTTTTGTGCACATTTATGTATATCTCTTATAGTAACATAGTAACAATTTATAAGGCTGAAAAAAGACATCTATCCATCCAGTGAGGTAGAAGCCAATTTTCTAGTAGCTATAACCTGTAATATCATAACACTCCAGAAATACATCCAGGCCCCTCTTCAACTCTTTTAGTGAACTCACCATCACCACCTCCTCAGGCAGAGAGTTCCATAGTCTCACTGCTCTTCCCGTAAAGAATCTTCTTCTATGTTTGTGTACAAACCTCCTTTCCTCTAGACGTAGAGGATGTCCCCTCGTCACAGTCACAGTTCTGGGGATAAATAGATGATGGGAGAGATCTCTGTACTGACCCCTGATATATTTATACATAGTTATTAGATCTCCCCTCAGTCATCTTTTTTTCTAAAGTGAATAACCCTAATTTTGATAATCTTTCTGGGTACTGTAGTCCACCTATTCCACTTATTACTTTATTTGCCCTCCTCTGAACCCTCTCCAGCTCTGCTATGTCTGCCTTATTCACAGGAGCCCAGACCTGTACACAGTACTCCATTTGTGGTCTGACTAGTGATTTGTAAAGTGGCAGGACTATGTTCTCATCACGGGCATCCAGGGCCATCTTTAATATTGATTGGACCCTGGGCAAGAATTTACTTTGGCCCCATGGATCCCGCTTCCCGCACCCTAGCATGCAATCATGCCCTCTTTTAAAATTTCTTATAAAAGCAAAATTCAAATAAAAAATGCTAAATTACTTTAAAAAATAAAAGTAAACAAAGTAGTAAGACTGTTTTCTTCTAAGGCTTTCTGACATTTTTAGACAGCAAAAACTATGGGGGGAAAGAGATTTATCAAAAGTGGTATAAAGCAAAACTTGCTTAGTTTCCCAATAGCAACCAATCAGATCACATCTCAGACACAATAACCCTTCCAAGTCAGTCAGCCTTGCCCTCAAATCAGTCCCCCCATGCCACAAGCCCGCAATCAGACCCCCATACCAGTGCCACCATGATCAGACCCCCAGGTGCCACCACCACATCAGAATATCCCTTACTGCAATCAGAGCCAGACCCCCATGCCATCCATTGCTATTTTGCCGGCCTCAACCCACTCCCCCAGTGCCGCCATGCCATGCCATCCATTGTGATGTCCTCCAGTGCCATCAGATCAGCCCCTCCATCTGCTCGACACCCCCAACATCCCCCACCCCCCAGATTCAGGCCCCTGCTAGACTTAATACTTAACTTTCCTGCAGTGCGCTGACATCCCATGGAGTCCGCAGGAGACAAATGAGTCTTCTTCCCAGCATGCACCGCTGGCACCTAACTTCACACAAAGCATCAGCCAGCGCTGACGAGTGTGCACGCCAGGCTCTGCAGTGAGGTGCTGACTGGAGGCCACGGAGCGGTGAGTGAAAGGCTTCATTTCACTCACGCTCCATTGAGTTTGTGGGCAGTGGCCAGCGCTGGGCTCAATTGCCTTGGGCCCTCCAGGAGCACTTGTGCCCGGGCAGCTGGCCCTTTTGCCCCACTTTAAAGACGGCCTTGATGACGTAATGAAGTGACACGTGTTGCGCCACGCTCCTCCTTCCTCCCCCGACCTGACCTCTTCCATCTATGCTTCCTGATGGTGCTCCCCACGCTGGATGCCGGAGCTTTTCACGGCCGTGCCAACTAATGTTTGCTGGCGACTAGTCAGGTGCTAGTCGGGCGCTGAAGGAGGCCTCTTTTCTTGACTGTGCGCACGCTGGGAAGCTGAACACTGGATCCATGGTGGACTCTGGGGAGCCGTGTGTAGCAGTTTAACCTGCCAAGACAGACTCCGTGGGAGCTCATTTGATTGCTGCTGCCTACTACATCGCCCGTGGTTGTACTTCATTGCATTACTGGGGGATGGTGTACCTGGACTATTGGATGAAGCTCTCAAGATAAGGTTTGGCTGTGACAAGTCAGTGTTTCCCTATCTTAGTCCCCTACATGGACCGTTGTTTCCCCGAACTGCTGTTTTTGAGGTTGCTCCTGTGCTCCTTGTGCTCCCTGTATGTGGACTCAGGATACTCCCTATCCCCCCTCCTTTATGTGACTCTTTGTTTGGTCTTCCTTGCCGTTGTGTCAACTTCGTTGTGGTGGTGTTATATATGTGACTGTTTCAAGTGGAAAGTGCAATTGAACTAAAGATCTGTGGAACTTAAAGGGGTGAAGGGAGAGGGAAAATAATTATTAAAAATAATTAATAAAATAAAAAAGGGCCCTAAGCGAAGTAGGAGATCTGCGAACCTGTTGACACAAAAAATGCACACAAACTCGGTGAAGTTAGAAAAATGGAACAATATGTAAAGTCGCAGAAGATAGATCGAGGAGATGTAATGTAAAAATGCTGAAGAGGCAGAGAAAAATAATCCAGAAGAAATGATCCAAACCTTAATCCAGGACAATTTTGGAAGGGATCACTTTACATTATTGTTTTCGATAGAGAGGGTCCATCGGATCCCAGGAGGCCGACCAATGCTGGGAAAAGTCCTACTCTCTAGGGACAAGGACATGATATTGAAAAGGGCCATGGAGTGTTCCCCCATTCATTATGATGGAAATGGACTGTTCTTTTTTCCAGACTTCTCTAGGGAAACTCAAAAAAAAGAAAAAGTTTTGCCGCAGTGAAATAGCGTTTGCAAGGAAAGGACATTGAATACTCGGTTTTATAACCAGCCAAACTGCGACTGGTATATGGCGGGTCAACGCATCTATTTGAAACTCTGGATCAGGCTTTGGAATGGATGGACTTTAATAATATTTGATTAGGCGCTACTACATATCCAGTTTTTTGTTTTGGGAGTGGCTAGTTGGTGGGTCGAGGGAGGAGGGCTCTTAGTAAAGAGGTCAGTTGCTGTTTAGTTGCGGACCACTGAAGAGAGGGATGGGAGGGGGGAGGAGTTTTGGTATTTAGGGGTTGCAATGAGTCTCTGGGATTGAGGGGAAGAGGGATAGGGGGCAGGTTGGATTCAAGATCTCAAAATTTGTTGGGTGGATTGATGTCGGTGAAAGTATTAACATGAAATGTGCGGGGTCTAGTGGACAAATTTAAAAGTCAAGCTGTATTTGATCTAATTCAGAAACATCTACCAGCGGTTTTATGCCTCCTGGTGACCCATTTTACTGAAGGTCCAATGGATCGGTAGGGGTTGGGTCTTGCAGGCATTTACTAGTTACTCTAGAGGAGTGTCAGTGTTTATTCATAAAAGAGTTGGTTTTGTCTGTGAGTAGAGTTGAGCGAACACCTGGATGTTCGGGTTCGAGAAGTTCGGCCCGAAAATGTTCGGGTTAAGGATCCGAACTCGACCCGAGCTTCACCCCGAACCCCACTGAAGTCAATGGGGACCCGAACTTTTGGACACTAAAAAGGCTGTAAAATAGCAAACAAATGTGGATAGGGAAATGACTTAAAATAAAATAAATAAAAATTAACCAATATCAATTGGCAACTTGTAGGAGGAGGAGGTGGAATAGGAGGTTGGGGTGGCATCAGATGGGAATGCTATGGGTGTTGATGTTCTCATCACAGTCAAAAAGTATTCATGTCTGCCTACAGTGCCACAGGCCTCATTCACAGACTCAGGCCCCTGGCACCCAGACGGAGGAGAGGTTCATTCAACTTTGGGTTGAACCGCAATATAATGGTAAAATAAAAAAAAAGAGGATTCAATAAAGAAGTGCCCTGGAGTACAAGAATATATGGCTAAGGGGAGGTGGTTATAAATGTCTATTCTGCACAAGGGATGGACAGGTACTGTGGGATCCATGCCTGGTTAATTTTTATGAATGTCAGCTTGTCCACGTTGGCTGTGGACAGGCGGCTGCGTTTGTCAGTAATGGCGCCACCTGCCGTGCTGAATACACGTTAAGACAAAACGCTGGCCGCCGGGCAGGCCAGCACCTCCAAGCCATAAAAGGCTAGCTCTGGCCATGTGGACAATATGGAGACCCAGAAGTTGAATGGGGCAGAACCATCAGTCAGTACGTGGAGGGGTGTGCACACGTACTGTTCCACCATGTTAGTGAAATGCTGCCTCCTGCTAACACGTTCCGTACCAGGTGGTGGTGCAGTTAGCTATAGCGTGGTAACAAAACTTTTCAACATCTCTGCCATGCTAACCCTGCCCTCAGAGGAGCTGGCCGTGACACAGCTGCATTGGCGACCTCTTGCTCCTCCTCTGCCTTCACCTTGGACTTCCACTTTTTCCCCTGTGACATTTGGGAATGCTCTCAGGAGGGCGTCTACCAGCGTGAGCTTGTAATCGCGCATCTTCCTGTCACGCTCCAGTGCAGGAAGTAAGGTGGGCACATTGTCTTTGTACCGGGGATCCAGCAGGGTGGCAACCCAGTAGTCCACACACTTTAAAATGTGGGCAACTCTGCTGTCGTTGCGCAGGCACTGCAGCATGTAGTCGCTCATGTGTGCCAGGCTGCCCAGAGGTAAAGACAAGCTGTCCTCTGTGGGAGGCGTATTGTCATCGTCCTCCATTTCCCCGCAGCCACGCACCAGTGATGTGCCCAAGCTGCGTTGGGTGCCACCCCGCTGTGAACATGCTTCATCCTCATCCTCCTCCACCTCCTCATCCTCGTCCTCCTCGTCCTCCAGTAGTGGGCCCTGGCTGGCCATATTTGTACCTGGCCTCTGCTTTTGCAAAAAAACCTCCCTCTGAGCCACTTCTAAGAGACTGGCCTGAAAGTGCTAAAAATGACCCCTCTTCCTCCTCCTCCTCCTCCTCCTGGGCCACCTCCTCTTCCATCATCGCCCTAAGTGTTTTCTCATGGAGACATAGAAGTGGTATTGTAACGCTGATAACGGCGTCATCGCCACTGGCCATGTTGGTGGAGTACTCGAAACAGGGCACACAGGTCTCGCATGGAGGCCCAGTCATTGGTGGTGAAGTAGTGCTGTTCCCCAATGCGACTGACCCGTTCGTGCTGCAGCTGAAACTCCACTATGGCCTGCTGCTGCTCGCACAGTCTCTCCAGAATGTGCAATGTGGAGTTCCACCTGGTGGGCACGTCGCATATGAGGCGGTGAGCGGGTAGGCCAAAGTTATGCTGTAGCGCAGACAGGCGAGCAGCAGCAGGATGTGAACTCCAGAAGCGCGCACAGACGGCCCGCACTTCATGAATAGAGTAATGTGTCAGGTGGCTCAATTAATCAGGATCTCGTGGAAAAGGTGCTCTCACTCTGAATGGCCACCTTGCAAAAAGGCCAAGAAAACAGAGAAGTGCGTGTATGAATAAATGACAGTGGGCACTCAATATCAGGACAGGATAGAAGGAAACACAGACTGAAAATTTAAATTATTTTAATAAAATAGCAGAAAATTGAAAACATACTGGGTTATAATGATAAACCCCACGCTGTAAATGTCATAAATGGATGGCGTAAAAATAAGGATATAACATTCACAAAAGTAGCAGAGTAAAAACAACAACATAGAATACACAACTAAACGGCAATATGATCTCCTCAGTGGACGTGAGTTGACGAAATGGTGTTTACTGAGGTCCAATAACCCCTAAAGTCTCACTTGGAGAATATCCTAAAGTCCCACAATATAAAAGAGGTAGATAGAATAATGGTGGCACTAGTGTGCAGAAGGAACACGTTACCGCTCCAGTAGTAAATGTTGCAAATGGCGGCTGGGTCTCCACATGTAATTTTGAACGGCATCCATTTTCCTGTAATACTTCAGACACAGTAACATGCAGCGTCTCACATTTTTTGTGGAACCTTTAATCCTTGACTGGATAATGATATATCTGTATAGATATGCAGGAATCAAAAAGTCCACAATACCGTCAGAAGATCCACATAAAATAGTTCGCCCAATGCTGCCCAACCATACGCGTTTCGGAAGACCTCCGAAACGCGTATGGTTGGGCAGCATTGGGCGAACTATTTTATGTGGATCTTTTGACGGTATTGTGGACTTATTGATTCCTGCATATCTATACGGATATATCATTATCCAGTCAAGGATTTAAAGGTTCTACAAAATTCCATATACAAGGTGGACTTTAGGACCTGGTCTCCACTCAGAGAACACTTCACCTGATCATATGACATGTCATGTGGGACGCTGCATCTTACTGTGTTTGAAGTATTACAGGAAAGTGGATGCCGTTCAAAATTACATGTGGAGACCCAGCCGCCATTTTCAACATTTACTACTGAAGCGTTAACGTGTTCCTTCTGCAAACTAGTGCCACCATTATTCTATCTACCTCTTTTATATTGTGGGATTTAAGGATATTCTCCAAGTATGACTTTAGGGGTTATTGGACCTCAGTAAACACCATTACATCAACTCACGTCCACTGAGGAGATCTAATTGCTGTTTAGTTGTGTATTCTATGTTGTCGTTTTTACTCTGCTACTTTTGTGAATGGTATATCCTTATTTTTACGCCATCCATTTATGACATTTACAGCGTGGGGTTTATCATTATACCCCTGTATGTTTTAGATTTTCTGCTATTTTATTAAAATAATTTTTATTTTCAGTCTGTGTTTTCTTCCATCCTGTCCTGATATTGAGTCTGGGTAGTTGTGAAGGAACTTCTGCACCACCAAATTCAGCACATGCGCCAGGCAAAGGATGTGCGTCAAGCCGGCTAGTCCCAGAGCTGAGACGAGATTTCACCCATTATCACACACCATCAGGCCGGGCTTGAGGCCCACCTTCAGCAACCATTGGTCGGTCTGTTGTTCAATACCCCGCCACAACTCCTGCGCGGTGTGGGGCCTGTCCTCCAAACATATGAGTTTCAGAACGGCCTGCTGAGGTTTACCCCGGGCTGTGCTGAAGTTGGTGGTGAAAGTGTGTGGCTGACTGGATGAGCAGGTGGAAGAAGAGGAGGAGGAAGCCGAGTCTGAGGAGGAGGCTACAGGAGGCAAAGAATGATGCCCTGCGATCCTTGGCGGCGGAAGGACGTGCGCCAAAGAACTCTCCGCCTGGGGCCCAGCCGTCACTACATTTACCCAGTGTGCAGTTAGGGAGATATAATGTCCCTGGCGGTGCTTACTGGTCCACGTATCTGTGGTTAGGTGGACCTTGCCACAGATGGCATTGAGCAGTGCACACTTGATTTTATCGGATACTTGGTTGTGCAGGGAAGGCACAGCTCTCTTGGAGAAGTAGTGGCGGCTGGGAACAACATACAGTGGGACAGCCATCACCATCAGCTGTTTGAAGCTGTCTGTGTCCACCAGCCTGAATGACAGCATTTCAAAGGCCGGTAGTTTAGAAATGCTGGCATTCAGGCCCAGGGCTTGAGGTTGGTAGGTGGTAGGTATTTACGCTTTCTCTCCGAGGTTTGTGAGATGGAGAGCTGAACACTGCCGGGTGACATGGTGGAGATGCTTGGTGACGGAGGTGGTGGTGTCGGTGGCACATCCTCTGTTTGGTGGGCGGCAGGTGCCAACATTCCTCCCGAGGCGGAGGAAGAGGCTGAGGCAGCAGCAGAAGAGGGAGCAGGGGGAGCCTGAGTGAGTTCCTTGTTTTTAAGGTGTTTACTCCACTGCAGTTCATGATTTGCATGTAGTTGCCTGGTCATGCAGGTTGTACTAA
The DNA here is from genome assembly GCA_033119425.1 of Bufotes viridis. Classification (NCBI taxonomy): domain Eukaryota; kingdom Metazoa; phylum Chordata; class Amphibia; order Anura; family Bufonidae; genus Bufotes; species Bufotes viridis. Next base: position 144,166,310 of record CM065592.1, on the reverse strand, counting down.
GGTTCAGAACGTTAATGCCTCGCTTCAGGCTCTGATGGCACAGCGTGCAAACCACTCAGGTCTTGTCGTCAGCACATTGTTTAAAGAAGTGCCATGCCAGGGAACTCCTTGAAGCTGCCTTTGGGGTGCTCGGTCCCTGGTGGCGGTGGCCAGTGAACTCTCTTGGCGGCGGCTGTTCTGCTTTTGCCCCCTGCTCCCTCTTTTGCTACGCTGTTGGCTCGGTCTCACCACTGCCTCTTCCTCTGAACTATGAAAGTCAGTGGCACAACCTTCATTCCATGTGGGGTCTAGGACCTCATCGTCCCCTGCATCGTCTTCCACACAGTCTTCCTCCCTGACCTCCTTTTTGGGCTGCACACTGCAAAAAGATGCAGCAGTTAGCTCCTGTATTTCATCATCATCAGAGACATGCGGACTCTATTGAGGTGGTATTCCCATGTCCCCATCATCAGGAAACATAAGTGGTTGTGCATCAGTGCATTATATGTCTTCCACCACTGGGGAAGGGCTAGGTGGATTCCCTTGAGAAACCCTGCCAGCAGAGTCTTCAAACAGCATAAGAGACTGCTGCATAACTTGAGGTTCAGACAGTTTCCCTGATATGCATGGGGGTGATGTGACAGACTGATGGGCTTGCTTTTCAGGCACCACCTGTGCACTTTCTGCAGAAGACTGGGTGGAAGATAATGTTGTGAATGTGCTGTATCCACTGTCGGCCACCCAATTGATTAGCTCCTATAATTGCTCAGGCCTTACCATCCTTAGAACAGCATTGGGCCCTACCAAATATCGCTGTAAATTCGGGGGGTACTGGAACCTGAGGTAGTTGGTTCACTAGGACGTGTGGCTGTGGCAGAATGGCCACAATCTCTCCCAGCACCAGAGGGTCCACTAACAACACCACGACCATGTCCGCGTCCGCAACCCTTACTAGATTTTTTCCTCATTGTTACCGTTCAAACAATAAGAAAAAAACTATTTGGCCTAATGTATTGAATTTGAATTCTGGCCTTTTTTTACAGGCACCTAACACTATCTGGCTATCTATTCATGTACACTATTACACTAATCCAGGCACAGCAGTAACCACAGATTTAGGGGAATATCAATTGTAGGCCTAGTATTTAGGCCCTGGATGAAAGGTATCCTTTTACGGACAGATTTACACTTTGAGATGCACAGTAGCGTGTGAAAAAATATATAGGATTATGCTTTCAGCACTTGTATTTTAACACTTTGTGTAATATACCCTTTAACGGAAAAAATTCAATTGGAGATGCACGCTGAGTGTAATATACCCTTTTACGGACAGATTTACACTTGGCCTGCAACAGCCAGAACACCAGATTTAGGGGATTGCTATTTTGGCTATTGAATTTCACCCCAGAACAAAATATATCCTTTGCTGGACACTATGAAACTTGGCCAGCCACTGCTGGGACACCAGATTTAGGGGATTGCTATTTTGGCAATTGAATTTCACCCCAGAAAATAATAAATGCTTTGACGGACACTATTAAACTTGGCCAGCCACTGCTGGGACACCAGATTTAGGAGATTGCTATTTTTGCAATTGAATTTCACCCCAGAAAATTATTTATCCTTTGCCGGACACTATTAAACTTGGCCAGCCACTGATGGGACACCAGATTTACGGTATTGCTATTTTGGCAATTGAATTTCACCCCATAACAAAATATATCCTTTGACGGACACTATTAAACTTAGCCAGCAACTGCTGAAACCACTGATTTATGGTATTGCTATTTTGGCAATTGAATTTCGCCCCAGAAAATTATTTATCCTTTGCCGGACATTATTAAACTTGGCCAGCCACAGCTGAAACCACTGATTTACGGTATTGCTATTTTGGCAATTGAATTTCACCCCAGAAAATTATCTATCCTTTGCCGGACACTATTATACTTGGCCAGCCACTGCTGGTACACCAGATTTACGGTATTGCTATTTTGGTAATTGAGTTTTACCCCAGAACAAAATATATCCTTTGCCGGACACTAATAAACTTGTCCAGTCACAGCTGGAACTCCAGATTTACGGTATTTCTATTTTTGCAACTGAATTTCACCCCAGAAAAAAATACATCCTTTGCCGGACACTATTAAACTTGGACAGCCACTGCTGGGACACCAGATTTACTGTATTGCTATTTTGGCAATTGAATTTCACCCCAGAAAATAATATATCCATTGCCGGACACTATTAAAATTGTCCAGTCACAGCTGGAACACCAGATTTTCGGTATTTCTATTTTTGCAACTTAATTTCACCGTAGAAAATAATATATCCTATGTCAGACAAAATGAAACTTGTCCAGTCACAGCTGGAACACCAGATTTACGGTATTTCTATTTTTGCAACTGAATTTCACCCCAGAAAAAAATATATCCTTTGACGGACACTATGAAACTTGTTCAGTCACAGCTGGAACACCAGATTTACAGTATTTATATCTTTGCAACTGAATTTAACCCAGAAAAAAATATATCTATTGCCGGACACTATTAAACTTGGCCAGCCACAGCTGAAACCACTGATTTACGGTATTGCTATTTTGGCAATTGAATTTCACCCCAGAACAATATATATCCTGTGCCGGACACTATTAAACTTGTCCAGTCACAGCTGGAACACCAGATTTACGGTATTGCTATTTTTGCAACTGAATTTCACAGCAGAAAACAATATATCCTATGACGGACACTATAAAACTTGTCCATTCACAGCTGGAACACCAGATTTACGGTATTTCTATTTTTGCAACTGAATTTCACCGCATTATCGTTAATAATTCAACGAGAATCCAATGGATATGGGATGCATTTAAAGCTTATATAAGAGGATTTTTCTTTAGTAATATTTATAATTTAACCCCTTAAGGAGGCAGGGTGTATGGGTTCGCCCGGGTGTCCGGGTACTTTTGTTCGATAATACACCACCAATCACCGTCCTGCGATCCTGAGAATTGCAGGTCACGCCACTTCTCAGGATCGCATCTGATTGGACATCTGATTGGTGTATAGGCAGGGATAGTGAGGGTCAGTTTAGGGAAGTTAAAGTTTAGAAAGTTCAGAAAGTTTTATTTTTCTTTTTTTTAGTTAGCACCCCATAGGTGTCTGGGATCCACAGCACTTAGCTGTGTGACCCTAGACCCCTCAGGGTGCTGCAGTGTTCCCCCCACCCCCTCTCCTCTCCCCTCCCCCCCCCACACACACACTTTTTTGGGCACAAGCGTTTTTTTTTTTTTTTTTGCGTACGCTGACCGTGGCCAGCACTCTTAGCGCCCGGCCACTGTTAGCGTATCGCCCACCCCACCGCTGATCTTTTGTCATCTGCGTCCTCCTCATCATCAAGCGATGGTGAGCACCCAAGGCGGCGGAGATGCCGCCAGGCGGATCAAGGGGAACCCCATGCTAGGGACCCTGTGGCCCACCCTAGTACGAGCAGCTCTGGGGCTTGTACTAGTTTTCCGGCCCATCAGGTCAGTTCACCTGAGCCCCCTGTAGGTGAACTTGGCTGGTGTACCCCAGAGAACTTTGAGCCCGCAATTCTTGATTTTGTTGGTGAATCAGGAATCCAGATTAACACAGTGGGCTTCACTAAATAGTTCATTGCTCAACACCCAGGCTCTTTTTTAGCTAGGCCCGGTGGCTGGACGCCAGTCAGTGCAGCCGAGATGAGGACGTTTTGGGGCCTCGTGCTGCACATGGGCCTAGTCAAGAAACCCAGTGCCAGACTGTACTGGAGTAAGGACGTCCTCTACCAGACCCCACTCTACAGTATGGCCATGACATGTCCCAGATTTGAGGCCATCCGGAAATGCCTACATTATGCAGATAATGCAGCATGTCCCCGTCCCCCCCCCCACCAGTCATCGATCACTTCGGGGCCAAATTCATGGAGGCCTATGTACCTGGGTGGGAGGTCAGGGTTGATGAGTCTCTCGTTGCTTTCAAGGGGAGACTCATTTTCCGCCAGTATGTTCCCTCTAAGCAGGCGAGGTATGGCATGAAGATGTATAATCTTTGTGAGAGAGTACCCTTACAGGTTTCGTGTGTACGAAGGACAAGATTCTCGTATTGAACCCTCAGAATGTCCCCCCACTCTGGGTGCTAGCGGGAAACTTGTGTGGAACCTTATGTACCCACTGCTAGATAATGGTTACCACCTGTATGTGGATAACTTTTATACTAGCATTCCCTTGTTCAAGTCCTCGCCACCTGATCCACGTACGCTTCTGGGACTGTGCGGTAAAATCAGCACGGCCTCCCTGCCTAGCCCCTCCAGGTAGCTATCCCCAGGGGTGAGACACATGCCCCTACTAGTGGAAACCTGTTGCTGGTCAGATATAAGGACAAGAGGGATGTCCTTATGCTGACCACAATTCACGGTAACATCATCCAGCCTGTCCCTGTGGAAGGTACCACGGCAATGGTCCTCAAGCCTGATTGTATCGTCGACTACAATCGGTATATATGAGGAGTAGATCTCTCTGATCAAGTCCTCAAGCCATATAATGCCATGCGCAAAACCCGGACATGGTACAAAAAAATTGCGGTCTACTTGGTACAGGTTGCCTTGTACAACTTCTTTTGTACTGTTCCGGAGCGCTGGCAACACAGGGAAATTCCTTCAATTTTATGAGGCAGTCCTCAAGGACCTGATCTTTTCTGACCATGAAAGAGCAGGCCAGAGTACCTCAGGAACTGGAGGCGCTGGGATCGTCCCTGGCCAACACTTTCCAGGTGTGGTCCCCCATACTGTAAAGAAGGGACGAACCCCCAAAAAATGCAGAGTGTTACAGGAGGGGGATACGGAGGGCCAGCACCAATCAGTGTGACACGTGCCCCGGTCATCCGGGCCTCTGCGTTATTGGTTGCTTCAGGGAGTGCCACACTTCCATGGAGTACTAAATTTATAATCCCCTTTCCCAATTTAGCCACTGACTATCAAAAAAACAACAAAAAACTATGGTTCTCAGATTTGAGACAGCAAAGAAAAAAATGTTATTCCAAAAATGATACTTAGTAAAACTAAAATAAATAAAAAAGGAGATATATTAGGTATCGCCGCATCGGTAATAATCTCCTCTGAAAAAATACCCCATGACCTAACCACCCAGATTACCATGGTAAAAAAAAAAAAAACTGTGCAAAAAAACAATTTTTATTGTCATCTTACATAAAAAAAGTTTAATAGCAAGCGATCAAAAAGTCATATAGCCCCCACAATAGTGCCATTAAAACCGTCCCCTCATCCCGCAAAAAATGAGCCCCTACCTAATACATTCGGATAAAAAACTAAAAAAAAATGACTCTTAGACTATGGAGATACAAAAAATTTCTAATAAGTAGACCTATTAGATATTGCCGCGTCCGTAATAATCTCTTCTGTAAAAATACCCCATAACCTAACCCCCCAGATTAAGGGTACTTTCACACTAGCGTTATTCTTTTCCGTAATTGAGTTCCGTCCTCGGGACTCACTAACGGAAAAAAACTGATCAGTTTTACCCTAATGCATTCTGAATGGAAAGCAATCCATTCAGTTTGCATCAGTTTGTCTTCAGTTCAGTCCTTTTGCTTTTTTTGGACGCTGATAAAAGGGCAGCATGTTGTATTTTTATCTCCGTCCAAAAAAGCGGAAACACTTGACGGAATGACTGATCCGCCATTAATTTCCATTAAAATGTATTAAGGGTGGATCCGACATTGAAAATTGATGCATAAACGGATCCGTTCCTCCACTCTGCTCATGTGCAGACCTTTAAAAATGGTAAAATAATAAATAATGGATCCGTTTTTACGGATGACAATGGAAAGAGGGATCCGTTATTTCAATACAATTGTCAAACAGATCTACAAACTGATCCGTTTGCAAATGAAATCCGTTTTCAAACATTTTAATGGATCTGTCGGGCAGTTCCGTTGATGGAACTGCCTGACAGAATCCTTCAACGCAAGTGTGAAAGTACCCTAAAAGGTGGAAAAAAAACGGTGCAAAAAAATATTTTTTTATTTTTTGTCATCTTACATAAAAAAAAGTGTAATAGCAAGCAATCAAAAAGTCATATAGACCCCAAAATAGTGCCATTAAAACCGTCCCCTTATCCCGCAAAAAATGAGCCCCTACCTAATACAATCGGAAAAAAAACATTAAAAAAATGACTCTTAGACTATAGAGATACAAAAAATTCTTTCAAAAAAAGATAATATAGTCTAAAACCTAAATAATTCTAAAAAAGTAGACTTTTTAGGTATCGCCGTGTCCATAATAATCTCCTCTGTAAAAATACCTCATGACCTAACCCCCCAGATTAGCACGGTCCAAAAAAAAAAAAAAAGGTGCCAAAACAGCTATTTCTGGCACTTTTCCATTTCAATCCGTCTTTTCCGGTAAAAAAAGCAAGGGTTAACAGCCAAACAAAACTTTAATATTTTTTCCCCTGATACTTCAGTTTACAGAAACGCCACATGTGTGGTCGTTAACTGCTGTATCACTAAAAGGGAGGGGCAAAAGGAAAGGGCCGACATGGTTTCTGGAAGTCCGATTTTGATGGCCTTTTTTATTGAAACCATGTCCCTTTTGAAGCCCCCCTGATGCACCCCTAGAGTAGAAACTCCCTAAAAGTGACCCCATCTAAGAAACTACACCCCTCAAGGTATTCAAAACCATTCTTACAAACATTGTTAACCCTTTAGGTGCTCCACAAGAGTTATTGGCAAATGGAGATGTAATTTCAGAATTTCAATTTTTGGTAACCTTACCTCACAAAAATGTAATAAAGAGCAACCAAAAATCACATATACCCTAAAAATAGTCCCAACAAAACTGCCACCTTATCCCGTAGTTTCCAAAATGGGGTCACTTTTAGGAAGTTTCTACTCCAGGGGTGCATCAGGGGGGCTTGAAATAGGACACGGTGTAAATAAACCGGTCCATAAAAATCAGCCTTCCAAAAACCACACGGCGCTCCTTTCCTTCTACGCCCCGCCATGTGGCCATACAGTAGTTTACGACCACATATGGGGTGTTTCTGTAAAAGGAAGAACCAGGGCAATAAAGATAAAGTCTTGTTTGGCTATTAACTCTTGCTTTGTTAGTGGAAAAAATTGTTTAAAATTGAAAAATTGGCAAAAAAAATGAATTCTGAAATTTTTTCTCCATTTTCCAATAACTCTTGTGGAGCACAAAGGGTTAACAACGTTTTTAAAATCCGTTTTGAATACCTTGAGGGGTGTAGTTTCTAGAATGGTGTAATTTTTTGGTGGTTTCTATTATGTAAGCCACACAAAGTGACTTCAAACCTGAACTGGTACCTAAAGAAATGGGTTTTTGAAAATTTCTGAAAATTTCCAAGATTTGCTTATAAACTTCTATGAAGTAGACATATGGGGGATGTAAATTAATAAAATTTTTTGGCAGTATTACTATGTATTATAGAAATAGAGAAATTGACACTTGGAAAATTGCAAATTTTTCAAAATTGTTGGTAAATTTGGTATTTTTTTATAAATAAAAATAATTTTTTTTGACTCCGTTTTACCATTGTCATGAAGTACAATATGTGACGAAAAAACAATCTCAGAATGGCCACGGTAAGTAAAGTGACACTGGTTAGATTTGCAAAAAATGGCCGGGTCCTTGAGGTGAAATAAGGCTGGGTCCCTAAGGGGTTAAGGAAGAGATTTTTGAGGGAAGAAAAGATCATAAAAGAAACTGCCGCAGGGTGTGCTAGTACATTTGCTGACCAAAAAACTGAAGAAAGTAGTAGAGGGGCTATGCAGGAAACAAGTAGAATTTATTTAGAATTTTTACTTGATAAAGCCCAGCAGAAGCTCTTCTTTTGGGGGCAAAAATACTTTTCTGAAATGGAGCGTCCAAGTAAACTCCTAGCAAATCTAATATCTAATCAAGACCCAAAAAAAGAAATATTAAAGATGAAATCATCACAAGGGTTAATCATTGAAAGTCAAGAACAAATAAAGGAAATTTTTATGAATATTTATGATACTTCTCGGAGATATACCGATCTGAGAATAATGTTTCGGATGTGGTGATTGACTCTAATTTAGATTCTATAGCTTTTTAAACCATTACAGAAGAATAGAGGGAATCTCTTGAGAGAGATATATCTCTTCAGGAACTAGAAGATGCCCTTAGGGCGTGCCCAGGAAATTCAGCTCTTGGCTCAGACAGTTTCCCATATGAGCTATATAGGAAATATGGGGAAGATATCTTGCCATGCCTGCGGGAAGTTTTTTCTGAATCTATCCGTGACTCTGAGCTTCCCGAGTCAATGAGAGAAACAGTAATTATATTAATTCCAAAAAAAGGAAAAGATCTCTTAGACATAGGGTCCTACAGACCGATATCATCATTAAATACAGATGTAAAACTGTTATCAAAAGTTTTGGCTATACGGTTCTCCAGAGTTATATCAATGATTATTCATCCCGATCAAAATGGGTTTATCCCAAATAAAGGTACTCATCATAATCTTCAAAGGTTGTTTGCTAATATGCAGTCGGGGGTGAGGGTAGGCGCTCCATTCTGTCATTGGATGCAGCTAAGGCCTTCGACAGGGTGGAATGGCAATTTCTATGGAAGGTTATGGGAAAGATGAGGTTTGGACAACGATTTATTAGCATGATTAAGCTTCTATACAAATCCCCAGTGGCGAAATTGAACATAAATGGAAGTCTAATCTCGCCCTTTGGATTGTCGAGAGGTACTCGTCAGGTTTGTCCAATTTCTTCATTTCTTTTTGATATATATATAGAGCCCTTAGCTAGTAGTGTGAGACAAAATCCTATGATTTAAGGGTTTGGAGTGTTGGGACAAGAAGACCGTATTTTTCTGTATGCAGACGATGTACTATTCTTTATAGATCATACTAATACAACATTACCAGGAATTATTAGAACAAGCATATTAGACTATTAGATTATTATTTTCCAAATCTTGGACTGTTGTTAGATGTTGGTTAGGGATAAAGGAATCACTTTCTTGTACCCCTCTTTGGCATAATCTTTATTTGAAGAAACTTTTTTAATTATCTGCAGACCTTTTCTGGAGAAACAATAACATTTTGTATGTTGTACAAGTGGTGGAGAAGGGATAGATTTTGTGCTTAGCTTATTTTGTTCAAAGAGGGATTTCAGCAGGATTAAGTTGGTTTAGATATTTTCAGTTGTTGTCAGCACTGGTTAAGGTTAAAGAAAAATCATGGTTAGAAATTGATTCATGCACATTAATTGAGGATATGATGGAAGAAGCAGGTTGTAAAATGAAGATTTCCCAATTTTATAAATTATTAGTTAGGACACTGTTTGAGCAGACGATCTCTCCTGGCCAAAAGGAAAGTTAATTTAAAATATGTATCTCACAATTCTAATCATGTGGTGGTCCAGTTCAATATTACACATAGAATATACATCACCACAATTTGGTTAACTAAACGTGGGTTAAGGGAAACTGCTAACTGTCCAAGAAGTGAGCTCCCTGACACAAATTTTATACACATGATTTGGTCCTGTCCAGAGATAGGGAAATATTGGAGCTCAATTATCAAATTTATATTTCAGAACTTGAATGTTGTGAGCCCCAGACTCCATATAGTGGGGTACTAAATTACCTCCTTAATGTCCATTGCTCTAAAGACATAAATCCTTTTCATAAGAATAATGTTTCTGGCCCCATTAATGGTCGAAGAGTCTGATTTTCAAGAAATTACCCCAAACCTAAAGGTGTGGGTGAACATTGTGAACAAAGTGAAAAGATATGAAAATATGCTATTTAGACAACTAAATATTCTGGAAAAATAAAAAAGGATATGGCAAGAATGGAGGTTTTCGGATTTAGTAGAAGTTCATATGGATAATGCTCCCTTATGTTCAACCCCCTTAACCCCCCCCCCCCGGCGTCGTCCCTGACTTAGAGACAAATCGCAAAGGGAGGGTTGGGAGGTATAGGCTGGGGTTAAGGGGTTAAAAATGAATTGGTATGTAATGTAATTGTTTGTTCTTTTGGTTTTTGTAATAATTTTTTTTTAATGTTAATTCAATAAAAATATAAAAGAAAAAAAAAAAGATGCCTTGCGGGCATCTATGCCTCTTTTGATGCAACTCATTATCTTATTGGCCTTGGTAGCAGCTGCCTGACACTGGTTTCTATAGCTTAGTTTGCGGTTCACCAAAATTCCTAGGTCCTTTTCCATGTCAGTGTTACCCAGTATTTTACCATTTAGTATGTACTGGTGACTTGCATTATTTCTTCCCATGTGCATAACCTTACATTTGTCAGTGTTAAAACTCATCAGCCACTTCTCTGCCCAAGCCTCCAATCTATCCAGATCCATCTGCAGCCGTATACTGTCCTCTTTCATGTTAATTACTTTACACAGTTTAGTGTCATCTGCAAAAATTGTTATTTTACTGTGTAGGCCTTCTACAAAATCATTAATAAATATATTGAAGAAAATAGGACCCAATACTGACCCCTGTGGTACCCCACTAGTGACAGTGATCCAATCTGAGTGTGTACCATTAATAACCACCCTCTATTTTATATCACTGAGCCAGTTACTTACCCACAAACAGATATTTTCCCCCCAGTCCAAGAATTCTCATTTTATACTAACCTTTTATGTGGTACAGTGTCAAATGCTTTGGAGAAGTCCAGATATACGACATCCATTGATTCATTGCGGTCAAGTCTAGAACTTACTGCCTCATAGAAACTGATTAAATTAGTTTGACATGACCGATCCCTCATGAAGCCATGCTGATATGGCGTTATTTGCTTATTTTCATTGAGGTACTCCAAGATAGCATGTCTTAGAAAACCTTTAAAAAGTTTACCCATGACAGATGTTAAACTTACAGGTCTAGAGTTTCCAGGCTCTGTTTTTGGACCCTTTTTGAATATTGGCACCACATTTTCTATGCGCCAATCCTGTCATTATAGAGTCCATAAATATCGAAAATAAGGGTCTGGCTATGACATTATTTAATTCTCTTAGGATACTGGGGAGGGGGGGCATCTGGTCCCTGTGATTTGTCTATTTTAATATTTTTAAAACACGCCAATGTACTTCTTCCTGGGTCAGACAGGGCACTTTAAATGAGGAATTTACTTTTACATTGTGCATTTCATCTGAATTTCTTTTAACCTTTTTAACTGAGTACTGTACCCTTTTTAGTACATTAAAGCACTGTCACGGATGTACCGAGACATACGGACGTTCCAGCTACAGTGGGTGGCAGGAAATATGTGAGACTGGCAACACGTGGTTTGATCTGACAGGTTTTCCTTGTGGATCAATAGGCGTCTGTGCTGTTTCTGGTAATGGCCACACCCCTTGCCTCCAGGTGTTGCTTATGTGGTCATTTAACCTTCCTTATTTATAGTTGCTTCTCCCACTATGCTGTGCGGTGTATATCTTCTGTGCCTGTGGATTGTTTGTGGTTGGATCTTTGCTGAGTTCCTGGTGCTTCCATAAGCCTCTTTGAAGTTAAGTCTTTCCTTTCCTTTTTGTATTTTGTTTGGGTTCTGTTGCATTTCCCTATTGTTTGTATTAGGCCTGAATTAGACTCCTGTGTGTCCTTCCTTTTGGAGTAACAGCTAGTTTCGTCCCTGCCATTATTACCAGGGTCCTATAGGGCTGGATAGGACTCTAGGTATTCCTGCATATGAACTCCCCTATCTTTGGGGTCTATTCATACCAGTCAGTCAGGATTTTGGTTAGGGTTTTCACTAGATGGTTTTCATCTTCCTTCCCTAGTTCTCAGGCCTGATGCCCTGTTTTCTCCTTCCCTCCTATGCTTGGTGTGGTGTTTCCTTTCCACACCGAAGGGTGACAAGCACATCTTTTATGTTTTTGTATTGTGTCCTGAATGAGCCAAGTGACCTCCATTTTTAAGTGTATGAGTACAGTTTCCATTACCATATTTGCTATAAGTGTGGCTAGTGCTACTATGAGCCTGCTTGCGAGTGGGGTGCTGGGGGATTTTCTATGATCCCTTAATCAATTGGTGTATTAATTTAAATGGCCAATAAGATAATTGGTTGCATCAAAAGGGGCATAGACGCCCGTGATGAGAACATAGTCCTACCACTTTTACAATCACTAGTCAGAGCACACATGGAGTACTGTGTACAGTTCTGGGCTCCTGTGAACAAGGCGGACATAGCAGAGCTGGAGAGGATTCAGAGGAGGGCAGCTAAAGTAATAACTGGAATGGGGTATTTACAATACCCTGAAAGATTATCAAAATTAGGGTTATTTACTTTTAGAAAAAAGATGACTGAGGGGAGATCTAATAACTATGTATAAATATATCAGGGGTCAGTACAGAGATCTCTCCCATCATCTATTTATCCCCAGGACTGTCACTGTGACGAGAAGACATCCTCTGTGTCTGGAGGAAAGAAGGTTTGTACACAAGCATAGAAGAGGATTCTTTATGGTAAGAGCAGTGAGACTATTGAACTTTCTAGCTGAGGAGGTAGTGATGGTGAGTACAATAAAGGAATTCAAGAGGGGCCTGGATGTATTTCTGGAGTGTAATAATATTATAGGCTATAGCTACTAGAGATGGGTCGTTGATCCAGGGAGTACTTCTGATTGCCTGAATGGAGTCGGGAAGGAATTTTTTACTCCCCTTAAGTGGGGAAAATTGGCTTCTACTTCACAGGTTTTTTTTTTTTTGCCTTCCTCTGAATCAGCTAGCAGGATGACAGGCCGAACTTGATGGACAGATGTCTTTTTTCGGCCTTATGTGCTATGTTACTATGTTACCATGTTACTAAATGTCATAGTGGCAGCATGTTGGGATGCATGAAAGGTTGTGTCGGGGTATGATCTTGGTTTAATCTGATGCCTGTGTGTAGGGTCATGAGAGATTTAGTGCATGAAATAGATCGACCCATTTCCCCACTTACGTCAGGTCTAAGAAAGTGGGTGTGGTGCGGGCGGGGAAGGGGGTGGGCCAGCAGGCCCATCTCATTCGCCATTTTCCATGCCTGTTTTAGGCATAGAAAATGGTCTAAATCTAAGCCAGCAAGGAAGCTAGCTTACATTTAGATTGGCGCTGTATGCACTGAAGTAATATAGAGGCCAGCGTGTCTACATAACTTTGGTGAATCCACTGCATCGCAAGGGCTTATTAAGACCGGTGTCTAAAACGCCTGTCTTAATAAATGACCCTCAAGGAGTGTGGAGTGATAACTGATGGCAGGACAGTGGTGAATATGGGTCACTGGTGATGAGCTGCATAGCCAATATTCGAATTCTCGATATATCGTGAATCTTTGGCCGAATATTCACCATAGATTCGCAAATTCGAGAATTCGGGATCTCCAGTCATTATTTACTTGATTACGAAAATCAGTCAGGTTTGGTACTGGCTGGTATCTCTGTATCAAAGCTGACTTTGGATTCCTATTTTAAAATGTTTTTAAATACGCAGATTGAAATACTGAATGCTTGAGCTATTTTGAATACACAAAATACCCTCTGCGTGTGGCCCCACTGGCCTAATTTCGCAGACCCTACTGGGATCCACTCCACCTCCACCACCCCATGTTTGGGCAGCAGGGACTGCTTGGCACAGGAGCTGCTAAGCATTGACCACCTTGTGCTTGCTAGTGCTCACATCACACTGTACATGTGCTTCGATGTGGGCGCGGAATGCAGCAGGAGTCGCTTTGCATAGAAGAATGGTGAGTACCATCCCCTGGCTTGGTACCACCTACATCGTTCTGTGTTCGCTGAGTGTTGGTAAAGCGGCCGGCTAGGTTGGTGAAACAGGTGGAGTGAGTTTAGATGAGATGGCTTTTTTCTCCACTCCCCATGCCTGTTACCACCCGCTTAACACTGTAAGTGTAACTGAGCTCTGTATTGTAAAACATGCATTGCACACTAGTATTGTTATTTAAAAAACAAAAAAAAAAAAAACCTTGAACTATGTGGAGAAGACCCGTTAAATAATTGTGCCCACTATTTACAATGTGTTCACTGAGATTTAAAAACGCTACCCTAAAGTGTTGTATTGCTATCACACACCCCCACCCCAAAAAAAAAAAAGCGAAAAACAAACAAAACAAAAAACACTTGATATGTCTGGAGTTAAATAGTTTGGCCTACTATTTACAGTGATTTAAATTGCTGCCCTCTATTGTAAAACACAATCTGCACACTTGTATTGTTATTTTTCGCAAAAAAAAAGAAGAAAGAACCTTGATCTGTGTGGACGTGCCCTGTCAATGATTTCAAAATAGTATTTCCAGTGTTTTCACGCAGAGATTTAAAATGCTACCCTCTATTATAAAATAGGAAACTAGGAAGACAGGCACTCTATATCAGGTCACCAGCAGATATCAACAAAAGACAGGGATAGTATACTGTAGGTATGTAAAAAAAACTATATTTATTTTTGTAGTAGTAATGATAAAAAAAAAAAAAAGAGTTCAATATAGGTCACTTCCAATATACAGGGAGAGGGGAATAGTACTGAAAAATTGGATAAAAAGGTAAGAATTAAATGGGGATGTGAAAAAATGATGGTGTTAAAATGATATTAAAACACCCTGTATTGGGCTATATGTCCAGAGAAAAAAATAATAATGATAAAATATTGTAAAAGTATAGTCAATGCTCTGGGATGAGTTCTGATAGGATGATAATAATAGATGACTAGATGAATCAGTTTGGTTTAAGACTTGTCTGGCTCCAGGAGAGCGAATATGACCATATCAGATACGACACATATGATGATCAAAATCACTCTGTTTATTGATAATAATGTTCAAGCTTATATAGGACATTATACGCCCTTTCATTATTTAATCATCTTTTTCCAAGCAATATAGCCTCCAATCATAATGAGACACATACCGTTATACAACATACTTTCCCCAGTTACATCCTGGCCTTCATGCTCCATGTATTAGCTGACACGGACAAGATAAGGAATTCCTGTTAGATACTCGGCTCCCCAAAACATTCTGGTTATGACAGAATGTTCTTACACAAAGTTCAAGACAGCACATTCCTTCAAGTTCAGTGGAAAAAAGTACAGCAGCAGCCTTCCAGACCCAATGTATAAGTATATGCAGCAATGTGAAAATGATATTCACTTATGCGAAAATAATAAAATGGCTCACTGGTTGTTGTTACCTTTCCTCAAAGATCGCCGGTTCTTTTCTGCGTAGGATCCTCTGTGTGCTGTGGGTACCTGGTGCGGCTGGCAGCATGATTGCAGGAGGATGCGATGATCGCAAGAAGCTGCTGTTTGCGGAGCGGACCGTCGATACGAATGTTGTGCTCTTTTTTCTCCGATCAAAGGGGTGTTGGCTGTGTCTGGCGTTCTTGCCACGTACAGCAATTTTTTCGTGCACTTTTAACTCCCGGTATTGTCGGTGAGTGGAGGCAGACTGATGGTGCAGGGCAGTTTGGAAGCGCTTCCCAGGGCTTGAGAAACCATACGCGTTTTGACGGATTGCAGTCTTCTTCATCAGTGGTAGCCCGTACACTAGCCTGCCAGGGTTTAAATATCCTCATCAGGCTGCATCAGAAAACCGGGATGGATTCAAAAAGGTGGGAAAATCGGGAAAAAAGGCAGAAAAAAAAAGTTTCATTTTCTTTTCATGATAGCTGTGATTTGAAATCATTTGTGTCAATGGATTTGACATGTGTTTAGTTAAGAACTCCAAAAAACAGGCAATCCGGAATTATCAATAATACATCTTTATTAAACATATAGTTTCTACATAACAACGTCACAAAATATTTAAAACAAGTTAGGTGGTGCAAGCTACATAACGGGCCATGTAATCCCCAAATGAGGAGTGACAATTATGTATATAGTGAAAATCATAAAAAGTTGCAGCGTATAGGAACAGTAAAGATTGGTCAATGGCGGATCTATAGCAGCAACTATCAGTAAAGTGCACAGTGCATAATGAATCATGGATCCATCCCATCACATAGAAGACCCCACATAAACTCCTGGTATATAAAGTATTTACCTCACTAGTATCAGATGTCCGTGTCACTTGGTCACCACTCAGTCCCGACGCGCGTTTCGCTTCTTAATGCTTCATCTGGGGAACGCTAACAGTGTAGTGAACTCCTTGTCTATTTATATCCTACCTAATCCTGGGTAATGGATGCACCTGAAAGATCGCTAATTACTCCTCCCCCAACAACCAGTGTCATAACATTCTTGCACCATCCTTGACGCCGGACGTGTCCCACAATGATCGTGTCATGACGCCCAATTCGCGTCCCCAATGGTCGCGTAAATCGTATCACTGCGCATAATTCGTATCATTGCGTCATTTTCACCTGACCATATCCGACGCGTCACCTGATCAGGCGGTGCCTGCCCTTTTTCCAAGTCATGTGATGGCGAACCTGTGTCACGTGAGCGAGAACGGCATATATGTTGCACAATGGTACCAATCACACAGCCAATTCTCCCAGCCATGCAACGACATATGCGCATCACAAAGCAGGGAGAAAAGCATGCATGCTCACAACAGAACCAACCGCATCCTGAACATTGTGTTGACAACGGTGTCCCCTGAACCACAGTAAAGTGCATAATAATCATTACCGTAACTACCAGTCAAACCATAATAAATACATTACTATGCATAAATATGGTAAAAAGAATAGGTTCATCGTGAATAAAAATAATTAAATACTTAAAAAATTAAAGTGCCAAATCAAGTGATGAAGTGCAAGTGCCAGTGATCACACGTGAGAAACTTATCATAAAGATAACCTACATGCTACAATAATTTGATTTATATATACCATAAGTGTGGGATCACATAGTGTATCCCATACATAATTCCAATTATATAGTTACATAGTTGTACAATTGTATGATCGCTACAGATGTAGAAAAGAAAGACAATCAAAAAAGAAGAAAGAACAGATGATAAAATAATAAGTAGATTGATGACGGTCCCAGATAAATCATCAAAATAAGTGCACTGTTGGAAAGGTATTCAGTCTAGTCAAATAGATCATGACTCAGGATGGTATGGTCTATGAAAGAAGGGGACAGAATAATAAGCAATCTCACAGAATACATATTCATTAAAATTACAAACAAACAAATGTCGATTAAAACAAGAGCCACATATCCTGTATGTGCTTTAAGCCAGAGCAAAAGAATAATCAAGCCTGACATGGATTGAGCCTACCATGGAGCAAGTGTCATACCAGTTAGATGAATGGGGCAAAACTCAGTCCTTCATTCAGTCCCTGAGGGACCACAGTGTTCAATGTAAATATCCATTGTGCTTCTAGTTGTGCCAAGAGGCGTTTCCAATCTCCTCCCCTTAAACCAAAGTGTACTCTATCGATCCTCCTTATTTGTAATAGGGAACCATTGCACGCATGATATTGCTTAAAATGTCTGGGGATAGTTTTTAGCTTGGTGACGTCCTGTTCGTCCTTAGATGCCTCAATACCCAGGACGTACTCCCTTATCCTCTTTTTCATTTCTCTAGTGGTCAAGCCAACATACAACAATCAGCAGGGGCAATTCGCTAAATAAATCACCCCCACAGAATTGCATGAAATTGTTTGGGTGATTTGGAATAGTCTGTCACCCGAGGAATTAGTGAAAATAGTTGTTCTCAGTACATTTGGACAAGCCACACAGCCTCCGCATAGACGACTTCCCCATTTTGGTCCCTTGGACTCAAAGGCCTTTTCAGGCATTGTGCCCACATTATGACTCCTGGTCAGCAGTTCTTTCAGATTCTTGTTCTTCCTAAATGTTATTAGGGATTGCTTGGGTAGGTGGTCCTGGAGGGCTGTGTCAGTATGTAATATGTTCCAATATTTATTGAGAGCATCCCTAATCCTCTGGTGTCCTTGAGAAAAGGTGGTAACAAACCGTACCTGATCCATCCCATCTTTTTTACGGTGTTTGTTGACATCGTATATTAGTTTGTTACGTTTTGCTCTTTTAGCCTGCCAGAAGCCACGTCGCAAGTGACCAATGTCATATTGTCATCTAGATGTATGCCATTGATTTTCTTCAGGACTAGTGTTGAGCAAACAGGTTGAGCATCGTTCGGGTTCGTACCGAATTTTGGGGTGTCCGGGACACGGACCCGAACCCGGACATTTTCAAAAAAGTCCGGGTTCGGGTTTGTTGTTCGTCGATTACTTCCCGCTTTCTGAAGGGCTGCACAGCAGCCAATCAGCTAGCGTTTTACTTCTTGCCCTAAGAGCCCATCACAGCCATGCCTACTAATGGCATGGCTGTGATTGGCCAAGTGCAGCATGTGACCCAGCCTCTATTTAAGCTGGAGTCACGTAGTGCCGCACGTCACACTGCTCTGATTAGTGTAGGGAGAGGACGCAGCTTCTGTCAGGGCGAGATTAGGCAGGTTAAAGTCAGCAACAGCACCTAATGAACGGATCGATCTATAGCTGTGAATGATTGAACTTCTGCTAGTTACTTGCTCACTGGCTTTTAGGCTGCACAGAGCGTTTTTCTGTCACTTATTTTCTGGGTTGATCGGCGGCCATTTTGTGACTTATGGTGCACCAGAACAAGCTGCCACCAAGTCCATCAATCCATCAATACTAGTTGTTTTTTGCTATATCCTACATCAGGGGCTTGGCTGTGCTAATTGTCACCCCTAGAAACTCAGGATAGCAATTTCTATATTTTATTAAGGGGTTAAATACAATTGCCCAAATACCAATCCCCTAAATCTGGTGTTCCAGCTTTGGCTAGCCAAGTATAATACTGTCTGCTGTCTGGCAAAGGATAGATTATTTTCTGTGGTGAAAATCAATTGCCAAAATAGCAATACCCTGAATCTGGTGTCCCAGCTGTTGCAGGCCAGGTTTCATAGTGTCTGCCAAAACATATATTTTGTTCTGGGGTGAAATTAATCTGCCAAAATAGCAATACCCTGAATCTGGTGTCCCAGCTGTTGCAGGCCAGGTTTCATAGTGTCCGCCAAAACATATATTTTGTTCTGGGGTGAAATTAATCTGCCAAAATAGCAATACCCTGAATCTGGTGTCCCAGCTGTTGCAGGCCAGGTTTTATAGTGTCCGCCAAAACATATATTTTGTTCTGGGGTGAAATTATTTTGCCAAAATAGCAATACCCTGAATCTGGTGTCCCAGCTGTTGCAGGCCAGGTTTCATAGTGTCCGCCAAAACATATATTTTGTTCTGGGGTGAAATTAATTTGCCAAAATAGCAATACCCTGAATCTGGTGTCCCAGCTGTTGCAGGCCAGGTTTCATAGTGTCCGCCAAAACATATATTTTGTTCTAGGGTGAAATTAATTTGCCAAAATAGCAATACCCTGAATCTGGTGTCCCAGCTGTTGCAGGCCAAGTGTAAATCTGTCCATAAAAGGATACCTTTCATCCAGGGCCTAAATGCTAGCCCTAAAAGAGATATTCCCCTAAATCAGTGGTTACTGCTGTGCCTGGATTAGTGTAATACGCTACATAAACAAATAGGCAGATAGTGTTAGGTGCCTGTAAAAAAAGGCCTGAATTTGAAATCAATACATTGGGCCAAATATTTTTTTCCTTATTGTGGTGCTTGGTGAACGGCAACAATGAGGATAACATCTAGTAAGGGACGCGGACGCGGTTGTGGTGGTGTTAGTGTACCCTCTTTGTGCTGGGAGAGGACGTGGCCCTTCTGCCACAGCCACACGTCCTAGAGAACCAACTACCTCAGGTTCCAGTACCCGCCAGAATTTACAGCGATATTTGGTGGGGCCCAATGCCGTTCTAAGGATGGTATGGCCTGAGCTGGTACAGGCGCTAGTCAATTGGGTGGCCGACAGTGGATCCAGCATGTTCACAACATTATCTCCCACCCAGTGTTCTGC
The DNA here is from genome assembly GCA_033119425.1 of Bufotes viridis. NCBI lineage: Eukaryota > Metazoa > Chordata > Amphibia > Anura > Bufonidae > Bufotes > Bufotes viridis. The sequence goes on along the minus strand of CM065592.1, from coordinate 144,146,391 downwards.
AGAAAGCGCACAGGTGGCACCTGAAAACCAAGCCCATCAGTCTGTCACATCACCCCCATGCATATCAGGGAAACTGTCAGAGCCTCAAGTTATGCAGCAGTCTCTTATGCTGTTTGAAGACTCTGTTGGCAGGGTTTCCCAAGGGAATCCACTGATGCACAACCACTGATGTTGGTGGTGCGTGGCTGGGGGGATACGGAGGATGATGACGATACGCCTCCCACAGAGAACAGCTTGTCCTTACCTCTGGGGAGCCTGGCACACATGAGCGACTACATGCTGCAGTGCCTGCGCAATGACAGCAGAGTTGCCCACATTTTAACGTATGCGGACTACTGGGTTGCCACCCTGCTGGATCCCCGTTACAAAGACAATGTGCCCACCTTACTTTCTGCACTAGAGCGTGATAGGAAGATGCACGAGTACAAGCGCACGCTGGTAGAGGCGCTCCTGAGAGCATTCCCAAATGTCACAGGGGAACAGGTGGAAGCCCAAGGTGAAGGCAGAGGAGGAGCAAGAGGTCGCCAACGAAGCTGTGTCACGGCCAGCTCCTCTGAGGGCAGGGTTAGCCTGGCAGAAATGTGGAAAAGTTTTGTCTCCACGCCACAGCTAACTGCACCACCACCTGATACGGAACGTGTTAGCAGGAGGCATCATTTCACTAACATGGTTGAACAGTACGTCTGCACACCCCTCCACGTACTGACTGATGGTTCGGCCCCATTCAACTTCTGGGTCTCCAAATTGTCCACGTGGCCAGAGTTAGCATTTTATGCCTTGGAGGTGCTGGCCTGCCCGGCGGCCAGCGTTTTGTCTGAACGTGTATTCAGCACGGCAGGGGGCGTCATTACTGACAAATGCAGCCGCCTGTCCACAGCCAACGTGGACAAGCTGACGTTCATAAAAATGAACCAGGCATGGTTCCCACAGGACCTGTGCCTCCCTTGTGCAGAATAGACATTTATAACTGCCTCCCCCTCAACCATGTATTCTTGTACTCCAGGGCACTTCTTTATTGAATCCTCATTTTTTTAACTTTACCATGATCTTGCAGTGCAACCCAACGTTGAATGAACCTCTCCTCTGTCTGGGTAGTGGGGCCGAAATAACTGAGAGTGGCCTTCTCCGGTGGTGGTTGATATGACGCATGATTCCTTGCTGTGGGACCTCTCTCCTCTGTCTGGGTGCTGGTCCGAAATAACTGAGAGTGGCCTTCTCCGGTGGTGGTTGATATGACGCATGATTCCTTGCTGTGGGACCTCTCTCCTCTGTCTGGGTGGTGGGGCCGTAATAACTGAGAATGGTCTTCTCCGGTGGTGGTTGATATGACGCATGATTCCTTGCTGTGGGACCTCTCTCCTCTGTCTGGGTGCTGGGCCGAAATAACTGAGAGTGGCCTTCTCCGGTGGTGGTTGATATGACGCATGATTCCTTGCTGTGGGACCTCTCTCCTCTGTCTGGTTGGTGGGGCCGTAATAACTGAGAGTGGCCTTCTCCAGTGGTGGTTGATATGATGCATGATTCCTTGCTGTGGGACCTCTCTCCTCTGTCTGGGTGCTTGGCCGAAATAACTGAGAGTGGCCTTCTCCGGTGGTGGTTGATATGACGCATGATTCCTTGCTGTGGGATCTCTCTCCTCTGTCTGGGTGGTGGGGCCGAAATAACTGAGAGTGGCCTTCTCCAGTGGTGGGTGATATGACGCATGATTCCTTGCTGTGGGACCTCTCTCCTCTGTCTGGGTGCTGGGCCGAAATAACTGAGAGTGGCCTTCTCCAGTGGTGGGTGATATAACGCCTTATTCCCTGCTGTGGGACTTCTCTCCTCTGTCTGGGTGCTGGTCCGAAATAACTGAGAGTGGCCTTCTCCGGTGGTGGTTGATATGACGCATGATTCCTTGCAGTGGGACCTCTCTCCAATTGATATTGGTTAAATTTTATTTATTTTATTTTATTTTAATTCATTTTCCTATGCACATTTGTTTGCAGGGGATTTACCTACATTTTGCTGCCTTTGGCAGCCCTCTAGCCCGTCCCTGGACTATTTTACAGCCTTTTTAGTGCCTAAAAGTTCGGGTCCCCATTGACTTCAATGGGGTTCGGGATAAAGTTCGGGTCGAGTTCGGATCCCGAACCCGAACATTTTTGGGAAGTTTGGCCGAACTTCTCGAACCCGAACGTCCAGGTGTTCGCTCATCTCTATTCAGGACATCCTCCCTAATCCTCTGGTGTCCATGAGAAAATGTGGTAACAAACCGTACCTGATCCATCCCATCTTTTTGAGGGTGAGGTTTTCCTCACTTCCCCTCCAAATGAAAACAATGTCGTCGATATAGCGATGCCATAGCACCAGATCCGCCCCCAGTCTCGGGGTGATGTTGTGATACTCCCAGTCCGCCAAAAAGAGATTTGCTTAACTGGGGGTGAATATGTTGCCCATGGCCATGAAAAACCTCACATTATTCCTGAATGACATCAATCTCAACCCCATTAATATAAGTTTTACATCAAACATCAGTAAGTCTCAAATTTAATTCCTAGATATACAGATCAAAACTGAACAAAATAAAACTTACCTGTTGCACCTACAAAAAACCTACGGCCAAGAACAGCTACATCCTCTTCTCGAGTTGCCACCTCCCCAATTGGCTCTTAAATATCCCGTCAGGTCAATTCAGATGATTAAAGAGGAACTGCACTGACATGGAAACCTTTGAACTTGAGACTGAAGACCTGAAAAGAAAGTTTATAGAAAAGAGCTATCCGATAGCAGAAATAGAAAATTCACTCACCAAAATCAGGGATCTCGACAGGAAAACTTTCTTAGAAACAACCACTTCCAAAAGAAAAGAGGACAACAAAGATGAAACACGAATAATTTTACCATTTAATGCAGAACACAAAAGGATAGAACACATCATACGGAAACACTGGCATTTTATATCCGAGGACAAAGTACTAAACTCCATCATCCATGCACATCCAAAAATCATCTATACCAAAGCTCCTAACCTAGGAATTAAAATTGCCCCCTCAATTAAATCACAACAAAAACACACAAAAACCACAGACAACTGGCTTCACTTCAAAGGGTTTAACCATTGTAACCAATGCAGCAACTGCAAAATAACCACATTTAAAAAGAAAACAGACACTATTCTTTCCACAACTAATTCCTTTCTACACAAAATCAAAGATTTCCTAACATGTAACAGCACTGGGGTGATCTACTTGATACAATGCCCGTGTGGGAAACAATATGTGGGACGGACGAAGCAAACCCTGAAAAAAAAAATCGCCGAACACATAAATAACATGAAAACAGGCTACTTGAATCACTCAGTGTCAAAACACTTCAAAATACATCACAATCAGAACCCTAAGGGAATAATGTTCACTGCTGTAGAAAAAGTGCCTTAAAACTGGAGAGGAGGAAACTATATAAAACAAATGTCCGGAGTAGAATCAAGATACATCTTTTAATTCAACACACTTGCACCAGGAGGTCTAAACGCTGAATTGGAGAATTGGAACTATTCGGCTTCCTGTAGACACTAGGTGGGAGGCCCTTGACCGATGGCGGATCGAGTGTCCAGCTGCTTACCAGCACCTCGATCCCCCCTCGGTCTCGGGCCCCCACCTTCATACCCTCAACCAACGATCTACTACACACGCTGAGACCAAATAAACAACCCCTCAACCTTAAAACCCCCATTTAGGAGATGCAAATGATATCAACAGGGCCCACAATCCATAACCCCCCCCAAAAAAAAAACAATATAGATATATAGCAAATAAGACCCACTAAAAAGACCATTAAAAACTGTAAAAACAGTAGAAGATACCACTAAACACAGTATAAGAGACCATTAAAAACAGTGGAACAGTCTGGGGAAAATAAATACACACACTGTCATTCTAACTCCTCACCTTCTTACCTCAAGAATCACCAACTGCACTTGAAAAAACAACAACAATATAGATAGACCGCAAATAAGATCCACTAAGGACCATTAAAAAAGTGGAAGATACCATTAAAAACAGTAGAAGAGACCTTTAAAAACAGTGGAACAGATTGGGGAAAAAATACACACACTGGCAATCTTATTCCTCACCTTCTTTCCCTAAGGACCACTAACTACACACATGTCAAATTCATCTACACAAATTATGTCAAATCACTGCTATCACTTAAACAAAATTAAACTTTTTTTTTTCCGCCTTTCTTTACCATTTTCCCCGCTTTTTTAAATCCATCTTGCTTTTCTAATGCAGCCTGATGAGGATATTTAAACCGTGGCAGGCTAGTGTACGGGCTACCACTGAGGAAGAAGGCTGCAATCCTTCGGAACGCGTATGGTTTCTCAAGCCCTGTGAAGCGCTTCCAAACTACTCTACACCATCATGCTGCCTCCACCCACCGACGATACCGGGAACTAAAAACCACGCGCAAAAATTGCCGTACGTGGCAAGAACGTCAGACACAGCCAACAGCCCTCTGATCGGAGGAAAAAGAGCGCAACATTCATATCGACGGTCCGCTCTGCAAACAGCAGCTCCTCGCGATCATCACATCCTACTGCAATCGCGCTGCCAGCCGCACCAAGTACCCACAGCACACAGAGTATCCTACGCAGAAAAGAACCTGCGATCTTCGAGGAAAGGTAACAGTGACCAGTGAGACAATTTTCGGTGGGACACCACCAGGCACTGGTTCGCTGAAAATTATTTTTGCATAAATGAAGGCTATTTTCGCATAAATGAAAATCATTTTCGCATAAATGAAGGCTATTTTCTCATAAATGAAAATCACTTTCACATAGCTGCATATACTTATACATTGGGTCTTGAAGGCTGCTGCTGTACTTTTTTCCACTGAACTCAGAGCATTGACTATACTTTTACAATATTTTATCATTATTATTTTTTTCTCTGGACATATAGCCCAATACAGGGTGTTTTAATATCATTTTAACACCATAATTTTTTCAAATCTTTTCATTTAGAGATTTAAAACGCTACCCTCTTTTGTAAAACAGATGTTGCACACTTGTATTAGTATTTAAAAAAAAATTATATAAAAATAACCTTTGAACTGTCTGGAGATGCCCTGACACCGTTCTTGGACTAGTATTTCCAGTGTTTTCACTTATATATTTAAAATGCTACACTCTGTATTGCAAAAAACATGAGCGAATTTTTACAAATTTCCATTTGCCGGTTCGCCTAATTTTTTGGGAAAAATTTTATTTGATCTGAATATATTCTCGGCGAATTACGTAAAAAAAACGTCTATTTCCTGGCTGCTAAGAGCCTTTACAGTGGTGTAGAACACTGTGCCTTGCAGTAACAAGCATAGGGAGTCTGCTTTGGTAGTGAAATAATACTGTGAGTCCGTATGACATGCAGATGACAGTCTTAGAATCACTGTATACTTGAATTATTTGGGCGGTCATGTTGCCAAAACTAACCAAATAACTCAAGTATCAATTCAACCTTACAGGTAGATGTTACCATGAAGAAGAAGCGCTCTCCTTTTACACCCTCATCAGCTGATTCCACATAGATGTCTACAGAACCTGTTCTATTAAACGCTTATACCAGAATTAAGTGCAGAAGTGACTTGAGAATATATATTTCTTGTTGGACTGAAATAGGCCACTATACGCTTTCACCAGAAAAAAACGGCTACAGTGCAGTGCGTATATATATATATATATATATATATTTTTTTTTACTGTAATAGGCCCCTATACTCTGTCACCAGAAATAACTGCAGAAGTGACCCGCAAATATATATTTCTTGTTCGACTGAAAAAGGCTACTATACGCTTTAACCAGAAAACAGAAACAGTTTAAGAGGTAGCTCACCCACTAATCACCAGGCAAGGTGCTCTTGCCCTGTTTGAAACACCCTTTTCAAATAAATAGATAAATAGATGTATAATTATACAACTATTTAACCAGAAAACAATTAAAGAGTGAAGTGCATATATATTTTTATTTTTTTAATGAAATACGCCCTATACGGTTTCAACAGAAATCACTGCAACACTGCAGTGCGTATATACAGGCTCGGACTGGCCCACCGGGATGCCGGGGAAATCCTCGGTGGGCCCCCGAACCAGCAAGTTAGCTTCCTTGCTTAGAAGCTGTCTGCGATAAGTTCCGCCCCCTGTACACAGTCGGATGCATGTGATTCAATCTAAATGAGGAGGGCTCCACACCAGCTCTGATTCATAGGAACAGACGTTTTGTGTAATTAGCACTCCTGGTCAGTAAGGCTGTTTCCACATGATCTGATTTTCCTAAAATCGCGGCAAAAAAACACGGCATTTTGCCGCGGTTTTATGTAAATGAGATCATGTGGAAATACCCTTACTGTGACCAGGAGTGCTGATTGGTCTAAAACCTGTCAGTCAATAGCACTGACAGGATCTCCTCCAATGAGGCAGCTAGAAGGACTGCTGCCTGTGTGATCAGTCTGGAGCCCAGCCCTGAGGGAGAAGTCTGGCTCAGGACCTGGGGACACAACTATCAACATAGAGGACCATGAGGTGAGGAGGGAATCTACAAGTATTGTAATTTGTTTAACCACTTAAGCCCCCCTAGCTTAAACACCCTTAATGACCAGGCCACTTTTTACAATTCCGCACTACACTACTTTACCCGTTTATTGTTCCGTCATGCAACTTACCACCCAAATGAATTTTACCTCCTTTTCTTCTCACTAATAGAGCTTTCATTTGGTGGTATTTCATTGTTGCTGACATTTTTACTTTTTTTGCTATTAATACAAATTTAACGAAATTTTTGCAAAAAAATGACATTTTTCACTTTCTGTTGTAAATTTTTCAAAAAAAAATACATTTCTATATAATTTTTTCTCTAAATTTATTGTTCTACATGTCTTTGATAAAAAAAAGTCCAATAAGTGTATATTTATTGGTTTGGGTAAAAGTTATAGCGTTTACAAACTATGGTGCAAAAAAGTGAATTTCGGCATTTTGAAGCAGCTCTGACTTTCTGAGCACCTGTCATGTTTCTTCAGGTGCTAGAATGTCAGGAAAGTATAAATACCCCCCAAATCAAACCATTTTAGAAAGAAGACACCCCAAAGTATTCGCGGAGGGGCATGGTGAGTTCATGTATCATTTCATTTTTTTTCACAAGTTAGCGGAAAATGACACATTCTGAGAAAAAAAAAAAAAGTTTCAATTTCTGCTAAAAAAAAATCTCAGATGGACTCACTATGCCCCTCAGTGAATACCTTGGGGTGTCTACTTTCCAAAATGGGGTCATTTGTGGGGTGTTTGTACTGTTCTGGCATTTTGGGCGGGGCTAAATTGTGAGCCGCCATGTAAAACCTAAAGGTACTCGTTGGAATTTGGGCCCCTTTGCGCACCCAGGCTGCAAAAAGTGTCACTTATGTGGTATCGCCGTACTCAGGAGAAGTAGGGCAATGTGTTTTAGGGTGTATTTTTACATATACCCATGTTGGGTGAGAGAAATATCTCTGTAAACTGACAACTTTGTATAAAAATTTTTAAAAGTTGTCGTTTACAGAGATATTTTTCACACACAGTATAGGTATATATAAAAATACACCCCAAAGCACATTGCCCTACTTCTCCTGAGTACGGCGATACTACATGTGTGCCACTTTTTGCAGCCTGGAGTGCAAAGGCCCTAAAACCAATGAGTACCTTTAGGATTTCACAGGGCATTTTTACGCATTTGGATTCCAGACTTCTTCTCACGCTTTAGGGGCCCCTAAAATGCCAGGACAGTATAAATACCCCACATGTGACCCCATTTTGGAAAGAAGACACCCCAAGGTATTCCGTGAGGGGCATGGCGAGTTCATGTAAAATTTTATTTTTGTCACAAGTTAGTGGAATATGAGACTTTGTAAAAAACAAAATAAAAAAAAAATATATCAATTTCCGCTAACTTGTGCCAAAAAATAAAAATTCTGTGAACTCGCCATGCCCCTCACGGAATACCTTGGGTGTCTTCTTTCCAAAATGGGGTCACATGTGGGGTATTTATACTGACCTGGCATTTTAGGGGCCCTAAAGCGTGAGAATCCAAATGCGTAAAATGGCCTGTGAAATCCTAAAGGTACTCATTGGTTTTAGGGCCCTTTGCGCACCTTGGCTGCAAAAAGTGCCACACATGCGGTATCGCCGTACTCAGGAGAAGTAGGGCAATGTGTTTTGGGGTGTATTTTTACATATACCCATGCTGCGTGTGAGAAATATTGCTGTAAACGACAACTTTTTACATTTTTATTCAAAGTTGTCAATTTACAGAGATATTTCTCACACAAAGTATGGGTATATGTAAAATACACCCCAAACACATTGCCCGACTTCTCCTGAGTACGGCGATACCACATGTGTGCCACTTTTGCAGCCAAGATGCGCAAAGGGGCCCTAAAACCAATGAGTACCTTTTAGGAAGGGCATTTTTACGCATTTTTCTTCTCACGCTTTAGGGCCCCTAAAATGCCAGGGCAGTATAAATACCCCACATGTGACCCCATTTTGGAAAGAAGACACCCCAAGGTATTCTGTGAGGGGCATCGCGAGTTCATAGAAGATTTTTTGGCACAAGTTAGCGGAAATTGATTTTTATTGTTTTTCTCATAAAGTCTACCTTTCTGCTAACTTTTGACAAAAAGTTAAATTTTCATGGACTCACTATGCCCTCAGCGAATACCTTGGGGTGTCTTCTTTCCAAAATGGGGTCATTTGTGGGGTGTTTGTACTGTTCTGGCATTTTGGGTGGGGCTAAATTGTGAGCAGCCATATAAAACCTAAAGGTACTCGTTGGAATTTGGGCCCCTTTGCGCACCCGGGCTGCAAAAAGTGTCACTCATGTGGTATCGCCGTACTCAGGAGAAGTAGGGCGATGTGTTTTGGGGTGTATTTTTACATATACCCATACTTTGTGTGAGAAATATCTCTGTAAATTGACAACTTTGAATAAAAAAATGTAAAAAGTTGTCGTTTACAGTGATATTTCTCACACGCAGCTATGGTATATGTAAAAATACACCCCAAACACATTGCCCTACTTCTCCTGAGTACGGCGATACCACATGAGTGACACTTTGCAGCCTAGATGCTGCAGGGGCCCTAATTCCAATGAGTACCTTTAAGATTTCTCAGGCCATTTTTACGCATTTGGATTCTCACGCTTTAGGACCCCTAAAATGCCAGGGCAGTATAAATACCCCACAAGTGACCCCATTGTGGAAAGAAGACACCCCAAGGTATTCTGTGAGGGGCATGGCGAGTTCACAGAAAAAAAAATTTGGCACAAGTTAGCGGAAATTGATTTTTTTTTTTTTTACAGTCTCATATTTCACTAACTTGTGACAAAAATAAAATTTTGCATGAACTCACCATACCCCTCACGGAATACCTTGGGGTGTCTTCTTTCTAAAATGGGGTCACATGTGAGGTGTTTGTACTGCCCTGGCATTTAGGGTCTCATAATCATTACACGTATGGCCAGCATTAGGAGTTTCTGCGATTCTCCGTATATTGAGCATACGGGTAATGAGATTTTTCCCGTTCAGTCTCTGCGCTGAAAAGAAAAAAAAATGAACGGCACAGATTTTTTCATTCGCATCAATCAATGTGGATGAAAAAATCTCTGCCCAAAAATGTGCAAAAAAAAACAAAACGGCACAGATTTCCTCATTCGCATCGATCAATGTGGATGAATAAATCTCTGCCAAAAAATGTGCAAAAAAAAAGTAGTAAGGCCCCATTCACACGTCCGCAAAAATGTCCGCATCTATTCCGCAATTCTGCGGAATAGATGCGGACCATTCAGTAGTGAATGGGGCTGGCGGTGATGCGGAGAGCACACTATGCGCTCGCCGCATCAGCATTTGCGGAGCTGCGGCCGCAAACTTCCGGGTTTCGGCCCCCAAGCATCCGGCCGCAGCTCCGCAAAAGATAGAGCATGTCCTATTCTTGTCCGCAATTGCGGACAAGAAAAGGCATTTTCTATATAGTTCTGGCAATGTGCGGATCCGCAAAATGTGGAAAGCACATTGCTGGTGTCCGTGTTTTGCGGATCCGTGGATCCATGGATCCACAAAACACATACGGACGTCTGAATGAGCCTTACAGTGGGGTAATTAGTGTCAGGGGGTGACATGGGGTGATCGGGGGTTAATCAGGGGTTAATCAGTGGCGGGGGTGGGGGGTGGGGTGGATGGGTGGGGGGTCTGTGTGGTGTTTTGGTGCACTTATAAAAGTTTCTTTGGTGGTCCCAAGCAAAAGGGACCACCAAAGGAACGATCAGCAAGCATATCAGACGCTGTTAACAAAACAGCGTCTGATATGCCATTTTTTTAACTTCTACAGCCTGCCAGCGCACGATCAGCGCTGGCAGGCTGTAGCTTACCTTGTCCCCGACGTGATCCTGTGAACGCGCGCATGCGCACGCGCACGTTCACAGGAAATCTCGCCTCTTGCGAGATGACGCGCGGGCGCGTCAAGTAGGAACAGACCGACCGCCCGCAGGACGCAATCCTGCGTGAGGCGGTCGGCAAGAGGTTAAAAGAGTTCCTGCATTTATGACAGTGTATGTAAGAGTGCATGTATGACAGTGTGTGTAGGAGTGCCTGCATGTATGACAGTGTGTGTAAGAGTACATGTATGTATGACTGTGTGTATGTAAGAGTACATGTATGTATGACAGTGTGTGTATGAGAGAGTGCATGCAAGTATTACAGTGCTGGCATGTGTAGAAGTGTGCATGTAAAAGAGTGCTGGCATGTGTAGAAGTATGCATGTAAAAGAGTGCTTGCATGTGTAGAAGGGTGCATGTAAAACAGTGCTGGCATGAGTAGAAGTATGCGTGTAAAATAGTGCTGGCATGTGTAGAAGTGTACGTGTAAAAGAGTGCTAGCATGTGTAGAAGTATGCATGTAAAAGAGTGCTGGCATGTGTAGAAGTGTGCTTGTAAAAGAGTGCTAGCATGTGTAGAAGTGTGTGTGTAAAAGAGTGCTAGCATGTGTAGAAGTATGCATGTAAAAGAGTGCTAGCATGTGTAGAAGTATGTGTGTAATGAGTGCTAGCATGTGCAGAAGTATGCGTGTAAAAGAGTGCTAGCATGTGCAGAAGTATGTGTGTAAAGAGTGCTAGCATGTGTAGAAATGTGCGTGAAAAAAAGTGTGCTAGCATGTGTAGAAGTATGCATGTAAAAGAGTGCTGGCATGTGTAGAAGTGTGCTTGTAAAAGAGTGCTAGCATGTGTAGAAGTGTGTGTGTAAAGAGTGCTAGCATGTGCAGAAGTATGCGTGTAAAAGAGTGCAAGCATGTGCAGAAGTATGTGTGTACAGAGTGCTAGCATGTGTAGAAGTGTGCATGTAAAAGAGTGCTGGCATGTGTAGAAGTATGCATGTAAAAGAGTGCTGGCATTTGTAGAAGTGTGCATGTAAAACAGTGCTGGCATGAGTAGAAGTATGCGTGTAAAACAGTGCTGGCATGTGTAGAAGTGTACGTGTAAAAGAGTGCTAGCATGTGTAGAAGTATGCATGTAAAAGAGTGCTGGCATGTGTAGAAGTGTGCTTGTAAAAGAGTGCTAGCATGTGTAGAAGTGTGTGTGTAAAAGAGTGCTAGCATGTGTAGAAGTATGTATGTAAAAGAGTGCTAGCATGTGTAGAAGTATGTGTGTAATGAGTGCTAGCATGTGCAGAAGTATGCGTGTAAAAGAGTGCTAGCATGTGCAGAAGTATGTGTGTAAAGAGTGCTAGCATGTGTAGAAGTGTGCGTGAAAAAAAGTGTGCTAGCATGTGTAGAAGTATGCATGTAAAAGAGTGCTGGCATGTGTAGAAGTGTGCTTGTAAAAGAGTGCTAGCATGTGTAGAAGTGTGTGTGTAAAGAGTGCTAGCATGTGCAGAAGTATGCGTGTAAAAGAGTGCAAGCATGTGCAGAAGTATGTGTGTACAGAGTGCTAGCATGTGTAGAAGTGTGCATGTAAAAGAGTGCTGGCATGTGTAGAAGTGTGCGTGTAAAGAGTGCTGGCATGTGGAGAAGTGTGCATGTAAAGAGTGCTGGCATGTGTAGAAGTGTGCGTGTAAAAGAGTGCTGGCATGTGTAGAAGTGTGCATATAACAGTTCTTTTGCTGTATCTATGCACAGAGCTTGGTTCTGTTATGGTATCTAAGTACTGAGCTTGAAGGGGTGCCTAAGTTAAAATTTTTGAGGCCAAACTACAGGGATGCTGTTAAAATAAAAATGACAAAAGAAAAAAAAACACTTAAAGGGGTTCTGCACTTTGTTTAAACTGATGATCTATCCTCTGGATAGATCATCAGCATTTGATCGGCAGGGGTCCGACACCTGGGACCCCCGCCGATCAGCTGTTTAAGAAGGCAGCGGCGCTCCAGGAGCGCTCCGGCCTTCTCAATGTTTACCGCCGGACCAGTGACGTCACGACTAGTATCAACTGGCCTGTGCGCGGCTAAGCTCCATTGAAGTGAAAAGCGCTTAGCCGCTCCCAGGCCAGTTGATACTAGTCGTGACGTCAGTGGGCCGGCGGTAAACAGTGAGAAGGCTGTGGCACTCCTGGAGTGCTGCTGCCTTCTCAAACAGCTGATCGGCGGGTGTCCCGGGTGTCGGACCCCTGCCGATCAGATGCTGATGATCTATTCAGAGGATAGATTATCAGTTTAAACAAAGTGCAGAACCCCTTTAAACTCACCATCCTGATCACTATTTGATCCAGCACCAATACTCTGCTCTCTCTGCCAGGCTGCAGCTAGGACATTATGTTTTGGCTGCCGTGGTAAAATACCTGCGTACTGCACCTGACTGCTGTAACTAATTAGTGATCTCAGTGGTGTACAGCACCAAGGCCCGTGATCAGCTGCAGAGGTTATGTGCGCTATTACACTACAGCTTCCTATATAAAGGATTATTTGAAAAGATGTTGATGCAAATCGGAAAACCCCCTTAAGTGTCAATATTTGCATGAAACTATAGCGTGGGCCCCTAGAGTCACTTCTACTGGTGGGCCCTTGGCACCCCAGTCCGACACTGAGTATATATATATTTTTCTTTTTTTACTGTAATAGGCCCCTATATCCTGTCACCAGAAATAACTGCACAAGTGACCCGAGACTATATATTTCTCGTTGGACGGAAAAAGGCCACTATATGCTTTAACCATAAAACAATTAAATAGTGAAGTGCATATATATTTTTCTTTTTTGAATGAAATACGTCCCTATAAGATCTCAACAGAAATCACTGCAACACTGCAGTGCATATATAATTTTTTAATTTTTTTACTGTAAGAGGCCCCTATATCCATTCACCAGAAATAACTGCACAAGTAACCCGAAAATATATATTTCTTGTTGGACAGAAAAAGGCCACTATACGCTCTAACCAGAAAACAATTAAAGAGTGAAGTATGTATACATTTTTCTTTTTTGAATTAAATATGCCCCTATACAGTTTCAACAGAAATCACTGCAACACTGCAGTGCGTATATATATATTTTTCTTTTTTTACTGTAATAGGCCGGTATACCCTATCACCAGAAATAACTTCAGAAGTGACCCGAGAATATATATTTCTTGTTGGATGGAAAAAGACCACTATACACTTTAACCAGAAAACAATTACAGAGTGAAGTGAGTATATATTTTTCTTGTAGTATTGAAATACAACCCTATGCGCTTTCACCAGAAATGACTGCAAACGCGCAGTGTGTTTATATTTTTTGTGTATTACTGAAATACGGCCCTATACTCTTTCACCAGAAATGACTGCAAATGATTTTAGCGTAAATAAAAACAAAAGTGACTTGCGTATATATTTATCTTTTTCCACAGATAAAAGCCACTAAAGGCTTTTTAACATAACACTTGCACCCCAATAACTAACTGCTGGAATGACAGAGCAGTATTATGAGACTATCTGGATCCCCAAGAAATGTTTCCCTGCACTTGTAAATAGCTTTTTTTCACAATGAGGATTTTCCTATCACTCTCCCTAGCATCTGCACACGTCTTTTCATGCCTGTGAAATGATTCCTCACACTATCCTTTCCCTTCACTTGTAAAATGCTCGTTTCCACAATCAGAATTTTCCTATGACTCTCCCTAGCATCTGCACACGTCTCTCCCTGCCTGTGAAATGATTCCTCTCACTATTCTTTACCTGCACTAGTAAATCGCGTCTTTCTTTTTTTTTTTTTTACAATCAGTTTTTCTTTCACTCTCCCTAGTGCCTGCATACACGTCTGTCCCTGAACAAAGTATGATTGTAAATGCCGTAATCTACGATGGCCACTGTATTTATAGGGCTGTGACGTCACCGGGCTGTCTGAATGCTAATTGGCTGCATGCATGGCATTATGGGTCATCCCACCTTCCCTGAGTTCCTTGCCCCATGTCCTTACATGTGTAGCCGCCATTGTAGCTGCCATGTTAGAAAAAATTATGATTCGTTACAACGAAGCGCGAGGAAATTCTCATTCGATGCAAATCAAATTTTTCCTAAAATTCTAAACGAATTCCACTTTGCCAGCTTCAATTCGCTCATCTCTAATAATGCTATTCGCCCCCCTACCACCACCATCAAAAAAATAAATCAAACTGTCTGTCCAACATTTCAGACCTTTATTATTTAACCTCTTAAGGACGCAGGGCGTACATGCTAATTGGCTGCATGCATGGCATTATGGGTCATCCCACCTTCCCTGAGTTCCTTGCCCCATGTCCTTACATGTGTAGCCGCCATTGTAGCTGCCATGTTAGAAAAAATTATGATTCGTTACAACGAAGCGCGAGGAAATTCTCATTCGATGCAAATCAAATTTTTCCTAAAATTCTAAACGAATTCCACTTTGCCAGCTTCAATTCGCTCATCTCTAATAATGCTATTCGCCCCCCTACCACCACCATCAAAAAAATAAATCAAACTGTCTGTCCAACATTTCAGACCTTTATTATTTAACCTCTTAAGGACGCAGGGCGTACATGTACGCCCTAGCATCCTGGTACTTAAGGACTCAGGGCGTACATGTACGCCCTGAGAAGTTCCGATCACCGCAGCGCTGCGGGTGGTGATCGGAACAGGATGCCTGCTGAAATAATTCAGCAGGCATCCTGTGACAATGCCGAGGGGGGTCCTGTGACCCCCCCCCCCGTGTCGGCGATCGCAACAAACTGCAGGTCAATTCAGACCTGCAGTTTGCTGCGCTATCTGTAGTCTCTGATCCCCGCGATCTGTGACCGCGGGGATCAGAGACTAAAATCTGCCCCAAAGTGTAAATTTTAACCCCCCCCCCTGCACCCCGCCATCTTAGTGTCCCCCCGGGCGGTGCAGGGGGGGGGGATTGCGGGCGGTGCTGCGGGTGGGCGGCGCGGGAGGCAATTGCGATCCCCCGCCCACCTCCTTTCAATCGATTTCCCTGGTGTCTAGTGGGTATAGCAGGGGATCAGCACATTGCTGACCCCCTGCTATAAACTGCTGACATCTGTGCTGCAGATGTCAGCAGTTTAACCCCGCGGTATAGAAGGTGTTAACATGGAGGGAGCTCCCTCCCTCTCCCATCGGGGGGCTGCCGTACCTTTGCAGCCCCCCCGACGGGATAGGATAGTAGAGGGAGGGAGCTCACCTCTCTTCCCATCACCCGCTGCTCTGTAATGGCAGCGGGTGATGGTTACCATGGCAGCAGGACGCTTTCAGAAGCGTCCTGCTTGACATGGTATAGTAACTCTGGTCAGACTTCTGCTAAAGGCAGAAGTCTGACCAGACTGTGAAAAGTAAAAAAATACAGTGCAGCACACTATATAGTGTACTGTTCTGTATTATATAGATACTAGATCCACTGGATCTACAAGAACCAAGTGGGTCTGGGTCAAAAAAATAAGAAAAATACATATCACTGAATAAAAATTAAAAAAAACAAATAAACTACACATATTAGGTATCGCCGTGTCCTTAAAAATCTCCTCTATAAAAGTATCACATGACCGTAAAAAAAAACACAAAAAAATGGTGTAAAAAAGCCAATTTTTGTCACCTTGCATCACAAAGTGTAATACCAAGTGATCAAAAAGGCGTATGCCTCCCAAAATAGTACCAATAAAACCGCCATCTCATCCCGCAAAAAATGAGTCCTTATATAGGACAATCGCCCAAAAAAATAAAAAAATATGGCTCTCAGACTATGGAGACACTAAAACATAATTTTTTTTTCTAAAATGCTATTATTGTGTTAAAGTTAAATAAATAAATAAAAAGTATACATATTATGTATCGCCGCGTCCGTAAAAACCTGCTCTATAAAAATATCACATTATCTAACCCCTCAGGTAAATACTGTTAAAAAAATAAAATAAAAACAATGTAAAAAAAAAAACATTTTTGTCACCTCACATCTCAAAAACTGTAATAGCAAGCGATCAAAAAGTTATATGCACCCAAAAATAGTGCCAATCAAACCGTCATTTCATCCCGCAAAAAATGATACCCCATATAGGACAATCACCCCCAAAAAAAAAAAAATAGGGCTCTCAGACTATGGAGACACTAAAACATGATTTGTTTTGTTTTAAAAAATGATAATATTGTGTAAAACTTAAATAAATAAATAAAAAGTATACATATTTGGTTTAGGCGCGTCCGTCGCAACCTGCTCTATAAAAATAACACATGACCAAAACTCTCAGGTGAACACAACAACAAAAAAAAAAAAAACGGTGTCAAGAGCCATTTTTGTCACCTTACATCACAAAAAGTGTAATAGCAGGCGACCAAAATGTCATATGCACCCCAAGATAGTTCCTATCAAACCGCCATCTCATCCCGCAAAAAATGAGCCCCTACATAAGACAGTCGCCCAAAAAATAAAAAAAATATATGGCTTTCAGAATGTGAAGACACTAAAAAAATAATTTTTTTCAAAAATGCTGTATTATGTAAAACTGAAACAAAACCCCCAAAAAGTAGCCATATTTGGTATTGCCGCGTCCGTAGCAACCTGCTCTATAGAAATAGCACACAATCTAACCTGTCAGTTCAACAATGTAAATAGCAAAAAATAAAAACGGTCCCAAAACAGCAATTTTTTTGCAAATTTTCCATTTTAATCCATTTTTCCAGTAACAAAGCAAGGGTTAACAGCCAAACAAAACTCAATATATATTGCCCCGATTCTCTAGTTTGCAGAAACACCCCATATGTGGTCGTAAACTGCTGTATGGCCAAACGGCAGGGCGTAGAAGGAAGGGAACGCCATATGGTTTTTGGAAGGCAGATTTTGCTGGACTGGTTATTTGACACCATGTCCCATTTGAAGCCCCCCTGATGCACCCCTACAGTAGAAACTCCAAAAAAGTGACCCCATTTTGGAAAGTACGGGATAAGGTGGCAGTTTTGTTTGTATTATTTTTAGGGTAAATATGATTTTTGGTTGCTCTATATTACACTTTTTTTGAGGCAAGGTAACAAAAATAGAAATTCGAAATTTCATCTCCATTTGCCAATAACTCTTGTGGAACACCTAAAGGGTTAACAAAGTTTGTAAAATCAGTTTTGAATACCTTGAGGGGTGTAGTTTCTTAGATGGAGTCACTTTTTGGAGATTCTACTCTAGGGGTGCATCTGGAGGCTTCAAATGGGACATGGTGTCAAAAATCCAGTCCAGCAAAATCCGCCTTCCAAAAACCATATGGCGTTCCCTTACTTCTGTGCCCTGCCGTTTGGCCATACAGCAGTTTACGCCCACATATGGGGTGTTTCTGAAAACTACAGAATCGGGGCAATAAAAATTGAGTTTTGTTTGGCTGTTAACCCTTGCTTTGTTACTGGAAAAAATTGATTCAAACAGAAAATTTTCCAAAAAATCGAAATTCTGAAATTTTATCTCCATTTGCCATTAACTCTTGTGGAAAACCTAAAGGGTTAATGACGTTTGTAAAATCAGTTTTGAATACCTTGAGGGGTGTAGTTTCTAGAATGGGGTCATTTTTGGATGGTTTCTATTATGTAAGCCTCACAAAGTGACTTCAGACCTGAACTGGTCCCTAAAAAGTGGGTTTTTGAAAATTTCTGAAAAATTTCAAGATTTGCTTCTAAACTTCTAAGCCTTTAGTTATACCAACAAAAAACCCCACATTGCCTGGTGGGGGTACAGTATACAACACAACCGAAATAATGGCAAATAGTGTATTAACAAATATCATCTTTATTCAATCATTGATACACAATACATGATTCTCATAAAATTACAATTACACTGCATGATTAATGTGACTGATTAAAAACCCACTACTCCAGATCCAACTCACAGGGTATAACCTATATAAATGAAGTCAACCTTGTGCACAGAGTATAAATCAAGGCATATACTATTGTTCAAGGAGGGGAGGGAAGAGACATGGGGAATGTCAAGGAAGTACAATCACAATCTTCCCCAACAGAAAATCACCATCCCAAACTGGTCTCCCTGGGCTAACTCAATCTTATCACCCAAAAACTGCACTTATAACCAGAAATAACCCTCGTTACCTCCAAAAAGACCCAGGAGCAGACCGGAGAGTGGTACCCCGACGCGCGTTTCGCCTCACTTCCTAAGTGGTCATAAAGTGGTCAGATTTCCTTTAGGTGAAATAGGGCTGAGTCCTTAAGGGGTTAAGGTATTTTCACTGAGATTTCTAATGCTATCTATCCTCTAGATGGTAAAACACATGTTATACAGTTGTATTGAGCTTATTCCCCTCACAGCAATATTTGAGAAAAAAAAGCTATTTCTGTTCAAATGGAGTAAAAAAATGAAAAATTCTTAGGGTCCATTCACACGTCCGTGTGTGTTTTGCGGATCCACGGATCCGCTGGATCCGCAAAACACGGACATCGCCGATGTGCGTTCCGCAATTTGCGGACCGCACATCGCCGGCACTCTCATAGAAAATGCCTTTTCTTGTCCGCAATTGCGGACAAGAATAGGACATGTTCTATTTTTTTCGAGAACGCAATTGCGGACCCAGAAGTGCGGATCCGCAATTGCGGACCCGCCCGGGACATCGTCTGTCCCCATTGAAATGAATGGGTCCGCAATTCCGTTTCGCAAAATGCGGAACAGAATTGCGGACGTGTGAATGGACCCTTACAGGTACCTGCTTTTGAGGTTCTGTACAGGCAGCCTTAGCTCCTCACTTCTCACTACCTGGCTGAAAGCTTTCCCTGCCTTCTCCTATTCTACACAATTAAAGTATAACTGTCAAATTTTTTTTTTTTTTTACTATTGGATTTTGGTGATTAATATTACCTTGTTGGCCCTGTTTTAATTTCTGATTGTTTAATAAATAACCCCTAAAAGCCACCTAAAAGTCCCCAGTATTGGCTATATTTACCTGAGAAAAATCAGGTTGCTATGTTCCTTCCGTCTACCAGATAGAGGACGGAGCACGCTGCGTACACTGGGAACTGATAGTGAGTCAGCATTGTAAGGGAATGTATAAAAAGCCAGGTTCTTCCTGACAGGAGATAACAGTGCTGGGCTGTGTGTGTGTGAACTTCTCCACATGCCTGTGCTTGGCAGACACTCCCTTAGCAGTTCTGGAGAATGTACAGCTCAGAGAAGATATGGGCTGCTCAGTGTATAAATTAAAGCCTTATCTGATAAGAGGAGAGCTTGTAGAAGGACTACAGGCTTCAGCCAGACCTGGGAACTTCACTGCAAGACCTCCCTATACAGAGCTGGTCTTCACTAACTTCACTGCAGGTGTCCTATGGATTAGCCTCAGGGCTGAGGGCGGCCATTTTTACAGAATAGTGAAATTGCAGTTTTATGCAGACTGGTTGCTAAGGGCTGAATCTTATTAAATAAGGGGTAAGTAAGTCTAATAGTTATCGATTCAGGAATATTATCATATTAGTAACTACATATATGAAAACTGAAATTTGGGTCTAAATGTGACAGTTATCCTTTAAGCCTCATTCAGTGTTTTGGTGAGTGATTTCCATCAGGCCTCATGCACACGACCATATGGCTTTTTCAGTATTTTGCTGTCCACAACAAACAGATCCGCTAAAAATACGGATGACATCCGTGTGTATTCCTTTTTTTGCAGAACGGAACAGCTAGCCCATGATAGAACAGTACTATCCTTGTCCATTATGCGGACAATAATAGGACATGTTCTATCTTTGAACAGAACAGAAAAACGGAAATACGGAAATGGAAGCAAATACGGAAATGGAGTACCTTCCGTTTTTTCTGCGGATCCATTGAAATGAATAGTTCTGTGCACGAAACGCAAAAAAACTGAACATAAATGGAAAAAAAAAACGTTTGTGTGCAAGAAGCCTCGGTGATTGTGAGCCAAAACTAGGATTGGAGCCTCCACAGACATAAGGTATAAGCGAAAGATCTGCACCTGTTCTGTGTTTTTCTTCCTTTTAGCCTTTTCCTTCACTGTCCCTCACACTAGAATAGAAGCTTGATTGTGACTGTACACTGTCCCTATGATCAACATGTGTAGTAAAATGCCACAGCGCTGAGTTTTACGGGAGTGTGTCTGAATGGAACCTGAAAAGTTTTGGCTTTGGCGGACAAATTTTTGGGAAGTTAGTAAAGAACTCGGTTCATTCCAAGCCAATTTGCTCGTCTCTAGTACGCTCATCTCTACTATGAGGATTGAGAATTCATGGCTTTTCAGAAAGTGGCACACTGGTTTGCAAATTCAGATTAGAGCACACTAAACACCACCAATGTAACCTTGCGCTAATTTTTTACAGATGTTTAATTTGTCCATTATTCTTTCAGTCTATAGTCCATTTGTCTCATATTATGTCAACTCAAGCATTTTTTGTGCTAAAACTCACACAAATGTCTATAAGAATAAAAATCAGCCAGCTTTGATAGCATACATTACAATCAAGAAAAAAAAAAGTACCGTATGTATTTTCCAAAACAGTGTTCTACTTATTCTAGTCACTGGGTTCACTGCTTATTAATGACGCTCGACAACAATATCAATAATTTCTTCCTGAAAGCTCAGTGTTGAAGGACCTACATTTCAGTTCATTATGTCAAGATATTGATCAAAACACCTCTAAAAATGACTTTGATATCTGATCCACTCCATTAATGACTGCAGTTGACAAGTGGAAATAGACACTCAAGGAGGTGGCATTGAAAACATTTCATTATTACATTTACTTTGAGCAGAAATCAATATGTCTCACTGCTACAGATATGCAGTTTTAATAAATATACCACTCCTGCTGGAGCCCTGATTTTATTACAGATGTAAAAACAAGCAGAACATTTCCATTTTTTTTAACCTTTTCCAGTCTGGCCTTTAACCGCTTCCAGAACTCCACAGTATATGTACAGTGGAAGTCCAGTCTTTAAAGATGGCGCCCATTTGCAAGTGCAATTTTAATATCAGCCAGTCTCGGGTGGGGCTCACAGGCACTTCCCACCTCCCATTGCAAGCATGGCTACATGCTGGAGGTTACTGGTAAGCTGTCTGTGAGTCAGGCCTTATGCTCCCGTAATCCGCCTACTGGCCCCTGGTATTGCCCATACGGCACAGGTAGGTGAGTGATAGGGCTTCGGGCTACTTGAGAGACCTTGGCGTGGTGCCCGAGCTTAGGACATGTCCTCCTAGTAGGATATGTCAAACTAACCTCTCAATTTTAACATCAGTGTGCGGGTTTAGTATTTCCTAGTATTTAGTATTTCCTTATGTAGGATGGAACTTGTAGTCAGTTGCTGGCATCTTCCAATGTATGTATTTTTTTGCTGTTGATTGTTATCAGCAACGGACTACAGGTGCAGGATATGCTCCCCTATATATATGCACAACCGCATGTGGGTTTGAGCATATCCTGCCTGTTTAACACTACACCACGTTTTCTAATGGTTTTTCCAGAGAAGAACAGGGAGCACCACTGCAGGAAAGACCACCAGACCTGGAGAGTAGCAATGGAGCAGGAGAGCTAACCCTGGGTTCACACCTGAGCGTTTTACAGCGCGTTCAAACGCGCTGTAAAACGCTCAACAGATTAAAACCAATGCATCCCTATGGAAGTGGTTCACACTTGAGCGTTTTACAGCGCGTTTGAACGCGCTGTAAAACGCCCAACGCATAAACAAGTACTTGAGCTTCTTTTGGGGCGTTTGACGCGCGTTTTGTGATTGACACCACAGTAGTCAATCACAAGAACGCGCGTTTTACGCGCGTTTCCTATTTGCAAAAACGCGCTGAAATACGCGCGACAAAAATGCGCGTAAAACGCGCGTTTTTAGAACGCTCAGGTCTGAACCCAGGGTAAGTGAATTTCTTTATTTTATTTCTGATGGGCATCTGATCATGGGAGGGGGTCTGATATCTGACGAAGATTGAAAAACTATATAAATGGTCAGTTTTACCATATAGGGAATGCCATAAGGGAATCAGTTTTACCATATAGGGAATGCCATAAAAATAAAACCCATAATACTGTGGCAGAATTATATATTTTTTTTACCTCATTTAGAATTTTTTTTTTCCAGCTTCTGACTATATTGTATGCAATAGTAAATAACATTAGAAATTACAACGTGTCCCACATAAATCAAGCCCTCATGTTGCTATATGAACATAAAAATAAAAAAAAAGTTATGGGTCCGGGAAGGCTGGGGGTAAAAAACGAAAATGTAAAAACTGAAAATCCCATATACACGAAAGGGTTAATCGATTGTCTAGGGAGGCTATTTTGAATGTCAAAGTTCAATATTAGAAATATTTACCATATATTTGTTTAGCATTGTATTTCAGGTTTGTATTGTATTTCACCTTTTAATATACAGTAACTATATGTTCTGTCATTTGCCTATTATTCCTGCTAGTAGATTAAAAATTAATTGCCGGCTCTTTACAATAAAAGTCCATCTGAGTTTTATCAGATGAGGGTTTGTCCCTGCGCAATCTAACCCTATCCAATCAATACTGCCAATGTCAGACTGTGCAGGGACCAACCCCAACTGGTAACACTCAGTTGGACCTTTATTGTAGACTGCTGGCAATTCATAAACCTACAGTGGGAATAACAGACAAATGGCACAGCATACCGTAATAAGAAATAGTGATAGGGTGCATCTGAATCTTGTGGATTGAGTACATTATAAAGTGTACATTTAAATTACGTTTATGTTCCTCATTAGCTCAGCTTTCCTCTGGTGGAGTGGAGAAGTAAGGGCAATCCAAGCCTTGTTCATTTTTATCTGAGTCAACCTGTCAGCATTGTCAGTGGACAAGCGGATAAGCTTATCTGTTATAATGCTACCTGCAGCACTAACTACACGATCAGACAATACGCTGGCGGCAGGGCAGGCCAGCACCTCCAAGGTGTAGAGCGGAAGTTCGTGCCACGTGTCCAGCTTGGACACCCAGTAGTTGTAAGGCACTGAGGGATTATTTAGGATGCTGACACGGTCTGCAATGTATTCCTTCACCATCTTCCAAAACATTTCCCTCCTTGTAGCACTAGACCGCGCTTCAGGGTGAGGTTCCTGGCGGGGTGTCATGAAAGTGTACCATGCCTTGGAGAGTGTTGGAGCCCTGCCTCTGTTGGAAGTACTGTGTGTTCCCCTTGTCTCCCTTCCTCGGTTGCCTAAGGAAGTACGGACTCTGGCGGCCGCATTGTCAGATTGAAAATTTTTGAGCAATCTGTCAACAATTACCTTCTGGTATTGCACAGTTTTTTTTTTTAAATCAGGTAATTTTTATTATGGATTTTCCAACACAGCATACAGTGTGATACCCAACAATCCCAGCTCCCCCCCCCCCCCCTCATAGCAACATAACCCCTTGGGGCAAGAGCAGTTGAATGAAGTTTCATACAAAGTTCGACATATCTATATAGTGTTGATACAAGACTCGATACAATAATGCAAATTAAACCATCAAAGAATGTGGTGATAAGTAAGCAGGATGCGCTCATACCCATGGGTATGAGCGCATCCTGCTTACTTATCACCACATTCTTGATGATTTATATATATATGTATGGAGGTGTATAAACTCCATTTTAAATGTGCCTGTTTTTCATCTTCAGGTCACATTTGGGTGCACCTGCCTTGCCTTGGGCTATATCAGTCAGTCTTGGGTAGGGCTCATAGACACCTCCCACCTCCCATTGCAAGCATGGCCACATGCTGGAGGTAACAGAGGAGATGTTTGTGAGTCGTCCTAATGCTCCTGTAATTGCCCACTGGCCCCTGATATCGCCCATATGGCGCAGGTAGGTGAGTGTTAGGGCCCACGGGCTACTTGAGAGACCTTGACGCTGGTGCCCGAGGCTTAAGACACGTCCTCCTAGTAGGATATGTCGAACTAACTCTCAATTTTTAACATCAGTGTGAGGGTTTAGTGTGACGGCAGCGTGCACCTATCTCTGGTTCTGTGTTAATAATGCAAATTAGCATATATTTGAACGATAGAGTACACCAGTCAGGGATACAGAGTCATACATAAAGGATATTAACTAATTGCATGTCCAATATCTTGTGAGGCAGCAAGTTCAGATAGCTAACCACAGTATATTCTCTTGCTTTCCTTTCCGCATCCTCACACACAGCAACCACTTACTCAAGCAATCATTTCTTATACTTGAACATCATAATGTTGGATCCAAAGCGACCATATTTTTTCAAATTTTTTTAGACTGTTTCTTTTCTGATAGACATATTTTTCAAGGCGTACCAGCATATGCACTTTATTCTCCAATTCACACACCGATGGCGGCTGTCTATCTAACCAGTGATACACTATCACCTTTCTTGCCTGGTATAGTACCCGAAGGATAGCCAGTCGCTTCTCAGGCGACAAGTCTGGTATTTCCACACTTCCTAATATACATGTCACAATCTCCATTTCAAGCCTAACCTCAAAGACAGTTCTCACTATCCCCTCCACCCCCATCCAATACCGTCTCAGTCTAGGACAGTTCCACATTAAGTGTATGAGGTCTGCATTCCTCATATCGCACCTTGGACAGCTGTCATCTGTTCTGTACCCCATTTTCTTCAATAGGACCGGAGTTTTATATACTCGGTGCAATAACAGAAGTTGAGACACCCTGTGAGCTTCGCTTACCGCTACCTGAGTAAAGTCCTCTAGGACAGTGCCCCACTGCTCCTTTGTTAAATTACGGGCATCCTTCCTCCACTTGTCATATAAAGGGAACTCCTGCTTTTTAAACTGTGCTTCCATAAGGCAAGCATAATTTAAAGATATCATTCCCGCTGTACCTCCACTGCACTTCACCAAGTCTATTACTGAGTGTTTCTGCGCAGGACTTACTGCAGCTACCTTACCTTGAGATCGAATAGCATGTCTGAGTTGCAAGTATAAATAGAAATGGGACTTTTGCAACCCGAATTCCTGCTGTAACTGAGAGTATTCTTTAAGGACATTATTATCAAACAGCGGACTCATATATTTAAGTCCAGTAGCTTCCCACATCCTAACTCCACTGACTTTGTTCACTTCAGTGTACATAAAGTTCGGCCAAATAGGAGTAAGATCAGAATATCCCTGTATACCGATAACCTCCCTGGCTTTCCACCACGTGTTGTGAATGGAACGCAATATCCGATGTGCACTACCCATTTTATGGAATGTGCCCTCCTCCAGAGACGTCCTCAAGTTTTTTCCTCCCACCAGTGACTGAATAAGTCTGCTGGCAGCGCCCAAGCCATCAGTCGACTCCCATCCTCTCATATGCTGCAATTGAGCCGCAAGTAGTACATCCAAGGATCTGGAACTCCCAGACCTCCATTAGTCTTAGGCCTACACAAAGTCGCCAACTTAATACGAGGTGTGCCTTTCTTCCAAATAAGATCCCTGAATATTGCATTCACTACGTAGAAAACTCTCAGAGGTAACCACACCGGAGCGTTATGTAACAGATAGAGAAGCTGGGGCATCAGTATCATTTTAATCAGGTTTGCCCTTCCTATAATGGATAATGGTAGCTTTATCCATGCGTTAACCTTCTGTTTGAACTTTTGCAGCAGGGGGGTAATATTCAGTCTTTCAAAATCTAGGTCACTGCAAGAAATCTGAATACTCAGGTATTTGAAAGACTGAACAACCCGTAAGCCTTCCGGACAAGAACTGACATGAGTGGTATCCCCCTTCAGTGGCATCAGCCCCGACTTTGTTCAGTTGATACATAATCCCGACAGTTTTCCAAACCTATTAATCACCTCCATTGCTTCCGGGAGAGACACCGTCCAATTATCCAAAAATAACAACAGGTCACCCGCATACAAAGCTATTTTCTCCACCAGGGAGCCGTATGTAAAGCCCGTAATCCCCTCAGAGGTTCTCATAGCCTCCGCTAGAGTTTCAATTGCGATTGCAAATAGTAGAGGTGACAAAGGACACCCCTGCCTCGTCCCCCTATGTATCTGATAGACTGCCATTGACTCTAATCTTAGCTGATGGACCATCATAAAGGAGCTGAATCCAGCCTATGAAAGACTTGCCAAATCCTAACTTCTGCAGTACATTCCACAAATACCTCCATTCCACACTATCAAATTGGCCGCATCAAGAGATGCGACCGCCGCATTCGGAGTCTGTACCTGGCATTGAATATTCAGGAAGAGACGTCTGATGTTAACTGCCGTTGACATATTGGGCATAAAGCCAGCCTGATCCGGGTGGATAAATTTGGATATAATCGTGTTCAGGCGATTAGCTAAGACTTTAGCAAGGATCTTAAAGTCTACCTGAAGTAGTGAAATAGGCCTATAAGACTCAGCCTCCAAAACATCTTTGCCCGGCTTCGGAAGGACAACAATCGTCGCCTCAGTCATGCTACCAAGGCCAGCATTCTCCCGGTCTTTTCTCCTTCATCATAATAAACTTGTTTTTGAAAAAATTGTTTATTCCTGGCGTTAAGCAATAGTCTATTATTTAACTCCTTTTGTGCCTCCTTCCACATCCTTCTATGTCTATCAGTTGGCTGTTCAACATAGTTAGCTTCAGCCGCTTCCATTGCCCGTGTTAAGACCTGTACCTTAGCTTTTTTTGACTGTATTTATTGGTGCTGGATTTCTGTGCTTGCACTAGGGAAGAAGTAGTCCACGGTACATGGACACTATATCTTCCTAGATATGTAATTGAGCACATTTGTGTGAGAAAACCTTTGCACGTTTTGATCTATGTATTGATTGGTCAAATACTCGTTGCCCATATCTATCCATCGTCACCTAGCGTCCTTACTAGGGACAGAAGCAGGGGTAGTGAGTCTTAGGCACGAGGACAGGGAGTTCTCACCACTAGGGGATGTCCCTGAGCAGAGGTGTATCCTAGGACCCACAGTAGGGATAAATCACCCCAATTCAACTCTGAGTCAACGCAGTGTGTGGTGGATTATTGGCACTGAGTTACCAACAATATATATTGTGTATAGACCTGTGATGAATTATCTATGGACTTAGAGTATGAAATTACCGCACCTCCTTACTCTGAATATCCTCAGTTAAATGTATCTTGGTCTGTTATGGGGAAGTAGGGGTCTCTTCTTTTTTTCTTTTACCATTAATTCATTAAATGTTACGTTTTAAAATAGTTTTTTTTTGCATTAGTTGGATATTATATTTCTGATCAACCCTTCTGGAATACCTTTACAGTTGGAATTACCTGTACCTTAGCTCTAGTTTCACTTTTTTTCCTATTTACCTGTGCTATAAGTAACCCTCGCAAGAAGGCTTTCATGGTATCCCAAACTATTAACCGTGAAGCTTCGGGTAGGTTAATCTGGAAAAACTCCTCCAATTGCCTCTTAATATTAACAGCATCAGGTAAAATAGACAACCAAAAAGGGTTAAAAGCCCACAACCTTCCTGTACCTACTCTAGAGGGCCTAAAGGCAGCGGTAACCAATAATGGAGAATGATCCGTCAATCGTCGGGGTAGGTATGTAACTTCTTGTACTAATCGACCCATTTCCATATTAACTAGTCAATTCTGGACAGGGATCCAAATGTACTAGAGCAACACGAATATTGTTTCACTTGCGGGTTTCTTTCCCTCCATATGTCTATAAGAGACGCCTCCTGTAGAAGCCTCCCAAACGGAGCATAGTCTCCAGAGGGGTCCCTCAGAGTTATCCCCAACCTATCAAGGCTAGGGTGTATCACATTATTGAAATCCCCAAGTATAAGAGCTGGCACTCCAGGGAAGTCGGCCATGAAGGATAGAATTTTCCTAACCACAAGTGGTGAGTACGGTGGTCGGATATTCACTCCACATATAACACACGCCTGATTATAAAGAGCACCATATAGGCACACATAACATCCGTCATCATCCACCCTGCTAGATAGACAGCAAAACTGAATGTTTTTATGGATTAGAATACTGACCTCCCTGGCATACGTAGAATACGTGGAGTGAAACCCCACCCCCACCCACGATGGCCTGAGCAAGTGTACCTGTTCCGGCAACAAGTGTGTCTCCTGAAGGCAGCATATGAGAGGATGCAATGGTCGAACAC
This sequence comes from Bufotes viridis, assembly GCA_033119425.1. Lineage (NCBI taxonomy): Eukaryota > Metazoa > Chordata > Amphibia > Anura > Bufonidae > Bufotes > Bufotes viridis. The sequence goes on along the minus strand of CM065592.1, from coordinate 144,117,842 downwards.
TTTCTAGAATCGCTCTCCTTTTGGTCGCCTCCTTGATCCCTCACACATTCCAACTAAGGAATTTAATGCAATCAGCCATTAGTAACGGGAAAACATCTCCTGCACAGTGCATGAGCCCTACCTAGTTCACTGACCATTCTTCCCCCTTGCTCTGGAGAATAGCACATCACACACCGCTCGAAACACTTCCAGTCATACGTCCTCACACAACGGAAATAGCTCTGCCCCATAACATGCCCTAAACCCCCCCCATTCTGAAACCTTGCCATTAAGTGGCAAAAAAAAAAACTATAGAAAGCTACAGTATACAGGGCTGACCGACCGGCCCCACAACACGCCTATACACTAGGCCCGTGGGATTACACTATGCCCGTCGGTAAGGCCAGCAATGATCTTCAGCTAACAATAACAACAATATTAGCGGGAGAAGCGCAGCCAGAGTAAAATTGTAAAAACTTAATCTATAAAATAATCTACAATTATAGCAAGTCGCCACTTAGCACGCCGCACTTCACCCGGGAGTATAGAATATACCAGAGACATATATATCACCCTCGGTGGATGTAAGAAAACATATTAGCCAATACAGAACATCCTAACCAACAGTTGGCATTTACCGGTTTGGAGAGCCGTTGTCTGCACCTGTAACACACATATGCATGTACGCATTCAGAGGTACATATAGGACCCTCAGCATAACACATTCATCCCACCTCCCCCCCCCCCCTATAGAACATCCAACAAGGAAGAACAAGAGAAAGTCAAAGGGGCAGGAATGGCACACAGGAAAGGCATTCCAGCAGACATCTGCATAAGAGGGAATAAGTCCCCTTAAGTGGGGAGCTGTTGTTCATTTCTGTCCATCCACTTAGTCGCCTCCTTAGGATCCTCAAAGAAGCTGGTGGTGTTCAGGGCCAGTATTTGCAGCTTGGCTGGGTATAGTATAGAGTAGGGGATCCCCAGACTCCTCAGCCGCCGCTTAACCTCCAGAAATCGAGCCCTCCTTTTCTGAACTTCCATGGAATAGTCCGGGAACAGCGAGATTCTGTGACCATCTATGGAGAGGTCAGGCAACTCTCTAGCCTTACTGAGTAAGATGTCTCGGTCTCTATAGTGTAATAGCTTAGCAAGGACCGGTCTCGGAGGGGCCCCAGGAGGTAGAGGCCTAGTCAGCACCCTCTGGGCATGCTCAACAGCAAACAGAGGAGTCAGAGTATCCTGTCCAAATTGCTCTTTTAGCCAGGCTTTGAAAAATTCAGTGGGAGTTTTGCCTTTCACCTTTTCCGGCACTCCAAATATGCGCACATTGTTGCAGCCAAACTGTTCTCAAAATCATCCTGTTTGGCCGCTAGCACACTGAGCATTCGGGCGTGTTCCACTGCATCCCTCTTGAGAGGTTGTACCTTGTCCTCAACATCCCCAATTCTATCTTCAAGGGCGGTGGTACGCTCTGCTAGTTTTTTAAAATCATGCCTGATGATAGAAATGTCCTCTTTAATGGCGCCTACCTGGACCGTTAGGGAATTGAGGGATTTGCAACATTTGGAGATGGCGTGCAGCACATCTTTAAGGGTAGGTTCCCCAGAGTCCGAGTCGCAGGTTTCACGGTCCGGCTCGTCACTGTTCAGCTGCAGGGCCGCAAATCGGCGTGCCTACCCCAGCGCCATCTTGGGAATCCTTGTCCGAGCCTCTGCCGTCTCTTCTTCTCGACATGGCCACCTGGTAAGCTTGCTGAAGACTCAGCCGTGGTCAAGCTGACTATCCCTGACTGCTCAGGTTGTATATCGTTGCAGGATCGAGGGTTTTTCAGGATAAAAAGCCGGGTTAGTGCGGGAGCTCTCTTAGCGTGCGACCACTCACATGCCTAGCTAGCCATGCCCCTCCAGGTATTGCACCGTTTTACTCGTCCTCTCCACCACAGGAATGAGAGATGAGAAGTTCTTTTTGTAGCGGGGGTTGAGAAGGGTGAACACCCAGTAATCCGTGTTACCTCAAATGCGTATATACAAATATATATATGTCCAGCATCGAGGAATGTTTTATATACCCATCCACCTTCTTCCGCTCAGTAAGAGGGTGGATGAGGTATTTAGATGATATTTCCCTGGTGTGGAAAGGTACGGAAAAGGAGCTACAGATGTTTCACAATCATATCAACTATATACATGCACAGTTGAAATTTACGAAAGTGTGTTCCAGGGAATCCTTGCAATTCCTGGATACACTTGTTTATGTTGCAAGAGGGACATTGGAGACAGATGTAAAACCGACAGACCGAAATAATCTGTTGCACTTTGAGAGTGCACACCCTAAGAGAATGGTGGAGTCACTTCCATTTAACCAATTTCTGCAGGCAAAGAGAATAGTGTCTGAAGATAAGAACTTAGATGGAAGGCTGCAGTCCATGGCACAAAAATTCAGTGATAGGAAGTATCCGAAACGAGTGGTAGCAAAACATCTTAATGTAGTTAGGGCAAGGGATCGACAACAGGTATTAAAGGGTACTAATATAGAGGCAAGACAACAACAACAAAAAAGAATACCGTTTGTATCCAAATATACCAGCATCAGCAGGAATATCTCGGAGATCCTGAGAAGGAATTGGGGCATTCTATCTAGGTCATTTCCAGGGGTTGAGGAATTTCGATCTCCCCCATTAATGTCCTATGGTAGACCCCGGAATCTGAGTGATGAATTGGTTAGGGCAGATATAGTCAGCCCTAAACCATGGACAGAAAGAAAGGGATGCTACCCCTGCAGGGGAAGCACCTTTAGTCATCTGAGAACAGGGAAGAAATATGAAATTAGAGACTTCTATACTTGTTCCTCCGAGTTTGTTATATATGTCCTGCAGTGTCTGTGTGGCCACCTCTATGTAGGGGAGACCACGCAGCCCTGCAAGAATAGAATCACCCAACATAGGTATACTATTCGGAAGTTGATGGCCAAAAGGGAAACGGACAGGAAGGAGGAGGTATAGTTGCTGTTTCCGGAGCATTTTGTAAGGTGTCGGCATAACATCTCACAATTACGGTTCTGTATCATTGATGGGGTTCTGCCATTGAGGAGAGGAGGTGATAGGGAAAAGCTACTGAAAAGAAAAGAACCCAAATGGATTTTCGAACTAGACACGATGGAACCGAAGGGGTTAAATCGGGAGTTCAATGTGGACTCCCTCTATTGATCTGCGTATGACTCAAAACTGTGCTGTAATATTGTAGAGTATGGTTGCCTGGCTATTTGCCGTGTTGATTTTCATAAATGTTTTTTTTATTTTAGGATTGGTTGATTTGGATTATTCGGATTTCTGGGTTTGGACCGCATCCCATCCAGAGGGAGTTTATACCATGGCTGGATCATGAAATTAGTAAGTGGTGGGATTCTGAGGTATGGTCACGGAAGGTTACAGAGTATGCCGATATTTTATTACGTTTTTTTTTACCGCGTTCACTACAGAAAGGGACATCATGGCACATGGGGTTAGTTGATTGGATATGTATGGGAACCAATTATGAACCATTAGCACCAAGGTTAATGGTGGACTACCAGTGTGTTGCAGGTTGGCATTAGTGGTCCTTTACACCCGTTAAATGGTATGAGCCGATTTACTACCTGCCCTGGGAAGGATCTGAGCAGGGCAGTTGGTAGGCTCACTAAATAATATTGGGTGCGTTTTTGAGGTTCTGTTGAGGGTCCGTGGGGAATGATGGACGTGTCTCCCCAAATGTGCCCCGCTCTGTATGTTTAGCGCCATATTATTTGATGTAATGAGCTGACTGTGACTACACGTGACCTTGCCGATAGTTTCCTTGGCCACAGAAATGAATAAGATGTAGCAAACAATGTTTTGCAAATAACTTGAGCGCTATGAAACAGGGCTACAATATTTGATATTAAGTGAGGAGTCTTTTGTTCATTGTAGCGGTCACATGATTTATCAGGGTCCGTCTGGACAGCCGTGATTGGTGGAGAGGCGGCGACCATTGATGAGGTCACTGACACGCACACGTGACCTTTGAAGCTGACGCACAGTGATGCCTTCAGTATATGACGTCCTGTGTACAAGCGCCGATGGGAAGATCTGGCGCATGCGCATTGTGAATACCGGGACGCCGGGTATATCCCCTGGATGTTTTTAAGATGCGGTCCAAAAGAATTCTGTTTCATATGGAAGATATAAATAACGTCTTGCATGTGAGGTAATAATTGTTTTAACTTGATGATGTTTTTTTTTGGGTGTAATGACTCGTGATCACATGACACAAGGTGGTGATCAATGAATTGTGGGATAAGAGTATATATGGCTGCTTGTGATAACATGATATGAGCTTGACAAACACCGCTGGGTCGAAACGTTGCTTGCACTGAGGTGGAAATAAAGATCTGAAGATTTTGATCACGGGAGTGCCGCAATATCTATTATTTCTTCGTATGAGAGGAGGACCCAAAGGCCGGGACCTAAAATTGCTGGCACCACCACAGAACAATATACCCGCGAAAGGGGATGTGAGTAGTGCTGCCGAAACTATTTTTTGCAGTGTATATCTCAGTACCAGGCACACTGTAGTGAATAAGCCCCTTTTTATAATGTCTGCCCAACACACTTTATGATGGAGTATTGTAGATGTCACTAATCTGAAATCTTTCTGTCTTTTTGAAGTTTGGGTAGTTAAAAAAGCGATTTTCAAGCCCTGCACTATTGTCACAACTGTGACTGATCCAGATAGGTCTGGGAAGAGAAGGTCACAGCGACTTGCTACTCACGATAGCTTGTGAGTTTGCTTCATGGTTCAGGGTATGTCATCCAGGTTTTGCCTTGTGAACCTTTTTGTCCTGACTGGGAGTTTGTAGGTATTCTTCTCAGGTGAGTGCTGTCTGCCACTCCCAGCTACTATATTAGTTTCAGTTTCACTTGCAGTCATTGCCAGATATAGTCCTTACTTCCAGTGCTATTCTGACCTTTGAAGGAGATCGTTTGACGGTATTGCTGTGGAGCTCGTGTCTGGCGTGGACTGTCGTTGTTGGGATCATCTTCTCTGCTCGTGACTGGATAAGTCTATCTCTGCTGGAGATTGTTTGTTTGTTTGTTACTGTCTTCCCCTGTTGTTCTCCTAGACATGAGTGATGGTGACTAGTGCTCCCATCTGCCTTTCCCCAGTCTAGTCTTCTGAGGGTCACTCAGGGTTTAGGCATCCTGCTCGCCGCACGAGTTCACACCCCGTCTAGGGTATCAGGGCAGACAGATGCCAGCGTAGGGTTTTTCAGGGGTGGCCGTTCTATTTCTCATCCGTAGATAAGGGTCCCCCTTCCCCTCCGTCTGGTGCGACACGACTGCTGCTGGGATAGCGGTCGTGACAACTATCTGTCCCTTCCTAGTGATGCCTGTCCCTGTTAGTGCTGAAGCAAACCCCTTCTTAAAAAAAAAAAAAAAAAGGTGCTGCACTGCTGTCAAACACACACCTTGAATAGGTGCTTAGAAGGCGCCAAACGTGTGGAGAAGAGACAAATACACGTGCTGCTCGACTGAGTAAAGCAAACGTCGAGCATAGCGATGTTCGTGCCGAAACAATAATCGGCCGAGCATGCTTGCTCATCACTTTACTGTACGTCTATGGTTAGCCGGTAGTAATAAACAGCCTACAGTCTCATTTCTTTGTACATCAAAAACATCTGAAAATTGTCCCTTTTTTAAGGTGCAAGCACCGCCACCAATACTAGATTGCAGGGTTGTCGTAACCATAGAGACGAGTAGTGTAAAATTTGATGAAAAAATGAATCCAGCCAGCAAAGGAAGCAATATGGATAATCATAATACAAGTAAGTGCCTTGTATTAATTTTCTCTACATAATTAATGATATTTCTTCAAGTGACACAACCCTTTTAACTGAATAAGATCAGTATATTAAAAGAAACTTAGTAACCAAAAGGCAGAGCAACAACAAAAATGGGACAATAAATGTTCTTATTGTATACCTTGACATAGTTTATTATATAGAAATATGCATCTAACTGTTTTACCATTTCTTTACTTTGGAAGATAAGTTGACAAAGTACTGCAAAGAGTTTCCATATAAATAGAAAAAATGCTATTACAGCATGCATATTCAGAACAATTTGTAGGCAATATAAAATCATTGGCGAGCCTTAAAATATATGATTGTTATACTTTCTTTTACACTCAAATGGAGAGTCCCGTAGACTGAAAAAAGTAATTTGATCACTCTTTTTTTATTTAATGCTACACTGGCTAAACTGATTTATCACGGTGTGATGCACCAGATATTGCAGTAATCTAATTCAATAAGGAATTCTTAGATCCCTTCTCTTGAAAACACAAATTTTCTCCAACATTCAGATTATAATTGAATAAATTCAGTATTGTGTTCATTACCAAATGGACACATTACATATAACATATGTTAAAAGGGATATTCGAGTGTTAATGATGACATTTATTTGTACAGAGAATAGGATGTTCAAAAAGTTTCGAACGTACATTTAAAATTTAGCTCAAAGACCTTCATTATTTCCACACAGTATCCTCTGTATAAAGAAAAAAAAAATGGTATGACCGATTTTAGTCCTGTAAAATGCATCCATAGGAGTGTTAAAATGCATCCATAGGAGAGTTGAATGTGTCTTGTGATCTGGCTTTCAGTTATGTACTGAGTTTTGTACTTCAGTTATGGCTGCTTGATCAAGAGTATGTTCTTTTTCATTTAAAGAGGAACTCCAGCATTTTTTTCCATATATTGTGCTACAAAGACTATTATCAAAAAATAATGTGGAGGGTCCTATGTATGCATTGTATGCAACATTGGACTGGCCCATCAGAGTAACAGAGGATTCTGTGGTGGGCCTAGAGTCTGATTACATTGTGGGCTCCAGAGGTCCAGGAGAAAAATTAATTTAGAGCTGCCTTTGGAGCTAATTACTTGCCAATAGACTTTATTGCTTATATGGTGGTTTGGCCCTATGAATAATTTACTTTGGTGGGCCCCAAGGTACCCCAGTCCAACCCTGCTTGTGTATATACTTGTTTTGGTTGATGTGCCATATATGGGTTGTCTGCCATCTTGATTGCTTCTTCCCTTAATGCAGCCTACATTTTCCATTATGCACATGTCTTTGCAGAGACAGAAGGTTTCATCACACTAAAGAGGGAAAGTGATCGGTGACCTAAAACTGTGTAATTTACACTGTAGATTCTGGGTGTATCCTATGTGATACAGCTTCACCCTGTCTCCCTGCCTCCTGCTTATGTGATAGTTTTTCACCCTGCGACACAAAAGACAGGAGAGCAGTATGAAGCTTATTCAAGTTTTATAAGAATTGTTACATAAAATATTACCTTCTATAGGAAGTCTCACATAAGAGTAGAAATAACAGAAAACATGTTTATGCCTTATCTATGAAAAACCACAATAAAGATTTTCTCGCACTCAGCTGGAAACTGCTGTATAAAAGGTTCCCACCCCAGGTCATTATCAAAATAAAGATACAGCAGATATTCGTTTTTACTTGTTTTGCTTTTTTATTTTGAGTAGCAATGAGGTCATATGCGGCAGTACGTGTGTGAACGTTTTCAGCTATACAAACCCTTCCTCAGACTCTGTGCCGCAGAGGTTGTGGAGGTGCAGAAGGAAGTAACACCGTACAGATTAAGGGCAAATTGCGCCAGACAAACTACTGGTGCATTTTGCCCTTAATCTGAACGGTGTTACTTCCTTCAGCACCTCCTTCTCCAAACCTTGCTGCATTCAATGATTTAAATTCAGGTGGGGAATAATTAACTGAGTACATCAGTAGGAAAGTCTTTCCTCAGTAGTCCCAAAGATGTAGTAAAATCTGAATGGTATTGGACCCAGTTAGAGACAGAGGCCTTTGTTATAGGTAATAAGGAAGAAGGCAATGATAGATCCCCCGAAGCTGTTATCATAATGAGTCATAAAGTTAATAGGGACGCACCTGTGTTCTCTATATTTATCCAATGTTTCTGCAAATCCATTTGTCCCCAGCCAGTCAATTGCGAGACTGGGAACCCCAAATAATATAACTGGATATTGGGCACACAAAAGCACACCAATCTATTTGTAGATAACAGCTGAAATTGTACCCGAGGTTTGTGATTAGCCCATACAAATGTCAACTTAACCCGGTGGGAGGTGGAGAAAAACACTTTTGGTAATGTGATTGACAATGTTCTAACTAAATATAATAGCTTCGGCAAAATTAGCATTTTGAAAGGAGCTACTTTACCAAGCCATGATACTTCAAATCTAGATAATGCCTATTTCTCTTGGAGGATGGATGTCAGAAATGATCATAATTGTTCCTATGCAGAGACTTATAAGACTTTTAAGAGTTAGTTAAAGTATTGCCTAGATACTTAATACCATCTCATTGCCAATCAAATGGGTATTTCTGCCATAGATAGTAAAGAAACTCTGCAGAAAGATATAACAGAAGAATCTGTGATTTGTGCATATTGAGTTTATAACAGGAGATTAAAGGGCATTAGTCAGCAGATTTATACCTATGATCCTGGCTGACCTGTTACATGTGCAGTTGGTAGCTGAAGGCATCTTTGTTGGTCCCATGTTCATATGTGCCTGCATTACTGAGAAAAATGATGTTTTAATATGTGCATATGAGCTTCATGGAGTAACAGGGGATTTGCTGTTACATCTAGAGGGTCTGCTTTCTCTGCAAATGCAGCACCCTTTGCACTTTGGGCCAGGTGTGAGGATGTTTTCACAGCCTGGCTCTGTCGATCAAAGTGCAGAGGGCGTGGCAGTTGCAGAGAGAACGGAGCCTCTAGGTGTAATGGCAACATCCCTATTCATTTGCATATATTTAAACTACATTTTTATCAGCGATGGGGGCACATATGAACATGGGACCAACACAGATGCCTTCAGCTGCCAAGTGCACATGTAACAGGTCAGCTAGTTTCATAGGTACAAATCTGCTGACAGATGCTCTTTAAGCCAAATTGTATAACCATGTAGTCCCTGATTTTCTGTGCTAAATTTTCCATGGACAAAATTAATATAAGGGGGGACAGGGGACATCCTTGGTATGTTCAGTTTGTTAGATGAAAGTGATCTGATTAAGTGCTATTGGTGAAGACTCTAGGACTGCAAAGGCATACGACCAATTAATGTAGTCAATTGTCAAGAGATAGCAAAAGTGAAAGAGCCTATGCTTTTTCCAATTAATGAAATTATCAGGGCCCTGTGTACCTTTCACAAAGTCTACCTGGTCTTTTCTGATTAGGCCTGGTAGGAAGTAGCAAGTCTTAAAGCAATTCGTTTAGTATAAAGTTTGATGTCAATGTTGAGTAGGGAGATTGATCCGTAGTTTTGGGGAATGTCAGCAGTTTTATCTAGTTTGAACAAGGTTACAATTAAGGTATCTCTATAGAGTGATCACTTCTAGTACATGTCATAAACATAGGGACAGAGAATACTGTGGAATGTTTTAGCGTATTCATTGCCCAGTCCTTCCGGACCGGAAGATTTAAGGGATTTAATGAGAGCTTGAATCTATATGGACATTTAGAGAGATCAGTTGGTCATCTGTTAGTATGGGCAAATTGGTTATTTAGAAAGGATTGAATTTCTTGGTTACTAGCCATGTGAAAAATTGGATCATCTTGTAAATTATATAAGGATTGTGGTAAGGTGCAGGGTGCCGTCGTGGATGGCAGGTATGTGTCACCGAGGTTCATAGCCTCGGTGAGGTAAGAGCCGTTTTTGTTGATGTCAGCAGCAGCTAGTGCTACTGACATAGTTGTTAAATAGCATGGCTGCAAAGCCGATCCGGGCCGGCTCTTACCGGGAGCAGCTAAAGTGTAGGGTGGGTGGCTGCTCCCCACGACCCAGTCCTGGTTTTGGGCTGTGTTTAAAAACACAGCCAGCACCAGCAGGTGGTGTGATTGTCCTGGAGCTGCTGTTGGCTTTGGAATCATTTGAATTTGGGAGTTCTCTGGGCTGGAAGCAAGAGCCCAGCAAGGAGGAGTGCAGACGGCCTGGAAGCCTGACGTTGACTGTCTTGCGGCTGGACTGACAGCCAGGCGTGAATCCGCACCTAAACCTCCCAGGTGACTGGAACCTGTATTTGACTTTTTGTTTTGCCTCACGTTTTTCTGCTGGGTGTGAATTAACCCCAAGTGACTGTATGCTGTTTATGTTGTGCAAGGACTCCTTTTGCCTCTGTACTGCACCCGCACCGCTATCTACCAGAGCGACTCCCCACAGGATGTATTAAAGTATTTAATATAATTGGCTATATCTTGAGGTCTATATAGTTTTGAATAGTGATAGAAGTATGGGATCCTTGATTTAGTGCATTTATATTTTAAATTAGATGCAAGAAACCTCCCAACTTTGATGTCCTGGGAACAGCATTTAGCTTTGGTTCTTTTTAATTGGTGATGCCTTAAAGTGAGAATTTGCTGCGCTTGGTGTGTGGTCTGTAATGCTTTGTTGCACATCTTCAAATTCAGAATATCTGCCAGAAGCTGTGAGCTTTATCTCTTTCTTAATAAAGTGACCAAGTTTGATAAAAATACCTAGTGTCACAGCCTTATGAGCATTCCGCGGTATGCTACGATTTGATATAGATATTTTTTTTTTGTTGATGAAACATACTTTAAGGTCAGAAAGGATTTGAGAGTTTTAAAGAGGATGAGATAAATTATAAGTATTGTTCCTCCAAACTTATGTAGGTGGGTGGTTATACTATTCTGAGATGGTTAATTATATTGATGCAAGATCCGAACAAGAAATCATTTCAGTGGTACAAGTTGTAACAAATCCCCATCAGCAAGAAAAATATCTATTCTCGAATATCTGAATAAAACGAGTATTCTTCCTCAGTGCTATGGATTGTTCACCACACATTGTATAGCTCTTCTCACAACCGAGTTCTGCTTAAAGATGGAGAAGATGTTTTACAGGATGGATAAGGCATAGATAAATCTGGGCATATATTAATATCACAGGAGAACAGTAAGTTGCCTTTCCAGTGTTTTCAGGTAATTCTTAGAAATGTATAAAAGAATGACAATTGGTTCGCATTAGGGTCACAAAGGGACATTAAGATACCATATAGGCAATATTATTTATAGTGCAAATAGATATAATATAGGGACCTTTAAGATCTATGATTTCTTTTTGGCATTGGAATGTTACAGAGTTCCTTATAGAAATTAGTACTCCTCTAGAATTAAATATGAGGTTTGACTGGTAAATCATAGAAAAGATGGGATTTTTAAGTTTTTCAGTACATGGGTCTCCTGTGCACAGAATATATTGCATTTTAATGACTTTGGTCCACATAGATTTCCGTTTCTGGGGGATATGTACCCTTTAATATTCATAGAAGCACTCCTCACATAATGAAAACTGCCACATAGATTAATAGCGATAGATATAAGATCATCATGAGAGATGAGCGAATTTCATATTTTGGTAAAAGCAGAATTTCATTATGGATTCCGTCACCACGGACCAAAACGCAGTTCTATGACGGAATGCATAACGGAATGCCTTTAGAGGCATTCTGTTACTTATTCCATCATAATAGAAGTCTATGGCCTGTATAACAGAAACGGGACGGATCCGTTTTGCAACCCATAGATTTCTATTATGACGGAATGAAAAACAGAATACCTATAAAGGAATTCCGTTATGCATTCCGTCATAGAATTGCGTTATGGTCCGTGGATTTGCTTGGTAACGGAATCCATAACGCAATTCTGCTTTTACCAAGTGTGAACAAATTTCAAAATATAAAACTTGCTCATCTCTAATCATCATTATCTGACTGTACACACTGACAGAAAACCTGAAATACTTAAAAGGGGGAAAAAAGAAAAAAAAAGCTGATGTTCGAGAATGGGTGAGATATAAAAAGTAAATCCGGCATGAAAGACGAAGAAAAAAAAACAAGTCTCTGAAGTCTGTGCCTCACAAGAGGAAGATAATACAGTACCTCAGTGCCCAAATGAGGTTACACTTATGCCCAATATGCAGGAACATGGACTGATGACCGTTGGTCAGTAAAATCTCATTTGTAGATAATATTGTGCTGGTGAAGAGTAGTTGTTGTACCTACTGTAATTGACATCTTAGCTATAGGGTGGCTGCTGAAAGATCAGTATAAGGAAAGACCTGTTGATATGGATGTGGAAGTGGGTTTAGCTTTAAGACACGCGTGCAAGCCCAAAGGGACTAGACTATTGCCTAATACACACAAACAATAAGCAGGCAGTACTCCAAAAATAAAAATAACTGTCTTTTTTTCACCCATGAGGATACGCGATGTTTCGGCTCAACCCTAGAGTCTTTCTCAAGCAGTTCGATATATATACAAAGTGCATGTGCATTATATCAAGAGTCAATATACAGTACATAATTAATCATAAATCACTAAAAATAAAAGTGTATACAGTTCCATAAATGTGCAAAAGTGTCATATTCCAACATTATACGTTGTTGAAATTCATATAAATGATTGCCAAATTCATCCCTCCTTTCCCTAAAATTAGAATAAAAAGAAATAAACAGTTGGGGTTAGAATATGGTGATGCAAAGAAAAAATATTTTTTTTGCCAAAGTTTTTTTTTTTGTAATAATATGCAAGAAAAACTATATAAATGTGATATCAATGTGATCATACTGACCCGGAGAATGAAGATAAGAGGTCAGCTTTACCACATAAATTATGCATAAACCAAAACAATAAAACTGTGGCAGAATTATTTATTTTATTTTATGTTTCTAATTCCACCCCATTTTTTCCAGCTTCCCACTACATTATATACAAGTAGAAATGGTGTCATTAGAAAGAACAGCTTGTCCTGCAAAAATCAAGCCCTTATATGGCAATGTGGATGGAAAAATTAAGTTATGGCTGTGGAAAAGCTGGGAGTGAAAAATGAAACTGACAAACTGGAAAATGGCCCAGTCCTGAAAGAATTAATTCCCACAATGGGACCTTTACTTTTAAAGCAGTGGATCTCAAACACGTGGCCCGGGGGCCGCATATGGCCCTGAGGCACTTATCTGTGGCTTGCAGCCCACAAGTCCGTCAGCTCATGCTGGGCCACGGGAGCCAATGGCTCCTATCCCGCCGTTCAGCCTCATAGGGCACAAGCCAATAGAACTGAAGCTGATGAGGCAGTAGAGTGGTGTAGTAGGTTGCGATGACATTAGTGTGACCTTGTGTGCGGGGTGATTACGTCATAATCGGAGACTTTAATGCAGGCTGGAGACCCACAAGCCTACCATGCAAGTTTTCAGATGTTCAAAGAGGGACAGTTATGGCTGTGTGTGTCAATCACTGTCTGAGGTGGGTAATGGCTGCAGTAAGGGCCTTTTTTTGTAATTGACAAAATCCAAGAATGCAGAAAGCTGCAAAACAGTGTTTCAGAAAATAATCACAATCCACACAAGACCACTCCATTTAAAGTACATTTACATATTCAGATACAGTGCATCATCACAGTTTTACAGCACAAATTTATATGCATTATCCATAGCAATTGAAAAACCTGCAGCATCTGAATACAGTCCAATACACTCCATTAGTATTTATTAGTGATGAGCCTGATGCAATATTCGGATTCGCGATATTTCGCGAATATTTGGCCGAATATTCATCATAAATTCATGATTATTTTCTTGATTGCCAAAATCGGCAATGTAATATTCGTGTAATGCACGCGCACAACAGGCGTGGGTCACTATTGCTACATTTTTCAAGCTTCTAGAAGTTTCCTGAGACTGGAGAAAATGGTTGGCACGGCAGAACATTACAATAGCTTTATATGCAGATAGAGTGCTCTGATATATTCCTAATTGTGCAAATCGGCAATTAATGATGTGCATATTTTTGCGCAATCCGTTCAACTTCACATTTTAGCAGGTCTGACAACATATTAGTGATTGGTGCACTAAGTATTGTTGTGAACTTGCCTGTGGCATGTATGTATGGACAGCAGAATCTATCACACTACCAGACACCCTGCACTGGAACCTATCCACTACACTATATCACTATCTAAACTACACTGACTATCTCCCACTAACTATCAGTAATATACAGTGTATATATATATATATATATATATATATATATATGTTATGTGCTAACTAACTAACTAACTAACTAACTAACTAACTATCTAATGTAATCTGACACAGTAAAGCACAGAGCACAGCAATGACACTGCTGTCTCTCAGAACTGAAGAAAAAAAAAAAGCTGAAAATGGCTGCTGGTGAGGTTCTTATATAGTAAAGGGGCAGGCAACTTTCCTATTGGTTGTTAGGGTTGTTGCTAAGCTCAGACAAAGACATTGCAGCCTTCTCATTGGCCAACAGGCAAGAAGCAGGTAGGAATCATGGCCATGGGTTCAGAGGGAAAGAAAATCTAGAATATTCGCGAATACGAATATATAGCACTATATAAGTGCGATATTCGCGATAAAAATTTGCGATCCGAATATTCGCACCCAACACTAGTATTTATCCACTGAAGGAGATCAGCTCAAGTGGCGAGGTTGAGTGTTCACACACGAAGTCTGTGACATTTCGAGGTTCATGGCCTCTTCCTCTGCGACTCTTAAAAGGTATGCCCATCTCTAATGGCAATGTTGGGGCATCAGGAAGATAATGTAAAAATGAAGAATCTAAACTGTCTGTGTGTAAAAGTCTTCAGAGACATATAGCAAAACAAAGAGAAAGACTATATAGACAAAATCAAACATCCAGAATCCAAAAATATAGTTAAAAAATTGTATACAATGTAAAACCCTATGAGGGACCAGAATCCTCCCCTACATAAAAGCGTACTTCTGGTTTAGCAATAAGAGCCATAAATCCAGACATTTACAATAACCATACATATGTTAATAATGCAATGAAACATGACATCTAGTGATGAGCGAGCACATAGCGATATTCGTGCGCTCGGCCGAACACCCGAGTATAATGGAAGTCAATGGGAGACAACCAGGCACCCCCTGCTCGGATGAAGAGAGGGTGCCTAGTCCATTGGAAAAGGTCAGAAAGTGACAGAAACACCACCAAAATGGATCTGGAACAGTATGGGGACCATGTCTGAGTGCATCTTGGACTCCAATGTCGCTGCTGGGAACCATATTGTCCTAGGTGTCCGCCACTTTTACATCTCGACAAAATCCCACCCTAAATCCCGCCTCCTAAAAAAGAAAAAGATATTTTTACAGGTAAAATTGTTAGGAAACATAGAAAACATTCTTTCCTGGATATTAAATTGTATATACAGTGCAAATGCTGCCAAAAATTACAAGGAAGAAGCACTCCAATAAAGCCTGTATATCGCATAAAGGAGGGGCTCATTCACATGGTGATACAATTGTTCAGGTACACTCATAAAGCCTATGCACTAAGTGAAAGGGCTGGCAAAAATAACAAGAAACCGACACTCCAATACACCATTTATTACACATAAAGGAGGGCATCAAACACACCCTTGAAAAATTATGATTGATGGCCTGCTGGTGACCCTCAAAACATTTGGAGCAAGGGCCTGCTGGTTACCCTATAAAACATTATAGTTGAGGGCCTGAAGGTGATCGGACGCTCTAAAAAATTGTAGGGAGAGCTTGAAGGTGAGCAAACTCCATAAAACATTGCAGTGATGGCCTAGACGTGAGCAGACCATATAAAACATTAGAGGTGAGAGACTGAAGCCGAGCGAACCCCATAAAACATTGCAGTGATGGCCTACAGGTGTGCAGACCATGAAAAGCATTGGAGGTGAGGGCCTGAAGCAGAGCGAACCCTACAAAACATTGTAGTGAGGGCATATATATTCTGTATGGAAGAGAAGGCGGAGGAGAAGGCGGATGAGAAAACTAGATTCAAACATATACCCTTTTTTTTGCAGTGAAAAGGGTGCATCTGAATCTTGTGGATTGAGTACATTATAAAGCATACATTTAAATTGCATTTTTGTTCCTCATTATCTCAGCTTTCCTCTGGTGGAGTTGAGTCAGGGGCAATCCAGGCCTTGTTCATTTTTATCTAAGTCAACTTGTCAGCATTATTAGTGGACAAGCGGATACGCTTATCTGTTATAATGCCACCAGCAGCACTGAATACACGATCAAACAATATGCTAGCTGCACAGCAGGCCAGCACCTCCAAGGCTTAGAGCGCAAGTTCGTGCCACGTGTCCAGCTTGGACACTCAGTAGTTGTAAGACACTGAGGGATCATATAGGACACTGCCACTGTTTGCAATGTATTCCTTCACCATCTTCCAAAACTTTTCCCTTCTTGTAGAACTAGGCTTTGATTCAGGGTTAGGTTCCTAGTGGGGTGTCATGAAAGTGTTCCATGCCTTGGAAAGTGTTGCCCTGCCTCTGTTGGAACTACTGTGTGTTCCCCTTGTCTCCCTTCCTCAGTTGCCTAAGGAAGTATGCGAGGGTGGCGGGAAAGACAGCCTAACATGAAGTCAGCCATGTGTGCCAGAGTACCAATGGGCAAGACGTCAATGTCAACTTCAGGATGACTCTCCATACCATCATCATCCTCCTCCTTTTCTGCCCATCCACGCTGAACAGATGGAATTAAAGTTCCATGGGTACTAGTCTCTGTAGCAGAGGCAAGTGCCTCCAGCTCCTCCTCCTCCTCTTCTTCATGGCCTAATTAGCGCTGAAAAGACGAACTGGGAGAGGTCTGGCTATCACCCTGTGTCATCTCCTCCCCCATTACCTCATCTGCCACATTCAAAGCATCCTCCTGAATTGTGACCAGCGATCGTTTGAGTAGACACAGCAGTGAGATGGTTACAATGATAATAGCCTTATCGCCACTAACCATCTGTGTGGATTCATCAAAGTATTTTAAAACCTCACATAGGTCTCACATCAATGCTTACTCTTCGCTTGTGAATAGTGGCAGTTGACTGGAAAGGAGATCACCATGTTGCTGCTGGTATTCCACAACTGCCCTCTGCTGTTCGCAAAGCGTGGCCAACATGAAGAACGTAGAGTTCTATCGCATGCTCACGTCGCACAACAGTGGGTGAGCTGGAAGCCGCAATCGCTGCTGCAGCGTTGACAGACCGGCTGAAACTGTGGACGACTTTTGGAAATTGGCCCACAAGCCTTCACTAGTAGCTCCTGCAAATTGGGGTAGGTTTTGATAAACCACTGAACCACTAAGTTTAAGACGTGGGCTAGGCATGGAATGTGTGTCAGGTTGCCAAGCTCCAAAGCCGCCACCAAGTTACGGCCATTGTCAGACACAACCATGCCTGTTTGTAGGTTGAGTGGCGAGAGCCACAGCTCGGTCTGGTCCCTTATACCCTGCCACAGCTCTGCGGCGGTGTGCTGTTTGTCCACTAAACAGATCAGCTTCAGCATGACCTGTTGACGCTTACCCACAGCAGTGCTTCCAGCTAGCGACTGATGGCTGACTGCTATTGGAGGTCAAAGTGAAGGAGGACACGGTGGAGGAGGAGAAGTAGGGGCTGGAGCCAGTAACACAGCTGCTGGCGGAGACCCTGATGGACGTAGGGCCCGCAATCCTGTGCATGGGTAGCACCTTCGCCATCCCAGGGTACGACTTACTCCCTGCCTCCCCAACATTCACCCAGTGTGTGGTCAGGGAAATGTAGCATCCCTGGCCACGAGCACTTATCCATGCATCCGTGGTGAGATGGACCTTCCCAGTAAGTGCGTTAGTCAGGGCACGGGTGATGTTCTGGGACAAATCCTGGTGTAAGGCGGGCACGGCACACTGTGAAAAATAGTGTCGTCTGGGGACTGTGTACCGAGGGACAACCGTTGACATCAGGCTACATAATGTCTCAGTGTCCACAAGCCTAAATGGCAACATTTCAAGGGCCAGTAATTTTGAAAGTTGCCCATTCAGTGCTATAGCCTGTGGGTGGGTATTTGCGCTTGTGTTCAAATGCCTGTGTTATCGACATTTGGACACTGCGCTGGGACAGGGAAGTGGATGTTGTTGGTGACGGTTTATGTAAAGGTCCAGGTGCAGGGCGAGGAGCATCTGGGCCAGTGGCTTCGACAGGGGATTGGCCAGCAGTGCGTAACACAGGGGAAGTGGAGGCAGGGGTGTTACCCACAGATGCAGAGTGTGGACCCAGGAGTTCGGGCCACTTATTAGGGTGCTTGGATGCCATGTGACAGCACAGGTTGCAAATTACCCCTCTTTTGTCGGTTGCGCTTTACTCAAAAAAGCGTCATACTGCGGAACACCTACGCCTTGTCAAGGTAGATTAACGCATGGGAGTGCTTAGTGTAACTGTTGCAGTCCTGTTTGGTGTGGGCCAACGTCTCCCTTTTGCAACTCTACTGCCTCTTCCAGTCTGTTGCGGTGCTACGGATCCCTCCCCCTCTTTACTGCTGTCCTCACTTGGCTTTTCACCTTCACATGTTGGGACAGTGACCTCATCGTCCACCACCTCCTCTTCCACTTCCTCACTCTGCTCATTCTCCTGACTGGACCTAACCACCTACTCAGTGATTGGCAACCTTCTCTCATTATCATCCACCTTGTGAAAGAATGATTGCCTTTCACCACCGTTATCTTCTTGAGACTGTGAAGGCTCAAGAGGTGTGGAATCAGGGCACAATATCTAAGGTACCTCTTTAAGCATGCTTGGCGAGAGAGCCAAACCAAGTACTGGCGATTAAAAGAGGTCATGGGAATATCAGAGTGTGGGTTCGCTTGTTTGGCCAGACATGACATGGTGGGAGGAAGGTGGTTGATCAGACTCTTGGCTACAGAAACTGGACTTCGTGGAAGAGAGGGTGATGCTTAACCGACTGGAAGCATTAACTTCTGAAATCCAACCGACCACCTGCTCGCACTGATCCGACTTGGACAGTGTTGTCCTGCGCCACCCAGCTAACATGGACATGAAGCTGGGTAAGGTGGATTTTTTTGTTTTTTCTGGTGCACTGGCAGCAGGGACAGTTTCATTGCGCCCACTTCCACCTCCCTTTCTGCTCACCTTCTTCATAATAATGGTTTTGTCTGTAGATGTAGTGCAGATTGTTTTACTGTCCGCTAAAGACACATTTTTCTGATGCAGGACAGTACTGGATTCAGAAAAATACATCTTTTGGGCTCTACACTAGCCCAGACATAATGTAATTTTTACAATACACACTGTATTGGCTTGCTATAAAGTACTTAATACAGGAAAATACAGATTTTGGGGACTGCACTAGACCAAAGATAATGTAATTTTGACAATACACACTCTATTGGCTTCCTGTAGGGTACTGGATACAGAAAAATAAAGATTTACGGCAGTACACTAGGCCACAGATAATGACATTTTTACAATACACACTCTATTGACTTGCTGTAATGTACTGGATAAAGAGAAATACACATTTTCGGCACTACACTAGGCCACAGATAATGAAATTTTTACAATACACACTGTATTGGCTTGCTATAATGTACTGATACAGAGAAATACAAATTTTCGGCACTACACTAGGCCACAGATAATGAAATTTTTACAATACACACTGTATTGGCTTGCTAAAATGTACTGGATACAGAAAAGAAAATATTTTCGGCACTACACTAGGCCACAGATAATGAAATTTTACACTACACACTGTATTGGCTTGCTGTAATGTACTGGATACAAATAAATACAATTTGTCAGCCCTACACTAGGCCACAGATAATTACATTTTTACACTACACACTTCCTTGGCTTGCTATAATGTACTGGATACAGAGAAATACAAATTTTCCTCTGGAGGCACGTGACGGCATGACGTAGAGACGTTCGCGCCGTACCTCCCACCCCCTCCTCCTTCCTCCTCCGTGTACTACATGGCGAGTCCGGCATGTGGCATGTCTTCACCGAGTAAAGAACTGCTGGATTCGACCCTGACTCTTAAGCCGACTATTACCTATGGAGAGCGGGTGACTGCACAGTGGTGAAGTCCACAAGGATTGCTGCCGCGGAGGAGACACACCGGATCGTGTTGTGCTGGGTGTCTTTGCTTTTAGTCTGTGTGGTACGTTGTTATCAGTCTGTGTGCACTGCGAGGCGTGAACCTTGTACACTGGGAGACGTGGAACAGATCGTGCCTTTCATGGATATTTTTCATTCGTTGGATGTATCTCCTGCTCGCCACGTTGAGGATCTGAATCTGCACTAGCTGAAGAGTTGCATGGAGGCCATTAATTATTAACTTTATTAAGTCTACTGCCCGCACAAGCATATCTGCACATGCACTTTATGAAACTCTTTATGAAATTTAGACTGTTTCAGCTTACCCTCTCACAGCTTTTATTGTCAGCTTCACTGCCTCTTGGTGCCGAGAGGCGAAAATTAGGTGGTCTGCTGGGCGGAAAAATATCAGAGCTGTTAACGCGGGATCTAAGAGGCTTGAGAGGCTGACGTGAACTTTGTGCATTGGGTGATGTGAAGCAGACTGTGTTTTCAAGCATGGAGGCCATTAATTATAAACTTCGTTAAGCCTATTGCCCGCATGCATATGTACTTTATGCACTTTATGAATTCCTGTCTGAAATTTGGACTATTTATTACTGCACTGGCACTTTATGACTTTGCATTCGTCTACTGAGGCTTATTCAGCTTGACCTCTTATAGCTTTATTTTCAGCTTTATGAAAACTGTAACTGCCAGCCCGAGGTGGTAAATTACCAAAGGAATACTAGAGTTACAAACGCGGGACTTAGGAGGCTTGAGAGGCCCGGCGCAAACACTGGTTTACTTCGCATATGAATTTAAGAGACTTTTGGCTTATAGATATATGAATTGATACTATTATAGTAATTTATTTTTCTTTCTCTTTTGCTAATTTGCACATTGTATACTTTTGCGCAAGTCCCATGAAAAAAGTTTAGTCAGGGGCGCTGGAGATAGTAAGCTTCTGCTTCAGGACTTCTTTCTATAGCCTCTTTAAGGGTCCGTTTGTAAGAATTGCCCGCCCTACGTGCTCTGCGTGAAGGGAATACTGATAATAGATGGGGTAGGGTAAAATGCCTCCTAAGAGCCAACCCTGTAACCCTGAAAGTCGCTCAGGGGTAAGATAACCGAATTGGAGGGCTGCTCACGACGGTCGAATCTACGATTTATAGGCTTCCCAGAGGGAGTAGAAGAAAACAATGCTACAGAGTTTAAACAAAAATGGCTAACCTCTAACTGTGGGGAGAAAAGTTTCTCTTCTTTTTTTTAGATAGAACGAGCGCATTGTGTACCCAGTGGACGACACCCTCCTGGGGGGGACGCCGCGGGCAATTCTGGCGAGGTTCTCTTCACAAAGAGATTGAGATAGAGTAACAAGATGGAGAAGAGAGGCTAAGGATGTGTATTATAATGGTGTCGGAATACAGATATACCCTGATTTTTCAAAAGAGACACAAATAAAAAGGAGAGAATACCGAGAGTTAAAAAAAGATTAATAACAGCGAAAATACTATATTCAATGTTGTATCTGGCGAAGATGCACATTGTCTTTAAAGACAAAGTGTACTTCTATAATTCCCCTGAGGAACTTGCAAAGTGGATGGAAGAGCAGGGTGTATAAGGCTCACAAAGGAGGAGTTGGGTGAGGTGGTGGGAGGGTGTGGTTAAATAGAGACCTGTACGGATTGCTACCTGAAGGGTCAAGTGGGGGTTGGGGGTGAGGGTTCGGCAGTGGGGGGGATGGGGGGGTGGGAGGTAATCCGACATTGCACTGTTATGATAAGAATACACTGGCCCAGGGTAAAGGAAGATGTAGGTAAATGCAGCTTTTTTTTCCTTTTCTCTTCTTTTTCATGATGCCTTCATGCTTGTTCTGTTTAAATGGGTGCCGAAGGGACAGCTTATAGAATAATGGTCTGGAATGTGCGGGGCATAGCAGATAGGACTAAAAGGATTCTTATTAATGATATTATTATTAGACACCTACCTGCTATAGTCTGTCTGGTCGAAACTCATTTAACTAACAAAAGACACAGTGGATTGACTGACGAAGTGGTCCAAGCTGCAATTCCACTCAGTGTTTTCAAATAATGCACGAGGCGTATCTGTACACATTCATCACAGGGTGGAGTTCCAGCTGTTGGATCAAGAGGTGGACAGGGAGGGACGTTATATATTTCTGCATTGTATGTGGTATGGACTAAAGTGCCTGTTGGCCTTCGTGTATGTTGGCCCCCCCCCCCCTTTGCACCCCAGGTGTTGGTTAGACTGGCAGAATACATACGTGGGAAAGAGAAATGCCCCGTGCTTGTCATGGGGGACTTTAATATGGTAATTAATCTCGAAAAGGATAGAAGTTCCACAAGTCAAAACGCACATATTAATGAAAAAGGGGATACAAGACTGTCCAGGATTTGTACAGAATTAGGCCTTGTGGATGTATTAGTAGTAGAGCATTTCAGATCACACTCCAATCTTATTAGGATTAAGGTAACAACAAAGAAAGTGGATATAATGAAGATAAACGCCCATTGGTTTAATATATTGCAGGATTATGGAAAAATTTGTGAGGAAATTAGGGAATTCTGGGAAATAAATAAAGACTCTATGCATATAATTATGTCTGGGACTCTCTAAAAGCATACATAAAAGGTTCACTGTTTGCTAAGATATACAAAATTAAAATTACTTACAGAGAAAAAGGAGAGCAGTTAGAAAGCAAGATTCAAGAATTACAATGGGCAAGAGATAAAATAATGTTAGTATTCAACAGGAACTCAAAGAAGCTATTAAAGAATATAATAAATATCTCCAAAATAAGGCACAACAGAAGAGTTTTTTTAATGGGCAAAGGTATTTTTGCGAGGGAGGTAAGCCTGGACGCCTCCTTGCGTCTCTTGTACAAAATTCAAAAATGACGACAAGAATCTCTGCAATAAAGCAAAAAGGGACCGTAAGTTCAGACGAGGAGAAAATTGCGCAGACTTTTTCAGAGTACTATACCTCATTATATAAGTCAGAAATGGGTACTATAGATAAGGAGGTGAGGGGATATCTTGCTGATGTTGAAATGCCTGCATTGAGTGATAGGTAGAGAGCCTCGCTAAATTCTCCTATACAGCTCTCTGAGTTGTGGGATGCGTTGCGGATAGAGATGAACGGACTTTTTTTTAATGTTCGCTCATCTCTAGTTGCGGACTATCACAGGTAATTCTGCTCCCGGATCGGACAGATTGCCATTTGAGCTGTACAGACGGCTTGGTGATGTTCTCCTCCCTTGCCTTATGCAGGTGTTGTCGAATGCTTGGGGGGAAGGATGTATTATTATTACCCTCATATTAAAAAAAGATAAAGATCACACAGATGTAAGTGCATACCATCTGATATCTTTATTAAACACGGACTATAAGATATTTGCACAGGTCCTTTCAAACCGATTAAAACGGATAATAGGTAAAATAGTACACCAGATCAAACAGGATTCGTACCCAAAAGGCACGCTCAGATGGGTATTCGCAGGACGCTGGCGAGTATCCATGCGGGCGAGGGAGAGGACTGCTCCATCCTGTCATTGGACGCCGCACAGGCATTCGACAGGGTGGAGTGGTGTTTTCTATGGCAGACAATGGCAAAAGTGAATCTAGGTGATAGATATATAAACTGGGTTAAATTGCTGTATAACAACTCAACGGCGAAAATAAATATAAATGGCAGAAATACGCAATCTATATCATTGCAGTGGGGTACACGTCAAGGCTGCCCCTCTCCCCCATGCTTTTCGCCATCTTCCTAGAGCCACTTGCATGTAGAATAAGAGATGAAAAGCGGATTGAGGGATTTGGTACTGAGAGCAAAAGAAGTAAAATCAGCCTATACGCGGACGACATCTTGCTATATTTACAAAATGGGTATGATGCCCTACGACACGTGATGTCGGTAATAGATGGCTATGGTTCAATCTCAGGTTTCAAGATTAATTGGGGAAAGACAGCTATGCTGTCTTTCAATAAAAATATTGTTAATATGCAGGCTCCAATTAAGATCCTCTCGTTAGAAGACTCTATTGATTACTTAGGGGTAAAGATAAGCCCTAATGTGCAGGATTATTATAAGTTAAATATTGTACCACTTATAAAAACAATCAAGGAGAAAACACAAATATGGCAAAAGATGCTGAGGCCACAGACAGACAGAATGGCAATATTTAAAATGGTGCTTTTACCTAAAATTCTTTACAAGATTACAGCGTGCCCCATATGGATAGGTGACGATTTCTTTATGTAATAGAACGCATTTTAAATGATTTAATATGGAGACAAAAAAGAGTCAGGTTAAAACAAAAATGGCTGGGGCTATCGAGTGAAGATGAAGGCTTGTCATTTCCCTATATTCAGGGATATTAACTAGCTGCTCAACTAAAATGGTGGATGGAGATGGAGGAAACTGAATTAAATCTATATACCTGCGGTTTTAAAAGGCAAAAAAAAGATATTTTTACGGTGCCGGAGTCTGTTTTTTTTCTAAACTGGGGAATAAATGTGCGCTTAGAAACGGAATAAAAAAAACGTGGGATAAATTGAAATCACTTATGGGTATAACATGCCCTTTGGCATGCACGCCATTATGGCATAATAAAAATCTCACTGAGTTTTGTAAAATAGATGATTCAGGATATTGGGAAAAAAGAGGAATAAATAGGTTATCGCAAATTGTTTACAAGGGAGAACTAAGGCCCTTAGAAGAATTGATGGGAAACAAAATTGGGTATATGGAAAAATATAGATATGCACAATTAAGGCACGCGTTTTTCCACACAGAGGATAAGACTCAATTACACGTTATTACACATTGTTTTGTAGATTTTTGTCTAATGCATATGGCAAATAAGACTACTGCCTCACAGATGTATAAGAAAATCATAGAAAATATATTAAAAGATACAGAACGTACATGGGAGGTAAAATGGGAGAGGGATATAGGATCTGGGAAAACCCTTGAGTGGCAGGAAATATACAGAAACATAAAAGAGGCCTCCATCTCTAGTGGCCACAGGCTTGTACAATTTAAGATTCTCCACCAAATCTATTATACTCCACTGGCTCTGTCTAAATATTATAAAGACCGCGTTACTGGATGTTGGAAATGCGGGAGAAGAAAGCAGATCTCATCCATATGTTCTGGACCTGCCCACATATAAAAAAAATTTGGTCTCAGGTTAAGGAGGTATCAATGCGTAAGTCCCCAATAGAACTTGATTGGGATCCTGCTTTTGTAATATTAGGAAACATCCCTACAGAATTAAAACCGCATTAGTACCTAAAACAGTTTTGGTTAAAACTGGGTACACAGACAACTCCTAATGTAAGTAAAAGGTCTATTCTTGTTGAGAAGGTCAAAGAGTATGAAAAGATTGCAGCTAATAGCGAGAAACAAAAAAGAAACTGGAGTAGCATATGGCATCATTGGAAATAAAAGGGAAGAAACTTCTGAGGTTGAGGTTGAAGACTGTAACAGTGCAATGTCGGTGATGGGGTGAGTGGAGGGGGTTTTGTGGGTAGGTCTCTCTTTTGATTTCAATAGTATGTTGTATTGTATTATATTATTGATGAAATATGAATTTATCTTATTGTGGTTAAAGTTAATGCGCTCTACAAAATGTAAAATGCAAAATGTTGAATATATGTATGTTCTTTTTTATACTCCTTATTGGAAAAATAAAATTACACACTCTATTGGCTTCCTGTAGGGTACTGGATACAGAAAAATAGAGATTTACGGCAGTACACTAGGCCACAGATAATGACATTTTTACAATACACACTGTTTTGGCTTGCTGTAATGTACTGGATACAGAGAAATACAAATTTTCGGCACTACACTAGGCCACAGATAATGAAATTTTTACACTACACACTCCATTGGCTTGCTATAATGTACTGGATACACTAGGCCACATATAATGAATTTTTTTTAAAATACATACTGTATTGGCTTGCTATAAAGTACTGGATACAGAAAAATAAATATTTTTGGAACTACACTAGGACAGAGATAATGAAGTTTTTACACTACACACTGTATTGGCTTGCTGTAATGTACTGGATACAGAGAAATACAAATTTTAGGCACTACACTGGGACACAGATAATGATTTTTTTATAATACACACTGTATTGGCTTACTGTAATGTACTGTATACAGAAAAAAAAATATTTTCAGCACTACACTAGGACAGAGATAATGAAATTTTTACACTACACACTCCATTGGCTTGCTATAATGTACTGGATACAGAGAAATACAAATTTTCAGCACTACACTGGGACACAGATAATGATTTTTTTATAATACACACTGTATTGGCTTACTGTAATATACTGGATACAGAGAAATACAAATTTTCGGCACTACACTAGGCCACATATAATGAATTTTTTTTTAAAATACACACTGTATTGGCTTGCTATAAAGTACTGGATACAGAAAAATAAATATTTTTGGAACTACACTAGGACAGAGATAATGAAGTTTTTACACTACACACTGTATTGGCTTGCTGTAATGTACTGGATACAGAGAAATACAAATTTTCGGCACTACACTGGGACACAGATAATGATTTTTTTTATAATAAACACTGTATTGGCTTACTGTAATGTCCTGTATACAGAAAAAAAAATATTTTCAGCACTACACTAGGACAGAGATAATGAAGTTTTTATACTACACACTGTATTGGCTTGCTGTAATGTACTGGATACAGAGAAATACAAATTTTTGGCACTACAGTAGGCCACAGATAATAAAATTTTTGCACTACACACTCTATTGGCTAGCTGTAATCTACTGGATACAGAGAAATACAAAATTTTGGCACTACACTAGGCCACAGATAATGACATTTTTTAAAATACACACTGTATTGGCTTGCTATAAAGTACTGGATACATAAAAATAAATATTTTTGGAACTACACTAGGACAGAGATGATTACATTTTACACTACACACTGTATTGGATTGCTGTATTGTACTGGATACAGAGAAATACAAATTTTTGGCACTACACTAGGCCACAGATAATAAAATTTTTATAATACAAACTTTATTGGCTTACTGTAATGTACTGGATACAGAAAAATAAATATTTTTGGCACTACAGTAGGCCTCAGATAATGACATTTTTATACTACACACTGTATTGGCATTCTATAATATACTAGATACAGAGAAATACAAATTTTCGGCACTACACTGGGTCACAGATAATGAAAAGTTTATGCTACACACTGTATTTTCTTGCTATAATGTACTGGATAATGAGAAATACAGATTTTCGGCACTACACTAGGCCACAGATAATGAAATGTTTATGCTACACACTGTATTTTCTTGCTATAATGTACTGGATAATGAGAAATAGAGATGGCCCGAACTATTCGCCGGCGAACAGTTCCCGGCGAACATAGCTTGTTCGCGTTCGCCTCTGCCGTGCGAACATATGCGATGTTCGGTCCGCCCCCTATACATCATCATTGAGCAAACTTTGACCCTGTACCTCACAGTCAGCAGACACATTCCAGCCAATCAGCAGCATACCCTCCCTCCCAGACCCTCCCACCTCCTGCACAGCATCCATTTTAGATTCATTTGGAATTTGCAGTCTTAGTGAGAGGAGGGAGAGTGTAATTGCTGCTGATTTAATAGGGAAATTGATAGCTAGGCTAGTGAATTCAGTGTCCACTCCAGTCCTGAAAGACTCATCTGATCTCTGCTGTAAGGACAGCGTCCTGACAGCACCCCAAAAAGCCCTTTTTAGGGCTGCAACATTAGTCTGCTTTTTTTTCCCTTTATATGCATATTGCAGTTGCATGGCCTGCCTGTGTTTGAGGAGCTGCAGGCCCACAGACTGTAGTGTGCCCACTCCCAGTGCCCACCCCTGTCATCCCGTGTGGTAAAGGACTTTGCATCAAAAAAAGGCATTTAATTTTTACACTTTAATCTAAGGTTAGTTGCCTGCCAGTGTGTGTCAGGCCGACTTCCACTGACTGTAGTGTGCCCACTGCCAGTGCCCACCCCTGTCATCCCGTGTGGTACAGGACTTTGCATCAAAAAAAGGCATTTAATTTTTACACTAAGGTTAGTTGCCTGCCAGTGTGTGTCAGGCTGACTTCCACTGACTGTAGTGTGCCCACTGCCAGTGCCCACCCCTGTCATCCCGTGTGGCACAGGACTTTGCATCAAAAAAAGGCATTTAATTTTTACACTAAGGTTAGTTGCCTGCCAGTGTGTGTCAGGCTGACTTCCAGTGACTGTAGTGTGCCCACTGCCAGTGCCTACCACTCATACCGGCTGGCAGAGGACTTTGCATCAAAAAAGGCATTTCATTTTTACACTTTAGTGTAATTTCAGCTGCTTGCCTGCTGCTAGTGTGTGTCAGGCCGACTTCCACTGACTGTAGTGTGCCCACTGCCAGTGCCCACCCCTGTCATCGTGTCTGGCACAGAACTTTGCATCAAAAAAAGGCATTTAATTTTTACACTTTAATCTAAGTTTAGTTGCCTGCCAGTGTGTGTCAGGCTGACTTCCAGTGACTGTAGTGTGCCCACTGCCAGTGCCCACTACTCATACCGGCTGGCACAGGACTTTGCATAAAAAAAGGCATTTAATTTTTACACATTAGTCTAATTTCAGTTGCTTGCCTGCTGCCAGTGCGTGTCAGGCCCACTTCCACTGACTGTAGTGTGCCCACTGCCAGTGCCAACCACTGATACCGGGTGGCACAGTAGCTTGCCGATAAATAAGGCATTTCATTTTACACATTAGTCTAATTTCAGTTGCTTGCCTCCTGCCAGTGTGTGTCAGGCCCACCTCCACAGACTGTAGTGTGCCCACTGCCAGTGCCAACCACTGATACCGGGTGGCACAGTAGCTTGACGATAAATAAGGCATTTCATTTTTACACATTAGTCTAATTTCAGTTGCTTGCCTGCTGCCAGTGTGTGTCAGGCCCACTTCCACAGACTGTAGTGTGCCCACTGCCAGTGTCCACCACTGATACAGGGTGGCACTGTACCACTTATCGAAAAAAAAATGACAGGCAGAGGCAGGCCACCCCACAGGGGCCGTCATGGTCGTGGTGCTGTGATTTCCACTGTCCCTGGAATAATGCCTAGTGTTCAGAGGCCATGTACCCTGAACCCGAAAAATTCTGAGGACGTAGTTGACTGGCTTACACAGGACACCCAATCTTCAACAGCTTCCGCTAAGAACCTTGACACACCATCTTCCTCCAGCTCAGCTTTGGTCACCTGCTCTCAAGTTACCACGCACCCGCCCGCCGCTGATCGGAATAGTACTAGTTAAGACACCACTCATATAGGGTGTCACAGCACATTGCTCTGTGCACGCGCAGTGCCCCAACTTGGGAGAATGAGGACCGACCAAGCTGCTTTTTCCATCTCCCGATTCCTGAAATCAATTCAGTTTGGTGTATGAGAGTTTGGTCTGTCATTGTGAAGGCAGTCGAAGGTACCAGGCCTAAATTTTTTTTCACAAAAGGCAATCCCTGATATGGGATGTAACAGGGATTAAACTGATGAGAATAGTACTACAGAAAATACCACTCATATCGGGTGTGACAGTAAATTGCACGGCGCAGACGCAGTCACCGTGGTTTAAAACAGAGTGGAGGGAGCCAGCGTTTTTTAACCATCTCCCGTTCGAAAAATCTATTCAATAAATGGCCCCCAGATTGGGGACGTTAGAGGGATTAAACTGATGAGAATAGTACTACAGAAAATACCACTCATATCGGGTGTGACAGTAAATTGCACGGCGCAGACGCAGTGACCGTGGATTAAAACAGAGTGGAGGGAGCCAGCGTTTTTTAACCATCTCCCGTTCGAAAAATCTATTCAATAAATGGCCCCCAGATTGGGGACGTTAGAGGGATTAAACTGATGAGAATAGTACTACAGAAAATACCACTCATATCGGGTGTGAGAGTAAATTGCACGGCGCAGAAGCAGTGACCGTGGATTAAAACAAAGGGGAGGGAGCCAGCGTTTTTTTAACCATCTCCCCGTTCGAAAAATCAATTCAATTGACCTTTCGGGGACCCTTGGTGTTGTACGTGGCTGGGTGGAGGAAGAAACCTTCAATGACATCACCGGGACGTGGCTAGCTTGGTATCCAACCTTGTGCAAATGGGGAGTTTGCGGTTGTGCAAATGGACTGTTTGCGGTGCATTAAAAGAGGAGTTTGGTCTGTAAACGTCAGTGAAGCGGGCGTAACCCTTACACTACCTGATCGATACAACATTATACCTGATCGTATACACACACTGGATGTTTTAAAGCATGTTATTCCAAACAATTTAGGAATGTTAGTTGATTTATGCCCTTTATGGATTAAAACCCGACTCTGCGTCCACTACGTAATTTTCCATGGGAGTTTTGCCATGGATCCCCCTCCGGCATGCCACAGTCCAGGTGTTAGTCCCCTTGAAACAACTTTTCCATCACTATTGTGGCCAGAAAGAGTCCCTTTGGTTTTTAAAATTCGCCTGTCTATTGAAGTCTATGGCAGTTCGCCCGGTTCGCCTGTCCGCGAACATTTGCGGAAGTTCGCGTTCGCTGTTCGCGAACTGAAAATTTTATGTTCGCGACATCACTAATGAGAAATACAAATTTTCGGCACTACACTAGGCCACAGATAATGACATTTTTATAATACACACTGTATTGGCTTACTGTAATGTACTGGATACAGAAAAATAAATATTTTCGGCACAACAGTAGGCCTCAGATAATGAAATTTTTATGCTACACACTGTATTTTCTTGCTATACTGTACTGGATAATGAGAAATACAAATTTTTGGCACTACACTAGGACAGAGATAATTAAGTTTTTACACTACACACTGTATTGGCTTGCTGTAATGTACTGGATACAGGGAAATACAAATTTTCGGCACTACACTAGACCACAGATAATACAAATTTTACACTACACACTCTATTGGCTTGCTGTAATGTACTGGATACAGTGAAATACAAATTTTTACACTACACACTGTATTGGCTTGCTGTAATGTACTGAGTACAGAAAAATACAAATTTTTGCCACTACACTATACCACAGATAATTAAATTTTTTCATTACACACTGTATTGGCTTGCTGTAATGTACTGGATACAGAAAAATACATATTTTCGGCAGTACACTATTCCACAGATAATGACATTTTACACTACACACTGTATTGGCTTGCTATAATGTCCTGGATACAGAGAAATACAAATTCTCAGCACTACACTAAGCCACGGAAAATTAAATTTTTATAATACACACTGTATTGGCTTGCTATAATATACTGGATACAGAGAAATACAAATTTTCGGCACTACACTAGGCTACGGATAATGAATTTTTTATAATACTCACTGTATTGGCTTGTAATGTATTGGAGACAGAAAAATACTAATTTTCGGCAGTACACTACAACACAGATAATTAAATTTTTACAATACACAGTGTATTGGCTTGCTATAATATACTGAATACAGAAAAATAAAGATTCTCAGCACTACAGTAGTCCAGAGATAATGTAATTTTTACAATACACACTGTATTGGCTTGCTATAAGGTACTGGATACAGAAAAATATAGATTTTTGGCACTACACTAGCCCAAAGATAATGTAATATTTACAATACTCACTGTATTGGCTTGCTATAATGTACTGGATACTGAGAAATAAAGATATTCGGCACTACACTAGCTCAGAGATAATGTAATTTGTACAATACACACTGTATTGGCATCCAGTAAGGTACTGGATACAGAAAAACAAAGATTTTCAGCAATACACTAGCCCAGAGATAATGTAATTTTTACAATACACACTGTATTGGCTTCCAGTAAGGTACTGGATACAGAAAAATACAGATTTTCGGCAATACAATCGCCCAGAGATAATGTAATTTTGATAATACACACTGTATTCGGATGTAGTTCTATATTGGATACAAATTTGTCCCAAATAAAATGTATTCTCTGTGGGAATACAGTATATACGGTTGCAGCCTAAACGCACGCTCAGATTTGCCCAAAAGTAGTTAACTATGGCCAAAATATAAATCATTCTCTGCTGGAGTAATTAATATAACAGTTGCGGATTGAACACACACACACAGATGTGGCACAAGTTAGGTTAATTTCCCCAGAACAAATACTTTCTCTGAATGTGCAGTTTATATCTCAGTATTCACTGTAGTGAATAAGCCCCTTTTTATAATGTCTGCCCAACACACTGCTTAATGATGGAGTATTGTACATGTCACTAATCGGAAATCTTTCTGTCTTTTAGAAGTTAAAACAGCGATTTTCAAGCCTTGCACTATCTGTCCCTTCCTGGTTACGCCTGTCCCTCATAGTGCTGAAGCAAAACCCTTCTTAAAAAAAAAAAAAAAAAAAAAGGTGCTGCACTGCTGTCAAACATACATTCTAGTCCTTAAAATGACGATTAGGTCTTTCAATAAGGTTTTTGGAGTGAAATCAGTAAGTTTAGAGCAAAACTCTATCTGTCCCTGCCTACTGTCTGCTCTCCCTGATGCTGAAAGAGCCGAGCGACGGACCTCATCTCCTATATGAAATGGTATCACATGCTCCGGCCAGCCAATCAGTGTAAGGCTTACAGCTGATATGGCTATGGCCTTCCACTGAGGGGAATTACTTACCTGGACCTTTATTGGCTGCTTAGAAGGTGCCAAACCTGCGGGTAGGCGACTCGAGCAATGCGACGAATACACGTGGTGCTCGGCCGAGCAGCGAGCATAGCGATGCTCGAGCCGAACTAATACTCGGCTAAACATGCTCGCTCATCACTAATGACATCCAATATCAAACATCAGAAAATATACCCATCACATTCCATGAAATTTCCAGACAAGGGATGTACACCTACAGTATTCCATGCATATTGCCAAAAAATGCTGGCTTCCTCAGGGGTCTTCTATTAAAAACTGGCCTAGATGGCATATATAAATGTTCCATTGTTAACAGACTTTTTTCACTGATGCCTTTCTGAGAAACAGACTACCATTGTTCTTAAAAGGGATGTGTGATAGGCATTAAAGAAATGTTTCACTGTCGTATGACCGTAGCCTAAAAGTGCAAGTAACTGACATCCAGAGTAAGTGATGGAATGTCATTCCCATATGTGAACAGCGCATGCCCAAATAAAGCATGCTTTCCAAGTTGCGTGTCAAATACTGAAAGTTGCATTCCAAGTACTGAAAGTGATGTCTCGCTACCATTAATTGTGTTCCAAATACAAAGGAGTAACCCATCATTATCATAAAGACATCCTGGGGCCCATGTGATATATGTACAAAAATAACAAAATAATAACTGTCATTTATTAAAACAGTAATATCCTATGGTGCTTTCAATATACACAATGAATAAACTAATAATAAATTAATTCGGATACCACATAATAAATAAAAGAAGAACATTTCTGATAGAAAAAAATAACAAAAATAAAAAGGAAATAGAAAAATAGTGAATACTAAAAATAAATATTATGTGCCTGTGTATTACAATAATTTATTTATATAGTGAATATGCAATACACTTCTATAATGGCACGGCAATTATCCATTAGTCCTATATTCAACTCGCTCTTTAGACCTTATGTTTAATTATGATAGTTCAAAGATTAAAAAGATAAGTAAATCAATGATTATCCAGCAATAATGTGAGAAGATGATAAATGCCCAAAAACTATAAAAATTTTAATGAAACATAAAGTGCTAGAATACATCAGTGGGATTATGCGATAGTGTTTCATTGTCAACATATCTAAAAAAAAGTTCAAAAAAGGGGTATAATAATAAAAACATATTTTTTGCATGCTTTAAAATCAGGAACGCTAGTGTACAAAATATACAAGATAGCAAAAACACAGAAAATCCCCGACCATGTGGGCATGATTCACTATTGAAAGTGTATCTACAAGGCCCTCCCATATAAACAAAGGTGGCCTATTTAATTTCTGTAAGCCTCCCCATATCAACAAAGATGAAAACAGTTATTTATATAAAGTCCCTTGATTTCACCAAGGAAAAGACCAGTTCAACTCTAAGTTGATCTATTGTTGTTCTTCCTTCTGTTCAGTCATTCTGTGGTCTTGGACAGAACTTCTCAGTATCATCCAGACTAGAGTTGAGCGAACACCTGGATGTTCGGGTTCGAGAAGTTTGGCCGAACTTTCCGAAAATGTTCAGATTCGGGATCCGAACTCGACTCGCACTTGATCCCGATCTTTTGGGCACTAAAAAGGCTGTGAAATAGTCCAGGAAAGGGCTAGAGGGCTGCAAAAGGCAGCAAAATGTAGGTAAATGCCCTACAAACAAATCTGGATAGGGAAATGAATTAAAATAAAATAAATAAAAATTAACCAATATCAATTGGAGAGAGGTCCCATAGCAGAGAATCAGGGTTCAAGTCACCCACCACTGGAGAAGGCCACTTTCAGTTATTTAGGCCCCAGCACCCAGACAGAGGAGAGAGGTCCCATAGCAGAGAATAGGCGTCATATCACCCACCACTGGAGAAGGCCACTTTCAGTTATTTAGGCCCCAGCACCCAGACAGCGGAGATAGGTCCCATAGCAGAGAATAAGGCGTCTGTCACGACCGCTATCCCAGCAGCAGTCGTGTTGCACCAGACGGAGGGGAAGGGGGACCCTTATCTACGGATGGGAAATGGAACGGCCACCCCTGACAAACCCTACGCTGGCATCTGTCTGCCCTGATACCCTAGACGGGGTGTGAACCCGTACGGCGAGCAGGATGCCTAAACCCTGAGTGACCCTTAGAAGACTAGACTGGGGAAAGGCAGATGGGAGCACTAGTCACCATCACTCATGTCTAGGAGAACAACAGGGGAAGACAGTAACAAACAAACAATCTCCAGCAGAGATAGACTTATCCAGTCACGAGCAGAGAAGATGATCCCAACAACGACAGTCCACGCCAGACACGAGCTCCACAGCAATACCGTCAAACGATCTCCTTCAAAGGTCAGAATAGCACTGGAAGTAAGGACTATATCTGGCAATGACTGCAAGTGAAACTGAAACTAATATAGTAGCTGGGAGTGGCAGACAGCACTCACCTGAGAAGAATGCCTACAAACTCCCAGTCAGGACAAAAAGGTTCACAAGGCAAAACCTGGATGACATACCCTGAACCATGAAGCAAACTCACAAGCTATCGCGAGTAGCAAGTCGCTGCGACCTTCTCTTCCCAGACCTATCTGGATCAGTCACAGTCGTGACAGTACCCCCTTTCTACGAGGGGCCACCGGACCCTCAAGACCAGGCCTCCCGGGTGGGACCTATGAAAAGCCCGAATGAGTCTGTCCGCCTTTATCTCTGATGCTGGCACCCACATTCTCTCTTCGAACCATAACCTTTCCAGTGCACCAGGTACTGAAGAGAGCGGCGAACATATCGTGAATCAACAATCTTTTCTACCTGAAACTCAAGACTGCCATCAACAACCACCGGTGGAGGCGGTAGTGGCAATGGTTCAGGAGGTTCTACATATCTCTTAAGCAGAGATCTGTGGAAGACATTATGGATCCTTAGAGTCTGAGGTAGCTCCAGACGAAAAGCCACCGGGTTAATGATCTTAATTACCCTATAAGGACCAATAAATCTCGGACCTAATTTCCATGAGGGAACCTTCAACTTGATATTTCTGGTAGACAACCACACCAAGTCATTCACCCCAAGGTCCGGACCTTCAGAGCGCTTCTTATCAGCCACACGTTTGTATCTGCCACCAATTCTCTTCAAACTTTCTTGCACACTCTGCCACACTGATGAAAGTGAAGACGCAAATCGTTCCTCCTCGGGAATCCCAGACGGCCCCCCTCACTAAACGTACAAAACTGAGGATGGAAACCATACGCACCAAAAAATGGTGACTTATCGGTGGATTCTTGACGACGATTATTAATGGCAAACTCGGCTAACGGTAAATAAGATGACCATTCCTCCTGATTTTCGGAAACAAAGCATCTCAAATATGTCTCTAGGTTTTGATTGGTACGTTCAGTCTGACCGTTGGACTGTGGATGGAAAGATGAAGAAAACGACAGATGAACCCCTAAACGAGAACAAAAAGCTTTCCAAAATTTTGAAACAAATTGGGTACCACGATCCGAAACAATATCGGAAGGGACCCCGTGAAGCTTCACGATGTGGTCAATAAAAACCTGAGCCAGTGTGTTAGCATTAGGCAATGCGGTAAGAGCAATAAAGTGCACCATTTTACTGAATCTGTCAACAACAACAAGAATAACAGTCTTCCCGCTGATACTGGTAGATCAGTAATGAAATCCATTGATAGGTGCGTCCAAGGCCTGTTGGGGATGGCCAGAGGTAAAAGACGCCCTGCCGGACGAGTATGATCCACCTTAGAACGAGCACAGGTAGGACATGCAGACACAAAATTCAACACCTCCTGGCGCCACTTAGGCCACCAGAACCGACGAGACACTAATTCAGAGGTTGCCTTACTACCTGGGTGTCCTGCCAGTGCGGAGTTATGGTGTTCCTTTAGTATCTCCAGGCGTAAATTTTCTGGCACAAACAGTTTATTCGAGGGGCAGGAGGCCGGGCGTCCCCCTGAGCTTCCAACACCCTCCCCTCTAAACCTGAGTGTAATGCAGAGACCACCACCCCTTTTGCAAAATAGGCTCTGGAACATCATCATCACCCCTCCAGGAAAACTTCGAGACAATGCATCCGCCTTAGTATTTTTGCCCCGGGCGATAGGTTATTACAAAATTAAACCTAGTAAAAACAACGACCACCGAGCCTGTCTAGGGGTGAGACGTTTAGCAGACTCCAGATATACTAAGTTCTTGTGATCGGTAATCACTGTGACGGGATGAACCGCCCCTCCAAAAAATGACGCCACTCCTCTAAGGCCAACTTAATAGCCAAAAGTTCCCTGTTGCCAATGTCATAGTTCCTTTCTGCAGTAGACAATTTCTTCGAAAAGAAAGCACATGGACGCCATTCACCAGGGACGGGCCCTGAGATAGTACCGCTCCCACCCCCACCTCTGATGCGTCAACCTCTACAATAAAAGGAAGCGAGACATCTGGCTGTACGAGAATAGGAGCCGAGGTGAATCTTTCCTTCAGAGATGTAAAGGCAGTTTTGGC
The DNA here is from genome assembly GCA_033119425.1 of Bufotes viridis. NCBI lineage: Eukaryota > Metazoa > Chordata > Amphibia > Anura > Bufonidae > Bufotes > Bufotes viridis. Next base: position 144,080,601 of record CM065592.1, on the reverse strand, counting down.
TGCATGTGACCATTTGGAAAAATCGGATCCCTTTCGGGTCATGTCCGTCAGTGGTTTGACCACCAAGGAATAGTTCTTTATAAACTTTCTATAAAAATTGGCAAACCCCAGGAAGCGTTGCAAAGCCTTCAGGTTCTCAGGCAGATCCCAGTCCATAATTGCCCGGACTTTCTCTGGATCCATGCGGAAACCTGAATCTGACAACACATACCCCAGAAATGGCAGTTCTTTTACGGCGAACACACATTTCTCTAATTTAGCAAACAATTTGTTGGCCCTTAATATCTGCAGCACTTGTCTCACATGGATCTTATGTGTATCCAGATCCGGAGAATAGACCAGGATGTCATCAAGATATATCACAACAAATCTCCCGATAAGGTGACTAAAAATATCGTTGACAAAATGTTGGAACACCGCAGGCGCATTAGTAAGACCAAATGGCATGACCAGATTTTCATAATGCCCTTCCGGAGTATTAAAGCCGTCTTCCACTCATCCCCCTCTTTGATGCGAACCAGGTTATAGGCTCCTCTGAGGTCCATTTTGGAGAACCATTTAGCACCAGCAACCTGATTAAAGAGGTCGGGAATGAGAGGAAGAGGATAGGGATCTCGGATAGTTATCCGGTTTAATTCCCGGAAATCCAGGCAAGGACGCAGGCCCCCATCTTTCTTTTTAACGAAAAGAACCCTGCAGCCACGGGTGAAGAAGAGGGTCTGATGTGTCCCTTAGCCAAACTTTCCGAAATATAATCTTTCATAGCCTTCCTCTCTGGGCCAGAAAGATTGTATAACCGGGTTTTAGGTAGTTTTGCCCCAGGTAACAGATTAATTGGGCAATCATATGGACGATGAGGTGGTAACCCCTGACAACCCTTCTCAGAGAACACATCCATAAAATCTGACAGAAAGGAAGGTAGAGATGTTACAGAGAGTGTTGAGCACCTACTACTCAAGCAGTTGTCCTTACAATGTTCACTCCACTCCACAATCTCCCCGGCCTGCCAATCCACCACTGGATTGTGAGTCACCAGCCAGGGAAGCCCCAAAACCATAGGAGCCGGAAGACCGTCCAGGACATAACAAGAGATATGCTCTTTATGGAGGTCCCCTACCTGCAGATGGATATTATGGACGATCTGAGTTAACTCTCTCTGAGTAAGAGGGGAGGAGTCGATGGCAAAAACAGGAATAGTTCTGCGTACCGGTTCCGGAGTAAAACCCAGAGCCAGAGCAAACCGTGAATCCACCAAATTGACCCCCGCCCCACTGTCCAAAAAGACGGAACAGATCTCAGTCTTATTGCCCGCCACAACGGTAGCGGACAACAAAAACTGAGACATGCGTATGGAGGAAGCGAATACGCCCAGACTGTTATCCTCCGCACAGTCTGGGGACTCTAGTTTTCCGGCGGCTCCTTAGTTTGTGATCTCTTGGGTTCTGAGGGACATACCTTTACAAAATGACCCCTCCCCCACAACGAAAACAAACCTCTGACCTATGGCGGACCTTAGGAGGATTCACCCGCCTAGTGGCGCCCCTATTTGCATTGGTTCGACTGGATCACAACAAACCGATCCCTGCCCTATAGAGGCCTCTGTAGAATTTAGTAGTCTCTCCCTGAGTCGTCTGTCGATTCTTATGGACAGAGACATAGCCGCCTCAAGAGACCCAGGGACCTCGTATACAGCCAGCGCGTCTTTTAATTTTTCAGACAACCCCTGGCAGAACTGACTCCTAAGGGCCGAGTCGTTCCATAATGTATCCGTAGCCCACCTACGGAATTCAGAACAATATAGTTCAGCTGACCGGTTCTCCTGCCGAAGTCTACGTAGCTTAGACTCAGCCAGTGAGACCCTGTCAGGGTCATCATACACGAGACCCAAGGCTTCAAAAAACTCCTCCACTGATCGTAAGGCCGGAGAGTCAGATGGTAAAGAGAAAGCCCAAGCCTGCGGATCTCCTTGCAGGAGAGAAATTACAATGCCCACCCGTTGTTCCTCACCGCCGGAGGATCTAGGGCGTAACCTGAAGAACAATTTACAAGCTTCTCTGAAGGTTACAAATTGGTCTCTCCCTCCTGAGAACCTATCAGGAAAAGCCACTTTTGGCTCAGGAGTACATTGATCTCCCATAGCAACGGTGGAACCCAAGGATTGCTGCTGCTGCAGTACTGTTGCTTTTAATCCTGCCACTTCAAGGGATAACCCCTGTAATTGTTTCGCCAAAACCGTAACCGGATCCATAGTGGAACAGAAGAATACAAAGCAAAACAGCAGGCAAAAAAAAAAAGGAAATGTCACTTTTTTTTTTTTTTTTTTAACAGGCCAGATATACTGTCACGACCGCTATCCCAGCAGCAGTCGTGTTGCACCAGACGGAGGGGAAGGGGGACCCTTATCTACGGATGGGAAATGGAACGGCCACCCCTGACAAACCCTACGCTGGCATCTGTCTGCCCTGATACCCTAGACGGGGTGTGAACCCGTACGGCGAGCAGGATGCCTAAACCCTGAGTGACCCTTAGAAGACTAGACTGGGGAAAGGCAGATGGGAGCACTAGTCACCATCACTCATGTCTAGGAGAACAACAGGGGAAGACAGTAACAAACAAACAATCTCCAGCAGAGATAGACTTATCCAGTCACGAGCAGAGAAGATGATCCCAACAACGACAGTCCACGCCAGACACGAGCTCCACAGCAATACCGTCAAACGATCTCCTTCAAAGGTCAGAATAGCACTGGAAGTAAGGACTATATCTGGCAATGACTGCAAGTGAAACTGAAACTAATATAGTAGCTGGGAGTGGCAGACAGCACTCACCTGAGAAGAATGCCTACAAACTCCCAGTCAGGACAAAAAGGTTCACAAGGCAAAACCTGGATGACATACCCTGAACCATGAAGCAAACTCACAAGCTATCGCGAGTAGCAAGTCGCTGCGACCTTCTCTTCCCAGACCTATCTGGATCAGTCACAGTCGTGACAGCGTCATATCGCCCACCACTGGAGAAGGCCACTTTCAGTTATTTAGGCCCCAGCACCCAGAGAGAGGAGAGAGGTCCCACAGCAAGGAATCATGCGTCATATCAACCACCACTGCAGAAGGCCACTTTCAGTTATTTAGGCCCCAGCACCCAGACAGAGGAGAGAGGCCCCAAAGCAAGGAATAAGGCATCATATCACCCACCACTTGAGAAGGCCACTTTCAGTTATTTAGGCCCCAGCACCCAGACAGAGGAGAGAGGTCCAACAGCAGAGAATCATGCGTCATATCACCCACCACTGGAGAAAGCCACTTTCAGTTAGTTAGGCCCTGGCGCCCAGATTGAGGAGAGGTTCATTCAACTTTGGGTTGCACCGCAAGATCATGGTAAAGTTAAAAAAATGAGGATTCAATAAAGAAGTGCCATGGAGTACAAGAATACATGGTTGAGGAGGAGGCAGTAATAAATGTCTATTCTGCACAAGGGAGGGACAGATCCTGTGGGATCCATGCCTGGTTCATTTTTATGAACGTCAGCTTGTCCACATTGGCTGTGGACAGGCGGCTGCGTTTGTCAGTAATGATGCCCCCTGCTGTGCTGAATACACGTTCAGACAAAACGCTGGCCGCCGGGCAGGCCAGCACCTCCAAGGCATAAAAGGCTAACTCTGGCCACGTGGACAATTTGGAGACCCAGAAGTTGAATGGGGCCGAATCATCAGTCAGTACGTGGAGGGGTGTGCAGACGTACTGTTCAACCATGTTAGTGAAATGCTGTCTCCTGCTAACACGTTCCGTATCAGGTGGTGGTGCAGTTAGCTGTGGCGTGGAGACAAAACTTTTCCACATTTCTGCAATGCTAACCCTGCCCTCAGAGGAGCTGGCCGTGACACAGCTGCATTGGCAAGGAGATATGGGATCTGCACACCAAATGTGGGGTGGGTGCGCATAGAGAATAGAGCAACAATAGATAGAGATCTATGGCACACCAGTTGGATATTTAATTCATAAATGTGTAAATATCTTCTTTACAACGTTTTAGTCTTATTCCATATCCAGATTTTTCATATTATTTATAGCATAGGGTCAAATCACAGTGGTCCCGATGTTTCGGTCAATTATGACCTTTATCAAGGGATCTGGAGGGATATAATACAAAATTGTAAGTAGGGGGGAATAAGTAACGTTAGAAAAGAAGGTGTACATCTGGGAGTCTAAAACTGCATAAAGGTGGTAGTAGTAAGAACATAATACAGGGAGGAGGTAGTAATGATAGTAGTGAGAGACTAAATAGGCTGGGCGCTGGAAGGAAACAATGTATATGTATGAGGAGATAGCATCGGGAGACATCGATGGGGGCCAACGTGGCCCCTCCCTACGCAAATGCGTATATGATAGCCATTGAGGAACAGTACGTCTACACACACCCCCTCTTTCAACAACATGCTAAAATCTGGCTGCGTTTTATAGACGATATATTCTGTCTTTGGGAAGGGCCGCCATCTAGCATGCTTCTATTCCATCAATTTCTCGATAAAATCTACCCAGAATTAGGCTTCACCATTCAGATGGACACCAACAGGATCAGTTTCCTAGATACCCTTGTGATCATAGACCAAGAAGGCTCTATCAGCTTTGATCTATACAGTAAACCTACTGATAGAAATAGTCTCCTGCACTACACTAGTAGCCACCCAAGTGGTACTAAGATGTCATTACCAAAATCCCAATTAACTCGGGTAGAACGCATCGTGACCGATCCCTCTACTAAAATCAAGAGAAAAGAGGAAATGTCATCCAAATTTCTCTATCCGGGCAAGTGACTAAATCCTCTAACACATGCAATAGAATACCCTGTATACTCACATACCACCCACTCACACAGAAAATTCAAAACACAGTACGCCAACAGTGGCACATACTATCCCAGGCCTACCCTAACATACAGGAGTTTCAATCACCTCCTCTAACATGCTTCAAACGCTCACGAAACATTAGAGATCATCTAATTAGAGCAGACATTGGCCCTTTATCTAGGACCCCACGCCAAAGATTTCTAGGAACTCCCAAAATGGGCACCTATCCGTGCCTTCACTGTGCACAAGGTTCGAGCGTCATTAAGGGAGATGTCATCACTCATCCCCACTCCGGCAAGAAATTCCCTATTAAAGGGTATTTCACGTGTGACTCTACTCATGTTGTATATCTGATTAAATGCCCTTGTGGATTGGTCTATGTTGGCGAAACTACGCAACATATCAGGGACAGAATCTCCAAACACAAATCTACAATCAGAACTGACCAATTACTCCTGCCAATTCCGGCTCATTTTAAACACGCGAATCATCAAATCTCGGCAATGCGTTTTCAAGTACTGGAACAGGTATCCTTACTACGACGAGGAGGAAACAGAACTTTATTATTAAAGCAACGTGAATCTTATTGGATATATTGTCTAGACACATTGTCTCCAAAGGGACTAAACAGAGAATGTGACTTTTACTATAATGTTTAAAGAGTTGCATAACCTTTAATATTTTGTGCATTTTCTCTTCACAGATCCATTAATATGGAAGACACTCATCTAGTCATACACTCCCTCCCCCTCCCCCCTTTTTCCCTTTCCCTCCCCCTTCCCCCCCTCCCCCCCTCTCACCCCAGACAGCTATCCCAATTGCTCAGACTCTTTCTCTTAGTAAACTATTGATATTGTTTGCCAACATTATATATAATGTCATTATATCATTTTTTGACTAACTCAATTAAATATGACTCTATCTAACCATTTTAACCCAGGTATTTCTACCCCCATTTTTCCTTCTTCCATTCTCTGCTTAATCTGTAAGATACACTCTCATGCGATTACTGTATATACTTTTCATTCCTTCTTTGTCCCCAACTCTATTCCATCTCCTCCCTTATCACATGTCCTAAACACACTCCTCGCATTTTCCTGCCAGTGATTGATTCGCGACACCCAGGTTGTTTACATAGTAAGGGCTACTCCTCTAGCATTTTTTTTCCTTTTCTACTTGCGCATGCGCACACAACCACACGCGATTACGGCAGTTGTCCGACGCGTAGCCAGCTCTACTCTTTCAACTTATATTCTCATTGCGCATGCGCTCGTATCTTTACACGATGACGTCAGCCGTCTAGCACGTCACCTACAGGGAGGCCCTATATTTTAGCATATAAACCCGGCGGGATGCACGTACATGCATATCCAGCCTCACACGACTCCATGGGCCACAGGTATGTGACTATTCTTCCAGCCGACCTATTCCAATATGTTTAATTTCATCTACTACGCTTTTTCCTCTCCAGCAACATACTGCACATTTTCCTTGCTACACCCTGCATAAACAACATGCCCCCCACATATTCTCTGCTATCTCCACATACATATACATTGTTTCCTTCCAGCGCCCAGCCAATTTAGTCTCTCACTACTATCATCACTACTATCATCCTCCCTGTATTATGTTCTTACTACTACCACCTTTATGCAGTTTTAGATTCCCAGATCTACACCTTCTTTTCTTACGTTACTTATTCCCCCCTACTTACAATTTTGTATTATATCCCTCCAGATCCATTGATAAAGGTCATAATTGGCCGAAACATCGGGACCACTGTGATTTGACCCTATGCTATCAATAATATGAAAAATCTGGATATGGAATAAGACTAAAATGTTGTAAAGAAGATATTTGCACATTTATGAATTAAATATACAACTTTAAATTCTACAGCTGCATTGGCGACCTCTTGCTCCTCCTGTGCCTTTGCCTTGGGCTTCCACCTGTTACACTGTAAAATTTGGGAATGATCTCAGGAGCGCGTCTACCAGTGTGCGCATGTACTCGCACATCTTCCTATCATGCTCCAGTGCCGGAAGTAAGGTGGGCACATTGTCTTTATACCGGGGATCCAGCAGGGTGGCAACCCAGTAGTCCGCATACGTTAAAATGTGGGCAACTCTGCTGTTGTTACGCAGGCACTGCAGCATTTAGTCGCTCATGTGTGCCAGGCTGCCCACAGGTAAGGACAAGCTGTCCTCTGTGGGAGGCGTATCGTCATCGTCCTCGGTATCCCTCCAACCACGAGCCAGTGATGGGCCTGAGCTGTGTTGGGTGCCACCCCGCTGTGAACCTGCTTCATCCTCATCCTCCTCATACTCCTCATTCTCTAGTAGTGGGCCCTGGCTGGCCACATTTGTACCTGGCCTTTGCTGTTGCAAAAAACCTCCCTCTGAGGCACTTCTAACAGACTGGCCTGAAAGTGCTAAAAATGACCCCTCATCCTCCTCCTGCTCCTGGGCCACCTCCTCTTCCATCATCGCCCTAAGTGACATAGAAGTGGTATTGTAATGCTGATAACGGTGTCATCGCCACTGGTGATGTTGGTGGAGTACTCGAAACAGCGCAACAGGGCACACAGGTCTCGCATGGAGGCCCAGTCATTGGTGGTAAAGTGGTGCTGTTCCGCCGAGCGACTCACCCGTGCGTGCTGCAGCTGAAACTCCACTATCGCCTGCTGCTGCTTGCACAGTCTGTCCAGCATGTGTAAGGTGGAGTTCCACCTGGTGGGCACGTCGCATATGAGGCTGTGAGCGGGAAGGCTGTATTTCCGCTGTAGCGCAGATAGGCGAGCAGTGGCAGGATGTGAATGCCGGAAGCGACCCGCACTTTATGCAGCAGCTCTGACATGTCGGGTTAGTTGTGAATGAACTTCTGCACCACCAAATTCGGCACATGCGCCAGGCAAGGGATGTGCGTCAAACCGGCTAGTCCCAGAGCTGCGACAAGATTTCGTCCATTATCGCACACCACCAGGCCGGGCTTGAGGCCCACCGGCAGAAACCACTCGTCGGTCTGTTGTCCAATACCCCGCCACAACTCATGCGCGGTGTGGGGCCTGTCCCCCAAACATATGAGTTTCAGAGTGGCCTGCTGACGTTTACCGCGGCCGGGCTTTGCTGAAGTTGGTGGTGAAGGTGTGTGGCTGACTGGATGAGCTGGTGGAAGCAGAGGAGGAGGAAGCAGAGTAGGAGGAGGAGGCTACAGGAGGCAAAGAATGATGCCCTGCGATCCTTGGCGGAGGAAGGACGTGCGCCAAAGAACTCTTCGCCTGGGACCCAGCCGCCACTACATTTACCCAGTGTGCAGTTAGGGAGATATAGCATCCCGTGCTTACTGGTCCACGTATCTGTGGTTAGGTGGGCCTTGCCACAGATGGCGTTGCGCAGTGCACACTTGATTTTGCAGGGAAGGCACGGCTGTCTTGGAGAAGTAGTGGCGGCTGGGAACAACATACTGTGGGACGGCCATCAGCTGTTTGAAGATGTCTGTGTCCACCAGCCTGAATGACAGCATTTCAAAGGCCAGTAGTTTAGAAATGCTGGAATTCAGGCCCAGGGCTCGAGGGTGGCTAGGTGGGAATTTATGCTTTCTCTCCAAGGTTTGTGAGATGGAGAGCTGAACGCTGCCTTGTGACATGGTGGAGATGCTTGGTGACGCAGGTGGTGGTGTCGGTGGCACATCCTCTGTTTGGTGGGCGGCAGGTGCCAACATTCCTCACGAGGCAGAGGAAGAGGCCGAGGCAGCAGCAGAAGGGGGAGCAAGGGGAGCCTGAGTGAGTTCCTTGCTTTTAAGGTGTTTACTCTACTGCAGTTCATGCTTTGCATGTAGATGCCTGGTCATGCAGGTTGTGCTAAGGTTCAGAAAGTTAATGCCTCGCTTCAGGCTCTGATGGCACAGCGTGCAAACCACTCGGGTCTTGTAGTCAGCACATTGTTTAAAGAAGTGCCATTCCAGGGAACTCCTTGAAGCTGCCTTTGGGGTGCTCAGTCTCTGTGGCCAGTAGCAGGCGAACTCTCGCGGCTGTTCTGCTTTTGCCCCCTGTTCCCTCTTTTGCTACGCTGTTGGCTCGGTCTCACCACTGCCTCTTCCTCTGAACTATGACAGTCAGTGGCACGACCTTCATTCCATGTGTGTTCTAGGACCTCATTGTCCCCCACATCGTCTTCCACACAGTCTTCCTCCCTGACCGGCTGTTCGGTCCGCACACTGCAGAAAGACGCAGCGGTTCACACCAGTGTTTCGTCATTATCAGAGATGTGCGGACTCCGCTGAGGTGGTATTCCCATGTCCTCATCATCAGGAAACATCAGTGGTTGTGCATCAGTGCATTATATGTCTTCCACCACTGGGGAAGGGCTAGGTGGATTCCCTTGGGAAATCCTGCCAGCAGAGTCTTCAAACAGCATAAGAGACTGCTGCATAACTTGAGTCTTATACAGTTTCCCTGATATGCAAGGGTGTGATGTGACAGACTGATGGGCTTGGTTTTTAGGCGCCACCTGTGCGCTTTCTGCAGAAGACTGGGTGGGAGATAATGTTGTGAACGTGCTGTATCCACTGTCGGCCACCCAATTGACTAGCGCCTGTACCTGCTCAGGCCTTACCATCCTTAGAACGGCATTGGGCCCCACCAAATATCGCTGTAAATTGTGGCGGGTACTGGAACCTGAGGTAGTTGGTTCACTAGGACGTGTGGCTGTGGCAGAATAGCCAAGTCCTCTCCCAGCACCAGAGGGTCCACTAACACCACCACGACCGCGTCTGCGTCCCTTACTAGATGTTTTCCTCATTGTTACCGTTCACCAAGCACCACAATAAGAAAAAAAATATTTGGCCCAATGAATTGATTTCAAATTCAGGCCTTTTTTTACAGGCACCTAACACTATCTGCCTATTTATTTATGTACCGTATTACACTAATCCAGTAACCACTGATTTAGGGAAATATCAATTGTAGGGCTAGTATTTAAGCCCTGGATGAAATTAATCCTTTTATGGACAGATTTACACTTGGAGAATAAAAAATATGAAGGATTATGCCTTCAGAAATTGTATTTTAACACTTTGTGTAATATACCCTTTAAAGGACAGTAATACATTGGGAGATGCACGGTAGCGTGTGAAGTTATTGAGGATGACCCTCTCAGCACTTGTATATACACCTTGAGTGTAATATACCCGTTTACGGACTGATTAACACTTGGCCTGCAACAGCTGTAACACCAGATTCAGGGTATTGCTATATTGGCAAGTGAATTTCACCCCAGAACAAAATCTATCCTTTGCCGGACACAATGAAACTTGGCCAGCCACAGCTGAAACCACTGATTTATGGTATTGCTATTTTGGCAACTAAATTTAACCCCAGAACAAAATATTTCCTGTTATGGACAGATTTAAACTGGGCTTGCAACAGCGGGAACACCAGATTCAGGGTATTGCTATTTTGGCAATTTAATTTCACCCCAGAAAAAAATATACCCTTTTATGGACAGATTTAAATGAAGCCTGCAACAGCTGGAACAACAGTTTTACTGTATTTCTATTTTTGCAACTGAATTTCACTGCAGAAAATAATATATCCTATGACAGACACTATGAAACTTGTTCAGCCACTGCTGGTACACCAGATTTACGGTATTGCTATTTTGGCAATTGAATTTCACCACAGAACAAAATATATCCTTTGCAGGACACTATTAAACTTGGCCAGCCACAGCTGAAACCACTGATTTATGGTATTGCAATTTTTGCAATTGAATTTCACCCCAGAACAAAATATATCCTTTGCAGGACACTATTATACTTTGCCAGCCACTACTGGGACACCGAATTTAGGGAATTGCTATTTTGGCAATTGAATTTCACCACAGAACAAAAAATATCCTTTGCCAGACACTATTAAACTTGGCCAGCCATAGCTGAAACCACTGATTTATGGTATTGCTATTTTGGCAATTGAATTTCACCACAGAACAAAATATACCCTGTTACAGACAGATTTAAACTCTGCCTGCAACAGCTGGAACACCAGATTCAGGGTATTGCTATTTTGGCAATTGAATTTCACCCCATAAAAAAATATATCCTTTGCCGTACACTATTAAACTTGGCCAGCCACTGCTGGGACACCAGATTTACGGTATTGCCATTTTGGCAATTGAATTTCACCCCAGAACAAAATAAATCCTTTGCAGGACACTATTAAATTCGGCCAGCCACAGCTGAAACCACTGATTTATGGTATTGCTATTTTGCCAATTGAATGTCACCCCATAAAATATATATCCTTTGCCGTACTCTATTAAACTTGGCCAGCCACAGCTGGGACACCAGATTTATGATATTGCTCTTTTGGCTATTGAATTTCACCCCAGAACAAAATATATCCTTTGCCGGACACTATTAAACTTGGCCAGTCACTGCTGGGACACCAGATTTACGGTATTGCTACTTTGGCAATTGAATGTCACCTCATAAAAAAATATATCCTTTGCTGTACACTATTAAACTTGGCCAGCCACAGCTGAAACCACTGATTTATGGTATTGCTATTTTGGCAATTGAATTTCACCCCAGAACAAAATATATCCTTTGCAGGACACTATTAAACTTCGCCAACCACAGCTGAAACCACTGATTTATGGTATTGCTATTTTGGCAATTGAATTTCACCCCAGAAAAAAATATACCCTCTTACGGACAGATTTAAACTAGGCCTGCAACTGCTGGAACACCAGATTCAGGGTATTGCTATTTTGGCAATTGAATTTCACCCCAGAACAAAATCTATCCTTTGCAGAACACTATTAAACTTGGCTAGCAATAGCTGAAACCACTGATTTATGGTATTGCTATTTTGGCAATTAAATGTCACCTCATAAAAAAATATATCCTTTGCCCAACACTATTAAACTTGGCCAGCCACTGCTGGAACACCAGATTTACGGTATTGCTATTTTGGCAATTGAATTTCACCCCAGAACAAAATATATCCTTTGCAGGACACTATTAAACTTGTCCAGCCATAGCTGAAACCACTGATTTATGGTATTACTATTTTTGCAATTGAATTTCACCCCAGAACAAAATATATCCTTTGCATGACACTATTATACTTTGCTGCCACTACTGGGACACTAGATTTAGGGGATTGCTATTTTGGCAATTGAATTTAACCACAGAAAAAAATATACCCTGTTAGGGAAAGATTTAAAATAGGCCTGCAACAGCTGGAATACCAGATTCAGGGTATTGCTATTTTGGCAATTGAATTTCACCCCAGAACAAATTATATCCTTTGCCAGACACTATTAAACTTGGCCAACCACAGCTGAAGCCATTGATTTATGGTATTGCTATTTTGGCAATTGAATGTCACCCCAGAACAAATTATATCCTTTGCCAGACACTATTAAACTTGGCCAGTCACAGCTGAAACCACTGATTTATGGTATTGCTATTTTGGCTATTGAATTTCACCCCAGAACAAAATATATCCTTTGCCGGACACTATTAAACTTGGCCAGCCACAGCTGAAACCACTGATTTATGGTATTGCTATTTTGGCTATTGAATTTCACCCCAGAACAAAATATATCCTTTGCCGGACACTATTACACTTGGCCAGCCACAGCTGAAACCACAGATTTTTGGTATTGCTATTTTGGCAATTGAATGTCACCCCATAAAAAAATATATCCTTTGCTGTACACTATTATACTTGGCCAGCCACTACTGGGACACCAGATTTAGGGGATTGCTATTTTGGCAATTGAATTTCACCACAGAAAAATATACCCTTTTGCAGACAGATTTAAACGAAGCCTGCAACAGCTGGAACAACAGTTTTACTGAATTTCTATTTTTGCAACTGAATTTGAACCCAGAAAATAATATATCCTATGACAGACACTATGAAACTTGTCCAGCCACTGCTGGGACAACAGATTTACGTTATTGCAATTTTGGCAATTGAATGTCACCCCAGAACAAAATATATCCTTTGCAGGACACTATTAAACTTGGCCAGCCACACCTGGAACGCCAGATTTAGGGGATTGCTATTTTGGCAATGGAATTTCACCCCAGAACAAAATATATTCTTTGCCATACACTATTATTCTTTGCCAGCCACAGCTGAAACCACTGATTTACGGTATTGCTATTTTGGCTATTGAATTTCACCCCAGAACAAAATATATCCTTTGCCGGACACTATTACACTTTGCCAGCCATTGCTGGGACACAAGATTTAGGGGATTGCTATTTTGGCAATTGAATTTCACCACAGAAAATTATCTATCGTTTGCCAGACAGCAGACAGTATTACACTTGGCTAGCCACAGCTGGGACACCAGATTTAGGGGATTGCTATTTTGGCAATTGAATTTAACCCCTTAATAAAATATCGAAATTTCTATCCTGAGTTTCTAGGGGTGACAATAAGCACAGCCAAGCCCCTGATGTAGGATATAACAAAAAAAACACTATTATTGATGGATTGATGGACTTGGTGGCAGCTTGTTCTGGTGCACCACAAGTCACAAAATGGCCGACGATCACCCCAGAAAAAAGTGACAGAAAAATGTACGAACCCAAACTTTAAAGTGCAATAAGTGATAAAGTTTGCAGAGATACACATGGAAGAAAAAAAGTTGTTATGGCAGTCTTGTCCAAATGAAGAAAATGGGGGAAGAGAATTTCTACATCAGAGGAGATGTCACTTGGTATAATAGGTTTGTGTTTCTACAGGGTGGACCGTGAAAAAATAGGCCGTCTCCAGCGATGATATGACGATAAGATGAACAAGGAAATGGATTATTTTCTTTTAATTATCCTCAAGTCATAAAATATGCTGATGGTGGTCCCTTATTACGTCTATGCATCTTTTGACACGGGGGTTAATTCAGCACTGTCAGGGTGTGAGGGGGTCACAGTCTGGGGCCCCCAAGATGAAACATATGATACTCCAATTGGATACATCTGTGACTACATTGAATAAGCTATAGTGGCAATTTTTGTTAATGGCCACTAGAGGCCCTTAGTCGCACAGCCCCCTTAGAACTAATGGAGCGAGATGTTGACAATTAATATATAAAAAGAAAAGTAATTTTATAGCTGCACCTGATTGGCTTTCTTTTTTAAATAGACTGTAAAAATAGCTTCTTATGTATTTTGTGCATTTTTTATTTTGTTGCCATGTCCTAACTTCCTGGGAAAAGCTACAGGGGCTGGAGAAAGGAAGTGGCAGGAGAACAGAGAGTCGGCAGTTGGAGAGCAACGGATTCAGACGTGTCTGCTAAATTGTTTACCTGAGGTGTCCTGTGATCAGCCAGAGATTGAAGGCTTTATCCACAGCAAGCAAGGGACGATTGGTGAATATCTGCTGCCTGCTAAAGAGGATCTGTAGTCTTCATTTATAATCAGGAGCTGAGGAGACCAGAGGCCTGCCTGCCCTGAGGCCAGCGGTGAATCATCATCAAGAAAACCAAGCTGCCATTCAAGCCTGCACTGGAGATCTCAGCCTGAAGCATTTTACACTCGATTAGTGCGCACTTTTAATGGGACTTAAAGGATAACTGTCACATTCAGACCCTAATTTCAGTTTTCATATATGTAGTTACTAATATGATAATATTCCTGAACCAATAACTATTAGACTTACTTACCCCTTATTTAATAAGATTCAGCCCTTAGCATCCATTCTGTATAAAACTGCAATTTCACTATTCTGTTAAGATGGCCGCCCTCAGCCCTGAGGCTAATCCATAGGACACCTGCAGTGAAGTTAGTGAAGACCAGCTCTGTATAGGGGGGTCTTGCAGTGAAGTTCCCAGGTCTGGCTGAAGCTTATAGTCCTTCTACAAGCTCTCCTCTTATCAGATAAGGCTGTCATTTATACATTGAGCAGCCACATTGTCCTGCACTGCTAAGGGAGTGTCTGCCAAGCACAGGCATGTGGAGAAGTTCACACACACAGCCCAGCACTGTTATCTCCTGTCAGGAAGAACCTGGCTTTTTATACATTCCCTTACAATGTTGACTCACTATCAGTTCCTAGTGCACGCAGCCTGCTCCGTCCTCTCATCTGGTAGACGGAAGGAGCATAGCAACCTGATTTTATCTCAGGTAACAATAGCCAACACTGGGGACTTTTAGGTGGCTTTTAGGGGTTATTTATTAAATAATCAGAAATTAAAACAGGGCCAACAAGGTGATATTAATCACCAAAATCCAATAGTAAAAAAAAAAAAAATTTGACAGTTATACTTTAAATCCTGAGCTCAGGTCCCTCCCTGCAATAAGGGTGAGGACAAGTTTTGGCACCGCTGCAGCAATTAAAGCTTTACTGCGAAAGCAAGTGGATCCACATCCCGGCTCTGGAGTTACAAATAGCCATGTGGAAGTTCAAGGGAGTCTAGCTGAGGTGGGGGAGTAGGCATTACCGGCATTTGGGGGGATAGTGTGGGATTTTTCTGTATTTGGCCTCTGTAAGCCACAGTGCCCCTCAGCCGAGATCCCAGGTACACAGACCCCAAATTTAGTGTTGATTCCTAGTGGCTTCGGTTCGCTGTGTTTGGTTAGGAGATCATGCCATATTTAGTCTTTACAGGCTGTAGCAGCGAGTTCAGGGGGTGGCGAGGCAGTGGCGCCCATTGCCACCCACATGGCAGCACCCCCACAGGCCCTGATGGGACACCTCCCGACGGGTGCTCTGTAGAATTAACTTAGCGAAATGTGACGGGAAAAACATGTTGCTATCCGACGGGGTAGACCGGGTTAGGGGAGCCATAAAGATGTATAGCCCCTGAGATATGTTCGGAGGTTGCCATTAATGCACTAGAGGGGCGGGCTAGACAGACCATTGTGGTTAGGCCCCCGGTGGAGCGTGACACATTTGATAAAATCGTGGCCTATCTCGAAAAGGTACATGGGGGGTTGGCAGAGATTACAAAATTATGTGCCCAATTCTTTAGCCGGACCCAAAGGGAAGATGAGGACCTACAGGACTATGCGACGGCCCTGCAGGAGTTAGGGAATAACCTTATTCGTCGAGTCCCTAGGGCTCTGGGTGATCCTGGAGGTGGAGACGATCCCTTAAGGGACCATTTTGTGGTAGGGAACGGGGACGAGCGGCTAAGGCAGCAAATGTCCGAATACATAATCCAGAACCCGGACAAACCATTTGTGGAAGTCTACACAGAAGCAATCACACGGGAACTCCGAATGACTACGGGAACCTTTCTATGCTGTGTTGGCTGTGCGAATGACTGACAAAGTGCGGGAAGAATCCTCTGGAGAGGTGGTCCAGGAGAAGCTGTGTGAGGCAGTGACTGCGCTGTGCGCCGAGATGGCTCGATGGAGGACGGCTGTTTCGACAAGGAGTGCCCTCATGGCTATACCAGCCATCCAGCAGGCAGGAGAGGAAATTCCTATGGGACGACCCCGTGAACAGAGGGAACGGATGCGGGTCCACTGCTGGAAGTGCAAGCAGCTGGGTTATTATGCCCGAAACTGCTCCTTGTACCGGGTAGACGAAGGAGAGGGGCTTCCTTTAAACTCCCCACTGCCATAGTGACAGGGCGGCCTGCAGCGGAGACTGGGAAATGACGCCCTATCCATGGGAACCAAGATTTGTACTCTGAGAGTCCATGGCTGGAAGCAGACATCGAGCGGCAGAGGGTTCGCTGCCTGGTGGATACTGGGTCAGAGAGTACGATTATGCCCTATGACTATTTTGAGGCCCATTTTGGGTGCAAAATAAGACCAGAAGCTGGCAGCCTGATCCGCTTGGTCGCGGCCAACAATGAAAGCTTGGTAGTGAAGGGGGTGGTATGGATGAGGATAAAAATCTTTGGCCAAGATATGGGAACCAAAGGAGCGATCCTAGTGACACATTCCCCCAGGCGAGGGTTGACCGTGACATTAGGGATGAATTTCCTGTGGGAGCTAGACCACCAGTTTTTTACTAAGGAGGGCCCCCGCTATTGGCAGCATGCCACGACTCATCGACCGACACAGAGAGTCCTTCAGCAGATGGTGAGGAGTTGTGGCTTGCAGAACAGCGTGACTCCAGGCCAGTCTGTGGGTATTGTAAGGGTTCCATCGTGCACCACAATGGTGTTTGGCCCACATCAGGAGCGTGTAGTTATGATGGCCGTGGGTACCAACCGGAGGCTAGACTGCTTGGAGGTCATGGTAGAACCTGTTCCCAGTGGAGAAGGTAGAGCGAAACCGTTTGTAGCTAGAGCCTTGACAACCGTGAGAGATGGTTGAGTACCCATCAGATGCATCAACCTGCAGGACCAGGCAGTCACCATGCCACCCGGGACCCTGCTAGATGAAGTCAGAGTGCAGGACGGGGAAGTGCTCTGGAAAGAGGAGTTCACTCTCGAGCCAAGTCAGCAAAAAGTATGGACTTACACTGTGGGGACGACCCCAAAAGAAATCCCCACTGTGGATTGGAATGGCCGGAAGATTACGGAGCTCATGGGTATGGATCAGGGAACCTTTACTCCCGAGCAACGAGGGAAGGCAGAGACCCTTCTGTGTGAGTACCATGATACCTTCTCCCGCCATGAGGCGGATTTGGGGTGTGCGACAGCGATAGAACATGAAATCCCCACAGGGGACTACCTGCCGATCCAAGAGTGATACCGGCAGATCCCTCCCAAGGTCTATCAAGAGGTGAAAACCATGTTGGCAAGTATGATGGATAACGGGGTTATTCAGGAAAGCCAAAGTCCATGGGTGGCACCAGTGGTACTGGTCCAAAAAAAAGATGGGAGTCTCCGGGTCTGCGTTGATTACTGGAAGCTGAACGCCGAGGATCGAAGAGACATTGTCTGCACTGGGCAGACCCCAGTTCTTCTCCACCCTCGAATTGGCCAGCGGATACTGGAAGGTGACTATGGGGAAGAAACATAAGGCGAAAACAGCGTTCATCCTCCCGATGGGGTTGTATGAATTCAATCGTATGCCATTTGGACTAACCAACGCTCCGGGTACATTCCAACGGTTAATGGAGCACTGTCTGGGAGACCTTAACTTTGAATCAGTGTTGATATATCTTGACGATGTGGTGGTCTTCGGGAAGCCCTTTGAAGACCATCTGGCCCGGCTGCGGCAGGTCCTCCAATGCTTAAGGGACCATGGGTTGAAGATAAAACCAAAAAAGGGTCAACTCTTTCGTCAAAGCATTGAGTATCTGGGCCATGTGGTGACCCCAGAAGGGGTGCAACCCTCTCCCAGAAAAGTGGAAGCAGTTCAGAAGTGGCCACGACCGAAGATCCTACAAGAACTCCAGGCGTTTTTTGGGGCTGGCGGGGTACTACCGTCGATTTATCCCCAAGTTTGCACATATTGTGGGGCCCTTGAATGAATTGCTCTGGGGGACAGCTAACGGCCCTAAAAACCGTCCAATTTCGTGGGGGGAGAGGCAGGAGAAAGTACTAGATGAAGTGAAGGCTGCTCTGACAAAAGCCCCAATCTTAGCTTATGCTTAGTTTGATACCCCGTTTCTGTTGTACACGGATGGGAGCCTGCATGGCTTGGGGGCCATGCTAGCACAGATGCACGATGGTCGGGAGCGGGTTATTGCGTATGGGAGTCGCTCCCTCCGAGGGTCCGAGAGAAACCCAGACAATTTCAGCTCCTTTAAGTTAGCGCTGTTGGCCTTGGTATGGGCAATGACGGAATGCTTTGCCGAATACCTGACTGGGATGGAGGTGTTGGTGCTGACAGATAATAACCCTTTGGCACACCTGAATAATGCGAAGTTGGGAGCTTTAGAACAGCGGTGGATAGCTCAACTGGCGAAGTTCAACTACCGGATCAAGTTCAGGTCTGGAAAAGAGAATGCTAACGCTGATGCATTGTCCAGAGTACCTGTGGTCTCCCTGGATGGAGATGTTGATGATCACCTGGAGGACTCTGAGACTCCTGACCTGGGTCGCCTACCTTCCTTTGTGGCGGTGGCACACTCAAGTGGGGTGGCGCAAGGGCCACCTGTAATGTTAGGAAGGACATATGCAAATTGGGTGCGGGCCCAGAATGAGTGTGAAGATATCTGGAGGGTAAAACAGTGGGTCTGGCATAAAACGTGGCCAAAACCAGAGGAGCGAGAAAGTCTGATGCCTGAGGGCCACAAGCTGCTCTGGCAGTGGGACAAACTGACAGTGGCCCACGACCTGTTGTATCGGAAGGTCTACACAAGGACAGAGTTGGAGCATCGGTGGCAAATCATTATCCCGGTTGCCATGGCTCCTGCGGCTGCTCGAGAATCTCATGAGAGGCGTGCCCACTTTGGTAGTGATAAAACCTATAAGTGGCTACAGAGGCTGGTTTACTGCCCAGATCTCGAACGGATGGTGAAGAAGGCCTGTCAGATGTGCAGAGCTTGCGACCTAAACAAAAGTGTGGAGCAGAGGGCTCCGATTCAGACCATCCAAAGGTCCCAGCCATTAGAACTATTGATGATAGATTATGTGCAGGTGGGGCACTCCAATTCAGGTCATGGTTTTTGTTTGGTTATGATCGATCATTTTCCAAAGTTTGCGGTGGCAGTGCCAGCCCGAGACCAGACGGCCCAGTCAGCAGCGGAGGCCGTCTGCCATCGTTTTATACAGGTGTATGGGTGTCCAAGTCGGATACATTCGGATCAGGGGGCCTGCTTTCAGGGGGCCCTGATGAATGAACTATATCACCTGTACAGTATCGAAAAGTCCCGGACTACACCATATCACCCGCAAAGGAATGGGGCATGTGAACGATTGAATCGTACACTCCTTCAGATGGTGAGGACACTGGAAAAGGATCAGAAATCGAGATGGCCGGAGTATCTCCCCGAATTGATTTGGGCCTATAATAACCGGGTGCACAGCAAGACCGGTTACTCACCATACATGCTTATGTTTGATAGGGCTGGGAGAGAGCTGGGAGAGTTGAACATGCCCTCGCCTGACAGTGAGCAAGCACGCACTGCAACCGAGTGGACTCGAGAACATCGGTTGAGGACCTTCCACAAGGTGGTGGGAGAGCGGTTGCAGCGACTACAACACCCTAACTCGGGGCCAGTATGGACTGAAGTCTTCTCCTCGGGAGATCGTGTGCTGGTCAGGGAGAAGAGGCCTTGTGGAAAACTGGACAATCAGTGGGAGGCCACACCGTATATAGTTTGGCGCTGGGTGGGTTCAGATATACCCGTCTACGAGGTTGAACCAGAGGGGGGTGGAGGTCCTGTTAGAAATTTGCATAGAAACATGCTGCGGTTGTGCCGGTTTCGAGAGCAGGCTCCGCCCAGGAGTAAATCGGTTTCCCAGAAAGGGGCGATGACAGATGAGTGGTGGGCGGTGCCCTGGTCCTATACAGAGGGATTTCCTTCCCGGTCAACTGTAATTGATCCGGTGTCACCCTCGAGTGTGGTAATACCAAGTCAGACACCCCCTTCTCAACTACGTTGGACGACAAGGCCCACGGCAGGGATACCTCCTCAGCGCTATGCTCAGGAGGAGTTCGTGTGGGGGAACTCTGGGTCTGTGATAGTGATGTCGAGGTCGCCACCCTCTAGTGGGGTGGGATGTGAGGGGGTCACAGTCTGGGGCCCCCAAGATGAAACATATGATACTCCAATTGGATACATCTGTGACTACATTGAATAAGCTATAGTGATATAACATACAGTTTGTGTGACTGGCCACTAGAGGCCCTTAGTCGCACAGCCCCCTTAGAACTAATGGAGCGAGATGTTGACAATTAATATATAAAAAGAAAAGTAATCTTATAGCTGCACCTGATTGGCTTTCTTATTGAAATAGACTGTAAAAAATAGCTTATTTATTTTGTGCATTTTGTTATTTTGTTGCCATGTCCTAACTTCCTGGGAAAAGCTACAGGGGCTGGAGAAAGGAAGTGGCAGGAGGACAGAGAGTCGGCAGTTGGAGAGCAACGGATTCAGACGTGTCTGCTAAATTGTTTACCTGAGGTGCCCTGTGATCAGCCAGAGATTGAAGGCTTTATCCACAGCAAGCAAGGGACGATTGGTGAATATCTACTGCCTGCTAAAGAGGATCTGGATCTGTATTCTTCATTTATAATCAGGAGCTGAGGAGACCAGAGGCCTGCCTGCCCTGAGGCCAGCGGTGAATCATCATCAAGAAAACCAAGCTGCGATTCAAGCCTGCACTGGAGATCTCAGCCTGAAGCATTTTACACTCGGTTAGTGCGCACTTTAATGGGACTTAAATCCTGAGCTCAGGTCCCTCCCTGCAGTAAGGGTGAGGACAAGTTTTGGCACCACTGCAGCAATTAAAGCTTTACTGCGACAGCAAATGGATCCACATCCCGGCTCTAGAGTTACAATTACCACGTGGAAGTTCAAGGGAGTCTAACTGAGGTGGGGGAGTGGGCATTACCGGCATTTGGGGGGATAGTGTGGGATTTTTCTGTATTTGGCCTCTGTGAGCCACAGTGCCCCTCAGCTGAGATCCCAGGTACACAGACCCCAAATTTAGTGTTGATTCCTAGTGGCTTCGGTTCGCTGTGTTTGGTTAGGAGATCCTGCCATATTTAGTGGCCTTTAGGCAAAATATAAATATTTAAAGGTACAGTACCTAAATTAGGGAATTCTTGGCTGGGGTCCCACTGTGGACAATCTTGGGTTGCTAACAACCCAGAGAGGTTGTATCACCACTTCAGTACACCAGGTCATACCTCACTCCGTGTGGTCCAGCTGGATCACGGTGTACATTATATTGTATATAGTTTTCTCTTCTAAAGTCAGTAAAATTATTTTGGTTCACACAGCTCACTGTCCGTGCATTCATTCTTGTGTGGTTCGCTGTATCCTAACGGACTCCCTCTGGTCCACCTCTTACAAGGGACAGGCGTCACCGGGAAGGGACAGATAGTGGAGGGCTGGAAAATCGTTTTGATAACTTCTAAAAGACAGAAAGATTTCCGATTAATGACATCTACAGTGGGCCTCAGTTTCTTCATATTTGCAACAGAGCCAGTTTGATGCCATTTCCAAACCAGACTCTGAATGAACACAACCTTTAGCAGTTTTTTTTACTTGTTACTTGGTACGTCAGCAAAGGTCTCTTGCGTTTCCTTAAATGATCTGCTCTGATTGGTTGCTATGGACAACTAAGATTGATTTACTATTAGGCAGTATGATTTAGAGATATTGGAGGAGGGCTATTTTTTCGTGGGCCACCCTTTACATTCTATCACCAATAATAATGTATCGAATCATACTTGAAATAAATGCAGCCTATCAACCCCACATTTTTTCTGTGTGTGGTGCAAGTTTGAGACTCCTGTTCTAAAACAGTAAGAAGAGGAAGAGGTTAATAATTGTGCTCACTGGAAAAAACAAGTAGGCTCAGAAGATATGAAGAAACAAGAAAAATGTATGAACATCAGTATTTATAACCATAGTACCATGGGTGAGTGTGTCAGGTCTTGTCTTCTGTAGTGATGAGCAGGTCTTGTCTTCTGTAGTAATATATTCGCCGAAATCGAATATTCGTCAATCGAATATTCGTCATTATTATAAAATAATTGCGATAATATGCGAATATTTTATTCGCATTACGCGAATTGAACTTCTTATATAAAGGCATATCTCCTACTGGCTTGCAAACATGAACGAATACTCTAAGTTGGATGCGCATTGCGAAAAAAATTACCATTTTTTTTTCAACAATCAGAATACTTACTTAGAAGTGTTCAACTTCATATTCTGTTCATTGTGGAAAAAATTTTTTTCGCATTGCACATCCAACTTGGAGCTGTCAATAGACAACTTTCCTATTCCAAATGCATTGAATTAGCGAATATCGCAATATATTCGCTAATTCGAACAAGCCAATTGTATTCGTAGTTCTGTAGCCGTACAACGCGACTTTAATGCGAATAATTTCCATAGAAACATTTGTGTGCGTACAGATGTTATTGTTCAAGTTACACGGCAGTAACTTAACTTATTCTTATGTGCTCGTGCGCGTGTTTGTGCGCGTGTTTGTGTGCGTGTTCGTGCGCATGCACACACGCACATACAGGCGTGGCTTCTTCCTGGGAGCAGTTCCAACACGTTTTTTTGTGGTGCATGCGATCCATGCGAATAAAGATGGTGGGCAACAATTTTACCAGAGAGGAGGAAGATATCCTGATCACAGTAAGTTATTGAACATTACATTACAGCTATAAGTACATGTGACATGCTTGTAACATTCAATGTACGTATGTTTATGGAGATAAAACATTCTCAAATTTTTGCAATACATATAAAATCTAATTTCACATAGTTTGCTTACTGCAGTGCTTACATAGAAATGATTTGTGGAAACAAGTATTGTTGGCATTCAAAAACAATACTTATTTCCCCAAATCATTAATATCTACTAATCTCTTATATATATAAAAATGAGTTTCTGTCTGTCTGTTATTTATGGCCGACCAAACGACTGGACCGATCTTCACTAAGTTTGGCAGACGAGTACATCAGGTGTCTGGGAAGGTTTTAGATCGGGGCTCAGCTCTATAGGACGTATTATTTCTGAGATATTCCCCCAAAAATGACCTGCATTAGCAAAAACAAGCCCCCAACTTCCATCCACACGGCCACATGTCCCTTATCAGCCAATAGAAGCTGGCATGTCCCCAGGTTGCCATAACAAGTGATCACAGGTTTCAATAGTTTTCAGGTCCTTAAATGTTCATTTATATCATGTATGATGACAAAACTACACTGCTACATGCATGGGGGCAGGGGCCACTATTAAAAGGGGCGGGCATTGTGGAGTTCACTGTCATTAACCCCTTAATGCAAAACGCTGTGCATGCATGGCGAGATGATCGCGCGGGTGCAGGAGCTGCGCCTGACCAATCACTGCAGGGGTACGGCAGTTCCTGATAGCCAGGCCCTGCTGTATCCGCCTGCATTGCTGTTTACAGCGATGCTGGCGGATTAAGCCCTTCTAAGTCGCGGTCAGCGCTGACCGCGACATAGAAATGTTTTGCGGTTAGTGAATGAGCGCATCGGGTCCCCGTGCTGCTGTGACGGGGACCCGATGTGTGAGAAGGCAGACTGATGCCGTGCAGAGGCTGCCCAATGCCTTGCATGGCATCGGGACCTGCCGTCTACGGGTGCCCAGGGGATCCTGATGCCGGAAATCCGTTGCTGATGGCAATCAACAGCAAAAAAATGCATACAACCAAGACAACCCATTGAATGAACCCAATATCATACTGCCCTTATGTGGTGCGATTCACGCGCATATGTAATTGCCGATTTTTCGCATGACGTAAAATACAGTTTCCTACATAAAGAGGCAAATTATACATCACAGTAACAATTCTTATTACTGATTTATAATTGTCCTCTGTATGTAAGATAGTTTGTGTCATGCGAAAAATTGCCAATTACATATGCGCGTGAATCGGATCGCATACGGGCAGTATACTAATAGGTTGGCTTGCTGGGTCGAATATAGAGAAGATAGCGAATATACTGCTATATTCGCAATAGTCGTCTATTCGAATAGACCAAGATAACCCATTGAATGAACATAATATCATACTGCCCTTATGCGGTGCGCATATGTACAGTAATTGCCTATTTTTCGCATGACCTAAAATACAGTATACTACATAAAGAGGGAAATTATACATCAGTAAGAATTCTTATTACTGATTTATAATTGTCCTCTGTATGTAAGATAGTTTGTCTCATGCGAAAAATCGGCAATTACATATGCACGTGAATCGGATCGCATAATGCCAGTATACTATTAAGTTGGCTTGCTTGGTCGAATAGACGAAGATAAAGAAAATAGCGAATATAGTGCTATATTCGCAATATTCGTCTATTCGAGTAGACCAACCAAGACAACCCATTGAATGAACCCAATACAATACTGCCCTTATGCGGTGCGATTCACGCGCATATGTAATTGCCGATTTTTCGCATGATGTAAAATACAGTATAATACATAAAAAGGCAGATTATACATCACAGTAACAATTCTCATTACTGATTTATAATTCTCTGTATGTAAGATAGTTTAAGTCATGCGAAAAATTGGCAATTACATATGCGTGTGAATCGCACCGCATAAGGGAAGTATACTATTAGGTTCATTTAATGGGTTGTCTTGGTCGACTCGGTCATAAGATAGATAAGAAGCAAGCCCATTAGGAACTCACCTCTAAGTTGAATTCTCATTGCGATTATTATAACCTGTAATACTCGCATAGCGAATTCAACTTAGAGCTGGGTTCCTAAAGGTTGGCAATGGCTTGCTAGAATATTGCGATTATAACGAATTCACGAATATAGCACTATATTCACAATCTTCGTTATATTCCAGCAAGTAGCAAGTTCAACCAACCATTAGGAGCTCAGCTCAAAGTTTAATTCGCGATGCGAACATATACTCGCATCGCAAATTAAACTTTGAGCTGAGATCCTAACTGTTGCATTGCTATAATTGACGAAGATTGAGGATATAGCGCTATATTCTCAATCATCTTCTAGCAACAACCATTAGGAACCCAGATCTAAGTTTAATTCGCGATGCGAACATATACTCGCATTGAGAATTAACGTCAGAGTTGGGTTGATGGATTCCCATTGAAAATGAAAACATGATTCCTTCCTGCTTAAGTTGCTTGTGGCCCAATGACTTATTGGCCCACAAGAAGGAAGCAGGGACAAGTCATGTTTTCGCCTTTCAGATATTGGAAAAATGGCGAATGTTCGAATTAGTGAATATATAGCATCATATTCTAAATATTCGCGAATTATCGAAGTTGCGATATTCGCGATAAAAATTTGCAATTCGAATATTCGCGCTCAACACTAGTCTTCTGTTAATGTGTTTAAAGGGGTTGTGTCACAAAACATATTCTACATTTTTCAAATTAGCATCTCGATCTGAATACGTTTGTAATTGTAAATAATTAAAAATTTAGTTCAGCCATTGAGCTTTTCAATAAAATATTTCTGCATAGTGTCACCTGCTGTTTGTTCTTTTCCTTATTTTTTGTCAGTTTTTCCTCAAAAGGGAAGTCAGCAGGCAAAGGCGAGGTCCCAAACTAGCAGAGTAAAATACCTGGAGTTTATGTCAGAGGCAAAAAAAAGTCGTCAAAGTCAAAGAAACAGACAAAGGTCAGTGATCCAGAGTACCTAACACATAGCTAGCTAGTGAGGCTTAGAAAATCAATCACAGGCCAGCCACTGCCTGTTTAAATTGTCCACCTCAGGAAGAATGTGACACCAGCACAGAGACTGAATGGTCTGGCTCCCAGCTCTTTGATAAGTCAAGCATCCCCACTGTCAGTGCGGGTGGTTTCCATAAAAGAGCCATTCCAGTGTCGCTGCCATATTTCAGCCCTAACTTAACATGGGAGCGCAGACAGGTAAGTGAGTGACACTGTGGCAGTGACAGGGAATGACCTGCAGCTGAAAAACACACCCGCTGAGCTTTCATGCTGAAGATAATCTAGCAGAGAAACTGGAGCAAAGAATGTGGCGATCTCTGGATTTATGTTTAGTACAGGGCTGGTATTAGCTTTGTTAGAAAGGTATTGTCATGTACTATATGATGTCAGGTATTGTCATGTACTATATGATTTTTATTTTCTACATAAATCATGACATAACCCCTTTAAGGAATATCCGTGTGTCTACAAAAGTAAGTGGAGCAAGATGGCATTGCCCTTTTTACAGACACGGTAAATGGGAATTTATTTTAAAGACATATTATGGAACCCTGGATCTATATATCCAAATGACCCTCATCATTTGGTTTCTATAATCTACTAATAAGTTTGCTTAAGTATCTTTATGCTAAATATATGTTTGGGAATGCCCGGTTATTGTGCAATTTAGCCCTATTATAAGTCTTGTGGTATACACGTATGAAGTACCAAGAGCCATTCTTAGGATTTGGGAATGGTGATTGCTATAGGTAAGTCTAGTTCTGCAGTCTAGTGCACAATCAGCATGGTTACATTAAAGGGGTTGTCCCACAAAAAAAAATATTCTACAGTTTTCAAACCAGCCTCTGCATCTGAATACATTTGTAATTGCATGTAATAAAAATTTTTGCATAGCCCCTGAGTTATTCATTAAAATCTATCTGTATAGCGCCACCCGCAATTTGTTTTTTTCTTATTTCTTTGACCTGCTCAATAAGAAAGCCACATATGCTCAGTTTCATCATTCAACTGCCTCCTGAGCTATGATAGGGAGAGCTGAGACATGCCCCCTTAGCTTCAGCAGAAAAGACACTCCCCTTGAGCTGTCAGCTTGTTATAAATCTATCACACTGGGTTCAGACCTGAGCGTTTTTGAAACGCGCGTTTCACGCGCGTTTTTGTCGCACGTATTTTAGCGCGTTTTTGCAAATAGGAAACGCGCGCCATACGCGCGTATGTGATTCTGGAGACCAATAGAAAAAGGCATATCTACACTGTAACGCGCGACAAACGCCCCAAAAAAACGCTTCTGAACGAGCTTATGCGTCGGGCGTTTTACAGCGCGTTTTTACGCGCTGTAAAACGCTCAAGTGTGAACTACTCCCATAGGGTTGCATTGGTTTTCATGTGTTGAGCGTTTTACAGCGCATTTGAACGCGCTGTAAAACGCTCAGGTGTGAACCTAGGGTCAGAGCAATGAATGGGGAGATGTCTGGACCCATGTGAGGTACAGGGCTGGTTCTAGCTTTGTTAGAAAGAGATTGCCATGTACTATATGATGTTCAATTTTAATTTTTTACATTAGTTGTGGGATAATCTGTTTAGATGATTTTAGACATAAGGCCAATGAAAATCAATTTTTTAGTCTGATGAGTCGAAATTTGACATTTTGGCTGCAACTGCCATGTCATTAAGAAGCGTAGAAAAGGTGAGACAATTGTTTTTATTTGTGTGGTTCCTACAGTGAAACATCGAGGAGGAGGTGTGAGAGTTCTTGCAGGTGATACTGTTGATGATTCATTCAAAATTCAAGGGACACTTAACTAGCATAGCTATCGTAGCTATGTAAAGGTTATTTGACCAAGTAGAGTGATGGAGTGCTGCTTCAGATGACATGGCCTCCATAATCACCCAAGCTTAAACTAATTGCCATGGTTTAGGATGAGTTGGACCCCAGAGTGAAGGAAATGTAGACAAGTGCTCAACACTAGTGATGAGCGAGCATCATACTTGGCCGAGCACCACGCGTATTCGTCGCATTGCTCGAGTCTCCTCCCTGCAGGTTTGGCGCCTTCTAAGCAGCCAATCAAGGTGCAGGTAAGTAATTCCCCTCAGTGTAAGGCCATAGCAATGTTAGCTGTAAGCCTTACACTGATTGGCAGGCTGGAATACTTGATACCATTTCATATAGGAGCTGAGGTCAGGCGCTCGGCTCATTCAGTGAGGGAGAGCAGACAGTAGGCAGGGACAGATAGCGTTTTGCTCTAACCTTACTGATTTTACTCCAAAAACCTTATTGAAAGACCTAACAGTCCTTTTAAGGACTAGAGTGTGTGTTTTAGAGCACTGCAGCACCTTTTTTTTTTTTTTAAGAAGGGGGTTAATTCAGCACTGTCAGGGACAGGCGTCACCAGGAAGGGACAGATAGTGCAGGGCTTGAAAATCGTTTTGATAACTTCTAAAAGACAGAAAGATTTCCGATTACTGATATCTACAATACTCCATCATTAATCAGTGTGTTGGGCAGATATTATCAAAAGGGGTTTATTCACTACAGTGTTCCTTGGTACTGAGATATACACTGCCCCATCATAAAGCAGTGTGTTGGGAAGACATTATTAAAAGGGACTTATTCACTACAGTGTTCCTGCTACCGAGGTATACACTGTACCATCAGAGAAATTATTTGTTCTGGGGAAATTAACCTAACTTGTGCCACATCTGTGTGTGCGTTCAATCCGCAACTATTATATATATTACTCCAGCAGAGAGTGATTTATATTTTAGCCATAGTTAACTAGTTTTGGGCACATCTGTGTGTGCGTTTAGGCCACAACCGTATATATAGTATTCCAGCAGAGAATACATTTTATTTGGGACAAATTTGTATCCAATATAGAACTACATACAAATAGGGTGTATATTGTCAAAATTACATTATCTCTGGGCTAGTGTAATGCCAAAAACTTAACGCATTTCTCTGTATCCAGTACATAAAAGCAAGCCAATACAGTGTGTAATGCAAAAATTACATTATCCCGGGCTAGTGTAGCACCGAAAAATTGTATTTCTCTGTCTCCTGTTCATTAGAGCAAGCCATTTCAGTGTGTACTGTGAAAATTTAATTATCTCTGGGCTAGTGTAGTGCTGAAAATGGTATTACTCTGTCTCCTGTACATTATAGAAAGCCAATACAGTGTGTACTGTAAAAATTATATTATCTCTGGGCTAGTGTAGTGCTGAAAAATTGTATTTCTCTGTCTCCTGTTCATTACATGGAGACACCCCTTTGCTTGGTTTTCCTTCCTTTGAGGGATATCTGGCTTTCATTGTGTTGTAGACCCATAACTGGGGCTCCACATTTGTTTTGCATATTCCTGTTTCCCAGGGAACTTTGCACTTCGGATTGCTGTGTTGAGACTCTTAAGTGAGGCTCCGCGGTGTTTTTTGTAGCTGGTCTCCCTGGGATCGGCTATTGTTGTGTTTGAGTTTTCCTGTTCATTACAGCAAGCCAATACAGTGTGTAATGTAAATATTTAATTATCTGTGGCCTAGTGTACTTCTGAAAATCTTTATTTTTCTGTATTAAGTACATTGTAGCAAGCCATTACAGTGTGTACTGTAAAAATTACATTATCTCTGGTCTAGTGAATTGCCGAAAAATGTTATTTCTCTGTCTCCTGTACATTGCAGAAAGCCAATACAGTGTGTACTGTAAATATTTCATTATCTGTGGCCTAGTGTACTTCTGAAAATCTTTATTTTTCTGTATTCAGTACATTGTAGCAAGCCTTTACAGTGTGTACTGTAAAAATTACATTATCTCTGGGCTAGTGTATTGCAGAAAAATTGTATTTCTCTGTCTCCTTTATATTACAGAAAGCCAATACAGTGGGTACTGTAATAATAACATTATCTCTGGGCTAGTGTAGTGTCTAAAAATTGTATTTCTCTGACTACAGTACATTATATCATATAAGAGAATAGCAACCGGCACACTTACATCTCATATAAAGTGGAGATTAAACTCAATATGTTCCAATGTATTTTAATATATATAAAAAAATTTAAAAACAAAGATTAAAATTGAAATCTGTACTGGTAATCCTGAATTAATATATCTAGGAGGATAACAAGTTCATAGTTTAGTCCATCACTCTAATTAACAACCTGTATCAGCATCCATTAAAGCAGCAGGAATTGCGACGGCGATGGCTTTGACAGAAACAAACGTGGTATAAGAAGATTCCGTTATATGGTTCCACTTATATAGTGAATCATTCAGTTATTCAATAATTTGCAGGTGTCCTTTGAATGGATTCAGTATATCATAATGTCCATATCATCAATTGCTGGAAATGGTTAATAAAGAGGTTACCAATCACAGCCTGGATATAACAATGTATATGTTCTGTATGAAGGTGGAGTTTAATGTGGCGTCCCACATTTGTTACCTTTCACTTCCACCGCTGTCTGTCCTCTAAGGTAGTGTGTCGGCACTGTCAGAGCCGAAGGTTCCCCGCGCGCGTGCTGTATACGATCACTTCGGCGTCCCACGTGGTGGTGACGTCACTTGCTTCTTCCTCTGAGTACAGCGGGCGCGTCCGGGAAGACTAGTATAATCGCACTGCGTCGCTTTAACGTAGTTCAGAGCGTCTTTTTTCTGGCCGGCCAGTATTGGTATCCTTGACTTAGTAAAAGGTGACAGCCTGGGGTCCCATACGCGTTTCGGGGAGTATCCTCTCCCCTTCCTCAGTGGTATCCCCTTATTGCTGTCTGTCCTCCTTTTAAACTCCTAAGGCTGTAGGTCATTGGTCCTCATTATGCAAATGGGTTGGGATGCTTGGGAAAAGGCGTAATGGATCCGTCTTAGTCTGGAATTTCAGATGGGTACAGAGGTTTTTCCATATAGAATTAATAACACATATGTGAATAGTGCAACAATATTGATATATTTTATGCAATAAAATTAAAATAACTACATAAAATATCAATAAACAATGAAAAATAAAAGATATATATGTATATAAAAAAGATGTGTATAAAAATGACACAGTATCCATGCTGATTATTCTCTTCCATGGATTTAGAACACTCTATTCATTGTTAGAAGGTCTGGGTCTGGGTATTAGAACTCTTCCAGTCCCAGATCGTAAAGTATATAGTTGCTAGGGAAATTGGGAAGGGGCACCCAGGTAAGGGAGGGTCGTGGTGTTGGAAAACAACCTGACCACGACCCTCCGTCACTCTGGGGGCACAAACCCATATCATAGGAAACCAAAAATTTCAAGTTCAGAATTAAGGCCTCCTGGAATTAAACTGTTGAATTCGAAAATCAATTTTGATTCAGCTCTTGACATCTTTCTGATGAAATTTCCACCCCTCCAATCCTTTTCTATTCTCTCTAATGCTGCGAAAGATATACCGGTTACATCCTGATTATGGCATTGTTTGAAATGCCTAGATAGTGGGTGTTTCTCATAACCTGCCCTAATTTTGTTGAAATGCTCTGCAATTCTTTCCTTTAGAGCAGGGGTGCACAACCTGCGGCCCGGGGGCCACATGCGGCCCTCGATACCATTCTGTGCGGCCCCCAAACATCTGTTTAAAGACATGTAGGTCTATGTCTTATGGCTTCTTACATGTATCTTTCATGTATTCTTCTATTGGATGAGAGTCCTAGAACTTTAACTAGACATTTATAGTATAAACTGTATGTTCAATATGCCAAAAATACAGTATTTCAGTTGGTAATACCCCTTTAAGTTTTATTTTCGGCCCTTGGAATTGGTTTAGGCTGACAATGTGGCCCCCAACCACAAACGGTTGTGCACCCCTGCTTTAGAGTGTGTTTTTTCCTGCCTATGTAACGTTTGTTGCATGGGCAGGAAATGGCGTATATTACCCCTTTGCTGTTGCAGGTTAAAACCTGTTTAATTTCATGTTTATATTGATTGTCTGTGGCTGAAACTATTTTAGTCACTTTTGGGAATTTGGTCTTCCTGCAGTTAGTACATCTGTCACAGCGATAAAATCCCTTCAGTTTTAACCACCCTCCTAACTGGTGGCATTCCTGTTTAGGGAGGGGTTTAATTGTTGGAGCTACCTTTGTTTTCAAATTGGGAGCTCTAGTATACACAATTTTTGGTTTATCTGATAACATTGTGCCTATCACTTTGTCTTCCCTTAGAAAGTGTCAATGTTTGGAGATTATTCTTTCTATCTCTCTATATTTATTATTAAAGGGAAGGATCATTTTGGGTGTACTGTTATCCTCTTCTCTTTTCATACTAGTCTTCTCTTCAAAGAAAGTTTTTCTATCAATGGATCTAATCTGTGACAGTGCTAGTGTAGTGCTGAAAATGTGTATTTCTCTGTCTCCTGTACATTACAGAAAGCCAATGCAGTGTGTATTGTAAAAATTACATTATATCTGGGCTAGTGTAGTGCCAAAAAATTGTATTTCTCTGTCTTCTGTTCATTATAGCAAGCCAATACAGTGTGTACTGTAAAAAATGTCATTATATGTGGCCTAGTGTACTCCTGAAAATCTTTATTTTTCTGTCTACTGTACATTATAGCAAGCCTTTACAGTGTGTACTGTAAAAATTACATTATCTCTGGGCTAGTGTACTGCCCAAAAATTGTATTTCTCTGTCTCCTGGTCATTATAAAAAGCCAATACAGTGTGTACTGTAAACATTACATTATCTCTGGGCTAGTGTAGTGCCAAAAAATTGTATTTCTCTGTCTCCTGTTCATTATAGCAAGCCAATACAGTGTGTACTGTAAAAATTTCATTATCTCTGGGCTGGTGTTGTGCTGAAAAATTTTATTTCTCTTTCTCCTGTTCATTATAGAAAGCCAATACCGTGTGTACTGTAAAAATTACATTATCTCTGGGCTAGTGTACTGCCCAAAAATTGTATTTCTCTGTCTCCTGGTCATTATAGAAAGCCAATACAGTGTGTACTGTAAAAATTACATTATCTCTGGGCGAGTATAGTGCCGCAAAATTGTATTTCTCTGTCTCCTGTTCATTATAGCAAGCAAATACAGTGTGTACTGTAAAAATTTCATTATCTGTGGCCTAGTGTAGTCCTGAAAATCTTTATTTTTCTGTCTCCTTTACATTTTAGCAAGCCTTTACAGTGTGTACTGTAAACATTACATTATCTCTGGGCTAGTGTATTGCAGAAAAATTGTATTTCTGTCTCCAGTATATTACAGAAAGCCAATACAGTGTGTATTGTAAAAATTACATTATCTCTGGGCTAGTGTATTGCAGAAAAATTTTATTTCTCTGTCTCCTGTTCATTATAGCAAGCCAATACAGTGTTTACTGTAAAAATTTCAATATCTGTGGCCTAACAGAAACAAGAAAATATCTGTGTACACTTGCGATTTTTTTAGAAGCAGTCTGGGAAGACGGAGTCGGTCCTTCCTCCTTTTGAACAAAGTAATTGAACAGAGAACAAGCCAATACAGTGTGTACTGTAAAAATTTCATTATCTGTGACCTAGTGTACTCCTGAAAATCTTTATTTTTCTGTATTCAGTACATTATAGCAAGCCTTTACGGTGTGTACTGTAAAAATGCAAAACAGAGAAAAGAATACCGAGATAGAGGCCGCATCTGCTCACCTGTAGCCCATCACTGTAATGATTTAAGGGGTTCAATAGGCTTCATGCCCTCACCTCCAATGCTTTATAAGGTCTGCTCTCCTGTATCCCATCACTGCAATGATTTATGGGGTTCGCTAGGCTTCAGGCCCTCACCTCCAATGCTTTATAAGGTCTGCTCACCTGTAGCCCATCACTGCTATATTTTATGGGGTTCAGTAGGCTTCAGGCCATCACCTCCAATGCTTTATACTGTCTGCTCACCTGTAGGCATTCACTGAAATGATTTATGGGGTTCACTAGGCTTCAGGCCCTCACCTCCAATGCTTTATACCATCTGCTCACCTGTAGCCCATCACTGCCATATTATATGGGGTTCAGTAGGCTTTAGGCCATCACCTCCAATGCTTTATACCATCTTCTCACCTGTAGGCCATCATTGCAATGTTTTTTGGGGTTCGCTAGGCTTAAGGCCCTCACCTCCAATGCTTTATAAGGTCTGCTCACCTGTAGCCCATCACTGCCATATTTTATGGGGTTCGATAGGCTTCAGGCCCTCACCTCCAAAGCTTTATACCGTCTGCTCACCTACAATGCTTTATACCGTCTTCTCACCTGTAGGCCATCATTGCAATGTTTTTAGGATTCACTAGGCTTAATGCATTCGCCTCCAATGCTTTATAAGGTCTGCTCACCTGTAGCCCATCACTGCCATATTTTATGAGGTTCACTAGGCTAAAGGCTATCACCTACAATGCTTTATACAATCTGCTCACCTGTAGCCAATCACTCCAATGATTTATGGGGTTCGCTAGGCTTCAGGCCCTCACCTCCAATGCTTTATACCGTCTGCTCACCTGTAGGTCATCACTGCAATAATTTATGGGGTTCGCTAGGATTCAGGCCCTCACCTCCAATGCTTTATACCGTCTGCTCACCTGTAGCCCATCAATGAAATGATTTATGGGGTTCGCTAGGCTTCAGGCCCTCACCTCCACTGCTTTATACCATCTGCTCACCTGCAGCCCATCACTGCAATGATTTATGATGTTCGCTAGGCTTTAGGCCATCACCTCCAATGCTTTGCACCGTCTGCTCACCTGTAGGCAATCACTGCAATGTTTTTTGGGGTTTCACTAGGCTTAAGGCCCTCACCTCCAATGCTTTATAAGGTCTTCTCACCTGTAGCCAATCACTCCAATGATTTATGGGGTTCGCTAGGCTTCAGGCCCTCACCTCCAATGCTTTATACCGTCTGCTCACCTGTAGCCCATCACTGCAATGATTTATGGGGTTCGCTAGGCTTCAGGCCCTCACCTCCACTGCTTTATACCCTCTGCTCACCTGCAGCCCATCACTGCAATGATTTATGGGGTTCGCTAGGCTTCAGGCCCTCACCTCCACTGCTTTATACCCTCTGCTCACCTGCAGCCCATCACAGCAATGATTTATGGTGTTCGCTAGGCTTTAGGCCATCACCTCCAATGCTTTAAACCGTCTGCTCACCTGTAGGTCATCACTGCAATAATTTATGGGGTTCGCTAGGCTTCAGGCCATCACCTCCAATGCTTTATACCGTCTGCTCACCTGTAGGTCATCACTGCAATGATTTATGGGGCTCGCTAGGCTTCAGGCCCTCACCTCCAATGCTTTATAAGGTCTGCTCACCTGTAGGCCATCATTGCAAAAATGTATGGGGTTCGCTAAGCTTCAGGCCATCACCTCCAATGATTTATACTGTCTGCTCACCTGTAGGCCATCACTGCAATGTTGTTTGGGGTTAGCTAGGCTTAAGGCCCTCATTTCCAATGCTTTATAAGGTTTTCTCACCTGTAGCCCATCACTGCCATATTTTATGGGGTTCACTAGACTAAAGGCTAGCACCTCCAATGCTTTATACCATCTGCTCAGCTGTTGCCTATCACTGCAATGCTTTATGGGGTTCGCTAGGCTTCCGGCCCTCACCTCCAATGCTTTATACTGTCTGCTCACCTGTAGCCCATCACTGCAATGATTTATGGGGTTCGCTAGGCTTCAGGCCCTCACCTCCAATGCTTTATAAGGTCTGCTCACCTGTAGCCCATCACTGCAATGATTTATGGGGTTCGCTAGGCTTCAGGCCCTCACCTCCACTGCTTTATACCCTCTGCTCACCTGTAGCCCATCAATGAAATGATTTATGGGGTTCGCTAGGCTTCAGGCCCTCACCTCCACTGCTTTATACCATCTGCTCACCTGCAGCCCATCACTGCAATGATTTATGATGTTCGCTAGGCTTTAGGCCATCACCTCCAATGCTTTGCACCGTCTGCTCACCTGTAGGCAATCACTGCAATGTTTTTTGGGGTTTCACTAGGCTTAAGGCCCTCACCTCCAATGCTTTATAAGGTCTTCTCACCTGTAGCCAATCACTCCAATGATTTATGGGGTTCGCTAGGCTTCAGGCCCTCACCTCCAATGCTTTATACTGTCTGCTCACCTGTAGCCCATCACTGCAATGATTTATGGGGTTCGCTAGGCTTCAGGCCCTCACCTCCACTGCTTTATACCCTCTGCTCACCTGCAGCCCATCACAGCAATGATTTATGGTGTTCGCTAGGCTTTAGGCCATCACCTCCAATGCTTTATACCGTCTGCTCACCTGTAGGTCATCACTGCAATAATTTATGGGGTTCGCTAGGCTTCAGGCCATCACCTCCAATGCTTTATACCCTCTGCTCACCTGTAGGCCATCACTGCCAAATTTTTAGGGGTTTCACTAGGCTTAAGGCCCTCACCTCCAAATCTTTATAAGGTCTGCTCACCTGTAGCCCATCACTGCAATGATTTATGGGGCTCGCTAGGCTTCAGGCCCTCACCTCCAATGCTTTATAAGGTCTGCTCACCTGTAGGCCATCATTGCAAAAATGTATGGGGTTCGCTAAGCTTCAGGCCATCACCTCCAATGATTTATACTGTCTGCTCACCTGTAGGCCATCACTGCAATGTTGTTTGGGGTTAGCTAGGCTTATGGCCCTCATTTCCAATGCTTTATAAGGTTTTCTCACCTGTAGCCCATCACTGCCATATTTTATGGGGTTCACTAGACTAAAGGCTAGCACCTCCAATGCTTTATACCATCTGCTCAGCTGTTGCCTATCACTGCAATGCTTTATGGGGTTCGCTAGGCTTCCGGCCCTCACCTCCAATGCTTTATACTGTCTGCTCACCTGTAGCCCATCACTGCAATGATTTATGGGGTTCGCTAGGCTTCAGGCCCTCACCTCCAATGCTTTATAAGGTCTGCTCACCTGTAGCCCATCACTGCAATGATTTCTGGAATTCGCTAGGCTTCAGGCCCTCACCTCCAATACTTTATACCATCTGCTCACCTGTAGAGGAGGCCCAAACTATTCGCCGGCGAACAGTTCCAGGCGAACATAGCTTATTCGCGTTCGCCGCGGCGGGCGAACACATGCGATGACTCTGCACCTCACAGTCAGCAGACACATTCCAGCCAATCAGCAGCATACCCTCCCTCCCAGACCCTCCCATCTCCTGGACAGCATCCATTTTAGATTAATTTGGAAGCTGCAGTCTTAGTGAGAGGAGGGACAGTGTAGTTGCTGCTTATTTAATAGGGTAATCGATAGCTAGGCTAGTGTATTCAGTGTCCACTCCAGTCCTGAAAGACTTATCTGAACTCTGCTGTAAGGACAGCGTCCTGATAGCACCCCAAAAAGCCCTTTTTAGGGCTGCTACATTAGTCTGCTTTTAATTATATTTTTCTCCATATATATATTGCAGTTGTCTGGCCTGCCCGTGTGTGAGGAGCTGCAGGCCCACAGACTGTTGTGTGCCCTCTGCCAGTGCTGCCTATCAATCATACCGTGTGGCACTGGACTTTGCCTTACAATAAGGCACTTTATCTGTACACTATAATCTAATTTCAGTTGCCTGCTGGCCAGTGTGTGTGTGTCAGGCCCACAGACTGTAGTGTGCCCTCTGCCAGTGCTGCCCATCAATCATACCGTGTGGCACTGGACTTTGCCTTAAAATAAGGCACTTTATCTGTACACTTTAATCTAATTTCAGTTGCCTGCCAACCAGTGTGTGTGTGTCAGTCCCACAGACTGTAGTGTGCCCTCTGCCAGCGCTGCCCATCAATCATACCATGCAGCACTGGACTTTGCCTACAATAAGGCACTTTATCTGTACACTTTAATCTAGTTTCAGTTGCTTGCCGACCAGTGTGTGTGTCAGGCCCACAGACTGTAGTGTGCCCTCTGCCAGTGCTGCCCATCAATCATACCGTGCAGCAATGGACTTTGCCTTAAAATAAGGCACTTTATCTGTACACTTTAATCTAATTTCAGTTGCCTGCTGGCCAGTGTGTGTGTGTCAGGCCCACAGACTGTAGTGTGCCCTCTGCCAGTGCTGCCCATCAATCATACCATGCAGCACTGGACTTTGCCTAAAATAAGGCAATTTATCTGTACACTTTAATCTAATTTCAGTTGCCCGCCTGCCAGTGTGTGTGTGTCAGGCCCACAGACTGTAGTGTCCCCTCTGCCAGTGCTGCCCATCAAACATACCGCGTGGCACTGGACTTTGCCTACAATAAGGCATTTTATCTGTACACTTTAATCTAGTTTCAGTTGCTTGCCGACCAGTGTGTGTGTGTCAGGCCCACAGACTGTAGTGTGCCCTCTGCCAGTGCTGCCCATCAATCATACCGTGCAGCAATGGACTTTGCCTTAAAATAAGGCACTTTATCTGTACACTTTAATCTAATTTCAGTTGCCTGTCAGCCAGGGTGTGTGTGTCAGGCCCACAGACTGTAGTGTGCCCTCTGCCACTGCTGCCCATCAATCATACCGTGTGGCACAGGACGTTGCCTAAAATAAGGCAATTTATCTGTACACTTTAATCTAATTTCAGTTGCCCGCCTGCCAGTGTGTGTGTGTCAGGCCCACAGACTGTAGTGTCCCCTCTGCCAGTGCTGCCCATCAAACATACCGTGACGCACAGGACGTTGCCTAAAATAAGGCAATTTATCTGTACACTTTAATCTAATTTCAGTTGCCTGCCTGCCAGTGTGTGTGTGTCAGGCCCACAGACTGTTGTGTGCCCTCTGCCAGTGCTGCCCATCAATCATACCGTGCGGCATAGGACGTTGCAAAAAATAAGGCACTTTATCTGTACACTTTAATCTAATTTCAGTTGCCTGCTGGCCAGTGTGTGTGTGTTAGGCCCAAAGACTGTAGTGTGCCCTCTGCTAGTGCCCAACACTCATACCGGGTGTCACAGTACCTAGCACGCCTAGTACCACTTATCTAAAATCCATTCAATACACGTCCTGATAGGGGACGTAACAGGTATTAAACTGATGAGAATAGTACTACAGAAAATACCATTCATATCGGGTGTGACAGTAAATTGCACGGCGCAGACGCAGTGACCATGGATTAAAACAAAGGGGAGGGAGCCAGCGTTTCAATTCACCTTTCAGGACCTTTGGTGTTGTATGTGGCTGGGTGGAGGAAGAAACCTTCAATGACATCACCGGGACATGGCTAGCTTGGTATCCAACCTTGTGCAAATGGGGAGTTTGCGGTTGTGCAAATGGACTGTTTGCGGTTGTTTGCAGTGCATTAAAAGGGGAGTTTGGTCTGTCAATGTCTGTGAAGCGGGCGTAACCCTTACACTACCTGATCAATACAACATCATACCTGATCGTATACACACACTGGATGTTTTAAAGCATGGTATTGCAAACTATTTAGGAATGTTAGTTGATTTATGCCCTTTATGGATTAAAACTTGACTCTGCGTCCACTACGTAATTTTCCATGGGAGTTTTGCCATTGATCCCCCCCTCCGGCATGCCACAGTCCAGGTGTTAGTCCCCTTGGAACAACATTTCCATTACTATTGTGGCCAGAAAGAGTCCCTGCGGGTTTTAAAAATCGCCTGCCTATTGAAGTCTATGGCGGTTCGCCCGGTTCGCCCGTTCGCGAACATTTGCGGAAGTTCGCGTTCGCCGTTCGCGAACGGAAAATTTTATGTCCGCGACATAACTACTCACCTGTAGGCCATCACTGCAATGTTTTATGGGGTTTTCTCATCTTCAGGCCCTCACTACAATTTTTTATTGGATCTGCTCACCTTCAGGCCCTCAACTATAATGTTTTAGAGGGTAACCAGCACTCCCTTGCTCCAATTGTTTTTGAGGATCAACAGTACGCCATCAATGATAATTTTTCAAGGGTGTGTATGATGCCCTCCTTTATGTGTAATAAAGGGTGTATTGGAGTGCCGTTCCTTGTAATTTTTGCCAGCCCTTTCACGTAGTGCATAGGCTTTATGAGTGCAGCAGTGTACCTCAACAACTGCAGCACCATGCGAAGCTCCAGATCAGGATCGCATGTTACCATCTGGAGCTTCGCACTAATTCTTCCGGTATTGTGCGTTCCACGTTGGAACGCAAACGATCAGAGATTAACACTTCCGCATTTCATCACAGGAAATGACGTTTGCGGTTCAACTTAGAACTTCCGGTTGCGTTCCATTGAACAGCGTCTTCCCCATGCGCCGGGCTTGGCGCCAAAAAGACTATTTATTCTTGAACTATGTGAGTTGGATGTTTAATGTCTGTTTGATTTGTGTGTCATTTACTCCTGAAGAAGGGGCACAGCCCTGAAACGCGTTGAGGAAAAATTATTTTAACAAATAATAAAAAAAGATAAAAAAGGATCGAATTGTGAACGGAGGGAATCTCCTTGCTAACTACCGAACATCTATCCACACTGAACATCCGTCCAGGATATCCAACCAGAGAACGTGTTGTTTAAGTGAACCTGGACATCGTGGGGGAGGTACGTCTGTGGCTGAGGTTCCCTTAACCTATCAGACGAGCCCCCCCTATCGAACTAAGTGGATTTTATTCATCCTGCACTGGTATCCATCTGCACTATCCCCCACTTAAAATTGAGCTGATTCCACTAGATGGGGCTCCGTGAAGTCCAGTGATTCTTGTCAACGCTATCCTGGCCTAGGGGGTAAGGGTCACAGACACGGCTCTGTTGATCAGCCCCCTAGTGAAGTAAGTCAATTGATTGGTACCTTTATTATCCTTAACCATAGGGACTGGCGCTATTTTATTAGGACATTTTTTCTATTTTTTAGACTTGTTCCTTGAACGCTCCTGGTTTGTGAGCGTAAGTCCTAAGGCTGCCATACCCTGTCGTGATTAGCTACATCCTAACCACGAGAGAGAATAGAGCGATCCCAAACTGATTATACACTAATCTCTAGAGCACTTTCCAACTTGTGGCGCCCTCTCTGAGTTTTTCTGCCCCTCTCTCCAGGGTGCCGTCTAACCCCTCCTATCTTTTTTCTTTTTCTATTTGCATCAAATCAAAAGGTGAGGTACTCTGAAGAATCTAAAATATAAAATGTACTCTTTTTAAACAGTTTTTAGTTTACTGGTCAATTCCATATATCCTCCCTAATCCTTTCCATGTATTTGTTTGAATCTACAATGTAGAAAATAAGTAAAAAAAAAAAAAAAAACATGGAGTGAAAATATGTATTTTAAGACTATTTACACATTTGGAGGCAATTATTGTTTATGATTGTATTTTACTCATTTTTGGCTAAGGCTGCCGGTTCCACCAAAAACACTTCCGTTACTGATAATACAACCATCTGCATCCTTTATGAACGGATCCGGTTGTATTATCTTTAAAATACCCAAGACGGATCCATCATGAACTCCATTGAAAGTCAATGGAGGACGGATCCGTTTTCTATTGTGTCAGATTGTGTCAGAAAATTGATCCGTCCCCATTGACTTGCATTGTGGGTCATGATGGATCTGTCTTGCTCCGCATCCAAGGACAGAAAGCAAACCTCAAACCGTTCTGTTCAGTTACATTTTGTCACCATTGACAATGAATGGGGACAAAACAAAAGTTTTTTTTTCCCCGGTATTTAGACCCTGTGAGTCTGACGGATCTCAATACCAGAAAATATTAATGCTAGTGTGAAAGTAGACAATTCACAGAAAACGTATATACTGGTGTGCGTCTTTTATTAAGTAAACAGTTTACCTAGTGTAAGTAGCCTACAAATCATATTTTCAATTGGCTTTTATTAAAATATTAAACCATTCTGTCACAAAGGGTTAACTGTTTTTGTAACTGTGACTGGCGCTTTCACTTTCACTTTTTGCTGGTCATCTAACAACCCTTATCTCTAAAATATTAAGAGGTCATAAACACTAATTTAAGCCACATTCTTATCAGTAAGATAAAGATTGAGGTTTAATGATTGTTTATAATGTCAGAGAGCAGACATAAAAAGTCCATCTGCTCCCCAGATGACGGAGAAGACAAAAATCTACAGGCAGCTAGTACAGCATCTCAGCTCTATACACAAAAAATGATTCGATATTTTTTATAAAGACCAAAAAATATTTTTAGCTCAAAATAAGTACAATGCAATAATAAAAAACCTTTTGACTGCTACTGTATACAGTATACGTATGTGGATATAGTTATATGTTTATATGATTATATGTATGTGCAATTAGTCTGTATGTGTATGCAATATAGCAGTAATATATGCTATGTATATTTTGTGTACATGAGGTACAGATATACTATGTTTGTGTCTGGTATAACAGTATTATGAATGTGTGCAGTATGCAGTTTTATATATTTTCATTTAGCCCCAGTTAGAGATGAGCTAATTGATTCTAGTTATTTGGAATTTGTTAAACCTTTTCCCAAAAATTCAGATTCTAACAAACCCAAAATTCTTGTGATTAGTTTTGGGCAAATTAGAGAGAGGGCCTAGTATACTTTTATGGTTTTTACGGAAATATAATATGCGCATTAGCATATCTTACTTCTGCTGAAAAGGCAATTTGTTTATCTCTGGGTTTCTGGGAAATATATTCAAATTTCCTTTATAGACAAA
The DNA here is from genome assembly GCA_033119425.1 of Bufotes viridis. Classification (NCBI taxonomy): domain Eukaryota; kingdom Metazoa; phylum Chordata; class Amphibia; order Anura; family Bufonidae; genus Bufotes; species Bufotes viridis. Next base: position 144,037,953 of record CM065592.1, on the reverse strand, counting down.
AAGTAAAAGAAAGCTGAGCCTTTCTCATTTCACCATACCCTGGTTGAAGAAATGCTTGGCTTTGATATTGTTTACACTGGTGAATTCCCATCTGCTGTGTTTTATAGAATGTTTCTCTAATTTATTAAGGGCAGGATGAAAACTAAAGTTTACCAAAAACAGAAAACATGTTGCTTTCACTGAGTATTATTAAATTCTATATCGCATGTGTTGCTATAAAATCTCCTGCTGCCATCACATACTTATGTTTACAAAAGCTGACGGCCTCTGTTAAAATATCCGAAACCATTTGTCAGGCTCATGGAGAAAGCTGGAATTATGTGCACTCAGAAAAACCTCATTTTTATAAGGAATGATATATTGATTATGGTCAGGAGCAAAGAACCCTAATAACTCTTATGCAATATAATTAGGGTTGAGCGAATAGAAGTATCTGAAGTGAACTTCGATCTGAATTTCAGGTAAAATTTGATTCGCCGCAAAGCCAAATTCCTTTGTGCTTTGTGTTAAATCAATTTTCCCTGAAATGGCAGTAAAAAAATAAATAAAAAAATCTTGCTCCCCTCATCTATTTGAGCATGAAGAGGCCACCGTGGCAATCTTGACTAAAGAACTGACGCAAAATATAATGCGCAGTGATGTATGATGTCACCACGCCAACCAGCAAAATTTTGCGCGGGATCATCAATGAAGATGGCTGAGGTGGCCTCTTCGTGCTCAAATGGATAAGGTAAATATTTTTTTTTAACCAGTTAACCCCTAAAAGACCTCATATAAGTGGTTCAATGATGGAGGCAGATCAATTTCTGTTCCCTCTTATTGCCCCTGCCACTTACAGAGAAATGCACTTTGTGACAAAGTAATTCATCACAAAGAAAATTTGCTTGTGAAATTTGGCGAAGCAGCCAAATCGAATTTTTGTAAAGTTAGCTCATCACTAAATATAAAAGTTCAAAAAAGGCTAACTGAAGGTCTGATTTCTAGATATAATTTAAGTAAATAGTTGGAGTTGTGCTTCTACACCATTTTGAAGCCCATTTCTTCATCAATTTTCACAATCATTTTCCGGATTTTTGATAAAGGGTACATTAGAAGGCAACTTCTTGATTCATTTCCCAGAACTTTTATCTACCTATTATATGCAGGTGCACAAAGCGGTGCCAACCAAAGCCTTCCATTACATTGGCAGCCACAAATTCCTTACATCAGTAAAAGCAACAATAACAATGCCTCATAAAAGTGACAACCATATCCACTCCGGCTTCGTTCAACAATAACAGTGACAGACCGATAACAGATGGCAGTATCACTTAGGGCTCATTCACTTAGGGCTGTCCCCAATGCACGGGCAACCTCTGTACAGCAGACGGGATGAATCCAGACCCAATCAACTTGAATGGGTCTGCATTCGTCCGTTCCGCAAAAAGATAGGGCAAGTTCTATCTTTTTGCGGAACGGAAGTATGGAACAGAACCCCATGGAAGCACTCTGTAGTGCTTCCATAGTGTTCCGTGATTCCCTTCTGCACCATTACGCATCTCCGGATTTGCGGACCCATTGAAGTGAATGGGTTCGTATTCGTGATGCGGAATGTACCAGGAATGGTGCCCGTGTATTGTGGAACCGCAAATGCGGTCCGCAATACGGCAACGGGCAGCACGCATTCATGTGCATGAGCCCTTATAGAGAGACTGAGGTTTTCTACAAATTATCCTGCTACCTGGTGTCTGAATTAGCTATATATACACACCTTGAAATGGTGCCAAAAATAGCTTTTGATATAATTGATCCTATTGAACTATTCAGCAGTGGACAACTGTTAATGGAACATAATGCAAAAACTAATAGCAGATAAAATGCTTTTATTTACTCCAATTTGTCCAGACCTGATGCGGAATTTTCATGTGGTTTTTATAATTACCAACAAAATGCCAGCAGGGAAGATGTTGTCTACTGTAGGACATTTCACACCGATAAAAGTCCTTTTAAAATAGAACTTTTAATGTAAGTTGCACTGGATTTATATTGTTAGCCACTGTGACTTTTGTGTATTTTATTATTTTTAAAACTATCATTACAACTTAATAGAATTTTTCTTAGTGATTTATTTTTGTTAATGTTTTTATGAGGTCTGAACCTTCCCTATAATGTGTGTCTTACAGTGATTTTCAATTGCATTGGATATAATGGAAGTAAACTAGAAATCACAAAGGGAAAATACTTTTTTTAATCTGGGGAAATGTTCCATTTGGGACCACTATAGTGTACAATAATTCCTCTCTGAAATTGCATAATACTATAGCTGCCACATTAACACCTATGCTAACGTTTGGACATAATTGTGTTCTTTTTGTTTTTTCGTAGTAAACTTACATTATAACTCACTGCTTAAAACAAATATTTATAATAGTTGTTGAGTCTGCTCAGAGCTTTGCATTACATCCGAATTTCAGGAATTATTCGATTTGCCTAGAAGCCGAATTTCCTCGTGCTTCGTTTCAACGAATCAGTTAATTGTAAAATTCAAACTTACCACCTCCATTTGCTTGAGTCGGCCGAATCGCATGCGGCGCGAGAATACGTCATCACACAGGCCAGTGTGATGATGTAATCTCGCGCCGCACAGGATTTCGGCTGAGATCTTCAAGATGGAGGCTGGCGGCCCTTCGCGCGCAAATGGAGGTGGTAAGTTTGAATTTCAGGATATACCGATTCGCTGACACGAAACACGAGAAAATTCGGCTTCTGGGCAAATCGAATAATTCCTGAAATTCGGATCGAATTCCACTTCGTGGGATTCGATCCGCTCATCCCTACTTAACCATACAAAAGCCATTTTTGTCACCTTACATCACAAAAAGTGTAATAGCAAGCGACCAAAATGTCATATGCACCCCAAGATAGTGCCAATCAAACCGCCATCTCATCCCGCAAAAAATGAGCCCCTACATAAGACAGTCGCCCAAAAAATAAAAAATAAACTATGGCTTTCAGAATGTGGAGACACTAAAAAATATTTTTTTTCAAAAATGCTTTATTATGTAAAACTGAAACAAAAACCCCTAAAAAGTTGTCATATTTGGTATTGTCGCTCCGTTACAACCTGCTCTATAGAAATAGCACACAATCTAACCTGTCAGTTCAACAATGTAAATAGCAAAAAATAAAGACGGTCCCAAAACAGCAATTTTTTTGCAAATTTTCCATTTTAATCCATTTTTACAGTAACAAAGCAAGGGTTAACAGCCAAACAAAACTCAATATTTATTTCCCTGATTCTCTTGTTTGCACAAACACCCCATATGTGGTGGTAAACTGCTGTATGGCCAAACGGCAGGGCACAGAAGGAAGGGAACACCATATGGTTTTTGGAAGGCAGATTTTGCTGGACTGGTTTTTTGACACTATGTCCCATTTGAAGCCACCTTGATGTATCCCTACAGCAGAAACTCCAAAAAAGTGACCCCATTTTGGAAACTACGGGATAAGGTGTCAGTTTTGTTGGTACTATTTTAGGGTAAATATGATTTTTGGTTACTCTATATTACACTTTTTTTGAGACAAGATAACAAAAAATAAAAATTCTGAAATTTCATCTCCATTTGCCAATAACTCTTGAGAAACACCTAAAGGGTTAACAAAGTTTGTAACTGGTTTTGAATACCTTGAGGGGTGTAGTTTCTTAGATGAAGTTACTTTTATGGAGTTTCTACTCTAGGAGTGCATCGGGGGGCTTCAAATGGACATGGTGTCAAAAAACCAGTCCAGCAAAATCCACCTTCCAAAACCCATATGCCGTTCCCTTCCTTCTGCGCCCTGCAGTTTGGCCATACAGCAGTTTCCGACCACACATTGGGTGTTCGTGCAAACTACAGAATCGGGGGAATAAATATTAAGATTTGTTTGGCTGTTAACCCTTGCTTTGTTACTGGAAAAAATGGATTAAAATGGAAAATTTTCCAAAAAATCGAAATTCTGAAATTTTATCTCCATTTTCCATTAACTCTTGTGGAAAACCTAAAGGGTTAATTACGTTTGTAAAATCAGTTTTGAATACCTTGAGGGGTGTAGTTTCTAGAATGGGGTGATTTTTGGGTGGTTTCTATTATGTAAGCCTCACAAAGTGACTTCAGACCTGAACTGGTCCCTAAAAAGTGGGTTTTTGAAAATGTCTGAAAAATTTCAAGATTTGCTTCTAAACTTCTAAGCCTTGTAACGTCCCCAAAAAATGAAATAGCATTCCCAAAATGATTGATACATGAAGTAGACATATGGGGAATGTAAATCAATAACTTTTTTTGGTGGTATTACTATGTATTATAGAAGTAGAGAAATTAAAACTTGGAAAATTGCAAATTTTTAAAAATTTTTGTAAATTTTGTATTTTTTTATAAATAAAAATGAAATTTTTCGAATTTATTTTACCACTGTTATGAAGTACAATATGTGACAAAAAAACAGTCTCTGAATGGCCTGGATAAGAAAAAGCGTTTTAAAGTTATCACCACATAAAGTGACAATGGTCAGATTTGCAAAAAATGGCCGAGTCCTTAGGGTGAAATAGGGCTGAGTCCTTAAGGGGTTAATCTCTGCTTTGTCCCCTATCAGGAGCCAGTGTATCGAATAGATTTTAGAAACCGGGAGATGGAAAAAGTTGCTTGGTCAGTCCTCTTACTTCCAATTTGGGGCACTGCGTGTACGGCTTTCAATGTACTGTGCCACCAGATATGAGTGGTGTGTGTAAGTAGTACTATTCCTATCAGTTTAATCCCTGTTACGTCCTCTATCAGGTGCTGGTGTATGGAATAGATTTTACGAACCGGGAGATGGAAAAAGATGCTTGGTCGGTCCTCTTACTTCCAATTTGGGGCACCGCGCGTGCGCCGTGTAATGTACTGTGCAATCCCATTATGAGTGGTCTGTTAAGTAGTACTATTTCTATCAGTTAAATCCCTGTTACGTCCCCTATCAGGGGACGTGTACCGAATAGATTTTTAGGAACCGGGAGATGGAAAAAGATGCTCGGTCGATCCTCTTCCTTTCAATTTGGGGCACTGCGCGTGCGCCGTGCAATGTACTGTGACACCCTATATGAGTGGTGTGTTAAGTAGTACTATTCTTATCAGTTTAATCCCTGTTACGTCCCCTAAAATTATCCAGCTGATCGCTTTTGGTCTGTTCACAATGAAGCAACAACCTTATCATCTGGGGTGTGCCAACATTGCCATTGCCAACACACTCATAGAGGTGGTCACTTTATTGTGATACGCAAGGCCCTTCACCACAACAAGGTAACGATCACGAAGGGGAATTGACACATGTATGTGCCTTTTTTTTTGTTTTGTTTTTGCAGCCGCAGTGCAACAGAAAAATTAGGCATGTACACATGCCAGAAAAATTAGGTATTGTTGCAGCTGCTGCTGTAGCAGCGGCCAGAAAAATTTATGTTTTCCAGGCAGAAAGTGCACTAAAACATTGCGGCTTGAACCCTAGTTGTTGGCGGATAAGTCATGCAAGTCATCCGGCATGCAGAGATAAACTACAGCAGCGTGGGGACCATTTTTAGCCCAAGGCATCTCATCAAGCCTTTTTTAGTCAAATGAATCGCCCACTGTCAGTCCCTTCGGGATCCACGCCTCATTCATCTTAATAAAGGTGAGGTAATCTAGACTTTTTAACCTAGGCGACTTCTCTTCTCAGTGACAATACCTCCTGCTGCACTGAAGATCCTTTCTGACAGGACACTTGAAGCGGAGCAGGCCAGAAGTTCTATCGCAAATTGGGATAGCTCAGGCCACAGGTCAAGCCTGCACACCCAGTAGTCAAGGGGTTCATCGCTCCTCAGAGTGTCGATATCTGCAGTTAAAGCAAGGTAGTCTGCTACCTGTCGGTCGAGTCGTTCTCTGAGGATGGACCCCGAAGGGCTGTGGCGATGCGTAGGGCTTAAAAAGCTCTGCATGTCCTCCATCAACAACACGTCTGTAAATCGTCCCGTCCTTGCCGGTGTGGTCGTGGTAGGAGGAGGATTACTTTCAACTCTTCCCCTGTTAGATTCCCGTTGTGCTGTGACATCACCCTTATACGCTGTGTAAAGCATACTTTATAATTTATTTTGGAACTGCTGCATCCTTTCCGAATTCCGGGAATTCGGTAACATTTCAGGCACTTTCTGCTTATACCGGGGTCTAGTAGCGTGGTCCTTCTCCTTCAGCCTTTTTATATGAGGGTCCCTCAACAGGCACGACAGCATGAAAGACCCCATTTTCACAAGGTTGGATGCAGAGCTACTCATGTCCCGTTCCTCGTCCTCACTGATCTCACTGAAGGTCTGTTCATCCCCCCAGCCACGTACAACACCACGGGTCCCAGATAGGTGACAACAACGAGCACCCTGGGATGCCTGCTGTGGTTGGTCTTCCTCCTCCTCAAAGCCACATTCCTCCTCTGACTCCTCTTCCAGCGTTGCCGCAGGTCCAGCAAGAGATGCTGATATACGGCTGTTTCTGGTGGTGATGGTGACCACAACTCTTGCTCTGCCTCTTCATGGTCATCTACGGCCTGATCCAGCACTCTTCGCAGGGCATGCTCCAGGAGGAAAACAAATGGGATGATGTCGCTGATGGTGCCTTCAGTGCGACTTACTAGGTTTGTCACCTCCTCAAAAGGACTCATTAAACTACAGGCTTTGCGCATGAGCGTCCAGTAACGTAGCAAAAAAATTCCCAGCTCCGCAAATGCTGTTCTAGCACCCCGGACATACAAATACTCGTTGACGGCTTTTTCTTGTGGGAGCAGACGGTCGAACATTAGGAGTGTTGAATTCCAACGTGTCGGGCTGTCACAAATCAAGCGCCTCACTGGCATGTTGTTTCAGTGCTGGATATCTCAAAAGTGCGCCATGGCTGTGTAGGAACGCCTGAAATGGCCACACACCTTCGTGGCCTGCTTGAGGACATCCTGTAAGCCTGGGTCATGGCGGTGTCACCAACTCCGCTGCAGAGCCATGCATTCCATGCTTGGCAGCCGTCAGCAGGTTTACCCAATGCGCAGTGTACGTGATATACCTGCCCTGACCGTGCTTTGCAGACCAGGTATCAGTGGTCAGATGGACCCTTGCCCCAACACTGTGTGCCAGACATGCCATGACTTCCTTTTGCACAATAGAGTACAGGTTGGGGATTGCCTTTTGTGAATGAAATTTCGTCCACGTACCTTCCACTGCGGTGTCCCAATAGCTACAAATTTTTTCAAGGCCTCAGACTCCACCAGCTTCTATTGTAAAAGCTGGCTGGCTAAGAGTAGAGATGGCCCGAACTATCCGCCGGCGAACAGTTCCCAGCGAACATAGCATGTTCGCGTTCGCCGCAGCAGGCGAACACATGCAATGTTCGGTCCGCCCCCTATACATCATCATTGAGCAAACTTTGACCCTGTACCTTACAGTCAGCAGACACATTCCAGCCAATCAGCAGCATACCCTCCCTCCCAGACCCTCCCATCTCCTGAACAGCATCCATTTTAGATTCATTCGGAATTTGCAGTCTTAGTGAGAGGAGGGAGAGTGTAGTTGCTGCTGATTTAATAGGGAAATCGATAGCTAAGCTAGTGAATTCAGTGTCCACTCCAGTCCTGAAAGACTCATCTGATCTCTGCTGTAAGGACAGCGTCCTGACAGCACCCCAAAAAGCCCTTTTTAGGGCTGCAACATTAGTCTGCTTTTTTTTTCCTTTATATAAATATTGCAGTTGTCTGGCCTGCCTGTGTGTGAGGAGCTGCAGGCCCACAGACTGTAGTGTGCCCACTGCCAGTGCCCACCCCTGTCATCCCATGTGGCACAGGACTTTGCATCAAAAAAGGCATTTAATTTTTACACTTTAATCTAAGGTTAGTTGCCTGCCAGTGTGTGTCAGGCTGACTTCCACTGACTGTAGTGTGCCCACTGCCAGTGCCCACCACTCATACCGGTTGGCACAGGACTTTTCATAAAAAAGGCATTTAATTTTTACACTTTAGTGTAATTTCAGCTGCTTGCCTGCTGCTAGTGTGTGTCAGGCCGACTTCCACTGACTGTAGTGTGCCCACTGCCAGTGCCCACCCCTGTCATCCCGTGTGGCACAGGACTTTGCATCAAAAAAGGCATTTAATTTTTACACTTTAGTGTAATTTCAGTTGCTTGCCTGCTGCCAGTGTGTGTCAGGCCGACTTCCACTGACTGTAGTGTGCCCACTGCAAGTGCCAACCACTGATACCGGGTGGCACAGTAGCTTGACGATAAATAAGGCATTTAATTTTTAGACAGTAGTCTAAATTCAGTTGCTTGCCTGCTGCCAATGTGTGTCAGGCCCACTTCCACAGACTGTAGTGTGCCCACTGCCAGTGCCAACCACTGATACCGGGTGGCACAGTAGCTTGCCGATAAATAAGGCATTGAATTTTTATACATTAGTCTAATTTCAGTTGCTTGCCTGCTGCCAGTGTGTGTCAGGCCCACTTCCACTGACTGTAGTGTGCCCACTGCCAGTGCCAACCACTGATACCGGGTGGCACAGTAGTTTGCCGATAAATAAGGCATTTAATTTTTACACATTAGTCTAATTTCAGTTGCTTGCCTGCTGCCAGTGTGTGTCAGGCCCACTTCCACAGACTGTAGTGTGCCCACTGCCAGTGCCCACCACTGATACTGGGTGGCACAGTACCTAGCACGCGTAGTACCACTTAGCTAAAAAAAAATGACAGGCAGAGGCACGCCACCCCGCAGGGGCCGTCGTGGTCGTGGTGCTGTGATTTCCACTGTCCCTGGAATAATGCCTAGTGTTCAGAGGCCACGTACCCTGAACCCGAAAAATTCTGAGGACATAGTTGACTGGCTTAGACAGGACACCCAATCTTCAACAGCTTCCGGTAATAACCTTGACGCACCATCCTCCTCCAGCTCAGCTTCGGTCACCTGCTCTCAAGTTACCACGCACCCGCCCGCCGCTGATAGTAATAGTACTAGTTAAGACACCACTCATATAGGGTGTCACAGCACATTGCTCTGTGCACGCGCAGTGCCCCAATTTGGGAGTATGAGGACCGACCAAGCTGCTTTTTCCATCTCCCGGTTCCTGAAATCAATTCAGTTTGGTGTATGAGAGTTTGGTCTGTCACTGTGAAGGCAGTCGAAGGTACCCGGCCTAAATTTTTTTGACAAAAGGCAATCCCTGATATGGGATGTAACAGGGATTAAGCTGATGAGAATAGTACTACAGAAAATATCACTCATATCGGGTGTGACAGTAAATTGCACAGCGCAGAAGCAGTGACCGTGGATTAAAACAGAGTGGAGGGAGCCAGCGTTTTTTTAACCATCTCCCCGTTTGAAAAATCTATTCAATAAATGGCCCCCAGATTGGGGACGTTAGAGGGATTAAACTGATGAGAATAGTACTACAGAAAATACCACTCATATCGGGTGTGACAGTAAATTGCACGGCGCAGACGCAGTGACCGTGGATAAAAACAAAGGGGAGGAGCCAGCGTTTTTAACCATCTCCCGTTCGAAAAATCTATTCAATAAATGGCCCCAGATTGGGGACGTTAGAGGGATTAAACTGATGAGAATAGTACTACAGAAAATACCACTCATATCGGGTGTGACAGTAAATTGCACGGCGCAGACGCAGTGACCGTGGATAAAAACAAAGGGGAGGGAGCCAGCGTTTTTTAACCATCTCCCGTTCGAAAAATCAATTCAATTCACCTTCGGGGACCCTTGGTGTTGTACGTGGCTGGGTGGAGGAAGAAACCTTCAATGACATCACCGGACGTGGCTAGCTTGGTATCCAACCTTGTGCAAATGGGGAGTTTGCGGTTGTGCAAATGAACTGTTTGCGGTTGTTTGTGGTGCATTAAAAGGGGAGTTTGGTCTGTCAATGTCTGTAAAGTGGGCGTAACCCTTACACTACCTGATCGATACAACATCATACCTGATCGTATACACACACTGGATGTTTTAAAGCATGTTATTCCAAACAATTTAGGAATGTTAGTTGATTTATGCCCTTTATGGATTAAAACCGGACTCTGCGTCCACTACGTAATTTTCCATGGGAGTTTTGCCATAGATCCCCCTCCGGCATGCCACAGTCCAGGTGTTAGACCCCTTGAAACAACTTTCCCATCATTATTGTGGCCAGAAAGAGTCCCTGTGGGTTTTAAAATTCGCCTGCCAATTGAAGTCTATGATGGTTCGCCCGTTCGCGAACATTTGCGGAAGTTCGCGTTCGCTGTTCGCGAACGGAAAATTTTATGTTCGCGACATCACTAGCTAAGAGTTCTGACAAGCCAGCTGTCACTTGACGGGCAAGGGGGTGACTCTGTGACATTGGCTTTGTAACGGATCGCCTGGCACCCCGACTGGGTACCTCCGTTGAAAGATGCTTCTAGCGCTTCTTGAGGATTCCAAGCGCTCTAGACGACACCACAACCACTGAACCTGAGAAGCATACGAATCCTCTCAAGCCTCTGAATGCTGTAGACAGTTGAATAGGAACCATACGAATAGGTTTGCACTCCTAGCAGTCAGACTGGAACAGCATCCAATAACTCCTCCCCCAATAATGAGACGACACTTCACTTTGAGGGTTAAACAGGAACTCTAACTTTTATTGAGAGCTACCTGCCCAGTATTTATCCAGGTCTCCCACCTGGTGGACACTCCCCTAGAGGACCAGAAGGAAGACTGCGACACGGGATACAGCAGCCAATCACACACAATGTGACAATACAGACAACCACACCCAGCATATCCCTCCCCTCTGCCTGTGATACAATCACCCTACATGGGTAATGCAATCATCACAGGCAGGAGAATACACAATGTCTTCTGTCCTGGAGACAATTGAGGAGTCATTCAATTATCTCTCAGGACAAAGGGAAATCGCCAATACACATGTGGGGACAATAGGACAGACATCACTATTCAATACACAATGTCCCACACTTTACAGTACACAGACATTTAACATATCCCCAGATGGCTTGGATCTGAGCGCTCAATATATCCAAGGATAGAGGCAGACTCCATTGAGCACATGGTTGCAAAAGGACATAAAATACACAATGTTACAATTACTACATAAAACATATACATGCAACATATCCCCAGATAGCTTAGGTCTGAGCGCACATTATTGAATGGCGCTCAGACCACACATATCCAGTTCAATTGCCATGGAGCTAAAGTCTTTCCCATAGTCTTTCATTATACGAATGGGCTCCATAGCAGAGCTATCTGGGGCATCACAGCTCAAACAGGACAAGCATACATGGGGCCATAGTCGCAGGGCAGGAGGCAAACAAGCAGTCCCCTCCAGGAAACTGGGGCAGACTCTGGTACAGGGTCCAGTCCGCTACAGGCTTCTTACGCTGAAACATTTCCTTGACAGACACCTGACTGTGGGCAGATGAGCAGGAACTTCTGAAGGTGAGAGGCGGAGTGGCGGGTGGTTGAGAGGGGGCAGGGAGGACAGCAGTGGTTGATGTGGCTGAAGATGCTGGACCAGGAGGAGGATGGTGGCTTTGAGTGCTGCTAGTACTCATGTGTTGATCCCATAGGCGTTTGTGATGTGAGATCATGTGCCTTCGCAAAGCATTTGTTCCTAGGTGGGTGTTGGACTTTCCACGACTCAGTTTCTTTTGGCACAGGTTGCAAATGGCATCGCTGTTATCAGAGGCAGACACACATAAAAAATGCCACACTGTGTCAGGCATTTTCATAGGTATATATATTGATACCTAATCATATTATATTCAAAATGCATGCTCATTGTCTTTAAGAAACATACATGAGCCAAAGTTTTCATATGCGACTGAGACAGGCCAAGATGAGGTCATGCCAAGCTCAGTCTGTGTAAAAATACAGAGAGTATTGTGTCTTAAGAGTTATTGCCACAAATGTGGTCTTATCTGTAAGGGAGTACACTGGATTCTCCAGACATGTCCGTCTGAAGAGAACAAGGCCCATTCATATCATTATGGTCCATAGATCAACAGTGTGAGAAACATTCAGAGAGACGCCTAGAGGCCTGTCTTTAGTTGTTTCAAAGTTTTCTAAACTAATCCTTATCTCTGATTTACGACGACGAGGGTCAAATGTATATGATGCAAAAATACCCTAGTTAACTCTTTATAGAATGGTGCTAATAGCTTACACAACAGTGCCATCCGGAGACAGATGGACATCGCTACACCATCCTCCATAGTTGCATTATGATCTCATAGGATCTTATGACATATGTTTACACCCCCTCAATTGATTGGAGAATACTAATCCAGGGGGTGGTAATGTTAGATTACAAGGGAGATAATTACCCTAGATAGATGAGCATCAGGAGAGGCAAGAAAGGAGAAAGGAAAGAGGCAAGAACGAGGAAAGCAAGGAACAAAGGAGGAAGCATAGCATTCCAACATTCCAGAAGCCAACACCCAAGATGAAAGCCATGGTGATGGACCATCCAGCTTTCCTAGGAGCAGAAGTGAGATTCCTGCTAGGACTTGGTAAGAAACACAAAGAATGATGTTTCATTTTATTAAGACTATTTAGATAATGTTGGTAAAATCATAGCATCTATGTTGGCGAACATATTAATTTATTTATCATCTCTTTATATGAGATGTAGTCTTAGATATAGAATAATTGTGAGCCTTCATTCTACCTGCAGAAGAATTAAGTTTCATAATTTATCAGAGTATTAAATGATTGCATATATATATGCGGAGATATATTGATAGTAGCATTCTTTGCCAAGCTAGATGATAAATTCCCACTGGAAGATTTGTTCCAAGTTCTTCCAATTTCTGTTGTCTTAATAGTCTTACCAGGTTATACAGATATGAAAGTAGTATTGACAGAAGTATTAAAAGTAGTCTAGGATTTGACTACTATCTTCTAAGTTATATACTTGAATTGGTTAGAGAGGGGTGGGGAATGTATTTATCATTCCATATAGATGTCTAGGATTAGACACGCCCCTGAACAGAAGTGATGTATATAATTTAACTTCTTGTTTTGATATCCTAACCAAATAATAGCTTTGTTATAATGTGACAAGCTGCTCTTACCCACATGTGTTTATTTACTTATTGTGAAGCTTCTAGTGCCTGATATCATTGCCATATATATTAATTGGCATATATCATTTTTTATGTACTTATGATAAGCTTGTAATGCTTCATATATCATTGCCATATATATTCCTTGGCATATATTATCGTGTTTATATACTTATTTGTTTATAATCGTATAACCAATACATTTTGCATATTTTTATAATACCTGTGTATTATTGTATAATGCAAATTACATCTTTAGCATTAATGTCATCTCACATGAAAAGAACTTATTATCTGAGGAAATAGTCGGCCTCAGATGTGAATTGTATCGATTGGGTTATCTACAATTCACCAGGTCATAATTTCAGGTAGTTATGAAAAAAAATATTTTTATGACCATAATTAATAATTCTTAATTGAATTATTATTATAAACCCGACAACTGCTGAGCTTTGCAATGACGGCATTTTGGTGGTGGCAATAGCATGCGTTGATTGGAGTGCTGTCTGGCTGACCCCGGGTGCCTATACATGCTGTCTGACTGTGCCACTAGCTCCTTGCGACGACCTCCCCCTGCTTCCAACTTGTCCCCTCCTCCTCTTTGTCACCCCATCTAAAATTTCACCCTGTTCTTCTTCTCTTCGAGCGGGCACCCACGTGACATCCACGGACACATCGTCATCATCAACCGCTTCACTTGTTTCGGACAACTCAGCAAAGGAAGCAGCAGCAGGTACAACATTATCACACCGTATGTGTGTAATACTGCCTGACTGAGACATATACCTGTAATCTACATCCTCTGGCAATAATGGTTGCGCATCACTTATTTCTTCCAACTGATGTGTAAATAAATCCACTGACAAATCAAGTAAAGCGGCTGTGGTGCTAGTGTTGGTGGTGGCGGTGGGCGGGCGAATGGTAACTTGAGAGGTGCCTGAAGCTGAGCTGGAGGAGGATGGTGCGTCAAGGTTCCGACAGGCCTCTGCCTGTCATTTTTTATTTGATTAGTGGTACTATGCGTGCAAGGTACTGTGCCACCCTATATGAGTGGTGGGCAGTGGACACAGTACAGTCAGTGGGCCTGACACACACTGGCAGGCAACTGAAATTATTATTATATTAAAGGGTAAAAATTAAATGACTTTTTTTTATCTGTAAGGTACTGTGCCACCCTATATAAATGGTGGGCACTGGCAGTGGGCACAGTATAGTCTGTGGGCCTGACACACACTGGCAGGCAGCTGAAATTATATTAAAGGGTAAAAATTATATTACTTTTTTATCTGCAAGGTACTGTGCCACCCGATATGAGTGGTGGGCACTGGCAGTGGGCACAGTACAGTCTGTGGGCCTGACACACACTGGCAGGCAACTGAAATTATATTGAAGGGTAAAAATTAAAAGACTTTTTTATCTGCAAGGTATTGTGCCACCCTATATGAGTGGTGGGCAGTGAGCACAGTACAGTCTGTGGACCTGACACACACTGGCAGGCAACTGAAATTATATTAAAGTGTAAAAATTAAATGACTTTTTTATCTGCAAGGTACTGTGCCACTCGATATGAGTGGTGGGCACTGGCAGTGGGCACACTACAGTCTGTGGGCCTGACACACACTGGCAGGCAACTGAAATTATATAAAGGGTAAAAATGTAATGACTTTTTTATCTGCAAGGTACTGTGCCACTCTATATGAGTGGTGTGCACACAGTACAGTCTGTGGGCCTGTGGCCTCTCACGCACGGGCAGGCAACTGCAATATATATATATAGAAAAAATAAATAAAAGCAGACTGATGTACCAGCCCTAAAAAGGGCTTTTTGGGGTGCTGTCCAGACGCTGTCCTTACAGCAGATGAGTCTTTGGGGACTGGAGTGGCACAGAACACTAGTATCTAACGCTTTCCCTAGAATCCATATAATAATTCAGCAGCAGCAGCACTCTCCCTGCTCTAACTAACACTGCAGCTTCAGAATGAATCTAAGATGGATGCTGTCCAAGCTGTGTAAGCACGGGCAGGGATGTTATATCTCCCTAGCCGCACACTGGGTAAATTAAGTGGTGGCTGGGCCTGAGGCGGATAGCTGTTTGGCGCATATCCTTCCCCCACCGAGGATTGCAGGGCATTTCGCTTTGCCTCCTGTTGCCTCCTCCTCCTACTCCTCTTCCTCCTCTAACACCTCCTCATCTGGTCAGCGTAACACCTTCACCACTTACTTCAGCACAGCCAGGGCAAAACGACAGCAGGCAGTTTTGAAACTCATCTGTTTGGGGGACAAACCCCACACCGCGCAAGAGCTCTGGACGGGTATGGAACAACAGACCGATGAGTGGTTTGTGTCACTAAGCCTCAAGCCCGGCCTGGCGATAATGGGCGAAATCTCGTAGCAGCTCTGGCCTAGCCGGTTTGACGCACATCCCTTGCCTGGTGCATGTGCTGAGTTTGTTGGTGCAGAAATTCCTGAAAAACGACCCCTATATGTCAGAACTGCTGTAGAAAGTGCGGGCCGTCTGTGCGTACTTTCGGCGTTCTCCCCCTACTGCTGCTCGCCTGTCTGCGTTGCAGCGTAACTTCGGCCTTCCCACTCACCGCCTCATATGCGACATGCCCACAAGGTGAAACTCTACCTTGCACATGCTGGAGAGACTGTGCGAGCAGCAGCAGGCGATAGTTGAGTTTCAGCTGCAGCACGCACGGGTGAGTCGCTCTGCGGAACAGCACCACTTCACCGCCACTGAGTGGGCCTCCATGCAAGACCTGTATGCCTTGTTGCACTGCTTCGACTACTCCATCAACATGGCCAGTGCCGATGATGCCATTATCAGTGTTACTATCCCACTTCTATGTCTCCATGAAAAACCGCTTCGGCCGATGATGGAAGAGAATGTGGTACAGGAGTAAGAAGAGGGATCATTTCCATGGTTATCAGGCCAGTCATTCACAAGTGGCTCAGAGAGTGGGTTCCTGCGCCAACATAGGCCAGGTACACAATTGTCCAGCCAGGGCACAGTTCTGGAGGATGAGGAGGAGGAACCGTGTTCACAGAAGGGTGGCACCCAAAGCAGCTCATAAGCATCACTTGTGTGTGGATGGGGGGGATACAGAGGACATAGACCATACACCTCCCACAGAGGACAACTTGTCCTTGCCTCTGGGCGGCCTTGCACACATGACCGACTTCATGCTGCAGTGCCTGCACAACGACCGCCGAGTTGCCCACATTCTAACTTGTGCTGATTACTGGGTGGCAACCCTGCTGGATCCCCATTACAAGGAAAATGTGCCGTCCTTAATTCCCTCAATGGAGCGTGATCGGAAGAAGTGCGACTACAAGCTCATGCTGGTAGACGCGCTGCTGATGACTTTCCCACCTGACACCAGGGGCTCAGTGGAAGCACAAGGTGAAGGCAGAGGTGAAGGAAGAGGTCGCCAATGCAGCCAGGGTACCGCCAGCACCTCAGAAGGTAGGGTTAGCATGGCCGAAATGTGGAAAAGCTTTGTCACCACGCCACAACAACCAGCACCACCAGCTAATATAGAACATCTTAGCAGGAGGCAGCATTTCAGCAACATGGTGGAGAGGTATGTGTTCACACGCCTACACGTACTGACTGATGGGTCTGCCCCATTCAACTTCTGGATCTCCAAATTTTTCACATGGCCTGAGCTTGCCCTTTACGCCTTTGATGTGCTGGCTTGCCTTGCAGCCAGTGTATTTTCTGAACGTGTATTTAGCATGGCAGGCATTGGCAGATCCAGGGTGGGGCAATTGTGGGCAGCAGTGGCAGCGGCAGGGCAGTGGGAGATAAGCGCTTCCACTGTGGAAGCGCTCATCTCCATAGCCAAAGTTCGGGTCCCCATTGGGGTCAAGTTCTGGTCAAGTTAGAGTCCCGAACTCAAACTTTGCGATGAAGTTCGGCCGAACTGGCGAACCCGAACTTTCAGGTGTTCACTCAACTCTATTGATGATATATCATCAATATCAGCATCTGGAAAATTAATAAATATAGGTTAATCCAGTAATTTCATATTCAAGGTATGTGAAATGGCTCTGAATATTAAAAATATTTAAATCTACTTCTTATTGAAATAAAGACAAAACAAATTGTGCATGTAAATTACATCTGAAATATCTATTATCCAAAAATAAAAAAATTACTTATTTACCTGCTGAAAAAACAATGTACCAAACCATCCACCCACCTGTCAACCCATCCACACACCCTCTAACTCACTGAACAAAATAATTTATGCACAAAATTGAGTACAAATAAAATATATTCATTGCCACGCAGACCAAAAATAAATAAATTAATAAAAATAATAAAATAATGTTGGTAAAATGATGGGGGGGGGGGGGTACATATTGTTCAGATGCTGAACCTTGAGGTTGTACCACCATGTTTGGCCCACTGCTGGTTTATTTGTAAGGGAAGGGGGGCATAACGGCAAAATGAATGATAAAATTGGGAACCCGCAATGGGCAATGGAGAATAAGGATAGGGAGAACCAAAATCTGATTCAGTCTGTGTGGCAGTGGACAGAGACGACTGTGGTGGGCGAAAGGTAGGCTCCTCACAGAGACATGATGAATGCTAAAAGTTAGTAATTATTTCACCCAGTTCCAGCTTTCTGGGAGCACATTTATTCAGGGCTCGAGTCCAGGGGGAACGGGTGGGAATGGCGTTCCTGCACTTTTTTCACAGCAGGAACGCCGTTCCCTTTCAGGGCAAAATGACCAGGAAGCGGTGAAGACTTTGTACTCACCGCTTCCTGGTTCTCGGCTGTCGGCTGTCAGGGCTGCTCACAGGCATGAGGTGCTTTGTGACCTCACGCTGTGCGCAGCCTTAACAGCACAGCCGAGAACCAGGAAGAGAGGAGTGGCGGCGTCAAGGAGCAGGAGAGGGTAAGTGTTTTTTTTGTTTTATATTTTATGGCTGGTGAGAGGCACTGACTGGGGGCTAATGGAGGGGGCACTGGGGGCTGGGGGCTAATAGAGAGGCACTGGGGGCTGATGGAGGGGGCACTGTGGGCTGATTGAGGGGTCACTGGGGGCTGGTGGAGAGGCACTGGGGGCTGGTGGAGAGGCACTGGGGGCTAGTGGAGAGGCACTGGGGCTGGTGGAGAGGCACTGGGGGCTGGTGGGGCTAGTGGAGAGGCACTGGGGGCTGGTGGAGAGGTCTTATCTGAGGTCTGATTGGGGGTCATTCATATTGGGGTCTGAGCTGATCTGAGGTCTTATTAACATTGGGCATCTTATTGGGGCAGTTAGCTGAGGTCTGATTAACATTGGGGGTCTGATTGGTGGTCTGACCTGAGGTGTAATAAAAAATATTTTTTTCTTATTGTCCCCCTCTAAAACCTAGGTGCATCTTATAGGGCGAAAAATATGGTGCTTGCTCCTCCTCCTGTCCTCCCCTGCCCTTTGCCTACGCCGCGCGCCGTGACGTTACACGGAGGCACTTGGGTGAGTTCCCACACTTTTTTTTCCCAGGACTTGACCCCTGCATTTATTGCACCATTCGGGAAACAACTGATGGCAGATGTTGCAAAACTGTAGCAAAAAAAAATTATACTTGTCACCGTCATCCATTCTCCAGAAAAGGAACAGGTACTCAGGATAGATCATCAAAATATCGATCAATTAAAAAACTAAAACAAATGTGATAAATATCTATGGCCTTTGTCCATTGTTGTGCCTGAGCAACAGCATTGACTCATGATTAGGCAGCAACTTTGCTTCTTTTAAGAGGCATAGGAGTCACTCTTCTTGTGCATCTCTTTCAAATTTGAAGAAGCAGTCCTGCATGCTCTTCCACCTTGTTTGATTATCTTCTTTCAGAAACATAACCAGATTTGAATAAAAGTTCACTTCAACAGGATTTAAGGCTTTTAAGAAAAGCCATGATTTTTAGTATTGCATGGTCTCAACAATATGGTTTTCCTTCTCTTCCTGTTCAGCTGCTTGTAATCATAACAAAAGTAAAAGGGCACACATCTTGTTGGGAACCAAGCCCGTGTGAGTGCAAACAAGATGGTGGTGTTAACGTCAAGATGTAGAATTTATTAATAAAGATGATATTTGGTATCCCTGCAATCATAATAACCCATACAATATAGAGAACATATTTATGATGATTTGTAAACAGTGTGCATAAACATGGGGGGGGGGGGGAACTAGTTTGCCTGTATGGACGCCCGAATTCCTGATTGCAGCCCGGGATCCACCGAGCTTCAGGTGTGGTATGATGTGCCACACATCTGACCCCCTTTTCAATAATGTCAGACCATTGTTCATCTAACTGCAACAGGATCAAGTTTTTCTTTATAATGTGACATATCTGTGGCTACTCCTTGCTATACCTACAGTAGTTATAAATACTGGAGTATCGGAATCCCTAATCAAGTCTTTCCGTTGATATTTTGGAGAAATCAAATCCATTCTCTTTCTACATCTTCCTGCTTTTTTTGACACGTTCCAGTGTGTGCATAGGATATTGTCTAGAAAGTAATCTCCTTGTAATATTACTTTCCTCCTCCTTGTTAAGATTCTCACTGGAACAGTTCCACCCTGCTTGTATAAATTCTACCTTAGGAATATTGTTGATGACATGAGAGGGGTGACACGAGGAGGCCAGAACAGTAGTATTGCCTGAAATATTTTTACGATATGTTGCAGTATGTATCATTGCTTTATCAGAATCACCAAATAAATCGATGTCCAAAAAAGAAATAGATGTGAAATCAAATGGTAACGTAAATCTTAAGTGACATGGATTATTATTGAGATGTGAGCCAAAGTGTGGCACTGACGCTGCACCACCCGTCCAGCTAAATATCATATTGTCGATATAGCAACCGTACCACTCAATAGACCCACAAAACAAATTCTTAGAAGAAGAAAACAAATATTCTGATTCCCACCATGCCATATATATATTGGCTAGTAAGTGGAAGAATTTAGTCCCTATGGACATGCTTGTGAGCTGCAAGAAAAACGGTTCATTAAACATAAAAAAAATTATGTTTCAACAAAAAAGCAATCGTCTGACAAAAAGGTTTGGAACTGTAATGAAAAATCCATGTATCTAGATAGGAACCATCGTAAGGCCACTATATCCAAATCATGTGGAATCACTGTGTATAACGATGTAACACCCTGACTTGGCTGTCCAAGTGATATTTTTAATGAATATGACACAGCTTTTGTATCTTGTAGGTAGCCGGGAATGTTCTTCATCAGGGGTTGTATGATGCTATTCACCCATTCAGACAGCCTTTCTGAATAGGACCTTATGCCTATTATTATATATATATATATATATATATATATATATATATACATATACAGACACCATTATATTATTATTATACCTATATATCTCATTGCCCGGGGAAAACCCGGTTTATGCGTTTTGGGTAAAAAGTGGAAAATTGGCACTATCTGGTATTTCACATGAATATAATCTACTTGTTTCTATGTAAAAAAAAAAAAACGCAATTAAACCCTGTTCTAGAAGACGCAAAAGCTCTTTTTGAAATTGGTGTGTAGGGTTATGGTCCACTGTATGTAGAACTATCTGATAACATAGCAATATTTTGAGATTTGTATATATATTTGTCAAGGACCACTACACCTTTATCAGCCTGCTTTACAATGATATTGTCTGTAAAGACAAGGTCTTACAAAGTTCTCCATTCACTGTCAGTGAGATTATTTTTATTTCAGCTTTGAAACATTTTGTTATTTCTATCCAGTTTGCACAAGTCCCCTTCTACACTTTCTTGGAATCGATCGAGTGCCTCTGACCGTGACTGGATCGGATAAAAATCTGGACTCTTGGTTATGAATGAACCAGAAAAGTCACAACCAGATGCCCTGGTAGACCTGGAACGGAGTTCCTGCAACTCTGAGACACAGATTCGATCATTGAACAACAGTCTGGCTGATGAATCATTTGGTTTTCGTATTTGGTAATCTACAGCTGTTTGATTCGCCGCTGGCCCCTGTTCAAACCCTTGATCACAGTCATTACAAAGCTTTATATTACGGAAATGTCTCTTAAAGTTAAATTGCGTGGCAGTCTATTTACATCCATGATAGTTTCATATCGATTGAAATGATATGTAAGAGGAAAAATTAAACTTTTACCCAGTACATTTAAATGTGCCTTAGAGAGGATCCTAGCAGATATATTAATGACCTGCAGAACTTTTACATTTTTTCGTTTCTCGAAGGATAGCGCTTGCTGCTTGGAGTGCTTGCGGCCCGCCTGGCATTTTTTGCATTTGACTGCTATTAGCCACAGGGCTGTGTATGTTCCTCCTCTCATTGGTTGCTGAAGCACACAGGTAACTAGGAGAAACACACTATATGTGCAGGGTCTGCTCTCCTAAACTTAAATGCACAACTGCATAGGTAGGTATAGAGTAGGTCCTGCCTGAACCAGAGACTACCGTGGCGCTGGGTAGGTGGGCACAGATGTGTTTTGATCAAAATATATTGGCTAAGAATCTCAGAATTTATCATGAGAGCTAAGGCTTAGTCCATATGTTGTGTTTGCATCTATTGCTATAGTGCATTATTTTCTGTGATCCTACACTCACATACCAAAAATGTTGAATAAGAGACAGGATATAATTTTGCACTACTAGACATTAGTGATGTCGCGAACATAAAATTTTCTGTTCGCGAATGGCGAACGCGAACTTCCGCAAATCTTCGCGAACATGCGAACAGGGCGAACCGCCATAGACTTCAATAGACAGGCGAATTTTAAAACCCACAGGGACTCTTTCTGGCCACAATAGTATATAAGGAATAAGGTTCCTGGACAACACTTGATGCTTCGTGATTTATTAAGGCTTGATATACAATGTGCGTTATGCCAGTTTGTAAACATATAGTTACAGTGACGTTTCGGCCGTAGCCTTCATCAGGAAACTGTAAATTATAACAAAATCAGAAAATATATTCAGCATGAAGCTATACAAATATGTCATCGTGCAATAAAGTATAGTAATTAAGAAAAATAATAATAACATCTATATAGGTAAAAGACATCCGTATGGGTTCAATCGTGGGACTGAGTCCGTGGTCTGGAATAGCCGATATACAGTCGGAGCAGTGTGTTCTCTGGTTATACTTTATGGTAGAATCATTTAAGGAAGAGTAACTGTGGACAACAGGAGGATCTAGGGGGTCCTATGATTCTCTAGATGATATACAGCCTGTGCTTACATAGGATATGAGCAACAAAATAGAGGGAAAACAGCGTTCATACTCAGAGGTAGATAAACAATACTCATAATAAATTCAATACTGATATAGAGAGCCCCGGAGTTCATAGAGTAATTATTCGTAGTTCAGTGCACGTAAAGGGTGGCAGGAGGTAACAAGTAAATGCCTTGGAGTCTATGAGTTCAGGGGCTGAGTATTCAGTAACGGATTGTAAAGGGTACAGACAGAGACATGCATTACATTTTCAGATAATTTCTTACCTGGATGAGCCGCACTACATGTAAAGGAATGGCCACTGTGGCGTATAGGAGGGCTCTATGGCCCTGTGGGTGGATAAGTCTTTCTGTATTAGGGCTGTATGCCTGTTTGTAGTCCGCCATGCTGTGTTGCTGGAAGGCGCGCTATTTATAGGTAGTGACTGACATGTGTGGTAGCGTTGGGGGCGTGCGCAGCGTGGGGGAAACCGGAAGTGCGTCATTATGTGGCCCGTCCCCCAGGGTGTGTGCAGATGCATATGCATGTAAGGGAGGCGGACGTAGTGCATACTGCGCATGTCCGCGTAATCAAAGATGGCGACCGAGAAGTAGCTGGCATGGGGAAAAATAAAGATGGCGCTGGCTGTATCAGTATTGGGAGGCGCATGCGCAGTTTCGATGTATACACAGTGGGAAGAATAGGCTGGATACTAATGATGTGTAATGTGTCTGTAAACGGGGGGGTGTGTGTGTGATGGCCACAATAGTGATGGAAAAGTTGTTTCAAGGGGACTATCTCCTGGACTGTGGCATGCCGGAAGGAGATCCATGGCAAAACTCCCATGGACAATTACGTAGTTGACGCAGAGTGTGGTAAGTTGAATTCGCAATGCGATTAATATAACCTGCATTAATCGCATTGCGAATTCAACTTAGAGCTGGGTTCCTAATGGTTGTATTGCTAGAATATAACGAAGATTGAGAATATAGCGCTATATTCTCAATGTTCGTTATATTCTAGCAATACAACTATTAGGAACCCAGCTCTAAGTTGAATTCGCAATGCGATTAGTGTTAAGGCCGATTTATTGGCCTGTATTTGTGGGAGGGGCGATGATGACTATATCTGGCCAGGCGTCCCCTCCCACAGTGAACGTAGTTTCCAGCGTATGGTGTGGGAGCTCTACATACCGTCCACAGGGATCAACAAGGGGGCGGCGCTACACGGCAGTTCCGGGCCCCGACTTTCTACGGTCCAGATAAGTAGCTCCCTCATCCAGCAGCATCGTTGCTTTAAGTCCGGCCGGTGGTGTGTCGGCTCCCTGGGTAAGGGGGAGCAGCACCGCTCCGGAGCGGTCTGCCAGGGAGACACTCTCTTCTCCCCACGCGGCATGACACGTAAGGTGCAGGGAACAGCGTGTGCCCGCTCGATAAAGTATTGCACAGGCCGCTGTGCTGTTAGACAGGCAGGGGGGGAGGGGTGGACAAATTAGGATTCAGCATGTTGTTTCTATGCAGGAGGCGCACAGGTGAATTCACTCAGCAAGGGGGAGTAGTAAGGTTCAGGAAGAGTGTGTGTGTTAAAAAAAAAAAAGGGGGTGTTATAAAATAAATGAAATGTCAGAGGAAAAAAAAAACTAAAAACATACATTTATTATAGGTAAGGGACATTGAGTCTAGTGTTCTAGTCAGGGTATGTCAGGCTTCTTAATATGGCTTTAGTGTGAGATTACAGTATGTGGAAAGCACGTCACAGGAGTCGCTTACAGGGGTCACTCGACCATGTATTCAGCTCTGCAGCTGGCTGTCATGTGTTTTCCTCACGCAGAGCTACTAGTGAGGTGGGGTGCATAGTATGCACGGTGTATGTTTTAGTCAGTCTCTCTTCCCGCACTATTCAGGCATGCACTCACCTCTGCCCCTCGCTCTGATCTGCTGGCTGGGTTCCACAGACACGCATAGTTGTGGCTCTATGTGGCCACAGCTGGAAGTGCGGGGGCAGAGTGTGAGTTCAGGCTTCAGTGTTGGTTAAAAAAAACAAAAAACTTATATGTGTGTTTAGTTTATATGTATATGTGTGTATGTATATATATATATATAGAAGAAAAATGACGGCACTAGTCAAAATTGGAGGAAAAATGCTGGGTGCACGTTCCAAGGTATAGGTTTCTTACCCCAAAATACTGTAGAAAAAGCGAACAGCACTCCGATAAAAAGTGGAAAAAAGGAACTCCTTTATTCACCTGAACAGTGCTACGTTTCGGCTCCTACAAATAGAGCCTTTCTCAAGCAAAGAACACATACATAATGGTGATATATATATAGTGAAAACCAAATTAACATACAGGTCATGTGGCCCAATCACAATAGTGGGTGTTGACTATTAATTAGTCAAACACATGTGATGAAATACAATTGACATAGTGATACAAAAACATAGTAAATCTGCGCATAATCCCATCTGATTGCTCTGTTCCGATTTCCTAATATACATATATTTCATAATAATCAAAAATTACATTATAATGCCCAGAGGATATTTGGCCCCCTTCAGGCGTCCCTTCAGAGTCGCGGTTCCGGCATAATTCTAACCGCTTTTAGTTATCCAGTAGGTAGGGGTCATTCCTTCATGTTTAGCCCCGACCACAAGTGTTAAAGCCGATTTATTGGCTTGTATTTGTGGGAGGGGCGATGATGACTATTTCTGGCCGGGCGTCCCATCCCACAGTGAACGTCGTCTCCAGCGTACCCACCCTACCCACCCTTACTTTCACTATCTCACACCAGGGCATGCCCCCCTTCAGGCGTTCCTTCAGCGTCGCGGTTCCGGCATAATTCTAACCGCTTTTAGTTATCCAGTAGGTAGGGGTCATTCCTTCATGTTTAGCCCCGACCACAAATAAAGGTTATATTAATCGCATTGCGATTACAACTTAGATCTGAGTTCCTAATGCTTAAATTGCTAGAATATAACGAACATTGAGAATATAGCGCTTTTTGATAGGAGGTGGGAGGGTCTGGGAGGGAGACTGATGTACTAGCCCAAAAAGGGCTTTTTGGGGTGCTGTCAGGACGCTGTCCTTACAGCAGATATCTGATGAGTCTTTCAGGACTGGAGTGGAGACTGAATACACTAGCCTAGCTATCGATTTCCCTATTAAATCATCAGCAGCTACACTGTCCCTCCTCTCACTAAGACTACAGCTTCCGAATGAATCTAAAATGGATGCTGTCCAGGAGATGGGAGGGTCTGGGAGGGAGGGTATGATGATTGGCTGGAATGTGTCTGCTGACTGTGAGGTACAGGGTCAAAGTTTACTCAATGATGATGAATAGGGGGTGGACCGAACATCGAATATGTTTCGCCCGCCGCGACGAACGCGCACAAGCTATGTTCGCCGGGAACTGTCCGCCGGTGAATAGTTTGGGACATCTTATTTGCGAATTCAACTTAGAGCTGGGTTCCTAATGGTTGTATTGCTAGAATATAACGAAGATTGAGACTTTAGCGCTATATTCTCAATCTTCGTTATATTCTAGCAATACAACAACCATTGGGAACTCAGATCTAAGTTTAATTCGCAATGCGATTAATATAACCTGCATTAATCGCATTGCGAATTCAACTTAGAGCTGAGTTCCTAATGGTTGTTGTATTGCTAGAATATACATTATATTCTAGCAATACAACCATTAGGAACTCAGCTCTAAGTTGTAATCGCAATGCGAATAATACTTACAATTATTAATCGCTTTGCAAATCCATTTGATGCCTCTATTTGATTGTATATGACGGTTGACTATGACTACCACCAACGTTCTGCTGCCTCCGAGGCAAGATATCTGGATACCCCTAGGTGCCATTTGGGCATTTTTGATAGAAAACGCATCAAAAACGCATCTGCGTTTTTATCATTTTTTTATTTTTTATTTTATTTTTTTGTGTATTTTGCCACATGTGGTTGCATATTTAAATTTGGTATAGGCAAATATGTTAGTCTAGAATTCAGTGTTTCCCAGCCAGTGTGCCTCTAGCTTTTGCAAAACTACAACTCCCAGCATGCCCGGACAGCCGTTGGCTGTGTAGGCATGCTGGGAGTTGTAGTTTCGCAAAAGCTGGAGGCACACTGGTTGGGAAACACAGGTCTAGATCATTACTCTGCCCAAATCTATATTCAGCTACATGGCTTAGAAAATATGCTGTCAAACAATGATCCTAGGTTTTGGTATAGACACATGATCTAGACTACCATATTTGCCTATACCAAATGTAAATATGCAACCAAATGTGGCAAAATACACAAAAAACTGAAATAAAAAATGAAAAAATTATAAAAACGCAGATGCGTTTTCTATCAAAAACGCCCAAATGGCCCTGGGAGGTTCAGATATCTTGCTTTGGAGGCAGCAGAACGTTGGTGGTAGTCATAGTCAACCGTCATATACAATCAAATAGAGGCATCAAATGGATTCGCAAAGCGATTAATAATTGTAAGTATTATTCGCATTGCTATAGCAACTTAGAGCTCAGTTCCTAATGGTTGTATTGCTAGAATATAACGTATATTCTAGAAATACAACAACCATTAGGAACTCAGCTCTAAGTTGAATTCGCAATGCGATTAATGCAGGTTATATTAATCGCATTGCGAATTAAACTTAGATCTGAGTTCCTAATGGTTGTTGTATTGCTAGAATATAACGAAGATTGAGAATATAGTGCTATATTCATTATCTTCGTTATATTTTAGCAATACAACCATTAGGAACTCAGATCTAAGTTGTAATCGCAATGCGAATAATACAGGTTATATTAATCACATTGCGATTTACAATTACTAACACTGCAGCTTCAGAATGAATCTAAGATGGATGCTGTCCTTGCATTTAGATAGGAGGTGGGAGGGCCTGGGAGGGAGGGTATGCTGATTGGCTGGAATGTGTCTGCTGACTGTGAGGTACAGGGTCAAAATTTGCTCAATGATAAAATATAAGGGCGAACGCGAACATCGAATATGTTCGCCCACCGCGGCGGACGCGAACAAGCTATGTTCGCCGAGAACTGTTCGCTGGCGAATAGTTCGGGCCATCTCTACTAGACATTTGTATAATTGTCTTAGTTTTTTTTGTTAGCGCTGTGTTGTTCTTGTACTTGCATGTTTTCACTAACCCACAGGTGTATCACATTCACAAATAGGTTTTTATTAACCCACAGGTGTATTATACTCACACCCTATTTATTTGTGATTGGCGGGTGGTTAGACTTAAACACCTGTGGAATATGTTACCATTATGTCATGAGTAAGGATCGTGCGACACCTGAAACGCTTAGACCCGGTGGCTACGCTGTTTTTACTTTTTATTTTGGAAGCTGGATATCACATTTTTTCTTTCCTTATGGACTTCTGTCTGTTCCTGGCAGCACCCGTGAATTGTGCTGGTGAGCTTGGCTACCTTTTTCTTGTACTTATAATGAAAATATTTGTACTTCTTCCATGATTTGGAGTACGGACCCATTCTTAGTTTTGTTTTACCAGTGCCGAGACAAAGTACTGACCAAATGCTGAAAATAGTCTTAGGGTTTGATAAATGGTTGGGGCAGTATCTCACATCCTATTTTGATGCAGTTTTTTTAAGCCAATGTGAGGAGTGGCTCTTAAAGTTATGGGAAGTTATGGGAGATTCTCCTTTTTTCTTTTAATCCAGTCCTAGTTTTGCCTTCAAAACATCCAACAAAAAACTGCATTTAAACTGCACGTGTGAAAGCAACCTTGGGACTTCTGTTGCCTTTCTAACAAATTGTTAACCTTTGAGATATTGTGTTTGATATTAAGTAAAATATGTATGTCTCATGGCACATATTTGCATAATCACATATCTCCTACTTCTCTGTTTTCAGAAGTTAATTGAAATCTTTCAGCCTCTCTGCAGATGAGCTGACAAGCAGTCAGGTTAAATACCTTTGATACTATTACTCGCTATTTACAGCACTGCGCTATTTGTCAAAACAATGTGATTCCTAATATCAATCAACAAATGTTCTCACATCTTTCCTGTATTGTGCATTCAATCATCGTTGTTCCTTCTCAAGCATTTATGAAGCCATGTGGCTAACTGGAGCTAGCATACATATAACACTAAAGTAGATTAACACCTGATTGAGTTTCCCTAATAATGTTTTGAGCTTCAAGTTACATTTATAAAGTACCTACTACTATTCCAGCTAAACACATTGACAACCTGGTACTGTAATGAACATTTTATGGATGGGTGCACAGCTTCGTGTTAACAATTTTGCCTAATCAATGAAAACATATTAACAAATCTAATGAATAACTCCCCACAGTGAAATGTTTGAACAAAGATATGAATATGTAAAAGGAAATATCAGGACACTGAAAGTTTTAATCAAGTAAAAAGAAAATATGCTTTCATATGATAATTTTCTTTCTAGAATTTTCAGCAAAATAGCAAGCTGCCCTGCTGTGGAAAAAGAACTGCAATTGATTCCTAGGCATGGTGGGCAAAGACATAATATAAAGTATGACCAATACAGCCATTCTCAAAAATAATGTTGGCAAGTAGAGTTGAGCGAACCCGAACTGTATTGTTCAGGTTCGTATCGAATTTTGGTGTGTTCAGGACCCGGAACCGGACCCGAACATTTTCAAAAAAGTTCGGGATAGGGTTCGTTGTTCTGCGATTTCTTCCCGCTTTCTGAAGGGCTGCACAGCAGTCAATCAGCTAGCATTTTAATTCTTGCCCTAAGAAGCCATCACAACCATGCCTACTAATGGCATGGCTGTGATTGGCCAAGTGCAGCATGTGACCCAGCCTCTATTTAAGCTGGAGTCACGTAGCGTCGAACGTCACACAGCTCTGATTAGTGTAGAGATAGGATGCAGCTGCTGTGAGGGCGAGATTAGGCAGGGAAAACTCAGAAAAAACATCTAATGAAGTGATTGATCTACAGCTGTGAATCATTCAATTCTGCTAGTTAATTGCTCACTGGTTTTTAGTCTGCACAGAGCGTTTTTCTGTCACTTTTTCTGGGGTGATCGGCGGCCATTTTGTGTCTTGTGGTGCACCAGCACAAGCTGCCAGCAAGTCCATCAATCCATCAATACTAGTTTTTTGCTATATCCTACTTCAGGGGCTTGGCTGTGCTTATTGTCACTCCTAGAAACTTAGGATAGAAATTTCTATATTTTATTGAGGCGTTAAATTCAATTGCCAAAATAGCAATCCCCTATATCTGGTATTCCAGCTGTGGCTAGCCAAGTGAAAGACTGTCTGCTGTCTGACAAAGAATAGATTTTTTTTTTGTGGTGAAGTTCAATTGCCAAAATAGCAATCCCCCAAATCTGGTGTCCCAGCAGTGGCTGGCCAAGTTTAATAGTGTCCGGCAAAGGATAGATCATTTTCTGGGGTGAAATTCAATTGCCAAAATAGCAATACCATAAATCTGGTGTTCCAGCTGTGGCTAGCCAAGTTTAATAGTGTCAGGCAAAAGATTAATTTTTTTCTGGGGTGAAATTCAATTGCCAAAATGGCAATACCATAAATCAGTGGTTTCAGCTGTGGCTGGCCAAGTTTAATAGTGTCTGGTAAAGGATATATTTTGTTCTGGAGTGAAATTCAATTGCCAAAATAGCAATACCATAAATCAGTGGTTTCAGCTGTGGCTGGCCAAGTATAATAGTGTCCGGCAAAGGATATATTTTGTTCTGGGCTGAAATTCAATTGCCAAAATAGCAATACCGTAAATCTGGTGTCCCAGCAGTAGTTGGCCAAGTTTAATAGTGTCCGGAAAAGGATAGATAATTTTCTGGGGTGAAATTCAATTGCCAAAATAGCAATCCCCTAAATCTGGTGTCCCAGCAATGGCTTGCAAAGTTTAATAGTGTCCGGCAAAGGATAAATAATTTTCTGGGGTGAAATTCAATTGCCAAAATAAAAATACCGTAAATAAGTGGTTTTAGCTGTGGCTAGCCAAGTTTAATAGTGACAGGCAAAGGATATATTTTTTTCTGGGGTGAAATTCAATTGCCAAAATGGCAATACCATAAATCAGTGGTTTCAGCTATAGCTGGCCAAGTTTAGTAGTGTCCGGCACAGGATATATTTTGTTCTGGAGTGAAATTCAATTGCCAAAATAGCAATATCGTAAATCAATGGTTTCAGCTGTGGCTGGCCAAGTTTAATAGTGTCCGGCAAAGGATAGATAATTTTCTGGGGTGAAATTCATTTGCCAAAATAGCAATACCGTAAATCAGTGGTTTCAGCTGTGGCTGGCCAAGTTTAATAGTGTCTGGTAAAGGATATATTTTTTTCTGGGGTGAAATTCAGCTGGAAAAAAAAAAGAAATACCGTAAATCTGGTGTTCCAGCTGTGACTGGACAAGTTTCATAGTGTCCGGCAAAGGTTATATTTTGTTCTGGGGTGAAATTCAATTGCCAAAATAGCAATACCATAAAATCAGTGGTTTCAGCTGTGACTGGACAAGTTTTTTTTTTTTTTTTAAACTGTAAATTTTTATTGACGGCACTACAGTGCCCATTTTTGGTTTTGTATAAACACAGAGCACAGACAAGAGCAGAAATAAGGAGGCCCACCGGCCAAAAGTAACATCTGCAACAAGTACAATGCAATATACATATGATTATTACAAGTACAGTGACTGATTATTCTAGAAAATAAAAATAAAAAATAGCATATCCTGCAGACACAGAACAGACACTACATGGAAAACAGAGACGCAGACATGACATGTAAGGAGGGGGAAAATAGAGAAGAGGGAGGGGGGAAGCAGAGGGGGCATCAAGGAGAGACAGAATAAACGTCCCACGGGCGCCATACCTTATCAAATTGTGCCAAAGTATTGTTAAGGGAGGCAGTGAGATGCTCCAAGTTCCTAAACTCCCGAAGTCTGGACAGCAGTAAGGACCTAGTGGGGGGGGGCCGTCTGCCTCCAGAATTTCGCAATCAAGGTCTTGGCCGCAGTACACAATGAGAGAAAGAGTTTAGAGGATGGTTTATTCAGCTGTCTCGGTGGTAGATTAAGAAGGTAGACTTTAGGGTCCAGGGGTATCAGGAGCCCAAAAATGGAGTTGGCCACCCTCTGCACCTCGCCCCAAAAGGAGCAATGTCCGGACACGTCCAAAAAATGTGATACAATGATCCCACATCTCCCGAGCACCTCCAACAGACCGACGGAACAGAGGGATTAAATGAGTGCAAAAGCGCAGGCGTATGATACCAATGCATTAGTAATTTGTACTGCGTCTCCTTATATGTGGCGCAGATGGATGACTGAGCCGCCCTACTCCATATGATCTGCCAGGTGCTAAGGGAGAGGGGTCCACCTAAGGCCTGGGCCCACTTGTCCATATAGGAGTGATGAGGGGGGTCCCCTGACACAGACCCAGACAATAATTGGTAGATAAAGGAAATCAGATCCCTCGTGCTGGTAACTCGCCTACACAGCCGCTCAAAAGGGGTGGGGGTCGACACCTGAAGAGAGCCAAATACGGAGTACACATAATGTCGCACCTGGAGGAAGTGAAACCTCTCGGACTCCGGCAGTCGGGACTGCTCCCGAAGCTGTGCAAAAGATTTCAACGTAAGGGATCGGGCATCCACTAAGTCCGCTAAGCGGAAGAGACCCAACGACGACCAGACCCGGACCATGGGAGCATCTAAGCTAGATGGGATATCGGGGTTGTAGAGGAAAGAGATCATGGAGGAACAAGGGGAAGCCAAGGCAAAGCGTTTATGGCAGCTGTTCCACAAGTCCTTGGTAAAGGCCATGGGCCCTAAGAGTGGCACTGCTAAGACGACAGGGGACCGATGCCAAAGCAGCGAATTTGGGTGTATCGGTGCTAGCCAAAGTTTCTCGATTTCTACCCATTTCGTGAAGGCCCACTGAGACGCCCAGAATGGGATGACACGCAAATGGGAGGCCCAATAGTAATGAACAACATTGGGGACCGACAATCCCCCTTTCCCTGGCCGTTAGCATAACTTTACGCGGTATACGGTGGCGTTTGCCCTGCCATATGAAGTCAAAGATGGCCCGTTGGAGTCTGTGTAATTGCGCCATGGGGACGCGCACAGGCAAAGTTTCGAAATAATAAAGCAGCTTCGGAAGAAGGGACATTTTAACCGAGGCTAAGCGCCCCAGGAGAGAGAGGAACAAGGGCCGCCACTTCACTAACAGGGACTCTAATTCGCGAAAAAGAGGAGGGAAATTAGAAGCGTACAGAGAGGAATATGTGGGAGTGATGCGCACCCCCAGATACCGTAAATGGGAGTCAGACCAGCGGAACGGAAAGTTACTTTTTAACAGGGCCAGGTCGCCAGGGGAGATGGTCACCGGGAGCGCCTCCGTCTTGGATGCATTGATCTTGTACCCCGACAGAGCTCCGTATAGGGACAGGGCCTCATGCAAGTTCGGTAAGGAGATGTGAGGATTAGTTAGGGTAAGGAGGACATCGTCGGCGTACAGGGAGATTTTAAATTCCTTGTCTCTCACTCTGAGACCCTGGATATCGGGGTTCAAGCGCACGTGGCCCGCCAGAGGTTCTATACATAATGCGAAAATAAGAGGGGAAAGGGGACAGCCCTGACGAGTGCCATTAGCTATTGGGAAAGGGGGAGAGGAACACCCGAACAGCTTCACTAGGGCAGTCGGGGTGGAGTAGAGGCGGAGGATAGCTTGCAGAAAGGTGCCCGACATCCCGAAGACCTGAAGAGTTTCAAAGAGAAAAGACCAGTCCAGCCTGTCGAAAGCCTTTTCTGCGTCAAGACTCAGGACGACCATGGGTTTCGAGGCCCTGTGTGCTACATCAATTAGGTTGATGACTCGACGGGTGTTATCACTACCCTGCCGGTTGGGAACAAATCCCACCTGATCCTTATGGACCAAACTAGGAAGCCAAACATTCAAGCGGGCGGCCAAAATCCGTGTGAAAATCTTCAGGTCTGCGTTGAGGAGGGCAATGGGCCTGTAGCTGCCACAGTCCTGGGGGTCCTTACCCGCCTTGGGGAGAACTACAATATGGGACGAGAGCATGGATGAAGGGATTGGGGTATCCAGTAAGAAAGCATTATACAGAGACAAGAGGTGGGGGGAGAGGTCGTCCAGGAAGGTCTTATAATACAAGTCAGTAAACCCATCCGGGCCCGGCGATTTGCCCAGAGGCAGGGACTTAATTGTGTCACGCAATTCCTCAGCTGAGACCGGTTCGTTAAGGGAGGCGATCGCTGCAGGGGAGAGCGTCGGCATATTACACGAGGACAGAAAGCTGCGAATACAAGATACTGAGGGAGCCTGAGGACCGCCAGCCGCGAGATTATATAACTTGGCGTAGTAATCCCGAAAACAGCGAGCTATGGCATCGGGGTGGTACTGAAGGCAGCCGCCCTTATCCTGAACCGCCTGAGGGGTGCGTTGGACCTCCCTGTCGCGCAATTGTCGGGCTAGAATAGTATAGGCCTTATTGCCTTTTTCATAGAATTTTTATTTGGAGAACAGCAACATCCGTTCCACATTGTGGATCGCA
The DNA here is from genome assembly GCA_033119425.1 of Bufotes viridis. Classification (NCBI taxonomy): domain Eukaryota; kingdom Metazoa; phylum Chordata; class Amphibia; order Anura; family Bufonidae; genus Bufotes; species Bufotes viridis. The sequence goes on along the minus strand of CM065592.1, from coordinate 144,004,073 downwards.
GTATCCTTCAATTTTGCACGGGTAGTCACCAGTTCCTTGAGGAGAGAAAAGCTCGGGGTACGAGCCAATTGGGACTGCAAGGAAGCCACACGGTCGGTAAGAGTACGGACCTGGAGCAATCTATCCTTTTTTAGCCTCGAGGCCAGAGCAATACACTGGCCCCTGACCACCGCTTTGTGGGCTTCCCACAGCATAGCCGGGGAAGACACAGAGCCCGAATTCTCCCCAAAGAACGTGTGGATAAAGCCCGCCACCTCAGCGCGAGTATTCAACGATTTTAACAAGGAATCGTTCATACGCCAGTGGCACGACCGATGCGGTTTGGGTTGCGATAAAAAGGTGAGCACGACCGGAGCATGGTCTGACCAGGATATGGGGCCAAAGGAAACGTCGCGCAGCAGTTTCAGGGTCAATGTGTTGCCAAAGAAATAATCAATTCTAGAGTGTAGCTTATGGGGAGGGGAGTAGAAGGTGAATAATCTGCTCGAGGGATTATCCACCCTCCAGAGGTCATAAAGGGCGTGACTCTTGATGACACTGCGAAAGTTACGGGCTAGGCTGCATTGAGAGGAAGGCGGGGGGGTGGAGAGAAGCGACAGCCGGTCTGCATTTTCAGAAAATATCATATTAAAATCTCCGCCCACTAGGCACGCCGCCAGCGGGAGGTCTTGAAGCTTAGCAAGGACCCGACGAAGGAAGGGAATTTGAGAAGTGTTAGGGGCGTACACGTTACATAGTATAAGGGGGCAGCACTGGTACGTGCCCTCCAGGATAACGTAGCGGCCATCGGGATCAATATGGGATGAGGTCACGGTAATAGGGCAAGCGGCCGACAGGAGAATAGCGACTCCCGCCTTCCTGCGGCTATGACTGGCACTATACGCTTGGGGATAAAGACGCCTAGCAAAAGCGAAGGTGCCTGTCTGGTCGTAGTGGGTCTCCTGTAGGAATGCCACGTCCGCCTTCGCGGACCGCAGCTTCCTGAGCACCAGGCGACGCTTGATGTTAGAACCAAGCCCCTTAACGTTCAGTGTGACACACCTAACCATGAGTGCAAGGTAAAAAAAAGAAAAAACAAAGGACAGGGGACTTACCCACCAAAAGAAGCTACAGCCGAGCAGGCGAGGACCAGCACAGGGACAGCAAGGATGGTACTAACCCTGGGATACGATCCTGGGGAAAACAGGAAAAAGGAAGAAAGGAGAGAAACACAAGGAGACAAAAGGGGAAGACGTAGACACCAGAAAAGACAAACACGTACTACAAATGAAAACTGTAAGTAACGATAACTAGGCAATATACAGACTAGCCCCCAGAAAAAATCAAAAAGAGAGCCCCCCCGAAGGGGAAAGGGACAGGTCTGCAGCGGGACCGACTCCGCGGCACAAACTGACCGCGGGTTGGACTCACAGAACCCCACCGGGGACTGAGCGAGTCACGTCCCAAGGGGGGAAAAAAACGGCCACAGCAAGGCCAATGGCACCAGAACAAACAATAGGTGGTGCGGGGTGTACAAGCCACCAGGCCACCAACTCGGACCCAGAGCGGGCTATAGCAAAAAGAAATCCCCAGAGCAGCAAGCAGGTGGGAAGTCCAGCTCCCCGTCACAGGGACGAGTCAATCAGCGTGGAAGCGCAGGTCCGCCAGGTCTAGGAGGGACCCCCATGGGTGGGGAGGGAGGCTTCCCTCGCCCGCCAGGGCCCACAGAGGGCGAAGGTAGACGACGTCTCTTCGGACCGCCCGGGTCCAATCCCTGGTGGAAAGCGGGCACGGGAGCCGGAGGGAACTCCCAATCCGAGACTTCAGGCAGTGGAATGTCCAGTGTGTCACAAAACGGCCCCAGATCAGCATGCGTGCGGAGGGTCACCTGTTGACCATTCAGTCGGGCAATAAGAGCAAAGGGGAACCCCCAGCGGTATGGGATGCGGTGCTCACGGAGGGACTCCAGGAGGGGGCGGAGGAGCCGGCGTTTCTGTAGCGTGATCCAGGAGAGGTCCTGGTAAAGTTGCACCTTGGACCCCTTAAAGTCCAGGGAACGAACAGATCGTGCCTTTGCCATAATCGCCTCTTTACGCGTAAAGTCCTGTATGCAGCAGATGATATCCCGAGGTTGAGAGGTGGAGCCCTTGGGCCGGAGAGCCCTGTGGGCCCTATCCAGCTTAGTAGAGGTGGTTGGGGGGTCCCCCATGACGGAGTTGAAAAGGGCATCCAGGGTCCCCTGCACATCCTCATCCCCATCCACCTCTGGGAGGCCCCGGATCCGGATGTTATTACGGCGGCCGCGGTTATCCAAGTCCTCCAAGAGGCGCTGCATACCACAGAGCTCCTGGCTCTGCAGGAAAAGCGACGTGTGAAGGTGGGAAATGGCGGACCGGGTAGCATCATTTCCTTTCTCCAAGGAGTCCACGCGGGACGCCATAGCACGCAGGTCACGTCGGACAGCAGAAATTTCTGAGTGGCACGTGGCCGTCACTTCATCAATCAGAGCTTGGAAGTCCCCTTTAGTAGGCAGTTGTGAATGCAGAGGGGCCCAGTCCATGCCATGGTGGGCGCCCTGGGACCCATCGTCAGAGTATAGCGAGCGGGCCGGGGTTGGGGCGGTATATCTCAACATGGGGGGGTAGCCCCTAGATCCCCATCCTCAGGCAGCATAGAGGAGGAGGGGGGAGGGGTGGAAGCCACGGAAGCGGGAGCCATACCCGGAGGGTCTTCTCTGGTGGGGGAGAGGGCCGGGGCGGGGGGTCTGCATGTGCCTGGGGTGGAAGACGCTGGCACTGACCTGCAGGAGGACCTCACTCTTCCCCGGCGTTCCCGGCAGTGGCGACGCCATCTTGTGGGCCTGAGATGAATGTTGAGGCCCGGGTCCCGAGCCTAGCTGCGAGGCAGGAGGGAGATGCGGACCCACAGGGGGGTCCAGTGTCGGGACCTCCATGGTGCTAGGGGCCCGGTCAGGCCGTGATGTGTCCCCCGAGGGGGGTGGAGCTGCGGCGGCAGGAGAGTCCAGCGCGGGCTGTGAGGCCGGCGGCGCGCCCAAGCTGGAGCGCAGAACGAAGTCCCAAAGGGGCCCCCGGGACAGGGTGTCGGCTGGAGGTGGGTTCCCCTGCGAGGGCTTCCTGGGCTGCCATTTTCCCATGAGGAGGGACAGCTGGAAAGGGCTCTGGGTCCTTGTATAGGCGGCCCGATGTCGGAGCTCAGCGCTCCCACGTCCGGTGCCATGAGCTGCTAGGCCACGCCCCCGGCTGGCCAAGTTTAATAGTGTCCGGCAAAGGATAGGTAATTTTCTGGGGTGAAATTCAATTGCCAAAATAGCAATCCCCTAAATCTGGCGTCCCAGCAGTGGCTGGCCAAGTTTAATAGTGTCCGGCAAAGGATAGATTTTAAATTGTTGGATGAAATATTACCATTTTTGCCAGGTACAAACCCCTGCACTGCATAACTGACAGGGAACTTACAATTGGCGGTTACATTCTTGCATGAAATAAAGCCTTTTTGGGTTGTGAAACCAAAGGTAGTCGCCAATAACTGTTTTTTTATTTTTTATTTTTTTAAATAAATTTGTGTAGACCCCAAAACATTGGGAAAATATAAAAAATAAAACAAAGTGTAAGTGCACGGTAGTATAACAGTGGTTGGGTGAGGCCGGTATACATGTCTATTCTGCATAAGGTACAAACAAGTCCTGTGGGATCCATACCTGGTTCTTTTTAATAAACAAAAGCTTGCCCACATTGTCTGCGGACAGGCGGCTGCGCTTGTGCGTGATAATGCCACCAGCCATGCTAAACACACGTTCAGACAATACAGTGGCTGCAGGGTAGGCCAGCACTTCCAAGGCGTAAAGGGCAACCTCAGGACATGTGCCCAATTTGATGACCCAGAAGTTGAATGGGGCAGACCCAGTGGCGTAGCTAGAAATGATTGGACACCACAGAAAATTTTTGAATGGGGCCCCCCTCCCCCAGTAATATTTGCTTCCTTTCATGCCGCCATTCCTGTGGCTACTAAAGATCGCTCTCTCAGACCAGGCCCAGCAGCTGTTTCATTCGCTTTCTGCACTGTCTATATTGCCACTGTATATAATTTCATTGTATAATACAGTTAGTCCTCCTCCTCCTCCTGGATGGGCCCTTTCTAGGTCACGGCCCCAAAGCAGATGCTTCCCCTGCTTCCCCTGTAGCTATTCCCCTAGGCAGACCCATCAGTCAGTACCTGTACTGTTCCATCATGTTGCCGAAATGCTGCCTCCTGCTGAGATGTTCCAGATCTGCTGGTGGTGCAGGTTGTTGTGGCGTGATGACAAAGCTTTTCCACATTTTTCCCATGATAACCCTGCCTTCTGAGGTGTTGCTGGTGACCCAGCTGCATTAGCAAATTCTATCTCCCCTCCTCTGCCTTCACCTTGTGCTTCCACTGAGTCCCCGGTGTCAGTTGTTAATGCCATCAGCAGTGTGTCTACTAGTGGACTTATCTTCCTATTACACTCCAGTGAGGGAATTAAGGACGGCACGTTGTCCTTGTAACGGGGATGCAGCAAGGTGGCCACCCAGTAATCAGCAAAAGTTAGAATGTGGCAGTAACTGGGCGGTCATTGCACAGGCACTTCAGCATATAGTCGCTCATGTCTGCCAGGCTGCCCTGAGGCAAGGACAAGCTATCCTCTTTGAGGGAGCTATATCATCTGTGTCCTCTGTATCCCCCAGTGTTCCTCCTACTCCTCTTCCTCATCCTCCAGAACTGTGACCTGGCTGGACAATTGTGTTTCAGGCCAGGGCCCATGTTGGTGCAGATACCCACCCTCCGAGCCACTTGTATTTGGTTGGCCTTAAGTTAAGGATAAGGCGTGTATATAGTTTTGTTTCTTTATATGGTTAGTTTAGCTGCATTATAGTTATTTTAAAATGTTTTTAAGAAAATTTGTAAATAGTTTGTTAATGGTTTGAGTGAAGACGGGGGGGGGGGGGGGTGTTGTGTGTGTTCAATTAACTGAATTGATTTTCACTGTCTGGTGTTTAGGAATTTCTGCACCCCAAATTCAGCACATGTGGCAGGCAGGGCAGGGATGTGTTTAAAATGGCTAGGCCCAGACCTGCTAGCATATTTTGCCCATTAGCGCTTTGGGCCAGCCGCTACATTTACCCAGTGTGTTGTTGGTTATGTGGACGTTGTCATAGATAGCGTTGCGCAGTGCACACTTGATTTTGTCCGCCACTTGGTTGTGCAGGGAAGGGATGGCTCGCCTGAAAAAGTAGCGGCAGCTGGGATACACGTACTGTGGGACAGCCACTGCCATAGGGCTTTTAAAACTGTCCACCAGACAGAATGACAGCATTTCAAAGGACCAGTAAGTTTGTAATAAGGCATTCAGAGCCATGGGTAGTGGGGTACTTCCTCTTTCTATTTATTTTTCTCTCCAGTGTTTGGGAGATGAACAGCTGATAGCTAAACACTTCCATGGGATTTGGTGGAGATGCTTGGTGACAATGACAGATGTGGTGGCGTTGCTGCCACATCCTCTGTTTGCAGGGTGACAGGTCCCACTGTCACTCACTTGGGCTCAAGTTTAGAATGTTTATTTATTATTTTTCTGTATTTTATTTTATTTTAAGTCATTTCCCTATTCAAATATGTTTGCAGGGCATTTACCTACATTTTGTTGCCTTTTGCAGCCCTCTAGCCCTTTCCAGGGCTATTTTACAGCCATTTAAGTGCCCAAAAGTTCTTCAATGACTTCAATGGGGTTCAGGGTGAAATTCGGGTCGAGTTCGGATCCCGAACTCGAACATTTTCGTGAAGTTCGGCCGCAGGTGTTCGCTCAACTCTATTGGCAAGTCTAGTAACCATGAGCAAAAATATAGCCCCAGCATAAACATTGCTATAGGGCCAAGAACCTGAGGGAGAAAGGGACATGCATAGTAGACAGAGTAGAAAGAAAACAGTAGAGGCAACATTGGAAAAACAATACAAAAACACAATATTCTGCTGTTTTTTGTTAAATCGAAGTTTTGTTCTCAATAAACATACAATTGACAACATTTATAAGTATAAACATTCAACATATTACAGGTTGAAAGATCAGATGATGAAAGCATATACAACGTCTCAATAAAGCTTACATGCAATACATTAAAAGGTAATTGTAAAAGTGAAAATGTTATCAATTAGAAAAGGATACAAAATGAAAAAGAAAGGGGAAGGAGAAGGGTGGAGGGTGTAGTGGGGGATTAAAGAAAGCATATTATTTCTGGTACAGATTATGGTACAACAGAAATCATCACTACATTAATCACTTCAGCCCCCCTAGCTTAAACACCCTTAATGACCAGGCCACTTTTTACAATTCTGCACTGCGCTACTTTCACTGTTTATTGCTCCGTCATACAACTTACCACCCAAATGAATTTTACCTCCTTTTCTTCTCACTAATAGAGCTTTCATTTGGTGGTATTTCATTGCTGCTGACATTTTAACTTTTTTGCTATTAATCAAAAATGACCGAAATTTTTGCAAAAAAATGACATTTTTCACTTTCTGTTGTAATTTTTTTTAAAAAAAACTACATTTCTATATAAATTTTTCTCTAAATGTATTGTTCTACATGTCTTTGATAAAAAAAAATGCAGTAAGTGTATATTTATTGGTTTGGGTAAAAGTTATAGTGTTTACAAACTATGGTGCAAGAAAGTGAATTTCCGCATTTTGAAGCAGCTGTGACTTTCTGAGCACCTGTCATGTTTCTTCAGGTGCTAGAATGTCAGGATAGTATAAATACCCTGCTAACTTCTGGCAAAAAAAAATAAAAAATCTCCCACGGACTCACTATGCCCCTCAGTGAATACCATGGGGTGTCTACTTTCCGAAATGGGGTCATTTGTGGGGTGTGTTAACTGTTCTGGCATTTTGGGCGGGGCTAAATTGTGAGCATCCCTGTAAAACCTAAAGATACTCGTTGGAATTTGGGCCCCTTTGTGCACCCAGGCTGCAAAAAAGTGTCACTCATGTGGTATCGCTGTACTCAGGAGAAGTAGGGCAATGTGGTTTGGGGTGTATTTTTACATATACCCATGTTGGGTGAGAGAAATATCTCTGTAAATTGACAACTTTGTATAAAAAAATGTAAAAAGTTGTCGTTTACAGCGATATTTCTCACACAAAGTATCCGTGGATCCGCAAAACACATATGGACGTCTGAATGGAGCCTTACAGGGGGGTGATCAGTGACAGGGGGGTGATCAGGGAGTCTATATGGGGTGATCAGGGGTTAACAAGGGGTTAATAAGTGACAGGGGGGGGGGGGTAGTGTGGTGCTTGGTGCTACTTTACATAGCTACCTGGTCCTGGTGGTCGATCCCAGCAAATGGGACCACCAGAGGACCAGGTAGCAGGCATATCAGACGCTGTTAACAAAACAGCATCTGATATACCTCTTTGATGCTTTTTATTTTATATCTACAGCCTGCCAGCGATTGATGATCGCTGGCAGGCTGCAGTATAACTGCCGAGCAGCGAGCTGCTGTGAACGCGCGTGCGTTAACAGCAAATCTCGCCTCTCGCGAGATGATGCGCCGATGCGTCAAGGAGGAACAAATCTGCCGCCTGGACGCATCCGTGCGCTAGGCGGTCGGCAGGCGGTTAAATGAAATCATTAAGGGCTATTCCAAAACAGACATATATTTGCAGGAAAGCCAAGATTTCCACTTCTTGAGGTAATGATCATGTTTCCTGTCTATCCAACTAGATAGTTATAGATAGTTACTTAGATCTAAAAATGTGCTTTACACTAGCAACCCGTTCTTGGTGAGATGATGGTTGCGATTGTCGCCATTTCAGGGGAATAAGTGATTTTACAGCTGCAAACAGTTGTTTAATGAGATTCGACCTTGAAGGTGAATAAAAGTTAATTGGTTTATAGGTAAATAAAGACTCAGGTGTTCTGTTCTACACAAGGAGAAAAACCATGTAAGGTTTTGTTTTTTTATAATAGCTTGGATTTCTTCAGTGGAGAGGGGGATACTTAGTTATTTCTCCCATGTAGATATAAAGGCAGGTGTGGTGTGAACTTTGCTAATAAGAAATTGATGATATATTGTGGAGAATCTCCTTGATGTTTTATATTTGCCCATCAGTAGCTTTTCAAAGTCAGTTAAATCATGAGTGTGGGGTTGCTGGAAAGGAAGTGTTCAGTGAGGAGAAGTGAGCTTATATCTCGGGAGCACAGATTGTAATGTGCTTAACTCAAGGTATGGGCCCAATTTAAGTTCACACATAGACAAAATTGCTGGCCCTTCAGGACCCTGCCATTTATCAAAATTTTTTGTAAATCTGACATGTGTCACTTTAGGTCATGATAACTTTAAAACGCTTTTACTTAGATGAGAAATTGTTACTTAGATGAGAAACTTTGATGAGATTGTTTTATCGTCACATATTGTACTTCATGAGAGTGGTAAATGAGTCAAAATATTTAATTTTTATTTATAAAATTCCTGAGTAGATATATGGAAACGCTAAAATGTAACTTTTATTAATTCATACTAAAATAATAGCAAATAACCAAAATGGGGGATACAGCTCGTACCAGCAGTACCACCAGGCATACACCAAAATATTGTTATACTGTAGCCGCGGCAATGGCAGCGGTTGTCACAAGGTATATAATGGTGATGCCCTGATACTGATAAAGCCCACAGCTATTGCGCAGGCAATGGCCGCCTGTGCTGTGGACAAGGAAAAATAAGAGGAATTAACAATGAGCCACACATACACTCGGATCATGTATACTCAGTCCAAGTGTACCACTTCTGAGAACACATAATGGCCCCAGTACGGCTGCGTTCTCATGAGGCACCAATGTGCAGGCTCCCATGCAGGTATACAAGAGAGGAGCAGCGTCCCATACACTAATTACGCTCAACGCGTTTCATTTTAAGTGCAAAAAATCATCAGGAGCGCCTATGGGAACTTATTGAAGAGAGACTTGCCTACTATGCAGCCACGCTAATGTATTCGTGGCAGCACCTCCGGCGCTATGGTGGCCGTAAAACGGCTGCGCCGACTGTAGAGTTAAATACTGAAAGCCACTCCCCCAGGAAGGAGGGGGCCCAGAGCGTGCATCAGCTGAGACCAGAGCAGGAGAAAGGGGGCGGAAACGCCACACCTCCCGTTACCCTGGTGCCGATGTACATAGCCCGCTCCGCGGCCAATGACAAAATATGATCGGGATAAGTATGGGCAGTATATTCATCACTTGCAGGGGAAAATAAGCCGAACAATAGCGGTGCTCACCAGTGGGCAATAAGGTAATGAGGCCGGACATTGTATGAAAATCACATATGAATGGGACGTGTATGTCAAGGGATTACCTGAGTGTATATTGGGTCATGACAGCTGAATTAAAATAGAAATAATGCAATATAAGAACGATCGCAACCGCAGATGTCTTAGCTTAACATCTAAGAAGATAATACTGCGGTATATGCAAGATCGTACAGTCACGCGATCCCTCAATGTGTGAAGCATATCGTATAATTACACCAGTAATATTGGTGCAAAATCTAGGGGATCGTGCAATGCGATAATCAAATGTATAAAAAACGCATCGCCAAAAACTATATCTCAAACAATGGCTCAGTATAGGATGAAAATAAAGATTTTGCACTTAAAATGAAACGCGTTGAGCGTAATTAGTGTATGGGACGCTGCTCCTCTCTTGTATACCTGCATGGGAGCCTGCACATTGGTGCCTCATGAGAACGCAGCCGTACTGGGGCCATTATGTGTTCTCAGAAGTGCTACACTTGGACTGAGTATACATGATCCGAGTGTATGTGTGGCTCATTGTTAATTCCTCTTATTTTTCCTTGTCCACAGCACAGGCGGCCATTGCCTGCGCAATAGCTGTGGGCTTTATCAGTATCAGGGCATCACCATTATATACCTTGTGACAACCGCTGCCATTGCCGCGGCTACAGTATAACAATATTTTGGTGTATGCCTGGTGGTACTGCTGGTACGAGCTGTATCCCCCATTTTGGTTATTTGCTATTATTTTAGTATGAATTAATAAAAGTTACATTTTAGCATTTCCATATATCTACTCAGTGATTTGTTACTCAACATTGGACGCATATTTTAGATTATCTTTGGCTTCTGTGAGTTTTATTTATAAAATTACCAAAAATGTTAAAAAATGTGGAATTAAAAAAAATTCAATTCCTCTGCTTTTAGATAGTGATACCTCCTAAGATATTTATAACTACATTTATCATATGTCTACTTTATATTTGGATCATTTAATAAATTGCTTTTTATTTTTGGGGGGACATTAGAAGGCTTAGAAGTAAATCTTATCTAAGAAAACTTCCAAAACCCAATTTTTAAGGACCAGTTTAGGTCTGAAGTCATTTTGTGGGGCTTATATAAAAGAAACCAACCATAAATGGCTCCATATTAGAAACTACACCCCTCAAGGTATTTAAAACTGATTTTTACAAACTTTGTTAACCCTTTAGGTGTTCCACAAGAATTAAAGGAAAATGTAGATGACATTTCAGAATTTCATTTTTTTGACAGATTTTCCATTTTAATCAATTTTTTCCAGTAACAAAGCAAGGGTGGTCTTAGGTAGGGTCTCATTTTTGCAGGATGAGATGATGGTTTGATTTGTACTATTTTGGGGTGCGTATGACTTATTGATCTCTTGGTATTACACTTTTTGTGATGTAAGGTGACCAAAAATGTTTGTTTTTTTACATCTTTTTTTTTTATGGGGGTAAGTTCATGTGATATTTTAATAGATGGTTGTAGACACGGCGATACCTAATATGTCTACTTTATTTTATTGTTTTTACTTTTAACACAATAAAAGTATTTTTGAAACAAAAAATCATGTTTTAGAGTCTCCATATTCTGAGAGTCATAGGTTTTTTGTATTTTTTGCCTAATTGTTGGGGCTCATTTTTTTGTGGGATGAGGGGACAGTTTGATTGACACTATTTTGGGGGGCATACGCCTTTTTTGATCCCTTGGTGTTGCACTTTTTGTGATGTAAGGTGACAAAAAAATGGTTGTTTTAGCACAGTTTTTATTTTATTTTCCACGGCGTTCAGGTGAGGGGGTGGATCATGTGATATTTTTATACAGCTGGTCATTACGGATGCGGCAATACCCAATATGTCTGTTTTTACAATTTTGTGTGTTTTACTTAGGAAATGGGCTTTTTTTTACTTGAAACATTTTTTTTTTAATTATGAAAAACACTTTTTTTTTGTCCCACTCTGATAATTCAAATTCTGAGGTCTGATCCCCTCTGCTATGCATTACTATACAATCTGTATTGTAATGCATTGGCTGTAAGCATTTATGCTGACAGCCTTCCTGTGAGACCCAGCCTTAGTGCTTGCCTTCGGGCTTGCCTTCTCTGCAATCGGATCCCTGCCACTGCAGCGCGGGACCTGATGGCGATGCGGAGGGCACCCGTATCCTCCGCAAACCTTCTGGATGCCGCAGTCAGCTTTGACCATGGCATACAAGGGGTTAATATGCCGGCATTGGTGTTTTCACCAATGCCGGCGTATGCACAGGGGCCGGTGGTCAGTAACCACCAGCTCTTGCAGTCAGCTCCTTCCCCCGCCCGATCAGCCCGCCATACATGTAAGGCGCTGGTCCTTAAGTCCCTTACACCAGCGCCATACATGTACGGCGCGTGTCCTTAAGGGGCTAAAATAAGAAAAATCCACAATAGTCACTGAAATAAGTTGAAACTGACAAAAGTATTAATAAATAGAAACTTACTGAAAATCAACTAATGAAAATCAGACATTGCTTTGGAATTGTGGTTGAAAAGAATAATTTATAAAACAAACTAATGTTAATAATATTAAGAATTGTGGTTGAAAAGAATAATTTATAAAACAAACTAATGTTAATAATATTAAATAATAATATTAACTATTAACTAATACAAATATTTTGTCGCACAACCTTTTGAGGCAATCACTGCAATCAATCGATATCTGTAACCAGGGCTGCACTGAGGATAAAAACCAGCCGTTGCGTCATTACTTACTTGTATATATTATTTACTAATTTATATATACCAGGGATACATTTATAATTAGAGATGAGCGAACACCTGGATGTTCAGGCTCGAGAAGTTCGGCCGAACTTCCCGAAAATGTTCGGGTTCGGGTTCGGGATCCGAACTCGACCCGAACTTTATCCCGAACCCGAACCCCATTGAAGTCGCTAGGGACCCGAACTTTTAGGCACTAAAAAGGCTGTAAAATAGTCCAGGAACGGGCTAGAGGGCTGCCAAAGGCAGCAAAATGTAGGTAAATCCCCTGCAAACAAATGTGGATAGGGAAATGAATTAAAATAAAATAAAATAAAATAAATTTAACCAATATCAATTGGAGAGAGGTCCCACTGCAAGGAATCATGCGTCATATCAAACACCACCGGAGAAGGCCACTCTCAGTTATTTCGGCCCAGCACCCAGACAGAGGAGAGAGGTCCCACAGCAAGGAATCATGCGTCATATCAAACACCACCGGAGAAGGCCACTCTCAGTTATTTCGGCCCAGCACCCAGACAGAGAAGAGAGGTCCCACAGCAAGGAATCATGCGTCATATCAACCACCACCGGAGAAGGCCACTCTCAGTTATTTCGGCCCAGCACCCAGACAGAGGAGAGAGGTCCCACAGCAAGGAATCATGCGTCATATCAACCACCACAGGAGAAGGCCATTCTCAGTTATTTCGGCCCAGCACCCAGACAGAGGAGAGAGGTCCCACAGCAAGGAATCATGCGTCATATCAACCACCACCGGAGAAGGCCACTCTCAGTTATTTCGGCCCAGCACCCAGAAAGAGGAGAGGTCCCACAGCAAGGAATCATGCGTCATATCAACCACCACCGGAGAAGGCCACTTTCAGTTATTTTGGCCCAGCACCCAGACAGAGGAGAGAGGTCCCACAGCAAGGAATCATGCGTCATATCAACCACCACCGGAGAAGGCCACTCTCAGTTATTTCGCCCAGCACCCAGAAAGAGAAGAGAGGTCCCACAGCAAGGAATCATGCGTCATATCAACCACCACCGGAGAAGGCCACTCTCAGTTATTTCGGCCCAGCACCCAGACAGAGGAGAGAGGTCACACAGCAAGGAATCATGCGTCATATCAACCACCACCGGAGAAGGCCACTCTTAGTTATTTCGGCCCCACCACCCAGACAGATGAGAGGTTCATTCAACTTTGTGTTGCACCGCAAGATCATGGTAAAGTTAAAAAATGAGGATTCAATAAAGAAGTGCCCCGGAGTACAAGAATACATGGTTGAGGGGGAGGCAGTTATAAATGTCTATTCTGCACATGGGAGGGACAGGTCCTGTGGGATCCATGCCTGGTTCTTTTTTATGAACGTCAGCTTGTCCACGGTGGCTGTGGACAGGCGGCTGCGTTTGTCAGTAATGACGGCCCCCTGCCGTGCTGAATACACGTTCAGACAAAACGCTGGCCGCCGGGCAGGCCAGCACCTCCAAAGCGTAAAATGCTAACTCTGGCCACGTGGACAATTTGGAGACCCAGAAGTTGAACGGGGCCGAACCATTAGGCAGTACGTGGAGGGGTGTGCAGACGTACTGTTCAACCATGTTAGTGAAATGCTGCCTCCTGCTAACACGTTCCGTATCAGGTAGTGGTGCAGTTAGCTGCGGCGTGCAGACAAAATTTTTCCACATGTCTGCCATGCTAACCCTGCCCTCAGAGGAGCTGGCCGTGACACAGCTGCGTTGGCGACCTCTTGCTTCTCCTCTGCCTTCGCCTTGGGCTTTCACCTTTTCCCCTGTGACATTTGGGAATGCTCTCAGGAGCGCGTCTACCAGCGTGCGCTTGTACTCGCGCATCTTCCTATCACGCTCCAGTGCAGGAAGTAAGGTGGGCACATTGTCTTTGTACCGGGGATCCAGCAGGGTGGCAACCCAGTAGTCCGCACACGTTAAAATGTGGGCAACTCTGCTGTCGTTGCGCAGGCACTGAAGCATGTAGTTGCTCATGTGTGCCAGGCTCCCCAGAGGTAAGGAAAAGCTGTCCTCCGTGGGAGGCGTATCGTCATCGTCCTCCATATCCCAACAGCCACGCACCAGTGATAGGCCTGAGCTGTGTCGGGTGCCACCCCGCTGTGAACCTGCTTCATCCTCATCCTCCTCCACCTCCTCCTCGTCCTCCAGTAGTGGGCCCTGGCTGGCCACATTTGTACCTGGCCTCTGCTGTTGCAAAAAACCTCCCTCTGAGCCACTTCTAACAGACTGGCCTGAAAGTGCTTAAAATGACCCCTCATCCTCCTCCTCCTGGGCCACCTCCTCTTCCATCATCGCCCTAAGCGTTTTCTCAAGGAGACATAAAAGTGGTATTGTAACGCTGATAACGGTGTCATCGCCACTGGCCATGTTGGTGGAGTACTCGAAACAGCGCAACAGGGCACACAGGTCTCGCATGGAGGCCCAATCATTGGTGGTGAAGTGGTGCTGTTCCGCAGTGCGACTGACGCGTGCGTGCTGCAGCTGAAACTCCACTATGGCCTGCTGCTGCTCGCACAGTCTCTCCAGCATGTGCAAGGTGGAGTTCCACCTGGTGGGCACGTCGCATGAGGAGGTGAGCGGGAAGGCTGAAGTTCCGCTGTAGCGCAGACAGGCGAGCAGCGGCAGGATGTGAACGCCGGAAGAACGCACAGACGGCCCTCACTTTATGCAGCAGCTCTGACATGTCGGGGTAGTTGTGAATGAACTTCTGCACCACCAAATTCAGCACATGTGCCAGGCAAGGCATGTGCTTCAAACCTGCTAGTCCCAGAGCTGCGACGAGAGTTAGCCCATTATTGCACACCACCAGGCCGGGTTTGAGGCCCACCGGCAGAAACCACTCGTCGGTCTGTTGTTCAATACCCCGCCACAACTCCTGCGCGGTGTGGGGCCTGTCCCCAAACATATGAGTTTCAGAATGGCCTGCTGACGTTTACCCCGGGCTGTGCTGAAGTTGGTGGTGAAGGTGTGTGGCTGACTGGATGAGCTGGTGGAAGCAGAGGAGGAGGAAGCCGAGTAGGAGGAGGAGGCTACAGGAGGCAAAGAATGATGCCCTGCGATCCTTGGCGGCGGAAGGACGTGCGCCAAGGAACTCTCCGCCTCCGGCCCAGCCGCCACTACATTTACCCAGTGTGCAGTTAGGGAGAAATAGCGTCCCTGGCCGTGCTTACTGGTCCATGTATCTGTAGTTAGGTGGACCTTGCCACAGATGGCGTTGCGCAGTGCACACTTGATTTTATCGGATACTTGGTTGTGCAGGGAAGGCACGGCTGTCTTGGAGAAGTAGTGGCGGCTGGGAACAACATACTGTGGGACAGCCATAGACAGTGGTGTACCTATAGAAGTAAGGGCCCCATAGCAAGGATCAAACCAGGCCCCTCACACAGGACAGAAAGGTTTCTGTCTAAACCCTTTTCAATGACCCTTAGGCCCGTTTTTCCACTGCTTCATTTGCTAAAAGTCCTGACCAAGTTTTCACCTCCAGTAGAAAAGGAAATAATTCCAAATATGACTAGGCCCCATAGCAGTCGCCTGGTCTGCCGCTATGGTAGTTACGCCTTTGGCCATAGACCATCAGCTGTTTTAAGCTGTCTGTGTCCACCAGCCTGAATGACAGCATTTCAAAGGCGAGTAGTTTAGAAATGCTGGCATTCAGGCCCAGGGCTCGAGGGTGGCTAGGTGGGAATTTACGCTTTGTTTCCAAGGTTTGTGAGATGGAGAGCTGAACGCTGCCGTGTGACATGGTGGAGATGCTTGGTGACGCAGGTGGTGTTGTCGGTGGCACATCCTCTGTTTGGTGGGCGGCAGGTGCCAACATTTCTCCCGAGGGGGAGGAAGAGGCCGAGGCAGCAGCAGAAGAGGGAGCAGGGGGAGCCAGAGTGAGTTCCTTGCTTTTAAGGTGTTTACTCCACTGCAGTTCATGCTTTTCATGTAGATGCCTGGTCATGCAGGTTGTGCTAAGGTTCAGAAAGTAAATGCCTCGCTTCAGGCTCTGATGGCACAGCGTGCAAACCACTCGGGTCTTCTCAGTCAGCACATTGTTTAAAGAAGTGCCATGCCAGCGAACTCCTTGAAGCTGCCTTTGGGGTGCTCAGTCCCTGGTGGTGGCCAGTAGCAGGCGAACTCTCTTGGCGGCTGTTCTGCTTTTGCCCCCTGTTCCCTCTTTTGCTACGCTGTTGGCTCGGTCTCACCACTGCCTCTTCCTCTGAACTATGAAAGTCAGTGGCACGACCTTCATTCCATGTGGGGTCTAGGACTTCATCGTCCCCTGCATCGTCTTCCACACAGTCTTCCTCCCTGACCTCCTGTTCGGTCTGCACACTGCAGAAAGACGCAGCAGTTGGCACCTGTGTTTTTTCATCATCAGAGACGTGTGGACTCCGATGAGGTGGTATTCCCATGTCCTCATCATCAGGAAACATCAGTGGTTGTGCATCAGTGCATTCTATGTCTTCCACCACTGGGGAAGGGCTAGGTGGATTTCTTTGGGAAACCCTGCCAGCAGAGTCTTCAAACAGCATAAGAGACTGCTGCATAACTTGAGGCTCTGACAGTTTCCCTGATATGCATGGGGGTGATGTGACAGACTGATGGGCTTGGTTTTCAGGTGCCACCTGTGCGCTTTCAGCAGAAGACTGGGTGGGAGATAATGTTGCGAACATGCTGGATCCACTGTCGGCCACCCAATTGACTAGCGCCTGTACCTGTTCAGGCCTTACCATTCTTGCTATTTTGGCAATTGAATGTCACCCCAGAACAAAATATATGTTTTTGCGGACACTATGAATCCTGGCCTGCAACAGCTGGGACACCAGATTCAGGGTATTGCTATTTTGGCAATTGAATTTCACCCCAGAACAAAATATATGTTTTTGCAGACACTATGAATCCTGGCCTGCAGCAGCTGGGACACCAGATTCAGGGTATTGCTATTTTGGCAATTGAATTTCACCCCAGAACAAAATATATGTTTTGGCGGACACTATGAAACGTGGCCTGCAACAGCTGAGACACCAGATTCAGGGTATTGCTATTTTGGCAAGTGAATTACACCCCAGAAGAAAATATATGTTTTGGCGGACACTATTATATTTTGCCAGCCACACCTGAAACCACTGATTTATGGTATTGCTATTTTGGCAATTGTATTTCACCACAGAAAATAATCTATCCTTTGCCAGACAGCAGACAGTATTATACTTGTCTAGCCAAAGCTGGAACACCAGATTTAGGGGATTGGTATTTGGGCAATTGTATTTAACCCCTTAATAAAATATAGAATTTGCTATCCTGAGTTTCTAGGGGTGACAATTGGCACAGCCAAGCCCCTGATGTAGGATATAGCAAAAAAAAACTAGTATTGATGGATTGATAGACTTGGTGGCAGCTTCTTCTGGTGCACCACAAATCACAAAATGGCCACCGATCACCCCAGAAAATAATTGACAGAAAAACGCTCTGTGCAGCCTAAAAACCAGTGAGCAAGTAACTAGCAGAAGTTCAATCATTCACAGCTGTAGATCGATCCGTTCATTAGGTGCTGTTGCTGACTTTTCCCTGCCTAATCTCGCCCTCACAGAAGCTGCATCCTCTCCCTACACTAATCAGAGCAGTGTGACGTGCGGCGCTGCGTGACTCCAGCTTAAATAGAGGCTGGGTCACATGCTGCACTTGGCCAATCACAGCCATGCAGTTAGTAGGCATGGCTGTGATGGGCTCTTAGGGCAAGAAGTAAAACGCTAGCTGATTGGCTGCTGTGCAGCCCTTCAGAAAGCGGGAAGTAATCGACGAACAACGAACCCGAACTATTTTGAAAATGTCCGGGTTCGGGTTCGGGTCCGTGTCCCGGACACCCCAAAATTCGGTACGAACCCGAACGATGCTCGAACTGTTTGCTCAACACTATTTATAATAAAACAATTTACTTACAAAAGAAGCTATTCAGTCGTCTGCTGTGCTGTCCTCTGCTTGCTTCCGCCGATCTCCCCCCCACCTTTCAGTCTGTGTGCAGGGCAGGCACAATGTTATGGGGGATCTGTGGATGACACTGTTATGGGGGATCTGTGGATGACACTGTTATGGGGGATCTGTGGATGACACTGTTATGGGGGATCTGTGGATGACACTGTTATGGGGGATCTGTGGTTGACACTATTATGGGGATCTGTGGATGACACTATTATGTGTGATCTGTGGGTGACAATGTTATGGGGGATCTGTGGGTGACACTGTTATGGGGGACCTGTGGATGGCACTGTTATGGGGGATCTGTGGATGACATACTGTTATGGGGATTTGTGGATGACACACTGTTAAGGGGGATCTGCGGATGACACACTGTTAAGGGGGATCTGCGGATGACACTGTTATAAGTGATCTGCGGATGACACTGTTATGGGGGTTCTGTGGATAACATTGTTATGGGGGATCTGTGGATGACACTGTTATGGAGGATCAGTGGATGACACTGTTATGGAGGATCGGTGGATGACAATGTTATGGGGATTGGTAGATGACACTGTTATGGGGGATCGGTGGATGACACTGTTATGGGGGATCGGTGGATGACACTGTTATGGGGGATCTGTGGATGACACTGTTAAGTGGGATCTGTGGATGACACTGTTATGGGGGATCTGTGGATGACACTGTTATGAGGGATCGTTGGATTATACTGTTATGGGGGATCGGTGGATAGCATAACTGATGAGGGCTATCAGGGGACATTATACAGGGGGTAATATAACTAAGGGGTATCAGGTGGGTACATTATTTCACAGGGGTAATATACAACTAAAGGGTATCAGGGTACATTATACAGGCGCAATATAAGTTATATTACCCATGTATGATGTCACCTGATAGCTCTCCTCAGTTATATGACCCCTGAATAATAATGTACCCGTCTGATACCCCTTAGTTATATTACCCCGCCCTGTATAAGTTAGCATGATACCCCTCAGTTATACTCATATAACTGAGGGGTATCAGGGTACATTACACAGGGGTAATATAACTGAGGAGGGCGATCAGAGACATAATACAGGGGTGAGGGGTAATATATTAGTTATATTACAGCCAATGCATTACAATACAGATTGTATAGTAATGCATAGCAGAGGGGATCAGACCCCAGAATTTGAATTATCAGAGTGGGACAAAAAAAAAGTGTTTTTCATAATAAAAAAAAAAAATGTTTCAAGTAAAAAAAAGCCCATTTCCTAAATAAAACACACAAAATTGTAAAAACAGACATCTTGGGTATTGCCGCATCCGTAATGACCAGCTGTAGGAAAATATCACATGATCCACCCCCTCATCTGAACGCCGTAGAAAATAAAATAAAAACTGTGCTAAAACAACCATTTTTTTGTCACCTTACATCACAAAAAGTGCAACACCAAGGGATCAAAAAAGGCGTATGCCCCCCAAAATAGTGTCAATCAAACCAGGGACCCTGGTACAGCTCCACCTTTTGCCCTCTGGTTACTGCCATATTAAGATGGAACTCACTTCACTTGATTACGTCCAGAGTCGAGTCTAGTCTAGGGCCTAGTCACCAGGGGTCACAGGCCAGGGCCGGACAGGGCCTCACCACCTCACCAGCTAACAGCGCGCCACGCATAACGTCATGTCCTGCGCCACACAGCACGCACCACGCACCTGATCTCTCTGCTCCTGCCGGATCCGGTCCGGGACTCCACCCCCCTATTTGTATTGTACGAATACTACAGCCGCCACCTGCTGCAGCAGCAAGTATCGCTTTATTAATTCACAGCGTGGCCGCCGGCCAGCATTAATAACAAGTTCGGGGCCATAGGGGAATAACTAGCAACAGCTGAGCTAGCTACTAAGGAGCCCGCCCTCAGCCTCCTCACGAGTTGGCCGGCCGTGTGGCAGACTGCAGTGAGCAGCTACACTCCTACACCTCTGCTCTGCCTACCATGGAGCCAGTGTCGTCTGCGGCTGTCCGTGCGGCTGTCAGGGCTTCCAGCCCAGTGGGAATTTTCCCAGAATCCCTGTAGGCCAATCCGGCCCTGTCTGTAACTCTCAGTGAGACTTCTGCACCTGTCTAGAGGCATTTTGGCCCACTCCTCGTGAGCAAACTGCATTCTCCAGACTGCATGTTTCAGCTCCTTCCACAGATGTTTAATAGGATTTAGATCAGGGCTCATAGAAGGCTACTTCAGAATAGTCCATTCCTTTGCTATTATATTCTCTGATGTTTTTAGCTGTGTGTTTTGGATCATTATCCTGCTGGAGGATCCATGACCTGTGACTAAGACCAAGCTTTCTGACACTGGGTAGCATATTTTGCTCCAGAATGTCTTGATAGTCTTGAGATTTCACTGTACCCCATACTGATTCAAGACACCTTGTGCAAGATGTAGCAAAGCAGCACCAAAACATAACCAAGCCAACTCCATGTTTCACAGTAGGTACAATGGTGGTCATGTATGATATACCACTTCACATGGATTGACATGTGTCAACCATCTTTGCAGCTGAATTTCTTTAACCAAGATTGAACGTCAGGTAACCCCATGCCTCCAGGTTACCTTAGTTTGACTAATAAACTGTGAGCTAAGCAAGGTTTTCTACCCTTCCATAAAAACTTAGATAAAAGATGTTTAATACTATGGAAATAGGAATGTGTGAGAATGATGGGTACTATTTGCATGAGATATAAGATCTACGGCAGGATGTGCATTTAGAGGTTTTGGCCATTTGGAAGAGTGATACCTTTTGAACTCTGCGACATGACTATATTAAGTACTTCAGACTTAGGGCTCATTCACATGACCGTATGAATGGGTCTGCATCTGTTCCGCAATTTTGACCCATTTATTTCAATCCATTGTTCCGTACTGCGGCCCCACAAAAAATATAAATCATGTCCTATTCTTGTCTGCAATCGTAGAAAAGAATAGGCATTTCTATAATGGGCTGACAGTACCGTCCAGCAAATTGTGGAACACACATGGGCGAAATCCATGTTTTGAAGATCCGCAATTTGTGGACCGCAAAACACGGCACAGTCGTGTGAATGCGCCCTAACTCAGGTTCACCTTAAAATTGAAGAGCCCACAAAAATGTTCCAAATCCGAAGTAAGTAGAGGGAGAACCTTCAGGGGGCTGGAGATATATAAGAAAGTAAAAAATAAGAGATAGTCTGTAAAGGTTGTTGCTTTTCATTCATTTTGACCAAATCTAAAACTCATAATTTCTAGATCCTGATATTTGCTGAAAATAGGTTTCTACTACTAATATGAAGAGGTTGGGTGATAAACGGAATCATTGTTTTGTTCCATTAAATATGACAAATGAAGGGGAAAGAGTACCCTTCACATTTAGTTTAGCATATGGGGTAACAAAGGGAGATTACTGCATCAATACAAGATGTGGGAAAACTATACTTATGAAGGGTGGATTTCGCGAAGTTCCATTTCAGCCCATCATCTAGCATCAATGGTTTATATATAGAGTTGAGCGAACACCTGGAAGTTCGGGTTCGCCGTGTTCGTCCGAACTTCGCCACAAAGTTTGAGTTCAGGACCCTAACTTGACCCCGAACCCCATTTAAATCAATGGGGACCCGAACTTTGAGGCACTAAAATGGCTCAAAATGCAGCAAAATGTGGGTAAGAGCATGACAAGTGCCCTGCAAACAAATGGATAGATAAAATGACTTAAAATAAAATAAATAAAAATTAAAAATAATAATCTTGAACTAAGAGGAGGAGGCCCATATGGAGTAGGAGATTGAGGAGGTGGTGGACGTGGTGGTGTAGGTAGATGTGGCGGAGTACGTGGAAGTGGCGGTGGAGGAGGTAGCCAACACTTTAAAAAAATTTAACTTAATTTGGGTAGACCACAAAACATTGTGGAATATATAAAATAAAACAAAGAGAAAGTGCGCTGGAGTATAACAATGGCTGTGTGAGTCCGGTATACATGTCTATTCTGCACAAAGTATGGACAAGTCCTGTGGGATCCATTCCTGGCTCATTTTAATGAATGTGAGCTTGTCCACATTGTCTGTGGAAAGGCGGCTGCGCTTGTCTGTGATAACACCCCCTGCCGTGCTAAATACACGTTAAGACAATACACTGGCTGCAGGGCAGGCCAGCATCTCCAAGGCGTAAAGGGCAAGCTCAAGCCATGTGCCTAATTTGGAGACCAGAAGTTGAATGGGGCAGACCCATTGGTCAGTATGTGTAGGCGTGTGCACACATACTGCTCCACCATGTTGCTGAAATGCTGCCTCCTACTAAGACGTTGCATATTAGCTGGTGGTGTTAGTTGTTGTGGCGTGGGGACAAAGCTTTTCCACATTTCGACCATGATAACCCTGCCTTCTGATGTGCTGGCGGTACCCTGGCTGCGTTGGCGACCTCTACCTCCTCTTCTGCCTTCGCCTTGTGCTTCCACTGAGGCCCCGAGGTCAGGTGGGAATGCCATCAGCAGCACCTCTACCAGTGTGCGCTTGTAGTCGCGCATTTTCCGATCACGCTCCAGTGAGGGAATTAAGGACGGCACGTTGACCTTTTAACGGGGATCCAGCAGGGTGGCTACCCAGTAATCAGCACAAGTTAGAATGTGTTCAACTCGGCGGTCGTTGCACAGCCACTGCAGCATGTAGTCGCTCATGTGTGCCAGGCTGCCCAGAGGCAACGACAAGCTGTCCTCTGTGGAAACACAAAGGGGGGTCAGTCAGCACGTCACTGTATGCAGGTGCACGTAGCTATGGCAAAATATACAAACACAAAAATGCAACAGCACTCTGCCTGCCTCTATGCTAGAAGCTATAAGAGGTCGTAAGTGTACGTTTTGATCAAAAGTTAATAAGCCACTCGCCACGCCAAGGCCGCCTCTATGAGTGGTCCTAACGCTAAATCTGTTATGGGCCATGACAGCCACATAAAATCCAGGGAGTGCAGGCCCAGCATGCATGCTAGGATCCCCCATGCTTATTAACCCTTCCTGGTGCTATACCAGCCTCCATTAGATCCAGGGATGCAGGTACCAATATGCATGCTGAGCCCACTGTGTACTCTTCCTGGAGCCAGATGGCTACTAGAAGGCACTATGAATGCAAGTTCAGTTTTATACTCACTCTGATTAAAACCAGCCTCTAAGGCAGACAAACTAGTCAGGTGTGCACGACTGAAAAGGAGGCTGCCACACCTCCAACATATACTAAACAGAAACACAAGGGGCGGTCAGTCAGCACGTCCCTGTATGCAGGTGCACGTAGCTATGGCAAAATACACAAACACAAAAATGCAACAGCACTCTGCAACCAGCACTCTGCCCTGCCTCTATGCTAGAAGCTATAAGAGGTCGTTAGTGTACGTTTTAATCAAACGGTAATTAGCCACTCGCCACGACAAGGCCCCCTCTATGAGTGGTCCTAACGCTAAATCCTACCTGTTATGGGCCATGACAGCCACATAAAATCCAGAGAATGCAGGCCCAGTATGCATGCTAGGATCCACCATGCTTATTAACCCTTTCTGGTGCTATAACAGCCTCCATTAGATCCAGGGATGCAGGTACCAACATGCATGCTGAGCCCACTGTGTACTCTTCCTGGAGCCAGATGGCTACTAGCAGGCACTATGAATGCAAGATCAGTTTTATACTCACTCTGATTAAAACCAGCCTCTAAGGCAGACAAACTAGTCAGGTGTGCACGACTGAAAAGGAGGCTGCCACACCTCCAACATATACTAAACAGAAACACAAGGGGGGTCAGTCAGCACATCCCTGTATGCAGGTGCACGTAGCTATGGCAAAATACACAAACACAAAAATGCAACAACACTCTGCAACCACCCCTCTGCCTTGCCTCAATGCTAGAAGCTATAAGAGGTCGTTAGTGTACGTTTTAATCAAAAGGTAATAAGCCACTCGCCACGACAAGGCCCCCTCTATGAGTGGTCCTAACGCTAAATCCTACCTGTTATGGGCCATGACAGCCACATAAAATCCAGGGAGTGCAGGCCCAGCATGCATGCTAGGATCCACCGTGCTTATTAACCCTTTCTGGTGCTATAACAGCCTCCATTAGATCCAGGGATGCATGTACCAACATGCATGCTGAGCCCACTGTGTACTCTTCCTGGAGCCAGATGGCTACTAGCAGGCACTATGAATGCAAGTTCAGTTTTATACTCACTCTGATTAAAACCAGCCTCTGAGGCAAACAAACTAGTCAGGTGTGCACGAGTGAAAAGGAGTATGCCACACCTCCAACATATACTAAACAGAAACACAAGGGGGGGGGGGAGGGCTGGTGGCAGTCAGCACGTCCCTGTATGCAGGTGTATATAGCTATGGAAAAATACACAAAAATGCAACAGCACTCTGCAACCGGCACTCTGCCCTGCCTCTGTGCTAGAAGCTATAAGAGGTCGTTAGTGTACGTTTTGATCAAAAGGTAATAAGCCACTCGCCACGCCAAGGCCCCCTCTATGAGTGGTCCCAACGCTAAATCCTGCCTGTTATGGGCCAAGGCAGCCACATAAAATCCAGGGAGTGCAGGCCCAGCATGCATTCTAGGATCCACCGTGCTTATTAACCCTTTCTGGTGCTATAACAGTCTCCATTAGATTATGGGATGCAGGTACCAACAGAAAGGGTAAATAAGCACGGTGGATCCTAGCGTGCATGCTGGGCCTGCACTCCCTGGATTTTATGTGGCTGCCATGGCCCATAACAGGTAGAATTTAGCGTTAGGACCACTCATAGAGGGGGCCTTGGCGTGGCGAGTGGCTTATTAACTTTTGATCAAAACGTACACTAACGACCCTTATAGCTTCTAGCATAGAGGCAGGGCAGAGTGCTGGATGCAGAGTACTGTTGCATTTTTGTGAAGCTGTCCTCTGTGGGAGGTGTATTGTCTGTGTCCTTGGTATCCCCCCAGCCATGCTGCAGTGATGGCCCTGAGCTGCTTTGGGTGCCACCCTGCTGTGAACACGGTTACTCCTCATCCTCCCCCTCCTCCTCATCCTCCAG
Organism: Bufotes viridis; assembly: GCA_033119425.1. NCBI lineage: Eukaryota > Metazoa > Chordata > Amphibia > Anura > Bufonidae > Bufotes > Bufotes viridis. The sequence continues at coordinate 143,978,974 of CM065592.1, read as the reverse complement.
AGCTGTGCCCTTGCTGGACAATTGTGTAGCTGTCCTATCTTGGTGCAGCAACCCATCCTCTGAGCCACTTGTGAATGACTGGTGTAGATAACCCTGGAAATGATCCCTATTCCTTCTCCTCTTCCTCCTGTGCCACATACTCTTCCATCATCACCCGAAGCGTTTTATCAAGGAGACATAGAAGTGGGATAGTAATGATGAGAACGGCATCATCGGCACTGGCCATGTTGGTGGAGTAGTCGAAACAGCGCAACAAGGCACACAGGTCTCGCATGGAGGCCCACTCAGTGGCGGTGAAATTCTGCTGTTCCGCAGAGTGACTCACCCGTGCTTGCTGCAGCTGAAACTCCACTATGACTTGCTGCTGCTCGCACAGTCTCTCCAGCATGTGCAAAGTGGAGTTCCACCTTGTGGGCACGTCGCATATGAGGTGGTAAGCGGGAAGTCTGAAGTTACGCTGCAGCGCAGACAGACAAGCAGTAGCAGGGGAGAACACCGAAAGTGTTAAACCGGCTTTGCCCAGAGCTGCCAAGTGATTTCGCCCATTATCGCACACCACCAGGCCGGGCTTGAGGCTCAGCGACACCAACCACTCATCGGTCAGATGAGTTTCAAAACTGCCCTGGCTGTGCTGAAGTTGGTGGTAAAGGTGTTACACTGACCGGATGAGGAGGTGTTAGAGGAAGAAGAGGAGTAGGAGGAGTAGGCAACAGGAGGCAAAGACGAATGTCCTGCAATCCTCGGTGGCAGAAGGATATGCGCCAAACAGCTACCCGCCTCGGGTCCAGCCGCCGCTCCATTTACCCAGTGTGCTGTTAGTGAGATATAACGTCCCTGCCCGTGCTTACTGGTATAAGTATCATTAGTTATGTGGACCTTCCCACAGATGACGCTGCGCAGTGCACACCTGATTTGGTCCCCCACTTGTTTGTGCAGGTAAGGGATGGCTCACCTGGAAAAGTAGTGGCGGCTGGGAATGACGTACAGTAGGACAGCCAATGCCATATGGTTTTAAAAACTCTCCATCTCCACCAGATGGAATGATAGCATTTCAAAGGCCTGGAATTTTGAAATGCTGGCATTCAGGTCCAGGGATCGCGGCTGGGTAGGGGGGTTCTTCCTCTTTCGCTCCATTGTTTGAAAGATGGATAGCTGAACGATGCCATGGGACATTGTGGTGCTGCTTGTTGAAGGTGACGAACGTGATGGCGTTGCTGACACATCCTCTGTTTGCGGGGTGACCGGTGTCACTGTCACTCCAGAGGTGGAGGAAAAGGCTGAGACTGCAGCAGAACAGGGAGCAGGAGAAGCCTGAGACCTTTCTTGGTTTTGGAGGTGTTTACTCCACTGCAGCTCGTGCTTTGCACTTAGATGCCTGGTAATGCAGGTTGTGCTCAGGTTTAGAACGTTTATGCCTCGTTTCAGGCTCTGATTGCACAGCGTGCAAACCACTCGTGTCTTGTCGTCTTCACATTGTCTGAAGAACTGCCACGCCAGGGAACTCCTTGGAGAAGGCTTTGTTGTACTCGGTCCCTGGGTGCGGTGGGCAGTAGCAGGCGTACTGTCTAGGGAACTGTCGCTCTGCTTTTGCACCCTGCTCCCTCTTTTGCTGTGCTGGTAGCTATGTGCGACCACCGCCTCTCCCTCCGAACTGCACAGGTCACTCGCATGACCTTGATTCCATGTGGGGTCTAGGACCTCATCATCCTCCACATGATCTTCCACTCACTAGTCCCCCCTGCCCTCCTCGTCAGTTTGCACACTGCAGAAAGCCGCAGCAGTTGGCACCTCTGTGTTTCATCATTATCAGAAACGTACTGCGGTTGTCTTCCCTTTTCCTCATCCTCAAACATAAAAGGTTGGGCATCGGTGCACTCAATCTATTCCACTTCTGGGGCAGGGCTAGGTGGATGGCCCTGGGAAAACCTGCCAGTAGAGTCATCAAAAAGCATAAGAGACTGCTGCATGACTTGGGGCTCAGACTGCTTGGCTGATTTTCAAGGCGTTGAGGTGCTAGATAGATACCCATGGTCTGCAGGTGAAAACTCTGATTTTATAGCAGTGGACCGAGTGGGAGACAATGTGAAGTTACTGGAGGCACTGTCAGCCATACAATCTACTAGAGACTGTACTTGTTCTGGCCTCACCATTCGTAGAGCGGCATTCTGGCCTACTAAATAACGCTGAAGGCTCTGTCGTCTACGCGCACCTGAGGAATGTGTTTCATTTGGGCATGTAGCTGGCACAGATCAACTATGTCCTCTCCCTGCAACAAGAGCTCCACCAACACCAGCAGCAAAACGGCCAGGGCCACGTCCCTTATTTGACATTTTCCTCATTATTTTGCGTTCACCCACCAAACTAACAGCTGGTTTATCTCAGGTGACAATTTAACTGCCAATAGTCAACAATTAAGTTCACTAACAGTAAGGCAGTGTCGGTATCATAAATAGAATACATTTATTTATGTCACACAACAGTATAACGGAGCAATTCAATACAATTACTTCACTATCACAAAAAATGTGAATTTTCCAACCAGCAATGTAAAAGCCGAAGTTAGTGGTTTAATTGGACTGCCAGAAATGCAGCATAGCATTCAAATGTGCTATCTAGCTCAAAAACTTGCAAACAACTATGTAAATGCAGTATGTTAAGTTTTTTTTGGAATATCAGATATGCAACGTAGGCCACTGATGTGCTAGCACAAAACTTTTTTTTTGCAAACAACTATGCAAATGCAGTATGTTACGATTTTATTGGAATATCAGAAATGCAGTGTAGGATCCTAATGTGCTATCTAGCACAAAAACAGTGTTTTTTGCAAACAATAAAAATGCAGTATGTTATGGTTTTATTGGAATATCAGAAATGCAGCGTAAGGATCCAAATGTGCTACCTACAGTAGCACAAAAACAGTTTTTTGCAAACAACAATAAAAATGCAGTACTGTATGTTACAGATTTATTGGAATATCAGAAATGCAGCGTAGGATCCTAATGTGCTATCTAGCACAAAAACAGTGTTTTTTAAAAACAACTATGTAAATGCAGTATGTTACCTTTTTATTGGAATATCAGAAATGCAGCGTAGGCCGCTAATATACTATCTAGCACAAAAACTGAGTTTTTTTATAGCAACCATGTAACTGCAGTATGTAATGGTTTCATTGGACTGTCAGAAATGCAGAGCACGTACATTTACTATCTAGCAAAAAAAGTGTGCTTTTTTATAGCAGCAAGGTAACTGCAGAGCCTGTGGCAGACAGATAAAAAATCGCTTTAGGTCACAAAAATATGTGACCGACTAATGTAATTGAATCATTTTCACTGCTAGGTATTAACTTCAGGCCGCAGGGGTACTTGACTGGCCAAAAAAGGGAATTTGTCCTCCACTGAGCTACCAGAACAGAATTAAAGTAATGTCCCTGGCACACATGCAGTTCACATGCAGTTGCAAGTTCACTGCACGTGCAAAAATGGCCGCCGATGCCCACCAAACTAGCAGATGGATTAAAAGTTATTTTTCAGTGTCACTGGGATCAGGGCTGGGTACAAAAATGTAGCATAGCACCCTCAATAATCGCTGTAGTTTGAAGATTGAACAACACCAAATACACCAGAATTTTTCCCTAATCTCTTCCTCACAGCAGCAGCACCATCCTATCCCTACACTGAGAAGAGTAGAGTGACGTGCGGCGCTACATGACTCCAGCCTATATGGAGGCTGGGTCACATGCTGCACTTGGCCAATCACAGCCATGCCATTAGTAGGCATTGCTGTGATGGCTTCTAAAGGCAGACAAGTGAAACAATTGTTGATTGGCTGCCCTGCAGCCTTTCAAAAAAACACCAAGAAATCGCTGAACACTGAACCGAAATTTTTATGGAAATGTTCGGGTTCGGGTGCGGGCACCAAAAACCCTAAAGTTCGGTATGAACTTGAACTTTACAGTTCTGGTTTGCTCAACCCTATTTATATAGAAAAATATAGCGTAACATGGTTTCATGTTTTGGTACAAACACTTTAATATTTAATTTACTGAAAAACAGCAATTTCGCTTCTGTATGCCATACATACAGGTTGCTCAGAAAAACAAATATATTTAGAATATTTTATTTTTTAAGGTTTATATATTGTAAAAACGTGCTTTTGGCATTTTCCCTTTTTTAAATAGATTTTTTATGTTGATTTATTAACTATAATGTACAAGCATTTATCCATAAACCAATACATTACCCTGTCCACAACTAGTGAATGGCGTATGGGCTGTCTTGCATATACAAGCTATGGATCCTAATCAAGGAGTACTCAAATGTCTAAACTGGTGGCTCTCCATCTGTTGTTAACTATAGCTCCCAACATACCATAATAGTCAGCTATAGTAACATAGTACATAAGGCCGAAAAAAAGACATCTGTCCATCCAGTTCGGCCTGTCATCCTGCTAGCTTATCCAGAGGAAGGCAAAAAAAAAACTGTGAGGTAGAAGCCAATTTTCCCCACTTGAGGGGAGTAAAAAATTCCTTCCAGACTCTATTCAGGCAATCAGAAGTACTCCCTGGATCAACGACCCCTCTCTAGTAGCTATAGCCTGTAATATTATTACACTCCAGAAATACATCCAGGCCCCTCTTGAATTGCTTTATTGTACTCACCATCACCACCTCCTCAGGCAGAGAGTTCCATAGTCTCACTGCTCTTACCATAAAAAATCCTCTTCTATGTTTGTGTACAAACCTTCTTTCCTCCAGACGCAGAGGATGTCCCCTCGTCACAGTGACAGTCCTGGGGATAAATAGATGATGGTAGAGATCTCTGTACTGACCCCTGATATATTTATACATAGTTATTAGATCTCCCCTCAGTCGTCCTTTTTCTAAATTAAATAACCCTAATTTTGATAATCTTTCTGGGTACTGTAGTTGCCCCATTCCAGTTTTTAATTTAGTTGCCCTTCTCTGAACCCTCTCCAGCTCTGCTATGTCCGCCTTGTTCACAGGAGCCCAGAACTGTACGCAGTACTCCATGTGTGGTCTGACTAGCGATTTGTAAAGTGGTAGGACTATGTTCTCATCACGGGCGTCTATGCCTCTTTTGATGCAACCCATTATCTTATTGGCCTTGGCGGCAGCTGCCTGACACTGTTTTTTGCAGCATAGGCTACTTTCACACTGGCGTTTGGTGCGGATCCGTCTGGTATTTGCACAGACGGATCCGCACCTATAATGCAAACGTTTGTATCCGTTCAGAACGGATCCGTTTGCATTAGTTAAAAGAAAAATGACAAAGTCTAAAACGGATCCGTCTTGAACACTATTGAAAGTCAATGGGGAACGGATCCGTTTTCAAATGCACCATATTGTGTCATTCAAAACGGATCCGTCCCCATTGACTTACATTGTAAGTGAGGACGGATCCGTTTGGCTTAGTTTCGTCAGACGGACACCAAAACGCTGCAAGCAGCGTTTTGGTGTCCGCCTCCAGAGCGGAATGGAGACTGATCGGAGGCAAACTGATGCATTTTGAGAGGATCCTTTTCCATTCAGAATGCATTAGGGCAAAACTGATCTGTTTTGACCTGCTTGTGAGAGCCCATGACGGATCTCACAAACGGAAAGCCAAAACGCGAGTGTGAAAGTAGCCTGATGCATTCTGAACGGATCCTTATCCATTCAGAATGCATTGGGGCTAAACTGATCTGTTTGGGGCCGCTTGTGAGAGCCTTGAAACGGATCTCACAAGCGGATCCCCAAACGCCAGTGTGAAAGTAGCTTTAGTTTGCTGTTTATTAAAATTCCTAGATCCTTTTCCATGTCAGTGTTTTACCATTTACTACGTACGGGTGACTTGCATTATTCCTTCCCATGTGCATAACTTTACATTTGTCAGTGTTAAACCTCATCTTCCACTTATCTGCCCAAGCCTCCAATCTATCCAGATCCCTATGTAGCAGTATATTGTCCTCAATAGTGTTAATTACTTTACACAGTTCAGTGTCATCTGCAAAACTTGATATTTTACTATGCAAGCTTTCTACAAGATCATTAATAAATATTTTGAAAAGAATAGGGCCCAGTACTGACCCCTGAGGTACCCCACTATTGACAGTTGCCCAATCTGAGTGTGTACCGTTAATAACCACCCTCTGTTTTCTGTCACTCAGCCAGTTACTTACACACTTACAGACATTTTCTCCCAGTCCGAGCATCCTCATTTTATATACTAACCTTTTATGTGGTACAGTGTCAAATGCTTTGGAGAAGTCCAGATATACGACATCCATTGATTCGCAGCTGTCAGGTCTAGAACTTACCTGCTCATAGAAACTGATTAAATTTGTTTGGCATGACCGATCCCTCATAAGGCCATGCTGATATGGCATTATTTGCTTATTTCCTTTGAGATCCTCTAAGATAGGATCTCTCAGAAAATCTTCAAACAGGTTCCCAACAACAGATGTCAAACTTACCGGCTTATAGTTTCCGGGCTCTGTTTTTGGACCCTTTTTGAATATTGGCACCAAATTTGCTATACGCCAATCCTGTGGAACATTCCCTGTCCGTATAGAGTCCGCAAATATTAGAAATAATGGTCTGGCTATGACATTACTTAATTCCCTTAGGATACGGGGTCTTGGCGATTTGTCTATTTTAATCTTTTTAAGTCGCTGTTGTACTTCTTCTTGGGTCAGAAAGGACACTTTTAATGGGGGATTTATTTTTACATTCAGCTTTTCATCTGACAGTTTATTTTCCTCAGTGAATACATCGGAGAAAAAAATATTTAACAGCTTTGCTTTCTCATCGTCGCTCTCTGCAACTCCCCCTTCATTACTCTTTAAAGGACCGACACCTTCAGATTTATACTTTTTAACATTTATATAATTGAAAAAAATGTTAGGGTTAGTTTTACTCTCTTTGGCAATTAATCTCTCGGTCTCTAGTTTGGCCACTTTTATTTGTTTTTTACATGTTCTATTTTTTTCCTTTTTTCAGTGCTTCCTCGCTACCCTCCTGTTTTAGTTATTTATATGATTTCTTTTTGTCATTTATTGCTTTCTTTACATGTCTATTTATCCACATTGGTGTCTTTTTGTTCCTTAACTTTTTATTCCCATACAGTATGTACCTCTCACAATGAAAATTTAGGATGCTTTTAAAGATATCCCATTTTGTGGCTGTATTTTGTTTTTGAGGACTTTGCCCCAGTTAGTTAGGCCTATGGCCTCGCTTAGTTGGCTAAATTTAGCTTTTTTGAAGTTTGGTATTTTTGTTACTCCCGTGTAGAAATGTTCTTTCCAATGAGAATTGGAGGGTTATTACTTTATGGTCACTATTTCCCAGGTGTCCCCCAATTTGCACATCTGTTGTCCTGTCAGGTCTATTGGTTAATACTAAGTCTAGTATCGCTGTCACTCTAGTCGGGTACTGAACCAGTTGGGAAAGGTAATTGTCTTTGGTTATTGCCAAGAACCTTTTTCCTTTAATGCGATGTACAGCTTTCAGTTTCCCAGTCTATATCTGAGTAGTTGAAGTCCCCCATAATTACCACCTCATTATGATTTGCGGCCTTGTCTATTTCATTTAGTAATAGATTTTCTGTGGACTCTGGTATATTAGGTGGTTTATAGTAAACTCCTATTAGTAATTTATTATTGTTTTTGGCTCCATGTATCTCTACCCACGGTGACTCCACATGTTCATGTCCTTCATGAACTATAGCTATAGCTCAGTGTGTTTAAGATTTTAAAGTTCCACCAGGTAAACTGTCCTAAGGATTAGTCTCATGAATGCAATCTGTGCGTAGGAACATTATAGGAACATAATAGAAGGACCATTCATCTGGCTTGGTCATGGCTGCCCCTGACAGAATTAAATGTTTACTGGGGGTGCTGAGAGTAGAACCAAATGAGATCAGCTTTTATTGCAGATTTAATCTATAACAGTATATACACGCTGTAACTACACAACATCATTAAATTACAGCATGCTTTTTTCTTAAATAACTATGTTGCATTATTATCATTAGATAAGAGCAATGGCATTCATCCAAAACAGTTGGTTGGAAAAAAATCCCATCTGCAGTGTAATTTACTTCTGGACTATATATTAATCAAAATGTGCTATGAGTGTATTACCCTGTTAAAGTGATCATAAACTGTGTATGTTTTTGATTAAAGAAAGATTGCATATCTATCATTTGAAGTTTAATTTGCAAATTGATCTGTTCCTTGGATAATCAACAGTTACAACATTATTATGCAATCTCTACTTTTATAAAGAGGGTACATCTGTAATATTAGCCAGAAAAGTTGTCCAGAAAGGCTCCTCTTTTTAGGAATAATCATATTATATTACTCATGAATCATTCTTAGTGAGCTATCTGCACACATTTGGTATTTAATATTATGCAGTAATCATAGCTGTAGGTTTGCTACTGCATTATAATATGTAACAAATTGCTATGCTCATATTAGTTTTGCATTGTATTCATGATTTTATGCAATCTTTTACAATACATACTGTATATTGTTGGATATAGTAAAGGACATCAATACTGTAAATGCAGCAACGTTATATATTTTCTAGGATAAGGAAACAAAGCAGTTTTGTTCTGTTCTAGTAATATCAGCAATACTTTTATCTACACGGGAAGAACAAATCTTTCACTTGTGCTGTCCGTGATGGTGATGGAGAGTTAAAAGTAAAACAGAGTAAGTGGTAAATAGAGTTGAGTGAACCCGAATTGTAAAGTTTGGATTTGTACCGAACTTTATGTTTTTTGGTCCACGGACCCGAACCCAGACTTTTTCACTGAAGTCCGGGTTCGGTGTTTGGGTTATTTTATTCTAATACAGAGGCGTTCCCATGGTGATGGGAACGCCTCGGGTTTAGAATATACCATCGGATTGGAGTTTTCTCCAATCCGATGGTATATTTTAACATCAATCGTCCCCATCGCCATGGGAACGCCTCTGTGTTAGAATATACCATCAGATTGGAGAAAACTCCGATCTGATGGTAAATTCTAAACCCGAAGCATTCCCATGGTGATGGGGACGCACCTCTGACAGGGCGCTGCCATCTGTGGCACCTGAGGGGTTCATTGCGCAGAAGGCAGCTCCCTGTCAGAGGTCGGGTGCCGAGAATGTTTCTATAATGTTTGAATTGGTGGGCAGTGCGCCCTCAGTGCACCCTTTCCCCCAGTATTAAAAATCATTGGTGGCCAGTGCGCCCTCCCTCCCCACTGCCCACCAATTCAAACATTATAGAAACATTTCCGCACCCTATCTCTGACAGGGAGCTGCCGTGCAATTAACCCCTAAGGTACCGCTGATGGCAGCGCCCTGTAAGAGGTGTGTCCCCATCAACATGGGAATGCCTCGGGTTTAGAATATACCATCGGATCTGAGTTTTCTCCAATCTGATGGTATATTCTAACACAGAGGTGTTCCCATGGTGATGGGGACGCTTGAAGTTAAAATATACCATCGGATTGGAGAAAACTCCAATCGAATGTTATATTTTAACTTCAAGTGTCCCCATCACCATGGAAACGCCTCTATGTTAGAATAATACCATCGGATCTGAGTTTTCACGATCGTGAACACTCAGATCTGAAAAAGCTAATACTATTATTTTCCGTTATAACCATGTTATAATGGAAAATAATAAAGTGAAGTTCAGGTCCCCATTAATGGGTTCCGGATTCGGGGTCAAGTTCGGGTCCTGAACCCGAACTTTGACCTGAAGTTCAGCCAACCCCGGCGAACCCGAACTTCACCAGGTTCGCTCAACACTACTGATAACCAATATCATGTAGAGATATAGTTTGCCATTATGTTTGCTGGTATTGCAGAAGCCTGCATGCAACTTGTCACTTCCATGGTTAACCGCAATACACCGCTGTGCTCTGTATGTGGTATGCTGGAAGACCACTCAGAACTGTGCCTACAGTAGAGGCTGAGGACAAGGCAGAGGATGAGGAGGCAGAGGAGAACATTGGTACAGGAATCACAGCTTGAGAACGTGGAGGCAGCATTGGCAAGTTGTTGGTGTGCCTGGGCAAGAACCACTTTTACCCAGTGGGCCGTAAAGAACATATATTGTCCATGACCATAGTTTAAGCTCCACACATTGGCACTGACATGAACTGTACCAGACATCGACAGGCTCAAGGTTGACTGGCCCATTATCTGCTGAACATACGAATGCAGGGCTAATAAAGTTTTTTAAGAGAAGTAGTGATGACTTGGGACTCCCCACCTGGGTTTGCAATAAAGGATCAGTTCTCTGAAATGTGCAGAGCCAACCATGTGGAAAGGGAAGGATTGTAGTACCAGCAACTTGGCAAGCAAGTAGGTTCAGCTTCTGCACCATTGAATAAGTGCACACACACACTGTTTCTTTGCAATCACCTCAGTGATCGATGGCTGGAAAATCTCATGACGAGGAGTAGGATGGGAGGTAGAGGAGAAGCATCAGGATCTGTAGATGATGGGAAGGAAACAAGATTCCCTTCTAAGAAGTGTTGGAGCCCTGACTGCTGAAGAAGGAGTGCGGGCTGCTGGGAGATGTGGCAGGCTGTATCACATTAGCGCCACGGTTTTCCCAGGCAACTTTATGGTGACACTCCATGTGTTGACACAGGGTCATGGTGCCAACAAGTTATACCTCTTCACTAGAGATGTTACGAACTATTCGGCGGTGAACAGTTACCGGCAAACATCGCATGTACGCGTTTGTCCCGGCGAGCGAACATATGCGATGTTCGATCCGCCCCCTATACGTCATCATTGAGCAAACTTGGACCTTGTACCTCACACACAGCAGACACATTCCAGCCACTCAGCATACCCTCCCTCCCAGACCCTCCCACCTCCTATCAAAAAGCAAGGACAGCATTCATCTTAGATTCATTCTGAAGCTGCAGTGTTAGTTAGAGCAGGGAGAGCGCTGCTGCTGCTGAATTAACATAGGGAAAGCGTTAGCTAGGCCAGTGTTCTGTGTGCACTCCAGTCCTCAAAGACTCATCTGCTGTAAGGACGGCGTCCTGTCAGTACCCTAAAAAGCCCTTTTTAGGGCCGGTACATCAGTCTGCTTTTATTTATTTTTTTCTATCTATATATTACAGTTGCCTGCCCGTGTCTGAGAGGCCGCAGGCCCACAGACTGTACTGTGTGCACACCACTCATATAGGGTGGCACAGTACCTTGCAGATAAAAAAGTCATTTAATTTTAACCTTTAATATAATTGCAGTTGCCTGCCAGTGTGTGTCAGGCCCACTGACTGTACTGTGCCCACTGCCCACCACTCATATCAGGTGGCACAATACCTTGCAGATAAAAAAAGGCATTTAATTTTTACCCTTTAATATAATTGCAATTGCCTGCCAGTGAGTGTCAGGCTCACAGACTGTACTGTGCCCACTGCCCACCACTCATATCGGGTGGCACAATACCTTGCAGATAAAAAAAGGCATTTAATTTTTACCCTTTAATATAATTGCAGTTGCCTGCCAGTGAGTGTCAGGCCCACAGAGTGTACTGTGCCCACTGCCAGTGCCCACCACTGATATCGGGTGGCACAGTACCTTGCAGATAAAAAAGTCATTTAATTTTTACCCTATAAAATAATTGCAGTTGCCTGCTAGTGTTGAGCGCGAATATTAATAGCAAATTTTTTTAGCAAATATAATTTAGCGCTATAAATTCGCTATTTAGAATATTCGTTTTTTTTTTTTCTTTTTTTCTTTCCCACTTCCCAAAAGTAGTTCTTACCTGTCCTGAGGATTCCTGGCTTCCTGGCTGCTCCAGTCAGTGCCCGTTGCCACTTCTGCCCAATTCCGTGCTCATGGAACGTCCCCATCACCATGGGAACGTCTCCATACTAAAATGTACTGTCGGATTTGAGAATTACGTTGAAATCGCAATGCAATTAATTCAAGTTATATGAGTCGCTTTGCGATTACAACTTAACAGTGCACTGCTATCTTACATATTAGGCTAGAAGTAACGAATATGGAATATAGCAGCAGTGCTAAGTAGAAATCGCAATGCGATTACTCCAAGTTATATTAATCGCATTGCGATTTCAACTTAGCACTGCTATATTCCATATTCGTTAACTTCATTAATTCTAGCAAGCTGACCCATTATAAACCCAGCTCTAAGTTGAAAACGCAATGCGATTAATATAACTTGAAGTCATCGCATTGCGATTTCAACAGACATGGTTTACTATGGTTGCTAAAACGAAGATGGAAAATACTTTGTTATCTTCGTTTTGAGGAATATGACGAATACATTCGTCATATTCGCTAATTCTACCAAGCCAACCATAGTAAACCAGGTCTAAGTAGAAATCGCAATGCGATTAATTCAAGTTATATTAATCGCATTGCGATTTCAACGTAATTCTCAAATCCGACAGTACATTTTAGTATGGAGACGTTCCCATGGTGATGGGGACGCTCCATGAGTATGGTTGACTTGGTAGAATTAGCGAATATGACGAATGTATTCGTCATATTCCTCAAAACGAAGATAAAGAAGTATTCTCCTTCTTTGTTTTAGCTACCTATTCGTCAACTTCGCTAATTCTAGCAATCAAATAGGAAGGTTGATTATAGAGACAGCTGTGTTTAATTCGCTATGCGATGATATTATTATTTTTTTTTAATAAATAGAATAATTATAATAATTATCAAGTATTATAATTATTCTATTTATTTAAAAAAGCAAAGTAATATAATCGCATAGCGAGTTAAACACAGCTGTCTCTATAGTCAATCTTCCTATTTGATTGCTAGAATTAGCGAAGTTGACGAATAGGTAGCTAAAACGAGGATGGAGAATACTTCACCTTTATTAAGATGAATGAGGCGTGGATACCAAAGGACTGACAGTGGGGGATACACTTAAAAAAAAAAAGGCCTGATGAGATGCTTTGGGCTAAAATTGGTCTCCGCCACCTACTTGGGTTCATTCTGCAATGTTTTAGTACACTTTCTGCCTGGAAAACATAAATTTTTCCGGCTGCAACAATACCTTATTTTTCAGGCATGTGCACATGCCTAATTTTTCTGGCCTCTGGTGCCGCACTGCGGCTGCAAAAACAAAACAAAAAAAAAGGCACATACATGTGTCAATTCCCCTTCGTGATCGTTACCTTGTTGTGGTGAAGGGGCTTGCGTATCACAATGATGCGATCACCTTTATGAATGTGTAGGCAATGTTGGCACACCCCAGATGATAAGGTTGTTGCTTCATTGTGAACAGACCAAAAGCGATCACAATTTTTCTTTGTGATCATCTAAGGTGATCATTAAAGCCTACTAGGCCCACACTGCAGAATCATTGTTTTCTGGGTCACTTAACTGTCACTGAACTACCTCAGCAGGACCATAGGCTTTGAAAAACCGCCATCGCCTGCAATCTCCCAAACGTGCGCACGAGCATAGTCATCACTACAACAAGAATGACGCATAGAGGAAAAAAATTTATGTCATGAGTGTGTCAACTATTGACAACTCTTTGCGGTTATCTAAAATCTATTCGATACACGTCCCCTGATAGAGGACATAACAGGGATTAAACTGATAAGAATAGTACTGCTTAACACACCACTCATATACGGTGTCACAGTACATTGCACGGCATACGAGCAGTGACCTAAAATTCAAACGAAGTGGACCGAGCATGGGTCTTTTTCCATTTCCCGGTTCCAAAAATCTATTCACTACACCGGCCCTGGCCCTGATAAGGGACAAAACAGAGATTAAAATAATAGGAATAGTACTTGGTTAACACTAGTTGCATTGGTGTCAAATTCCATTGGAAGTGCCCAAAATTATAAGGAAGCGGACAGAGCAAGCTTTTTTCTCCCCATGCAAGGATTCAATTCTATTTACATCCCCTGATAGGGGACTTAACATAGATTAAAATGGTAAGAATAGTAGTTCACACTATTTGCATTGGTGGCACAGTACATTGAAAGCCGTACACGCAGTGCCCCAAATTGGAAGTAAGAGGACCGACCAACCATCTTTTTCCATCTCCCGGTTCCTAAAATCTATTCGATACACGTCCCCTAATAGGGGACGTAATAGGGAATAAACTGATAGCAATAGTACTACTTAACACACCACTCATATTGGGTGGCACAGTACATTGTACGGCGCACACGCGCAGTGCCCCAAATTGGAAGGAAGAGGACCGACCAACAATCTTTTTCCATCTCCCGATTCCTAAAATCTATTCCATACACCGGACCCTGATAGGGGACAAAACAGAGATTAAACTGGTAAGAACAGATTTTTTTAATTTAAAAAAAAGAGTACAGCCTCTGCGGAGCTGGGTATTTTTTTGGCCGCGTTACTGAACCCTCATGCACAATGGCTGAAGGCTCATGCGTCCTTTTGCGGAGGTGACAAACCTGGTCAGTCAAACCCAAGGCAACATCATCGACCTCATCCCATATGCGTTTTTTCTGGAGCGTGCCCTGCGAAGAGTGCTGGATCAGGCCATAGATGAGCATGAAGAGGAAGAGTTTTGGTTACCATCACCACCAGAAGCAGCCTTGTCGTCGAAGATTGCTGGACCTGCGGCAGCGCAGAGAGAGGAGTCTGAAGAAGAGGAGTCAGAGGAGGAAGGTGGCTTTGAAGAGGTGGAAGACCAACCACAGCAGGCATCCCAGGGGGCTTGTTGTCACCTTTCAGGGACCCTTGGTGTTGTACGTGGCTGGGTGGAGGAAGAGACCTTCAATGACGTCAGTGAGGACAAGGAACGGGACATGGCTAGCTTGGTATCCAACCTTGTGCAAATGAGGAGTTTGCGGTTGTGCAGATGGACTGTTTGCAGTTGTTTGCGGTGCGTTACATGGGGAGTTTGGTCTGTCACTGTGAAGCGGGTGTAACCCTTACACGACCTGATCGATACAACATCATACCTGATCGTATACACACACTGGATGTTTTAAAGCACGTTATTCCAAACAATTTAGGAATGTTAGGTGATTTATGCCCTTTATGGATTAAAACCCGACTCTATGTCAACTACGTAATTTTCCATATGAGTTTTGCCATGGATCACCCTCCGGCATGCCACAGTCCAGGTATTAGTCCCCTTGAAACAATTTTTCCATCACTATTGTGATATTCGCCTGCCTATTGAAGTCTATGGCGGTTCGCCCGGTTCGCGAATATTTGCAGAAGTTCGAGTTCGCCGTTCGCGAACTGAAAAGTTTATGTTCACGACATCTCTACTCTTCACCCCATTTTGAGAATTAAGTCCTAATGGAATTGCTTATCTATGAAACAAGGTGGGCACCCGATAACAGTTAAATAAAAAAGCTTATTCAGTATTCACCCCAATTTCAGAATCAAGGCCTAATGGAATTATTTATCTATAAAACAAGGTGGGCACCCCAATAACAGTATAAATAGCTTATTCAGCCCAATTTGAGAATCAAGGAATTGCTTATCTACTAAACAAGGTGGGCACCCCAATAACAGTATAAATAGCTTATTCACCCAATTTGAGAATCAAGGAATTGCTTATCTACTAAACAAGGTGAACACCCCAATAACAGTTAAACTAGAAAGCTTATTCGCCCCAATTTGAGAATCAAGGTCTAATGGAATTACTTTTCTATAAAACAAGGGGTTACACCCAAATAAAAGTTACATGGGAAAGCTTATTCAGCCAAATTTGAGAATCTTTAGAATGCTTCGAGTCACTCAACACTAGTCGTAATCTTACCAACCCACTGAAGTCCATGGTCAAACCCACAAATTTGTGCACCCAGTGACTGGGGTTTGGATAATGATGGGATAGGGGGGTTGTGGTCACTGCCACATTAGACAATGAGGGTGGGAATAGATGACAGTCCTTGCACAGCTTTAGGAAAAACGGTCATTATCCATGTTTAGAGGACGTTTCATCTCTCCTGACATATCTGTTAATAAATAATTGCATTCTCCATGTAATAACAATTTTGGATAATCTATTCTTATGACTATGTTGTGCCATTCCTTTATTATTTCTGCTAGATGTTATGAATGAATTGCCAGCAGCCTTCAGTACGGGTACAGAGGGGTATTAAGCAGTTGGGGTGTGTTCCTGCATATTCTGACACCAGCAGCACTGATTGAATAGAGTCACACACACCTGCTACTGGTAACACCCAGCAGTAGCTTTACTCCGGACTGCTGGCAATTTACTTGTACTTCTAGCAGGAATAATAGAAAAAAGGCTGAATAAAGAGTCACAAAAATAAATGCTCCAGAATGATTATAATATTGCAAGTGTAACACCCAGGAGTGGTGTTACCATTCTTACACCCTGCTACTATCTTTAATGGTCTAACCTAAATCCCATCTTATGAATTTTTGTCCAGGTCCTATACTCTGTGCATTCTTAATCTTGCTATGCTTTGAGCTATAGTTAGTCAGAATGGAACTCACCATCCCATTCTCCCCCCTTTGGGCAGAAGTGGGCCAGTACTGCTTCCTGCCATAAGGGTGGGGCAGACGTTTCCAGTTAGTTTTAGTTGGAGTTCTAAGCTAGACAGGAGGTTTGTGAGCAGGGGCACACTTAGGCGTGACCATAGTCTGTGGCAAAGTCTCGGTTGTACTAAAATCTAAAGATGTATGGTTAAACAGGAAACTCAGTATAGTGGAGTTCGTATTAGCTTTCAGTCTATACAGATATGTTATCTGTACTGTTAACCCACAACATAGGGAAGAACTAGATATATACATGTACAAGGTTGTGGATCTAGCCTATAAATATGGTGGTATGCAAAACAAATGTGGAGCCCCAGTATTGGGTCTACAACACAATGAAAGCCAGATATCCCTCAAAGGAAGAAAAACCGAGCAAAGGGGTGTCCCCATTACAGAGATCACCAAATCCACCATATTAAGTGGCCCCTATGTCAAGATCCCGCTTTTTTACAAGCTTTAAGGATGTGAAGCGAAAGACCTAAGCCCGTTATCCACCCACAGACAGCTGTTTCGAGGTGTTACCCCTCATCAGTGTGGAGTAGAATTCTGGCTAATCGGGAGCAATGCTTTGGAGACTACTCAAACAAAACAATAGCTGATCTCAGGGAGACCAGCTACAAAAAACACAGCGGCGCCTCATTTAAGAATCTCAACACAGCAATCCAAAGTGCAAAGCTCCCTGGGAAACAGTAATATGCAAAACAAATGTGGAGCCCCAGTATTGGGTCTACATAAATATGGTGAGTCCGCCTTCTATGATTATCACCGTTCCTTCTCAGCAAAGCCATCAGCGGTGCTGGCTCAATTCCAGCACACGGTTGAATGGTCGAACATTGAGTCAGAATTATTCTGTAGGCATTTTGTGGGCCTCAAAGCTCCTGCATGTGTTAAGTGCAATTCTTACTCCCACATGACAGACTGGTGCTCGTATGCTAACAATCCAGCTCAGTCGCAGGCTAGTAATGTCCCAGGTTTATCAGTCAGCAAAGCTCCTTGGGAAACAGTAATATGCAAAACAAATGTGGAACCCCAGTATTGGGTCTACATAAATATGGTGGGTCCGCCTTCTATGATTATCACCGTTCCTTCTCAGCAAAGGCAGCAGTGGCGCTCGCTCAATTCCAGCACATGGTTTACTTTATTGGTCGAACATCGACACAGAATTATTCTGTAGGCATTTCGCAAACTCCTGCATGTGTTAAGTGCAATTCTTACTCCCACATGACAGTCTGGTGCTTGTATGCAAACAATGTCCCAGGTCCATCAGTCAGCAAAGGGGTCCCGGGGGTGGACAAGTTGGGGAGGCCCATTAAGTATTTGGGGAAATCGCAAATATGTAATAACTTTAACTACTCTGTGTGCCATTAAAGTCAGCGCAGGTTACTTCATTTATGCGCCATATGCTTTAGAGCCCATCCCCGCGTGTCTTGCCCACAAAAGAATCAGGATCCGGCATGACTAAGTGTAGTGAATGTCGATCTCCATCGCTCACTGTTAGGGACTCATCAAGATTCTGACTGGGTCCAATTCATCATTAATGGCTTAACCAATGGAT
Organism: Bufotes viridis; assembly: GCA_033119425.1. Lineage (NCBI taxonomy): Eukaryota > Metazoa > Chordata > Amphibia > Anura > Bufonidae > Bufotes > Bufotes viridis. Next base: position 143,960,910 of record CM065592.1, on the reverse strand, counting down.
TCCACACAGGTCTATTGGCACTTCTGCAATCTACTTGTAAAAATTTGTTATCGGCATCGCCATATCTCAGCTTATTCAGGCTGAATTGGACAAGGGCTATCTCATCGGGCCATTCGAGCAACCCCCCTATGAATGTTGGAGGATTAACCCTATTGTTGTAGTTTCTGGGAAATTCAATAATAAAAAAAAGTTAATATATGACTTGTCGGCCCCACATTCTTTACCGATACCTAGCCTAAATTCTCTAATCCCTTCTGAAGAATTCACCATGAAATATACTTCAATTGATGAAGCCATTTAGGTAATACTGAGTTTGGGTAGGGGGGGCCTGTTTATCTAAAGCGGACATCACATACGCTTTTAAGTTGCTGCCAATTCAACCAGAATTGTGGCAATGGCATGGTCTTAAGTGGTTAGACCAGTATTACTTTCTCGAATAAATTGACCTTCGGCTCAAAGTCTAGCCCATGGATCTTTGATCAGTTTGCCAGGGCCTTACATTGGATCTTACAAGATTTATTTTTAGTTAATCAAGTCAAACTACTTGGATGACTTTCTGCTGATAGAACACCCAGCACAAATACCTCAAGACCTACAGGTCAGTGTTTGCAGACCTTAGAGTACCTATAGCTCCACACAAGGTGGAAGGACCCGGTACTTCAATTACATTCCTGGGTATATGTCTGGACACTGTTAGGATGGAAGCTAGTCGACCTCAAGACATATTGTTCAGGATTAAAGAAGTAGTACACAGACAAGCTCAAGTTAGGGTCACCACCAAATCGGATCTCCAGTCCCTTCTTGAAATGCTCAACTTTGCCATGCGTATCATACCTCAAGGCAGGTCCATTATTTCCAGGCTGTTAAAATTTCTTCCGCATGCTTATAGTCAGGATAGTCCAGTGTTTATGGACCGGGAAGCTATGGCTGATTTGGTAATTTGGGATAAGTTCCTGGCGCAATGGAATGGCATTTTCGTTATTCATTCCTGCAGTTTCTAGTAGCTTTCCAGTAGTTCACACGGACGCGTCATCTTTGGGTTTTGCCGCCATCCATGGTTCTCATTGGTTTGCCGACCAATGGCCACCCGAGGTTGTGAACTTGGAGGGTTTTTCTAAGTGTTCCCCAATGTCCGAGATTTACCCCCTCGTGGAGGCTGCTTAGGTATGGGGAGCACTGTGGAAAAATGAGACAGTTCTTTTTCTGACAGACAACGAGGCATTAGTAGAAATCCTCACGAAAGGTAGATCAGGCTCCAGGCAGATTATGTCTTTCGTCAGGAGGCTTGTTTGGCTGTCTCTTCAGCATCATTTTCACATCAAGTGTAAACATATTAAGGGGCAATTTAATGTGGCTGCGGATGCCTTGTCCAGGCATAATTTGTCACTCTTTTTTCAGGTTTTTCCACAGGCAGACCGCATACTGTCTCCTGCCCCCCGGCTTGACCAGTTAGTGATGGACTAGCAATTCACCTCGACACAGCCAGGTCCTCATGACTAAAGCTCTGTCCAGTAACACCTTGAGGACATATAAGAAGGCCTGGGTCTTGTTTACTAATTTCAAAAGGATCCATTGCCCGGCGAGGGTTGGCAACATTTCTTACCTATTGGCCTTTGCCACATTTTGCCACTCTCATCTGAAGTTGTCATTCAGCATGATTAAATTGTACCTAGCCGGAATACAACATCATATGTATTTGCTGCATCCAAATCAACCCTCCTTATTCTCAGCGCATCCAATAAGAATGTTACTAAAAGGTATCCAGAAGGGGTCCGCCGTGGCCCACCTTACGCGGCAGCCGTTCATGGGGACAATGTTTAGATTGTTATCTGATAAACTTAAAAAGAACCCCTTTGATACACACTAGTTTATTAATCAAAACAGCTATGTACTTTGCTTTTTACGGGTTACTCAGACCAGGCAAATTATCTAAGGAAGAATGAGCTGTTATGGGACGGGTCCTGTTATATTCTTACCTTAACCTCTACAAAGACAGCCAGATCAGGTCAGCTGACGGAAGTTAGATATTTCTCCACTGGTAACAAATGGTGACCAGTTAAAGCCTTACAGGAATGGTTGCACTTTATTGAGACTGCCTCTGGGGATTCTCCTCTGTTAAGGCTAGGTGCTACACCTTTGAGTAGCCAGAACTTCCTCTAATTTATTCGCATATTATTACGAAATGTCGGCAGCAACACCATTTCCATTACTGGGCATTTATTCCGCATTGGTGCGGCTTCCCGAACGGTGTATATTATTAAAAAATTTGGCAGATGGAAGTCGGCTTGTTATACATGATATATACCAAATCCACAATGTGAAATGTCAAATGCTTTCAGACACCTGGTAGTGTAATGTATGTTATTAAACCCAATTACCTAAGTCTATGTTTTGTGGTTTTTGGCCCCTTTAGCCTACCCTCCGTGCAGCAGTTTTGGTATAACTCTACTGCTATTAAGTAGGAAGTAGGTAGGCAGGTACACTACCCGTAGCTGACCCGAATACAAGTTTAGGCAAATGACAATTTGCCGCATTTGTGTGAGGGGAGGAGGGGCAAGCCGCTTATAAGTCTGCGGCCTCCGCATGACATAAATAGCGGCACTTTTTGCCCCACCCTCCCAATCCCCTTTATTTTAGCACTTCACTGGGGTGGGCCCCTTTAGCCTACTCTCGGTACAGCAGTTTTAGCATAACTCTACTGCTATTAAGTAGGAGGTAGGTAGGTTGGTACACTACCCAAAGCCGACCAGAATACAAATATATATATTACCATCTGGCACCAGGTAATGTACAGAGTGGACCCAGCATGCATGTGGAACCGAAATGCCATGAATCATGTGGAGGCCGTGAGGGCTCATTTCAGGTGGTGTTAAGTGTTAGGTTCCCATCTTTAAAGAGATCGACTTGACGTGTGGCAGACGGGCCCAAATAATTTTGTACAAAATTTATTTGCTAAGCATCTCTACTTTATTAATAATCATAGGATTAACATTAGAGCATTTATTATGACGTTTAGTACTTTAGTTGGTTTTCAGAGTGCTGTTGCAGTCCCACAAAAAAAAAAAATAAATAAATAAATATATATATATATATACACTGTATGTTAAAAAATAGAGCAGCACTCCAATGAAAGTGAAAAAAGGTGATATTTTATTTACCCATAGGTGCAGGCGACGTTTCGGTCCCTACTGGAACCTTCCTCAAGCAGTGAATAAGGACAACTAACAAACTTATATAGTGCATACAATATCAATCAACATGTGTCACATGATCATTCCAAATAACTATTGCAGTGCCAGTGCAAAATCTCCAATAAAGCTCAGTTACAGAATATTAAGTGTATACAAGAAATCCACATTATACAATACATAATATTTTAAAAAATCCCCAATATAACTCAGCAAGTGGGCGGTGATTAGTTCTGACATAGCCTGGTTCACATGTGCAACAAGATCGCAATCAGACCTAGCACAACAAACTAACCTGGATTGAAAGATATACTTCTCACTCTGGCGTGTGTCTCTGATCAGTGCGCATGCCCCAATTAGGGCCACGTCACCCGCGTCACACGATACCATAGATATCACGTGACCCCGGCAACCACGCCCCCATTACCCAGCAACACCAGACGCTGCACTGGCCGCACGATCAGCACTTGATCATGCAATCCCATACCTGCGCCCAATGTCCGCCAGCCGCAGGTACCCGCACTCATCAAGCGCATTAACACCAGAGATTTATTACCCGAAAAAAAGCGTAGAACCACTCCATATAGGGAAGTCCCCAGAACGGACTACTCAGATTATACTGTCGGACACAAAATCTCCCACCATACAAAAGCACATACATATATCTCACATTTGGCCATATATAGGTCCTTTTCATCACCTGGAAGGATCGCTGGTAAGCGTCCCCCCAAGTAATGTTAGTCGCCAAAGAGCATGTGGGGAACCAGGCGACTAGTGCCCCCATGCTTCCAAGGCTAGCCTAAGGCCGAGGGCTCTCCTCTTACAGACATACTCGGGAGAAGTGTCCTGTAGAAAATTTCTTTCATATGTAATAACATTAGAGTGGTACATGCATCGATATACATTGGTCAGTTTGTTGGGCCAGTCATCTCATTGTTCTCTAGAGACCAGGTACATTTCTAAATGTGAAAAGAAAGACAAAATATCAGTACTTCATATATGTATATAAAAATAAATATATATTCTCAAGTCCAAAAACATCCTACTTTTTCATGGGAGATGGACAGAGAGGTATTCTATGGCATGCTATCTTCACATTATACACTCCACATTATAATCAATATTTAAACCATTTGGTTTCAAGGTATTCAAGATGTGAATCCAATATAGTTCCCTCTTCCTGAGGAGACTCACCCTATTGCCATCACGCCTAGGTAATGGTATCCAATCTATAATCCAACATTTGAGGTCTCCCTCCTTATGCGACATCTCAAAAAAATGCTTCGGAACAGGAAGGTCTTTCCGTTCTTTACGAATTGTATAGCGGTGATTATTAAGTCTTGTTTTAATATCGGTTGAGGTTTCCCCTAAATACAGTCATTTACAGGGGCATGATAAAACATACACCACGTCATCTGAGTTAAATGTTAAATAATATTTAATCGGGTAAGACATCAGTGTTAATGGATGCGTAAATGACCGTGCTTTACTTATATACTTACAATTCACGCAGCTAAGGCATGGAAAACAACCTAAACTTATTCTGGAATTTTTTAAGGTGTGCCGCTGTGTCATCCAGGTATTTCCAATACTCCTCCTCTGTCATCTGAGACTGAATCTTATTCCACACACAGATGACACAGCGGCACACCTTAAAAAATTCCAGAATGACTCTGAAGAGATAAAAAGGAGTAAATGGAATAAAGATCTAGAGGACTATAAAAAAGGTTTTGTCTATACATGGCAAAATGGCAAACAAGAAGAAAAGGAGAAGATCACCTACTTCATCAGAGAATGATTTTTTTAGGGGACAATTCATCACAGGTACAAAATCGGGTACCAATAGAACCAGAAGGGGTGGCTACAGACACCAAAGATCACGGGAGAAATAAAAACGTCAAAACACGGTCTCACAACAACAAGATACGAGTAGTGAAGAAGACATCATAGTCGTGAACTTGTCATCTAAAGTATTGACACCATCTCAAGTAAGTGTACTGAATAAGGGCTTATCATTCTGTCCAAGTACACATGTGGACTGGTTTACTCTTAGTGTTGATCTCGCTGCATTTTATAGAAATGTTAAATTAAAAATGTGGTTTAAAGATAAAAAATCTATGTCATGGCCTAGGAGGAGTGAGCTTACCGCGGACATGGTTGGTGTCCGCTGTAAAAGTCATTTCACCCCTATTATTCATGAACCAGCCCTTGAAGCATTTATACAAGGTGTAAATAGGGATATAGAGATGTTGAAAATAAAAGGTTTTAGATCTGGTTATACACGCCCCAATATCACTAGGGAAGAAATTGAAGCGTTAGACTCCCTCAGACACGACGCCTCTCTTGTGCTGAAGCCGGTGGACAAGGGGGGTGCCCTAGTGGTGATGGACTCACATATGTATGTAATGGAAATTATGTGAAAACTAGATGATCGGGATATATATGAGATTCTTGATGGAGATCCCAAGTTTCGCATCAGCTCTATCATCAGGGAGTGTGTAAGAAAAGTTCTACAAGCAGGTATTATTGACAATGAACTTATGGAGTATCTTTTGGTGACACATCCGGTTACGCCGGTTTTTTATGTGTTACCATCCCCCCGGATGCCCAATTGTGGCTGGGTCTGATTCAATCTTGAGTCGGCCAGCAATCTTTTTAGATAAACTTCTGCGTCAATTTGCTGTAGGGGCTACATCATATATACGGGATACATCAGATTTTCTCCTAAAGTTGAATAATATTGATTTGTCTAGGTATAACAATGTGATATTGGCATCTTTTGATGTTGTATCTCTTTACACCTCAATTGAACATAACAGAGGCTTAGCTGCGGTCAGGAAGGTGTTGGCTGATACAACATTTACAGGGATGACAGTTGACTTCATTATAGATCTTTTACGCATTATCCTCGAGAAAAACTATTTTATGTTCCAGGACACGTATTATAATCAAAAAAGGGGCATGGCCATGGGTTCTAACATGGCCCGACCTTCGCAAACACTTATATGAGGGTGTTTGAGGAGGACGTCATCTATCTATCCCACCACTACAGCTATGTCTGTGGGTGGTGGCGATACATAGATGACGTCTTCCTCATTTGGACAGGCACCCTGGAGCAATTATTGGATTTTTCATGTTTTTTTAAATGGGATTTATGAGTCCCTTCAATTTACTTTGGTATATTCATATACTGATGTACAGGTCCTGGATACAAGGGTATTGATAACAGCTGAGAGAACACTGAGCACAGAACTATTCTCTAAATCTACGGATAGAAACACGTTATTATTCTACACTAGCCACCATCCTAGATCGATGGTTCGGTCATTACCTTACTCTCAAATGTTGAGGGCTCGACGTTTTGTCTCGGATGAGACACAGATAGAGGGTACGTTAGACACCATGACGAACAAATTTAAAAAATGGTGATATCCCCCTAGACTTTTGAAGTTACACAGAGATGGGGTACTGGACATGTCACGCACTGAAATACTATCGAGACCCCCCAAAAAGACGGATGAGAGATTAACATTTATTACTACATTCTCTGAGAAAAGTGAGGCGATAAATATTATTATAAGACGACATTGGCCTACTTTGACAAAAACAATTAAAGGAGTGTCAGAATTTCAAAAACCCCCTAGGTTTGCGTATCGAAGAGCTAATAGCCTTAGGGATCAACTGATCAGGGCAGATATTGGCCCAAAAAAAATCAGTAGACAGACTACACTTTCACGTATAAGTTTAGGTTGTTTTCCATGCCTTAGCTGCGTGAATTGTAAGTATATAAGTAAAGCACGGTCATTTACGCATCCATTAACACTGATGTCTTACCCGATTAAATATTATTTAACATGTAACTCAGATCACGTGGTGTACGTTTTATCATGCCCCTGTAAATCACTGTATGTAGGGGAAACCTCAACCGATATTAAAACAAGACTTAATAATCACCGCTATACAATTCGTAAAGAACGGAAAGACCTTCCTGTTCCGAAGCATTTTTTCGAGATGTCGCATAAGGAGGGAGACCTCAAATGTTGGATTATAGATTGGATACCATTACCTAGGCATGATGGCAATAGGGTGAGTCTCCTCAGGAAGAGGGAACTATATTGGATTCACATCTTGAATACATTGAAACCAAATGGTTTAAATATTTATTATAATGTGGAATGTATAATGGGAAGATAGCATGCCATAAAATACCTCTCTGTCCATCTCCCATGAAAAAGTAGGATGTTTTTGGACTTGAGAATATATATTTATTTTTATATACATATATGAAGTACTGATATTTTGTCTTTCTTTTCACATTTAGAAATGTACCTGGTCTCTAGAGACCAATGAAAAGACTGGCCCAACAAACTGACCAATGTATATCGATGCATGTACCACTCTAATGTTATTACATATGAAAGAAATTTTCTACAGGACACTTCTCCCGAGTATGTCTGTAAGAGGAGAGCCCTCGGCCTTAGGCTAGCCTTGGAAGCATGGGGGCACTAGTCGCCTGGTTCCCCACATGCTCTTTGGCGACTAACATTACTTGGGGGGACGCTTACCAGTGAACCTTCCAGGTGATGATAAGGACCTATATATGGCCAAATGTGAGATATATGTATGTGCTTTTGTATGGTGGGAGATTTTGTGTCCGACGATATAATCTGAGTATAACTTGAGTAGTCCGTTCTGGGGACTTCACTATATGGAGTGGTACTGCGCTTTTTTTAAGGTATTAAATCTCTGGCGTTTATGTGCTTGATGAGTGCGGGTGCCTGCGGCTGGCGGACATTGGGCGCAGGTATGGGATCGCATGATCAAGTGCTGATCGTGCGGCCAGTGCAGCGTCTGGTGTTGCTGGGTAATGGGGGCGTGGTTGCCGGGGTCACGTGATATCTATGGTATCGTGTGACGCGGGTGACGCGGCCCTAATTGGGGCATGCGCACTGATCAGAGACACACGCCAGAGTGAGAAGTATATCTTTCAATCCAGGTTAGTTTGTTGTGCTAGGTCTGATTGCGATCTTGTTGCACATGTGAACCAGGCTATGTCAGAACTAATCACCGCCCACTTGCTGAGTTATATTGGGGATTTTTTTAAATATTATGTATTGTATAATGTGGATTTCTTGTATACACTTAATATTCTGTAACTGAGCTTTATTGGATGTATATGCACTATTTTGATATGCAATTTAGAGGCGTTTGTAACACAGAGATTTTGCACTAGCACTGCAAAAGTTATTTGGAATGATCATGTGACACATGTTGATTGATATTTTATGCACTATATAAGTTTGTTAGTTGTCCTTATTCAGTGCTTGAGGAAGGTTCCAGTAGGGACCGAAACGTCGCCTGCACCTATGGGTAAATAAAATACTCACTGTTTTTCACTTTCATTGGAGTGCTGCTCTATTTTTTAACATATTATTGGAACTGGCTGATTCAATGAGCATGCACCCGATCCAAATATTGGCTAGTGCAGTTCTGCTTTTGTATACTATATATATATATATGAAAAAAATGGGGCACTTTTACATATATATATATATATATATATATATAAATTTATATATACACATGTATATATATATATATATATATATATATTTGTGGCCGTGGCTACAAAGAGTGGACCAGGGTAGGCATGCCTAACCCAGTATCCATATACCGTCTGACTTGTGCCGGGAGCCGGGTACATGGGTAGCCTAAAAGGGGGCAAAAAGGGAACGGAGGAGGCCAGTATATGAAAGATTTATTCAATCAGAGAGCTAGTGAACGAAAATCCTGGAAAATCTCAAGCTGCGGGTTAGGAATGTATCTAGCAAAACAGGAGGAGCGCCAGCGCCCCATTCTCCGGATGACATGGGACGGAACCTTGTTTCTGGAAGCTGCAGAAGCTGCCCCTATGCGGAAAGAATGGCCCGAAATTGCCCGGGGGTTATAGCTTAGGCCTGAGGCCAGGGTGCAGATGTGTGAGATAAATTGGGCAGAAGTGAGAGGGCCATTGTAGTGAGGTAGCAGCGGGCTGTCGGGAGGTGCATCATGTAGCATGGTCATGAGCTGTCTGCGGACTGTCCAGGCACCAATTATTAAATGTCTTAAAGAATTTTACTTCGGTCGTTGTTTTAGTGGAAAATAACCTAAGGATAAAATGGTCGTTGCACCAAACCAATTGCTGCTTTTGCAGGCCCTTAGCACCTAGTGCAGCTGCGGAAACCAGTAGAAGCCAAGGTACATTGCCGCTTTAATAACCACGCTGGTGAAGGGCCCAAAGGGTTACCATCTAGGGCTCAAGAAATTTCCCTGAAAATTTCACCTGTGACAGCCTGTCTGCGGGAAGGGGGATCCTCCCTACTCATCTGGATCCCTTGTAGGGTGGCCTTGATCGCCTGGACAGTAAAAATGGAGCCCCCGCCAGGGTTGTGGAGCATGTCGTGGTGTTGGATACCTGCAAAGTATAGCTTGATAGTATTGTGTGAAAGCCTGAGCTGAAAATGGTAATGGATGATGAAGGCCATGATGTACGAGATGTCGTCTAAACTTCCCTGAGGGTGAAGCCTGGAGAACTCCTGATAACTTCTGAGGCCAGCTTGGTAGTTCCTGGCCGTGTTTGGGGAACGGGATTGTTGCACCAGGACCCTCGCAGATGAAATGAGGGAGTTTAATCCATTGTCAGGGAACTGAATGCTGGAGTTGGGCATCTCAGGGAGTCTGCTTCGGACATTACCTGAAAGAAGAAGGGGAGATTAAACAGTGACAAGGCATCAGCCGCTATGTTCTGGGATCCCTGGATGTGGCTGCAGGATATATTGAAGTTAAACGATAAGTAGAGCCAAACTAGCCTGCGGATAAGGGACATGATTTTCTGTGACCTGACCCTGCCTTTGGTTATGATGTAGACCAATGCCTGGTTGTCGGTGAAAAACATCACTGGGGCATTGCCCCAGTAGTGTCCCCAGTTTGGGCAGCCCCGACAATAGGGTACAGTTCCAGAAGAGAAGACGTTCTGATGGATTAAGCGTCTGCCAGGATGTCCAGGCCACAGATTAGCCATCCAATGAGACCTGAATATGGACGCAAAACCGTGAGAAGCTGCAGCATTGGTGAAGACAGTAGGGGATGAAGGAGTCCAAAGGGGGACGAAAAGAGAAATGCCATTCCACTGTGAGAGGAACAACCTCCACATGGCCAGGTCTTCCATTGCATGGCTGTCCAGGGGGATGACACTGTCGTGGTCAGGTGCTGAAGGGAGAAGCTGAAGTAGCCTTGTTGTGAACGCCCTGCCCTGAGGCATGATCCTGGTGGCAAAGTTGAGCCGACCCAGCAGAGACTAAAGCTAGATCTTGGTGAGACAGCCGGAGGAAGCGGCTTTGGAAATGACCTTGCGGCACTGGGCGAGCTTCTCTTCGGGAAGGCTAGCTTCCAACCTAAGAGAATCCAGGATGATGGCGAGGAACGTTACCCTATTTGCGGGACCCTCGGTCTTGGCCTGGGCGACCGGAACCTGCAACTTTGAAAATATTTGGAGCAGAGTGACGAGATTGCCGGATCTGCCGTGCGGGCTCTCGATGATAAGGAAGTCATCCAAGTAATGTATTACTGTCCGTAACCCGCCGTGATGGACTAAAATCCTGTGGAGAGCCTTTGCGAACTGGTCGAATAACTAGGGGCTACTTTTGGAGCCAAAAATTAGCCTGTTGGCAAAGTAGTACTGATCGGCCCATTTGATGCCATAGTACTGCCACAACTGAGGCTGGATGGGGAGAAGCTTGAAGACATCAGTGATGTGCGCCTTTGCTCTGCCATACAACAAGATGGAGCATAAGGCTTCATCGATGGAGGAGTAATTCATTTAGAATTCCTCTGACGGAATCAGAGAATTGAGACTGTGTATGACGGAAGCATGAGGGGCCGACAGGTTGTAAAATAATCGCTTTTTGGTGACCAGGCCAATCAGGTTAATCCCCCAGGAATGGAAAGGGATTGTAGGAAGGGGACCAATGAGAAAACCTTTGGCGGTTTATGACCGGAGCAACTCATGCACCGCCGCCGGATCCCCAGTAGCGGAGAGGAGATTCCTGCCCTCCCAAGAGGCCTGGGGAAAGGCAACAAGCCCAGTGAGGAAGCCCTCTGAAAAGCCCACCAACAGGAACCCCAAGGGAGTGTTCTGCTGGACCCCAGAGGTTCCAGGAAGTGCCCTGTCCTTGACGGTGTGGGTGGTGTTCAGGCACCATTCTGAGGAAGTGAAGATCGTTTGGCACACTGTGCAGGTAGGGGCTCTAAGACCCGCGAAGTGGCGGCAGAACAGTTCCACGTCGATATCAGCCCAGTTGGTGACAAACTGGAACTGAGCTAAAGCTGCTGCCTTTGCCGAGAAGGAATGATGGTAATCGTAGAAGGCTGAGCCACTGTACTTGTGGCCCAGGTCCATGACCAGGTACAGGTAGGTGTCCAGTTCTTCCCTCCTCTCCAGTTGGGCGGTACAAATGATGTCCCTAAATAAGCGAACACGAACTCAGGGATGGACAATTTCCGATTGAGTCAAGCATCCTTGGCCTTGAAGACTACGGACACATCGCCACAGTTTATGACCCTGTTTTCCGGGATGTCCTGTGAAGCAATGAGTATAGATGCCAGGTTGACATCTTTCCCTGTCAGGATGTTTTTTTTTTAGTTTTTCGGGTATAAAATGAGAGGGGGCCACCTGGGCACTGGGTCTGGGAATACCTGGCGCGAGGCAAGTGGAAGTGGAGGGAGTGGCTGGCACTGCAGGCAATTTCCGCTACCCTGAATTGTATGTCAGCCACTGAGTTGACAAGAAAATTGATGGAGGACTGCAGTTGGGACTGCGAGAGTTGGATGGAGGACACACCGGGCTAGTCCCCGGAAGGGCTCGGGTTGGACATCAGTAGTTTATAAAGTTCCGCATTTCTGGCAGAAGCTGGGTGCGGAATGCCCCTCCTGTTCAATTCCGCAATCAGTTTTTGGATAGTCCAGCTCTTGAGGGACATGGGACCGGCTTGGCCTGAAACCGAAGTCTCGGGAATTCACATGCTGTCGTCTATGTCTTAAGCCTGCGACATGCTTGACTTGTGGAGAGAACGAACCGGATGAATCAGGAAACTAAAGACAGTGAAAGAAAAGACGACTGGCGGTATAGGCGACCAGATGGTGACCGTGGAAGAGTGGAAGATTGTGGGAAACATGGCCGACATACCCAACTGGATACAGCCACAGGGGCTTGTGGAGTGTCTTGGTAGCGGAAGAATTGACCTGTCTGAACAGATGAATTTTTAGCCCGAGACATGAGTGACGTGGTGTTGAAGCAGAAGAAACGCTCGCTTATCACTTACCTGGACCGGTGCTGACTGGACGTGGTGAAATGGCTAGAACCTGGAAGAAAAAGTGGAACATGCATGCCTGAAAAGTGATGGACGAGGAATAATGCAGGATATGGCCAACCAGTTGTAGGGGGGGCTCTGCAGACTCAGCTGGTGAGGCAGAGGTACGGACGAGGCAGTGCTGGCCAGCTCGTGGCCATGCCAGGAGCCAATAGGACGGCCTGAGCGTACCAGACGAGTAGACGGCGGGACGGCCATATACCTGTGCGCACCAGACGACGGGTGGAAAGAACAAGCCTGGATAGCCAGGCGACCAATAACGAGACAGAGCCTGTGCGTACAGGCGACCCGCGGAGGGCTAAACAGAAAATAACAGAGAAAACGAACCTGGGAGAGCCAGGCAGACAGAATGAAAGCAAAGCCTGAGCATGTGTGTGCTGCAGCTTGACCAGACAAGCCTGGGAATACCTGATGGACAGTTAGAAGGCGAGACTAATTCTGGGCGTACCAGGCGAGCAGTGAGGAGAGGGCGTCTGGGCGGAACCGGCGCCAGGCGAAGTGAATACAGAACGGACAGGAAGTGCCAGGCGGCCTGAAATTTTATTTTATTTTTTTAAACAAACCAGGCCAGGTTGGCATGATGACAGATGGCATGACAAACAAGACCCGGACATGCCAGGAGGAAGGCAGGCGGACAAGAAGATCTGAGCATATCAGGTACGACAGACAAGCAAGCCAAGGGCGTACCAGGAGACAAGACAACATGACAAGACAATGGCCAACATGCCAGGTGAACATACCAAGGGAAACCTTGACGAGCGTGCAGGGGGAACAACGGACAAGACGACATGGGCGAATCCAGGCCAGACGACAAGACGAACCCTGGGTGTGACCAGGTGAAAAAACTGATGAGGAGCGTGCCTGAGCGTGCCAAGTGACAGAGACGACATGGGCCTGAGTGTATCAGGAACGACAGCGTGACAAGGCAAGACTGAGTGAAAAGAGGAGGATGAGGAGAGAAAGTGAACGTGGAGTATGATGGGGAAAGAAAAGCCTGCGGGGCCCAGAGACAGAGGAAGATAAGAGTGGGGAAAGCCGTTATGTGAGCTGAAGAGACTTTTTTTTTTTCAGGACATGAGGAACCCTATGGAGGCCGTGGTTGGACCTGACGTGGGATGCCGCACATGCAGCCTTGGCTTACCTGCGACCAACCCTCAACTCAAGATTAAGTGCGGGATTCCGCCTCTGATAAACACAACCCGCAGCCTGACAAACGGTGAACTTGAAGGTGGAGGCAAGGAGGGTTCATGCCAGCCCCAGCAACCCCCTCGGGGAGGGGTGACCTGTACCGCGCTGGATAGCGAGCAGCACGATGCTGGATCGGGGGGGGGGGTTGAAGGTACCCAAAAGAGGACTCCGTGGCCCCATGAACCCTCCCTAGCCCGGTGCCAGACTGCACGTAACATTCACCAGAAGGGGTGCCTGAAACATCCGGGCAACGACTAAAGAAAATATAATGCTGATATTGTGTGCTAGCAGGTCACCTGATATGTACACAGCCTAGATAAAGCTACCGTGGTACCTGTCGCCCAAGCATGTTGCATGATACACCACAGTCAAGGGATTTAATAAAGTGTATATTTATTTTTGGGACAGCCTGGGAGTTACAGAGGATATATAAATATATATATATATATATATATATATATATATATATATATATATATAAATATATATATATATATATATATATATATATATATACATACATACATACATACATAAATAAGTTCAGGCATGCCACAGCCTCGAAGGGTTTACCACAGGTCCCACCTTGCCAGCACACAGCAAGTAGAACGCAGTCACTGCGTGCGGCATGCGAGGCCCGAAGGCTCCCCCCTGAAGGCAGCCTGACATGCGGCAGCCGGTGGCTGAACAAGAGAAGAGCAGAAGAGATGGAGGGTGCGCTTCCGCCGACTCCTGGTCCGGCCACAGCTCAGGTGGTCACATGGGTGCGTTCCACTATGGAATGCACTCTGACCGGGACACGATGCCGGCAGGTGGCGGATGCAGCCGAAGGGACCACGACGGCGCGGCTGTGCGCAGGTAAACATAATAGGCATGGTGGAGGAAGGGGAACTGGCACTTACCCTAGCTGATATATGTGGCCAGGAGAGCTTTAGACCGTGGAGGCAGCCGAGCCGATACAGGGGAAGCAAGAAGCGGCTCCTCCTACGCCGGAGAGGTACGCCTGCCGGGGAAGCAGCGTGGCGAGATATAAAGGGCAAAACGCCCCTCCCACAAATCGAGGCTGAGCTTCAGCCTTCCTATAATATATATATGAAATAAAGGGCAGCTCTCCAAAAATAAAACAAAAATCACCTTTTATTCACCCATGTGGTAATGGTGACCTTTCGGCCCTGCACTAGAGCCTTTCTCCCAAAAAGAGAGTCTCTAGTACAGAGCCGAAACATCACAATTACCACATGGGTGAATAAAAGGTGATTTTTGTTTTATTTTTGAAGTGCTGCGCTTTCTTTCATTTGTATTATTGGGATTCGCAATTTCTTTGGGCCTTGCACCCTATTTACTCAGGGCTGTGCTGCCATTTTTTCATATATATATATGTGTATGTTGGTAAGGCTGATTAGTCAGCCTGCATTTGTGGGAGGGGCGGAGGCTCACTCACGGGCGTGTGTTCTCAGGTGCACAGCTGCCACTGGGTGTCATTAGCAAAGTAGCAAACTAGCTTCTCTGGTGGTAGGATTCTTTCTTTGCAGCATGGAGGCAGAATGGAGCTTGCTATTTTGCTCTCTGCTACCGTAGCATGCACGCGCCATAATATGTAAGTAAGCTGGGCCGGGGCCGTCTCTCCTGGCCGGTCGGAACCGACTTTGCTAGGGAACGGAGGCTTCGCCTCAGAATCTGCTACCTCAGGTTTGTTCGTTGGGGCTAAATATTTCTATTTCTTTTCAACTTTGTTTGGTAATAGGAGTTAGTTCCTATAAATCTTACAAGTTTTACTTTGCTTTGTTCTTCTCGTATGAAAAGTTACTTCAGCCGGTTTGCAGTAAGGCAGAGTTACCCGGGCTGCACATGACGTTATGTTTGGAGATCGGACGCAGCTGTTATTGTTTAGGTCTTGCTGTAGCTGTTCCTTGCCATGTGTCTCCCCCCTCCCCCCGCTACCACCATCTTTAGACTTCACGTATTTCACTGCTCATGTACTTAAAAACCCTGCCGCACTTTTATACTCTGCTGTTATCCTGAGTGGCATTTACACTTTCGGCTTTTAGTTCATGTCTTATGCTTCTTATGCCTATTATTGCAACATGCTTTATACGCCTCACACCCTCAGATGCATCCGCACGTCTTTTACTGTCACAGCACTTTCCTACTCTGCTCATTCCCAGACCAGCCTTTACATTTTGCTGTTATGCTATGTTTTACTCCCTGCTCACCTGAGCTGTGTCCACATGTCTGCTATTTTCATCATTCTTTACCCATTAATCACATTCAAGCTGCGTTCACACCTCTGAGCAAACGGCAGGTGTCACGCATGAGGTGCCACTGGCTGACATCGATGTCACACAGGGAAGTACCCATGTCCGCTTGGATCAACAAATAGTTTATGGTAGAGGTGGGATGACGAATCCCTCGAATCCACAATCCTGCAGGATTAGTGGACTTGAATCCCGACCTACTTTCCTTAATATGAATTCCCCTGCCCAGACTTACCAGCACAGGTTTGCAGAGAGGAGGGAGGAGGCAGGCTGGGAGGATGGGCAGGCGCAGCATGACTCACGTCACACGCCTGCACCGCCCATTTTATGTATGAAGCTGGGGACGCAGGTGTGTGACGTAGTGAGTCACTCTGCCAGCGCCCATCCTCCCGGCCTGTCTCCTGCCTGCATCATCTGTAGAGTCCAAGCGGATCTTGTTTTCCTGTCACGGGCTGAAGGAGAGAGCTCACTCATGAAGCTGATCAGCGGCGACCAGTTCCTCTCTGTAAGGACCTGTCTCCGGTAGGGTTGTTTCGGGTATTGAACTTTCGATACCCAATCGATACTTTTCTCTGGTATCGCACTCGATACCAGGAAAAGTATTTTATCGATACTGGGCTGCGCTACTGCACAGCCCAGTATAGGAGAGCATGGCTGCGCCGCTCTCAGCGCGGCCATGTTCTCCTCGGCAGCACAGGGAGAAGGAGGCAGCCTCTCCCTCCCCCTGTGCTGCTGCTGCAACCAATAGAGGGAGAGGGGGCGGAGGAGGGGCGGGCGCACTGGCCAGCAATGCAGAGTACCGTTTCTTCTATAAATGCAGGCAGAAGACACAGCTTGCCAGCACCTGCCTGTGACCCAGCACTGCAATCAGAGGCTATTAACCCCTCAGGTGCGGCACCTGAGGGGTTAATAGCCTCTGATCGCAGCGCCGGTCACAGGCAGGTGCCGGCAGCCTGTGCCTTCTGCCTGCATTTATATATGAACGTAATTAGGCTGGCCAGTGCTCCGCCCCTCCCTAGTATTAAAACATTGGTGGGCAGTGTGCCCCCTCCCCTCCCCTCCCTAGTATTAAAACATTGGTGGGCAGTGTGCCCCCTCCCTAGTATTAAAACACTGGTGGGCAGTGTGCCCCCCTGCCCCCCTTCCCCCAGTAATAAAATCATTGGTGGCAGTGGCCACAGGGTCCCCTCAGCTCCTCCTCATTGGTGGCAGTGGCAGTGATCGGAGCCCCAGCACTGTAATGCTGGGGCTCCGACCGTTACCATGGTAACCAGGACGCTTCTGAAGTCCTGGCTGCCTTGGTCTGCTCCCTGCTGCTGTGTGCACAGAGCACAGGGCAGCAGGGAGAGGGTGAGATCCTATTCACCCTGATAGAGCTCTATCAGGGTGAATAGGATGAGAATATCCCAGGGTCTAGCCCCTAAGGGGGAAAATAGTTAATAAATAAACTGTAAAAAAAAAAAAAAGTTAAAGTACACCAAAATATTAATTATAAATCACCCCCTTTCCCAATTTTACATATAAAATATATAAACAATACATAAATAAAATATTACCACGTCTCAAAAGTCCAAACTATTAAAAAATCCACTTTTATGCGGTGAACGCCGTAAAAGAAAAAAAAAAGAAAAAGAAAAAATGCACGATTCGCCATTTTCTTTTAGTCGCCTTGTCCCCACAAAAAAGTAGGATAGTACTGTTATTATGAGCCGGCGGTTTCATAAAATGTGGAATGCACGCGGATTTTTTTGGCGTTTTTATTTTTTTCGCGTGATATCGAATGGTATCGAGTATCGCAATACTTTTTTATGGTATCGATACCGAATCAAAATTTTGGTACCGAAACAACTCTAGTCTCCGGTGTTACCGTCCTTCACCTCAGTGTCTATGGAGGTTATTGCCCGGGTGACCCCTGGTGGCAGGTGGGCTGTGCAGCAGGTGGTGGGGTGTCAGTGCGGGTGCTGGTGGAGGGGAGCACCATACTGTGTGAGAGAATGGCAGGGGGCACGGTGAAGTTGACCCCGGTGTCCTGTGTGACTGCTGCCCTTCAGTAGTATTTCAGTAGAATACATTGACAGCACGGGCCCAGCTGTCATTATAGAACCAGATGCGACCCCCACC
This sequence comes from Bufotes viridis, assembly GCA_033119425.1. Classification (NCBI taxonomy): domain Eukaryota; kingdom Metazoa; phylum Chordata; class Amphibia; order Anura; family Bufonidae; genus Bufotes; species Bufotes viridis. The sequence goes on along the minus strand of CM065592.1, from coordinate 143,942,751 downwards.
ACCTCTATTGGGGGTCATTCACATTACAGGCAAACTGTTATGGGGGGGGGGGATCTGTGGATGACACTATGTGACACAGATATCCCCTCCATAACAGTGCCATCCACATATCCCCCCATAACAGTGCCATCCACAGATCCCCATAATAGTGTTCTCAACAGATCCCCCCATAACAGTGCCATTCACAGATCCCCCATATCCCCCAATAAAATTCTTACACCGTTTACACAATTCTTATGTACAGGATTGGTAGGATTCAAGATTCAAAAGATTTGAGATATTCGAGAACCTTTTCGTATTCAGATTCGGATAAAAAAAAAAAAAAAAAAAAGGCATTCATCCCACCTCTAGTTTATGGCTTTTATCTGTTCATATAGTCGGTCTAACATATGGAGGGTGGAAAGGTCGAATATCATCCTATGTTGGGGGATGCCGTTCTACCACTGCAGCTCAAGGAGGGTGTGCTTTGCGGTGTACGAGTGGCTGAATTGCATGCAAAGTTTCCTGGCCATTTTTAGGATGCCTTGCAGATGGGTGGAAGAAAACCACTTGACAACCAGATTGAACACGTTAGTCATGCAGGGTGCATGGCTCAGCTGTCCTTGACACAGCGCTGATACCATATTCTTCCCGTTGTCAGTCACCATTGTTCCGATTTTCAGTTTTCACAGAGAAACCTAGGACTCGATTTCTTGATGAAGGACACGGAGCAGTTCCTCTCCTTTGTGACTTTGTTTGCCCAGGCAAACGGACTACAGAACAGCGTGACACTGCCGTGGCATGCACATGTGGTATGCTGGATGGGCACTGTGAATTGTCCCTGCAGTGGAGGCGGAGGACAAGGTGGAGGATGAGGAGGCAGAGGTGGACATTGTCGCAAGACCAACGGCGTGATAACGTGGAGGCGGAAGCGGAGTCACCTGGCCAAGTTGCTGGCGTGACTGTGCAGGAACCACATTCACCCAGTGGGTCGTAAAGGACATGAATTGTCCATGACGATAGTTACAGCTCCACATGTCGGCGCACTTTGGCAGACACCGACAGGCTCAAGGACTGGCCCACCTTCTGTTGTCCATGTGTGTGCAGGGCTGGTATTGCCTTTTTGGCAAAGAAATTACGGCTTGAGACTCTCCACCTCGACTAGGCACATGCCATCAGTTCTCTGAAAGGTGCAGAGTCCACCACTTGGAAAGGGAGGGACTGCAGCACCAGCAGCTTGGACAGGAGCACATTCAGCTTTCTCTTGGCAATCGCTTCGGTGATCGATTGCTTGTCCTGATGCTCCTGCTCCTCCTACTCCTCGTCAGTCATTCTGTCAGCAGATGATGGGAAAGACAGACAGCTCCCTTCGGCTGAGGTGGTGGAGACTTGACTGCCTGAAACTGGGTGCGTGCCACTAGGTGATACAGCGGTAGCTGCGGCAGGCTGGACGACTACATCGGAGCCACGGTTCTCCCAGGCCACTTTATGGTGATGCTGCATATGTTGGCACAGGGCCGTGATGCCAACATTGGCACCCTGGCCACGCTTCACCTTCTGCCCATAGATTCTAAATATGGCCTGGTTCACCTTCTCCGGTGGCTTAACAAAAAACTGCCACACTACTCAGTAGGTGATTTTCCCCCCAACACTACGCACTGACTGACTGCTACCGCTGCTGCCTCCGTGAACCTGTGCACTGCTATTCCTGGGCAGGTAGGCTCCTACGAAGGGGAGTGGTCTACCCTGGGCATGTTTGCCTCCCGACTTCCCACTCTGCTGACTCCCGGCCACGCTAGTGACTTGTTGGCTCCGCCGCTGATTAAGCCCCTTCATCACTCGCCTCCCAAGTACGATCAGCTACATCATCATCATCAAGAACTGTCTGCAGGTCACTGATGCCTCCTCAACGGTCTCTTTGTCAGGAGCCTGACAGCTCGCAACACCAGCCCCCACGCCACTCTCCTCATCACTACTTGCCCGCCTAGTGGAGGAAGCGGTGAATGTCTCCTCCACATCTTGGCTTGCCAGTAGCTGCTGACTGTCTTCTAGTATCTCGTCCTCACTGTGTAGTGGAGCTGAGCCCACAGCATACAATACTTCTCTGGCTGAGGGAACAGTGACCTCTGCTGCCATGGCGCCTTTCGACCTCTGCCTGCGCCAGAAACATTTAGGCCTCTGCCACTCCCATGTGCAGGGCCTGGCACTTCTCTGTCTGACATACTGTTAGATCAAATAAATAAATAAAAAGGAAATTAAAACACCCCAAAAAAGTGTGTAATTTTCTCTCTTCGCCACACAACGGCTAATAAGCTCTTTTTCCCCCCACTAATACACACCACAAAAGGCTTTAGAACATATATCTGCACCACTGATCAGCAAATATATTTTACTTTTGCCACTAATACATGACAAAAGGGGCTGTAATTTGAACACTTCCCCACACAATGGCTAATAAGCCCTTTTTCCCCAATAATACAAACCAAAAAATGCTTTAGAACATATAACTGCACTGCACAAGGGCAAATACAACATATAAATATTTCCTTGTAATAATCCTTGCTAATGCTTGTTTCAAACAGCACTTGCACCCTAATAAGAAAGGTTTTCTGGAATTACAGAGCTGTATAATGGAAACTTGGATCCCTAGTCAGTGCAGCAAGGTGTAATAGGATTGTTTCTAGTACCCAAGCAGTAACCTCCCCTACTGAACCTTGTTCAACATAAATGCTGTGGAATGATTCCTCTCTATCCTTTCCCTACACCTTGAATAATCTTTCCCTGCACTTGTAAATGTTTTTTTTAGCACAATGACGTTTTTTCAAACACTGTCCCTAGCGCCTGCTGACGTCTCTCCCTGCACTCAGAACACTGGTAAATGGCAGAATCCAAGATGGCTGAGGCTATTTATAGGGCTGTGACATCACAGGGCTGACTGGCTGCTGATTGGCTGCATGCATGGCATTATGGGTGATCCAGCCTTCCCAGAGTTCCTTGCTCCATGTCCTCACTAGAGATGTCACGAACATAACATTTTACGTTGGTGAACGGAAAACGCGAACTTCCGCAAATGTTCGCAAACCGGGCGAACCGCCATAGACTTCAATAGGCAAGCGAATTTTAAAACCCACAGGGACTCTTTCTGGCCACAAAGCCACCTTCCTCCTCTGACTCCTCTTCTTAAGCCTCCTCTCTCTGCGTTGCCACAGGTCCAGCAATCGACGATGACAAGGCTGATGCTGGTGGTGATGGTGACCACAAATCTTCCTCTTCATGCTCATCTACGGCTTGATCCAGCACTCGTCGCAGGGCACGCTCCAGAAAAAACGCATATGGGATGAGGTCGATGATGTTGCCTTGGGTTTGACTGACAAGGGTTTGTCAACTCCGCAAAAGTACGCATGAGCCGACAGCCATTGTGCATGAGCATTTAGGCCAATAAATACCCAGCTCCGAAGAGGCCGTCCTCTTTTCTTTTAAATTAAAAAAATCTGTTCTTACAAGTTTAATCTCTGTTTCGTCCCCTATCAGGGGCCAGTGTATGGAATAGATTTTAGTAACAGGGAAATGGAAAAAGATGGTTGGTCGGTGCTCTTCCTTCCAATTTGGGGAACTGCGAGTGCGCCGTGCAATTTACTATGCCACCCTATATGAGTGGTGTGTTAAGTAGTACTATTCCTATCAGTTTAATCCCTGTTACGTCCCCTATTAGGGGACGTGTATCGAATAGATTTTAAGAACCGGGAGATGGAAAAAGATGGTTGGTCAGTCTTCTTCCTTCCAATTTGGGGCACTGCGCGTGTGCGCCGTGCATTGTACTGTGACATCCTATATGAGTGGTGTGTTAAGTAGTACTATTTCTATCAGTTTAACCCCTGTTACGTCCCCTATTAGGGGACGTTTATCGAATAGATTTTAGGAACCGGGAGATGGAAAAAGATGGTTGGTTGGTCCTCTTCCTTCCAATTTGGGGCACTGCGCGTGCGCCGTGCAATGTACTGTGACAACACACCACTTATATAGGGTGTCACAGTACATTGCACGGCGCATGCGCAGTGCCCCAAATTGAAAGGAAGAGGACCGACTAACCATCTTTTTCCATCTCTTGGTTCCTAAAATCAATTCGATACACGTCCCCTGATAGTGGACGTAACAGGGATTAAACTGATAGGAATAGTACTACTTCACACACCACTCATATAGGGTAAGTAGTATTTTTTTTATCAGTTTAATCCCCGTTACGTCCCCTATTAGGGGACGTGTATCAAATAGATTTTAGACAACCGCAAAGAGTTGTCAATAGTTGACACACTCATGACATAAATTTTATTCCTCTATGCGTCAATCTTGGTGTAGTGATGACTGTGCTCATGCGCACGTTTGGAAGATTGCAGGCGATGGCGGTTTTTCAAAGCCTATGGTCGTGCTGAGGTAGTTCAGTGACAGTTAAGTGACCCAGAAAACAATGATTCTGCAGTGTGGGCCCATTGTTGTCCTAGTAGGCTTTAATGATCACCTTAGATGATCACAAAGAAAATTAATGTTTTTTCTATGAAAAATTATCCAGCCGATCGCTTTTGGTCTGTTCACAATGAAGCAGCGACCTTATCATCAGGGGTGTGCCAACATTGCCAAAACACTCATAGAGGTGATTGCTTCATTGTGATACGCAAGCCCCTTCACCACAACAAGGTATCGATCACGAAGGGGAATTGACACATGTATGTGTCTTTTTTTTGTTTTGGTGAATTCTCTTGTCAGTGACAATACCTCCTGCTGCGCTAAAGGTCCTTTCTGACAGGACACTTGAAGCGGTGCAGGCTAGAAGTTCTATCGCAAATTGGGATAGCTCAGGCCACAGGTCAAGCCTGCACTCCTAATAGTCAACGAGTTCATCGCTCCTCAGAGTGTCGATATCTGCAGTTAAGGCGAGGTAGTCTACTACCTGACGGTCAAGTCGTTCTCTGAGGGTGGAACCAGAAGGGCTGTGGCGATGCGTAGGGCTTAAAAAGCTCCGCATGTCCTCCATCAACAACACGTCTGTAAAGCGTCCTGTCCTTGCCGGCGTGATCGTGGTAGGAGGAGGATTACTTTCACCTCTTCCCCTGTTAGATTCCTGTTGTGCTGTGACATCACCCTTATACGCTGTGTAAAGCATACTTTTGAACTTGTTTTGGAAGTGCTGCATCCTTTCCGACTTCCGGGAATTCGGTAACATTTCAGCCACTTTCTGCTTATACTGGGGGTCTAGTAGCGTGGCCACCCAGTACAGGTCATTCTCCTTCAGCCTTTTTATACTAGGGTCTCTGAACAGGCATGACAGCATGAAAGACCTCATTTGCACAAGGTTGGATGCCGAGCTACTCATCTCCCATTCCTCGTCCTCACTAATCTCATTGAAGGTCTGTTCTTCCCCCCAGTCACTTACAAAACCATGGGTCCCAGATAGGTGAAAACAATGAGCACCCTGGGATGCCTGCTGTGATTGGTCTTCCTACTGCTCAAAGCCACAATCGTCCTCTGACTCCTCTTCCTCAGACTCCTCTTTCAAAGTTGCCGCAGGTCCAGCAAGCGATGATGATAAGGCTGTTTCTGGTGGTGATGGTGACCACAACTTCTCCTCTTCCTCTTCACGCTCATCTACGGCCTGATCCAGCACTCTTCGCAGGGCACGCTCCAGGAAGAAAACAAATGATATGAGGTCGCAGATGGTGCCTTCGGTGTGACTGACTAGGTTTGTCACCTCCTCAAAAGGACGCATGAGCCTACAGGCATTACGCATAGGCGTACGTGGCAAAAAAATACCCAGCCCCGCAGAGGCTGTTCTAGCACCCCGGTCATAAAAATACCCGTTGACAGCTTTTTCTTGTTAGAGCAGGTGGTCGAACATTAGGAGTGTTGAATTTCAATGTGTCAAGTTTACCCAATGCGCAGTGTACGCGATATACCTGCCCTGACCGTGCTTTGCAGACTAGGTATCACTGGTCAGATGGACGCTTGCCCCAACACTGTGCCAGACATGCCATGACTTCCTTTTCCACAATAGAGTAGAGGTTGGGGATTGCATTTTGTTGAAAGAAAATTCGTCTGGGTACCTTCCACTGCGGTGTCCCAATAGCTACAAATTTTTTGAAGGCCTCAGACTCAAGCCAGCTGTCAGACGCTGGGCAAGGGGGTGACTCTGTGACATTGGCTTCTTAGGCTCAAACATTTCCTTGACAGACACCTGACTGTGGGCAGATGAGCAGGAACTGCTGAATGTGAGAGGTTGAGTGGCGGGTGGTTGTGAGGGGGCAAGGAGGACAGCAGTGGTTGATGTGGCTGAAAATGCTGGACTAGGAGGAGGATGGTGGCTTTGAGTTTGTGTGCTGCTTGTACTCATGTGTTGATCCCATAGGCACTTGTGATGTGAGATCATGTGCCTTCGCGAAGCAGTTGTACCTAGGTCGGTGTTGGACTTCCCACGAAACATTTTCTTTTGGCACAGGTTGCAAATGGCATCGCTGTTATCAGAGGCAGACACACACAAAAAAATGCCACACTGCTGAGCTTTGCAATGACGGCATTCTGGAGGTGGCAACAGCATGCGTTGATTGGCGTGCTGTCTGGCTGACCACGGGTGCCAATACATGCTGTCTGACTGTGCCACTAGCTCCTTGCAATGACCTCCCCCTGCTTCCAACTTGTCTCCTCCTCTCTGTCTCCCCATCTGAACTTTCACCCTGTTCTTCTTCTCTTCAAGCGGGCACCCACGTGACATCCACAGACACATCGTCATCATCAACCGCTTCACTTGTATCTGACAACTCAGCAAAGGAAGCAGCAGCGGGTACAACATCATCATCATCACACCGTACGTCCATGTGTGTAATGCTGCCTGACTGAGACATATCCTTGTTATCTACATCCTCTGGCAATAATGGTTGCGCATCACTCATTTCTTCCAACTGATGTGTAAATAAATCCTCTGACAGATCAAGTGAAGCGGCTGTGGTGCTAGTGTTGGTGGTGGCGGTGGGCGGGCAAGTGGTAACTTGAGAGGTGCCCGAAGCTGCGCTGGAGGAGGATGGTGTGTCAAGGTTCTGAGCAGAAGCTGTATAAGATTGGGTGTCCTGTGTAAGCCAGTCAACTATGTCCTCAGAATTTTTCGAGTTCAGAGTATGTGGCCTCTGAACACTGGGCATTATTCTAGGGCCAAAAGAAAATCACAGCACCACGACCACGACGGTCCCTGTGGGGAGGCCTGCCTCTACCTGTCATTTTTTTATTTTTATTAGTGGTACTATGCGTGCAAGGTACTGTGCCACCCTATATGAGTGGTGGACAGTGGGCACAGTACAGTCTGTGGGCCTGACACACACTGGCAGGCAACTGAAATTATATTAAAGGGTAAAAATTAAATGACTTTTTTATCTGCAAGGTACTGTGCCACCCTATATGAGTGGTGGGCAGTAGCACAGTACAGTCTGTGGGCCTGACACACACTGGCAGGCAACTAAAATTATATTAAACTGTAAAAATTAAATGACTTTTATCTGCAAGGTACTGTGCAACCCGATATGAGTGGTGGGTAGTGTTGAGCGAACAGTTCGAGCATAGTTTGGGTTCGTACCGAATTTTGGGGTGTTAGGGACACGGACCCGGACCCGAACATTTTCAAAAAAGTTCGCATTCGGGTCCGTTGTTCGGCGATTTCTTCCCACTTTCTGAAGGGCTGCACAGCAGCCAATCAGCTAGCGTTTTACTTCTTGCCCTAAGAAGCCATCACATCCATGCCTACTAATGGCATGGCTGTGATTGGCCAAGTGCAGCATGTGACCCAGCCTCTAATTAAGCTGGAGTCACGTAGCGCCGCACGTCACACTGCTCTGATTAGTGTAGGAAGAGGACGCAGCTTCTGTGAGGGTGAGATTAGGAAGGAAAAAGTCAGCAAAAACACCTAATGAAGTGACCGATCTACAGCTGTGAATCATTCAACTTCTGCTAGTTAATTGCTTACTGGTTTTTAGGCTGCACAGAGCATTTTTCTGTCACTTTTTTTCTAGAGTGATCGGCGGCCATTTTGTGACTTGTGGTGCACCAGCACAAGCTGCCACCAATTCCATCAATCCATCAATAATAGTTTTTTTTTTTTTTTTTGCTATATCCAACATCAGGGGCTTGGCTGTGCTTATTGTCACCCCAAGAAACTCAGGATAGAAATTTCTATATTTTATTAAGGGGTTAAATTCAATTGCCGGAATAGCAATCCCCTAAATCTGGTGTCCCAGCAGTGGCTGGCAAAGTATAATAGTGTCCGGCAAAGGATATATTTTGTTCTGGGTGAAATTCAATTGCCAACATAGCAATACCGTAAATCAGTGGTTTCAGCTGTGGCTGGCAAAGTTAAATGGTGTCCTGCAAACGATATATTTTGTTCTGGGGTAAAATTCAATTGCCAAAATAACAATACCATAAATCAGTGGTTTGAGCTGTGGCTGGCCAAGTTTCATAGTGTCCGGCAATAGATATATTTTGTTCTGGGGTGAAATTCAATTGCCAACATAGCAATACCGTAAATCAGTGGTTTCAGCTGTGGCTGGCAAAGTTAAATGGTGTCCTGCAAAGGATATATTTTGTTCTGGGGTGAAATTCAATTGCCAAAATAACAATACCATAAATCAGTGGTTTGAGCTGTGGCTGGCCAAGTTTCATAGTGTCCGGCAATAGATATATTTTGTTCTGGGGTGAAATTCAATTGCTAAAATAGCAATACCGTGAACCTGGTGTTCCAGCTGTTGCAGGCCTAGTTTAAATCTGTCCGCAATAGGGTACATTTTTTTCTGGGGTGAAATTCAATTGCCAAAATAGCAATACCCTAAATCTAGTGTTCCAGCTGTGACTGGACAAGTTTAATAGTATCCGTCAAAGGATAGATTTTGTTCTGGGGTAAAATTCAATTGCCAACATAGCAATACCATAAATCAGTGGTTTCAGCTGAGGCTGGCCAAGTTTAATAGTGTCCTGCAAAGGGTATATTTTGTTCTGGGGTGAAATTCAATTGCCAAAATAGCAATACCATAAATCAGTGGTTTCAGCTGTGGCTGGCCAAGTTTAATATTGTCCTGCAAAGTATATATTTTGTTCTGGGGTGTAATTCAATTGCCAAAATAGCAATACCATACATCAGTGGTTTCAGCTGTAGCTGTCCAAGTTTAATAGTGTAAAGCAAAGAATTTATTTTTTCTGGGGTGAAATTCAATTGTCAAAATAGCAATACCGTAAATCTGGTGTCCCAGCAGTGGCTGGCCAAGTTTAATAGTGTACGGCAAAGGATATATTTTGTTTATGGGTTGACATTCAAATGCCAGAATAGCAATACCGTAAATCAGTGGTTTCAGCTGTGGCTGGCAAAGTTAAATGGTGTCCTGCAAAGGATATATTTTGTTCTGGGGTGAAATTCAATTGCCAAAATAACAATACCATAAATCAGTGGTTTGAGCTGTGGCTGGCCAAGTTTCATAGTGTCTGTCAATAGATATATTATTGTTCTGCGGTGAAATTCAGTTGCTAAAATAGAAATACCATGAAACTGGTGTTCCAGCTGTTGCAGGCCTAGTTTAAATCTGTCCGTAATAGGGTATATTTTTTCTGGGGTGAAATTCAATTGCCAAAATAGCAATACCATAAATCTAGTGGTTTCAGCTGTGACTGGACAAGTTTAATAGTATCCTGTCAAAGGATAGATTTTGTTCTAGGGTGAAATTCAATTGCCAACATAGCAATACCATAAATCAGTGGTTTCAGCTGAGGCTGGCCAAGTTTAATAGTGTCCTGCAAAGGGTATATTTTGTTCTGGGGTGAAATTCAATTGCCAAAATAGCAATACCATAAATCAGTGGTTTCAGCTGTGGCTGGCCAAGTTTAATATTGTCCTGCAAAGTATATATTTTGTTCTGGGGTGTAATTCAATTGCCAAAATAGCAATACCATACATCAGTGGTTTCAGCTGTAGCTGTCCAAGTTTAATAGTGTAAAGCAAAGAATTTATTTTTTTCTGGGGTGAAATTCAATTGTCAAAATAGCAATACCGTAAATCTGGTGTCCCAGCAGTGGCTGGCCAAGTTTAATAGTGTACGGCAAAGGATATATTTTGTTTATGGGTTGACATTCAAATGCCAGAATAGCAATACCGTAAATCAGTGGTTTCAGCTGTGGCTGGCAAAGTTAAATGGTGTCCTGCAAAGGATATATTTTGTTCTGGGGTGAAATTCAATTGCCAAAATAACAATACCATAAATCAGTGGTTTGAGCTGTGGCTGGCCAAGTTTCATAGTGTCCGGCAATAGATATATTTTGTTCTGGGGTGAAATTCAATTGCTAAAATAGCAATACCGTGAACCTGGTGTTCCAGCTGTTGCAGGCCTAGTTTAAATCTGTCGCAATAAGGTTCATTTTCTGAGTAATAATAGTGTCCGGCAAAGGATATATTTTGTTCTGGGGTGAAATTCAATTGCCAACATAGCAATACCGTAAATCAGTGGTTTCAGCTGTGGCTGGCAAAGTTAAATGGTGTCCTGCAAGCGATATATTTTGTTCTGGGGTAAAATTCAATTGCCAAAATAACAATACCATAAATCAGTGGTTTGAGCTGTGGCTGGCCAAGTTTCATAGTGTCCGGCAATAGATATATTTTGTTCTGGGGTGAAATTCAATTGCCAACATAGCAATACCGTAAATCAGTGGTTTCAGCTGTGGCTGGCAAAGTTAAATGGTGTCCTGCAAAGGATATATTTTGTTCTGGGGTGAAATTCAATTGCCAAAATAACAATACCATAAATCAGTGGTTTGAGCTGTGGCTGGCCAAGTTTCATAGTGTCCGGCAATAGATATATTTTGTTCTGGGGTGAAATTCAATTGCTAAAATAGCAATACCGTGAACCTGGTGTTCCAGCTGTTGCAGGCCTAGTTTAAATCTGTCCGCAATAGGGTACATTTTTTCTGGGGTGAAATTCAATTGCCAAAATAGCAATACCCTAAATCTAGTGTTCCAGCTGTGACTGGACAAGTTTAATAGTATCCGTCAAAGGATAGATTTTGTTCTGGGGTAAAATTCAATTGCCAACATAGCAATACCATAAATCAGTGGTTTCAGCTGAGGCTGGCCAAGTTTAATAGTGTCCTGCAAAGGGTATATTTTGTTCTGGGGTGAAATTCAATTGCCAAAATAGCAATACCATAAATCAGTGGTTTCAGCTGTGGCTGGCCAAGTTTAATATTGTCCTGCAAAGTATATATTTTGTTCTGGGGTGTAATTCAATTGCCAAAATAGCAATACCATACATCAGTGGTTTCAGCTGTAGCTGTCCAAGTTTAATAGTGTAAAGCAAAGAATTTATTTTTTTCTGGGGTGAAATTCAATTGTCAAAATAGCAATACCGTAAATCTGGTGTCCCAGCAGTGGCTGGCCAAGTTTAATAGTGTACGGCAAAGGATATATTTTGTTTATGGGTTGACATTCAAATGCCAGAATAGCAATACCGTAAATCTGGTGTCCCAGCAGTGGCTGGACAAGTTTCATAGTGTCTGTCATAGGATATATTATTTTCTGCAGTGAAATTCAGTTGCAAAAATAGAAATACAATAAAACTGTTGTTCCAGCTGTTGCAGGCTTCGTTTAAATCTGTCCGTAAAAGGGTATATTTTTTTCTGGGGTGAAATTTAATTGCCGAAATAGCAATACCATATATCAGTGGTTTCAGCTGTGGCTGGCCAAGTTTAATAGTGTCCTGCAAAGGATATATTTTGTTCTAGGGTGAAATTCAATTGTCAAAATAGCAATACCATAAATCAGTGGTTTCAGCTGTGGCTGGCCAAGTGTTAATCAGTCCGTAAAAGGGTATATTACGCTCAAGGTGTATATACAAGTGCTGAGAGGGTCATCCTCAATAACTTCACACGCTACCGTGGATCTCCAAGTGTAAATCTGTCCCTAAAAGGATACCCTTCATCCAGGGCCTAAATACTAGCTCTTCAATTGATATTCCCCTAAATCAGTGGTTACTGCTGTGCCTGGATTAGTGTAAGACGGTACATAAATAAATAGTCAGATAGTGTAAGGTGCCTGTAAAAAAAAGGCCTGAATTTGAAATCGATACATTGGGCCAAATTTTTTTTTTCTTATTGTGGTGCTTGGTGAACAGTAACAATGACGAAAACATCTATTAAGGGACGCAGACGTGGTCGTGGTGGTGTTAGTGGACCTTCTGGTGCTGGGAGAGGACGTGGCCATTCTGCCACACGTCCTAGTGAACCTACTACCTCAGGTTCCAGTACCCGCCAGAATTTACAGCGATATTTGTTGGGGCCCAATGCCGTTCTAAGGATGGTAAGGCCTGAGCAGGAACAGGTGCTAGTCAATTGGGTGGCCGACAGTGGATCCAGCACGTTCACAACATTATCTCCCACCCAGTCTTGTGCAGAAAGCGCACAGGTGGCGCATGAAAACTAAGCCCATCAGTCTGTCACATCACCCCCATGCATATCAGGTAAACTGTCTGAGCCTCAAGTTATGCAGTAGTCTCTTATGCTGTTTGAAGACTCTGCTGGCAGGGTTTCCCAAGGGAATCCACCTAGCCCTTCCCCAGTGGTGGAAGACATAGAATGCACTGATGCACAACCACTTATGTTTCCTGATGATGAGGACATGGGAATACCACTTCATCGGAGTCCGCACGTCTCTGATGATGACGAAACACAGGTGCCAACTGCTGCGTCTTTCTGCAGTGTGCAGACCGAACAGGAGGTCAGGGAGGAAGACTGTGTGGCAGAAGATGCAGGGGACGATGAGGTCCTAGACCTCACATGTAATGAAGGTCGTGCCACTGACTTTCATAGTTCAGAGGAAGAGGCAGTGGTGAGACCGAGCCAACAGCGTAGCAAAAGAGGGAGCAGGGGGCAAAAGCAGAACAGCCGCCGCCAAGAGAGTTCGCCTGCTACTGGCAACCGCCACCAGGGACCGAGCACCCCAAAGGCAGCTTCAAGGAGTTCCCTGGCATGGCACTTCTTTAAACAATGTGCTGACGACAAGATCCGAGTGGTTTGCATGCTGTGCCATCAGAGCCTGAAGCGAGGCATTAACGTTCTGAACCTTAGCACAACCTGCATGACCAGGCATCTACATGCAAAGCATGAACTGCAGTTGAGTAAACACCTTAAATACATGGAACTCGCTCAGGCTCCCCCTGCTCCCTCTTCTGCTGCCGCCTCGGCCTCTTCCTCCGCCTCAGGAGGAATGTTGGCACCTGCCACCCACCAAACGGAGGATGTGCCACCACCACCACCACCTGCATCACCAAGCATCTCCACCATGTTACACAGTAGCGTTCAGCTTTCCATCTCACAAACCTTGGAGAGAAAGCGTAAATTCCCACCTAGCCACCCTTGAGCACTGGTCCTGAATGCCAGCATTTCTAAACTTTGAAATGCTGTCATTCAGGTTGGTGGACACAGACAGCTTCAAACAGCTGATGGCGATGGCTGTCACACAGTATGTTGTTCCCAGCCGCCACTACTTCTCTAGGACAGCCGTGCCTTCCCTGCACAACCAAGTATCTGATAAAATCAAGTGTGCACTGCTCATCGCCATCTGTGGCAAGGTCCACCGAACCACAGATATGTGGACCAGTAAGCACGGCCAGGGACGCTATATCTCCCTAACTGCACACTGGGTAAATGTGGTGGCGGCTGGGCCCCAGGCAGAGAATTCTTTGGCACACGTCCTTCCGCTGCCAAGGATCGCAGTGCATCATTTTTTGCCTCCTGTAGCCTCCTCCTTCTACTCAGCTTCCTCCTCCTCTGCTTCCACCTGCTCATCCAGTCAGCCACACATCTTCACCACCAACTTCAGCACAGCCTGGTGTAAACGTCAGCAGGCCATTCTGAAACTCATATGTTTTGGGGGACAGGCCCCACACTGCTCAGGAGTTGTGGCGGGGTATTGAACAACAGACCGACGAGTGGTTTCTGCCGGTGGGCCTCAAGCCAGGCCTGGTGGCGTGCGATAATTGGCGAAATCTCGTCGCAGCTCTGGGACTAGCCGGTTTGACTCACATCCCTTGCCTGGCGCATGTGCTGAATTTGGTGGTGCAGAAGTTCATTCACAACTACCCCGACATGTCAGAGCTGCTGCATAAAGTGCGGGCCGTCTGTGCGCGCTTCCGGCGTTCACATCCTCCAGCTGCTCGCCTGTCTGCGCTATATCATAGCTTCGGCCTTCCCGCTCACCACCTCATATGCGACGTGCCCACCAGGTGAATCTCCACCTTGTACATGCTGGCCAGACTGTGCAAGCAGCAGCTGGCTATAGTGGAGTTTCAGCTGCAGCACCCACGGGTGAGTCGCTCAGCGGAACAGCAGCACTTCACCCCCAATGACTGGGTCTCCATGCGAGACCTGTATGCCCTGTTTCGAGTACTCCACCAACATGGCCAGTGGCGATGACGCCGTTATCAGTGTTACAATACCACTTCTATGTCTATGAGGAGGTGGCCCAGGAGGAGGAGAAGGATGAGGGGTCATTTGTAGCACTTTCAGGCCAGTCTTTTAGAAGTGCCTCAGAGGGAGGTTTTTTGCAACAGCAGAGGCCGGGTAAAAATGTGGCCAGCCAGGGCCCTCTACTGGAGGACGAGGTGGAGGAGGATGAGAATGAGGATGAAGCAGGTTCACAGCGGGGCGGCACCCAACACAGCTCAGGCCCATCACTGGTGCGTGGCTGGGGGGATACAGAGGACGATGACGATTCGCCTCCCACAGAGGACAGCTTGTCCTTACCTCTGGGCAGCCTGGCACACATGAGCGACTACATGCCTGCTGCAGTGCCTGCGCAACGACAGCAGAGTTTCCCACATTTTAACGTGTGCGGACTACTGGGTTGCCACCCTGCTGGATCCCCGGTACAAAGACAATGTGCCCACCTTACTTCCTGCACTGGAGCGTGATAGGAAGATGCGCGAGTACAAGCGCACCCTGGTAGAAGCGCTCCTGAGATCATTCCCAAATGTCACAGGGGAACAGGTGGAAGCCCAAGGCGAAGGCAGAGGAGGAGCAAGAGGTCGCCAACGCAGCTGTGTCACGGCCAGCTCCTCTGAGGGCAGGGTTAGTATGGCAGAAATGTGGAAAAGTTTTGTCTCCACGCCACAGCTAACTGCACCACCACCTGATACGGAACGTGTTAGTAGGAGGCAGCATTTCACTAACATGGTTAAACAGTATGTCTGCACACCTCTCCACATACTGACTGATGGTTCGGCCGCATTCAACGTCTGGGTCTCCAAATTGTCCACGTGGCCAGAGTTAGAATTTTATGCCTTGGAGGTGTTGGCCTGCCCGGCGGCCAGCGTTTTGTCTGAACGTGTATTCAGCACGGCAGGGGGCGTCATTACTGACAAACGCAGCCGCCTGTCCACAGCCACCGTGGACAAGCTGACGTTCATAAAAATGAACCAGGCATGGATCCCACAGGACCTGTGCCTCCCTTGTGCAGAATAGACGTTTATAACTGCCTCCCCCTCAACCATGCATTCTTGTACTCCGGGGCACTTCTTTATTGAATCCTCATTTTTTTAACTTTACCATGTTCTTGCGGTGCAACCAAAAGTTGAATGAACCTCTCCTCAATCTGGGCGCCGGGGCCTAAATAACTGAAAGTGGCCTGTTACAATGGTGGGTGACATGAAGCCTGAACCTCTGCCATGCAAACTCTCTCGTCTGTCTGGGTGCCGTGGGCTAAATATCTGGAAGTGGCCTTCCCCAGTGGTTGATGATATGACGCCTTTTTCCTTGCTGTGGACCGCTCTCCTCTGTCTGGGTGCTGGGGCCTAAATAACTGAAAGTGGCCTTCTCCAGTGGTGGGTGATATGATGCATGATTCCTTGCTGTGTGACCTCTCTCCTCTGTCTGGGTGCTGGGGCGTAAATAACTGAAAGTGGCCTTCTCCAGTGGTGGATGATATGACGCATGATTCCTTGCTGTGGGTCCTCTCTCCTCTGTCTGGGTTCTGGGGCCTAAATAACTGAAAGTGGCCTTCTCCAGTGGTGGGTGATATGACGCATGATTCTCTGCTATGGGACCTCTCTCCAATTGATATTGGTTAATTTTTATTTATTTTATTTTAATTCATATTCATTCCCTATCCACTTTTGTTTGCAGGGCATTTACCTACATTTTGCTGCCTTTTTCAGCCCTTTAGCCCTTTCCTGGACTATTTTACAGCCTTTTTAGTGCCCAAAAGTTCTGGTCCCCATTGACTTCGGGTTTGGGATGAAGTTCGGGTCGAGTTCGGATCTCGAACCCGAACATTTTCGGGAAGTTTGGCTGAACTTCTCGAACCCGAACATCCAGGTGTTCGCTCAACTCTAGTGGTGGGCACTGGCAGTGGGCACAGTACAGTCTGTGGGCCTGACACACACTGGCAGGCAACTGAAATTATATTAAAGGGTAAAAATGAAATGGCTTTTTTTATCTGCAAGGTACTGTGCCACCCTATATGAGTGGTGGGCAGTGGGCACATTACCGTCTGTGGGCCTGATTCTTACATGTATAAAGCTCTCCTAGGCATTCTTTCTTGCGGGTGCACGTCCCCCAGGGATGGTAAATAAGTCCCTGTATTCACATCAATGCAGTAAAGAAAAGAAAAAAAAAAACAGAGACAGCACGTCCAATGCCAATGGTGATTTAATCCGGCTGCTACGTTTCGGGTTTCACATCAGTCTTTTTTAAGCAATTCTTGAAAAAGGCTGATGTGAAGGCCGAAACGTACCATCCGGATTAAACCACAATAAGCATTGGACGTGCTGTCTCCGTTTTTTTCTTTTCGTTTTTTTCTTTTCTTTTCTGCAGTCTGTGGGCCTGACACACACTGGCAGGCAACTGAAATTATATTAAAGTGTAAAAATTAAATGACTTTTATATCTGCAAGGGACTGTGCCACCCTATATGAGTGGTGGGCAGTGGGCACAGTACAGTCTGTGGGTCTGACACACACTGGCAGGCAACAGAAATTACAAACCGGATTCCAAAAAAGTTGGGACACTAAACAAATTGTGAATAAAAACTGAATGCAATGATGTGGTGATGGCAAATGTCAATATTTTATTTGTAATAGAATCAAACGTTTAATCCGAGTAAATGTATAATTTTAAAGGAAAAATATGTTGATTCAAAATTTCACGGTGTCAACAAATCCCCAAAAAGTTGGGACAAGTAGCAATAAGAGGCTGGAAAAAATAAATTTGAGCATAACGTAGAGCTGGAAGACCAATTAACACTAATTAGGTCAATTGGCAACATGATTGGGTATAAAAAGAGCTTCTCAGAGTGGCAGTGTCTCTCAGAAGCCAAGATGGGTAGAGGATCACCAATTCCCACAATGTTGCGCAGAAAGATAGTGGAGCAATATCAGAAAGGTGTTACCCAGCAAAAAATTGCAAAGACTTTGCATCTATCATCATCAACTGTGCATAATATCATCCGAAGATTCAGAGAATCTGGAACAATCTATGTGCGTAAGGGTCAAGGCCGTAAAACCATACTGGATGCCCGTGATCTCCGGGCCCTTAAACGACACTGCACCACAAACAGGAATGCTACTGTAAAGGAAATCAGAGAATGGGCTCAGGAATACTTCCAGAAACCATTGTCAGTGAACACAATCCACCGTGCCATCCGCTGTTTCCAGCTGAAACTCTACAGGGATCAATTTAAAATGGAGTGTGGCAAAATGGAAGACTGTTCTATGGTCAGACGAGCCACGATTCGAAGTTCTTTTTGGAAATCTGGGACGCCATGTCATCCGGACCAAAGAGGACAAGGACAACCCAAGTTGTTATCAACGCTCAGTTCAGAAGCCTGAATCTCTGATGGTATGGGGTTGCATGAGTGCGAGTGGCATGGGCAGCTTGCATGTCTGGAAAGGCACCATCAATGCAGAAAAATATATTCAGGTTCTAGAACAACATATGCTCCCATCCAGACGTCATCTCTTTCAGGGAAGACCCTGCATTTTTCAACAAGATAATGCCAGATCAAATTCTGCATCAATCACAACATCATGGCTGCGTAGGACAAGGATCCGAGTACTGAAATTGCCAGTCTGCAGTCCAGATCTTTCACCTATAGAGAACATTTGGCGCATCATTAACAGGAAGGTGCAACAAAGGAGGCCCAAGGCGATTGAACAGTTAGAGGCCTGTATTAGACAAGAATGGGAGAGTATTCCTATTTCTAAACTTGAGAAACTGGTCCCCAGACGTCTGTTGAGTGTTGTAAGAAGAAGGGGAGATGCCACACAGTGGTGAAAATGGCCTTGTCCCAACTTTTTGGGGATTTGTTGACACCATGAAATTCTGAATCAACATATTTTTCCCTTAAAATGGTACATTTTCTCAGTTTAAACTTTTGTTCCGTGATTTATGTTCTATTCTGAATAAAATATTAGAAGTTGGCACCTCCACATCATTGCATTCAGTTTTTATTCACGATTTGTATAGTGTCCCAACTTTTTTGGAATCCGGTTTGTATATTAAAGTGTAAAAATTAAATTACTTTTTTATCTGCAAGGTACTGTGCCACCAGATATGAGTGGTGGCCAGTGGGCACAGTACAGTTAATGGGCCTGACACGCACTGGCAGGCAACTGAAATTATATTAAAGGGTAAAAATTTAATGACTTTTTATCTGCAAGGTACTGTGCCACCCTATATGAGTGGTAGGCAGTGGGCACAGTACAGTCTGTTGGCCTGACACACACTGGCAGGCAACTGAAATTATATTAAAGGGTAAAAATGATATCACTTTTTTATCTGCAAGGTACTGTGCCACCCGATATGAGTGGTGGGCACTGGCAGTCGGCACAGTACAGTCTGTTGGCCTGACACACACTGGTAGGCAACTGAAATTATATTAAAGGGTAAAAATTAAATGACTTATCTGCAAGGTACTGGGTCACCCTATATGAGGGGTGTGCACACAGTACAGTCTGTGGGCCTGCAGCCTCTCACACACCTGCAGGCAACTGCAATATATATATAAAAAAAAAAAAAAGAAGACTGACGTACCAGCCCTAAAAAGGGCTTTTTGGGGTGATCTCAGGACGCTGTCCTTACAGCAGATGAGTCTTTGAGGACTGGAGTGGACACAGAACACTGGCCTAGCTAACGCTTTCCCTATTAATTCGGCAGCAGCACCACTCTCCCTGCTCTAACTAACACTGCAGCTTCAGAATGAATCTAAGATGGATGCTGTCCTTGCTTTTTAATAGGAGGTGGGAGGGTCTGGGAGGGAGGGTATGCCGATTGGCTGGAATGTGTCTGCTGACTGTGAGGTACAGGGTGAAGCGATGTTCGCCAGGAACTGTTCTCCGGCGAATAGTTCGGGACATCTCTAGTCCTCACACGTGCAGCAGCCATTTTAGGAAAAAATGTGACTTGTTACCACGAATCGTGAGGAAATTTGGCTGCGGTGCGAATCAAATTTTCCTGAAATTCGGATCGTATTCCACTCCGTCAGCTTTGATTCGCTCATCTCTAGGTACCTTTTAAAATAAATATGCTGTTTAATCTACAGGCAGTGCGTTATGGAACAGGAAGAGCTGAGCAGATTAATGTTTTTTTTGTAGGGAAAGACTTAGCATACTTGTAACTTATTGATGTAAAACCTTGCTCTGTCTATTCCAGTGGGGTCTCACTCTATGCTTGAGTCTTCTTTGTATGAGCATGTATACAGACAGAGAAGACAATCACTGATTAGTACCACCCACTGGACTGCTAAACCCAAAATGATCAGAGATCCCCATTTGACCTGCAGCCCCCCATTAGAACACCATTAGACCTCCAGGCCCCCATATCAGACCCCATTAGACTTACAGACTCCCATTCGACTTACAGACCCCCAATCAGAACCCCATATCAGATAACAACATTGCACCTGAGTAATAGGACAGAGGTATAGAAATAAGCCTTATAAATTCAGCTGTGTGCATTTTGGTGAAATACAGTGCTCAATGCAGAATTATACTGTGGGCCCTGTAGCTTTACGTAGAGAGCTATATTATGAACTGATTTTTATAAAATATAATCAAACCTCAAATCAGACTGTAAAATAAAATATTAATTTATCTCTCCTACGCCACCACTCTCCAGGTCTTGCGATCTCCCTGCTCTCTTCTCTAGGCCCGCGCTGCACAGTCACTTGACTGACTGCAGCGTCAGGTCACAGTGTGCTCTGTATGTCCTGATGCTGTAGGCAGCCAGGACACAGCAGCACGGTCCCTGAGAAGAGCAAGCAGG
This sequence comes from Bufotes viridis, assembly GCA_033119425.1. Taxonomy (NCBI): domain Eukaryota; kingdom Metazoa; phylum Chordata; class Amphibia; order Anura; family Bufonidae; genus Bufotes; species Bufotes viridis. The sequence continues at coordinate 143,922,448 of CM065592.1, read as the reverse complement.
AGGAAAGGTAAGTACAGCGCTCACAGCACTTCACTCCCCTGCCTCCTGCAGACTAGTGAGCGTTTTCATTTTAACATGATATGAGTCCTTTAAGAGTCAACATAATTCCATTAGCTCTTCCAGTCCACCTCCATCCCTTCAAATCTGTCAGGTTGGTTTGGTATTCCTGTTGTTTATGAGTTATTTTTGCGTTCAATAAAAAAGCAGCTAAAGTTACATGAAAGTGGAGAAAGTCAAAGAAGAGTACATTTTTATAGGAGCCAAAAGAAATAAAATCTAACACCTGAATCTATTTGAAAGTGTGTGTTATTTTATCTGGGTTATAAACAAATTGTGGAGTAAGGTGCATTGACATGACTGCATAAGCGGGGCTTTAAACTCTGCATGGTAATGTAAGCGACTGGCATAATCCTAAACATTTAAGGAATAAAGTTAACATCCCAAAGGAATTTCCAACTGTTCTCATTTATTATGTGAATCGCACAAAATATGTTCAAATAGTCTTGTATATCAATTTTATATGAATTGATATGGTGTTTAACAGACTGACAATTAGTGAATAATTTCATAACATAGCTTAACCTAGCTGACATGATCAATGAACTGTGCTGCAATGAGAAGTTCAAGTCTATTACTCAGACTATATTTAAAGAATATTGTGGTAATTGATATGATCTTTTAAATGCGATATGAAGAGGGATTTGTGAAGTTTCAGTGATTCTCTGCTTTAATTAAATTTAATAAATCAGCTATGATCTTGACATGTCCATCCCAAACACATCAGATCTCATGTCAATTAAAAGGGGTTGCGCCATTAGATGTTATTTTAGTATAATTCAGCATGAAAAACTAGTAACTTGTGTATTCTACTTTCTGTTACAAAAATGATCCACTTGTGAGATTTTCTTTACTTCATTTTAATGGTACCTCCTCTTTTTTAAAGTAAATGGTAAAGTGAATGTGCTTGTCAATCTACTGAAGTGGTCACACATGCTCAGTTCCATCCTTCAACAGGTACCAGCCATGTCTACTGTTAAAGGCCTCATGCACACGACAGTATTTTGTGCACCGTATACTGGCAGTTTTTTCAGTTCAGTATACTGAACCAGTCACTACAATATGTTTGCAAAAAATAATGAAGTGTCTCTGTATGCCTTCCATTTCCGTTTTTCCATTTTTCTGTTCAGTTTAAATTTAGAACATGTCCTATTCTTGTCTGCAAATCACGTTCAGTAGTTCCATTCAAGTCAATGGGTCCGCAAAAAAAACGGAAAGCATACAGAAAGGCATCCGTATGTTTTCCGTATCCGTTCCATTTTTGCTGAACAATCTATTGAAAATTTTAAGACCAGCCCAATTTTTATTATGGAATTACTGTATACTGTATATGCAATACGGAAAAATGGAACAGCGCAACTGAAATGGAAACACAACGGAAACTAAAAACGAAACCACTGATCCGTTATAAACGGACCGCAAAAAACTGAAAAAGCCATACGGTCGTGTGCAAGAGGCCAAAAGCTGTGACAGTTAAAGGGAAAGAATTGCAGCAGAAAAGACACCTTTCTGAGAACGAACATACCCCCCCAGCCTGAAGAAAATCTAGCAGAGCAATGAATGAGGGGAACTCTGGAGCTATATGAGGTACAGGACAGATTTGATTATAAAATTGATTGTCAAGCACTATATTTTGTCTGATTTTCATTTTTGACCTCAATCTTGGCATAACATCTTTAAGTCTCTAAATACAGTACTTTACAGTGAACAGCAGGAGCAGTATAGCATGGAACACTCAAGGCTGTCTATAGGTAGTAATAGCAATAGAAGTACTAGTAGTGATAGTGGCGGAAGATGCTTTATGTTATTGGTGGTGGCAGTAGGGGATTAACAGCTAGGAACAGGAGTAGCTGAGGCAGCTTCGGCTGCAGCAGCAGCCTTATGGTACATGTTGGCAGAAAGGCAGTAGCATCATGAAAGCAGCACGATGACAGCGGCGGCAGCAACGTGAATGTAGTAGGGTCGCAGCAGTTTCATGATGGAGGCGGTGGCAGCAGCCGTAAGGAACTTGATGGTCGACAGGTCACATTAGAGGTATGATGGAGGTGGCAGCAGCCGTACAGAACTTGATGGTAGGCAGACAGCAACATTGGCAAGATGGAGCACAGCCAGCAAGGTGAGATCTGCTCATTGGAAGCAACCAGAGGAGTGTGAAAATCCTCCTGAATCCAGGCTTGGTTCATTTTGACAAAAGTGATGTTTTGGACACGGGCGGAGGACAACTCAGTGGCGCTGAAAACCCTCTCCAAGATGATAATGAAAGCTGGGCAAGAAAGAAGAAAGAGCATGCTATGCCAATTCGGGCCACTGTTCCAGTCTGCGTGCCCAGAAATCCATGGGGTCAGGGAACAGGGTATGCAACAGAGACCAGGGGTCCCATCAGAAATTTTGGGGCCCCTTACACAGCTCAAGGCCTGCCCCCCCAACGTGGCCCGTTACTACTCTGCCCCTTTGAAATCCATCCTGACTCCGCCTCCCAGCCCCCCCTCCACTCCCAATTTCATTATTTTTTTTACAACTACAAAGACAGTAAAAACTGGTAATCAGTTAAAGCTGGTATGCTGTAACTTGTAGTTAATGTCTTATGGCACGCTGAAAATTGTAGTTAACACTTTATGGCACGCTGGGGATTGGAGTTATCACTTTACGGCATGTTGGGGGTTGTAGTTAACACTATGGTATGCTGAGACTTGTTGACGCCTTGAGGCACGCTGGGGATTGGAGTTATCGCTTTACGGCAGGCTGGGACTTGTAGTTAACACTTTATGGTACACACGGACTTGTAGTTAACACTGTGGTATGCCGAGACTAGTAGTTGACACTTTACGGTATGCTGGGGCTTGGATTAGGAGTTATCGCTTTATGGCCTGCTGGGGCTTTTAGTTAGCATTTTTCAATGTCTAATCATAGTTTATAAGAACTAGGGGGGAAGTGAGGCAGTCAATAAGATTGCAACTACAAATTCTGACCTTATTGTTACAATACCGTTATCATAATACAAAAAAACTAGAGACCCTATTAAGGGAGGGTTCCATAGCAACAAAAAAACTTTGCTCAATTGAGCTCAATTCATCACTTTTACCCTTAATATTTAAATCAGTAAAACTTCACTTTTATTAGTAGTTCTCTAAAAATGTTTGTGAGTTTTGACACACTTGTTAAAACTACTGCTCGAATTTGCACACTGCTATCGCACAGGTTGCTAGTGGTAACGGAGGGTGTGCACTACCCTCCTAACCTTCCCACAAGTTTGCAATCAGTGTATAACTACCTGCCTGACTAATCCTGCAGGGTACTCGGTGCTGTGAACATACACCCTAAAGTGAATAACTGTTTCCTACTGTTTCCTACTCAGTGTTTAGCAACTTGAGCAGAGCTAAAACCAACAGATTCTGTCCCCCAACATGTTTCACCAGATAAACTGGCGTCTTCAGGGAAAGGACAGACTTGAAACACCATGCTGAACACTCCTATTTATAGTTTGTAATCCTATAATTGGCCAATAGTACCATTGGCATTAGACTGACAGTTTAAAGAGCCAGTGAACTGGTCAGGTTTAAATTTATTGGTTGAATCATTGGATGCCTGCCAGATAACGTGCTGCGCAGACCCAAGCTGCGCAAACACTTATTCCACACTCAAGTTGGATGACTGGTTATTGAGTAACTACCAGATAATGTGCTGCGCAGACCCTTGCTGCGCTAACACTTATTCTGTAGTCAGGTAAAAGCTACTCACTATATATGAATCACCCAGCAGCCCCTGCCAAGTCTGCCACACTGCGACTACACAAGCGCTGATACCACTAGTTCTTACATACTACCAACATGGACGATCCCCTGTTTACACACATATAATCAGGGGCAAAGCATGTAGAGGATATAAAAAAAAAAAAAAAATAAAATATATAAAAAAATTAAAAAGATAAAAAAATAAAATAAAATAAAATAAAAAATAAATAAATAAATAAATTTTTTTTATATCCCCGTCCATAGTACTAAATGCACCGGACCTGGTTGCAAAACATTGTAATGTCGGAGTATATCATCCTTAATAGGTACAGGCTTAATTACCAAGGTATCAGACACAAGGGGCAACATAATAACCAAGCGCGTCTAGATACATCAAGACGCGCCTGGGTCCCTCAGATAGTGGGCACAAGCTTAAAGGGAATCTGTCACCAGGTTTGAGCCCTGTCAGCTAAACATATGCTGACGTTCAGGGTCTCATTAGCATGCCTAATATGGGCTCATCTAAACAAATGGTAGCGTTATTTTGTCAAAAAACAGGTTTAACTAACCTGTCAATCACACATATAAGGAGCCCAAGGGGAGGTCCAGCGATGCAGGGTGCCCGGCCGCAGACATCGCTGTATGTGGCCAGCGCCGCCTCCTAATGCTCCGTGCCGCCTCTCCCTCCCCCTCCTCCTGCTGTAAGCGCTGGCTCGTACGCACACGGCGCGTGCGCACTTCACTTGAAGAAGCCGATCCAAGAAGTCCGCACGGGTGCATGCCTGTGCGCACGTGCGGACTTCTTGGATCGGCTTCTTCAAGTGAAGTGCGCACGCGCCGTGTGCGTATGAGCCAGCGCTACAGCAGGAGGAGGGGAAGGGAGAGGCGGCACGGAGCATTAGGAGGCGGCGCTGGCCACATACAGTGATGTCTGCGGCCGGGCACCCTGCATCGCTGGACCTCCCCTTGGGCTCCTTATATGTGTGATTGACAGGTTAGTTAAACCTGTTTTTTGACAAAATAACGCTACCATTTGTTTAGATGAGCCCATATTAGGCATGCTAATGAGACCCTGAACGTCAGCATATGTTTAGCTGACAGGGCTCAAACCTGGTGACAGATTCCCTTTAATTATAAGCAGTGTCAAAATATAGATAGTAACATGTTGAACAAACGCGCCTCGATGTATACAGACGCGCTTGGATCCCTCAGGTAATGTATATAAGGGGTTCCGAGTCCCCTCTCTCTGTTCCCATGCATACATTAATACCCAAAACACCAGAGCCAAAGAGTGTCACACTTCCACCTTGCTAGACAGGTACCATGTTGGCCTTAGTGACTCATATATATTATGTCATAATCTATAGTTTACGCTAGCTCAAAAGATCCCAGAGTGTTCAGCCTATATTACTCACAATTGAAATAGTGTGATCATATTTATTGAAAATACACCTAGATCGTATTACAAAAACGACGAAAATGTGAATCCCTCATTGAGTCCATGTGGACTCAAACTCTCCAAACGATATATCCATTTGGCTTCTTCTTGGTATAGGATTTTATCCAAATTTCCACAGCGTGGTCCTAGGTTTCTCTTACATAATCCCCAGAATTGCAGGCATGATGGATTTCCAGAATGAAAGGTTCTAACATGTCTTGAGATGCTTGTATCAGCCTTTGTGTTAATACTGCTTACATGTTGGCAAATTCTCCTACGAAATTCCTGTATAGTCTTGCCTACATATAATTTAGGGCACGGACATTGGGCGATATATATTATTCCTTTAGTTTGACAATTAATGAACTCTCTTATGTCATATTTTCTCTCATCTTTAGGATTGATGAAAAATTTCTTTTTTGGACGTATGGGCAGAAGCTACACCTCCCACAGGGGTGACTTCCCACAACTGTAGATCTCAACCAGGTAAGTGGCGCAGGGTTAGTATTGTAAAAACTGTGGACCAAATGGTCCTTTAAATTTTTCCCCTCCTGAACGTAATCTGGGGTCTTTTAGCCAATACCTCTTGAAAATCAGGGTCAGCCTGCAGAACATGCCAATGCTTATGCAGGATATTATACACTTGTTTGTTACGGTTATCAAAGTTTCCTATACATCTGATTGTTGTGGATTCCTTTATTGGTTTCGATTGCAGTAATGAAACTCGATCAGTATCTTTAGCCCTTTTAAAGGCCTTATGCAGTATTTTTTAGGGTAACCTCTATTTTGGAACCTCGAATACAAGGTCTCACATTCCTTGAGGAACCCAGAGTCATCCGAACAGTTTCTGCGCGCCCTAATATATTGGCCTACCGGAATACCCTTTTAAGGGGCGGTGGGTGATAACTTTGCCAATGTAATAGCGTATTAGTAGAGGTAGGTTTCCTATAGACCTCAGTGACGATGCGGCCACCTGGCGACAAGGAGATTCTAAGATCCAAAAAGTGAGGGTTTCAGAATTAATTTCTGAAGTGAAGCTCATACCTATATGATTCTGATTAAGATTCTGTACGAATTCTTGAAATAGTGTCTCAGTGCCATCCCATAAAATCAAAACATCATCAATAAAACGTCCCCAAAATAAAACGTGATTAGTGAAGTGTTCATATTGCTCAGTGAAGACAATTGTGTTTTCCCACCATCCTAAAAGAGATTTGCAAAATTCGGTGCACATTTACTTCCCATAGCTGTCCCATTTAACTGTAAATAATAACGTGAATTAAATAAAAAATAATTGTGAGTAAGTAGAAACCGCAAAAGTTTCAAAATAAATTGATTGTGCAAGTGAAATTGAGTGCCCTTAGTAGTGAGGTAAGAGTGAACTGCCTGTATTCCCAGTTCATGTTGTATATTAGTATATAGCGCCTCTATATCCAGACTGGCAAGAAACGCACTCTTAGTGACTTGTATCTCCTGTAGTCTGGTGACCGCATCTTTAGTGTCTCTAATATAAGATGGTAACGTAGGTACAAAAGGTGAGATAAACTCATCAACATATTGGCTGATGTTTTCTGTCAGACTTCCATTACCAGAAATGATCGGTCTACCTGGTATTGGCACTCTTTGTTTATGTACTTTCGGTATAGCGTAGATAGTCGCTATTGTAGGTTTGGTGTTCAAAAGATACCTATGTTCCTCTTTGGAGATAAGGTTATCTCCTTTTGCTTCTGCTAGAATTTCTCTGAGTTCCCCAGGTACTGGTTTGTTGGATTACTGTCCAATTTCTTATACGTTACCGAATCATTAAGGAGACGCATGACCATATCCTCGTACATACGTCTCCTCATCACCACAATATTGCCCCCTTATCTGAGGGTTTAAAAACCAAATCATCATTGGTTCTCAGCTCCTCCAGAGCCACTGCCTCATCCGGGTCAAGGTTGTCAACTACTGTCTTAGGTGTCCGAATAGTTTTAAGATCTCTCGTGACTAAATTCACAAATGTTTCAATATTTGCATACTGCGAAAACGGAGGTGTGTACATGGATCTGGGCTTAAGTGTAGACAATGGGGTTCCATCATATCCTCACTTAGAGGGTTATTTGTATCCAGGGACTCCAAAATTTGCAAAGCAATTTTTCATTCTCTTGTTGTCTACAAGGATCACGCTCCTTCTGTTTATGTACTTTATGAAGTGCTAGTTTCCTAGCAAAGCAGTTGACATCCTTGACCCAGGAAAAACAATCAAACCCCGGAGTAGGGGTAAATGACAATCCCTTTTGAGGAGTTTATAATGTCTCTCTTGTAGTGGGAAATCTGACAGATTAATAACCTGCATATTATCATTTGCATTTAATTCTGCGTATTGTAAACCCATTTGTCCCTGTCCCGTAGCGTCACTCCCGGGGCCAAAAAGAAGGCTGTGGGTTGCCTGCACTCGCTCCCATATCCAAGCTGGACTGTGGAGGCCCAGAGAAAAAGGAGGATGTGCAGGACATACTTGGAGTAGGTATGTTTCCAAGACCCATAGATGTTACTACTGGTGTCTGCTTGTATTTCACAGGCTCTAATGCACGGTTTTGCTCTATATAGCCTGAAGTATTTGTCCATGTTTGATGAGCAGTTGTGGATTGCAATTGTTGTTGAGGTGCTGGTGCCCTTCGTTGCTGGGTGGGTGCACGGTATCTATTTTTACGTTTGACAGCCGCTGACTTATTATTATAAGATTTAGATACAGATTCCTCTGAGCCAGAAATATCTGATTCAGAAATATCAGTGTTAGACACCTGTGAGTTCGTATACCTATTTCTCCTATTAGTATTGGAGTAACTAGTATTTCTACCAGTATATATTTGTCCAGTTTCAAAGTCACGTCTGTCGCGAATATATTTTTTATGTTTCCTCTCTTTAATCTCTGTCTGCAATCGTTCAATGTTTTTTGCAATTTCTGTTCACATTCAGCAAACTCTGGAGAGGTATTAAATTGCTGAACCTGGGAAATTTCTTTTTCCAATTGTGCACTCACTTTTGTTAGTACTCCTTTCTCATAGTCTGATAGATATTGTAACATACGTAGTGAGTTCTCAGTCAACAGTTGGTACCACCCTTTTATAAATTCTGGGTCTTCTTGGTGTGAATTAGGGACAATATTTATTCTCATGCCTCTATAAACCAGTCTCTGTTTAATATACGTATCAAGGCTGGCAACTTCCCACACAGACCTCAAGTACTGTTTATAGGTCTTATTCAATTCTCTGAACCCAGAGTTAATATCCGTAGTATTTATAGGTAGATTCTCTTTAGAGAACACATATTCTGCCTCGGAAGTAAACGTGCTGGGAGTAAATTTATGAGAGAGAAAACCTGCCATGGATTAACAATTAATAGGTGTTAAACAAAAATAGCTGTATATGGGTCAGACAAACAGGGGCGATAAACCCCAAAACTTTTTTTTTTTTTTTTTTTTTTTATCTTTTTAATTTTTTTATATTTATTTATTTTTTTTTAATATCCTCTACATGCTTTGCCCCTGATTATATGTGTGTAAACAGGGGATCGTCCATGTTGGTAGTATGTAAGCATGCACCCGTGCGGACTTCTTGGATCGGCTTCTTCAAGTGAAGTGCGCACGCGCCGTGTGCGTACGAGCCAGCGCTTACAGCAGGAGGAGGGGGAGGGAGAGGCGGCACGGAGCATTAGGAGGCGGCGCTGGCCACATACAGCGATGTCTGCGGCCGGGCACCCTGCATCGCTGGACCTCCCCTTGGGCTCCTTATATGTGTGATTGACAGGTTAGTTAAACCTGTTTTTTGACAAAATAACGCTACCATTTGTTTAGATGAGCCCATATTAGGCATGCTAATGAGACCCTGAACGTCAGCATATGTTTAGCTGACAGGGCTCAAACCTGGTGACAGATTCCCTTTAAGCTTGTGCCCACTATCTGAGGGACCCAGGCGCGTCTTGATGTATCTAGACGCGCTTGGTTATTATGTTGCCCCTTGTGTCTGATACCTTGGTAATTAAGCCTGTACCTATTAAGGATGATATACTCCGACATTACAATGTTTTGCAACCAGGTCCGGTGCATTTAGTACTATGGACGGGGATATAAAAAAATTTATTTATTTATTTATTTTTATTTTTTTATTTTATTTTTTATCTTTTTAATTTTTTTATATATATTTTTTTTTTTTTTTTATATCCTCTACATGCTTTGCCCCTGATTATATGTGTGTAAACAGGGGATCGTCCATGTTGGTAGTATGTAAGAACTAGTGGTATCAGCGCTTGTGTAGTCGCAGTGTGGCAGACTTGGCAGGGGCTGCTGGGTGATTCATATATAGTGAGTAGCTTTTACCTGACTACAGAATAAGTGTTAGCGCAGCAAGGGTCTGCGCAGCACATTATCTGGTAGTTACTCAATAACCAGTCATCCAACTTGAGTGTGGAATAAGTGTTTGCGCAGCTTGGGTCTGCGCAGCACGTTATCTGGCAGGCATCCAATGATTCAACCAATAAATTTAAACCTGACCAGTTCACTGGCTCTTTAAACTGTCAGTCTAATGCCAATGGTACTATTGGCCAATTATAGGATTACAAACTATAAATAGGAGTGTTCAGCATGGTGTTTCAAGTCTGTCCTTTCCCCTGAAGACGCCAGTTTATCTGGTGAAACATGTTGGGGGACAGAATCTGTTGGTTTTAGCTCTGCTCAAGTTGCTAAACACTGAGTAGGAAACAGTAGGAAACAGTTATTCACTTTAGGGTGTATGTTCACAGCACCGAGTACCCTGCAGGATTAGTCAGGCAGGTAGTTATACACTGATTGCAAACTTGTGGGAAGGTTAGGAGGGTAGTGCACACCCTCCGTTACCACTAGCAACCTGTGCGATAGCAGTGTGCAAATTCGAGCAGTAGTTTTAACAAGTGTGTCAAAACTCACAAACATTTTTAGAGAACTACTAATAAAAGTGAAGTTTTACTGATTTAAATATTAAGGGTAAAAGTGGTGAATTGAGCTCAATTGAGCAAAGTTTTTTTGTTTAATACCGTTATCAGGCACAGCATTGTGGCTTCAATTTAACTGAATAGGGTGGGGACTGACTGATCAACTGACTGCACTGAGAACAGTCAGTCAGGTCAGTAGTGTATAGTGCGACCACTGGCGGATCCAGAGTCTGGTCTTGGGAGGGGCACTTCCAGATTGTTTTGTGGCGGCAGACAGTAAATAATGTGGTACATATAGAACAGACTATTTTATTTAACCTATCATACAACTCTAACCTTATTTATAATTGAGGAAGGCCATCAGGGTACATTATACAGGGGGTAATATAACTGAGGGGTATCAGGGTAAATTATACAGGGGGTAATATAACTGAGGAGGGTTATCAAGGTAGATAATACACTCACCTAAAGAATTATCAGGAACACCTGTTCTATTTCTCATTAATGCAATTATCTAGTCAACCAATAACATGGCAGTTGCTTCAATGCATTTAGGGGTGTGGTCCTGGTCAAGACAATCTCATGAACTCCAAACTGAATGTCAGAATGGGAAAGAAAGGTGATTTAAGCAATTTTGAGCGTGGCATGGTTGTTGGTGCCAGACGGTCCGGTCTGAGTATTTCACAATCTGCTCAGTTACTGGGATTTTCACGCACAAACATTTCTAGGGTTTACAAAGAATGGTGTGAAAAGGGAAAAACATCCAGTATGCGGCAGTCCTGTGGGTGAAAATGCCTTGTGGATGCTAGAGGTCAGCGGAGAATGGGCCGACTGGTTCTAGCTGATAGAAGAGCAACGTTGACTGAAATAATCATTCGTTACAACCGAGGTATGCAGCAAAGCATTTGTGAAGCCACAACACGCACAACCTTGAGGCAGATGGGCTACAACAGCAGAAGACCCCACCGGGTACCACTCATCTCCACTACAAATAGGAAAAAGAGGCTATTATTTGCACGAGCTCACCAAAATTAGACTGTTTAAGACTGGAAAAATGTTGCCTGGTCTGATGAGTCTCGATTTCTGTTGAGACATTCAAATGGTAGAGTCCGAATTTGGCGTAAACAGAATGAGAACATGTATCCATCATGCCTTGTTACCACTGTGCAGGCTGGTGGTGGTGGTTTAATGGTGTGGGGGATGTTTTCTGGGCACACTTTAGGCCCCTTAGTGCCAATTGAGCATTGTTTAGATGCCACAGGCTACCTGAACATTGTTTCTGACCATGTCCATCCCTTTATGACCACCATGTACCCATCCTCTGATGGCTACTTCCTGCAGGATAATGCACCATGTCACAAAGCTCGAATCATTTCAAATTGGTTTCTTTAACATGACCATGAGTTCACTGTACTAAATGGCCCCCACAGTCACTAGATTCCAACCCAAAAGAGCATCTTTGGGATGTGGTGGAACAGGAGCTTCGTGCCCTGGATGTGCATCCATCAAATCTCCATCAACTGCAAGATGCTATCCTATCAATATGGGCCAACATTTCTAAAGAATGCTATTCTACATTGTTGAATCAATGCTATGTAGAATTAAGGCAGTTCTGAAGGCAAAAAGGGGGTACAACACCGTATTAGTATGGTGTTCCTAATAATTCTTTAGGTGAGTGTACAGTGGTAGTATAACTTAGGAGGGCTATCAGGGACATTATACAGGTGTAATATAACTAAGGGGTATCAGGGTACATTATTATACAGGGCTAATATAACTCAGGAGGCCTATCAGACATAATACAGGGGTAATATAATTGAGGAGGGCTATCAGGGGACATTATACATGGGGTAATATAACTTATATTACCCCCTGAATAATGTCCTCTAATTGCCCTCCTCATTTATATTACCCCCTGTATAATTTACCCTGATAGCCCTCAGTTATATAATATAACTGAGGGGTATCAGGGTACAATATACAGGGGTAATATAACTGAGGAGGGATATTAGAGGACATTATACAGGGGATAATATAACTTATATTACCCCTGTATAATGTACCCTGATACCCCTCAGTTATGTTATATAACTGAGGGCTATCAGGGTAAATAATACAGGGGGTAATATAACTGAGGAGGGCTATCAGGAACATTATACAGGGGGTAATATAACTGAGGAGGGGTATCAGGGTACATTATACAGGGGTAATATAAGTTATATTACCCCTGTATAATGTCCCCTGATAGTCCTTAGTTATATTACCCCTGTATAATGTACCCTGATACCCCTTAGTTATATTACCCCCTGTAAAATGTTCCCTGATACCCCTCAGTTATATAACTGAGGGGTATCAGGGTACATTATACAGGCCTACAGGGGGTGCAGGGCTGAGTTGTAGGGTACATACTTTATATGTGTGCTGTTATATAACTTATAGGTAGTGTTGAGCGAACTTGTGTTTTAAATTCTGCGTCCAAAGTTTGGGTTCGGGTTAACGCTCAACACTACTTATAGGGTATGTCTCATTCTCAGCCAGGCCCAGAGCAAGACAATTCTTTTACACTATATAGGGAGCAGCAGAGCTTGGCACACCGCTGCCCTTATCTCACTTAGCACTACAGGCATGCGGGCCGTCACAGTGATGCTGCTTCAATCAGACGGCTGGCTCTTCTTCCAACTCTAGTCTGCCTTGCCGCCAAGACGGGACCACTCCCTCTACTCCTGGCTGCCTGCGGCGCAGGTATTGCTGTTTTCACTGTGCGGGCGCGGCCAGCCAGCATTAGGGGGAATCGGCAAGACTAGATTCTCGTGGGGGGGGGGGGGCGCAATTCAGAGGCAGGTCTAGACTTTGTGAGGCCTTGGGAGAAACGCGGACATGAGGTCCCCACGAACACAAGATACAGGCTCCCATGGTGAGGTCGCTGCCTGATGTGGGCACTTATAGTCACCTTCCCCATGTACATTACAGACTACTTTTCTGGAGGGGCCCGATACCGGTACTAATATACTAATAAACATTATGCACTCTGCGCATATGACCTTCCAGCTCGGCAGTCTCTTAGGCACCATCATCCAACAGGCACCCTGCAGCCTCCAGTCCTGCTGCTGCCATTCCACCTTCTGTTCAAACTTTAACCTGGACCTGGAGAGATGTCAGGCCGCCCCCCCCCCCCCCCAATCACTACAGAAATACAGTGCCACATACCTCTTACATCCAGTGATGTCTACTTTGATGTAGACGTTCTCGGTCCTCGTCTTCTCCTTTCAGACCTTAATTCCAGACCACTATTTTGTTGCCATTCTCCGTCTCTGCAGTTTGATAACAAAAAAAAAAAAAAAAACTTAGTTTGATACTTTTCCATCATCCTTCCATCTCCTGTGCAAATCATCCTACTACCCCCAATGCAGTGCCACTGTACTCCCCAATACTATACTGCAGAAACAGATAATACCCCTGATAATACTAGTACCACACAGAGCCCCCCATATAAAATACCCCTTCTTTGTTGCCTTAGTAGAAGCCCCCATAGTACCCATAATAATGTGCCAGTAACAAGTGCCTCTCTTCCACCCCCCATGTGCCAGTAACGAGTGCCTCTCTTCCACCCCCCCATGTCCCAGTAACGAGTGCCTCACCCCCCCATGTGCAAGTAACAAGTGCCTCTCTTCCATCCCCCATGTGCCAGTAACAAGTGCCTCTCCATGCCCCCCATGTGCCAGTAACAAGTGCCTCTCCATGCCCCAATGTGCCAGTAACAAGTGTCTCTCCATGCCCACCCATGTGCCAGTAACAAGTGCCTCTCTATGCCCCCATGTGCCAGTAACAAGTTCTAAACCCCCCATGTGCCAGTAACAAGTGTTCAACAACTCCATGTGCTAATATCAAGTGCCAACCCCCCATGTGCCAGTATCAAGTGCCAAACCCCCCATGTGCCAGTATCAAGTGCCAAACCCCCCATGTGCCAGTATCAAGTGCCAATCCCCTCCATGTGCCAGTATCAAGTGCCAAATCCCCAATGTGCCAGTATCAAGTGCCAAATCCCCAATGTGCCAGTATCAAGTGCCAAATTCCCCATGTGCCAGTATAAAGTGCCAACATCTCATGTGCCAGTATCAAGTGCCAACCCCCCATGTGCAAGTATCAAGTGCCAAACCCCCCCATGTGCCAGTATCAAGTGCCAAACCCCCTTATGTGCCAGCATCAAGAGCCAACCCCCCATGTGCCAGTCAAGTGCCAACCCCCCCCCCCCGTGTGCCAGTATCAAATGCCAAACCCCCCCATTTGCCAGTATCAAGTGCCAAACCCCCCATTTGCCAGTATCAAGTGCCAAACCCCCTTATGTACCAGCATCAAGAGCCAACCCCCCATGTGCCAGTATCAAGTGCCAAACCCCCCACCCCCATGTGCCAGTATCTAGTTCTTCCCGCTGCCCCCATCTGGCAGTAACAGATAGTTCAACATAAAAAAAAAAAAAACACTTATACTTACCTCCATCACACAGCGATGCGATGCAGGCCTCTTCCAGCCTGTGTCCCGTGCTGTACAGCTCAGGCAGCAGCGCTCCGAAAACGTCACTGGGCTTGGCGCATGCCCAGTAACACTATTGAGGCTGTTGCCCTCAGTTGCAATTGGATCGCGCAGGCGCAGGCAATCGCTGGCACTGCGCCTGCGCGAGATGTATTCCGGGCAGAGAGCGAATGTAGCCGGGGGGCGGAGCCGTAGCCTTGCCTCTGGGACGAGATTTCAGCTGCTGGAGGCGTTCCTTAGATTCAAATTTAGGCGGTCTGGGTACATCAGGGGGGCGTTCCTGGGCTCCTTGGAAGAGAAAAAACGCCCCTCTGGGCTCCTTACAGACTAATTTACATAATGGATAAAGCGGTTTTTAAGAGAAAATACAAGACACACGGAAAAAAGAACTACAGATCCGGATATAAGGTACTTTATTGCCCTAGGCTAAAGGAAAAAAAATAATTGTGGATAGCCAGGTGACAGATTACCTTTAAAACTTTAAATCACCCCCTTTTCCAAATTTTATATCTAAAAAGATGTGAACAATAAATAACAGACATCACCGTGTCTGAAAATGTCTGAACTATTAAAATAATAAAATTTGCCATAATGGGGAAAAAAAAGACGATTCGCCTTTTTTTGTCACCTGCCCCCCCCCCCCCCCCAAAAAAAAAGAAATTGAATAACAGTGATTAAAAAGTCATACATACCATAAAAAGGGTACCAGTAAAATCTAAATTTCAACCTGCAAACAACAAACCCTCATACAGATCTGTAGACTGAAATATAAATAAGTTATGGCTATTAGAAAATGGGGATGCAAAGCAAAAAAATATAAGATTTTTCTTTTTAAAAGGTTTTATAACATTGGTATCCCCTAATTGAAATTGAGCCACAGAATAAGGACATTATGTCATTTATAGCACACAGTGAACGCTGTGATGTAAAAAAAACACAAAACCTTGGCGGAATAGTATTTTTTCAATTTATCCTCACAAAAAAAAAATCCAATAACAGATATGGTAAATTGAATGGTGCCCTTAAATAGTACAATATAGCAATAACAAATGACAAGACAGGTGCACACTGCGGTCTTACTAAGCCCTCAAACTGATGTTAAAATTGAGAGATTAGTCAACATATCCTGCAGTGGAGGATATGTCTAAGCCCAAGCACCACGCCAAGGTTTCTCAAGTATCTCGGGACCTAACACTCATCTACCTGTGCCGTATGGGCAATACCTGGGGCCAGTGCACTAAATTACAGGAATGTAAAGGCCAACTCGCAGTAAACGCCTCAGTTACTTCCAGCATGTAGCCATGCCTGCAATGGGAGGAGGGAGAAGGCTGTGAGCCCCACCCAAGGCTGGCTGATATGGCCCAGGCCTCACAGGTGCACCTACATGTAGCCTGTGGATGGAAAACAGGCTACATTCACATAGGAGTTTATACACGTCCCAAAAATTATATATACAAAACAACTAAAAGGTGGCTTGAAGCAGGATGTGCTCATGTTCGCGTTTGCCCCTATACTTTATCATTGAGCAAACTTTGACCCTGTACCTCACAGTTAGCAGACACATTTCAGACAATCAGCATACCCTCCCTCCCAGTCCCTCCCACCTCCTATCAAAAAGTAAGGACGGCATCCATCTTAGATTCATTCTGAAGCTGCAGCGTTAGTAGTTGTAATCGCAATGCGATTAATATAACCTGTATTAATCGCATTGCGAATTTAACATAGAGCTGGGTTCCTAATGGTTGTATTGCTAGAATATAACAAAGATTGAGAATATAGCGCTATATTAGTTATATTCGTCAATTCTAGCAATACAACCATTAGGAACTCAGATCTAAGTTGTAATCGCAATGCGATTAATATAACCTGCATTAATTGCATTGCAAATTTAACTTAGGAACCATTAGGAACCCATTAATGCAGGTTATATTAAATTGCATTGCAAATTCAACTTACCACACTCTGCATCAACTACGTAATTTTCCATGGGAGTTTTGCAATGGATCCCCCTCCGACATGCCACAGTTCGCGAACTGAGAATTTTATGTTCGCGACATCTCTACACAAGATGGAAATTGTGTGGATGGGATAAATAATATAACAATATAGCAATAACAAATGACAAGACAGGTGCACACTGCGGTCTTACTAAGCCCTCAAACTGATGTTAAAATTGAGAGATTAGTCAACATATCCTGCTGTGGAGGACATGTCTAAGCCCGAGCAGCACGCCAAGGTTTCTCAAGTAGCTCGGGACCTAAGACTCACCTACCTGTGCTGTATGGGCAATACCAGGGTCCAGTTGGCTAAATTACAGGAATGTAAAGGCCGACTCGCAGCAAACTCCTCAGTTAACTCCAGCATGTAGCCATGCCTGCAATGGGAGGAGGGAGAAGGCTATGAGCCCCACCCTAGACTTATTTATCACATCCACACAATTGCCATCTTGTGTGGGATGTCTATTGTGGTACTTCTGGTCCGCTGCGGGCATTCTCCACCATATGCATTTTTGCTGGGGATTGCCATTAGCAACGGGCCACAAGTGCAGAATCTGCTCCCCGGTAAATATATGCACAACTGCATCTTGTGTTTACCCTTACATCGTACAGCTAACCCCCAAAAAGTAAGCCTTAATATGGCTATATGAATGGAAAATTTAAAAAGTTATGGCTATTGGAACGTTGGGAGGAAACAACGAAAATGCAAAACCAAAAATGGGCCCCACACAATATCTTTTAAGAAAATAATTATTTCCAGATTCAAAGTGTAAAATCTGAATTTATAAAAATATATTCTATGAACCAAATGGTATTTTGTTTTAAAAATGTGTTAGGGATAATACCAGATGGGCCGAACATGGTGGATGGATCAAACATGGCCGCTGGATTATTGTTATAAGAGACAGAAGCCTGAATACTACTGGCTGCTTTATAATATGTTAGCCAAACAGATGCTGTTGCTGGTATGGAGTTTGGCTGGTTCAGTGCCTGGTACAATATGTAAATTATTGCTGTTGTGGCCAGCAATCTCCTGAAAATGCCCCTTTTGTATGAGAATTACTTAGAGGAGCCACATGGGGCCAATAGTTGATCACTATATACATTTTACATTATAATTAAAGTTATACTTACCATTAACCCCTTTTATCCTGAAACTACACATGAAGAGTACCTTGTGGAGCAGAAGGTTATTGGCAGTTGGATCTAACGAACTGATAAACGAGGAGAGAAAAACGATCATGGCGCATTTCCGGAGAGACTGAAGAAAGCCCCCACTCCTAGTTGAGAACCCACTTCTCTAACCCCAGTGCTCTCCTTCCCTACAGGTGGAAGACCCTTCTTCTGCCATCTACATCCTCCTATTCCACATCATCTAATATCGATGAGAATATGTCATCAGGAATATCCAGCTCCTCCTCTCTCTGCATCTTGCTGACTTTTCTCAGACATGGAGACCGTAATGGATGATTTGGAAGATGTAAAGACTGCAAAAGATGAGGATTGTCATAATCAAAACCTGGCCAACCCTAAGAGGTGCATAAAAAATAATAATAATTATGAGTGATTTCCATGGAAAGGAAGGGACTGCAGTACCAGCAACTTGGCCAGGTGCATTTTGAGCTTCTGTACCACCGAATGAGTGCTTGCATAGTGTTGTCTTTTTTAAATCACCTCGGTGATCGATTGCGGTCGAGACACATAACGAGGAGAAGGAGGAGCATCAGGAGCAATAAATTACATTGAAGTCTATGGGACGGAACAACAGCTTCCTTCTGCTGATGTTGACAAGCCCTGACTACTGGGGAGGGAATGCAGGCGTCTGGAAGATGCAGCAGTTGCTTCATCAGGCTGCAAGACTCAATGTGTGACAAGTTTTCCCACGTGACTTTATGGTAACACTCCATGTGTTGAAGCCTGACTTCATGCCAACATTAGCACTATGGTGGCTCCTCTCCTTCTGCCCACACATCTTGCATACCGTCACGCTAACGTCCCCCAGTGACTATGTGAAATATTCCCACACTGCCAAGTATAGCATTTTCCCTCCACCACTGCTTGATGCCTACCTGCTGCTGCTTTTAAGAACCCTTGCACTGCTAGTGTGTTCCTCATCCTCACAGGTAGTCTCCGGAGTAGCAGACTGTGTCCCACGTTTGGCTCCAGATCTCCCACTGCTTCCACCCTGCTGTCTCTTGGGAACAATTCCACCTTGCTGTCTCTGGAGCCTGCTTCCACCCTGCTGTCTCATGGGCACACTGTCACCCGCACCCCCTGATTAGAGATGAGCGAAGATATGAAAAATTTGAGTCGGCAGACATTTCACAGACATTCAATTTGTGATGAATTGCTTCATTGCAAAGTGCAATCCTTTGTATGTAGTGGGCACAATGGCAAGGAATGGTGATCGCACCGTCCCTGTAATTGAACCCTTCAGATGCTGCATTCATTGCAGTTTGTGGCATCTGAGGCTACAATTAAGGCCTTTCAGGGGTTAATCAGGGTTAAAAAAAATAAATAAAAATACTCCCCTTATCCATTTGCTCGCATAGAGGCCGTCACAGCCATTTTAATTGAAGACACCAATCGAAATCTCGTGTAGTAACATGATGGCATCATTACGCTGGCCAGGTGTGGTGACATCACCACTGATAAGTGCACTGTGTATGGCCGGTGCGCTGGATTGGTGATATCTTACGTTACACTACGCAAGATTTTGCACGCTTTCTGCATGCAAGATGGTCGCAACGTCCTCTTCACATGAAAATGAATGAGATGAGTTTCTTTTGTTTTCAGAAAAAATTGATTTGTTACCACGAAGTGCAAGGAAATTCGGCTTTGCAGCTAATTGAATTTTTCAAAAAATTTGTATCGAAATCAACTATTTTGGCTTTGATTCACTCAATACTACCCCTGATAATAATTATGTTGCACCCTCTCCAACCGACTCCCACGTGCAATCGGCTACATCATCATCTACATATGTTTCCAAATCACTTGTGTCACCCTCACCTGTTTCTTGCCCATGTCCCTTGCCCAGGGGTCAAGTCCTGAGAAAAAAAGTGTGGGAACTCACCCAAATGCCTCCGTGTGACGTCACGGTGTGCGGCGTACGCAAAGGGCAGGGCCCCCAGTAGCCTCATAGCAGCCCCCAGTGCCTCTCCACCAGCCCCCAGTGCACCCTCCACCAGCCCCCAGTGCACCCTCCTCCAGCCCCCAGTGCACCCTCCACCAGCCCCCAGTGCCTCTCACCAGACCCCAGTGCCCCCTCCATTAGCTCCCAGTGCCCCCTCCATTAGCCCCCAGTGCCTCTCACCAGTCCCCAGTCAGTGCCTCTCACTAGCCCATAAATTTAAATTAAAAAAACCACTTACCCTCTCCTGCTCCTGGACGCCACCGCTCCTCTCTTCCTGCTGTTGGCTGTGAAGGCTGCGCACAGCGTGAGGTTACAGAGCGCCTCATGCCTGTGCACAGCCCTGCACAGCCGACAGCCGAGGACCAGGAAGTGGTGAGTACAAAGCCTTGACCTCTTCCTGGTCCTTGTGCCCTGAAAGGGAACGGCGTTCCTGCTATGAAAAAAGTGAAGGAACGCCGTTCCCACAGGACTAGAGCCCTGCCCTTGCCTCTCGCAACATATGCTCCCACATATGTTCCCATTATCGGTAGTTGCATACCCAAAGGATTCCACCCATGGATCTCTTCTTCAAATCTGTGCTGGCCTGTAACATGGTTGCTCAAAAGCGGAGCAGAACCTGCAGCAAACATTACCTGTAGAGCCGAGCGAATTTCTCCAAAATTAGATTCGGCCAGTTAGCCGAATTTCCCGGAAAAATTTGCTTTTATCCGAATTAATTTGCAATGAATCACATTAAAATAACGGCTACTCCCGGGTTGCATAGAGCCTTTATATTGGTGTAGAACACTGCACCTTGCAGTAACACGCATGGGGAGTGTGCTGGGGTAGTAAAATAATACTGTCAGTCAGTATGGCAATCAGATGATTGCACACTTCACTTATTTGGGCATTCACGGGGCCAAAACCGACCAAATAACTCAAGTATTAACTCAGCCTAAGACTAGGTCTGCACGACGACATTTTGTCGCCTTAACGTCGCGCGACAATTTTTATAATGGTAGTCTATGGTGTTGCATTGCGACATGCTTCGACACGACAGTCGCAAAAAATCCATTCAAAATAGATTTTTCTGCCACTGTCACATCGCAGTCGAAGCATGTCGCTGCGACACCAACGACTATCATTATAAAAATTGTTGCTAGACATTGGTGTGACAAAATGTCATGCGACAAATGTTCCAGTGTAGTTGGACCCTATGTGTCGAACGACAAATGTCGTTGTGTAGACCTTGCCTTACAGGTCGATGTTAGTGTAAAGAAGAAGCACACTACTTTTACACCCTCAGCAGCTGATTCCACATATATGTCTACAGAACCTGTTCTATTAAACGCTTATACAAATGGAGCCCCCCAACAGAGTGTAGAGGGTGTCAGCAGTAAGTTTGTGTTGACGTAACTGATTATTTTGTCCTTCCTCTGATCCCTCAGAACAATAACCCACAAACAACGGATCCTAAGTGGAGCACCTGCCTTCACTCGGTCAGCATTTGCTCAATAATCCATCAGTATTGCTAAAGCACAAAATAATAATGTAATATTGTAAAATCCGTTGTCCTCATGATAAATCTGCAGCGTGAGGGCCCTGTGTGGCTTCTACACACTTTCAAAATAATCCTTCAGCGGGGTGAATAGATGCCGGATGACCGGGACACTCCATGACCTTCCAAGGAGCTTCTGTTGGGAGCAGTGGTTCATTTCTGAGACGTCTGTATAGTGCAGGGGGAATCCGAAGACCCTCTTCACCTTGTTGCATCACAGGATGCCCTCCTTTTCATTTCCATTATAATAGCTGATCTCAGGCAGACCAGCCACAAAAACACCGCGGAGCCTCATTTAAGAGTCTCAACACAGCAATCCAAAGTGCAAAGCTCCCTAGGAAACAGTAATATGCAAAATAAATGTGGAGCCCCAGTATTGGGTCTACAACACAATGAAAGCCAGATATCCCTCAAAGGAAGGAAAACCAAGCATAGGGGTGTCTCCATTACAGAGATCACCAAATCCCCAATACTGGGGCTTCACATTTATTTTGCATTTCATTTCCATGATGACTGGGAACCTGTGAGGTTTTCACTGGATGAAGAGACAGGGGCCTGGTTGGTTTGTTTGAATCTTGACTAACTTCGTGACTCTTCCGGGCTCCAAGCTATCTTGAAGCTTTGTCTTCTCATTGTCTATAGCTACTGGAGGCCTGTTCATGGCTGGCAGGTTTCCCCCAGAAGTATCTTGGTCGTAGAGCAGCCAATACCGCACTTGCAGCAAGTAGAGCCCCGTGACAGTGTGGAGAGGGTGTCAGCAGTTTGCGTTGACCTCACTGATTAATTTGCCCTTCCTCTGATGCGTCAGAATCCATT
Organism: Bufotes viridis; assembly: GCA_033119425.1. Lineage (NCBI taxonomy): Eukaryota > Metazoa > Chordata > Amphibia > Anura > Bufonidae > Bufotes > Bufotes viridis. The sequence goes on along the minus strand of CM065592.1, from coordinate 143,900,256 downwards.
TTTTGTGGGTTACTGTTCTGTCTGTGGAGCATACGCCTTCACTTGGTCAGCATTTGCTCAGTAATCCATGAGTATTGCTAATGCAAAAAAAAGTGAAGGTAATATTTGCATGTTTTCTGTGTTTTGTACCCACTCCTGCTTTTGGCTACCAAATCATAAGCCAATTCTGATGGGACCATACAGGCCTCACAGCTGCTACACAGACAGGATCTGTTGTGCGGCTCATTTTTCCTTCCTTCTGACCGATCAGACGAAAGGTCAAATAAATGGTGATTTCAAGAAGGCTAAACAAGGACAATAGCGACCCCGTCATAGAGTGGGGAGGGTGGTAACAGTATGTGGAGACCACCAAGTGGCACAATGACAGCATCTGGAGGTGGTGGCAGCATCAGGAGGCCACAGAGTGGCACAATGACAAAGTGTGGAGGTGACAGCAGCAGTAGGAGTAGGCCACAGAGTGGCAAGGTGACAGTGTGGAGATTGCAGCAACATCAGCAGCATGATACCACAGGGTGGCATGGTGACATAGTGTGGACATGTCTGCATCAGGAGGCTACAAGGTGGCATAGTGTGGACATGGCAGCATCAGGAGGCCACAGAGTGGCACAGTTACATAGTGTTGACATGGCAGCAACAGCATCAGCAGCATGATACCACAGAGTGGCACAGTGACATAGTGTGGAGATGGATGATCTAATCTGATGCATCAGACATTGGTGGGTGGAAATCCTGGCTGATCCACGCCATATTCATCTTGACAAAAGTAAGTCTCTACACATTTTGGGTGGACAGGCGAGTTCTTCTTGGGGTAACTATGGCCCCCACCACACTAAACACCCGCTCTGATGCCACACTACTGGCAGGGCAGCTTTTCCAGGGCAAACTTGGCCGGTTGTGGCCACAAATCCAGTTTTGCTGCCCAGTAGTCCAGCCGGTCTTCAATGACGGCTGGCAGGGTGCTGTCCAAGTATGCCACCATTTGCTCTAGGTCTACCTGCTGCTGCTGGTGAGTAGCTTCTTCACTATGCAGGTGAAGAAAGCTGCTCATCAGTGACTCTAGACTTAGGCTGCTGGTGCTGCTCTCACTTGCGGCAAAGTAGAAGATCGAGTAAACCAATCAAGAACTGCTGGGTTGCTGGTCAAGACACGACTGCTAGCGGACATGTGAATTTGAGGCCTCGGGAAGAAACCCCTGCTGCCACGCCCCCTTACTTTGCTGTGACCTGTGCCTGCGCTAGAATAATTTACGCCTTTGCCACTCCGCTGTGCAGGGCCTGGCACTTCTCTGTCTTATATACTTTTAGCTGAACTAAATAAATTAAAAGCAAAATAAAACACCCCTAAAAGTGCCAAAATATATTTTTCTTTTTTTACTGAGAAATAAATGCTTTCAGTGTAAATAACACCAAATGTGAACTGCGCCAATTTTTCTCGTATTGTAGTGAAATATGACAAGAAACGCTTTAAGCGCAAATAACACTTAATATCAACTGTCTATTTTAATATTTTTCTCTAGAGATATGGCAATAAATGCTTTCAGCGTAAATAACACCAAATGTGAACAGTGTCTATGTTTCTCGTATTGGAGTGAAATATGGCTATAAATACTTTTAGTGCAAATAACACCAAATATGAACTGTCTATTTTATTCTTTTTCTCTAGAAATATGGCAATGAACCCTATTAGAGCAGATAACACCAAATGTGAACTGTGCCTATTTTTCTCGTATTGTAGTGAAATATGACAAGAAACGCTTTTAGCGCAAATAACAGCAAATATGAACGTAGTCTATTTTTGTCTTTTTCTCTAGAAATATGGCAATAAACCCTTTTAAAGCAAATAACACCAAATGTGAACTGCGTCTTTTTTTCTCTTATTGTATTAAAATATGCCAAAAAACGCTTTCCGCGCTAATAACACCAAACGTGAACTTCATCTATTTTTCTCGTATTGGAGTGAAATATGGCAATAAATGCTTTTAGCTTAAATAACACTAAATGTGAACTGTGTCTTTTTCCCATATTGTAGTGAAACATGACAAGAAACACTTTTAGCGCAAACACCAAATGTGAACTGCATCTATTTTTTTCATATTGTAGTGAAATATGACTAGGAACGATTTAGCACAAAAAGCACCAAATATGAACTAAGTCTATAGTTCTCTTTTTCTCTAGAAATATGGCAATAAATGCTTTTAGCACAAATAACACCAAATGTGAACTGCATCTATTTTTCTCGTATTGTAGCGAAATATAAAAAAAAAGCTTATAGCGCAAATAACAGCAAATATGAACTTAGTCTATTTTTCTCTAGAAATATGGCAATAAACGCTTTTAGCGCAAATAACAACAAAAGTAGCCTGTGTGAATATTTCTGGTATTGTATTAAAATAGGCCACTAAATGATATCAGCACAGTTAACAGCAAAAGTGACCTGTGTATATATTTATCTTTTTCCCACAGATAAAAGCCACTAAAGGCTTTTCAACATAGCACTTGAACCCCCAATAACTAATTGCTGGAATAACAGAGCTGTATTATGAGACTATCTGGATCCCCAAGTAATGTTTCTCTGCACTTGTAAATCATTTTTTTTTTTCACAATGAGGATTTTCCTATGATTCTCCCTAGCATCAGCATAAGTCTCTCCCTGCCTGTGAAATGATTCCTCTCACTTTCGTTTCCCACCACTAGTAAATCGCTTCTTTCCTTTTCTTTTTTTACAATTAGTTTTTCTTTCACTCTTCCTAGCCCTTCATACACGTCTGTCCCTGAACAAAGTATGATACTGAATGGCAGAATCTAAGATTCCACCGTATTTATAGGGCTGTGACATCACCGATCTGGCTGGCTGCTGATTGGCATTATGGTTCATCACACTTTCCCAGAGTTCCTTGCCCCATGTCCTCATACGTGTAGCCGCCATTTTTAGCCATCATTGTAGCCAGCTAGCCACCTTGTTAGGAAAAATCTTGAGTCATTACCACGAAGCGCATTCGCTCAGAATCAAATTTTTCCTGAAATTCGGAACGAATTTGACTTCATCAGTTTCGATTCGCTCATCTCTAGTGAATACCAGGGACCTGTCAGGATAAGGCCTTTAGGTTTAGTGCAAATTCAAACTGGTTAGTTGGCACAATGGGTCCATACCTATGTCCGTTACATTAAACTCAAGCTATGGAACTTGCAGACCCAAGCCAAAGAGGCCTTTCCAAATAATAATAAAAAAAAATAAAAATGGCTCAGCAGCATAAATGCCAAGAGCAAATACTGTTGTACTTATAATACTAATGTACAGTGCCTTGCAAACGTTTTCACCCCCCCTTGACTTTATTCGTATTTTGGTGCCTCACAATCTGGAATTAACATGGATTGTTTGCGGATTTGCATAATTTCATTTACAGAACATGCCCAAAACTTTGAAGATGTTTTTTGTTTTTTATTGTGAAGCAAACAACACATAGGACAAAATAACAGAAAAAGTCAATGTGCATAACTATTCAGTCCCTTAAAGTCAATACTTTGTAGAGCCACCTTTTGCGGCAATCACAGCCCCAAGTCGCTTTACATAAGTCTCTATGAGCTTGCCACATCTTAGCACTGGGATTTTTGCCCATTCCTCCTTGCAAAACTGTGGTGGATGCCTTCAATCAGGGCTGAATATGTTTGCTCTACTGCTCCGAATTAATAGTAACCCACAGGTTTTACATGCAAGGAAGAAATAACAGTGACACACACTGGGGTCAAAGCAAATTCTCATTTATTACAAGTACAGCGGGTTATTCCCCCTGAGGCATGTGGCATTATTACATTGGCTAGAACAGGGATCAGCAACCTTCAGCACTCCAGCTGTGGTGAAAATATGACTCCCAGCATACACACTTGCTTAACTATTTTCAGAACTCCCATAGAAGTGAATGGAGCATGCTGGGAGTCATAGTTTCAACACATCTGGAGTGCCGAAGGTTGCTGACCGCTGGGCTAGAACATGAAAACATGAGAAGAGATAACACTTGGTATGTGTGCATTGTTTTACTAACTCTGGTATGTAAATAACTAGCTATAATGGCCATCTTGTAATGGAGTCTTTACTAACAGCAGAAAGGCATATATGACGTAGCAAGGAGGCGTGTTCTCTTCGGTAGGATGGAACCTTCGTACTCTGGAGAAGATAAGGTGTTGTCTGAGAGCTGGAGTATATGGGAGCTTTCTTAGCTGATAAAAAGAACGATGTCCACATCTCTATCAGTCGCCCCTTGGACCCCATTATTTTCTTAATACAACCTAGCACATCATTACTGCAAGGATCAATAATACGACTATAACCATTCTAATTTGTAACAAGGTCTGTTTCCAATTTTTAATCCAGTTTTCGAACCAATTTTCTCATGAACTATAGACCCCAGAATTTTTCTTTAATTCCTTTGAGAGAGAAGTCCCCTCAGGGCATTCATGACCTGACCATTTGGTCCTAAGTAATCAGCAATTACGGTACAGCAGGTTTCACCAATCATTTTGCACACACCACCTTTTTCTGCTAGTAGCATGTCCAGGGCAATTCTATTTTGGAATGCCATAACACTAGTGTGCCCCAGCTGCTTCACTTTTCCCTTTAATGCATCTATGGTGTAATTCACAAATCTCTGCTAATTATAACAGATGTAGTTGATCCAATCCACATTTTTGTTTATACTAACTATAGGGATTAAAGATTCAAACCCTGCTGCCACTTGACTTCTGGCTTTCAATTTATTTGGGACCCCCCTGGACACTCCTATAGCATCTGTGTACACGTGGGAATCAAGGCTGCCTCCTGTGCTGGTATCCCACCTTCTCCTTACCATTGCCTCTCCTTGGGCATAACCAAATTCTAACCCAGTGTTCCTTATTTTCTCAATGGTTTTCTCTCAGTCAAGGGGATTAAATATATGGAAATGCGTCAACACTAGGGCTAAGGCACATTTTCCATGTCAGGCAATTGTCAACTTTGTCGTCAGTTTCATATCATGTTGGCAGTTTGATTCACATACATGCTGGTAAAACATAAATATTGACTAGGACTTAAGTAAAGGGGCACAGTTCCTAAGTGTGGTCTGGCTGTGGCACAGGTGAAACACCCAGATCTGTTTACCTGTGATGCCATGTACTTCATTCCAAACAAAACTCTACAGTAAAGAGGGGTTTAGCTACTTTCCCTGGTAACAAAGGGTTGGGCTTTTGTTTTGGCAGTGAACTGGGGAGAGGATTTGGGACAAGCCTGTCTGCAATGTCCTTAAGGTGGAACTGTCCCCATAGCCCATTTTTATCCAATAGATATTTCCTCAAAACATACATTCCCAAGTCCGTTGGTAGGGGGAATTCTATTGTCAGTATTAATGGATGACAAATCAGAGGCCCCCCCTTTGATCAGAAGGAAATATTTGACATGTTTTGATTTTGAGCTAAGTTTTCCCCATATTCATTGAGTCAGGATCAGCAGTCACACACGGGGAACAAAAAACATCCTTTCAAGTCTCCAGAGTCAATGACTTGAATTAGGCTTTCCTTCGAGCTTCACTGGTGTGATTGTCGTCAACAAAACTTGGAATGGACCATCAAAAGGTTTTAGGACTTTCCTAATGTGTCCTTTTACCACCACCCAATCTCCAGACACAAGTGTGTGGGTTCCTGGTATTTTATCAAGATCTGCAAGTGAAGTGAAAACTCGAGAACGTATTTTAGTCAAATGCTTGTGCAAAACAGATCACATAATCTGTCAGACAACCATGTTGCATCTGGAGCTGCTGTATGAAATACAATCCTGTCCTAGGGGTTGACCCACAAAGGACCTTATAGAGACTAAGGAATGTCTTACGGTTAGGGGTATACCTTACGGAAAATAAGGCTACCAGCAGGCACTCTGTACATGGCTTACCAGTCTCTGCCATGGCATTTTGAATCTTTAACTTTAGTGTCCCGTTCAGTTTCTTGTCTCCTACCCTACCGCAGCTTTGTGGATGGTACAAAGATTGTAAGGCCTGTTCTACACCCAAAAATGTCATCATCTCCTGCTTTACTTTACCTGTGAAGTGAACACCTCTGTCACTTTCAATGGACTCTGGTACCTCATACAACTTCAGTCTTTTGGCCATCCTGAAAACAAGTCATCACACATCAATACATACTCATATACACCCAACTTGCGTGGTTGAATGTAGTCTACAAACATTTAAACAGATACAAAGGGCGAGACGTCTGTTTCTAGGGTACCTTAACTACTTTGGCGACGTTGTTCTGGGCACAAATTATACATTCTTTGATTATATCTGCTACAGTTCTGAACCCTGGGGCATACCATGTGCTATGTACTAAATCACACACAGCAGTTTCTGACTGGTGCGTCACTCCATAGGTTGCCTGTACCATTGTGAGGTAGAGGGACCTGGGAAGGCAGAGTTTCCCTTGGAACTGTATTAGACCTTCCTCATTTGTAGCCCCCCTTTCCATCCACTAGTCCCTTTCCTCCTTCCCCACCTGGTTCTGTAAGGTCTTAAGAACTTCCAGTGAGACAGGAGGAGTTATTTCAGGGACCTGAGCTGTGGCCACTTAATGCAGGGGTCTGCCTAGGCAATTTGGCAGCCATTTTTGCTGCCTGATCTGCCGTGGCTTTTCTCTTTTCCTCCTTTGAGTCGGTGTTAGAGTGGCTCTCTTGTTTTTTTATCACCGTCAATCAAATTAGCGACAGAGCTTCCTTCAGAGAACTCACTGCTTCCCCATTTTAAATCGGTCTACCTGAAGTGGTCAGGAAGTCTCTGGCTTTCCAAATGGGCCCATAATCATGGGCTATCCCAAAGGCATACCTGGAGTCAGTGTAAATGTTGGCTGTTTTCCCATCTGCAAACAGTCTGCAAACAGTCATGAGCCTCCTCCTCTGGATCTGGAAGTCTGGAAGAAAAGTTTTAGTGACCTAACTCTTCCCTCCCCCTTGCTCCAGAGGCAACAGGGTGGCTGGATACAAAACATTACATCTTTGGACATTTCAGACATCATATGAATACCCTTTGTCAATGAGAACACATTACATTAATCAAAAAAAAAAAAAAAGTGGATGATCATATATCAACCGAATATTTTGATGGATAGATTGATGGAAAAAGTTACAATAGCTGGAATTATTTGATAGAAAAACAATTCTATAAAAGATAATATTATTTATAATGATCCCATATATTAGTAATTTGGATAAATAGTCAACACAATGAATCCATGATAGTACATAAAAAACTTGACCTATAAGCTTCAGGAAATAAGTTTGTGATACGTCATGATTGGGATCAGTTATTAACTGTTAATTACACATATATACTGTTGAGAAACACACTTGTGTACTAGTCGTTGTCTCTCTCTTGCATTTTTGAGAAATTTGGACTGAATTTCTGAGCTGAGCTGGATGGGCAGATGTCCTTTCTCATTCCTATAAAACTATGTTAGAACCAATTCGTTCATCCTTATCAGGATGAATATGAACATTAAAATCAGCAAACAGATATACCAAGGTTCAGTCCTAACCAGACTGTGGCCTTCTTCTGGCACATAAGGATTTAGCAGAGTTAAACCACACACTTCGTAAGTTATCACATTTAACTCTGCGGGCAACAGAAAGGTTTTTGGGTTGTATTTTCATGAAGATCAAGTACTGTCATTTCTGTGGTTCAGGACTATCTCAGAGCTTTTATCAAGCATGGCTTGTACAACTACTTCAGCTTTGATGCAGTAAGGGGTACCTCTGGCCATGGTCAAGATTGGCTGAATAATATGCCCCAGGGCATTGTCACTGGCCATGCAGTTGGGTTAGGACAGCTAAGGCATGGCCACTTACTTCTATACAATACAATCTAAATCTAATAATCTAATAGGCCCAGGGAGAGCACAATATTGCCAGATTTAGGGCATAAAAGGCATCTACCACCTCCTCTGTAAGGTGGGAGGGACTAAAAGACAAACAATCATAAAGAGGCTGCATCAAACTTGCGTATCCAAGGTCTGCAATAAGGAACAGGGCCTAAAAATGATGTCCTCAGTGCATTCATGTTTCTGGGCAAAGGAATGTTTTCCATAGCCTTCTTACATTCAGGGATGAAATGTTTCACCCCAGGAAGGCAACAGTAATGCAACAAAACTGAAGTTTTCTCTTTTTTCCTTTCACTTGCAGCCATGCAGCTAAAAGAGGACAGAGGGACATGGCTGCAATATACATACTAGGTGAGTTCTAGGCTCCCTGTGGCAGCAGCACCCAGGTATACTGTTTACTAGTGATGAGCGAGCACCAAAGTATTCGGGTGTTTGGCTGTTCGGGCCGAACATCATTGCTATGTCTGTGTGCTCGGCCGAGCACCCGAGTATAATGGAAGTCAATGGGAAACAACCAGGCACACCGTGCTCTGAAGAGGAGAGTGTGCCTGGTCTATTGGAAAAGGTCAGAAAGTGACAGAAACCAGGAAACAGCACTGCAATACACCCTTTATTACACAAAAAGGAGGGCATCATACACACCCTGTAAAAATCATGATTGGTGGCCTGCTGGTGACCCTCAAAAACATTTGGAGCAAGGGCCTGCTTGTGACCCTCTAAAACATAAGGGGCGAGGGCTTGCTGCTAAGCGGACGCTCTAAAACATATGCGAGTGCATGCTGTTCAGCTAATGCTCTAAAACATTATATGCGAGTGCATGCTTTTCAGCTAACACTCTAAAACATTATATGCGAGTGTCTGCAGGTGAGCTGACGCTCGAAAACATGATATGCGAGCGCCTGCAGGTGAGCTGACTCTCTATAACATGATATGTGAGTAGTTGCAGATGAGCTGAGGCTCTAAAAAAATTATATGCGAGTGCCTGCAGGTGATCTGACGCTCTAAAAAATTAGATGCGAATGTATGGTGTTTAGCTGCCGCTTTAAAACATTATATGCGAGTGCATGCTGTTCAAATGACGTACTAAAACATTAGATGCGAGTGGATGCTGTTCAGCAGAACCTATAAAAAAAATTTGAGTTGAGGGCCTGCAGTTGAGCTGACCCTATTAAAAAAAAAATAAGTGGAGGGAATATATACAATCTGGATGAGGAGGAGAAAACAAGATTCAACCATATACTTTTGTGGTGGAAAAGGTACATGGGAATACACTATAATAGATTGAGTACATTATAAATAAGAGATTGAAATTGCCTTTATGTTTATCATCAGCTCAGCTCTCCTCTCCTCTGGTGGAGTTGAGAAATCAGGAGCAATCCAGACCTTGTTTATTTTTATCTGAGTCAACCTGTCACCATTGGCAGTGGACAAGCAGATACGCTTATCTGTTATAGTGCCACCAGCAGCACTAAATACACGCTCAGATAAAACGATGGTAGCAGGGCAGGCCAGCACCTCCAAGGTGTAGAGCATAAGTTAGTGCCACATGTCCAGCTTGGACACCCAGTAGTTGTAAGGCACTGAGGGATCATTAAAGACGCTGACACTGTCTGATATGTATTCCTTCACCATCTTCCAAAACTTTTCCCTCCTTGTGCCACTAGGCTGCGCTTCAGGGTGAAGTTGTTGACGGGGTTTCATGAAAGTGTCCCATGCCTTGGAGAGTGTTGCCCTGCCTTTGTTGGAACTGCTGTGTATTCCCCTTGTCTCCCTTCCTTTGTTGCCTAAGGAAGTACAGACTTTGCTAGCCACGTTGTCAGATGGAAAATTTTGGAGCAATCTCTCAACAAGTACCTTCTGGCATTGCAACATTTTACTCTTCCTCACCACCACAGGAATGAGAGATGAGAAGTTCTCTTTGTAGCGGGGGTCAAGAAGGGTAAACACCCAGTAAACCGTGTTATCTAAAATGCGTTTAATGCGAGGGTCGTGGGAAAGGCAGCCTATCATGATGTCAGCCATTTGTGCCAGAGTGCCAACAGGCAAGACGTCGATGTCGACATCCGGATGATTCTCCATCTCTTCATCCTCCTCCTCTGCCCAACCACGCTGAACAGATGGAACTAAAGTTCCATGGGTACTAACCTCTGTAGCAGATACAACTGTCTCCAGCTCCTCCTCCTCCTCTTCTTCCACAACTGCCCTCTGATTCTCACAAAGCCTGGCCAACATGTAGAACGTAGAGTTCCAGTGTGTGCTCATGACGCACAGTATTCGGTGAGCTGACAGCCGCAATCGCTGCTGCAGTGTTGACAGACTGGCTGAAGCTGTTGATGACTTGTGGAAATGGGCACACAAGGGGCGTGCCTTCACTAGTAGCTCTTACAAATTGGGGTAGGTTTTGATAAACCGCTGAACCAATAAGTTTAAGAAGATGTGGGTTAGGCATGGAATGGGTGTCAGGTTGCTGAGCTCCCAAGCCGCCACCAAGTTACGGCCATTGTCAAAAACAACCATGCCTGGTTGTAGGTTGAGTGGCAAGAGCCACAGCTCGGTCTGGCCCCTTATACCCTGCCATAGCTCTGCGGTGGTGTGCTGTTTGTCCCCTAAGCAGATCAGATTCAGCACGGCCTGTTGACGCTTACCCACAGCAATGCTACACTGCTTCCAGTTAGCGACTGATGGCTGACTGCTGTTGGAGGTGGAAGTGGAGGAGGAGAAGTGGGGGTTGGAGCCAGTAACATAGCTGCTGGTGGAGACCCTGATGGATGTAGGGCCCCCAATCCTGGGCCTGGGTAGCACCTGTGCCATCCCAGGGTACGACTCACTCCCGGCCTCCACAACATTCACCCAGTGTGCGGTCAGGGAAATGTAGCATCCCTGGTCAGCAGCACTTGTCAATGTGTCTGTGATGAGGTGGACCTTCCCAGTAAGTGCGTTGGTCAGGGCACGGGTGATGTTCTGGGACACATGCTGGTGTAAGGCAGGCACGGCACACCATGAAAAATAGTGGTGGCTGCCGACATCAGGCGGCAAAGGCCTCAGTGTCCACAAGCCTAAATGGCAAAATTTCAGGGGCCAGTAATTTCGAAAGTGGGCCTGTGGGTGGGTTGGTGGGTATTTGCGCTTGCTTTCAAATGCCTGTGTTATGGGCATTTGGACGCTACACTGGGACAGGGAAGTGGATGTTGTTGCTGACGGTTCATGCGAAGCTGCAGGGCGAGGGGCATCTGGGCCGGTGCCTTCAACAGGGGATTGGAAAGCAGTCATAGGCATGCGCACGGGGTGTACATTACAGAGCTTTGTTATTAGGGAGGAGGCTGCTGATTGGCCAGTATCAGCTGGTTGCCGTGCCATTGGCTGATCCTCACACCCCCTTCTCTCGGGAGCTGAACACAGCAGGCGCAGCTTCCTTTTCAGTTATCAGGAAAACAGGAAGAGCACCACCCCTGCTCCATTCCCAGCAGCTGATGAAGTCCCAGGAACAGCATGGTAGGAATGAAGCCTCAGAGCATAGAGCATGTGCCCAGGTGATGTGACAACAGAAGTGCCTTGCAGGCTTATATCTACTGCTGGAAGCTCAATATTGAGCTTTATGTTCTAATAACCAAGAAGCTAAACAAAACCCTGCTTCTGACCCTTATGTTAAAACATAACTGTCATTTGATTGCTTTAACACCTAAAGGAAAAAAAATAATTTAAAAAAGCTGATGTTTCTCTAGATGACTGGTTGTTTACAGTAGTGGTAATAGAGTATTAAGGGTCTATAAAAGCAGCTACACTATTTTTGCAGACCTTTGAGACTCTATTAACACTACTATTAACATAAGGTCATCTAGATAAATAGCAGGTTTTTTAAATTCTATTTTTTTCCTTTAGGTGTTAGAGCAATCAAATGAAAAAAATAAAAACCTACTGTTTCTCTAGATGACTTGATAGTAGTGTTAATAGAGTCTCAAAGGTCTGTAAAAATAGTCTAGCTGCTTTTATAGATCCTTGAGACTCTATTAACATTACTTGTGGTCAGATCGGCTATCAGAAAGGTGTACCTAACCCTATCTACAACAAGCAGTAGAATTGTGCCATAACTGCTGCGGTAGAGCAGCCTAAAGGGGGCCACCCTAATATGAAGTGACTGTAAGATGGTGTGGGTGGTTGAAATCAGCTGAATCGGCATGAGCCTGGGCCCACAGGTGCCTATAAATAGCCTAATAACCAGCCAGCCTCGGCCCACAGGTGAATATAACAAGCCTTGTAATCAGCCTCCCCTCCCACAAATACAGCAAAGGTATTTTCTTAATACTTGTGGTGGGATCGGCTATCAGAAAGGTGTACCTAACCTATCTAACCCTATCTACAACAAGCAGTAGAATTATGCCATAACTGCTGCGGTAGGGCAGCCTAAAGGGGCCAAAAAGAGCAGACCTTAGTTTAGAGCAAAACATATACATACCATTACGACACCCACTTTGAAAGCAAAGACACTACATGATGAAGGTGCGGAATGTACCGTACATATCACAGAGACTTCTATGTACCTTACCTCTTTGTCACGTGCGCCGGCATGTCGTTCTTGGAGGTAGCTAATGTTGATGCTTTTGAAAGAGTGGTTGGTAATCAGACACGATTTACTCCTGTGTTGATCAACATATGAACATATTATGAGACGGTCGGAATCCTGAGAGCTGCAGACTGAAACAACAATGGTGAATCTGATGGAAGGGCCTAATTGAAGTCCAACCATTCGCCAAGGGCCCTGCTCAGACACCAACTGTTAATGGTAGCAAAATACTTCACCTATACTTATTCCCCAGGCCACCGCTTTAATTATTATTTTTTATAAAGGACCCAAAAAGTTAGAAGATGGCGTATGCCGTCTAACTCTAGTAATGGATTAAGTGAAATGTGTAGACTCACCGGGGGAACCATAAGCACGAATACATGGCTGTTGCAATTAACGGGCTAACGTTGCCTGTAATGAGGACAGAAAACGTACCCACCATACTAGCAGTTGTGACAGGAAATAAGCTTAAGGTCGTGATAAACTATGTATGCTGCGCCTGAAGTCGTGCTAGGACTCATCGTGTCAGTAAACATGACAGACTTCGTAAATCGCCTGTAGTGGTGACAACAGGACTCCCTGTGGACGAAACTGATGCCATAGTATATATTTTTTTTTTACCTGAGCAACCCCTGGAGAGGCGGAATTTGAGAAACGTGAAAAAAAGTGAGACCACAGGGTCAGCTTCCTGGGAGAATGGGTCTATAATGCAAGGACGGGCAAGAGAAAAGTAACAGCGGGGAGCGAAAGAAGCAAGAACCTAGAGAGGGTAAGCGGGAGAAAATGCGAACCTGGGAGAAGGTGATATCCAAAAAGGAAGGCTTGGGATGACTGCTTGAAAAGAAAACAATGAAGACCCAACGACCTACAACAATAATGTGAGTGAAGCTCTAATGGCAAAGGCCACGCATGCGAGCCCCCACAAGAAGAATTGTATTGCGAGCCACAGCTGACCGAGCTATGCGAGCGGGCCTGAAGGCAGAAAAAGACATGGAACCTACTGTGGTGGGTCCACGCAGCCGACCTCGAATGGCAGAGTTGTGTGTGTAAAATATAAACTGCGAAGCCATGCGTGAGAGACACCAATGGCGGGGCCATGCGTGAGAGACACCAATGGCGGGGCCATGCGTGAGAGACACCAATGGCGGGGCCATGTGTGTCAACTTAAACGGAGAAGTCATGCGTCAGAGACTCTAAAGGCGTAGCCATGAATGCGAGACAAATTTTTTTTTTTTTTTAATAAACCACTTATGCAGCACCAGTATGACTTGGGGACTCGCATAACCATGACCCCCTCCGACAGTAAACCTAGGACACTAACCAGCTTACAACCATATTGTACCCCTAACAAATAACATGAAGAACGATCAAAGGCCCCGCGGAGCCATGAGGCTGAAGCGGTCATCGGCCCCTGAAGCCAGGACTGAGCTGGATGACATTACAGTGACGATAAGTAATTAAAATGTGAGCCAGACCTGATGGGATATGCTTAGACACAGGGGCGTAACTACCGGGGAAGCAGGGGAAGCAGCTGCTTCGGGGCCGGGCTTACAGGGGGCCCGGCAAGCACGTGTTTGTCCTCACTTCTCTCCTCCCCTGGGTAATCAGCACGTGTCCTCACTCCTCTCCCGATCGCAGTGTCCTCTCGCCCTTGTCTATTTATTTAAAACTTATTTCTTCTTTCTTTCAGAAAAGCTTGCCCTGGGGATTGAACCTGCGACCATCAGGTTCAAAGGCAAGACACTTTACCACTAGGCTATATCTGCTGCCTAGCCAGATAGCTAAAAAAAAAAAAATATGACCTCTAGATGTGGAGAACTTTGATAGTGTATCCATACACATTACAGCTGCACCAGCACATTGTATATGGATGTAGCAGAGCTTGGTGTGTTGGGGCAGCTGTAATGTGTATAGATACACTATCAAAGTTCTCCTTATCTAGAGGTCTTATTTTTTTTTTAGCTACCTGGCTAGGCAGCTCATATGGTCTTGTGGATATGTGTCTTGCCTTTCATCCTCATGGTCATAGGTTCGATTCCTCTCACAAACTTTTTCTGAAAGACAGGATAAATGAGGCTTGCCTAACATGGAGGTAAGTATATGTGTGTTTTTTTATTTTTTTATTTTTAAATACTGGACTTTTACTTTACTGCCACAGGGGAGGAGGGGCTATTGGCACTATGATATTGGCAAATGGGGGGAGAGATAGGCACTTCATATTGGCACACACATTAGGGGGCAGGGGAGAGGATGGCACTATGATATTGGGATGGGGGAAGACAGAGGCACTTGATATTGGCACATTATAGGGGCACTATGGGGAGAGGAGCACTATGGGGGCATCTGGTGCTATATGGCTGGCTACTGGCACATTATAGGGGGTTATATGGCTGACTACTGCCACATTATAGGGGGTTATATGGCTGACTACTGGCACATTATAGGAGGGGTTATATGGCTGACTACTGGCACATTATAGGGTGGGTTTATATGGCTGACTACTGGCACATTATAGGGGGTTATATGGCTGACTACTGGCACATTATAGGGGGTTATATGGCTGACTACTGGCACATTATAGGGGGTTATATGGCTGACTACTGGCACATTATAGGGGGTTATATGGCTGACTACTGGCACATTATAGGAGGGGTTATATGGCTGACTACTGGCACATTATAGGGTGGGTTTATATGGCTGACTACTGGCACATTATAGGGGGTTATATGGCTGACTACTGGCACATTATAGGGGGTTATATGGCTGACTACTGGCACATTATAGGAGGGGTTATATGGTTGACTACTGGCACATTATAGGGTGGGTTTATATGGCTGACTACTGGCACATTATAGGGGGTTATATGGCTGACTACTGGCACATTATAGGGGGTTATATGGCTGACTACTGGCACATTATAGGGGGTTATATGGCTGACTACTGGCACATTATAGGGGGTTATATGGCTGGCTACTGGCACATTATAGGGGGCTGGGGGCTATATGGCTGACTACTGGCACATTATAGGGGGGCTATATGGCTGACTACTGGCACATTATAGGGGGGGTTATATGGCTGACTACTGGCACATTATAGGGGGGTTATATGGCTGGCTACTGGCACATTATAGGGGGGCTGGGGGGGCTATATGGCTGACTACTGGCACATTATAGGGGGGCTATATGGCTGGCACATTATAGAGGGGGAGCGAAACGCACGGGTAGGGGGGGGGGCCCAATACAAAAATTTGCTGTGGGGCCCAGTCATTTCTAGCTACGCCCCTGCTTAGACATTAGTGAACCGAACCACGTGCCTAAATAAAACATTAAACCATCCGTTAAACTGAACAGATGGGAGAAAAAAAAGAGCCAGAGGCATTACAGTTCGCTAAAAGAAGACCCTTATCGTGACAAATGAATGAACAACTTGTGAAACCTAATAGGAAACTTACTCCTATTAGCCCACTGACCGCTGAGGGACTGTATGGTGAACTGGGGCAGGAGACCAAATGCGAACCAGGACTAAAGAACAGCAATTTTTTTATTTATTTTTTCAAAGTGAAACAGAAAAAGTAGGCCTATGGAATGTAACCACCAGCGAGGAAAGAAACGTAAACCTGGAAGAAAGCAGTTATGTTTATCAGGAGAACGGTATCAGAGCGGTGTGCTGTCTGCCCTAGTGAAAATACTGAGTAACCATGATGTAGCAATGAAAAGAAAATGCAGCTTTAAGTGGAAGCAGAGTATAACATCTGATGTAAGAACAGGTGGGTGAATGCCGCTCTGGATGTGAGTGGTACCTACAACATGGTATGGGCCCAGCTCTGAGCATGAAGAGCGAGGTATAACGCAGCTGTATGAATGCAATCTGAAGTGAGCAGAGTATTAATGTGATGCAACAGCAAACGCATGAACGCAGCTCTAGTAGTGAATGGAGTATAGGACAAAATGTAAATGCACATGGACGTAGCTTTTGAAGGTAACGAACCTAACCATGATCATTCGACCATTAGCGCCCATTCCTACCGTGAATGCCAGCACTCGCCTGTCACCTTCTGCCATTACCCAGGCACAAACGAACCTCCACATGATGCTGCAGGTTTTTTTTTATTTTTTTTTAAAAGATGGTCACAACACCACCTCATGTTCCCCTAAGAAAACATAAACGTGTTTGAACATAAACCCTGATGCAACGTCAATTAATCGACATATAGCGCACCTATAAACCTAGCACAGAACCGCTCACACATGCGTGCCCATGACATACAGTTTATAGATTAAACACACTTACATACAAGAGCATCAGAACTCAAATACAGGCGCCTTGACCGATCTGCTTGTGTCCCCATATGCAGACCACTGATATACATTTACCAACACCTTGCATGTCTGGCTTTAACTGCGGATGTGCGCCCCACATGTAAAACAGGTAACAGAAAACCATGCACTTTTTTTTTCCGTATGAAATAGATAACAGAAAACATGAGACCATACCTACTCTAGGCGCATGCTACACCAATAACTGTATGCAATAGCCCCTAAACAGCTAGACAAAAATACTAACAACAGTCACTTGACCGTTAGCACCCAACTCTGCTTTGACCCAGAGAACTGCGAATCGCATACAGCACTGTGGGTCCCGTGCCAATAAGTGCAATTCTACAGTGAGTGCCAGCATTCGCCTGGCCCTTTTTGCCGATGCCCAGGCGTGAATGAGCCTCCACATGATGCTGCTGCGTTTTTTTTTTTTTTAATTGACCATTGGCACACAAAACACAGCGTGCATAGATTTAGCCAACTAACAACTAACGCTCGGCCCTTTAGCGCCCAAACTCATCCCAGAGCGCTACATGTCGCGGAAAGCAGCGTGGGTCCCGTGCAAACCACTCCGATCCTCCCATGAATACCAGCGCCCTCCTGAGACATTCTGCCGTCGCCCAGCCGTAAGAAGCCTCCACACCATGCTGCTGTATCCTAGAGCTGAGGTAGTGAAATCAGCTGAATCAGCATCAGCCTGGGCCCACAGGTTCCTATAGCCTAGTAACCAGCCAGCTTGGGCCCACAGGTGCATATAACTAGCCTTGTAATCAGCCTCCCCTCCCACAAATACAGCAAATGTATTTGCTTAATACTATAAACACTTTAATACCACTACTATCAACATAAGGTCATGTAGAGAAACAGCAGCTTTTTTAAATGATTTCTTTCCTTTAGATGTTTAGGTATTAGAGCAATCAAACGAAAGTTATGTTTTAACATAAGGGTCAAAAACAGGGTTTTGTTTAGCCTCTTGGTTATTAGTTTTTCTATGTAAGTTCTCTAAATCAATGAGAGTATTTTTCCCCGTATAGTTTATATGTGGTCCAGTGATTAGAGATGAGCGAACACCTGGATGTTCGGGTTCGAGAGGTTCGGCCGAACTTCCGGAAAATGTCCGGGTTCGTGATCCGAACTCAACCCGAACTTCATCCCGAACCCGAACCCCATAGAAGTCAATGGGGACCCGAACTTTTGGGCACTAAAAAGGCTGTAAAAGACACCCAGAGGGATAATATACCGCAATAAACGCATTGCGATTACAACTTTGAGCTAACGATCACCATGGGAACGCCTCCTCCAGTAGAATGTACTGTCGGATCTGAGAATTAAGTTGAAATCGCAATGCGATTCTTATATATTTGCTTAATCGCATTGCGATTTCAACTTAGCATTGCTAAATAATTCCATCCATATCGTTAACTTACTGAGTCAGTAAGTTAACGAATATGGATGGAATTATTTAGCAATGCTAAGTTGAAACGGCAATGCGATTAAGCAGATATATAATAATCGCATTGCGTTTTCAACTTAATTCTCACATCCGACAGTACATTCTACTGGAGGAGGCGTTCTCATGGTGATCGGTAGCTCAAAGTTGTAATCGCAATGCGATTAAGCAAATACATAAGAATCGCATTGCGATTCCAACTTTTAGTACTCAACTTTTAAAATCGTACACCACTTTAAGTTCCAAAGTTGCAATCGCGTTCGAATAGAACTTAAAGCTGTCTCTTAGTCAGTTTTAGTATTGGTGTGCTGTAATAGAAGTTACATTCGTACGCGAATATAACTTAGAGCAATACAGTCAACTTTACACTGTTAGTTTTATTATCGCGATAATACAACTATTCAAGAATCGTGTACGTGCGTCTGTACGTGTGTGCGTTACCTCGGACACTATTCTATTTTGCCAGCCACAGCTGAAACCACTGATTTATGGTATTGCTATTTTGGCAATTGAATTTAACCCCAGAAAATAATCTATCCTTTGCCAGACAGCAGACAGTATTATACTTGTCTAACCAAAGCTGGAACACCAGATTTAGGGGATTGGTATTTGGGCAATTGTATTTAACCCCTTAATAAAATATAGAAATTTCTTTCCTGATTTTTTAGGGGTGACAATTAGCACAGCCAAGCCCCTGATGTAGGATATAGCAAAAAAAAAAAAAACTAGTATTGATGGATTGATGGACTTGGTGGCAGCTTCTTCTGGCGCACCACAAGTCACAAAATGGCCGCCAATCAACCCAGAAAATAAGTGACAGAAAAACGCTCTGTGCAGCCTAAAAACCAGCGAGCAAGTAACTAGCAGAAGTTCAATGATTCTCAGCTGTAAATTGATCCGTTCATTAGGTGCTGTTGCTGACTTTAACCTGCCTAATCTCGCCCTGACAGAAGCTGCGTCCTCTCCCTACACTAATCAGAGCAGTGTGACATGCGGCGCTACGTGACTCCAGCTTAAATAGAGGCTGGGTCACATGCTGCACTTGGCCAATCACAGCCATGCCATTAGTAGGCATGGCTGTGATGGGCTCCTAGGGCAAGAAGTAAAACGCTAGCTGATTGGCTGCTGTGCAGCCCTTCAGAAAGCGGGAAGTAATCGACGAACACCGAACCCGAACCCGAACTTTTTTGAAAATGTCCGGGTTCGGGTCCGGGTCCCGGACACCCCACTGTATATTGCACGGGATGGTGCAGGGGTTATACTGTATTGTACAGGATGGTGCAGGGGTTATACTGTATTGTACGGGAAGGTGCAGGGGTTATAGTGTATTGTATGGGATGGCGCAGAGGTTATACTGTATATTGTACGGGATGGTGCAGGGGTTATACTGTATTGTATGTGATGGTGCAGGGGTTATACTGTATTGTACGGGATGGTGCAGGGGTTATACCGTATATTGTACGGGTTGGTGCAGGGGTCATACTGTATTGTACAGGATTGCGCAGGGGTTATACTGTATTGTATGGGATGGCGCATAGGATATACTGTATATTGTACGGGAGGGTGCAGGGGTTATACTGTATTGTACAGGATCGTGCAGGGTTTATACTGTACGGGATGGTACAGGGTTTATACTTTATATTGTATGGGAGGGTGCAGGGGTTATATTGTATTGTACGGGATGGTGCAGGGGTTATACTGTGTATTGTACGGGATGGTACAGGGGTTATACTGTATATTGTACGGGATGGTGCAGGGGTTATACTGTATTGTATGGGATGGCGCATGGGTTAAACTGTATATTGTACAGGAGGGTGCAGGGGTTATACTGTATATTGTATGGGATGGTACAGGGGTTATACTGTATATTGTATGGGATGGTGCAGGGGTTTTGCTGTATTGTATGGGATGGTGCAGGGGTTATACTGTATATTGTACGGAATGCTGCAGGGGTTTTACTGTATTGTACAGTTGTGTTCAAAATTATTCAACCCCCAATGCTGTAAAGGGTTTTAGGGAACTTAGTGTACATTTGTAATTGTGTTCAGAATGAAATCTTACAAGGACTTTTTAAAGAACCAAATGCAACTAAAATGACATCAATTGTTTTTGTAATACAGTATTAAATGTTTTTTTTTGTGATTTCTTCATTGACACAATTATTCAACCCCTTAAAGACTACAACTCTTAAGAACAGAGGTTCATTCAAGTGTTTTCGATCAGGTATTGAAAACCCCTGTGGATGTCAAGGAGCAGCAATCAAGCATAATAAGCACCAATTAGGCAGATGTAAAATGACTGTGATACTCAGCTCCTTCTAGACATTTACTGGTGTGTTTACAAACATGGTGAAGTCAAGAGAATGGTCCAGGAAGACAAGAGAAGAGGTGATTTCTCTTCACAGGAAGGGCAATGGCTATAAGAAGATTGCAAAGATGTTAAACATACCAAGAGACACCATAGGAAGCATCATTTGCAAATTCAAGGCAAAGGGCACTGTTGAAACGCTACCTGGTCGTGGCAGAAAGAAGATGCTGACTTTGACTGCTGTGCGCTACCTGAAGCGCAAAGTGGAGAAAAGTCCCCGTGTGACTGCTGAGGAACTGAAAAAAGATTTGTCAGATGCGGGTACTGAAGTTTCAGCTCAGACAATAAGGCGCACACTGCGTAATGAAGGCCTCCATGCCAGTACTCCCAGGCGCACCCCCTTGCTGTCTCCAAAGAATAAGAAGAGTCGACTGCAGTATGCCAAAAGTCATGTGGACAAACCACAAAAGTTTTGGGATAGTGTTCTGTGGACTGATGAAACAAAATTAGAACTATTTGGGCCCATGGATCAACGCTATGTTTGGAGGAGGCTTATGAAGAAAAGAACACCTTGCCTACTGTGAAGCATGGCGGTGGGTCAATCATGCTTTGGGGCTGTTTTGCTTCTACAGGTACAGAGAAGCTTCAGCGTGTGCAAGGTACCATGAATTCTCTTCAGTACCAGGAGATATTGGATGAAAATGTGATGCAGTCCGTCACAAACCTGAGGCTTGGAAGACGTTGGACCTTTCAACAGGACAATGATCCCAAGCATACCTCCAAGTCCACTAGAGCATGGTTGCAGATTAAAGGCTGGAACATTTTGAAGTGGCCATCGCAATTACCAGACTTAAATCCGATTGAGAACCTCTGGTGGGACTTAAAGAAAGCAGTTGCAGCGCGCAAGCCTAAGAATGTGACTGAACTGGAGGCTTTTGCCCGTGAAGAATGGGCGAAGATACCAGTAGATCGCTGCAAGACACTTGTGTCAAGCTATGCTTCACGTTTAAAAGCTGTTATAACTGGAAAAGGATGTTGTACTAAGTACTAAGATTGAATGTCACTTGGGGGTTGAATAAAACTGATAATGATGTGAGCACAGAAAATACATTTGTGGTTATTTCATTATAAATGTTATGTTATATTTGTCTGACTTACAAGTGCCTCTTTGATTTAATTGTAAACAAGATGACTGAAATGATCAAAATCAATGTCAAACTGGCCAAAAAACTTAATTTCCGTGGGGGTTGAATAATTTTGAACACAACTGTACGGGATGGTGCAGGGGTTATACTGTATATTGTAAGGAATGGTGCAGGGGATTTACTGTATTGTACGGGATGGCGCAGGGGTTATACTGTATTGTATGGGATGGCGCAGGGGTTATACTGTATTGTATGGGATGGTGCAGGGGTTATACTGTATATTGTACGAAATGTTGCAGGGGTTTTACTGTATTGTACGGGATGGTGCAGGGGTTATACTGTATATTGTACGGAATAGTGCAGGTGTTATACTGTATTGTACGGGATGGTGCAGGGGTTGTACTGTATTGTATGGGATGGTGCAGGGGTTATTCTGTATATTGTACGGGATGGTGCAGGGGTTATACTGTATATTGTACGGAATGGTGCAGGGGTTTTACTGTATTGTAAGGGATGGTGCCGGGGGTTATACTGTATATTGTACGGAATGGTGCAGGGGTTTTACTGTATTGTACGGGATGGTGCAGGGGTTATACTGTATTGTACGGGATGGTGCAGGGGTTATACTGTATATTGTACGGAATGGTGCTGGGTTATACTGTATATTGTATGGGATGGTGCAGGGGTTATACTGTATATTGTACAGAATGGTGCAGGGGTTATACTGTATATTGTACGTGATGGTGCAGGAGTTATACTGTATATTGTACGGAATGGTGCAGGGGTTTTACTGTATTGTACGGGATGGTGCAGGGGTTATACTGTATTGTACGGGATGGTGCAGGGGTTATACTGTATATTGTACGGAATGGTGCAGGGGTTTTACTGCATTGTACGGGATGGTGCAGGGGTTATACTGTATATTGTACGGGATGGTGCAGGGGTTATACTGTATATTGTACGGGATGGTGCAGGGGTTATACTGTATTGTATGGGATGGCTCAGGGGTTATAGTGTATTGTATGGGATGGC
This sequence comes from Bufotes viridis, assembly GCA_033119425.1. Taxonomy (NCBI): domain Eukaryota; kingdom Metazoa; phylum Chordata; class Amphibia; order Anura; family Bufonidae; genus Bufotes; species Bufotes viridis. The sequence continues at coordinate 143,877,556 of CM065592.1, read as the reverse complement.
GCAGGGGTTATACTGTATATTGTACGGGATGGTACAGGGTTTATACTGTATATTGTACGGGATGGCGCAGGGGGTTATAGTGTATATTGTACGGGATGGTGCAGGGGTTATACTGTATATTGTACGGGATGGTGCAGGGGTTATACTGTATATTGTATAGGATGGCGCAAGGGTTGTATTGTACTGGAGGGTGCAGGGGTTATACTGTATATTGTACGGGATGGTGCAGGAGTTATACTGTATATTGTACGGGATGGTGCATGGGTTTTACTGTATTGTACAGGATGGTGCAGGGGTTATACTGTATATTGTACGGAACACTGCACGGGTTTTGCTGTATTGTAAGGGATGGTGCAAGGGTTATACTGTATATTGTACGGAAAGCTGCAGGGGTTATACTGTATATTGTACGGAATGAGGCAGGGGTTATACTGTATATTGTACGGGATGGTACAGGGGTTATACTGTACATTGTAAGGAATGGTGCAGCGGTTTTACTGTATTGTATGGGATGGTGCAGGGATTATACTGTATATTGTACGGAATGGTGCAGGGGTTTTACTGTATTGTATGGGATGGTGCAGGGGTTATACTGTATATTGTACGGGATGGTGCACGGTTTTACTGTATATTGTACGGGATGGTACAGGGGTTATACTGTATATTGTACGGGATGGTGCACGGTTTATACTGTATATTGTACGGGATGGTACAGGGATTATACTGTATATTGTACGGAATGGTGCAGGGGTTATACTGTATTGTACGGGATGGCGCAGGGGTTATACTGTATATTGTACGGGATGGCGCAGGGGTTATACTGTATTGTATGGGATGGCGCAGGGGTTATACTGTATTGTACGGGATGGTGCATGGGTTGTACTGTATTATATGGGATGGTGCAGGGGTTATACTGTATATTGTACGGAATTGTGCAGGGGTTATACTGTATATTGTACGGGATGGTACAGGGGTTATACTGTATATTGTACGGAATGCTGCAGGGGTTTTACTGTATTGTACGGGATGGTGCAGGGGTTATACTGTATATTGTATGGGCTGGTGCAGGGGTTATATTGTATTGTACGGGATGGTACAGGGGTTATACTGTATATTGTGCGGAATGGTGCAGGGGTTTTACTGTATTGTACGTGATGGTGCAGGGGTTATAATGTATATTGTACGGAATGCTGCAGGGGTTTTACTGTATTGTACGGGATGGTGCAGGGGTTATACTGTATTGTACGGGATGGCGCAGGGGTTATAGTGTATTGTATGGGATGGCGCAGGGGTTATACTGTATATTGTACGGGATGGTACAGGGGCTATACTTTATATTGTATGGGATGGTGAAGGGGTTATACTGTATATTGTACGGGATGGTGCAGGGGTTATACTGTATATTGTATAGGATGGCGCAGGGGTTGTATTGTACTGGAGGGTGCAGGGGTTATACTGTATTGTACAGGATGGTATAGGGGTTATACTGTATATTGTACGGGATGGTGCAGGGGTTATACTGTATATTGTACGGGATGGTGCATGGGTTTTACTGTATTGTACAGGATGGTGCAGGGGTTATACTGTATATTGTACGGAATGCTGCAGGGGTTTTGCTGTCTTGTAAGGGATGGTGCAGGGGTTAAACTGTATATTGTACGGGATGGTGCAGGGGTTATACTGTATATTGTACGGAATGCTGCAGGGGTTATACTGTATTGTACGGGATGGTGCAGGGGTTATAATGTATATTGTACGGAATGAGGCAGGGGTTATACTGTATATTGTACGGGATGGTACAGGGGTTATACTGTACATTGTACGGAATGGTGCAGCGGTTATACTGTATTGTATGGGATGGCGCAGTGGTTCTACTGTATTGTACAGGATGGCGCAGTTGTTATACTGTATATTGTACGGGATGGTACAGGGGTTATACTGTATATTGTACGGGATGGTGCACGGTTTATACTGTATGTTGTACGGGATGGTACAGGGGTTATACTGTATATTGTACGGGATGGCGCAGGGGTTATACTGTATTGTACGGGATGGCGCAGGGGTTATACTGTATTGTACGGGATGGCGCAGGGGTTATACTGTATTGTACGGGATGGCGCAGGGGTTATACTGTATTGTACGGGATGGTGCATGGGTTGTACTGTATTGTATGAGATGGTGCAGGGGTTATACTGTATATTGTACGGGATGGTACAGGGGTTATACTGTATATTGTACGGAATGCTGCAGGGGTTTTACTGTATTGTACGGGATGGTGCAGGGGTTATACTGTATATTGTATGGGCTGGCGCAGGGGTTATATTGTATTGTACGGGATGGTACAGGGGTTATACTGTATATTGTGCGGAATGGTGCAGGGGTTTTACTGTATTGTACGGGATGGTGCAGGGGTTATACTGTATATTGTACGGAATGCTGCAGGGGTTTTACTGTATTGTACGGGATGGTACAGGGGTTATACTGTATATTGTACGGAATGCTGCAGGGGTTTTACTGTATTGTACGGGATGGTACAGGGGTTATACTGTATATTGTATGGGATGGTGCAGGGGTTTTACTGTATTGTACGGGATGGTGCAGGGGTTATACTGTATATTGTATGGAATGCTGCAGGGATTTTACTGTATTGTACGGGATGGTGCAGGGGTTATACTGTATATTGTACGGAATTGTGCAGGGGTTATACTGTATATTGAACGGGATGGTACAGGGGTTATACTGTATATTGTACGGAATGGTGCTGGGGTTTACTGTATATTGTACGGGATGGTGCAGGGCTTTTACTGTATTGTACGGGATGGTGCAGGGGTTATACTGTATATTGTACGGAATTGTGCAGTGGTTATACTGTATATTGTATGGTATGGTGCAGGGGTTATACTGTATATTGTACGGGATGGTGCCGGGGTTATACTGTATTGTACGGGATGGTACAGGGGTTATACTGTATATTGTATGGGCTGGCGCAGGGGTTATATTGCATTGTACGGGAGGGTGCAGGGGTTATACTATATTGTACAGGATGGTGCAGGGGTTATACTGTATTGTATGGGATGGTTCAGGATTTATACTGTATATTGTACGGAATGGTGCAGGGGTTATACTGTATTGTATGTGATGGCGCAGGGGTTATACTGTATATTGTACGGGATGGTGCAGGGGTTATACTGTATATTGTACGGGATGGTGCAGGGGTTAAACTGTATTGTACGGGATGGCGCAGGGGTTATACTGTATTGTACGGGATGGTGCAGTGGTTATACTGTATTGTATGGGATGGCGCATGGGTTATACTGTATATTGTACGGGAGGGTGCAGGGGTTATACTATATTGTACAGGATGGTGCAGGGGTTATACTGTATATTGTATGGGATGGTACAGGGGTTATACTGTATATTGTATGGGATGGTGCAGGGGTTTTGCTGTATTGTTTGGGATGGTGCAGGGGTTATACTGTATATTGTAAGGAATGCTGCAGGGGTTTTACTGTATTGTACGGGATAGTGCAGGGGTTATACTGTATATTGTACGGAATGGTGCAGGGGTTATACTGTACATTGTACGGAATGGTGCAGGGGTTTTACTGTATTGTATGGGATGGTGCAGGGGTTATACTGTATTGTATGGGATGGCGCAGGGGTTATACTGTATTGTACGGGATGGTGCAGGGGTTGTACTGTATTGTATGGGATGTCGCAGGGGTTATACTGTATTGTATGGGATGGTGCAGGGGTTATACTGTATATTGTACGGAATGGTGCAGGGGTTTTACTGTATTGTACGGGATGGTGCAGGGGTTACACTGTATTGTACGGGATGGTGCATGGGTTATACTGTATATTGTACGGGATGGTGCAGGGGTTATACTGTATATTGTACGGGATGGTACAGGGGTTATACTGTATATTGTACGGAATGCTGCAGGGGTTTTACTGTATTGTACGGGATGGTGCAGGGGTTATACTGTATATTGTATGGAATGCTGCAGGGATTTTACTGTATTGTACGGGATGGTGCAGGGGTTATACTGTATTGTATGGGATGGCGCAGGGGTTATACTGTATTGTACGGGATGGTGCAGGGGTTGTACTGTATTGTATGGGATGTCGCAGGGGTTATACTGTATTGTATGGGATGGTGCAGGGGTTATACTGTATATTGTACGGAATGGTGCAGGGGTTTTACTGTATTGTACGGGATGGTGCAGGGGTTACACTGTATTGTACGGGATGGTGCATGGGTTATACTGTATATTGTACGGGATGGTGCAGGGGTTATACTGTATATTGTACGGGATGGTGCAGGGGTTATACTGTATATTGTACGGAATGGTGCAGGGGTTTTACTGCATTGTACAGAATGGTGCAGGGGTTACACTGTATTGTACGGGATGGTGCATGGGTTATACTGTATATTGTACGGGATGGTGCAGGGGTTATACTGTATTGTACGGGATGGTGCAGGGGTTATACTGTATATTGTACGGAATGGTGCAGGGGTTTTACTGCATTGTACAGAATGGTGCAGGGGTTAAACTGTATATTGTACGGAATGGTGGAGGGGTTTTATCGTATTGTACGGGATGGTGCAGGGGTTATACTGTATATTGTACGGGATGGTGCAGGGGTTATACTGTATTGTATGGAATGGCTCAGGGGTTATATTATATTGTATGGGATGGCGCAGGGGTTATACTGTATATTGTTCGGGATGGTACACGGGTTATGCTGTATATTGTATGGGATGTTGCAGGGGTTATACTGTATATTGTACGGGATGGTGCAGGGGTTATACTGTATATTGTATAGGATGGCGCAGGGGTTGTATTGTACTGAAGGGTGCAGGGGTTATACTGTATTGTACAGGATGGTACAGGGGTTATACTGTATATTGTACGTAATGCTGCAGGAGTTTTACTGTATTGTACGGGATGGTGCAGGGGTTATACTGTATATTGTACGGAATGCTGCAGTGGCTTTACTGTATTGTACGGGATGGTGCAGGGGTTATATTGTTAATTGTACAAAATGGTGCAGGGGTTATACTGTATATATTACGGATTGGTGCAGGGGTTTTACTGTATTGTACGGGATGGTGCATGGGTTATACTGTATATTGTACTGAATGGTGCAGTGGTTTTACTGCAATGTACGGGATGGTGCAGGGGTTATACTGTATATTGTACGGGATGGTGCAGGGGTTATACTGTATTGTATGGGATGGCTCAGGGGTTATACTGTATTGTATGGGATGGCGCAGGAGTTATACTGTATATTGTACGGGATGGTACACGGGTTATACTGTATATTGTACGGGATGGTGCAGGGGTTATACTGTATATTTTACGGGATGGTGCAGGGGTTTTACTGTATTGTACAGGATGGTGCAGGGGTTATACTGTATATTGTACTGAATGCTGCATGGGTTTTACTGTATTGTACGGGATGGTGCAGGGGTTATACTGTATATTGTACGGAATGGTGCTGGGTTATACTGTATATTGTATGGGATGGTACAGGGGTTATACTGTATATTGTACGGAATGGTGCAGGGGTTTTACTGTATTGTACGGTATGGTGCAGGGGTTATACTTCATTGTATAGTAAGGCGCAGGGGTTATACTGTATTGTATGGGATGGCGCAGGGGTTATACTTTATTGTACGGGATGGCGTAGTGGTTATACTGCATTGTATGGGATGGCGCAGGGGTTATACTGTATTGTATGGGAAGGTTCAAGGGTTATACTGTATTGCACGGGATGACACAGGGGTTTGAATGCTCTTTGATGTGACAGTTATCTTAGGTTTTCCTATCGCCCACCTTTGATGGCGCTGTGCCCAACTCTGAGCCGACCCCGCTCAGCTGCTGCCAAGGTTTAGAGGCAACACTGGTTCTGCCACCTCTTTGCTGCACTTTTTCTCCCCATAAGATGCATTTTTCCCCCCAAAAGTGCGTCTTATGGGGCGAATAATGAGAATAAGTGCTTTCATTATGGAAGCGCTGATTAGTACCGGTCCTCCGCGCTCCACTGTGAAGGCTGTTCACAGTGTGATGCCGCGCTGTGACCTCATTGACAGCAGACTGTACAAGAGGATTACCGCATGCGGGCGGTAAGGAGCAGCGGTGTCCAAAGGAGGAAAGGTAGGTGTTTTTTTTATTTTATTTGGATGCTGATATGAGGCTCTTGGGGGCTGAAGAGAGGCACTCGGGGGCTAATGTGTGGCATTCGGGGCTGATATGAGGCACGGGGGGCTGATATGAGGCACGGGGGGCTGATATGCGGCACGGAGGGCTGATATGCGGCACTGGGGGCTGATATGAGGCACTGGGGCTCTTATCTGAGGTCTTATTGGGGGTAATTCACATTGGGGTCTGATTAAGGGTCTTGACTTATTTGGGATCTTATTGACATTGGGGGTCTGATTGGAGCTGTCAGCTGAGGTCTGATTAACATTGGGTGTCTGATTGCTGGTCCGACCTGAGGTGTCCCCCTCTAAAACCTAGGTGCGTCTTATAGGCCAGAGCGTCTTACAGGGCAAAAAATACGGTAAGTTTAAAAATTATATAAAAATCTCATGTTTCAAAAAAAAAAAAAAAATTATTTCTTCTCCCTTCATTATATTGATAATGCGGGTCTGTATGTATACAGAGTGTATTTGTGTATATATGTGTGTATGTGTATATAACATATATATACATACATACATGAATGCATACATACATACGCGCATGCGCGCGGCGTATGTTTGTTCTTAGGGTACACACCCTAATGTAATAGGCTGAGCACGCCTATGACAGCAGTGTGTAACACAGGGGAGGAGGGGGCAGTGGTGTGATCCGCAGACCCAGATTGTGGACCGAGCCGTTCGGCCCACTTATTAGGGTGCTTGGATGCCATGTGGCGGGTCATGCTTGTGGTGGTGAGGTTGCTAGTGTTCACGCCCCATCTAATTTTGGGTTTTTGTCGTCTGCACTTTCCTCAAAAAAGCGCCATACTGCGGAACACCTACCCCTTGGCAAGGTAGATTTTCGCATGGGGGTGCTTGTTGTAACGGTTACTGGCCTGTTTGGTGAGGGCTGACTTCTCCCTTTTGCAACCCCACTGCCTCTTCCAGACCGTTGCGGATCCCTCCCCCTCTGTACTGCTCTTCACTTTCACTCGGCTTTTCACTTTCACATGTTGGGTCAGTGACCTCATTGTCCACCACCTCCTCTTCCACTTCCTCACTGCTCATCCTCCTGACTTTACCTAACCACAACTTCAGTGATTGACAACTGTTTCTCATCATCTTCCTCCTCGTAAATGAATGATGGCCGTTCACCACCGTCATCTTCTTGAGTCTGTGAAGGCTCAAGAAGTTGGGAATCAGGACACAATATCTCAGGTACCTCTTCAAGCGTGCTGGGCGCGACGTCCAAATCTAATAGTAGCACTGGAAAGAGCTCCCCGGAATATCCGAGTGTGGGATCCCTCATTTGTCAGGCCTCTCCATGATCAGAGGAAGGAGGATCAGAGTGAGGATTCAGTTGACCAGACTCTTGGCTACAGAGACTGGATGAGAGGGTGGTGCTTAACTGACTGGAAGCATTATCTTCAACAATCCAACCGACCAACTGTTCGCACTGGTCCAACTTGGACAGTGTTGTTCTGCGCCGCCCTGCTAATTTGGAAATAAAGCTGGGGACAGTGTTTTTTTTTTTTTTTTTCTGGTGCACTGGCATCAGCATCACGCCACTTCCCCGTCCCTTAGTGTTCGCATTCTTCATACTAATGGTTTTGTCACAAGTTGTGGCACCTTTTTTTTTTTACTGTCCGATAAAGACATTGTTTTTGGATGCCAGACTGTATATGTCATATAAAACAACAGAATATGGACAGTATATTAGGCCCAGATTAATGTAATTTTAAATACAGACAATATATTCGGAGGCTGGACTGTATATACAACAAAAAACAACAGAATATGTACAGTATATTATGCCCAGATTAATTTAATTGGCGATACAGAACCTGTTTTGGGATGACTGACACTATATGTCACAGAAACCCCCAGAAAATGAACAGTATATTATTGACAGATTAATGTCATTTTACATACAGACAATTTATTTGGATGCCAGACTGTATAGGTCACCAAAAACACCAGAATTTTGACAATATTTCAGGCCCAGATTGATCTAATTTTAAATACAATGTATTCAGATGCCAGACTGTATATGTCACAAATAAACAGAATATGGGTGGAATATTACGCCCAGATTAATGTAATTTTAAATACAGACACTGTTTTGGGATGCCGTACAGTATATGTCACAGAAATCCACAGAATATGGACACTATTAGACCCAGATTAATAGAATTTGCGCTACAGACACTGTTTGCTGATGTAGTACAGTATTTTTACACAAAGTCACACACTATGGTCACTATATATGGGCCAGATTATTACAGACACAGTCTGCGGATGATGTATACTATTTTGTGACTATTTTAAATAGTCGCAATAGTGAATCTGTCTAGAGATTCATTTACATAAGAAAACACGCCCATTTTCACAAAACTGGAGAGCTTAGTGCAAAGCTTGAAAAAGTTGCAAAAAATGCGCAATTTTACCGATTGCGCATTTTTTGCGACTTTTTCACTCCATTAAAGTGACTTAAGCTAATGATAAATCTGGCCCTATAGGTTATTAATAGGTACACAATAAAAATATCTTGCTGCTGTCAAACACACTCAGTAGTCCTAAAAAGGACTTTGGGGTCTTGGAAAAGCTTCTGGTAGAAAAAAATACCAATTTCTCACCCTGCACTATCTGTCCCTTCAGAAGCACTTTCCCTGAGACTGCAAGCGTTCATTTGATTGCTGCTGTCCTTAACACACATTTGGGCCTCTGCAAATCTTGTTTCTGATAAAATCTGTTACATTTCGCTCCCTACTCTGTCTTTCCCTGCCTACGCTCTGCTCTCCCTGTCTACATCTGAGTCGAACATGCGTCATCGGGTGCTGTATAGCACCCGATGACGCGTTCCAGCCAGCCAATCATTGTAATGCCAGCAGCCAACATAACTACTGGCATTACAGTGAGGGCAGTATTTGCCATCACCTTGACTGGCTGCTTACAACCCGTGAAACGTTCGGGGTGGAGACTCAAGCATGGGACTCGAGCACATGTGGTATTCGGCCAAGTACCGCCATGTGCCGAGCATACCAATGCTCGAGCAGAACCGGTATTCGGCCAAGCATGCTTGCTCATCACTACTGTTTACCCTCATATGTGAAGGCAAACAAATACCAACTGTCTGGATGTAGTGGAACTGAAAAGAAAACATTTTTCAAATCAATTACAGTGGAGTGAGTAGGGGTAGTGGGAGCCAAAGCCAACAAGGTGTGCGGATTGGTCACAATGAGAGTGTTAAAACTGTGGCTTCATTGACAGCACATAGGTCATGTACCATCTGGTGCTGGGTGTGTTAGCCCTTCTCCTTGATAACCCCTTTTTCAAAACGTCTCAGACTGATTGAGATCTGACTGTGCCATACTCAAGAGATACTGCATCTTCCAGGAAAGTGGGTCGCCAGGTTTCATTTCCACTTCCACAGGAGGAAGTGGGAGCTTGCCAACAACCATGGGTCCTGCAAGCAGGGCTTCCTTCTCATCTTCTGGAAGTACTGACGCAAACATGAACCAGGGAGTTTTATGACTAACGGCCAACAAACAAAGTTCCTGGTCATTGAGGGCGCCTATGAGCTTTACAGCACCATCCTCCTGGTATGAGATGCTGGCACGTACTTTTGCAAGCAAGTCTGCACCTAGGAGGCAACAAGGGATGTTACCACTGACCAGCAAGCACTTCTTGGGTAAGGACAAATCTAACAAGGATGGGTTCTGTTGAAAGGGGAGTGTACTACTTTCCCTTCCACTTCCACCCAAGGACTGGTGGTGTTCTTGGAGATTAAGTCAGGGGAGGCCATATTTGCTGTGCACAATTGTCTTGGCCGCTCCAGTATCAATCAAAAACGGGACTACTTCTTTATCACCCAGAGTGAGGGATATCATTGGGGCCAGAGTGGAAATGTTTAAAAGCACAGCCAATACTGGAGATACCGGATTGCCTGTTTCCTAATACTGGTCTAACTTTCCCTCCTAAACTGTGTGACAAAAACATGGGTGTCTGTGGGGATGGACAGTGATCCAGGCAACATAGAATACAATCCTCTCGTGTGGTCTGGACGAGTAGTGCCACACACAGCACAACTCTATCTCCCATCTGGGTTCTGAGTCCCGCAGACTCTGCAGGTCCATCTCCCGGGACCATTATAGGGTGGCAGACTTAATTTCTCCTTTCTCTGTTGGGGAGGTGGTTTAACATTATCTTGATAACATTCACAACCTGACTTTCTCTGTCTCTCTACACCTCCTCCTCTATACACTTACCTTTCACAGGAAGACTTCTGACTGTTCTGTGAGCTTGTTATCTTTCAGCCACCCTTTATTTCTCTACATGCTTTTTCTCACTACTCTACATTCAGTTTACTATCGGAGATCGGGGGGCATGTCTACACCTTTCATTGGCTTACTTGTTTTTTCACTGACTGTCTACATTCTTTAATACTTCTGCAGCATTTTATCTCAAGGTTAGCAATCTTCAGCAACATCATGTGAAAGACAGAAAGAACAGAATCCGACCGGGCTTAAAGCAAGTGTGCAGGAGGGGGGATCTTCACTTGACTTTACTTGAAAAAACAAAAACATAGAATTTAAAACATTTCATCTGAATAAACAATTAAACAATACTACAATACCTATACTAATTATAGGTATATGTGTGTCCTTCACTTATTGACTTGAGTGAGTACCCCTTGTGGTGCTACTTGGATCTATGTGGATTGTTTCATGATTGTAGCCGTATCAGGAAAAATACTAGTAAACAAGATGGCCGCTGGGCAGGGAAATTTCCTCAGTTAAAATGTCCGGAAGTTACAGGAGTTAAGATGGCTGCCAGACTGGACTCTGGATTAGTTAAGATGACCATGAGAGCGGAAATTGAGACAAAGGGGATGCCATCTTATGTGATAACTGGATACAAGGAGGTGTTGCCTAGGGCCTGGTTTTGTCACTGATGTACTTAACAGGTCCACCCCTCTGGAATGGAGGGGGCTGGTGATATGGTGAGGGATGTGTCTGCGGGAGAGCGGCAGGGCCCCCCCCCTCTTTGGGGCTGTATTGGCGGCATGTAAAAGTAATCACCTAGTAGAGGAAGTTCACGCAGCCAAGTTTACTGTGAGCAACGTCAGTTCTACGAAGCAAGGGTTAAGTCGAGAATGATAAGAAATCAGCACAGAGACATAGGGAGGGTTTTGGCTTTAGGCTTTAGGAGTGAAATTATTAGTGAACACAGGATGTTTGTGAAGAAAAAAAAAAAAAAAAAAACAATGATGAGCAGGCAAGTGATTACTTTTCAAATCGTAGATGTGATGCACAGGATTCATCAATAGCCAAAAAGAGGTGCACTCAGTGAAGTGGACTCACCCTGTCCACTCTAAATAAAACTGAGTAGAATTGTAAAAAAAAAAAAAAAAAACTGGGCACTCTCAGGATAATATCACAAAAATATACAGCATTAAATTAATTCTGGACCTAAAACAAAACACGTATTATGATACTAAAATAGTGGCATATAATAACATTATATTCAATCTAAAAGTAAAATGGCATCAACATGGCATGATGTTATACAGGTACTCTAATAATCTCAATGAATAGTAGCAGTAATGTGCATAAATAATAGAGATTCAAATGCGAAAAGTCTTGAGGAATGTGGTGGCAGCAATTGATGTATAGCTAGCACCACTAGTAACGCGAAGTAGTCCCAAAATATAGACAACAATATTCGCAATGTCCTGAAATCAGTCCAGTATATGTCTAATTGGGGGCTGATCCTTCAGTGTCCCACATTAGAAAAAGTATATAGGCAAGGTATAGAGGCATCCTGCTATATATACACCACCAGCGGCGTCTCACTGGAATAATAATACTGCGAGCGTCCCACTGGAATATTATTACTGCAAGTTTAGGAAGAGTTCTGCCGGATAAATTCAAACGGTCTTACCGCATAGCTTTTTGCACCACAAAGTCACTCTATTCGATAATTCTATATCTGTAGAAATCAATAGTCTCCGAGCGATAGTAGTCCTCACTTACCGCATTGGTGAATGTTTAGCACGTACAACCAGACCTCAGGTCTTGCGCAATCTCTTTCTCATTTACCCTTTACACAGTGATGGACAATTTTTTCTTGTGCGAATCCAGCAGAATATTGCGATTTCCAGTGGTAAAAGGCTTGGGGTTCTGTCTTAGCTAGACGTGTTTCGGGGCTTCTGATCGCGTCTTCCTCAGTAGCTACCAGTCCCCCATAAACTACTTCCTTTTATTGTGAAGGGATATTCCAAAACCTGACATTGATCTTTTTTGGAGCACACATCATGTCATATAAATCGTCAATCTTTTCCAATTATAACTTCCACTTTTCAGTATACTGTCCTTATAGAAGCCACTATTCAATGTCCCATATTTACAAAATAGATAAATGTATAGAAAATAATGAAAATAAAAATATATACTAGAACCTATAAGTATACAAAAACTAATAAAAGACATATAAAGCGATCATATATTTAAAAAACCTCTCATACGTTTGTACATCTTACTGTGCTGGTTCTTCCACACTCAAAAACGCATCAGAACCCATACGGTATTGGTGCGGTTCCCAATGCGTTTTTTAACCAAAATGCCACATATTGAATGTTATTGCTGCTCTATATCTGTTAGGTGGTGGATAGAGTTGAGCGAACACCTGGATGTTCGGGTTCGAGAATTACGGCCAAACTTCACGAAAACGTTCGGGTTCGGGATCCAAACTCGACCCGATCTTCACCCAGAACCCCATTGAAGTCAATGGGGACCCGAACTTTTGCTCACTTAAATGGCTGTAGAATAGCCCTGGAAAGGGCTAGAGGGCTGCAAAAGGCAGCAAAATGTAGGTACATTCCCTGCAAACATTTTGAATAGGGAAATGACTTAAAATAAAATATAGAAAAATAATAAATAAACATTCTAAACTTGAGCCCAAGTGAGTGACAGTGGCAACTGTCACACAGCAAACAGAGGATGTGGCAGCAACGCCACCACATCTGTCATTGTCACCAAGCATCTCCACCAAATCCCATGGAAGTGTTCAGCTATCAGCTGTCCATCTCCCAAACACTGAAGAGAAAAAGAAATAGAAAGAGGAAGTACCCCCCTACCCATGGCTCTGAATGCCTTATTTTAAACTTACTGGTCCTTTGAAATGCTGTAATTCTGTCTGGTGGACAGTTTTAAAAACCTTATGGCAATGGCTGTCCCACAGTACGTGTATCCCAGCCGCCGCTTCTTTTGCAGGCGAGCCATCCCTTCCCTGCACAACCAAGTGGCGGACAAAATAAAGTGTCCACTGCGCAACGCTATCTGTGGCAACGTCCACATAGCATTTCCGAATGTCCTTCCGCCCCCGAGGATTGCTGGGAATTTCTATTTGTATCCTGTTACCTCCTCCTCCTCCTACTCGGCTTCCTCCTCCTCTACCTCCTCCTCATCCACTCAGCGTAACACCTTCACCACCCACAGCAGCACAGCCAGGGGGAAACGACAGCAGGTTGTTTTAAAACTTGTGTGTTTGTGGGACAAACCCCGCACCACGCAGGAGCTGTGGACAGGCATGGACCAACAGACCGACCATTGGTTGGTGCCACTGAGCCTCCAGTCCGGTCTGGTGTTGTGCGCTAATGGGCAAAATATACTAGCAGGTCTGGGCCTAGCCGATTTGAAACACATCCCCTGCCTGCCACATGTGCTGAATTTGGGGTGCAGAAATTCCTAAACACCAGACAGTGAAAATCAATTCAGTTAATTGAACACACACAACACCCCCACCACCCCTTTCACTCAAACCAACTTAAGGCCAACCAAATACAAGTGGCTCGGAGGGTGGGTGTCTGCACCAACATAGACCCTGGCCTGGAACACAATTGTCCAGCCAGGGCACAGTTCTGGGGATGAGGAAGAGGAGTAGGAGGAACGCTGGGGGATACAGAGGACAAAAACGATATACTTCCCTCAAAGAGAATAGCTTGTCCTTGCCTCTGGGCAGCCTGGCAGACATAAGCAACTACATGCTGCATTGCCTGCGCAATGACCGCCCAGTTACTGCCACATTCTAACTTGTGCTGATTACTGGGTGGCCACCCTGCTGCATCCCCGTTACAAGGAAAATTGCCATCCTTAATTCCCTCACTGGAGTGTAATAGGAAGATGAGCCCGCTAGTAGACACGCTGCTGATTGCATTCATACCTGACACCGGGGACTGAGTGGAAGCACAAGGTGAAGGCAGAGGAGGAGGAGGAGGAAGAATTTGCCAATGCAGCTGGGTCACCAGCAACACCTCAGAAGACAGGGTTAGCATGGGAAAAATGTGGAAAAGCTTTGTCATCACGGCACAACAACCTGCACCACCAGCAGATCTGGAACATCTTAGCAGGAGGCAGCATTTCAGCAACATGGTGGAACAGTACACGTACTGACTGATGGGTCTGCCTAGGGAAATAGCTACAAGGGAAGCAGGGGAAGCAACTGCTTTGGGGCCGTGACCTAGCAAGGGCCCATCCAGGAGGAGGACTAACAGTATTAAACAATGAAATGATATACAGTGGCTGTATAGACAGTGTAGGAAGCGAATGGAACAGCTGCTGGGCCTGGTCTGAGAGAATTATTCTTAGTAGCCACAGGCATGGCGGCATGAAAGGAAGGGGTTTGCACAAAAATTGCTGGGGGAGGGGGGCCCCATTCAAAAATTTGCTGTGGTGCCCAATCATTTCTAGCTACGCCACTGAGTCTGCCCCATTCAACTTCTGGGTCATCAAATTGGGCACATGTTCTGAGGTTGCCCTTTACGCCTTGAAAGTGCTGGCCTACCCTGCAGCCACTGTATTGTCTGAACGTGTGTTTAGCATGGCTGGTGGCATTATTACAGACAAGCGCAGCCGCCTGTCCGCAGACTATGTGGGCAAGCTTTTGTTTATTAAATAGAACCAGGCATGGATCCGACAGGACTTGTTTGTACCTTATGCAGAATAGACATGTATACCGGCCTCACCCAACCACTGTTATACTACCGTGCACTTACACTTTGTTTTATTTTCTATATTTTCCCAATGTTTTGGGGTCTACACTAATTTATTTAAAAAAAATAAAAATAATATTATTTTTTTTATTGGCGACTACCTTTGGCTTCACAGCCCAAAAAGGCTTTATTTCATGCAAGAATGTAACCACCAATTGTAAGTTCCCTGTCAGTTATGTAGTGCAGGGGTTTGTATCTGGCAAAAATGGTAATATTTCACCCAACAATTTAAAATCTATCCTTTGCCGGACAGTATTAAACTTGGTCAGCCACAGCTGGAACCACTGATTAACAGTATTGCTGTTTGGGCAATTGAATTTCATGCCAGAACAAAATCTATCCTTTGCCGGACACTATTAAACTTGGCCAGCCACTGCTGGGACACCAGATTTAGGGGATTGCTATTTTGGCAATTTAATTTCACCCCAGAAAATTATCTATCCTTTGCCGGACACTATTAAACTTGGCCAGCCACAGCTGAAACCACTAATTTATGGTATTGCTATTTTGGCAATAGAATTTAACCCCAGAAAAAAATATATCCTTTGCTGGACACTATTAAACTTACCCAGCCACTGCTGAAACCACTGATTTACGGTATTGCTATTTTGGCAATCGATTTTCACCCCAGAACAAAATATATCCTTTGCCGGACACTAATAAACTTGGCCAGCCACTTCTGGGACACCAGATTTAGGGGATTGCTATTTTGGCAATTAAATTTCACCCCAGAAAAAAATCTTTCCTTTGCCAGCCAGCAGACAGTATTATGCTTGGCTAGCCACAGCTGGAACACCAGATTTAGGGGATTGCTATTTTGGCATTTTGAAATTAACCCCTCAATAAAATTTAGAAATTTCTATCCTGAGTTTCTAGGGGTGACAATATGCACAGCCAAACCCCTGATGTATGATATAGTAAAAAAAAAAAATTGTATTGATGGATTGATGGACATGGTGGCAGCATGTGCTGGTGCACCACAAGACACAAAATGGCCGCCGATCACCCCAGAAAAAAGTGACAGAAAAACGATCTGTGCAGCCTAAAAACCAGTGAGCAATTAAGGCCCCTTTCACACGGGCGAGTTTTCCGCGCGGGTGCAATGCGTGAGGAGGACGCATTGCACCCGCACTGAATCCGGACCCATTCATTTCTATGGGGCTGTGCACATGAGCGGTGATTTTCACGCATCACTTCTGCGTTGCGTGAAAATTGCAGCATGTTCTATATTCTGCGTTTTTCACGCAACGCAGGCCCCATAGAAGTGAATGGGGATGCGGGAAAATCGCAAGCATCCGCAACCAAGTGCGGATGCGTTGCGATTTTCCCGCATTGTTGCTTAGCAACGGGACCCAATCTCTATTATTTCCCTTATAACATGGTTATAAGGGAAATAATAGCATTCTTAATAAAGAATGCATTGTTAAATGATGAGGAAGGGTTAAAATACAAAGTTAACTTACCTTAGCCACTTGATCGCGTAGTCGCGATCTGTCCTCTCTTTCCTGCAGCATCGATGATCTAAAGGACCTGTGATGACGTCACATCACATGGCCAATCACTGCTCCATCACTATGGTGATGGAGCATGTGATTGGTCCATGTGACCATGTGACATCATCCAAGGTCCTTAATCACTATCCTCAGGCTGTGGATAGTGCTTAGGACCTTGGATGATGTCACGTGGTCACATGGACCAATCACATGCTCCATCACCATAGTGATGGAGCAGGTGATTGGGCCATGTGATGCTGTGACATCATTACAGGTCCTTTACATCTTTCAAGCTAAGGGAGAGGAGGCCGGGCTTCGCGATCAAATGGACCAGGTAAGTTATGATTAGTTTATTATTTTTAACCCATTCTGCACCGGGTTCAACATTAGGGTGATGGCCAAGGGTATTATTTTACATTATAACTATGTTATAATGTGAAATAATACCAGCGGGACAATTTCTGACCCAAACATGCACTTCTGTGAAGAAGTGCAGGTTCGGGTCTGGGTACCAAAAGTGCCGATTTTTCTCCCGCGCGTGCAAAACGCATGACAGCGCTTTGCACTCGCAGGGAAAAATCACGGCAATTCCCGCAACGCACCCGCACTGTTTGACGGAGTGCACCCGCAACGCCCGTCTGAAAGAGGCCTAACTAGCAGAAGTTGAATGATTCACAGCTATAGATCGATCACTTCATTAGGTGTTTTTGCTGAGTTTTCCCTGCCTAATCTCGCCCTCACAGCAGCTGTGTCCTATCCCTACACTAATCAGAGCAGAGTGACGTGCGGCGCTACGTGAGTCCAGCTTAAATAGAGGCTGGGTCACATGCTGCACTTGGCCAATCACAGCCATGCCATTAGTAGGCATGGCTGTGATGGCTTCTTAGGGCAAAAAGCAAAAAGCTGGCTGATTGGCTGCTGTGCAGCCCTTCAGAAAGCGGGAAGAAATCGCCGAACAACGAACCCGAACCTTTTTGAAAATATTCGGGTCCGGGTCCAGAACACCCCAAAATTCGGTATGAACCCGAACAATAGAGTTTGGGTTTGCTCAGCTCTAGTTGTGGACTAAACTCTAATTCTGTGGGAAGACACATTCACTCTTGATTAACCACTTCAGCCCCCCTAGCTTAAACACCCTTAATGACCAGGCCACTTTTTACAATTCCGCACTACACTACTTTCACCGTTTATTGCTCCGTCATACAACTTACCACCCAAATGAATTTTACCTCCTTTTCTTCTCACTAATAGAGCTTTCATTTGGTGGTATTTCATTGCTGCTGACATTTTTACTTTTTTTGCTATGAAATTTTTCACTTTCTGTTGTAAAATGTTTCAAAAAAAACATTTCTATATAAATTTTTCTCTAAATTTATTGTTCTACATGTCTTTGATAAAAAAAAGTCCAATAAGTGTATATTTATTGGTTTGGGTAAAAGTTATAGCGTTTACAAACTATGGTGCAAAAAAGTGAATTTCGGCATTTTGAAGCAGCTCTGACTTTCTGAGCACCTGTCATGTTTCTTCAGGTGCTAGAATGCCAGGATAGTATAAATACCCCCAAATGACACCATTTTAGAAAGAAGACACCCCAAAGTATTCGCGGAGGGGCATGGTGAGTTCATGTATCATTTCATTTTTTTCACAAGTTAGCGGAAAATGACACTTTCTGAGAAAAAAAGTTTCAATTTCTGCTAACTTCTGGCAAAAAAAAAAAATCTCAGACGGACTCACTATGCCCCTCAGTGAATACCTCGGGTGTCTACTTTCGAAATGGGGTCATTTGTGGGGTGTGTTTACTGTTCTGGCATTTTGGGCGGGCTAAATTGTGAGCCGCCATGTAAAACCTAAAGGTACTCGTTGGAATTTGGGCCCTTTGCGCACCCAGGCTGCAAAAAAGTGTCACTTATGTGGTATCGCCATACTCAGGAGAAGTAGGGCAATGTGTTTTGGGGTGTATTTTTACATATACCCATGTTGGGTGAGAGAAATATCTCTGTAAATTGTCAACTTTGTTTAAAATTTTTAAAAGTTGTCGTTTACAGAGATATTTTTCACACAAAGTATGGGTATATATAAAAATACACCCCAAAACACATTGCCCTACTCTCATGAGTACGGCGATACCACATGTGTGCCACTGTTTTGCAGCCTGGGTCGTAAAGGGCCCTAAAACCAATGAGTACCTTTAAGATTTCACAGGGCATTTTTACGCATTTGGATTCCAGACTTCTTCTCACGCTTTAGAGACCCCTAAAATGCCAGGACAGTATAAATACCCACATGTGACCCCATTTTGAAAGAAGACACCCAAGGTATTCCGTGAGGGGTATGGTGAGTTCATGTAAAATTTTATTTTTTGTCACAAGTTAGTGGAATATGAGACTTTGTAAAAAAAAAAAAATAAAAAAAAAAAAAATATCAATTTCCGCTAACTTGTGCCAAAAAATAAAAATTCAGTGAACTCGCCATGCCCCTCACGGAATACTTTGGGGTGTCTTATTTCCAAAATGGGGTCACATGTGGGGTATTTATACTGACCTGGCATTTTAGGGGCCCCTAAAGCGTGAGAATCCAAATGCGTAAAAATGGCCTGTGAAATCCTAAAGGTACTCATTGGTTTTAGAGCCCCTTTGCGCACCCAGGCTGCAAAAAAGTGTCACTCATGTGGTATCGCCGTACTCAGGAGAAGTAGGGCAATGTGTTTTGGGGTGTATTTTTACATATACCCATGCTGCGTGTGAGAAATATCGCTGTAAACGACAACTTTTTACACTTTTTACATTTTTTTATTCAAAGTTGTCAATTTACAGAGATATTTCTCTCACCCAGCATGGGTATATGTAAAAATTTTTACGCATTTGGATTCTCACGCTTTAGGGCCCCTAAAATGCCAGGACAGTATAAAAACCCCACAAGTGACCCCAAAGAAGACACCCCAAGGTATTCTGTGAGTGGCATGGCGAGTTCACAGAAAAAAAAAAATTTGGCACAAGTTAGCGGAAATAGATTTTTTTTTTTTTTTTTTTTTACAGTCTCATATTCCACTAACTTGTGACAAAAAATAAAATTTTGCATGAACTCACCATACCCCTCACGGAATACCTTGGGGTGTCTTCTTTCTAAAATGGGGTCACATGTGAGGTTTTTGTACTGCTCTGGCATTTTAGGGTCTCCGCAATCATTACACGTATGGCCAGCATTAGGAGTTTCTGCGATTCTCCTTATATTGAGCATACGGGTAATGAGATTTTTTTTCCCGTTCAGCCTCTGGGCTGAAAAAAGAAAAAAACATGAACCGCACAGATTTCCTCATTCGCATCGATCAATGTGGATGAAAAAATCTCTGCCCAAAAATGTGCAAAAAAAAAAGTAGTAAGGCCCCATTCACACGACCGCAAAAATGTCCGCATCTATTCCGAAATTCTGCGGAATAGATGCGGACCCATTCAGTGTGAATGGGGCTGGCGGTGATGCGGAGAGTACACTATGTGCTAGCCGCATCAGCATTTGCGGAGCTGCAGCCACAAACTTCCGGGTTTCGGCCACCAAACATCCGGCCTCAGCTCCGCAAAAGATAGAGCATGTCCTATTCTTGTCCGCAATTGCGGACAAGAAAAGGCATTTTCTATATAGTTCTGGCAATGTGCAGATCCGCAAAATGCGGAAAGCACATTGCCTGTGTCCGTGTTTTGCGGATCCGCGGATCCATGGACATACGGACGTCTGAATGAGCCTTACAGGGGGGTAATTAGTGTCAGGGGGGTGACATGGGGTGATCAGGGGTTAATCAGTGGCGGGGGTGGGGGGGATGGATGGGGGGGGTCTGTGTGGTGATTGGTGCACTTATAAAAGTTTCCTTTGGTGGTCCCAAGCAAAAGGGACCACCAAAGGAACGATCAGCAAGCATTTCAGACGCTGTTAACAAAACAGCGTCTGATATGCCATTTTTTTTCAACTTCTACGGCCTGCCAGCGCACGATCAGCGCTGGCAGGCTGTAGTTTACCTTGTCCCCGACGCTATCCTGTGAACGCGCGCACGCGCGTGTGCGCGTTCACAGGAAATCTCGCCTCTCGCGAGATGACGCGCCCGCGCGTCAGAGAGGAACAGACCGACCGCCTGCAGGACGCAATCCTGCGTTAGGCGGTCGGTAAGAAGTTAAGAAGGAACCATGTGTACCTAGTTAAAAACTTAAAAAATTGTAAAGTTGAAGCAGTTCACATTTGGCTAAAATTTTTGCATATGCGCATAATTTGAAAACAAAAGTTTGTATATAGTACAAATATTCCACACTGAGTGTTAGAATAGGGGAATGGTGGAAGCCCACTGCCAAGAGTCCACCCGCCTGATATAAAATACTAGGTAGGGTTGACCGTCAGCAGGGGGCACCCACCACAATCTTTATAAGAAGCAAACAGCTCAAATTCTGCATTTAATCCTCCTGGGAGTGTTTAGTTAAAAAATACATTGAGTCTCTAATCTTGACATTTTCCTGATGTGGTTGCCTCCCCCCCAATCACTGTTCACCTTGTCAATAGCTGCAAATCTGAGGCCTATTGGATTTTTGTTATGTGCTACTCTAAAGTGATTGGACAAAGAATGTGTGTCCAATCCTTTTCTAATGTTAGCCATATGTTCCGAAATGCATTTTTTCAATGTCCTTTTTGTCCTCCCCACGTATTGTTTGCCACAAGGACATTCTATAACGTAGATTACCTCAGTCGAGTTACATGATAAAAATTATTTTATTGAATGTCTATATTTATTGGTGGAAATTACTTCATTGGTTCTACGTGGGAAATCTGTAATTTTGCAGTTTCTGCATTGGCCGCATTTAAAAAAAAAACATTGATATTCGCCCAACTTTGGACTGAACATAACCAATTGGTTTCTTTCTTAACAGTCGGAGCCACTTTATTGCTAAGACATGGTGCTTTTGTAAATGTCATTAGGGGGTTTGATAAAATCATGGGGCCCAATGTCTTATCATTTTTTATTAGATGCCAATGTTTTCGTATTATCCTTTGCACCCTCCTATATTCACTATTAAAGGGTAAAATAATGCATAATTCACCTCCTTTCTGTTCTTTATCTCTTTTCTACCTTTCTCTAAAAAAAATCTTCCCTTTTCATATCCCTAACCTTACTAAGGGCTCGCTCCAAAAGTCCCACGGGATAATTTTTCTCTAAAAACACTTTTTTCATCCTTTCTGCTTCTATTTCAAATTGGTCATTTAGAGTGCAGTTGCGTTTTATCCTTCAAAATTGGCCCTGGGGTATGTTAATGAGCCAACTTGGGAGGTGACAGCTACTATATAAAATATAGCTGTTTCTAGTGGAAGGTTTTATAAAAGTGCAACACTTCAACTTATTGTTCTCCTCATAAATGTTTAAGTCTAAAAACTCAAATTTTTCATTGCTAATAGCTCCCAAAAATTTAAGGTTAAAAACATTAGAATTAATCTCTTCTAAAAAACTGTATAATTTTTCCCTTCCAGATTTCCATATAAAAAATATATCATCGATATATCTTTGCCAGAGCACCAGGTCCGCTCCCAGTCGGGGGGCAATAGTCTGTTCTTCCCAAAGATATATCGATGATATATTTTAGTAGTTTATGGGGGACTGGTAGATACTGAGGAAGGGGCGATCAGAAGCCCCGAAATGCGTCTAGCTAAGACAGAACCCCAGGCCTTTTACTACTGGAAATCACAATATTCTGCCGGATTCGCACGAGAAAAAATTGTCCATCACTGCGTAAAGGGTAAATGAGAAAGAGATGAGGTCTGGTTGCACGTGCTAAACATTCACCAACGCGGGAAGTGAGGACTACTATCACTCGGAGACTATTGATTTCTACAGATATTGAATTATCGAATAGAGCGACTACGTGGTGTGAATAGCTATACGGTAAGACTATTTGAATTTATCCGGCAGAACTCTTCCTAATCTTGCAGTAATAATATTCCAGTGGGACGCTCGCAGTATTATTATTCCAGTGGGACGCCGCTGGTGTGTTCATATAGCGGGACGCCGCTATACCTTGCCTATATACTTTTTCTAATGTGGGACACTGAAGAATCAGCCCCCAATTAGACATATACTGGATTGATTTCAGGATATTGCGAATATTGTTGTCTATTTAAGGGACTACTTCGCGTTACTAGTGGTGCTAGCTATACATCAATTGCTGCCACAACATTCCTCAAGACATTTCGCATTTGAATCTCTATTATTTATGCACATTGCTGCTACTATTCATTGAGATTATTAGAGTACCTGTATAACATCATGCCATGTTGATGCCAATTTACTTTCAGAATGAATATAATGTTATTATATGCCACTACATTAGTATCATAATACGTATTTTGTTTTAGGTCCAGAATTAATTTAATGCTGTATATTTTTGTGATATTAAATCTGTAGATGGTTCAGATAACCTGAGAGTGCCCAGTTTTTTTTTTTTTTTTTTACAATTCTACTCAGTTTTATTTAGAGTGGACAGGGTGAGTCCACTTCACTGAGTGCACCTCTTTTTGGCTATTGATGAATCCTGTGCATCACATCTACAATTTGAAAAGTAATCACTTGCCTGCTCATCATCGTTTTGTTTTTTTTTTCTCCACGAACATCCTGTGTTGACTAATAATTTCACCCCTAAAGCCTAAAGCCAAAACCCTCCCTATGTCTCTGTGCTGATTTCTTTTCATTCTCGACTTAACCGTTGCTTCGTAGAACTGACGTTGCTTACAGTAAACTTGGTTGCGTGACCTTCCTCTACTAGACAGTTTTCTAGTTAGCAACACAGAAGGTCAGATTCCCTGTCCACACAGACTTATAGAACCCTTTCTAATTCTTTTACACACACAAGTCTTTGAACTTAAATTAACAAATAACATTTTCTGCAGCTCCATACACGCACGCTTAGTACCTCACATACATTGCCTTGTGCAGTGTTCTCGCTACACATTCCAATATTGTGACGGCTTTATCCCCCCCCCCCCCATATCTCCCTGTGCCTCCCTGTGCAAATCCAGACAGACAAACACAATACTTCCTCAGCGCTGCACTGCATCATCACTCAACATTCCACAATGCTTCACATGCTTGCTGCCCTCTTCTCGGGCTACCAGCTGATGGGCTGTATACTCGCTTTTGGGTAGTTTCTGCAACTGCCCCATGGATTTAACACTTACAACCAAGACAAAAGCAGGCACCTTCTTCTCCTTCACACTCCCAAGCAGGGCTCACCCTTGTGCAGGTTATTAACTGTAAATTCCCTGGCTACCACGTCTGGTCCGCCAGTCCAGGACTAACCCTCCACCACTCCAGGCAGATAATTTATAGTCCTCCCAGGGCTACCTAGCGTCACACCCTCTGTCAATAGGACAGATAAATCAGTAACTCGTAAATCAAGCCCCGTCACAGAGCACCCTGGAGCTACACCCTCTGTCTGAACAGGACAGATAATTTAGTAGCCCCTAATACAGCTCTGCTCCCGTGCCAGGGGAAATCTCTTGTTCTGTTTAACTGTGGTTAACTGCTTAACTTAAGGTGCCTGACACAAACCATACTGACAAGGCACAAAACACAACCACAGAAGAGCAAACTCAAACTTTCCTTCTAAAGGTTCTAGGGCCACAGGATTTACTGTCAACCGAAGTTTCTACCTACACTGCAACGCACCATTAATAGCAGAACAGATTACCACAGCACAGTGGAGCACAGCAAGAACAAATGAGATAAACAAATCTTCTCACCTGGTCTGAATGAGGCTGTAGTCCTCATCCTCAAGCTCTGTCCACCGTGCTCTGGGAACCCCCAAACTTTGGCTAGTGACGCTACTTCTCCTGGGGCCACATGTTTAGGTGCCATCTGTGGTGGATGCCCTCAATCAGGGCTGAATATGTTTGCTCTACTGCTAAGGAATTAATAGTAACTCAAGAGTTTTACATGCACGGAAGAAAATAAGTGACACACACACTGGGGTCAAAGCAAATTCTCATTTATTACAGGAAGTACAGAGGGTTATAAAGACATCAGAGGGGAATTCCCCCTGAGGCATGGGGCATTGTTACATTGGCTAGAATATGAAAACATGAAAAGAGATAACACTTGGCATCTGCGCATTGTGCATTGTTTTACTAACTCTGGTATGTGAATATAGTATCTAGCTATAGCAGCCATCTTGCAATGGAGTCTGTACTAACAGCAGAAAGGCATATATGACGTAGCAAGAAGGCGTGTTCTCTTCGGTAGGATGGAACCTTCGTGCTCTGGAGAAAATAAGGTGTTGTCTGAGAGCTGGAGTATATGGGAGCTTCCTTAGCTAATAAAAAGAATGATGTCCACATCTCTATCAAAACTGCTCCAGTTCCTTCAAGTTGGATGGTTTGCACTTGTGAACAGCAATCTTTAAGTTTGACTATAGAATTTCTATTGGATTGAGATCTGGCCTTTGACTAGACCATTCCAACACATTTACATGTTTCCCCTTAAACCACTCAAGTGTTGCTTTAGCAGTGTGTTTGGGGTCATAGTCCTGCTGGAAGGTGAACCTCCATTTTATCCTCAAACCATGCACAGAGTGCTACAGGTTTTGCTGAAGAATATCCCTGTATTTAGCACCATCCATCTTTTCCTCAACTCTCACCAGTTTCCCAGTCCCGGCTACTGAAAAACATCCCCACAGCATGACGCTGTCACCACTATGTTTCACTGTGGGGATGGTGTTCTTTGTGTGATGTGATGTGTTGGGTTTGCGCCAGACATAGCGCTTTTTTTCATGGCTGAAAAGTTCAATTTTAGTCTCATCAGACCAGAGCACCTTCCTTCATACATTTTGGGAGTCTCCCACATACCTTTTTGAAACTCGCAATGTGCCTTTTTGCTTTTAGCTAAAAGTAATGGCTTTCTTCTGGCCACTCTGCCATAATGCCCAACTCTATGGAGGGTACTGCTTATTGTCATCCTATGTACAGATACTCCAGTCCTTGCTTAGGAACTCTGTAGCTCCTCCAGGGTTACCTTAGGTCTCTGTGTTGCCTCTCTGATTAATGTCCTCCTTGCCTGGTCCGTAAGTTTTGGTGGGTGGCCGTCTCTCTGCAGGTTTGCTGTTGTGCCATGTTCTTTTCACTTGGTTATGATAGATTTGATGGTGCTCCTGGGGATCATCAAAGATTTGGATATTTTTTTTATAACCTAACCCTGACTTGTGCTTCTCAACAACATTGTCCCTTACTTGTTTGGAGAGTTCCTTGGTCTTTATGGCAGTGTTTGGTTAGTGATGCCTCTTGCCTAGGTGTTCTGGGGCCTTTCAAAAAAGGTGTGTATATGTAATAACAGATAATGTGACACTTAGATTTCACTAATTATGTGAGTTCTGAAGGTAATTGGTTGCACCAGAGCTTTTTACGGGCTTCCTTACAAAGGGGGTGAATACATACGCACATGTCAATTTTCTGTTTTCTATTTCTAAACAATAGTTTTATTTATATATTTTTCTCATTTCACTTCACCAACTTAGACTATTGTGTTCTTATCTATCACATAAAATTCAGATTAACAAAACATTGAATGTAATATAACAAAATATGAAAAAAGTCAAGGGGGGTGAATACTTTTGCAAGGCACTGTATATAACACCAATGCCCATCTGAATACCATGATGACTACTGCAGCTGTACCGCAGCCCTTTGCAGCAGCTGTAGCACCCTTACCACACCCACAGGCTGTCTAAGTGGCAGGATCTGGTCCCCATTTGTCTTCTCCCCCAAGTAATGAAAGGGATCCAAAGCAATGCTGTGAACCATGCCTAGGTTTCATAACCTATGAATGTGACATCACTGACCTAGGTAGTGCCTACAGCACTCACCTGAGCACCACACCTTCTTTAACAGCTCATCATAAAGAGTACTGGGTGTCAGACACCCACCATTCAGAGTCTCAAAAAAAAAAAAAATTCAAAGAGCTTGAATGGGGTTAGAAACAATACTAAGAGATCTCAGAGTGTCATACATGATTTTCCAAGGAATTCCAGGCACTTTCAATTCAGGTAATTTTTATTAATTTGAATAGGACCTGAAAAGAATTTTAAGAAATTTGCTCATCTCAAGTCCCTAAATCTGGCTCTCAGGAGCCACTTCGGAAAAGTAAAGTTTAGCATTGAATTCTCCATTTCTCCAATAATTCATAGCTAGAAGTCACATTGGTGTATGAATGTAAATCAAAGAAGATGTGTATTTTCAAATAAGTCAATATTAACACAAATCTTATTAAAACTAACACAACAGAGGCAAACGTATTTGACCTATTGGTCCTTTCAGCCTTCAGTATTTTATGTTTCTATAGATAAGTCACGTGCATAGATATTAATATATATATTTTTTTGCTGTTTTCTTAAGCTGTCAGGGACAGTTATCAAGAACTTGGCATGATTTTTCATATAAAAGAAAATACAGTCAAACTTCTTTGAACCGACCCCCCAAAATTGCATTGAAAAGAGTGGTTTAACCCTTTTAGAGAACATGGCCAGTATGCATAACACACAGTGGAACTGAAAAGCTGCCATAGGAATTCTGGTCTGGATGAGGAAGAGGTCTTCTCAAAGAGTTGATGGAGAGGCTTTAGTTTTATTTATTGCTAAAAATTTAGATAATTCAAGGACATTTAAAAAGTTTAGAACACTGCAAACAAAAATATAATTGTTCTGAAGATACTTGACTCATTCTACATTAGAATCTTGTCCCTAGAAAAAGGGTTATATTTTCTATTACCATACAGTATGTTTTATTTGCTGTGTGCAAAACAGAAAAGAGCACAAACTCTAATCATCACTGTCACTGAATAAATGTGGTAGAGAATACTGGTACATTCAACTAGCATAGTGGCATCAATTAATAACATGTATCAATGTACTATATCAACCCACATTTGCTTTATTTAGCAATAAGAAAGACATTGCAATATGGTTTATTAAAAATATATGTCTTATTTTTTTTTTTTTTGCTGTAATTAGTGTAAAGCTTAAGCCTGAAGCATAATCAATAGAACCAGCCTTTAAAAAAGATAAATAAATTACACTGATTGCCTTGGCTAAAAATAGCTTGCAGCCATCAGTTACCCATAGCATGTGAAATGTTTGCTTCCCAATCTGTTTGATGTCTTCCTCGTCTTGTAATGGCTGAGATAATCATGAAGCAAAATTTAAATGTTAATTTTCTGCATTTATTTGCATTTACTGAACCATTTTTACTGTAATTTCATGTAAATGTTAAACGTACTGAATAAACATTAAGGTTGCTCATGAAGATTTTAGTAAGTGAGATCATATTATAAAAGCATTCTATGTGCACAGCATACAGTGAGGAACAGAAGTATTTGGACACCCAGCAATTTTGCAAGTTCTCCCACTTAGATATCATGGAGGGTCTGAAATTCACATTGTAGGTGCATTCCCACTCTGAGAGACAGAATAAAAAAACAAAAATCAAGAAATCACATTGTATAATTTTTAAAGAATTTCAAATACTTCTGTCCTCACTTTAATACAATACACCGACAGAAATAAAACATTTACTAAATAACATTCAGTAGTAATTAAGAAACTAAACTTACTAAAATGACAGAGTATACACAAAGAATGTTAACATAAATACACACATACTGGTTTGGAGCACAATATAAATGCCATATATGTAATGGGCTCACTGTAGCTTAAATGGACACTTCCAGCTACACATTTTCTCATATAGTAATAACATATGTGAATATTCTATGTATTTAAAAAAAAAATGCATGGTTTTCTGGATATATAAAAAAAAAATAATAACTCCCTGTATTCTATTTCTCGCTCCAGTTTTAAACTTCAACGTCAAACACCCTTGCTTGAATTTCTCAGTGATACCATAAACTATGACCAGAGAGGAAGGAGGATGAGTGAACATCACCTATTACACTGATAAGTGCGCTGCGCTTCTGTCGGCATCTTTATCTGGGCCTATCAAGAGAACAATAGAGCTGTCATACTAAGATGTCATACTATCATCCCAATTCTACACTTAGTATTATAATAGCAGATAATACTATCCCCTTACAGCATCAGTAAACTGACAATGGAATATATTCTATCTATATAGGATTTTAATATCCCTTTTCTGACTGCTGCAGAATGACACAATATTTAGGATTTAGTTTTCAATGACATAGTACAGCTGAAATAAAAAAGAAAGTCAGCCCAAAATTCTTTTAAAAAATTGTTTTCTATAAATATTAGGGGAGATTTATTAAGGCTGTGCAGCTGGAGGATGTGCTAAACTTAGGTAGAAGTGCATACCCCTCATAGATTTGTCACATCCTTCTGATGGCGGTATGACACACTTAAATTTACGAAAGCCTTCTAGCTCCCATAGATTTCTGTCTTTAGTCACTGCAGAAAATTGATGTGACTAATTATAAATGCTCTAACCCTGCTGCACTGACTCCTCACCCCCCTTTTCTTGCCACTTCATAAAAGTGGCACAAAGCAAAGAAAGTCTCAAATTTTGCTGTAAAAATAGCATGCAACAAAATTTGCAACCGTTTAATGTCCAAAAAGTGATGTAAACAGTATAGTAAATGTCCCCATACAATAGTTTTGAACCCTCTGTGCCAAAATGAGATGCGGCTAATTAAGAGGCAGCTGATTAATAATAAATTAGGAGCATCAACTGGCAGCCTGTGTTCCAGAAACTGAAGTTTACACCAGCTAAGGGCTGGTGTATACTTCAGCTATAACTTAAGTCTGTTTCTGTAAATCCTACATCCTGCAAAGCCACCCCCTTCCCGCAGAGCCCCTTCCCGTCTCCTCACCAGTTCAGAAAAGTGGCAAGCAGCTTCAAAAGAAACAAACTATTGTGCATACATCCAAGAAAAAAGCTTTTATCCAGCTTTGGATACAAACGTATTAATTATTTATTGGAACAGTGCAAATAAAAACTGAAAGAAAAATTCCATGTCTACGCGTTTTGGATCATGACATCTTAATCCTTACTCATGACACAAATGGAATGCAAGAAGCTTGCATTTAAGTGGTAGACTCCCATGATGAAAACATGTGTCACCACCTAATACCAAGCCACACCTTCAGTGATGTAAAAGATTACTATAGAGGAAAAAAAAAAACAATATAAAAACAAAGCACACATGAGACGGCTAATAGTGTAATATTAAATCATGGCGGCGATTTAAACCTTTAGGAACCCTTATGCCCATGCGGAATACCCAAAAGGATTCTCTATTTAATAATTTCTTCCTGTAATCACCACCACGAGTAGGAGGATTAACTCTTTCAAGACCTTGTACCTGCATGCCTGCGATGTCTCCACCATGAACTGCCGCATAATGTGAACTAACGGCAGATACGTTCCTAGTCCTAGCATGTGGAATATCTGATATGTGTCTACAAATTCAGACTTTTAAACTATTAACCGTACAGCCCACGTACTGGAGCAGCACAGGGTGCAGGTAACAAGGTAAACAACACATTTTGTGTTACAATTAATGTATTGTTTAAGCTCAAAAAACTGTTGAGTGGTCATTGACAGGATATGCATGAGCATATCTTATGTCCACACTTGAAATGTACCTCTGTGTCTAAGCCAGGTAGAGCGGTTTTATCCTCTAAAAACAAAGAAGGACTAAGTTTTTTAGCCAGAGTGGTAGCTTTACGTGCCATACATCTTATACCAGTACTCGTAACATCCAACCATTGTTCGTCACTATGCAACACTACAAGATGTTTTTTTACAATATGACAAATACGTGAGTATTCCAAACTATACTCGGTCACAAACACAGGAATGTGACAATCATCTGTCCTGTAAATGGTTTTACGAGTATTTTTAGGAAACATAAGATCAATGCGGGGTTTACATAGGACTTCTTTTCTAGCTGTTTGCAAAAGTTTTTAGGATATTTTCTGACTGAAAGTCGACTGGAAATTGGATTTAATTCATTCTGACATGCAGAATCATCAGAACAATTGAGGCGTGCCCTCATAAACTCCCCTTTGGGAATGTTCTTGATGATATGACGAGGGTGACACGATGTTGCGAATAAAGTGGTGTTACCTGCTATCTCCTTACGGTAAGTGTGTGTGACCACAGCGGATTTGGAAACATCTCCCCTTAAAAAAGATCTAGAAAAGGGATGGTGGAGGCATTTCTACCTAAGGAAAATATAAGACTACAATCATTGCAATTCAGATAGGCTGCCCAGAGCTGCAAGGCCGCCACATCACCCAACTAAATGAAGAGCAGGTCGTCGATGTAGCGATTGTGCGGGGCCATAATTTGCAACTTATTTATGCCACAATAGTGGCATAAATAGGTTGATGAATGTCACTCATTGAGTTTCAAAAATACACCCTTCCGACTAAAGTGTCCTTTAACCCTTTCGCTACAATCTCCCACTGACACATGTAGTGGGTGTCAAGGCCGGCAGGTCTTCCGCTGTTTCAAACAGCAGAGACCTGCAGCTAATTACCGCGACCAACAATTATGGGGTCAAACGGGTCGCGCTTCCAGGCTTGTTACCGGCATCCTCTGTGGCCAATGAGGATGCCGGTAATTGATTTCAATGCTCTCAGCCTCAATTCTTATTTTGGCCACACAGGCCAACATAAAAAAATGAGCAATAGTCAGTAATAAATGCATTTTAAAAATCCATAACTGTTCAAAATAAAAAATAAAAATGTATTTTGTACGCTCATGTACGAGCTTCAAAATCATTACAAATCACCCATCTTTCCATATAATAAAAAAAGAAATACATAAATAACAAAAAATATAAATATCATTGGTATCACTGTGACAGAAAACGCCCCATTAAAATAGAAAAATATTTTTACAATATGGCAAATGGCATAACGGAAAAAGGGTCTAAATGCCCAATTTGCCATTTTTTCATTGCTTCTCTTAATCATAAAATTCATTAAAATGTGATAAAAAAGTGACACACACTCCAAAATGGTATCAATAAAAACTACAGATTGTCCTGAAAAAATGAGCCTCCACGCAGATCAGTAGATATAACTATAAGAAAGTTGTGGGGGTCAGAATATAGTGATGTAAAAAAAAATTTTTTCTTCAAAGTTTACGTTTATTTTTACATTATTTTGACATAAATAACCTATATATATATGGGGTATCGTTGTAAACATAATGACCCAGAGAATGAAGGTCATTGGCCAGTTTTGCCACAAACAGGGAACAAAACCCGTAAAACCGTGGATGAATTGATTTTTTTTTCCCAATTCCAATTTTTTTAACCGCTTCCCACAAAAGTGTATGCTATAAGTAATGGTGGCCTTAGTACAACTTGTCCCTCAAAAAATAAGCCCTCATACAGCTATGTGAATGGGAATATGAATTTGGATCAAGGAAGATAGGGAAGAAAAATGAAAATACTAAAACCTCTGGTATCCTAAGGGTTAAAATAACTTTTTCATGTAGAATTCCCAATTGTGTGAGAAAAGCCCAATCCTAGAGATAATAGTGGGTCCCGGAGATGGGATCCATACCTATTGGCAGTTATGGCATATCTCATGGATAGGCCATAAAAGTACAGATAGGATAACCCATTTGAGTGATTAGAATTTGAAAAATTTGAAGAGAAAGAACTTATATGATGTGTATTTACTGGGTATTTTTAATTATAGTTTGTAAACTTATTTAAGCATGTACATTTAAAGGAAATATGGCAGCTAACCATTGCACCTATGACCCTTTTATTAACATCATTAAAAAGCAAACATATTGGAAGGTTAATAACAGTCTATAAAATTAGATCAAAAAAGTTTATACAACTTCATGTTATTTCTGTTCTGATTTCATATTAAGACATTCTTGTGTGTTTTGGTTCTTGACAAAGAGTTTTTTATTTAAAGTAATGTGTGACAGGCTTCAGATTTGAAAAGTGCAGATTTCAAAAGACATAAGTAAAGGAGCCTTCAACCACAGACGTGGTACTCAAGATTAGCGATCAGGAATCACAATTTAATATAGATTAATTTTAAAATTGTAAAGAACATCTAACAAATAGTGTTGATCAAGCACCAAAGTGCTTGGGTGCTCTGGTGCTCGAGTAGAACACTTTGGGATGCTCGGGTGCTCTACAGAGCACCCGAGCACAATGGAAGTCAATGGGAGAACCCAAGCATTAAACCAGGCACCCCCTACTCTAAAGAGGGGAGGGTGTCAGGTCCCACAGAGGTCTATGCAGAAGATCGCTGTACAGTGAGGGAATCCCCCAGTGTGAGTCCGTGGCTTAGAAGTCCCTTCTTTGACTCTATATATAGCTATGTTCATGAAGAAGAAGGTGTAAGGTCCAGCTCCATATTACAAATAATCCTTTTTTTCATGTGGTATAAAAATCCAAACAGATACAAGGTAAACGGTCTATGGTCTACTCATGAAGAAATCCAAGACCGAATAAAAAAGATGGATGCTATTTTTAATGTTCCAGACAAAAGGATGCAAGAAAATTTGGACTTTAATATTCTCATGTCTTCATTAGTCATGAGTAAGGTATAGCATGGTTTGAAACACGTAGACCATTTACCTTGTATCTGTTTGGATTTTTATACCGCATGAAATAAAGGATTACTTATCATATGGAGCTGGACCTTTAACCTTTTTCTTCCGTTTGTTTATAGCCATGTCCAGGCTTTATCCATGCTCCTAACAATTGAAGCAGGTGAGAGCTGCCTTTTTTCAAAGCTTTTGACTATAGTATAGCTATGTCCATATATGGAGTCAGTGCTTGGGGACACCTAGTATATTTAAATCTAGTTTAGCCTCTATTTCTGAAAAAATTCTGCCAGGATTTGAACTCACAACCTGCTACATTAGAGGTAAGGACCTTAACCACTCAGCTATAAAGCTGAATGATAAACTGTGTCAGAAAAACCTCATAGTAGTTTGTCATATAGTAAGTATTCCTATAAAGCAGAAGTATTATTTTTTATTTCACTGCAGGCTAACATGTAGCTGTATAGCGTAGTGGTTAAGGTTCTTGGTGCTAATGTAGAAGGTTGTGAGTTTGAATTCCAGCAGAAATGTTTCAGAAATAGAAGCTAAATAAAATTTTATATATATTTTTTTTAAGTAATTGTAAAAAATATATGGCACAAAATAAATGTGTAATTGCTAAAATATATATATATATATATATATATATATACATATTAGCAGAAGGACCTGGATTCGCTCGGGTATATTTAATCTATTTCATTTAATGGTTCCGTGTGTCGTAAAAAGATATCAACAGTATCCCCCATAACAGTGAACTCTACAGTACCCGCGCCTTTAACAGTAACCTTCAAAGTGCCTGCCCCTTTAACAGTGATCTCCACAGTGGCCATCCCTTTAATAGTTACCTCCACAGTGGCTGCCCCTTTAACATTGACCTCCACAGTGCCCTCCCCTTTAACATTGACCTCCACTGTGCCTGCCCCTTTAACAATGACCTCCACAGTGTCTACCCCTTTAGCAGTTGTGTATCTAATCCTATCATGTGTGATACTATCTGCTGAGCTGTGCATCTAATCTTATCCTGTGTGATACTGTCTGATGAGCTATGCATCTAATCCTTACTGAGCTGTGTATCTAATCCTATCCTGTGTGATACTGTCTGCAGAGCTGTTTATCTAATCATATTCTGTGTAATACTGTCTGATGAGCTGTGTATCTAATCCTTACTGAGCTGTGTATCTAATCCTATCCTGTGAGATACTGCCTGCTGAGCTCTGTTAATTCTGTGAACTAGGAAAAACCACTAGAAGAAATCTCCTACTTGCCAAGCAGATCAGGGGATAGCAATTAGGGAGTGGGGGAGGGGGGGCAGTAGTATGTTAAAACAGCAGCAAACTTGCTCGTACAAGGCAATAGGATCGATGCAGCCTATCAAATTCCTCGGAAGAGCTTTCAAGCTGACCAGATATCTATAAAGCGCTCATGCTTATGGTCAATCCATGAAGTAAGTTCCTCTATTCTACATATCTGATCGACTTTGTCTAACCATTCCCCTTGGGAGGGAGGAGTAGGACTCATCCAATGAACTGGTATCAGCATCTTGACGGCAGCATCTAGAATAAGGTAAGTGGTTAGATCATCCCTACATGGTTGAAAGGTAGGGGTATCTTGCCACAACAAGACCAGGGAAGCAGTCAGTGTGACTCGTTCCTTTTGAATACTGTTGATGGTTTCCTCTACTCCCTCCCAAAAGGGTCTAATCATGCTGCATGACCACCAAACATGTGAAATGGAACCCGTATCTACTTTGCAACGCCAGCAGACCGCACTGTCCGTCACCCCTCTCAAATAAAGGAATTCTAGGGTCCTATACCATCTGGAAATGGTTTTGTATGAGTTCTCCTGCAATTGGATGCAACGGGAGAAGCCATGCGATCTGGACAGAATTAGTTGGGTTTCAAGGTCACTAAATTTGGTATTCAACTCCTCTTCCCATTCAGAGATGTATGGATGTATGGAGGAACTCCAGGACTATCCAAATTGACTATCTGCTTATAGACTGTGGCAAGTGCTTTGGGGGGGGGGGCGGTTTCGCTGCCAGCAAAGCCTTTTCAAATTCGGTGAGTGGTCTGACCCGATGTCCAAGGAGGAGAAACTGTCTGCAAACTTCCCTGAAGTGGGCGTATTGAAGAAAGTGCAAGGTAGTTCCTGTCAGCTTCTGTGAAAGCAACTCAAAGGAGGGGATTTTCCCATCGTGCAAAAGCACCTAAATTGGGCAGTTGTACAGCTGATCCCATAAACCTTGGCTGTGTTGCGGGGGTTTTGAGAAGCCTACCAAATGAGGCAAGTAAGGAGCCTGAGTAAGAGGAGAAGGGAAAGGAGCGAACGCAAAACATATTCCCGTATGCCCCTCCAAGCTAAGATAAGGCTCCTAGTAAGTATGTTGGTGGTACTTGGCTGATTACCCTGCTGGGTGCACGTCCAACTTGAATGCAGATCCGAATCCATGCTATCCCTTTCCAGTAATGCTGACAAGGAATTACTGGAATACTTGTTCAAATCCAGCCAACGCTGAAGTTGAATGGCTAAGTAGTACTTCCGTACATCAGTGAGACCTATCCCCCCTCCTCGTTATGGCTGCGACAAAAGTCTATAAGGTATCCTAGGGTGCGTCCCTTTCCATAGTAATTGAAGTGAAAAAAGCTGTCTAACCTTGAGAATAAGGAAGCTGCAAATGTATTGTGGCCACTTGCATAAGATACAAGAATTTGGGGAGTACGTAGGTGGTGAGAAAGTGTTTCCATCTAAACCAGGACAAGAAAGGTAATTTATCCTGGGAGAGTTGTGAGGAAACCGCTGCAAGCAGCGGAGTGCAGTTAAGATCATAAATGGCGGCAAGGTCATCAGTGATCTTCAAACCCAAGTAGGTGATTGAGGAGCTTTTCCAAGCAAAGGGCGTGGAAGGGGCGAATAACCTCGCCTATTCCTTGTCGAACTATATGTTAAGCACTTCGGATTTACCAAAGTTGACTTTGAAATTGGATCATTTTCCAAAGTCTTGAAATAGGCTAACTATACAAGGGAAGGCTTGAGTTGGGTTTGTGATGAACAAGAGTAAGTCATCAGCATAGGCAGCTGATGTATGCACCCCCGATGGGGAATGTAAGCCCCTGATCTGACGGTGCTGGCGTATGGCCTGTATCAATGTCTCCATACAGAGAACAAAGAGACTAGGCGAAAGGGGGCACCCTTGTCTCGTGCCATTATTTATGTTAAATGGCGATGACAATATATTATTGACTTTCACTTTTGCAGATGGAGATGAGTATAGGGAAAAAATTGCTTGTAAAAAAGTAGAGGGTAAGCCGAACCGAAGTAAAGCCTCCCTCATGTACAGTCAATCTATTTTGTCAA
This sequence comes from Bufotes viridis, assembly GCA_033119425.1. Taxonomy (NCBI): domain Eukaryota; kingdom Metazoa; phylum Chordata; class Amphibia; order Anura; family Bufonidae; genus Bufotes; species Bufotes viridis. The sequence goes on along the minus strand of CM065592.1, from coordinate 143,840,892 downwards.
AGGCCTTCTCGACATCAATACCGAGAAGGACCAATGATGGACCAGATGCCTTAGCAAAATGAATAGCATTCAGAACTCTATTAGCATTGTCCTTGCCCTCCCTAGCCGGCGCAAATCCTGTTTGCTCCTTATGAATAATACTAGGAAAAACTGTCTGTAAACGCATAGCTAGTACTTTCTTTGGCCAACAACTTGACATCACAATTCAGCAATGATATCGGACAATAACTGCTGCATTGTTCTGGGTTCTTACATTCCTTAGGAAGAACCACTATGTGAGCTTCTAAAGCCTGTTTGGGGAGACTGCCGCCATCCATCAGTGCTTGGTAATGTAAAACAAAACGGGGAAGAAGGATCTGTTGAAATTCACGGTAGTAGATCAAAGGGAGACCGTCCAGACACGGACTATTCCCAACTGGGGTCGAAAGCATCGCCTGTCTTATTTCCTCTAAGGTGATAGGGACTAGAAGTGAAGAGATGTGATCAGAGGAGAGGGTGGGAAGGTGCAAAGCCGCTAGGAAAGATTTCATTTCCTTCAAGTGCATTTCCCTATTTTCCATAGATTTGTCTGCATTCAAGTTGCACAGCTGACTATAAAACAAAGCAAACTGATCTGGAATTTCCTCTGTTTGATGCATATGAGTGCGTGTGAGGGGGCAACTCAACATCACAGACATCAACCTACCCCCTTTGTTGAGTATAACAAATTCTTTGCAAACCACGCGCATATTATGTCTCTAAGTCTCTATTCCTCTAGTTGGGAGACTGCTAAGGAACGCTTATGCGTTTTCTCCAGAACGGAGATTCTTAGTAGTAAAAAGTCTACCTCCCTAGCCCTCTTTTTCTTTGAAGTTACTCCTAGCGCAATAAGCTCTCCTCTTATAAAGGCTTTATGAGCCTCCCACACAACAGGGACTGGTACATCGGGAGTGCTATTCGTGTTAAAGTATACAGACAGCTTCTCACCCAGGGATGTGATGACTGAAAAAGTCAGCCAATAAGGTTTCGTTTAGTCTCTACAACCATAGTTTCTTGGCCATGTTGATTAAAAAAAATGAAAGGTGAATAGGAGCATGATCAGAGACAGTTATCGCCTCTATTAACGCGGATCCCACCGCGTAGAGTAGGGCCTGAGAAACAAACAGATAATCAATGCATTGGTAGGAATGATAGACATGAGAAAAGAATGAGTAGTCCTTATCCTTAGGATGAAAAGTCCTCCACACATCAACTAAATGGATGGCTTTTTTTAGTCTGCTAAGATCTATAAATGATGCCGCAGAACGACCAGTAGAGGAATCTAGTAGCGGTTTAATAGTAATGTTTAAATCGCCTCCGAGAATCACCATGCCCTCCGCAAAGAGACTCAATAGATGAATCGTATGAGTGAGCCACCTCACCTGTCCCTTATTGGGAGCATATATGTTTGCCAATGTGATTTGAATCCAGTTTCCCTTTCAGGAAAATATATCTGCCATGTACATCTATTTCAGAATGGGAACAGACAAAATTCAAGACTTTCCGAAAGGCGATGCTTACTCCCCTAGATGCCTGTGTCCCATTGCATCTATGAAACCATTGGCCAAATGGGGAGTAGTGCAATTTTGGAATCTTATGCAACTTAAAATGAGTCTCTTGCAAAAAGAGCACCGAGGGGGAGCTTGTGCAGGGTAAAGTGAATATATGGGACCGTTTCTGAGGTACATTGAACCCCTTTACATTAAAGGAATATTTAACATGTTTAGTCATGACAACAGATGTGACAAAAAACGAAGCTCCTTAAACCAAGCTCCACTGTCAAACCGGGCGCCCCACCCTACAAAGAAGTCAAAGTTAAAAGGAAGGACAAAATACAGAAAGCAAAAAGATAACCATAAAACATAAGGAATACTAAACAGCAGCTCGGTAATGCCCCTTTTCAAGACAGGCAAGCCCCGGATGAACCAACGCCAATGCAGCCAATTTAGCTGCTATGGGGTTCGCCTTCCTATCTAGAAAAAGCTTGCCACCAGGAGCAAAACCCTCGGGGGGGAGAGTATCGGTGCAGTACAAAGAACACCAACACCAAAAGCCTACTCCGCCTGGGCAGACACAACCGGCCTGATTATAAGCTTGGGCGAAACAATTTGTACTTGTAAACGAAGAGAGTGAGAAGAAGGGAGAAGATGGGAGGGCAGACCAAGGGAAGATAAGAGGTGAAGAAGTGAAGAGAGAAGAGCATAAGAGAAGAGGAGGGGTAGAAGCGGGGAGGGGGGTTCAAAGAGGCAAAGGAGAGAGGCTACCAAAAGATGATACAGACAGTTGAGGACAGTTGCATATACCCATAGAACCAACCCAAGACAGTAGCAATCGCCGCTTCAAATTGGCTGAGTAGCCCAAAACCCGTAGCAAGAAATAAACGGGATAACAGTCTCCTGATCAATCCGCTGAGGACCTCGAGTAGGACTTTTTCCTCTTTGTTAGTTGTTTCCTTTTGCCAGCGATCGACCAAGGGAACGGAGAATAAGGTAGAGGAGGAATGTCGTCTTCAATTGGGATATGCATCCAAGAGGGGACCATAACAGCAGGTATGTCCAGTTTAGACCAGGCCGATTGTAGGTCTTCCGGAGTACGGATAACAATTGTTTTGTTATTTTTGAGGATAGAGATCCCGAAGGGGTAGATCCAACGATAAGTCAGGTTATGGGCCCTCAGGTGCTCCAGGAGAGGTCGCATTGTGCGCCGTTTCGCTAACGTGGGCGGCGAGAGGTCCTGGAAAATCTGCACCGGAGAAGACGCCAGCAACACCTCTCCCTTTTCCCGGGCAAGTCTTAGTATGGTCGCAGTGTCGGCAAAATTTAACAGTTTGCATACCACATCTCTCGGTGGCTCATTAGGACCAGGCTTGGGCCGCAGAGCCCTGTGGATTCTTTCAATAACAATCGAAGCAGCTCTGTCAGGGCCAAAAATGGAAGAGAAAATGGTGGAAGCTGTCTGTTCGAGCAAATCCTGCATGAACTCTTCAGGCACATTTTTAATGCGCAAGTTGTTTCTGCGGTTGCGGTTTTCCAAATCTTCGATCTGGTTGAATGCTTCATTAAGTTGTCGCTGTAAGTTTGGACCTGACACCGCCACTGAAAGTTTGTAAGGAGGTCTGGTGCTCCTCCACAGAATCCACTCGTCCGCCAAGATGGCGGATGTCCACCCTGATGTCTTTCAGCTCCCTCATAATAGGTAACAATGCTTGGGGGATTGTTAGTTTCAGAAAGGCTCTTGTAATATGCTCAGGGTCTCTCCTACCTCCCACAGAGCTATCATCATCCCTATCTACGGCAGCTTCAGAGTCATGCTGCAGTGGTGTTGGCGCCATCTTGAAGGACAGGGCAGCTGCTCCCGCCACTTGATCCTTCTTTTTCAGGAAGCGCTCCATCTCGGACTGGGTTCTTGCAGCTTTAGGGGTTCCAGGGGTCTCCCTACTCCAGTCTCTGAGGATTTTGCCCATTTTCAGCGACTGAAATGCGTATAAAAGGATGGGTGTAGCGCCAAGCAGGAGAGGAGCTCTGGACTATGTGTCCTTCTCCATGCGCGTGCAGGCTCTGTCCCCGAATATACTGCCTATTGTGATCTACTGGTCAAAAGTAGCACAGTCACAATGCAGGGACACATTTCTTCAGGCTAGAGATGCATCTCAATAAATTAGAATATGATTAAAAGGCTAATTTATATCAGTAATTAAACTCAAAAAGTAAAACTCATATATTATATAGATTCATTACATACAGAGATATCTATTTCAAGGATTTATTTCTTTTAATGTTGATTATGGCTTACAGCTAATGAAAAACTCAAAAGTCAGTATCTCATTTTTAAATCTTAATTCTTATTCTAATTTTCTGAGATACTAACATTTGGATTTTCATTAGCTGTAAGCCATAATCAGCAACATTAAAAGAAATAAACTCTTGAAATAGAGTACTCTTTGTGTAATGAATCTTACAATTTTGTAAATATTTAATTAGATCTTTTCATGGACAACACTGAAGATATGACACTTTGATACAAAATAAAGTAGTCCGTGCACAGCTTGTATAACAGTGTAAATTTGGTTTGCCCTCAAAATAATTCAACACACAGCCATTAATGTCTAAAGCACTGGCAACAAAAAACAGTACCATACAGCAGTTTAACAAGACAGATTGCACTCAGAACATGCCTCGTCATGGTCAAACAAAGAAGAGAGCTTTAAAAGTCATATCTAAAGGTTATCTTTTCAAAATAGACTTATGATTTATTTTCCTAACATGGCGGCTACAATGGCACCTAAAATGGCGGCTACACGTGTGAGGACATGGGGCAAGGAACTCTGGGAAGGAAGGATGACCCATAATGCCATGCATGCAGCCAATAAGCAGCCAGCCAGCCCGGTGATGTCACAGCTAGAGATGAGCGAACACCTGGAAGTTCAATGTTCGGGTTCGGGATCCAAACTCGACCCGAACTTTATCCCGAACCCGAACCCCATTGAAGTCAATGGGGACCCGAACTTTTAGGCACTAAAAAGGCTGTAAAATAGTCCAGGAAAGGGCTAGAGGGCTGCAAAATGTAGGTAAATCCCCTGCAAACAAATGTGGATAGGGATATGAATTAAAATAAAATAAAATAAATAAAAATTAAACAATTTCAATTGGAGAGAGGTCCCACTGCAAGGAATCATGCGTCATATCACCCACCACTGAAGAAGGCCACTTTCAGTTATTTCGGCCCAGCACACAGACCGGGGATACAGGTCCCACTGCAAGGAATCATGGGTCATATCACCCACCACTGGAGAAGGCCACTTTCAGTTATTTCGGCCCAGCACCCAGACAGAGAAGAGAGGTCCCACAGCAAGGAACCATGCGTCATAACCCACCACTGGAGAAGGTCACTTTCAGTTATTTCGGCCCCAGCACCCAGACAGAGGAGAGAGGTCCCACAGCAAGGAATAAGGCGTCATATCATCCACCACTGGAGAAGGCCACTTTCAGTTATTTCGGCCCAGCACCCAGACAGAGGAGAGAGGTCCCACAGCAAGGAATCATTCATCATATCACCCACCACTGGAGAAGGCCACTTTCAGTTATTTCGCCCCATCACCCAGACAGAGGAGAGGGTCCCACAGCAAGGAATCATGCGTCATATCACCCACCACTGGAGAAGGCCACTTTCAGTTATTTATGCCCCAGCACCCGGACAGAGGAGAGAGGTCCCACAGCAAGGAATCATGCGTCATATCACCCACCACTGGAGAAGGCCAATTTCAGTTATTTCGGCCCAGCACCCAGACAGAGGAGAGAGGTCCCACAGCAAGGAATAAGGCGTCATATCATCCACCACTGAGAAGGCCACTTTCAGTTATTTCGGCCCAGCACCCAGACAGAGGAGAGAGGTCCCACAGCAAGGAATCATTCATCATATCACCCACCACTGGAGAAGGCCACTTTCAGTTATTTCGGCCCCAGCACCCAGACAGAGGAGAGAGGTCCCACAGCAAGGAATCATGCGTCATATCACCCACCACTGGAGAAGGCCACTTTCAGTTATATCGGCCCAGCACCCAGACAGAGGAGAGAGGTCCCACAGCAAGGAATCATGCGTCATATCACCCACCACTGGAGAAGGCCACTTTCAGTTATTTCGGCCCAGCACCCAGACCGGGGATACAGGTCCCACTGCAAGGAATCATGCGTCATATCACCCACCACTGGAGAAGGCCACTTTCAGTTATTTCGGCCCAGCACCCAGACAGAGAAGAGAGGTCCCACAGCAAGGAACCATGCGTCATAACCCACCACTGGAGAAGGTCACTTTCAGTTATTTCGGCCCCAGCACCCAAACAGAGGAGAGAGGTCCCACAGCAAGGAATAAGGCGTCATATCATCCACCACTGGAGAAGGCCACTTTCAGTTATTTCGGCCCAGCACCCAGACAGAGGAGAGAGGTCCCACAGCAAGGAATCATTCATCATATCACCCACCACTGGAGAAGGCCACTTTCAGTTATTTCGGCCCCATCACCCAGACAAAGGAGAGAGGTCCCACAGCAAGGAATCATGCGTCATATCACCCACCACTGGAGAAGGCCACTTTCAGTTATTTATGCCCCAGCACCCGGACAGAGGAGAGAGGTCCCACAGCAAGGAATCATGCGTCATATCACCCACCACTGGAGAAGGCCACTTTCAGTTATTTCGGCCCAGCACCCAGACAGAGGAGAGAGGTCCCACAGCAAGGAATAAGGCGTCATATCATCCACCACTGGAGAAGGCCACTTTCAGTTATTTCGGCCCAGCACCCAGACAGAGGAGAGAGGTCCCACAGCAAGGAATCATTCATCATATCACCCACCACTGGAGAAGGCCACTTTCAGTTATTTCGGCCCCAGCACCCAGACAGAGGAGAGAGGTCCCACAGCAAGGAATCATGCGTCATATCACCCACCACTGGAGAAGGCCACTTTCAGTTATATCGGCCCAGCACCCAGACAGAGGAGAGAGGTCCCACAGCAAGGAATCATGCGTCATATCACCCACCACTGGAGAAGGCCACTTTCAGTTATTTCGGCCCAGCACCCAGACCGAGGAGAGAGGTCCCACAGCAAGGAATCATGCGTCATATCACCCACCACTGGAGAAGGCCACTTTCAGTTATTTCGGCCAAGCACCTAGACCAAGGATACAGGTCCCACAGCAAGGAATCATGTGTCATATCACCCACCACTGGAGAAGGCCACTTTCAGTTATTTCGGCCCAGCACCCAGATAGAGAAGAGAGGTCCCACAGCAAGGAATCATGCGTCATATCACCCACCACTGGAGAAGGCCACTTTCAGTTATTTCGGCCCAGCACCCAGACAGAGGAGAGAGGTCCCACAGCAAGGAATAAGGCGTCATATCACCCACCACTGGAGAAGGCCACTTTCAGTTATTTCGGCCCAGACCCCAGACAGAGGAGAGATAGGACCCACAGCAAGGAATAAAGCGTCATATCACCCACCACTGGAGAAGGCCACTTTAAATTATTTCAGCCCAGCACCCAGACCGAGGAGAGAGGTCCCACAGCAAGGAATCATGCGTTATATCACCCACCACTGGAGAAGGCCACTTTCAGTTGTTTCGGCCCAGCACCCAGACCGAGGATACAGGTCCCACAGCAAGGAATCATGCGTCATATCACCCACCACTGGAGAAGGCCACTTTCAGTTATTTCGGCCCAGCACCTAGAGCGAGGATACAGGTCCCACAGCAAGGAATCATGTGTCATATCACCCACCACTGGAAAAAACCACTTTCAGTTATTTTGGCCCAGCACCCAGATAGAGGAGAGAGGTCCCACAGCAAGGTATCATGCGTCATATCACCCACCACTGGAGAAGGCCACTTTCAGTTATTTCGGCCCAGCACCCAGACAGAGGAGAGAGGTCCCACAGCAAGGAATCATTCATCATATCACCCACCACTGGAGAAGGCCACTTTCAGTTATTTCGGCCCCAGCACCCAGACAGAGGAGAGAGGTCCCACAGCAAGGAATCATGCGTCATATCACCCACCACTGGAGAAGGCCACTTTCAGTTATTTCGGCCCAGCACCTAGACCGAGGATACAGGTCCCACAGCAAGGAATCATGTGTCATATCACCCACTACTGGAAAAGGCCACTTTCAGTTATTTCGGCCCAGCACCCAGATAGAGGAGAGAGGTCCCACAGCAAGGAATCATGCGTCATATCACCCACCACTGGAGAAGGCCACTTTCAGTTATTTATGCCCCAGCACCCAGACAGAGGAGAGAGGTCCCACAGCAAGGAATAAGGCGTCATATCACCCACCACTGGAGAAGGCCACTTTCAGTTATTTCGGCCCAGCACCCAGACAGAAGAGAGAGGTCCCACAGCAAGGAATCATGCGTCATATCACCCACCACTGGAGAAGGCCACTTTCAGTTATTTAGGCCCAGTACCCAGACAGAGGAGAGAGGTCCCACAGCAAGGAATCATGCGTCATATCACCCACCACTGGAGAAGGCCACTTTCAGTTATTTCGGCCCAGCACCCAGACCGAGTAGAGAGGTCCCACAGCAAGGAATCATGCGTCATATCACCCACCACTGGAGAAGGCCACTTTCAGTTATTTCGGCCCAGCACCTAGACCGAGGATACAGGTCCCACAGCATGGAATCATGTGTCATATCACCCACCACTGGGGAAGGCCACTTTCAGTTATTTCGGCCCAGCACCCAGACCGAGGAGAGAGGTCCCACAGCAAGGAATCATGCGTCATATCACCCACCACTGGAGAAGGGCACTTTCAGTTATTTCGCTCCCAGCACCCAGACAGAGGAGAGAGGTCCCACAGCAAGGAATCATGCGTCATATTACCCACCACTGGAGAAGGCCACTTTCAGTTATTTCTGCCCCAGCACCCAGACAGAGAAGAGAGGTCCCACAGCAAGGAATAAGGCGTCATATCACCCACCACTGGAGAAGGCCAATTTCAGTTATTTAGGCCCCAGCACCCAGACAGAGGAGAGAGGTCCCACCGCAAGGAATCATGTGTCATATCACCCACCACTGGAGAAGGCCACTTTCAGTTATTTAGGCCCCAGCACCCAGATAGAGGAGAGAGGTCCCACAGCAAGGAAACATGTGTCATATCATCCACCACTGGAGAAGGCCACTTTCAGTTATTTAGGCCCAGCACCCAGACAGAGGAGAGAGGTCCCACAGCAAGGAATAAGGCGTCATATCACCCACCACTGGAGAAGGCCACTTTCAGTTATTTCGGCCCAGCACCCAGACCGAGGAGAGAGGTCCCACAGAAAGGAATCATGCGTCATATCACCCACCACTGGAGAAGGACACTTTCAGTTATTTCGGCCCCAGCACCCAAACAGAGGAGAGGTTCATTCAACTTTGGGTTGCACCGCAAGATCATGGTAAAGTTAAAAAAATGAGGATTCAATAAAGAAGTGCCCCGGAGTACAAGAATACATGTTTGAGGGGGAGACAGTTATAAATGTCTAATCTTCACAAGGGAGGGATAGGTCCTGTGGGATCCATGCCTGGTTCATTTTTATGAACGTCTGCTTGTCCACGTTGGCTGTGGACAGGCGGCTGCGTTTTTCAGTAATGACGCCCCCTGCCGTGCTGAATACACGTTCAGACAAAACGCTGTCCGCCGGGTAGACCAGCACCTCCAAGGCATAAAATGCTAACTCTGGCCACGTGGACAATTTGGAGACCCAGAATTTGAATGGGGCCGAACCTTCAGTCAGTACGTTGAGGGGTGTGCAGACGTACTTTTCAACCATGTTAGTGAAATGCTGCCTCCTGCTAACACGTTCCGTATCAGGTGGTGGTGCAGTTAGCTGTGGCGTGGAGACAAAACTTTTCCACATTTCTGCCATGCTAACCCTGCCCTCAGAGGAGCTGGCCGTGACACAGCTGCGTTGGCGACCTCTTGCTCCTCCTCTGCCTTCGCCTTGGGCTTCCACCTGTTCCCCTGTGACATTTGGGAATGCTCTCAGGAGCGGGTCTACCAGCGTGCGCTTGAACTCGCGCATCTTCCTATTACGCTCCAGTGCAGGAAGTAAGGTGGGCACATTGTCTTTGTACCGGGGATCCAGCAGGGTGGCAACCCAGTAGTCCGCACACGTTAAAATGTGGGCTACTCTGCTTCCGTTGCGCAGGCACTGCAGCATGTAGTCGCTCATGTGTGCCAGGCTCCCCAGAGGTAAGGACAAGCTGTCCTCTGTGGCAGGCCTATCGTCATCATCCTCCGTATCCCCCCAGCCACGCACCAATGATGGGCCTGAGCTTTGTCGGGTGCCACCCCGCTGTGAACCTGCTTCATCCTCATCCTCCTCCACCTCATCCTCCTCGTTCTCCAGTAGTGGGCCCTGGCTGGCCACATTTGTACCTGGCCTCTGCTGTTGCAAAAAACCTCCCTCTGAGCCACTTCTAACAGACTGGCCTGAAAGTGCTAAAAATGACCCCTCATCCTCCTCCTCCTCCTGGGCCACCTCCTCTTCCATCATCGCCCTAAGCTTTTTCTCAAGGATACATAGAAGTGGTATTGTAATGCTGATAACGGTGTCATCGCCACTGGCCATGTTGGTGGAGTACTCGAAACAGCGCAACAGGGCACACAGGTCTCGCATGGAGGCCCAATCATTGGTGGTGAAGTGGTGCTGTTCCGCAGTGCGACTGACGTGTGCGTGCTGCAGCTGAAACTCCACTTTGGCCTCCAGCATGTGCAAGGTGGAGTTCCACCTGGTGGGCACGTCGCATATGAGGCGGTGAGCGGGAAGGCCCAAGTTCCGCTGTAGCGCAGACAGGCGAGCAGCGGCAGGATGTGAACTCCGGAAGCGCGCACAGACGGCCCGCACTTTATGCAGCAGCTCTGACATGTCGGGGTAGTTGTGAATGAACTTCAGCACCATCAAATTCAGCACATGCGCCAGGCAAGGGATGTGCGTCAAACCGGCTAGTCCCAGAGCTGCGACGAGATTTCGCCCATTATCGCACACCACCAGGCCGGGCTTGAGGCCCACCGGCAGAAACCACTCGTCGGTCTGTTGTTCAATACCCCACCACATCTCCTGTGCGGTGTGGGGCCTGTCCCCCAAACATATGAGTTTCAGAATGGCCTGCTGACGTTTACCCCGGGCTGTGTTGAAGTTGGTGGTGAAGGTGTGTGGCTGACTGGATGAGCTGGTGGAAGCAGAGGAGGAGGAAGCCGAGTAGGAGGAGGAGGCTACAGGAGGCAAAGAATGATGCCCTGCGATTCTTGGCGGCGGAAGGACGTGCGCCAAGGAACTCTCCGCCTGGGGCCCAGCCGCCACTACAATTTCCCAGTGTGCAGTTAGGGACATATAGCATCCCTGGCAGTGCTTACTGGTCCACGTATCTGTGGTTAGGTGGATCTTGCCACAGATGGCGTTGCGCAGTGCACACTTGATTTTATCGGATACTTGGTTGTGCAGGGAAGGCACGGCTGTCTTGGAGAAGTAGTGGCCGCTGGGAACAACATACTGTGGGACAGCCATAGACATCAGCTGTTTGAAGCTGTCTGTGTCCACCAGCCTGAATGACAGCATTTCAAAGGCCAGTAGTTTAGAAAGAATTTACGCTTTCTCTCCAAGGTTTGTGAGATGGAAAGCTGAACGCTGCCGTGTGACATAGTGGACATGCTTGGTGACGCAGGTGGTGTTGTCGGTGGCACATCCTCTGTTTGGTGGGCGGCAGGTGCCAACATTCCTCCCGAGGTGAAGGAAGAGGCCGAGGCAGCAGCAGAAGAGGGAGCAGGGGGAGCCAGAGTGAGTTCCTTGCTTTTAAGGTATTTACTCCACTGCAGTTCATGCTTTGCATGTAGATGCCTGGTCATGCAGGTTGTTCTAAGGTTCAGAACGTTAATGCCTCACTTCAGGCTCTGATGGCACAGCGTGCAAACCACTCGGGTCTTGTCGTCAGCACATTGTTTAAAGAAGTGCCATGCCAGGGAACTCCTTGAAGCTGCCTTTGGGCTGCTCGGTCCTGGTGGCGGTGGCCAGTAGCAGGCAAACTCTCTTGGCGGCGGCTGTTCTGCTTTTGCCCCCTGCTCTCTCTTTTGCTACGCTGTTGGCTCGGTTTCACCACTGCCTCTTCCTCTGAACTATGAAAGTCAGTGGCACGACCTTCATTCCATGTGGGGTCTAGGACCTCATCGTCCCCTGCATCGTCTTCCACACAGTCTTCCTTCCTGACCTCCTGTTCGGTCTGCACACTGCAGAAAGATGCAGCAGTTGGCAACTGTGTTTCATCATCATCAGAGACGTGCGGACTCCGATGAGGTGGTATTCCCATGTCCTCATCATCAGGAAACATCAGTGGTTGTGCATCAGTGCATTCTATGTCTTCCACCACTGGGGAAGGGCTAGGTGGATTCCTTTGGGAAACCCTGCCAGCAGAGTCTTCAAACAGCATAAGAGACTGCTGCATAACTTGAGGCTCAGACAGTTTCCCTGATATGCATGGGGGTGATGTGACAGACTGATGGGCTTGGCTTTCAGGTGCCACCTGTGCGCTTTCTGCAGAAGACTGGGTGGGAGATAATGTTGTGAACATGCTGGATCCACTGTCGGCCACCCAATATACTAGCGCCTGTACCTGCTCAGGCCTTACCATCCTTAGAACGGCATTGGGCCCCACCAAATATCGCTGTAAATTCTGGTGGGTACTGGAACCTGAGGTAGTTGGTTCAATAGGACGTGTGGCTGTGGCAGAATGGCCACGTCCTCTCACAGCACAAGAGGGTACACTAACACCACCACGACCGCGTCCGCGTCCCTTACTAGATGTTTTCCTCATTGTTACCGTTCACCAAGCACCACAATAAGAAAAAAAATATTTGGCCCAATGTATTGATTTCAAATGCAGGCCTTTTTTTACAGGCACCTAACACTATCTGCCTTTTTATTTATGTAGCGTAATACACTAATCCAGGCACAGCAGTAACCACTGATTTAGGGGAATATCCCTTTTAGGGCTAGAATTTAGGCCCTGGATGAAAGGTATCCTTTTATGGACAGATTTACACTTGGCCTGCAACAGCTCGAACACCAGATTCAGGGTATTGCTATTTTGGCAATTGAATTTCACCCCAGAACAAAATATACCCTTTTACGGACACATTAACACTTGGCATGCAACAGCTGGGACACCAGATTAAGTGTATTGCTATTTTGGCAATTGAATTTCACCCCACAACAAAATATATGTTTTTGCGGACACTATGAAACTTGGCCAGCCACAGCTGAAACCACTGATTTATGGTATTGCTATTTTGGCAATTGAATTTCACCGCAGAACAAAATATACCCTTTTTATGGACAGATTAACACTTGGCCTGCAACAGCTGGGATACCAGATTCTGGGAATTGCTATTTCTGCAATTGAATTTCACCCCACAACAAAATATATGTTTTTGCGGATACTATGAAACTTGGCCAGCCACAGCTGAAACCACTGATTTATGGTATTGCTATTTTGACAATTAAATTTCACCGCAGAACAAAATATACCCTTTTACGGACAGATTGACACTTGGCCTGCAACAGCTGGGACACCAGATTCAGGGTATTGCAATTTTGGCAATTGAATTTCACCCCACAACAAAATATATGTTTTTGCGAACACTATGAAACTTGGCCAGCCACAGCTGAAACCACTGATTGATGGTATTGCTATTTTGGCAATTGAATTTCACCGCAGAACAAAATATGCCCTTTTACGGACACATTAATACTTGGCCTGCAACAGCTGGGACACCAGATTCTGGGTATTGCTATTTTTGCAATTGAATTTCATCCCACAACAAAATATATGTTTTTGCGGACACTATGAAACTTGGCCAGCCACAGCTGAAACCACTGATTGATGGTATTGCTATTTTGGCAATTGAATTTCACCCCAGAACAAAATATACCCTTTACGGACAGATTGACACTTGGCCTGCAACAGCTGGGACACCAGATTCAGGGTATTGCTATTTTGGCAATTGAATTTCACCCCACAACAAAATATATGTTTTTGCGAACACTATGAAACTTGGCCAGCCACAGCTGAAACCACTGATTTATGGTAATGCTATTTTGGCAATTGAATTTCACCCCAGAACAAAATATACCCTTTACGGACAGATTAACAGTTGGCCTTCAACAGCTGGGACACCAGATTCAGGGTATTGCTATTTTGGCAATTGAATTTCACCTCACAACAAAATATATGTTTTTGCGGACACTATGAAACTTGGCCAGCCACAGCTGAAACCACTGATTTATGGTATTGCTATTTTGGCAATTGAATTTCACCGCAGAACAAAATATACCCTTTTACGGACAGATTGACACTTGGCCTGCAACAGCTGGGACACCAGATTCAGGGTATTGCTATTTTGGCAATTGAATTTCACCCCACAACAAAATATATGTTTTTCGGACACTATGAAACTTGGCCAGCCACAGCTGAAACCACTGATTTATGGTAATGCTATTTTGGCAATTGAATTTCACCCCAGAACAAAATATACCCTTTTACGGACAGATTAACACTTGCCCTGCAACAGCTGGGACACCAGATTCAGGGTATTGCTATTTTGGCAATTGAATTTCACCCCACAACAAAATATATGTTTTTGCGGGCACTATGAAACTTGGCCAGCCACAGCTGAAACCACTGATTTATGGTATTGCTATTTTGGCAATTGAATTTCACCGCAGAACAAAATATACCCTTTTTATGGACAGATTAACACTTGGCCTGCAACAGCTGGGACACCAGATTCAGGGTATTGCTATTTTGGCAATTGAATTTCACCCCACAACAAAATATATGTTTTTGCGGACACTATGAAACTTGGCCAGCCACAGCTGAAACCACTGATTTATGGTATTGCTATTTTGGCAATTGAATTTCACCCCAGAACAAAATATACCCTTTTTATGGACAGATTAACACTTGGCCTGCAACAGCTGGGACACCAGATTCAGGGTATTGCTATTTTGGCAATTGAATTTCACCCCACAACAAAATATATGTTTTTGCGGACACTATGAAACTTGGCCAGCCACAGCTGAAACCACTGATTTATGGTATTGCTATTTTGGCAATTGAATTTCACCGCAGAACAAAATATACCCTTTTACGGACACATTAACACTTGGCCTGCAACAGCTGGGATACCAGATTCTGGGAATTGCTATTTTTGCAATTGAATTTCACCCCACAACAAAATATATGTTTTTGCGGATACTATGAAACTTGGCCAGCCACAGCTGAAACCACTGATTTATGGTATTGCTATTTTGACAATTAAATTTCACCGCAGAACAAAATATACCCTTTTACGGACAGATTGACACTTGGCCTGCAACAGCTGGGACACCAGATTCAGGGTATTGCAATTTTGGCAATTGAATTTCACCCCACAACAAAATATATGTTTTTGCGAACACTATGAAACTTGGCCAGCCACAGCTGAAACCACTGATTGATGGTATTGCTATTTTGGCAATTGAATTTCACCGCAGAACAAAATATGCCCTTTTACGGACACATTAATACTTGGCCTGCAACAGCTGGGACACCAGATTCTGGGTATTGCTATTTTTGCAATTGAATTTCATCCCACAACAAAATATATGTTTTTGCGGACACTATGAAACTTGGCCAGCCACAGCTGAAACCACTGATTGATGGTATTGCTATTTTGGCAATTGAATTTCCCCGCAGAACAAAATATACCCTTTTACGGACAGATTGACACTTGGCCTGCAACAGCTGGGACACCAGATTCAGGGTATTGCTATTTTGGCAATTGAATTTCACCCCACAACAAAATATATGTTTTTGCGAACACTATGAAACTTGGCCAGCCACAGCTGAAACCACTGATTTATGGTAATGCTATTTTGGCAATTGAATTTCACCCCAGAACAAAATATACCCTTTTACGGACAGATTAACAGTTGCCCTTCAACAGCTGGGACACCAGATTCAGGGTATTGCTATTTTTGCAATTGAATTTCACCTCACAACAAAATATATGTTTTTGCGGACACTATGAAACTTGGCCAGCCACAGCTGAAACCACTGATTTATGGTATTGCTATTTTGGCAATTGAATTTCACCGCAGAACAAAATATACCCTTTTACGGACAGATTGACACTTGGCCTGCAACAGCTGGGACACCAGATTCAGGGTATTGCTATTTTGGCAATTGAATTTCACCCCACAACAAAATATATGTTTTTTCGGACACTATGAAACTTGGCCAGCCACAGCTGAAACCACTGATTTATGGTAATGCTATTTTGGCAATTGATTTTCACCCCAGAACAAAATATACCCTTTTACGGACAGATTAACACTTGCCCTGCAACAGCTGGGACACCAGATTCAGGGTATTGCTATTTTTGCAATTGAATTTCACCCCACAACAAAATATATGTTTTTGCGAACACTATGAAACTTGGCCAGCCACAGCTGAAACCACTGATTTATGGTATTGCTATTTTGGCAATTGAATTTAACCGCAGAACAAAATATACCCTTTTATGGACAGATTATCACTTGGCCTGCAACAGCTGGGACACCAGATTCAGGGTATTGCTATTTTGGCAATTGAATTTCACCCCACTACAAAATATATGTTTTTGCGGACACTATGAAACTTGACCAGCCACAGCTGAAACCACTGATTTATGGTATTGCTATTTTGGCAATTGAATTTCACCCCAGAACAAAATATACCCTTTTACGGACAGATTAACACTTGCCCTGCAACAGCTGGGACACCAGATTCAGGGTATTGCTATTTTGGCAATTGAATTTCACCCCACAACAAAATATATGTTTTTGCGGGCACTATGAAACTTGGCCAGCCACAGCTGAAACCACTGATTTATGGTATTGCTATTTTGGCAATTGAATTTCACCGCATAACAAAACATACCCTTTTACGGACAGATTATCACTTGGCCTGCAACAGCTGGGACACCAAATTCAGGGTATTGCTATTTTGGCAAATGAATTTCACCCCACAACAAAATATATGTTTTTGCGGACACTTTGAGACTTGGCCAGCCACAGCTGAAACCACTGATTTATAGTATTGCTATTTTGGCAATTGAATTTCACCCCAGAACAAAATATACCCTTTTACGGACAGATTACCACTTGCCCTGCAACAGCTGGGACACCAGATTCAGGGTATTGCTATTTTGGCAATTGAATTTCACCCCACAACAAAAATATATGTTTTTGCGGACACTATGAAACTTGGCCAGCCACAGCTGAAACCACTGATTTATGGTATTGCTATTTTGGCAATTGAATTTCACCGCAGAACAAAATATACCATTTTACGGACAGATTATCACTTGGCATGCAACAGCTGGGACACCAGATTCAGGGTATTGCTAGTTTGGCAATTGAATTTCACCCCACAACAAAATATATATTTTTGCGGACACTATGAAACTTGGCCAGCCACAGCTGAAACCACTGATTTATGGTATTGCTATTTTGGCAATTGAATTTCCCCGCAGAACAAAATATACCCTTTTACGGACAGATTAACACTTGGCCGGCAACAGCTGGGACTCCTGATTCTGGGTATTGCTATTTTGGCAATTGAATTTTCACCCCACAACAAAATATTTGTTTTTGCGGACACTATGAGACTTGGCCAGCCACAGCTGGAACACCAGATTTATGGGATTGGTATTTGGGCAATTGTATTTAACCCCTTAATAAAATATAGAAATTGCTATCCTGAGTTTCTAGGGGTGACAATTTGCACAGCCAAGCCCCTGATGTAGGATATAGCAAAAAAAACTAGTATTGATGTATTGATGGACTTGGTGGCAGCTTGTTCTGGTGCACCACAAGTCACAAAATGGCCACCGATCACCCCAGAAAATAAGTGACAGAAAAACGCTCTGTGCAGCCTAAACACCAGTGAGCAAGTAACTAGCAGAAGTTTAATCATTCACAGCTGTAGATCGATCACTTCATTAGGTGCTGTTGCTGACTTTTCCCTGCCTAATCTCGCCCTCACAGAAGCTGCGTCCTCTCCCTACACTAATCAGAGCAGTGTGACTTGCTGCGCTACGTGACTCCAGCTTAAATAGAGGCTGGGTTACATGCTGCACTTGGCCAATCACAGCCATGCCATTAGTAGGCAAAAAAATAAAGGAAAGAAGCGATTTACTAGTGCAGGTAAAGGATAGTGAGAGGAATCATTTTACAGGCAGGGAGAGACGTGTGCAGATGCTAGGGACAGTGATAAAAAAAATCCTCATTGTGATAAAAAAGCGATTTACAAGTGAAGGGAAAGAATAGTAAGAGGAATCATTTCACAGACAGGGAGAGATGTGTGCAGATGCTAGGGAGAGTGATAGGAAAATCCTCATTGTGAAAAAAAGCGATTTACAAGTGCAGGGAAACATTACTTGGGGTTCCAGATAGTCTCATAATACAGCTCTGTCATTCCAGCAATTACTTATTGTGATTCAAGTGCTATGTTAAAAAGTCTTTAATGGCTTTTATCTGTGGAAAAAAGATAAATATATACATAGGTGACTTTTGTTGTTATTTACTCTAAAATCATTTGCAGTCATTTCTGGTGAAAAAGTATGAGGCGCTATTTCAGTAATACCTAAAAAATATGTAGAAATGGCCCGAACTATTCGCCGGCGAACAGTTCACGGCTAACATAGCTTGTTCGTGTCGGCCGCGGCAGGCGAACATATTCGATGTTCGCGTTCGCCCCTATACTTTATCATTGAGTAAACTTTGACCCTGTACTTCACAGTCAGCAGACACATTCCAGCCAATCAGCATACCCTCCCTCCCAGACCCTCCCACCTCCTATCTAAACGCAAGGACAGCATCCATCTTAGATTCATTCTGAAGCTGCAGTGTTAGTAATTGTAAATCGCAATGCGATTAATATAACCTGTATTATTCGCATTGCGATTACAACTTAGATCTGAGTTCCTAATGGTTGTATTGCTAGAATATAATGAAGTTAACGAATATAACACTACATTCTCAATCTTCGTCATATTCTAGCAATACAACAACCATTAGGAACTCAGATCTAAGTTTAATTCGCAATGCGATTAATATAACCTGCATTAATCGCATTGTGAATTCAACTTAGAGCTGAGTTCCTAATGGTTGTTGTATTGCTAGAATATACGTTATATTCTAGCAATACAACCATTAGGAACTCAGCTCTAAGTTGTAATCGCAATGCGAATAATACTTACAATTATTAATCGCTTTGCGAATCCATTTGATGCCTCTATTTGATTGTATATGACGGTTGACTATGACTACCACCAACTTTCTGCTGCCTCCAAAGCAAGATATCTGAACCCCAGAGGGGCCATTTGGGCGTTTTTGATAGAAAAAGCATCAAAAACGCATCAAAAACGCATCAGCATTTTTATAATTTTTTCATTTTTTATTTTATTTTTTTGTGTATTTTGCCACATTTGGTTGCATATTTACATTTGGTATAGGCAAATATGGTAGTCTAGATCATGTGTCTATACCAAAACCTAGGATCATTGTTTGACAGCATATTGTCTAAGCCATATAGCTGAATATAGATTTGGGCAGAGTAATGATCTAGACTAGAGATGAGCGAACTTCAAAAATTAGTTCGGCGTTCGGGTTGGGGTAATCGCCGCATCCCGTTACAGATTCCACTACCGCGGACTATCCCGGCATATGGAATCCATAATAGGCGGCTTCCACGAACCCGAACTTTGAAAAAGCCGAAGGACCTGGGGTGACCTCACCATCATGTGATCAGTGCAGGGGGCGTGGCTCAGCACTGGATTTGTAGGCAGGGACCGGGTTGGGGTGGCAGTCAGGTGGGTGCACTTCCTCCCTACTTCCCATGTCGTGACACTTTAATTGTTTTCTGGATAAAGGGTATAGTGGCCTTTTTCCGTCCAACAAGAAATATATATTCTCGGGTGACTTCTGCAGTTTTTTCTGGGTCCTATTACAGTAAAAAAATTAAAATATATACGCACTGCACTGTAGCAGTTATTTCTGGTGAAAGCGTATAGTGGCCTATTTCAGTCCAGCAAGAAATATATATTCTCAGGTCACTTCTGCACTTAATTCTGGTGAAAGCGTATAGAGGCGTATTCCAGTAAAAAAAGAAAAATATATACACACTGCACTGTTGCTGTTATTTGTGGTGAAAGCGTACAGTGGCATATTTCAGTCAAAGAATAAATATATATTCTCAGGTCACTTCTGCACTTAATTCGGGTGAAACCGTATAGAGGCGTATTTCAGTAAAAAAAGAAAAATATATACGCACTATACTGTTGCTATTATTTCTGGTGAAAGCGTATAGTGGCCTATATCAGTCCAACAAGAAATGTATATTCTCAGGTTACTTCAGCAGTTATTTCTGGTGAAAGCGTATAGGGGCGTATTTCAGTACTAAAAGAAAAATATATTCTCAGTTCACTGTTGCAGTTATATCTGGTAAAGCCTGTGGCATACTCATGCTGCCACCTCCGCACTCTGATATTGTGCCACTCTGTGGCCGCCTCCTGATGCTGCTGCCGACACCTCCACACTCTGTCATTGTGCCACTCTGTGGCCTACTCATGCTGCTGCCAACTCCAGATTCTGTCATTGTGCCACTCTGTGGCCTACTCATGCTGCTGCCACCTCCAGAGTCTGTCATTGTGCCACTCTGTGGCCTACTCATAATTTATTTGACACTTCTTCGGATCTGTCAGAAGGAAGGGAAAACAAGACACACAATGGATCCTGTCTGTGTAGCAGCTTTATGGCCTGTATGGTCCCATCAGATATTACTTAGGATTTGGTAGCTAAAAGCAGGAGTGGGTACAAAACACAGAAGACATGCAAATATTCCATTCGCGTGTCATCTCTGTTTTAGATCCACTCCGTTTTTTTTGTTTGCCTTTAGCAATACTGATGGATTATTGAGCAAATGCTAACCTTGTTAAAGCTTATGCTCCACAGATAGGATCTGTGGGTTTGTGGGTTATTGTTCTGACAGTTTAGAAGAAGGCCAAAATAATAGGTGACATCAAAACAAACTTACTGCTGACACCCTCTCCACTCTGTCAGGGGGCTCTACTTGTATAAGCGTTTAATAGAACAGGTTCTGTAGACATCTATGTGGAATCAGCTGATGAGGGTGTAAAAGGAATGCGCTTCTTCTTGATAGTAACATCTACCTGTAAGGCTGAGTTGATATTTGAGTTATTAGGTCAGTTTTTGCCCCATGACCGCCCAAATAAGTGAAGTATGCAGTGATTCTAAGCATGATGCCTGTCATCTGCATGTCATAGCTGAGAAAAAGTATGAACACATTTTTTCTTTGCATTTCTGTCAAAATATAAAACAATACTTCCTTGTGTTAATAATCCAGAAAAAAAACATGGCACCATACAAATAATATATCAATCCCTTCCCGCTGTCTGCTATATACAGTGCAGTTGGAAGAAATGTTAATGTGAATAAGTATCACTGCTTTCCTTGTAACAATGTGTTTATAAAGAAGATAATCATTCACTGTGTTACAGACATTAGTGTGTCTCTCCCTCTATAACATCTTTTCTCATATAGGACTACAGAAATCACCTGGCAGGTTTGCTATAAGAGGTACAGAAAGTAAGATTACTGCTCACTCACCAATTTCCTGCCATGTGAGATCTTCCATCTACTGTAGATGTGAATGAAAGTCACTTGAAATCCCCTTTCAAATGACTGTTAGCAGCATCAGCCTTTCATTAAAAGTAAAATACTTAAAACTGTTTTCCATCATATCACTTTTTACTTAGCTCCCATAACCTAATTAAATATTCAAAGTCCAGATTCTGCCAAACGTCACCCTGACACCTGTATGGCAATATTCCAGTCCTCAGCTTGTTTACATCTTGGTGTGATATGGACAGGGTCACATGCACCCCTGCAGCCAACGACTAATCTCAGACTAATGTCACCCCTGAGGCCAGATCGCTGAACAGGAGTAACAGTGCAGGACAGTAGCAGCATAGACAAGGTAAGAATATATCAGTATAACGGAATACATATTTATACAAAGTCAAATCATATTATTATTATTAGAGATGTCGCGAAGATAAAATTTTCCATTCGTGAACAGCGTACGCGAACGTCCGCAAATGTTCACGAACAGGCGAATGGCCATAGGCAGGCGAATTTAAAAACCCACAGGGACTCTTTCTGGCCACAATAGTGATGGAAAAGTTGTTTCAAGGGGACTGTGGCATGCCGGAGGGGGATCCATGGCAAAACTCCCATGGAAAATTACGTAGTTGATGCAGAGTCAGGTTTTAATCCATAAAGGGCATAAATCACCTAACATTCCTAGATTGTTTGGAATAACGTGCTTTAAAACATCCAGTGTGTGTATACAATCAGATATGATGTTGTATCGATCAGGTAGTTTAAAGGTTACGCCCCATTCACAGTGACAGACCAAACTCTGACAGACTAAACTCCCCGTTTAACGCACCGCAAACAACCGCAAACTCCCCATTTGCACAAGGTTGGATACCAAGCTAGCCATGTCCCGTTCCTTGTCCTCACTGACGTCATTGAAGGTCTCTTCCTCCACCCAGCCACGTACAACACCAAGGGTCCCCGAAAGGTGACAACAAGCCCCCTGAAACGCCTGCTGTGGTTGGTCTTCCACCTCCTCAAAGCCACCTTACTCCTCTGACTCCTCTTCTTCAGACTCCTCTCTCTGTGTTGCAGCAGGTCCAGCAATCGACAACGACAAGGCTGCTTCTGGTTGTTATGGTGACCACAACTCTTCCTCTTCATGCTCATCTACGGCCTGATCCAGCACTCTTCGCAGGGCACGCTCCAGAAAAAATGCATATGGGATGAGGTCGATGATGTTGCCTTGGGTTTGACTGACCAGGTTTGTCACCTCCGCAAAAGGACGCATGAGCCTACAGCCATTGTGCATGAGTGTTCCAGCTCAGCAGAGGCTGTCCACTTTTTTTTAAATAAAATAAATCTGTTCTTACCAGTTTAATCTCTGTTTTGTCCCCTATCAGGGCCGGTGTATGGAATAGATTTTAGGAACCGGGAGATGGAAAAAGATGGTTGGTCGGTCCTCTTCCTTCTAACTTGGGGCACTGCGCGTGCGCCGTGCAATGTACTATGCCACCCTATATGAGTGGTGTGTTAAGTAGTACTATTCCTATCAGTTTAATCCCTGTTATGTCCCCTATCAGGGGACGTGTATCAAATAGATTTTAGACAACAGCAAAGAGTTGTCAATAGTCGTCTATGCGTCAATTTTGGTGTAGTGATAACTGTGCTCATGCGCTTGTTTGGGAGATTGCAGGCGATGGTGGTTTTTTAAAGCCTATGGTCGTGCTGAGGTAGTTTAGTGACAGTTAAGTGACCCAGAAAACAATGATTCTGCAGCGTGGGCCCA
Source organism: Bufotes viridis (assembly GCA_033119425.1). Classification (NCBI taxonomy): domain Eukaryota; kingdom Metazoa; phylum Chordata; class Amphibia; order Anura; family Bufonidae; genus Bufotes; species Bufotes viridis. The sequence continues at coordinate 143,817,855 of CM065592.1, read as the reverse complement.
TTGTTGGCCTAGTAGGCTTTAATGATCACCTTAGATGATCACAAAGAAAATTTATGTTTTTCTATGAAAAATTATCCAGCTGATCACTTTTGGTCTGTTCACAATGAAGCAACAACCATATCATCTGGGGTGTGCCAACATTGCCAACACACTCATAGAGGTGATCGCTTCATTGTGATACGCAAGCCCCTTCACCACAAGGTTACGATCATGACGGGTAATTGACACATGTATGTGCCTTTTTTTTGTTTTGTTTTTGCAGCTACAGTGCAGCACCAGAGGCCAAAAAAATCAGGCATGCACAACACCACGGGTCCAAGATAGGTGAAAACAGCGAGCACCCTGGGATGCCTGCTGTGGTTGGTCTTCCTCCTCCTCAAAAGCCATATTCCTCCTAACTCCTCAGACTCCTCTTCCAGCGTTGCCGCAGGTCCAGCAAGCGATGATGATAACGCTGTTTCTGGTGTTGATGGTGACCACAACTCTTCCTCTTCCTCTTCACGCTCATTTACAGCCTGACCCAGCACTCTTCCCAGGGCACGCTCCAGGAAGAAAAAAAATGGGACGAGGTCGCTGATGGTGCCTTCAGTGCGACTGACTAGGTTTGTCACCTCCTCAAAAGGACGCATGAGCCTACAGGCATTGTGCATGAGCGTCCAGTAAAGTGGCAAAAACATACCCAGCTCCGCAGAGGCTGTCCTGGGCACAATTGTGGGCCTGACACACACTGGCAGGCAACTGAAATTATATTAAAGGGTAAAAATGTAATGACTTTTTTATCTGCAAGGTACTGTGCCACCCAATATGAGTGGTGTGCACACAGTACAGTCTGTGGGCCTGCGGCCTCTCACACACGGGCAGGCAACTGCAATATATTTATATATATATATATATATATATATATATATATATATATATATATATATATATATATATATATATATATATAAAGCAGACTGATGTACCAGCCCTAAAAAGGGCCTTTTAGGGTGCTGTAAGGACGCTGTCCTTACAGCAGATGAGTCTTTGAGGACTGGAGTGAACACAGAACACTAGTAGCTAATGCTTCCCTAGAATCCCCATATTAATTCAGCAGCAGCACTCTCCCTGCTCTAACTAACACTAAACTAACACTAGAATGAATCTAAGATGGATGCCGTCCCTGCTTTGTGATAGGAGGTGGGAGGGCCTGGGAGGGAGGGTATGCTGATTGGCTTGAATGTGTCTGCTGACTGTGAGGTACAGGGTCAAAGTATGCTCAACGATGATGTATAGGGGGCGGACCGAACATCGCATATGTTCGCCCGCCACGGCGAACGCAAACAAACGATGTTCGCTGGCGAATAGTTCGGGACATCTCTAATTATTATGACCACTTCCTACTATCAACGTTGGCAGCACTTAGGAAGTAACGCATTGTCAGCTGGCTTGGTGGGTATATTAGGAGTCTGCACACATATCCCTGTTAACTGACATACTGTTATGAGTAAAATGGCAGAGTTATCAGAGTTGAAAAAAAAGGATAATTATTGGCTTTTGGGACAAGGGTGGCAGTATTTCTGAAACGCTGCAGTTTGTTAACTGTTTGCATGCTGCTGTGGTGAAAGTGTATCATGAGTGGACAAATTGCACCATTGCAAAATAAGCAATGTGGAAAATGCTGAACACCATGGACCATTAAGAGGTGAATGTCGGCTAAGAAGGTGCAAATGAAGCAATTCACCACCAAAATGAACCAGAGACCTACCAGATGTATGTGTAAAACAACAGTTCAGCTGACCCTACTGTGTATTCAGCACCAAAGCCGAAAACTTCTGCTTTTAAAGCTGCATTTGCAAAAAAGTCTTTTTTCGCAGCAGTATGAGAATTGGACCTTGGCTGATTGGCAAAGGGTTACCTTCTGCGATGAGTCATGCTTTCTACTTAATGGAATGCATGGACATTGACATGTCAGGCAAGAAACATCAGAGAACACCCTGCAACCATTACTAGAAGAACACAAGCTGCTGATAGCAGCGTTATGTTCTAGGGAATGTTTTTAAAGGTAGTCTCTAGGCCCACTCATGTGGAAGACACTCTCAACTGATTTGGGTATGAATCCATCCTTGCAGATCACATATACATATACATGCTGATTGTTTTCCCTGGGGCAGATGGGATCTTCCAGCAAGACGATACGATATGTCACATGGCTAGAAATGTCTGACATTGGTTGGAAGAGCATGACCAAGTCTTCCAAGTACTATCCTAGCCCCATAATTTTGAAGACTTGAACCCAACTCAGCATCTGTGGGCCCATCTCTATCATTATGTTCATTCTATGGATCCTCCCTCACGCACCCTCCAGCAACTGTGGGATGCACTACATACAGCATGGCTTCTGATACTTATGACCAATGGCGGATTATAATAGGGGCTTTTGGGTTGTCCAGTCCAATGTCAATGAGGGGCCCATCACCACCACAAATACCCAAGTGCAATTAGATATTCATATTTTCATTTGTCCCTAAGTGCAGCGCTAGTGCTGCGCTAATAACAGCAAGCCAGCCCTGAGTGGAAGGAGGGAGGGAGGGTAGAGTGAGGTGGGACTCACCTAACTGCAACACCTCCAATCAGTTAGCAGCTGTGACCAGCCCTCTCAGCTGTGACCTGTTTTCAATGGAAGTTTGCATACTAGAGCTACCTAGGGTTGCTACCTGGAGGATGGTAAACTACTGATCCGCCGATCAGCTGTTTGAAGAGAAGGCGCGCCCTTCAACAGCAGCGGTGAGCAGGTGTATTTAGACCTAAGCCGTCCCATTAATTTCAAACAATAAAGAGAAAGCAATGCTGGCATGGCACGTGCCTTCTCCTCAAATAGTTAAGCGGTGAGGACGCGGGGTGTTGGGCCCCAGCTGATCTGATATTGATAACCTATCCTGAAGATAGGTCATCAATAAAAACAACTTAGCAACCCCTTTAACCCTATAGACTCTCATTTTCTTTATACATATAAAAAAAAGGGTAAATCTGTTTAACATATAGAAAAAAGTATACTTTTATGGATGACTCAGAAGGATGCCAATAAAGTTCTTTTGTAAAAAGAAAAATGGATATGTTAACATGTACATTTTTTTTTTTACCAGACTCTGCAGGATAGAAAAGCATGACGTGACACGCTTTTGTATCCCTTTTTTCCCTAACATATATCTTAAACGAATGGCACAAATGTGATATGAACCCATCCTTACTTTTTATTTAACCTCTACACTGCCAGCACCAAAAATATACAGCGCCACTCATCTATTTAAATATGGTGTGATTAAGGTATTATATACTGTAGTATACTATATACTGTATGCTGTGGGGTATTGTACACAATACACTGTGAAGGGCTGGGAATGTTATACTATATATGTTGCATAGTTTTCTTTAATATTTACCAGAAAATAAAAAAATATGGAGTGGAACCCGGAAAGGGGGATAGAGGAAGGGGGCCCAAGATGAATAAACAGCCCCGCGCCTATTATTCACTTAATCCGCCCCTGCCTGTGACAACCTACGAGGAGCTTATAGAGTCACTCCTAGCCTGTCTACCTGCTATTTGTGCTTTAATATTATTCTGGATATTAACTGGTGGTCATAATAATGTGACTTGACTGTGTATGTGGGCACCACAATACACTCATTCTAGGAAGCAAAATGTTCAGGATCTCTCATGTACAGTATATATGTCCCATGGTGATTTGAAGTTAATCCATTTGTTACTGTCTTTGACTTCTTGCTATTTGATTTTGTAACCTGGATTGACAGGCAATTATCTGTCGGTGCAGTCAGCATCTGTTGTATCTACGAGCAAAGCAATTAGTTTATGCATGGATTACTTGCTACCAATTAAACTACTACTAAATTCCTCTGCTTACTGTAGAAACTTGGTTTAAAAAATGGTGACTGTGTAGAAATGTTACTCCCCTGTGGGTATCAAACCCATGAAAAATAGTTTCTTTCATAATCAAACATTTTAACACCGTTTTGGAGAGAGTCTACATTGAAATACAAAGAATGTTAAAAGCACATGAAAATTTGTCTTTTATGCCTGTTCAAAATTAATATAGGCAGTTATTTATGTAAAAACATTCTGGATGTCTCTGGGTGGTCATGTGACAAACAGATGAGGTATACACTTTGTTCGGTCGTATCAGTCTTATTCAAAGTTATATGTGAGATATAAATGATACTCACTCTTTAGAAGCATGACTTGCACTTTTCCATCTCTTTATTCTTTATAATCAAACATAGCTGCAATGTTTCAGAATTCTGCGACCGCTGAACTGATTGCTATTCCAAGCTGTGGGACGTTTCGGGGTCACGTCCCCTTATGCATTTATCTTTTATCATTTGAGATTGTTTTCTTTTACGTATGGTTAAGATTGTGTGGTTGCACCAAATGTATGAAATGGTACACAGTCTTCATGTATTTGGTGCAACGCATTGCGTTATATGACTTAGTCTTAAAAAATACAACACGGGGCTGCCTGGCATAGGATGCGACTGTTTTCCTGCAACATTACAAGACAACTGTGAGAAGTGTTGAGGATCAAAAAATGTTGCAAAAATGTTGCAGTTGCAATGGTAATGCAATTTATGCCACAAAACTAGATCTCTATGTATATATTTTACTTTAGAACCATTTATCTTTACAGTGCAATTTTCCCTTCTCCATATTTGACAATGTCGTTGTAATATACTCAATCTACAGTTTCCATAGCTAGTGGATCATGGGCCCTATGTGTATTACTGTATGTATGCTTAAAGAGGTTGTACGGGTTCAGAGCTTAACCCGGACATACCCAAATTTCAACCAGGCAGCCCTCTGTTATGAGCATCTGCGCTGGATCATGCAGGGCATTTTATGGAGTTCCAGTGACGTACCGGGCTCTCCACAAGGACTTCTAGGTGGAGGATTCCGCCTAGTGGTGAGCCCAGCGAAGTCACCGACACTAATGGGCGGGCTTTAGCCCACCCATCAGAGCCGGTGACATCACCTAGAACACTGCTAGGCGGAAGCCTCTGCCCAGCAGTGTGTTGGTATAAGCAAGAAAAAACTTGCCCTTCACAATCCAGTGCAGGGCATCATCAGGAGGCCTGGAGGGGCGAAAATGTGGGTATGTCCGGGTTCAACTCTGAACCCGGACAACCCCTTTAATGTTTTATGTCATAATATTCGTTAAGAATGGAATACAGTATTAGCAGGCCTTCTAAGAGAGGACATACAGTAATCAACATTACATGTGAATAGACCAGAAGGTTATCCAGCAGCACAATTATAATGTAACGTGACTTTTCAGGTTCTACAGAATCAGTTTGATTAGTTTGTCTTTGACTTTGGACTGAAAGCCAGAGCTAAATATTGATAAGGTGCAACAGAAAAGAAGGTAAAGGAGATCCGACAACAAGGTATTCATGTTAAAATACCGTTAAAATACCATTGAGGACAGCTAAGACATGTGAATTTGGACACTACCGTATTCTTTGTAGGCAACACAGCAAATGAACTGGAGTGAATTATGTAATGGCTGCTTTCAGACGAGCGTATTTGCAATGAGCATATATAGTCTGGAGTTTATGTTCTGGAATCCATGTGCTAATATTAATGAATTGAGCTACTCACATGGGCGTACAATTTCCATCAGTATTTGAAATCCGAAGCATGTCCGAGTTTTGTGCGGATTTGTTTCCAAATATGCACATTTCAGTCTGTGCAGTGCAAAAATAATAAAGGAAGAACTACGCATGTAAATCCTGATGAAATCCTGAAGCAATCCTGATGACAATACTAATGTTATATCATCAGAATCCTGAGGCAGAATACTGATGAATCGCAATACGCTCGCCTGAAAGCGGCCAATTGCAGGTATTATTTGTGTTTTTTGTTGAAAGATGATGTGGTCATGTACTAAATAGAGATGAGCGAATCGATTCCCACGAAGCCTCGAAGCCGAATTTCCTTGTGCTTCATGTTAGCGAACAGATTTAACCTGAAATAGTTAAAAAAAAAAATCATAATTACCTCCTCCATTTGCTCACGACGGCCCGCCAGCCACGATTTTGATTGAAGATCTCAGGCAAAATCCTGTGCGTGGCGACGTATGATGTCACGACGCCGCGAGATTTCGCTCCAGATCTTAAAGCAAGATGGCTGCAGCCGGCCTGTCAAGCAAATGTAGGTGGTAAGTTTGATAAAAAAAAATTTTTCATGTTCATTTCACACAGTTTTTACACTCAGATGCCGCGATCATGTATGAATGTATGTACAATGTTGAGGGGGCGGCGCTATTGCAGCTCCCTTTCATTGCACCCGCTGCTTACAAAGAATCGTAATTCTGGAGGAGTGTTTAAACTAGGGACTGGGATTGGGATTGTGAGTAAATTTGATCCCATAGAGTCATTAACATACATTACACCCACCTCAGATTTTAATCCTGGAGGATGTGACATGAGATAAGGGGGGAAATAATTATGGGGACACAGCTAGATCATGAGATTCATCATGATGATCATCATCATAGCCAGAACAAGAAGAGGACTCATAAGAGGGACCCAACATCCAAGGGAGAGGGGTCTATCAATATGAAAGTTATGGTGAGACATGCGATGATGGACCACCCAGCTTTCCTAGGAGCAGAAGTGTGATTTCTACTAGGACTTAGTAAGAGACATAAAGAATGATATTTTATTTTATTAAGACTAATTGGATAATGTGGGTGAAGTCATACCATCTAGATTGGCGAATACATAAACACATTAATTAATTGATCATCTCCATATTGAAATGTAGTCTTAGGATATTGTGAGGCTTCATTCTACCTGCAGAAGAATCAAGACTCATAATCTATCAAACTATGAAATGATTGCATATATAAATATATTGATAGGAACATTCTTCGCCAAGCTAGGTGATAAATTCTCACTGGAAAGATTCGTTTCAAGTTCTTCTCATTTCTGTTGTTTGTCTTAATATTTTTACCAAAATCATATATGTGAAAATAGTCCAGGAATGGACAGAAGGATACAGTTATCTTTTCTAAGTTATATCATTGGATGAATTTGCCCATTCTTGAAGTCATGTGAGGTGTAGTTGGTTAGAAGGGGACGGAATGTATTCACCATTCCATATGATGTCTAGGATTAGACATGCCCATCATGATATAAAAAGGCTTGCATAGAAAAATATCAATTTTTGCAGATGACACTAAACTGTGTAACGTAATTAACACTGAAGAGGACAGTTTTCTGCTACAGAGGGATCTGGATAGATTGGAGGATTGGGCAGATAAGTGGCAGAGGAGGTTTAACACTGACAAATGTAAAGTTATGCACATGGGAAGGAATAATGAAAGTCACCCAGACATACTAAATGGTAAAACACTCGGTAACACTGACATGGAAAAGGATGTAGGAATTTTAATAAACAGCAAACTCAGCTGCAAAAACCAGTGTCAGGCAGCTACTGCCAAGGCCAATAAGATAATGGGTTGCATCAAAAGGGGCACGCCCGTGCTGAGAACATAGTCCTACCACTTTACAAATCGCTAGTCAGACCAGGCTCCTGTGAACAAGGCAGACATAGCAGAGCTGGAGAGGGTTCAGAGGAGGGCAAATAAAGTAATAACTGGAATGGGGCAACTACAGTACCCTGAAAGATTATCAAAATTACGGTTATTTACTTTAGAAAAAAGACGACTGTGGGGAGATCTAATAACTATGTATAAATATATCAGGGGTCAGTACAGAGATCTCTCCCATCATCTATTTATCCCCAGGACCGTGACTATGACGAGGGGACATCCTATGCGTCTGGGGGAAAGAAGGTTTGTACACAAACATAGAAGAGGATTCTTTATGGTAAGAGCAGGGAGACTATGGAACTCTCTGCCTAAGGAGGTGGTGATGGTGAGTACAATAAAGGAATTCAAGAGGGGCCTGGATGTATTTCTGGAGTGTAATAATATTACAGGCTATAGCTACTAGAGATGGGTCGTTGATCCAGGGAATTCTTCTGATTGCCTGATTGGATTCGGGAAGGAATTTTTCATTCCCCTGGGGAATAGTGGGAAAATTGGCTTCTACCTAACAGTTTTTTTTTGCCTTCCTCTGGATCAACTAGCAGAAGACAGGCCGAACTGGATGGACAGATGTCTTTTTTTCGGCCTTATGTACTATGTTATTATGTTACTATGTCACGAAGAGAAATTTTTTGTAAAATTCGGAGAATTAGCCGAATCAAAGTTTTCATAAATTCTCTCATCTCTAGTACATCTCTAGTACTAAACAATGAATAGTTGAACACAACAGTTCCTGAATGTTGTCCTGCTACAATAGCATTCAAAGATGGACTTGAGGATTCAATGTTCCTTTTATGACATTTTGAAATTTAAACGTAAATGGTCCCTTCAGGGGACACTGGTCTGTCTGCCGATACTATGAAGGGGCTCTGATCACATAGCAGCAAATGTTATGTTCCTGACAACATGAGCAGAATAGCAGTATCAATGTGATCAGCATGATGAGTATAGTTGATGCCATATTAAATGGCCTTACTTATAGCCTTACTTGGCTTATGGTATTATAGCCTTACTTATAGCTAGGAATAGACTGCTGTCATATCAGCTTTTAGGTGTATAATACAGAAAAAATGATACTTTCTCTGTTGTTGTTTTTTATATTTGTATTGTCCTGACTGGGGCACTTTCAGACTGCGTGTATTTCATTTTTCTTTTTGACAATTGTATTGAAATTCTTTTCACCACATCTCATCCTTTGTTATCTAAATCCTGCTCTGTGTAGGAGTATGTTTTGTGCTATACTGATGTTTTATTTACTAGGGAAGTTAGTATGTCATTTTGTCTCTGACAATTGCAGCTGTCCACAGAAATAATCTTCTACTCATCCACAAAACCAATGTGACAGAAGCAATTGTTGTTTTTGTTAGATTTTGATATACAACAAAGAAATTGTGCCCTATGTTACACCTGCGCCTATAAAATACTTGTACAATGTGCCATAGTACTAATATATTTTTCACTATTAAAATTAAGCTCTTCTAATGGACCTATTATGCGAGAGAACAAAAGGTATGCTCAGCAGTATAATATTCTGGACATCATTATCACTTCAATCTCAGTTAAATCACATTTACTTGTCTTTTGTAATTGATTTATTTTTTTATGCTATTTGTGTTTTAGGTGAATTTTCTTTTAAATGAAACCTTGGCATCATATTTTCTTGATTAAATAGAGCAAGAATAGTCATTACAATAATATTCATACAAAGATCTTTAAAAATGCAATAAGACCATGACCTCAGGTTCAATAAAATCTATAACTTCTGGCCCACAACTCCAATTCTTTATGTTGCATAGTAAGCACCTCAATATAAGTTTAAATAGATGTAAATTGTTGCAAGTCTATTACAAAATTTATTATGGCTTGCTATGGTCTACAGAATATAAAATCAAGCTATACAGTATGTGCATCACACTTTATTCATTAACACAGAGTAGAGAACAAAGAGGTAACAATTTCTGAAATATATCCAGCTTCTTTAGGGTTCAGTAGAAGTGTAGGGATCATGCAAAATACAGTGCTATTTAAAATAATATTTAGATTTTTTCCAAAGCAGCCCTTGGTTAGACAATCTAAGATATGGGGATCTATTTATTAGCACTAAAGTCTCCATTCAGACCACAGCCAGTGAACGCCCAAAACTGCTACCAGCCTTCTAAAACCATCCCAGGTAGTATGAAATGAAGGATACCCCTTGGTATTCACAAGAGCCCATTGCAAGGTAGGATAGACTTGGCTTCTAGGGACTCAGAATGCATCTGGGGAGCACCCTAGTAGAAGACCTTCCAGAATGACCAGGGATGTACAAAAAGGTATGAAGGTCAAAACCTGGAAAGGCAAACATAGTAAATGCAGTACACAAGAGGTTAATCCAGGGACAAGCCAGAGTCGATACTAGGAGAGAAGATATAAGCAGGAACAGTAGCCACAAGGATAATCCAAAAACAAGCCAGATGTCAGACCACCAGAACAGTCAGTAAGGTTGCACAGTGTAAAGCCCTGAAAACAAATGCAATCACAGACAAGTAACATAAAAAATTGAGTCGTACATCCCCACTTCCTATTAAAATATTCAATTTTAATATGTGGCATAAAAAGAAGCTATAAGAAAGTGCATGCCACTTACCAAGACTCATTTGGGAGTAGCTTGTGTGGTGATTACTGCAAAACCAAAACACAAAGTTAGTCATCACACCCTATTTAACCAAATATAATGCAACAGCACTCTGCAAACATTGAAATATAGATTTTAAATTGTAATACTGCTATATTTACTATATAAATGAATATGAGGCCCTTGGCAAATATATTTTGCTCAAAATCATTTGTTCCCATCTACCATGGTATGGTGGCCTCTTTAGATGGGACCCCAATCTATAAAAACTCTTCTCTACATGCCTTAAATGAATTCAACCAAAAAAGGTTAAAGCTAAATAATGTACTAATGAAAAACAGCCTTTGAGAAAGATGGCTGATTAAGAGTGCACAACCAAAATGAAGGTGGCTATATCTCCAAATATTTACTGGAAAAAAAAAAAAAGTTAGTCAGCACATCCTATAAGATGAAGTGGCTGAAAATATTAAAGTGAAACGAAACACAATGCAACACCACTATGGAAACAATGAATATATACTTTATATTTACTAATGCTATATTCACTATATATATTAATATGAGGTACTTAGGTAATAGCTAAAGCCTACTTTCCCTGAGTTAATCTGAGATCTGTTGGAACAAGGAGAGGAGTCAATATAGAGTAGGGTCCCCTTTAAAAGAGGTCACCTTGCTGTGGTGAAGGGGGAACAAATGATTTTGATCAAAATATAATTGCTAAGTACCTCACAATTAGAGTTTAGCCAACCCGAACTGTATAGTTCGGGTTCGTACCGAACTTTACGTTTTTCAACACCTGGACCAAGACTTTTCTGTAAAAGTTTGGGTTCGTTGTTTGCCAATTTATTCCCGCCTTTTGAATGGCTGCAGGGCAGCCAATCAACAAGCGTCTCACTACTTTGCGCTAAGAAGATATCACAGCCATGACTATTATTGGCATGGCTGTGAATGGCTAAGTGCAGCATGTGACCCAGCCTCTATATAAGCTGGAATCACATAGCGCCGGACGTCACTCTGCTGCTCTTAGTGTAGGGACAGGTTGCTGCTTGTGCTCTCAGGGAGAAATTTGGGAAGAAATCTGTTGAACTTGGTGGTGTTAAATCTTCAAACTGCAGCAATTATTGAGGGTGCTATGCTACATATTTGTACCCAGCCCTGAGCCCAGTTATACTGCAAAATAATTCTTAATCCATTTGTTACTGAGGTGGGGGTCGGCAGCCATTTTAGCAACTGCAGTGTCCTTGGAACTGCATGTGACCTGCATGTGTGCCAGCCTGCCAGGGACATCAGTCTAATTATTTTTTGGTAGCTCAGTGGATTAAAAATTCCTTTTTTTCTGGCTGTTCAAGTCCCCCTACATTACCTATTATATAATTTTGGGGTGACATAGTGTATTTCTGTAGTTGGGGGAATAAACCCATACTGTCGTACCACAGAGCACGTTTGCATACACCGCTGAAAAACCTGTTTTATAATTTTGTGGTGACATAGCACATTTCTGTAGTTGCTGTAATAAACCCTTACTATCGTACCACAGAGCACATTTGCATACACCGTTGAAAAGCCTATTTTAAAATTTTGCGGTGACATAGTGCATTTCTGCAGTTGCTGTAATAAACCCGTACTGTCGTACCACAGAATGCGTTTGCATACACCGCTGAAAAACCTGTTTTATAATTTTGCGGTGACATAGCACATTTCTGTAGTTGCTGTAATAAACCCTTACTATCGTACCACAGAGCACATTTTCATACACCGTTGAAAAGCCTATTTTAAAATTTTGCGGTGACATAGTGCATTTCTGTAGTTGCTGCAAAAAACCCGTACTGTCGTACCACAGAGCATATTTGCATACACCGCAGAAAAACCTGATTTATAATTTCTGTAGTTTCTGGCAGCGAGCACATCCAATCGCAGCGCTCTGCACTTAGCCAGGGAGGAGCTCCTTCTCCCTGGCTAAGAGCGGAGCGCTGCGATTGGATGCGCTCGCTGCCAGGGAGAAGAGACACCGCCCACCAGAACTAAAAGAAACCTCCTACTATAACCAAGTCGCCTCATTAGCATAAGAGGCGCAGAAGATAACGGGAGTGCAGCGGGCGAACAGGGGGTCGTTTGAAAAAAAAAAAAAAAAAATGTGTGCGGACATCAGTTGCAGCAGCCCAGTAAGATGTTATAAGTATCCCAACAATATTTTTTTACCGAAAGGTCCTCTTTAACCGCTTCAGCCCCCCTAGCTTAAACACCCTTAATGACCAGGCCACTTTTTACAATTCTGCACTACACTACTTTCACCGTTTATTGCTCCGTCATGCAACTTACCACCCAAATGAATTTTACCTCCTTTTCTTCTCACTAATAGAGCTTTCATTTGGTGCTATTTCATTGCTGCTGACATTTTTACTTTTTTTGCTATTAATCAAAAATGACCGAAATTTTTGCAAAAAAATGACATTTTTCACTTTCTGTTGTAAATTTTTTTAAAAACTACATTTCTATATAAATTTTTCTCTAAATTTATTGTTCTACATGTCTTTGATAAAAAAATCCAATAAGTGTATATTTATTGGTTTGGGTAAAAGTTATAGCGTTTACAAACTATGGTGCAAAAAGTGAATTTCGGCATTTTGAAGCAGCTCTGACTTTCTGAGCGCCTGTCATGTTTCTTCAGGTGCTAGAATGTCAGGAAAGTATAAATACCCCCAAATCACACCATTTTAGATAGAAGACACCCCAAAGTATTCACGGAGGGGCTTGGTGAGTTCATGTATCATTTCATTTTTTTCACAAGTTAGCGGAAAATGACACTTTCTGAGAAAAAAAAAAAAAAAAAGTTTCAATTTCTGATAACTTCTGGCAAAAAAAAAAAAAATCTCAGACGGACTCACTATGCCCTCAGTGAATACCTTGGGGTGTCTACTTTCCGAAATGGGGTCATTTGTGGGGTGTGTTTACTGTTCTGGCATTTTGGGCGGGCTAATTGTGAGTCGCCATGTAAAACCTAAAGGTACTCATTGAATTTGGGTCCCTTTGCGCATCCAGGCTGCAAAAGTGTCACTATGTGGTATCGCTGCACTCAGGAGAAGTAGGGCAATGTGTTTTGGGGTGTATTTTTACATACACCCATGTTGGGTGAGAGAAATATCTCTGTAAATTGTCAACTTTGTATAAAATTTTTTAAAAGTTGTCGTTACAGAGATATTTTTCACACAAAGTATGGGTATATATAAAAATACACCCCAAAACACATTGCCCTACTTCTCCTGAGTACGGCGATACCACATGTGTGCCACTTTTTTGCAGCTTGGGTGCGCAAAGGGGCCCTAAAACCAATGATTACCTTTAGGATTTCACAGGGCATTTTTACGCATTTGGATTCCAGACTTCTTCTCACGCTTTAGGGCTCCCTAAAATGCCAGGGCAGTAAAAATACCCCACATGTGACCCCATTTTGGAAAGAAGACACCCCAAGGTATTCTGTGAGGGGTATGGTGAGTTCATGTAAAATTTTATTTTTGTCACAAGTTAGTGGAATATGAGACTTTGTAAAAAAAAAAAAAAAAAAAAAAACAATTTCCGCTGACTTGTGCCAAAAATAAAAATTCTGTGGACTCACCATGCCCCTCACAGAATACCTAGGGGTGTCTTCTTTCCAAAATGGGGTCACATGTGGGGTATTTATACTCACCTGGCATTTTAGGGGCCCCTAAAGTGTGAGAATCCAAATGCGTAAAAATGTCCTGTGAAATCCTAAAGGTACTCATTGGTTTTAGGGCCCCTTTGCGCACTCCAGGCTGCAAAAAGTGGCACTCATGTGGTATCGCCGCACTCAGGAGAAGTAGGGCAATGTGGTTTGGGGTGTATTTACATATACCCATGCTGCGTGTGAGAAATATCGCTGTAAACGACAACTTTTTAAATTTTTTTATTCAAAGTTGTCAATTTACAGAGATATTTCTCTCACCCAGTATGGGTATATGTAAAAATACACCCCAAAACACATTGCCCTACTTCTCCTGAGTACGCCGATACCACATGTGTGACACTTTTTGCAGCCAAGATGCGCAAAGGGGCCCTAATTCCAATGAGTACCTTTTAGGAGGGCATTTTTACGCATTTTTCTTCTCACGCTTTAGGGGTCCCTAAAATGCCAGGACAGTATAAATACCCCACATGTGACCCCATTTTGGAAAGAAGACACCCCAAGGTATTCCATGAGGGGCATGGCGAGTTCATAGAAGATTTTTTTTTGGCACAAGTTAGTGGAAATTGATTTTTTATTGTTTTTCTCACAAAGTCTCCGTTTCCGCTAACTTTTGACAAAAAGTTTAATTTTTCATGGACTCATTATGCCCTCAGCGAATACCTTGGGGTGTCTTCTTTCCAAAATGGGGTCACATGTGGGGTATTTATACGGCCCTGGCATTTTAGGGGCCCTAAAGCGTGAGAAGAAAATGCGTAAAAATGCTCTTCCTAAAAGGTACTCGTTAATTTGGGTCCTTTGCGCATTTGGCTGCAAAGTGTCACCATGTGGTATCGCCGTATCAGAGAGTAGCAATGTGGCTTAGGGTGTATTTTTACATATACCCATGTTGGGTAAGAGAAATATCTCTGTAAATTGACAACTTTGAATAAAAATTTTTAAAAAGTTGTCGCTTACAGCGATATTTCACACCCAGCATGGGTATATATAAAAATACACCCCAAAACACATTGCCCTACTTCTCCTGAGTACGGCGATACCACATGAGTGACACTTTTTTGCAGCCAAGATGCGCAAAGAGGCCCTAAAACCAATGAGTACCTTTAGGATTTCACAGGGCATTTTTACGCATTTGGATTCTCACGCTTTAGGATCGCTAAAATGCCAGGGCAGTATAAATACCCCACATGTGACCCCATTGTGGATAGAAGACACCCCAAGGTATTCTGTGAGGGGTATGGTGAGTTCACAGAAAAAAAAATTTGGAACAAGTTAGCGGAAATTGTTTTTTTTTTTGTTTTTTTTACAGTCTCATATTCCACTAACTTGTGACAAAAATAATATTTTCCATGAACTCACCATACCCCTCACGGAATACCTTGGGGTGTCTTCTTTCTAAAATGGGGTCACATGTGGGGTTTTTGTACTGCCCTGGCATTTTAGGGGTCTTCGCAATCATTACACGTATGGCCAGCATTAGGAGTTTCTGCGATTCTCCGTATATTGAGCAGACGGGTAATGAGATTTTTTTCCGTTCAGCCTCTGCGCTGAAAAAAAAATGAACGGCACAGATTTTTTCATTCGCATCGATCAATGTGGATGAAAAAATCTCTGCCAAAATCAGTGACTGCGGTGCGGTGGGTTGGGCGCTAGCTACCTAACAAGTAGCTAGCTAACTGGCGGTAAAAGGGGGCCCTTATGCCCCATTCACACGTCCGAAATTCTGTTTGCGGAACGGAATTGCGGACCCATTCATTTCTATGGGGACAGACTTTGTCCCGCTCGGATCCGGAATTACGGATCTGCGCTTCCGGGTCTGCACTTCCGTTTCTGCAAAAATATAGAACATGTCTCTATTCTTTGTCCGCAACTGCGGACAAGAAAAAGCATTTTCTATATAGTTCTGGCAATGTGCGGATCTGCAAAATGCGGAAAGCACATTGCCGGTGTCCGTGTTTTGAGGATCCGCGGATCGGATCCGCGGATCTGGATCCGCGGATCCGTGAATCCACGGATCCGCAAAACACATATGGACGTCTGAATGGAGCCTTACAAGGGGTGTGATCAATGACAGGGGGTGATCAGGGGTCTAGATGGGGTGATCAAGGGGTTAATAGGTGAGGGGGTGGGGGGTTAGTGTAGTGTTTGGTGCAACTTTATTGTAGTTACCTGGTCCTCTGGTGGTCGATCCCAGTAAATGGGACCACCAGAGGACCAGGTAGCAGTTATATCAGACGCTGTTCATAAAACAGCGTCTGATATAGCAGTTTGATGCGATTTTATCTCGCATCTACAGCCTGCCAGCGATGATCCATCGCTGGCAGGCTGTAGCCGAACTGCTGTGCCGCGCTTCCCTGGAACGCGCACGCACGCGCGCTCACAGGAAATCTCGGCTCTCACGAGATGACGCGTCAACTCAGAGCTACAGGGCCGCCCGCAGGACGCATCCCTGCGTTAGGCGGTCCTGTAGCGGTTAACAAACCCGTACTGTAGTACCATAGAGCACGTTTGCATACACCGTTGAAAAACCGATTTTATAATTTTGCGGTGAAAAACTGCTCTGCATAGGTGACAGGGAGGTAAATTTAAAAAAATCATCTGTCACATTAGTGGGTGACATTTTGCCAGTTTTGCCATATACAAACCCCTGCTCTGCATAAGTGACATGGAGGTAAATCTCTAAAAATCATCTGTTACATTGGTGGATGACATTTTGCCATATACAAACCCCTGCTCTGCATAAGTGACAGGGCGGTAAATTTCAAAAAATCATCAATTACATTGGTGACATTTTGCCAGTTTTGCCATCTACAAACCCTTGCTCTACATAGGTGACAGGGAGGTAAATTTCTAAAAATCGTATGTTATATTCTTGGGCTAATAAAGTACCCCTGCACTGCATACCTGACTTGGAAATATATTCAGTATATTAGGTGGCCTTCGGATTGTTAGGTGATCTGTACCCCTTCTTGCTTTCAAAGTACCCCTGCACTGCATACCTGACTGGGAATTATATTCTGTAAATTTGGTGGCGTTTACATTGTTGGGTGCTGTAGTTAGATGCTGTAAAATCTCCATGATGTCTCCATGATAAATCTGCAGAGTGGGGGCCCCTTGTGGCTTCAATACACTTTTAAAATAATCCTTTAGCTGGGCAAATAGATGCCAGATGACAGGAATGCTCCATGACCCCTTTTTTCTCTCAAACTACCCCTGCCCTGCATACCTGACTAGGAAATATATGCTGTGAATTAGGTGGCGTTAAGTTTGTTGGCTGATCTGTACCCCTTCTTTCTTTTAAAGTACCCCTGCACTGCATAACAGACAGGGAAATTAGTTCATTATAACTGGCAGTTGCATTGTTGCCTGACATAAAGCCTTTTTTGGCTGTGAAGCCAAAGGTAGTCACTAACAACATTGTGTTTTGTTATGTTTTATTTTTTTTAAATTGGGGTAGACCCCAAAACATTGGGAAATATAAAAAAGAAAACAAAGAGTAAGTACGCTGTAGTATAACAATGGTTGGGTGAGGCCGGTATACATGTCTATTCTGCATGAGGTATGAATAAGTCCTGTGAGATCCATGCCTGGTTCTTTTTAACCACTTCAGCCCCCCTATCTTAAACACCCATAATGACCAGGCCACTTTTTACAATTCTCCACCACACTACTTTCACCGTTTATTGCTCCGTCATTCAACTTACCACCCAAATGAATGTTACCTACTTTTCTTCTCACTAATAGAGCTTTCATTTGGTGGTATTTCATTGTTGCTGACATTTTTACTTTTTTTGCTATTAATCAAAAATGACCGAAATTTTTGCAAAAAAATGACATTTTTCACTTTCTGTTGTAAATTTTTTTTTTTTAAACTACATTTCTATATAAATTTTTTGCAAAATGTATTGTTCTACATGTCTTTGATAAAAAAAAATCCAATAAGTGTATATTTATTGGTTTGGGTAAAAGTTATAGCGTTTACAAACTATGGTGCAAAAAAGTGAATTTCCGCATTTTGAAGCAGCTCTGACTTTCTGAGCACCTGTCATGTTTCTTCAGGTGCTAGAATGCCAGGAAAGTATAAACACCCCCAAATGACACCAATTTAGAAAGAAGACACCCCAAAGTATTCGCGGAGGGGCATGGTGAGTTCATGTATCATTTCATTTTTTTTCACAAGTTAGCGGAAAATGACACTTTCTGAGGAAAAAAATAAAAATAATAAAGTTTCCACTTCTGCTAACTTCTTGCAAAAATAATAAAATCTCCCACGGACTCACTATGCCCCTCAGTGAATACCTTGGGGTGTCTACTTTCCGAAATGGGGTCATTTGGGGGGTTTGTTTACTGTTCTAGCATTTTGGGCGGGGCTAAATTGTGAGCAGCCATGTAAAAACTAAAGGTACTCGTTGGAATTTGGGCCCCTTTGCGCACACAGGCTGCAAAAAAGTGTCACTCATGTGGTATCGCCGTACTCAGGAGAAGTAGGGCAATGTGTTTTGGGGTGTATTTTTACATATACCCATGTTGGGTGAGAGAAATATCTCTGTAAACTGACAACTTTAGAAATCAACAAAACGTGGTCAAGGCCACACAGTCGTTATGCAAAAATCCACCTCAATTTAATGTAACACTAACAATTTGTTGATAGTTATCTTAAAAATTAATATTTATTAATATGATCTAAAATGATAGGCCCCAAAATAGCTAGAAGATATAACACAAATACATCAAAAAGATCCGCAGACCACATATTATGCTCAAAAATTATTGGATGACATAAAATAGGAGTGTGCGGCGGCACTTAGTAACGCCAGTGTCCTACCGCACCGTGGTCTTGGTCTCGGATGCCAGTAAAGTCAGCATTTGTCCTCCAAAGATTGACTTAAAGGGGTATGCATTGGGAAGGGAACAGAGGGAGGTCTACACTTGCCCTATTATAGCCTGTGGTGATATAAGGCCTAACCACTATGAGATAGGGTAGCAGCCTAACCACAGGGCACTCGTCCTTATAAGGGCGACCCCGTCCGGAAACTTTCCCTGTATGCTGAAAGCCTAATAAAGCCCTGCACTATTTAGTGCCCCCTGTTCCCTACATGCATGTTTCATGCCCATTAGGGACACTCATCAGGGGAATAGTAAAGGTGTTACCAAAGTTTATGCTGGGGAATGGGGGGGGTGTACCACTATCCAGTAAGGGAGCGGTTCCAATGATAGACTGGACCTGCATAAAAAGCACCCCATGTGGATAGAGCCACCACCATAAACCCACTATAAATCAAACCCAAAACTAATGATAAGAATTAAGATGGGAAAATTGATGGATAAAGGAGAGAAGATGGCAGGATAAGGCTACAGATGTCAGCCCCCCCCCCCCCCGCGAACTCCTATCGCAGAAATGATATAGTCTGCGGGCGATGCTGCGCCCAATAGATGAAAGGCGCCACATTTTAAAGGCATGATAATGCCCAGAGTACCTTGTGGGAGTGCGCCAGAGCACCGCGCGTCAGTTCCGGCTTCGGGCGACGAGAAGCCAGGTATGACGTCATCGCGCCTAGTCACATGATCGGGACTAACGCGTGCATGCGCTGTATCGTCTTACACCGCCGCAAGGTTCCTGGTAAGGGAACCCTGGCCTCCGATATTGCCAATGGTCCCTCCTACCCCGTGTCACATGGGTAGGAAGTGATTGACGCGCTGGGTAGCAGGGGCACATACCCAGCCGCCAATCAAAATGAACAAAAAGGTATTTGAGGGCGGTCAAACTGAACCGAGAGTAGGACACAAATAAAAAACCAAAGTTGATAAAGCATGGGATAAAATTACCCCATTAGTAAATTAGTGCCTATGAGTGGATAATTAGTGATTCAACAATGTTTAGCAACACTTTAAAGTCCCTAATCAATGTAAAGGCCAACAGATATAACAAATATAACATAAATATGGACCATGAGAGAATAGAAATAGGGGATTTTATACATATAACAAGAGTAATTCATCAACGGAGTATGCTATCTCCATTTGGCTCAGATGAAACATCCAAAATTTAGATGTTCATTTAAACCTGTAGGTGACACTGTCTTAAGGAGAAAAATCCACCTGGCCTCATGCTGCAGCAGGATGCGATCCCAGTCACCTCCCAGTACTGGTGGTGGGACCAGTTCAATTCCCACCGCAGAGAGGCAACCTGGATCACCCCGATGATACTCATGTACATGTTGTGAGACAGCCGTATCCCTTTTGTTAGCCACATCATTAAGATGCTCGCCAATCCTGCGTCGAAGCTCGCGTTTAGTTTTGCCAATGTACTCAATGCTGCAGATACATGTAATTTTATAGATAACGCCTCGACAGCGACAATTAATAAAATCCAGGATACGGTATGTACGTTGCAGATTAGAGCTCAGAAAGTTTTTACATTGTTTAATTGTACCACAAGCCACACAATTCCCACATCGAAAACAACCCAGTGGCTTACGATCGAGCCAAGTGCCTGGTTTGCTTGGTTGGGAATGGTGGCTGTGGATCAATCGGTCTTTGAGATTTTGGCCCCTTCTAAATGTAATCTGGGGATAATCATGAATTTTCCCACCAAGATCTGGATCCATAAGAAGGATTGGCCAATGTTTTTTCAAAACACTCCTGACTTCCATTGACAGATTATCGAATGTGGCAATAAGGCGAATCTTCTGGTCTCCAGATGGCAAATCTCTGGGGACCAGCAGATCCGTACGTGGGATGGACTGTGCTTTTTGATATGCTTTACGCAGCACATCATCTGGATAGCCCCGTGTACGGAATCGTTTTCTAAGATCGCCAGCCTGTCTCACAAATTCGGAATTCTCTGAACAGTTTCGCCGTAGACGCAAATATTGGCCTAACGGAATTCCCTTCCTAAGGGGTCTAGGGTGACTACTTGACCAATGAAGGACTGAGTTTGTGGAAGTCGGTTTACGGTAAATGGTAGTCTGTAATTCCCCTGATGGTCCTTTCATGATGGCCACATCCAAAAAAGGTAACATGTCAGTGGCTGTCTCATAGGTGAACCGGAGACCTATGTGATTTACATTCAGTTGTTTGGCAAAGTGTTAAAAACTATTAGAAGAGTCATTCCAGATAATAAAGATGTCATCTATGTACCTGGCCCACAGTAAGATGGGCCTGATACACGATGACATAGACTCGTCGAACACAATCATGGATTCCCACCAGCCCAGGAGCAAATTGGCGTACGATGGCGCACATGAAAAGCCCATCGCTGTGCCCCTGAGCTGGTGGTAAATCCTTCCACTGAACAAGAAAAAATTGTGGGTAAGCAGATACCGCAATAACCGCAACACAAACTCGTTGTGTTCAAAATACTGTCTTCCTCTCGAGCTGAGAAAATGCCGGACAGCCGCAAGTCCGGATTCATGAGGGATGGATGAATACAAAGCCTCTACATCGATACTGGCCAGTAGAGACTGATCATCAATGGTAATGCCATCCACCCGCTTTAGAAGATCTGTGGTGTCCTGGGTGTAAGATGGCAATGAGATAACAAAAGGCCTGAGAATTTCATCAATATAAATTCCCAGGTTTTGACAGACACTCCCAATTCCCGACACTATAGGTCTAACTTTCAATGGATTCAACCCTTTATGGATCTTTGGCAGACTATAGAAAGTGGCGGTTACGGGTGAGTCTGGATTAAGGAATTCATATTCCTCATTTGAAATTAATTTCCGGTTCTTAGCATCTGTTAAGATCTCTCTCAGCTCAAGGAGATAAACCTCCGTTGGATTAGATGGCAAAACAGCATAAGTCCTGCGGTCATTAAGAATCTGTAAACACATAGCCTCATAGTCAACACGATTCATGACTACAATGTTACCACCCTTGTCTGAGGGCTTAATTATAATCTGAGAGTCATTTCTCAGGGACCTAATAGCGTCCCACTCCTTATTGGTACAATTATGCCGTACACCGTCATAGGAAAGTGAGGAGATTTCTTCAGTTACTAGTTTAATAAAAACATCCAAGCAGGATACGTCAGCAGTTGGCGGCATTTTTTTACTTTTATTTTTAAGGCCAGTGAATGGACCCTCACCTGTATTAGATGTGTCAGTGAGGCCAAATAATAACTGGACATCTGATAATAGATCAGTAGGTATGCCCAACTGCTGGCACTGCCGCCTGTCGATGTTTTTGTGGTATTTATGCCAGCGTAGTTTCCTTGCAAAAAGCTGTAAGTCTTTGATCCACGTAAAGAGGTCAAATCGTCGGGTAGGGACAAAAGAGAGGCACTTACTTAGGACAGTCATTTCGATTTCCGTTAGTGGCCTAGTAGACAGATTTATTGTTTCTGGGCCCCCTGTTCCTTTGTGTACAGGCGGTTCCTTAGATAGTAGGTCACCCCCTGATCTAAAAAAGGATTACCTGTATTGGCTGATGGATTTCTATTACGCCCTCCTCTGCCTCTACCTCTGCCTCTCCTAGGGATGCCTCTGTTCTTATTGCTAATTGTGCTCCCTGTCTCTCGTTCACTATCAGAGAGATCTGTCTCTGTAGTGGAGGGATCTGAGATGTTCTCCTTAAACGGTTTATCCCTTAGGACAAAATACGCTTTATTCTCCTTAAATTCCTGTAAGTCTTTATTAAACTGGCGGTGTTTTCTTTCTCTTAGAAAAAACTGGAACTTCTCTACTGAAGTCTGTAGTTGGAGTTCCTTGTTAGTGAAATCAGGATGTTTTGAAAAAGTTTTAACTACCTCAATTTGAGCCTTTAGTTTTCCCACTAAGGTTTTCTAAATTAATCCTTTCCTCTTCAAGGAGTAAATTCATAAATTGCAAAGAGCTTTTAGTGGCAATGTCCTCCCAACGGGTATTGAAACCAGAGCTCCGATTCCTCTGTACAGGAGTTAAGGTTATACGCAAGCCTCGTGGGACTATACCATGTTTGATATAATTGTCTAGACTCTGGACTTCCCACCAAGAGGTAAGGTGGTCTTTATATAGTCTCTGCAATTCCTTGAAAGCTATATTGAAGGTCGGTGTAGGTTTTTTCTGAGTGTATTGTTTATCCGAAAATACATCTCTGGCTTCAGCCAACCAGGCATCTGTGTCTAGTCCTCCTGCCAGAAATCCCGCCATACCAATCAAAGTAAATCTAGAAATCAACAAAACGTGGTCAAGGCCACACAGTCGTTATGCAATAATCCACCTCAATTTAATGTAACACTAACAATTTGTTGATAGTTATCTTAAAAATTAACATTTATTAATATGCTCTAAAATGATAGGCCCCAAAAAAATAATAGATATAACACAAATACATCAAAAAGATCCGCAGACCACATATTATGTTCAAAAATTATTGGAAGACATAAATGGAAGTGCACGGCGGCACTTAATAACGCCAGTGTCCTACCGCACCGTGGTCTCGGATGCCAGTAAAGTCAGCATTTGTCCTCCAAAGATTGGCTTGAAGGGGTATGCATTGGGAAGGGAACAGAGGGAGGTCTACACTTGCCCTATTATAGCCTGTGGTGATATAAGGCCTAACCACTATGAGATAGGGTAGCAGCCTAACCACAGGGCACTCGTCCTTATAAGGGCTACCCCGTCCGGAACCTTTCCCTGTATGCTGAAAGCCTAATAAAGCCCTGCACTATTTAGTGCTCCCTGTTCCTACATGCATGTTTCATGCCCATTAGGGACACTCATCAGGGGAATAGTAAAGGTGTTACCAAAGTTTGTGCTGGGAAATGGGGGGTGTACCACTATCCACTAAGAAAGCGGTTCCAATGATAGACTGGACCTGCATAAAGAGCTCCCCATGTGGATAAAGCCATCACCATAGACCCACTATAAATCAAACCCAATACTAATAATGAAAATTAGGATGGGAAAAGAAAAATTGATGGATAAAGGAGAGAAGATGGCAGGATGAAGGCTACAGATGTCAGCCCCCCCCCCCCCGCGCGAACTCCTGTCGCAGAAATGATGTAGCCTGCGGGCGATACTGCACCCTATAGATGAAGGGCGACACTTTTTAAAGGCATGATATGCCCAGAGTACCTTGTGGGAGTGCGCCAGAGCACCGCGCGTCAGTTCCGGCTTCGGGCGACGAGACGCCATATGTGACGTCATCGCGCCTAGTCACATGATCGGGACTAACGCGCACATGCGCTGTTTCGTCTTACACCGCCGCAAGGTTCCTGGTAAGGGAAACCTGGCCTCTGATATTGCCAATGGTCCCTCCTCCCCCATGTCACATGGGTAGGACGTGATTGACACGCTGGGTAGCAGGGGCACATACCCAGCCGCCAATCAGAATGAACAAAAAGGTATTTAGGGGCGGTCAAACTGAACTGGGAATAGGACACATATAAACCAAAGTTGATAAAGCATGGGATAAGATTACCCCATTAGTCCATTAGTACCTATCTATGAGTAGATAATTAGTGATTCAAAATGTTTCACAACAATACTTAATAGTCCCTAATCGATGTGAAAGGCCAACAGATATTACACCAATATGGACCGTGAGAGAATAGAAATAGGGGAATTTGTACATATAACAAGAGTAATTCATCAACGGAGAATGCTATCTCTATTTGGCTCAGATGAAACATCCAAAATTTAGCTGTTCATTTAAACCGGTAGGTGACACTGTCTTAAGGCGAAAAATCCATCTGGCCTCATGCTGCAACAGGGTGCGATCCCAGTCACCTCCACGTACTGGCAGTGGGACCACCCCGATGATACTCATGTACATGTCGTGAGACAGCCGTATCCCTTTTGTTAGCCACATCATTAAGATGCTCGCCAATCCTACGTCGTAGCTCGCGTTTAGTTTTGCCAATGTACTCAATGTTGCAAATACATGTGATCTTATAAATGACGCCTCGGCTGCGACAATTGATAAAATCCAGGATACGGTATGTACGTTGCAAATTGGAGCTCAGGAAGGTTTTACATTGTTTAATTGTACCACAAGCCACACAATATCCACATCGAAAACAACCCAGCGGCTTGCGATCGAGCCAGGTGCCTGATTTGCTTGGTTGGGAATAGTGGCTGTGGATCAATCGGTCTTTGAGATTCTGGCCCCTTCTAAATGTAATTTGGGGATAATCATGAATTTTTCCACCAAGATCTGGATCCATAAGAAGGATTGGCCAATGTTTTTTCAAAACACTCCTGACTTCCATTGACAGATTATCGAATGTGGCAATAAGGCGAATCTTCTGGTCTCCAGATGGCAAATCTCTGGGGACCAGCAGATCCGTACGTGGGATGGACTGTGCTTTTTGATATGCTTTGCGCAGCACATTATCCGGATAGCCCCGTGTACGGAATCGTTTTCTAAAATCGCAAGCCTGTCTCACAAATTCGGAATTCTCTGAACAGTTGCGCCGTAGACGCAAATATTGGCCTAACGGAATTCCCTTCCTAAGGGGTCTAGGGTGACTACTTGACCAATGTAGGACTGAATTTGTGGAAGTCGGTTTACGGTAAATGGTAGTCTGTAGTTCCCCTGATGGTCCTTTCATGATGGCCACATCCAAGAAAGGTAACATGTCAGTGGCTGTCTCATAGGTGATAATAAAAATGTCATCTATGTACCTGGCCCACAGTAAGATGGGCCCGGTACACGACGACATTGACTCGTCAAACACAATCATGGATTCCCACCAGCCCAGGAGCAAATTGGCGTACGATGGCGCACATTCTAGCTATTTTGGGGCCTATCATTTTAGAGCATATTAATAAATGTTAATTTTTAAGATAACTGACAACTTTGTTTAAAAAAAAATTAAAAAGTTGTCGTTTACAGAGATATTTCTCACACCCAGCATGGTTATATGTAAAAATACACCACAAAACTCATTGCCCTACTTCTCCTGAGTACGGCGATACCACATGTGTGACAGTTTTTTGCAGCCAAGATGCGCAAAGGGGCCCAAATTCCAATGAGTACCTTTAGCATTTCACAGGGCATTTTTACACATTTGGATTCCAGACTTCTTCTCACGCTTTAGGGGCCCCTAAAATGCCAGGGCAGTATAAATACCCCACAAGTGACCCCATTTTAGAAAGAAGACACCCCAAGGTATTTTGTGAGGGGTATGGTGAGTTCATGTAAAATTTTATTTTTTGTCACAAGTTAGTGAAATATGAGACTTTGTAAAAAAAACAAAAACAAAAAATAAATAAATATCAATTTCCGCTAACTTGTGTCTTCTTTCCAAAATGGGGTCACATGTGGGGTATTTATACTGCCCTGGCATTTTAGGGGCCCAAAAGCGTGAGAATCCAAAATGCGTAAAAATGTCCTGTGAAATCCTAAAGGTACTCATTGGTTTTAGGGACCTTTGCGCATCTTGGCTGCAAAAAAGTGTCACTCATGTGGTATCGCCGTACTCAGGAGAAGTAGGGCAATGAGTTTTGGGTGTATTTTTACATATACCCATGCTGGGTGTGAGAAATATCTCTGTAAATGACAACTTTTTAAAAAATTCTATGCAAAGTTGTCAATTTACAGAGATATTTATCTCACCCAGCATGGGTATATGTAAAAATACACCCCAAAACACATTGCCCTACTTCTCCTGAGTACGGCTATACCACATGTGTGACACTTTTTGCAGCCAAGATGTGCAAAGGGCCCTAAAACCAATGAGTACCTTTAGGAGGGCATTTTTACGCATTTTTCTTCTCACGCTTTAGGGGCCCCTAAAATGCCAGGGCAGTATAAATACCCCACATGTGACCCCATTTTGGAAAGAAGACACCCCAAGGTATTCCATGAGGGGCATGGCGAGTTCATAGAAGATTTATTTTTGGCACAAGTTAGCGGAAATTGATTTTTATTGTTTTTCTCACAAAGTCTCCCTTTCTGCTAACTTTTGACAAAAAGTTCAATTTTCATGGACTCATTATGCCCTCAGCGAATACCTTGGGTGTCTTCTTTCCAAAATGGGGTCATTTGTGGGGAGTTTGTACTGTTCTGGCATTTTGGGAAGGGAGCTAAATTGTGAGCAATGCCATGTGAAACCTATAGGTACTCGTTGGATTTAGGGACCTTTGTGCATCTAGGCTGCAAAAGTGTCACACATGTGGTATCGCCGTACTCAGTAGAAGTAGGGCAATGTAGTTTTGGGTGTATTTTTACATATACCCATGTTGGTGTGAGAAATATCTCTGTAAACTGACAACTTTGTATAAAAAATTCTATGCAAAGTTGTCAATTTACAGAGATATTTCTCACACACAGCATGGGTATATGTAAAAATACACGCCAAAACTCATTGCCCTACTTCTCCTGAGTACGGCAATACCACATGTGTGACACTTTTTGCAGCCAAAATGTGCAAAGGGGCCCTAAATCCAATGAGTACCTTTAGGATTTCACAGGGCATTTTTACGCATTTGGCTTCTCACGCTTTAGGGCCCCTAAAATGCCAGGGCAGTATAAATACCCCACATGTGACCCCATTTTGAAAGAAGACATCCCAAGGTATTCCATGAGGGGCATGGCGAGTTCATAGAAGTTTTATTTATTTTTGGCACAAGTTAGCGGAAATTGATTTTTATTGTTTTTCTCACAAAGTCTCCATTTCTGCTAACTTTTGACAAAAAGTTCAATTTTTCATGGACTCATTATGCCCCTCAGCGAATACCTTGGGGTGTCTTCTTTCCAAAATGGGGTCATTTGTGGGGAGTTTGTACTGTTCTGGCATTTTGGGAGGGGCTAAATTGTGAGCAACCATGTAAAACCTATAGGTACTCGTTGGAATTTGGGCCCCTTTGTGCACCTAGGCTGCAAAAAAGTGTCACACATGTGGTATCGCCGTACTCAGTAGAAGTAGGGCAATGTGTTTTGGGGTGTATTTTTACATATACCCATGTTGGGTGAGAGAAATATCTCTGTAAACTGACAACTTTGTATAAAAAAAATTAAAAAGTTGTCGTTTCAGCGATATTTCTCAAACAAAGTATGGGTATATATAAAAATACACGCCAAAACTCATTGCCCTACTTCTCCTGAGTTCGGCAATACCACATGTGTGACACTTTTTTGCAGCCCAAAATGCACAAAGGGGCTCAAATTCCAATGAGTACCTTTAGGATTTCACAGGGCATTTTTACGCATATGGATTCTCATGCTTTAGGGCCCCTAAAATGCCAGGGCAGTATAAATACCCCACATGTGACCCCATTGTTGAAAGAAGACATCCCAAGGTATTCCGTGAGGGGCATGGCAAGTTCACAGAATTTTTATTTATTTTTTTTGGCACAAGTTAGCGGAACTTGATTTTTTTTTTACAAAGTCTCAAATTTCCACTAACTAGTGACAAAAAATAAAATTTTACATGACCTCACCATACCTAGCACGGAATACCTTGGGGTGTCTTCTTTCTAAAATGGGGTCACATGTGGGGTGTTTGTACTGCCCTGGCATTTGAGGGTCTCCGCAATCATTACACGTATGGCCAGCATTAGGAGTTTCTGCGATTCTCCTTATATTGAGCATACGGGTAATGAGATTTATTTTTTCCATTCAGCCTCTGGGCTGAAAAAAAAAAATAATGAACCGCACAGATTTCCTCATTCGCATCGATCAATGTGGATGAAAAAATCTCTGCCAAAAAATGTGCAAAAAAAAAAAGTAGTAAGGCCCCATTCACACGTCCGCAAAAATGTCCGCATCTATTCCGCAATTCTGCGGAATAGATGCGGACCCATTCAGTGTGAATGGGGCTGGCGGTGATGCGGAGAGCATACTATGTGCTCGCCGCATCAGCATTTGCAGAGCTGCGGCCGCAAACTTCCGGGTTTCGGCCCCCAAACATCGGGCCCCAGCTCCGCAAAAGATAGAGCATGTCCAATTTTTGTCCGCAATTGCGGACAAGAAAAGGCATTTTCTATATAGTTCTGGCAATGTGCGGATCCGCAAAATGCGGAAAGCACATTGCCGGTGTCCGTGTTTTGCAGATCCACAGATCCATGGATCCGCAAAACACATACGGACGTCTGAATGAGCCTTACAGGAGGGTGATTAGTGACAGGGGGGTGACAGGGGGTGATCAGGGGGGTGACATGGGGTGATCAGGGGTTAATCAGGGGCTAATCAGTGACGGGGGGGTGGATGGGGGGGGTCTGTGTGGTGATTGGTGCACTTACAAAAGTGTCCTTTGGTAGTCCCAAGCAAAAGGGACCACCAAAGGAACGAACAGCAAGCATATCAGATGCTGTTAACAAAACAGCGTCTGATATGCCATTTTTTTTAACTTCTACAGCCTGCCAGCGCATGATCAGCGCTGGCAGGCTGTAGTTAAAGTTCTCCCCGCCGCCATCCTGTGAACGCGCGCACGCGCGTGCACGCATTCACAGGAAATCGCGCCCGCACGTCAAGGAGAGACAAACCGACCGCAATCCTGCGTTCGGCGGTCGGAAAGCGGTTAATAAACGTGAGATTGTCCAAGTTGGCTGTGGACAGGTGGCTGCACTTGTCTGTGATAACGCCCCCAGCCATGCTAAACACACGTTCAGACAATACACTGGCTGCAGGGCAGGCCTCCACCTCCAAGGCGTAAAGCTGAAGCTGAGGCCATATCCACGATTTGGAGACCAAGAAGTTGAATGTGGCAGACCCAGTGGCGTAGCTAGAAATGATTGGGCCCAACATCAAATTTTTGAATGGGGCCCCCCTCCCCAAGTAACTTTTTCGCAACCCCTTCCTCTCATGCTGCCCCCATTCCTGTGGCTACTAAAGATCGCTTTCACAGACCAGGCAGCTGTTCCATCCGTTTTCAACACTGTCTATACTGCCACTGAATATAATTTCATTGTATAATACTGTTGAGGGGGCCCTGACAAAGTCTTTTAGTCCTCCTCCTCCTGGATGGGCCCCTTCTTGGTCAGGGTCCCTGCTTCCCCTGTAGCTACGACCCTGGGCGGCCTATCAGTTAGTACGTGTAGGCGTGTGCACAGATACTATTCCACCATTTTGCGGAAATGCTGCCTCTTGCTAAGACGTTCCATATCTGCTGGCGGTGCTGGTTGTTGTGGCGTGGTGACAAAGCTTTTCCACATTTTGGCCATGCTAACCCAGCCTTCTGAGGTGCGGTCAGTGACCCAGCTGCGTTGCCGACTTCTTCCTCCTCCTCTTCATCTTTAGTCTTGTGCTTCCACTGAGCCCCCGGTGTCAGGTGTGAATGCCATCAGCAGTGCATCTACCAGCGTTGGCTTCTTCCGATCACGCTTTAGTGATGGAATTAAGGACGGCTTGTTGTCCTTGTAATCTGCCCAAGTTAGAATGTGGGCAACTCGGCAGTCGTTGGGCAGACACTACAGCATGTAGCCGCCCATGTGTGCCAGGCTGCCCAGAGGCAACGACAAGCTGTCCTCTGTGGGAGGTGTATCATCTGTGTACTTTGTATACCCCCCAGCCACGCTCAAGTGATGGCCATGAGCTGCTTTGGGTGCCACCCTGTTATGAACACAGTTTCTTCTCCTCCTCCTTCTATTCCAGAACTGTGCCTTGGCTGGACAATTGTGTACCTGGCCTATGTTGGTGAAGGAACCCACCCTCCGAGCCACTTGTATATGACTGGTTAAGTTAAGCGTAAGGCATGTATATAGTTTTGTTTGTTTATTTTGTTTATCTGACTTATAGTTATTTAAATATGTTTATAAGTAAATTTGTAAATAGTTAGTGAATGCGCATTAATGAGTGGTTTGAGTGAAAGGGGGGGGGGTGTAGGGTGAGAGTCTGGTCGAGTTAATTTTATCTTTTTGAAATGTTCCTTGTATAGTTTTTGTTACGATTTATAATAAAAAGTCCTGATAACCGTGGAAATTTTACCCAACAATCTAACCGACAAATTTAATAAAATTATTTGCCTGTCACATCTGCGGCTAGAGACCGCAGGGGTCCTTGAGCACCAATAAAAGTGAATTTGTTGTACAAGCGACTCACAGCTAACATATTATTCAACGGCCATCCCTCTGACTCGTTTCCCCTTCACAGAGGCACGAGACAGGGCTGCCCCATGTCGCCTTTACTCTTCACGATAGCGGTAGAACACCTAGCCGTTAGATTCAGACAGGACCAGATTTATACAGAGCGATTACGATTATTGAACAGTTCGGGCAATACTCAGGGTTACACATAAACTGGGCCAAGTCTGCTATCATGCCTCTCTGCTCTCATGATTGGCCGTCGCATTGTCATAACCTGCCGGTGGTTGACCGTTTTAAATACCTAGGGGTAATCATAACAAGGGAGCCACAGCTGTCTCACGCACTGAATATAGAGTCCCTAGAATCTGTCTTTCAGGATAAGATAAAAACCTGGGGAGCTCTCCCACTGTCTATCATGGGACGATTGAACTCAGTGAAAATGGTGTTGCTATACCTTCTGTCTCACGCTTGTACACCGGTACCCTGGGAGGTTTTTGATCACATTCAAGCCATGATTGCTTCTTTTGCTTTGGGGAAGGCCAGAAGGAAACTCTCACTTTCGGTGCTGAAGCGACCTAAGTTGCAGGGAGGAGCCTCCCTCCCTGACTTTTTTCTATACTTCGTTGCAAGTCAGCTGCGGTTTCTGAAGCATTGCATTACTGCTGCTACAATGCCCAATGCTGAGTTCTACTTGGGAGATTATTTGCAGATGACTACACTCTGGCCCGTATTGGAAAACTTTAACTATCCGCGCAGTCGCCTCCTGCCATTGCATAGACTGGCACATCAAGTATGGAAGGCCTCCAAGCTGAATATATATACCGATCTACCTGATGCATTCCCCATTTGGGATAACCCTATGTTTACCCATTTCGCCTTTGGAGGGGTTGGCTGACTGGAGACGCCATGGAGTTGTGACTTTGGGAGATGTATATGAGGGGGGACAGCTGTGTTCCTTTGTACAAATTCAGGAGAAATTTGAAGTGCCTTGCACGCTCTTCTATAGGTATTTTCAATTAAGATATGCACTGCAAGCTCAGTTCCGGGGTGTAGGGAGAAGCATTTCTAACTACCCCATAATTGGAGTATTCAGGTCTCAGGGGCCGAAGGGCATTATCTTTGTGCTGTATACGCACTTGCTCAACAACTGCATGACCGTGTCCCCCTTGGCAGTTGAGGGCAAGTGGAAGCTATCTATGCCTTCTTTGTCTTCAGAAGACTGGTGCGAAGCCCTGTTAGCTCCAACGAAAGTATCACTTTCTGTTAGTAACAGACTGGTACAATTATTTATACTACACCGTAGCTATCTTACTCCCATCGGGTTGCATAAAATGGGACGACTTCCTCACAGCAGGTGCCATAGATGTGCAGAAGATGGTGCTGATTTTTGGCACATGATCTGGGAATGTGGGATAGTCCGCCGTTTCTGGACTGCAGTGTTGGAGGTTCTTTCTACCATAGTTCCAGTAACAGTAACTTTATGTCCCAAATTGTGCATCCTGGGTGTACTGAATGATGAGTCCTGGTCGCATTATAACAGGATCTTTTTGGGGGAGACTCTGTTCCTCGCTAGAAAGGCTATAGCTATGCGATGGATAGGGGATGCCTTCTACACTGGGCCAGTGGAAGTCTCTGGTAAACCATGCAGTCTCTATGGAGAATTTTGTCTTTAAAAATAGAAAGTGCCCACAGAAGTTCCAGAAAGTGTGGGGCGAATGGTGTTCTTCTCCATTAACTCTGCACACCTCACATATGTACTCAGCGGTTGATGATTCGGCCTGACACTTCAACTCATGACCTATTTTCCTCTATTGCAGCTGTGCACATTACAGTGTTCCTTTTCTCAGTCTTCTTGCAAACAATGCTTTGTCTCGTACGCTTACCTACTTGAAGTCATGTGTTCCTTGCAATTCTATATATATGTACCACTTTTTCTGGCCCCTGCGTGGGCAGTCA
This sequence comes from Bufotes viridis, assembly GCA_033119425.1. Lineage (NCBI taxonomy): Eukaryota > Metazoa > Chordata > Amphibia > Anura > Bufonidae > Bufotes > Bufotes viridis. Next base: position 143,785,029 of record CM065592.1, on the reverse strand, counting down.
TTATGCCTTTATGTGAACCATACTTATGCTATTTATCTCTAATAAAACGAATAAAACAAAAAAAAAAAAAATTGTGAATTTGTCCCACCAGAATCTAAGAGCTGGATTAACTGAATTGATTTTCACTGTCAGGTGTTCAGGAATTTTTGCACCACCAAATTCAGCACATGCGTCAGGCAAGGCATGTGTGTCAAACCAGTTAGGCCCAGAGCTGCTACGAGATTTTGCCCATTATCACACACCACCAGGCCGTGCTTGAGGCTCAGTGACACCAACCACTCATCGGTGTGTTGTTCCATGCCCGTCCACAGCTCCTGCTCTGTGTGGGGTTTGTCCCCCAAACAGATGAGTTTCAGAACAGCCTGCTGTCGTTTCCCCCTGGCTGTGCTGATGTTGGTGGTGAAGGTGTTAAGCTGAAAGGATGAGGAGGTGGTAGAGGAGGAGGAAGCGGAGGAAGCGGAGTAGGAGGAGGAGGCAACAGGAGGCAAATAGAATGCCCTGCAATCCCTGGGGGGAGGAAGGACATGCACCAAACTGCTATCCGCCTCTGGCCCAGCCGCCACTACATTTACCCACTGTGCTGATAGGGAGATATAACTTCCCTGCCCGTGCTTACCAGTCCACATATTGGTGGGTATGTGGACCTTGCCACAGGTGGCGTTCAACAGTGCACCCCTGATTGTTTCCACCACTTGGTTGTGCAGGGAAGGGATGGCTCGTCTGGAAAAGTAGTGGCGGCTGGGAACCACATACTGGGGGACAGCCACCGCCATAAGTTTTTTAAAAGTCTCCATCCATCTCCACCAGACAGAATGACAGCATTTCAAAGGACCAGGAATTTTGAAATCCTGGCATTCAGGTGGGTAGGGGGGTACTTCCTCTTTCTATTTCTTTTTCTAATTGGGAGATGGACAGCTGAACGCTTTCATGGGATAGTGTGGAGATGCTTGGTGATGGTGAAAGATGTGGTGGCGTTGCTGCCACATCCTCTGTTTGCAGGGTGGAAGATGCCACTGTCACTCACTTGTGCTCAGGTTTAGAACGTTTATTTTTAATGTCTATATTTAATGTTATTTTTAGTTATTTCCCTATCCAAATTTGTTTGCAGGGCACTTGTCCTACTCTCACCCACATTTTGCTTATATTTTCAGCCCTCTAGCCCTTTCCATGACTTTTTTAGAGCCATTTTAGTGCCCCAAAGTTAGGGTCCCCTTTGAATTCAATGGGGTTCGAGTTTGGGGTAAAGTTCGGGTCCCGAACCCGAACTTTTTTGTGAAGTTCGGCTGAACCCGTCGAACCCAAACTTCCAGGTGTCCGCTCAACTCTACTCATAATCATTTACATAGTGAATATATAATTTGTAAAATTTGCAATCTATATATTCAATGTTTGCTGAGTGGTGTTGCATTGTGTTTGGCTTTGTTGGTTTAGAGACTAGTCACGGTGTCCTGACTATTAGCACAGTCATCTTGCTTTGATTGACGACCTGCTCAATAGAGTTAGTGCTGACTTCACAAACCCAATGTGTATACATTGTATTGTGAAACCAGATAGCCAATCTTGTGAGCAAGAAAAATACACCTTTTATTGTACTGGTATATAAGAAGTTCATCAGTCAAAGTGTTTATAGTTTCAACTACATCCATAACTTGTGGCACTCAATATTAATATACGTCTATACAACAAAGCGAGTCAATCACAAGCACATGTATAAAAATATATTGTTTTTACATTATACATGAATACAAGTTTAAAATGAGTTAAAGAAAAGATGGAGCAAACATCCCAGGAAGGAGCAGTTGTTTAGCCAATATATTACATTTGAGAAGTACCTACACAAATAAATGGTGGTAAATAATATATAAATGTGCAATTCATGTATAAAGAACACAGTGTAAAATATATTGCAGTATACTAGTTTATAAATACTATATACTGTATGTACAATGAAACTATCTTTCATAGTGTGTGAGTAGAGCTGAATTAAAATGTCACTTTCAGATTTTGGTGGATGAGCATAGGGAAGACTCATACCACTTAGTGTACTTAACTTCTCCTGACCTGTGAACAGTACAATGAAACCCCAATTAAAACAAAATTATAGTCAAGCATTGAGTGCCTGAAATAACCAAATGAGAATAACCCATCATAGCTTCCAAGCAGCAGGGTGATGCCAGTCCCAACGTGCATTTCAGCAAAGCCTTAGTATTATGAAGGAAACATAATGGGATTACCCAGCATACAACCACTCACTGTCTGAACCCCTTCTTCTTAAACATCGTAAAAACAATAATAAAAAGAAATTCAAATTATCATCTCAATGGTGCAAATGGTGCACCTTTCTCACACACACACACACACACACACACACACGTATTCACATGATGTACCATTTTAAAGGGTAAACACAGGCATTTTAACTGAGTGTTACCCTAGCACACTCCATAGCTCCCTTAGAAATTGGGCAGAATGGCTATGAAGTTCTCTATCCACTCCTAGATTGAACTGTGTGGCTGTTCAGTATTAGTAGCGCAGTCTTTATTTCTGTCCTGCACAAATTTCAATGATTAGTTCAAGAAATAAAGAAATAGCTGAAAGTGATGAGCATATTGCATTCATCTCCCATGACAAGGGACTGGAAACTGCATATAGTACTTGAATATGGAGAAGTGGGTAAACCGCTTTACTAGTTAAATAAAGCACTAACATTTCTTATGCCCTAGATCATAAGGGAAAGGGGCATTAACCCATCCACACTCTTAAACCTCATAGGTTTCCCTTTCCTTTTTTTCTGTCCTGGTTTAAAATGTCGTACATATTCTTCCACTGTTGATTTTAGTAGTGTTCTCACATTTAACATTAACAGGATAACATATGCCCACGACTGATCAGTAGAATAAAGATCCCAAGCTAATTTTCCTCATAGCACCACTGCAGTGAGGAGCAATTTGTATGAAGCAGCAGTCCAAGATCTGTGGTGCAGTTCCATTCATACTTAACAGGACTGACCAGCACGGGGATCAGCTGTTTCCATTATACTCTTTGACACTGAATGTAGTGGTAGAGCACATGGTTGATTATTGATCCATACAAATCACTCCTCACTGCAGTTGTACTGTGATGAGGGACAAGAGGCTTGAGTAGGAGCCCCAGTTATCAGAAATATATATATATCCTGCTTTGTAGATAGGTGATAAATGTCAATTTAAGGGAAAGCCCTTTAAATAAACTGCGATGGAAGACATAAGTGTAAAGCTTAAAAACAGGAAGGGAAAACATGGAAAATCTTTATTTGTTATCTCCTTTGAAATAAAGCAACCTTTGACCCACTACTTCGAAAAACCTCTAACAGCGTTATTAATTGCAAGTGGCACAATTGGCCAGACTCTATGTTATAGTGATTAAATTTTGTTTCAAACGTGTTGCAAACTAAGAGAAGGGCCTTTTTGACAGGTCCACAAGGGTCTTGATGTCCATGCATTGTTTTTAGAGAGCTCATAGTAAAGATAGTAGGGCAAATGTTAAATTATTTTTGGTTTAAGATGTCAGCAAAGAAAAATGGAAATGTCAACTTGTAAGTTGATATATTACTAACGGTTGAAAAGAAATGATGAAATGATCTACAAAAGACTTTTATAGAGAGGGCAGAAGAAGAAAAGTAAATTGAAATCTTTTCTACTTTTATATTACTCAAAATGTCTGACAGTTAAAATATTAGTTTGATATTTATGATCTGGAACCAACTTCAAAAATAGTAAGAGAGCATGACCAACTTGGATCAGTAAAAATGGCATAACATAGCATTTTTAAAGTCTCTTTACTGTTACTCGGTGTGCATTTTCTGCTCTTATCACACAGGATTGAACACAGGATTGAACCCTTTTATTTGTCATAAAGTTCATTTCATCTGCTATAAAATGGTCTTTTTGGGCAAAGATGGTTGTAAGAGTACATTCAACCTTATTGCTAAATAGTAGTCAAATTTACTCTGGTATTTTTAACATAGTGTATAAACTATAGATGATCGAATCGAAGTTGACGAAGGGGAATTCTATCCGAATTTCAGGAAAAATTAGATTTGCACCGATTTTGAATTTCCTCACGCTTCGTGGTAACGAATAGCATTTTTTCTAAAATGGCTGCTGCACGTGTTGGGGCATGGAGCAAGGAACTCTGGGAACGAGGGATCACCCACAATGCCATGCATGCAGCCAATCAGCAGCCAGCCCTGTGATGTTACAGCCCTATAAATAGCCTCAGCCATCTTGGATTCAGCCATTTTCCAGTGTAATTAGTGCAGGGAGAGACGTCAGCAGGCGCTAGGGACAGTGGTAGAAAAGACTTTTATTTTGCTGTATAGAAGTTTAGGGAAAAGATAGGGAGGAATCATTTCACAGTATTGAAACAGAACAGGGTTCAGTAGGGGAGTTTACAGCCTGGGTAATTACGCCTATTACGCCTTGCTGCACTGACTAGTGATCCAAATTGCCATTATACAGCTCTGTAATTCCAGAAAACCGTTCTTGTTATTGGGGTGCAAGTGCTGTTTGATACAGCCATTAACAGAGTTTATTACAAGGAAATATTTTCATGTCTTATTTGCCCTTGTGGTGTACAGTTATATGTTCTAAAGCATTTTTAGGCTTGTGTTAGTGGGATAAAATTAGCCATTGTGTGGTGCAGTGAGAAAATAATAGCCTTTTTTGGCATGTACTAGTGGCAAAAAAATATATTATTTGCCATTGAGCGGTGCAGTTATATGTTCTAAAGCCCTTTTTGGCATGTATTAGTGGAACAAAAATATATTACTTGCCATTCAGCGGTGCAGTTATATGTTCTAAAGCCCACAAGGATCTGTCTGATCTGTTCTAGAGGCTTTTTTGTCGTCTATAAGTGAAAAAAAATAAGGGCCTATTTGTCGTTCAGCGGTGCAGTTATGTGTTCTAAAGCCCTCTTTGGAGTGTATTAGTGGAAAAAAAAATCTATAATTTGCAGTTCAGTGGTGTAGTTATATGTTCTAAAGCCTTTTGTGGCGTGTATAAGTGGAAAAAAATAAGAGCTTATTTGCCATTCAGCAGTGCAGTTATATGTTCTAAAGCCCTTTTTGCCTTGTATTAGTGGCAAAAATATATATTATTTGCCATTCAGTGGCGCAGTTATATTTTCAAAAGCCCTTTTTGGTGTGTATTAGTGCCAAAAAATATATATATTATTTGCCATTCAAGGATGTAGTTATATGTAGTGTTGAGCGAACAGTTTGAGCATAGTTCGGGTTCGTACCGAATTTTGGGGTGTCTGGGACACGGACCCGAACCCGAACATTTTCAAAAAAGTTCGGGTTCGGGTTCGTTGTTCGGCGATTACTTCCCGCTTTCTGAAGGGCTGCACAGCAACCAATCAGCTAGCTTTTTACTTCTTGCCCTAAGAGCCCATCACAGCCATGCCTACTAATGGCATGGCTGTGATTGGCCAAGTGCAGCATGTGACCCAGCCTCTATTTAAGCTGGAGTCACGTAGCGCCGCACGTCACACTGCTCTGATTAGTGTAGGGAGAGGACGCAGCTTCTGTGAGGGCGAGATTAGGCAGGGAAAAGTCAGCAACAGCACCTAATGAACTGATCGATCTACAGCTGTGAATGATTGAACTTCTGCTAGTTACTTGCTCACTGGTTTTTTAGGCTGCACAGAGCGTTTTTCTGTCACTTATTTTCTGGGGTGATCGGCGGCCATTTTGTGACTTGTGGTGCACCAGAACAAGCTGCCACCAAGTCCATCAATCCATCAATACTAGTTTTTTTTTGCTATATCCTACATCAGGGGCTTGGCTGTGCTAATTGTCACCCCTAGAAACTCAGGATAGCAATTTCTATATTTTATTAAGGGGTTAAATACAATTGCCCAAATACCAATCCCCTAAATCTGGTGTTCTAGCTTTGGCTAGCCAAGTATAATACTGTCTGCTGTCTAGCAAGGGATAGATTATTTTCTGTGGTGAAATTCAATTGCCAAAATAGCAATACTATAAATCAGTGGTTTGAGCTGTGGCTGGCCAAGTTTCATAGTGTCCTGCAAAGGATATACTTTGTTCTGGGGTGAAATTCAATTGCCAAAATAGCAATACCCCGAATCTGGTGTCCCAGCTGTTGCAGGCCAAGTTTCATAGTGTCCGCAAAAACATATATTTTGTTCTGGGGTGAAATTCAATTGCCAAAATAGCAATACCATAAATCAGTGGTTTCAGCTGTGGCTGGCCAAGTTTCACAGTGTCCGCAAAAACATATATTTTGTTCTGGGTGAAATTCAATTGCCAAAATAGCAATACCATAAATCAGTGGTTTCAGCTGTGGCTGGCAAAGATTCATAGTGTTCGCAAAAACATATATTTTGTTGTGGGGTGAAATTCAATTGCCAAAATAGCAATACCCTAAATCTGGTGTCCCAGCTGTTGCAGGCCAAGTTTCATAGTGTCGGCAAAAACATATATTTTGTTGTGGGGTGAAATTCAATTGCCAAAATAGCAATACCCTGAATCTGGTGTCCCAGCTGTTGCAGGACAAATTTCATAGTGTCCGCAAAAACATATATTTTGTTCTGGGGTGAAATTCAATTGCCAAAATAGCAATACCATAAATCAGTGGTTTCAGCTGTGGCTGGCCAAGATTCATAGTGTCCGCAAAAACATACATTTTGTTGTGGGGTGAAATTCAATTGCCAAAATAACAATACCCTGAATATGGTGTCTCAGCTGTTGCAGGCCAAGTTTCATAGTGTTCGCAAAAACATATATTTTGTTGTGGGGTGAAATTCAATTGCCAAAATAGCAATACCATAAATCTGGTGTCACAGCTGTGGATGGCAAAGTATAATAGTGTCTGACAAAACATATATTTTGTTCTGGGGTGAAATTCAATTGCCAAAATAGCAATACCCTGAATCTGGTGTCCCAGCTGTTGCAGGCCAAGTTTCATAGTGTCGGCAAAAACATATATTTTGTTGTGGGGTGAAATTCAATTGCCAAAATAGCAATACCCTGAATCTGGTGTCCCAGCTGTTGCAGGACAAGTTTCATAGTGTCCGCAAAAACATATATTTTGTTCTGGGGTGAAATTCAATTGCCAAAATAGCAATACCATAAATCTGGTGTCACAGCTGTGGATGGCAAAGTATAATAGTGTCTGACAACACATATATTTTGTTCTGGGGTGAAATTCAATTGCCAAATTAGCAATACCATAAATCAGTGGTTTGAGCTGTGGCTAGCAAAGTTTCATAGTGTCCGTAAAAACATATATTTTGTTCTGGGGTGAAATTCAATTGCCAAAACAGCAATACCATAAATCAGTGGTTTCAGCTCTGGCTGGCCAAGTTTCATAGTGTCCTGGAAAATATATATTTTGTTCTGGGGTGAAATTTAATTGCCAAAATAGCAATACCATGAATCTGGTGTTCCAGCTGTTGCAGGCCTAGTTTAAATCTGTCCGTAACAGGGTATATTTTGTTCTGGGTTGAAATTCAATTGCCAAAATAGCAATACCCTGAATCTGGTGATCGAGCTGTTGCAGGCCAATTGTAAATCTGTCCTTAAAAGGATACCTTTCATCCAGGGCCTAAATACTAGCCCTAAAAGAGATATTTCCCTAAATCAGTGGTTACTGCTGTGTCTGGATTAGTGTAATACGCTACATAAATAAATAGGCAGATAAAAAGGCCTGAATTTGAAATCAATACATTGGGCCAAATATCTTTTTTCTTATTGTGGTGCTTGGTGAACGGTAACAATGAGGAAAAAATCTAGTAAGGGACGCGGACGCGGTTGTGGTGGTGTTAATGGACCCTCTGGTGCTGGGAGAGGACGTGGCCATTTTGCCACAGCCACATGTCCTAGTGAACCAACTACCTCAGGTTCCAGTACCCGCCAGAATTTACAGCGATATTTGGTGGGGCCCAATGCCGTTCTAAGGATGGTAAGGCCTGAGCAGGTACAGGCGCTAGTCAATTGGGTGGCCGACAGTGGATCCAGCATGATCACAACATTATCTCCCACCCAGTCTTCTGCAGAAAGCGCCCAGGTGGCACCTGAAAACCAAGCCCATCAGTCTGTCACATCACCCCCATGCATATCAGGGAAACTGTCTGAGCCTCAAGTTATGCAGCAGTCTCTTATGCTGTTTGAAGACTCTGCTGGCAGGGTTTCCCAAGGGAATCCACCTAGCCCTTCCCCAGTGGTGGAAGACATAGAATGCACTGATGCACAACCACTGATGTTTCCTGATGATGAGGACATGGGAATACCACCTCATCGGAGTCCGCACGTCTCTGATGATGACGAAACACAGGTGCCAACTGCTGCGTCTTTCTGCAGTGTGCAGACCGAACAGGAGGTCAGGGAGGAAGACTGTGTGGAAGACGATGCAGGGGACAATGAGGTCCTAGACCCTACATGGAATGAAGGTCGTGTCACTGACTTTCATAGTTCAGAGGAAGAGGCATTGGTGAGACCAAGCCAACAGCGTAGCAAAAGAGAGAGCAGGGGGAAAAAGCAGAACAGCCACCTCCAAGAGAGTTCGCCTGCTACTGGCCACCGTCACCAGGGACCGAGCATCCCAAAGGCAGCTTCAAGGAGTTCCCTGGCATGGCACTTCTTTAAACAATGTGCTGACGACAAGACCCAAATGGTTTGCACGCTGTGCCATCAGAGCCTGAAGCGAGGCATTAACTTTCTGAACCTTAGCACAACCTGCATGACCAGGAGTAAACACCTTAAAAGCAAGGAACTCACTCTGGCTCCCCCTGCTCCCTCTTCTGCTGCTGCCTCGGCCTCTTCCTCCGCCTCGGGAGGAATGTTGGCACCTGCCGCCCACCAAACAGAGGATGTGCCACCGACAACACCACCTGCGTCACCAAGCATCTCCACCATGTCACACGGCAGCGTTCAGCTCTCCATCTCACAAACCTTGGAGAGAAAGCGTAAATTCCCTTCTAGCCACCCTCGAGCCCTGGGCCTGAATGCCAGCATTTCTAAACTACTGGCCTTTGAAATGCTGTCATTCAGGCTGGTGGACACAGACAGCTTCAAACAGCTGATGTCCATGGCTGTCCCACAGTATGATGTTCCGAGCCGCCACTACTTCTCCATGACAGCAGTGCCTTCCCTGCACAACCAAGTATCCGATAAAATCAAGTGTGCACTGCGCAACGCCATCTGTGGCAAGGTCCACCTAACCACAGATACGTGGACCAGTAAGCACGGCCAGGGATGCTATATCTCCCTAACTGCACACTGGGTAAATGTAGTGGCGGCTGGGCCCCAGGGCATCATTCTTTGTCTCCTGTAGCCTCCTCCTCCTACTCGGCTTCCTCCTCCTCTGCTTCCACCAGCTCATCCAGTCAGCCACACACCTTCACCCCCAACTTCAACACAGCCCGGGGTAAACGTCAGCAGGCCATTCTGAAACTCATATGTTTGGGGGACAGGCCCCACACCGCGCAGGAGTTGTGGCGGGGTATTGAACAACAGACCGACTAGTGGTTTCTGCCGGTGGGCCTCAAGCCCGGCCTGGTGGTGTGCGATAAGGGGCGAAATCTCGTCACAGCTCTGGGACTAGACGGTTTGACGCACATCCCTTGCCTGGCGCATGTGCTGAATTTGGTGGTGCAGAAGTTCATTCACAACTACCCCGACATGTCAAAGCTGCTGCATTAAGTGCGGGCTGTCTGTGCGCGCTTCCGGCGTTCACATCCTGCCGCTGCTCGCCTGTCTGCGCTACAGCGGAACTTCGGCCTTTCCGCTCACCTCCTCATATGCGACGTGCCCACCAGGTGGAACTCCACCTTGCACATGCTGGAGAGACTGTGCGAGCAGCAGCAGGCCATAGTGGAGTTTCAGCTGCAGCACGCACGCGTCAGTCGCACTGCGGAACAGCACCACTTCCCCACCAATGATTGGGCCTCCATGCGAGACCTGTGTGCCCTGTTACGCTGTTTCGAGTACTCCACCAACATGGCCAGTGGCAATGACACCGTTATCCGCGTTACAATACCACTTCTATGTCTCCTTGAGAAAACGCTTAGGGTGATGATGGAAGAGGAGGTGGCCCAGGAGAAGGAGGAGGCTGAGGGGTCATTTTTAGCACTTTCAGGCCAGTCTGTTAGAAGTGGCTCAGAGGGAGGTTTTTTGCAACAGCAGAGGCCAGGTACAAATGTGGCCAGCCAAGGCCCACTACTGGAGGACAAGGAGGATGATGAGGAGGTGGAGGAGGATGAGGATGAAGCAGGTTCTGAGCGGGATGGCACCCGACACAGCTCAGGCCCATCACTGGTGCGTGGCTGGGGGGATACGGAGGACGATGAAGATACGCCTCCCACAGAGGACAGCTTGTCCTTACCTCTGGGGAGCCTGGCACACATGAGCGACTACATGCTGCAGTGCCTGCTCAACGACAGCAGAGTTGCCCACATTTTAACGTGTGCGGACTACTAGGTTGCCACCCTGCTGGATCCCCGGTACAAAGACAATGTGCCCACCTTACTTCCTGCACTGGAGCGTGATAGGAAGATGCGCGAGTACAAGCGCACGCTGGTAGAGGCGCTCCTGAGAGCATTCCCAAATGTCACAGGGGAACAGGTGGAAGCCCAAGGCGAAGGCAGAGGAGGAGCAAGAGGTCGCCAACGCAGCTGTGTCACGGCCAGCTCCTCTGAGGGCAGGGTTAGTATGGCAGAAATGTGGAAAAGTTTTGTCTCCACGCCACAGCTAACTGCACCACCACCTGATACGGAACGTGTTAGCAGGAGGCAGCATTTCACTAACATGGTTGAACAGTACGTCTGCACACCCCTCCACGTACTGACTGATGGTTCGGCCCCATTCAACTTCTGGGTCTCCAAATTGTCCACGTGGCCAGAGTTAGCATTTTATGCCTTGGAGGTGCTGGCCTGCCCTGCAGCCAGCGTTTTGTCTGAACATGTATTCAGCACGGCAGGGGGCGTCATTACTGACAAACGCAGCCGCCTGTCCACAGCCAACGTGGACAAGCTGACGTTCATAAAAATGAACCAGGCATGGATCCCACAGGACCTGTGCCTCCCTTGTGCAGAATAGACATTTATAACTGCCTCCCCCTCAACCATGTATTCTTGTACTCCAGGGCACTTCTTTATTGAATCCTCATTTTTTTAACTTTTAACCATGATCTTGCTGTGTAACCCAAAGTTGAATGAACATCTCCTCTGTCTGGGTGGTGGTGCCGAAATAACTGAAAGTGGCCTTCTCCAGTGGTGGGTGATATGACGCATGATTCCTTGCTGTGGGACCTCTCTCCTCTGTCTGGGTGCTGGGGCCGAAATAACTGAAAGTGGCCTTCTCCAGTGGTGGGTGATATGACGCATGATTCCTTGCTGTGGGACCTCTCTCCTCTGTCTGGGTGCTGGGGCATAAATAACTGAAAGTGGCCTTCTCCAGTGGTGGGTGATATGACACATGATTACTAGCTGTGGGACCTCTCTCCTCTGTCTGGGTGCTGGGTCCGAAATAACTGAAAGTGGCCTTCTCCAGTGGTGGGTGATATGACGCATGATTCCTTGCTGTGGGACGTCTCTCCTCTGTCTGGGTGCTGGGGCCGAAATAACTGAAAGTGGCCTTCTCCAGTGGTGGGTGATATGACGCATGATTCCTTGCTGTGGGACCTGTATCCTCGGTCTGGGTGCTGGGTCCGAAATAACTGAAAGTGGCCTTCTCCAGTGGTGGGTGATATGACGCATGATTCCTTGCTGTGGGACCTCTCTCCTCTGCCTGGGTGCTGAGGCATAAATAACTGAAAGTGGCCTTCTCCAGTGGTGGGTGATATGACGCATGATTCCTTGCTGTGGGACCTCTCTCCTCTGTCTGGGTGCTGGGTCCGAAATAACTAAAAGTGGCCTTCTCCAGTGGTGGGTGATATGACGCATGATTACTTGCTGTGGGACCTGTATCCTCAGTCTGGGTGCTGGGCCGAAATAACTGAAAGTGGCCTTCTCCAGTGGTGGGTGAAATGACGCATGATTCCTTGCTGTGGGACCTCTCTCCTCTGTCTGGGTGCTGGGGCATAAATAACTGAAAGTGGCCTTCTCCAGTGGTGGGTGATATGACGCATGATTCCTTGCTGTGGGACCTCTCTCCTCTGTCTGGGTGCTGGGCCGAAATAACTGAAAGTGGCCTTCTCCCGTGGTGAGTGATATGACGCATGATTCCTTGCTGTGGGACCTCTCTCCTCTGTCTGGGTGCTGGGTCCGAAATAACTAAAAGTGGCCTTCTCCAGTGGTGGGTGATATGACACATGATTCCTTGCTGTGGGACCGCTCTCCTCTGTCTGGGTGCTGGGTCGAAATAACTGAAAGTGGCCTTCTCCAGTGGTGGGTGATATGACGCATGATTCCTTGCTGTGGGACCTCTCTCCTCTGTCTGGGTGCTGGGTCCGAAATAACTGAAAGTTGCCTTCTCCAGTGGTGGGTGATATGACGCATGATTCCTTGCTGTGGGACCTCTCTCCTCTGTCTGGGTGCTGGGGCATAAATAGCTGAAAGTGGCCTTCTCCAGTGGTGGGTGATATGACGCATGATTCCTTGCTGTGGGACCTCTCTCCTCTGTCTGGGTGCTGGGTCCGAAATAACTAAAAGTGGCCTTCTCCAGTGGTGGGTGATATGACACATGATTCCTTGCTGTGGGACCTGTATCCTCGGTCTGGGTGCTGGGCCGAAATAACTGAAAGTGGCCTTCTCCAGTGGTGGGTGAAATGACGCATGATTCCTTGCTGTGGGACCTCTCTCCTCTGTCTGGGTGCTGGGTCCGAAATAACTAAAAGTGGCCTTCTCCAGTGGTGGGTGATATGACACATGATTCCTTGCTGTGGGACCTGTATCCTCGGTCTGGGTGCTGGGCCGAAATAACTGAAAGTGGCCTTCTCCAGTGTTAGGTGATATGACGCATGATTTCTTGCAGTGGGACCTCTCTTCTATTGATATTGGTTAAATTTTATTTATTTTATTTTATTTTAATACATTTCCCTATCCACATTTGTTTGCATGGGATTTACCTACATTTTGCTGCCTTTGGCAGCCCTCTAGCCCGTTCCTGGACTATTTTACAGCCTTTTTAGTGCTTATAAGTTCGGGTCCCCATTGACTTCAATGGGGTTCGGGATAAAGTTCGGTTCGAGTTCGGATCCCGAACCCGAACATTTTCGGGAAGTTCGGCCGAACTTCCCGAACCCGAACTTCCAGGTCTTCACTCATCTCTACTCACAAAGTCTCCCTTTCCGCTAACTTGTGACAAAAAGTTTAATTTTTCATGGACTGAATACCTTGGGGTGTCTTCTTTCCAAAATGGGGTCATTTGTGGGGTGTTTGTACTGTTCTGGCATTTTGGGCGGGGCTAAATTGTGAGCAGCCCAGTAAAGCCTAAAGGTACTCGTTGGACTTTACGCCCCTTTACGCACCTAGGCTGCAAAAAAGCGTCACACATGTGGTATCGCCGTACTCAGGAGACGTAGGGCAATGTGTATCTCTTTAAAAAGTTGTCGTTCACAGAGATATTTCTCTCACAAAATATGGGTATATATAAAAATACACCCCAAAACACATTTCCCTACTTCTCCTGAGTACGGCGATACCACATGTGTGCCCCTTTTTTGCAGCCAAGATGCGCAAAGGGGCCCTAATTCCAATGAGTACCTTTAGGATTTCACAGAGCATTTTTACGCATTTGGATTCTCACGCTTTAGGGCCCCTAAAATGCCAGGGCAGTATAAATACCCCACATGTGACCCCATTTTGGAAAGAAGACACCCCAAGGTATTCCGTGAGGGGCATGGCGAGTTCACAGAAATTTTTTTTGGCACAAGTTAGCGGACATTTATATAAATATTTTTTTTTACAAAGTCTCATATTCCACTGACTTGTGACAAAAAAATAAAATTTTACATTAACTCACCATACCCCTCACGGAATACCTTGTGGTGACTTCTTTCTAAAATAGGGTCACATGTGAGGTGTTTGTACTGCCCTGGCATTTGAGGGTCTCCGCAATAATTACATGTATGGCCAGCATTAGGAGTTTCTGCTATTCTCCTTATATTGAGCATTCGGGAAATTAGATTTTTTTTTTTTCTGTTCAGCCTCTGGGCTGAAAAAAAAAAATTGAATGGCACAGATTTCTTCATTCACATCGATCAATGTGGATGAAAAAATCTCTGCCAAAATCAGTGACTGCGGTGCGGTGGGCTGGGCGCTAACTACCTAACAAGTAGCTAACTAACTGGCGGTGATAGGGGACCCTTATGCCCCATTCACACGTCCACAATTCTGTTTGCAGAACAGAATTGCGGACCCATTTATTTCTATGGGGACAGACTTTGTCCCGCTCGGATCCGGAATTGCGGATCCGCACTTCCGGGTCTGCACTTCCGTTCCGCAAAAATATAGAACATGTCCTATTCGTGTCCGCAATTGCGGACAATAAAAGGCATTTTCTATATAGTTCTGGCAATGTGCGGATCTGCAAAATGCTGAAAGCACATTGCCAGTGTCCGTGTTTTGAGGATCTGCGGATCCGTGGATCCACAAAACAAATATGGACGTCTAAATGGAGCCATACAGGGGGGTGATCAATGACAGGTGGGTGATCAGGGAGTCTATATGGGGTGATCATGGGTTAATAAGGGGTTAATAAGTGACGGGGGGTGTAGTGTGGTGCTTGGTGCTACTTTACATAGCTACCTGGTCCTCTGGTGGTCGATCCCAGCAAATGGGACCACCAGAGGACCAGGTAGCAGGTATATCAGACACTGTTAACAAAACAGCGTCTGATATACCTGTTTGATGCGATTTATTTAACTTCTACAGCCTGCTAGCGATTGATCATCACTGGCAGGCTGTAGTATTACTGCCGAGCTGTGAGCTGTTGTTCACAGCAAATCTTGCCTCTCGCAGGATGACGAGCCGGCGCGTCAAGGAGGAACATCCCGGCCGCCCGCAGGACGCAGCCCTGCATTCGGCGGTCGGGATGAGGTTAAAAACTACAACCTGTCCCGCAAAAAACAATCCCTTATGTTGTCTCATATAGAGATGAGCGAACTTCAAAAATTAGTTCAGCATTCGGGTTGGGGTAATCGCCGCATCCCATTATGGATTCCACTACCGCGGACTATCCCGGCATATGGAATCCATAAGGGGTGGCTTCACGAACCCGAACTTTGGAAAAGCCGAAGGACCTGGGGTGACGTCACCATCATGTGATCAGTGCAGGGGGCGTCGCTCAGCACTGGATTTGATCCAGTGCTGAGCCACGCCCCCTGCACTGATCACATGACGGTGACGTCTCCCCGGGTCCTTCGGCTTTTCCAAAGTTCGGGTTCGTTGAAGCCGCCCCTTATGGATTCCATATGCCGGGATAGTCCGCGGTAGTGGAATCCATAACGGGATGCGGCGATTACCCGAATGCCGAACTAATTTTTGAAGTTCGCTCATCTCTAGTCTCATAGACAGAAAAATAAAAAAAAGTTAATGCTCTTGGTAGGTGACAATAAAAAAATTTAAACATTCGCTTTGTCAGCAAGACCCAAAACAGGCTGATCACTAAGTAGTTAATTTAGTGTTTTGCCACGCATGTTTATATGCCATGACAAGACATAAACACTAATATACAACATTAAAAGATTATATCTCTGTAATCCATGAATAAATATACAAGATTAAAAACAAAACAGAATGTTATATCTATTAAGCTAGCAAAAAAGTATGATCTAGAATTAACCTTTCACAGATACTTAATTAAATAGCCTAATGAAGACTTCCGTTCTCCAGTGGGGTTTTCTTTTCACATAAGAATCCCTCAATCAAACATCCTGAAATAATAATTATCAGAAGGTGATTTAACAGCACGCTGGGAAATAATTCATTTGAAGGAAGAATAGCTTCTTTATTGTTCAGGACAAGCAGAAGATACTTAAAGGAATACTTCATGTGAAAAAAGTAAGCATTTTATATAAGAAAGGTTTGATGTGCTGCATATTTCAGCTAATATATATACACAGCACATATGCAATAGCATGGAGTCATAAAATTGTCATAAAAAGCACAATATTTTAGTTTATACATTAATATTCAATTCAATAATCAAGATCAGAAATAAAAATATCCTGCAGCATAGTAATTGCAACAAATCTTTTGTAGTTCTTATACTGCTATGCACTACATGCAATTTTGAAGTTAGGGTATGGCCTTTTACCCCACTCAATACCTTGTTGAACTATGACATGCTTGCTTTATGAGCTACTGAGAAGTGCAGAGACAACACAGATACATTCTTGATTTTGGAATCCTAGATAACACATAGCTGTCGTCTCAACCTAAGGCCTCTTTCACATGAACAATACGGATTGTGTCAGGGTGCATTCAAAATGTGTTCAGTGAAACTCGTACCATTTCTCAAGCAAGTTCAGTCAGTTTTTTCTTCAATTGCGTTTTCGTTTTTTCCTTAGGACTTACAAACAACATTTCCTAGCAACCATCAGTGAATAACGCATTGCATCTGGACTGCATCCGGATTGGATCCGGATGCAATGTGTCTTTCACTGAAGCCCCATTCACTTTTATGGGGACACTACTGCGTCAAAAACGCAGAATATAGAACATGCTGCGATTCTCACACATAAATAACATGTGAAAACCAACGCTCATAAGCACAGACCTATTGAAATAAATGGGTCAGGATTCAGTGCGGGTGCCTCTTTCACTCACTTGTGTGAAAAAGGTATAAGGGAGTAACCACACAGTCAGGTTTCTGTATCCAGTTTTGAAAGCCAAAATCAGGAGTGGATTATAATAGGAGAGAAAGTATAAAGAACAGACACAACGTCTCCTCTCTTTTAAATCCACTCCTGGTTTTGGCTTCCAAAACTGCATGCAGAAACCTGACCATGTGGTTGTAACAGCTATCTGATAACTGGGATTCCAAATTTGGAATGTATCAGTGTTGTTTGTGCACTTCTCAGAAGTCCATAAAGCAGGCATATCATAGTTCAACAAGGTATTGAGCAGGGTAATTTTCCTCTATATGGTGACAATGACTTCTGTAAGTTTCTGGATATTACTACTTTATGCCTGTGTCTTGAAAGGCCTACATTGTAAGCACTATCCAATCCAATACTGCACTTTTTCTAAGCAGTAGTATAGAATTTATATTACTCATCAAATGCTTCCATTAAAGTGACAGGTGCCCTGCCCCCTCATCCCCACCCACACCCATAACAGATGTGCTCCCTCCCCTTTCCTACAGCTTTAACCCTTTGCATATGATGTGCTATTACATTTTCCCTGGGTTCACACCTGAGCGTTTCTGAGACGCGTGTTTTACGCGCGTTTTTGTTGTGCGTATTACAGCGCGTTTTTGCAAATAGGAAACGCGCATCATACGCATGTTCGTGACTCTGAAGACCAATTGAAAAAGGCATATCTACACTTTAACGCGCGTTCCCATTAAAGTCTATGGGTGCAAACGCGTGACAAAACGCCCCAAAGAAGCCCAAGAACTTCTTTGAGCGTAGGGCGTTTTACAGCGCGTTCAAACGCGCTGTAAAACGCTCAGGTGAGAACCATGCCCATAGGGAAACATGAGTTTTCTCCTGTTGAGCGTTTTACAGCGCGTTCGAACGCGCTGTAAAACGCGCAAGTGTGAACTGAGGGTAAGAGCATGCCAAACGCTACTCCACCCTCACTTTTCTACCTCATCTCGTTTCCTGAGCTCCTAGAGAGATCTTAGCTCGTTCATCAGGTAATCAGAGACACTTTTACACTGCCAGATATGCGTTCCTATGAACATTCGTTACAGATTATCTTGCAGATTCTCTGCCCGTTTAACCACTTAAAGACTCAGACCTATTTTACCTTAAGGACCCGGCCATTTTTTGTAAATCTGACCAGTGTCACTTTATGTGGTGATAACTTTTAAACTCTTTTACTTATGCAGGCTATTCTGAGAATGTTTTTTTTTTCGTCACATATTGTACTTCATGACAGTGGTAAAATGGAGTCGAAAAAATTATTTATAAAAAAATACCAAATTTACCAAAAATTCAGAAAAATTTGCAATTTTCACAGTTTCAATTTCTCTACTTCTATAATACATAGTAATACCGCCAAAAAAAGTTATTGATTTACATTCCCCATATGTCTACTTCATGTATCAATCATTTTGGGAATGCCATTTCATTTCTTGGGGACGTTACAAGGCTTAGAGGTTTAGAAGCAAACCTTGAAACTTTTCAGAAATGTTAGGGACCAGTTCAGGTCTGAAATCACTTTGTGAGGCTTACATAATAAAAACCACCAAAAAATGACCCTATTCTAGAAACTACTCCCCTCAAGATATTCAAAACTGATTTTACAAACGTCGCTAACCCTTTAGGTTTTCCACAAGAGTTAATGGCAAATGGAGATAAAATTTTAGAATTTCGATTTTTTTGGGAAAATTTTCCATTTTAATCCATTTTTTCCAGTAACAAAGCAAGGGTTAACAGCCAAACAAAACTCAATATTTATTGCCCTGATTCTGTAGTTTGCAGAAACACCCCATATGTGGTCATAAACTGCTGTATGGCCAAACGGCAGGGCACAGAAGGAAGGGAACGCCATATGGTTTTTGGAAGGCGGATTTTGCTGGACTGGTTTTTTGATACCATGTGCCATTTAAAGCCCCATCATGCACCCCTAGAGTAGAAACTCCATAAAAGTGACTCCATCCAAGAAACTACACCCCTTTCAGTTTTTCATAACAAAGCATTTTTGAAAAAACTATTTTTTTAGTGTCTCCACATTCTGAAAGCCATATTTTTTTAATTTTTTGGGCGACTGTCTTATATAGGGGCTCATTTTTTGCGAGATGAGATGACGGTTTGATTGGCACTATCTTGGGGTGCATATTACATTTTGGTCGCTTGCTATTACACTTTTTGTGATGTAAGGTGACAAAAATGGCTTTTGATACGGTATTTATATAATTTTTTTTGCTGTGTAAACCTGAGGGGTTAGATCATGTGTTACTTTTATAGAGCATGTTTTTATGGACGTGGCGATACCTAATATGTATACTTTTTATTTATTTATTTATGTAAGTTCTACACAATGATATCATTTTTAAAACAAAAAAAGTCATGTTTTAATGTCTCCATAGTCTGAGATCCATATTTTTTTTTATTTTTTTGGGAAATTGTCCTATGTGGGGTATCATTTTTTGCGGGATGAGATGGCGGTTTGATTGGCACTATTTGAGTGCATATAACTTTTTGATCACTTGCTATTACAGTTTTTCTAATGTGAGGTGACAAAAATGTTTTTTTTACATTGTTTTCATTTTTTATTTTTTACGGTATTTACCTGTGGGGTTAGATAATGTGATATTTTTATACAGCAGGTTTTTACGGACACAGCGATACCTTATATGTATACTGGTTTTTATTTATTTTACTTTAACACAATAACAGCATTTTAGAAAAAAATAATAATGTTTTAGTGTCTCCATAGTCTGAGAGCAATATTTTTTTACTTTTTGGGGTGATTGTCCTATGTAGGGGCTCCTTTTTTTGCGGGATGAGATGGCGGTTTGATTGGTACTATTTAGAGAGACATATGCCTTTTTGATCGCTTGGTATTACACTTTTTGCGATGTAAGGTGACCAAAAATGGCTTTTTTTACACCATTTTATATATATTTTTTACAGATTTTACTTGAGAGGTTAGGTCATGTGATATTTTTATAGAGCAAGTGTAGTGTATTTAATTTTTTTAATTTTTATTCAGTGATTTCAGTGATTCAGTGTTTTTATTCAGTGATTAATTTATTTATTTTTTTAATCTTTTTTAACTTTTTTAATTTTTTTTTTTACCCAGACCCACTTGGTTCTTGAAGATCCAGTGGGTCTGATGTCAGTATAATACAGTACAGTACACTATATAGTGAACTGTACTGTATTTTTAACTTTTCAATAGTCTGATCAGACTTACAGTACTATGGCAAGCAGGGAGCCTCTGAAAGCGTCCTGCTGCCATGGTAACGATCACCGCTGCCAGAACAGAGCAGCGGGTGATGGGGAGGGAGGGGAGCTCCCTCCCTCTGTGATCTCATCAAGAATTGGGGGCTGCAAGGGCACAGCAGCCCCCGATGGGAGAGGAGCTCCCTCCCTGTTAACCCCTTTCATACAGTGGTATGTACGGACCGCGACATGGAAGGGGTTAAACTGCTGACATCTGCAGCACAGATGTCAGCAGTTTTTAGCAGAGTGTCATCAATGTGCTAAAACCACTATGCCACCAATGATTATTACAGAGGAGGCGGGCGGGGGATCGCAACCATCCCCCGTGCACCCCTGCCGCCACAATAAGATTGGGGGCTGCAGGGGGGTTACAATTCAACAACAGCTTAGGCACGTTGTAAGTCTCTGATCCCTGCAGTCACAGACCGCGGGGATCAGAGACCGCAGAAAGCGCTGCAAACCGAACTGAATTGGCCTTCGGTTTGCTGCGATTGCCGATATGGGACCCACAGGACCCCCCTGGGCATTGTAACAAGGTACCTGCTGAATGATTTCAGCAGGTACCTTGTTTCGATCACTGCCGGCTGAGCAGCAGTGATCGGAAATACTCATGACATACTGGTACGTCATGGGTCCTTAAGGACTAAGGAATCATGATGTACCGGTACCTCATGCGTCTCTAAGGAGTTAAAGGGCACTTTAACATATTAAATAAACAATAGCAACAAACTTGGAATTGACACTTAGCACAACTCTAGCCATTTAAATTAAAGTTGAAGCTTGCTGCAACTGTTTATATAATGTGCTATGACTGTCAAGTTAGACATGATCACATCGATAAATACAGTGACAGTCAAGTATATAGTTTTGAAGACTTTATTGTAGCGTTATTCTTTTGTATCAGTTTTCACAAAGAGGTGTGCATTGTTGCTTAAAAATAGAGCGAAATGAATCAGACAAAGTGGAATTTGATCCGAATTTCAGGAAGAATTTGATTCGCAACAGATGTGATTTTTCTCGTGCTTCATATTAATGAATCGCAATTTTTCTTAAAATGGCGGCCACAAGTGTAAGGACTGAGGACATGGGGCAAGGAACTCTGGGAAAGCAGGATCACCAAGACTGACATGCATGAATGCAGCCAATCAGCAGCAAGCCAGCTCTGTGATGTCAAACAGCCCTAAAAATACAGCAGCCATTTTAGATTCTGCTGGTTTCCAGCGTTCTGAGTGCAGGGACAGACGTGAGAAGGCACTAGTGACAGCAATTGGAAAAAGCTAATTGTGAAAAAACCACCTGAAAAAGAGATTTATATGTGCAGGGAAAGGATAGAGAGGAATCTAATCATAGCATCTTAGTACAGGGAGAGACGTCAGAAGGCACAAGGGAGAGTGCTAGAAAAGCGATTTACAACTGCAGGGAAAGATAATTTGTGGATCCAAATAGCCATTATTCAGCTCTGTCATTCCAGCAATTTGTTATTGGGATGCAAATGCTATGTTGAAAAGTCTTTAGTGGCTTATATCTGTTGAAAAAGAAAAATATATACGCAGTTGACTTCTGCATATATATGTGGTGATTTGAAAGCGTTTAGTGGTGTATTTCAGTACTACAAGAAAAATTTATACACAGTTCACTGTTGCAGTTATTTGGGGTTAAAAGTGTTTAGTGACGTGTTTCTGTACTACAAGAAAAATATATACGCAGTTCACTGTTGCTGTTATATGCGGTAAAAGCGTTTAGTGGCCTATTACATTACAAAAAGAAAAATATATTTGCAGTTTACTTCTGCAGCTATATGAGGTGAAAGCGTTTAGTAACGTATTTCTGTACTACAAGAAAAATATATACGAAGTTTACTGTTGCTGTTATTTGCGGTAAATGCATTTAGTGACTTATTTAATTACAAAAAGAAAAATATATACGCAAATCACTTCACCAGTTATTTGGGGTTAAAAGCGTTTAGTGACGTATTTCTGTACTACAATAAAAATATATACGCAGTTCACTACAAAAAGAAAAATATATTTGTTGCTTTTAGGGGTGTTTTATGACAGAGGCCTAAATGTTTCTGGCGCAGGCAGAGGTCGCAGCAGAGTAAGGGGGTGTGGCAGCAGGAGTTGCAGCGAGAGGCCTGAGCTCCCGATGTCATCTAGCGGTCATATCTTGATCAGCAACCCAGTGGTTCTTGACTGGTTAACTCGGTCATCCACTTCATCCCAAGTGACATCAGACACCCCCAGCCAACAGTCGGTGGGTTCGTTAGACACAACCCTTAGTTGGCATGGCCCGGGAGTAGGCCCTGTGCCCTCACCTGTTTTCAACTTGCCTATGTCCTTATCTGTCACCATGAAAAGTAGTATATGCTGTAGGCTCAGCTCCACTTTTCAGTGAGAAAGAACTACTAGAGGACAGTCAGCAGCTACTGCCCAGCCAAGATCTGGAGGAGACAGCCACTGCTTTCTCAGCTAGGAAGGCAAGTAGTGATGAGGAGAGTGGCGTGGGTGGTGGTGTTGCAAATAGTCAGGCTCCTGACCAAGATGCTGTTGAGGAGGACAACAGTAACATGCAGACACTACTCGATGATGATGAACCCGATCGCATTTAGGAGCTGAGTGCAGAAGGGTCTTTATCATCAACAGGGTGGCAGCATGCCCGTGAGGCAGCAGCGGAGCCAGCAAGGTGGTAGCAAGGCTGGGAGTCAGCAGGGTGGCAGCAGTGGGAGGTCAGGAGCAAAATGTGCCCGGGGTAGACCACCTGCTATGCAGCAGCCTACCTGCCTGGGAAGTAGTGGTGCAGGAGTTCACGGAGGCAGCGGCGGTAGAGGTCAGTCAGTGTGGACTGTTGGGGGGAAAATCATCTACTCGGCGGTGTGGCAGTTTTTTTTCTCAAACCGCCAGAGTAGTTGAACATGGCTATATGTCAAACCTGTGGGCAGAAGGTGAAGCATGGCCAGGGTGCCAATGTTGGCACTACGGCCCTGCGTCACCATATCCAGCGTCGCCATACAGTGGCCTGGGAGAACCGTGGCTCCGATGTGGTGGTCCAGCGTGCCGCAGCAACCACTGCATCACCCAGTGGCATACACACGGTTTCAGGCAGTCAAGGCTCCACCACCTCAGCCGAAGAGAGCTGTCTTTCATTCCCATCTTCTGCTGGTCCAGATGCTCTTGCTCCTCCTGCTCCTCATCAATCATTACATCAGCAATCGATCACTGAAGCGATTGCCAAGAGGCAGCAGTATGCATGCACGTATCCAACCGAGCAGAAGATGAACGTGCTACTGTCCAAGTTGCTGGTGCTTCAGTCCCTCCCTTTCCAAGTGGTGGACTCTGCACCTTTCAGAGAAATGATGGCTTGTGCCAAGCTGAGGTGGAGAGTCCCAAGCAGTCATTTCTTTGCCAAAAAGGCAGTACCAGCCTGCACAAATATGTAGAACAGAGGGTGGGCCAGTCCTTGAGCCTGTCAGTGTCTGCCAAAGTGCACGGCAGTGCCGACGTGTGTAGCTGTAACTACGGTCAGGGACAGTACATTTCCTTTATGGCCCACTAGGTTAATGTGCTTCCTGCAGAGCCACACCAGCAACTTGGCCAGGTCACGCCGCTTCTGCCTCCACGTTATCATGCCATTGGTCCAGCGACAATATGCGCTTCTGTCTCCTCATCCTTCACCATGTCCTCAGCCTTCACTGCATGAACAAGTCACAGTGCCACTCCATCATACCACATGTGCAGGGCACGGCGGTGTCACACTGTTCTGCACCTCATTTCCCCTAGGCCAGGCATCCTCAAACTGCGGCCCTCCAGATGTTGTAAAACTACAATTCTCACTATGCCCTGCTGTAGCGTGATAGCTATAGGTTGTCTGGACATGCTGGGAGTTGTAGTTTTACAACATTTGGAGGGCCGCAGTTTGAGGATGCCTGCCCAAGGCGAACGGAGTCACACAGGGGAAGAACTGCTCCGTGTGATTAATCAAGAAATCCAATCCTGGCTTTCTCCGCGACAACTGAAAATTGGAACCATGGTGACTGATAACGGGAAGAACATTGTGTCGCCGCTGCGTCAAGGAAGGCTAAGCCATGCGCCCTGCATGGCAAAAGTGTTCAATGTGGTTGTCAAGCGGTTCTTGAAGTCTTCCACCCATCTGCAAGACATCCTAAAAATTGCCAAAAACCTTTGCATGCGGCAGAACGGCATCCCCCAACATAGGCTGATAGGCGACGTTTCCACCTGTTGGAATTCCACCCTCCATATGCTGGAACGACAATACCCACAGAGAAAGACCATCAACAATTTCTTTATGATGCAAGGGGATAGGAGTACTCCCCTGTGTAACTTTAATGTCAGCCAGTGGCAGCTCATGCGTGACACCTGACATTTGCTTAGGTCCTTTGAGGACGCCGCATTATTTGTCATTCGCCAGGACTAAGGGATGAATGACGTCATTCCACTGCTTCATATCCAGGAACAGATGGTGGTAACAATGGCTGGTAAGGGGACTGGAGACGTGGCGCTTAGATCTCACGGCCACATGAGCTCTGTGGGGTATGAACTGGAAGAGGAGGAGGAGGGGGAGGAGGACATTGGAGAACAGGAAATGTGTAGCGAAATCAGGAGAGGAGGAGCAGGAGAAGCCAGAGGAGCTACAGGGCGATGAGGAAGACGAGACAGAGGACCCAGACACACCATGGCAGTATGCAGTGGAAATGGAGGCAGGGAGTTCCTCTAAGTCACTTTCACAAATGGCCCGCTGCATGCTCGCTTGCGTAGTGACAGACAAATTGACATATTGACCCCAAGGAGAACTCGCCTGTCCACCAAAAATGTGGAGAGACTGACCTTTGTCAAAATGAATCAGGTGTGGATCATCCAGAATTTCCACCCACCAATTCCTGATACATCTGATTGGAACATCCATGCCGCCTCATACAATTCTTGAAAAAAGAGACCGGTTTCTTCTGGCTACCTACTTCAGCTACTACTCTGATGCTGCCACCCACCTGATGCTAAGTGCTCCTTCTTTCACCCACCATCGTCAGCGGGTACTGGTATTGCCGCCCACCACCCCACTCTGTCACCGGGTCACTTTGTGGTATCCTGAAGCTGCTGCCGCCATCTCCACACTATGTCACCTTGCCACTCTATTTTATCCTGATGCTGCTAATGCTGCTGCCATCTCTACCCTATGTCACTTTGCCATTTTGTGGTATCCTTATGTTGCTTCTGCTATCTCCACACTATGTCACCTTCCTGCTCTGTGTTATCCTGATGCTGCTGCTGCCACCATCTCAAAACTATGTCACCTTGCCATTTTGTAGTCTCCTGCTGCTGCTGCTGCAATCTCAACACTATGTCACCATGCCATTTTGTGGACTTCTGATGCTGCTGCTGCCATCTCCACACTATGTCACCTTGCCACTCTGTGGTATCCTGATGCTGCTGCCGCCATCTCCACACTATGTCACCTTGTCATTTTGTGGTCTCCTTAATGCTGCTGCTGCCATAAACACACTATGTCTCTTTGCCACTCTGTGGTAACCTGATGCTGCTGCAACCGCCAGACTCGGTCATTATGCCAATTTGTTAAAGAAATATATCACCAGTCCGTCAGAGATCTATGCTGCATCAGTTCAAAGACAAAGTAGATCGGGACCGCGCGTTATGATAGAAGATCACAGAGCGGTTTTTCAACCTTAACCTTTATACCAAGGGCCCGAGGTCTGCAGATATCCACTGTTTCGGGGTATCCTGCAACTGGTTAAGGAAATAACAATAGTGAAGTACCGTCTAGTACCTAGCCCCTTTGGAATAGGTTATACTTAAAGGTTAGATAGCGCACAGACATATCCAATATAACCACAGACTCCAAATCTCCTCTTCCCTGGGAAGGAATGTCGATCCTCCTCACCATAGTCTGCAAATGATAATGGCTCCTACTATAGTAAAGTTACGCATGGTTGAGTGAAAATTCATTTATTAAATACTCACAAACAAACTCTTGGTAAAAGACACAAAGTAAAACCTCCCAGCATCTTAGATTCCGCCCGACCCGGGTTTCGCTCCTGGAGCTTCGTCAGGGGCTTACGTCATTCTTTCCCTCCCCCATCCTTTTAAATCGCACCTTGCATCTACACACACCTGTTGCATCAACCATTTTTTCATTAGATCTCCACATGATTTAAAAACAATGGGATACTGCCTAACCATAGAAAAAATGGTTTTGCGATTACAACTTAGCAGTGCACTGCTATCTTACATATTAGGCTAGAATTAACGAATATGGAATATAGCAGCAGTGCTAAGTAGAAATCGCAATGCGATTACTCCAAGTTATATTAATCGCATTGCGATTTCAACTTAGAACTGGGTTTATAATGGGTCAGCTTGCTAGAATTAACGAAGTTAACGAATATGGAATATATTATAGCAGTGCTAATTGAAATCGCAATGCGATTAATGTAACTTGGAGTAATCGCATTGCGATTTCTACTTAGCACTGCTGCTATATTCCATATTCGTTAATTCTAGCCTAATATGTAAGATAGCAGTGTACTGCTAAGTTGTAATCGCAATGCAATTAATATAACTTGAATTAATCGCATTGCGATTTCAACGTAATTCTCAAATCCGACAGTACATTTTAGTATATTGAGACGTTCCCATGGTGATGGGGACGCTCAATGAGCACGGAAGTCGGCAGAAGCGGCAACGGGCACTGACTGGAGCAGCCAGGAAGCCAGAAATCCTCAGGACAGCTAAGAACTACTTTTGGGAAGTAGGAAAGAAAAAAATATAACTAAAAAAAAACCCGAATATTCGAAATAGCGAATTTATAGCGCTATATTCGAAATATTCGCAAATTAGTGAAGTGCCGAAATTCGCAATAAAAATTCGCTATTCGAAAATTCGCGCTCAACACTACTTTCTATATCTCACCTAGTTAGCTACTCACCTTCTATGAGATAAACTGCATGACACATAAGTTGGTATTTTCTATGCTAGGTTCATAGCTTCACTAGTATTCGCACCCCCTTATCCTCTCTCAGTTGAAGAATTGTTTTTTATACTACCCTTGGTGCTCTTGCTTCCCCTCCCCTATACCTTCCCTTCCATGCCTCCCTATCCTCTCTTCTTACCTTTCACCCTCCCACTTCCCCATCTCCCCCTAACCCTCTCCACCTTCTCTTATCCCATCTTTACCCCACTAAGTTAACTGTTGCCCTGTATGCCCATTTAGTCTCGGTTCAGGCCTCTAACTAGCTCTACCTTATATTAACGCTTCCTAGGCCTACCAACCCATCTCCTTCAGAGAAGCCGTTTTCCCCGACTGGTGTTTCTCACTATCCCCCCTACATATATGGGCACTTTTGTGCCTGTTTTATCTCATATGCCGTTTTTTCATTTTTGGTATTTTCTTTCTGTCTAAGTTTTATTGGTCCACACACGGGTTAACCACCTATCATCTGAGACGGGTCACTCAACTCTGTAACCGGCTGCTAAGGCTCCTACCGGGTCTATTGAGAGATGAGTACTTTCCTAAATTCACTCAACCTATATGTTTATTCCAGAATGTGACTTTGCTGTCGTCCCATCCTCTGACTCTTCAAGATGGCTCTTAAGGTTGCATCACATAACGTCAAAGGCTGCAATTCTCCATCAAAGAGGAGCCAGATCTTTGGAGTTTTGAGGAGGGATGGGGCAAATGTGGTTTTCCTTCAAGAAACCCACTTTAAACTTAACCATTTCCCCAACCTTTCCTTTTCATACTACCCCACTTGGTTTCACTGTGGCTACACCTCTTCAAATTCAAAGGGAGTAAGCATTGGCTTCCAAAAAAAAAATCCCTTTCCTCCTGGTGGACCAGCTATGTGACACTGACGGGAGATATATTCTGATAAAAGGCACAATAGGTGAACAACTTTTTACATTTGTAAATGTATACTCACCTAATACAAA
Organism: Bufotes viridis; assembly: GCA_033119425.1. Classification (NCBI taxonomy): domain Eukaryota; kingdom Metazoa; phylum Chordata; class Amphibia; order Anura; family Bufonidae; genus Bufotes; species Bufotes viridis. Next base: position 143,757,011 of record CM065592.1, on the reverse strand, counting down.
TCAGACTCGCTGGCTTAAAGACGTGTTACAAATTTTCGACTCCTTTAAGGAGGGTATCACTGTTTTTGGTGGAGACTTTAACCTAGTTATGAACCCCTTTTTGGACTCCTCCTCTCATAAATCTGTGCATTCCCAGAAAGCACTTTGTTCTTTCGTTGCCATCTTGTGGATGTCTGGCGTACACTCCACCCTGATGCCAGGGACTACACATTTTTCCCCCAGGCGCATGGTTCTTACCAACGCCTGGACCACCTGTTCATTTCCAAAGATCATCTCCAGCTGTGTCCCAGAGCTGATATAGGCTCTATTGTAGTATTTGATCATGCTCCAATTTATATTCAGATTCTGACGCCCCCGAACCAATGCCCCACTAAACATTGGCGGCTCAATTAACAGCTACTGAGTCTCCCAGATACTAAATCACGTTTGAGCCGCTCCTTAGTGGATTTTTTCTCTGTCAACTGCACCTCTGACATCTCCAAACACACTATCTGGGACACCCACAAAAAATTCATTAGAGGTCATTGTATCAGTATGGGTGACCATATTAAAAAGGAGAGAAAGAAGCAAATAGATGCCCTTCACAAGAAAATAAAACTTCTAGAAAGTGTCCATAAACGTCCATAAAAATATTTGTCCGAACTGGATAGATTACAATTAGCTTCTCCTTTTTCAAATGAGAACTCTCTGGAGCCATAAAAAACTCCTCTAAAGGGAAAAGTCCAGGCCCTAATGGGCTACCCATCTTTTGCTATTCACATTTCAAGGATATACTGATCCCTCATCTCCTTCCTGTTTTTAATGAAGCTTTGCAAGGTACTCCTCTAACAAGTGACATGACCAAAGCTCACATCACATTAATTCCTAAGGAAGGAAAAGACCATACCCAATGCTCCAATTTTAGACATATTTCTCTTCTTAATATTGACTTACAGCTAATGGCCAAAATGTTAGGCCAACCGCCTAGCGAAAATCTTGCCTTCCTTGATACACAGAGACCAAGTAGGCATTATCAAAAACAGAGAAGGGAAAGACAACACTGCTAGGGTACTCAACATTCTGCACCATGTCAATAAAACAGCCCTGCCACTGACTCACGGACGCTGAGAAGGCCAGAGTTAGCTGGTCTTTTATGTACTAAGTCTTACATTGTCAGAACTATCCCGACCCTTTCATTAGGGCAGAAACACAAATTGGGGGTCAGTCAGCACGTCCCTGTCTGTAGGTGCACATTACTGTGGCACATATATATACAAACAAAAAAATTTAACAGCACTCTGCAACCAGAACTCTGCCCTGCCTCTATGACAGAAGCTGTAAGAGGTAGTTAGTGTACATTTTGATCAAAAGGTAATAAGCCCCTTTCATTAGGGCAGTTAATGCAATGTATCAACATGCTTTAGCCTCTATAGCGGTCAACGACATTCTCTCAGCCCCGTTCTGCATACGAAATGGTACCAGACAGGGATGTCCCCTTTCTCCCCTCCTCTTTGTTTTGACACTTGAACCCCTCCTGCAAACTATTCGCCTTGACAGTGACATTCAAGGCATAACCCTAGGAGATCAACAACACAAAACAGCCGCATTCGCGGATGACATACTCCTGATGGTCAGTAAACCTGAGATTGCTGGAGACCTATGGAATATCCAACTTCAAAGTGAATAACAATAAATCGCTTACGATTTCCACGGGTCTCTCCAGAACCCTGAAAAGTAGATGAAATCTAACTCTCATTTCAACTGGACATCCCCCCATCTGACCTATTTGGGAGTTAAGATCTGTACAGACCGAAACCGTCTCTTTGATTTGAATTACCTTCCCCTGCTGAAAAAACTGAAAGAAGACCTTACCTGCCTGGACCTACCTATTTTATCCTGGTTTGGGAAAAAAATATACTTATGTCGCTAATACTCCCCAAAATGACATACCTTTTACAAGTCCTCCCAATCCCAGTGCCTTCAAAATATTATGCCACTCTTTGCTCCCTCTGTAGTTCCTTCATTTGGAACCAAAAGAAGGCGAGAAGGTCATATAAAGCCCTTTCTTACCCTAAAGACAGGGGCAGAATATCACTACCTGACCCAGAGTTATATGGCTGTGCTGTTCTCCTAACGAGACTGGTGGACTGGTTGAGAACCCCCCCCACAAATCCTGGGTATCGATGGAACAAACCTTGCTGGGCTCCTCTTTTTCTGTGTCTTTCTCTTAGGGAAAAAGTCTTCTATACCACCTAAATCCAACATAGCCCCTCTTATGAAAGACACCTTCCAAGCTTGGAGTGCCATGCAGACCTCCAACTTTGGAATTCCCCTACCCTCCCCTTTAGTGACGGTGAGAGACATAATTCATTTAGCACCTCAAGCCTTAAGGGACGGAACACCGCCTAATGTGAAAATGTCCGAGACGAGAATTAGGGACCTATATCAAAATGAGGACCCTATTACTACTAAAGTTCTACAACGCCTTTTAGGGGCCCTGACCTTTCGCCTCAACTCGATATACTTTCTTAAAGCATATATGTCTCAGCATGGTCAACTAAATGCTCTCCTCCAACCTCTCGCATGGTTTGAGGGTCTCGTCTCTCAACCTACCCCTCCCATCAAATTACTCTCTCAAATATATAATAAACTCCGCACCCCCCCCCCTATTTGTTAATCCCTGATTTAGTTAGACTTTGGGAAAGAGATCTTAACAAAACCCTAGCGAGCGAGGAAATTTCCACTATGTGTATCTCTCCACACTCACTCTCGAGATGTGTGAAAATTCAGGAAAATGGATACAAGATCGCTACTCGGTGGTACAAAACCCCGGAAAAGACCTGTCTATACTCAGCCTCAGCCTCGGACACATGCTGGAGATGCTCTTCAGACAGAGGAACCTACTTCCATATTTGGTGGAGTTGTCCCAGACTCCTGTCCTGGTGGGAAGAGTTTTTTAAAATTGGAAACCAAATCTGAGGGACTAGAGTTGAGCGAACATCTGGATGTTCGGGTTCGGGATCTGGAATTGAAGTCACTGGGGACCCGAACTTTTGGGCACTAAAAAGGCTGTAAAATAGCCCAGGAAAGAGCTAGAGGGCAGCAAAAGGCAGAAAAATGTAGGTAAATCCCCTGCAAAAAAAATGTGGATAGGGAAATGACTTAAAATAAAATAAAATAAATAAAAATTAACCAATATCAATTGGCAACTTGGAGAAGGTGGAATAGGAGGTTGGGGTGGCATCAGCTAGGAATGCTATGGGAGTTGATGTTCTCATCACAGCCAAAAAGGATTCATGTCTTCCTGCAGTGCCACAGGCCTCATTCACAGACTCAGGGCCATGGCACCCGCAAAGAGGAGAGCGGTCCCATAACAGCAAAACAGGCCTCAGGTCAACCTGCAATGGAACAGGCCATTATCATTTATGTAGGCCCCTGACACCCAGACAGAGGAGAGGTAATTTGACAGTAAAAAGAGTTTAATGTCTCTCACCCAGACAGCAAGCAACTATTTTTTATTTTTATTTTTTATTTATAAATCTTTATTTTTTATTTTTTCTCCATATCAAACACTGTATCATAATAACAAGAAAATTTTGCAAATATTTCCCCCCCCCCAACCACCCCCTCAAGCATGACCGGAAAAGAAAAGAGAGAAAAAAAATAAATAAAAAAAATTACCCTCTCACCCTTTATTCATTCCACCAGTTCCATATCTTACTGAATTTTGCATTGGACCCTCTTTGTTTATACAGAATCTGTTCATACTTTTTAACTTTGTTAACTAGATTTAGCCAGGTTCGATGCTCTGGGGGATGCTGGGCGAACCACAATCTAGCAATGATGAGCCTAGCTAAAAAGGACACTTTAACCAAAAAACGAAGTTTAGAAGGCTGACAAACTATCTCAGAAAAATCACCCAAAATCCATACTCCAGGCACAAAAGGGATCTAAGTCATATTCTTCAAAATGTTTTCCCATACCGGTGAAGCAAAATTTTCAAGTGCAGTGATCCAGGCTTTTTGTCCTGGAGAATAATGTTCAGAGAAATAAAATCTAATTAAGTGTTTATAACAATGTGAGATTTTAACTTTCATATGTGTTCCTCTTTCTTGTAGTAACTTACGAAGAAAATGTGGGGCTTCTATGTTAAAAAAGTGCTTATCTGAAATAGAAGAAAGTGCAAAACATAACTGAAAGTATGGATACCATGCTACCTCACCCAGGTTTTCCTTTTGAGTAAGCTCCAGAAGAGACAAAATTTGCCCATTTTTTACCACTTGACTGAGATAGTGAATATTTTTTGTCCTCCAGTAATGGCTAACCTCCAAGTTCAAAAGAGTATGAAACCTTTTATTATGCCATATTGGAGTACAAATCAGTGATGCTGTAACTTTACACCATTTCCTAATCATCTTCCAAACTCTTATAAACAAACTAGAGAAGGAAGTATAATCTCGTAGATTCTTAGATAGATAACTAGACTCCAATAATGTAAAAAAATCTGAAAAACCTGCTTCTCTTACTAGTTTGTTACATAGGGGACTATTTTTCCAGTCATTGAAAAAACATAGCTGTGAGGCAACATAATATCCCTTAAAATACGGAAGATTTAGGCTGCTCATACAACATGGAGAAATAGTCCACCTTCAATCTCACACGTTTTCTCCCCCATAATAAGTCATTAATCATTCTTTCTATAACCTTGAAAAATTTGTCCTCAATCCAAATGGGAGAATTTCAGAGTACATAAAGCACTTGGGGAAGTACTACCATTTTAATTAAAGAGATCCTGTCTGCTCTAGTAAGCGGAATTTTCTGCCATACCTTAATTTTTTATCTAATTTTCGACAATACTGGTATCAAATTAAGCTGTATATAATCTTGAACTTTGGCGGTCACCGTAATCCCCAAGTACTTCAATGACTCAGAGAAATTCAAACCATGGACTCTGGTTTCGGTAGATAATTCGTCCAACGGTAAAAGACAAGTTTTCGCCCAGTTAACTTCCAGGCCTGAGGCCTCACTATAAGCATTAACAATCTCCATAACCCGAGGTAGTGTGTTTTCTGACTGTTGAATAAAAAACATAACATCATCGGCATATAAAGAAATTCGATCCTCTGTTCCCATAACTCCAAACCCCAACATCCTCGGATCTTGTCTAACCTTGGCCGCCAGGGGTTCAATGTAAATGTTGAAGAGGAGCGGAGAAAGAGGACATCCCTGACGGGTTCCTCTTTCCAATGGAAAGCTCCCCGTCAGCACGTCATTAATCCTCAGCCTAGCCACAGGAGATTTGTATAACAACTGTATCATCATGATAAATCTTGGGCCAAATCCCATTCTCACCATCACTATCCAAAGAAACCCCCACTCCACTCTGTCAAAGGCCTTAGTGGCATCAAGAGACAGAATGGAGCAGGAACCATCCGCCGGAGACTGAGTGTTAGCAAAAAGGCGATGTAAATTATAATGTGTACCCCTCCCAGGCATAAATCCATTTTGATCAGGATGAATAACAGACGTAATCACTTTAGAGAGTCTATTGGCAAGGACCTTGGAGAGTAATTTAACATCAGTATTTAATAAGGAAATAGGTCTATAAGACTTCAATTCTCGTTGATCTTTATCTTTTTTTGGAATCAACACTATCAGTGCTTCCACCATTGAATTGGGGAGAACACCTCCCTGCAGTGCCTGGTCAAAAACCTCCACGAGGTATGGTAAAATAATAGCCCCATATTTTCGATAGAATACGTAGGGGAGACCGTCCAGGCCCGGCGCAGAATTTCCGGATATCATTTTAAGTGCCCCCTGAATCTCCTGTAATGACACCTCCTTGTATAAAAAAGTCCTCTGGGAGTCTGATAGTACCGGAAGAGAAACAGTATCCAGATATTGATCCATAGATTTAGTAGATATGGTCTGAGTTGACCTATACACTTGGGAAAAATAGTCTAAAAAAATGGTTCTGATTCCATCCAGGTTACAAACAGGCTCTCCATCAGCTCCAAAAATTGAAGTGATACCCTTCTTTTTTTTATCCTGTTGAGCAATAATTCTAGTAAGTAATCTGCCTGGTCGGCCAGATTCTACAAAATATTTTTGCCCCTTAAAGAATAAACTATGCTGAGCTTTTTCAAAGAGGAATTCCTTTAGGACAAGATTTGCTTTCTGCATCTCCTCCCTATGGCACTCTAGATGATGTACAGTAAATTGTTCCGTTGCCTGAGTCGCCCTCTTAACCAATTCCTCCTCCCTTTTCCCAAAGCCCCTCCTCATTGCCGTAATGTCACTCATGAGAACCCCCCTCATATAGGCTTTCAAGGCGTCCCAAACCGAGTTGATGTTAGCAGAGGGATAATTAATTTCCCAAAAAGTAGAAATAAGTTGTTTAATGGAATCCTGATTCTCAATATTAATAAGCCAATATGGGTTCAGCTTAAAAAAGGACCTCGAGCTGACATTCTGTTCCCCAGGGGTTAAATCTATTAAGAGAGGGGAATGATCTGAGACTGTTCTGACCCCATATCGGATCGCTTTTATGTTCTTTAAATTACCTCTATTCGTCAGGGCCAGATTAATTCTGGACATTGCCCTCCCTCCTTTTCTAACACATGAGTATACCTGTTTCCCCTTTCCATAATGCTCCCATATATCCACCAGGCCCGTCTCTTGACAAAACTGAAATAGGGGGGAGGCCTTCACATACCTCCCCAGATCTACATCCATTGATAGTCTATCCCTATTAGGATCCATAACTGCATTAAAATCTCCCATTAAGACGATCTGGCACTCTGGTCTCCGTTCCATAAATGACAAAAGAGCATTCAGGGGCTGTATAGAAAAGGGCGGAGGTATATAAAAAAAGGCAAGTATATACGGCTGACCACAAAGTCTACCATACAGGAAGATAAATCTTCTCTGGCTGTCAATTTTAGAATCAATTAAACTAAAATCAATCGCACGGTGGATCAAAACCGAAACTCCTCTTGAGGAACCATTAAATGTTGAATGGTATTTCTGAGAAGACCATCCCATTCCCAGACAGGAAACTGTGGTGTCTGTAAGATGAGTTTCAACTAAACAAATTACGGCAGGGAGGTGTCTCCTCACTGCATCGATAACTGCTTGTCTTTTTAACCTCTCTCCAAGGCCCCTTACATTCCATGATACAATCTTAACTGGCATTGCTTATAAATGAGAGAGAAAAAAACAACAAAAAAAAAAACGCGGCATGCTTGAACCCTCCCGCTCCCCTCCCCCCTCCCTCTAATGGGCTACCCGGATTCTCCATTAAACCTCTCAACCTTGGCCACTACTCCTCCCCCAGACATCCAACCCCCCCCCCCCGAAGTCCCCCCTTTAGTAAAGATTAACGAATAGTCATATGCCAACTCGGTCTAACCAATCCATAGCTTGATCCGGATTCTCAAAGAAGTGGGAAGTTCCATCAAAAATTACTCTCAATTTAGCCGGATATAAAAGAGAGTACTTAATGTCTTTAGAAGCTAGACGCTTCTTAATTTAAAAAAAAACCCTTCTCTTTTCTTGTGTCTCTCGAGCAAAATCCGGAAACAAGGATAATTTATTACCCTGATATATAATAGGAGAGCATTCTATAGCTCTTTTAAGGATAACGTCTCTATCTATAGATGATAGTAGTTTAATCAAGATTGACCGTGGTGGTTTTCCTGGTATTATCTTTCCTCCTGGAACTCGATGGGCCCTCTCCATCTGAAACAGCGGGGAAAAGTATTCACTGCCCAGATTTTCAAATATCAGGGATTCTAGCTGATCCATTAATTGCTGACCCTCCATGCCCTCTGGGAATCCAACAACTCGTATATTATATCGCCTAGATCTATTTTCTAGGTCAACGAGCTTAGCTTGAAGACGTTCATTTTCAGAGGCAAGTGACAAGGTTTTTACTTGTAATTTTATAATATCTGCCTGCAGATGATTGACTGTTTTCTCCATATTATGGACCCGCTCTCGGATTTTCGCCAAATCATCCCGAATCAATGATATATCGCTCTGTACTGACCCCAACTGGGTCGCCATATTTTGCATCAACGCTCCATTATTTTTGACGGTTAATAGAATTTCTTCCATAACTGCTGGGTCTACCTTCGAGCGACTAGAAGATTCTTCCTCGCCACCTTCCATATCCGCATCCACATGCTCAACCTCAGAGGGATCATCTGGAGAGGAAATATTAACATTCATTTTTATAGCTCTCCCTTTAAATATACCTTTTTCCTTAACACCAGGTGATTTCAAAAAGTGCTCAATCTTCCCCGCTTCAGTTGATTTTACTCCTTGCCTAATTGCAGAAGAGTCTATTGACCGGCGTTTAGGTGCCATTTTATTTATTTTTTCTCTTTCTTCCCCTCAACTTCCCCCCCCCCCTTCTTCTCCTTTCTTTTATTTTAATTTTCTTTCTTTTCCTTTAATCTTCCCCTCGTCTTTCTTAGCTTCTTTTTATTCCTTCTCACCAAATTTTTTATTTTATTTTTTATATATATTTTTTTTCCTCCCCCTCCTTCTTTCTTTTCTCTTTTTTTTTTTTTATATGCTTCTCCTTTTTTTTTTGTGCTTATTCTTTTCTCTTTACTTTTCCTTCTTTCCTTTCCTTCTTTTCCCCCTCCTTTCTCCCCTTCTTTTTTTTTTTTCTTTTTTTTTTTTCCTTCTTTCCGCAGTTCCCCTTTAATTTATTTTATGACTATTATATTTTTTTTCCCATTTATTTATGTGGCTGCACATGCAGCTTGCTTTTAACTTAGCCAAGTGGACTAGAAAGTCTATTAAATGAAGTCAGCATATGCTGGAAAGTCTATTGAGTGGAGCTAGCGTGTGCTAAAACAAACACTGTACAAAAAATACAAAAAAAAAAAATTTGCACCGTTCGGTGCTCTCACGTGTCCATCCAAAGAGTTCCCATACGCTCTATACAGCAGGAGGTCCAAGAAGGCAAACGGGGGGGAAAACGTCCACAGCAAATCCACAGAAGATCGGGACAGCAAGCAATTAAACGAAATATAGGCCACTGACACCCAGACAATGGGGCGGTCATTAGACAGTAAAAAGAGTTTAATATCTCCGACCAAGACAACAAATGATTCAACGACATATAGGTCCCTGACACCCAGACAATGGGGCGGTCATTAGACAGTAAAAAGTGTTAAATGTCTGCCACCAGGACAGCAAGCAAGTATGTGAAATTTAGGCCCCTGACACCCACACAATGGGGCGGTCATTAGACAGCAAAAAAAGTTAAATGTCTGCCACCAAGACAGCAAGCAATTAAACGAAATTTAGGCCCCTGACACCCAGACAATGGGGAGGTCATTTTGCAGTAAAAAGAGTTAAATGTCTGCCACCAAGACAGCAAGCAAGTATGTGAAAGTTAGGCCCCTGACACCCAGACAGAGGAGAGAGGTCCCATAGCAGCAAAAGAGGCATCATGTCACCCACCAACGGAGAAGGCCACTTTTAGTTATTTAGGCCCCAGCACCCAGACAGAGGAGAGAGGTCCCATAGCAGAGAATCAGGCTTCATGTCACCCACCACTGGAACAGGCCACTTGAATATTTGATCTAGTGCTGAGCCTCGCCCCCTGCACTGATCACATGATGGTGACGTCACCCCAGGTCCTTCGGCTTTTCCAAAGTTCGGGTTCGTGGAAGCAGCCCCTTATGGATTCCATATGCCGGGATAGTCCGCGGTAGTGAAATCCATAACGGGATGCGGCGATTACCCCAACTCGAATGCCGAACGCCGAACAAATTTTTGAAGTTCGCTCATCTCTATTAGGGAATAGTAAAGTTTAGATTTTTCAGGGCAGCGTGTAGTTTAGGTTAGTTAGTGATATAGTATAGTGTAGGGTCTATCTGTCTGTTTTGTCTGCGAGTTAGTGTCCATCCAGTTAGTGTACTAGTTTTATATTTTTTCCATTATTTGTTAATTTAAAAAAGTCTTTTAGTCTCTGTGTGTCAGTAGTGTCTGTGTCAGGTTAAAAAAAAAAAAAAAAAAGTTTTAAAGTTTTACGTGTTTTATGTTTAGTGCAGTTTTGTCAGTCCTCCGTTAAAAAAATAAAAGTTTTTTAGTCTCTTTGTGTCTGTTAGTTTAGTCTTAAGTTAAAAAAAAAAAAAATTGATAGCTTTACGTGTTTACTGTTTAGTGTCGTGTGTTACAGTTTACGTCCTTTTCATTTTTCACCCATCATCCCCACCCCAATAAAGTTTTTCCCTAATCCCCAGCATGAGTGTACAAGGCCGTGCAAGCAGCCGTGAATGTAGTTGGGGTAACAGGGGAGTTGGTTCCCGCGCTGGACCACTCCCAGCACGGTTCCGCTCCTCAAGCCACGGACAGGCATGCGCAGGTGGCAGGGGTGTCCACCTGATCCGTGACTTTTTCACAAGTGGCAGCCGGCCCATTACTTCCCAGGATACAGAGGCTGTCTTTGCTCTTGTAGCCGATGTTAGTGCCACGGAGTCCTCTGCCCCGGCTGCCAACAACTGCAGCACTCCGCCTCCTGTAGAACCAACCCCCAGCTCACAAGAATTGTCCCCTCTCATGTTCGAAGACTTTGAGACTGAGAGGGACATCTTGGGGGAGGCAATGCAGGAGGCAGAAATACTGTTCTGCCCTGAGGATGGGCAGGACCTGTTGGAAGGGATGGGGGATGGGGAGGAGGAGGGGCCTATAAATCCCCTTGTGAAATCCCTTCCAACTGGTGCGGGTGGTGTTAGCCACACAACCCCTGCACCTATTTAGACCCAGGCGTCAGCGAGGGGACAGCGGTCAGGGGCTCCATGTCAGCTGTTCCCGTCAGTCCACCACAGGTTGGCCCTGGGTCTGACATATCAGGGGACGAAGAGGAGGGTGACCCAGAATGGGTTCCACCTTCTTTTGTCAGGTGACGGCAGCACCAATGAAGGTACGCACCCGAGGCAAATGGTGCGCCAGGTCACCAGGGAGCCCAGTGTCAGGGGCTCCACTGGTAATGGCAGCAGGAGTAGGCAGCAGCAGCCAGCTCCACCTGTGCACACAGAGCCCGAAAAGGCGCAATCCAGCGAAGAGGAGGGTGACCCAGAATGGGTGCCACCTCCTTTGTCAGGTGACGGCAGCACCAATGAAGGTACGCACCCGAGGCAAATGGTGCGCCAGGTCACCAGGGAGCCCAGTGTCAGGGGCTCCACTGGTAATGGCAGCAGGAGTAGGCAGCAGCAGCCAGCTCCACCTGTGCACACAGAGCCCGAACAGGCGCAAGCCAGCACCACCCCATCTGACAGGAGGTCGGCGCGGAAGTCGCCTGTTTGGGCTTACTTCACCCTGGCAGCAGATGATGTCACAGTTTGCATTTGTAAGCTTTGCTATGCCAGGGTGAGGAGAGGGAGATCTATGGCTCGGCTGGGTACCAGGGCCCTCAACCAGCACATCCGAGTCAACCACTGGTGGGAGTGGGAACAGATGCGGGGTGGTCAAAGCAGCAGCGCCACCAGCAGTGTGCAGGAGACAGCAGCTCCTGCCACTGTACTGCAGCCACCCCAACCCCTTCCACCAACTCATTCCCACTCCCACTCTCCCTCTAATAGAGGTACTGGTACCGTCAGCCATACCTCTGCCTCCACTGCACCCTCCTCTGCCGTCCAGCACCAGCCATCTATTGCAGATGCATTTGAACGCACCGCGCCCTACGCCCCCGGGGACCGTCGCATGCGTTCACTCAATGGGCTCCTGGCAAGGGTTATCGCCAAACATCTGCTGCCTTACAATCTGGTGGATAGCAATCCATTTAGGCAGATGTTGGAGCAGGCCCAACCCAGATGGCGTGTCCCCAGCCGCCATTACTTTGCCAGGACCGGCGTCCCTGCCCTACATCAGCACATTGTGCAGAATGTATCCCTGTCGCTGGATCATGCTGTCAGCGACAGGGAGCATCTCACAATGGATGCCTGGACCAGCAGGCATGGGCAGGGACGCTATATAAGCTTCACAGCCCATTGGGTGTCCCTCTGAGGCGCCGGGGAGGCATTGGAGGCATCTGATTTTGTGGTGCCACCCCGGGGTGTCCATGGGAGAACTGCTGCTCTCCCGCATGCCACTGTCTCCACAGCTGCTAAGCCCCCCAGCAAGCGTCCCCGTTGCTATGCAAGTGTGGGGCACGTCCGCTGCCAGGCCGTGCTCCAACTTGTGAGCTTAGGGGACCGGAGACACACTGGACCTGATGTTCTGTCCACACTACAGGCTCAGGTTCAGAAGTGGCTGACACCCCGAAGGCTCCAGGCAGGTATGGTTGTCTTTGACAACGGCAGCAACCTACTCGCCACCCTTCATGCTGGCAGTCTCACACACGTGCCCTGCATGGCACATGTCCTCAACTTTGTCGTACAGAAATTCCTACGAACATTCCCAGGGTTGAGTGACATTGTGCAAAGGGTACGTAGGATTGCCAGCCACTTCAGATGCTCCCCAACTGCCGGCGCGTCCCTGTCCAAACTAAAGAGGGACAACAGCATGCCCCCCCCCCCCACAGGCTGGACAGTGTCACGCGGTGGAACTCCACCCTCCACATGCTGGAGAGGTTGTGGGAGCAGCGACGGGCGGTGAGGGAATACCTGCTGGACCTAGGCACTTCAGGGCCATCACACCCACTCCCCTACATCACCAATGCGGAGTGGGGGCAGATACAGCAGGTCTGCTACGTGCTGGCCCCATTCGAGCAGGCAACAAAGATGGTCAGCGGGGAGCATGTCGGTCTGAATGACGTGCTCCCCCTAGTGTTCCTGCTGGACAGGACACTAGATCGCCTGCTCAAAGCTGGGGAGAGTGCCTTGGTGGAGCATGAAGAGTCAACCATGCTCCACCAGGACCAGGCCCAGGAGGAGGATGAGGAATCAGTGCACGTCCTGGAGTCTGGGCCTGGTCAGGAGAGAGAGCCGGTGCTGGGGGCACCGTTAGTCCGGGGGTGGGGCATCTCCGACCGGGAGCAGCAGCATCAGCAGCAGGAGGACCAAAAGGTCATGGTCCCGGGCAGTCATGAAGCGTCACAGCGGGCTGTGCTCTTCCCCATGGCTGCCCATATGCTGCAATGCCTCAGGAGGGACCCCCGGATCAAGAAATTTAAGAAGTGGGTTGACATTTGGTTGGCCACCCTTTTAGACCCTCGCTGCAAGGGGAAACTGGAGCAGTTCATCCCAGCCAGCCGGAGGCAGGCCCGTCTTGAAAAATTGCGGGCCTGTCTGATCCACCGGCTGGAAGAGGCAAACCCCCGGCCTCAAGCTCCAGTTCTCCCCGCCCATCTCACCCAGGAGGCGGCTGACACCAGCAGCACCAGCCGAGCAGGTGACCTTCTGGGTGAGATGAGGCTCTACCAGTCTGCGCGACCCAGTACCAGCAGCAGCAGCAGCATCAGTCACCACCAGCGGCTGGCCCGCATGGTGGCAGACTACATGGGGTCGGTAGGTGCTTCCGACAGCATGACCACCGATGATCCCATGGAGTACTGGGTTGCCAGGCTGGACACCTGCCGTGAGCAAGCTTAGTATGCTCTGGAGTTACTATCTTGCCCCCCCTCCAGCGTACTGTCTGAGCGGGCATTCAGCGCGGCAGGTGGGGTGGTCACGGACAAGCGGACCCATCTGTCCACAGACTCCGTGGACAGACTCACATTCATTAAGATGAATGAGTCCTGGATCGGCATGGCCCCGGCTGTCGGTTCAGGGCGCTGAAGGGTCCCTTGTCCATCTCTCTCCTTTGCTCTCCCTCCCAAACTCCGTGGATTTTTAATTGTTCCCTCTGTTTTTAACTTTTTATGAATTAATTTTATTATTTATTTATTGATCCCAGAGAAGAGGCAGCACTCCTGAGTTAAATGGTGATGACCCAATTTATTCCAAGGCAACGTTTCAGCCTACTTCATGAGGCCTATGTCAAGACATGGAGTAGGCTGAAACTTTGCCTTGGAATAAATTGGGTCATCACCATTTAACTCAGGAATGCTGCCTCTTCTCTGGGATCTATATATGTGTGGAGGATTGTCCGTCCTCCTGAGGATTTTGCACCCGCCAAGCCCTTTGGACGTGCTGCTGCCTATCTTCGGATTTATATTATTTATTTATTGATATTTATTCGATCGATATTTATTGTCAAGTTTGTATCATGTATATATTAATTTAATCCTTTACAGCTTTACAGTTTAAACACTCCTCTACAAAACTCTCCCCGCTGCCTGTGATACAATCACCTTACACAATGGGTTGATGTAATTTCACAGGCAGGAGAATACATAGTTTTAAACAATGTCTTCTGTCCTGGAGACAACAGAGGAGTAATTCAATTATCTCTCAGGACAAAGGGAAATTGCCAATACACACGTGGGGACAATAGGATACACATCACTATTCAAATATACAATGTCCCAGCCATTACAGTAAATATGGACATTTAACATATCCCCAGATGGCTTGGATCTGAGCGCTCAATATATCCAAACAGCGCTCAGATGCCACAAACACAGTCAAATCACCATGGGGTTTAAGTTTAGCATGGGCTGATGAGAGGGCCCATAATCCTGGGGCAAGAGGCTGGCAACCAGGCTTCTCCAGCACCCAGTGGCGAGGTTGGTTTCGCCACACTGCCGTTGATGCTGCTGCATGTCATGAAAATGTTGAGTTACATTTGGGCCTTTTACCATAACATCTGCTTCTGCCCGTGGTGCCGAATTGGGCAAAGCTACATGTTGCCCTGATAATACACCACTCCTTAAATCCTGATGTTGATGCTGCTGCATGTCATGAAAATGTTGAGTTACATTTGGGCCTTTTACCATAACGTCTGCTGCTGCCTGTGCTGCCGAATTGGGCCAAGCTACATGTGGCCATGATAATACACCACTCCTTAAATCCTGATGTTGATGCTGCTGCATGTCATGAAAATGTTGAGTTACATTTGGGCCTTTTAACATAACGTCTGCTGCTGCCTGTGCTGCCGAATTGGGCAAAGCTACATGTTGCCCTGATAATACACCACTCCTTAAATCCTAATGTTGATGCTGCTGCATGTCATGAAAATGTTGAGTTACATTTAGGCCTTTTAACATAACGCCTGCTGCTGCCTGTGCTGCCGAATTGGGCCAAGCTACATGTTGCCCTGATAATACACCACTCCTTAAATCCTGATGTTATTGCTGCTGCATGTCATGAAAATGTTGAGTTACATTTGGGCCTTTTACCATAACATCTGCTGCTGCCTGTGCTGTCAAATTGGGCCAAGCTACATGTTGCCCTGATAATACACCACTCCTTAAATCCTGATGTTGATGCTGCTGCATGTCATAAAAATGTTGAGTTATATTTGGGCCTTTTAGCATAACGACTGCTGCTGCCTGTCCTGCTGAATTGGGCCAAGCTACATGTGGCCATGATAATACACCCCTCCTTAAATCCTGCCGTTGATGCTGCTTTATGTCATGAAAATGTTGAGTTACATTTGGGCCTTTTAACATAATGTCTGCTGCTGCCTGTGGTGCCGAATTGGGCAAAGCTACATGTCGCCCTGATAATATACCACTCCTTAAATCCTGATGTTGATGCTGCTGCATGTCATGAAAATGTTGAGTTACATTTGGGCCTTTTACCATAACGTCTGCTGCTGCCTGTGCTGCTGAATTGGGCCAAGCTACATGTTGCCCTGATAATACACCACTCCTTAAATCCTGATGTTGATGCTGCTGCATGTCATGAAAATGTTGAGTTACATTTGGGCTGTTCCTCCATTTGCCTTAGGCCGTTGGCAAACTGGAGCTTGAGCTCCGGCAGCTTCCGGAGATGCTGCTCCCAGAAGGCCTTCACTGCTTTCTGGTGCTCCCTCTCTAGGTCCATAATTTTTTGTTGCATTTCTTTCAATACTGTAAAAAAATAAAAAACAATAAATAAATAAAATAGACGGTGTCGATTCAGAAGAAACCACAGAATGTTGGCTTGAAATCTGATTGGCTGTTGGTGGCTACACCCACTTTTTTGAATTTTAATCCCAGTCCTCCAGTGACCAACTTTGCAAAGTTTGAAGACTGTGCCAATAAAAGTCTAAGAGCAGCGGCAGTTCGAATTTTCCCATTTAAACAAATGCCTGAAATTTGATTGGGCAGTGTAGAATCCGCCCACTTTTTTATAAATTTTAATCCCAGTCACCTACTAACCCACAGTGCCAAGTTTGGGGACCCTGGCTTAAATACTGTGAGAATGACAGCTTTTTCAAGTTTTCACACTGAAGTCAACAGTGAAAATTTGATTGGTTGTTTGTGGCTCTGCCCACTTTTTAACGTCCCCCAAATTTGACACAAATTTTCAGGGTGACCCCACGACTAAGTGACCCAAGTTTGGTGACTTTAACTTGAAAGCTGAACAAGTGACAAAACTTAATAGTTTTCCTATGAAAGTCGATGGGACAAAATGGGGTCTCCGGGGGGCTGCTCCAGGGGCCCGGAGGGTGGGATCGGTTAACAAAGCACAAGCAAAGTTTGGTAATTGTACTCCTAAAACTGTGGGAGGAGTAGCGTATAGAAAATTGCTAAATTTTCATTGGCCAATGGTATCTCCGCCCACTTTGGGGTGCCACCCCCCCCCCCAAATATACCCGTTTATTCGGGTTGACACCAACAATATCTGGTCCGAGTTTGGGGAATAATCATGGCTGCTCGGTATATCTCAATGGGAATGTGGGAATGTATACCTCGGTTAATCAGCACACCTGTAACTATAGGTTTCGGGGAGGTTTTCTTTAGAAATTATTTTGGGCCTGGGTTTTAATAGTCAGAGACATTGGGTGGGACAAGTCACACCCATACTACATCTTGGGGTTTACATAACATTGTGGTTAAAAAGGCTGTTAAAATACAGTGTGGATAGGCGATCGGAACGCAGAATCAATCATAGAGGGGAACCAGACCTCTGGAAGACTGTAAAGAGTGTTGAGATAGTACTTTTTTGATATCCCGCTTGTACGGAACTGTAAGTGTGGGACTATAGGTTCTCCAATATGTGTGGGTTGAAGAAAGATTATTAGTAAAGCTTTAACATGCTTATTGTTTGCTCCAAAAAAGTATGTCTATGGTGAAGACTAAACTGACACTTGTTTGTGTGTGAGTGTGAACAGTGAGTGAGTGAAAACAGCCACAAATGGCCAGACGCTTATGCTGGCCTTCATAATCCTGCCACAGCTCGTACCCGATCCGGCGGACAATCTTTTTTTTCTCAGCATGGGATCGGGTCTGGTCGTATCCTTGCTCCAACAGTATAAAAAAAAAGCATATAATCAGATTTTATTGCGTTAACTTTAAATCTAATATTTCACTTTCAAACACTAATAATTTTTGGTTTGGTGGTTGAGATGATGAATAAATGTTGGTGACTATGGCTAAGATAGCACACAGCGAGAGGTTCCCCGGGCTCAAACTACGACATGCAGAGCTTTCAGTCAGACTGTCTCTCGCCGTGCGCTGCCTTGCTGCTGCCGTACCGCCGCCTCCGCCACCATTATAGTCAATCGGGACGAAGCGTCATTCTAGGGGCGTAGGTGAACTAGCAGCAGTACGGATCCGACAGGCTGTTCATCTTCCTGGATTAGTCAGACATACTCCCCTGCCGCTAATGTTAAAGTCACCTAATCTTATTTTTTTTTTAATTTGGGATTGTGTTGAAATTGTATGTGTGTGTAGTATGAGATATTGGATATTGGCCATCTGAGGAGAGATGTACCTGTCTAGTGAAGTGACGGTATGGTATGGGGTGTGAGGCTGGTTCGCCTCCCCGTGGTGCACCCTGGGTAACGCTAAAAGAACCAGCAAATACTAAATGTGCAAACATTACTTCTCCTGACCAACGGGACACTTATTAGAATCTATAGACTAGGCATCCTCAAACTACGGCCCTCCAGCAAACTGTGTCCCTCCAGCTGTTTCTAAACTAAAAATCACATCATTCCATGACAGCCTACAGCTATTATCCTATAGAGGGGCATCATGGGAGTTGTAGTTTTACAAAAGCTGGAGGGCCGCAGTTTGAGAATGCCTGCTATAGACTGTGTATGTGTGTGTGTTGGGGGTGGGGGGTGGTCAGAGGTGGTGTGGGTTTGAGAGGAGGTCTGGTGGTATGTAGTGGTGGGTATATTGTGTGAGGCGGAAGATTAGATGTGCAATGTGAATCATATATAGATTTGTCTGCTATCCATTTTTTTTTAACCATTAGAAAACGTAGTGTGGTGTTAAACAGGCAGGATATGCTCAAACCCACATGCGGTTGTGCATATACATAGGGGAGCATATCCTGCACTTGTAGTCTGTTGCTGATGGCAATCAACAGCAAAAAAAATGCATACAATGGAAGATGCCAGCAACGGACTACAAGTACCACAATAACCATCCTACATAAGGTAACAATTATGTGGATGTGGACAACAATCAGAAACTTAACAATAGCAAAGACTGGCTGGCATCTTCCATTGTATGCAATTTTTCTGCTGTTGATTGCCATCAGCAACGGATTTCCGGCATCAGGATCCACTGGGCACCCGTAGAAGGCAGGTCCCGATGCCATGCAAGGCATTGGGCAGCCTCTGCATGGCATCAGTCTGCCTTCTCACACATCGGGTCCCTGTCACAGCAGCACGGGGACCCGATGCGCTCGTTTACTAACCGCGCACCACTTCTATCTCGCGGTCAGCGCTGACCGCGACATAGAAGGGGTTAATCTGCCAGCATCGCTGTAAACAGCGATGCCGCCAGATACAGCAGGGGCCTGGCTATCAGGGACTGCCGTACCCCTGCAGTGATTGGTCAGGCGCCGCTCCTGCGCCCGCCCGATCATCTTGCCGTGCATGTACGGCGGAATGCGTTCTGGCACAAGTTCCCACGGCGTACATGCACAGCGTTTTGCGTTAAGGGGTGAACTCCACAATGCCCGCCCCTTTAATAGTGGCCCCTGCCCCCCATGCATGTAGCAGTGTAGTTTTGTCGTCATACATCATATGACTGAATATTTAAGGACCTGAAAAATATTGAAACCTGTGATCACTTGTTATGGCAACCTGGGGTAGGACATGCCAGCTTCTATTGGCTGATAAGGGACATGTGGCCGTGTGTGTGGCAGTTGGGGGCTTGTTTTGGCTAATCCAGGTCATTTTGGGGGGAATATCTCAAGAATAATACGTCCTAGAGAGCTGAGCCCCGGTCTAAAACCTTCCCAGACACCTGATGTATCCGTCTGCCAAATTTAGTGAATTTGGTCGTCCATAAATAACAGACAGACAGAAACTCATTTTTATATTGTGACACAGTGAGAGGTTTGGTGGTAAAAAGCAGGTATTTTCCTCTCAGCCTGTGCTGCTGGGTTGATTGCAGCCCGGTGAGGGTAAATACTGGACCGGATTTTAGGTGCCGGTCCGGGTTTTTGGGTTAATACCGAGCTGCCTTTAAAAAACAGCTGGGTTTATGCAAGGCTCTCTCTGTGTTTGGGATCTGAGCCCTGTGCTGGGCTGAAAAGCTGAGACCTGTGTGTCAGAAGAGCAGGCCATTTAAAGACGGTCAGTGGACTTTTTGTGTTGCCGAGCATTCAGCCAGGTGTGAACTGACACCTAGGATTTGAGGTGATTTAACCTGGAAACTGCTGGTGTTCCGTGGAGCTCTCAGGGCTGGAAGCAAGAGCTTGCAAAGAGGCGTGCAGTCTGCCTGGAAGCCTGAGGTTGGACTTTCCTGCGGCTGGGCTGACAGCCGGGTGTGAATACGCACCTAAACCACACAGGTGAATTTGATTCAGTCTTGGACTTTTGTTTTGCCTCAAGTTTTTGCTGTGTGTGTGAAGTAACACTAAGTGACTGTTTTGAGTTTCGTTTGTGCAAGTGTGAAATAAAACACTGTTTGCTGCACTACCTGGACTCTCTTTGCCTCTATACTGCACCCGCACCGCTGTCTACCAGAGCAACTCCCCACAATATATATAAGAGATTAGTAGATATTAATGATTTGGGGCAATAAGTATTGTTTTTGAATGCCAACAATACTTGTTTCCACAAATCATTTATATGTAAGCACTGCAGTAAGCAAACTATGTGAAATGAGATTTTATATGTATTGCGAAAATTTGAGAATGTTTTATCTACATAACACGTACATTTGAATGTTACAAGCGTGTCACATGTACTTATAGCTGTAGTGTAATGTTCAATAACTTACTGTGATCAGGATATCTTCCTCCTCTCTGGTGAAATTGTTTCCGACCATCTTTGTTCGCATGGATCGCATGCACCAACAAAACTTGTTGTAACTGCTCCCAGGAAGAAGCCACGCTCGCGTGCGCATAAGCATAAGCACGTGCACGCGCACATACGACTAAGTTATTGCCGACTGCCGAACTTGAATAACATCTGTATGCACACGAATAGTTCTATGGAAAATATTCGCATTATAGTCGCTTTGTACGGATACAGAACTACAAATACGATTGGCTTGTTCGAATTAGCGAATATGGTAAATGCGAATATATCGCTATATTCGCTAATTCAAAAAATGCATTTGCAATAGGAAAGTTGCCTATAGACAGCTCTAAGTTGGATGCGCAATGCGAAAATATTACTTTTTTTTACGCAATGAACATAGTATGAAGAGTTAAAGACGACTAAGTATTCTGATTATTAAAAAAATAGTAATTTTTTTCGCATTGTGCATCCAACTTAGAGTATTCGTTCATGTTTGCAAGCCAGTGGGAAATATGGCTTTATATTCGAAGTTCAATTCGCATAATGCGAATAATATATTTGCATATTATACGCGATAATAAAAATAATGACGAATATTCGATTTCGGCATAGTCAGCTGGTTTAGGCTAATTGACAAGCTGATCAGCACACCAAAAGAGGAGAACCTAACCAAAGAAAAACTAACAAATATAGCACCATGGCTGGCTCCAGCTACACACATTTTAAAACAGACAAAAAACTACACTTGGGGACATAGACAGTCATATACATAACATCATCAAGTGTTTGAAGATTGTGCAGGAGATGCTATACACAGCAAGCAGAGCTATTATACCCTAAGAGTGTTTGAAGATTGTGCAGGAGATAATATATACAGCATACTGTATGAAGAGAGAAGAGATGGTTGTTAGATCTATGCAATGTTTAACTGTATAAAACTTAGTGCCAAAGACACTTTGCATTAGAAGACCGATGCAAGCACCCCACACCCGTTCATTTCCTTCTTTTGAGGTCCAGACCCTCAGGCTCTTCCATCCCTTTTTCCCCAGAGGACCGGTTGTATACCGTTCCCCTGGCTCTCACATCCAGTTTCTGCATCACTTTGCTGCCTAGCTGACACACTTCCTGTCCTCAGAATTACCAACCCTTATCTTGGGAGACTTCAATATCTCCATAAACACCCCCATCTCTCTCCCCATCTGCCCCCCAGCTGGTATCGCTAACCTCTTCTCTTTACCTTTCACAACTTTCTAACTCTCAGACACAGCTTTGTTCAATCTCCCCTCTCCTGCTTTCTGATCACAACATCCTCTTCTTCACCCTTACAAATCTTCACCCATCTCAGTACACTCCTACTTACTACACATTCAGAAATCTACAGGCCATTGACTCTCATACACTTACAGACACTCTACACTCATTATTGTCCCCAATCTCTTTCTTCTCCTGCCCTGATCTGGCTGTAAATCACTAAAATAACACCCTCAGAAGCACCCTGGACAAAGTAGCACCCCCTACCCTCAGAACCTCTAAACACACACCAAAGCAGCCCTGGCTTACACCGCAAACTCGCTTTCTCTAGCATTGCTCCAGGAGTGCCGAACGCCTATGGAGAAAAACTCACCAGAAAATTTCCTCCATTATAAATTCTGCTAAGAACCTATAACTCTGCCCTTCACCTCGCCAAACAGATTTACTTCACCACCCTAAAATCCTCACTGTCCAACAACCCAAAAAAACTCTTTTTCACTTTTCACTCCGTCGTCATTCTTAAAGTGCAGAGGTCTATTACAGACCTCTGTGCGGAAGACCTACTTCACTGAGAAAATAGTAAACATCCGGCATGAAATCAGCTCCTAGCCACTAAGTTTTATTAATCCGTGGCATCTCCTCTGGCTCATTGTCCACAAATCTCCAGGCTGCTCTCTTCTTCTCGTTCTACCACATGCACTTCTGACCCCGTTCCCTCACACTTACTCCAGTCTCTCTCTCCCGCTGTCACCACTCACCTAACAAAAATCTTCAACCTCTCTCTCTTCTGGTATCTTCCCCTCCTCTTTCAAACACTATCATTACTCCATTATTTTAAAAAACTTGACCCGTCCTGCACACCTAATTACAGACCCTCTAATCTTCCCTTAATCTCTAAACTCCTGGAGCATCTGGTGTACTCTTGCTTCATCCGCTATCTCTCTGCTCATTCTCAACTTGATCCATTACAATCTGGTTTCCGCACCCTACATTCTACAGAAACTGCCCACACCAAAATGCAACAGCAAAATGCAATGGTGACTACTCTCTACTCATTCTTCTTGACCTTTCTGCAGCTTTTGACACTGTAGACCACCATCAGTGACTGTCTGTCCACTGTCTCTAACTTCATGTCCTCTCTCTAGCTGAATCTTTCAAAAACGTCTTGTGTTCTCTCCATCTACTAACCTACCTAAACCTAATACCTCCCTCTCAATGTGTGGCACTATCATAATGCCTAGGCAGCATGCCCGCTGTGTCGGTGTGATGTTTGACACCGATCTTTCCTTCATCCCATATATTCAATCTCTTGCCGCTTATGTTGCCTGCATCTCAAAAATATCTCTAGAATCCACCCCTTTCTTACTATGAAAACAACAAAAACTCTCATTGTTGCCCTGATTCATTCCCACCTTGATTACTGTAACTTACTATTAATTGGCCTCCCCTCACCAGGCTTTCCCCTCTCCTTAATGCAGCAGCCAGGGTCACCTATCTAACCGTTTCCCCGATGCCTCCACTCTGTGCCAGTCATTGCACTGTTTGCCCATGCAGTATATTGCCCACAAAGCTATCCACTGTGCTGCATCCCCTACATCTCTTCCCTCACCTCTGTCTACCACCCTATGCTCTGCAACCAATTTACGACTGACATCCACCATAACCTGAACCTCTCACTCCCGAATCCAAGACTTCTCCTGAGTTGCACCAATTCTTTGGAATGCAAAATAGAAAAGGACTGCGCTGCTCAGATGTACTTAAGTGTTCGTTCACACTGAATGCGGTATTCGGGTGCTTCCAGATTTCGCATATATCTCTCCTTGTACAGTGGTGCAACCTGTGAATAAAATCACTGATAGAGTCGCACCATCAACCTCTTGGCAGAAAAAGGTTAAAATCTACTCACAGACGGACTCGTCAAAACAGCATATCACATGTAGCTTCTATCATTTGAATCTTCCACGTGGGACGCCGAGTCTCTGTAATTATAGACCAAGGACCAGAGATAGTGAAGCACCGCTGGTGTTCTTGTATAAATAAAGGTTTATTATACTCACAATTCAGTGGTATAAAACAGCATAAGACAATTAAAAAGTGACGGTCCAGAAAACGCCCGACCCGGGTTTCGCTCCAATGGCTTCCTCAGGGGCGAATGGCGCCATCTTGAAATGGCGACCTTATATACTCAAATAAATTAAAACTAATAAACATAATTTTCACAAAATTCCAATACAACAGCCATAAAACATCTCTTAAACATATACATTTGCTTGATCGATAAAATAAGTTAAGATAATTCTGACTGAGATCCAAATATAGTATTTAACTATTTAGTCTCCTCTACTGTGGTAGTCGCCCACAATCGGAGGGTGAAAGAAAGAGTGAACAATAGAGAGGAGGAAAGATGGGCAGTATGGTATAAGTAGCACCCAGAAGTATTTCTATCCAGTAATAATAATTTTTTTACCCATATTAATACAAATGAATGGAATTTACATTTTACTAGTGAAGTTAGCAATACATCGGTGAATTTTTTAGATCTCACTATTTTTTTGGAAAATGGTCAATTAAACACCAAGACCTTCTTCAAGCCCACAGATGTGAACGCCTATATAGATATCACGAGCTGTCACTATAAGCCGTGGCTTGCAAACATTCCGAAGGGCCAAATGAAGCGAGTGAGACGGAACTGTACCAAGGATAGTGACTATGAAATGCAGAAAGATATGTTGAAGGACAGGTTTCTCCAGAAGGGGTATAAGGAGACCGACATAAAACGAGCCTGTGATGAAATTCAAGTAGAACACACTAACCCTATAAAGAAAAGTATAAGACCACAACAAGATTTTAAATGTTCTTTTCTCACCCAATATAGTGGGAATGCTAGTCAAGTAAAGAAACTCCTTCAAAAAAACTGGAGTACCTTGTGTAATGACCCTGTGCTAGGGAAAGTATTACCTGAGAAACCGGTGGTTATTTTTAAAAGAGCAGGTAATCTACAAAACACCCTCGTCCATAGTGATTCTAATCCAAAGAAAAAAATAAAAGGCTGCAAATTTACGTGGTGCGGCTTTTGTTTACCCTGTCGGGGCAGAGGTACGGACAAAAGAAAGAGAAATGTAGATAATGTTGTCTCCTATAGTAACCAATCCATCCATAAAATTCGGGGTAACATCTCTTGTGAAAATAGCAATGTAGTTTACATGCTTGAGTGTCCCTGTGAACTACAGTATGTAGGTCGGACTACCCGAAAATTAAAGGTGCGCATTCAAGAACATGTTCGCAACATCCGCAAAGGTTTTGAGGCACACAGCGTGTCTGCACATTTTAAAACTCACCACCAGAAAAATCCTGCCTTGCTTTTTTTCACGGGAATAGAATTGGTACACACCCCATCCCGGGGAGGTAACCCAGCCACTCACATTAACAAGAAAGAAGTGGAGTGGATGTACCGGCTGGGTACTCTCCGTCCACAAGGTTTTAATATAGAGTGCGATCTAAAGGCATGTATTACTGGATAGAAATACTTCTGGGTGCTACTTATACCATACTGCCCATCTTTCCTCCTTCTCTCTATTGTTCACTCTTTCTTTCACCCTCCGATTGTGGGCGACTACCACAGTAGAGGAGACTAAATAGTTAAATAGTATATTTGGATCTCAGTCAGAATTATCTTAACTTATTTTATCGATCAAGCAAATGTATATGTTTAAGAGATGTTTTATGGCTGTTGTATTGGAATTTTGTGAAAATTATGTTTATTAGTTTTAATTTATTTGAGTATATAAGGTCGCCATTTCAAGATGGCGCCATTCGCCCTGAGGAAGCCATTGGAGCGAAACCCGGGTCGGGCGTTTTCTGGACCGTCACTTTTTAATTGTCTTATGCTGTTTTATACCACTGAATTGTGAGTATAATAAACCTTTATTTATACAAGAACACCAGCGGTGCTTCACTATCTCTGGTCCTTGGTCTATAATTACAGAGACTCGGCGTCCCACGTGGAAGATTCAAATGATAGAAGCTACATGTGATATGCTGTTTTGACGAGTCCGTCTGTGAGTAGATTTTCACCTTTTTCTGCCAAGAGGTTGATGGTGCTACTCTATCAGTGATTTTATTCACAGGTTGCACCACTGTACAAGGAGAGATATATGCGAAATCGGGAAGCACCCGAATACCGCATTCAGTGTGAACGAACACTTAAGTACATCTGAGCAGCGCAGTCCTTTTCTATTTTGTATTTACTGTGGTGTTTTTGCCTACTACACTTGGGACTTGCGGCGCCAACTTCAGTGATCCTACAATAATTTTGGACTTTCTATCCTTTGACTATATTTGAATTCTTTGGAATGCCCTACCCCAAGAAATTATGTCCCCATGGCCGTTCTGTAAAATGATTAAACATGTCCTATTATTGTCCACATTACAGAAAATGATAGGACTGTTCTATTAGAGGCCGGATGTTCTGTGCTGCATAATGTGGAATGCTCACACCCGGTATCCATGTTTTGCGGATCCGCAATTTGCGTACTGCAAAACATCCAACGGTCATGTTCATGAGCACTTACAGTGATAAAAGAAATATTAAAGATGAAGTATGATGGCAGAGATTCACAGCAAAATGCACAAACATACATGTGGCAGAATTTACACATATATGAATATCCTGCACTTAAGTTAGTCAGAAACAAGACACATGCAGCGCACACCAATCAGTCATTGGACAGATGTGGGTCACCTCCCACTGATGCAAATGTCACATGCTGCACATACACCACTGATACAGAGATAATATATAGCACACACCAATCACACATAGGAAACAAGCAATGCAAACACCAATACATTTATGCCTAATCCTATTAAGTGTAGCACACTTAAAGGGGTTAAAGGGGTTGTCTCACTTCAGCAATTAGAATTTATCATGTAGAAAAAGTTAATATAAGGCACTTACTACACTGTTTTGTGATTGTCCATATTGCCTCCTTTCCATCACATTATACCCAGCACGTATCCGTGGTTATTACTACCGTGAAATCCTGCAGCGGTGGCAGTGCTTGCACACTATACTGTAGGTAAAAGTGTTGGCCTATGCGCACTTCCAGCCTTTCCCTATAGTGTGTAAGCACGGCCACCACTGCTGGATTATACGGTGGTAATAACCACGGATACGTGCTGTGTGTAATGTGATGGTATTTTGCAGGTCATAACCTTTAACAAAGCCCAAGCAAATGTGCTGAACGAGCAATATGAGAAAAGGGCACAAATGGAGGGTCATAATTGAAACAGAGGTATTACGGTCACCTGAGGCAGGGTAATAGTGTGGATCCTCCTGGAGCAGGGGTAACTGGAGAAGAGGCAACATTAACGGTGCATTTAGAGTGGTGGCATCTGGAGCTGGGGCACTAATGGGGGTGCACCTAAAGCAGAGGCATTACGGTCGCCTGATGCAGGGTAATAGTGGTGATCCTGGAGCAGAGGTATTAGGGGGGCAAACTAAACAGATCTAATATAAGGGATGCACCTAAAGCAGAGGCATTGGGGGGACCTAGGGCAGAGTCCCCCCAATGCTGCTCTGAACTCTGCAGAGAGCAACACAGAATTATAGATCTGTATCTCCTATAAACAAACAACTCTCCTACAGCTAACTACTGTCACACACCTGAGAAATCACCCCAGCACTGCAGAGGAGTCCTTTTCTCCAGCAGCCAGTTTTCTGACAGCAGGGAGGGCAGTAGGATGGCCAGACATGTTCTCTCCTCCTTCACTGCCAGCAGCCGGGAACTTTAGAAGATACTGTGGGGCCTCCTATATAATTTACACCAGTAGGAGGCTGCATCACTGTGCGATACTGCCACCTTGTGGCTACAATAATTATCTTTCCTGAGAAACAAGAGAAATAATTACTCCTCCGTCTTATCTCCAGGCACAGTAGACTGGGGGCCCACCAAGGAGCCTGAGTACAGTGCATGTTTGGAAGGAGTTAACAAAATTTGGCATGTCAAATTGATAAATAAAATGACTAGTTATGTAATAAATCTAACTTTTATTAACTATAATCTTAGAATGTGTATATGCTTTAGAGTCGCATTTTATGCAGAAGAAATAGAAATAAATAGCACTTTTGTTGGTTGAGAAATGCAATATGAAGGAAATGATTGATCTTCCATAATTGCACTGCTCATCTGCAGAACAGCCAATACCTTGGAGAAAAATCAATTTTGCTATTATAAGCTGTTAACTGCAGTTTCAAACAACAGCCATCTCTAAAACTCCGTTCTAAACATAGTAGTTTACAGCATATAACAGCATTAGGAGAACAAATAAATGAATTGCTGTAAGAAAGGAATTTAAAATAAGGTAGGGCCACATATACTGTATGCCAAAATCAAGGTCCCCAATTCTTTGGTGTTGAGTTTAACAACTAAAGAAACACGTTGTATTTGTCAGAAATAATGTCTCAAGTCACCATTTACTTCTTCCTTTTTATTATTCTCCACGTTTTGTGTTCTTTAAACAATAAAATGTCACATGTATTGTATGAAAACGCTGACATAAATTTTACACACAAAATATATTGACTGACAACATACTCGTTAATTTCTAACGATAATTTGTTTTCCCTTAGTCCTAACAGCAGCACAGATGGGGTTAACCACCCCCCGTGGACTGGCAGGACCGGCGGAATGTTTAATGAGCCCAAGACTAATAACTCAATTTAACAATTAAGTATCTCCTTAAAAGGAGGAAGTCAACCCCCAGCCCACTGTGTTTATAGCAAGAAAAAAACTAGACTTACTAGGGTGGGAAATTTGTGTGCTGCTGTTAGGACTAAGGGAAAACAAATTATCGTTAGAAATTAACGATTCCCTTACGTCCTACCAGCAGCACAGATGGGGAGATAGCAAGAAGAAACCCCTAGGGAGGGCCTTCCTGCCTGGCAGAACTAAGAAAAGTCTGCCCAAAGGCCGAAACTCAGCTAGACTGGCATCTAGTCTATAATGGGAGATGAATGTCGATTCAGAGCTCCAGGAGGCAGCTTTGCAAATCATGTTGAGAGGCAGAAGATTCCTCTCGGCAAAAGAAATAGCCACAGCTCTAGTAGAGTGGGCCTTCACGAATCCTGGAGGGTCCAGATTGTGGAAACAAAGGATTCCTTAATAGCCTCCTCAATCCACCGACTGATGGAAGGTTTGGATGCCTTATAGCCTTTAAACTTACCGGCAACAGGATTAGCAGATTCTGATCTTTCCTGAACTCCTTGATCTATCCACATAGATCCGGGAGACATCTCGACGTCCAGAGGATGTCTAGCAGGTTCCTAGGAGGAGGTGGTAGATGTCGACAGAACCGGGAGGAATCTCACCTGGTTGATGTTCTGGAAGGAAGGAACTTTAGGCCTACAATACGGGAGGAATCTAAGAAGGTCCCGGTCATGTAAGAATAGGGCTCATGTGCTGAGAGAGCTTGAAGCTCAGAGACCCTCTTGGCCAAAGTCACTGCAAGGAGAAACACAAACTTCCAAGTGACGAACTTGATGTCCACCTCCTCTAACGGTTCAAAGGGGGAGATGCTAACCCCTGAGAACTACTGAAAACCCATTGAAGAAAGGGGTCTCAGTACTGTAGGCTTTTATCTTTCAGCTCCTTTAAGGAACCGTTTGATCAGCGGGTCCTGAGAAAAAAGCCTGTTTAAGGCAAGCTGCGATGGCTGAAACTTGAACCTTCAGAGTAGTAGCCTCAATCAAGGCCGTCTTGCAGGAACTGAAGGATAGCGGAGAGGGGCGGATCTGCAGACGCCACCTCAGTTGAGGTACAACAGGATGAGAGTAGGCTCTCTTGGTAGAGTCCGCTCTAGAATGAGACAGCGTTCTCAGGACCGACTCTAAAAGCCCTTCTATTCTGGGAAGGGACTGATCAACCTCCAGGCTGTCAGGTTGAATCTGTGCAGATCTGAGCAGAGGTGAGTGTCCCACGACACCAGGGTCTGCTGTGGGGAGCCTCCAATATTGTCCTCGACTCAACTGGGTGAGCTAGGTAAACCAGGATCTCTTCGGCCAAAACAGTATGATGGCTATCACTGAGGCCTGATCCTGACGGATTTTCATCAATACCCTCGGTATCATGGAAAAGGGAGGGAAGATGTAAGCCAGCCTGAACCTCCAGGATATTGACAGAGCGTCTAACGCCAGGGGGTTGTCCTCCCTGTAGAGGAGCAGAACCTCTCCACCTTGGCATTGAACCTTGTTGCCATGAGATCCACCTCTGGCATACCCACTTGAGGACTATCTGCTTAATTCTCCGGATGTAAAGACCACTCCACCGACGGAAGACCGCGGCTCAGCCGCTATCATATTGAGGGAGCCTTGGATGTGGATTGCAGATAAGTGGGAAGGTACAACTCTGCCTAATCCAGAATCACCCCGATCTCTGACAAGAGGGGAAGTGATCTTGTGCCTCCCTGCTGGTTGATGTGAAGTACCGCAGTCACATTGTCTGACTGGACTTTCACCGCTTGCCCCTGATCTGAGGGGCTAAGTGAAGGAGGGCTAGCCGGATAGCTTGAATCTCGCAGAGATTGGATGAAAAAAGCCACTCCTGAGGAAACCAGGTCCCGTGAACTGGAGAGTCGTCTAGGTGAGCGTCCCAGCCTACTTAGGACGCATCCGTAGTCAATATGACCCAGACTGGCTGGGTCATAGACTTCCTGCCTAAAAGATGGCACCACCATCTGAGGGAATACAGAGTTTGCCAAGTCAGGGAGCACAGGGAGTTTAGCCCAGCAGGGCTGCCATTCCATTAGGAGAGGACCTCCGACTGTTTAGAGGGCGGAGGTGCCATAGAGCCCAAGGGACTGCTTCCGCAGACGCTGACATGAGCCCCAACATCTTCATGAGAGTCCGGATTGGAACTCGCCGGGAAAGGAACTTGCCGTGTTCTGAACCCGGAATCTTCTTTCTGGAATCAACTGGAGCGACATCCCAGTGGAGTCGATTATGAAGCCTAGATATCTTACCGAAGTCGACGGGCTCACGCTCGACTTCTACCAGCTGATGATCCAACCTAGGTGGAACAGAAAGGAGATTATTACCTGAAGACGTTGGGTTAGGACCGCTAAAGCAGAGGCTTTCAAAGCCAGTCGTCCAGATAAGGAATGATGGTCAGTCCTTGAAGCCTCAAAGCCGCCACCACAGAACCACCACCTTGGTAAAGTGTGAGGGGCAGAAGAAATGCCAAAGGGAAGGGCAACAAACAGAAAATGCCTGACGACACCGGACACCTGGACCGTGATCCTGATATACTTCCTGGAACCAGGATGGATCAGGATGTGCAGATATGCATTATTGAGGTCCAGGGTTGCCATCACGTCTCCAGGATTGACGACGTGAACTACTGACCTGATGGTTTCTACACGAAACTTCACCTTCCTTATAAATCGATTGAAATATCTCAGATCGATAATCATCCGGAGATCTCCTGAAACCTTGGGAACCAGAAAAACTGGTGAATAGATCCCTAGGCCCCATTCTCCTGCCGGAACCTCCTCCAGAGCCCCTTTGCAAATGTAGTCCTGAATGTAGGCCTCTAGGATCGCCTCCTTGGCAGCTTGTAGAAGGTTGATCTTGACAAACCTGTCCAGAGGAATAGAGGTGAGGTTGACTAAATAATCGTTGTAAATGATATTCAGGACCCAGGGATCCAAGATCTCTTGGATCCATTCTTCTCAGAAGTGGGAGAGACAACTCCCGACGGGTTCATGAAGCTTAGGAATGGAGAAGCTTATTGGCAGGACGGCAGGAGTAACAGGAATTAACCAAGAGCACTCGCAGAGGCCGGTAGTCAGGAGGTGGATTTTCCATCTTGGCTCCTCCACGAGAGCACCTCAGACCCTTTCGCTGTGCTCTCCAGCCACTACAAGAGCTTGTTTGCTGGCCAGACCCCAGGGCCATGTTATATATAGGCCCCTGACACTATTTGATAGTATTGTTACAGGGTGCCAAAGGCGCACTTGGTCTCCCATGAGCCACAGACCTGCTGCTTAGCTTCAAGAGCAAGGACCTGTGCTTGGCCTCGTTCCCAGGACTTGCTTTGCTAGCGGGGAACTTCTTCGCTAGCTTCACTGGAGCTGTGCGGTATCGCACAAGAAGTCCGTAGCCAGGTTGATGGTCTTGAAAGCAGCCAGTATGACGTCCTGGAAAAACCTCTGGTTCACATCAACTTGAATTTGATCCATACGAGATCGGAGGAACGTAGAGACGTCAAAGCCGCTATGGCTATGGCTGTGGAAGCGGAAGCCGCAGCTGCCGTAACACCCCGTCTTAGTGTGCACTCTGCAAGGGGGTCCTGCAGCTAGACCCATCGTCTGCAGGAACCAGAGTGCGCTTGGACAACTTGGCGATAGCCATGTCCACCTTGGGAATGGATCCCCACGAATCCACCAAGGGTTAAGCCATCAGAAACATGGATTTAAACTTCTTTGTTAAAACCGGACCTTTTCCAGGTTTTTTCCACTCTATATCATGACAGAGAGGAGGGTCTCATCCGCTTTAAAGACACGAGGTGCCCGAGCGGGAACGGAGGCTCCCCACAGTCAACATCATG
Organism: Bufotes viridis; assembly: GCA_033119425.1. Classification (NCBI taxonomy): domain Eukaryota; kingdom Metazoa; phylum Chordata; class Amphibia; order Anura; family Bufonidae; genus Bufotes; species Bufotes viridis. Next base: position 143,724,918 of record CM065592.1, on the reverse strand, counting down.
GTCCCCGACCTGATGGACTTAAGCAACTTCTGTGTTTTTCCAGGGAGAAAACACAACGTCAGCTCCTCCTCGTCCGAGGAGGAAGAAACTAAGGAGACCAAGAAGGTCTCTCTACTGGGACAGAGGTCTCCATAGTGGCCTGGGCACAAATAGGAAGCCTTTCCATCCAGCAGGCCTATGACTCCTTTAACAAAGCCATTGATACATATCCTGCAACGTAGGTTCACTAGAGGGCAGAACCCTCTAACGGCAGCTGTAACACCTGGTGTAGGTTAAGACAACATACCCAGGGATTCCCAACCGGTCTCCCAAGCTGGTCTTAGCCCAGCCTTAAGCTGTTTAGCTTCTGCGGTCTCACGAGTGCAGGTATGATCAGCTTACAATAACCGCTGACTGCTGCAATGGTAGCAGGATAGATGCTTCCTCTTGGATCAACTCTCCTGCCTTCCGAATCCCGCGGCATCACTGCGGGAAAAAAACAAACAAAGGGACAAATAAAACATTTGTACACCACTTATCTACACAGGAAAGGTAGAAAAACAGACCGGAGGCACCTGAGGAAAAAAACACCACAAGAGGAACAACACCAATTTTAGGACTCTGGGATCTAGCTGAAAAAGCATATGTAGCCAGAGACTGAACTGGAGCACACAGCCTCCCAAAATAGGGAAAGGGAGGGATAGCCAATCCACCCCTCCCCAGCAAATCCTCCACAGGAAGATGCATAAAAAATCGCATCTATGAAAAATCGTGCCCGTGAAAAAATCACGGCAGGATTACCCGGAGGTGATGCAAAAGGAGAGTCCCCGCATCACCTCCGGAAGATGGCGGCGCACAGGACCGGGAATCCTGGCCAAGGACGCCGCCAAAATACCCCAGCCAGGCGCAACTGCACGGGGCCGGCAGCAATAAGCTGCCGGCCAAACTGACAAGGTAGGAAAAAATAGCGAAAAGAAGGCTCCCCGCACTTTCCATAAGAAAGGGGGGAACAAAACCGCCTAGTCCACCTGTCCAGGAGGACAGAAAAAAACACAGTGGGCTGGGGGTTGACTTCCTCCTTTTAAGGAGATACTTAATTGTTAAATTGAGTTATTAGTCTTGGGCTCATTAAACATTCCGCCGGTCCTGCCAGTCCACGGGGGGTGGTTAACCCCATCTGTGCTGCTGGTAGGACGTAAGGGAATAATTTGTTTGCACTTAGAACAGGACGGGCTGGTCATAGATCCTATGGGGAAATTTCTAGGTGGGCTGATCAACAACCGATGCAATATTTTGTGCGACACTGTGGTATTTGGTTCTACTGCGTCAATATTTTGTGATACACTACAGTATTGCTGGCACTATCTATTTCTGTTGTCCCTGCTTACTCTTGTTGCCCTACCTTTTTGCAATTTGGACCCATCTGCAACATGGGGCGACTTTTAGTTTTTTTCCAGGGCCACTTAAAGTTCCCAGTCTGCCCCAGGCTTTGTATTTGAGGCAAAATTTACCAAAATCTGGTACATTTCTGGTGCATAATGCCGCATCATTTTAGACATACAGGGGGACATTTATCATCTGTGGTTGTTTTTGTGTCCGTCTGTCTTTGCTTGTCAAATTTATGAAATGGTGCACCATAATAATATATTTAGAGTGAATACAATGTGGTTCAAACCGTTATGTGTAAAAGTAAATAGCGAGTTGCTTAACGCAGAATTTGACTTTTTTGCAAAGTTGTAAATGAGCTACAATCCAGGTCTAATCTCATTTTTAGCCCTTATACATGGACCACTTTGAAAAGTCATAAATGTCATAAAAATGTACCAATATTGGAAAATGTCTGAATCTAAGATGGCCGCCGTATTTATAGGGCTGTGACATCACAGGGCTGGCTAGCTGCTGATTGGCTGTATTTAGTGACATATTTCTGTACTACAAGAAAAATATATACACAGTTCACTGTTGCTGTCACGGGTAATGGGGAGGTGATAACACCAGATAACACACAGAAGGATTAGACCGAAGTTTAGCCCTCAAAGCTAAAGTAAAGGGATGGTGACCTCCTAGGAATCCCTAGACCTCTCACTGACTCCTGCCAGTATGAGTAGACCAAGAAGGTTGAAATACTCATACACCGGAACCTTAGCCCTGGAGACCCTGGAAAGCCCTAGGAGTGGTGGCAGGGAATGAGACTACTGGTTCCTCCCCAGATGAAAGAACCAGCGTCTCCCTGAGGCCTAGACAACAACATACACAAGCGAACAACAAAATGCAAAACAATATGCATTTAGCACAAGAAGAATGGAGGAGCAGGAGATCTAAAAAAACAAAACACCAGCTCAACCAACTTTAGCAGGAAATATCAACTGCATGGTAAGTCAGAACTAAATAGAGCCTCAGTAATGACCCACAAGCTGCACCTGACAAGAGGTGTGGTCATACCAAACAACAACACTGCAAGATGAAAACAGAGAGACTGTAAGATACCCTTACCTGCCGCCAGTCTCTCAGATCTTCTTACCTCTTGCATGGGAGGGACAGTGACAGTTGTAGTTATTTGCGGTAAAAGCATTTAGTAACGTATTTCCGTACTAAAAGAAAAATATATACGCAGTTCACTTCTGCAGTTATATGTGGTGAAAGCGTTCAGTGTCTTATTTCAGTACAGAACAAAAAAAAATATACGCCCTTCACAGTTGCATTTATTTGTGGTGAAAGAGTTTAGTGGCCTATTTCAGTACAAAACGAAAAATATATACGCCTTTCACTTCTGCAGTTAATATTATTTCAGTAAAAAAACAAAATATTTTCAGCGTTTTCTTTTGCAGTTATTTGTGGCAAAACCTTTAGTGACGTATTTCGGTCAAAAAACAAAATATATACAGCGTTCAGCTCTGCAGTAATATTTGTGGTAAAACTTTTAGTGATGTATTTCAGTAGAAAACAAAACATTTAATCTGCGTTCAGTGCCGCAGTTATACGTTATAAAGCCTTTAGTTGCGTATTTCAGTAAAAAACGAAAAATGTATCCCTATTAAGGAGAGGTCCACAAGTTCACTGAAGCAGCGACAGTAGCAGTCAGTCAGTGCATAGTGTTGTTGGTAAAATCACCTACTCTGCGGTGTGGTAGTTTTTTGTACAGCCTCTGGAGTAGGTGAACATGGCCATATGTAGAAACTGTGGACAGAAGGTGAAGCGTGCCCAGTGTGCCAATGTTGGCACGACGGCCCTGCGTCAACATATGCAGCGTCACCATAAAGTGACCTGGGAGAACCGTGGCTCCGATGTGGTGGCTCAGCCTGCCGCAGCAACCGCTGCATTACCCAGTGGCACACCGCACCCGATTTCAGGCAGTCAAGGCTCCACCACCTCAGCCGAAGAGAGCTGTCTGTCATTCCCATCTTCTTCTGGTCCAGATGCTCTTGCTTCTCCTACTCCTCGTCAGTCATTCCATCAGCAATCGATCACTGAAGCGATTGCCAAGAGACAACAGTATGCGTGCACGCATCCAACATCGTAAAAGCTGAACTTGCTTCTGTCCAAGTTGCTGGTGCTACAGTCCCTCCCTTTCCAAGTGGTGGACTTTGCACCTTTCAGAGAACTGATGGCTTGTGGTGAGTTGAGGTGGAGAGTCCCAAGCCTTTAGTGACATATTTTGGTTGAAAATACATTTTTATTCAGTGTTCAGCGCTGTGGTTATTTGTGGTAAAACCTTTTGTGACGTATTTTGGTTGAAAAAATAATGTTTGTCAGCGTTCAGCGCTGCGGTTATATGTGGTAAAGCATTTTGGGATGCATTTCGGCCGAAAAACAAATTTTATTCAGTGGTTAGCGCTGCAGTTATATGTGAACCATTTAAATAATACCGGACAGTTATAAATAACGAAAATACTGCCCCACAAAGCGTGGAGACATTAATAACACCAAAAGATGGAACCACAATTCTCACAGAATGAAACTCGAAAAAGCTTTATTGACAACACATAATGTTGTCAATACAACATTACACCTGTGAGAGCACTATAATAGGGGAAGTCTTTTCAAATGTTCCATATCCCCGGAAGAAGCCAGGTAACTGGCGAAACGGCGTCGGGAAGGAGGCGGCTGAGAGATCGACACACCATTCAGGGTATGACTATTTTCCAACCACCAATTTTTTGCCTTTGTATTTGCCTCTGTTGCAGTTTCTGCCTGGGGTTAACTGTTTATGTGCGTTTTGGTGGTTCTTACGATTATTATTTTTTGTACTTTTTCCCTGTTTCTGGCGTGCTGACCTCTCAGCCCCCTCTTGGGTCTTTTTCCTTATCCTTGTGTTCCACCTTTGTGCTGCCTCCTTTTATCATGTATGTACCCATTATGTGTTGTCAATAAAGCTTTTTTTCGATTTTCATTCTGTGAGAATTGTGGTTCAATTTTTTGGTGTTATTTGCAGTTATATGTGGTAAAATCTTTATTGACATATTTCGGTTGAAAAACAAATTTTATTCAGCGTTCAGCGCTGTGGTTATATGTGGTAAAATCTCCATGATGTCTCCATGATAAATCTGCAGCGTGGGAGCCCTGTGTGGCTTCTACACACTTTCAAAATAAACCTTTTAGGCGAATAGATGCCGGATGACCGGGATGTTCCATGACCTTCCCAGGAGCTGCTGTCGGGAGAAGCGGTCCATTTTTGAGACGTCCGTATAATGCGGGGGGAATCCAAAGACCTTCTCCATCTCCGTGCACCACAGGATGTCCTTCTTCCCATCCATGATGACTGGGAAGCCGTGAGGTTTTACCTGACAAACAGACCAGGGGCTGGTAGTTATGGTTTCAATCTTGATGAACTTCGCAACTCTTCTGGGCTCCAAGGTATCTTGAAAAATTGTCTTCTCATTGTCTGTAGCTACTAGAGGCCTGTTCATGCCAGGCAGGTTCCCCCAGAAGTATCTGGCTCGATAAGCAGCTTATACCACACTTGCATCAATCTTGACAGGATTCGTCTCCAGGTGGAGAGAAATTGTTTTTTGGAATGCTTTCTCCATCGCAACCACGTCGTTAAATAAACAGAAGACTGGCGGATACTCTCCTGTCTTAGGCAGCACTTAACTTTTATTATTACATTTATTAAATATTCATTATTAAATTAAACCAAAACTTGAGTAAAATTAAGAAAGTAAACTTAAATTCATGGACAATCAATTTGCCAAGCCTTTTGTGCCAGAGAACGTGTATTATCAAATCGTATTTTAAGCAGAACTTTGTAAAGTTGAGAAATTTTAATCTTCTGTTCTGTCCCATATTCACTATAAATGAATCTGTGGCCTTCTCATGCTGCTGACACCTCCGCAATCTCTTGTCATCATGCCACTCTGTGACCTCCTCGTGCTGCTGCCACCTCCGCAATCTCTCGTCGTCGTGCCCCTCTGTGGCTTTCTCATGCTGCTGCCACCTCTGTACTCTCTCGTATTGGTGCCACTCTGTGGCCTCCTCATGCTGCTGCCACCTCAACACTATGTCACCTTGCCACTCTGTGGCCTCCTGATGCTGCCACCAACTCCACACTCGGTCATTGTGCCTCCCTGTGACCTCCTCCTGATGCTGCTGCCGCCACCACTTCCACACTCTGTCACACACCCATTGTCATTGTGCCACTCTGTGGCCTCCTACTAATGCTGCTGCTGTCGCCACCTCCACACTCTGTCATTGTGCCACTTGGTCGCTTCCTCATATTGCTGCCACCTCCACACTCTGTCATTGTGCTACACGGTGGCCTCCTCATACTGCAACCTCCAGACTCAGTCATTGTTCCACTCAGTGGCCTTTTCCTGATGCTGCCACCCCCAGACTCGGTCATTGTGCCACTCTGTGGTCTCCTCATGCTGCCGCCAACAAAAAGGACAATGCAACAGCACTCTGCAGACACAAATAAAGTACAATAATGCCATAATCATAGAAAACATTCTGATACTAATGCTACGCTTATTTTGAAAATTAATTTTGTACAAAATTATTTGAGCCTGTTTGCCAAACATCAATGCGAAATCTATCAAACGAGAACCTAACACTAAATACTACCCATAATGTGCCATAACAGCCTCCATTAGATCCAGGAATGCAGGTACCAACATGCATGCTGAGCCCACTCTATACTTCTCCTGGTGCCAAATGGCTTCCAATAAATACAATGAGAGCAGGCTACAGCTTTATACTTACTCTGATTAAAATTAGCCTATGGGACAGACAGGCTAGTCAGGGGTGAAAGAACAACTGGAGTCAGCCACACCTTCAGCTCTAGTACAACTGCAAAAAAAGGGGGCCAGTCAGCACATCCCAATGTGCAGGTGCACGCTGCCATGGCTAGAAACACAAAGAAAAATAGGACAATGCAACAGGACTCTGCAGACACAAATAAAGTGCAATAATGTCATAATCATAGAAAACATTCTGATGCTAATGTTACGCTTATTTTGCAAATGAGAGATTCTTGGCAAATACATTTTGTACAAAATTATTTGGGCCCGTTTGCCAAACGTCAAGGCGATCTCTATCAAAAAGGAACCTAACACTAAATACACACCTGCAGTGTGCCATAATGGCCACCATAAAATTCAGGGAGTGCAGGTTCCACGTGCATGCTGGGTCCACTCTGCTTTTTACCAACATGCATGCTGAGCCCCACTGGAGGTGTGGCTGACTCCAGTTGGTCTTGCACCCCTGACTAGCCTGTCTGCCCCATAGGCTGATTTTAGAAAGTATAAAGCTGTAGCATGCTCTCATTGTATTCATTGGATGCCATTTGGCACCAGGAGAAGTATAGAGTGGGCTCAGCATGCATATTGGTACCTGCATCCCTGGATTTAATGGAGGCTGTTATGGCATCAAAGATGGTCCTAAAAAGCAGAGTGAACCCAGCATGCATGTGAAACCTGCACTCCCTGAATTTTATGCTGGCCATTATGGCACATTACAGGTAGTATTTAGTGTTAGGTTCCCGTTTGATAGATTTCGCCTTGACATTTGGCAAACAGGCCCAAATAATTTTGGCCTTGGTGGCCTTCTCCTGATGCTGCCAACTCCAGACTCAGTTATTGTGCCACTCAGTGGCCTCCTCATACTGCTGCAACCTCCAGACTTGGTCATTGTTCCACTTGGTGGCCGTCTCTTGATGCGCAAATCACCTGAAATCACCAATCTCATTAAAACTTAGCATTTATTTACTATGTTAAAAGATAAATATCAAGGGCCTCTTTTAGTAAGCTGTTATCTCAAATCACATATATAGAATCGATGGATAAAAATATCAGAAAGCCAAAGGATAGTAATTATAGGAGGGACACAAATGCTGGGTCTCTGACCCTCTCAGACCCTACAACTACCTCCCAATGGCCTTCTATCAATATCCTTGAGATGTCCCTCTCCAGAAGGGACACTAACTTCATTACTTGTCCACTATTTTGGCTTTTGGCCTGGCTGACATCATCATTTATTTGACCCTTCTTCTGATCTGTCAGAAGGAAGGAAAAATGACACACAACAGATCCTGTTAGTGTAGCAGCTGTAAGGCCTTTATGGTCCCATCAGAATTGGCTTATGATTTGGTAGCCAAAAGCAGGAGTGGGTACAAAACACAGAAGACATGCAAATATTCCATTCATGTGTCATCTCTGTTTTAGATCCACTACTGTTTTTTTGTTTTTTTTGCCATTAGCAATACTGATGGATTATTGAGCAAATGCTGACCGAGTGAAGGTGGATGCTCCACAGACAGGATCTGTTTTTTGTGAGTTATTGTTCTGATGGATCAGAGGAAGGGCAAATTAATCAGTGACGTCAACACAAACTTACTGCTGACACCCTCTCTACTCTGTTAGCGGGGCTCTACTTGTATACGCGTTTAATAGAAGAGGTTCTGTAGACATCTTTTAAACCAGCGCCAGCTTATTCCACATAGGAGTGCGCTTCTTCTTGGCGCTAACATTTACCTGTAAGACTGAGTTCATACTTGAGTTATTTGGTCCGTTTTGGCCCCGTGACTGCCAAAATAAGTGAAGTGTGCAGTGATTCTAAGAGCGACGCCTGTCATCTGTATGTCATACAGACTCACAGTATTATTTCACTACCAAAGCAGACTCCCTATGCGTGTTACTGCAAGGCACAGTGTTCTACACCACTATAAAGGCTCTCAGTAGCCTGGAAATAGTAGTTTTTTAATGTAATTCGACACAAATTTATCCGGATCAAACCAAATTTTTCCCCAAAAATTCGGCGAACTGGCGAATTGAATTTTTGGAAATTGTGCTCATCTCTAGTAATGAAGTAAGATGCAGCTTTTTTCACTATTTTTTTTTTTTGGGGTATTTGCTTGGTTTAAAGCTATTTTTTATGACATTTACAAAATGTTGCCCACTAATATTATTTATTACAAAGGTTTTGTCAGTTTGTAATCCACTAGGGAACCAGAGTACCCTTGCAATTTGTATAACTTTTTTTTTTACAAAAAGTTGCAATAATAAATCGGGCTTAAAAATTTAACCTTTACAGACAAAACAGGCAAAAACCTCTTTTCTAGTACATCACATTTGATACAGTATATAAACAGTAAATCAGCAATTGTAGGACTATACTGGAGTTTAAAGAGCTTTCAAAAAACTTTTGGTATGTCAAATGGGCAGTAAAACACTTAGGTGGAAGTCTAAGCACTGAGACCCCTACTGATCTCTAGAATGAGTGAAGAGAATCTCTTATTTATCACACTCTCTCTCCTTGCTGCACTAGAAGGGAGCGAGACAGCCCCGTAGACTTTCTTGTCCATCTTGCTTCCTGTCCTGTAGTGAGGAGAGCGAGTGAGCTAAGCGAGCACTTCATCCCCTTGTTCTAGAGATTGGTGGCAGTATCAGTGTTCAGACTACACCAATCAAAACTTTTGATGTCCCTATAACACATGAAAAGTTTTTTTAAAGCACAGTGACCCTTTAAACCCGGAGACTGTAATACTGTAAAAAGCAGGAGTATTGGCTTCCTAAATTAATTTGCACTGTAAAAAAACATTTCCCAAACTCGGGTTCAGTTCCAAGTTGTGCTGTTTTTGGAAGAAAGCAGCCATGTTGTATAATCCTGGAGAAACTACTTAATAAGAGATTTATTTATTATAATTATTAACTATTATATATAATTTATTCTGTATAATATGCACACCTAGAAAACGATTTATTAACAGTGTAATAGAATGCATGAGGTTTAGAAAAAAAAATATTGCAAATTTTACGAAATCTATCAAAATGACATGCAGCATAATACATTTATAGACATGTTAGATGCTTTTATGGCCTATCTTGCTTGTTAAATTTCTCATTTTAAAGATGCTAGACAATTGTACTACAGTTTGAAGCTTATAGATAAATCAGTAAAATTTCAATAAAGGTTAGTTTAATGTACTTTCATGGGTCACAGTTACTCGCGGATTGTGGATTGGAAAGTGAAATTTAAAGGGCATCTGTGAGCAAATTTGTACCTATGAAACTGGCTGACCTGTTGCATGTGTCCTTGGCAGCTGAAGGCATCTCTTTTGGTTCCATGTTCATATGTGCCCATATTGCTGAGAATAATTATGTTTGAATATATGCAAATGAGCCTCTAGGGGCAATGGGAAGTCTGCTGTGCCCTCTGCACTTTGATTTGCAGGACTAGCCATGATGATATTTTCACTGCCTGGCCCAGTCAATCAAAGTGGAGAGGGCGCAGCAGTTGCAGAGAGGGCAGAGCCTCTAGGTGTAACAGCAATTCACCTGTTGCTCCTAGAGATTATTTCCATATTTTAAAACATTATTTTTCACAGCAATACGGGTATATATGAACATAGGAACAACGCATGACTTCAGCCGTCAATGACAGACATTAGCCCCGGGGGTCTGCTGTTTAAAACAGCAGAAACCCAACAGCTATGATGTCTGATAGAGATGGCACGAACTATCCGCCAGCGAACCGTTCCCGGCGAAAATAGCTTGTTCGCGTTTGCTGCAGCGGGCGGACACATGCGATGTTCGGTCCGCCCCCTATACATCATCATTGAGCAAACTTTGACCCTGTACCTCACAGTCAGCAGACACATTCCAGCCAATCAGCAGCATACCCTCCCTCCCAGACCCTCCCATCTCCTGAACAGCATCCATTTTAGATTCATTCGGAATTTGCAGTCTTAGTGAGAGGAGGGAGAGTGTAGTTGCTGATGATTTAATAGGGAAATCGATAGCTAGGCTAGTGAATTCAGTGTCCACTCCAGTCCTGAAAGACTCATCTGATCTCTGCTGTAAGGACAGCGTCCTGACAGCACCCCAAAAAGCCCTTTTTAGGGCTGCAACATTAGTCTGCTTTTTTTTTCTCCATATACATATTGCAGTTGCCTGGCCTGCCTGTGTGTGAGGAGCTGCAGGCCCACAGACTGTAGTGTGCCCACTGCCAGTGCCCACCCCTGTCATCCCATGTGGCACAGGACTTTGCATCAAAAAAAGGCATTTCATTTTTACACTTTAATCTAAGTTTAGTTGCCTGCCAGTGTGTGTCAGGCTGACTTCCACTGACTGTAGTGTGCCCACTGCCAGTGCCCACCACTCATACCGGCTGGCACAGGACTTTGCATCAAAAAAGGCATTTAATTTTTACACTTTAGTGTAATTTCAGTTGCTTGCCTGCTGCTAGTATGTGTCAGGCCGACTTCCACTGACTGTAGTGTGCCCACTGCCAGTGCCCACCCCTGTCATCGCGTGTGGCACAGTACTTTGCATCAAAAAAAGGCATTTAATTTTTACACTTTAGTGTAATTTCAGTTGCTTGCCTGCTGCTAGTGTGTGTCAGGCCGACTTCCACTGACTGTAGTGTGCCCACTGCCAGTGCCAACCACTGATACCGGGTGGCACAGAAGCTTGCCGATAAATAAGGCATTTAATTTTTAGACAGTAGTCTAAATTCAGTTGCTTGCCTGCTGCCAGTGTGTGTCAGGCCCACTTCCACTGACTGTAGTGTGCCCACTGCCAGTGCCAACCACTGATACCGGGTGGCACAGAAGCTTGCCGATAAATAAGGCATTTAATTTTTAGACAGTAGTCTAAATTCAGTTGCTTGCCTGCTGCCAGTGTGTGTCAGGCCCACTTCCACAGACTGTAGTGTGCCCACTGCCAGTGCCAACCACTGATACCGGGTGGCACAGTACCTAGCACGCGTAGTACCACTTATCTAAAAAAAAATGACAGGCAGAGGCAGGCCACCCCGCAAGGGCCGTCGTGGTGCTGTGATTTTCACTGTCCCTGGAATAATGCCTAGTGTTCAGAGGCCACGTACCCTGAACCCGAAAAATTCTGAGGACATAGTTGACTGGCTTAGACAGGACACCCAATCTTCAACAACTTCCGCTAAAAACCTTGATGCACCATACTCCTCCAGCTCAGCTTCGGTCACCTGCTCTCAAGTTACCACGCACACCACCACAGCCACCACAGCCGCTTCACTTGATCCGTCAGAGGAGTTATTTACACATCAGTTGGATGCAATTAGTAATGCGCAACCATTATTGCCAGATGATGTAGATTACAGGGATATGTCTCAGTCAGGCAGGATTACACACATGGACGTACAGTGTGATGATGATGATGATGATGTTGTACCCGCTGCTGCTTCCTTTGCTGAGGTGTCAGATACAAATGAAGCGGTTGATGATGACTATGTGTCCACGGATGCCACGTGGGTGCCTGCTCGAAGAGAAGAAGAGGGGGAAAGTTCAGAAGGGGAGACAGAGAAAAGGAGGAGACGATTTGGAAGCAGGGGGAGGTCGTCGCAAGGAGTTAGTGGCACAGTCAGACACCACGTATCGGCACCTGGGGTCAGCCAGACAGCACGCCAGTCAGCGCATGCTGTTGCCACCACCAGAATGCCGTCATTGTAAAGCTCAGCAGTGTGGCATTTTTTTTGTGTGTCTGCCTCTGATAAAAGCAATGCCATTTGCAACCTGTGCCAAAAGAAACTGAGTCGTGGTAAGTCCAACACCCACCTTGGTACAACTGCTTTGCGAAGGCACATGATCTCACATCACAAACGCCTATGGGATTAACACATGAGTACAAGCAGCACACAAACTCAAAGCCACCATGCTCCTCCTGGTCCAGCATCTTCAGCCACGTCAACCACTGCTGTCCTCCCTGCCCCATCTCAACCAACCTCCACTCCTCCTCTCACCTTCAGCAGTTCCTGCTCATCTGCCCACAGTCAGGTGTCTGTCAAGGACATGTTTGAGCGTAAAAAGCCAATGTCACAGAATCACCCCCTTGCCCGGCGACTGACAGCTGGCCTGACGGAACTCTTAGCCCGCCAGCTTTTACCATACCAGCTGGTGGAGTCTGAGGCCTTCAAAAAATTTGTCGCTATTGGGACACCACAGTGGAAGGTACCCGGACGAAATTTTTTTTCAAAAAAGGCAATCCCAAACCTCTACCATGTCATTGAAAAGGAAGTCATGGCATCTCTGGCATACAGTGTTGGGGCAAGGGTCCATCTGACCACTGATACCTGGTCTGAAAAGCACGGTCAGGGCAGGTATATCACGTACACTCCGCATTGGGTCAACCTGCTGACGGCAGACAAGCATGGAATGCGTGGCTCCGCAGCGGAGTTGGTGACACCACCACGACTTGCAGGCAGACCTACTGCCACCTCCTCTACTCCTACTCCATCCTCTTCGATATCCTCCTCGGCTGAGTCCTCTTCTGCTGCGGCGTCTGGCTGCACATCAACTGAATCCCCTCAGCTCCCCAGGGGTTATTCCACATCCCGGATACGACAGTGTCACGCTGTCTTGGGGTTGACTTGCCTGAAAGCAGAGAGCCACTCAGGACCAGCACTCCTGTCCGCCCTGAACGCACAGGTGGATCAGTGGCTGACCCCGTACCAACTGGAGATCGGCAAAGTGGTGTGTGACAATGGAACAAATTTGTTGTCGGCATTGAATTTGGGCAAGTTGTCACATGTGCCGTGCATGGCACATGTGTTGAATCTCATCGTACAACGTTTTGTGTCTAAGTACCCAGGCTTACAGGACGTCCTCAAGCAGGCCAGGAAGGTGTGTGGCCATTTCAGGCGTTCCTACACGGCCATGGCGCACTTTTCCGATATTCAGCGGCGAAACAACATGCCAGTGAGGCGCTTGATATGCGACAGCCCGACACGTTGGAATTCAACACTCCTAATGTTCGACCGCCTGCTCCAACAAGAAAAAGCCGTCAACGAGTATTTGTATGACCGGGGTGCTAGGACAGCCTCTGCGGAGCTGGGAATTTTTTTTCCACGTTACTGGACACTCATGCGCAATGCCTGTAGGCTCATGCGTCCTTTTGAGGAGGTGACAAACCTAGTCAGTCGCACCGAAGGCACCATCAGCGACCTCATACCATTTGTTTTCTTCCTGGAGCGTGCCCTGCGAAGAGTGCTGGATCGGGCTGTAGATGAGCGTGAAGAGGAACAGTTGTGGTCACCATCACCACAAGAAACAGCCTTGTCATCATCGCTTGCCGGACCTGCGGCAACGCTGGAAGAGGAGTATAAGGAAGAGGAGTCAGAGGAGGAATGTGGCGGCTTTGAGGAGGAGGAAGACCAACCACAGCAGGCACCCCAGGGTGCTTATTGTTGTCACCTATCTGGGACCCATGGTGTTGTACGTGGCTGGGGGGAAGAACAGACCGTCAATGACATCAGTGAGGATGAGGAATGGGAAATGAGTAGCTCTGCATCCAACATTGTTCAAATGGGGTCTTTCATGCTGTCATGTCTGTTGAGGGACCCACGTATAAAAAGGATGAAGGAGAACGACCTGTACTGGGTGGCCACGCTACTAGACCCCCGGTATAAGCAGAAAGTGGCAGAAATGTTACCAAATTACCGAAAGTCTGAAAGGATGCAGCAGTTCAAAACCAAACTAAAAAATATGCTTTACACAACTTATAAGGGGGATGTCACAGCACAACGGGAATCTAACAGGGGAAGAGGTGAGTGTAATCCTCCTCCTACCACGGCGGCAAGGACTGGACGATTTACAGATGAGTTGTTGATGGAGGACATGCGGAGCTTTTTCAGTCCAACTCATCGCCACAGCCCTTCAGGATACAGCCTTAGAGAACGACTCGACCGACATGTAGCAGACTACCTCGCCTTAACAGCAGATATCGACACTCTGAGGAGCAATGAACCCCTTTACTACTGGGTGTGCAGGCTTGACCTGTGGCCTGAGCTATCCCAGTTCGCGATAGAACTTCTGGCCTGCCCTACTTCAAGTGTCCTGTCAGAAAGGACCTTCAGTGCAGCAGGAGGCATTGTCACTGACAAGAGAAGTCGTTTCGGTCAAAAAAGTGTTGATTACCTCACCTTCATAAAGATGAGTGAGGCATGGATCCCGAAGGGACTAACAGTGGGGGATACGTTTGACTAACAAAAGGCCTGATTACATGCCTTGGCCTCAAAATGGTCCCCACGCTGCTGCATTTAATGTCTGCATACCGGATGACTTTCGTGAATTCTCCACCACCAACTAGGGTTCAAGCCGCAATGTTTTAGTCACTTTTCTGCCTGGAAAACATCAATTTTTCCGGCCGCTGCTACAATAGCGACTGCAACAATGCCATTATTTTTCGGGCATGTGTACATGCCTAATTTTTCTGTCCTATGGTGCAGCACTGTGGCTGCAAAAATAAACCAAAAAAAAAAGGCACATACAAGTGTCAATTCCCCTTCGTGATCGTTACCTTGTTGTGGTGAAGGGGCTTGCGTATCACAATGAAGCAATCATCACCTCTATGAGTGTGTTGGCAATGTTGCCACACCCCAGATGATAAGGCCGTTGCTTCATTATGGTCAGACCAAAAGCGATTGGACGGCTGGATAATATTTCATAGAAAAAACATTAATTTACCTTTTTTTTTTTAATGTTGTATGAGTTTTTAATACATAAAACAAAAAATCATAATAAAGTCTCTTAATAGTTTATTAGAAATGATGCAGACAATTAAAAAAATCCCCATCAATTCCAATACAAAGCAAGTACAGAGCTCAGAACTAAATTATTTCATGATGTCATAATGGTTCGCTAATTCGACAATGGTTAATCAATTCGACCGGATAGGGTACGTAACAGGGATTAAACTGATAGGAATAGTATTAGTTAAGACACCACTCATATAGGGTGTCACAGCACATTGTTCTGTGCACGTGCAGTGCCCCAATTTGGGAGTATGAGGACCGACCAAGCTGCTTTTTCCATCTCCCGGTTCCTGAAATCAATTCAGTTTGGTGTATGAGAGTTTGGTCTGTCACTGTGAAGGCAGTCGAAGGTACCCGGCCTAAATTTTTTTCACAAAGGCAATCCCTGATATGGGATGTAACAGGGATTAAACTGATGAGAATAGTACTACAGAAAATACCACTCATATCGGGTGTGACAGTAAATTGCACGGCGCAGGCGCAGTGACCGTGGATTAAAACAGAGTGGAGGGAGCCAGCGTTTTTAACCATCTCCCGTTCGAAAAATCTATTCAATAAATGGCCCTCAGATTGGGGACGTTAGAGGGATTAAACTGATGAGAATAGTACTACAGAAAATACCACTCATATCGGGTGTGACAGTAAATTGCACGGCGCAGACGCAGTCACCGTGGATAAAAACAAAGGGGAGGGAGCCAGCGTTTTTTAACCATCTCCCCGTTCGAAAAATCAATTCAATAAATGGCCCCCAGATTGGGGACATTAGAGGATTAAACTGATGAGAATAGTACTACAGAAAATACCACTCATATCGGGTGTGACAGTAAATTGCACGGCGCAGACGCAGTGACCGTGGATAAAAACAAAGAGGAGGGAGCCAGCATTTTTTAACCATCTCCCGTTCGAAAAATCTATTCAATAAATGGCCCCCAGATTGGGGACGTTAGAGGGATTAAACTGATGAGAATAGTACTACAGAAAATACCACTCATATCGGGTGTGACAGTAAATTGCACGGTGCAGACGCAGTGACCGTGGATAAAAACAAAGAGGAGGGAGCCAGCATTTTTTTAACCATCTCCCCGTTCGAAAAATCTATTCAATAAATGGCCCCCAGATTGGGGACGTTAGAGGGATTAAACTGATGAGAATAGTACTACAGAAAATACCACTCATATCGGGTGTGACAGTAAATTGCACGGCGCAGACGCAGTGACCGTGGATAAAAACAAAGGGGAGGGAGCCAGCATTTTTTTAACCATCTCCCCGTTCGAAAAATCAATTCAATTCACTTTTCGGGGACCCTTGGTGTTGTACGTGGCTGGGTGGAGGAAGAAACCTTCAATGACATCACCGGGACGTGGCTAGCTTGGTATCCAACCTTGTGCAAATGGGGAGTTTGCGGTTGTGCAAATGAACTGTTTGCGGTTGTTTGCGGTGCATTAAAAGGGGAGTTTGGTCTGTCAATGTCTGTAAAGTGGGCGTAACCCTTACACTACCTGATCGATACAACATCATACCTGATTGTATACACACACTGGATGTTTTAAAGCATGTTATTCCAAACAATTTAGGAATGTTAGTTGCTTTATGCCCTTTATGGATTAAAACTCGACTCTGTGTCCACTACGTAATTTTCCATGGGAGTTTTGCCATAGATCCCCCTCCGGCATGCCACAGTCCAGGTGTTAGACCCCTTGAAACAACTTTCCCATCACTATTGTGGCCAGAAAGAGTCCCTGTGGATTTTAAAATTCGCCTGCCAATTGAAGTCTATGGCGGTTCGCCCGGTTCGCCCGTTCGCGAACATTTTCGGCAGTTCGCGTTCGCTGTCCGCGAACAGAAAATTTTATGTTCGCGACATCAGTAGTTGAAACCGACAGCTATCGGGCCTTTCCTTCAGGTGAGGTGCAGCATATGCTGCCTCTAGGTACAAAAGTTCTGGCCCATATTATCCAGATGTTAGGTCGATGGTGCTCTGCATGTTCAATAGGTCCATACCTAAAACTTAACTTTTAATAGTTATGATAAAATAAGAACCCCTAAATCAATCCAAATATAAATGACAGACGTCAAAAGATGGAACCGTCTTACCAGTTCACGGCTAAAAAGGATGGACTCAGTCAGGTCTTTTTGTGTGTGGATGCCAGATGGTACCTTTCTGGTCGTCCTCAATGTCAGCAGTCCTCCAAATCAAAACGGGATCAGGTGGGCGGAGCCGTAGTGGAGGGTAAACAGAAGGGGGATGAGATCAATGTATCAGGACAGGGATCTATCCCTATTTATCCCTGATGGATCTATACCACCCTAATGATCCTCACTAATGCGGAGTCATCGCCCTGATATGAGCGGCCCCACCCGGAACCTGTCCCTGTTTACAAATCCCTAATCAAGCCCTAAATGAAGGGAAAGGAGACAAAAATGACTATCTAACTCCTCACTAGAAATGCAAAGCTAGCTCAACTAATGTTGACGAGGAGGGCTAGATAAGATGAGTCATGGCAAGGTCCCAACGCGTTTCATCCTATTGCATGAGATAAACCCCAGAATCGTCAGGGGACCAGGGCACATCTGTGTATATGTATCAAGGCAGCATGGTCAGCTGATGTAAGGCGCCGCCTTACATCAGTTGACCCTTTTAGAAATTCCTCCTACGCAGTGGTTATGGCACAACTCAAGCCGCTTAGTTTAGTTAGTTAGGCAGGTAAACGGTTACGTGTCATGTAGCCCCGACCACAAATTACAATTGCCTTTGTGGTGAAAAATATGCAAGGGATATTCATAAATTTGGTGTTCATGTTGAATGACAGTTTTTATAGAAATACATAAGATCAATGGCATAGTTTCATTAATAAATCTCCTCCACTCTGTGGGAAACATGCAGTAAAGATTTACCAGTGTAGTGCCACAATTCTAATATATTCTTACATGCTGCAGAAAACATCATGAATTAATAAGTTGCCTTTGTCAAACAGAATTTGATATTATCTATCTAAATGACTAGCATTCAAAAATAGAAAGAGGAGTATAATGTGTTTATCTTCATATTACTGTTGAGTGTTGGACTGGCCCATAGTACCAGAGAATCCTAGGATGGGCCCAGGCTCTGATACTATAATGGGTTCCAAAGGTCCAGAGTAAAAAAAAAACATTTGGAGATGTGAAGACAATACATTTGCACTAGGGTCTTTTTCTTTGAGTCAAAACCTATTAGATTTTTATTGATTAGGGGGTTGAGCTCCGAGATTTATTTTCTCTGGCTGGCTCATGGAACTCCAGTCCGACCCTGTGACTATTTACGTGTCCTATAATGAATTGATTTTTCGTTCTCTCTTGCTGTTAGACACCAATTAGCCTTGAATCTATAGTGCATTTGAAAAGTCTTAAAACCCTTTCAATTATTTTACATTTTGTTGTGTTGCAGCCTTGTGCTAGAACAAAAAAATTCAAATTTTTCCCCATCACTCTGTACCCTTTAATGACAAAGTGAAAACAGGATTTTAGAAATTAAAAAGGAACAAACAAAAATTTTGAAGGGGCATAAGTATTCAGACCCTTTGCTATGACATTTGAAATTTAGCTCTGGGGGCCTCCCATTTCTTTTTATCATCTTTGAGATGTTTCTACACCGTGATTGGAGTTCACCTATGGCAAATTCATTTGATTGGACATGATTTGGAAAGGCACATTTCTGTTTGTATGAGGTCTCACAGCTGACAATGCATATCATAGCAAAAACTAAGCAATGTGGAAGAAAGAACTGCCTATAGAGCTCAGAAACAGTATTGTGTGGAGGCAGGGTACAACATGATTTCTGATAAACTGAAAGTACTCAAGAGCATAGTGGCTTATATAATTCTTATATAGAAGATGTTTGAAGCAACCAGGACTCTTCCTAGAGATAGTTGTCCCACCAAACAAAGTCATTGGGGGAGAAGAGCCTTGTAAAAGAGGTGACCAAGAGCACAATAATATCTTTGGCTGAGCTCCAAAGATCCTATATGTAGATGGGAGAAACGTCCACAAGGCCAACCATTTGGTGTCAATGCTCTGTGTCATGTCTGGAGGAAATCAGCCACTGCTCATCACCTGCCCAATAGCATCCAATAGTAAAGCATGTTGGTGGCAACATCATGTTGAGGCAATATTTAGCAGCTGGGACAAATAGATAGTGTTGGGCGCGAATATTCGAATCGTGAATATTAATCGTGAATATCGGCGCTTCGATAATTTGCGGATATATTAAATATATAAATATATATATTCATAATTTCGAATATTCTAGATTTTTTTAAAATCAGTAACCTCCCTTCTTGCTTGTAGGCCAATGAGAAGGCTGCAATGTCTTTGTCTGAGCTTAGCAACATTCTTAGCAACCAATAAGAAAGTTGCCTACCCCTTTAGTATATAAGAACCTCCCCAGCTGCCACTGTATGCAGTATTTTGCAGATCAGAGTGAGACAGCAGTGTTTTTGCTGTGCTCTCTACTTTCCTATGTCATGACATTAGACAGGTAGTTAGTTAGTATATACATACATGCTACATACATAGTGCTGTCTGTACAGTGGATATAAAAAGTCTACACACCCCTGTTAAATGTCAGGTTTCTGTTCTATAAAAAAAGGAGACAAAGATAAATAATTTCAGAACTTTTTACACCTTTAATGTGACCTATAATCTGTACAACTCAATTGAAAAACAAACTGAAATCTTTTAGATAGAGGGAAGAAAAAATATAAAAAAATAATAATGTGGTTGCATAAGTGTACACACCCTCTTATAACGGGGGATGTAGCTGTTTTCGGAAATAAGCAATCACATTCAAAATCATGTTAAATAGGAATGAGCATACACGTGCCATCATTTACAGTGCCTCTGATTAACCCCAAATAAAGTTCAGCTTATCTAGTTGGCCTTTCCTGAAATTTTCTTAGTCGCATCCCACAGCAAAAGCCATGGTCCACAGAGAGCTTCCAAAACATCAGAGGGATCTCATTGATAAAAAGAATTTCAAAGACATTATATTTAACACGGAACACAGTGAAGACAGTCATCATCAAGTGGAGAAAATATGGCACAACAGTGACATTACCAAGAACTGGACGTCCCTCCAACATTGATGAAAAGACAAGAAGAAAACTGGTCTGAGAGGCTACCAAGAGGCCTACAGCAACATTAAAGGAGCTTCAGAAATATCTGGCAAATACTGGCTGTGTGGTACATGTGACAATAATCTCCCATATTCTTCATATGTCTGGACTATGAGGTAGAGTGGCAAGACGAAAGCCTTATCTTATGAAGAAAAACATCCAAGCCAGGCTACATTTTGTTAAAATATGAAGTTGCACGTATTGCGCCAAAATATTTGCATAATTAGTGCCAATTTCGCAATTCGCTAATATGTTGGAGCACTCTATTTGCATATAAAGCTATTGTAATGTTCTTCCGTGCCAACCATTTTCTCCAGTAATAGGAAACTTCTAGCAGCTTGAAAAATATAGCTATAGTGACCCATGCCAGAATTTCGCCCGCATTACGCGAATATTAAATGATTTCGCAATTAAGAAAATAATCTCGAATTCGCAAATTCGCAAATATATGACAAATATTCTACCAAATATTCCCGAAATATCGCAAATTTGAATATTGCCCCTGCCGCTCATCACTACAAATAGACTGGTCATTCCCTAAGTACACAGCCAATACAACACTGGAGTGTCTCAGGGGGCAACTCTGTGAATACTTACGTCAATGCAATAAATTAGCTTTTCCTTTTCAATATACTGACAAAGATTTTGAACATTCTGTTTCCACTTTCTCATTTTCAGGTATTAAGTGTAGAATCATGGGGAAAAATGTTAATATCTTTTTTATTTTAGCACAAGGCCGCTACAAAACAAAATGGGAAAAAGTGAAAGGGTTTAAAGACTTTCCGAAAACATTCCCATATAGAAAATGTTCACATACTGCCTGGAGTGTATTGTTGTTGCTGTAGAATGGAGAAAAGTACCTTGATGGAGCTGCAAAATAATGGTTTAATATTCAATGGCATTAATATCCTTAATGTGCATAGACACTAATGGAGATAGCTCTATTGAAATTTGAAAGACTATTCCTATTATGTGCTCTACAAAGGGTAAAGTCAATGCTGCAGAGGAAAATGTGCTTTAGTCTGTAAGAAGAGGATGTGTTTACATTGTTAGAGTAAAAATTAGAAGTGGCAATAATTTTTCCTTTTCTCTCTAAACCTATATTGCATAGAGCATACTGAAGCAGGAGAGTATCCTTTTATGCTTTACAATAGCATATTTAATTAGAGAGCTATCTATTTTATCTCCCCAAGGAGTATTATTTCAAATACATCATACTTCCTAAACCATTTTCTTCAAGCAGCCCTGTTTAGATCTCTTGACAGATTTTTTGAAGCTTCAAGGTAAAGTTAAGATTATTTTGTATAGTAATTTTAATCAGTTACACAGAGTAAAGTGAATGTTAATTTTCTTATCACTTAAGTCAGATAGTAGTTAATAAATGTTATCTCTTTTACAAGATATTAAATTGTAAAATATTTTATTAGAAAACAGACATATAAGCCTTGATAGTGGAAATGTACATCTTAGGCTACATGCACACGAATGTATGTGTTTTTTGGTCCGCAAATTGCGGATCCGCAAAAAAAGAATGATATCTGTATGCCATCCGTGTGCTGTCCGCATTTTTGCAGACCCATTGAAATGAATGGGTCTGCATCCTACCCGCAAAAAAACGGAACGGACACGGAAATAAAATATGTTCGTGTGCATGAGGCCTAAGTCTGGGCTGTGACTAATCCACTCCAAAATCTTAATTTAGTTTTTTTTCAGCCATTCAGAGGTGGACTTGCTGGTATGCTTGCTGCAGAACCCAAGTGCACTTGAGCTTAAGGTCACAAACTGATGGCCACACATTCTCCTTCAGGATTTTCTGGTAGACAGCAGAATTAATTGTTCCAGCTATTACAGCAAGTTGTCCAGGTCCTGAAGCAGCAAAGCAGCCCCAGACCAGCACACTACCACCACCATGTTTGACTGCCGGGATGATGTTCTTTTTCGAAAATGCTGTGTTCGTTTTGCGCCAGATATAACTGGATGCACACCTTCCAAAAAGTTCCATTTTTGTCTTGTCAGTCCACAGAATATTTCCCCAAAAGGCTTGGAGGTTATTAAGATGTTTTTGGCCAATGTGAGACAGGCCTTTGTGTTCTTTTTGGTCAGCAGTGGTTTTTGCCTTTGAAAACTCCCATGGGCACCATTTTTGCCCCTTCTCTTTAGTTTTGTTGAGTCATGAACATTGACCTCAACTGAGGCAAGTGAGGACGGCAGTGTTTTATATGTTGTTCTGGGTTCTTTATTTTCCTCCTGGATGAGTCGTCAATGTGCTCCTGGAATAGTTTTGTAAGACCGCCCCACTCCTGGGAAGGTTCACCACTGTTCAATGTTTTCTCCATTTGTGGATAATAGCTTTCACTGTGGTTCATTGGAGTCCTAAAGCCTTAGAAATGGCTTTGTAACTTTTTCCAGACTGATAGATCCCAGTGATTTTCTTGTTAGTTTTTTAGATCTTTTATCCTACTTCATGTTTTATGAACAATTCTATTTAAGTAATTTCTTGATTCTACAGGTCTGGCAGTAATCCGGCCTGGGTGTCGTAAGTGAAATTGAACACTCCTTTTCAAAAACTGTGGTTAATCACAGTTAATTAATGATTCATGAGGGGGGCAATATTTTTTTTTTTTACATAGGGCCAGGTTGTTCGGGATAGCTTTTGTCCCTTTACCACCTCCCGACCGCCTAACGCAGGGATGCGTCCTGCGGGCGGCCAGAATGTTCCTCCTAGACGCATCGGCGCGTCATCTCGCGAGGAACGAGATTTCCTGTGAACACGCACGCGTTCACAGGATCGCAACAGCAGGAACTTTAACAACAGCCTGCCAGCGATGATAATGCGCTGGCAGGTTGTAGATGTTAAAAAAATGGCATCTGAATCGCATATCAGATGCTGTTTTGTAAACAGCGTCTGATATGCCTGCTGCCTGCTCCTCTGGTGGTCCGCAAAACACGGACACAGGCAATGAGATTTCCGAATTTTGCGGATCCGCACATTGCCAGAACTGTATAGAAAATGCCTTTTCTTGTCTGCAATTGCGGACAAGAATAGGACATGCTCTATCTTTTGAGGAGCTGCGGCCGGATGTTTCGGGGCCGAAACCTGGAAGTTCGCGTCTGCAGCTCCGCAGATGCTGATGCGGAGAGAACATAGTGTGCTCTCTGCATCACCGCCGGCCCCATTCACACTGAATGGGTCCGCATCTATTCCGCAGAATTGCTGAATAGATGCGGACATTTTTGCGGACATCTCAATGGGGCCTTACTTGGCAAGCACTCCTATGTCCTTTCCCCTCTTTTTTTTTTTTTGCACATTTTTTGGCAGAGATTTTTTCATCCACATTGATCGATGCGAATGAAGAAATCTGTGCCGTTCATTTTTTCTTTCAGCACAGAGGCTGAACGTAAAAAAAAAATCTCATTACCCGTATGCTCAATATAAGGAGAATAGCAGAAACTCCTAATGCTGGCCATACATGTAAGATTGCGGAGACCCTTAAATGCCAGGGCAGTACAAACACCTCACATGTGACCCCATTTTGGAAAGGAGACACCACAAGGTATTCGCTGAGGGGCATATTGAGTCCATGAAAGATTGAACTTTTTGTCACAAGTTAGCGGAAAGGGAGACTTTGTGAGAAAAAAAAAAAGTCAATTTCCGCTAACCTGTGCCAAAAAAAAAAATCTTCTATGAACTCGCCATGCCACTCACGGAATACCTTGGGGTGTCTTCTTTCCAAAATGGGGTCACATGTGGGGTATTTATACTGTCCTGGCATTTTAGGAGGAACTAAAGCGTGAGAAGAAGTCTGGAATCCAAATGCATAAAAATGCCCTCCTAAAAGGTACTCATTGGAATTTGGGCCCCTTTGCACACCTAGGCTGCAAAAAAGTGTCACACATTTGGTATCACCGTACTCAGGAGAAGTAGGGCAATGTGATTTGCGGTCTATATTAACATATACCCATGCTGGGTGAGAGAAATATCTCTGTAAATAGACAACTTTGTATAAAAAAAATTTAAAAGTTGTCATTTACAGAGATATTTCTCACACACAGTATGGGTATATGTAAAAATACACCCCAAAGCACATTGGCCTAATTCTCCTGAGTACGGCAATACCACATGAGTGACACTTTTTTGCAGTCAAGATGCGCAAAGGGGCCCGAATTCCAATGAGTACCTTTAGGATTTGACAGGGCATTCTCGCGCTTTAGGGGCAGTATAAATACCCCACAAGTGAGGGGCATGGCGAGTTCATAGAAGATTTTCTTTTTTTGGCACAAGTTAGCGGAAATTGTTTTTTTTTTTTTTCTTACAAAGTCTCATATTCCACTAACTTGTGAAAAAATTTTTTTTTTACATGAACTCAACATACCCCTCACGGAATACCTTTGGGTGTCTCCTTTCTAAAATGGGGTCACATGTGGGGTATTTATACTGCCCTGGCATTTTAAGGGGCCCTAATGCGTGAGAAGTAGTTTGGAATCCAAATGTGTAAAAATGCCCTGTGAAATCCTAAAGGTACTCATTGGAATTCGGGCCCCTTTGCGCATATTGGCTGCAAAAAAGTGTCACTCATGTGGTATTGCCGTACTCAGGAGAAGTATGGAAATGTGTTTTGGGGTGTATTTTTTTACATATAGCCATACTGTGTGTGAGAAATATCTCTGTAAATGACAACTTTTTAAAAAAAATTATACAAAGTTGTCAGTTTACAGAGATATTTCTCTCACCCAGCATGGGTATATGTAAAAATACACCCCAAAACACATTGCCCTACTTCTTCTGAGTACGGCGATACCACATGTGTGCCACTTTTTTGCAGCCTAGGTGCGTAAAGGGGCGTAAAGTCCAACGAGCACCGTTACGCTTTACAGGGTTGCTCACAATTTAGCCCCGCCCAAAATGCCAGAACAGTAAACACACCCCACAACTGACACCATTTCGGAAAGTAGACACCCCAAGGTATTCACTGAGGGGCATAGTGTGTCTGTGGGAGATGTTTTATTTTTTTTCCCAGAAGTTAGCAGAAATGGAAACTTTATTATTTTTTTTTTCCTCAGAAAGTGTCAATTTCCGCTAACTTGTGAAAAAAAATTAAACCATACATGAACTCACCATGCCCCTCGGCGAATACTTTGGGACGTCTTCTTTCAAAAATGGTGTCATTTGGGGGGTATTTATACTATCCTGGCATTCTAGCACCTGAGGAAACATGACAGGTGTCAGAAAGTCAGAGCTGCTTCAAAATGTGGAAATTCACTTTTTTGCACCATAGTTTGTAAACGCTATAACTTTTACCCAAACCAATAAATATACACTTATTGCTTTTTATTTTTATCAAAGACATGTAGAACAATAAATTTAGAAAAAAATTTATATAGAAATGCAGTTTTTTTTTTTAAGTTTTACAACAGAAAGCGAAAAAATGTCATTTTTTTGCAAAAATTTCTGTAATTTTTTATTAATATAAAAAAAAGTAAAAATGTCAGCAGCAACAATTAAATACCACCAAATGAAAGCTCTATTACTGAGAAGAAAAGGAGGTAAAATTCTTGGGTGGTAAGTTGTATGACCGAGCAATAAACCGTGAAAGTAGTGTAGTGCAGAATTGTAAAAAGTGTTCTGGTCATTAAGGGTGTTTAAGCTAGGGGGGCTGAAGTGGTTAATAAATGAAATCATCATTTAAAAAATGCTTTTTGTATTTAGTTAATACATATAGGTTATCTTTGTCTGATATTCAAAATTGTTTTATAATCATTTGGACGTGACAAATGTGCGAAAACAAATCTATAAAGGGACAAATACTTTTTCACAGCAATGTAGGGACAGTTATTATAGTATATAACAGGGATTCAGTACAGCAGAATCGCTCACTGACAATGCTGACCATGCTGATTAGTGAGAAATAACAAAGAGATATTTAGGGTATAGATATTAATTAGAGATGAGCAAATTTCTTAAAAGTTCGATTTGGCTGATTCGCCGTATTTCACAAAAAAAAAATCGCTTCCCTGGGTGCAATGACAGTGAGCCGCTATAGCACCGCCCCCGTCATTGCACGCCTCAGATGCCGCATTCATACATGATTGCGGTATCTGAGTGTAAAATGAACAATAAAAAAAAAAAAATTATCTTCTCCACATGCTCACGACGGGATGGCTGCCGCCATCTTGTTTGAAGATCTTGGATGAAATCCTGTGCGGCACCAGATTACGAGATTAACATATACCACTCGTGGGATCTTAGTTTGCCCACCCGAGAATGCCAATACTCCAATATCCTCACTTTCTTTAAAGCACATGCGCACTTCCGGACGGACCGGATGTGATGTCAGATGCCGTCCGCTTGGAAGACTTTAAAATGATGCGCATCTCTGAGGCCAGACATGCCATCCTGAGACACACAATCTCGGCAGCCGCATCTTTGGTAAGCTTCCACTGACCACCAATGTTATTATATTCTACTTCATATAACATACAAGATACGCTCTTCTTTATACTTGGCTGCCTCTTTACTGCTACTCTTTTGCACTGACCAACAATGTTGCTATATCATATCTACTTATATTTCTATGTAGGCTTTGTCCACACGTTTTTAATTAGTGTCAGCTATTTACGTCTAGACAGGTGTGCACGACTGCATGGAGATCGCCACGCCTCCAATATCTCCATGCAGTCATGCACACCTAAATAGTTAGTCTGCCTTGGAGGCTGGTTTTAAAGTCAGTATAAAACTGAGTCTGCTTTTATAGCGCCTACCAGTAGCCATTTGGCTCCAGCAGAATTATATACAGGGAGTGCAGAATTATTAGGCAAATTAGTATTTTGACCACATCATCCTCTTTATGCATGTTGTCTTACTCCAAGCTGTATAGGCTCGAAAGCCTGCTACCAATTAAGCATATTAGGTGATGTGCATCTCTGTAATGAGAAGGTGTGTGGTCTAATGACATCAACACCCTATATCAGGTGTGCATAATTATTAGGCAACTTCCTTTCCTTTGGCAAAATGGGTCAAAAGAAGGACTTGACAGGCTCAGAAAAGTCAAAAATAGTGAGATATCTTGCAGAGGGATGCAGCACTCTTAAAATTGCAAAGCTTCTGAAGCGTGATCATCGAACAATCAAGCGTTTCATTCAAAATAGTCAACAGGGTCGCAAGAAGCGTGTGGAAAAACCAAGGCACAAAATAACTGCCCATGAACTGAGAAAAGTCAAGCGTGCAGCTGCCAAGATGCCACTTGCCACCAGTTTGGCCATATTTCAGAGCTGCAACATCACTGGAGTGCCCAAAAGCACAAGGTGTGCAATACTCAGAGACATGGCCAAGGTAAGAAAGGCTGAAAGACGACCACCACTGAACAAGACACACAAGCTGAAACGTCAAGACTGGGCCAAGAAATATCTCAAGACTGATTTTTCTAAGGTTTTATGGACTGATGAAATGAGAGTGAGTCTTGATGGGCCAGATGGATGGGCCCGTGGCTGGATTGGTAAAGGGCAGAGAGCTCCAGTCCGACTCAGACGCCAGCAAGGTAGAGGTGGAGTACTGGTTTGGGCTGGTATCATCAAAGATGAGCTTGTGGGGCCTTTTCAGGTTGAGGATGGAGTCAAGCTCAACTCCCAGTCCTACTGCCAGTTTCTTGAAGACACCTTCTTCAAGCAGTGGTACAGGAAGAAGTCTGCATCCTTCAAGAAAAACATGATTTTCATGCAGCACAATGCTCCATCACACGCGTCCAAGTACTCCACAGCGTGGCTGGCAAGAAAGGGTATAAAAGAAGAAAATCTAATGACATGGCCTCCTTGTTCACCTGATCTGAACCCCATTGAGAACCTGTGGTCCATCATCAAATGTGAGATTTACAAGGAGGGAAAACAGTACACCTCTCTGAACAGTGTCTGGGAGGCTGTGGTTGCTGCTGCACGCAATGTTGATGGTGAACAGATCAAAACACTGACAGAATCCATGGATGGCAGGCATTTGAGTGTCCTTGCAAAGAAAGGTGGCTATATTGGTCACTGATTTGTTTTTGTTTTGTTTTTGAATGTCAGAAATGTATATTTGTGAATGTTGAGATGTTATATTGGTTTCACTGGTAAAACTAAATAATCAAAATGGGTATATATTTGTTTTTTGTTAAGTTGCCTAATAATTATGCACAGTAATAGTCACCTGCACACACAGATATCCCCCTAAAATAGCTAAAACTAAAAACAAACTAAAAACTACTTCCAAAAATATTCAGCTTTGATATTAATGAGTTTTTTGGGTTCATTGAGAACATGGTTGTTGTTCAATAATAAAATTAATCCTCAAAAATACAACTTGCCTAATAATTCTGCACTCCCTGTAGTGGGCTCAGCATGCATGTTGGTACTTGCATCCCTGGCACCAGACGGGGTTACAAGCAGAGTGTACCTGGCATGCATGCTGCACCTGCGCTCCCTGGATTTTGTGTGGCTGTCATGGCCCATAACAGGTAGGAACTAGTGTTAGGGACCACTCATAGAGGCAACCTTGACGTGGTGAGTGGCTTATTACGCTTTGGCCAAAATGTACACTAATGCCTTATTCAGCATCCAGCATGGAGGCAGGGCAGAGTGCTGGTTACAAAGTGCTACTGCCTTTTTTTTGCGTTTATATGTGTATTTCCCCATAGCAATGTGCACCTGCATATAGGGTTGTGCCGACTGAACCCCCCACATATTTTAAAACATATTAAAACTATATCTCTGTATTTAACGTATATACCATACATTACTTAACTTATCAATCAATCGTATATAACTAAAACTATATCTCCGTGTTTTACATATATACAGTATCATACTTACCTAATCAATCAATCATTTAAACAATGTCCTAAAATACCTCTAAACCAGCATATATTTTACACCCATCTCTGGTTGCACTGTCTAGACATATATAAGAGGGGATTCTAACTGTTTATAATATATGATAGCATATTAATTAATATATACGCCTTCACTATAGTCCCAGTAAACCTGGTTACCACAATTGAAATGTACTTCTGAAGGTAAGATTTGAAAGACTATCTCATTGTATTACATCATGGACTTACTATAAAGACTTATTTTAAATTATGTAATTGATGTAACTAGAGATGAGCGAATTTTGCAAAAATTCACTTCGGCTAGTTCGGCCGAATTTATTTGCGGCGAATCATATTAAAAAAATTATTATTTCCGGGATGCAGAGAGCCTTTATAGCTGTGTAGAACACGGTGCCTTGCAGTAAAACGCATACGGAGACTGATGTGGTAGTGAAATAATACCGTGAGTCAGCATGACATGCAGATTACAGGGGTCACTCTTAGAATCACTGCATACTTCACCTATATGGGCAGTCACTGGGCCAAAACTGACCAAATAACTCAAGTATCAACTCAGCCCTACAGAAAGATGTTAGCGTCAAGAAGACCGCAGTCCTTTAACACCCTCGTTAGCAGATTCCACATAGATGTCTACAGAACCTGTTCTATTAAACGGTTATACAAGTAGAGCCCTGACAGAGTGATGAGGGTGTCAGCAGTAAGTTTGTGTTGACGTCACTAGAGATGAGCGAACACCTGGATGTTCGGGTTCGAGAGGTTCGGCCGAACTTCCGGAAAATGTCCGGGTTCGTGATCCGAACTCAACCCGAACTTCATCCCGAACCCGAACCCCATAGAAGTCAATGGGGACCCGAACTTTTGGGCACTAAAAAGACTGTAAAAGACTCCCGGAAAGGGCTAGAGGGCTGCAAAAGGCAGCAAAATGTAGGTAAATCCCCTGCAAACAAATGTAGATAGGGAAATGATGACTTAACATAAAATAAAATAAAATTAACCAATATTAATTGGAGTTAGGTCCCATAGCACAGAATCAGGCTTAAAATCACCCACCAATGGAGAAGGTCGCTTACTATTATTTCGACCCCAGCATCCAGACAAAGGAGAGAGGTCCCATAGCAGGGAATCTGGCATCATATCAACCACCACAGGAGAAGGCCACTTTCAGTGACTTAGGCCTTAGCACCCAGACAGAGGAGACATGTCAGATAGCACAAGCATTACATTTATACCATCCAGCACAGGAGAAGGCCACTTTTAGTTACTTTGACCCCTGCACCCAGAAAGAGGAGAGAGGCCCCACAACACATATTCAGGCATCATATCACCCACCACAGGAGTAGCCCACCATTTAGTTAATTTGACCGCTGCACCCATGTCAGCTGGTACAAGCATCAGTTTCACATCACCCAGCACAAGAGAAGGCAACTTTGAGAGACTTTGACCCCTGACCCAGACGGAGGAGAGAGGTTTTCACAGCAGAGAATCAGGCATTTAGATCACCCACCACAGGAGTAGGCCACCATTTAATGGGACCCCGGCAACCATGTCAGATGGCACAAGCATCAGTTTCACATCACCCAGCACAAGAGAAGGCCACTTTGAGGGACTTTGATCCCTGCACCTAGACGGAGGAGAGAGGTCCCACAGCAGAGATTCAGGCATTTATATCAGCCAGTACAGGAGAAGGCCGCTTTCAGTGACTTAGGCCTTAGCACCGACACAGAGGAGACAGGTCAGATAGCGCAAGCATCAGTTTTACAGATCACCCACCACAGGAGTAGGCCACCTTTAGTTAATTTGACCCTTGCACCCAGAAAAAGGAGAGAGGTCCCACAGCACATAATCAGGCATCATATCAACCACCTCAGGAGAAGGCCACCATTTAGTTACTTAGGCCTTAGCACCGACACAGAGGAGACAGGTCAGATAGCACAAGCATCAGTTTTACATCAACCACCACAGGAGAATGGCACTTTTAGAGACTTTGACCCCTGCAGCCACACGGAGGAGAGAGGTCCCACAGCAGAGATTCAGGCATTTATATCAGCCAGCAAAGGAGAAGGCCGCTTTCAGTGACTTAGGCCTTAGCACCGACACAGAGGAGACAGGTCAAATAGCACAAGCATCAGTTTTACATCAACCACCACAGGAGAAGGGCACTTTTAGAGACTTTGACCCCTGCATCCAGACGGAGGAGAGAGGTTTTCACAGCAGAGAATCAGGCATTTAGATCACCCACCACAGGAGTAGGCCACCATTTAATGGGACCCCGGCAACCATGTCAGATGGCACAAGCATCAGTTTTACATCACCCAGCACAGGAGAAGGCGACTTTGAGAGACTTTGACCCCTGCACCCAGACGGAGGAGAGAGGTTTCACAGCAGAGAATCAGGCATTTAGATCACCCACCACAGGAGTAGGCCACCATTTAATGGGACCCCGGCAACCATGTCAGATGGCACAAGCATCAGTTTCACATCACCCAGCACAAGAGAAGGCCACTTTGAGAGACTTTGACCCCTGCACCCAGACGGAGGAGAGAGGTTTTCCACAGCAGAGAATCAGGCATTTAGATCACCCACCACAGGAGTAGGCCACCATTTAATGGGACCCCGGCAACCATGTCAGATGGCACAAGCATCAGTTTTACATCACCCAGCACAGGAGAAGGCGACTTTGAGACACTTTGACCCCTGCACCCAGATGGAGGAGAGAGGTTTTACAGCAGAGAATCAGGCATTTAGATCACCCACCACAGGAGTAGGCCACCATTTAATGGGACCCCGGCAACCATGTCAGATGGCACAAGCATCAGTTTCACATCACCCAGCACAAGAGAAGGCCACTTTGAGGGACTTTGATCCCTGCACCTAGACGGAGGAGATAGGTTTTCACAGCAGAGAATCAGACATTTAGATCACCCACCACAGGAGTAGGCCACCATTTAATGGGACCCCGGCAACCATGTCAGATGGCACAAGCATCAGTTTCACATCAACCACCACAGGAGAAGGGCACTTTTAGAGACTTTGACCCCTGCAGCCACACGGAGGAGAGAGGTCCCACAGCAGAGATTCAGGCATTTATATCAGCCAGCACAGGAGAAGGCCGCTTTCAGTGACTTAGGCCTTAGCACCGACACAGAGGAGACAGGTCAGATAGCGCAAGCATCAGTTTTACAGATCACCCACCACAGGAGTAGGCCACCATTTAATGGGACCCCGGCAACCATGTCAGATGGCACAAGCATCAGTTTCACATCACCCAGCACAAGAGAAGGCCACTTTGAGAGACTTTGACCCCTGCACCCAGACGGAGAAGAGAGGTTTTCACAGCAGAGAATCAGGCATTTAGATCACCCACCACAGGAGTAGGCCACCATTTAATGGGACCCTGGCAACCATGTCAGATGGCACAAGCATCAGTTTTACATCACCCAGCACAGGAGAAGGCGACTTTGAGACACTTTGACCCCTGCACCCAGACGGAGGAGAGAGGTTTCACAACAGAGAATCAGGCATTTAGATCACCCACCACAGGAGTAGGCCACCATTTAATGGGACCCCGGCAACCATGTCAGATGGCACAAGCATCAGTTTCACATCACCCAGCACAAGAGAAGGCCACTTTGAGAGACTTTGACCCCTGCACCCAGACGGAGGAGAGAGGTTTTCACAGCAGAGAATCAGGCATTTAGATCACCCACCACAGGAGTAGGCCATCATTTAATGGGACCCCGGCAACCATGTCAGATGGCACAAGTATAACATTTATATCACCCAGCACATGACAAGGCCACTTTCAGTGAGTTAGGCCTTAGCAACGAGACAGAGGAGACAGGTCAGATAGCACAAGCATCAGTTTTACTGATCACCCACTACAGAAGTCGGCCACCTTTAGTTAATTTGATAGCTTAAACCATGTCAGATGGCACTTGTATCACATTTATATCACCCAGCACATCACAAGGCCACTTTCAGTGAGTTAGGCCTTAGCCACGAGACAGAGGCGACAGGTCAGATAGCACAAGCATCAGTTTTACATCAACCACCACAGGAGAAGGGCACTTTTAGAGTCTTTGACCCCTGCAGCCACACGGAGGAGAGAGGTCCCACAGCAGAGATTCAGGCATTTATATCAGCCAGCACAGGAGAAGGCCGCTTTCAGTGACTTAGGCCTTAGCACCGACACAGAGGAGACAGGTCAGATAGCACAAGCATCAGTTTTACATCAACCACCACAGGAGAAGGGCACTTTTAGAGACTTTGACCCCTGCAGCCACACGGAGGAGAGAGGTCCCACAGCAGAGATTCAGGCATTTATATCAGCCAGCACAGGAGAAGGCCGCTTTCAGTGACTTAGGCCTTAGCACCGACACAGAGGAGACAGGTTGTGGCGAAACCAAACTCGCCACTGAGTTTTGGAGGGGACAGATTGCCAGCCTCTTGCCCCAGGATTATGGCCCCTCTCATCAGCCCACGATAAACTTAAACCCCATGGCGATTTGACTGTGTTTGTGGCATCTGAGCGCTGTTTGGATATATTGAGCGCTCAGACCTAAGCCATCTGGGGATATGTTGCATGTATATGTTTTATGTAGTAATTGTAACATTGTGTAATTTTATGTCCTTTTGCAACCATGTGCTCAATGGAGTCTGACTCTATCCCTGGAGATAATTGGATTATTTTCCCCATTGTCTCCAGGAGAGAGGGCTCTGTAAAACCAGTTTGAACCAGAAAAGCCATGCTTCATTTGGTCAAATAGGACTTTCCCTTAACTTGTTAACCCCTGGTCTGATTCGTGTCATTTTTTTAATATGTTGTTAACCTGAATGGATTGATTGTGAATATGTAGTTTTTAAGTGAATAGTGATGTCTGTCCTATTGTCCCCACGTGTGTATTGGAGATTTCCCTTTGTCATGAGAGATAATTGAATGAGTCCTCGATTGTCTCCAGGACAGAAGACATTGTGTATTCTCCTGCCTGTGATGATTACATTAACCTGTGTAGGGTAATTGTATCACAGGCAGAGGGGAGGGATATGCTGGGGGTGTCTGTATTGTCCCATTGTGTGTGATTGGCTGCTGTATCCCGTGTCGCAGTCTTCCTTCTGGTCCCCTAGGGGAGTGTCCACCAGGTGGGAGACCTGCATAAATACCGGGCAGGTAGCCCTCAATAAAGTTAGAATTCCTGTTTAACCATTAATACGGAGCCTCGTCTCGTACTTGGGGGGGAATTGCTGCGTCAGAACGTTCTCTTGCCTGTTCCAGGAAAGGAGGACTTCGTATGGTTCCAATTCGGTGGATTCCAGCGGTTGTGGGTTGCTGTGCTCTTCGCCAGGGGAATCGCCCGAACGGTATTAACCCTCACTATACCGGGTTATACCGTAACACAGGTCAGATAGCACAAGCATCAGTTTTACATCAACCACCACAGGAGAAGGGCACTTTTAGAGACTTTGACCCATGCAGCCACACGGAGGAGAGAGGTCCCACAGCAGAGATTCAGGCATTTATATCAGACAGCACAGGAGAAGGGCACTTTTAGAGACTTTGACCCCTGCAGCCACATGGAGGAGAGAGGTCCCACAGCAGAGAATCAGGCATCATGTCAACCACCACAGGAGTAGGCCACCTTTTGTTTCTTTGACCCCTGCACCCAGAAAGAGGATAGAGGTCCCACAGCAGAGAATCAGGCATTTCGATCACCCACCACAGGAGAAGGCCGCTTTCAGTGACTTTGGCCCCCTGCACCCACACAAAGGAGACATGTCAGACAGCACAAGTATAACATTCATATCACCCAGCACAGGAGAAGGACACTTTAATGTACTTTGGCCCCGGCACCCAGACAGAGGGAAGGTTCATTCAACTCTGGGTTGCACCCTAAGATCCTACTTAATTTCAAAAATTGATTTTTCAATGAAGAAGTGGCCAGGAGTACAAGACAACATGGTTTAAGGCAGTTTTTAAGGACTACTCTGCACAAGGGAGGGTCAGGTCTTGTGGGATCCATGCCTGGTTCATTTTTATAAACGTCAGCTTGTCCACGTTGGCTGCGGACAGGCGGCTGCGTTTGTCAGTAATGACGCCCCCTGCCGTGCAGGCCTGCACCTCCAAGGCATTACATGCTAATTCTGGCCACGTGGACAATTTGGAAAACCAGAAGTTGAATGGGGCCGAACCATCCGTCAGTACGTGGAGTTGTGTGCAGACGTACTGTTCAACCATGTTAGTGAAATGTTGCCTCCTGCTAACACGTTCCGTATCAGGTGGTGGGGCAGTTAGCTGTGGCGTGGAGACAAAACTTTTCCACATTTCTGCCATGCTAACCCTGCCCTCAGAGGAGCTGGCTGTGACACTGCTGCTTGGGCGACCTCTAGCTCCTCCTCTGCCTTGGCCTTGGCCTTCCACCTGTTCCCCTGTGACAGTTGGGAATGCTCTCAGGAGCGCGTCTACCAGTGTGCCCTTGTACTCGCGCATCTTCCTATCACGCTCCAGTGCAGGAAGTAAAGTGGGCACATTGTCTTTGTACCGTGGATCCAGCAGGGTGGCCACCCAGTAGTCAGCACACATTAAAATGTGGGCAACTTTGCTGTCATTGCGCAGGCACTGCAGCATGTAATCGCTCATGTGTGCAAGGCTCCCCAGAGGTAAGGACAAGCTGTCCTCTGTGGGAGGCGTATAGTCATTATCCTCTGTATCCCCCCAGCCACGCACCAGGGATGTCCCTGCGCTGAGCTGGGTGCCACCCCGCTGAGAACCTGCTTCATCCTCATCCTCCTCCACCTCCTCCTCATCCTCCTCGTCCTCCAGTAGTGGTCCCTGGCTGGCCACATTTGTACCTGCCCTCTGCTGTTGCAAAAAACCTCCCTCTGAGCCACTTCTAACAGACTGGCCTGAAAGTGCTAAAAACTACCCGTCATCCTCCTCCTCCTCCTCCTGGCCCTGGCCCACCTCCTCTTCCATCATCGCCCTAAGCGTTTTCTCTAGGAGACATAGAATTGGTATTGTCACGCTGATAACAGTGGCATCGCCACTGGCCATGTTGGTGGCGTACTCGAAACAGTGCAACAGGGCACACAGGTCTCGCATGGAGGCCCAATCATTGGTGGTGAAGTGGTGCTGTTCCGCAGTGCGACTGACCCGTGCGTGCTGCAGCTGAAACTCCACTATGGCCTGCTGCTGCTCGCACAGTCTCTCCAGCATGTGCAAGGTGGAGTTCCACCGGGTGGGCACGTCACATATTAGGCGGTGAGCGGGAAGGCCGAAGTTCCGCTGTAGCGCTGACAGGCGAGCAGCGGCAGGATGTGAACGCCGGAAGCGCGCACAGACGGCCCACACTTTATGCAGCAGCTCTGACATGTCTGGGTAGTTGTGAATGAACTTTTGCACCACCAAATTCAGCACATGCGCCAGGCAAGGGATGTGCGTCAAACCGGCTAGTCCCAGAGCTGCCACGAGATTTTTCTCCCATTATCGCACACCACCAGGCCGGGCTTGAGGCCCACCGGCAGCAACCACTGGTCGGTCTGTTGTTCAATACCACGCCACAACTCCTGCGCGGTATGGGGCCTGTCTCCCAAACATATGAGTTTCAGAATGGCCTGCTGACGTTTACCCCGGGCTGTGCTGAAGTTGGTGGTGAAGGTGTGTGGCTGACTGGATGAGCTAGTGGAAGCAGAGGAGGAGGAGGAGGAAGCCGAGTAGGAGGAGGAGGCTACAGGAGGCAAAGAATGATGCCCTGTGATCCTTGGCGGCGGAAGGACGTGCGTCAAGGAACTCTCCGCCTGGGGCCCAGCCGCCACTACATTTACCCAGTGTGCAGTTAGGGAGATATAGCGTCCCTGGCCGTGCTTACTGGTCCACGTATCTGTGGTTAGGTGGACCTTGCTACAAATTGATTTTATCAGACACTTGCATGTGCAGGGAAGGCACGGCTGTTTTGGAGAAGTAGTGGCGGCTGGGAACCACATACTGGGGGACAGCCATGGCCATCAGCTGTTTGAAGCTGTCTGTGTCCACCAGCCGGAATGACAGAATTTCAAAGGCCAGTAGTTTAGAAATGCCAGCATTCAGGCCAAGGGCTCGAGGGTGACTAGGTGGGAATTTGCGCTTCCTCTCAAAGGTTTGAGAGATGGAGAGCTGAACGCTGCTGTGTGAAATAGTGGAGACGGTGGCGGTGGTGGTGGTGGTGTCGGTGGCACATCCTCTGTTTGCTGCTCGGCAGGTGGCAACATTCCTCTCGAGGCGGAAGCCGAGGCAGCAGCGGTAGAGGGAGCAGGGGGAGCCTGAGCGGGTTCCTTGTTTTTAACCGCTTCAGGACTGCCGTACGCAGGATTGCGTCCTGCGGGCGGTCCTGTTCTTCTGATCGGACGCGCCGGGGCGTCATCTCGCGAGACGCGAGACTTCCTGTGAACGCGCGCGCGGGCGCGCGCGCGTTCACAGCGTCTGAAGAGTTGTACTACAGCCTGCCAGCGATGATCAATCGCTGGCAGGCTGTAGATGCGATATAAATCGCATCAAACAGCTATATCAGACGCTGTTTTATGAACAGCGTCTGATATAGCTGCTACCTGGTCCTCTGGTGGTCCCATTTTCTGGGATCGACCACCAGAGGACCAGGTAACACAGTAAAGTTGCACCAAACACTACACTAACCCCCCACCCCACCCCTCACCTATTAACCCCTTGATCACCCCATCTAGACCCCCTGATCACCCCCCTGTCATTGATCACACCCCTTGTAAGGCTCCATTCAGACGTCCATATGTGTTTTGCGGATCCGTGGATTCACAGATCCGTGGATTCACGGATCCGCGGATCCGATCCGCGGATCCGATCCGCAGATCCTCAAAACACGGACACTGGCAATGTGCTTTCCGCATTTTGCAGATCCGCACATTGCCAGAACTATATAGAAAATGCTTTTTCTTGTCCGCAATTGCGGACAAGAATAGGACATGTTCTATATTTTTGCGGAACGGAAGTGCAGACCCGGAAGCGCGGATCCGTAATTCCGGATCCGAGCTGGACAAAGTCTGTCCCCATAGAAATGAATGGGTCCGCAATTCCGTTCCGCAAACAGAATTGCGGACGTGTGAATGGGGCATAAGGGTCCCCTATCACCACCAGTTAGTTAGCTACTTGTTAGGTAGCTAGCGCCCAGCCCACCGCACCGCAGTCACTGATTTTGGCAGAGATTTATTCATCCACATTGATTGATGCGAATGAAGAAATCTGTGCCGTTCATTTTTTTTTTTTTTCAGCACAGAGGCTGAACGGAAAAAAAAAATCTCATTACCCGTATGCTCAATATACGGAGAATCGCAGAAACTCCTAATGCTGGCCATACGTGTAATGATTGCGGAGACCCTCAAATGCCAGAGCAGTACAAAAACCCCACATGTGACCCCATTTTAGAAAGAAGACACCCCAAGGTATTCCGTGAGGGGTATGGTGAGTTCATGCAAAATTTTATTTTTGTCACAAGTTAGTGGAATATGAGACTGTAAAAAAAAAAAAAAAACAATTTCCGCTAACTTGTGCCAAATTTTTTTTTCTGTGAACTCGCCATGCCCCTCACGGAATACCTTGGGGTGTCTTCTTTCCACAATGGGGTCACATGTGGTATTTATACTCACCTGGCATTTTAGGGTGCTAAGCGTGAGAATCCAAATGCGTAAAAATGGCCTGTAAAATCCTAAAGGTACTCATTGGTTTTAGGGCCCCTTTGCGCATCTTGGCTGCAAAAAGTGTCACTCATGTGGTATCGCCGTACTCAGGAGAAGTAGGGCAATGTGTTTTGGGGTGTATTTTTACATATACCCATGCTGGGTGTGAGAAATATCGCTGTAAGCGACAACTTTTTACATTTTTTATTCAAAGTTGTCAATATACAGAGATATTTCTCTCACCCAGCATGGTATATGTAAATACACCCAAGCTACATCCTCACTTCTCCTGAGTACGGCGATACCCATGAGTGACACTTTGCAGCCAAGATGCAAAGGCCAAATTCAACAGTACCTTTTAGGAAGGTATTTTTACGCATTTTCTTCTCACGCTTTAGGGCCCTAAAATGCCAGGGCAGTATAAATACCCCAGATGTCACCCCATTTTGGAAAGAAGACACCCCAAGGTATTCGCTGAGGGCATAATGAGTTCATGAAAAATTAAACTTTTGTCAAAAGTTAGCGGAAAGGGAGACTTTGTGAGAAAAACAATAAAAAATCAATTTCCACTAACTTGTGCCAAAAAAAAAATATTCTATGAACTCGCCATGCCCCTCATGGAATACCTTGGGGTGTCTTCTTTCCAAAATGGGGTCACATGTGGGTATTTATACTGCCCTGGCATTTTAGGGGCCCTAAAGCGTGAGAAGAAAAATGCGTAAAAATGCCCTCCTAAAAGTACTCATTGGAATTTGGGCCCCTTTAGCATCTTGGCTGCAAAAAGTGTCACACATGTGGTATCGCCGTACTCAGGAGAAGTAGGGCAATGTGTTTTGGGGTGTATTTTTACATATACCCATGCTGGGTGAGAGAAATATCTCTGTAAACTGACAACTTTGAATAAAAAATGTAAAAAGTTGTCGTTTACAGCGATATTTCTACACGCAGCATGAGTATATGTAAAATACACCCCAAACACATTGCTCACTTCTCCTGATGCAGCGATATCACATGGTGACACTTTTTGCAGCCAAGATGCTAAAGGGCCCTAAACCAATGAGTACCTTTAGGATTTCACAGGGCATTTTTATGCATTTGGATTCTCACACTTAGGGGCCCCTAAAATGCCAGGTGAGTATAAATACCCCACATGTGACCCCATTTTGGAAAGAAGACACCCCAAGGTATTCCGTGAGGGCATGGTGAGTCCACAGAATTTTTATTTTTGCCACAAGTCAGCGGAAATAGTTTTTTATTTTTTTTTATTTTGTTTTTACAAAGTCTCATATTCCACTAACTTGTGACAAAAATAAAATTTTACATGAACTCACCATACCCTCACAGAATACCTTGGGGTGTCTTCTTTCCAAAATGGGGTCACATGTGGGGTATTATACTGTCCTGGCATTTTAGGGGCCCCTAAAGCGTGAGAAGAAGTCTGGAATCCAAATGCGTAAAAATGCCCTGTGAAATCCTAAAGGTACTCATTGGTTTTAGGGCCCCTTGCGCACCCAGGCTGCAAAAAGTGGCACACATGTGGTATCGCCGTACTCAGGAGAAGTAGGGCAATGTGTTTTGGGGTGTATTTTTATATATACCTATACTGTGTGTGAAAAATATCTCTGTAAGCGACAACTTTTAAAAATTTTTATACAAAGTTGTCAGTTTACAGAGATATTTCTCTCACCCAACATGGGTATATGTAAAAATACACCCCAAACACATGCTCTACTTCTCCTGAGTGCAGCGATACTACATCTGTGACTTTTTGCAGCCTGAGTCGCAAAGCCTAAACCAATGAGTACCTTTAGGTTTTACATGGCTGACTCACAATTTAGCCCGCCCAAAATGCCAGAACAGTAAACACACCCCACAAATGACCCCTTTTCGGAAAGTAGACACCCCGAGGTATTCACTGAGGGGCATAGTGAGTCCGTCTGAGATTTCTTTTTTTTGCCAGAAGTTAGCAGAAATTGAAACTTTTTATTTATTTTTTTCTCAGAAAGTGTCATTT
Source organism: Bufotes viridis (assembly GCA_033119425.1). Classification (NCBI taxonomy): domain Eukaryota; kingdom Metazoa; phylum Chordata; class Amphibia; order Anura; family Bufonidae; genus Bufotes; species Bufotes viridis. The sequence goes on along the minus strand of CM065592.1, from coordinate 143,684,242 downwards.
TCCGCTAACTTGTGAAAAAAATGAAATGATACATGAACTCACCATGCCCCCGCGAATACTTTGGGGTGTCTTCTTTCTAAAATGGTGTCATTTGGGGGTATTTTACCATCCTGACATTCTAGCACCTGAAGAAACATGACAGGCGCTCAGAAAGTCAGAGCTGCTTCAAAATGCCGAAATTCACTTTTTGCACCATAGTTTGTAAACGCTATAACTTTTACCCAAACCAATAAATATACACTTATTGGACTTTTTATCAAAGACATGTAGAACAATAAATTTAGAGAAAATTTATATAGAAATGTAGTTTTTTAAAAAAATTTACAACAGAAAGTGAAAAATGTCATTTTTTTGTAAAAATTTCGGTAATTTTTGATTAATAGCAAAAAAAGTAAAAATGTCAGCAGCAATGAAATACCACCAAATGAAAGCTCTATTAGTGAGAAGAAAAGGAGGTAAAATTCATTTGGGTGGTAAGTTGCATGACGGAGCAATAAACGGGTAAAGTAGTGTAGTGCAGAATTGTAAAAAGTGGCCTGGTCTTTAAGGGTGTTTAAGCTAGGGGGGCTGAAGTGGTTAAGGTGTGTACTCCACTGCAGTTCATGCTTTGCATGTAGATGCCTGATCATGAAGGTGGTGCTCAGGTTAAGAACGTTAATGCCTCGCCTCAGGGTCTGATGGCACAGCGTGCAAACCACTTTGGTCTTGTCGTCAGCACATTGTTTGAAGAAGTGCCATGCCAGGGAACTCCTTGAAGATGCCTTTGGGGTGCTTGGTCCCTGTTGGCGCTGGCCAATAGCAGGCGAACTCTCTGGACGGCGGCTGTTCGGCTTTTGCCCCCTGCTCCCTCTTTGGCTTCGCTGTTGTCTCGGTCTCACCACTGCCTCTTCCTCTGAACTATTTAAGTCAGCGGCACGACCTTCAGTCCATGTGGGGTCTAAGACCTCATCGTCCTCTGCATCGTCTTCCTCCCTGACCTCCTCCTGTTCAGTCTGCACACTGCAATAAGACGCGGCAGTGGGCACCAGTGTTTCGTCATCATCAGAGACTCGGTCACTCTGCTGTGGTGGTATTCCCATGTCCTCATCATCTGGATACATAAGTGGTTGTGCGTCAGTGCATGGAATGTCTTCCACCGCTGGGGAAGGGCTAGGTGGACCCCCCTGGAAAACCGTGGGAGCAGAGTCTTCAAACAGAATAAGAGACTGCTGCATAACTTGAGGCTCAGCCAGTTTCCCTGATATGCATGGGGGTGATGTGACAGACTAATGGGCTTGGTTTTCAGGTGCCACCTGTGCGCTTTCCACAGAAGACAGGGCGGAAGACAATGTGGTGAACGTGCTGGAAGCACTGTCGGCCACCCAATCGACTAATGCCTGTACCTGCTCAGGCCTTACCATCCTCATAACGGCATTGGGCCCCACCAAATATCGCTGTAAATTCTGCCGGCTACTTGAGGGAGTTGGTTCACTACTTTGTGCGCCTGAGGCCGAACAGCCATATCCTCTGCCAGCAAAAGAGGCTCCACGGACACCACCACGACCGCGTCCTTGTCCCTTAATAGAATGTTTCCTCATTGTTGCGATTCAACTCGCACCACAATAAAATATATTATTTTTTAGCCCCAAAATTCCCACACTGGAAGATATAATTCCTTTTCCGGTATTAATTACAAGAAAACTGCTGCAAATTGGACACCAGAATTTTTAAAATGCTAGTTTTGGTACATAGATTCCCACACGGGAGATATAATTCCTTTTACAGGAGTAAAAACGTGAGGCCTACTGTTTCTGGTCTAACAAACACCAGATTGATTAAATTGGCCATTTTTTCACCAAAATTACAACACTGGACAATAATGCCTTTTGCGGTATTAATTACAAGAAAACTGCTGCAAATTGGACACCAGAATTTTAAAATGCTAGTTTTGGTACATAGATTCCCACACGGGAGATATAATTCCTTTTACAGGAGTAAAAACGTGTGGCATACTGTTTCTGGTCTAACTAACACCAGATTGATTAAATTGGCCTTTTTTAACCAAAATTACAACACTGGACAATGTAATGCCTTTTGCGGTATTAATTACAAGAAGACTGCTGCTAATTGGACACCAGAATTTTTAAAATGCTAGTTTGTGTACATAAATTCCCACACTGGAAGATATAATTCCTTTTTCGGTATTAATTACAAGAAAACTGCTGCAAATTGGACACCAGAATTTTTAATATGCTAGTTTTGGTACATAGTTTCCCACACGGGAGATATAATTCCTTTTACAGGAGTACAAACGTGAGGCCTACTGTTTCTGGTCTAACAAACACCAGATTGATTAAATTGGCCTTTTTTCACCAAAATTACAACACTGGACAATAATGCCTTTTTGCAGTATTAATTACAAGAAGACTGCTGCTAATTGGACACCAGAATTTTTAAAATGCTAGTTTGTGTACATAAATTCCCACATGGGGAGATATAATTCCTTTTTACAGGAGTAAAAACGTGAGGCCTACTGTTTCTGGTCTAACAAACACCAGATTGATTAAATTGGCCTTTTTTTCACCAAAATTACAACACTGGACAATAATGCCTTTTTGCGGTATTAATTACAAGAAGACTGCTGCTAATTGGACACCAGAATTTTTAAAATGCTAGTTTGTGTACATAAATTCCCACACTGGAAGATATAATTCCTTTTCCGGTATTAATTACAAGAAAACTGCTGCAAATTGGACACCAGAATTTTTAATATGCTAGTTTTGGTACATAGATTCCCACACGAGGAGATATAATTCCTTTTACAGGAGTACAAACGTGAGGCCTACTGTTTCTGGTCTAACAAACACCAGATTGATTAAATTGGCCTTTTTCACCAAAATTACAACACTGGACAATAATGCCTTTTTGCGGTACTAATTACAAGAAGACTGCTGCTAATTGGACACCAGAATTTTTAAAATGCTAGTTTGTGTACATAAATTCCCACACTGGAAGATATAATTCCTTTTTCCGGTATTAATTACAAGAAAACTGCTGCAAATTGGACACCAGAATTTTTAAAATGCTAGTTTTGGTACATAGATTCCCACACGGGGAGATATAATTCCTTTTTACAGGAGTACAAACGTGAGGCCTACTGTTTCTGGTCTAACAAACACCAGATTGATTAAATTGGCCTTTTTTTCACCAAAATTACAACACTGGACAATAATGCCATTTTGCGGTATTAATTCCTTTTTACAGGAGTAAAAACGTGAGGCCTACTGTTTCTGGTGTACCTAACACCAGATTGATTAAATTGGCCTTTTTTTTCACCAAAATTACAACACTGGACGATATAATGCCTTTTTGCGGTATTAATTACAAGAGGACTGCTGGTATTTCAGAACACCGGATTTTTTAAAATGCTAGTTTTGCTAGATAAATTTCCCACACTGGGAGAAATATTGCCTAAGCCTTTTTACAGTATTAATTACAACAGGAGTGCTTCTTCTGGTCTAACACCAGAATAATTTTATTATTACGGTGAAAGCTTTTTCTAATTTATATTTCTGGCACATAAAAAAATATATATTTCTGGCTGACAGTATTGGACTCGGCTGTAGTGGCACTGGCTAGCCTAGCTGGAACAGCACATTCATGGGATTTGCTATCCAAGTGGGTTACTTTCAGTTTCACCACTGATATATTAAATATCTTTGGAGTTAGTATGGGTGACACAAGCACAGCCAAACCCCTGATGTAGTATATCTATGAAAAAATCGACTATTACATGAGATTAATGGACATTGTGGCAGCTTTTGCTGTAGCACCACAAGTCCCAAAATGGCCGCCGCCTATCAGCCCAGTAACATGTGCCAGAAAACGGTTTGCCCAGCCAGAAAAAAAATAAACTTTGACTGAGCAGCTGAATCGCTGTTGTTCTGATTCACAGGTGTAGATTTTACACTTCTTTGGAGCTTTGGTTTAGACTCTGTGGCAGCTTGTGCTGGCGCACCACAAGTCCCAAAATGGCCACCGCCGGTCAGCCCAGTTACATGTGCCAGTAAAAATCGCTCTGGCCAGTCTCAACAAAATAGTGACTTTCAGTGAACAGCTCAGCTGAGTTGTTCTGATGCACAGGTGTAGAAAGGTAGATCATTCAATCACTTCTTTATCCCTGCCTATCTCGCCCTCACAGAAGCTGCATCCTCTCCCTACACTAGTCAGAGCAGTGTGACGTGCAGCGCTACGTGACTCCAGCTTAAATAGAGGCTGGGTCACATGCTGCACTTGGCCAATCACAGCCATGCCATTAGTAGGCATGGCTGTGATGGGCTCTTAGGGCAAGAAGTAAAACGCTAGCTGATTGGCTGCTGTGCAGCCCTTCAGAAAGCGGGAAGAAATCGACGAACACCGGACCCGAACCCGAACTTTTTTGAAAATGTCCGGGTTCGGGTCCGTGTCACGGACACCCCAAAATTCGGTACGGACCCGAACGATTTTCGAACTGTTCGCTCAACACTAGAAGTCACTGATTATTTTGCCCTTCCTCTGATCCGTCATAACAATAACCCACCAAAAATGGATCTTGTCTGTGGAGCATAACCCTTCACTCGGTCAGCATTTACTCAATAATCCATTAGTATTGTTAATGCCAAAAAAAACAGGAGTGGATCCATGGAGTCTGATGGGACCATACAGGCCTTACACCTGCTACATAGACAGGATCCGTTGTGCGTCTCATTTTTTCTTGCTTTTGACAGATCAGAAGAAAGGTCAAATAAATGATGATGTCAGCCAGGCTGAAAGCCAAAAAAGTGGGCCAGTCATGAAGTGGGGAGGGTGGGAACAGCATTAGAAGTCCACAGAGTAGACCTATGACATAGTGGTGAGGTGGAAGCAGCATGAGGAGACCACAGAGTGGCCTAATGATAGGGTCTGGAGGTGGAAGCAGTATGAGGAGACCACAAAGCGGCACAATGACAGAGTCTGGAGGTGGCAGCAGCAGCATCAGGAGGAGGCCACAGAGTGGCACAATGACCGAGTGTGGAGGTGGCAGCAGTATGAGATGACCACAGAGTGGAACAATGAAAGAGTGTGGAGGTGGCAGCAGAATCAGGAGCCCACAGACTGGCACAACGACAGAGTGTGGAGGCGCCGCAGCATGAGTAGGCCACAAAGTGGAACAATGAAAGATTGTGGAGGTGGCAGCATAATCAGGAGGCCACAGAGTAGCAAAATGACTGAGTGTGGAGGTGGCAGCAGCATGAGTAGGCGAGAAAGTGGCACAATGACAGAGTGTGGAGGTGGCAGCAGTATGAGAAGACCACAAAGCGGCAGAATGACAGAGTCTGGAGGTGGCAGCAGCATGAGTAGCCCACAGAGTGGCACAATGACAGAGTGTAGAGGTGGCAGCAGCTTGAGTAGGCCACAGAGTGGAACAATTAAAGATTGTGGAGGTGGCAGCAGCACCAGGAGGCCACAGACTTGCACAATGACAGAGTGTGGAGGTGGCCGCAGCATGAGTAGGCCACAGAGTAGTACAATGAAAGCGTATTCCGACTGACAAATAACAAGGCGTCCTCAAAGGGCCTGAGCAAACAGCAGGTGTCACGCATGAGCTGCCACTGGCTGACATCGAAGTTACACAGGGGAGCACTCCTATCTGCTTGCATCATCAAGAAACCGTTGATGGCCTTTCTCTGTTGGTATAGTCGGTCCAACATATGGAGGGTGGAATTCCAACGGGTGGAAACGTCGCATATCATCCTATGTTAGGGGATGTCGTTCTGTCACTGCATCTCAAGGAGGGTGTGCTTTGCAGTGTATGAAGTGCATGCAAAGTTTCTTGGCCATTTTTAGTCTTGTCTTGTCATATCTGGCAGATAGGTGGAAAACTTCAGGAACCGCTTGACAACCAAATTGAACACGTGTGCCATGCAGGGCACATGACACACGTGGGGTCACATACTGCATTTCTGTAGTTGGGTTAATAAACCCGTACTGTTGTGCCACAGACCACGTTTGCATACAACGCAGAAAAAACAGTTTTAAAATTTTACGGTGAAAAACTGCATTTCTGTAGTTGGGTTAATAAACCTGTACTGTTGTGCCACAGATCATGTTTGCATACAACGCTGAAAAACCTGTTTTATAATTTTTGGGGTAAAATACTGCATTTCTGTAGTTGGGGTAATAAACCGGTACTGTTGTGCCACAAAGCATGTTTGCATACAACGCAGAAAAAGCTGTTTTTAAATTTTACAGTGAAAAACTGCATTTCTGTAGTTGGGTTCATAAACCCGTATTGTTGTGCCACAGAGCATGTTTGCATACTACACTGAAAATATAGTTTTATAGTTTTTGGGGTGACATACTGCATTTCTGTAGTTTGTTGCAATAAACTCTGGTTTTGTGCTACATAGAAGATCTGAGGCCTACCATGTAATTCAGTCATTTTAAGTATCCTGTGGAACTCTACATTTGCATAGTTGATTGCAAAAACACCGGTTTTGTGGTAGATAGCACATTTGCGGTGTACGCTGCTTTTCTGACAGTAAAATTAAACTGTTAACCTCTGCTGTTACATTGTTGGTTTGAAAAATCTAATTTTTGTTGATAGTAAAGTAATTGAATTGAATTGCTCCGTTACACTGTTGTGTGACCTAAAGAAATGTATTCTGTTTATGACACGGGTACTGCCTTACTGTTAGTGAACTTAATTGTTGACTTTTGGCAGTTAAATTGACACCTGAGATAAAATGAGGAGAATATCAAATAAGGGACGTGGACATGGTCGTGGTGGTGTTGGTGGAGCTCCTGTTGCTGGGAGAGGATGTGGCCATTCTGCGCCAGCTACAGGTCCAAGTGAAACACCTTCCTCAGGTGCGAGTAGGTGACAGAACCTGAAGCGTTATTTGATAGGCCCGAATGCCGCTCTACGGATGGTGAGGCCAGAACAAGTACAGGCATTAGTAGATTGGGTGGCTGACAGTGGTGCTAGTTCCTTCATAGTATCTCCCACCCAGCCCTCTGCAGAAAGCTCAGAGTTGGCACCTGCAGCCCATGCCCATCAGTCTTTCATTTCACCCCCTTGCAAAGCAGCAAAGCAGCCTGAGCTCCAAGACATGCAACAGACTCTTGTGCTTTTTTTATGACTCTGCTGGCAGGGTTTCCCAGGGCCATCCACATAGCCCTGCCCCAGTTGTGGAAGACATTGAATGCACTGATGCCCAACTACTTATGTTGCAGGATGAGGAGATGGGAATACCACCGCAGCACATCTCTGAAGATGACGAAACACAGGTGCCAACTGCTGCGGCTTTCTGCAATGTGCAGACCGACGAGGAGGGCAGAGGTCAAGAATGGCTGGAAGATGGTGTAAAGGACGATGAGGTCCTAGACCCCGACTGGACTCAAGTTCATGCTAGTGATGTGCGCAGTTCTGAGGAAGAGGCGGTGGTTGCACAGAGTCAACAGCACTGCGAAAGAGGGAGCAGACTGCAAAAGCGGAGAGGCCATCCACGAGACAGTACGCCTGCTACTGCCCACCGCACCCAGGGACCTAGCATATCAAGGCCAGCTGAAAGGAGTTCATTGGCGTGGCAGTTCTTCAGACAATGTCCTGATGACAAGACACGAGTGGTTTGCACGTTATGCCATCAGAGCCTGAAGCGAGGCATAAACGTTCTAAACCTGAGCACAACCTGCATGACTAGGCATCTACATGCAAAGCACGAACTGCAGTGGAGTAAACATCTTAAAAACCAAGAAAAGTCTCAGGCTCCTCCTGCTTCCTCTTCTGCTGCTGTCTCTGCCTCTTCTTCCACCTCTGGAGTCACAGTGGCACCTGCCACCCAGCAAAAAGAGGATTTGCCACCAACACCACCACCTCCGTCATTATCACCAAACATCTCCACCATGTCAACATGCCATGATCGCAGGGCATTATTCTTTGCCTTTTGTTGCCTCCTCTTCCTCCTCCGCTTCCTCCCCCTCCTCTTCTACCACCTCCTCATCCGGTCAGCGAAAGACCTTCACCACCAACTTCAGCTCAGCCAGGGGTAAACATCAGCAGGCAGTTTTAAAACTCATGTGTTTGGGGGAAAAACCCCACACCACACAGGAGCTGTGAGCTGTGGATGGGCATCGAAGAACAGATCGATGAGTAGTTGCTGCCAGTGAGCCTCAAGCCTGGCCCGGTGGTGTGCGATAATGGGTGAAATTTCGTAGCAGCTCTGGGACTAGCCTTGCCTGGCACATGTGCTGAATTTTGTGGTGCAGAAATTCCTTGACATGTCAGAGCTGCTGTAGAATGTGCGCACTTTCGGCATTCTCACCCTGCTGCTGCTCGCCTGTCTGTGCTGCAACGTAACTTTGGCCGTCCCGCTCACCGCCTCATATGCGACGTGCCCAGCAGGTGGAACTCCACCTTGCATATGCTGGAGAGACTGTGTGAGCAGCAGCAGGCGATAGTGGAGTTTAAGCTGCAGCATGCACGGTTCAGTCGCTCTGCAGAACAGCACCACTTCACCACCATTGAGTGGGCCTCCATGCGAGACCTGTGTGACTTGTTGCAGTGTTTTGAGTACTCAACAAACATGGCCAGTGTGGTGACGCCGTTCTTAGCGTTACAATACCACTTCTATGTCTCCTTGAAAAAACACTTAGGGCGATGATGGAAGAGGATGCGTTACAGGAGGAAGAGGAGGAGGAAGAGGGGGCATTTCACAAGGTTTCAGGCCAGTCATTCAGAAGTGGCTCAGAGGGTGGGTACCTGTGCCAGCAGAGGCCGGAAACATATGTGGCCAACCATGGCACAGTTCTGGAGTATGAGGAGGAGGAGGATGAGGTAGAGGAGGAGGAAACGGGTTCACAGCAGGGTGGCACCCAACACAGATCATGGCCATCACTGGAGCGTGGCTGTGGGGATATGGAAGACACAGACGATACACCACCTACAGAGGACAGCTTTTCCTTACCTCTGGGCAGCCTGGCACACATGAGTGACTGCATGCTGCAGTGCCTGCGCAATGACAGCAGAGTTGCCCACATTTTAACTTGTGCTGACTACTGGATTGCCACCCTGCCAGATCCCCATTACAAAGACAATATACCATCCTTAATACCTTCACTGGAGCGTGATAGGAAGATGCGCGACTACCAGCACATGTTGGTAGACGCGCTCCTGAGGGCATTCCCAACTGACACCGGGGGATAAGTGAAAGCACAAGGCTCAGGCAGAGGAGGGGGAAGAGGTCGCCAACAAAGCTGGGTCATGGCCAGCACCTCACAAGGCAGGGTAAGCATGGCCAACATGTGAAAAAGCTTTGTCACCACTTAGCAAGCGGCACCACCAGCTGATATGGAACATCTTAGCAGGAGGCAGCATTTTATGGTGGAACATTAAATGTGCACACACCTACACGTACTGACTGATGGTTCTGCCCCATTCAACTTCTAGGTCTCAAAACTGTCCACATGGCTTGAGCTTGCCCTTTATGCCTTGGAGGTGCTGACCTGCCCTGCAGCCAGTGTATTGTCTGAACGTGTATTTAGCATGGCAGGGGGTGTCATTACAGACAAACACAGCTGCCTGTCCACAGCCAACGTGGACAAGCTCACGTTCATTAAAATGAACCAGGCTTGGATCCCAGAAGACATGTATACCCACCTCAACCATATATTTTGGGGGCTTAAAACAAGTTAAAAAAGTAAAAAAAAAAAAAAAAACATTGTTACCTGGCCTCCTCCTCCATCGCCGCTTCCACCTACAACACCACATTCACCGCCTTCTCAACCTCCGACTCACCAGCCACCTCCTTCTCTGAGTTGCAGGCTAATCATTTTTTTTGTTTTATTTGATTTTAAGTTATTTCCCTTTCCATATTTGTTTGCAGAGCACTTGCCATGCTCTTAAGCACATTTTGCTACCTTTTGCAGCCCTCTAGCCCTTTCCATGACATTTTTAGGGCCATTTTAGTGCCCAAAAGTTCGGGTCCCCTTTAAACGCAATGGGGTTCAGATTCGGGGCAAGTTTTGGTTAAGTACGAATCCCGAAGCCGAACTTTTTTATGAAGTTCGGCCGAACCCCTCAAACCCGAACTTCCAGGTGTTCGCTTAACTCTACAGTCAACTCTACAGTCAACTGTGTATATATTTATCTTTTGCAGTACAGAAACACCTCACTAAAAGCTTTTAACCCCAAATAACTGCAGAAGTGAACTGCTTTAATATTATTTTTGTAGTACAGAAATACGTCACTAAAAGCTTTCACCACATACAGCTGCAGAAGTGAACTGCATATATATTTTTCTTTTTGTAATGAATTAGACCACTAAACGCTTTTACTGCAAATCATGGCAACAGTGAGCAGCATATATATTTTTCTTGAAGTACAGAGATACCTCACTAAACCCTTTTAACACCAAATAACGTCAGAAGTGAACTGTGTATATATTTGTCGTGTAGTACAGAAATCCGTCACTAAATGCTTTCACCACATATAGCTGCAGAAGTGAACTGCGTATATATTTTTCTTTTAGTACAGAAATACCTCACTAAACCCTTTTAACCCCAAATAACTGCAGAAGTGAACTGCGTATATATTTTTCTTGTAGTACAGAAATCCGTCACTAAATGCATTCACAACATATAGCTACAGAAGTGAACTGTGTATATATTTTTCTTGTAGTACAGAAATACCTCACTAAACGCTTTTAACCTCAAATAACTGTAGAAGTGAACTGCGTATATATTTTTCTTGTAGTACAGAAATACATCACTAAACGCTTTCAACCACAAATAACTGCAGAAGTAAACTGCATATATATTTTTCTTGTAGTACAGAAATACGTCACTAAATGCTTTCAGCACATATAGCTGCAGAAGTGAACTGTGTATATATTTTTCTTGTAGTACAGAAATACCTCACTAAACCCTTTTAACCCCAAATAACTGCAGAAGTGAACAGCGTATATATTTTTCTTGTAGTACAGAAATACATCACTAAACGTTTTCACCACATATAGCTGCAGAAATAAACTGCATATAATTTTTTCTTGTAGTACAGAAATACGTCACTGAATTCTCTCAGCACATATAGCTGCAGAAGTGAACTGCGTATATATTTTTCTTTTAGTACAGAAATACCTCTCTAAACCCTTTTAACCCCAAATAACTGCAGAAGTGAACTGCGTATATATTTTTCTTGTAGTACAGAAATTCATCACTAAACGTTTTTACCACATATAGCTGCAGAAATAAACTGCATATATATTTTTCTTGTAGTACAGAAATACGTCACTGAATTCTCTCAGCACATATAGCTGCAGAAGTGAACTGCATATTTATTTTTATTTTGTAATGAAATAGGCCACTAAAAGCTTTTACCGCAAATCACGACAACAGTTAGCTGCATATATATTTTTCTTGTAGTACAGAAATACCTCACTAACCGCTTTTAACCCCAAATAACTGCAGAAGTGAACTGTGTATATATTTATCTTGAAGTACAGAAATCCGTCACTAAATGCTTTCACCACATATAGCTGCAGAAGTGAACTGTGTATATATTTTTCTTTTAGTACAGAAATACCTCACTAAACCCTTTTAACCCCAAATAACTGCAGAAGTGAACTGCGTATATATTTTTCTTGTAGTACAGAAATACATCATTAAACGTTTTCAACACATATAGCTGCAGAAATAAACTGCATATAATTTTTTCTTGTAGTACAAAAATACGTCACTAAATACTCTCAGCACATATAGCTGCAGAAGTGAACTGTGTATATATTTTTCTTGTAGTACAGAAATACCTCACTAAACGCTTTTAACCCCAAATAACTGCAGAAGTGAACTGCGTATATATTTTTCTTGTAGTACAGAAATACGCTCACTAAACGCTTTCACCACATATAGCTGCAGAAGTGAACTGCATATATATTTTTCTTGTAGTACAGAAATACATCACTAAACACACTCAGCACATACGATATAGCTTCAGAGGTGAACTGCATATATATTTTTCTTTTTGTAATGAAATAGGCCACTAAAAGCTTTTACCGCAAATCAAGGCAACAGTGAGCTGCATATGTATTTTTCTTGTAGTACAGAAATACATCACTAACCGCTTTTAACCCCAAATAACTGCAGAAGTGAACTGTGTATATATTTTTCTTGTAGTACAGAAATCCGTCACTAAATGCTTTCAAACACATATAGTTGCAGAAGTGAACTGCGTATATATATTTCTTGTAGTACAGAAATACCTCACTAAACCCTTTTAACCCCAAATAACTGCAGAAGTGAACTGCGTATATATTTTTTTGTAGTACAGAAATACATCACTAAACGCTTTCACCACATATAGCTGCAGAAATAAACTGCATATAATTTTTTCTTGTAGTACAGAAATACGTCACTGAATTCTCTCAGCACATATAGCTGCAGAAGTGAACTGCATATATATTTTTCTTTTTGTAATGAAATAGGCCACTAAAAGCTTTTACCGCAAATCAAGGCAACAGTGAGCTGCATATGTATTTTTCTTGTAGTACAGAAATACATCACTAACCGCTTTTAACCCCAAATAACTGCAGAAGTGAACTGTGTATATATTTTTCTTGTAGTACAGAAATCCGTCATTAAATGCTTTCAACACATATAGTTGCAGAAGTGAACTGCGTATATATATTTCTTGTAGTACAGAAATACCTCACTAAACGCTTTTAACCCCAAATAACTGTAGAAGTGAACTGCGTATATATATTTTTCTTCTTGTATTGAAAAATGCCACTAAATGCTTTTACCGCAACTAACGGCAACAGTGAACTGTGTATATATTTTTCTTGTAGTACAAAAATACCTGACTAAACAGTTTAAACCCCAAATAATTGCAGAAGTGAACTGCGTATAGATTTTTCTTGTAGAACAGAAATACCTCAATAAACTCTTTCACATCATAGAGCTGCAGAAGTAAACTGCGTATATATATATATATATATATATATATTTCTAGTACAGAAATACGTCACTAAGCACACTCAGCAAACACGATATAGCTTCAGAGGTGAACTGCATATATATTTTTCTTTTTGTAATGAAAAAGGCCACTATGCACTTTTACTGCAAATAGTGGCAACAGTGAGCTGCGTATATATTTTTCTTGTAGTACAGAAATACCTCACTAAACGCTTTTAACCCCAAATAACTGCAGACATGAACTTCGTATATATTTTTCTTCTTGTAATGAAAAATGCTACTAAACTCTTTTACTGCAAATAACGGCAACAGTGAACTGTGTATATATTTTTCTTGTAGTACAGAAATACCTGACTTAACAGTTTAAACCCCAAATGACTGCAGAGGTTAACTGTGTATATATTTATCTTGTAGTACAGAAATCCGTCAGTAAATGCTTTCACCACATATAACTGCAGAAGTGAACTGCGTATATATTTTTCTTGTAGTACAGAAATACCTTACTAAACGCTTTTAACCCCAAATAACTGCAGAAGTGAACTGTGTATATATATATCTTGTAGTACAGAAATCCGTCACTAAATGCTTTCACAACTTATAGCTGCAGAAGTGAACTGTGTATATATTTCTCTTGTAGTACAGAAATACCTCACTAAACGCTTTTAACCTCAAATAACTGTAGAAGTGAACTGCGTATATATTTTTCTTGTAGTACAGAAATACCCTACTAAACGCTTTTAACCCCAAATAACTGCAGAAGTGAACTGTGTATATATATATCTTGTAGTACAGAAATCCGTCACTAAATGCTTTCACAACATATAACTGCAGAAGTGAACTGTGTATATATTTTTCTTGTAGTACAGAAATACCTCACTAAACTCTTTGAACCTCAAATAACTGTAGAAGTGAACTGCGTATATATTTTTTTTCTTGTATTAAAAAATGCCACTAAATGCTTTTTCTGCAACTAACGGCAACAGTGAACTGTGTATATATTTTTCTTTTAGTACAGAAATACCTCTCTAAACCCTTTTAACCCCAAATAACTGCAGAAGTGAACTGCGTATATATTTTTCTTGTAGTACAGAAATACATCACTAAACGTTTTCACCACATATAACTGCAGAAATAAACTGCATATAATTTTTTCTTGTAGTACATAAATACGTCACTGAATTCTCTCAGCACATATAGCTGCAGAAGTGAACTGCGTATATATTTTTCTTTTAGTACAGAAATACCTCACTAAACCCTTTTAACCCCAAATAACTGCAGGAGTGAAATGCGTATATATTTTTCTTGTAGTACAGAAATACATCACTAAACGTTTTCACCACATATAGCTGCAGAAATAAACTGCATATAATTTTTTCTTGTAGTACAGAAATACGTCACTGAATTCTCTCAGCACATATAGCTGCAGAAGTGAACTGCATATATATTTTTCTTTTTGTAATGAAATAGGCCACTAAAAGCTTTTACCGCAAATCAAGGCAACATTGAGCTGCATATGTATTTTTCTTGTAGTACAGAAATACATCACTAACCGCTTTTAACCCCAAATAACTGCAGAAGTGAACTGTGTATATATTTTTCTAGTAGTACAGAAATCCGTCATTAAATGCTTTCAACACATATAGTTGCAGAAGTGTACTGCGTATATATATTTCTTGTAGTACAGAAATACCTCACTAAACGCTTTTAACCCCAAATAACTGTAGAAGTGAACTGCGTATATATATTTTTCTTCTTGTATTGAAAAATGCCACTAAATGCTTTTACCGCAACTAACGGCAACAGTGAACTGTGTATATATTTTTCTTGTAGAACAAAAATACCTGACTAAACAGTTTAAACCCCAAATAATTGCAGAAGTGAACTGCGTATAGATTTTTCTTGTAGTACAGAAATACCTCAATAAACTCTTTCACATCATAGAGCTGCAGAAGTAAACAGCGTATATATATATATATATATATATATATATATATTTCTAGTACAGAAATACGTCACTAAGCACACTCAGCACACACGATATAGCTTCAGAGGTGAACTGCATATATATTTTTCTTTTTGTAATGAAAAAGGCCACTAAGCACTTTTACTGCAAATAGTGGCAACAGTGAGCTGCGTATATATTTTTCTTGTAGTACAGAAATACCTCACTAAACGCTTTTAACCCCAAATAACTGCAGACATGAACTTCGTATATATTTTTCTTCTTGTAATGAAAAATGCTACTAAACGCTTTTACCACAAATAACGGCAACAGTGAACTGTGTATATATTTTTCTTGTAGTACAGAAATACCTGACTAAACAGTTTAAACCCCAAATGACTGCAGAGGTGAACTGTGTATATATTTATCTTGTAGTACAGAAATCCGTCATTAAATGCTTTCACCACATATAGCTGTAGAAGTGTACTGCGTATATATTTTTCATGTAGTACAGAAATACCTCACTAACCGCTTTTAACCCCAAATAACTGCAGAAGTGAACTGCGTATATATTTTTCTTCTTGTAATAAAATATATACCACTAAACGCTTTACCACAAATAACGGCAACAGTGAACTGTGTATATACTTTTCTTGTAGTACAGAAATACCTCACTAAAAGCTTTTAACCTTAAATGAATGGAGAAGTTAACTGTGTATATATTTTTCTTGTAGTACAGAAATACATCACTAAACGTTTTCACCACATATAGCTGCAGAAATAAACTGCATATATATTTTTTTTGTAGTACAAAAATACGTCACTGAATTCTCTCAGCACATATAGCTGCAGAAGTGAACTGCATATATATTTTTCTTTTTGTAATGAAATAGGCCACTAAAAGCTATTACCGCAAATCATGGCAACAGTGAGCTGTATATATTTTTTTCTTGTGGTATAGAGATACCTCACTAACCGCTTTTAACTCCAAATAACTGCAGAAGTGAACTGTGTATATATATATCTTGTAGTACAGAAATCCGTCACTAAATGCATTCACAACATATAGCTACAGAAGTGAACTGTGTATATATTTTTCTTGTAGTACAGAAATACCTTACTAAACGCTTTTAACCTCAAATAACTGTAGAAGTGAACTGCGTATATATTTTTTTTCTTGTATTAAAAAATGCCACTAAATGCTTTTTCCGCAACTAACGGCAACAGTGAACTGTGTACATATTTTTCTTGTAGTACAGAAATACCTGACTAAACAGTTTAAACCCCAAATAATTGCAGAAGTGAACTGCGTATAGATTTTTCTTGTAGTACAGAAATACCTCACTAAACTCTTTCACATCATAGAGCTGCAGAAGTAAACTGCGTATATATATAAATTTCTAGTACAGAAATATGTCACTAAACACACTCAGCACATACGATATAGCTTCAGAGGTGAACTGCATATATATTTTCTTTTTGTAATGAAAAAGGCCACTAAACACTTTTACTGCAAATCATGGCAACAGTGAGCTGCGTATATATTTTTCTTGTAGTACAGAAATACCTCACTAAACGCTTTTAACCCCAAATAACTGCAGACATGAACTGCGTATATACTTTTCTTCTTGTAATGAAAAATGCTACTAAACGCTTTTACCACAAATAACGGCAACAGTGAACTGTGTATATATTTTTCTTGTAGTACCGAAATACCTGACTAAACAGTTTAAACCCCAAATGACTGCAGAGGTTAACTGTGTATATATTTATCTTGTAGTACAGAAATCCGTCACTAAATGCTTTCACAACTTATAGCTGCAGAAGTGAACTGTGTATATATTTCTCTTGTAGTACAGAAATACCTCACTAAACGCTTTTAACCTCAAATAACTGTAGAAGTGAACTGCGTATATATTTTTCTTGTAGTACAGAAATACCCTACTAAACGCTTTTAACCCCAAATAACTGCAGAAGTGAACTGTGTATATATATATCTTGTAGTACAGAAATCCGTCACTAAATGCTTTCACAACATATAACTGCAGAAGTGAACTGTGTATATATTTTTCATGTAGTACAGAAATACCTCACTAAACGCTTTGAACCTCAAATAACTGTAGAAGTGAACTGCGTATATATATTTTTTCTTGTATTAAAAAATGCCACTAAATGCTTTTTCTGCAACTAACGGCAACAGTGAACTGTGTATATATTTTTCATGTAGTACAGAAATACCTCACTAACCGCTTTTAACCCCAAATAACTGCAGAAGTGAACTGCGTATATATTTTTCTTCTTGTAATAAAATATATACCACTAAACGCTTTTACCACAAATAACGGCAACAGTGAACTGTGTATATACTTTTCTTGTAGTACAGAAATACCTCACTAAAAGCTTTTAACCTTAAATGAATGGAGACGTTAACTGTGTATATATTTTTCTTGTAGTACAGAAATACATCACTAAACGTTTTCACCACATATAGCTGCAGAAATAAACTGCATATATATTTTTCTTGTAGTACAAAAATACGTCACTGAATTCTCTCAGCACATATAGCTGCAGAAGTGAACTGCATATATATTTTTCTTTTTGTAATGAAATAGGCCACTAAAAGCTATTACTGCAAATCATGGCAACTGTGAGCTGTATATATATTTTTCTTGTGGTATAGAGATACCTCACTAACCGCTTTTAACTCCAAATAACTGCAGAAGTGAACTGTGTATATATATATATCTTATAGTACAGAAATCCGTCACTAAATGCATTCACAACATATAGCTGCAGAAGTGAACTGTGTATATATTTTTCTTGTAGTACAGAAATACCTCACTAAACGCTTTTAACCTCAAATAACTGTAGAAGTGAACTGCGTATATATATTTTTTCTTGTATTAAAAAATGCCACTAAATGCTTTTTTCCGCAACTAACGGCAACAGTGAACTGTGTACATATTTTTCTTGTAGTACAGAAATACCTGACTAAACAGTTTAAACCCCAAATAATTGCAGAAGTGAACTGTGTATAGATTTTTCATGTAGTACAGAAATACCTCACTAACCGCTTTTAACCCCAAATAACTGCAGAAGTGAACTGCGTATATATTTTTCTTCTTGTAATAAAATATATACCACTAAACGCTTTTACCACAAATAACGGCAACAGTGAACTGTGTATATACTTTTCTTGTAGTACAGAAATACCTCACTAAAAGCTTTTAACCTTAAATGAATGGAGACGTTAACTGTGTATATATTTTTCTTGTAGTACAGAAATACATCACTAAACGTTTTCACCACATATAGCTGCAGAAATAAACTGCATATATATTTTTTTTGTAGTACAAAAATACGTCACTGAATTCTCTCAGCACATATAGCTGCAGAAGTGAACTGCATATATATTTTTCTTTTTGTAATGAAATAGGCCACTAAAAGCTATTACTGCAAATCATGGCAACAGTGAGCTGTATATATATTTTTCTTGTGGTATAGAGATACCTCACTAACCGCTTTTAACTCCAAATAACTGCAGAAGTGAACTGTGTATATATATATCTTGTAGTACAGAAATCCGTCACTAAATGCATTCACAACATATAGCTGCAGAAGTGAACTGTGTATATATTTTTCTTGTAGTACAGAAATACCTCACTAAACGCTTTTAACCTCAAATAACTGTAGAAGTGAACTGCGTATATATATTTTTTCTTGTATTAAAAAATGCCACTAAATGCTTTTTTCCGCAACTAACGGCAACAGTGAACTGTGTACATATTTTTCTTGTAGTACAGAAATACCTGACTAAACAGTTTAAACCACAAATAATTGCAGAAGTGAACTGCGTATAGATTTTTCTTGTAGTACAGAAATACCTCACTAAACTCTTTCACATCATAGAGCTGCAGAAGTAAACTGCGTATATATATAAATTTCTAGTACAGAAATATGTCACTAAACACACTCAGCAAATACGATATAGCTTCAGAGGTGAACTGCATATATATTTTCTTTTTGTAATGAAAAAGGCCACTAAACACTTTTACTGCAAATCATGGCAACAGTGAGCTGCGTATATATTTTTCTTGTAGTACAGAAATACCTCACTAAACGCTTTTAACCCCAAATAACTGCAGACATGAACTGCGTATATATTTTTCTTCTTGTAATGAAAAATGCTACTAAACGCTTTTACCGCAAATAACGGCAACAGTGAACTGTGTATATATTTTTCTTGTAGTACAGAAATACCTGACTTAACAGTTTAAACCCCAAATGACTGCAGAGGTTAACTGTGTATATATTTATCTTGTAGTACAGAAATCCGTCAGTAAATGCTTTCACCACATATAACTGCAGAAGTGAACTGCGTATATATTTTTCTTGTAGTACAGAAATACCTTACTAAACGCTTTTAACCCCAAATAACTGCAGAAGTGAACTGTGTATATATATATCTTGTAGTACAGAAATCCGTCACTAAATGCTTTCACAACTTATAGCTGCAGAAGTGAACTGTGTATATATTTCTCTTGTAGTACAGAAATACCTCACTAAACGCTTTTAACCTCAAATAACTGTAGAAGTGAACTGCGTATATATTTTTCTTGTAGTATAGAAATTCCCTACTAAACGCTTTTAACCCCAAATAACTGCAGAAGTGAACTGTGTATATATATATCTTGTAGTACAGAAATCCGTCACTAAATGCTGTCACAACATAAAACTGCAGAAGTGAACTGTGTATATATTTTTCTTGTAGTACAGAAATACATCACTAAACGCTTTGAACCTCAAATAACTGTAGAAGTGAACTGCGTATATATATTTTTTCTTGTATTAAAAAATGCCACTAAATGCTTTTTCTGCAACTAACGGCAACAGTGAACTGTGTATATATTTTTCATGTAGTACAGAAATACCTCACTAACCGCTTTTAACCCCAAATAACTGCAGAAGTGAACTGCGTATATATTTTTCTTCTTGTAATAAAATATATACCACTAAACCCTTTTACCACAAATAACGGCAACAGTGAACTGTGTATATACTTTTCTTGTAGTACAGAAATACCTCACTAAAAGCTTTTAACCTTAAATGAATGGAGACGTTAACTGTGTATATATTTTTCTTGTAGTACAGAAATACATCACTAAACGTTTTCACCACATATAGCTGCAGAAATAAACTGCATATATATTTTTTTTGTAGTACAAAAATACGTCACTGAATTCTCTCAGCACATATAGCTGCAGAAGTGAACTGCATATATATTTTTCTTTTTGTAATGAAATAGGCCACTAAAAGCTATTACTGCAAATCATGGCAACAGTGAGCTGTATATATATTTTTCTTGTGGTATAGAGATACCTCACTAACCGCTTTTAACTCCAAATAACTGCAGAAGTTAACTGTGTATATATATATCTTGTAGTACAGAAATCCGTCACTAAATGCATTCACAACATATAGCTGCAGAAGTGAACTGTGTATATATTTTTCTTGTAGTACAGAAATACCTCACTAAACGCTTTTAACCTCAAATAACTGTAGAAGTGAACTGCGTATATATATTTTTTCTTGTATTAAAAAATGCCACTAAATGCTTTTTCCGCAACTAACGGCAACAGTGAACTGTGTACATATTTTTCTTGTAGTACAGAAATACCTGACTAAACAGTTTAAACCCCAAATAATTGCAGAAGTGAACTGCGTATAGATTTTTCTTGTAGTACAGAAATACGTCACTAAACTCTATCACCTCATATAGCTGCAGAAGTGAACTGCATATATATATATATTTTTCTAGTACAGAAATACATCACTAAACACACTCAGCACATACGATATAGCTGCAGAAGTGAACTGCATATATATTTTTCTTTTTGTAATGAAATAGGCCACTAAAAGCTTTTACCGCAAATCATGGCAACAGTGAGCTGTATATGTATTTTTCTTGTAGTACAGAAATACATCACTAACCGCTTTTAACCCCAAATAACTGCGGAAGTGAACTGTGTATATATTTATCTTGTAGTACAGAAATCCGTCACTAAATGCTTTCACCACATATAGCTGCAGAAGTGAACTGCGTATATATATTTCTTGTAGTACAGAAATACCTCACTAAACGCTTTTAACCTCAAATATCTGCAGAAGTGTACTGCGTATATATTTTTCTTCTTGTAATAAAATGTATGCCATTAAACGCTTTTACCGCAAATAATGGCAACAGTGAACTGTGTATATACTTTTCCTGTAGTACAGAAATACCTCACTAAAAGCTGACTGGAGAAGTTAACTGTGTATATATTTTTCTTGTAGTACAGAAATACATCACTAAACGTTTTCACCACATATAGCTGCAGAAATAAACTGCACATATATTTTTTTTGTAGTACAGAAATCTGTCACTGAATTCTCTCAGCACATATAGCTGCAGAAGTGAACTGCAGATATATTTTTCTGTTTGTAATGAAATAGGCCACTAAAAGCTATTACCGCAAATCATGGCAACAGTGAGCTGCATATATATTTTTCTTGTAGTACAGAGATACCTCACTAACCGCTTTTAACCCCAAATAACTGTAGAAGTGAACTGCGTATATATTTTTCTCCTTGTATTGAAAAATGACACTAAATGCTTTTACCGCAACTAACGGCAACAGTGAACTGTGTATATATTTTTCTTGTAGTACAGAAATACCAGACTAAACAGTTTAAACCCCAAATAACTGCAGAAGTGAACTGTGTATATATTTATCTTGTAGTACAGAAATCCGTCACTAAATACTTTCATAACATATAGCTGCAGAAGTGAACTGCGTATATATTTTTCTTGTAATACAGAAATACCTCACTAAACGCTTTTAACCCCAAATAACTGTATAAGTGAAATGCGTATATATTTTTCTTCTTGTATTGAAAAATGCCACTAAATGCATTTACCTCAACTAACGGCAACAGTGAACTGTGTATATATTTTTCTTGTAGTACAGAAATACCTGACTAAACAGTTTAAACCACAAATGATTGCAGAAGTGAACTGCGTATAGATTTTTCTTGTAGTACAGAAATACCTCATTAAACTCTTTCACATCATAGGGCTGCAGAAGTGAACTGCGTATATATATATATATATATATATATATATATATAGAAAAAGGAAAAACGGACAGCACTCCAAAGTACAAACCGTGAAAAAGTTTATTCACCCATGTGGTAAAAACAATGCGACGTTTCGGCTCAACTATAGAGCCTGTCTCAAACGTCGCATTGTTTTTACCACATGGGTGAATAAACTTTTTCACGGTTTGTACTTTGGAGTGCTGTCCGTTTTTCCTTTTTCTATATATGGGCTTTGAGCCAGTAGCCCTAGGACATAGCACCCGACCCCTGTGAATTTCCGGTGCCGCCAGTTTTTCTGATATATATATATATATATATATATATATATATATTTCTAGTACATAAATACGTCACTAAACACACTCAGCACATACGATATAGCTTCAGAGGTGAACTGCATATATATTTTTCTTTTTGTAATGAAAAAAGCCACTAAACACTTTTACTGCAAATCATGGCAACATTGAGCTGCCTATATATTTTTCTTGTAGTACAGAAATTCCTCACTAAACGCTTTTAACCCCAAATAACTGCAGACATGAACTGCGTATATATTTTTCTTCTTGTAATGAAAAATGCTACTAAACGCTTTTACCGCAAATAACGGCAACAGTGAACTGTATATATATTTTTCTTGTTGTACAGAAATACCTGACTAAACAGTTTAAACCCCATATGACTGCAGAGGTGAACTGTGTATATATTTATCTTGTAGTACAGAAATCCGTCACTAAATGCTTTCACCACATATAGCTGCAGAAGTGAACTGCGTATATATTTTTTTTGTAGTACAGAAATGCCTCACTAAACGATTTTAACCCCAAATAACTGCAGACATGAACTGCGTATATATTTTTCTTCTTGTAATGAAAAATGCTACGAAAAGCTTTTACCGCAAATAACGGCAACAGTGAACTGCATATATATTTTTCTTCTTGTAATAAAATATATACCACTAAACGCTTTTGCCACAAATAACGGCAACAGTGAATTGTGTATATACTTTTCTTGTAGTACAGAAATACCTCACTAAAAGCTTTTAACCTCAAATGACTGAAGAAGTTAACTGTGTATATATTTTTCTTGTAGTACAGAAATACATCACTAAACGTTTTCACCACATATAGCTGCAGAAATAAACTGCATATATATTTTTTTTGTAGTACAGAAATACGTCACTGAATTCTCTCAGCATATATAGCTGCAGAAGTGAACTGCATATATCCTCACTAACCGCTTTTAACCCCAAATAACTGCAGAAGTGAACTGTATATATATATCTTGTAGTACAGAAATCCGTCATATAATTCTTGTATTGAAAAATGCCACTAAATGCATTTACCGCAACTAACAGCAACAGTGAACTGTGTATATATTTTTCTTGTAGTACAGAAATACCTGACTAAACAGTTTAAACCCCAAATAATTGCAGAAGTGAACTGTGTATATATTTTTCTTGTAGTACAGAAATACCTCACTAAACAATTTTAACCCCAAATAACTGCAGAAGTGAACTGCGTATATATTTTTCTTGTAGTACAGAAATACATCACTAAACGTTTTCACCACATATAGCTGCAGAAATAAACTGCATATATATTTTTCTTGTAGTACAGAAATACGTCACTGAATTCTCTCAGCACATATAGCTGCAGAAGTGAACTGCATATATATATTTTTCATTTTTCATTTTGTAATGAAATATGCCACTAAAAGCTTTTACCGCAAATCATGGCAACAGTGAACTGTGTATATATTTTTCTTGTAGTACAGAAATACTTCACTGAACAATTTTAACCCCAAATAACTGCAGAAGCGAACTGGGTATATATTTTTCTTGTAGTACATAAATACGTCACTAAATGCTTTCACCACATATAGCTGCAGAAGTAAACTGTGTTTATATTTTTGTTCTAGTACAGAAATATGACACTAAACACACTCAGCACATATAGCTGCAGAAGTGAACTGCATATATATTTTTAATTTTGTAATGAATTAGGCCACTAAACGCTTTTACTGCAAATCATGGCAACAGTGAGCTGTATATATATTTTTCTTGTAGTACAGAGATACCTCACTAAACTCTTTTAACCCCAAATAACTGCAGAAGGTAACCGTGTATATATTTATCTTGTAGTACAGAAATCCGTCACTAAATGCTTTCACCACATATAGTTGCAGAAGTGAACTGCGTATATATTTTTCTTTTAGTACAGAAATACCTCAGTAAATGCTTTTAACCCCAAATAACTGCAGAAGTGAACTGCGTATATATTTTTCTTCTGGTAATGAAATATGCCACTAAACGCTTTTACTGCAAATAACTGAACAGTGAGCTGCATATATATTTTTCTTGTTGTACATGTAGTGTACGGGAGTTGTGATGCCCAACACTACAGAAGGGTGTACGTTCCCCTCATTTGTGGGGAGATTGGGGAATGTCATTTTAAGTAAATGCTATGTAATGTAATGCCTATGTATATATACTATTACCCTGTTACTGCTATTGTGTGCCATTGTGCAGGCCTGCTAGGGGTTTCATCTCAGCTATGTCCACTAGAGGGAGCTAGGGAGCCCTAGTTAATATAGGCCCAGTCAGGGGAGTAGTTAGGCAGTTCAGGCCTTGAGCCTGTGGAAGGCAGTCCAGTCCAGGCCATGAGCCTGTGAAGGTGTTCAGTGTTCAGGCCCTGAGCCTGTTGAAGTCAGCCCAGGCCTTATAGCCTGAGAGTGTCCTAGGAAGAGTCATTCCCTGGGAGGAGCAGTCCAGACCCTAGGACTAGAGGAGAAGTGTTGCCTCCTTAGTCAAGCTGCAAACAGGATAAGAATCCCAGCAGGAACATCACTGGTCACCAGCCTGAGTGAGCTGAGAGAAGGCAGAGCAGTAACCAAGACAGCAAGAGGTACTACAAATGCCAGAGGAGGTACTTAAAGCTAACTTTATCGCAAGGATAAATGCCAGAGATAGGGCATTGGGGCCTTGAAGAAGAATATATTCCTAGTCAGGATCAGTCAGGAATAGTGTGCAAGCTGCCTGTACTGCAAGTCCTGCTTTAACCCTATGTGATCACCTTGCTAAATATAAGCCTGCCATTAATGTACTGTAACTTAAAGCCTGCTGAAACCAATCGTCTTCTGAGGAACTGTCAAGAGAGTGTATGCTGTTTATTACTGTTAAGTAAAGTGAAGTTCTGGTTTACTATCCAAGCCTGCACCTCAATTATTCCTCCTATCAAATCGGTGTGCCACCGTTGCCGGCACTGGCATCACGGACATCAGGGACACCCAGCCACAGGCACGTTAATCTACAAACACCAAGGGCACCTCACTCTACACCTGGCTGTGTCCCTCAAAAACCCAGAGAGTGCCCCAGAGGATCCACGTGCCAGCCTCTCCATCACTGGCATTCCCCAGGTCAGTCCCTCATACTCCACTGACTTGGGGATGCTACATACAGAGATACCTCACTAAACGCTTTTAACCCCAAATGACTGCAGAAGTGAACTGTGTATATATTTATTTAGTAGTACAGAAATCCGTCACTAAATGCTTTCACCACATATAGATGCAGAAGTGAACTGCATATATATTTTTCTTGTAGTAAAGAAATACCTCACTAAATGCTTTTAACCCCAAAATAACTGGAGAAGTTTACTGTGTATATATTTTTCTTGTAGTACAGAAATACATCACTAAAAGTTTTCACCACATATAGCTGCAGAAGTCAACTGCATATATATTTTTCTTGTAGTACAGAAATACGTCACTGAATTCTCTCAGCACATATAGCTGCAGAAGTGAACTGCATATACATTTTTCTTTTTGTCATGAAATGGGCCACTAAAAGCTTTTACTGCAAATAATGGCAACAGTGAAATGTATATATTTTTTTCTTGTAGTACAGAAAGACATCACTAAATGCTCTCAGCACATATACCTACAGAAGTGAACTGCGTATTTATTTTTATTTTGGAAATGAAATAGGCCAGTAAACGCTTTTACCGCAAATAACGGCAACAGTGAACTGTGTATATATTTTTCTTGTAGTACAGAACTACGTCACTAAACGCTTTTACCACATATAGCTGCAGAAGTAAACTGTGTATATATTTTTCATCTAGTACAGAAATATGTCACTAATAGGGATGAGCGAACTCGAACTGTATAGTTCGGGTTCATACCGAATTTTGGGGTGTTCAGGACACAGACCTGGACCCGAACATTTTCAAAAAATTTCGGGTTCGGGTTCATCCAATCAGCTAGCGTTTTACTTCTTGCCCTAAGAAGCCATCACAGCCATGCCTACTAATGGCATGTCTGTGATTGGCCAAGTGCAGCATGTGACCCAGCCTCTATTTAAGCTGGAGTCACGTAGCACTGTACGTCACTCTGCTCTGATTAGTGTAGGGATAGGATGCAGCTGCTGTGAGGACGAGATTAGGCAGGGAAAACTCAGCAAAAACACCTAATGAAGTGATCGATCTACAGCTGTGAATCATTCAACTTCTGCTAGTTAATTGCTCACTGGTTTTTAGGCTGCACAGAGCGTTTTTCTGTCACTTTTATCTGGGGTGATCGGCTGCCATTTTGTGTCTTGTGGTGCACCAAGAACAAGCTGCCACCAAGTCCATCAATCCATCAATACTAGTTTTTTTTTTGCTGTATCATACATCAGAGGCTTGGCTGTGCTTATTGTCACCCCTAGAAACTCAGGATAGAAATTTCCATATTATATTGAGGGGTTAAATTCAATTGCCAAATTAGCAATCCACTAAATCTGGTGTTCCAGCTATCGCTAGCCAAGTGCAATACTGTCTGCTGTCTGGCAAAGGATAGATTTTTTTTCTGTGAAGAAATTCAATTGCCAAAATAGCAATCCCCTAAATCTGGTGTCCCAGCAGTGGCTGGCAAAGTTTAATAGTGTCCGGCTAAGGATATATTTTTTTCTGGGGTGAAATTCAATTGCCGAAATAGCAATACTATAAATCAGTGGTTTCAGTGTGGCTGGCCAAGTTTTATAGTGTCCGTCAAAGGATATATTATTTTCTGGGGTGAAATTCAGTTTCAAAAATATAAATACCGTAAATCTGGTGTTCCAGCTGTGGCTGCACAAGTTTAATAGTGTCTGGCAAAGGATATATTTTGTTC
Source organism: Bufotes viridis (assembly GCA_033119425.1). Classification (NCBI taxonomy): domain Eukaryota; kingdom Metazoa; phylum Chordata; class Amphibia; order Anura; family Bufonidae; genus Bufotes; species Bufotes viridis. Next base: position 143,657,049 of record CM065592.1, on the reverse strand, counting down.
TGGGGTGAAATTCAATCGCCAAAATAGCAATACCATAAATCAGTGGTTTCAGCTGTGGCTGGCCAAGTTTAATAGTGTCCGTCAAAGGATATATTATTTTCTGGGGTGAATTTCAATTGCCAAAATAGCAATACCAAAAATCGGGTGTTCCAGCTGTTGTAGGCCAAGAGTAAATCTGTCCGTTAAAGGGTATATTACAGTCAGCGTGCATCTCCAAATGTATTTATTTCCGTTAAAGGGTATATTACAGTAAGTGTCAAAGTACAGCATAATCCTCCACATTTGCACACATTGTTTTGCATCTCTAAGTGTATTTCTTTCCGTTAAAGGGTATATTACACAAAGTGTTAAAATACAAGTGCTAAAAGCATAATCCTATATATTTTTTCACACGCTACTGTGCATCTCAAAGTGTAAATCTGTCCGTAAAAGGATACCTTTCAACCAGGGCCTAAATACTAGACCTACAATTGATATTCCCCTAAATCTGTGGTTACTGCTGTGCCTGGATTAGTGTAATACGGTACATAAATAGATAGCTAGATAGTGTTAGGTGCCTGTAAAAAAAGGCCTGAATTTGAATTCAATACATTGGGCCAAATAATTTTTTTCTTATTGTGGTGAACGGTAACAATGAGGAAAACATCTAGTAAGGGATGCAGATGCGGACATGGTCGTGGTGTTGTTAGTGGGCCCTCTGGTGCTGGGAGAGGACGTGGCCGTTCTGCCACAGCCACACGTCCTAGTGAACCAACTACCTCAGCTTCCAGTACCCGCCAGAATTTACAGCGATATTTGGTGGGGCCCAATGCCGTTCAAAATATGGTAAGGCCTGAGCAAGTACAGGTGCTAGTCAATTGGGAGGCCGACAGTGGATCCAGCACATTCACAACATTATCTCCCACCCAGTCTTCTGCAGAAAGCGCACAGGTGGCGCTTGAAAACCAAGCCCATCAGTCTGGCAGGGTTTCTCAAGGGAATCCACCTAGCCCTTCCCCAGTGGTGGAAGACATAAAATGCACTGATGCACAATCACTTATGTTTCCTGATGATGAGGACATGGGAATACCACCTCATCGGAGTCCACACGTCTCTGATGATGACGAAACACAGGTGCCAACTGCTGCGTCAGTGTGCAGACCGAACAGGAGGTCAGGGAGGAAGACTGTGTGGAAGACGATGCAGGGGACGATGAGGTCCTAGACCCCACATGGAATGAAGGTCGTGCCACTGACTTTCATACAGAGGAAGAGGCGGTGGTTAGACGGAGCCAACAGCGTAGCAAAAGAGGGAGCAGGGGCATAGGCAGAACAGCCTCTGCCAAAAGAGTTCACCTTCTACTGGCCACCGCCACCAGGGACCAAGCACCCAAAAGGCAGCTTCAAGGAGTTCCCTGGCATGGCACTTCTTTAAACAATGTGCTGACGACAAGACCTGAGAAGTTTGCGCGCTCTGCCATCAGAGCCTGAAGCGAGGCATTAACGCTCTGAACCTTAGCACAACCTGCATGACCAGGCATCTACATGAAAAGCATGAACTGCAGTGAAGTAAACACGTTAAAAACAAGGAACTCACTCAGGCTCCCCCTGCTCCCTCTTCTGCTGCTGGCTTGGCATCTCCACCATGTCACACGGCAGCGTTCAGCTCTCCATCTCACAAACATTGGAGAGAAAGCGTAAATTCCCACCTACCCACCCTCGAGCCCTGGGGCTGAATGCCAGCATTTCTTATCTACTGGCCTTTGAAATGCTGTCATTCAGGCTGGTGGACACAGACAGCTTCAAACAGCTGATGGCGATGGCTGTCCCACAGTATGTTGTTCCGAGCCGCCACTACTTCTCCAAGAGAGCAGTGCCTTCCCTGCACAACCAAGTATTCCGATAAAATCAAGGGTGCACCGCGCAATCTGTGGCAAGGTCCACCTAACCACAGATAAGTGGACCAGGAAGCACGGCCAGAGACAATATATCTCCCTAACTGCACACTGGGTAAATGTAGTGGCGGCTGGGTCCCATGCAGAGAGTTCTTTGGCGCACAACCTTCCGCCACCAAGGATCACAGGGCATCATTCTTTGCCTCCTGTAGCCTCCTCCTCCTACTTGGCTTCCTCCTCCTCTTCTTCCACCTGCTCATCCAGGCAGCCACACACCTTCACCAACAACTTCAGCACAGCCCGGGGTAAACGTCAGCAGGCCGTTCTGAAACTCATTTGTTTGGGGGACAGGCCCCACACCGCGCAGGAGTTGTGGCGGGGTATAGAACAACAGACCGTCGAGTGGTTGCTGCCGGTGGGCCTCAAGCCCGGCCTGGTGGTGTGCGATAATGGTCAAAATCTCATCGCGGCTCTGGGACTAGCCGGTTTGACGCACATCCCTTGCCTGGCACATGTGCTGAATTTGGTGGTGCAGACGTTCCTTCACAACTACCCCGACATGTCATAGCTGCTGCATAAAGTGCGGGCCGCCTGTGCGCGCTTCCGGCGTTCACATCCTGCTACTGCTTGCCTGTCTGCGCTACAGCGGAACTTCGGCCTTCCCGCTCACCGCCTCATATGTGACGTGCCCACCTTGTGGAACTCCACCTTGCACATGCTGGAGAGACTGTGCGAGCAGCAGCAGGCCATAGTGGAGTTTCAGCTGCAGCACGCATGGGTCAGTCGCACTGCGGAACAGCACCACTTCACCACCAATGACTGGGCCTCCATACGAGACCTGTGTGCCCTGTTGCGCTGTTTCGAGTACGCCACCAACATGGCCAGTGGCGATGACACCGTTATCAGCGTTACAATACCACTTCTATGACTCCTTGAGAAAACACTTAGGGCGATGATGGAAGAGGAGGTGGCCCAGGAGGAGGTGGAGGAGGAAGAGGGGTAATTTTTAGCACTTTCAGGCCAGTCTCTTAGAAGTGGCTCACAGGGAGGTTTTTTGCAACAGCAGAGGCCAGGTACAAATGTGGCCAGCCAGGGCCCACTACTGGAGGACGAGGAGGATGAGGAGGAGGTGAAGGAGGATGAGGATGAAGCAGGTTCACAGCGGGGTGGCACCCGACACAGCTCAGGCCCATCACTGATGTGTGGCTAGGGGGATATGGAGGACGATGACGATACGCCTCCCACAGAGGACAGCTTGTCCTTACCTCTGGGGAGCCTGGCACACATGAGCGACTACATGCTGCAGTGCCTGCGCAATGAAAGCAGAGTTGCCCACATTTTAACGTGTGCGGACTACTGGGTTGCCACCCTGCTGGATCCCCGGTACAAAGACATTGTGCCCACCTTACTTCCTGCACTGGAGCGTGAGGATTAGGCAGGGTTAGGATGGCAGAGATGTGGAAAAGTTTTGTCACCACGCCACAGCTAACTGCACCACCACCTGATATGGAATGTGTTAGCAGGAGGCAGCATTACACTAACATGGTGGAACAGTACGTGTGCACACTCCTCCACGCACTGACTGATGGCTCGGCCCGATTCAACTTCTGGGTCTCCAAATTGTCCATGTGGCCAGAGCTAGCCTTTTATGCCTTGGAGGTGCTGGCCTGCCCGGCGGCCAGCATTTTGTCTGAACGTGTAATTAGCACGGCAGGTGGCGTCATTACTGACAAACGCAGCCGCCTGTCCACAGCCAACGTGGACAGGCTGACGTTCATAAAAATGAACCAGGCATGGATCCCATAGGACCTGTCTATCCCTTGTGCAGAATAGACATTTATAACTACCTCCCCTTAACCATATATTCTTGTACTCCAGGGCACTTCTTTATTGAATCCTCTTTTTTTCATTTTACAATTATTTTGTGTGGCAACCCAAAGTTGAATGAACCTCTCCTCCGTCTAGGTGCTATTTCCCTGAGTCTGTGAATGAGGCCTGTGGCACTGCAGGCAGACATGAATCCTTTTTGGCTGTGATGAGAACATCAACTCCCATAGCATTCCCACTTGATGCCAGCCCAACCTCCTATTCCACCTCCTCCTCCTCCAAGTTGCCAATTGATATTGGTTAATTTTTATTTATTTTATTTTAAGTCATTTTCCTATCCACATTTGTTTCCAGGGGATTTACCTACATTTTGCTTCCTTTTGCAGCCCTCTAGCCTTTTCCTGGGCTATTCTACAGCCTTTTTAGTGCCCAAAAGTTCCGGTCCCCATTGACTTCAATGCGGTTCGGGGTGAAGTTCGGGTCGAGTTCGGATCCCGAACCCGAACATTTTCGGGATGTTCGGCCGAACTTCTCGAACCCGAACATCCAGGTGTTCGCTCAACTCTAGTCACTAAACAACCTTCAGCACATATAGCTGCAGAAGTGAACTGCGTATATATTTTTCTTTTTGTAATGAAATAGGCCACTAAATACTTATACCGCAAATAACTGCAGAAGTGAACAGAGTATATATTTTTCTTGTAGTACAGACATACTTCACTAAACGCTTTTACCACATTTAGCTGCAGACATGAACTGCGTATATATTTTTGTTTTTGTACTGAAATAGGCCACTAACCGCCTTTACCACATATAACTGCAGAATTGAACTGCGCATATATTTTTCTTTTTCCACAGATCTAAGCCACTAAAGGCTTTTCAACATTGCACTTGCACCCCAAGAACAAATTGGAATGACAGAGATGTATAATGGCTATTTGGATCTCCAAATTATCTTTCGTTGCACTTGTAAATCACTTTTCTAACACTGTCCCTAGCGCCTTCTGATGTCTCTCCCTGCACTAAGATGCTGTGAAAAGATTCCTCCCTATCCTCCCTATCTTTTTCCTTCTTTTATATATAGTTTTTTCAGCTTTTTTTTCCCAATTAGCTTTTTCCAATTGCTGTCCCTAGACCTTCTTACATCTTGCACTCAGAATGATGGAAAATGGCAGAATCTAAAATGGCTGCCATATTTATAGGGCGGTGACATCACAGGGCTGGCTGGCTGGCTGCTAATTTGCTGCATGCATGTGATAGAGATGTTGAAATCATTCTTAGATTCAGCTAAGAAAGCTCCCATGTACTCCAGCTCTCAGACAAAATCTTATCTCCTCCAGAGAGCGAAGGTTCCATCCTACCAAAGAAACCACGCCTCCTTGCTACGTCATATATGCTTCTCTGCTGTTAGTATAGACTCCATTGCAAGATATTCCAGCCAATGTAACAATGCCTCTCTGATGTCTATATAAACTGCTGTACTTCCTGTAATAAATTTGAAATTACTTTGACCCCAATGTGTGTCACTGTTATTTTCTCCGTGCACGTAAAAGCCTTGGCCTACCACCAATTTGGAGCAGTAGAGCAAACGTATTCAGCCCCGATTGAGGGCATCTTGGCGCCCGGACGCGGGACAACAGGAGAAGTAGCGTCAGTAGCCGAAGTTTGGGGGTTCCCAGAGCATGGTGGACAGCGCTTGAGGAGGCCTGCTGACTCTTGCTATGCTCCACTCTGCTGTGGTAATCTGTTCTGCTATTGGTGTTGCATTGCATTGTGGGTAGCAACTTCAGTTGACAGTAAATATTTTGCGGCCCTAGACCCTTTTAGAAGGACAGTTTTGAGTTTGCTCTTCTGTGGTTGTGTTTTGTGTCTTGTCTGTGTAGTTTGTGTCAGGCACCTCCACAGTTAACGGGTAAGCAGAGCAAGAGATTTTCCCTGGCAGGGGGCGGAGCCGCATTAGGAGCTACTGATTTATCCCAACTGAGAGAGTGTAGCTCCGGGGTGCTCCGGGACAGGGCTTGATTTAGGGGTTACTGATTTATCTGTCTAAATGACGGAGGGTGTAACCCCGGGTAGCCCTGGGGGGGACTCAAATTAAGGGCCACTAAATTATCCCAGGAGAGGTGTGGCCCTGGGGAGTCCAGGAAGGACTATAAATTATCTGCCGGGAGTGGCGGAGGGTTAGTCCTGGACTGGCAGGACCAGACGTGGTAGTCAGGGAATTCACAGTTAATAACCTGCACAGGGGTGAGCCTGCTTGGGAGTAAGAAGAAGGTAGGAGTTGGGGTGTTAAAGTGCCTTTGAGCCAGACCCGAATCCTGGGGACGACTAGACAGAGGAGGTGCCTGCTTCTGTCTTGGTTGTGTTCAAATGAGTAAATTTATGTATATTCAAGTAAGCATGTTAAGCATTGTGGAAAGTTGAGTGATGATGCAGTGCAGTGCTGAGGAAGTATTATATCTTGTCTATCCGTGTACCATGGCTATCTGAGTGCCCTGCGTGTCTCTGTTGCCCGGTGAATATGGCGAAGTCAGGTCAGAGCAGAGGGAGAAACCGGGGGCTGTATATTGTGCAGCGGCGAGTGACATCATGACTTTGGAATGTGTGATAACGAGTAGCGAGGACGCTGTCTGCCAGCCGAAGTGTAATCAAAAGTCCAGGTATGTGAGGTACTGAGCGTGTGTGTGTGTTATTGGTATGTGGTTTGTTAATACGTTCAAAGACTTTTGTGTGTAAAAGTATGAGAAACTGTTCTATATGTTTGTTCGACATTGCATGTTATATCCGGGAATCTGAAACTTGTGTGTTGCCAACTAGAAAACTGACTAGTAGAGGAAGGTCAAGAAGCCAAGTTTACGCTGAGCGAAGTCAGTTCTACAAAGTAAGGGTAAGTTGCAGAGACACATCCCCCACCACATTAGCCCCCTCCAGTCCAGAGAGGGGTGGACCTGTTAAGTACATCAGTGCCAAAACCACGCCATAGGCCCACCTCTTTGTATCTGGTTATCACACAAGATGGCACCCCCTACGTCTTGATTTCTGCTCTGGTGGCCATCTTAACTGATCCAGAGTCCAGTCTGGCAGCCATCTTAACTAACTGTAACTCTCAGTACATTTTAAGTGAGGGAATTTCCATCTTTGACCATCTTAGTCACTGGTATTTTTCCTGATATGGCTACTGTGCACAAAACAATACGCATAAATACCAGTAGTCCAAGTAGCACCACAAGGAGTACTCACTCGAGTCAGTGAGTAAAAGATACACATATACCTATGATTAGTTATGACCAGTAGTATTGTTTAATTGTTTTATTCAGATGAGATTCCTTAACTTACATGTATTTTGTTTTTAAACTAAAGTCAAGTGAAGCCCCCCCCCCCCCCTCCTGCTCAGTTGCTGGATTCGCAAATGGAGGGGATTGTGATGGAGATGGTCCCCACCGTGGTGAACGTAGCTTTAAGCCCGGACAGATTCTGTTCTTTCTGTTTTTCATATGTTGCTGAAGAATGCTGACCTTGGGATAAGCTGCTGCAGAAGTAGTAAAGAATATAAACAGGAAATCCAGCATCTCCTGCATCTGCTGTACATTTAAACATTTAGAAGATTCCAGTCCGGCCCCAATGATATCCCTCTGAGTGATAAAGAAGTAGTCCCGTTTTTATTGATACTGGAGCAGTCAAGATGAATATGTCCTCCCTTGACTTAATCCCCAAAGACACCAGTCCTTGGATAGAAGTGGATGGGAAAGTAGTACACTCCCCTTTTAACAGAACCCATCCGTGTTAGATTTGCCCTTACCCAAGAAGTGCTTGCCGGTTGCTGGTCATTTTGTAACTTCCCCTGTTGCCTCCTAGGTGCAGACTTGTTTACAAAAGTACATGCCAGCATCTCATATCAGAAGGATGATGCTGTGAAACTCACTGGTGACCTCAATGACCAGGTACTTTGTTTATTGGCCGTTGGTGATGAAACTCCCTGGTCCATGTTTGTGTTAGTACTCCCAGAAGATGAGAAGGAAGGCCTGCTTGCAGGAATGCTGGGACATTTGTGGGCTAAGCAACCCCTGGATTTTGGCAAGCTCCCAGTTCCTTCAGTGGAAGTCAAAATGAAAACTGATGCACTTCCCTGGAAGTATCTCTTGAGTATGGCACAGTCAGATGCCATATCTCAAATGGTCTGAGACTTTTTGAAAAAAATAAAAATATGGAGATTGTATCCCCTTCTTTTGTACCCTATGAGAAAGAAAAGTGAGAACAAACCCACCCAGTATCGGATGGTATATGACCTATGTGCTGTGAATGAAGCCACAAGTTTTAACACCCCAACCCACACACCTTGTTGGCTCAGGTTCATGTTACCTCTACCCACTTCACTGTGATTGATTTGGCAAATGTTTTCTTTTCGGCACCACTACATCCAGACAGTTGGTATTTATTCGCCTCCACACATGAGGGTAAACAGTATACCTGGGTGGTGCTGCCGCAGGGAGCCTAGAACTCACCTAGTATGTATAATCCAGCCATGTCACTCCTGTCCTTTTCGCTGATCATGGGTGCAAGGGAGAGGAAAAGACATCCCTTTGCCCAGAAATATGAATGCACTGAGGACATTTTTAGGCCCTGTTTCTTATTGCAGACCTTGGATACGCACGTTTGATGATTGTTTGTTTTTAGTCCCTTCTACCTTACAGATGAGGTGGTAGATGCCTTTTATGCCCAAGCCTGACAATTTTGTGCTCCCTGCACTGGGCCTATTAGATTATCACATTTAGATTGTATTGTACAGAAGTGAATGGCCATGCCTAAGCTGTCCTCACCCAACTGCATGGCCAGCAACAACGCCCTGTGGCTTATTATTCAGCCAGATTTGACCCTGTGGCCAGAAGTGCCCCCGTGCATTAGAGCTGTAGTAGTTGTACAAGCCATGCTTGATAGAAGCTCTGAGGTAGTCCTGACCCATAAAGTGACTGTGATATTACATCTATACTCATGAAAGTACAACTCAAGAACCATTTTGTTGCCCGCAGAGTTAGATGTGATAACTTACGAAGTGTGTCGTTTAACTCTGCTAAATCATTATGTGCCGGAAGAAGGCCACAGTCCAGTTAGAACTGAACCTTAGTATATCTCTGTTTACTAATTTGAATGTTCATATTCCTCCTGACAAGTCCAACTTTCTCAAAAATACATGAGAGAGACAAAGACTGGTACACAAATGTGTGTTTCTCAGCAGATTATATGTGTTTTAATACACCAAAAAGTTACTAGATTAACAGTTAATAACTGATCCTAGATAAGAATTGCTTTTCTATCGCAGAAGTCCAGCTATTGTAATTTTATCCATCAATCTATTCATCAAAATATTGTGCCTATCAGGGATAATATTGTGTTGATGTATGATCATCCACTTTATTTTGATTAATGTAATGTGTTTTTATTGACAGAGAGTATTCATATGATGCCTGAAATGTCTACAGATGTAATATTTTGGATCCAGCCACCCTGTTGCCTCTGGAGCAAGGGGGGAGGGAAGAGTTAGGGCACTTAAACTTTTCTTCCAGATCGAGAGTGTTTGCAGATGATGTCACAAGAGAAAGCGGGATGTGGTAAATCCAGATCATGTGCTCTTTGTGGATGGATCAAGGTATGGGCAGGATGGCAGGTACTACACCGGTGGGTCAGTGGTGATTAAACATGACACTCTTAAAAAAAGCATAGTCCACACCACCACCCATGTCTGCTCAAGAAGTTGAGCTAAAGACTCTGAAGATGGCTTACAGATATAGAGATGGGAAAATAGCCAACATTACACTGATTCCAGGTATGCCCTTGGGATAGCCCATGATTATGGGCCCAGTTAGAAAAGTCAGAGACTTCCTGACCACTTCAGGTAAACCAATCACAAATGGGGAAGCAGTAAGGTCTCTGATGGAAGCCCTCATGTCGCTAACTTGAGTGGCGATGAGAACATAAAGGTCACTGTAAAACAGACTCAGAGGCGGCAAAATGGCGGCCAAATTGACTCGGCAGACCCCTGCCTTAGTGGCCACAGTTCAGGTCCCTGAAATAACTCCTCATGTCTCACTGGAAGTTCTTAAGACCTTACAGAACCAGGTGGGGGAAGGAGGAAAGGGAATGGTGGATGAAAAAGTGGGGACTACAAATGAGGAAGGCCTAGTACAGTTCCAAGGGAAACTCTGCCTTCCCAGGTCCCTCTACCCCACGTTAACAGAGAGATCCCATGGTACACGCATGGTATGCCCCAAGGTTCAGCACTGTAGCAGTCAGATGTACTCAAGGATGTATGATTTGTGCCCAGAACGACGTGTGTAAGGTAGTTAAGGTACACCAGAAATACACGTCTTGCCCTTCGTATCTGTCTCAATGTTTGCAGACTACATTCAACTGCCCAAGGTGGGCATGTATGAGTATATATTGATGTGTGATGACTTCTTTGCCGGATGGCCAAAAGCATACTCAAAGAAGCAAAGAAGATTATGGCCAAAGTTGTATGCAGGTATGGGGTACCTGAGACCACTGAAAACAACAGAGGTGTTCACTTCACAGGTGAAGTGATGCAGGAGATGATGAAGGTTTTGGGTGTAGAACAGGCCTTACATGCTTCGTACCATCCACAAAGCAGCAGTATTGTAGGGAAAAAGGAACTGAGTGGGACACTAAATTTTAAGATTCAAAAAGCCATGAACAGACTGATCTTTGTTGGTAGCCCTCTTCTCAGTAAGTTATACGCCTAACCGTAAGACAGGCCTTAGTCCCTATGAGGTCATTAGTAGGTCATTCCCTAGGACAGTATTGTATTTCCCACCGTAGCTCCAGATACAACATGGTTGTCTGACAGATTATATGATCAGTTTGCACAAGCATTTGACTAAAATATATTCTTGAGTTTTTGCTTCACTTCCAGATCTTGATAAAGTACCAGGAACCCACCCACTTGTGTCTGGAGATGGGTGATGGTAAAAGGACAGATCAGATAAGTCCTCAGACCTTTTGATGGTCCATTCAAAGTATGTTGACCACAAGCACATCTGGAGACTTGAAAGGATGACGTTTCTTGTTCCCCCTTGTGTGACTGCTGATCCTGACTCAAAGCATATGGATCCTAATCAAGATTATAAAAATAGGTTTTGGGGCCCTGGTAAGGTCATGAATGCCCTAAGAATACTTCATATTCCTGAACTTATAATTAATTCTGCTATGTGCGTTAATTGTGCTTTGTGTCATCCCCTGCATTAGGAGGTTTTTGTTAAAAGTCATAAGGCTACTCCGGAGATGATCATGCAAGAGCTTGATGAGGATGGGAGACAAGGTCCACTTTGTTCTGTTGGTCCCCCCTGCTTACAATGCCACCTGGAGATCATCGACCATAGGGACAGAAATCTAACCCCTGTGCCCATAAAACCCAGTGTCATGGGAGCCCATCCACAAGGGATAGGTTGTTGCGGAAGCTGGAGAAGAGGATGCCGAGGCATTGGCTCAAATGTGGTAGGCTTTCATTAGGGAAATAATGAGGTCCAAGGGGGGACTGATAGAGATGTGGAAATCATTCTTAGATTCAGCTAAGAATGCTCCCATGTACTCCAGCTCTCATACAAAATCTTATCTCCTCCAGAGAGCTAAGGTTCCATCCTACCAAAGAAACCACACCTCCTTGCTACGTCATATATGCTTCTCTGCTGTTACTATAGAGTCAATTACAAGATGGCTGCCATAGTTTGATGTTTACATACCAGAGTTAGTAAAACAATTCACACTTAGCAGATGCCAATTGTTATCTCTTTTCATATTTTCATGTTCCAGCCAATGTAACAATGATACATGCCTCAGAGGGAATGCCTCTCTGATGTCTATATAAACTGCTGTACTTCCTGTAATAAATTAGAAATTACTTTGACCCCAATGTGTGTCACTGTTATTTTCTTTGTGCACGTAAAAGCTTTGGCTTACCACTAATTTGGAGCAGTAGAGCAAACATAATCAGCCCCGACCACGGACCAACCCCGGACCATAACGGAATTTGGAATCACAGACCATCACGGAATTTGGAATCTATAACGGGATTCTTCGATAACCCAAACCCAAACTTTGGACGCAGAACTTAAAACACAAGTTCGCTCAAGACTAGTGCCGCCATTTTAGGAAAAATTTTGATTTTTTACCACGAAGCACAAGGAAATTCGCATTCATTGCGAATCAAATTTTTCCTGAAATTCAGATCAAATTCCATTTTGTCTGATTCGATTCGCTCATCTCTAGATGTAACCTAATTTTCCTTATTATTTACATACAATTGTGTTCAAAATTATTCAACCCCCAATGCTGTAAAGAGTTTTAGGGAATTTAGTGTACATTTGTAATTGTGTTCAGAATGAAATCTTACAAGGACTTTTTAAAGAACCAAATGCAACTAAAATGACATCAATAGTTTTTGTAATACAGTATTAAATGATTTTTTTGTGATTTCTTCATTGACACAATTATTCAACCCCTTAAAGACTACCACTCTTAAGAACAGAGGTTCATTCAAGTGTTTTCGATCAGGTATTGAAAACACCTGTTGATGTCAAGGAGCAGCAATCAAGAATAATAAGCACCAATTAGGCAGATTTAAAATGACTGTGATACTCGGCTCCTTCTAGACATTTACTGGTGTGTTTACAAACATGGTGAAGTCAAGAGAATGGTCCAGGAAGACAAGAGAAGAGGTGATTTCTCTTCACAGTAAGGGCAATGGCTATAAGAAGATTGCAAAGATGTTAAACTTACCAAGAGACACCATAGGAAGCATCATTCGCAAATTCAAGGCAAAGGGCAATGTTGAAACGCTACCTGGTCGTGGCCAAAAGAAGATGCTGACTTTGACTGCTGTGCGCTACCTGAAGCGCAAAGTGGAGACAAGTCCCCGTGTAACTGCTGAGGAACTGAAAAAAGATTTGTCAGATGCGGGTACTGAAGTTTCAGCTCAGACAATAAGGCGCACACTGCGTAATGAAGGCCTCCATGCCAGAACTCCCAGGCGCACCCCCTTGCTGTCTCCAAAGAATAAGAAGAGTCGACTGCAGTATGCCAAACGTCATGTGGACAAACCACAAAAGTTTTGGGATAGAATTCTGTGGACTGATGAAACAAAATTAGAACTGTTTGGGCCCATGGATCAACGCTATGTTTGGAGGAGGAAGAACAAGGCCTATGAAGAAAAGAACACCTTGCCTACTGTGAAGCATGGCGGGGGGTCAATCATGCTTTGGGGCTGTTTTGCTTCTACAGGTACAGGGAAGCTTCAGCATGTGCAAGGTACCATGAATTCTCTTCAGTACCAGGAGATATTGGATGAAAATGTGATGCAGTCCGTCACAAACCTGAGGCTTGGGAGACGTTGGACCTTTCAACAGGACAATGATCCAAAGCATACCTCCAAGTCCACTAGAGCATGGTTGAAGATTAAAGGCTGGAACATTTTAAAGTGGCCATCGCAGTCACCAGACTTAAATCCGATTGAGAACCTCTGGTGGGACTTGAAGAAAGCAGTTGCAGCGCGCAAGCCTAAGAATGTGACTGAACTGGAGGCTTTTGCCCATGAAGAATGGGCGAAGATACCCGTAGATCGCTGCAAGACACTTGTGTCAAGCTATGCTTCACGTTTAAAAGCTGTTATAACTGGAAAAGGATGTTGTACTAAGTACTAAGATTGAATGTCACTTGGGGGTTGAATAAAACTGACAATGCTGTGAGCACAGAAAAGACATTTGTGGTTATTTCATTATAAATGTTATGTTATACTTGTCTGACTTACAAGTGCCTCTTTGATTTAATTGTAAACAAGATGACTGAAATGATCAAAATCAATGTCAAACTGGCCAAAACACTCAATTTCAGTGGGGGTTGAATAATTTTGAACACAACTGTATATATGAAAAAAAAAAAAAATCAGACTAATGTAGCAGCCCTACAAAGGTCTTTTTGGGGTGCTGTGACGCCGTCCTTACAGCAGATGAGTCCGTGGACACAGAACACTGGCCTAGCTAACGCTTTCCCTATGAATTCATCAGCACAGCAGCAGCTGCACTCTCCCTGCTTTCACTAACACACTGCAGCTTCAGACTGAATCTAAAATGGCTGCCGTTTTTATAGGAGGTGGGTGGGTGTGGGAGGGAGGGTGCTGATTGGCTGGAATGTGTCTGCTGACTGTGAGGTACAGGGTCAAAGTTTGCTCAATGATAATGTATATGGGGCGGACCGAAGATCGCATATGTTCGCCCACCGCAGCGAACGCGAACAAGCTATGTTCGCCGGGAATTGTTCGCTGGCGAATAGTTCGGGCAATTATACATACAAACACAGAAATGCAACAGCACTCTGCAACAAGAGCTCTGCCCTAGATGGGAGCTATAAGAGGACATTAGTGATATCGCATGCAAACAGTGGAGACATTAGTTTACATTTTGATCAAAAGGTAGTAAGCCCACTCACCCTGACACAGTTGTCTCCTAGAGTGGGTACTAACGCTAAATCTGACCTGCTATGGGCCATGACAGCCACATAAAATCCTCCTGACGCTAAGTCCTACCTGTTATGGGCCACGACAGCCACATAAAATCCAGGGAGTGTGAGCCCAGCATGCATGCTGGGAAAGACCGTACTTATTAACCCCTTCTGGTGCTGTAACAGCCTCCATTAGATCCGGGGATGCAGGTACCAACATGCATGCCGAGCCCACTATGCACTCCTCCTGGAGCCAGATGGCTACTAGCAGGCAATGTGAGTACACATTCAGCTTTATACTCACTCTGATTAAAAACCAGCATCTAGGGCAGAAGAACTAGTCAGGTGTGCACGACTGGGAAGGAGGTCGCCACACCTCCAACACACTAAACAAAAACACAAGGGGGGGGGGTCAGTCAGCACTCCCTGTATGCAGGTGCACGTAGGTTATGGCAATTATACATACAAACACAGAAATGCAACAGCACTCTGCAACAAGAGCTCTGCCCTAGATGGGAGCTATAAGAGGACATTAGTGATATCGCATGCAAACTGTGGAGACATTAGTTTACATTTTGATCAAAAGGTAGTAAGCCCACTCACCCCGACACGGTTGTCTCCTAGAGTGGGTACTAACGCTAAATTTGACCTGCTATGGGCCATGACAGCCACATAAAATCCTCCTAACGCTGTCCTACCTGTTATGGGCCACGACAGCCACATAAAATCCAGGGAGTGTGAGCCCAGCATGCATTCGGGACATCACTACAGGTAAACAATGAAAAGGAGGCAGCGGTGGCACCATCAATAGTACTGTGAAGAGCAAGGGTATCACTTAGACAATGTCTTTAGAGGAGGTTGGTCATGTGGCACAGTAGGTTTACACCCACTGGTTTGTGACACTTATGTTACTGTTCTATAGCTAGGAAGGGCACCCCTCCCCCCACACCCACATACAGCTGAACGTGCTATAAAGGCAGTATGTCCACCCATTAAGTAATTTTTTTTTTAAGACAGCCAATTGTGGCTAGTAGGAGGCCCTCTAATCTCTGTGACCCGAAGCATTTTCTCGGTTTGCATTTTGGTAAAGTCCACTGCTGCCTACAATCGGACTTATAATAACAGTGGCATACAGCAAAGCGGTACAGTTGTAGAGTATGCAACTATACATAGTAGCTCTCCATAAGGATATATTCAATTCCCCAAATCCTGACCCAGGACTCTCATCCAGTTAAGCCAGCACTCTCTGCTCTGCACTGATGAGGGGCAATCACCATGAAACAGCTGTCTGCAGATGAGATGCTGGCTGAATTATTATCTAAGTCATGTCTTGAGACATTTTAAAAGGTCAGACATTGACTTACAGGATTGCTACCTTATATCTAGTAGCATTAGAGGCAGATCTTGCTAAATGCTCATCTGCATACCCTCTTCCTAAAGTTAAAAATTACAAATGTCATTAAATTCAACTTACAATTTAGTATAGTGTGAGCTGCATTCATCCCACAGCACATGTATGCCTAGATTCACTAATGTGTCTGCTCCTAGAATATGTCTAAAGAGTGGTGCAAATTGGCACTGTTTTGTCACGATTTGGCTGAACTAGAGATTCTCCAATTTTTTTGACTTGCTAAAAATTGGATGAGGCTTGGTGTGAAGGGGTGAGGCTTTGCTGGAAAGGAAGCATGGCCCATGCTGCAACATTTTGCATCAAAGTTGTGCCAAAATTCTAATGTAAAGTTCTATCCCAAAGTAAGGCAACCAGTAGTTGGTATAGAGCTAGGCAAAAGTGTCTATCCTTGCACCAAATTTATCATCCAGCCTCAGCCCCTGTGATAAATCTGGTGCAGGTCTAGACAGCCCGTCTAAGTTTACACAATCTATAGTGGTGGGGCCCAGAGCCAAAGAGGCTTTGCTGCACAGTGGGGATGCTGTGTGGCTTCTGGGACCCGGCATCTGCTGCTGGTGCGGTGCTGGGGCGCCGGTGGTCACCGCGCACTGCTGCGCCATTGATGTAACAATAGGTCCCCACTTGTAGAGGCTACCTTGTCGCGGTAAGTGGGCCTATGCTCTTTGATCAAACTGTATACTAATGCCTCTTATGCACAGCATAGAATGTATTACAAATTGGGCGGATATGCCACGTAATTATGCTGAAGGACAGCCGTTATATCAAAAGCATAGTACTGAGGATGTGTGATCCAGATTCAATCTCCTGTATATATTGTTAGAATCTATTTTATTTTCCCCCCTCTGGTGTCAGCACTCCTCCCCATTTGGACTAGGTGGTTTTAATTAGCCTTAGTCTGCAAAGGATTTATAAACTCCTACTACCTCTCAGATGGATTTCCTGAGGGTTGTGACTAGGTGAACTCTTTGCACTCGTTCACATGGTGCAGTACTGCGTATCTGCCATTGCTGCCTCAGTGATGTGCTGGTGGAGTGGTGGGGCCCAGAGCCAAGGAGGCTTTGCTGCACAGTGGGGATGCTGTGTGGCTTCTGGGTCCCGCTGTCTGCTGCTGGTGTGGTGCTGGGGCGCCGGTGGTCGCCGCGCACTGCTGCGCCATTGAGGTTAGAGTAGGTCCCCACTTGTAGAGGCTACCTTGTCGCGGTAAGTGGGCCTATGCTCTTTGATCAAACTGTATACTAATGCCTCTTATGCACAGCATAGAATGTATTACAAATTGGGCGGATATATCGTTATATCAAAAGCATAGTACTGAGGATGTGCAATCCAGATTCACTCTCTGGTATATATTACACCATCTATAGTCTTAGTAAATGTACAAGATGGTTTGGTAAATGCAGCTCAGCACCACTTGGCACACTTCCATTGGTAAATATGCTCCCAATATACCTCATTTGTAATGTATGGGGACAACATTAAATCTAGTCCCTTTATTCTTACCATGCGTCTGCCAATTTTCTGTTCATTACAGTTAGCAATGATGCCATGGCTAAATAGATAACCACAGAGAAAAATAAATATACCGGTATATATTTTTAATTAAAATGCGTTAATATAATTTCATAATGATATTAGAAATTATCCATTAACAAGGCATACCTTTTTAATAAGAAATTCTCTTGGGTTGATCAGTGTTGAACTGAATATGATATTAGTTTTTATTTGTAATATGTGCTAATGAGCTTGGACTGTATTTAAAGCTCCATTTTATAGCTTGTTTGTTCTAAACAGAAAATGTGTGCTGTTAAGGGACCACAAAAAGTTAACTAGTAAGGAAATCATAATTGAGTAGAAACCTAGGCGGGCTGCAGACCAGCTGCCACATCTGCTGTCACTTCAACAAAATAAATTCAGTCCATTATATCGGCATTATCAGCACAACTGTCCCAGGGTGATATGTAACTGTGTGGGGACATTGCAGCACATAAATAGCTTCAGAAAGTACTTCATTCATCCCATTCTAAATGCTTTACAATATGTTCAGACTAACTATTCTGAGAGGATTTCAATGTGAAAACATGTCCAGGACATTATTAAATCATTCAACTCCACCTGTCCAAATCATTTTCATTGCTTAATACAGAATTCGTCACTAGTGAACTGACTTACAAACTATGAACACGTAGCTGTGGTTCACCTGATTAAAGCACTATTTTCCTTTTAATAATCCACGGCTCCAGTCCCGAGTTATGACACTTTTTATCAATATGCAAATTTGGTCTTTGGTGCAATGAAGCAGTCACCATTATGTTTGCTGCACCCAAGCTCCCGTCATTTCTGTGGCCAGCCCCTCCCTCACTGCTTTGCCACTGCCTGGCCCTGTTAATCAAAGCAACCAGCTATTTTTAACCCTTAGGCAACGAGAGGGCTACATGGCACAGCCGTCAGGGAGTTGAGGACCATTACTTTACATGTATGGTGCACTGATTGGGCGGACGCAGGAGCTGTGCACGATCAGCGACAAAGGCCCAGCTCTTATTGACCATCAGGCCCCTGCTTTATTCTCTGGCTTTGGGGAAGACTTAGTTGCAGAGGGGTTAACGCCCTAGGTGCCGATGATTGCCATAGCACTCAGAAGTCCTACAAAGGCCTATGGGCCTGTCATGTATGTAAACTAATCAGGTTCAGTCTCCAGGCTGGGTCTCATACTGACAGTTTCAACGCAGTACAATACAGCCTGTATTGTACTGCATCGAAACAGGGATCAGATCCTCAAAGGTTGAAGTCCCATAGTGGGACAAAAATAAAAAGTTAAAAAAAAGTTTACAAAGTTTATAAAAATAAAAGCCTCAAGTAAAAAAGGAAAAACACCCCTATCCCTTCATCAAGACATTTATTACAAAAAAAAGATAGACATATTAGTTTTTGCTGTGTCCATAACATATGGCTCTATAAAGATATCTCACCATCTACCTCATCAGGTGAACACTGTTAAAAAAAAAAAAACGTGCTAGGACACCTATTTGTTTGTCACTTCACCTCACAAAAAGCATAATATTGCGCAATCAAAAGGTCATATTTAGCACAAAATGGTAACAATAAAAACATCACCTTATCTTGCAAAGAATTAACCCTCACACAAGACTATCACCAAAAAAATGTAACCACCACGCATCTGCCCATAGGATATAAACGTCCTATGGGTGGATGTTTAACTCTGAATGAACGTTCTGGATGCGTTCAGTGACAGCAGGGCAACCCAGAGAGAAGGCAGGGACTGTTCCCAGGTGTCCCTGCCTTCTAGGTCACTGCATACACATAGCGCTTCCTGTCCCGGCCGGTGGTCATGTGACTGCCGGGGCCGGGAGAGTGCAGGAGCTGTCGGGTTTTTCACAGAACTCGATCAGCCCTGCACTGAGGCTGTACAGCATTGTATTCTGCTGTACAGCCTCTCCGGGGGCTGTATTTCCACTGTAATGGGGGCTACTATGTCAGGCCCATTTACAGGAGAAACCAATAATGAAAAAAATAAAAAAATAAAAAATAAAGTGTTTTATTAAAAAAAGGTTTTATATGTAAAAAAAAATCACCAATTAAGTAATTTTTTTTTTTAAATCCGTGGCGGCCAGCTCCATAAATATATCACATGATCCACCCTGTCCGATAAACACCATAAAAAATAAAAAAATTAAAACTGCAAAAAAAGCCATTTTTGTCACCTTATATCACAAAAAGTGCAACACCAAGTGATTAAAAAGGCATATGTCCCATAAAATGATATCAATAAAACCGTCACCTTATTCCGCAAAAAACTAGCCCCTACATAAGAAAATCGCTAAAAAAATAAAAAAAAAACTATAGCTCTCAGAACATCGAGACATTAAAACATTATGTTGTGTTCCAAAAATGCTATTATTGTGTTAAAGTGAAATAAAAAAAAAAGTAGACACATTAGGTATCACCGAGTCCATAACAACCAGCTCTATAAAAATATCACATGACCCAACCCCTCAGGTGAACGCCGTAAAAAAAATAGAAACAGTGCCACAAAAAAGCCATTTTTGTTACCTTACATCACAAAATGTGCAATAGCAAGCGATCAAAAAGTCATATGCACCCCAAAATAGTACCAATCAAAACTTAATCTCATCCCACAAAAGTTATACCCTACCTAAGATAATCACCGAGAAAATAAAAAACTATGGCTCTCAGACTATGGAGACACTAAAATGATGTTTTTTGTTGTTTCAAAAATGATATTATTGTGCAAAACTTAAATAAATAAATAAAAAGTATAGATATTTGGTATCGCCATCTCATACTGAAAAAAATGAGCGCCTACATAAGACAGTCGCCCAAAAAAAATCAAAAAAAAAAACTATGGCTTTCAGAATGTGGAGACACTAAAAAACATTTTTTTAATGCTTTATTATGTAAAACTGAAATAAACAACCAAAAAAGTTGTCATATTTGGTATTGTCGCATCGCGTAAATAACAAAAAATAAAAATGATGCCAAAACAGCTATTTTTTGTTACCTTGCCTCACAAAAAGTGTAATATAGAGCAACCAAAAATCATATGTACCTTAAATAGTACAAAGAACAAAAATGCTAGCTTATACCATAGTTCCAAAATGGGTCACTTTTTTGGAGTTTCTACTCTAGGGGTGCATCAGGAGGTCTTCAAATGTGACATGATGTCAAAAAAAACAGTCCAGCAAAATCTGCTGTTAACCCTTGCTTTGTTACTTGAAAAATTGATTAAAATGGAAAATTTGCCAAAAAAGTGAAATTCTGAAATTTCATCTCCATTTTCCATTAATTCTTGTGGAACACCTAAAGGATTAACACAGTTTGTAAAATCAGTTTTGAATACCTTGAGGGGTGTAGTTTCTTAAATGGGGTCAGTTTTTTGGAGTTTCTACTCTAGGGGTGCATCAAGGGGTCTTCAAAAAGGACATGGTGTCAAAAAACCAGTCAAGCAAAATCTGCCTTCCAAAAACGATATGGCGTTCTTTTCCTTCTGCGCCCTGCCGTGTGGCCATACAGCAGTTTACGACCACATATGGGGTGTTTCTGTAAACTACAGAATCAGGGCAATAAATATTAAGTTTTGTTTGGCTGTTAACCCTTGCTTTGTTAGGGAAAAAAAATTATAAAAATGGAAAATATGCCAAAAAAGTGAAATTCAGAAATTTCATCTCCATTTTCCATTAATTCTTGTGGAACACCTAAAGGGTTAACACAGTTTGTAAAATCAGTTTTGAAGACCTTGAGGGGTGTAGTTTCTTAAATGGGGGTCACTTTTTTGGGTGGTTTCTATTATGTAAGCCTCACAAAGTGACTTCAGACCTTAGCTGGTCCTCAAAAAGTGGGGTTTGGAAATTTTCTGAAATTTCAAGATTTGCTTTTAAACTTCTAAGCCTTCTAACGTCCCCAAAAAATAAAATGACATTCACAAAATGATCCAAACATGAAGTAGACATATGGGGAATGTAAATTAATAACTATTTTAGGAGGTATCACTATCTGTTTTACAAGCAGAGAAATTTTTATTTTGAAAATTGCGAATTTTTCCAGATTTTTGATAAATTTGGTATTTTTTTTATAAATAAAAATAAAATATTTAATCTCAAATTTACCACTGTCATAAAGTACCATATGTGACGAGAAAACAATCAGAGAATGGCTTGGATAATTAAAAGCGTTCCAAAGTTATTACCACATAAAGTAACACGTCAGATTTGCAAAATTAGGCCTGGTCAGGAAGGGGGCTGGTCTTAATAAAGGCCCTGTGCTGGCAGTGGATCCGCCGAAGTTATGAAAAGGCGAAGTCCTCTCCACACTCTACGGCAGTTAGTCAAGATAGTATCCCTGTTGATGACTTGCGTGACAGGTCTCACCATTGGGGCTGCCTTGAGTAGAACGTTCGGGAGAAGGCTGATGACCACATGCATATCTGTGTTGATGGTGGCGTAAGAGTAGCACCTGTAGCCACGGCATTGGTGGTGGGGGCCGCAACATTGTCAGTCAAGGCAGAGAAAGGGAGGGGGTCAAGGAGACTCACAGTCTGATAAAAGCAGCAGAGAGGGTGAGGACTAGTGTTGGGCATGAATATTCGAATCACGAATATTTATCGCAAATATCGGAACTTTGATAATTCGCAAATATTTAGAATATAGTGCTATATATTCGTAATTTCGAATATTCAACTTTTTTTTTCATCAGTAATCTCCCTTCTTGCTTGTGGGCCAATGAGAAGGCTGCAATGTCTTTGTCTGGGCTTAGCAACATCCCTAGCAACCATTAGGAAAGTTGCCTGCCCCTTTACTATATAGGAACCTCCCCAGCAGCCATTTTCTGTAGTGTAATGGAGTTCTGAGAGAGACAGCAGTGTGATTGCTGTGCGCTGTGCTTTGCTGTATAATTAGACAGTTAACTTAGATCTATAATTTAGATAGTTAGGGGGAGATAGTCAGTGTAGGTTACATTGATTTATAGTGTAGATCAGAGATCAGCAACCTCCGGCACTCCAGCTGCTGTGAAACTACAATTCCCAGCATGCTCCATTCATTTCTATGAGAGTTCTTAGAAGAGCAGAACAAGTATACATGCTGGGAGTTGTAGTTTCACAACAGCTGGAGTGCCGGAGGTTGCCTACCCCTGGTGTAGATGATTGGTTCGAGTGCAGGGTGTTAGGTAGTGTGATTCAGCTGTCCACACATACATAGGGCTGTGATGTCACCCAGTTGCACGTATTGCGCAAAAATAAGCGCATCATTAATTGCCGATTTTCGCAATCGAGAATATATATTGGAGCACTCTACCTGCATATAAAGCTATTGTAATGTTCTGCTGTGCTAACCATTATCTCCAGTCTCAGTAGACTTCTAGCAGCTTGAAAAATTTACCCAAAGTGACCCACGCCTGTATTGTGCACGCATTACGCGAATATTACATTGCTGATTTTTCGCAATCAAGAAAATAACCGTGAATTTGCAAATATATGGCGAATATTCGCCCATATATTCACGAAATATCGCAAATTTGGATATAGCCCCTGCCGCTCATCACTAGTGAGGACAGAACCTGAACCTGATTGGGGTGCTGAGGAGGAGGCAACATCATTGGAGAAGGGCGTGGTGGCAGCAATAAAGAGTAGAGGCCACGTACCTCCCAAAGAACAGCCGGGGAGTGATGAGCGGGAGGTGCCATATTCGATTTCGCGATATTTCGCGAATATTCGATTGAATATTCGTCTTATATTCGTCGAAATCGAATATTCGTCATAATGCTATTTATCGCAAATAATATGCGATATAATTAATCGCATATTGCGATTTTGTGTATTTTACGAATATTCGCCATATTGCTATATATTCTTGTTTTAGAATATGACGAAAATTCTAAAAAACTAAGTTATAGCAATATAGCGATTATTACGTAAAATACACATATAGACTGCAATTTCACTAATGTAGTGCTATAATCTTTTTTTAGTCTAATTTTTTTGTCTCTTTCTGATTCAGAAAGAGACAAAAAAAATGAGACTAAAAAAGATTATAGCACTACGTGATAATTACAGATCTAAATATGTAATTACTGAATATTCGCTATTGTCTGACAATATGACGAATATTCTAAAAAGCGAATATATAGCACTATATCACATATATTAGTTTTTAGAATATTCTTTTTCCCCAATTAGTACAGTTATTGCCCTTGGCATACTACTCCCCGACAAGCGTCCCTGTCACCATGGGAACGCCTGGTAGTTAGAATATACTATCGGATCTGAGTTTTCACGATCTAACTCAGATCCGATGGTATATTCTAACCACCAAGCGTTCCCATGTGATGAGGACGCTGAAGTCAGAATATACTGCCAGGGCGCTGTGATCGGCGCAATTAACCCCTCAGGTGCGGGTTAATTGCGCTGTGCCCCACCTCCCCAGTATTAAAATAATTTGTGGCCAGTGCGCCCCCCTCCCCAGTATTAAAATAATTTGTGGCCAGTGCGCCCTCCCTATTCCCAGTATTAAAATAATCTGTGGCCAGTGCGCTCTAACCCTCCCTCCCCCAATAATAAAATCATTGGTGGCCAGTGGCCACAGGGTCCCCCTCCCGGCAGCAGGCAGTTTCACTCGGCAGCATTTGCTTACCTGCGGGGCTCTCCTCCTTCTGAGAACTGACAGGTCTATGCGCCGCATATGCCTTCAGCATTGCTATGCGGCGCAGAGACCTGTGAGTTCGCAGAAGGAGGAACCCCGCAGTAGTAAATGCTGCCGACAGTGCTCAGTGATTAACTAACCATGGCAGCCAGGACTTTACTAGCGTCCTGGCTGCCATGATAACCGATCGAAGCCCGGCCATCACGCTGGGACTCGATCGGAACTGCCTGCTGCCACCAATGACGGGGTGGAGGGGAAAGGGGAGCCTGTGGCCACTGACCATAATGATTTTTAATACTGGGGGAGAGAGGGTTAGAGCGCACTGGCTACAGATTATTTTAATACTGCGGAGAGCGGAGGGCGCACTGGCACAGGTATTTTAATACTGGGGAGGTGAGGTGAGGGTGCGCACAGCGCAATTAACCCGCACCTGAGGGGTTAATTGCCCGGATCACAGCGCCCTGGCAGTATATTCTAACTTCAAGCGTCCCCATCACTATGGGAACGCCTGGTGGTTAGAATATACCATCGGATCTGAGTTAGATCGTGAAAACTCAGATCCGATAGTATATTCTAACTACCAGGCGTTCCCATGGTGTTAGGGACGCTTGTCGAGATAGTATGCCAAGGGCAATAACTGTATTAATTGGGGAAAAAGAATATTCTAAAAAGGAATATATGTGATATAGTGCTATATATTCGTTTTTAGAATATTCTTAAATGACGAATATTCTAAAAAACGAATATATCCGATATAGTGCTATCTATTAGTTTTTTAGAATATTCTCATTTTTTACCATCTAAACTCTTAATTCCTCTCTGCTTCTTGCTTGTGGGCCAATGAGTCATTGGCCCACAAGCATTTTTAGCAGGAAGAAATCATGTGTTCAGATGGAGAAAATGACGAATATTCGATATAACGAATATATAGCACTATATTCGCAATATTCGCGAATTATCGAAGTTGCGATATTCGCTATTAATATTCGCTATCCGAATATTCGCGCTCAACACTACCGGGGACATGTCTGCTTAGGCATCTGGTGATGCCACTGATGCTATTGTTGGGTTACGCACAAAATGTGCCATAGCTAAGCCCAGCTTGGTTGCCTGTAGCTCTGTGCAAGCAACTCCCGTATGGCACTTTTTGAACCACAGCGGTGTGAAAGATCTGCAGGATTAAAAAAGGCTGTGGCAGTTCAAACACAATTGTAGGTTCCAGAGGTCTATTGCAGCATGTGAGGCGGCTTCACTGGATCCTTTAGGAAAATATAACTGGCCAGCATTGCCAATCAGAACAAGTCTGTGCTTCTTCTACTGGTGCTCTTTGTGGCAACCAACCTGCATCAGCAAGCGATATAGAATCTTTGTCACCATCACGTCCTCGCCTTCTTCTTCTCCTAGCCGCTCCCCATCTGACTCACCCCCATCCCGCTGTCATGAGCAGCAAGTTGCAGAAGTCCTTTCGGTCTCCTCAACAGTATGGAGCAGTTTTTCCACGTCCTGCACCAGGTTGAGTCCAGTCAGCAAGCCAAGTTGTCCTTTGCCAGTGTCCAAAACATTACTTTTTAAAGAATAAGGATCTATAGTTTGAAAAAAGAATACTTCATAAAGCCTTAGTTGCGAGGGAGCGGGACATTGACGCTGATCTAGGCCGAGTCACATGGCCACAGCCAGCCGCACACATACCGGTTTATAAACCCCCCCAAAAAATTAAAACAAGATGGGATCCCATTGATGTCCCCTTTAGAATAATATACCATACAGAACGTTAAATATTCTGTGTATGTACTTCCCTCGGCAAACAATCCACAAAATTCACAGTGTCTGTATGGCGTTGCAGCGAAGGGATGAGACATTTGCAACACACTGGTTTCCACCCCAATAACCCACCCAACATCATTACACAATGCGTAGCATAATAATGTGTCTTCAGAGCATGCTGGGAGTAGTACATACACAGACGCATTAAAGCCCCATTTTGCAATGCCATGGACTCGGCAAAACATGCAAATCAAATAAACCTAACACAAAAGGGACACGGACCGCCATAAATTACAAAAAGCATGTGGGCCCACATCCAAATTAATCAAAATAAAGAAAGGTTGAACCAAAAACTCGTTTTGGAAAACAGGGGTGGAAGTGTGCACTCAGTAATCAGAGGGAAAGCACACAGCAATGTCACAAGGATATGCATGGACCGTGTTTAACATGGCCAGGCATTTGTATGGCAGCAGCAGCACACAGCGTAGTTGTTTACTGAGACGCCGTTAACATCAGGCAGGCGCATTAATACACCTAGGCACATGGACATGTGTACACCATGCCCCGGCCGCTGCTACACACATGCCAGCCATGATACACACAGACCAGGCACGGCCGTGCAACACTGCCGTGTGCATGAGGCTTTGGACATATAAAATGTTTGTGGTTTCCACATAACGGGGGAGGGGGCTGCATTTAACATTGGCTAAACCGGCCACCAAAGCTGCAAAAGCTCTGTGACATAGGAAGCACATATATAATTATGACCAGGGGACACAGTGAGTTAAATTGTACCGTTTGAAAACCACACTTTGATTTACCTTTGGCAGTTTGGCCTGCTTTGGCCATTTGCGGCCACTCTTTCCATAGGCTTTTGCCTATATCTTCCCAAGCCTGCTGTCTGTATCTGAGATTTTTATATTTTGGGTCCTTGGTGTCATAAAGGCCGCGTTTCGGACGCACGAGCCTGATGAGGGTCTCTGCTTCACAGCCTGCTTCCTCCATGCTTGGGCCTAGGATTCTGTCTTGCACCTGGGAGTAGCCTTTTTCAGCTGGTTGCCTAGTAAAAAACGCGCGCTGGAACAGAAAACGCGCATTTCTTCATCTTTGCGCGTTCTAATACAATCCTATGGACGGAAACGCGTGCCAAAATGCCCTAAAGAAGCTCAAGTAGAAGCGACAGCGTTAGGCATTTTCCAGCGCGTTCAAACGCGCTGTAAAATGCCCAAATGTGAACCATGCGCATAGGAAAGCATGGCTTTTCACATGTTGTGCGTTTTACAGCGCGTTTGAACGCGCTGTAAAACGCCTAGGTGTGTACCTAGGGTAAGGGGTTAAAAATAAAAAACTTAACTTACCTTAGCCACTTGATCGCGTAGTTGGCGATCTCTCTTCTCTCTTCAAGCATTAGCTGCAGTCTAAAGGACCTGTGATGACTTTAAGTTTTAAGTTAAGTTTTTAATTTTTAACCCATTAATCCACATTCTACATAGCATTCTTTATTAAGAATGCTATTATTTTCCCTAATAACCATGTTTTAAGGGAAAATAATGAAGATCGGGTCCCGTCGCTTAGCAACCATGCGGGAAAATCGCACTGCATCCACACTTGCTTGCGGATGCTTGCGATTTTCCCGCAGCCCCATTCACTTCTATGGGGCCTGCGTTGTGTGAAAAACACAGAAACTGGAGCATGCTGCGATTTTCACGCATAGCAGAAGTGATGCGTGAAAATCACCGCTCATGTGCAAAGCCCCATAGAAATGAATGGGTCCGGATTCAGTGCGGGTGCAATGCGTCCACCTCCCGCATTGCACCCGTGCGGAAATCACGCCCGTGTGAAAAGGGCCTAACTCTTCAGGTTTCAGAGGCCATGCTGCAAAATGATATTCGGGACAATTACTGGGAATGTACTGTCAGATGAGAGAATCGCGATGTCACAAATTTGACTAAGTTTGACTAAGTTGTAATCGCAATGCGATTAATATAACCTGAATTATTCGCATTGCGATATTCGTTATATTCTAGCAATACAACCATTACGAACCCAGCTTTAAGTTGAATTCGCAATGCAAACATATACTCGCATTGCGAAAACAACTTAGAGCTGAGTTCCTAATGGCTATATTGCTAGAATATAACGAAGACTGAGAATATAATGCTATATTCGTGAATTTGTGAGTTTCGTCATCTTCGTTATATTCTAGCAATACAACCATTAGGAACCCAGCTCTAAGTTGAATTCGCAATGCGAGTATATGTTCGTATTGCGAATTAAGCTTAATGCTGGGTTCGTAATGGTTGTATTGCTAGAATATAATGAATATCGCAATGCGAATAATTCAGGTTATATTAATCGCATTGCGATTACAACTTAGTCAAACTTAGTCAAATTTGTGACATCGCGATTCTCACATCTGACAGTACATTCCCAGTAATTGTCCCGAATATCATTTTGCAGCATGGCCTCTGAAACCAAAGAGTTAGGCCCTTTTCACACGGGCGTGATTTCCGAGCTGAGTTCCTAATGCTTGTATTGCTAGAATATAACAAAGATTGAGAATATAGTGCTATATTCGTGATATTTGTTATCTTCGTCAATTCTAGCAATACAAGTTACAACCATTAGGAACTCAGCTCTAAGTTTAATTCGCGATGCGAATATAAATTCGCGTAACATTCGCAACATATAGAATAATGACGAATATTCGATTTCGATGAATATATGGCGAATATTCAATTGAATATTTGCAAAATATCGCGAAATCGAATATGGCACCTCCCGCTCATCACTACTTATCGCTCATTGTGCCCCCTCACAGTAGTTATGCCCTCTCTGTTC
Source organism: Bufotes viridis (assembly GCA_033119425.1). Classification (NCBI taxonomy): domain Eukaryota; kingdom Metazoa; phylum Chordata; class Amphibia; order Anura; family Bufonidae; genus Bufotes; species Bufotes viridis. The sequence goes on along the minus strand of CM065592.1, from coordinate 143,628,662 downwards.
CCCTTTCACAGTAGTAATACCCTATCGGTGCCCCCTTCACAGTTGTAATGCCCTCTTTGTGACCCCCTCACAGTAGTTATGCCCTCTCTGTTTCCCTTTCACATTAGTACTGCCCTATCTGTGCCCCCTTCACAGTTGTAATGCCCTCTTTGTGCCTCTTCAGAGTAGTTATGCCCATAACAATAGTTATGCCCTCTGTGTCCTTTCACAGTAGAAATGTCCATTGTGCCCCCTTCACAGTAATAATGCCTACTCTGTGTCTCATAACAGTTATGCCACCCCCTTCGCAAGAGTAATGCCCTCTGTGCCCCCTTCACAGTAGTAATGCCCTCTGTTCTCCCTTAGTAGTAGTAATTCCCATTGTGCCCCCTTCATTGTAGTAATGCCTATTGTGCCTCCTTCATAGTAGTAATAGTAATAATGCCCATTGTGCCCCCTTCATAGTAGTGATGATCTTTGTGCCCCCTTCATAGTAATAATGCCCATTGTGCCCCCTTCACAATAGTGATTCCCATTGTGCCCCCTTTGTAGTAGTAATGCCCATTGTGCCCCTCCACAGTAGTAATACCCATTGTGCCCCTTTCATAGTAATAATGATCATTGTGTTCCATTCATAGTAGTAATGCGCTTTGTGCCCTTCCATAGTAGTAATGCCAATTGTGCCCCCTCCACAGTAGTAATGCCCATTGTCAACCTCCACAGTAGCAATGCCCATTGTGCCCCTCCACAGTAGTAATGCCCATTGTGCCCCCTTCACAGTAATAATGCCTACTCTGTGTCCCATAACAGTTATGCCCACCCCCTTCGCAGGAGTAATGCCCTCTGTGCCCCCTTCACAGTAGTAATGCCCTCTGTTCTCCCTTAGTAGTAGTAATTCCCATTGTGCCCCCTTCATTGTAGTAATGCCTATTGTGCCTCCTTCATAGTAGTAATAGTAGTAATGCCCATTGTGCCCCCTTCATGGTAGTGATGATCTTTGTGCCCCCTTCATAGTAATAATGCCCATTGCACCCCCTTCACAATAGTGATGCCCATTGTGCCCCCTTTGTAGTAGTAATGCCCATTGTGCCCCTCCACAGTAGTAATACCCATTGTGCCCCTTTCATAGTAATAATGCCATTGTGCCACCTTCATAGTAATAATGATCATTGTGTTCCATTCATAGTAGTAATGCGCTTTGTGCCCTTCCATAGTAGTAATGCCAATTGTGCCCCCTCCACAGTAGTAATGCCCATTGTCAATCTTCACAGTAGTAATGCCCATTGTGCCCCTCCACAGTAGTAATGTCCATTGTGCCCCCTCCACAATAGTAATGCCCTCTGTGCCCCTTTGTAGTAGAAATGCCCTCTGATACGCCTTCATAGTAGAAATGCCTATTGTGCCCCTTCACAGTAGTAAATTCCTCTATGCCCCCTCTGTGTTAAAAAAAAAAAAACACAGCAATTACTCACCTTGTCCCATTCCTGAAGCTCACATCCAGCTCTCACCTGGAGACATAGATCGCTCTACAGCATTGTGTCGGAGGAGCACAGCAGATTCCTGGGCTGCAAGCTCCTCCCACACAGGACGGTAATGCGATCTGTGTCTGCAGGTTGAATGGTGGAGCAGGGTGCAGAGGGTTTCTTGCTTCACCATTTAGTGCGTGAGAGACGGAGCGCCAGGAGCTGAGTGGCAGGAACGCAGCTCCTGGTGCTGAAGCAATGAGCGCTTCTATTTGATGGAAGTGCTCATTACTTCTGGGCTTTGGCATGCCCCTGAGAGCGGGCACCTGGTGTGGAACAAACTCCCCCCCTCCCTCTTTTAGCACACCACTGGCTCCTTGCTGTTAATCCCCTACTGCCACCACTATTAACGCAAAGCATCTGCCGCCACTATGACTACTACTACTACTACTAGAGATGAGCGAATCAAAGCTGACGAAGTGGAATTCAATCCAAATTTCAGGAATTACTCGATACGCACCAAATCCAAATTTCGTCTCGATTTGTGGTAACAAATCGCATTTTTTCCTAAAATGGCTGCAGCACATGTGAAGACATGGAGAAAAGAACTCTGGGAAGGGGGGATTACCCATAATGCAATGCAGGGTCCCCCTGCTATTAAATATCTAAGTATTTTCCCCCCAGTCTCACCAGAGCTCAGTGACAGCCCAGGGCTATCTGTGTGGGTGGGGGAAACATAGCCCCACCCCCCAGCCTTTGCCTGCACTTGCTTAAGGCTGCAATGCACTTTCTTAATGCACTTAATGCACTTGCTACAATGGAATTGCTTAAGGCTGCAATGCCCAAACATCAGACTGGGTGACTAGGCCTTCTGCTGCATCTGCCCCACAGGCTCTGACCTCAGCTGCCAGACTGCTGGAGCTTCCAGGACTTTCCTATTAATGCACCTGGTAAGTCCATCTAGTAAGAAGCATGCAGCAGTGTCTGTGGAGGAGGGGGTGCAGGGCTGCCAGGGTCACACCATCATTGTAGCAGCCCTGCACTGCCCTCAAGTACTGTTGGTCACTGACCTGTGAGTTCCCACTGTCAGCTCTGTGTTTACCCTGTGCCCCTTAGGCCTCTGTGTGAGCTCCTTGTGTCCTGTGGGCTCCATGTGACTGCAGGGCACAACAAAACGACATGCTCGTTTGATGCTTGTGACTTGGTTGTGCTGTGTTCAATTACCACATGGCTGTCTGGGCCATAGAGGGCTCTAGTCAAACTAATAAAGACAACATTGTTTAGGTGGTCTGCATTGTTAATGGGGGGGCTCTACTTGTATGAGCTTTTAATAGAACAGGTTCTGTAGACATCTACTGTATGTGGAATCATCTGACATTGGTGTAAAATGAGTGCGCTTCTTCTTGACGCTAACATCGACCTGAGTTAACATCGGCCAAATAACTCAAGTATGCAGAGTTCATACTTGAGTTATTTGGACAGTTTTGGCTCTGTGACTGCCCAAATAAGTGAAGTGAGCAGTGATTCTAAGAGTGACGCTCCCTATGAGTGTTACTGCAATGCACAGTGTTCTACACCCCTATAAAGGCTCTCTGCAGACCGGAAATAGCAGTTTTTTAACGCGATTCGCCGCGAATAAATTCGGATCGTAGCGAATTTTTAAAAAAATTCGGCGAACCAGCCAAATTGAATTTTTGAGAAATTCGCTCATCTCAAACTACTACTATTGCTATTACTACCCATAGACAGCCTTTTATGTTCCATGCTATACTGCTCCTGCTGGTGCCACTTTTGCAGCCACATGCCACTATATGTGTACCATAGCCTCCTCCACACTACAGGACAATAGTGATGAGCGAGCATGCTCGGCCGAATATCTGTTCGGCTCGAGCATCACTATGCTCGACACATGGCGGTACTCAGCCGAGTACCGCATGTGCTCGAGCGAAATGCTAGAGTCTCTGCCCCGCATATTTCGCAGGTTTTATGCAGCCATTAAAGGTGCAGGTAAGTACTGCCCTCACTGTAATGCCAGTAGCCATGTTGGCTGCTGGCATTACAGTGACTGGCTGCCCGGAACGCGTCATCGGGTGCTATACAGCACCCGATGACGCATGTTTGGCTCAGACGTAGACAAGGAGAGCATCGGGTAAGAAGGGAAAGACACACTAGTGAGAGAATTTCAGCGATGTTAGTTAGAGGAAGCTTTTCAAAGATCAAAAAGTCCTTGTAAGGACTACTGTGTGTGTGTGTTTTAGATCAACAATGTATTTAACAGCAGTGTCAGGGACATCTGTGCTAAGGAAGGGACAGAGACATTTACTACCAAAAGCTTTTCAAAGACCCCACAATGCCTTTTAATGACTACTGGGTGTGTTTCACAGCAGCAAGATATTTTTATTTTGTACCTATTAGTGAAATATCACGTACATCATCCGCAGACTGTGTCTTTAATAATCTGGCTCACATCTAGTGACCATAGTGTGTGGCTTTGTGTAAAAAATTACAACACTACATCAGCAAACAGTGTCTGTAGCGCAAATTCCATTAATCTGGGTCTAATAGAGTCCATATTCTGTGGATTTATGTGACATTTACTGTCCGACCTCCCCAAACAGTTTCTGTATTTCAAATTAAATTATTCTGGACATAATATACTGTCCATATTCTGGGCGTGTATGTGACAGATAGTGTCCGTCATCCGAAAACAGTTTCTGTATTTAAAATTACATTAATCTGGGCATAATATAGTTTCTATTCTGTGGGTTTATGTGACATATAAGGTCGGGGATACAAAAAAAGTGTCTGTATTTCAAATTGCAACAATCTGGATCTAATAAAGTGTCCATATTCTGTGGTTTTATGGGACATATACTGTCCATCATCCGAAAAGAGTGTCTGATGCGCAAATCTAAATAATCTGGGCCTAATCTAGTGTCCACATCAAATGCCCTCTCTGTGTCAAATACTGTATAACTGTTGAAAAATGTTTATTTTGGGAAAATGAACATTATTTGTGCAACATTTAGTGCCCACAGCATGTGCCTCTCTGTGTCAAATACTGTACCACAGGTGAAACCAGTGTATTTTGGGGAAATGTCCATTATTTGAGCAACATTTAGTGTCCAAATCGTGTGCCTCTCAGTGTCAAATACTGTACCACAGGTGAAACCAGTGTATCTTGAGGAAATGTACAGTGGATATATAGTCTACACACCCTGTTAAAATGTCAGGTTTCTGTGCTGTAAAAAAATTCCAAATCTGTCAGATTGCGAAGGCATCTCCAGTGCACAGCACTCTTCAGATCACCCGACTGATTTTCAATCGGATTAAGGTCTGGGCTCCGGCTGAGCCATTCCAAAACTTTAATCTTCTTCTGGTAAAGCCATTCCTTTGTTGATTTGGATGCATGCTTTGGGTTGTTGTCATGCTGAAAGATGAAGTTCCTCTTCATGTTCAGCTTTCTAGCAGAAGCCTAAAGGTTTTGTGCCAATATTGACTGGTATTTGGAACTGTTCATAATTCCCTCTATCATAAATAGGGCCCCAGTTCCAGCTGAAGAAAAACAGTCCAAATCATGATGCTGCCACCACCATGCTTCACTGTGGGTATGGTGCTCTTCTGGTAACGTGCAGTGTTGTTTTTGCGCCAAACATATCTTTTGGAATTATGGCCAAAAAGTTCAACCTTGGTTTCATCAGATCATAACACCTTTTCCCACATGCTTTTGGGAGACTTCAGATGTGTTTTTGCAAAATGTAGCCTGGCTTGGATGTTTTTCTTCGTAAGAAAAGGATTTCGTCTTGCCACTCTACCCCATAGCCCAGACATATGAAGAATACGGGAGATTGTTGTCACATGTACCACACAGCCAGATATTCCTGCAGCTCCTTTAATGTTGTTGTAGGCCTTTTGGTAGCCTCCCAGACAAGTTTTCTTCTTCTCTTTTCATCATTTTTGGAGGGACGTCCAGTTCTGGGTAATGTCACTGTTGTGCCATATTTTCTCCACTTGATGATGACTGTCTTCACTGTGTTCCATGGTATATCTAATGCCTTGGAAATTCTTTTGTACTCTCTCCTGACTAATACCTTTTAACAATGAGATCCCTCTGATGCTTTGGAAGCTCTCTATGGACCATGGCTTTTGCTGTGGGATGCGACTAAGAAAATTTCAGGAAAGACCAACTAGAGCAGCTGAACTTTCTTTGGGGTTAGAAGCACTTTAAATGATCGCAGGTGTATGCTGTCTCCTATTTAACATGATTTTGAATGTGGTTGCTTAATTCTGAACACAGCTACATCCCCAGTTATATGCAACCACATTATTTTAGTTTTTTTTTTTCTTCCCTTTACCTAAAAGATTTCAGTTTGTTTTTCAATTGAGTTGTACAGTTTATAGGTCACATTAAAGGAGGAAAAAGTTCTGAAAGGATTTATCTTTGTCTAATTTTTTTACAGCACAGAAACCTGACATTTTAACAGGAGTGTGTAGACTTTTTATATACACTGTACATTATTTGTGCAACATTTAGTGTCCAAATCGTGTGGCTCTCTGTGTTAAATACTGTACCACAGGTGAAACCAGTGTATTTTGGGAAATGTCCATTATTTGTGCAACATTTAGTGTCAACAGCGTACGCCTCTCTGTGTCAAACACTGTATAACTGTTGAAAACAGTGTATTTTGAGGAAATGTACATTATTTGTGCAAAATTTAGTGTCCATAGCGTGTGCCTCTCTGTGTCAAATACTATACCACAGGTGAAACCAGTGTATTTTGGGGAAATGTACATTATTTATGCAACATTTGCTGTCCATAGCATGTGCCTCTCTGTGTCAAATACTGTACCACAGGTGTAACCAGTGTATTTTGGGGAAATGTACATTATTTGTGCAACATTTAGTGTCCACAGGGGGTGCCTCTCTGTGTCAAATACTGTACCACAGGTGATAAGCAGTGTATTTTGGGGAAATGCACATTACTTGTGCAACATTTAGTGTTTACAGCATGTGCCTCTCTGTGTCAAATACTGTACCAAAGGTGAAACCAGAGTATTTTGGGGACATATACATTATTTGTGCAACAGTTAGTGTCCACAGCGTGTGCCTCTCTGTGTCAAATAATATACCACATGTGAAACCAGTGTATTTTGGGGAGATCGACATTATTTGTGCAACATTTAGTGTCCATAGCGTGTGCCTCTCTGTGTCAAATACTATACCACAGGTGAAACCAGTGTATTTTTGGGAAATGTACATTATTTATGTAACATTTGCTGTCCATAGCATGTGCCTCTCTGTGTCAAATACTGTACCACAGGTGTAACCAGTGTATTTTGGGGAAATGTACATTATTTGTGCAACATTTAGTGTCCACAGGGGGTGCCTCTCTGTGTCAAATACTGTACCACAGGTGATAAGCAGTGTATTTTGGGGAAATGCACATTACTTGTGCAACATTTAGTGTTTACAGCATGTGCCTCTCTGTGTCAAATACTGTACCAAAGGTGAAACCAGAGTATTTTGGGGACATATACATTATTTGTGCGACAGTTAGTGTCCACAGCGTGTGCCTCTCTGTGTCAAATAATATACCACATGTGAAACCAGTGTATTTTGGGGAGATCGACATTATTTGTGCAACATTTAGTGTCCATAGCGTGTGCCTCTCGGTGTCAAATACTATACCACAGGTGAAACCAGTGTATTTTTGGGAAATGTACATTATTTATGTAACATTTTCTGTCCATAGCATGTGCCTCTCTGTGTCAAATACTGTACCACAGGTGTAACCAGTGTATTTTGGGGAAATGTACATTATTTGTGCAACATTTATTGTCCACAGCGTGTGCCTCTCGGTGTCAAATGCTTTGCCACAGGTAAAACCAATGTATTTTGGGGAAATGTACATTATTTGTGGAATATTTAGTGTCCACAGCGTGTGCCTTTCTGTGTCAAATTCTGTACCACAGGTGTAACCAGTGTATTTTGGGGAAATGTACATTATTTGTGCAACATTTAGTGTCCACAGGGGGTGCCTCTCTGTGTCAAATACTGTGCCACAGGTGATAAGTAGTGTATTTTGGGGAAATGCACATTACTTGTGCAACATTTAGTGTTTACAGCATGTGCCTCTCTGTGTCAAATACTGTACCAAAGGTGAAACCAGAGTATTTTGGGGAAATATACAATATGTGGGCAACAGTTAGTGTCCACAGCGTGTGCCTCTCTGTGTCAAATAATATAGCACATGTGAAACCAGTGTATTTTGGGGAGATCGACATTATTTGTGCAACATTTAGTGTCCATAGCGTGTGCCTCTCTGTGTCAAATACTATACCACAGGTGAAACCTGTGTATTTTGGGGAAATGTACATTATTTATGCAACATTTGCTGTCCATAGCATGTGCCTCTCTGTGTCAAATACTGTACCACAGGTTAAACCAGTGCATTTTTTGGAAATGTACATTATTTGTGCAACATTTAGTGTCCACAGCGTGTGCCTCTCTGTGTCAAATACTGTACCACAGGTGAAACCAGTGTATTTTGGGGAAATGTACATTATTTTTGCAACATTTAGTGTCCACAGCATGTGCATATCTGTGTCAAAAACTGTACCACAGGTGAAACCAATGTATTTTTGGGAAATGTACATTATTTGTGCAACATTTAGTGTCCACGGCGTTTGCCTCTTTGTGTCAAATACTGTATAGCTGTTGAAAACAGTGCTTTTTGGGGAAATGTACATTATTTGTGCAACATTTAGAGTCCATAGTGTGTGCCTCTCTGTGTCAAATACTGTACCACAGGGGAAACCAGTGTATTTTGGGGAAATGTACATTATTTTTGCAACATTTAGTGTCCACAGAGTGTTCCTCTCTGTGTCAAATACTGTACCACAGGTGAAACCAGTGTATTTTTGGGGAAATGTACATTATTTGTGCAACATTTAGTGTCCACAGCATAGGGCTCTCTGTGTCAAATACTGTATAACTGTTGAAAACAGTGTATTTTGCGGAAATGTGCATCATTTGTGCAACATTTAGTGTCCACAACGTGTGGCTCTCTGTGTCAAATACTGTACCACAGATGAAACCAGTGTATTTTGGGGAAATGTACATTATTTGTGCAACATTTAGTGTCCACAGCATGTGCCTATCCGTGTCAAATACTGTACCACAGGTGAAACCAGTGTATTTTGGGGAAACGTACATTATTTGTGCAACATTTAGTGTCCATAGTGTGTGGCTCTCTGTGCCAAATACTGTCTAACTGTTGGAAACAATGTATTTTGGGGAAATGTACATTATTTGTGCAACATCTAGTGTGTGTGCATTTCATAAATATCACTGACATATACTGTACTTTATCCGAAGATGATGTATGCTACTCTGTGACATTATGAGGGATACATCTCCTGTGTAAAGTGTGCGCATCCCAAATACCTGTTTTAATTTTTTGGTGCATACACTTACAAATCCTACACTACTGTACGTGTGAAATACTTTTAAGCATATATAATAATTAATATGAAGAATGCGGCCTGTAAAAGACGTGCAAGTGGCCGTGATGCTGATGGTGCACACAAAGCAGTGGCCCTAGGTGCAATGAAACTGAGTAAAAGAATGTAGCTGAGGGCCTACAGGTGCGCTAACCCTCTGAAACAGTGATGTCGAAGGCGAACCTTTTAGAGACTGAGTGCCGAAACTGCAACCCAAAACCCACTTATTTATCGCAAAGTGCCCACATGGTCATTTACTCTAAATACTACAGTCCAATATAATATATCTTCCATGTTCCTTATTATTTAGCTATAGCTGTAGAGAGCCAGTTAGTGCCACTGGTCCTGTTTGGACACCCAGTAGTTGTAAGGCACAGAGGGATTACTGAGGATGCTGACACGGTCTGCTATGTACTCCTTCACCATCTTCCACATTTTTTTTCCATCCTTGTGACACTAGGTCGCTCATCAAGGTGAGGGTGCTGACGGGGTGTCATGAAACTGACCTAGGCCTTGGAGGGTGTTGTCCTGCCTCTTCTGGAACTGGTGTGTTTTCCCCTCATCTTCCCTCCTGGGTTGCCCAAGGAACTACGTACTCTGCCGCCAGCATTGTCAGATGGAAATTTATTGAGCAATTTTTAAAGAAAGACCTTCTGGTATTGCACCATTTTGCTCATCCTTTTCACCACAGGAATTAGAGATGAGAAGTTCTCTTTGTAGCGGGGGTCAAGAAGAGTGAACTGAACAACCAGTAATCGATGTTGTGCAAAATGCGTAGAATGTGAGGGTCACAGGAAAGGCAGCATAACATGAAGTCAGCCATGTGTGTCAGAGTCCCATCGGACAAGATTTTGCTGTCCACATCAGCAGGATGACTCTCAATCTCCTTTTCCTCTTCCTCCTCTCCTGCCCATCTATGCTGAAAAGATGGAATAAACCTGCTATGGTTACTACCCTCTGTAGCGGAGGCAACCGTCTCTTGCTCCTCCTCCTCCTCCTCATCATCCAATTCACACTGACAAGACGAAATGAGGCTGGTCTGGCTATCACCCTGTGTAATGTGTTCCCCCTAGTTCCACCTCTTCCACATGTAAAGCGTCCACCTTCATTGTTAGCAGCCAGCGTTTCAGTAGACACAGAAGTGGGATTGTTAGGCTGATAATAGCGGCATCGCCACTCACCATCTGTGTTTATCCTTATGTCGCACAACAGTTGGTTAGCTGGCAAATACAAGCGCTGCAGCAGCGTTGCCAGACCATCGGCAGCTGTAGATGACTTTCTGAAATGTGAACACACATGGCGCACCCTCACCAGTAGCTCAGGAAAATTGGGGTAGGTTTGGAGAAAGTTGAGAACACATGGGCTAGGCATGGTATGGCCGGATACCAGACATTAAGGAGGGATCCACATAGCCATATCAGCATTTGTCCCATTTAAAGTTTGCCTTCTTCACTGGGCAGAGGTTATTTTCTGCCCAGTGGTTAAGATTCTATTAGGACAGGTTTTTGAGGGACAATTTCCAGATGTTTTGCTGTGGTCACTGGGCAAAGTTGTCATTCTGCCCAGTAAGGGCTGTGCTTGCCTGAGGGCTGGCCCTGTTATGTTACAGTGTTTGAGTTGTTATTGTTATGGTTTAAGTTTGAGTTTATGACTACGCTGTAAAATATGTTATGGTTACTTGGTTATTTATGAGTTCTTAAACAGGGCATGCCATTAATTTACCTCCACTCTCGTGTGTTCTGTTTTTATATATATTAATGTATAAGTGTGGGATGTTTGTTGTGCATGGTACACATTTTCTATATGATTGCCATGTGTGTGAGCTTGCCGAGCTACAAAGCTGCCAACAAGTTATGGCCATTATCAGACACAACCAACCTGGTCCCTTATACCCTGCCACAGCTCAGCTTTTTGCCGCTTCCCCACTGCCATGCTACACTGCTTCCAGCTACTGACTGATGGTTGACTGCTGCTGCAAGATGAGAATTCTGAGTTTGAAGTGGAAGCGGAGGAGGAGAAGGGGGGGGGGGGGGTTGCATCCACTAATGTAGGTGGTGGCAGAAATCCTGATGAAAGTAGGGCCCGCAATTCTTGGCATCGGTAGCACCTGTGCCATCCCAGGGTACGACTCGCTAGCGGCCTCCACAAGGTTCACCCAGTGTGCCGCCACGGAAATGTATAGTCCCTAGCCAAGAGCACTTGTCCATGTGTCCGTCGTTAAGTGGATCACAATAACTGCGTTGGTCAGGGCAGGGTGATATTACATGACACAATTGCCGTTGTAATGGGGGGACGGCACACAGAGAAAAATAGTGGCGGCTGGGGACTGAGTAACGAAGGACAGCCGCCACCATGAGGCTGAGGAAAGACTCACTGTCCACAGGCCTAAATGGCAACATTTCAAGGGCCAGAAATTTTGAAAAGTGCGCATTTAGTGCTATGGCCTGTGGGTGGGTGGCTTGGTATTTCCGTTTACGTTCAAAGTAAGGAAGGACATCTGTACGCTGTGCTTGAACACAGAATTGGGTGTGCTAGCTGATGGTGCTTGCGAAGGCCCAGCTGCAGGGTGGGAGTCATCCAGGCCTGCGTCTTAAACAGAGTATTAGTCAGCACATAACACAGGGGAGGAAGAGAAGGCTGTGGTGTGATCCACAGACACTGATTATGGACCCAGGGGTTTGGGCCACCTGTTAGCATGCTTTGATGCCATGTGGCGGTGGTGAGGTTTCTAGTGTTCACAACCCGTACTTATTTTGCCTCCAGTGTACTGTCTTCCCCTATTATGTTCCCGGGTTTGAGTTTTTATTGTTATGGTTTGACTTAGAGTTAATGAATAGGATGTAAAATATGTTATGGCTATTTGTTTATTTATGAGTTCTTATTTTGGTATAGCACAGTTACAGTTAGCAAATTACAATTCTTTTATAGTCCCCACTTTCCTCAAAAAAGCGCCCGACTGCGGAACACCTACCCCTTGGCAAAGGAGATTTCTGCAAAGGGGAACAGTTGCGGGCCTATTTGGTGTGGCCCTCCTTCTCCCTTTTGCCATCCCACAGCCTCTTCCAGCCTGTTGTGGTGCTATGGATCCCTCCCCCTCTGTTCTGCTGTCCTTGCTTGACTTGCCACCTTTCCAGGTTGGGTCAGTGATGTCATCGTCCCCATCTCCTCTTCCACTTCTTCACTCTGGTCATCCTCCTGACTTGTGTTGACCTAACAAGACCCTTACTCATTGACAACTGTGTCTCATCCGCATCATCCACGTCGTGAAACACTAATTGCCATTCCCCACCGTCGTCATCTTCTGACTGTGAATGCTGAAGAGTTTGGGGATCAGTGCATCTCCTCATGTCCCTCTTCAGGGAGATGAAAGAAGAGTATAAGTTACATTCATGGTGACATACAGGAATACAACAAAAAAGTAATGAGCAGTGATCATATACATTTATAGGGATACATGATGGCACAAAATACACAGTACACTTTTGCGGAATCTCATAGACACAAGTTAGTGGTAATGTTTTAAACGTAGTTCAGTAAGTAGTAAATGGTACTACTATGTAAATAAATAAAGTACTATTGAGTAATAGGATATAGTGACATACAGCTTATTTTTTCATGATACACATTCACTTCCACTTCACATCACAACATAGCACTGACAGCGCTGGATTCAATGCGCTCCACAGTGGAACGCATTGACTTCCGGTTTTGCTCTCTGCTGATGCGCATCTCCTTGATGCGTTCTAGCATGACATGCATCCACTTCCACTTCCGGTGACGTCAGCCCGGTCTCCTCTCCTCAACATCCGGTATTTCGTCACACGCCTTATGCACATGGCGTGCTGACCTATAAATATGCCGGCCGTCCTGTCTTCCCCAGACGCCATCCTATATACAACATATGCTACATGCATATATACCATACCAGCGTCTGCACTTCTCATCCTTTCTTTCACTCTGCGGCATAGGTAAGTTACTATAGACCCTGGACAGTCACCCTGTGAACTCCAACAGTGCTATATTGGTCCTTTGTGGGATCTCTTTATTACATATCATATTGTGATACAGACCGCCATTTTCACATGTTTCTGTTCCTTAATGTTTTTTCATATACAGAACTGCAGAAATAGACCTGTGTATCTCTCCCTGTAGGTGCTTTGTATAAAATAAGCTGTATGTCACTATATCCTATTACTCAATAGTACTTTATTTATTTACATAGTAGTACCATTTACTAGTTACTGAACTACGTTTAAAACATTACCACTAATTTGTGTCTATGAGATTCCACAAAAGTGTACTGTGTATTTTGTGCCATCATGTATCCCTATAACTGTATACAATCACTGCTCATTACTTTTTTGTTGTATTCCTGTATGTCACCATGTATGTAACTTATACTCTTCTTTAATGTAGTATCTGACGAAGGCAATTGTATGCCGAAACGTTATAAACACTGCCGCATATGATACCAACAAAAGAATAAAAATCACTTAAGCATCATTTTCTGGGCTGCTGTTATTGAATATACGTGTCTTACGGGGTGGAACCCTACAGACAGCCTCTATACAGTGTGCACCGAAGACAGATATTATATCCCTCTTCAGGGAGAGTCGGCTCACCTGCAGGTCCTCACCCACAATCTTTTACAGGGCAATCAAAAAATATTGTTAAAATTTCAATAAGATTTTTCTCAGTCGGTGCTGACCGCCATTCCCTGTGCTAACTCTGTAATGTAACATCACCGCAATCAAAAAATATTGTTAAAATTTCTATAATATTTTTTCGTTGCCAGTGTTTTTGATAATATCTCTACAATGTCCTTGCACTGGCAGCCGGGGGTGACGTAACTCGTTAGCACGGAGGAATCTCGTTAGTTAGTTATTGTTTCTCTATATAGATTAGGTGTATCTATATTAGTTGGCGGCACCCTTTTTCCATATACAACAACCAGGTGAGCCATCACTAATATTTTCTACTTTACACCAGTTTGATAAATCTCCTCCAAGGTCTTTATTCCATTGCCACCAATAGTAGAGAGTATAAGAGTATAATCAATTGTACAACCAATATGTAATCTACTGTAAATAAAAAAAGGTCTTATAACTGTTTTTCAGAAGCCATTTATGGTGCTCAACAGAGCCATAACTCTGTTACATATGCAAATATCTAAACAATCGAAATAAATGGGTTCTTTCTTTTATTTTTTGTTACCTTCCTGAAGCTTAAGGATTATAGAGTTATATTTTCTTGTTCTGCATAATGTTGAACATGAACTGTTATACTGACTTAAGGATACACTGTCATGGGATTTCTTTCCTTGGTGTGCCTCTTTGTAGTGTGTTCAACAGATTATGATCATGGCTTGAATGCTTGTAAGAACACTGATCAATAAACTACAATAGTAAACACTTGCTGTATTTTAAGAACAAACCAGGCAGGTCTCATATTTGCTGCACCTTTTAAAAATTGTAAATATAAATGAAAAATAAATTTTGGTACATTTTTTTTACGTTTTTATATGTTTTGATGGCCTTTAAAGAAGTTAATATGCCAGTAAATTCTCCTGGCAATTTAAAGCCCAGAAAAAACATATTGAATACTTTATAAGATTAATTATTTATTTTGCCCACCTATATAGTGTTGGCATATTCCTCAATGCTTTAAAGAAATTCTCATCACTCACTGTCCCCAATGGGACTAATCTAATAATAATCTAAGTTCCGTATCAGTATTTCTTTTGTAAGAAACTCACTCAAACATGGTGAGAATGTACAAACTCCATGCAGATGTTGTCCTTGGTCGGCTTTAAACTTAGGACCCCAGCACTGCAAGGCACCAGTGCTAACCACTGAGCCACCGTGTTGCCTTGAACTGTGTGTTTCACTAATAGGCCTCATGCACACGACCGTTGTTTGATTCCGTGTCCGTTGAGCCGTTTTTTGTGCTTTTCTGCAGACCCATTGGTTTTCAATGGGTCCATGGAAAACTCGTCAAATGCACCATTTGTCCTCCACATCCGTGGTCCGTGATTACTGTCCGTCAAAAAAGTATAACCTGTCCTATTCTTGTCCGCAAAAAACGGTTCGCGGACCCATTCAAGTCAATGGGACTGTAAAAAAAAGCGGAGGCACATCCGACTGTCGTCCGTCACCTGCATATATATTCCATTATTCTGGGTAGAGATATTTTTTTCCTTCCTTTTTTTCTGGCCGACCACGGAAACACAACGGAACCAAAAACGGACACGGAACCCCATTTTGCGGACCGCTGAAAACAACTGTCGTGTGCATGAGGCCATAAAAGTATACTATTCAGAGGACAGTGTTTTCTGGCCGTGTGCTATCTGGACTGCACCAATATAGTACACGGATCTATTAAAGTTCAGATGCATCAGTCTTTAACTTGACACTCATAACACACTAAATAAACTGTGGCTTTCATTGTGTTAAAGGGGTTCTTCCACCATTAAAATTTAATATATTAGTACAATTCAGTGTGAAAAACTAGCCACTTTTGTTATTTAAAAAATCTCCAACTGTGAGATGTTCTCTTTGCTTCATATAATGATGCACCTAGAGTTTAATCTATCTAGTAATATGCACGTCCAACCTGCCACCAGCCACATAGGGTGTGACAGAGAGAGTGAGCTGCAGTCTAAGGCCATAGTCGAATGTTATAAACTCACTGCGCGTGTCTGTGTGAGGTCCTGTTCTGGTCTCCACTCCTCCTACAGGATCGCACACCATTATACTGATTTATAATGTAGTGTAATAGAGATGAGCGAATTTCTCAAAACTTTGATTCGGACTGTTCGCCGAATTTTCCAAAAAGATTAGATTCGATTTGAATTTATTTGTGACGAATCGCGTTAAAAAACAGCTATTTCCTGGCTGCTGAGAGCCTGTATAGTGGTGTAGAACAATGTGCATTGCAGAAACATGCACAGGGAGTCCACTGTGCTAATGACAGTACTGTGAGTCAGTATGACATGCATATGACAGACATCACACTTAGAATCACTTCACACTTCACTTATTGGTCAGTTACGAGACCAAAACTGACCATGCAGTGCAGTGGCCCAAGATTCTACTATAGAGTGAAAGAGTGCACTCCTTTTACACCGTATGGCATTTTCCCCCCACCACTCCGAGCTGACTGCCTGGTACCGCTGCCTCGGTGAACCTGTGCACCGCTACTTCTTTCCGGACAGGTAGGTTCCTGCGTAGTGGGCGGTCTACCCCAGGAACGTTTGGCTACAGAGCTCACACTACTGCCACCCCGCTGACTCACGGCCATGCTACCACCCTGCTGTTTCAGCCGCTGCCTCACATGCAAGCTGCCACCTTCTTCTCCTGATGATGATGAAGCCCCCTCTTCCCCCGTCTCCTACGTGCGTTTGGCTACATCATCATCCACTACTGTCTGCATGTCACTGATGTCATCCTCACCAGTCTCAGGGCTACATGCCTAACCGCTCACAATACCAGCTCCCACATAACTCTCATCCTCGCAACTCGTCCGTCTACCGGAGGAAGCAGTGGATCTCTCCTCCTAACCTGTCTGTCGGACAAACTGTACTGTAACATTAACTGCCATTTCACACCAACTCCGCAACTACTGATTGACACATCGAATTAAGTGTAAAATATTTTGAACACCCTAAAATGTGTAGTATCAAACCAGGTTTGGGTCAAAAACACAGAACAGGTGCAGATCTTTTCATTACACCTTATCTCTGGTAGGCTTCGCTACTGGTTTTGGCTCACAAAAAATGATGGAAATAACTGGCCAAATAACTGAAGTGTGAACTCAATTGTGTAGTATCAGGTATAGTTTTTTTTTTAAATAAAGTCTTTTCTAAACTGTCCTTAGTGCCTGTAATGTCTCTCCTTGCACTAAATTCACTGTAAAATGGAGGAGACCGGGCGGGTAGGAGGAGACTTTTTATAGGGCTGTGACATCACAGGGGCTGGCTATCTGCATGGCATTAGAGGTGATCCCTCATTCCCGGACTTCTTACTTCATACTTCGGGCTCGTTTTAACATGTTTAGCAGCCATTTTAGAAAAAATGCAATTTGTTACCACGAAGCGCTAAGAAATTCGACTTCGGGACAAAGCAAATTTTTCGTGAAATTCGGATCGAATTCCACTTCGTCAACTTCTCTCATCTTTACTGTGTAACACTGACTATTATGTCAGTGTAATTCAGTAGATTTCAAGACTCTAATGGTCACACAGCATTATAAATCAGTATAATGCTGTGCGATCCTGTCAGAGGAAGGGAGGTTAGAACGGGACCTCTCACTGACACACACACTGGAAGTTTATCGCATTCAACTTGCTCAGGTGTGTCGGCCTAAAGGGCATGCCTCCTGACCTGCCATAATGAAGAGAATCAAGCAGGGCAATTGGGGCAATGAATGGAGAAAGTTTTGGTTCCATGTGAGGTACAGGGCTGTTTCTAGCCAATTTTCTTTTTTTTTTTTGCATTAATAATGGAATAATCTCTTTAAGTGTCAATTAAAAGTCTGCTGCAACTGTTTTTTTAAAGTCAATCAACATTTTTATCATTTAATCCTAAAGGTCCCATTGCATTAGTTTTAATAATCACTCTACCTTCCGTAGAAAATAATTCTTCATGTTGGTTTCTTCTCACATTTAGGGGCCACACAAAGCTTGCAGCAGAAAAGCTTATCTTAGGTATGGTACGTTTTGGGCATCACCTGCTTCTGAGGCAGATCTGGCCATGGCAGTTCTTTGGGAGGTTCTGGCCATATATTGCCTCTGCTCTTTATTGCTGCCACTGCCACTACCCACCTCCTCTGATGTTACTTCGTTCTCAGCACCCTGATCCAGCTCCCAGGTCCTGTCTAACAAACAATCATCATTATAGTCCTCACACCCCCCACCAATTAAATCAGACTGATATGTCACTGTAAGAATCTTGGCCCCCCCTCCCGAATCGATGCCACTGTTGCTGCCACTGTCCCTACCATCACCAGCATGGCTATGGGTGCCACTACCACCACCACTAATAAAGCTATGCATGGGTTCCCCTGCTTCCCCCTGAACCTCCTCCCCATGGCAGTCTAAACCCTGACTGTTCTCACACAACTCATCAACAAGGGGACTCTCTTGACTATTTTCCATTGCATATAGTAGAGTTTTGTTGCCTCTTCTCAGGAAAAAAGTGCCTCCACTAGGAGATGCAGTGATGACACATAAAATGGAACTAAAAAGGCTTCTCTGCAGTTGCAAGGAAGAGGAGCAGGAGAAATGCTATGACCCCTGGCTCAAAAAAAGTGACATATTGTGTCTACTGTGACTGAGAGGAGGAGTGACCCATGCAGTCCACAATCTCATCCTCTTAGTGAGAACTGTGGCCTACTACTACTACTGGATGAAAGGATGATGATAAGCTTCTTTTGACCTAGAAGCTGCCTTCACTAACACATTTATAATTTGTGGCACTAATGTGAAATCTGTTTGCTGCTGTATCTACCCCTTATCTTGTGGGAATGTAAAACACATACATTCTGGAAAAAAAGGGGGAGGGGATTGCTCAATGTTTGCAAGAATGTAATTTGTACAGAAGTGTAGAAAGATTTTATTTTTTTTTTATAAAATTCCTGATGTTGCAGGAATCTGTAATGTAGAACTATTTGCCAAAAGCTGAGCTGTTAGTAGCCTGCCCGTAAATACACCTCATGGAGACCAGTTCTCACTCCCTCTCTCGGATTACAACCCTAATATATGCATAATATATCTACTATTATCTCTCTATAATCTTTTATACTGTCCCTATCACCTATTCTCTCCCTATAATCTTCTTATACAGTGTATCAGTGGGTGTGGCGTTTCGAAATGTCAGCCTTATACAATCACGCATCTGTGAGGTGACTTGTTGAATCAGACATTCTCCACTTACAGTTTACGCATCAGACACCCAGGAGTAAATCAAGTAGTCTTTAATTCGGATATTGTATTACTAGATATGCAGGGAATCCAGATGGTAAAATAATTATGCCAACAATATTCTCCTTGATAAGAAAATGAGATACTACTCAGATTCTCCTCAGAATATCCTCAGAATTAGAGCACACAAAACAGCAATGCATGACAGGGAAAACAGGAAGTGGCTAGACTGAACCAACTAGAAGCTGAAACAGAGGGGGGAGGAGAAGAGAGGAGCATACCATTACACAATGCATGATACTGAAACAGAACACTCCCTGTCTGGTATAGGTAGATACCACTATTTATATGCATACAATTGAATTGTATAAAATAACAATTAATTATCCATAAACCTGATGAATAAACAGATGAATAATGTCCATAAATCTGATAAGGAAACATGCAATGAACATTTATTCAAACCAAAAAAGGATATGTCTTCAGTTTAGGTCATAGAGCTGATACTGGAAACAGTCTTAAAGATGATGAGTATCTTTGGTAGAAGGAATCTTAACATGGAAGTTCTTTCCATCCGAACTGGAAACGACTTTAGTAATAAGTCCAGTAGTCCAGTCGAGACGATCAACTTGTTTGTCTCTTAACAAAACAAAATCTCCTTCCTTTAACCCCTTAAGGACTCAGCCCTATTTCACCTAAAGGACTTGGCCATTTTTTGCAAATCTGACCACTGTCACTTTATGTCAGAGATTGTTTTTTCGTCACATCTTGTACTTCATGACACTACTAAAATCGGGTCAAAAAAGTTAAATTTTTTGCATAAAAAAATACCAAATTTAACAAAAATTTGGAAAAATTTGCAAATTTCAAAGTTTCAATTTCTCTACTTCTCTAATACATAGTAATACCCCCAAAAATAGTTATTACTTTACATTCCCCATATGTCTGCTTCATGTTTCCATCATTTTGGGAATGCTATTTTATTTTTTGGGGATGTTACATAGCTTTGAAGTATAGGAGCAAATTTTGAAATTTTTCTGAAATTTTCCAAATCCCACTTTTTATGGACCAGTACAGGTCTGAAGTCACTTTGTGAGGCTTACAGAATAGAAACCACCCAAAAATGACACCATTCTAGAAAGAACACCCCTCAGGGTATTTAAAACTGATTGTACAAACTTTGTTAACCCTTTAGGTCTTCCACAAGAATTCATTGAAAATGGAGATGAAATTTCAGAATTTTGATTTTTGGAAAATTTTTCATTATAATCAATTTTTCCAGGAACAAAGCAAGGGTTAAGTGTCAAACAAAACTCAATGTGGGTTGCCCTGATTCTCTAGTTTGCAAAAACACCCCATATGTGGTCCTAAACTACTGTTTGGCCAAACCGCAGGGCATAGAAGGAGGGAGCGCCATATGGGTTTTGAATGGCAGATTTTGCAGGACTGGTTTTTACACCATGTCCTATTGCAAGCCTCCCTGATGCATTCTAGCATAGAAATTCCAAAAAGTGACTCCATCTAAGAAAGTACACCCCTCAAGGTATTCAAAACTGGGTTAACAATCTTTGTTAACCCTTTAGGTGCTCCACAAGAGTTAATGGCAGATGGAGAAACAATTTTGAAATTTCAATTTTTGGAAAAGTTTCCAATAAAAACATTTTTCCAGTAATAAAGTAAGGGTTAACTGCCAAACAACACTCAGTATGGGTTGCCCTGATTCTCTAGTTTGCAAAAACACCCCATATGTGGTCCTAAACTACTGTTTGGCCAAACCGCAGGGCATAGAAGGAGGAGCGCCATATGGGTTTTGAATGGCAGATTTTGCAGGACTGGTTTTTTACACCATGTCCTATTGCAAGCCTCCCTGATGCATTCTAGCATAGAAATTCCAAAAAGTGACTCCATCTAAGAAAGTACACCCCTCAAGGTATTCAAAACTGGGTTAACAATCTTTGTTAACCCTTTAGGTGCTCCACAAGAGTTAATGGCAGATGGAGAAACAATTTTGAAATTTCAATTTTTTGGAAAAGTTTCCAATAAAAACATTTTTTCCAGTAATAAAGTAAGGGTTAACTGCCAAACAACACTCAGTATGGGTTGCCCTGATTCTCTAGTTTGCAAAAACACCCCATATGTGGTCCTAAACTACTGTTTGGCCAAACCGCAGGGCATAGAAGGAGGGAGCGCCATATGGGTTTTGGAAGGCTGATTTTGCTGGAATAGTTTATTTACACCATGTACCCTTTCAAGCCCCCTGCTGCACCCCTTGAGTAGAAACTCCATAAAAGTGACCCCATCTAGGAAACTACAGGATATGGTGGTTGTTGTTTTGGGACTATTTTAGGGTAGATATGATTTTTGGTTGCTCTATATTACACTTTTTTGAGGGAAGCTAACAAAAAATTAAAAATCTAAAATTGTTTCTACATTTGCCATTCATTTTTGTGGATCACCTAAAGGGTTAATAAACTTTGTAAAGTAATTTTTGAATACCTTGAGGGGTGTAGTTTCTTAGATGGGGTCACTTTTTGGAGTTTCTAGTCTAGGCTACATCAGGGGGCTTCTAATGGGACATGGTGCAAAAATAAAAATCTGCCTTCCAGAAGCCATGTGGCGTTCCTTTGTTCTATGTCCTGCCGTGTGGCCATATAGCCATTTACGACCACATATGGGGTGTTTCTGCAAACTACGGAATGAGGGCAATAACTATTTAGTTTTGTTTGACTGTTAACCCTTGCTTTATTAACGGAAAAATGGATTAAAACGAAATTTTGCCAAAAATGGGTGTTTTAGCACCATTTTTATTCCATATTTTTAACGCTGTAGATCTGAGGGGTTGGGTCAAATGTTAATTTGATATACGGAAGATTCTTACGGACGTGGCGATACCTAATATGTCTACGTTTTTTATTATTTAAGAGTTTACACTAGGTTATCATTTTGGGAACAAAAAATAAAAATTTACTATCTCTAGACTGGGAGCTACAGTTTTTTTTTTTAGTTGGGCGACTATCTAATGTGGGGGCTCATTTTGTGCGGGGCGAGATGGCGGTTTTATTGGCACTATTTGGGGGCGCATATGGCTTTTGGATTGCTAGCTATTACACTTTTTGGGATTCAATGTGACAATAAAAATGGCTTTTTTATATAGTTTTTATTTTATTTTTTACAGAGTTTGTCAGAGGGGCCAGTTTATGGGGTATTTGTATAGAGAAGATTTTTACGGACGCGGCGATGCCCAATAAGTGTGCCTCTCAGAATTTGGAGTTTTACAACATCTGGAAGATCGCAGTTTGAGGAAGCTAATATTTTCGGAAAACAAATTGTTTACGTGACTCCAAAGTCTGAGAGCCATACTTTTTTTATATATTTTCTAGGGGCCTGTCGGGAATTATAAAAATTATAAAAATTTAGAACTCCATGGAAGTGTGATACTCCCTGAAGCAACCATCAATGCAGAGGCCCGGATGATCGGGGCAAGTGTCACATTGAGTAGTGGTGTCCTTCCGTATCCTCCTCTTGCGACACACTCTGCACTTTTTTTGGGTTCTTCCCCTCTTTCCAGTATGGGGGACCACACCTGGAAAGTGTTGGCCAGGGACGACCCGGGCTCCTCCAATTCCCGAGGTACTCCGACCTGCTCTTTCCCGGTCAGAAAAGATCAGGTCCCTGAGGACTGCCTCATAGAGATGGAGGAAAGTCCCTGTGCTGCCAGCGCTTCGAAACAGTACAAAAGCGTTGTACATGGCAACCTGCACCATGTAGACCGCAACTTTTTTGTACCATGCCCGGGTTTTCCGCATGGCATTATATGGTTGGAGAACTTGATCAGATAGATCAACTCCACCCATATACCGATTGTAGTCGACGATACAATCGGGCTTGAGGGCCGTTGCCGTGGTACCTCGCACAGAGACTGGGTGGTGCCGTTACCATGGATTGTGGTCAGTACAAGGACATCCCTCTTGTCCTTATACCTGACCAACAGCAGGTTTCCACAAGTAAGGGCACGGGTCTCACCCCTGAGGATAGGTACCTGGAGGGGGTAGGTAGGGAGGCCACGTTGATTTTTCCGCACGGTCCCACAAGCGAACGTGGATCTGGCGGCAAGGGTCCTGAACAAGGGGATGCTGGTATAAAAGTTATCCACGTACAGGTGGTAACCCCGAAATGATCGATGATCGGCCGTATCTTATACAGCCGGTCATAGGCGGGATCAGTTCGGGGGGGACATGCTGCATTATCTGCATAATGCAGGCATTTCCGGATGGCCTCGAATCTGGGACGTGTCATGGCTGAACTGTACAGTGGGGTCTGGTAGAGGACGTCCCCACCGCAGTACAGCCTGACACTGGGTTTTTTGACCAGGCCCATATGCAGCACGAGACCCCAAAACATCCTCATCTCGGCTGCACTGACTGGCGTCCAGCCACCGGGCCTGGCCAAAAAAGAGCCTGGGTGCTGAGCGACGAATTGTTGGGCATACAGGTTCGTCTGCTCCACCATCAGATTCACCAGCGGGTCACTGAAAAAAAAACTAAAGAAGTCCATTTCAGTGAACCCCACTGTGGGAATCTGGATTCCAGGATTGCCAGCAAAATCCGGAATCGCAGGCTCAAAGTCCACTGGGGGACACCAGCTAAGGTCACCGGTGGGGGGCTCCGGTGCACTTGTTTGGTGGGCCGGGAAACCAGTACGAGCCCCAGGGCTGCTCGTACTGGGATGGGCCACGGGGTCCCTAGCGCGTGAGGGCCCTGGCTCCGCCTGGCGGCGTCTCCGCAGCCTTGGGGGCTCATCATCATCAGATGATGAGGATGAGGACGACAGGAGGAAGGTGGGGTCATCCTCATCCTCACTGGCGCTCTCGGTGTCGGAGAGCATCTGGGCGTATGCCTCCTCTACCGTGAACAGCCGGCGGTCCATGGGTGTGTGTGTTGTGCGTGTGTGTGTGTGCGTGCGTGTAAAATAAACTTTATTTAGTGTGCGTGTGTGTGGGGCCGGGTGTTCACGTACAAATGTACCACAAAAAAAAAAAAAAACTAACTAAAAAAAGGGAGGTGTGAAAAAAAAGTCAAACTCACTGATCAGTAGAAAACTGATCAGCGGTCAGTTGTGCGATGCACTAATAGTGGCCGGACACTAAAGAACGCCGACCAAAATTAGTGCACAAGAAAAAAAAAAACTTGCACAACTAAAAGGGGGGGGGGGGGGGGGCAAGCTACAGCAGGGTCTAGGGTCTCACAGCTGAGTGTGCTGTGGACCCCAGACACCAACTACCTGCAAAGAAAAATGAATGAGATGGAAAAAAAAAAAAAGATCTGTCCCTAAACTGACCCTGCCTGACCAAACCCTGTCCCTGACTTACCCTGAAGATCGGGGCTGCTGGGGGCTGCTGGGGGCTGCTGGGGGCTGCTGGGGGCTGCTGGGGGCTGCACTGCACGTCTCCTCTCTCCAAGAGCAGGAACCAAAAGGAAGCTGCTCGAAGAGAGGAGGAGATCTGAATCTGCCGCCGCAGAAGCCACCTCCCTCCCCGGCAGCCTATCACAGGGGCCCCCCGGCAGCCAATCACAGGGCCCCCTCTCCTCCATCGGCTGCAGACATGCATGACGGTGATTGGATGGTATCCTCACGCCATCCGATCACCGTCATTTTCGGGTAATCGGGTCACAGGTGACGCGATGTACCCGGAAACGCAACAAACCGCAGGTCTGAATTGACCTGCGGTTTGTTGCGATCGCCGACACGGGGGGGTCACATGACCCCCCTCGGCATTGTCACAGGATGCCTGCTGAATGATTTCAGCAGGCATCCTGTTCCGATCACCACCCGCAGCGCTGCGGTGATCGGAACTTCTCAGGGCGTACATGTACGCCCTGAGTCCTTAAGTACCAGGACGCTAGGGCGTACATGTACGCCCTGCGTCCTTAAGATGTTAAATTAGGCCTTGGTTCTTGCCACCTTCTGCATTCTTGCAAGAGGCAGAGGTACTTTCTTCTCCACCTTTTCCAGAACTGACTGGCAAGATGTTGTACCTGCTTTCACCGAAACTTATAAAGGTTGTGCTCTTTGAAAACGCCAGATGGCACAGGAATAATTCCTATCTTTTCTGGTTTATTCTTGAGTGATCTTATATGCACCCCAGATGTGGATTTCTTCTTTTTTACTGCAGGAGATTGTCTGTTGCTTTCATTAGAAGCTGATCGAGACTTGGTTCTCCTTGATCTTGCCAAAGATTTAGAATGTGACTTCTCTGTCTGTGTCACCAATTTAGAGCGAGAGGGCTTATTTTGTGAGGCTGATTTAGATGTAGATTGCTTTCTGTCTATGAATCGTGAAAGCAAATGGTCATGTCTGCTTTTCACTTCTGAAATGGCATCTGTCTTTGCATGAACGCACTTGGGTTGTTGACATGTAATATTTGTCATGGACATTGGCGGTGAACTTTTCCCTGTAGTTTCCAGAAAAGGCTGAGCAATATGAAGGTGCTCATCCGTTGAATACTGGGAAGAACTGTGATCCTCTTGGGTGCAATCAACAACTGCAGATGGAACTGAAGGTTCTTGCAAAGTATTTGAAATGAACTCTTTCTCTGTTGAAGGAACCTCCTTTATAGAACATTCAGAAGATACTTCTTTTACAGAATTAAACTTATTGTCAAACAGTTGACTGGAAGGCTTATATTTCTGTGGTATCTCATCAGAACTACAGGAATTAGAAGGCTTGTTATCAGTTATAATATAGTATTCATTATGATAAACTGTGTGAGGACTGCAAAGCTGGGAAGGGCTTGTAGAGGGCTCCAATTGAGATTCTGAAGGCCTTTCTACAAGCTGCCCTTCTGTCCAGAAACATTCTTCTGCAGCTCACTCCTTGGAATTTAAGCTGCTTTCTGATGTTTTTAGAATAATTGGGCAAGGAACCTCTTGCACATAGTACTGGTTAGGAAAACACCTGAAGTATGAAGTGCCTCCCCCTATTAATACATCAGTTCTGAAGGAGTGTACTTGGCAGGGTCTGCGGGTTCTGTCTAGACATATATCCCCCACGATGATCCAACCCACTGTAAGTTTCTGGGCATATGGAGCGTTGAAAGGGCCATTGCGAAGTTCAAGGACCTTATGAGCCTCAAGAATGTCTCTACCTAGCAAGAGTAAGATCTCGGCATGGTTATCAAGGGGAGGAATCTCTCTGGCTATGTTCCTGAGATGAGGGTGATGCTGTGCGGCTTCAGGTGTGGGAATCTCATCCCTTGTGTCCGGCAATTTGTCACACTCAATAAGGGTTGGAAGAGAGAGTTTCTTATCTCCTTTGATGGGCTTCAATGTGAAACCATTAGCTCTTCTTCCTGAGGTTGTCACAAGACCAGAGCATGTTCCTAGGGTGTAGGGTGTAGTTTCTCCCTCTATCCTGAACAGATCAATGAACTTAGGGCTAGCTAGGGAACGATTACTTTGGTCATCTAGAATAGCATACATTCTTGTGGTCTTCTCTGGTTGTGCAGTAGGAAACACATCCACGAGGCAAATCTTAGAACAAGACTTACCGCACACAAGTACTTCTCCACATACCTTTGTGCATCTGGGCGTGACGGTTGTGGTTGGTAGGTCGGAACTCTCCCCGCCATGACTCTCCCCGCCTTGATCGGAATGGGACTTGTGCCAGCTAACTGGTTCTAGGTTCTGCCTGATTGGTCCCGGGTGAACAGCAGACACATGTACATCACTATTACATTTAGAACACTTGACTGGAACCTTACAGTCTCTGGCGAAATGCTCAGTGGATGCACAGCATCTGAAGCAGATATCATGACTCCTTAGGAACTCCTTATGTTCCTCAAAAGGCTTTGCTATGAAGACACGGCATTTCCTTAAAGGATGTGGTTTATAATGGATAGGGTAATGATGATCGGGTACCTTAGGGCTTTCATTTCCATTGTTAGTAGTGGGCACAACCGCTGTCTTTTTTACTGAAATTCGACCTTTAGGGCCCCCCTGTCTGGGACTGAAAGTCTTGTGTCTCTGTTTAGTAGAGCCAAAGATGTTGGTTCCCAAGTTGTTGAAGCTCGGATCGTTTTTAGCTCTAGCCAAGTCCTTGATGAACTTACAGAAGAATGAAAATGGTGGAAAGGGAACACAATGTTGCTCCTTGTATTTTGAACCTGTTCTTGCCCATTGGTCTTGAATATTGTTGGGTAATTTCTCCACGATCAGCCCCACACCATGGGAGGTATCAAAAAAGCTAAGACCTGGTAACTGCGGGTCTCCCTTGATGATTTCAAACTCAAGAAGAAGGTCGCTTCATTCCTGAAACCCTCGGCGGTCTGTATTGGATCATTTAGGAAAGTCATATAGTCATATTTAAATATTTAAATAAGGCACGTTCAACTACTTCCGAGTCGCCGTATGTCTGCTCTAATCTTTCCCATGCGAGACGAAGGCCTTTCACTGGTTCGTAGATATAAACGGTTTTGAGTCTCCTAACACAGTTCGATGACCATGGACCTAGCCATCTAATTAGTAAATCAAGTTCTTGCATAGGCGGTACACCAAAGGTTTGAATTGTTGTCTTGAAGGTGGCCTTCCAACTTCTATAGTTCTCTGGGCGATCATCAAAGTTCGTAAGGCTAGTACTGATGAGGTCCCTGAGAGTGAGGTACTTAGCGATTTCTGATGCGTTATTTCATTCCTGCATCAAGGCGATGGGAAATTCTCCCTCGCTGGTGTTGTTGACACCATCTGATGCCCTATGTTTGGGGGTAGGAAGATGGAATGGAGTGGCAGCTGGGTTGAGCATAAGTGAAGGCTTGACATCTGGTAATGTTGGCGCCAGTGTCTTGGTTGCTATGCAACTAGTCTCAGGAGGTTTTAATGTGATTTGATGAGCTTGAAGCGAATTGGTCTCGAATGGCGCCTGAAACACTGTGTAAGGTGCCAGAGGTTTGAAAGAAAGAGAAACGTCCACTGGACTGGGGTCAACTGTACTGTTATCACCAGCTGCCTCTTTTCCTACTCGCATGAGTTCAGCAGGCTGGCGTGCAGAGGCCAAATCTTCTGGTGCAAATGCATTGACTTTGCTTTGGTCTAGGACGAATTGCAGGGTACGCCCTTCTGAGTCATTAGATATCTTGGATATAGGATGATAAGCTTCTTCTTCTTCAGCAGCTTCTTCAAGAACTCTGAGTTCAACCATGGCTGCTGCTTCTTCCCTTTCCTTCTGAAGGACCTCCAACTCGGCTTCAGCTTTTGCTTTGGTCGCTTGCGCCTGAGCCTGTATAGCTGCTTGATTAGCTTGAGATTGGGCTTGTGTCTCTGCAACTTGTGCCTTAATGGCTGCTTCCTTTTTAATGCAGTGAGCTTGTACCTTTGCTGCTTCCGCTTTTGCGCGTGCCAACACCAGTGAGGTGCTCAGCGAAGAGTGCTGTGAGCGAGACCTTTAATCCAGAGATTGTATTACAAGATATGCGGGGAATCCAGATGGTAAAAGAATTATGCCAACAATATTCTCCTTGATAAGAAGATGAGATACTACTCAGATTCTCCTAAGATTCTCCTCAGAATTAGAGCACACAAAACAGCAATGCATGACAGGGAAAACAGGAAGTGGCTAGACTGAACCAACTAGAAGATGAAATAGAAGGGGGAGGAGAAGAGAGGAGCATACCAATACACAATTCAAGATACTGAAACAGAAAAGTGGGTTATGTCTGCAGTAAATTCCTGGCGCTTCCTTCCAGGTCACAAGTGCTGTGCAGAAAGCTTTGGATTCGTTTTGCAGATGAATTTATATGAAATTCATAATGACTGGTTCATTTAGATCCCTTCGTTGATCCTTATTTCAGTCTATTCTAACAACTCCTTTTTGTTATTTTTGTCAATGTGTGTATAAAGAACATATGCTCATTTACTTTTAATTTTGTTGCATAAGACATAGACACTAGTGACAAATTATTGGCTGTAAAGTCATCTCCAAGCGAAATAGATTTTTATTGGAACTTAGGGACCTTGTTTTATTAGGGATACATTCTTGTGTTAGAGCATGGGCCACTGGAGGATTCCTCTGGTAGTTTTGTGGGTCAGTCTGACAATACGCATAACTAAACTAGGTGAGCTTCTGTCAATTTTTTTATAATTAGGCATTTGTTTCTTGGCTCAACTGTGGTACCTGAGAGACTGCTGCTTTACTGTTTCTTTCTTTGTACCACTTACATTCGCAAGATGGTGCTCAGTTAGACCGCAAGCCACTAATGTATACTTTGCCTTAAAGAATAATAGTAGGGTTTTCAAGCATTCCACTCAATAAAATGTTAAATGCAGCCATCAACAAATGGGCACCACCACATTTCTTAGTGAGTGATCAATGAGAGGTATGTAACCTTTAAATTGCAAAGCCAACTTACTTGAATGCTTTTTGTTGCTCTAGCCACTATGATTAGTGCTCTTGCTTTTAAATGTCCATTTTCTCTTAAAGGTTATCTGTGAGATTTGAGGAATTAGTTATTTACACAGCACTGTTCTCTGTCCTTTTGAGGTCTTCATGATAGAGGTTAAGGAAAATACACAGCCTTGCTTTTAAGATGTTGCCAATCTACACTTCTGCTTATTATGTAATATTCCAGTGGTAAAAATAATTAATATAAAATATAATTCCATTTTTCAGGCATAGTATTTGCTATCTGAATTCTTAAAGAACAAGTTGAAAAGATTTTTAAAAAATTCCCAGCTAAAGTGTAAATATAAAATAGACTCATACCACACTTTTTATTCTCTTAGCCTTAAATTGAAAACAGTAATTCCCTGGTGCAAAACACTAGGGGAGATTTATCAAACTGGTGTAAAGTAGAACTGACAACTAGTGTTGAGTAAGCATGCTCGGCCAAACTGGTGTTCGACTCGAGCATCGCGCTGCTTGGCCGAACACCGCGTGTGCTCGAGCTCGATGCTCAGATCAATGAATTTAAATCTAATTTAGCCTCTTTTTATGAAAATTTTCGGCCAGGATTTGAACTCACAACCTTCTACATTAGAGTCAAGGACCTTAACCACTCAGCTATAAATCTGAATGATAAACTGTGTCAGAAAACCCTCATAGTAGTTTGTCATGTAGTAAGTATTCCTATACAGCAGAGGTATCATTTTATATTTCACTGCAGGTTAACATGTAGCTGTATAGCGTAGTGGTTAAGATGTTTGGATCTAAATCCCGGCAGGAACTCCTAATGTGGCATCTTCCAGTACAAAATATATAGGTGAGTTTTTCAGTACATTATATGTACTCCAAAATGTTATTATTAAAAGTACAATACATCCTTTGAATAAGATGTCCTCATTCAGTTGCTTCAATAAAAAATCTATAAGTAATGGCTCTTAGAATGCAGTGATGAAAAAGCAAAAACACTGTTGTTTCCCCAAGGCCCAAAAAAGCTGCATCCTTAAGGGGTAAATCAGATTGGATGATATAGGCAATACCTTTACTTCTTGTTTGTACCAGTTTTCTAGTTTTTTTCCTTGAGGCATAAAGTGTATAAACAACAATGTTCGAAATAAACGTGAATTTATGAAACTGTCTAAAAAAGAAACCGTTTTTTGATGCTTGTAGCTAGAAATGAGCGAATTTCTCAAAAATTCGATTCGGCCGGTTCACCGAATTTTCCGAGAAGATTCTATTCGATCCAAATTTATTTGAGGCAAATCACGTTAAAAAAAATCACATTTCCTGGCTGCAGAGAGCCTGTATAGTTATGTAGAACACTGTGCCTTGTAGTAACACGCATAGAGGGTCTGTGGTAGTGAAACAATAATGTGAGTCAGTATGAGACACACATAACAGGCGTCGCTCTTAGAATCACTGTACACTTCACTTATTTGGGAAGTTAAGGGGCAAAACTGACCAAATAACTTGTGTCAACTCAGCCTTACAGGTCGATGTAAGCGCCAGTTATAAAGAACCGTGCAAAGGCCCAAGATCCAACTGTAGCATGAAAGAGCGCACTCCTATTACACCCTTGTCAGCTGATTCCACATAGATCTCTACAGAACCTGTTCTATGAAACGCTTATACATGTAGAGCCCACCTGACAGAGTGGAAAGGGTGTCAGCAGTAAGTTTGTGTTGACGTCACTGATTATTTTGTCTTTCCTCTGATCCGTCAGAACAACAACCCCCAAAAATCGAGATACTGTCTTTTGAGGATCCGCCTTCACTCGGTCTGCATTTGGTCAGTAATCCATCAGTACTGCTAAAGCCAAAAAAAAAAAAAGAAATGGATGAGACAGGTAAATGGAATATTTGCATGTCTTCTGTGTTTTTTACCTACTCCTGCTTTTAGCTACAACATCATAAGATAAATTCTGATGGGACACTGCAGGCCTTATAGCTGCTACACAGACAGGACCCGTTGTACATCTTATTTTCCTTCCTTTTGACAGATCAGAAGAAGGGTCAAATAAATTATCATGTCAGCCAGGCAAAAAAGGCAAAATAGTGGCCCAGTCATGGAGTGGGGAAGGTGGGAGAACATCATGAGAAGTCCACAGGCTGGCACAATGACATAGTGTTGAGGTGGCAGCAGCATGAGGAGACCACAAAGTGGCCCAGTGACATAGTGGGGAGGTGGCAGCAGCAGCAGAATGAGGAGATCACAGAGTGCCCCATTTACATAGTGTTGAGGTGGCAGAAGCACGAGGAAGCCAAAGAGTGACCGAGTGACATACTGTTCAGTTAGCAGCAGCATCAGGAGGCCACAGACTGGCAAGATGACATAGTGTGGAGGTGGCAGCAGCAGCAGCATGAAGAGGCCACAGAGTGGCCCAGTGACATAGTGTTGAGTTAGCAGCAGCATGAGAAGACCACAGAGTGGCAAGGTGACATAGGGTGGAAGTGGCAGCTGCATGAGGAGAACACAGAGTGGCACAATGACAGAGTGTGGAGGTAGCAGCAGCAGCATGAAGATGCCACAGAGTGGCCCAGTGACATAGTGTTGAGTTAGCAGCAGCATGAGGAGACCACAGAGTGGCAAGGTGACATAGTGTTGAGGTGGCAGCAGCATGAGGAGGCCACAGAGTGGCACAATGACAGAGTGTGGAGGTGGCAGCAGCAGCATAAGGAGACCACAGAGTGGCCTAGAGACAGAGTTATGAGTTTGCAGCAGCATGAGGAGACCACAGAGTGGCAAGGTGACATAGTGTGGAGGAGGAAGCAGCATGAGGAGACTACAGAGTGGCACAATGACAGAGTGTGGAGGTGGCAGCAGCAGCATGAGAAGGCCACAGACTGGCAAGGTGACATAGTGTGGAGGTGGCAGCAGCATGAGGAGACCACAGAGTGGCTCAGAGACAGAGTTGTGAGTTGGCAGAAGCATGAGGATACCACAGAGTGGCACAATGACATAATGTGGAGGTGGCAACAAGCAACATGAGGAGACCTGAGTAGTGAGGTAGCAGCAGTATCAGGAGTCTACAAAGTGACCTGGTGACAGAGTGGGGAGGTGGGTGACAATAACAGTACCCTCTGCCGATGATGGGTGTAAGAAGGAGCACTTGGCATCAGATGTGTAGCATCAAGCGCGTTGCAGCATCAGAATAGTAGCTGAGGCAGGTAGCCAGAAGAAACGGGTCTCTTTTGTTAAGATTTGGGTAAGGCCGCATGGATGAATAGTGTTGATCGAGCACCAAAGTGCTCGGGTGCTCGAGTAAAACACCTCAGGATGCTCGGGTGCTCTACAGAGCACCCAAGCACAAGGAAAGTCAATGGGAGAACCCAAGCAATAAACCAGGCACCCCCTGCTAATAAGAGGGGAAGTTGTCTGGTTCACATGAAAATGTCAGAAATTGATGGAAACACCACTGAAATGGTTCGGGAACAGCATGGGGAGGATGTCTGGATGCATCTTGGACTCCCAGGTCGCTGCTGGGAATGATGTTGTCCGAGTAGTACGCCAATTTTAAAGACTGACAATAATGCGCACAAAACCGACAATAAAGTTGATTTTAGAGGAAATATTGTTAGGAAACATTCTTTCCTGTATATTGACTTGTATATAAAGTGCCAGTGCTGTAAAAAATTACAAGAAAAAGGCACTCCGATACAATCTGTTTATCACATAAAAGAGGGCCTCATTCACATTGTGGTACAATTGTTCAGGTAGTGAGACTCCTACACTCATAGAGCCTATGCACTGAAAGGGCTGCCAAAAATTACAAGAAAGTGGCACTTCAATACACCCTTTATTACAAATAAAGGAGGGCATCATACACACCTTTGAAAAATTATGATTGATGGCCTGCTGGTGACCCTCAAAAACATTTGAGCAAGGGCCTGCTGGTGATCCTCTAAAACATTAGGGGTGAGGGCCTGCTGCTGATCTGACCATCTAAAACATTAGGGGTGAGTGTCTGCTGCTGAGCTGACCATCTAAAACATTAGGGGTGGGGGTCTGCTGCTGAGCTGAGTATCTAAAACACAAGGGGCGATTGCCTGTTGCTTATCTGACCATCTAATACATTAGGGGCGAAGGCCTGCTGCTGAGCTGACCATCTAAAACATTAGGGGCGAGGGCCTGCTGCTGATCTGACCATCTAAAACATTAGGGGTGAGGGTCTGCTGCTGAACTGACCATCTAAAAGATTAGGGTCAAAGGCCTGCTGCTGAGCTGACCATCTAAAACATTAGGGGTGAAGGTCTGCTGCTGAGTTGACTCTCGCAAACATTAGGGACGAGGGCCTGCTGCTGAGCTGACCATCTAAAACATTAGGGTCAAGGGCCTGCTGCTGAGTTGACTCTCTAAAACATTAGGGGTGAGGGCCTGCTGCTGAGCTGACCATCTAAAACATTAGGGGC
The DNA here is from genome assembly GCA_033119425.1 of Bufotes viridis. Taxonomy (NCBI): domain Eukaryota; kingdom Metazoa; phylum Chordata; class Amphibia; order Anura; family Bufonidae; genus Bufotes; species Bufotes viridis. The sequence goes on along the minus strand of CM065592.1, from coordinate 143,594,961 downwards.
AAGGGCCTGCTGCTGTCTGACCATCTAAAACATTAGGGGTGAGGGTCTGCTGCTGAGTTAACCATCTAAAACAATAGGGGTGAGGGTCTGCTGCTGAGCTGACTCTCAAAAACATTAGGGGCGAGTTCCTGCTGCTGAGCTGACCATCGAAAAAATTATGGTTGAGGGCCTGCTGCTGAGCTGACCATCTAAAACATTAGGGGCAAGGGCCTGCTGCTGATCAAACCATCTAAAACATTAGGGGTGAGGGTCTGATGCTGGGTTGACCATCTAAAGGATTAGGGGTGAGGGTCTGCTGCTGAGCTGACTCTCTAAAACATTAGGGGCGAGTGCCTGCTGCTAAGTTGATCATCAAAAAGATTAAGGTTGAGGGTCTGCTGGTGAGCTGACTCTCTAAAACATTAGGGGCGAGGGCCTGCTGTTGATCTGACCATGTAAAAAATTATGGGCGAGGGCCTGCTGCTGAGATGACCATCGAAAAAAATATGGTTGAGGGCCTGCTGCTGAGCTGACCCTCTAAAAGACTAGGAGCGAGGGCAGCCTAATAAGCATGTATGGAGGAGGAGGAAGAGGAAGATTAAATCATATACCCTTTTTTGTGGTGAAAGGGGTGCCTGGGATTATAGTGTATTCAATACACCATAAAAGCAACATTTAGAGTGGTGGAGTAGAGAAGTCAGGGGAAATCCAGGCCTTGTTCACTTTTATAATAGCACTCTAAAGAATTCAGCAACAGCTGGAATTAATCAATCAATGTATCTTTATTATACCAAAACTAAAAACATATTACAATTACAATGGTGGTCATAGAAAAATAGGACAAATTGCCCTGACGGGATACGTGTGTCACTTATTTAAACATAACACAATACATAAGTAGCATTATAAAGTGCATAGGTGACATGGTAGCAGCCATCACATTCAAAGTTTGGCAGAATAAAGTGCATAGTGCGACCTAGCAGCAGCTACATCAGTCATAGTGTAAACAGTTATAACATACCAGCCACGTATCCAACTCCCCAAGGTATGTTTCTCCTAATGCTTCCTCAGAGTAGTGAGGTTGGAACAGCACGAGGAGTCAACACAGTGGCCAAGTGACAGAGTGGAGAGGGGGCAACAGCATGAGGAGTCAACACAGTGGCCCAGTGACAGAGTGGTAAGGTGGCAACAGCATTAAGAGACAAGACAGTGGCCCAGTGACAGAGTGGTGAGGTGTCAACAGCGTGAGGAGTCAACACAGTGGCCCAGTCACAGAGTGGGGAGGTGGCAACTAAGGATGAGCAGACCTGTGGATATTCGGGTTCGCCGGGTTCAGCCGAACTTCAGGTCAAAGTTTGGGTTCTGGACCCGAACTTGACCTGAACTCTAACCCGAACCCCATTGAAGTCAATAGGGACCTGAACTTTGGTGCACTAAAATGGCTGTAACATAGTCATTGTAAGGACTAGAGGGCTGCAAAAAGAAAGCAAAATGGAGGTAAGAGCAGGACAGTTGCCCTGCAAACAAATGTGGATAGGGAAATGACTCAAAATAACATAGAACAGAAAAAAAATTAAAATAATAATCATGAACTAGGAGGCAGAGGCCAAAGTGGAGTAGGAGGTTGAGGAGGCGGTGGACGTGGCAGCAAAGGTGGAAGTGGTGGTGGAGGAGGAGGAGGTAGCCAACACTGTTTTTGTTGTTTTTAATTTTTTTTCCTTTATTTTTTTTATTTTTATAAATTTGGGAAGACCCCAAAACATTGGGAAATAGAAAAGAGAATGCAAAGAGAAAGTGCGCTGGCATATAACAATGGCTGGTGCAGACGGAATACTTGTCTACTCAGAACAAGGTATGGACAAGTCCTGTGGGATCCATGCCTGGTTCATTTTAATGAACGTGAGCTTGTCCACGTTGGCTGTAGACAGGCGGCTGCGCTTGTCTGTGATTACCCCCCCCCCCCAGCCATGCTAAACACACGTTCGGACAATACACTTACTGCAGTGCAGGCAGCACCTCCAAGGCGTAAAGGGCAAGCTCAGGCCATGTGCCCAATTTGGAGACCCAGAAGTTGAATGGGGCAGACCCATTAGTCAGTACATGTAGGCATGTGCACAGGTACTGTTCAACCATGCTGATGAAATGCTGCCTCCTGCTATGACGTTCCGTATCAGCTGGTGGTGCTGGTTGTTGTGGCATGCTGACAAAGCTCTCCCAGATTTCGCCCATGCTAACCCTCTCTTCTGAGGTGCTGGCGGTGCCCCAGCTGCGTTGACGAATTCTTCCTCCTGAGCCCCCGCTGTCAGGTGTAAATGCCATCAGCAGTGCGTCCCCTTGTACTCGCACACCTTCCAATCAAGCTCCGGTGAAGGAATTAAGGACAGCACATTGTCCTTGTAGCGGGGATCCAGCAGGATGGCCACCCAGTAATCAGCACTGGTTAGAATGTGGGCAACTCGGCGGTTATTGCGTAGGCACTGCAGCATGTAGTTGCTCATGTGTGAAAGGCTGCCCAGAGGAAAAGACAAGCTGGGAGGTGTATCGTTGGTGTCCTCTGTTTCCCCCCAGCCACGATCCAGTGATGCCCATAAGCTGCTTTGGGTGCCACCCTTCTGTGAACACGGTTCCTCCTCATCATGATCCTCCTCCTCCTCATCCTGCAGAACTGTGCTCTGGCTGGAGAATTGTGTACCTGGCCTCTGTTGGTGCAGGAACCCACCCTTCAAGCCACCTGTGAATGACTGGCCTGATAACCAAGTTTGAGAGTTTCCCAATGATGGCTTACAAGAGGGGGACCAATTTACGTGACAAACTGGTGAAAAGTGAGATCACTGAGCCCCGTGGGGATAGACAGACGTATTTGGCACCAAGAAAGAAGGGGTGTTACCCTTGCCTTGGTTGCTGCAACTGTGGAAATATGATCAAGGGTGATACGTTTTGTCATCCCTACAGTGGCAGAGCCTACAAAATTAAAGAGTTTTTTACGTGCAGATCACGTGACGTTGTTTACATGATCACCTGCCCCTGTGGACTCATCTACATTGGTGAGACCACTATGGAGGCACGTGAGCGAATTAATTCACATAAGAGCAAGATAAGGAGGGGTCTCATTGACAAACCAGTGGCCAAACATTTTGTGGAGCGTGGGCACTCGGTCAACCAGCTACGCTTTCGGATCATTGACTCAGTGGGTAGCATGAGCCGAGGGGGAGATAGGAAACGTCTCCTAAGAAAGAAAGAACTCAGATGGATATTTGAGCTGAAAGCCCTTCAACCATATGGGCTTAATATTGAATTCAGTGTGGGGTCAATATAATTTATTTATGATGTAATCTTCTGAATTGTACTCAGTGATGTGTTTTTATGCATTATTATCATGTTTTTGTACGGATTGGGGGTGGGATATATTATCACTCGCACAATCAGCACTTTAGAATGTGGTGGGTGCTGCGGTCCCATGATGCACTCTCTAGATGCGATAATTTGAGATGGGTTTTAATTTACCTTTTCAGCGATGCGATTCCAGGATGCATTAGTGTGAACAGCAGCTTATGTTGATGAGGTCCATATATGCTGACACTTTTGTTTTTTCATGATTGTGGGGCTGTCTGGCCCCATATTATATATAGGGGCAGATGACTGAGAGTTTAGACAACCCTGTGATTTATTTAACGCATTTAAACACTGCACTATGCTGTTTAAGTCACATGATCGCAAGGACGAGTATGTCCGTGATCATGTGATTGACCATTTGTGTATGGGTGTTGCCTCTCTCTATCACGCCCCTTGGATGCAGGACGCGTTGCTATGTGTGATCATGTGATCATTGTGATCACGTGGTCGCGACCCTCCCTCTCCTTTCTCTGACAGGCGCACTGGTGATTACCAGACGCGCGGATGAGTGTGCATCATGACACCGTATTTTCCCTCTACATTTATATTTGATCAGGTGAGAACACTATGTATGATTGACCTTAAGTTTTATATAAAGCAGCTGCTGAGCGGGACACGGATTGGATGTGTAATGTTAACCCTGTATGTGTATGATTAACAATGAGAAACAATGATTGGACACATCTCCATGTGGAGGTGGAGTCTTTACTTTATAAACACGTGTATGTATAATTCACACTGTGCTTGACAAAGGCTATGTGATAGCCGAAACGTAGCAACTTTTTATATTCACGTATTTCATGTGAGCAGTTCCCAATTAAAGGGATTTTTCAAACGGACATGCTGCCTCCATCATCTCTTCCTGAATCGTCTGCATAGTAGCCTGTATGGATCTGGGGCTCCAGGTTGGCTGTTGCATTCCGGTGGACCATATGATCTGGTGAGTGCGGTTCCATATCGATTGATGGTCCATGTATCAGTAGTTATGTGGATCTTTCCACGGATGGCGCAGTGCACACCTGATTTTGTCAACCACTTGGTTGTGCAGGGCAGGGAAAAGTAGTGGAGGCTGGGAACCACATACTGTGGGACGGATACCGCCATAAGGTTTTTAAAAGTCCCTGTCTCCACCAGACAATATGACAGCATTTCAAAGGCCAGGAATTTTAAAATGCTGGCATTCAGATCCAGGGATCGCGGGTGGGTAGGAGGGTACTTTCTCTCCAGTGTTTGGGGGATGGACAGCTGAACGCTTTCATGGGACAGTGTGGACATGCTGGGTGACGGTGGTGGAGGTGGTAATGTTGCTGACACATCCTCTGTTTGCGGGGTGGCAGGGGCCACTGTCACTTCAGAGGGGGAAGAAGAGGCCGAGAACGCAACAGAATAGGGAGCAAGAGGAGCCTGAGATATTTTTTGGTTTTTCAGGTGTGTACTCCACTGCTTTGCATTTAGATCCCTGGTGATGCAGGCGGTGTTCAGGTTTAGAACATTTATGCCTCACTTCAGGCTCTTATTGCACAGTGTGCAAACCACTCGGGTCTTGTCGTCAGCACATTGTCCGAAGAACGGCGATGCCAGGGAGAACTCCTTGGAGCTGGCTTTGGTGTGCTCAGTCCCTGGGTGCGGTGGGCAGTAGCAGGCATACTGGATAGGGGACGGCCACTCTGCTTTTGCACCCTGCTCCCTCTTTTGCTGTGCGGCCACCACCTCTTCCTCCGAACTGCACATGTCACTTGCATGACCTTGATTACATCCAGGGGTCAAGTCCTGGGAAAAAAAGTGTGGGAACTCATCCAAGATCCACTGCCACATCACAGCGCTCGGAGTACGCAAAGGGAAGGAGAGGTCAGGAGGAGGAGCAAGCAAGTACCGTATTTTTCGCCCTATAAGATGCACCGGCCCATAGAACACATCTAGGTTTTAAAGGGGGACAATAAGAAAAAAATATTTTTCACTATACCTCAGGTCAGACCACCAATCAGACCACCAATCAGACCACCAATGTTAATCAGACCTCAGCTAACAGCCACAATAAGATCCCCAATGTTAATAAGACCACAATAAGACCTCAGATCACACCTTAGCCCAGACCCCAATATGAATGGCCCCCAATCATACCTCAAATAAGAGCCCCATGCGTCATAGCAGCCCCCAGTAGCCTCATAACAGCCCCCAGTAGCCTCATTGCAACCCCCAGTAGCCTCATTGCAGCCCCCTGTAACCTTATAGCAGCCACCAGTAGCCATATATCAGCCCCAGGTAGCCTCATAGCAGCCCCCAGTGCCTCTCACCAGCCCCCAGTGCCTCTCCATCAGCCCCCAGTGCCTCTATATCAGCCCGCAGTGCCTCTCACCAGACCCCAGTGCCTCTCCACCAGCACCCAGTGCCTCTCCATCAGCCCCCAGTGCCTCTCCATCACCCCTCAGTGCCTCTCACCAGCCCCCAGTGCCTCTCACTAGCCCCCAGTGCCTCTCCATCAGCCCCCAGTGCCTCTCCCTTAGCCCCCAGTGCCGCTCACCAGCCCCCAGTGCCTCCTCACCAGCCCCCAGTGCCTCTCCATCAGCCCCCAGTGCCTCTCCACCAGCCCCCCAGTGCCTCTCCACCAGCCCCCAGTGCCTCTTCATCAGCCCCCAGTGCCTTTCATCAGCCCCTGGTGGCTCTCACCAGCGCCCAGTGCCTCTCCATCAGCCACCAGTGTCTCTTCATCAGCCCCCAGTGCCTTTCACCAGAGCCCAGTGCCTCTCCCCAGCCCCCAGTGCCTCTCCATCAGACCCCAGTGCCTCTCTATCAGCCCCAGTGCCTCTCACCAGCCCCCAGTGCCTCTCACCAGCCCCCAGTGCCACTCCACCAGCCCCCAGTGCCTCTCCATCAGCCCCCAGTGCCTCTCACCAGCCCCCAGTGCCTCTCCATCAGCCCCCAGTGCCTTTCACCAGCCCCCCTGCCTCTCCGTCAGCCCCCAGTGCCTCTCACCAGCCCCCAGAGCCTCTCCACCAGCCCCCAGTGCCTCTTCATCAGCCCCCAGTACCTCTCCATCAGCCCCCAGTGCCTCTCACTAGCCCCCTGTGCCTCTCCACCAGCCCCCTGTGCCTCTCCACCAGCCCCCAGTGCCTCTCCATCAGCCCCCAGTGCCTCTCTATCAGCCCCCAGTGCATTTCCATCAGCCCCCAGTGCCTCTTCACCAGCCCCCAGTGCCTCTTCACCAGCCCCCAGTGCCTCTCCACCAGCCCCCAGTGCCTCTCAATTAGCCCCCAGTCAGTGCCTCACCATCAGCCTCATAAAATGTAAAATAAAAAAACACTTACCCTCTCCTGCTCCTGGACGCCACCGCTCCTCTCCTCCTACGCGATCTGCATCTTCCTGCTGTCGGCTGTGCTGTGAGTGTTGCGCACAGCGTGACATCACAGAGTGCCTCAGCCCTCATGCCTGTGCGCAGCCTCGCAGAGCCGACAGCCGAGGACCAGGAAGTGGTGAGTACAAAGCCTTCACCGCTTCCTGGTCCTTTTGCCCGGCGTTAAAGACGGCCCTGAAAGGGAACCGCATTCCTGCTATGAAAAAAGTGCAGGAACGCTGTTCCCACATGTTCCTGCAGGACTCAAGCCCAGATTCCATCATCCTCCACATCATCTTCCACCCACTCTTCACCACTGCCCTCCTTGCCGATCTTCACACAGCAAAAAGCCGCAGCAGTTGACACCACATCATCATCAGAGACGTGCTGCGGTGGTCCTCCCATGTCCACATCCTGAAACACAGCAACCCAGCCAGCAGAGTCATCAAAAAGCATAAGAGACTGCTGCATGACTTGGGGTTCAGACTTCTTGGCTGATTTGCAAGGGGGTGAGGTGAAAGACAGATGCCCATGGGCTGCAGGTGCCAACTCTGCTCTTTCAGTAGGGGACCGGGTGGGAGACAATGTAAAGAAACTGGAGGCACTGTCAGCCATCCAATGTACTACCGCCTCTACTTGTTCTGGCCTCACCATTCGTACACCGGTATTCGGGCCTACAAAATGAGGCTGAACATCCTGTTGCCTAGGTGCACCTGAGGAAGCTGTTTAATTTGGGCGTGTAGCTGGCACATATCAACCACGTCCTCTCCCTGCAACAGGAGCTCCACCAGCACCAGCATCACCACGACCAGGGCCACGTCCCATATTTAATGCTCTCCTCATTCTTTGAGGTCACCCACCGAACTAACATACAGATTAACTATATTAATTTACCTGTTACGTATACAGTGCCGGTGTACCTCACACCAAAAAATGGGAATATGTCACCCACCGAACTAACAGACGGATTAACTATATTAATTTCCCTGTCATATATGCAGTGCAGGTGTACCTCACACCAAAAATGGGTATATGTCACCCACAGAACTAACAGATAGATTAACTATATTAATTTCCCTTTCACGTATGTAGTGCAATGGGAATATGTCATCCACCAAACTAACAAATGGATTAACTGTATTAATTTCTCTGTCATAAATGCAGTGCACGTGTATCTCACATCAAAAATGGGAATATGTCACAGGCCAAACTAACAGTCAGATAAACTATATTAATTTCCCTGTCACACATGCAGTACACGTGTGTTTCACACCAAAAATGGGTATATTTCACTGGCCAAACTAACAGTCAGATTAACTATATTAATTTCTCTGTCACATATGCAGTGCAGGTGTACCTCACACCTAAAATGGGTATATGTCACTGGTCGACCTAACAGTCAGATTAACTATATTAGTTTCCCTGTTACATATAAAGTGCACATGTATCTCAGACCAAAAATGTGTAAATGTCACCCACCAAATAGTGTTGAGCATGAATATTCGAATAGCGAATTTTTATCGCGAATATCGGCACTTCGCTAATTCGCGAATATTTTGAATATAGTGCTATAAATTCGCTATTTTGAATATTCGTTTTTTTTTTTTTTTAGTTATATTTTTTTCTTTCCTACTTCCCAAAAGTAGTTCTTACCTGTCCTGAGGATTCCTGGCTTCCTGGCTGCTCCAGTCAGTGCCCGTTGCGTGCTCATGGAGTGTCCCCATCACCATGGGAACTTCTCCATATACTAAAATGTACTGTCGGATTTGAGAATTACGTTGAAATCGCAATGCGATTAATTCAAGTTATATTAATCGCATTGCGATTACAACTTAGCAGTGCACTGCTATCTTACATATTAGGCTAGAATTAACGAATATGGAATATAGCAGCAGTGCTAAGTAGAAATCGCAATGCGATTACTCCAAGTTACATTAATCGCATTGCGATTTCAATTAGCACTGCTATAATATATTCCATATTCGTTAACTTCGTTAATTCTAGCAAGCTGACCCATTATAAACCCAGCTCGAAGTTGAAATCGCAATGCGATTAATATAACTTGAAGTAATCGCATTGCGATTTCTACTTAGCACTGCTGCTATATTCCATATTCGTTAATTCTAGCCTAATATGTAAGATAGCAAAAACCTATAGAAATATACTGGACCACGCTTTAATCAAAATTACCTTTATTAACAATACAATAAAAACATGCAGCAGCATGTATAATATAGCAAAAAAGTGACACAGAGAGAGGGGTGCACAAATGGGCGGCATCCAGGAGAGAGAGACACAGGGCAATACAAGTATAAACATCAATAAATAGCAAGTGCAAAGAATAACAGATATAAATACATCATATCAATGCATACCCATAGTGTGTCTCTCCTCCGGGATGGCGCCAAAACGCCGGCGCCATCCCGGAGGAGAGACACACTATGGGTATGCATTGATATGATGTATTGGGATGCGCAAGCACTGGGGCACTATCTTATTTTTTAGAAACATAGGTCTCCAAAGTCTGCAATTCCCACCAGCTCCTTAAATAGTTCTTATAGGACTTAGTCAATAGTCTGAAAGAGTGGGTGATACTGAGAAACTGGTTGTGTGGTTCTGAAAAAACCTCCTTAGTCTCACTATCCCAATAGACGCACACCCTTTGACTATTCTCCGTGAATTGACTGTTCTATACTTGGCCTAACAAAGTCTGCATGCTTTCATAAATGCCACAGACAAGAGGAAAATATTTTGGAGCAGTGGTGGTGAACCTTTTACAGACTGAGTGCCCAAACCGTAACCCAAAAACCACTTATTTATTGCAAAGTGCCAACCGAGAATTTAACCTGAATACTACAGTCCAATATAGTACATCTTCCATGCACTTTATCATTTAGCTATAATAGCCGGGCTACATTCAATGCGCTGCCTGTGCTGTTCATAATGCGCCCTGCGCTGATAAATGGCAGGAAAAGTCTAAGGCATACTGGTACACCATAGACTTTTTCCAGTGTGTGGGTGCCCACAGAGAGGGCTCTGAGTGCCACCTCTGGCACCGATGCCATAGGTTCTCCACCACTGGTTTAGAGTGTATTCATTATTTGGAATTTGTGGTTAATCCTACTTACAAATAAATCTCAAAATAGAATAAAGCAAAACATTTATAAATAAATAAATGTAAGACAACTTGCCACTAAAACAAATAACAAACAGTTCCACATGGCAAATATTTTGTATCATTGCACCAAAAAGTTAATATTGATTCATATGCAGCAAAATACATAAACTTGAGCAAGCAACATACCTCTGGAGGTTTGGTACAATATGTTCCTGAATCTATCTGAATACTTTATTGCTTGGAACCTAAATCTGGCAGCCAACCAAGTGACTGTAAAAACTTGGGTGTCCTACATAATTCATCAACTCGAAAAGGTTCCTCAGGTGCCATGCTGCAGGATTGTGGTGAAGAATATGTTAAAACAATTTCTGAAATTCAACCTGGAGCTTTGTATTATCAAAATTCTCACTAAAGCCACAGGTGGTTATTTAGAAACCGCAGCCTGGTGAGTGGGAGTTGCAAGAACAGTTCCCTAGAACTCCACGAGTGAAAGGGTACAGGCCACTTCCTGGCTCCGCTGGAATGCATGGAATGTCTGTGGACCCAGGCCAATGAAATGAAAGAAGAGAGTATATTCCAACATCTAATTTCTGTATAAATGCAGCCTTTATTTCTAACAGTAAAAATAATCCTAACAGCAAAGGATACAGCACAGTAACCTATGCGTTTCAGATGTACACTGTGCCCTTACTCATGGTTAAAGTAGAGATGAGAGAACCACTTAAGATTCAGTTCAGGTTCGCTGAATTTTTTAAAAAGTCTGGTTTGGACCCAAATCGATTCAGGCCGAACCGAAGTTGCTCCAATTGCCCTAAAAATTAGTATATAACCCTCTCTAGCCTACTAGGACTGAGAATTTTTAGGAAAATGTATCTCTTTTTGTTTATTTTTTATTAATTTTTTCGTGTTCCCTCCCCAAACTCTCGAACGCAATGACAGCAATAGTAAATGAATTCTGAGTGACACTAACATACATAGCTATGGGTAAAAGCACATTTAAGGGCGTTAACCTACAGCATGTTTAAAAACACACTGTGCCGCCACATGTGTTTTACTTTTTCATATTCCAAAGCTTCCAAAAATTGTCGGATTGTGTTTAAACACACAATGTTATGGGATAAAAAAGTGGCTTGAGGGAACAAGCGTCCAAAAATTATGTCTTCTCGTTACCACTGCTGCCACCTCACCACTCTGTGGTCTCCTCACGCTGCTGGCACATCACCACTCTGGGGTCTTCTCATGCTGCTGCCACATCACCACTCTGTGGTTCCCTCATGCTGCTGCCACCCCACCAATCTGTGGTCTCATCATGCTGCTGCCACATCACATCTCTGTGGTCTTCTTATGCTGTTGCCAGTTCACTACTATGTCACTGGGCCACTCTGTGGTCTCCTCATGTTGCTGCCTTCTCACCACTATGTCACTGGGCCTCTCTGTTGTCTCCTCATGCTGCTGTCATCTTACCACTCTGTGGTAACCACATGTTGCTGCCACCTCAACACTATGTCACTGGGCCACTTTGGTATGCTCATGATGCTTCCAGCTCACCACTCTGTTGTCTTCTCCCGTTGCTGCAACATCACCTTTATGTGGTCTCCTCATGCTTCTGCCACCTCACCACTGTGTGGTCTCTGCATAGTGCTGCCACATCACCACTCTGTGGCATCGTTATGCAGTTGCAGCTCACTACTATGTCAGTGGGCAACTCTGTGGTCTCCTCAATCTGCTTCCACAACACCACTCTGGTCTCCTTATGCTGCTGCCACATTGCCACTCTGTAGTCTACTCATGCTTCTGACAGCTCACCACTATGCCATTGGGCCACTCTGTAGTCTCCTCATGCAGCTAACACTTCAACACTATGTCACTGGGCCACTCTCTGGTCTCCTCATGCTACTACCACCTCAGCAGTCTGTGTTCTCCTCATGCTACTGCCAGCTCACCACTATGTTACTGGGCCATTCTGTGGTCTCCTCATGCTGCTTACACCTCACCGCTATGTCACTGGGCCACTTTATGGTCTCCTGATGCTGCTGAAACCTCAACATTATGTCACTAGGCAACTCTGTAGTCTCTTCATGCTACTGCCACCTCAACACTATGTCACTGGGCCACTTTGGTCTCCTCATGCTGATGCCACATCACCACTTTGTAGTTTCCTCTCGCTGCTGCCACATCACCACTCTGTGGTCTGCTCACGCTGCTGCCACATCACCACTCTGTGGTATCCTCATGCTGCTGCCACCTCAACACTCTGTGGTCTCCTCATGCTGCTGTCACATCACCACTCTGTGGTCTCCTCATGCTGCTGCCACATCACCACTCTGTGTTCTACTTATGCTACTACTACGGATGTAGTAGGGTTAACATTCATCCTTTATAAGAGGTGTTAAATAAACTAAATGCAAATAAACGCATTAAGCAATTGCTTTTCAATGGCGTTTGTTTCAAGATAATGTGATGAATTTAAGTTAAGCGTTTGAGTGTTACCCCTGCTACATCTGTATGTCACTGAGACACTCTGAGGTCTCAATATGCTGCTGCCACCTCAAGACTATGTCACTTTGCCACTCTGTGATCTACTCATGATGCTGCCACCTCACCATTATGTCACTGGGCACTCTTTGGTCTCCTCATGCTGCTGCCACATCACCACTCTGTGGTATCCTTATGCTGCTGACACATCACCACTCAGTGGTCTCCTCATGCTGCTACATTCTCACCACTATGTCATTGGGCCAATGTTGTCTCCTCATGCTGCTGATACCTCAAAACTATGTTACTGGGCCACTCAGTGGTCTCATCATTCTTCAACCATCTCACCACTATGTCACTGGGCCACTCTGTTGTCTCCTCATGCTGCTCCCATCTCACCACTCTGCGGTCTCCTTATGCTACTACCATCTCACCATTACTGTATGTCACGGGGCCACTCTTTGGTCTTCTCATGCTGCTGACACCTCAACACTATGTCACTGGGCCTCTTTGGTCTTCTAATGCTCCTGCCACCTTACCATTCTGTGGTCTCCTCACACTGCTTCCACGTCACCACTATGTGGTCTTTTCATGCTGCTGCCACCTCACCACTCTGTGGTCTCCTCTCGCTGATGCCACATCAACACTCTCTGGTCTCCTCATGCTGCTGCCTCAACACTATGTCACTGGGCCACTCTGAGGTCTTCTCATGGTGCTGCCACCTCAACACTATGTCACTGGGCAACTCTGTGGTCTCCTCATGCTGCTGCCACAACACCACTCTGTGGTCTCCTTTTGCTGCAGCCACATCGCCACTCTCCTCATGCTACTGTAAGCTTACCAATATGTCACTGGGCCACTCTATGGTCTCTTCATGCTGCTACCATCTCACCCCTATGGCACTGGGCCACTCTGTTGTCTCCTCATGCTGCTGCCATCTCACCACTCTGTGGTCTCCTCATGCTTCTGCCACATTATGACTATATCATTGGGCCAGTCTGTGATCTCCTCATTCTCCTGCCTCTTCAAAACTATGTCACTGGGCCACTTTGGGTTACTCATGATGCTTCCACCTCATCAATTTATGGTCTACTCATGCTGCTGCCACATCACCAATCTGTGGTCTCCTTATGCTGTTGCCAGCTCACTACTATGTCACTTGCCCACTCTGTGGTCTTCACATGCTGCTGCCACCTCAACGCTATGTTACCGGGCCACTCTGTAGTCTCCTTATGATGCTGCCACCTCACCACTATGTCACTGGGCCACTCTGAAGTCTCCTCATGCTTCTGCCACCTCAACACTATGTCGCTGGGCAACACTGTGGTCTCCTCGTGTCTCTGCCATAACACCACTCTGTGGTCTCCTTATGCTGCTGCCACATCGCAACTCTGTAGTCTCCTCATGCTGCTGTAAGCTTACCACTATGTCAATGGGGCACTCTATGGTCTCCTAATGCTGCTATCTTCTCACCCCTATGTCACTGGCTCAATCTGTTCTCTCCTCATGATGCTGCCACCTCACCACTCTGCGGTCTCCTCATGCTACTGCAGGCTCACCACTATATCACCAGGCCACTCTATGGTCTCCTCTTGCTGCTGACACCTCAACCCTAGGTCACGGTGCCTCTTTGGTCTACTCATGCTGCTGCCACCTCACCACTCTGTGGTCTCCTCACACTGCTGCCATGTCACCACTCTGTGGTCTTTTCATGCTGCTGCCACCTCACCACTCTGTGGTCTCCTCTCGCTGATGCCACATCACCACTTGGTGGTCTCCTCACACTGCTGCCACATCACCACTCTGTGGTCTCCTCATGCTGCTGCAACCTCACCACACTGTGGTCTCTTCATGCTGCTGCCACTTCACTGCTCTGTAGTCTCCTCATGCTGTTGCCACCTCACCACTCTGTGGTCTCCATATGCTGTTGCTAGCTCACTACTATATCACTGGGCAACTCTGTGGTCTCCTCATGATGCTGTCACCTCTCCACTATGTCACTGGGCCAAACTTTGGTCTCCTCATGCTGCTGCCACCTCAACACTATTTCACAGGGCAACTCTGTTGTCTCTTCCTGCTGCTGCCATATCACCACTCTGTGGTCTCCTTAAGCTGCTGTCACATCACCACTATGTTACTGGGCCACTCTGTTGTCTCCACATGCTTCTGCCACCTCACCACTATGTCACTGTATCTCTCTGTGGTCTCCTCATGCTGCTGTCACCTTAACACTATGTCACTCGGCCAATCTGTGGTCTCCTCATGCTGCTAAAACCTCATCACTCTGTGGTCTCCTCATGCTGCTTCCACATCACCACTCTGTGGTCTCCTTATGCTGCTGCCAGCTCACCACTATGTCACTGGGCCACTCTGTGGTCTTCACATGCTTCTGCCACCTCACCACTATGGCACTGGACCTCTCTGTGGTCTCCTCATGATTCTGCTACCTCACCACTATGTCACTGGGCCACTCTGTGGTCTCCTCATCCTGCTGATACCTCATCACTCAGTGGTCCCCTGATGCCGATGCCACATCACCACATCACTACATAGCTTGAAAAATACCTAGCACAGTCGAAATGTTGCTCTGTAACCATGCTGCCTGTATGAATAAACAACAGGATTGCTTTCACCTGGATTGACAAGTGGTGCAGATTTTTGCTACTTTGGATATGTGACATGAACTCCAGCCAGGATCCCTATCTGAGTGCACCACCGTATATTGGCAACCTTTGACATGTTTTCCTATTGGTATTGGGAATAGTAGTGCTGCTCATTTTCTCGGATCTCCTTATGCTGCTGCCACATCACCACTCTGTGGTCTCCTCATGCTACTGCCAGCTCAACACTATGTCGCTTGGCCATTCTGTGGTCTCCTCATGTTGCTACCACCTCACCACTATGTCACTGGGTAACTCTGTGGTCTCTTCATGCTACTGACACCTCAACATTATGTCACTGGGCCACTCTGTGTTCTATTCATGCTTCTGCCACCTCAACACTATGTCACTGGGTAACTCTGTGGTCTCCTCATGCTACTGACACCTCAACACTATGTCACTGGGCCACTCTGTGTTCTATTCATGCTTCTGCCACCTCAACACTATGTCACTGGGCCACTTTGTAGTATTCTCATGCTGCTGCCATCCAAACACTGTGTCACTGGGCCACATTGTGGTCTCCTCATGCTGCTGACACCTAAACACTTTGTCACTGGGCCACTCTGTGGTCTCCTCATGCTGCTGGCACATCACCACTCTATGGTCTCCTCATGCTGCTGCTACATCACCACTCTGTGGTTTCCTCATGCTGCTGCCAGCTTACCACTACATCACTGGGCAACTCTGTGTTCTCCTCATGCTGCTACCACTTCGCCACTATGTCACTGGGGCACTCTGTGTTCTCCTCATGCTGCTGCCACCTCACCACTTTGTGGTCTCCTCATGCTGCTGCCAGCTCACCATTATGTCACTAGACCACTTAGTGGTCTCCTTATGCTGCTGCCACCTCACCACTATGTCAGTGGGCCGCTCAGTGGTCTCTTCATGCTGCTACCACCTCACCACTATGTCACTGGGCCACTTTGTTTTCTCCTCATTATGCTGCCAACCTCACCACTCTGTGGTCTTCTCATGCTGCTGTCAGCTTACCATTATGTCACTGGGCCACTTAGTGGTCTCCTCATGCTGCTGCCACCTCACCACTATGTCACTGGGCCACTCAGTGGTCTCCTCATGCTCCTGCCACCTGAATACTATGTTACTGGGCCAATCTGTGGCCTCCTTATTCTGCTGCCACCTAAACACTATGTCACTGGGCCACTCCGTGGTGTTCTTATGGTGCTACCACCTCACCACTATGTCACTGGGCCACTTTGGTCTCCTCTTGCTGCTGCCACCTCAGCACTCTGTGGTATCCTCATGCTGCTGCCACATCACCACTCTGTGGTTTCTTGTTGCCAGCTCACTACTACAAACCGGATTCCAAAAAGTTGGGACACTATACAAATCGTGAATAAAAACTGAATGCAATGATGTGGAGGTGCCAACTTCTAATATTTTATTCAGAATAGAACATAAATCACGGAACAAAAGTTTAAACTGAGAAAATGTACCATTTTAAGGGAAAAATATGTTGATTCAGAATTTCATGGTGTCAACAAATCCCAAAAAAGTTGGGACAAGGCCATTTTCACCACTGTGTGGCATCTCCCCTTCTTCTTACAACACTCAACAGACGTCTGGGGACCGAGGAGACCAGTTTCTCAAGTTTAGAAATAGGAATGCTCTCCCATTCTTGTCTAATACAGGCCTCTAACTGTTCAATCGTCTTGGGCATTCTTTGTTGCACCTTCCTCTTTATGATGCACCAAATGTTCTCTATAGGTGAAAGATCTGGAATGCAGACTGGCCATTTCAGTACCCGGATCCTTCTTCTACGCAGCCATGATGTTGTGATTGATGCAGAATGTGGTCTGGCATTATCTTGTTGAAAAATGCAGGGTCTTCCCTGAAAGAGATGACGTCTGGATGGGAGCATATGTTGTTCTAGAACCTGAATATATTTTTCTGCATTGATGGTGCCTTTCCAGACATGCAAGCTGACGCACTCATGCAACCCCATACCATCAGAGATGCAGGCTTCTGAACTGAGCGTTGATAACAACTTGGGTTGTCCTTGTCCTCTTTGGTCCGGATGACATGGCGTCCCAGATTTCCAAAAAGAACTTCGAATTGTGACTCGTCTGACCACAGAACAGTCTTCCATTTTGCCACACTCCATTTTAAATGATCCCTGGCCCAGTGAAAACGCCTGAGCTTGTGAATCTTGCTTAGAAATGGCTTCTTCTTTGCACTGTAGAGTTTCAGCTGGCAACGGCAGACTGCACGGTGGATTGTGTTCACTGACAATGGTTTCTGGAAGTATTCCTGAGCCCATTCTGTGATTTCCTTTACAGTAGCATTCCTGTTTGTGGGGCAGTGTCGTTTAAGGGCCCGGAGATCACGGGCATCCAGTATGGTTTTACGGCCTTGACCCTTATGCACAGAGATTGTTCCAGATTCTCTGAATCTTCGGATGATGTTATGCACAGTTGATGATGATAGATGCAAAGCAATTTTTCACTGGGTAACACCTTTCTGATATTGCTCCACTATCTTTCTGCACAACATTGTGGGAATTGGTGATCCTCTACCCATCTTGGCTTCTGAGAGACACTGCCACTCTGAGAAGCTCTTTTTATACCCAATCATGTTGCCAATTGACCTAATTAGTGTAAATTGGCCTTCCAGCTCTTCGTTATGCTCAAATTTACTTTTTCCAGCCTCTTATTGCTACTTGTCCCAACTTTTTGGGGATTTGTTGACACCGTGAAATTTTGAATCAACATATTTTTCCTTTAAAATGATACATTTACTCGGATTAAACCTTTGATCTGTCATCTACTGTCATGCCTTTTCATAAGTATATAAACATTTATACATTATTATTGTTATAACGTGTATTCATGGCCTATAAGCAGCCATGTTGTACTTATATTCATCCTCCTGTATGAACCTTCATCGTAAAAGAGAAAAATGGGTTCAAGGAAAGGTCCTTCCTGGCAAATGTGGGCCTATCTAAGGGAGTGATTTTACCTCATCACTAGGCTATAAGCCAAGATAAGGTTCTTCCTGGGACTCGTCTGTCATATATCTTTTTAATGAGATGTGTTAATGAGACAAACATATAATGTCTGTCTGTTCATATAGTGGATCGTATTTAGTCTTGACACAAGTTAATCGATATATCACATATGTGTTGATTTATGTTTCACATATTGGTTTTAAGTTGTTACATGTTATAATCGTATACTAACATATATATATCCTGTGTGTGTATCACCAGAAGCGTGTATTCCTGAGGTATCTAGGAAAGCATGCTCAGTTG
Source organism: Bufotes viridis (assembly GCA_033119425.1). Lineage (NCBI taxonomy): Eukaryota > Metazoa > Chordata > Amphibia > Anura > Bufonidae > Bufotes > Bufotes viridis. Next base: position 143,576,737 of record CM065592.1, on the reverse strand, counting down.
GATTTCTGCTCAGAAAAGTTGTGTTATTTTCATAAGATAAGGCACCTGTGAAATCCAAAACCCACACATTTGTTGTCTACATTTTAACTTTATGACATGAGAACAGTTATACTAGTTTCTGGGAATCTAAGTTTTAATTGCTTCAAGTGTCAGGGGGTATGCCTCCCTTTTTGATGTATGTCCCAGGTGGTGGATATTTACCACTTAACATGAAGTCACATTATATAAATTTAACTCCTAAAAGCTTCACATTTATAGCTTATACAACATTGCCACCTAGGTATCGGCAGGTAGCATAACACGTTCACCACAAAGCATTTTGGGTAATGTATGATCTCACAGTACCATTACCATATGTGCACACCCTCTGGTTTGGTTGGAAGACTGTTATCTGAAGGGGTGTATTCTTTTGATAAGTCTGTGAATATTAATCATAGACGGGATGATAGAGGGGATTCCAGGAGAAAAAAAAGACTACAAACAAAAGATTAAACAGACACGTGGATTTGATCCTGGATCACGGGGAACCCTCTGGAGAGCTGACCGTCCCTCCGGAGCCCTACTCACCTTTTGACCCTTGGTAACGTATATCTTGCTTTTTGCTTGCGGTATTGATAAGTTACTCAGCCCGGTATATAGTCAAAGGTCCCCATTTGTGGATCTGTAATTGATAAGGCTTCTGATCAAGTTTGATCATTCTCTTAGCAAAGATGCATATTGCTAATTGAGCATCAGACATTGGTACCTAGTTCTTGGGAACTTTGTTATTCCCTAGCCTGATACCGAGCTGGTAAATTTATAGTGCCGCCATATACCTCAATTGGTTAAAAGGTGATAGAAAGGGGTACTCTTCTTTAATTTGGATTGTTGCATATCATTGCATTGATTGGCGATATTCAGTATTGATTGAAGGTAGTGGTATTATATTTCATTGTCTATCATTGTACAGGTTGTATCATCGATTTTGTATTTAGCACTTATGTATAATAAACTCACATATATTTTTGCATAGATGATGGTACCTCATTTTCTTTCTAGTTGCACAAAATAATTAAGGTTCTCGTCAACGAGCTGAGAGGTTATTATGTCGCCCTCTCCTCAATAGGATCAATAACTTTGATATTTTTCCTTTGATCCTTTCTTTTGTTTGTTTTTTGTATATAAAGCATTTTTGCGCTTTATATCCACGACACTACGTTCTATTACAAATAAAATATTGACATTTGCCATCTCCACATCATTGCATTCAGTTTTTATTCACAATTTGTTTGGTGTCCCAACTTTTTGGGAATCCGGTTTGTATGTCACTGGGCCACTCTGAGGTCTCCTTGTGATGCTGCCACCTCACCAATATGTCCCTGGGCCCTTTTCAGGTCTCGTCATTCAGCTGCTACCTCAACACTATGTCACTTAGCAACTCTGTGGTCTCCTTATTCTGCTGCCACATCACCACTCTGTGGTCTCCTCCTGCTGCTGACAAATCACTACAATGTCACTGAGCCACTCTGTGGTCTCCACATGCTTCTGCTATCTTACCATTATGTCACTGGGCCACTCTATGGTCTCCTCATGCTGCTGTTACCTCAACTCTATGTCACTGGGCTACTCTGTGGTATCCACATGCTGCTTTCACCTAAACACTATGTCACTGCGCCACTCTGTTTTCTCCACATGCTTCTTTCACCACACCACTATGTCACTGGGCCACTCTGTGGTCTCATCATGGTGCTGCTACCTTAAAATTATGTCACTTGGCCAATATGTTGTCTCATCATGCTGCTTCCACCTCTACTCTATGACACTGGGCCCCTTTGTGGTCTCCACATCATTCTGCTACCTCACTGCTATGTCACTGGGCCACTCTGTGGTCTACTCATGCCGTTGCTACTTCAACACTATGTCAATAGGCCATGCTGTGGTCTCCTCATGCTTCTGCCACTTCACCACTCTGTGGTCTCCTCATGTTGCTGCCACCTAAACCCTATGTCACTGGGCCACTTTGTGGTCTCCTCATGCTGCTGCCACCTCAACACCTTGTCATTTGGCCACTCTGTTGTCTCCTCATGCTGCTGCTATCTCTCTACTCTTTCACCGGGCCACTCTGTGGACTTCTCTTGTTGTTCCCATTCTCCCCACTCCATTACTGGGTCACTATTTTGCCTTTTTGGCCTGGTTTGCATAATTATGTATTTACTCTTCTTTCTATATCAGAAGGAAGGAAAAATGAGACGCACAACGCATCCTGTCTATGTAGCAGCAATAAGGCCTGTATGAGATGGTCCCTATTTTGCATCAGAATTGGCTTATTATTTGGTAGCCAAAAGCAGTAGTAGGTACAAAACATAGAAGACATGCAAAGATTCCATTCATACGTCATCACTGTTTGGAATCCACACTTTTTTTGGGGGGATTTTGCAATAATGATGGATTACTGACCAAATGCTGACAGAGTGAAGGTGGATGCTCAACAGACAGGATTCATTTTTTTCAGCAGGGGGGTTTCTGACGGATCAGAGGAAGGACAAAATAATCTGTGACATCAACACAAACTTGTCATCGCTGTTTTAGATCCACTCCTGTTTCATTAAGCATTAGCAATACTGATGGATTACTGACCAAATGCTGACATAGCAAAGACAGATTCTTCACAGACAGGGTACGTTTTTTGGGAGTTATTGTTCTGGCGGATCAGAGGAAGGGCAATTTAATCAGTGACGTCAAAACAAACTTACTGCTGACACCCTCTCCACTCTGGGAATAGAAAAGACCGGCACTCGCTTGAAGTTTTTCTAATGCTGGTTTATTGTCACATATTATAAAGCATAGTGACGCGTAAACGCGTCACTATGCTTTATAATATGCGACAATAAACCAGCATTAGAAAAACTACAAGCGAGTGCCGGTCTTTTCTATTTCCTGTAGCAGCCTGGGACGTCCGCCCGCCCGCTGACACGTGCACCGCAGCGACTCTAAAGCAGTGCCGACCATTTACACTTTTTTTAAAACCCTCTCCACTCTGTCAGGGGGGCTCTACTTGTATAAGCATTTAATAGAACTGGTTCTGTAGACATCTATGTGGAATCAGCTGACAACGGTGTAAAAGGAGTGCGCTCTTTCATGCTATAGTAGGATCTTAGGTCTCTGCACGGTTCTTTATACCTGGCGCTAACATTGACCTGTAAGGCTTAGTTCACACTGGAGGGATTTTGTCCATTTTCGCCCCATAACTGCCCAAATAAGTGAAGTTTGCAGTGATTCTAAGCGCGATGCTGTCATCTGCGTGTCATACTGACTCACAGTATTGTTTCACTACCACAGCAGACCCCTTATGCATGTTACTGCAAGGCACAGTGTTCTACACCACTATACAGGCTCTCTGTAGCCAGGAAATAGCTGTTTTTTAATGCGATTTCCACAAATAAATTCAAATCAAATTGAATCTTTTCGGAAAATTCGGCAAACCGACCAAACCGAATTTTTGATAAATTTGCTCATCTCTAATCAGAATAACTGCCCTATGACATGCACACGTGTTGATTTTTAGAAGAAAAGGTGACTCGTGAACGAACCTAAAAAATTCTGCACTTTAATTGGGAGCAGCAGCAGTGCAATGTAAATGTGGATAGGGTACAGATTGATATCGTAGCATGTGGCTGCAAGAGCAGCATAGCATGAAGCATGCAAGGCTGTCTATTGGTAGTAATAGTATTAGTAGTGGTAGTAGTGGCAGATGCTTTGCATTAATAGCAGTGGCAGTAGGGGATTAGCAGCAAGGAGAAGTGGCAGCCGAGGAAGCACCAGCAGTAGCTATATATGAATAAATAAATAATAGGGCACTCTCCCTAACAAAGAGGCAAATTATTTATTGAAATATTCACTAAAAATAATCATAAAGCTTATCAATAAAATACAATAATCAACAAATATAAACCAGTGTGCAAAATAGGCCAATAAAGTGCTACACAGTAACTGAATTGTAACAGTCTGCAAACCAATGGTAATCAGATATGTCTCTTGCTGGATAATTAGTGTCCCTTAAAATTTCCGTTTGTAGCGGTATATTTCCTCTGCTGTCTGGCTTTGTCGGCAATCAGGGGGTCTCATCCAAAAGGGGGACTGCGATAAACCAATAATACCACTGAAGAAGTGGCCAATATCTAGCCCAGAAACGCGTTTGGTTTATCGCAGTCCCCCTTTTAGATGAAACCCCCTGATTGCCAACAAAGCCAGACAGCAGAGGAAATATACCGGCGTAACTTCACCCGCACGAACGTAAGCAGTGGGCGGGCCTACAGCATACACGGGCCGACGCCGTTTGGCGTGGTGAGCCGGGAGCTAGGAAGCCCTCGACACCGGTACTGAAGGTGAACCTGTACGGAGAGGGCAGCATTCTCTACACCAATTTTTTCGGCATCAGACCCAGCGAGTGCACTGTCCCTTTATACAGCGGGACACCGCTGAATTGAAGTAAGAGCGGGATGCCGCTCCAAACTGGGACATTATTTGAACATTGCTCCACTATTAGGGGATACTTCATTATCACCAGCAACAGGTGGACTTTGTGAGTGTGACCTTACACGATACATTCCGCTACAAATGGAAATTTTAAGGGACACTAATTATCCAGCAAGAGACATATCTGATTACCATTGGTTTGTAGACTGTTACAATTCAGTTACTGTGTAGCACTTTATTGGCCTATTTTGCACACTGGTTTATATTTGTTGATTATTGTATTTTATTGATAAGCTTTATGATTATTTTTAGTGAATATTTCAATAAATAATTTGCCTCTTGTGACACCCATTTGTTAGGAAGAGTGCCCTATCATTTATTTATTTATTCATTTATTCCTAGCATTTTTGAGATCCGAAACGCCTTGACGTGGGCTATGTCGTATTTTATGGATTAAGAAAATAAATTTACGTGCTGATGGAAGCTGGAAGTCTTCTATTGTCATTACCTTCTGCTGGGTTCCTGCTTTGCCTCCGTGCCTCCAGACAGCATAAAATCGGTGAGCTCCTCCACTTTTTCCTGGTTTCAGCAGTAGCTATATGGTACATTTTGGCAGGCAGACAAGCAGCAGCATGATGGAGGCAGCAACAGCCTTGATGGTGAAGATGATGGTTGGCAGGCCGCAGTAGTGGCATGATAGCGATGGTGCAATGATGGTGACAGCATCAGCCGTACAGAACATGATGGTTGGTACGGTCACAGCAGTGTCATGATGGCAGCAGTTTTATGATGGAGGCAGCAGCATTCTTAGAGAACATGATGGTGGACAGGACGCAGTAGTGACATGATTGCAGTGGTGGTATTATGGAGGAAGCAGTAGCGGTACAGAAGATCAAGGTTGGCAAATCGTAGCAGTGGCATGATGGTGACAGTGGCATGATGGACGCAGCAGCATCAGCAGCCTTATAGAACATGGTGGTAGGCAAGCCGCAGCAGTGGCATGATGGATATGATGGAGGCAGCTTCAGCCATACACAAAAAGATAGTCGGCAAGCCACAGCAGTGGAATTATGGTGGCGTTGGCATGATGGAGGCAGCAGCAGCTCTACATAACATGATGGTTGTCAGGTTGCAGCAGTGGCATGATGGTGGTGGTGGCAGGATGGAGACAGGCAACAACAGTGTCAAGTCAAGATTAGGGACCACCAGCAAGGCCAGATCTATTCATCGGCCTCAGCAGCAGGAGTGTGAAAGTCTTCCCAATCCAGGCTTGGTTCATTTTGACAAAAGTGGTGTTGTGTATACTGGGCAACTTGGTCCATTTGGGTCTCACCACACCCCCTGCTGCTCTGAAAAATGAAAAAGAGTGTGCTGTTCCAGTCTGCCTTCCCAGAAACCCATGAGGTCAAATAACAGGGTACGTGCCAGAGACTGGCTCGCGTTGAGGTAGGCCTGAACATGGGCGTTGAGGCAGGAGCTGTTGGCCTGCTGACTGGCCTCGGCCTGGCGTGGCATATGAATAAACTGCTTCATCATGTTGAGGAGACTAAAATGGCTGCTGCAGCTTCTGCTGCTTGTGGTGGCGGGAGGGGTGACACCGCATGGGGCTGAGGGGGGCCTCCCTTTCAGATACGCTGGCAGTAGGCTGTGTACAGAGTGTTTCCTGGTAGTAACATAATTTGTCCTCCCTTTCTGCAAGAAGAAAACATTCCTCATTTTTGCCTTTGTAGTGAGGGCCTAAAAGCATGGCTATCCAGAAATTATCAGGCTGCTTGATGTTACCGTGTAAGCAAGTGAACATAAAGGTCGCCATTCTGGCTATCCTGCCGAGGAGCCATTTCTTTCCACCTCTGCCCCCATTGACGATGATTGTGTGTCATGTCTGGTGTCATCATCATTGTCCAACTCTGACACCTCTTCCTCCTCCTCCAGTGGACCTCCTCCTCCTCCTTCAAGTGGACCTCCTCCTCCTTCAACATGGGAGTTGCTCATTGTGGGTACCCAAATTCTACAGAGCTGACAGCAAGATGTGTTAGCTGTTCTTCTTCCTCTTCCTTTGTTGCCACCTATTACATGAGCGTTAGTGTCTCTTCAAAAATATATTTGAGGGAGATGAGGGACAACTGCACTATAAATGGCTTGAGCTGCCACTGCCCGACCTGGAAAGAACACATGCTTCCTACTGAGGCGGTCTGGTTCATGACCAAATCGTTCTCGGCTTTCTGCTGCTTGTACAGATGCTCAAGCTTGTGCAATGTTGAATTCCAGAGAGTTGGAATGTTGTAGATTAAGCGGTGTAGCTGCAGACCATTCTGACACTGCAAATTCAGGAGGGCGTTCCTCACCATGTGAGAATAGCTGAAAAGACGGAGAGTCTCCTTGACACTGAAAACAGCTTGTGAAAGCCAGTGCATATTTTTAAAAGGCCATACAGGGAGCATGTGTTATTTCCTCTAGGTTCAGGGTGGCCAGGTTGGCCAGGTTGTCGCAGACACCCTTGCCCAGTTGGTGTCAGGTGACTGCCAGAGGAATGTTTGCTGCTTGATTGTGTGGCTACTGTCACCCAGGCTGTTCAGCTCCAACACGGCGTGGCAATGTTTACCTTGACATATGTGATAGGAAGGAAAGGTTGTGTAAGCAACAAAGTGCCCTGGTGCTGTTGGGAACAGGACTGTGTCCAGGAAGGAGAAGGTGGATAATTGATTGCTGTGGGAGCCAGTCCAATACACTCTTGGGGGTGGAGTCAAGGGGATTCATGACCATGTTGCTGGGCTGCTGCCTCTCCACTGCTGTAAAAAACATTGACCCATTGGGCCGTGAAATACATGTAATGTCCTTGCTACCAGTGTTCACCGTGGAGTGCAGCTTGCTACACAGCAAGAATCGCAAGGAGTGGCCTGTACTTTTCACCACATTAGAGTACAAAGTACTTTTAAAACACACAACATGGCCAGGTGGGGGTTCAGCTTGTAGGCAAGCTAATTGCTGATGGAGAAAAGTTTTTTCATGGCCAAACATTCCATAATAGGTGTCTCATAATGGAGCCAAGGACAAGGAGAGGTCTTAGCAGGAGAAGAAGAAAGGGACAATGATGATAATGATGACAAAGATTTTGTGTTGCTTGAAGATGCAGGTTGGCTGCCATAAAGAGGGCCAGGAGAAGAAGGACAGACTTATAGGGAATGCTGGCCAGTTGTATTTTCCCAAAGGATCTAGTGCTGCTGCCTTACGTGGTGCAATAGACCTCTGGTAGCTATGAATGTGTTTAAACTGCCATAAATTATTTTAATCCTGCAAATCTTGCACACCGCTGTGGTTTTTTGTGCCTGCTTTGTGGAGAAAAAACACCGTACGGGAGTTGCTCACACAGAGCTACAGGCAGCCAAGCTGGGCTTAGCTCTGGCATGTTTTGGGCCTAACTAACCCACAGTGTCAGCAGCAGTTATGGCCCTAGCTGTTCTTGGGAGGTATGCCTCCTCTGCTCTTCATTGCTGCCGCTACCTCCCCACTCTTCTCCACTGATGTTGTCTCCAACTCAGCATCCCAATCTGGCTCCCAGGTTGTGTCTAGCATACAATGGTCATCTGAGTACTCACCCTCCCTTCCACTTTTATCAGACTATAAGATACCATGGTGGTCTCCTGGGGCCCCTGCCCTTCATTTTTTCTGACGGCCAATGTCGCTGCCCCCAATGATACCCGTGCCACTATTACCACCACCATCAACACAGCTATGCATGAGGTCCCCAGCCTTCTCCCCAACCTCTTACTTAGGGCAGCTCAAATGGTGACACAATTTGTCAACAGAGAGACTCTCTTGACTATTTGTCGTAGGGCGTGGTGGGGTTTTCTTGCTAATTCTCAGGAAAAAGGAAGGTGCCACACTAGGAAGGGACAGTGAAGACTGAGATGGCTCTACTAAAAGCCCTCTCTGGGGCTGCAAGGAGAAGGAGCAAGAGGAATGCTGTGACCCCTGGCTCCATTGAACGTTATCGAACTTCAAAGTCATCTCCACGTCATGCTCCTATGATGGAGAGGAGAACTGAGCCATCCAATGCACATTCTTATCTTCTTTCTCCTCAACAATAATTTTGTGCCTTTCTGAAGTCAGCAGGAACAACTGAGGCCTACTACTACTACTACTACTACTACTACTACCACTTGTGGCTGGGTAACTGGTGCTACTACTACCCACATTCTGGCTCCCCAGAAAATAAAATTCCAACAAAAAATTTAACAAAAGCGAATAATTAAGGGACAGGCCCTACCCTGTGTATTGGTGTACTGAACATCTATATGCTGGTTTAATTAAAACTGTATGAGCAGAGAACCCCATGAACAATTTCTTGATGATGCAGATGAACAGATCTACTCCCTGGTGTAACTTTGATGTTAGACAGTGACAGCTTATGTGTGACATCTGCTGTTTGCTCAGGCCTTTTGAGGAGGCCACTTTATTTGTCAGTTGCCAGGATTACGAGATAAATTATGTCATTCCACTCCTTCACGTCCTGGAGAAGATGCTGATAATTCTGACTGATGAGGAGACAGAAGATATCTCACCTTCATCTCATGGCCACCTAAGCCCTGTGGAGGCTGAACTGGCACAGGAGGAGGAGGAGGTCGAGGATGATAAACACCCAGGAATTTTATATAGAATTAGGTGGTTTATTTGCCCAAGAGACAGGAGAGAAGCAGGAGGTGCAAGAGGACCTGGAGGGTGATGGGGAAGATGACGCAGATGACCCAGACATACCTTGGCAGTATGCAGTGTAGATGGAGGCAGGGAGTCCCACCAAGTCCCTTGTGCAAATTGTCAGATGCATGCTGAATTGCTTGCATAGTGACAGCCACATCACCATTTGGCAGAGGGGTGACTACTGGCTCTCCACAATGTTAGACCCTCGTGAGTCGTTACTGTTCCAAAATGGAGGCAATTTTTAAAGCTTCTGAGAGGGATTAAAAAACTAAACTACTATTGATACATCCTTTGTAGTCGGTTGGTCGCTGCCTACGCACCCATCCTCACAAAGATCTAACTGGGGGGACTCCCTGAGCTCATGCTCCACTGCCATGACTGCTGGAGGGGGTGGGGAGGCAGGAGCAGAACCAGCTCCATCATCAGTAACTTAAGTCTTGAGTCTATTTATGAGCCCTTTTCTTCACCCGCCTACTGAAGAAACAACTCAGCAGCAGGACATGGAGCAGAATCTAAAACAGCAGGTGGTGGCATCCTGTCAACCCAGATCCAGGATCCCCTGGACTACTGGGCAGCCAAACTTGAATAGTGTCCGCAACTGGCCAAATTTGCCCAGGGCAGGCTTTCCTGTACAGCCAGTAATGTGGCATCAGAGTGGGTGTTTAGTGCGGCGGGCGGCATAGTTACCCCAAAGAGAACTCACCTTTCAACACAAAATGTTGAAAGACTAACCTTTATAAAGATGAATCAAACCTGAATCAACCAGAATTTCCAGACACCGGTACCTGATACAACAGAGTAGATCATTCTGGCAGTAATGGTCTGTCTGTAGTGTGCTGCCACACCAGAACATTGTGACAAATGGCTTGTTACTGCCCACATCCTGCTGTTACAATCCTAATGCTGTCACCCACCTGATGCCACACGTCTGCTACCTCTATCCCTTCTCTGTTCTGGGACCACTATTGTGACTCTTCATGCTGTTTCACCCCTCACCAGTCTGTTGAGGGGCCACTAGTGTCCCTGCTTGGCCGTGTTGACATCACCAGTTAATTTTTCCGTTCTTCTGATCCATCAGTATTTTGCATGATGATTTGATCATGATTTGGAATCCAAAAACAGGAGTGAGTCCAAAACACAGAAGACATGCAAATATTTCCATGACATAGTATCTCTGTTTTGGACCAACTCCTATTTTTGCCCTACTACAAGTACTGATCAAATACTGATACAAGAAACTGACCAATTACTGACCGTGTGATAGAGCCCATTAATAGAGATGGCCCGAACTATCCGCCTGCGGACAGTTCCCGGCGAAAATAGCTTGTTCGCGTTCGCTGCAGCGGGCGAACACATGCGATGTTCGGTCCGCCCCCTATACATCATCATTGAGCAAACTTTGACCCTGTACCTCACAGTCAGCAGACACATTCCAGCCAATCAGCAGCATACCCTCCCTCCCAGACCCTCCCACCTCCTGCACAGCATCCATTTTAGATTCATTCTGAAGCTGCAGTCTTAGTGAGAGGAGGGAGAGTGTAGTTGCTACTGATTTAATAGGGAAATCGATAGCTAGGCTAGTGAATTCAGTGTCCACTCCAGTCCTGAAAGACTCATCTGATCTCTGCTGTAAGGACAGCGTCCTGACAGCACCCCAAAAAGCCCTTTTTAGGGCTGCAACATTAGTCTGCTTTTTTGTTCCTTTATATACATATTGCAGTTGCCTGGCCTGCCTGTGTGTGAGGAGCTGCAGGCCCACAGACTGTAGTGTGCCCACTGCCAGTGCCCACCCCTGTCATCCCGTGTGGCACAGGAGTTTGCATCAAAAAAAGGCATTTAATTTTTACACTTTAATCTAAGGTTAGTTGCCTGCCAGTGTGTGCCAGGCTGACTTCCACTGACTGTAGTGTGCCCACTGCCAGTGCCCACCACTCATACCGGCTAACACAGGACTTTGCATAAAAAAGGCATTTAATTTTTACACTTTAGTGTAATTTCAGCTGCTTGCCTGCTGCTAGTGTGTGTCAGGCCGACTTTAACTGACTGTAGTGTGCCCACTGCCAGTGCCCACCCCTGTCATCCCGTGTGGCACAGGACTTTGCATAAAAAAAAGGCACTTCATTTTTACACTTTAATCGAAGGTTAGTTGCTCTGCCAGTGTGTGTCAGGCTGACTTCCACTGACTGTAGTGTGCCCACTGCCAGTGCCCACCACTCATACCGGCTGGCACAGGACTTTGCATAAAAAGGCATTTAATTTTTACACTTTAGTGTAATTTCAGCTGCTTGCCTGCTGCTAGTGTGTGTCAGGCCGACTTCAACTGACTGTAGTGTGCCCACTGCCAGTGCCCACCCTGTCATCCGTGTGGCACAGGACTTTGCATAAAAAAAGGCATTTAATTTTTACACTTTAATCTAAGGTTAGTTGCCTGCCAGTGTGTGTCAGGCTGACTTCCACTGACTGTAGTGTGCCCACTGCCAGTGCCCACCACTCATACCGGCTGGCACAGGACTTTGCATAAAAAGGCATTTAATTTTTACACTTTAGTGTAATTTCAGCTGCTTGCCTGCTGCTAGTGTATGTCAGGCCGACTTCCACTGACTGTAGTGTGCCCACTGCCAGTGCCCACCCCTGTCATCCCGTGTGGCACAGGACTTTGCATCAAAAACAGGCATTTAATTTTTACACTTTAGTGTAATTTCAGTTGCTTGCCTGCTGCCAGTGTGTGTCAGGCTGACTTCCACTGACTGTAGTGTGCCCACTGCCAGTGCCCACCCCTGTCATCCCGTGTGGCACAGTACTTTGCATCAAAAAAAGGCATTTCATTTTTACACTTTAGTGTAATTTCAGTTGCTTGCCTGCTGCTAGTGTGTGTCAGGCCCACTTCCACTGACTGTAGTGTGCCCACTGACAGTGCCAACCACTGATACCGGGTGGCACAGTAGCTTGCCGATAAATACGGCATTTAATTTTTATACAGTAGTCTAATTTCAGTTGCTTGCCTGCTGCCAGTGTGTGTCAGGCCCACTTCCACGGACTGTAGTGTGCCCACTGCCAGTGCCAACCACTGATACCGGGTGGCGCAGTAGCTTGCCGATAAATAAGGCATTTCATTTTTAGACAGTAGTCTAAATTCAGTTGCTTGCCTGCTGCCAGTGTGTGTCAGGCCTGCTTCCACTGACTGTAGTGTGCCCACTGCCAGTGCCAACCACTGATCCCGGGTGGCACAGTAGCTTGCCGATAAATAAGGCATTTAATTTTTAGACAGTAGTCTAAATTCAGTTGCTTGCCTGCTGCCAGTGTGTGTCAGGACCACTTCCACTAACTGTAGTGTGCCCACTGCCAGTGCCAACCACTGATACCGGGTGGCACAGTAGCTTGCCGATAAATAAGGCATTTAATTTTTAGACAGTAGTCTAATTTCAGTTGCTTGCCTGCTGCCAGTGTGTGTCAGGCCCACTTCCACAGACTGTGGTGTGCCCACTGCCAGTGCCAACCACTGATACCGAATGGCACAGTAGCTTGCCAATAAATAAGGCATTTAATTTTTAGACAGTAGTCTAAATTCAGTTGCTTGCCTGCTGCCAGTGTGTGTCAGGCCTGCTTCCACTGACTGTAGTGGGCCCACTGCCAGTACCAACCACTGATACCGGGTGGCACAGTAGCTTGCCGATAAATAAGGCATTTAATTTTTAGACAGTAGTCTAAATTCAGTTGCTTGCCTGCTGCCAGTGTGTGTCAGGACCACTTCCACTAACTGTAGTGTGCCCACTGCCAGTGCCAACCACTGATACTGGGTGGCACAGTAGCTTGCCGATAAATAAGGCATTTAATTTTTAGACAGTAGTCTAATTTCAGTTGCTTGCCTGCTGCCAGTGTGTGTCAGGCCCACTTCCACAGACTGTGGTGTGCCCACTGCCAGTGCCCACCCCTGTCATCCCGTGTGGCACAGTAGCTTGCATCGATAAATAAGGCATTTAATTTTTAGACAGTAGTCTAATTTCAGTTGCTTGCCTGCTGCCAGTGTGTGTCAGGCCTGACTTCCACTGACTGTAGTGTGCCCACTGCCAGTGCCAACCACTGATCATCCGGGTGGCACAGTAGCTTTGCCGATCAAATAAGGCATTTCATTTTTAGACAGTAGTCTAATTTCAGTTGCTTGCCTGCTGCCAGTGTGTGTCAGGCCCACTTCCACTGACTGTAGTGTGCCCACTGCCAGTGCCAACCACTGATACCGGGTGGCACAGTAGCTTGCCGATAAATAAGGCATTTAATTTTTAGACAGTAGTCTAATTTCAGTTGCTTGCCTGCTGCCAGTGTGTGTCAGGCCCACTTCCACGGACTGTAGTGTGCCCACTGCCAGTGCCAACCACTGATACCGGGTGGCACAGTACCTAGCACGCGTAGTACCACTTATCTAAAAAAAATGACAGGCAGAGGCAGGCCACACTCGCAGGGGCCGTCGTGGTCGTGGTGCTGTGATTTCCACTGTCCCTGGAATAATGCCCAGTGTTCAGAGGCCACGCACTCTGAACCCGAAAAATTCTGAGGACGTAGTTGACTGGCTTAGACAGGACACCCAATCTTCAACAGCTTCCGCTAAGAACCTTGACGCACCATCCTCCTCCAGCTCAGCTTCGGTCACCTGCTCAAGTTACCACGCACCCGCCCGTCGCCACCACCACCACTACCACCACAGCCACCACAGCCGCTTCACTTGATCCGTCAGAGGAGTTATTTACACATCAGTTGGATGCAATTAGTGATGCGCAACCATTATTGCCAGATGATGTAGATTACGGGATATGTCTCAGTCAGGCAGGATTACACACATGGACGTACAGTGTGATGATGATGATGATGATGTTGTAATCCGCTGCTGCTTCCTTTGCTGAGGTGTCAGATACAAGTGAAGCGGTTGATGATGACGATGTGTCCACGGATGCCACGTGGGTGCCTGCTCGAAGAGAAGAAGAGGGGGAAAGTTCTGAAGGGGAGACAGAGAGAATGAGGAGACGAGTTGGAAGCAGGGGAGGTCAGTCGCAAGGAGTTAGTGGCACAGTCAGACAGCATGTATCGGCACCTGGGGTCAGCCAGACAGCACGCCAGTCAACGCATGCTGTTGCCACCACCAGAATGCCGTCATTGCAAAGCTTAGCAGTGTGGCATTTTTTTTTGTGTGTCTGCCTCTGATAAAAGCAATGCCATTTGCAACCTGTGCCAAAAGAAACTGAGTCGTGGGAAGTCCAACACCCACCTTGGTACAACTGCTTTGCGAAGGCAAATGATTTCACATCACAAACGCCTATGGGATCAACACATGAGTACAAGCAGCACACAAACTCAAAGCCACCATGCTCCTCCTGGTCCAGCATCTTCAGCCACGTCAACCACTGCTGTCCTCCCTGCCCCCTCTCAACCACCCGCCAATCCATCTCTCACCTTCAGCAGTTCCTGCTCATCTGCCCACAGTCAGGTGTCACAAAGTCACCCTCTTGCCCGGCGACTGACAGCTGGCTTGACGGAACTCTTAGCCCGCCAGCTTTTACCATACCAGCTGGTAGAGTCTGAGGCCTTCAAAAAATTTGTCGCTATTGGGACACCACAGTGGAAGGTACCCGGACGAAATTTTTTTTCAAAAAAGGCAATCCCAAACCTCTACCATGTCATTGAAAAGGAAGTCATGGCATCTCTGGCATACAGTGTTGGGGCAAGGGTCCATCTGACCACTGATACCTGGTCTGCAAAGCACGGTCAGGGCAGGTATATCACGTATACTGCGCATTGGGTCAACCTGCTGACGGCTGACAAGCATGGAATGCGTGGCTCCGCAGCGGAGTTGGTGACACCACTACGACTTGCAGGCAGACCTACTGCCACCTGCTCTACTCCATCCTCTTCGATATCCTCCTCGGCTGAGTCCTCTTCTGCTGCAGCGTCTGGCTGCACATCAACTGAATCCCCTCAGCTCCCCAGGGGTTATTCCACATCCCAGATACGACAGTGTCACATGTGTTGAATCTCATCGTACAACGTTTTGTGTCTAAGTACCCAGGCTTACAGGACGTCCTCAAGCAGGCCAGGAAGGTGTGTGGCCATTTCAGGCGTTCCTACACGGCCATGGCGCACTTTTCCGATATTTAGCGGCAAAACAACATGCCAGTGAGGCGCTTGATATGCGACAGCCCGACACGTTGGAATTCAACACTCCTAATGTTCGACCGCCTGCTCCAACAAGAAAAAGCCGTCAACGAGTATTTGTATGACCGGGGTGCTAGGACAGCCTCTGCGGAGCTGGGAATCTTTTTGCCACGTAACTGGACACTCATGCGCAATGCCTGTAGGCTCATGCGTCCTTTTGAGGAGGTGACAAACCTAGTCAGTCGCACCGAAGGCACCATCAGCGACCTCATCCCATTTGTTTTCTTCCTGGAGCGTGCCCTGCGAAGAGTTCTGGATCAGGCTGTAGATGAGCGTGAAGAGGAAGAGTTGTGGTCACCATCACCACCAGAAACAGCCTTGTCATCATCGCTTGCCGGACCTGCAGCAACGCTGGAAGAGGAGTATGAGGAAGAGGAGTCAGAGGAGGAATGTGGCGGCTTTGAGGAGGAGGAAGACCAACCACAGCAGGCACCCCAGGGTGCTTGTTGTTGTCACCTATCTGGGACCCATGGTGTTGTACGTGGCTGGGGGAAGAACAGACCGTCAATGACATCAGTGAGGACGAGGAACGGGAAATGAGTAGCTCTGCATCCAACCTTGTTCAAATGGGGTCTTTCATGCTGTCATGTCTGTTGAGGGACCCACGTATAAAAAGGATGAAGGAGAACGATCTGTACTGGGTGGCCACGCTACTAGACCCCCGGTATAAGCAGAAAGTGGCAGAAATGTTACCAAATTACCGAAAGTCGGAAAGGATGCAGCAGTTCAAAAACCAAACTAAAAATATGCTTTACACAGCTTATAAGGGGATGTCACAGCACAACGGGAATCTAACAGGGGAAGAGGTGAGTGTAATCCTCCTCCTACCACGGCGGCAAGGACTGGACGATTTACAGATGTGTTGTTGATGGAGGACATGCGGAGCTTTTTCAGTCCTACTATCGCCACAGCCCTTCGGGATCCAGCCTTAGAGAACGACTCGACCGACAGGTAGCAGACTACCTCGCCTTAACAGCAGATATCGACACTCTGAGGAGCAATGAACCCCTTCACTACTGGGTGCAGGCTTGACCTGTGGCCTGAGCTATCCCAGTTCGCGATAGAACTTCTGGCCTGCCCTGCTTCAAGTGTCCTGTCAGAAAGGACCTTCAGTGCAGCAGGAGGCATTGTCACTGACAAGAGAAGTCGCCTCGGTCAAAAAGTGTTGATTACCTCACCTTCATAAAGATGAATGAGGCATGGATCCCGAAGGGACTGACAGTGGGGGATACGCTTGACTAACAAAAGGCCTGATTACATGCCTTGGCCTCAAAATGGTCCCCACGCTGCTGTATTTAATGTCTGCATACCGGATGACTTTCGTGAATTCTCCACCACCAACTAGGGTTCAAGCCGCAATGTTTTAGTCACTTTTCTGCCTGGAAAACATCAATTTTTCCGGCCGCTGCTACAATAGCGGCTGCAACAATGCCATTATTTTTCAGGCATGTGTACATGCCTAATTTTTCTGTCCTATGGTGCAGCACTGTGGCTGCAAAAACAAACCAAAAAAAAGGCACATACAAGTGTCAATTCCCTTCGTGATCGTTACCTTGTTGTGGTGAAGGGGCTTGCGTATCACAATGAAGCAATCATCACCTCTATGAGTGTGTTGGCAATGTTGCCACACCCCAGATGATAAGGCCGTTGCTTCATTATGGTCAGACCAAAAGCGATCGGACGGCTGGATAATATTTCATAGAAAAACATTAATTTACCTTTTTTTTTATATGTTGTATGGGTTTTTAATACATAAAATAAAAATCATAATAAAGTCTCTTAATAGTTTATTAGAAATGATGCAGACAATTAAAAAATCCCCATCAATTCCAATACAAAGCAAGTACAGAGCTCAGAACTAAATTATTTCATGATGTCGTAATGGTTCGCTAATTCGACAATGGTTAATCAATTCGACCGGATAGGGTACGTAACAGGGATTAAACTGATAGGAATAGTACTAGTTAAGACACCACTCATATAGGGGTGTCACAGCACATTGCTCTGTGCACGCGCAGTGCCCCAATTTGGGAGTAAGAGGACCGACCAAGCTGCTTTTTCCATCTCCCGGTTCCTGAAATCAATTCAGTTTGGTGTATGAGAGTTTGGTCTGTCACTGTGAAGGCAGTCGAAGGTACCCGGCCTAAATTTTTTCACAAAAGGCAATCCCTGATATGGGACGTAACAGGGATTAAACTGATGAGAATAGTACTACAGAAAATACCACTCATATCGGGTGTGACAGTAAATTGCACGGCGCAGACGCAGTGACCGTGGTTTAAAACAGAGTGGAGGGAGCCAGCGTTTTTTAACCATCTCCCGCTCGAAAAATCTATTCAATAAATGGCCCTCAGATTGGGGACGTTAGAGGGATTAAACTGATGAGAATAGTACTACAGAAAATACCACTCATATCGGGTGTGACAGTAAATTGCACGGCGCAGACGCAGTGACCGTGGTTTAAAACAGAGTGGAGGGAGCCAGCGTTTTTTAACCATCTCCTCGTTCGAAAAATCTATTCAATAAATGGCCTCAGATTGGGGATCGCTAGAGGATTAAACTGATGAGAATAGTACTACAGAAAATACCACTCATATCGGGTGTGACAGTAAATTGCACGGCGCAGACGCAGTCACCGTGGTTTAAAACAGAGTGGAGGGAGCCAGCGTTTTTTAACCATCTCCCTGTTCGAAAAATCTATTCAATAAATGGCCCCCAGATTGGGGACGTTAGAGGGATTAAACTGATGAGAATAGTACTACAGAAAATACCACTCATATCGGGTGTGACAGTAAATTGCACGGCGCAGACGCAGTCACCGTGGTTTAAAACAGAGTGGAGGGAGCCAGCGTTTTTTAACCATCTCCCGTTCGAAAAATCTATTCAATCAAATGGCCCCCAGATTGGAGGACGTTAGAGGGATTAAACTGATGAGAATAGTACTACAGAAAATACCACTCATATCGGGTGTGACAGTAAATTGCACGGCGCAGACGCAGTGACCGGTGGTTTAAAACAGAGTGGAGGAAGCCAGCGTTTTTTAACCATCTCCCGTTCGAAAAATCTATTCAATAAATGGCCCCCAGATTGGGGACGTTAGAGGGATTAAACTGATGAGAATAGTACTACTGAAAATACCACTCATATCGGGTGTGACAGTAAATTGCACGGCGCAGACGCAGTCACCGTGGTTTAAAACAGAGTGGAGGGAGCCAGCGTTTCTTAACCATCTCCCGTTCGAAAAATCTATTCAATAAATGGCCCCTAGATTGTGGGACGTTAGAGGGATTAAAACTGATGAGAATAGTACTACAGAAAATACCACTCATATCGGGTGTGACAGTAAATTGCACGGCGCAGACGCAGTCACCGTGGTTTAAAACAGAGTGGAGGGAGCCAGCGTTTTTTTAACCATCTCCCCGTTCGAAAAATCTATTTAATAAATGGCCCCCAGATTGGGGACGTTAGAGGGATTAAACTGATGAGAATAGTACTACAGAAAATACCACTCATATCGGGTGTGACAGTAAATTGCACGGCGCAGACGCAGCCACCGTGGTTTAAAACAGAGTGGAGGGAGCCACCGTTTTTTAACCATCTCCCCGTTCGAAAAATCTATTCAATAAATGGCCCCCAGATTGGGGACGTTAGAGGGATTAAACTGATGAGAATAGTACTACAGAAAATACCACTCATATCGGGTGTGACAGTAAATTGCACGGCGCAGACGCAGTCACCGTGGTTTAAAACAGAGTGGAGGGAGCCAGCGTTTTTTTAACCATCTCCCTTTTCGAAAAATCTATTCAATAAATGGCCCCCAGATTGGGGACGTTAAAGGGATTAAACTGATGAGAATAGTACTACAGAAAATACCACTCATATCGGGTGTGACAGTAAATTGCACGTGCGCAGACGCAGTCACCGTGGTTTAGAACAGAGTGGAGGGAGCCAGCGTTTTTTAACCATCTCCCCGTTCGAAAAATCTATTCAATAAATGGCCCCAGATTGGGGACGCTAGAGGATTAAACTGATGAGAATAGTACTACAGAAAATACCACTCATATCGGGTGTACAGTAAATTGCACGGCGCAGACGCAGTCACCGTGGTTTAAAACAGAGTGGAGGGAGCCAGCGTTTTTTAACCATCTCCCGTCTCGAAAAATCTATTCAATAAATGGCCTCCAGATTGGGGACGCTAGAGGGATTAAACTGATGAGAATAGTACTACAGAAAATACCACTCATATCGGGTGTGACAGTAAATTGCACGGCGCAGACGCAGTGACCGTGGTTTAAAACAGAGTGGAGGGAGCCAGCGTTTTTTAACCATCTCCCGTTCGAAAAATCTATTCAATAAATGGCCCCCAGATTGGGGACGTTAGAGGGATTAAACTGATGAGAATAGTACTACAGAAAATACCACTCATATCGGGTGTGACAGTAAATTGCACGGCGCAGACGCAGTCACCGTGGTTTAAAACAGAGTGGAGGGAGCCAGCGTTTTTTAACCATCTCCCCGCTCGAAAAATCTATTCAATAAATGGCCCCCAGATTGGGGACGTTAGAGGGATTAAACTGATGAGAATAGTACTACAGAAAATACCACTCATATCGGGTGTGACAGTAAATTGCACGGCGCAGACGCAGTCACCGTGGTTTAAAACAGAGTGGAGGGAGCCAGCGTTTTTTTAACCATCTCCCCGTTCGAAAATCTATTCAATAAATGGCCCCCAGATTGGGGACGTTAGAGGGATTAAACTGATGAGAATAGTACTACAGAAAATACCACTCATATCGGGTGTGACAGTAAATTGCACGGCGCAGACGCAGTCACCGTGGTTTAAAACAGAGTGGAGGGAGCCAGCGTTTTTAACCATCTCCCTGCTCGAAAAATCTATTTCAATAAATGGCCCCCAGATTGGGGACGTTAGAGGGATTAAACTGATGAGAATAGTACTACAGAAAATACCACTCATATCGGGTGTGACAGTAAATTGCACGGCGCAGACGCAGTCACCGTGGTTTAAAACAGAGTGGAGGGAGCCAGCGTTTTTTAACCATCTCCCCGTTCGAAAAATCTATTCAATAAATGGCCCTCAGATTGGGGACGTTAGAGGGATTAAACTGATGAGAATAGTACTACAGAAAATACCACTCATATCGGGTGTGACAGTAAATTGCACGGCGCAGACGCAGTCACCGTGGTTTAAAACAGAGTGGAGGGAGCCAGCGTTTTTTAACCATCTCCCTGTTCGAAAAATCTATTCAATAAATGGCCCCCAGATTGGGGACGTTAGAGGGATTAAACTGATGAGAATAGTACTACAGAAAATACCACTCATATCGGGTGTGACAGTAAATTGCACGGCGCAGACGCAGTGACCGTGGTTTAAAACAGAGTGGAGGGAGCCAGCGTTTTTTAACCATCTCCCCGTTCGAAAAATCTATTCAATAAATGGCCCCCAGATTGGGGACGTTAGAGGGATTAAACTGATGAGAATAGTACTACAGAAAATACCACTCATATCGGGTGTGACAGTAAATTGCACGGCGCAGACGCAGTCACCGTGGTTTAAAACAGAGTGGAGGGAGCCAGCGTTTTTTAACCATCTCCCCGTTCGAAAAATCTATTCAATAAATGGCCCCCAGATTGGGGACGTTAGAGGGATTAAACTGATGAGAATAGTACTACAGAAAATACCACTCATATCGGGTGTGACAGTAAATTGCACGGGCGCAGACGCAGTGACCGTGGTTTAAAACAGAGTGGAGGGAGCCACCATTTTTTTAACCATCTCCCTGTTCGAAAAATCTATTCAATAAATGGCCCCCAGATTGGGGACGTTAGAGGGATTAAACTGATGAGAATAGTACTACAGAAAATACCACTCATATCGGGTGTGACAGTAAATTGCACGGCGCAGACGCAGTGACCGTGGTTTAAAAACAGAGTGGAGGGAGCCAGCGTTTTTTAACCATCTCCCTGTTCGAAAAATCTATTCAATAAATGGCCCCCAGATTGGGGACGTTAGAGGGATTAAACTGATGAGAATAGTACTACAGAAAATACCACTCATATCGGGTGTGACAGTAAATTGCACGGCGCAGACGCAGTCACCGTGGTTTAAAACAGAGTGGAGGAAGCCAGCGTTTTTTAACCATCTCCCGTTCGAAAAATCTATTCAATAAATGGCCCCCAGAATGGGGACGTTAGAGGGATTAAACTGATGAGAATAGTACTACA
This sequence comes from Bufotes viridis, assembly GCA_033119425.1. Classification (NCBI taxonomy): domain Eukaryota; kingdom Metazoa; phylum Chordata; class Amphibia; order Anura; family Bufonidae; genus Bufotes; species Bufotes viridis. The sequence goes on along the minus strand of CM065592.1, from coordinate 143,555,140 downwards.
GAAAATACCACTCATATCGGGTGTGACAGTAAATTGCACGGTGCAGACGCAGTCACCGTGGATAAAAACAAAGGTGAGGGAGCCAGAGTTTTTTTAACCATCTCAAGCAGCACACAAACTCAAAGCCAGCATGCTCCTCCTGGTCCAGCATCTTCAGCCACGTCAACCACTGCTGTCCTCCCTGCCCCTCTCAACCACCCGCCACTCCATCTCTCACCTTCAGCAGTTCCTGCTCATCTGCCCACAGTCAGGTGTCTGTCAAGGACATGTTTGAGCATAAGAAGCCAATGTCACAAAGTCACCCTCTTGCCTGGCGAATAACAGCTGGCTTGACGGAACTCTTAGCCCGCCAGCTTTTACCATAACAGCTGGTAGAGTCTCGAGGCCTTCAAAAAATTTGTCGCTATTGGGACACCACAGTGGAAGGTACCCGGACAAAAATTTTTTTCAAAAAGGCAATCCCAAACCTCTACCATGTAATTGAAAAGGAAGTCATGGCATCTCTGGCATACAGTGTTGGGGCAAGGGTCCATCTGACCACTGATACCTGGTCTGCAAAGCACGGTCAGGGCAGGTATATCACGTATACTGCGCATTGGGTCAACCTGCTGACGGCTGACAAGCATGGAATGCGTGGCTCCGCAGCGGAGTTGGTGACACCACCACGACTTGCAGGCAGACCTACTGCCACCTCCTCTACTCCTACTCCATCCTCTTCTATATCCTCCTCGGCTGAGTCCTCTTCTGCTGCGGCGTCTGGCTGCACATCAACTGAATCCCCTCAGCTCCCCAGGGGTTATTCCACATCCCGGATACGACAGTGTCACGCTGTCTTGGGGTTGACTTGCCTGAAAGCAGAGAGCCACACAGGACCAGCACTCCTGTCCACCCTGAACGCACAGGTGGATCAGTGGCTGACCCCGCACCAACTGGAGATCAGCAAAGTGGTGTGTGACAATGGAAGCAATCTGTTGGCGGCATTAAATTTGGGCAAGTTGTCACATGTGCCGTGCATGGCACATGTGTTGAATCTCATCGTACAACGTTTTGTGTCTAAGTACCCAGGCTTACAGGACGTCCTCAAGCAGGTCAGGAAGGTGTGTGGCCATTTCAGGCGTTCCTACACGGCCATGGCGCACTTTTCCGATATTCAGCGGCGAAACAACATGTCAGTGAGGCGCTTGATATGCGACAGCCCGACACGTTGGAATTCAACACTCCTAATGTTCGACCGCCTGCTCCAACAAGAAAAAGCCGCAACGAGTATTTGTATGACCGGGTGCTAGGACAGCCTCTGCAGAGCTGGGAATCTTTTTGCCACGTTACTGGACACTCATGCGCAATGCCTGTAGGCTCATGCGTCCTTTTGAGGAGGTGACAAACCTAGTCAGTCGCACCGAAGGCACCATCAGCGACCTCATCCCATTTGTTTTCTTCCTGGAGCGTGCCCTGCGAAGAGTTCTGGATCAGGCTGTAGATGAGCGTGAAGAGGAAGAGTTGTGGTCACCATCAACACCAGAAACAGCCTTGTCATCATCGCTTGTCGGACCTGCAGCAACGCTGGAAGAGGAGTATGAGGAAGAGGAGTCAGAGGAGGAATGTGGCGGCTTTGAGGAGGAGGAAGACCAACCACAGCAGGCACCCCAGGGTGCTTGTTGTTGTCACCTATCTGGGACCCATGGTGTTGTACGTGGCTGGGGGAAGAACAGACCGCCAATGACATCAGTGAGGACGAGGAACGGGAAATGAGTAGCTCTGCATCCAACCTTGTTCAAATGGGGTCTTTCATGCTGTCATGTCTGTTGAGGGACCCACGTATAAAAAGGATAAAGGAGAACGATCTGTACTGGGTGGCCATGCTACTAGACCCCGGTATAAGCAGAAAGTGGCAGAAATGTTACCAAATTACCAAAAGTCGGAAAGGATGCAGCAGTTCAAAACCAAACTAAAAAATATGCTTTACACAGCTTATAAGGGGGATGTCACAGCACAACGGGAATCTAACAGGGGAAGAGGTGAGTGTATTCCTCCTTCTACCACGGCGGCAAGGACTGGACGATTTACAGATGTGCTGTTGATGGAGGACATGCGGAGCTTTTTCAGTCCTACTCATCGCCACAGCCCTTCGGGATCCAGCCTTAGAGAACGACTCGACCGACAGGTAGCAGACTACCTCGCCTTAACAGCAGATATCGACACTCTGAGGAGCAATGAACCCCTTCACTACTGGGTGTGCAGGCTTGACCTGTGGCCTGAGCTATCCCAGTTCGCGATAGAACTTCTGGCCTGCCCTGCTTCAAGTGTCCTGTCAGAAAGGACCTTCAGTGCAGCAGGAGGCATTGTCACTGACAAGAGAAGTCGTTTCGGTCAAAAAGTGTTGATTACCTCACCTTCATAAAGATGAATGAGGCATGGATCCCGAAGGGACTGAAAGTGGGGATACGTTTGACTAACAAAAGGCCTGATTACATGCCTTGGCCTCAAAATGGTCCCCACGTTGCTGTATTTAATGTCTGCATACCGGATGACTTTCGTGAATTCTCCACCACCAACTAGGGTTCAAGCCGCAATGTTTTAGTCACTTTTCTGCCTGGAAAACATAAATTTTTCCGGCCGCTGCTACAATAGCGACTGCAACAATGCCATTATTTTTCAGGCATGTGTACATGCCTAATTTTTCTGTCCTATGGTGCAGCACTGTGGCTGCAAAAACAAACCAAAAAAAGGCACATACAAGTGTCAATTCCCCTTCGTGATCGTTACCTTGTTGTGGTGAAGGGGCTTGCGTATCACAATGAAGCAATCATCACCTCTATAAGTGTGTTGGCAATGTTGCCACACCCCAGATAATAAGGCCGTTGCTTCATTATGGTCAGACCAAAAGCGATCGGATGGCTGGATAATATTTCATAGAAAAACATTAATTTACCTTTTTTTTTATATGTTGTATGGGTTTTTAATACATAAAATAAAAATCATAATAAAGTCTCTTAATAGTTTATTAGAAATGATGCAGACAATTAAAAATCCCCATCAATTCCAATACAAAGCAAGTACAGAGCTCAGAACTAAATTATTTCCTGATGTCGTAATGGTTCGCTAATTCGACAATGGTTAATCAATTTGACCGGATAGGGTACGTAACAGGGATTAAACTGATAGGAATAGTACTAGTTAAGACACCACTCATATAGGGTGTCACAGCACATTGCTCTGTGCACGCCGCAGTGCCCCAATTTGGGAGTAAGAGGACCGACCTGCTTTTTCCATCTCCCGGTTCCTGAAATCAATTCAGTTTGGTGTATGGGAGTTTGGTCTGTCACTGTGAAGGCAGTCGAAGGTACCCGGCCTAAATTTTTTTTCACAAAAGGCAATCCCTGATATGGGACGTAACAGGGATTAAACTGATGAGAATAGTACTACAGAAAATACCACTCATATCGGGTGTGACAGTAAATTGCACAGCGCAGACGCAGTGACCGTGAATTAAAACAGAGTGGAGGGAGCCAGTGTTTTTTTAACCATCTCCCCGTTCGAAAAATCTATTCAATAAATGGCCCCCAGATTGGGGACGTTAGAGGGATTAAACTGATGAGAATAGTACTACTGAAAATACCACTCATATCGGGTGTGACAGTAAATTGCACGGCGCAGACGCAGTCACCGTGGTTTAAAACAGAGTGGAGGGAGCCAGCATTTTTTTAACCATCTCCCCGTTCAAAAAATCAATTCAATAAATGGCCCCCAGATTTGGGACGTTAGAGTGATTAAACTGATGAGAATAGTACTACAGAATATACCACTCATATCGGGTGTGACAGTAAATTGCACGGCGCAGACGCAGTCACCATGGTTTAAAACAGAGTGGAGGGAGCCAGCGTTTTTTTTTAACCATCTCCCCGTTCGAAAAATCTATTTAATAAATGGCCCCCAGATTGGGGACGTTAGAGGGATTAAACTGATGAGAATAGTACTACAGAAAATACCACTCATATCGGGTGTGACAGTAAATTGCACGGCGCAGACGCAGTCACCGTGGTTTAAAACAGAGTGGAGGAAGCCAGCGTTTTTTTAACCATCTCCCCGTTCGAAAAATCTATTCAATAAATGGCCCCCAGATTGGGGACGTTAGAGGGATTAAACTGATGAGAATAGTACTACTGAAAATACCACTCATATCGGGTGTGACAGTAAATTGCACGGCGCAGACGCAGTCACCGTGGTTTAAAACAGAGTGGAGGGAGCCAGCATTTTTTTAACCATCTCCCCGTTCGAAAAATCAATTCAATAAATGGCCCCCAGATTTGGGACGTTAGAGTGATTAAACTGATGAGAATAGTACTACAGAATATACCACTCATATCGGGTGTGACAGTAAATTGCACGGCGCAGACGCAGTCACCGTGGTTTAAAACAGAGTGGAGGGAGCCAGCGTTTTTTAACCATCTCCCGTTCGAAAAATCTATTTAATAAATGGCCCCCAGATTGGGGACGTTAGAGGGATTAAACTGATGAGAATAGTACTACAGAAAATACCACTCATATCGGGTGTGACAGTAAATTGCACGGCGCAGACGCAGTGACCGTGGTTTAAAACAGAGTGGAGGGAGCCACCATTTTTTAACCATCTCCCGTTCGAAAAATCTATTTAATAAATGGCCCCCAGATTGGGGACGTTAGAGGGATTAAACTGATGAGAATAGTACTACAGAAAATACCACTCATATCGGGTGTGACAGTAAATTGCACGGCGCAGACGCAGTGACCGTGGTTTAAAACAGAGTGGAGGGAGCCACCATTTTTTTAACCATCTCCCGTCTCGAAAAATCTATTCAATAAATGGCCCCCAGATTGGGGACGTTAGAGGGATTAAACTGATGAGAATAGTACTACAGAAAATACCACTCATATCGGGTGTGACAGTAAATTGCACGGCGCAGACGCAGTGACCGTGGTTTAAAACAGAGTGGAGGGAGCCAGCGTTTTTTAACCATCTCCCTGTTCGAAAAATCTATTCAATAAATGGCCCCCAGATTGGGGACGTTAGAGGGATTAAACTGATGAGAATAGTACTACAGAAAATACCACTCATATCGGGTGTGACAGTAAATTGCACGGCGCAGACGCAGTCACCGTGGTTTAAAACAGAGTGGAGGAAGCCAGCGTTTTTTAACCATCTCCCGCTCGAAAAATCTATTCAATAAATGGCCCCCAGAATGGGGACGTTAGAGGGATTAAACTGATGAGAATAGTACTACAGAAAATACCACTCATATCGGGTGTGACAGTAAATTGCACGGTGCAGACGCAGTCACCGTGGATAAAAACAAAGGTGAGGGAGCCAGAGTTTTTTTAACCATCTCAAGCAGCACACAAACTCAAAGCCAGCATGCTCCTCCTGGTCCAGCATCTTCAGCCACGTCAACCACTGCTGTCCTCCCTGCCCCTCTCAACCACCCGCCACTCCATCTCTCACCTTCAGCAGTTCCTGCTCATCTGCCCACAGTCAGGTGTCTGTCAAGGACATGTTTGAGCATAAGAAGCCAATGTCACAAAGTCACCCTCTTGCCCGGCGAATAACAGCTGGCTTGACGGAACTCTTAGCCCGCCAGCTTTTACCATAACAGCTGGTAGAGTCTGAGGCCTTCAAAAATTTGTCGCTATTGGGACACCACAGTGGAAGGTACCCGGACAAAATTTTTTTCAAAAGGCAATCCCAAACCTCTACCATGTAATTGAAAAGGAAGTCATGGCATCTCTGGCATACAGTGTTGGGGCAAGGGTCCATCTGACCACTGATACCTGGTCTGCAAAGCACGGTCAGGGCAGGTATATCACGTATACTGCGCATTGGGTCAACCTGCTGACGGCTGACAAGCATGGAATGCGTGGCTCCGCAGCGGAGTTGGTGACACCACCACGACTTGCAGGCAGACCTACTGCCACCTCCTCTACTCCTACTCCATCCTCTTCTATATCCTCCTCGGCTGAGTCCTCTTCTGCTGCGGCGTCTGGCTGCACATCAACTGAATCCCCTCAGCTCCCCAGGGGTTATTCCACATCCCGGATACGACAGTGTCACGCTGTCTTGGGGTTGACTTGCCTGAAAGCAGAGAGCCACACAGGACCAGCACTCCTGTCCACCCTGAACGCACAGGTGGATCAGTGGCTGACCCCGCACCAACTGGAGATCAGCAAAGTGGTGTGTGACAATGGAAGCAATCTGTTGGCGGCATTAAATTTGGGCAAGTTGTCACATGTGCCGTGCATGGCACATGTGTTGAATCTCATCGTACAACGTTTTGTGTCTAAGTACCCAGGCTTACAGGACGTCCTCAAGCAGGTCAGGAAGGTGTGTGGCCATTTCAGGCGTTCCTACACGGCCATGGCGCACTTTTCCGATATTCAGCGGCGAAACAACATGTCAGTGAGGCGCTTGATATGCGACAGCCCGACACGTTGGAATTCAACACTCCTAATGTTCGACCGCCTGCTCCAACAAGAAAAAGCCGTCAACGAGTATTTGTATGACCGGGGTGCTAGGACAGCCTCTGCAGAGCTGGGAATCTTTTGCCACGTTACTGGACACTCATGCGCAATGCCTGTAGGCTCATGCGCCCTTTTGAGGAGGTGACAAACCTAGTCAGTCGCACCGAAGGCACCATCAGCGACCTCATCCCATTTGTTTTCTTCCTGGAGCGTGCCCTGCGAAGAGTTCTGGATCAGGCTGTAGATGAGCGTGAAGAGGAAGAGTTGTGGTCACCATCAACACCAGAAACAGCCTTGTCATCATCGCTTGCCGGACCTGCAGCAACGCTGGAAGAGGAGTATGAGGAAGAGGAGTCAGAGGAGGAATGTGGCGGCTTTGAGGAGGAGGAAGACCAACCACAGCAGGCACCCCAGGGTGCTTGTTGTTGTCACCTATCTGGGACCCATGGTGTTGTACGTGGCTGGGGGAAGAACAGACCGTCAATGACATCAGTGAGGACGAGGAACGGGAAATGAGTAGCTCTGCATCCAACCTTGTTCAAATGGGGTCTTTCATGCTGTCATGTCTGTTGAGGGACCCACGTATAAAAAGGATAAAGGAGAACGATCTGTACTGGGTGGCCATGCTACTAGACCCCGGTATAAGCAGAAAGTGGCAGAAATGTTACCAAATTACCAAAAGTCGGAAAGGATGCAGCAGTTCAAAACCAAACTAAAAAATATGCTTTACACAGCTTATAAGGGGATGTCACAGCACAACGGGAATCTAACAGGGGAAGAGGTGAGTGTAATCCTCCTTCTACCACGGCGGCAAGGACTGGACGATTTACAGATGTGCTGTTGATGGAGGACATGCGGAGCTTTTTCAGTCCTACTCATCGCCACAGCCCTTCGGGATCCAGCCTTAGAGAACGACTCGACCGACAGGTAGCAGACTACCTCGCCTTAACAGCAGATATCGACACTCTGAGGAGCAATGAACCCCTTCACTACTGGGTGTGCAGGCTTGACCTGTGGCCTGAGCTATCCCAGTTCGCGATAGAACTTCTGGCCTGCCCTGCTTCAAGTGTCCTGTCAGAAAGGACCTTCAGTGCAGCAGGAGGCATTGTCACTGACAAGAGAAGTCGTTTCGGTCAAAAAGTGTTGATTACCTCACCTTCATAAAGATGAATGAGGCATGGATCCCGAAGGGACTGACAGTGGGGATACGTTTGACTAACAAAAGGCCTGATTACATGCCTTGGCCTCAAAATGGTCCCCACGTTGCTGTATTTAATGTCTGCATACCGGATGACTTTCGTGAATTCTCCACCACCAACTAGGGTTCAAGCCGCAATGTTTTAGTCACTTTTCTGCCTGGAAAACATAAATTTTTCCGGCCGCTGCTACAATAGCGACTGCAACAATGCCATTATTTTTCAGGCATGTGTACATGCCTAATTTTTCTGTCCTATGGTGCAGCACTGTGGCTGCAAAAACAAACCAAAAAAAAGGCACATACAAGTGTCAATTCCCTTCGTGATCGTTACCTTGTTGTGGTGAAGGGGCTTGCGTATCACAATGAAGCAATCATCACCTCTATAAGTGTGTTGGCAATGTTGCCACACCCCAGATGATAAGGCCGTTGCTTCATTATGGTCAGACCAAAAGCGATCGGACGGCTGGATAATATTTCATAGAAAAACATTAATTTACCTTTTTTTTATATGTTGTATGGGTTTTTAATACATAAAATAAAAATCATAATAAAGTCTCTTAATAGTTTATTAGAAATGATGCAGACAATTAAAAATCCCCATCAATTCCAATACAAAGCAAGTACAGAGCTCAGAACTAAATTATTTCCTGATGTCGTAATGGTTCGCTAATTCGACAATGGTTAATCAATTTGACCGGATAGGGTACGTAACAGGGATTAAACTGATAGGAATAGTACTAGTTAAGACACCACTCATATAGGGTGTCACAGCACATTGCTCTGTGCACGCGCAGTGCCCCAATTTGGGAGTAAGAGGACCGACCTGCTTTTTCCATCTCCCGGTTCCTGAAATCAATTCAGTTTGGTGTATGGGAGTTTGGTCTGTCACTGTGAAGGCAGTCGAAGGTACCCGGCCTAAATTTTTTTCTCACAAAAGGCAATCCCTGATATGGGACGTAACAGGGATTAAACTGATGAGAATAGTACTACAGAAAATACCACTCATATCGGGTGTGACAGTAAATTGCACGGCGCAGACGCAGTGACCGTGAATTAAAACAGAGTGGAGGGAGCCAGTGTTTTTTAACCATCTCCCCGTTCGAAAAATCTATTCAATAAATGGCCCCCAGATTGGGGACGTTAGAGGGATTAAACTGATGAGAATAGTACTACTGAAAATACCACTCATATCGGGTGTGACAGTAAATTGCACGGCGCAGACGCAGTCACCGTGGTTTAAAACAGAGTGGAGGGAGCCAGCGTTTTTTAACCATCTCCCGTTCGAAAAATCTATTCAATAAATGGCCCCAGATTTGGGACGTTAGAGGGATTAAACTGATGAGAATAGTACTACAGAATATACCACTCATATCGGGTGTGACAGTAAATTGCACGGCGCAGACGCAGTCACCGTGGTTTAAAACAGAGTGGAGGGAGCCAGCGTTTTTTAACCATCTCCCGTTCGAAAAATCTATTTAATAAATGGCCCCCAGATTGGGGACGTTAGAGGGATTAAACTGATGAGAATAGTACTACAGAAAATACCACTCATATCGGGTGTGACAGTAAATTGCACGGCGCAGACGCAGTGACCGTGGTTTAAAACAGAGTGGAGGGAGCCACCGTTTTTTAACCATCTCCCCGTTCGAAAAATCTATTCAATAAATGGCCCCCAGATTGGGGACGTTAGAGGGATTAAACTGATGAGAATAGTACTACAGAAAATACCACTCATATCGGGTGTGACAGTAAATTGCACGGCGCAGACGCAGTCACCGTGGTTTAAAACAGAGTGGAGGGAGCCAGCGTTTTTTAACCATCTCCCTGTTCGAAAAATCTATTCAATAAATGGCCCCCAGATTGGGGACGTTAGAGGGATTAAACTGATGAGAATAGTACTACAGAAAATACCACTCATATCGGGTGTGACAGTAAATTGCACGGCGCAGACGCAGTCACCGTGGATAAAAACAAAGGGGAGGGAGCCAGAGTTTTTTTAACCATCTCCCCGTTCGAAAAATCAATTCAATTCACCTTTGGGGACCCTTGGTGTTGTACGTGGCTGGGTGGAGGAAGAAACCTTCAATGACATCACCGGGACGTGGCTAGCTTGGTATCCAACCTTGTGCAAATGGGGAGTTTGGGGTTGTGCAAATGAACTGTTTGCGGTTGTTTGCGGTGCATTAAAAGGGGAGTTTGGTCTGTCAATGTCTGTGAAGCGGGCGTAACCCTTACACTACCTGATCGATACAACAATGCATCATACCTGATCGTATACACACACTGGATGTTTTAAAGCACGTTATTCCAAACAATTTAGGAATGTTAGTTGATTTATGCCCTTTATGGATTAAAACCCGACTCTGCGTCCACTACGTACTTTTCCATGGGAGTTTTGCCATAGATCCCCTCCAGCATGCCACAGTCCAGGTGTTAGACCCTTGAAACAACTTTCCCATCACTATTGTGGCCAGAAAGAGTCCCTGTGGGTTTTAAAATTCGCCTGCCAATTGAAGTCTATGGCGGTTCGCCCGGTTCGCCTGTTCGCGAACATTTGCGGAAGTTCGCGCTCGCTGTTCGCGAACGGAAAATTTTATGTTCGCGACATCACTACCCATTAAGTCTGCATGCAGGCCGATTTCATAGGCAAATGGCCAAAACTTACGCAAATTAAGCATAAGGCCACACAAGTCAGTAGTTTTCATCTGGATTTGACCATGATTTGAAAGCCAAAAGCAGGATTGGGTCCAAAACAAAGAAGACATGTAAATATTTTAGGGATGAGCATAAAACTTAATTTCAATACTGTACGGAGAGAGTTCGGGAAATGTTTTTTTACAGTATAAATCAATTTCTAAAGTTATAATGCTAAGTCTCGCAAGACTTCGCAAAGTAATAACTTCGGCTCATCGGAGCCAATACATTTTCATACGTACGGAGAGCTCGCTACGTATAGTATTGAAATTAAGTTTTATGCAATTTGCTCATCCCTAAAATATTTCCATGACGTTTTCTCTGTTTTGAACTCACTTCTGTTTTTCCCTTACCAATACTGATCAAATGCTGACCAAATACTGGTAGTGTGAAGGCAGATGCTCAAACGACAGGATCCAGGTTTTTTTTTTTGTTCTTGAGACAGATGATAAGAACGGAAAAATAAATCATCACGTGAACACAGCCTTACTGCTGACATCCTCCCCACTGTCATAGGGCTACTCCTTACATTTTGGGCCACTGCACAGTTAAGTACATGCCGATAAATTAGACCTGATACTAACATTGACCTGTAAGTCAGAGTTCCCACTTCTTTTATTCGATCAGTTATTTCAATCACTTATGGCTCATGCACACGAACGTATTTTCTTTCTGTGTCCGATGTTTTTAGTTTTTTTGCAAACCGGATGCTGGACCATTCATTTCAATGGGTCTGCAAAAAAAACGCAAGTTTCGCAGAACTTCCGAAAATGTTCGGTTCGGGCTCCGATTCGACCCGAACTTCACCCCGAACCCCATTAAAGTCAATGGGGACCTGAACTTTTGGGCACTAAAAAAGCTGTAAAATAGCCCAGGAAAGGGCTAGAGGGCTGCAAAAGGCAGCAAAATGTAGATAAATCCCCTGCAAACAAATGTGGATAGGGAAATGAATTAAAATAAAATAAATAAAAGTTAACCAATATCAATAGGCAACTTGTAGGAGGAGGTGGAATAGGAGGTTGGGGTGGCATCAGGTGGGAATGCTATGGGAGTTGAAGTTCTCATCACAGCCAAAAGGATTCATGTCTGCCTGCAGTGCCACAGGCCTCATTCAAAGATTCATGGCCATGGCACCCGCAAAGAGGAGAGCGGTCCCGTAACAGCAACACAGGCCTCAGGTCAACCTGCAATGGAACAGGCCATTATCATTTATGTAGGCCCCTGACACCCAGACAGAGGAGAGGTCATTTGACAGTAAAAAGAGTTTAATGTCTCCCACCAAGACAACAAATGATTAAAAGACATATAGGCCCCTGACACCCAGACAATGGGGTGGTCATTATACAGTAAAAAGTGTTAAATGTCTGCCACCAAGACAGCAAGCAAGTACGTGAAGTTTAGGCCCCTGACACCCAGACAATGGGGCGGTCATTAGACAGTAAAAAGAGTTAAATTTCTCCCACCAAGACAACAAATGATTAAATGACATATAGGCCCCTGACACCCAGACAATGGGGCGTTGATTAGACAGTAAAAAGTGTTAAATGATTGCCACCAGCCCACCAAGACAAAAAGCAAGTAGGTGAAATTTAGGCCCCTGTCACCCAGACAATGGGGCGGTCATGACAGTAAAAAGAGTTTAATATCTCCCACCAAGACAACAAATGATTAAATGACATATAGGCCCCTGACACCCAGACAATGGGGCAGTTATTAGACAGTAAAAAGTGTTAAATGTCTGCCACCAAGACAGCAAGCAAGTACGTGAAATTTAGTCCCCTGACACACAGACAATGGGGCGGCCATGACAGTAAAAAGAGTTTAATATCTCCCACTAAGACAACAAATGATTAAACGACATATAGGCCCCTGACACCCAGACAATGGGGCGGTCATTAGACAGTAAAAAGTGATAAATGTCTGCAACCAAGACAGCAAGCAAAACCGTGAAATTTAGGCCCCTGACACCCAGACAATGGGGTGGTAATTAGACAGTAAAAAGAGTTTAAGATCTCCAACCAAGACAACAAATGATTAAATGACATATAGGCCCCTAACACACAGACAATGGGGCGGTCATGACAGTAAAAAGAGTTTAATATCTCCCACCAAGACAACAAACGATTAAACGACATGCCTGACACCCAGACAATGGGGCGGTTATTAGACAGTAAAAAGTGTTAAATGTCTGCCACCAAGACAGCAAGCAAGTACGTGAAAGTTAGGCCCCTGACACCCAGACAGAGGAGAGAGGTCCCATAGCAGCAAAAGAGGCATCATGTCACCCACCAACGGAGAAGGCCACTTTTAGGTATTTAGGCCCCAGCACCCAGACAGAGGAGAGAGGTCCTAAAGCAGAGAATCAGGCTTCATGTCACTCACCAATGGAGAAGGCCACTTTCAGATATTTAGGCCCTGGCACCCAGACGGAGGAGAGGTTCATTCAACTTTGGGTTGCCCCGCAAAATAATGGTAAAATTAAAAAGAGGATTCAATAAAGGAGTGCCCTGGAGTACAAGAATATATGGTTATGGGGAGGTAGTTATAAATGTCTATTCGATGGACAGATTTAATAAATGGCCCCCAGATTGGGGACGTTAGAGGGATTAAACTGATGAGAATAGTACTACAGAAAATACCACTCATATCGGGTGTGACAGTAAATTGCACGCGCGCAGAGCGCAGTGACCGTGGTTTAAAAACAGAGTGGAGGGAGCCACCATTTTTTAACCATCTCCCCGTCTGAAAAATCTATTCAATAAATGGCCCCCAGATTGGGGACGTTAGAGGGATTAAACTGATGAGAATAGTACTACAGAAAATACCACTCATATCGGGTGTGACAGTAAATTGCACGGCGCAGACGCAGTGACCGTGGTTTAAAACAGAGTGGGAGGGAGCCAGCGTTTTTTAACCATCTCCCGTTCGAAAAATCTATTCAATAAATGGCCCCCAGATTGGGGGCGTTAGAGGGATTAAACTGATGAGAATAGTACTACAGAAAATACCACTCAAATCGGGTGTGACAGTAAATTGCACGGCGCAGACGCAGTCACCGTGGTTTAAAAACAGAGTGGAGGAAGCCAGCGTTTTTAACCATCTCCCTGCTCGAAAAATCTATTCAATAAATGGCCCCCAGAATGGGGAGGTTAGAGGGATTAAACTGATGAGAATAGTACTACAGAAAATACCACTCATATCGGGTGTAACAGTAGAATTGCACGGTGCAGACGCAGTCACCGTGGGATAAAAACAAAGGTGAGGGAGCCAGAGTTTTTTTAACCATCTCAAGCAGCACACAAACTCAAAGCCAGCATGCTCCTCCTGGTCCAGCATCTTCAGCCACGTCAACCACTGCTGTCCTCCCTGCCCCTCTCAACCACCCGCCACTCCATCTCTCACCTTCAGCAGTTCCTGCTCATCTGCCCACAGTCAGGTGTCTGTCAAGGACATGTTTGAGCATAAAAGCCAATGTCACAGAAGTCACCCTCTTGCCCGGCGACTGACAGCTGGCTTGGCGGAACTCTTAGCCCGCCAGCTTTTACCATACCAGCTGGTAGAGTCTGAGGCCTTCAAAAAAATTTGTCGCTATTGGGACACCACAGTGGAAGGTACCCGGACAAATTTTTTTCAAAAAGGCAATCCCAAACCTCTACCATGTCATTGAAAAGGAAGTCATGGCATCTCTGGCATACAGTGTTGGGGCAGGGTCCATCTGACCACTGATACCTGGTCTGCAAAAGCACGGTCAGGGCAGGTATATCACGTATACTGCGCATTGGGTCAACCTGCTGACGGCTGACAAGCATGGAATGCGTGGCTCCGCAGCGGAGTTGGTGACACCACCACGACTTGCAGGCAGACCTACTGCCACCTCCTCTACTCCTACTCCATCCTCTTCGATATCCTCCTCGGCTGAGTCCTCTTCTGCTGCGGCGTCTGGCTGCACATCAACTGAATCCCCTCAGCTCCCCAGGGGTTATTCCACATCCCGGATACGACAGTGTCACGCTGTCTTGGGGTTGACTTGCCTGAAAGCAGAGAGCCACACAGGACCAGCACTCCTGTCCGCCCTGAGCGCACAGGTGGATCAGTGGCTGACCCCGCACCAACTGGAGATCGGCAAAGTGGTGTGTGACAATGGAAGCAATCTGTTGGCGGCATTAAATTTGGGCAAGTTGTCACATGTGCCGTGCATGGCACATGTGTTGAATCTCATCGTACAACGTTTTGTGTCTAAGTACCCAGGCTTACAGGACGTCCTCAAGCAGGCCAGGAAGGTGTGTGGCCATTTCAGGCGTTCCTCACGGCCATGGCGCACTTTTCCGATATTCAGCGGCGAAACAACATGCCAGTGAGGCGCTTGATATGCGACAGCCCGACACGTTGGAATTCAACACTCCTAATGTTCGACCGCCTGCTCCAACAAGAAAAAGCCGTCAGCAGTATTTGTATGACCGGGGTGCTAGGACAGCCTCTGCGGAGCTGGGAATCTTTTGCCACGTTACTGGACACTCATGCGCAATGCCTGTAGGCTCATGCGTCCTTTTGAGGAGGTGACAAACCTAGTCAGTCGCACCGAAGGCACCATCAGCGACCTCATCCCATTTGTTTTCTTCCTGGAGCGTGCCCTGCGAAGAGTTCTGGATCAGGCTGTAGATGAGCGTGAAGAGGAGAGGAAGAGTTGTGGTCACCATCACCACCAGAAACAGCCTTGTCATCATCGCTTGCCGGACCTGCAGCAACGCTGGAAGAGGAGTATGAGGAAGAGGAGTCAGAGGAGGAATGTGGCGGCTTTGAGGAGGAGGAAGACCAACCACAGCAGGCACCCCAGGGTGCTCGTTGTTGTCACCTATCTGGGACCCATGGTGTTATGCGTGGCTGGGGGAAGAACAGACCGTCAATGACATCAGTGAGGACGAGGAACGGGAAATGAGTAGCTCTGCATCCAACCTTGTTCAAATGGGGTCTTTCATGCTGTCATGTCTGTTGAGGGACCCACGTATAAAAAGGATGAAGGAGAACGATCTGTACTGGGTGGCCACGCTACTAGACCCCGGTATAAGCAGAAAGTGGCAGAAATGTTACCAAATTACCGAAAGTCGGAAAGGATGCAGCAGTTCAAAACCAAACTAAAAAATATGCTTTACACAGCTTATAA
This sequence comes from Bufotes viridis, assembly GCA_033119425.1. Lineage (NCBI taxonomy): Eukaryota > Metazoa > Chordata > Amphibia > Anura > Bufonidae > Bufotes > Bufotes viridis. The sequence goes on along the minus strand of CM065592.1, from coordinate 143,539,598 downwards.
GGGGATGTCACAGCACAACGGGAATCTAACAGGGGAAGAGGTGAGTGTAATCCTCCTCCTACCACGGCGGCAAGGACTGGACGATTTACAGATGTGTTGTTGATGGAGGACATGCGGAGCTTTTCAGTCCTACTCATCGCCACAGCCCTTCGGGATCCAGCCTTAGAGAACGACTCGACCGACAGGTAGCAGACTACCTCGCCTTAACAGCAGATATCGACACTCTGAGGAGCAATGAACCCCTTCACTACTGGGTGTGCAGGCTTGACCTGTGGCCTGAGCTATCCCAGTTCGCGATAGAACTTCTGGCCTGCCCTGCTTCAAGTGTCCTGTCAGAAAGGACCTTCAGTGCAGCAGGAGGCATTGTCACTGACAAGAGAAGTCGCCTCGGTCAAAAAAGTGTTGATTACCTCACCTTCATAAAGATGAATGAGGCATGGATCCCGAAGGGACTGACAGTGGGGGATACGTTTGACTAACAAAAGGCCTGATTACATGCCTTGGCCTCAAAATGGTCCCCACGCTGCTGTATTTAATGTCTGCATACCGGATGACTTTCGTGAATTCTCCACCACCAACTAGGGTTCAAGCCGCAATGTTTTAGTCACTTTTCTGCCTGGAAAACATCAATTTTCCGGCCGCTGCTACAATAGCGGCTGCAACAATGCCATTATTTTTCAGGCATGTGTACATGCCTAATTTTTCTGTCCTATGGTGCAGCACTGTGGCTGCAAAAACAAACAAAAAAAAGGCACATACAAGTGTCAATTCCCCTTACGTGATCGTTACCTTGTTGTGGTGAAGGGGCTTGCGTATCACAATGAAGCAATCATCACCTCTATAAGTGTGTTGGCAATGTTGCCACACCCCAGATGATAAGGCCGTTGCTTCATTATGGTCAGACCAAAAGCGATCGGACTGGCTGGATAATATTTCATAGAAAAAACATTAATTTACCTTTTTTTTATATGTTGTATGGGTTTTAATACATAAAATAAAAAATCATAATAAAGTCTCTTAATAGTTTATTAGAAATGATGCAGACAATTAAAAAATCCCCATCAATTCCAATACAAAGCAAGTACAGAGCTCAGAACTAAATTATTTCATGATGTCGTAATGGTTCGCTAATTCGACAATGGTTAATCAATTCGACCGGATAGGGTACGTAACAGGGATTAAACTGATAGGAATAGTACTAGTTAAGACACCACTCATATAGGGTGTCACAGCACATTGCTCTGTGCACGCGCAGTGCCCCAATTTGGGAGTAAGAGGACCGACCAAGCTGCTTTTCCATCTCCCGGTTCCTGAAATCAATTCAGTTTGGTGTATGAGAGTTTGGTCTGTCACTGTGAAGGCAGTCGAAGGTACCCGGCCTAAATTTTTTTCACAAAAGGCAATCCCTGATATGGGACGTAACAGGATTAAACTGATGAGAATAGTACTACAGAAAATACCACTCATATCGGGTGTGACAGTAAATTGCACGGCGCAGACACAGTCACCGTGGATTAAAACAGAGTGGAGGGAGCCAGCGTTTTTTAACCATCTCCCGTTCGAAAAATCTATTCAATAAATGGCCCCCAGATTGGGGACGTTAGAGGGATTAAACTGATGAGAATAGTACTACTGAAAATACCACTCATATCGGGTGTGACAGTAAATTGCACGGCGCAGACGCAGTCACCGTGGTTTAAAACAGAGTGGAGGGAGCCAGCGTTTTTAACCATCTCCCGTTCGAAAAATCTATTCAATAAATGGCCCCAGATTTGGGACGTTAGAGGATTAAACTGATGAGAATAGTACTACAGAAAATACCACTCATATCGGGTGTGACAGTAAATTGCACGGCGCAGACGCAGTCACCGTGGTTTAAAACAGAGTGGAGGGAGCCAGCGTTTTTAACCATCTCCCGTTCGAAAAATCTATTTAATAAATGGCCCCCAGATTGGGGACGTTAGAGGGATTAAACTGATGAGAATAGTACTACAGAAAATACCACTCATATCGGGTGTGACAGTAAATTGCACGGCGCAGACGCAGTGCACCGTGGTTTAAAACAGAGTGGAGGGAGCCACCGTTTTTTAACCATCTCCCGTTCGAAAAATCTATTCAATAAATGGCCCCCAGATTGGGGACGTTAGAGGGATTAAACTGATGAGAATAGTACTACAGAAAATACCACTCATATCGGGTGTGACAGTAAATTGCACGGCGCAGACGCAGTCACCGTGGTTTAAAACAGAGTGGAGGAAGCCAGCGTTTTTTAACCATCTCCCTGTTCGAAAAATCTATTCAATAAATGGCCCCCAGATTGGGGACGTTAGAGGGATTAAACTGATGAGAATAGTACTACAGAAAATACCACTCATATCGGGTGTGACAGTAAATTGCACGGCGCAGACGCAGTCACCGTGGATAAAAACAAAGGTGAGGGAGCCAGAGTTTTTTTTAACCATCTCCCCGTTCAAAAAATCAATTCACCTTTTGGGGACCCTTGGTGTTGTACGTGGCTGGGGGGAGGAAGAAACCTTCAATGACATCACCGGGACGTGGCTAGCTTGGTATCCAACCTTGTGCAAATGGGGAGTTTGGGGTTGTGCAAATGAACTGTTTGCGGTTGTTTGCGGTGCATTAAAAGGGGAGTTTGGTCTGTCAATGTCTGTGAAGCGGGCGTAACCCTTACACTACCTGATCGATACAACATCATACCTGATCGCATACACACACTGGATGTTTTAAAGCACGTTATTCCAAACAATTTAGGAATGTTAGTTGATTTATGCCCTTTATGGATTAAAACCCGACTCTGCGTCCACTACGTAATTTTCCATGGGAGTTTTGCCATAGATCCCCCTCCAGCATGCCACAGTCCAGGTGTTAGACCCCTTGAAACAACTTTCCCATCACTATTGTGGCCAGAAAGAGTCCCTGTGGGTTTTAAAATTCGCCTGCCAATTGAAGTCTATGGCGGTTCGCCCGGTTCGCCCGTTCGCGAACATTTGCGGAAGTTCGCGTTCGCTGTTCGCGAACGGAAAATTTTATGTTCGCGACATCACTACCCATTAAGTCTGCATGCAGGCCGATTTCATAGGCAAATGGCCAAAACTTACGCAAATTAAGCATAAGGCCACACAAGTCAGTAGTTTTCATCTGGATTTGACCATGATTTGAAAGCCAAAAGCAGGATTGGGTCCAAAACAAAGAAGACATGTAAATATTTTAGGGATGAGCATAAAACTTAATTTCAATACTGTACGGAGAGAGTTCGGGAAATGTTTTTTTACAGTATAAATCAATTTCTAAAGTTATAATGCTAAGTCTCGCAAGACTTCGCAAAGTAATAACTTCGGCTCATCGGAGCCAATACATTTTCATACGTACGGAGAGCTCGCTACGTATAGTATTGAAATTAAGTTTTATGCAATTCACTCATCCCTAAAATATTTCCATGACGTTTTCTCTGTTTTGAACTCACTTCTGTTTTTCCCTTACCAATACTGATCAAATGCTGACCAAATACTGGTAGTGTGAAGACAGATGCTCAAACGACAGGATCCAGTTTTTTTTTGTTTGTTCTTGAGACAGATGATAAGAACGGAAAAATAAATCATCACGTGAACACAGCCTTACTGCTGACATCCTCCCCACTGTCATAGGGCTACTCCTTACATTTTGGGCCACTGCACAGTTAAGTACATGCCGATAAATTAGACCTGACACTAACATTGACCTGTAAGTCAGAGTTCCCACTTCTTTTATTCGATCAGTTATTTCAATCACTTATGGCTCATGCACACGAACGTATTTTCTTTCTGTGTCCGATGTTTTTAGTTTTTTTGCAAACCGGATGCTGGACCATTCATTTCAATGGGTCTGCAAAAAAAACGCAAGTTTCGGCAGAACTTCCCGAAAATGTTCGGTTCGGGCTCCGAATTCGACCCGAACTTCACCCCGAACCCCATTAAAGTCAATGGGGACCTGAACTTTTGGGCACTAAAAAAGCTGTAAAATAGCCCAGGAAAGGGCTAGAGGGCTGCAAAAGGCAGCAAAATGTAGATAAATCCCCTGCAAACAAATGTGGATAGGGAAATGAATTAAAATAAAATAAATAAAAGTTAACCAATATCAATAGGCAACTTGTAGGAGGAGGTGGAATAGGAGGTTGGGGTGGCATCAGGTGGGAATGCTATGGGAGTTGAAGTTCTCATCACAGCCAAAAAGGATTCATGTCTGCCTGCAGTGCCACAGGCCTCATTCAAAGATTCATGGCCATGGCACCCGCAAAGAGGAGAGCGGTCCCGTAACAGCAACACAGGCCTCAGGTCAACCTGCAATGGAACAGGCCATTATCATTTATGTAGGCCCCTGACACCCAGACAGAGGAGAGGTCATTTGACAGTAAAAAGAGTTTAATGTCTCCCACCAAGACAACAAATGATTAAAAGACATATAGGCCCCTGACACCCAGACAATGGGGTGGTCATTAGACAGTAAAAAGTGTTAAATGTCTGCCACCAAGACAGCAAGCAAGTACGTGAAGTTTAGGCCCCTGACACCCAGACAATGGGGCGGTCATTAGACAGTAAAAAGTGTTAAATGATTGCCACCAGCCCACCAAGACAAAAAGCAAGTATGTGAAATTTAGGCCCTGTCACCCAGACAATGGGGCTGTCATGACAGTAAAAAGAGTTTAATATCTCCCACCAAGACAACAAATGATTAAACGACATATAGGCCCCTGACACCCAGACAATGGGGCGTTGATTAGACAGTAAAAAGTGTTAAATGATTGCCACCAGCCCACCAAGACAAAAAGCAAGTATGTGAAATTTAGGCCCCTGTCACCCAGACAATGGGGCGGTCATGACAGTAAAAAGAGTTTAATATCTCCCACCAAGACAACAAATGATTAAACGACATATAGGCCCCTGACACCCAGACAATGGAGCAGTTATTAGACAGTAAAAAGTGTTAAATGTCTGCCACCAAGACAGCAAGCAAGTACGTGAAATTTAGTCCCCTGACACACAGACAATGGGGCGGCCATGACAGTAAAAAGAGTTTAATATCTCCCACTAAGACAACAAATGATTAAACGACATATAGGCCCCTGACACCCAGACAATGGGGCGGTCATTAGACAGTAAAAAGTGTTAAATGTCTGCAACCAAGACAGCAAGCAAAACCGTGAAATTTAGGCCCCTGACACCCAGACAATGGGGTGGTAATTAGACAGTAAAAAGAGTTTAAGATCTCCAACCAAGACAACAAATGATTAAATGACATATAGGCCCCTAACACACAGACAATGGGGCGGTCATGACAGTAAAAAGAGTTTAATATCTCCCACCAAGACAACAAACGATTAAACGACATGCCTGACACCCAGACAATGGGGCGGTTATTAGACAGTAAAAAGTGTTAAATGTCTGCCACCAAGACAGCAAGCAAGTACGTGAAAGTTAGGCCCCTGACACCCAGACAGAGGAGAGAGGTCCCATAGCAGCAAAAGAGGCATCATGTCACCCACCAACGGAGAAGGCCACTTTTAGGTATTTAGGCCCCAGCACCCAGACAGAGGAGAGAGGTCCTAAAGCTGAGAATCAGGCTTCATGTCACTCACCAATGGAGAAGGCCACTTTCAGATATTTAGGCCCCTGGCACCCAGACGGAGGAGAGGTTCATTCAACTTTGGGTTGCCCCGCAAAATAATGGTAAAATTAAAAAAAGAGGATTCAATAAAGGAGTGCCCTGGAGTACAAGAATATATGGTTATGGGGAGGTAGTTATAAATGTCTATTCTGCACAAGGGATGGACAGGTCAGTTAGGATCCATGCCTGGTTCATTTTCATGAACATCAGCTTGTCCACGTTGGCTGTGGACAGGCGGCTGCATTTGTCAGTAATGACGCCACCTGCCGTGCTGAATACACGTTCAGACAAAACGCTGGCCGCCAAGCAGGACAGCACCTCCAAGGCATAAAAGGCTAGCTCTGGCCACGTGGACAATTTGGAGACCCAGAAGTTGAATGGGGCCGAACCATCAGTCAGTACGTGGAGGGGTGTTCACACGTACTGTACTGTTCCACCATGTTAGTGAAATGCTGCCTCCTGCTAACACGTTCCGTATCAGGTGGTGGTTCAGTTAGCTGTGGCGTGGTGACAAAACTTTTCCACATCTCTGCCATGCTAACCCTGCCATCAGGAGCTGGCCGTGACACAGCTGCGTTGGCGACCTCTTGCTCCTCCTCTGCCTTCGCCTTGGGCTTCCACTTGTTCCCCTGTGACATTTGGGAATGCTCTCAGTAGCGTGTCTACCGACGTGCGCTTGTACTCGCGCATCTTCCTATCACGCTTCCTATCACGCTTCCTATCAGTGCAGGAAGTAAGGTGGGCACATTGTCTTTGTACCGGGGATCCAGCAGGGTGGCAACCCAGTAGTCCACACACGTTAAAATGTAGGCAACTCTGCTGTCAGTGCTCAGGCACTGCAGCATGTAGTCGCTCATGTGTGCCAGGCAGCCCAGAGGTAAGGACAAGCTGTCCTCTGTGGGAGGCGTATCGTCATCGTCCTCCGTTTCCCCCCAGCCACTCACCAGTGATGGGCCCTTACTAGATGTTTTCCTCATGCTACCGTTCACCACAATAAGAAAAAAATTATTTGGCCCAATGTATTGAATTCAAATTCAGGCCTTTTTTTACAGGCACCTAACACTATCTGGCTATCTATTTATGTACCGTAATACATTAATCCAGGAACAGCAGTAACCACAGATTTAGGGGAATATCAATTGTAGGCCTAGTATTTAGGCCCTGGGTCAAAGGTATCCTTTTACGGACAGATTTACACTTGGAGATGCACAGTAGCGTGTGAAAAAATATAAAGGATTATGCTTTCAGCACTTGTATTTTAACACTTTGTGTAATATACCCTTTAACGGAAATAAATACACTTAGAGATGCAAAACAGTGTGTGCAAATGTAGAAGATCATGCTGTATTTTAACACTTACTGTAATATACCCTTTAACAGAAAGAAATACACTTGGAGATGCACGCTGAGTGTAATATACCCTTTTACGGACAGATTTACACTTGGCCTGCAACAGCTGGAACACCTGATTTTGGGTATTGCCATTTTGGCAATTGAATTTCACCCCAGAACAAAATCTATCCATACTATTAAACTACTTGTCCAGCCACAGCTAGAACACCAGATTTATTGTATTTCTATTCTTGCAACTGAATTTCACCCCAGAAAATAATATATCCTTTGCCGGACACTATGAAACTTGTCCAGTCACAGCTGGAACACCAGATTTACGGTATTTCTATTTTTGCAACTGAATTTCACCCCAGAAAATAATATGTCCTTTGCCGGACACTATTAAACTTGGCCAGCCACTGCTGGGACACCAGATTTAGGGGATTGCTATTTTGGCAATTGAATTTAACCCCAGAACAAAATCTATCCTTTGCCAGACACTATTAAACTTGGCCAGCCACAGCTGAAACCGCTGCTTTACGGTATTGCTATTTTGGCAATTGAATTTCACCCCAGAAAAAAATCTATCCTTTGCCGGACACTATTAAACTTGGCCAGCCACTGCTGGGACACCAGATTTAGGGGATTGCTATTTTGGCAATTGAATTTCACCCCAGAACAAAATCTATCCTGTGACGGACACTATTAAACTTGGCCAGCCACAGCTAAAACCACTGATTTATGGAATTGCTATTTTGGCAATTGAATTTCACCCCAGAAAAAAATATATCCTTTGCCGGACACTATTAAAATTGTCCAGCCACAGCTGGAACACCAGATTTACTGTATTTCTATTTTTGCAACTGTATTTCACCCCAGAAAATAATATATCCTTTGACCCACACTAGGGAAATTGTCCAGTCACAGCTGGAACACCAGATTCAGGGTATTGCTATTTTGGCAATTAGATTTCACCCCAGAAAAAAATATACCCTTTTACGGACAGATTTAAACTAGACCTGCAACAGCTGGAACACCAGATTTACTGTATTTTTATTTTTGCAACTGTATTTCACCCCAGAAAATAATATATCCTTTGACGGACACTAGGGAAATTGTCCAGTCACAGCTGGAACACCAGATTAATGGTATTGCTATTTTGGCAATTAAATTTTACCCCAGAAAAAAATATACCCTTGAACGTACAGATTAACACTAGGCCTGCAACTGCTGGAACACCAGATTCAGGGTATTGCTATTTTGGCAATTAAATTTCACCCCAGAAAAAAATATACCCTTTTACAGACAGATTTAAACTAGGCCTGCAACAGCTGGAACACCAGATTCAGGGTATTGCTATTTTGGCAATTGAATTTCATCCCAGAAAAAAATATTCCCTTTTACAGACATATTTAAACTAGGCCTGCAACAGCTGGAACACCAGATTCAGGGTATTGCTATTTTGGCAATTGAATTTCACCCCAGAACAAAATCTATCCTTTGCCGGACACTATTAAACTTGGCCAGCCACTGCTGGGACACCAGATTTAGGGGATTGCTATTTTGGCAATTCAATTTCACCCAAAAGAACAAAATCTATCCCGTGACGGACACTATTAAACTTGGCCAGCCACAGCTGAAACCACTGATTTATGGTATTGCTATTTTGGCAATTGAATTTCACCCCAGAAAAAAATATATCCTTTGCCGGACAGTGTTAAACTTTGCCAGCCACTGCTGGGACATCAGATATAGTGGATTGCTATTTTGGCAATTGAATTTCACCACAGAAAAAATCTATCCTTTGCCAGACAGCAGACAGTATTACACTTGGCTAGCCACAGCTGGAACACCATATTTAGGGGATTGCTATTTTGGCATTTAAATTTAACCCCTTAATAAAATATAGAAATTTCTATCCTGAGTTTCTAGGGGTGATAAAAAGCACAGCCAAGCCCCTGATGTAGGATATAGCAAAAAAAAAAAAAACTAGTATTGATTGATTGATGGACCACAAGACATAAAATGGCCGGCGATCAAAGTGACAGAAAAACGCTCTGTGCAGCCTAAAAAACATCGAGCAATTAACTAGCAGAAGTTGAATGATTCACAGCTGTAGATCGATCACTTCATTAGGTGTTTTTGCTGACTTTTCCCTGCCTAATCTCGCCCTGACAGAAGCTGCGTCCTCTCCCTACACTAATCAGAGCAGTGTGACGTGCGGCGCTACGTGACTCCAGCTTAAATAGAGGCTGGGTCACATGCTGCACTTGGCCAATCACAGTCATGCCATTAGTAGGCATGGCTGTGATGGCTTCTTAGGGCAAGAAGTAAAACGCTAGCTGATTGACCTGCAGAAAGCGGGAAGAAATCGACTTTTTTGAAAATGTTCGGGTCTGGGTCCGTGTCCCGAACAACCCAAAATTCGGTACAAACCCGAACTATACAGTTCGGGTTCACTCATCCCTATTCTCCACTCATTTTTTGACACTGCCTTGATGTCCTTATTTTGCTCCACTAAAGAGTCTTCGGGACATGTGCAGGGGCACGCAGATTTATTTATTTTTGCTGTACTGAAGGATGCTGTTTTTTTTTTTTGTTTAGCTAGGGGTTAACTAGAAATGTTGGTGGACTGCACATTGATGCACACGGCCATATATGTGATCTGCCTGTCATTCAGACGCATAGTAACTGTTTTGTTACCAGAAAGGGCTAGCTATGTGTGTTGCTGCACTGCACAAACATGTCTGCAGGCCTGGATAGACACATGACAAATTAATTTGGATCAAAGCAAATTTTTTGGAAAAATTCAGCAATGCAATCGAATCTAATTTTTGAAAACTTTGCTAATCTCTAGTTATATATGGGACAGTTCACTCACAAAGTACATTATTTTAGAAATTATTTATTAATAAAAGATTGAGGTTTTTGCATGTGATTCTTTCACAGAATAGTATTTACACTTCAATGTCTTTCTTTTCATCCATATCTTACCTAGTCCCGTGGTTTATACACATAATATACTAAATATATGTCCAAACTACTATCTGTCCTGATTCAATAAACTTATCATTATTGATTTATAACTGAACTAAAGTAGTCTTCGCAAATTATCTCTACTAATCAATACAACAGCAAACGTTATCTTTAAAACTATAAATCCATTTAATCTTTCTTTACGAATGGCCAGCATTAATGTTTAATTATACAGTTAAACTACATTCATTAATTTATTTTAAGCAATTGGTTTCATAAGTCCATCGGTCAAAGTTAATTACAGTACTTTCTTTGTGATATACTTTTTTTTTTGAGCAGTAAATTTGCTCTATTCGTATTCAGCAGTAGATACAGAAGATAAAAATTAACAGTCCTCAATACCATTTAATGACTGACCAAAAATTATGATTACAAATAGTAGGTTTTTGAGACCTTTTCTCGATAGTAAGCTGGAGTCTGCAGACCTTTTCACTTTTTTCACATTTTGTTATGTTGTGGCCTTGTACTAAAATAAAAAAGAAACAAGTGGAAACAAATGAGGTCATGTATAAAACTGGTGTAAAGCAGAACTGATTTAGTTGTCCATAGCAACCAATCAGATTCCACTTTTCATTTTACAAAGGAGCTATCAAAAATGAAACATGGAGTCTGATTGGTTGTTATGGGCAACTAAGCAAGTTCTACTTCACTCCAGTTTGATAAATGACCTAAAAAAATTTCAATATTTGTCAATATATTGGAAAGGAAAAACTTGCTTTGACATAAGTATTCAGACCCTTTACTCAGGGCTTACTTAAAGCATCTTTGGCAGCGACTCCAGTCTTCGTGGGTATGCAGCCTGAGAGGTTTGCACAACTGATCTGGGGATTCTCTGCCATTCTTTCCTGCTGATCATCTGAATCTCTGTCAGGTTTGAAGGGGAACTTCGGTCATCCACCATTTTCAGGTCTCTACAGAGATGTTCGATTAGGTTCAAGTCAGGGATCTGGCTGGGAAACTCAAAGACAATCACAGAGTTGTCCCTATGCCAATCTTGTGTTGTTTTGGCAAACCACATTCTTTTCTGTACATTCTTGATATTCCCTAATATAATATAATATAATAACACATGGTAAGTGTTGCTCTAGTTTATTAAAGGAATTGTCCCACAAAAAAATTCTACAGATTTCAAACCAGCAACTGGATCCGAAAATTTTTGTAATTGCATGTTATTAAAAATGTAGTATTAGTATTTAGTTAATCAAAATAATGTATCTGTATAGTACCCATTTGTTTTTTTTATTTCTTTGTCCAGCTCACTGAGATGGCTGCACGTGCTCAGTTTCATCCTTCAACTGCCTCCTGAGCTTTGATAGGGAGAGAACTGCAGCAGAAAGTACAGGCCCCTGAGCTGCAGCAGAAAGGTCACTCCCCTTGAGCTGCCAACTTGATATAAATCTAGCATAGCAATTGGAGCAATGAATGAGGAGATCTCTGTATCCATGTGAGGTTCAAGACTGGTTCTAGCTTTGTTGAAAACTGAGAGATTGTCATGTACTATATGATGCCTAATTTTCAATTTTTACATTAATCATGGTGTAATATGGGGAAAGACCGCTTCAATAACCAGGTGCATGAGCCGGCCCAGGGTTAACGAAAACAGGTGTTTATTTTCCAAAACGAAAAAATAGGTACAGCTTCCAGCAGCCAAGGACATAAGGAAACCAACTTAAAGTCTGCTTGGTTCAGTACAACATAAACAGTAGAACAGTCCATTCCAAATAAAGGTATTACTGTTTTACCCAGGAGCTTTAGACCGTGGTAGCTTGCAGTCAGCTTTCCAGCCAAACTTCTCACGCACCCTCAGCTTCCAGCTCTGCTCACACCAACAGCAGTGTGTCCACACTCCACCCCCTCTCTCCCTTCCTTTTCCTCTTATAAGGAGAGTTAACCCTGTGGGTACAGGATCCCAGATAGTCAGTACTTTCTTAAAGGCACCACAACCCAAACAGTGGCGATATATATCTGCCATTGAGGACCCAACCTTGGCGTCCTCTACAATGGCATAACTTCTTTAAATCTTCCTCAAGATCATCAGGTTTCAGCACACTCATCTAACATAACCCCTATAAATACAAACAGATAGATACGATGCTGAATGACAAAAGATGCATTAAAATCTTATATTCACTCTAGTAAATCCATGACAACCTCCTGCACAATTTGTATTTGTGTTACGGGTACTGGGCATGGACCCCTTGTACCAACTAACTGGTTTCACTTTGGACAAACTCTAAGGCCCCTTGCAGACAAACGAGTTTTTCACACGGGTGCAATGCGTGATGTTAATGCATTGCGCCCACACTGAATCCGGACCCATTCATTTCAATGTGTCTGTGTACACGAGCGTTGTTTTTCACGCATCACTTGTGCATTGTGTGAAAATAGCTGCATGTTCTATATTCTGCGTTTTTCACGTAGCCCTGGCCCCATAGAAGTTAATGGGGCTGCGTGAAAATCGCATCCGCAAGCAAGAGCGGATGAGATGCGTTTTTTACTAATGGTTGCTAAGAGATGTTGTTTGCGAACCTTCCGTTTTTTATCACACGCTTGAAAAACGCATCAATGCGCATTGCACCCATGCAAAAAAAACTGAACAACTGAAAGCAATCGCAGACAAAACTGACTGAACTTGCTTGCAAAATCACGCATTTTTAACTGAATGCATCCGGAACACACCCGGACCGAATTGGTCATGCTCGTCTGCAAGGGGCCTAAGGGTGGTATCCTAACAGTCCCCTGGTTTTCCCCCTTTGACCCTTATACAGGGATCTGGTCTTTAGTGCAGGGAGCCATTAGGCTGCTACTTCTTGAGATATTCCCGGTTTACTTGGCAGCTGTCTTACTGAGGTCAAAGACACTGGTGCATGTTACAGAGGAGTCAAGCAATATACTGTTCGTAGCCTGGTAGCAGGCTGAAGTCAGGATAAGCAGCATACAAACAAATTCAAGAAACAAGTCTGACGTCAGTGCAGGGAGCATTGGGGCAATATGAAAAACAGGCTAAAGTCAGGGCAGGCGGTTAGGAGTCAGAGTCTGTTTTCAGGCTGGAGTTTGGTACACAGGTAGACAGACAGAGAATGACAACTTTTCTAGTAACTAGAGAATAGGATATCTAAAGCTCAGGAACCCTCCCATTGGAAAGGGCACCTTAACCACTTCCTGACCGCCCATTGACGATAAACGTTCTTTGGTGGTCGGTTTATCTCTGACTGGACGTTCTGGAATGCCCTTTTAGAGATGGCAGCTGCACGCTAATTGTGCAGCTGCCGAGTGGGGGCCCACTGTCAGTGACAGCAGGGCACCCCAGAGAGAAGGCAGGGACCATTCCTGTATGTCCCTGCCTTCTAGATGAAGAAGTGCTATGCCGCTTCCTGTCCCGGCCCTATGGTCATGTGACTGCCAGAGTCAGAGTGACCGGAGAGTGCAGGAGCAGTCGGGTCTTCCATAGGCCATGATCAGCCCTGCACAGAGGCTGTACAGCGCAGTATTATGCTGTACAGCCTCTCTAGAGGGTGTATTTCCACTGTAACTCGGGCTACTATTTCAGCCCCAGTTAAAGGAGAAATCAATAGTTAAAAAAAATAAATAAATTATATGTCCCCAGAGGTCTTGTATGACCTTATGGGGGACACAAAGTATAAAATAAAGAAAATTGTGTTTTAAAAAAAAAAAAAAGTTTCACATAAAAAAATAAAAATCCCCCAAATCTGTGATTTAAAAAATAGTAAAAATTGAAGAAAAAAAATTAAATAGACATATTTAGAATCACCGCATCTGCAATGACCAGCTCTATAATAATATCATATGAATTCAGGTAAACACCGTAAAAAAATGAATAAATAAACATTACGCCAAAACAGATTTTTTAGTTAGCTCACCTCCCAAAAAATATAATGTTAATCAATCAAAAAGTTGTATGCATCACAAAATGGAAGCAATAAAAACGTCATCTCATCCCTCAAAAAATGAGTCCCCACACAAAACCATAGCCAGAAAAAAATAATAATATGGATCTAAGAAAATTGCAACACAAAAACATGATTTTTTTCTAAAAATGCTCTTATTGTGTAAAATGTAAAAAAAATAACAAAATAGACATATTTGTTACAATTGGCTCTACAAAAATATCACATTATATACCCCATTAAGTGAACGGTGTAAAAAAAACTAAAATTATGCCAAAACAGCTTTTTTTAGTCACCTCACCTCACAAAAAACTAAATATCAATCAATCAAAAAGTCGTATGTACCCCAAAATGGAAGCAATAATAACGTAACTTCATTCCGCAAAAAACAAGCCCTCACACAAGACTATAACCAGAAAAATGAGAAAAATATGGCTCTAAGAAAATGCCAACACAAAAACATGTTTTTTTTTCTAAAAATGTTTTTATTGTGTAAAAAAATAGACATATTTGGTATCGTTGCATCCATCTATAAAAATATCACATGATCTACTCCATCAAGTAAACGGTATCAAAAAAATCGAAAAAAAATTGTTTTTTTTGTGACTTCACCTCCCAAAAAATGACATAAAATGCAAACAGAAAGTCAAATGTACCCCAAAATGGTGCCAATAAAAACTACAGCTTGTCCCGCTCAAAATAAGCCCTCATGCAGCTCATTCAACAAAAAATAAAAAAAAATTATCCCTCTTAAAAATCCTGGTAGTGAGAAAATCCATGTTAGAAAATCCAGATGCAGCTCCCTGCCTTCTGAGCCCTGGCGTATCCCCAAATAACAGTTGACGACCAGAACTGGGGAGTTACTATATTCAGGAGAAAGTGGGTAGCAAATTGTCGGGGGATATTCTCCTGTTATCTTTCGTGAAAAAGAAAGTTTGGGCCTAAAGCACCATTTTCTTGTAAAATAAAAAAATTAAATTTTTCATTTTCACACTCAAGTATTAAAAATTCTATGAAACACCTGTTGAGTGAAGTGCTCGCTACATCCCTTAAAAATTCCTTGGGTGGTGTAGTTTACAAAATGTGGTCACTTTTTGGGGGTTTTGAATGTGGGGGAACCTCAGGGTCTCTTCAAATGCAACATGGTGCTCAAACACCATTTCGGCACAATCTGTCCTCCAAAAACCATATGGCGCTCCTTGCCTTCTGTGCACTGTAGTGTTCCCAAACAGCGGTATACGACCACATATGTGGTGTTTGTGCAGAATCAGGGTAAGAAATATTGAGGTGTTTAGTTGTTAACCCTTGCTGTCAGGAGCGTAGCTAACGGCTCATGGGCCCTGGGGCAAGAGTTCAGCTTGGGCCCCCTTCCCTCAGTGCTTTGCGTGTCTTCTTATGTGGCACAAGGGTCTTTGGGCCCCCTCAGGCTCCTGGGCCCGATAGCGACTGCTACCTCTGCACCCCCTATAGCTACGCCTATGCTTGCTGTGTTCCAGGAAAAAAAAACATTTTAAATGAAAAATCTGCAAAAAAAAGTGAAATTCTTAAATTTCACCTCTATTTTGCTTTAATTCCTATGGAATACCTAAAGGATTAAAAACTTTGGTTTTCACGCATCACTTGTGGGTTGTGCGAAAATCGCAGCATTTTCTATATTCTGCGATTTTCATGCAATGCTGGCCCCATAGAAGTGAATGGGGCTGCATGAAAATCGCATTCGCAAGCAAGTGCGGATGCGATACGTTTTTCACGGATGGTTGCTAACAGATTTTGTTTGTAAATATTCATTTTTTTATCACACACGTGCAAAACACATTAAATAGCATTGTACCCATGCGATAAAAACTGAATAAGCACAATAATTTGACTGGTAACATAATAACATAGTTTATAAGGCTGAAAAAAGACATCTTGCAATTTAGTTCAGCCTGTTATCCTGCAAGTTGATCCAGTGGAAGACAAAAAAAAAACTGTGAGGTAGAAGCCAAGTTTCTTCACTTTAGTGAACTCACCATCACCACCTCCTCAGACAGAGAGTTTCATAGTCTCACTGCTCTTACCGTAAAGAATCCCCTTCTATGTTTGAGTACAAACCTTCTTTCCTCCAGACGCAGAGGATGTCCCCTCATCATTTTGTGACAGGCGCCTGGAGAGCTCCCTTCAATGACACACGCACACACAGGTGATCTTAGAAAGCAACTCTATCTTTATCTTTGTTATTCCAGCTTTTATACATGCACACTGACATACAGGAACAGGTGTGGTTTACATATACAATGTTGCTGAGTACAAGCAATTCCCTATATAGAGGCAAATGTAAATACATTTTCCCTTGGAACTGTTTGACGTCCTTCTTGACCAATTTGTCCTTGCTACAGATCATATAGCAGTTCTTTATTTAACTCTTCACTACATATCATATGGCTTGCTTGATTTAACCCTTCAATCCCCTCTTAAATCATGAATATGACTTATCTTCTTTCTCTCATAAAGAGGTAAGTAGCATATGGGTGTCCAGGATCTGTGCGTTTTGGACACATTGCACAAAAAATCTGTATGAGTGAAGGGATACATTGAATACAACAACATATGATAATCAAGGAAGCAATTATGATTATAAAGCTGATAAATAATGTCCTTAACCAACTTAAATCTGGCAGCCAGCTCAATAACCAGTCCCACCAAGAGGATGAATCAATATCCTTCTTGATATTATTGGCAATTTCATTTAACGCTTGAATATGGGACTGGATTGATCTGGAATGGTCAGATAAATTAAAGCAACAAATTCTTTTAAAATCTTGACATCCTATATTATGTTTAAGTAACAGTTAATCTACAGCAAATCTAGTTTCTAGCACTGCTCCTCTTACTCCTTGTAGATCTAAAAGTATGTCTGATAAGGCACCAGAGGTATGATTCAGAGATTTAGCCAAGGCACATGCAATAGAATTTATAGAACGAGCATTATATATAGCCAGTCTGGGCACTCCTAATATAGAGGTGCCCAAACTTGTATATTCTGCACGGCTGGGAAGGGTTAAAGTAGAGTCACAGTCTTCTGATAAAGTCTTGCAAACCGATCTGCGAGCTCTTCTGATATGGGGTTGACTAGGAAGGGCCAAAGTCAGCCTGGATAACGCACAGGGACCTCCAATAACATTATTAGGAATGTAATTGTAAGTGCTGTTTCCACAAGGCTAAAACCATCCCTTAGGGAGCATTATATTATAGATAAAACTGGGAGTGACGCTAGTGAAGGACGGACGCTTGCCGGCTCTGCTCTTGCCTTTATAGCCTCTTTACCTCCTAATATCGCTCAACCCTCAACTCGACAGCGCTGATTTCGCCTGGCAACCCCTTCTACACATCTAGAGGTGCCTCTGGTACTGTTTGGTGGCCCACCGCCAGTTTTTTCTTGTTGCGGCCTACTGCCTCTGGAGCTCGGTGAAGACCGCAGACTGTAGTTCCGGCCGCGCCGCCAAACGCATGTCTGCAAGTTGGTGTGGCCCCAGCTCTGACCGGACGGGATCTCAAGCTCTAACCTCGACTCACCTTTGCTACACAGCTGTCTCTGGGGACTCCCTCTTCTTGCGGAAAGACCGCGGTCAGTACCCTTTAGGCTGAAGGGGTCTCGATCATCCCGCCATATCGTTTCATACAGACGCGCTCCCTGTGTGCCGTATTGAGGTGAGGCCTGTGTCTCCCACTCCCTCTCTGCAGGGCAGACTACTACAGCAGCTGCAAACCACAGTGCCAAGTCCGAGGCCTACTCAGGTCATTAACCCCCACCACCCACACTTTATTAGTGGGCTTTCTATTGGGAGCCTGGGATCTCCAATCTTTCTGGACTAGCACCCGGTCTGGTCCGCCATCTTATCTTGCTGTTCAAGTTTTGGGAGCAGTTAGACTCCAATTTTTTGGGACTGGCCTGTTTGCTGGCCTGCGTGCATGTTTTCCATAAGTTATACGTCACCCAGCACGTGTAAAATACAGTGTGTGCGACAAGTACCTCATATAGCAGCCTTTTCAGTTCCTGTTCAATGACAACAGCTCTTCTATCCATGTAACAATATATCTTTGGAGAAAAGGAGAACCCCCCTACCCTGAATCTATGTCTACAAGCAACACCTCTTCCCTCAACACTATGGTTAAAATTGGGAAACCTGACGGCTCCACTACTCCCAAACTGAAAAAGACCCAACGCAACATGGAGAAATTCCTGCGGAAAAAGTCGCCTCATGCCAAACATGATTTTCCGCCCCCCTCAGCAACTTCTCGTTCACAAGCTCCCTGAAAGCTTGGACCGGTCCCAAGCTAAGGATGTCCAACTAATTACCTCGCAGAAATCTTTTCAAAGAATAATTGAAACTGCCCTACAACCTGTTTTATCAGAATTATCGGTTATTAAAAGTGAACTGAGAGACATTGGGGGCAGAGTTGATACGCTGGAAGATCGCCAAGCTGCATTGATAGCCTATGGAGAGGCAACGACTGAAACTTTTCACACCGTCCAAGCCAGAATGAGTAACCTCTTGGCATATATTGAAGACCAGGATAATAGAGGACGCAGAAACAACTTACGCATTAAAGGAGTTCCTGAGTCTCAGACGGACGCTTCAGTCATGGACGTCACATATTCCATTCTACGTCCTTTACTCGATCCTGACTTGGCGTCCACACTAACACTTGAAAGGGCTCATAGAGCGTTGCGGAATAGGCCGAAAGATGGAGAGCCCCCCAGGGACATAATATGTAAAACCCTACTCTCTACTCACAGGGATGCAATTCTCAAAACAGCAAGAGAGAAAGGGGAAATAATGTATGATGGTGCCCGGATATCTCTCTTCCAAGACCTCTCTCCGGTTACTTTGAACAAGCGGAGACAACTTAAGCCAGTCACGGAAGCCTTGAAATCCAAAGGGATCAGATATAGGTGGCTTTTTCCATTCGGACTTTCCTTTAATCTCCAGGGATCCACTAAAATTGTAAGGAGGCCGGACGACCTCACTCCTCTATGTGACGCCATTGGTCTGCTGCCCTCGGCGATTCCTTCCTGGTTGCAGATCACAGACATGACAGACTTGCCCGCTCTGCCTGAGGTTGTGTCGTGGAAACCCGTCAGAGGACGCCAGTCAAGAAGAAGACTTCACACTCCAGAAGATTGACTGTAACATTTTTGTTCATTCCTATTAGTAGACCTACACTCAATTCATTTTTATATAGGGGATGGGATCTGCTGAATGGGCCTGTTAGCCCTCCATGTTCTGTGTAGTTCGGTCCCCCGGTCCATCTCAGTTCTGATTGATAATCGCTGTGTACTAGGCTTGTATAGCCTTATATGAGATTGGAGTGAGGCCCGTCGACACAGCACAGTTAATGGTTCAGTTAGATATTTCGGGTTTGCTTAACCTTTATTGCCTTATAGAGGTTCTCCTCAGACTCCTATCAGTTTTGATTCACTCAAATTGAATTACTGTGCTCTAACCTCTGTTTTATTTGATAGTTTTGTTGTTCTGATTGTTTGCCTATTTTATCTAGTATGGCTGAAATTACAGTAGTCACATGGAACGTCCGGGGCATGAACTCTCCACAGAAAAGGTCGAGAATATTCCAACATCTTAGGTCTCTTCACGCTGATGTCTCAATCTTACAAGAAACGCATTTTAAAAGCGGTAAGATCCCCAATTTACCACACTCACACTTCTCCCACTGGTATCATTCTAGCCATGCGTCCTCTAGATCCAAGGGAGTCAGCATCGCCATTCATAAGAATGTTCCATTCACTCTTTTGAATAGCATGGTGGATCCTGATGGTAGGTTCCTCTTTCTGAAAGGACTGATAGCTAACTCCCCTGTTACAATAGCTGGCATATATGCTCCAAATTCTGGACAAGTCCCGTGGCTTATCAGTATACTAGAGAAGTTACACTCCTTTGGAGAAGGCCTTCTCATTTTAGGTAGCGACATGAATGTTGCTCTAGAACCTCTATTGGACTCTACATCCAAAACTCCCCCTATTTCTCGCACACAACTCAGGGCACTTAAGAAAAAGCTAGTTAGCTTAAACTTGACGGATACTTGGAGGGTCTCCCATCCTCAGGATAAAGACTATACTTATTACTCAGAGGCCCACAGGTCCTATCAGAGAATTGATTATCTATTCCTACAGACACATAGGCTTCCCTTGCTGAGACGTTCTTATATAGGGAATATTGGAATTTCTGATCACGCTCCTGTTGCCCTTTCATTGGTCATTGAATCTTTACCCAAAAGATCTTACACATGGAAATTCAATGAATCGTTACTGAAATCACCCAACCATATGTCCAAAATAAAAGAGATTTTAACACACTACTTCAAGGAAAATTCCCCTCTAGACACCCCTCCGCCGATGGTATGGGAGGCGCATAAATCTGTAGTCCGGGGGGAACTGATAGCTCTGGGCTCTTATATTAAAAAACAACGGCAAAAACAGATTGACGATCTCCTACAATCTATTACTGACTTAGAGTTGAGACATAAATCTTCTTTCTCCATAGAGATTCTGGCAGACCTTACTAAACAGAGTGAGAAGCTTAATCAGTTGTTGAACTTCAAAGCCTCGAAGGCTTACCTCCATGCTAAACATAAGGTTTATATGCACGGCAATAGAGGTTCTAGATTAATGGCCACTATGGCTAAACGTAGGAGGGAGCACCTGTTTATTAAAGAAATAGAGATGCCCGATGGAAGTGTTTCATCAAATATCAAAGACATAGCTACTCGATTTGTAAGCTTTTATTCCTCCCTTTACAACCTACGTCCCCATGAAAATTCCCAGATTAGACTAGACAGGCAAACACTGATTGACCAATTTCTAGACTCAATTCAACTCCCATTGATCCCCTCTACCCAACGCACGGTATTGGCAGCCCCTTTCACGATCCAGGAACTCCAATCGGCGTTGAAATGCTCCCCTCCTCATAAAAGCCCTGGCCCTGATGGCCTTCCAATTTCGTACTATAGGTCCTTCTCAGAAATTCTCCTTCCCCAACTTCTCTTGTCCTTTAACTCCGCTGCAGCTCATAAAAACTTCCCGATGCAAACTTTAGAAGCCCACATCACGGTGCTTCCGAAAGATGGGAAAGACCCTAAGCTTTGTAGCAGTTACAGGCCCATCTCTCTGCTCAATGCTGATATTAAACTTTATGCCTAAATGATAGCGAACCGAATCCAGACTTTTCTTCCTTCTCTGGTCACCAATGAGCAAGTTGGCTTTGTTAAAGGACGAGAAGGAAAAGATAACACTCTTCGCCTCCTACATCTGATACAATACGCGAGGGGGAGACGGGTCCCCATGGCTCTCCTGTCTACTGATGCTGAAAAAGCATTCGACAGGATAGACTGGTTATTTATGAGAAGTGTCCTGGTCAAGTTCGGATTTCCAGACCAAATTATATCGGCTGTGCTTGCCTTATACACAAACCCCTTTGCTTCCATACGCTTGAACGGCACCCTCTCCTCTTCTTTCAGTATCTATAATGGCACGAGGCAGGGGTGCCCGCTCTCCCCCCTGCTGTTTGTACTAACAATGGAGACGCTCATACAGCGCATTAGGCAACACCCACAGATACAGGGGATCTGGGTGGGTGGCACTTGTAATTCCACGGCAGCTTATGCCGATGATTTACTTGTTATCACGTCTAACCCTGACATATCCTTCCCAATCCTTTCTACACTGTTCGATGAATTTATGACCCTTTCCAATTTCAAGATTAATCCTGCGAAGTCGGTGGCCATAAACATCTCCTGTCCCATACCTGGGTGTTCTAATCTCTCCCTCTCCTAACAACTGGTACTCGCTGAATTATATCCCGCTTCTCTCTCAACTCCGCACCGAGATTGCTTCTTGGAAGATTCCATATATCTCTTGGATAGGGAGGGTTAACCTCCTAAAAATGATGATAGTGCCCAAAATATTATATCTTCTTCAGACCCTTCCCATTTACCTGCCACGAGTTTTCTTCTGTTCGCTGCGCTCCATGTTTTTGGGGTATATATGGGGCGGGAAAATGTGTAGAGTTGCACATACTGTTATGACCAGACCCAAGGACAAAGGTGGGATTGGTTTGCCCGATATAGAACATTTGTACAAGGCAATCCAGATGTCCAGGATTGTAGACTGGTGCGGGTCCCCTCCCTCCAAGAGATATGTTCGAATTGAGGAAGAATCAGCAGGTTTTTCTTTGACTCAGGCCTTGGTTGGGATTGGGACTAAATTTCACCTTCCTGCCGCTACCCCAATTTTGACTAAAGCGCCTCTTCAGGTTTGGTCCACTGTTCATGATATGAAGGATATCTGGCGCCATCCCTCCCCCTTGCTCACCTTAGGCGACCTGCTTAGCCTGTCTGACCCTTTTAGTTCTGCATGGCTAGACAAGCAAAGAGCATTGAAGAAGTACAAAGTTGGTGATGTCACAGTAGAGTGTGCATTCCCTGATTTTGAGTCTCTTCGGTCTCGTATCACGGAGTACCGCCTAGATTTGATGACATACCATAAACTTTTACGGGGCTACAAAAGCATTGAATCCCCACAAAACATGGTTAGGGAGCTTCTAGGCTTTAAAAAGCTGGCGGCCATGTCCGCATCTCAGCCTAAAATTGTCTCTAAGCTATGCAGACTGATTGGTACATCAGGTACGGAGTCAGCCCCAACTTACATACATGCATGGGAGAAGGAACTTAACATGATATTCTCTGCAGATCAAACAACCGAGATTCTCAAACAGGCTTGCGGACCATCTAGATGTGTCACATTGCAAGAGACGTCATACAAATTGGTGAGCCGATGGTATAAGACGCCGCAGTTCCTTCATAGTATTTTTCCTGGGGTCCCTGCTACATGCTGGAGATGCTCTGGTTCTGAGGGCTTCTACTTGCACATATGGTGGGAGTGCCCCTTGCTCACAGACTTTTGGTCGAGAGTCGCAGAGATACTACTCAGGGTGTGCCCGGGGTCCCCACAGCTCACTCCGTTAATGCTTTTTTAAGCAAACGTTTAACATTAGCCTATGGAGGTATATGATCCTCACGGCAAAGAGTATGATACCATTATACTGGAAACAGACCAACCCCCCTCCGCTCTCCCATTGGTTAGCTAAAACGTCACAGCTTGCTACTATGGAGAGTATGTGTATGCACTCTATCAAATCTCAAGTTAGATTTAATAGAATTTGGCGCCCCTGGCTGGACTATTTTAACAGCTTGGAAATGCACCAAACCGTTCAAAGTGGAGAAGATAGACCTTAGATGCCTTAGTTGTTGGCCCTCCCCGGACGTTCCAATTGACATCTTTAAAGTGGACGTTTTCACTTCTCTTTCTAAATATGTATTGCTAATTCACTTTATATTTGTTAAAGCTTGTACCCTGCGGTTCCATGTCTAGGACTGCATAATAGGGAGCCTTTAGACTACTGTAATCTATTGAACACTGCTAATGTAACCTTTCCTTGATATGTTGTATTACATTACTTGTTGTGATTACCATACTGATCATTTGTATACTGTCAGTATATATGGTATTTTTGATGCTTGTCATTCTAAATAAAGAATATATAAAAAAAAAAAAAAACTGGGAGTCACAATGGTCTTATTACAACTCATGGAATTATTTAAAGAGCTAGCAAGCCTACTATTATGTTTACAGGTATATAATCATATACACTATTCTTAGGTAATCCGCTCCTTATGTCTCTATTATCACAATATAAAGTCATATCCTGGGAAAAGGTAAAACAGGTCTCTGCTGAAGTCACATTAATAGTAATTATTTTAATATTATCCCTGCTATTTCCTAATTTCTGACACTCCCCACAGAAGTCATACAAGGGAATAGCCCTCGACCAGACTCCAAGGAGGGATTCGCGGGTGTAGGCACAGCAATAACACATGTTTGTATAAGATCTGTGGGCTTCGCAAGTCTTTAAGGCACAATGAACTAACATTTAGGGCATCTGCCATCCTGACTATACTATTCTGTTCAGAATAAAAGGAGCCGGGAGCAAAAGATCTTGCTCCTGAGCTCTTTTATGTATCGACTGATTATTTGGTGCACCACAGAAGAAACTCAGCTCCTCTGGGTGATAAATACATGTAGTAATAAGCCAGACTGGCAAGGAAACACAAAGATTAATAATTATTAGCAGACAAACAAATCTCCCAGAATATTGTGGGGTCATCCTCTTCAGCCTGTGGCAAGGCATTCTTCAGGAAAACTTCTTCTGAGCTCCCCTCTTTGTTCAGGGCTTTAACACCTGCTTCACCCTCTTTTTCTTTGTCTGTCACCGGAGAAGCCTCAGGGACCCTTTTCACTCTGCTAGCGTGAATACAGATTGGAGCCTTTTCTGTGAGAATCGCTGTTCTGGTAACTGCTACCACTCGGGTGGGTGGTCCAAACGGGAACTCGTCTGTTTCCATCCTTTTGCCAGGCGCTGGCTGGGCTATCACCACATCTCCTGGTCGGAAAGGATGCGTAGGTTCCTGTGGAGAGAAAGGAGAGGCACGAGCAACATCTCGTTCAATTTGATCTAAAGATTCTACAAGTTTCCTCACATATTCTGCCTGTACTACTTCTAGATCCCTTTTTTCTATCACGGAGGCCTTTGGACCCCAAGGGGTGGGGAAGGGTCTTCCCATTAGTACCTCAAATGGTGAGTAACCAGTATTCTTATTAGGCTGCATCCTAATTTCTGCTAGGGCTACAGGCAAGAACTTTTTCCAATTAGTGAACGTGCCTCCAGTAATTTTCCTTATTTTATCTTTAATTATCCTTTCTACTATGCTGGAACTTTCTGGGTGGTACGGGAGATGGAACTTTCATTCAATCCTAAGGGCTTTAGAAAGCTTCTTACATACCCTGGACGCAAAAGCTGGGCCATTATCTGAGTTAATTTGGACAGGACACCCCCATCTGGGGATGATCTCTTGTAACAAGATTTTCACCACAATTTGTGTGGTTTCATTGGTAGTACTTCCTGTCTTTGGGATATGGGTGAAGTCAATTTGTAAGTGAGTGAATGGTGAAGTCGGGTAAATCAGATGCTGGTGTTGGGCCTTGTTTGAATTA
Source organism: Bufotes viridis (assembly GCA_033119425.1). Taxonomy (NCBI): domain Eukaryota; kingdom Metazoa; phylum Chordata; class Amphibia; order Anura; family Bufonidae; genus Bufotes; species Bufotes viridis. Next base: position 143,514,557 of record CM065592.1, on the reverse strand, counting down.
TTTGGGTTGTTTCTGAGACATATAATACATAGTGAAACATAAGATTGTACCCTTGATCTAAGACTTGGTATAAAAAAAATCTCTCGGAATGAGGTGAGTGGTTGCCTGTGCTCCACTATGGCCAAGACCATGATATTGTGCAATTAAAATCGGGGCGCTTGCAACTGGAATACATGGTTCCCCTCTTTGCAGATAAGACCCATATCAGGGTCTTGTACAGCACCTACTGACTGCCATTCCATCTTGTCACTACTGGTAGACAAATCCTGGAGGCTTAGCAATAAATTGTCAGTAATTTCTGGAACTAGGGAGGGCATCTGAACTGTTGCTGCCTTCCTAATAGCTGCCTCTTTCGCTGCCTGATGAGCTAGGGCATTCCCTTTAGCTATGTGCGTTTGGAGACCAGTATGTGCCTTACAATGGATAATAGCAACTGTGCTTGATAACAGGATAGCGGCCAGGAGATCATGTACTAGGGTGGAATGTGAGATTTGCTTCCCATCTGCAGCTATAAAGCCTCTTCTATGCCAGATTACCCCATGATCATGTACAACCCCAAAGGCATATTTGGAATCGGTGCATATATTTACATCTTTTCCCTCAAAAAGACAACAAGCTCTAGTGAGAGCAATCAGTTCAGCTGCTTGGGCTGACTGAAAAGGTATAGGATTTGATTCTAGAATAACATCAAGGAGATGAACCACAGCGTATCCGGCATGATAAGTGTTGTCATTAGGGCGGGAACAGGATCCATCCACAAAAATATCAGGTGCCCCTTCAATGGGTGTGGACTGTAAGTCAGGCCTAGGTGAGGTATGTTCATGTATAAGTTCAGTACATACATGGGGATGAGGCAAATCATCCTGCTCTCCCTTGTATCCAAGTAGGGCATTCAGTATAGCCATTGAACCAAATGTGGGTGCTGAGTATTTGATATGAAGTTGAGGATTAGATAACAACAAAACTTCATATCCACTCAGTCTTTGTACTGACATATGTTGAGTATGTATGTTCTTCAATAGGGCCTGAACATTGTGTGAGGTATGTAGAGTGGTGGGATGACCTAGGGTGATAGGTGTGGCCATCTCAGCGGCCATAGCGCAAGTTGCTAAACTCCTGAGACTCGCAGGCATGCCCTGAACCACCTTTGAGAAAAAAGCAACAGGGCGGTATTTGCCTCCATGGTCTTGTGCCAGGACTCCCACCATGGTTTTACAATTGTCCCTGGCAAATAAGTGAAACATCACGCCATAATCGGGTAGGCCCAAACCAGGACTTGAAACCATTGCACATTTCAAATGACTAAAAGCTTGTAACATTTCATCAGACCATTTAATGAAGTCAGGCATATCAGTGTTAGTGGCTTGTCTCAGAATATTATCATAGTAGGAACAATCAGCAATCCATTGGCGGCAGTAACCAATCATGCCAAGAAAGGTCAATATGTCTTTCTTGGTTTGTGGGCGGGGCAGACCCAGTACGGCAGTAATTCTGGCATGGCTGATTTTCCTCTCACCTTTACTGAGAACAAAGCCCAAATAATCAACACTGTTCATACACCATTGTAATTTCTTCTTAGAAACTTTGTGACCACAATCACATAACCACAGTAATAAGCTAACACAGTCTGCCTGGCAGGCCTCCCGAGTAGAACTACATATGAGGAGATCGTCCACATATTGTAGAAGGACAGAACCATGAGGGGCAGTCCAAGGGCGCAGTGTAGCTTGGAGGACAATGGAGTAGACTACTGGGGAGTCTACATAACCCTGAGGCATTCTACACCAAGTATACTGGCGAAATTTTAATGTGAAGGCAAAAAGTGGCCGTGTCTCCCCGTCCACTGGGACAGAAAAAAATGCATTTTTTAAATCAACAACAGAGAAAAACTCTGCATGGGCAGGAATAGTTCATAGCAGAGATGGTACATCTGGAACCACAGGGGCTATGGGTAGGATTTGTGCATTTACCGCTCTAAGATCCTGGACAAACCTAAAGGTATTATCAGCCTTTCTCACTATGTTAATAGGTGTATTATAGGGGGAAATAATTTCCTCAATAACCCCTGCCTCTAGAAATTCTATCAACATAGACTCAATCCCCTTTTCTTTTTCTGGGGAAAGGGGTATTGTTTAATATAAACAGGTGCAGCTCCGGGCTTAAGCCTTGCCTTATACGGTGTACAAGAGATAAGGCCAACATCTTGGTCAGTATTTGCCCAAACCTCAGGAGGAACCTGATCAAGTAACGAATCCTGAGGTTGGCATTCCAAATATAAAAAACAATTACCCTGTGGTACATGAATGGGCATAACTGAGGATGTGACATGTAGGTGTCCCGTCTTGCTAATCCCCAACTGCAATTTTAACAAAACAAACAAATCTCTCCCTAATAAATTCACAGGACAATTTGGAATGATCCTAAAACTGTGCGTGAACATTGACTGGTGTTTGTATGGATGTTGGATGGAGAGAGGAGGAGTTTTATAAGATCTGGTCAGTATCCCATTAATTCCCACAGAGGGCTTAGCATTCTCTTTTGGACCACTATAATAATCCTCACATATAGTACTGCTAGTAGCACCAGAATCTACAAGAAAAGGGAGAGATCGTCCCTCTATGGTTAACATAATCAGTGGTGATTCCTTATAGTGGTTTGTAATGAGGATGAATGCTGGGATAATGTCCCCGGGCATCCTCATTGTGATGTCTGCTGCCCCCAGGCTATGGGAAAACGAGGGGTATTATTCTGGGGCTGTGGCAGTGGTGGGGGAAGATCTCGGATCTGAGCTTGTGGATATGGTTGGGTGCCTTGGGCTTGAGTATCATTTGGGGCATGTTGCTTGAGTGGGTAAGGGCATCGACTGATCCAGTGGTCAGTCTTACCGCAATTAAAGAATCTTGCATTTCTATTATTCCCCCCTTTCCCAGAGTATTGCCCTCTACCCCTTCTTCTGCCACTTCCCTTATTGGGCTGATTTTTGGGACAATTCCTATCCTGAGTTTTGTAATGGGCCTCTTTAGGTATTACCATTGCAAAACAACCAGCCGCATCTTTCTCCATTAACTTATTTTGGAATTGATCTTTATTAAGACCAGGCCATTCGAAGATCATTTGTTTAACAGTAAGCTGGAGATATGGCTGTAGATTGGTAAGGAAAGTCTGAATGAGCATAGAATGCATATTATGAATACTCTGAATACTCATTCCTGCCTCCAGAGTCCAAACTTCATTAAATCTCTTCCAAAAGTCTATAACAGACTCTCCTGAATTTTGTTTACAGGCTACAGCAGTCGGCAATGAGGACCTAGTCTGAAAACACCTCTCCATTTCTCCCTTAATTTCTTCCCACATTGTGTTTATGCCTGCCTCAGTATTTAATTTATAATTTCCAGCCGGCGTATTCGGGGGCTCTATAATGCTTATAGAGGGAACCTTGCTCCAATCCCAGGGGGAATTGTGCCCTACTATCCCATCTATTATAAGGCACATATCCTCCTGTGTCAGACATCTCCCATTCTAAGCTCTCTTCAAATAATGAAATGTCCCAGATGAAGATGAAGAGGTTTTAGGGCAGTGTTTAATAATCTTATTAATATCATCTACTTCAATAGGTTTCTTTAACAAGGTATCCCCTACAGTCATAAAAGGAACTGTTGCTCTGGGTCACTGTCCTCAATAGTCGCCCTAGCCAGAGTGGTGGGGCGTCTTACGGTTTTCCAGGACACTCACAATAAAGTTAGTACAGTGTTCACAGTATCATTCGCTGCTTACCTTCAGCATAAAATCAAATTACTTAATGCATCATAACATAAAAGCGACAGATACAAAGCAGTAAAAATTGGCTGACAAGAAAGACCAGGGTGTAGACAATATTTGAATTCTTCCCAAAAGAATTCCTCTGTTAAATCCTTGCCTAAAGGATTACTCTATTAAATTCTTGCCTAAAGAATTTCTCTTTTAAATCCTTACCTAAAGGATTGTTGTTGTTTTAAATTCTTGCCTAAAGAATTTATCTAAGTAAAATCTATCTTCCCTAAAGATAGATGCTATTCCTTTCAGTGTGTCTAAAGTGGATTCAAAATACAAACAACAGGGAGTGTTTTTCGGAAAGCATCGGAACTTCCCTAATCCAAAAGGCAGGAAATATCCGTACTTACCGAATTCCTGTGTGTTCTATCCCGATACGAGCCCCCAGCTGAAAGGATCTTGTTTTAGCATGCACCCTGGTTTTTCTTTTGTGACAGGCGCCTGGGGAGCTTCCTTCAATGACACACGCGCACACAGGTGATCTTAGAAAGCAGCTCTATCTTTATCTTTGTTATTCCAGCTTTTATACATGCACACTGACATACAGGAACAGGTGTGGTTTACATATACAATGTTGCTGAGTACAAGCAATTCCTTATATAAAGGCAAATGTAAATACATTTTCCATTGGAACTGTCTGACATCCTTCTTGACCAATGTGTCCTTGCTACAGATCATATAGCATTTCTTTATTTAACTCTTCACTACATATCATATGGCTTGCTTTATTTAACCCTTCAATAGCTATCATCCAGCCATGTCTCAGTTATTCCCACTATATCATAGTCCTCCTCACACATCACTAATTCCAGTTCCCCAGTTTTGTTAGTCAGGCTTCTGGCATTAGTGTACATACAATTAAGAGGTTTTTGTATATTTTTAACCCTACACCTTTCCTTCTGAACTGTTTTAGTCCTTCCTTCCATTCATCCCCCAGTCCCCCCAGTTTTAAAAATATCCCATTTTGTGGCTGTATTTTTATTTTTGAGGACTTTGTCCCAGTTAGTTAGGCCGATGGCCTCTCTTAGTTGGCTGAATTTAGCTTTTTTGAAGTTTGGTATTTTTGTTCCTCACTGGAGAAACATTCTTTTAAAGGGTTTCTGAAAAACACTTTTCACAATTAAACAAGCTGACATTATACATGTCCAAATGTCACCTAAATTTAACTTTGCTATTCTTTTTTTTTCAGTGTGCCCGTTTTTGTGCAATTATAACTTTTATTATATGCTAAGGTCATCTGTTATTCTGTCTGCTTTAATTTTTCCAATTTTTCTTATTTTTTCAAACATTATGAGTAAAGGTAAGTGAATTTCTTGAAATTCATTTCTGCTCTGATTCTAACAAATCATTTGGGGGATTTGATTTGGGTACAAATAAATTCTACCTGAATCAAAAGTGCTTAGATTGCCCTGAAAAGTTGTGTATGAAAATCTGAGGTCTCCTAGGATTGTATCCAACTCCTTTCAAATCTTTAACACATTAGTACTGTCAAAATAAAATATATAAGTTTGGGTAAATGCATTGCAGTCGGTAGTAACAGACTGTCTGAAAATGTACTACACTGTTGGATTGTATTTTTTAAGGGAATCTGTCAGTAGATTTGTACCTAAGAAACTGGGTGAACCTGAAGTAATCTGTTTTGATCCCACAGATTTTAATTGCTCTAGTTGCCAGTGAACTGCTCAACAGACTTTAACTTTTAGTCACTATTATTACCAGCACATAGAGACTGTCTTTTGCACTGTTATACTTATTTTGTTGCAAGTTTGCTGAAAAGAAGTATAACTGAGTTTAAAGGCCCCTTTAAATGGCCCGAAGTAGCACACAATTGTCGGGAAGGAAGTGTACCTTTTGACAATAGTTTGCTCATCAGTGGAGGTTACTGCTGCATTTACATGCAGTGACGTAGTATGGGAAGGAGTGATCGCTAATGCCATCACTTGTACCCATACAGAATCATTGTTTGCCCGCAGAGGAGTGCTGTATAGACAGCATGATCTGCTGCCGGCAAACAATGATTTAGTTGACAGCATGAAAGATCCTATTACCTGATGAACGAGCGTTTTGATCGTTCATCAAGTAATTGGCGCCACCTTTAGACTGTCTGTCTGTCTGCATGAACCCTGGTTAATTATAATCTGCCCAAACATCACACAGTGTAATACAGTAACTGTCAACATTTTTTGCAGGCCCATGGCATAAATGTGCAAAAAAAGAAAACTGGACGCCGGACAAAAATACTGTTGTGTGCATGAGGCCTTTTAAAAATGTATACCAACATATACTTGCCTGGCAGATGCCAGAAAAACTTTTTGTGTCCTTCATAGGATAAATTGGGACCTATGGATACATTTGGCATATGCGCTGGAAGCTTTCAGGACAAAGAACGTAGGGGACAAGTGCTATGGGATCAGTGCTTAATAAAAGAAAAACTGCTACTTTGTAGATCTTGGTTTCTGAGACTTTTAAAAGTTTTATATTTGTATAGCTGCTCATAGAATTCACATTCACCTATGTGCCATTGCTATTTTTTTACCTTGACAAGTGTTTCAGGTCTTCTTCTAACAAAAGAGTTTAGCAGCACAACAAGGAAATGAGTCAGCTTCTACGGATTCTAGAGAATATCTGAAAGACATTTCGTTTTGCATGGTTGGTCTTTACACAGAGAGATAATACAATGTTATAAATCTTACAATGCTCTTACAGTTAGCCTTTTGATTTAGTCAGCTTCTTGCAGATTTTCATCGTCATTTGTAGAAAAGTGTATTAGGCATTTTCATTAGTGTTGAGGGAATTGAGCTTCGGATCTTTGATCCAAAGTCGATTTGGTCAAACACTTTGATTTTAATGCTGTCTCTGTACAGCATTAAAATGTATAGGCTTCATGGAGCCAAACTTGTTTCACCAGAAGTTGCGCATCTTTAAAAACATTTAAAGGGTCTCTGTCACCTGAAAAATGGGTATTAAGCTGGCTGACATTAGCGATGTGCTAATGTCAGCTGAACATAACTATATAAGTGCCATCTCACTGCCTGCCGTGATTATTGAGAAAAACAAACTTTTAAAATATGCTAATTAGCCTCTAGGAGCAGGGGAGCGTTGATTGATAGGGCCAGGCAGCGTTCACCTCCTCCTGCCGGCCCTGTGCGCTGGGGACATCTCGCGCCATTCAATATTCGGTGAAGGCGCAGTGAGGAAGCTGGCATAGTAATCTGTAGAATAATGTATTAGGCATAATTAGTCAATTGCTATGCTGTATATATAGTTATTTCACATGAAAATAACATAAAAGGTATGTTTTACTGTCGGTGTGCTGAAGCGATCTTAAAAGCTATACGTTGACCTAGCATATTCTAAAAGTCATAGCATAGCTGCCAACTATCCCAAAATTGCAGGGACTTTCCCTGATTTTCAGATACAGTCCTGGCAAATATGGGCTGTCCTGGGCCAAAAATGGGCAAGGCAAAAACCCTGCCCCTAAGTGGGCAAATGCAGGTGGGGTTAGGACATCCCCAGGGGCAGGGATTTGGATGCCCGATTTCACCAAAATAAAGATTAGTAAGTATGTCATAGGCATACCAATGCACACTGCACTGTTGCTGACACTATTAGCCTGGGTGAGTGATCTGCATCATCTCTGATTCTAATCTGCAGCAGAAAAAAATGCACCAAACCTTCATAGCTTCAAAATGTACTTATCTTCCGAGGTGGCAGATTTTGTTGCAGAAAAATCTATAACAGCAAATTTGCAGCTAAAAGAGCCTAAAACAGCTATTCCACCAGGAACTGCGCTTTAAAAGAAGTCCATAGCGCATATTTTTTTTTACTAATTAAAACCAGATACTGATAAATATTCTTCTTTCCTAATCTGTCTTTATTTTCCATTCATGATTATGCAAAAAGCCACCTTTCCTGATCTGCTAACAGCATTCAAAGATACAGTGGGGTAGATGTATCAAAATTGGTGTAAAACTCCACTGGAAAATGAAAGGTAAAATCTTATTGGTGTTATGGGTAACTAAGCCAGTACCTGTAGTCTGGAGATGCCCCATTGATTCTATAGTAGAGTTCTGTTAGAATGCTTTGTGACATGTAAAGGAGAGTTTGAGGATTGGGGGAAGGGGTTGTGAGCTGCGTCCCTCACCTACCGTGAATGGTGGATCCCTTGTTACCTATATGTGGAGGTTTCCAAATATGAAAACAATGCTTAACATAAAAACTTGCTTATTTTCTGACTGCACATTCTCTTTATGGCTTTTTTCATATGTTCATAATAAAGGTGCTGCATAATCAGCACTAGTGTTCAGTGAAGTGAAGCATTCAAAGCTGAATTCAGTCCGAAGTTCAGGAAAATTTTGATTTGCAACGAATCAGAATTTCCTCGCTCTTTGTGTTAACGTGTTACAAAGGTAAACTAAGTGTAGAGTAGACAAGCCTGAGAACGCAAAATCACCCAATCCACAGATAGCCGTCCCCTGTGATGTCACAGCCCTATAAAACCCTCATCCCGCACAGTCTCTGCCATTGGCTCTCCTGTGAGCTGAGCATAGGAAGAGACGTGGCAAGCGGTCATGTGCTAGGGACAGTGTTGCTGAAAACGATTAATAAAATAATTCAATACCAATAAGATAGAAGCCTTTATTATTCCAGTGCCCAGCGTGCTAACCAATACCATCCAGTCTGCCCCCCACGGATTCTCAATAGGGTTTAGGTCCAGCACCTTTACACTCAATTTCTTTAGCAAGGCAGTGATCGTCTTGGAGGTGTTTGGGGTCGTTATCATGTTGGAATACTGCGCTGCAGCCCAGTCTCTGAAAGGAGGGGATCATACTCTACTTCAGTATGTCACAGTGCATGTTGGCATTCATGTAACTCCCCACAGCCAGCAGCCCTCATGCAGCACCAAACAATGACACTCACACCACCATGCTGACTGTAGGCTAGACACACTTGTACTTCTCACCTGCTTGCCGCCACACATACTTGACACCTTCTGAACCAAATAAGTTTATCTTGGTCTCATCAGATTACAGGACATGCTTCCAGTAATCCATGTCTTTAGTCTGCTTGTCTTCAGCAAACTGTTTGCGGGCTTTCTTGTACATCATCTTTAGAAGAGGCTTCCTTCTGGTAATGATAGCAATGCAGACCAATTTGATGCAGTGTGCAGCATATGGTCTGAGCACTGACAGGCTGACTCCCCCACCCCTTTAACCTCCACAGCAATGCTGGCAGCACTCATGCGTCTATTTTGAAAAGACAACCTCTGGATATTACAATGAGCATGTGCACTCAACTTCTTTGGTCGACCATGGCGAGGCCTGTTCTGATTGGAACCTGTCTTGTTAAACCGCTGTATGGTCTTGGCCACCATGCTTCAGCTCAGTTTCAGGATATTGGCATCCTCTTATAGTCTAGGTCATCTGTATGTAGAGCAACAATTCTTTTTTTCAGATACTCAGAGAGTTCTTTGCCATGAGGAGCTATGTTGAACTTCCAGTGACCAGTATGAGAGAGTGTAAGAGCGATAACACCAAATTTAACACACTTGCTCCTCATTCACACCTGGGATCTTGTAACATTAAAGAGTCACATGACACCAGGGAGGAAAAAAATGGCTAATTGGGCACAATTTGGCCATTTCACTTAGGGGTGTACTCACTTTTGTTGCCAGTGGTTTAGACATCAATGGCTGTATTTTGAGTTTTTTTGAGGGCACACCAAATTCACACTGTTATAAAAGATGTACACTGACTACTTTACATTGTATCAAAGTGTCATATCTTCAGTGTTGTCCCATGAAAAGATAAAATAAAATATTTACAAAAATGCGAGGGGTGTACTCACTTTTTTGAAATAATGGATATCTTGGCTACCGTTTGTACTGCCGCCATATATTCCTGAATATTGACATTATATATATCTGTTGTTGGTTTTTTAATCAAATAATAAAGCTTTGAAATGTTATTGCGTGTCCCTATATGGTTATTTGGTAGTCACGCATTGTACTATGATTGAGTTGCATTTTTATTACTATGAGTGGGGAAAAGTTGCATATTGCTGACCACTACATGGTCATGGCGTGCTGTGGGGGGGGGGGGGGTCAGGTGACTGTAGCACGGGCCCTGAGAAGAGAAGACAGCCAGGACAGGAAGAGTGGCAATAAGAGAGGTAAGTTACTTTATTATTTTACAGTCTGATCTGAGGTCTGATATGGAGGTCTAATGGGGGTCTGATTGGGGGTCTGGAGGTCTAATGGAGGTCTGATTGGGGGTCTGGAGGTCTGACTGGGGGGTATGGAGGTTTAATGGGGGTCTGATTGGGGGTCTGGAGGTCTGACTGGGGGGTCTGAAGGTCTAATGGGGGTCATATATGGGGGTCTGGAGGTCTAATGGGGGGCTGGAGATCTAGTGGGAGTCTGGAGGTCTAATGGGGGTCTGGAGATCTGGTATGGGGGTCTGGTCTGAGGTCTCCGATATGTGGGTCTGGATGTCTAATGGGGGTCTTATATGGGGGTCTCATCTGAGGCCTGATATTGGGTCGGGGTCTTATATGGAGGTGTAATGGGGGTCTGATCTGAGGTTTAAAACTGGGGTCTTATATGGGGTCTGACATAGAGGTCTAAAGGGGGTTTGGTCTGAGATTAGGGGATCTCATTTAGGGTTTTATATGGGTGTCTGATCTGAAAGAAAGGTGGTTTGTTTTATTACTAGTGCACAATATAAAGGGGTGTTTTTGTACTACCCCACTATCTGTGTGGTACCAGTATTTTCAGGAGGACTGTTTCTGCAGGAAAGCATTGGGGAGCACAGTGGACAAAGTATTGAGGGTCGCAGGATGGTGTGTTGAGAAGGTGGGAGGATGATGGAATAGTAGGAAAGTAAGATGTCTGTTTGTTAAACTCTGCAGAGACGAGGCACAGATGAAAGAAGTCACCATGGTGGTCTGTTCTAACAGGAAAAGAAGAGGAAAGAGAATATCTACATCAGAAAAGAGAAGTCACTGGATGTAAGAGGTATGTGGAGCTGTATGACCCTGTATGTTCTGTAGCTCTGTATGTAATGTTTTCCAAGTATGCCTTCTCTGCTCTGTTTACCTGCTCATCACTGCAAAAGCTACGTCGAGCTGGTGAACAGAACATAGAAAGCAGCTCTCATATGAGCGCTGCCTCTCTTCAAACAGCTGGGGGCTGGGGGAACAGAGGGCATTACTACTATAGAGGGGGCACAGAGGGCATTACTAATATGAAGGGGGCACAATGGGCATTTCTACTATGGAGGGGGCACAGAGCCAGAGGGCATTACTACAATGAAGGGGGCACAGTGGGCATTATTACTGTGAAGGGGGCACAGTGGGCATTAGTACTGTAAAGGGGACACAAAGGGCATTATTACTGTGAAGGTGGCACGAAGAGGATTTATACTATAGAGGGGGCACAGAGAGCATTACTAGCACAGTGGGCATTACTACTATTAAAGGGGCACAATGGGCATTATTACTGTGAAGGGGGACAATGGGCATTTTTACTATGAAGGGGACACAGTGGGCATTATTACTATAAAGGGTGCACCATGGGAATAATTACTATGAAGGAGACACAATGGGGATTATTACTGTAAAGGGGGCACAAAGAGGGCATTACTAATATGAAGGGGGCCCAATGGGCATTTCTACTATGGCGGGGGCACAGAGCCAGAGGGCATTACTACAATGAAGGGAGCACAATGGGCATTATTACTGTGAAGAGGCCACAATGGGGATTTCTACTATGGAGGGGGCACAGAGGGCATTACTACTATTAAGGGGGCACAATGGGAATTATTCCTGTGAATTTGCTGTGGGGCCCAGTCAGTTATAGCTTATGAGGGCCCCTTACACAGTATATTGACCATCAGTGACCCCCATACAGTGTAGCCCACTGGGGCTCCTTATTCTGAATGGGAGGCGACTGGGGGGTCGTTATTCTGAATGGATAGCCACTGTGGGGTCATTATACTGAGTGGGGGGCCCACTGAGATTCATCGCCCAAGGGGCCACATGAACCTGGAGCCGGCCCTGATGACCATCTTCATCTTTTACTGGCTTTACATCTTCCAAATCATCCTTCAAAGTCTCCATGTCCTAGAAAAGTCAGCAAGTTGCAGAGAGTGTAAGAGCTGAATGTTCCTGATGACATAATCTCTTGTATATAAGATGATGGTGAAAAGGAGGAAAAGCAGATGACAGAAGAACGGTGTTCCTCTGTAGGGCAGGAGTTGGAGAAGTCAGTATGCCAGCATATTGTGCCCCCTCTTAACCAGTCAAACCCCATACCAGCAACAGCCCCTGTTTAAAGGTGCCGCTGTCACGGCTGTATGTGAGCAACCAGAGCATACACAGTGAGTTAGCTACTGACCGGACCCAAACTAGGGAACATAAAGGGTGACCCCTGTCAGACCCTAAAAGCTCTCCCTATGCTGCTAAGCCCATGTCCAGATCCAGATGGTGGATCGAGACATGCCCGCGTACCTAAGGCTGATGACCACTGTAACCCCTACAGTAGTGGAAGGGGCACGGCCACCGGTGCCCTGCTCAGTATATGGACGGAACCGGGGTCGCCTCGGATCCAGTCAGCAAAACAAACAGAAACACACAATGTCTGCACACTTAACTGAAGGAGCTGCAGCAGCAGTGAAAACAGATCCAAAGTCAGCAGACAATGTCCGAAGTACTTGCTTCAGCAGAACCCAGGTCCAGAAAAGATATCACACCAGTGAAGATACTCAAGCGAGAGATACAGGTCAAATGAAGTAGTATAATCCGCACCGTACAAAGGAAGAGAGGTGATTTAAAGGCAGAGCAATCAAACACAGGAGGGACAGCTGGGAGGAAGGAAACAGAAAGTAAAGACCTCATCACAGGGGCGGAGAAACAGAGCTGTGGGAACGTCTCAAAGCTCTAGTAGTTACATCATCACAGGGGTGGAGAAACAGAGCTGTGAGACGTCTCAAAGCTCTGGTAGTGACAGTACCCCCCTCTACGGGTGGACTCCGGACACCCAGGACCCACCTTCTCAGGATGAGCCCTATGAAAAGTCCTGATGAGGCGAGTGGCTTTAATGTCCGACACGGAACCCACATCCTCTCCTCAGGACCATAACCTTTCCAATGAGCGAGGTACTGAAGAGAACCGCGGACAATGCGAGAGTCCACAATTCTGGAAACCTCAAACTCCAGATTGCCATCAGCCAAAATCGGAGGAGGAGGCAAAGAGGAGGGTACCGTGGGCTGGACATATGGTTTTAAGAGAGATCTGTGAAATACATTATGTATCTTCCAAACCCGTGGAAGATCAAGACGGAAGGCAACAGGATTGATGACTGACAAGATTTTATAAGGCCCAATAAACTTGGGACCCAATTTCCAGGAGGGAACCTTCAGTTTAATATTTCTTGTAGACAACCACACCCAGATCACCCACATTCAGGTCCGGACCAGGCACACGTCTCTTATCAGCCACACGCTTATATTTCTCACTCATCTTTCTTAGATTAGTCTGAATCTTTTGCCAAATGGTAGACAAAGACGAGGAAAATCTCTCCTCCTCAGGCAAACCAGAAGGAGCCCCTCCGAGAATGTCCCAAACTGCGGATGGAACCCATATGCACCAAAGAATGGTGACTTATCAGAAGATTCCTGGCTGACGGTTGTTCAGAGCAAACTCAGCAAGAGGGAGAAACGAACACCAATCCTCCTGGTTCTCTGCAACAAAACAAGCGCAAATATGTCTCCAGATTCTGATTGACGCGTTCAGTCTGACCATTCGACTGCGGGTGAAAAGCAGAAGAGAAGGACAGCCGAACCCCCAGGCGAGAACAGAAAGCCTTCCAGAATCTGGACACAAACTGCGTGCCTCTATCGGAAACAATATCAGAGGGAATGCCATGCAATTTAACAATATGAGTCGACAAAAGCTTGCGTAACGTTTTAGCATTGGGCAATCCAGGGAAGGGTATGAAATGTGCCATCTTGCTAAAGCGGTCCACCACCACCAGGATCACCGACTTCCCTGAGGAACGAGGAAGATCCGTGATAAAGTCCATGGACAGGTGTGTCCAAGGACGGGAAGGTATGGGTAAGGGGAGAAGGGGACCTGAAGGCCGTGAGCGAGGGACCTTAGCGCGGCGCACGTCTCTAAGCAGCCACAAAACCCTCCACCGACTTACGAAGAGCCGGCCACCAAAATCTCCGAGCAATGAGATCTACCGTGGCTCTACTCCCGGGGTGACCAGCAAGAACCGTATCATGATGCTCCTTGAAGAGTTTGTGGCGTAACTCAGGAGGCACAAACAACTTTCCAGAAGGACAACGGGCAGGTGCCTCAGTCTGGGCAGCCTGGACCTCGACCTCCAAATCAGAATACAGAGCAGAAACAACTACCCCCTCCGCCAAAAATGGGACCCGGGTCCTCGGGTTTCCTCCTCCCGGAAAACAGCGAGAGAGGCGTCAGCCTTCACATTTTGATCCCAGGGGCGGAATGTAGCGACAAAATTGAATCTGGAGAAGAACAGAGACCATCTGGCCTGTCTCGGATTCATACAGCAGCCGACTCAAGTACGCCAGATTCTTATGGTCGGTAAAACGGTTATAGGGTACCTGGCCCCCTCCAACCAATGGCGCCATTCCTCGAAAGCCAGCTTGATGGCCAACAATTCCCTATCTCCCACATCATAGTTTTCTCTGCCGGTGAGAGTTTTTAGAGAAAAAGGCACAGGAGTCGCCATTTGGAAGGAGACGGACCCTGGGACAAAACCGCACCCACACCCACCTCGGAAGCATCCACCTCAACAATAAAGGTAAGGAAACATCGGGATGCACCAAGATGGGAGCAGACGCAAAACTCTCTTTAATCTTAGAAAAAGCTGCAAGCGCCTCCTCCGACCAAGAGGAAAAATCCGCCCCCTTTTGGTCATGTCAGTGAGGGTTTGACAACAGAGGAATAATTCAAAATGAACTTTCTGTAATAGTTTGCAAAACCCAGAAAGCGCATCAATGCCTTCTGATTCTCAGGAAGCTCCCACTCAAGCACAGCACGGACCTTCTCCGGATCCATGCGAAAACCAGAAGCAGAGAGGAGAAAACCCAGAAATTGAATCTCCGATACCATAAACACACATTTCTCCAGCTTGGCGTACAATTTATTTTCTCGCAGAATCTGCAGAACCTGAAAAAGATGATCCTGATGAGTCCGAACATCAGGGAAAAAATCAAAATATCATCAAGATACACCAATACAAATTTCCCCATTAAATGGTAGAAAATACTGTTAACAAAATGCTGAAAGACGGCCGGAGCATTCATCAAGCCAAAAGGCATAACGAGATTCTCGAAATGCCCCTCGGGAGTATTAAAGGCTGTTTTCCATTCATCCCCCTCTCTGACCCTGACCAGGTTATGCAGCGCCTCTCAAATCCAATTTGGAAAAAACCTTGGCCCCAACAATTTGGTTGAAGAGGTCTGGGATCAGAAGGAAGGGGATAGGGATCGCGAATCGTGATACGGTTCAGCTCCCTAAAATCTAGGCAAGGTCTCAGAGAGCCATCTTTCTTTTTAACAAAAAAAAAAACCCGCGGCGACCGGTGATTTTGAGGGACGAATATGCCCTTATCGAGACTCTCAGAGATATAGGTTCGCATTGCGATTCTCTCCCGGTTGTGAGAGATTGTACAGGCGTGCTTTTGGCAGCTTGGCGCCGGGAATGAGGTTAATGGGACAGTCAAACTCCCGGTGAGGAGGTAGCTCCTGCACACCGCTCTCGGAAAACACGTCCGAGAAATCAGAGAGAAATGATGGCAAAGTTTTAGTAGATACCTCTGCAAAAGTCGCTGTGAGACAATTCTCTCTACAAAACTCACTCCACTCATTTATTTGCCTTCCTTGCCAATCAATAGTGGGGTTATGTTTAGTGAGCCAGGGTAACCCCAACACTAGAGGAGTAGGCAATCCGTTAAGGACAAAACAAGATATATCCTCCACATGAGTGTCACCTACAGCTAACCGGATATTGTGAACAATGCCCTTCAGGGATCTCTGTGAGAGTGGAGCAGAGTCAATGGCAAAAACAGGTATATCTTTTCTAATGTGCAAACCCGAAAACCATGCCTGGCTACAAATTGAGTGTCAATAAGATTGACGGCCGCTCCACTATCAACAAAAATTTCACAAGAAATGACTTTGCTCTCTAGCGCCACCCTGGCAGAAAGGAGAAAGCGAGAACTGCAGGTCAGAGGAAAAGCCCCAATTCCTACATCAACTTTGCCCAAGGTAGCAGATGAAGCAGAGTTTGATGATTTTCCTTTTGAGGATTTTTCTTATTATCACTCTTAGTACAGTTCATGAATCTCCTAGAGGGACAAACATTTGCCAAATGACCAATGCCCCCACAACAAAAACACACCATTCTCTGAGGACTAAATCCTCCTTTATCAGGGGCAAGTCGACCTAGCTGCATAGGCTCCTCCGCAGAGGGGACCGAGACAGGATGAGACCCCTGCACACTGAATGAGTCCGCACCACTGCCCCTAGAGTGACAATGGCTGGACCGAGAGGTCTCGCTTCTTTCTCTTAGACGCCTGTCAAGGCGTACCGCCAATGACATGGCAGACTCTAAAGATGTTGGTCTCTCATGGAAAGCAAGCGCATCCTTCAATCTCTCTGAGAGACCATGACAGAACTGACTCGGAGTGCAGCATCATTCCAACCTGAATCAGCTGCCCATCTCCGAAATTCAGAACAATAAAGCTCAGCAGACAGTTTGTCCTGGCATAAAAAACGTAAGTTAGATTCAGCCAGAGCAACACGATCCGGGTCATCATATATCTGCCCCAGGGCCACAAAAAATCTTTCTGTGGAGCGAAGGGAGGGATCCCCGATGGCAGTGAAAAAGCCCAAGTCTGAGCATTACCCCTGAGCAAGGAGATGACAATCCTCACCCTCTGCTCCTCATTACCAGAGGAACGGGGACACAAGCAAAAATGGAGTTTGCATGCCTCTCTGAAGCGAACAAAATTCTCACTGCCCCCGGAGAACGTTTCCGGAGAGTGAGACCTTTGGCTCGCAACAGACTCCATGGGCGGGCCGAGCCCAATGCTTGAAGCTGAATCATAGATTGACGGAGATCCGCTACCTCCAAAGAAAGACCCTGCATGCGGTCAACCAGGTCAGAAAGCGGATCCATGTCAAAAAGGACGGTTTCGGCGGATTATAATGTCACGGCTGTATGTGAGCAACAAGAGCATACACAGTGAGTTAGCTACTGACCGGACCCAAACTAGGGAACATAAAGGGTGACCCCTGTCAGACCCTAAAAGCTCTCCCTATGCTGCTAAGCCCATGTCCAGATCCAGATGGTGGATCGAGACATGCCAGCGTACCTAAGGCTGATGACCACTGTAACCCCTACAGTAGTGGAAGGGCACGGCCACGGTGCCCTGCTCAGTATATGGGCGGAACCGGGGTCGCCTCGGATCCAGTCAGCAAAACAAACAGAAACACACAATGTCTGCACACTTAACTGAAGGAGCTGCAGCAGCAGTGAAAACAGATCCAAAGTCAGCAGACAATGTCCGAAGTACTTGCTTCAGCAGAACACAGGTCAGAAAAGATATCACACCAGTGAAGATACTCAAGCGAGAGATACAGGTCAAATGAAGTAGTATAATCCGCACCGTACAAAGGAAGAGAGGTGATTTAAAGGCAGAGCAATCAAACACAGGAGGGACAGCTGGGAGGAAGGAAACAGAAAGTAAAGACCTCATCACAGGGGCGGAGAAACAGAGCTGTGGGAACGTCTCAAAGCTCTAGTAGTTACATCATCACAGGGGTGGAGAAACAGAGCTGTGAGAACGTCTCAAAGCTCTGGTAGTGACAGCCGCGCAGCCATTAAAAATGATAACCGACTATACAGTGCCGTCTTCATTATTAAATGAAAGGCAGCAGTGGGCTAATTGGCTGTGCGGTTCTTCACAGCAGCAATTTCAGCCACAGCACAGCCGCTCAGTGTGGCCATACCCTAAAGCACAGTGTCTTGGGTATACCTGATTTATAGTGATTCATGACAAATTAATTCGTAACAAATCAAATTTCTTAGCAAATTTTTCGAAACTTTGCTCATCTCTAATCAGCACATTAAGAAGATCCTAATAATTGACACCTTGTTCAGATTCTTCACTGCAGTATGAGCCTTTCTTGAATCTCAAAGCAGAAGCAGACATATCACATGTGCAAGTCTGTGGATAAGGGGTCACACAAAATCAAAATGTGTATTGGTATGTGCTGGCCACCCCCTTTTTTTCTTTGCAGTCTGCATTGGACATATGGCTGTCTCCACAGGTCGTGTTCGCCTAACTAATCTGTCTGACCCATGGGCTGATTTTAATTAGTGCAAGTATAAAGCTGTAGCCTGCTCTCCCTGTGTTTATTGGAGACCATTTGGTACATGGAGAAATAAATACAGTGTGGGCTCAGCAGGCTTTTATGGCACCAGCAGAGGTGGTATTTAGTGTAGGTCCCTATCCTAATTAGATGGTGGACAGACACAAATCATTTTGTACAAAATGTACACATTTATGAGCGTAGCATTAGCACTAGTATATATTCCATAGTGAGTATGCATTGTGTTTGTTTTTGCTTTTGTGCCATGGCGTGGTGCACCTTTTTTTCTAAGAGTTCACAAAACAACCCTTGAAGGGGTTCTTCAGGATTTTCATATTGATGGCCAGGAAGGGTCGTCAATATGAGATTATCGAGGTTCTGACTCCCAACACATGATTAGCTGTTTGAGAAGCTCTAGTGGGTGCCTCTTCATAGTTTATCAATCACTGTGCTGTCTATTTCATAGCAGCTGTCCTTGGTTTTGAAGCCCACCCCCATTTAGGCCTCATGCACACGACCGTAGGTGTTTTGCTGTCTGCAAACCGCGGATCCGCAAAACACGGAAGCCGTTCCGCGTTCCGTTCCGTAATTTGCGGAACGGAAAATGAACTATTGTAGAAATACCTATTCTTGTCCGCAAAACGGACAAGAATAGGACATGCTCTATTTTTTTTTGCGGGGCCACGGAACGGAGCAAAGGACGTGCACAGCATACGGAGTGCTGTCCGCATCTTTTGCGGCCCCATTGAAGTGAATGGGTCCGCGCCCAAACCGCAAAATATGAGGCTCGGACGCGGACCCAAAATACGTTCGTGTGCATGAGGCCTTACTCGAAAAATGACTGAGCTGTGCAAAGGCTAATTGTGGTCTTCCAGATGAAAACTGTCGCACACTAGTGTCTATATGTTGCAGCTAAAAAAGCTAAACCTTATTTGCTCTATTTTGTGGCTCTAAAGAGTAAAGGGCTGTTACCTGACATAGAACATAGCAATCCTAGCTGTTGTTGGAAATCATGGTCCTGGTCACAGGCTACCTGCTTGAGCATACATTACAATACACATAACGCTATATATCTGATCAGTGATCAGATAAAGGTTAGTCAGGGGAAAAAAGTGAACTAGCAAAACATATCAAAAAGATTCCCCCAACATCAATTTCAGAGGTTTTTTTATCCTTCCTCAGTATTTTTACTGACTGATGCAGCACAAAAGATTTCTTCTTTTCTACGACAGTAATTCTCTTATTAAAGTCATATATCCATCAATATATGTGATATATTGTTAGTTTACTGGCATTTATGCTGTCCCTATCCTACAAAGACCACAATGCTATCCCCTAAGGGCTCATCCTGTGCCTGTCCAAGAGGAACAGAGGCAATTGCCAGATAATTCCCTCCTGGTCTTCAGTCCATACTTAGTAAATTCTACAGAGTACACTGAGTTCAATCAAAATGTGATGGGTTTATGAAAATTCTATAAGTGCTTTTAATATGTTAGTCAAGATGGCTAACCAAAGACATCATGGCTGAAGCAAGCCGAGCTCTGGTGTAAGTCTAGGACTAAGACAAGGGTCATTTTGAATTTAACACTCACAAGAACATTCATAATGAGGCAATGTGAGGTGGTGGCCTCAGGCGGCGCTTGCTAGGACAGTAGTTGGAAGGCAATTTAGCCTCCAGCCCTGCACACATCTGTGTCTCTAGGGTTTATTAAACATCATGGCTTTACTTTGGTTTTTGTCTCAGTTCACTGCAAAAACTACCGTAATACAAAACTGAGATGTGCAATGACCCCTAGGCATAAATGTATGTACAAGATTGGAAAGGACCTTTAATGATGTAAGCATGTCATATGATTGCTCATCTCACAAGTCCTTTAACCTCCAAAAGTCTCCAGAGGAGAATAAGAAGGACAACCTACAGCAGCCTTTAAAGCGGACCTTTGATGGTTTTTGTTTATTCTAGATAAATACCTTTACTTGATGCTGCCACCCTGCCTGTTTTTTTTTAAATATCGTTACTATACCCCGCTCCTTCTCCCTGGCTGTGCCGCAATCCAGTCACAGCGAAGAACGTCACAGGGAGGAAATAGGTATGCTCGCTCTGTACAGTATTGAAACAAAGTTTTATGCAAATCAACTTCGGATGTTTCATGGTCAGATGTTGGTCCCTTTCTGGTTAATGTTGACCAAAGTGTTTGTAGGATGATTATGGGGTTTACTAATACAACTTTTGTTGAAATTTTGCATAATTTTCTATATTTCATAAGGTATGCTCCCTTGTTTACAGTCTTTTGTGCCATCCACACAAAATTGTGAGTGAGCCCACTCCCTTGGATGAGAAGCAACCCCACACATGAATGGTCTCAGGGTGCTTTACTGTTGGCATGACACAGGACTAATGGTAGCGCTCACCTTTTCTTCTCCAGACAAGCCTTTTTCCAGATGCCCCAAACAATTGGAAAGAGGCTTCATCGGAGAATATGACTTTGCCCCAGTCCTCAGCAGTCCATTCACCATACTTTCTGCAGAAGATCAATCTGTCCATAAAATGGCTGTTGTTTGCAGGTCATGTGATCAGACAAATCACCTCCATGTGACATCTTCTCCATTCAAACACAATGCACCTGCCGTCTGCACTTGTTTTGTTGGTAGTTTAGTGCAGGTGCAGTGTGGGCGATGTTTGTTTTGAAGCTCACAGAACAAATAAGGAGGGAGAGATCAGACTTAGGCCTCTTGCACATGAAAGTTATTTTTTTCCGTTTACGTTCCGTTTTTTGCGTTCCGTATACGGACCATATACGAAACCATTCATCTCAGTGCATCCGCCAAAAAAACGGAAGGTACTCCGTATGCCTTCCGTTTTCGTATTTCCATTTTTCCTTTCCGTTCAAAGATAGAACATGTCCTATTATTGTCCGCTTAATGGACAAGGATAGTACTGTTCTATCAAGGGCCAGCTGTTCCATTCCGCAAAAAACGGAATGCACACGGGTGTCATCCGTATTTTTTGTGGATCTGTTTTTGCAGACTGCAAAATACTCTAAAATCCATACAGTCCTGTGCAATAAGCCTTAGGCTATTTTCACACTAGCATTTTTGCTGAATACAGCAAGGTTCAATAAAACGCTTCCATTACTGATAATTATAAACGGATCCAGTTGTATTATCTTTAACATAGCCAAGACGGACCTGTCATGAACTCCATTAAAAGTCAATAGGGGACGGATTAGTTTTCTATTGTGTCAGAGAAAACAGATCCGTCTTGCTCTGCATCTCATGACGGAAAGCAAACCACAGCTTGCTGCGGTTTGCTCTCCGGTATGAGAAACCAACCAAACGGAACAGAATGCATTTTGGAGCATTCCGTTTTGTTCAGTTACGTTTTGTCCTCAATGACAATGATTGGGGACAAAACAGAAGCGTTTTTTTCTGGTATTGAAACCCTATGACAGACCTCAATACCGGAAAATATTAACGCTAGTGTAAAAGTAGCCTTACAGACACAGGAGCTTCTCTGCTATTCAAAAGCAGTGTAGACGTAGTTTTTTTTTTTTATCAGGCTCAGGATCTCAGTTAGATCTCACATGACAAACCTCTTCTCAGCCGTCACTGTTACTAGAGATGGATCTTGCCAGACAACATGCAGTGGACTGCAAATTAGGTGGAAGTGAGACCCCTAGTGGCTATGACTTGAAATCCGCCTTGAAAAAATGTTTTAAAGGGGTTTTCCGAAAATCATAAATATAACTTATGTTTTATACTAATTCATCATCAATAATTACCTAATATAATGTAAATTTCACATATTTACCATTCAGTAGTTATAAAAGTAGTTTTTGTAGTTTCCTTCTCTGCCCCCCACTGTGTTTCCTCATGAATCACCATGGCGTTGACCTGTAGTTCTGAGCCTTTGTTAGGTCAAGCATGCTCTGTGTGTTGCTATCAATTCTCCAGCTAAATGTCTTGTGTATCAAAGGGCGTGTTAGTGTGCTCGTGATTACTGAGTAGAGGGGGCGTGACTGGACTGTATTTCAGGCAGCTAATCAATAAACATAAACACTTACAGCAGGAGAGCTAGGGATTGTGGGGATTGTAGTCTTTGAAGTTTTATGAGGGAAGATCAGGCGCCATGATACTCTCAGTGTGTTGCAGGCTCACACAGGAGCTAAACAAATGGATTGCAAGGTACAATTGAAACTCTGGGTCACAGCTTGCAGCCTTAATAAAGTTTTTCAAAAATGAAGTTACTTTACCGGAATACCCCATTAAATGAAGTTATTTAGAAATTCTGTAGTAATACCATTCTCTATTAAATTAAATTGTGTGAAAATAAAGTAACTCTTTAAGGAAATCTTGGAAGCTTCAGAGTAATGGTTGTAGATAGGCATCCACCCAGGAACCAAGCCTTTCATTTAAGGACTTAATCCCAGAAATAATAGGTCTTAAATGTGGTGGGAATGCTTCTTTATGAGTCTTTAGAAGACCATGAAAAACGGGGACTATTGGAGATTGTGGGAGAAAATATTCCCCTAATTTTGAACTAAAAACTCCAAGATTAACACCTTCTTCAATCAATTTGGAAAGCATTTTAAAAGAATCCTGTGGATTATAGGATAGCTTGCCATAGATGGAGTCATTATCAAATATGTCATATAATTGCTAAGGGCTCTTTCACACTTGCGCTTTTGCTTTCCGTCCTAGAGTTCTGTCCTCGGGGCTCTAGGACGGAAAGATACCGATCAGGATTTATCCTAATGCATTCTTAATGGAAAGAAATCCGTTCAGGATGCATCAGGATGTCTTCCGTTCAGTATGTGAACGTTTTTTCGACGTTGACAAAACCGTAGCATGCTGCGGATTTGTCTCCATCCAAAAATCTGGAAGACATGCCGACTGATCAGTCTTCAAATGCTTTCAGTTGTCTTGCGTTGTGACGGATCCGGCGGGCATTTCCGGTGACGGAAGTGCAAGCCGGATCCTCACAACGCAAGTGTGAAAGAGGGCTAACTGAATTATTATTATCCTTGAGTTCTTTAACCCCTTAGTGACTACCAATATGCCTTTTTACGGCAGTCACTATTATATGGTGCCAATGTGTGTAAAGGCTGGCTGGGGCCTGGTATAGGCCTCAAGTCTGCCTTGAGCGTTTTCCAGCAGGCTTCACCTCTCTGGCGCAGTCTGCAGGTCAATGTCAGTATAGCACTGACATTAAAATGCAATGCACTATAGGGATAGTGCATTGTACTTTAAAACAAATCAAAATATTGCCTGTTGTAGTCCCCTTGTGGGACTATTAAGTAGTAAAAAAAAAGTTTGGTATCGCCGCATCCATAACAATCCGCACTACACAAATATTATGTAAATTATCCCCTATGGTGAACACCGTAAAAAAAAAAAAAATGCCAGAATTGCTAATTTATTATTAGTATCCACAGAAAAAACTTAATAACAAGCTATCAAAAGGCGTAATTTACCCCACAATGGTACCAATTAAAACTACAAGTCATCCCCCAAAAATCAAGCCCTGACACTATGCCATAGAAAGAAATATAAAAAAAATAAAAAAAAGGCTTTGGAAGCGGCAATGAAAACAGATTTTCTTCCTTTAAAAAAGGGGGGTTTTATTGCACAAAAGTAGTAAAACATAAAAGAAAATTATGTATTTGGTATGGCTGTAATCATTCTGACTTTGTGTTATTTATACCAAAAAATGAACACCATAACATTTATAATGTAAAAACTCAATGGAAGCATTGCTGTTTTTTCCCATCTCCCTCCCAGAAAGAGTTAATAAAAGTTAATCAGAAAGTTATATGTACCCCAAAATTACACCATTAAAAATTACAACTTGTCCCTTAAAAATAAGCTCTCATACAGCTACACAGAAGGAAAAATAAAAAAAGTTATAGCTCTTGGAAGGCAACAATGAAAAAAGCAAGAAAAAAAGCAAAACAGGCTGGTCACTAAGGGGTTAATAGTGTTGCATTTATACTGTTCTATGCAACCTTTTTAATGATTTTTCAATAAAGGTTTCAAGATTTTTTTGGAACTGGTGCTGGAGTTACTTTTTTTGAGTGTATGTTTTACAAGTGTAAGCCTGTCCCTGACTGTCCCTACAAGTGCGGACCAAAGTTTGGAGTTTTTGCAGATAAGCAAATTATTCACAAACTCGATTCTGTCGGTTCGCCAATTTTTTTTTAAAAATTCCGGTTTGATCCGAATTTATTTGCGGCGCATTTCATAAAAAACGGCTATTTCCTGGCTGCAGAGAACCTTTATAGTGGTGAAGAACACTGTGCCTCGCAGTAACACGCATAGGGAGTCTGCTATGGTAGTGAAATAATACTGTGAGTCAGTGTGACATGCAGATGAAAGGCGTCGCTCTTAGAATCAATGCACACTTTAATTATTTGGGCAGTCACAGGGCCAAAACTGACCAAATAACTTAAGTATGAACTCAGCCTTACAGGTCGATGTTAGCACCAAAAAGAAGCGCACTCGTTTTACCCCGTCGTCAGCCGATTCCACATAGATGTCTATGGAACCTGCTCTATTAAATGCTTAAACAAGTAGAGCCACTGACAGAGTGGAGAGGGTGTCAGCAGTAAGTTTGTGTTGATGTCACTGATAATTTTGCCCTGCCTCTGATCCATCAGAACAATAACCCCCCCCAAAAAACGGATCCTGTCTGTTGAGCATCCGCCTTCACTCAGTCAATATTTGGCCATTAATCCATCAGTATTGCTAATGCCAAAAAAACAGGAGTGGATCCAAAACAGAGATGACACTTGAATGGAATATTTGCATGTCTTTTGTGTTTTGCACCCACTCCTGCTTTTGGCTATCAAATCACAAGCCATTTCTGATGGGACCATACAGGCCTGATAGCTGCTACACAGACAGGATCCATTGTGTGTCTCATTTTTCCTTCCTTCTGACAGATCAGAAGAAGGGTCAAATAAATGATGATGTCAGCCAGGCCGGAAGGCAAAATAGTGGCCCAGTCATGAAGTGGGGAGGGTGGGAAAAGGATTAGAAGTCCACAGAGTGGCCCTATGACATAGTGGTGAGGCGGAAGCAGCATGAGTAGACCACAAAGTGGCCCAATGACAGAGACTGGAGGTGGCGGGAGCATCAAGAGTAGGCCACAGAGTGGTACAATGACAGAGTGTGGAGGTGGCAGCAGCAGCAGCATCAGGAGGAGGCCACAGAGTGGCAAAATAATAGTGTGGAGGTGGCAGCAGGATCAGGAGGCCACAGAGTGGCAAGCTGACACTGTGGAGGTGGCAGCAGCATCAGGAGACCACAGAGTGAAAAACTGACATAGTGTGGTGGTGGCAGCACCATCAGGAGACCACATAGTGGCACAATGACAGTGTGGAGGTGGCAGCAGCATCAGGAGGCCACAGAGTGGCAAGGTGACAGTGTGGAGTTGGCAGCATTATGAGGAGACCACAGAGTGGCAAGGTGACATAGTGTGGAGGAGGCAGCAGCATCAAGAGACCACAGAGTGGCAAGGTGACATAATGGAGAGGTGGCAGCAGCAACAGGAGACCACAGAGTGACCCACTGACAGAGTGAGGGGGTGGGTGGCAATGCCAGTACCAGATGAAGATGGTGGGTGAAAGAAGGAGCACTTGGCATCAGATGTGTGGCATCAGGTGGGTGGCAGCATCAGAATAATAGCTGACGCAGGTAGCCAGAAGAAAACGGTCACTTTTGTCAAAGTGATGGTTTGGCACCATGGATGATCTAGTCTGATGTATCAGGCATTGGTGGGTGGAAATCCTGGCTGATCCATGCCTGATTCATATTGACAAACGTCATTTTCTCCACATTTTGGGTGGACAGGCGAATCCTTCTTGGGGTAACTATGTCCCCCGCCACAATAAACACCCGCTCTGATGCAACACTACTGTTCGGGCAGGACAACTTTTCCAGGGCAAACTCTGCCAGTTGTGGCCACAAATCCAGTTTTGCTGCCCAGTAGTCCAGCAGATCTTTAATGTGGGGTGGCAGGGTGTTGTCCAAGTATGCCACCACCTGCTGGTTCACGTCCTGCTCCAGGTCTAGCTTCTGCTGCTGCTGGTGAGTAGTTTCTTCACTAGGTGGGTGAAGAAAGCTGCTCATCAGCAACTCTAAACTCAAGTTGCTGCTGATGCAGCTGGAACTGCTCCCACCCCCCTACCCTGCCACAGCAGCCATGGCAGAGGAATGTGAGCGAGCGCAGAGCCCCCAATCTCCCCTTCCCCCCCTGTCAGACCTGCGAGTGGATGGACAATGGGGCAGATAGGCAGCGGCCAACTGACTACATAGGATGTCTCTATAGTAGTTCAGTTTGTCCTCCCACTCAGCAGGTGTAAAAAAAAAGGCCCCCATTTTGGACTGGTAGTGAGGGTCCAACAAGGTGGAGAGCCAGAAGTCATCCCTCTGTCAAATGGTGACAATTCGGCTGTCACTACGCAAGCAAGTGAGCATGCATCGGGCCATTTGTGCAAGTGACTAGGAGGGACTCCATGCCTCCATCTTCACTGCATACTGCCACAGTGTGTCTGGGTCCTCTGCCTCGTCTTCCTCATTGCCCTGTAGCTCCTCTGTCTGCTCCTGCTCCTCCTCTCCTGTCACCCGTGTGTAAAAACCACCCATATCATTACACATTGCTTGTGCTCCAATGTCCTCCTCCAGTTCAGCCCCCCAGAGTTCGATTTATTGATGAAGGATACAGAGCAGTTCCTCCTCTGAGTGACTCCGTTTGCCCAGGCAAATGAGGTGCAGAACTGTGTGACACTGCTGTGCCCTGCACATGTGGTATGCTGGAGGAGCACTGTGAATTGTCACTGCAGCGGAGGCTGAGGACACAGTGGAGGATGAGGAGGTAGAGGCGGACATTGTCACAGGACCAATGGCATGAGAACGTGGAGGCGAAAGCTGAGTTGCTGGTGTGGCTTGTCAGGAATGACATTTGCCCAGTGGACCGTAAATTACATACAGTGTCCTTGACCCATGGGCGTAGGAAGCCCCAAAAATCTGGGGGGGACAGCACTTATGGGGCCCCTGTGTCCCCGCCCACCCTCATGCCACACCCACATCTCTCCGCCCCCCCCCAAGTGCCAAAAATCTCTTCCCCCCCCACCTTATGGGCCAGTGGGTCCGGTTTAAAAAAAAAAAACACACACACACACAAAGCAAGACACCTGTACATACCTCCATCAGTCACAGCGATGCGATGCAGGCCTCTTGACCACATCGTGCCGCCTGTACCAACATCTGATAGGCTGACGGCACTAGGCCTGCAGCCTATCAGAGGAGCAGGGAAGGGAGACGCCTCTCCCTCTCCTGCTCCGCAGCACAGCCATCTGCATCGCTGTCCTGAGGACGGCGATACAAATGACTATGGAGATGAACGTTTCCACAATGGAAGCGTTCATCTCCCTGTGCCCCGCCACCGCCGCACACATTGCGCTGCCGCTGGGGGGGATTTTTGCATACCCGTCCCACCCCGCATTATTTCTTGGGGGGGATCCGACCCGCCCCCCGTCCCACCCGCTTCCTTCGCCCGTGCCTTGACCATAGCTATAGCTACCGACCAATTTTCCGCAAAAAGGCTGTACCACAAACAAATTTCACCAGTGAATGGCTAATCAATGTAAATCGGGCACGCAGA
This sequence comes from Bufotes viridis, assembly GCA_033119425.1. Classification (NCBI taxonomy): domain Eukaryota; kingdom Metazoa; phylum Chordata; class Amphibia; order Anura; family Bufonidae; genus Bufotes; species Bufotes viridis. The sequence continues at coordinate 143,486,672 of CM065592.1, read as the reverse complement.
AAAAAGTCAACAATCACCCATCTATTTTCCCCATAAAGGCTGTTTCACAAAAAAATTTCACCAATGAATGGCTAATCAACGTAATAAGGTTCATACAGAAGAAAGTCAACAATCACCCATCTATTTTCTCCATAAAGATTATTTCACGAATTAAATTTCACCAATGAAAGGCTAATCGACACACTGTATTTTTCGCCCTTATAAGACGCACTTTTTCCCCCAAAAAAGTGGGGTAAAAATAGTGCTGCATCTTATGGGGCGAATGCGGCAAACACTGATACACCACCGCTCTGCTGAACAGCGCAGCCGGCGTGTGTATCAAGGAGGAGGGGCTGGGGGCTGCAGTCATGTTTGCTAATGACTGCAGGGCCTGGTGCAGTAACTGTATTCTACTACACCGAGCCCGCTGTAGTAATGTTATGGCAGTGATTAAAACTATAATTTTCATTACACTAAATCCATGCTGTATTACCCTACCTAATGAACGATCGCAGGCAGGAGGCCGGGCGGGCGGTGGCAGCGTAACATCACGCACCCGCTCCGCCCACTTTATGAATGAAGCAGGCGGTAGTGTAGTTTAATCACTGCCTATAACATTACTACAGCGGGCCCGGTGTAGTAGAATACAGTTACTGCACCAGGCCCCGCTGTCAGTAGCAAACAAGATGCCGACCCCCACCCCCTGTATTGGGGGTCATCACACCCACTGTATGGGGGCATCTGTGGATGGCACTGTATGGGGGCATCTGGGGATGGCACTGCTATGGGGGGATCTGTGGATGACACATAGCATGTCATCCATATATCCCCCCCATAGCAGTGCCATCCCCAGATGCCCCCATACAGTGCCACTCACAGATGCCCCCATACAGTGCCATCCACAGATGCCCTCATACAGTGCCACCCACAGATGCCCTCATACAGTGCCATCCCCAGATGCCCCCATAACAGTGCCATCCCCAGATCCCCCATAACAGTGCCATCCCCAGCTTCCCCCATAACAGTGCGTCAGCCACAGATGCCCCCATAACAGTGCCATCCCCAGATCCCCCATAACAGTGCCATCCCCAGATCCCCCATAACAGTGCCATCCCCAGATCCCCCATAACAGTGCGTCATAATAGTGTCATGCACAGAACACCGTTAGTAAAAAAAAAACACCAAAAGTACACCTTTTGGTTCAAAATATTTTTTTTCTTATTTTCCTCCTCAAAAACCTAGGTGCGTCTTATGGGCTGGTGCGTCTTATAGGGCGAAAAATACGGCAAATCAATTCATACAGAAGAAAGTCGACAATCACCCATCTATTTTCCTCGTAAAGGCTGTTTCACAAAAAAATGTCACCAATGAATGGCTAATCGACGTAATAAGGTTCATACAGAAGAAAGTCAACAATCACCCATCAATTTTTCCATATCCTTTTTCCTATTAATACACCCCCCCACCCAAATAAAATATATAACAATCACAATTCACAGCAGAACGGCTAATAGGACGTAACATACGTATCTATCCTATTAATACACCCTGAAAATGGCTGTAGTACAATGGAACTTCACCGCTCAATGGAAAATATATATATTTTTTGCCACTAATACACACAAAAATGGCTTTAGAACATATAACTGCACCACTGAATGGCAAATATATTTGTAGTTTGCCACTATTACACGGCAAAAAGGGCTTTAGAACGTATAACTGCACCGCTGAACGGCAAATAGGCCCTTATTTTTTTCCACTTATACACACCCCAAAAGGCTTTAGAACATATAACTGGACCGCTGAACGTCAAATATATTTATATTTTGCCACTATTACACGACAAAAAGGGCTTTATAACATATAACTACACTGCTGAACGGCAAATATATTTTTCTTTTGCCACTAATACACGCGACAAAAGGCTTTAGAACATATAACTGCACCGCTGAACAGCAGATATATTTTTCTTTTTCCACTTATACACGCGACAAAAGGCTTTAGAACATATAACTGCACCGCTGAACGTCAAATATATTTTTCTTTTGCCACTATTACACGAGAAAAAGGACTTTATAACATATAATTGCACCGCCGAACAGCAGATATATATATTTTTTACACTAATACAAACCTCAAAAGGCTTTAGAACATATAACTGCACCGCTGAACGGCAAATATATTTTTCTTTTGCCACTAATACACAAAAAAGGGCTGTAATTTTAACACTTCACCACGGCTAATAAGCCCTTTTTTCCACCTAATACAAGCCAAAAAATGATTTAGAACATATAACTGCACCGCACAAGGGCAAATAAGACATACCCTGTTAATACCTGTTTCAAGCAGCACTTGCACCCTAATAAGAACCCTAATAAGAACGGTATGCTGGAATTACAGAGCTGTATAATGGCAATTTGGATCCCCAGTCAGTACAGCAAGGTGTAATAGGATTGTTCCTATTATCCAGGCTGTAACCTCCCCTACTGAACGCTGTTCAACATAAATGCTGTGGAATGATTCCTCCCTATCCTTTCCCTATACCTTGAATAATCTTTCCCTGCACCTGCAAATTGTTTTTTTGGCACAATGAAGTTTTTTCTAACACTGTCCCTAGCGCCTGCTAAAGTCTCTCCCTACACTAAGTACACTGGTAAATGGCAGAATCCAAGATGGCTGAGGCTATTTATATGACATCACAGGGGCTGGCTGCTGATTGGCTGCATGCATGGCATTATGGGTGATCCCACCTTCCCAGAGTTCCTTGCTCTATGTCCTTACATGTGCAGCAGTCATGTTAGAAAAAAATACGATTCGTTACCATGAAGCGTTAGGAAATTCAGAGCGAATTTTTCCAGAAATTCGGATCGAATTCCACTTCGTCCGCCTTGAGTCGCTCATCTCTAGTTTGGAGCATTGCACATCACTGCCGCCTGAGGAGGTGAGTAACCACACAACACCAGGTACTTGATTCATTCCTTTACATATACCCTTAACCTCTTCTCTAATAACCACGAAAGATAATAATACACATAGTGAAAGTTTTTTTGTTAAGGAAAGGCTCCAAAATGTGCAGCAAAATCTGAATCTACGGCAGGTTTTGCCATGGTGTTTTCCTCAAATTTAACCATGCATTGCAAAGTCTAAAATTTAAGGCCTGATCTGCAACATTGGAAACCTGCAACAATTTCTATTTGTAACAATTTCTATTTGGAGGGGGACATTTCACCTTTTGCTTCATGCAGCAGAAGAGCTAGTTGCACCCCTGCTGACACTTTGCTGAGAGCTCGCAAGTAAATTATAAAAACCTATGTCTATAATATTTTTGTACAGCTAAAATGAGAAAAGCTGAAAAAAACTGCATTCAGTGATAATTGGCGGTACAATTGTGTTTTGAATCTCTATCAAGAGAATCAGAGCAACAATTTTAGACGAACAGTCATTAAAGCCAATGGTTATTGCTAAATGAAAAAAATACATACATAGAATTCTTTCACATCTGTGTTAGAGTTTTCCGGCAGTCTGTTCTGGCAGAGAACAGCCTGCTGGAGCTCTGTGGATTTGGCATAGCCGGATGTTACCACCTGCCTGCAGGCCCCTTTCACTATAATATGGCAAAGATCCGGCGGCTGCCTGGCAAATATGCTGGATTGCATGCAGCTGTATTTGTCTAATCAAATCATTGCATATTTGCCAGGCCATTAGAGTGAATGGGGGCCAGCGTGCACATGGTAACAGGTCTCATCCAGAGAACTCTGGCAGTCTTTAGTGTCAAACTGGCCTGAGGGCTCATGCACACAGACATATGTATTTTTCAGTCCGTAAAACATGGATCTGCAAAAAATACGGATGACAGACAAGAATAGGACATGTTCTATCTTTTATGCGAAACGGTCATGTTGACACACCAAAACGGAATGCACACGGAGTAATTTCAGTTTTTTCTGCAGACCCATTGAAGTGAATGGTTCTGCATATGGGCCGCAGAAAAAACGCAATGGACATGGAAAAAAAACATATGTTTGTGTGCATGAGCTCTTATTCATACACCAGTGGTTCATATGCTGTCACCAAACTGTATTATATTGTTCTTCTACAAGTTAAAATATTTCGAAAGTAAATTACATAAATAATATGCTGTAGATATGATCATGAATGTATTCTTCTGTAATAGTTCTAGTATTAAAGAAAAGCTTATTGCTTTTGATTCAATAATGGCAATGCTGGAATATAAGAATAAAAATTAGCATGAAGTTTCTGCTCCTGCAAACACAGTAGGAGCACAATGTTTGTTCAGGAGATAAAAAATATAAAATGTGTTCAGGCTAGAGATGAGTGAACTTGAACTTGAAATTTGTTTTGTGTCTGATTCGTTGAATATTTCAAAGAATTGTATTTGTGTCCAAATCGATTCTACATGAATCGAATATGCACCAATTAGCCTGAAAATTAGTATATGGCACCCTGAGGTCTCCTAGGACTTACATTTTTATGTAATTTTGTGAATAGTCCCATAGACTGCAATTGTTCTCAAAACGGACATGTGATTGCTGTCAAGAAAACGTCCATAAAACAGCCGTTTTTAATTGCCATGTGAATGTAACCTAAGGCTTCTTGCACACGACCGTATGGCTTTTCAGTATTTTGCGGTCCGTTTTAATCGGATCCGTTTTTCAGTTTTTTGTTTCTGTTTTGTTTCCCTTTCGGTTCCGTTTTTCCATATGGCATATACAGTATACAGAAATTCCATAATTAAAATTGTGCTGGTTCCTAAAATTTTCAATAGATTGTTCAGCAAAAATGGAACGGATACGGAAGACATACGGATGCCTTTCCGTATGTTTTCCGTTTTTTTGCGGACCCATTGAACTGAACTGAAAAAACTGCCAGTATACGGGCCGCAAAATACTGTCATGTGCAAGAGGCCCAATACTCACACGGTCTTACTGTATTTGGCCTGCAGCCGCTAAGCCTTGATCAGTGATGAACATCACTGATCAGTATCTGTCCTCAATTTTTTAAAAAGTAGTTTGGACTTTTTATTTATTTATATAGGTAGGGCATTAGGGTAACACATGTCTAGGATATGAAGGAAATGACAGCACGATTCAATCCCCAAAATGCTCCCCCATTCGTGGCAAAAATTTTGTGTGATTTAGTGCACCCACTGTCTGTACCAGCAGAGAGGTCTCCCTATAACACAGGTTGTGCAAATTAGAGTTAGAAGGGGTGAGAACAGGCTACCAAACAGTGAGATCATGTTCTTGGTCAAGTATAATGACAAGAGGGTTTCCTTCTGGTGTGCAGTTTCCAAAATGGTCATTTATGGATTTTTTTTTCTAATATCTTGGCACCTAAAGGCCTCTATAAAACTGGTGCCTGCAATATATCCTAATAAAAAGGAGGCCTAAAGTTTACAAGGTACTCCTACTCCTTCAATTCTAATTCCTGTGTTTGAGTCGGGTAGCAAACTAGGACGCATATTGGATATTTCTAAAATCTCCATAACCAGAATAATAAAATTTGAGTTGTGTTTATGTGTTAATATCTGCTATGTTACGGAGAAAAATGTGTTACACAAAATAAAACTTTGTTGGATAAAGGATTAGCAAACTTCCTAAATGCTGTTTTGCATACTTTGACTTTAAAATAGGGTGATTTATGGGGTTTGAATATATAAACTTCTGAGTTACCTCAGAACTAAATTTGCCCTTAAAAAATAGGTTTTGTAAAAAAATGAAGTTAAATGCCCCCAGAGGCCTTGTATGACCTTATGGGGGACACCAAGTGTAAAATTAAAAATGTAAAAATAAATAAAGTGTTTTGAAAAAAAGTTAAAAAAATTTCCCATAAAAAAAAAAATTCCCCACAAATCCTTTATTTAAAAAATGCGTGACTGGCTCTAAAATAATATCATATGATCTACTCCATCAGGTAAACGTCTTAAAAAAATTATAAACGGAGCTTCAAAACAGATTTTTAGTGAGCTCACCCCCCAAAAAAGTACTCCAAAATGGTAGCAATAAAAACATCACCTCGTCACGCAAAAAACAAATCCCCACACAAGACCATAGCCAGAAAAATAAAAAAAATATGGTTCTATAAAAATTGCAACACAAAAACATGATTTTTTTCTAAAAATGCTTATTGTGTAAAATGTAAAAAAAGAAATGAAAAATAGACATATTTGGTATCGCCTCATCCATAACAATTGGCTCTACAAAAATATCACATGATCTACTCCGTTAAGTGAACGGTGTAAAAATATATATATATACAAATTATGCCAAAACAGCTTTTTTTAGTCACCTCACAAAAAAACATAATATCAATTAAAAAGTCGTATGTATCCTAAAATGGTAGCAATAAAAATGCCACCTCGTCCCGCAAAAAACAATCCCTCAGACAAGATTATAGCCATAAAAATGAAAAAATATGGCTCTAAGAAAATGGCAACACAAAAACATGATTTTTTTTCTAAGAATCTTTTTATTGTGTAAAACATAACAATAAAAAAAATTGACATATTTGGTATTGTTGCATCCATAACAACCGGATCTATAAAAATATCACATGATTTACGCCATCAAGGAAACGGTGTAAAAAAATATATAAAAATGACACCAAACAGCTTTTTTGGTGACTTCACCTCCCAAAAAATAAGATAAAAAGTAACCAGAAAGCCAAAAGTACCCCAAGATGGTGGCAATAAAATCTACAGCTTGTCCCGCACAAAATATGCCCTCACGTAGCTCATTCAACAAAAAATAAAAAGTTGTCACTCTTAAAAACCATGACAGAAAATTCCATGTTAGAAAATCCAGATGCTGCTCCTTCCCTTCTGAGCCCTGGAGTATCCCAAAATAACAGTTTACGACCACAACTGGGGTCTTACTGTACTCAGGAGAAAATGGGTAGCAAATTGTGGGGGGATATTCTGCTGTTATCTTTTGTGAAAAAGAAAGTTTGGGCCTAAAGCACTATTTTTTTTTGTAAAAAATAAATAATTTTTCATTTTCGCACCCAAGTATTAAAAATTCTATGAAACACCTGTTGAGTGAAGTGCTCGCTACACCCCTTAAAAATTCCTAGGGTGGTGTCGTTTAGAAAATCGGGTCACTTTTTGGAGGTTTTCACTGTGGGGGAACCTCAGGGTCTCTTCAAATGCAACATGGTGCCCAAAGACCATTCCAGCAAAATCTGCCCTCCTAAAACCATATGGCACTCCTTGCCTCCTGTGCCCTGCTGTGTGCCCATACAGCAGTATACGACCACATATAGGGTGTTTCTGTAAACTGCAGAATCAGGGCTCATTTACATGACTGTGCTGTGTTTTGCGGTCCGCAAATTGCAAAACACGGATGCCGCCCCTTGTGCCTTCCGGTACCTGTTTAAGGAAGCCGACTTCGGATCCCAGTTTTAAATTTTTTTCAAGTTGAATAATCGATGTCAGAAGTTACTCAATGCACAACTTCGGAGATAACAAATTTCACCTTGACGGAGCCCATACATTTTAAATGCTATATGGAGACTTTGGATCTATGATCCGAAGCTTGCTTCGCTCAACACGAAGTATAATACAAGAATGAACATAAATAATGGGATGAGAGCACAAAAATAAGTATCCTATTTTACTCTACACTATACATTATTGACCTCCAGTATTAGCGTAGGCCTACCATGCTGAAATAAGTTTTATGCCTTCAAAACCACACTTTTAGGTGAGTGAATCACCATTCGTCTCTGTACCACACTGGCTTTCTTATGAAACACTCCTCATTGCTATATTTTTACTTTTTTTTAACAGACATACTGTATGCCATATTAACAGGAGTGATATGAGGGAGTAAAGGTTCAACCACATAATATGGAACTGCAGTTAGTCCTCTTAGCAGATATTCCCTGCAGTCTTCATGTTCAGTGCTTTTCCAAGCGCATAGGGCCTCAGACTACAGTATATTATATGGAAAATATATCAATGGCTCACCCTTCAGTACAATTGGAATTAGGTGCTCACCTCAGGTGTCACCCAAAATACCATGTGAAATAATTCATAAAAAGAGGGGCACTTAGATAAGAGAACCATGGACCGTACCATTTGGATATATCAATTTATTTGCATAGTATTTTATATGCACAGACTAATGATGGTGCAGTTTATGTAGCATTAAGGTGCAATTCTAAGAGGAATTACTGTTTCAGAAAGCAAAACAGAAAGCTTTTGAATCAAAAAAGATGTGTTAGCATATGCTGGGTTTATTTGTGAATTCCGTTTTCTTTGTTTGGATTTTCATGGTTGCTGACTTGATATGCTTTTTGATAGACCAGTAGCAGCACATCAGCACACACTTCTGACTATATTGACATGTAGGAATAAATTAAGCAAGAACGAAGAAATTCACAAGCATTGTAAGGGTGTAGCCTTTCAGGATTCCTTTTGCAGTTTTGGAAGTTAAATAAGGAGTGGATCATAAAACGAGCAAGCTATAAAAGACAGATATGCCTTCTGCCCCTTTTTTAATTCACTCTTGGTTTTGGCTTTCAAAGTGCATCAGGAAACTTGACCATGTGACTTTATTGTTATAGTGAATTAATTCATTTCTGGTCTTTGACGCTATAAAAATTTTGTTTAAATAACTTTTAAAGGAATTTATTACCTTTAGGCTACTTTCACACTAGCGTCCGGCAGGGTTCAGCAAAAACGCTTCCATTACTGATAATACAACCATCTGAATCCATTATGAACGGATCGGGTTGTATTATCTGTAACATAGCCAGGACGGATCCGCCACGAATAGAGTTGAGCAAAACCGAACTGTATAGTTCGGGTTCGTACCGAATTTTGGGGAGTTCGGGACACGGACCCGAACCTTTTCAAAAAGTTTGGGTTCGGGTCTGTTGTTTGGCGATTTCTTCCCGCTTTCTGAAGGGCTGCAAAGCAGCCAATCAGCAAGCGTTTTACTTCTTGCCCTAAGAAGCCATCACAGCCATGCCTACTAATGGCATGGCTGTGATTGGCTGAGTGCAGCATGTGGCACAGCCTCTTTATAAGCTGGAGTCACGAAGTGCCGTACGTCAGTCTGCTGAATTGACATTAGAGCAAGCTTGCTGCTGATGCGATCAGGGACAGAATAGGGCAGAAATCTGAAGAACCTGTGCAACTTTAATCCACAAGATACAGCACAAAGAGAGGGAGGGAGCCTCAGCAAGCCAACATTTCTGTACCCAGCGACTGCCAGGGAGATTTTTTTGTAATCCATCTGTTATTGAGGTGGGAGTCGGCAGCCATTTTAGGCACTGCAGTGTACTGCATATATGCCAGCCTGCCAGTGACATCAGCCTAATCCTATTTTCTAGCTCAGTGAAGGAAAAAAAAAATTTTTTTTTTGGCTGCTCAATTCTCCTATATTGCCTTTTGTATGTTTAAGGGGTGACATAGTCCATTTGTCTAGCCTGGGATCTGTGATGCCACAGAGCACTTGTGCATACAATGCACTAAACCGTATATTCCATTTCAGCTATTGAATCAGTGTATTTTAGTTTAAAAAAGTTGTCATCCTGATCCACCAAGCCTATTTTACACCGCCAAAATATATATTTGACATTTCTGTGCTGAAATAGAGAATCTGTGTAATTTTGGGGGGAAAACCGTATTCCTTGTCCACAAAACAGTTCTGCATACACCGTCCAACGACATATTTTATATTTCTGCATGGAAATAGTGCTTCTTTGTTTTTTACAGAAAAAAATACGTATTATTCAAGGTCCACCAAACAGTCTGAAATACCCATTACAACCACCTATTTTACATTGCTGCTGTGAAATACAGCCTAAGTGTATTTTTTTTACAAAATAATCCTGATCCAGAGAGCATCTTGAAATACACCGATTAAATACCGATTTGACATTACAGCTGAGAAATAGTGCATTATTCTTTTTTGTTTGAAAAAAGCAATATTCTTGCTTCACAAAGCAGTTGTACATTCATGGTATAAATATCTAATTTAAATTTAAATTAGTAAAAAAATGCATTTTGGGGTATTATTGAAAAAAGATGTGTTTTAGGCCGTTTAAATAATTATTTCCAATTTATAACAGTCTAATACTGCATTTGTGAATTTTGGTGATTAAATCCGTGTTCTGGGTCCCCAAATCTGGTGTCCATACATAGTATAAATATCTACTGTTAATGTACAGCAGTTAAAAACTGCATTTTGGGGTTTTATTGAAAAAAGCCGTGTTTTAGGCCGAAAAAACTGTTTTGCATTCGTCGTTTAAATAATTATTTCCAATTTATAACAGTCTAATACTGCATTTGTGAATTTTGGTGACCAAATCCGTGTTCTGGGTCCCCAAATCTGGTGTCTATATATAGTATAAATATCTAATTTAAATTTACAGCAGTAAAAAACTGCATTTTGGGGTTTTATTAAAAAAAGCCGTGTTTTAGGCTGAACAAATAGTTGTGCATCCAGCGTATAAATAATTAATTTCAATTTACAGCAGTGAAATACTAATTTTCTGTATTTCATTACAAAAATACTTGTACTTGTTCCACAAAACACTTGTGCATACAGTGTACCCCAATTTTTTTTTACATTTCCGCATAGTAATTGGGAATCAGTGTATTTTTGGAACAAAAAACATTATTCTGGGTCCACAGAGTAGTTTTCTGACACGGGCACTGCCTTAGCGAACGTAATTGTCGACTAGTGGCAGGTAAATTGACACTGGAGAGGGACCAATCTTTCAGCTTGGTGGGTGAACGCAAATAATGAGGAGAACATCAAATAAGGGAGGTTGGATGGTCGTGGTGTGTTGGTGGAGCTCCTGTTGCTGGGAGAGGACGTTGCCGTTCAGCGCCAACTACCGCTCCAAGTCAAACACCTTCCTCTGGTGCGATTAGGCGACAGAATCAGCAGCGTTATTTGATAGGCCCAAATGCCGCTCTACGGATGGTGAAGCCAGAACATGTACAGGCGATAGTAGATTGGGTGGCTGACAGTGCCTCCAGTTCCTTCACAGTATCTAACACCCAGTCCTCTGCAGAAAGCTTAGAGTTGGCACCTGCAGCCCATGCCAATCAGTCTTCCACCTCACCCCCTTGCAAATCAGCCAAGCAGCCAGAGCCCCAAATCGTTCAGGAAAGTCTCATGCTTTTTGATGACTCTGTTGGCAGGGTTTCCCCGGCCCATCCATCTAGCCCTGCCCCAGAAGATGAAGACCTTGAATGCACTGATGCTCAACCACTTTTATTGCAGGATGAGGACATGGGAATACCGCCACAAAACGTCTCTGATGATGACGAAACACAGGTGCCAACTGCTGTGCCTTTCTGCAATGTGCAGACCGACGAGAAGGGCAGGAGTCATGAATGGGTGGAAGATGATGTGGAGGATGATGAATTCCTAGACCCAGACTGGACTGAAGGTCGTTCTAGTGAGGCGTGCAGTTCTGAGGAAGAGGCGGTGATCGCACAGAGTCAACAGCTAGAGATGTCGCAAACTTAAAATTTTCCGTTCGCGAATTTCTGCAAATGTTCACGAACCGGGCGAACCACCATAGACTTCAATACGCAGGCAAATTTTAAAACCCACAGGGAATCTTTCTGACCACAATAGTGATGGAAAAGTTGTTTCAAGGGGACTAACACCTGGACTGTGGCATGCCGGAGGGGGATCCATGGCAAAACTCCCATGGAAAATTACGTAGTTGACGCAGAGTCGGATTTTAAATCACCTAACATTCCTAAATTGTTTGGAATAACGTGCTTTAAAACATCCAGTGTGTGTTTACGATCCAGATATGATGTTGTATCGATCAGGTAGTGTAAGGGTTACGCCCGCTTCACAGTGACAGACCAAACTCTGACAGACCAAACACCAACACGCACCGCAAACAACCGCAAACAGTCCATTTGCACAACCGCAAACTCCCCATTTGCACAACGTTGGATACCAAGCTAGCCATGTCCCGTTCCTTGTCATCACTGACGTCATTGAAGGTTTCTTCCTCCACCCAGCCATGTACAATACCAAGGGTCCCCGAAAGGTGACAACAAGCCCCCTGGGATGCCTGCTGTGGTTGGTCTTCCTCAAAGCCACCTTCCTCCTCTGACTCCTCTTCTTCCGACACCTCTCTCTGCGTTGCCGCAGGCCCAGCAATCGACGACGACAAGGCTGCTTCTGGTGGTGATGGTGACCATAACTCTTCCTCTTCATGCTCATCTATGACCTGATCCAGCACTCTTCGCAGTGCACGCTCCAGAAAAAACGCATATGGGATGAGGTCGATGATGTTGCCTTGGGTTTGACTGACCAGGTTTGTCACCTCCGCAAAAGGACGCATGAGCCTACAGCCATTGTGCATGAGCATTCAGTAACGCAGCCAAAAAATACCCAGCTCCGCAGAGGCTGTCCTGTTTTTTTTTTAATTAAAAAAAATCTGTTCCTACCAGTTTAATCTCAGTTTTGTCCCCTATCAGGGGCCGTTGTATGGAAAAGATTTTAGGAACCGGTAGATGGAAAAAGATGGTTGGTCGGTCCTCTTCCTTCCAATTTGGGGCACTGCGCGTGCAACGCAATATACGGTGACACACTATATGAGAGGTGTGTTAAGTAGTACTATACCTATCAGTTTAATCCCTGTTACGTCCCCTATCAGGAGACGTGTATCGAATAGATTTTAGGAAACGGTAGATGGAAAAAGATGGTTGATCGGTCCTCTTCCTTCCAACTTGGGGCACTGCGCATGCGCCGTGCAGTGTACTGTGACACCCTATATGAGTGGTGTGTTAAGTAGAAATATTCCTATCAGCTTAATCCCTGTTACGTCCCCTATCAGGGGACGTGTATCGAATAGATTTTATGAACCGGGAGACGGAAAAAGATGGTTGGTCCGTCCTTTTCCTTCCAATTTGGGGCACTGCGCGTGGACGCAATATACGGTGACACCCTATATGAGTGGTGTGTTAAGTAGTACTATTCCTATCAGTTTAATCCCTGTTACGTCCCCTATCAGGGGACGTGTATCGAATAGATATTAGGAACCAGGAGATGGAAAAAGATAGTTGTTCGGTCCTCCTCCTTCCAATTTGGGGCACTCCGCGTGCGCCGCGCAATGTACTGTGACACCCTATATGAGTGGTGTGTTAAGTAGTACTATTACTATCAGTCTAATCCCTGTTACGTCCCCTATCAGGGGACGTGTATCGAATAGATTTTAGGAACCGGGAGATGGAAAAAGATGGTTGGTCGGTCCTCTTCCTTCCAATTTGGGGCACCGCGCGTGTGCAGTGCAATGTACTGTGACACCCTTTATGAGTGGTGTGTTAAGTAGTACTATTCCTATCAGTTTAATCCCTGTTACGTCCCCTATCAGGGGACATGTATCGAATAGATTTTAGGAACCGGGAGATGAAAAAAGATGGTTGGTCGGTCCTCTTCCTTCCAATTTGGGGCACCGCACGTGCGCCGTGCAATGTACTGTGACACCCTATATGAGTGGTGTGTTAAGTAGTACTATTCCTATCAGTTTAATCCCTGTTACGTTCCCTATCAGGGGACGTGTATCGAATAGATTTTAGGAACCGGGAGATGGAAAAAGATGGTTGGTCGGTCCTCTTCCTTCCAATTTGGGGCACTGCCCCAAAGATGGTTGGTCGGTAGAGTTGAGCGAACCCGAACTGTATAGTTGGGGTTCGTACTGAATTTTGGGGTGTTCGGGACAAGGACCCGGACCTAAACATTTTAAAAAAAGTTCGGATTCAGGTCCGTTGTTCGGCGATTTCTTCCGGCTTTCTGAAGGGCTGCATAGCAGCCAATCAGCTAGCGTTTTACTTCTTGCCCTAAGAAGCCATCACAGCCATGCCTACTAATGGCATGGCTGTGACTGGCCAAGTGCAGCATGTGACCCAGCCTCTATTTAAGCTGGAGTCACGTAGCGCCGCATGTCACTCTGCTCTGATTAGTGTAGTGATAGGATGCAGCTGCTGTGAGGGCGAGATTAGGCAGGGAAAAGTCAGCAAAAACACCTAATGAAGTGATCGATCTACAGCTGTGAATTATTCAACTTCTGCTAGTTAATTGCTCACTGTTTTTTAGGCTGCACAGAGCGTTTTTCTGTCACTTTTTTCTAGGGTGATCGGCGGCCATTTTGTGTCTTGTGGAGCACCCGCACAAGCTGCCACCAATTCCATCAACTTCTTCGTCTTCAAGGACAGGTATTATTTGCAAACCCAGGGCGTGGCGATGGGGGCCACTTGTGCCCCTTTGTACGCAAACCTGTTCTTGGGGGCCTGGGAGAGAGAAATCTTCTCGGGTGACCTAATACCAGAAGTCGATAGAGTGCACAATTGGATGCGCTTTATCGACGATATCCTGTTTGTGTGGGATGGCACCCTAGAGGAACTGAAGATGTTCATGGATCTACTGAATTTAAATGAACGTAATATTTTTTTAACATTCCAGGCTGGCCGGGAGGTAGAATTTTTGGATCTGAGCATTAAAGTGGATGAAAATGGAAAAGTGGAAACGGATATCCATAGAAAACAACTGCTGTGAATGCATTTTTACATGCGCAATCGGCGCATCCGAAAGCAACTATTGAAGGGATACTGATTGGTCAATTCATAAGAGCTAAAAGGATCTGTTCAACTGGAGTCAATTACCAACAACAAGAGGTAAATCTTATGTCACGGTTTCAAGCACGGGGTTGCAGCAATAGAAGTATTAGAAGAGGAAGAATGAGAGCTAATCAGAAAACTAGGGAGCAGTTGTTATGTCCGAATGAGATTAAAGGGACGCAACAAGGATTGGAGACAAGATTTATTACCAATTACAATAAGCAATGGGGACAGATTAGAAGCATCTTGCAAAGGCACTGGCATATATTACAAACGGACAAGACTTTGAAAGAATGTATAATGGACAGACCCCTCTTAACTGCAAAAAGGGAAAAAATCTAAAGGATATGTTGGTCAACAGTCATTATGTTGCAGATATCGATGCTGGAAATAAGGAGGGACTGAAAGGATCATATCCCTGCGGATCATGTAAGGCGTGCAGAAACATGGTTAAAGCCAAACAGTTCAAAGGAATGAACAATGATAGAAATTATGAGAGCAGAGAATATATCTCGTGCTCCACTAGAGGTGTGGTATATCATGCGATGTGTTCATGTGGGATGGTCTATATAGGCCTAACCACACGGGAACTAAGAAGAAGAGTGAGGGAGCATGTTCGGGATATAGAGAAAGGAGAGGATGAAAAGGATTTAGCCAAATTGAAGACGATTCCGCGCCATTTTAAGATTTTCCACAAAAGTAATGGGCAACTCCTCCAATTCAAGGGTATCGATGTGATCCATATGGGCATAAGAGGAGGGGATGTCGGTAAACATCTTGCACAAATGGAAAGTCGTTGGATCTTTAAACTGGGGAAGCTAGCTCCACAAGGTCTAAATGAGTCATTAGGATTTAGTGCATTTCTGTAGATAGTGGTCTGGTGGGGTGGGTTGTGGTTTTATATTGATTTTAACTGTTGTTTTTAATTTTGCAGAAAGAAAACTTACCTTAAGGGATGATATAGGAGTGGACTGGCATGAATGGGTGATGGTTATGCTGGAGACCAGGAGGGATTACTTTGCTTACCTGCGGAAGAGAATAAAAAGAGATCATTAAAGAAGAGGATATAAGGATCTGAAGGAAGATAATGGGCATCATGGAGAAGACTCCTGGTTTAGAACTAGAAGGGGGTCAGCTTGAGAGTGTGATTAGGGGGATATCATGATATATGTATTGGGAATTATGTGTGAGGGGAAATATTGATGAAATGGTCACTGTTATTATGAAAGGGTTGATACTGTCACTGAATTATGGGGGTTTGAGTATTGAGCACGTAGCACTTTATTGTATACATTGTTTGAATTGAGATGAGGAGATAGTGGGCAATGATATTTATAATAATTTTTTTACTTGTCAGGGGCACAGATATATTTATTACCATGGTTTTGTCATAGTAATTATAAATTTGACAGGGATTTGAAGGTAGGGGGTTTTAATCATGTAATTTATTTGGAGATAGGTCATATGTTTTTTATGTAGTATATATTTTTTCACTTTTTGTTGGAGTAGGGTTTTTAGAATTAAGATGGGTGTATATGATCAGAAAGAATGGAGGTATGGCAATCAGATCTTCTGAAGATGTTTTCAATATATTATATAGTATTGGGTTATATTGGGGTAGATCACGGTTGTGCTAATATAGGGTGGTGAGATCAGACATCCCCTTGGTAATGGAATTATGTACTGTAAGCAGATGAGAACATATTATTTCAACATTGTTTATTTCTTCAGGATCACATTGTGAAATATCCTTTGATCCCAGGTATTAGATGTTTGCAGGTAGCGTATATCCCTTTTCTAGGTTATTGTAATATTATTTATTTTTTTAGGTTTGAGCAGTTAAGTATTATTCATCCTGCTGACCTTACATTTGTGGGTAGCGCACATCCCATTTCCGGGTCAGGACGTGTGCGCATCCCTGCTGTCTTTGGCTACGGCGCTTGCACGCGCCTCCTTACACTGAGGTCTGGGTGACGTTGGCTCCGGATGTGACTGAGCTGCCCTCACTGAGGCTGAGGTGGAGGCAGGGTGGAAGCAAAGTCCGTGATGCGCCGCTATTGCGCCCTGAGTCATCGGAGCAGGATGTGTCGTAATTATGCCCTAGGTCATGTGAGCAGTATCATATCATCCATTGGCTAGCGTTGTATTTAAAATCTACCCCACTAGTGAGCTTAGATCTCTCCTCCTGATGAAGCAGAACGCGAAACGCGCGTTGAGGGGTGCGCTCTCCTGCTTGAATCCAACTGGACATTTTTTTAGGTAGGCACTAAGGTTTGGCATGTTCCACAATATGTGGTTTGATGTGTGCATTGCACTTTAATATATGGTGTATTCCCGCCCATAGGGACTGGTGGTCTCATTTAGAGGGGATGGTAGGTAATTGAGGAGTTTTTGTGCAAAAGATGTGTGCCGATACCCAGGCTACATACAGTGGTCGATGACTAGCAGGATTAGGCGCTCTTTGTTGTTTCACCTTTATTTTTATGGTATTGCGGTAGAATATTTTGTAATGATTTTAAAAGTATTTAATAAAGAACATTTTATGAGGATTACTGTACCTTAGTGTTGTTGATTCATGTTCACATCCTGCCGCTGCTCGCCTGTCTGCGCTATAGCGTAACTTCGGCCTTCCCGCTCACCGCCTCATATGCGACGTGCCCACCAGGTGGAACTCCACCTTGCCCATGCTGGAGAGACTGTGCGAACAGCAGCAGGCCATAGTGGAGTTTCAGCTGCAGCACGCACGTTCAGTAGCACTGCGGAACAGCACCACTTCACCACCAATGACTGGGCCTCCATGCGAGACCTGTGTGCCCTATTGCGCAGTTTCGAGTACTCCACCAACATGGCCAGTGGCGATGACACCGTTATCAGCGTTACAATACCACTTCCATGTCTCCTTGAGAAAACACTTAGAGCGATGATGGAAGGAGGTGGCCCAGGAGGACGAGGAGGAGGAAGAGGGGTCATTTTTAGCACTTTCAGGCCAGTCTCTTAGAAGTGTCTCAGAGGAAGGTTTTTTGCAAAAGCAGAGGCCAGGTACAAATGTGGCCAGCCAGGGCCCACTACTGGAGGACGAGGAGGATGAGGTGGAGGAGGATGAGGATGAAGCATGTTCACAGCGGGATGGCACCCAACGCAGCTCGGGCCCATCACTGGTGCATGGCTGGGGGGAAAGGGAGGACTATGACGATACGCCTCCCACAGAGGACAGCTTGTCCTTACCTCTGGGCAGCCTGGCACACATGAGTGACTACATGCTGCAGTGCCTGTGCAACGACAGCAGAGTTGCCCACATTTTAACGTGTGGGGACTACTGGGTTGCCACCCTGCTGGATCCCCGGTACAAAGACAATGTATAACATAGTATAACATAGTATATAAGACCGAAAAAAGACATTTGTCCAAAGACATTTGTCCAAAAAACCCCTGTGAGGCAGAAGCCAATTTTCCCCACTTAAGGGGAAAAAAATTCCATCCCGACTCCAATCAGGCAATCAGAATAACTCCCTCAATCAACGACCCCTGTCTAGTAGCTATAGCCTGTAATATTATTACACTCCAGAAATACATCCAGTTCCCTCTTGAATTCCTTTATAGTACTCAGCATCACCACCTCCTCAGGCAGAGAGTTCCATAGTCTCATTGCTCTTAACGTGAAGAATACTTTTCTGTGTACAAACCTTCTTTCCTCCAGACGCAGAGGATGTCCCCTCGTCACAGTGACAGTCCTGGGGATAAATAGATGATGGGAGAGATCTCTGTACTGACCCCTGATATATTTATACATAGTTATTAGATCTCCCCTCAGTCGTCTTTTTTCTAAAGTGAATAACCCTAATTTTGATAACCTTTCAGGGTACTATAGTTGCCCCATTCCAGTTATTACTTTAGTTGCCCTCCTCTGAACCCTCTCCAGCTCTGCTATGTCTGCCTTGTTCACAGGAGCCCAGAACTGTACACAGTACTCCATGTGTGGTCTGACTAGATATTTGTAAAATGGCAGGACTATGTTCTCATCACGGGCATCCATGCCCCTTTTGATGCAACCCATTATCTAATTGGCCTTGGCAGTAGCTGCCTGACACTGGTTTTTGCAGCTTAATTTGCTGTTTTTTAAAATTCCTAGATCCTTTTCCATGTCAGTGTTACCATTTAATATGTACGGATGACTTGCATTATTCCTTCCCATGTGCATAACTTTACATTTGTCAGTGTTAAACCTCATCTGCCATTTCTCTGCCCAAGTCTCCAATATATCCAGATCCCTCTGTAGCAGAAAACTGTCCTCTTCCGTGTTAATTACTTTACACAGTTGCCCACCTTACTTCCTGCACTGGAGTGTGATAGGAAGATGCGCGAGTACAAGCGCACGTTGGTAGACGCGTTACTGAGAGCATTCCCAAATGTCACATGGGAACAAGTGGAAGCCCAAGGCAAAGGCAGAGAAGGAGTGAGAGGTCGCCAATGCAGCTGTGTCACGGCCAGCTCCTCTGTGGGCAGGGTTAGCATGGCAGAGATGTGGAAAAGTTTTGTCACCACGCCACGGCTAACTGCACCACCACCTGATACGGAACGTGTTCGCAGGAGGCAGCAACAGTACGTGTGCACACCCCTCCACGTACTGACTGATGGTTCAGCCCCATTCAACTTCTGGGTCTCCAAATTGTCCACGTGGCCAGAGCTAGCCTTTTATGCCTTGGAGGTGCTGGCCTGCCCTGCAGCCAGTGTATTGTCTGAATGTGTATTTAGCACGGCAGGGGGCGTCATTATAGACAAATGCAGCCGCCTGTCCACAGCCAACATGGACAAGCTCACGTTCATTAAAATGAACCAGGCATGGATCCCACAGGACTTGTCCGTACCTTGTGCAGAATAGACATTTATAACTGCCTCGCCCTCAATCATACATTCTTGTACTCCAGGGCACTTCTTTATTGAATCCTCTTTTTTTAATTGTAACATTATTTTGGGGGCAACCCCAAGTTGAATGAACCTCTCCTCTGTCTGGGTGTCAGGGGCCTAAAATTCTGTTAATCAACCTGCTGCTTTGGCGGGTGACATCAAGCTTGATTTTCTGCAATAGGACCTCTGTCTGGGTGCCAGGGGCCTACATTTCAGATAATCACCTGTTGTTTTGGTGAGTGACATTATCCTCTTTATACTGTCAAATGACCTCTACATTGTCTGGTTGTCAGGGGCCTATATATTGTTTCATCGCTTGCTGCATTGGTGGGAGACATTAAACTCTTTAGACTGTCAAATGACCTCTGCATTGTCTGGTTGTCAGGGGCCTATATATTGTTTCATCGCTTGCTGCATTGGTGGGAGACATTAAACTCTTTAGACTGTCAAATGACCTCTACATTGTCTGGTTGTCAGGGGTCTATTTTTTGTTTCATCACCTGCTGTATTGGTGGGAGACATTAACCTATTTTTACTGTCAAATGACCGCCCCATTGTCTGGTTTTCAGGGGGCTATATATTGTTTCATCGCTTGTTGCATTGGCGGGAGACATTAACCTCTTTTTACTGCCAAATGACTGCCCCATTGTCTGGATGTCAGGGGCCTATATATTTTTTCATCGCCTGCTGCATTGGTGGGAGACATTAAACTCTTTAGACTGTCAAATGACCTCTACATTGTCTGGTTGTCAGGGGCCTATATATTGTTTCATCTCTTGCTGCATGGGTGGGAGACATTAACCTCTTTTTACTGTCAAATGACCGCCCCATTGTCTGGTTGTCAGAGGCCTATGTTTCCGGACCGCTCTTCTCTTTGCGGGTGCCATGGTCCTGAATTAGTGAATCTGGCCTATGGCACTACTGGGTGAAATAAATACTGTTTTGGCATGATTGTAACTCTCCTCTTTATGGGTGACATGGGTCTGAATCTGTGAATGAGGCCTGTGGCATTGCTGGGTGAAATCAATACTGTCTTGGCATGATTTTAACTCTCCTCTTTGTGGGTCCCGAGGGCCTGAATGTTTGAATGAGGCCTGTGGCCCTGCAGGCAGACATAATTCCTTCTTGGCAGTGATGACAACTTCAACTACCATGTATGGTTGCAATTGGCCTGAGTCTGTGAGTGAGGCCTGTGACACTGCTGGCAGACATGAATCCTTCTTGGCTGTGGTGTGAACTTCAACTCCCATGTATAGTTGCCATGGCCCTGAGTCTGTGAATGAGGCCTGTGGCACTGCAGGCAGACATGAATCCTTTTTGGCTGTGATGAGAACTTCAACTCCCATAGCATTCCCACCTGACACCACCCCAACCTCCTATTCCACCTCCTCCTCCAAGTTGCCAATTGATATTGGTTAATTTTTATTTATTTTATTTTAACTCATTTCCCTATCCACATTTGTGTGCAGGGGATTTACCTACATTTTGATGCTTTTGCACCCCTCTAGCCCTTTCCAGGGCTATTTTACAGCCTTTTTAGTGCCCAAAAGTTTGGGTCCCCATTGACTTCAATGGGGTTCGCGGTCAAGTTCGGGTCGAGTTCATTTTCGTGAAGTTCGGCCGAACTTCTCGAGCCCGAACATCCAGGTGTTCGCTCAACTCTAGTCATGAACTCCATTGAAAGTCATTGGGGGACAGATCCGTTTCTATTGTGTCAGATTGTGTCAGAGAAAACAGATCTGTCTCCATTGACTTGCATTATGGGTCATGATCCGTCTTGTTCCAGATCCCAGGACGGAAAGCAAACTGCAGCATGCTGCGGTCTGCCCTCCGGTATCAGAACGCAACCAAACGGAACAGAATACATTTTGGAGTATTCCGTTCTGTTCAGTTATGTTTTGTCCCCATTGAAAATGAATGGGGACAAAACAGAAGCGTTTTTTTTTTCCAGCATTGAAACCCTATGACGGATCTCATTCCTGGGAAATATTAACCCTTGTGTGAAAGTAGCCTTAGGCCTCATGCATATGGCCGTTGTTTTGGTCCACGTCCGAGCCACATATTTTGCGGCTCGGGCACGGACCTATTCGCTTCAATGGGGCCGCAAAAGATGCGGACAGCACTCCCTGTGCTGTCCCCATCCGTTGTTCCGTTCCGTGGCCCCACAAAAAAATAGAGCATGTCCTATTCTTGTCCATTTTGCAGCATTTCTACAATGGGCCGTGTTCCGTTCCGCAAATTGTGGAGCAGCTTCTGTGTTTTGCGGATCCGCGTTTTGCGAACCACAAAACACATATGGTCGTGTGCATGAGGCCTTAGTTGGCAGTAGTTGATAGAACAAAGGAACACTGATACTATTGGAAGCAATACTGTCATCAATTACAAGTTATCAGGTCCTTTTAAAAAGGGTTTCCCAGAATCAGGCTAAATTTCCCATGGTAGATGGGATAAAATAATAAAAGATTCAGTACTTACCTGGTAATTCCTCCTGCCATACCAGTGTTACCACTCTGGTGCTTTGTTTACTTGGCTGAAGTAATGTCATAACAACAACACATGACTGTTGCAGTCGATCACTGTCCATGATACAACCAATGCGAAACTGGTATTTATTTATGCATTACTGTGCTAAACAGCTTATTTTTCTAGCAACAACATATCATAAGATCATAAAAGAATAAAAAAACTGAAATCCTATAACATGTTTGATAGTTCTATGGCCATGGTATATTGCTGAGACAACATGATAAAAACATACAGAAAAACTTTTGGGTGCATTTATTTTTATTAGTGATCGTCATCATTAGGAGCTAAAAATCATTTTTTCAATTGGTCTTTATTAAAAATATGGAGTCCTTCTTTCTGTACAGAGCTAAGATGCTCTACTAGCACCATCTGAATTTTCTCTCTGCTCCATCAGACAGCTAGGTGACGGGCTCCTTATCTCTGATCTCTGACCTTATAAACACTCATTAAAGCTCAGTCCTTATCTTACTGATAACAATGTGCTTAAATACGTGTTTATGACCTCTTAGTAATTTTGAGATAAGGGTTATTAAATGACCAGCACAAAGTGAAAGTGAAATTTGGCTACACACAGCTAGAAAAACAGTTAACCCTTTGTGACAGAACAGCTCAATATTTTTAATAAAGAATAATTGCAAAAATGAGTTTTAGCCTAAAATGAGTAAAATGCAATCATAAAAAAGTTGCCCCCGAAGGTGTACATAGCCTTTAAGCACATTGTTTTTAAGCTGTCTACTGTGTTTTACTTGACCCCCAAATAGTTTCCACACATAGCAGAGACTCAATAAATAAAATAGTCACTAGGGGATGATAACCATAGCTCGCTGCAAAGTTACTACTTTCATCTTTCAGAAGCATTACCGGTTTGGGACAAAGTAGTAGTAGCTAGCTGTCTGGGGCAAAAAATTAAGTCTTATGGCATAGCAAAGACAGTAAGGCCTATAGGCATCCCCTCTGGTATGCAGTACTCAAGCTAGCAATACCCTACTGAAGCTGTGCCCCTTATACAAGAAGCCAAATCTGATTTATGTAATTTGATCAGTGGTCTTGCACATGGGAACTTGTTAATTTACAGAGAACATTAGTCTTCTGTGAGTTATACTTGCATTGTGTGACAAAAGCTTCTCATTGGCAGTTCAGTGTTGTGCACTCAAACATTAACTGTGGATTTGACGGAAGGTGTTTGAATGTGTGGAATCCTGACTTTTTTGACTTTTTGATTTTTTCAGCTAACTAAATGTAAGGTCGCCACCAAACATTCAAATGAATAAGGTGAATAACCCTCTGTGATTGCAACACATACAGACAAAAATACTTTTCCTTTCACAAAGTGTGCGCTGTACCTGAAGTGTTCTTAACCAACGTTACTGTTATTACTTAACTCTGCCTTTATCCTTTGCATGTTCTAAATTCTATGTGAATAATGGTATCCTCCTAACAGACCACTTGCTGGCCTTGAAATTATAATTTGTAGTTCTTGCACTCTTATGGGAGTCCTGGGTATCAGAATGCCTCCTTCAGCAGCTAGACATGCTGTTTTCCTTCCACAGACTAGTCAAGCATATCTTTATAAAACTCTTGTACTTCTCATAGCACACAATAAAAACCATGCCTTATTCAGTACTCCAGGCCTTATCTATTTAGGTTAACTGGATTTGTGCCATGAAGAACGTCAGCTACCAACTCTACAGGTTGTGCTTTAATTTTGTAATCTTTGATGCCATTTTAGATTATTTTTCTTCCCACAATCATTCAGTGTATTATTCTTCTTATAATCTTGTTAGATCTCATGCAGGGCCCTAATATGACTCAGTATTCCATGGAGCTATAATAGGTCTCCTAAAGACATTCATAGGGTCTTTAAAAACTGACATAAAAAGTTGTTGCATGCTCCATCAGTCTCCTTATATATTAAGTCTAAATGGAGCATGTGTGTAAAGAGGCTGTATAGCTCTGTATTAACTCCATGAGATTTTGGTTATCATTAGAGATAAGCGAAGTTGTCAAATATTTGATTTGGCTGCTTCGCCGAATTTCACAAAGAGATTCGATTTGTAACAAATTACTTTGTAAGGAATCGCATTGCATTGTATGTAGCAGGTGCAATGACAGGGAACAGTGATTGCGCCCTCCCCCATCATTGAACCCCTCAGATGCCGCGTTCATCACTGATCACAACATAAAAAAAATGCATACTCACCTTATCCATTTGCTCATGTGAGGAATTTTCAGCCATCTGGATTGAACAAACCTCGCAAAAGTTTGCTCAGTGACTTAATGAAGTCATCAATATGCTGACCAGCTTGCTGATGTGGTGATGTCACACATCAACGCACGCAAGATTTTGTGCTGTTTGTTTGAGCAAGATGTACGCAACAGCCTCACTGCGAGCAAATGGATGAGGTGGGTATGTTTTTTTTTAACCACAATTTCAGGGAAAATAGATTCGTTACCATGAAGCGCAAGGAAGTTTGGCTTTTTGGCAAATAAAATTTTTCCTGAAATTCGGATCAAATTCAATTCGTTTGACTTTGATTCTCTGAACACTAGTTATCATTGTAAACAAATCACAATACATTAAAATGTCTACACTGTTTCATTGAGAGCTAACATTCATGATCAAGAGTCTCATATTGATGGTCTCCACAATCCGTTCCTAGTTCAGGCTGATGTAATATGCCTAACTTGCACAAATGTTTTTGACACATTAATTTCTCTATACTCTTCATGAAGAAATCATACAACCATCCCCATCCTCATCTAGACAGTAGACACATTGAGATATTGAACAGTTATATAGAGTGTTAAGAAAAAAATCAAACAATACTGCCATGGCACAAGTTCCTAGAAATCACAGAAACATGAAAGAAAATATATAAATTACATGATAGAAAATGTCAAATGTATTATATGAATGAGCAGCTTCTAATCTAACCTACAGTCAAGGCTGTTGCTAGGGTTTTTAAAGATCCAGGACCCAAACCCCAATGCATATGCGCCCAATCTCAAAGTAACAGCAAACCCCCATACACAACCCCTAGCACTAAAGACATATTTTACTTGCTGGATGGAAAATACAAACATACAGAGCTATACAGCACTACATACAACTTACATCAAATGCCTCAGAGGTGATGTCTACTCTGATGTACACGTACTCTTTCTGCATCTTCTCCATTCGGCCCATTAAAGTTTCTTTCAGCCACTCGTCTGTGCAGAGTTTGACACACAGACATCTTATATTCCCCACTTTTCTATCATCGTCCTCCCAACCCTGGGGCCTCTTGCTCCAATATAGTGTCCGCTGAGCTCCGCAATGCCCCAAAATAGTAAACTGCAGAAATTATACTGCCATACAGATAGTCCCACCAATAGCTTTAGTTCTCTCACAGAGTGTCCTTATTAGTAATAGTGCCCCATACAGTGTCCCCAATAATAATGCTTCCGAAGACTGCCTCTGTTAGTTGTAATACCCTCCATATTATACTAAATAATAATGCCCACCATAGTGCACCCAGAAGTAATAAAGCCTCTCTATAGCATCCCTAGTATTAATAAGGCATCCCTTTAGTGCCCCCAATAGTATTAAGACCCCTTTATAGTGCCCCTAGTAGTTATAATGTTCCCTATAGTAACATAGTACATAAGGCCGAAAAAAGACATCTGTCCATCCAGTTCGGTCTGTCATCCTGCTAGTTGATCCAGAGGAAGGCAAAAAAAAAAAAACTTTGAGGCAGAAGCCAATATTCCCCACTTAAGGGGAATAAAAAATTCCTTCCCGACTCCAATCAGGCAATCAGAATAACTCCCTGGATCGACGACCCATTTCTAGTAGCTATAATCTATTATACTCCAGAAATACATCCAGGCCCCTCTTGAATTCCTTTATTGTACTCACCATCACCACCTCCACAGACAGAGAGTTCCATAGTCTCATTGCTCTTACCATAAAGAATCCTCTTCTATGTTTGTGTACAAAACTTCTTTCCTCCAGACGCAGAGGATGTCCCCTTGTCACAGTCACAGTCCTGGGGATAAACAGATGATGGGAGAGCTCTCTGCACTGACCCCTGATATATTTATACATAGTATTTAGATCTCCCCTCAGTTGTCTTTTTTCTAAAGTGAATAACCCTAATTTTGATAATCTTTCAGGGTACTGTAGTTGCCCCATTCTAGTTTATTACTTTAGTTGTCCTCCTCTGAACCCTCTCCAGCTCTGCTATCTCTGCCTTGTTCACAGGAGCCCAGAACTGTACACAGTACTCCATGTGTGGTCTGACTAGCGATTTGTAAAGTGGTAGGACTGTGTTCTCATAACAGGCATCTATGCACCTTTTGATGCTACCCATTATCTTATTGGCCTTGGCAGCAGCTGCCTGTCACTGTTTTTTGCAGCTTAGTGTCCAAGTAGTTACAGTATAATTCCCTCCATAGTGTCCAAGTAGTTATAATGCCCCCTGTAGTACCCCTACTAGCTATAATGCCTCCTATAGTGCCCAAGTAGTTAAATGTCCCCTATAGTCCCCCCTTAAGGCATAATGCCCTCTATAGTGCCCCCAGTAAGTCAATACCCCCTCTAGTGCCCCCAGTAAGTTTAATGCCCCATATAGTTCCCCAGTAGGTATAATGCCCCCTTTTTTGCCCCAGTGGGTATAATACCCCTGTTAGTGCTGTTAATAGTTATAAAGTCCCCTGCAGTACCCCAGTAGTTATAATGGCCCCCTATATTGCCTACCAGTAGTTATACTGCTCCAGTACGAATAATGCTCCCTGCAGTGCCCCAAGGGAGTATAATGTCCCTGTAGCCTCCCAGCAGTTATAATAGTCCCTTTAGTACCCGAAGTAGGTATAATGCCCCACAGTAGTTTCCCTAGTCCTTATAGTACCTTCTTATAGTGCCCCCTGTAGTGCCCCAGTCTTTACAGTGTCCCTACAGTGCCCTCAGTCCTTATAGTGCCCCATGTAGTGCCCTCAGTAACCCCCCCCCCCTGTAGTTTCCCCAGAACTTATAGTGTAGCTGGACCTGTTTCCTGACACTTTTTTCTTGCTCTATGGGTCCAACACTGTCATTTTTCTTTGGTCCCAAAATGTAAACTTCCAGCATGAATGGGGACAGTGTGACTCCAATGACTGACCTCAGTGGTGACATGTCCCCAAGCGGAATGTCACTGCTGGGTCACATGTCTCTTGGGAAGACATAACGATTGCGGTCATTCATAGGCTGTACCAGTAAATGTGACCCTGTCCATGCTGGATGTTTACATCCAAAGCACAGTGAAGACAGTGGTGGGCCAATGGGGCTGGAATCCAAGTGGCAGAAAGCAGGTTAGGTAAGTATGTTTCCCATCGCCAGTTCCACTATATGAACTATATGAAGTTGGCCAACCCTTTTAAAGCATTTAGAAAGCTTTAAGTATAGTCTGCATTTACATTGTGAACCCTCATTGCCCAGGAGGTGCAGAATAAGGTCAGGCTACCAATTACAAATATAAGGAAATTATGTTTCTGCTGTTTCGTCTGTAGCAAAGAAGGGGGTGTAGAGAAAAAAGTTGAAATGCATCATGTCTTCTCTTGCCAACATCTATTTCTGAATGTCCATCTGTTCTTTTGTTTTAACTTGAAAATAAAATAATTTCATGCCATATTGCTAATTCTGTAAGGCTTTGAACAGCAGTGAAGAAAGCATAATGTATGCAAATAAATTGAATTACAATTAGTAATTGAAATCTGGTAACATTGCAATTAATAGATGTGTAATATTAAATCTACAAGAGGAAAAAACCTCCAGGACAACTGAGGTCTTACTTTTTATGATGTGTGTATCACAGCAATGTCATAGCATCTATATTGAAGATCCAGATGATACAGTGACAGACATCAACACACAGGAAAACGTCTCAGGTCTCATGCACATGTCAAAATTTCTGAAGGTTTATCAAGATACTTCACTGACACTGCTCACACAGCAGACAACACAATCAATTTGACAGCAGAAAAGTGAGCACTTTACATTGAGGATTATCTACCATGATATACTGGACTTGGTTAAACTGTATACTGTACTGGACTTGGTCAAATTGTATAATTTAGGGACCATACATGCCAATTGTGTATTTCTTAAAGGCCACTCCTGGAACAATTCTTTTCCGTAAACTCTTGATTAAAAGGGTTTTCAGAAATTTAAATTCTGATTACCTTCTGGCTCCCCCGCCACCTGGGTCCTCCGCCGATCAGTTGTTTGAGAAGACACTCCTCTGAGCGCTGCGGCCTTCTCCATGCTTACCAAGCACAGCCTCATACATTCTATGGTGGCTGCGCTTAGTATCGCAGCTCAACCCCAGGCCATGTGATTGATGAACGTGTTGTCACTGGCCTAGGGAAAGCTGCGAGCACTGCTGCCTTCTCAAACAGCTGATTGGCCGGGAGTCCCAGGTGTCGGACCCCCACGTTCAGATGCTGATGACCTAACCAAATGATAGGTCATCAGTATTTAAGTCTCGGAAAACCTCTTTAAAGGCTATGGGCACCTTCGAGGCTAATTTTATAATGATTGCATTTTACTAATTCTGGACCAAAAATAATTTTTTCAAGTCTTTAATAAAATTATTTAGCCATTTTGAGATACAATCTGCTAGTATAATTTCTCAGCCCCATCAGCTGACGTCTCATGATGAGCCTTATCTCTGATCAAACTGAACAAACAAGAATATGGCTTGAGTGTTTATCAGGTCAAGAGATCAGAGATAAGACTTCACCTGAGCCATCAGCTGATGGGACTGAGAGGTGATACTCTTAAGACAGATTTTTAACCCCTGTATCAAGCCCAAAATGAGTAAAATCCTATTTTAAAAATGTCCCAAATATGTCCATAGCCTTTAAAGAGGACCTGTCACGATTTTGTTTTAGCAGCTACTTGCAATGTCCATGTAATAATTTTCAAGCAATCTTAATCTCCTGCAGAAAACTGGTGTAAATGAAGGTAAATTTGTCACTGCATCCAGACACGTTACCTTCATCGCCCTTGCCACGCCCCCTTTTAGAAAAAAAGATGCAACAATTTCTGCAGATGTGACTTTTTAACTGCACTTTTCTGACGCAAAGGAGATGATAAATCTCCTCCATAGTGTATTGGAAATTAAGGGAATTAATAAACATGCCCGCTAGTTTCAGAACAACGTCTTTACAATTTTCCAAATATTCATTGTATATATGGTATACTTTGTAAGTTTGTAGGCATAAGTTATTAAATAAATTTGACTCAAAAAAATATAGCTTGCAATAGATGCAAATTGGTTGATGCAGATCTAATATATGTGATCTGAAGGTGCACCAATATTGGGAGATGGTACTGCACAGAATTGAAGTGGTCTTTAATATTAAAGATTCACTGTATGTTCAAACTTTTTAATTTTATTTAACAGAGACTGGTGTTGCTAAATCAGTTCATTTAAAAAAATGCCTGCATCCACCTGAAAAAACTGTAAAGTCAGGGCCACTAAAGGGGTCTCACTTTCACCCAGTGGCGTACATGAGAAGTAAGGGCTCCATAGCAAGGATCAAACCAGTACCCCCACACAGGACAGAAGGGTTTCTGCCTAGACCCTTTTCAATGACCCTTGGGCCACTTTTCCACTGCCTCATTTTCTAAAAGTTGTTCCTTTAGACTGGAGGGTAGAGTACTGACCAAGTTTTCACCTCCAGTAGAAGAGGCGATAATCCCAACTAAGACTGGGCCCCCTCTTGCGCAGGGCCCTATAGCAGTTGCATGGTCTGCCTCTATGGTAGTTACGCCCCTGCTTCCATCTAATTTGCAGTCCACTGCCTGTTGTCAGGCAAGATCTGTCCCTAGTAACAGAGACACAGTAGAGCTAGCTGAGCTTATGAGACTGATAAAATAATTACTTCTACATGGCTTCTGAATTCACAGGAGCATCCTGCCTTTTTGTAAGTATGATCTCTCCCTCTTCATCTGTTTTGTGAGCTCCGGAGCTGAACAATATAGTGCAAAGTAAGGGAAAGAATATCACAGCAGTACATTGCTCTGTCAAAAATGTACCTGTCCGAGATCCAGCGTCGGAATCTGCGGTTTTGGCACGGCTGTGCTGGGAGAGACTCTATACTAAGCTACACCCCCTGGTGACACTCAATGCTCTTTCTCCCCACAGCAGGCGTGTGCTCAGCTGCTCTATTCCTATGTGCTAGTGTTCTGACTAATGCAGCGTCTATCAGGTACTGATTCAGGGATTCTGCTCTCTATTTTAATGCCTTCCTGGCCATATACCAGTGCCAGTGATAGTCTCTGACTTACTAACTGTATTACTGGTTCCTGTGCATAATGGATTGTTCGTTCCTCTGACCCAGCTTGTCTTCTGACCTCTCCTTTGGTACTGCATTGTCTGTCTGGTTCTAATTTTGGCTTGTCTTCTGACCACTCTCTGTCTCTCATTTGGTAATGCATAGCTTGTCTTGTTCTGACCCATTTACATACGATCCTGTTTTTTGTGATGTTTTGTCTCTTGGTGTTTCTCTGTCTCTGAACGTAATTAGCATAGGGACTGTCGGCCTGTTACGGTCTTGCTATCTAGGGCTTGCACTGCAAGTAAGTAGCAGGCTGGTTTCTAGGTTAGGGCTCAATGTCCGTGTCTGTCCCTAACTACAGGCATTACACACTCACTGCTTGTGAGAGAAGTGCATCTAGCTGTGCTGCAGAAAAGGCAAATAAATAGACAGAAAAATACATTAGAAAAGTCCAAAAAAGACTTATTCGTTCACAGTTATGAGTGTACAAAGAAGCAAAACCATTATGCAAACTTTTTTGAAACTCAGGTACCCTTTAAAGTTCCAAGGGATCTAAGGTAAATGTCTTAATGGCACTTAAAGGATTGATGATGTAGATTAATAATGGTTAACGGATTTCAGAAAGAAAGGTAATTATTTCATTAGCTCTGCAAGCCCTGTATAGCACTTTGCCAGCCATGCTCCTTGGAACAGTAAAGCCCTTATTTTCATAAAGATTAGAAGTCTTTTTCTCAGAAACACTGCAACCAATTATTACAAAAAAGCTACATTTTGATCAGCAGCACCCTACCTGACAGGATGTCTGATTTAATAGTGTTGACCCTGCCAATAGGTGTTCTTTAAGAATTGACCAAGTTAGAAAGAAATAGCATGGCTCTCGCCCTAGGACAAATTCACCTTCTTTTATTGGCTCTACAGCGGGTACATTTAACAAGTGTGACTTGATACACTACAGCCTATGGCTGTTTCACATCAGTCAACACTTTTTCACACCCTCTTGAGAGGGGGTGGGAACCCACTTTATATCCTTCCTGTTTTTGACCAAATGCCCTACAGATGTGCATCATGTAATATAGTATACATACAAAAACTGAATATATACACAGAAAAAACAAAAAAAAAATTGTAAAAAGCTCATAAAAATGAGGATAGTTAATTTCTATAATTTAATCCTAATGGACCTAATGCACCTGTTTGTATAATCCACAAAGCTTCTTGCTGGAGTAACCTAATGTGCCAATCCATTCCACTGTTTGGAGAAGACACCCTTGTGCTTCTCTTATGTGTGGGATAAATCTAGAGGAACCTTTGGCACTTTTCACTGAATAAAGATATTCCTTTATATGTATAAACAAAAGATGTATTGTTTTGCCTATGTAAAAACAGTTGCACATATATAATATAGCATAAACCACAAAATCTGAATGGCACATAATGAACTGACATGCCATAAATTGAATATTGCCCTTTTGTACTACCTTGTTCGTGCAAATATGTTTACAATAGGAGCAATGACCACATTTGTAGTTCCTTTTGGTATACATTCATGTAAACCGTAAGAACTCCTCTGTTGGAATCTCCTCCACAACAACTCTAGCAGGTTTTTGCCTCTTCTAAATAAAGGGGACCACCACAGTGAGGTTTTTTAGATCTGGGTCAGATGGCAGTTCAACAACAGATGGCAGTTCTTACTGATAGAGCTCCTTATCACTTCATCCAGGGACTAAATGTAAAAGAAAACATAAACCATTTATTTTCCTTTTCCTTCTGATTTCTGTATAACAATATGTATATGTCTGTCCTGATTACTTAAACTGTAAAATGCTTGTCCTATAATAGATTCATTGTAACTCCTCTGTCTCAGTCTATCCTTTAGTTCTGTGAATTGTTCAAGAAAGGGACCATATTGGCTGTTAATCCTGCATAAAAACAAATACTGGTTATATGGTATTGCTCTTTTTACATGGGGGGGGGGGGGTAACTTTCCTAGTGCAACAATGAATTTGTTGCTGTTGGCTTTTTGTTCTTTATTATTGTGTTGTACAAAGTATGAACTTTTTATGAAAGTTTTTTTTTCACTTAAAATAAACAGCTTTGGATTATCTTTCATCAACCCAAGTCTGTTTTCCCTTTGAAAAATCCAACGTTTCACAAATATTATAAAAGTAGATCAAGTATTCAACTGTTACATCATAGCTAGAGATGAGAGAATTTTTGAAACATTCGATTTGGCCGGTTAGCCAAATTAAAAAATTTTTGGTTCAATCCGAATTTATTTGTGGTGAATCTCCTTATAAAATGGCTATTTCCTGGCTGCAGAGAGCCTTTATAGTGGTGTAGAACACTGTGCCTTGCAGAAACAAACATAGGGAGTCTGCTGTAGTAGTATAACAATACTGTGAGTAATTTTGACATGCAGAGTACAGATGTCACTCTGCAGAATCACTGCACACTTCACTTATTTGGGCAGTTAGGGGGCCAAAACTAACCAAATAAGTCAAGTGTGAACTCGATGTTAGCATCAAGAAGAAGTGCACTCCTTTTACACCGTCAACAGCTGATTCCACATAGATGTCTACAGAACCTATTCTATTAATCGCGTATAGAAGTAGAGCCCCGCCGAAAGAGTGGAGAGGGTATCAGCAGTAAGTTTGTGACTGATTATTTTGCCCTTCCTCTAATCCGTCAGAACAATAACTCCAAAAAATGGATCCTATCTGTGGAGCATCCGCCTTCACTCGATCAGCATTTGGTAAGTAATCCATCAGTATTGCTGAAGCCAAAAAAAAAACAGGAGTAGATCCAAAACAGAGATGACACATGAATGAAATCTTTGCTTGTCTTCTGTGTTTTGTACCCACTTCTGCTTTTGGCTACCAAATCATGAGCCAATTATGATACAAAATAGAGACCATGCCATGCAGGCCTTACAGCTGTTACATAGGCAGGATCCATTGTGCATCTCATGTTTCCTTCCTTCTGACAGATCAGAAGAAGGGTCAAATAAATAATGATGTCAGCCATGCTGAAAGGCAAAATAGTGGCCCAGTAATGAAGTGGGGAGAGTGGAAGCAGCATGAGGAGACCACAGAGTGGCCCAATGACAGTGTCTGGAGGTGGTAGCAGCATCAGGAGGAGGCCACAGAGTGGCACAATGACAGTGTGGAGGTGGCAGCAGCATCAGGATGCCACAGAGTGGCACAATGACAGAGTGCAGAGGTGGCGGCAGCAGCAGCATCAGGAGGAGGCCACAGGGTGGCACAATGACAGTGTAGAGGTGGCAGCAGCATCAAGAGGCCACAGAGTGGCACAATGACAGAGCGTGGAGGTGGCGGCAGCATCAGGAGGAGGCCACAGGGTGGCACAATGACAGTGTGGAGGTGGCAGCAGCATCCAGAGGCCACAGAGTGGCACAATGACAGAGCGTGGAGGTGGCGGCAGCATCAGGGGGAGGTCACAGGGTGGCACAATCACAGTGTGGAGGTGGTAGCAGCTTGATAAAGACTCTGTGTAAGTCGAAACGACGCATGCTGGGTGAATAAAGAACGCAGCTTTGGATTTTAAGTGCTGCGGTCTCCTCTTGTTTTCTTGCATCATGTACGGGGATCCATAGGGGATCTGACACAGCGGGCACCGCCACAGGCACAGACTGGTCAGTTTATGACAGAGGTAGTGCTGTCCCACCGGATCTACTTTGATTGAGGTGGTAGCAGCAGCATGAGAAGACCACAGAGTGGCACAATGAATGAGTGTGGAGATGGCAGCAGCATCAGGAGGAGGCCACAAGGTGGCACAATAACAGAGTGTGGAGGTGGCAGCAGCAGCATCAGAAGGAGAGTGGCACAATGACAGTGTGGAGGTGGCAGCAGCAGCATCAGGAGCCCATAGAGTGGCAAAGTGACAGTGTTGAGGTAGCAGCAGCATCAGGAGACCACAGAGTGGCAAGGTGACACAGTGTGAAGGTGGCATCAGCATCAGGAGAACACGGAATGGCAAGGTAACATAGTGTGGAGGTGGCAGCAGCATTAGGAGACCACAGAGTGACCCGGTGACAGAGTGGAAAGGTGGGTGGCAATACCAGTATTGGTATGGTAACTATGGCCCCCGCCGCATTAAACACCTGCTCTGATTCCACACTACTGGACGGGCAGGACAGATTTTCCAGGGCAAACTCTGCCAGGTCTAGCTGCTGCTGGTGAGCAGTATCTTCACTAGGCGGTGAAGAAAGCTGCTCATCAGTGACTCTAGACTCAAGTTGCTGCTTATGAAGCTGGAACTGCTCCTACCCCCCCACCACCACCACCACAGCAGCCATGGCAGAGGAACGTGAGTGCAGATAGGTAGCGGCCATCTGACTACGTAGGATGTCTCTATAGCAGTTCAGTTTGTCCTCCCTCTCAGCGGGTGTAAAAAAAAATGGCCCCCATTTTGGACCGGTAGCGAGGATCCAACAAGGTGGAGAGCCGGAAGTCACCCCTCTGCCGAATGGTGACAATTCGTCTGCCACTACGCAAGCAAGTGAGCATGCATCGGGCCATTTGTGCAAGTGACTCGGTGGGATTTTCTGCCTCCATCTTCACTGCATACTGCCACAGTGTGTCTGGGTCCTCGTCTTCCTCATCTCCCTGTAACTCCTCTGGCTGCTCCTGCTCCTCATCTCCTGTCACCTGTGTAGAAAAACAACCCATTTCGCAACACATTGCTTGTGCTTCAATGTCCTCCTCCTCCTTCTCCTCCAGTTCAGCCCCCACAGGGCTCATGTGGCCATGAGATCTAGGCGCCACCTTACTCTGCTGTGATCCATGCCTGCGCCAGAAGCATTTAGGCCTCTGCCACTCCCTTTTGCAGGGCCTGGCACCTTTCTGTCTGACATAGTGTTAGATCAAATAAATATATAAAAAGGAAATTAAAAAAAAAAACTAAAAAGTCTGAAATTTTCTCACTTCACCACACAATGGCAAATAAGCCCAATTTTTCCAATAATACACGCCAAAAAGGGCTTTAGAACATATAACTGCACTGCTGAACGGCAAATATATTTTTCTTTTGCCACTTAACACAACACAAAAGTCTTTAGAACATATAATTGCACCACTGAATGGCAAATATATTTTTCTTTTTTCACTTATACACTCCACAAAATGCTTTATAACATATAACTGCACCGCTGAACGGCAAATGACATACATTTTTTTGCCACTAATACATGCCAAAATGGGCTTTAGAACATATAACTGCACCACTGAACAGCAAACAATATATATTTTTTTTGCCACTAATACACGCCAAAAAGGACTTTAGAACATGTAACTGCACTGCTGAACGGCAAATAGGCCCTTATTTTTTTCCACTTACTGTATACATGCCACAAAAGTCTTTAGAACATAAAACTGCACCGCTGAACGGCAAATAATATATATTTTTTTGCCACTAATACACGCCAAAAAGGGCTGTCATTTTCTCACTTCACCACACAACGGCTAATAAGCCCTTTTTTCCCCAATAATACAAGCCAAAAAATGCTTTAGAACCTATAACTGCACCGCACAAGGGCAAATAAGACATAGAAATATTTCCTTGTAATGAACCTGGTTAATGGCTCTATCAAACAGCACTTGCATCTGAATAACAAGAACGGTTTTCTGGAATTACAAGCTGTATAATGGCAATTTGGATCCCCAGTCAGTGCAGCAATTTGTAATAGGATTGTTCCTATTACCCAGGCTGTAAACTTCCCTACTGAACCCTGTTCTGCTGCAATACTGTGGAATGATTCCTCCTCCCGCCTGCTGACGTCTCTCCCTGCACTAAGTATACTAGAAAATGTCTGAACCCAAGATGGCTGAGGCTATTTATAGGGCTGTGACATCACAGGGCTGGCTGGCTGCTGATTGGCTGCATGCATGGCATTGTGGGTGATCCCTCATTCCCAGAGTTCCTTGCTCCATGTCCTAACACGTGCAGCAGCCATTTTAGGAAAAAATGCAATTCGTTACCACGAAGTGTGAGGAAATTCCGATTCGTGGCAAAGCAAATTTTTCGTGAAATTTGGATCAAATTCCACTTTGTCAACTTCGATTCACTCATCTCTAATCATAGCTCTCTTTCTGTCAGATGATCTGCTGTGACATCACAAATATGTTTGCATTAGGTAACTTCTGTGACATCACAAATATGTTTGCATTAGTTACCTTCTGTGACATCACAAATATGTTTCAATTAAGTATCTGCTGTGACACCACAGAAGTGGTTTTTAGTCAGGTAAGCACTCTGAAACAACTAATTTTAGTCAAGTAAGCTGAGAGGATGACATGCACCCCATGGGGTTGTAAATCATGCGGCCTGTATACTTTACTTGCATAAGAGCGCTCCTTTGTTGGTGTCCAATCCTACTGAAGAGAAGATCACATTGCTAAAACCTCATACCAAAATTGATTTCTTGAATGAATAGGCTTTTAGTGCACTCCATTACCTTTGAAAATGGTCAGATTTTTGTAACTCACAATTCAATGATAACAAATATTGGGAGAGATTTATTAAGAAAGGTGCACATGTATTCAGGCATAAAAAGTATGTGATTTTTAGGCTACTTTCACACTTGCGTTAGGTGCGGATCCGTCTGTTATTTGCATAGACGGATCCGCACCTATAATGCAAACGTTTGTATCCGTTCAGAACGGATCTGCTTGCATTAGCTTTAAAGAAAAATTTCAAAGCAAAAACGGATCAGTTTTGAATTACATTGAAAGTCAATGGGGGACAGATCCGTTTTCAAATGCACCATATTGTGTCATTGAAAACTGATCCGTCCCTATTGACTTACATTGTAAGTCAAAAAGGATCAGTTCAGCTCCGCATCATCAGACGGACACCAAAATGCTGCAAGCTGCTTTTTGGTGTCCGCCTCCAGAATGGAATAGAGGCGGAACGGAGCCGAACTGATGCACTCTGAACAGATCCTTATCCATTCAGAATGCATTGGTGCTGAACTGATCCGTTTTGGACCGTTTGTGAGAGCCCTGAAACGGATCTCACAAACGGAATCCAGAATGTCAGTGTGAAAGTACCCTTAAATACTTTTTTCATTTCTCTCAACAGTTTTAAAACGGCAACTTTTTGTGTGTCCTAAAGTTTGGGGATTTTATTCCAAAGTAAAAGCCTTCCACTTTTACAGTGTATAAAGAAGTAATGTCAAAAATGGGTCATAACATTCACCCGAACCAATTTATTACCTGCGAGGTGGCGTGTGGAAAGTATCTTACGTCTACCTCTAAATTTATACCAAGTGTGCTATTTTGATAAGTTTGGCATGATTTGCACTAATTTCTTGTGTATGCAAAAAATATCTATTTTGACCCACTTTTCATAAATCTCTTAGGCCTCATGCACACGACCGTTGATTGTTTCCGTGTCCGTTGCTCCGTTTTTCGTGATTTTCTGCGGACCCATTGGTTTTCAATGGGTCCGTGGAAACCTCGGCAAATGCACCGTTTGTCCTCCGTGTCCGTGGTCCGTGATTCCAGTCCGTCAAAAAAATATAACCTGTCCTATTCTTGTCCGTGAAAAACGGTTCACGGACCCATTCAAGTCAATGGGTCCGTGAAAAATGCGGATGGCCATCCGTGTGTCATCCGTGTTCCGTGTCCGTTTTTTTTGCGGATCCCTTGGCAGGCACTTGGGAAACATTGTCAGCCTGTCTTTTGGTAAAATCTTTTGGGTCATGTCCGCTAAAAAAACGGAAGACACACGGAAGCACAACGGAAGGCAAAAACGGACACGGATCACTGAACAACAGAACCCCTTTTTGCGGACAGCATAAAAAAACGGTCGTGTGCATGAGGCCTTAGGCTGAGTTCACACTTCAGTTATTTGATCAGTTATTTCCATCAGTTACTGGGAGATAAGAACAGTAGTGAAGCCTACTCAGAGATCAGGATTAATGCTTTGATTTTCACCTGTTCTGTGTTTTTGACCCACACCTGGTTTTGGCTCACAATAACTGATAGAAATAACTGACCAAATAACTGAAATGTGAACTCAGCCTCATATTTTATTGCCTGCAAGAGAAATCTACAAGCATAGCCACAGGAATTTACAGTAAGTATCTATGGAGAATCAGTTATTCACCTCCCTATTCCTGTTTAAAATAAACCTGAATGGTGTGGTACAGCTTTTTATTCCTGTGGTTTAAACAGCCTGCCGGAATTATTCAGATCCGGAGCTGCCGAGTGCGGACGGAATGTCCGCCGGCCCCATACACCGGTACACAGTCCAGCAGACAAGCGGAGAACCGGCCGACTGCATGCTGTGGTTTGTGTCTGTCCGATTCTCTGCTTGTCTGCTGCAACAACCACCCGAGGTGTGAAAGTAGCCTAAGGTCTTTCTTGAAAGGAACAGTTATAGGTTTTGTGTTTTGTTTCTCTTTGGTTTTTATAAAAAAAAAAAATGTTCCTTTAGACCCCATAATGTATAGTAGTTGGTACTGGAAAGAGTTATGTATTACTTAATATGTATTTGTAACCAGAAAAATTATAGCCAGAGACGCTGCCTTGGATAAAATCCAATAATAATAAGGTCTACATTTACAGCTAATTTTAGATGTGTAGATAACTGGGATCTTTAAAAAATGACAATACTGCTTATGGTGAAAGTGAAATATAGAAATGAGAAGTAGAGGAAACCGCAGATGTGATTATGCAGGAAATGTCACTGTAATATAATTGTTCTAATTATAATTTCTAGTAGCAAGACAGGGTGAGTTACTACAAACTATATCACATCAATTTTCATTGCCCTTCACTAGGTCACATGATTAGAACAGAGCAGTATCTTTCTGCTATCTATCTATTTTTCTCTATCTATCTATCTATCTATCTATCAATTATAAATTATCTATCTAGCTATCTATCTATACCATATTGTTAGGTCAGCTACCTATGACGGCTGCTGCCCTGCTGTCTCCTGCTGGCACGATACCCACACTACTCACCATGCTGCTACTTTCATGCTTCTGCCTTGTGCTCCAGCCTCTGTCTCCTTAGGGTGCTTAGAGCACTTTTTAAAGGGCCATTGAGAATGCTTCCAAATCCTTCCCCTGCCAACGGCTGGGGGTCCCTGGGTATTTAATGCACCCTCTCTAGCTGGGGGTTGCCTGAGCTTTGGTGTCCAGCAAAGGTGTTCTGATCGTCTTGTGGTACTGCAATTTACCTCCATTTATCCTGAGTTTGTTCCTGTCTGCGCTTGTACCTGCCCTGCCTGTATGTTCCAGCACTTCCTGTTCCAGTTCTGTCTGTGTTTTAAGGGGCTGGGATATGCCCCCAATGCCTAATAGGCGTGGGTCCTACCTCTGGGACCAGCACCTATATCTAGAACAGAGCCCGTAAAATGAAGGAGAGTAGACCATGCATGCGCATCTGCCCTCCATTCATTTCTGAGCGCTGGCTCAGCTATTTCTGTCAGCCCAATAGTAGTGAATGGAACCGTGCGCTTCCCATTCAGTCTATGGGTCTTCTGAAAATAGCCAAGTGTGTTTCTCACGGATGCTCCCGTGACAGCGGCCAGGAGATCGGAGAGGCTGGCAACACATGGGTTAATCTGATTGGTTCCTTGTGGATCATTTGTGTCTCTGTTGTTTTGGTAATGACTACACCCCTTGCAGGTGTTGTTGGTATGGTCATTTAACCTCCCCTATCTATTACTGATTACCCCTTCTGGGGGTGCGGTTTATAGCTTCAGTTTCTGGACTCTGGGCTAGCCGGTTGAGCTCCTGGCGCTGCCTTTGCTCCATGTGAAGTTAAGTGTCGTCTTCTCTTTGTATTTTGTTTGTTATATTTCCCTGTCTTTTGTATCTAGGCCTGAGGGAGACTGCTGTTCATCCTTCTGGCGGAGGAATAGGTTTTCTCAAGTCCTCTCACTATACCAGGGCCCTACAGGGTGTGTTAGGGCTCTAGGTTACTGTGTATGAACTTTCCTACCTTTGAGGTCAGTTCATACTGATAGTTAGTCTGGACTTGGATTAGGGTTGTTCTAGGAGGTAACTAGGAGGTTCTAGGAGGTAACCTTCTCCTTTACCCTAGTTTCCAGGCCTTGGTCCTGTCCCCTTTTCTTCTGTGCTCGGTGTGGAGTTTCACACTCACACTTTATCAGTGACATTATAAACCACCGAATAACCGTCATTTTTGTTGGTGGGTGTGATGTTATTTCGTTGCTTAAAGGGGATGTGTTTTTGCTATATACGAGGTACAGTTTTTGGGTTACCTGCTGTCATCTTCAGGTTTTCGAATGGATCGTGTTGTATTGGACTGGGATCAACCCGAAAATCTGAAGGCTCTTATGCCTTTTTAAGGGTTCACCAACTATTACCAAAAAATTTATTCGGAATTATTCAACGATAGTAAAACCTTAACTGACATGACTAAGAAAGGGACGGATGTCTCAGTGTGGTCTGATTCAGCATTGCCAGCCGTTTCTGCGATTAAGGAATGCTTCTCTTCTGCCCCTATAATGTTGCAGCCGGATGTATCACAACCTTTTATTGTGGAACCGGAAGCGTCCAAGGTGGGGGGTAGCAATTTTATCGCAAGGCCCATCACCTGGTAAATGGCGATGATGTGCATTTTTCTCTGAAAAACTCTCTCCCTCTGAGAAAAATTATGATGTGGGTAACAGAGAGTTACTGGCCATTAAGTGGGCTTTTGAGGAATGGCGTCATTGGTTGGAAGAGGCAATTCATCCGATCACGGTGTTTACTGAATACAAAAATCTGGCTTACCTGGAGCTGGCCAAACGCTGAACCGAGACAAGCCAGATGGTCATTGTGTTTCACCTGATTCAATTTCACTGTTACCTATGGGGTTAAGAACGTCAAGGCGGATGCCTTGTCAAGTAGTTTTCCTGGAGGTAGTGATTTTGAAAATCCGAGTCCCATACTGTCTAAAGGGGTGTGATATTTGCTCTTTACCCTGACCTTGAGGTAAAGGTGTTAGAGGCTCAGGGAGATGCACTGGATTCTTGTCCCTCTGGGAAACTATTTGTGCCACCAGAATTGCATCACAAGGTGTTTGAGGAACATCATTTTTATGGTTCTTATGGGATACCCTGGAAGCAGATCCACTGCCGACCTCATATCTCACAGATTCTGGTGGCCGGGGTGGCGTAAGTGTGTTAAGGACTATGTGTCAGCCTGTACCACCTGTGCACGTGCTAAGGTGACACATACTCAGCCTTCCAGATCTTTACTTCTGTTACCTATCCTGTTCAGACCATGGACTCATGTATCCATGGATTTTATCACTGATCTACCTACAGATGTAGCAGGGTTAGCACTCCCGCTGTTAACTTAAATTTCTTAACTCATTTCATTATCTTGAGAAAAAAGCCATTGAAAAGCAATTGAAGGTGTTTGCTTAGATTAGATAACCAAACTCGGAAATCTCAGAAAAAAGGAGTGCTAACCATGCTACATCTGTAACTATTCAGGAAATACAGTTATTCTGGTGGTAGTTGATCGCTTTAGTAAAATGGTGCACTTTGTTGCTTTACCGGGCCTACCTAATGCTAAAACAGTTGCACAAGTATTTGTTTGTTCACAATATTGTGAAACTCCATGGCATTCCCTCTGACATGGTCTCAGATCATGGGACTCAGTTTGTTTCCAGATTCTGGAAAGCGTTCTGTACTCGACTGGGGATACAACTGTCCTTTTCTTCAGCTTTTCATCCTCAGTCGAACGGACAGATGGAGCGCACTAATCAGAGTCTGAAGACTTCTTCGAGATGTTTTGTATCTGAGAACCAGGAGGAGTGGTCTTCCTTTTTGTCTTCCTTTTTGCCATAAACACTCATAGAGTCAGGAGTCCACTGGTGAGTCGCCGTTTTATGGGGGCATATTGGTTTCACCCTCAGTTAGTCACATTTTCTGGTTCTGATACTTCTGATATCCCTGAGGAAAAACATTTTTCATCATCATTGTCATCGATAGCAAAAAATTTAATTCAAAATAATTTGAAGAGTATGCGCAACAAGTATAAACAAGTGGCTGACAGGAAACGTATGAATGGTCCCGACCTAAATGTGGGTGATTCTGTGTGGCTGTCCACATTAAGTTGAAGGTACCTTAGTGGGGTGCAGTTTATAGCTTCAGGACTTTGAGCTCCTGGTGCTGCCTTTGCTCCAAGTGAAGTGTCGTCTTCTCTATTTGTATTTTGTTAGTTATATTTTCCTGTCTTTTGTATCTGGGCATGAGGGAGACTCCTGTTCATCCTTCTGGCGGAGGAATAGGTTGTCTCAAGTCTTGTCACTATACCAGGGCCCTACAGGGTGTGTTAGGGCTCTAGGTTCCTGTGTATGAACTTTCCTACCATCAAGGTCAGTTCATACTGATAGTTAGTCAGGACTTGGATTAGGGTTGTTCTAGGAGGTGATATTCTCCTTTACGCTAGTTTCCAGGCCTAGTTCCTGTCCCCTTTTCTACTGTGCTTCGTGTGGAGTCTCCTACCCGTACCGCATCCGTAACAGTGTTGCTTGGCTATTATCAGCAGTTCCATAGAAATTAATAGAAGACGGCCGCACATTCACGGTCTGCTCTCCTTCACTCATCCACCCCATTTGGAATTTCTTCCCACTTTCTACTACATTGTATGCAATATTTAATGGTGGCATTAGAAAGTACAACTTATCCCACAAGAAAACAAGCCCCCATACGACTTTGTGAATGGAAAATGGAAAAGGTTATGGCTCCAGGAAGGCAGGGAGCAAAAAATGAAAAATGCCAAAATGGAAAATCGCTCTGTCAGGAAAGGGTTAAAGGGAATCTATTCAATCAATTTTTGGACTATTATCCACAGTAATACATGTTTAGTACTACATATAAGAAGTCCAGATCACTTTTTTTTCCCTACTGCCCCCCATTCCCCTGCTGTTGGCACTGAAAGCAGCATTGAATTACACAGTCCGGACATTCTGGGCCATGGTCACATGACCATATACATGCAGCTCCATTTTCTCTGCAGTTATATTCATGGGTGTGTCAAAGCAGCAACATGGGAAATAATAGGGCAGTGTCTATGTAACTAGCTGGGTGAGAGGAGCTATAAACTAGTTAGGCATTTTGAGGGGCAGTGATAGGGGAGTGTCTATATAACTAGCTCAGTGGGAGGGGCTATAAACTAGCTGGGTGTTGTTAGGCGCAGTGATAGGGGAGTGTCTACGCAACTAGATGGTGGGAGGAGCTATAAACCAGCTGAGTGTTGTTAGGGGCAGTGATAGGGGAATGTCTATGTAACTAGCTGGTGGGAGGAGCTATAAACCAGCTGAGTGTTGTTAGGGGCAGTGATAGGGGAATGTTTATGTAACTAGCAGGTAGGAGGAGCTATAAACTAGCTGGGTGTTAGGGGCAGTCATAGGGGAGTGTCTATGTAACTAGCAGGTAGGAGTAGCTATAAACTAGCTGGGTGTTAGGGGCAGTCATAGGGGAGTGTCTATGTAACTAGCGGGGTGGGAGGAGCTATAAACTAGGTGGAAATTGTTAGGAGTGGTGCTGGAACTGTTGCAGAGAAAGGACAAGTGCATCATGGGTTTGGCTGTATACAGGAACAGGGAGTGCTACACACAGGATGGAAATCAACCAGAAGGATTTCTTTACAGGCTGAAAACGGGTCAGGAGAGTCCAATGGAAAAATAACATGGGAAGATGTACATGAGGTAAACAACTACATGAACATTTATGTTCAAAACCATAGTAATTCTTGAAAAAAAAACTTTAAGGCTATAGCAACATTTGTTTGCATTCAAGATTTTCACATGCTACTTTTGAATAGTCTGGAAATGGCATAACAGACAACTACATAAGGCTCTGTTCATCTGTTCTGTTCTGCATTAGCATTTACATTTTTCTGATCTGTTCTGAGAACAGAAAAATAAAGTGAAGGCAGTGACGAATCCATCACATGTCAGACTCGAACGCCACTCGAAAGATCCCATTTACTTTAATGGAATCTGTTGTGTTTCTGTCATGGTGTCCTTTATTAGTCCTTCATTGTGAACATTGTCTACCAGCCACATATACTCTAATATTAGGGTATTTTGGTCCTGTAGTTAGTGTTTTTCTAAAACACATAAAAAATTCAGCAGGATTATGGGTGAATTATTTTGTTCACTGGAAACGTCTGAGCAGATTATAATAGCAATCAGGTGAAAGAAATACGTTAACTGTCATTATGAAGTCTCTTACGTCAAACTGTTACATTTTTATGAAATTGTCATAGTTAGGAGTTTAACGGTGACATTTTGTATATGAAATGTGACATTATTCCCACTATACACGTGAAATATGTCCACAGTGACAGAGTGAAGTGCTCGGTAAATTGGGAAAGACACAGAA
This sequence comes from Bufotes viridis, assembly GCA_033119425.1. NCBI lineage: Eukaryota > Metazoa > Chordata > Amphibia > Anura > Bufonidae > Bufotes > Bufotes viridis. The sequence continues at coordinate 143,441,959 of CM065592.1, read as the reverse complement.
GACAGAATGAGATGTAACCTTTCAAGAGCCCGCAGTGTGCAGTGAGAAGTTTGCTGCGCTGAAGCTCTTTACTGTCGCACAGGTCAGCAGTCACGGTCACATGATCACCTCTGACTGAAACTCATCACCAAAGGATAGAAAAAAATCTTCTATAAAAATGACTCACAATAGAATCTGTGCTAGTACCTAAATTGAACGGTGATGTTAATTTGCTATAATTGCAGCTCATTATTAATAATATGTGTCATAATAAAAGGCATTGTAAAATATCCCTCTATGAAACTCAACAAAATGTTGAGGAAGAATGAGTAACAAGCAGAAGATGACCCAAAGTGTAAATTAACAGTCTGCTTTAATGAAGGCTTGATTCATTTTAACTCATGCATGTGTATTAGTACTACTCTCCTCTAAAATGTCGACAGCATAAACTTAAACTAGAAAGGTCTAAAGATGCAACAAATTTAACACAGAGGCGCAGGCTGACTGATAAATGTGATGCATTTTGCTAAACATGTTAGACACTGTTGCCTAACTTTACATCATCTATTGTTTTGATTTGTATCATTATTGTATTGTAATGGATCCACCATTTTTTTCATATCAGTCATGTTGTCACAGTGTTTCTATCGGCACTGTTCTCTGTGCATATATGAACAGGTCATTTCTTCTAATAGTGCATTTTTGCTCATAACATTTTGGCAAAACATATGTGATCCAAATCCTCGTTTAAGGCCTCTTCCACGTGAACATTTTTTTTGCGAGTGAATGGGCCGTTTTTTGCATTCTGTATACGTATTCATTTCAATGGGTCCACAAAAAAAAAAGAAGGTATGCATTCTGTTTCAGTATTTCTGTAATTCAGTTCTGTTAAAAGATAGAACTTGTCCTATACTTGTCCGCATCACGGACAAGGATAGTCCTGTTCTACTAGAGGCCAGATGTTCTGTTCTGCAAAAAACAGAATGCACACGGATGTCATCCGTTTTCTTTTTTGCAGTCCAATTTTTGCAGACCGCAAAACCATACGGTCGTGTGAAAGAGGCCTAACTTACATTTTTATAGTCTAAAGTCCTGATTGGGACTGAAATACGAACCCAAGCTGGGAGAGGTCCTTTTACCATTATGTGGGGGTGATAGAGATACACTCTCTATAAATGGCAAACAATATCCCAGAGAATTTGTTTTAAGTGTGTTGAGCGAACCCGAACTGTAAAGTTTGGGTTCGTACCGGACTTTAGGGTTTTTTTGTACCCGGACCCGAACTTTGCAGTAAAAGTTTGGGTTCCAGTTCGGTGCTCGGGCGTTTAATATAGCTTGTTGAAAGGATGCAGGGCAGCCCATCAACAAGCGTTTAAGCTGTGTGCCCTTAGAAGCCATCACAGCCATGCCTACTAATGGCATAGCTGTGATTGGCCAGTGCAGCATGTAATCCAGCCTCTATATAAGCAGGCTGCCGCTGTGAGGAAGAGAGTAGGAAGGAATCTGAACTGGCTGTTAAATCTGTGACCTATAGCGATTTTTTTGTGGGTGCAATGCAACGTTTTTTTACCCCTGTGACATATTCACATTTTTTGCTGTGAAATACCTCTGCGCTGCATACCTGACAGGGACATAAATTCAGTAAATCCATCTGTTAGATTGTGGTGTGACATAGTCAAATTTATTGCTGTGAAGTCCCCCTGCGCTGCATACCTAACAGAGAAATAAATTGATTAGATCCATCTGTTAGATTATGGGGTCACATATTCACATTTTTTGCTGTGAAGTACCCCTGCGCTGCATACCTGACAGGGAAATAAATTCAGTAGATCCATCTGTTAGATTGTGGGGTGACATATTCACATTTTTTGCTTTGAAAAACCCTGAGCTGCATACCTGACAGGGAAATAAATTTAGTAAATCCATCTGTTAGATTGTGGGGTGACATATTTAAATGTATTGCTGTGAAGTACCCCTGCGCTGCATACCTGACAGGGAAATAAATTGATTAGATCCATCTGTTAGATTGTGGGGTCACATATTCACATTTTTTGCTGTGAAGTACCTCTGCACTGCATACCTGACAGGGAAATACATTTCTTACATTCGTCAGTTAGATTGTTGGGTGACATTTCCACGGTTATCAGGCCAGTCATTCAAAAGTGGCTCGGAGGGTGGGTTTCTGCACCAACATAGGCCAGGTACACAATTGTCCATCAAGGGCACATGTGCAATACACCATTTTTACACCCCTGACACAGAAAGATAATTTATCTGGCTGTTAATTCTGTTGGCGACCTTCTTACCGCGATTTTTTTGTGGGTGCAATGCAACATCTTTGTACCCCTGACACACAAATATAATATGTAATCCGTATGTTAGTTAGGTGGGCAACAAACCAATTTTTGTGTGAGGTACACCTGCACTGCATACCTGACAGGGAAATACATTTCTTAAATTCATCTGTTACATTGTTGTGCGATAAAAACCCATTTTTTCTTTTAAGTACACCTGCACTGCATACCTGACAGGGAAATAAATTTCTTAAATTCGTCTGTTACATTGTTGGGTGACATAAACCCATTTTAGCTGTGAAGTACCCCTGCACTGCATACCTGAAAGGGAAATAAATATAGTAAACCCGTCTGTTAAATTGTTGGGTGACTTATACCCATTTTTTGCTGTGAATTACCCCTGCACTGCATACCTGACAGGGAAATAAATTAAGTAAACCCGTCTGTTACATTGTTGGGTGACTTACACCCATTTTTTGCTGTGAAGTACCCCTGCACTGCATACCTGACAGGGAAATAAATTTAGTAAATCCCTCTGTCACATTGTTGGTTTACATATACCCATTTTTTCTCTTAAGTACACCTGCACTGCATACCTAACAGGGAAATAAATTTTGTAAATCCGTCTGTTACATTGCGGGGTGACATTTACCCATGTTTTGTTTTAAGTACACCTGCACTGCATACCTGACAGGGAAATAAATTTAGTAAATCCGTCTGTTGGTTCGGTGGGTGACTGCAAAGAATGAAGAGAGCGTCAAATAAGGGACGTGGCCCTGGTCATGGTGCTGCTGGTGTTGGTGGAGCTCCTGTTGCAGGGAGAGGACGTGGTCGATCTGTGCCAGCTACACACCTAAATTAAACACCTTCCTCAGGTGCACGTAGGCAAAAGAACATTTAGCGATATTCTGTAGGCACAAATGCCGGTGTTCGAATGGTGAGGCGAGAACATGTACAGGCGGTAGTAGATTGTGCGGCTGACAGTCATCCAGTTCCTTCACATATTCTCCCGCCCAGTCCCCTGCTGAAAGCTCAGAGTTGGCACCTGCATCCCATGGGCATCTGTCTTTCACCTCACCCCCTTGCAAATCAGCCAAGCAGTCTGAGCCCCAAGTCATGCAGCAGTCTCTTATGGTTTTTGATAACTGCTGGCAGGGTTTCTGTGGGCCATCCACATAGCCCTGCCCTAGAAGTGGAAGAGATTGAGTGCACCAATGCTCAACCACTTATGTTTCTGGATGTGGACATGGGAAGACCACCGCAGCATGTCTCTGATGATGATGAAACACAGGTGCCAACTGCTGCAACTTTATGCAGTGTGCAGACTGACAAGGAGGGCAGGGGTGAAAGATGATGTGGAGGATCATGAGGTCCTAGACCCAACATGGAATCAAGGTCATGCGAGTGACGTGTGCAGTTTGGAGGAAGAGGTGGTGGTCACACAGAGCCACCAGCACAGCAAAAGAGGGAGCAGGGTGCAAAAGCAGAGCAGCCATCCCCTAGACAGTATGCCTGCTACTGCCCACCGCACCCAGGGACTGAGCACAACAAAGCCAGCTCCAAGGAGTTCCCTGGCGTGGCAGTTCTTCAGACAATGTGCTGATGACAAAACAAGTGGTTTGCACACTGTGCAATCAGAGCCTGGAGAGAGGCATAAACATTCTAAACCTGAACACAACCTCGGCCTCTTCCTCCACCTCTGGAGTCACAGTGGCACCTGCCACTGTGCAAACAGAGGTTGTGGCAGCAACACCACCAGGTCCGTCACCGTCACCAAGTATCTCCACAATGTCCCGTGGAAGCGTTCAGCTGTCCATATCCCAAACACTGGAGAGAAAGAGGAAGTACCCCCCTACCCACCCGCGATCCCTGGCCCTGAATGCTAGCATTTCAAAATAATTCTTGGCTTTTGAAATGCTGTCATTCCATCTGGTGGAAATGAAGGTAAGTGCTTTTTCGTTGTGTAGTTTTTGGTGGATCTGAGTTGATTGTATGGTCAGATTGTGATGTGTGTGTTGACCAGTATAGAGTATTGTGTGTTTTGTTGTAACTTCTCTGTTTTTGTGTAACTTTTATGTTAGAGGTTATTCTGGTTTGTAGAGGAAGCATTCTGTTTTAGTGTTTGTACAAGAGAGACAGCATTTAGAGGTTGCTGGATTTTGGAGACACCATCTTGTCTTTCTTTGTGTGTCCAGGCATGTGGTTTGTCGGCCATCTTTGATTTCCTTTGTGTAAGACCATGCCATGTGGTTTGTCGGCCATCTTTGATTTGCTTTGTGTGAAGAGCAAGTGCGTTTGGCAGACATCTTGGTTAGTTTAGTGCTGCAGGTTTTACCAAGGAATTCATTTTGTTTTGAGCCGGTTAACTTTTAGTTTTTAGTTTGGTGTCTATAGAAAGTGATTTGTTTGTTTTTGCCCAAAATCTCAGTTTTGTCCAGTATAGTTATTTTGTCTTTCTGTAACCTTTCTGTGTACAGTGTGATTTTGGTTTGGCAAGTTTTGTGCTGGTGACTGATAGTCTTTTTATAGCAAGCATTGTGGTGTGTATCGCTGTACAATGGACAGTATTTTTAGGGAAGTTGGAAAGTTGAGAAACACGGCGGCCATTCTCCAAGCTATGACAAGATATACTGATCCATGGCTGGAAGCTCAGAATTGTGTAGGACACCTGATGGGTATCAGAAAATAGCGCAAACGTGAAGGCAAGTATGGTCTGATTTTTTCTGCAGAGTGGATAGGGGGAAAATATCAGGAGTCTTGTAGGCTGAAGTTGAGTTTGGAAGGAGAAGTGAAAGATTTGAAAGTGGAAATTGTTAAATTGAGAACTCTTGACAAGCAGGCAGCTGAAGTTAGCGCTCAGTATGAATGTACCGTGAGATGTAATTCTGAGCTACGTAGGGAAAATAAACAATTGTCTGCGACCCTGGCGCATGCACAGTGTGCTGTGAGGGAATTATCTGCCCTCTGCAGGAGAACAGAAGCTGAACAGTCTCAGTGCTTAGTGCAGCCAGAGGTATTGAAGGAACCGTTAGAGAGTAATGATTCTGGGGTTACAGAGAACATATTGGCGGTAAGTATGGAGAAGTCTGAGGAAGTTCAATCAGATTCTGAAGCCGACTCGGGGATGGACAGTTTATCTGACCCAGGAGTTGGAAGTATTGATCCAGAGGCAGACGATTCCTCAGATGAGTCCGTGGTAAGAGGACTTAATACAGATTGTAGTGTGTCCTTACACAAGAGAGCAACAAGAAAATTTCTATACCAACGGGCATGGAACAACAGACCGATGAGTGGTTGGTGCCACTGAGACTCAAGCCCGGCCTGGTGGTGTGCGATAATGGACGAAATCTGGTAGCAGCTCTGGGCCTAGCCGGTTTGACGTACATTCCTTGCCTGGCGCATGTGCTGAATTTGGTGGTGCAGAAATTCCTGAAAAACTACCTCGACATTTTAGAGCTGCTGAAGAAAGTGCGGGCCATCTGTGCGCGCTTTCGGCGTTCTCACCCTGCTGCTGCTCGCCTCTCTGCGCTGCAGCGTAACTTCGGCTTTTACGCTCACCGCCTCATATGCAACGTGCCCACGAGGTGAAATTCCACCTTGCACATGCTGGAAAGACTGTGCAAGCAGAAACAGTTGATAGTGGAGTTTCAGCTGCAGCACACACGGGTGAGTCGCTCTGCGGAACAGCACCACTTCACCACCAATAAGTGGGCTTCCATGGGAGACCTGTGTGCCATGTTGCGCTGTTTCGAGTACTCCACCAACATGGCCAGTGCCGATGACGCCGTTCTCAGCGTTACTATCCCACTTCTATGTATCCTTGAAAAAATGCTTCTGGCGATGATGGAAGAGGATGTGGCACAGGAGGAAGAGGAGGAGGAAGAGGGATCATTTCCATGGTTATCAGGCCAGTCATTCAGAAGTGGCTCGGAGGGTCGGTTCTTGCACAAACATAGGCCACGTACACAATTGTCCAGCCAGGGCACAGTTTTGGAGGATGAGAAGGAGGAGGATGAGGAGGAGGAGGAGGGTTGCAAACCGTACCGGGTGACACCAGTCCCTGGGGTGACACCCGGTGTGGTTGCCCCGCCCCCAGGTGCCAAATTGCGGGCAATGGGCATTATGCCCCCAGCCCATGCTGGGAGCCAGCAGCGAGCAGAGTCGCGGCAGCGGAGCGTGGAGGATGAGGGCCGAGGCGTGTCCCATACCCTGTTCATCTGATAGGCTGCCAGCACTAGGCCGGCAGCCTATCAGAGGCCAGTCCAGGAGGTGCGATGACATCATCGCGCCGCCTGAGCCTATAGCGCGGGACATAGGCCAGAAGAGGCCTGCATCGCATCGCTGCCATGGAGGTAAGTATGTGGTTTTTTTGTGTTTTTTTTGGTGTGTTTTTGGAGTCAGTGTGGAGCACATAAGGGGGCTACTGGCACATAAGGGGCCACTGCTGGCACATAAGGGGGGCTACTGGCACATAAGGGGGAATACTGGCACATATGGGGGACTACTGGCACATAAGTGGGGCTACTGGCACATAAGGGAGACTACTGGCACATAAGGGGCACTACTGGCACATAAGGGGACTACTGGCATGTAAGGGGGCTACTGGCACATAAGGGGGCTACTGGCACATAAGGGGGCTACTGGCCCATAAGGGGCGACTGCTGGCACATAAGGGGGACTTGCTGGCACATAAGGGGGGCTACTGGCACATACGCTGGGGGCTACTGGCACATAAGGGGGACTAATGGCACATAAGGGGGGACTACTGGCACATAAGGGGGCTAATGGCACATAGGGTAGGCTACTGGCACATAAGGGGGCTACTGGAACATAAGGGGGCTACTGGAACATAAGGGGTGACTGCTGGCACATAAGGGGTGACTGCTGGCACATAAGGGGGGCTACTGGCACATATGTGGGGGGGCTACTGGCACATAAGGGGGACTACTGGCACATAAGGGGGCACTAGGCCGGCAGCCTATCAGAGGCCGGTCCAGGAGGCGCGATGACATAATCGCGCCGCCTGAGCCTACAGCGCGGGACACAGGCCGGAAGTGGCCTGCATCGCATCGCTGCCATGGAGGTAAGTATGTGTTTTTTTTGTGTTTTTTTTTTGTGTGTTTTTGGAGTCAGTGTGGAGCACATAAGGAGGCTACTGGCACATAAGGGGCAACTGCTTGCACATAAGTGGGGGGGCTACTGGCACATAAGGGGGACTACTGGCACATAAGGGGGCTACTGGCACATAAAGAGGGCTACTGGCACATAAGGTGGTCTACTGGCACATAAGGGGGGCTACTGGCACATAAGGGGGGCTACTGGCACATAAGGGGTGACTGCTGGCACATAAGGGGTGACTGCTGGCACATAAGGGAGGCTTGCTGGCACATAAGGGGGACTACTGGCACATAAGTGGGGGGCTACTGGCACATAAGTGGGGGGCTACTGGCCCATAAGGGGCAACTGCTGGCACATAAGGGGGGCTTTCTGGCACATAAGGGGGGCTACTGGCACATAAGGGGGACTAATGGCACATAAGGGGGACTAATGGCACATAAGGGGGCTAATGGCACATAGGGGGGCTACTGGCACATAAGGGGGCTACTGTCACATAAGGGGTGACTGCTGGCACATAAGTGGGGGTTACTAGCACATAAGTGGGGGGGCTACTGGCACATAAGGGGGACTACTGGCACATAAGGGGGGGGCTACTGGCACATAAGGGGACTACTGGCACATAAGGGGACTACTGGCACTTAAGGGGGGCTATTATTATTGTTATAAGGCCGCCTCTGTACTATTAATAATAGTATAATGGCCCCCTCTGTACTATTCTTATGTTAATACCCCCCACTGTATTAGTATTATTATTTATACAGAGGGAGCCGTTATTATAATAATAGTACAGAGAGGGCCTTCATATTAATAATAATACAGAGCTGTGCTGCCATGTCATGGAGGGGGGGAATTGGGATATACCCTATATACCCTCATCAACAATGCTGCCATGAAAGGGGAGAAATGTGGTATGGCTAGGGGTGGAGGCGGAATGTGCAATGAAACAGTGCATTATATTATGGGGGCACTAGGAGGAAGGTGGGAGAGGAGCACTATGGGGGCATTTACTAGGGGCACTATATAGGGGTATTTCATACTGTTACATTATTAGGACATTAGCTCAGCTGGGGCATTACAAGGGGGTATTTTTTGCACTGTCTATTATAAGGAGAATTATTACTACTGGGGAGGGGGTATTATGGTGGGCTTTATTATTTCCACATGTTATGACCCCCAGTAGCAGCACCAGCCTCTCCCTGCTCTGCTATCCCTCTGATCCTTCTCCAAATCCTTATTCTGAAATCTTTCTCATTAGGATAAAACACATTATCAGCTCCACAGATCCCCACAATATACAGTATACCTCTACAACGATCCCCCGGCCAAAGTGTGAAGTGGTGTCCGAGATCCCCAAGGGCCAAGCCAAGTAACTGTAAGTTTTCATGTGAAATATGTTGTTATACACATATAGCATACACTGCGCACAGCTTCATTGGTTGCTATGACGCCATGCGCTTCATGCCGCCGCTACAGTACTGTAAGGGCAAATCATCTGATGGGGGGGGGCGGCAATTTTTATCTTGCCTAGGGCGGCAAAAATCCTTGCACCGGCCCTGCGTGTTCACAGCAGAGTGGCACCCGAAGCAGCTCATGGGCATCACTGGAGCGTGGCTGGGGGACACGCTGGCAGTCACGCTGCTAATGGCATTCCCACCTGACAGCGGGGGCTCGGTGAAAGCACAAGGCAAAGACAGAGAAGGAGAAAGAAGTCACCAACGCAGCTGGGGCACCGCCAGCACCTCAGAAGACAGGGTTAACATGACCAAAATGTGGAAAAGCTTTGACAGCAAGCCACAAGAACCAGCACCACCAGCTGATATGGAACGTCTTAGCAGGAGGCAGCATTTCAACAACATGGTGGAACAGTATGCGTGCACACGCCTACACGTACTGACTGATGGGTCTGCCCCATTCAACTTCTTGGTCTCCAAATTGGGCACATGGTCTGAGCTTGCCCTTTACGCCTTGGAGGTGCTGGCCTGCCCTGAACTCAGTGTATTGTCTGAACGTGTGTTTAGCATGGCAGGGGGCATTATCACAGACAAGCGCAGTCGCCTGTCCACAGCCAATGTGGACAAGCTCACTTTCATTAGACTGAACCAGGCATGGATCCCACAGTACTTGTCCGTACCTTGTGCACAATAGATATGTATACCGGCCTCACACAGTCATTGTTATACTCCAGCACACTTTCTCTTTGTTTTCTTTTTTAGATTTCCCAATGTTTTGGGGTCTACCCAAATTTATAAAGAAAAATAGAAAAAAAAACACAAAACAATAAAGATAATAAAAAAACAAAAACAAAAAACTGTGTTGGCTACCTCCTCCATCACCGCTTCCACCTACACCACCACATCCACCGCCTCCTCCTCCTAGTTCAAGATTATTTTTAATGTTTATGTTATTTTAAGTCATTTCCGTATCCACATTTGTTTGCAGGGCAATTGGCCTGCTCTTACCCCGATATTGCTGCCTTTTGCAGCCTTCTTGCCCCTTTCATTATATTTTTTAGAACCATTTTAGTGCCCCAGAGTTCGGGTCCCCATTGACTTCAATGGGGTTCGGGTTCGGGGTCAAGTTCAGGCCCCGAACTTGAATTTTGCGACAAAGTTTGGCAGAACCCGGAAAACCCAAACTTCCAGGTGTACGATCAACTCTATTTGTTTTATATAGGTGATCCAAGTCTGTCACCAGTAACCTCAATAAGGACATTGACACATGGGAAGCTTGGTCGCTGAGTGGTTAGCACTGGTACCTTGCAGCAGTAGCGGTCCTAGGTTTAAATTTATCCTAGGGCAATTTCTTCATTGAGTTTGTATGTTCTCCCTTTGTTTATGTGGGTTTCCTCTCACAATCCATAGACATACAGTACTAATAGGGAATTTAGACTGTGAGTCCCATTGGGGACAGTGAGTGATAACAGTGTCTATTGATGGGCGAAGTTTTAAAAAATTTGATTTGGGCGCTTCGCAGAATAAAAAAAAAAATGTAGCTTAAATCCAAATTAATTTGTCACGAAGTGCGTTAAAATATATATCAAAGGAGCAACACATATTCTAAAACGTAACTTTTACTAGTCACTTAGTATAAAAATTAAGAAAGAAGCCCCACATAGACAAGACACAACACACAAATGATCCGTCTGCACATGGGGCACAAAACGATGGTACGTAAGAAAAGAACAGAAAGACCTGATGTAGGAGCCCTGTTATAGCCCTACTTGGCCTATTGTGCCCTATGTGCAAAGAAATCACGGGGTTCAAAAAACCCCGCAAGGGGTGGCCACGTGCTGGAACCTGACCCTAGGCTCCTGACCCTAAATAGGTCTTTTAAACAAGATTCCACTTTCGCAATATGGATATCAGAGTCCAGTCAGCCAGCATACAGGCAGGGAGGACTAAGTCTCCCAGGGTGCAAAAAAGAAGGCGTCCCAACGCGTTTCATCAAAAAGGCTGCACCAGTATACAAGGGGATCTAAGACTCATCAGGGGACGCAAAGCCACCTTGCGTACACAAAAGAGAGAGAGTCCCTGGCTCAAACAGTCAAAAAAGGGGCCAAAGGACATATAAAAAGTTGTGACCATAAAAGGTAGAAAAGGATACACATAGTCTACATGGTTATCCTAATATCAAGGAGTAGCGTATGGCAGCAACCTCCTGGAAGGAACACTCAGTGATGCCCAAGGGTCGGGGTATATGGCCTCCGGTCCAAGGAGTCACAGGTGCCTTGTTCAGGCATTGAAGCCTCAGTATCCGGGTGTCCCCTCAGCTATATCCTGGCCAGCAGAGAGAGTGTACATCACTGTGCATTGCAGCAACACGCAGCTTGTCCTTTCTGGTAGTGAAACAGTTACTGTGTGTCATACAGTATATGTCACGCTCTAGTGTGGGAGGGAAACCCCACATCGAACATAGGAGGGAAAGGGGAAAGGAAATAAGGCCAGGAAACTAGGGAAGGAAGATGGCCACCTCCTAGTGAAAACCCTAACCAAAGCCCTGACTGACTACCAGTATGAACAGACCCCAAAGGTAGGTGAGTTCATACACAGGAATACCTAAAGTCCTATATAACTCTAAAGGACCCTGATACTAATGACAGGAATGAGACAACCTGTTCCTCCAAAAGGAAGGATGAACGTGAGTCTCCCTAAGGCCTAATACAAAACTACAAGGAAATGCAACACACAGAAAAGCCAAAATACAAAGGGAAAGGCAACACTTCCAAGAAGCTATGGTAGCACCAGGAACTCAGCCGAGATTCAAACACCAGCTAACCACAGGTCCAACTGAAGCTATAAACTGCACAGCATTGTGGGAGAAACAACTATAAATAGGGAAAGTTAAATGACCACATTAGCAAAACCTGGAGGTTAAGGGTGTGGCCAGTACCAGAAACAACACAGATGCCTATTGATCCACAAGGTAAACATGTCAAATCAAACCAGGTGTTGCCAGTCTCAAAGATCTCCTGCCACTCACTGTCGCGGGGATGTCTGTATGTCTCGGTACATCTGTGACAGTATATGGACGTGAGCATCATCATGCAGGCAGGCAACAGTCCTAGCTAACCCCTAGCTAAACCAAAAGAAAAGCATACAGCAGTCTTTAGTAAAAGAAAAAAAAAACTGTTCAAAAGAAGAACATAGAGGCAGTGCCAATTTGGTCAGTCCATGTTGTGGTAGTGCAAACAAATGCTTTTGAATCACTTCTGTTAGCTGTAAAATGACTGTGTGTCACTATTAGGTTTAGTTCACACTTCACATTTGGGACACACTTTACAATTTCGGGTCAGAAACACAGAAAAGTTGCAGATCTTTTCATGTTGCCTTTTCTGAGAGTAGGATTAGCTTCTGATTTTTGCTCACCATAAAGTAACTGCTGGAATTAAACGACCAAATAACTGGTCATTAAAGTATGAACTCAGCTTTGCAGCTCAATGTTATCATCAGTTATAATGTACTTAACCGTGATGTGGACAAAGATTCTACTACAGACTGAAAGAGCTGCCTCATTTCATTGTTTGTGGGGTGTCCACATTTATTCATCGATAACCTATTTTGTTAGCCACTGATACAAGCAGTGGTTCCATCACAGAGTGGAGAGGCTGTTAGCAGTAAGTTTGTGTTGATGTCACTTTTTTTTTTTTTTTATGGATTCTGTCTTTTGAACATCCGCATTCACACGGTCAGTATTTGGTCAGTAATTCATCAGTATTTGTAAGGCAAAAACAGGAGTGAGTCTAAAACAGATTAAACGTGAAAGAAAATTTTGCATGTCTTCTGTGTTTTGGACCTACTCCTGCTTTTGGCTTCCAAATCCTGATGAAATCCTGATGCAAAATACTGACCTAGTGATCGTGGACTTATGGATGCTCCAAATACATGATCCATTGTGTTTTTCGGTTCGTCTGACAGATAAGAAGAAGCGTAAAATAAACGGTGACGTCAAGAAGGCCAAAATGCCACACCACTGGCTGTGCAGGAAAGCTTATCCAGGGCAAACTTGGTCAGTTGCACCCACAATTCAATTTGGCTGCTCAGTAGTCCAGGGGATCTTGCATCTGGGGTGACAAGGTGCAAACCAAGTATGCCACCACCTGCTGGTTCAGCTTGTACTCCATGTCCTGCTGCTGGCTGGTTTCTTCAGTAATGCAGGTGAAGAAAACTGTTCATCAGAGACCCAAGACTCAAGTTGCTGCCGTTGGTACCGGTGATGCTCCTGCCCCCCACCCCTACCCCTCCTCCGGCAGTCATGGCAGTGGAGCGTGAGTGCAGAGGGTCCTCCCAGTCAGACCTTCATGCAGATGGGCGATGGTGCTATCTATCCTCTGGATGGTAAAACAGTAGTATTGAGCTTATTAAACACACACACACCAACAATTAATATAAAAAAAAAGCTATATTCTTTTCAAATGAGAAAAAAAGAAAAGTTTTTGCAGCTTCTTTTGAGGTTCTGTAGCAGCTGCAGCCATGTTATAAGGCAGTTACTGCAGCTAAGGCCCCATTCACACATCCGCAAGTGTTTTGCGGATCCATGGGTCTGCGTTACGCAATTTGCGGACCGCACATTGCCGGCACTAAATAGAAAATGCTTTTTCTTGTTCGCAATTGCGGACAAGAATAGGACATGTTCTATTTTTTTGGGAACACGATTGCGGACCCGCAATTGCGGACCCGGGCGGGACATAGAGTGTCCCCATAGGAATAGATGGGTCCGCAATTCCGTTCCGCAAAATGTGGAACAGAATTGTGGACGTGTGAATGCGGCCTTAAAGGCACTGCCTAGCACACGCAGCATCAGCTCCTCACTTCTCACTCCCTGGCTGAATACTTTCCCTGCCTTTCTTTATTCTACACAATTATTTTTCTTTCTAGCCTTTCCCTTCTCTGTCCCTGACACTAGAATAGAAGCTTGATAGTGACCGTAAACAGTCCCTAAGATCGTTTTATGTCAGCCACTGTATAAACCCATCCACACTCATTCACAGCCTAGCACAGAATGACATACCAATCATTCTGCAAGGGCAACTCCCTGTCTGTAGTAGCTCTGATTGGCTCATCCAGGCTGTCTGTCAGCCTGTGAGCAAACCAGAGCAAGCCCTCCCCCTCCCTTCCTCTCAAGGTCATGTGAGTGTCCTTCTTCCTTCCTAGTACTTTTTCCCACTCATGAAGTAATATGGCGCTGAGCACTATTTTACTGGATTAGTCCAAAATGAACCCAAAAAGCTTTGGGTTCATCTGGCGGACAAAATTTGGGGATGTTCTCTACGAACTAAATCATTCATCTCTAAGTTTACATTGCAGGATTGTGTTTTCATGCATATTCATATGCTGTATTATATGTAATCTGTATTTCATGTACATATTTGTGTTGCATAGCTTTGTACTGTAATGTTTTACAGCTTTTAGCTTAAGACTATTCACTAACTGTTCCTCAGTTTCACCCTTTCCATGCAATAAGAGTTGAAGTTGATGTTACTCCTGAGTCAATGAGCTGCGAGGAGGTGCCTGTCAACTTACTCCCCAGTCACACATAAGGTGGACAGAACAAAGAGGGTTATCCCATGAAAAATAGTCTACATTTTTCAAACCAACACCTGAGACGGAATACGTTTGTAAAGGCATATAAATAAAAATGTAGTATAGCTAAAGGAGTTATTTAACAAAATATATCTGTATAGCGCCACCTGCTGTTTGTTCTTTTACTCATTTCTCTGTTCACCTTGCTGAGGTCTACCCTTCATATGCCACCAGTTGTATCTACTGTTAGAAACTGTGACAGCTACTAAACAAGAGCTGCAAGAAACGGTAGCATGAGTGGCAGTCACACATAAATATGCCATGTATAATTCTTCAGAGGTCAATATTTACTAAAATAAGCACACTGTTATTCACTTACCCAACTTTATATATTTAATAGAAAATTAATCGGATGTCCTTAGTCCATCTTGAACATTGATGGTGTTATTTTAGTCTAATTGACATGGTAAGATTGCAAGCTCCGTAAATTGGAGAGAACGTCATGCTGCGCTGTCTTAGGCTGTAGGAATAACTAACGTAAAGCAAGACATATTTAAAAGCAAACTGTGCAACTGCTAATAACCTGCATGTCATTAAAGGGCCATTTGTTTGCAGCATCCTGGATAAATGGGCAGCATTAAGCCCATCCAGTAAAACATACAGTAGTGCAGAAGACAAGTCCTAATTACCTTCTGTAATAAGTGTACATAGCGTGTGTAAATTGGGAAGCTTTTGACTGGAAAATGTGTTCTGTGGATGTATTAGTACTCACCTAAATGATGAAGGAATATGCATTACGTGTAACAAAATGCCACAATATTGAGCAGTGAGAGAGCCCAAAAAGCCATGCACAATCTCTTATCCCATGAACCCTTCATTCAATGGCATTTTACGTTTGTTCAATAACAATAAAAACGGCTGCAGGCTCAAATGTTTCCCAGTGAGAAAGCATAAATCACATACTAATGATAAAGGTGTTATGGAAACTAAGGATGAAGGTCAGATGTGATGTTATCAATCACCAGCCACATTTATGTGGTCATTGCAGTCCTACTGCTTAGCTACCCTTTTTGCAATTAGCGAGATGGGTTTTCTAAATAACCTTGTAGAAAGAAGCAGCAGCTTCTGCAAGATGTTTTTAACATTTTCCTTTTGTTTGACATTTTATTATTCAGCTTCTGCTCATTGTTTATTACTGGAAACTAATAAATAGCAGCTTGAGTTGGCAATTATTCCTTTACGCTTATTATACTCTTCATTATATTTCTTCTTTTTCTTTTGTTCTGCAATATAAGTATACTAAATCCAGCTCAAGTAACCAGTCTAGGTTATTTTAATGTATAACACTGTGTACCTTAGGCCTTTTTCACACTGCCATTCTGAGTTTCACACTGCCGAAACAGCCTGCCGGAGCTCCCCAGATGAGCTCCCCAGCAAACAGGCCTACAAAGAGGACAAAGTGCTTACCGGACCACTGTCTCCCTTGAAACGGTTGATTGTAGGGTTTCGGGAGCTACACAAACACTGATCTTATATCGATAATCTATCCAGAGGATAGGTCATCAATATCAAAAAATATTCAACAATCACCGTAATTTTGTGCTTACATATGCCATAGATTAGAATTTTTGGACAAAAAAAATCTTGTCCTTAAAAAAAAAAAAAAAGCAAAAAGGTTGGAGTTGGAGAGTAATAAACAGATACTGAGTGTGGCAAACATGTTTTCCTTCCTACCTGTATGTGTAATGGCATACCTTAGGTATATAGCCTGAGTATGGTTTGAATGAGCTGTCAGCCGTCATCCTACACCTTCCTCCAGTGATAAGAAGGTAATACTGAATGCACCCTAAACTGTGATGTGAATGTCATTTTCTGATGATACATTCCCTTTACTCATTGGTTCAAACCCCTCTGTCTGCTCTAGCACTGTCACTGTGATCCTCCCCACCACTGCAGCCATGATATCATGTTCTTGGCTGTAGTAATGATATCCCATATACCACACATGACTGCTGCAGCCAATCACTGACCTAAGTTATATTTGTGCATTGTGCTGGCAGCACACTGCATAAAGGATTAACATGGCTTTACATTATTCTATGTGTTTTGTCCACCATGGAGTCTTGTAGAAGGAGATAACAGGCCATGAGAACTTTTGCTCGTGGGACTGCTCCACCCATTCCCTCCAGGGAGGGGTTGTTACTCTGTGTGAGTAGTGTAGTTGCAGATCAGACAGTAAGGGAGGAGGAATCAAAAAGCAGCCTTGGGGAAACAAACCAGCGAGCGTAGGCATTAACATGACACAGAGCCTAACATCATCCTCCAAGGAAGCAAATGAGACTCATCCTGGAATGTATAGCAACCATCAAGGGAAGGTGCATGGTAAAGACTACAGAGATTATGTCTAAGACCTTGAGCTTCACAGCACATTTGTCTGGGAGTTGGAGAGTTTCAGGTACCCAGGCATGCTTTAAAGGACTACACCCCTCAGGTGGGCATTGCAGTGCCACATTTGGAAAAGAAGAGAGACTGAGAGAAGAGAGGGGGGTATCGCATCACTGTGGCTAGAACAGAGAGAGAGAGTATAGGTCTAATGAGAGATTGACTTAGAGAGGAGACAACTAGCCTGTTAACAGTATCTTTGCAACCTTAAGAACTGTGATTTAAGACCTGCCTGTCCATGCCCTATTGCTGTGAATACGTGTTTGCACTTAACCAGCAGTTTCGGTAAAGAACTAATTGTTACCTCAAACCAGGGTGTGCCTCAAGGAGAACAAAGGGTGCACCCCTCCCGACAACTGTGAGCGACCCAGGGAGCACTGGAGAGGACTGTAGCCATCATGAGTACTACTACACCCATTAGGCCTCTGTTGCCACTCCCATCCTCTCCACACTACGCCTCCTGTGCAGGAATGCTGCACAGCATATGGGCACGTAACCACTGCAGTCATTTTATCAAAGCCAGAATTGGGACTTGCAGCTATCTTGAGTATGGTGCAGTAAATGAAGAGGCGATAATGGTTTTCTCCATTCACTTCTATTGAAAATCAAAAAATAATGGAGTAGCAGGGGTGGGACTTGCACCTATCAGACCTGCACCTATGAAATCTCCTGTAGATATTCCATAAATGTCCAAATGGGAATAACCCAGCTGAAGATTGCAAAAGCATTGACTTCTCTGCCATATCTCTATAGATGCTGCACCATGCAGTTAGAAGGGTCTGGTTGTATTACCAAGTATATACATCCATGAGTCCGTCGATCTGGTCACTTGTTGGTTGTCTTTTATGCTGTCTGCATGGTTGTTCTGGTCTCAAAATGGCTGCTGATGGAGGATTATGTGACCAGGCAACTCGCTTAGTATCTTCCATTTAAATACAGAGTATCGCCATCTGCACTGTTGGGTTTAGCGCAGTGTGTTTGAATGGAGGAGACTGAGTGATTTGTCTGGTCACATGACCTTCGATCAGCAGCCATTTTATGGGCAGGATCTCAATGTGGACAGCACAGAACATCTGCCCAACAAAGGGACATGGCTTATGAAATCTAGCCAATGTCACAGAATATCAAAAAGGGCTATATTAGGAAGTGTCACATAGTCATCTTACATACACATTGCTCACAAATAGCCAGAAAGTGGCTAACGCCTTTGAAACACATTACTTCATAAACTGACAAAGATTGACAGTTTGACAGAGGAATCTCTTGCTCAACATTTGCCTTTTTTTAACATCTCATGTAAATTATCAGATAGCACTTATTAAATTCTGTGATAAGTTTTCAAATGTCAATTTTTAAGCTTGGAAAACTTTGCCTTTTTTGTGCAAATGTCATGCTATTCACATTGTGATATTATGCAATTTGCAGCTAATTTAATCACGTCTTAGCTTTGTATTCAGCTGCACACTAATGGTAGCGTAAAAAAAGGTGGCACAGATAACCATGTACATTATCATTGTTTCTCTGCATTTATTTTGTGCATCTAATATTATTCCTTGAAGTCTTTATTGTTGTGATTTTTACCTGCTATTTTCCATATGAGTAAAACAGGTCAAGGTAATGCAATAAATGGAACATAACTGTGACAATTAAAGGAACTCTACAGACAAAACTGTGTTTTGCCTAATAAAGGGCCCACTGGGGCAGTGCATGATGTAGGCCAGGCATCCTCAAACTGCGGCCTTCCAGCTGTTGCAAAACTACGACTCCCAGCATGCCTGAACAGCCTACAGGTATCAGCCTACAGCAGGGCATTCTGGGAGTTGTAGTTTTACAACATCTGGAGGGCCGCAGTTTGAGGATGCCTGATGTAGGCCATCTCTCTATTGTATTGTTTGTATCCCTGTGCCCTGTGCTTCCCCTCAAACCATGAAATGGACATTACAGGGAGGTCAGAATGTCTGTAAACATTCTCTGCAGGTATACAATAAGAACTGTTTTTGTGCATGTTCCCATATACATATTCATTAAAGGTATTCTCCTTGAGTTAAGAAAATAAAATTACTAAAAAAAATCTTAAATATTACTTTATTATAAACTAGCAGAAGGACCTGGCTTCACACAGGTATATTTTCTATTTTATTTAATGTTTGTGTGTGTCGTTAAAAGATATCGACAGTATCCTCCATAACAGTGAAATTTACAGCACCCGCTCCCTTTAACAGTGAACTCCACAGTCCCCCACCCCATAACACAGACTCCCCCCCCCCCTGCCCCCCACAGTACCACACCACTTTAAAATGGGATCTCCACAGCAGCTCATCCCCTTAACTTTGACCTTCACAGCAGCCCACCCCTTTAACAGTGAGTTTCACAGCACCCCACTCCCTTGACAGTTACCTCCTCAGGGGCCCGCCCCCATAACAGTGACCTCCACAGTACGCCACTGCCTTAACAGTGACCTCACAGTACCCTACTGCCTTAACAGTGACCTCCACAGCAGTTTCCCCTTTAATAGTGGCCCCTGCCCCCTTAACAGTGACTTGAACAGTGTCCTTCCCTTTTACAGTGACCAGCCTCATCAGACCTCAGATCAGCCCAAAGACCCCCAGTCAGCCCCCATCAGACCTCAGATCAGCCCAAAGACCCCATTAGACTCCCAATCAGCCCCTATGACCTCAGATCAGCCCAAAGACCCCAGACCCAGTCAGCCCACCCCCATCAGATCAGCTGTGGCAGGCAGGAGAGGGCCCAGCCAGGCCAGCCCCAACATACTTACCACACCTCCGCGCTCCTTCCTCTCTGTCTTCCCGGCCGGCCCTGCACTGTCACCTGATAGTGTGCAGCGTTAGGTCATAGTGCGCGCACTATGTCCTGACGCTGTACGTGCTCAGGACAGTGAAGAGCCGGCCGGGGAAGTAAGGAGAGGGCCGCGGGCGGGCCAGGGAGGTAAGGGACGGGCCGCGGAATTAAGAGGGGGAGGAGCACTGGGCCCCAGGGCCGGCGGCCACAAAAAAAAAAAAGGCTCAGGACCAGTTGGGCCCCCCCAGGGTCCGGGCCCCTTACTGGGGTATGAGCTGCACCGCCCTGATGGCGGCCCTAATTACCTTTCATTAGTTTTATTGGCTCGTTTTGTTTTAGGAGCAACCATCATGGGCAATAAAAAGGAAGCTGTCCTATTAGTACACACAAAACCTGTCCTAATCACACAGGAGGACTAGTTACTTCACAACACTGAGCTAAAGAACTGCCTTATCCTCCTCTCCAAGTTGTCAGGGATTATGATCCTGAATACAGTTGAGATCTTCAGCTGAATCTCTGTAGAAATAAAGTTCATGTGGAAACATTAAGTACAAAGAGGAAGGTGGTGATGTGGTAATGAGCATCAGCACTTGAATGCAGTCTCCATTACCATAGTCTGTTCTGTCCGTTCTCTCTGTAATTCATGTTTCCTCATGAACTCCATTCCCACAGAGATTCAGCTGGATTATAATCCCTGACAAGGAGAGCAGAGAGGGGGATAAGGCAGCTCTTTAGCTCTGTGTTCATGAAGTGACTTGTCCTCCTGTGTGATAAGATCATTTCATCGGCGTGCGCAGCCTATTGCATTAGGGTGTGCTCTCGAATGCATAAGCGTGCTTGCGTGTGTGTGTATAAATATATTATGTATATATTATACATGCGCAAACACAAAACTAAGGGGTATCAGTGTACATTATACCAGGGTAATATAACTTATATTACCCCTGTATAATGTCTGATATCAATCCGTAGTCCTATTACCCCTGTATAATAATGTACCCTGATACCCCTCAGTTATATTAAGCTCTGTATAATGTACCCTTATACCCCTCATTTATATTAGATGACTGAGGGGTATCAGGATACATTATACAGGGGACAACTGAGGAGGGGTAGCACTATAGCAGAGACAATACCTTATTTTTTGCGGCTTGATTAGGGTGTGCCCAGGCACACCTGGCACACCCCCTGCGCACACCTATGGATCATTTTATTTCCTCTGATGACTTCTCCCTAGATAAAACAAGCCATTATAACTAATGAAAGTTATTTGAGAATAGTGTTGAGCGTGAATATTCGAATAGCAAATTTGAATCACGAATATCGCTACTTCAAGAATTCGCGAATATTTAGAATATAGTGCTATATATTCGTAATTTCGAATATTTGTCTTTTTTTTCCATCGGAACACATGATTCCTCCCTGCTTCTTGCTTGTGGGCCAATGAGAAGTCAGCAATGTCAAGTTCATAACAATACTTAGTGCACCAATCAGTAATATGTAGTCAGACCTGCTAAAATGTGAAGTTGCACGAAAAAATAGTAACCCTACAGAGAAATTTGGGCTGATGCCCTGGGGACCACTTGAACTTTCCTCATGGCTGCTGGTTGGGTACATAACAATCTGATGCTCTCAGCGTTAAAGGGGTTGTCCGGGTTCAGAGCTGAAAACGGATATACCTCCATTTTAACCCAGGCAGTCCCCCTGACAGGAGCATCGGGCAGTTCATACTCCGATGCCCTCCTTTGCCCTGCGCTAAATCGCACAGGACAAAGGCATTTTCAGGAGTTCTGGTGACAAACCGGGCTCTCCATGGGGCTGCCAGGAAGCCTAGTGACATCACCGGCATTGATGGGCGGGCTTTAGCACTAAAGCACGCCCATCAGAGCCTGTGACGATCATGGATGACACTGTTATTGGGGAATCTGTGGATGACACATATGTGTCATCCACAGATCCCCTCCCCATAACAGGGTCCATGTAGGAATGACCCCAATACAAGGGGTGAGGCTGTGGGGTTGTATCTGCTTTTTGATGACAGCGCTAGCGGGCTCGTGCAGTGACTGTATTCTACTACACTCCCTCGACACTGTATATAATCTTAACTATATAACTGTAGTGATTTACTACAGTTATATAGTTAATAAGATTATATCCAGTGAGCGGGGGATGGGGGTGTAGTAGAATACAGTCACTGCACGGGCCCTGCTGTCATTATGAAATAGCATATGTGACCCCCACCTCTTTTATTGGTGGTCATTCAGTAAATTAACCCTGTTTTGGGGGGTGGGGGTGTCTGTGGGACAAATATGTGTCATCCACAGATTCTCCCCATAATAGGGTTCATTTACTGAATGACCACCCAAATTGTGGTGACCCAATACATGGGAGTTGCATCTGCAGAGCTTTTGTATAATGCCACCCCACACTGTAGTGTCCGCCACACAGTAATGTCTGCCACACTGCCCCCGCACAGTAATGTCCGCCACACTGCCCCCACACAGTAATGTCCGCCACACTGCCCCCCACACAGTAATGTCCGCCACACTGCCCCCACACAGTAATGTCCGCCACACTGCCCTCCACACAGTAATGTCCGCCACACTGCCCCCACACAGTAATGTCCGCCACACTGCCCCCACACAGTAATGTCCGCCACACTGCCCCCACACAGTAATGTCCGCCACACTGCCCCCGCACAGTAATGTCCGCCACACTGCCCCACACAGTAATGTCCGCCACACTGCCCCCACACAGTAATGTCCGCCACACTGCCCCCACACAGTAATGTCCGCCACACTGCCCCCACACAGTAATGTCCGCCACACTGCCCCCACACAGTAGTGCCCCGCCACACTGCCCCCCACACAGTAATGTCCGGCACACTGCCCCCACACAGTAATGTCCGCCACACTGCCCCCACACAGTAATGTCCGCCACACTGCCCCCGCACAGTAATGTCCTCCACACTGCCCCCACACAGTAATGTCCGCCACACTGCCTCCCACACAGTAATGTCCGCCACACTGCCCCCACACAGTAATGTCCTCCACACTGCCTCCCACACAGTAATGTCCGCCACACTGTCCGCCACACTGCCCCCACACAGTAATGTCCGCCACACTGCCCCCACACAGTAGTGCCCCCACACTGCCCCCCACACAGTAATGTCTGCCACACTGCCCCCACACAGTAATGTCCGCCACACTGCCCCCCACACAGTAATGTCCGCCACACTGCCCCCACACAGTAATGTCCGCCACACTGCGCCCCACACAGTAATGTCCGCCACACTGCGCCCCACACAGTAATGTCTGCCACACTGCCCCCACACAGTAATGTCCCCCACATCCCCCTCAACCACACAGCAGTGCCCCCACATAGTAATTTGTCATGCCCCCCTCTTGTCATAATCCCCTCTTCTTGTCATGCTTTTTCTGCCCCCTGTCATTCTCCCCATCTTTTCATGCTCTTTTACCCCCATGTTTTCATGCTCTTTCTGCCCCCATGTTGTCACAGACTTAATGAAAGGGGGCCCGGCATTTTCACTGTACTCAATGCCGGGCTCGCCAGAGCGTTCCTCTCACCTCCATTATGGTCACTGCCCAGGCTTCGGGATCAGGCCCCAGCGCTGCCTCATTAGCAGGTGGGCGGAGCCTAACGGAGGTCCGTTAGGCTCCGCCCACCTGCTTACTCTGTTTCTAGTTAGAGCCAGAGGCAGCGGGGCCTGATGCTGGAGGCCTGAAGCAGCATAATGGAGGTGAGAGGAGCGCTCTGACAGGGCCCGGCTCAGGGAATGACAGGAGGGAGCGCTGAGCGGTTCCCCCCTGTCAGTCCCTCTTCCTCTCGCCGGCCCCTGCCTGCGCCCTGAGGCTGGAGCGCCCTGAGGCTGGAGCCTCCCCAGCCTCTGTGTCGGCCCGGCCCTGGCGCCATGCTGTGCAGCACAAGGGTCTCAGCCTTCGGGCTGGGTGTATGTAAATTTATTGTATGTTCCCAGCATTTGTGGTTGTGTTTATTGCCACATTTAAGTAAAATTCTGTTTTGGCAAAAGCTGGTGTTGTGGTTGCTTTCCTTGTTCGTGACTTCACTGTATCCTGAGGAGCCCACCCCAGTACATGGCCTACACACCTGGCTGGAAGCTACAGGTGCCCTTCTGAATTCAACTGTATTGCCATTTAATAGGACGGCGATACAGTTAAATACTCCAGAGTGGGCAACAGTATCATCTGCTGCACTGTGGTATTGTTGGCCCCACCTACATTTTCCCAGTGTCAATTTAAGTTCCCAGTCCACCCCTGAGTCTATGATAAAATCTCCAGGGAAGTCAGTGCATGGAAAATTGATTTCCATTACAGCTAAGGTCAGAATGATTACAAAGTACAGAATATAACACAAATAGTGAGAAAAATATGGAAATCAGGTAATTTCTACACTAATAATGAGGCAAATGATTCTTGGTTAGCCTGGAATGTCGCTTTGGACTTTATTATTAAAAGTAATAGCAGTAGTAGAGTCAAATTGCTGGGTTTTAGGTTATAGTCATTTTAATTATGGATGATCAATGGAGTCACACATTTTTAAAGCATTTATAAGAACAAAGGTTTGGATGACCTCTATATTTTATGAAACAATTAAAAGGAATTTTCAAACAAGACATAAACAATTGTCATATACTAGTAAATCAAATGTTTTTGTTAAATCCTTTTTTCCATGTTGCTTGCCACTGTTGAGCTGAACAACTGTTATTCTTTCAGCTAGTAAAAAGTGACTTTTTAATGCAAAACTAAATAAAATGTGAACATGTGTAAATTTAGAGTATTATT
The DNA here is from genome assembly GCA_033119425.1 of Bufotes viridis. Lineage (NCBI taxonomy): Eukaryota > Metazoa > Chordata > Amphibia > Anura > Bufonidae > Bufotes > Bufotes viridis. Next base: position 143,417,485 of record CM065592.1, on the reverse strand, counting down.
TATTATCCTGAAATCTGCCTATATTAGGTGTATTTCAGGAGCAAATTGCAGTGGAACAGTTAGTTGCGCCACAATATGCGACTTTTCCCCGCTTAAACCAGGTATAAAAAAGTGGGCGTCATGTGGACAGGGAAGGGGATGGGCCGGCAGGCCCGTCTCATTTATTATTTTCTATGCCTGTTTTTGGCGTAGAAAATGAATAAATTTAAGACAGCTAGGAAGTTGGCTTACATTTAGACTGGCGTGGAATGCATCAAAGTTATGTAGAGGCCGGTGCATCTTCATAATTTAAACGGATCCACCGCCAGATATAGGGGTTATAAAGATCGGTGTCTAAAATACCCCCTTACTTTTTTCTTTTTTATTTAATGTTCCCCACAACGAACTGGAGAAACCAAAATCTCTATAAAAGAAACATGATTACCAAACTATCCCTTTGATTATCACTCGAATACTCGTTTCTTCTGTACTGCTAATTTGTTGTTTATGGTAGAGATTTTTGGAGTCATTTATCAAACTGATGTAAAGTAGAAATGGCTTAGTTGCCCATAGCAAACAATCACATTCTGTCAAAAATGAAAGGGGGAATCTGATTGGTTGCTATGGGCAACTAAGCCAGTTCTATTTTACACCAGTTGATAAATGACCCCATTTATTTTATGACATTTTATTAGCTATTTATCACATGTGTGGAGCCTTCTCTCATTTTAGGTTACATAAATATATTCTAACCAAACATCCAATGGATTGATAGACTCATTTGTGCTCATGTGGTTGTAAAGATCTAGCTTTTGTTTATGCTTTTAGTTAACTCTAATTTGCACTAAGAGGTTAACTATTGAAATCTTGAAGCATTTAGGATAAATCCCAGGCAAGGGGGGAAAAAAACATTTCAAGTAAGAATGGGCATCTTACAACAAGATTTTCTTTCATGGACTTAACTAATTAAAAAAATATACAGAACAAAGTGTACCAAAGAGAGTTTTTTCCACATAATACGAAATCCCGCTAGCAGAATTTATTAAGGAGCTGAATGCTATAATTATGACCATTACAAAACCAAAATTTAATTAGTTTGACATTTTAGATTTTTGCAAAATCTTTACACAAACCCTTTATGGGCTGTTATCTAGCAGAAGCTGATCTTGAGAAGCCACTTCACAGTTATTTGCTACTTCTACAGACTGACATGAAAACATAGGGTAAAAATGTATCTCCTTTTAGAAAATGCTTTTCAATGAGCTTCTCTCAGCAGGTCTTTATTAAAGTGCACATGCTGGATCACAATAACTACAATGCAAATAATTTTATTATATCTTTTAGAAAATAAAAATCCATTTTTGCCCACTTTGTAAAGAAGAGGCAAAAATGCAAGAACAAAAAGTATAAAAAAAAATACGATTTATGTTGTGAATTTCAATATATTTTTGCAATAGACATCAATATACTGTGATATATGTAAAAGGACAGACAAACTATCACGACCGGCGTGCCAATCACAGATGTGTGACGCAAAGGGATGGAAAAGGGAAAGCCCTGTCCAAGGGAGAGGGAAAGGTGGTGACCCCTGAGGTCCTTAGATGTGTTTTTCACCCGTACGCCGATCACGTGCCTAAACCCTGGCTTTCCTTAAGATGAGCCCCAAGTAGTGAATAGGGCGGTGGGAGCACTAGTCCTTACCACTACTAACACTAAAGGAAAACACCAGGGAGAGGACAGACAATACAGATAAAACATATAAGCCCAGGTGGGCGACAACAGCGGACAACAAAAGTCCAACAGGGATCCGGAGGGTAACGCTCTGGTACGACAACCAGGAACAACAGCTACACAGCTTCAGTGGGTCAGTATAGAAGTCCAGGCAGGAAGCTCTATATCTGGCAACCAGAGAAGTGGGAAGAGGGAATATAAGGAGGTTGGGAGTGACGGACATGAAACAGCTGAGGAGAAGAAGCTACGAAACCCTGAGACAAAAAGGATTGCAAGGCAAACACAGAAAGCTACCATTAAGTAACAGCGCGATCTTTATACATAGAGAGCGCAGCCACCCGCTGCGACTTCCTGACCCTGGGTATAACAGAGTCAGACGTGGCTCCTGACTCCCTGGTGACACAAACCTCATGTTGCGCTAGGCATTAAGCCTGATTATGTTCTTTTAACCCTTTGCTGACATGGCGACTTTCTTTTTTTGCGGTTTTGTTTTTTACTCCCTACCTTCTCATAGTCATAACTTTTTTTTATTTTTCCATTCACATAGCTTTATGAGGGCTTGTTTTTTGCAGGACTAGTTCTTTCTAATGGCACCATTTTATATTGCATACAATGTAGTGGGAAGCTGGAAAGAAATTACAAATGCTGTGAAATTGGAAAAACCGCAATTCTGCCACAGTTTTATGGGTTTTGTTTTTTACTGCATTCCCTATGCAGCAAAATTGACCTGTTCCCTTAATTCTCTGGGTTAGTACAATTACAGCGATAACACATTTATATACGGTAGTTTTTCTTGTGTTTTAATACTAATAATATGAAAACCCCTTATACTTTTTGAAAAAAGTATAAGGGGTTAACATTTTTTGTGGGACAATCTGTAGTTTTTAGGATGTCAATATATGAAGAAAAAAAACAAATTGGCGAAATTTTGCTTTTTTTTCCCCCTTACACTGTTCACAATGCAATATAATTATGTTAATATTTTAATAGTATGTTTATTTTTTCTTATTATGGGGAAAGGGCAGGGATTTGAATATTAACTATTTTTATGCTAAACTCAGATCCTTCAGAGGGTCAGAGGCTCCCACAGCAAACAAACAGCTAGACCGATCTCAGCAAGCGGAAGCTGGTCGGGCCCTGAGATCACAGTGCTCCCATAGAAAAGCCTGTCAGATTCAGTGGTCATAATTGGCCATGGCATCTGAGATGTTAAATGTTTGTGATCGGGGTTTAAACAGCAGAAACCCAGAACTGAACTATTGCACCCACTGCACTCTGGAGTGGGTTCCATCTTAAAGACCTATCATCTGACTTGTGCAGAGGTCATCATGGTCAATTATGACCATAATTTGCTTGTTTCTCAGCAATTTTAATGATAATTGGTCAGCCTCAAAAATAAAGATCAAGTACCATTTATCATCAAATTTGAGTCTGTAAAAAAGGTTATGTGAAGCATGATTAACAAATATAAATTCTACTCATAGTGACATTTACACTTGACACTGTTTTCTAGCACAAAGCAGGGTCCTGGTGTTCAGTGGTGTAGACTATGCTCCCACAATTTACTGTGCAGTGAATGGTGAACACCACCAGACCAAGACACTGCCTAAAGTAGAACTGATATATTCTACATAGATAAGTAGGTATTAGAGATGGAACAAATTGATTCTAAACAAATTGACTTCAACACGAATTTCACAAATATTTGGTGATCTACCATTTTAATTTTAAAATTCAGTACATTAGTAAGAAAAACAGGGTACGGAAGATAAAGACAGAAGATCACATGACTCTAGATGGGGACCCTGGTCTACAGGCTTGCCCAATATGCTTTGCTGTTAGCCTGACCGACAATCAGTAGGGAGGATATTGGTTGGTCTATTAGGCTCTGAAGCACAGACTCCGTTTAACTCAGCCACTGACGTGACAGGACATGTATCCAATGTCTCAGACAGACACCAATTAGACACACAAGACATAGGTTCTTGCGGGGAAAGTGTAGAGATTGAGGAAAAGATATATTTAGTTGGGTATATTGAATTACTAGGTAGAAGGTCAGGTTTTAGGTACAGTATAGGGGCAGTTGGTGCACTGTCAGGGAGCGGAGCTGTTCATAACTTGATGTGTTACACTGCACAAGACAAGATATATAAGCTTTTAAGGAGACAGTACTCTTTTTCTGTGCATGAGACAGCACGTGATGCTTCTAGAGTTCATAAGTGTACAATAGGTATATTTCTAAGCATCCCTAGCTGTATATATCTCACTGCATACACAGCGCAATTGCACTTTTCTCCTCCCAAAACCTGGCTGCAAAGCTTCTACAGTTTCTACGTGTGCAATAAGCATATTTTAGTGCAGCAATAGCATAATTTTTTGTCGCACCCAGGGAACATCTAATTGTGTCAGTTTTTATGTTTTTTCAAAACCTGTTACAATTTATCTAACATATGTAAGGGTGCAAATACTAATATTTTCGTCATCAATAGTTTGTTAACACTGTGAGCCATGCATTTTACCTATAGCTATATATCACTGTCACTCATTATTTACTATTGCTGCATTAAAGAACTTGAAAGGGAAGAGACAGAAAAAGAGTGAAAGAAATTCGAAAAAAGTGAAAAAGAAGGAAAGACGTGAGAGAAAAAATAAGAGTCCTAGGAGACCTCAGAGTGTCATACACAAATTTTCAGACCAATTCAGAGCCTTCACTTCAGTTAGAATCAAAATTTTCTGGACAATTCATTAGAATCTGACCCAAAACAAATTCAAACAATTTACTCATCTCTAATTGTATATCTCGCTCTCCCTCTCTAAAATGATGAACATGACATCATTGCTGCTGGAAAAGAGGGGCCAGGCATTTAAAGGGCGAATAACATTTATTTTATTTTGTACAGTTTTCTTTTCTTTCAATTTAAAAAAAATATTGAACCCCTTTAGGCTTCATTCACATTTGTGTTGGATGCTCTGTCAGATTGCCAGTCTGGATTTTGTGAGGCAACAAAAGAACCATAATGAGTTTTTCAATTCCATCCGAAGAGGCCCAATTAGCTGCCTAACAGATCTGACCAGTACAACACCTAGGATGAGACCAGATACATACTAAAGAAGCCATAGAGGGGGTTTTCAGACTTCTCCTCGTGTTCTGATACTGTACATATCAAGCATGGCTTCTGAAGCCCTTTATTCTTTTTATGTAAGTCAGAACTGCTCTCCTGGGATGAAACTCCTGCTGTTCTTTGCAAAAAAATGAAAGATACTATTTCTTAAAATAGAAAGGGTCAGTTTTTAAGAAAAGGATATTAGTAATAGTTTAAAGTATGGATCTTTTTAGAGAGGGCATACAGCTCAGAAACTCGTTTAGCTTAAGTATTAGCCAACAAAAAAAGGTTTCAACAGAGAGAAGATTAAAATGAAACTCATCTAAAAGTTCAACGGGAGAATTCCCATGAGGGGCAAGGGTCGACTAAAGGTCTCAAAACTCAAATGAGTTAAAAACATTCTACATTTTTTAAACCAGCACCTGGATCTGTGCACTTGCATGTCATTGCATAAAATAAAAAATGTTGTATGGACACTGAATTATTCAATAAAATATATCTGTACAGCCCCACCTGCTGTTTGTTCCTCTTCTTATATTTCTATTCACCACAGTTACATCCTTGAGGTGGATGCACATACTCAGTTCCATCCTTCAACTGCTACCAGCCAGATATCTTTTAGAAGCTGTGGGTTAGGCCTCTTGTACACAAGCGTTTTTTTCCCGTTTACGTTCCAGTTTTTTGTGTTCCGTATAGGGAACCATTAATTTCAATGGATCCGCAAAAAAAACTGGAAGGTCCTCCGTATGACTTCCGTTTCTGTAGTTCAGTTTTTCCGTTCCGTTCAAAGATAGAACATGTCCAATTATTGTCCGCATAACAGACAAGTATAGTACTGTTCTATCAGGGACCAGCTGTTCCGTTCCGCAAAAAACAGAATACACACGGACGTCATCTGTATTTTTTGCGGACCGCAAAATACTGAAAAAGCCATACGGTCGTGTGCAAGAAGCCTAATACTGAGCGAGCAGCGGTAGAAAGGATACACCTTGAGCCATGGCTGGGAGAGAACAGCTACAGAAATGCAGATGCGCCAATTGCAGGATACAGATAGATATACTAAGGCGAACCTACTATTAAAATACAGGATAAATTACACTCTCTACTTGGAAAGGGGTACGAGTCAGGAGTGATCTCAAAGAAAATGGCAGAATGTCAGTTCCTGATCCACTATCGTCCTATTTGGATTGTTTTTTTTAGGTCTATATTAATTAGTATGCCCACATATTTGAAGGATTCTAAGACCCTATTACAGAATTTGAGGGATTTTGATTGGGACTACATGTAAAGGGTGGCCATGATTGATGTGGCCAGTCTGCCCTCCCTTATCCACCATAATGATGGTATAACAGGAGTGGAAACACTTTTGGGGAGGTTGGGAAAAGGTGAGGCATGTATTAGATTTATCTATGAAGCACTCAATTTGGACCTGACAAATAATGCATTTAGGTTTGGTGGCCACTGGTACCCACAGGTACGGTGATGGGCATGCCAGTGGCCCAACCTTTGCTAATATTTTTATTGCCCTGTGGGAGGAGAGATAAATTTATAAGGTCACCAATCCGTTTCTAAAGTACATAAAATGCTCTTTGTCGACTCTTGTAGGAATCTTCATGATGAGCTAGTCATTATAGAAAAAGGACGGGAGAAAATTGGTTACAATGTTTGACTCCTAGGGGTAATCATAGATGTGGGTCGTGTACATACTGTAAATACTGTATGTGCGGCTTGATAAAGTGATTCAAATGGGACCTACGCAACATGTTTTCACCCAACTTATTACCTGCAGGTCAGACTTTGTGGCGTACGCGATATTCTGTCCGTGCGGTTTTTACTATATTGGTAAGATAATCCACCCATATAAACGTATCTATGAGCACTTGTATTCTGTAAAGACGGGTAAAGGTTGCACACATCTCATTGATCACTGTGAACATCATAATAGAGATAGTGGGTGTCTGTCATTTGCAGGTTTAGTGAGGGTCTCTCCCCCAACAAATGGCATGGATCGTCATAAGTATTTGTTACAGCGAGAAGCTGAATGGATCATAAAAGTGATTGCACTTGGACCTTGCAGACTTAATGATCATAATGATCTTTCTTCCTTCTTGTAAATATGGTTTTATATTAAATGCTATTTTGTATGTTTTTAAAGCGATGTACTTGTGAGTTGAAGGGTTAAACAGCAATATACCAGCAGGGGATTTAAGCGTAAGCACTCTTGGTCCCAGGAGGTCTTGAGAAAGCGTGGGAGGACGCGAAAGGGTCCATCAGCTGGTCTGACATCTGCTCTGTCCTTCGAGCATCATTCGCTTTGTGATTTATAATAAAGGAATGGACTGAAAAGCATTTGTGAGTGCCTTGGAGAAACTCCTTTTGTTTTGTTCATCCTTTTATTACATACTTGGTCATTAAAATAGGTAGAGCCCCAGCAGTGGCGTAGCGTGGGTTGCCAGCACCCGGGAAAAGCCAAGTATTGCGCCCCCCCCCCCCCCTTTTACAGATAATGCAGTAGATGTCACCTGCAGTCCTACGTAACACCACAGATGACACAGTGGTAACTCTCTGAGTACAGATAATGTAGTAGATGGGTGGAAGGCCCCACACACACAGTGTGACCTGAAGTCTGGGGCCAGGCTTCGGCAGTGTGGGCCAAATTCTATATTCAAACCCCACCCCCCGACAACAGACTTTTGGATAGACATTACATACATTGCTATGAAATATACAGGAGAATACAGCACCACATACGTCATCCATCCAGTGACATCTCCTATGATCTAGACCAGGGGTGCACAACCTTTTCTGGTTGGGGGCCACATTGTCAGACTGAAGGAATCCCAGGAGACAAAAATAAAAGTTAAAGGGGTATTACTAACTGATATACTGTATTTATTGCATATTGTACACATGGTATATACTATAAATGTCTGGTTACACCTCCAGGATTCCCATCTCATGGGAGAATACATACACATAAAAATGCATGTGAGCAGCCACAAGACATAGATATACATGTCTGTCACTAGATGGTTGGGGGCCGCACAGAATGATATCTGGGGCCGCATGTGGCCCCCGGGCCGCAGGTTGTGCACCCCTGATCTAGACTCTTTCCTCTGTGTCTTCATTTGGAGAAAAGACCACCATAATACCTTCTTTCAGCCGCGTCTTGTCTCTGCAGTTTCATAGAATTTTTTTTAGATTCCTCACTTTACTATCATCCTCAGATAACAGACCTCCCCTCCCCCCGTAGTGCCCATAAGTATAATGCCCTCTGTATAATTATAATATATAATGGCCCCTCTGTATTATTATTATTATTATTATTATTATTATTAATAGTATAATGGACCCATCTGTAGAATTATTGTAATAATGCCCCCCTCTGTAGTATTATTGTAATAATCATGGCCCCCCTCTGTATTATCATAATAATCATGGCCCCCCTCTGTATTATAGTAGTAATAATGGCCCCTCTCTGTATTATAGTAGTAATAATGGTCTCCTTTGTATAATGCCCCCCCCCCCCCATGGGCATGTGGCAGTGGTCAGAAGGAAAGGAGCGCCATATGGATTTTGGAGGACGATTTTGCTAGAATGGTTTTTAGGCACCATTTTGTATTTGAAGAGACCCTGACATACCCCTACAATAGAAACCCTCAAAAAGTGATCCCATTTTGGAGACTACACCCTTCAAAGAATTTATTAAGGGTGGTACTGGGCACTTTGACTTTCTAAGCGCTTTACGGAATTTGGAAACACTTGGCTGTGAAAATGAAAAGTTTTTATTTCTTTTATTGCTTTCACCCCAAATTTTTCATTTTCACAAGGGGTAACAGGAGAAAAAGCACCCCATAATTTGTTACCCATTTTCTCCTGAATACGGCAACTCCCCATATGTGGTGGTAAACTGCTGTGGCACATGGAAGGAGCGCCATATGGCTTTTGCATCGCAGATTTTGATGGATTGGTTTACAGACACCATTGGTTTTTATTTTTTGAGTAATTGTCTTATGTGGGGGCTCATATTTTGCGGGATGAGGTGACATTTTCATTGGTACTATTTTAGGGTGCATAGTAACATAGTAACATAGTATATAAGACCGAAAAAAGACATTTGACCATCCAGTTCGGCCTGTTTCCTACAAGTTGATCCAGAGGAAGGCAAAAAAACCCTGTGAGGCAGAAGCCAATTTTCCCCACTTAAGGGGAAAAAAATTCCTTCCCGACTCCAATCAGGCAATCAGAATAACTTCAAGAAAAACGGATGTCCGGCACTGCTGGATTGTCTGGTGCAATTTCTTCCTTTTATTAACGTGGCAACAAGGATTGTACACACACACCGCTGTACAGTGTGTGTGTACAATCCTTGTTGCCACGTTAATAAAAGGAAGAAATTGCACCAGACAATCCAGCAGTGCCGGACATCCTTTTTTCTTGAAACTACTTTTCAGATGCTTTTCTGAACGACCGTGCACGCTGAAATCGACATATGGGTGAGCTGGAAATTTTCTTTGAATGACCAATCAGAATAACTCCCTGGATCAACGACCCATCTCTAGTAGCTGTAGCCTGTAATATTATTACACTCCAGAAATACATCCAGGTCCCTCTTGAATTCCTTTATTGTACTCACCATCACCACCTCCTCAGGCAGAGAGTTCCATAGTCTCACTGCTCTTACAGTGAAGAATCCTCTTCTATGTTTGTGTACAAACCTTCTTTCTTCCAGACGCAGAGGATGTCCCCTCGTCACAGTCACAGTCCTGGGGATAAATAGATGATGGGAGAGATCTCTGTACTGACCCCTGATATATTTATACATAGTTATTAGATCTCCCCTCAGTCATCTTTTTTCTAAAGTGAATAACCCTAATTTTGATAACCTTTCAGGGTACTGTAGATCCCTCATTCCAGTTATTACTTTAGTTGCCCTCCTCTGAACCCTCTCCAGCTCTGCTATGTCTGCTTTGTTCACAGGAGCCCAGAACTGTACACAGTACTCCATGTGTGGTCTGACTAGTGATTTGTAAAGTGGTAGGACTATGTTCTCATCACGGACATCTATGCCCCTTTTGATGCAACCCATTATCTTATTGGCCTTGCCAGTAGCTGCCTGAAACAGTTTTTTGCAGCTTAATTTGTTGTTTATAAAAATTCCTAGATCCTTTTCCATGTCAGTGTTACCGAGTGTTTTACCATTTAATATGTACGGGTGACTTGCATTATTCCTTCCCATGTGCATAACTTTACATTTGTCAGTGTTAAACCTCATCTGCCATTTCTCTGCCCAAGTCTCCAATCTGTCCAGATCCCTCTGTAGCAGAAAACTGTCCTCTTCAGTGTTAATTACTTCACACAGTTTAGTGTTATCTGCAAAAATAGATATTTTACTGTGCAGGCCATCTACAAGATCATTAATAAATATATTGAAGAGAATAGGGCCCAATACTGACCCCTGAGGTACCCCACTAGTGACAGTGACCCAATCTCAGTATCTACCGTTAATAACCACCCTCTTTTTTCACTCAGCCAGTTACTTACCCACATACTGACTTTTTCCCCCAGTCCGAGCATCCTCATTTTATATACTAACCTTTTATGAGGTACAGTGTCAAATGCTTTGGAGAAGTCCAGATATATGACATCCATTGATTCGCTGCTGTCAAGTCTAGAACTTACCTCCTCATAGAAGCTGATTAAATTCGTTTGGCATGACCGATCCCTCATAAAGCCATGCTGACATGGCGTTATTTGCTTATTTTCATTGAGATACTCCAAAATAGCATCTCTTAGAAACAAACAGTTTACCAACAATAGATGTTAAACTTACCGGCCTATGATTCCCAGGCTTTGTTTTTGGACTCTTTTTGAATATTGGCACCACATTTGCTATGCGCCAATCCTTTGGAACATTCCCTGTCAGTATAGAGTCCGTAAATATCAGAAATAAAGGTCTGGCTATGACATCACTTAATTCCTTTAGGATACGGGAGTGTATGCCATCCGGTCCTGGCAATTTGTCTATTTTAATCTTTTTAAGTCGCTGTTGTACTTCTTCCTGGGTCAGACAGGGCACTTTTAATGGGGAATTTACTTTTACATTCTGCATTTCATCTGACAGTTTATTTTCCTCAGTGAATATAGTGGAGAAAAAAATATTTTATAGTTTTGCTTTATCCTCGTTGCTCTCTGCAACACCCCCCTCATTGCTATGTAGAGAACCGACTCCTTCAGATTTATATTTTTTACTATTTATATAATTGAAGAACATTTTAGGGTTATTTTTACTCTCTTTGGCAATTAATCTCTTCGGTCTCTAGTTTGGCAAATTTTATTAGTTTTTTACATATTCTATTTTTTTCCTTATAGTTTATCAGTGCTTCCTGGCTCCCCTCCTGTTTTAGTGATTTATATGCTTTCTTTTTGTCATTCATTGCTTTCTTTACGGTTCCATTTATCCACATTGGTTTCTTATTGTTCCTTAGCCTTTTATTCCTATAAGGTATGTACCTCTCACAATTAGATGTTACAATGCTTTTAAAAATCTCCCATTTTATGGTTGTATTTTTATTTTTGAGGACTTTGTCCCAGTTAGTTGGCTAAATTTTGCTTTTTTTGAAGTTTGGTATTTTTGTTCCTCCCTTTAGAAACTCTCGTTTGAAGGATAATTGGAAGGTTATTACTTTATGGTCACTATTTCCTAGGTGTCCCCCGACCTGCACATCTGTTGTTCTATCAGGTCTATTGGTTAATACTAAGTCCAGTATGGCTGTCCCTCTAGTGGGGTCCTGAACCAGTTGGGAAAGGTAATTGTCTTTTGCTATTGCCAAGAACCTGTTTCCTTTTTGGGATGTACAGCTTTCAGTTTCCCAGTCTATATCTGGGTAGTTGAAGTCCCCCATAATAACGACTTCATTATGATTTGCCGCCTCGTCTATCTCGTTTAGTAATAGATTTTCTGTGGACTCTGGTATATTAGGTGGTTTATCATACACTCCTATTAGCAATTTATTATTGTTTTTTGCTCCATGTATTTCTACCCACAGTGACTCCACATGTTCATGTCCCTCAGAGATGTATTCTCGAATTACGGGATTTAGACAGGACTTCACATAGAGGCAGACCCCTCCACCTCTCCGGTTTTGACGATCCTTTCTAAACAGATTGTAACCTTTTATATTAACTGCCCAGTCATAGCTATCATCCAGCCATGTCTCAGTTATTCCCACTATGTCATAGTCCTCCTCACACATCACTAATTCCAGTTCACCAGTCTTGTTAGTCAGGCTTCTGGCATTAGTATACATAAGTACACATTTTTACCCTACATGTTTCATTCTGAGCTGTTCTAGTCCCTCCTTCCATTCCTCCCCAGTCACACTACCTCGCCCCTGGTCTCTATCTGCACTATCTTCCCCTCCTATAATGTAATTACCCTCCCCCCCCAGTCCCTAGTTTAAACACTCCTCCAACCTTCTAGCCATCTTTCTCCCCAACACAGCTGAGCCTTCCCCATTGAGGTGCAGCCCGTCCCTACGATAGAGCCAGTAGCCGACAGAGAAGTCTGCCCAGTTCTCCAGGAACCCGAACCCCTCCTTCATCCCCAGCTCTTGAGCCACTTGCTAACCTCCCTAATCTCCCGCTGCCTTTCTTGTGTGGCTCGTGGTACAGGCAGTATTTCTTGCCCTAAGCTTTTGACCTAAAACCCTGAACTTATTTTTAAGGACTCTCCACCTTCCTCTAACTTTGTCATTGGTTCCGATATGGACCATGACCGCTGGGTCTTCTCCAGCCCCTCCCAGTAATCTGTCAACCCGATCTGCGATGTGTCGAACTCTAGCGCCAGGAAGACAGCACACTGTTCGGCGATCACGATCTTTGTGACAGATACGTAAGGCTTTTTGATCGCTTGGTATTACACTTTTTGTAAGACAAGGTGAAAAAAATGGCATATTTATATATTTTTTTTATAGTATTAACCTGAGGGGCATATCATTTGATATTTTTATAGAGCTGGTTGTAATGGTCACGGTGATACCCAATGTGACTATCATTTTTATTTTTGAGAGCCATATTTTTTATTTTTTTGGGTGATTGTCTTAGGTAGGGTCTCAGTTTTTTCTGGATGAGATGACAGTTTGATTGGTACCATTTTGGGGTACATACTATACGCCTTTTGGATCGCTCGGTATTACAATTTTTTGAGGGAAGTTGACCAAAAAAGGGCTGTTTTGGCACAGCTTTTGTTTTTGTTTTTTTAAACCTGACAGGGTGGATCATGTGATATTTTTATAAAGCCGATCGATACGGATGCGTACATAAACTATATTAAATAATTAAGAAAATTCTAAGTCAGTAATGACTCATTACTGATTTAGAATATTCTTCATTATTTAATATAGTTTATGTTATGTGAAAAATCTGTAATTAAATATGCGCTATAATCGAATCGCGTAAGTGCATTAAGCAACTTTCCTATTGGGTTGGCTTGGTAGAATTGTCGAATATGTAGAATATATTCTAAATCAGTAATGATTTCCCTATCCACATTTGTTTGCAGGGCACTTGTCATGCTCTTACCCACATTTTGCTGCCTTTTGCAGCCCTCTAGACCTTTCCATGACTCTTTTAGAGCCATTTTAGCCTATTGACTTCAATGGGTTTTGGGGTCAAGTTCAGGTCAACTTCGGGTCCCGAACCCAAACTTTGCAGGGAAGTTCGGCCGAGCTCGGCGAACCTGAACTTCCAGGTGTCCGCTCAATTCTAGTAAAAATTCATCTATTACACCATTTGGACTGGCAACAGAGACTTCACACAGGTCTGGACTCAACACCCACATCCTTAGGTTCAGACAGACATTCTTGTCCAACAGGAACATCTTGTCTAAATTCTAAATGCCTTTGTCTCATGCCAAAATGATTATGTTCTGAACAAAATAAGTATTTGCCCTTGCCACTACTTTTATGGTAGCTGAGAGCAGATCCAAGGCATTCATGACAGCTCATATTTTCATTCATGGATAGCAAATGAGGTCTTTATAACACCGTCCTGATCCTTAATACTTTTTCCCGTAGAGGTGATGAAGATATCCATGACGAGTGTACGAAAAAGCCCAGAAACTTCAGCGGTCTGTTGGGACTCAGCTACAATGTTTCCCTGTTGATCCGGAAGCCATGAGACTAAAGTATATTAAAAATTACCTGAAGATGTTCTTGCAGTAGAGGAATTAAAGGTGTTTAAAATAGCCAATCACATAAGTATATGATTATCTGGTAACTTCTGATTTGGGACCTAATCTTCTTTTTAGTGATGGCCTTGGAAAAAATCTTGGCTTAACATTTTGCTGACTCTCAGATACTCAGACATACTTTCTACCTTTCCTGACTGACCTCAAATTGATTTTATTGTGTTGTTTCTATTTCTATATTTGACCTGAATTGGGAGGTTTACTGAAAGGAAAAGGAACAAAAGTGATGTTTTGATTGCAAAAATACAGTCCATTGCTTTATGTGTACTGTATTGCTTGTCTATCTGAGTTGCCAAAAGGTTCTGGAGCATCTAAGGCTGCGTCCAGATGCTGCAAATAGATGGCTTAGATGAGTATTTTGTTGCAGAGTTTGTCACGGATCAACTGTGGATTTTATCCCCCCATTGCAAAATGGTGAAATTCCGCAGGATTTCCCAAACAGAATGAACATGCTACAGATTTGAAAATCTACAGCATGCTATGATTTTTGTCCTGAAAATTTCTAGTACATGTGGATGGGGTTTTGAACACACTATGGATTTGTGGTGTGGAATCTACACTGTAAATCTACAGCAGATACACCTCATCTGGTGCCAAACTAAGATTATCCAGGGAAACGTTACAAACGAAACCTGTGGCAGTTTTTAAAATTGAAAAGTTTTCCTGTGTTTTTTGATGTAGAATCACATCCAACAAATCTTTCTACAGCTGACTGATTCATAATCTAAGAGCCGTGGCAACTGGAACAGCTGCCAGCGAGGCTTTACAAAAACACATCTGAGATGCGCTCTGATCTTCTCGACATGAAGTCAGCTTTTTTTTTCAATGTGTCTTTCAGCAAAAATAAATAAGTAAAATTCACTCTGGTACGTTGCCTGTATAATTGTCATCGCAGGTCCAAATGTGAAGTGGATAATGTTCACAAAGACAGTCAATGCGTTTTCAAGGTGGCACCACGCTGCCGTTTCACCAAAGGGAAGTTTTCAAACTAACACAGAATCACCCACATTTTCGGACATAGAAAGCCAAATTACCCTCCACAAATGCACGCCTCTACTGTAACATACTCCTGTGGGATATCGATAGATTGCACAAATAGTGACGTACTGCTTGTTCCAGTCCAATGCACAGGAGTTATTATACTCACAGGGCTATTCTTGGTCCAAAGCGAATCATAAATCAATGCACTCCTCTCCTCCAACACACTCCTGTGGTATATCGAAAAAAATCGCACTGATAGTGAAGCACTGATTGTTCCAATCATAAATAAGGATTTATTATACTCACAAAGCCAATCTTGGTTAAAAACATGTCTCAAATCAAATAAAACACTATTTCCACTGCCCGACCAGGGTTTTGCTTTCGCGCTTCTTCAGGGGAAACTCATCCACCCCTAACGGGGCTGTCTTAAATTTCCAAAAATTCCTCACCCATGTTTCGTATTTGTGCAATCTCTTGATATCCCAAAGGAGTATGTTGGAGTAGAGGAGTGCATTTGTGGATGGTAATCTGGCTTTCTATGTCCAAAAATATGGGTGATTCTGTGCTAGATTGAAGATTTCCCCTTGGTGAAACGGCAGCGCGGTCCTACCTTAAAAATGCATTTTCAGCAAAAATACATTTTCATATTGGAACAAAGCTTTTATGAGTAATTTAACCACTGCTAAACTCTTCAACTCTTTAGGGTCAAGCTTTTTTATGGCATTAAAGTCTCCAGGCTTCTTTAATGCCATTATACCATAGGTTGAATGTTCAATCCATATAAAACTGACTAATCAAGAATCAAGTCACCTGTGGATAATTCCACCTTAATACTAGAAGAATCTGAAATTTGAAATTTGTGACGCTTGTGAAACTTCCTTTCAGGTTATTTTACATTCTCCATAGCCTCCATAGCCACAGTGAGCTACATTTTAAAGGGAATCTGTGACTAGGAAATACCCTACTAAACCAGATACAAAGCCTTGTAGGGCTAGTTTAGATAAATGTACTTTTCACATCGGCTGTTTAATGTTTTTTTTCTTTTTTGTTGAAAATAGTGGCTGGTACCTAGTCACATGACCACACTTCAGACTAGTGATTGGTGCAGGAGAATCTTTACTATACTATTACCATCTACATTGATGGGGTAAAAAAGACATCCCAGTACCAAAACTAAGTAAAAGCGTGTAGAGTAGAATCAGGTAGAGCTAGTACCATGCAGTGGAAAAGTGGTTTAGTGTGGGTTCACACTAGCGCTATGGTTTCCGTTATGGCTTTCCGTTATAACAGGCATCCTCAAACTGCGGCCCTCCTGTTGTAAAACTACAACTCCCACAATGCCCTGCTGTAGGCTGATACCTGTAGGCTGTTCAGGCATGCTGGGAGTTGTAGTTTTGCAACAGCTGGAGGGCCGCAGTTTGAGGATGCCTGCGTTATAACATGGTTATAACGGAAAATAACAGAATCCATAAGACAGAATGCAAAACGGAAGCCTTTAAGAGGCATTCCGTTTTGCTCGGTCCTATTGTTTTCCGTGTTCCTTAACGGGAACCAGAAAGATCCGTATGCTTTCTCATAGACTTCTATTATGACAGAAAGCAAACGGAATGCCTTTTAAAGGCTTCCATTTTGCATTCCGTCATAATACAAGTCTATGGGCTCCAGAACGGATCCGTCTTCCGTATTATGGATTCCGTTATTTTCCGTTATAACCATGTTATAACGGAAAGCCATAACAGAAACCATAACGCTAGTGTGAACCCACCCTTACTCATATATTCTAGGTAATCAGGAGTAAGGATCTTTGTTATCTTTAACTGAATCAGGCTCAACTAATTTAAACTCATCCGTGTAAGAAGCAGGTAACTCCAGGAATGGTGCATGGAAATAATAGCAAAAAAAGCACTGTGCATATGCATCAATTTCTTCACTTCTTGTCAACCAGCAGGATTTAGATCCAGGTAACTATATTTAGGTACTGTAGATGTAGCATGCCAATGTCAATTTCCTAACACATTTCAAGGGAAAAATAACAGAGGTAAAGCACACCATAAAATGGAGCTAATGTATTTACTATGCCATACATGTAAAATTACTAGATAACTCTCTTTAAATAAAATATAACAATAAGAGCAAGTGAAGCTGAGGGTGACCACATTTGTTTATTAGGTCCTTGTACATAGTTTATATTTGTAATTAAAAATACAACAGGACTATAGAAGGCTATTAAAATTTATTCTAACAAATTACAAGTAAATTTGAAGGATCAGAGGAAGAATGCATGCCCGTTTATACATTTGACCCCATAGCCTGCATACCACTACAGCATGTAATAAGTACAATACTCATATCTCCCGAAGCATCCTCTTAGTTTTTGTTTGAATTCTATTTTATTCAAGCTTTAATGAATGTGGTTGAGGAATGATTAGTATTTAATAGAGTAAAGAAATTCATTTCAGCACTTGATCGCTGAAAACAGTTACTAAATACATCACCCATCTGCCTTTGCTGTTCCATTAAACATTGGAGAGATAGAAAATAAACTCAAGGGTTCTTAATTTTCATCCCCACTTCTACCTTCATACCCTCAAGTGTTCACTTTAAAAAGTGGAACCATAAACAACATCAATATCTCCTGCATCAACAGAGCTAGAATATGCTCTTAGGAAATGAATAATGACCTTAGGATTCTCATAATATATTTATCATACTCTCAGCTGAGAACATGAGTGTTGTTTTAGCCTTTTTCGGGGTTACTAACAATAGAGAAACATAAAAAAGTGCTCAATGTCCATCTGACATTTAAAGATTGTCTCCGTTCCTCAAACTCAGATTATGATAAATAAACAAGTGAAAACTAATCCATGTACTGCCTATGCAGATTACATAAAGACTTCCAGCAGACCCAATGTATATTAGATTGTGTAAACCAACCATCCTACCATGGTAGAGGGGTCAATTTGCACAATTTGCAAAGGAAAACATATAATGCAGTTTGAAAGGCAGACAAGTTTAGAAATTTCTAATACAATCATCTGCAAAATGTTGGCTTAATGCATATCAGCCACTTATTGGCTAAATATGGACTGGTTCTGGCACAACAATTGCCATAGAACTAGGCACAAAGGGCAAGGTCTCATAACAATTAAAGCCAATAAGGGTTGTTAGTAAGTTCCTAATAATGTTTACCACTTGATCTAATTGTAGGGCTTTATAGAAAAATATAAAGTACATTTAATTTACGGCAACATAGGTCAAAAATCAAAGCGAGTATGACACTGACAATATTAATGGGGATTTTGCAGAATTTTCCTCTATCTCCCTTTTTCACCACTTTAAAGGGATTGTGTCACTTCAACAAATAGTATTTATACTGTAGAGAAAGTTACTACTAGGCACTTACTAATGTATTGTGATTGTCCATTTTGCCTCCTTTGCTGGCTGGAATAATTTTTCCATCACATTTTTTCACTACTAGTTTTCATGATTACGACCACCCTGCAATCCATAAGTGGTGGTCGTCCTTGCTTACTATAGAAAAAAGCATCAGCCTATGTGAGCTACCAAAGTCTCGACTACCAGAGAGGCTGACATGTTTTCATATAGTATGCAAGCATGACCAGTCTACCGCTGATGAATTGCAGGGTTGTCGTAACTAGAGATTTCCGAAAAGATTTGATTCAATCCAAATTAATTTGTGGAAAATCGCGTTAAAAAACAGCTATTTACTGGCTGCTTAGAGCCTGTATAGTGGTATAGAACACTGTGCATTACAGTAACACGCAAAAGGAGTCTGCTGTGGTAGTGAAACAATACTGTGAGTCAGTATGACGCGCAGGTGACAGGCATCACTCTTAGAATCACTGCACACGTCACTTCTTTGGGCAGTTTCGGGGCCAAAACTGACCAAAAAACTCAAGTGTAAACTCAACCTTACAGGTCGATGTTAGAGTAAGGTATAAAGAACCATGCAGAGGCCCAAGATCCTACTATAGCATGAAAGAGCGCACTTCTTTTACACCGTCGTCAGCTGATTCCACATAGATGTCTACAGAACCTGTTCTATTAAATTCTTATACAAGTAGAGCCCCCTGACAAAGTGGAAAGGGTGTAAGCAGTAAGTTTGTGTTGATGTCACTGATTATTTTGCCCTTCCTCTGATCCGTCAGAACAATAACCCCCAAAAACGGATCCTGTCTGTTGAGCATCCGCCTTCATTCGGTCAGCATTTGGTCAGTAATCCATCAGTATTGCTAATGCCCCAAAAAAACAGGAGTGGATCCAAAACAGAGGTGACACGAGAATGGAATATTTGCATGTATTCTGTGTTTTGTACCCACTACTGCTTTTGGCTATCAAATCATAAGCCAATTCTGATGCAAAATAGGGAGCATGTCATGCAGGCCTTTCAGTTGTTACATAGACAGGATCCGTTGTGCATCTAATTGTTCCTTCCTTCGCACAGATCAGAAGAAGGGTCAAATAAATTATGTCATCCAGCACGAAAGGGAAAATAGTTGTCCAGTCATGAAGTGGGGAGGGTGGGAACAGCATGAAAAGTTCACAGAGTGGCCCTATGACATAGTGGTGTGGTGGAAGCAGTATGAGGACACCACAGAGTGGCCCAATGACAGAATCTGGAGGTGGCATCAGCATCAGGAGGAGACCACAGAGTGGCATAATGACAGTGTGGAGGTGGCATCACCATGAGGAAGCCACCAAGTGACACAATGACAGAGTATGGAGGTGGCGGTAGCATCAGGAGGAGGCCACAGGGTGGCACAATGACAGTGTGGAGGTGGCAGCAGAAGTATCAGGAGAAAGCCACAGGGTGGCACAATGACAGTGTGGAGGTGGCAGCAGCAGCATGAGGAAACCACAGAGTGGCACAATCACAAATTGTAGAGGTGGTAGCAGCATCAGAAGTAGGCCACAGGGTGGCACAATGACATTGTGGAGGTGGCAGCAGCATAATCAGGAGGCCACAGAGTGGCACAATGACAGTGTGGAGGTGGCAGCAGCAGCATCAGGAGACCACAGAGTGGAAAGGTGACATAGTGTGGAGGTGGAAGCAGCATCAGAGGACCACAGAGTGGCAAGGTGACATAGCGTGGAGATGACAGCAGCATCAGAAGACCATAGAGTTACCCAGTGACAGAGTGGGGAGCTGTGTGGCAATACCAGTACCATCTAAGGATGGTGGGTGAAAGAGGGAGCACTTGGCATCCGAAGTGTGGCATCAAGCAGGTGGTGGCATCAGTATAGTAGCTGAAGGAGGTAGCCAGGAGAAACCGGTCTCTTTTGTTAAAGTGTTGGTGTGGCACCATGGATGATCTAGTCTGATGCATCAGGCATTGGTGGGTGGAAATCCTGGCTGATCCATGCCTGATTCACCTTGACAAGTGTCAGTCTCTCCACATTTTGGATGGACAGGCGAGTTTTTCTTCAGCAAACTATGACCCCCACTGCACTAAACACCCACTCTAAAGCCACACTACTGGCCGGGCAGGACACCTTTTCCAGGGAAAACGCTGCCATTTGCGGCCACAAATCCGGTTTGGCTGCCCAGTAGTCTAGCAGATCTTCAATGTGGGGTGGCAGGGTGCTGTCCAAGTATGCCACCACCTGCTGGTTCAGGTCCTGCTCCAGGTCTAGCTGCTGCTGATGATAATGAGTAGTTTCTTCACTAGGCGGGTGAAGAAAGCTGCTCATCAGCGAATCTAGACTCAAGTTGGTGCTGATGGAGCTGGAACTGCAACTACCCCCCCCCCCACACACACACACACACTCTGCCATGGCAGCCATGGTAGAGGAACGTGAGCACAGAGGGCCCCGCCGGTTGAGACCTGGGAGAGGATGGACAATGGCGCAGATAGGTAGTGGCCACCCTACTACAAAGAATGTCTCTATAGTAGTTCAGTTTGTCCTCCCTCTCAGCGGGTGTAAAAGTGTCCCCATTTTGGACCGTTAGCGAGAGTCCAACAATTTGGAGAGCCAGAAGTCATCCCTTTACCGAATGCTGACAATTCGGCTGTCACTATGCAAGCAAGTGAGCATGCATCGGCCATTTGTGCAAGTGACTAGGAGGGACTACCTGCCTCCATCTCCACTGCATACTGTCACGGTGTGTCTGGGTCCGCTGCCTCGTCTTCCTCATCATCGTGTTGCTCCTCCTCTCCTGTCACCTGTGTAGAAAAACCACCCATTTCGCTACACATTGCTTGTGCTCTAATGTCCTCCTCCAGTTCAGCCCCCATAGGGCTCATGTGGCCATGAGATCTAGGTGTCACTTCTCCAATCCCCTAACCAGCCAGATTTACCAGCATCTGTTCCATGAAGCAGTAGAATGACGTTGTGCATCCCATAGTCCTGGCAAATGACAAATAACATGGCCTCCTCAGGGCCTGAGCAAACGGCAGGTGTCACACATAAGCTGCCACTGGCTGACATAAAAGTTATACAGGGAAGTACTCCTGTCCGCTTGGATCATCAAGAAATCGTTTATGGCCTTTCTCTGTTGATACAGTCAGTCCAACATATGGAGGGTGGAATTCCAACAGGTGGAAACGTCGCATATCAGCCTATGTTGGGGGATGCCGTTATGCCGCTGCAGTTCAAGGAGGGTGTGTATTAGCCCAGCGGTCTGGGGTCCCTCTTTCCCTCCTGCTGCCATGCGCCATGCTGACAAGAGCGGGCAGCAGGTAGCTTAACTGTTACATGTGTGTTCCATGCCAGAGTTTACTTCCTGCTGGAGACCTGTACTGTTTGTTAGGGCTTGTACGGGTGTGTCTCAACTCCCTTGTGAGGCAGCACGTACACATCCTCTGTCTCACCAGACTATGGCTGGATTTCAGGAAGAATTTAAAAGGCGCTTCCTAACACAGGAAGATGCCTGAGCAACTCATGGTCACTAGCTTCTCTAGTTACAAGTGTGAAGGTGTTTTTCAAGTTCTGCTTTGCTGTGTACCTGACCCTGCTTTTGAAATTATTGGATTTTGCCTGTTTGCTGCCTGCCTCTGACCTCGGACTTTGTTCATGGAACTTGCTTGTTTGCCGCCTGCCTCTGACCTCGGACTTCATTTGCAGACCTTGCTTGATCTCTGCCTGCCCTAACCCCGGACTTCCGGACCACGTACTTCACCTCGGTGCTTGCACCGATATCTCTGACCCCCTGGTCAGCTGACAATAACTAGGGGACTGCTCTCTAGTGGCACCTGGCAACCCTGACCTCACCATCGAAGCCTCTAGTGAAGACCAGGTAGTTGGTTAGTCACGTCCCTCCAGAGTATAGCCAGTCTGTGGCGCAGTGGGTCGACATCCGCTTGCATAACAATTATTAAGCCCTTCCCGACATTTGATATACTATTATATTACACCAGGAAGTACCTTCCACTAATTGCTGTAATAGTACGTCATGCTGATCAAGCGGGCATATGACGTACTAACTTTTTTAATTTAGGGCATGTGCAGTTGTCGGCCAGTTATGTATAAATCATAAAACTAGGCCTTTAAAATGTACATGTGCTCTCTTTCTCTTCTGAACTATGCTGTGTGCCCATAAAGCATGCACTTACAACTGCATATGAGGAGTTGCTGTATTGAGGAGAAAATGGGTAAAAAATTGTTGGTGATTTTCTTCTGAGAGCCTCTACAAATGTGGGGTGTATCAATACAGCAGTATACAAACACATATTGGGTGTTTCTATATTCAGGAGAAAATGGGTAACAAACTTTGTAGTGCATTTCCTCCTGTTACCCCTTGTAAAAATGAAAGAGTTTGGCCTAAAGCGAGATGTTCTTGTAAGAAAAAATGTAGTTTTTCATTTTCATGGCCAATTGTTTCTAGATTCTATAAAATGCCTGTTGGACCAAAGTGCTCCCTATACCACTTCCAATGGGGTCACTATTTGGGGGTTTCCACTGTAGGGATGCCTCAGGGTGAAAACTGCCCTCCAGAAGTCATATGGTGCTCCTTTACTTCTGAGCCCTGCGGTGTGTCTATACAGCAGCATACGAGCACATATTGGATGTTGCTGTATTCAGGAGAAAATAGGTAACCAACTGTGGAGTGCATTTTCTCCTGTTACCCCTTGTAAAAATGAATTATTGGGACCTAAAGTGACATTTTCTTGTAAAAAATAAAATAAAATTAATTTTCAGTCTAGAGTTTCTAAAACCTATTAAATACTTGTTGGATCCAAGTACTACCCTAGGAAAGCTGCTTTGGGCAGTAGTTTCCAAAATGGGGTCACTTTTTTGGGAGTCTCTTTAAATGTTACAGGGAAAAGCAAAGATTAAAATTGAAAATCTGCAAAAAAAAATTAATCTCCTTTTTCCTTTAATTCTTGTGGAACACCTAAAGGCAGGCATGGGATTCAGCTTGTTCCCTCCGTTTTTCCAGATCCGGTTGTTAAAATTACAGCCAGATAGGAGAACCGTGTTGCCGGCTGAATCCCAATCTGGTGCAGCGGCGGTAGATGAGTGCTTCCATTGTGGAAGCGCTCATCTCCCAAAATTCATCTGTATCGCCATCCTCAGCCGGGCTTGGTGCTGCACGGGACACAGGCCGGAAGAAGCCTGCATAGCATTGCTGACAGCGTGGAGCTAAGTATAAGTGTTTTTTTTTTTCTTTTCTGTGGCACGCTGGGGGCAATACATTCTCCCACCCAACTGTCATCATCGCTAGTTACATGTCTAAGGAAGAAAGCAGCAGGCCACTCCTCCAAGTCTGTGCTAGTCTGTACCTGCTGACCGTCCTCACTGAAAAGCGGAGCAGAGCCGACAGCATGCATAACTTCCCAAGCAGAAGGAGCTGCAAAAGAAAGAGGCAGTTGCAGGACAGGTGAGGCACAGAAGTAGTTCCTGGATCATGACAACTGAGAGGAGCCCATATATTCATGACTGTGTATATCGGCTGTCATCTGAGATGATGTTGAAGAGCACGTAAAACAATTCAGTACAGCTATATTGTTGGTAAAAACATGTCCACTGGATGAAAGTGGCAGCTTGGGCCTGTTGCTGCAACTGCTGCTAAAACACTTTTGCCACTGCCAGTTCTTTTTGAGGGCCCAAGCGTAGTGTACAGTAACTGAATCAGTAATGCAACAGATGAAGTAGAATGGCGCAGCAGATAGACAAAAAAAACGTGCCTATATATATTACACCGGCTATTGACAATGAGACTGAACAGATTAATTATTGATGATGCAGCAGAGTAACTAGGTACACATGATTATATATTTGACCAGGTGTTGAGACCAATTCTTTTACACAGTCTATCTATAACTGAACAGATTAAGTATAAGTGGCCCAGCAGATGAACAATATAAATGTGCCTATATATTACACCGCCTGTACAGACTGTACGTCTATATATAACTCAACAGATTAATTTTTAATGGTGCAGCAGATTAACTAGGTACATGTGCCTATATATTAGACCGGCTGTCGAGACTAAGTCTGAAGCACAGTCAGTCTACGTATAACAGAACATATTAAGTATAAATGGCCCAGCAGATAAACCATATAAACGGGCCTATATATTACACCGCCTGTTGACAATGAGTCTGACACACTGTACATCTATGTATACTCAACAGATTAATTATTAATGGTGCAGCAGATTAACTATGTACACGTGCCTTTATATTAGACCGGCTGTTGAAACTAAGTCTGACGTACAGTCAGTCCATGTATAACAGAACAGATTATGAATGAATTGCACGGAAGCGGAACAAGATGCACAGAGTGATTACACAAAGCCAGCACTGTTCCTGTAGTATCCCTATGCTCTCCCTACAGTGTCTAAAAACTCTCCATACAATCTCCCTACATTGTCCCTCCACTGTCCCTATCCAATATTATACAAATCAAAGATTGCTAAAACACTGTCCCTAGCACTAGCCGCGTCTCTCCCTATACCAAAGTTCACAGTAAAATGCTGGAGACCAGGTGGGATTAGGCTTTTTATAAGACTGTGACATCACTGGGTGTGGCAATCTGCTGATAGGATGGCTTTATGAGTCATATCTCTTTCCCTGGCTTCTTACTTTTACTTTGTAACACATGTGACTGCCATTTTAAGAAAAGATCGATTTGTTACAATGTAGAGAGAAAAAATTCAGATTCGTGGCGAAGTGAATTTTTCATGAAATTTGGATCAAATTCAATTTGTTTCACTTTGGGTATTCCATAGCTATTTTCACCAGATTTGCTATAACTTGTATAATCCGAGTGCATAGAATACAGTGAATTGGCACTGGCACATTTTTTGAGACTTAAATATACTGACCCCAGCCAGTTTAGACAAAATGTGGCCCTGGGCAAAAGTACAAGTTGGGCCCCAAATTCTGAAATATTTCACTATCCATCACATTCAGTCGATTCCAAAAAATATATGATGGTTGCTAGGAGATGTCGTTTTTTTCTCATGCACCTGAAAAACTCATCACAACTGATTGCATCCGTGTGAAAAAAAAATGAACCACTGAATGCAATTGCAGACAAAACTGACTGTACTTGCATGCAAAACCATCAACTTTTTCCTGAACAGATCTGGACACAATCCATATCGTTTGTTTGAAAGGAGCTCATTTTTAGTGCAGTGATGTGTAGGTTTTTTTTTTTGTATACCATTTGAGAGTGTGTATGTCTTTTTGATCACTTTTTATTCTATTTTTTAGGGAGGTGAAGTGACCAAAAAACAGCATATCGTCCATTTAGTTTTTTTTCATTATGCCATTCATGGTACAGGATAAATTATTTTATATATTAATAGTTCAGGCATTATGGGACGTGTGAAACTAATGATCTTAATTTTTTATTGTATTCTTGTTTATTATATTTTTTTAAACTTTTTTTTACATTTATTTTTACCTCCTTAGTAGTGTTGATCACGAATATTTGAATTGCGAATTTTAATCATGAATATCGGCACTTCGAGAATTCGCGAATATTTAGAATATCCCGAAATGTATTCATAATTGCGAATATTCTTTTTTTTTAAATACCAGTTATTGCGAATTTTAATGCTAATCAAGAAATCGCAATCAAGAAAATAATGACAGGAGATCACAAATTAGCAAATTCTCGAAGATATGGCGAATATTCGCCCAAATATTCACAAAATATCGCAAATTTGAATATTGCCCCTGCCGCTCATCACTACTCCTTAGTGGTTTTGATCATGCAATCTGCTTGATAGTTTCTCCCATAGACTGCAATAATTTACCTTTGTTAACTTCAGAAAACAGGCAATTTTTATTAAACACATAATTTGTATATAAAAACATCACAGAATATCTTAAAACAAGTTAGGTGGTGCAAGCTACATACTGGGCTATGTACTGCCCAAAAGAGGAGTGACAGATATATATATATATATATATATATAATATGAGTGTCATCAAAGGTTAAACTACCAAGAGCAGCATAAACAAACAGTACAGGTTGGTCAATGGTGGATCAATAGCAGCAACTACCAATAAAGTGCACAGTGCATAATACAGTATAAATCAGTTAGGTGATGCTGTGAGTGTGTCCAGTAGTGCAGTACCAGCCGGATATATCTGGGCTGACGTGATCCTGTCCTGCCTCTGCTCCGCCTCT
The DNA here is from genome assembly GCA_033119425.1 of Bufotes viridis. Classification (NCBI taxonomy): domain Eukaryota; kingdom Metazoa; phylum Chordata; class Amphibia; order Anura; family Bufonidae; genus Bufotes; species Bufotes viridis. Next base: position 143,390,833 of record CM065592.1, on the reverse strand, counting down.
ACTGGCTCCTCTGAGAGGACGCTGAGGCCGAGCAGAGAACTTGAGCAAGCTGGTGCCGTACTCTACGCTCTGCCGCCGCTCCACTCGCTACCTATCATTGTGCCCTGCTCAGCTGCGGCCCACCAATTCTCTTTCTTATCTGGTGGCTGGGCCAGCAGCTGAGTGGCACAGTTGTGTGGTGATGACGGTGGAGTGAGCAGGGGGCCCTTTCTGGGATGGGGACCCTGGGCAATTGCCCAGTTTACACCCCCTAACGCCGGCCCTGACCCCAGCTATTTTTCTGCATTGATTTTTCATCTAGCTGTTTGTGTCCTCTCCCATTTGACCTATTCTGTCAATTTATGGATTAATATATATTTCTAATAAAATTGGATATTACTTTTATGTATTGGTCATTAATCCCATAACCTTCTTTATGACTGAATCAAGATAAGAGGCTACTGTTACCACACAGGAAATGCAGTAAAAACAAAACCAATAAAAATGTGATGGAGTTCTTTTTCCAACTCCACAACCTTTTGGAATTTTTTCCAGCTTCCCACTTCATTGTATGCAATACTAAATAGTGCCAAAAGTACAACTTATTCCTCAAAAAATCAGATAGCCATATGATGTCTTAACAGAAAAATAAAAATGCTATGGCCCAAAAAGGCAGGGGTTAAAAACTATAAACTCTGTGGGGGTGAAGTGGTTAAATAGGCATTTTACAGTAGACTAACCTGTTACTGCACTCTGATTTCAGTACCATACTCCCTTCTCCTTGGCCTCAGGCCCTCACTGTACATGACGTGTGATGAGCCATCTACGGTACATGTACATCACTGCAGCCTGGCAATCAGTATCCTCAGCAGTGACATGTGTAAACATAGAATGTGGCTGCTGCCACCACTGAGGCCATTGGCTGGCAGGCAGAGGTGAAATGCTTGTAGGCAGCATATCTTCCAGTCCAGCGGGAACCAGAAGCGGAGGAGAAGTAAGCTCGGTGTTGGAACCAGGGTATCGGTGATAGGTGAGTCATTTTTAAAACCCTGCACCATATCTGCCCATATGAAAAGGGGTTCCCGGTCGTATAAAACCCCTTTTGGTTGTTGTGGTTCCACAACTTATCAAATAAACTTATTCTGCCCATCAAGTGATATGTTTACTTTTCCTCTCACCATCTAGCATATCTCTTAAATTCATTTTTGGTTCTCCATCGTCCCCTTTTTAATGCACATTTGCAACCATTGTAAAGAGAAGATTTTTGTTGCGACTTTTATTACCTCTATATGCACCAGTACATAGAAATACATTAGAAATCCTGAAAGACATGCAAGAAGAACGAACCCACTGTTTTTGAAATGCTGCTAAATCAAGGTAAAAGTCCACCTATACTTAAACCCTTACATATTCTAGTTTGCCCTCTTCACTATAAGTTTTTCTTAAACGTTATTCTTTCCTTAATATTTCAATAACTTTCCACATATAGTCCATATGTTAGGTCTAATTCACATATCCGCGTCTGTGGCGACATCCATGACCAGATTGTCAGTGTTTTCTCTCTGAATATGTCTGTGTTGGTCCATGTGTCTGTTTTTTACCCTCCGTATGTTATCCATTTTCCATGTGCACTGCAATACTGTGTGTGAATGTATGAACAAACACATTAAAATTAATAGAGAGCATGGGCAGCACACCTTTGTGATTCACTGACATGTGAATAAGGTCCAACCCCTTTTCCAGTACATTCAGTTACACCTCCAGTTGTCTTATTGCCATTCCACTAGTCCTGCTGCCAAGGGTGTACATAGAAATCATTTGGCGTCATAGCAAGAATAGAAATTGGGCCCCTCCTGCTCCCCAGCCCTAGGCCCCCCACCACCACTACCTGCCCTGGCTATGCTGGAACAGAATACCAGAATCTGATCACAAGTGTGTACCTAGCCTTATCAGATAAACCATAGCTTTTATATAATGTGCAATTCTTTCCCCATGGTCTGTGCCAGTTGCTGCTTATTATATAGAACGCCATACCCCCTTTCCATGAACTGTTCCTGCTGCCCCCACAGTGCCCCCCCCCCCAGTATTTATAATTCCACCTACTGTTATAATGCTCACCCTGAAGTGCCCCAGTATTACTATTGCCCCCTACTGTTACAATGTCCCTACAGTGCACATAGTATTTATATTGCCCCTTACTGTTATAATGCTCACCATGAAGTGCCCCCAGTATTTATTTTGCCCCCTACTGTTATAATGCTCGCCCTGAAGGGCCTCCAGTATTTGTAATATCCCCTTCAGTGCCCCCTGTAGTTTTATTCCTCTGTTTAGTGTCCTCATAAATTATCATTTCTAAGCCCCAACACCATAAATAACATTATTTCCCTCCCTCCGCCATAGAGTCCCATATAAATACCATCACACCATCTCTTCTCCCCCCTCCAATATACAGTCCCACGTAAATAACATCACCTCCTCCCCAGCCGCCTTCAACATACAGTCCCATGTAAATAACATCACCCCCTCAATATTCAGTCCTATGTAAATAACATCACCCCTCCCCCAGACACCTTCAACATACAGTCCCATGTAAATAAAATCACCCCTCCCCAGCCACCTCCTACATGCAGTCCCATGTAAATAACAATACCCCTCAACATTCAGTGCCATGTAAATAATATAATTCCCTCCCACAACCTCCTTTAACATATAGTCCCATGTAAATAACATCACCCTGCCCCAGCCACCTCCAACATGCATTCCCATGTAAATAGCATCATTCCCTCAACTTTCAGTCCTATGTAAATAACATCACTCCAGCCCACTGTCCCAATAACTTCCCTCCCTTCAGCCCTAACATACAGTCCCAGTTAAATAACTACAACTCCCAGCATTACTCTGCCCCTCACACTGAGCATTTATCCTTCACTTACCTCTCCTCATGTAGCAGACCTCACCACAGCTTCCTCCCCGGGACTTTTCCTCTACTGCTGAGCACCATCCTCTTCTGCACTGGTCACATGATGGTGACATCATCATAGGTCAGGCTCCGAATGTTTTAACCTAGCAATGCCCCTGCGTGCAAGTGAGTTCTGTGAGGTGCAGCATGTTGCACCATCTTGTTGGAAATAGCAGGATATCTTTTCTTCTGGTGTTAGTTGGTTGTAAAACTGTTCAAAGATGTCAAGGTAAATTGCAGTATTCACACTATGTCCCACTATTCGTGTTCCTGACACAGCACCTCAAAGACCAATTTTCTGGTCGTGAAATGGTGTTTCGTGAGTGGGGATATTCTGGGAATTTACATGACCTGATAAATGAAACCAAGCTTCATCCGTAATGAAGTACAGCTATGGGTCCAAATGTCTGTCAGCAATCATAGTCTCTCTTTCAGTTCCTGCACACACGTTATTCGATACGGTTTCAGGTTCACAGATTCCAGCATTCACTGAAACGTCGCTTGTGATACAAAAACTTGCTGAGACAATTTTCGAGTTGATTTTTGGGGGCTACTTGTAATCCGCTGCTGAATTCAGGCACAACTTGATTGATGGAGGCCTCAGTTTCTTTCATGTTTGCAACAGAGCTAGTTTGATGCCATTTCCGAAACCAGACTCCGAATACAACCTTTAGCTGGTGGTTTTGTTCCTGGGTACGTCAGCAAAGGTCTCTTGCGTTTCCTTAATCGATCTGCTTTGCACATAGCCTTTCACAATTACTATTCGCTGTTCCAGGCAGAGCACCATCTTTCTGACATAAAAGGACACTTTTATTTCCCATAGCAACTAATCAGAGCTCAGCTTTCAGTTTCTACTGTTATGACCAGCGGGTGAGAACCCGCTGTCCCATGTGACCAACTTCCTTTGAGGGAGATGTCTAAGCCCACCCCTCATTCTTCACATAATACCTCTGATGGTGAGGAGAGACTTTCCTGAGGGGTGTACCAGGTGCTACCTCAGAGGGGAATTGGAACACAAGAGAATTGAGACCAGAGTGTGAACCTACTGGACTGACCTCCAGGTGACACAATACACCCAGTGGATGCTGGCAGGCCAGAGACTGATCAGACGAAAGCGTAGTCAGGGTATGTCCGTAAAACAGACACGCCGTAAATCAGGGTGGCCAGATGTCCGATTTTAGGCCGGACAATCCGGTTTTTAGACTCCTGGTCCTCAGTCCCACAAAAGGCCAGGACGAACGGCCAGAAGTCCTCCTTTTTTGTTGTTATGGGTGACGGAATGGGACCGCTCAGGCATGGTCACTTTAACCACTTGCCGCCACGCTAACGCCGATGGGCGTCAGCGCGGCGGCTCTCTCAGGTCTCACTGCCGCCTATCGGCGTCATCTCGTGAGACCCGAGATTTCACATGAACGCGCGCGCGTCGTGCGCGCGCGTTCATGTGATCGGAGCCGGGACAACTGAAACTACAGCCTGCCAGCGCTGATCATGCGCTGGCAGGCTGTAGATGCTTGAAAAAACGCATTTAAATCGCATATCAGACGCTGTTTTTAAACAGCGTCTGATATGCCTGCTATCTGCTCGTCTGGTGGTCCCTTTGTTTGGGACCACCAGAGGAAGCTATAGGAAAAGTGCACCAATCACTACACACCCCCTACCCCCATCACTGATTAACCCCTGATCACCCATGTCACCCCCTGATCACCCCCTGTCACCCCCCTGTCACTAATCACCCCCTACAGGCTCATTCAGACGTCCGTATGTGTTTTGCGGATCCATGGATCTGCGGATCCATGGATCTGCGGATCCGCAAAATACGGACACCGGCAATGCGCTTTCCGCATTTTGCAGATCCGCACAGAACTATATAGAAAATGCTTTTTCTTGTCCGCAATTTCGGACAAGAATAGGACATGTTCTATATTTTTGCGGAACGGAAGTGCAGACCCGGAAGCGCGGATCCGTAATTCCGGATCCGAGCGGGACAAAGTCTGTCCACATAGAAATGAATGGGTCCGCAATTCCGTTCCGCAAACAGAATTTCGGACGTGTGAATGGGGCATAAGGGTCCCGTTATCACCGCCAGTTAGTTAGCTACTTGTTAGTTAGCTAGCGCCCACCGCACCGCAATCACTGATTTTGGCAGAGATTTTTTCATCCACATTGACCGATGCGAATGAAAAATCTGTGCCGTTCATTTTTTTTTTTTCAGCGCAGAGGCTGAACGGAAAAAATCTCATTACCCGTGTGCTCAATATAAGGAGAATCGCAGAAACTCCTAATGCTGGCCATACGTGTAATGATTGCGGAGACCCTAAAATGCCAGGACAGTATAAATACCCCACATGTGACCCCATTTTAGAAAGAAGACACCCCAAGGTATTCCGTGAGGGGTATGGTGAGTTCATGTAAAATTTTATTTTTTGTCACAAGTTAGTGGAATATGAGACTTTGTAAAAAAATATATATATATATATATATATCAATTTCCGCTAACTTGTGTCAAAAATTTTTTTCTGTGAACTCGCCATGCCCCTCACAGAATATCTTGGGGTGTCTTCTTTCCACAATGGGTCACATGTGGGTATTTATACTGCCCTGGCATTTTAGGAGTCCTAAAGCGTGAGAATCCAAATACGTAAAAATGCCCTGTGAAATCCTAAAGGTACTCATTGGTTTTAGGGCCCTTTGCGCATCTTGGCTGCAAAAAGTGTCACTCATGTGGTATCGCCGTACTCAGGAGAAGTAGGGCAATGTGTTTTGGGGTGTATTTTTACATATACCCATGCTGCGTGTGAGAAATATCTCTGTAAATGACAACTTTTGAAAATTTTTTATTCAAAGTTGGCAATTTACAGAGATATTTCTCTCACCCAGTATGGGTATATGTAAAAAATACATCCCAAAACACATTGCCCTACTTCTCCTGAGTACGGCGATACCACATGAGTGACACTTTTTTGCAGCCAAGATGCGCAAAGGGGCCCAAATTCCAATGAGTACCTTTAGGAGGGCATTTTTACGCATTTTCTTCTCACGCTTTAGGGCCCCTAAAATGCCAGGGCAGTATAAATACCCACATGTGACCCCATTTTGGAAAGAAGACACCCCAAGGTATTCGCTGAGGGGCATAGTGAGTCCATGAAAAATTAAACTTTTTGTCAAAAGTTAGCGGAAAGGGAGACTTTGTGACAAAAAACAATAAAAAATCAATTTCCACTAACTTGTGCCAAAAATTTTTTTTTCTATGAACTCGCCATGCCCCTCATGGAATACCTTAGGGTGTCTTCTTTCCAAAATGGGGTCACATGTGGGGTATTTATACTGCCCTGGCATTTTAGGGGCCCTAAAGCATGAGAAGAAAAATGCGTAAAAATGCCCTCCTAAAAAGGTACTCATAGAATTTGGGCCCCTTTGCGCATCTTGGCTGCAAAAAGTGTCACTCATGTGGTATCGCCGTACTCAGGAGAAGTAGGGCAATGTGTTTTGGGGTGTATTTTTACATATACCCATGTTGGGTGAGAGAAATATCTCTGTAAACTGACAACTTTGTATAAAAAAATTTAAAAAGTTGTCGTTTACAGCGATATTTCTCACACACAGTATGGGTATATGTAAAAATACACCCCAAAACACATTGCCTACTTCTCTGAGTACGGCGATACCATGAGTGACACTTTTGCAGCCAAGATGCAAAGGCCCTAAAACCAATGAGTACCTTTAGGATTTCACAGGGCATTTTACGCATTTGAATTCTCACGCTTTAGGTTCCCTAAAATGCCAGGTGAGTATAAATACCCCACATGTGACCCCATTTTGGAAAGAAGACACCCCAAGGTATTCCGTGAGGGGCATGGCGAGTTCACAGAATTTTTTTTTTGGCACAAGTTAGCGGAAATTGATATATTTTTATTTTTTTATTTTGTTTTTACAAAGTCTCATATTGCACTAACTTGTGACAAAAATAAAATTTTACATGAACTCACCATACCCCTCACGGAATACCTTGGGGTGTCTTCTTTCTAAAATGGGGTCACATGTGGGTATTTATACTGTCCTGGCATTTTAGGGGCCCCTAAAGCGTGAGAAGAAGTCTGGAATCCAAATGCGTAAAAATGCCCTGTGAAATCCTAAAGGTACTCATTGGAATTAGGGCCTCTTTGCACCCAGGCTGCAAAAAGTGTCACACATGTGGTATCGCCGTACTCAGGAGAAGTGGGGCAATGTGTTTTGGGGTGTATTTTTATATATACCCCTGCTGGGTGTGAGAAATATCTCTGTAACGACAATTTTTAAAAATTTTTATACAAATTTGACAATTTACAGAGATATTTCTCTCACTAGCATGGGTATATGTAAAAATACACCCCAAACACATTGCCTACTTCTCCTGAGTGCAGCGATACCACATGAGTGCCACTTTTGCAGCCTGGGTCTCAAGGGCCCTAAACCAATGAGTACCTTTAGCTTTACATGGCTGCTCACAATTTAGCCCGCCCAAAATGCCAGAACAGTACAAACACCCCACAAATGACTCCATTTCGGAAAGTAGACACCCCAAGGTATTCACTGAGGGGCATAATGAGCCCGTATGAGATTTTTTTTTTTTGCCAGAAGTTAGCAGAAATGGAAACTTTATTATTATTTTTTCCTCAGAAAGTGTCATTTTCCGCTAACTTGTGAAAAAAAATGAAATGATACATGAACTCACCATGCCCCCTGCGAATACTTTGGGGTGTCTTCTTTCTAAAATGGTGTCATTTGGGGGTATTTATACTATCCTGGCATTCTAGCACCTGAAGAAACATGACAGGCGCTCAGAAAGTCAGAGCTGCTTCAAAATGCCGAAATTCACTTTTTGCACCATAGTTTGTAAACGCTATAACTTTTACCCAAACCAATAAATATACACTTATTGGATTTTTTTATCAAAGACATGTAGAACAATACATTTAGAGAAAAATTTATATAGAAATGTAGTTTTTAAAAAAATTTACAACAGAAAGTGAAAAATGTCATTTTTTTGCAAAAATGTCGTTAAATTTTTATTAATAGCAAAAAAAGTAAAAATGTCAGCAACAATGAAATACCACCAAATGAAAGCTCTATTAGTGAGAAGAAAAGGAGGTAAAATTCATTTGGGTGGTAAGTTGCATGACGGAGCAATAAACGGCGAAAGTAGTGTAGTGCGGATTTGTAAAAAAGGGCCTGGTCACTAGGGGGGTATAAACCTGTGGTCTTCAAGTGGTTAAGGAGGCAGGGCCATGTTTGGATCACTGTGACTGCACGCTTACGTCAGCGTGCACCGCAACTGCACCAGCCAATTAATTCTGGTTTGTGCAGGCGGGGACAACTAGTCGGGAACAGAGGAGCGCAGCTGCGCGGGATGGATGGGATGGGACCTGGGCTGCGGATTGCGGTGCCACTCCAGTAACAAGCACTACTCTTCTGAGTCTGACTGCCACTGCCCAGCTCTAACTCACCCCATCACCCTGCCTCGACTCGCGTCGGGCGCTCTCAGTCTCTAGTCTTTCTCTTCCAGCCAAGCCAGCCAGTCAGCGACGCGTCTACTACTAACTGAGCTGAGCCTCCCTTCACTGGTGCCACCGCCACCCAGCCAGACCCAGAGGCAGAGCGCGCCACTCACAGTTGGTAACTTATTATTATATATATATGAGCTGGCCTGGTATAAGTTATACATCCTATTAAGATGTATAGCTGTACATATATAATCATATATAGAGATTCCGGCTGGTGATGGGGGATGTGGGTTTATTGAGGCAGGGGTGTGGCTTCACAGGCAGGCGTGGTTTGTCGGTTTGGGGGCAGGGCCAGTGAGCTCCGGCTTTCTTGGGTGAAACCAGTGGCCACCCTACCGTAAATACACACAAGGAACTCTGAGCCAGCATGCAAGCTCTGCTCAGAGCCAGGAGGAAAATGCTGGTGGTAGGAATGCAAACCACAGCTGTCAGCATGGCGTGCAGCAGCGGGAAGGAGTGAAGAAGCCCATACCTGTGTGTGGGCACAGAATCACAGGTACAGGGAGCTGGGCTAACACCTACAGGCTCTGAAAGCTGAGCTATGATTGGCTGCTATGGACAACATATTTACTATTAGGCAGTTTGATTTGGACATATTGGAGGCTGGCTACTTTTTCGTGGCCCACCCTTTTCCTTACTTGCTAATAAAATTCATTTTTAAATGATTTAAAAAGTGCAGACACGGACACAGAATACTAAAATATTTAATCCAGTCATAACTGATGTTTTTCCGACTGCTGTAGAACCTCTAAATACACATCTCAGCTGCTGCAGAAACTCCTAATACATACCTCAGCTGCTGCAGAACCTCATAATAAAACACCGTATCTGCTGCAAAACCTCAAAATAAACACCGCAGCTGCTGCAGAACATAAAAATACGCCCTCAGCTGCTGCAGAAGCTGATAACACAATTAACTTTTGCAAAACATCATAATGCACACTTCAGCTGCTAAAGAACATAATAATATACCCCTCAGCTTCTGCAGAACCTTAAATCACACCTCAGCTGCTGCAGAACATCATAATACACACCTCAGCTGCTGCAGAACCTCATAATACACATCTCATCTGCTGCGAAACATCATAATACACACTTCAGCTGCTAAAGAACATAATAATATACCCCTCAGCTGCTGCAGAACCTCATATCACACCTTAGCTGCTGCAGAACATCATATTACACACCTCAGCTGCTGCAGATCATCATAATACATGCCTCAGATGCCGCAGAACCTCTCAACACAAACATCAGCTGCCGAAGAGCATAACAATACACACTTCAGCTACTGCAGAACATATTAATCTGATGCTACAGAACACATAAGGCTTTGATGACATCTGTGTGGGCCTGCGTCACTGATCAGATCATAAAGGCTGGACACAATTTTGCAGCCTACCAGGCTTCATGATAGAAACCCATCAGATCTTATCATAGTCAGCGGGATCCGTCAGGTGTCATCCATGGTGTGTCAGATCTGGCACTACTGTGTTTTTGTTGTTGTGTATTGCTCCTACAGTATGACAGAACGGCAATGCAGATGTGAACAAAGCCTAAAGCACACCTCAAATGCTGCAGAACACCGTAAAAGTGACAAGAGAACTACAAGTCTCATCATGACCATAAAATTATTGGAAATTAGAGGGTAAAACATGAATTTTTAAAAGAGGAGAGAGCTACAACCACATCTGCTTGATCAGTGCTAGGGGCTTGGCTGTTACCGACAGCCGAACACTTGTTGTAACTGCCAGCATTAGGGTCCATTCATACGTCCGTGTGTGTTTTGCGAATCCACGGATCCGCGGATCCGCAAAACACGGACATCGGCGATGAGCGTTCCGCAATTTGCAGACCGCACATCGCCGGCACTCTCATAGAAAATGCCTTTTCTTGTCCGCAATTGCGGACAAGAATAGGACATGTTCTAATTTTTTCGGGAACGCGATTGCGGACCCGGAAGTGCGGATCCACAATTGCGGACCCGGCCGGGACATCGTCTGTCCCCATTGAAACTAATAGGTCCGCAATTCCGTTCCGCAAAATGCAGAATGGAATTGCGGACGTGTGAATGGACTCATACTCTGAAAATGCAGATGTCAGCAGATTAACCCCTCAAATGCCACTGTCAATTCAGACCGCTGCATTCATGGGGTTTGTAGCAGAAGGGGATTCCCTATTTGACTCCATCGGTTCCCCACGCTGCGATGACGAGAGGAGGGGAGGGGGGGCGATGGCTGCTATGGCAACCCCCGCTATAGAGGTCTCACAGCCAAACTGTTAAAAACTGACAGTTCAGTGCAGTACAATACAGTATGTTTTGTACTGCATTGAAACAAGGATCAAACCCTGAAACATTGAAGTGTCATTATGGTACAAAATAAAAAAGTGAAAACAGTAAAAAAAAAAAAAAATTTTAAATTAAAAAGATTATAGAAAAAAAAACACCCTTTACTGTTGATGTCTTTTAGATATGCATTTAATATCACACTTTTTCAACATTCAAGTACATTTTTTGTACTAAAGAGGTCTATGCAAAACACAGTCTGCTGCAATAATGCATCCACTAACACAAATACAACAATGCAGTGTTTGTGGTTATAGCTTTGAACTATGCGTTCATTATCACACTGGTTCAACAATTACATTTTTGTACTAAAAAGGTCTATGAAAACCACAGTCTGCTGCAGTAATGCATCCCCCGACACAAATACAACAATGCAGTGTTTGCTGAAATGTTTTTGAAGTATGTGTTTAATATCGCTTAGGTGCAAATGGACTGGACTGTTGCTCAGAGGTCCAAAGTCCTGTTTTCATATGAAAGTAATTTTGCATTTTATTTGGCAGTCAAGGTCCCAGAGTCTGGAGAAAGAGTGGAGAAGCACACAATCCAAGCTGCTTGAGGTCCAAGTTTCCACAGTCTTTGATGGTTTGGGGAGCCATGTCATCTGCTGGTGTTGATCCACTGTGTGTTATCAACTGCAAAGTCAGTGGAGCCATCTACCAGGAAATTTTAGAGCACTTGCCTCTGCTAACAAATAGAGATGAGGGAATTTTTCAAAAATTAGATTCGCCGGGTCACTGAATTTTTTGGAAAAAATTTGGTTTGATCAGAATTTATTTGCGGCAAATTTCAATTAAAAACAGCTATTTCCTGGCTGTAGAGAGCCTTTATAGTGGCATAGAACACTGTGCCTTGCAGTAACACGCATAGGGAGTCTGCTTTGGTAGTGAAATAAGGCCTCATGCACACGACCGTATGTGTTTTGCGTTCCGCAAATTGCGGATCTACAAAAAAAAGGATGACGTTCCGGTTTTTATTGCGGATCCGTTATTTTTGCGGATCTATTGTAATAACGCCTATCCTTGTCCGCAAACTAGAAAAAAATAGGACATACGGAAACGGAATGCATATACCCTCCGTTTTTTTTGCGGACCCATTGAAATGAATGGTTCCGCATATGGTCCGCAAAAAAAACGGAATGGACACATAAAGAAAATACGTTTGTGTGCATGAGGCCTAATACTGTGAGTCCATATGACATGCAGATGACATGTCATACAGGCAGTCACGGGGCCAAAACTGACCAAATAACTCAAGTATGAACTCAGCCTTACAGGTCGATGTTAGCGCCAAGAAGAAGCGCACTACTTTTACACCGTCGTCAGCTGATTCCACATAGAGGTCTACAGAACCTGTTCTATTAAACCATTATGGAAGTAGAGCCCCCCGACAGAGTCGAGAGTGTGTCAGCAGTAAGTTTGTGTTAACGTCACTGATTATTTTGCCCTTCCTCTGATCCGTCAGAACAATAACCCCCAAAAACGGATCCTGTCTGTTGAGCCCTGCTGCCATGGGCCCTTACTCTGCTACAACCCCTGCCTGCGCCAGAAACATTTAGGCCTCTGCCACTCCCCTGTGCAGGGCCTGGCACTTCTCTGTCTGACATTATGTTAGATAAAATAAATAAATAAAAAGGAAATTAACCCCTTAAGGACCGGGCTCATTTTCACCTTAGGACCAGGCCATTTTTTGCAAATCTGACCAGTGTCACTTTATGTGGTGATAACTTTAAAACGCTTTTTCTTATCCAGGCCATTCTGAGATTGTTTTTTCGTCACATATTGTACTTCATGACACTGGTAAAATTAAGTCGAAAAATTTCATTTTTATTTATAAAAATATATCAAATTTACCAAAAATTTTGAAAAATTAGCAATTTTCCAAGTTTCAATTTCTCTACTTCTATAATACATAGTAATACCGCCCAAAAAGGTTATTGATTTACATTCCCCATATGTCTACTTCATGTATCGATCATTTTGGGAATGCCATTTTATTTTTGGGGACGTTACAAGGCTTAGAAGTTTAGAAGCAAATCTTGAAATTTTTCAGAAATTTTCAAAAACCCACTTTTTAGGGACCAGTTCAGGTCTGAAGTCACTTTGTGAGGCTTACATAATAAAAACCATCCAAAAATGACCCCATTCTAGAAACTACACCCCTCAAGGTATTCAAAACTGATTTTACAAACGTCATTAACCCTTTAGGTTTTCCACAAGAGTTAATGGCAAATGGAGATAACATTTCAGAATTTCGATTTTTGGAAAATTTTCCGTTTGAATCCATTTTTCCAGTAACAAAGCAAGGGTTAACAGCCAAACAAAACTCAATATTTATTGCCCCGATTCTGTAGTTTTCAGAAACACCCCATATTTGGGCGTAAACTGCTGTATGGCCAAACGGCAGGGCACAGAAGTAAGAGAGCGCCATATGGTTTTTGGAAGGCGGATTTTGCTGGTCTGGATTTTTGACACCATGTCCCATTTGAAGCCCCCGATGCACCCCTAGAGTAGAAACTCCAAAAAAGTGACTCCATCTAAGAAACTACACCCCTCAAGGTATTCAAAACTGATTTTACAAACTTTGTTAACCCTTTAGGTGTTCCACAAGAGTTATTGGCAAATGGAGATGAAATTTCGAATTTCTATTTTTGTTACCTTGTCTCAAAAAAGTGTAATATAGAGCAACCAAAAATCATATTTACCCTAAAATAATACAAACAAAACTGCCACCTTATCCCGTACTTTCCAAAATGGGGTCGCTTTTTGGAGTTTCCACTGTAGGGGTGCATCAGGGGGCTTCAAATGGGACATGGTGTCAAATAACCAGTCCAGCAAAATCTGCCTTCCAAAAACCATATGGCGTTCCCTTCCTTCTACGCCCTGCCGTTTGGCCATACAGCAGTTTACGACCACATATGGGGTGTTTCTGCAAACTACAGAATCAGGGCAATAAATATTGAGTTTTGTTTGGCTGTTAACCCTTGCTTTGTTACTGGAAAAATGGATTAAAATGGATAATTTGCAAAAAAATAGCTGTTTTGGGACAGTTTTGTATTTTTGTTATTTACATCGTTGAACTGACAGGTTAGATTGTGTGCTATTTCTATAGAGCAGGTTGTTACGGACGCGACAATACCAAATATGTCTACTTTTTGGGGTTTTTGTTTCAGTTTTACATAATAAAGCATTTTTGAAAAAAATGATTTTTACTGTCTCCACATTCTGAAAGCCATAGTTTTTTTTTTTTGGCAATTGTCCTATGTAGGGGCTCATTTTTGCGGGATGAGATGGCGGTTTGAATGGTACTATCTTGGGGTGCATATGACTTTTTGATCACTTGCTATTACACTTTTTGTGATGTAAGGTGACAAAAAAATGACTTTTGCAACGTTTTTATTTTTATGTTTACGGCGTTCACCTGAGGGGTTAGGTCATGTTATATTTTTATAGAGCAGGTTGTTACTGAACGCGACGATACCCAATATGTATACTTTTTTATTTATTTTGGTTTTACACAATAATATCCTTTTTGAAACAAAAAAATATATTTTAGTGTCTCCATAGTCTGAGAGCCATATTTTTTTCAGTTTTTAGGCGATTGTCTCAGGTTGGGTATAATTTTTGCGGGATGAGGTGGCGGTTAGATTGGCACTATTTGGGGGTCATATGACGTTTTGATCGCTTGCTATTACACTTTTTGTGATGTAAGGTGACAAAAAAATGGCTTTTGACAAAGTTTTTTTTTTTTTACAGTGTTTACTTGAGGGGTTAGGTCATGTGATATTTTTATAGAGCAGATTCTTACGGACGTGGAGATACCCAATATGTCTACTTTTTTAAAATTTTTACATTTAACACTGAAAAGCATTTTTGAAACAAAAAAAATCATGTTTTAGTCTGAGAGGCATAGTTTTTTTATTTTTTGGGCAATTGTTTTATGAAGGGGCTCATTTTTTGCGGGATGAGATGGCGGTTAGATTGGTACTATTTTGGGAGGCATACGCCTTTTTGTTCGCTTTGTATTACACTTTTAGTGATGAAGGTGCCAAAAAATGGCTTATTTACACCATTTTTGGTTTTTTTTTTATGGCGTTCACGTGAGGGGTTCAGTCATGTGATATTTTTATAGAGCTGTTTTTTACGGACGCGGCGATACCTAATATGTGTAGTGTATTTTTTTTTTCACTTTTTATTCAGTGATTTGTGTTTTTCTTATTTACATTTTTTTTGGACCCAGACCCACTTGGTTCTTGTAGATCCAGTGGATCTGGTGTCTATATAATACAGTACAGTACACTATATAGTGTACTGCACTGTATTTTTACTTTCACAGTCTGGTCAGACTTCTGCCTTTAGCAGAAGTCTGACCAGAAGTACTACTACCATGGCAAGCAGGACGCTTCTGAAGCGTCCTGCTGCCATGGTAACCATCACCCACTGCCATTAGAGAGCAGTGGGTGATGGATAGGGAGGAGGGAGCTCCCTTCCTCTGCGATCCCCATCCTGGGGGGCTGCATAGGCACAGCAGCCCCCGATGGGAAGGGAGGAGCTCCCTCCCTGTTAACACCTTCCATACCGCGGTCCGTCCGGACCGCGGTAAGAAAGAGGTTAAGCGGCTGGCATCTGCAGCACAGATGCCAGCCGTTTTCTATCAGAGTGCCAGCAATGTGCTGGCACTCTGATCAGTTCCACTAGACACCAGGGAATTATTGCAAGGGAGGCGGGCGGGGATCGCTATCGCGATCCCGCCTGCCGCACCGCCCGCCTCCCGCACCGCCTACCGCCGCCGCAACCACCCCCTGCACCCCGCCGCCATAACAAGATTGGGGGCTGCATGGGGGTTAAAATAATTACCTTTGGGGCAATTAACTCTCTGATCCCGCGGTCACAGACCGCGGGATCAAGATCACTGAAGCTCGCTGCAAACCGCAGGTCTGAATTGACCTGCGGTTCGCAGCGATCGCCGATACGGGAGGGTCACATGACCCCCCTCGGCATTAGAACATGGTTCCTGCTGATCTACATCAGCAGGAACCATGTTGCTACTGCGCCCACATCGGGTGCAGTAGCAGTTTAAACACAGGGCGTACATGTACGCCCTTGGTCCTTAAGGGGTTAAAACACACCCAAAAAGCCTGTAATTTTCTCACTTCACGACACAACGGTTAATAAGCCCTTTTTTCCACCACTAATAACACAAAAAAGGGCTTTAGAACAGATAACTGCACCGCTGAACGCCAATAAATTTTACTTTTGCAACTAATACACGACAAAAAGGGCTGTAATTTTAGCACTTCACAATACAAGCTAAAAAATGCTTTAGAACATATAACTGCACGGCACAAGGGCAAATAAAATGTAGAAATATTGCCTTGTAATAAACCCTGTTAATGCCTGTTTCAAACAGCACTTGAACCCTAATAAGAATGGTTTGCTGGAATTACAGAACTGTATAATGGCAATTTGGATCCCCAGTCAGTGCAGCAAGGTGTAATAGGATTGTTCCTATTACCGAGGCTGTAACCTCTGCGACTGAACCCTGTTCAACAGAAATGTTGTGGAATGATTGCTCCCTATCCTTTCCCTACACCTTGAATAATCTTTCCCTGCACTTGTAAATCATTTTTTTAGCACAATGATGTTTTTTCTAACACTTTCCCTGGCGCCTGCTGACGTCTTTTTCTGCACTAAGTACTCTGGTAAATGGCAGAATCCAAGATGGCTGAGGCTATTTATAGGGCTGTGACATCACAGGGTTGACTGGCTGCTGATTGGCTGCATGCATGGCATTATGGGTGATCCCGCCTTCCCAGAGTTCCTTGCTCCATTTTCTTACACATGCAGCAGCTACTTTCGGAAAAAATGCAATTCGTTACCACGAAGCGTGAGGAAATTCGGATTCGGTGCAAATCAAATTTTTCAGAAATTCGGATCGAATTCCACTTAGTCAGCTTCATTTCGCTCATCTCTACTAACAAGCTTTATGGAGATGCTGATTTGATTTTCCAGCAGGACTTGGCCCCTGACCAAACTGCCAAAAGTACCAACCTGGTTTAATAACCACTGTATCTCTGTGCTCGTTTGACTAGCAAACTTGACTGATCTCAACCCCATAGAAAATCTATGGGGTACTGTCAAGAGAAAGATGACAGACCCCAGACCCAATAATGCAGACAAGCTGAAGGCTGCTATCAAAGCAACCTGGGCTTCCATTACACCTCAGCAGTGCCACAAGCTGATCACCTTCATGCCACGTCATATCAATGCAGTAATTCCTCAATCATGATCCCCGAACAAGTATTGAGTGCATATACTGTACAGACTTTTCAGTAGGCCAACATTCCTATATTAAAAATCATTTTTTAATTGGTCTTATCTAATATTCTTATTTTCTGAGATACTGACTTTCGGATTTTCATCAGCTGTAAGCCATAATCATCAACATTAAAATAAATAAACGCTTGAAATAGAGTACTCTGTGTGTAATGAATCTATATAATATATGGGTTTCACTTTTTGAATTGAATTGGGGTACGTTCACACGACGACATTTGTCGCACTATTGTCGCACGACAATTTTTATAATGGGAGTCTATAGTGCGACAAGCGACATGCTGCGACTGCGACTAGTCCGTCGCAAAAAATCCATTCAAGATGGATTTTTCTGCGACTGTCGCATCGCAGTCGCAGCATGTTGCATGTCGCAGTGCGACACCATAGACTCCCATTATAAAAATTGTCGCGCGACATTGGTGCGACAAAATGTCGCGCGACATATGTTGCAGTGAAGATGTGCCCTATTTGTTGCGCGACTTGTTGTCGTCATGTGAACTACCCTTACTTAAATAAATTAAGTTTTCAATAATATTTTAATTTATTGAGGTACACCTGTATGTGAGAAACCATTGCGACTACCTGGTTGATATGATGTACTAAAATAAACTTTCCAGTCATTCAGTGCTTATTAAATTGTGGTCTTCAATTCTTCTCAGCATTGTGTTGAATTTGGATTTTGCTTTTAGGTATTATTCATGCAATCTAGAGTTGGCACTTTACAGTTTAAATATTTCTGGGAATAGAGCGTCCCAGGAGATAAATAATGCAGCTCTCAATCACAAATCTGGAGAAAGGTCATGGCAAGCCCACCTTTCACCTTTAACCTTAACATCATAACGAGTTATTTCCATGGCTTATCTTTGTAGTTTTCAAATATGTGCCTTCTTTTTGGCTTTGTTAAAATATTGTATATTGTGTGGTGTGGCCATTTTGCTGATTTATTAATACAATTATATTAGTAGGTGTGAAAAATAAATAAAGAATACTAGCCAAATACAAATGAAAGGAATTTACAGCCAACGAAGAGAAAAGCTTCAGGCGAGAATAAAAAATGAATCCCCGAGGTTGAGCCAATATGGACACAATATATTTCACCTTGCAAGCAACACCAGTATTTTGTATAGGTTTTCTGCACTCTTTAACAGTAAGGCCACCTGTACATGGGTGCGAGCTGTCTTGCAGAAATTCTACAGATTTCCACACCAAATCCACATCAAAAACCGTATGTGTTACTTTAGTTTTTCGTGCAAATTTGATGTGGTTTTGCCGTAGATGAACCGCACAAAGAATTGTCATGTTGTGGATTTCACAATCTGCACAGCAGGTCAATTTCAGCCCAGAACGGAAAAGCAATTTGTGAAATCTTATACACTTGCTGGTTCTGTTTTCTGCATTTTTTCCGTGTAAGAATCCGCGCTAAAAAACGGAACGTAATCAGAAACGTTTGCAGATAGCATGATATTTTTTAACAGCAAAAGGGTTGGCATTAAAATCACACTGATTAAGGCCACTTTCACACGGGCGAGTTTTCCACGCGGGTGCAATGCGTGAGGTGGACGCATTGCACCCGCACTGAATCCGGACCCATTCATTTCTATGGGGCTGTGCACATGAGCTGTGATTTTCGCGCATCACTTCTGCGTTGCGTGAAAATCGCAGCATGCTCTATATTTTGCGAGCAAGTGCGGATGCAGTGCAATTTTCCCGCATGGTTGCTTAGCAACGGGACCAGATCTTTATTATTTTCCCTTATAACATGGTTATAAGGGAAAATAATAGCATTCTTACTAAAGAATGCTTTGTAGAATGACGATGAAGGGGTTAAAAATAAAAAACTTAACTTACTGTGTCAGTGGAGCTGCCAGAAGGCCATAGGAAGGCCATTGAAGTGGCATATCTCATCCAGAGAAAGCTGGGTGAGAACAAGAAACGTTGGGGAATAGTTTTTCCCACTGTCTGCAGCAGTCAGGCTGGTAATGGGAATATTTATCAGCCAGCTGAGGAGCTTGGATAAATCTGGGCTGAGCTTCTCAATCAGGGCTCCCAGTCTGGGAAAGGAGCAGGCTGTGTCCAGGCCTGTGGGAGCCGGGACCCTCTAACCCTGTGTGTAGGGTAAGCACTGGTGATGTGTCTTGGGGAGCTGGGTGGTAGACCCAGGTCCTGATAGAGAGGGAAAGACTGTTTAGTCAGTGGCCAGACGGCCGAGGATTTATTTTTATGATTTATTTGTACTGCTGTGATGACAATAAAGCTGGTCGTGGCCAGTTTGCACCCGAATCTACAGTGGTGGAGTGGCTTCTTGATGTGTGCCAACCGTCTAAGGCGTTAAGACGGCGATCTGGAAGAGCTAAATGACCCCGTGTTGTTACATATGGTGGAGGATGCGGGCATGAAAATGGCACACGAAGCTGGGTGCTGCAGAGCTAAAAGGGCAAGACAACAGGTTGCTAAGGGCACCAGGAAGCGTTGTCTGTGCTGAATGCTGCAGGATTGCTGGACGGAAAGTGTCCGTGCTGAAAAGTAAAAAAACTGTTGGTTGCTAGGGGCAACGACGAGACAGCAGTGGATGCTGAAAGTTGTTTTTTGCTGTGTGTGAAGTTAAAGGGCCGGAAGTATTTTTTTGTCCAGTGGAGCAGGTGCTGCTCATAAGCGTGTGGACTATTTTGCTGTGGAGCAAGTAAAACTGCTGTAAATTAAAGGGCCAGTGCCCAGAAAAGGGGACTAGTTGCTGACAATTTTTCCTGCTACCATGGGTCTTATGGAAGAGTACGTCCGGCAGCGCTGGCGCATACAGCAGGGAGAAGAAATGGCCATAGCGATTGGCTATACTAAAAATGAATTGGCGAAATTTGATGCAGAGCGAGAGGCTCTGGAGGCACAGTTGCAGCTGGCCCTGAGGAAAGGGTTCTCAACGCTGTATGGTCACTGTGAAAAAGTACCAGAGGTCGGTGGTGTCCCGGGAGTTCCAGAGGACAAGCCAAGATATGCCGTTGCCAAGGGCAACCGTCGGGAAAGATAAAGAGATGGCGAACGGTGTGATTCTCAGGAGTTCCTATATTCCCTGCGACTGTGCACATGATTCTAAAGGGTGCGGCTGGAATGTTCGTCCGGAAAAAGACAGGAGACAAGTCCAAGGCGTCTCCCGTGGCAACTACTGCATTGAGGAGAAGGGAGGTGACCATGCTGGAGATATTCCTGGACTACCCTTATCTTCCGGGAGTGCTGAGTCAGTGACGACAATCGGTAAGACTGTTCCTGTTGATAATTTTGTGGCAGTGAGCCGGCGGCAGTTGCTACCTGCCGGGCCGGTGAGTGATACAGGGCAGCGGCGAGAAAATGTCTCAAAAATGAGTGACTATGGGAAAAATGCTGTGTCTGAACAGGCTGTAAAGCCTGTTGCAGTTGCTCCCTCGCAGGAATCTGCAGGGGAGAAGCTCAATGTGTTGTCTAAAGTGCCTATTACAAAGGCTAGATTTGGGATGGTGAAAATCAGAGATCCCATGCTAACCTGGGTAAGAGGTAGAATGATGTCTGTCCAGGACAATTATGTGAATCCTGTGGACTATCCGGTGGTCTTCACGGAGGGTGAGACCATGGTGGGAACAGAGACTGATGGACTTGATGTTGCAAATATGCTCATGCATGATGTAATGTGGGGCAATGGAGACACTTCTGTAGGAAGTAATGAAGCTTCTGCAGAACCTGTACCTGTCCCTTTAAATGAAGGTGTAAGGGAAATGCAGATAGAAAGCAATGGTTTAAGTGAAATGACCATTGGAAACAATGGTGCAGACACGGTGCCAAGTGAAGGTGCAGAGTTTGTTGAAATGTATAATGATAATGTAGATCTATGTGCAAGAAGTGATGAGGATGATGACAGTCCTTTTCCTTTGCAGGCTGTGATTGGGGAAGAAGCTCCCCCTGTTGGTAAAAATGTGGATGGTATAAAAATGCTAATTGATGTTGAGAGCTCACAACTGAGGGAAACCACTATGAAAAATATGCAAGTACATGGGGCAGTTCTAGAGGGTGTACCACACGTACTAGAAGTGGATATGCAGTCTCCACAGGTTTCTATGATTAATAAAATGTCCCAGGTGGGGATTAGCTCATCGGTGCCCCTAGAGGACAGGATTGAGAATGTCACGAGCGATATATATAACGCATGTTCTGTGACCGATAGTAACTCGGAGAGAGAGGCTTCCATGTCGAGGTCTTGCCAAACTAAAGTGGTTACTAGTAGCGACCAGATGACTGTTATATCTGACGAGACGAGAGTTCAGTTGGGTGACGTCAGCCTAGTGTCTGAAGCTCCTATCCAGATCAGTCTTGGATGACCTGACAGGACACTACAGCTGCAAACAGGAGGCTGATCTCACTCTCGCCACACGGTCCCTAGATACGATAGAGAAGGGACTAGCTGTAGTCACAGAGTCACTAAAGAAGGCTGCAGAAGGGTCAAAAGAGGAGACCCCGGAAAAGATGAGTGAACTGAAGGGTCTACCGCCTGGTGTCCTGGGGATGGGAAAAGACTCCAGAAAGACACAAAAGTCTATAGTAGACCTCAACAATGGGCTTGAAGAGTCCCTGGGTGGAAATCCCACAGAGTGTTTAAGGAAGAATGGTGGTACTCCTACAACTGCTGTTACACCAGAACAGAGTGAAGAGCAGCTAGAACAGAAGGCCCAAGAGTGGGGCGCTGCTAACAAGCTGGTGCGAAAAACTAAGAAGACCAAGGCCCTCGCCTTGGCTAGAGCACTTGAAAAAGCGCTTAAGGAGCGAGATGAATTGGAGAGGCTGAACAAGCAACTCAGAGCAGAGATGGAAGATCTCAGGAGCTCAAAAGATGAAGTCTATGAGTTGGAGAGGCCTAAGCGTGCTCCTGCGCAGCAGGTGGAAGAAAATGAGATACCTGAAGAAGAAGATCCTCTAAAAGATGCCAAGAAGTCAGAGCCCGTTAAGAATGGGTCTGGAGGTGGTGGCGCTGTGGTGCCAGCCGAGGCAGAGAAGAAGATGGAAGATGTATCTGCTGAACCAGATGATGGTGCTGAGGTGGATGCAGAAGCCCAGAGACTCGTGGCAGTGTGTGGCCAGGACCTGGTCATGAAAGACATTCCCTCTGCTGTCAATGTGTTCCAGAAAGCCAGCAGTCTGCTGGGGAAGAAATACGGGGGACCGACGACCAGTATGAGGGTCCTGTCTACTCCAATGGGCTGGCTCTCCTAGATCCTGCCCGAAAGGAGAACCATATCCTGGGTGAACCTCTGCAGGGATTGCCAGAAGACGACGACTCTGGTGAAGACCCTGATGTCCCCAGTACCTCCAACCTTGATGAGGAGGAGGAGGAGTTAAGAATGCAAGTATATGATTCCGTGTCCGAGAAGGATGAGAAGGCTAACAAAGTGGATGAAGACTCCAAAGGAGTCTCAAAGGCTGAAGAAACTAAGGCCGTTGAGTTGGAATGGGGAAAAACCTCAGATGTTTCCCAACCCCCTGGAGGGGGTTTAAGTAAGGTGAAAAGTCCTACGGCCTTTATCAGGGGGGGAGGATATGTGGCAGTGGAGCTGCCAGAAGGCCATAGGAAGGCCATTGAAGTGGCATATCTCATCCAGAGAAAGCTGGGTGAGAACAAGAAACATTGGGAAAATAGTTTTTCCCACTGTCTGCAGCAGTCAGGCTGGTAATGGGGATAATTATCAGCCAGCTGAGGAGCTTGGATAAATCGTGGCTGAGCTTCTCAATCAGGGCTCCCAGTCTGGGAAAGGAGCAGGCTGTGTCCAGGCCTGTGGGAGCAGGGACCCTCTAACCCTGTGTGTAGGGTAAGCACTGGTGATGTGTCTTGGGGAGCTGGGTGGTAGACCCAGGTCCTGATAGAGAGGGAAAGACTGTTTAGTCAGTGGCCAGACGGCCGAGGATTTATTTTTATGATTTTGTTGTACTGCTGTGATGACAATAAAGCTGGTCGTGGCCAGTTTGCACCCGAATCTACAGTGGTGGAGTGGCTTCTTGATGTGTGCCAACCGTCTAAGGCTTTAAGACGGCGATCTGGAAGAGCTAAATGACCCCGTGTTGTTACATTACCTTAGCCACTTGATTGCGTAGTTGGCGATCTCTCTTCTCTCTTCAAGCTTTAGCTGTAGTCTAAAGGACCTGTGATGACGTCACATCACATGGTCCATCACGGACCATGTGATGTGACGTCATCACAGGTCCTTTAGACTTCTTTATTCTTTATTAAGAATGCTATTATTTCCCCTTATAACCATGTTATAAGGGAAAATAATAAATTCTCCAGAATACTCAACCCGAAACCGGACTTCAGTGATGAAGTTCGGCATCGGGTCTGGGTACCAAACATGGCGATTTTTTCAACGCGCGTGCAAAACGCATTACAAACGTTTGCACACGCGCGGAAAAATCACGCATATTCCCGCAACGCACCGGCATCCTATCCGGGCGTCAAACATGACGCCCGTGTGAAAGAGGCCTAAATGTATGTTCCCTGAAGAAAGAAAAGTGACCAAAAGACATTGTTCTCTTTTTAGTGGGTTTTCCTTAGGAATTCTGCACATTGTACCACATATCAATGAGAAAAGCATTTCATAACCTTTCCATATTTCCGTTTTTCCGTTCCGTGCAAAGATAGAACATGTCCTATTATTGCCCGCAAATTATGATCCGTGGCTCCATTTAAGTCAATGAGTCTGCATAAAAAAGGGAATGCATACGGAAATGCATTCGTATGTCTTCCGTATCCGTTCTGTTTTTTGCGTAACCATCTATTGAAGCATTTTTCAAACCAGCGGCTGGATCTGAGAACTTTTGTAATTGCTTGTAACTGAAAATTTAGTATAGCCAGTGAGTTATTCATTAAAAATGTATCTGTATTGAGCCACCTTCTGTTTGTTTGTTTTTTCCTTATTCCTCTGTCCACCTCAGTAACATCCCTGAGCTGGACACATAAAAAGGACACACCCTGAGCTGTGATAGGGAGAGAGCTACAGCAGAAAGGTCACACTCCCTGAGAAAGGACATGCCCCCTGAGCTGGCAGCTTCAAAAAAAAAAGAGCTCTGGATCCATATGAGGTGCAGGGCCGGTTCTAGCTTTATTAGAGATTGTCATGTACTACTGTATATGTCGTCTGGTTTTCAGTTCTGTGGCAAGAGGGCAGCCAACAAATGATTCAATGCTCATTTGTTGGCTGATGACAGAATAAAAACATTTGCTGTTTGACATAAAGTGCATGGAGGAACAAACGACTATAGTAACAATCAATTCTCCCCGTACAGTAACCATCAGCCATTGTGAAGACTTATGATTGACTTTTAATATTGTGTATCAGCCATTATTATGTCCCTAGATCAGGCCGTATAAAAGGATTCTTGGCCTTGACTTCAGCGCAACATTGTTTGGCTGTACATGCATATGGAATTCACAAATAATTGTTATTCTGAGGGCCCTTTACTCGAGCCTGATGATCAGCCAGATGAGCATTTATAGCAAGATAACATTTGCTCCCAATCATTGTCCAATGTAAACAGGTCAGCATTCAGCCAACAAATGAACAAACGCTCATTTGTCCGGAGATGAGATCTTTTACACTGACATAATGCTTGCTGGTCGGCAGTCTTCCCACCCATAATATGGAAACTGAATGGTGATGAACGATCATCGGTAATCAACACCGATCAGTGAAAACAGCATGTTTCTATAGCTCTTGTTATCTGCACTTATATTCAGCAATCATCATTAGCATGGGGATGAACTTTAGGGTACTTTCACACTTGCGTTATTCTTTTCCGGCATAGAGTTCCGTCAAAAGGGCTCTTTGCCGGAAAAGAACTGATCAGGTATATCCCAATGCATTCTGAATGTATAGAAATCCGTTCAGTTTGCATTAGTATGCCTTCCGTTCAGTCACTGTCAGGCGTTTTGGCCGGGCATAATGCTGCAGCATGCTGCGGTATTATGTCCGTCCAAAATGCCTGATCAGTCGCCGGAATGCCGGATCCGGCATTCATTTACATTGACTTGTATTAGTGCCGGATCAGGCATTGCGAAACAACTGATGGATGGATCCGTCCTTCCGGTATGCGCATGCGCAGACCGGGAATATTATGAAAAAGAGTGCAGGACGGATCCGTCCATCCACATGACAAGCGGACAGACGGATCCGTTCTTGCAATGCATTTGTGACACTAAACGGCGGATCCAGCAGGCAGCTCCGACGACTGAACTGCCTGCCGGATCACACGAACGCAAGTGTGAAAGTACCCTAACACTATTGTTCATTCCATGACTTTTTTCATTTTTCAGCAGCACATCTCCCATTTACATGGAGGTCTGGGCAGGGAAAATGCAGACAGAGGATCACATGATCCTGGGCAGGGCACTGGCCTGCAGGCTTGCCCACAGTGTCTTGCAGCCTGACAACCAATCAGGATGGAGCATATTGGCTGGTCTGTTCGGTACTATGTTAGATCTCCAGCAGAGACAACATTCTGAGCTCAGCCAGTGATGTGATAGGACGTGTCTATCAAATACACAGCAGTTTGACACACAAGACAAGCATTTCAGGGTCTTACAGGCAGGGCTGCCATCAGAAAGTTTGGGGCCCCTTACACAGCTCAAGGCCCACAGACGCAGGGACAGGGACAGACACACAGACACAGGGACAGGGACACGCAGACGCAGGGACAGGGACACGCAGACGCAGGGACAGGGACACGCAGACGCAGGGACAGGGACACGCAGACGCAGGGACACGCAGACGCAGGGACAGGGACACGCAGACGCAGGGACAGGGACACGCAGGGACAGGGACACGCAGACGCAGGGACAGGGACAGACACACAGACGCAGGGACAGGGACACAGACACAGGGACAGACACACAGACGCAGGGACAGACACACAGACGCAGGGACAGGGACAGACACACAGACGCAGGGACAGACACGCAGACGCAGGGACAGGGACAGACACGCAGACGCAGGGACAGGGACAGACACGCAGACGCAGGGACAGGGACAGACACGCAGACGCAGGGACAGACACACAGACGCAGGGACAGACACACAGATGCAGGGACAGGGACAGACACACAGACGCAGGGACAGACACACAGACGCAGGGACAGACACACAGATGCAGGGACAGGGACAGACACACAGACGCAGGGACAGGGACAGACACACAGACGCAGGGACAGGGACAGACACACATACACCAGGATCCAGGGGCGTAACTATCAGGGAAGCAGGGGAAGCAGCTGCTTCGGGGCCCCGAGCTTACAAGGGGCCCGGGAGCAGTAGCAGGGGTGTCAGCTGGGTAGGGTTGCATGTACTATTATGTAAACTTCTGGCCTCACAGGCAGCAGGCAGTGTATAGTGGAGGGCTGCACTGAAGATAACAGAAGCTCTTGTCAGCAGCAGCCTATGCTGCTACCTTAAAACATCTCCCTGGAGCTTCCTTAAGAACTTCCCCCCTCCCTATTTGCTCCTCTTCACTTACTGTCGGCGCAGCAGTAGTGCTCTTTGCTCTGCTGTCAGTGTCTAGTCGGGACGAGTGTGAGTGGGAGAGGAGGAGGCCTGCACTGCTCTCTGAGGAGAAGACACCAGCCATGTGCTCAGGGGGGTTAGAAACTCTTATGGATCTCCCACAGCCTGACAAATCTATCTAGCCTGAGTAAGGAAAGTGTATGTATGTGAAAGGTGTGTGTGTGATCTATCTATCTATCTATCTATCTGTATGTGTATCCCATATATATCTATCTATCTCATATCTATCTATCTATCTATCTATCTATCTATCTATCTCATATCTATCTATCTATCTCATATCTATCTATCTATCTCATATCTATCTCATATCTATCTATCTCATATCTATCTATCTCATATCTATCTATCTCATATCTATCTATCTATCTCATATCTATCTATCTCATATCTATCTATCTATCTATCTCATATCTATCTCATATCTATCTATCTCATATCTATCTCATATCTATCTCATATCTATCTCATCTATCTATCTCATATCTATCTATCTCATATCTATCTATCTATCTCATATATATCTATCTCATATCTATCTCATATCTATCTCATATCTATCTCATATCTATCTCATCTATCTATCTCATCTATCTATCTCATCTATCTATCTCATCTATCTATCTCATCTATCTATCTCATATCTATCTATCTCATATCTATCTATCTCATATCTATCTATCTCAAATCTATCTATCTATCTATCTCATATATATCTATCTCATATCTATCTCATATCTATCTCATATCTATCTCATCTATCTATCTCATCTATCTATCTCATATCTATCTATCTATCTATCTATCTATCTCATATCTATCTCATATCTATCTCATATCTATCTCATATCTATCTCATCTATCTATCTATCTATCTATCTCATATCTATCTATCTATCTCATATCTATCTATCTATCTCATATCTATCTCATATCTATCTCATATCTATCTATCTATCTCATATCTATCTATCTATCTCTCATATCTATCTATCTCATATCTATCTATCTCATATCTATCTATCTATCTCATATATATCTATCTCATATCTATCTCATATCTATCTCATATCTATCTCATATCTATCTCATATCTATCTCATCTATCTATCTCATATCTATCTCATCTATCTATCTCATCTATCTATCTCATCTATCTATCTCATATCTATCTATCTCATATCTATCTATCTCATATCTATCTATCTCAAATCTATCTATCTCATATATATCTATCTCATATCTATCTCATATCTATCTCATATCTATCTCATATCTATCTCATCTATCTATCTCATCTATCTATCTCATATCTATCTATCTATCTATCTATCTATCTCATATCTATCTCATATCTATCTCATATCTATCTCATCTATCTATCTATCTATCTCATATCTATCTATCTATCTCATATCTATCTATCTATCTCATATGTATCTCATATCTATCTCATCTATCTATCTCATCTATCTATCTCATCTATCTATCTCATCTATCTATCTCATATCTATCTATCTATCTCTCATATCTATCTATCTCATATCTATCTATCTCATATCTATCTATCTATCTCATATCTATCTATCTCATATCTATCTATCTATCTATCTCATATCTATCTCATATCTATCTATCTCATATCTATCTATCTATCTCATCTATCTATCTCATATCTATCTATCTCATATCTATCTATCTATCTCATATCTATCTATCTCATATCTATCTCATATCTATCTCATCTATCTATCTCATATCTATCTATCTATCTATCTCATCTATCTATCTCATCTATCTATCTCATCTATCTATCTCATATCTATCTATCTCATATCTATCTATCTCATCTATCTATCTCATATCTATCTATCTCATATCTATCTATCTATCTATCTCATATCTATCTATCTCATATCTATCTCATCTATCTATCTCATATCTATCTATCTATCTATCTATCTCATATCTATCTATCTATCTCATATCTATCTATCTATCTCATATCTATCTCATATCTATCTCATATCTATCTATCATATCTATCTCATCTATCTATCTATCTCATATCTATCTATCTATCTCATATCTATCTATCTATCTATCTATCTCATATCTATCTATCTCATATCTATCTATCTCATATCTATCTATCTCATCTATCTATCTATCTATCTCATATCTATCTCATATCTATCTATCTATCTCATATCTATCTCATCTATCTATCTATCTCATATCTATCTCATATCTATCTCATATCTATCTCATCTATCTATCTCATATCTATCTATCTCATATCTATCTATATATCTCATATATATCTATCTCATATCTATCTCATATCTATCTCATCTATCTATCTCATATCTATCTATCTATCTCATATCTATCTATCTATCTCATATCTATCTCATCTATCTATCTCATCTATCTATCTCATCTATCTATCTCATCTATCTATCTCATCTATCTATCTCATATCTATCTATCTATCTCATATCTATCTATCTATCTCATATCTATCTATATCTCATATCTATCTATCTCTCATATCTATCTATCTCTCATATCTATCTATCTATCTCATATCTATCTATCTCTATCTATCTCATATCTATCTCATATCTATCTATCTCTATCTATCTCATATCTATCTCATATCTATCTATCTCATATCTATCTCACCAGTGAAGGCATTTGGTGGAAATTCCAATGCATAAAATGCATGTGAAATGAGAAACAGGCCTAAGACTATATAATGAATGTATGTGTGCATTTATACATTCAGCCCCATACCAAGAAAGCATAGGTGAAATAAACTACCTAGTGGATACTATTCCTGTAGTTTGAAATTGGTTATGCTATTTTATTCTGTATATTCAAGTAAGCAAGAGTTCACATCTCCATTTCATTTTTGATTCTTCTAATCCGGTCAGAACAGAAAAAAAGGATCCTGTAAACAAATAGATCCTGTTGCATCCATTTTGTACTACTTGGCATCTGTTATGCATATTTGGCATCCGCTTGAGCTATTTCTACCTGAGATCCGTTTTTAGACAGAAAGAAAAGTCCTGTATGCAGTACTTTTTTCCATCTGATAAAACAGATCTCAGAAATGTCTCAAACATATGCCAAATGTGCATAACGGATGCAACAGGATCCATTTGTTTACAGGATTCTTTTTTTTTTACAAGATACATACTGTTTTTTTTCTGTTTTTCTGGCACATCAGAAGAACGCAAAATGAAACTGAAGTGTAAACTCTCCCTAATTATATTTGTTTTGAGTACTTTTTTTAACATTTTTCTTGTAATTATGGTAACATACCTTTTATTAGCATTGTATAGTGTGTATAGCTGTAATATTGTGAAAGACAGGAGTGTACCTATAGTGGAAGCAGGGGACGTAGCTACTGCGGGGCCTGAACTCAAGGGGCCCACCTGAGAGGAGGACTAAATTGTAAAAGGGCCCCCACAATAGTATTATATACAGTGACATAATATACAGTATATGTGTGGGAAATGGACAGTCGCAGCATTGCCTGGTCTGACTGAGTGATTTTGACTAGCTGCAGGACTGGGGCTTACATAGGGGGAGGGGGGGGGGTGGTTGTAAAGAAGTTGCCCATGAGGGGGGGGGGGGCCCATTCAATAATTTGCTGTGGGGCCCAGTCAGTTCTAGTTACGTCACTGCCAGGATCTGTGCTATAAACCCCCTTAATTGCACCAGATTCCACTCTACTTGAATCCCTAAGTGCTCCACCTGTCCCCTCATACATGAGCTGCCCCTCACCTGCTCTCCATGAAGCTCTGTGGACTCCAGGACTGCAGCACATCCTCCATCACTGAGCAGCCTGCAGGCACACAGCCCCTCCTCCCTCCACAAGCTGCTGCTGCTGTCGGGGTTTGTCCATGTGACTATGAAGGAGCATGTGACCAGTGATGTCACAGACCTCCTTATAGCAACTACATTCTACCCATGGATCTGCAGAGACTCCAGCTATCTTGTTCTCAGAACAAGATAGCTGGGGCCCGGGGCCCCAGAAGATAAGGGATGGGCTGCAGAAGGAAGAGGGGGAGGAGCACTGGGCCCCAGAGATGGCTGCCACAATAAAAAAAATAAAAAAAAAAAGTTTCAGGACTGGCCGGGCCCCCCTAGGGTCTGGGCCCCTTACTGGAGTATGGGCTGTACCCCCCTGATGGCGGCCCTGCTTACAGGGACAGTGTTATGAATAGGAAAGATATATTTAGTTAGGGACTTTGAATTACTTGATAAAAAGTCAGGTTTTATCATTAGGGCCAGGATATGGTGAGTAATGGTGGATTTACAGTGGCCGAGGAGCAGCATGTGAAGCTTTCCTTCCCGACAACTGGCTGCTTGTTCAGTAGGGATGAAGCACTGCATTTACATGCAGCAATCATTTCCACAGCATGAGAATGAGCCATCACTATCTGCTGCCCAGAAACTATAAGTTACTTGCCTGCAGGAATGACGGTTTGACCCGATGAACTAGCATTTCGATGTTCATTGGGGGGTTGGCTGTACCGTTCGTTCGCAAGAACGTTTATTCCCAATAATCTGCCTGACAATCAGGCTGTGTAAACCTACCATTAGTGTATTGTGTGTCTATTACAGCCAAGGCTGAAGCTGTTATCTATCTTCTTCTATCTATATATATAAAAACGGACGCATATGTGCGTGTATGTATGTATGTTCTGCGATCACTCAAAAACGCAACCATCGATTTCAACGAAACTTGGTATACACATCCCTTGCTACCTGGAAATAAATCTTGTGGGGGTCATACGCCCCTACACAGCAGCTGCATGGAGTTTGTATGCTCCAACTGTTTTTGCTACACACATATTGCTCTGTAACTCAAAAACTCATCAATCAATTTCTACTAAACTTGGTACACATCACTTACTATCTGGGAAAGAATACTGTGGAGGTAACATGCCGTACACAATGAGATTCTGTCTGTCCCGACGTCTGTCTGTCTGTTCTTTATGCGCAACCAAACGACTGGACCAATCTATACCAAATTTGGCACACAGGTGCATCAGGTGTCCGGGAAGGTTTTAGACCGGGTCTCAGCTCTTTAGGACGTACCGTTCCTCAGATATTCCCCAAAAATGACTGGCATTAGCCAATACAAGCCTACAAGTCTTTCTCTTCATATCCCAACTGCCATACAGATGGTCACATGTACCTTATTAGCCAATAGAAGCTTGCAGGCCCTTAGTCTCCACATACACATAGTTTTATTCCAGGTTACCATAACAACCCAGCCATTTTTCTTCACTGCTGTAGGTCAGCTTTAGGCTAGCACTACACGACGACAATAAGTCACACGACACATAGGGCACAACTACACTGCTACATGTGCTGCATGACATGTGACATGCTGTGACTGCGACGTGACAGTTGCAGAAAAATCCATCCAAATAAGTGACCTCATTTTGGAATCTACGGGATAAGGTGGCAGTTTTGTTGGTACTATTTTAGGGTACATATGTTTTTT
Source organism: Bufotes viridis (assembly GCA_033119425.1). Lineage (NCBI taxonomy): Eukaryota > Metazoa > Chordata > Amphibia > Anura > Bufonidae > Bufotes > Bufotes viridis. Next base: position 143,358,589 of record CM065592.1, on the reverse strand, counting down.
GGTTGCTCTATATTACACTTTTTGTGAGGCAAGGTAACAAAAAATAGTTGTTTTAGCACTGTTTTTATTTTTAGTTTTTTACAATGTTCATCTGACAGGTTAGATCATGTGCTATTTTTATAGAGCAGATTGTTACGGGTGCGACAATACCAAATATTTTTGGTTGTTTGTTTCAGTTTTACATAATAAAGCATTTTTGAAAAAAATGAATTTTAGTGTTTTCATATTCTGAAACCCATTGTTTTTTAATTTTTTTAACAGTGTTCACCTAAGGGGTTAGATCATGTGATATTTTATACAGCAGGTTCTTACGGACGCGGCAATACATAATATGTATACTGTTTTTTATTTATTTAAGTTTTAGTGTCTCCATATTCTGAGAGCCATAGTTTTTTTGGGCGATTGTCTTAGGTAGGGTCTAATTTTTTGCGGGATGAGATGACGGTTTGATTGGTATGATTTTGGGGTGCATATGGCTTTTTGATCGCTTGGTATTATACTTTTTGTGATGTAAGGTAGAAAATGGCTTTTTTACACCGTTTTTATTTTTTTACGTTGTTCACCTGAGGGGTTAGTTCATGTGATATTTTTATACATCAGGTTCTTACGGACACGGTGATACATAATATGTATACATTTTTTATTTATTTAAGTTTTACACAATAAATGCATTTTTGAAACAAAAAAATGTTTTAGTGTCTCCATATTCTGAGAGCCATATTTTTTTTTAATTTTTGAGTGATTGTCTTAGTTAGTATCTCATTTTCTGCGGGATGAGATGATGGTTTGATTGGTATGATTTTGGGGTGCGTATGACTTTTTTATCGCTTGGTATTACACTTTTTGTGATGTAAGGTGACAAAAAATTGCTTTTATTACACTGTTTTTATTTTTTATTTTTACGGTGTTCAGGAGGTGGATCATGTGATATTTTTGTAGAGCCAGTCGTTACGGCTATGGCAATACCCAATATGTCTTTTTTCTATTTTTTTTACAATTTTATGTATTTTATTTTGGGATTTTTTTAATTGAAACTTTATTTATTTTTATTATGAAAAACACTTTTTTTTTGCTTTTTATTTTTGCCCCACTCTGGGACTTCAACTTCTGGGGTCTGTTCCCATCTGCAATGCACTACAATACAACCTGAATTGTAGTGAAATTGGCTGTCAGTTTTTATGCTAACAGTCTGCCTGTGAGACCCAGCCTATGGGCTGGATCTCACAGGCTTCTGTAGAAGGCAAGCTCCAATGCCTATGGAAGGCATCGGGCTTGCTTTCTCTGCCATCGGGGCCAAGAAACCCATCACCAAAAACATTACCAGGCCAGTAGTACCACCTAAGTTCTAAATTGTCACCAACCTGCCTCCATAATCCTTACTGGTGCCAGAGAAGGTTGCACTCAAAATTCTGCTACTATGGAATGTATTGAAGATTCACATTGTACTGAGTAAAAAAGACTTTCTTCCGTTTAATTCTTTAATGCTACATTTCCACTGCACCGTTCCCAGGGAGCAATGGCCTAAGGTAGTACATTGTGACAAATCACTTCATCTGAGCCACTAACACTCCCATCCTCTGCACCAGCTCCTCCAGCGCTTGCTGCAACAGTACTATTTTTATTTGCAGAAAACCTGTTGCAAAGCTTCTGCAGTTTATCAATGTAAAATAAGAGTATTTTGAAGGGTCAGCATGAATTTTGCAGTAGGTGTTGGGCAGTTGCACCATTTTCTTTCCAAAATCCTGTTGCAAAACTCCTACATTTAATAAATGAACAAATAAGCATATTTACCAGCATCACTGTCAGTGTATATTTTGGCCACAAACTGTGTCCAATTGTGGATTTGTTTTTAATCTGTAAATGTTACTACAAAAATTCTACTTGGCACAGACTAGCGTACCTAACCTAATGTATTGATCTTCATTAAAGTTGGCATATATCAAGGTACACGTCGATAACTATGTTGGTGCAAGCTTAAAACTGTGTTAGACCTAGGGAAATCTCTAGTTATACGAGTGATGGTGGCAGAAATGATGTGATCCTTGCTGGTGAGGTCTCTGTCTGGGTCTCTCCCAGGTGGTCATTTTTCCCCACAGTGCTGGCCTATTATGAGAGTCGTGCCTGACCTGTCATATATTGTATATACACAATGACTGCACACAAAATAATTGTTGACTGCAAATTCTCTGCAAACTCTGCAGGCAGAGAATGTAGGAACTATGGCTCCTTCAGCACAATACTCATCATCACAGGCTCCCATGGAAAAATCAAACTGGTCAGCAGTGTGTGCAAAATCATCCTTCTCCTCCCCTTCGTTATTCTAGTACCAGACCAAACTATCATCACCATCACTGCTTCTTCTGCACCTCCTCTGCTCCCTCATCAGTCATACATAACGGAATGTGTGTTCAAGAAACAATACCTGCCCAGCAATCCAAGTTGCTGGCGGTGGAGGTTCTGCTGTACCACTTGATGGATTGCAATGGTGTGCACTCAGCTTCAAAGGAAGATACCTAGCCCCCATTATTTCTCAAAAAAAGCTATCCTTGTCTTGTAATGTTATGAGGTGGAGAACATTGGCCACTACTTAGATTTGTCATTGTGCAACAAGGTGCTGTTATGGGCAGGGACAGTAGATGTGTTTGCTGGGATATGATATGCTCCCTGAATGAGGTATATGATACATTTGTTAGTGCAACACTTTTTAAAAAGGTATTGTGACTTGAAGAAGGTGCTGGCTATGTCCAGGAGAGTGTCTGCCCATTTGAGACATCCTTATGTGGCTAAGAAGGCCCCCTCTTGACTTGCAACAGCAGAGCGGTCTGCATTTGAACCACTTGATCTGCAACGTTCCAACTAACTGGATTTCCACCTTGCATATCCTGGACCATCTGGATGAGCAGTGTAAAGCCGTCAATGATTACATCATGCATGAGACAACAGCAGAAAGCATGTGTTATTTTGATTACTGGCCGTGGCGTCCTCACAGTGAGGCAGACAAAAGTGTCTTCCACAAGTGTAGAAAACATTACATTTGTGAAAAGGAATGAGGCAACATGGATCTGTGATTTTCACACAGCTCCGAATGAATTGATCGGCCACTGCTGACAGTTGCTATTTATCACTGACCCAACAATGCCACTGTCATCCATCATGTTCCATGCTGTATTGCTCTCCCTACTGAAACTACTACTATCTCTACACAGCCAGAGCAGGTTGCACTCATCTGCTGCTTGTTCTGTCAGGTCCCAGATTGTACCATGGAATCTGTTGCTACTACTGCAACTACCGTTACCCGTACACAACTGCACATCTACTGCCTTGTCTATTAGGTTTCATACTGTACTGTTGCTGACGCTACTACTACCTCTATACAGCTGCATATTTCCAGCTGTATTCACCAGGTTTCACACTGTACTACTGTTGCTTCTAAAAAAAAAAAGGAGAATTTTTAGACGCCTATTTAGAACAAGCCACTGCTTTTTCCAATAACATTGTATGTGTATAAACACAGGCAGACATCCTCTCCAGTAAGGGAAAATTTTTGGAATTTTTTTTTAACATTAAAAGGTATAAATCCTACTATGCAGTGTGTTTTTAATCAGGCTGTTTATTAACAATGTCAACCATGTAATTACTCATAGTTACATACGTCAATAACTTAGACATTATTTACTAATGTGGTCTTTTTGTTAAGCCTTTAATGACCAGCGCCGTACATGTACAGCGGGCTGATCGGGCGTGTGCAGGAGCTGCTCCCGCCTGATCAGCAGCACAGACCCTGCAGTCACTAACAGCCGAGCCCCTGCTGCATACGCCGGCATCGGTGAAAATACTGATGCCGGCGAGTTAATCCCCTGTATGATGCTGCAGTGGTGGGGACCCAATGGCAGAGAAGGCAAGCCCGATGCCTTCCATAGGCATCAGAGCTTGCCTTCTATGGAAGCCTGTGAGAGCATAAAAGCTGACAGCCAATGCATTACAATACAGTTGGTATTGTAATGCATTGTAGAGGGGATCAGACCCCAGAAGCTAAAGTCCCAGAGTGGGACAAAAATAAAAAGGTTTAAAAAAGTGTTTTTCATAATAAAAAAATAAAGTTTAAAAAAAAAAAGATATAAATTCCCCAAATAAAAGATATAAATTCCCCAAAAATATTACATGATCCATCCCCTCACCCGAATGCCGTAGAAAAAATAAAATAAAAACTGTGCTAAAACACCTTATATCACAAAAAGTGCAACACCAAGTGATCAAAAAGGTGTATGCCCCCCAAAATAGTACCAATCAAACCGTCACCTCATCCTGCAAAAAATTAACCCCATGGTTGACGACTACATATGGGTGTTTCTGTAAACTAAAGAATCAGGTTAATAAATATTGAGTTTTGTTTAGCTGTTAACCCTTGCTTTGTTAGCGGAAAAAATGGATTAAAATAGAAAATCTGCCAAAAAAGCTAAATTCTGAAATCTCATCTTCATTTTCCTTTAATTCTTGTGAAACACCTAAGGCCCCTTTTACACGGGCCTTATTTCCATGCGGGTGCAATGCGTGAGGTGAACGCATTGCACCTGCACTTAATCCGGACCCATTCATTTCTATAGGGCTGTGTACATGAGCGGTGATTTTCCCGCATCACTTTTGTGTTGCGTGAAAATCGCAGCATGTTCTATGTTCTGCGTTTTTCACACAACGCAGGCCCCATAGAAGTGAATGGGGCTGCGGGAAAATCGCAAGCATCCGCAATCAAGTGCGGATGCTGTGCGATTTTCCCACATGGTTGCTAGGAGACGATCGGGATGGGGACCCGATCTTTATTATTTTCTCTTATAACATAGTTATAAAGGAAAATAATAGCATTCTCAATAGAGAATGCAAAGTAAAAAGGGCAATAGAGGGTTAAAAATAATAAAAAAAATAAACTCACCTCCTCCATTTGATCGCGTAGCTGCCGGTGTTCTGTTCTGTCTTCAGCAGGAGGGGGATGAAGGACCTTGGAGGTGTGCGCCTCCGCACAAGCGCAGCACCACGGCACGGTGCCTCCGCGCAAGCGCAGTACTAGGGCATGGGTAAGGTAAAATTACAGTGAGCGTTGACTCATGGACGTGCGCATGGACACCGTGCGTGCGCCCTCAGGGGTAAAGAGATCTGACGGTCTTTTGTCATGTTTAATCTCCTTACCCTCATAGTGCTCACGCGCGGATTAACCGGATGTCACGTAGGATAAGGGAATCTGACGAGGTAAGGTTTTCGGACAGAACACCAGAACAGCCTGCTGGAGCTCTCAAGCTCTAGTGTGAAACTAGCCTTAAACATTCAAAGATATGACTTGAAACTTTATAATAACAGTTCTCTCTATATGGCAGAGTGCCTTCAGGCACTGCGCTCTACATGACCTATATGTTTCCTCTATTTAAAGTTATATTCTCCCTGAGAAGCAATGAGGATTGAGGAATGCCTTCAAAACGTGACAATTGATGAAACACACTACATCAATTTCATTTTTATATGATATCAGGGGCAGGAAGTGTGTGCCCACAGATTTCTACAGTACACATAAAGTGGATCTAGATACATGGGTCCTGTCGCAATAATAGACTAATCAGAACTCCACGTTTATATATTCTCTTTCAATGTCATATGAGAAGAAGTGAACAGTTTTGCTCTGAAACCTGACAACAGAGTCTCTGACATCCATTACAATATAATGCTGTGAAGCAAGGCCTCTCTGTTGTCATATGAGATTTCAAGGGAAATTAGTGTATAAACTAGCCCATTTGTGACACACATTGTACTGGGTCAGCTATTACCTTTATAGTTATTTTTTTCTCTACCAGAAGCCAATAATGAAAATATTGAATTATTGTAAATTAGTTGTATGTTTAGTTCATAAAGCACAACAGCGAAGAGACTCATTAAAGCCTTACAGAGTCAAGCATAGCTTTATTAAATTACTACTTTGGGCTGCATTAATACTGTATTATGTCTTGTCCATTCTGACATGCATCTGTTTGTCGTATTTTGCTGATTGTAGAGTGGCAACTCTCCATATTCAGGTGTGATAGAAAGGCTGCACTATGCCAGCATTCTCAGTCAATAGCAACGAGTAAAGGAACAGTCCCAGGTGGCTAATCCAGCTCTGACAGCATTAGCAACTATCCCATATCTGCAGGAGATCAGTCAACAAGATGCTGAACTGGTAAGTATTCTTTAAATCATTTGTGGCTTATGCAAGCAGTGTGCATAACTGAAAACAGAGCAATACACTCCAGGTCTTTAGGGATGCAAATCCCCTTATTAACTGTCCTTCTGAAACTCGTCTATAATGGATTAAACCTGCAGTGTGCTGTGCTTAGAAATATACCACTCTTCAAAACGCTACCGGTGCTACATGCATTTTTGAAAACTTTTGATAAATGTCTACCAGCATCCTTGGTTATTGATTACTGTGATTTTGCTTGCTCTGTTATGGAATTTCCTACTGCAAGTATTTTAATCCATTAAACACTCACTCTTAGGCCTCTTTCACGCGGGCGTCATGTTTGACGCCCGGATAAGAGGCGGGTGCATTGCGGGAATATGCACATTTTTCCCGCGCGGGTGCAAACGTTTGTAACGCGTTTTGCACGCGCGTGAGAAAAAACGCCTTGTTTGGTACCCAGACCTGAAGCCGGACTTCATCACTGAAGTCTGGTGTCGGTCTTCTGGAGAATTGATTATTTTCCTTTATAACATGGTTATAAGGGGAAATAATAGCATTCTTAATAAAGAATGCATTGTTAAATGAAGAGGAAGGGGTTAAAAATAAAAACAGTTAACTTACCTTAGCCACTTGATCGCGTAGTCGCGATCTCTCCTCTCTTTCCCTGCATCTTCTAAGATCTACAGGACCTGTGATGACGTCACATCACATGGTCCAATCACATGGTCCATCACCATGGTAAGATGGACCATGTGATTGAACCATGTGATGTGACGTCATCACAGGTCCTGTAGATCTTAGATGCTGCAGGAAAGAGAGGAGAGATCGCGACTACGCGTGGCTAAGTAAGTTAACTTTATTATTTTTAACCCTTCCTCTTCATTTAACAATGCATTCTTTATTAAGAATTTATTATTTCCCTTATAACCATGTTATAAGGGAAAATAATAGAGATCGGGTCCCGTTGCTAAGCAACCATGCGGGAAAATCGCAACGCATCCGCACTTGCTTGCGGATGCTTGCAATTTTCCCGCAGCCCCATTCACTTCTATGGGGCCTGCGTTGCGTGAAAAACGCACAATATAGAGCATGCTGCGATTTTCACGCAACGCAGAAGTGATGCGTGAAAATCACCGCTCATGTACACAGCCCCATAGAAATGAATGGGTCCAGATTCAGTGCGGGTGCAATGCGTCCTCCTCACGCATTGCACCCGCGCGGAAAACTCGCCCGTGTGAAAGGGGCCTTAAATATTCACACTTTGCACAAGCAGTTATTTAATGGTCCTAATGGCCCTTTTTACTTGCTGGACTACCAAAATAATTGTTGCATGCTTTTTCTTGACACATTAGGTGGAGTTTATAAAACCCTTTCAGACATCCGCTGTACATGTACGGCAGATGCCGGGTCTTTAAAGATGGCGCCTGCCACTGGAGCAGAGTGGGCACTATAGCCACTGGGTGCCTCCTGTTTCATACAGCAGACACCAGCTCCTAATGTCTGCAATAAGCGGTAATGCTGGACATTTAACCCCTCAGATGCCTTGGTTAAAAGTGATCACAGAATTTGAGAGCGCTAAAAACCGGAAGTGTACGCTTTCGGGTTATGACACTTCCCCTAGATTGAGATCGGGGAAGGCGTTAATACATAGTAATGAGCCAAAGCCTGTATTAGGCTTCCAGGCTCATTACAGACATAGTACAGTTCAGGCCAGCTTCAGTCAAAACTTTGTTTGAATGCTGTAACACATATCCTTTTTTTCTAATCTCTTTTTATTTTCTGATTGCAGATTTTTTTATTCTATTTCCCCCTCATGATTATGGGGGCGGCCATCTTCCTTGAGCTGTTCTTAACAGCATTTAGAAAGCATTAAGAAAAATGCTTTATGGCAGCCCCATGGTCCATACACATAATGAACTGAAGTGGCCCTCATTGACTTCTATGGGAGAGTTTTCTAGGCATGCTTTGTACAGAGGTCATAGATAATCTCTGACAATTACCTATTGGGAATGGTGGATCCTGTTTTATCTGTCATTCTAATCCTGCCTGTAATTTTATCAACTCTGTGTATAGATAAGCAGGTCTGTAGTCTGTGCAGCTGTAGTAAAGTGATATGTAAAGACCAAGAAGTGATGCCTATTATTGGACTTAGTGACCAGTGCGAAAACTAGAGGATTTAGATTTTATGGTTTTTGTTTCAATATAGATATTAACATGGAAATTTAAAAATAACATTATCAAGAATTCTTTAAAAATACGTTACACATAAAAACGTGATTCAAACAATAGGTCATTTTATGATGACACATTTTCTTTAAAAGCTAAAGAATTCAAACCTTATGTCGTCTAGCAATAATCACAGATTGTAAATGACCCAAAATCATCATCTTCACTTCATAATTTTATCTCATCCTAATTGAAAATAATGAGTGTTGAGCAAAACGAAGCATTCAAAGTGGAATTTTGTCTGAAGTTTGGGAAAACTTAGATTCGCAATGAATATGAATATCCTCATGCTTTGTAGTAACAAATCAGTTTTTCCTAAAATGGCAGCTGTACGTGTAACACAGTGAAACTAAGTGTAGAGGAGACAAGCCCAAGGAATACAAGATCATCCATAATGCCGTGCAGCCAGCCAATCCGCAGATAGCATTCCCCTGTGATGTCACAGCCCTATAAATCCCTCATCCCGTGTGGTCTCTGCCATTGTCCTGTGAGCTAAGCATAGGGAGAGACGTGGCAAGCGCTCATGCACTAGGGACAGTGTTGCTGAAAATGATTAATAGAAAAATATTGGAGAGTGAGAGTGCAGGGAGACTGCAGGGAGAGTGCAGGGAGACTTATTCTGCATCAGTTTTATTTATTCCTACTTGTACTTATTCCTTATTCAGCCGTAAACTAAGATATGTAATTCAATACTAATAAGATGGAAGCCTATTATTATTCCACTGCCAGTGTACCAACCAATACCACCCCTTAGGGGGGACAGATCTTAATGATGACAATCCTCATCTTTTACTGGCTTTACTTCTTCCAAATCATCCTTCAAAGTCTCCATGTTCTAGAAAAGTCAGAGAGAGGAGGAGCTGGATGTTCCTGATGGCATATTCTCATCGATATTAGATGATATGGAAAAGGAGGAAAAGCAGATGGCCGTAGAAGGGCTCCCACCTGTAGGGCAGGAGAGCGCTGGGGTTGGAGAAGTGGGTATGTCAGAGCTGATTAATATTCTGTGTTTACTGGGAAACAATCTGCAGGAGATTGCAGGCCAGAACAGCGATAATATGCATATTGCCCCCCACCTAACCAGCCAAACCCCATACCAGCAACAGCCCCTGTTTAAAGGAGCCGCCCGGCCATTAACAATGAAGAAGTACTATACAGTGCAGTCTTCATTATTAAATGAAAGGCATCTGCAGGCTAATTGGCCACTTGGTTCTTCACCGCAGCATGGTCACAACCTGCCACGGCCACTCCGTGTGGCTGTACCCTAAGGCAGAATGGCCTGGGTAAACATGATTTATAGCAATTCCTGGCAAATTAATTCTTAACTAATCAAATTTTTTGGCTACCCTCAGCGGACTTGCCAAATCAAATTTTTCAAAACTCATCTCTAAAAATAATCTAATGTGCTACATGTTTGCATCCACTGACATACCTTATGATCACTACATGTAAACTGGAGTCTTTCATCATACGGTTATATATAAAGGATCTCCTTACATTTGCTATGTAAGAAACCATCTCTCTATTTTCATGGAATTTTTCTCATAAAACACATATACTAAACCCTTCAGAATTACTGAGCTGATCAGTATGGATCTTGCACCGCATCATCTCTCATACGTGCCACCAGACAGCAGATGAACAGCAAATACAGTAATGTGATGCACTGACACCACTATATGCATGTACATGGAGTCTAGTCAGGGGCGTAACTACCGGGGAAGCAGGGGAAGCAGCTGCTTCGGGGCCCGGGCTTACAGGAGGCCCGGCAAGCACGTGTTGTCCTCACTCCTCCCCTGGGTAATCAGCACGTGTCCTCACTCCTCTCCCGATCGCTAATTACACAGTGAATCGCACTGTCCTCTCGCCCTTGTCTATTTAAAACTTATTTTTTCTTTCTTTCAGAAAAGCTTGGCCTGGGGATCGAACCTGCGACCATTAGGTTCAAAGGCAAGACACTTATCCACAAGACTATATCTGCTGCATAGCCAGATAGCTTAAAAAAAAAAAATAAATATGACTTCTAGATGTGGAGAACTTTGATAGTGTATCCATACACATTACAGCTGCACCAGCACATTGTATATGGATGTAGCAGAGCTTGGTGTGTTGGGGCAGCTGTAATGTGTATAGATACACTATCAAAGTTCTCCTTATCTAGAGGTCTTATTTTTTTTTTTAGCTACCTGGCTATGCAGCTGATATGGCCTTGTGGATAAGTGTCTTGTCTTTCATCCTAATGGTCACAGGTTCGATTCCCCTCACAAACTTTTCTGAAAGACATGATAAATGAGGCTTGCCTAACATGGAGGTAAGTATATGTGTTGTTGTTTTTTTTTTTTTAAATACTGGACTTTTACTTTACTGCCACAGGGGAGGAGGGGGCTATTGGCACTATGATATTGGCAAATGGGGGGGGGGGGAGATAGGCACTTCATATTGGCACACACATTAGGGGGCAGGGGGAGAGGATGGCACTATGATATTGGGATGGGGGAAGACAGAGGCACTTGATATTGGCACATTATAGGGGGCACTATGGGGAGAGGAGCACTATGGGGGCATCTGGTGCTATATGGCTGGCTACTGGCACATTATAGGGTGGAAATAGATATTAATCTGTAAGGTGGCTCACCAACTGGTTACTATGGATACCTGGTGCTCTTACCCCAATATACTGGTTCACCCCACCAGAAGATAGTAGAAATTGCAAGTATTTAGTTAGTTTGGGTAGGCACACAGAACTATGGTTTCATGTATCAAACAAATTTATTAATAAAGTATTATAATGTTAAAAACCGTGCTAAAAAACCGTGCTTCCAGTATCACTTATATATACATTTCATCTAGACTCATATGCAACATATTTCATCATAGGTTCCAATTTGTGATCGTTCATACACTGGATGCAGTTTAATTGTATCCCATATGACAGTATTATGTCTATTATGGGAGTATTACATCAAATGTAGAGGTATCGCAATATGGAGGTGTCACGATCAGCTGATAAAAATATAAAACCTTGGTTCATCAGTAGGGTAATGTAGAACTATATACCATTTGTATTAGTGTGGTTCAGCGGGTTATCCCCATATATATATCAATACCATAGGTAATCCTCTGTGCCGGTCTGTAGTTTGAAAAAGTCTTTCCGTTCCCGGTAAAGTTTTGTTGTTGTCTCCTGTTGGTTTTCAGTTCACAGTTCTATGTGTTTTTTTAGGAGTACGTTGTATGATTATAGTGAGGTTATAGTTTCTACTCACGGTCCCGGTGGTTGTTTGTGTGCGGTGTCTCGCATCCACGCTGAGCCTGTTGCCGGCTCTCCTCGTGTGGCGTCTCACGTGACTGGGTTCCGGTCATGTGGTTTCGACTCCCTTATCTCTTATCAATCCGCGGCCGCGGTGATTGCTGCTTAGCAGAGTGGTCTTGTCCACTTTATAGGTGGGAGTGTTATATTGAGTTCTCGACTTGCCCTTGTTAGGGATCGCAATTATTTAGTCCACACGGGTCCTTTGCCTGTTAGATACCAACGCGTTTCAAAGCCTTTCTCGGCTCCTTCCTCAGTGGTCCACTGAGGAAGGAGCCGGAAGGCTTTGAAACGCTTTCCATTATAGGGTGGGTTTATATGGCTGACTACTGGCACATTATAGGGGGGTTATATGGCTGGCTACTGGCACATTATAGGGTGGGTTTATATGGCTGACTACTGGCACATTATAGGGGGGGTTATATGGCTGGCACATTATAGGGGGGCTGGGGGGGGGGCTATATGGCTGACTACTGGCACATTATAGGGGGGCTATATGGCTGGCACATTATAGAGGGGGAGCGAAACGCGCGGGTAGTGGGGGCCCAATACAAAAATTTGCTGTGGGGCCCAGTCATTTCTAGCTACGCCCCTGAGTCTAGTTCTATACAATACATGTCCCTCGATGCAGCCACTACAGCCAGTGACTGCTTCAGAAAAAAGGAAAGCGAAGAACAATGGAAATAAAGCACTTCAGAACCATTTACTTTACATTTGTACATCCTGAGAACAGGAGAAGTCAATGTCATGGGCAGCGATGGAACACAATTGTTGCCAAAGAATATACAGAACGGTGAACATATTGGATAGTTTCATCAACGCCATCACAAGGGCATGTCCATGTTCCTTAATTTTACCAGGGTGCCTTAAAACTTTCTCAGCATTTGTGAAATGTGAAGCTGAGGCAGTTTTTATGACACTTTTGAGCAACATTCACACCTTTCATTTTTTTTTCAGTTTTTTAGCAAAAAAAAATTTACCACTGTATTGTATTGAAGTGAACACCCATTAGTGCGGAAAAAAGCGCATCAAAAACCAAATGAAAAAACACAGATGGATTCTGCGCTGATTTTTTTTTTTTTAGCGTGTTTTCAAAATCTGCCGTATGAACATCCCCTTATGCTCAATGTTTTTTATCACTATGAAATTATGAATTTATCATTAATTCAAAAGCAGTTGGTACTGAGTAGACAAAACAACCTACCTTAGACAGTAATCCTCTATAAGCGTATTCAAAGTCCAATGTGCATTGCAATTGGTGAATGCAGAGTACCACCTTTCTGTACTACCTGCCTACATCCCTTGTATCTGATATTTCTTTTGTATTCCTTATTCTTTTTCTCATCATCCGAAGGTTAACTTTGCCATCGGTATAAAACAATTGTATACAAACGAAATGGCCTTTTACACAGACCGAGAAAGTGGGCAATAATCAGGAATAGTGTTGAGCGAACCCAAACTGTAAAGTTTGGGCTCGTACCAGACTTTAGGGTTTTTTGTACCCGGACCCGAACCCGAAGTTTTCCGTAAAAGTTTGAGTACGTTATTCGGCCGTTTAATTAAGCTTGTTGTAAGGCTGCAGGGCAGCCAATCAACAAGTGTTTAAGATGTGTGTCCTTAGAAGCCATCACAGCCATGCCTACTAATGGCATGGCTGTGATTGGCCAGTGCAGCATGTGACCCAGCCTCTATATAAGCTGGAGTCACGTAGCACCTCACTGCTGCTGCTGTGAGGGAGAGATTAGGAAAGAATCTGATATCAGAGCTTGGTGTTAAGTCTGTGGTCTACAGCGATATTTTTTGTGAGGGCAATGCAACATTTTTGTACCCTGCCTTGATTCCAGTGACACAGAAAAATAAGTTTTAATCCGTCTGTAGGTTAGGTGGGCGTCGGCGGCCATTTTGTGCAAGTGCAGTGCACTTGAACCTGCATATGTGCCAGCGACAATAATTTAATCCTGTTCTTGTAGTTCAGTGGGCGACATATACCCATTTTTTAAGTGCACCTGCACTGCATATGTGCCAGGGGAAGGGAAAATAATATAGGTAATCTGTCTGTGAGTTCAGGGACCCAGGGGGTGACATATTCCCCTTTTTGTTCTGTAAAGTACCCCTGTGCTGCATATGTGTAATCAATTCAGTAAATCCATCTGTTAGATACATTTTTTTTATTTTTTTTCACAAAACAGTACGTTTGCGGACTGTGCTGCATTTGTTATAGTGAAAGAAAATCTGTAAATCCATCTGTTTCATTGTGGGTGAAAAAATTACCTTTTTTTTCAGAAAGTACCTTTGCGGCATGCACTGCATTTTTTATGGTAACATATAATCAGTAAATACAACTGGGACATTGTGGGTTAAAAACAAAATCACTTTTTTTCCATAAAGTACCCTTGCAGCCTGCACTGCATTTCTGATAGTAACATATAATCAGTAAATACAACTGGGACATTGTGGGTGAAAAAAAATCTCTTTTTTTTTTTTCATAAAGTACCTTTGCAGCCTGCACTGTATTTGTGATAGAGAAAGAAAATCAGTAAATGCAACTGTTTCATTGTGGGTGAAAAAATCATCTTTTTTTTTTTTTTTTTTTGCCAGAAGGTACCTTTGCAGCCAGTGCTGCATTTCTGATAGTAAAATATAATCAGTAAATGCAACTGTGACATTGTGGGTAAAAAAAAAAAAACTTTTTTTTTCCATAAAGTACCTTTGCGGCCGGCACTGCATTTCTGATAGTAACATAAAATCAATAAATACAACTGTAACATTCTGTTTGAAAAAATCACTTTTTTTTTGTCTAGAATGTACCTTTGCGCACTGCATTTCTGATAGTGAAAGAAAATCAGTAAATCCAGCTCTTAGATTGTGGGTGGACATTTCAACGATTATCAGGCCAGTCATTCACAAGTGGCTTGGAGGGTGTATTCCTTCCTGCTGGGAAATATATTCTGTAAATTCAGCAGCGTTCAGATTGCTGGGTGATCTGTACTCCTTTTTTTCTTTTAAACTACCACTGCACTACACACCTGACTGGGAAATATATTCTGTAAATTCGGCAGCATTTAGATTGTTTGGCGATTTATACCCCTTACAAGCGCACGCTGGTAGACGCACTGCTGATGGCATTCCCATCTGACACCGGGGCCTCAGTGGAAGCACAAGGCGAAGGCAGAGGAGGAGAAAGGAGTCGCCAACGCAGCTGGGGCACCACCAGCACCTAAGAAGGCAGGGTCAGCATGGCCAAAATGTGGAAAAGCTTTGTCAGCACGGCACAAGAACCAGCACCACCAGCTGATATGCAACGTCTTAGCAGGAGGCAGCATTTCAGCAACATGGTGGAACACGCCTACACGTAGTGGCTGATGGGTTTCCCCCATTCAACTTCTGGGTCTCCAAATTGCCCTTTATGCCTTGGAGGTGCTGGCCTGCACTGCAGCCAGTGTATTGTCTGAACATGTTTAGCACGGCAGGGGGCGTTATCACAGACAAGCGCAGCCGCCAGTCCACAGCCAATGTGGACAAACTCACATTCATTAAAATAAACCAGGCATGGATCCCACAGGACTTGTCCGTACCTTGTGCAGAACAGACATGTATACCGGCCTCACCCAGCCTTTTTTATACTCCAGCGCACTTTCTCATTGTTTTCTTTTCTATATTTCCCAATGTTTTGGGGTCTACCCAAATTCAAAAAACATTTTTAAAACAAAACACAATGTTGGCGACTACCTCCTCCACCACCGCTTCCACCTACACCGCCACTTCCATCACCTACTCAACTTCCTACTCAATATGGACCTACTCCACCTCCTAGTTCAAAATTATTATTTTAAATTTTTATGTATTTTATTTTAAGTCATTTCCCTATCCACATTTGTTTACAGGGCAATTGTCCTGTTCTTATCCCCATTTTGCTTCCTTTTGCAGCCATCTAGCCCTTTCCATGATTTTTCAGAGCCAATTTAGTGCCCCAAAGTTCAGGTCCCCATTAACTTCAGAGGGGTTCGGGTTCGGGGTCAAGTTCGGGTCCTGAACCCGAACTTTGCGGCAAAGTTCGGGTGAACCCGAACTTCCAGGTGTCGGCTCAACTCTAATCAGGATGTTGAATGTTTGTTCCCGATCTTCGCCCACTGGTTAGCAGCAGTCACATGCAGCAATGATGAGGGCTGCATGGGGCTTAATGACCACTACTACGATTGTCCATTCCCTTACAGTTATCATGTTTGTCAGCAGTACATACCTTTTTACACAGAGCGATGAGCTGCTAAACGACAATAATTTTATGTGCCGCATAAAAGATGTGCATGCAAGTGAAAAAAAAAATGGACTTTCTCAGGTGCAGTGATCTGAATGAATTTAAGGGATATTGGTATCTGATTCTGCAGCACGCCACAGGTGAGACATCGACCAGGGGTTTCCTTTAAGGTGTTACAGATGTGGATTAAAAGTTTGTTGTGACGCCAGTTGCATTTCAGCAACGAGGGACTAAGTCCCCCTATGTAGAAGGTGATGGTGTAACACAGGTGTAGGAAAGCCAGAGTGGTGTAAGGGTGGCCTATAGTGGCTTTTGCACTTGTCATGGTGCTCCTACCTGGATGTCCTGGAACCCCAGCTGTTGTCGTCCACAGCGGTGCAACTAAAATGGATAAGTGATGAGGATAAAATAACTTGAATCCAGACTTGTATTAACGTTGAACACAGCTTTACTTTCATTAAACGTTTCTCCAACAGTTTCAGGCTTTGTCTTGGTCATCAGCAGGTTTTAGCTTAACTTTCTGGCATTCAGCTCTACTACATCTGTACTCTCTCAGCACTGCTATGCTGGCTGGATTAAATAGGAACTTTTCCTCTTCTGCTGTAACTTAGCTTTCTGTAGTCTGACTGTCTTTATCTGAATCTGTATCTTTCTTGTTATCTTTGTCTTTATCTTTATCCAGGGAATCTTTCTTCCTGGCTTTGGAGGCATTCAGCTTTGGCCTCTGGGCCCAACAGAGCAGACAGGCTCTGCTGTCCAGAACACAGCCTTTCCCTTGCAGGGGTAAGCTAGACTGCCTATAACTAACTCAACTCCTCCCTCTCTAGAGAGGGCTAGGATGGAAAGAAGGTTCCATTCCAGGGAAAATAGCTCTGCCATCATTGCCGCCATCTACTGGTGAACCAGGCACGTTACACTTAAACAGTTATTTGCAAAGGAAATAAATACACATGGTGCAGGAAATGGCAATAAATACACAAGATGACATAGGATCAACCGTTAAAGATAGTAGAGGGGCTAGAAAGGTGGTAATGCCCTCTAGCAGGCTTTACAATTCTTCTTGTTCACTAGATGCATAATAAGCAACACATTTTGGGACTGTACCCGTCCCTTCCTCAGGCAGTACACGTACAGTTACAATCCCAAAATGCATTATTATCCCCTTCCCGACCACTGTATAAAGATGGCACCCGCTTGCAAGTTGTAAACAGCAGGAAACTGGAGCTAATGCATGCAATCAACAATAATGTCGATCGCACACATTTAAACCCTCAGACGTGGTGGTCAAATGTGGCCACTGCATCTGTGAGGTTAAAAACAAGGGGCGCGCACTCCCAGCCACGATCCAGGGGCCGGATGGCGTATGCAGCAGCCTTGGTCCTCCTAAAAGATCTGGGGCTACCGCACATCAATCTCTATGGAGACCCATAACATCACAAATTCACCAGGCACCCAGAGGCTATGACGCCAGCTGCGCTCTCGTGCCCCAACTTTAAAAACCCAACCCCCAATGTATATTTACATTGGGCGCTTGAGAAGGGGTTGATAAATAACTAGAATCAAATATGAATGTCCTGGAAAGTCATTCAGTCAGTGGCAGTCCATTTTTTCTTCACTTGCATGAATCTGCATTCTAGGCAATGAATGTCCCTAGATGGACAACTAGGCTGCAGCTTTCGTCTCCACTGACAGTACAACAGGACAGGGCAAGTGGTATTGCTTTGCCCCCAATCACCTGTTTAGAAAGGTAAGGCTCTAGGTGTACCTTTGTTTTTTATGTTATAAAATAACTGAAGATCTAACCGTTGCAAGCACAGTGAGCAGGGAGATCGGTGGTACCGTTATTGGGAACGAGTATTCATACTAATGCTCATCCTAAATAATTGTCCTGATCGTTTACCACTGTAAAAGGGCTTAAAGCATTATCCTACAATGATCATAACTATGAGTTTTTGCATGATTTGGTCAGTTATCCTTATAAGAATCCTATTTGAATATACAGTGCTGCTTTAAGACACTGTCAGCCGCTTCAGATTTCTCAAATCTTTTAAGTCTCTTTAGACTTGTCAGCTCTTTATTTTATGATTTCCCCTAAGACCAGTGTCCTGGGATTTAACCTTACCATCACAGGGAAAGAGAAGGAAGAAAACAAGATAATTATCATTTCACATGTGCAGCATTGGAAAACTGGTGACCTCCGCATAACACAGAATTTCCAATGAGGCAATGGTAAATGGGTGTTATCCTTGTAAAGACATTCTTCGAGGTGGAAGCACAAGGAAATTTTAGTTATGTCAAATTTGAACCCTGATTTACAGAAGGGAAACAGGATGGCAAACTGGAGAGCTACTCAATGCAATCTTCTAATTTCATAGATAAAGTACTCTTTAGATGGAAACAGACAATTTCTGACACTAGGCGAATGCATTCTCTCGGTCACTTTCCAGTATGCTAATTATGGTAAATGCCAAGGTGACATATTTTTGTCATTTTCACAATCTGAGTTGTGTGTTAGGCAATCTCACTGAACAGAGGGATATGTCATCTCATCTATATCACGTTATATGTTTTTATGGGTGTAACAAGTGAAACTGCAAATGTCATGTGCTCTGCCTAATGATGAAGAAAAGTGCTAGCAATTGTGGCATTTACATCTCAGAATTATAGCCTGAATTTCAAAAGGGTTTCGACCTGCAAATTCTACTCCTCTATAAGTTATGTTTATCAACTTTTAAATGGAATTTCTATAACTATAGTATTATTGAATAGTATGCCGGTATTTTTGTTAGCCATCAACATTCATCATTTTAGGGGTGAGCTATACCTATTTATGCAGTATCCTAAAATACTGTACACTGCAAAGCACCGAAAGTGTTAATATCACATATTATATGCATGTACTTTAAATCCCCTAAGTTTGTATAGGGTCAGGGTGTGGGAGATCCCATGTGGCTAGACAGGGCTGGTTCCACCCTTTCTCTCTAGGAGTAAGATTCTGGAGGTTATGGTGCCTGCTGAGGAGAGAATGTCTCAGTGCAGCAAGGAGCTACAAGCAGTTTATCTATGAGCCCTCAAAGGGAAAGAGGCCCCCTGTTCACGGACTGTATTCCCCTCAAGATACTGTGGATATCATATACTGACATGTGTGTGTATATATGTATATATATATATATATATATATATACAGTGTCGGACTGGGGTACCTAGGGCCCACCAGTAAAATTTATTTTGGGGGCCCACAGTGCGGATGCATTAAAATATAATAAATAATTTAACACATTTTTCATATGAACATAGGCTGGCTGAGGTGCTGTACATTGAATATATATATGTAGTGCAGTAAGTCTAATGTGTTATGTGCCACTTGTGCAGGGGGTGGGAGACTAGGGGCATATCTTGCTCAGGGGCCCACCGGAGTATTCCCCTGTACCCCTGTGGGCCAGTCCGAGCCTGTGTATATATATATATATATATATATCCAAAAAATTGAAGCAGCACTCCGGGGTACAAAACAAGTGGATCGACCTTTATTCCCCTGCAACGTTTCAACTGCTCAATGCAGTCTTTCTCAAGCATGCTTTCGCAAGCATGCTTGAGAAAGACTGCATTGAGCAGTTGAAACGTTGCAGGGGAATAAAGGTCGATCCACTTGTTTTGTACCCCGGAGTGCTGCTTCAATTTTTTGGATTTATATATTCTGTAGACAGCTGAGCCTGCTGATTTGGAAGGATTGCACCCACTTTTCATTTTTTTAAGTGCTGCTGTGTTTCTCTTTGTTATTTATATATATATATATATATATATATATATATATATATATATATATCTGATAAAGTGCATCCCTTTAGGCCAGGAAAAGGAGAGATTGACCATCTAGCTTCCATATACAACCTTTGGGAACTACTTGAATCGACTATAAAGGCTACATTTCATGTGAATAGTGCTTGTGTGAATCACCTGCTATCTGGCTTCTGTAAAGTACTGTGGATTTGTTGTATGAAAAACGTTCTCATCATTTTACTGCACTACATTTGCACCGCAGGGTGCTGATATCACAACAACAGGAATCCTGCCTCGCAGGTAAAATGTCAACAGCAAGGGCACCTTGATCGCCATAAAACGGGAGAACTCCAGAACTGGAGAGTGCCCCGAAGAACTGATGCACCCTTCCCATCACTGCACACCAGCCCAGGGAGCATCAGAAAAGTTAAGTACAACTACTGCACCCATCCAGCCACCCACACTCACGCACCCCCCTGCGGCCTGGTTTTCACACCTGTATGGCAGAGAGGTCTTTGGACCCCAGGGGATCTAAAGACCAGCAGCAATTGCTACCTCTGCAAGCCCTATCATAGTTACACCCCTACTCATGGCCCTTGTACTACATTATGTATATAACTAAGGCATGGACAGATATACAATTTTGCATCAGTGCCCAGGAGCTGTAAGTTACACATAAAAATAAATATATACACATGTAAATATAAATAATTAAAGGGGTGATCCAAGATGCCACATGTTCCCATGTGGCCAGCACTTCTGGCACTTCCTTTAGCAACAGATACAGATTTACGGATCAGCTGAAGGTTGTAATCCCAGACAGGGATCAAGTGCCAAATGTACGGTTGTTATCCTGTAAGTGCCAGCCATGCAGGATTGTGCAGCATCTCGGATAACCCCTTTAAATATTCATAAGGCCACATGTGTAATGCCCTGCTGGGGGGCATTACCACTCTTTTCACCTTATCACTATCTTTAACGGTGCATCCTGTATCATCAGGTGTATTTATTCCTAGATCCTGCACAATGTGGATCTGTACTTATGATTTTGTAACTGTTTAAGTGTAATGTGCCTGGTTCACCAGCAGAGTTCAATGTTAGTGAAGGTCAGAGTACCTTACCCCTTGTAAGAGGAAGCAGCAGGCCCTCGTCCCTGCTGGACAAGCCCTGCAGAAGTCAGTCTGTGTGCCAGCCAGCAGAGCACTGTCTGGCCTGCTAGGCCAAAGAAAAAGATAAAAGAGCTTCAGAGCCTGTAAGAGAGGTTTCCTGAGTAAAGACTAAGAGAAAGATACAGATTCAGCTTTCTGTAGTCTGACTCTGTCTTTATCTAAGTTAATGCAAAAAGATTGTGGAGCCCCAGTTATGGGTCTACAACACAGTGAAAGCCAGATATCCCTCAAAGGAAGGAAAAACAAGCAAAGGGGTGTCTCCATTACAGAGATCACCAAAACCACCATATTAAGTGGCCCCTATGTCAAGAGCGGGATCTTGACATAGGGGCCACTTAATATGGTGGTTTTGGTGATCTCTGTAATGGAGACACCCCTTTGCTTGTTTTTCCTTCCTTTGAGGGATATCTGGCTTTCACTGTGTTGTAGACCCATAACTGGGGCTCCACAATCTTTTTGCATTTTATGTTTCCCAGGGAGCTTTGCACTTTGGATTGCTGTGTTTGAGACTCTTAAGTGAGGCTCCACGGTATTTTTGTAGCTGGTCTCCCTAAGATCAGCTATTGCTTTGTTTATCTAAGTTAAAGCAGAAGTGAAATAGTTCTTATTTAATCCAGTCAGCATAGCAGGCTGAACGAGTACAGATGTAGCAGACCCGAATGTGTTTGCCTGCCAGAAATGTATGCCAAAACCTGCTGGTAACCAGGATAAAGTTGGAAGATTGTTCCCTGATGCAAGTTTATTCAAGTAAACACAAGGGGGGGGTCAGTCAGCATGTCCCTGTATGCAGGTGCACGTAGCCATGGCAAAATATACATACATACATACATACATACATACATACATACATACATACATACATACATTTATTCAAGTAAAGCTGTTTTAACTTCAGTACAAATCTGGACTCAATTTATTCTACCAACACCTCAACTGGTAATCCTTTTTGCACTGCTGCAGACGACCACGATTGGGGTTTCAGGATATCCAGGTAGGAGCACCATGACAAGTGCATGAGGACATTATGACGTCACCACTAAAGATTTTGTGCAGTGTCTTCAATCCAGATGGCTGCGGCAGCCTGTATGCGAGCAAATGGATAAGATTAGTATTTATATTTTTTTTTTCCCTAAATTGTAGCCTCAGATGCCCGATCAGTGATGAACATGGCATCTGAGGGGTTTATTGACAGGGGCAGCACAATCGCCGTTCCCTGTCATTGCGCCCGCTACATATAAAGGAATGCACTTCGTAAGCGAATCAAATTTATTTGTGAAAGTCGGCAAAGCAACCGAATCGAACTTTTCATAATTTTGCTCATATCTAAGGGTGCATGCTGACCACTACAATTACTATGGCAAGGATATGACACACAAGAAGGTTCATACAGAAATACTGCAATAAGGCCCTATTCACACGTCTGCAATGTTCGTCCGCACCCGTTCCGCAAATCTGCGGAACGGGTGAGGACCCATTAATTTTGAATGGGGATGTGCTCTCCGCATCCGCATTTGCGAAGCGTGCCGCCAATCTTCCAGACAGAGGCTCCGCAAAAATATAGAGCATGTCCTATTCTTGCCAGCAATTGCGGACAAGTATAGGCATCTCTATAGGGCTGGTGGCAAGGTGTGTTGAAGATCCGCAAACTTGCGGATCCGCAACACACTACGGACGTGTGAATTAGGCCTTAGGGGGCTCACCTGGGGTTAAATGGTAGAGGTGCTACTGCTAAGACTCACCCAGTCAAAACAAACAATAATTAAAATAGAAGTAGTAGGCACTCTCTCAACTAGAGTCACATATTTTATTGGTAAAAAGACATACATACATCAACATAATAAGTTAAAGTAAATAAAAATATTTGTATAGCTGTATAAAATATCCTTTTATGTCAGGAATAGAATCAAATAAAATATAATACCTAAAAGATGGAAAATGCAGGAATAATAATCACAATGTGTCAGCCAGCTTAATAATATTAGCGTAGTAATATAGGCTTCACACATCATGTGCGAGTAATTTCAGATCATCCCAGTCCTGCAAAACTTTGATATATATAAAAAAGTATTTCAAACTTGCTGCTTTTGTTAATTATCAAGGATAAAGTTGGTAAGACTTACATGCTAAGTCCGCTGTACCTGGACGCGCATAGTCTTCGGCGCTTAGCGGCGCTTACCTTTTAATGCTGTCTTTTCCCCTGTGTGTTCTCAAGACTTTGCCAGCTATATGCTTCTGACCAAGACAAACTTTTAGCGTTCCACATGGGGTCCGGCCTCCCACGCCGCAACTGTTTAGGGATGCGGTAGTATGCGCTTACCTCACCGGACAGGCTTTCGGCATCCTACGATGGATCTGGCTGTGCGCGCCGCGATTGTTTAAAGATGCGGTCGTAGGCACTTACCTCACCAGAATTTAAACCACGTGACCGGTACAGAAATGATCTGGATAGGGCAGAGTAGTAGTGTCTCCGGGTAGGGTAGCCGTATGTCTGGATAAAGTTGCAATGTTCGTAATGGAGCGCACTTTTTACTTAGTAATCCAGGTGTATTGTAATACACTTCAGGGTACTTTTGCCGTACATTCACAATTAAAAGTCTCCCAATTTCCTCAGACGCGTTTCGGGACAACAGGTCCCTTCATCAGTGGCATATTGTGATTATTATTTCTGAATTTTCCATCTTTTAGGTATTATATTTTATTTGATTCTATTCCTGACACAAAAGGATTTTTTATATAGATGTACAAATTTTTAATTTATTTTAACTTATTATGTTTATGTATGTCTGCATTTTTACCAATAAAATACGTGGCTCTAGTTCAGAGAGTGCCTGCTACTTCTTCTTTACAAGAGGTTTCATGTATGGTTCCTATCCTCTTAAACAGAATAAGGGCTCATGCACACGACCATATGTATTTTGCAGTCCGCAAAACACCGATCTGCACAAAACACAGATGATGTCCGTGTGCATTCCGTATTTTGCGGACTGGACATGCGGACAAACGGAGTAACTACCATTATTTTTACGGACCCATTGAAATGAATGGTTCCACATATGGCCTGCAAAAAAAAACGGAACGGACATGGAAAGAAAATAGTTTGTGTGCATGAGCCCTTATAGAGATCCTTAAGCCAGTTTCAGTGTGTAGAAACACCTCTGATTTGTAATTTGTCTATGGATACATTTAATATCATGGTAATCTATTGGCAGTTAGCATGATCTTCACCAGGTAACAGAAATGAAATAGATGACCTTCACTAAATTCCTTAATGGAATAATAGGTTTGGCTGCATAGGAAATTCAAGTTTCATCCCTTAGGATGCCACCTTAATCAGTGTTGACAGAAGTGCAGTTATAAACACCCAAGTAATTCTGAACCGGAGTAAATAGCACATGCACAGATGACATGCAATTCAGATAGACACAGGAATCACAAAACCAGAAATCAAGCAGATGTAAAGTATGAAACAGACAACAGAAGAAAAGAAGGCCCATCTAAATTAATTAAATTAAACAAGAGAAATAAGGAATGAATTCCAGGATGCAGGTAGTAGCTGATCAATAGCAATGATACTCCCTTGAGATACAAGCCATCATTTTCATCTGTTTCTTCGGAGAACCACATGTATTGAAAAGCCATGTGACATACAAAGTTCACCATTTAAATTATTTGAATCCTTTGCTTAAAGGGGATGTCTTACTTTGGCAAATGGCATTTATCATGTAGAGAAGGTTAATAGAAGGCAATTATTAATTCATATTGCTTCCTTTGCTATCTTGATTCATTTTTCCAACGTATTATACGCTGCTCATTTCCAGGGGGCATATGACCAATCCAGCAGCGGTGGCAGTGCTTGCACACTATAAGATAAAGCGCTGGCCTCTCTGGTGACAGGGAACATGCATACTGAAGCTGGACTGTAGGATGGTCATAACCCCTAGAGATGGTTTGCCACCTGGCTGATCTGCTTTCCTATGTCATTACATTAGATAGTTAGTTAGCTTATATATATAATGCAGATAGTAAGTGGGAGATAGTCAGTGTAGGTTAGATAGTGATATAGTGTAGCTGTAGGTTCTGCTTTCCATACATACATGCTACATACGTAGTGCTGTGATGTCACAAGTTCACAACAATACTGCACCAATCACTAATATGTAGTCAGACCTGTTAAAACGTGAAGTTGCACGTATTGCTCCAAAATATTTGCATCGTTAATGCCGATTTCGCAATCGCGAATATATTGGAGCACTCTATCTGCATATAAAGCTATTGTAATGTTCTGCCGTGCCAACCATTTTCTCCAGTCTCAGGAAACTTCTAGCAGCTTGAAAAATGTAGCAATAGTGACCCACGCCTGTATTGTGCGCGCATTACTCACATATTACTTTGCCAATTTTCACAAACAAGACCATATACGTGAATTCTCGAATATATGATGAATATTATAGCAGATATTTGTGATGCATGTATAGCTATACACTGAGATGAGCAGGCTAAGGCAAAGAACAAAGAGACAATGTCACCAGCAGATGGAGGAGGGTCTGTGACATCGCAGCCAGTCAGAAAACACAGGGGAGGTACTGGACTTTGTGAATTTAAGAGCCCAAGCTCGCCCAAAATTTCAAAATGCCCTACTTTGCACCTTAATTTGTATATAAAAATAAAATATAAAAAATTCTACTGAAGTATAAAAATATAACTCAAAAAGCCAGTTAATCCTGTGTTTATCCTTCCCATAGATTTCAATATAACATCTGGAGCTGGATTTTATTTGCCTAAAAATTACAGCAAAAGGTGCCAGCGAATAGAGTTGAGCGAACTTCTGTTTTAAGTTCGGCTTCCAAAGTTCGGATTCGGGTTATCCAAGCATCCCGTTATGGATTCCGCTACCACGGACCATAACGGCATTTGGAAACCATAAGGGGATTCTTCAATGAACCCGAACCTTGGACAACACGGAGGACCTGGGGTGACGTCACCGTCATGTGATCAGTGCAGGGGGCATGGCTCAGTACTGGATTAAATAAGAGGTGGTAGCCTACGACCTCTTATCCAATCCAGTACTGAGCCACGCCCCCTGCACTGATCACATGACAGTGACTTCACCCTACCCTAGGTCCTTCACCCCGTGTTCCAAATGCCGTTATGGTCCGTGGTAGCGGAATCCATAACGGTAAGCTTGGATAACCCGAACCAGAACTTTGGAAGCCAAACTTAAAATAGAAGTTTGCACAACTCTACCAGCGAACCAGTGCATAAAAATGTGTGACTTTTTTGTTTCAACAATGATATATTCTGTAGAGGAAAGTGTTTGCCAAGTCAGAAAACCTCTAGAAGCTCCATCAAATAGAAAAATAATACAATGTATGCATTTATCATTTGTGAGTGACAGCTGTGAAGTCCAAACAGCAAAACACCACAGCTGTCGGAGGAGAGGGGCTGTGAAGGAGGTCACAGCAGAGATCAGAGTGCACTTCACAGTAAATCTCTACCTCCAAAGAACTTGCAGGAGCAGAATGTGGCAAAATAAAAGTTCTACTTCTGATAATAAAAGCTCCAGAAAAGGTATGTTTGTCGGGCTCTCCCCAGCTCCTATCTAGTGCTGTGAGCAGTTTATCATAGACAAAACTGCTGACAGAATCTCTTTAAAATTTCACTCTGGTTTCCACTTGTACTGGCCTCATCACCTCAACTCAACATATTGTTAAAAATGATGTCAGATCACATTACCATAGCAGTCAAAAGAGGATCCCAGAATCCCTGTTTCTTTTGAATGAAGTATAGAGCATTCTGTTAAAAAGCGTGTGTGGCCCTCTGTGTAACTAAACAGATCTGGTTTTCACCTTTTACCCTTGTACAAGAATCTGGACTCCACTACAGGGGAATTACTGTACCAGGCCGCTATCTCTTGAAGTAGTCTCTGTTCAGTGACAGCTGACCCAGGTGGGCCAACCAAGGATATAGGCCACAGCATGGTCAGATAAAAGGCCATGTTCAGGGCAGGCAAGGTTGGTTTAGGCCTCTTTCACACTAGCGTTTTAGCTTTCCGTCCTAGAGATCCGTCCTCGGGTCTCTAGGACGGAAAGCTACTGATCAGGATTATCCCCATGCATCCTGAATGGAGAGAAATCCGTTCAGGATGCATCAGGATGTCTTCCGTTCAGTATGTCAACGTTTTTTGGACGTTGACAAAAGCGCAGCATGCTGCGGATTTGTCTCCGTCCAAAAATCCGAAAGACATGCCGTAACGCCGGATCCGGAATTAATGCCCATTGAAGGGCATTAGTCCGGATCCGGCCTTTAGCTAAACGTCGTTTCCGCGCATCACCGGATCCGACGTTTAGCTTTTTGTCAATGGTTACTATGGCAGCCAGGACGCTAAAGTCCTGGTGGCCATAGTAAAGAGTAGGGGGAGCGGCGGAGCAGCATATTTACATTCCGTGCGGCTCCCGGGACGCTCCAGGATGACGTCAGGGCGCCCCAGTGCATAGATCACGTGATTGCATGGATCACGTGATCCATGCGCGCGGGGCGCTCTGACGTCATTCAGGAGCGCCCCGGGAGCCACACGGAATGTAGTATGCGCTCCCCCGCTCCCCACTGCTACTATGGCAACCAGGACGCTAGTAGCGTCCTGGCTGCCATAGTAACACTGAAAGCATTTTGAAGACTGATCAGTCTTCAAATGCTTTCAGTTCACTTGCGTTGTGCCGGATCCGGCGTGCATTCCGGCGACGGAAGTGCACGCCGGATCTTCACAACGCAAGTTAGAAAGAGGCCTTAATCTGGTAAAGAGACACTAAATCATGACAGGCAATTCAGAGTCAAAAAGGGAGTCAGGCAGAAGTCAGATCTGGCAGCAGAAGGTTAAGTCCAGTAAATTGGCATATTTCGAGAATGGGAAAACAGAACAGAAAGACAGTGCACCTCATGGGGACTAGCAATCTAGAGAATTTATTTCTCAAGCATCTTTCCATAGGGGAAGGTGTCATAAATAATCCAGGACACAAAGAAATTGGTGAATAATTAAAACACATGTGAGCTGGCCCTTTGGAAACCAACATGCTCCCTCTAGGTAGACAGGACTTCAGGCAGGAAGGTAGAGACCAAGCTGGCCTCATTTGAGTGGGGAGAACTCCAGCTGTGCAGAAGGAGGTAGAAGCCTATGGGTACAGACTGCAGATGCAGGTACTAAACTGTGTGTATTCTGGGGGCTGTGCCTGCTGAGAACAGAGAAACACCGGCAGACATGGACCATCATTACACAATGACAAGTAACCACTAATTTAACCTTATAGATTCATCATACAACTTATTTAAAGTGATTTTTTAAGTTAGTATTATATAATGTATTATGTATACAACAGCACATTCCTTTCAATTCCTGTCCTGTTGGCCAATCAACTGAGAAGGATGTACTGGTTAATAAATAGCACACACTCTTACTGCCCCCCAAAGGATGTTGGAGGATACTCACTCACATTTTTGTTAAATACACAATTGTTACAGGAATAAGTCTTGTAAGCGGATTCTGTTTCATTAAGGCTACCTTCACATCTGCATTTTCCTTTCCGGTTTTGAGATCCGGCCGAGGATCTCAAAATCGAAGGTTAATGCATCCGTTTGAATAATATAACCGGCTTCATCCGTTCATAATGGATCCAGTTGTATTATATCGAAAATGAACATGCCAGATCCAGCATCAAAAACCATTGTAAGTCCACGGGCATAAGATCTGTTTTTTTCGTGTCTGAAAAAAACGGAACTGACATCATTGACTTGCATGGTTTCAGCATGTTATGTTTACCATACCGCACACTCAAATGCTGCTGGCAGCGGTTTTGTGTCCTGCATGGGAACGCAACAAACTGGAACAGAATGCATTCTGGTGCACTCCATTCCAGTTGTCCCCATTGACAATGAATGGGGACAAAATTCAGGTGTTTTCCTCCGGTTTTGAGATCCTCTGCCGGATCTCAAAACCGGAAAGGAAAACGTAGATGTGAAAGTAGCCTTAGACATACTATCACTCTCCTTTTTTTAAACATAAATTTTTATTGAAGTTTTCCAGTCAACAATAAATAAAGCAGTACACAAAGATAATGTTCTTTCAGCCAAACAGAATTGAAAGAAAACAACCAATAAAACTGTGGTGACACAGGTATTTTGAACATTATGCTAGAAGACATAGTAACATAGTTTATAAGGCCAAAAAAAGACATCTGTCCATCTACTTAAGCCTGTTATCCTGCAAGTTGATCCAGAGGAAGGCAAATATAAACCCTGTGAGGTAGAAGCCAAATTTTCACACTTTAGGGGGAAAAAAATCCTTCCCGAATCAGGAAATCAGAATAACTTCCTAGATCAACGACCCATCTCTAGTAGCTATAGCCTGTAATATTATTACACTCCAGAAATACATCCAGTCCCCTCTTGAATTCCTTTATTATACTCAGCATCACCACCTCCTCAGGCAGAGAGTTCCATAGTCTCACTGCTCTTACCGTAAAGAATACTCTTCTATGTTTTGTGTACAAACCTTCTTTCCTCCAGACACAGAGGATGTCCCCTCGTCACAGTCACAGTCCTGGGGATAAATAGATGATGGGAGAGATCTCTGTACTGACCCCTGATATATTTATACATAGTTATTAGATCTCCCCTCAGTTGTCTTTTTTTTAACATGAATAACCCTAATTTTGATAATATTTCTGGGTACTGTAGTCCACTCATTCCAGTTATTACTTTAGTTGCCCTCCTATGAACCCTCTCCAGCTCTGCTATCTCTGCCTTGTTCACAGGAGCCCATTTGTAAAGTGTCAGAACTATGTTCTCATCACGGGCATCTGTGCCCCTTTTGATGCAACCCATTATCTTCTTGGCCTTGGCAGCAGCCACCTGACACTGGTTTCTACAGCTTAGTTTGCTGTTCACTAAAGTTCCTAGGTTCTTTTCCATGTCAGTGTTACCCAGCGTTTTACCATTTAGTATCTACTACATGGAGCAAAAAACAATAATAAATTACTAATAGGAGTTTATTATAAACCACCTAATATACCAGAGTCCACAGAAAATCCATTACTAAACGAGATAGACGAGGCGACAAATCATAATGAAGTCGTTATTATGGGGGACTTCAACTACCTAGATATAGACTGGGAAACTGAAAGCTGTACATCCCATAAAGTAAACAGGTTCTTGGCAATAGCCAAAGACAATTATCTTTCCCAACTGGTTCAGGACCCCACTAGAGGGACGGCCATACTGGACTTAGTATTAACCAATAGGCCTGACAGAACAACAGATGTGCAGGTTGGGGGACACCTAGGAAATAGTGATCATAAAGTAATAACCTTCAAATTATTTTTCAAACGAGAGTTTCTAAAGGGAGGAACAAAGATACCAAACTTCAAAAAAGCACAATTTAGCCAACTAAGCGAGGCCATAGTCCTAACTAACTGGGACAAAGTCCTCAAAAATAAAAATACAACCACAAAATGGGAGATTTTTAACCAGTCCCCGACCGCCGTACGCAGGATTGCGTCCTGCGGGCGGCCGGGATCTTCTGTTTGGACGCGCCGGGGCGTCATCTCGCGAGACGCGAGAGTTCCTGTGAACGCGCGCGCGCGCTCACAGTGAAGCGCGCTCGAGAGTTGGACTACAGCCTGCCAGCGATGATCAATCGCTGGCAGGCTGTAGATGCGATATAAATCGCATCAAACAGCTATATCAGACGCTGTTTTATGAACAGCGTCTGATATAGCTGCTACCTGGTCCTCTGGTGGTCCCATTTTCTGGGATCGACCACCAGAGGACCAGGTAACACAGTAAAAGTTGCACCAAACACTACACTTACCCCCCACCCCCTCACCTATTAACCCCTTGATCACCCCATCTAGACCCCTGATCACCCCCTGTCATTGATCACACCCCTTGTAAGGCTTTATTCAGACGTCCATATGTGTTTTGCGGATCCGTGGATTCACGGATCCGTGGATTCACGGATCCGCGGATCCGATCCGCAGATCCTCAAAACACGGACACCGGCAATGTGCTTTCCGCATTTTGCAGATCCGCACATTGCCAGAACTATATAGAAAATGCTTTTCTTGTCCGCAATTGCGGACAAGAATAGGACATGTTCTATATTTTTGCGGAACGGAAGTGCAGACTCGAAGCGCGGATCCGTAATTCGATCCGAGCGGGACAAAGTCTGTCCCCATAGAATGAATGGGTCCGCAATTCCGCTCCGCAAACAGAATTTCTCGGACGTGTGAATGGGGCATAAGGGTCCCTTATCACCGCCAGTTAGTTAGCTACTTGTTAGGTAGCTAGCGCCCAGCCCACCGCACCGCAGTCACTGATTTGGCAGAGATTTTTCATCCACATTGATCGATGCGAATGAAAAAATCTGTGCCGTTCATTTTTTTTTTTTTCAGCGCAGAGGCTGAACGGAAAAAATCTCATTACCCGTATGCTCAATATACGGAGAATCGCAGAAACTCCTAATGCTGGCCATACGTGTAATGATTAGTGGAGACCCTCAAATGCCAGGGCAGTACAAAAACCCCACATGTGACCCCATTTTAGAAAGAAGACACCCCAAGGTATTCTGTGAGGGGTATGGCGAGTTCATGGAAAATTTTATTTTTGTCACAAGTTAGTGGAATATGAGACTGTAAAAAAAAAAAAAAAAACAATTTCCGCTAACTTGTGCCAAATTTTTTTTCTGTGAACTCGCCATGCCCTCACGGATTACCTTGGGGTGTCTTTCCACAATGGGGTCACATGTGGGTATTTATACTGCCCTGGCATTTTAGGGGTGCTAAAGCGTGAGAATCCAAATGCGTAAAAATGGCCTGTGAAATCCTAAAGGTACTCATTGGTTTTAGGGTCCTTTGCGCATCTTGGCTGCAAAAAGTCACTCATGTGGTATCGCCGTATCAGGAGAAGTAGGGCAATGTGTTTGGGGTGTATTTTACATATACCATATTGGGTGTGAGAAATATCGCTGTAAACGACAACTTTTACATTTTTTATTCAAAGTTGTCAATATACAGAGATATTTCTCTCACCCAGCATGGGTATATGTAAAAATACACCCCAAAACACATCGCCCTACTTCTCCTGAGTACGGCGATACCACATGTGTGACACTTTTTGCAGGCAAGATGCGCAAAGGGGCCCAAATTCCAATGAGTACCTTTAGGAGGGCATTTTTACGCATTTTTCTTCTCACGCTTTAGGGCCCCTAAAATGCCAGGGCAGTATAAATACCCCACATGTGACCCCATTTTGGAAAGAAGACACCCCAAGGTATTCTGCTGAGGGGCATGGTGAGTCCACAGAATTTTTATTTTTTGTCACAAGTCAGCGGAAATTTTATGATTTTATTTTGTTATTTTGTTAATACAAAGTCTAATATTCCACTAACTTGTGCCAAAAATAAAATTTTTCATGAACTCGCCATGCCCCTCACGGAATACCTTGGGGTGTCTTCTTTCCAAAATGGGGTCACATGTGGGGTATTTATGCTGCCCTGGCATTTTAGGGGCCCCTAAAGCGTGAGAAGAATCCAAATGCGTAAAAATGGCCTCTGAAATCCTAAAGGTACTCATTGGTTTAGGGCCTTTGCGCATCTTGGCTGCAAAAGTGACACATGTGGTATCGCCGTACTCAGGAGAAGTAGGGCAATGTGCTTTGGGGTGTATTTTACATATACCCATACTTGGTGTGAGAAATATCGCTGTAAACGACAACTTTTAACATTTTATATTCAAAGTTGTCAATATACAGAGATATTTCTCTCACCCAGCATGGGTATATGTAAAAATACACCCTAAAACACATCGCCCTACTTCTCCTGAGTACGGCGATACCACATGTGTGACACTTTTTGCAGGCAAGATGCGCAAAGGGCCCAAATTCCAATGAGTACCTTTAGGAGGGCATTTTTACGCATTTTCTTCTCACGCTTTAGGGCCCCTAAAATGCCAGGGCAGTATAAATACCCCACATGTGACCCCATTTTGGAAAGAAGACACCCCAAGGTATTCTGTGAGGGGCATGGTGAGTCCACAGAATTTTTATTTTTTGGCACAAGTCAGCGGAAATTGTTTTATTTTATTTTTTTATTTTGTTTTTACAAAGTCTCATATTCCACTAACTTGTGACAAAAATAAAATTTTACATGAACTCACCATACCCCTCACAGAATACCTTGGGGTGTCTTCTTCCAAAATGGGGTCACATGTGGGGTATTTATGCTGTCCTGGCATTTTAGGGGCCCCTAAAGGGTGAGAAGAAGTCTGGAATCCAAATGCGTAAAAATGCCCTGTGAAATCCTAAAGGTACTCATTGGTTTAGGGCCCTTTAGCACCCAGGCTGCAAAAAGTGGCACACATGGTATCGCCGACTCAGGAGAAGTAGGGCAATGTGCTTTGGGGTGTATTTTTATATATACCCATACTTTGTGTGAAAAATATCTCTGTAAACGACAACTTTTAAAAATTTATATACAAAGTTGACAATTTACAGAGATATTTCTCTCACCCAACATGGGTATATGTAAAAATACACCCCAAAACACATTGCCCTACTTCTCCTGAGTACGGCGATACCACATAAGTGCCGCTTTTTGCAGCCTGGGCGCAAAGGGGCCCAAATTCCAACGAGTACCTTTAGGTTTTACATGGCGGCTCACAATTTAGCCCCGCCCAAAATGCCAGAACAGTAAACACACCCCACAAATGACTCCATTTCGAAAGTAGACACCCCAAGGTATTCACTGAGGGGCATAGTGAGTCCGTCTGAGATTTTTTTTTTTTTTGCCAGAAGTTATCAGAAATTGAAACTTTTTTTTTTTCTCAGAAAGTGTCAATTTCCGCTAACTTGTGAAAAAAATGAAATGATACATGAACTCACCAAGCCACTCCGCGAATACTTTGGGGTGTCTTCTTCTAAAATGGTGTCATTTGGGGATATTCATACTATCCTGACATTCTAGCACCTGAAGAAACATG
The DNA here is from genome assembly GCA_033119425.1 of Bufotes viridis. Classification (NCBI taxonomy): domain Eukaryota; kingdom Metazoa; phylum Chordata; class Amphibia; order Anura; family Bufonidae; genus Bufotes; species Bufotes viridis. The sequence goes on along the minus strand of CM065592.1, from coordinate 143,324,625 downwards.
ACAGGTGCTCAGAAAGTCAGAGCTGCTTCAAAATGCCGAAATTCACTTTTTTGCACCATAGTTTGTAAACGCTATAACTTTTACCCAAACCAATAAATATACACTTATTGGATTTTTTTATCAAAGACATGTAGAACAATAAATTTAGAGAAAAATTTATATAGAAATGTAGTTTTTTTGAAAAATTTTACAACAGAAAGTGAAAAATTTCATTTTTTTGCAAAAATTTCAGTAATTTTTGATTAATAGCAAAAAAAGTAAAAATGTCAGCAGCAATGAAATACCACCAAATGAAAGCTCTATTAGTGAGAAGAAAAGGAGGTAAAATTCATTTGGGTGGTAAGTTGTATGACGGAGCAATAAACGGTGAAAGTAGTGTAGTGCGGAATTGTAAAAAGTGGCCTGGTCATTAAGGGTGTTTAAGCTAGGGGGGCTGAAGTGGTTAAAAGCATTGTAACATCTAATTGTGAGAGGTACATACCTTATAGGAATAAACGGTTAAGGAACAATAAGAAGCCAATGTGGATAAATAGAACCGTAAAGAAAGCAATAAATGACAAAAATAAAGCATATAAATCACTAAAACAGGAGGGGAGCCAGGAAGCACTGATAAACTATAAGGAAAAAAATAGAATATGTAACCACCTAATAAAAATTGCCAAATTAGAGACCGAGAAACTAATTGCCAAAGAGAGTAAAACTAACTCTAAAATGTTCTTCAATTAAATAAATGGTAAAAAATATAAATCTGAAGGAGTCTGCCCTCTACATAGCAATGAGGGGGGTGTTGCAGAGAGCGACGAGGATAAAGCAAAACTATTAAATATTTTTTTTCTCCACTATATTCACTGAGGAAAATAAACTGTCAGATGAAATGCAGAATGTAAAGGATTGGCGCATAGCAAATGTGGTGCAAATATTCAAAAAGGGTCCAAAAACAGAGCCTGGAAATTATAGGCCGGTAAGTTTAACATCTGTTGTTGGTAAACTGTTTGAAGGGTTTCTAAGAGATGCTATCTTGGAGTATCTCAATGAAAATAAGCAAATAACACCATATCAGCATGCCTTAATGAGGGATCGGTCATGCCAAACGAATTTAATCAGTTTCTATGAGGCGGTAAGTTCTGGACTTGATAGCGGCGAATCAATGGATGTCGTATATCTGGACTTCTCCAAAGCATTTGACACTGTACCTCATAAAAGGTTAGTATATAAAATGAGGATGTTCGGACTGGGAGAAAATGTCTGTAAGTGGGTAAGTAACTGGATGAGTGACAGAAAATAGAGGGTGGTTATCAATGGTACACACTCAGATTGGGTCATTGTCACTAGTGGGGTACCTCAGGGGTCAGTATTGGGCCCTATTCTCTTCAATACATTTATTAATGATCTTGTAGAAGGCTTGCACAGTAAAATTCAATTTTTGCAGATGACCCTAAACTGTGTAAAGTAATTAACACTGAAGAGGACAGTTTTCTGCTACAGAGGAAACTGGATAGATTGGAGGCTTGGGCAGAGAAATGGCAGATGAGGTTTAACACTGACAAATGTAAAGTTATGCACATGGGAAGGAATAATGCAAGTCACCCGTACATACTAAATGGTAAAACACTCGGTAACACTGACATGCAGTGTCGGACTGGGGTACCTAAGGCCCACCAGTAAAATTTGTTTTTGGGGGCCCACCGTACAGATACATTTTAATATAATAAATAATTTAACAAGTTTTTTATATGAACATAGGCTGGTTGAGGTGCTGTACATTGAATATATGTATGTAGTGCAGTAAATCTAATGTGTTATGAGCTACTTGTGCAGGGGGTGGGAGACTAGGGGCCCAACTTGCTCAGAGGCCCACCGGGGGATTCCCCTGTACCCCTGTGGGCCAGTTCGACCCTGTTGACATGGAAAAGGATCTAGTAATTTTAATAAACAGCAAACTAAGTTGTAAAAACCAGTGTCAGGCAGCTACTGCAAAGGCCAATAAGTTAATGGGTTGCATCAAAAGGGGCATAGATGTCAGTGATAAGAACATAGTCCTACCACTTTACAAATCACTAGTCAGACCACACATGGAATACTGTGTACAGTTCTGGGCTCCTGTGAACAAGGCAGAGATAGCAGAGCTGGAGAGGGTTCAGAGGAGGGCAACTAAAGTAATAACTGGAATGGGGCAACTACAGTACCCTGAAATGTTATTAAAATTAGGGTTATTCACCTTAGAAAAAAGACGACTGAGGGGAGATCTCATATCTATGTATAAATATATCAGGGGTCAGTACAGAGATCTCTCCCATCATCTGTTTATCCCCAGAACTGTGACTGTGACGAGGGGAAATCCTCTGCGTCTGGAGTAAAGAAGGTTTGTACACAAACATAGAAAAGGATTCTTTACTGTAAGAGCAGTGAGACTATGGAACTCTCTGCCTGAGGAGGTGGTGATGCTGAGTATAATAAAGGAATTCAAGAGGGGCCTGGATGTATTTCTGGAGTGTAATAATATTACAGGCTATAGCTACTAGAGATGGGTCGTTGATCCAGGGAGTTATTCTGATTGCCTGATTGGAGTCGGGAAGGAATTTTTTCTCCTTAAGTGGGGAAAATTCGCTTCTGCCTCACAGGGGTCTTTTGCCTTCCTCTGGATCAACTTGTAGGAAACAGGCCGAACTGGATGGACAAATGTCTTTTTTCGGACTTGTATACTATGTTACTATGTTACTGGTGACTTGCATTATTCCTTACATTTGTCAGTGTTAAACCTCATCTGCCACTTATATGCCCAAGCCTCAAATCTATCCAGAACCATCTGCAGCCGTATACTGTCATCTTCAATGTTAATTACTTTACACAGTTTAGTGTCATCTGCAAAAATTGATATTTTACTGTGCAAGCCTTCTACAAGACCATTAATAAATATATTGAAGAGAATAGGGCCCAATACTGACCCCTGTGGTGCCCCACTAGTGACAGTGACCCAATCTGAGTGTGTACCATTAATAACCACCCTCTATTTTCTATCACTGAGCCACTTACCCACATACACACATTTTTTCCCAGTCCAAGCATTCTCATTTTATATACTAACCTTTTTATGTGGTACAGTGTCAAATGCTTTGGAGAAGTCCAGATATATGACATCCATTGATTCGCAACAGTCAAGTCTAGAACTTACCTCCTCACAGAAACTGATTAAATTAGTTTGACATGACCGATCCCTCATGAAGCCATGCTGATATTGTGTTATTTGCTTATTTTTATCGAGGTACTCCAAGATAGCATCTCTTAGAAAACCTTCAAACAGTTTACCCACGACAGATGTTAAACTTATAGGCCTATATTTTCCGGGCTCTCTTTTTGGACCCTTTTTTAATATTGGCACTACATTTGCTAGGCGCCAATCCTATGGAACACTCCCTGTCAGTATAGAGTCCTTAAATATCAGAAATAAGGGTCTGGCTATGACATTACTTAATTCTCTTAGGATACGGGTGTGTATACCATCTGGTCCTGGCAATTTGTCCATTTTAATCTTTTTAAGACGCCGCTGTACTTCTTCCTGTGTCAGACAGGGCACTTTTAATGGGGAATTTACTTTTACATTCTGCATTTCATCTGACAGTTGATTTTCCTCAGTGAATACAGTGGGGAAAAAAATATTTAATAGCTTTGCTTTCTCTTCGTCGCTCTCAGCAACTCCCCCCTCGTTACTCTGTAAAGGGCCCACACCTTCGGATTTATACTCTTTTACCATTTATACAATTAAAGAACATTTTAGAGTTAGTTTTTACTCTCTTTGGTAATTAATCTCTCACACTCTAGTTTGGTTGCTTTTATTTGTCTTTTATATATTCTATTTTTTACTTATAGTTTCTCAATGCTTCCTCGCTACCCTCTTGATTTAGTGATTTAAATGCTTTCTTTTTGTCATTTATTGCTTTCTTTACATTTCTATTTATCCACATAAAAACCCCTCCCCCTCTCCAGTTCACCAGTTTTATTAGTCAGGCTTCTGGCGTTAGTGTACATACAATTGAGAGGTTTATGTATATTTTTTACCCTACACCTTGTCTTCTGAACTGTTTTAGTCCCTCCTTCCATTTCTCCCCCAGTTCCATTACATTGACCCAGTTCTCTTTCTGCACTATCTTCCCCTCCTATAACATAATTTCCCTCCCCCAGTCCCTAGTTTAAACACTCCACCAACCTTCTACAGCAAAATGTAAAGGAACTGCGGCACTTCAATGATTCCAATTCTTCAATGCTTTATTGACACCGAAATCACAGCAACGTAAACAAAGTACCACATGATTGGTTAATTCAATTCATTACATGATTGGACAGTGAACCCTTCAATCAAACATAGATCCCTTCTTAACCCCTTAACTCTCGTCTGCAAAGCATAATTCCATTATAAAAACTGACTCCTAACTATACACACGGCTGCCGGGTACTCTCACGGACCTTTTTAACTTATTACTACATAACGCCATCTCGCGGGATCACGAGTGGACTTCCTAAGTATCATGTGACCAGTCCCATTTCGCGGTCAGATGAACGATCAGCTTCATTTATTCTAAGATACTTCGCTCCTACTCTCGCTAGGCTCCATGTGACTTATCACATGGTATAGTCTCATGACCGCTTCCTTCATTTTCTTTATAATATCGCGAGAGACCCCGAGCGTACCCTGACTGGTGACATGTTTACATGGGTTTTTAACTCTTTCTGTGCTGTAGCTGCGCAAGGATAGTTCTATTGTATTAATTATAATGAATCCTTAGAGGCAATGCATCAATTCCTATAACTTATAGCTTATTATTAACAAAGAGGGGCTGCTGCCTCAACCGCCGATCGGGTATCACCCCAGGTTAGGACAAGGACACATACTTAGTACACTTTAATAGTCTTTTTAAATGTATGATTTTAACGTCCATATGCTAGGGGGGACTCTGGCACACTCCAAGGGTTACAAACATGCTTATCGGGCACATACCAATACTCAGTCGGGTAATCTAACAATTTTTAATTATAATTACGTTGGGCCTAACGTTCACCTTTCGGACACCGTGTCATTCGGCTCACATTATTCGTTGAAGTCTACCCCCCTACCACCATATAGGAGGGAGAGAACAGCTACACCACCCACATTGCATAAAGACCCACCTATTTCCAATACCCTCATTCATCCACTTTTACTACTTCTTCTTTTATCCCTATCCCCCCTCACATATATTTACAAAAAGGGTTTTAGTATAACAATCCATCTGGTCCACAGTAATGTGTCCATAGTCCCACCATGGAGGACCCAACCAGAAGTCAGGCAACTTACCCTCTTATTATTTAAAGAACTGTATTCCAATCATTGTTGACTATATGGTGCATGCCTCAAAATAGAAATTCAGCACATAATTCTTTTAGTCCATGGTAAGTTTCCTCAGCCAATGCATAGAGTCACCTATACAGAGTAGAAAAGAAAGAGGTAAGTCAACCCTGTTAAAAACAATCTCGGCATAATGCCGGCCACAAAACTTCAATCACTTTACATAAAACTCAGAACTGTTAGGTTAAAAGAGGGAGCCCACCTTAAATTCTTCAATTTAAGCCCTTTGGTTACATAGTATCTAACTCAAATATCCATCTCAACTCTTTCCTCTTAAATAGTTTCTTCCTGTTACCTCCTCTCCTCTCTGAGTTGAGACACCATCAATAATTCTAAACCTTAGTTGTGAAATATTGTGTCTATTCTTCACAAAATGTTCAGGTACCGGTAATTCAACCTCTCCCTTCCTCTCTTGTCCCAGTTTTTTTGCCATCCATTTTGCGAATCGTGTACCTATGCTGATTTATTCTATTCCTGCAGCGCTGTGTGGTCTCCCTACATAGAGGAGACCACACGGCCCGGGCACTACAGGACATAAATTACATATTCAGAGGTTCATGTGTAATGGTCACGGATTTTGTATTCTTTACCCGTTTTAGGGTGGCTGAAAGTGTCTCCCTTGATTAACTTGCCGCAATTGCAGCAACCCAAACAGGGATAACATCCCTTTCTCCCTTTCCTTTGTTCTTTTCCTATCAAATCTTCCCTTGTCAAATCATCACCCAGATTCTTGGGCCTTCTATAGGACATTAAAGGTGGCGACTGAAACTCCACAATGTTAGGAAACGTCTGTGAAATAACATTCCAGTTACATCTCAGTATTGCTGAAATGTTACCACTCTTCCCAAAATACGTAAATACAAATGGTATTCTTTTAATTTGTTCTCTTATTTCCTTGCCCATCGGTCCTCTACTGCGTTCTCATCTGACACTATTCTCCTAGTCCTCAATAATTGGCTAAAAGGGAGAGACTCCACCATGTTTCTTGGATGTGCACTGTCAAATTTTAGCAAATTATTATGGTCCGTTGATTTAACAAACAGGCCCGTTTCTAATTTGCCATTTCTGATGTACACCGAAGTGTCCAGAGACTACACTGCCTCTTTGGAGTACAGCTTCATAAATTTCAGTTGTGTATGCATCTGATTTATGTGATTATGGAAAACCTGTAAATCCTCTTCTGTTCCTTTCCAGACCAAGAAGATATCATCAATATACCTCATCCACCATTCCTCCAGGCCAGACATGCATATGTTTGCATAAGTCGGGACCACATTGGACCCCATTGCGGTGCCCCGACACTGTACATAGAAACTATCTTCAAACAAAAAATAATTACATATGAGTACGATTTCTAATAATGACATCAAAAACTCTTTAGTCTCCTCTACAAAATTTAGATTTTTCTAGGGCCCATTTCACTGCCTCTAGACCCAACTCATGATCTATACTAGTATAGAGGCTGGTGACATCAAAAGATACCAACCAGTTTCCTCCATCAAATTCAATGTCATTTAGTCTAAGTAAAAAATCTGTTGTACCTCGTACAAACGACGCTGTGTTAATGGCAAAGCTTCTTAGTACCTTGTCTAGGAAAGTGACAACTTTGAAAACACTGAGTCTATGCCCGATACTATTGGGTGCCCTAGGGGATTCCTTAAATCCTTATGTATTTTAGGAAAGGTATACAGCACAGGAGTAACCAGATCTTGCGGTATAAGATACGTATGTAATTTTTCATCAATTAAATCTCCTGCATATCTATCAATAATTTCATTTTACGCATAATCTCTAATTTTGGGTCCCTATCCAGGAGTCTATATATTTCTTGATCTTGTACTTGATCTTGTACTTGTTTCTGGATTTCTAATCTATACTTCCCTCTATCCATCACTACGGTGGCTCCTCCCTTGTCTGCCTTTTTAATCATCAATTCTTTGTTATCTTTCAGTGTGGATAATGCTTTTTTATCTCCCCTGGTCAGGTTGGAGTCATGGGCGGGTCCAGGTATCTTCCTGAGTCCGCCCATCTCCGACCAGACCAAGGAGACAAAAGTATCTATAGCTTTGTTGCTAATAGGGGGTTGAAAATCACTTTTTATGTATAACCCTAGACTGTTCAAAGTTAACATATGTCCTTGTGTTCTCCTCATAGTGTCCACTAATGAATCACATTCATTAAAATATGCTCTTAACCTAATTCTCCTGAAAAAATTATGCAAGTGTATCTCCATCTGAAACCAATCTACATTTGTCGTCTGGGCAGAATGAGAGTCCTTTATTAAGGAGGGACATCTCCTCCTTCGTTAGTTCATGAGAGGAGATATTTACCACCAGTGATGTTTCCGTATCCAGTCCCTGTGCTGTAATTATTTAATCTCCGGTCGAACTGTCAACTGTTTGTTCCCTATCGGGGGTTTCTTCGAACATGTTACTCTCACTTGTTCTTCTCCTTTGTTCTTGGCGTCTGTGGTGCCTCCTTTCGCCCCTCCTTGTCTCCTTCATTCTGTTCCTCCTAAAAAATCTTACTCCTCACTCTGTTCCCCAGAGGATTCAGTGTCCGTTAAATTAATTCACCGTCCTTTCACTCTTTGTAATTTATTACATCTCATATTTTTACTGTTCTTGTCCATATGTCAGGGTGATCTTATATATATCCCCTTGATGTAGTCATTTTGGTCTCTATTCCACTTTTGTCTTTTAGTAACTTATATCATCTCTCGATATTTAGTAAATTCCACCATCATTTGTTCTTTTAATTTCGTAAACTCCTGCCCACTCATCATGGCCTGAAGTTGTACTTCATATTCTGTTATTCTACTTTGTAGTTCAATCAGATCTTTTTATAGGTATTTGATGTATAAGAGCATCATATCCATAGATAATCTGTTGGCCAAGAAGTCCACATTATTCGGAAAAAGAATTGGTCTGAGATGTGTCCTTAACCCTCTCGGGATCCGCTCTGCCTTATAATATTCTCACAGCGTGGAGAGGTGTAACCCGGTATTTGTAAATTGTTTATTTACATTCTCCCATTTTCTTTTTATATATTCAATTTTAGGCTTATTCAGGAAGGCTCCCTCCTCTCCATCCCCTCTCAGTATCTGCATTATTTGTTCAGCTGTATACAACAAACTTTTTGGTGTATCCATTTTCTGAATGCCACTTTCCCACTGCATTGTTAAAAAACTTTAATGCACTAACATGTGTGCAAGTCCTCAGGCCAATATAACAGTCTTATCTCATTGGGACAGCACTACTAACTGTATAGAATCAGTCAGTCCAATGTGTGGCGGTGCCTGCAGTATTGGACTGACTGATTCTATACAGTAAGTGGTGCTGTCCCAACGAGATAAGACCACCAACCTTCTAGCCATCTTCTCCCCCAAAACAGCTGCCCCTTCCCCATTTAGGTGCAGCCCATCCGTACGATAGAGCCTGTAGCCGACAGGGAAGTCGGCAAAGTTCTCCAGGAAGCCAAACCCCTCCTTCCTACACCAGTTCTTGAGCCACTTGTTTACCTCCCTAATCTCCCGCTGCCTTTCTTGTGTGGCTCGTGGTACAGGTAGTATTTTGGAAAACACTACATTTGAGGTCCTTGCCCTAAGCATGTGACCTAAAATAATTTTTAAAATAATTTTTAAGGACGCTCCACCTACCTCTAACTTTGTCATTTTTTTCCGATATTGACCATGACTGCTGGATCTTCTCCAGCCCCTCCCAGTAATCTGTCAACCTGATCCGTCATGTGTCGAAGTCGAGCACCAGGAAGACAACCCACTGTTCGATGATCCCAGTCTTTGTGACATACTATCATTTTCTAGAGAAAATAAAACATAGCAAAAAATCAAGCAATAAAAAAGTCAAGGTCGGTTATTTTCTGCTTTTAATGTAATGCAAAAGCATACTTAAGAGCTCAGTTCTGCTTCTGTAATGTCAGAAGCATTGCAGCCAGCCAGCTTGGTAAACTTGCCATGTATGATATGAAAACATCTTTCCTGAATAGAAGAGACAAAGCATGAGTCAAAATATTCGACTTTTGGCGGAAAGACATCAGACTTGTCAGATCAACTAAGTGTAACTTTCATTTACAGGGAAGTGTGACACTGGCATATTTGTCTTGCTATGTTCTATTCATGTTTTCGTTATACTAGTTCATTTCTTTTTGTCAATAGGCATGTGCTGCTTGACTTGCAACACAAAATCAATCAAAATTTTTCTAAACTGTAGTCATTGGAGAGCCAATTCCTAGAGCCAGCTTTCAAATAGCCAACCATCAAAAAGTTCAGTGTGCTAATATATTTATGCTGTGTACATCATAACCTAATAAGGGCTATGCACATTAGATGTAGAGATTGAAAGCCATGTATTGATACTGTGAGCAATACATTTTATAACATGTTGCATGTTTGTTTTATACTAAATTTATTGGATACTAATTTTCTGTGTGCATTTTCGATGTGCACCATTGATCTTACTAGTTCCTTAGCTAAATTATTAATATTGACCCTGCTTAGCTTAAAGGGGTTCACCAGGCTACATATATTGATTATCTAATCCTCCTCTATATCCTGCTCTATAACATGCTGCCTGAAACTCAAACACCATGTTCAACATGACTGTTCCCATTAAGCACGCTTGGGTGACCAGCCCTTAACAGGAGATATTAGTGTGTCCATTGGCCCTTTATAAGAGCTGGAGAAAGCTTGTGCCCCCTACAAGCAGCGAGAGGTAGTGCTAGCAAGAAGAAGTCCGCAGCCTGAAGAGCAAGGAAGTTACTCCAGTTACCAGGTCTTCTGAGAAGGAAGAGAAGAAGATTGGAGGGTCTGAGTCGCTAGAAGAACAGAGTAGGGGATCAAGGGAGCCAAGCAGCAGCGATGACCACAAAAGATAGTGTATTGGTAGCGGACATCGGCTACCACTATATCAGAAACCTCCCTTACTCTTCTTTGGTCCAGACAGCTACAATTTTTTATTTTTCTTCAAAAGAACAGACGCCAAAGATCTTTTTATCTTGTCCAAAATCTTTCCAATTCATCAGAAAGAAGGTTTTACCTCTGAATTTATTCATGTCCAGAATATTCTTGACTTCATACTCATTCTCTGTGCAACAGGAGGAGGAGCATGAACCAAATACCAAAAGTAATAGTTGAATGCAACTGGCTTGAATAGGGAAACATGAAAAGAATTATGGATGTGTAGAGATGAAGGAAGAAGTAACTTGTAAATGGCCAGATTCAACTGTCACAAAACCTAAAAAGAACAAATGAAATAGGCTGCCAAATTGTGCCGGGGTACTTTGACATTTTTGAAGAGAAGCCAAGCCTTGTCACCAGGAGGTAACACTGTACATAGTCAGGACACGTGTTGTGTGGTGCCAGTGCACGACAACGGTTAAGGGCTATGAACACCTTTGGGGGCAATTTTTTTTTATTATTGCTTCGTACGCATTTTAGGCTAAACTTTTTTTGTAATTTTATTTTTTTGCAATTGATCTTTATTACCCATCTTCAGAAGTTTTTGGGATATAGGAGTTAAATTTCAGTCTATCTGCCCACTTAAGAGACCAGAAAGTATTTTCTGCTTCAGGTGTCAACTCCTTGGCATTCACTCCCTTCCAAGTCAGAGCAGAAATTGGGACAGTAAGAGTGAACAAGTACAGTATAAACTGCTAGTAATAATTGTCGAAATCCAGGAACCACTGATTAGCCTGCAGGCCTGTAGAAAGGGGCTACTCTAAAATTTCTTAGTCAGCTTCTCTGGATTTATCTTGAATTCCGCAAACAGAGATTATGTAAACAAGGAAAGACAAAGATGACTTTTTGGTTATGCACTTCTCTGACTACATGGTACAAGCATGCCTCCACTTAAAAGTTAAGTCAGTTGAGAAGACCAAAATGTCATCCGGTTAGACCACTATGCAGACATAGAGGGGATCACAAAACACATAATTCTCCTAGAAAACCACAAGGGTATTACAAACGGCATGAAAAGACATTCATAATGCCCATCTCTGGTGTTGAATGTCATCTTACACTCATTGCCCTCACATATTCAAATCAATTTGTAAGCCCCCAGAAGTCTAACTTTGTGAAGACCCTGGCTCCACAAATCTACCAAAATAGTTCAGTGATCAGCGGAAAAGGATACTTATTCTTCTCTGTGAATTTATTCAAATCCCAATAGTCCATGCAGGGTCACAAGGAGCCATCCGTCTTCTTCGCAAAGAAGATTCTGGTCCTAGCAGGGGAGGAGGACTTCCTAATAAATCCTCTTGCAAGATTCTCCCTTATATAGTCAGATATGGTCTAGAGTCTAGGCAAGGACAACAGGCAGACTCATGGCACCATCCGGAGCTAGGTGGGACAGTCACAGGGTCAATACAGAGGCAAAAGCTCTGCAACCTCTTTTTCAAAGATGTTCACATAACTAGCATAGGCTGATGGCACTGTAGGCCCTGTGGATTCTGGGGAACCTGTCCAGTCCTGGCTGGTTGCATGAAAGTCAGGCAGCATGAGTAACAGTCTGATTTCCAGCACAAAATCTGCATGAGATCCAATCGATAACAGCACATATAGAAGGAGCCATGGCAGTCTCTGTAGGAGGGGGCACGTTGAAACAGGCAGGACATTGACTGAAGTCTCATAGTGTAAAACTTCCAATTGAAGATCCATGGTTATAGGCTCGGTGAGCCTATAACCTCTGGTAGTCACTCCACCGAGGGGCATCACCACCCATCTCTGGTTTGTATCTTATATAGTGCCTTTAACACCAGTCAGTATAGCCCATCGTGATTAGCTGAGGCTAACAGAAATGCAGTAGGAGCAAGCCCATAAGCAAGGGCACCACAAGGGGTCAGGTGATCCTCCAATTTCCCTGCTATGATGTTTTGTGCTGAAATTGTCTGAAATGAACCTCAAAAGATACATATTCACTAAAATGTTAATTTTATTTTGGGAAATTTGTAACAAATTCAAAAACGTTTTAAATCAATTCAGTCATCTATTACCAGCAGTAAACTCTGTGCTACAGCATCCTATAGGAAAAATTTGAATGCAAAACATTTCATACTTCTATTTGACCCCAGATTAAGGATTGAGTGAAATGGGTTTTACTTTTTTATTATTTTCTTGCGTACTGCTTTCAAAGTTTTCAGAGAACAAACATTCAATTTATCCCCATTCTCAGAAAAACTGTAAGTGTAAGATGACACAAATAATGTCTTAATCATACAAACAATTGTCTTAATGAGTGCTTATGATAGATAACTGTATATCTGAATACAGCAATCAAGCTCTTTCTCCTCTCCATTGCAACCAAAATAACAGAGGTTTGCAATTTTCCTTTACACCTGAAATCAGTGAAATTGTTGCAATGCTTCTTCAGTGAAGACACAAGTTTTTACTTCTGGTTTACAGGTGCCTTATGTAGATGAAGTACTCGAAAGTAGGGTATTGCAAAGTTGCTTTTGTTATTTAATGCTTTTTAATGTTATCTTATGCATTGTATTACCTTTATAGCTCTGTATGCAGTGGCATAGCGCTGTGCTCCCCAATATTATACTGCAGAAACAGATAAACCCCCTGAAAATACTAGTTCCATGTAGATAGTGCCCTTCAATAATTATTGGCACACACTGCGCCCCGCAAATAGTGCCCCTGAGACTAATAGTGTAAATATAATGTCCCCCCAAAATTATTTTGGTAAGCTGATACTGTGCCAAGGTGTCTTCACAGTAATAGTGCTCCCGAAAGTCCCACCAGGGGCGGACTGAGAACCCTCAGGGCCCCCGGGCAAAATAAATCAAGGGCCCCCTTCCAGGCCCCACCTATGCCCTACCTCAAGCCACGCCCATGTTACACCTCCAGCCACACCTATATCCCGCCTCCACTACCTGGTCACACCGCCATCGTTATGCCTCTAATCCCATCACTACAGAAATACAGGGCACTTACCTATTACGTCCAGTGACGTCTTCTTTGATGTAGATGTTTTCTGTCCTCGTCTTCTCCTTTCAGACCTTCAGGCCAGACCGCCATGTTGTCGCCATTTTCCATCTCTGCAGTTTAACAAAAAAAAAATCTTAGTTTACTACTTTTCCATCATCCTCCCATCTTCTGGACAAATCATCCTACTACCCCCAATACTGTGCCGCTGTGCTCCCCAATACTACACTGCAGAAACAGATAATACCCCTGGTAATACTAGTACCACACAGAGCCCCCCATATAAAATACACATTCTTTGTGGCCTCAGTAGAAGCCCTCATAGTGCCCGATAATAATGTGCCAGTAACAAGTGCCTCTCCATGCCACCACATGTGCCAGTAATAAGTGCCTCTCCCCCATGTGCCAGTAGCCCCCCCTTATTATGTGCCAGTAGCCCTCCCCCTTTTGCGCCAGTAGCCGTCCCTCCTTATGTGCCAGTAGCCGTCCCTCCTTATGTGCCAGTAGCCGTTCCCCCTTATGTGCCAGTAGCTGTCCCCCCTTATGTGCCAGTAGCCGTCCCCCTTATGTGCCAGTAGCCGTCCCCCCTTATGTGCCAGTAGCCGTCCCTCTTATGTGCCAGTAGCCGTCCCCTTATGTGCCAGTAGCCGTCCCCTTATGTGCCAGTAGCCGTCCCCCTTATGTGCCAGTAGCCATCCCCCTTATGTGCCAGTAGCCGTCCCCCTTATGTGCCAGTAGCCGCCCCCTTATGTGCCAGTAGCCGCCCCTTATGTGCCAGTAGCCGTCCCCTTATGTGCCAGTAGCCGTCCCCTTATGTGCCAGTAGCCGTCCCCCTTATGTGCCAGTAGCCGTCCCCCTTATGTGCCAGTAGCCATCCCTCCTTATGTGCCAGTAGCCGTCCCTCCTTATGTGCCAGTAGCCGTCCCTCCTTATGTGCCAGTAGCCTCCCCTTATGTGCCAGTAGTCCCCGCTTTTGTGCCACTAGCCGCCCCTTATGTGCCAGTAGCCCCCTTATGTGCCAGTAGCCCCCTTATGTGCCAGTAGCCCCCTTATGTGCCAGTAGCCCCCTCACGTGCCATTAGTCCCCCTCATGTGCCATTAGTCCCCCCTAACATGCCATTAGTCCCCCCTCACGTGCCAGTAGCAGCCCCCTTAAGTGCCATTAGTCCCCCTTAAGTGCCAGTAGCCACAAGAAAAAAAAAAAAGAACACTTATACTTACCTCCAGCGATGCGATGCAGGCCTCTTCCGGCCTGTGTCTCAAGCTGTACCGCTCCGGCGGTACGATGACATCATCGCGCCGCCTGCATCGGCCTCTGATAGGCTGCCAGCACTAGGCCAGCAGCCTATCAGAGGAACAGAGAGAGGGCACGCCTCTCCCTCCTCTGCCGCTGCACTGAGATGAGCGCAATGGAAGCGCTCATCTCCTGATGTCCCCTGCCGCCGCATCTGCCCTGGGGACGGGCCCCCTACTGGCCATGGGCCCTCTGTCCATGCCCGAGTGCCCTAATGGTCAGTCCGCCCCTGAGTCCCACTAATAGGAATAATTCTCTGCTAGAGCACACATGGTAGTAAGAGTACTCCTACAGTGCCCACAACATGTCCCCACTGTGACCCAGAAGTAATAATGCTCTCATAGGGCCCATACTAGTAATCATGTTTCCCATAGACCCCCAGTAGTAATAAAGCCCACCATAATGCCCCCAGTAGTAATAATTCTCCTTATAATGTCACAGTACAAAAATGCCCCCTTGTAATGTGTGCCAGTGCAAAAAATACCCCCTTTTAATGCACCCAGTTGAGCTAATGTCCCCCATAGTGCCCCCATAATGTGCCAGTATAAAATACCCCATTATAGTGCCCCCATAGTGCCCCTCTCCTGCCTTCCTCCTAGTGCCACCCATAATGTACCAGTATAAAATGCCCCATATATAGTGCCCCAGTAGATGCCCTCAGTGTCCCTCATAATTTGCAAGTATAAAATACCTCTTCTTAGTGCCCCCCCCCCGTAGATGACCCCATAGTACTTCTCTCCCCTCTTCCCCATAGTACCCACCATAATATGTCCCAGTATAAACACCCCCCTATACAGAAACCCCCCTTATAAAATACCCCTTCGTTGTGGCCTCAGTAGAAGCCCTCATAGTGTTCCTCTCCCCCCTTCCCCCATAGTGCCTCCCATATAAAATACCCCTTCTTTGTGGCCTCAGTAGATGCCCCCATAGTGCCCCCAATAATGTGCCAGTAAAAAGTTCCCCCAGAGTGCCCCCGAATAATTTGCCAATAAGAAGTGCCCCCATAGGTGCCCCCAATAATGTGCCAGTAAAAAGTGCCCCCATAGATGCCCCCCAATAATGTGCCAGTAAGAAGTGCCCCCAGAGTGCCTCCGAATAATGTGCTAATAAGAAGTGCCCCCCATAGATGCCCCCCAATCATGTGCCAGTAAGAAGTGCCCCCCAATCATGTGCCAATAACAAGTGCCCACACAGAGCTCCTCTCCTGTATTGTACCATTTAAAAAAATAAAAATAAACACATACTGTATATTTACCTCCATCAGACTGTCGGAGATGCGATGCAGTCCTCTTCCGGCCTGTGTCCCGTGCTGTACGGCTCAGGTGGTGCGATGATGTCATCACACCGCCTGCACCGGCCTCTGATAGGCTGCAGGCACTAGGCCTGCAGCCTATCAGACGAACGGGGAAGGGAGACACCTCTACCCTGCCCCACAGCATCCATCTGTATCATTGTCCTGAGGATGGTGATACAGATAACTATGGAGATGATGGCTTCCACAATGGAAGCGCTCATATCCCTGTACCCTACTGTCGCCCGCCACTTGTCACCAGGGCCACGCCACCTGTGGCGATTGCCTCACCTCCTCTAATTGGCGGTGCGGCCCTGCTGTCGCCCCCTGCAATTTTGCACCAAGGGCAACGCCCCAACGCCCCCATACTATGCCACTGTCTGTATGGATCAGTAAGGGTTAAAAGTCGTAGTAGGAGGTCAGGCGATTGACTTAAGTCTGCCCCCGGGTTACTCTAGTGTTAGCTAAGGAAGAGAGCGGAGCTACATGTGCTCACTCCTTGAAGAAAGTAAGCCTGAGTGACTTGTGTCAAAAAATCCATGTCTACTTTACTGTACTCCAGAGAGAAAAGAAAGTACTAGAAGGTTCAGAATTTGCATGTAATTAAAACTTAAGCATAGTCACTGAGTTATTCAATAAAATGTATCTGTATAGCGTCACCGGCTATTTGTTTTTTTCTTATTTCTTCATCCTGCTCACTGAAATGGTCGCACATGCTTCATGTTGAGTTTCATCACTCAACTGCCACTAAGTTGTGATAGTGTGAGAGCTGCAGCAGTAAATACACACCTCCTGTGTTGTGATAGGGAGAGAGCTGCAGCAGAATGGACACACCTCCTGAACTACAGCAGAAAACACACTCCTCTTGAGCTGCCAGTTTGATATAAATCTAGCAGAGTAATGAATGGGAAGATCTCTGGATCCATGTGAGGTACAGGGCTGGTTTTATCCTTGTTAGAAAGAAGTTGTCATGTACAATACAGCCTTTCACACTTTGACACAGCCCTGGCCAGCCATATCTTAATCCTGTACCCCTCAGCCTGGAAATTACTGACGCATTTTGCATGAACCTTATTGCCAGTCTTAGATTCTGCAGAGAGAGACTTTGGAAAAATAGGAGTACTACAAACCTCATCACTGCTCAAATCTATAAATTGGTATCATAGAAGATTTGCAGTTTGAATTGTTTAAAACTGTGTTTTGATACCATTCTGCACTTTTGTAAAAAGAGACAATATTTTCTATAGCTGGTCTGGTTACTGACTCCAAAACCTTATGAATATACGTCCAAATAGAAACAAAAATAGGTTTCACTCACCAAATCAGTGGATATTCTTTATTCCGGACTTCAAACAACAGTTAGCAGTATAGGCACGGAGCGGACAAACATACCGCAGGCAATCAGCTCGTTGCGACTGACGTTTTGCACCTTAGCGCTTCCTCAGGCCACTGACGTACCCAACCTCCTACGTCACCTTTTATGCGCCGGTTCCTTGGTACGGAGCACTTATTTCCTGTCACCAAGAAGTCAGCTAGGTACATATAAACACCAAACATGTCATTAAAAACAATTATATAAGATACATATATTTACAGAAACACTCCCAAATCTTTTTTATCATTTAGTCCCAAAGAGCCCATTGCCCTGGAGCGGAAAATCCCCCTCGCTTCTGTTGTGGAAATTTTATTAGGATCTGTTTTTAATATGTCATGTATTGTCATCATTCTTCACAGTGTCAGGGTAAACCATTGGAGTGGATATCTTACTGTGGATGTAGAGACGCAGCTGTCGGAAGCAGAGGTCTCTTCTGGCAAACAGTCTATGTGCTATGCACTGGGCTGTGTGCCAGGGGAGACTGATGCGCTGCAGAGCAGTGTTTTCTTGGGAAGTGTATGGGCACCAGCTAGGGTCCCCGCCCAAAGAGCGGATTTATTGGCTTGGCTGGATGCATTTATTAAGAGAACAATATATGAAAGGAACGTGCATTTGTTGTTTCCAGTTTTCCTGATTAACCGCTGGAGGTAATGGCGCAATTCCTGTACATAAGCACACATGAGAATCCTAGTGAACTTTGTTGGGCATTGATCACTGAGCAAGGCTAAACAAAGTTCACTCTAGTGGTAATTGGGAGACATGTGGTGGTTTCTTCCTGTGGGTCATCACTTCCTGTATGATTGTACTGTACATAAAGGAAGTGGTCAGCTGTTGGGCCTGCCCCCTTCCTATTGTTACCCCTTTTGTCTGTTTAAATAAAGAAAGTAGTCTGGGCTGGTGGTCAGTGCTCACCAGATCTCTACCATGAAAGATCTTATCTGACTCCTGGAAGAGTGTGCCCTTTCCTTACACAAAAGATACACATGCTTGTAAGCACAGGGAAAGGAAATTTCTACAACACTTCCTTCCTAAGGAAGGTCCGATGTCTATCGCCCCCTTGTGGTAGACAATGTACTAACTCAATCCCAGCAAACCTTAACACCCTAGAATCATCACTGTGTTCCATTTTCACATGTTCTATTAATCGTGGGCAACCCTTTCCTAAAACAATCCAGTTTACATGTTCCCTAAATCTCTCACAAAGACTCTTGATTATTTTTCCTATATAAAACCTTCCACAGTCACATAATATCAAATACACTAGATATTTATTATTGCATGATTCCTGCACCATTTGCCAACCACAGCATCCACTTAGCACCCATACCAAACTCATCTTAACTTTGGAAGACACAGCACTAGGATACTATAAGAAGGGTAGCTGGTGGAGGCAGTGTGATGTTATGGGCATGTTATGTTATGCTGGAAAACTTCAGTTCTTGGCATTCATGTGGATGTTACTTTCATACTTACCAGCTGCCGAAATATTGTCAAGCACCAAATACATCCCTTTATAGTAATGGCATTCTCTAATTGCAATGACTACTTTCAGCAAGATAATGTGCCCTGCACAGCAAAAATTGTTCTGATATGGTTTGAGTAACATAACAAGCAGTTCAAGCTTTGACTTCGCTCCTCAATTTCCCAGATCTCAAACTGATTGATCATCTGTCGATTATGCTGGAAAAGCAATTTCAATACACGGAGGCTCCAACTTGCTTCATCTGATGTTTGATCTGCTACAAACATCTTAGTGTCGTCTACCACAGGATACTTTCAGAGGTCTTTTAGAGTCCATGCCTTCGGTTAGAGCTGTTTTAATGGCATACACAGGACCGACACAATATTAGGTTTTAATGTTATGGCTAATTGGTGTATATTAGTTTATCCTTGGAATGGATGTGAATGGTAACTCATGCCTTGTAAAAATGTACATGGTCGAGTCACTTATGTGTATATATATTGTGACCACCAGGTAATATCGAGAGTTACCGCCATTTGCAGCACGGACAGCAGCTAGACGGACTGAGAGTGACTCAGTAATGTCCTGGTAGGTTGTCACAGGTATCTGGAGCCATGCTGGCTGCAGTGCATCCCACAGCTGTTGGGTGCGTGGGGGAAGATCCACAGAGCAAACACAACAATCAAGGTGGTCACATGGATGTTTAATTCAAGTTTGGGGAATTAGGGGGCCAGGGAATCATGGTCATGGTTCTCCAACCAATGTTGGATATTTTAGCCCTATTGCATGTCGAATTTTTGTTGGAAGATCCCATATGTCCCCAGGGAAAACAATCAGGATGTATCGGTGTACACGATCTGCAAGGATAGATTTATACTCAAATCAGTTAAAGGAGTTCTCCGGCCCATCCTAAAAAATGAGACCAAGATCTAACCTGTGGAGAGAAGATTAGTAAAGCCATACTTACCCCCAGCAGCAGCGTTTCTATGATCCTCTTCATCATGACCGCTTCTGCAGCATTTCCAGGGCTTCTGGTCCTTCCCCGTCGTCTTCTTTTCTGCTCTGAATGCAGGCGATGGCGCATCATCACTGACTTCACCACCTGCCTGCCTTACGCCTGCACAATACTGCGCTACTACATGCGTCGGGACCACCTGCCGTCGTCTGAGAGTACAGGCTTCTGTGTAAGCGCTGTGTATAAGTCACAGCATAGCGATCAGCCATGGGAGGGAGACTGGATGGCAATGGGGGCACTGGATGGCATTTGGGGGCACTGTGGATGGCAATGCAGGCACTGTGGATGTCACTGTTGTGGGGGCACCGTGAATATCACTGTTATGGGGGCACTGTGGAGGCCACTGTTATGGGGGCACTGTAGATGTCAGTGTTATGGGGTGCAGTGGATGTCACTGCTATGGGGGCACTGTGGATGTCACTGCTATGGGGGCACTGTGGATGTCACTGCTATGGGGGCACTGTGGATGTCACTGTTAAGGGGGCTCAGTAGGATAGTGATAGGGCTCATGCAGTTGACCATGATTGGCCCAGGAATCCTGGTTCATGTGTTAGCCACATTTTCAGGCCGACCTCGTCTTCCCTGACCCTATTTGCATATTAGTCACTTATGATACAACCAGTCTTTATCTAACCGCAGGGCAATTGTCATGCACTCATCTTAGAATGTGTACATAACCCCGATCAGATAGAGACTGGCTGTATCATACATTACTGTGATGGAGCAGTGTTGATCGCGAATATTCTTATCGCGAATTTTTATTGCGAATATTGGCAGTTTGAGAATTTGCGAATATCTAGAATATAGTGCTATATCTTCGTAATCGTGAATATTCTAGATTTTTTCTCATCAGTACCCATGATCCCTCACTGCTTCTTGCTTGTGGGCCAATGAGAAGGCTACAATATCTTTGCCTTTAGGAGTAGTGTTGATTGCGAATTTTTATCGCAAATTGCCGATTTTTGCAATCAAGAAAATAATGACTGGAGATCACAAATTCTTAAATTCACAAATATATGATGAATATTCGCCCAAATATTCGCAAAATATCGTGAATTCTATTATTACCCCTGCCGCTCATCACTGTGATGGAGTCAGTTCTGGTCAGGAGAGTGCGGTCGGCCTGGGAGATGTGGGCTGCACACAGACGGTATTTCCTGGGCTGATCATGGTCATATCACACTTGTATAGGCCAAGATAAACACTTCAGTAGGCAGGCACAAAAAATCTGGCTTAGGCCTTATGCACACGACCATATCCGTTTTGCAGTCTCAAACATGCTCATCTGCTAATTAAGTATACTGTCCATGTGCGACCAGTATTTTTTTTCAGAGCCATCGACTTCTATGGGTTTGAGGACTGGATTTTGAGGACCAGAATAGGACATGTTCTGTCTTTTTTGGAACTGACATACGGATATGGAAAGCACATTGATGGCATCCATATTTTTTCCATACCGGCAAAACGGATAAAGCCATGTGTATGAGGATCTATACACACACTTCTGCAGGCTGTATCATAGAAGATAGCTTAGCAGGCAGTATGGTACAAGATAGGATTATATACACAACTCAGCAGGCAGTATCATACAAAATAGGATTAGATACACAGCTCAGCAGGCAACATCACACATGGAAACTTTGACCATATCACAGATGATAGATTTAGATACATAGGCACAGCAGACTATATCTGACATGATGAGCTTAGATACAGACCGTATCATACAAGATGGGATTAGATACACAGCACACCAGACAGTATCGTACAAAATAGGATTAGATGCACAGCTCAGCAGGCAGTATGGTACAGGATATGATTAGATACACAACTCAGCAGGCAGTATCATACAAAATAGGATTAGATACACAGTTCAGCAGGCAGTATCACACACACCAGGTTGTGTATCACAGCAGGCTGTTTCGTACATGATAGGATTAGATACACATGTGATTTGATGTGCTTGCTGATTCAAGGTGCACTCCTAGATGGTGAGGGAAAAGCCTGTGGACTGTCAGTGATGAGATTTAGACACTGAGTGAAAAATAGACGAGCAGGATTCATGCATGGCTGTAGTAACATGGCCACATGTAGTGGTAGCTCCTGCAGACTGAACAGAAAGGGAGGGCAACCTGTGACTCATCACTCTGTAGTGCAGCCAGGCCTATTCAACAAAACAGGAAACTAGAAATGTAAATAGATCTGCCAGGATAGTCTGATGCCCAGAAAGGGGGAAAGAAAGCACAGACATGAAAAACAGGTACTTGAGACATATGTATGTATGTATGGGTGTTAGGAGCATATAACATTTTTTTTTTGGGGGGACTGGACAACCTCTTTAACCCATTATGTACTGGGCACATTTTCACCTTAAGGACCAGGCCATTTTTTGCAAATCTGACCAGTGTGAATAACTTTAAAGCGCTTTTACTTATCCAGGCCATTCTGAGATTTGTTTTTTCGTCACATATTGACACTGGTAAAATGGAGTAAAAAAATTCAGTTTTATTTATTAAAAAAAATACCAAATTTACCCAAAATTTGGAAAAATTTGCAATTTTCCAAGTTTTAATTTCTCCCATTTTATTTTTTGGGGATGTTACAAGGCTTAGAAGTTTAGAAGCAAATCTTGAAAATTTTCAAAAATTTTCAAAAATCCACTTTTTAGGGACCAGTTCAGGTTTGAAGTCACTTTGTGAGGCTTACATAATAGAAACCACCAAAAAATGACCCCATTCTAGAAACTACACAACTCAAGGTACTACACATGTTGTTAACCCTTTAGGTGTTTCACAAGAGTTAATGAGAAATGGGGCTAAGATTTCAGAATTTAGATTTTTTAGATTTAGTCCATTTTTTACAGTAACTAAGCAAGGGTTAACAGCCAGACATAACCCAATTTTTATAGCCCCAATTCTGTAGTTTGCAGAAACATCCCATATGTAGTCGTAAACTACTGTATGGCCACGCGGCAGGGCGTAGAGGGAAAGAAGCACCGTGTGGTTTTTGAAAGGCGGATTTTGCTGGACTCGTTTATCTACACCATGTCCCATTTGAAGCCCTCCTGATGCCCCCCGGAGTAGAAACTCCCTAAAAGTGACCCCATTTTGGAAACTAAGGGATAAGGAGGCTGTTTTGTTGGGACTATTTTTAGGGTACATATGATTTTTGGTTGCTCTACATTACATTCTTGTGACGCAAGGTTACCAAAAATTTCATCTCCATTTGCCATAAACTCTTGAGGAACATCTAAAGGGTTAACAAAGTTTGTAAAATAAGTTTTGAATACCTTTTAAGGGGTGTAGTTTATTAGATGGGGTCACTTTTATTGAGTTTCTACTCTAGGGGTGCATCAGGGGTTCTTCAAATGGGACATGGTGTCAAAAAAAGGCCATAAAAATCTGCCTTCCAGGAACTATATGGCGTTCCTTTCCTTCTGCGCTCTGCCGTTTGGTCATACAGCAGTTTACAACCACATATGGGGTGTTTCTATAAACTGCAGAATCAGAGCAATACATTTTAAGCTTTATTTGGCTTTTAACCCTTGCTTTGTTACTGGAAAAAAATTGATTAAAATGGAAAATTGGCCAAAAAATAGCTGTTTTGGCACCGTTTTTATTTTATTTTTTGACCGTGTTAGGCCTCATGCACACGACCGTTGTTTTGGTCCGCGTCCGAGCCGCATATTTTGTGGCTCGGGCGAGGACCCATTCACTTCAATGGGGCCCGAAAAAGATGCGGACAGTACTCTATGTGCTGTCCGCATTCGTTGCTTCGTTCCGTGGCCCCACAAAAAAAATAGAGCCTGTTCTATTCTGGTCCATTTTGCGAACAAGAACAGGCATTTCTACAATGGGCCGCTTTCCATTCCGCAAATTGTGGAACGGAACGAGGAGCAGCTTCGGTGTTTTGTGGATCCGCAGTTTGCAGACCGCAAAACACATACGGTCGTGTGCATGACTCTGAAGCCTTAATCTGAGGGGTTAGGTCATGGGGTATTTTCATAGAGCAGATTATTACGGACGTGGCAATACCTAATTTGTCTACTTTTTAAAAGAATTGTTAGGTTTAACACTGTATTATCCTATTTGAAACAAACTAAAAAAAATGTACTATCTACACAGTCAGTTATTTTGAGTTTCTACCTGATTGTCTTAGGTAGGGGTTCATTTTTTGCATGATGAGAGGACGGTTTTATTGGCACTATTTTGGGGGGATATGACTTTTTGATCGCTTGCTATTACACATTTTGTAATGTAAGATGACAAAATGTCCTTTTTTTGCACCTTTTTTTTTTTAACCGAGTTAATCTAAGGGGTTAGGACATGGGGTATTTTTATAGAGCAGATTATTATAGATGCGGCGATACCTAATTTGTCTACTTTATTAATTTATTTAGTTTTACAAACTATAATTTTTGATAAAAAAAAGTTTTGGGGGTGTCTCAAGTCTGAGAACCATAGTTTTTATCCGATTGTCAGTGGCTAAATGGAAAAGGGGATAGTAAATTTAGTATTCAATGGAAGTGTGGTACTCCCTGAAGCAACCAATAATGCAGAGGCCCGGATGATCGGGGCACGTGTTACTCTGAGTGGTGGTGTCCTTTCGTATCCCCCTCCTGTGACACACTCTGTATTTTTTGGGGGTTTGTCCCTTCTTTCCAGTATGGGGGACCACACCTAGAAAGTGTTGGCCAGGGACGATCCAGGCGCCTTCAGTTATCGAGGTACTCCGGCCTGCTCTTTCTCGGTCAGAAAAGATCAGGTCCTTGAGGACTGCCTCATAGAACTGAAGGAATTTCCCTGTGTTGCCAGCGCTCTGGGACAGCACAAGAGTTGTACATGGCAACCTGTACCAAGTAGACGGCAACTTTTTTGTACCATGCCCGGGTTTTGCGCATGGCATTATATGGCTTGAGGACTTGATCAGAGAGATCAACTCCTACCATATACCGATTGTAGTCGACAATACAATCGGGCTTGAGGACCGCTGCCGCGTTACCTCGCACAGGGACAGGGGAGATGCCGTTACCGCGAATTGTGGACAGTACAAGGACATCCCTCTTGTCCTTATATCTGACCAGCAACAGGTTTCCACTGGTAAGGGCACAGGTCTCACCCTTGGGGATAGGTACCTGAAGGGGGTAGGTAGGGAGGCCACGTTGACGTGGATCTGGCGGTGAGGGACTGGAACAAGGGGATACTAGTATAAAAGTTAATCACTTACAGGTGGTAATCCTTATCTAGCAGTGGGTAAGGTCCCACACAAGTTTCCTGCTAACACCCAGAGTGGGGGGACATTCTGGGGGTTGAATACGATCTCGCCCCTCGTACACATGAAACTTGTAAGTGTATCCTGAGGTACTCTCACAAAGTTTGTACAGCTTCATGCCATACCTCGCCCGCTTTGGGGGAACATAATGGCGGAAAATGAGTCTCCCCTTGAAAGCAATGAGACTCATCAACCGCGACCTTCCTTCCAGGTACATAGGCCTCCACAAATTTGGACCCAATGTGATCGATGACCGGCCTGATTTTGTACAGGCGGTCATAGGCAGGATCACCTTTGGGGGGGGACATGCTGCATTATCTGCATAATGCAGGCATTTCCGGATGGCCTCAAATGGGGAGCGTGTCATGGCTGTACTGTAAAGTGGGGTCTGGTAGAGGACTTCCCCACTCCAGTAGTGCCTGACACTGGGTTTTTTACTAGGCCCATCTGCAGCACGAGGCTCCAAAACGTCCTCATCTCGGCTGCACTGACCGGCGTCCAGCCACCGGACCTAGTCAGAAAAGAGCCCGGGTGTTGAGCACGAACTGTTGGGCATACAGATTTGTTTGCTCCACCATCAGATTTACAAGGGGGTCACTGAAAAACATACTAAAATAGTCGTATTCAGTGAAGCCCACTGTGGGAATCTGGATTCCTGGTTGACCAACAAAATCAGGAATCGCAGGCTTAAAATTCTCTGGAGTACACCATCCAATTTCACCGGTAGGGGGCTCAGGTAAACTTATCTGGTGGGCCAGGAAACTAGTACGAGCCCCAGAGCTGCTTGTACTAGGGTGGGCAACAGGGTTCCTGACGTCTCCGCCGCCTTGGGGGCTCATCATTGCTAAATGATGAGGAGGACGCGGATGACAAAAGGAAAGTGGGGTCATCTTCGTCCTCACTGGGACTCTCGGATTCAGAGGCAAGCTGGGCGTATACCTCCTCAGCCGAGAACGTCCAGCGGGCCATAAGGCCCTTAACTCTCCCTGCCTATCCTAAAGCTTTCCCTATCTCTCCCTAACCTACCTGATAGTGCCAGATGGCACTTTGGAGGGTGCTGGGGGGTAACAGTTAAGATTGCCTTCCACATGGATGAATGGTCCCAGAGAATGCCATGAAGACATTCTCCTGACCATAGCACTGCCACCACCAGCTTGTGTTCTTCCAGCAATTGTTACAAGGTGTTTGTTCTGATGTTTCTTGCCTGACATGCCAACCTCCATCCAATGAAGAAGAAAACGTGACTTATCAGCAGAGGCAACCCTTTGCCAAATCAACTGAGGCCCAATTGCCGCAAAAATTGAATCCATTTCTGCCAATGCATCTTTGTTAACAGAGGTACAGTAGACATCCACCTGCTTCTGAGCCCAATACACAGTACAGTTTGCTGAACTGTTGTTTTAGACACGCCCCTGGTAGTCCCCTGGTTCATTTTAGCAGTGAGCTGCTCCACTGTAGTGTGTTGGTCAGTCCTTGCACACTTTTGTAGCCAACATTCACTTCTCACATCAATGGCCTGTGGTGCTCTGCAGTTTCACAATGCTTATTCGCAATGGTGGCATTTGTCCTCTCAGGATACACTTTCACCATAGCAGCAAACGAACAGTACATAAACTGCACAGTATCAGAAATACTGCCACCCTTGACCCAAAAGACAATAATCATCCCTTTTTGCAACTCTGATAAATCACCCCTTTTACGCATGACAGCTAACGAGAGATATGTGTGCAAACAGCCTATCGCACACATTATATACTCACCAACATGTGGCTTCTTTTTGCCAACATCGAAAGTAGGAAGTGGTCATAATAATGTGACTTAGCTTAACTCTTATAAATATTGTTAGTTTAAATTGAGTTGGTATAGTCAGTGATCAGAATGACTTCATGAAATGATGAGGATAACTCTGAACAGACTGGAAATATGCTTCACATATTCTACATTTACCTCAGCTTATTTGAACAAAGCATTCATCATTCTATTGTTAAGTTTCATGCCTTAAATGAAGTCGGTGATAAGACAGTAACTGTTCCTAGTATTTGAATAATAGCAATCATGTAATGCGTTGTTGATACACTGAGAGTATTTTTGATCCCTCTCACTATGACTTGTACTATTACTGGAGGCCCCACCAGACCAGCGAGGAGAGACCACGGCGCACATCTCATGCTCTGGATTTCATTAGTAAATATTTACCGTTTGTTCTGCATTAGCATCAGCAAGAAATGAACCAGACTTCGTTTTTAGGTCACACCATCAAATGTAATGATGCCTTAAAGACATCTTTAATTACCCAATTACCCTTACTCGACATCCTTAATTACCCAAGATACCCTTTCTGAGATCCTCGGTTGCACAAACAACGACACGAGAGAAATGTAATGGTGGAAATATATTTAATTGCTGTTATTGAATT
Organism: Bufotes viridis; assembly: GCA_033119425.1. Taxonomy (NCBI): domain Eukaryota; kingdom Metazoa; phylum Chordata; class Amphibia; order Anura; family Bufonidae; genus Bufotes; species Bufotes viridis. The sequence continues at coordinate 143,297,176 of CM065592.1, read as the reverse complement.
TACTTTGCTACATGAATATGACATTATTTGCAGGTGTAAATTTTTCCTGCTGGGTTACACAGCTATTACCAACTATTTTTTTTCTAACATAAAAAAGGAATCATTGATTGGTAACAAATGCACAAATAAAATTGTTTGCTTTTCATCCAGACATTTAAACTATGGTTAGATGCCCTTAGCTGTGTATAGTAATTCTGTCTTGTCAGTTCATAACCTTCTTCTACTAAGTCATTCGTTCTGTCTCTCAGCAGTTATAAAATAAGACACTTTTTTCTTAAAGGGAAAGTTCACTCTTAGGCCTCTGACAGCATTATGCCAGCACAATTCAGTAGATGCAGAGACACACAGCATTATAAATCATTATAATGCTGTGCTCTTCTGTGAAACGAGCAGCATTCATAACAGAAAATGACACTTGAACACGGAGCATGATTTCTGCGAGGAACACACTTCTGTTTGAAAGAGCCCTTAACAATCCAGGCCTGAAATCTTAAAAGTGAAACTTTTTGAGCGTGGTCCCCCTCCTATAATGCACTTGTAAATGTTACTCTCCCCAATCCAGTAGATTTCCAGCAGTCATAACTTGTTGTTTGTTCATCCTAGTTGTATGTGGCTGGGAGATATTGGTGACCCATCTTGAGGGTAGGCCATCAGTCTTGAACTCCCAGGAGCCCCACCATTAGAGTAGGGTTGTGGCTGGGTATTAAAGTTGTTGCCCTGCTCCTAATCACACTGGTTCACTTGCTGTGCTCAGGAAGTCAGCAGGACAAGTATGCTCATTTTAAAGCGGCAACTGACTTCCGTGGATGAGGAGCATTCTCATCCTTCATTGTGACGTGGTTAATGGGGTTCTATGGGAATTATTTAAATGACCGCCAGCAACCTCTCCTAGAATATAAGTAGGACTGGTTACCTTCACTTGTACAGCTGTCTAGAGGGGTGAGGGGGTGGGTCCTCACTACATTCTTCACTCTGTCACTTGTAAATATTACATATTGGTGAGTTTTCCGATCAGGCTGCTCAGCCATGTTGGCCAGGGATGTGCACAGAGATTTTGTAGGGCAGGGGCTTAAGTAAAAAAAATAAGTAAAGTGCCACTCTCCCCCCCCCCCGCCATGTGCCAGTAAAGTGCCACTCTCCCCCCCCCATATGCCAGTAAAGTGCCACTCTCCCCCACCATATGCCAGTAAGGTGCCTCTCTTCTCCCCCCCCATGTGCCAGTAAAGTGCCACTCTCCTCCCCCTCATGTGCCAGTAAAGTGCCACTCTCCCCCCATGTGCCAGTAAAGTGCCACTCTCCCCCATGTGCCAGTAAAGTGCCACTCTCCCCCCATATGCCAGTAAAGTGCCTCTCTCCTCTCCCCCCATGTGCCAGTAAAGTGCCACTCTCCTCTCCCCCATGTGCCAGTAAAGTGCCACTCTCCTCCCCCATGTGCCAGTAAAGTGCCACTCCCCCCATATGCCAGTAAAGTGCCTCTCCTCTCCCCCATGTGCCAGTAAAGTGCCACTCTCCCCCCCATATGCCAGTAAAGTGCCTCTCTCCTCTCCCCCATCAGTGGCAGCAGAACATAACACCCCCGGTGCAGTGCAGGTCAGGTCTCACCTCTTCACACCAGACTGGACTGGACGGATTGACCGGCGCCCGGCGGTGATGATGAGCAGCAGTCGCACTCGCACTGCAGGTAGCTCTGCGCGCCACACCACGTGACTTGCTGCTGAGAGTGACTACTGTGTGGATGCGCCGCACGGGCCCGACCTGGCACAAAGGCTGGGCGGCAGCGCATTTAAAAAAAAAGTGCAAACAGTCTGTGACAGGCTGCCGCTGGTTTCCTGGCTTGGGGGACAATAAAAAAAAAAAAGGGCATTAAAGCGACAGGGGCAGAAGGAGGCAGGGGCTCAAGCCCCCTTTTAGCCCTATCTGTGCACGTCCCTGATGATGGCTTATCGTGGGCACGATTGCATCATTACCATGTATTGTAAAACAGTGTAACGTGTAGTAGGCCCCGTCCCCTCACCCCCATAGGCAGCTCTGCAAGTGGAGGCAACTAGTCCTGCTCACATTGTAGGACAGGTTGCAGGCAGCCATTTTTAATTATTCCTGGAGAAACCCTTAAATGTACTTTGTTTGTTGATCTCAACTTTAACCTGCCCATAGATTCTGCAAGCACTTTATGTCTGACCTCCTGGTTTTGACCCTTTGCCCATATTGTCATTGCATCTTCATTTCATTCTCTGGTTTCTTGCATTCTGACTGCTTTCCTGGTGATAGCCCCTGGCCCCATTCCTGACTTCACTTCTGCCTTTGCTTTAAACATTCCTAGCCGTGTACCTACCGGCCAACATTTACTACTATGGGGAATGTGTCCTGGGAATCCATCCAAGACTCCCTATACCTCACTGTGAGTGATGAAGGTGAAAAACAAGAGGACTCCTTAGATTCTGTAACTTAGTTTAGCCATCACCAAACTCTACAGTTTAACAATCCTCATCTCCATTGTGAACAGTAACAATAAACTTGCATTAAAGTGGTAATCTCATAATTTCAATTTATGCTGTATAGACATAATAGGTATAACTATTAGATTGATGGGTACTAACATTGGGACCTGCACTGGGTCACGTAGATTTCCAAATCCCCCTGCAATGAACACAGTGGCAGGTCGGCCAGGCTTACTGCACCTCCATTCATCTCTATGGGACCTGGTGGAAATAGACGAGCCTGTACTCAGCTATCTCTGGCAGTCCCATAGAGATGAATGAAGCTGCAGTGCGCATGCCCGACCTGCCGCTTTATATATATCAGGAGTTCTGCAAAGTACAGGTCCCCCATTCTCATGAATGAAGGCCCTGGCAGAGCCCCCAATGTAATAGTTATCCCTGATCCTGTTTATCAGGGATACCTTGAAATTACTGTAATACCGCTTTAGGCTGGTAAAATCATACTTTAAGAATTATAAATAAGACTTATAGTATTTCTATTGCTGTTAGACAATCACATTTATTGCATGAGAACGTGAACACTTGGTGACTGGGATGTTGAGATAATTTACCACTAGCCAGGGGAAGAAACTCAAGAAAGGTGGAGAGGCAGGTAATAGGAGGTTTTCATTTCATCAGTTAAGTTATAGTCAGGCCATCACACCTTTCTTCAAAAATGACATTATTTTCTGAATTACACACTGTAAACAGCTAGAAACTGCTCTGCTATTCTTTATCAGCATTAGCTTATAAAATGCTGCACATGGTTTCTGGGAAAATGGGAGAGAGATACCACATGTAATAACCTTGACAATTGCTTGAAAATTTACAGACAGAGCTTCAATTTGCACTTGTTCTTCTACGAATACCAGAATATTCTTTGACTTTCACACAATCGCTAAAAGAATTGTTCACTAATGCTTAGTAAAATGAAGATGAAGGGGTTAAAAATAATAAAACTTAACTTACCTTAGCCATTTGATCGCGTAGTTGCGATCTGTTCTCTGTCTTCAAGCTTCAGCTAACAGCTAAAGGACCTGTGATGACGTCACATCACATGGTCCAATCACATGTGATTGGACCATGTGATGTGACGTCATCACAGGTCCTTAAGCTGTTAGTTAAAGCATGAAGAGAGATGACAGATCGCAACTACGCGATCAAGTGGCAAAGGTAAGTTAAGTTTTATTATTTTTAACCCCTTCATCTTCATTTTACTAAGCATTCTTTATTATGAATGCTATTATTTTCCCTTATAACCATGTTATAAGGGAAAATAATAAAGATCTGGTCCCGTTGCTAAGCAACCATGTGGGAAAATCGCACTGCATCCGCACTTGCTTGCGGATGCTTGCGATTTTCCCGCAGCCCCATTCACTTCTATGGGGCCTGCGTTGCATGAAAAACGCACAATATAGAGCATGCTGCGATTTTCACGCAACGCAGAAGTGATGCGTGAAAATCACCGCTCATGTGCACAGCCCCATATAAATGAATGGGTCCGGATTCAGTGCGGGTGCAATGCGTCCTCCTCACGCATTGCACCCGCGCGGAAAACACGCCGGTGTGAAAGGGGCCTTAGGGTTCATTCACACGTCCGTAGAATGGGTCCGGATCTTTAACTCAACGTTGCAGAACAGATCCAGACCCATTCATTTTCAATGGGGCCGGAAGAGATGCAGACAGCACATAGTGTGCTGTCATCATCCGCTTTTCCGGTGTGCGTCCCCGATCTTCCGGTCCGCGGGTCTCCCGAAAAAAATAGAACATGTCCTATTCTTGTCTGCAATAGGGGACAAGAATAGGCATTTCTCTAAGGGTGCCGGCCCAGTGTATTGCGGATCCTCAATACACAACGTACGTGTGAATGGACCCTTACACTTAAAACCTAAGGCCTTATTCACACGTCAGTGTTTTGTTTAGTTTGTGTTTGAGCTAAAACCTATAATGGACCCTACACAGACATAAGGGAAAGATCTGCATCTGCTCTGTGTTGCTGACATGCACCTGCTTTTGTCTCACTGGTGGAAATCACTGACCGAACACTGGGGGAGATTTATCAAACTGGTGTAAAGTAGAACTGGGTTAGTTACCTATAGCAACTAATCAGATTCCACCTTACCTTTTTCACAGCTCCTTTGGAAAATGAAAGTTGGAATCTGATTGGTTGCTATGAGCAACTAAGCCAGTTCTATTTGACACCAGTTTGATAAGTAAACCCGGCCTTCTTTCCATCCTTTCATAGCTAATTGCTGCTGCAGCTCCCCAACACACCAAGCCCCTCTGTCAGCAGGAGCAATACTGTGTGTCAGGAGGCCACAGCAGTGGAATAAACTCGCACACCCAGAGTAGCTCTGTCAGTTAAGTAAAATAGTTAATAAATTCTGACAGAGGAGCTCTGTGTAGGGCAATCAATCAGCTGTAGATGAGCCCTGGGACAGGAGATCCCCAAATGAAGAGGAATAAAGACATTACATCGATTGAGAAACGGCTATGATGCATTTTCTTTAACATATCATAGTGTGTTACTATGTTATTGTGTCGAGCTAATGCATTATTATAGCTATTCATTTAAAGCTCACTAAAAGTGTAATACCCCACACCTATAATGCATTTGCTTTCATAAATGTTACTCACATATCTCTCCATGATCCAGCTGTGATCTCGAGGTCTCTGCCTTTCTGCTCCTATCTGCTAGTCACATTAAAGGGATTCTGTCACCATGTTACAGCATATATAGATGCGGACATGCACAGCTAGATCGCCGCTAGCATGTCCGCACTATATGTGTGCCATAGCGCTGCGCTTCTTTATTGACTGTGAAAAATGATTTTATTAATATGTAAATTAGGGAGTCAAGGTGCCCAGGGGGGCGGTACGAACCTTTTCTGTGCCCAGCCACGCCCCCTGCGAAGGAGCCCAGCACCGCCACTGTTGTATAATTCTCACCCGTGCTGACAGTTAGAACGCTGTAAGTCTCACGATGCGCAAGATCGCGCATGCCCAGTTCTGACATAGTGTTCCTTCCCTGTGCTGGCATCAGCCTCAGGGAAGGAACTGGGCATGCGCGATCTCGCGCATCGCGAGACTTACAGCGCCCTAACTGTCAGCACGGGTAAGAATGATACAACGGAGGCGGTGCTGGGCTCCTTCACAGGGGGCGTGGCTGGGCACACAAAAGGTTCGTACCGCCCCCCTGGGCACCTTGACTCCCTAATTTACATATTAATAAAATCATTTTTTACAGTCAATAAAGAAGCGCAGCGCTATGGCACACATATAGTGCGGACATGCTAGCGGCGATCTAGCCATGCATGTCCGCATCTATATATGCTGTAACATGGTGACAGAATCCCTTTAAGTGCCAAGTGCAGTTATAGAAACAGCATAGTTGCTGTACTGCATTGCTTCCTTAGACCTCATGCACATGGCCATGGAACATGGGCGTGCGTGGACCGTGGTATCCCTGCCTGGAATCCAGCTAACAGCAGGAGCGCACGGCGTCATTGGTTGCTATGACGCCGTGCTCTTCATGCCGCCGCTGGACTACAGTAATACACCCGTACGAGTGTATTACTGTAGTCTAGCAGCGGCATGAAGCACACGGCATCATAGCAACCAATGACGCTGTGCACTCCTGCTGTCAGCTGGATTCCAGGCCAGGATACCACGGTCCATGAGGCCTTAAAGGGGTTGTCCACTTCTAGGAGTAGGTCATCAATATCGGATCGGGGGAAGCAGGGGGTTCGACTCCCAGCACCCCTGTCGATCAGCTGTTTGAAAAGCAGCACTTGTATGAGCGCTGCCTTCTCTTCACTGTTTACCTGCTGGCCACAACTGCTGCAGTGAGCAGGTGTAATTACTGTACATCTCAGCCATCCAATTCACTTCAATGGAAAAGCTCTGTAATATTCACTTAAATGGAATTATGCTTACTGCTGCAATGTCGATGGTGAGCAGGTAAACAATGAAGAGAAAGCAGCACTTGTACAAGTGCCACTTTCTCTTCAAACAGCTGATCATGGGGGTGGCGTTAGTCTGACCCCTACCAATCAAGGATAGGTCATCAATATAGCACAGCACAGTGCTTAGCACAGCCTGACAACTTTTTCTATAATTCTGACCAGCTCTGGCTGCCATATCATATACCCTGGGTTCAGACCTGAGCGTTCTTGAAACGCGCGTATTACAGCGCGTTTTTGCAAATAGGAAACGCGCATCGTACGCGCGTTCTTGTGATTGACTACTGTGGTGTCAATCACAATACGCGCGACAAACGCCCCAAAAAAAGCTCAAGTACTTGTTTATGCGTAGGGCGTTTTACAGCGCGTTCGAACGCGCTGTAAAACGCGCAAATGTGAACTTAGGGATAGATATGTCATAAATGTTTCAGATGGGAATATCCCTTTAGGGAGAAATCCGTCCAAGAACCATTGCCAGTGGATTAATGTACTTTTATTTGAGCTAGTTTACTTGTGTTTAATCCTGACTCTGACCCTTACCTTAGCCTTGTCTCTGGGGGTCTGCCTACATCTTGCACCTTTGGATCTGTTGCTGGCTATTCGATGAACCGTTTCTCAGTGGTTAGACAATGACTGCTATAGGGGAAAATACCTCTGTTATATGGCGTGTGTTGGAGCATGAAATGAACTATTAGAATAAATCCCTAAGTGCCTCTGTGTAAGACTGGAAGCACATGGAGGTACTAGGTGAGCTCACAGCAGTCTATAGACATCATATTCAGGATTTAACTTCTACAGATCTAGAGTACGGCTATGTACATGAGACCTAAGGTGTAGCCATCAATCACAGGGGATCTAAAAATTGCTAGATTAGTCAGTTTTCACCATCCATTATGATCTTTTTTTTCAATTAAAGTTAAAGAGGTAGTCTTGTAGTGTGAACATACCCTGACTATTGTTCAGTTTTCTGAGAAAATTGCGTGTTCAGTGACTAGCACAAGCTTATGGAGTCATCATGTTGACCTGCAGTGCAGAAATCGCTGCAGGGTGAGACCACAATTAACTTTTAGCTGGAGGAAATGTTGGACACATCTTTTTTCATATTGCCAGTCTCCTCTCAGTTCCCAATGGTTATGTTTTCTTTCCATTCTTAAAAATTTGCACACATGGGGCATGGCTGTCAAACAAAAACCCCTGAGACTGCTATTCATTGTGTTTTCCCATGCTGACTTCAAAAATAGACTTGCAGTGTACAGTTGTAAACCGAACATATAAAGCGAAGAAAAATAAACTGCCCTGACCGCTGGCTTTATATTGTCCTGACCTTATGCTATTAATATTATTATCAGCACCTGCCTGACTTGAGTGAGTACAGCAGGGAAGTTCAAGGAGCTTATAAATCCTGATCTAACATTCAGTCAAATAGATGTGATACGCTGTAATAGAGGCTGAGAGCAATGTTAATAAAATAAATGGAATTCACAGGCGTGTTCATTGCCATAGAATATCAAAAGCGTTGACCATTGGGCACTCCTGATAAAAAATGGCATTTTATTTATATGGATGCATTCTCTTACCGGGAATTCCAAAATGTAAGTTTTTTTATTTTATTATACTGTTCATTAGATTAATATAAAAATGGCATAAATAACAAAATACCAGCTGTTCTGCATATAGATTATCTAATCTTTAAACTTTAGTCCCTTGGACTACCAGGGGAACATTTGAGTTTATTTGGTTATGTGTACTCAGGTAGCATACACATATAGGGACTAGTGTTGAACGAAGCGAGTTTTGGATGCTTTGTTCAAAACCTCAGAATAATACTGTACGGAGATCCGTCTCCATACAATATTAGAATGTATGGGCTCCGATGAGCAGAAGTAAGTGATTAGCGAAGTCACGCGTGACTTCGTTCAATAACTTAGGTAGTTGATTTTTGGTGGAAAAACACTTTAAAACTTGAAACCGAACTTGGCTTCGTTTCCGAGGTACTAGTCAGAACTGAAACCGAGTTCGGTTTCACGTTTTGAAGTGGTTTTTCACTTTAAAAATCAACGACTTTGAGAATAACTTACTTCGGCTCATTGGTCTCCATGAACAGCACACATACCCATTGACTTTATTGTGTGCATTCACACATCAGTGATTTTCCACCGATTGTGGGTCTGTGGTGACACCAAAGAAGCATGCCCTAAATCAGGCATCCTCAAACTGCGGCCCTCCAGCTGTTGCAAAACTACAACTCCCAACATGCCCGAACAGCCTACAGGTAACAGCCTACAATAGGGCATTGTGGGAGTTGTAGTTTTACAACAGCTGGAGGGCCCAGTTTGAGGATGCCTGCCCTAAATGGTCTGTGATTACGGATCCCTCATGTACATTATGGTCTATGGGTCCATGAAAACCATGGATACAATATAGATTCCATCTATGTTCTTTAGTGGTTTTCACAGACCATTAGCAAGAGATGCTCTGACACCAGAATTATAAGTGCGCACCAAAGAACTGTAAGATTGGCCAATCTGGAACGTGACTCTGAGCTCCAATCACGTCAAACTACTGGGAGACTGCCGAGCACGTACACGAGGAGACGCCAGGGTGGAGTGAAGCCAGCTGGATAGCCCGACCGCATGAGACGCGATATCAAGCGAATTGCGGTAAAGACGGGTCAAAAGGCAGGGTAAGAGATCGAACAAAGCGATCATTTAAAGGTAGGAGGAGGACTCTACTTTAAAGGTGGGACGCCACCAATGCTTTGATGTATGATCGATACCGGTACTGACTAATACACAGGTTGCCAAACCCTGATGGGAATACTCCTAATTCAAACACTCCTAATCCAAACATTCCTAACCTGAACAAACTTTAATTGAAGAGTATCCACGCCTCAATTGGCCATTACTCACCTCTCTTCTATCAGTCCGTCATATTGGTCTGGGCCGATATATATTTTTATTCTAATTTTTTATTGTTTCGCAATTTTATCTGTTATTTTATGTGAAATTTTCCTGTATTTTTATATATATATGTTTATTAAATCTTACTAATTATGATCCAGTACCCCAGAGTTTGAGTGCCATATCCTCCATTTAGATTGTATTGTTTCCCCTTCGATACATAGGAGCTTGTATCAACGGATATAGAGCACCATTTTAGTCCAATTTACACACTGGTGGAGCCACCTATCCAATATTGAAAATTACTAATAACAAGTAACTTGATTTTCGATTCACAAAACTATTCTGATATTTGGCTCTTGAAAGGCAAGGATTTTCAAGAAGTTTTGTGATGCCAAAACTGTAAGTTCTGGATGATTAGTTAGTGGGTGTGGAAGACTTGCAGTGGATCTTAACTCAGCCCTGCTATTATTATTACAATATATTGGGAAATTATTGATATAAAATTATTTTATTGGAAAATCATAAATGATAGTAAGGAAAAGTATGAACAATAATATTAGTAGCATCAACACAGTTCAAATCTAATTTTAACCTTCTTTTTCTCTCTGTCTTCCACAGACACAAACCTAATTAGTCTGACTGTAGGCAATTCCAATCCATCAAGTATTAAAAGGTTTTCCACTGGTAGACTTTAATGACATGTCATAAAGGGGACCCTTCTTGCAGATCCCCACTGATGTGACCTTCATAACATATTCAAATAGCATTCAATTCTGTCAATGGAAACCCCTTTAATTTCCTAAAGATCTTTTAAGAATGGTTTATGTATCTGACACTACCATTTTTTCATTAAGACATTTGGATTCATGCTCTTCGGGTAATGAAAGTCATGCTAATTTGTTAAATAATATATAGGATAATGTATCTCCTACTGTAAATTATATGAATATTAAGTCACCAAGGAACATTATCAAAGCACTGGATCTAAGCTTACAACAAAAATACAGCAACAGAAGACGCCTCATAACATAAATACAGCACCATAACTAACCTCATAACATAAATACAGCACCAGAACTAACCTCATAACATAAATACAGCACCAGAACTAGCCTCATAACATAAATACAGCACCAGAACTAACCTCATAACATAAATACAGCACCATAACTAACCTCATAACATAAATACAGCACCAGAACTAGCCTCATAACATAAATACAGCACCAGAACTAACCTCATAACATAAATACAGCACCATAACTAACCTCATAACATAAATACAGCACCAGAACTAACCTCATAACATAAATACAGCACCAGAACTAACCTCATAACATAAATACAGCACCAGAACTAGCCTCATAACATAAATACAGCACCAGAACTAACCTCATAACATAAATACAGCACCAGAACTAGCCTCATAACATAAATACAGCACCAGAACTAGCCTCATAACCTAAATACAGCACCAGAACTAACCTCATAACATGAATACAGCACCATAACTAACCTCATAACATAAATACAGTGTAGCGGACTGGACCCTGTACCAGAGTCTGCCCCAGTTTCCTGGAAGGGACTGCTTGCTCGCCTCCTGCCCTGCGACTATGGCCCCATGTATGCTTGTCCTGTTTGACCGGTGATGCCCCAGATAGCCCTGCTATGGAGCCCATTCGTATAATGAAAGACTATGGGAAAGACTTTAGCTCCATGGCAATTGAACTGGACATGTGTGGTCTGAGCGCCATTCCATAATGTGCGCTCAGACCTAAGCAATCTGGGGATATGTTGCATGTATATGTTTTATGTAACATTGTGTAATTTTATGTCCTTTTGCAACCATGTGCTCAATGGAGTCTGCCTCTATCCTTGGATATATTGAGCGCTCAGATCCAAGCCCTCTGGGAATATGTTAAATGTCTGTGTATTGTAAAGGGTGGGACATTGTGTATTGAATAGTGATGTCTGTCCTATTGTCCCCACATGTGTATTGGCGATTTCCCTTTGTCCTGAGAGATAATTGAATGACTCCTCAATTGTCTCCAGGACAGAAGACATTATGTATTCTCCTGCCTGTGGTGATTGCATTACCCATGTAGGGTGATTGTATCACAGGCAGAGGGGAGGGATATGCTGGGGGTGTCTGTATTGTCCCAATGTGTGTGATTGGCTGCTGTATCCCGTGTCGCAGTCTTCCTTCTGGTCCTCTAGGGAGTGTCCACCAGGTGGGAGACCTGGATAAATACCGGGCAGGTAGCCCTTAATAAAAGAGAGAGTTCCTGCTTGACCCTCAAAGCGAAGTGTCGTCTCGTTATTGGGGGATTTGACTGTATGCTGATTGCCAGGAGTGTAAGCTGTTCATATTGCTTTTCCTGTTCGGCTGCTTCCAGGGTTCGTGTGTCTCTTGTTCGGAAGTTGGTGATTGCAGTAGCTGCTGGTCTATCCGGAAAAGGGAATATCGCCTAAACGGAGTTGTGTGCGTAACGGTCCGTTACATTTGGTGGCAGGAGGCGGGATCATTTCCACAGCCCAGAAGGACATCTACAGGGCAACACCATTCCTTGGAGTACAAAGTGAGGGCAACGTTAGTACCCGTACAGCGCCCCTATCTACAAAAGAAAGAACTTCAGGAGAACAAGCATGGCACCCAGCTACGCAGGAGGAATTTGACAGAGAGCTGAGATCACGGCTGATTTTCTACGGACCCAACCCCCGGAGAAATCTGTGCAGTTCGTGAGGAGGATAACAGCAGAGTACCTGCAGTTCATGGCAGATGGTATCGTCCGCCCTCCCCAGCGGCTGAGTGCGTTCCGGAGAGCTGAAGGTGCCGTCCTTCCTCCCCAGCAGCCGTGTGTACCCCGGGAGCTGAAGGTGCCGTCCTTCCTCCACAGCGGCAGTGTGTACCCCAGGGAGCTGAAGGTGTCGTCCTTCCTTCCCAGCGGCAGTGTGTACCCCAGGGAGCTGAAGGTGCTGTCCTTCCTCCCCGCGGCAGTGTGTACCCCAGGGAGCTGAAGGTGTCATCCTTCCTCCCCAGCTGCAGTGTGTACCCCAGCAGCAGGACAAGATATTGAAAGGGGAGACAGTTGGTCCCCCCTCCACCAGCAGAGAGAGGGTCAGGAGAGGAGCCTGCTACCCGCTCTCCCCAGCGGCAGTCTACAGTTCAGAGAGAGGGCTTGTTACACCCTCTCTCCAGCGGCAGCCTAACCCACCAAGGGGAGATGTTACGCCCCTAACGGTGCAGATGGGACCGTGGTCTCTGCACTTGCAACACAAGGGGCAAGGATGGTCGGTCCTGTCCGCCAGCCACAGAGCGGTTTATCCAGAGGGAGACAGTCGGTCTCCTCCCCCACAACCAGGCTCCCACCAGGCTACTTCCGTGGTAGCGCTGGCCCCAGGGCAGAGTACCGCCGGTCTCTGCCCACTCAGCAACCCACCTAGGCAGTCTACCAGTCCCCGCACTAGCCGTAGTGAGGCACCTGGACATGGACAAGTTGCTACTTTATCCAGGTGTAGTAACCATTTATTGTGGGTGGGCTGTACTGCTGTTTGTGCTTCGTGGGTGGGTTGCTGGACTAACCAGGGCACTGACCGGCAGGAGGTCAGATACCCTGTTAGTCTCTTTGGTAAAGGGGAGAAATGTAGCGGACTGGACCCTGTACCAGAGTCTGCCCCAGTTTCCTGGAAGGGACTGCTTGCTCGCCTCCTGCCCTGCGACTATGGCCCCATGTATGCTTGTCCTGTTTGACCGGTGATGCCCCAGATAGCCCTGCTATGGAGCCCATTCGTATAATGAAAGACTATGGGAAAGACTTTAGCTCCATGGCAATTGAACTGGACATGTGTGGTCTGAGCGCCATTCCATAATGTGCGCTCAGACCTAAGCTATCTGGGGATATGTTGCATGTATATGTTTTATGTAACATTGTGTAATTTTATGTCCTTTTGCAACCATGTGCTCAATGGAGTCTGCCTCTATCCTTGGATATATTGAGCGCTCAGATCCAAGCCCTCTGGGAATATGTTAAATGTCTGTGTATTGTAAAGGGTGGGACATTGTGTATTGAATAGTGATGTCTGTCCTATTGTCCCCACATGTGTATTGGCGATTTCCCTTTGTCCTGAGAGATAATTGAATGACTCCTCAATTGTCTCCAGGACAGAAGACATTGTGTATTCTCCTGCCTGTGGTGATTGCATTACCCATGTAGGGTGATTGTATCACAGGCAGAGGGGAGGGATATGCTGGGGGTGTCTGTATTGTCCCAATGTGTGTGATTGGCTGCTGTATCCCGTGTCGCAGTCTTCCTTCTGGTCCTCTAGGGAGTGTCCACCAGGTGGGAGACCTGGATAAATACCGGGCAGGTAGCCCTTAATAAAAGAGAGAGTTCCTGCTTGACCCTCAAAACGAAGTGTCGTCTCGTTATTGGGGGGGATTTGACTGTATGCTGATTGCCAGGAGTGTAAGCTGTTCATATTGCTTTTCCTGTTCGGCTGCTTCCAGGGTTCGTGTGTCTCTTGTTCGGAAGTTGGTGATTGCAGTAGCTGCTGGTCTATCCGGAAAAGGGAATATTGCCTAAACGGAGTTGTGTGCGTAACGGTCCGTTACATACAGCACCATAACTAACCTCATAACATAAATACAGCACCATAACTAGCCTCATAACATAAATACAGCACCATAACTAACCTCATAACATAAATACAGCACCAGAACTAACCTTATAACATAAATACAGCACCACAACATGAATAGAGCACAAGAACTAACCTCATAACATAAATACAATATAGCACCATAACCAAGCTTGTTACAGTTGTGTTCAAAATTATTCAACCCCACTGAAATTGAGTGTTTTGGCCAGTTTGACATTGATTTTGATCATTTCAGTCATCTTGTTTACAATTTGATCAAAAAGGCAGACAAATATAGCATAACATTTATAATGAAATAACCACAAATGTCTTTTCTGTGCTCACATCATTATCAGTTTTATTCAACCCCCAAGTGACATTCAATCTTAGTACTTAGTACAACATCCTTTTCCAGTTATAACAGCTTTTAAACGTGAAGCATAGCTTGACACAAGTGTCTTGCAGCGATCTACGGGTATCTTCGCCCATTCTTCATGGGCAAAAGCCTCCAGTTCATTCACATTCTTAGGCTTGCGCGCTGCAACTGCTTTCTTTAAGTCCCACCAGAGGTTCTCAATTGGATTTAAGTCTGGTGACTGCGATGGCCACTTCAAAATGTTCCAGCTTTTAATCTGCAACCATGCTCTAGTGGACTTGGAGGTATGCTTGGGATCATTGTCCTGTTTAAAGGTCCAACGTCTCCCAAGCCTCAGGTTTGTGACAGACTGCATCACATTTTCATCCAATATCTCCTGGTACTGAAGAGAATTCATGGTACCTTGCACACGGTGAAGCTTCCCTGTACCTGTAGAAGCAAAACAGCCCCAAAGCATGATTGACCCCCCGCCATGCTTCACAGTAGGCAAGGTGTTCTTTTCTTCATAGGCCTTGTTCTTCCTCCTCCAAACATAGCGTTGATCCATGGGCCCAAAAAGTTCTAATTTTGTTTCATCAGTCCACAGAACACTATCCCAAAACTTTTGTGGTTTGTCCACATGACTTTTGGCATACTGCAGTCGACTCTTCTTATTCTTTGGAGACAGCAAGGGGGTGCGCCTGGGAGCTCAGGCATGGAGGCCTTCATCACGCAGCGTGCGCCTTACTGTCTGAGCTGAAACTTCAGTACCCGCATCTGACAAATCTTTTTTCAGTTCCTCAGCAGTCACACGGGGACTTTTCTCCACTTTGCGCTTCAGGTAGCGCACAGCAGTCGAAGTCAGCATCTTCTTTCTGCCACGACCAGGTAGCGTTTCAACAGTGCCCTTGAATTTGCGAATGATGCTTCCTATGGTGTCTCTTGGTATGTTTAACATCTTTGCAATCTTCTTATAGCCATTGCCCTTCCTGTGAAGAGAAATCACCTCTTCTCTTGTCTTCCTAGACCATTCTCTTGACTTCACCATGTTTGTAAACACACCAGTAAATGTCTAGAAGGAGCTGAGTATCACAGTCATTTTACATCTGCCTAATTGTTGCTGCTCCTTGACATCCACCGGTGTTTTCAATACCTGATCGAAAACACTTGAATGAACCTCTGTTCTTAAGAGTGGTCGTCTTTAAGGGGTTGAATAATTGTGTCAATGAAGAAATCACAAAAAAAAAACATTTAATACTGTATTACAAAAACAATTGATGTCATTTTAGTTGCATTTGGTTCTTTAAAAAGTCCTTGTAAGATTTCATTCTGAACACAATTACAAATGTACACTAAATTCCCTAAAACCCTTTACAGCATTGGGGGTTGAATAATTTTGAACACAACTGTACATAAATACAGTACCAGAACTGTTACAGGCAGTGGGTGTGGAACCACTGCACCAACCAACTGGTTGGACTTTGGAGTAGACCTAAGGGCGTTGTCCTGGCAGCCCCCTGGTTTTCACCCTGTAACTCCTATAGGGATCTGGTCTCTGTGGGGGAGACACAAGGCCGCTACATTTTGGAATAGTTATGGCGTGGTTGGCAGCTGACCCACTAGGGTAAGAGACAACACTACAAATCACAGAGGTGTCAGGCAATGCTTGTAGTTAGAAAACAGGCAGAGGTCAATGCAAGCTGCAGTTGTGTGAATACGTGAAACAGGTACAAGGTCTGAGCAGACAGCAAAGCATCAATATGTAAATCAGGTGTCGACAGACAGCAAAGGGTCAGAGACAGTAAACAGGCAGAGGTCAGTACAAAACATGTTTCAAATGTTGCTTTGAGTTTATTCCTCCTTAGCCTCTAGAGTACAGTGCGGACATGTTTGTGATAGCAGAACAGGTCTGGTTAGAAGATCAGGATGTCATCAAGACAACAGACGTGGTCAAGATCCCATGGTCAATCACAAATTCTTGGAAGACTGCTGTGCTACGCATTGCTAAGGCCAAAGGCCAGGAATAAATACTCGTAATGCCCATTATGGGTATTAAAGGCAGTTTTCCACTCATCCCCTTCATGGATGCAGATCAGGTTGCATACCCCACACAAACTAGGAATTGGAAAACTAGGAAACCTAAAGCTTAGGCACTGCTATAGGGGAAAGTGGCTTAAATACTCTCAAGTAACCAGCCATTGGTTGTAGGAAACTAGGACATGTACATGGTAGCCCTAAGAGCCAGGATGCACTTGCATGCTGTAGAGACAGGCCGGGTGGCCTCCATTGAGAAGTGCAGGATCCGGCCTGCACTAGAC
Organism: Bufotes viridis; assembly: GCA_033119425.1. NCBI lineage: Eukaryota > Metazoa > Chordata > Amphibia > Anura > Bufonidae > Bufotes > Bufotes viridis. Next base: position 143,280,523 of record CM065592.1, on the reverse strand, counting down.
ACTTGAGTTGCCGTATCCACTTGTCCTCTGCTGCCGACCAACAGTGGGTCCAGGCTGCCACCTAAAGGGAGGCAGAAGAGTAGCAGGCGCATGCAACCAATGAAAGAAGAACCAAGCTCATTACATACATACATACAGCCAGCACTACAGCAATACATACGTTAATGCAAATGTTATTTGCAGAGATGACATTGAAAAATCACCACTGACTCGCCTAATAGGCAAATAAGTGAATTCGATGTCACATGGCAGAAGGCTTTACCAAATGACTCCTTACTGCTCTCTATGGGGACTCTGAGTCATTGATGACTGAGATTTTAAATGGGTGCATACTTCTATTACCTATTTGCAACCTTTTCTGCCATGTAGATACATTTAAAGTTGTCTAAATTAAAATGTTCAGGTTCCCGAAAACATAGTCAAAATTGACTCCTTTTATCATGTTTCAAAGTAAACATTTTTTAAAAACTGGCCAATAAAATGACCCCTGCGATAACACATTTTTTCATGTCTATGAAGGTTCAGGATAAAAGGCACAGTTATATTAGTAAGGCGAATTCAATCTATTATAGTGGTAAATTGCCTTTCAAGTATGTAAGTGGTATTGAAAATGATCAGTCATCATAAGTGACATTTCGTGCCCACAGCTCATTTTCCAGTCCCTTTTGCATTGATAGCTGCTTACTGATGCAACTGTCTCCAATCTCCCGTTATACCTTGGCCTTGGTAGTTGGAGGTCACTGCACAGAACTGCACTGCAGTTTACATATGTGCCTCGTGTACAGAGCTGTTTATAATTTATGGCTAGCCTTGCCTGCAAAAAGAAAAAAAAAATTAATTTTTTGTGATCAATACACTGTTGCTTTTTTAACAAATGGACCTTTGAACGTATTCCCCTTCTGGACTGAAATCAGAATGAACCCAGTAATTGAGTTAGTGTGTCTTTATTCAGCTACCTAGGCTAATTCTGCCTCTCATCTCTCCATGATCTGCAGCAATGAAGTGTCTTTGTGTAACAGTGACAGGAGCGAAGACAGTGGCTTTTCATCATCCTATTTATAGACAGACAAAAGGAGATAAGGTCATAAGACAAAAAAACATTTTAAAGGACATTTCTCTAGAGGTTAAACGCATGTATTTTTTTATTTCTTTTTTTTCCTGTGCAAGTGGTTTCCTTCACCTGTTTATAATTGCAGCAATGCAAATGTGTTGAAAAACTATAATCAAAATGATAGCGCTAGTTTTTTTTTTTCCAGCGATGGGAGGAGGGAGCCTGCATTAATAATTAAACTGCAAAAGGAAAGATGCAAAAGATTAAATGAAAGTGATGTGTCCATTAAAAATATGCACTGAATTGTGATTGTTCATTCTTATAAAGCACTCCGGGATGTTCAGCTAATTGGATCGCTTGATTGGCTGAACATTGCAAAAATCTAGTGATGTGAATAGAGCATTAGAGAGACCTTTTAACAACAGCACTATTCATCTGCAGCTCGGCAGAAGGAGGATTTTCTGAATGATAACGTTAACAAAAAGGCTTAGCAAACTACCTTGGGCTAAAACTGCTGGAAATAGTTTGCTGTCAGTGCCATGACCAAAAAAACTATGACCACAGAGACTAGAGACAGCCATAGGCTCACTGAGGCAAAGATGAGTCATTTTATCTCTGCATGCCACGTTTAGTCATCTGTAATTAGGTTACAATAACACCCTCTTCCAGTCATCTCCGTTCTGAAAAACACAATACAGGTTAGACATCATCAGCTATGCATCTACTGTTTGTTGGATTCTTTAAATTTTTTATTTTTTTTTCATTATCATGATTTTATTCATTTTTCGGGAAATACGTACAAAGATGCAGAAATCTATTTTCTAGAGCATATGCTCAAAATTAATAGAGATAGTACTGCCAACTGGGTTTAGAATAGGCAATAATTTTCTCAAATTTTTTCATGTAAACATGCTGCATATCATTTTATTTAGGCCTATTGCACACGAATGTGTGCACCCCGTGCCCGTATTGCGGACCGCATTTGCGGATCCGCAATACACGGGCACCATTCCGTGGCCATTCCGCATCACGGATGCGGACCCATTCATTTCAATGGGTCCGCAAATCCTTAGATGCGGAACGGAATGACGGAATGGAACACTACGGAAGCACTACTGCTTCCGTGGCGTTCCGTACTTCCGTCCCGCAAAAAGATAGAACATGTCCTATCTTTTTGCGGAACGGGCAGATCGCGGACCCATTCAAGTAAATGGGTCCGCGATCCACTGCGGCTGCCCCACGGTCGGTGCAATTTGCGGCCCACAGCACGGGCCAACTACAGCTGTGTGCAAGAGGCCTTAGTATAATAGCTCATGCACAAAAACGTGTGTCGGTGGGTCCGCAATATATGGGCCCCGGACGTTTTTTCAGCGCATCAGGGATGCGGACCCATTCACATGGGTCTGCTATCCGGAAGGTGCGGTGCAGAACGGAGGTACGGAAGCACAAAGGTTTCTCTCCGTGCCTCCACAACGCAAAAAAAATAGAAGATGTTTTATGGGTCTGGATCAGTCTGCCGCAGCTGCACAGATGTTGTCTGATTCTGTGTTTGTTCTGAATTCTTGCCACATCCACATAAATTTCATCTTATGTAGGATGTCCATTGTGGTACTTGTAGTCCGTTGCTGGCATCATCCATTGTATGCATTTTTTGCTGGTGATTGCCATTAGCAACGCACTACAAGTGCAGGATCCTGCTTCCTTATCACCACATTTTTTGATGGTTTATATATATATGTATGGAGGTGTATAAACTCCTTTTTAAATGTGCCTGTTTTTCATCTTCAGGTCACATTTGGGTGCACCTGTTTGGCCTTGGGCTATATCAGTCAGTCTTGGGTAGGGCTCATAGACACCTCCCACCTCCCATTGCAAGCATGGCCACATGCTGGAGGTAACAGAGGAGATGTTTGTGAGTCGTCCTAATGCTCCTGTAATTGCCCACTGGCCCCTGATATCGCCCATATGGCGCAGGTAGGTGAGTGTTAGGGCCCACGGGCTACTTGAGAGACCTTGACGCTGGTGCCCGAGGCTTAAGACACGTCCTCCTAGTAGGATATGTCGAACTAACTCTCAATTTTTAACATCAGTGTGAGGGTTTAGTGTGACGGCAGCGTGCACCTATCTCTGGTTCTGTGTTTGTTCTGAATTCTTGCCACATCCACATAAATTTCATCTTATGTAGGATGTCCATTGTGGTACTTGTAGTCCGTTGCTGGCATCATCCATTGTATGCATTTTTTGCTGGTGATTGCTGGTGATTGCCATTAGCAACGCACTACAAGTGCAGGATGTGCTCCCCTACAGAAATGCACAACTGCATATGGGTATGAGCGCATCCTGCTTCCTTATCACCACATTTTTTGATGGTTTATATATATATATGTATGGAGGTGTATAAACTCAATTTTAAATGTGCCTGTTTTTCATCTTCAGGTCACATTTGGGTGCACCTGTTTGGCCTTGGGCTATATCAGTCAGTCTTGGGTAGGGCTCATAGACACCTCCCACCTCCCATTGCAAGCATGGCCACATGCTGGAGGTAACAGAGGAGATGTTTGTGAGTCGTCCTAATGCTCCTGTAATTGCCCACTGGCCCCTGATATCGCCCATATGGCGCAGGTAGGTGAGTGTTAGGGCCCACGGGCTACTTGAGAGACCTTGACGCTGGTGCCCGAGGCTTAAGACACGTCCTCCTAGTAGGATATGTCGAACTAACTCTCAATTTTTAACATCAGTGTGAGGGTTTAGTGTGACGGCAGCGTGCACCTATCTCTGGTTCTGTGTTTGTTCTGAATTCTTGCCACATCCACATAAATTTCATCTTATGTAGGATGTCCATTGTGGTACTTGTAGTCCGTTGCTGGCATCATCCATTGTATGCATTTTTTGCTGGTGATTGCCATTAGCAACGCACTACAAGTGCAGGATGTGCTCCCCTACAGAAATGCACAACTGCATATGGGTATGAGCGCATCCTGCTTCCTTATCACCACATTTTTTGATGGCTTGGATTGGGGACCACAAAAAAAGTTCATTTATACAGATTTCAGTGCAGATTCTGTATGCATCACATGCAATGGAAAATTTCCTGGCTGACTTCTGGGTTAGCCCTATTGAATGACAATTTGGTGCAGATCTGCTGGATGCCTGCAACAGAAATCCTAGTGTAAGCCTTGTAGATCTTAATGTTCACAATATACAATTGCAACACTTGAACATACACTTCAAGTACATGCAAGGGCATACATGGCAGAAGTAAAATGAGCCTCTCTGCTGATGCTGGTTTATGCCATCTCACCTCTCTTTTCTAGGAAATAGTGCTAGAGAGAGAAGAAGAGCTTGTACTTAGCAGAAATAGCCAAGCCCAGGGAATGCAAGACCATGAAGAACTATTATTATGCTATTGATGAGGGAGGTACTGATCGGTCATTACCTAGGTATTTACTACTACAATATTTGCAGAAATGATGAGAGGTTGAAGCCTGGAATAAAAACATTCAAAAATATAGGTTATAAACCACTGAAAGTCCTCCAGGAGACTGATATTGGATAAGATGTCACAGACGCACATCAGATGAAACCATGAATAAAAAATACAACTTTATGGGAGTGGGACCCGGAATTGCAGAGTCCTGGGAAATAGATTTGTCGCAGATCACAAGCAGCCGGGCAGTGTGCTTCTGCCTGGTGAACATGTAAGTGGAGAACAGGTGTGTTGCCTGGGGAATCAGCACAGAGTTGTTCTCCACCGACAATTCAACATCTAGACCTGCTAGGCACCAATGGAAAGTAAGGCCTAGGGCCCCTTTCACACAAGCGAGTTTTCCATACAGGTGCAATGTGGGAATTGAACACAATGCACCCGTACTGAATCTTGACCAATTCATTAGGCTGGGTTCACACGGGCGTCAAACAGGATTGGATGCGGGTGCGTTGCGGGAATATGCACGATTTTTCCGTGCGTGTGCAAACTTTTGTAATGCGTTTCAGCACACGCGTGTGAAAAATTGCCATGTTTGGTACCCAGACCCGAAGCCGGATTTCATCACTGAAGTCCGGTTTCGGGTTGAGTATTCTGGAGAATTTATTATTTTCCCTTATAACATGGTTATAGGGGAAAATAATACATTCTCAATACAGAATGCTTTGTAGAATGAGGATTAAGGGGTTAAACATAAAAAAGTTAACTTACCTTGAAGAGAGATCCCCAACTACGCGATCAAGTGGCTAAGGTAAGTTAAGTTTTTTATGTTTAACCCCTTAATCCTCATTCTACATAGCATTCTTTATTAAGAATGCTATTATTTCCCCTTATAACCATGTTATAAGGGAAAATAATGAAGATCGGGTCCCGTCGCTTAGCAACCATGCGGGAAAATCGCACTGCATCCGCACTTGCTTGCGGATGCTTGTGATTTTCCCGCAGCCCCATTCACTTCTATGGGGCCTGCGTTGCGTTAAAAACGCAGAATATAGAGCATGCTGTGATTTTCACGCAATGCAGAAGTGATGCATGAAAATCACCGCTCATGTGCACAGCCCCATAAAAATGAATGGGTCCGGATTCAGTGCGGGTGCAATGTGTTCACATCACGCATTGCACCCGCGCGGAAAACTCGCCCGTGTGAATGCAGCCTTACTATGGTTTTGTGTACATTGGCACTGTTTTTAAGGCATCATCTCTGCTTTGCGTGAAGATGTTCTATATTCTGCACTTTTCATGCAGCCCTGGTCCCATGGGGCCTCCGTGAAAAAAACATTGCGTCCAGATGCAGTCCAGATACAAAGCTTTTTTTATTGATGGTTGCTAGGAGATGTAGATTGTTATTCTTCAGTTTTAGGCCTCATGCACACGACCATTTTTTTATGCTGTCCGCAAAAAGGGGTTCCGTTGTTCAGTGATCCGTGTCCGTTTTTGCCTTCCGTTGTGTTTCCGTGTGTCTTACGTTTTTTTTAGCGGACATGACCCAAAAGATTTTACCAAGAGACAGGCTGACAATGTTTCCCAAGTGCCTGCCAAGGGATCCGCAAAAAAAACGGACACGGAACACGGATGACACACGGATGGCCATCCGCATTTTTCACGGACCCATTGACTTGAATGGGTCCGTGAACCGTTTTTAACGGACAAGAATAGGACAGGTTATATTTTTTTGACGGACTGGAATCACGGACCACGGACGCGGAGGACAAACGGTGCATTTGCCGAGGTTTCCACGGACCCATTGAAAACCAATGGGTCCGCAGAAAATCACGAAAAACGGAGCAACGGACACGGAATCAAACAACGGTCGTGTGCATGAGGCCTTAATCAAATGCGTGAAAAATGCATGAAAACTGATTGAATCGACGTGAAAAAAACGGAACCACTGAACGCAATCGCAGACAAAACTGACTGCACTTGTGTGCAAAACCATCAGTTTTTTTCCTGAGACTTTGTGCACAGTATCAGGGGTTCACTCACCTCATCTCCATGCCAAATTCTCAACCTAACCTCTTCCCTACTAACATTCCATACAGAGCTACAAAACATACAGGGTAATACAGTGCCCCATACCTCTTGCATCCAGTGATGTCTTCTTTGATATAGATGTTCTCTTTCCTCATCTTCTCCTTTCAGACCAGACCGCCATGATGATTTATTTCAGCCACATCACGTCTCTGCAGAGTTTGACAAACAGACATCTTAGTTTCCTACTTTTCCATCATCCTCTCACCTTCTGAATACCCTATCCTGCCACCCCCAATAATATGCCAACTGTGATCCCCAATACAATATTGCAGAAACAGTCCTAAAAATGTGTCCTAAAAAATAACTGCACCCAGCAAATAGTGTCCCTGACACTAATAGTGTAAACATAATGCCCCCCAAAAATAATTGTGCTAAACTGATATTATGCCAGGGTGCCCCCCACAATAATAGTGCTCCCAAAAGACCCACCAATAGCGATAATTCTCTGTGAGAGCGCACTTAAGCCTCATGCACACGACCATATGTGTTCTGCAGTCCGCAAATTGCGGATCCGCAAAAAAAAGGATGACGTTCCGTATGGCATCCGTTTTTTTTGCGGATCCTATATTTTTGCGGATCCATTGTAATAATGCCTATCCTTGCCTGCAAACTAGAAAAAAATAGGACCTGCTCTATTTTATTGCGGAAAGGAAAAACGGACTGCACACGGAGTACCTTCTGTTTTTTTGCGGACCCATTGAAATAAATGGTTCCGCATATGGTCCGCAAAAAAAATGGAATGGACACTAAAAGAAAATACGTTCGTGCATGAGGCCTTAGTAGTAGTGCCCTTAGGCCACTTTCATACGAGCAAGTTTTCCGTGCGGGTGCATTGTGTAAAGTGAACCCGCACTGAATCCTGACCCATTCATTTCAGTGGGTCTGTGTACATGAGCATTGTTTTTCATGCATCATTTCTGCGTTGCATGAGAATCGCAGCATGTTCTATATTCTTCTTTTTTTTATGCAGCCCTGGCCCCATACAACTGAATGGGGCTTCAGTGACAAATACATTACATCCGGATGCAATGCGTTTTTCAATGAAGGTTGCTAGGAGATGTTGTTTGTAAATCTTCAGTTTATTTCACACGCATGAAAAACGCATCCAAACTGATTGCACCCACGCGGAAAGAAACTAAAACCACTGAACGCAATTGCAGACAAAACTCACTGAACTTGCCTTCAAAATGGAGTGAATTTCACTGAACGCATCCTGACACAATCCGTATTGTTCATGTGAAAGAGGCGTTACTGTGCCCCTAATAGTACTAATGTCCCCACTGTGCCCCAGAAGTAATAATGCTCCAATAGCGCCCATACTAGTAATCATGTTCCCCATAGTTCCCACCCAGTAGTAATAAAGCCCACTATAATGCTCCCCACATTATAAAGGGGCATTTTTCTACTGTTACAGTAGATAAATGCCCCCTTATAATATAAGGCAGTACAAAAAATATCCCCTTTTAATCTGCGCTTGTAAAAAAAGAATACCCCCTTATAATGTGAGCCAGTACAAAAAATGCCCCATTATAATATGTGCCAGTACAAAAAATACCCCTTCTTACTGCCCTAAGTAGAGCCAATGTCCCCATAGTACCCTCATAATGTGTGCTAATGCCCCCTTGTGTGTGCCAGTACAGAGAATTCCTACTCTTAGTGCCCCATTGAGATAATGTCCCCATAGTGCCCCCCATGATGTATGCCAGTATAAAATGCCCCTATATACTGTAATGCCCCAGTAGATATTCCCATAGTGTGCCAGTACATAATGCCCATACATAGTGCCCTCAGTAGATACCCCCAGAGTGGTCCTCTGCCCCCTTCCCCATATTGGCCAAACAGCATGATGTCAAATAAAAAGCTCACATACTTACCTCCATGCAGCTTTCAGCAATGAAGTGCAGTCCTCTTCCATCCTGTGTCCTGCTTTGTATGCTGCCCTGCCCAGGCGGCACAATGATATTTACGTCATAGCACCGCCTGCGTCGGCCTTTGACAGGCTACAGGCACTAGGCCTAAATCCTGTCAGAGGGAACAGCAGGCAGGGAGACATCACTGCCATGCCCAGTCTTAACACTCAACTATATCGCTGTCCTCAGGACAGATACAGTTGAATGTAGAGAGATATACCCTACCACAAAGGAAGCATTCATTTCCCTCAGTCATGCCGCTGCCCCCCATTTATCTCCAGGGTTGCGTTGCCTGAGGCGATTGCTTTGGCTAATTGGTGGTGCGACCCTGCACAGTATGGAGAAAGTGTTTTGTTGCAAAGAAGTGTGTAAACTGTGTATGAATGGCTAGGAAAGTTCAAGAAAGTACAATGCACTCTCCCAGCAAAATTTCACTGTACTATCTGGTCGTGTTGGGGCACTACAGTATATTGGTCTGCACTATTAAAGTGCAGCACAATATAGTGCACGAAAGACTCTGTGGTGGCCAGTTCTAGCTGCCACATTGTGTCCTCCTCCAGTTTTCTCTATTTAAGGCACAGAGTCAGCCCTACTGTCAGCACTTCATACTTCTTACATCCAGTGATATCTCCTCTGATGTTCTCTTTCCTCATCTTCTACATTTTGTCAAGAACACAATGATGACTTCTTTCAGCCACATCCGACCCAAAACAAAGCTAAAAATTGGGCCATTTTAAATGCTACTTAACACCTCCACAATCCTATCTGCCTGCAACAGAAGTTCCCGATGCCCTTATGCCATTTTCCTGATGCTAGTACATTTCCACTTTGTGGCCTGATTATACTGTGGCACCAGTGCAGACTACTTTTTTATGGAAATTCTCACTACCCAACAAAATGAAGTGAGAGCAGCATAGACTGGCTCTATAGTGTGTACACCCTTGTCATGGACGTCCCTGCGACAGTGATGGGCAGGAGATCTGTGAGACTAGCAACACATGGTTTGGTTTCATATGTTTACCTTGTGGATCAATAGGCGTCTGTGTTGTATCTGGTACTGTCCACACCCTTAACCTCTAGGTGTTGCTAATGTGACCATTTAACTTTCCCTATTTATAGTTTTCTCTCCCACAATGCTGTGCGGTTTATAGCTTCAGTTGGACCTCTGTATAGCTGCTGTTTGGATCTCGGGTGAGTTCCTGGTGCTGCCATAGCTTCTTGGAAGACATGACAACGCGCTCACAGCCTGATCACATGCTCACCACATGATCGTGCTGGGAGCACACAGTGACATCATAACGCTCAGCACAGGTCTTTTTCAATCAAAAGAGGAGTGGACTGCCTCTGTGTTAGTATTTTTTTTGTGTCCTTTCTTAGACAACTCCAGCTGCCATTTTAGGAAAAATGATTAGTTACCACAACGCACAAAGAAATTTGGCTTTGTTTAGAACCGTATTCCACTTCAGATGCTTTGCTCAACACTACCAGCAATGTACAGGCCCAGAAAACACATGCTGAGTTCTTATATAGTCCCTTTGACACATATCAATATAGTCCTCCTGATTAGCTGAGGCTGACTGCAAGGCATTATGGGCAAGCTGGCCTACTGGGGCAACACTTGGAGTCATGTGAACCTTCTTCTTCATCTTCCCTGCTACAGTATGTTCTGAAGTTCTGAATGATCTGGAAAATGGCAGATGCCACTTTAAACGATTCAACCGAAACTAATCCCAAAAGTTTTAGATTTGCTAGAAACTGAAGTTTTTGGGAAGTTCAGAACAAATTTGATTCAAATTGATTGGCCATCTCTATTGCTAAGTACAGTATCTCACAAAACTGAGAGGGTGATAACACCAAATTTAACACACCTGCTCCCCATTCACACCTGAGAGCTTGTAAGACTAATGAGTCACATGACACTGGGGAAGGAAAGTGGCAAATTGGGCACTGTTGGGCATTGTAGTCAGCGGTTTAGACATTTATGGCTGTGTGTTGAGTTATTTAGAGAGCACACCAAATGTACACTGTTATACAAGCTGTACACTTACTACTGTACATCGTATCAAAGTGTCATATCTTCAGTGTTGTCCCATGAAAAGATAGAATGAAATATTTACAAAAATGTGAGAGTTGTACTCACTTTTATGAGATATTGTACAACATTTAAAAGGGACATGGTTCCAACAGTATCTAAAAATGGTCCTTGGAAAAGGTTTTTGGATAATATTTTAATTATTGGTTAGGATTAGTATACAAAGAAGCGAAATTAACGAAGTAGAATTCGATCCGAACTCCAGGAAAAATTAGATTTGCCACAAATCCAAATTTCTTGGCACTTCGTGGCAATGAATCAATTTTTTCCTGAAATGGCGGTAAAAAAAATCCCACACTCACCTCATTTGACCGTGGAGATGCCCTCGCGGCCATCTTGTTTGACGAAAACGAGCCAATTCTCGTGCATGCTCATCACAGATGGCAGGTGCAGTGATGTCATCAGTTAGATGGCTATCCTAATTAGTGATGTCACTGCGCCCGCCCACCTCGTCATCACGTCAGCGTGAGAATTGTTGCGTTTTCTTCACTCAAGATGGCCACGGCGACCTCTTTGTCATCAAATGGATCAGGTGAGTATGTATTTTTTTTGCTTTAACTGCGATAAGCGTTGAACACTGCATCTGATGGGCTGCGGGATTGCTCTATACAACGGAATGCAATTCATTGGAAACTAATTCGTAACAAATCGATTTTCTTGTCAAAGTTTGGCGAAGCAGCCGAATAATATTTTTTATTACTTCGCTCATCACTAATAAGGATAGCGATCAAATAGTACACTTCATACAGTACTTGATGCTGAAGACAAATTAGATATTCTGCGAGACATCGTCATGTTCTTCCATGTTTGATTTGATCCTATGTGAGATTTCCTTGCAGATATTAAACTAACACATTCAAAATAATTTTTCTTGTTATAGTGACATGAATGGAAAACAGGAGCATGCGTTCATAAAGGAAAGACTCCCAGTTGCATTGGCTACTTTAGAGGAATGCCTTGAAGCCACCAATCAATAATCTGTAAAAAATAATATAATTTTTTAGAATTTTGACCTTGTTTTCTGCAGTGACTTGGGCCTTTCATCACCTGTCCATTCGAATCAGTTTGTTCACGTAATGTGAGGCTTTTTAGGGAATAGAAAAAAATGTAATGAATTATTCAGATATCATTTGTGAGACTGTCCTGGTGTCCCAAATGGCATTATGGCTGAATAAATAAGCTTTTTGACCTGGGTTCAGGATGACCTTGTGAAGGAGATCAGATACATCACAAAATATCTGATCAGTTTTACAAAGCCACTTCTTAGGCTACTTTCACACTAGCATTTTCGCTGGATCCGGCAGGGTTCAGCAAAAACGCTTCCGTTACTGATAATACAACCATCTGCAGCCGTCATGAACGGATCCGGTTGTATTATCTTTAACATAGCAACGAAAGACCCGTCATGAACGGATCAGTTTTCTATTGTGTCAGATTGTGTCAGAGAAAACGGATCCGTCCCCATTGACTTGCATTGTGGGTCTTGCTCCACATCCCAGGACAGAATGCATTTTGGAGCACTCCATTCTGTTCAGTTACGTTTTGTCCCCATTGACAATGAATGGGGACAAAATGGAAGCCTTTTTTTCCGTCATTGAGATCCTATGATGGATCTCAATACTGGAAAATATTAACACTAGTGTTAGAAGTAGCCTTAGGCTGGGTTCAGACTTGAGCGTTTTACAGCGCATTCCTACTTCTTTGGGGCGTATTGTCGCACGTCCCCCATAGGGATATATAGCGCAAACGCGCGATTTTTACTTTCATTTTCACAATGCGAAAATAAAAGTAAAGATAGAGCGTCGTACGCGCAAAGCGGGACGCGCAGGTGTGAACCCTGCCTAAGGCTACTTTCACATCTGCGTTTTTGCTGGATCCGTCATGGATCAGCAAAAACACTTCCGTCATGATAATAAAACCATCTGCATCCATTATGAATAGATCCAGTTGTATGCAAACACCCCCCCCCCCTCCACCCCTCCGGCGCAGAACTTACCTGCATCCCAATGCTGGATCCCATCTCCTGCACTTTCCAGCCTCAGCTGCTCCGCTTAGGTCCTTGGATGTAAAATCCAGTTTTGAGGCCGCCACAGTCAATTGTTGACCACAGCAGTGACCTGCTCTCCTTGCATCATGACAAATTGTAACCGCTGTGGCCAGCAATTGGCTACAGCATCAAACTGGAAGTTTACATCCAGGATCCCAAGCAGAGCAGCCAAGGCCACAGAGTGCAGAAGCCGGGAGCCAGTATCGAGAATCGGGTAAGCTTCCTTTTGCAGGTCTGCCCAGGAGGGGGGTTTGGACAACTCCGTTATAGAAAAGGAAAGCAGTTCGCTTGACCTTATAAGACCTAGAATCATATACATGCTACAAATAGATTCCATGGTATTCCTCAGTCTTAAAATACGGTGGGAGAAATTCACTGCCTGTCTCCTAGCAACTAACAGGAATTTTTTTGGAACCTTCAGAAATAAGGATATTTTCAATATATTCTCACTGAACTAAATTTTATCCTCCACGACATTTCATAGTAGCACATAGTTAAACACAACAAGTAAGCTTCGATACGTGGCTCACAGCAGACTGGTGACACAGTTTACGCCGCCTGTAGATCTGTAACATGTGTAGGAATACCATTGTCTATTCTGTTCCCAAGCAGATGGTACAGACCCGGCCAGCATAAAACAGAATCCACCTCTTCAGGGCTGAGGGCTGATCCAGAGCCTGATATACTGCTGTCTGGCATAAATACAATATTTGCTATATTCACCCTGAAATAGAGTGACAGAAAGCATGGATTTAAAGAGGACCTGTCACCACTCCTGACATCCCTGTTTTTGTAAATAATTCTGTTCCACATGAAAGAACAATTCTGTAGCATCTATCTGTATGTTGTTGCTCTATTATTTCTACTAGAAGTTTACAAATATACCGACAACTGGGTGTTACCAGTTGATCGTGTCCCTGTAGATTCTGAAAAGACCCATTAGGTATTCATAGTGTCAGGACACACACCCACCGTTAACACCCAGTTGTCAATTTATTCATAAATCTCATATAAGAAAACATGCTCCAGAATTGCTATTTCAGTAGCAATGCAAGTATTTACCAAAACAGGCATGTCAGGAGAGGTGACAGGTGACACTTTAAATATTAGAATTTTTAGGGGCACATTTCCGCTGACATTATACATATTGGAACATATTTATTAGTAGATTAGTAGACGCAGAGTAATACATCACAGCTGTAACATCTAGAATAGCTCTCTGTCTCTTTTGTGCAGAAAAGTGGTAAAATTCTCCATTTTACTGTGCTTACAAATTTTCTGTAAATGTGAGCAAAAGGTGATGAGGGGCATGGTATACTGCATATGGTGATCTCCACTGCAAAAGGCATTTTAATGCAATTCTGTCAAAATAAATTGTGAAATTTCAATATACTCCACTGTGCTCAAGCCCCAGGGCCACATATCCACAGGGCATTGTAGCATTATAAATATCTGATTTAGTGGGGGCCCCACCAATCACCAGTGCTCACCTATTTCCAGCAGTCTCATAGACTGAAGTTCCAGTGAGCATGCTTGACCACCGATTCATTCAAACTCCTCCTCACCTTGGTCATGCAGTGTATAGAAACGGTTGACTGGGGTTCCCCAGTCAGTGGGGGGCCCCAGCAATCAGACATATATTACCTAACCAAACGTTGATTGTGGGACAGTCTTTGTAAAGTAGATCTATAGTTAAAGCTAGTCTGATTTATACTGTATTTACATAAACAGGGAGAGGGGAGGTGAGACTCAGGTATTCCGGTTTTAAAGGGGTTGTCTAGGTTCAGAGCTGAATCCGGACATATCCCCATCCCCCCCCCCCCCCCTCATTATTAACATCAGAGCATTTCATGTTCCGATGCTCTCCTTTGCCCTGCACTGGATTGCGCAGGGCAAATGCATTTTATGACGTACTGGGATCTCCATAAGGACTTCTAGGTGGGCTTTAGTGCTGCCCTAGCCTGTAAAATGGCTAGAGCAGCGCTAAAGCCTGCCCATCAGTGCGGGTGACATCACCGGGAATACTGCTGGGCAGAAGCCTCTGCTGAGCAGTGTGTTATTCTAAACAAAAAAGTCCTTACCCTGCACGATCCAGCGCAGAACAAGGGAGAGCACTGGAGAGTGAAATGGTCTGATGCTCATATCACAGGGCCTGCCTGGGAGAAGAAATGGGTATGTCCTGGTTCAGCTCTAAACCTGGACAACCCCCACTTCTATCAAGTTAAGGAGCCAATAGTCTTTTCTTAAGGAACACCACTTTTGTGATATCATGTCTGCTATTTAAGTGAATGTAACTTGAATAAAGCTCTCTTGCTTAAGGAGATGAGAAGATGTCTTCATGATACAAACTGGTGTGTCTGGTTTCATTTTGAAAGAAGTATGGCACATGCATACTTATACTTCTAATTGATTTCCCACCACACAAAGAAAATGAAAATCGCATGAATTGCGATAACATTTTTGGCATCCCTGGGTGGAAAGACAGCTTCCGTAACCTTCGATTCAAATGCCCCGAGAGGACTTGCGCAAAACCATCAGACGAGGTCACACGCTGTCAAGGTAAGGAAGCTTTAATTTCTTACATGCCTTCTCTGATCTTTTGCCCAAGTAGATTCTCAAGAGTTGAATTGGTGTTATCGCGATACCCTTATGGGGGGGTGGGAGTGTGTTTGCAGGCACAAAAATGCTGAAACTAGTAACACTGTGTTATCTGTAGATCTCAAAGACTAAATTAGATTTAATGGTGTTTGCAAATAACCCTTCCAAATTGTATGTTCCACTAGTTTAAAATGTGTCTGCAGAGATTATCCCTATGATGCCAACTAGAAGTGTCCCTGACCAATCCAGTCAATCTAAGGTTGCACCCATTCTAAGTCCTTATTCAGATATGATTTCTAGCATCATTTTATGATGTATGAAATCTGCTGCACCCAGTATTCCTAGTAATAACATCAACTTTTCCCGATTAGTAGAATTCCCAATTCAGAGGACTTACCTATGCTGTTTTGTAGTAAAATATAGAGAGTTTTCTCATGTTGTTAGGGGGGTTTGGAAGATTTAGTCCAGTGTAAAGCTGGTGATTCTTTCTCTCAAATTATAGCCTCTGCAGTGGGATTTTGTGAGGGAGACAATACTTCTTTGTTGTCCGGTGAGCAATACATAGTGAAGCTCACGGAATGGGGGCGGAAGCATTTAGGTGATTAGCCTGTCACATTGTCTGAATATACATCAGTACAGGGCAGAGAGTGTGGAGAATGTTTTCACTAGACTCCAGAAAAGTTGGGTGGTTTTGGGCTTTGAGCATACCTTAGATATGCATGAGAAATCTTAAGTGCTGACTTTGTGGATGGTCTTAAGGATCATCTGGAAAGGTCTAGTATTAGCTAGGCCTGAGTGAAGTTCACTATAGCCCTTCATTTTGTTCCTCCATTTTGTGGAAGTTGAATTGAACAAAGGCCTAAGGCAGGCGTGGCTGCCTATCAGTTCTCCCCACAAGAAAGGGGAAGGAAAACTTTGTACGTACTTGCCCACTTCCTCGCCCGTGGGAGGATCTACAAATGTTTAGCCCTTCAAGTGCAAAGCCCATAGGGAATTAACAATCCAGAATCAAATACTGGATCCATATTATCTATATAATCCTTAGGGTCTGCTTCCATTGCCTCACAGCAAACATGTTCCATGATCTCTCATGGCTAAGGGTAGTATCACATGTGTAGGAGTAGATAGTAATGCAGTTCCTACTCCTCTCACGAACTGTTCACGCTTAAAGGTGCGCAAATTTAGATCCGACTACTCTGCTGCCTCTGGAAGGGGGAGGGAGTAGTACTGTAGTACCCAAAAATAAAAATTCACATGACTGTCTCCAATTAATAAAACAACTAAACTAATTCCCATATGTACATACTGAACCCATATATAATCAAATAACCAACACCTATAAGGCTATATGGATCCTCACTGTATCATCTAAAGAACTATACGACCACAAAATATAATGAATCAATACATAATTTTATTGAAAACAGTATAATACACATGATTGGCAAAACACAATATGTAAAAACAAAGTTAAAAACAATAGGACTGGTGGTGCATGATTAGTGGACTATAAAATAAAGTGTAAGTGCAGAAATGCAGTCAGCAATGGATATAGATGCTATACCAAGTAGCAGTCAGCTACAAAATTGGTAAGCCGCACTAAATTAGAACAAATGTAAATACAACAGATTTGTTTAGCACCATTAGTGTGGCACGCTGGGAACACCAGATATTATTGTCAGACCATCTATACAATGTCAGTGGGCCAAAAAAAACATAAAAATAAGTGAACATAACCACAAATTGTTAGAAGTTACCAACAAGCCAAACAGTACAACACATATACAAGTATATACTGTCACTGACCGCAATGAAGTCCACAACAAAATACAAGCACCACCAGTCCACTCCCTGATGCACGTTTCACGGGCTGCTTTTTCAAGGGGTAGTGGCTAGACTAGTTCTGGTGCTGAGTATATATAGGGCCAATATGTAAAGCAGATTGCAATGAAAATCATTTATTGGCCGAAACAGTTTAAACCGAGGCTCTGATTGTTTGTGATAGGTAGAGTGCTCATTAGCTGACCAAGTCTCACCTGTGTGTTGTACGTTAGCAATCGGCGCCACTCACTATATGACACCTGACTCTCTGCCCAGCTGCCAGTGGGTGCGCGTGCGCCCCACAGTCCAGAGGCGGAGGATCACGCGCGAAGCTCGCAATCCGTGTCATCACGGAGTAACAGGATGCACCACCACCACGGCACATGCGCAGAAGACCAGGCGCACCACGGCCGCCATCTTAAGTGAGCGCAGCTGCACTGGTAAGAGGGGAAAAGTAAAAAGGCCGGTCAAAGTACATAATTTCAACTGAAAATAATACAAACGTAAATAGAAAAGTAATAATAAAACATGTGCAATTGTACAAAAAATCCATGATTAAATATGGAGATAATAATTAATAAAGAGTAACAAAATAATTTGCAGTGATGTATATACACAAATATGAATGTAAGTGAAAAACATGAAAGAAAAAAAATATATAAATACCATAACAAAGGAACAAGTGAAAGTGAAGAAAAAACTGTGTTAAAGGGTTTCTGTCACCAGTTTTAACCCTATGAAGTTAGCTGACATTAGCGATGTGCTAATGTCAGCTAAACCTAACTAGCCTATTCCTACTTTTCTCAGTGCCCGCATAAACCTAAAAATCGAACTTTTATAATATGCTAATGAGGCTCTAGGAGCAGGGGGGGCGTTGTTCCTGCTCCTAGAGCCTCCATTCTCCCACCTTGGTCTCCTCCCTCCAGGTCTTGATTGACAGGGCCAGGCAGCGCTTGCGTCTGTCTGCCAGCCCTGTGCTCGGATGTAGTCTCGCGCCGTTACGAACTCAGCGCAGGCGCGGTGAGGAACCTGGCAGCCGACGAGCGTCTTTCCCTCACCGCGCCTGCGCTGAGTTCAGAACGGCGCGAGATTTCATCCGAGCACAGGGCTGGCAGACAGATGCAAGCGCTGCCTGGCCCTGTCAATCAAGACCTGGAGGAGGAGACCAAGGTGAGAATGGAGGCTCTAGGAGCAGGAACAACGCCCCCCCTGCTCCTAGAGCCTCATTAGCATATTATAAAAGTTCGATTTTTAGGTTTATGCGGGCACTGAGAAAAGTAAGAATAGGCTAGTTAGGTTTAGCTGACATTAGCACATCGCTAATGTCAGCTAACTTCATAGGGTTAAAACTGGTGACAGAAACCCTTTAAGCGCAAATACAAATGAGAATAAGAGGGAAGTGGACCAACACAGCAAGTGATGAATGAAAAATTGTATGTGACGGAAAAACATAACACAAAATACGTGTATATGCAAGAAATATGTGCCAACAAAAACAAAACACAAAATACAAAACATAAAAACCGAGATGACATTAGTGAAGAGATGAGAAAAAAATTGTGTAAAAATAAATATATGTGCACAATAAGAATAGTGCATCAAGAATAAAAATATACCAAAATGACTAAATTCATTCATTTTTTAGTTGTCTCCAATTAATAACAACATTTTTGAATTTCAGGTTCTTGGTAAATGGATCATCTTGGACAGGAAATGCTGTTCCTATTTAATCTGATGTTGTCAAGAAAGAACCACTCCCTCCAGCAATGTTAGTGCAGGAGACAGAGCTGAAGACACTCGCTGAGGTTTGTAAGATGGCTGAGGGTAAGACTACTAACATCAATAAGATCCAGATATGCCTTCGGTATCACTCATTAATATGGTCTAATGTGGTGAAGCAGATATTTTGTTTGATTCATGGGTAAGGCCATCAATAATGAATGCTGAGTGTATGAAAGATGTTTGATGCCCTGAGAAGGTAAAGGCTAAACTATTACCTGAAGTCTACTCTAAGTGGAAGTCTGTTTGATAAAGGATGGCTTAGGGCCAGCAAACTTCCAAAAGTTTGTATTTTTCAGATACAGGCTACAGATACTGAAAGGAAGCATCAAAGGATAAAGTTAGAAGTGATGATTGAGAATGGACTCTGGAGAGTTGGTAAGAAACTCTTCCTTCAGAGGACACTACCTAAAGAGGATGGATTTAGAACATTGGCAAATCAATAGAGAGAAGGTTCAATTGGGCTCTGTGGTGGATGGCTCCTGGGTTGAACAATGCTGCCACTAGGTTAGTTGAAGGTGAATGCTGTAATAATGAGGGGAGAACTACCATATTTTTTGTCATATAAGACGCACTTTTTTCCCCCCAAAAGTGGGGGGAAAATGGCAGTGCGTCTTATATGGCGAATGCTACCATTTTCCTATAGTTAAAGCTGATACATCGCACAGCATGCGATGTATCAGCATGGAAGGAGGAGGGGGCGGAGCCTGGCAACACGCGGCGGGCGGCCTGCCGCTAACAGCGTGACTGCTTTCATAACATTTATAATCTTTAATCATGTCCCCTTATTCCCTATAATCCCAGTACAGTAGCGCTCTGCTAACCTGGTATACCGATCCTCTAGCAGGCAGAGCGGTGCGGCGGCAGGCTGCTGTGTAACGTCCTCACTGACGTCATCTGCCTGCTCCTCCTGCTTCATTCATAAAGTGAAAGGAGCAGGCAGATGACGTCAGTGAGGACGTTACACAGCACCGGTATAGCAGGTTAGCAGAGCGCTACTGTACTGGGCTTATAGGGAATAAGGGGACATGATTAAAGATTATAAATGTTATGAAAGCAGTCAAGCTGTTAGCGGCGGGCCGCCCGCCATGTGTTGCCAGGCTCCGCCCCCTAAGCAGTCACTATGGGCCAGATCTGTGGATAGCACTTTGATGGGGGCATTTATGAATGACACTGTAATTGGGGTGATCTGTGGATGACACATATAGCATAAGATGCTATATATGTGTCATCCACAGATCCAATCCATTACAGTGTCATTCATAAATGCCCCATCACAGTGCTATCCACAGATCCCCCATCACAGTGTCATCCACAGATCCCCCATAACAGTGCCATCCACATCTCCCCCACATAACAGTGCCATCCACAGATCCCCCATAATACTGTCATGCACAGACCACCATTACTTCAAAAGCACACCTTTTGGTTAAAAATATTTTTTTTCTTATTTTTCTCCTCAAAAACCCAGGTGCGTCTTATAGGCCGGTGCGTCTTATAGGGCGAAAAATACGGTTTGTGATTTCCACCAAGGTCATCTCACCCATTTCAGAGGCTGCAAATTGACTGAATTCAGAACAAAGGTGGAACAATGCGAATATGTCTGTGTCTGTATTGATCTCTTTCCAGGATATTCGGAGATTTGGGCCGTAGCAAGGCTACAGCTAAAAGATACTGACTGAGGTGAGAGTACCTACCCCTGGGGCTTTTCTCTATCCGGTACACACCTAACTGGAAGATAGGCCTAAGTCCTTACTAAGTACTCTCTGTGAATGCCCCTAGATTATGTCTCTATTTCCCCTACAGATCCAGCATAGTAGTTTTCCAAATTATGTTGTATGTTGCACAAATTGAATGTCTAATGTGTATTTCCAAGTTTTAGTTGTTTTCTAGGATCCAGACTGTATAGAAGCAATTCATTCTTTACAATCAGGAGATTGCATAGTGGTGAAACGAGAGGCGTGTGGAAAGTCCTAGAGCTACAGTTTAAAGATCTACATCAAGTTCTGATAACCACCGCCACTGCTATCGAATTGGAAGGAGAGCCTGATTGGATCTATGTGTCATGTTGCAATCAAGTGCCAGGACTATAAAAGCCATAATGTTTTTGCATGTCGCATTGTTTGGTTCATATTGTACAAAGGAAAAATCACAGTCAAATCAAATTCCAACGGTGTTATTTTATCAAGATGAGTCTGGAACAAATAAGTTGTCTTTTGCAGTATAGTGGACTGTAAGACAGATGACAGATATGACACTTGGTTTTGGTCTGATAAGTACATGTGTGTGACTGGAACTGACCCAGTTTACAGAAATTGTGTTTAGATATGACCAAACCAACTGTGGATATTAGAGATGAACAGAATAGAACACTAGTCTGAAGTGTTGGGAATATAAACCAGTGGAAACTACCTCTAGAGCAGGGGTGCACAATCTTTTTTGGTCTTGGGGTCGCATTCTCACATTGCTCTATTTCAAGGGGCTGCAAGAAAAAAAAAGAAAAGTTAATCAGCACTTGTTTGCATCAGCCTATTACACAGGCTGATGCAAAGTGAAAGGGGAGGAATGATCGCTACCACAGTCACTGCTCCCACATTCAGTTTTGTTGATCATTGGTTGGCAGGACACTGATTACACAGTGAGATGTGCTGACAATAATTGTACTTCTTTCATCCTGAAAAAACATGCAAATCAGCCGACAAACGAGTGATCGCTTGTTTATCAGCTGATCAGCGGCAGTGGTGTGCCTAGATTGTTTGCAGTCAGGGCGAATCCTTTCTCTGGCACCCCTTCCCCCCAATATTTAAAAAAAAATAGTACAGTAGTATTGCCCTCATTGTACAACCTTCACAGTAGTTTTGTACAGATGTGTGCCCCCTAACAGTAGTTATTCCCACATTGTGCCCCCTTAAAGTACTTATCCCTTCATTGTGCACTCTTCATAGTAGTTATGCCCTCATTGTGCCTCTCTCACAGTAGTTATGCCCTCTCTGTCCCCCTTCACAGTTGTAATGTCCTCTTTGTGTCCCCCTCACAGTAATAATCCCCATTAATGATATTGAAGATGGAATTAATAGCACTGTTTCTATTTTTACAGATGACACTAAGGCTACTTTCACACTTGCGTTGTTGTGTTCTGGTATTGAGATCCACCAGAGGATCTGGTATTGAGATTCTCTGCCAGATCTCAATACCAGAATCAACAACGCAATTGTGAAAGAAGCCTAAGCTGTGTAGTACTGTGCAGCCTAAGGAAGATATCTAAAAACTACAAGCTGACTTGAACACTGAATGATGGGGCATTAACTTGGCAAATGAGGTTCAATGTGGATAAAGTTATGCATCAGGGTAGTAATAATCTCCGTGCATCATATGTCCAAGGGCAGGCATGCCCAACCTGTGGCCCTTAAGCTGTTGCAAAACTACAACTCCCAGCTAGTTATGAGCGGCATAGGCAATATTTGTTTTTGCAATATTTCGTGAATTTTTTTCGCATAATATTCGCAATAAATTCGCAAACTCTAGAATTCGCGATCTCCAGTCATTATTTTCACAATTAAGCAAATCTGCACTAATGATGCTCATTTTTTTTGCGCAATACATGCAACTTCACATTTTCAGGTCTGAGTAGATATTACTGATTGGTGCACTAAGTATTGTTGTAACATCACAGCACTGTGTCTAACAGAGACACTAATCCCTATCACAGCACAGTAATTCCTATCACACTACCTAACACCCTGCACTGGAACCTATCAGCTACACTATATCACTATCTAACCTACACTGACTATCTCCCACTAACTATCTGTATTATATATATGAGCTAACTATCTAAGCGTACTTTCACACTTGCGTTAAAGTTTTCCGGTACTGAGTTCCGTCCTAGGAACTGCCTGCTGGATCCTCACAATGCAAGTGTGAAAGTAGCCTTATGTAATTAAAAAAGGATCCAGATAAGTCTGCAAAACACAGAGCACAGCAATGACCCTGCTCTCTCTCTCTCTCTCAGAACGGCAAAAAACAGCAGAAAATGGCTGCTGGGGAGTTCCTTATATAGTAAGGGGTAGGCAACTTTCCTATTGGTTGCTAGGGATGTTGCTAAGCTCTGACAAAGATATTGCAGCCTTCTCATTGGCCCACAAACAAGAAGCAGTAGTACTGATAAAAAAAAAAAAAGAATATTCGCGAACAAATATATAGCACAATATTCTAGATTTTCACGCATTCTCGAAGTGCCGATATTCACAATAAAAATTTGTGATTAGAATATTTGCGATCTACACTACTCTCAGCATGCCCGGACAGCCTACAATTATCAGCCTACAGCAGGGAATGGTGGGAGTTGTAGTTTTACAACAGCTGGAGGACCGCAGGTAGAGCATTCCTGTCCTAGAGCAGTCACTTGTAGAGAAGGATTTGGGTGTTCTTGTAGATTATAGAATAACAGCAGTCAATGTGAATCTGCTGCTTCTAAGGCTACCAGGATATTGTCATGTATTAAGCGAGGCAAGGACTCACAGGACAGGGATTTAATATTACCACTTTACAAAGCCTCATCTGAAATATGCAGTTCAGTTCTGGGCACCAGTCCATATAAAGGATGCTCTGGAGCTGGAAAGAGTACAAAGGAGAGCGACTCAACTGATAAGCGGCATGGAAAGACAAGGGGCACTGCCTCCGACTGGAGAACAAAAAGTTCAGTCTCCAGAAGCGTCAAAGCTTCTTTACTGGAAGAACTGTAGATATGTGGAATAGACTTCCTCAGGATGTGGTCACAGCAAGAACAGTGGGCTGTTTTAAAAAGAGTTTAGATGAATTCTTAAAAGTAAATGGCATTAATGCTTATAAAAATGTGTAATAATCTGAGTCTCACTTCCTTTCTGGGGTTCACGTCCACACCTATCCCTTCATTGGACTTATGCTTTTTTTCAGCCGTGTTAATTATGTAACTACGTAACTAATAGGGTCAAGAACTATTAGGGTGAATGGCATTCTGACACGCTCCCTAAACACGGCATCTGAGAGTTGAATGTTAGGGTTTTGCAGCCAGGTGCCTACTATGTTATACAGCCAGCAAACGCTGTATGGAGAGGCAGCCCGTTCTATTCTATTCATGGCATATAATGCCATACATGTACGCCATTATACATTAAAGGGTTAAAAGGTGAAAAAACACCCTGTAATTTGTTACACAATTTCTCCTGAGTACTGAAACTGAAACTCCACAGAAGGGAAGGAGTGCCAAATTGATTTTGGAACAAAGAATTTGCTGAAATAGTTTGTAAGAGCAGGATAAGCTGTACTTTTGTATTGGTACCATTTTGGGGTACCTTTGGCAGGATCTGATAGCCTTCCTTACAGGGCA
The DNA here is from genome assembly GCA_033119425.1 of Bufotes viridis. Classification (NCBI taxonomy): domain Eukaryota; kingdom Metazoa; phylum Chordata; class Amphibia; order Anura; family Bufonidae; genus Bufotes; species Bufotes viridis. Next base: position 143,256,342 of record CM065592.1, on the reverse strand, counting down.
GACCAGAAGCATACTGTGGAAACTATTGGGACCATGCAATCGAATTCGCCTTGTGGGGGCCGGATGGGGTACAGAGTGAGTCAGCTATCTCTATAAACTCCTGATGCTATGGTCACTACTGACTATGGCATCTAAGAGGTTAAAAGGTCAGGATCAGCATGACTATTTCAGCTGGTCCAGGTACTAAGCTGGTAGAATCTCTATACACACATTATTAAACAAGCTAAGGACAATACAGGCCCTCTGCGCAAGCCTCTTATGGAGATAGCGAAATTCTGATGACCAGTTAGGCGGACAGGGCTGGCCTGATCAGCTAGGCAGATGTCCCTTTTCTCCCTTACAGATGGTGAAACTCCAAGTCTCCAGAAACATCAAGCATGGCGCTGCAAATGGCCTTGTGCCCATCTGTTATGGAATCTTCTATGGGTTCTTTATGTCTATGTCAAAGACTTAGGTACCTATGACATTAGCACAGTTGCCATAGTTACTACAGGTCTTTATTACAGATACATTCCTCATTCATTTTCACTGTGAAGTCATCTACAGTGTTCCCAAGTATTAACCCTTTAATGACTGTCATTGCATTTTTCTATGGAAGCCACTAAAAAGCATTTCTCACTAGACAGGCCCTTTATCATTATGGTATTTAAAAGATGCCCTAATTAAAGGAAGCTAATAAGTGTATCTACAGATTTGAGGTGTAAGATTAACCCCTTAAGAACCTCCGCCCTATTTGTACGGCGGAAAATCTGTCCCTAAACATGGCGCCCGCTCGCACATCCAACGGGTGCCATAGCCGCCGGGTTTCTGCTATTTGAAATAGCAGAGACCCGCGGCACATGTATGCGATCAGCCATAAGGCTGGTCGCATACATTTTACCCTTCAGATGCCGTGGTCAAATATGACCACGGCATCTGATAAGTCCAGAAGCGGAAGTTGTGCGCTTCCGCTTCGGTAACAGCGCTCCCGACTGAGATTGGGGAACCTATTACACCTCTGAAATAGCCTGAAGCCTAAAGCAGGCTTCGGTGCCTATTTCAGGAATATACCAATACAGGCCACTAGGTGGCACATTGTATTCTTATATTCCAAATGAAGTGTTCAATGATGGCTATATAGCCATCAATGAACACAATGGGCAAACTAATGATTGGCAGTTATTGTCACCCAAGGTGACTTAAAAAAACCTAAAAGTTCAAATCACCCCCCTTTACTTAAAGTAAAAATACTTAACCAAAAATATAACAATATTAATGGCATACGGCAAATGGCATAATGGGGGAAAACATTTTTTATAAAAAGTTATCAAAAAGTTGCACACATTTTAAATTGGTATCACTGAAAAGAACAGATCGCCCCGCCCTCACACAGCCCATACACAAAACTACAAAAAAAGTTATAGGGGTCAGAATATGATTATAAAAATAAAAAAAATTCCTCAAAAGGTTTCTTTTTTTTTTCAGTATTAAAACGCAAGAAAAATTATACAAGTGTGGTATCGTTTTAACCTTACTGACCTGGAGAATGAAGATAACAGGTCAATTTTACTGCATAGTGTACAATGTAAAAAAAAATGAAATAAAAACCTTTAGCAGAATTGCGTTTTTTTTCCAATTCTACCCCATTTGGAATTGTTTATCCGCTTTCTACTACATGGTGTGCAACCGTAAATGGTGCCATTAGAAAGTACAACTTGTCCCGCAAAAAATAAGCCATCATAAGGCTATGTGAATGGAAAAATAAAACAGTTAGGACTATGGGAATGCGGGGAGTAAAAACGAAAACGCAAAAATGGAAAATCCAGGGTCCTGAAGGGGTTAATGTTCTCAAGCCTTATTTAATTACATACATGAATAATATGAAAATGTGCCATCTTGGTAAATAAAATATACTAAGAGGGCTCATACACCAGCTCCTCATTCTCTTTGGAATGTGTTTATATAATTGACAGAAGTCGGTATGAGTCCATTTGGTGTAACAGATATGCCTGGCTTACTCACTATGGTTATGTTGAGATCTGTGTTGGAGCCCTTGTTGCAGATAAAATGGTAATACATGCGGTACTTTTTTCCTATCAAAACGATGGACACCTCTGCCAAATTGTTTGCCATGCAAAGGATCTGGCACTGCATTGTTGTTTTATGGGCAGAAAAACAATATACAGTAGATATGAACGATGCCTGCCCACTTTAGACACATTAACTGTTTAGGGCCTACTGGACTACACATAGTTTTAGCCATGTTTGTAGGTTATTTTTATCACTTATAACTTATCTAGTCCCCAAAAGACTGGCCTTAGCGCCTTAACATTGCTCAGTATGCCAACGCAAGCTCAGAGCTGAACCCGGACATATCCTGTTCTTTCCCCAGGCAGACCCTCTGAGATGAGCATCGAAGAATTTCATGCTCCAATGCTCTCCCTTGCCCTGCTCTGTATCAAGCAGGGCAAGGGCTTTTTTGTTTATAATCTTACCTTGCTAGGCGGACGTCACCAGAACTAGCCCGCCCATTAGTAAAGGAAGCCTCCGCCTAGCAGAGACCCGATACATCACCGGATCTAATGAAAAAGCTCTTTCGCTGCGCGGTTCAGTGCAGGGCAATGGAGAGCAGTGGAACATCTCAGAGTGGCTGCCTGGGTGAAGAGGATATGTCCGGGTTCAGCTCTGTGGCTCATGAATATATCTGTTGGGACATGGACATGGCTTTTGTTAGCCATTCAATCTACAAAAGACAGGACCTGCAGTGGCCATGAAAGTCTGGCCTGTGCGCAGAGCTCCACTCAAGTTCCAGTGAAATGTTCAGCCATGGGGAAAAAGATTAAGCAGTCTTCCCAGCATAACTGGCCTCTGCTGAATTGGAACTACCGCCTTCTCTGCCCTTTCACAACCTCCAGACCCTGAGATCCAGGCACGGAGTAAATGTCCCATTGGTACCTAGGCCATGGAACTAGTATGACACCAGAGGAGGTAGTATTTAGTGTAGGTTTCTGTCCTATAGAGATCGCATTGTTGTTGGCGGACAGGCACAAATCATTTTGTGCAAAATGTATTTGGCAAGAATCTCACATTTACTGTATAACACAGCATTAGCATTAGTACATTTTCTATAGTGAGTATGGCACTATTGTATTTACTTTATTATTTGCAGTGCTGTTGCATTGTGTTTGTCTTTGCTTCTGTGATTTCAGCCATGGTGACATGCAATTGCGCATTGGGATGTGCAGACTAACCCCCATTTTCTTCTTTACTGTAGCTTCCATATCCTTAGCACTTACTGTATTTTTGGACTATACGATGCACTGGACTATAAGACGCACCTAGGATTTGGAGGAGAAAAAAATATATTTTCCATCAGACCTTAAAGCAGACCCCCAAACCGGCCCCTTTTCTTCATCAGACCCCCCAAATCAGACTTCAGATCAGACCCCGAAATCAGACCCCAAGCTCCATCAGCCTCAGATGAGTTCCCCCCAGCTGCATCAGCCTTCCATCAGACCCCCCAGCCTCCATCAGCCTCCCATCAGACCCCCCCCAGCCTCAGATCAAATCCTCCAGCCTCTATCAGCCTCACATCAGACGTCCCAGCCTCCATCAGCCTCAGATCAGACCCCCCCAGTCTCCATCAGTCTCAGATCAGACCCCTCAGCCTCCATCAGCCTCAGATCAGACCCCCATCAGACCCCACAGCCCCAGATCGGACCTCATCAGACAAAAAGAAAAAACTTACCTCGCTTGCACCAGACTGCACCGCTTTATCAGCCCATGCTGCACTAGGACCCAGAAGAAGACCAGAGAGGCAAAGTATAGTGAGCACAGTGTTGCCCTCACCTCCCGGTGCCTCCCATATTGGAAGCGTCCATTAGCATTTGGACTATAAGACGCACTGCTCCATAGTTTTTTTGGGAAATGTTGAAAAATGTTCTTGAAAATTGTGAAGCCTCACAGAAGACAGCTCTACATTGTATGAAGTAGTTTTATCGAGACTGGTGCAAAGGAAAAACTGACTTAGTTGCCCACAGCAACAAGATTCTACAGTATCTTTCATTTTTCGGAGCTCCTTTGGAAATTGAAAGGATCAGTTTTGATTGGTCGTTAATGGCAACTAAGCCAGTTCTCCATTGGAGTAGTTTTGATAAATCTCCCCCTATGTGTATATTCAGTATCTGTAAATATCGGTACATTTACTTAAATGAATTTTATATATCCAATCTCCATTTTATGCTGCTTTTCAATACCATCTCCTAATAGAAGCACACTGTAAAATGCAAACACCTTTATATATGTTAGTGCTGCCTCTGCACTGAAAGTGAAATAAAGATTTAGCGATGTGGTAAGTGTATATGATCATGTCGTCTATGTAAGCGCTCATTTCCAGGAAGAATAGCATTAAATCAATCAGTAGTTTGGCTATAAAGCCTCAATCAGTAGATGACTCTGAAGTTTTCTGTGGACATTTTTATCGAAGCCCTGATTAAAAGTAACACTAAATGTCATTGCCTGGAGTTAACCTTTTTCTGCATAATGTTCCAGAGAATAGGATGTGATATAATCTATCTGTGCCAGCACTCGGGCTTTATTACTGCTCAAGGAATATGCTGGCTTATCAAACTAAATAAGTAACCAGGTAACAAATAAGAACAGTGGATCAGAATAAGCGAACAATGGTATGTGTGTATGTGATATTAATGAGCACCTGTCAGCAGGTGCATCGTAGGGTTGACCCCGCTGATTAATATAATACCTGTCTTGTGAAAATTAGTTTTATTGTTCACAAGAAAAAAATACTTTTATTTTTCTTGGGAACACTGCAACCAATTTTCCCGGACAGGTACCATTTCAATTAGCAGGATTAGAGATGAGCGAATTTCATATTTAGAAATTTTGTGAATTGCATTATGGATTCCGTTACCACAGACGTATCCGTTATGCAGCCCATAGACTTCTGTTATGACAGAATGAATAACGGAATGCCTCTAAAGGCATTCTGTTATGCATTCAGTCATAGAATTGCGTTATGGTCCGTGGTAACAGAATCCATAACGCAATTCACTAAATACCACAACACGAACCGCAAACGAATTTCAAAATATGAAATTCGCTCATCTCTAAGCAGCATCAACCCTGCCAGACAGGATGTCTTCTTTAATGTGGTTTATCCTGCTGACGTGCTCATTAAAGAGATTATGCAGGTTTATATTTTAGATTGCTGGGGTTCTCTCTCTCAAAGCCCCCACAGATCAGTCAATTAAAGGGGCCACAGCGCTCGGAAGAGTGCTGAGACATTTGCATCGTTTACATTGATCCATACTGCACAACGCCATCATTTTAGTAACGGTTGGGCTTGATATTGCAATTTTTCCCATTGAAGTTGTGCGGGAAAGGGAAAGAAAAAATGTGGACATTACATGGATGTCGTCCATGTACAGTCTGCATCCATGCGGCTATTTTACGGAAAAGAATATGCATTTCTTTAATAGGGTCCGAGGAAAGTGCGGCTTGCAGACAGCCCACAAAACAGATACGGTCGTGTGAGTATAAGGCTACCTTCACATGACCGTATGTTTTTTGTGGTGTGCAAATTGCGGATCCCCAAAAAAACGGATGATGGTCATATGGCATCTGTTTTTTTTTGCGGATCCATTGAAATAATGCCTATGATTTTCCGCAAAACGGACTAGAATAGGACATTCTATTTTTTTTGCGGGGCTACAGAACGGACATACGGATAGCACATGGTTTGCTGTCCGCATTTTTTGCGGACCCATTGAAATGAATAGGTTCTCATCCAATCCGCAAAAAAAAACGGAATGGACATGGAAACAAAATACATTCGTGTGAATGTAGTCTAAATGTTATAACTCCACTGCTCTAACCATTAGGCCTCATGCACACGACCGTTGTTGTGGTCTGCGTCCGAGCCGCATATTTTTCAGTTCGGGCGTGGACACATTCATTTTAATGGGGCCGCAAAAGATGCGGACAGCACACGTTGCTCCGTTCCATGCCCCCGCATTTTGCGGACAAGATTAGGCATTTCTACAATGGGCCGCGTTCCGTTCCGCAAATAGCGGTACGAAACGCGGAGCAGCTTCCGTATTTTGAGGATCCACAGTTTGCGGACCGCAAAACACCAACGGTCGTGTGCATGAGGCCTTACAGTTATAAAAGGTACCAGCAACATTTTGACCTTAATAGAGGGAGTGTGCGTGCAGCTAAATCTTCACAAGGTCATGTCAGCTCCTCAGACAATGATACTTTAGAAACGTCTGAATCGTTAAGGATGGGCAAAAAACATCAACGAAGAAAGGAGATATCCTGCCAGGTATGGAAAATAAAAAAGGATTAGAGAATTTTGGACAAATTTAGCATAAAACAAAGTTTACAAATGCAGTACCCCAGACCTGGGGTTTCCGCAAAGTTTGGTTTATTATGAAATGTTTGTAATGCTAATTTAATGTAATGCACAATCAGTTGTTCCAGCATAAGCCAGGTATGGCAAGAGATAACCATCCTAGGCCACCCTCTCTGGAACTTAGGATGTGGGCTGGCCCCACCCCTACTTCAGAAGATTAGAGTTAGTTTTATTGTATTCTAGTTAGACTTTAGTTCCGCATTTAATACAGTTATTCCATCTAGACTTTCCGATAAACTTGGTGAGCTGGGGTTTGGGGCATCACTCGGTAATTGGATTCAGGATTTCTTAAGGGGTGATTAGGATAGGTAACTCTGTTTCAGCACCTATCACTTTAAATGTTGGGTTCTGCATGAGATGATGTGATCAGAATACTGCGATTAAGGGCTCATGCAGTCCACAAAACACAGACCTGCAAAAAATACGGATGATGTCCGTGTGCATTCCATATTTAGCGGAACGGAACAGCTGGCCCCTAATAGTCCTAACAATCCTATCCTTGCCCATTATGCAGACAAAAATAGGACATGCTCTATTTTTTTGCGGAACAGACATGCAGACATACAGAAACGGAATACCGGAATAACGGAGTAACGTCCGTTTTTTTGCAGACCCATTAAAATGAATGGTTCAGCATACGGTCCGCAAAAAAAAATGGAATGGACACGGAAAGAAAATATGTAAGTTTGCAAATGACACCACAGTAGTAGTATTGATTAAAAGAAATGAAGAGAGGGCATATAGAGGAGGTGCAACAACTGGCAGACTGATGTCTTCTTAATAATCTCACTTTATATTGATGGGGTTGAGGTTGAAAGGGTATCCAGTTTTAAATTTCTAGACATGCATATAGCAGAACATCTTAAGTGGTCGATTAATTGTTCGTCCATATTTAGGAAGGCACAGCAGAGGCTTTATTTTTTGAGATATTTGAAGAATGCTTAATTATGTAGTGAAATACTGATTGGTTGTATTTGTAATTGGTACGGGAATTGTTCTGTGTCTGACCACAAAGCCCTTCAGAGGGTTGCTAAATCTGCACAGTAGATTATTGGCGTGCAATTTCCCTGAAAGCATCTTTTTCTCACATTGTTTGAGTAGGGTGAGAAGAATCTTGGAAGATGATTCTTACCTGGGTCACATGTTTTACTTTCTACTTCCATTGGGAAGACAATATAGGAATGTGTGTTGCCGTACGACAAGTTTGAGGAAAAGTTTTTTCCAGAATCAGTGGTGATGAATTTTTAGATGTAATATTTTGTATTTATTTATATATTTATTTGCATACATAATATATTGTATGTTGGTGTAATTGACGCTGTGTTTCATTGGCATTGTGCTTGCTCAATGACAATAAAGTTGAATCTAATCTAAAGAGATGTTTGTATGCTGGCCTCACCACTTTCCAAAATGGAGAAATGGTGAGGGTGGGGCCAAAGGGCCCACAGTATTTATCTTCATTTACACTGGATTTCTGATGTAAATGACAGAAATCTACAGCAGTTCCAAGCTGCCTTAGATTTCTGTCTAGGCACATGGACTGCCAAAGGATGTTCCTAATTTATGACGAGGCCTGTGTAAAATGCTAGACCTTTGATAAATCTGCCCTTTTACCCCCTTTCCCTGTGAGTGTGGACCAACTGGATTTTTCATCTGAAGACCTCAACTTTGTTCCACACAAAGGAGAACTGCTGCATAAAAGAGAACTGTTATGGAATTGAGGTGGAATCAGTCTGTAATCATAAGGATGACCAATAAAGACAGTAAAAGTGTGCTGTTACAGAGATATATAGACGACTTCCATCTCATCCCACAATTCTCTACAGTAATATTTTGGAGGAATTAGTATTTGAATAGGTAATTTTGGGCATAATCTGTCAGAAACAAGTCAATACACTAAAGGAAGAGCAACCTATAGCTCCTATTTTTCACAAATTATGAAATATTCAGGAGGATGTTGTTCACCTGCAAAATCATTTGTCCAGATGCATTTTAGGTTTTGGCTGTGCATACACACACCATAATGTGTGTCTCTCCCTAATCAGAGTTCCCATCCCTCTCTGCCCAATTATATCTGGAACTGGATCATTAAATGAATGATTATATGAATGCTGGAGAATCTAACAGCAATTGGTTACTTGTATACCTGGACACTAGTGATGTCGCGAACATAAAATTTTCCGTTCACGAACGGCTAACGCGAACTTCCGAAAATGTTAGCGAACGGGCGAACCGGGCGAACGCCATAGACTTCAATAGGCAGGCGAATTTTAAGACCCACAGGGACTCTTTCTGGCCACAGTAGTTATAGAAAAGTTGTTTCAAGGGGACCAACACCTGGACTGTGGCATGCCGGAGGGGGATCCATGGCAAAACTCCCATGGAAAATGATGTAGTGGACGCAGAGTCAGGTTTTAATCCATAAAGGGCATAAATCACCTAACAATCCTAAATTGTTTGGAATAATGTGCTTTAAAACATCCAGTGTGTGTACAGTATACGATCAGCTATGATGTTGTATCGATCAGGTAGTGTAAGGGTTACACCCGCTTCACAGTGACAGACCTAACTGTGACAGACCAAACTCCCCTTTTAATGCACCGCAAACAACTGCAAACAGTCCATTTGCACAACCGCAAACTCCCCATTTGCACAAGGTTGGATACCAAGCTAGCCATGTCCCGGTGATGTCATTGAAGGTTTCTTCCTCGCGCAATGTACTGTGCCACCCTATATGAGTGGTGTGTTCAGTAATCAGTAGTACTATTTTTATCAGTTTAATCCCTGTTACGTCCCCTATCAGGGGACGTGTATCGAAAAGATTTTAGGAACCAGGAGATGGAAAAAGAAGCTTGGTCAGTATAGGTGGTGGGCACTGGCAGTGGGCACACTATAGTCAGTGGAAGTCCGCCTGACACACACTGGCAGGCAACCAACCTTAGATTAAAGGGTAAAAATGAAATGCCTTTTTTTATGCAAAGTCCTGTGCCACCCGGTATGAGTGGTGGGCACTGGGAGTGGGCACACTACAGTCAGTGGAAGTGGGCCTGACACACACTGGCAGGCAACTAAGCTTAGATTAAAGGGTAAAAATGAAATGCCTTTTTTTTATGCAAAGTCCTGTGCCACACGATATGAGTGGTGGGCACTGGCTAAGGGCACACTACAGTCAGTGGAAGTGGGCCTGACACACACTGGCAACAGGCAGGCAACTGAAATTAGATTAAAGTGTAAAAATCAAATGTCTTTTTTTATGCAAAGTCCTGTGCCACACGGTATGAGTGGTGGGCACTGGCAGTGGGCACACTACAGTCTGTGGGCCTGCAGCTTCTCACACACGGGCAGGCCAGGCAACTGCAATATAAATATGGAGAAAAATAAATAAAATCAGACTAATGTAGCAGCCCTAAAAAGGGCTTTTTGGGGTGCTGTGACGCTGTCCTTACAGCAGATCAGTCTGTGAACACAGAACACTGGCCTAGCTAACGCTTTCCCTATGAATTCAGAATCATCAGCACAGCAGCAGCTGCAGTCTCCCTGCTCTCACTAACATGCAGCTTCAGACTGAATCTAAAATGGCTGCCCTTTTTATAGGAGGTGGTAAGGTGTGGGAGGGAGGGTGCTGATTGGCTGGAATGTGTCTGCTGACTGTGAGGTACAGGGTCAAAGTTTGCTCAATGATGATGTATTGGGGGCGGACCGAACATCGCATATGTTCGCGCGCCGCAGTGAACGCGAACAAGCTATGTTCGCCGGTGAATAGTTCGGGACATCTTTACTGGACACCATAAAGACAGTAAACATATATTCAATGGTATTGAAGGAAAAATGGCTTAGTTGCTGATAACAACCAATCGGATTCCACCTTTAATTGTCTAAAGGAGCTCTGAAAAACAAAAGGTGGAATCTGATCAAGGAGCACTTATGGTGCTAAATTATTCCAATGATTAGCAAATCGGTAGATGGTGCAATGGAGAGAAAGCTTTATTTATTTATTTTTTAATCCATTTCACTGTAGCATACACTGGTACGAGTGCTACATGGACGACACTCGTCGTCTAGATTGGTAATGTAGTGTCCATGGCAATGTTTTTGTTGCACATTAATACCAATGACAATAATCTTAACTGCCAGTCTAAGCAAGCCAAGGATAGGCTTGTGTCCAATGAATGCCACAAGTGAACTCTTGTACCACCATACTATCAAAAAAAGACAGATACTCCTGAAGGACAGAAGCCATAAAATACTAAAGTAGATATTATGCACCTGATAAATCTCCCACCAGTGTAGCATCACATTGGTCCTCTCTGCTCTATGTTTACTGTGCTGAACGTCTACCGATGTGATGGCTGTGGCCAATCATTGGCATCAGCGGTTACATGAGTAGACAAGCATATTATCACAGAGTGGTGTGGTCCACCAAAGTGGTGGCAATGGAATGGAGAGATATTTATCAGGTGAGTAATGGGTATTTTATGGCTCTCAAGTGGACGGTGAACACCAACTGGAGGACTTTATACAGTAACAGATATCCCAACACCGCTTTTTGTGGTAAACAATATCTTTACTTGCAGCTTCCTCCAGAGGTAGTAATGAAACATTACAGTTTCCAATAAGGAGGTAAAAACTTGAAATGTTACAAACAGACTTCACAAGGGAAGCGCATACGTGAAACATCGCTTGAAATACATAGACAGCCTTTAATGTACTGTGGTGGGTTTCCCTCCTTCTGTCTCAGTCCTACTCATCTCTACACAATGCAACCTCATCATTTTGACTCTCCATCCTGTTTAGCAGACCAACCAACCTCAGGAACACTTGTCTTAGCTGCCTCTCAGCTCTCACTGGACTCCAGGCTTAGCTTTCTCCACCTGGGCTTTCCACTACCAGAGTTTCTTAAGCTCCTCAGTTCACTATCTCCGTGACTCCCTAGAGTCTCTATTTCAGCTGTCACACATCTCCAACCCACTGAGCAACAGGGAAGCTCTCTCTCTCAAGTTCCATGTCCAACAACTTCTGGCACCCAAAACTGTCCCCTATTAAAGGGTACTAATTCTGCCCATAGTATGCAAAAGCATGGTGTTCCATGAGTCTGTGTACTAAAACGCCCTCCAGAATCACAAGACATACAAGGTTCTAGAAGGACCTTGCCTCTGATGACATGGCATTCAGAGTCAATTCTCCCCACTCCACAAACATGGAGGAGTAACGAGATTCATTAAACCAAATTGACCACTTTGAGGAACAGCTACCACATTTTGTCCACGTCTATATTGTTCACAGTGTACCAAATGCCGCGAACTAAATATACATGTGTATAGCACTGTTCTTAAAGGTGCAGTACACAATTTTGGCAATTTAACTTGCTGTAAATTTCCCAGACACCACGTAAGTTAAAATGTTTGTAATATTTCTATTAAAACAGCCCTGGCAAAATAATGACAATTGCAATACAAATCATAAAAAAGAAAGATCATTTTAGTATAATGCATTGCTCTATATGACTTACATTTATCTTGTTCTTACTCTAGTAAGAAATTCCTGAATAGAAAATTAACATGAAAGAGATACCTCAAAGAGTTCCTGGTTAAAAATATTTCCCTTTTCTACTCACTGATACCGGTATTGCTAAATTATCTTTATTTGTATTTGGCGAGATTTTCTATATCTGTAATATTCTCTAGTAGTAGTGCATTATAATAAAAACTAGCTCCGTAATGTGCTATCACATTGCAGTGTATTAGACAGCCTGGAAAGCTTTAGGAAATCACAGGCTACAGAAATGTCAAATCTATTACTTTGCAGGCTAGAAGAAGGGAGATGAGCACTGTCTGTACACAGCCAAGCAGTGAAGTATTGCTAGATGACAAATAAAATAACAATACGCTTTAATAGAAGATGCATACACTGGTGACCAGATCAAACAGTTTGACCAGCATTTTTATACTAGTGACATCTATAATCTTCAGATATGTTCTTACGGTTTTACATATTTTATTTACCATTTTTTTTACTTACTTTACATAGAGAAGTAACACACCTATTCATTCAATATATTAAATATATCATAATATTCTTATATCTCGGCAAATGGACATTAGCCTATTAATCTAGTCTAAAGAATGGGTCATTATATCAAAATTCACTTATTTTGTTTCTAATAAGAATGGCTAAGGCTGGCCAAACACACTAGATAGCTGTCTTTCCCTATCTTCCCATATATATTGCATGCTTGGAATGTATAAATAGAGAATAGGGAGAGGGAAGAAAGCCATTGTCAGATTCCTCTGTAAGTTTTGCAATGCATGGGTTGCATCTTAAGTGCTGCAAGGTCATAAACAGGAAGAGCTCAGAGCATCTTGTAGTCAGTTAGTTAGTACCGAGTGTATCACACAGTGCAGCTGAGAGAAATAGGTCTAACAGAATGGTTACAGACCACCGCCTACACTGTGGACCTGCTCTGAACCGATGTCACTGACTGGGTTGCTAAAGTGTGAATTTGTTATCAGAGAGGGGACAGCTCTGGATAACACAAGTGGTTCCAGCCTGGAGTCTGTAACATGGGTAGGCCTGAGTTTAAAGGGGTTGTGCAATGCTAAATATAGATAAGATTAATAAGAGTAACTTCCTTTATGGCGCTCGGAGGGTCTTTAAACATGGCGCACAATCGCGCATGCAGCAGGTGCAGCGGGCTCCTCCCCCCTTTAAGAGTAAAAAAAGTACTTGTTTTTCGTGACACCTGTGAATAGTACCCAGGTGAAGGAATGCTAGAGTGGTGTAGGGTAGCCTATAATGTCCCTTAATGTCCTGTGCACGTGTCATGGTGCTCCTACCTGGATACGCTGGACCCTATGCGTTGGCTCCAAAGTAATGAAAAGGGGGGTGGTTGATGAAGGGGATGATAAAATAAATTGAGCCCTGACCTTGTGATGAAGTTCAATAACAGCTTTACTTTCAATAAATGTTTCTCCAAACAATCACAGGCTTTATCTTGGTTCCACCCATGGTTTGTCATTAACACCCACCACACCACAAGAGGGGGGTTAAATGGAATGGAAAGCCCCATTCTCTGCATCTGTAGCTCTGCCATTGCCGCTGCCATCTGCTAAGGAGCCGGGCACACTACACTTTGTCTCAAGCCATAGGGAAATCAGAGAGGGTATGGAGATTGAATCTGGTATGGCTGCAGGTGATCCCGGTAGAGTCGACCGGGTAGCACAGAGCTAGAGGAATACTGGAAGTCTAATGAGGGATCTACTGACCCGATAACAGAATGGGAGGCTTGTAAGGTAGTTCTAAGGGGAGCGTATATAGCAGCTATAGCTACGCACAGAGTGCAGCTGTAAATTACCCGGGCTGGGATAGAAAGCATACTGGCGAAGGCGGCTTTCATTAGTGATCCCTCTAGGGAATGTAGAGAAGAGTGGTTAGCCATTCAAAGGGAGTATAAGCTACATCTTACGGAGTATGCGCCGAAGAGACTTCTTGCACAGAAGCAGATAGTATTCTCTGATGGAGATAAGAATGGGAATGCATTAGCATATTTGGCCAGGGCGGAGAATCCGCAGACTGTGGTGGCAATGATAAAAACGGACTCAGGGAGCGAAGTCTCCAGACCTGAGGAGATTTGAGCTCAATTTGCTAGACATTACACCAATTTATATTCTTCCACTCTTGCGTATACGCCAGAAGAGATACAGAGTTATCTGGGTAGGCTGAAGTTTCCACAACTGTCTAGGGCAGATAAGGAAATGCTGGACTCTCCAATTACACCCTTAGAAATTCAGGCTGCCATAAGCTCCATGGCACCACATAAAACTCCAGGCCCAGATGGGTTTCCTGCAGAATGGTACAAACTACATAGTAACATAGTACATAAGGCCGAAAAAAGACATCTGTCCATCCAGTTCGGCCTGTCATCCTGCTAGTTGATTCAGAGGAAGGCAAAAAAAAAAAAACTGTGAGGTAGAAGCCAATTTTCCCCACTTAAGGGGAGTAAAAAAATCCTTCCCGACTCCATTCAGGCAATCAGAAGTACTCCCTGGATCAACGACCCCTCTCTAGTAGCTATAGCCTGTAATATTATTACACTCCAGAAATAAATCCAGTCCCCTCTTGAATTCCTTTATTGTACTCACCATCACCACCTCCTCAGGCAGAGCGTTCCATAGTCTCACTGCTCTTACCGTAAAGAATCCTCTTCTATGTTTGTGTACAAACCTTCTTTCCTCCAGACGCAGAGGATGTCCCCTCGTCACAGTGACAACCCTGGGGATAAATTATCTAAGGTAGGTTCACGGCACACTGATTTGTATGCAAGTAATCACATTTTATTTGTATTTTTCAGTGTTCAATATAACATTGTTGTATACATCCAGGCTATATGATAAGTATAAGGCCACAATAATTATCCTCAGCGGGATCTAAAAGAGGTATAATATGGCTATGATTACAATGGAAACGTATCTAAAATGTGTGAAAAAGAGGAAAAAATTGGGAAAGAGGAGAAAGAAATTGGATTGAGAAGTCTAGAGTGGGTAGCTTGGGGATAAAAAGAGACATGATTAGTGCATAGTTCCTGGTCTTATGTAAATTATAGGAAATAATGGGTATAAGAAAAGGGGTGGTGGATACTAGATGAAGTGGCTGGTAGTGAAGGAAGTAGTGAAGGTAATCTAATGTATTATAATGTATTATAATGTAAGAGGGATGAAGGAAGAATGTGAGTGGAGGCTGTAAGAAATGTCATAATGTAAAAAGTGGGCGGCAGTAAAGGAAAGGGAAAATAGGCAGCAGAGGGAATGAACATGGAGATATAGTGCAAGGGAAGCTTGATACAATGAGTATAAAAGACTGCAATATGTCAGGAATCGCATGGAGAGAGAGTTACCTGTAATGGCGCACTTGTGATGGGGCCCTGGATGCAGTATGTATGGAAGTGTAGAGCCGGCTGAAGTACTGGTGCGAGAGCGTCGGGAAGTGACATCAGGCGCGGGGAGTCACGTGTTTGAATGCGCGCATACGCGTAGTGAATGGAGCCAAGTGTGGGCAAAAAAACGCCAAGCAGTTTTCTCCTAACCGACCGAGTATCTCGCTTTTTGTTTTTCACTAAACTTTGTCCTCATAACTTTATTCTAGGTATTTTATTATGTTACATAGCAATTTATTGTGCTTAGAGAATCTTATAATTTCATTATCATTACACGTGACTCCCCGCGCCTGATGTCACTACCCGGCGCGCTCGCACCAGTACTTCAGCCGGCTCTGCACTTCCATACATACTGCATCCAGGGCCCCATCACAAGTGCGCCATTACAGGTAACTCTCTCTCCATGCGATTCCTGACATATTGCAGTCCTCCATACTCATTGTATCAAGCTTCCCTTGCACTACATCTCCATGTTCATTCCTTGTGGTGCACCAGAACAAGCTGCCACCAAGTCCATCAATCCATCAATACTAGTTTTTTTTTTTGCTATATCCTACATCAGGGGCTTGGCTGTGCTAATTGTCACCCCTAGAAACTCTACCATCCCCTAAATCTGGTGTTCCAGCTTTGGCTAGACAAGTATAATACTGTCTGCTGTCTGGCAAAGGATAGATTATTTTCTGTGGTGAAATTCAATTGCCAAAATAGCAATACCCTGAATCTGGTGTCCCAGCTGTTGCAGGCAAAGTTTTTATAGTGTCCGCCAAAACATATATTTTGCTCTGGGGTGAAATTAATTTGCCAAAATAGCAATACCCTGAATCTGGTGTCCCAGCTGTTGCAGGCCAGGTTTCATAGTGTCCGCCAAAACATATATTTTGTTCTGGGGTGAAATTAATTTGCCAAAATAGCAATACCCTGAATCTGGTGTCCCAGCTGCTGCAGGCCAGGTTTCATAGTAACCGCCAAAACATATATTTTGTTCTGGGGTGAAATTCAATTGCCAAAATAGCAATACCCTGAATCTGGTGTCCCAGCTGTTGCAGACCAAGATTCATAGTGTCCGCCAAAACATATATTTTGTTCTGGGGTGAAATTCAATTGCCAAAATAGCAATACCATAAATCAGTGGTTTCAGCTGTGGCTGGTAAAATATAATAGTGTCCGCCAAAACATATATTTTGTTCTGGGGTGAAATTCAATTGCCAAAATAGCAATACCCTGAATCTGGTGTCCAAGCTGTTGCAGGCCAAGATTCATAGTGTCCGCAAAAACATATATTTTGTTCTGGGGTGAAATTCAATTGCCAAAATAGCAATACCATAAATCAGTGGTTTCAGCTGTGGCTGGCAAAATATAATAGTGTCCGCCAAAACATATATTTTGTTCTGGGGTGAAATTCAATTGCCAAAATAGCAATACCATAAATCAGTGGTTTCAGCTGTGGCTGGCAAAATATAATAGTGTCCGCCAAAACATATATTTTGTTCTGGGGTGAAATTCAATTGCCAAAATAGCAATACCATAAATCAGTGGTTTCAGCTGTGGCTGGCAAAATATAATAGTGTCCGCCAAAACATATATTTTGTTCTGGGGTGAAATTCAATTGCCAAAATAGCAATACCATAAATCAGTGGTTTCAGCTGTGGCTGGCAAAATATAATAATGTCCGCCAAAACATATATTTTGTTCTGGGGTGAAATTCAATTGCCAAAATAGCAATACCATAAATCAGTGGTTTCAGCTATGGCTGGCAAAATATAATAGTGTCCGCCAAAACATATATTTTGTTCTGGGGTGAAATTCAATTGCCAAAATAGCAATACCCTGAATATGGTGTCCCAGCTGTTGCAGGCCAAGATTCATAGTGTCCGCAAAAACATATATTTTGTTCTGGGGTGAAATTCAATTGCCAAAGTAGCAATACCCTGAATCTGGTGTCCCAGCTGTTGCAGGCCAAGATTCATAGTGTCCGCAAAAACATATATTTTGTTCTGGGGTGAAATTCAATTGCCAAAATAGCAATACCCTGAATCTGGTGTCCCAGCTGTTGCAGGCCAAGATTCATAGTGTCCGCCAAAACATATATTTTGTTCTGGGGTGAAATTCAATTGCCAAAATAGCAATACCATAAATCAGTGGTTTCAGCTGTGGCTGGCAAAATATAATAGTGTCCGCCAAAACATATATTTTGTTCTGGGGTGAAATTCAATTGCCAAAATAGCAATACCATAAATCAGTGGTTTCAGCTGTGGCTGGCAAAATATAATAGTGTCCGCCATAACATATTTTTTGTTCTGGGGTGAAATTCAATTGCCAAAATAGCAATACCCTGAATCTGGTGTCCCAGCTGTTGCAGGCCAAGATTCATAGTGTCCGCAAAAACATATATTTTGTTCTGTGGTGAAATTCAATTGCCAAAATAGCAATACCATAAACCAGTGGTTTCAGCTGTGGCTGGCAAAATATAATAGTGTCTGCCAAAACATATATTTTGTTCTGGGGTGAAATTCAATTGCCAAAATAGCAATACCCTGAATATGGTGTCCCAGCTGTTGCAGGCCAAGATTCATAGTGTCCGCAAAAACATATATTTTGTTCTGGGGTGAAATTCAATTGCCAAAATAGCAGTACCCTGAATCTGGTGTCCCAGCTGTTGCAGGCCAAGATTCATAGTGTCCGCCAAAACATATATTTTGTTCTGGGGTGAAATTCAATTGCCAAAATAGCAATACCATAAATCAGTGGTTTCAGCTGTGGCTGGCAAAATATAATAGTGTCTGCCAAAACATATATTTGGTTCTGGGGTGAAATTCAATTGCCAAAATAGCAATACCCTGAATCTGGTGTCCCAGCTGTTGCAGGCCAAGATTCATAGTGTCCGCCAAAACATATATTTTGTTCTGGGGTGAAATTCAATTGCCAAAATAGCAATACCATAAATCAGTGGTTTTAGCTGTGGCTGGCAAAATATAATAGTGTCCGCCAAAACATACATTTTGTTCTGGAGTGAAATTCAATTGCCAAAATAGCAATACTATAAATCAGTGGTTTCAGCTGTGGCTGGCAAAATATGATAGTGTCCGCCAAAACATATATTTTGTTCTGGGGTGAAATTCAATTGCCAAAATAGCAATACCCTGAATCTGGTGTCCCAGCTGTTGCAGGCCAAGATTCATAGTGTCCGCAAAAACATATATTTTGTTCTGGGGTGAAATTCAATTGCCAAAATAGCAATACCCTGAATCTGGTGTCCCAGCTGTTGCAGGCCAAGATTTATAGTGTCCGCCAAAACATATATTTTGTTCTGGGGTGAAATTCAATTGCCAAAATAGCAATACCCTGAATCTGGTGTCCCAGCTGTTGCAGGCCAAGATTCATAGTGTCCGCAAAAACATATATTTTGTTCTGGGGTGAAATTCAATTGCCAAAATAGCAATACCCTGAATCTGGTGTCCCAGCTGTTGCAGGCCAAGATTCATAGTGTCCGCCAAAACATATATTTTGTTCTGGGGTGAAATTCAATTGCCAAAATAGCAATACCATAAATCAGTGGTTTCAGCTGTGGCTGGCAAAATATAATAGTGTCCGCCAAAACATATATTTTGTTCTTGGGTTAAATTCAATTGCCAAAATAGCAATACCCTGAATCTGGTGTCCCAGCTGTTGCAGGCCAAGATTCATAGTGTCCGCAAAAACATATATTTTGTTCTGGGGTGAAATTCAATTGCCAAAATAGCAATACCCTGAATCTGGTGTCCCAGCTGTTGCAGGCCAAGATTCATAGTGTCCGCCAAAACATATATTTTGTTCTGGGGTAAAATTCAATTGCCAAAATAGCAATACCCTGAATCTGGTGTCCCAGCTGTTGCAGGCCAAGATTCATAGTGTCCGCCAAAACATATATTTTGTTCTGGGGTGAAATTCAATTGCCAAAATAGCAATACCATAAATCAGTGGTTTCAGCTGTGGCTGGCAAAATATAATAGTGTCCGCCAAAACATATATTTTGTTCTTGGGTTAAATTCAATTGCCAAAATAGCAATAGCCTGAATCTGGTGTTCGAGCTGTTGCAGGCCAATTGTAAATCTGTCCATAAAAGGATACCTTTCATCCAGGGCCTAAATACTAGCCCTAATAGAGATATTCCCCTAAATCAGTGGTTACTGCTGTGCCTGGATTAGTGTAATATGCTACATAAATAAATAGGCAAATAGTGTTAGGTGCCTGTAAAAAAAAAGGCCTGAATTTGAAATCAATACATTGGGCCAAATATTTTTTTTCTTATTGTGGTGCTTGGTGAACGGTAACAATGAGGAAAACATCTAGTAAGGGACGCGGACGCGGTCGTGGTGGTGTTAGTGTACCCTCTTGTGCTGGGAGAGGACGTGGCCATTCTGCCACAGCCACATGTCCTAGTGAACCAACTACCTCAGGTTCCAGTACCCGCCAGAATTTTCAGCGATATTTGGTGGGGCCCAATGCCGTTCTAAGGATGGTAAGGCCTGAGAGGGTACAGGCGCTAGTCAATTGGGTGGCCGACAGTGGATCCAGCATGTTCACAACATTATCTCCCACCCAGTCTTCTGCAGGAAGCGCACAGGTGGCACCTGAAAACCAAGCCCATCAGTCTGTCACATCACCCCCAAGCATATCAGGGAAACGGTCTGAGCCTCAAGCTATGCAGCAGTCTCTTATGCTGTTTGAAGACTCTGCTGGCAGGGTTTCCCAAGGGAATCCACCTAGCCCTTCCCCAGTGGTGAAAGACATAGAATGCACTGATGCACAACCACTGATGGTTCCTGATGATGAGGACATGGGAATACCACCTCATCAGAGTCCGCACGTCTGACGAAACACAGGTGCCAACTGCTGCGTCTTTCTGCAGTGTGCAGACCGAACAGGAGGTCAGGGAGGAAGACTGTGTGGAAGACGATGCAGGGGACGATGAGGTCCTAGACCCCACATAGAATGAAGGTCGTGCCACTGACTTTCATAGTTCAGAGGCAGTGGTGAGACCGAGCCAACAGCGTAGCAAAAGAGAGAGCAGGGGGCAAAAGCAGAACAGCCGCCTCCAAGAGAGTTCGCCTGCTACTGGCCACCGCCACCGCCACCAGGGACCGAGCACCCCAAAGGCAGCTTCAAGGAGTTCCCTGGCATGGCACTTCTTTAAACAATGTGCTGACGACAAGACCCGAGTGGTTTGCACGCTGTGCCATCAGAGCCTGAAGCGAGGTATTAACGTTCTGAACCTTAGCACAACCTGCATGACCAGGCATCTACATGCAAAGCATAAACTGCAGTGGAGTAAACACCTTAAAAGCAAGGAACTCACTCTGGCTCCCCCTGCTCCCTTTTCTGCTGCTGCCTCGGCCTCTTCCTCCGCCTCGGGAGGAATGTTGGCACCTGCCGCCCACCAAACAGAGGATGTGCCACCGACAACACCACCTGCGTCACCAAGCATCTCCACCACGTCACACGGCAGCGTTCAGCTCTCCATCTCACAAACCTTGGAGAGAAAGCGTAAATTCCCACCTAGCCACCCTCAAGCCCTGGGCCTGAATGCCAGCATTTCTAAACTACTGGCCTTTGAAATGCTGTCATTCAGGCTGGTGGACACAGACAGCTTCAAACAGCTGATGTCCATGGCTGTCCCACAGTATGTTGTTCCCAGCCGCCACTACTTCTCCAAGACAGCCGTGCCTTCCCTGCACAACCAAGTATCCGATAAAATCAAGTGTGCACTGCGCAACGCCATCTGTGGCAAGGTCCACCTAACCACAGATACGTGGACCAGTAAGCACGGCCAGGGACGCTATATCTCCCTAACTGCACACTGGGTAAATGTAGTGGCAGCTGGGCCCCAGGCGGAGAGTTCCTTGGCGCACGTCCTTCCGCCGCCAAGGATCGCAGTGCATCATTCTTTGCCTCCTGTAGTCTCCTCCTCCTACTCGGCTTCCTCCTCCTCTGCTTCCACCAGCTCATCCAGTCAGCCACACACCTTCATCACCAACTTCAGCACAGCCCGGGGTAAACGTCAGCAGGCCATTCTGAAACTCATATGTTTGGGGGACAGGCCCCACACCGCGCAGGAGTTGTGGCGGGGTATTGAACAACAGACCGACGAGTGGTTTCTGCCGGTGGGCCTCAAGCCTGGCCTGGTGGTGTGCGATAATGGGCGAAATCTCGTCGCAGCTCTGGGACTAGACGGTTTGACGCACATCCCTTGCCTGGCGCATGTGCTGAATTTGGTGGTGCAGAAGTTCATTCACAACTACCCCGACATGTCAGCGCTGCTGCATAAAGTGCGGGCCGTCTGTGCGCGCTTCCGGCGTTCACATCCTGCCGCTGCTCGCCTGTCTGCGCTACAGCGGAACTTCGGCCTTCCCGCCCACCGCCTCATATGCGATGTGCCCACCAGGTGGAACTCCACCTTGCACATCCTGGAGAGACTGTGCGAGCAGCAGCAGGCCATAGTGGAGTTTCAGCTGCAGCACGCACGCGTCAGTCGCACTGCGGAACAGCACCACTTCACCACCAATGATTGGGCTTCCATGCGAGACCTGTGTGCCCTGTTGCGCTGTTTCGAGTACTCCACCAACATGGCCAGTGGCGATGACACCGTTATCAGCGTTACAATACCACTTCTATGTCTCCTTGAGAAAACGCTTAGGGCGATGATGGAAGAGGAGGTGGCCCAGGAGGAGGAGGAGGATGAGGGGTCATTTTTAGCACTTTCAGGCCAGTCTGTTAGAAGTGGCTCAGAGGGAGGTTTTTTGCAACAGCAGAGGCCAGGTACAAATGTGGCCAGCCAGGGCCCACTACTGGAGGAGGAGGAGGTGGAGGAGGAGGAGGATGAGGATGAAGCAGGTTCACAGCGGGTGGCACCCGACACAGCTCAGGCCCATCACTGGTGCGTGGCTGGGGGATACGGAGGACGATGACGATACGCCTCCCACAGAGGACAGCTTGTCCTTACCTCTGGGGAGCCTGGCACACATGAGCGACTACATGCTGCAGTGCCTGCGCAACGACAGCAGAGTTGCCCACATTTTAAC
The DNA here is from genome assembly GCA_033119425.1 of Bufotes viridis. Classification (NCBI taxonomy): domain Eukaryota; kingdom Metazoa; phylum Chordata; class Amphibia; order Anura; family Bufonidae; genus Bufotes; species Bufotes viridis. Next base: position 143,233,943 of record CM065592.1, on the reverse strand, counting down.
GTGTGCGGACTACTGGGTTGCCACCCTGCTGGATCCCCGGTACAAAGACAATGTGCCCACCTTACTTCCTGCACTGGAGCGTGATAGGAATATGCGCGAGTACAAGCGCACGCTGGTAGAGGCACTCCTGAGAGCATTCCCAAATTTTACAGGGGAACAGGTGGAAGCCCAAGGCGAAGGCAGAGGAGGAGCAAGAGGTCGCCAACGCAGCTGTGTCACGGCCAGCTCCTCTGATGGCAGGGTTAGCATGGCAGAAATGTGGAAAAGTTTTGTCTCCACGCCACAGCTAACTGCACCACCACCTGATATGTAACGTGTTGGCAGGAGGCAGCATTTCACTAACATGATTGAACAGTACGTCTGCACACCCCTCCACGTACTGACTGATGGTTCGGCCCCATTTAACTTCTGGGTCTCCAAATTGTCCACGTGGCCAGAGTTAGCATTTTATGCCTTGGAGGTGCTGGCCTGCCCGGCGGCCAGCGTTTTGTCTGAACGTGTATTCAGCACGGCAGGGGGCGTCATTACTGACAAACGCAGCCGCCTGTCCACAGCCAACGTGGACAAGCTGACGTTCATAAAAATTAACCAGGCATGGATCCCACAGGACCAGTCCCTCCCTTGTGCAGAATAGACATTTATAACTGCCTCCCCCTCAACCATGTATTCTTGTACTCCGGGGCACTTCTTTATTGAATCCTCTTTTTTTTAACTTTACCATGATCTTGCGGTGCAACCCAAAATTGAATGAACCTCTCCTCTGTCTGGGTGGTGGTGCCGAAATAACTGAAAGTGGCCTTCTCCGGTGGTGGTTGATATGACGCATGATTCCTTGCTGTGGGACCTCTCTCCTCTGTCTGGGTGCTGGGCCGAAATAACTGAGAGTGGCCTTCTCCAGTGGTGGTTGATATGACGCATGATTCCTTGCTGTGGGACCTCTCTCCTCTGTCTGGGTGCCGGGCTGAAATAACTGAGAGTGGCCTTCTCCGGTGGTGGTTGATATGACGCATGATTCCTTGCTGTGGGACCTCTCTCCTCTGTCTGGGTGCTGGGCCGAAATAACTGAGAGTGGCCTTCTCCGGTGGTGGTTGATATGACGCATGATTCCTTGCTGTGGGACCTCTCTCCTGTGTCTGGGTGCTGGGCCGAAATAACTGAGAGTGGCCTTCCCCGGTGGTGGTGGATATGACGCATGATTCCTTGCTGTGGGACCTCTCTCCTCTGTCTGGGTGGTGGGGCCGAAATAACTGAGAGTGGCCTTCTCCGGTGGTGGGTGATATGACGCATGATTCCTTGCTGTGGGACCTCTCTCCTCTGTCTGGGTGCTGGGCTGAAATAACTGAGAGTGGCCTTCTCCGGTGGTGGTTGATATGACGCATGATTCCTTGCTGTGGGACCTCTCTCCTCTGTCTGGGTGCTGGGCCGAAATAACTGAGAGTGGCCTTCTCCGGTGGTGGTTGATATGACGCATGATTCCTTGCTGTGGGACCTCTCTCCTCTGTCTGGGTGGTGGGGCCGAAATAACTGAGAGTGGCCTTCTCCGGTGGTGGGTGATATGACGCATGATTCCGAAACGTCCGGGGACCGTACAAATAATTATTGTGGCCTTATACTTATCATAAAGCCTGGATGTATACAACAATGTTATATTGAACACTGAAAAATACAAATAAAATGTGATTACTTGCATACAAATCAGTGTGCCGTAAACCTACCTGTTTCTACTACCTTCACGTGCACCTGCAACTGATACACGGAGTGCGAGTACATATTACTTCTACCTGGGGATAAATTACACACAGAGAAGCTTGGTGAGAGTTTGAGTAAACTGTTTTCTTATTCGCTAGGAGTCTTAAAGTTGCCCCCCTAATTTTCCGAAGCTGTTATAGTGGTAATACATAAGCCGGGGAAGCCAGCAGAGCAGTGTAGCTTCTATCGCCCCATTTCCCTCATAAATCTAGACGCCAAGATACTGGCGAAAGTCCTGGCGACGCGTCTGTCAGGGATTTTTTTTATCCTTAGTGGGTCCAGACCAAAGTCAGCTTTATGCCAGGGAGGTCGACTGATATAAATCTCAGGAGACTTTATACCAACCTACAAGTGCAACATGATAATGTGGGGGACAGGGCAATAGCGTCTTTAGAAAATGGAAAGGTGTTTGATTCTGTTGAGTGGCAGTTTCTCTGGGAAGTACTGGCAAAGTTTGGGTTCCCAACGAACTTTCTGAAATGACTGCATCTGTTATATGCAGACCCCAAGGCGAGGATGGGTGTGAATGGAACTATCCAGTCTCTTTCATTTGTGCAGGGGGACCAGGCAAGGGTGCCCACTGTCACAGTTGCTCTTCGCACTGGTAATAGAGCCAATATCTATTCTGATTAATATTTGCTCGGGGATAGAGGGCTGGGACTTTGCGGGAATCACAGAGAAATTGTCACTTTACGCCGACGACATGTTGGTTTACTTGGGGGACACAAAGAGGTCACTGGATATGCTCCTATAAGTGATAGACGAGTATGGGAGGTTCTCAGGACTTAGAGTTAATTGGACCAAATCAGTGTTGCATTTGGTGGATGAAACCGAGAATCCGAGAGTGTCGCCAAAGTCAAAACTACTGGTGGATGATAAATTTAAATATTTAGGAGTCATAATACATAAAGAGCCTAAACAATTCATCTCTCTTAATCTGCTTCCAACTATGGAGTATATTACACAAAAGTTGAAGGCTTGGGTAACTCTTCCTCTTTCCCTGGTGGGGCGGATAAATATTTTCAAAATGGCCTTGCTGCCAAAATTATTATACATGTATAGGGCGGCGCCGGAACTTTTAACCCCTTAAGGACACAGGGTTTTTTCATTTTTGCGTTTTCGTTTTGCGCTCTATGCCTTCCAAGAGCCAAAACTTTTTTATTTTTCCGTTCACATGGCCATATGAGGGCTTATTTTTTGCGGGACAAGTTGTACTTTCCAACGCCATCATTTAATATTGCATACGGTGTAGTGGGATGCGGGAAAAAAATTCCAAATGGGGTGAAATTGCAAAAAAAAAGCAATTTCACCACAGTTTTACGTGTTTCTAAATTACGACGTTTGATTTGCGATAAAACTGACCATTTAGTTTTATTCTACAGGTCAGTACGAATCCGGCGATACCCAATATGTATAGCTTTTCTTGCATTTTGATAGTGAAAAAAAATTCAAAAGTGGGAAAAAAAAAAAAATTTTTTGTCGCCATGTGTTGACCGCTATAACGCATTTGTAAATAAGTGTATGGCGTTGTATGGGGGCTTATTTTTTGCGGGGCGATCTTAACTTTTAGTTGATACCATTATGGGGTGTGTAGGACTTTTTGATCGCTTTTTATTTAATTTTTTTCGAGGAAATGAAGCATTCAAAAACGGCAAATCGGCCATTTGGGCGCTTTTTTCTGTTTTTCTGTTTACCGTATGGGGAATATATTTTTAGATTTTTATACTATGGGCGTTTTCACACATTGCGACACCCATGATGTGTATTTTTTTTATTATTTTATTTTAATTTTGGGGAAAGGGGGGTGATTTAAATTTTTAGTTTTTTTTTATTTATTTTTTTATTTATTTATTTTTTTTACACTTTTATATAGGTCCCATAGGGACCTATATAAATCAGTTACCTGATTGCTTCTATCATAAACTCCAATACACTTGTATTGGAGTTTATGAGCATTTTACTACTTTCCTATGAAGCCCTATTGCTAACAAGGGCTCCATAAGAAATAGTAAGTGATAGCCTTAAGCTGAATGAAAGGCTTGAGGCTATCCCTTACAGCGCTCCGATTCTCCCGATCACCACTAGGGGGAGCCGGAGCGCTGCTGAAAGTTTTACTTTCGGTTTTAGCGCGCGCAGATGCCGTGATCAGGATTGATCACGGCATCTGCGGGGTTAAATGATCGCGGTCGGCAGCGCTGCCGACCGCGATCATCAGCTGCGGGGGTCAGCTACAGGAATCAGCCGGACCCCCGCAGCGATGGTGCCCGCAGCAAGCAGGAGCGGGCGCCATCTTCAGGGACTGGACACATGACGTACCCATACGTCATGTGTCCTTAAGGAGTTAAAGAAATCTCATTTTGAGACTATTGACAAATTAATCACTCCCTTCCTATGGTGAGATACTCAGCCCAGAATGGCTAGAGAGACTATGAAGGCATCATATGTCAGGGGTGGCTTGGCTCTCCCGGCTATGCCAGTTGGTCGATCAGAGCAGATGCCAAAAATCCAGCGACTGTTCTGGAGGCTGCCTTATTGGGGTCACATGAAGTCTTATGTCTCACCTCCAATATGCGGGCAGTGCTGGCTATTTGGGGGAAAACTACAAGGGAGAGTGGGGATGAGAAAGGCAGAGGGGAGTGGTCCCCGGTGATGTACTGTGTACTCTCCAGGATTTTGAGTTTTGGCTGCAACATGGAATAAAATACGTAACTCAACTATATACAGAGGGTACTATGTACTCTCCAGGATTTTGAGTTTTGGCCGCAACATGGCGTAAAATACGTAACTCAACTATATACAGAGGGTAACTTTAAAACATTTAGAGACCTCAGGGAGGAATTCAAGATTCCAAAATCCAGCCTGTTTAGATATTTTCAACTTACGCTGGGTTCAGACCTGAGCGTTTCTGAGACGCGCATTTTTGGCAATAGTAAACGCGCGTTTTACGGTGTGATTGACTGCAGTGTTGTCCAATGACCAAATATCCCTGTCTATATGAAGTTTGGCCAATCAGAGCTGGGGTCTGGCCTTTCCAGCATGTTGCAAATTCATAAACGCGCGTTCGAACGCGCGTTTTCAGTGTCAAAAACACGCAAAATACAAGCGTTGCGCGTTCCCATTGAAGTCTATGGGCCAAAACGCGTGACAAACGCCCCAAAAAAAGCTCAAGTACTTCTTTATGCGTCGGGCGTTTTTCAGTGCGTTTGAACGTGCTGTAAAACACGAAAATGTGAACCAGTCCCATAGGGAAGCATTGGTTTGCATCGGTTATGCGTTTTACAGCGCGTTCGAACGCGCTGTAAAACGCGCAAGTGTGAACTGAGGGTTAGGCATGCCTGTGCTAAACAATTTGGTAAAGATCCCATTAAGCTAGAATATAGTCCTATGGAAAAGGTTGCTAGATTGAGAGAGATGCGTAAACCGGTGTCTACTTTTTACGCGGAACTGATGTCGCAGACCTCATCCCCTCTATTTAAATCTTTGGCTAGGTGGAAGAAGGATATTCCGCAATTAGAAGATAGACATGAGAAAGAACTAGTGCACACTTGGAGGCACTCAGTCATTAGTGCAAGGGACCAATTAATCCAGGCTAAATGGCTGCATCGCACATATCTCACTCCAGTCAGGCTGAACCGCAGGAATAGGCTAGGAAGCCCTCAATGTACCAGATGTGGCGCAGAAAGTGGAACCTTGATTCACATGATATGGAGTTGTCCAGTGATAGCTCAGTTTTGGTCAGGAATTCACAAGTTTCTTATTGAAAAGCTAGGCTTACCGGCAGTCTGTTCCCCAGAGAACAGCTCATTGGGGCTGGTGAACGATCTGATTCAGACTAAGTACGCCAGGATTTTTTATAGACTTAATGTTTTACGCCAGGAAGGTCATGTTACTGAATTGGAAGCCTCCGGCGGTCCCGTCAGTACACAAATGGATTCAAATTATGGATGCGGCTTTACTAATGTTTAAATTAACGTTTATAGCGAGAGGCAATGAGGATAAATTTGAGAGCATTTGGGGGCTCTTGCTGCAAGGCGAGACCAGTATCAGATCTAGCATAAGCAAACATATCACATATGGAGAAGGGGAAATATGGTGAGCAATAAGCTTAAAAATATGGATAAATATATCCAACCTTGGGTTATACGGAGAATTCTCATCTGTATACCTGAATAGAGGGTAATGCATATGAGTGGTCTGGCCGGAAATGTTTCTTTCCCCAGCTGGGGAGCTGCAGCGCTGTGGTGAGTGTGATTGTGATCTTAACTCTGGAGCTCCTGACGTGATCCAAGTCATGTCATGTTGTATAATCCTGGAATGCTCTAGTACTGTAATTGCCTATGAGATCTTGATGGCACTAGTTTTGAGACCTGCGTGTCTGCTGGTTGTTGTTATTCTTTATTATTGCTTTGAAAAACTAAAATAAAGCCTATTAAAAAAAAATATATATAAGTTGTAAGAAATCCGAGTACTGCATATTGTAGTCTCCTAGAGGGGCTACAAAAAAAGTTTAAAAAAAAAGTTAAATATAAAAATATATGGAAATTTAAATCATCGCCGTGTCCAAAAACACCCGTACTGTTAAAATATACAAATATTTATCCCATACGGCGAATGGCATAACGAAAAAATAAATATCAAAATGGTTGATTTTTTTTCTTTTCTTACCCAAAAAAATTGAACAACATGATCAAAAAGTCACACACACTCCAAAATAGAATCAATAAAAACTACAGATTGTCCAGGAAAACATTAGCCCCCACACAGCTCAGTAGATATAACTATAAAAAAAGCACACTTTGCTGAAGCAAATATAGCCTTATGTATGTTTTCAACCGTACTACATAACAATTAAACTGTAAGAGGAAGCTCACCAAGACTGCTCAATGGATGGTCTGACCAAAAGTCCAATCTACCCTTACACCACCTGTGTCAAAATATTGTAACAAAATACAACTATATATCACCGTATAACTACTGTATACATCAGATATATCAAAATTTATCCTAATTTAATTACAAGTTCATATAACAAATACAATAAAGACTGGTAGCGCTATAATAGACAAGTGGCCAATTCTACAATAAACCAACCCACCAAAATTCAAATTATGATAAAAAAACGATTTAAATGTCATTTTCTGATTAATATTATTATTATTTATTTTTAGAGCGCCATCCATTCCATAGCGCTGTACATATCATACGCGGTGCACATACATAATACAGGCAATTGCATTAAGCACAAACAAGACAAGTTACAGAATGATAGAGGGCCTACAATCTACATGGTATGGGGGAAGGAGACAGTATTACACAATGCCTTTAAGAAAACAGGTATTTCTTGACTAGTAGCTAAAAACACTGCCTTTGCTGACTATAACTTGCTTTTAATGACAGTTGCTAACTGTGGAGCTTGAGCCATAAATAACACAAATATAAATAACACATTATAACCCATCGCAGCATTGTAAACGGGTAGAGAATATTTTGCTATTCCATCATAAATAATAGATGGTACATTTCCAAAGCATCTGTTCACCATGTAGTAGCAGAGATTAATTTCTTCATCACACATTCCCTTTAAAGTGGCTGTTATTCAATGCCATTCAGGAACAGTGGTGTAATTCCCAATTTCAAGTCCTCAAAGAACTTTTTTTTTTTCCTGCTCCACAAATGCAAAGTAATTGAATCCCCTGGGGAAACAGTTAGGAATATCTACTTTTTTCATCTAAAGAAGTGTTTTGTTGAGAAGTTTTTCAGCTTTCTGTAGCTTCTGTCCTTTCAGTTCTCATTCCTTTTTCCCTTCAGAATAAACAGTTTTGTTTCATACGATAGAGCGTAACTTTCCGTTTATGATCTAGTCTGGTGTCTGCTGTTCTAGTGTAGACTGACCAAATTGAAGGTTTTTTTTGTGTGCCAGTTAGAAGACAGGTTTAAAAAACATAAAACAGCTACTAGCTTGAAGGAGAAGGATGAAAATGAAGAGACTTTCAAAGGCCATGCTTCATCAGTCTGTTGGGACAGTACCACCGTCCGCAAGACCCTCAGAAGAAAGCGGCAAGGACATTAGCACCACGGATGGATGACAGCATGGAAAGCAAAGGCTTAGCCTCAAATTAATGAGGTGCCCCTTTGCTGCAACTATCTTGTAGCAAGGACTTCTTGCACATCATTAGTCTTAGTTGGCAGAAGCAAATGCTTTTAAGAAGTACGGTATGACTGGTGGCTGTTTATATGAATATATACCTACCAGGAGCTGACCCTTACTTGGAATGAGTCTTTGTCCGATATTAGAATGAACAGGACTGCTGAGAATAACACATAATACTACGACGTGTAGCTGTTAATCGCTGCTTAATTTGTATAACTCAGCACTGATCATTGATTGACATTGACTTGTTCCCTGACTCCATATCAACACTCTATGCCATATAGCAAGTGTCCCAGTAAGTGGGAAACGGTATGTAGGCAGCATTAGCCAGCAAATACCTGCGCTCTGTATTACTGATTTAATTAGAGATCACACAGAGTGCAGCAAATACAATACATATGGTAGCTGTAACGGAGCAAAGGAAAAGTGACATGTAACTGTAAATGATGAGATATACAACCCAGTGTGCTGGTGGTGTGCACTGGATATTGCTATCGACTTAGGTTTGGCCTCCCACCATGCTGGTGAATATTTGCCAATATGAACAATATTAGAACCCACAGTTCTCAGCTGGACCTGTGCGCTACACTACATTATGATTTACAAAGTCTGTCAAATATTATAATAAAGAATTACTAAATACAAGCAAATTCAAACCATTTGTACTGAGGCAAAATGCAAAGCTAGGAATATTAATGGAATGAACTGAAACAGAGCAAAAATATAGTGAACAAAGAAAACTGTGAAAATCATCAATAAAAAAAAATTAAATAATAACGGCTACAACTCAATTATACCTTCCTCATGTTGCTGGCTGTTGTGTGAGCTTTGCCTGTTGCATGCATTCAGACTAGGTACTGTTCCATGAAAGAATATTCTTTGAGACAACCATCCTGCAAGGGAAATGCAGTATGGCAACGTGAACTCCCCATGAAATGCCACCTGGCCTGAAGGCATTTACCCCTGTATCCTAAGGGAATTAAGTAATGTGATAGACCCTAATTTCTAATATTTAAGGACTCTAAAACGACAGGGTCTGTTCTATGGAACTTCTGCATAGCAAATGCATGCCAATATTTTAAAGGGAACCTGTCACCTCCAAAAACCATCCCAAACCGCCAGCAGTACCTGAGCATAGCCCGGTGTGTTTCTAATGATCATTTGTTTTCAGCAGTCAGATGAGGCATTAGTATGAAAATTTTTATTTTATCCATCTTTCCTGCGCCTTCACCTGTGGCTGACAGCGCTTATGCTGGAGAGTTCGGCTGTCAGTCACAGGCGAAGGGGCTGGGAAGGAGGAGCAGTTACCTTGACTTGAAGCAAGGAGGCCGCAGCCCCCTTGACTTCAAGCGTGCCTGGAAAATAGCGCGGACGCAGGATGAAAGAACGTTTTTCATACTAATGCCTCATCTGACTGCTGAAAGAAAATGATCATTAGAAACACACCAGGCTACTCTCAGGTACTGCTGGCGGTTTGGGGTGGTTTTTGGAGGTGACAGGGAAATATGTTAAAACGTGGTTAAAAATTGTGCCTGGAAACTATAGGCTGGGAACTTGTTTAAAGGCTTTCTAAGAAATGCTATCTTGGAGTTTCTCAATTGAAAAAAGGGTATAACTATCAGCATGGGTTTATGGTTTGGTCCTGTCAAACCTACCTAATCACCTTCTATCAAGAGGTAGGGTCTAGCAGTGATGGACTGGCCATAGACCCAACCAAAAAACTTCCAGAGAGCCAATGTTCAGGCCACCTAGCACCCTCCTCATGGCCAGATACATAATGACTTGACACTTCCAGAGTTAATTGACACTGGGAGTGCAAGGAGTTCTGGCTCTGCTGGCAACAGAGCAGACCGCAGACTCGGTGGGAGCTGGACCAAGCGATTCCTATGTTTGTTCATCACTAGTATCAGAGAACAAGAGGTAACCTGTGCAGGGTATACCTTGAATCACCAGGGAATAGAGTGAGGACCATGAGAGAGCCGTCAGCCATAGTGACACATTCATGCTGGCAACAGACTATGGGCCGGTGTCCATGTTTTGAGGATCCACAATTTGTGGACCACAAAATATCCAACTGTTGTGTGCATGAGCCCTAAGACACATATCTACACCACCACCAGCACTCTGCAGCGCATAGGGTTATCACAGACATGCCGCCGCCAGTCTATGATAAATCAGGGACCATATGTTTTTAATATTTGATGGGTTTTGTACATGTAACAAATGAGTGGTTAAAAGGGGCAGGCTTAACTCTGATTGTGAGGCCAGACTAAGTGCGTGTTTGCACAAAACGGCCGTTGCCCATCTGTTCCACATCCTATGTCTACTGCTCTATCGATGTTCGCTGAGCACCACCTGAAAACTGGGCATTACAGAACTCCCCTGCTTTTCGGATAAGAAGCAGAAAAGTGTCATCAGAAAATGACCTATTCCCTATTGTTTAAAGCTTATTTTTTTGTTTAACATCTTTTAAAGAATTTATGGTGTTATTGTTCATTTTTCATGTCAAAATCTATATTTAAACAGAAAATCCTTGAGTTTTCGAACTGGTCACCAAGCCTAATAATAGGTGCCACTTCTTAGTCATCAAATTTCTTCATTAAAGCTGCTGTGAAACTACAAGTCCCAACAAGCACACTTGCTCGGCTGTTCTTGTAACTCCCATAGAAGTGAATGCAGCATTCTGGGAGTTGTAGTTTCAGATCAGCTGGAGTGCCAGAGGTTGCTGATCCCAGGTCTATACAATCACTTCACCACAGTTACCTGCTCATCTGCCATTCTAATCTGGTCTGCAATGAGATCACCTCTGTGTATAGATAAGACAGAATTCCACTATGGTTAAGTCTACTTTCACACTTGCATTTTGGCTTTCCGTTTGTAAGATCCGGTCAGGGCTCTCACAAGCGGTCCAAAACGGATCAGTTTGCATTCTAATGCATTCTGAATGGAAAAGGATCCGCTCAGAAAGCATCAGTTTAGTCTCCATTCCGCTTTGGAAACGGACACCAAAACGCTGAGCTTGCAACGTTTTGGTGTCCGTCTGATGAAACAGAGCCAAACGGCTCCAGTCCTGGCACACAATGTAAGTCAATGGGGATGGATCAGTTTTCACTGACAGAATCTGGCACATTAGAAAACGGATCCGTTCACTATTGACTTTCAATGGTGTTCAAGACGGATCCGTCTTGGCTATGTTAAAGATAATACAAACGGATCCGTTCTGAACGGATGCAGACGATTGTATTATCTGAACGGATCCGTCCATGAGGGATCCGCACAAACAGAGTGTAGCCTAAAATAGGTGATTGTCAGAGCTTATCTATTCTTTTCTTGTAAATCCCCTCTGCACAGATCACAGAGCATGCCTAGAAAACTCTCCCATAGAAGTCAATAAGGTCCCCTCCTGACTATTGTGTCTTTCTATGGCCCATTAAGCTATGTTTTATTGCTGTGTAAATGCTGTTAAGAACAGCTCAGACAAGATGGCCGCCCCCATAATCACGTTCAGGAAACAGAATAAATAGAATCTGCAATCAATCAGAAAAAAAGGTTGCGTGTTACCATCTGGTTTTAACTGGCAGATAACAGTTTTTGGTGACACATCTCCTTTAAGCTTAAGCAGTACCAGATCAATTCCTGTACATCTGATTAATTTGTTTGTTAGCATAGAGCTACAGTTGCAGTTCGCAGAAATTCAATGATCTGCATGCAAGCAAATCTTGTAGATCGCAGTTGCATAGCCTAGGCCTGAGCGTTACCATTCCCCTTGTCAATAAGACTGACTTTACAGTCTGATACTGTCAGACTGTGTAGGGACATGGCTCTTCGTCAAAGATAATGTTAACGCCCAGCTGTCAACTTATTCATAATTTATTTTGAGGAGGAATAACAGAGAAATAGCAGAATGCAGAGTTCTAAGGGGAAAAAAACCTCTATAAGTGTTGATTCCAAACTGTATAGCAGTAGTATAGGTTATATTAGTTCTTATATAATGGTAGCATACACTTGTCCCTGGCTGTCATTGACCACATGTTTAGGTGTTTCTATGTTCCACTTTAATTTTCCTTTTTATATTGATGCCTTGGGTTACAGAAGTGGAGGGGGGTTTGTATTACGTGGTACCTAATAGACCAAAATTAACAGTGCGCTGCGATTTTAATGCCCCCTTTGATTTAAACCCGGATCAGCCTCTGCTTACATTACTGGCTGTAACCTGGATTCACCATATACCAATATACTGCCTCTAAAACCGCCCACAGTAGTGCTATACACCGCCCATTTGTGCTGGTCACATCACCGGGCTCCTACGCATGTGAAGCGCAATGCAGCTCAGGGCAAGAGGAGCATCAGAGCAAGGAAATGCTCCAATGCTCCACTCATACATGGTAAAGTGGTGAAGCGGAGCTTATATCCGGGTCCAGCCCTGAACCCGGACAACCCCTTTAAACACAGTAACCATCACCTCACTGGTTGACTTTTGAAATGAGAAAGCCGGAATTAGACTCACCGGTAATTCTGTTTCCACGAGTTCACCACGACGGCCACATGAGATTGACCCCTGACCTCTGTAGGGGCATGAACAGAGAGAGGTTAAATTCCCCCCCACTCACCACCAGCCTCAGTGTATCCAAAATTACAGAGACAAAATAGTGGTAACATAAAAGTATGCATAAAAAACACAGAAAATTTTAAGGGTATTACTTCATACCCTCCATAAACAAAGGAAAAAAGGGAGGGAAACTATGCCGTCGTGGTGAACTCGTGGAAACAGAATTACCGGTGAGTCTAATTCCGGCTTTCCACTTCGTCACCACGACGGCCACATGAGATCTACAAAATTATAGATTAAGGGGGGGGGACAACTGTCTGGAGGACATTGCGTCCGAAAGACAAGTCAGCACTATGGGATAAATCAAGCCTATAGTGTTTAACAAATGTATGGATGCTAGACCAGGTAGCCGCTTTACAAATATCAACTAGGGAAACTCCTGCTCTCTGAGCATGGGATAAGGACATAGCTCTAGTTGAATGGGCCTTAAGTTTAGGAGGACAAGGCAGACCCTGAATGGAATAGCAAAGGGAAATAGCGCCCTTAATCCATCTGGCAAGAGACGCTTTCGTGACTTTCTGGCCCTTATTTTTCCCTGAGAAAAGAACAAGACTATCGGAGACTATCGGATTTTCGCCAATCTTTTGTGGCTTCTAGATAACTAATCACACATTTTCGTACGTCCAGAGAGTCAGATGGATTGTCTCCACTAGCAGATGGTAAACTAAAGGATGGTAGAATTATCTCCTGATTGCGGTGGAAGTCAGACACCATTTTTGGAAGGAATCCTGGGTCTAGTTTCAACGTGACACGATCATCAAAGATTTTCAGATAGGGTTCACGAATAGATAAGGCTTGTATTTCCCCAACCTCCTGGCTGATGTTATGGCTATTAAAAAACAGTCTTGAGGGTAAGATGTTTAAGCGAGCATTCTGACATAGGTTCAAAGGGGCTTTTGGTTAATCCAGTAAGGACTATATTCAAGTCCCAGCTAGGCACCCTAGACTTTAAGGATGGATGAAGACGAGAGGCTGCTCTAATAAATCTACGAATCCATCTATGGGTTGCCAAGTCCTTGTCAAAAAACATGATAGAGCTGATATCTGAACTTTAAGAGTAGAAGGTCTAAGTCCCAATTCCAGGCCCCTTTGAAGAAAATCTAGAATATTCTGGAAGTTTGGAGGTCCTGAAGACGTAACTGATTTTCCCGACCAGGAGCAATACCTCTTCCATATCTTTAGGTATATTGCATAGGTAACTTTCTTCCTACTCGCTTTAAGAGTAGAAATAACCGGATCTGAGAGACCCTGAGATCTCAACATTAGGGCCTCAGGATCCAAGCCGTCAGTTTGAGGAAGGTCGGATTTGGATGGAGGATAGGACCCTGATGAAGAAGATCCCTTGATATTGGAAGATGCCAAGGGTCGCCCACCGAAAGGTTCTTTAATGCCGCAAACCAGCTTCGTTTTGGCCAATATGGTGCGATCAGAATCAGGGTCGTGTTTTCTTGACCCAGTTTCTGGATCACTTTGGGAAGGAGAGGCAGAGGGGGAAATGCATAACATAGAGTCCAATTCCAGTGGATTGAGAATGCGTCCAGGGCCCAGGGGTTGTCTCTGGGGTTCAGAGAACAAAACTCGGAAGTTTGGAGTTTTTCCTGGAAGCAAAGAGATCGATTTGGGGTGCCCCAATTGAGGGTCAGCTGATGAAACACCTCCCGGTTTAGAGACCACTCGGTTTGGTCTATGTGTTGACGACTTAGGTAGTCTGCTTCTACGTTTAGAGCTCCCTTCAGATGAACCGCGGAAATGGAGCGAACGTTGGACTCTGCCCAGGAGAAGATCTTTTCTGCTATGGACATTAGCTTGATGGATCTTGTTCCTCCCTGACGAGACAGATAAGCAACTGTAGTGATATTGTCCGATAGGACTTTTTATATGATGTTCTCGGATCAGATATCCTGCTTTTTCGATAGTTTTTTGAACTGCCATTAGTTCCCTGAAGTTGGAGGATTGGGATTGGATCTTTGGAGACCAAGTCCCTGAAAGTAGTGATTTCCTACTTTTGCGCCCCAACCTCTTTTGCTTGCGTCTGTGAGAAGCTGTATTGACGGAGTCTTTTCCAAGGAACCCCAGGGAGAGGTTGGACCGGGACTTCCACCAAACCAGAGAGTCTTTTACTTGTATTGGAATTGTCACCTTGCGATCTAAGGATGTTTGATGACGATTCCATACTTTCAGGATCCATGACTGTAGGACCCTGTAATGAGCCTGACTCCAAGGAACAGAAGGAATGCATGAAGACAGTAGCCCCAGGAGGCTCATGGCTTGTCTTATGGAAGTTGACTTTTTGGACTGAAAGTGACTTATCCTTTTCCTTAAGTTGTCGATCTTGTCTGAGGGAAGAAAAGTACACTGACTTACTGAATCCAGAATGACTCCTAGAAACTCGATGGATTTGTTTGGGGATAACCTTGATTTTTTCAGGTTGACTATCCAACCGAGATTCTGACAGAAGCAAAGGAATTCCTGTAGGTCCGTAAGAAGTTGCTCTTTTCTTTCCCTATTAAGAGAAAGTCGTCCAGATATGGAGCGATTATTAGTCCCTTTTGCCTTAGGGCGCCATCATTTCCACAATGAGTTTCAGTAAAAATTCTTGGGGCAGACGATATCCCAAAGGGAAGGGCGACAAATTGGAAATGTAGGACCTTGCCCTCGTTGTCTCTGATGGCGAATCTTAAAAACTTCTGGGAGTTTTGATGAATGGGAACGTGATAGTAGGCGTCCTTGAGGTCGACCGTACACATCCAAGCATTTTCTCTGATGAGGGGAATGACTGTCTTCAGGGATTCCATCCTGAATTTTCGATATTCTATGAATTCGTTTAGTTTCTTTAAATTTATTATGGTGCGGAAGGATCCCCCTTTCTTGTCCACTAGAAAAAGGTTTGAGTAAAAACCCTGGCCCCACTGGGCAGGAGGAACTCGGGATATTACCCCCATGTCTAGAAGATCCAGAACACCCCCCAGGATTTTCCTGCGGATGGAATCCGACTGTGGATTTGTGATCTGGAAATGGTCTGAGGGAGATGAAGAAAATTCTATTTTGTAGCCTGATCCTACTAAGTCTAAGGCCCAGGGGCTTGATGTTACTTCCCTCCAACTGGCCTGAAAACTCTTCAATCTCCCCCCTACCATGGCGTCATTGCTTATCAGTGGACTTAGTTTGGGAGGAGGGAGTGGGGTTTCTGCCTTTCCCCCCCTTGGGGTAACTCCAACGCCCCGATTTGCCCTTATCACGATAGGGACGATTGCTGGAAAAAGAGGAACGAAAGGGATATCTCCTCTTAAAGGACGATCTTCAGGAAATCCCTTATTCTTGTCGGCCGCTTTTTCTAAAATACGGTCAAGGACAGGGCCAAAAACATATTCACCCGAGAATGGAATGGAACACAATTTCATTTTTGATGTCTTATCTCCTGTCCAGCATTTCATCCAAAGGGCACGACGGGCCGCATTAGATAGTCCCGCATCCTTGGCAGCCGATCTAACGGATTCTGCTGAAGCGTCTGCCAAAAAGCGGTGGCGGATTTCAGAAGAGGGAAGGAATCTAGGAGTTCTTCCCTTGGAGTCTTGTTCTTAATACGTTCCTCCAGCTCAGAGAGCCATAACCCCATAGAGCGGGCCACAGAAGTTGCCGCAATGTTGGACTTTAAATTAAACATGGCTGCCTCCCATGCTTTTCGTAGTAAGCTATCTGCTTTCCTATCCATGGGGTCACGTAACTGAGAGGCATCTTCAAAGGGCAACGCTGTCTTCTTGTTTACCTTTGCCACCTGTACGTCGATTTTAGGAATGTCATTGAAAATTTTACTCTCAGCTGGGTCAAATACCAGACGGTTTTTGTAGGTTTTTGCAACCCCCAGCCGTTTCTCGGGATTAGCCCACTCCTCCAACACCATTTCTTTTATATTTTCATTTATTGGGAATACCCGTGTCTTTTTGACGCTCAAACCCCCAAACATGTTATCTTGTACTGAATGGGATTTAAGAGTTTCCTCTACTCCCATGGTGGCTCGCACAGCTCTCAACAGATCAGGCATACAGTCAGAAGAAAAGCAGAATTTCCTCTCAGTTTCAGAAAAATCTGAGTTTGAGGCAATTTCATCATCATCGTCCCATTGTTTGGAGGATGATGCATCTTCAATAATGTCCTCCGAGTCAGAGGAGGAATGTGAAGTTAATCTACGTCTTTTAGATGGAGGAGGACCTTTGGCCGATAACTGAGAAACGGACGATTTCACTTCCTCCTGAATAATAGTTTTAAGCTCTTCAATTAAGGATGGCTGTTCCTCTTTAAGTAGTGAAGAGATGCAGTTTTTGCAAAGACGTTTATGGTAGTCATCAGGAAGCCTCTTATAACATGCAATACACTTGTTGGGCTTCTTCGGTTTCTTTTGAATATCCTTGCCAGACCCCTGGGAAAGGATAATGGTCCCCATTAGCATATATGCAGAAACAGTAAGATTCTTAAACAGGGGGCCCAGCCAAGGGAGTGCATGAGGAGAGAGGAACACCCAGTTCTCTGCCCTAAAGTATAGTGAGCAGTGCACAATGCAGAGCAAACAAAAAAACCACCCCAGAGGGGAACTCACGGCAGGCGGCGCGGCAGGGGGCTCCCCAGGTGAGCGAGGCTCGGTCGACATGTTGCGCACACAGGACGCTGTGTCGATGTAGCGCCCCTTTATGACAAAACCGGAAGTGACGCGCCGCCTCCAGAGTATCGACGCGCAGCCGGCAGATACCGCGATAGTTCTGGCGGGATCTCGCGTCTGGGAGCAGGCTTGCCGATCAACGGAGCGAGTCCTCCCTTCCTCCCTCTGCCCAGCGTTAGTACAAAGTCCGCGGGAGGGCAGAGGGGGAATAGGATGCAGCAGGTTTCTCAGGTACCGCAATCTTCGTCTCCCCGAAGAGAGACCTCTCTCTGCCCCTGTCCTCTGTAGGGACAGGAAACACTGAGGCTGGTGGTGGGTGGGGGGGAATTTAACCTCTCTCTGTTCCTGCCCCTACAGAGGTCATGGGTCAATATCATGTGGCCGTCGTGGTGACGAAGTGGAAAAGTGGATTTCCAAAAAAAGTATCAGAGTTGCATGTATATTTGCTGTGAGGGAGGACTGTTTTTATGTTGTTACATTAAAGAAATGAAACATGCTGTCTACACAATCTATCAGGCGGCAGGACGTCCAGCAATGCAGTTATCACTGTCAATCCAAATGTGCAGAGATTTTTTGTTTTGATCATCATATGCAAATATTACAGGGCCAGGAACGAGCGTTTGTATGAAGCACAGCGCTATCAGTGAAGCATACAGCTCGCTGTTCAAGATGTGTCGATGGAAAGAGATGGCATTTAATTAAACATTTTCTTGTTACACTTTGCTAAAATGTCTGCTTCTAAAGTTTGTATTAAGTGGAAGACGGTAAGACGTGTGAAATCCTCTAACATTCCATTTTCTAATTAGCAATCACTGCCGATTTTACTGACACACTAACTGCAAGACACAAGTTCAGAAAACAGACATTTTGAGAATCAATTATCCTTGTTTTTGCATTCACTCCCAGATAAACTGTAAGGCACAGTGACAAACCTTGTCAGAGCACACAGTAATAGCGAGGCGATGTAACTTCATCTAACATGTCTCGTGCTCTCCCAAATTACCAAAGGCTTTTCACACTTTTTTGAATTAACATGGATTTTCTCTCAAAATCTATAACCCACAGTCGAAAAACATAATATTTGACTTGGGCCTCATGCACACTACAGAATCCGTCAAAGGGGCCCCAGACTTCATTTTGCAGACCTGAACATGTTCTATAACCAGGTTGCAGGTTCAGTACAACCATTCACTTCACACAGTGAACCTGCAACTTGGATCTGACGAAGCGAAACCTCGGTCGGGATACTTTGAAGCAAAGTTTTTTATGGTGATGTGAAAGCTGGATCGGGCCGCTTTAAAGTGGAGTTTGTATACACGGTTTAAAAGCTGCTATTTTGTGAGTAAATAAATGGCTATTTGGGGCAATCCATGATAGTGGACCTTCACTATTAGTGCTACAATTTTGTATTAGGACCTCAACACTGAGGATAAGCATCTCCGGTGGCCTGTGTTCCGGAGGAGAAAGTGATGGATGGTGTGAACTAAGGCGCTAACTAGGACTACAGTGACAATCAGAATGGAGAATACTTACCTCATGTTAGAAATTTAAGTTGTTCCAGCAGAGCGGATCCGGCATTATCATCAAATTTTGACAGCAGGAATACAGACCTTTTCCCTTTTGTGGATCCAGCAGCAAGAAATCTCTTTTTGCCAAGATGAGGATGGAACCTTTTTTATGATTTTATTTTCTATCCTCGGTATACTTAATATCAGACCAGGGGAATCCAACTGCCAGCACCCTCCGCCGATCAGCTGTATGCAGAGAATGCAGTGCTCATACAAGCGCCGTGTTCTCTTCACTTTTTACCTACTAGCTGTTGACATTACAGCGATGAGCAGGTATAGTTGCATCTGCTGTATCCCACTGAAGTAAAGCTGTTATTACACCTGCTCGCTGCTACAATGTCGACGTCAAGTAGGTAAACAGTGAAGAGAACACAGTGCTCGTATGAGCACTGCAGTCTCTTCATCTTACCATTTCATACTCTAAAAAAATAAATTTCCCCAACATGTAATTTGCAACAGCTGGAGAGCGACAACTCCCATCAAGTCTTGACACCCTATTACCACCAGAGCATAAGCGTTGTAGTTTTGAACAGCTGGAGAGCCACAGTTTAAAGATCTTTTTAAACCATATTAAAAATATTTCACTCTGCGAAGATATTTCATCATTGCTTACAAACAGAACAGAGGCAAAATCAGAAGGTGTGGGACTAAATAGCAAGATGTGAGGGTAGTGGTGGAGGGGATAGGAACTGAGCGCTGGTAAAAAAAAAATTTTTTTATATATATCCAATGTCTGCTATTCTTTTATTAAAGGGATATTCCGGCTATATTAGATTATCCCCTATCCACAGGATAAGTGATCGCTCTTGGATTGGTGGGGTATTACTGCTGAGACAGTGTACCTTAAGGAGACCCTCAAAATGAACAGAGCAGCCAGTTGGACATGCTTGTGGCCACTCCACTAATTTCAATGGGAGTTCTGGAGATAGCTGAACTCTGTACTCGGCTATCTCTGGAACGTCCGAAGAAATGAATCGAGTGGCCTTGCGCATGCCCAGCTGGCTTCCCCATTCATTTCAGGGGGTTCCATGGCGTACAGGGCCCTTGTTCTCTTGATCACCATTCTATCAGTCATCTCCTATCCTGTGGATACGAACTAACCCTTTAATATATTATTATAGGGGTCAGAGCTCTGGGTGTTCACACAACTCCAAACCTCCAGCTTCTCTTCACAAGCTTATAAAAGTAGATGACAAAACTGGCTGCCTAAAGCCACCCCCAGAGGGAGCTCATTTCACCTGGATTTATACAGCTACGTTGAACTCCGTGAAAAATCTCTAGGCAGTGAGCTCTTCCTAAGGCAGGAAGCAGAAGTTTAGAGCCAGGCCTCTCCATGGGGCCCCCCAGAAACTGCATGGTTAGCCTCAAGGGAATGTACACCCCTGAAACACAGCAGTGTGCAATTCGCATTCTGCTCAAAACCCCTTTAAAAGGAATACATACGACAAGTAGTCAGTCAGTTGAGCAATTTATTTATATACACGTTACTGTTAACACAAACAGTTTTAAAAGAAAGCGACTTGCTTTTTTTTTATACATTAGATTGTTATAGGAATTGATAAGCAGCTGATATCTGATATACCAAATTGTCCTATCCTAAAACAAAATGATAGTAGTGTTAGCACACAACCAGAGACCACAATTTCCCTGCATGAAAAAAATTGACTACAAATAAATATATGTGGCTGGTTAAAACAAAATCAAAAGGCCTTCCATATTGTCTTAACTCTTCATCTTTAAATATTAAAGTAACACAAATGAATCCATTGCGCTTTCTAGGTACTGCAGGTGTCTCTGGTTACACTAGGAACTGTGATTTGCAAATTGATTGACACACATTCTCTAAAGAAAAACACTTAAAAAGACTATAGCCAACAAAAAAAAGTGGGGGAAAATATTCTATTTGCCGCAGATATTTGGAAGAATTCCTATATAAAAACACTTCCTCAGTACATTAATTGGAGAACATATCCTGAGAAAACAATTGCATGTAGTGTCTTAAACCTGACATCTCTTTGGTACAGGGACAATGTCATCTCTTCCATTTCAAGACCCCAGCATCTTCCAGCTTTCCTCAGCATGTCCGCATTGTACACAGACCGGTATGAAAGAGATGGCATATACCTGCCCTACTTCACATGAACAGTCGCCCAGTTGCAGCCTTCCTGCTTAGGACAGCTGAGACCCAAGACCTGCTTATAGCATTTACAGAGGACCGGACACCCCAAAATGCAGTGCGGTCTGCAGGCAGCATGTTATAGAGCAGGACGAGCTGAGCATGCCGTTTGTAGATTGCACTGCATTTTGTGGTGTCAGGTTCCCTTTAAGGGGGGGGGGGGGACACACATTTACATGACCTTTGCCTGCAATACATATATCTTCCAGTAGGAAATCATCCAGTAGAAACAGTGAAATTTTATATACAAAATGAAAAACTGACCATCACAATATCCTCATAATACACAAACTGTGAAACCTCATCTTAACAGAGATGAAAATGAGGCATCGCCTTAGCAATGTACATACATGACTTACTAGTAATTCTACATGCATAGACTCTGGCCACACGAACATTTATAATGCACAGACACAATGACGAGCACTGTCCAGCTTTGCCATTTATACAAATCAAGCCTTTGCCTTGCACTTGGGTAGAGCACATTATTTGAAATCTTTCAAAAATCACATCTTTGTCTTCATTTGAAGTGCTACTGTGAAGTACCATATGGGAAGGAACAGTCTTTAAGAACAGCCAGCTGCTTTAGTCTGTTATACCAATACAGATAGTTTTCATTCCTCAGATGAGATGAGTTGTCGAACGACTGAAGGTATGGTACTTCCTTTCAAACAGGTTCACCATGGAAGGAGAATGGACATGCTGCAAGGGCAAAGAAAATACTTAAGATCAGCATAAAACAAGCGCCACAATATGCCAAGAAGAAGTGCACCGACAGGGATAATGAAGTCGTTCTAAAGAAAGACCAGTGAAACCAGACAGATCCAATCTGTGCAGATGTGACCGTGGTGGGGATTTAGCTTTCTTTCCAAGTTTTTATTCAATTGATTTGCTTTGCTCCAAAACAATGTTAATCCGGTACTTGTCCTGACTCTGAATCTAAATCTTAGAACAAGATGACTTATGTCAGGAAAGGCTTAGAAAAGTAATAAAAATTGAGACGTTTTGAGGGCATATGAAGTCACCACTTTGCTATGAGACCCCTAAATAGGGTCTTGTCCAAACAGTCACATAATTAGTTGAATAAGGTCCCTGTATGCAAAGTGTCACATGATCTGAGTAGAAACGGACTTGTTCTGAACCCCAAGAACACTACTGAGCAAGTAACAAAGACCTAGGAGCTCTCCAAATGGGTAAGAAACAAAGTTGTGGAGAAGGTTGGGTAATTAAAAAAAAAAAAACATCGCAAACTTCGAAGATCCCACAGAGCATCATTAAACCCATGATCCCAAAATGGAAAAAATACGGCACAACTACAAACCTGACGAGAGAAGTCCATGCACCAAATCTGACAGAGTGGGCAAGAACGGCGTTAATCAGGGACAGAAAGAACATCAAGGAAAACACTGAACGAGCTCGAAAAATGGGATCTCTGTCCATACCACCACTATAAGCCATGTACTCCACATTATGCCGGGCTGCCAGAAGAGAGTGATATTCAATTTTTTCATTTTTTACTCCATGCCTTCCCGGACCATAACTTTAATTTTTCCATTCACATAGCGCTTGAGATTGTGTATTTTTTTTTTTTTGCAGGACTTTTTATGGGTTTTGTTGTAAAACCGACCCGTTCCTTTCATTCTCCAGGTCAGTACAATTACAATGATACCACATTTTTTGAGTTTTTCTTGTTTTAATACTTAAAAAATTCTTTCCATCGCCATATACTGACTCCCATAACCTTTTCATATTTACATCTACGGAGTTATGCAAGGGCTTTTTTTGTGGGGCAGTCTGTAGTTTTTACCGATACCATTTTAGTGAGTATATGACTTCTTGATCACGTTTGATTCAATTTTTTTATGGAAGTGAACAAAAAGTGACGAATCACGCACTTTGATTTTTTTTCATTATGGGTTCACCATGCGTCAATTCTGTTGATCTTATAATAGTTTGAGGATTTTGGGATGCAGTAGGTGCATATTTATTTTTATTGTTTAATTTTACTATGGTGAAAGGGGGGTGATTTAAAGTTTTATTTATTTATTTATATTTCTAACCCCTTTTTTTTTTTTTTACACTTCTTTTTAGCCCCACAGGACGACTGAATGTGTGATCAATGGAACGGCTACCTCGTTCTTGGTGAGGGGAGCCGTTCAGGTCCAGGGAGCGCAGTGCTCCCAGGAGAAGACCTCTCGGACACCACAGGATTGGAAGTAGTTAGCACGCACAAGTACCTGGGGGTATACTTGGATGACAAATTGTACTGGAGTACTAATACTTGTGCTGTGATCAAGAAAGGTCAGAACCGGTTGTACTACTTGAGAAAACCGAGATGGTTTGTAAGGTTTACAAAACTCCTCTGGACATGCTATCTGTTGTCGCTAGCTCTATTTTTTACACTGTGGTATGCTGGGGAATAGTTTTAACATGAGTGCACGCAAACTGATAAAGAAGGCTGGCTCAGTGGTCGGAGTCAAACTGGAGGTCATGGCAGAAAAACTGACACTTAATAATCTGCTGGCCATTATGGATATTACCTCACACCCTGTGTACACTACTGTAGACAAACAGAAGCACATTCAGTGGAAGACTGTTACAGCTTCCATGCACTAAAGAGCAAGGTCACGTCTTTCGGACTTCTTACTGGTAACTGTAAGAAATCCCTTAGCTGTGTTATCAGAGCAAGAAAGAAATCTCATTCTGGGGATCAAGACAAAAAGAGATGTGATGTCCCATCAGCACCCCCGTCACTGCAGAGGGCAAGTCCATGATAACGGGTAAGGCTACTTTAACACTAGCGTTTTGGCTTTCCATTTCTGAGATCCGTTCAGGGCTCTCACAAGCTGTCCAAAACAGATCAGTTTTGCCCTAATGCATTCTGAATGGAAAAGGATCGGCTCAGAATGTATCAGTTTGCATCACTTCAGTCACCATTCTGCTATGGAGGAGGACACCAAAACGCTGACAGCGACACAATTTGGCACAACAGAAAACGGATCCGTCCCCCATTGACTTTCAATGGTGTTCATGATGAATCCGTCATGGCTATAGAAGACGTTATACAACCGGATCCGTTCATGACGGATGCATGAGGTTGTATTATTGTAACTGAAGCGTTTTTGCAGATCCATGACGGATCCACAAAAAAACGCTAGTGTGAAAGTAGCCTAATTTGTGTTTCGCTCAAAGGATTTCACAACTGTGTGAAAGTAGGACTAGGTTGGGACAGGTTTTCGGTTTATGAAATAACAAGGTTTCCATTCATTACAAGAAGCAGAATTGCTAATGGTACCAAATAATTTTAGAAAGTGAAACACAAAACATGCCAGTCTAGAATTGTAAGGCCACAAGTAGACTATAATGACTGATGCACACGACTGTACTTGGTCCAGGAAACACAGTCCATGTGTCAGCCGCATCTCTTGAACCAACCAAGGCTCCCCTGGCCCAAACTGAAAGTATTATAGTGTTATATGACACAGTTAGTCCCCAACAAATTGTGGGTCTATTGTACATGAGTTGAGTACAATACAAAAGAACTGAAATCAGATAGGAACTGATTACATCATTAAACACTATAATGCAGTCAGTTTAGGTCAGTCGACAGGTGAGTCGCAGTCGGTCCCAGAGATGCGGACAATACACGAGCCATGTTTTCTACACCGAGCATGGTCGTATGAATCAGCCCTAAGCAAGGTGTAGCACAGTAGCAGTAGAACATATTCAACTAAAAGTTTTTAAAATCCTTGGAAAGAAAGACTAAAAACAAAAGTGTCTTAAAGTGTCTTCGATCCCCAATGATGGACAGGTAATCCCCAGTTCTTCGAGGTGAGGTGACAATAGTGATAGTTGTGACACATACAATCTATGGAGCTCACATGGGTGGTTCACAGCGAGGGCTCCAAATGAATTATCCTAGACTTCTTGCTGCACAAAGACTCTGTGCCCTGGTTATTCTGTTCGTAATATTCTGTAGTAACAATTTTGGGAACCGGTGTTTCACTCGGCTGACTAGTAGGATATAAGTGAGGGGTAGAATGGCTTGCTTCTCCTTTCAAAGAGCGAGATAAAGAACCCAATATACCACAAGACCTGGGACTCCCATCAAGGGAATTAGACCGATGAACAGTAGTGTGTTTAGCTGGTCCATTTAAGTTGAATGTGGAGGAGGAACGTGTAATCTATAAACAGGAATGAATCAAGTATTAAGACAGGAGGGAGGACACTGGCTATTCAAACATTTAACCCTGCCAGAAAGCCCAGTGGAGAGGGAAAAACACCCTAAAAAAAAAAAATCTGACGCTCATACAGAGCTGAACTTACAAGAGATGGATGAAACATAATGGGATTTGGAAGTCCTTCAGACCAATCCAGTGACCTAGCTTTTTAAATGGCAATAGAAAACTACCCAAAACATTAGGCACCGATAGATTTCCAAGTATAATGGCTAATCAGCCTCTGGGATTTCACCTTCCTCTGGAAATCTATTGCTAGAACATGCCTTTACATGATGGGTGGTGATCTGACTGCCTGAACCCCAAATAACACATTTTTCATTGCTAGCAGCATGCCTGGCCACAAGCAGTGAAGGGATAAAGTAGTTGTTGAGTTTGTAAGGGGTTGCAGCCTTGAGGTTATGATATATCCTGGCATACACAGAGGATGGAACATCCCTTTACTTAAAGGGGCTTTCCAAGTTCTTAATGCTGATGACCCATCATCAGGATAGGTCATCAGTATCTGATCAGTGGGGGTCCAACACGCGGATCAACTGTTTGAGAAGGCAGCGGCACTCTCAGTAGCGCCAGAGGACAGGTCATCGGTATAACAGTCCTGGAAAAACCCTTTTAACTGTACATATCTAATCTATATATATATATATATATATATATATATATATATATATATATATGTAATGTAATCTGCCTCTACATTGCTCTACTTGGCAGTCTTAAAACTGCATACTGATGTGCAGTATTGCAAATTTTAGAAAGACTAAATTAGGGAGGAGCACACTACATTTCTAGGGCATTACCAACACCTTCATATAATGTCAGCAAGAAGATAACTGTACATGTATAAGCAATAGATATATTTTGTCATATTGGTGCTAGCTCCTAAGGGCTTACGAAGCAAGACACTGCAGGATACACACAATCACCTGCAATGCCGTTCATACTGAAAACAATGTCGAAATTATAAAGCTGCTGAAGCAGTGGAGGAGCTTATGAAGTGATCACTACTAAGAAGGACTGGTATAATGACAGCTGGAAGGAGGAACCACAGAAGGGGAATATGCTTTACGTACTGCTAGAGAGGTGGTACTTGGCATGCGACTGCTACCAAATCCCTCCGTGCTTGGACCAGGGCTCCTTGCATCAGGAGTATTATGTACCATCAGCGCCCTCTGCAGGGCTCTCCTGGGTGTTTTCGAGAAAGAAAATGCTCTTGTAACCTAGAAATTAGATACATAAGAGATTATTAGAAACGTTAAACAGAAAAAAAAAATTGTAAAAATGGACACTACAAGAAAATGCCTATACGAGTACATCGTTTCCACAATGGGGCTTCGTTAAATCAGTCAAGTTTTTAAGGTGGACCCGAAAAGCTGAACACATGAACAATGAAATTACTATTCGTGAGGAGAAAGGAAATAAATTTACTTACCTTCTTGGAAGTTTTCTTTATAGCTCGGGATGCTCTGCTCAATGTACTATCCACATCTTTTGTGTTCACTTCTAATGAATCGGGATCAGTAGTATAAATCAAATTTTCCTGTAAAAAAAAAAAAAAAAAAAAAAATCATGCAAATACAGAAATTGAGATTGGAAAAAGAAATGTCAGAAACAAAAGTCAATTTTGCAAGAGCCACTGATAAAATAAGATGGTGAATATTATTCTCAAATCTATACTGCCATCATGTGGAAGACTAGAAAACCACAGGCAGGAGCAACAAATAGATTCATTTCTGTTACAGTAAGCAGGTCTTCAGTATGCTTTTCGCATGAGATGACATGTCCTATTCTTGACGAAAATGCAGACCACAGAAGTCAACTGGTCCGCAAAACGTGGACAGTATCCGTATTTTGAGGAAGGCAAAATACATACAGTATGAATACAACCTTAGACTTGGTGCACACAAGGAGTGTACATTTCGGCCCATTTTTATTTTTCCCAAGTAGATTTCCCATCAGTTTATCACCATATTCTGACATGACTGTGTGCACGGACGCATTAAATTACGGCCATGTGGTATTTGAAATCCAGATCAGTTATTGGTCATTAGTTGTGCCACTAATATTAATGCAATATTCCTGCAGCAATCAACAGCGGCGGGGATAACAGCCGGGAGCGCATGAACATGAGGACTACCGAGGTTGCTCATTGCTTTGAACCGGCGCCTGCACTTGGATTGTGCAGGAGCTGCTCAGTAAAGATATTAGCAAAATGACTGGGGTCGATTGGAATGAGTGACCCAGAGTTTGTTAAAGACAGAATACCTTTAACTGCTTCCCGGACCATGCCATCAACATCTAACAAGGCTGCTCATGTGTCCACCCACCATGCCGCACATTTTCAATACACTGTTGGCTCCAGGTCAGTAATGTACAATTCATATATTTGACGTCTCAGTGCTCCAGACTAAAAAAAAATTACCTAGGAGCCAATGGCTCCTAAACTGAAAAATTTAGTCGCCAATTAAAAGTTTTAGTCACCAAATTTTAATACATAATTATGATGTAAAAAATTGCCTCATTCACACGTCAGTGTTTTCCATCAGTAATTGTGAGCCAAAACCAGGACTGGAGCCTCCACAGACATAAGGTATAAGGGAAAGATCTGCTCCTGTTCTGTGTTTAGAGCCGCTCCTGGTTTTGCCTCAAAAATCACTGATGAAAATCACCGATGCCTCATTTACACACGGGTTCACATTATGTTTCGGTCATATGTTTAACGTACAGGAAAAATCTTATACTATAACGGATGCCTCAGACAGATGCCATACTGTGGCATGCCTCACCATAGAGTTCCACTGTACAAAAAATGTATATTTTTTGCAGGATGGAAAGAAGTGGTACGCTACAGTTTACCATTCTGCAAAAAAATTATAATAAAATTTTATATATATATTGTACAATGGAACTCTATGGTGACGGATGCCACAGTATGGCATCTGTCTGAGGCGTCCGTTAACATATGAAATGCCCGGCACTCCTTTCTTCAGCCACCCCCAGAGCAGACTCCTCCTCCTTTCATCTCCCGCCGGCTTCCTCTGCTGCACGGCACTGTATGGCTCCGGCGCCAGCCCGAACTAACCAATAGCAAAGCTCCTTACTGTATGGAGCTTTGCTATTGGTTATTTCAGGCTGCGCTGCCTGTGCTGTTCACTGCGTGGTGCGTCTGCTGAAGATTTTTTTTTTCTCTTAAAGCTGCAGCGTGGCGGTGGGACAAGTTGCAAATGGCGATATGACAAATGTCTTATCGCCATTTTCAAATTCCTAGTCACATTCTGGTCGCCATCTGGAGCCCTTCATTTTACAGGATGTGCTGACTGTAGTGGGGTGCCCTACATTTTGGTCATGCACTAAGCCCGTGGGAAGGATGTGTTAGTTATGTTTTTAATTTGTGAAGTATATAGCTGTTGGCTGCTCTCCCTTAATTCATTTGAGGCCTTTTGGCATGGAGAGAGGTAACAGAGCAGACACAGTATACACTGTGGAGCCTGCTCTCATGATCTCCTGCTCTCTCACCCATCTGCTGATGATTGGCAGTTCTCTCCTAGAGAGAAAGGGAGAAAACTCGGCAGAAGCCCGTCAGTCATCAGCAGCAGGAGAGCATGAATTCATGAATAACCAGGACTCTTCTCCGGTGGCCGGGACTCTTTTCAGGCCCAGTCTGCAATGATTGTGATGTTGGTTCTCGGCAACCACTTACTTTTTAACTTATAAATGACAGACTGCTGACATCAACTCACCTGTCTCTACTCTATTCTGCCATTAGTACGGGCACCATAAAGGTGATGACAGGTTCCCTTTAAAGTGCTGGCAATCAATAAAATTTAGGCCAGTTTTCTGGAGTAAAAACACAAAAAGTTGCACGTTTTTGGGCAAGTGCTGTTTGAGCAAACATTTGCGACTTGTATGCCAGAAAACTGATGTACACAAAAAGTAAAATACTTCCATTAGAATGGCTATGTATTTTATTTCAGTCTTATGTATACAAAAGTGAGGACATGACTCTCTGGGGGACATTCACTTTTTAAAACTGCGGAATATCAAATAGATTATAAACTGTAATTGGGGCATCCATAGAAGGTCCAGTTATGATAGACCCACAAGAGCTCTGCAGGTGACTAAAGCCTGGCAGATCCGCCATGCCAGGGTTGACTTGGGAACAACATTAGAGGCAGCAGCATTCACTGCTCAGCAATGAAAGCTACAATAGAGGAGACAGAAGTGGTTAAAACAGCCGTCACTGCTCAGGGTCCACGGCCGTCACTGACGGACAGTCTGAGAGCGGAGCTGTAAGAGATTGAACGCTGCACTGTACATATATTATTACAATGCACTCCATGTTTGTATCAGCACTAGAGAAGAGTGAATTTCATATTTTGAAATTCGTTCAGACTTTGTTTGTTGGTAAAAGGTCAATAGCATTATGGATTCCGTTACCACGGACAATAACGCATTCCGTTATTAATTCTGTCATAATAGAAGTCTATGGGCTGCAGAACGGAATCTATAACGCAATTCACCTCTTACCAGCAAACGAAGCGAGAACTAATTTCATAAGCAGAAATTCGCTCATCTCTAATCAGGATAAACGAGGCTATCCCATCTCAAGGTGGCTTCTTTAACCCCTGGCTTTCAGCACCATGCGGCTGCTCGTTTACCCTGCATCCGTTGGGTTCGTGTAGTATTTCACGGTGTCTATTCAGGTCTGAAGATGCTCTTTGCAACAGCTTTCCGCTATGGCTCAGAGCGAGGCCTAGAACATGGGACCCCTTGAAATGTAATAGGTCATATTAACCAGATGGGACAACCCCTTTATTGAATTTTTCTCCCGCACAGTAACTTATGTGCACTTTCTATATATTCCAAAGAGGTCATAGCAAGTCTGTGCCCACATCAATTCATGTGCAAGAAGTTAGAGACCATTTAAAAAAGACGTCTGTGAAATGACAGCTTTATATTTACATATATTACCACCCAAGCAATGTAATACCAGAGATCAGTGCTCTCCAACCTGAAGATTTACAGCTGTGGTAAAACTACTCAATACAACAAGCCATGAAAGGAATGCTGGTATTTGTAGTCTTACATCGGCTAGAGAACCAAAGCTTGTATCTAAACCAGGGATTCCACAAAACTGTGCACTTCAGAAAGCCGACTATAGCAGCTTTTCACTGTAAAGATCTGCAACACAACAAGCATCAAAAGGGGTTTTCCGAGATTTCTATACTGATTGGTGGGGAGTCCGCCACCCTCCGCCGATCAGCTGTTTAAGAAAGCACTGGCACTGCAGCCTTCTCTCCGCTTTTCCTAGGCCACACATTCATGCGTCACGTGTCCTAGGAGCACTAAATGGGGCCAAGCACAATAGCAAACACAGCTGCTATACAATGTAAAGCGCCAATGCCTTTTCAAAACAGCCGA
Organism: Bufotes viridis; assembly: GCA_033119425.1. NCBI lineage: Eukaryota > Metazoa > Chordata > Amphibia > Anura > Bufonidae > Bufotes > Bufotes viridis. Next base: position 143,203,377 of record CM065592.1, on the reverse strand, counting down.
CTGGTGGAGCCTGGGTGTCGGACCCCCATCGATCAGTATAAAAATAACTTGGAAAACCCTTTTAAAGGGGTTGTCCACTATGCAGCGGTGAGCAGGAGTAATTACATCCTGTTCACGTCAATGGGACTGCTCTGTAGTATTCACTTGAAGTGTATGGGACAGCTTAGGTGTAATGACACTGTTCACCACTGTGGTTGAGACAGCAGGCAGGCAAACCATGAAGAGAAGGCAGCGCTCGTACAACCGCTGCTTTCTCTTCAAACAGCTCATTGCTGGGGCTACTGGGAGTCAGCCCCACAGAGATCTGATATTCATGACCTATCCCGAGCATAGGTCATCAATATAAATAGAGACCACCCTTTAAAAGGTTGTCCTTAATAGTGTAAAATCTATAAAATACTCAAATTTGAACTGCAGCACAACCACATCATGCTTGAAGCTATGGTTAGTTAGCAGGTCAGAGAGACATCTTTCTGTCCACTATGTACGGTACACAGAATCTGTGTTATACGAGTAGGTCCCTTTATTCTCTGCTCTTACTAGACATTATCCAGGTTTCCTTTTTCTAAGCTTTACCATTTTCACCCTGGTGTTAAAATAAAAGTGCATCACATCCAGCAGTATCAGAACACAGTTATTACATTTCATAAACCAGACACACACTTTTGGGTGGCTTTCTAAAGAAATGCTGAATGCTGCTGCCCCTCTGGCATAGACTGTTCCTTCCCTAGGTTTGTCAGCTGTGTACATTCAAAATGACTTACAACCCATCCACAGCTCGGGGCACTGTGGGCAATACTGCAGAATGAAAATTGATCTCCGTTCTTGTGCCAGCTTCCACTTGACCTACTGTAGTATGTGCAAGATTTACAAGTTAAAAGGCCAACCTACTGTTTCAGGAAACTTACAAATCAAGGCTAAAAGTTTGAAAGCACAATTTCTAGTCACAGCGGGTGCAGAATAGGCATCACTCTCTAAGGGCTGAATACAATGTATGCTGAGCGGATTTCTATTACAGAACATACCAAGGGACTGAAATATTGACGTTCTAGCACATTCACACAGCTGTACTCGAGTTTGGTGTTCATGTCAATGAGCCCATAACGTTCATGTACTTATGCCTATTAAAGCTCTGTACAACCTCTGAGGTGAAGACGGAATAATACTGTGCCTACAGGCTTGTACTTGTGAAGTAAAACCATCAGCAAGAAGGGAAGTGCAAGGGGCACTGTGCTCACTCATGAGTAGGGATGAGCGAACCCGTGGAAGTTCAGGTTCGGGTCGAACTTAAGGTTCGGATCCCGAACTTGACCTCGAACCTGGACCCCATTAACGTCATTGGGGACCCAAACTTATTTCCGTTATAACAGTTATTACGGAAAATAAATAGCATTAAGACAGAAGACAGAATGCTGAATAAAATGTCCATCGAGGGGTTAAAAAAAAATAAAAAAAACTCACCTCATCCACTTGATCGCACAGCCGGTTTCCTCTTCTTTCTGCAGGACATGCGATGATGTCACCGCGCTCACCAAGTGGTGATGTCAGCGCAGGTCCTGCTGAAGGAAGATAGAAGTACCTGCGGTGATGTGGTGACGTCATCGCAGGTGCTGCAGAAAGAAGAAATAAGAGGATACCGGCTGCACGATCAAGTGACTGAGGCGAATTTTTTTTTTAATTATTAACCCCTCAATGGCCATTTTTTTTAGCATATGGTCTTAAGAATGCTATTATTTTCAGTTATACCCATGTTATAATGTAAAAAAAAAAAATCACTCGAACACTTCAGAGAAAAAGTTCGGGTTCGCTCAACCCTAATTATAAGTTAGGCAAGTGGAATTTTCTGATTTTGCATTTAAACTCCAAGCATTCCCAGTGCCATAACTTTAATTTTTCCATTCACATAGCTGTATGATGGCTTGTTTTTTGCGGGACAAGTTGTACTTTCTAATGGCTCCATTTAAGCAGTTCAACGGGCAATCGGCGGCAGTATTACACCGCCAGATAGTTAACTAGCGTTCATGTGAACACTCGGCAGCGATTGCCTGCCGGACAAAAAAACCAAGCAGTGTAATACAGGCTTAAGAAGCAATAATTACATTGCTTCTCTATAGATTGCAATGAATTGGTAAAGCAATTCAGTGTTCTATTGCTATGTTCTTATAGAACCCTGCCACTTGCAGGGCATCATAGGAACTACAACTCCGAATGCCCTGGTTTCTTCAGCAAGACCAGGGCTAGAAATCTGAGTGATATTGTTACAAGGAGCCACTATGTGGCCCCTGGAAATGGTGGTATTTTTGGTGACAAGGGCCCGAAATGGGGCTCCTTCCCATGTGGCGGTTGTTCTGCTCGCCCTTATATAATTAAATCTGAGACCTTTTTGAATTCACAGAGGGATAGAGAATTTCGTATAGTCCGTTATATCTTCTGTAGCACGGAGGCAGGTGTTTACTACGTAGAATGCCCATGTGGCCTCATCTATATAGGGATGGCAACTAGATTGGAACATATACGGGATATCAAAGAGAAAGGGGGAATTACCGATCTTGACAAACTGAAAAAACTGAAGCCTATGGCCAAACACTTCAGGGAGGACCACAATAGCAACCCAAAGGGGATCTACTTTAGAGGGATTGACCGGCTGAGACTGGGAATAAGAGGAGGAGACACTAAGAAGTGCCTCTTCCAAAAGGAAACGAGGGGCCACTGTATTGAGCAATACTATCCGCCTTAAGGGCTAAATGAGGCCCTCAGTTTCAAATCTTTTTTATAAGGCGTTTTTTTCATGCGTTTGTTCATATAGGATATCGTATGTATTTTTATTTTAGTTTTGTCCATTTGGAATTTTGATCTCATCTTTTGCCTGGTGAATCTTCCTTTTTGAGGCCGAAATATCTGGAACTCCAGTATACTAATATGTAGATCTATAGAGTATCCACTTAATTAAAACCTCAGAGTGAAATGATTTGGATCAACAAAAACAGTGGCGGTCTTTAAGAACATCAGTCTGGATTTGGAGCAGTTGAACGATGCTAACCATGTGGATTTTTATGTGTTTCTTTGGATCGATATGAATTTATATTTTTTACGATATTTAATCATGTCATTTTATTATATTGAATCATGTTTTTTGTCACAAATCATGTTAATTGATTTGTATTTTTGCACTGTACTTTAAGGATTACACTATATACTTAATTGTAGTGGATATTGCACTGCCAATTTATTTGCATATTTAACTGTAATGAATTTTGTACAGTCTCTTGAATAGGTATTTATTAGGATTTTGCTTTTGTATTAGTATTCAGATTGGGGATGTACATTATCAGGTCCAGCATGTATATACGATGGCGATATTGTGGTTTCTCATTTGACATCTTTGAGACATCTTGCTACTGCCAAACATTATGTACTTCTTACTTATATCAGTACTTCTATTTAGTATTGTCCCAGACCTGCTGGATGATCGGAGGAGTTTCTATTTGGATTTGATATGGCCTCAGTTTGTTTTTGTTTTATTTCATTGCCGGGCAACTAAACGGTGCGCAGTATATGCAGGCTGGCGAGGTCAGCGGTCCCGCGGTGATGTGACATGCATCACCCGGTGGTATGCGCCATATAGTTACCATCTGTTTCTAATTATCTTTGGCGCCTAATGGTGTTTATATGGTGGCATGTATGTTAGCCTCCTGATGAAGCAGAGGAAGCAAAACGCACATCAAAATGTTCCTTGGCCACTCTGGTCCCTCTACCCTTGGGATAGGAATTTTTTTGTTAATATGTCATTTTGGGAGCCATTTTATATAGAGGGTTCTATGGACGTCCCCCTATGTCTAGATATTTGATGATTTATGTGTTGCTACTATTTAGGAGTGTGATTACATTCAACTCCTTCAGATAAAGGGCAATACTTTGCCCCCGTTTCCCCTCCGTATTTGACATATTTTTCGAGTGCATTGGAGCCAGTGGTCAATGATCTGGTGCAGCTACTTTACAGTCTCTCTGATGTTTTGTCACATTTATTTACTGTCATTTATCATGTGTTTGATTATTTATTCAATAAACTGAGGATTTGTTTGTTATATTTTTGGGTATGGTGTCTTTGTGCTCCTCTGTCAGCATTTTTTGTAGGTTTGATTACAGACATTAGCCCAGGTTGTCTGCTGTGTAAAACAGCACGCATTCAGTGGCTATGGCGCGCGCCCAATCTGCTCTGGAGCAGGCGCAATATTTTAGGTCCCTACTGTCGACATATGTAGTTGTGCGGTGATAGGGAAAAGGTTAAAAAAACTAAAAATATGTAACTTAGGGTACTTTCACACTTGCGCTGGTGCGGATCCGTCTGTTTATTTGCACAGACGGATCCGCTCCTATAATGCAAACGTTTGTATCCATTCAGAACGGATCCGTTTGCATTAGGTTTAAAGAAAAATGACAAAGTCCAAAACGGATCAGTTTTGAATTACATTGAAAGTCAATTGAAAATGGAACAGATCCATTTTCAAATGCACCATATTGTGTCATTGAAAACAGATCCGTCCCCATTGACTTACATTGCAATTTAAAACGGATCTGTTAGGCTCCGCCTCTTCAGACGGACACCAAAATGCTGCATGCTGCGTTTTGGTGTCCGCCTCCAACTTAATTTTTTGGTCATTCTGGGCTTAGTGTCCTGCAGGTCGTCGTCCTCACCACCCAAAATCTCGGTGTACAGCCTTCCTTTTGTAACTGTACATACACACACTGATAAGATAGCCCAATGAACTGAGAGTGAACAGGAACGTAAATTTATCTTTTTCCATAAAAGTATATATCAATCTGCTCAGCTCCTCCTGCTGCATAATATGGTACCCAAGGATCAGACGGCATCTTTTATGTGACACACTCCCTTTAAATTGCAGAGAAAGCTCCATATTCATAACTACCAGCAGTTCTTGAATGCACTTGTATGGCGGCAGAGAAAAAAAACAAACTACTTACAGCATCTGCCTTACAAATCGTGTTGGCTATGTGCCGGCATAACATCCTCAGCCAATCCACCTTCAGAGGCTCCTCCGTTGTCAGCTGGAAGCTAAATAACTGGTTTGTCTGTTCTGTAGGGGGGCGCACTACCAATGCAAACGCGTTCTGGCATTCTGCAAATCCAAATGAACAGAGTCAGTTTTATGATGCTAATGCCATACACTGTTACTCAAACACACACACACCATGGGGGAGATTTATCAAAACTAGATACCAAAGGAGCTCGGAAAAATGAAGGTGACTGGTTGCTAGGGGCAACAAAGCCGGTTTTCGTTTACACGAGTTTTGATAAATCTCCCCCCATGTTTGACATGTATGGACTTCTGTGTTTTATCTCCTCCTTCTGAAATAAAACACAGAGAAACAATTTACAGCTTATTAAGGCACAGTAGCACGCTGCGGCGGACAGTACAGAGACAGCACTCAAGCGTGAAGCTCAGATTTAGAATGTACTCTGAGCTGGGTAACCATGCAGCAGTATATAACTACAGAGCTATGAATGTTAAGTTTACTCTGGGTCTTGCTGTTAATGCACCGCTGTTCTCATAACGGCAGATGGGCACAGTACGATGACATGCTGTGCCCAGAGAAACTGTTTTATCACTAGATATTCGCTTCAATAGTAAAACCGAAGAGCTTCATATAGCTCATTACTACACGCCCGTATTCACAGGGTTTCTGTAGTCTAGAGAATTTCACAACTCATCTCTTACCATTTCCAATAATATATTGAGTGGGCACAAGACAAGGGCTGATCTAGAAATCTGCTGAAGAGTCACATGTTTCTGCAAGATTTACTAGGAACAGTTGTGGGGTTTCAAAGAAACCAGTTATAATGCTAAACACTTTAAGAAGTGTCCACGGGTGCTTCTCCTCCAGCGTATTCCTGCCCGATCGACAAGTCTCTCCCTATACGTAAAGTAGGGAAGGACTGTGAAGCTGAACCTGACCAGCGATGCACCTTCCCTAAAATACAGCTCTTTACAAATGCCCTCTGAATTGGCGCCATGTTTAAGTAAAACCCAATTCTTTTTAATGAGAGATACTGACTGTATTTACAGCTTCTTGGTTATAGCACTATGAAAAGCTACTTACCGTCTGATTTAAAGGGACACTTCCATCAATTTTTTTTTTAAATCACATATTTAGGCCTCATGCACATGACAGTGAAAAATGGCCGCGTGAGAGCCGTTTAAGTAACGCCCATCACACAGGCATTTTTAGCAGCAGTGAAAGTCTATGAAGCCGTTCTTTTAACGGTCAGTGAATAGTGTGTCCAAAAATAGGACATGTCCTATTTTTTGCGCTTTCCATGGCCAGACAGACCCCATTGAAATCAATGAAACCATTTTTAATGGCCGATTAGACAGGAGTACACCCGTCCAACGTCCACGGGTACACTTCAACTAAATGGCCATTTAGGGGTTAAAAAAAAACCAAAAACATCACCTAACCCTTTTGATCACGTGGCAGCAGTCTCTCCTCTCTTCATTGAGCAGGACATGCCAAAGAACCTGCAATATGCGTGACGACGTAGCCATGTGGGAGAGCGTGGTGATGTCATCGCGCACATCGCAGGTCCTGTTCAATGAAGACAGAAGAGACTGCAGCAGCAGGATCAAGTGGATGAGGTGAGGTGGTTTTTTTTTTTGTCAAATCAACAGCTGAGGACCACTATGGGGGCATTATTTACACAATGGGGGAAATTATTTAAGCTGGGGGCCTACATTGGGGACATTATTAAAGCTGGGAGCAGTACAAAAAATGGCTACACTATGGGGGACATTATTTTACCCAGTGGCCTACATGGAAAACATTATTAAAGCTGGGGCGATAAAAAAAATTAAAATCCTACACTATGGGGGACATTATTTTAGCTGGGGGCCTACCATCCTGTGGATGTTCTCAGAAGGGTGGGTCTAGAAATAACTGCCAAATTAATCAGTTTTTAACAGACATGAAAAATGGATGCAAAACGGACACACCACCAGAAAATGGATGCACACACTGAAACGAAAATGGCCATGAAAAACGGACAGTGTTTCAGTTTTTAACAGACATTTTTTTATTCACCGTCGTGTGCATATAGCCCAACAGCCTATATGTGAATATCCCAAGTATTTATTTTTTTGTTTTTAAAAACAAGAGGTTTTCTGGGTATTTTTTTTAAGTCATTCAATGAATTCCTTATACTTCTATAGTTTTTTTTGTACTTTATACTTAATGTTCACCAGGAAGCACAGATAGCTACTTCTATTCTTTGGTTCAGTACAATTACAGCGGTAGCAAATATGTATAGTTTTATTTGTTTTTTGTTACTACTTTTGCATAATAATAGCACATCTGCAAAAACAGAAAAGGGCCATAACAATTATTTTTCTGGCGACGTAGTGTATATGGACCTGTTTTTTGTGGAACGAGATGTAGGTTTTACTGGTACCATTTATAGGGGCAAAATACGCTGCATTGCTGCAAAAAGTATAAAACAATTTAGACCTACCGGTAAAGGGTTTTCCAGGAGTCCAGACATGACAGCACCCACTGGAGGATGTCCTATTTGGCCTCTGTAGGGACAGGAAGCTTTGAGAGGTTAAATAGATCCCTCCCACCACACCTCACCAGTGTTTTCCCAACTTACTACTAAAGACAGGATCCGAGTGTTACTTCATGTTTAGTTCACATAAAGTATCTGGATACAGATCCATAAAAATAAATAAAAGAAAAAAGAGGGAGGGAAATTAAGGGGTGCTGTCATGTCTGGACTCCTGGAAAACCCTTTACCGGTAGGTCTAAATGTTGGTTTCCAGGACGTCCTCCATGACAGCACCCACTGGAGAACTTCCAGCTTAAAAATTTAGGGAGGGACCACTGCTTGAAGGACCCCACAACCGAATGTTAGGTCCTGTCTAGCAATAGAATCTATCCTATAATGTCTAATAAATGTTGAGAAACTGGACCAGGTTGCTGCTCTGCATATCTGGTCTATGGAAACCTCAGCCTTTTCTGCCCATGAGGAAGCCATGGCTCTTGTGGAATGGGCTTTCAATTCCAAAGGACAAGGAATATTTTGCTGAGAATAGGCAAGTCTGATGGAGTCCTTTATCCACCTTGCTAAAGTCTGTTTAGAGGCTTTCTTTCCTCTGTTCTTTCTCCCGAAAGATACAAAGAGGTTTGAAGATTGTCTCCAAGATGATGTTTTCTGTAGGTAGGACAGAACAGCTCTTCTTACATCCAGGCAGTGGAATTTTCCTTCCTGTGGATGTTTTGGCGAGGAGCAGAATGAGGGAAGGATTACCTCCTGGTTTCTATGAAAAGGTGACACTACCTTGGGTAGGAAAGCTGGATCCATTTTAAGGATAATCCGGTCATCCAGGACTTTAAGGTAGGGTTCCCTGATAGAAAGGGCCTGGATTTCTCCTATCCGCCGGGCTGTAGTTATTGCTACGAGAAAAATCGTTTTTAAGGAGAGCATTTTTTCAGAAATTTGATCAATCGGCTCAAAGGGGGGACCACATAACCCATTTAGGACAGTGTTTAGGTCCCACCGAGGAACTGTTTTCCTGGTAGTAGGCCTTGCTCTGGAAACAGATTTTATGAATCTCTTGACCCATCTGTGTTCAGCGAAGGGAAAGTCCAGACAGCAGCTTAGTGCTGAGATCTGGACTTTAAGGGTGCTAGGTCTTAGCCCCATTTCAAACCCTCTCTGTAAGAAATCTAGGATGTTACCTATCGAAGGAAAGGATACCTCCGGATGAGAAAGGGATAACCAGGATGAGAATTTTTTCCAGATTTTTAAATATATGGAAGTGGTTACTGGTTTACGGCTGTCCTGTAAGGTAGTGATTACGCTGTCTGATAGGCCTTTACCCCTTAGGATCTGCCTCTCAGGATCCAGGCTGTCAATCTTAGTCTGTTCAGGTTCGGATGTTTTATCGGGCCTTGAAACAGAAGATCTTCTTCCCTGGGAGCAAAATTGGATCTTTGACCGATCTCTCCTCCAGAAGAGGGAACCAAGTCCTCTTTGGCCAGGCCGGAGCAACCAGGATTAGCGTTGTTCTGCTTGAACTCAGCTTCCTTAGTATCGCAGGAATTAAAGGGAGAGGAGGAAATGCGTAGCTCAATTCCCTGTCCCATTCCTGAGTCATCGCATCCACTTTGTGGGGGTTGTCTCTTGGGTTTAACGAGAAGAAACAGTCCACTTTGGCATTCCCCCGGGTCGCGAAAAGATCTACTTGAGGAGACCCCCACTGATGGCAAATCATCTGAAATACCTTTGTATTTAGTTCCCACTCTCCTGGGTCGAGGACATGCCGACTCAGGAAGTCTGCTGTGTGATTTTCTGATCCTTTTAGGTGGACCGCAGAGATGGATAGGACTTTCCTTTCTGCCCAAGAGAAGATCTGAACTGCCAGATCCTGAAGATGTTTGTTCCTGGTTCCCCCTTGGCGTTTCAGGTAGCAAACAGTTATGTTGTCTGATAGAATTTTTATGTGGTGATCTATCAGGAGGTGTTCTGCCCCTTTTAGAGCCTCCCATACCGCCTTTAGTTCTCGGAAATTGGAGGATCTGCGGCTGTCTAATTGTGACCATTCCCCCTGAAGGTATAGGTCGGTTAGATGGGCTCCCCATCCCTTCTGGCTTGCGTCTGTGGTTATTACCACTGAAGGTAGAAGGTTCCAGGCTACCCCTTTTTTCAGGTTTTTTGGGTTTAGCCACCAGTCCAGAGAATCCCGAACTTGTCGGGATAGATGGAATTTTGAATTCAAGGACTGTGTTCTGTCCCATGATAGAAGAACTGCCTCTTGAAGGGTTCTTGAGTGAAATTGGGCCCAAGGTACGACCGAGATGCAGGATGTCATGAGGCCTAGGATCCGCATGGCCTGTCTTAAGGTGTGTGCCTTTTTCTTTTGGAAGGTCCCAATTTCCTGAATTATTTTCCCTCGTTTTTGGGGAGGTAGAAAGGAGTGTTGTTTCTCCGAGTCTAGTAGGACTCCCAGGAATTGTTTCCTGGTCTCCGGATGAAGATCCGATTTCTTGTAGTTTATTAACCATCCCAAGTCTTTGAGTAACGCTAAGGACTGATAGATGTTCCCTTCTAATTCCTGTTTTGTTCTTGCAATAAGCAGGAAGTCGTCCAGATATGGAATGATTTTTATTTGCTGTTTCCTTAGATGCGCCTATCATTTCTGTTACGATCTTCGTAAAGATGCGTGGTGCTGATGAAATCCCGAATGGTAAGCACTGGAACTGGTAGTGGAATACTTTGTCCTTCAGCTTGATCGCGAATCTGAGGTATTGTTGATAATCTGGATGAATTGGGATGTGGTAGTATGCATCCTTCAGATCGATGGTGCATAGGTAAGCACCCGGATCTATCAGTGGTACTGAGGATTTTATCGACTCCATCTTGAATTTGTGATATACCACCCATTTGTTCAGGAACTTTAGGTTGATTATTGTTCTGAAACTTCCGTCTGGTTTCTTCACTAGAAATAACCTTGAATAGTGACCCATATTCTGTTGGTTGACGGGAACTGGAAGTATTGCTTCTAGTTTTAGAAGTTTTTGAATATCCGAAAATATTTGTTCCTGTTGTAGAACTGAACTTGCTGTTGTCAGCTGAAACTTTTGAGGAGGGAGAGAACAGAATTCTATTTTTACCCCATCGCGGATAGAGTTGAGAATCCATGGATTTTGGGTGACATGACTCCATGATTCCCAATACTGTTTCAATCTCCCTCCTACTGGTCTGACATCATTGCTTGTTAGTGTTTGAATTGGGGTTAAGCAGGAAACCTCTCCCCTTCCCCCCTTTCTGGTAGCTCCACCTACCCGTCTTTCCTTTCCCTTTCTGTGAGCCTGAGAATTGTTTGGTAGGCTTCCGAAAGGGCTGCGGTTTCTTTGGTTTGTCTTCAGGAAAACCTTTCTTCTTATCCGCTGCACTCTCTAGGATAGAGTCCAGCACAGGACCGAACAAGTGCTCACCGGTGAAGGGGATCGCACATAACTTATTTTTTGAAGCTATGTCACCCGACCAGGATTTTATCCACAGGGCTCTTCTGGCCGTATTTGTCAGGGAATCATTCCTGGCCGCAAACCGGATGGATTCAGCGGATGCGTCCGCCATAAAGGATGCTGCCATCTTCAATAGGGGGAGGGATTCCAGAATTTCCTCCCTGGACGTCTTCTTTTTAAGGTGGTTTTCTAGCTGATCTATCCAAAGATACATTGCTCTGGATACCGATGTAGCCGCTATGTTTGTATTTATTGCCATGGCAGATGATTCCCACGCCTTCTTGAGAAGACCGTCTATTTTCCTGTCCATTGGGTCCTTTAGTTGAAAAGAATCCTCAAAGGGAATTGAAGTTTTCTTCACAACTTTTGCGACCTGGACGTCTACTTTGGGAACTTTCTCCCAAAGTTTTGTTTCCTCAGGATCAAAGAGGAATCTGTTCTTAAATTCCCGTGGAACATAGAGCCTCTTTTCAGCTTCTTCCCATTCGTCTTTAATCATATCCGTTAGATTTGAGTTTACTGGGAAAAGCTTCTTCTTTTTTGTTCTCAGACCCCCAAACATTTCATCTTGTATGGTGCGGGTCTGTTCTAGTTCTGGAATTGCCATGGTTTCTCTGACAGCTGTTACCAGTGGATCCAGATCATCAGAACTGAAAAAGTATTTTCTTGGTTCTTCCCTGGAGGAATGAGGGTATTCTTCTTCCATTCCTTCAGACTCACGTGATGCGTCTTCCTCAGAATCTGAATCTATCTGGATCCTGGGGCGTTTAGTCGGTGGAGACGCAGGTGCAGGCGGGGGAGGAGGTTGATTCTGGCTCGCCGCCTGGACTTCCTCTCTTATAATACATCTCAGTTCATTTAGGAAGGAAGGTTGCTCTTCTTTCAAAATTTTTGCTAGGCAATCTATACATAAGGATTTTTTGTATGACTCTGGAAGTTTCTTAGTGCAGGTGGCGCACTTTTTTGTCTTCCTTTTTACGTCTCCGTGTTTATGTCCTGCTTCTTTTTCAACCTGTAGAAGAGGACATATGCACAAGCTGTACACCTATACTTAATATAGGAAGGAGGAGAGGGGGCATGAAAAGGATTGCAGGCAACTTACATGACCCGGGACAGGGGAGTCTGTACTGGCCTCAGGCCTCACAGACGTGGGGCCCTCCATGATCTCAGAACTCATCTGCCTGGCATCATGAGCGGGGATTTTGTACTCACCGGCCGGGTCCCTGCCCCTGTTGCCGCGCCGCGCCGCTCCGCCTCCTCATTTCCGGGGGACTCAATTCCATAAGGAAGAGTCACCCCACACACGCGAGGCCCCAGGCTGAGGCCTCCAGCGTGGATCGATCGCGCCGCCATCTTCTTCCGGTTTCTTCCTCCCGACATCCGGTCACGTGGGGAGTCGCGGGAAGAGCGCGTCATCCTGGGAGCCGGAGCCGCAGCTGAGCCCAGAGCTCCCCGGAGGGAGAAGCGGCGTCAGCAGCCCACAATACAGCGGCGGATTCTGAGGTACTGGGGCAAGCTAGGGGACCTCTACCCCGAGAGGTGCTGGCTTTTGGGCCCAAAGGAGGCTGAAGAGGAGAGGTAGGGACCCCCCGACCAGCCTCGGCCCGTTGTTTTCCCCTTAGGCAGGAGAAATTCCTCTCATGTCCTGTCTCCGTAGGGACAGGAAGAACACTGGTGAGGTGTGGTGGGAGGGATCTATTTAACCTCTCAAAGCTTCCTGTCCCTACAGAGGCCAAATAGGACATCCTCCAGTGGGTGCTGTCATGGAGGACGTCCTGGAAACACAAGAATACATTTAAGTGATTTACAATCTTTTTTTTCTTTTATTTTGTTTTTTTATTTATTCCACTGGGCACATCACAGTGTGATACTTGCCAGCTGCCCACGCTGCGGATAAGGCTTTGTTCACATCACCGCTCAGCCTTTCTGTTCTCCTGCTCCGTTTAGGAGCAGGAGAACGGAAAGGATGGGAAAGCCACATAAATGACACCAAACTGAGCCCTTAGGACCCCATAGACTATAATGGGGTCCGTTAGGTCTCTGCACAGATGATTTTTAAGTGGAGACAAAAGTCCTCGTAGAACACGAGACTGTTGAGGCCAGTTACTGGCTGCAGCAGTTACATGCTATATAAGGGACATCACTACTGTAGTCAACCTATTATGTCATGGCTGCAGCCTCGGTGAGAGGGGCTTCCAAAAAACAAGAACTCGGAACAACCAATTCAAGCTACATTTTCACATAAATGCTGGATACCACTCTAATTTAAAAAAAATAATAAAGTGTGCGCGCATCATCGGATGTGGACCAAAAATATGCTCATGTGAATAAGGCCTTATTGTAGTCGAGTTATACTGCCGTTTGCTCACTGGGAGCTTAGTTGTCAGTTCACATCCTACTGAACTTCGTGCACACGGTTCTTAAAGGGGTATTCAAACCTGACACATTTGTCACCTATGTTTGAAAGAAGCAGCAAATGCATGCTAGACTGCCACCATTTAAATTCCTCCTAACCTTGAGGCTTACAAGAGATTAGGCACTGATTTGGGGAATCAGTTGGAGTACCACTTGTCAGACCACCAAGTTATCTAGCATTTATCGCCTATCCAATGGATCTGTGATAAATGTTTCAGGCTGGAATGCCCATTTTCACATACAGAACTCTGGCAAGTGATATTACTTATTAAACAAAGTATCACAGACCTTCAGTTTCCCGGATGTCAAGAACTTTCTTTATCTGTGACAACGGCATCAAGCTGATATGCTTAAGAGATGCTGGGGGTCTTGTCTGTCCATGAGGACTCTTGAAAGCCCCAATGACTTTATGCCGCTTTCTTGCAATCTGAAAATACAAATTAATTGTTAATGCACATGGTAGAAAAGTAAAACGCCATCTACAAAATATTGGTTTGGTTGCTGAAATATTGTACATTCACATGATTGCTAGAAAAAGAAAAAGAAAATTCCAAAACATGTTTAAAGTGGTTATTCAACAAAAAGTATTACCATGCAAAGGATAGGGTATTTCAACAGGAGTAATACTGCTATATACACAGACTACAAAAATATTCCTTGGTTTTATGTCCATTATATTTTTCTCTCTGGTAGAGATCCCTGCAGTAATTCTGCAGTGCTGATCTCAGTGTAGAAGGTGAAGAGGGCCAGTTACCCTTGATTCATCCATCCATCCATCCCTAATTCTAAATTCACAGAGATATAGCTATAGCTCTCTATAGACAGTGAAGGAGGATAATGGAGGACGGCATTGCATACTAGGGGATACAGGAGGAAGCATTCACAATGCACTCCTGGGGGGGATGTAGGTGCTTCATTGTTTCAGTTTAACTGCAAAGCCATTGAAAAAGTATAAAAACTGCTGTAAGCTGCCATGTTATTCTATACCCAGGTGGAAAACTACCCCCCCCCCCAAACAAAGGAGTCCTCGGGGGATGGTAATGTCTGAATGTTTCCCCCCCATATCTAGAATCATGATATTTCTTTTTAAACGATAAACTCCAGACATTAATGATCAGTAATGGACAGCTTTCATTGGACAACCTCATACAACGAAGTGGGTCAGTTTATGAATCTGTGGGGGACACTGGAGATAGAGAACCTGTCGCCACAAACTGCAATCTGCAGGCAGCATGTTATAGGGCAGGGGAGCTGAGCAGATTGGTGTACAGTTTTGTGGGAAAACATTCAGTAAAACTTGTAATTTATGCATTTCAATCTGTTATTTCTGACCTCAGTTGTACACAGGGGAGGTGTTATCACTGACTGATGGCCTTCCCCTGCGTGTATACAGAGATAGCTGTCAGTGATAGTTGTGAACAGAGGTGGTCTTAAATTTAGAAAGATCAGAGATTTAAATGAATAAACAACACATTTTGCTGATTGATATATAGCTTTGTGGGTAAACAATCAGCAAAACGTGTTATTTATTCATTTAAAGGAGCATTCACACGACCGTATAAATGGATCCGCATCCGTTCCGCAATTTTGCAGAACGGTGCGGACCCATTTATTTCAATGGGGCCGCAAAAACATGCGAACAGCACACCGTGTGCTGTCTGCATCCGTTGTTCCGTTCCGCAGCCCCGCAAAAACTATAGGTCATGTCCTATTCTTGTCCGCAACTGCGGACAAGAATAGGCATTCTCTATATAGCGCCGGCCATGTGCCGTCCGCAAAATGCGGAACGCACACAGCCGGTATCCATGTTTTGCAGATCCGCAATATGCGGACCACAAAACACCTAAGGTCGTGTGAATGCACCCTTAATCAGATCTTTCTAAATTTAAGACTATCAGTGACTGACAGCTGTATACATGCAGTGGAAGGCCACCAGTCAGTGATAACACCTCCCCTGTGTACAACTGAAGTCAGAAATAACAGATTGAAAGGCATAAATTACAAGTTTTACTGAATGTTTTCACACAAATCTATATAGAAATCTGCTCAGATCCTACTGCACTACATTTTGTAGTGACAGGGTTTAATAATAATAATTACAAGCAAACAAAAATTATTGCTGTATATAAGGCTATTTAGCAATTTGCTATATAAGGCCTCTTGCACACGGCCGTATGGCTTTTTAAGTGTTTTGCGGTCCGTTTTTTTCGGATCTGTTTTTCCGTTTTTTGCTTCCGTTGTGTTTCCGGTTCGGTTTTTCCGTATGGCATATACAGTATACAGTAATAACATAGAAAAAATTGGGCTGGTCTTAAAATTTTCAATAGATGGTTCCGCAAAAAAACGGAACGGATATGGAAGACATACGGATGCACTTCCGTATGCTTTCCGGTTTTTTTGCAGACCCATTGACTTGAATGGAGCCACTGAACGTGATTTGCGGACAAGAATAGGACATGTTCTATATTTAAACGGAACGGAAAAACGGAAATGGAGGGCATACGGAGACACTTCAGTATTTTTTGCGGTCCCATTGAAGTGAATGGTTCAGTATACTGTCAGTATACTTAACTGAAAAAACGGCCAGTATACGGTCCGCAAAATACTGTCGTGTGAATGAGGCCTAAAACAAAGACAGGACCAGCATGTCCCAGACAAAGGGTGTCATTTATCATTTTCTACGCCTGTTTTAAGCGTAGAAAATGGTCTAAATGTATGCCAGCTAGAATGCTAGCTTCCATTTAGACTTGCACTGGATGCGCCGCCAAAGTAATATAGAGGCCAGCACCTCTTCATAACTTTAGTGGATCCACCCCCAAAAGAAACACGCACACACAAAAATAAAATTTTCGCACTACTACAATACCATTCATAATTAATGAATTGACTAAATGCTGCATAAGAAATCAGATAGTCCTTTATGAAATAAATCGGCTTATCTGTCCTCTTCCATTATTCATAAACTTTAGTTGGGAAAACTTCTATAACAGACAATGATTTAATGTGGTATGGTGCTTCTGAAAGGTGAATGCGCCCTGCTTTATAATACAAGCTGTAAGTCAGGATCAGCATGATGAGCAGAGTTAAGTAAAAGATAGGTAAATGTAATGCATGTACTCATTGGACATTTTATGCTCATCTGTATACAACCTGAAATGATGTTCAAATGTGAACCAGAACGAAACAGAAATGAAAGATTCAGAGTCAGAAAAGATTAAAGTGTAATAATTCAGTTACAACAGTAAAATGTTTTACCGACGCGCAACATGAAGAATTTCCACACATTTTCCATTTATTTCAGCCTGATACATTTAAAATATTCTAACAACTTTCTTCCAGTGAACATCTCCTGCCAGAGCTCACCACATTACTTCGGGTGTTAACATTCAATATGGCCTCACCTCAAGGCAATCATTAAATAGAAAGAGTGTGACTTGTTCTCCTCTGTCACAGAGATCTTCCCCCAGAGCTACAGTTTCCACTCTTTGTACCAGCATCCTATGGGAAGATAACAGATTTGCCTACGACAAAGAATAGCAACAGACAAACGTTCATTAGTTTGGGGACAGTAAATGAATGAGTAAAAAAAAAAAAAAAAAACACTATACGTTAGATAGATAGAGATATCTCTATCTATCTATCTATCTATCTATCTATCTATCTGCATCCTTTGTAATTCATCGCTGGACACTGAATACTTACAGGGCATCCATCCACTTCATAGACCACGTCAAAGATTTGTCGTTGTCCTTCCGTTTTTCTTTTATCTTCATTGATGTGACTGCCAAATTGAAGAAAACGGTAGAGATTTATGCCCTGTAAGATGCCACATCTTCCCCTTTAATAATGCAATACTGATTTTGGCCGGAAATTTATTAAAAACAAAAACAAAGAAAACGGGTTGGTTTTTCTGAGAGACGTAAAAGCCTTGTCTGGCTGAAAGGAACGGAGAAGTAATTACATATCAATGTGAAGTTGCTTGTTTATCCGGTTGCTCCTCGGAATACACAATGCGGAGAATGTCACGAAGGGAAAATATTTAGTCAAGTGGAAGATGAAGCGCTATAAATATTTTCCAGAGAAATTTATTTCGAAGAGCCTGTCAAAAGCCCAGAAGGGCCGGCTATTAGTGGACTGAAGGTTGATTGGAGGTTACAGACTCATTTACAAGAACGCTGGGACATCTTCAAATGCCACCACTGATAAGAAGACGTTACACTGATGCTCAGAGATAAAACCTAGCATGATCAAAAAGTAATTGTCACGGCATATTACACTGTTCTTTATATGTCAGATAGAAATTGATGCTATAGTTGTAGCTAGCGGTGATGGCATTATTTTTTTATTTTCTTCATTTTGACACATTATTAGCAAAAGCATTTGGTCATTAGTTTGTCCGTAAGAAACTCTAAGTGATGGGTTTAAAGGGGTTGTGTCACTTCAGCAAATGGCATTTACTATACAGAGAATGTTAACACAAGGCACTTACTAATGTATTGCGATTGTCCATATTGCTTCCTTTGCAGGCTGGATTCATTTTTCCATCACATTATACACTGCTCGTTTCCAGGGGTTACGACCACCCTGCAATTCATCAATGGTGGTCATGCTTGCACACTATAGGAAAAAGTGCCGGCCTCTCTGGTGGCCAAGACTGCGGGAGTGCACATAGGTTGGTGCTTTTTCCTATAGTGTGCAAGCACGACCACCGCTGATGGATTGCAGGGAGGACGTAACAGTAGAAACAAACCCTGTATGATGTGATGGAAAAAAGAATCCAGCCAGCAAAGGAGACAATATGGACAATCACAGTACATTAGTAAGTGCCTTGTATTAACCTTCTCTACATAATAAATGCCATTTGCTGAAATGACAAAACCCCTTTAAGACCATCACTTAGAGTTTCTGCGATTGGCAAGTTAAGGCGAAAGATAGGACATGTCTTATCTTCTGCAGGGCGGAGGCATCAACCCAGAAGCACACGGAAGGGCTTCCGAGTCCATGCATCTGCTCCTCAAAAGTTAGGACATGTGGATCACGGACCCATTGAAGAGATGCAACACAGGCACTGCGTCAGTATGGTCATGTGAATGGGCCCTTACAACCGTCAAATGGAAGAGAACCCGTTTTCCTGGTTAAATCCCTTCTTGCCAAGTTCAATGGTATATTCTGGTAACTTTTTCTGGCTATCAGCATTGTTGTAAAAATGACATTTTCAGAGAAACCATGAGATTTCAAGATAGTGGTTTCAATAGCCACGCCATCAAATGTAGTGACCCAGAACAGGCTGTCAGTAAGCATTAGATGCCAGGGTACCAGATACCAGGATTGTTGGCATGCTCCTAGGGAGACAGGGAAGGAAGTTGTACAGGCTGATTAAGTTCCAGGGGTCATCCACTACAAGTGCCAGAGCGTTCCAGGTCCAAGTCACAAACTGAGGAAGCACATGGTTGACTCTGGAAGCGTTCAAGCCTTTATCTGGGGATCCTCATTGGGTGGGAGGCATTCTGGTGAAGGGATCACTTTCCTGGGTATAGACATTCTCTGCTAAGAATGTCCACTATTAAATTGTTCATCCCTGGCATGTGATCTGCAGAAAGAGCCAGGACATGGCACTGCAGTCACAGCAAGATGCTGGCCATCTCCGCCATCACTGCTGGGCAGTGGGACCTGCCTTAATGGTTCAGGTAGATGACTGCCGCAGCCTTGTCTGATTGAATCCAGAGGGACGGGTAGATTGCCAGAATACGATGATTAGGTGAATGGAGGCCGACACTGTATTGAATTCCAGGACCACAAAGGTAATCTACATGGATGGGGAGAGGCAGGACTTCTAAAAACGTATAATCCAGCTAGGGGTCCGGGTTGATTTGGAGGCTGTCCAGGTTTTTGGATTCAGCAGATGTCTTCACTGGGATGTCACCCAGGTGGGGGATACCAGATATTACTCAGCACAGAAGAGCTGCCTTTGACCATGGCGACTACCTTCGTGAAAGCAGTTGTTTAGGCCACAGGAAGAGCTGCAAACTGGTAAGTTACTGGAAAGTAAAGCTGGAGAAGTGCTGATGAACCACGCAGGCTGGGATGTGGAGGTTGGCATCTTTGACTACTTTCTGCATGTTAACGTTATTATTCAGCACTGATGGCTGACTAATGCTTATTAACCAGCTGCAAGCATGTATCGTCCCCACAACACGTGCAGCTAGTAATGGATACTAGCCAACTCCTTTTACATTTTCCATGTCCCCATCTAGATTTATTAATACGCCTAAAATCACGCATTTCTCACACTGGCCACTTGCCAATATGTCAAAATAAAACGGAGTGGAGGGGGGACCTCATTGTCTTCTATGGGAGAGTTTTCGAGGCAAGCTCTGTGACCTGTGCGGAGGTCAGGAGGGAGTAGACAAGCTGTGATATCACCTATTTTGAATGGAGAATCATGTGTCATCTTCACAGAGGTGATTGTATTTCTGCCTGTGATGAGAATGCAATACCTGAACGGTTACCTGTACAGAATACGAGGACTAAACATATCTGTGCACCAAGTAAAAAAAAGTTTAATGTAAAAATCTGATTTTAAAATGGCTAATGTTTCCACGATCAATCACAAGTGACAAGGTGGTTTGCCAATTCACTCTGCACATATGGAACTACTTACGTCATTACTTCTTTTAGTGATTCAATAGCTTTCTCAAGCATCATCTTATCTGGATTGTCCTCAGAGGTATGCTTCTTAATATCTAAAAAAAAAAAAGAAATTCAAAACAATGGGTTTCTTCAAAATATACCAGGTTTTGCACGAGCCAGAAGACTAGTGTGCAGACCTGAAGGGAACCTGTCAGGTTGAACTTAGTGTCTGACCTTGTATTTCATTATTCTAAGGGGTGTCTGGGATAATTAAAAAATTGTAGCAATTCCATCAAATGCTGTAAAGATAAAGATTACATACACTACTTTCTCTCCGTGTCTGGTCCTACTCCCGCTGTCTATATGCAACGTGCTGTGAAACGTCACCATTGCAGTCGGCAGACAGAGGGAGAAAACCTAGATAGGCAGAGAACATCACAGGAGAAAGATGTATGTAATTTTTTTTTTTTGTTTCAGAGCTTTCAGTGGCTACCATTAGCACCATTTTTTATTATATTGATCAACCCCTTTAAATCTCTGGTCCTTCCATGCCTAAGAATACATTGGGCGTTTCTACTCGGTGAGAACCTTCCCTATATAAATTTAATTTCAGAGCTATCCATCAGTAACGACATATGACCGGCCACTGGACCATGAAGCATAGAATGAGCAGGAATTTAAATGAATAGAACAGAAGATAAGCCTCATGCACACAGCAGCATCCATTTTGACAACCGCAAACGGATCTGCAAAATCCGGATACCGGCCATGTGTCTCCTGCCATTTTCTCACACTCATCAATAGAAATGGCTATTCCTCTATGCAAAAAGGACGACAATCGGGCATGTTCTATAATTTGCGGAACAGATGTAAACAGCACACGGATGACAATAGATGGCATCTTTATAGAAATGAACAGGTTCTCGTGCAATCCGCAAAAAACGTGGATCAGATGCGGATCAAAACTTGGGTTGTGTGCATGAGGGCTTATACGGAATAATTTTTTTCACTAAACTATATATCAATCTGCTCAGCAGCTCTTGCTTTATTAACTTGGTGTGCACTGACAGGACTGCGTGTACCCGATAGCAGTAGCTCAGCTTTAATCAGGCATCATGCAATTAAAGGGGCATTCTTCCAGCACAATCAAAACAAAACCTTTGGCATAGCACGTAAATGGTTATATAAAAAAAAAAAATATTATTTGCCTCGCTGACTTCCTGTCGCTGCAGTTGTGATGGTGCCTGGGCCCGATCCACTTTCTGCTCTTTGTCGACACGGCAGGAAATGGCTGGGAATACTGCTAACTGCCCCTGCCTACATGACCATTATGCCAAACCTTCTGCCGTGCTAAGAACATGTGGCTGAAACACAGCAGGAACCCAGTGTACCGTCGGAACTGCAATGGCAGGAAACCGACAAGGTGAGAATAAGCTCCCCCCCCCCCCTTCTTTGTAACCTTTGGCAGGCCACGCCCAAGCTTTTTTATGGTCTTAGAATACTAATTTTAGAATAGGCATGGTCATTTTTTACTGCATTTATACTTGTTTTGATAGCCAATAAAAACTTGAACCCCTTCCCGACATGTGACGTGATAGACATGTCGGTCTTTAAAGATGGCGCCTGCTCCCGAGCGGCCAGAGCAACCGGGTTACTACTGTTACTTCAAGCAGCCACCGGCGGCTAATGCATTACCGCCGGTCGCCGACATTTAACCCCTCAAGTGACCATGGCATCTGAGCGAGCCGGAGGTTGTGTGTGGCAGCCCCTGTCATACTCTATGACAGGAGGCTGGTGTACAGTAAAGCAGTAAAATCATCATAGACTAATGGTAGCGAGGTGGAGTCTATGATAATAGCAATCAAAATGATTGATTGTTTTAGTTCCCTATGGGAACTTAAAAAAAAAAAAAAAGTAAAAAAATATTACAGGTAAAGTTTTTACAAATAAAAAAATGTAATAAAAAAATTAAAAGCTAAACAGTTCGTGCCTCAAAAAATTAGCCCTCATACAACAGCTCTGCATACAACTACAAAAAAGTTGTAGGGGTCAGAAAATGACAGCCCAAAAAAAAAAAAAAAAAAAAACTTCAAGGGGGGAGAGCAAAAAACGAAAAGGCGAAGTCAAAAAAAGCTCAGGGGTAGATAGAGTAAAATAAAAAGATGGGGGTTTTATATTGTCGCCATGTTCTGAGAACCATCTGTACATCAATGGAGGGCTTCAACTTTAAACAATGAATTGTTTTTTTGTTGGCACCATTTTACTGTATGGGAGGTCATCAGGATCTGATCAATGGGGATCCGACACCTGGTGCACCCGTCGATCAGCTGTTTGAGTCTACACCGGCACTCACAGTAGCCCCACTACCTTTTCCCTGCTCACCACGCACAGTGCCGTACATTGTATTGCAGCCCTGTCCCATTCACTTCAATAGGCTTGAGCTGTGCCTAGGCCATATGACTAATGAACATGACATCACATGGGCCAGAGAAAGCTGTGAGGCGGCCACAGAGCTACTGTGAGCGCTGTGCCTTCTCAAACAGCTGATTAATAGGGATCCAACAGAAGAAGAAAGGTCCAGCTTCCCATCGATCATTAAAAAGCTTTATTCACATATTGCGGTACAAATAAAAGTAAAACAGCGGGCAGAAACGTCTACCGGTTTCGGATCCAAATATAGCGATCCTTCCTCAGGACATAAAATCTTATTTGGATCCGAAACCGGTAGACGTTTCTGCCCGCTGTTTTACTTTTATTTGTACCGCAATATGTGAATAAAGCTTTTTAATGATCGATGTGAAGCTGGACCTTTCTTCTTCTATTGGATTCCTGTGGACGCCGTTGGTTCCTCGGCGTGGTCACGTGCCAACCGACTGAGTGAGCTCACCCCATCTGCGCTTTCTACTCAGCTGATTAATAGGGGTCCCGGGTGTCAGACCTCCACCGATCAGATACTGATGACTTATCCTATGACAAGGACTCGCGGCATTATAATGCTGTGGGTTCCTGCCCGACCTCTGCTGTAATCAACCTGCGGCTTTACACAAGTACAAGTCCTTACAGCAGAGGTTGGTCAAGAACCCACAGCATTATAAGTCAATAACACAGACAGATGGTGTTTCTCGGAATGAACACGCTCATCTGAAACTAGCCTAACACTCCAGACACTTTGACAAGGCTCATGTCATTAAAATAGATGGTGCCAAAGTGGCCTAGCCCCTCAGTTCTCCAGTGCTGGCCGCACCCCTCAGTGCACCGAACCCCTAATTTGCATAAGGAATAAAATTTTCCTCGGAAACGTCACAACTGATTTTCACAAGACAGGTATCATTTTAATCATTTTAATATGATACTCTTTAACGCAGGAGCTCCTGGGTCACGGATGAATATTGGAGAGAGTAGCGCTGCCACCCAGAACCAAACATCTTAAAGTAACAGCACACTTAGGCTGGCTTTACACGTCTGTTTAACCTCAGACTTGAACTGTCCGTGGTAACCTAGGCTGGATTCCTGCTTAGAGCAGGAGCGCACGGCGTCATTGGTTGCTATGACACTGTGCGCTTCCTGCCGCCCCTGCAGGACATTAATACAGTTGTA
The DNA here is from genome assembly GCA_033119425.1 of Bufotes viridis. NCBI lineage: Eukaryota > Metazoa > Chordata > Amphibia > Anura > Bufonidae > Bufotes > Bufotes viridis. The sequence goes on along the minus strand of CM065592.1, from coordinate 143,179,695 downwards.
TAGATCATACCAGTGTATTACTGTACAGCATGCACTGCTGTAGGCTGTCCGGGAATGCTGGGAGTTGTAGTTCTGCAACAGCTGGAGGGCCGCAGGTTGAGCATGCCTGCTATAGATTCCTTCAGTGTAAGTTTACATTTTGTTTTTTATAGACCAGACACTAACCTACATGGAAAAGTAATGGAGCATATTCTTCTACAGCACTTCTTTCATATGGAATAATAAAAATAGACATGAATGTGCTCTGCAATTAGATGGAAATCTTACTGCAGTCCCCTACCATTTAAAAGAAGAGCAACACTAGGTAGTCTTTGAACTGGACGGATCAGCAATTCAGCTAATGTCTGCCTCCCGCATTCCGGCTTTGCTTGATTAATCTGAAACAGAAAATTACAGTACGGACTAACATGTTTCTCCAAAGCAAATGAATAATCAGATTCCAAAAGATAAAGCTAGGACCCCCATCCATGAGCCACCACTGCTCAGGGAAAGCCTGATCTTCCACAATAACCATGAATAATTCTGGCCGATCAGAGGGAGAACTATGCAGCCAGCTGCTGCTCAGTCCTCAGGATCAGCCTCCCACAATCAGCACAGGGAGAAGACAGGACCCTGGAGGGATGAGTAGCCACTGGGGTCCTGGTACACATTAACCATTTCACTGCCCACCAGGAGTCTTAAGGAAACGAGCCACCAAAAATGTTATCTGGTTTTTAAAGGGGTTGTCTCACTTCAGCAAGTGGCAATCATCATGTAGAGAAAGTTAATACAAGGCCCTTACTAATGTATTGTTATTATCCATATTGCTTCCATTGCTGGCTGGATTCATTTTTCCATCACAATATGCACTGCACCACTTTCCATGGTCCACCCTGCAAATCCAGCATCGGTGGCTGTGCTTGCACAATATAGGAAAAAGCACCAGCCTATATTCGCTCCCACGGACCCGTCCACCAGAGAGGCCAGTGCCATTTCTTATAGTGCACAAGCACAACCACCACTGCTGGATTACAGGGTGGCCGTAACCATGGAAACAAGCAGTGTATAATGTGATGAAAAAATGAATCCAGCCAGCAAAGGAGGCAAGATAGACAATCACAATACATTAGTAAGTGCCTTGTATTAACTCTCTACATGATAAATGCCACTTACTGAAGTGACATGAATCCTTTAAAACCAGATAGTAACACATATCCTTTTTTCTAATCTGAGTTTATTTTCTGATTGTAGATTTTTCTGATCTATTTCCTGAACAAGATTATGGGGACAGCCATCTTGTCTGAGCTGTTCTTAACAGCAGTTAGCAGGGCTGTGGAGTCGGAGTCGGAGTCGAGGAGTCGGAGTCAATTTTGGGTACCTGGAGTCGGAGTCGGCAAAAAATGGACCGACTCCGACTCCTACTAGATTTAAATTGGAATAAAAAAAAATTGGAATAAAAAAAAAGCAAGTTTAAATGTCCCAATTCAGATAAAGTTATAATTAATTACTTCTCTACTGTAAGAATAAAGGCCAATGCATGCAGTGCGTCACGTTACCGCTAAACAAAGACGTTAAGTGACCGTGAAGAAGCATGCTTTTCATATGCTTTACTATGCAGTTAAAGGGACACTGACAGGCTGATTTACCGGCTAAAGATATATCTGCTGGTATTCATCAGAGGATTAGGAATACAACTAGACGACTGTTACCCCCAGTTGAGGTTTACTTGTGTTTAAAAATGTTTTAATCAATATGCAAATTCTCTACCTTTGTGCCCAAGGGGCAGGCGCACATGTAGAGTACTGGCAGCACTAGACAGGACTAGGTAGCGAGGAGGAAGAGAGAAAGCTGGCACAGCCTCAGCATAGCCAGACGAGGCTGCTGCCAGCACTCTACACGTGCGCCTGCGCAGGAATTCAGCGCTCGGCTAGCCTGAAAAAAAGGCCAGTGCAGTGAATAATAACGAGGGAAACAGCGCTGGGAAAATGTACTCGGGCAAGGCTAAGCACAAATCCGCAGGAGACGCTGCCCCATTGGGCACAAAGATAGTAAATTTGCATACAGATTAAAATGTTTTTTAAACACAAGTACAGTTTAACTGGGGGTAACATTAGTATAGTTTTATTCCTAATTCTCTGATGAATACCAGTATATATATATCTTTAGCTGGAAAATCAGCCTGTCAGTGTCCCTTTAAGGAGCGGCAATACTTACACTTTCCATTGTCTTGTGGTCTGCTGTTACAGGGAACCCATGGTTATCCTAGCCTCTCACTGATAACTGATTAAGGACTGGAGACACTTGTATAAGTGAAGGGAATGGATAGTCAATAGTTCAAGACTGAAGCTGTAAACCATTTGAAAAACTGCTATCATTCAGCTAAGGCTATAAAACATGTAAACTCAGATTGTTAGCTTAAATTTTAAACATGACTATGGGATTCTACTAGGAAAATCATGTTTTAAAATAAATGCCCCTTCCCCTGCCCCTTCCTGGATCCTCCCACTGCTCTATCTTAAGCAGAAGATCAGCACACAAAGGAGAAGGCAGCAGCTTCTGCTCAACTACCTCTCTATGCTAGAGGAGATTAGAAAAACTTGGTGGAACAGCTTCGTATTTGCATATTATATACAGAGGAGTCGGAGTCGAGGAGTCGGAGTCGGAAGTTTCAAAATCTGAGGAGTCGGAGTCGGACAATTTATCTACCGACTCCACAGCCCTGGCAGTTAGAAAACAAAAAAAAAATAAAATAAAAAACACCCTTTACAGCAGCCCCATGGTCGATAGACAAAATGGACATGAGGTGATCTCTGACTTCTATGGGAGAGTCTTCTGGGCATGTTCTGTGACCTGTGCAGAGGTCATTGTACAGGGAAGGAACAGATAAGCTCTGACAATCACCTATTGTGAATGGTGGATTCTATCTTATCTATACACAGGTGATATTACAGGCAGGATTAGAATGACAGATAAGCAGGTAACTGCAGTAAAGTGATCTGTACAGTCCAAGAAGTGGTGCCGATTATTAGGCCTAGTGCAAAAGCTGCAGGGTTTTATGTTTTTTGTTTAAATATAGTTATGGACGTGGGAAATTGAAAATATGAAAAACTCTTTAAAATACGTTAAACATAAAAACGTGATTTAAACAGGTAGTTTTCTAATGACACATTCCCTGCAAATTTAACTGCCCAAGACCAAAAGGGATTCTTAAATTAACCCTTTCATTGCACTAGACTGCAAGGGGTTCTGATAGTTGCCCCTTTATTGCCTTAGGCTACCAGGGATACAGACAATAAGTGCACAAGTCCACTTATAAATTATTTGATACAGACCTGTGTCGCCCTGCTTGGAGGGAGTAGTATCCAGGTCCCAAAATGCCCTGTTTACTAGCTAGAAAGGCTTCGAGGGCACAATGGTCCCATGAACATTTATCTAACTCTAAGTTCCACCAGACAGCACCATGCCCCTTCATCTACCGACTGCTCTTTTGGCTTTCTTTAAAGGCCACATGGTTGGGGAATACCTTTACATTTACATTATATGTGTATATACACAGTAAAATCTGTACAGGATATGGTCCTACAGAAGATATGCGGAGGGATTCCCCAGTGAGACCGTGTCTATGGGCACTTCCTTGTATCACATAGGAGGACCTTCTTAAAATGGCTTACCACGCATTACTATATTCAACTTGCTTATTGTCTAATTCTAAAATGCCTTCTGAGATCATCGGGCTTCTGTCATCGATACCATCATCTCTGATTTTTGTACACCTTGTCACATCATACTTTTTACTCTGCAGCATACCTTTAGAAATGCATGGAACCTTGGTTTCTGCTTCTCACACTTTATGATAGTTTCCTTACTCATTTCAAAGAAATTTACAAATGGCGGATATATTTTCACCAAATCCTTTGACTGAAAATAGAGATGTTCAAGTTAATTTAAAAGGTTTCATATAACAGAACAAAAATAAAAATACTCTTAAAGGGGTATTCTGGTTGTTTGAAGTTGTCCACTATCCACATGATAGGGGATAACCATTAGATCGGTGGGAGTCCTCCTGATGGGACCCCCATCGAATGAGAATGGGGGCCCTATACCCCCTGCAGCCCGACTGAAATGAGCAGAGCAGTTGGTCACACATGCGCGTGGCCGCACCATTCATTTCTATAGCAGTTGCAGAGAAAGGCGAGTACAGCGCTCGGATATCTCCAGAATTCCCATAGAAATGAATGGAGAGTTCGCACGCATGCCTTATTGGCTACTCTATTCATTTCAGGTGAGCTTGAAGGGGGTACAGGGCCCCAGTGGTAGGACCCCCACAGATCTAATAGTTATACTTCAAATAACTGGAACACCTCTTTAATACTTTAAGGGGTTTTCCCACGAATGACAGTTATGAGCTATGCATTGCATTGGCGAATGCTAAGTTTCCCACAGATCACTACAACAGTGGCCCTTATCCTCAGAATGCTATGGGACTGATGGACTGAGTCCCATATACTTTGAATGAATCTGCAAGGTGCATTCTCAAATGTTGCTCCATTTAAACTCTTCCTCAGTGAAGAACGGAAGGGCTCAATACCCCATTTTACTAAATTGGTAGGGCTCCCAGCAAATTAGACACTTCTCACATACTCTGTGTTTAACTGATGTCACTTGCAAAAAAAAAATTAAAGTTGTCCAACATGGTTGTAAAGTGTATGACGGATGTATTACCCACCATTATTACTCGCATAGGTCACAGCCCGACTATGGGTTTGAAAGGGTTTTTCAGGGCCAACATAATGACGACTTATCCATAGGATAGGTCATGAATATGAAATCAGTGGGGTCTGAAAACCTGCACCCCACCATTCATCTGTTTGCAGCAGCCATAAACAGTGTAGGTAGCCGTATGATGTCTAGTGGATGTTCTCAGCTAGGGCAGCTTAGCTCCCATCTGCTTGATTATAAGCATCAGCTTCAGTACCCAGGAATGACCACTACACATGATGTTCGGTGTCTGTACACTATTTATTTTCAGCATAGCTGATCAATGGGGGTGACAGACCTTTTCTAATCTCCTACGGATGACCTAGTCAATGGAAAGGACACGTGCAAGTAATACAGACTGATAATACAGCCGGCATATGCTCATGAGAATCTTACCTTAATGTGTTAAAATAATTAATGAGCATACTCTCACCAATGAATCCACTGCCAGCACTGCTGCTCCAGCAACAGCCATATACAGCATATGCTCAGCCAATCACAGATGCCAGTTATTGGCTGCAGCGGTCATTTTCCGTATATGACTAAGGGCTCATCCACATGAATGTAAGGGTTCCGTGCCTGTATCGCAGACAGAAGGTCTGCAGTATATGGACACTGGCTGAGTGCACTCTGTGCTGCGGATGCGGACCCATTGACTTGAATGGGCCTGCGAACTGCAAGATACGATGAAAGATGGGACATGTCTGATCTGTTGTGGAGTGGAGGCACGGATTAAAAGCCCACGGAAACACTCTGAAGTGCTTCCACTGTCTTTCAGGTCTTTCAAAAGACAGAGTATGTCCTATCTCTTGCGGATCACGGACCCATTCAAGTCAACGGGTCTGTGCCGCATTAACATAGCTGGTGCCCATGCATTGCAGAACTGCTATTTGCAGTCCACAACATGGCCACAGCAACTATACGGTCGTGTGAATGGGCCCCGAGTCCCCAATGCAGCCTGTTAACAGAGTGGAGAGACAGTGCGGGAAATGGCAGGGGATTAAGTGTGGAGTATACAATATTATTTTATTACATTTGGGATTTTCAAATAAGTTAGACAACCCTTTAAAGAGCGATTTCACACAGAATATTTTTGGGAAAAAGGCACTGCAGTTTGTGAGCCAAAGTGCATCTAGCAGGAAGGAGAAGTAAAAAAGTCCTTCCTTTACATGTCTTTTTAATTAATTTTCAATCTACTGCTTGTTATGGATGAAAAAAAAAAAAAAATGCATGAAAAACCGTCACAAGCCTGCACTGTACAGAAAAATGCTGCATTTTTCAGAAGATCAATATTGATGCCCTAAGGATAGGTCCTCAAATTGTAATCAGTGGAGCTCCAATACCTGGCACCTCTACCAACCAGCCGTGGCGTTCAGCTGCAACTTCCTGACAGCCTAAGCACAGGCCTGTGCTTGTATAGTGGTCGTGTTTGGTATAGCAGGCCAAGCCCATTCACTTGGACGAGACTGCTGCAAATAGGCCACGTGGCCAATGAACATGATGTCAAGAGGCCGCAGTGCTTACTGGAGTGCCACTGACTCTTCAAATAGGCGATTGACAGGGGTGCTGGGATTCAGTCCCCCACTGCCCAGATATTGGTGACCGATCCTGAAGATAGATCATTAATACTAAACTCCTGGAAAACCCCTTTTAGAAGTTGCATCCATCCATCTTTAGCCTTCAGGACCATATATTTTTCAGGCGCCCTGCCCCTCTGCATTCAGGCGCACACAACTTTTATTTTGTATTAAATTCTTACCCTTCTAAAAACTCAACAGCTTTAAGTTAAACCAATCAGGATAAAGAAGATATGGACAGAAGAAATCCCACATTTTTATGGCAATTTAATAAACTTACAATGAATTAAAAAAAAAAAAAATAAAAAAAAAATACATACATAAGAATACTGTTCACTTAAAATACTTACATAACAAAGAATTACTTCTCCAATACTTTTTGTTTCTGCCCAGTCCATCATCATTTTTTTTAGGTCATCCTAAAGGTAGAAATAAAAAAATGCCAAGTCTCCAATGAGTAAAACCATGATGTATGATATACAGTCAAAATGAAGGCAGTCTGCAGAAACGTGATAGCAATGTACTTTTTGCTAATCATGTGGCTGCAATTCCACCAACACCATACCTTTATTTTTGTGTGAACATCCAAAATATCTTGAATACTTCCAAAAATGGTCTTGATTTCTTCTGGAGCGAGAATTGGTCCTCCTAGCTGTCCCTCTTTTTCTAGGGGAACTTGAAAAAGCTGTTTAGAAGATAGAAAAAAACAAAAAAAAAAAAAACACGGAAATAAATATACTGCACTAAACATGCGCTACTTGGCTGTAGAACACACAACATAAGGGAGGCAGTATGAAGTTACCTGTACTACGGTAGTAAGAATGTCAACATAGTTGGTCTCCGTTTGATACAGCTCCATTGCAACCTGCCATCTGGCTGACTGCTTTTGGGGTACAGGTGTGGAAATCTTGGATGGTTTAGAGGAAATTTTGTTGGTGGTGTCTGGTAAAATGAAAATATAATAGGTGTTCTGGGTTAAAATATAAATGACATTCATTACAGTTCTAGGATTTACATGTACCCCAGTATCAATACGGCATGATCAAAAAAACAAAAAAAAAGATTGCTTAGGAGACATCTAAAATGTTTAAATGCTTGAATGGTCAGTACAGAAATCTTTGCTATGGTCTTTTTAAACCTAGACCTATACCTATGACAAGAAAATATCCCCTACATCTAGAGGAAAGAAGGTTTCTACACCAACATAGGAGGGAATTCTGTACAGTAAGAGCAGCGAGACCATGGAACTCTTCCAGAGGCATTTGTGATGGTTAAAGGAGTATTCCAGTGAACTGTAAGGTTTCATTTTAGTGGTTCTTTCCCTTTAATTATTACTTGTACAGGACCCTATACCAGGACTGGTAACTGGTACTAACCCGCATCCTTAAGGGCTGAGGTCACTGTATATGCATACTGCACACTGGACACTTTTAGGAGGGTCCACTGGGCTAGAAGGTATAAAGTTCTATGCATGCAACAGAGAATTAAGCTCCAATGAAGAGGTCTGTGAGAACACTACCTATCTCCTTGTAGTCCACTATCTTGGGCGCCAGCCGACAAGGAGCTTCCTGGGAATTGATTGCAGGTTAAGTGATTGTTTCTGTATATTACACTGTATGCGATTCTGTATATGTCTATCACTGCTTTGTAAAATTCTAATTCAGCTGTTTAAGCCTATTTATTCCCGTACATTAGAATCCACCATAAAACATCCAGTTATTAAATGTTACCCCTTGTCTAAACTGGGCTACATTCATCTCTATGGGAGTTCCGGAGGAAACAGTTGAGTACAGTGCCCTACTATTTCCTGAACTCACATAGAGATGGGTGCTGTTCATTTCAGGGCTCTCTAAGGGGTACAGGCTACCTGTTCTTGTGATCTGTAGGGGTACCAGCGGTAGGACCCCCACCGATCTGTTAATCCCCCAATATGAGGTCACTGACAAGTGTCTTTAAGGGGTATTTCTTTCTTGCAGTGAGTGAACATTGTAGGATTATAGGTAGAAATCAATGAACTCAGAAGGCAAATTTCACGTTCTATGTCTGGAATAGTCAATGGGAGGAATTTATCAAGCCCCCCCACTCCATAACTCTGGCTTTAATAAGTCAGAAAATAGGGTTTTAGACAAATATGCAACTCTGTACTTTTAAACACCTCTCTCCAGTTTTGAGAAGTGTGCATGGAGTTGGAAGTTAATTACGGTAGGTTCACTCCAAATTTATCATAAAAAACTCACTCTCAACTCACTCCTGTAAAGCAGTGGCATAAAAAACTGGAGTAGCATCTCTAGACAAAAGTCTTAGGATTTAAGGATGTGCCAAATTTAACAAGGTGCAACATTTGGTAAGTTTGGCAACGCAGACTCAAGCAAAACGGACTTCAAATATTACCCTCATGATAAATCTCCCCCAACATTGTTTCTTATTCCTTTGTAGCCCAGGACTTAAAAAAAAAAAAAGTAACATTTACCTCCTGAAAGAGATTTTCCAGACTCTGGAGTGTTTGAGATGTCAAGCAAGGATCCCATAGACAAGGAATGCTCTGCTGAAGGACGTTTCCGAGGTGGAAATGGTGAAATGTCTGTTTCTTTGGTTATCTGTGCCAATGTATCTTTCAATCTGCGTTTCTTGCGGTTACTACTACTTGGAGTATTCAATGAAAGCTGCGATACAGACTTTTTGAGAGCTGGGCTATCATGCTACAAACACAAAGATATATTCTGAGGCAGTCCTATATTATTGCAATTATAAAATCAGTCACATTAATCAATTATCCCTTAAACCACTTTCACATAGCAGGAAACAACTAGTCATCAATATATTTAAAAAAAAAAAAAAAAAAAAAAAAAAAAAAAAAAAAAAAACACACACACACACACACACACACACACCACTCTGGAAAGACCCCTTAAAGGACCTCTGCCGGCGGAAGTCCAGTCCCTAAACATGGCGTCCAGACCCGCGGCACATGTATGCGATCAGCCATAAGGCTGATCACATACATTTTCCCCTTCAGATGCCGTGGTCAAATGTAACCACAGCATCTGATCAGTCCGGAAGTGGAAGTTGCGCACTTCCGTTCCGATAACAGCGCTCCCCGGCTGAGATCGGGGAACCTGTTACATCTCTGAAATAGCCCGAAGCCTCAAGCAGGTTTCAGAGTCTATTTCAGGAATATACCAATACAAGCCACTAGGTGGCAGCATTGTATTGATATATTGCAAATTAAGTGTTCAATAATGGCTATATAGCCATCAATGAACACAACGGGCAATCTAATGATTGGCAGTTATTGTCACCCAAGGTGACTTAAAAAAAAAGTAAAGAAATAAAAAAAATTTTTACAAAAAAAAAAAAAAAAAAAACTACAAAAAACGTTCAAATCGCCCCTCTTTCTTTAAAATGAAAATACTTAACCAATAAAAAAAATAAAAATCATGGGCATCGCCGTGTGTGAAAATGCCCATATAATTAAAATATAACAATGTTAATGGCATACGGCAAATTGCGTAACAGTAAAATAAAAACAGCCAATTTACCATTTTTTGTCACTTTAACTACCCAATATTATTATTTTTTTTTTTATATAAAGTGATCAAAAAGCCACACACACTTAAAATTGGTATCACTGAAAAGAACAGATTGTCTCGCCTAAAATGAGCCCTCACACAGCCCCATACACATAACTACAAAACAGTTATAGGGGTCAGAATATGGTTATTAAAAAAATATATATATATTCCCCTCAAAAAAAAAATTTTTTTTCAGTATTAAAACGCAAGAAAAATTATACAAGTGTGGTATTGTTGTAACCGTACTGACGTGGAGAATGAAGACAGGTCAATTTTACGGCATAGTGTACAGTGTTAAAAAAATAATAATAATAATAATAATAATCATCAGATTTGCGTTTTTTCCCCAATTCTTCCCCATTTGGAATTTGTTTCCCCTACTTCCTATTACATGGGATGCACCCGTAAATGGTGCCATTAAAAAGCACAACTTGCCCCGCAAAAAATAAGAGACAGAAAGAGAGAACGCAGTAAATTACCTTTTCGAAGAGATACATGGTTTCTCCAGCTCTGGCATCCATCTGTATACTTCCCCAAAACCACTGATGAGAAAACACAATTTAATAAAAACAGCAGACTACAGTCTTGTAGCTGTTATTACGAGGCCACAACGTATCCTACTCACCTCTTGCTTCACAACATATAGTTTTTTCGGAGGCTCAAAAGGCAACTCTTTGACAGAATTTTCTTCAACAACTAGATGAGTGCATGTTTCATCCCCAACCGGTAAAAACTGTCCCCCTAAAGTAAAAGGGAAAATATTAAACAATTGAATATAAACCTTGGATTTATTTAACAATCTACTTCTACTTTACAAAAAAACATCCCTGAAAAATAACCCTATTGGGTAGACTGAAAATGGATAGACAGAAGAAAAATACGGTCGATTGTATGAAAACCTTGGGAGTGCTTTTTCATACAGCAGCCACAGCATAAGGGAGCAGCGGCCGAAAGCAGCTGGGCCATGCAGGTAAGTAGTGACTGAAGTGTCCTTACAGTACGTTAATGGTCCTGGATTTTTTCAGCAAACTGCTAGGAGTTACTACTTGTCAATAGTTATCTGTGTAGCCCGGCTTCTCAGGGGCCATCACTTTGCTGTGTGTGAAAACAGTCTCAATAACTTTTTTTTTCTCTTTAATAAATCTAAAGAACATAGGTTCTATCTAAAACTGAAAACAAGTGCTGCTTGTATCAGTCTATTATAAAGCAAAATCTTCTTTCAAATGGATACTCCTCACATACATAAATTCAATTTCTACGTACCTTGCATTACTGTCATTTCTTCCATGCCGACCCGGTCCTCATCCGAAAATCCAAGAAAACTTAATACGCAGTCCTGAAATGGCGAGACCTTGAATTCACTTTTGAACTCCTCTTCTGTTGCACTGAACTCCCTGAAGAAATAAAGTGACAACCATTAGTAATTTGTAAAGGGACAAAATAATATCCTGATTTCAAAATGGTCTACAAACCATTTAAAGCTGACTGACTCTGCCGCTTGGATTCTGCCATTGTTTTCCATGCCAGAAATCACAGGAAAGGCTCAGCCAACCACTGGCCTAAGGCTACTTTCACACTCGCGTTTTGGCTTTCCGTTTGCGAGATCCGTTCAGGGCTCTCAGAAGCGGTCCAAAACGGATCAGTTTTGCCCTAATGCATTCTGAAAAGGATCTGCTCAGAATGCATCAGTTTGCCTCTGTTCAGTCTCCATTCCGCTCTGGAGGTGGAAACCAAAATACTGCCTGCAGCGCTTTGCTGTCCGCCTGACGAAACGGAGCCAAACGGATCCGTCCTGGCACACAATACAAGTCAATGGGGACGGATCTGTTTTTCTCTGACACAATAGAAAACGGATCCGTCCCACATTGACTTTCCGTCATGGTTATAGAAGACATAATACAACCGGATCCATTCATGACGGATGCATGCGGTTGTATTATCGTAACGGAAGCGGTTTTGCAGATCCATGACGAATCCGCAAAAAACGCTAGTGTGAAAGTAGCCTTCGAAGGGTTTAGCATTTGGCTGAGTGGGCTTTTATGGTAATTTCTAGAATGTCAAGCAGAGATAGGAATTGGAGAGCAGCAGAAGAGGATCGGCGACAGAGTATCCGTTTTAGGTTTTCAAAATCCTAATTAAGATAAATTAAGGTTTACACTGGTGGACTCTATACTGTTCTGAAGCGCCAGTGCCAGGACTACAAAGCTTCATCCACTCTGTAGAGGACAGAATAATGATTGCAGAGCTGTTCCTACTGAATTCAATGGGAGCAGTGCAGCAGTTATTTCCAGTGCTGGAACTACTGCCAGGAACCCAAACAAATACTGATGACTAGTGTTGAGTGAACTTGGGTTTCAAGTTCGGTGTACAAAGTTCGGGTTCAGGTTATCTAAGAATTCTATTATGAATTCAGCTACCACGAACCATAACTTATGGTCCGTGGTAGCGGAACCCATAACTTAAATTCTCAGAGAACCTGAACCTTCTACGCCGAACTTGAAACATAAGTTTGCTCATCTCTACTGATGTCCTATCCTAAGGATGAGATATCAGTATCCTGGAGAACCCCTATAAAAAAGGATTGTGAAGTGACCTGTACTATCTATGCGGTCGTCTACTGCAAGTCCTAAAATATCTTCGAGAAACCACATAGGTAAGGATGCAAACAGCCAAAGAGGCTAGTTCACATTCAATCTGCCCAAGTAGGCAAAGTAACAGGTTCCCACATTGTGTAGTCAGATTGCACATTTAAAAGGGGTTGTCACATTCCACTTTTCCACAATGAGATGGGACTAAGCGGTGGTCGGATGGTCGGAGTTACACAAATAGCCGATGCTTCACTGTTTCTGCGACTCCCATAGCAGCGAATGGGAGCTACGTAAACAGCAAAGTCTGCTGTGCTACGCTGTTCGCATAGTTCCCATGCATCGCTATGGGAGTCACAGCAAAACAGTTTCCGTAACACAATCTCCTCTGGCCAGCACCTAGTCCGATCTTGGCCATGGAAATTGCGTGATGAGACCAGCTCGTTAATAATGCAATAAATGCATTCATGAACATTTATTCTGGCACTACATCCAGTTCTGAGATTCAAATGCACTAAAAATTAATAGAAAATAATAAAGATTATTTGCACTACTCCAATACTCACAAATCATTTCTTTTTTCCCATGCTTTTAATATCCAGTCGGCCTTCATGATGGGAGTCCCCAGGCTGACGGCAACCTGTGGGAAAATGCAAAGAAGATTTGTGGAAGCAAGGCTAAAGCGCGTTTCGTAATTTAATCTCAAGCCCATGAATTTATGCTTTTTTTATGCTCCACGATGGTCACACTGAGGTGATGATAGAATGTAACACGATAATACAATGCACTCGGAAAGTCTTCATTCTGCACTCAATACCCCATAATGGCAAAGTGAAAAGAGAATGTCCAAAATCTCAGCTAATTTAATTGAAAATGAAAAACTAAAATCCTAAAACTAAAAAGACCCTTTACTCAGGACTTGGTTAAAGCACCTTTAGCAGCGATAACAGCCTGCAGTCTTCTTGGGTATGATGCCACAAGGTTTGCACTCCTGCATTTGGGAATTTTCTGCCATTCTTCTCTGCAGATCCTCTCATGATTTGTAAGGTTGGATGGGGACCGTTGATGGACAACCATTTTCAGGTCTCTCCAGAGATATTCGATTGGGCTCAAGTAACAGGTCTGGCTGGGAAACTCAAGGACATTCACATAGTTGTCCTTATGCCACTCCTATATTGTCTTGGCTGTGTGTTTAGGGCAGGGCCCGACAAATCCCAGGCGCCAGGTCGCCATGGCGACCAGGAATTTGTCAGCCCGTTTTCAAAGCTGCCCGGGCGCAGGGCCGGCACGTCCTATAGGTGGACTAGGAGCGCCGGCGACCCTCATGCTGATGGCGCGTCCATGAGGGCGCACCACCCAAGCGCAGCATGAAGAGAGGGGATGACAGGGGGAAGCGCTCAGCGCTCCCTTCTGTCACTCCCTCTTTGTAGCGTGGCCGAGCCCTGTATGGTCTGCGGGTACAGGGAGCATCTGTCTCCTGTACCCGGCCAGACTAACAGGAAGTGCGCACACAGTGTGCACTTTCCATAAGTCCGCCCGGGTACAGGAAACAAAAGCGCCTGTACCCGTGTACCATACAGAGCTCGGCCATGCTACACTAGAGGGAGGAGGGGAGAAAGAGAATGACAGAGGGGGAAAAGAGCTGGAGGTTGTAGTGATGCGGGGACTTCAGAGGCTGAGCCCCAGGTGGGAGGTGTAGTGATGCGGGGACTTCAGAGGCTGAGCGCCAGCTGGGGGTTGTAATGCTCAGTAAAGTGTCATGGTGCCTGCTGTGTTTGTGCCCTTCGGACCCCTCTTCCCTCCCCTCCGGACCCTGTAATCCTTGTAAGGGTTTCCACATGTCAAGGCAGCCGCCAGGGGCGATCACTTGGACACTGGCAGCATCTGACGTTTCATATAACCTATTGAAGAGGGGAAGCACTATGGGGGCCCTATATACTGGCACATTATGAGAGGCACAATGGAGAAGAGGGGAAGGAACACTATGGGGGCATCTACTGGGGGCCCTATGTACTGGCATGCATTATTGGGGGGCTCTATGGAGAAGTGGGGGTGGAGGCACTATGGGGGCACCTACTGGGGGCCCCTACTGGGGGCCTTATGTACTGGCATGCATCATTGGGGGGCTCTATGGGGCCACCTACTAGGGGCTTTATGACACGGCTCCACCTGGCTCCTAACTTTTTTAGCTGGCTTTTAGATTTCAAGGAAATTGTCAAGCCCTTGCTTAGGGTCATTGTCTTGTTGGAAGGTGAACCTTCGGCCCAGTCTGAGGTCCTGAGCACTCTGGATCAAGTTTTCATAAAAAGTATATCTGTACTTTGCTCCTTTCAGCTTTCAGTCAACCCTGATCAGTTTCCCTTTCCAGTCACTGAAACACAGCCCCACAGGACGATGCTGCCACCACCTCCAGGTTTCTCTGTAGGGATGGTATTGGGCAGATAATGAGCAGTACGTGGTTCCCTCCAGACACAGTTGTCTCAAGGTCACTCCCGTGTGGTCTTGGCTATGTGCTTGGAGTCATTGCCTTGTTGCGGCCTAGGTTTTAATTAAAGGAGTTGTCAGCTTTTTACTATTGATGACCTATACTTGCCGCAGCAATAGCAGTGGTGAGCAGTGTTATTACAACTATGGCGTCCCCATTCACATCTATGGGATGGCTTTGTCTGTTCAAGTGAGTAGGACAGAGCCTTCCCATAGAAGTCAATGGGAACACCATAATTTTGATTACACTGCTTACCACTGCAATTGCTGCGGCGAGGAGATAAACAGAGCAGAGAAGGCAGCGCTCGTACGATCGCTGCCTTCTCTTCAAACAGCTGATCGTCGGGAGCGCTGGTAGTCAGACCCCCAATATATGATAGTGATGACCCATTCTGAATATACAGTAGGTTATCAATAGTTAAAAGCAGACAACCCCCTTAGGGATATCTTTGTACTTTGCTCCATTCAGCTTTTCCTCAACCCTGACCAGCTTCCCCATCCAGTCACTGAAAAACATTGCCACAGAATGATGCCACCACTAAGCTTTACTGTAGGGATGGCATTTGGCAGAATTTAGGTAAAAAAGATTCATCTTGGTTTCATCAGACCATAGTCCTTTTGGGATGCTTTTCTGCAAACTCGAGGTGGGCTTTCATGCATATTTTACTGAGGGAAGGCTTCTTCCTGACCACTCTGTCATAAAGCTCTGCATTGATTGTTGACCTGGGCAGGGTGACCATTGCGCTCTTTGTCACTTCTTAGGGTCCATTCACACCTCTGCAATTCTGTTCCGCATTTTGCGGAACGGAATTGCGGACACATTAATTTCAATGGGGACAGACGATGTCCCGGCCGGGTCCACAATTGCGGATCCGCACTTCCGGGTCCACAATAGAGTTCCCGAAAAAAATAGAACATGTCCTATTCTTGTCCTCAATTGCGGACGAGAAAAGGCATTTTCTATATAATGCCGGCGATGTGCGGTCCGCAAATTGCGGAACGCACATCGCCGATGTCAGTGTTTTGCGGATCTGAAAAACACACACGGACGTGTGAATGGACCCCAACCCAGACTCTTCAACCCCTATTACTTAGTTTGGCAAAGCAGCCAGCTGTAGGTTGTTCCAAACTTCTTCCATTTACAAAATAAATGGGAACTTTCAAGGCAGCTGAAACTTCTTTGTACCCTTCCCCAGATCTGTGCCTCCACACAATCCTGTTTCTGAGCTCTACAGACAGTTCTATCCTCCTCATGGTTTTTGCTCTGATATACATTGTTAGCTGTGAAACCTTATTATATAGACAGAACTGTATCTTTACAAACTATGTCCAATCAACTGAATTTACCACAGGCGGACTCCAGTCAAAGTGTAGAAACATCTCAAAGAGAAATAGGAGGCCCCCAGAGCTGAATTTCTAGTGTCCTAGCAAAGGGTCTAAATATTTATTTCCATGCAAAATTTTACTTTTAACTTTTATATAAAATTTGCAAACATTTCTAAAATTCTGTTTCCACTGTCATTATGGGGTACTGAGAGCAGATTGGTGGGAAGAAACTTGATTTTTTTTTTTATATCTTAGCACAAAGGTCTTTCCAAATGCATTTTACATGCAGTCACTGATGTGAAGCACAGAGAGTCTCACGCCCAAGTCGTAAGATTAGAATAGGGCCTGTACACTGCCTCGGCAAATATACTGCCCTTGTTACAGCAACATAAAAAATTGTGAAGGAGAAAGTAATTGTGACACATTTTACAGTCAGTAAGCATCAAAAAGGAATACAGTGAATGTAATTCCAAATAAACAGGGTATCGCCAACCAAAACACATTTATCTTAACGGGGTTTACAGCAAGTGGCATTTATCATGTAGAGGAAGTTAATACAAGGCTCTTACTAATGTATTGTTATTGTCCGTATTGTCTCCTTTGCTGGCTTTATGTATTTTTCCCGTCTCAATATCCACTTCTCATTTCCATGGTTACGACCACCCTGCAATCCAGCAGAGGTGGCAGTGTTTGCACACTATAGGAAAATATTGGATTACACCTACCGGAGCCCATGACAGCACCCCTGGAGAGACTGCCTCCACCTCCTCAGGACAGAAACAGTAATCTATAAATCTGTTCTATAAAAAGTGAAGCTCTTTGCCCACAAAGTGCAGACTGCTCTAGTAGAGGGAGCCCCGAACCCGAGGGCAGAACAACTCCCTTAGAAGAGTAAGCTAAGGAGATAGACTATTGCTGGTGGATTACAGGCTGAGAAGAGGCAGATCCTTTCTTTGCTTTGAGGAGGACCTCCAAGGCTGAGTGAGCTGTAGAAATTGTAAAATACACCTCCTAACATCCAAACAATGGAATTCTGCTTCCTTCTTATTTTTAGGAGAAGCACAGAAGGAAGGTAACACTATGTCCTAAGAACTGTGAAAATAAGAAGAGCAGCAGTACTGGGGTGGCTTTCAATGAAACCGAAGTAAAGGAATCCAGAACGGGGCCGGCGACCGAACATGCGAACACAGAGGTTCGCAGGAGCCTAGGAAGGCCGCAACCCCCCCAGGACCTGGGAAGGAGAATGGAAGGGGTAGGGAGAGAGAAAGGAGCCCAGACTTCTACAGCGGCTCCCAAAGGAGTCTTATGCCGCACAGGGTAACTCTCCTCACATTACGAAGAAGCCGGGGTACCCACAGCTCTATATTAAACTCTATCCAGCAGATCAGATTCCTACCTGCCCCTTAGGACAGGAAACAGAACTGGGAGGTAGAGGGGATAATCCCTCTTTCAAAAGGTGGTTCTGGTTCCTGTCCTGAGGAGGTGGAGGCGGTCTCTCCAGGGCTGCTGTCATAGGCGAAAGAGAAAAAGTGCCGATCTATGTGCAGTTCCGTGGTCCTGGCCACCAGAGAGGCCAGTGTTTTTCTCCTGTAGTGTGAAAGCACGACCAGCTCTACTGGACTGCAGGGTGGTCGTAACCATGAAAATGAGAAGTGTATAATGAGATGGAAAAATAAATAAATAGAGCCAGCAAAGGAGGCAATATGGATTAATAAGTGCCTTGTATTAACGTAAAAAAAAAAGTTTCTCTGACACCATAGAATGCTACTTGATGTAAATCATAGTGAAGGTCATCTTCTCACCAGTGCCTGTATTTGTCACCAATTCTGATCCTCAGCTCATGTGACTGACACGGACCCTGCAACTGAGGGACATTTATCAAAACTAGCGTCTCACAAGACTCATGTGAGATGCACCTAATTTATTAAGGGTTATGCCTCTTAACAAATCAGGTGCATCTCTGCCCTGGGATGCGCCAGATACTAAAGTCTACACCAGACTTCAGCTATAACTTCCGCCACTTTCTACTGAAAGTTATAGTAAAAGCATGGGCGGCGCAAAGTCCCAACCCCATTCTCAGCACCCCAGAAAAGTGCCGAGAAGCCTAAAAAGTTGAAAATTGTCCACATATTACGTGCGCCATTATTTGTGACTTTTTTACGCCATGGTGTAGTGTTTGATAAATGTCTCTTAGGGTCCACTCACAAGTCCACAAAACACGGACACCAGCCATATGCGTTCAGCATTTTGCGGACCACACATGGCCGCCACTTTAATAGAAATGCCTTTCCTTGTCCGTGTCTGCAGACAAGAATAGGACATGTTTTATGTTTTTGCAGAACGGAATTGCGGATGTGGAACAGAAGTGTGGATGCAGACAGCACACTGTGTGCTGTCCGCATCTTTTGCAGCTCCATTGAAAATGAACGGGTCCGCACTCATTCTGCAAAATTGCGGAACGGATCCTGACCCGTTTTTTGGAAGTGTGAACGGACCATTACTGTGTTAGTTGGAGAGTCAGCGACAGTCACATGACACAGCTGAGGATCAGGGGTGATAAAATCACAAATTGTCACCGGCAAGAAGATTGCTGGTATTATTTACAACAGCAGTTTTAGTCCGCCGATTCTCTGAATATTTGCTGGGTTGCGGCTGGATCTCTGCTGGTCCCCATAACCGTTAATGAGGGAGGTAGGCATTTAGGTAGCTTCCGGCAATACCAGATCCAGAGAGCTTTCATATGAAATTCACAGAAATGAAAAGAGAAACTGACTTCCCGTCCACCGTGGCAGTCACAGAGTCAGTGTCAGTCACCTGGCACAGCTGAGGACCAGAACGATGTGGGGAACTCAGAAATGCAGTCACCAGGAAAATGATCACTTTCAATACAATTGGGCCATAGAAAACATTTTTTTTTTCTGGAAGTGAAGGCCAATAAACAACCTACAAATGCATGTTTGTAAGGGTACTTTTACACTTGCGGCAGGACGGATCCGGCAGGCTATTCAGCCTGCCACAAGTGGCCGTGCACTGGCGTGCTGCCTCTCCGTCCCCACTGACTATAATGGGGCGGGGCGGGGAGCTACGGCGCAGCATGGCACGAGATCGCCAGACAAAGTCGGACATGCAAGACTTTTAGTCCGGCGATCTCCGGCCTTGCAGTGCCGTAGCTCCGTCCCCCGCCCAATCATAGTCAATGGGGACGGAGTGGCAGCACGGCAGTGCACGGCCACTTGCGGCAGGACGGATCCGGCAGGCTGAATAGCCTGCCGGATCGGTCCTGCCGCAAGTGTAAAAGTACCCTTATGGTTTAATGATTACTTTTCTACCAGATATACAACAGAAACTAGAAGACCTACAAAGAAAAAAAAAAAAAAAACACTGGGGGGAGGGGGGAATTATTTATGCGAAGTACGCCAGTTTTCTCTTAATACTTTTGTCGCAGATTGGGTCGCAAAGGAGATTTGCAGCCGAATCTACGACTTCTCTACTCACACCACTTTTCCAAGGAGGTGGAAAAGGGAGACCGGACCCATCTCATTTATCATTTTCTACATCTGTTTTTGGCATAGAAAATTACTTAAATCTAAGAAAGGTTGCTGGCAAAGCCGGCTCCTCTACATAACATAGGAGCATTAAGTGCCAGCGGACATGGACTAAGAAAGGTGTCTAAGGGTACTTTCACACTAGCGTTGGTGCGGATCCGTCTGTTTATTTGTACAGACGGATCCGCCTGTTTATTTGTACAGACGGATCCGCACCTCTAATGCAAACGTTTGTATCCGTTCAGAACGGATCCGTTTGCATTAGCTTTAAATAAAAATGACAAAGTCCAAAACGGATCCGTTTTGACTTACATTGAAAGTCAATGGGGAACGGATCCGTTTTCAAATGCACCATATTGTGTCACTGACAACGGATCCGTCCCCATTGACTTACATTGTAAAAAAAAACGGATCCGTTAGGCTCCGCCTCTTCAGACGGACACCAAAATGCTGCATGCTGCGTTTGGTGTCCGCCTCCAAAACGGAATAGAGGCGGAACGGAGCCTAACTGATGCATTCTGAACGGATCCTTATCCATTCAGAATGCATTGGGGCTTAACTGATCCGTTTTGGACCGTTTGTGAGAGCCCTGAAACGGATCTCACAAACGGAATCCAAAACGCCAGTGTGAAAGTACCCTAAATCGCCGGTCTTAGTGTCCCCCTAAGGCTAGGTTGACACCTGAACGTTTTACAGCGCGTTCCTACACGCTGTAAAACGCTCAACAGGCGAAAACCCATGTTTCCCTATGGGCATGGTTCTCCCTGAGCGTTTTGCAGCACGTACGAACGTGCTGTAAAACGCCCTACGCCTAAAGTAGTACAGGAACTTCTTTGGGGCGTTTTGTCGCGCGTATTGTGATTGACGCCAGAGTGGTCAATCACACGAACAACACGCGTTTGCTATTTCCAAAAACACGCTGTAATACGCGCGACTAAAATGTGCGTATCAAATACGTAAGCGTAAGTGTCCTTCATCAAAATATAACCATTCAACAGGATAGGTAAAAATATACATACCCTAAATTTATCTCCATGAGTAGAATTGGCAACAAGATGTGTCACTTTAGAGCTGAAGTCTTTTCGTATGGTTCCTCCCATGTGGTGGACTAACGTCACTAGTTTCACCTAAACCCGAAAACAATGCAGATTATAACACCTACAACATATTTTTTTTTTCAGGTCACACCAGATAGACCCCACCAATAAGAGAAAACTAACTTAGGGTCACGAAACCCACAGCTTTTAATGGGTATTCCCATCACAGAAAATGGGGGGGATATTGCCCTACAAGGAGAACAGAATGGGGAAGTGAACAGAGGGCGCACTGCGCATGTGCAGCTGCCCTCCATTCATCACTATGGGGCCACCGAAAATAGCCAAGAGGTGAGCTCCCATTCACTTTTATGTGAGCAGCGCTTGGTGGTGCCACAGCTCTCCCCGCTCTGTTCTCGTTGTAGGTCCCAGAGGTGGGATCCGCACCTATCAGACAATAGGGGCATATCCTAGTGTCTGATGGGAATACCCCTTTAATTTTCTAATGTACCTGCGATGTTTGTATTGCGAAACCAAGACTGATAGCATGTCCACTGTGCCACACAGGGCTTCTGCCAACGTGACATCCATCGTCGAGCTCATCTCTCTTCCGAGTGCGGGAGAAAATCTGAGCGCATCAGCACCTAACTTATTTGGATGGGCCACCTAACTGAACCCTGCCCACAGCCCTGGCGCATACACACAAAGGATCTGTGGCACTGTAAGCACCAGCACTGGGGGGCTTGAGTCCAAAATGGAAGAGAGCTCAGAGACTGACGTGATGTTGGAGGAAGCGCTATGTGGAAAACTCCTTTAAAGGAAAATAGCCTTAAGACAGTTTTTCTTACCCCATGCAAAAATGACATTTCTAGTTCATCTAAGCACACACTTTTAGACAATTCTTACCAGTTCTTCCTTTTTTCTGAACCCAGTAAAGCACAGGACTAGATTCAACATGCTTGCACAGTACAGAGGCCGGGACGTGAATGGCAATGGCTAAACGAAGAAAATAAATTCTAAGTTAACAGTTCATACCACAAGATTATACCCGGCAGATACGGCTTATGCTGGTAGTAATGGTTCAGCAGTTTTCTATATATAACTCTCTAAAATATCTGATCTCAGTAACAGCTGTACTCTGCAGAAAATACATTGCTATGATAAATCCTACAGCTCAACGGGAAAAAACTACGTACAAAAGAATCATGGGGCTTAGTATACAGCATTGTAGTAAACTGTACCTCTCCTTTTTGTGCACAGTACAAGATGATCGGCGGGCCCAGCACTCTGCAGTCCGCTTTATACAGGTATCGAAAGGAGGGGTGCTGGAAATCGGATATAACAAATACGTTCTCGAACTCCGGGGCATCTGCCTCTGCATATTCTTCCACAGACTCCGTTGTGACGTAAGGATGCTTGATTTCCTGTTTTAGGTCCATAAGAGATGGGAGTTAAAACAGTTAAAATATTTAAAAGGAAAAGAGGAACAGTTGTCCAATAATAACCAATTCGGATTCCATCAGATTTACATCTTATACCCCAGTCTTGATCTCATGTGCACTGGAGTAAAGCGGGCCTATTTTATTTAGCAGTGCAGGCTTCTTGACAAATTTGATGCATCTATGGCCCTCCATGTGCCAGAAAGTTAAATCTATGCCAGCTACGCACTAGGCAGAACTATGAGCTGAAATTTGCACCAGATCGTAGTGCAAGTTAGTGAATCTGCCGGGCTGTCAGAGGCCATGCCCCCTACTGCCAAACCCAGCCCATTTACCAGAAAAGAGGCAAACACAAAAAAAGTCAAAAATTCTGTTTGCCAAAGTTCACAACTTTGCCCACAGAAAAATGTTTTGATAAATTCCCTTCAATTTGTGCCACTGCCAAAAGGGATATTTGCAGCATTTGTTTAAGGCTATTTTCACACTAGCGGCAGGACGGATCCGAATGCAACACTGCATTCATACATGTGCCGTGTTCTCTGCAAACAACGGATTGGTGCAGGAGGTCATCAATATAGTAAAGGAGGAGAGCCCCTTTAACAGCTCATTTACAGGATGGCTGAACACAAAGGATGGCTACGTTGAGCTGAACCAGGCAGATTGCTGATGATAGATGCCCCCTTTAAATGATCCTTCAATTTATTAAAGATAAAGATTTTTTCAAAACATATTAGTCGCATTAAAAAGTAATTTCCCTGCTAAACATAATAACTGGCAGTGTCTCCCTTGGCAGTAACAACGGCAATCAAACATCTGTGATAACGTGTGATGAGTCTGACATCGCTGTGGAGGAATTCTGCAGACTCTTCATTGCAGAACTGTATTAATTCTGCTACATTGGGGGTGGAAGCATGAACTGCCTGTTTACGGTCTTATCACAGCATCTCACATTTTTCAGCTATTCAGATCTGGACTTGCTTGTGTGGTTTGGATCATTGTTCTGCTGCTTGAGTTTTAGGTCCCAAACTGACAGGCAGACATTTCTCTTCCCTTCTGATAGAGAGCACAATTCATGGTTCCATCAATTATATCAAGTTGTCCAGGACCTCCAGAAGCAGAGCAGCCCCAGACCATCCCGCTACCATCATGTTTGATTATTGGTATGATGTTCTTTTAGTTATAGTAGAATGTGATGTCCGTTATGCTTTCTTCCAAAAAGCGCCAACTTTGACTCATCAGTCCAAAGATTACCCCAAACGTCCTGGGCAGAGGTCGCACTACACTTTTTCCAGAAGCGTAAAAATACTCCTCTTGACAATGTCGAGGAGTATTTTTAGCCGAGGAGGAGTACGAATTTTGCGGTAAGTCACCTATATAATGCATAGGCCCACATAACGGTATGAGGCTGATATTTCTGCAGGGAAACCATTGCTAGTCTTCTGTGCAGAAATAAATGTAGACAATCTTACATTTATCCAACATCATACACTAAACATAAGACGACTGCTACCATACACAGGGCCCACCCGACCCCGCCATACACAGGGCCCACCCGACAAAACTATATACATATTACATACACAACTCTACCACATGCCCATTACACAGATAGAACTACTGTGTGCACATTACACACAGAAAACTGTACAATAGACTGGTTATACTAAAGCACTGCCTTATACACACCTTCCATACCTCTGCATTCGCCACCAGCCTGTGTTCCCCAACTCCTCCCACACATGGCTGATCACATGACTGTGACATCACCACAGGTCCTGTAACTACAATGTAGTGTTTAGCCCAGACTCTGGAGCTGCTCCTGAGAGAGGTGTCAGTGAGGGGCGGGGCTTCTCTGGAGAGGGGCGGGGCTTCATGTGTGCCGGACCTGGCAGTTTCTGATACAGCATACCTGACTAGAAAAAGACCATGCGTAAAAATAGTCTTTTTCCAGGGTCTATGACGCTTGTACAGGCGTTATTGCGACCTCTGGTCCCGGGAGTCATCTAGATTTGTGTTCTTTTTAGTCAGCCGTGGTGCGTGCCTTACAAGTCATGGTTGCCATTTTTACCAGTGTCTTTCTTAATGTGGAATAGTGTCCATTGAGTGAAACAAGCAAGGCCTGCAGCCTGCAGGTACCCACTGATCTGATATTTATTACCTATCCCTGAGGATAGGTTATCAAGACCATTAACCTTGAAAACCACTTTAAAGTGGTGGTCCAGGCTTTTTTATATCAGATTAGCAGGGGTCCAACACCCAGCACCCCCGCCGATCAGCTGTTCCAGTAGACGGCACGTGCTGCGCACGTGCCGTCTCCCTTACTTCTTACCGCTGTATGTCTATGGCAAAGCTGCAGCAGAGCAGGATAAGAAAAGGGAGACGGCACATGCGCACTGCACAAGCAGTCTCCTCAAACAGCTGATCAGCGGGGGTTAAGGGTGTCGGACCCCCAGCAATCTGATATTGATGACATATCCTGAGGATAGGTCATCAATAGTAAAAAGCAGACAACCCCTTTAAATGGCAAATACTTTTCACAGGACTGTATAGTTGGTGCTTTTGCCACTGGATTAACCCTTCAGATGCCCCCATTGAAAGATAATCTAAAAATAAAAAAAATAAGACAATACAAAAAGGCTTACTATGACCATGGGAAATTCTACACATAAATCCAGATAGTGATGAACACATGCCTTTCTCTGACTTAAAGGGGTACTCTGGTTATATTAAGTTATCCCCCATCCACAGGATACTACAGCTGAGGGGAGATCTAATAACTATGTTTAAATATATCAGGGGTCAGTACATAGAGCTGTCCCATCATCTATTTATCCCCAGGACTGTGACTGTGACGAGTGGACATCCTCTGCGTCTGGAGGAAAGAAGGTTTCTACACAAACATAGAAGAAGATTCTTTACGGTAAGAGCAGAGAGACTATGGAACTCTCTTGGGAATAATTTATCGGTAATACTGAAGTAGTGGAAGGTGTGTCCCCCATTTCCCCTCAAGATCTGAGGCTTCAGTTACTGCAATTAATATGCTGGGTTTATCTGAAAAGTTACATGTACGTAGAGTTCAGATTACTGTGGTTAATATGGGAAAGGAAATATAGTAACGTATTATAAAAAAGGAGACTTTTGTATAACTTACCAGTAAAGTCTCTTTCTCGCTCTTCCTTGGGGGACACAGGAAACCATGGGTATAGCTCTGCTCCCTAGGAGGCGTGACACTAAGTGAAAGCTGTAAGCCCCTCCTCCAGCAGCTATACCCCCAGCCTGGAGAGAGAGACTGCCAGTTGCGTGTCCAAGTAGTGAAAGATAACCACCAACCGGAAAAAAAGAACTGTCAAGGCCCAACGGGGGCAACCAAGCCGGAACCACAACTGTAAACCCAAATGAAGGGCGGGTGCTGTGTCCCCCAAGGAAGAGCGAGAAAGAGACTTTACTGGTAAGTTATACAAAAGTCTCCTTTTCTCGCCCATATTCCTTGGAGGACACAGGAAACCATGGGACGTTCCAGAGCAGTCCCAGAAGGGAGGGACCAGAACAACCAGGCCAACACCCAGAGGCATCAATCAACTGCCGCCTGCAACACCAGACGGCCTAAAGCAGCGTCAGCCGACGCATGAGTATGCACCCTGTAGAATTTGGTAAAGGTGTGCAAGGAGGACCAAGTGGCCGCCTTGCAAATCTGCTCCGCCGAAGCCCGATTCCTCTGAGCCCAGGAAGCCCCGACCGCTCTAGTGGAGTGAGCGGTAACACTAAGGGGCGGAACCTTGCCCTTGGCGAGATAAGCCTCAGAAACAGCCATCTTGACAAAGCGGGCGATAGCAACTTTGGACGCCGCCATCCCTCTGCGCGACCCCTCCGGAACCGCAAAGAGCGAGTCAGTGCGCCTGAAGGAGCGGGTTACCTCCAGATAAACCTTCAGCGCCCTGACCACGTCCAGGCGATGAAGCTCCCTCTCCCGGGGATGGGAAGGGGAAGGACACAAGGAAGGGAGGACGATGTCCTCGTTCAGATGGAAGGCGGAGACCACCTTAGGAAGGAAGGAAGGGACCGGACGAAGAACCACCTTGTCCTGGTGGAACACTAAAAAGGGATCCAGACAGGAGAGTGCAGCCAATTCAGACACCCTCCGAAGGGAGGTGACGGCCACAAGGAAAATAACCTTGCAGGACAGAAGCCGCAAGGAAACCGTCCGCAGAGGCTCGAATGGAGAAGCCTGGAATGCCGAGAGAACCAAGTTCAGGTCCCAGGGCGGTACCGGAGGGCGGTACGGAGGAACCGCATGGGCCACGCCCTGAAGGAAGGTCTTGATGGGACCCAGGGGGGCCAGCGGGCGCTGGAATAAAACGGACAGCGCAGACACCTGACCCTTCAAAGAACTAAGCCCTAGACCTTGGGCAAGACCAGACTGAAGGAAGGACAGCACAGTGGGGAGAGAGAAGCGGAGCGGAGAAACCCCCAGGTCGGCACAGAACCCTAAATAGGTCCTCCAGGTCCTATAATAGATCCTAGAAGAGGACGGCTTACGGGCGCGGATCATGGTGCGGACGACGTCCGCGGAAAAACCCCTACGCGTCAAGATGGTGGTCTCAACAACCACGCCGTCAAACGTAGGGACTCTAAACGCGGGTGAAAGATCGGTCCCTGAGAGAGAAGATCTTCCCTGGCGGGCAGCGGCCAGGGCGCGTCCGCCAGGAGCAGCATGAGGTCGGCATACCAAGACCGGCGGGGCCAGTCCGGAGCGATCAGAATCACTGAGACGCCCTCTGCCGCAGGACCTTGGGCAGGAGTGGGATGGGGGGGGAAAATGTATGGAAGAGCGAAGCCTCGCCAAGGAAGAACGAGGGCGTCGGCACCGCAAGCTCCCGGATCCCTGGCCCTGGACAGATAGGCGGGGACCTTGTGATTGAACTTGGAGGCCATGAGGTCCACGTCCGGAAGGCCCCAACGAAGGCAAATGGCCTCGAACACCTCCGGGTGAAGAGACCACTCGCCGGGGTCGACAGTGGTGCGGCTGAGGAAGTCCGCCGCCCAATTGTCCACCCCTGGAATAAAAATTGCAGATAGAGCCGGGATGTGGGCTTCCGCCCAAAGGAGAATGCTGGTGACCTCCCGCATCGCTGCTGCGCTGCGAGTGCCCCCCTGGTGATTTATGTACGCCACGGCCGTGGCGTTGTCCGATTGCACTCGAACCGGATGGCCCCGCAGCAGATGAGTCCAGTGTTGCAGAGACAGAAGGGCCGCTCTCAGCTCCAGGACATTGATCGAGAGTTTGGACTCCGATGGAGACCAAATGCCCTGGACAGACCGGGGAGGAAACACCCCTCCCCAGCCCAAGAGACTGGCATCGGTGGTAACCACCAGCCAGTTGAGCGGCAGAAAGGACTTGCCCAGAAGAGGGGCCTGTAACCACCAGCGGAGGAATGACCGAACCAGAGGCGATAGACGGAAGGGGCAGTCCAAAGACTCCGGAGACTTGTCCCAGGAGGAAAGGATCGCCCGTTGGAAAGGGCGGGAGTGAAACTGCGCAAATGGGATCGCCTCGAAGCAGGCAACCATCTGCCCCAGGACCCGCATGCAGAGACGGAAGGACGGTCGACGGTGGAGAAGGAGACCCTGAATTGCCCGACGGAGGGTCAGACGTTTTTCCGAGGGAAGACGGACCTCCGCCGCTCCCGAGTCTAAGAGCATTCCCAGGAACACCAGTCGTCTGGAAGGGAGAAGGGAGGACTTGGGGAAGTTGATGACCCAACCGAACCTCGCCAGAGTCTCCAGAGTGAGATCCACGCTGGCAGATGCTTGAGAAAGGGACGGAGCCTTGATGAGGATGTCGTCCAAGTACGGCAGCAGAAAAACTCCCCTGGAGCGGAGTAAGGCTAAAACCGGGGCAAGGACCTTGGTGAACACCCGGGGGGCTGTCGCCAGTCCGAAGGGAAGGGCAACAAATTGGAAGTGAAGGTCCCCCACGGCGAAACTGAGGAAGCGATGGGGACACCGAGCTACCGGAACATGGAGGTAGGCGTCCTGTATATCGATGGAAGACATGAAATCTCCCTGCTCCAGGGAAGCCACAGCGGAACGGAGGGACTCCATCCGAAACCGCCGAAGAAGGAGAAAACGGTTGAGCCTTTTGAGGTCCAAAATGGGCCACACCGAACCTCCCTTCTTGGGAACCACAAAAAAAGGTTCGAATAGAACCCTTGGAACCTCTCCTCTAGAGGAACGGGGGTAATCACCCCCCTGTCCAGCAAGGCTTGAACAGCCGCGGAGAACGCGACCGCGCCTTTGGGGTCCCGCGGAGGGCGGAAGCGAAAGAACCGATCTGGAGGGAAGGACGCGAATTCGATTTTGTATCCGGAAGACACAATTTCGAGAGCCCAGGCGTCGGAGACGTGAGCCCTCCAGACGTCCCTGAAAAGGAGGAGGCGGCCCCCCACCCGGGTGGGTGGGGGCGCACCTTCAGGCAGAGGACTGCTTCGCTGCGGGTGTGCGGGCAGCCTGCGGCCTGCGCCCGAAAAAACGGCTTCCTACGCCTATCCTGGGGAGGGCCCGAAGCGGCAGCTGCGGGGCGAGCCCCAGATGTCCTGCGAGAGGACCGAAAACGAGACGCTCCAGGGCGGCCACGAGGGGCGCCCCTGGCTTGGGGTTGCGGAAGATGGGTGCTTTTACCACCCGTGGCCTCCGAAATAAGCTCGTCTAGGCGGGCCCCGAAAAGGCGGGAACCCGCAAAAGGTAGGCCCGCCAAGGAACGTTTGGAGACGGCGTCCGCTTTCCAAACCTTCAGCCAGAGTTCCCTCCTGACGGAAACGGCCAGGGCGGAGGAACGTGCTATAAGGGCTCCCGCATCAAGAGAGGCCTCACAAACAAAATTCCCGGCCCGAACAATAAGCTGGGCCAAGGAACGGAGGTCCTGGATGGAAACGTCCGATTCCAACTCCTGCTCCAGCTGCAGACCCCAAGCAGAGATTGCCTTACCCGCCCAGGCAGAGGCAAAAAACCGGTCTGAGGGCAGAACCGGAGGCAGCAAAAATGCCCTTGGAGAAAGTCTCCAAACGACGGTCCTCCGCTGACTGAAGAGAGGACCCGTCGGGGACAGGAATGGCCGTAGTCTTTGACAGGCGGGCCACAGGGGGGTCCACCTTGGGTGGGGACGACCATGTGGCCACGACATCGGCTGGAAAAGGATAGCAAATATCCAGCTTCTTGGGATTAACAAAGCGGGCGTCTGGGCGAGCCCAAGCCTTGGAGACCACGGAAGAGAAATCAGGGTGGATTGGAAAGACCTTGGAAGCCTGCTTGGGTCTGATAAAGGAGACGCTAGCTGTGTCAGAGCTAGGGGGGTCATCGTGCACCTTAAAGGTGTCACGAATGTCAGAGATGAGTTGACCCATCGCTGAGGCCAGCTTAGACGGCAGGGCCGAGTCCATTTCCAAATCCGAGGCCGCCAGTTCACCTTCAGAGGGCGAATCCTTTGGAGAGGAGAGGCCCGGCAGAGTGCGCACGCGTGGCGGAGAGAGAGAGGCATCCGAGGAGGAGGCACGCTCAACTCTAAAACGCTTCTGAGAGTGCCTAGCACGGGAGGGATCACTAAGTGAGGGTGAGCCCACCGCAGCGGCAGAAACGGTGGACCCGGAGGGTGCGACAGTCAGAGTGGCATCCTGCGGGGTGGACGGCCTGTCTATTAGGCGACCCACGACATGGGTGAGGCTTTCCACGGCCTGGGACAGGGATCTAGCCCAGTCAGGCGGGTCAGAGAGAACGGGGAGCGACACAGCAGGCGACTGAGGCTGCGGTGGGGCCCGGCATGCAGAGCAGTGCGGATCAGACTGCCCCTGGGGAAAAGGTTCCCTACAAGCGGTACAGGCATGGTACCAAGGCTTGGCGGCTGCAGAAGGGTCTGACATGGTGAAAAAGATGGCCCTTAAAGGGAGAGACCCCAGAAAAAAAGTAGACAGGTGCCACACCTAGGCAGCAGCACTAGTGGCAAGGAGGGGGTTAACTGTCCTACCGGACCCACGGAGCAGCGCCAACGGCAGTAGCAGCAACAGGTTGTAAGCAAGCTGTGGAGGAGTGGCAGCAGGCACGGAGGGTGATTCCTGAAGGGAAGAAGGTCTGCAGGTTCAGAGAACACAGCGGTGGATCCGATGCAGCACTGGAAATGTGCCGATGAGGAATGAGGAAGTAGCGGAGCGCGCGTGTGGTAAGCTCCGCCCCCCTGCCGAGCCAATGGTAGAGGAGCCCCTTCCTCCAGCAGCGGGAAGAGCCCCGCGCGCGCGGCAAAAGAAGTTAACCCCCGAAGCGGTGGAGTGCCGGACCGGGCCAAGATGGCGCCGGTGAACCCCCGAGCGGCGGCCGCGCCTGGAGGGAGAAAACGGCCCCTGGTCCCGCAATAGTCCCCATGAAGGGATAGCCGTAGCTGGCAGAGCGAGGTCCCCCAGAGGAAGTCCGACAGGACTGGCCGCCCTGCAGGTGCCCCTAACAGATGAACATGTGCCCCATAGTGAAGGTCCCCCTGAGGGGGGGAGGGGGTTGGATGGTTGGCCAGGTCTTAGGAAGGACAACATACCCCTGTAGCAGCGGATGGGAGGAGGGGGAGAGGGAGGGGGGGATGGGGGGGATTGAAGGCTGGAGCAGCCACTCTCACCATCCGCTGTCTTCACCCTCAATCCATCCAGCAGGGTCGCCCCTTCAGCTACTGGCACCGCAGTGGCAGGAAGCCGGGGGAGGGACTTGGCGTGCGGGCGACCCTTGGGCTGGCGGGACGCAGGGGAGCGAGGCTGCCCTGGTCCACCTTGTCTTCTGTGGGGGAGGCAGCAGTGCGGGATTACCGGCACTGGCGCAACTCAACCCCGGGAGAAACAGAGGGGTCTAGTGCGCCTCTGTTGTCCCTGCAAGTAGAGAAAAAAACCGAATTAGAAAAACAAAAAAAAAAAAAACGCAAAAAAATAAAAAGAATTATAGGGAAGCGACCCTGCCTAAGCAGGGAGTGTCTTGCCTCCTTGGACACTAAGCAAAAACTAGCAGTCTCTCTCTCCAGGCTGGGGGTATAGCTGCTGGAGGAGGGGCTTACAGCTTTAACTTAGTGTCACGCCTCCTAGGGAGCAGAGCTATACCCATGGTTTCCTGTGTCCCCCAAGGAATATGGGCGAGAAATATAAGGCATGGGTTAAAGTTGTTCTTTGAGAAATATTTACAAAAAAAAATAAAGGAAATGGTGTTAAAGGGGTTGCCCAGTATTGGATATTGACAGTCTCTCCTTAAGATAGGCCATCTGTATCAAGTTGGAAGGGGTCCAAAACCATGCACCGCCGGCAGTCCACTGTTCAGGAGTAGCTACAATCAAGGGGTGATTTGTGTCGGAAAGTGTGATGATCACATATTGATGGGCTATCCTATGGATAGGCCATCCAAATAAAAAATACTGGACATCCCCTTTAAGGAGTCCACAGAAATGCTGCAAAATTTATAAAAAATGGCATACCTCAGGAGGCATGTAACATACATTTCTCTTCCTCATGCTCCCTTAGATGGCTGACATATATATATATCCTCTACTGAGTCTCAGTTATTAAAACTCTGTAACATACAAACGACTTGTTGCAAATAGTAATCAAATCTCAGCTTTCATTTTTTATCTGCTCTTGAAAAATAAAAGCTGTTACTGGAGGCTATTGGCCAGCGGCACAACTTGAAGGCAAAATCTGTAACAGATGCTTCACTTACTATATGCAAATTATGATACCATCGCCTTTGGGCCATCTTTCAGGGTATGTTCAAGCAACGGATTTTGTCAGTGCCAAAATTCACTGCATATCCCAGAACAGAAACTGCTGCAGTTTCTGCCATGGTTTTTCATTTTGGATCGTGCGGCCCCACTCACGGATTAGCGTCACTGGATGGAGCTAAACCACAGTCAGGATCCCACTGCGGCTACTGCTCCAAAAACGGACATGTAAAAACCGCACGTGAAAAATCCTCGGCCGATGGAAAACAATGGGAGCTGGTTTCAGAGCAGATTCGGCACAGTTTCTGTCGTGTGAACTTACCCCTAGGCCACAAATACCAACTACCTTTGCACCCAACACAACCAGCTTTGATAAATGAAGCCCAATGGATTTGGTCTAATACCCAATAACCGAGCTAAAAGAAGATAAAAGAAATAAAACCAATCAACCAATCTAAGGGTGGAGAAAATAAAAAAAGAATAGATATTTCACAACGTGTAAGAACCTAGATTAATTATCCCAATTATTGGAGAAGCCCAGAAGCAGAATCTCGGCCACGTGTTAAAGATTGAGGTGATAAAGCAGACGTCTTCAAAGGGACATGTTAGTGGTGCACTTTAGGAGCCAGTGGTGAGGTGCTGCATGCAAGACCAGCTGGTATGAATAGATAACCATACCATATTCACAATACTTTTTATAAATGATTCTCTGGATTTCTCACGACAGTTTTCCCTTATCTTTATAACAGGAACTTCCATTAGTTTAACTGTCTGTGGAAAGGAAGGTTCAGAGAATATTACAAATGCAACATATATGAACTTCCAAACAAGATGGGAGTGAATGGATCACCCGACATACCTCGAGAGCTTTTATTAAAGTGTCGTTTCTTCCAGCATCCTGAACTAGAACCACCCTGGTCTCTACTTGCGGCATGTCTTCTGCAAGGAGGAAGAAATAACGTGTGAGTAAAATACAAGTATACTCGGCCAAATGCTTGTCTGGGCAATACTGCCCCATTATTAACAGTAAGGCATTGTTTAAAGGGGTTTTCAAGGACTTGCATGTCCGCAGAATAAGGCCTCGTGCATACAACCTTATCGGTTTTGCAGTCCGCAAATCATGGATCCAGTTCAAATTTGGCACACAGGTGAACAAATCTGAAACTAATGAAGGGGTGTCCGCTGTGGAGGTCATTGATAAGGGGGCGGGATGCTGTGGAGGTTAGTGTTAAGAGGTAGATTGCTGTAGAGACCACTGTTAAGGGGGCGGGATTTTGTGGAAATCACTTAATGAGACAGGGTGCTGTGGAGGTCACTTAAAGGGGTGGGCATTGTGGAGGTTACTGTTAAAGGGGGCGGGGTATTGTGGAGGTCACTAATAAAGGGTGGGCCTCTGTGGAGGTCACTGTTAAAGGGGAGGGCGCTGTGGATGCTACTGTAAAGGGGGCAAACCGCTGTGGAGATCACAGGAGCAGGGGACTGTGGAGGCCACTATTAAAGAGGCAGCAGGGTATAGTGGAGGGCACTTTTAAGGTAGCGGAGTACTGTGGCAGTCACTGTTAAAGGGGCAGTCACTGTGGGGGTCTCTGTTAAGGGACCAGGAAGGGTGGAGGTCACAGTTACGGGGATTGTAACCCATGGTCAGTGTTAAGGGGGCGGGGAGCTGTGGAACTCACTGTTAAAGGGGCAGGCTGCTGTGAAGGTCAAAGTTAAGGGGGTGGGCTGCTGTGGAGGTCCCATTTTAACCCCTTAAGGACCGGATTTTTTTTTTTTTTGCAGGGGTTTTTTTGCGCTTCCTGCCTTCCCAGAGCTATAACATTTTTATTTTTCGGTTCACATAGCCATATGAGGGCTTTTTTTTTTGCGGGACAAGTTGTACTTTCCAACACCACCATTTAATATTGCATATGATGTAGCGGGGAAAAAATTCCAAATGGGGTGAAATTACAAAGAGAAATGCAGTTCCACCACAGTTTTTCGGGTTACTTTTATTTTACAAGTCAGTACAAATCCGGTGATACCCTTTATGTATAGGTTTTCTTGCGTTTTGATAGTGAATTTTTTTTTTCCAAAGTGGGGGGAAAAAAAAAAATCTAACTTTTTTGTCGCCATGTTTTGACCCCTATAACTTTTTTGTAATTATATGTATGGAGCTGCATGGGGGCTCATTTTATGCGTCATAATGGGGTGTGTGACTTTTTGATCGCCTTTTATTTAATTTTTTTGTGAAAAATGAAGCGACCAAAAATGGCGAATCCGCCATTTGGACGCTTTTTTCCGTTTGACGTATGGGGAATATTTTTTTATATTTTTATAGTATGGGCGTTTTCACACATTGCAACACCCATGATGTGTATTTTTTTGGGGGGGAGGGGCAATAGGGGGGTGATTTGAAATTATATATTTTTTTAAACTTTTATATAGTTCCCATAGGGAACAATAACTTACAATCATCTGATTGCGACCATACATTCCAATGCAATAGCATTGGAATGTATGAAAAAAAAAAAAAAAAAGATTCGCATATTTCCTATGAAGCCTATTACAGGCAAAGCTCCATAGGAAATACTACACAGCAGCCTGGGCTTCATTCATAGAAACCCAGGCTACTACAGGCGTGCTCCGGCTCCTCTGATCGCCACACAGGGTTTTACTTTCGGTTTGGATCACGCGCAGATGCCGTGGTCAGGATTGACCATGGCATCTGAGGGGTTAAATGTCCACGATCGGCATTGCTGCCGCTCACGGACATTAGAAGCAGGTGTCTGCTACAAGAACCATGTGGACACCCACGGTCAAGGGGCCCGCATGAAGCAGGAGCGGGCACCATCTTTAAAAGATTGGACACAGGGCGTACATGTACGCCCTGTGTCCTAAAGAGGTTAAGGAGGCGGGGCACTGTGGGGGAGTCAGTGTTAAGGGGTGGGGGGCTCTGGAGATCACTGTTAAGGGGATGGGGTACTGAAGATGTCACTGTTACAGAGGATACTGTCGAAATCTTTTAACACAACACAAACATTAAATGAAAGATGAAATATACACGTGCAAAGCTGGGTCCTTCTGCTAGTTTTAAGTTAAAGAAAAAAAAAAAAAGCATAAGCATATTTCTTGTGGTACTTTACCATCAACGTCTGCTGATCCTGTAAAGAGATTTTCTTTTGAAGTCTCTGCAATTCTGGATTCGAAGACGGAAGAGTCAGCGAGAAGACTCCTGCCACCGGCAGGTACCAGGACACTGCTGTCAGTCATGATGGTAAATCAGCAACCTATGAAGTAAGAGACGAGTAACCTGAGCGCACTCATTTCACAGGGAATCTGTGGATAGGTTTATATTGGGGCAGGGTAGAGTAGTAAGACACCCTGATTCCAGTGCTGGGTCACTTAACGGATGTCTTGCTGAAGGCCAGACTCCTCTCAATGGAGTTCTCTTGCTTAGAGTCCTTGATATTCATGAGCAGCGGACCCTCCCCACTCTCCTGCCACTGACAGTTATATCCCATACACCAGGGATCAGGAACCTCAGGCACTCCAGCTGCTGTGAAACTACCACTCCCAGCATGCAAACACGCTCAGCTGTTCTTCCCCATAGAAGTGAATGGAGACCTCTGGGAGTTGTAGTTTCAAAACACCTGGAGAGCCGGAGGTTGCTGATCCCTGCCTTAGTAATCTTGCACACAACCGTTGCCGTATTGCGGCCCGCATACAGCAGATCCGCAATACACGGGTCACCGGCCGTGTGCATTCCGCATCACGGATGTGGATCCCTTCACTTGAATAGGTCCGCAAATCCGGAGATGTGGAACGGAACCCCACGGAAGCACTACTGAGTGCTTCCATGGGTATCCGTTCTGTGCTTCCGTTACGCAAAAAATAGAACTTGTTCTATCTTTTTGCGGAACAGACGGATCGCGGACCCCATTCAAGTGAAGGGGCCCGCGATCTGCATGTGGCTGCCCCATGGTCGGTGACCGTGCATTGCAGACCACAATTTGCAGTCCACAGCACAGGCCCCGCCAGCACACGGTCGTGTGCAAGAGGCCTTACACTGAGCATAGCCAAAAAGCTCCCAATAAATGGTGGGTGGGCTGACAGCTCATGAACATCGAGGACTCCAGTTGCGCACACATCGATGCGAGGTCTCCAGTGCTAGGCTCGGCTGCAGCTGATAAAAGTGTGCTATACCCAGAAACTACAGCAAAGCATCAAGTAAGTGGCCCTTCTTTGTCCTCGGTTTAGGAGTCATTCTGCTGTAACCTTAAAGTGGTTTTCCGGGATTTTAATATTTATGGCCTATCCTCAGACTAGGTCATCAAAATCAGATTAACAGGGGTCCGAGATCGCAGTGGTGAGCAGTGTAATTACACTTCCTATACCCTAGAATACTACAGAGCCATCCCATAGAAGTGAATGTGACGGCATGTAACTACGCTGCACATCACTGCAAAGTCAATGGCGAGCAGGTAAACAATAAAGGGAAGTCTGTGCTCTCTTAAACCGGCTGATAGTGGGGGTGTCGGACCCCCTCCAATCTGAAATTGATGACCTACCCTGAGGACAGGTAATCAATATTAAAATCCCAGAAAACTCTCTTTAAAGATATGAGATAATCATATATAAAGAAACAAGAAAAAAATAAAAATTTTAAAAATCTGACCACTTACACTAAATATTGCAGTCAGTCTCCATCAGTAACTCAGTACTGTAAACCAGCTAGTTCTTTTGAAGGCGCATTTTATGGGTTATTCCGAATCGAAAGGTCACATTGTGAATATTTTTATAGAATGTACAGTGACAATTACAATGATAAAATTTAAAAGGGTTTTCCAAGACTTTAGAACTGACGACCTACCTCTGTATAGGTCTGTGATACACACACGATGTACACTTGCTTGGCTGTTCTCAGAACTCCACAGAAATGAATGGAGCATGCTGGGAGTCGTAGTTTCACCACAGCTGGAGTGGCGGAGGTTAGCCATCACTGGTATAGGTCATCAACATCTGATCGTGGGGGTCCGACACTCAGGACCCCACCAATCAGCTGTTTGAGAAGGCTCCAGTATCCTGTGAGTGCTGCTGCTTTTTGGCAGCATACCAAACACAGCACTGTACATAGTTTAGCGGCTGTGCTTGTCATCGCGCTTAGCCCCATTCACTTGATAGGTGCTGAGCTGAGTCTAGGCCATCCGATACATGAATGCGTCGTCACTCCTAGGAAAAGCAGAGAAGGCCGCGGCACTCACAGGTCTTCTCAAACAGCTGATTGGCAGGGGACTCAGGTGTCACCCCCCACTGATCAGATACCCTTGACCCATGAGGATTATTCATCAGTTCTAAAGTCTCAGAAAACTCCTTTAAAGAGGAGCTGTTGAGCTCTGGTTTACAGAGTAGCGGTGTTCGTGTTCATTTCTATGGGACTGTCGCTACTCTGTGATCCTGGCCTGACCAGTGTCGCCGTATACCCGTACTAAGGTTAGTTCACAAGGGACTTTGCTGCATTTCTGCAGCAAGAAACACAACAGATCCGCAAGTATTGCATGCGGTTGTTATTCCGGAAAAGCCAGCAGATTTCCCCCTCTCCATTGGAAAGGGTGAAATTTGCAAGAGAAATCAGCTGTATAAGTGGACATGCTGCAAATATCAAATCTGCAATACTGCCGCGCTTTTTTACGCAGAACGTGGATGAGAATTCTGAAATTCGAATCCACTTTGCTGGTACTGTACAGTCACATATGACCCTGGCCTCTGTGCTCTAGGGGTCATGAATTATGATCCTACATACAGCTGGTAAGATATCCCTCTGTGTGCAGGAACGAGTGAGGACGGCCAAGACGGCAGTGGTAATGTGGCAGAGCGCCTCTCTGCACTGTTCCTACACACAGCGGAGCGACTGTTGAGCCGTTATAGAGAAACCGTTGTTTTATTACATATGTAAATTAGGGCTTAAAGGGCTTGTCCGAGCTTTTACTATTGATGGCCGATCCTGAGGATAGGTCATCAATATCAGATCGCAGTGCGCACATGCCGTCTCCCATATCTCTTCCTGTTCACCGCTGCTGTCTATGGCAAAGACTATAGACCGCAGCTGACAGGAAGAGATACGGGAGAATGCCGTCTCCTCATACCGCTGATTGGTGGAGGTGTCGGACTCCCGCCAATCTGATACTGATGACCTAACCTGAGGACAGGTCATCAATAGTAAAAGCCTGGACAACCTCTTTAAAGAAGTCCTCTGCTTTTTCTATATTGATGACCTGTCCTCAGACAGGGGCCTGAATGCTGCCACCCCCGCTGATTAGACGCGTTCTCTTCTGTTTAGCAGCTCGCCCGCAGGGAGCGGGTGTAATGACAGCTCCTCCATCCCATTCACTTCAATGGGAAGGCTCCCGCCCACTCAAAGTGAATAGGATGGTGGAGGTGTAATGCCATCTGCTCCCTGCGGGCGAGCTGCGAAACCGAAGGGAACACTCGGTGGGGGTGCCAGCAGTCGAGTACCCGCCAATCTTCCTGGTCAAGTCATCAATATAGCAAAAGCGTAGAATTCCTTTAAGTGCACCAAAGGCAGGCCCAAGGCACTAGGAGCACTTTGGTCATTTTGTCTGATCCTTCTCTCCCCCAACCTTTTGTTCTCTCGGGAGATAAGCTGCCGGCAGAAGCGTCTTCTTCCCATTAAATACACATACACGTTCGGCAGAGCTGATCATGTAAGTGTACGGGGGAGCCGGGAGAGGTAGCCGGCAACCGAACGACAGCCACTGAATGTCTATGGCCACCCCTAGGGCATCTCATCTCTTCAGCACTTACGCTGAGGTTTTTGATGCAATGCACCATATAAAGAGTAAAAGTGTCCCAGTATTATCTCCGACCCAGCCTATGGAAAACTGCAGAAACCACCGCATTCACATTAACGGTTATAACGCTGCACGTGTATTTAATGAGGGAAACACTGCATCTCAGGCCTCACAACCAGCGCAGGATTATGGAGGAGAGAGCAATGGCTGATCTCCTGGGACACAGGAATTCTTCACATATTTCTCACAGACAGGAGCGGCGCTGAGAGGGGCTTGCTGATCTCTCCCGTATTCTTCCTTACTGTCCTTGTGGAGGAAGGTCCGGGTGATGGGTGCAAGCTCCCGATGCTGTACGTGACACGGGCACACAGAATTACTGCCGCACACGGTAGGGACAGGCCCACCCGGCAGGGACTACACTGCTATTATCGGACGTCTTCTCGTGCAGCTACTCCGCACTTTACTCATGAAACCCACAAGCTCGGATTTACACGTTTTGGGTTTTGCAAAATTGCGGCAAAAACACTGGTTTTGCCACGACTGCAGAAAACCAAAGCAAAAACGCGTGCATGTGTAATCCCAGGCCAACAAATCTGTTGTATGTAATATCTAACCCTCATATTCACCAAGATGACAGACGTCGTCACACCTGCATCCCAAAACAATGGCGCATTGTACTGTAACCACATGCCAAGGGTGTTAGAGCAGCGCTGTCTCTAGGGTTACACAGAAAACATAACACAGCCAACACGCCCGACCCACATAACGGGGGATAGGCAGCCCACAAACCACCGCATACTTTCCAGGGGGTGTTAAAGGGCTTGTCCAGCCATTTAAAGGCATTGGGGGTCATTTACTAAGACCGGCTTTTTTAAACCTTCTTAGATTTCCCCCTGCACTGCCGTAAAATTCAGCTAATTTATGACGAGATGTTCACCTCATCATAAATTGGGCAAATCTACTGCAGTCGTGTATCTAGAGGAAAACCTTTCCAATGCGAGTGGGGTGATTTTACAACATTTACTTAAAGGGTTGTCTCACTTTGGCAAATGACATTTATCATGTAGATAAAGCTAATACAAGGGACTTACTAATGTACTGTGATTGACCAGATTGCTTCCTTTGCTGGCTGGATTCATTTTTCTATCACATCATACACAGTTTCCATGTGAAGACCACCCTGCAGTCCAGGAGCGTTCATCATCCTTACACAATACAGGAAAAAGCACCAGCATATGTGCACTCCTCGGTCCTGGCCACCAGAGAGACCGGGTCTTTTCTCTATAGTGAGCACGCACGACCACCGCTGATGGATTGCAGGGTGGTCGTAACCATGGAAACGAGCAGTATATAATGTTATGGAAAAATGAATCCAGCCAGCAAAGGAAGCAATATGGATAATAACAATACATTAGTAAGTGCCTTGTATTAATCTTTCCTACATGATAAATGCAATATGCTGAAATGAGACAGCCCTTTAAAGGGGTTGTCTCATCAAGGACAATCTGGGCATATCGCTGGGACCCGCACTTATATCGAGAAAGGAGCCCCGCAAGGTGGTGGTTGGAGGACTCCGGTCCAGCCACCAAGCCTGCTCCCTATAGAAGTGAATGGGAGGCCACGCGCATGACCGGCCACCGCTCCCATTTACTTTTATGGGGCCGACGTAAAGAGCCAAGCCAGACAACCCCTTTAAGCATAAATATTAGTACATTTGCCCCTGCCAGTACCAGGTGGCAAACCCAGCGCAAAAACATCCATGTGACAAAACATTGTTGCATAGGGGCTCAAACACCCCAAAAAGGGGTTCTGCTTTTTCTTTTTTTATGCCTAAAACAGGTGTAGGGCACTTTGTAAATGACCCCCACTGTCTGATAGTGAAATCAATCTCCAGGTGGCCAGGCACAGCACATGCATGCCACCGCTGTGGGCCAATCAATGGCCTCCGAGACCACTTCCCATTTCTGACGTACTACCCATTATCATGGACTTGCCTCCTGCGGTGACGGGCGTGCTGATGGGACGTCACAGCTGCAGCCCAGCACCCATCATAAAACAAGAAAATCTTATTTTAGGTTTTTCCCTGTTGCTTAATGTGTATGGCACAAAATATTCCACAGCGCTCGCCAGGTTTGAGCCCTTTTTGTCAATGAATGGA
Organism: Bufotes viridis; assembly: GCA_033119425.1. Lineage (NCBI taxonomy): Eukaryota > Metazoa > Chordata > Amphibia > Anura > Bufonidae > Bufotes > Bufotes viridis. Next base: position 143,138,717 of record CM065592.1, on the reverse strand, counting down.
AACATCCTTGTTTGCTACAGTCGTATCCAATCCTCTGAGCGCAAACTACATCAAAAGTGCAGCCATCTCCTATTATTAACTTGATATGAAACAATACAAGTAAATGTATCAGCATTGTATGGGCTGCAGACATGGGAAGTAGGGTTAGGATAGGTCACTGGGCAGGGGTCCGAATATCTGCACCCCCGCCAGTCAGCTGGTTGAAGTGAAGATCGTGCGCCACGCGAGCGCTGCCTTCGCTTCATTTTTTACCTGCTCACCATCGCAGATATCAACTATTTTTGTAATAGAGTATTCTATCGATTAATCTAACGATTGAGTACTCCAATAGCAAAAAGAACGTTTTTCTTTATAAAAACTCATCAATATTATTAGGGTACGCTCACACGGTCAGCTGATGCAGGTTTGGGAGCCAACACCAGAAGTGAATTTCTCCGTTTATGACCCACTCCCGATTTTGGGCTTCGAAAACTGCATGCAGAAAGCGGACCGCGTCACCGCACCCTTAGGCCAGGTCCATATGTGACAGATTCGCTGCCTGCTATAAATTAGTAGCGTTGTACAATACCAGCAAAGAGGATGAGAATTTCTGAATCCATTTTTGCGGCGGGAACACAGCAAAAAATACACCGTGGATTTTTGGATGCCGCAGAGCACGAGAGGAATTGAACGCATTTAAAGGAAACCCACACAAACCCAGTGCAAGATGTCAACCCAAGGACCCCTGAGCTGCAAAGACAGTGCTGACCAAGGGGCCACCCTGCCGCCAAATTCATGTCACAAGAAGGAAGAGAACGGTGTCCTTTCAGGCTTTCCCGCAGAGAAGCGCTCCATTTAAAGGAATTTTCCAGTATGTGATCAGTGGGTATCTGACATCCCCAGCCTATCAGCTGTGAGCACCGCAGCGCCCCGCAGCTTACCAAAACAGCGCCATCCACTGGCATCACAGCTCAGCCCTAGTCACATGACATCACTGGGCTCGGAAAAGGCGGAGGTGCTCACTGGTGCACCACCCCAGAGAGCGGATCAGCAGGGGTGCTGGTGGTCGGACCCCCACCGAAATTATATAGATAACCTATGCTGAGGATTGGCCACATGTAAAACACTGAACGAGGCTGCTGTGATTCACTGCACAGTGATGCCTCTGAGACCACCAGATCAGGGGCCCCCAGATGAGGAAGACATCTTTTACTATAGTATAAAAAAAAAATTAAATTTTTTTTTTTATTAAGCTTAGATTTTCAGCCTCCTACCTAAAGAAAAAAATATAAATCACCACGCATTTAAAGCAAGCAGAGGTCTTGAAAAAAAAAAAAAAGAAGTGTGACATAGTGACAGCAGAGCTCCTAACCTTTCCCATGCCACCAGTGTGAATTGTCCGGGCACTGCCAGCATCAGTGGAGGTGACGGTGACTGACAGCTGTGTGACAAGTGCGGCCAGCCCGAGGGCACAGAGCCGCGCACACGGCCTATACCCTGCACTGACCAGTACTCACCCACCTCTGCCCCACCGCAAGCAAGTCAGAAAGCCAGCCCCAATATCCTGACACGTAAATAGTTACCCGTCACAGGTGTGCGGTACGGGCGGCGGCGGCACCGGGAGCACACTACTGCCGACAGGTGCCACTTATCCACCACACCGCCCCACCAGCGGCCATCAACCGTGTTCAAAACTCGAGCCAAACCATAAGCCGTCCTCTGATTGGCGGCAGGAATGCAAGTTGTTAGCTGGCCTCTCATTGGGTAAAACAGAACGTGACAGAGCCATACGCATTGTATGATTGGCTGAGACGTTGCCTCCTGGCGTCAGGGGGTTAACGTCATTCAGTTTCTGATTGGTCGGTCATAAGTTTGAACGATTGGATGATAACGGACTCAGTGAAAGAAGACGTTCTCAGGAGGGCGGGGCCTGTGTGGTGACGTAATGAATAAAGCGCTCAATGATTGGCGGACACTGTTTACTTACTCTTACAGTCTGGCGTGATTTCTGTCTGTCCGGAGGGGAGCATGCCCTGATAGGCTGGGGGTTGTAGTCCCACAGCCGCTGTAGGGTAGACAGCAGTGTTGCCTCTCTGTAGGAGACTTACTTTCCTGCTGTATCACTGGGGTCTGGATCGCATCTAAACCAGGGATTTGAGACAATTCGGGCGAAATTTAGTTTTAGTATAAAAGCTTTTCTGTAAATGAAAACATTGAGGTTTCTGTATCATAAAAATACAGCAATAATGGAAGGAAAAGTCACAACCACCCATGGCGTTATGTGCGTACAGTAAATCACTACAATGTGGTCAGTTCTGCTCAGCAGATCCGCGCAGTGTGTACACAGCCGTCGCAGGTATTCAGTGGAGCAAAGACGCAAACAGGCGTCCAAAGTGAGCAACCACAGCAGAAACCGCTGCGTCATAATCCGCCATGTGAATCAGCCCTTATGGGTTTGATTTCTTTCTCCTGTGTTCCCCAGAGGTGTATGATGGGCAATCACCTATCTCAATCTTTCAACTGAGACAGTCTCACAGGTTTCAGCTACAGATCTCCCCATGCCAGCCCTACACATTAGATAGCTGTTGGCCAAAAGCCCAGTTACCCAGGTATCCTCCTCCCTGGACCACCAAAGTCCCACAAAACCCTTCTAATGCCTCATGCACACGTCAGTGTTCGGTCAGTGATTTCCATCAGTGATTTTGAGCCCAAACCAAGTGCGGCTCTAAACACAGAACAGGAGCAGATCTTTCCCTTATACCTTATGTCTGTGGAGGCTCCAATCCTGGTTTGGGGTCACAATCACTGATGTGTGAATGAGGATTAAAGCCCCGGAGAAAGACTTTTACTATGAATTATAGTGATCTGAGCGGATGAAATACAAATAGGTTACATTGAAGTTTGATAATGTCCGATTTCTACATTCTACATCCATTTTCTGCAGATTATCTTTATAAGGGTCCTTTCACACTGGCGTTTTTGTTTTCCGGCATAGAGATCCGTCGTCGTGTCCCTATGCCGGAAGAATCCTGATCAGGATCATCCCAATGCATTCTGAATGGAGAGAAATCCGTTCAGGATGCATCAGGATGTCTTCAGTTCAGGACCGGAACGTTTTTTGGACGCAGCAAATACCGCAGCATGCGAGTGATGTCAGGGCGCCCTACACGCATGGATCACGTGATCCATGCGCATGGGGCGCTCTGACGTCATTCTGGAGCACCCCGGGAGCCGCACGGACTGTAAGTATACCGCTCCCCCGCTCCCCACTACTACTATGGCAACCAGTACTTTAATAGCGTCCTGGCTGCCATAGTAACCTGAAAGCATTTCGAAGACTGATCAGGATCCTGATCAGTCTTCTAATGCTTCAGGCGACTTGCGTTCTGATGGATCCAGCGGGACGGAAGTGCCTGCCGGATCCTCAGAACGCAAGTGTGAAAGGACCCTAAACTTACAAACGTTTGTGCAAATAATCCCACCCTCGTGTATGCACGAAATACGCCTGGAATGCCATTTATGGGTGAGGTTTACATAAGTCCCACCTATTTTTGGACAGGGTTAACTAGTTTTGCCTGGAGTGTCTCAGAAAATTTGGAACAATCCTGGCAAATACAGGACTGCCTGCAACTATGGGGGTCATTTACGAACAGATATACGCCACTTTTTGGCATATATCTGTCGCAGATTACGGTGCAAAGGTTATTTGCGCCGCAATCTGCGACTTTGTCCCCTTTTCCACCGCTCATATCAGATCCTAAAAAGGGCATGTGACATGGGCGGGGAAAAGGCCTCTCTCATTTATCATTTTCTACACCTATTTTAGGGTACCTCCACACTAGCATTATTCATTCCCGGCATTGAGTCCCGTCCTAGGGGCTCAATACCGGAAAATAACTGATCAGTTTTATTCTAATGCATTCTGAATAGAGCGAAATCCGTTCAGGATGTCTTCAGTTCAGTCACTGCACATTTTTCAGACGGAGAAAATACTGCAGCATGTTGCGGTATTATCTCTGTCCAAAATTCCGGAATGCGAGATCCAGCATTAATTTACATTGAAATGTATTAGTGCCGGATCCGGCATTAAAAGTACCGCATTGACTGATCCGTTCTTCCGGTCTGTGCATATGCAGACATTTAAAAATGACAGATCCGTTTTTCCGGATGACAACCGGAGAGACGGATCTGTCTCCCAAATCAAGGGTGTGGAATTACTATCGGCCGACGCCCGGGATATGCAGTTCCGGACACTGGGCAAGTAGTTTGTACAGTTGTTTAGCCCTGCTGCGGGCATGTATCAGGGCTGAGTGGTTGGGCGGTAATAGGAGCGGTCATATGCGTGTTGACCGCTCCCAAATCTGTCAGCCGGTCCCGGCATCTGCCTACTGTACTTCTTGCAGGCCGCCCCCGGCTCCTCCTGGCTCCCATATCGAAGTCTCCACCTGCCGAGGACAGGAGCGAGGCGGGCACAGTAAGTCAGCAGTCCGTGTCCAGAGACTGAGTGACTGGGAGAAGAGGAGTGAGAGAAAAGGCCCCTTGCAGATGAGCGTTCCTCCTGGAGACTGTCCTCAACGGAGCTCCCACATGACCTGCAAGCGCTGACTGGGGTCACATAGCATTATACTGATTTATGATGCTATGTAACCCTTACAGTTCTGGAATGTGTTGGATAACACTGGCAGCATTATGCCTGCATTATACAATACATTCCAGAACTGGAAGGGTTACATAGCATCATAAATCAGTATAATGCTATGTGACCCAGTCAGTGCTTGCAGGTCAGGTGGGAGCTCAGTTGACAGGCTCCGGGTGTCAGAAATAAAGGTTGTACTGTCAGTAGGCAGGGCCAGGGCTGCAGAAGACAATCTGCACTGCACGTGGTGATCACTTGATAAACTATAATGTCTCCCTGTGGCCCCCATACAGGAGCAACAAGAAGACATTACTGTATGGGGGCCACAAGATATTATTATACTGATGGTGGAGGGGTTACAAATTGTTGTCCCATACAGTATAATATCTCATTATGGGCCCCATACAGTAACGTCTCCTTGTGGCTGCTCCCATACAGTATAAGGTCTTCTTGTGGCCCCCATACAGTATAACGTCTGCTTGTGGCCACCATACAGTATAACGTCTGCTTGTGGCTGCTCCCATACAGTATAACGTTTCCTTGTGGCCCCCATACAGTATAACGTCTCCTTGTGGCTGCTCCCATACAGTATAACGTCTCCTTGTGGCTCCCATACAGTATAACGTCTCCTTGTGGCCCCCGCCCCCATACACTATAACATCTCCTTGTGGCTGCCCCCATACAGTAACGTCTCCTTGTGGCTGCTCCCATACGATAAAGTCTCCTTGTGGCTGCTCCCATACGATAAAGTCTCCTTGTGGCTGCTCCCATACAGTATAACGTCCCTTGTGGCTGCTCCCATACACTATAACATCTCCTTGTGGCTGCCCCCATACGGTAACGTCTCCTTGTGGCTGCTCCCATATGGTAAAGTCTCCTTGTGGCTGCTCCCATATGGTAAAGTCTCCTTGTGGCTGCTCCCATACAGTATAACGTCTCCTTGTGGCCCCCATACAGTATAACGTCTCCTTGTGGCTGCTCCCATACAGTATAACGTCTCCTTGTGGCTGCTCCCATACAGTATAACGTCTCCTTGTGGCTGCCCCCATACAGTATAACGTCTCCTTGTGGCCCCATACAGTATAAAGTCTCCTTGTGGCTGCTCCCATACAGTATAACGTCTCCTTGTGGCCCCCATACAGTATAACGTCTCCTTGTGGCTGCCCCCATACAGTATAACGTCTCCTTGTGGCTGCTCCCATACAGTATAACGTCTCCTTGTGGCAGCCTCCCATACAGTATAACGTCTCCTTGTGACCCCGCCCCTATACACTATAACATCTCCTTGTGGCTGCCCCCATACAGTAACGTCTCCTTGTGGCTACCCAATACAGTATAAGTTCAGGACAAGTAGATTGTCATGAGGGACAAGTAGATCGAGCCCCCGCTTTAGTCCTTTGTCAAGTAGTTTTTTTTATTTATTTACACACCCCTGCAAATGCATTGCAATAACGGATCCGTCTCTCCGGTTGTCATCCGGAAAAAGTGGAATCCATAACAGAATTCTTGGATAACCTGAGCCTTCTACGCCGAACTTGAAACACAAGTTCACGCAACACTAGTCGCAACGTTTCAGCTTATAGCTTGAAAAAAGACTCTGTGAATGAGTTGAAAACAGTGCGACCGAGAGAGGATAAAGTGTTTGAGAGTGTGGACATTGTTTTCATATATATATATATATATATATATATATATTGTGGGGAGTCGCTCTGGTAGACAGCGGTGCGGGTGCAGTTTAGAGGCAAAACAAGGAGTCCAGATTGTGCAACAAACAGTGTTTTATTCACACTTGCACACATAAATGAAAAACAGTCTCTTGGTGACAGTTCACACACAACGGAAATAACGTAGCCAAACAAAAACAGTCCAACACAGGTTCAGTCACCTGGGAGGTGTAGGTGCAGGTTCGCACCACGCTGTCGGCCCAGCCGCAGGAGAATCCAGCTTCAGGTAGCCAGGAACACAACACCTCCTTACTGAGCTCTTCCCTCCAGGACAGAGAACTCCCAGCCCTGTTAGCAGCTCCAGGATAATCACACACACCCAGACACAGCTGCTGGCTGCGTTTTATATCCAGCCCAAAACATGGACTGGACCGTGGGGAGCAGCCACCCACCCTACTCTTTAGCTGCTCCCAGTAAGAGCCGGCCCGGATCGGCTTTGCAGCCATGCTATTTAACAAAGTCAAACAGCACTAGCTGCTGCAGACAAAAACCCGGCTCTCACCTCACCGAGGCCAGCAACCTCGGTGACACGTACCTGCCATCACATATGACACCTTGCACCTTACCACAATATATATATATATATGTCATTTATCAAACTGTTGTAAAGTAGAACTGGCTTAGTTGCCCATAGCAACCAATCAGATTCCACCTTTCATTTTTCACAGCTTTATTGGAAACTGAAAGGAGGAATGGGATTGGTTGCTATGGGCAACTAAGCCAGTTCTACTTTGCACCAGTTTTGATAAATCTCCCCCACTGTGTACTTCTATGTGTACATAGCATTGTGTGTCATCACAGTATACTAATCTGTGTGGGACAAGTGACCACTCACTGTGCGGACTGCACACAATACTGTGCTCAGAAGAGAGTGCATGTAGTGAGAGCATCAGGAATGAGTTCTATATCCTGCTTATAACGCCATGGTTCTGACTGTAGATCTCTGCACTAACGTTATCAGCAGAAATATCTATTGTGTCTACAAATAGTGGACTTTTTACAGAATGGAAAGTGAGAAATAGATCTGCTGATTACAGGCTGTAGCATACTGTAAGACTCACCATGTTGTGAATTGGAAAGAAATCTTACAAGTTCCAGCAGCCTATATGTAAGTGGCTGCTATCTGTGCTGTGTAACTGGATGTGGGGGCGGGGCTATGGAGCTGTGCTGGTGCATGTGGAATCCACAGGAACGCCCACATTTTCTCACAGGAGATGACAGCACTGAGCAAAACTCAAATCAGAGCGTTTCCGAGAGCATGTGAAGCAAAGCTAATACCAGTGAACAAACAAGTGCAATTTTATTATGTGCTGCATTACAGTAAGATATGGGGTTATTGGTTTTTAGTGCACAAAGGCGTCCATAGCCTTTAAATCCTTACAGTTGCCCATTTTCCTGCTTCCAACACATCAACTTTAAAAGGGTTTTCCGGGATTTTAATACCGATGACCTATCCTCTGGTGCTGTCTCTACTTTTTGGTCTTCACTACTATAAGGTCATTGTCAGGACGGCTTGGACAGCCCCCCTGGTCATCATTATCTGATCAGTGGAGCTCTTCCGGGACCCCGCTGATATGCTGTATGAGAAGGCACCACGGCCTTCTCAATGCTCACCAAGCACAGAGTCGTACATTTCCAGCATCGCAGGCTTCGATGTATGAGCGGGGAGGGACTGGGAGGTGGAGCTGGGGGCCGGCAATTGCGGCGGGGCCGGTGCGTTCACTGTGCTCCGGCCCCGCTGCTCCAGTGCTGCAACATAGTATAGAAATAAAAAATGGCTCATTCAAATAACATTCATTTAATCTCCCCCTCAGTTGTATATCACTATCTACTCACACCAGGTTTTTGTAAAATGCAGGCAGGCCGGGGGAGCTGGCGGCAGCGTGACTCACTGACATCACGTGCCTGCGCCGCCTACTTTATGAATGAAGCAGGCGGCGCAGGCATGTGACGTCAGTGAGTGACGCTGCCGCCTGGGGAGAATGGGATCTTCCAGCAAGACAATAGGACATGTCACCCGATTAGAAATGTACGACATTGGTTGGAAGAGCATGACCAAGACTTCCAAATACTACCCTGGCCCCAGGTGGTCGTAATATTGTGACTCCACTGTGTACATTTCTTATTTATTTATTTTGCTTTATGTAGGTGAAATGTATATCTTAATATATAAGATATTCATGGTAATATTACTAGCCTTGCAGCATGTCCATAGCCTCATTTAAAAGGGCTGTCTCACTTCAGTAAATTGCATTTATCATGTAGAGAAAGTTAATACAAGGCACTTACTAATGTATTGTGATTGTCCATGTTGCCTCCTTTGCTGGCTGGATTCATTTTTCCATCACATTATACACTGCTATAACCACCCTGCAATCCAGCAGCAGTGGTGATCATGCTTGCACGCTATAGAAAAAAGTGCCGGCTTCTCTGGTGGCCAGGACTGTGGGAACGCACATAGGCTAGCGCTTTTTCCTATAGTGTGCAAGCACGACCACCACTGCCGGATTGCAGGGTGGCTGTAACCATGGAAATGAACAGTGTATAATGTGATGGAAAAATGAATCCAGTCAGCAAAGGAAGCAATGTGGACAATCACAATACATTAGTAAGTGCCTTGTATTAACTTTCTCTACATGATAAATGCCACTTGCTGAAGTGAGACAACCCCTTTACGGTCTTAACAGTGGCTCTTTGGCAAACTAATTGTAAGAGAAGGTGTATTCTCTGATTTCCTGTTTTGGAAAAGTGTCCTTCAAGGACTGTTTTAGGGAGGGCCACTTTCAACTTAAAGGGGTTGTCCGACATACCCCTATTGTCACCCAGGCAGCCCTCAGGATCGCACAGGGCAAGGGCTTTTGTATTTACAACACACTGCTAGGCGGAGGCTTCCGCCCAGCAGTGTCTTCAGTGACGGCACCGGCTCTGATGGCCTGGCTTTATCACTGCTCTAGCCGTTTTACAGGCTAGGGCAGCACTAAAGCCCGCCCATCAGTGCCGGTGACTGCTAGTCGGAAGCCTCCGCCTCGCAGCCCTAAGGATCTCCTGAAAACCTGAAAATGCTTTTGCCCTGCACGATTCAGCACAGGACAAGGGAGAGCATCAGAGAATGAATGTATGGTTGTATGGTTGCAGAGTTACCAGTCGGTAAGAACACTCCCATGCCTGATCTGAGGTTATGGGTGTATAGGGCCAGGCGCTTGGGGTGGTGCCAGCAACTGATCTGGAGACTTTTATGGCAGAAGTAGGGAAAAACTGCTAGTGGTGCTTGGTCAATGATAACACAACTGAGGTGGTGCTCCCTTTATTTGGGTACACTGTCTGTTGGTGCAGGGTCACATTAATACTGGGTGGCATCTCCCCTTGCTGTAATACAGGATAACACTCTGGCATGGTACCGGTCATACAGATGCTGGATATTTTCCTCTGGTATGTCATTTCAAGCTCTTTCATATTGGGGCGGTAGTTCAGCCCGAAGTGGTTGTTGGCTGCCGTGCATGGGAGATCTGGTGCCTCATCTAGTCCTACACATTCTCCATGGGGGAGATCTGGTGCCCCATCTAGTCCTAGACATTCACCATGGGGGGAGATCGGGTGCCCCATCTAGTCCTAGTCATTCTCCATGTGGGAGAGATCTGGTGCCCCATCTAGTGCTAGACATTCACCATGGGGGGAGATTGGGTGCCCCATCGAGTCCTAGTCATTCTCCATGTGGGAGAGATCTGGTGCCATATCTAGTTCTAGACATTCTCCATGGGGGAGAGATCTGTTGCCCCATCTAGTCCTAGACATTCTCCATGGGGAGATCTGGTGCTGCATCTGGTTCTAGACATTGTCCATGGGGAGATCTGGTGCCCCATCTAGTCCTAGATACTGTCCATGGCGAGAGATCTGGTGCCCCATCTAGTCCTAGACATTCTCCATGGGGAGATCTGGTGCTGCATCTGGTTCTAGACATTGTCCATGGGGAGATCTGGTGCCCCATCTAGTCCTAGATACTGTCCATGGCGAGAGATCTGGTGCCCCATCTAGTCCTAGACATTCTCCATGGGGAGATCTGGTGCTGCATCTGGTTCTAGACATTGTCCATGGGGAGATCTGGTGCCCCATCTAGTCCTAGATACTGTCCATGGCGAGAGATCTGGTGCCCCATCTAGTCCTAGACAATCTCCATGGGGGGAGATCTGGTGTCCCATCTAGTACTAGATACTGTCCATGGCGAGAGATCTGGTGCCCCATCTAGTCCTAGACATTCTCCATGGGGGAGATCTGGTGCTCCATCTAGTCCTAGACATTGTCCATGGGGAGATCTGGTGCCCCATCTAGTCCTAGACATTCTCCATGTGGGGAGATCTGGTGCCCCATCTAGTCCTAGACATTATCCATGGGGGAGAGTACTGGTGCCCCATCTAGTCCTAGACATTGTCTATGGGGAGATCTGATGCCCTGTCTAGTTCTAGACATTGTCCATTGGGAGGAGATCTGGTGCCCCATCTAATCCTAGACATTGTTCATGGGGAGATCTGGTGCCCCGTCTAGGTCTAGACATTGTCCATTGGGGGAGATCTGATGCCCCATCTAGTCCTAGACATTGTCCATGAGGAGATCTGGTGCCCCATCTAGTCCTAGATATTGTTCATGGGGAGATCTGGTGCCCTGTCTAGTTCTAGACATTCTCCATGGGGGGAGATCTTGTGCCCCATCTAGTCCTAGACATTCTCCATGGGGGAGATATGGTGCCCCATCTAGTCCTAGACATTGTTCATAGGGAGATCTGGTGCCCTGTCTAGTTCCAGACATTTTCCATAGGGGGGAGATCTGATGCCCCATCTAGTCCTAGATATTGCCCATGAGGAGATCTGGTGCTGCATCTAATCCTAGACATTCTCCATGGGGAGATCTGGTGCTGCATCTAATCCTAGACATTCTCCATGGGGAGAGATCTGGTGCCCCATCTAGACCTAGATACTGTCCATGGCCAGAGATCTGGTTCCCCATCTAGTCCTTGACATTCTCCATGGGGGAGATCTGGTGCCCCATCTAGTCCTAGACATTGTCTATGGGGAGATCTGATGCCCTGTCTAGTTCTAGACATTGTCCATTGGGGGGGAGATCTGGTGCCCCATCTACTCCTAGACATTGCCCATGAGGAGATCTGGTGCCCCATCTAGTCCTAGACATTGTTCATGGGGAGATCTGGTGCCCATCTAATCCTAGACATTGTCCATGGGGACTGATCTGGTGCCCATCTAGTCCTAGATACTGTCCATGGACAGAGATCTGGTTCCTCATCTAGTCCTTGACATTCTCCATGGGGGAGATCTGGTGCCCCATCTAGTCCTAGACATTGTCTATGGGGAGATCTGATGCCCTGTCTAGTTCTAGACATTGTCCATTGGGGAGATCTGATGCCCCATCTAGTTCTAGACATTGTCCATGGGGAGATCTGGTGCCCCATCTAGTCCTAGACATTCTCCATGGGGAGAGATCTGGTGCCCCATCTAGTCCTAGACATTCTCCATGGGGAGAGATCTGGTTCCCCATCTAGTCCTTGACATTCTCCATGGGGAGATCTGGTGATGGAGCTGCTGTTTACCCTGAAGAGCACATTCTGTAGTATGTACAATGTGTGGGTGGGTGTTATCTTGTTGGAACACCACATCTACTGAAAAGACATTAGGACTGGTTCTACAATCTCCTGGACATCCAGAGGGCAGGTCAGTGTTCCAACCATGAAACCAGACGGGAACAGCCATGGTAGATAATGGTGCCCCACACCATGGCACCCAGTGTTGGGCCGCACTAGGCACGATGGCAGTAGCACCCTCCAGCCTGCCTGTGACCTCTGATGCGGCCATCAATGGCGAACCGTAGGGTCCGTGATGACAGCAGGTTCTGCCTTGGTACTAATGATTTTTTGGTTTTACTGCATTTATGCATTGTGTATTATCAAACATTAACGCAGTTGCTTTTCATTAAAGAGGCTGTCACCTATTTTAAGTATACCATGCTAGCTATATAGTGAGGTAGGGCTCCAGACGCTGATCACAACACACCTTTATTTCAGGTCTGATCACACTGTAAAATCCCCTTTTTTTAAATATGCTAATGAGCAAACGTTGCACTCGGAGGCGTGCTTATATATGTAATGTATGTAATAAAAACGCCCCCCATTCATTTGATTGACCGCAGTGGAGTGCGCATGCGCGATCCGTGAGTTTAGCGCTGTCAATCAAATGAATGGGGGCGTTTTTATTACATACATTACATATATAAGCACGCCTCCGAGTGCAACGTTTGCTCATTAGCATATTCTTAAAAGTGTCTTTTACTGTGTGATCGGACCTGAAATAAGGGAAATAAAGGTGTGTCTGGAGCCCTACCTCACTCTGTATCTAGCATGGTATACTTGAAACAGGTGACAGAGCCTCTTTAATTGTATTTATCTGGCCAACTTTCTAGTATCACTGTATCGCTATCGTGAGGCTGTAGTTGTAGGTTGCGGTGGCTGCGTCTTCCCTGTAGTGTACACAGCGTCCTGTCCTGTCACGGTTTATTCATGGAAGGCGTGCTTCTTCCAGACATCATGGGCGGAGCCCCGTCCTCCGGACCACGCCCCCGTACTAAGTGGATCAGACACAGGGTGGCGCTGCGGAGCGCTTCTGTCACAAGGACGTGACACGGGGCTGTGTGACCTGCCGTATGCGGCCTCTGATTGGTTCCTGCCGGCCTGGTGTCTTCAATGAAGCCAACACAAAGTTGTGCAGTGAGGAGCTCACCGCCTGCAGGATGAGGACCGTGCCCGCCCTGCTCACCGCACTGACCGCGCTCACTGCCTACTATGTGTACACCCCGCTGCCCAGCACCCTGGCCGAGCCCTGGAAGCTCATGCTGCTCGATGCCACCTTCAGATTCGCGCAGGACCTGGTGAGTTCGTTGCACTGTCTGGGTGTGAATGGCATCCTGTAGGGAGCAGCTGTCACCGGCAGGGTCCTCCATTGGCTGCCTCCCTAATCTGCCAGGAATCAGGTCACATTGCAGGAGAGTGTCCAGCTCTAGACAAAGGCACAGGGCGGTCACTGGTGGGGCATGTGTGCCCATTCCATGTGCCAGGCAGAAGGGTGGTCTTGTCCAGTGCCCCACACCCTCAGCTTTTCTGGTGCAGTTTTGGAAGCCAAAATCAGGATCATACAAGGACAGATAGGGCTGCTTTTTAAATTCACTCCTGGGTTTGGCTTACAAAACTGCATGCAGAAACCTGCCCGTGTGACCGTGCCCTTACACCCCCTTTACACGCTTTATTAATGCTTGTGGAGAAGCCGTGGCAGGGCTTTCTACAGCTTTTTGCACCTTTTTTTAAAACCATTTTTGGTGGAATTTTGATATATTTATTACATGCAACTTATGGGGAAAAAAATGCCATACTCACAACATGCTATAGTTTGGGTATAGATATATTTATATATGTGTGTTTCACTATAGACTCTGGCCAAGCAAAAAATAAATAAAAATGTTTTTTTTTCCCGGACGTGGATGCGTGAAATAGCAGCGCTGGATAAGCGGCCTAAACATAACCAGTTTATCTTCAGCATTGTCGACCACATTTCCAGCTCTGCTATATTTTCCGCATCCGTGTGTGAAGAAGGTCCATGTCTAGGACCAAAAATGTTTCCATATTTTTATAACCCTCTCTGGATTTCCACAAAATAAACTCACAAGCAAGTGACGTCTGAGTGGTGTGACATTTTAGTTTCATATTAGGTTGGATTAGGATCCTACTTGAGCACCGCTACTATTTAGGAGGGCCACATAGTCTATTCTAGGCTCATAAACCCTTCCGATGGGGATTCCAGGACATGTAGATGACTGATCCTCAGGATAGGTCAACAATAGCTGATCAGTGGGGGTCCGACTCCTGGCACCCCATCTAATCAGCTCGGCCAGAGCACTGAAGTGAACGCCACAACCACTTCTTGTCTGTTGGTTACATGGCCTTTATGCAGCCCAGTTCTGTTCAAATGAATGGGGCTGAGCTGCAATACCAGGCACAGCCGCTATCCGGTGCATGTTGCTGGGCATTGTTTGTATACTATGAAGAGGCCACAGACCAAGCACTCTGGCCCTTTCAAGTAGCTGATCAGTGGGGTGCAGGGAGTTGCCCCCCCCCCATCATATATTGGTGACCTGTCGTGAGGAGGGGTCCCTTCACAGTCTGACACACCTGCTACTGGTAACACCCAGCAGGACCTTTACTGCAGACTGATGGTTATTTATTTGTAAACTTCTAGCAGGAATAATACAGGACTGGCACAAAATAGTCATAAGAACAGATGCTCCAAAATTGTTAACACATGGGCAAAGTAAGTAGTTACTAAAACTAACACGTCAGGAGAGGTGACAGGTCCTCCTAAAGCACTTTTCGAAAATCCCATCCACATACTATGGGAAAAATTCACTACAAATATAGACCTTTGGTGCAGATTTTTATTTTTATATATATGAATTTATACTACAAATTTCCATTGCAGATTTCTCCCTTTGCAGTGCATTCGTAGGCATTGCACTGTGACCGTACACTCAAACTGCCGAGACCACATAAAACGTACCTAGCCACCTTCCATTCAGCACCACTGCTCTGTCCTTTCCTCACGCTGCAGCTGTAACGTATGCTTTTGGCTGCGGTCATCCCGTCTACCTGTCCTCCCAGTCACTGGTCTCAGTGGTGTCCGACACAAGACCACTGAGGCCGGTGAGTGGCTGCAGCCTTGGGAAGAGGCAGAAGCAGTGCTGGACTGGACAGGTCTCAAGCAGGTAAGACTCCTGACTCTGCTAAAATAAAAAACGTAAAAACCCCTTCCATCTCGTACTGAAACTTTCCAAAGTATGACCCTAGCTGAGATCTAGAAGTGTGATTGTATACATATAAGGAGTCTGCGGGGAAGCTGCTGGTATGTTCACATATGCTCATGGTATGGACGTGCATGTGTGAATATATATGTTATATGTACCGTAACTCAATAAATATAGCAGCTCACCCCTATAGCATTAGGTGCACTATCAACTGGCTACTTGAGAGACCTTGGCGTGGTGCTCAGGCTTAGACATGTCCTCCACAGCAGGATATGTTGACTAATCTCTCAAGTTTACATCAGTTTGAGGGCTTAGTAAGACCACAGTGTGCACCTGTCTTGTCATTTGTTATTGCTATATTGTTATATTATTTATCACATCCACACTATTGCCATCATGTGTAGGATGTCTATTGTGGTACTTGTGGTCCGCTGCGGGCATCCTCCACCGTATGCATTTTTGCTGGGGATCGCCATTAGCAACGGGCCACAAGTGCAGGATCTGCTCCCCTGAATATATACGCACAACTGCATTTTTGGGTTGAGCACATCCTGCTTCATGCCACCTTTCAGTTGGTTTGTGCACTATCAACTGTTTAACCTACTGCCAACTACTTGGTAAAGAAATTATATGGATGGATGGATAGATAGATAGATAGATAGATTAGATCAGGGGTGCAAAACCTGTGGCCACATGCGGCCCTCGATACCATTCTGTGCGGCCCCCAAACATCTGGTAAAAGACATGTAGCTCTATGTCTTATGGCTTCTTACATGTTTCTTTCATGCATTCTCCTATTAGATGGGAGTCTTAGAACTGTAACTGGACATTTATAGTATATACAGAATGTTCAATATGCCAAAAATACAGTATTTCAGTTGGTAATACCCCTTTATGTTTTATTTTCGGCCCTTGGAATTGGTTCAGGCGGAGAATGTGGCCCCCAACCAGAAAAGGTTGTGCACCCCTGCGATAGATAGATAGATAGATAGATAGATAGATAGATAGATAGGAGATAGATAGATATAGACATTAGATATAGATAGATAGATAGATAGATAGATACATAGATACATAGATACATAGATAGATAGATAGATAGATAGATAGTTTCCAGGTGGAGCTGTTGCCTATCTATCTCAATACAAATAACTGAATACAGATAAAGACTGATTATACAGCACACACATAGTATTTGTTTATTCAATAACCTCAGAAGGGCCCTTTCTGGATCAATATAAAAGTATAAAAATGTAGCAAAATAAAAATAAATGGACGCACAATAATATGAATCAATAGAAATCGGAATCAATACAACTGCCATAAAGATGTCAGGCAAATATTTCCTTCCACTTTAATCTCTTTAGTGAAGTTCCTTGTATTCCACCCACCCCAGTCCCTTTACTAATGTAACGCCTGGTTACCCCCTATTTTCACAATCTGTTTGCCAATATAAGGTAATATTTGCGGATAGTGACAATGTCTCTTGATTGGTCATCCAGGTTGTTCAGCGATATGTGGAATGATCAAATCCCGTAGTGCTTCTTATCATCCAAGTGACGTCATCACTGTGATAAAAATACCCCTTTTTGTGGATACTCCTTTGATCCGTGAATATTGCCGTCTTTAAAGGGGTACTCTTATCACAGTGATAACGTCACTTGGATGATTAAGTAAGAAGATCTATGGGATTTGATAATTGCAGTACTGTAGAGCAGTTGATAATAGTAAGATACCAGAAAACTGCAGACGTGGTATAGATGTTCATGTGTGAAAACAAAGACAAAGGACAGAAATGCCTGTGGGGCCCTGCGGTGCGGGGGAGGGTCAGTGACCTGTACCAGCCGTGCTGACTGTTCACCCATTAGCCTGACTTCCAGTAAACTCTGCACACACTGGTCTCTCCAAACAGAATTTCTTCATATACGTTCTAGAACGTCTTACATTGTGCCGGATTATGCAATCCTCCTTACAAAATCCATGCTCATTCCGACACCTATGTTCCACTTGCCGCAGTATTTGTAATCCATCCTGAAATATAAGCTGATCTTCTGTACCTCTGTATAGTATGTGATAGAGCAGCTTCTCATAAATAGTGGGAATGACTTCTGACACTTGTGTCCTCACGCCCGCACAAGAATGCCGGACTTCGTGTACATGTGACCTTTCCCCTACTTCTTGCACACTCACCCAATATCTTGCACTTGGAGTTCTCCAACTGCTGAAAGTGGTCACAGGACATGCAGTCGGAGGTCACATGCAGCGTGCCCGGAGCTAAAATAGCCTGGCACTCTTATTGTATGTCAAGATACCTGTATGAGTACCAACCAGAATGCCCTCATTGACATCTGCCAGTGCAGCGATAATGGAATTCACTGCTGTCTGCACACTAAGGCCTCATGCACGCAAACGTATATTTTTTCCGTGTCGTTCCATTTTTTTTGAGGACCGTATAAGAAACTATTCATTTCAATGGGTCCGCAAAAAAACGGAAGTTACTCAGTGTGCCTTCCGTTTCCGTATGTCCATATTTCAGTTCCGCAAAAAAATAGAACATGTCCTATTATTGTCCGCATTACGGACAAGGATAGTACTGTTCTATAAGGGGCCAGCTCTCCCGTTCCGCAAAATACAGAATGCACATGGACGTCATACGTATTTTTTGCAGATCATTTTTTTGCAGACCGTAAAATACATACGGTCGTGGCCTAGCAGACGTTTCCCGATATGAGCCAGGAGGTGGAAGTGGAGCACAGCGGGGACCGCTACAGCGTTAAAGGGGTATTCCCATCTCAGACAATGGGGGCATATCGCTCGGCTATATTCGCGGGCCCCATAGAAAATGAATGGAGGGGGGCTGCGCATGCGCAGTGTGCCCTCCTTCACTTTCGGGGCTCCAGCGGTGGGACCCGAACCTAACAGACAATGAGGGCATATGCCAGCGATATGCCCCCATTGTCTGAGATGGGACAACCCCTTTAAGTTGGTGAGTATGGCTTATTTATGTTTGACTTTTTTTTTTTTTTTTTTTTTAATGACCTCCCCGGAAAACCAATTTGAATGCAGTATAAGGGAGCATTCACATGACCGTATCGATTTTAGGGTCTGCAAATTGCGGATCCACAAAATATGGATGCGGTCCGTGTGCATCCCGCACTTTATGCGGGCCCCATTGAAAAAATGCCTAATAGGACATGTTCTGTAATTTGCTGCTCAGCGGCACAGATGTCATCTCTGTGGTGTCTGCATTTTTTGCGACCGCATAGAAATGACCGGGTCTAAAAATACGGTCATGTGAATGCACAGAATAAAAGAATTGTGCAATCCGTACTGTTACTTCAACCAATGAGACATCTCGTAAGCCTTTTGTTTTGTTTTTTTGTTTAGCTCATTTGAGTCATCTTGACATTTTACATTTCCAGATATTACTTTTTATTTTACTCGGAAACTCTCAAAAAAATATTTCATAGAAATATTAATCATTTCTCAATTTTGCTACAATCAGTATAGTACATGTGGGTGGAGTCAGGGTATTAGTGGTTCTTTGTCTTCTAATATCTTCTAATTTTGTGGTATTCTTTGGCCTCATGCACATGACCGTTGTTTTGGTCCGCGTCCGAGCCGCATATTTTGCGGCTCGGGCGCGGACCCATTAACTTCAATGGGGCCGCAAAAGATGCGGACAGCACTCCGTGTGCTGTCCACATCCGTTGCTCTGTTCCGTGGCCCCGCAAAAAAAATAGAGCATGTCCTATTCTTGTCCGTTTTGCGGACAAGAATAGGCATTTCTATAATGGGCTGCGTCGGAACGCGGAGCAGCTTCCGTGTTTTGCGGATCCGCGGTTTGCGGACCGCAAAACACATACGATCGTGTGCATGAGGCCTTTATTTACTGAATTTTTTATGTAACATACACCAAAATGTCAGTGATACAACAGTCACTGACCACAAATCTAGCATAATACACCGACTATCCAGACCATTCCATGATTATAATCATTATAATTTTATTAAATTCATATTAAAAAATCAATACACAATAGACAAAGGACAATAACAATACATAAATGTGCATCAGAGATTGGAGAAAACCTCCCTAAAAAATATACAATGGTCAGTTTGAGTGCAATAAAAAACGGAGATCCAAATATACACTAGGCTGCCATGGACCATGAGCTAATAAATGAAATAGTATCAACATAAAGTGCAAAGTGCCAAGCATACCTCAGGCAGCAAAGTGCATTCCTCCAAATTACAACATGACATATACAGACCAGAGTACACACCGACTGATCGCTTCGCCTGAACAGCTTCTTACGCCCTTGAAGAAGCTGTTCAGGCGAAACGATCGTCGGGTGGTGT
Source organism: Bufotes viridis (assembly GCA_033119425.1). Lineage (NCBI taxonomy): Eukaryota > Metazoa > Chordata > Amphibia > Anura > Bufonidae > Bufotes > Bufotes viridis. Next base: position 143,119,166 of record CM065592.1, on the reverse strand, counting down.
ACTCTGGTCTGTATATGTCATGTTGTAATTTGGAGGGAATGCACTTTGCTGCCTGGGGTTATGCTTTGGCACTTTTTGCACTTTATTATTGATACTATTTCATTTATTAGCTCATGGTCCATGGCAGCCTAGTGTATATTTGGATCTCCGTTTTTTATTGCACTCAAACTGACCATTGTATATTTTTTAGGGAGGTTTTCTCCAATCTCTGATGCACATTTATGTATTGTTATTGTCCTTTGTCTATTGTGTATTGATTTTTTAATATGAATTTAATAAAATTATAATGATTATAATCATGGAATGGTCTGGATAGTCGGTCTATTATTTAATTTTTTATGTCTAAAGGTCCCTTTAGACGGGACAATTAAGCAGGCAGTTGTCAGAAAGGAAGTGTTCCTTCCCAGCAATCACATGCTCCTCAGTGGAGGAGACTGCTGCAGTTACATGCAGTGATCACCTCCACGGTATGCGGAGGGGCGATCGCTAATGCCATCACTCGTCCCTATACATTCTCGTTGTTTGTGGTGTGTAGATGGCAGGATCTGCTGCGGGCAAACAATGATTTAGGTGTCACAAATAATTCCAATACCCGACCAACAAGCGTTTTGCTCGTTTATCAGGTAATTGGCAGCGCTTTTACACCGGCAGATAACCGCTAGCAAGTGTTCTTATGAACGCTCATTAGCGATTATCTGGTGGATTCTCGGCCCACGTGAAGGGCCCTTAAGAATGATGAATAACATTACATATCACCAAACCTGCAATAATCAGGGCTGTGAAGTCAAAGTCATGGAGTCAGAGTCCATTCTGGGTGAAGTTGGTGTCGGTAGATATGTGTGGACTCCATCTCTGGCTCCAAAATAAATGAAATGAAATGGCACAGTGGTGCCTATAACCATCATATGACTATACAGACGTGTCCATATACAATAAACTATTGTAAACCTTTGTATAATGTATTGTCTTTGTTTTTGCAGAGCAACTTTGCCCATTATGTGGGTCTGAGTCACCACCTGCGAGTCCTAAATTTTGTGTCCAACTACTTTGACAAGTTGGATCCAGCATCATCTCCCCGTTTACAAGTCACAGACACTGTTTTTGATGGCGTGGAGGTCAGAATATTTGAACCCAAGAAGGAGCTGCATGGTTCATTACAGCGGAGCGTCATCTATGTTCATGGTGGAGGATGGGCTCTTGGAAGTGCAAGTATGTTTTCATCCTGAAGATAGAGGACTTGGTCAGGGCCTGTTCATAAGATAGGCCAATAGGTAGCTCCAGCGCTGGGACCACACATCTCCATGGCCCTGATTTATCATACATTCACTCCAGAATTCTGACATCAAAAAGTAGAAAAATATGGCTTTTTCGACTTTTTTGCACTTGCTTGCGCAAAATTTAAGTGATTGCATAAAAATTTGCTACTTTTTGCATTTTTGCACCACTCTCTCCAGTTTTGTAATATGGGTGGAAAAGTGGGTGTGGTTAGCTATGTTAATGAGTGGCACTCCAGATTTATCATTGCGACTTTTTTAAAAAGTCGCAATCTCACTCCAGGAGGAGGGTGGAGTAGGAAAACTGGAGGAGCTTTTCTAGACAGAAGTGTTAGAGCTGATGCCGTCCGTGGAATCCGCTGCGTGAAAGAGAGCCAAGCCACGCACTGGACAGCAGAGACACGGAGCATTAACATGATTGATAATCCTCCATGCCTCTCTGTGACCTTTTTACCACAAAATCACTGTGACAACTTTATCTCACTGTTATTTTGTAGTAAAAAGGTCACAGAGAGGCATGGAGGATTATCAATCATGTTAATGCTCCGTGTCTCTGCTGTCCGGAACGGGGCTTGGCTCTCTTTCACGCAGCGGATTCCACGCACGGCATCTGCTCGTGTGAAAGAGCCCTTAGGTTTAAGGACAAGCCAAATTTATCAAACAACATGTGACATTTGATAAATGGGGCACAAAGCACTCCAACACAGACTCAAGAAAAACTGCCCATCAGCTATTTGAAGAGAAGGCGCGCGGCAGGCCAGCGCTGCCTCCTCTTCATTGTTTACCTGCTCGCCGTCGCATCCGCAGCTGTGAGCAGTGTATTTACACCTAAGCCGTCCTATTCATTTCAATGGGACGGCTCGTTGAATGGGATGGCTTGGGTGTAGTTACACCTGCTCACCGCTGCGGATGCGACGGCAAGCAGGTAAACAATGAAGAGGAGGCAGCACTGGCACAGGGCGCGCCTTCTCTTCAAACAGCTGATCGGCGGGGGTGCTGGCTGTCGGACCCCTGCCGATCTGATATTGATGACCTATCCTAAGGATAGGTCATCAATAAATATAACGTGGACAACCCCTTTAAGTAACCAGTTCCATTCACTGCTCGACAGACAGAACTGTGCAGCTACTGCAGGCAGGGTGGCAGACTCTTGCTGATCATATAAGCTATCACTTGTAAAGGGTTGGACATTCTCTTTAAATATTTTAGTTTTAGATTCATATAAAAAACATTTAAATATGTAAAGAAAAAAATGGATTGATGGATCACACATGCCATGCATCACTTTAATTTATAAACATCTTCATTTGTTTGTATGCATTTTGTGGGCATAGACCCACTCCCCACGTCAAAGTGTGAACTTTAATTGACAGGGCCAGGCATTGTAGACGTCATAACTTCCATGTGATGGATGTCTAGCTCCTAACGCTGGGTTCAGACCTGAGCGTTTCTGAGACGTGCGTTTTTGTGCGCGTTTTTGGCAATAGTAAACGCGCGTTTGTATGATTGACTGCGGTGTTGTCCAATGACCAAATATCCCTGTCTATATGAAGTTTGGCCAATCAGAGCTGGGGTTTGGCCTTTCCAGCATGTTGCAAATTCATAAACGCGTGTTCGAACGTGTCAGTGTCAAAACGCGCAAAATACAAGCGTTGCGCGTTCTTATTGAAGTCTATGGGCCAAAACGCACGACAAACGCCCCAAAAAAAGCTCAAGTACTTGTTTATGCGTCGGGCGTTTTTCAGCGCGTTCGAACGCGCTGTAAAACACAAAAATGTGAACCAGTCCCATAGGGAAGCATTGGTTTGCATCGGTTATGCGTTTTACAGCGCGTTTGAACGCGCTGTAAAACGCGCAAGTGTGAACTGAGGGTAAGAGAATAGCTTGTGGACTCAAAGCTCGGATCCTAAGGTGTGTCCACACCCTGGAGAAACCTGAAATAGTAGGACATGGATTCAGTGAGTAAAATCATATCTTCTTTATTGACAATTGTTCACATTAAAAGATGCACATCATGATCTGGTCTGATGCGTTTCAACCATAACAATGGTCTTACTGATAGACCTAAATAAATAAAATACAGGCATGGAATATATAGGCAAGTGATCAGCTGTTATCAGTGATCCAGGATTATAACAAATTACAGAAAGCGCATCAAGGGTAACATGGGGAGTCTCAAAGTTTGCACATTGGAACACATTACGGTGCATTCACATGACCATAGTTTATTCATTTCAACGGTTCTTCAAAAAACGTAGACAGCACACCGTGTGCTGTCCACATCCATATGTCCGTTCCATAGCCCCACAAAAAAGATAGAACATGTCCTATTCTTGTCCGTTTTAAGAACAAGTATAGGCATTGTTACAATGGATCCGCAAAAAAAACAGGCCACACGGATGTCATCCGTATTTTTTGCAGACCCCGAAATACATACGGTCGTGTGAATGCACCCTTAGGGCTCATGCACACAACTGTATGTACTTTGAGGTCTGCAAAAAATGTATCCGTTAAAAATACGGATGACGTCCGTGCGCATTCCGTATTTTGCAGAACGGAAAAGTTGGCCCCTAATAGAACAGTCCTATCCTTGTCCACAATGCGAAAAATAATAGGCCATGTTCTATTTTTTTGCGAAACAGAATGCCCACGGAGTAACTTACGTTTTTTGCGGACCCATTGAGATGAATGGTTCCGTATATGGTCCACAAAAAAAACGGCAATATGCCCCCATTGTTTATGATGAGACAACCCTGTAAGTATGAGATATATGCATTAAAGAAAAGAGAGAGGAAGGGAAAAAGCCTGCTATCCAAAGTGAATGCCACTCCTCACGTCTGCATGTTACCATGTTATTATGGATTACTGGTGACAGCTGATCACTTGCCTATATATTCCATTTCTGGATTATATTCATTTATGTCTATCAGTAAGGGCTCATTCAGACTGCTGTATACTGTCTGCAAAAAAACTGATCCGCATTTTTGCGGACAGCATACGGCCATCTGAATGAGCCCTAAGACCATTGCTACAGTTGAAACGCGTCAGTCCAGATCATGATTTGCATCTTTTAAGGGTCCTTTCACACTTGCGTTCTGAGGATCCGGCAGGCACTTCCGTCCCGCCGGATCCGTCAGAACGCAAGTCGCCCGAAGCATTAGAAGACTGATCAGGATCCTGATTAGTCTTCGAAATGCTTTGAGGTTACCATGGCAGCCAGGACGCTATTAAAGTCCTGGTTGCCATAGTAGTAGTGGGGAGCCGGGGAGCAGTATACTTACAGTCCGTGCGGCTCCCGGGGCGCTCCAGAATGACGTCAGAGCGCTCCATGCCCATGGATCACGTGATCCATGCGATCACATGATCCATGCGTGTGGGGCGCCCTGACGTCACTCTAGAGCGCCCCAGGAGCCGCACGGATGGTAAGTATACTGCTCCCCCGCTCCCCACTACATTTTACCATGGCAACCAGGACTTTAGCGTCCTGGCTGCCATGGTAACAATTGAGAAAAAGCTAAACGTTGGATCCGGCGATGCGCCGAAACGACGTTTAGCTTAAGGCCGGATCCGGATTAATGCCTTTCAATGGGCATTAATTCCGGATCCGGCCTTGCGGCAAGTGTTCCGTATTTTTGGATGGAACAAAAAGCGCAGCATGCTGCGGTATTTGCTGCGTCCAAAAAACGTTCCGGTCCTGAACTGAAGACATCCTGATGCATCCTGAACGGATTTCTCTCCATTCAGAATGCATGGGGATGATCCTGATCAGGATTCTTCCGGCATAGAGACCCGACGACGGATCTCTATGCCGGAAAACCAAAACGCCAGTGTGAAAGGACCCTAAAGTGAACAGTGGTCAATAAAGAAGATATGATTTTAGTTGCTGTATCCACCACCTTCTCTTCCAACTGTAACATCATCACGCTGGTCCTGGCAAAGTGCAGAGGCAGCGGTTGCAGAGAGAGCAGAGCCTCTAGGTGTAACGGCCACGCCCCCGTTGCTACTGGAGGCTCATTTGCATGTAATAAAACATCATTTTTCTCAGCAATGTGGGCACATATGAACATGGGACCAACACAGATGCCTTCAGCTGCCAAGTGCACATGTGACAGGTCAGCCAGTTACTTAGATATAAATCTGCTGACAGATGCCCTTTAGGCTACATGCACACGACACGACAGTGGTTTTTTGCTGTCCGCAAATCACAGATCCGTCTTCCTTTTTTTCACATCCACATCCTTTCCGTGTGTCAGCAAATTTTGTAGGTTGTGTTTCCGTGTGTCTTCCGTTTTTTTTTTTGCGGAAATGGAAGGCTTGAACCAGTTTCTTAAAGTACCTGTACAAGTGCCCTGGTTTCCAAGCAACCATCCGCAAAAAAAAAACGGATGCGGATGACAAACGGATGGCTTCCGTTGGTCATCCGCATTTTTTGCGGACCCATTGACTTCTATGGGTCCGCAAACCGTTTTCTGCGGACAAGAATAGGACATGCCATATTTTTTTTGCGGACGTGAAATTCGGACAGCGGACGCGGACAGGCAACGGAAGAGGCATCCGCATTTTTAACGGATCCATAGAAATGAATGGGAAACCATCGGATCCGCAAAAAAAAACGGAACGGAGGCCGCAAAAAACCATGTGCATGTAGGCTTAAAAAAAGAAAAAGAAAGCTGACCTGTCTCAAACACATGTGTATTGTATGCCATCTGTATCCGTCTCAACCAACTTTCCAAACCCCCCCATACATGTTCTGTGAGCCTAAGGCCCCTTTCACACGGGCGAGTTTTCCGCGCGGGTGCAATGCGTGAGGAGGACGCATTGCACCCGCACTGAATCCTGACCCATTCAGTTCTATGGGGCTGTGCACATGAGCGGTGATTTTCACGCATCACTTTGCGTTGCGTGAAAATCGCAGCATGTTCTATATTCTGCGATTTTCACGCAGCGCAGGCCCCATAGAAGTGAATGGGGATGCGGAAAATCGCAAGCATCCGCAATCATGTGCGGATGCGTTGCGATTTTCCCGCATGGTTGCTAGGATACGATCGGGATGGGGACCCGATCGTTATTATTTTCCTTTATAACATAGTTATAAGGGAAAATAATTGCATTCTAATTACAGAATGCAATGTTCCCGGAGCTTTAAAGGGTTAAAAATAATAAAGAGTTAACTCACCTTCTCCCATTGTGCAGCGCAGAGCCCCATAGCGTCGTCTCTCTTGATAGTTTGGCTGCTTGAGGACCTGTGGTGACGTCACAGGGTCACATGGTCCAATCATAGAAGCATTTGAGTGGACCATGTGACCCATGTGATCCTGTGACATCACGGCAGGTCCTTCATCGAACAACAGATGTTCGATGAAGGACCTGCCGTGATGTCACAGGATCACATGGGTCACATGGTCCACTCAAATGCTTCTATGATTGGACCATGTGACCCTGTGACGTCACCACAGGTCCTCAAGCAGCCAAACTATCAAGAGAGCGACGTTATGGGGCTCTGCGCTGATAATGGGAGAAGGTAAGTTAACTCTTTATTATTTTTAACCCTTTAAAGGTCGGGGAACATTGCATTCTGTAATAGAATGCGATTATTTTCCCTTATAACTATGTTATAAAGGAAAATAATTACATATACAGAATACTCATCCCGAAACCAGACTTCAGTGATGAAGTCTGACTTCGGGTCTGGGTACCAAGCATGCGGATTTTTTCACGCGCGTGCTCAACGCACTACAAACGTTAGCACACGCGCGGAAAAATCGCGGCGATTCCCGCAACGCACCCGCATCTTATCCGGGCGTCAAACATGACGCCCGTGTGCAAGAGGCCTAAGACTACATACATACGACTTTATTTTGGGTCCACATCTAATCCACATTTTTGTGGCTCACGCATAGACCCATTCATTACGATAGGTCAGCAAAATATATGGAGAGCACATGGATGTCATCCGTATGCTGTCCGCATCCATGTGCATAGTCCACAAAATACAGAACATGTCCTATTGTCTGAAGGCAAGGGAGTGAGAAAATTGTGGCATGCACACGGACAGGAATTACCTAATGAACCCTATCTGGGTGTGGGTATAATTAAGTTACTAAACACATGAGCTGCACGGCTTGATTCCCAAACTTGACCCAGATATTTTGCTATAAAACATAACTTTTAATGATAACAGTAAAACTAGCTCAGTTTTAACCCCCACAAGGGGTTACAAAATACTGTGTCCCCTCCCTATATGTAGCGTGGATGTATAAGGGTCCATTCACACGTCCGCAATTCTGTTCCGCATTTTGCAGAACGTAATTGCGGACCCATTAATTTCAATGGGGACAGACGATGTCCCGCCCGGGTTCGCAATTGCGGATCCGCACTTCCGGGTCTGCAATCGCGTTCCCGAAAAAAATAGAACATGTCCTATTCTTATCCGCAATTGCAGACAAGAAAAGGCATTTTCTATGTAGTGCCGGCGATGTGCGGTCCACAAATTGCGGAACGCACATCGCCGATGTCCGTGTTTTGCGGATCCGTGGATCCGCAAAACACACACGGACGTGTAAATGGAGCCTAATACTGAGACTAGCTGGCAGGGACGTGCACAAACCCTGCTACACTACTACCATGCTGTGGCCCGAGACAGGCTGGCTCTGCATATACCAGAATAATGGCTCACTAGCACCTGATGTCTCACCGATAATAATGTAACGCCATGCACTGGTTACATAGTTATTTGCGAGAAATTGTAACACCATAAACTGGTTAGAAATGAGCTACAAAGGGATGGACACAGAGACTTAAAACCTACTAACTGCCCCTTGACATGTTTCACCAGCTACACTGGCTTCATCGGGGGTTGGGCAGTATGCACACGGATGCGGATTCCTGGTTTGTGGACTGCAAAGCGGGTATGGTCATGTGCATGTAGCCTAATCTAGAGAGTGAGGAAACCGCCTTCTAGAGGAGCTTTTGCTTTTATACCATGCATCTTATTTAATCTCCCACTTAGTATTTCGGGATGGGTGCAGCACAGGGTAACTGCCGGGACCCCAGCAATCAGCTGTAATGTTATCAGGCATTCACACAAGTGCTCATGCAGTGAAAGGCCCTCTAGTCTCCCTTTATCTGTACAACCACCGGCTGTCCCAGGGTATTGCAGTCTGACTTCCCCATGCTACATGATTGAAGTGTACATGGCCTTGCCTCAGCAGGGCTCAGCATTACCTAGTAGATTTCCTTATTTCATATTGATTATATTACTTATTATTATGTATGTATTATGTATATTATTAATTATTATGTATGTTTTAGAAGCAAGATCCTACGACAGCCTGTGCCGAAGAATTGCCGAAGATGTGAATGCAGTTGTTGTTTCTATTGAGTAAGTTAAACCCATGACCTTCTGGTTTCATTCTTCAGGATAGAGCACCTTTAGGCCCCTTTCACACGGGCGAGTTTTCCGTGCGGGTGCAATGCGTGACCTGAACGCATAGCGCCCGCACTGAATCCTGACCCAATAATTTCAATGGGTCTGTGTACATGAGCGTTTTTTTTCACGCATCAGTTCTGCGTTGTGTGAAAAACGCCGCATGTTCTATATTCTGCGTTATTCTCACAGCCCTGGCCCTATAGAAGTGAATGGGGCTTCAGTGAAAAACGCATTATATCAGCAAGCAGGTGCGGATGCAATACGTTTTTCACTGATGGTTGCTAGGAGATGTTGATTTTCAGTTTTTTATCACGCGCAGAAAAAACTGAACACAATCGCAGACAAAACTGACTGAATTTGCTTACATAATGGTGCGAGTTTCACTGAACGCATCCTAAACGCATCCGGACCTAATCCGTCACGCTCGTGTGAAAGGAGCCTTAGGGCTGTTTCCCATGGACGAGTCCATTGCAGGATCCGTGTGTGAGCGTGATCCTCCGGTCTGGACTTGTAGGAGCACATGGCATTATCATGATTTATAATGCTGCATGCCTCTGCTTGAACTTATTTCTACGGGATCATACTGGCAGCTTTAGGTCACTATGGTTCAGTAAAGTCATGCAGAGGTACATATCATTATAAACCATGATAATGCCGTGCGCTCTTGCAAGTCCAGAGCGCAGGATCCCGCTCACACACGGATCCTGCAATGGACTCGTCCATAGAAAACAGCTTCTATAAAAATCATTGGGCAAATAAATGAATCCTGTTTGCATTTCTGCTCCCACACCTACTATTGAAATGTGCTTCGCCCTGCTAGATATCATCTCAAGTGTGAAATGAGGAAGGAAGAGCTGTAATATGAGCTTGATGTTTGTTTTCTTTAGATTTATCCAAAGGTCTTTATTTTTGTTGTAGATTAAGCTGGATTTAGATGTAGATTGTTCATTATTTGCACCCATGAGGGGCAGTTATCAAAGACTGGCATTTTACATGTTTTTTTTTAATCTCCAGCGCTAATGGAGGATGCGACTATAGCGCTGCTGTAGATTTATCCGTCTACATTTGCGCCTAAAAACAGGTGCAAATGAAGATAAATGCGGCTGACCAGCTAGCCACCCTACCCACTCCCTAGCATTGACACCCTCATTTTTAGAAAGTCATGAGTGCAGCGCAGAAACACAAAATTTGTCACTAGGATCGTTCAAAAAGTTGCAAACACGCAGTTTGTGACTTTTTCCACCACTTATCTGCCGCAGGGAGATGATAACCCTCCCCCATAGTCCTCAATCTGTGGCGCTCAAGTACTTAAATGGGCTAAGCAAGAGTTTAAACTGCCCCCCCATATGCCAGGCCCCCCGCACTGAATATACTTACCTGGCTCCCCGCTCCCTGCACCCCTCCTGGTCCCCGCACCGCCGCTTCTTCCCGTGGGGCAGCCAATGGCAGATGGGGACGAGCCTCCCTACCCTAGCACCACAGATTGAGGACTATGGGGGAGAGTTATCATCTCCCTGCGGCAGATAAGTGGTGGAAAAAGTCACAAACTGCGTGTTTGCAACTTTTTGAACGACCCTAGTGACAAGTTTTGTATTTCTGCGGGGAGAAGCTGCAGCGGAGGTGCAGGGACCAGGAGCGGCGCAGGGAGCCAGGTAAGTATATTCAGTGTGGGGAGCCCAGCATATGGGGGTACAGTTTATACTCTCGGATAACCCCTTTAAAACACATTGGGGAGATTTATCAATCTGGTGCAAAGGAAAACTGGTTTAGCCCATAGCTAGTAGTGTTGAACAAACTTCTGTTTTCTAGTTCAGTGTACAAGGTTCAGATTTGGGTTATCTAAGAATTCTGTTATGGATTCCGCTACCACCGACCATAAGTTTTATAGATAACCCGAACCTTGTACATCGAACTTGAAAACACAAGTTCGCTCACCTCTAATAGCTACTAGGGATGAGCAAATCGACTTTGGATGAAACATCTGAAGTCGATTCGCATAATAGTTTGTTTGAATACTGTACGCAGCGAGCGCTCTCTACAGTATTAGAATGTATTGGCTCTGATGAGCCGAAGTTATTACTTCTCTCAAGACTTCGCATAATAACTTTGTAAATCAGTTTCCACTGTAAAAAAACATTTCCTGAACTCGGGTTCGGTTCCCAGGTTCCACTTTTAGGTGACTTCTGCCGCCCTTCATACAGTAAGATCAGGATATCATAGAGTGGGAGCAGCTGAGCTGTTTGATTTTGATATATTGATTTTTATGATACAGAGCAGGATTTCCAAATAGATAGAAGAGTAAATCCTGACAGGACTCCTAGTGAGAGTCATGATTACCCCACCCACACACAGGATGATTGAAAGGTTTTCCTGCATCAGTCTGTGTACACAGAAGGCTGTCAGTTACCTTGTGTGAGTGAGATATTTAGGACTCTCACTGTCTCCTAGGAGTCCAGGATTTACTCTGCTGTTTATTAGGAAAAAACGCTCCAAATCATAGGAACAGCAGAGTAAATCCTGACAGGACTCCTAGGAGGGACAATGAGAGTCCTTTAATATCTCGCTCACACACAGTGATTAACAGCCTTCTGTGTATACACCCTCATACAGGGAATCTGACAATCATCCTGTGTGGGTAGCATAATCTGGACTCTCATGGTGTCAGGAGTCATGTCCTAAGAAATTCTTCTCCATCTGTTTATATCACAGAGCTAAGCAGGAAAAATCACCTCAAAGGTTCCCTTTAAAACAGCTGCGTTTTTCTAAGAATGTACAATTTCTTTAACAGTACAGGTAATAACATGAGTAGGGTATTGGTCATCTCTCGTGGGCCTTCTTACACAATTTTTCCCACATTCTGACCCAAACTTAACAATAAGGCCCCTTTCACACGGGCGAGTTTTCCGCGCGAGTGCAATGCGTGAGGAGGACGCATTGCACCCGCACTGAATCCGGACCCATTCATTTCTATGGGGCTGTGCACATGAGCGGTGATTTTCGCGCATCACTTCTGCGTTGCGTGAAAATCGCAGCATGTTCTATATTGTGCGTTTTTCACGCAACGCAGGCCCCATAGAAGTGAATGGGGCTGCAGGAAAATCGCAAGCATCCGCAAGCAAGTGCGGATGCGTTGCGATTTTCCCGCATTGTTGTATAGCAACGGGACCCAATCTCTATTATCTTCCCTTATAACATGGTTATAAGGGGAAATAATAGCATTCTTAATAAAGAATGCATAGTAAAATGAAGATGAAGGGGTTAAAAATAATAAAAGTTAACTTACCTTAGCCACTTGATCGCGTAGTCGCGATCTCTCCTCTCTTTCCCTGCATCTTCTAAGATCTAAAGGACCTGTGATGACGTCACATCACATGGTCCAATCACATGGTCCATCACCATGGTAAGATGGACCATGTGATTGAACCATGTGATGTGACGTCATCACAGGTCCTGTAGATCTTAGATGCTGCAGGGAAAGAGAGGAGAGATCGCGACTACGCGTGGCTAAGGTGAGTTAACTTTTATTATTTTTAACCCCCTCCACTTCATTTAACAATGCATTCTTTATTAAGAATGCTATTATTTCCCCTTATAACCATGTTATAAGGGAAAATAATCAATTCTCCAGAAGACCCGACACCAGACTTCAGTGGTGAAGTCCGGCTTTAGGTTGGGTACCAAACATGGCGTTTTTTCTCACGCACGTGCAAAACGCGTTACAAACGTTTGCTCCCGCGCGGAGAAAACGCGCATATTCCCGCAACGCACCCGCCTCTTATCCGGGCGTCAAACATGACGCCCGTGTGAAAGAGGCCTAAAACACTGAGACCAGTTCGGATTTTAATGGCCACAGCAGCCATTTATTAATAAAAACATAACATAAATAACATAACTACAATTGTTTATTTCCTGACGTGGGAGGTCCTCGAAGCCCCAAAACTTCGTAATCACGATTCCCCAAACTGGCCCATCCATCTTGCCTCCAGCCATAAAACACCAGCTCGGAGACCAACTGACGGACGCCTTTTACACAAGCCAACTGTCCAACCATGGGAGTCCAGCCCCACCATTGAGGCCCTCCCATTTTCCTGAAGTATCCATACCACCAACTTCGAGGACCGACTGCCGCGACAAAAGACAAACACAAGAAACACAAAACCAACACCCCCCCCACTTGACTCAAAAAACCTAACTCCCCCCACCCCCCCCGATACACAGACACATCAATTGACCCTTGTTCCATAAGGGAGGGAGGGTGGGAGCTTGGTCCTTAAGATTTATCTCTAAAATGGCGCTGGTTGCCTCCCCTTCTTATAGCCTACTCTGTAAGCCCACCCCTTCTTACTCTCCACCCCCCATATTTCAAAACCTGTAACCCTCACACTGCCGACCCCCTCCATCCAAACCCTATCATGTCGGCCTCCCCTAAACTGTCCCAGTACGGCCTCACTTAACTGCTGCATGTTACTGGGCTGTATAGCAGTATGTGCCAAAATTACAAAATGTCTCTGACATAACTTCCTGCTATAAAGCCTTTGGCTAAAACTGCACCTCACAGACTTCCTTCTATCCACCCAGTTCATGCACTCTTTACATAATATTGAGTGCACTTTGCTTCATTTTAGGTCCTTTCTCTTACATTTGGATCTACACATTAGATCTGAAAGTAGGAGATTTGCGTGAAAGGTAGCAGGGTGTTCTCAGTTTTACCATTGTTATGTGTGGAGTGGGGGTAAGATGAACAGGAAGTTTGTGTGATGTACCCTCAGTCAATAGCTGCTGAACAGGAAATGAGGTGTTATTTTGCTAGCTTCTTCAGTACTGCCCTGGAAGAGAGTATGCAAATGAGCTTTTAGCAAGCTCTGCTTCTGATGCCAACAGATGTAAAGCAGCTATCCTATTAGTCAATTTTCAACCTTTTAAACAAGCCTTCAGACTTGGACAATAAATAAGCCAGCACCTCATCAGCAGGGTGATTGCTCCTCATCAGTGCAGAGCAGAAAGTACTGTGTGAGAGGCCTAGGTCGGGATTCGGGGGATATAGTAAGTACAGTCATAACTCAACTGTCATGTTCCTACGAGGGTCCTGCCAACACCTAGAACATTTCTAAGGCAAACACCACAATTCAAGCAATAAGACCACATAGCAAGGACCAAAATTAATTCTTTATTTACAGAGATACAGATATGGGAGGAAACTGGACCAGCAGGTAAGGGACCAGTGGCAGGTAATACCACTGGACCAAGTGCAATGATTTGACTTGGGGCCAAACCCAAAAGGCAGAGACTCAGCGAGCCCCATTCTTCACTGAGCCCCTGATACTGTAGCCGAACTTAGCTGAGGACCCACTGGTCACACCTCCAGGATGGTCCCGGTGCACTTGGCCACTTACCTGCAGAGACTGATGGCGCAAGAACCAATGGTCCACACAGACATGAGAAGGACTGAAACCCAGGCACACAAACTGGAACTCAAACGACCACACAGAACACAGTTCAGACAAGACATAACGGGAACCAGAACACAAGTAGATGTCTTAACCCCATGCAGAAAGGATGCATGGAGGTCACAGGCAGAGCTGCACAGACAAGCAGATGCCTGGACCCCATGAGGAAGGGATGCATGGCGGTCACAGGAAAAGCGGCACACATAGACTAGATCAGTGTTTCCCAACCAGTGTGCCTCCAGCTGTTGCAAAACTACAACTCCCAGCATGCCCGGACAGCCTTTTGCTGTGCGGGCATGCTGGGAGTTTTAGTTTTGCAACAGCTGGAGGCACACTGGTTGGGAAACACTGGACTAGATGTCCTCCCTCCGGAGAACCCAGGAGAGCTCTCACTGAAGGCATAGACACGGACTAGCAGATGCCTGTTCCCCATGCAGAATTAGTCCATGGGCGAACAGACAACTGCACCACAAGACACAAAACCAGAAAAAGTGACCTCAATGCCTCACTAGGTGACCACATAAATAGGGCACATGGAATATCCCCAGGTCAGGTGCATAGCTCCTGCACCCAGCAAGCTGGAGACAGACTGACCCCTCAAACCCACAGCTCACAGGTATATAAAGAGCAGGATAATGAGATCATCTGACACCTAGCAGACATATGCAGACCATTAACCCCTCCAGAACTGAGACAACAGGGAGGGAAAGTTCACACTCAGGCTGCTGCAACTACGCGTAGGTCATGGCAACCAGGAATCCACCGTAGCCAGTACGCAAGAGCTACAAACTTGAGCAACACGGCAAATGTGAACCACACTGACATTCGCATTAGGTAATTTTAACATCATGTGTTAAGGATTAAAACTCCTGTAATTGTATTTGTGATGGCATGAGGCAAATGACAAAACAATTTGCTTGGCTAATCCTCTTATTAAAACAATTGATGTTCGCTGAAATGTGTCCGGAAGGCACTAACATGGGATTATACATAATTTTGGGTTCTGAAACGTCATCAACACTGAAGGTAGAAAATTGTTTTCACACTATATTGAATACGTTTTCAATATCTGACATGACAGGCTATTCTTAAAAAGGTTGTCTAGTGAATAAAAATTTAAACCAACTCACAATGGGGTACAAAAATAATAATTTAAAAATAAAATTTTCCTCAATGATTTGCGACTGCCCCTGTTTCGGACATCCCCAGGTCCCTGCTGCTGTATACTTCCTAGACTCTTTTAACATACGGAAAATACCTACTCAGCTAATCAGTGGCAGAGGCTAAGGTCAGGGGTGACCGAGTGGCATTTTCTGTGTCAGCAAGGGGCCACAAGCAGTGTCAGAGCGGGGGAGGCAGGGGATCGGTGAGGGAAGTATACTTTTTCATTATTATTATTTTTGTATCTCATTGTGAGCTGGCTTAAAGGGAACCTGTCACTGGGATTTTGTGTACAGAGCTGAAGACATGGGTTGCTTGCTAGATGGTCGCTAGCACATCCGCAATACCCAGTCCCCATAGCTCTGTGTGCTTTTATTGTGTAAAAAAAACGATTTGATACATATACAAATGAACCTGAGATGAGTCCTGCCCCTGAGATGAGTCCAGCTTGAAGGAGCCCAGCACCGCCCCGCATCCTCAGTATCTCCTCCTTGCTCCCCGACGTCAGGAGGCCAGATCGCCGTAATCTCGGACATGCGCAGTTTGTTCCCTGAGGCTGATGCCAGCACAGGGAAGAAACACTGCGCACGCTCTAGCTCGCGCATCGCGCATTTTGGCACGATTTTAGCACACATTATTGCCTCCTAAGACACGCTCCTTCAATCGAGCCATCTGCCAATAAGTTTCTTCCCTTTGTCTGGACAGGTGAGAATAGTGTTGAAAACACTTCATAATAGTGCAAGGCATGTACGCCAGTTTTTGCTACAAATTGCTTCAGAATTCTAGCGCATTTTGATTGGTAAATTGAGATTTAAAGGGGTTATCAGGAATACAATGATAAGTGTTCTGCTTTACTTATGGCCTATACTTCTGTCTGTTTTATTTGTAGGTACAGGCTGGTACCAAATGTTCATTTTCCAGAGCAAATAAATGATGTGTATGCAGCCGCCAAATACTTTATGCAACCAGAGGTTCTTGCTAAGTATTCCGTTGATCCAGAAAGGATTGCAATTTCTGGAGACAGTGCTGGAGGAAACCTAGCAGCTGCGGTGTGTCAACAGGTAACACATGCATTCTTAGGTAGCTTCCCTAATTGCATACTTGTTAAAGGGGTTGTCTGGGAATTCAATAGCACTGACCCATCCTTGAAAGTATATAGAAAGATGTTGAGGACAGCAGGTTTTCCATAAAAATAGTCTTTTTATTCTGCAAACACCATATAGCATACTTGCAATATCTGGGCTCTCGTGTATGGACTTTGTCAAGCAATGAAGCATAGGTAACTCATGTAATATACACATACAATAAGAACACATGATGTCATAAGAATTAAAATTTTCAGAATGCAAACATCTGTGATGGATCTAAGGTTGTTCCGGGTATCGAAGTTTCGATACCCAATCGATACTTTTCTCTGGTATCCAGCTCGATACCAGGATTAGTATTTTATCGATACTGGGCTGCGCTACTGCACAGCCCAGTATCGGAGAACGTGGCTGCGCTGCTCTCAGCGCGGCCATGTTCTCCTCAGCAGCACAGGGAGAAGGAGGCAGTCTCTCCCTCCCCCGTGCTGCCGCTGCAACCAATAGCGGGAGAGGGGGCTGCACCTGAGGGGTTAATTGCCGCAGATCGCAGCGCTCTGTCGCAGGCAGGTGCCGGCAGCATGTGTCTTCTACCTGCATTTATATATGAAACGTTACTAGGCATTGGTGGCCAGTGCTCCGCCCCCCCCCCCTCCCCAGTATTAAAACATTGGTGGCCAGTGTGGCCCCCCCTGTCCCCAGTATTAAAACATTAGTGGGCAGTGTGCCCCCTGTCCTCAGTATTAAAATACATTATTGGTGGCCAGTGCGCCCCCCCCCATCCCCTCCTTCCTCCCTCCCCCCAGTAATAAAAGCATTGGTGGCAGTGGCCACAGGGTCCCCTCACCTCCTCCTCATTGGTGGCAGTGATCGGAGCCCCAGCAGTGTAATGCTGGGGCTCCGATCGGTTACCATGGCAACCAGGACGCTACTGAAGTCCTGGCTGCCATAGTCTGCTCCCTGCTGCTGTGTGTACTGTGCACAGGGCAGCAGGGAGAGTGTGAGGTCCTATTCACCCTGATAGAGCTGTATCAGGGTAAATAGGATGAAAATGATCCCAGGTTCTAGCCCCTAAGTTAATAAATAAACTGTAACAGAAAAAAAAATGTTAAAGTACACCAAAATATTAAGTATAAATCACCCCCTTTCCCAATTTTACATATAAAATATATTAACAATAAATAAATAAAATATTACATATCGCCGCATCTCAAAAGTCCAAACTATTAAAAAATCCACTTTTATGCGGTGAACGCCGTAAAAGAAAGAGAAATAAAAGAAAAAATGCACGATTCGCCATTTCTTTTAGTCGCCTTGTCCCCACAAAAAAGTAGGATAGGACTGTTGTATTATGAGCCAGCGGTTCCATAGAATGTGGAATGCACGCGGATTTTTTGGGCGTTTTTATTTTTTTCGCGTGGTATCGAATGGTATCGAGTACCGCAATACTTTTTTATGGTATCGATACCAAATCAAAATTATGATACCGAAACAACTCTAGATGAATCCACTCCCATCATCCTCCTTGACTTTCCAAAGCCGAATTTACACGGAGCAATTGTCGGGCTGATTATCGGGAACAAACATTAGTACAAACGCTTGTTCCAGATTATTGACTCGTGTAAAGATGCCGCAGATCACCTTATGAATGAGCGAAACGCACGACAAGTCATGGTTATGAGACATGTTCTATTTTTTGGCGTAACGGACATATGGACACGGAATGCACACAGTCATTTCGTTTTTTTCCAGCCCCATTGAAGTGAATGGTTCGGAAGAGGCTCATTTGCATATAGTAAAACACCATTTTTCTCAGCAGTGCGGGCACATATGAACATAGGTCCAACACAGATGCCTTCAGCTGCCAAGTGCACATGTAACAGGTTAGGCCGGATTCACTGTTTATTTTTCCGTTCTTTTGAACTGCAGGACTTTTTTTTCCATCTAAAATAACGGAAATGTCTAAACGGATGCCAAATGTGCATAACTGAGCATAATGGATGCCTAAAATACACAATCCGTTATTTTCTTTCTTTTTACGGATCAGCAAAACTGAAAAATAAACTGTGATCGAAACCCAGCCTAAGCCAGTTTCATAAGTACAAATCTGCTGAGAGATGCCCTTTAAGTCTTTCTGCAGGAAAAGAAACATGGAGGGAGATTTTTCACCTGCGTTGCACCAGAAAAGTGGTTTAACAAGTCGCAAGCTGTTTGCGGCTTTTTAAATGCGTCTTTTTAAAAAAGTCACAAGTGCCTCTTTTTCCACCAAGGAGGCGCAGTGGTCAAGCGTAATGCAGCTCCGTGCCACTCAGTAGGAAGTATGGAAATAGCTAAAGTATATATGTACTTTTGCCATATTTCTGTCCCATCATGGATAATTTTGGTGGACGTTCACAAATATTTGCACTTTTTTGCTGAAAGAAAGCACAGACACCCGAGTAACAGATTTTTGACTGATGTTCATCCCACCCTTGGCCACTAAGTGGCGCTGTTGGCTTAGCACTCGGTTCTCATGGAAATGTGCCTTTTTACACGAGCGTCCAGGATGATTCTAAAATAGCGACAAACAAAATCCTTATGATATGGACCAAGTCTCTGCGGGGCTTAAGGGGCTCTCCTATTTGGACATTTATGGCACATTGATTCCTCTGGGAGCAAGGGAATGGAGAAAGCCGACTTGCAGAGTCCTCACCATTTGTGGTAGAGACCCTTTCTTGAGATAGGAGTGGGACCCACACCAATTGGACATATAGGGCATATCTCAATAATTGTGCCATAAATGGCCAGATGTGAAAACCCCTTTAAGAAAAATATTTGTAGTAATTTTTGAATAATTGTAGTTGAGGATGCTTTTCATCAATTCCGAATGCATATGCACATAAACCACTTGAACCTGATTTAGACTTGAGTGTAATTATGTTATTTTTAATAAATATCTTATTATGCAGTATATGTATTAAAGTTTCTGGGTTAACTTGTTTTTCTGTTTCAGAGTACAATGGGGGAGATTTATCAAACTGGTATAACGTAGAACTGGCTTAGTTGCCCATAGCAACCAGTCAGTTTCCACCTTTCATTTTTCAATGGAGCTGTGAAAAATAAAAAGGTGGAATCTGATTGGTTGCTGTGGGCAACTAAGCCAGTTCTACTTTACACCAGTTTGATAAATCCCCCCCCAATGTCTAAAATATCTTTCACACAGGACCTGAAATCTTTCTTGATATGTCTGATTTAGTAAAAACATTTCTTGGGCTTCTTTTGGCAATCAGCATTGTGATATTGCTCTGTTATTCCTCTTGTAAATGAATTGACAATGAGCATCACTATTGCCCTTGACAACAGGGTCTGATGCCGTCTATGCTGATTAGACCATGTCAGACTGTGTAGGGCAGGGGTACATAACCTGCAGCCCCGTGGTCACATGAAGCCTACCGTGCCATTCTGTATGGGGCCCCAACCATAAGGCTGTAAGGGAGTGTACTGTACGTTTAAAAGGAATATGTCATCAGAAAATAACCTACAATATCTCACAAAAGTGAGTACACCCCTCACATTTGTATAAATATTTTATTATGTCTTTTTATGGGACGACACTGAAGATCTGACACTTTGATACAATGTAAAGCAGTCAGTGTACAGCCTGTATAACAGAGTAAATTTGTCATGCCCTCAAAATAACTCAACACACAGCCATTAATGTCTAGCAACAAAAGTGAGTACACCCCTGAGTGAAAATGGCCAAATTGTGCCCAATTACCCATTTTCCATCCCTGGTGTCATGTGACTCATTAGTGTTGCACGGTTTCAGGTGTGAATGGGGAGCAGGTGTGTTAGATTTGGTGTTATCGCTCTCACACTGGTTACTGGAAGTTCAACATGGCTCCCCATGGCAAAGAACTCTCTGAGGATCGGAAAAAAGAATTGTTGCTCTACATAAAGATGGCCTTAATATAAGTGTATGTAGGGCGGCACACTCCTCAAGAGGGGACACGGAAAAGATGTAAACTTATTTATTGATCTGTTAAAAGTATGCACTTCAAATAAAATACAAAACCAATACCTAAAATAAATAAAATCAACCACGATTGGATAGTGTCTAGTGGAAAACTTGCATGGGATCCAGTATGGATATTCACAATAAATAATCCACTAGTTCTAAATTATTTAAAGGACAAAGTAATACATTGTGAAATCCATGATGGATAATCAAACTGCAGAAATGATAGATAATGAATATTTACGCTGAGTCCAAGTGGAATTATTGACACATACAATGTACATAGGACAGGGTTTGTGAAACTGCAGTGTGAACTCACTAAGGCAGTGTATTATCAATATAAATGTCCCCTGTGTACAAAGTAACAGTGAATGCCGCCTTCGGCGTACTAATTGTTGGTGCACATGTTACATGGATTTGTCCCCTATCTGCAAAAATCCAATATTTGAGGGATATGTAGCAATAAGTAGCAATGTCTTCTTCAGCGCTGGCTAAAACGTGACACAGTATTTGTATTCTTGTGTTGTGCAATCACAATATTATGTCCGTTTGGCCATGTCCCATAGACCGGTAAAAACTATGAGTATATCAGGTGCAAATCTCCGGTCTGATTATTGGCACGTTCTGTGTTAGTGCCTTAGCGCATTGGAATAGTCCGGTTATTATAGACTTGTCCGGTTATTATAGACTTTCTGCCCCTTACCTTCCTTCTTCTGTAGTACCTTGAATCGCTGCTGAACCTCCGGTTTCACCCGCGGCGTCACGCGTGGTGTTCGGGTCTGTAGCGCGGCGTCCCACGTGACCCAGGGAGGAAGCAGTCGGGGCTGTCAGTGTCTTTGCACCAGCGCGGTCCTGGGTCCTAGTGCTAGGCAATGATGCGCTCTGTGTCCTGGCACTTGGTGTTTTTTTCTCCTGCGATATAGTAATCTTCAAGTGTAACTGTGCTTCTCCAAACTTATGGATCCCTCTACAGTTGAGCCCAAACGCGTTTCGGGGGTAACCCCTTCCTCAGTGGTCCTGGCTCGCAGCCTCCCACAATCCCATCTTCCGGCGTGCATTGCGTGATCCCGCGAGACCCAGCGCGAGATCACAGCAAGAAAGCAGTGCCGGGCCCAAATGGGTGAAGGCGGGGCTGAGGATGGTGGGGCGGCGTAACTGCTCACAGAGGCCGGGGCCCGACTTGCGGCGGGGCTGAGGGCACACCAAATTTACTCTGTAATACAAGCTGTATACTGACTGCTTTACATTGTATCAAAGCGTCATAACTTCAGTGTTGTCCCATGAAAAGATAGAATAAAATATTTACAATGTGAGGGGTGCACTCCCTTTTGTGAGATACTGTGTATTGTGTAAGTCATGTTTTATGTAAAACATATTTTTAAAGAATTTTTAATGATGTTATTGTTAATTTTCCCTGTCAATATCTATATAACCATAAAATCTTGCAGTAATCGCACTGGCCACTAAGCCTAATAATAGTCACCACTTCTTTGTCTGTACATGCAGTTATCTGCTTATCATTACAGGCAGGATAAGGGCTTATGCACACAAACATATTTTTTTTCTGTTTCCTTTCCATTGTTTTTTTTTTCCGGCCCATATGCGGAACCATTTACTTCAATGGGACCACAAAAAAATGGAAATTACTCTGTGTCCGTATATCCCCATGGCCTTTCCGTATAACAATAGCATGTGTCCTATTATTGTCTGTATTACGGACAAGGACAGGACTGTTCTATTAGGGGCCGGGCCTTCTGTTCCACAAAATGCAGAATGCACTCAGGCGGTATCTGTGTTTTGCGGATCCGTAATTTCCTTATCAGCTCCCTCCTTACCTCTGCACATGTCTCCTCTAGACTATTGTGTTTATGACCCATGGTGGCTGCTATAAAGCATATCTCTAAGGCCTCATGCACACGACCGTTGTTTGATTCCGTGTCCGTTGCTCCGTTTTTCGTGATTTTCTGCGGACCCATTGTTTTTCAATGGGTCCGTGGAAAACTCGGCAAATGCACCGTTTGTCCTCCGCGTCCGTGATCCGTGATTCCAGTCCATCAAAAAAATATAACCTGTCCTATTCTTGTCCGTGAAAAACGGTTCACGGACCCATTCAAGTCAATGGGACCGTGAAAAAATGCGGATGGCCATCCGTGCGTCATCTGCGTTCCGCGTCTGTTTTTTTTTGCAGATCCCTTGGCAGGCACTTGGCAAAAATTGTCAGCCTGTCTTTTGGTAAAATCTTTTGGGTCATGTCCGCTAAAAAAAACAGAAGACACACGGAAACACGTCGGAAAGCAAAAACGGACACGGATCACTGAACAACGGAACCCCTTCTTGCGGACAGTATAAAAAAAACGGTTGTGTGCATGAGGCCTAACGCTGGGTTCACACCTGAGCGTTTCTGAGACGCGCGTTTTTGTCGCGCGTATTACAGCGCGTTTTTGCAAATAGGAAACGCACGTCATACACGCGTTCGTGACTCTGGAGACCAATTTAAAAAGGCATATCTACACTTTAACGCGTGTTAAATGCGCATTTTACGCGCGTTCCCATTGAAGTCTATGGGTGCAAACGCGCGACAAAACGCCCCAAAGAAGCTAAAGAACTTCTTTGAGCGTAGGGCGTTTTACAGCGCGTTCAAACGCGCTGTAAAACGCTCAGGTAAGAACCATGCCCATAGGAAAACATGAGTTTTCTCCTGTTGAGCGTTTTACAGCGCGTTCGAACGCTTTGTAAAACGCGCAAGTGTGAACTGAGGGTTAGTCTAATTTTACACTAGCATCCGCGAGATCCAGCAGGATGTTCTGGTAGGGAACAGCCTACTGGGTCTCACTGGATCCGGCATTGCTGGAAACCACATGATTACAATCTGGTTCCATTAACTATAATGGGCACCAGCAGAGATCCTGACAATTCTCTCATATTTGCTAGATCAATATAGTGGGGCGGCAATCGTAGTTCCTGGCAATCGTAGGAACGCGCTGTAAAACGCGCAAGTGTGAACTGAGGGTAAAGGCAGAGGGAGCCACATCCTTCTGCCTTACCGCACAGGTGCCGCGATTATTGTTGATCACGGCACCTGAGGGGTTAAATGACGGGGTTCGCCATTCCTCATCATTGCAGCCGGGTGCCTGCTGTTTAATACAACTGGCACTTGCCGCATGTAAAGCAGGCTCACAGCAGCAGCCCGCTCCATACAGTTCCTCAACCACTGTAATGTACCAGTACGTCTCGGTGGTTGAGGGGGTTAAAGGAAATGTGTCACCATTGTTTTTTTTTCTGCCAGTTAAAACCAAATAGCAGCACCTATCCTTTTTTTCTAATCTGTTTTTATTTTTTCATTTTTTTTTTTTATTCCATTTTCTAAACTTGATTATGGGGGCGGCCATCTTGCCTCAGCTGTTCCTAACATCATTTAGAAAGTATTACGAAAATTGCTTTACGGCAGCTCTATGATCCATATAGACATAATGGTCTGGAAGGGACCTCATTGACTTACATGGGGGAGTTTTCTGGGCATGCTCTGTGACCTGTTCAGAGGTCATTATAGAAGGAAAGAACAGATAAGCTCTGACAATCGCCTACTGTGAATCCTGTCTTATCTATCCACAGAGGTAATATTATTACAGGCAGGCTTAGAATGACAGATAAGCAGGTAACTGCAGTAAAGTCATCTGTAAAGACCAAGAAGTAGCGCCTATTATTAAGCTTAGTGGCCAGTGCAAAAACTGCAATATTTTATGGTGTTTTTCTAAATGTAAATATTGACATGGAAAAAGATAAATAACATCATCAAAAATTCTTTAAATTAATGTTAAGCATAAAAACCTGGTTTAAACAATCAGTCATTTTCTGATGAGATGTTCCCTTTAAGTGAGGTCCAGGCTATCAATACCACATGATACTTATGTTATTCTTCCTTTTCTGTTTGTTTTTCATATAGCTTACACAAGACAAGAAGGTAACAACAAAATTGAAACTACAAGCTTTGATTTATCCTGTACTCCAGATGTTAGATTTCAACACACCCTCCTACCAGCAAAATATGAACATGCCAATACTTTCTCGTTTTGTCATGATAAAGTTCTGGCTAGACTACTTAAATGGGAGCCATTCCTTTGCCCATGCCATCATGGTTAATAATCACACGTCTTTAGACGTTAGTGAAGCAGTTGCACTTCGACAGCTTTTGAAGTGGGATGCATTGTTGCCTTCGTCCTTCAAAAAGAACTACAAGCCTCTGATCCAAAATACAGGTAACCCCCGTATTGTTAAGGAGGTACCTGCTTTATTTGACACCCGGGCATCTCCATTGATTGCACAGAAGGAGACCCTTCAGAAGCTTCCAAAGACCTATATCTTAACCTGTGAACATGATGTCTTGAGGGATGACGGAACCCTGTATGCAAAGCGACTGGAGGAAGCAGGTGTTGACGTCACTCATGACCATTATGAAGATGGCTTTCACGGCTGCATGATCTTTGCTACTTGGCCAACCTATTTTACAGCCGGTGCCAGGACAAGAGATGGCTATGTCAATTGGCTTAAAGAGAACCTTTAATTGAAATTCAAATCAGATTTACAGAGACTACTAAACCAGGTCAGAAAAAAATGTAAGATTTTATAAAGCTTTCCTTACAGTTCTGAAGTACTTTCCTCCTACAACTAAAGGGTAGAATGCTTCTCTGTATTTAAAGTACCATATATACTTCAATTTATTACAGCAGAACTGGAATTTTACTATAACAGCTTTAGTCACCACCGTTTACTAGTTAATCTTGATAATATGTTTTATGTTGGCCTTAGGCCTCATTCACAATGGCATGTGTTGACTATGTACTGCCCATATTGAGTAGTTGCGTGCTATGGAGGTGATTACAGGTCTGGTCTTCCCACACATACATTGTAATACACTGTGTTATATGGCATGCAGTATAGCGCCCATATTCCCCTATAGAAGCTCTGTTTCCTCATCATCTTGGAGGGAACATGGTGCATTATACAGCATGCCTATAAAGCTGAAATATGCACAGTTCCATATCCCACCATTTGGTTTTGTGAACCAAAATTTAAACAAAAGTGTTAATGAGTCCTTAAGGTGGTCATGTCTGTAAGGCCTCATGCACACAAACGTATTTTCTTTCCGTGTCCATAACGTTTTTTTTGCGGACCATATGCGGAACCATTCATTTAAATGGGTCCGCAAAAAAACGGAAGGTACTCCGTGTGCATTCTGTTTCCGTATGTCCGTTTTTCCGTTACGCAAAAAAACAGAGCATGTCCTATTTTTTTCTAGTTTGCGGACAAGGATAGGCATTATTACAATGGATCCGCAAAAAAAAGGATGCCATACGGAACGTCATCTGTTTTTTTGTGGACCGCAATACGGTCGTGTGCATGAGGCCTAAGAGTAAACCACCGATTTTGGTGGGACCAGACCATCTTCAACATCCGCCTGTTCAAGGGGGGTTCTGGTTGTCAGTCATTTGTACGGATTTCACTTTTTCAATGTAAGGGTGAAATGTGCAGGAAAATTTCCACCAAATATTTGTGCAGAATTCCTGCAAGATGGCCTACACCCGTGTGCAGGTAGCCTCAGGGTGCTTTCAAGATCACTTCCATTCATCTGAATTAGGCTACATGCACACGACCGTTGGTGTTTTGCGGTCCGCAAATCGCGGATCCGCAAAAACACGAGGCTAGTTCAGCGTTCCGTTCCGCATTTTGCGGAACGGAACGCGCCCATTATAGAAATGCCTATTCTTGTCCGCAAAACGGACAAGAATAGGACATGCTATATTTTTTTTTGCGGGGGCACGGAACGGAGCAACGGATGCGGACAGCACACGGAGTGCTGTCCGCATCTTTTGCGGCCCCATTGAAATGAATGGGTCCGCGGCCGAGCCGCGAAATATGCGGCTCGGACGCGGACCCGAACAACGGCTGTGTGCATGAGGCCTTAATCTGAATTTGAGTTGTTTTGTCTGCAAGCACATGGATTTCTGAGAGTACCGTTCAGATGAATGGAACTGATTTTCAGTTACAGAAATTTTCCACGTGTGGAGACTAGATTTGAGCAAAGGAATCCAAAGTGGGATTTGGTACTGGCTGGTATCTCGGTACCCAAGCCCACTTCGGATTCCGTTTTTAAAATGTTTTTAAAGACGCACATAGGAATACCATAGTAATTCACCGAAGTCTTGGTCCATTTTGGGCAATACAAAAACATTTTAATGCTGTATGGAAACATCATTAAAAACATAAGTTTTTCAACTAATTGACTTCGGATCTATAATCCGAAGCTCAATTCGCTCAAGCCTAGTGGAGACACCCTTAGGCTAACTGCACACATTGTAGATTTTTATGTAGAAAATCCAGGCTAAGGCCCCTTTCACAGGAACGTGTCCGGATTAGGTCCGGATGCGTTGCGGATGCGTTCAGTGAAAACTGTGCGATTTCACAGGCAAAGCCATTCAGTTTTGCCTGCGATTGCATTCAGTTGTTCAGTTATTTCGGCACGGGTGCAAGACGTTTTGATGTGTTTTTCACGCGCGTGATAAAAAACTGAAGGTTTACAAACACCATCTCCTAGCAACCATCAGTGAAAAACGCATCGCACCCGCAGTTGCTTGCGGGTGCAATGCATTTTTCACGCAGCCCCATTCACTTCTATGGGACTAGGGCTGCGTGAAAAACAGAATATAGAACATGCTGCTATTTTCACGCAACGCAGAAGTGATGCGTGAAAAAAAACGCTCATGTACACATCACGCATTGCACCCGTGCGGAAAACTCGCTCGTGTGAAAGGGGCCTAAAACCGCATAAAAACTGCACATAAATCCACATTATCACCGTTTTGTTTCAGGTTTTCTGTTAACAACCCCATTGAAGTCTATGGGGAAAACCACTATATATATACTATATAGGGGCAGAATCACACAAATAAGTGACGTAGCTGTGAATTTTTAAATCTGCATAGAAAGTATATAATTTACATGAAATTTGTCTAATCTCATTCAATTTGCTGGTACTGTATTACGCAGGTTTTTTTTCCATGAATAATCTGCAAGGTGTGCAGGAAACCTTAGGCCCACTAGCATAGCACCCGCACATAGCAACGCATATCACCCGCACTGAATCCTGACCCATTCTTTTCAATGGGTCTGTGTACATGAGCGTTGTTTTTTTTTTTTAACGCATTATTTCTGCATTGCGTGAAAATCGCAGCATGTTCTATATTCTGCGCTTTTCACACAGCCCTGGCCCCATAGAAGTGAATGGGGATTCAGTGAAAACGGATTGCACCCACGCGGAAAAAAACTGAACAACTGGACGCAATCGCAGACAAAACTGACTGAATTCTCTTGCAAAATGGTGCGAGTTTCACAGAACGCACGCTGAACACATCCTGAGCCAATCCGTATGGATTGGCCTAAGGGCAGTAGAAGGGATAACACATGATTTATTATGATATATTTTTTTACTGTCTAAGGGCTTGTGCACACGAACATGTGCGGCCCGTGCCCGTATTGCAGCCCTTTCGTTGGAATGGGTCTGCAAAATATGGAGCGGAAGCCTCCGTGGGGTTTCACTCCGTGCCTCCGCACTGCAAAAAAGTAGAACATGTTCTATATTTTAGTGATTCAGACTGAATCTTGTAGATTGCAGACCCATTCCAGTGAATGGGTCCGCATAGGCACACGGCTGGTTTCCGTGCATTGCGGGCTGCTATTTGCGTTCCGCAGTATGGGATGCACACGTTCATGCATGAACCCTAAGTGAGTTTTAGTCCAACACATGGCAGTTGAACTGTACTTTCTGCAGTTTTTTTTTCTTTTATTTGGCAACTATAGAAATAATAGCTGCTGTACTGATATTGTAGGTTTTTTGCACTAACCTACTGACCCTTATTGTTTTAAAAGTGAAAGGAATCTGTGTCACTGGCCCTTGTCCAGGAGCTTGTGTACTCTCGCTTCATAGGTTTTACATTTGGAGGCTTCCTTGTACGCACAGTATATGCAAATGTTGTTACCTCTTGCAAACAAAATCAGTGCAATTCTCTGCTGTGATTCACAATAGGACAGTGTTGGTAGAAACACCACGTAGTATTTGGGGGTGGATACGTATGTGTGCTGTGTGTGGGTTTATATAATATTTCTTTATGTTATGCTACATTATATTAACATCAGATCCAAAGGGATCTGTCGAAATCTGGGCCATTTATTTAATTACTCACGATTTAAGGGTACCTGCACATGGTGGAGATTTATGTGCAGAAACCGCACCAAAAACACATAAATCTGCAGTATATATTGTGGTTTTGATGCGACTTTTGGTGCGTTTTTATGCAGTTTTTTGCTGTTTAACCCCATTGAAGTCTACGGGGAAAACCACTCTACAGAAGGTGAGAAATCGCACAAACAATTGACGTGCTTACTGCACCTAAGGAAAAATGCTAAGTGTGCATGAGATTTGTCAGATCTCATTCACTTTACTGGTACTGTATTAGGGCGCATTCACACGACCGTAGTGTTTTGCGAATCCGCAAAATACGGATACAGGCCCGTGTGTGCTCCGCAATTTGCGGACCGCACACGGCCGCCACTATCATAGAGAATGCCAATTCTTGTCTGCAATTGCAAACAAGAATAGGACGCGCTCTATATTTTTTGTGGGGCCGTAGAACAGAACTACGGATGCAGGCATGAAGGGTCCACACCCGTTACGCAAACTTGCGGAACTGATGCGGGCTCATTCATACGGGTGTGTGAATGAGCTCTTACACTGCAGTTTTTCCTGCATGAAATACGCTCAGAAAACCCCCACATGATCCTTATCGCGTGCAGCTACCCTAAGGCCATCTGCCCACATTGTGGAATACACGCGGTTTTTATGTTTGTGGTTTTAGCTGCAGATTTCATCTTTTTCAATTCGAAATTGTGGATTTTGGTGCGGATATGCTGCAGAAACGCACACAAATCCGCACAGCAAATCTTATGTGCGTTCACCTACACTAGTGTGCAGAAGGCCCAACACTGCATTCCCCTGCAGTGCACGCTGACTGACCAACGCCCATATTAGTAGGTCATCAGTATCTGATGGTGGGGTTCCGACCCCCAGGACCCCTGCCAATCAGCCTTTTGCAGTAGTGCCGCGGCCTTCTCCTTGCTCACCAAACACAGCACCGTACCCTGTACAGGGGCAGTGCTTCTTATCACAGCTCAGCTCCATTCACTTCAATGACCAATGAACGTGACTTTACGTATCCTAGGAAAAGCTGTGAGAAGGCTGCAGTGCTACTGCAAATTAAACAGCTTATCGGTGGGGGTACCGGATCTCGGACCCCCACCGATCAGATAATAATGACCTATCCAGAGGGTAGGTCGTCCATAAAAAAAAAAAAAAACATAAAATAACCCTTTAACCACACTCCTCGCAGACACCCACACAAACTTTTCAGAGTTGGCAAGCACGGCAGGTGGCGTGCGCCATAACTTGTGACTTGCTTTCTGCAAAAATTCGAATAGCCTTCTTCCTGTTGTTTTGAAGGTTCTCACTTGGTTCATGATCTCTGCTGATTGTCAGAAAAACATTCTTGTTTGCATGCAGAGTGAAAAGCTCTACAGACCTGATACTGCAGCTGGGCGTTGTATCCGATCTAGGCATTCTTCCATGAGCTGTACAGCGTGCATTCCAACTGATATATCTGACCCACTTTTATCCACAGCAGACGCAGGACAGGATAGAAAGTATATAACTTACATCAGATTACTCAGATGGATATGCTGAACCATCTGCTGTGAAATAGTAGGTGTATGCGTAATTTTCAGTCCCGTTTTTTCTTAATCAATGGCTACCATTTTGTATTTGGGCCAAAAATTCTGTGGTGATTAAAATTACGATCTATCATTTAGGATGGGTTTGCATCAGCATTAGAAATTCCGTTATAGTGTTCCATTATAACGTGGTTATGATGGAATTTTACGACGGAATGCAAAACGGAACGCTCTAAGAGGAATTCCGTTTTGCTCCATCCTAATACATTTCTGTGGGCACAAATAACGGTTCCGTTTTTTCCATCATGGATAACGGAACAAAACAAAACTGTTATTTGTGCCCATAGTAATGTGTTAGGACGGAGCAAAACGGAATTCCTCTTAAAGCGTTCCGTTTTGCATTCCGTTCTAAAATTCCGTCACAACCCCGTTATAATGGAACACTATAACGGAATTTCTAACGCTGATGCGAACCCACCCTAAGGCTTCGTTCACATCACCGTTCAGCCTTTCCATTCTCCTGCTCCGTTTAGGAACAGGAGAACGGAAAGGACGGATTCGGCACATAACGTTGATGTGAACGAAGCCAAGGACCCCATAGACTGTAATGGGGTCCATTAGGGTGTTTGCTCAGAAGATGATTTTTGAAGCGGAGACAAAAGTCCTGCATGGACAACTTTTGTCTCCGCTCAAAAATCTTCTTCTGAGCAGACACCCTAACGGACCCCATTACAGTCTATGGGGTCCTTGGCTTCGTTCACATCACCGTTATGGGCCGAACCAGTCCTTTCCGTTCTGCTCCTAAACGGAGCAGGAGAACGGAAAGGCTGAACGGTGATGTGAAGGAAACCTTACCTGACTGCAAATTTTATCATTCTGACTGCATACAACCACTAGAGGGCGCTGGATTTTGTGAAAGAACTATATGGGTGCTGTCACAATGTTTGTTGGTGTGTTTTTTTTGCTTCTGGAAATGGTTTGAAATTAGTGTTTTGTTTTATTTACAACAGTATTTCGGGTGGAGTTTTAAAATTACACATAATTTATTTCAGGTTTATTTTGTTTCCTTATAGTCTTTGGGAAAAATGCCACACCTAGAACCTGCTGCAATAAAAAAGAAAAAAATAACTAGGAAATAGTTGTATAATGCTACTACCAAAAAAAAACTGTTTGTAGGGCATTTGTATAATTTTTGTTTGCTCCAAAGAAAAGTGCCACGAGAAAATGCAAGGTTTTTCAAAAAATAGACAAAGTGTGAAATCACATTAAATGTGAATATTCTTAAATTAACCCCAAAAGATAACTTCAGTCTATAAGGGTTGTCCATGATTTATTTTATTTGTTTTAAATTACAAGGACCCACTCAGCGGGACCTGTGAAGGGAGTTATACTTACCTGCTACCTGCCGCTCTGTTCTGGCTCTGCAGGTTGGTAGCCGGTTCCCTTCACAGGTCCACTGGAAAAGAGGAGAATTTTAAAAAATAAATTAATTATAGACAGCCCACTTAAAGACTGTGTGCAATTTTGGAGCAGCTCTTGTTTGATTTATGTAAAAGAATAAAATTATTAAAAAAATAAGCAACATGAAGAGGTAGATTCACGTGCTGCACATTTGGGGGTGAAATCTGCACCAAATCTAGAATAAATTTAAAGGGGTTGTCCTGGTTCAGAGCTAAACCTGGACATATCCCCATTTTCACCCAGGCAGCCCCCCTGATATGAGCATCGGAGTATTTAATGCTTCGATGCTCTCTATTGCCCTGCACTAGATCGCGCAGGGCAAAGGCTGTTTGTTTATATTTTTACACTGTTAGGCGAAGGCTTCCGCCTAGTTGTGTTCCCGGTTACGTCACCGGCTCTGATCGGCGGGGCTTTAGCGCTGTCCTAGCTGTTTTACAGGGCAAATGCTCCGATGCTCATGTCAGAGGGGCTGCCTGGATGAGAACAGGGATATGTCCAGGTTCAGCACTGAACCAGGACAACCCCTTTAAAGGGGTTTTCTAGGATCCTGCTATCAATGACCTATTCTCAGGATTGGTTATTAATATCTGATCGATGAGGGTCCGACACCCCACCGATCTACTGTTCCCTCCAGGCTCCAGTACTGGAACTAGCACTTTGGAACAGGAAGCACTGCTCTGTTGTGTAGTGACCATGTTGTGGGTTACTGCAGCTAAGCTCCCATTAATGTACCTGGCACAGCCCCTACACTATGAACGGAGCTGTGCTTTCTATTCCAAAGTGCAAGTTACAGAGGCTGCAAGGAACAGCTGATTGGTGTGCAGTGTGTCAGACCCTCACCGATCAGATAATAATGACCAATCCTGAGGATAGGTCATCAGTATCAGGAGCCTGGAAAACCCCTTTAAGACTTCTTGCACATGACCGTATGTGTTTTGCGGTCCGCAAACCGTGGATCTGCAAAACACGGATGCTGCTCCGTATTCCGTTCCGCAATTTGCAGAGCAACGGATGCGGACAACACACGGAGTGCTGTCCGCATCTTTTGCGGCCCCATTGAAGTGAATGGGTCCACGCCCAAGCCGCAAAATATGTGGCTCGGACAGGGACCAAAGCAAAGGTCGTGTGCATGAGGGCTACTCTAGGACTAATACATTGATAGCCTGAGGTCATCAGTATGAGATTGGCAAGGTCCTGACTCCCCCCCGATCAGCTATTTGCAGGGGGTCTGGCTCCTGAACGACATAGCTCCATATACTATGTAGAGCCCAGGGCTGGTTAATGCAGTACTATCCCCAATCTGTGGCATGTGAACCTAACTTTCCTCTCTCTTTTTTTTTATAAACCCATCTAATCTTCCTTTCATAGCCTTGTCCTGTAGCGTCATTATTTTATTACACAGAAGACTACTTGTGCGTGTTTAGTGTTTGTATGGTTTTATTTCAGAAGAGAGCGTATTCAGTGTAGACTGTATTGGTCACCTTGACAAACTAATAGATGGTATTTTATGGCCTACACAGTGTATGAAAGCCTTCTCTCAATTTGCTATGAACTTGTAAGACCACTGAAGTCAATGATGCCACTAGTTCATAGTGATAACCTGGCTTATAAACAATGCTGTTCTCTCATGTGTAGGCGACATCATAAACCACTCCTTCCAGTAGGAAACTAGGAACATGACTTCCACCGTATAGTACTGTATATGGCAGTTAAAGAGTAACTGCAGCTAAAATGAGGTGGCAAATGCGCTGTTTCTCCTCGCTAGTCGGGCTCATAGAAAATCTCTGGGCCCCATGTATCAAAACTATCTGATTTAAAAGACTATCACTGTTGCCCTAAGCGACTAATCAGGCCATTTTTCTAGAGCAATTTAAGAAATGAAAGCTGAGCTCTGATTGGTTGCTATGGGCAACAAAGGCAGCCATACTATCAGATTGTCCTGATAACTGAGGCCTTATGAGCCTGTGTCTTTAGCTAGAGAAGAGAGACCATGTTTGGCCAAGCACTTCTGCCACCCTGCGTTAGCCATCGTTGGGGGTCTCATCACCCAGACCCCACCGGTCTAGAAGATCAAAATGTCACTATATGTTAAAATGTTTTTTAATGACCATTACATTTTAATTCTGTATGTTAAATTTGTGTTATATTCTTGTTTGTATCATGATTAACGCCTAATGTTATATTAGTCATGAATATCATACTTCTTCAGAAAAATTGCCTTGTACTTTCCACCAACCTATCGATCTCGGCATACAATTAATGAATATTTCAGATTGTAAACCAAAAATAAACAATACATTGAATGTGAGACAATTTTCTGGACTTTTTTTATCATTTGCATGCCATTTTATGATCTATGTATTCAAATTGACATTTGGGACTGACCCAGGGGTAGATGTGGGGAGAGGAGGCAATTGATGTTCTTTGATACGATCAGTGTTATCCACATTCAGATTTCCAGTCCAGCAGGTTTCAGCCAGTGAGGTTGTCTACACAAATATGGCCGATACCCATTCTGGTTGGTAGCTTGAAAATGCACAATATATCAGCTATCAAGTTTTCTTATAGATGTCACAGTTGTTTCCTTTACAAGGTTTCAGAGCTGCAAGAAATTCAGATTTTCTGCTGTTGTCCTTCAAATATTCCACAGCGAAAACTGCTATGTCTACTCATGGGCCGCTACTTTGTAAAGTGAGAGAGATGACATTGGGTATAAACAGTATGAGGCCTTATGCAAATGGCAGATCCATTTATACCGGGAGATTTACTCGAAAAAGACCACAAAGATTCAGTTGCAACTCTGTTAGGATACAACACCACACCACTAGTAAATATTAAACAACATCTTTATTTCAAATATATATATAAAAATTACAATACATAATACAATTAATGAATAAAAATGGATTCCAATGTGGCAGTAGGCGGTGGAGCAGCAGCAAATCGGTCACATGATCAAACAAGGTAAGAGTAAAAGGAATTCATTCAATACCTCCCTGAAGCTTTACATCACCGCTATATCGGCCAGCAAGGGGGGAGGGGGGATAGTAGAAGGAAATACATATAGGTGCAAATATGCAAAACATACAATCCCAACCTGCAACCTCACATCACTGCTGCATAGGCCATTAAAATCAACAAGCAGCAAGTGTGATAAGGGGTTTTGGGAAAGCACCCCTCACATTTATCTCTAGTTAGAAAATGGACACAGGTTTATCCAATATAATGTACCACGGTGTAACAACTAGATGGCAAATATGCAGAAGTCATACAT
Source organism: Bufotes viridis (assembly GCA_033119425.1). Lineage (NCBI taxonomy): Eukaryota > Metazoa > Chordata > Amphibia > Anura > Bufonidae > Bufotes > Bufotes viridis. The sequence continues at coordinate 143,084,264 of CM065592.1, read as the reverse complement.
GAATCATAGGAGAGAGGCAACAGAGTTAAGCAAATCAATTGAATACAGACCGCAATGCTATTGGACCACCACCGCTTCCCCGACGCGCGTTTTGCTGATTGGTGTGCAGTGTGTCGGACCCTCACCAATCAGATATTAATGACCAATCCTGAGGATAGGTCATCAGTATAAGGAGCCTGGAAAACCCCTTTAAGGATGTGGTTTTCTCTGTATTTGATAGCATGCGACAAAAAAATATATCTGCATTATATTGTACTCCATTTGGATTTCACCCATTATATTAAAGGGTTACTCTAGGACTAAGCTGGAAGAAGCTGAAGTGCGAAACCGCATTGGGGAAGTGGCGGTGGTCCAATAGCACTGCAACTGCATGTGTGCCAAGGACATTACTTTAATCCTGTTCTGGTAGCTCAGTGTGTGATATCTAGCCATTTTTTAAGGTCACCTGCACTGCATATGTGCTAGGGGAAGGGAAAATAATATAGGTAATCCGTCTGTGACTTCAGGGCCCCAGGAGGTGGACATATTCCCACTTTTTTCTGTGAACTACCCCTGTGCTGAATATTTGACAGGGAAAATCTACTCATTAAAGCCATCTGTTAGATTCTAGGGGGACAAATTCTCTTTTTTTGGCGGTCAAGTACCCCTGCGGCCTGCAGTGCATACCTGGTAGTAAAAATAATTCTATTACATTAGGCGGTCACATATTTGTGTGACCTAAAGCGATTTTTTTTCTTTCTGACACTAGCACTGCATATGTGACAGTCAAATAAAACCAGTAAATACTGCTGTTACATTGTCGGTTGAAAAAAATTCCCATTTTTTGTGCTAGAAAGTACTTTCTTTTGGCCTGCGCTGCATTTCTGACAGTCCAATAAAACTGTTAAATACTGCTGTTATATTGTTGTTTGAAAAAAAAACAAATTTTTTGTGCTAGATTTGTGCTAGTACATTTGCAGCCTGTGCTGCATTTCTGAGAGTGCAATATAACCAGTAAATACTACTGTGACATTGTTGGTGAAAAATTACTTATTTTTTGCCATAAAGTACATTTTCGGCCTGCAATGTATTTCTGATAGTGAAATATAACCAGTAAATACTACTGACATTGTTAGTGAAAAAAAACACTTATTTTTTCCCATAAAGTTCATTTTCGGCCTGCACTGTATTTCCGACAGTGAGATATAACCAGTAAATACAACTGTGACATTGTTGGTGAAAAAAAACACATTTATTGTTGTTTGAAAAAAAAAAAATTTTTGTGCTAGATTTGTGCTAGTACATTTGCAGCCTGTGCTGCATTTCTGACAGTGAAATATAACCAGTAAATACTACTGACATTGTTGGTGAAAAAATCACTTATTTTTTGCCATAAAGTACATTTGCGGCCTGCACTGCATTTCTGAGGGTGAAATTTCCTCACTAAATCCAGCTCTTAGATTGTGGGTGGACATTTCCACGGTTATCAGACCAGTCATTCACAAATGGCTTGGAGGGTGTTTTCCTGCTGCACTGTATACCTGACAGGGAAATATATTCTGTAAATTTGGCGCTGTTTAGATTGTTGATTGATCTGTACCCCTTTTTTCTTTCACACTACCGCTGCCCCGCATACCTGACTCGGAAATATATTCTGTAAATTCGGCAGCGTTTAGATTGTTGGGTGATTAATACCCCTTACAAGTGCACGTTGGTAGACGCGCTGCTGATGGCCCGACACCGGGGCCTCAGTGGAAGCACAAGGCGAAGGCAGAGGAGGAGGAAGAAGTCGCCAACGCAGCTGGGGCACCGCTGGCACCTCAGAAGGCAGGGTAAGCATGGTCGTAATGTGAAAAAAAAAAATTCAGTACGCCTCAAGAACCAGCGCCACCACTTGATATGGAACATCTTTGCAGGAGGCAGCATTCCAGCAACATGGTGGAACAGTATGTGTGCACACGTCTACACGTACTGACAGGGGCGTAGCTAGAAATAACTGGGCCCCATAGCAAAACATTTTTTAGGCCCCCTCCCCCCCCCCCTCCTGGATCTCCCACCCCCACATACCTATCAGACCTCCCACCTCTTCCAGAGCTCCCACCCAAACACCCCTCCCGGACCTCCCACCCCAACATCCCCACACCCCTCCCTAGATCCACCCAAAGTGTCATCCACAGATCCCCCTCTAAGTGTCATCCACAGATCCCCCCCTAAGTGTCATCCATAGATCCCCCCTAAGTGTCATCCATAGATCCCCTCTTAAGTGTCATCCACAGATCCCCCTAAGTGTCATCCACAGATACCCCCCTTAAGTAAGTGTCATCCACAGATCCCCCCTTAAGTGTCACCCACAGATCCCCCCTCAGTGTCATCCACAGATCCCCCCCTTAAGTGTCATCCACAGATCCCCCTTAAGTACCACCCACAGATCCCCTTAAGTGTCATCCACAGATCCCCCATTAAGTGTCATCCACAGATCCCCCTTAAATGTCATCCACAGATCCACCTTAAGTGCCATCCATAGATCCCCCCTTAAGTGCCATCCACAGATTCCATCTTAAGTGCCATCCACAGATCCCCCCTTTCCAAAGATCCCCCCTTAAGTGTCATCCACAGATGCCCCCTTAAGTACCATCCACAGATCCCCCCCTAAGTGTCATCCACAGATCCCCCTTAAGTGTCATCCACAGATCCCCCTTAAGTGTCATCCACAGATCCCCCTTTCCACAGATCCCCCCTTAAGTGTCATCCACAGATCCCTCCTAAGTGTCATCCACAGATCCCTCCTAAGTGTCATCCACAGATCCCTCCTAAGTGTCATCCACAGATCCCTCCTAAGTGTCATCCACAGATCCCTCCTAAGTGTCATCCACAGATCCCTCCTAAGTGTCATCCACAGATCCCTCCTAAGTGTCATCCACAGATCCCTCCTAAGTGTCATCCACAGATCCCTCTAAGTGTCATCCACAGATCCCTCCTAAGTGTCATCCACAGATCCCTCTAAGTGTCATCCACAGATCCCTCCTAAGTGTCATCCACAGATCTCTCTAAGTGTCATCCACAGATCCCTCCTAAGGTCAAGATCCTCAAGTGTCATCCACAGATCCCTCTAAGTGTCATCCAGATCCTCTAAGTGTCATCCACAGATCCCTCCTAAGTGTCATCCACAGATCCCTCCTAAGTGTCATCCACAGATCCCTCCTAAGTGTCATCCACAGATCCCCCTCTTAAGTGTCATCCACAGATCCCCCCTCAGTGTCATCCACAGATGCCCCCTTAAGTGCCATCCACAGATGCCCCCTTAAGTGCCATCCACAGATGCCCCCTTAAGTGCCATCCACAGATGCCCCCTTAAGTGCCATCCACAGATCCCCCCTTAAGTGCCATCCACAGATCCCCCCTTAAGTGCCATCCACAGATCCCCCTTAAGTGTCAGCCACAGACAGATCCCCTCTTAAGTGCTATCCACAAATCCCCCCTTAAGTGTTATCTATAGATCCCCCCCTTCAGTGTCATCCACAGATCCCCCCTTTCCACAGATCCCCCATTAAGTGTCATCCACAGATCCCCCTTAAATTACATCCACAGATCCCCCCTTAAGTGCCATCCACAGATTCCATCTTAAGTGCCATCCACAGATCCCCCCTTTCCACAGATCCCCCCTTAAGTGTCATCCACAGATGCCCCCTTAAGTGCCATCCACAGATCCCCCTTAAGTGTCATCCACAGATCCCCCTTAAGTGTCATCCACAGATCCCCCTTAAGTGTCATCCACAGATCCCCCTTAAGTGTCATCCACAGATCCCCCTTTCCACAGATCCCCCCTTAAGTGTCATCCACAGATCCCTCCTAAGTGTCATCCACAGATCCCCCCTTCAGTGTCATCCACAGATCCCCCCTTCAGTGTCATCCACAGATCCCCCCTTCAGTGTCATCCACAGACCCCCCTTTAGTGTCATCCACAGATCCCCCCTTCAGTGTCATCCACAGATCCCCCCTTCAGTGTCATCCACAGATCTCCTCCCCGCCACCTGCTAGTTAATTTATTTACTCCACTTGCCTCAGTAATTGAAGAGAAGTGCCGTAATCTCACACAGGCGCACTGGCAGAGGCCAGGAATACGGCGCATGCGCACTTCGATGCCTCTGCCAGTGCGCCTATGTGAGATTACGGCGCTTTTCTTCAATTACTGAGGCAAGTGGAGTGAATAAATTAGCTAGGAGGCGGCGCTGGGCGGGGGGGAACGGCGCCTCCAGCAAGAGTGCTCTCCTCAGCCGGCGGCCCGGGCCCCCAGTGGCGTAAGGCCCCAGAGCCATTGCTATAACTGCTATAGCGATCCCTACGCCACTGCATACTGACTGATGGGTCTGCCCCATTCAACTTCTGGGTCTCCAAATTGGGCACATGGCCTGAGCTTGCCCTTTACACCTTGATGGTACTGGCCTGCCCTGCAGCCACTGTATTGTCTGAACGTGTGTTTAGCACGGCAGGGGGCGTTATCACAGACAAGCTCAGCCGCCTGTCCACAGCCAATGTGGACAAGCTCACGTTCATTAAAATGAACCAGGCATGGATCCCACAGGACTTGTCCATACCTTGTGCAGAATAGACATGTATACCGGCCTCACCCAGCCTTTGTTATACTCCAGCAGACTTTCTCTTTGTTTTCTTTTCTATATTTCCCAATGTTTTGGGGTCTACCAAAATAAAAATAAAAAGTTAAAAACAAAAAAACTGTGTTGTTGGCGACTACCTCCTCCACCACTGCTTCCACTTACACCGCCACGTCTACCACCTCCTCAACCTCCTATGGACCTCCTCCTCCTAGTTCAAGATTATTTTAATTTATTTTATTTTAAGTCATTTCCCTATCCACATTTGTCTGCAGGGCACTTGTCATGCTCTTACCCACATTTTGCTGCCTTTTGCAGCCCTCTAGCCTTTTCCATGACTCTTTTAGCGCCATTTTAGTTCCCCAAATTTCGGGTCCCCATTGACTTCAATGGGGTTTGGGTCCCGAACCTGAACTTTGCGGGGAAGTTCAGCCGAACCTCCAGGTGTCCTCTCAACTCTACTTAGGGCCCACCTACCGGTCATGTTTTCAGGATTTCGTTAGTATTGAGCAGGTGATATAATTATTGTCAATGCATCAGGACTTACCACAGGTATTCATTCTGTGGGATATTCTCAAATCATGACCGATAGGTGGGCCCTGAGGACTGGAATTGAGGAACACTGCGCTAGAAGCTGCTTCTACAGAGCATACCCAGTGTGGAATCTGACGTAAGATGGCACAATTCTCTGAAAACAGAGGAATACAGCAATACAATATGGTCCCAGGGACCTCTCAAGACAGCATATTACAGCTGTGTCCAAGAGAGTTGTTCGTCCTAAAGCATTGGGTTCTTTGCCCCAATTTAAGAAAAACTTTAAACAGCTTCAGCATGCTCTTTAACATTCACTGAAATGCCACATCTGGGAAAATGTCCTGCATGAAAATAATCTTGTATCTTACTATATAGAGAATCATTTTTATTATATATTTACTGTACTTCTAACTTCAAAAGCATTAAAGGGGCTGTCCATCTGGCTTCTGTAACTTCGAGAGTCATGGAAGCAGCGTAGCTTGTTCTGCTATGATATTTGTGTAGCTCCCATTCACTACAATGGGAGTCATGGAAACAGCAGCCCGCTCAGCTGTTCCATAAGCCTGGCCACCTACGGCCGACGTATAGTTCCCTCCCGCCTTGTAAACTTCAAGTTGGGACAACTGCTTTAATGTATTAAAACATTTCACAGTACTGTACACACTATCTTTGTGCAAGCTTGCATATACTTTCACTGCAGAAAGAGGGGGAGGTACTCTTTATCTGTTTTTTTTTTCTAGGTGTAATACTGTTCTCTGCCAGAAGATGGCAGCTGTTCAGTTGGTGGACAGTTTACACTTGTCAATATTTTGAACAATATGTCGTAAGTCATTGTTTTTTTTTCTTTCTTTTTTTAGCTCCTGTTTTGTCTGACACTAAAATAACGAGATATTATTGGATATCACTAATTTACATTACATGACCTATATTTAGTATGTTATTTACATGTCTTCTTATATGCTACAATAAAATGAGTCATGGAACCTCATGAGGACACGTGGCACAATACCTTAAGTAGGCCACATTGTCCTTATAATTCCTTGTAGTTAGAAAGTCTGTGTTAAAAAATAATTCCAAGTCTGGGCTATCACATAAGACAGTTGTGGCACAAGGATGCCATCACTAATAGAAAAGACTGGGAATTTGGGGGAAATTTACCAAGACTGGCATTTTCTTCACCAGTTTATATATCCCATGTCCCGCCAGAAGAGGCACTTAAAATGCTGGCATAGATTTCAGTCATCTTCAGTCAAAACTGGTGTAAATGATAAATCTGCTGGGTCCACAAGTGGCACTTGTGCAAAAAGTTTTGTGCGTTTGCTGGCTTTTTTTTATTTATTTTTGCGCCATTTTTTAGGTATATGGTGAAGATAAATCTCAATTTTTTATGCTATAAAAAGTTTTAAAAGTTAAAACCTTCCTTTATACCCCTCATTCTGTTAGTTAAAACTCAAGTCTTCCAGGAATTCTACCAGTATGTTGAATGCCTATAAACAGATCAGGGGAAAGAACCAGTTTAAAAATGGGATATGACTAGATGGACAGACGTTGTGCCAGCCCATACTATCATAGCCTTATGTGAACCCAGCCTAGTTCCTCCTGGTTCAGTGTCGAAATCTCCACCTCATATCTAGAGCTGCAGTGCATTGTCAGCAATTCCTTAATATATTATTATTATTGTGTATATTGGTACCTTCACAAACAGGAACAAAGCTGGGGCAGCCAGCCAGGGGTGGTGGAGGAAGTGTGTTCCAAGATGTATTAGTCACAATTGACGAATTTGCCAAACCTAATTCTTGATAAAAAAAATGCATCAACAGTGAGATTAAAGATCTTCCCAACCACCCCCTTAAAGGGGTTGTCCACTTTTTTTTTATAATGATGACCTATCCTCAGGATAGGTCATCAGTATCAGATCAGCGTGGGCCCGACTGCCGGCACCCCCATGATCAGCTGTTTGAAGAGAATGCAAGCGCTCGTATAATCGCCATGTTCTCTTCCCTGTTTACCTGCTCGTCGTCGACATTTCAGCGGCGAGCAGGTGTAATTACAACTCAGCTGTCCCCATTCACGTCAATGGAACAACTCCTTCCTATACAAGTACGAGTGCTGCGTTCTCTTCTAACAGCTGATCAGCAGGGGTGTCCACAGTCAGCCCCCCGCTGATCCAATATTGAGGATAGGTCATCAATATAAAAAAAGCCGACAACCCCTTTAAGGCTTGTTTCACAAACTTTTTTTTAAATGTAAAATACCGTGTTTTGAACAGCATTTTAGTTTTTCATTATTTTGGTCCAGTCAAGTGTTACTGTGAAATCTATACTGCAATGCAAAAGGTACTACATACAATGGGGGAAATTTAATAATCAAAATGCACCAGTATTTTAACGTAATTTGTGCATAAATATGGTGCACATGCCGAACACCACATTTATTAAAGGGATTGTTCCATCATGCCGTTCCCATGGTGAGATGGGACTAAGTGCCTGCTCTAGATGTATGGGCTTACAGAAACAACTGTGCGGGTCGGCCTTCCGCTGTTTTTGTAACTCCCATTGTAGTGAATGGGACTTGTTCTGCTACACTGTTTTCATACCTCCCATTCCCTACAATGGGAATTACGGAAACAGAGGAAGCTTTTTCTATAGGCCTAGACCTCTTTTTCACCTCGTCTGACAAGGGCGTTTTGCTTAGAAAGAAAGCTACACAGACAAGGGGCATGGCTCAAGATGTGACTGTGTGCCAAAATTTTTTTAAAAAATTCTAGCACAATGTAAGCCTTCTCAAAAGGTGGTATAAATTTACACTAGACAGCTTTGTCATCAGCTTTATCATCCAGCATCAGCTGCTGTGATAAATCTGGCATAGCTTTAAAATGTCTAGTCTAGGTTACAGTCTAAATTTAAAGGAAGTGTGTCACAAAAAAACATATAAAGCATAACTTTTTTTTCTAATCTGTTTTTATTTTCTGAATATGGGGACAAACATCCTGCCTGAGCTGTTCTTAGCATTTAGAAAGTATTAAAGGGGTTATACAGCCTGTTTGTATTGATGACATATCCTCAGACACAATGGTCAGGAGGGGACCTCATTGACTTCTATGGGAGAGTCTTCTAGGCATGCTTTGTGACCCGTGCAGAGGTCATTGTACAGGGAAGGAATAGATAAGCTCTGACAATCACCTATTGTGAATGGTGGATCCTGTCATATCTATACACTGAGGTGATATCATTACAGGCAGGATTAGAATGACAGATAAGTAGGTAACTGCAGTAAAGTGACCTGTACAGAGCAAGTAATGGGGCCAATTATTAGACTTAGTGTGAACTTATTGGCCAGTGCGAAAACTGCAGGATTTTATGATTTTTGTGTATATATAGATATTGACATGGAAACAATTAAAATAATATGAAAAATTCTTTTACAAATATGTTACAATATAAAAAACTGTATTTAAACAATAGGTTATTTTTTAATGACACATTCCCTTTAAGACAGAATTAGTAAATCTGCACCATTTTTTTTTTTTTTTTAAAGCAACATGCTATGGGTATGGTTTTTGCTACCGTTTTCCATAGTCTTTACTTTGGAACTTCAAAAATGTTATACAAAAGTACAAAATGATGCACAATAAACCATGCCACTAAAATGCCCTAAAATGATTACATGTAAAATGCTGGCATTTTACATGTAGGCCTCTTGCACACGACGTTAGGCCTCTTACACACGTCAGTATTTTGCGGACCGTATACTGGCTGTTTTTTCAGTTCAGTATACTGACAGTATACTGAACCATTCACTTTAATGGGTCTGCAAAAAATACTGAAGTGTCTCCGTATGCCCTCCGTTTCCGTTTTTCTGTTCCGTTTAAATATAGACCATGTCCCATTCTTGTCCGCATCCGTATGTCTTCCGTATCCGTTCCATTTTTGCTGAACAATCTATTGAAAATTTTAAGACCAGCCCAATTTTTATTATGGAATTAGGCCTAATTCACACGTCCGTAGTCTTTTACGGATCCGCAACTTTGCAGATCCGCAAAACACCTTGCCACCAGCCCTATAGAGATGCCTATACTTGTCTGCAATTGTGAGCAAGAATAGGACATGCTCTATATTTTTCCGGAGCCGCCGTCCGGAAGATCGGCGGCGCGCTCCGCAAATGCGGAGAGCACAGTGTGTGCTCTCCGCATCCATCATGTGCCCATTCAAAATGAATGGGTCCGCACCCGTTCCACAAATTTGCGGAACGCGTGCGGACGTAGATTGCGGACGTGTGAATTAAGCCTTACTTTATACTGTATATGCCATACGGAAAAATGGAACAGAACAACAGGAACCGAAACGGAAAAAACAACGGAAGCAAAAAACTGAAAAACGGATCCGTTATAAACGGACTTCAAAACACTGAAAAAGCCATACGGTCGTGTGCAAGAGGCCTTTAAACTGTGTGTGTAGAGTGCACGTTAAAAAATGGCTATACTTGTCTGTCTTGTTCTTAGACTGATGACCATCTTCGGGCTCATGCACACGAATAGGTCCACGATCCACAAGATTTAGTCCGCATCACAAAAAAATAGAGCATGTTCTATTTTTCTTTCGGCGGTACGGAGGCACGGACCGTAATCCCACAGAAGCGCTTGGTAGTGTTTACATGGGCTTCCGCTCTGTATCTTGTGGAATGCAGACCCATTCAAGTGATACAGAGCAAACACTGCTGATGCCCGTATATTGCGCACTCGCTGTTTGCGGGCTGCAATACGGGCCGCACACGTTCATGTACATGAGCCCTTCTCAAGAAGAATCCTGGGATGGCAGTGCTGATCATGCATTACTCTGCACAAAAATCCAGGACTGAACATCTACTGGATGTCCTCAAATCCACATGGGGTTTTCCCCGCATGTGCATGCAGTTTGATTAAATCCTGTTCAAAATCACCAAATTGCAACTAATCCGAAGAAAATTTGGATGTTCTAATAGATCAAAAATTAAGTGAAAACATATTCTCAGCTGCTGTCCTGTAGGCACCATCAGCCTAGTACAGTGGTGGTCATGTTTTTTTTTTTCCAATAACTTGTCTATCTGGTTTTTTGTCAAATGGTATTGTGCTTAGAGGAAGATTGCGCTGAGATTATTTCTTCAAGCAATATCCATGCACTCATATTTGGCAGCACAGCCAGGGTACTTATTGATTTGGCTTGTTCTGGGCTACAGTGTGCCATGACTTTGCAGGTATAAACCTGCAATGCTGTTCTTTTCTTCTTTTTAAGAACTGTAAATGAAAACTCATACACTGTTGTGTTCATATCATCCCTGCCCATAAAGTCCAATGTGGCAGCCTTGATTCTGCAGATCCAGTGTCAGTGAATAGGGTATGCCACAGATAAAATCCACAGAAAAATTTGCGGCAGGTTTTCTGGCATGCTCCAGAACTAAACTTTTGTAGACACTAGGGCTTGGGTGATTAATTGAAAAAAAAAAGAAACTGAAATGCATCCTGATCGGCATAGTTTTGCACCCTTGTCAATTATTATAGTAACAGCCGGCCCTGCTCTACTGAATCTCCCCTCCCCTGATCTTTAGATGTTTGTGTCAGGCTCCTCCAAAGGGGTGCACCCAGCCTTTCTTCTGCCTGAGGTGAAAATTTAAACGGCACCTCCCTCCCCATGCCAAATTCTCAACCTAATCCTTTCCCTCCAGCGCTACTGTTAGAAACATACTGTACTTGCAAAATATAACATACAGCACTACAAAACTTACGGTGTAACACAGCACCATATACCTCTTACATCCAGTGATGTCTCCTCTGATTTACACATTTTCTTTCCTCATCTCCTCCATTCAGACCAGACCACCATGATTTCTTTCAGTCATCTCTTCTTTCTGCAGATTTTCACACTCATCTTTGTTTCCTACTTTTACATCATCCTCCCAACTTCTGAACACTCCATCCTGCCACCCCCAATCTTGTGCCCACTGTGCTCCCCAATACTATACTGCAGTAACAGATAATTCCCCTGGAAATACTAATATCACACACATAGTGCCTCCTTCAATAATTATTTCTACACAGTGCCCTCAAAAATAACCGCCCACCAAATAGTGCTCCTGACACTAATAGTGTTTACATAGTGCCAGAGTGCCCCCCACAGTAATAGTGCTCCCCAAAGTACTACCAATAGTTATTATTCTCTGCCAGGGTGCACATAGTGTTAACAGTGCCCCCAATAGTAATAATGTCCACAGAAATAAAAAATGCCCTCAGTAACCATATTCCCTATAGTCTTCCATTCAAATCGGCATAACTAATCATATGCTAAATAGTTGCAAGTCCAATGTATGTATGAGATAGCCAAGATGATTGTCCATAAAATGATGGTAGTCTCACATTCGAAGCTGTAGTGGATGGTGAGATATGGAGCCTGAAAGTCAAAAGTTAAAAACATTGTTAACCTTTTTGCTCGTCAGTGTACTTACCTTCATGCCACTGTCAGGATGTGGTGCAAGGCACAGGCCTCTTCCAGTCTGTCCTCAGCTAAATGCAGCCTGGCTCAGGCAGCGCGATGATGAAGACGTCATTGGAACTCCACCGACATCCTATAGGATTCAGGCCTAGTGCCAGAGGGAAAAGTGGATCAGAAGGAACAGTGTTCAGGAAGACATTGCAGCATTTAACTATGGACAGAGATACAGTTAAATATGGGGAGATGACAATGGTGATAACGCCTCACCTCCCCAAATTGTCATTGCGCTCCTACTCCACTCACTTCAACTGCAGACTCTTCCAACCACTGCGCCAACTGCAGCCACTTCCACCCACTGCCCCAACTGCTGCCACCTCCACCCACCGACCGTTGTTGTCGGTGAACTATAAGGGTAAAAACAATATAAATATATATAAGTTCATTAATTGTAATCAACCTAAAATGTTCCGTTAATCTCAATTTTGATCATCATCACCCAACCCTAGTAAACACATATCACATTTTGACATAGAGGTGGGAGTTGCCTTTATTGCTTTGAGTGGTGGCTGCTGTACAAAACAGCTTTCACTTTGAAACATATGTTTCTGTGTAAAGTAAAGCCAATGCTAAATCAGTAGCCCTTGTCTGTCTCTGCCCCGCCACTTCTACTAGGATCATTATTCATTGAACTACTACTACTCTCATTTTTTGCCTCTACTTGCTCCATGTGCGGTTGCACAGCTGCTTCTATTTGCTGGACTGTCCTTTCACTCCTTGCCTGAGCTTTGGTTCCACTTTAGTAGCTTACTGGCGAAAGTGGGCTATTATGATTACCTGCCAGTATACTGAACTTATGCCTTTTAACTGACTCTGGTACTCCGCTGCCTGCCCTGACTTTAGCCTGGTTACCTTACTGACTCTTTGCTGCCTGTCCTGACCTTGGATTAGTTTCACAGAATTGCATGAACGCTGCCTGTCGTGACCTCTGCATGTTTACTGACTATGAGTATTGCCTAACCCCTTGGTGTTTCGCACCAGTATCTCTGACCCCTGTGGGTCGGATGCAAACTGCACAGGTAATATTGAAAGGGCTGGTGGCCTGGTAAGTCCCATGCAGTGAAGGCTACATGCTTATATAGGGGTTAAAAGATGAAAAACAGAGGATTACCAGGATAACGCTCTCAAAGTCAAACTGGTTAGTTGATGCAGTGAATCAATACCTACAGCCCATTACAGTAAGCTTAGTCCATGGATCCCACTGGCCCACCCCAAATAGTTCTTCCTGAAATAATTAAAGAGCTTTCTCAGCAGCTTAAGCGCCAGGAGCAAATACTATCATATCTGCACAACATGTCTGTAGTCATTAACACTCTGAGAACTACTGCAGCGGTACCACAACCATCAGCAGCAGCTGCAGCACCCATACCACCTAATCGAGCTACAGCCACAGTTCCGGTCCTCATCTATCACCTCCTCCTCACTATGATAGTGATCCCAAGCTATGCTTAGATTAATTAACCAGTGCTTTGAGTTGCTGTACCACCGGTTTCGCACTGACTGTACCAAAGTAGCATTTCTTATCTCACATACAGTTGCAAGAAAAAGTATGTGAACCCTTTGGAATGATATGTATTTCTGCACAAATTGGTCATAAAATATTATCTGATCTTCATCTAAGTCATAACAGTAGGCAATGGCAGTCTGCTTAAACTAATAACACACAAAGAATTAATCGTTACCATGTTTTTATTGAACACACCATGTAAACATTCACAGTGCAGGTGGAAAAAGTATGTGAACCCCTAGACTGATGACATCTCCAAGGGCTAATTGGAGTGAGGTGTCAGCCAACTGGAGTCCAATCAATGAGATGAGATTGGAGGTGTTGCTTTCAATAAAAAACACACACCAGTTCTGGGTTTGTTTTTCCCAAGAAGCATTGCCTGATATGAATGATGCCTCGCACAAAAGAGCTCTCAGAAGACCTACGATTAAGAATTGTTGACTTGCATAAAGCTGGAAAGGGTTATAAAAGTATCTCCAAAAGCCTTGCTGTTCATCAGTCCACGGTAAGACAAATTGTCTATAAATGGAGAAAGTTCAGCACTGCTGCTAATCTCCCAAGAAGTGGCTGTCCTGTAAAGATGACTGTAAGAGCACAGTGCTGACTGCTCAATGTGGTGAAGAAGAAACCTAGAGTGTCAGCTAAAGACTTACAAAAGTCTCTGGCATATGCTAACATCCCTGTTAGCGAATCTGCGATACGTAAAACACTAAACAAGAATGGATTTCATGGGAGGATACCACAGAGGAAGCCACTGTGCTGTCCAAAAAAACATTGCTGCATGTTTACAGTTTACACAAGAGCACAAGAGCAGTACTGGCAAAATATTCTGTGGACAGATGAAACCAAAGTTGAGTTGTTTGGAAGAAACACACAACACTATGTGTGGAGAAAAAGAGGCACAGCACACCAACATCAAAACCTCATGCCAACTGTAAAGTATGCTGGTGGGGGCCTCATGGTTTGTGGCTGCTTTGCCGCGTCAGGGCCTTGATGGATTGCTATCATCGAAGGAAAAATGAATTCCCAAGTTTATCAAGACATTTTCCAGGAGAACTTAAGGCCATCTATCCACCAGCTGAAGCTCAACATAAGATGGATGTTGCAACAGGACAACAACCCAAATCATAAAAGTAAATCAACAACAGAATGGCTTAAACAGAAGAAAATACGCCTTCTGGAGTGGCCCGAGCAGAGTCCTGACCTCAACCCAATTGAGATGCTGTGGCATGACTTCAAGAAAGTGATTCACACCAGACATCCCAATAATATTGCTGAACTGAAACAGTTCAGGAGGAATCACTCCTGACCGTTGTGCACGTCTGATCTGCAACTACAGGAAACGTTTGGTTAAAGCTATTGCTGTCAAAGGAGGTTCAACCAGTTATTAAATCCAAGGGTTCATATACTTTTTCCACCTGCACTGTGAATGGTTATATGGTGTGTTCAATAAAAACATGGTAACATTTAATTCTTTGTGTGTTATTAGTTTAAGCAGACTGTGATTGTCTATTGTTGTGACTTAGATGAAGATTTGTGCAGAAATTCATATAATTCCAAAGGGTTCACATACTTTTTCTTGCAACTGTATGTCTGGTTAAGACCTAGCCTGGGCTGCCCCATTATGGGAGGGGGTGATCCTATCGCTAGTAATTTGCAACAGTCCCTGTAGAAATTCCATAAAGTATTTGAAGAACCCAAACCTTCTTCTACTGCCTCCTCCCTTCTGCAACCACATCAAGGCAATCTTTCTGTTGGCCAATACACCATCCAATTCTGAGCCCTAGCTCCCCAGCTGGCTTGAAATAATGAAGTACCAGTGGCAGCCTTTTGGGAGAGTTTGTCAGGGCGAGTCAAGGATGAACTGGCATGTCACAACATACCATCAACACGGGCCAGTTACCATCAACAGCCCTTGATATCCCTTGCCACTCATATTGATCTTAGTTTCCAGGAATGTGCCAAGGAATGTGCCAAGGAGGCAGCTCGTGAGAGGAGACTTCCTTGAATAACACTTGCATTTCAAAAACCACTATCTCTTCCTCCTTCTTCTGTCTCAGTCTGTACTCCAGAGCCCATACGGTTGGACTGAGTCAGGCTGACGAAAGAAGAGCATCTGCGCAGGTGTTCCAACAACCTATGTTTGTAATAAGGAGATAAGGGACACTGTATTTATAGACCACCCCTCTAGGCGGGAAACTCAGAGCCTAGGGTCAGTAGGAGAGACGACCCTGGGTGAAGATCAGTCCTCTCCTATATTGACTTTACTTGTGATACTGTCCTTTGTGATAATCTGTTTAACATGTCGGCCTTCATAGATTCTGGTTCAATGTAGAAGGAGGAAAACGTCAGATCTATCCAATCAGATGCAGGACAGTTAAGGGCGCACTCAGACAATTGTAAGAATAGTTGGCTTTATTATGTTGACGACATGTTTCGGGTGAATAACCCCTTTATCAAGTCGATCAGGATTTCGATGTGAACACAGCAGACAGAGATGGGTAAATTCGCAGGACTTGTTTTATCAATGGACTGAGAGATGAGTTATGAACAGAGTTGATGAAAATCTGTCCAGAATGTATGCATACCTCTCTTGATCAGTCATTGGTTGTTATACGTAGCCCACTCCTTCACTGAAAGTCCAGGGGTTCTGAGAAAAAACCTTACCTTTTCTCAGCGATCCCTGTATAGTGGTTGAATACCAGGGTATCGCCAGGATAACACTCTTATGACTAGTGTAAATTTAACCTGGTGAGTTGGTACAGTGGGTCCACACCCACTGCCAATTACAGCCAATTTGAAGTTTTTTTTTCCTTAGTTTAATAAAAGTTAAAGGTGTAATAATTTTAAAAGCCTGATCTCCAGTATAATTTTCACCCTTTTTCAGCTTTTTTGCTCACCTCTCTGCAGATCCGGTCTTTTCACTGTTTGTAGGTGGGCAGCAGCTCATTAAAATGTAACAATCAAGCACGTGTACGTATATCCCAGGAGTGCATTGCAATCAGCTTGCTATCCCCTTCCTTACCTGCTTAGGAAATAGTCCTTCACACACAGCAATTGGCCATCATAGGCACTTACGGTATATACACAGAATATCTGATGCAACCTCATTCACTGATTCAAATCACCCATCAGTGGTTTTCCAGGGAGCAGTGGCCGAGCAATTGTTTGAGGTGAGTAAGAATTCTTTATTTTTGACCCCTTCTGACCAATATTCAAAAAAAAAAAAGTCCAGGAAAAAGCCTGTAAAATACCATGGATTTCTAGTACAAAACTTGTGTGAAACATGATTTTATTTTTACTCCACTATACAACTTGCCAAAACAGTAGCTATTTTTACACTGGAAATCTGTGTTATTCAAACTAAAGGGCCATTTAAATGGACCGATTGCTGTCTGAAAGGAACTTATTTTCCTGATCATTAGCCCATGTAAGGCCAACCGATCAGTCAACAAACCAGCAAACGTTCATTTGGCAGGTGATCAGCTCATGAAAAATGTTTGCTGGCAGCACATCTCACCATGTAAAGGGGTGTGCTCCCAAGAATAATGCAAACAAACAGTCAAATGAACAATTGTTGATGCAGCCATTCATTCGAGTAATTACCTGCCCGTGTAAAGGTCTTGAAACAAGGGGTGGTCTACTTGCTATATACTGTAGTTCAGTGCTCGTCACCATTTTAGGAGACTAGTATTCACTTGCTTTTGTCTGGGTCGGTTGCTGCTGGATTTGTCTGGCCAATAAAGGGTAAAAAGTCAAAATAATGTTTAATTATTGTAAGTTGTAGTTACATATAAAAGCAGATAGATTATTACTTATGAGGCCCTGCACTCATTGAGTTTGTTGCTGATGAAATGTGGAGCCAAAAACCTGCTATCAACCATGTAGAATCTGCATCCCATTGTTTGTAATGCGAGGCCATGGTTTATAGCCACAATCGTGCCAGTGGTGCAGTGTCTGGACGACAATGCTGAGAACTGCGGAAGGTGTCCACATGTGGTTTTCATTTATATTGAAAAAAGCGGCCCAAAATCCACCATGTGAATGGGACCTTAAACAGCTGCAGAACCACTTTTTGAAGAAAAATGGAGAGCTTTCTGTCCTATATTAATAAAAGTAAATTTCCCTTATCCTTTGTAAAGGAAGTTTTGCAGCAGCAGCTTTGTGCCCAAGGGGACGGGCTTTATTTTTAAAAATGCCCATGCCCACTGCCCATCCTCCCGCCATGCATTTTTACGAAATATTTGTATTCCACGGGAAATAAGAATTCTAGGGCACAGCAGGTTCTGACATCATACGTGTAACGTCTATGAATATTCTTTATATGGCTGTTAATGACAATGCTTTTTGTTTTGTTTTTTTACTGGCATTTCCGCTACAGTCATTTTTATCATGGCCGCATTTCTTCATTTCTTTTGTTTGATATTTATCATCTGAGCAGCTTGAATGTATGTGTGGTGTATTTTTTATTTCCAGTATTTTTCAATACTAAATACAGTTTAAAAATCTGGAAGAAAAAGTGCTTACATTGTAAAGTTTATGAAGTATGAAAAAAAAACACATTTACACGAAACTGACACAGTTATAGAACTCTAAAACTTTGCAAGATTTAAAGGGAGTCTCTCACCAAATTTTCACCAGTAATGGCCAGCAGAACATTGCCCAATTGCATGCTCGACATACCTTTATATTGTTTCAGTCTGTAGTGAATGTCCTAGAAAAGCAGTTTTAATCATATGGAAAACAGTTCTAAAGTGCCCAGAGAGACGGGCTTTATTTTTCAAAATGCCCATGCCCACTGCCCATCCCCTCGCTGTGTACCGCCCCTAAGCTGCAATGGTTTCCACCAACTTCACACTGAGGCAGCACTTCCCCTCGATGTCCTCCTCCCATAAGCTGAGCCTGGCATCCTCCTCCTCTCCTCTGATGTAAGGGAGATGCCTCGGAAAATCTCACGCAGGTTTCCGCCGCATACGTGGAACACTTCTCTGCCCACTAGGGGAAATGTTCTACTCAAGTGATAGAAGTTCAGAACACAGCGCCTGCACAAGATTTGTGGAGGCATCTCCGACACATCAGGGAGAGGAGGAGAATGCCAGCCACAGCTTATGGGAGGAACAAGCAGCTCGAAGCGCTGTATGAGCATGACTTTGATGGAGAGCAGAGGAAACCTTTGCAGCTTAGGAGAGGTTCACAGCGTGGGGATGGGCGATGGGCTTGGTAATCTTGAAAACTAAAGCCTGCTTCCTGGGCACTTTAGAGCCATTTTCTATATGATTAAAACTAATTTTCCAGGACATTCACTACAGACTGAATCTGCTGGCCATTGCTAATAGTTTAAAGAGGTTTTCCGAGATTTTTTTTTTACTGATGACCTATGCTCTGGATAGGTTATCAGTATCTGATTGGTTGATTTCCAACACCTGGAATTCCCGCTGATCAGCTGTTGGAGAAGGCAGCAGTGCGAGCAGTAGCACTGCAGCCTTCTCTCTGCCTTTCCTAGGCCGAGTGACGACACGTTCATCAGTAACATTTCCTAGGTGCAATCAGTCCCATTCAGGTGAATGTGGCTGAGCTGCGATACCAAGCACAGCCGCTACACAATGTACAACAAATCCCAGCAGCTGTATCTTTGCAAATGGATTTTATTTAATTCCAATTTCCATATTATTCCAGAAAATGTCCCATAGCAAGGACGTGTTTCGGCGTACATGCCTTTATCGACAGGTATGAAAGGCATGTACGCCGAAACGTGTCCTGGTTACGGGACATTTTCTGGAATAATATGGAAATTGGAATGAAATAAAATCCATTTGCAAAGATACAGCTGCTGGGATTTGTTGTTCTACTATTGACTGGAGGCTGCTCCTTTCCCGTGCAGCATACTACCTGAAGTGAGTGCTGGGTGGTCCTTCTCTGATTGAGCTATACAATGTACGGCGCTGTGCTTGGTGAGCTGCGAGAAGGCAGCGGCACTCACGGGAGCGCTGCTGCCTTCTCAAAAAGCTGATTGGCAGGATCCCGGATGTCGGACCCCCACTTATCAGATACTGATGACCTATCCAGGGGTCATCGGAAAACAATCTCAGAAAGTCCTTTTAATGGGTGAAACTTTGGTGACAGACGCCCTTTAGCTGAAAAGTGTTCTGGATAACACACTTTCTTATCTCGGAGAGTAGGAATGACGATTGACAGGAAGTTTTTGAATATTTCATCATTTCTAGTTAAACCTGAAAGAGAAGTTTGACCTTACAGTAAGAGGTGTGTGTTGGAATGGTCAGACATCTGAAACCTTGTTCACAGAGGTATACTTTTCTACTATTAAAGGTACAATAGAATTAAGGTCTAGACAGCTAATACAATTGCAGCTTATAAAAAAGAGCTTCTACAACCATTCACTTATATGTATGTAAATGTATGTAATGTGTGTAAATGAAGGCTCACAAAACTGGAGATATGTGAGATACTGTATAATAGTGATTAGGGTGCAGACCCTAAATGGACAGTGTGTCAAGGGTACAGTGTCCATATCATCCACAGTGGGTTTCATCTGTTTATTACAGCCAACACTCTGCTACAACAGCTAGTATTGGATTGAAAATAGTGTCCTTTTAACCCCTTGGCTACATGTGCTGTACATTTATGGCACAATGTATTTATCATCCAGCGCTGGATGGCCAAGGCACTATAGCTGTGTCCATACCATCAGCATTGATTGTCATCTGCATGCTACAGCTACAGTAACACTCTGCTACAACAGCAAAGGCTAGGATCAGGAATATCTGTGATCCTGGCCTTTTAACCCCTCCAAATGCCAACAACTGATCAGCAATTGGAAATATAAAGAAAAAAAATCCTTAGTCCCTTTACAAAATGCTCTATTATGGTAGAAATAAAAATGATGAAAACCACATAATTAGTATCTCTGTATCCATAACAACCCATACTATTAAAATACTGTGACTTGCTATTTATCCCACACCGTGAATGCCTTTAAAAAAAAAGAAGCAAGAATTAAGTTTTTTTTGTTTATCCTATATTATATGTATCCCCCCCCAAAAAAGCCCTCATGAAACCCTATTTTTTTTTTAGGAAAAGAGTGATTTTATAGTGCAAAAGTAGTAAAACATAAACAACCTATAGAAATCTTGTATTGCTATACTTTTGATGATATAAATGAAGTTAACTTGTTATATTGCCATAAAAACAAAACAAAACATGGTGAGATTGCAGTTTTTTTCTATTTCCCCCTCACAATTTATTTTTTTTTTTTAATGTGTATATACCCTATAATGTACATAAAATATGCAAGTGCCCCCAACTTTTCCCACAAAAAGAAGCCCATGTGATGGCGTGAATGGAAACATTAAAAATGATGTCTCTCTAAGCGCAGTGGTAATTGAGTGAAAAAAATCACAATGTCTTCAAGTTCCATAATACCTGCACCCTTAAAGGGGTTGTCCAAGTTCTTTAAAAATAATCTGCAATGCCACTAAATATAATAAATAAAGAATGAAGCTGTACTTACCAGTTACTCCCCTGCCATTTCAAGCATCACAGCTGCGGCTCTCCCTGCCTGGATCTGTTTACATGACTGCAGAATACACCTCATGTGACAGCTGTAGCCAACTACTGGCCTCAGCAGTCTGGTGTCATATGTGGTCAACTTGGGAGGGAGCCTTGCCTGCCCTGCTTGAGGTGTGGGTAGTTTCCCCAATTTTAGAAAAGTCCTAGACATTCCAGGACAGTAGATTTTCCCATCTTTTAAAATGTTTTTTCCCAACATGCTCAACAAAGGGGTATGACTAAGGGTACTTTCACACTTGCGCTTTTGTTTTCTGGCATAGAGTTCCGTCGTTGGGGCTCAATGCCGGAAAGAAACGCTTCAGGACAGATAATACAACCACATGCATCTGTTTGAACGGATCCGCTTGTATTAACTTTAACTTTTTTTTAACATTGCCAAGACGGATCCGTCATGAACTCCATTGGAAGTCAATGGAGGATGGATCCGTTTTCTATTGTGGCAGAATGTGCCAGAGAAAACGGATCCGTCCCCATTGACTTACATTGGGGGTCATGACAGATTCGTTTTGCTCCACATCCCAGGACGGAAAGAAAACCGCAGCATGCTGTGGTCTTTTTTCCATCCAAAAAACGTTCACATACTGAACGGAAGACATCCTGATGCATCCTGAATAGAGATGAGCGAACTTTAAAAAATAGTTCGGCGTTCGGGTTGTGGTAATCCCTGCATCCCATTATGGATTCCACTATGCGGACTATCCCGGCATATGGAATCCATAAGGATTCCCGAACTGTTGAAAAGCCGAAGGATCTGGGGTGACGTCACCGTCATGTGATCAGTGCAGGGGGCGTGGCTCAGCACTGGATTTGATCTGCACTGATCACATGACGGTGACGTCACCCCAGGTCCTTTGGCTTTTCAACAGTTCGGGTTCGTGGAAGCCGCCCCTTATGGATTCCATATGCTGGGATAGTCCGCGGTAGTGGAATCCATAACGGGATGCGGCGATTACCACAACCCGAACGCCAAACTATTTTTTAAAGTTCGCTCATCTCTAATCCTGAACAGATTTCTCTCCATTCAGAATGCATTAGGATAATCCTGATCAGTATTCATCCGGCATAGAGCCCCGACGACGGAACTCTATGCCTGAAAACAAAAACGCAAGTGTGAAAATACCCTTAGCGGAAAGTAAGTGGATTCACACTTAAGACCTTTCAACACTAATGAGTCACATGACACCAGGGAAGGAAAATGGGTAATTAGGCACAATCTGGCCATTTTCACTTAGGGGTGCACTCACTTTTGATGCCAGTGGTTTAGACATTAATGACTGTGTGTTGAGTTATTTTAAGGACACACCAAATTTACACTGTAATACAAGCTGTACACTGACTACTTTACATTGTATCAAAGTGTCATATCTTCAGTGTTGTCCCATGAAAAGATATAATAAAATATTTACAAAAATGTGAGGGGTGTACTCACTTTTGTGAGATACTGTAAGAAGTCAGTAACTATAGGACAGTTTGTTTGACATCTGAAGCAGTAAAAATAATGCAACTCCTGAAAGAGGATAATTGTCAACCTAAAAACCAACAACTTGTTAGACGCTAAACAGTTTGCCGTAACTAAGGACAGATTCCCTTACGTCCTACCAGCAGCAGCACAGATGGGGTTAATTCTCATCCCATTGTGTTTTTTTATGTCCTTCCGGACTGTGGACTAGGCGGATGTTTCCCTCTTGGGAAACGGTTTTCTTCTTATTTATTTTTCCCTTCTTAGGGTTATCTTTCCCTATGGGGATTCTGGGGGACCGGGGTTTTTTCGGTCCCCTCTCCCTTTCCTCCACCCCCACATCCCCTTCCGTGTACCTGCGGGGTAGGAGTCTTCTTCTTCTCCCCTGGTGGAGGCGGGGCTCGATGTGGCGGGTGCGCGCGCTGAACTGGGATCCCACGTGCTGCCCGTTGCCGGCGTCTCCGGGCCGCGGGGCGCAGGGTGATGACGTCGCCGGGCCGGGCGGCGCCTGGTGATGACGGTGCCGGGCTACTCTGCAAGAGGATGACGTCACCGGACCGCTTGGCGCAAGATGATGATGTCGCCAGCCTTTGCGAAGGCTGGTGCTGCAATAGTAGTTAAAACATAAAGTTTTGGAGGGGGGCTGCTTTGAGCTTCTGAGAAGGTTTTGTCCTTCTTATCAATGTTTTCTTATAATAGCAGATAAGGTTGATCTGCTGCTGTATCCACGCCCCCTCTTGTGGGTGGGCTATTTAAGCTCCTCGGTTTCTGGCAGTCTTTCTCTGGTTGTGCAGCTCTTAGAGTTAGCTCCAGAGTTCCCTGTGTTTCTACAGTGCTTTGCCTGTGTCATAGGTTGCTTGTGTGTTTTGCATACCCACTGTTGCTTTACATCTTGGTGGGCCTCCTATTATCTATCTCTCCTTATTATGTAGTTTTCAGAATAGTTTTAACTATCTGTTTTTTTTTTAGCAGTGATGGCATCTTCTAAGGAGTCGGACTCCCACCGTAAGTCCGCTACGAAAAAGAAGCACCTAGTATGCTTGAGTGCAACACTCCCCTGGAGGATACTTGTCCGTACTCCCGCTGTGAAAGTTGTAGGAGGTCCCAGGCTGCATCGGAACCGACCATGCAAGAGATGTACCAATGGGCAAGAACATATGTGGATGAATCCATTAGAGGCGTGGTCAACCTTCTGGATGAAAGATTACCTGTGCCTTCTGCGTCCATTGGTAGAGACCCGATGCCTATGGAGATTGCAGCACCGGAGAGACCCGCCGCTATATCCGTGGATTCCTCTTCGGAAGACGAGGATCCTGCTTCTTGTCTCTTCCCTCCTGAGAAGACTCAGAAGCTTCTTAAGTCCATCAGGTCGGGGGACCATGATGTTGACATGGGGGAGTCTGCCGATCCCGCCGGTCGGGCACAGCGTGTCTTTAAGGCGGATGAGACCCTTGTTTCGGTAATGCAGACCGAATGGAAAATGCCTGAGAAGGGGCCGGTCTTAACCAGGGAATTTAAGACCATGTTCCCCATGGCAAAAACCTTAGCGGAATCGTGGGGTTCCATACCTAAGGTAGACATGGCCATAGCCAAGTTGTCGAAACGCACTCTGGTACCTGCGGACGATGGGTCGAATCTGCAAGACCCCCTGGATAGGAGGGTAGAGGGCGGCCGCAGCTTCAGCATCTACATCTATAGCAGCCTCAGAAGTTTCATCTTTCCTCCGCTCTAGGCTCAATCAGATCCAAACGGACGTGGATCAGAGCATCTCAAGGGATGACATCTTGGCGTCCTTCAAATCCGCTAACCTGGCGATTGATTTTTTGTGCGACACTGCTCAAATCCAGCTAAAACTAGCAGCCAAAACCATGGCTCTAGTCTCGGCAGCAAGGAGGCCTTTATGGCTTAAACCTTGGGTCGCGGACAACGCGTCCAAGTTTAACCTCTGTGCGCTCCCCTTTGAACCCGGTCGCCTTTTCGGCGCGGAATTAGATAAGATTATGGAAGGTCTTTCCGATAAAAAAGGGAAATCCCTTCCTCAACAGCCCTTTCGGGGTAGAGGCCGGCAGGAGCGTTCCAGTAGAGCGGGCCAACAGTCCAGACCTGGAAGATCTTGGGGGGCACAACGCAAGTTTGCGAAGCGTCCTCGCAAGGGTACAAAGGAGGCAAGACCCTCCTGACTATGGGCCTCTCCGAGGCTCTCGGTTGACCCTCGCTACCCCTGCCATCTCTCCCCTGGAGTTCCCCGTACCAGATCCTCATATCCCAGTGGGAGGACGGCTTTCCCACTTCAGGGACATTTGGAGTCAAGAGATTCCAGATCCGTGGGTCGTCAACATCATCTCTCAGGGCTATCGCATAGACCTAACCTCTTCTCCTCCAGAGAGGTTTGTCGGGACCCAACGTCTCCAGTCGGACAGACAAGTCATTCTGGAAACGTACATCCGAGATTATATATCCAAAGGGGCCCTAGAGGAAGTTCCGGCAGGGGAGCGGGGCTTAGGGATTTATTCACCAGTTTTCTGGTACCCAAAAAGACAGGAGATCTCCGGATGATTATCGATTTGAGATATTTCAATCGATTTGTAAGGAAGACAAAGTTTCGTATGGAGACTATAAAGTCAGTTACCCATATTCTAAAGCCGGGAGATGTCGTGGCTACGTTGGATCTCAAAGACGCCTATTTGCATGTACCAATTCACCCAATTTCTCGAAAATATCTGAGAATTGCGGTTCTACTGTCAGGGAGGTAAGACACTTTCAGTTTACAGCCCTCCCTTTCGGAATCTCCTCTGCACCCCTCACCTTCACAAAGGTGGTAGTGGCGGTGGTAGCAGCTTTGAGACTCCAAGGGGTAACTATCATTCCTTACCTGGACGACTGGCTTTTACTAGCCTCCTCGGTTCCAGTTCTAATCCACCATCTTCGACTAGCCATCTCTTTCCTGATGCGCTTAGGATGGATCATCAACTGGCAGAAGTCCAGCGTGGATCCTTCCACTTCCAAGACTTTCTTAGGCTTCATCGTCAACTCGGTGACCATGTCCCTTCATTTGACGTCCGAAAGGAGGATCGGATCCAGGACCTAGCCAGGTTCCTGTTTGTTCCTCGGCGGGTAAAGATCCGCACGTTGATGAGGATGGTGGGGCTCATGTCAGCGGCCACGGATGCGGTCCCGTGGGCTCTTTGGCACCTCCGTCCCCTACAATCGGAGGTCCTGTTCAAATGGGATGGAACCGGCGGGGCTGGATTCCCTATACATTTTGCCCCTGCAAACTCGCCTCTCCCTCAAGTGGTGGTTTCACCTGCCAGAGGGCAAGTCTATCACCCAGCCACCCTGGGTGATATTGACTACAGACGCATCCCAAGTAGGCTGGGGTGCGCATCTGCTAGAGTCCCAAGTCAGCGGGACTTGGTCGCCTCAGGAGCGGCTTTTCTCCTCCAATCTTCGAGAAATGCGAGCTATCCGGCTAGCCCTCCTGTATTTTGCCCCTCAGCTCCAACACAGGGCAGTGAGGGTCCAGTCAGACAACATGACTGCAGTATTGTACATAAACAAGCAGGGAGGCACAAGATCTCCTCCCCTCCTAGCCGAGATGGGAATGATTCTTCGGTGGGCAGAGTCGAACCTTACCCATCTATCTGCAGTCCACATTCGAGGATCCCTCAATATGATAGCAGATCGCCTCAGTCGAGGACTACCCACCATGGAATGGGCTCTCCATCCGGAGATCTTCAAGCAGCTAGTTCTCAGATGGGGTTTGCCAGAGGTGGATCTCATGGCAACGAGGTTCAACGCCAAAGTCCCGAGGTTCTGCTCCCTCTACAGGGAGGACAAACCCCTGGCGATAGATGCTCTGTCGATACCGTGGAGGTTCAGGCTGGCATACATCTTCCCTCCTTTTTCCATGATACCGAGGGTATTGATGAAGATTCGTCAGGATCAGGCAACGGTCATAGCCATCATACCGTTTTGGCCCAAGAGATCCTGGTTTACCCAACTCATGCTGATGAGTCAGGGACAATTTGGCGACTCCCCCAGAGCAGAC
Organism: Bufotes viridis; assembly: GCA_033119425.1. Classification (NCBI taxonomy): domain Eukaryota; kingdom Metazoa; phylum Chordata; class Amphibia; order Anura; family Bufonidae; genus Bufotes; species Bufotes viridis. Next base: position 143,058,016 of record CM065592.1, on the reverse strand, counting down.
CCTGGTGTCGTGGGGCACACATCTCTGCTCAGATCTGCACAGATTCAACCTGACAGCCTGGAGGTTGACCAGTCCCTCCTCAGAGTAGAAGGGCTCTCAGAAGCGGTCCTGAGAACTTTATCGCATTCAAGGGCTGAATCCACAAACAAAGCCTACACCAGAATCATGAGAATCTTCTCTTTATGGTGTGCATCTAAAGGTATGGCGTCTGCAGATCCGCCTATACATGGAATTCTACAATTTCTCCAGGAAGGTCTTGACAAAGGACTTGCTCCAGCCACTCTGAAGGTACAGTTGGCTGCAGTATCGGCCTGCCTTAACAGGCCTTATTCTCGGGACCCGCTAATTAAACGCTTTCTCAAAGGAGCAGAAAGATTAAGGCCTACAATACTGAAGCCCATTCCACAATGGGACTTATCAGTAGTTCTCGAGGGGTTGTCATCTCACCCCTTTGAACCTTTGGAGGAGGTAAGTTTTAAAATGTTGACTTTGAAAGCTATTTTTTGTTAGCAATCACGTCTGCTAAAAGAGTTTCGGAGCTGCAAGCCTTCTCGGCCCTGGCTCCCTATACAATTTTCTTACAGGATCGGGTACTGCTGAGGTATCTACCTAGCTTCCGTCCTAAGGTACCTTCCTTCCACAATATTAATCAGGTCATATCCTTACCTGTTTTGTATTCTTCCTCCTCCAGTTCCCCAGAGAAACATCCTCTGGATATATCGAGATGCCTCCAGATCTATGTGGATAGATCTAAGGAGTTCAGGATAGATGAGAACCTGTTTATCCTGTTTGCCGGTAAGTCCAAGGGCCGTAAAGCATCTAAAACGACCATAAGTCGTTGGATTAAGGAAGCCATCAAGGAGTCATTTCTTTCTCAATCCTTGGACCCTCCAGATTTTGTCAGAGCCCATTCTACCAGGGCTGTTGCCACCTCGGTGGCGGAGAGAAGCCTTCTTCCTTTAGAGACGATCTGTAGGGCAGCTTCCTGGAGCTCTGAGTCTACCTTTATAGCACATTATAGGTTAGATGCTAAGGTGGCAGAATTTTCGGCTTTTGGACGAGCAGTTTTAAGTGCTGCAAGGCATCAGGGCCCTCCCTAGGGGTTCCTCTTGCTATGTCCCCATCTGTGCTGCTGGTAGGACGTAAGGGAATCGTTAATTTCTAACGATAATTTGTTTTCCCTTAGTCCTAACAGCAGCACACAAATTTCCCTCCCTTGATATATATTCTTGTTATTAACACAATGGGATGAGGGGTGGTCCCTCTTTTTATGGGGCACAAAAGAGTTTTATTGGTTCTTGAGCTCATTAAATATTCCGCTGGTCCTACCAGTCCACGGGGGGCAATTAACCCCATCTGTGCTGCTGTTAGGACTAAGGGAAAACAAATTATCGTTAGAAATTAACGATTATGTCAAACTAATCTTATTGAATTCTTTGACGCTGTCACTAAAGTGTTGAATAGAGGTGGATATCACCTATCTGAATTTCAGCAAATCCTTTGATTCAGTGTCATATAAACAAGTTATTGAAAAGAATATGTATTAATCAATGTTTTCAGAACCTGCCAATTAACTAATGTGGAAGAGGGTATACTGGCTCTGGATAGCTCATGGATTCTCAGTAGTTTAAAAGTTAGTATCATTATGTCGATGGTGTGTATTCCGAGTAGACACCAGTTACATGTTGTGGACCATAAGATTCTGTTCTGGGTCCATGTACTTTCAAATATGGTTGAAAGTGACATAGGAAAAGTTTTACAAAAAAAAAAAAGAAGCAGCACATTATAGGGCAACTGCCAGGGGTACCCTTTTTCTGTGGGTCTGCTTATTACTGTAACTATTACTGTAACATTTTTCATGCAGAAGAAGGTACTCATGAGTCTCACATTCTGTATTGCACGGTACGGTGTATGGTCTTGTAACATATTGATGTTGTAACACTTTACAAGAATCTTTTAGCAAAAGATTGGTATCCACTGGAGTTTTTCAGCAAAAAGTGCAGTAAAGAAAGCCTTTATTTTCTCCATGTCCTTCTTCTGCAAAGGTCTGATTAATTGGAAACTGCAGTTCAATGTTTCTTCATGTAAACTAATGCACCTGGGAAGAAGGATCCTTTGAGTATTGTATTAGAAGTTCTGTGGTAGCCAAGACTTCAGAAGAGAAGGATTTTGGGTTCTGATTTATGACAGCTTCAAAGTGAGTTCACACTGTGGCCAGACAGATGCTTAGCTGTATAGCTAGAGGTATTAACAATAAAAAGAGGGAGATTGCGATCCTGCTGTATGGAGCTCTAGTGAGACCACATCTGGAGTACTGTTTGGCTCTGGAGACCTCACTTACAAAAAGACCTTGATAAAATAGAACCAAAGACTGGCCTCAAAAATGGTGGAAGGTCAAAAACTTATCAAAAGAGGCCCCAAAAAAACACCTTTTGAAGATCCCTTGGTTAGAGCACTCAAGCCCCTGTGTCTCTGTTTCTGGTCCCCAGTGTCGATATTTAAATAACTACTAAGAACAATAAAAGGTCAACATGAGAACAAGGGGCCACAATCAGAAATTAAGGAGGGAAAAGACCAGAAGCAAGACTAGGTAAATTATGTGATCTTTTTCTGACGTTATTCTCCTGTGTTTCTGTGTATGAGGATTTATGACAATATTATTTTCCCAAAAAAGTATAATACACTATAACACTGTGTATGGTAGATGTGACTCTGTGTATGGTAGAGTACTAAGGTGGGTGTATATTTCACCGAGAAAGCTCAGATGAGTGAGGTAGAAAGAATCAAGGAAAGCTCTGTTGTTTTAGCAAAGTGTAGTTTGCTGAGGCATTTTTGTTTAAGTTATTTCATGGGCCTGGGTTTTTATGGAATGAGGGTTAGGTTGGTATAGGGACCTGCCATTCCCTCCCACTCCAGTACAGCATTTTCCCTTAGCCTGAAATGAACCCAAGTGTAGCTGCTGGGCTCATTGCTGTGGGGATACAGACAAGGCTGAAAGCACCAGAGTCAGAGCCTTGAAGCTGGTAGACCTGTCTCCTGTGAAGACCAGGAAAGGTCTTACAGGGAAAAAAGGCAAATGTAAAACAATGTTAATATTTGTCTTCACATAAACTGTCTGCAGACTGAAGAATTGAGGGGTTGGAGTACTGCCATGAACCTTACACAGAGGACAAACACTTTGACTCATGCAACTGTAGTGTATCTAGACATAAAATATTGTCTGCAACAACTCAATCCACTTCTCCATAATACATTTTTTTTTACTAGGACTAGCACAACATTTATTATGTAGCCATTAACGTATAAAAAATAAAAAAAAATTTCTGATCTTGTAGATCAGTCTATACCCGCCTGATCAGATGTTAGTAGGGACCACGTCCTTCATTGCTTACCTTGTCCCATTTACCTGCCAATTGACTTGCTGCAGTATCATTAAGTTGATGGTATGCAGGTAGATGGACATAGGAAAACATTGAAGAGATGCCTGCATGAGCGCGATGGCCCCTTTGAACAGCTTTTCCTAAGGATTAATATGTTGTTCCCGGAAAACACCTTAAGCAACTTTAAAGCCTACATTAATTTCATGAATATTGGTGTAACTTTCATATATTTGGCATGTGGGTAACATTGACCAGTTAAAAAAAATATACTGTACTTATTTTCAGAGGCTGATAGAAAACTGGGTTAACTATGGAATTCCCATCTAGATCATGACCCCGACACTACTAACCAGTACTGCTAATTTCAATATGCCTACCTAGAACTTGTGCAATGTAACAAGGGGTTGTCAGAATGGCCAATACCTTAGATGTTCCATATCGTCCTTCAGCAGCACAACATAAGGTTTAATCTCCTTCTTTCCCACTAATACAGAAGAACAAAACAATTAGTCAATTATGCGTACAGTTATAGAACTCCCATAAGGTCCCACAGACACCAAAAACAGATGTGTTTTTGCCCTTCTTTCCCTAGGAGGAAGGTGGGTTTGATCTCCTTGTGGCATACCAGGGTCTTTCCTGGCTCAGCCTGCCTCCTATTGCTTCTCTGTTGGCAGGTAGGACAGGGCTATCCTGTTCCATTACCAGATTTTTTTTCTAACCTGCTGCCATCTCTGTTTCATTGGTGGAATACTTTGGCCTGGCTACCACAGATCCTCTCTGTCGGAACAGCATTCTGTTTCTGGCGCATATCTGCTTCAGCTCTCTGGCTTCCGGGTCAAGCACCATCTTAGTGCTCCTGGGTGCTGCTACCATTACTGCCAGTCTGTCAGGAGTGTGACATAGTTTTGGTTGTCCTGCCTTACTTCTGCTACGTTGCACGGGGTGTTGGGTTCGAATTGCAGCAGATTTCTGTGTCCTTCTCCTGAGTCAGCTTCATCATCTTTATCTGAATTGCAAATCCTATCCAAATGTGAACTCAACTTGGACTCTTCATCTTCTGATGCTGGTCACTGGGATGATTCTTATTTGCTTTAGAAATACTAACCCGTGCATCTGATTATTCATTGACCACTTTGCAATATTTATTTTTTACTTACTGGTTACCTGTCCCTGGCTCTGTCATCATCTGTAAATTTCTTTCATAGTTTTTCTGCCCCACTGGTTTATTACAGGGACGCTGCTCCTGGAAATGGTACCCGTCCACTGTTTTGGCAGCCCTGTCTCCTCTAGATGACATCATAAAAATGTCTCCATTCACAAATCCCATCCTGCTGGCAATGCACTCTCCCTTTTTGTTTTCTACTGGGCAGACACACACTCAGTGTATGGTATCTGCGCAGTAGAAACCAGTTGTGACTCCAGTGTGCTCTCCTCGCAGCTGCCTTGATAATCAAGTATTCATACTAACATTGTCTGTTCAGGTGGCTGACATTCTCTCTTTTTATTTTTAAGGCCACATCATGTTTTGTCCTTCCAGCTGCTGCTACAGGATTTCATGGAAATTGATTGAGTTAAGGCTAATTTTGGTTCCAGGTTCAAGTTAATCTATAACCTGAATCCCAAAGCATTATATGAGAGTTTATTCTACAACTTCTTCGATCTGCAGAGCTTCCCTGACTACTGTTTCTGTTGCCAGCCTTAAGAATCTGGCTTTTGCATGTGTCTACAGATCTTCAGGATGGAGTTTCCAGAGAGGGGAATCTCAAATGCATTCTTGACATTAGGTTGGCTGCTGACATTGTGGCTTATGCTTCACTGGATTCTCTCAGGCTCAGCTCTAAAATCTGGGCCTTGCAGATGGGCCTTGTGATTGGAGGAGTGGTCAGGGGAGGTGTCTTCAGACCCTCCGGCAGGCGGCAGCATGGATTCCTGATCAATTTTCAAAAGTCTCAGCTATGTCTGGCTATGAAGTGCAAGTTTCTGGGGTTCTCAGTAGATTGGGCTTCAATATTTCTCCTTCTGTCCATCCAGAGAGCTCACAAAGTCATGCCAGAATTCAGTGGCCTCTGCTGTAGCCATTGTGTCTGTATTTAAGCAATGATGAGAGTTCTAGGCCTGGTGACTTCTTCTCTGTATGAAGTCTCCTGGGCCAGGGCCTACATCAGAAGTCTTCAGATAGAGATTCTCCAGCAGTAGGACAGATTGACAGCCAGTCTTGATCATCATATCTCTCTTTCATGCAAAACAATACATTATCTAGGTTGGTGGCTGCAGATAGACAGAATCTGCAGAGGGATAATTCCTATGTCTGCCTCCCCAAATTCTCTCAATGGCATATGTGCACAGTATAGGCTGGAGGGCTCACCTAGCAGATCTTTGGATTCAGCAACAGTGGTCTCAGACTGAGTCCTTCCTGTTGTCCATCTCTGGGAACTGTGGGCCATCCACCTGGCTCTCCTCCATTTCGAGGACAATTTGCAAAGTCTTGAGTTCTAGTACAGTCGAACAATTTGGTGTCAATTTTCTACATCAACAAACAAGGCAGGACCAGGTCAACTTTTCTGTCTGTGGAGTGCCGTCTGATCATGAGGTGGGTGGAAACTTACCTGCAAGATCTCAAAATCATTCAGGGGTTATGCTAATTGGAAGGTGGACTGGCTCAGTAGGGATTTCCTTATCCAGCTAGAGAGGAGTCTTCATTAGGAAGTTAAAGGGGTTGTCGGGTTCAGAGCTGAACCCGGACATACCCATAATTTCACCCAGGCAGCCCCCCCTAATGTTAGCATCAGAGCATTTCCTGCTCCGATGCTCTCCCTTGCCCGCGCTGGATTGCACAGGGCAAGGGCTCTTTTATTCACAATAACACACTGCCAGGCGGAGGCCTCCGCCGAGTAGTGTGTTTGGTAACGTCACCGGCTCTGATGGACGGGCTTTAGCGCTGCCCTTGTTGTTTTACAGGCTAGGGCAGCGCTAAAGCCCACCCATTAGTGCCGGTGATGTCACTGGGCTCACTGCTGGGCGGAAACCTCCGCCTGGCAGCCCTAAGGAGAGCCCTAAGAAGAGGTGCTGCCTGGGTGAAAATGGGGATATGTTTGGGTTCAGCTCTGAACCCGGACAACCTCTTTAAGTTTTCCTTCAGGTCTGCAACCACTTTGGCTTTCTGGAAATAGATGTCATAGGGATAAGGGAAGATGACTAGGTTTGTTCCCTGTACAGGAACGATCATCCAGACTTCCTGGATGGGCTATCCATCTTCTGGAAAGAGATTAACGTCTGTGTTCCCATTGATCATGAGAGTAGCCAAAGCCTTACTGATGAAGGGAGAATAATCCCGAAACGCGTTTGAGCCCGTGGAGGATTGCAACTTTTACTGAACCATATTGTCATAAGCCTGTCTGGAATTCAACCTTACAGAGGAGCGCTCCGGAGATAATAGATCCTGTTGAATCGGATCAAGAACAGATTAGTCACGTGACCTGGCGACGACCACAGCAAAGCGCGTTAACCGCGCGAAACATCCACCACGAGTGACGCCGTCCTTCTCTCACCGGACCGCAATCCCGGCCGACCAAGAAGCTGATCCACAGGATCCCAGAAGTGGGGGTAAGTGACCTCAAAGCCTGAGACAGTGCGGGACGCCGCACTTAGGCCTAAGAGCACTGCTTATTCTCCTCCATACAATACACTACAGGCACCAAAGCTACTTTGACAATACATGATCTCAGAAGAAAAAAAAGAGCTTTATATTGCCTCATAGATGTCTGCAATATTTTATCATTGATTGCATTATCTTAAAGAGACTTATCTTCTAAGGACCAACGTACAGTACAAAAACACCCCAAAAGGGACATAAATTGTACTGAGTTCACCACTGAACATCTTTTTAGGTTCTCCCTCTGAAAATCATTGCCAGATTGAAGAAAGATTTTAACCCTTTGTTCTCAACTTCATACTTCATTTTTTCACTTTTTTTTATTCAAAAGGACTATATTTATAAAGGACTATATTCTTATAATATTTTTATGAAATTTCTTACATAATTTTCCAATTTCACCACTCTTACCCTATCCTATACCTCCAAGAATAATACTCACACTACTACAACACACCCCCACAATACACGAATCGCTCTAATTGCTTCTCCAACACTCACCATTTACCAATTTTAAAATTAATTAATTAATTTTAGTTCCCAGATAAGAGTGTGCCTGCTATCTTCTTTTCCCTTACAGAACATAGGTTTAGATAAATGATGTGGTTCAGAAGACTTCCCCCTAACAAAGTCTTTGGATTTCTAAGTTATTTTCTGCCTGGTGTAAGCAGCACAACTCTGCTTGACCCACTGTTCCAGAGGTTCTGACATTCTTTTAAGAAGGTTTTTTCAAAGGAATCAAGTTTAATACTTTGAAGGTCTATTTTTCAACCATCAACTCATTTTGTAATGGGAGATTCTGTAATCAGTATTTGATTAAAGGAGTTGTTTCACATCAGCAAATAGCATTTACTATGTAGAGAAAGTTAATACAAGCCACTTACCAATGTGTTGTGAATCTCCATATTGCTTCCTTTGCTGGCTTGATTCATTGTTCATTGCATTATACACTGCTTGTTTTCATGGTTACGACCACCCTGCCAAATCCAGCAGTGGTGGTCGTGCTTGCACACTATAGCAAAAAGCATGAGCCTAAGTGTGCTCCCGCAATCCTGGTCACCAGAGAGGCCAGCGCTTTTTCCTAAAGTGTGCAAGCATGGCCAATGCTGCTGGATTGTAGTGTAGTTAAAACTATGAAAACGAGCAGTGTCTAATGCGATGGAAAAATGAATCAAGCCAGCAAAGGAGGCAATATAGACAATCACAATACATTAGTAAGTGCCTTGTGTTAACTTTCTCTACATGATAAATGTCACTTGCTAATGTAAGACAACCCCTTTAAGAGTTTTTTCTAGAGCTGTCAAGATCATGCATCTTCCCATCAAGTCACGTGTTCCATCCTGGAACTTGCCTACTGTTTTATAGGGACTTTTGCAACCACTGTTCGAATCTCTGGCAGACGTGGCATTCCTTACCTTAAAGACGATGTTCCTGATGACTACCTTCAAATTTCTCAGCTCTGCCTTATCAGGCATCCCCCTGATTTCCTTCCTAAAGTTCCATCTTCTGTGTCCTTAGAGGAAGAGGTTTACCTTTAAAGCTTCTATCTAGATCTGTGGAGGAAGCTTAATTTTGTAGATGTTGAGAGCAGTCCTGATGTATCTGGACAAGACATAGGGGAGAATTTATCTTGAGGGGAAAATTTGAAGTCAGTTTTACTTGAGTCTGCATTGGAGTACTTTATGCCACATTTATCAAATTTCTCATGTTACCTGATAAATTTGTCTTATCCTTAAACCTAACACTTTTGTTTAGAGACACTACTCCAGTTTTCATACTCCACCCTCCTCCAGGAGTGAAATTGCTACTTTTTTGCGACTTAAAAAGTCTCAATAATAAATCTGGAGTGAAACTCATTAACATAGCTAACCAAACCCTCCATTTTCCACTCACAAACCTGGAGTGGTGTAAAAATTCAAAATGCATCAAAATTTTGTGCAATCGCTTATGTTTTGCACAAACAATTGCAAAAATTTACAAAAGCCCTATTTTTGCAACTTTTGGACGCCTTAAAGTTTTCGTCAAGCGGGTGCTCTGTTCCTCCAGTTCTAATAAGGGCAAGTGCTATCTCTAAGTTGCACAGTTATGAAATTACCATACTCCACCAGACCTGCTTCAACTTCCTGGGCAGAATTGGCTCATGTTTCCTTTGACCAGATTTGCCAAGCGGCCACGTTCCTGCATGTTTGCTAAACACTACAAACTCAAGCTGCAGACAAGTGTTGGAAGTGGCATCTACTTAATTTTCCTCCCTTTTGTTATTCATTGCTATATATGTCCCTTATGTTGTGCTGCTGAAGGACAAAATTGAAAATTTACTCACTAAAATGTCTTCATTTCCAAGAGTACTGAAGCAGCACATTTTCCCACCCATTAAACTTCATTGCTGCATACTTACACATGTGTTTTCTTCGTCAGGGGGACTTTGTGGGAGTTCCTTATTTGTCTAATTATGTATCCATAATTAATTGATTGTTTTGTTCTTCTGTCCTAATAGTGGAAGAAGTGGGTTAACCCTAATGTTGTGTTGCTTCAAGACTCATGGAAAGAAGAAATTCTGGTGAGTAAATTTGAACTTTTTCCCATCAAGACTGTGGTTTAAAATACATATTTTGCAGTAGCAGGGTACTTAACATCTTCAGACAAAACAGGTGCATCATACAAGTCTTTTTTTTTCTGTTTATAGCGGATCTTTTGTTGATGCTATCAGAGGGGTCTGGCAGCAGCTTATTTTCTGGTCCCCATGAGAGAAAACTACGTTTGACTAGGTTAAAGAGCCTCTGTCAGCATGATTAACCCTATTAAATCAGACATACTGCCTGATAGGGTTGATTGTGCTAATTAAAATTACATCTTTCTTTTGTCAGTATGTTAAACAGCTGCAGAGATATCTGTGTTTTTATTCAAATGCAAATAAGCCCGTTCATGTTCATGCACCAAGGGGTTGGAATGAATTCCAAGAGCACTGATTTTGTAACACCTCTGTGCTCAGAAAACTCCGTCTTTCCCCTTGACTGACAGGGCTAGACATCAGCATGCAGAGTGCAGAGCTGTGTCCTAGAGTATACATATTATATACACTACTTACTATAGCCTTACCATGTTGTGAATAGAGGTTGTCTATGCTTAGAAAGCTAATGTATATTCCTAGATTATTCACAGGCACAATATATGATATGATATAAATTATAGATGCCAGTAATATGTGTTAGCTTTCTAAGCATATAAAACCATCTATTCCCAATATAGTAATTCTATAGCCTTTTTTTGGTTAAATAAGGGAGAAAAAAAATAACCGAAAACCTAGAATTCTCTCCTGGGATTTGCAAAGCTGACCACTTACCTTCAGGTTACTGCCTCATTCTTGATGAGGATACCTGTTTTCTCTACTTAGAAAGTCAATAGATATTACAAGTGTCTCTATTATTATATATCATTTCTGTGAATGAACCAGTAATATATATTAGCTTTCTAAGTATAGAAAACCTCTATTCCCAACATGGCAAGGCTATAGTAAATAGTGTATATGATATGTACATGCTATAACACAGCTCTAGGACACGACTCTTCCCTCAGCATGCTGATGTCTAGCTCTGTCAATCAAGGGGGGGGGTGCAGAACATATGTGTGTTACATAAGCAGTTCTCCAAGGATTCAGTACCACCCCCTAGTGCTCCAACTTACTAATTTGTAAATAAAAATGCAGATATCTTTGCAGTTGTTTAATATACAGACAAAAGAAAGGCATAATTTTAATCTGCATGATCAAGAAGTTGTTAGAAGTCTTTCTTTCCTTGCCGCCATCCCTCATTAGATTAAAGGTTCTCCTCCAGCAAGCTGTATCTGAATGGGGAACTCCTATTGTTAACTGAGATTTGTGGGGAAACACAAGAATAGTTATTTGTCCTCCCTTTTCCTGGTTCTTGACTTGAGTTTATAGACAGATATCTCAAATATGGGACTCAGCTGTAAGCAGGTCTGACACCCGGCACTCCCACTGGTCAGCTGTTCTTGGCAGATGCCAACCCTGGAAGCAGAATGCTCTGTCCACTGTGTAGTGGGCGTGCCAGTTCGTTGCAGTTTATTTCAAATTAAACCGAAAGGCAGCTGAGCTGCAGTATGGCGGCATGGCCACAATATAGTGGTCAAAGACTTCTGCAAACTATTTTTTTTCGGTGCTGGTGGCTGCTGAGATCAGTTGATTGGTGGGGGTGCCGGATCCTAGACCTACACTGATTTGATATTTATTACCTATCTTGAGGATGTCATCAATATATACAGGCTGGAAAACCCCTTTCAAGGAGTTGTATTAGATTTTAAACCCTTAGTTGTATCCTTCAGAAAACAGCTCCACTGTTTTCTATGGTTTGTTTCTGTATCACTGCTTGGTCACATAGCTGCTTCCTGTTGAAGAAAGAAGCCATGTTATTTTAATCTCATACAATTCCTTTAAAGGGGTTATCTGGTCATTTTAGCTAATCTGTAGTTGTTACTAACCTGCCTATGTCCCTAATGGAAGTGGCCACATCCGGCCAGAACCCGGCAGAAGTGTTAGGCACGGTTGTCTAAAACAGACATTTAGCATATATACATACATTAGCTGCATGATAAAGAACAATTGTTGACATACTGATACACTATACACTACATTTGAATATGTCGAAACTACAGAAGACGACAGGTTTTACTTTACATTAGGTTGCAAATATTCAAACTTCCTTGATCCAACTTCTTGAGTAATCCTTTAGTTATAAGATACCTCATATATGTTGACTCATGTCTCAATCCTTTAATTTGGATTTAGGTTAATGGGTCATCATCATTAAAAGATTCCTTCCCAAATTATTTATGTGCAGTGTCCTTCAAATGAGAAGAAAATATTCTCCTTTCAGTTTCTCGGGCAACTCCCTATTACTATTGTTAGAATCTGCACAAACAACTCAAACACCTAAGTTTCAATCTCTTTATTCTTGGCATCGCAGGCAGAGAATATGAATACTGTGGGCACAATACTGATACTGTAGTAAAATATCTCATTAAGTGGAAACACCATTGTGTAAGGTTGCATGGTTATATGGTTGTCTGGAAATGATCTCATCATAGCCTAAGTATAACAAGTGATGAAGAATATGGCATGTGGATGGCCAATTATCTTGATTTCACAAAACCAGGTTTATGTGTGGTGAAAGGGCCTACAGCGGATGTTTATACTGTAAATTATCACTTTTAATCACCCATTAAGATGGATGGGCAGCATGGTAGCTCAGTGGTTAACACTGGTGTTGAGCGAAGCTTTCGAGGCGGAATTCAATCTGCAACAAAGACAAATCTCTTTATGCTTTGATGTAATGAATACGTTTTTCCTAAAATGGCCGCTGCATGTGTTACAAAGTGAAAGGAAGAAGCTCGGGAACACAAAATCATCCATAATGTCACGCAGCCAGCTCATCCGCAGGTAGCCATCCCCTGTGATGTCACAGCCTTGCGTGGACTGTGAGCAGTTACAGGCCAGCCCAGAATGGGAGGAGAGGTTCACTGCGGACTAGGAGTCGGGTGGGAGCACACGTTGCGAGATGTCAGGAATGTGATGGAGAGTCCCAATCCAACATTACTTTTCCCATAATGCTGTACCAGCCCTGACACTGACACCTGGGACGCCCCTCCCTCCCCAGGGACCACCACGAACCTACAAAGTGGTAAGACATTGGTGTCATTTTTGCACGCATAATCATTGCACATGGATACGTTCACTTATTATTTATTTGACTGTTATTTTAATGGATGTATTAAAAGTTAAAGTATAACTGTCAAATTTTTTTTTTTTTACTATTGGATTTTGGTGATTAATATTACCTTGTTGGCCCTGTTTTAATTTCTGATTGTTTAATAAATAACCCCTAAAAGCCACCTAAAAGTCCCCAGTATTGGCTATATTTACCTGAGATAAAATCAGGTTGCTATGCTCCTTCCATCTACCACGCTGCCTGCACTGGGAACTGATAGTGAGTCAACATTGTAAGGGAATGTATAAAAAGCCAGGTTCTTCCTGACAGGAGATAACAGTGCTGGGCTGTGTGTGTGAACTTCTCCACATGCCTGTGCTTGGCAGACACTCCCTTAGCAGTGCAGGACAATGCGGCTGCTCAGTGTATAAATGACAGCCTTATCTGATAAGAGGAGAGCTTGTAGAAGGACTACAGGCTTCAGCCAGACCTGGGAACTTCACTGCAAGACCCCCCTATACAGAGCTGGTCTTCACTAACTTCACTGCAGGTGTCCTATGGATTAGCCTCAGGGCTGAGGGCGGCCATTTTAACAGAATAGTGAAATTGCATTTTTTTGCAGACTGGTTGCTAAGGGCTGAATCTTATTAAATAAGGGGTAAGTAAGTCTAATAGTTATTGATTCAGGTATATTATCATATTAGTAACTACATATATGAAAACTGAAATTTGGGTCTAAATGTGACAGTTATCCTTTAAGTATTAACAGGGAGGCCACCTACCATATCTGTTCCCTTGTCCTATGCACCCTAATACAGATTTGACACGCTCCTTACTAAGCTGTGTCTCGTACACAGCGCAGCAAAGAGGTTACCATGGCAGCCATGGGAAGCTTCTGAAGCGTCCTCCATCCCACTGCCTTAACTCACAGATGCCGCAATCAGAGTTGATCGCGGCATCTGATCGGTTAAATGACAGAATGGCAGGATCGCCATTCCCCGTTATTGTGGCCAGGTGTCTGCTGTATGATACAGTAGGCACTCACCGCATATGGAGCAGACTCACTGGAGCAATCGGCTCCATACAGTCCATCAGCCACCATGATGTACAGGTATATCGGATTCATAGCGATTTATGGCAAATTCATTTGTAATGAATTAAATTTCTAGGCAAACTTTGGCAAATTGGCCAAATCGAATTTTTCTAAACTTTGCTCATCTCCAGTTAACACTAATGCCTTGCAGAGGTGTGGTCATGGCTTTGAATCTGGCTAAAGCTGTCTCACCATCTCCTGGATGAATTGCATCTACTTCCCCCCTGCCACTCTGTTCCAGCATTGAGGTGATCACTGGCCTGACTTATGCCAATACCAAACTGCTTTGATATCAACCTTGGTTTCTTGACCAAGTCTCTTTGTTTGCTGCCCATTCTGACCTGTCTACTGCTCAGTACCAAATTCCACCTGCCTCAACCCATGCACCATCTGATTACAATTCCTGTCGATCACCTTGAGACCACACCTCAATAACTTCAGCCTATCCGTATGCTAGCTGTTGCTAACAGAAACTACAATGGGGAAGCAACCTGAGATTGCGTATGGGAGAGTCCATAACCCTTTGGGGAATGCACAAACTTTTAGACTCCATCTCCTAGTTTAGCATTTATCATTGATAGGTATCTAATGGGTATGATGGCTTTAGGCTCCACAATTATGAGTTTCATATTAAAAGTGCTACTTACCCTCTGTGAACAGCAACCAATACAAAACCATGAACAATGTGCATGGTACAGTTCTAGACTATAATTCAGAAAGAAAAAGGATCAGCGGCACTGCAATGCACTGTGGTGCGATATTTGAATTCGCATCCAAAATTGTCGCCACTTGCGTGTCTGTCCAGTTAATAGGTTCCCAATCTGGTGGTGCTCTGCCCTTAGTATGTGGATCAGTACAATTACACTGTGTTGAGAGAGCAATGAAAGGAGGCGGCACTCACCATGGGAGTCTTCAATCTTGCTTTATTTCGCTGCAGTTACAGCATAGAATCGCAAAAGAGGGCTTGCGGGCGGACGCCAATGCAGGTAACTAAAGCAGGACGGCCGTTTCGCGCGTACACTTGCGCATCATCATGCCGCTGTCACGTCCATTGCGTCAGTACGCGATTTTAACCCTCCGGCTACACAGTGATTGGTGCAGAGGAACTGCACCAATTGCCTGAGACAAATATAGGACATTTAAAACAAATTCCCTTATGTGAAGGAGAGAATCAAGACACAGTAAGGCATATAGAAACATAATACTTATACAGTGCGAATATACGCACGACTATTATCGCGAACAGTGAGTATAGTATGCAGTTATAATGCGCTTATTTGATACGTTCTAGGTGCTTATTGGTTACGCAGGTGCAATATCTAAAGACCACGTCATGGATTGCGAGTATTCACAAAAAAACTGACATATCATTTTTGTCATTAAGACCATGGGGACCCATAGCTTGAGTTTTCATGATCCACCTTGCCTCACACAGCAGAAGTGTGCGGTGTCTATCACCACCACGGGGAGGGCACCGTACTACTTCAATCCCTGCAAACGTGAGGCAACGTGGATCACCCCCATGTTGCTCGCGGACATGTTGTATCAGCCTAGGTGAGCCCCTACCTGTCTTTATAGAACCAATGTGTTCGCGGACTCTCTCAACTAAAGGCCTGATCGTTTTGCCAATATAAAAAGTGTGGCATACGCATAGCATTGCATATACTACGTATGAGGTGCGACAAGTAATGAGGTCTCTTACGACCCATGTTATTCCACCTAGTTGGATGACTTTACTCCTTGCATTGTAGGAACAGAACAAGCAAAATCCACATTTATGGTTACCAGTCACTGGTCTTGCAAACAACCAATCACGTTTCTTAGGTTGTGTGAAGGTACTGCGGACTAAGGTGTCCTGTATCGTGTGGCATCTCCGGAATGTAACAATTGGACGCTGTACAACTATGTCGATCAATGCAGAATCACCACGGAGTATGTCCCAATTGCTATAAATCGCTTGTTTTATGGCATCCGCCATAGGGCTATATCTAAAAGCAAGGGTGAACTGCTGCCTATCTCTCTGTTTCTCTTTTTCAATCAACAAGTTAGTGCGGTCTAACTTAGCCGCACGGTGAAGAGCCTGTAACACGTCTCTCGGTGCATAACCCCGTTTAACTTCTTGCCGACCGCCTCACGCAGGATTGCGTCCTGCGGGCGGTCGGTCTGTTCCTCCTTGACGCGCCCGCGCGTCATCTCGCGAGAGGCGAGATTTCCTGTGAACGCGCGCGCGTGCGCACGTTCACAGGATCGCGTCGGGGAGAAGGTAAACTACAGCCTGCCAGCGCTGATCGTGCGCTGGCAGGCTGTAGAAGTTAAAAAAAATGGCATATCAGACGCTGTTTTGTTAACAGCGTCTGATATGCTTGCTGATCGTTCCTTTGGTGGTCCCTTTTGCTTGGGACCACCAAAGAAACTTTTATAAGTGCACCAAATCACCACACAGACCGCCCCACACCATCCACCCCCCCACCCCGTCACTGATTAACCCCTGATTAACCCCTGATTAACCCCGATCACCCCATGTCACCCCCTGTCACCCCCTGACACTAATTACCCCCTGTAAGGCTCATTCAGACGTCCGTATGTGTTTTGCGGATCCATGGATCCACGGATCCGCAAAACACGGACACCAGCAATGTGCTTTCCGCATTTTGCGGATCCGCACATTGCCAGAACTATATAGAAAATGCCTTTTCTTGTCCGCAATTGCGGACAAGAATAGGACATGCTCTATCTTTTGCGGAGCTGCGGCCAGATGTTTGGGGGCCGAAACCCGGAAGTTTGCGGCCGCAGCTCCGCAAATGCTGATGCGGCGAGCGCATAGTGTGCTCTCCGCATCACCGCCAGCCCCATTCACACTGAATTCGCAGATTCGGAATAGATGCGGACATTTTTGCGGACGTGTGAATGGGGCCTTACTACTTTTTTTTGCACATTTTTGGCAGAGATTTATTCATCCACATTGATCGATGCGAATGAGGAAATCTGTGCCGTTTTGTTTTTTTTGCACATTTTTGGGCAGAGATTTTTCATCCACATTGATTGATGCGAATGAAAAATCAGTGCCGTTCATTTTTTTCTTTTCAGCCCAGAGGCTGAACGGAAAAAATCTCATTACCCGTATGCTCAATATACGGAGAATCGCAGAAACTCCTAATGCTGGCCATACGTGTAATGATTGCGGAGACCCTCAAATGCCAGGGCAGTACAAACACCTCACATGTGACCCCATTTTAGAAAGAAGACACCCCAAGGTATTCCGTGAGGGGTATGGTGAGTTCATGTAAAATATTATTTTTTGTCACAAGTTAGTGGAATATGAGACTGTAAAAAAAAAAAAAAAAAAAAAAATCAATTTCCGCTAACTTGTGCCAAATTTTTTTTTTCCTGTACTTTGTGTGAGAAATATCTCTGTAAATTGACAACTTTGAATAAAAAAATGTAAAAAGTTGTCGTTTACAGCAATATTTCTCACACGCAGCATTGGTATATGTAAAAATACACCCCAAAACACATTGCCCTACTTCTCCTGAGTACGGCGATACCACATGAGTGGCACTTTTTTGCAGCCAAGGTGCGCAAAGGGGCCCTAAAACCAATGAGTACCTTTAGGATTTCACAGGCCATTTTTACGCATTTGGATTCTCACGCTTTAGGGGCCCCTAAAATGCCAGGGCAGTATAAATACCCCACATGTGACCCCATTTTGGAAAGAAGACACCCCAAGGTATTCCGTGAGGGGCATGGCGAGTTCACAGAATTTTTATTTTTTGGCACAAGTTAGCGGAAATTGATATATATTTTTTTTTTATTTTGTTTTTTACAAAGTCTCATATTCCACTAACTTGTGACAAAAAAAATTTTACATGAACTAACCATACCCCTCACGGAATACCTTGGGGTGTCTTCTTTCCAAAATGGGGTCACATGTGGGGTATTTATACTGTCCTGGCATTTTAGGGGCCCCTAAAGCGTGTAGAAGAAGTCTGGAATCCAAATGCGTAAAAATGCCCTGTGAAATCCTAAAGGTACTCATTGGTTTAGGGCCTTTGCACTCTGGCTGCAAAAGTGTACACATGTGGTATCGCCGTACTCAGGAGAAGTAGGGCAATGTGCTTTGGGGTGTATTTTTATATATACCTATACTGTGTGTGAAAATATCTCTGTAAACGACAACTTTTATAAAATTTTATACAAAGTTGTCAGTTTACAGAGATATTTCTCTCACCCAACATGGGTATATGTAAAAATACACCCCAAAACACATTGCCCTACTTCTCCTGAGTACGGCGATACCACATAAGTGACACTTTTTTGCAGCCTGGGTGCGCAAAGGGGCCCAAATTCCAACGAGTACCTTTAGGTTTTACATGGCGGCTCACAATTTAGCCCTGCCCAAAATGCCAGAACAGTAAACACACCCCACAAATGACCCCTTTTCGGAAAGTAGACACCCCAAGGTATTCACTGAGGGGCATAGTGAGTCCGTCTGAGATTTCTTTTTTTTTTGCCAGAAGTTAGCAGAAATTGAAACTTTTTTTTTTTTTTCTCAGAAAGTGTCATTTTCCACTAACTTGTGAAAAAAATGAAATGATACATGAACTCACCATGCCCCTCCGCGAATACTTTGGGGTGTCTTCTTTCTAAAATGGTGTGATTTGGGGGTATTTATACTATCCTGACATTCTAGCACCTGAAGAAACATGACAGGTGCTCAGAAAGTCAGAGCTGCTTCAAAATGCAGAAATTCACTTTTTGCACCATAGTTTGTAAACGCTATAACTTTTACCCAAACCAATAAATATACACTTATTGGACTTTTTTTTATCAAAGACATGTAGAACAATTAATTTAGAGAAAAATTTATATAGAAATGTAGTTTTTTTAAAAAAAATTTACAACAGAAAGTGAAAAATGTCATTTTTTTGTAAAAATTTCGGTCATTTTTGATTAATAGCAAAAAAAGTAAAAATGTCAGCAGCAATGAAATACCACCAAATGAAAGCTCTATTAGTGAGAAGAAAAGGAGGTAAAATTCATTTGGGTGGTAAGTTGCATGACGGAGCAATAAACGGTGAAAGTAGTGTAGTGCAGAATTGTAAAAAGTGGCCTGGTCATTAAGGGTGTTTAAGCTAGGGGGGCTTAAGTGGTTAATTAGTCGGTGAGCCTGTCCAAAATATCCCGCGTCGCTGCTATTGATCCTGCGGAGACGGACAAACTGTCCAAAAGGGACAGCTTTCTTTACGGTGTCAGGATGGTAGCTTTTCTGGTGAAGCAATGAGTTCGTAGCAGTGGGCTTACGAAAACCAGTGGTCTGCAAGACCCCATTTGTAACTGACACTTGAACATCAAGGAAGTCTAGAGACGACCCCCCGAAATTCATAGTGAACTTCATGTTCATGTTGTTATTTGTATTTAGGTATTTCACATACTATTCACACTCAAAATCACTGCCTGACCAGACCAGGAACACGTCATCCACATATCTGAGGTAAAGGTGGATAAACTTCAAATAGGGGTTGTCCACCGAGAAAACATACAGTTCTTTAAATACCGCCAGATACAGGTTGGCAAAGGTACAAGAGACTGGTGTACCCATTGCCGTACCTAGTATCTGGCGGTACCATTTATCATCAAATTGGAATACGTTATTCGTTAAGATGAGATCCAAGGCTTCAGCTACAAAAGCCTGAAACAATTCACCCTTGCCTGCATGTCGCAACACATAACGAACAGCTTGAACCCCCTGTAGATGTGGGATGCGGGTATATAGACTCTCCACGTCTAAGGACACTAAACGATATTCCTCCCGCCACTCAAAGATATTGAGTGCACGGAGGAAATCGACAGTGTCCTTAAGATACGTGGGAGTGCCCAAAAGGAGTGGTCTGAGAAGCCAATCTACGTACCACGAGATCGCTTCAGTCGCTGACCCAACCCCCGACACAATAGGGCGTCCAGGGGGGTGGGTCAGCGACTTATGGATCTTCGGGACGAAATACCAAGCAGGATTGACTGGGAACTCGGGAATCAACTTCCCTTTTAGCCCCTTGGGCAAAAAACCTCCCCCAATGAATTTATCCATTAGGGTATGTAATCTGTCCATAACTTTGGGAATCGGGTCCTTACCCAGTCTTGTATACACTGTAGTGTCGTTCAATTGGCGCATTGCCTCCTCTACATAATACTGCCTGGTTAAAAGGACCACGTTTCCGCCCTTGTCGGCCGGCTTAATCACTAAATCGACACAATTTTTCAACCATTAGAGTGCTTTTCTCTCTTCATTGGTGATGTTCTGTGGTGCCATTGGAAAAACCAATGCACGCATATCGGACAGAACTTTTTTGTGGAAAAGGTCGATAACTGAGTCGGTCGACATTGGCGGAACAAACGTGGACCCAATACCTCCAGTGAACCTACTTTCCTGTATGTTCAATTTCGCATTCTGTCTCTCAAGACCTGCCAAGAATAAAACGCATTCTTTTTCTTCGGCGGTATACCGTTGTTGCATGTGAAATTCTACTACGCTCATTGTAGCCGGGACTTCACCCGGCAGTGGTATCGATCCCCATGGTCTTAATGACTAAAATGATATGTCAGTTTTTTTGTGAATACTCGCAATCCATGACGTGGTCTTTAGGTATTGCACCTGCGTAACCAATCAAATAAGCACATTATAACCGCATACTATACTCACTGTTCGCGATAATAGTCGTGCGTATATTCGCACTGTATAAGTATTATGTTTCTATATGCCTTACTGTGTCTTGATTCTCTCCTTCACATAAGGGAATTTGTTTTAAATGTCCTATATTTGTCTCAGGCAATTGGTGCAGTTCCTCTGCACCAATCACTGTGTAGCCGGAGGGTTAAAATCGCGGACTGACGCAATGGACGTGACAGCGGCGTGATGATGCGCAAGTGTACGCGCGAAACGGCCGTCCCGCTTTAGTTACCTGCATTGGCGTCCGCCCGCAAGCCCTCTTTTGCGATTCTATGCTGTAACTGCAGCGAAATAAAGCAAGATTGAAGACTCCCATGGTGAGTGCCGCCTCCTTTCATTGCTCTCTCAACACAGTGTAGTTCTAGACTATAGCTCACCTGATAAAAGTGTGATTCATCTGCGCTGTATGAACTGTTAATACAACATTCCTGGCAAAACCAATGCAGTATGGTATATTATATCTATTGTAGGACCAGACGGGCAGTGCATGACTCACAGATCCAAAGCACATAGTAGATAGACATCATACACCCGCATTAGGGCCAGCGGTAAGTATGACTATGTATCATTTTTTTGGTGTGTTCCTTTAAGGTCAGAAATCTAATGTCTGTGTTTACACGCCGAGCTGAGTGTGCAGGAAATGTTTACAGGCAGCACATTGTTTTTTCACATGCTTCCACAGGAAACATTGACTCTTCTAAACTCCATCCATTGAGCCTTTCATGACCGATTCAGTGAAAAATGTCAGATAGGGCTTTTTCTTAAAAGAAGAGGATTTTCAATAGTTCATGTAGACAAAGAAATGTAGACCATTCTAGCTCCTAAATCAAGACCAGTCCAGCAGGTTTCTACCAGAAAGTGCATACCGTGGAAAAGGCAACTTTATTTACTAAGTTTTTCTTTGCCAGACTTCTACTACTTCCTTATTTGCATTGTTCAGTGCGCCACAAGAATAACCTATTCACATATAACTTGGGGAAAAAAATACAAACACTGTGGATTCCTTGTTTTTCCTTCATCACAGGCTTCAGAGCTGAAATCTCTCAATGGTAACCAGCCGAATTTTGAATCCTGCTTTGGGCTATCATACAACTTAGGTGCAAATGATGCAAGTACTTAGGTGCAAGTAACTTAGGTGCAAATGATGCAAGGTATTTTTCACTTTTTATGAAGATTGTATACTGCACATAATGTGAATTTGCTTTTAGAAGTGAACAAATGCTCTGAGTTCCCTGGAAGGTCTAGCAAATATGAACTGTATTTGACATAAAAAAAATGATGCAGATTTTTTTCAACAATCTTCCCAAAATGATTTGGATATTGTGTTTATGCTGCTTTTTTTACAGCATTTATACAGATTATACATACCATTTGTTAACCACAATGACTTCTCCTTTGACCAGTTCCTGACCAGTGACCACCCGTTGACTAAATAGGTCCGGAAGGTTGTCCTTCATCCCTGCAGGGACATTTTAAAATTACCTTGCAGAGATCACAAACTAATCATGCAGCTGAAGGAGCAGGAATCTGTTGGCTCCCCATAGAGAAGATATGGATGGTTTTTTTACCATCCCTGCTTTCTCGATCGCTCGGCGATCAATGGGCTGGAGGGAGCAATGCTGTGCATTTGTACAACTCTGTACAACCTCTCTGAGGACTGTATTCCCTGTGTAACTAGGACTAAAGCTAGGGCTACACAACGACATGTGTCGCGTGACAATAAGTCGCGCGACACATAGGGCACAACTACACTGCAAGCTGTGTCGCGCGACATTAATGTAACACCAATGACGTGCAACAATTTTTGTAATGATAGTCTATGGTGTCGCACTGCGTCATGCGACATGCTGCAACTGCGATGCGATAGTCGCAGAAAAAGCCATCTTGGATGAATTTTTTGCTACTGGCGTGTCGCAGTCCCAGCATGTCGCATGTTGCAGTGCGACACCATAGACTATCATTATAAAAACTGTCGCACAACATTCGTGCGACAAAATGTTGCGTGACACATGTCCTGTAGCCCTAGCCTAAAATGTCAACTCCAGCAACAGGAGAAATCAACAATAAATTAAAAAATGTAATGTTAAATGCCCCCCAAAGGTTTTGTCTAACCATGGAGTGTACAAAGTGTAAAAAAAATCATGTACAAGTATATCGGATTCATAGTGATTCATGGCAAATTAATTTGTAATGAATCAAATTTCTTGGCAAACGTCAGCTAATTGGCCAAATCGAATTCTCTCAAAACTTCGCTCGTCTCTAGTTAACACATGCCTTGCAGAGGTGTGGTCTTGGCTTTGAATATGACTAAAGCTGTCTCAATCCACTATCTCCTGGGTGAATGGCATCTACTCCCCCCGCCACTTTGTACCAGCATTGAGGTGATCACTGGCCTGAATCATGCCAATACTCAAGTGCTTCAATCTTCCTAAAGACCCTTCCCTGATGTCTGTATGCCAGCACAATAAGGTCTTTTTATTATTTTTTTCTGCAAAGTTGTGTTTGTCTTGTTTGATATCAACCTTGGTTTCTTGACCAATGTTCTATTTTTTTTGCAGTGCAGAGGCACAGACCAATATCCCACAGAAGCATTTTGTAGCGCTTCCGTGTGCATCCAATAGGTGCCTCTGCTCCGTCCTTATGGACCCATTCAGCTCAATGAGTCCACATCCGTGATTCGGACTGCACAAGGCTGGAGTCTGTATATTATGGACCCGCTATATGTGGGCCGCAATACAGGCATAGGGCACACACGTTAATATGCATGAGCCCTTAAAAAATCCTGCTGTAGTTTACTACCATCCCTACCTTCTGCATCACTGTATACATGATCTCAATGAGCACCATGTACACAGATCATAAAGTGGCCATGACACTGCCTGCTTCCATCCCAGATAAGTGCTGTAGTGTACTAATGTCCTTAAAAAAGGAGCCCTGCTCCTCATATCACAATAAGATACTATAATATATTATATATCCCCCATATAAAACCGTGTAATGGAAAAATGGCACAATTTTAACGGCTGTGGTCCTCTGCCTGGTCTTGATTTGACATTCTATAAATGCCTTCAGTGTAAAAGAGGACCAGGCAGAGGACCACAGCAGGTAACATCTGCCTCCCACTGCAGCAGTAAACTAACAATAGGTTGCCTATCTATATAAGAGTTTTCTCTCTGCACCGACTGATACAGAAGGACAATATTTTGGATTTAATATTTAATGATATAGTACTGCTAAAATGAAATAGAAAAATACTGTTTAGCAATACACACATTCTCCTTGTATGAAGTCAGGTTGTCTGAGTTTGGAAAAATGGAGATTCAAGTGAATGTGGCTGGGCTGCATTGGGAAGAAAAAGTAGATCCATTTTTTTTAAAAATCTCTGACGACCCTTTCAGGACATCCATTCTTTTGACTACTTGATTTCTAACACCCCCTCTCCCTCTTATAAGAAAGAAAGGGGCCAGTGACATCTCTAGACTTATATCTTTGTTAAATTACCAAATTGGCAAATTACTTGCACTCAAATTACGTCCCTTGCTTCTCATACTTATAGATCCTGATCAAGTAAGATTTGTTCCCCAAAAAGAAGGAAAATATATTACGTATAAATTCCTATACCTAATCTACTTAGCTAAGTGCAATGGAAAAAAGGCCATTTAGAGGCAAATTTCACTTTTGGAAATGTGGAGAACCTTCATATGTGGTGGTCCTGACCTGTTGTGCAGCCTTTTTGGAAAGGCTTTCTCGATAAAAAAAAAACAGCGTCTGTGCCATTGGTTTTGCTTGTAGCGAACCAACTGGTCCTCCTCCTTTTTTTAAAATTCTATTTTTATAGGAAACGTGACTTTGGCCAGACATTTGTTGGCAGCAGCTCACCTTCTCATTTCTAATTCATGGCGGCTGGATAACACAATATCCCTGACAAAATGTACCCAAAAGGTTTGACTGCTTAGAAGGTTTCGTTTTCACTATTGTAGCAAAGCCGCTGTAGTGACTCCTTCGATTACGGTCGTGTGAATGGAGCCTTACCGATACTATGAGCTATTTTCTTGCTGTTCCTTCTTTCCCTCACCCCCTGTTGAGATGGTGAGGCATTTTTAGACCATTTTTCATCCTATCAAGGTGAAGATCAGCCGACACTCCGTATTTCAGATAGCTTGGTGCATGCGTCAAAGGTGGTAAGCCCATCCAAGTAATGTAACAGATGACCGGCACTCACTTGTCTTGCAGTAGTAGAAAGTTTTATTGGTCGCATAAATACATAATTTTGTGACGCGTTTCGACTCGAATATGAGTCTTTCTCAAACAAACAATGGGAACAAACAAACAAAGAGGGAATTTAAATAGCCCGCTAATGCGGAAGTGACATCACATCACCATAGTAACAAGAATACAGCACACAAAGGCATGTGGGCAAGCCCGAGCAGCATCAATCGTAAGTATAAGTACACTATAGATATTGTTGTTAAATAACATGATAGAAGAATGTCAAGAGTCTGTGGAACTAGCGTGATGCCGCTTGGGGAGCTCCTCACGTCTTCTATAAAAAAAAAAAAAAAGAAAATATTAATGACAATACTAAATAGTAACATAACGAAACAAAGGAGATGGAGCGGCACTCCAAAGGAAAGCATACAGACCGTAAACCGGTCACTTACGGCAGCACAAACAGTCCCCTGTGATACCTCCACACTCGGCGGTGCACAACCCCAGAGAAGCAGGATGCAAAAGTCTTTGATAATGGAGAAAAGAAACGGGGCGGCACTCACCAGTGGAGTTAGGGATTCACTTTAATTCAGAAAATCACATGTAGGCGATGTCGGGCAGGACGCCATCAGTTTCACACGGTGTAACATAGATCATTAAAAACAAGGGAGATGAACAAAGAAGCTACAACAGGGCTACAAAAAGCTGTTCACATCATAATCCCGATTTAACCCTTTGGGTTCCAATGTCTGCAATTTGTGAATCCAGAATGCCTCACGTTTTTTCAAGTTCTTAATTCTGTCGTCTCCTCTACATTGTTGTGGCACATGTTCAATGGTTTGGAAGCACAATTGTGAAATGTTATGGTGACACTGTTCAAAATGGTAAGCAATGGGCAGTAACAGGTTCTTTTTCCGAATGGTGTATTTATGCATAGAGAAGCGATCCTTCATCCTCATAGAAGTTTCCCCAATATACAATAACCCACACGGGCATTGTAAAAGATAAATTACATAATTGCTGTTACAGGTAAAAAAGCCTCTTACGGGAAATTTCTCACCAGTATGAGGATGTGTCAGGTATTCGCCCCTAATCACACTGGAACAGTGAATACATTGTGGGCACGGGAATGTGCTTTTTCTAGGGGTTGATAGTGTCAATTGTCGCATCTCAGATCTGTTACTACCCACATCAGCCCTCATAACCATGTCTCGTATATTTTTTGTTCTCTTATAGCATAATAAGGGAGGATGTTGGAATTCATCCACCGTAGGATAGGCTCTGGATAAGATGCTCCAATGTCGGTTAAATATGGATCGGCCTTTATTCACCCATGGATGATATTTTGCCACAAAGGGTATCTGGGATTTTTTTGGTTTCGGTAATAAAGTGTGTGAAACAGTTTTAGCTGTTTCCGCTACCAACAAATCTTTTGGATAACTACGCTATTTGAACTTACGGGTTATTTCATCTAAGCATACCACTCTGGTATCAGGATCAGAAACAATTCTGCGGATCCTGTGAAATTGAGAGAGCGGTAACGCCTTTTTTACTGCTGATGGATGATTACTGGAGTAATGCAGCAGTGAATTTCTATCAGTACTTTTAACAAATAAATCTGTTATCACTGTGCCATTCTCTCCCTTAATCACCATCGTATCAAGAAAATGTATCCAAATAGTATCATGTTGCATGGTGAACTGGAGCTCCTGCCAAATAGAATTCAGGTATGAAGAAAACTCCTCGAGGGTTCGAATGCCGCCCCCGCCAGACGCAGAAGATGTCATCAGTAAAGCGTCGCCATATGACGCATCATCAACACATCCCCCCATTAACAGTGCATCATCCACAGACCGCCATTAGTTCAAAACCCACCAAAAGCACACCATTTGGTTGAAACTATTTTTTTCTTATCTTCCTCCTCAAAAACCTAGGTGCGTCTTATCATCAGGTCCGTCTTATAAAGCGAAAAATATAGTAATACATGTCCACAGCTTAATATACTGATGAGAACTCATTACCAGCATTTACTGTGAGCTGTGAAATGATGATAATTACCACCAAGATAATCTAGTCAGGTACCACCAGCCTCAAAAAAATCACAGACACATCTTCTTTTTTTTCACAGACTCAGGAAAGTTGCCTATTTTTGCGGACTGTCCAGAAATTTCTGGATGGATGGCAACCCTTCTACAAATAGATATACATGTGATCAAACCTGCTGTACTTTACCATGTTTATGTACCTCTGCTCTGACTGACGGTTGACATTTCTGCTTTGTTTTCGCTTTTTAAATTCTCGATAAAAAGAAAAGAAAGAAAGCTTTAAAAGGCCCAAAGTAATAAGCCTCATCCCAGATGGAATTCCCATATCACCACCAAAATATGAAAACTATGGAAAAGTACCACTCGATTAGTTGCCCATAGCAACCAGATTCCACCTTTCATTTTTCACAGCTCCTTTGGAAAATGAAAGGTGGAATCTGATTGGTTGCTATGGGCAACTAAGCCAGTTCTACTTTATGCCAGTTTGATAAATCTCCTCCTATGTTCCTGTGTATTGATCTAAGCAGGGGCTTAGCTAATGGCTCATTAGCTATTGTTAAATGGCTTTGTGTGTCTTCTTATGCGGCACAAGGGTCTTTGGGCCCCCTCAGGCTCCTGGGCCCGGTAGCGACTGCTACCTCTGCACCCCCTATAGCTACGCCCATGGAGCTAAGTAATATCTAGTAAGACAAAGATATTCTATACAAGTAGTGGGAAAATAATAGATGTCATAGCTCTTAACACTGGTCAAGGCAAGTTTTTGCAGCCATAGCTTTGCTTGCATTTGGCTGATAAAATTTAAAGTGTGATTATAGATTTTTGCCATCTCTATTTTAGCCTAGAGTTCATCAATCGTGGCTCTGTCGCTGTAGCCAAATATGACTGAATTCCTGAATTTCCTGCATTATGAGAGCTACAATAAAGAATTAAACCATTAAAAACTGATGAAATCTAGATGTAGAAAGGTTCAATGTTATGTTCCAAGGTGTGTACTTGGCTCCTAACGATATCTCTGGTCAGTTAACCTTTGGTAACAGTCATTATCTTTCCTTTTCCAGTAACACTAATATTTTCTTTAGCTTTCATTTCTTACATTTGACTCTGGATTAGCTTTCTAAGTTTCACTTTCTTGTAAACCTGCAACACAGGTGGCAATGCCAGGGAACCCTGCCAGGCTTCATTACTGCTTGTTATTTTATTTATGTATATAGTAGGTAAAACTGAACTGGTATATGATGTAATAGTTAAGGGGGAATAGGGGGAATCTTAAAAAATGGCTCATTAGAAGGTATTATAATGTGATACCGAGGTTTCAGCACTCCATCGATTTGATGAATTCAGTGCATTTTGTTAATCTAGTTTCACACTAGCGGCAGCCTTCTACGGCAGGCTGTTCCGGCGGGTGAACAGCCTGCCGGTTCCGTGCTGTTGCTAGTGCACGCGTGCCGCCAGAGGTCCGCTCCGGCCCCATTGACTATAATGGTGGCGGGATGTTTGCCGTGCTCCTGCCGGAATAAAACATGTTATAGTCAATGGGGCTGGAGCAGATCTCCACTAGCGTCAGCACGGATTCGGCAGGCTGTTCACCCCCTGGAACAGCCTGCCGGAGAAGGCTGCCGCTAGTGTGAAACTAGCCTTATTTGTTAGAAGGTATTGAGGTAATCAGTCAGGTCCCTCAATTAGCTATGAACGGCCCTCTACTCTGGAGCCCATATGTGAATGCATAGGTACAGTGTAATGTTTCATTATGAATAAACATTATCACCCTATCATAAATAACCACACTGTTACTAATTATTAAAAGGGGACCTGTCACCTTGAAAATGCAGACAACCGTGTTATAGAGCAGGAGGAGCTGAGCAGATTGATATATGTTAATGGAAACTGACGCAGCAAATTTTGTATTTTACCCATTTAAATCTCTGCTCAGTATGAGCTTAGGAGTCTTGCAGGGGGTCCTACTCAGTAAATGATAGCCTGCACTGTATGTGTCTGCATAATGGGATACCTGTTAATCAGTGATAAAACCCACTCACATAACTTCTCAGATCAGACTGAGCAGAGATCTAAATGATTAAATTGCAAGTTTTTCTAAATCTTTTCCTATTAAACTATACATTAATCTGCTCAAACACTACTGCTCTATAACATGTCTGCATATTTTACTGCACTTTCATGGTGGCAGGTTCCCTTTACATCAAACTGCATGGCTGAGAGACCCAGAACCAACTACGCTGGACCAGGATCTTTCGTGCCCACCATATTACCGCTTGCACCCTTCAGCTCTTGGTCAATGCCAGTCTTCCTTTGGCTGCCCAGGTCTGTCTGATGGATAACTGCATGTGTGCCCCACTGAAGAAAACCCCTGCCATAAACCTGTGGTTTACTTGCCTTGGCTCATAAGCACAATCGCACCATACATGAGAACACATATGATAACCTGACAA
Source organism: Bufotes viridis (assembly GCA_033119425.1). NCBI lineage: Eukaryota > Metazoa > Chordata > Amphibia > Anura > Bufonidae > Bufotes > Bufotes viridis. Next base: position 143,028,743 of record CM065592.1, on the reverse strand, counting down.
GGATTTAGACTTAGAGGATTTAGATTACATCACCGTTCAGCCTTTCCATTCTCCTGCTCCATTTAGGAGCAGGAGAACGGAAAGGACGGATTAAGCACATACCGGTGATGTGAACTAAGCCTAAGGACCCCATAGACTATAATGGAGTCCGTTAGATTTCTGCTCAGAAGAACAGTTTTGAAGCGGAGACAAAAGTCCTGCATGCACAACTTTTGTCTCCTCTCAAAAATCTTCTTCTGAGCGGACACCCTTGGCTTATTTCATATCACCGTTATGTGCCGAATCCGTCCTTTCCATTCTCCTGCTCCTAAACGGAGCAGGAGAACGGAAAAGCTAAACTGTGATGCGGACAAAGCCTTAATGGGGTTGTCTCATCTCAGATAATGGGGCATATCGCCCCATTGGACTCCAATGCATGGCCTAAACCTTCTAATTTCCTTCTCTCTGGAGCATGTTGATGGTAAAGTTGCTTCCTCAACTGTACATGTATCAGAGATAGAAATTCTCTGAATTTGGACCAAGGTCTGATGAACTTTCACATGTAAGTCTTCACTGTAGCACAGCTAGAACTCAACTGCATTGCCTCTAACCAGGGGCAGACGTAGGTCCATCTCTTGGCAACCTAACAAAATGAGCCAAAGTGTTAACTATTAATTGTCCATATACTGCTATTAGGTACACAAACACAACAAATCACAACATTTAACTCATAATCTGATATGACAGAAATTAATCTTTTGCAGTAACCCTACTAGAATTGCATATGCTGTTATTCAGTCTATAATCTAGAAACACACCTAAATCCTGCTCAACAAGTGACCCTTCTGCTTTTACTTCCCTTGAACATGTTGCATGTTGGTTATGAATTTTCAGATACATAACTTTACATTTATCTACATTGAATTGTAGTTGCCATTGAAATGCCAAAACTTTAAAGTCAGCTTGTATTTTATGAGCATTTTCCATAGACTTCACAGTACTACTTGGTATCATCTATAAAAACATGACTATTGATCCCATCCTCTATATCATTAATAAATAAATAATAGAGGACCCAGCACAGAACCTTGGGGTGCACCACTTATAACCCAGAACCTTTCAGAATAGGAATCATTGACCACAACTCTCTTTTTATTCAATTACAAACTAAATTTTCTAAGCCTCTAGATCTTATCGAACCTATTAAGCGCCTGTGAGGGACAATTACAAATGCTTTGCAAAGTCCAAAGACACTATGCACAGCCACCCTTTGTCCAGGCTTCAATTCACCTCTTCATAAAAACCAATAAGGTTAGTCAGACAAATTCCATCCTTGGTAAACGTGTGCTGACTAAATTTATTGGTCTATAATTTCCATGGGGAAAACCTAGAGCCCTTTTTAATAATAGACATATTCAGGGGCGTAACTACCGGGGAAGCAGGGGAAGCAGCTGCTTCGGGGCCCGGGCTTACAGGGGGCCCGGCAAGCACATGTTTGTCCTCACTTCTCTCCTCCCCTGGGTAATCAGCACGTGTCCTCACTCCTCTCCCGATCGCAGTGTCCTCTCGCCCTTGTCTATTTATTTAAAACTTATTTCTTCTTTCTTTCAGAAAAGCTTGCCCTGGGGATTGAACCTGCGACCATCAGGTTCAAAGGCAAGACACTTTACCACTAGGCTATACCTGCTGCCTAGCCAGATAGCTTAAAAAAAAAAAAAATATGACCTCTAGATGTGGAGAACTTTGATAGTGTATCCATACACATTACAGCTGCACCAGCACATTGTATATGGATGTAGCAGAGCTTGGTGTGTTGGGGCAGCTGTAATGTGTATAGATACACTATCAAAGTTCTCCTTATCTAGAGGTCTTATTTTTTTTTTTTTAGCTATCAGGTTATGCAGCTCATATGGTCTTGTGGATATGTGTCTTGCCTTTCATCATAATGGTCACAGGTTCGATTCCCCTCACAAACTTTTTCTGAAAGACAGGATAAATGAGGCTTGCCTAACATGGAGGTAAGTATATGTGTGTTTTTTTTTATTTTTTTTATTTTTTAAATACTGGACTTTTACTTTACTGCCACAGGGGAGGAGGGGGCTATTGGCACTATGATATTGGCAAATGGGGGGGGTGGGAGAGATAGGCACTTCATATTGGCACACACATTAGGGGGCAGGGGGAGAGGATGGCACTATGATATTGGGATGGGGGAAGACAGAGGCACTTGATATTGGCACATTATAGGGGCACTATGGGGAGAGGAGCACTATGGGGGCATCTGGTGCTATATGGCTGGCTACTGGCACATTATAGGGGGTTATATGGCTGACTACTGCCACATTATAGGGGGTTATATGGCTGACTACTGGCACATTATAGGGGGTTATATGGCTGACTACTGGCACATTATAGGGAGGGTTATATGGCTGACTACTGGCACATTATAGGGGGTTATATGGCTGACTACTGGCACATTATAGGGGGTTATATGGCTGACTACTGGCACATTATAGGGGGTTATATGGCTGACTACTGGCACATTATAGGGAGGGTTATATGGCTGACTACTGGCACATTATAGGGGGTTATATGGCTGACTACTGGCACATTATAGGGGGTTATATGGCTGACTACTGGCACATTATAGGGGGTTATATGGCTGACTACTGGCACATTATAGGGGGTTATATGGCTGACTACTGGCACATTATAGGGGGTTATATGGCTGACTACTGGCACATTATAGGGGGTTATATGGCTGACTACTGGCACATTATAGGGGGTTATATGGCTGACTACTGGCACATTATAGGGGGGTTATATGGCTGACTACTGGCACATTATAGGGGGGGTTATATGGCTGACTACTGGCACATTATAGGGGGGTTATATGGCTGGCTACTGGCACATTATAGGGGGGCTGGGGGGGCTATATGGCTGACTACTGGCACATTATAGGGGGGCTATATGGCTGGCACATTATAGAGGGGGAGCGAAACGCACGGGTAGGGGGGGGCCCAATACAAAAATTTGCTGTGGGGCCCAGTCATTTCTAGCTACGCCCCTGGACATATTTGCATTCTGCCAGTTGCTTGGTACTAAGTCAGTCACTAGAGAATATCAGAATATAGAAAGGGGCAAAGTAACTATTCTTTAAGAACTCTGTGGTGTTATCCATCTGGATCCGGAGATTTGTTGACGTTTAGCTTGAACCAAATGTATCTTTATTGGACAAGATTATCTTTTATTCATTTGGAGCTTAGCTGCAGTAACCCAGCATGCAGGGGCATAATGACTGCGGTCGGAGGGAGTGCCACTACGACCGGGCCCAGCGGGGGCAGAGGCCTGCTGTGCTCACATGTAATGGAGCGCTCTGACAGGGCCCGGCATGAAGTACAGTGACAATTCCGGCCCGGCCTACATTACATGTATAATATTAGGTAAGGTGGGGGAAGTTGGCGCAGAGGCAGAAAGAGGGGGGCGGAGGGGCGCGCACTATCTCACACACACCTGGGCCCGGCAGTGACAAGAACTGTCTCCACTCCAGATCAGTAAAGCAGGAGCTCCAGCGCTCCCCCTGCTGGCTGCACATCATGCTGCTGGCTGGGCTGTGGGAGGAGCGCTGTTAAGGCCCAGGGAATCTGCCTTCAGCACAGCCAGCAGCGAGATGAGAGTGTGGGAGCATAATGTCAGGGAACAAGGTAAGTATGTGGGCAAAGGGGGAGGAGGAGGGGGGGTGTTTTATGGGCACTGTTTGATGGGCACAACTCAAATGAGGGGGTACAAAAGTGGGCATCTCAAGGGGCACCTAATCTGGCATAACTAATGTGAGGGGGCACATATGAAGCCATAACTATGAGGGGCACATATGAAGGCATAACTACTGTGAGGGTCACGTAATCTGGCATAAACACTGTGAGGGGCATATTTGTGGGCATATCTAATGTGAGGGTCACGTAATCTGGCATAACTACTGTGAGGATGCACATAACTGGGCATAAATACTGTGAGGGGGCACATAACTGGGCATAAATACTGTGAGGGGGCACATAACTGGGCATAAATACTGTGAGGGGGCACATAATCTGGCATTACTACTGTGAGGGGATACATAATCTGGCATAACTACTGTGAGGGGGCACATAACTGGGCATAAATACTGTGAGGGGGCACATAACTTGGCATAAATACTGTGAGGAGGCACATAATCTAGCATTACTACTGTGAGGGGACACATATTCTGGCATTACTACTGTGAGGGGACACATAATCTGGCATAATTATTATGAATGATTAGCTGCACGGGAAAGATCCCTTGGTAAGAAAATCTGCCGCTTCTTTGTAAAAATAGGGGGGACCCAATCCGAAGTTTGCACTGGGGCCCATAACATTCTAGTTACGCCACTGCCAGCACGGCCACTAAACTTTGAATGGAGCTCTGCTTCCTCTTCTTTTTAAAGTGCTAGCTCCAGCGCTGGAGTGTGAAAGGAACAGCTAACTGGTGGGGGAGTGGGGGTGTTGGGTGCTCACCGATCAGGTATTAAAAGGGTTGTCCGCTTTATTTATATTGATGACCTGTCCTCAGGATAGGTAATAAATATCTGACTGGTGTGGGGGCTAACTCCCGGCACACCTGCCGATCAACTGTTTGAAGATAAAGCAGTGCTCATATAAGCGCTGCCTTTTCTTCATGGATTACCTGCACGCCATCACCATTGCAGTGGTGAGAAGTGTAATTATATTATTCACGTTTTATGCCTCCGCTTGACGTGTTTGTTAGAAAAAAATGGATACAAAAATTCAGCACACCATGTTCTTGTATCCCGGACAATCCGGTAAAAAAAAGTATACGTTTTTTTTTTTTACAATGGAACTCTATGCTGAAAAGATGCCACTGTATGGCATCAGTGTGAGGCATCTGTTTAAAGCACGTTTTTTTTTGTATACGTTAAACGAATGGGAAAAACATGAGATGAACCCACCTTAAGCCGTCCCATTCACTACAATGGGATAGCTCCTTTCCATTCACTTGGGATGGCTAAGGTGTAATTAAACCTGCTCACCAATGCGGTTTCGATGGTGAGCAGGTAAACAATGAAGAGAAGGCAGCGCTTGTATGAGCATGGCCTTCTCTTGATGATTTTTATGACCTATCCTGTGATTAAGTCCTTAGTATAAATATAGTAGACAACCCCTTTAATCACCTATCCTTGGTATAGGTCAGCAATATAAGGATTCTGGAAACCCTTAAATTGCATTATTTTTGGCTGAAAAGCATTTCATATTATGGTTTTATTAAAAAAGTGAAATCATTAGTTTGCTACAGCTTCTATGAAGTACACTGCAAGCTGCAGAATGCCATTCACTGTGAAATCCATCAGAGATCTTGTGTGACAGCTCTGTCTCCAGCCACCTGTCTAAACAATCTTCTACGTTGATTTGTGACTATATCCTGAGTATAATGTAATTGTATACACTCCTAATTTTAGCTTGGAAACTACATATGTGAAATACTCACCAAACCTGATCTGTGGGATTGACACCTAAGCATGATAAATACTGTATGTATATAGAAAAAATATTCAGTGTTTTTTCCAGTTTGAATATGGCAATGAGTGTAAGCATGGAGTGGTACAAGGAAAAGTCATCTTATCATGTGTTATCTTAAGAAAAACCATATTGGGTACACGGATAAAAGGGTGATAACAAGTCTGTACTATGATAAGAATAAAAATCAAACACCTTCTTTCTTCGTTTCTGCTCACACCCTTTGGTGTCTTACCTTTATATCTGCATTTCCAAGAAACGAAACATGGAGACATGTAGAAATACATATCTGAAACATGCCAGTAGAACGTCGAGTTTGAAACTCAAACTATATTTCACTTAAAGTTGAATATAGTGAATGTAAAAAGGCTAGTAAGCTGGGTAGTGCTGCTTGCCCTCCAGCCCCTATTGACTATAATGTGAAGAGGCGGTTCATAAATGTCGGGATTCTGATAGTCAGAACGGTTTTTGACCAGCTGAATCCCGGCATTTATGCCTGGGAGTGGCCAGTTTCCATTATAGGCAATGGGGTACAGCGGTTTAGAGGTTCTATCCTGCTATTCTGTATCCAGAGAACTTCAGCAGCCTGTTCTCTGCCAGATCAGCGTACTGAATTCCTGTACTACATGTGTAAACGTAGCCTAAGGCCTCATGCACATGTCCGTTGTTTGTTTCCGCGTCCGTTCCGTCCGCAAATTTTTAGTCCGCAAAAAAAAAGGATGACGGACGTTTTTTTTTTGGCGGATCCGTTTTTATGGCAGATCCATTGTAATAATGCCTATCATTGTCCACAAACGTGAAAAAAATAGGACATGCTCTATTTTTTTTGACGGAATGAAAACACGGACCACGGATGCGGAACAAAAACGGTTGACCATCCGCATTTTTTGACGGACCCATTGAAATGAATGGGGAAGCATCCTATTCATGAAAAAAAACTGAACGGACGCGGAAACAAACAACGGTCGTGAGCATGAGGCCTTACTTGCAACTTGTATTCTCAATATTTTTGATTGGTGCTATTTGTACAGGGACCTCTCTAGCCAGAACATGGTGATGTCTAATCCTCTTTAATTATCAATGTCTATACCAAAATATATATAAAAAAAAATGTCTCCTGAACTCAGTAAACCAATAAAAAGCTTACCCTTTGGAATTCCCTGGGTTTCTGCATTGGTTACTTATGAAAAGTGGTTTAATTGCTATGTAAGTCACAATTATAGATGACCACAATCTAAATAAACTAATAACACACAGATAGATGTACCATTCATGTCATTCATTAAGAACATTGAATAAACTTCCACAGCGCAGTGCAGAGGGAAAAGGTGAACCCTTGAATTTAATAACCTGTAGGGGCCCCCTTTAGTAGCAATCACCTCCACCAAATGTTTGTCTGTAGCTGCAAAGAACATTTGCACAATGTTGAGGATGAATTTTGAACCATTCCTCCCTGTAAATGTGTTTCAGTTCATATATATTTCTGAAATGCCTTGCATGCCCAGCCTTCTTCAGGTCATACCTTAGCATCTCAATAGGATTAAAGTCAGGACTTTTTCACCCATTTTCTATTTGGTTGACATGTTGGCTTTGGGTCATTGTGTTGTTGCATCACCCAACATGTCTCCATCTTGAGGTCATGGACTGCTGTCTTTACATCCCCCTGTAAAATGTTTTAATAGAATTAATTATGTCCCTCAATGACTGCAAGACACCCAAACCATGAAGCTCCTCACACATTACTTCACAGTTTGGATAAGGTTATTGGTGTTGGGCGCGAATATTCAAATCGCAAATATTTATTGCGAATATCGCAACTTCGAGAATTCACGAATATTTAGAACATAGTGCTATATAGTCGTAATTCCGAATATTCTACTTTTTTTTTATTAGTGACCTTCCTCTTGCTTGTGGGGCCAATGAGAAGGCTGCAATGTCTTTGTCTGAGCTTAGCAACATCCCTAGCAACCAATAGGAAAGATTCCTACCCCTTTAGTATATAAGAACCTCCCCAGCAGCCATTTTCTGTAGTGTAATGGAGTTCTGAGAGAGACAGCAGTGTGATTGCTGTGCTCTGTGCTTTGCTGTATAATTAGACAGGTAACTTAGATCTATAATTTAGATAGTCAGGGGGAGATAGTCAGTGTAGGTTACAGTGATTTTTAGTGTAGCTGATAGGTTCAAGTGCAGGGTGTTCGGTAGGGTTCTGCTGTCCATACATACATAGGGCTGTGATGTCACCCAGTTGCACATATTGCGCAAAAATATGCGCATCATTAATTGCCGATTTTCGCAATAGCAAATATATATTGGAGCACTCTACCTGCATATAAAGCTATTGTAATGTTCTGCCATGCCAACCATTATCTCCAGTCTCAGTAAACTCTAGCAGCTTGAAAAATGTACCCAAAGTGACCCACGCCTGTATTGCGCGCATTACTCAAATATTACATTGCCGATTTTTCGCACTCAAGAAAATAACCGCAAATTCGTGAATATTCGCCCATATATTCTCGAAATATCGCGAAATCGAATATAGCCCCTGCCGTTCATCACTAAAGGTTACATAGTTACATAGTTGATACGGTTAAAAAAATACACGTCCATCAAGTTCAAACAAGGGATAGATAGACATTAATCCCAGAAGGAAGTGAGACTCATATTTCTACATGTTTTCATAAGCATTAATGTTGTTTACTTTTAAGAATTCATCTAAACCCTTTTCAAAACTGTCCACTGTTCCTGCTGTGACCAAGTCCTGAGGAAGTCTATTCCACAGATTCACAGTTCTTACAGTAAAGAAGCTTTGACGCTTCTGGAGACTGAACTTTTCGTCTCCAATTGGAAGCAGTGCCCCCTTGTCTTTTGAGGGCATTTTACACGGAACAGTTTTGGACCGTATTTTTTGCATGGTCCATTTACATATTTGTATAGGTTAATCATGTCCTCCCTTAGACATCTCTTCTCAGGACTAAATAAATGTAATTCTTTTAATCTTTCTTCATAACAAAGACCCTCCATGCCCCTTATCGGTTTAGTCGCTCTCCTCTGTACTTTTTCCAGCTGCAGTGCGTCCTTTCTATGGACTGGTGCCCAGTACTGAACTGCATATTCCAGATGAGGCCGCACCAACGCTTTGTAAAGTGGTAGTATTACATTCCTGCCCCCTGAGTCCATGCCTCGTTTAATGCATGACAATATCCTGGTGGCCTTAGAAGCAGCTGATTGACATTGTATGCTGTTATTTAATCTACCATCTACAAGGACACCCAAATCCTTCTTTATAAGTGACTCTCCCAGTGTTACATCACCTAGGACATATGAAGCACAGAGATTACTACTACCAAGATGCATAACTTTGCATTTATCCACATTGAAGCTAATTTGCCAAGTTGATGGCCAATCACTCAGTGTTCAAGTCAGCTTGTAGTTTATAGACATCATCCATAGACTGTACGAAGTCTCGCGAGACTTCGCATAATAATTTCAGAAATTGATTTATACTGTAAAAAAAACATTTTCCAAACTCAGGTTTGGTTCCAAGGTACCACTTGGAACTGAACCCGAGTTGGGGAAATGTTTTTTTACAGTATAAATCAATTTCTGAAATTATTATGTGATGTCTCACAAGACTTCGCGAAGTAATAACTTCAGCTCATCTGAGCCAATACATTCTAATACTGTACGGAGTGCTCGCCCCGTACAGTATTGAAATTAAGTTTAATGCAAATCGACTTAAGATGTTTCATCCGAAGTTGATTCGCTCATCCCTAATATCTACAGTTAGCCAATTGAGTATATCACTGGATGTACTAACAGCCCCAGCACCACAGATATCAGCTAATTTCTCTTCTTTTGTATATACAGAGCTAAAAACCCCATTTAGTAACTAACTCTGCCTTTTTCTTATCTTCAGTGACCCCCCCCCCTCTTTACCATTATTTAGGAGACCTACCTAGCCTGCAGTGTTCTTTTTCCTCCAAACATAGTGTTGTGCATTTGTGCTAATAAGTTCCACTTTTGCTTCATCCAGTCCATAGAACATGGACTCAAAAACATTGTGGAACGTTCACCCAAAGTTTGTCTGAGACCACCTGATCTTGATTGTTTTGGACAGCATCTTTGTGCTGTTCCTACAGGATTCTATATTGGGAGGAATAAGAACATTGCACACCATTGCCAAAACCTCAAGGTGCTGTGGCTTGACCCGAAGAAGGTTGTGCATGCAAGGCATCCAAGGAGTATTGATGAACGGGAATACATTTACAGGGAGGAATAGTTCCTCATCAACATTGTGAAAATCTTCTTTTCAGCTACAGGAAACACGTGGTGGAGGTGATTGCTGCTAAAGAAAAGAAAATATAACATGTCCTATTCTTGTCCGTTTTGCGGACAAGAATAGGCAGTTATATTAATGGCTGTCCGGGCCGTTCCGCAAATTGCGGAACGCACACGGATGCCATCCATGTTTTGCGCATCGACAATTTGCAGACCGCAAAACACACAACGGTCGTGTGCATGAGGCCTTAGGCCTCTTGCACACGAACGTGTGCACCCCGTGCAAGTGCTGCGGGCTGCAAATTGCGGCCCGCAATGCTTGGGCACCGGCCGTGGAGCAGCCGCAGCGGATCGCGGACCTATTCACTTCAATGGGTCCGCGATCTGCCCGTTCCGCAAAAAGATAGGACATGTTCTATCTTTTTGCAGGACGGAAGTACGGAACGGAACCCCGCGGAAGCACTCCGTAGTGCTTCCGTATTGTTCCGTTCCGTCATTCCATTCCGCACCGTTCCGCATCTCCGGATTTGCGGACCCATTGAAATGAATGGGTCCGCATCCGTGATGCGGAATGGCCACGGAATGGTGCCCGTGTATTGCGGATCGTGTGCAATAGGCCTTACTCTGTTTTCTCCTAATGAGAGCAATAAATCACTTGTTTTAAGAAATGTGTTGCATTACTAGTGAAAACCACAGTTTCTCTCATGTCATGTGCAGAAAATGTTTGGCTAAGAAAGGAAAAAGAAAATCCAGCTGATCTAGCAAGTTTAAATTTCACTTCCTTTATGATACAGAACAAAACTTCCAAACTTTGGAAATTCAATATACCATACTTATTGTGCCAGGTCAGAAACTTACTAAATGATATAGATGAAACATACAGTTTAGGTGCCAAAATACTACACCGCTTATACCATGTTAAGGGCACGGTCACACAGTCAGGTTTTCTGATGCAGTTTTGAAAGCCAAAACCAGGAGTGAATTAAAAAAAGAGGGGAGCCATATCTGTCTTTTATATTTCTCTCCTTTTATGAACCATGCCTGATTGTGGCTTCCAAAATTGCATCAGGAAACCTGACTGTGTAGCCGTACCTTAAGGCTAGGGCGACTATTTGTCGCACCAATGTCTCACGACATTTATTGTCATGATAGTCTATGGTGTCTCACATGCTGCGACTGCGACACAACATTCGCAAAAAATGCATCCAAGTTGGATTTTTTGTGCGACTTTCGCGTTGCAGTTTCAACATGTCACATGTCCCCTTGTAGCCCTAGCCTAAGAGCTACTGTGCACAATAGCAGCCAAAAGAGGGCCTTTATCTCTCTTCTGCATCCAGATGAAAAGCCTGAGTATATACTAGAGCAGTGTTTCCCAACCAGTGTGCCTCCAGCTGTTGCAAAACTACAACTCCCAGCATGCCCGGACAGCCTTTGGCTGTGCAGGCATGCTGGGAGTTGTAGTTTCGCAACAGCTGGAGGCACACTGGTTGGGAAACAGAGTACTAGAGCACTGGCTGCATAGTCGCCAGTCATTTTTCATCTGCATAAAGAGATTTTTACAAACATTGAATGGGTGCAAAAAATAACAAATCACCAATTAAGGGGGCATTTATAATTTGCAGTTGTTTTGGTGTCTGTCAGTATTAAAGGGGTTGTCCGGGTTCAGGTTCCCTCCAATACTATTTCTTTTATGATACACTACTGATTTTAGTTTTCAAAACTGCATCAAGAAACCTGAATTTGTGGCTATGTCTGAAGGCAGGATGGCCGTTGATGCCGGGCAGTACATGCGCAGTGTGTGCAGCCACTTGACCATTCAATTTCAAGCAAGTTCTATTTAAAGGCATTTTTCCCATTTTATTTCATTTCTATTTCTTTTGGGGAGTATTTTAGTGTTCTGCTGTCTGATCTTTACTGACATGACCTGTATAGACTCCAACTAGCGTCACACTTTTTCCTGTCCTTTCTCCTCTGATGCTGGTTTATTGGACCACGTTCCTACTCATTCCATTAATCCACAATGCTCCATCCTAGATATGCCAGACTTCTCTTACTTGACCCTGGTTACTCCACAGTACTGCCTCCTGAATCAGCCTGACTACAGTTACCAATTGCTCTATCCGAACCTGATTCGTTTGAATGTATGGGCTCTGCTGAGGCCTTGAAAATTTTGCTGCAAATAACATGAGACTTGCTTCGTCTCGCGTTTATCATGTTACATTAAGGTTATGCGCATATAAATTATATAAAAATCTCATTAATGAAGACGAGATCAGCTTCGGATTTTGAAACAGTGATTTATGCGCATAACCGAAGTGTGACGTCATAGACAAGAGACAAAGCAAGTCTTACGTTATTAGCAGCAAGATTTTTAAGGCCTCAGCGGAGCCCATACATTTTAGCGTGCTGTGGAGGGGATATTGTAAACAACGTTTTCAAGTTCACATAGAGCAATCCGAACCCGATTCACTCACTTTTTACCAACTTTGGCTTCCCTGCCTGCTTAAAGGGGGTTTCCTATGCATGACATATATCGCGCATGACAATTTCTTTCTAACAAGCTTAGAACCAGCCCTGTACCTCATATGGATCCAGAAATCTCCCCATTCATTGCTCTAATTGGTCTGCTAGATTTATATCAATCTGGCAGCTCAGGAAGTGTGTCCTTTCTCGGGGGGCATGTCCTTTCTCATGGGACATGTCCTAAAATGGAACTGAGCATGTACAAGGGAGCACTATACAGATACATTATATTGATTAACTCCGTGGCTATAATACATTTCTAATTACATCCAATTCCAAAAGTATTTAGATCCATATTGTGGTAATTATATTGAATATTTTTCATGGGACAACCCTTTTTACATGAGCATCCTCTCCTCAGTGGTATTATTATTATTATTTATTTTAAAGTGCCATTAATTCCATGGTGCTTTACATCCAGCCGGAGGTTACACAGAAATAAAAAAACAAGACAAACAAGAAACTATTAACGGACTGGTACAGAGGGGTAGAGGACACTGCCCACAAGAGCTTACAATCTATAAGGGAAGGAGAGAACTCAATAGGCGAGGGTATAGGATGCTCATGTGGCCAGGGGCGGATTGGGAACTTATAGTGGCTCTGGAAAAAAAAACGAAAAGTTGCACCATGTTGTAGGTGGATCCAAATTGACAGAAGACCGGCCAAAACAAGCAGGCAGGGACAACAGAAGTAGTCGGAGAACCAAATACCACAGAGCAGCACAAAATCCTGCCGCCCCGACCACAGTATTCAACTGTATCACCATCATGAGAACGATAATACAGTTGAGTTCAGGAGGGCACCAAGAGGGAGGCCATCAAGGGGGCTTGAGTGGCCCTCTGGGCATCGGCCCACCGGGAAATTTCCCTGTAGGTTCTATGGCCAATCCAACCTGCATGTGGCTCCGTGGTGGCAGCATGCTCATTGCAGATGGTAGGCTTTCCCGAAAAGGAGGGTTTTCACGTTACTCTTGAAGGTTTGGAGGTTGGGGGAGAGTCTGAGGTGCTGGGGTAGTGAGTTCCTGAGTAGGGGAGAGGCACATGAAATCTTGTAGTCGATTGAGTGACGAACAGATGAGAAGAGGACAGAGGAGGAGGTCCTGTGAGGATCTGAGATTACGTGTGGGGATGTATCGAGAAAGCAGGTCAGGGATGTATGGAGGGGACAGGTTGTGGACAGCCTTATATGTAGTTGTAAGTATTTTAAACTGAATTTGCTGAGCAATGGGGATCTAGTGAAGAGATTGGCAGAGGAGAAATGAGGGGAGAGGTGGATTATCCGGGCAGCAGAGTTGAGAATGGATTGGAGGGGAGCGAGAGTGCTGGATGGGAGGCCACACAGTTTGTTTCTGCTCCTTTCAACTTTCATCTTTCTGCAACTTTCATTTATCGTTTCACCTAGTTAGGCTACATTCACACAAAGGTATTTTCTTTCCGTGTCCAATCCGTTTTTTTGTGTGGATCGGATGCGGACCCATTCATTCATGTGCTGTCTGCATCAGTATGTCCATTTCGTAGCCTGCAAAAATAAAATAAAACATGTCCTATTCTTGTCCGTTTTGTGGACAAGGATAGGCATTGCTACAATGGTATGTCATTCATTGTTTTTTTTGCGGATCCGCAATTTGCGGACCGCAAAACACATACGGTCATGTGAATGTAGCCTTACAGTCCATCCAGACTACTTCCTGGTATTCTAATTTGCCACTAGATGTTTTGCAGGGTATTGTAGTCCAGACCAGCTATTTGAAACCAAAGTGCTAGGGTCAGATGAGTACCTCAAACAGTTTTTGGAAAGAGGTGTCCTATTGACAGGTCAGAATTTTACAACCTGAGTTAGGCCTCTTTTACAAAGGCATTACGGATTCTCTCAGGGTCTGTTCAGGAAAAAACTGATGACTTTGCATGCAAGTTCAGTTAGTTTTGTCTGCAATTGTGTTCAGTGGTTCAGTTTTTTTAACGCGGTTTTATCAGTTTTGATGCATTTTTCATACACATGAAAAAAAACGGAACATTAACACTTTAGGCTGGGTTTACATGGGCATCATGTTTCACGCCCGGATTGGATGCGGGTGCGTTGCGGGAATATGCACGATTTTTCTGCGCGTGTGCAAACTTTTGTAATGCGTGTGTGAAAAATCGTTATGTTTGGTACCCAGAACCGAAGCCAGACTTCATCACTGAAGTCCGGTTTCGGGTTGAGTATTCTGGAGATTTTATTATTTTCCCTTCACTTCTATAGGGCCTGCGTTGCGTGAAAAATGCACAATATAGAGCGTGCTGCGATTTTCACGCAACGCAGAAGTGATGCGTAAAAATCACTGCTCATGTGCACAGCCCCATAGAAATGAATGGGTCCGGATTCAGTGCGGGTGCAATGCGTCCTCCTCACGCATTGCATCCGCGCAGAAAACTCGCCCGTGTGAAAGGGGCCTAAGAGTAGATTTCTGGTGTAATATGCATAGTTTTCTGGTGCACATATTGTTAGATTATTCGGGAAAGGGAGGACCCGCCTGAGGCCTGCCTTCTCCTGCCCACGCTCAGTTTTTGTAAAAGTGGCGAGGATGTCAGAAAAAAGCTAAAAAGTCACAAATGTTGTGAAAGACCAGGACTTGTACAAAAACTGTGAGTTTTTGATGCCAGAAGATAAATCTCCCCCATTGCCTTGCATTGTGGTTTATGATGCCACTTGTAACCTGCCATCAGAAATCCTACCATGTTGAGTTTTATGTAGATGTTGCATTGTCGCTTTAGGCCATCTGTGTACGTGCGTTTTTTCTGTGCGGATTCCCATGTGGAAAAGCTGCAGTGTAGTATATTACCAGGAAAGTGCATGAGATTACACAAATCTCATGTACATTTTGCGGATTTCCAAATCTGCAGCATGTCAATTATGTCTGCGGTTTTTGCTGCTGATTTCACCCTTTTCCAATGAAGGGTGAGATCTGTGGCAAAACCGCATCAAATCCGCACCAAAATCTGTTGTTATAAATTGTGGAATTCATGCTTATCTTATGTGCGTTCACATGCACTCGTGTGCAGACGGCCTTTGGCGTTTTCCACAAAGTCAGTGTTTGGCCAGTGATTGTTAGCCAAGACCAGGAGTAGAGCCCACACTGAGATCAGGTATAGGCTACATGCACACGACTGTATGTGTTTTACGGTCCACAAATTGCGGATCCGCAAAAAAAACGGATGATGTTCCGTATGGCATCCGTTTTTTTTTTGCAGACCCATTGTAATAATGCCTATCTTTGTCCACAAACTAGAAAAAAATAGGACATGCTCTATTGCGGAACGGAAAAACAGACATACGGAAACGGAATGCACATGGAGTACCTTCCGTTTTTTTTTGGAACCATTGAAATTAATGGTCCCGCATATGGTCCGCAAAAAAAATGGAACAGACACATAAAGAAAATACGTTCGTGTGCATGAGCCCATATTGGAAGATTTAGGCCCCTTTCACACGGGCGAGTTTTCTGCGCGGGTGCAATACGTGAGTTGAAAATGAATGGGTCCGCACTGAATCCGGACCCATTCATTTTAATGTGGCTGTGCAGATGAGCAGTGATTTTCCCGCATCACTTTTGCGTTGCGTGAAAATCGCAGCATGCTCTATATTCTGCTTTTTACATGCAACGCAAGCCCCATAGAAATGAATGGGTCTGCGTAAAAATCGCAAGCATCCGCAAGCAAGTGCGGATGCGGTGCGATTTTCACGCAGAGTGCTAGGAGATAAATGTCTATTCACTGTATTATTTTCCCTTATAACGGAAAATAATAGCATTCTTAATACAGAATGCCTAGTAAAATGTGGGTTGACGCTGGGTTCAGACCTGAGCGTTTCTGAGACGCGCGTTTTCCGTGCGTTTTTGACGCGTTTTTGGCGATAATAAACGCGCATTTTATGCGCGTTTGTGTGATTGACTGCAGTGTTGTCCAATTACCAAATATCCCTGTCTATATGAAGTTTGGCCTTTCCAGCATGTTGCAAATTCATAAACGCGCGTGTCAAAAAACGCGCAAAATACATTGAAGTCTATGGGCCAAAACGCGCGACAAACGCCCCAAAATAATCTCAAGTACTTGTCTATGCGTCGGGCGTTTTTCAGCGCGTTCTAACGCGCTGTAAAACGCGAAAATGTGAACCAGTCCCATAGGGAAGCATTGGTTTGCATCGGTTATGCGTTTTACAGCGCGTTCGAACGCGCTGTAAAACGCGCAAGTGTGAACTGAGGGTGAGGGGGTTAAAAAAATTATAAAAATTTAAACGCACCCCTTCCACTTGTTCGCGCAGCCCGGCTGTTCTTCTGCCTTTGGTTGAGGACCTGGTAGGCAAAAGACCTTTGGTGACATCACTGCCCTTGTCACATGGTCCATCACTTTGGTGACGTCACTGCACTTGTCACATGGTCCATCAACATGGTGATGGACCATGTGATGGATCTTGACGAGCGCAGTGACGTCACCAAAGGTCCTTTGCCTCCCAGGTCCTCAACCAAAGGCAGAAGATGAGCCGGGCTGCGCGAACAAGTGGAAGAGGTGAGTTGAATTTTTTATTTTTTTTTAACCCCATCAACCCCCATTTTAGTAAGCATTCTGTATTAAGAATGCTATTATTTTCCCTCATAACCATGTTATAAGGGAAAATAATACAATCTACACTACAACTAACCCAAACCCGAACTTTATTGAAGAAGTTTGGATCTGGGTATCACAATCATTTTTTTCTCACGTGCATGCAAAATGCATTGCACTCGTGCGGAAAAAACTGAACCACGCAACGCAATCGCAGTTAAAACTGACTGAAATTGCGTATGCACTCGCACAATTTCCCCGCCACGCACCCGCATCCTATCCGGCCCCATTCCGCGACGCCCGTGTGAAATACACAGCCCCCTTGATCACTCCTGTGTTTTTGACCTGCACCTGCTTTTGGTTCTCAATCAATGATGGAAATCACTGATCAAAATGAGACCTTGTTCATATTTCCGTTTTTCACTGACGTGTGCTGTCCGCATTTTCCACGGACAGCACACATAACCACTGATTTGAATGAGTCTGTTTACATTTCAGTATTTTATTACTGTCCGTGGGTCAGTAAAAAAACTCACGGGAACATGCACTACTTTGATCTGTGATGCGGCACGCTCATTGAAGTCTATGGGTCCGTGAAAATCTCTGACACACATCCGTGTTGTGTCCATTTTTTACTAAAGACTAATAGGAGATTCTTTGGAAATTAATTTTCAGCTGAGCAACATCAGTGAATTACGGATGACACTCGGATAGTAAAAACGGACGCACGGACCAACCACGGATGCTTCACGGACAGCTTAACAGATGAAACACGTACACTTTTTTTCAGGTACATGACACTGACAAGGAAATGTGAACTAGGCCTGACTGTGTGAAAGCGGTCATATGCTGGGGGCACATGGCAGCATGAAGATTGTGATGTTGCATTGTGACATTGCATCTAATGATTGTCAATGGGGGTGTGAGGCAACACACCACCTGCCGCGATCGGGAAGTGAAAGTCACAAGCAAAAAATCCAACACTTGAATTTTTGGTTGCAAGTCGCATACAACTATACCATTATAGACCACAATGCAAGTTGACTCTCTTAGGCTACATGCACACGACAATGAAAAACGAAAATGTTTTTTTATCGGCCATCAACCAATCCTTTTAAGACCAATGTTAGTCTATGGGGTTAATTCACACAGCAGTTTTTCTGACGGTCTGTGAGAAATTGACGTAAAAAAAATAGTACAAGTTCTATCTTGTCCGTTTTTCACAATTGAATGGGTCTGTTTTTAATGTCCATTTCTCAGAAAGGCATCAGTGAAAAAAACGTCCGTTAAAGGCCTCTTGCACACGAACGTATGCGCCCCGTGCCCGTATTGCGGACCGCAAAACATGGGCACCATTCCGTGGCCATTCCGCATCACGGATGCGGACCCATTCATTTCAATGGGTCCGCAAATCCGGAGATGCGGAACGGTGCGGAATGGAATGTCGGAACGGAACACTACGGAGTGCTTCCGCGGGGTTCCGTTCCGTACTTCCGTCCCGCAAAAAGATAGAACATGTCCTATCTTTTTGCGGAACGGGCAGATCGCGGACCCATTCAAGTGAATGGGTCCGCAATCCGCTGCGGCTGCCCCACGGCCGATGCCCCGAGCATTGCGGGCCGCAATTTGCGGCCCGCAGCACGGGCATGGGGTGCACGCGTTCGTGTGCAAGAGGCCAAAAAAGGATGTGTTTATCCGTTTTTAATGGACCTTTTTTTCACTGTTGTGTGCATGTAACCTTAGAGCTCATTTTCTTTCCGTGTCCGTTCGTTTTTTTGTTTTTTTTTGCCGACAGTATGCAAAACCATTTTTTCCAATGGGTCCGCAAATAAATGGAAACGGTTCCGTAAAAAAATAGAACATGTCCTATTATTGTCCGCATTACGGACAAGGATAGTACTGTTCTATTAGGGGCCAGCTGTTCCGTTTCGCAAAATACGGAATGCACACGGACGTCATCCGTATTTTGTGCAGAACAGTTTTTTTGAGGACCGCAAAATACATACGGTTGTGCGCATGAGCCCTTATTCAGATAACTCATATTGAAAGTTGTAAAAGTTATTTTTTTTTCCTCCTAAAATAAGCAACTGCTCCAAACACTGCAGGATAAAAGGTTCATCTTCATGGTCAATAATACTTCATGATCATAAAATACTTCAGTTTTACAGGTGCAAAAAAAAAAACTGTGTTGTAAACTCGAAACAAATGCTTCAAAAACAAGATTGCAAAAGAATGAAAGCTTCTGAGAGTGCTCCACCCTCCCTATTAGAAGGCGTAGCGTGCAGTGCACCTCTCCACAGAGGCAGCAGTCCTCCTACCATCAACATGAACTCTGTCGCAGGATCCCACATACTTCCTCTGGCTGGACTTGTCATTTTCCTATTGTTGCTTCAGTCTGTATTTTTTGCAGTTACATATATTTACTTCAGAAATGAAATCAAACAGGTATGCTGCATTATTTTCATCTTCTGAAGCTCTCCAGACTGAAGCTCTCCTCACAGCTGGGGTGATATATACAGTATATACCGTATACTCCCCATCCTCTGTCTATATACTGTATGTGCCGTTCTCTCCTGTCTACTCTTGCTCTTCTCTCGGGATAAGGGGAATAAATCTGGTGGATTTACTTCTTGCACATTGGTTCGGATTTCTTTGTTCTTCCAGTTTAGATGCTTTGTGATGTCTATTGTGTTTGCAGGGCATGCTGGCTTTATATCACAGCGCTGCTCCATATTATAACATATCCTGCAGTTAATAACTCTGGCTAATTTCCCAGAAAACACAATTTTTTTTTTTAGGATTTGGAAATGCTCCCAGTGCACAGAATAACGTTTGGCATAAATATGACTTATCTTTTCTTCTTCTGCATGTATAAGCTATGTTGAATCACTTGAGTCTGACCCTGGTCTGCATGGAAATAATATTCTAGGGGAAGCTAATGCTCAGGTTTACCTGCAGCCCTATTTAGGGGTCGGCTACACGGTGACATGTAATGTTTGTCAATGGTGACACAACGTGACATGCTGCAACTGCGACAAAAAATTCAGAAATTTCGGATTTTATGCGTGCAACGTTAATGTAAGTTGCAGGTGACTCACCTGCGACTTGCTGCGTTTGCATAAAATACTCATGCACATATTTTTGTGCTGCGCGACTTTTCTGCATCTTGCAGTCGTGTAGCCAAACCCTTAACGTCACAGACTGACAAATGTAACTCTGCTATACCTGACACACTCAGCTCAGCTGTATCAGTAGCTCATCCTATCCCATGCAGCAATGTGATATTGTGCTGTTCAGTTGAGGGTGCTGTGGTCTTTACATGAGCAGCATAGTGGGTGACCACATCCACTAAGAATTTTTGTGATGTTTTTGACCAGATGACCGAGCCCTAATGATGTTGAGTGGGGTCCCTCAGCAGGGGGTGCAGGGACTATGGCTTTTGTGCTCTGTTTGTTCACAGGAATGCAGCCAAGTTGAATGTACACAGCTTGTTGTTAGAGGCTACAGTAGGCACGTAGGTGTGTGCACGTAAACAAGCGTAACCGTGTCAAAACTAGGAACTGATATATAGTGCTTAGCTATATGAGCACTAATACATTAAGGAGAGACCCCCTTTAATTCCACCACTGGAAAATGTATTATGTGGCACAAACCTGATTACAATAGGAGAGCTTCATTTCCTAAAAACCTGCAAAGAGGAAATATTTCTACATAATTTGCAGGATTTTACGAGTTAGAAGAGGGGCAAAGCTTACAAGGTCCAATGATCTAGGATTCAAAGGTTGGGAGGAATGCAAATGTCTGTATATTAATGTATGCACATACAGGGGAAGGTAAAACTGGAGCAGTATAATGTGCAAGGACAATGGTTGAATGTAGTGTATATTACCGTATAGACAGTGTATGAGATGCATAATAAGGAGGGCAAAAGGGACAAATGCCCTTTGGGCCGCTATCATACTCCCCAGAATGATTCTCTGAAGTTTGTCTTGAAAATCCATGACCTGATCCCTGTTATCTGTACAGTGTATAGCGCTATTATTTAAGGTGGGTTTAGATGGGCCGATGGAGCAGCCAATTTCCGGGACTGCTCGTTTAGTCAAGGAGACAGCTGTATTTACATGCAGTGATCTCCTTCACAGTATGAGGACTATAGCGATCCATCGTCCCCATACAGAATCATCGTTTCTGGGCAGCAGATCGCTGTTTTGACAGCACAATCTACTGCCCAGAAACTATGATCGGTGGTGGTGCCTGCACGAACGACAGGATCACCCAATGAACAAGCGTTTTGCTCGTTCACTGGGTGATCAGTGACACATTTAGAACCTGCGAGGGTCTGTTCCTGATAATCTGAAGAATTATTGGTTTGTCTAAATCCACTTTTAAGCGAGGTATCTCGGTATTATTAGAGGCACTAGATTTTATTACTGTTATATACTTTTGTTTTCTACTTTCATCCTGAATTTTTTACCTTTTTTTCCCAAAAAGACCTTGATGAGGTCCTAGCTGTGCTGGCTGAACTTTTGTAAATGTTACTTTTTTAAGGTTAAGGTCCAAAGCAGTATAACTAACTGCAAAAAGATAATACAAAGTATACGAGGCAGTGTTCTTGGATGCTGGTAGTGTTTACAAGCAAAGTACACTTAACTAGATAAATAATCTATGAAACTGCAGAGTACTTTGACCATATTACCTTGACCATAGTTCATACCTGCAGTATAACCTGAGACTCATTACACAATATTGAGCAGAGTATATTATATGCTTTATACCTCTTGGCAGTTCCCTGCAAGAAAACACAGAGACCAAATAACACTTACCGCCAAAATGGGAAGATAACATGCATGTTCAGGAATTGTTTTTTTCAGAGAAAACTTCCTTGAACAGTTTCTAAAGAAACCTTCTTGTGCACATAAAAACTTTTATATGGCATTTCCCACAAACCACCAGTTCTGACTGGTAAATCATTTTACCGGTGTATGATTTTTACTAGTTTCACTCAACTTTTGTGGCTTTTTTGTGGCATATTATTCCCACTTTTTGAATCACCCCAATGTTACTTTAAAGTCTACAGGGAATTATGAATCTCACTACAAAGTGTTTTTCGTGTCTTATTTGTATGTTTTTAGCATTTTTGGCATCTTTGTCCAAATGCAGCATAATCTAAATATGGTGTCTTTTTATGTGTTTTTTCCTAAGTGTACTACCGCGCTACACTTAGCTGTCTGCAGCTGAGTACCGTATGGCCATATGATCCGCAGCTGCATCCTATTAACTCATTACAACTGCATTGCTTCTTCTATTTTTAATGGTCGTGTGGTTTTATGGGTTACCCCTCAGTCATTAAAGGGGTTGTCCTATCTCGCCATTTCCGCAGCAAGATGGGACTGAGCGCCTTTACAGAAACAACCAAATGGGCTGGCACTCTGCTTTTTCTGTTTCGCCCTTTGTAGTGAAGGGGAGCTACAATAGCTGGTTCTGCTATGCTGTTTGTATAGCTCCCATTTACTACAATGGAAAAGATGGAGCTGGCCCACTTGACTGTTACCATAAACCACCTAAGGCCTGCACTTAGTCCCATCTTGTCATTGAAACGGATGGGACAACCCCTTTAACAACGAAGACAGAAGACACAATTACAATATGGTTATTAGTTAATAGGATACAGCTGCAGGTTTTAGCGCCGCAGACCGCCACATCCTGAGCGCAGCACTGCCACTAAAAAAACAAGGAAAAAATGTAAAAACCATAAAAACACATAGGCTACCAAGGCTTTTATGCCAAATGGCATTAAAAAGTCACAAATTATGGTGCATTCCATAATTTGTGACTTTTGTTCTTGGGGTTTGGCTTTTTAAAAGAAGTGGAGCCTCAATAGAGAACTAGAGATAATAAATTAGGCACATCTTACTGTTACTTTAAAGCCAACAAGAAGATAACTAAAAGAGTATGAATGAGATTTTTTAGCAGTAGCCCAACTCTACCGGAAAAAAGAACATGGGTGAATATGTATGCAGAGATATATACATATCCATTTTTGACAGTATAAGCATCAAATGGTAAAACAACTGAATATAACACTTAAAAAAATGCAAAAAACAAACAAAAACACATCAAAACTTCACTGTAAGCTATTGCCAGTTGAAAAACTACAATGTGTGAATGGGAATATTATAATTGCAAATTTGGTCACTACAAGCCATGTGACCTGCTCAGTGTGAACTGGCCTTTACTAATGTGTTCCAGATGCTAATTTCATAAGCCCTTGTTAAGCCCCTGTGTGTAGGAAGGGAAATGCAGTATGGAGAGAATGCGGACATTCTCTTATTGTACTCCAGTATTATTTAAAGACGATGTACACCTTTGGGGGCAAATATAAAATAAACTAATACTTTTTGAAGCACTTTTTGATTTTATTACAGCACTCGGTCTTTTTGGGTATGAGTCTATCAGCATGGCACATTTTGACTTGGTAAAAATTGCCCACTCTTCTTTGCAAAAACACTCCAAATCTGTCAGATTGCGAGGGCATCTCTAGTGCACAGCCCTCTTCAGATCACCCCACAGATTTTCTATCGGATTCAGGTCTGGGCTCTGGCTGGGCCATTCCAAAACTTTAATCTTCTTCTGGTAAAGCCATTCTTGTGTTGATTTGGATGCATGCTTTGTGTCGTTGTGATGCTGAAAGATGAAGTTCCTCTTCATGTTCAGCTTTCTAGCAGAAGCCTGAAGGTTTTGTGCCAATATTGACTGGTATTTGGAACTGTTCATAATTCCCTCTATCATAAATAGGGCCCCAGTTCCAGCTGAAAAAAAACAGCCCCAAAGCATGATGCTGCCACCACCATGCTTCACTGTGGTATGGTGTGCTTCTGGTGATGTGCAGTGTTGTTTTTGCACCAAACATATCTTTTGGAATCATGGCCAAAAAGTTCAACCTTGGTTTTATCAGACCATAACACCTTTTCCCACATGCTTTTTGGAGACTTCAGAATGTGTTTTTGCAAAATGTAGCCTGGCTGGGATGTTTTTCTTCGTAAGAAAAGGCTTTCGTCTTCCCACTCTACCCCATAGCCCAGACATATGAAGAATACGGGACATTGTTGTCACATGTACCACACAGCCAGTACTTGCCAGGTATTCCTGCAGCTCCTTTAATGTTGCTGTAGGCCTCTTGGTAGCCTCCCAGACCAGTTTTCTTCTCGTCTTTTCATCAATTTTGGAAGGACGTCCAGTTGTTGTGCCATATTTTCACTACTTGATGATGACTGTCTTCACTGTGTTCCATGGTATATCTAATGCCTTGGAAATTCTTTGTACCTTTCTTCTTACTGATACCTTTTAACAATGAGATCCCTCTGATGCTTTGGAAGCTCTCTGTGGACCATGGCTTTTGCTGTGGGATGCGACTAAGAAAACTTCAGGAAAGACCAATTAGAGCAGCTGAATTTTATTAGGGGTTAAATGATGGCGGGTGTATGCTGACTCTTTTTTAATGATTTTGAATGTGATTGCTTAATTCTGAACGCAGCTACATCCCCAGTTATAAGCATATGCACACTTATGCAACCGCATTATTTAATCCTAAAAGATTTCAGTTTGTTTTTCAATTGAGTTGTACAGTTTATAGGTCACATTAAAGGTGGAAAAAGTTCTAAAATGATTTATCTTTGTCTCATTTTTTTTACAGCACAGAAACCTGACATTTTAACAGGGGTGTGTAGACTTTTATATCCACTGTACATAGCCTTTAATAGGATTTTATCCTCTGTGTTGAAGCAGCAATGAGGTTGGTCACACTTTTCACATTAATTATTAATTCACCGTAAATCTGAAACTGAAACAATGTCACTTCTAGCAATTATCTAAGCCCTGTGCTTGACCTTGGGAGTGTCTGGATCTCATCCTGTTTTATTTCTTTTTCAAGGAAACTGAGCCTAGTCGGACAATGAAAGATGACAAATAAGGTTTAGCTTGCAGGCATCCACTGTGGCGGGATTTACATGTGAGATCCCTTATGAACTTTTATGGACTATACATTGTGGTCTGCACTTTATATGACTCACAATTACAGCAGAAATTTCAGCAAAACATCAGCAATGTGATTTTAATTCACTGTAGCTGTAGTGGATTTCTTTCAAAAACCTGCAGCGATGTACCATAGAATGTGAAACCTAATGCACATAGGGTGGTGCAGATTTTATGGCATACTGCAGATTTTGCTATCCACAGCATGTCCTATATTTCACAAATATTTTTCATCCCTTTGCAATGCAAAGGATCATATGCAAGGCACAATTCGGGGCAAAACAAATTTCTGTGGAAAGTCAGGTATATCTACTAGAGAAAATTATGGCCAGATCAGGACATAACCTAAAAGGGGCCTCTAGCTTTGAAGCTCTATTTTAATTGAAAATTTGCACAACAGTCAAAATACCAAAATTCCCCTTCCCTGCCCCGTAGGGTGCTGTTACTGTCATTGTGTCTTGTTATGCCAATAGCCATTTGCGGCAGGTTGTGTCAGCACAACCACTTGTTATAATCTTGAGCAGAATATTTGCAATAGTATACATTACAGACCAAAGGCAAATAGTGCTACCAATACCACACAGCAAAAACAGCAGCAAAATTCCCTTGTAAATGCATGGTTTGCTGCGGTACTGGTTGCAGTCTTGTAGTAAAGAAAACAGTTTTAGTAACATTTTTATTAACCATGTACTGTATATGGAAACTGTGTTGCGGTAGTACATGTATAACCCACAATCACTGTGTATACAATACATGCAGTTTTCATGTGCAATTTTCAATCCTGCAGCTTTCTCAGATTAAAGTGATACATAAAAACTGGAAAAAAAAACATGATATAAAAGGTCACAAATGTCTAAACAACAGGGCATAACCATATAGACCATGTTATGTCAATGAGAAGAACTGTGAAAAACATGACAAAAAAGGTCACGAAGCACAAGAAACATTCAACATGCCTTTAATTGCTCAGCTTATCATATGCATGGACAGGATAAGTCCAGAGCAGCAGGACTTGATCTTCCTTAGTGGCCCCACCCCAGCTCTTGCCCATAGAGGGGGTCATGATAGAGCAGGGATAGGCAACCTCTGGCCCTCCAGCTGTTGTGAAACTACAACTCCCAGCATGCATACTTGCTCTGCTTTTCTAAGAACTCACATAGAAAGGAATGGAGCATGCTGGGAATGGAGAATGGTTTCACAACAGCTGGAGTGCCGAAGGTTGCTGATCCCTGTGATAGAGGGTCAGGGGGTTTATTATAAGACCATATCTCTAATGAAAAATAGTTTTTTCTGATAAAAAGGAGAATGTAGGTTGGTTAATCATTGGATAATTCGTTTTTGTTTTTTAGTAATAGTTTTTCTGAGTTGCACTGGAATTCTACTGAGGTTCTGGTAAAGGGGTCATAAAATAAGCACTATCTATAGCTTAATCTGTATTATGCACCATAAACGTGGAAATTCGCTTTAAATAGAAAATATTTCCTTGTGAACATTTTCAGGAAGTAAACCTTGTATGAAAGTTGTAGAACAGCCCAGCTCTATTACTGTCACCCTACCCTACAGGGAAATTGGTCGAAATAAATGCAACATACTTCTTTTAAAGAGTCTGCGAATTCCTCTTCAGAAAAATAAGCTAAGCGTTAACAGATTTTTGCTATTTTTATCTTTAAACTAGCCCAAAAAATCCCAAGAGATGGCCTCTAGCTAAGAGTAAAGTGTTCTTTACTTTACCCCTAACCACCTGAGACATGAGGACTTCTACTTCTTAGTTGTCTACCTAGAAGAGAACTGCCATTCATCAGCCGGTGGGCAGGAAGAGCAGGAGCTCATACATAACCATGACTCTTCTCAGGCAGCTGTGACTCTTTTCCATGCCCGGGCTGCAATGACTATGTTGCTGGTTCTTGGCAGCCACTTACTTTTAGCCCATGAATGACACATTGCTGAAACCAACGTTTCTATCACTACTTAATTCTGCCTTCAGTGAGGTCAGCATAAAGTTGGTGACAGGTTCCCTTTAAATGTCTCACTGTGAAGCTTTAGCTTATAATTCCTTCTGTGCTATGTTTGGCTAAGGTTTATTCCCAAAGCTGTGAACAAAATCAGGTCAAGGCTTAGTTGAAAATTAAGTGAAAAAATAATAATTTTTTTTTAAAAGAAATCCCATGTCTCATCCTTCTTTCATGCAGTTATGTCCTTTGCTGCATAAATAGAAGGTAGGAGGAGACGTTAGTTATTTCCTGCTTCTGTAATGTCACAACTGAACAACTCCCCCCATCATTCCTTTGTTTCAGCTTTTTATAAGACTATAAATTAGTGTGAAGCACCATGCTTATCTGATGTATTCCAGATGGACATCTACCGTATACCAGATTGTACAGGAAAGATCAAAGTGAACATCTCCGAGAGGGGCATTGGAGTGGTTGAGGGTTGTGACAGAGATGATTAGCATCCTCTGGGGAACAAAGTCCTATGAGAGTTTATGGACTGTCAGTTACTTCAATCAGAGTAACTGAAGACAGTGAAGGATTTGGGCTGATGGTGGAGAACTTTACAGTTGGATTTTGCTTTGTTAGACACCCACATATTGTGTTGAGCTATTCTCCTACAAAGCCAATTTTTCAGACACTAAATTGCCTGGAAGAACCCCATGTGATTTGGATGATCTCAGACTTCATCCAGATGTTTCCTTAGTTTTATTTCATCTGCAGTTA
This sequence comes from Bufotes viridis, assembly GCA_033119425.1. Classification (NCBI taxonomy): domain Eukaryota; kingdom Metazoa; phylum Chordata; class Amphibia; order Anura; family Bufonidae; genus Bufotes; species Bufotes viridis. Next base: position 143,001,088 of record CM065592.1, on the reverse strand, counting down.
AAAAAGTTGACTCAGCAAAGTAAGAAGGAACAGATTTTAACAATAACGCTAAGCTGCTTTCAGCTGTGCAGACTGTGGTTATGTAGTATACCAGGGACCGGCAACCTCCGGCACCCCAGCTGTTCTAAAACTAAAACTTCTACAACTTCTAATGGATTCAGAAGAAAAAATGAGAAAATGTGCATGCTGGGAGTTGTAGCAGCTAGAGTGCCAAAGGTTATTAACTCCTGTAACAGACTGTGGGTCCCCTTCCCATGGCTTCCTGTGCCTGAGAGCCAATAGTTTAGGATACTTTCATATTAAACATACTGATAGGGAACTTAGATTGTGAGCCCTTTGGGGACAGCTTGAAACTAATGTCCGTAAAACGTTGCAAAATATGTCAGCGCTATATAAGTACATAAAATAAAAAATAATATTGTCCACAGAAAAAAAACTGAATTTGAGTCTAAGGCCTCATGCACACGACTGTATTTTTTGCAGATAACCCATTGACCCATTTATTACTATGCTGCCATGCACACATTGGAATTTTTTGCGTTCCTCTAATAACAGAATACATCCTATTCTTGTCCTTTTTTCTTTTATTGTATTTTGACATTTCAGACTATAACCTGTCTAAAGCTCTGATTAACAGAAAAGTGGTATATCAGAAAAGAACAATTAATCACAGACTACCACCATCTAAAACATAGCCTTTAATCCCATATACTTTAAAACAATAACCCATATACTACAAAAAAATAGCAGAAACCACCCTACATATATAATGCCCTGCCCTGCAAATGGAATGGCCGCACTGATAGGGGCGATCCCGTATCATGAACCTCCTATACGGCCTGTGATGGCCCTGATCAAGGGATGGAAGCCAAGCTAATATAAGTTGGTGTAGAAAAGGGTAAATAACTACAAGTAAGGAAATAAACAGAAATACCAAAAATAATTAAAAAAGTAGTATTAATCCCATGCCTCAGAAAGGTTCAAAGATGGAAAAATGTGTATAAAAAGGTCAATTAAAGATAACCTCCCTATATACAAAGTAGAATAGAGCACAGATATATTAATTCAACAACTTGTTCAGATGTTGACTGTCTTGTAAAGATGGTATCCCTGTCCCAACGGGCTCATCAGGGGACCCAAACAGCTTGAAAGGAGATCTTAAATCAAGATAAATGACCCAATGAATGCAACCATTACACTGCGGTTATTAGGAGTGACTAAACCAACAGCGGATATATAATTGTAAATATTGCCATTTATTAAATAGATATCTTCAAAGAAATATGCTTTCAGGTTATAACATCCAATAGTAAATAAAGATAGTGGTCACACCCCACATTTTGATCCCCCCCCCCCCTCCCCCCCGGTGTACAACCAATATCCGTCTGCTATGCAAGCTAATTTGATAACAATGTATATATAAGTATACTAGTGTGCCCATATATAGGATGGCTTAAAACGAAGGGGGCACAATTCCCCAAAAGTTGTTGAAAGCAGCGGGTTAGCCTGGGAAGAGGGGGGGGAGGTAGAAGTGGAGTCCGCGGTGGTGTCACGGACTATGGCGCAGAGAAGCTTCCTATTTATCGCTCGCGCCGTGAATGCAGCGTGTCACGTGTGAAGGGTGGTAATTTGACTGTAATGCCAGTCACATGAGTTACACGCCCACATCAGCGTTCGGGCAGTGAAGTTCAGCCCGAAGTACAAGGACCTGTGGGTAAAAATAGATATGCACTAAAGGCACAATTACCGGAAGGAAGGGAAGAAGGCAGGAGGGGAGATGGGCGCTATCAAAGCCCAAGCATATAATAATAGAAAATAATAATAAGGTTGAGAGGACAATAGGACTAGTGTTGACAAATAGAGACAATAAAAAAAAAAGTAAATAACTCATAAGTGGGAGGTATCGAGTTATTTATTGGGGGCTGCCTAAAGAAAAGGGAGATAGCTATAGCCTCCCCTAAAGCAAAAATAGATAAAGAAAAGACATCAAAAAGATGGAAAAAAAAATAGGAAGTCCCCAAAGTGGATGATGGACTGGTTTACTGTAGAAAACAGGCAAATTCTACGCATTCATTAGGTCCTAACGGTGTTATAGGTATTAATGGTGTAAATCCATATTGACTCCTTTTGTTTCAGGATTCTGTCAAGGTCATGCCCTCTAATAGAGAGTTTAATTGTTTCAATCATGAAGAAGTATACTGATTTGGTATTACCAGCATGGCACCACCATATGTGTCATGCAAGTGGTTTATCTCGTTTATTACAAATATCACCAATATGTTCCAGAATTATTTTCTTAAATGTTCTACAGGTCTTACCCACATATTTAAGTCCACATATACATTGCACCAAATAAACCACTCCAACCGTATTACAATTGGCAAAACTGCGGGATTTCTAAGTCTTATTTTCCGAAATGTTGGTAATGGTATTTCCTGTGGCAATAAAATAGCATGCTTTGCATTTTCCATATTTAAAAGTAGCCAGCTTTCTGTTCAACAACCAGATACTTTTGTGAGGGGTATCAAGGTGACTGTGCCCAAGTGCATCTCCTATGCTTCGTCCTCGTCTAAATGCAATGGCTGGATTTTCTAGAATAAATTTTCCCAGATCTGGATCTGTTTTAATCAATGACCAATAACGTCCTAGAATTTCACTGACTTGTTGGGATTCAGTGTCATAAGTTTCAATTATTCTAATCACTTCTTGTGGATTATTTATCTTTTTGGGTTGAAGTAGAGAGGATTGATCCACAGAGCTGGCATAGCTCCATGCTTCATAGAGGCATGAGTTAGGATACCCCATCTGCTTGAAGCGACTGAATAGTTTAGATGCTTCCTGTGCAAAGTCACTCTGATCTGAACAGTTTCTGCAAATTCTCAGAAACTTTCCATTTGGTCCCATCTTAGAAGACTATTAGTTGAAGTCTTTTTTAGATGTAACGTTGTCTTGATGGAATTATCTTCACCCCTTTCAATGCAAATGTCTAAGAATGTTATGGAGTCTCTTTGTAACTCAAAAGTAAAATGCAGACCTATATGGTTCGAGTGAAATTCACCCATAAAGAGTCTGAAATCATTTTCTGTACCAGACCAGAGTAATAAAATATCGTCTATGAACCTAGACCATAAGTTAATGTATCTAGTCCATTGGGTTAGGGAGTCTGAGAATACGATGGTATCCTCCCACCACCCCAGGAGCAAATAATCTCATGGGCTGGTGCACAAGGGCTACCCATCGCGGTGCCCCTGAGCTGGTTGTAGAATTGATTCTCGAACACAAAATAGTTATGAGTGAGTAAAAAGTTAAGTAATTGAATCACAAAGTGATTGTGTTTACACGGGTCGGGCCAGGAAGTTTTTACCTGCCGATAGGCCTTTATTGTGAGGAATGGACATATATAAAGCTTCCACATCAGTAGAGGGTAGGCACATGTCGGGCTCGATAGTTATGCCCTCAAGTCCTTTAAGAAGATCAGTGGTGTCCCGTAAATAAGAAGGTAGGGCCACAACGAAAGAACAAAGTATCTGTTCAATGTATGAACCTGCTCGATGAGTGAGACTGTCTATTCCAGACACTGTTGGTCGACCCTTGAGGGGGTTTAGCCCCTTGTGAATTTTAGGGAGCCCATAGGAGGTGGCAGTCCTAGGGAATGAAGGAATAAGGTATTCAAATTCCTTTCCGATTAATCAATTTACCTTCTACGGCTTCACGTAGTATCTGGGATAGTTCAAGTGAAAATGTATTTATAGGATCCATCTTAAGTAGCTTTTAGCTTTTGTCATTAGACAAAAGAGATATGCACATGTCTCTATATTGTTGGAGTGTGAGAATAACTTTGTTTTCACCCTTATCCGAGGGCTTCACCACAATATTTTAGTTTCTACTAATTTGTTGTAAGGCAACCATTTCTGCAAAGGTATCGTTTTATTGAGGCTGAGATGGTTCCATTTGTTCTAGATCTCTAACCACTGATTTAACAAATAGATCAATATTAGCTTCTCCTAATATTTTTGGGGGCATCCTCGTATTCTTATTTCTAAAAGTTGTGAATGGACCCTGTCGTCTCGGATGGTCAATCTCATCAAGTAATTGTACAATGTCATCAAAGCCCTGTAAATCATTTAATTTCAGTCCTAACTCAAGAGCATCTTTTTTTATTAGATGACGAGAAGATCTGATGCCACCACAATTTTCTAGTAAAAAGGTGGAGATCCTTTACCCACTCAAAAAGATTGAAACGGGTAGTTGGTACATAGGAAAGTCCTTTCATTAAAATGGCCCGCTCAGTTTTCGATAAAGTAATTAATGAGAGATTAAAAATCACCGAAGGAGGACTCCGTTACTTTTTATATTGTTGGGACTGTGGTTGTAGTCGATCTCTTAGTGCATATGTGTTTGCTGGTGTCTGACCTAAGAAAGTCATTGTATTCAAAGTGGATGATGATGTTATAGATGAACCAGAAGAGCCAGGTGGTACATCGACATTTCCTGTTCTTTCTCCACAATTTTTCTTTTGATGGGAGTGAGATATCCACATGGAAGGTGTCTATATTTAGTGAACCCATTGGTTGTGGATCGAAATATAAACATGACTGTGTCCATAAAGCCTAAACATAATCCCAACTCTGTATTTAGATAATTCTTCTGCCTGCTCCTTTCAAATCTACAGCACTGCAGGGATTGTTAAAGATAGCAACACCCTTTGGAGGAAAGCAGGGGCACTGGAGATGTGTATATGGGCCACTGGGAGTATAGACGGCCAAGGTGGAAGAATGTTGATATATTGAATGGTACTGCACTTTGTTTCTGGTGTATTCTGAGTTTCATTGTAAGCTTCCTACACCCAGAGAAAGAAACTTCCTCCAATACATATTTTTTTTCTAGATGAATGAGAACTACATAAGAAACAATGTTGCCTGCTTGGTGGGAGATGACTACAGCTATGTATTTCAAGCAGCAAATCTCAACAGTGCTGATGACAAGAATGAACCATGTAGAGAAGTGAGGAAACAAGTCCAGCGTGTTATCAGAATGGTAAATTCTTCTGAAATTGCTGTGCATTAATATTTCTTTCCGTACAGTTCATGCTGTAGTCTATGTCACAGTGAATTGATTTTTTTTAATCCTTGGCGTAAATTTCATAATTTCTCTGATTTTTTTCCTTTTAGATTTTGGAGGAAAAGTATGGACATGAAATAACATCATTGATTAAAGGTATCTTTTTCCACCATCTGTTTTTTTCTTCTTCACCTTAGTACTTGATATTGGGGAGTAATCCATATGTTCATGTATGAACGTTGGAGGCCTCTTACTTCTAATAGATGAGTGCATTGGATCACTCTGTTTAATTCCACCATAAAGCCTCATTCACACGTCAGTGTTTTGGTCAGTGATTTACATCAGTGACTGTGAACTAAATCCAGGATTGGAGCCAGCCACAAACATGAGGTATAAGGGAAAGATCTGAACCTGTTCTGTGTTTAGAGCCGCATCTGGTTTTGGCTCAAAATCACTGATGGAAATCACTGACCAAACACTGACGTGTGAATGAGCCATAACTCTTTATCACACACATACTGTTTGCTGTGAAAGCCTTGCTGGCCAAGCTTTCGGGTCAACCCTTAAGGGTAAGGCCACACAGTCAGGTTTCCTGATGCAGTTTTGGAAGCCAAAATCGGGAGTGGATCATAAAAGAAGATAAAGCATAGAGGACGCATAAAACTTATTTTTTATTTCACTCCTGGTTTTGGCATCCAAAACTTCATGCAGAAACGTGACTGGGTGGCCGTAACCTTTGGGGTTGCCAGATCGCTTTGCCTCACGTAGGTTGGTTAGGTAGTCCTCACCATAAGTGATCCCGGTTGCACGTAGTGACAAAAGAACAATCAATGTTCTGCTATTCATAACCAAAGTCCAAAGCTTCACTGTTTGCATTTAACTATACATTGACATATGAAAAGGTAAACACTTTCTTACTTAAAGCAATATTTCATGTCACTCTGTGGTCAGCCTCTTCTATTAGTTTTATGTTTGTTCAGGTTGGTCTTTATTAATATCTAAATGAGAAGGACCTTTCTGCAGAAGTACATAGAACACTGTGCACAAAGTTCGAGGCAATAACATACAATGTCTGTGTAATGACACAGTTTTCTATTTAGTTGACTATTTCACTTTAAACACTACCACATCTAGAACTGTATTTTCATGCACTGCACAGCAAACAGAGCTGTCTAGTTCTGGTGCCAAAGCTACTGCAGAACAGCGATCAGCAAGGATGTGGATGTCAGACCCCACCGATCAAATACTGAGGATAGGCCATCAATATTAAAATACCCCTTTAAAGGACATCTATCAGCAGATCTGTACCTATGAAACTGGCTGACCTGTTACATGTGCGCTTGGCTGCTGAAGACATCTGTGTTGGTCCCATGTTCATATGTGCCCGCATTGCTGAGATAAATTATATTTTGTTAAATTACATTTTCTTATATGCAAATGAGCCTCTAGGAGCAACGGGAGTGTTGCTGTTACACACAGGCTCAGCTCTCTCTGCAACTGCCAGCCCCTCTCCACTTTGATTTACCGAGCCAGACATGAGCATCTTTACACTGCCTGACCCTGTCAATCAAAGTGCAGAGGGCATTTTCATCACAACTGCAGAGAGAGCAGAGCCTCTAGGTGTAACAGTAACACCTCCATTGCTCCTGGGCGCTCATTTGCATATATTAAAACATGATTTTTCTCAGCAATGTGGGCACATATGAACATGGGACTAACACAAATGTCTTCAGCTGCAAGGCGCACATGTAACAGGTCAGCCAGTGTCATAGGTATAAATCTGCCTACATAAGCACTTTAACGCCTTTACAGACTAAAATGCAAAAAAAAAAAAAAGTTTGTAGATAGGTGATAAATGATGGTAAAAACCTTTTAAGTATCAGCACTGCTGACGTTAGATGTTCCCACTAAAACCATAATGCAAGAATGCACCTTAGGGTCCATTTACATGATCGTATTTTTCTGTCTGCATCTGTTTGCAATTTTGCAGATTGGATTCGGAGCCATTCATTTCAATGTGGCTGCAAAATATGCAGACAGCACACTGTGTGCTATCCACATCCAAATGTCCGTTCCGTGGCCCTGGAAAAAAGATAGAAAATGTCCTATGCTTGTCCATATTTGCGGACAAGAATAGGCATTTCTATGATGAAGAAGGATGCTCCGTTCCACAAAATACAGAAGGCATATGGCCACTATCCATGTTGTATGGATCCGCAATATACGAACAGCAAAAACAGATACGGTCATGTGAATGAGCCCTTACAGTTTCAGCAAAAAAAAGCTATCTACTATATAATAAAGTTCTACCCGTTTCCATTTCTCCTCTGCTTACAGTCACCTAGGGAATAAAAACCTGTCTTGATCATGTTATAATCTGGTATATTACAAGACATGGCTCTGATTACTGTACAGTAAAGTCATGCACATGATCAGGAAAGCTTTGCTTGCCTTCAAGGTTCCTATTGATTGACTGCAAGTAGAGATGTTGAATACCTACAGAGAAATGGTAAACATTTTCATTATACCCAGAATAAATTGTATTTGCTGAAATTGTAATACCCTTTAAATCAGGCTTGTAAAAGTAAATCACTGCTAAACTAGGCAGAGCGTGCAGTATAATTATTTGTCCCACTTTTCTACCGTCCTTGTGAATTATTACTGAGAAAGATGTGAACCAAAGCTGTGGATGACTCACACTGGCACCATGCTTATACATGTACTTCATCTCTATCATCCCTTCCAAAGAATGAATCTTACTGAGTGAGTTGGCAGATTTGAACTAAGTCTGACTTATATGAATGCAGCTGAAGTGTCCTCCTAAGTGTCTGGCAGCAGCTTATACCCCCTCTCTATAGAAATAAACATTCTCACTCCGCCAGCCCCAGCAGGCATGTTTATGGGGGAGCTAGGAAAGAGCATTCCTCCAGTGTCCACATCTATCTCAAGGGCATGGTGAACATCACCTTCTTGACATTTTTATCATAGTTGCATTGCGATAGGAGACCACGTTGCTTAAACATTAGAAGTAATTACAAACCTAAAGTGGTTGTGTCAAATATGAAAGTTTTCCCCTGTCCACGGGGATCCACAGGGTCTGACTGCTGGGATCTCCACTGATCTCGAGAATGGAGGCCCATGTTCTCTTCCTGATGAAGTGCAGCATGTGTCCTGCCTAGGGGAGTAGCTATAGGGGAAGCGGCTGCTTTGGGGCCCCACCTCAGAAGGGGCACATCCAGGAGGAGGACTAAAAGATTTTATTGTCAGGGCCCCCTCAACGTTATTATACTATGACATTATATACAGTGAGTAGAGTGGCTGCTGGGCCTCATCTGACTAGCCACAGGATTGAAGGTTACAAAGAAAATGCTTGTGTGTGTGGGGGGTCCCGTTCAAAAATTTGTTGTGGGGCCCAGTCATTTAAAGTTACGCCACTGGTCTCTCCACTCTCTATAGGACTGCTGGAGATAGCCCGGTACAGTGCTCACCTATTTCTGGCAGTCTCGTAGAGAATGAATGGAGCAGTAGGATGCATGCTCAGCCTGCCGCTCCATCAGGATGTGAACATAAGACCCTCGTGCTCCAGATCGGCGGGGGTCCCAGCAGTCAGACCCCTACCGACCAGTTAATTATCCCCCATCATCTGGACTTAGCACAACCCTTTTACATGGGCCAATGATTGGGCAGATGAACATTCATAAGAACACTTGTTCCCAGTCATTACCCAGTGTGATTGGATCTTTTATTGCTCGTCGGCAGGACACCTCTCTGAGTAAACAGAGGATGTGCTACATGGAGGACGAACAATCACACTTTCTATTGACTGGTGTAAAGGCTCTTTAAATGAGCGTTCCCCGACTTATCGTGATTGACGCTTGTTATGGCCCCACGTTGGGCCATGTCAAACCACCTTTACTAAAGCATAACCCTACCTGTTGCACCAGAGCTTTCTTACAGTCTGCATGTGTATGTATTGTACATAATATTTATTATCTAACTGTGCTCTTTTTTCTTCCAGAAAAGGTTTCAAATATTCTCCCAGTCTCTGTTGCTGAGAAACAAGTCTACACTGGTCCGATGATTGCTGCCCATGTCACTGGAAGCCATAAGAAAGCCATGCCTACTGTAAAAAGTATGAGTCAAGATTTTATTAATAAGATGGCAACAATATAGAAATGCCAATAATGATATTAGGATGGGATGAGGTGGAGCTTTAAAAATAAGAATATTTTTATTTATACAGCTTTAACCTAAAGCAGAAAATGCTAAATCATGTTTTCTCTATGATTTAAAGGCTACTCACACTTTGGCAACTATTTATTTTATTTCTCACTATCAGGGCTCATTCACAGGGCCGTTGCATATGGCGGGTCCGCAATACACGGGGCGTCCGCCATGTGAATTTCACATCACAGATGCGGACCCATTCACTTGAATGGGTCCGCAAATCCAGAAATGCGGTGCGGAACGGAAGCATGGAACGGAACCCCACGGAAGCACTACGGAGTGCTTCCTGGGGTTCCGTTCCGTGCCTTCGCACCGCAAAAACATAGAACTTGCTCTATCTTTTTGTGGAATGGACGGATCGCGGACCCCATTTAAGTGAATGTCGGGGCCCGTGCATTACATACTTGATCAGTCGGGGTCCGACACCCAGGACCCCTGCCAATCAGCTGTTTGAGTGCCTAAAGAATGTGATCAACTGATTAATGAAGATATGCTTGTATGTTGGCTTCCATGTTTAGGCTGCTTGCCCATAAATTAGCAGGATGGGCATGTGGCTCACCGCTAATTACCAGGCAGCATATGTACATGCTATTTGTTTCCAGCACAGGTGCAGCATGGCAATTAATAGTGAGCTGCTGCTGCAAGGACACATCGTGTATGGGCACCCCTATATTGGGCAGTGATTGGGAATGAGCATTCAAATAAGAGCTTATTGGGCCTGATCATTGGCCTATGTAAAAGTAACTTAAAGGGAATTTCTAGGTATATTAACTGATAAGGGAAGAGTCAAACTTACCTGCTCCCCACTGCTCCAGCCTTGCAATCTGCCTCCCATTCTTCCACCTTCTGGTCCTTGGCTTGTTCCCTTCTGGTCGAGGCATAGGCATAGCCACATCCACCGCTGCAGCCAATGACTAGCTTCAGCAGTGATGATTTCCCAAGTGACACTATAGATATGGTTTCCACCTGACTGGTAAACCACCAGTTTAGCCAGTGTTTGTGGAAGGAGGCCAGTGTCAGTATTTTGTTTTCAAGTGCTGGTAATTTCCCTGTCACTGCTTTGAAGTTCCTGCTCTTACTCCATATATGGGTTAGGAGTCCCTGCTCTGCTATCTGGGAGTCCCATGCTATCATTCTGGCTGACTCCATATATATAGTCAGTGCTATGATGATGAAGAGGAGGTACCCCCAACTACCCCTGTATGCTTAACTTTTGTTCTGTCTCTACTTTTAACTTGTTACTGCCAGGTCTTGGAGACACATAGTCTAAGCAGTGAGCCACTGAGCCCACTGTTATTAGTAGGAGGATTGTTTTTTATTTTTAAAACCTCAGTAGAATTCTACATATGTATAATGTATTCACATGTATAAAGTACTGGCGTCTACAGATACAACTCTCTATATACCAGTAAAGTCTATGGGTGTTTTTTAAGAGGCTAAAAGCAGAAACATCATCTTTTTAGTAACTGCAAAATATTTAATGGCACAGAATAAATTACAATAATCACAAAACTGTCCATTATAGGGGGAGAACAATGAAAATAATGGAAGTGGCATCTCTAACAAATGACAAAAACGAATGCCACCTGACGGACCACATTGGGCATGAAATGGTCACCACCTGACGGACCGCATTGACAATAAAACGATCGCCACCTGACGGACCACGCTGACTATAAAAAGGTCACCTCCTGACGGATCTCACTGACTATAAAATGGCCTCCACCTGACAGACTGCAATGACTGAAATAGAATCTGTTTTCCATTAGAAAACCCCACATTTTACCAGACAAAAAAATGCAGCATGCGGAGATATTCTGTCCTGTGTTTTAGAAGGCATTTACAATGAAAGCTCCTGAGTCCTGACGCATCCTACAATACAGATGTAGACGAAACCTAACATGGCCTTCTGGGCATGTGATCAGTTACCCCATCAGCCCAAGCATACTTGCTCTCTGTCACATATGGGGTCTTTTTTCAGAAAAGGAATGGGAAGATGAGTGTTTTCACATCTAATCCCCACACCAAACACTCAACACAGGGGGCACACGCTGCAGTAATGGTGACCACCACTGGAGAAAATGATCTGATAAATTTCTGACTGATGGAGAAGGTTTCCGTCAGAGTAGACATTTTCTCTCGATGACTGTCACCATAAACCATTGTCTTCTATTAGTTTTACAGAACACGGTTCACGATACCAGTGAAGTAAGTAGAGGGGATGGCTGGTATTTTTTGTTGGGTAAGGAGGAAGGGTAACCCTAACCGAGGTTTCCTTCTCCTTGGGTGCACTGGGGAATAGGGTCCTACACTTTTCTCATATTTTATAAGTATCTCCTTCTGAAATATATAATTCTCAATAAAATGTCTTGTACATGTCCTACCTTTTAATACCTAACAGAAAATGATACTGGGTAGGTACACATAGCAAGCTTTTAAAAGCAGATATGTCACACTATAAGTATATTGTTAGTAGTTTGTGGGCAAAGAATGCAAAGTTTATGGTCTGCCCTATGAAGCTTATACTATTAGGTCCAGAATATTTCTGTGAAGCACGTGTTGTAAAATGGCAGAAATCCAAGTTACACACTTTTTTCTGAGTTCACAGTTTCAAAGTCTGTTATAAGCTTGTACCCTCACACTCTCCTATCCTATATACTGAGACTTGATTTTTTTATTTGTATGACTTAAAAAGGCTGATTTAATGTAGTTGTTCACCTTCAGGAGGCTTTTCTGCCAGACCCCCACCCCCTTATGTCACTGGACCTGGAAAGGAAAGCATACTTACCTGCTCTATGCCTCTGGGTTACGGCTTCTTCGATCCCCCCTCTGCCGCTACCTCGTTCTGCTCTCCACTTGTTAAAATCCTGTTTGACATGGGTCACGTGGCCACTGCAGCCAATACGCGGCTGCAGAGGTGAGATGCCCCCCCATGTTTCATATCACTAGGCCACATGACACATGGGGGACAGTTACCACTTCAGCCAGTGGCTGCAGCACCCACGTGACCCATGTCAAAAGGGTGTTGACATGCATAGACCAGAGTGAGACAATGTCGTTGAGGGACCAAAGGAACCAGTACCCAGTCAGTATTCTTCCCTCTGCAAGTCTGGTGATGTAGGTGAGTCTAACATACAGGCTCTGTCACCTCCGAATCCCCTACAGCAAACAGCAAACCCCATGACTGTATATGGGCAGGTTTCTAGTAGTTGCCTCGGGTGGCATCTTGAGAATTGTTGCACTTAGTTCTCACAACAGCCCTTTACAATACACAAAAGTTTGTCTTGTTGGAATCACTTTGCCTGTAGTATTTTCCTTTCTGCATCAATGTTACAAGAATACGAACCACTAACACATATGTCCCTTTTTCCTCAACAGTGTTCTCAAATGTGCACTACAATGGGCATAAAATAACTGAATGGTCTAATAATACCCTTACAGATATGAATAGCATCAAAGTGCAGAATGGAGAACTGGTCATTGCAAAACCTGGCTTTTATTATATCTATGCCCAGACATATTTCCGTCACCAGGATGATGACGGGAAAGTGAAACAACTAGTGCAACACATTTATAAAATGACAAGCTACCGAGATCCCATAGCGCTTATGAAAAATGTAAAGACCACTTGTTGGTCAAAAAGTGCAGAATATGGACTTCATTCAATTTATCAAGGCGGAGTCTTCAAACTAAATGAAAATGATCGGTTGTTTGTCACTGTAAGTCATAAAAATATGCTTGACATGGATGAAAAAGCAACTTTTTTTGGTGCGTTCCTAGTATTCTAAAGGTGCAGTGAAGAAACTGAATAATTTTGAAAATGCATCAAGAGAATTAAGCATCAAGTTCAAAAACATTCAGTTGAATATCTTGACATGTTGCTTCCAAGGCGTCTATATAACAGACATATGAAACACACTTATACAAGAACTGTGTTCAGTAATAAACCTGTTGTTTGGGTCTATAGGAAGCAACTGGAGGAAACTTGCACCATAAATATTTGATTTAAGGTCCCATGCCACAGGGCCGTGCCGACACAGAGGCTGGGGAGGCTCCAGCCTCAGGGTGCTCCAGCCTCAGGGCGCAGGCAGGGGCCCATGCCAGATCTAAATTGATAGGAGACTCATATCGCTGCCTTAAAGGAACACTAAACCTAGAAATTAATGTTTGATGGTAGTCGGAGATAGACTTGCTCACACTATTTGTTAGTCTGTAGGATCTCCTCCATGATTCTAAAAACAACAGTCCTGTGGAAATCTTGCAGAGAACTTTGGTGTAAATCTCCTCCAGATCCCTCAATGTTTGGCTGGCGGGCGGTGGGAAGAGCAGAGTGCAGTGTTCTTGTTCAACAGTTGCTGAAAAAGAGGAAGGCATCTGCTGCAGCCAGCTGCCTTATAGCCCGACAAGAGATTGTGAGAAGGAGGACGGGAGAAATGTCTAATCTCCTTGGTCTTAGATTTCTTTATATATCAAGGAAAAATCCCAATATTTTTTTTTTTTATGCATTCTCTGTGTTTAGTGTTCCTTTCAATATAGGGAATGCACTAGATAACAAGTTCATAATTGAGTATACTGTAGTATACTACATATATACAGATATGTCCTCCCTTACCTTGTCTCTTTGTGCATGTTATAAGAGACATGGCCATCCACGTGTGAGAAATTTAGGGTCTTGGATAATTCAAGAAAAGGTATGGGTGGACAAATCTGTATGTTCAATTGCCTTTGAAGGGTCATTCGTTGGTAACTGAATGATATGGAATTACTCCAAAATGTTTTGGTTCTGCTGCTAACACCTCAGTATTTTCATGCATTTTTTTCTCAATCTTGTAGCATCTAAGGGTACTTTTACACTTGCGGAAGAGGATTCCGGTAGGCAGTTCCGTTGCCGGAACTGCCTGCTGGATTTGGAAATCCGTATGCAAACGGATAGCATTTGTTTCTGGATCCGTATGCGGATCCGTCTAACAAATGCATTGCAACACCTGATCCGCAGAAACTGGATCTGTTTTGCCGGAACACTTGGTGGCGGATCTGGCATTAATACATTTCAATGAAACATAATGCCAAATAATGCCAGTGTTCCGGAATTTTGGCTTGAGAAAATACCGCAGCATGCTGCAGTATTTTCACCGGCCATATACCGTAAGAGGGACTTAACGAAAGACATCCTGATGCTTACTGAACGGAATGCTTTCCATTCAGAATGCATTAGGATAAAACTGAAGCATTTTTTTCCGGGATTGAGCCCCTGTGACGGAATTCAACACCGGAAAACTTTAACGCTAGTGAGAAAGTACCCTAAGAACACACAGCAGACATGTAAATTGTAGCCAATGTGTCAGTAGTATTCATCAACAAAAACAGCTTGTAATTTTTGAGGCAACAAGACGACCTACCAAGGTTTCAGGTTGTCTTGGACATGCAGATTGGTGACCAGTGTTGTCCATATCATATTACAGCCATGTTGCCTGAAAACCTACACTGAAAAAAATTACTAAATGTGACCTGTGTAGCAAGAGTACAAACTTAACAGGTAGACTGTAGTTTACTGTGACGTACTTCTTCTCATGTAGCAGACAGAATAGGCTTCGTCCCATGCTGATGCTAAATTTAATGGGGTTTCCTATCTGTGTCTTTGATGTTTAAGATGGGAATAACCAGAGTGAGGGTTGGCCAGGAATGATGGGTTTACGGAAATGGCTGAGCAGTTGGAACTCTTATAGCAGGGAAGCGAGTTACACAAACAGCACAACAGAGCAAGCTAACCTATCATCCTTACATCCTGAGATATAGAAACAGTGTAATCTGCTGTGTTATACTGTTTGTTTAGTTCCGATTTAATGGAAGTTACAGAAGTAGCCACAGTGCCAGCCACTTGGATGTTTCCATATTTACGGCTTCCCCCAGCCCTTTTAAGGGAGAGCATACATAGTGTGCTCTTTGTAAGTAGAAACGGAATTCCATTGTTTTATTTTCCATTGTTAATAACAGAGATGCGGTCTAGTCAATGGAACCACATTCTTATGGGGATAAAGGTGAACAAGGTGAGGTTGTACAAAAATGAACAACCACCTGTAGGCTTGGTTTCCAAAATGTGCCTTAGATGCGGCAGCTGCCGATAGCCAAGGCCCCTTCCACAATTTTAAAGGTAATACTTCTGCTAACCTGCAGATTTGTGCACCACTGAGTTGCTTCCACATTGTGGAAACCCAGCCTTATTGATAGACCATGTGGTAACTTGAAGTAAGCAGCTGGTTACACGAGAACTTAAATTAGTAAGCTGTTAGTGAGAGCTGGGCCTTGAAGGTGCCTTTTTTCTAGTCACGCACTGAAGGTGAATATTGTCAAATTGTGGTTCTATATATCCTTCGAGATGTTGAAATCCCACAGAATAAAAATTGTGGCATGTTCTATTAGATGTCATCTAAGGCTGTGTTTACATCTGTCGTATTAGTTCCATTGTCCTACTCTGTTATAGTAACAGAACAATGAAAATAGTGGAAGCACCGGATCTTTGAAATTATACATAAGACGGCACCCAACAGACCCAATTGCTATAAGGTGGTCAGTCAGGTTTCCATCAAGGAGCTTGGCATCTAACGGTCTAGTATCCAGTATGCTGTCTGGCATTTTGACTGTTGTGTGTGAACACAGCCTTACAGAACCATCTTCCCCTAGAAGCATTGCTTCTAAGATAGAAGATCTAAATAGTACAGTGCTATTAAGAAGGCTGTGCCTTTCATATGGCTTTAACTACATCTTACAGTACAGTATTTCTTTAGAAATGAGAATAAATGGCTTATATTAAGCATGTATAATCTGTACAGTTTTCTAAGATTCACAAGTGTCTGTAGAATTGATTTTAGATCTTTGGTCGAACAGAAGGAAATCTTTTTGTATATCATAGATAGATTGAAATATTCACATGTATTAATATGTTATATAAAGACATGCCATGAATAGGCCTACCAATAAGGGAAAAACCACTGAAATAAAAATCAATATAAATATTAACATTAATTAATACATTTTGTAGTCATACAATATCTTTCTTTGTAGTCATATGGGATATTTTTTCTAACTTCGGGTAATAAACTGAAAATTCAAAAGTTTTTATAATGCTGAATGTATACTCAGTTGTACATATCTCTATGGATAGGATAAGTCTTGCTTAAAATCTTTTCACAAAAATTCTATTTTTTTAACAACTCGTTCAGTTATTCTTCCTTGTTCACTATTATCATACATTTTGTGATCTGCTCGCTACAGTTTTTAGAAAATCCATCTTTTATTTTCAATATATGTTTTTGTACATAAAGTAAATAAAAGACAAAGAAACAATGTATTTGTCTGTATTTTACTAAGAATCTATTGAAGAATCTTCTTTTTTTTAACAAACATTTTAATGGTTTGGCTGTATAGAGGTAAGTCCGGTCACTAAGGGGCCTTAGGCTGAGGTCCCCCGTGCAGCAGAGAGTGGCCGCTCACCTCTCACATAAAAGCGGTGCTCCTGTTCTAACAGCCCAGGCCTGCAGTACCGATGTGTGTATAGGCTTGCTTGGACCTGGTGTAGGCCCCAAGTCTGACTTGAGTGTTCCCCAGCAGGCTTGGTCAATGTCAGCATAGCACTGACATTAAAATGCAATGCACTATAGTAGTGATGGCTAACCTCCGGCACTCCAGCTGTGGATAAAATACAACTTCCAGCATGCTACATTGATTTCTTTGGAGTTCTGAGAACAGCCAAGCAATTGCACATCTTGGGAGTCATAGTTTTACCACAGGCTGGAGTGCCGGAGGTTAGCCATCACAGCACTATAGGGATAGTGTACTGTATTTTAAAAGAAATTAAAAGCTTGCCTGTTATAAGCCCCTTGCAGAACTATTAAGTGGTTAAAAAAGGTTAAAAAATGTAGTAAATAAAAAATTCCAATTAAAAAAGATTGAAAATATGCTTTTCAATTAAGAAAATTGAAAAAATAAAATCTCCCCCACATGTTTGTATCGCCGCATCCGTAATGACCTGCACTACACAAATATCATGTAAATTATCCCCTATGGTGAACGCTGGGGAAAAAAACAGAATTGCTGACTTATTCTTAGTCGCCACCGAAAAAATGTAATAACAAGTAACCAAAAAGTGTTATTTACCCCAAAGTGATACCAATGAAAATGATAAGTCATCCCACAAAAATCAAGCCCCCACACAACTCCATAGAAGCAAAAAAAAAAAAAGTTATGGGTCTTGGGATGCGGCAATGCAAAAAGATTTTCTTGTTTTAAAAAATTGGGTTTTATTGCACAAAAGTAGTAAAAGGTAAAGAAAAACTATATATATTTGGTATCATTGTAATCGTAATGACCCAGAGAATAAATATGTTATGTTATTTATGCCAAAAAATGAACAACGCTAAATTTATAATGTAGAAACACAGTGGCAGTATTGCTGTTTTTTCAAATCTCCCTCCCAGAAAAAGTTAATATAAGTTGATCAGAAAGTTATGTGTACCCCAAAATGGCCATTAAAAACTACAACTTGTCCTGCAAAAAACAAGCCCTCATACAGCTATATAGACAGAAAAATAAAAGTTATAGCTCTTGGAAGGCAACAATGAAAAAAGGAAGAAAAATGCTTGGTTAGTACGGCCTAAAGCTGGTCACTAAGGGGTTAATATTTAAATTCAATACACCCTTGCACTTACTATTGTGATGTTTCTTATTCGAAAGGTTGGCCACGTTAGAAGAATATTTCTGAAATGTCCATACAGTGCACTTTGTGAGACAATAAGCTCACAGCGATGAACGGAAAGGAAAGTGACTACATGTGGAAACAGCCACAGACAGACAGTCGAGGAAATTTATAGCAAAACAGGAGCTCAGGTGATATAAAAACATGCTGCGAGTTTGTGCCACAGCAAAAAGGCCATTTTAGAAATATTCTTCTGAAATGGCCAACCCTTTTAAGGGACCTGTGAGAAACAGATGTATCTGTAAGTGGATGTCCACATAATGTATTCATTATTAGGATCTTGTTGCCTTGTTCAAAAATTGTTAGCTGTAAGTCAGTGGGGAAACATTAAACGCACTACAGACCGTGCATTTGTTTTAGCATTCTCTAAGTATGATGTCTTTTCAGGCTTTTTTCCAAAGGCCAAAAGTAAAAACTCAGAATCAGCTAAATAAATGTCTCTATCTCTCCCCTACCCTCCTATCTCAACTACTCTCTCTCTCTGTCCTCTTCTCTCCTTTCTCTCCTCTCTCACCTCTTCTATCCCATCTTGCCTCTCTTCTCTTCTCTCCATCTTCCCTTCTCTCTCTTCTATTTAACTCTCTTCTCTCCTCTAATCCATCTCTCCTCTCATCCTCTGTCTTTTCTCTTTTCTCCTTTTTACCTTCTTCTCTTCTCTCCTCTCACTATCCTCTCTCCTTCCTTTCCTCTCTGCTCTCTTCTCCATTGCCTTTCATGCTCTTTCGTCATTCTTTCCTTCATCTCTTTAATACTCTGTTTTTTCTCTCCGTTTACTCATGCGCCCCTACTATCTCACTCTTTCTTGTGTGTTCCTTTTCTCTCCACCTCATTCCCTTTCACACTCTCCTATGATTTATTTCACTCTTCTAGTCCTCTCATTCTCTTGCTTCTCAGTTCCTCACACTCTTGTTCTCCATCCTGCTTGCCCTCTCATTCTTCTCCTTTCTCTTATTCTCCCTTATTCTCAGGCTTTATTCACATATATGTAGTCGGCTTTGTACCAAATTTTATCAGATTTGATGGGAGGAATAGCACTACATGCAGCCCCAATGAATTCCAACAGGGTCCATTGGGTGACCGTTGTATCCATCATTCCATGGCTCCAGCACTATGTTGTGACTTCCATTTTAAACCAAAGCCATACTGCCGACCTTCATTCTCTCTTTTTCACTCTCTTTCTATTCAATACAGATCTGGTATTTAATACATATAGGCCATTTTTAATACAAAATAAAAGCTATATGTCATAGTCAAGTGGTACACATTCATTTATATAATCTGAACCACTAAAGGACTTCCTACAACAAATTTGTCCTGGGGAACGACAGCCTCTTTTCATTGGCACAGCCTATTATTGGGGCACACTGGCGCAGAGTAATACGACACATGGGTTAATGGACCTGAACTAGTTATACAGTAGATGACAGAAAGGGACAACTCAATGACTTATACATACTAATGCTTGTATTTTACTGTTTAAGGTGGAATTCTGCCTTAGCTGAACGTATGAATGTTGCCTCATGTAGTGGTAAATATGACATCAATGTTTTCATATAGTGTTAGGGTAAATTCACAAATCTTTTGGTTTTAATGTCCAGTGGGACCATTTGAAATAACGCTGTGGGACCGGAATGTATCCCAGCCAACCATATGCCAAAACGACAACCTTCTGGTATCCAAGCGGCTAATAAAGTCTATGGCCACATTAGAATATACATCGGGAGATTTTCCTGCCACATACATTATGAGTGCACCACAGGTATGGTGTGAATTCAGCCTTACATATTGTCATCTGACATTTGATGGTCTGGAATCCTGGCTACATATTTCAGAAACTGCCAAAAAAAATGGAACACTAAAGTGGAGCAACAGCATGGTGGATGGTGTGCAATACCAAAATAAGCATTTCTTACCTGTTTCTTCACCCGCCAATCCAACTTGACATTCTAGCCTTCCCTGGTACTCTCTTGCCTCGTTTCCACTGAGCGGATCGGTTCGGGTAGGTACGGTACGGTTCGCTATTTTGGGTGTTTCCACTATGAAAGCGATCCATACAAGCGAACCGTACCGCACCATTCAGGGTCCTGCTTCAGATGTAGGGCCATAGAAAACTGGAACGGTTCGATTAGGGAGGAGCTACTTGCGTCATACAATACATTCTCCTGATTGGTGGCCTGCATTACGTCAAACGTAAGCGCAACATAAACACCACGCCGCGCCACGTATGGACCCGGTGTCCCGAGGTGTAGTGGAAACGCTCACCTAAATAGACCGGACCATTATAAATCTTCCAAACTCTGCCGACCCGAACCGATCCGCTCAGTGGAAACGAGGCATCTGTTTACAGGGCTGCAACACTGATGTGGACAACATGGGACCACTGAAGCCAATGACTGCCGAGGCCACGTTCTATTGGTGTGACATCAGTGGTGCAGCCCTGTAAACACAGACTGGTGGGGAGAAAGGGAACAGCAGTGCTACAGCAGTGGATGATTCAACAGGTACTTCATTCCATCCCCTGGCCTACGTTTTGATAATCTCAGACAACCCCTTTAAGTATGGTCCAGACTCAACACAAAGCTAAAGAGCACCAGACTATGAGTTCAGGTCAAGCATTACAAGTGTTGCATGGTGTGACTATAGTTTGCCTTGGGAATCGGGATGAAATACATTGAGGGGAATTTATCAAGCCTTCACTCCAGAATACAACTTTTTGGGCCTTATTTACACAAACATTTTACAACATTTTGTATTATACTTTAAAGTGGTTGAAAAAGTAGGTGGAGTTAGCTGATTTAAGCCAAATTAATCAACTCAACTTTTTAAAAAGTCACAAAAATTGTCACGACCTTATTTCACTAAAGACATGGTGTAGATAGTGGAGCGGTATCTCAAGACAGAAGGGATTGTCTCACTTCAGCAAATGGCATTTATCATGTAGAGTAGCTAATACAAGGTACTTACTAATGTATTGTTATTGTCCATATTGCTTCCTTTGCTGGTTGGATTCATTTTTTCATTGTGTAATACACTGATTGTTTCCAGGGGTTATGACCACCCTACAGTGCAGATACAAGGTGGCCTTATGCATACTCCCAAAGTCCCGGCCACCAGAGAGGCTGGTGCTTTTTCTATAGTGTGCAAGCACAACCACCATTGGATACAAGTAATGTATAATGCGACTGAAAAATGAATCCAGCCAGCAATGGAAGCAATATGGACAATCACAATACATTAGTAAGTGCCTTGTATTAACCTTGTCTACATAATAAACGCTATTTGCTGAACTGAGACAACCCCATTTAAAGATGCACCAAATTTATCAAACATTGTGCGATGTTTGATAAATTTGGTGCAAATTAGGTCAGTGAAGACCCCTGCAAAACTGACTTTCTGTCCTAATAAATCTCTCCCATTGACTTTATAAGACATCACCTCACAAAGTACATACAGATTTGTTTATGAGCTTCAAAGAGCAGCAAGACATTATGTACCTACTGATGTCGTATGTGACATTTACTTGTGAATTATGAATGCCTCATATCTAATAGGATGTAAAGATGAACCATTTCAGTAATAGGTAGATTAGCCTTTTCTATTTACGTCCTGTGTGGGTGTAATACTGTGCAGAGTGTAGGTGTAATGCCATAGGTGACAGGTTAATTTCGACCTTCTGTATTTGCAATGTAGACAGGTATTAGCATCTTTGTGATGCAGCTGGCAGAGGGAGTAAACCTGTGGGATATGGTAGATTGCTGACTCTGATCCAGTTTATATTGACCAGTAGTTTATATGAATACGCTGGCTAGTAGCGAATAGCGAATATTTTTAATGAATATTGACACTTCGCTAATTAGTGAATATTTAGAATATAGTGCTATATATTCGTAAAAATGAATATTCGTTTTTTTTTTTCCTGTTTTTTTTCCAATCAGAACCCAAAAATAAGATACCGTTACCGAAGATAGTGAATATAGCGCTATGTTCTCTATCTTCGTTAATTCTAGCAAGTCAACCAATAGGAAAGTCATAGCCCGTTCAAAATGTCGTTCACAGTACGCGAATATTAAATTATGTAATATTCACGTACTTCGAATGAAACTTTGAACGGGGTATAACTTTCCTAATGGTTGGCTTGCTAGAATTAACGAAGATAGAGAACATAGAGCTATATTCGTATTCGTTATCTTCGCTAATTCTAGCAATACAAGTAAACTTGCCTATACACAGCTCAAAGTTGGATGCGCAATGCGAGAATATTAAGTAATATTAGTCGCATTGCGTATCTAACTTAGAGCGGGGTATATGCAACTTACTTTACTATTGTATGGCTGGGTAGAATTAACAAATATAACGAATACGCATATACCGCTATATTCTCTATATTTGCTAATTCTAGCAAGCCAACCCAATAGCAAAGTTAACTGTACCCAGCTCTAAGTTGGATGCGCAAAGCGAAAATATTACTTTGCCTATTTTTGGCAATAAATAGAATAATGAGTCAGTATTCTATTTATTGAAAAAAAATTGGTAAAAGTAATATTTTCGCATTGCGCATCCAACTGATTGGCTTGCTAGAATTAGCGAATATAGAGAATATAGTGCTATATTCGTATTCATCATATTCGTTAATTCTTCCCAGCCAAGTAAACTTGCCTATACACAGCTCTAAGTTGTGTATTTTCTCGCATTGCGCATCCAGCTTAGAGCTGTGTATAGGCAACTTTCCTATTTGCTTGGTAGAATTAGAGAAGATAACTAATATAGCGCTATATTCTCTCTATTCGTTAATTCTAGCAAGCCAACCAATAGTAAAGTTGCCTTTATACTCCGTTCAAAGTTCAATTCGCAATACGCTAATATTATTCACGATAAATAGAATAATGACGAATATTTGATTTCGATGAATATATGATGAATATTCAAACGAATAATCGCAAAATATCGCAAAATCGAATATGGCACCTCACGCTCATCACTAATGCTGACGTGTTTCGTTATCCTTAGGATATCTCCTGGTCTCATAGTAAATGCTGTATACACGCTAGGGCTACCCCAAGTAGTAATATTTCCCCCATGGAATCAATTATCATTGGAACAGGTAAATAACAGATAGCAAGCTGCAAAATCAAACCTACAAGATCACTGCTGCCCTGGTGGCCATGTGTGGGCCATCGTGCTGGCTGTGCGATATAGCTAATGTTTTTTCCTCAAATAGCCATGACCAATGAGCACAAATGGATTTGGCATTTCTGGGCCCTGGTACACTGCTAGGTTTCACCTGTGACTAAGCTCTGCCCATTTGCACTATTAAGCCCCAACCTGTTGGTCAACTAGGCTCATCACTCATCTTTGTATTGCCCTCTACTGCTCTACAGCTAGGAAGAGCCCCCTTTATCCCCTGTGCAGCTGGACTACCTGCACAGGCGGTATGTCCGTCCCTTTAGATGCTTTTTTTTTCCAGCCAACCACTTGTTGCCAGCAGGGACCCCCTCTGAGACCCAAAGCATTCGCTTCGTTTGTTTGGTGGTAAAATCTGCTGCTGACAATGTGGAGCAAACCTGGAGAAGAGAAGGAGAGCTGACCCTTGTATGTGTATTTACTTTACCCTCTCATATGTCCTCTCTCTTGTGTTTGCTATCAAGAGAGTGCCCATGGAGAAGGGTTTACAACACCCATGAGGAGCGGTGGTGGTGCCAACTTGAGGGCCATAGAAATGGCAGGGTCTGCAACCACTAAACGTAAATCTTTGTCATTGAATATTGCTGTTTAGTTAGTGCACAACCAGTGACTGTGTGTCTCCCCTTCAAGGTTCCATCCTTCTCATATTTAACTTTGTTTCCTTCAGTTTCCTGGATGTGAACTGGAGTTTATCATTTCATGTTCACACACAATGGTGTTAGTGACTACTGCAGTTTTGAGGTCATCATACATCTGGACGTCTGGTGCTTTTGTGACAGGGTGGTCGTAACCATGGAGCAAGCAGTGTATAATGAGATGGAAAAATGAACCAAGCCAGCAAAGAAAGCAATATGGATAATTACAATACATTAGTAAGTGCCTTGTATTAACTTTCTCTACATAAAAAATGCTAATTGCTGAAGTGAGACAACCCCTTTAATATTCAATGGAAAAGACTGCAGGTGGGTTTTGCCAATAAAAAGGCAATAAAAAGGCACAACTTATAAAAAGGCACAACTTATGCAAGGTGCCTCTCCCCTGTCCATTGTCATCTGCCGCTCCTTCAAAATTTCCCTCAATTTGCGACCAGATACCCTCCCCAATGACCTTTCTTGTGCTCAATGTAACACATAGAACTACAAGTAACAGCATAATTGCACAAAAGTATAAGCAAACAACGAATATAACATAAACTGCTTGGGCCCATCTACCGGTCAGCAAGGTGGCTTCCAAAAGACAGGGCCTAATCTAACACATGCATCTCCTGTGCTAACAGCCTACAATATGGGCGAAGTAGAATATAGCTATGTAATCCTGCTAATTAAAAGCACCTGGTAAATGGGCGCAAGGTGGTGCACGGTTCAAAATCACCAACAGGGGGTGCCACCCCACAGCGGTATTGTCAAAGGGAAAGATTGTAGGCTGTAAGCCCAGGAGAGGCAGGTGTTAGAGTAGGCCCCATCTGATGGAAGCTACCTTGTCGACCGGTAGATGGGCCCGACACATTTTTAACCATTAATATGCGCAAAGAACTTCTATTTTTTCTAACAGTAAGTATAGCAACCAAGCTGTTTATTTTATATTTATCGTTTGCTTATATATTTGTGCAATTGATAAGCAGTGTGCTGTTACTTGTAGTAGTATGTGTTGCATTGTGTTTCAGCCAAGGTAGCGTGCACCTGCGCCCTCATATTTAGACATTATGGAGGTGCTGGTTCGTTTATTTTTTCTTTCCATTTTATTTTTATTTATTTATTTTCCCTTTCTTGCGCTCAGTCTTCTGTTATTTACTCATTTACACACAATCTGGCTCTGTTGTTTTATCCTTTAGGCCAAGGTACCAGGAGCATGTGCCAGTGGTTGACCTTTATTTTCAAACAATGATATATTAGCTGGAAATCATGGCTGCTTACCTGTCTGTTTAAAGTAACGGAAGAGCGCCGGACCACTCAGCTGTTTTCATAAGCTCGGCCACCTGGGGCTGCCGCAGTGTCCAGTCTCGCCATGGAAACCCCTTAGATGGCGTAGTCGCTATTGACTGGTGGTTTCAGAGAAAGGGAGCTCCCTTTGTCACCTATGGCAATCACTAAGTGCCAATGTCTTAACATGGAATAAATGAGGGCTCCCAGGTCTGCCCTCAGTGTATGTCTTTTAGTCTACTTTCACACTCGCGTTTTGTCTTTCCGTTTGTGAGATCTGTTCAGGGCCCTCACAAGCGGTCCAAAACGGATCAGTTTGCATTCTAATGCATTCTGAATGCAAAAGGATCCGCTCAGAAAGCATCAGTTTACATCAGTTCAGTCTCCATTCCGCTTTGGAGACGGACACCAAAATGCTGCTTGCAGCGTTTTAGTGTCTGTCTGATAAAACTGAGCCAAACAGATCCTGGCACACAATGTAAGTCAATTGGACGGATCCGTTTTCTCTGACACAATCTGGCACAATAGAAAACGTATCCGTCTTGAACACCATTGAAAGTCAATCGAGGACGGATCCGTTTTCTATGGTCTTGGCTATGTTAAAGATAATACAAACAGATCCTTTCTGAATGGATGCAGAGGGTTGTATTATCTGAATGGACCCATCCATGACGGATCCGCACAAAATGCGAGTGTGAAAGTAGCCTTAGACTGTGCCAGAGGCACTACTGACAGCATAATACACTACATAAGTAGGGCAGTGTATAATGTGAGCGATCAAAAGATATCCTGTCAAAGTCTACTTGTGGGCCTAAGAAGTGGGGTCCAAGTTAAAACCAACACACACCTTTTTTCAATTCATAAATGCTTTTCAATGCAAATTTGAAAAAATAGAAACCCCTCAAGATATTTGATATTGCTGCATCTTTAACGATCTAAACTATACAATTTATGATGTAATTTATACTACAGTATGGGGTAATGTCTACATTTCTATCAATATGCAGTAAGCAAAAAACACGGCACTCATATATCAAAATTATGCTCAAGAAATCACATTTATTGGAATAGCCACCATAATAGTTTATTTTTAGCCGTGTTTTTTGCTTACTGCATATTGTTTTGGGCTTGTCCCAGACACAGAGCACCGAAAAGATAGGTGGTGTGCCAGTCTTTTTGATATTTACATTTATATCAAGACATTTCATATCTATCTATCTATCTATCTATCTATCTGGAAAAATGTGATATACTCTATAGCAGTGATGGCGAATCGTTTAGAGGCTGAGTGCCTAAAATGTAACCCAAACCCCACTTATTTATCGTAAAGTGCCAACACGGCAATTTAACCTGAATACCAATACAGTATATCTTCCGTATACTTTATCATTTAGCTATAATAGCTTAACCACATCAGCCCCCCTAACTTAAACACCCTTAATGACCAGGCCACTTTTTACAATTCTGCACTACACTACTTTCACCGTTTATTGCTCCGTCATGCAACTTACCACCCAAATGAATTTTACCTCCTTTTCTTCTCACTAATAGAGCTTTCATTTGGTGGTATTTCATTGTTGCTGACATTTTTACTTTTTTTGCTATTAATAAAAATTTAACGACATTTTTGCAAAAAAATGACATTTTTCACTTTCTGTTGTAAAATTTTTAAAAAAAAACTACATTTCTATATAAATTTTTCTCTAAATTTATTGTTCTACATGTCTTTGATAAAAAAAAATCCAATAAGTGTATATTTATTGGTTTGGGTAAACGTTATAGCATTTACAAACTATGGTGCAAAAAAGTGAATTTCGGCATTTTGAAGCAGCTCTGACTTTCTGAGCGCCTGTCATGTTTCTTCAGGTGCTAGAATGTCAGGATAGTATAAATACCCCCCAAATGACACCATTTTAGAAGAAGACACCCTAAAGTATTCACGGAGGGGCATGGTGAGTTCATGTATCATTTCATTTTTTTTCACAAGTTAGCGGAAAATGACACTTTCTGAGGAAAAAAAAAATAATAATAAAGTTTCCATTTCTGCTAACTTCTGGCAAGCTAACTTCTGGCAAAAAAAAAAAAAATCTCCCATGGACTCATTATGCCCCTCAGTGAATACCTTGGGGTGTCTACTTTCCGAAATGGGGTCATTTGTGGGGTGTGTTTACTGTTCTGGCATTTTGGGTGGGGCTAAATTGTGAGCAGCCATGTAAAAGCTAAAGGTACTCGTTGGAATTTGGGCCTCTTTGCGCATCCAGGCTGCAAAAAGTGTCACTCATGTGGTATCGCCGTACTCAGGAGAAGTAGGGCAATGTGTTTTGGGGTGTATTTTTACATATACCCATGTTGGGTGAGAGAAATATCTCTGTAAACTGACAACTTTGTATAAAAAAATTAAAAAATTGTCGTTTACAGAGATATTTCTCACACAAAGTATGGGTATATATAAAAATACACCCCAAACACATTGCCCTACTTCTCCTGATACTGGCGATACCACATGAGTGACACTTTTGCAGCTAAGATGCAAAGGGGCCTAATTCCAATGAGTACCTTTAGGATTTCACAGGGCATTTTTACGCATTTGGATTCCAGACTTCTTCTCACGCTTTAGGGGCCCCTAAAATGCCAGGACAGTATAAATACCCCACATGTGACCCCATTTTAGAAAGAAGACACCCCAAGGTATTCTGTGAGGGTATGGTGAGTTCATGTAAAATTTTATTTTTGTCACAAGTTAGTGGAATATGAGACTTTGTAAAAACTAAATAAAAAAAATAAAAATATATCAATTTCCGCTAACTTGTGCCAAAAAAAAAAATTCTGTGAACTCGCCATGCCCCTCATGGAATACCTTGGGGTGTCTTCTTTCCAAAATGGGGTCACTTGTGGGGTATTTATACTGCCCTGGCATTTTAGGGAACCTAAAGCGTGAGAATCAAATGCGTAAAATGCCCTATGAAATCCTAAAGGTACTCATTGGAATTTGGGCCCCTTTGCGCATCTTGGCTGCAAAAAGTGTCACTCATGTGGTATCGCCGTACTCAGGAGAAGTAGGGCAATGTGTTTTGGGGTGTATTTTTATATATACCCATACTGTGTGTGAGAAATATCGCTGTAAACGACAAATCTTAAATTTTTTTATACAAAGTTGTCAGTTTACAGAGATATTTCTCTCACCCAACATGGGTATATGTAAAAATAACCCAAACACATTGCCTACTTCTCCTAGTACAGCGATACCACATGTGCAGCAAGATGCAAAGGGGCCCAAATTCCCATGAGTACCTTTAGGATTTCACAGGGCATTTTTACGCATTTGGATTCTCACGCTTTAGGACCCTAAAATGCCAGGGCAGTATAAATACCCACAAGTGACCCCATTGTGGAAAGAAGACACCCCAAGGTATTTCATGAGGGGCATGGCGAGTTCACAGAAATTATTTTTGGCACAAGTTAGCGGAAATTGATTTTTATTTTTATTTTTTACAAAGTCTCATATTCCACTAACTTGTGACAAAAATAAAATTTACATGAACTCACCATACCCTCACGGAATACCTTGGGGTGTCTTCTTTCTAAAATGGGGTCACATGTGAGGTGTTTGTACTGCCCTGGCATTTTAGGGGTCTCCGCAATCATTACACGTATGGCCAGCATTAGGAGTTTTTGCTATTCTCCTTATATTGAGCATACGGGTAATGAGATTTTTTTTTCTGTTCAGCCTCTGGGCTGAAAAAAAAAATAAAATGAACGGCACAGATTTCTTCATTCGCATCAATCAATGTGGATGAAAAAATCTCTGCCAAAATCAGTGACTGCGGTGCGGTGGGCTGGGCGCTAGCTACCTAACAAGTAGCTAACTAACTGGCGGTGATAAGGGACCCTTATGCCCCATTCACACGTCCGCAATTCTGTTTGCGGAACGGAATTGCGGACCCATTCATTTCTATGGGGACAGACTTTGTCCCGCTCGGATCGGAATTACGGATCCGCGCTTCAGGTCTGCACTTCCGTTCTGCAAAAATATAGAACATGTCCTATTCTTGTCCGCAATTGCGGACAAGAAAAGCATTTTCTATATAGTTCTGGCAATGTGCGGATCTGCAAAATGCGGAAAGCACATTGCCGGTGTCCGTGTTTTGAGGATCTGCGGATCTGCGGATCCGTGGATCAGTTCAGCGGATCCGTGAATCCACGGATCCGCAAAACACATATGGACGTCTGAATGGAGCCTTACAAGGGTGTCATCAATGACAGGGGGTGATCAGGGGTCTAGATGGGGTGATCAAGGGGTTAACAAGGGGTTAATAGGTGAGGGGGTGGGGGGGTTAGTGTAGTGTTTGGTGCAACTTTACATAGTTACCTGGTCCTCTGGTGGTCGATCCCAGCAAATGGGACCACCAGAGGACCAGGTAGCAGGTATACCAGGCGCTGTTCATAAAACAGCGTCTGATATACTTGTTTGATGCGATTTATATCGCATCTACAGCCTGCCAGCGATGGATCATCGCTGGCAGGCTGTAGTTTAACTCTTGAGACGCGCGCCACTGTGAACGCGCGCGCGCTCACAGGAACTCGCGCGTCTCGCGAGATGACGCGCCGATGCGTCCACACAGAGCTACAGGACCGCCCGCAGGACGCATCCCTGCGTTAGGCGGTCCTGTAGTAGTTAATAGCCTACATTCACTGCGCTGCCTGTGCCGTTCATAGTGCGCCCTGTGCTGATAAATGGCAGGGAAAATCTAAGGCATATTGGTACACCATAGACTTTTTCCAGGGAGTGGATGTCCACAGAGAGGGCACGGAGTGCCGTCTCTGGCACAGATGCCATAGGTTTGCCACCACTGCTCTATAGACTACAGTTACTCTGTCTCTGTAAATGTTTCTTGTATTCTAATTGGCAGGAATAGCATGCTGCTCTTTCATTGTTTGTTTCCTGTTGAAGTCCCACCGGATGGTGTCTGTTCTCATGTTTTCCCATAATAATCTCTAGAGGGGACAAAATGCATGACTGTTGCCTAAAATGCATTTGATTCTGTTTTATAATTGTTGTAGGCAGCGCTTGCTAATTTGTGCATTTTCATTTACCTGGTAAATAAACACCTTACTGCTTTTAAAAGCTTTGCTAGTTGGCTTTGTTTTGTTTTTTTGCTTAGTTTTCATCTTTTCTGTTACAGGGCGCCAAAAGAATCCTGCACAGGTCACCTTAAAAGCCTTTTACATGGGTTGTGGAACGTACGGTAACAATTATCAAGAACCAGTATCCCTAGGAACGATCGTCCCCGATAAGATGTAAATGGGCTGACAATCATCTGGTGATCGTCTATTTTATGTGGCACTTGTCAGCAGGGGCATAACTAAAGTCCTATTGGCTCTAGGATAAATTTTGGACCTGCCCCCTCCCCGTCCCTGTGAGGCTCAGTGGCATTGCTAGATATAATTTTATCACCATATTGTTACTGAAAAAATCAAACAGCACACCAGGACCAATATTACAAATAATAATAATACTGGCCAAGCCGAGAACACAAGTTACCATCACTTGGTGAATAAATGCCACCATACTGACACTGAACTGAAACCACCGTACTCTGACCAAAATTACCACTATACAGTGACCACATAGTACTTTATCTTCACGGTTTTCTGTTTTTTTACATTATGAATGTATTCAAATTCTGAATGTATTCTTATGCTAATAAATATGAATTTTTTACATTTTGACATTTTCAATATGTTTATCACATATGTCTACTTCCAATTAAGGTGGTTTTGCTCACATGGTGGCACGTATATATATATATATATACATATATATATATATATATAGGCCACCTAGTTTAGTATCACATATTACTTTTATACACATATTTCCATCCACACTTAATGCCTATATAATGATGTGGTATATAATGCTTTATTCGTATAGGTAATATTTAGTTACTATAATATATATTTTGATACACAGACAGTTTTTATGTATAATCATGTATGTACAATATATTGTGATACAGACTCACATCTATATTATTCCTGTTTACACCTAGTCTTTATATTTTTATTATGGGATATTTTATCCCTACATATATTTATGAAATGATTAGTGATTATTATCATTTTTATA
Organism: Bufotes viridis; assembly: GCA_033119425.1. Taxonomy (NCBI): domain Eukaryota; kingdom Metazoa; phylum Chordata; class Amphibia; order Anura; family Bufonidae; genus Bufotes; species Bufotes viridis. The sequence continues at coordinate 142,969,818 of CM065592.1, read as the reverse complement.
ATTATTGAGTATATTTATATTATTATTTTTTTAGTTACGTTAATATAAATTATTGTGGAGCAGGTAGCAGAGGTATGTGCATGTGGTCTGTAGAACATTTTGTAATGCTTTATATCCACTCAATCATGCCCAATTATATCTTTATAATAATATGCTCTGTCGCACATGCACTTTATTATTCCTTGCTGCTATATAATACAATACTATGATCATGCCATATGTTTTCCTGTGATGCGCTTGACGTGTGCGGACTACCACTTCCTGCTGTGTGCCCATATCCTAGAGACCGTGTGACATGAGTGGTCACGTGACTGGCCATCACATGTCCGCCGTGCACTTTCGGTTGGATGTGGGCGGCGCACAGGTATGATGACAGATCCACACGCACCTCATGACGCTATTCAAACACCGGGATATGCTTTATTTATTATTCTAATAGCTCGATCTTGATTGGTGAGTTCTACATCGCATTCTCGAGGAGGAAGAGGAAGGTGTTGCCGAAACGTGCGTTGGGTTGTGCAGTTCTCCTGAGGTGATTACTCTACTTATGGGTATGTAAGGATTATTTCTATCCGCTAACTGTTCACTCTTTGAGTCAGGGGTCTAGAGCATCAGACCGATAGATACAGGTTCTAATACTTTTATATTAATTGGTCAAGGTCTGTTTGCTATTACTGGGCAGCTAAGTAGTGTATAGTTATTGACTCCCTTCTATGTTGAGTGTACTGTCACATTATCCCTCAGGTGAATATCGCACTTTTTTGATGTATTTCATCTCTATTTTTATCATGTTATGTATATGTATTTAATAAAGATTATTGTCATTTTTCGAGCTATTTGAGACTCAGTGGTTTGTTCGATTTGTATTGAGTTGGCTCCTGTTTGAGGGGATTAGATCTTGCCCATCACATTGTTTGGGCTTTTGTTCTATGTAACCCATATTCATTGACCACATAGTGGTAGATACCAATTTCCACATGGGCTCTGCAGGCTATATAACTGAATATAGTACAGCTGTAGCAGGGACTTACAGGTGACGTCCTTTCTGATTAAAATCATCCACTTTCTGCAATTTTCACGCCCCTGTTTGTCAGAAGCACATTCCAAGGAATGTGTATGGGTACGAGTGATCGCAGGAGCCCAAGTCCTAAAATATCTGGCAAGTCTGACAATGCTGTCCTGCTGATATCTAGAAGAGATTCTGTGTCTGTCACTGTTATGTGGGTGATGTGATGGTCATATATGACTATTTTTCATGTGTATTTTATGAACATGCTACAGTGTGTACACTGCGGGTATCAGTTTTTTAGTTAGACTGTAGTTGTCTTTATGAGGGTACTGTACCCTTAATGAGAGTACTGTGGGTGTCTTCAGGGGGACAAGAGTGTTATGCAGGCTTTGTGGCTGTTTTTCTCATGGGACGCAGTGACTATACTGCTATGTAGACACAAGGCAGTGGGAAGGAGGAGGCAGTTTAAAGATTAATTTTCATTTATTTATATGACTACTATTAACAAAGAATTCCAAAAATATAGTGCCCTTTCAGCACAACAGTTCTTTACAGTCTATGGGAAATCCACATTGGCCAGAACACTACTGGACAACCCCTTTAGGGCACGACCACATGGCACAGTCATGAGCCGCTGAGGGCACGGCCATATTGGAGTTGAGTACCTTACGGCCAATTAGGCTGCAGCTGCCTTTTATTCCACTAATGAAGACCACACTGTAAAGACGGTCTGCACTGTTAATGGCCACGTGGTGCCACGTGGCCATTAACAATGCAGACTGTCTATTCAATGTGATCTCCATTAGTAAAATAAGAGGCAGCTGGCACAGCCTAGCCAGTATTGGCAGCAGGAGGTCTGTACCAGCAATTTTCAGTAGCACTATTTAAAGAAGTTCTCTGGGATATACATATTAATGACTATCCTCAGGATAGGTCATCAATATGAGATTGGCAAAGGTCTGATTCCCGGAACCCCCTCTGATCAGCTGTATGAAGAGGCAGTGGTGTTCCGTGAGCTCTCCGGCTTCTTCCTAGGTCTGTGATATCATGTTCATTGATCACATGGACTAGGCACAGCTCAGACCTATTCAGATCCTCAAATCAGACCTCCATATCAAATCAGCCCCCCCTCATTAGATGCTCAGCCCCACCCCCCCCCCCATATCAGATGCTTATTCAGGCCCCCATATGCTTAGACAGACCCCCATAAGCTCAGACAAACCTCCCATATCGATGCTCAGACCCCCATCAGATCAGACTCCAAATAAATAAACAAACTTACCTCTCCTGGTCCGCCGCCCTCCATTTCCGGGGTGTCCTGCAGTCCATGCTCTGCTGGTCTCGTCCGGCCCACATTGAACAGTCACCTGACTGCGTACAGCATCAGGCCATAGTGCGTGCTGTACGCAGTCAGGACACAGCAGCGCGGCCTGGAGGAGACCGGGGAAAACTCAAAATATGATCAAACCCCTGTTGTCAATATCCCATGTTACGCCCCCAAAAACACATCCCCTTTTTACAGGTGTAAACTTGGCTGGTATTTTTTTTTGCTGAGATCTATATTAACGCTATTTGTATCTAATCACTTTTTAGCTGAAGATGCTGTGCAGACAGCAGGCATGGTACACTTAGGCTATTTTCACAGATGGACAGTCTGCCAGAGTTCATCGTATTCAGCAAAGCCAGATACTGCCTTTCCCCACCAAAGCCTATTGACTTTAATGGGACCCAGTGGGAATCCAGCCTGTTTCCAGCATTAGTGTTGGAATTCAGCTGGACAGAAACTGGCGGTATTTGTCTGGCTAAATCTTGGCACTAATGCTGGAAACAGCCCAGATCCCCACCAAGTCTTATTATAGTCAATGGGGCCTAGCAGTCCTGCAGCAGTTTCTGGCAGTGCTGGATGTGTCTGGCTGGCAGGCTGCTCCTCTGCCAGAACAGTTTAGCTCTAGTGTGAAACTAGCCTTATCTAGATGTGTTTCTGTTTCCTAAAAATCTGTGGTTCTTACTTTGGCATACACATTGTTAGATTTACCACTAGAGGGCATCAGAATGTAAGCCTTCAACTTCAAGAGAAAAATACAATCTGCTGAAAGAATAGTCCCTCTTTTCAGAGCCTGTACCCAGCACCCTCCAAAGGGTTTATATTTCACGGCCCACACATCTGTTAGATACAATCCGTCAGCTTAAGGCTTTCGTAAGACCGGTCCAGCAGAATTACAGATAACAGTCTATACCTGAGTTATTAGTGTAAACATATGTTCCAACTCAAAAAATAACCCTTAAAACACTATACTTTATTTAAGTCGCTTAAAAAAAGGGAAACCCCCAAAAATATAGAACTGACGGTTATCAGTGTTCGAGGACCATATTGAGGCAAAAAGCATCATTAAGGGGGAGAGAGGAACAGATGGATAGGGAGAGGGAAAACTGCCCCTACAATATCCCTATAGGGATATTGTAGGGGCAGTTTTCCCTCTACCTATCCCTCTGTTCCTCTCTCCCACTTAATGGTGCTTTTTGCCTCAATATGGTCCTCGAACACTTTATTAAGACAGGCGTCTAAAACGCCCCTACAATATCACAGAGATTGTATCACCACCCTGCCTGCTTATAAATGTAGATGCACAGTTATACTTAATGCATCTACCATGCTAAGGTGACTACACATTTGAGTGATAACAACACATATAAAGTCCTAAGGAAGAAAACAACCACAGTTACAAGAAAGTGTCATAGAACTTTTACAGCAACTGCAAAAAGATCAGGCATTTTTTGGGGCCATTTATTATCATCTCTACCCTGGCGAGGCCTTTCCTTGTATATATGGACTCCCTACAATACAGAATGAAAGGACCCTTCTCAGGTCTATTGTCAGCAGCCTTAACTGGATGACCTACAATGTGGCCAAATACTTAGCCAACATCCTAGCCCCACATCCACAACTCCCAGGACTTCACATATAAAATCCAAAGCTTAATACTGTGTACAGAGGATACAGTGATGTCTTATGACAGTGCATCCCTTTTCACATGCATATCAACCACAGAAGGAATTCAAACGGTAAGGACAAGGTTGACACAAGGCATCACCCTCAGCAGCAGAACAGACCTTAATTCAAATCCAGTGTGTTACTTGTTGGACCTATGCCTGACCACCACTTACCAAGTACAAAGATAAGTTCTACAGACAGAAACATGGCTTTGCCATGGGATCGCCAGTTTCACCCATTTTGGCTAACATGGAGGAAGTGGAACGGAAAGCCCTAGACACCTTGCTGGGAATTGTACACAGTCACTAGTTTAAATGTGTGGATGACCCCTGAGTTAAGATGAACAAAATAAGAACTTCACTGATGAACATATCAGTGCAGTGGACCATAACATCAGGTTTATGCAGAAAGATGTACAGAACAACACACTGGCTTTCTTGGACTGCTTGCTAATGGTCCAAAAGGCAGGAAGGCTAAAAAAAAAAATGGAGTCTACAGGAAACCTACACATACAGACCATTACCTGCTATGTAACTACTGCCATCCTCAGGATCATGAGAACCCTAGACCTGCGAATAGAGAAGATCTCAACCAGCATAGGGGCTAAGATAAAGAAACACCTGAGACTGACCCTTAAAACTTGTGGGCCTTTGTTAAAACTGAGAAGAAGAAAAAATGTCAAGATTGTCAGGAAAAGTGAAAATAAAACAGAAATATCTATGTTTGGCTATAGAAGATGGTGGTCTTGCATTCCCAAATTTTCAATGGTACTATTTGATGGCGCAAATCCAATGGCTACTATCGGGGGATGTAAATATTATAAAGCTTATAAAATCTGCTTATAATGGACCGGAATATAATATATTCTCTGTAATGGAATCTGATTGCATGTGGGGGGTATTGCCGACATGTCCTATTTGGAATATGTTTGATAGGGTGTGGAGGAAAATCAAGGAGTCGATGGAGATGTAAAAACCTGGTGTTACGCCCCCTTGTGGAGTAATAATAACCTTAGGGAATTGATAGGGTTTAAGGACTATCGATTTTGGGTAAATTTGGGGTTAAAATTTGTTTCACAGATAAATAAAGAGGGAGAGGTGAATTTAGATGTTATGTCCAGATTTGATAATCAGAAATTTCAAACCTGGTGTTACGCCCCCTTGTGGAGTAATAATAACCTTAGGGAATTGATAGGGTTTAAGGACTATCGATTTTGGGTAAATTTGGGGTTAAAATTTGTTTCACAGATAAATAAAGAGGGAGAGGTGAATTTAGATGTTATGTCCAGATTTGATAATCAGAAATTTCAGAACCGTTTTCGGTTATTTCAACTAAAACACGCAATAAGATACATGAAGAATAAACAATACTTTGACACTAATAGAAACACTTTTTTAGATTTTTGTTATATAAATGAAAAGGCTAAGATAAAAATCTCACAATTATATAAATTATTTAGGAGGGAAATAGGAAAAAAAAGTAATTTTAAAAGTGAGAAATTATGGGAAAAGGATTTAGGATTAGGCACATTAGATTGGCACAGTATATATAGAAATATGGGGAAGGTATCGATCTCCAGCGATTTCCGAATGATTTTTTTTAACATTCTACATAGGGTGTATTATTCGCCTAAGGTTTTGGGAAAATTTTATAAGAATTATGATTCTAGATGTTGGAAGTGTTATGAAGAACAGGCAGACTTTTTTCATGTCATCTGGCAATGTAGAGAAATGCAAAAGTTCTGGGGGAGAGTGTTTCAAGAATTGAACACACAGACTTCGCTATCTGTCCCATTGGACTGTGGTTTGGCGTTGCTTGGAATACTCCCCCCTATGATCCATAATAAGAACCCGATAAAGGAGATATGGAATAGAGGTCTCGTAGCCGCAAGAGTAGTATTGGCACGAGAATAGGGTTCAGGCACTCCACCCTCCTTCAAGAGCTGGGAGAATCTATTGATACGTATATTGAAATATGAGGAAGGTATAAGACGGTTTAATATCTAATACTATTCAATGTTCGGAAACCTACCTCTCCACTGAACCGACCAAAATGGGGGGAGGGTTGGGGAAAAAAAATTAGAGAAATTTTAGAAATTATATATCGTGAACTGTTATAATCATGTATTGAAATAAGATGTAATTGCATGAAATTTTGTAATATATTTTGAAAATAATAAAGACTTAATTTAAAAAAAAGATTGTCAGGAAAAGTGCACAGTAGGACGACCAAAAGAACTTAGGGGGCCATTTACTATTGCCAGTCTTTGCGCCGCAACTCATGCCAGATCTAAAAAAAAAGCGGTATCTGAAAAGCTCAGATTTTTTAATAAGCATTGCTTGCCTGTCTGCCTTAAACTTGGCAACACACTGAGGCAGCAACTGGTTCACCCAAAGTTTGGTCAACACATCCGATTGAAATGCCGATTGTTTCAGCAGGATATCACACAGGTACTCATCTGTCTTCCATGATCATGTCATGAACACGTTTGATGTTCTCCTCTGTGACAGAGACCATCATGTACATTTTGCAAACTCTCTATGCCATGTCACTACAGTTGAATATCACCCAATGTCTGCATTATAGCATCATGAAGCTCTTGCAGTATCATCCCGTGTAGGTAGAAGTACTTTATTACTGCACGTAGTTTACTTTTCTCCATTGTTGAAGAATCGTGTCTCTTCATTCACTTTAATGGCATAAAATTTCAAAAAATCTAGAAATTTTCCTGAAATGTGCGGACTAGTTTATAAAAATATACATTTTTCTAACATTTCAGGTCTATATTAGCTTACTTTCACACTAGCGTTTCTGCTGGATCCAGCAGAGATCAGCAAAAACTATTAAGTTTTGATAATACAACCATCTGCATCCGTTATGTATTTTCTTTAAAATAGCAATGACGGATCCAGCATTAAAACCATTGTTAGGCTACTTTCACACTAGCGTTTTTGCTGGATCCGGCAGGGTCCAGCAAAAACGCTTCCTTTACTGATAATACAGCCATCTGCATCCGTTATGAACGGATCCGGTTGTATTATCTTTAACATATCTTAAACATTGCGAAGACGGATCCATCCCTGATTGACTTTCAATGGAGTTAATGTTTTCTATTGTGTCAGATTGTGTCAGAGATGGATGGCATCTATGGATGGCAGGCACTGTTATGGGGGCATCTGAGGATGGCAGGCACTGTTATAGGGGCATCTGAGAATGGCAGGCACTGTTATGGGGGAATCTGTGGATGGCAGCACTGTTATGGGGGCATCTGTGGATGGCAGGCACTGTTATGGGGGCATCTGTGGATGGCAGGCACTGTTATGGGAGAATCTGTGGATGGCAGGCACTGTTATGGGGGAATCTGTGGATGGCAGCACTGTTATGGGGGCATCTGTGGATGGCAGGCACTGTTATGGGGGAATCTGTGGATGGCAGCACTGTTATGGGGGCATCTGTGGATGGCAGGCACTGTTATGGGGGCATCTGTGGATGGCAGCACTGTTATGGGGGCATCTATGGATGGCAGGCACTGTTATGGGGGCATCTGAGGATGGCAGGCACTGTTATAGGGGCATCTGAGAATGGCAGGCACTGTTATGGGGGAATCTGTGGATGGCAGCACTGTTATGGGGGCATCTGTGGATGGCAGGCACTGTTATGGGGGCATCTGTGGATGGCAGGCACTGTTATGGGGGGATCTGTGGATGACGCACTGTTATGGGGGAATCTGTGGATGGCAGGCACTGTTATGGGGGCATCTGTGGATGGCACTGTTATGGGGGGATCTTTGGATGGCAGGCACTGTTATGGGGGCATCTGTGAATGGCACAGGCACTGTTATGGGGCATCTGTGGATAGCAATTATGGCACTGTTATGGGGGGGGATCTTTGGATGGCAGGCACTGTTATGGGGGCATCTGTGGATGGCACTGTTATGGGGGGATCTGTGGATGACACATAGCATCTTATGCTATGTGTCACCCACAAATCCCCCCCATAACAATGTTCCTGTGTAGTGATTGTGAATGACCCCCAATACAGGGGTGGGGGCCGGCATTTCGGTTTTGTAATAGCAGCGGGGCCCGGTGCAGTCACTGTATTATTCTATTACACCGGGCCCCGCTGACCTAATCATATTTATCATGTAGAGGATGTTAAACTTAAACTGTATGCTTCAATATCACTCCGTCCAGAAACTCCAGACCCTAACTTACTAGTATTAAACTATTGCAGGAGGCAGGAGGCGTGCGGCAGGATGGGCAGCGGCGGCAGCAGAGTAACTCACTATGTCATGCGCCTACACTGCCTTCATTCATAAATTTGACGGAGGATGTGATTGACGTAGTGAGTGGCGTTGCCGCCCCCCGGCCTCCTACCCGGCCACCTGCCTTCTACGAAGTGCGCTAGTAAGTTTTACAAGCTGCCGCCCGCTCCCGCCCGCAAAGCAACAAATCTGCCGACTATTCGATAACGGGATTCGTCGACAACGAATCCCGTTATCGAATATTATCGACAATGTCGATTAATCGGTGGAGCCCTACTTATTTTTACCCTTGTATGAGCGGCTTTGCTGCTTCTTATTGCAGATGAAATCAAAGTTTCTTTATTTTACTCTCTTATATAGCGCTGACATATTCCGCAGTGCTTTACAGACATCATATCACTCGCTGTCCTCAATGGACTCACAGTCTAAGTTCTCTATCAGTATGTCTTTAGAGTGTGGGAAGAAACCCACGCAAGCACGGAGAGAACATACAGATGTTGTGCTTAGTCAGGTCCACCCCCAGGACTTCAGTGCTGCAAGGCATCAGTGCACCAGTGTTAACCATCATGCTGGAAAAGCTTGAACAGACTCCTATAGAAGTCAGTGGATGGATTGTTTTCCTTGTATGTCCACAGTACTCATGGCACATACAATATATCACTCATATTTTACCAAATTTATTGTGACAATTGAAAATAATACAATCAATTCATAAATATAAAGTACAATAAATGTGTATGTCAATGGTAGTACAATGATATAACTGTTAGCATGCTACATATACTGTATGCAACTTAAAGTTGTTACATAGCAGGAGGGTAAACTGCGGAGTGTGTTTTTTGTGTTTCAGTGTGAATGGTTAATTTTCTCATAAGCATATACCAGTTGGGGGTTTGTACCCCTTCATGGGTATCTCACACTCATTGGTAACTTGGGAATCCTGGCTCTTTTTTCCCCTGATTATTGCTCTTACTCATAGTCTGAATGTTGCATGTTCTGGTCCTGGTTTTCCAGTTCCGTTTGTTTATTCATTTTCAAAACTCAATAAAGATAAACTGTGAAAAAAAAAATATTGTTGTCAAATGAAAAATATTCTACATTTTTAAAACAGCAGCTGGATCTGAATACTTCTGTAATAGCAAATAATAAAAAATTAAGTATAGCAATTATTAAAATAAATGTATCTGTATATCACCTGCTGTTCGTTCTTTTCCTTATTTTGCTATCCACCTCAGTAAGTTCACTGAGGTGGTCGCACATGCTCAGTTCCATCCTTCAGCTGCCACCAGCAATATCTACTTTTAGAAGCTTTGATAGTTAAAGGAAGAGAGCTGCAGCAGAAAGGACACAGCCCATGAGCCGGGAGACAGCTACAGCTGAAAGGATACCGACCCTGAGCTGTGAAAGGGTGAAAGCTGCAGCAGAAAGGACACATCCCCTAAGCTTCCAGCTTGAAATAAATCTAACAGAACAATTGAAGCAAGGAATGGGGAGATCTTTGGATCCATGTGAGGTACAGGGCTGGTTCTAGCTTTGTTAGAAAGAGATAGCAATGTACTATATGATGTCTGATTTTCAGTTTTTGTCAATATTCATGTTATTAGCAAGTCCAATTCACTGATCTGTGTGGGACATTTTACAATAAAGCAAAAAAGATAACAGAATGCATACAGGTGAAGAAATCCTTATATTTATTAATGTGCTGGAAGTGTTAATATCAGCTATTTTCTCACCTGCACAGTTGCTATCATCTCCATTTTTGTATTGATATTTTTTGACTTGTGCTGCAGCCAACTGGAGTTTATGCTATTTATGGCAGTCTTATAGCGGTGAGTGATCGGGGGCTGCTCTGGCTCTGCACACTCTCCATTCACCTCTTCTATGGGATTTCTGAAAACAGACGAGCATGTGCAGAAGTGGGACCTGCACTTACCTGACATTGATCGCATATCCTAGCAATATGCCATCAATGTCTGAGATGAGAAGATTGATTTACTCTTTGTACAGCAATTGCAAGCTAATTAGTAAGGGAAATTAACTACTACACCAGGGCACCTTCTGCCATGAAGATGAGCAGTGATGTCATCGAGACTGCTTGCGCCAGGACACGGCAACTCAAGCAACAGGCTCCAAAGGAGTGCCTTATCGAGGATTGTTAGTACTGCTGGGGGAACTATAGGAGAACCTTATTTCTACTAGGGGCCCTATGTGGGCAATATTATTATTGGGCTCAATATGGAGGGCTAAACTACTAATGGGGTTGCTATTGGGGGTACTGTAGGAGGCACAATTACTATTGAGGGCAGTCTGAGCTATTGGGGGTGCAGACTATCTGTATAGCACTATTATTTCTGCAGTATCATGTTAATAGGTATTGGGAAGCACATTGGGCACAGTATTAGGGGTAGCAGCAGGATGACAATGTTGGGGCACCAGGAGGACAGGAGAATGGAAAAGTGAGGAACCTAAGATGTCTGTGTGCCAAATTCTGCAGAGATGAGATGCGGCTGAAAGATGTCATCATGGTGGTCTGCTTCCAATGGAGAAGATGAGAAAAGAGAACCTCTACATCAGAGGAGAGATAACAGGATGTGAGAGGTATGTGGTGCTGTATTCTCCTGTATGTGTGTTAGTGCTTTATGTAATGTTGATCCACATATGTCTTTAACAGTAGGGCTGCTGGGGAGGGGTTGGATTGAGAATGTGGCTTAGTGAAGCCATTTCAATTTTCACCTCAGGTAGCAGGAAGGCTAGAATCGTCCCTGTACTACTCGATATATGGATTGATAAAATAACATCTCAGCGTAGATGAGATTATCAATACATACTGTGTGCTGTAAAATAGTTTACTAGATAAGAAATCACATTTGTTGCTGCCATGCATTCTGGGTCTGTTGACATTTTTGTTATGCAATTTGCTTTTCTCTAAATTGCTTCTCGGTTTTTATCATGAATATTACATGCGGCAGCTGGTCCTGGGTGCATAAAATAATATTCACGTGTCATCTTAAGCTTTGTAAGCAAACATTTACTTACAGTTCTAAGACATCAACCAAATTGTACAGCTGCTTCTGTCTATGAATGAAGGTGACAGACAAATTGGTCCATTTGCTAAATTGTGATAACATTTGGCACATTCACTGGCAATACATTTTTAAATATTGAGCCACATTTATCAAGGAGCCCAGTTGGTTATGTAACAGAAAAACAATCAGGACCTTTATGTGAAAAGAATCATTGCAAGATCTATGGAGCAGTAGCACAACCAGTTCTAGTGATTGGTCCCACCAGTGATCAAACATTTAGCACCTCTCCTGTGGATAGATGATATTGATAAATGATTAAATATTACTAGGAGAAAAACTGCTTCAATCCCTTGATATATTTGCCTCGAAATCACATACTTGTGCATAATTAACACTGCATGGGCACCGGAGCTGTACCTATGCGATCACGGAGGAAGCCTGGCTGTGAACCCCTTATATGCTATGGTCAATAGTGGCCATGACATCTAAAGGGTTTGGCAGAGTGATGAGTCCTTATGATAGCTAGGGACCTAGCAATAGCTCTAAAGTCAACCTTCTTAGTACTCTTAGTAGACCAGAGGCAGTACCTATTAGGATGTCAACATTTTCGATCGCTGAGAATCTCATCTATATGAGCATGTTGGACATCTCATTCTAAAAGCATGGCTATTAATATGGAGTTGAGCCCCCCTTTTTGTGGCTATAACAACTTTCACCATTATGAGATGGCTATTCTTAACAGGTCAGGCTCACAATTTTTGTTACCAGCCACTGCAAAAATGTTCAGTGGGGTTGAAGCTCCTCCACACCAAAAGGGCCTTCCCCAAACCGTTGCCACAAATCTGGAAGCAAACTATTATCTAAAATGTATGCTGTAGCATTAATAATGCTTTTTTATTGGAAATGAGGGATCTAGCTGAAACTCTGAAGAACAGCCCCATACCATTACCTGCCCATCATCAAAATTTACAGTAGAGACTATGCATTCTGGTAGTGTTCTCCAGGAATCCACAAAAACTAGATTCATCCAATACATTGCCAAATTGCAAAATGTGATTCGGCTTTCCACTGTTCCATAACCACTGGTGACAAGCTTCTTACCACTCCAGACAAATGGCATTACAAACAGATGTGTCAGATTTGTGTGACACTGCTCAACCATGGAAACCCATTAAGTAACCCAGAAGTTTGGAACTCTGTACTGTACAATGAAATAGAGGATAGGCAATTGTTGCACACCATTAAACACACTGTGACCCCGCTCTATAAGGTTGCTTGGTCCATTGTTTCATAGCAAACTGTTGTTACTTCTAGATGGACTTCTAGCTCCACTATACAATAATAGCACTTTCTGACAAAATCTAGTAGACCAGACAGTTCAAACATTCACTGGCAAATGTGCATTATATGATGGTGCCACATTTAAAGTCTGTGCTCTTCAATGAGACCCAATCTTTGAGGAGATTACACTGCTGTGTGCTTAATTTAATACACTCACGGGTGTAACTACCATAGCGGCAGACCATACGACTGCTATGGGGCCCAGGGCAAGAGGGGGCCCAGTTTTAATTGGGATTATCTCATCTTCTACTGGAGGTGAAAACTTGGTCAGGACTCTACCCTCTAGAGCAGGGGTGCACAACCTGCGGCCCTCGATACCATTCTTTGCGGCCCCCAAACATCTGGTAAAAGACATGTAGGTCTATGTCTTATGACTTCTTACATGTTTCTTTCATGCATTCTCCTATTAGATGGGAGTCTTAGAACTGTAACTAGACATTTATAGTATATACTGTATGTTCAATATGCCAAAAATACAGTATTTCAGTTGGTAATACCCCTTTAAGTTTTATTTTCGGCCCTCGGAATTGGTTCAGGCTGACAATGTGGCCCCCAACCAGAAAAGGTTTCCCCCCCCCCCCTGCTCTAAAGGAACAACTTTTAGCAAATGAGGCAGTGGAAAAATGTCCCGAGGGTCACTGAAAGGGGTTTAGGCAGAGACCCTTCTGTCCTGTGTGGGGGGCCTGGTTTTATCCTTGCTATGGGGCCCTTACTTGTACACCACTGAATACACTTGTTTGCACTGGGTGTGGATGGTACACCTGAACTCAATAATTTTGAGGGATGTTCGCATACTTTTGGCCCTAGAGCTGATTAAGTGATTATATCCACTGTATAGATCCATGAGATATAAACTGGAGACAACACAGTAAGTTCCTTTCAGCTGGGGCATTTCTCATGAACTTCACATGATTTATGCTGCTGAAGGACTTTTTTATTACTTGTATTTAACAGAAGGAGCTTCTTGCTACACTACAAATAGGGTGGATAAAGACATTCATTATATTGAAATCATTTTTGTTATTATTATTTTATTAAAACAATAAAAAATGAAGCTTGAGCAGTACATGATCACTGGGTGTCCACTGTCCAGTGTGGGTGGGCCTGCTGGGTCTTAGCGCCCCATTTATGGACAGCCTATACAACTGGCGACCATTAAATTCATGGTTACTCGGTGTCCCCCAGAGTGAGGGCTGCTCTTTCTAGTAGCGAAAGCAAATAGTGAAGACTTCATAGAGAAGTTTCTCCCCCCTGTCCTACCCATGATAGACATCCATATACCCTAAACTGGTAAGTAAACCCAGGGGTTATCTTGAAGAACGTGGACCCATAAACAAAAGCCATTCATTTCAGATACCAAAATATTTATTTGGGATCCATTTCAATCCATTTAACCCTTTTGCTCTCTGCACCCCAAATGCATGACGCAATAGGCTGATAGTTTGCATAACCTACCATACATGTACAGTACAGTTACAGGTCAAGCTCGGTTACTGAGCCATAACAACCCATACTATAAAAATAAAATTTTTTTATCTTACACAGTGAATGTTGTAAAGAAGCTAAGAAAACAATACCAGTATAGAAACATAGAAACATAGAATGTGTCGGCAGATAAGAACCATTTGGCCCATCTAGTCTGCCCAATAAGTATAGGTGCTTTTTGGACACCGCCAAAAAAGTATTAAAAAGTGATTAAAAAGTAATGTGTACCAATGACAACTATAGCTTGTCTAGCAAAAAAGCAGGCCATGACACAGTAAAAATGTAAGTTATGGCTCTCAGGACAAAGGAGTTCTGGTAAAAAAAAAAATATTTTATTTTATAAAAGTAGTAAAATAGAGCACAAAATGGTATTGTTGTAATCAATGAATGAAAAATGAAGGTTGGAATTGTTGGAGGTATTTTTTATTATCCACCTGAAACAGTTCATGAAATCTAGTCAATATGCTATATACAAACCAAATCAAAGCCCTCTTACGGCTACATCAATGGAAAAATAAAAAAATGTTATGTCTTTTGAAATGAAAAAATTTTATAAATTGCTGCGTCCTAAAGGTCAAAGGGTTGCTGAACTTTAATTAAAAACATTTGATATGTCATAGCGATATATCAAGGGTTTTGATCAGTGGGGGTCTGACCGAACTAGGAGAGAAGTGCTCACACAGAGCATTCTCTTTTCTTTGGTGCAGGAGGCAGAATCGAGATGGGCCAATAGACTTTTTAGTAAGCTATGACGTATATAAAAAGTTCTATAAAAATTCAGTGACCCTTTAAAGGGTTAATCATGGTGCATGTTTTTGTTTCCATTTGTTTTTTCATAACAAGATCATAAACCTGCCCTTATCACTGCAAAATATACGAGTTCATTTGTGCGTTTGGCAAAATGCCTGGAAAAATCTTGCTATGTGATTACTATTACATCTGCATCTTTTGTGGACTCATTGACTTTAATGGGTCTGTGGACCTGTCCCAGTATAGGACATGTTCCATAATTTGCGTAAAGGGCATATAGCTGCAGACAGCGCACAGTCATGGGCTCGAGGCCTTATGGTTCCGTATCCTAAAAAAAACATATCTTGTAAGCCATCCAAAAAAAGCTTTGGCTGTCTGCTAGGGTTTCTAAATACCTACCTTTATGGAGACACCTGGAATTTCCACAGAGTATGCATAATGCCCATTTTGCTGAGTGGAGGAAGGGAGGAGTTCAGACGGCTCATCATCTTATGCACCTGCAGTTCTATAGGTGGTACACTGCAGATGAATTGACTTCGATATATAAGTTAAGTCCCAATAATTGGCTTCAGTTTCATCAGCTTAGATCTTTTCTTTTAGCCCGTTTGACGTCAGTCATGAAGTAGTCCACAACGATATGGAGCGGCTACTGGTGTTAAATTCTACCAGTTTTTTGGTCTCTGGTTTTATTCTTTTTTTATTCTTTTTTTACAAAGTAACTTTTTGGTTATCACTAGGTATCGGGTGGGCAGCCCAGTTTATGATAGTTAATGCAGGATCTAAAATCCTTAAAGAGTGGATTCTAGTTCACAGATATTTTTCGAGTGAAGTCTGGAGAGATGTATTTTCGTATTTATGCCTTTGATGTTCCTTGGTCAGCCATTTATTTAATAGCTAAACAATATCTTAGGTTACAGCCTACTTCTCTTACAATGGTGAACCGTCTAAAATCCCTAATGATATTAGAAAGGCTACATGAGGAGAAACACAAAAACAGGCTTTGTTTGTTAGAAAATTGACATAAGGAGTTAGTCCATCTTATGTCTTCATTCACACTCACAGGTTGGTATCTTATTAGGAAATGGCGGGTTACTTTGGGTACTTTATTACTTCCAGGCTGACTACTTACAGGGGGTTCATGGGGCTGTATAAGTAGCTTGTGCTGGGTGGTGTCATGCAGTGATAGACCTGCTTTTGAGGGTAATATTGATGATTTTATCCGAGACAGTTGTATTATTGTTTCTTTGTGAATGTTTTTGACCTCATAGTCAATTTAATGTGTTTTTATAGTGTATGAAAATTAATAAAAATATTAATAAAAAAACCACATTGCAGCAGATTTACTAGTTCTGTAAGCAGTGTTTTCTTGCACAGTGGCTAAGGATGGATAATAAACTTGGTTGGCTTTGCCCAGGTTCACATTTCATTTATTTGGTCAGTTATTTCTATCAGTTATTGTGAGCCAAAATCAGGTGCGGGTCAAAACCACAGAACAGGTGCAGATCTTTCCATTATACCTTATCTCTGAGTAAGCTTCACTACTGGTTTTGGCTTACTATAAGGCCTCTTTCACACGGCCATAGGTTGCATGTGCCCGTGCTGCAGACCGCAAATTGCGGTCCGCAATTCACGGGCACCGACCGTGGGCATCCGCAGTGGATCGCGGACCCATTCACTTGAATGGGTCTGTGATCCGCCCGTTCTGCAGAAAGATAGGACATGTTCTATCTTTTTACGGAACAGAAGTACGGAACGAAACACCACGGAATTACTCTGTAGTGCTTCCGTAGTGTTCTATTCCATGATTCCGCTCCGCACCATTCCGCATCTCCGGATTTGCGGACCCGTTGAAGTGAATGGGTCCGCATTAGTGATGCGGAATGACAATGGAACAGTGCCTGTGTATTGCGGATCCACAAATGCGGTCCGCAATATGGGCATGGGACACCAACGGTCGTGTAAAAGAGGCCTAACTGATGGAAATAACTGAAGTGTGAACTCGTATAAACTTCGATTTTTCTAAAACTAGATTGAGTCAATTTGCGCCACGTTTTGGAGCATTTTTCGACATCATCTCAGTGATCTCACATGAGTAAATGTGGGCCACAAATTTATTTCTGAGATGACCAGACTGTCAAACAGCATGTTGTGGTTTGTAGTGCCACAAGGGTGAAAGTTTAAACTAGCAGCAGTGTAAACCTTACCCTATATAGCAGGGGCCCTCAAACTACGGCCGTGGGCCACATGCGGCCCGCCGAGGACACTGATCCAGGTTGCCGTAATGAGGGAGGGAGGGGCTCTGAGAAAGAGAGTGACAAGGGTAGGGGGGAATGAGAGTGACAAGAAGGGGGGGGGGAGAGTGACAAGGGGGGGGGAGAAAGAAAGTGATGAAGGAGGGTCTGAGAAATGAGAGTGACAAGGGAAGCAGGGGTGCTGAGAAATGAGAGTGACAAGGGAGGCAGGGGCGCTGAGAAATGAGAGTGACAAGGGAGGCAGGGGCGCTGAGAAATGAGAGTGACAAGGGAGGGAGGGTCTGAAAAATGAGAGTGACAAGGGAAGCAGGGGTGCTGAGAAATGAGAGTGACAAGGGAGGCAGGGGCACTGAGAAATGAGAGTGACAAGGGAGGCAGGGGCGCTGAGAAATGAGAGTGACAAGGGAGGGAGGGTCTGAGAAATGAGAGTGACAAGGGAGGGAGAGTCTTAGAAATGAGAGTGACAAGGGAGGCAGGGGTGCTGAGAAATGAGAGTGACAAGGGAGGCAGGGGCGCTGAGAAATGAGAGTGACAAGGGGGGGAGGGTCTGAGAAATGAGAGTGACAAGGGAGGGAGAGTCTTAGAAATGAGTGTGACAAGGGAGGGGGGGAATGAGAGTGACAAGAAGGGGGGGAGAGTGACAATGGAGGGGGGGGATGAGAAAGAGTGATAAGGGAGGTGAGGGGGGATTGACATCCATCACACACACATAATGCACCCCTTACAGACACAAAAACACACCTTGCAGCCCTTACACATACAAACACAGATTCACACAAACGCATTCCGTACACACGTTCAGAAACACACAATACATACCTGATGCACAAACACAAACTAGTCACTAGCAGTGACAAATATGGAACCGGACATTGACCATCTAATTAACCAAAAGCAGGCCCTCAGTTCCCATTAAAATACTGGTAAGTCTGTTGATTTAATTCTACAAGTTCTTCATTTTATTTATATTGTATTTGTTACCTTTTGTTTTTTCACTTCTAAATAAGATATGTGCAGTGTGCATATTAATTTGCTCATAGTTAAACTATAGTCTGGCCCTCCAACTGTCTGAGGGACAGTGAACTGGCCCCCTGTTTAAAAAGTTTGAGGACCCCTGCTATATATTATGGTGAAAAAGTTTTTGTCCCTCACCTGATGTCTTCTGTTTTTGCTAATTTGTCTCAAATGTTTAGATCATCTCATTTATAATCAAACTATAGGATAAAGACAACATGACCACAAAACACAGCTTTTAAATGATCATTCCATTTATTAAAGATTTATCCAAAAGTATATCACCAATGTAAATAAGTGATTGCCCCTCTAAACCTAATAACTGCTTGTGCCACTCTTGGCAGTAAAAATTGCAATCAAATGTCTGTGATAGGTCTTTTACATCACTATGGAGAATTTTGGCCCATCCTTCCTTGCAGAATTTTTTTAATTTGAATACAGTTGAGTAGAGATGAGCGAACTTCTATTTTTAGTTCGGCGTTCAAAGTTCGGGTTCGGGTTATCGTAGCATCCCGGTATGGATTCCGCTACCGCGGACCATAACGGCATTTGGAATCCATAAGGGGCTGCTTCATTGAACCCGAACCGTGGACAACCCTAAGGACCTGGGGTGACGTCACCGTCATGTGATCAGTGCAGGGGGCGTGGCTCAGCACTGGATCACCTCTTATCCAATGCAGTGCTGAGCCACGCCCCTGCACTGATCACATGATGATGACGTCACCCCAGGTCCTTAGGGTTGTCCACGGTTCGGGTTTAATGAAGCAGCCCCTTATGGATTCCAAATGCCGTTATGGTCCGCGGTAGCGGAATACGATAACCCGAACCCGAAATTTGGACGCCGAACTATAAATAAACTAACTCAGATAACCACGGACTCAACCGAGGCAATGGGAAACAATAAAACTTAACTTTTACTCGATAATGGTAAAATAGCGCATCAACATAGACAAAACAAACAAACAAAAAATTTCAGTGAAGCTTCCATTAAGCCGTGCACAGTAATAAATGGAACGAGCTCACCATAACGTAGATCTTAACACAGGTTCCCCGGTACACACATAATTTGCAGGATGGCAGTTGCCGTCCTCTGGTACAGATGAGGGGTCCTATGCGGATAGTAGGGAAGGCTGATGGCACGGGAGGGGTCAAAGTAGGGAGATGGTAAACCCTAGGAAGCCCTGGTAGAAAGGGGGAAGGGGCTGCTCGCTCCCTACCTATCTACACAGAGCACCCTCCCCGAAATAAAAATAGAAGTTCGCTCATCTCTACAGTTGAGACTTTTTGAGTAGAGTTGAGCGAACACCAGGAAGTTCGGGTTCGCTGGGTTCGGCTGAACTTCGTTGCAAAGTTCGAGACCCGAACTTGCCCCCTAACCCGAACCCCATTGAAGTAAATGGGGACCCGAACTGGGGGCACTAAAATGGCTCTGAAAAAGTAATGGAAAGGGCTAGAGGGCTGCAAAAGGAAGCAAAATGGGGGTAAGAGCTGGACAATTGCCCTGCAAACAAATGTGGATAGGGAAATGACCTAAAATAACATAAAATACATAGAAATTAAAAATAATAATCTTGGACTAGGAGGAGGAGGTCCATATGGAGTAGGAGGTTGAGGAGGCGGTGGACGTGGCAGTGTAGGTGGAAGCGTTGGTGGAGGAGGAGACTCGCCAACAAAACATTTTTTTTTTTTACTTTTTTTTTTTGGATAGACCCCAAAACATTGGGAAATATAGAAAAGAAAACAAAAAGAAAGTGCGCTGGAGTATAACAAAGGCTTGGTGAGGCCGGTATACATGTCTATTCTGCACAAGGTACGGACAAGTCCTGTGGGATCCATGCCTGGTTCATTTTAATGAAAGTGAGCTTGTCCACATTGGCTGTGGACAGGCGACTGTACTTGTCTGTGATAACACCCCCTGCCGTGCTAAACACACGTTCAGACAATACACTGGCTGCAGGGCAGGCCAGCACCTCCAAGGCGTAAATGGCAAGCTCAGGCCATGTGTCCAATTTGGAGACCCAGAAGTTGAATGGGGCAGACCTATCAGTCACACGTACTGTTCCACCATGTTGCTGAAATGCTGCCTCCTGCTAAGACGTTCCATATCAGCTGGTGGTGCTGGTTCTTGTGGCGTGCTGACAAAGCTTTTCCACATTTTGGCCATGCCTTCTCAGGTGCTGGCGGTGCCCCAGCTGCGCTGGCAACTTCATCCTCCTCCTCTGCTTTTGCCTTGTGCTTCCACTGAGGCCCCGATGTCAGGTGGGAATGCCATCAGCAGCTCATCTACCAGCATGCAGAATATATTTCCCAGTCAGGTATGCAGTGCAGGGGTAGTGTGAAAGAAAAAAAGGGTACAGCTCACCCAACAATCTATACGCCGCCGAATTTACAGAATATATTTCCCAGTCAGGTATGCAGTGCAGGGATAGTTTGAAAGAAAAAAGGGGTCATGGAGCATCCCAGTCATCCAGCATCTATTCGCCACGCTGAATGATTATTTTGAAAGTGTGTAGAAGCCACTCAGGGCCCCCACACTGCAGATTTATCATGGAGACATCATGGACATTTTACAGCATCTAACTACAGCACCCAACATGGTAAACGTCTGCCGAATTTACAGAATATATTTCCCAGTCAGGTATGCAGTGCAGGGGTAGTGTGAAAGAAAAAAGGGGTACAGATCAATCAACAATCTAAACACCGCCAAAGTTACAGAATATATTTCCCTGTCAGGTATACAATGCAGCAGGAACACACCCTCCAAGCCACTTGTGAATGACTGGTCTGATAACCATGGAAATATCTACCCACAATCTAAGAGCTGGATTTACTGATTAAATTTCACTCAGTGCAGGCCACAAATGTACTTTATGGCAAAAAATACGTGATTTTTTTCACCAACAATGTCCCAGTTGTTTTTACTGGTTATATTTCACTCTCAGAAATGCAGTGCAGGCCGCAAATTTACTTTATGGCAAAAAATAAGTGATTTTTTTCACCAACAATGCCACAGTTGTATTTACTGGTTATATTTCACTCTCAGAAATGCAGTGCAGGCCGCAAATGTACTTTATGACAATTACTTTAATTTGTCCCTCCAGAATCTAACAGATGGATTTACTGAATTGATTACACTGTCACATATGCAGCACAGGGGTACTTTACAGAAAAAAATATGAATATGTCACCCCCTGGGTCCCTGAACTCACAGACGGATTACCTATATAATTTTTCCTTCCCCTAGCACATATGCAGTGCATGTGCACTTAAAAAATGGGTATATGAACTACAAGAACAGGATTAAATTATTGTCCCTGCACTTTCACAAATGGCCACCAACGCCCACCTATCTAACAGACGGATTAAAACTTATTTTTCTGTGTCACTGGGCTCAGGGCAGGGTACAAAAATGTTGCATTGCACCCACAAAGAAAATTGCTGTAGATCGCAGACTTAACGCCAAGCTCTGATAGATATCAGATTATTTCCTAATCTCCCCATCACAACAGCAGCATCCTATCCCTACACTAGTAAGAGCTGACATGATGTGCGGCGCTACGTGACTCCAGCTTATATAGAGGCTGGGTCACATGCTGCACTGGCCAATCACAGCCATGCCATTAGTAGGCATGGCTGTGATGGCTTCTAAGGGCACACATCTTAAACGCTTGTTGATTGGCTGCCCTGCAGCCTTTCAACAAGCTTTATTAAATGGCCGAACAACGAACCCGAACTTTTACGTAAATGTTCGGCTTCGGGACCAGTTACCAAAAACCCTAAAGTCTGGTACAAACCTGAACTTTATAGTTTGGGTTCGCTCAACACTATTTTTGAACACTAACTGCCCATTTAACCCCTTCCTGACTTCAAGCCGTAAACTTATGGCGAAAGTCGGGTATTTAAATATGGCGCCCACTTGCGATCTCAGTGAGTGCCATGGCTCCAGGTGTCTGCTGTTTCAAATCCGGGAATGCGTGCTGTCAGGTTTGCAATGGCTCCCCCTAGCGGGGAACAGGGGAATCTGGTAGTGTGTGCAGCAGCCTCAGTCATCCTGAATGATCTGAGGCTGTCGCAGAAATGTTCCTATGGAGACCCTGCATGTGGCAGGGTTCCGTAGGAACATAGTAAAATGCTTATAGACACCAATGCTAAGGCATTGGAGTCTATGAGAGAAGCAATCTAATGATTGATTTTTCAAGTTCCCTAAGAAAAAAGAAACAATGTTTTAAGAATATAAAAATTCAAATCACTCCCTTTCCCCAAAATTAAAATTAGTAATTAAAAAAATAAACATAATGGGCATCACAAATTTTGGTAGCCCAGCCTCTCCTGGAATGGTTCACCCATCCATTTGTGCATGGGCGTAGGAAGCCCCAAAAATCTGGGGGGGACAGCACTTATGGGGCCCCTGTGTCCCCGCCCACCCACAAGCCACACCCACATATCTCTAGGCCCCCCCCCAAGTGCTAGTGCCAAATTCTCCCCCCCCCCCCCCCCTCTGGCTCTGGGCCAGTGGGTCCGGTTTAAAAAAAAAAAAACACACACATACACAAAACAAGACACCTGTACTTACCTCCATCCGTCACAGCAATGCGATGCAGGCCTCTTCCGGCCTGTGTCCCGCGCTGTACAGCTCAAAGACGGCGCGATGACGTCATCGCGCCGCCTGTATCAACATCTGATAGGCTGCAGGCCTAGTGCCGGCAGCCTATTAGAGGAGCAGGTTAGGGAGACGCCTCTCCCTCTCCTGCTCCGCAGCACAGCCATCTGTATCGCTGTCCTGAGGACGTCGATACAGATGACTATGGAGATGAACGTTTCCACAATGGAAGCGTTCATCTCCCTTTGCCCCGCCACCGCCGCACACATTGTCCCGCTGCCGCTGGGGGGGATTTTAGCATAACTGTCCCCCCCGCATTATTTCCTGGGGGGGATCCGACCCCCCCCCCGTCCCCCCCGCTTCCTACGCCCGTGCATTTGTGGTAGTTTGCTGGTGTCTCCGAGCATTAGCAATGGCTTTGTAACCCTTTCTAGACTGGTAGATTTAAATTACTTTGTTTTACATATGCATTTAAATCAGTTTAGAACAGGGGTGCACCACCTTTTTTGTCAGAGGGCAATTGTCACATTGCTCTATTTCAAGGGACTGCAAAAAAAAAAATGTTATTGGTGCTCGTTTGCATCAGTCTTTTACACAGTCTGATGCATGTGAATGAGGAGGAATGATCACTGCCACAGTCAGTCCTCCTCCATTCAGTTCTATTGATTATCGGTAGCCCATCAAATGAATGTAGATCCGCCATGCCCGTGTTGGGACTGCAAACTGCAAGTCCACAACACACGAGCACTGGCCGTGTGAACTCCGCATCGGGGTGCTAACCCATAGACGTGTTATCTTTTGTGGAGCAGAGGCACAGTTATATCGCATTCATTGGGTCTCTATTGTTAATGACCATGCGGGATTGAAGTTGACGTGCTGCCAATAACAATACAGATTCACTGCACACTGTGGTCTTCATTACATTATACAGTTTTTCCAGTGGTTCTAATCTGTTCTGGACTGCCTATCTAATATATAAAGCTGAGTGTATGTATGTGTGTATGTCCCCTAAAGGAATCCGCACCGTCGCATTTACAATCACAAAATTTGGCACACGGTTACATCAGGTGTCCGGGAAGATTTTAGACCGTACCGTTCCTGAGATATTCCCAAAAAATGCATTAGCCAATAGAAGCCTGTTCACATGACCCTTATCAGCCAATAGAAGCTTGCAGGTCTTTAGTCTCCACATACACACAGTTTTACACCAGGTTTCCATAACAACCCAGCCATTTTTCTTCACTGCTGTAGGTCAGCTATAAAGGAGCAGGGCACTGTGGATAACACTGTTAAGGTAGCGGAGTGCTGTGGAGGTCACAGTTAAGGAGGTAGGTAGCGTGGCCTGATGGACTTAAAAACCCCACCCCCAGGTCCAGCTAAACCATGCCCGAATTGGTTAGGTCACGCCCCCCCCCCCCCCCCACCACACAGCAGACGGTGATTGAAAAAATGAAGGTAAAAATCAACTTCTTTCAACTGCAGGGGTGGGAGGTAGGGTGACTTTCTCTCTGCAGCTCATGCTCAGACAGCACAGTGCTGCTATCAGAGTGAGCTGTTCAAAAGGACTTCCCCTTGTCCGTCCTGGCCCTGCGTGGGACAGAGGACAGGGAGTCTGAAAGCCGAACTGTCCAGCCTAAAACCGGACCTCTGGCCACTCTAGGGGCAGGCTGCTGTGGAGTTCACAGTTAAGGGGACAGTCCGCTATAGAGGTCAGTTTTAAGGGGCAGATTGCTGTAGAGGCCACTGTTAAGGGGCGGGGTGTTGTGGAAATCACTGTTAAGAAGATAGGGTAATGTGGAGGTCACTAATAAAGGGGGGGGGGCGCTGTGGAGGTCACTGTTAAAGGGGCGGGCTGTTGTGAAGGTCACTGTTAAGAGGGCGGGATGCTGTGAAGGTCACTGTTAAAGGGGCGGGTGCTGTGGGGGTCACTGTTAAGGGGGCATGGAACAGTGGAGGTCACAGTTAAGGGGACGATTCACTATGGAGGTCAGTATTAAGGGTTGGGGTCCTGTAGAGGTCACTGTTAAGAGGATGGGTGTTGTGGAGGTCACATTTTAAGGGAACGGCACTCTGTAGAGTTGTGGATATCACTGTTAACGAGACTGGGTACAGTGGAGGTCACTAATAAAGGGACAGCCGCTGTGGAGGTCACTGTTAAAGGGGAGGGCGCTGTGGATGTTACTGTTAAGGGGGCAGACTGCTGTGGAGGTTACTGTTAAAGGGGCAGGGTACTGTAGATGTCACTGCTATAGTGGATACTGGCAATATCTTTTAACTAAACACAAACATGAAATGAAATAGATTAAATATACCTGTGCGAAGCCGGGTCCTTCTGCTAGTAGACTATAAACGTCCAAGTGGTCTACATTCATCTCTGCAAGGATGTTCCTGAATATCTTTGCAAAGATAGCAGGTACAGGACCCAGGAGCCGATTATCAGAAATAGCTGGGCTCCCCACTGAGACAGCAGAGACTTCTTTTTTGCCGTCCCTAACCTTTCCCATTGGTATATACACAGCACAATGAGCCATGTGTATAAAGATCAGTAAGCAGCAATGCTGCTTCCTGCTTTGGTCCCAGCGATCATGTGGTCTCCAGGTCCTGCATGAGCTGCTCAGTCTTAGTACAGTACCCCAGTGGGGCTCTGCAAAAAGTTAACTATTGTTACAGCACTTAACCTACTGCACTGCAAGGCGGTGCAGGATAATGACAGCAAGGAACAGACTGTTTATGGTAAGGAACCTTACTTCTGTGGGAGGCACATAATACTCAAGCACCAGGCACACTTTGACACAGATTGGCCATTTGTGTCTTAATCTGCATGCCTCAGTTCGGGAATTGCAGTTTCAGTTATATAGTTACATAGTTAGTAGGGTTAAAAAAAAAGACAAGTCCATCAAGTTCAACCAAGGGACAGGTGGGGATATGAATTTTAGGCCCCTTTCACACGGGCGAGTTTTCCGTGCGGGTACAATGCGTGAGGTGGACGCATTGCAACCGCACTGAATCCGGACCCGTTCATTTCTATGGGGCTGTGCACATGAGCGGTGATTTTCACGCATCACTTCTGCGTTGCGTGAAAATCGCAGCATGCTCTATATTTTGCGTTTTTTACGCAATGCAGGCCCCATAGAAGTGAATAGGGCTGCGGAAAATCGCAAGCATCCGCAAGCAAGTGCGGATGCAGCGCGATTTTCCCGCATGGTTGCTAAGCGACGGGACCCGATCTTTATTATTTTCCCTTATAACATGGTTATAAGGCAAAATAATAGCATTCTCAATAAAGAATGCTTAGTAAAATGTGGATGGAGGTGTTCAAAATAAAAAACTTAACTTACCTTAGCCACTTGATCGCGTAGTTGGCGATCTCTCTTCTCTCTTCAAGCATTAGCTGTAGTGTAAAGGACCTGTGATGACGTCACATTATATGGTCCAATCACATGGTCCATCACCATATATGGACAATATCCTGCTAGCTTTAGAAGCAGCTGATTGATATTGTATGCTGTTATATAATCTACCATCTACAAGGACACCCTAATCCTTCTCTATAAGTGACTCCCCCAGTGTTACATCCCCTAGGACATGTGATGCACGCAGATTATTACTACCCAGATGCATAACTTTAAATGTATTCACATTGAACCTCATTTGCCAAGTTGATGCCCAAACTCCAAGAACACTAATCCAAGAACACTACATCCATAGCTGCCCCTTTGTCCAGGCTTCTACTTATCTGCTCATAAAAATAAATCAGGTTAGTCTGACAACTTCTGTCCCTGGTTATCACTTATGTTAAGGCCGATTTATTGGCCTGTATTTGTGGGAGTGGTGATGATGACTATATCTGGCCGGGCGTCCCCTCCCACAGTGAACGTCGTCTCCAGCGTATGGTGTGGGAGCTCTACATACCGTCCTCAGGGAGTAACAAGGGTGCAGCGCTACACGGCAGTACCAGCCCACGACTTTCTACGGTCCAGATAAGTAGCTGCCTCATCCAGCAGCATCGTTGCTTTAAAGGGTTTCTGTCATCAAGTTTTGACATTATAAGCTGTCTGACATTAGCTATGTGCTAATGTCAGTGCAGCTTGATAATGTCTATTTTATAAAAATCCGATTTATATTTTGGCTGAAAAACGTACTTTTATAATATGTAAATTAGCCTCTAGGAGCAGGGGGGGCGTTGCCCTGCTCCTAGAGGCTCCGTACGGCAACCTGCTGGCACGCCCCTTCTTACTTTGAGTGATAGTGCCGGGCAGCGATCCTCCGGCACTGTCTCCTTCTGAAATCCCACGCTGTCCTTGCTTCCGGGTGTACTCAGAGGTATTCAGCGCAGGCGCGGTGAGCTGAGGACAGCAGGCACCAGCGTCCTCTGCTCACCGCGCCTGCGCCGAATACAGAGCGGCGGCGCAGGCGCAGGATTTCAGAAGGAGACAGTGCCGGAGGATCGCTGCCCGGCACTGTCACTCAAAGTAAGAAGGGGCGTGCCAGCAGGTTGCCGCACGGAGCCTCTAGGAGCAGGGCAACGCCCCCCCTGCTCCTAGAGGCTAATTTACATATTATAAAAGTACGTTTTTCAGCCAAAATATAAATCGGATTTTTATAAAAAAGACATTATCAAGCTGCTCTGACAGCACATAGCTAATGTCAAAACTTGATGACAGAAACCCTTTAAGTCCAGCCGGCGGTGTGTCGGCTCCCCGGGTAAGGGGGAGCAGCACCGCACCGGAGCGGTCTGCCAGGGAGACACGCTCTTCTCCCCACGCGGCATGACACGTAGGGTGCAGGGCACAGCGTGTGCTCGCTCGATAAAGAATGGCACAGGCCGCTGTGCTGTTAGACAGGCAGTGGGGGGGGGGGGAGGGGCGGACAAATTAGGCTTCAGCATGTTGTTTCTATCCAGGGGGTGCACAGGTGAATTCACTCAGCAAGGGGGAGTAGTAAGGTTCAGGAAGGGTGTGTGTTTAAAAAAAAAAAAAAAGAGGGTGTGTTATAAAATAAATGAAATGTCAGAGAAAAAAAAAAAAAGAAAACATACATTTATTATGGGGAAGGGACATTGAGTCTAGTGTTCTAGTTAGGGTATGTCAGGCTTCTTAATATGGCTTTAGTGTGAGATTACAGTATGTGGAAAGCACGTCACAGGAGTCGCTTACAGGGGTCACTCGACCATGTATTCAGCTCTGCAGCTGGCTGTCATGTGTTTTCCTCATGCAGAGCTACTAGTGAGGTGGGGTGCATAGTATGCACGGTGTCTGTTTTAGTCAGTCTCTCTTCCCGCACTATTCAGGCATGCACTCACCTCTGCCCCTCGCTCTGATCTGCTGGCTGGGTTCCACAGACAAGCGTAGTTGTGGCTCTGGCGCCCTCTATGCGGCCACAGCTGGAAGTGCGGGGCAGAGTGTGAGTTCAGGCTCCACTGTGTGTTAAAAATAAAATAAAAAAATATATATATATATATATATATGTGTGTTTAGTTTATATGTGTATGTGTGTATATATATATAGGGGCACTGTTAGGATGTTGGTCCGCACTACGGATTCGGCTCCAGATTCCGAATAGGGTTACGCTTGACGCACGTTTTTACGCATAAGTATTCGACTTGTTATTTCAACAGTTCGCCATGATACCACGTTAGTGGCATTGGTAAAGATTAAAGGGTTTCTTACGTTTATCTCTCCAGGATCAAGTGTTTATATATGCCTTGATGATCAGGCGATTGCTGACTTTCCATGTGGGACCACTTTCTCAGGCATTGGTATGGTATTTCTCTTTTATTCCAGAGGAATACAGTAAGTCTCCTAGTTTCCTGAGGCCACGTCAAACTCAGGTTTTGCTGCCCCTTTTTTTGGCCCCCACTGGCTAGCTGATGGGTGGACGAGTGAGGTTGGTTGATCCCGGGTTCCACAGATTTCAGCGTTGGTTGAACTTTATCCTATAATGGCGGCTGTGCATGCAGGGGGTTGGCATGGGCTGGTTACACTGTGCATGCAGGGGGTCGGGATGGGCTGGTTACATGGTGTATGTTTATGTCAATGTTGCGGTCATGGAGATTTTATTAATGGCTTGGTCCTACTGATATCTTTTGTTAGGTGTCAGGTGCTTCGCTCGTTACTACACCAAATTCATTACACACATTCATGTACCCGAATCCAAAATATAGCAGCCGGTGCCCTATCCCGAGCTAATTCTTTCACAAGTTTCCCGAAGCGGACGTCTACGGTGCCACAATGCCTCGGTACGCTTCACTACTTCCGATCCCATTACCCTGGCTGCAGCTTGCTCGTTGGTAGCGAAATCGCAATTTGAGGTTGTAATAAAGCTCTTTGATCGAGTTTGTTGTCCTTTTTGGCCCCCTTCAGGCGTCCCTTCAGCGTCGCGGTTCCGGCATAATTCTAACCGCTTTTAGGTATCCAGTAGGTAGGGGTCATACCTTCATGTTTAAGCCCCGACCACAAGTGTTAAGGCCGATTCATTGGCCTGTGTTTGTGGGAGGGGCAATGAAGACTATATCTGGCCGGGCATCCCCTCCCACAGTGAACGTCGTCTCCAGCGTACCCACCCTACCCACCCTTACTTTCACTATCTCACACCAGGGGATGCCTCCCTTCAGGCGTCCCTTCAGCGTCGCAGTTCCGGCATAATTCTAACCGCTTTTAGGTATCCAGTAGGTAGGGGTCATTCCTTCATGTTTAAGCCCCGACCACAAATGATATTATTAACAGTCGCATACTCCTGTATATACTCCTTTAAGAGGCCTTCAAACATTTTCCCACAACAGAACTTAAACTTACTGATCCATAATTACCTGTGGAGGAGCTAGAGCCCTTTTTGAATATGGGCACTCTTGGGTGCAATCTATCTGGACCTGGAGCCTTGTTCACATTTACCTTATTTAACTTAGCTTGGACCATATCTACAGTTAGCCAACTGAAATATTACGGGATGGAACAGCCTTGGTACCAACAATATCAGCTACATTCTCTTCTTTTCTATATACAGAGCTAAGAAAAAAAATAGTAACTCAGCCTTTTCCTAATCTTCAGTCACTATTGCCATTTTACCATTATTTAGGAGACCTACCTGCTCTGAATTTTGAGGATTTGCTTTGCTCTCTTTCGCCACCTGTCGTTCATTTTGTATTTTTGCAGACTTTATCTCTTTTTTACAGATTTTATTAAGCCCTTTGTAAATGTCAAAGGCTACCGCTGACCCCTCAGATTTGCATCTATTAAATGTCCTTTTTATCATTTATTGCCCTTTTACTGTAGCTATAAGCCATGTTGGATTTATTTTAGTGGTTTATATACTTGTTACCTATAGGAATACATTTTGCAGTGTAATTGCCCTATGTAAATTTAAAGCTCTCCCATGTATCTTTTGTACTATTATGTGACAATAGATATTCCCAGTCTATGCCCTGAAATGCCTGAAAATGAGTTTGTTTTTTATAGTGTAGGGGGAATATAATTATATTGTGGTCACTATTACCTAGTGTTTCATGAACAGTAACATTTCCAAAACCTATGCATTCTTAAAAATTACCACATCCGACAGAGCATCTCCTCGATTTTTCTACAAACTGGCCCATAAAGTGGTCCTGCAACAAGTTGAGGAATCGTCTCCCCTTTGCAGTTGAGGCAGAACCATGACCCGAGTCAGTATCTAGGAAGTTTAAAATCTCCCATTATGACCACTGTACCAGCCTGTGGAGCCCGCTCTATTTGGTTATATTATTTTTTCAGAGTTTACTTCACTTAATTCCACCCATAAGGTTTCAATATCCTTACCATCCTCACCCACAATCGGCTCCTTCACACTCGACTTCCTATCACTCCTCACATCTAGGCACACTCCACCACCTTTTCAATTGGCCCTGTCTGATGGATCAGAAGAACAGAAAAAAAAACTGTGATATGAACCCGGCCTTAAAGGGGCTGTCCGGGACTAGAAAAACATGACTGCTTTCTGCCAGAAACAACACTACACCTGTCCATGGGTTGTGTCTGCTATTGTAGCACAAGTCCATTGAAGGAAATGAATATTGTTATAAGGAAAAATCCTTTATGGAATCTAGGTGACCCTCAGAATTCTGCTGCAGATTTGCAGTTTGTACTTCCACAGGTCCTCATCAGATTAACCCTATTCAACAGGGCTTATCTGCGTGAGATGCGGAATCCATGTCAAGATGTGATGTCACTTCTTACAGAAAAAAAATATCTATTGCCATATAAACAGGATGCGGATTTCACTGGGATTTCTGAAATATATAAAAACCTGCATGAAAAACACATGTGAACATATCCTAAAGGGATTTTTATTTTTTATTTTTTGAAGTTGAAATTTTATGCAGCATTCTGGGGGAGAGTTATTAAAGGGGTTCTCCGACTTATAATATTGATGACCTATCCTCAGGATAGGTCATAAAATCAGATTGGCAGGGATCCAACACCCGGCACCCCCGCCCAGGGACGGATTAAGTGCATGATAGACCCCCCTCCATTTTAAGTTTCAGGTTTTTTTTCTGTAGGAAGAGGCTGCGGTGCTTTGTGAGCACCACAGTCTCTTTCTAGGCCACATGACGTCACATTCATCGTTCACGTGGCTGAGGTGCAGCTGAGTGATTGGGGCTGAGCTGCAGTACCAAGAGCAGTGCTATCAAATGGACAGAGCTGCAGCGCTCACTTGGACATCGCGGTCTCCTCAAACAGCTGATTGGCGAGGGTGCCAGGAGTCTGATCCCCACCATCTCATAACTTTCTGAGTACAGATGTCATAGATGTTACCTGCAGTCCTATGTAACACCCCACATAACACAGTGAATTATTGTGTTATGTGGGGTGCTACATAGGACTGCAGGGAACATGTACAACATTATCTGCACACAGAAAGTTATCACTGTTATCTGGGCTGTAACATAGGACTGCAGGTGACAAATGAAAATTTTAGTTGCCAAATTTAAACTGCATATGATTATAATAAAGACTTGGAGCAGAATATGAGACGCAAGTAACAGTTGTGAGCCAGCACTACATATAATAGAATACAGCACCACATACCTCTTACATCCAGGGACATCTCCTGTCATGTAGATCTTCTCTTTCCTCTTCTCCTCTGTTTGACCCAGACTGCCATGACCAATTCCTCCAGCCGCATCTCGTCTCTACAGAGTTTGTTACACAGACACGTTAGATTTCTCATAATTGTGGTAATTTATCAAACTGGTATAAAGTAGAACTGGCTTAGTTGCCCATAGCAATCAATCAGATTCCCTCTTTTCTTTTCCAGAGGAGCTGTCAAAAATGAAAGCTGGAAACTGTTGCTATGGGCAACTAAGCCAGTTCAACTACAACAGTTTGATAAATGACCCCAAAGATCCCTATAGTGTCTACAGCAGTTATAATGTCCCCTAGAGTGCCTCCAGTAATAATACCAACACCCTATATTGTGCTCCAGGTAATAATACCTGTATAGTGTGCCCAAAAATAATGTCCCCCAATAGCAAAGTCCCCACACTACCCCCATATAGTAGTTTGCCTTCACACTGCCCCTATATAGTAATTTCCCCCACACTGCCCCCATATAGTAATTTCCCCCACCCTGCCCTCATAGAGTAATTTCCCCCACCCTGCCCCCATATAGTAATTTCCCCCACACTGCTCCATATAGTAATTTCCCTCACACTGTCCCCATATAGTAATTCCCCTCCACACTGCCCCCATATAGTAATTTCCCCCACACTGCCCCATATAGTAATTTAGCTCACACTGCCCCATATAGTAATTCCCCCCCACACTGCCCCCATATAGTAATTTCCCCCACACTGCCCCATATAGTAATTTCTTCCAGACTGCCCCCATATAGTAATTTCTCTCACACTGCCCCATATAGTAATTTCCCCCACACTGCCCCCCTATAGTAATTTCCCTCACACTGCCCCATATAGTAATTTCCCCCACACTGCCCCCCTATAGTAATTTCCCTCACACTGTCCCCATATAGTAATTTCCTCACACTGCCCCATATAGTAATTTCTCACACTGCCCCCATATAGTAATTTCCCCACACTGCTCCATATAGTAATTTCCCCACACTGCCCCCACATAGTAATTTCCCCACACTGCCCCCATATAGTAATTTCCCCACACTGCCTCCATATAGTAATTTCCCCACACTGCTCCATATAGTAATTTCCTCCACACTGCCCCCCTATAGTAATTTCCCTCACGCTGTCCCCATATAGTAATTTCTCCCACGCTGCCCCCATATAGTAATTTCCCCCACACTGCTCCATATATTAATTTCCTCCACACTGTCCCATATAGTAATTTCCCTCACACTGCCCCATATAGTAATTTCCCCTACACTGCCCCCATATAGTCATTTCTCCCACACTGCCCCCATATTGTAATTTCCCTCACACTGACCCCATATAGTAATTTCCCTTACACTGCCCCCATATTGTAATTCTCTCACACTGCCCCCATATAGTAATTTCTCCCACACTGCCCCCATATAATAATTTCCCCCACACTGCCCCCATATAATAATTTCCTCCACACTGCCACCATATAGTAATCTCCCCCACACTGCCATCCATTAATTAATTTGCCCCCATACTGCCATCCATTAATTAATTTGCCCCCACACTGCCATCCATTAATTAATTTTCCCCACACTGCCATCCATTAATTAATTTGCCCCCATACTGCCATCCATTAATTTGCCCCCACATCTGCCATCCATTAATTTGCCCCCACACTGCCATCCATAAATTAATTTGCCCCCACACTGCCATCCATTAATTAAATTTTCCCCATACTGCCATCCATTAATTAATTTGCCCACACACTGCCATCCATTAATTAATTTGCCCCCATACTGCCATCCATTAATTTGCCCCCACAACTGCCATCCATTAATTTGCCCCCACACTGCCATCCATTAATTTGCCCCCACACTGCCATCCATTAATTCCTTTTCCCCCCATACTGCCATCCATTAATTCATTTGCCCCAACACTGCCATCCATTAATTCATTTGCCCCCATACTGCCATCCATTAATTCATTTGCCCCCACACTGCCATCCATTAATTAAATTTGCCTCCATACTGCCATCCATTAATTTGCCCCCACAACTGCCATCCATTAATTTGCCCCCACACTGCCATCCATTAATTTGCCCCCATAACTGCCATCCATTAATGAATTTGCTCCCATGGAAACATGCCCCTCTGTCCCTTAATATCTCCTCTCCCCCCCAAGTTAGCACACACCAAAAAAAAAAAAGCTAATACTTACCTGTATGCTGAATGGTGTGGCAGGCGCGCGTACATCAGAGCGCGCGCGCCACTATACAGGCGCACGATGACGTCATCGCACACGGTGGGCTTCTACCACCACATAGGCCTCAGGCCTAAAGCCTATGGCGGTGATAGGCGGCGGGGCATGGTACTATACGCTCCCGTGCCCCGCCGCAGTATGTGGGCGTTCGGGTTGGCGCTGGGCCCCCCAGCGATGCCGGGCTCGGGGCAACGGACCCAAACGCCCCAATTATAATCCGCCATTGTCCCTGCCAATCAGCTGTATGAAGGGGAAAGGGTGGCGCAGTGTGCACGTGCCATCTCCCATATCTCTTCCTGTTCACTGCTGCTATATCTGTGGCAAAGCCATGGGAGCAAATGACACACTGAAAATTTACCTTAGCCACTAAATAAATAATGACACCAACAACTTAGTGGAGGAAATGGCCGCTGTGCTTTATTAAGGGTCACATAAAATAATTTACAACAATAAATTAAATAAATATTTTAATTTAAAAACATCACCATAACCGTTACCAAAAGACCAATAATAAATTAACCATATAAAGACCAAGATTCACTCAGCATGAGCTGAGCGACACTACCCCTCTAATAAAGCACAGTGACAGGTGACGTAATAAAAAAAGTAGGGGGAGAGGGGACACTGCTCAAGTCTTCAGGCACTTCTGAGCCAGCTCCTCCGAACCTGCCAATATAAAGGGGTACAGATTCCCGCCGCCAGAGCAGCAACAAATCAGGAAGCTGGAAATCTTCCCCAGCAACGGGCAGCAACCAATCAGCTGCACTCTTGACTCGCAGAAAACCGGAATCAGCTTGAGGTAATTTTACCTGTAATAGAAAAAAGGCGGGAAAAGAGAGACAGGGAAGGGAGAGAGAACACCATACAAAACCCCTAACCTAAAACTAAATAAGGTGTCATTGCCCCCATGCCTCCCCCCAAGCTAAATGCTCTGGGGGGTTAATTCAGTCTTGATCCCTCTGCGCTGAAGTAAAATAGGCCTAATAAATTCTCTATAAATTAGGCGAATCTCTGGCAGTCCATGTGCCAGAAACTCAAATCTACGCCAGTTTCTGGCATAAATTATAGTAAATCTAGTGGGCTTTGATAGCCCCACCCTTTTTATCGCCAAGAAGTGGAAAAAAGCTCATAAAGTCTCAAATTATGGCGCAGCGGTGATGTGTGTGGGGCTCCGTTCCTTCCGCCTCAGCTGATATGTGAGACTTGTACCCACTGCAAGTAACAACTTGTGAGAATATAATCATATGATTTAATGTCTGCGCCATTTTCTTTTATGTGCTCTTTCTTATAATTGGTCTCTGCTTACTATCAATAAATAAGACTTGATGAGATGTTGGCAGCACGGTGGTTAGCACTGGAGTCCTGGGTTTGAATCTGACCAAGGACAACATCTGCATGGAGTTTGTATGTTCTCCCCGTGTTTGCGTGGGTTTCCTCCGGTTTCCTCCCTCACTCCAAAGCCATACTTATGGGGAACTTAGATTGTGAGCCCCATTAGGGACAGTGTGATACTAATGTCTGTAAAGCACTGTGGAATATAGCAGCGCTATATAAGAGAGTATAATAAATAAACAATAATGTGCATATAGATTTACAACAGCCTTAAAGGGAACCTGTCAGATTGAACATGGAGTTTGAGCTACAGGCAGCATGTTACAGAGGAGGTTGATATGTAGTTTTATGGGAAAAGATTCAGTGAAATGAAAACATGATGTAAAACATGATGAAAAAGATTCAGTAAAACTTGTATTTCATCCATTTCAATTTCTACTCATTCTGGGCTTTGAAGTCCAGGAGGCGGTCCTATCAGTGATTGACATCTCTCTCTGTATACACAGTCATAGGCTACATGCACACGACCGTTGGTGTTTTGCGGTCCGCAAATCGCGGATCTGCAAAACACGGACGCTGTTCCGCGTTCCATTCCGCATTTTGCGGAACGGAACGCGGCCCATTATAGAAATGCCTATTCTTGTCCGCAAAACGGACAAGAATAGGACATGCTATATTTTTTTTGCGGGGGCACGGAACGGAGCAACGGATGCGGACAGCACACGGAGTGCTGTCCGCATCTTTTGCGGCCCCATTGAAATGAATGGGTCCGCGGCCGAGCCGCGAAATATGCGGCTCGGACGCGGACCCGAACAACGGCCATGTGCATGAGGCCATAGAGGGAAGGTCCTATCAGTGACTGACAGCTCTCTGTATACACAGTCATAGAGGGAAGGTCCTATCAGTGACTGACAGCTCTCTCTCTGTATACACATCATAGAGGGAAGGTCCTATCAGTGACTGACAGCTCTCTCTGTATACACAGTCATAGAGGGATGGTCCTATCAGTGATTGACAGCTCTCTCTGTATACACAGTCATAGAGGGAAGGTCCTATCAGTGATTGACAGCTCTCTCTGTATACACAGTCATAGAGGGAAGGTCCTATCAGTGATTGACAGCTCTCTCTGTAAACACATCATAGAGGGAAGGTCCTATCAGTGACTGACAGCTCTCTCTCTCTGTATACACATCATAGAGGGAAGGTCCTATCAGTGATTGACAGCTCTCTCTGTATACACATCATAGAGGGAAGGTCCTATCAGTGATTGACAGCTCTCTCTGTATACACAGTCATAGAGGGAAGGTCCTATCAGTAAATGACAGCTCTCTTTATACACAGTCATAGAGGGATGGTCCTATCAGTGATTGACAGCTCTCTCTGTATACACAGTCATAGAGGAAAGGTCCTATCAGTGATTGACAGCTCTCTCTGTATACACAGTCATAGAGGGAAGGTCCTATCAGTGATTGACAGCTCTCTCTGTATACACAGTCATAGAGGGAAGGTCCTATCAGTGATTGACAGCTCTCTCTGTATACACAGTCATAGAGGGAAGGTCCTATCAGTGATTGGCAGCTCTCTCTGTATACACAGTCATAGAGGGAAGGTCCTATCAGTGATTGACAGCTCTCTCTGTATACACAGTCATAGAGGGAAGGTCCTATCAGTGATTGACAGCTCTCTCTGTATACACAGTCATAGAGGGAAGGTCCTATCAGTGACTGACAGCTCTCTCTGTATACACAGTCATAGAGGGAAGGTCCTATCAGTGATTGACAGCTCTCTCTGTATACACAGTCATAGAGGGAAGGTCCTATCAGTGATTGACAGCTCTCTCTGTATACACAGTCATAGAGGGAAGGTCCTATCAGTGATTGACAGCTCTCTCTGTATACACAGTCATAGAGGGAAGGTCCTATCAGTGATTGACAGCTCTCTCTGTATACACAGTCATAGAGGGAAGGTCCTATCAGTGATTGACAGCTCTCTCTGTATACACAGTCATAGAGGGAAGGTCCTATCAGTGATTGACAGCTCTCTCTGTATACACAGTCATAGAGGAAGGTCCTATCAGTGATTGACAGCTCTCTCTGTATACACAGTCATAGAGGGAAGGTCCTATCAGTAAATGACAGCTCTCTCTGTATACACAGTCATAGAGGGAAGGTCCTATCAGTGACTGACAGCTCTCTCTGTATACACAGTCATAGAGGGAAGGTCCTATCAGTGACTGACAGCTCTCTCTGTATACACAGTCATAGAGGGAAGGTCCTATCAGTGATTGACAGCTCTCTCTGTATACACAGTCATAGAGGGAAGGTCCTGTCAGTAAATGACAGCTCTCTCTGTATACACAGTCATAGAGTGAAGGTCCTATCAGTGACTGACAGCTCTCTCTGTATACACAGTCATAGAGGAAAGGTCCTATCAGTGACTGACAGCTCTCTCTGTATACACAGTCATAGAGGGAAGGTCCTATCAGTGACTGATAGCTCTCTCTGTATACACAGTCATAGAGGGAAGGTCCTATCAGTGACTGACAGCTATCTCTGTATACACAGTCATAGAGGGAAGGTCCTATCAGTGACTGACAGCTCTCTCTGTATACACAGTCATAGAGGGAAGGTCCTATCAGTGATTGACAGCTCTCTCTGTATACACAGTCATAGAGGGAAGGTCCTATCAGTAAATGACAGCTCTCTCTGTATACACAGTCATAGAGTGAAGGTCCTATCAGTGACTGACAGCTCTCTCTGTATACACAGTCATAGAGGAAAGGTCCTATCAGTGACTGACAGCTCTCTCTGTATACACAGTCATAGAGGAAGGTCCTATCAGTGACTGACAGCTCTCTGTATACACAGTCATAGAGGGAAGGTCCTATCAGTGACTGACAGCTCTCTCTGTATACACAGTCATAGAGGGAAGGTCCTATCAGTGACTGACAGCTCTCTCTGTATACACAGTCATAGAGGGAAGGTCCTATCAGTGACTGACAGCTCTCTCTGTATACACAGTCATAGAGGGAAGGTCCTATCAGTGACTGACAGCTCTCTGTATACACAGTCATAGAGGGAAGGTCCTATCAGTGACTGACAGCTCTCTCTGTATACACAGTCATAGAGGGAAGGTCCTATCAGTGATTGACAGCTCTCTCTGTATACACAGTCATAGAGGGAAGGTCCTATCAGTGACTGACAGCTCTCTCTGTATACACAGTCATAGAGGGAAGGTCCTATCAGTGATTGACAGCTCTCTCTGTATACACAGTCATAGAGGGAAGGTCCTATCAGTGATTGACAGCCTCTCTGTATACACAGTCATAGAGGGAAGGTCCTATCAGTGATTGACAGCTCTCTCTGTATACACAGTCATAGAGGGAAGGTCCTATCAGTGATTGACAGCTCTCTCTGTATACACAGTCATAGAGGAAAGGTCCTATCAGTGACTGACAGCTCTCTCTGTATACACAGTCATAGAGGGAAGGTCCTATCAGTGACTGACAGCTCTCTGTATACACAGTCATAGAGGGAAGGTCCTATCAGTGATTGACAGCTCTCTCTGTATACACAGTCATAGAGGGAAGGTCCAATCAGTGATTGACAGCTCTCTCTGTATACACAGTCATAGAGGGAAGGTCCTATCAGTAAATGACAGCTCTCTCTGTATACACAGTCATAGAGGGAAGGTCCTATCAGTGATTGACAGCTCTCTCTGTATACACAGTCATAGAGGGAAGGTCCTAGCAGTGACTGACAGCTCTCTGTATACACAGTCATAGAGGGAAGGTCCTATCAGTGATTGACAGCTCTCTCTGTATACACAGTCATATAGGAAAGGCTGTCAGTCACTGATAGGACCAACTCCTGGACTTCAAAGCTGCAGATTATTTTCATTTTTATGGTGACAGGTTCCTTTTAAAGGGGTTTTCTGAGTGTTCAGTATAGGTAATCAGCATCTGATCGGTTGGGGTCTGACACCCATCAGCACCGCCAATCAGCGGTTTGTGGAGGCCACAGCGTTCTAGTGAGCGCTGCAGCTTTCTGGTAAACCAGGTACTAACGATCTGTCCTGAGGATAGGTCATCAGAATTAAACACTTGGAAAACCCCTTTAAATGATCATGATCAGCTCTCTCTGTATACACAGTCATAGAGGGAAGGTCCTATCAGTGATTGACAGCTCTCTCTGTATACACAGTCATAGAGGGAAGGTCCTATCAGTGACTGACAGCTCTCTCTGTATACACAGTCATAGAGGGAAGGTCCTATCAGTGACTGACAGCTCTCTCTGTATACACAGTCATAGAGGGAAGGTCCTATCAGTGATTGACAGCTCTCTCTGTATACACAGTCATAGAGGGAAGGTCCTATCAGTAAATGACAGCTCTCTCTGTATACACAGTCATAGAGTGAAGGTCCTATCAGTGACTGACAGCTCTCTCTGTATACACAGTCATAGAGGGAAGGTCCAATCAGTGATTGACAGCTCTCTCTGTATACACAGTCATAGAGGGAAGGTCCTATCAGTAAATGACAGCTCTCTCTGTATACACAGTCATAGAGGGAAGGTCCTATCAGTGATTGACAGCTCTCTCTGTATACACCATCATAGAGGGAAGGTCCTATCAGTGATTGACAGCTCTCTCTGTATACACAGTCATAGAGGAAAGGTCCTATCAGTGACTGACAGCTCTCTCTGTATACACAGTCATAGAGGGAAGGTCCTATCAGTAACTTACAGCTCTCTGTATACACAGTCATAGAGGGAAGGTCCTATCAGTGATTGACAGCTCTCTCTGTATACACAGTCATAGAGGGAAGGTCCTATCAGTGATTGACAGCTCTCTCTGTATACACAGTCATAGAGGGAAGGTCCAATCAGTGATTGACAGCTCTCTCTGTATACACAGTCATAGAGGGAAGGTCCTATCAGTAATTGACAGCTCTCTCTGTATACACAGTCATAGAGGGAAGGTCCTATCAGTGATTGACAGCTCTCTCTGTATACACCATCATAGAGGGAAGGTCCTAGCAGTGACTGACAGCTTCTCTGTATACACAGTCATAGAGGGAAGGTCCTAGCAGTGACTGACAGCTCTCCTGTATACACAGTCATAGAGGGAAGGTCCTATCAGTGACTGACAGCTCTCTCTGTATACACAGTCATAGAGGAAAGGTCCTATCAGTGACTGACAGCTCTCTCTGTATACACAGTCATAGAGGAAAGGCTGTCAGTCACTGATAGGACCAACTCCTGGACTTCAAAGCTGCAGATTATTTTCATTTTTATGGTGACAGGTTCCTTTTAAAGGGGTTTTCTGAGTGTTCAGTATAGGTAATCAGCATCTGATCGGTTGGGGTCTGACACCCATCAGCACCGCCAATCAGCGGTTTGTGGAGGCCACAGCGTTCTAGTGAGCGCTGCAGCTTTCTGGTAAACCAGGTACTAACGATCTGTCCTGAGGATAGGTCATCAGAATTAAACACTTGGAAAACCCCTTTAAATGATCATGTACCTCACATGAACACCTTACATGTCCTGTATCATGAATATGTAACACAGGAAAGGCTTCTGCTTTGTGGCATTGATACTTTCAGCAGAGATTCAGCATTTTCCTGGCCTGTTGCTCATATACAGTATATATCTGCCTTTTTTGTCTGCACCTTAGTAAAAAATAGCGCTACTGCTGTCCTTACCATAGAAATATCTAAATGTGCAGCTCCCATATTTCCCTTCATATATGCAATCCTGTTAATGTTCAGTCACCTACTGCAGTGCCTGTCTTTTATAACCAAACACCAGGCATGTGATAAATATGATAAATGCAGGTGTATAGTATAAAATACAATGCAGCAGCCAATAACATCAGCATATCAGATCAGTGTATTTTCTGCACAAGCTTCTGCACCCTGCGCAGGATGGGAGTTCCTAGAGCTCAGGGACCTGAAAGCAAGCATACAGAATTATAGTACATGGGAGGGAGAAGGGGCGTGCTGAGGATCTGAGGTCCGCTCTCCAGCTTCTTCATGCAAGTCTAGCTGCTGGGATACGGTATAATCTTCAATACCCAGCAAGGGAAAGATCAGACCTGACCACAAGGAAGTCTTCTCCCATTCTCTTTCCAGGTTTTTGTGAGGTTTCTGAGGCGCTTGTACAGGACTAGACCCTCTAAGAAGAATGCCAGAGGAATTGTGTTATTTGGACATGACATTCAAGAAAACATTTATTTCAGTTACTTTATTCAGAAATTCTACCATGAACTGGGGTGCAGACCTCAGTTGATCCTTGACTGAAGCCTACATAGATGTCCTCAGTACCCTTTTCTTTGGGCCATGGAAGATCAACCTGT
Organism: Bufotes viridis; assembly: GCA_033119425.1. Taxonomy (NCBI): domain Eukaryota; kingdom Metazoa; phylum Chordata; class Amphibia; order Anura; family Bufonidae; genus Bufotes; species Bufotes viridis. The sequence continues at coordinate 142,928,054 of CM065592.1, read as the reverse complement.
TGAAGGTACTGTTGTCTATACTCTACCTGCTTCTTCAAGATTGCACTTGTACTTTGATGTGGTCCTTTGCTACTGCCATACCTGAATTTCTTTAAAGGTCAGCACAATTCTCCAGTGGAAATGAAGAAGTGTCATATGCTTGTTCTGAAGCTTCATGGTGAGAACGTCCCACAACTTTATTTATGGCCAGGTGAGAACCATGCCCAGTGAAAGCTTTTCAGACAATATAACCAAGGATTACTACAATAATTCCACCTGGCCAGAAGACCCCTTGTATCTTTTCCCAGTCCCAGTCCTTACAGGAATAACTGTGGTTTGTGTTCTTCTGTTTATTATTGGGATATTAGGTAATATCATGACCATGCTAGTAGTGTCCAAGTACAAGGATATGAAAACTACAACGAACCTCTATCTCTCGAGCATGGCATTCTCAGACCTCCTAATCTTTCTCTGTATGCCACTTGACTTGTACAAGCTCTGGCAATATAGACCCTGGAATTTTGGAAGCCTCCTCTGCAAGCTGTTTCAGTTCATCAGTGAAAGTTGCACTTACTCCACAATTCTAAACATCACAGCTCTAAGTGTGGAGAGATATTTTGCCATCTGTTTTCCTTTGAAGGCTAAGGTGGTCATCACCAAGGGCAGAGTGAAATTTGTCATCTTTGTTCTTTGGACAGTATCTTTTGTTAGTGCAGGACCTATTTTTGTCTTGGTCGGTGTTGAACATGAAAATGGGACTAACCCTCTAGAAACAAATGAATGTAAAGCTACCGAGTATGCAGTTAAGTCTGGGCTCCTCACTATCATGGTGTGGACATCAAGTGTTTTTTTCTTCTTGCCTGTCTTCTGCCTCACTGTCCTGTACAGCCTTATTGGAAGGAAACTGTGGAGAAGGAAGACTGAATCTTTAGGACCAAGTATCTCTCACAGGGACAAGAATAACAAACAGACTGTCAAAATGCTTGGTAGGAAAGTCATTCTTGATATTCATGTATTCTGCTTTCTCTCATTCTCTTATATTCTAATTACAACTGTATTTGTTCCTCTAAGAGAAGCCCTGTGCTCATCTGAACCCTACACAGGCACATAATAAAGCCTTGCACAGTCATGCACTGTAGGAATAAATACAGTATTTATATTCTATTTATGTGTTTTTGAGTATTTTATGACTTTTTGGTTGTATTCATATACTTTGCAATATGAAATTATATATAATTATCCATGAAGTTATCTTTATCTCGCCTCTTGAAGCTTATTAGCAATTTCATGGCCAGTGACTCATAATAGCTCTCTTTATGCTATCTATCTATTTTAAAGTCTAGTATTTATGGTATTTAGCACTGTGTCTAGTTACTTATGTACCTATAATGTTCAAATCCGTTTTTGGCAGTCTTTTATATTGTGTTTTAGTTCAAATACCTTTTTATGCTTTTTTTATCTTCAATTTTGGTGGTATTTTTTATGCATCCTTAGTCCAATTGTTTTTGCAAGTTTTATTGAAAAGCCTATAGATAAAAGATACCTAAAAAGCTCTCCATATTTAGAAGATGCTGAGTTTTGCAAGAAATATCACTGTCCCCAAAGTGCAACTAAAAAGTAACAAACCAAAACACCCTGTAGGTAGATCTCTCATTATTTTGCTATAGATTTTTATCTGACCACTATGTTTTAGAGCCTTACAGTAGGTTCACACAGTTTTTTTTAAGGAGTTTTTGAGGCAGATTGTCCTGCAGGTTTTTCATCCAAAATCAGAAGTGGATTCAAAAGGAATTGGAAATATAAAGGAAGGACTTAGACCTCTCCTTTCTGTGGGATACACTTGTGGCTTTGGTTGGCAAACCTGTCTCAAAACCTCCTCCAAAAAACTCAGTGTGAACCTACCCTAAGGCTATAAAACATAGTGGTAAAAGTCTATAGCAAAATAAATTGAGGTCTACCTACAGGGTGTTTTGGTTTGTGGCCAGTTTGACACTGCAAAATGTTATGTGTCAATCTGGCCAAAAGTAGCCATCTGGTTCATTTTGTTGACAAACTGACTATAAGAGCACACTGATAAAGTGCTAGAGTTAATAAAACAGAAAATATTTTCTCTTTCTTTTTTTTCCAATTTTCTTTTTATTATAGTTTAACAATTATTAGATGTTAAACAATACAAGGCATTATATTGAGAAGGCAATATAGTACAGTCAACGTTGTTTGAATGGGTAGCGCATAGCGAACAGTCAGTCCATTAGCATTAGCAGTCTATAAGTATAATATTGTAAACCCTGACTGGATGATGGATTCCAAAGGACGTTGACTTGTGTAATCTGGGACGGGTCTTGTTTGCTCTTGTCTTGTATTGGTAGACGTCAGAAGAGCAACTTTAATAACTGAATGAACTGCCTTGTATGCATAAGAAAACAAGTAAAAGAACTTGTACAATAACAAATGATAAACATGTGCTATATTAGCGTGTTGCAGGAGATGCAGGAGCCTGACGGAATTCTCTCTGCCTTCTCTACCTTTTACAAAGCCAGCTTGTTCAGGGGAGACTAAATTCGGTAACAAGGGGCTTAAACGCTGCGCTACCAGACAGACATATATTTTTAAGTCATTATTCAAAAGGGATATCGGTCTGTAATTACTGCATAGTTCTGGATCTTTCCCTGCTTTGTGTATGAGGGAGATGTGTGCTTCAAGTGCTTGTCTCGGCAATGCAGAGCCCTGTAGTACAGTGTAACAGAAGGGCAGGAGGAGGGGTTGGAGAGTTTCTCATAGGGATTTGTAGTATGAGACAGGTAGACCATCACGGCCAGGGCTCTTGCCCGTAGGGCTCTTTAAAAGGATGGACTGGACTTTCAGTAGCGTAAACAGTTTGCAGATCTCTCTTTGCTGATCCACCGACAATGTCGGGAGACGAAGGAAAGAGAGGAAGTCTTTGATATCTTCTTGTCTCTTTGTTGTTTGATCGTTAGTGTCTTGTGCTCGTCGTTGATATAGGGATGTATAATAATGACAAAATGCGTCGGATATACCTTTAGCATCCGTGACACATGGGCCTAACTGGTGTTTTGTCAAGAGTATGTACGTGCGTGTTTTGCGTTTCTTAATAAGGGACATCATTAATTTGGATATTTTGTCGCCCTGACATGTAAAGTTTAGCTGATTGTACGTTTAGTATGTCTCTCAATTGTTGTCATTTGGACACTAGTGTTCGGAGGGTATCTCTAGAGTTAGTTGATTTGTGTGTGAGTTCTAATTGTTGTATCTCACTATATAGCTTCTCTACCACTTCTTGTCTAGATTTATTGAGGTGTGAAGCTATTGAAATAAATTTGCCTCGAATGACTGCTTTATGGGCTTCCAAAATTGCTGTAAAGGGTAGTGTGTCATCCATGTTCCAATGAAAGTAATCTGTCAGGGCGTTTTCTATGCGGCTTTTATATTGTTGGTTGGAGAGGATGGATTCATTCAATCTCCAAGTCATCGAGGATTTTGCAATGTTGCCCAGTGAAGTACGTAACAGTAGAATTGAGTGGTCTGAATGCACCCTGGGTATTATATTTATTTCTCTCATAGCTAGGAGCGATGGGAGGGGGAGGAATAAGTAGTCCATACATCCTGTTGCATGGGTGAAAAGTGAGTGTAATCCCTTTCTGTTGGATGGATATGTCTCCAAGTATTTACTAATTGGGCGGAGTGTTATGTTTTTTGTAATCTGTTAAGCGCCTTTTTGGACAGCATTGGGCGTCCTGTGGACCTGTCCATATGTGGGTGCAAAGCTGTATTTAGGTCTCCTCCCAAAAGGAAAATTCCTTCAATAAATGGTTTGCATTCTCTCATGGTACGTGCAAACCAGGTGTCTTGATTCTTGTTCGGAGCATATAGGTTTCCTATAGTTACTTATGTGTTGGCTATTTTACCTTTAAGATAAATATAACGACCCTGGTCGTCAGCGAGAGTTCCTTGGTGTTGGAAGGGCACATGTTTATTAAAAGCTAGGGTCACTCCCTTAGACTACCTAGATGTTGAGTATGAATGATGCCACTGATTGTAGGAGGATTTTTGGAAGGTGGGGTACTTGGATTGGATTAAGTGTGTTTCTTGTAATAGCAAAATGTATGCTTTTAGCTTTTTAAGATGTGCAAAGATCTGAGATCTTTTGACAGGCGAGTTAAAGTCTCTTACATTGTATGAGACGAAGGTCATGGTCTGTATGTCAGTGGCCATCTGTGGATGTAGTGATCAATGGTTTGTGCTGTGGATATGGTCTCGAGGCGAGAAGATTCATGTGGCAGGAAGGGTAAAGGTTGGTAAGTCAAATGTTGAGGTGGGGTATGTACCGCTTTTGGAATGGTTGGTACTGGTTTTATGTATATAGTGCCTAAAAACATAAAGTTGAACATCTTGTAGTGTTTGTCACATAATAGAAGGGGTACTGGCAGTCACACCCTTAGAATTGAGTAACATTAACTAGTGAGAACCTGCAAAAGAAGTTTAAGTATAAGGCCTATTGCACACGACCGTATGGCTTTTTCAGTATTTTGCGGTCTTCAAAAAACGGATCCACAAAAAGTACGGATGACGTCTGTGTGCATCCTGTTTTTTGCAAGACGGAACAGCTGGCCCCTGATAGAATAGTACTATCCCATTATTGTCCCATTATGCGGACAATAATAGGACATGTTCTATCTTTGAATGGAAAGGAAATACGGAAACGGAAGGCATACGGAGTAACTTCGGTTTTTTTTGCAAACCCATTGAAATGAATGGTTCCGTATACGGAATGCAAAAAACGGAGCGTAAACGGGGAAAAACGTTCGTGTGTATGAGGCCTTATACTCAGCATATTAGTAGAAGTCTTTCAGGAGATGTGTCTCTGCAGCTCACGCGGGGTCCAGACGTCTTTGTGAAGTCGACGCTCTTTGGGACCTCTTCTTGTTTCTTTGATTCTTGGGCCTTTCGACTGTTTCCCATGGTAACAGCACGGGTAGAGTTGGTATGTCAATAGTGGAATGTGCCATTTCTAGTACTGGTGGCCAGTCCAGTGGGATGTCTAGCTCTGTCGCCACTGCTACCACTTCTTCTGACGTGCGAGCTGTATAGCGTTTTCCATTGGCGGAGATGGAGATGCCAAACGGTAACAGCCAGCGAAATATGAATTGTCTCTGGTGTAGTAAATCTGTGAGTGGCTTCAGTAATCTTCTTTTTGCCAGTGTAGATGGTGCCAGGTCCTGGAATATGGTTATTTGGCTGTTATTATAGGACAGGGAGTCTGAAGATCTTGCATTCTGAAGGATTTTTTCTTTTATGTTAAAGTCTAGTAGTTTGCAGACGATCTCTGTATATAGTGCCTAAAAACATAAAGTTGAACATCTTGTTTGAACATAGTGTTTGTAACATAATAGAAGGGGTACTGTCAGTCATACCCTTAGAATTGAGTAACATTAACTAGTTTTGGGTTTTGGTCTCAAAGCTCTGTGTGCTCTTTCAATGATTAGTGCAGGGCTCGATAAATCCTGGGTATTTGTCAGCCCATTCTCTCAGGTGCCCGGGCGCAGGGCCGGCGCGTCCTACACGCGGACTAGGAGCGCCGGCCCCCTTCATGCTGCAGCCGCCCGAGCGCTCTATATAGAGGCTGCAGCACTGCCCGGGCTTGCGCGTCCATAAGGGCGCACCTCCCGGGCACAGCATGAAGAGAGGGACTGACAGGAGGGAAACGCTCAGCGCTCCCTCCTGTCAGTTCCTCATTGTAGCGTGGCCGAGCCCTATATGGTCCGCGGGTACAGGGAGCATCTGTCTCCTGTACCCGGCCAGACTGACAAGAGGTGCGCACACAGTGTGTACTTCCTGTCAGTCCGCCCGGGTACAGGAAACTAAAGCTCCTGTACCCGTGGGACTATACAGAGCTCGGCCACGCTACACTAGAGGCAGGGGAGGGAGGGGGGGAGAAAGAGACTGACAAGGGGGGAAAGATAATGACAAGGGGGGAAAAATAATGACAAGAAGAGGAAAGTGAATGACAAGAAAAGGAAAGTGAATGACAAGAGGGGGAAAGTGAATGACAAGAGGAGGAAAGTGAATGACAAGAGGGGGAAAGAGAATGACAAGAGGGGGGAAAGAGAATGACAAGAGGGGGAAAGAGAATGACAAGAGGGGGAAAGTGAATGACAAGAGGGGGAAAGTGCATGACAAGAGGGGGAAAAAGATTGACAAGACAAGAGGGGGAAAGAGATTGACAAGGGGGGAAAGAGAACGACAAGAGGGGGAAAGAAAACGACAAGAGGGGGAAAGAGATTGACAAGACAAGAGGGGGAAAGAGAATGACAAGGGGGGGGGAGAGAATGACAAGGGGGGGGAGAATGACAAGGGGGGAAAGTGAATGACAAGAGGGGGAAAGAGCTGGGTGCTGTAGTGATGCGGGGACTGCAGAGGCTGAACGCCAGCTGGGGGTTGTAGTGCTCAGTAAAATGTCATGGTGCCCGCTGTGTTTGTGCCCTCCGGACCCCTCTGCCCTCTCCTCCGGACCCCTCTGCCCTCCCCTCCGGACCCCTCTGCCCTCCCCTCCGGACCCCTCTGCCCTCCCTTCCGGACCCTGTAATCCTTGTAAGGGTTTCCACATGTCATGGCGGCCGCAAGTGGCGATCACTTAGACGCTGGCAGCATCTGACGTGTCATATAACCTATTGAAGAGGGGAAGCATTATGGGGGGCTCTATATACTCGCACATTATGGGGGGCACTATGGAGAACAGGGGAAGGAACACTATGGGGGCATCTACTGGGGGCTCTATGTACTGGCATGCATTATTGGGGGGCTCTATGGAGAAGTGGGGGGGAGCACTATGGGGGCATCTATTGGGGGCTTTATGACGCGGCTCCGCCTGGCTCCTAACTTTTTTAGCTGGCTCCTAGATTCCAAGGAAATTTGTCAAGCCCTGGATTAGTGACTGTTTTTCAGAGTCTTTAAGTAGTCCTGAGAATATGTCTGTTAGGGTAGTTATAACATCTGTGGCTTCGATTGATTCTGGTACTCCTCTCACTCTCAAGTTATTGCATCTGCTGCGGTTTTCTAAATCTTCCATAGCGGCATATAACTTGTTGATGTGCGCCTCTTGTATTTGGAGATTTGAGGCGACTGCCGCTGAGTGGCTTATGACAGATGTCTGAGTTTGTTCAAGCGTATCGATCCTATGTCCCAGATGTTGGAAGTCTTGCTTGATCCCAGATATGTCTTTTGCAATGGGGCTACGGAGGAGGTTAGGAGGTGGGTAAGAAATGCTCTGGAGATTGGTTTGTTATTTTCAGAATATTCACTGCCATCTTCACTTGCATGCTCTGAGTCTGATGCGTGGGCATCTTTTGGCGATATTGTTTTGGGTGTCGCCATAGTGTTTTGTTTAGTCAGAAATGTATCCATTTCAGAGTTGATAGATGCTGTAGTTATCTTTTGTTTTATTCCAGGCGTTTTATGGCCAATTTTCACCATATTGCTCTCCTGTAGGTTAGAAGTGTGACTGGGGTCTCCCTTTGTACTGATGGGAGGGTCACATTATATTTTAACCCCTAGGGTTCAAGAGGAAAGGGCTTTTAATCAGTTTCTTCTCTGTATGCAGTAGGGGTCAGATAGTAGAGGAGGTTATTTGATGGCATGCAGATCCTGTATAGAATCCAGATAGAAAAATTGAAGCAGTGCTTCTAATTGGTGGACATGTTGCAAAAGTCTTTATTAGACCTGATGTAATGATGAGTGCAGGTGTGTGTCCTCAGTTGAGTTGCAGCCAGAATCTATATGGCTATTGGGCCCGAGGAGTGGCGTAGTTTACAGCTTTGTGGTCTAGCTGGGGGTCTCTCCCTCTTCTCTTAGTGTGTGGGAGACAAAGAGGTGTCGTTCCAGGGGATCCCTCTAATGCTCAGGGGCTTCGGGCCTTATGCCTCTTCACTAGCGTGACGGTCTGGGGTATAATGTGCTCCTTACCTTAGCACTCTGTTTAATGAGTGCTGCTATAGTGGTGGGGGGTGAATATGGTGGCTGCTTGTAGGCTGCAGTACCCTGTGTGCCTGAATTCCCCCTTTCCAGACTGAGCTGACCTGCTTCTGCGCCGGAAGCTGTGGGATCCTGTGTGACCGTCTGGGCCCTCTCTCCACTCCTCCCCCTGCGATCTGCTTCAAGAATCCCGGCTGCAGCTCTGTCCCCCAACGGAACCGCCCAATCCAGACCGGTTCTGGTCTATGCGGCTGTGCTCTCGAAGCGAGTGAGCCCGGGCTCCGATGGGCACGCGGGACGCTGACGACACTTGAGGTCGGGGCTTAGGCCGGGTTGTAGGCCCCGGGGTTTTTCAATATATTAAAGGGGTTTGAAGCCCTGGATGGCAATAGATTAGGGATTTTATCAGAGGAGCAGAGTTTCCTGCATCCGTTCACTAACGTGCCAGGCCAGATCTCCCCCCGAAAATCTTTTCTCTTGAAGAAAAATGTTTAGCTGAGGTTTCCATGGTAAGTAGTAACTGGGCTGCCCGCCATTCAGTGAGCTTTCATCTTATTAGCAGTCTGTGGCTCCTCAAAGTAAATCATTTTTTGCTTAGGACATTGGTTGCCCCTGCATCAAAGGAATAATAAAACTAATTATACTTTACATACACATTTGTGTTTGCACATGTAGTGTAAGACACGTAGGCTCCTATGGGACAAATAGCTAAACTGTGTTAGAGCCATGTAAACTTAGTTTGTGTTTACGGGAATGGCAGTAAGCCAGTGTAACAAGTGATGCTAATGAGAATATACACTTCATAGCTACTATAAACAGAGCAAGCACAGGAAAGCACTACATGGAGGTCATGCATTGTAGTCACTTATTTATTGCATACTCCTGCCCCATAGCTTGTAGGCTCAGATGAACTATCGCTTAATGATAATTACCTGCTCTTATTTAAGAAAATGAATTGTCTTCTGATGTTTTATTAATTTATATGCAGTTTAGAGTTATTTACTTTTTAAAACACAAACATTATATGGGTATAATTGTAGTACTAGTAAAGTGATTTTCCAGGTTCCTGATACTGATGACTTATCTTCAGGATAGGTCATTAATATCCGATGAGTGGGGGTCCAACACCTTGCACCCCCCACAATCAACTATTCCCTGTAGTCTACAGTGCTGGAACTAGCACTTTGAATGGAAAAGGAAGCACAGCTCCATTCAGAGTGTAGTGGCCGTGCTGGGTTACTGCAGCTCATTTCCTATTGAAGTAAATGGGAGCTTAGCTGCAGTAACCCAACACGGCCACTACACTCTGAACGGAGCTGTTCTTCCTCTTCCATTCAAAGTGCTAGTTCCAGCATCGTAGACTGCAGGGAACATATGATCAACATGTGTGCGGAGTGTCAGATCCAAACAAATTGGATATTAATTACCTATCCTGAGGATAGGTCATCAGTATCAGGACAATGTTAAACTCATTTAATCTAAGTCTTCCTCATTCATTATTATAATGCCAGAACCAGAGTAGAGACTGACACTGGAAGTGTAATAGAGAGGGAGTGCTTTGCACAACAATGTAGAATGTAGATTTATATCTGACTGGGACTTTGGACACTGCAATAGTGGCCATTAGAGGTAGTAATCCTAACATTAGAGATTTAGGGGTACATACACACGAAAAAAGGACAGTTAAAAATGGATAAACTGTCAGTTTTTCATGGCCATTTTGCATCAATTTGTGCTTCCATTTTTCCACCCGTTTCTTATGTCTGTTTTCTGTCCATTTTCAATATCCATTAAAAATATACGTTAAAATGGATGATTTTTTGGGCTTTTTTAAAGCCCAACACAGTGCCTCTAGTATAAATAATGCCCCCCACAGTGCCCCCAGCAAATATAATGGCCCCCATACAATGCCTCCAGTCTAAATAATGGCCCTGTACAGTGCATCCAGTTTAAATAATGCCCCCATACAGTGCCCCCAAGTCCATAAACTGGCAACCCTGTCACCCAGTAACCCCTGTTAGTGCCAACAAATTGAAAAAAACTCCCCAAAACTTCACCACAGACACGTAGCAAACACTTGCTCCGGATTGGAGGAAGCAGGTCCTGACGTCACATGACTACAATGCTGGGAGCATCATGTATTGCTGCCTCCTGTGATGAGGGAGTGCTCCCGGTGTGTCTGTGGTGAGGTATTTTTTTTACGTAGTGCACCCGTTTTCAGTGGCAGTTAGATGGGTGGACTTCAGTTTAAAAAGCCGTTAAAAACAGGCCCATTGATTTCAAAACACCCACAACTAGGGCATGTCCTATTTTTTGATGGCCGCTATTAACTGGCAGTTAAAAAAATGTGAATAGCCCAATAGACTGCGATGGTTCAGAAAAGTGCTGTGTGATGGCTGTTAAAAATATGGCCACCACACATCCGTTTTCCACTGTCATGTGAATGCACCCTTAGAAATGAATATACCAATTATGGGTATTTGCATTTTGCAATCCGATACATATTGTCCTTGAAGATCTGCAGAAATGAGAAGCTTACACTTGAATTTATAGCATGGGTGTGCCACAGATGTGTTCTGGGTAGATGACCCCATTCTAATTCAATGGGATTGGTCTTCATTGGTTCTGTGTAAAACAAGTGCTGTGCTACTAATTTCTGCTGCAGATTTTTGTACGGGGAAGCCCCATTTGCAGGCATGGGATGCATAACTTCATCAGATTTCACAGGGATTATTTCATGCTGAAGTCCATGTTAAACCCAATACATGTGAACAAGGCCTAACAGAAATGTTCTTAAATAACAACGTGAAGGTAGAGTGGCAGCCACAAACTGATTGTCGGAGGCTTTGTCTCACCCCCAGTCAGTCACTAGAGCAGCGGACGTGTCACTCTGTGACTGGTGACTGACTGAGGGTGAAAGAAGCACTCCGAACGACCCCCCCCCCCCCCTTTGCCGGCACCGTAAGGCCTTATTCACACATCCGCAATGTAGTCCGCATGTATTCCGCAATTTTGCGGAATACATGCGGACCCATTGACTGTGAATGGGGCCGGAAAGATGCGGAGAGCACACACTGTGCTCTCCGCATCCGATTTTGCGGAGCGCGCCGCCGATTTTCCGGTCCGCGGCTCCGCAAAAAAAGTAGAGCATGTCCTATTCTTGTCCGCATTTGCGGACAAGAAGAGGCATTTTCTATGGAGTCCGGGCAATGTGCGGTCCGCAAAAATGCGGAATGCACATTGCCGGTGTGTCCGTGTTTTGCGGATCCGCGGCTCCGTGGATCCGCAAAACACAACGGATGTGTGAATAGGGCCTTACATGGATGTGGCTTAGCAGAGTTAGGGCGTGGCTTGTTTGGGTGAAACAAGTGGCCACCCTACTGGTCAGCAGCACATCTCTATGTGTAAAGAAAGGATGTTCTGCTGACAGAATGCAAATCGAATTTGGACAAATGATCGTTCTAGCGATTGCTCGTCCACCATTTGCCAAACGATTTATTGTATCATCGGTTGTTTAGGGCTGGGTCATCCTATGCAAGCGGCCATAATCGCACACTGCACTGTAAATGACCACAGCGGCCAGATGTTGAACTGTGGTGAATAGGATTTTATGAATTGACAGGGTTTTCAGGACATGCTGCCCATTGAACACTGTTGAATGCCGTTCAAGAGCACTACAACAAATGAAAGCTGCGTGCTGATTGTTTGCTGGGGGCAACAGAGTTTCTCTTTAAGACAGCTTCATAAATCTCTGTTCCAAGAAAATGTTAGTAAATGGTTTTATAAAACAACAGTCAGGATCTGAACAAAATTTTGATAAAAATAGCATTTATTTATTGCATGGTTGCAGCATAAAATCCTTGTGTGAATACACCCTAGAAGTCCTACATATATCGGAGTAGAGTTATTTAAAGGGGCTCTAAACTTGTACAAGTTAGGCCTCATGCATACAAGTGTATGTGAGATCTATATCACACAGATTCAGAAATCGGAATATTGCACTAATGCATTTCAGTAAATCCATGTACATTACCATATCAATTACAGTGGAAAATATATGCAGAGTCAGCATTAAAATCACAGTAATTTCCATCACATGTCCTATATTGGCCTGAGCATTGAATACAGTGTTTAGATTAGTGATATTGAACATCATTTATGACAAAATGGCCTGAAATTCTGTTGCACGTAATTTGCGCTTGCTCAGGTTGTTGAGTCAAAAGAGAAAATTATTAATATGTATGTATACCGATGATGAATCTTTTTGTTGTGGTTGACATGGCTACAGCCATGGACATGTAAACCAGTACATGTAACTATCACAGCATTTCCGGGACTTTGATATTGATATCCTCAACATAAGTCATCAATATCAGATTGAGTACGACACTCGTTACCCCCGCCAATCAACAGGAAACTATACAGTGGAAGGAAGTCTCCGTCCACTGTATAGGTTCCAGTGCCAGCGCACTGAAGCTTGACTCCCATTCACATGAAGGCTGGGAACACACCTAAGCCTTTCTGAATCGCGCGTATGACGCGAGTTTTATGCGCGTTTTTGGATGCGCGTTTGTAACTAAGAAACGCGCATCATAAGCGCGATTCAGTGATTCTCCCCTATTTCAACATGGTCCATAGGCGCGTTAAAACGCCCAAAAGAAGCTCATGCTGAAGCGACAGCGTTTGGTGTTTTTCAGCGCGTTCAAACGCGCTGTAAAACGCCCAAATGTGAACCATGCCCATAGGGAAGCATGGCTTTCCACATGTTGTGCGTTTTACAGCGCGTTTGAACGCGCTGAAAAACGCTTAGGTGTGTACCTAGGGGAATGGGAACTGAGCTGCAGTACTTTGGCACAGCCACTACACAGTGGACAGAGCCTTTTGCTTTCAGCTTGTTCACTTTATTGTTTCTGGCTCTGGTGTCTGCCAGAAATAACTTATCTGTAGTGGGCGCGGAGTGTCGGATCCTCACCAAGCTGATATTGACGTTATATCCTGCGGATCCACCATCAATATTTAAAGACTGAAAACCTCCTTAGAAGCTTTGCCTCCTAGCCAACACTAAATACTGTACACTGATAAATTATAATACGGTTAGAGTTTTGTAGTTTAGCAAGCATGTACAATACAAAGAATAATAAAACACACAAATTTGTACATGTATAACTGCTACAATAAAAGTTGTAAAACAGCTTCATTTATAAAATAATAATAATAACAATAATAATAATAAAAAATATTTTGCAAAAATATTTCATATGGTCCACGGAAATGACTTTATTGGCAGAGCTTAACACTGGGTTCAGACCTGAGCGTTTAGAAGCCTAGCGTTTTATGCGTGTTCAAGATGAGCGTTTACGGGCGTTTTTTTAAAGCGTTTTGATAAATAGTGTAGGCGCCTTTGACGCGCGTTTATGTGTTTGACTGCATAGTTGGCCAATGACCAAAAAGCCCTCCCTATATAGTTTGGCCAATCTGAGTGCTTTAGAGGTGTGAATTTCCATGGTGGCTGATCCAGCATGTTGCAAACTTTGAAAAACGCGCGTCCATAGGCGCGTTTTACGCTGCACAAACGCCCGAACAACGCGCCTATCGCGTTTCCCATTGAAGTATATTGGCACCAAACGCTCGAAAAAAGCCCGAATTAACGCGAACATACATGCTTATGCGTCGGACGTTTTTAGGCGCCTACGAACGCGCAAAAAAACGCGCAAGTGTGAACCACCCCCATTGGAATGCATGGTTCCTGTACTGTTGTGCGTTTTTTTGTGCGTTCGAACGCGGCGTTTTATGCGAAAGTGTGAACTGAGTGTTAGGATTTTGCCATTTTAAATTATTAAGATTGTTTTGCAGGGTCAGAAAGTGCTTAAAAAGACTGATCAAATTAATTTCCCCTTCTGGGTTTGTGACTTTTTAAATGCCATTGCACTTAAAGCTAGACACAAGCCTACACTGCCCGTTCCACTCTCTAAAAAGCGAACATGGTGGGGCTTAGTGTGGGCTGCCGGAGGATGTTCTCAGCTTATGATGAAGCAGGTGCCTCATCAATAATTAATCAGTTCGAAACCTTCCATTTACCCCCCTTCCGTCTTTTTAGTGCCTGGGTCTTTGAAAGCCATAACTTTTTTTCCCGTTTGGTTGTGTAAATACTTTTTGTGCCATTTTTCAGTGATAATATTTTATTTTATCATAGGTGGGAGAGGGGCTAGAATCGGGGCTGAGGAGTGTGGTGGCATATTTTTTATTTTATTTTGTCTTTATTTTTTAATTTTTTATTTTACACTTTGTGTCCAACATAAGGTCATTTAAGACCATTAGGGGAATTTAACTATACATTTAATTTATTGCTGATTTTTTGGTCCTTCACGTCTTGTCAATAAAGGACCAAAGTCTCTACGGTAGCATGACAGTATGGCTGAGAAGACTTCTTCTGCAGGGGAAGTAAGAAGAGATGGTCTTGTCAGCTGCCAGGGGGAGAAGTACATTGATCTTGTCCAGATCCTGAACACATGAAAGCAAAAAAATAACAATAAATGATTTATGGTTTATGTTAATGATTTTTGGGATAATTTCTTTAATTAAACCTTCCCCTAATATATATTTTGTATCTTTTTCAGCTGTGGTAGTGTTTGCCTTCATCCTCTGCTGGTTACCATTTCATGTGGCACGCTACCTGTTCTCCAAATCCTTTGAAGCTGGATCCTGGGAAATAGCTCTCATCAGTCAGTATTGTAATCTGGTATCTTTTGTGCTTTTCTACTTGAGTGCTGCCATCAACCCCATTCTATACAACATCATGTCCAAAAAATACCGTGCAGCAGCCTGCAGACTATTCCGACTAAAGAAAGTTTGCAGAAAAGCACCATACGCTATGAATGATGAAAGTTCACCTGCTTGGACAGAATCCTACGTGAGCTCATGACAGGAAACATCCTCACAAGGAAAATGTGACCTGCTTTTTGCCTGACTACACTGAAGCCATACTATTCCAGAAAACACCCTGTAGGATCCATAAATTGTGCTGTATTTCATTGTAACAAACAATAGTATCTCAGGATTAAAATGCTATCTACAGTGTATGTGTGATGGAAAGCCTGGCCAGTGCTTTGCACCAGGGAAAACTTTAATATCCATTCTTATTTTTAGAGTTGTTTTTTTCCTCAGTGACAGCGATATTTTTTGTATTGGTTTCTCAAACGGGTGCTCAAGGCAATATGGTTCTCATGTGGGACTTTCATAAGTTCATACAGTATTTATTAAGCTATAGCCTATGTGTCTGAAGTACTACCATGAACTATCAGTTTTCTGTAATACATTTTACTTTTTCATGCACTTCCTGTGGCTTGGTGTCCAAAGAGTAATGGTCCTCAGTACAGTATAAAGTTTTAATGTTGTGTGATAACAGAGAGGACAATAAAATCTCTTGGAAAACCTGTTATTGTGGTTATTGTTCAGCTTTCAAAAATAAGTGTTATTATCTTGTCTCCAAAATCAGATCTCTGAGTCATTTCATTCATATTGAACAGTCACATGCAGTGCACTGATGCACTTCTTACATAATAGGCGACTTACTGATCAAAGATATTCATCATATGCAGCCAAATAAATGCAAAGCGGAGGCATCCATAAGCAAAAAACACAAAACTCGAGATCAACTTATTCCCAGTTCAGAATTTACATTTAAAAGGGTTTTCGATGACGGCCTTGGCACGGCTCAGTCTGATTCTATACCAAACACAAATGCTTTTAAATGAACGGCGCTGTCGCTAAGCTGCATGGAGGCTGCGGCCAGGGGTGCACCACCAATGAGGCCAGGGGAGGCAATCGTCTCAGGCAGCACCAGGTAGGGGCAAGAGAGAGGCAGCGGAAGGGCCATGGGCGATTTTATTGTGGCAAAGGGGTTAGGTTAAGAAATAGGCATTGGGAGGGGGTGCCGTTTCAGGTTTCGCCTCAGGCAGCAGAAACTCTAGGTGCACCCCCGACTGCAGCGCTCACTGGAGCTCCTGTGAGTGCAGCAGCTTCCTTAAAAAGCTGCTCGGCATGGGTGCCAGTAATTAGACCCCACCTAAGGATAGGTCATCAATATGAAAATCCCAGAGAACCCCTTTAAAAAAAAATCTCAAATGTCTCTTAGGCTTCTTTCACTTGTGCGTTCTGGCAAGCTGTTCCGGCATAGAATGCTGGGGATTGCCCGGACAAAAACCTTTGCGTGCAGCATTTTTTGTCTGGCTGAATCTCAGCATATTTGCTGGGTAGTGGCCGGATCTCCGTCGGACTCCATTATGGTCAATGGGACCAGTGGGCCTTCCGGTAATATTCAGCAATGCCAGATCATGAGAACTCTAGCAGGCTGTCCTCTGCCAGAAAGCCTACTGGAGAGCTGTGCCGCAAGATGTGAAACTAGCCTTAAATTGTATCTTGGGTTTTAAGGTATACATAACGAAACTGCATTACCTGCAATTCCCTCATGTTCTTTTACTAGGTGAATGTTGCAAGCATGGCTAATGGGAACCTAGATCAAAGCAAAGAAGAGAAACCAATTCTTTATGACTTTCCTGCTGCACGTCAATAGGCTACAGATTGTTTAATAGCAGTCTGTAACTTACCGACCAGTAATAGTACGGCATTGCGGGAAGTGAATTCCCGCCCGCATGATCAGCTGCAGGGGAATGGCTGTTTCCATTAGCCGTAACCCTGCTGAAAACACCAATGCCAGCGCATTAACCCTCAATATGCCACAGTCAGAGCTGACCACGGCATATGTGGGGGGAGGGAGTTCCTTTCCTGTCCCCATCGGGTCCCCGTGCTGCTGTGATGGGGACCCGATGGCTGGGACGGCAGCCCGAGGACTTCCTTAGGCATCGTGCTGCCTTCCCTGTTAGCCTGTGAGATCCAGCCCCCGGGATCTCACAGGCAGGAAGCTGTAAGTGTATTACGCTGGTAATACACTTACAGCCAATGCAGATGTATTGTACAGATGTAGTGTACAGATGTATTGTAATGCATTGGACAGGGGATCAGACCCTTAAAAGTTGTTAAAAAAAAAAAAAAGTTAAAATAAAGTTTTGCATAATAAAAAAAAAAGGTTTCAAGTAAGAAAAAAAAGTGTTTTTTTTCCCCCATAATTAAGTAATAAAAAAATTGTAAAAAAAAAAGTATACATATTAGATATTTCCGCATCCGTATCGACCGCCACTATAAAAATATCACCTGACCCACCCTGTCAGGTGAATGCAGTAAAAAAAAAAAAAAAAAAGCCATTTTTTTGTGACCTTCCCTCACTAAAAGTGTAATACCAAGTAGGGATGAGCGAATCGACTTTTGATGAAGCATCCGAAGTTGATTCGCATAAAACTTCTTTCAATCCTGTAAGGAGCAAGTGCTCTTTTCTTATTCAGAGCTGTGGAGTTGGTAAGCCAAAATGCTGACTCCGACTCCTGCATGTTATAACAGTCCGACGCCAGCTCTGAACTACGACTCCAGTTCCAACTCCTTTATAAAAGGCTAATAACCTAATAATAAAAATTTACTGTAGTAAAATGGTAACATTGGGCTTTTCTCACCATCATGTAAGTAAGGCTAGTTTCACACTTCTCGGCATGGTTGGCATGATGCCACCGGAACTCCGGCCTGCCCCCATTATAGTCAATGGGGCCGGAGCGGACCTCCGGCGGCACGCATGCACTATCGGCAGCATGGATCCAGCAGGCTGTCCACCCGCCGGAACAGCCTGCCAGAGAAGGCTGCCGCTAGTGTAAAACTAGCCTAATCAGGCTGCTTAGAACATAAACCATATTTATTGGAATTGAATTTCTGAAATTCCTCACATTATCTAAATTCTTGTAAGTAAATATGCAATGCACTATGCATTTAAAACGGCTTTCCAAGATTTTAATACTAATGACCTATCCTCGGATAGGACATCAGTATCTGATAGGTGGGGAACGACACCCGGGATCCATGCTGATCAGCCTTTTAAGGAGACAACTGTGAGAGCCGCAGCCTTCTTTGTACTTACCAAGCACAGCTCTATACATTGTATAGTGGCTGTGCTTGGTATCGCGCTCAGCCACATTCACTGGAATTGGGCTGAGCTGCTCCTAGGCCACATGACACATGAACTAAGAAAAGCAAAAGCGCCACAGACTTCTCAAACAGCTGACCGGTGCCCCTTTGAAATCTAAAATCAAAATGCTGTGCATGTACGACGGGGGATGCTGTGCCAGAACGCATCCTGCCGTACATGGAAGGCAGGTAGATCGAGCAGGTGCAGGAGCTGCACCCGCCTGATCACTGCAAGGATCTGGCAGTCCCTGATAGCCGGGCCCCTACTGTATCCGCCGACATTGCTGTTTACAGAGATGCCGGCGGATTACCCCTTCTATGCCACGGTCAGCTCTGCTGTGGTGTGGGACCCGATGTGTGACAAGGCTGTCACAGAGGCTGCGCAATGCCTTGCAGGGCTTCAGGAACTGCCTTCTACGGGTGCCGAGGAGATCCATCCTCAGGCCCGTCTACTAGGCAACCTGTTAGTGTATTAGGCCCCATTCACACATCTGTAGTGTGTTGCACACCTTGCCGCCAGCCCCATAGAGATGCCTATACTTGTCCGCAATAGCGGGCAAGTATAGGACATGCTCTATATTATTGCGGAGCCACCGGCTGGAAGATCGGCGGCGCACTCTGCAAATGTGGATGCGGAGAGCACAGTGTGTGCTCTCTGCATCCATCACGTCCCGATTCAAAATTCAAGATTTGCGGAACGGGTGCGGACAAACATTGCGGACGTGTGAATGGGGCCTTACTCAGTGTAATCCACTAACAGGCAATGCATTACAATACAGATGTATTGTAATGCATTGCAGAGGGGATCAGACCCCAAAAGTTAAAGTCCCAGAGTGGGACAGAAATAAAGTTTATTAAAAAAAAGTAAAAAAAAGTGTTTTCAAAAAAAAGAAAAAAATGCCCCATTACCCTGATTTTATAAGAAAAAAAAGAAGAAAAAACACACATATTAGGTATCACCGCATCTGTAACGACCGTCTCTATAAATAAATCACATGATCCACTACGTCCGATAGACACCATAAAGAAATAAAAATAAAAACTGTGTCAAAAAAAGCCATTTTTGGCACCTTACATCACTAAAAGTGCAACACCAAGCATTCAAAAAGGCGTATGCCCCATAATAGTACCAATCTAACCGTCACCTCATCCCGCAAAAAATGAGCCCCTACATAGAACAATCGCCCAAAAAAAAAAAAACTATGGCTCTCATACTATGGAGACACTAAAACATCATTTTTTTTGTCTCAAAAATGCTTTTATTGTGTTAAATGTAAAATAAAATCTCTATAAAAATACCACATGACCTAACTCTAGTTGAGCGGACACCTGGAAGTTCGGGTTCGGCCGAACTTCACAAAAAAGTTTGGGTTCGGGATCCAAACTTGACGCCGAACCCAAACCCCATTGAAGTCAATGGGGACCCGAACTTTTGGGCACTAAAATGGCTGTAAAAAATCCTGGAAAGGGCTAGAGGGCTGCAAAAGGCAGCAAAATGTGGGTAAGTGCCCTGTAAACAACTGTGGATAGGCAACTGACTTAAAATAAAATAAATTAAAATAAAAAATCTAACTCATGGTCTAGGAAGAGGAAATGGATGTGGAGTAGGAGGTTGAGGAAGCCTCAGGTGGGAATGCCATCAGCAGCACGTCTACCAGAATGCGTTTGTAGTCACGCATTTTTCGATCATTAACAGATGTTTTTACCAAATTTGGCTCCCTGTCAGCAATGCACAGCAGGGGTTTTTCACCGGCAAAATGGGGTTCATATCACTCAGCAATGGAACAAACTATTTTTAAAAATGTAGGCCCCTGGAACCCAGGCAGGAGGGGTTTATTCAGGGCAAAACGGGGTTCATGTCACCCACCAATGGAACAGGCAATTTTTAAAAATGTAGGCCGCTGGCATCCAGGCAGAGCAGGGGTTTTTCACCGGCAAAACTGGATTGATGTCACCCACCAATGGAACAGACGTTTTTTAAAAATGTAGGCCCCTGGCACCCAGTCAGAGGACAGGTTTAGTCACGGCAAAACAGGGTTGATGTCACCCACCAAAGGAACAGCCGATTTTTAGAAATTTAGATCCCTGTCACCTATCCAGAGCAGGGGTTTATGCACGGCAAAACGGGGTTTCTTTCACCCACCAATGGAACAGGCAATTTTTAGAAATGTAGGCCCCTGGCACCCAGGCAGAGAAGGGTTAATTCATGGCAAAATGGGGTTCATGTCACCCACCAATGGACCAGGTGATTTTTAGAAATGTAGGCCCCTGGCACCCAGGCAGGGAAGGGGTTTATTCATGGCAAAACGGGGTTCATGTCACCCACCAATGGAACAGACGATTTTTAAAAATGTAGGCCCCTGGCACCCAGGCAGAGGAGGGGTTTATTCATGGCAAAACAGGGTTCATGTCACCCACCATTGGAACAGGCGATTTTTAGAAATGTAGGACCCTGGCACCCAGGCAGAGGAGGGGTTAATTCACGGCAAAATGGGATTCATGTCACCCACCAATGGAACAGGCAATTTTTAGAAATTAAGGTCCCTGTCACCTATGCAGAGCAGGGGTTTATTCACGGCAAAATGGGGTTCATTTCATCCACCAATGGAACAGGCGATTTTTAGAAATGTAGGCCCCTGGCACCCAGGCAGAGAAGGGGTTAATTCACGCCAAAACGGGGTTAATGCCACCCACCAATGAAACAGACGATTTTTAAAAATGCATGCCCCTGGCACCCAGGCAGAGGAGGGGTTTATTCATGGCAAAACGGGGTTCATGTCACCCACCAATGGAACAGGCAATTTTTAGAAATTTAGGTCCCTGTCACCTATGCAGAGCAGGGGTTTATTCACGGCAAAATGGGGTTCATTTCATCCACCAATGGAACAGGTGATTTTTAGAAATGTAGGCCCCTGGCACCCAGGCAGAGAAGGGGTTAATTCACGGCAAAACGGGGTTAATGCCACCCACCAATGAAACAGACGATTTTTAAAAATGTATGCCCCTGGCACCCAAGCAGAGGAGGGGTTTATTCATGGCAAAACGGGGTTCATGTCACCCACCAATGGAACAGGCGAATTTTTAGAAATGTAGAACTCTGGCACCCAGGCAGAGGAGGAGTTAATTCACAGCAAAATTGGGTTAAAGTCACCCACCAATGGAACAGGCGATATTTAGAAATTTAGGTCCCTGTCACCCAGGCAGAGAAGGGGTTAATTCACGGCAAAACGGGGTTCATGTCACCCACCAATGGACCAGGTGATTTTTAGAAATGTAGACCCCTGGCACCCAGGCAGAGGAGGGGTTTATTCATGGCAAAATGGGGTTCATGTCACCCACCAATAGACCAGGTGATTTTTAGAAATGTAGACCCCTGGCACCCAGGCAGAGGAGGGGCTTATTCATGGCAAAATGGGGTTCATGTCACCCACCAATGGAACAGGCAATTTTGAGAAATGTAGGCCCCTGGCACCCAGGCAGAGGATGGGTAAATTCACAGCAAAACGGAGTTCATGTCACCCACCAATGGAACAGACGATTTTTTAAAATGTAGGCCCCTGGCACCCATGCAGAAGAGGAGTTTATTCACGGCAAAACAGGGTTCATGTCACCCACCAATGGAACAGGCGATTTTTAGAAATGTAGGCCCCTGGCACCCAGGCAGAGGAGGGGTTAATTCACAGCAAAACTGGGTTAAAGTCACCCACCAATGGAACATGCGATATTTAGAAATTTAGGTCCCTGTCACCCAGGCAGAGAAGGGGTTAATTCACGGCAAAACGGAGTTCATGTCACCCACCAATAGAACAGATGATTTTTAAAAAATGTAGGCCCCTGGCACCCAGGCAGAGGAGGGGTTTATTCATGGCAAAACGGGGTTCATGTCACCCACCAATGGACCAGGTGATTTTTAGAAATGTAGACCCCTGCCACCCAGGCAGGGGAGGGGTTACTTCATGGCAAAACGGGGTTCATGTCACCCACCAATGATACAGACAATTTTTAAAAATGTAGGCCCCTGGCACCAAGGCAGAGGAGGGGTTTATTCATGCCAAAACGGGGTTCATGTCACCCACCAATGGAACAGGTGATTTTGAGAAATGTAGGCCCTTGGCACCCAGGCAGAGGGTGGGTTAATTCACAGCAAAACGGAGTTCATGTCACCCACCAATGGAACAGACGATTTTTAAAAATGTAGGCCCCTGGCACCCATGCAGAGGAGGGGTTTATTCACGGCAAAACAGGGTTCATGTCACCCACCAATGGAACAGGCGATTTTGAGAAATGTAGGCCCCTGGCACCCAGGCAGAGGAGGGGTTAATTCACAGCAAAACTGGGTTAAAGTCACCCACCAATGGAACAGGCGATATTTAGAAATTTAGGCCCCTGGCACCCAGGCAGAGGAGGGGTTTATTCATGGCAAAACGGGGTTCATGTCACCCACCAATGGAACAGGCAATTTTGAGAAATGTAGGCCCTTGGCACCCAGGCAGAGGATGGTTTAATTCACAGCAAAACGGAGTTCATGTCACCCACCAATGGAACAGACAATTTTTAAAAATGTTGGCCCCTGGCACCCATGCAAGGGAGGGGTTTATTCACGGTAAAACAGGGTTCATGTCACCCACCAATGGAACAGGCGATTTTTAGAAATGTAGGCCCCTGGCACCCAGGCAGAGGAGGGGTTAATTCACAGCAAAACTGGGTTAAAGTCACCCACCAATGGAACAGGCGATATTTAGAAATTTAGGTCCCTGTCACCCAGGCAGAGAAGGGGTTAATTCACAGCAAAACGGGGTTCATGTCACCCACCAATAGAACAGACAATTTTTTAAAAATGTAGGCCCCTGGCACCCAGGCAGAGGAGGGGTTTATTCATGGTAAAATGGGGTTCATGTCACTCACCAATGGACCAGGTGATTTTTAGAAATGTAGGCCCCTGGCACCCAGGCAGGGGAGGGGTTACTTCATGGCAAAACGGGGTTCATGTCACCCACCAATGGAACAGGCGATTTTGAGAAATGTAGGCCCCTGGCACCCAGGCAGAGGATGGGTTAATTCACAGCAAAACGGGGTTCATGTCACCCACCAATGGAACAGACGATTTTTAAAAATGTAGGCCCCTGGCACCCATGCAGAGGAGGGGTTAATTCACGGCAAAACAGGGTTCATGTCACCCACCAATGGAACAGGCGATTTTTAGAAATGTAGGCCCCTGGCACCCAGGCAGAGGAGGGGTTAATTCACGGCAAAATGGGATTCATGTCACCCACCAATGGAACAGGCAATTTTTAGAAATTTAGGTCCCTGTCACCTATGCAGAGCAGGGGTTTATTCACGGCAAAATGGGGTTCATTTCATCCACCAATGGAACAGGCGATTTTTAGAAATGTAGGCCCCTGGCACCCAGGCAGAGAAGGGGTTAATTCACGGCAAAACGGGGTTAATGCCACCCACCAATGAAACAGACGATTTTTAAAAATGTATGCCCCTGGCACCCAAGCAGAGGAGGGGTTTATTCATGGCAAAACGGGGTTCATGTCACCCACCAATGGAACAGGCGAATTTGTAGAAATGTAGAACTCTGGCACCCAGGCAGAGGAGGGGTTAATTCACAGCAAAACTGGGTTAAAGTCACCTACCAATGGAACAGGCGATATTTAGAAATTTAGGTCCCTGTCACCCAGGCAGAGAAGGGGTTAATTCACGGCAAAACGGGGTTCATGTCACCCACCAATAGAACAGACAATTTTTTAAAAATGTAGGCCCCTGGCACCCAAGCAGAGGAGGGGTTTATTCATGGCAAAACGGGGTTCATGTCACCCACCAATGGACCAGGTGATTTTTAGAAATGTAGACCCCTGGCACCCAGGCAGAGGAGGGGTTTATTCATGGCAAAACGGGGTTCATGTCACCCACCAATGGAACAGGCGATTTTGAGAAATGTAGGCCCCTGGCACCCAGGCAGAGGATGGGTTAATTCACAGCAAAACGAAGTTCATGTCACCCACCAATGGAACAGACGATTTTTAAAAATGTAGGCCCCTGGCACCCAGGCAGAGGAGGGGTTTATTCATGGCAAAACGGGGTTCATGTCACCCACCAATGTTACAGACGATTTTTAAAATGTAGGCCCCTGGCACCCATGCAGAGGAGGGGTTTATTCACGGCAAAACAGGGTTCATGTCACTCACCAATGGAACAGGCGATTTTTAGAAATGTAGGCACCTGGCACCCAGGCAGAGGAGGGGTTAATTCACGGCAAAATGGGATTCATGTCACCCACCAATGGAACAGGCAATTTTTAGAAATTTAGGTCCCTGTCACCTATGCAGAGCAGGGGTTTATTCACGGCAAAACAGGGTTCATTTCACCCACCAATGGAACAGGCGATTTTTAGAAATATAGGCCCCTGGCACTCAGGCAGAGAAGGGGTTAAATAACGGCAAAATGGGGTTAATGCCACCCACCAATGAAACAGACGATTTTTAAAAATGTATGCCCCTGGCACCCAAGCAGAGGAGGGGTTTATTCATGGCAAAACGGGGTTCATGTCACCCACCAATGGACCAGGTGATTTTTAGAAATGTAGGCCCCTGGCACCCAGGCAGGGGGGTTACTTCATGGCAAAACGGGGTTCATGTCACCCACCAATGGAACAGACAATTTTTAAAAATGTAGGCCCCTGGCACCCAGGCAGAGGAGGGGTTTATTCATGGCAAAACGGGGTTCATGTCACCCACCAATGGAACAGGCGATTTTGAGAAATGTAGGCCCCTGGCACCCAGGCAGAGGATGGGTTAATTCACAGCAAAACGGAGTTCATGTCACCCACCAATGGAACAGACGATTTTTTAAAATGTAGGCCACTGGCACCCATGCAGGGGAGGGGTTTATTCACGGCAAAACAGGGTTCATGTCACCCACCAATGGAACAGGTGATTTTTAGAAATGTAGGCCCCTGGCACCCAGGCAGAGGAGGTGTTTATTCATGGCAAAATGGGGTTCATGTCACCCACCAATGGACCAGGTGATTTTTAGAAAAGTAGGCCCCTGGAACCCAGGCAGGGGAGGGGTTTATTCATGGCAAAACGGGGTTCATGTCACCCACCAATGGAACAGACAATTTTTAAAAGTGTAGGCCCCTGGCACCCAGGCAGAGGAGGGGTTTATTCATGGCAAAACGGGGTTCATGTCACCCACCAATGGAACAGGCGATTTTGAGAAATGTAGGCCCCTGGCACCCAGGCAGAGGAGGGGTTAATTCACGGAAAAATGGAATTCATGTAACCCACCAATGGAACAGGCAATTTTTAGAAATTTAGGTCCCTGTCACCTATGCAGAGCAGGGGTTTATTTACGGCAAAACAGGGTTCATTTCACCCACCAATGGAACAGGCGATTTTTAGATATATAGGCCCCTGGCACCCAGGCAGAGAAGGGGTTAATTCACGGCAAAACGGGGTTAATGCCACCCACCAATGAAACAGACGATTTTTTAAAATGTATGCCCCTGGCACCCAAGCAGAGGAGGGGTTTATTCATGGAAAAACAGGGTTCATGTCACCCACCAATGGAACAGGCAAATTTTAAAAATGTAGGCCCCTGGCACCCAGGCAGAGGAGGGGTTTATTCATGGCAAAACGGGGTTCATGTCACCCACCAATGGAACAGGCGATTTTTAGAAATATAGGCCCCTGGCACTCAGGCAGAGAAGGGGTTAAATAACGGCAAAATGGGGTTAATGCCACTTACCAATGAAACAGACGATTTTTAAAAATGTATGCCCCTGGCACCCAAGCAGAGGAGGGGTTTATTCATGGCAAAACGGGGTTCATGTCACCCACCAATGGAACAGGTGATTTTTAGAAATGTAGGCCCCTGGCACCCAGGCAGGGGGGTTACTTCATGGCAAAACGGGGTTCATGTCACCCACCAATGGAACAGACAATTTTTAAAAATGTAGGCCCCTGGCACCCAGGCAGAGGAGGGTTTATTCATGGCAAAACGGGGTTCATGTCACCCACCAATGGAACAGGCGATTTTGAGAAATGTAGGCCCCTGGCACCCAGGCAGAGGATGGGTTAATTCACAGCAAAACGGAGTTCATGTCACCCACCAATGGAACAGACGATTTTTTAAAATGTAGGCCACTGGCACCCATGCAGAGGAGGGGTTTATTCACGGCATAACAGGTTTCATGTCACCCACCAATGGAACAGGCGATTTTTAGAAATGTAGGCCCCTGGCACCCAGGCAGAGGAGGTGTTTATTCATGGCAAAATGGGGTTCATGTCACCCACCAATGGACCAGGTGATTTTTAGAAAAGTAGGCCCCTGGAACCCAGGCAGGGAGGGGTTTATTCATGGCAAAACGGGGTTCATGTCACCCACCAATGGAACAGACAATTTTTAAAAGTGTAGGCCCCTGGCACCCAGGCAGAGGAGGGGTTTATTCATGGCAAAACGGGGTTCATGTCACCCACCAATGGAACAGGCGATTTTGAGAAATGTAGGCCCCTGGCACCCAGGCAGAGGAGGGGTTAATTCACGGAAAAATGGAGTTCATGTAACCCACCAATGGAACAGGCAATTTTTAGAAATTTAGGTCCCTGTCACCTATGCAGAGCAGGGGTTTATTTACGGCAAAACAGGGTTCATTTCACCCACCAATGGAACAGGCGATTTTTAGATATATAGGCCCCTGGCACCCAGGCAGAGAAGGGGTTAATTCACGGCAAAACGGGGTTAATGCCACCCACCAATAAAACAGACGATTTTTTAAAATGTATGCCCCTGGCACCCAAGCAGAGGAGGGGTTTATTCATGGAAAAACAGGGTTCATGTCACCCACCAATGGAACAGGCAAATTTTTAGAAATGTAGAACTCTGGCACCCAGGCAGAGGAGGAGTTAATTCACAGCAAAACTGGGTTAAAGTCACCTACCAATGGAACAGGCGATATTTAGAAATTTAGGTCCCTGTCACCTATGCAGAGCAGGGGTTTATTCACGGCAAATGGGGTTCATGTCACCCACCAATGGAACAGACAATTTTATAAAATGTAGGCCCCTGGCACCCAGGCAGATTAGGGATTAATTCACGCCAAAACGCGGTTCATGTCCCCCACCAATGGAACAGATGATTTTTAAAAATGTAGGCCCCTGACACCCAGGCAGAGGAGGGGTTTATTCACTGCAAAAATGGTAATATTGCACCCAACAATTTAAAAGATGATTTTTCTAATTTTCGGTCCCTGTCACCTATGCAGAACAAGGGTTTGTACCTGGCAAAAATGGTAATTTTGCACCCAACAATTTAATAGAAGATTTTTCTAGTTTTCGGTCCCTTTCAAATATGCAGTGCAGGGTTACTTGACAGCAAAAAATTGGAATATGTCCCTGAACTCCCAGAAGGATTAACTATATTATTATCCCCGGCAATAAAAAATATGATTTTTCCACCACTGATGAATAATATGGATTTAAGTTGTATATTTTGGGGTGTAGGACCTCATCGTTCTCAATATCATCTTTCACCCAGTCTTCACCCCTGCCCTCTCTGTCGGTCTGCACACCGCAGAAAGCCGCAGCAGTTTGCACCTGTGTTTCGTCATCATCAGAGACGTGCTGCGGTGGTCTTCCTATGTCCTCATCCTCAAACCTAAGTGGTTGGGCATATGTGCACTCAATCTCTTCCACTTCTGGGGCAGGGCTATGGTTATGGCCCTGGGAAACCCTTCCAGCAGAGTCATCAAAAAGTATAAGAGACTGCTGCATGACTTGGGACTCAGATTGCTTGGCTGATTTGAAAGGGGGTGAGGTGAAAGACTAATGGGCATGGGCTGCAGGTGCCAACTCTAAGCTTTCAGCAGTAGGAGACAATGTGAAGGTACTGGAGGCACCGTCAGCCATCCAATCTACTAGCGCCTGTACTTGTTCTGGCCTCACCATTCATAGAGCGGCATTCGGGCCTACCAAATAATGCTGCAGGTTCTGTCGCCTACTCACACCCGAGGAAGGTGTTTCACTTGGACCTGTAGTTGGCGCTGAACGGCCACCTCCTCTCCCAGCAACAGAAGCTCCACCAACACCACCACAACCATGCCCACGTCCTTTATTTGATATTCTCCTTATTATTTGCGTTCACCCACCAAACTAACAGATAGTTTATCTCCGGTGTCAATTATAACTGCCAATGGCCAACAATTAAGTTCACTAACAGTAAGGCAGTGCCCGTGTCATAAACAGAATACATTTTTTTAGGTCACACAACAGTGTAACGGAGCAATTCAATACAATTATTTGACTATCAACAAAAATTTGATTTTTCAAACCAACAATGTAAAAGCAGAAGTTAACGGTTTAATTTGACTGTCAGAAATGCAGCGTACACCGCTAATGTGCTATCTACCACAAAACCAGTGTGTTTGCAACCAACTATGTAAATGCGGAGTTCAAAAGGTTACTTAAAATGACTGAAATACAGGGTAGGCCTCAGATCTGCTATGTAGCACAAAACTAGTGTTTATTGCAATAATCTACAGAAATGCAGTATGTCACTGCTAAATTTTAAAACTGTTTTTTGTGCGTTGTATGCCAAACTTCTCTGTGGAACAACAATACGGGTTTATTTCCACCAAATACAGAAATGCAGTATGCCACTGCTAAATTTTAAAAATAGGTTTTTCAGCGTTCTATGCAAAACTGCTCTGTGGAACAACAATACAGGTTTATTTCCCCCAAATACACAAATGCTGTATGTCACTGCTAAATTTTAAAATACATTTTTGTGCGTTGTATGCCAAACTGTTCTGTGGAACAACAATACGGGTTTATTTCCACCAAATACAGAAATGCAGTATGCCACTGCTAAATTTTAAATTAGGTTTTTCAGCGTTCTATGCAAAACTGCTCTGTGGAACAACAATATGGGTTTAATTTCCCCAAATACACAAATGCTGTATGTCACTGCTAAATTATAAAATACGTTTTTGTGCGTTGTATGCCAAACTGCTCTGTGGAACAACAATACGGGTTTATTTCCACCAAATACAGAAATGCAGTATGCCACTGCTAAATTTTAAAATAGGTTTTTCAGCGTTCTATGCAAAACTGCTCTGCGGAACAACAATACGGGTTTATTGCCCCCAAATACACAAATGCTGTATGTCACTGCTAAATTTTAAAATACATTTTTGTGCGTTGTATGCCAAACTGCTCTGTGGAACAACAATACGGGTTTATTTCCACCAAATACACAAATGCTGTATGTCACTGCTAAATTATAAAATATGTTTTTGTGCGTTGTATGCCAAACTGCTCTGTGGAACAACAATACAGGTTTATTTCCACCAAAAACAGGAATGCTGTATGTCACTGCTAAATTTTAAAATACGTTTTTGTGTGTTGTATGCAAAACTGCTCTGTGGAACAACAATACGGGTTTATTTCCCCCAAATACACAAATGCAGTACATCGCTGCTAAATTTTAAAATAGGTTTTTCAGCGTTGTATGCAAAGGTGCTCTGTGGCACAACAGTGCGGGTTTAGTAACCCAACTACAGAAATGTAGTTTTTCACCGCAAAATTTTAAAACTGTTTGTTTTTTCAGCGTTGTATACAAACGTGCTCTGTGGTACGACAGTACGGGTTTATTACAGCAACTACAGAAATGCACTAAGTCACCGCAAAATTATAAAACAGATTTTTCAGCATTGTATGCAAACGTGATCAGTGGTACAACAGTACGGCTTTATTAAAGCAACTACAGAAATGCAGTGTGTGACCCCAAAATTATAAAACAGGTTTTTCAACGGTGTATGCAAACGTGCTCTGTGGTTTTACAGTATGTCTTTATTAAAGCAACTACAAAAATGCACTATGTCATCGCAAAATTATAAAATAGGTTTTTCAGCAGTGTATGCAAACGCACTCAGTGGTACGACAGTATGGGTTTATTCCACCAACTACAAAAATGAACTATGTCACCGCAAAATTTTAAAATAGTTTTTTCAGCGGTGTATGCAAACATGCTCTGTGGTACGACAGTACAGGTTTATTCCCCCAACTACAGAAATGCACTATGTCACCCCAAAATTATAAAATAGGTATTGTAAGGGGACTTGACCTGCCAGAAAAAATGAATTTTTCCTCCACTGAGCTACCAAAAAATAATTAGACTGATGTCCCTGGCAGGCTGGCACACATGCAGGTCACATGCAGTTCCAAGGACACTGCACTTGCTAAAATGGCCGCCAACCCCCACCTAAGTAACAGATGGATTTAAAAATTATTTTGCAGTATCACTGAGCTCAGGACTGGGTACAAATATATAGCATAGCACCCTCAATAATTGCTGTAGTTTGAAGAGTTAACACCACCAAGTTCCACAGATTTCTTCCCTAATTTGTCCCTCACAGAAGTGGCAGCACCCTATCCCTACACTGAGAAGAGCAGAGTGACGTGCGGCACTACGTGACTCCAGCTTAAATAGAGGCTTAGTCACATGCTGCACTTAGCCAATCACAGCTATTAGTAGGCATGGCTGTGATGGCTTCTTAGGGCAAATTAGTGAAACGCTTGTTGATTGGTTGCCCTGCAGCCTTTCGAAAAGTGGGAAGAAATCGCCGAACAACGAACCCGAACTTTTACGGGTTCGGGTTCGCTCAACCCTAGACCTAACCCCTCGGCTGAACAAATAACCATAAAAAATTTTTTGTCATCTTACATCACAAAAAGTCATACTCACCACAAAATTTTACCAATCAAACCGCCATCTCTCGCCAAAAAAAATAAAAACGGTGCCAAAAGAGCAATTTTTTTGTTACCTTGCCTCACAAAAAGTGTAATATACAGCCACCAAAAATCATATGTACCCTAAAATAGTGTAACGCAAAGAAGATTACGGCACTCTTGTTCTGGCGGTTTCCGTTCTTTATTTCACCCAAAGTGTAGCAACGTTTCAACCATAAGGTCTTTACCATAAAAACTGCCACCTTATCCCGTAGTTTCCAAAATGAGGTCACTTTTTTGGAGTTTCTACTCTAGGGGTGCATCAGGGGGTCTTCAAATGTGACATGGCAACTTAAAATAATCCTAGTGAAATCTGCCCTCCAAAAACCATATAGTGTTCCTTTTCTTCTGCGCCCTGCCGTGTGCCCGTACAGCAGTTTGCGACCACAAATGGGGTGTTTCTGTAAACTACAGAATCAGGGCAATAAATATTAAGTTTTGTTAACCCTTGCCTTGTTAGTGGGAAAAATGGATTAAAATGGAAAATCTGCCAAAAAAGTAAAATTCAGAAATTTCCTCTCCATTTTCCATTAATTACTTTGGAACACCTAAAGGGTTAACAACGTTTGTAAAATCAGTTTTGAATACCTTTAGGGGCTTATTTTCTAAAATGGGGTTATTTTGGGTGGTTTCTATTACGTAAGCCTCACAAAGTGACTTCAGACCTGAACTGGTCCTTACAGAGGGGGTTTTGGAAATGATCTGAAAAATTTCAAGATTTGCTTCTAAACTTCTAAGCCTTCTAACGTCCCCAAAAAATAAAATGGCATTCCCAAAATGATCCAAACATGAAGTAGACATATGGGAAATGTAAAGTAAAAACTATTATATGAGGTATCACTATCTGTTTTAGCCTACATGCACACGGTAGTGTTTTTTTGCGGCCTCCGTTCCGTTTTTTTTGCAGATCCGATGGTTTCCCATTAATTTCTATGGATCCGTTAAAAATGCGGATGCCTCTTCCGTTGCCTGTCCGCGTCCGCATTTCACGTCCGCCAAAAAAATATGGCATGTCCTATTCTTGTCCGCAAAAAACGGTTTGCGGACCCATAGAAGTCAATGGGTCCGCAAAAAAATGCGGATGACCAACGGAAGCCATCCTTTTGTCATCCGCATCCATTTTTTTTGCGGATGGTTGCTTGGAAACCAGGGCACTTGTACAGGTACTTTAAGAAACTGGTTCAAGCCTTATATTTTTTTTTGCGGATCCGCAAAAAAAAATGGAAGACACACGGAAACACAACCTACAAAATTTGCGGACACACGTAACGGATGTGGATGCGGACAGCAAAAAACAACTGTCGTGTGCTTGTAGCCTTAAAAGCAGAGAAATTGAAATTTGGAAAGTTGCGAATTTTTCAAAATTTTTAGCACATTTGGTATTTTTTATAAATAAAAATAAAATATTTTGAGTCAAAATTACCACTGTCATGAAGTACAATATGTAACGAGAAAACAATCTCAGAATGGCTTAGATAAGTAAAACGTTTTAAAGTTATCACCACATAAAGTGACACATGTCAGATATGCAAAAATCAGTCTGGTCCTCAACCACTTCACGCCCAATAATGTAGATCTATGTCATCGGGCGGGACTTTAACCTGGGCTCAGGAGAAGTTCGTCACCAGCCTGCCAGCCAATGATCTGCGCTGGCAGGCTGGTGTCTTTTAAAAAAAACGAATCACAAGCCATCTAATGCATTATATTTATATATTATATATTTATAAATATAATGCATTAACCCCTTAAGGACACAGGGTTTTTTCATTTTTGCGTTTTCGTTTTGCGCTCTATGCCTTCCAAGAGCCATAACTTTTTTATTTTTCCGTTCACATGGCCATATGATGGCTTATTTTTTGCGGGACAAGTTGTACTTTCCAACGCCATCATTTAATAATGCATACGGTGTAGTGGGAAGCGGTAAAAAAATTCCAAATGGGGTGAAATTGCAAAAAAAAAGCAATTTCACCACAGTTTTACGGGTTTCTAAATTACGACGTTTGATTTGCGATAAAACTGACCATTTAGTTTTATTCTACAGGTCAGTACGAATCCGGCGATACCCAATATGTATAGCTTTTCTTGCGTTTTGATAGTGAAAAAAAAATTATTATTTTTTTGTCGCCATGTTTTGACCGCTATAACGTATTTGTAAATAAGTGTATGGCGTTGTATGGGGGCTTATTTTTTGCGGGGCGATCTTAACTTTTAGCTGATACCATTATGGGGTGTGTAGGACTTTTTGATCGCTTTTTATTTAATTTTTTTTGAGGAAATGAAGCGTCCAAAAACGGCAAATCGGCCATTTGGGCGCATTTTTCCGTTTTTCTGTTTACCGTATGGGAAATATATTTTTATATTTTTATACTATGGGCGTTTTCACACATTGCGACACCCATGATGTGTATTTTTTTATTTTTTTATTATTTTATTTTAATTTTGGGGAAAGGGGGTGATTTAAATTTTTAGGTTTTTTTTTTTTTTTATTTTATTTATTTTTTTACACTTTTATATAGGTCCCATAGGGACCTATATAAATCAGTTACCTGATTGCTTCTATCATAAACTCCAATACACTTGTATTGGAGTTTATGAGCATTTTACTACTTTCCTATGAAGCCCTATTGCTAACAAGGGCTCCATAGGAAATAGTAAGTGATAGCCTTAAGCTGAATGAAAGGCTTAAGGCTATCCCTTACAGCGCTCCGATTCTCCCGATCACCACTAGGGGGAGCCGGAGCGATGACGAAAGTTTTACTTTCGGTTTTAGCGCGCGCAGATGCCGTGATCAGGATTGATCACGGCATCTGCGGGGTTAAATGATCGCGATCGGCAGCGCTGCCGACCGCGATCATCAGCTGCGGGGGTCAGCTACAGGAATCAGCCGGACCCCCGCAGCGATGGTGCCCGCAGCAAGCAGGAGCGGGCGCCAACTTCAGGGACTGGACACATGACGTACCCATACGTCATGTGTCCTTAAGGCAGTGTTCCTCAATTCCAGTCCTCAGGGCCCACCTGCGGGTCATGTTTTCAGGATTTCCTTAGTATTTAGCAGGTGATATAATTAGTGTCAGTGCATCAGGACTCACCTCAGGTACTCATTCTGTGGGATATTCTCAAATCATGACCTGTAGGTGGGCCCTGAGGACTGGAGTTGAGAAACACTGCCTTAAGGAGTTAAATAGCTTCTGTGCTCTGTGCTGGGTCCTTTTCATCGGTTGGACCCAGCACAGAGCACATGTCACAGTGAGTACACCAATCACCACATATTTAGCCCCAGATTACCCCCTATCACCCAAATGAACCCCTTGATCACCCCTGTCCATCACTAGTGAAAGGGAAAAAAGTGATCAGTGTAAACTGTCACTTTTTTTTTTTCACCAGTATTGACTGTTAGGTTTAGTTTAGTTTAGGCCCCTTTGGTAGGTAGTTAGCTTCAGTTAGCGCCCAGCCCACCACACCGCAGTCACTGATTCGCTGATTAGCGTAGCGCTTATCAGCATTTGTACTTTTATAGTATCTGTAAGTGATCAGAACTGATCACAGTCAGATCTATAATATTAGTGTCACCTTAGTTCGCCCCCCACCCAAAACGCAGTGTTTGCCCGATCAGGCCTGATCGGTCGCCCACACGTGCGTTAACCCACGCCCGCCCCACCGCAGTGACCAAAAACTTTTTTTTTTTTATCACTGCACAATCACTTCACAAGCACTGCGGCGATAAAAAAAAATCAGTTTTGATCTTTTTTATCAATCGCAGCGACTTCCTGTACTTCGCTAGCCTCACATTTGTAAGACAGGCTTGCTCTTTTTCTTGGGTAGTCTCAGGGAATACCCCCTAAATTTAGTTTTCCAAATGTCAAATAAGGGGTATTCGTCTGAAGAGGCCTACAGGATTCTGAACCAGTCAGGTGAGGAATAGTGATGTCGCGAACATAAAATTTTCCGTTCGCGAATGGGCGAACCGGGCGAACCGCCATAGACTTCAATAGGCAGCGAATTTTAAAACCCACAGGGACTCTTTCTGGCCACAATAGTGATGGAAAAGTTGTTTCAAGGGGACTAACACCTGGACTGTGGCATGCCGGAGGGGGATCCATGGCAAAACTCCCATGGAAAATTACGTAGTGGATGCAGAGTCGGGTTTTAATCCATAAAGGGCATAAATCAACATTCCTAAATTGTTTGGAATAACATGCTTTAAAACATCGAGTGTGTGTATACGATCAGGTATAATGTTGTATTGATCAGGTAGTGTAAGGGTTACGCCCGCTTCACAGACATTGACAGACCAAACTCCCCTTTTAATGCACCGCAAACAACCGCAAACAGTTCATTTGCACAACCGCAAACTCCCCATTTGCACAAGGTTGGATACCAAGCTAGCCACGTCCCAGTGATGTCATTGAAGGTTTCTTCCTCCACCCAGCCACGTACAACACTAAGGGTCCCTGAAAGGTGAATTGAATTGATTTTTCGAATTAGGAGATGGTTAAAAAAACGTTGGCTCCCTCCCCTTTGTTTTTATCCACGGTCACTGCGTCTGCGCCGTGCAATTTACTGTCATACCCGATATGAGTGGTATTTTCTGTAGTACTATTCTCATCAGTTTAATCCCTCTAACGTCCCCAATCTGGGGTCCATTTATTGAATTGATTTTTGGAACGGGGAGATGGTTAAAAAAACGCTGGCTCCCTCCCCTTTGTTTTTATCCACCGTCACTGCGTCTGCGCCGTGCAATTTACTGTCATACCCGATATGAGTGGTATTTTCTGTAGTACTATTCTCATCAGTTTAATCCCTCTAACGTCCCCAATCTGGGGTCCATTTATTGAATTGATTTTTGGAACGGGGAGATGGTTAAAAAAACGCTGGCTCCCTCCCCTTTGTTTTAATCCATGGTCACTGCGTCTGCGCCGTGCAATTTACTGTCACACCCCATATGAGTGGTATTTTCTGTAGTACTATTCTCATCAGTTTAATCCCTGTTACGTCCCATATCAGGGATTGCCTTTTGTGAAAAAAAATTTAGGCCGGGTACCTTCGACTGCCTTCACAGTGACAGACCAAACTCTCATACACCAAACTGAATTGATTTCAGGAACCGGAGATGGAAAAAGCAGCTTGGTCGGTCCTCTTACTCCCAAATTGGGGCACTGCGCGTGCACAGAGCACTGTGCTGTGACACCCTATATGAGTGGTGTCTTAACTAGTACTATTCCTATCAGTTTAATCCCTGTTACGTACCCTATCCGGGGCGTGTGTCGAATTGATTAAACATTGTTGAATTAACGAACCATTACGACATCATGAAATAATTTAGTTCTGAGCTCTGTACTTGCTTTGTATTGGAATTGATGGGGATTTTTTTAATTGTCTGCATTATTTCTAATAAACTATTAAGAGACTTTATTATGATTTTTTATTTTATGTATTAAAAACCCATACAACTTAAAAAAAAAAAGAAGGTAAATTAATGTTTTTTCTATGAAATATTATCCAGCCGTCCGATCGCTTTTGGTCTGACCATAATGAAGCAACGGCCTTATCATCTGGGGTGTGGCAACATTGCCAACACACTCATAGAGGTGATGATTGCTTCATTGTGATATGCAAGCCCGTTTACCACAACAAGGTAACGATCACGAAGGGGAATTGACACTTGTATGTGCCTTTTTTTTTGGTTTGTTTTTGCAGCCACAGTGCTGTACCATAGGACAGAAAAATTAGGCATGTACACATGCCTGAAAAATAATGGCATTGTTGCAGTCGCTATTGTAGCAGCGGCCGGAAAAATTGATGTTTTCCAGGCAGAAAAGTGGCCAAATCATTGCGGCTTGAACCCTGGTTGGTGGCGGAGAATTCACGAAAGTCATCCGGTATGCAGACATTAAATACAGCAGTGTGGGGACCATTTTGAAGCCAAGGCAAGGTCATCAGGCCTTTTGTTAGTCAAACGTATCCCCCACTGTCAGTGCCTTCGGGATCCATGCCTCATTCATCTTTATGAAGGTGAGGTAATCAACACTTTTTTGTCCGAGGCGACATCTCTTCTCAGTGACAATGCCTCCTGCTGCACTGAAGGTCCTTTCTGACAGGACACTTGAAGCAGGGCAGGCCAGAAGTTCTATCGCAAACTGGGATACTCAGGCCACATGTCAAGCCTGCACACCCAGTAGTGAAGGGGTCCATCGCTCCTCAGAGTGTCGATATCTGCTGTTAAGGCGAGGTAGTCTGCTACCTGTCGGTCGAGTCGTTCTCTAAGGCTGGATCCCGAAGGGCTGTGGCGATGTGTAGGACTGAAAAAGCTCTGCATGTCCTCCATCAACAACACATTTTTAAATCGTCCAGTCCTTGCCGCCGTGGTAGGAGGAGTATTACATACACCTCTTCCCCTGTTAGATTCCCGTTGTGCTATGACATCCCCTTATAAGCTGTGTAAAGCATATTTTTAGTTTGGTTTTGAACTGCTGCATCCTTTCCAACTTTCAGTAATTTGGTAACATTTCTGCCACTTTCTGCGTGGCCACCCAGTACAGGTCGTTCTCCTTCATCCTTTTTATACGAGGGTCCCTCAACAGACATGACAGCATGAAAGACCCCATTTGCACAATGTTGGATGCAGAGCTACTCATTTTCCGTTCCTCGTCCTCACTGATGTCATTGCCATTCTGTTCTTCCCCCAGCCACGTACAACACCATGGTTCCCAGATAAGTGACAAGAACAAGCACCCTGGGGTGCCTGCTGTGGTTGGTCTTCCTCCTCCTCAAAGCCACATTCCTCCTCTGACTCCTCTTCCTCATACTACTCTTCCAGCGTTGCTGCAGGTCCGGCAAGCGATGATGACAAGGCTGTTTCTGGTGGTGATGGTGACCACAACTCTTCACGCTCATCTACAGCTTGATCCAGCACTCTTCGCAGGGCACGCTCCAGGAAGAAAACAAATGGGATGAGGTCGCTGATGGTGCCTTCGGTGCGACTGACTAGGTTTGTCACCTCCTCAAAAGGACGCATGAGCCTACAGGCATTGCGCATGAGCTTCCAGTAACGTGGCAAAAAAATTCCCAGCTCCGCAGAGGCTGTCCTAGCACCCCGGTCATACAAATACTCGTTGACGGCTTTTTCTTGTTGGAGCAGGCGGTCGAACATTAGGAGTGTTGAATTCCAACGTGTCGGGCTGTCGCAAATCAAGCGCCTCACTGGCATGTTGTTTTCGCCGCTGAATATCGAAAAAGTACGCCATGGCCGTGTAGGAATGCCTGAAATGGCCACACACCTTCCTGGCCTGCTTGAGGACGTCCTGTAAGCCTGGGTACTTAGACACAAAGCGTTGTACAATGAGATTCAACACATGTGCCATGCACGGCACATGTGACAACTTGCCCAAATTCAATGCCGACAACAAATTTGTTCCATTGTTACACACCACTTTGCCGATCTCCAGTTGGTGCGGGGTCAGCCAGTGATCCACCTGTGCGTTTAGGGCGGACAGGAGTGCTGGTCCTTTGTGGCTCTCTGCTTTCAGGCCAGTCAACCCCAAGACAGCGTGACACTGTCGTATCCGGGATGTGGAATAACCCCTGGGGAGCTGAGGGGATTCAGTTGATGTGCAGCCAGACGCCGCAGCAGAAGAGGGCTCAGCCGAGGAGGATATCGAAGAGGATGGAGTAGGAGTAGAGGAGGTGGCAGTAGGCCTGCCTGCAAGTCATGGCGGTGTCACCAACTCCGCTGCGGAGCCACGCATTCCATGCTTGTCGGCCGTCAGCAGGTTGACCCAATGCGCAGTGTACGTGATATACCTGCCCTGACCGTGCTTTGCAGACCAGGTATCAGTGGTCAGATGGACCCTTGCCCCAACACTGTATGCCAGAGATGCCATGATTTCCTTTTCAATAACATAGTAGAGGTTTGGGATTGCCTTTTTTGAAAAAAAATTTCGTCCGGGTAGTTTCCACTGTGGTGTCCCAATAGCGACTAATTTTTTGAAGGCCTCAGACTCCACCAGCTGGTATGGTAAAAGCTGGCGGGCTAAGAGTTCCGTCAAGCCAGCTGTCAGTCGCCGGGCAAGGGGGTGACTCTGTGACATTGGCTTCTTACGCTCAAACATTTCCTTAACAGACACCTGACTGTGGGCAGATGAGCAGGAACTGCTGAAGGTGAGAGGCGGAGTGGCGGTTGGTTGAGAGGGGCAGGGAGGACAGCAGTGGTTGACGTGGCTGAAGATGCTGGACCAGGAGGAGGATGGTGGCTTTGAGTTTGTGTGCTGCTTGTACTCATGTGTTGATCCAGTAGGCGTTTTGATGTGAGATCATGTGCCTTTGTAAAGCAGTTGTATCGAGGTGGGTGTTGGACTTCCCACGACTCAGTTTCTTTTGGCACAGGTTGCAAATGGCATTGCTGTTATCAGAGGCAGACACACAAAAAAATGCCACACTGCTGAGCTTTGCAATGACGGCATTCTGGTGGTAGCAACAGCATGCGTTGACTGGCGTGCTGTCTGGCTGACCCCGGGTGCCGATACATGCTGTCTGACTGTGCCACTAACTCCTTGCAACGACCTCCCCCTGCTTCCAACTCGTCTCCTCCTTCTCTCTGTCTCCCCTTCTGAACTTTCCCCCTCTTCTTCTCTTCGAGCAGGCACCCACGTGGCATCCGTGGACACATCGTCATCATCAACCGCTTCACTTGTATCTGACACCTCAGCAAAGGAAGCAGCAGCGGGTACAACATCATCATCATCATCATCATCACACTGTACATCCATGTGGGTAATCCTGCCTGACTGAGACATATCCCTGTAATCTACATCATCTGGCAATAATGGTTGCGCATCACTAATTGCATCCAACTGATGTGTAAATAACTGCTCTGACGGATCAAGTGAAGTGGCTGTGGTGGCTGTGGTGGTAGTAGTGGTGGTGGCGGTGGGCGGGAGCGTGGTAACTTGAGAGCAGGTGACCGAAGCTGAGCTGGAGGAGGATGGTGCGTCAAGGTTCTTAGCAGAAGCTGTTGAAGATTGGGTGTCCTGTCTAAGCCAGTCAACTATGTTCTCAGAATTTTTCGGGTTCAGGGTACATGGCCTCTGAACACTAGGCATTATTCCAGGGACAGTGGAAATCACAGCACCACGACCACGACGACCCTTGCGGAGTGGCCTGCCTCTGCCTGTCATTTTTTTTAGATAAGTGGTACTACGCGTGCTAGGTACTGTGCCACCCGGTATCAGTGGTGGGCACTGGCAGTGGGCACACTACAGTCAGTGGAAGTGGGCCTGACACACACTGGCAGCAGGCAAGCAACTGAAATTACACTAAAGTGTAAAAATTAAATGCCTTTTTTTGATGCAAAGTCCTGTGCCACACGGTATGAGTGGTGGGCACTGGCAGTGGGCACACTACAGTCAGTGGAAGTCGGCCTGACACACACTGGCAGCAGGCAAGCAACTGAAATTAGACTAATGTGTAAAAATTAAATGCCCTTTTTATCGGCAAGCTACTGTGCCACCCGGTATGAGTGGTGGGCACTGGCAGTGGGCACACTACAGTCAGTGGAAGTGGGCCTGACACACACTGACAGCAGGCAAGCAACTGAAATTACACTAAAGTGTAAAAATTAAATGCCTTTTTTTATGCAAAGTCCTGTGCCACAGGGGATGAGTGGTGGGCACTGGCAGTGGGCACACTACAGTCAGTGGAAGTCGGCCTGACACACACTAGCAGGCAAGCAACTGAAATTACACTAAAGTGTAAAAATTAAATGCCTTTTTTTTATTCAAAGTCCTGTGCC
This sequence comes from Bufotes viridis, assembly GCA_033119425.1. NCBI lineage: Eukaryota > Metazoa > Chordata > Amphibia > Anura > Bufonidae > Bufotes > Bufotes viridis. Next base: position 142,887,440 of record CM065592.1, on the reverse strand, counting down.
ACACGGGATGAGTGGTGGGCACTGGCAGTGGGCACACTACAGTCAGTGGAAGTCGGCCTGACACACACTGGCAGCAGGCAAGCAACTGAAATTAGATTAATGTGTAAAAATTAAATGCCTTATTTATCGGCAACTACTGTGCCACCCGGTATGAGTGGTGGGCACTGGCAGTGGGCACACTACAGTCAGTGGAAGTGGGCCTGACACACACTGGCAGCAGGCAAGCAACTGAAATTACACTAAAGTGTAAAAATTAAATGCCTTTTTTTGATGCAAAGTCCTGTGCCACAGGGGATGAGTGGTGGGCACTGGCAGTGGGCACACTACAGTCAGTGGAAGTGGGCCTGACACACACTAGCAGGCAAGCAACTGAAATTACACTAAAGTGTAAAAATTAAATGCCTTTTTTTGATGCAAAGTCCTGTGCCACAGGGGATGAGTGGTGGGCACTGGCAGTGGGCACACTACAGTCAGTGGAAGTGGGCCTGACACACACTAGCAGGCAAGCAACTGAAATTACACTAAAGTGTAAAAATTAAATGCTTTTTTGATGCAAAGTCCTGTGCCACACGAGATGAGTGGTGGGCACTGGCAGTGGGCACACTACAGTCTGTGGGCCTGCAGCTCCCTTACACACGGGCAGGCCAGGCAACAGCAATATATATATGGAGAAAAAAAAAGCAGACTAATGTAGCAGCCCTAAAAAGGGCTTTTTGGAGTGCTGTCAGGACGCTGTCCTTACAGCAGAGATCAGATGAGTCTTTCAGGACTGGAGTTGACACTGAATACACTACCCTAGCTATCGATTTTCCAATTAAATCAGCAGCAGCTACACTGTCCCTCCTCTCACTAAGGCCTCTTTCACACGGGCGTCATGTTTGACGCCCGGATAAGAGGCGGGTGCGTTGCGGGAATATGCGCGATTTTTCTGCGCGGGTGCAAACGTTTGTAATGCGTTTTGCACGCGCGTGTGAAAAATCGCCATGTTTGGTACCCAGACCCAAAGCCGGACTTCATCACTGAAGTCCAGCTTCGGGTAGAGTATTCTGGAGAATTTATTATTTTCCCTTATAACATGGTTATAAGGGATAATAATAGCATTCTTAATAAAGAATGCTTAGTAAAATGAAGATGAAGGGGTTAAAAATAATAAAAATTTACTTACCTTAGCCACTTGATCGCGTGTTGCGATCTGTCTTCTCTTTTCCAGCATCAGCTAACAACTAAAGGACCTGTGATGACGTCACATCACATGGTCCAATCGCATGGTCCATCACCATGGTAAGATGAACTGTTTGCTGGCGGATAGTTCGGGCCATCTCTAATGAGGAATGGGAACCCTCATTTGACGAATCTAGTGGGTCAGAATATGAACCTGTAGAAAGCAGTGGCAGTCTGACCCAAAGTTCGGACGAGGAAGTTGAGGTCCCTGATACCACCAGGCGTACCCGGCCCCGTGTCGCTAGACCACAGGTTGCGCAGGATCCGTTTCAAGGGCAGCAGAGTGGGGCTGGCGCTGCCGGATTACGTGGTGAGGCATACACCAGCAGCGCAGCCCATCCTGGACCTTCTACCAGCACTGCCGTAGAACATGGTGAAGTGGCGAGCACCAGAAGGGCAGTTGAAGCTGGTACGGTGGCACGTGCTGTAATTCCCCCGTCGCAGCCACCACACAGACAGGCCCGTAGAGCCCCTAGAATCCCTGAGGTGCTGGGAAACCCTGATTGGCAGCCCCCATCTTCAACCGCACCAGTAGTTCCCCCTTTCACCGCCCAGTCAGGAGTTCAGATGGAGACAGCTCAGATCGGATCGGCACTGGGGTTTTTTGAGCTGTTCTTCACTGCGGAGCTCTTTGACCTAGTCGTGGCAGAAATAAACCTTTATGCCACTCAATTTATAACCGCCAACCCGGGAAGCTTCTATGCCCAGCCTTTGCGGTGGAAACCAGTCAAAGTTTCCGAATTTAAAACTTTTCTGGGCCTTGTACTCAACATGGGTCTAACAAAAAAGCATGAATTGCGGTCATATTGGTCCACGAACCCAATTCATCACATGCCCATGTACTCTGCTGCCATGTCCAGGACACGATTTGAGACCATCCTGCGTTTCCTGCACTTTAGTGACAACACCACCTCTCGTCCCAGAGGCCACCCAGCTTTTGACCGGCAAGATTCGGCCCCTCATAGACCACTTCAACACCAAATTTGCAGATTTGTATACCCCTGCACAAAACATCTGCGTAGACGAGTCCCTTATACATTTTACCGGGCGCCTTGGCTTCAAACAATACAGTACATCCCAAACAAGCCCGGTATGGCTATACCCACAAATTTCGTGTCTATGAGGGTAAAGATCAGACCCTGGAGCCGGTCGGTTGCGCTGACTACCTGGGGAGCAGTGGGAAGGCAGTCTGGGACTTGGTGTCACCCTTATTCGGCAAGGGGTACCATCTTTATGTGGACAATTTCTACACAAGTGTGCCCCTCTTCAGGCATTTGTTCCTAAAACAGATTGTCTGCTGTGGCACCGCGCGACCTAGTCGCCGGGGCTTCCCCCAATGGCTCATTACCACCCGTCTTGCAAGGGGGGAGAGGGCTGCCTTGTGTAACGAAGAACTGCTTGCGGTGAAATGGAGAAACAAGCGTGACGTTTACATGCTCTCCTCCATTCACGCAGACACGACAATCCAAATTGAACGGGCAACCAGTGTCATTGAAAAGCCCCTCTCGGTCCACGACTATAATTTGCTCATAGGAGGGGTGGACTTCAATGACCAGATGTTGGCCCCATATTTGCTTTCCCGAAAGACCAGACGCTGGTATAAGAAGGTGTCTGTATATCTAATTCAATTGGCTATGTACAATAGTTTTGTTCTCTACAGTAAGGCTGGGAGAACAGGATCCTTCCTCAAATTTCAGGAAGAGATCATTGAGAACCTCCTGTATCCAGGAGGTTCCGTGGCCCCAAATCTCAGTGTAGTGAGCCGTCTACACGAGCCACACTTCCCCAGTGTCGTTGCTGGTACCTCAACCCAACCGCCACCCCGAAAAAGATGTCATGTCTGTAGCAGGAGTGGAATAAGGCGTGACACCCGCTATTTCTGTTCTGACTGTCCTGACCACCCTGCCCTATGCCTAGGGGAGTGTTTCCGGAAGTACCACACTCAGGTACACTCAGGGACGTAGGGACCGCAGGACACAGGTAGTTTTTACAATCAGGATCTAGGGTCTCTCAGGATACTAGGTTTTGAGAGACCCTAACACACAGGGGTGCTAGTGTGCTACTGCAGCTATGTGAAACGGTAGAAACGTCTCCTTTCACTTGGGATAAAGTGCATAATGTACTTCGCACCATCTCTGTGTGATTTACACTTTACACATTGTCCTATGGGAGAGGAGAGGTTTCTGCAAGGAAAATAAAGAGTGAAAAGAAAAAAAAAATTAAACAGGTAGCAAGAAAAAGAAATCTTGAGTTAGTTTAGGTTTTAAAAGTTTTATGATGTTCAAGTTTATGAGCCTGCTGCTTGTTTTTTCTTCTTTTTTTTTTTTTTTGTTTACTAACCACCCTTTATTTTCCAGCTGGACCAACTGATGAAAACGCTGCAGCACTGATGTGCATTCTGAGAGAAGCATTGCGCTGCTGTCAGAAGACACGTGAAGTCAGTGTATGTGGCGCTGCAGGACGAGATTTCTTCTCCGCAGTACAGGTACGTTTGCCCAGGCATATGAGCTGAGGAGAGGTGTTGGAGTTTATATGCTTTGGCAAACACTTTGTATCAAAAATCTGGCAAAGATGTCTTCCTCCACAATGATCGATTGATCGATGTGAATGGAGAAATCACGTTTTCCAGGACATAGGAGCTGAAGTGGGTATGGATGTTTGGGCGGAGCCCCTATGTCCTGGCAATCGCCAGGCCCCTCTTTTTTTTTTTTTTTGCATATTTTTTGGCAGAGATTTTTTCATCCACATCGATCGATGCGAATGAAGAAATCTGTGCCGTTCATTTTTTCTTTAAGCCCCGAGGATGAACGGAAAAAAAAATCTCATTACCCGTATGCTCCATATAAGGAGAATAGCAGAAACTCCTAATGCTGGCCATACATGTAATGATTGCGGAGACCCTCAAATGCCAGAGCAGTACAAACACCTCACATGTGACCCCATTTTGGAAAGAAGACACCCCAAGGTATTTGCTGAGGGGCATATTGAGTCCATGAAAGATTGAACTTTTAGCGGAAATACCCCAAAAGTAACCCCATTTTAGAAAGAAGACACCCCAAGGTATTCCGTGTGGGGCATGGCGAGTTCATAGAAGATTTTTTTTTATTTTCACAAGTTAGCGGAATTGGTGGACTTCAATGACCAGATCAAATCAGCGGAATTAGATTTTTTTTGTTTTTTCTCACAAAGTCTCCCTTTCGCCGTACTCAGGAGAAGTAGGGCAATGTGTTTTGGGGTGTATTTTTACATATACCCATGCTGAATGAGAGAAATATCTCTGTAAATTGACAACTTTGTATAAAAAAAATGGAAAAAGTTGTCATTTACAGAGATATTTTTCACACACAGTATGGGTATATGTAAAAATACACCCCAAAACACATTGCCCTACTTCTCCTGAGTACGGCGATACCACATGTGTGACACTTTTTTGCAACCAAATGCGCAAAGGGGCCCTAATTCCATTGAGTACCTTTAGGATTTTACAGGGCATTTTTACGCATTTGGATTCCTGACTTCTTCTCACGCTTTAGGGGCCCCTAAAATGCCAGGACAGTATAAATACCCCACAAGTGACCCAATTTCAAAAAGTAGACACCCTAAGGTATTCACTGATGGGCATAGTGAGTTCATGGAAGTTTTTATTTTTTGTCACAAGTTAGCGGAAAATGAAATGTTTTGAAAAAAAATAATAAAAAATCCATTTCCGCTAACAAAAAATAAAAACTTCCATGAACTCACTATGCCCATCAGCGAATACCTTAGGGTGTCTAATTCCCGAAATGGGGTCATTTGTGGGGTGTTTGTACTGTCTGGGCATTGTAGTGCCTCAGGAAACATGACAGGTGCTCAAAAAGTCAAAATGCGAAAATTCACTTTTTTGCACCATAGTTTGTAAACCCTATTACTTTGACCCAAACCAATAAATATACACTTATTGTATTTTTTTTATCAAAGACATGTAGAACAATAAAGTTAGCGAAAAATTTATATAGAAATGTAGTTTTTTTAAATTTTAAAATTTCAGTCATTTTTGATGAATAGCAAAAAAAAAATTAAATGTCAGCAGCAATGAAATACCACCAAATGAAAGCTCTATTAGTGAGAAGAAAAGGAGGTAAAATTCATTTGGGTGGTAAGTTGTATGACCGAGCAATAAACGGTGAAAGTAGTGTAGTGCAGAATTGTAAAAAGTGGCCTGGTCATTAAGGGTGTTTAAGCTAGGGGGGCTGATGTGGTTAAAGATGGCGCCCGCTCCTGCTCCGCTGCGGGTGCCATAGCCGCGGGTAGCTGCCTGCTTCTTTTAGCAGACACCCGCGGCTCATGTCCGCAACCGGCAGTAATGCAGATCGCGGACATTTAACACCTCAGATGCCGTGGTCAATCCTGACCATGGCATCTGAGCTTGCTGAAAACCGAAAGTGAATCTTCCGGTTGTGCTCCGGCTCCCCCATGTGGCAATCGGAGGAGCCTGAGCCTGTATGCTGCAGCCTCGGTCTTTATGAATGACACGAGGCTGCTGCATAGTATTTCCTATGGAGTAGCAGAAAAAAGAAAGGTTCCAGCACTCCAATGAATTCAGTTAAAAAGCGTTGGCATCCTTTATTTTCGGTGAACGTAATCAACATACAAGGATAAGTTTTCCAGCATAATTACACCTGTGCAGCGGTCTACGCGTTTCGAGGTCATGAGTAAGAGCGGTAACGCTCGAAACGCGTAGACCGCTGCACGGGTGTAATTATGCTGGAAAACTTATCCTTGTATGTTGATTACGTTCACCGAAAATAAAGGATGTCAAGGCTTTTTAACTGAATTCATTGCAGTGCTGGAACCTTTCTTTTTTCTGCTACTTCCAAGGATCTCCTGGATCTATCCTTGCACCCTGGGAGAAGGACATTTGTATGCAGGTGAGCTGGACAATCACACTTGTTCACGATATTTCCTATGGAGCCCTTGCCTGCAATAGGGCTCCATAGGAAACAAGCAATTTTCTCATATACTCCAATGCATTGAAGTATATGAGAATAGCAATCTAATGATTGTATGTTATAGTTCCCTATGGGAACTATATAAAAGTGATAAAAAATTAAAAAAGTTTTAAAAAAATACATAAAATACATACGCCCATAGTATAAAAATATAAAAATATATTCCCCATACAGCGAACAGCAAAACGGAAAAAAGTGTCAAAATGGCCTATTCACAATTTTTGGTCGCTTCATTATATACAAAAAATGTAATAAAAAAAAATATTAAAAAGTCATACAAACCCTAGAATGGTATCAATGAAAAGTTCAGATTTCCCTGCAAAAAATTAGCCCTCAGTTCACATAATTACAAAAAAGTTATAGGGGTCGAAATATGGCGACAAAAAAATCCAACAGATTTTTTTTTCAGTTTTGCATTTTTTTATCACTATCAAAACGCAAGAAAAACTATACATATTAGGTATCACCGTATTCGTACTGACCTGTAGAATAAAATTAACTGGTCAGTTTTATCGCACCTCGAACGTCGTAATCTAAAAACCTGTAAAACTGTGGTGGAATATGCAATATTAAATGGATGCATTGGAAAGTACAACTTGTCCTGCAAAAATACAAGCCCTCATACGTCTATGTGAACAGACAAATAAAAAAGTTATGGCTCTGGGAAGGCAGGGAGTGCAAAAAAAAGAAAAAGAAAAAAACTCTGGGCTTGAAAAGGTTAAGGTGAAAAATGGCCCAGTCCTTAAGGGGTTAATAACTGGAAAACACTGTTAGGCCCTATTCACACGTCCGCAATGTTCGTCCGCACCCGTTCCGCAAATCTGCGGAACGGGTGCGGATCCATTCATTTTGAATGGGGACGTGGTGGATGCGGAGAGCACACACTGAAGTTCGGGTTTGGTTTGAGTATTCTGTAGATTTTATTATTTTCCCTTATAACATGGATTCTTTTATTTTTCCGTTCAGCGTCTGGGCTGAAAAAAAAAAAAAAATGAACGGCACAGATTTCTTCATTCACATCAATCAATGTGGATGAAAAAATCTCTGCCAAAAAATGTGCAAAAAAAAAAAAAAAAGTAAGGCCCCATTCCCACGTCCACAAAAATGTCGGCATCTATTCTGCGGAATAGATGTGGACCCATTCAGTATGATGCGGAGAGCACACTATGTGCTCGCCGCGACAGCATTTGCGGAGCTGCGGCCGCGAACTTCCGGGTTTTGGAGTTTCCGGGTTTTCGGAAGCTGTCTGCATCCGTTGCTCCGTTCCATGCCCCCACAAATAAAATAGAGCATGTCCTATTCTTGTCCGTTTTGCGGACAAAAATAGGCATTTCTATAATGGGCTGAGCAAATTTCGGAACGGAACGTGGAGCAGCTTCCGTGTTTTGCATATCCGCGGTTTGCGGACTGCAAAACACCAACGGTCGTGTGCATGTAGCCTAAGGGTCAGGAGAGAACTCAGGAGAGGTGAGAACTTGTTCTGAGTTTTCCACCCACACCTGGTTTTGGCACAGAATGGCTGATAGAAATCACAGGTCAAACACTGACCGTGTGAAAGCGACCTCAGTCTAAACGCTGAAATCTCAGAACGCCTTTTCCCTAATCCTTTAGAAATAAAAGCAAGGCTAGACAGGGGCACAGCCCTTAATGAAAAACCATGTACAACAGTTTTGATTACCATACACATCTTTCAAAGCCGGTCTGGAACACAAGAGGTTGATTCAGTGGGCCAGATTCTCACATAAATAACAAGTCGATTTGCTGATGTACTGGAAAATGTTATTAGCCTGCGTACACCAAAGAACACCTCTTACAACCTGTCTGCTTCACCCTATACCTTGATATAATATTCTCTGAAATTGCACCTCGTGCACATGTGATAAAATAAATGGACACTCTCTGTCCATCTCTGATTCAATTTATTTCCACTCAACAAATAGAACATTGCTTTGAAATGTATATGCTCTGGTAGCATTTATCATGTGGCCTCAGTAATGGAGCTCTGCTATGCCCATGTCTCTAATCAGAAATAAAAAGGCAACATTCCAGAGGATTTCCATTAATATAGTATTTTTATTCTGCACCATACTCCCTTTTATTTGTACTTTCAGATTTTATACATTAGAAGAAAATCAATGTTAGGCTACTTTCACACTCACGTTTTGGCTTTCCATTTGTGAGATCCGTTCAGGGCTCTCAGAGGCGGTCCAAAACGGATCAGTTTGCCCTAATGCATTCTGAATGGAAAAGGATCCGCTCAGAACGCATCAGTTTGCCTCTGTTCAGTCTCCATTCCACTCTGGAGGCCAACACCAAAACGCCTCCTGTCCGTCCTGGGATGCGGAGCGAATAGTTTTCTATTGTGTCAGATTGTATCAGAGAAAACGGATCCGTCCCCATTGACTTACATTGTGTGTCAGGACGGATCCGTTTTCTCTGATACAATCTGACACAATAGAAAACTGATCCGCCCCCCCATTGACTTTCAATGGTGATCATGACAGATCCGTCTTGGCTATATAAGACATAATACAACTGGATCCGTTCATGACGGATGCATGCGGTTGTATTATTGTAACGGAAACGTTTTTGCAGATCCATGACGGATCCGCAAAAAACGCTAGTGTGCAAGTAGCCTTAGCCTGTATGAACATTGTCGGTCAAGTGTATTATTTTACTGCTATGCATAATAGAGGCGCTCACATTGTCCAAGCATTTTCATGTAGAGTCGTCTTCTTATTTATATTTTTATTTATGGTGCAATAACTGCTATGTATGAAGACTTCTAAAGGGTCACCAATTTCCAAATGCTACAGATAAGGCAAATGCAGAGAATGTAATCTGTACATGAACACAATTTCAAATATTACATTTCTGGCGTGGGTTGTAGTCCATTACAATATACACAACCTGAGGCTTGCTAAAAGAACTACTAATATGAGAATATCAGTAATATTCTAGTTCAATGTGCCAACCAATTACATGTTTGGGAAAATGTATCAATGAATTTATGTAATCTGTGGTAGAAATCCACTGAAAAAAATGTGGCGGGGCCAAACCTCAGATTTATGAAGCCCCTGTGTATCATTTCTGACCCAAAGTGCCTTAAAAAGGTTCTCCAGGAAAGATTTAAAGGAGTTTTCTGGGACCTTTTCTGTGATCCTCCGTGGCCTTCTCACAGCTTTTCCTAGGCCATGTGATCTCGTGTTCCTTGGTCATATGGCCTAGGTGCTGCTCAGTCCCATAGAAGTGAATGGGGCTGAGCTGTTATACCAAGTAGTGTTGAGCGAATCGAAGTTGACGAAGTGGAATTCGATAAGAATTTCAGGAAAAATTCGATTAGTCACGAATCTGAATTTTCTGGCGATTCGTTGTAAGGAATCAGATGTTATTTTACATGACTGCTGCACACGTTACAAAGTGAAAGTAAGAAGCCTGGGAATGTGGGATCACCCATAATGCTGTGCAGCCAGCCAATCAGCAGATAGCCAGCCCCTGTGATGTCACAGCCCTATAAAAAGCCTTATTCTGCCCTGTCTCTGCCATTTTCCAGTGAACTGAGCACAGGAAAGACCAGTGATTAGGAAAGCCTTCATTTGAAAAATATTAGTTACTAGCAGAAGGACCCGGCTTCGCACGGGTATATTTCATCTATTTCGTTTCATGTTTCCATGTGTCCTAAAAAAATATCAACAGTTTTCCCAGTGACCTCTACAGCACACCGCCCCACTGTCTGCTGAGCTGTGTATCTAATCTTATCCTGTGTGATACTGTCTGCTGAGCTGTGTATCTAATCTTGTTATGTGATACTGTCTGCTGAGCTTTGTATCTAATCCTATCCTGTGTGATACTGTCTGCTGAGCTGTGTATCTAATCCTATCCTGTGTGATACTGTCTGCTGAGCTGTGTATCTAATCCTATCCTGTGTGATACTGTCTGCTGAGCTGTGTATCTAATCCTAGCCTGTGTGATACTATCTGCTGAGCTGTGTATCTAATCTTATGTTGTGTGATACTGTCTGCTGAGCTGTGTATCTAATCCGAGCCTGTGTGATACTATCTGCTGAGCTGTGTATCTAATCTTATGTTGTATGATACTGTCTGCTAAACTGTGTATCTAATGCTACCCTGTGTGATACTGTCTGCTGAGCGTGTATCTAATATTCTATCCTGTGTGATAGTATCTGCTGAGTTGTGTATCTAATCCTCCTATCCTGTGTGATACTGTCTGCTGAGCGTGTATCTAATATTCTATCCTGTGTGATACTGTCTGATTAGCTGTGTATCTAATCATATCCTGTCTGCTGAGCTGTGTACCTAGTAGTTGATTTTAACTTTGTTTTTTAAATCCCTGTTGGCTGAGTGGGAGGGGGCATGGCCTAACTGGATTGGGGCGTGTCCTTTTGAACATCTCAATCTAAGACAGCAGTGCTGTCCTCTGAGTGTGAGCTGCAAAGAGAAATTCCCTTACGTCCTAACCAGTGGCACAGATGGGGTATTCTGCCCCTGTGGACTGGTTAGGACAGGTGGAAGTTTAATGAATAAAAACATTAAACACATGACATACATACACGACCTCCCTGCCCCCAATAAAGAGGGGGCGTGACCCCCAGGACCTTGTGTTTTTTTCTGTCCTGTGGATAGACAGGACGGGTGGTTCCTCCTCTCCTTCTCATCTGGGAGAGGGGTCTTTTTTCTTCAGTGTTTTTTGCGCTTTGCGCCCCCCCCTTGACGCTACCTGTATGCCCTGATGCTCCGTTTCACTCTGAGCCGGAGCGTTGGGTCTTTCCTCTTCTCTGGGCTCTGTAGAGCCGCAGCATCGGCGTCTTCATGTGCGGCTGGGCGCCACCATCTTGCAGAAGTGACGTCACTTTCGGTTCTTTCGGCCGGTTTGCAGCCGAATTATTTGTGTTTCTCAGGACATTTTCAAGGGTTTCTGTGCCTTTTCTAGGCATTTTGGGCTATCATAAACTTAGGAAGAGGATCAGGTTATTTTTCCTCTTTTTTCTATAGGGTTTTTCCCTTGCTTTGTAATCCGCCCCTTTTGGGGGCGGAGCTACTTTTGGCGCCCAAACTACCTATTTAAGGCTGGTGAGGCTCTAGGTTCAGTCTCCTGGAGCGCAGAGTCTTCTGTTATCTTGAGAGTGCTGGTTTGCAAGTTCCGTTTCCTTGCTAACTTTTCCGTCATTGCTACTAACCTTTTGTGACTTTTCTAGGATCTTCTGGGTAAAGATCCTGAAGTTTGCTGTTGATGCTTGTTTTTTTCATGGAATTATGTTTAATTCATGTATCTGTTTTGCAGCCATGTCTTCCACCGGGGACGGTGAGCGAGAGCCCAGCAGGAAAACCACTGGCAAGATACGTCATCTTCAGTGCCATTACTGCCAGATCGTGCTGGAGGACAGCTATGCCTTTTCCCGGTGCCCACCCTGTAGGGCCAAGACACTCCCTCAGCAGGAGCCGACGGTCCTTGACGTCGTTGATTGGGTCAAAGGTTACATGGAGACCAACATGAACCAAGTCAACGCTTCCATTGAAGAATTGAAGCACGCCCTGGTGTCCAAACGTCGTCGTCCTTCCTCCCCCCATCGTGCTATGGAGGTTTCGGGGGTCCAGGATGCTAGGGATGCTTCGGCCTCTTCCTCTTCTGAGGAGGAGGACGGGTTTTCATATTTTTTTCCGCCAGAAAAAACCCAGCGGCTGCTTAGATCCATCCGGTCGGGGGACCAGGATGTTGATCCGGGGGAAGCCTCATCATCTGCCTCTAAGGGGCCTAGGGCCTTTAAAGCGGATAATTCCCTCTTGTCTCTGATGAAGACGGAATGAAAAAAGCCTGAAAAAGGTCCAGTATTGACCAAAAGGTTTAAGGCTGTATTTCCGGTCAAAGAGGATCAGGTGTCTTCTTGGGGGCCTGTTCCTAAAGTGGACATGGCAATATCAAAGCTATCAAGAAGGACCCTTATTCCATCGGACGACGGATCAAGCTTACAGGATCCCATGGACCGGAAGGCAGATTGCGCCCTTATTCGGCAGCCTCAGCTTCCGCCTCGGTTGCGATTTCCTCTTCCGAAGTGGCGAATTTTTTAAAGACAAGATTCGCCCAGGTACAGTCTGACCTAGACCAGGGGGTCTCCAGGGATGACATTTTGGCCTCTTGCAAGACGGCCAGCCTTGCCATAGACTTCCTGTGCGACGCAGCTCCACAACAGTTGAAGTTGGCATCTAAGACCATGGCCCTTTCTACCGCGGGCAGGCGTCCGCTTTGGTTAAAACCTTGGAAGGCCGATACGACTTCCAAACACAATCTTTGTGCCATGGCGTACGAACCCGGCAAACTCTTTGGTGCAGAGCTGGACCAAATTATGGAGGGACTGTCGGACAAGAAGGGCAAGTCCCTTCCCCAGCAGTCCTTTCGTGGTCGGGGCAAAAGGTTTGGTTCCAGGTCGGAACCTCAACCTAGAGCCCAGAGAAATTGGGGCTCCCGTAGAGGAGGAAAATCCTCTAGGGGTTCTAGACCCCCCAAGAAGTCCTCGACGCTCTGATTGCGGGCCTCCTCGAGGCTCTTGGTATTTAGCCGGTCCGACTGGAAATCCCATTCCCCCTTTTCCCCACATTCCCGTAGGCGGGCGCCTACAGCATTTTCTTCCTTGTTGGCAGGATCATATCCAGGACCAATGGGTCCTGCGTATAATTTCACAGGGGTACCTTGTGGACCTGAGCAGTCCGCCGTCGGACAAGTTCGTCCAAACAAGGATTCTTCCCTGCAACAAGCAAAGGATTCTAGAGAATTATGTCCTAGAATACTTTCAGAAGGGAGCCCTGCAGGAAGTTCCTCTCCAAGAGAGAGGAACAGGTATCTACTCCCCAGTCTTCCTGGTACCCAAGAATACCGGAGGTTGGAGGATGATTATAGATCTGAGGTACTTCAACCGTTTCATAAAACAAAAGAAGTTCCGTATGGAAACTATCCAGTCGGTGACCAATCTTCTTTTGCCGGGAGATTTCCTGGCAACCTTAGACCTCAAGGATGCTTATCTCCATATTCCCATCCATCCTGGGTCCAGAAGATTCTTAAGGATCGCGGTGAACATCAGGGGGGTCCTAAGACATTTCCAGTTTGTGGCCCTCCCATTTGGGATTTCTTCAGCCCCACACACTTTCACCAAGGTAGTGGTGTCCGTGGTGGCTGCTCTAAGGCTTCAAGGCCTGAGCATAGTTCCATACCTGGACGATTGGCTCCTCAGAGCACCTTCCCAAGCGATCCTGTCTCAACATATCCAGAAGGCTGTTGCATTCCTCCATCAATTGGGATGGATAATCAATTGGGACAAGTCCCAGCTTCAACCAGCCACATCGGTAAAGTTCCTGGGGTTCGTGGTGGATTCAGTCAGGAGGACTATTCATCTTACTCCCTAAAGAAGACAATCCGTTCAGCAAACAGCCCGTTCTCTCTCCGTACCGAAGCAGGTAACGATTCGAACATTGATGAGAATGTTGGGACTAATGTCTTCAACCGCAGAAGCGGTACCTTGGGCATTATGGCATCTACGTCCGCTTCAGTCGGAAGTACTAGCCAAGTGGAATCACAGTCCGGTGGGACTCAATTCCGTGCTCTCCCTGCCTTACAAGGTCCGGTCCTCCCTAAGGTGGTGGTCCCACCTCGAGGACGGCAAGTCCCTGATCCAGCCCTCCTGGATCATACTTACTTCAGACGCATCCCTGGTAGGCTGGGGAGCTCATCTTCTGGACAAGACAGTCCAAGGAACTTGGACACCTCAGGAGAGGTTATTGTCATCGAATCTCCTGGAGATCAGAGCGATCAGATTAGCTCTTTTTCATTTTGCTCCTTCCATTCGAGGGAAGGCCGTGAGAATACAGTCAGACAGCATGACCGCTGTACTGTATATCAACAAGCAGGGAGGCACGAGGTCACAAAGTCTCCTGAGAGAGATAGGTGTGATATTGGATTGGGCAGAAATGAACCTCACCCACTTGTCAGCCGTCCACATTCGCGGAGTTCACAATGTGATCGCGGACCGCCTGAGCCGAGGTCTTCCGACCGGAGAATGGTCACTTCATCCAGAGGTCTTCAAGGGGATAACGCTCAGGTGGGGCATGCCAGAGATCGATCTCATGGCAACGAGGTTCAACACCAAAGTGGAGAAGTATTGCTCCCTTTACAGGGAGGACAACCCGGTGGCAATAGATGCTCTGTCAATCCCATGGAGGTTCAGGCTGGCCTACATCTTCCCTCCAATTTCCTTGATACCAAGGGTCTTGATGAAAATCAGGCAGGACCAAGCGTCAGTCATCGCCATTATCCCATACTGGCCGAAGAGAGCTTGGTTTACCCAACTCTTACAGATGAGTCGGGGTCAATTTCTGAGGCTTCCCCCAGAGAGAGTACTGGTGTCGGGGGACACACAGATCTCCTCAAATCTTCAAATGTTCAACCTGACAGCCTGGAGGTTGATCAGTCCCTTCCAAGAATAGAAGGGCTATCGGGGTCTGTCTTGAGAACCTTAGAGCACTCCAGATCAGAAGCTACCAACAAAGCCTACTCCAGAATCTGGAAGATTTTTTCGTCCTGGTGTTCTAGGCATGAGCAGACGTCTGCTGAAGCTTCCATCCCGGTGATTCTTCAATTCCTACAGGATGGTCTGGACGAGGGGTTATCACCCTCTACCCTCAAAGTGCAGGTCTCAGCAATCTCTGCTTGTCTCAACAGAGCTGTTTCTCAAGACCCCCTTATCAAGAGATTCCTGAAGGGAGCCTCAAGATTAAAGCCTACAGTAATCAGGCCTATCCCTGTTTGGGATTTATTGGTCGTGCTCAGGGGGTTGACGTCTCCCCCCTTTGAGCTCCTAGAGGAGGCGGGATTCAAGTTCTTAACCTGGAAAATCACCTTCCTATTGGCCGTTACCTCTGCAAAGCGAGTTGGGGAACTCCAAGCTTTTTCTGCTTTTGAACCCTATACGAAGTTTCTTCAAGATCGGGTGCTTCTTAGATTTCTTCCTACGTTTGTCCCAAAGGTTCCTTCCTTTGACAATATCAACCAGGTGATTTCCCTGCCGACTCTGGCTCCACCCCCCTCCTCTGAAGAAAGAGGGCTCCATACCCTCGACATTTCGAGATTTCTGCGGATTTACCTGGATCGCTCCAAGGTATTTAGGAAGGATGAAAACCTCCTTATCCTTTTTTCCGGTACCCATAAAGGGAAGGAAAGCCTCTAAGCCCTCCATCAGCCGATGGATTAAGGAGGCAATTCGGGAGTCCTATATGTCTCAGGGTTCGGAGCCCCCTGAATTTGTAAGAGCCCACTCTACTCGAGCTGTGGCCACTTCTTTTGCAGAGAGAAGCTCGATCCCATTTGACGTGATCTGTAAGTCAGCTTCTTGGAGTTCTCACTCCACCTTTATTTCACATTATAGAGTGGATACTAGAATACATAGTTATTCCTCCTTTGGCCGGACAGTATTGTCTTCCGCCAGGCATGAGGACCCTCCCATAGGGGTTTCTACTTGCTAAATCCCCATCTGTGCCACTGGTTAGGACGTAAGGGAATCGTTAATTTCTAACGATAATTTGTTTTCCCTTAGTCCTAACAGTGGCACACAAATATCCCCCCCTTAGTTATATTGTTATTTTCTTTTCTACTTGTAATGACACAAGGTCCTGGGGGTCACGCCCCCTCTTTATTGGGGGCAGGGAGGGCGTGTATGTATGTCATGTGTTTAATGTTTTTATTTATTAAACTTCCACCTGTCCTAACCAGTCCACAGGGGCAGAATACCCCATCTGTGCCACTGTTAGGACTAAGGGAAAACAAATTATCGTTAGAAATTAACGAGTCACTGTCCCTTCCACCTCTGCAGCTGACAGAAGTTGATTTTTATCTTCATTTTGTCAATACTCATTGGCTGCAGAGGGGGAGGGGCGTGTCCTAAACATAACGGGGGTGTGGCTTAGCGGACCTAAAAGTTGATTTTTAACTTTATTTTTTAAATCCCTGTTCGCTTAGTGGGAGGGGCGTGGCCTTGCAGGATTGGGGGCGTGTCCTTTTAAACAGCTCTCTCTAAGACAGCAGCACTGTTCTGTCTGAATGTGAGCTGCAGGAAGAAAATCACCGTCCCTCCCACCTTAGGAAGGGAGGGGGCATGGCCTAACCGAATCAGAGGTGTGGCCTATCTGGACCTGGGGGCAGGGTTATAAGGGTGACTTGAATTGCCAGCCTAGTTTTCCTTTAAATGTCATCTAGAGCAGTGATGAGACTTGGCTGAGTTGTTATGGTTACCTGGAGTAAAACCGTGTGTGTGGAGATAAACTGTCAGGGAGCAGTAAGTGACAGTTTGAATTCAAGTTAAAGGCTTTGCTGCCTTGTATTGTTTATAAGCAGGTCATTTTTTGGGAATATCTCAGGAACGGTAAGTCCTAGAGAGCTGAGACCTAGTCTAAAACCTTTCCAGACACCTGATGTACCTGTGTGCCAAATTTGGTCCAGTCGTTTGGTCGCACATAAAGAACGTCCGGACGTCTAGACAGACAGAAATTCATTTTTATATATATATAAGAGATTAACAGTTCAGGGACAGTTTAGAGATAATGTAAGGATATAATAGGGAGACTTTATCCACACTGTAGGGAGAGTGCAGGAGCCAACAGAACAGTGTAACGCTTGGCTTATACAGAAGCCTTTCTATTATACCTTGCTGCACTAATTTGGGTTACAAAAGTGTTCTAATACTACAGGTTTTAGGTAGTTCACATTCTTTAATACATAAGTTATTTTATAAATTCCTTGATTCTGTAATTGGGGTGAAATTGTGGCCTGATACTACTGATTTTGAGATGTTTTATACATAAATAATTCCATTAGGGCTCATGCACACGACCGTATGTATTTTGCAGTCCGCAAAAAATACGGATGACATCCGTGTGCATTCCATATTTTACGGACCGGAACAGCTGGCCCTTCATAGGACAGTACTATCCTTGTCCGTAATGTGCTCGGTGAGCAGAGAAAAGGCTGTGGCCCTATTGCGAGCGACAGTGCCTTCTCAAACAGCTGATCAGCAGGGATCCTGAGTGTTGGACCCCCACCAATCAGATACTTATGACCTATCCCAGGGATAAGTCAACAATATAAATATCTCATAAAACTTTTTTAAAATGGCCCCCAGCAGCCTGTCCTAGAATGTGAGCAGGATTGGTTGCTTTCACTTGTCCAGTTGTCTAGGTTAGTGAGGGGCAGGGTCCTCACTACACTGCTCTACAATAAATGGTAATGATGCGATCCTGCCTATGATATGCCATCATGACTGAGCAGCCTGACAGGAAAACTTACCGATATGTAGTTCAAGCAAGTGTTGGAGACTGATGTGTAGTGAGGCCTTCACCCCCCCCCCCCACCCACCTTCTAGGCAGCTCTGTAAGGAGGAGGTAACAAGTCCTTCTCACATACTAGCTCCCCTATTTTCCCTAAATTTTTTTTCTGAAGGGGTGGAAGCCTATAAAAAAAATCTGCAAAAAAAAGCATATCCAGGGCCATTTCTTAAGAGTCAGTCTATGAAATGAGTAGTTACTTGCAAATTGAAGCAAAATTCTTTTATGGACATTTCAAAATTGATGAACAACCCCAACTTTGATTCCTTAATAAAGGTTGGGGACTTTGACAATCCTGCTGGAGTATAGCAATGGCTACCTTATTTGGTTTCTCCAAAAGCCTTGGTTTGCATGAATGAACTACATCCACCAGGGTGAGGACAAGCTCTGGCGGTGCCCAAGGCTGCGGTTTCACGATGTGCCCACCACCTTTGGTGCATGAAGGTCGTCATGAAAGCTGTAGAATAGACTATCGTTCATTTAAGTGCCCCCTACTACACAAATCCCTAGCTTACTTATGTATACCAGGAAATGCGGATTGTAAAAAAATTAGAGGCACAACATTGCATAAATCCACCCTCAATGAATGGTACTTACTAGAGATAAGCGAATTGAAGTTGACGAAGTGGAATTCGATCCGAATTTCAGGAAAAATTCGATTCACACCGAATCCGAATTTCCTCACACTTTATGGCTGCTGCACGTGTTAGGACATGGAGAAAAGAACTCTGGGAATGAGGGATCACCCACAATGCCATGCATGCAGCCAGCCAGCCCCTGTGATGTCACTGCCCTTTAAATGCCCTGAGCCATTTTGGATTCTGCCATTTTCCAGTGTGCTTAGTGCAGGGAGAGATGTCAGCAGGCGCTAGGGACAGTGCTAGGAAAGACTTCATTGTGCTAAAAAAAAGATTCACAAGTTCAGGGAAAGTTTCAAGGTGTAGGAAAAGGATAGGGAGACATCATCTACACTATAAAAGGAGAACAGGGTGCAATATAAAAGTGTACAGCCTGGATAATAGGAGCAATTGTATTACACCTTGCTGCACTTATTGGGGATCCAAATTGCTTTTAGGGTGTTTGCACTATATGATACATCACTAATTCCAGCAAACCTTGCTTGTGATTGGGGTGCAAGTTCTGTGATACAGCCATTTACGGGGTGTATTAATAGGAAAGATACGTACATCCTATTAGCCTTTCTGCGTTGATTTTACATTGTCTTACTTTTT
This sequence comes from Bufotes viridis, assembly GCA_033119425.1. Taxonomy (NCBI): domain Eukaryota; kingdom Metazoa; phylum Chordata; class Amphibia; order Anura; family Bufonidae; genus Bufotes; species Bufotes viridis. The sequence goes on along the minus strand of CM065592.1, from coordinate 142,868,618 downwards.
TTTTTTTTTGGGGGGGAGGGTTATTATTAGAAAAAAAAAGGGAAAAATATATGTCATAATTGCTGTTCAGCGGTGAAGTTACATTGTACTACAGCCATTCACAGGGTGTATTTATAGGATAGATACGTAAGTCCTATAAGCTGTTCTGCGTTGATTTTACATTGTTCTACAATTTTTTTGGGGGGGTGTATAAATAGGAAAAAAAAATATATATATATATATATATATATATATATATCGTAAGTGCCGTTCGGCGGTGAAGTTACATTGTACTTCAGCCATTTACGTGGTGTAAAAAAAGAAAATATACGTACGTCCCATCACCCGTTCTGCGGTGAATTGTGATTTTTATATTTCTTTTTTTGTGGTGTAGAAATGGGGAAAAAAGGGAGAAAATATATGTCTTAATTGGCATTCAGCGGTGAAGTTACACTGTACTACAGCTATTTATGTGGTGTAGAGAAAGAAAATATACGTACGTCCCATCACCCTTTCTGCGGTGAATTGTGATTGCTATATTTTTTTTTTGTGGTGTAGAAATAGGAAAAAAAAAGGAGAAAATATATGTCATAATTGCCATTCCGCAGTGAAGTTACATTGTACTACAGCCATTTACGTGGTGCAGAAAAAGAAAATATACGTACGTCCCATCACCTGTTCTGCGGGGAATTGTAATTGTTATATTTTTTTTTTTTGTGATGTAGAAATAGGAAAAAAAAAGGAGAAAAAATATGTCATAATTGACATTCAGCCATTTAAGTGGTGTATTATTAGGAAAGATACATACATCCCATTAGCCGTTCTATGGTGAATTGTGATTGTCATATTTCTTATTTCAGGGTGTAGAAATAGGAAAAAGAAATACGTCTTAATTGCCGTTCTGCGGTGATTTGTGATACTTTACTTTTTTTTTGGGGGGGGGGTTTATTAATCAGAAAAAAATAATAATAATTTTTATATATATATGTCTTCATTGCCGTTCATTGGTGAAGTTACATTGTACTGCAGCCATTTACGTGGTGTAAAAAAAGAAAATATACCTACAGTACGTCCCATCACCCGTTCTGCGCTGAATTGTGATTGTTATATTTCTTTTTTTGTGGTGTAAAAAAGGAGAAAATATATGTTTTAATTCCCGGTTAGCGGTGAAGTTAATATTGTACTACAGTCTTTTTTGGGGGGTATTATTTTAATTTAATTCTTTTATCATACAGTATGTCAGACAGACAGGCAACTGGCTCTTCAAAGGGAACTGGCAGTGGCCAAAATGTTTCTGTCGCAGGCAGCAGAAGAAGGGGGGTTGGAAGCAGGAGTCATAGTGAGAGGTCTGAGCTCCCGGTGTCATCTAGCGGTCGTGTCTTGACCAGCAACCCAGCAGTGCTTGAAAGGTTGACTCGGTCTTCGAGTTAGTCGCAAGTGACATTAGACACCCCCAGCCAAGAGTCGGTGGGTTTCTCTGACATGACACTTAGTTAGCATAGCATTGCACACATATGTAGAACAGAAGCATTGCACACATATGTAGATCAGAAGGTGGGCCAGCCCTTGAGCCTGTTGGTGTCTGCCAAAGTGCACGGCAGTGCCGACATTTGGAGCTAAAACTATGGTCAAGGACAATATATGTCCTTTACGGCCCACTGGGTAAATGCGATTCCTGCCCAGCCACACCAGCAACTTGGCCAGGTGACACCGCTTTCGCCTCCACGTTCTCACACGGTTGGTCCTGCGACAATGTAGGCCCCTGCCTACTCATCCTCCACCGTGTCCTTAGCTTCCACTGCTGGGACAATTCACAATGCCCCACCAGCATACCACATGTGCAAGGCACAGCGATGTCACTTTGTTCTGCACCTAGTTTGCCTGGGCGACCTGAGTCACACAGGAGAGGAACTGCTCCGGGTCCCTCATCAAGAAATCGAATCCTGGCTTTCTCCTCGACAACTCAAAATTGGAACCATGGTGACTGACAACGGGAAGAACATGTTGTCGGCGCTGCATCAAGGAGGGCTGAGCCGTGTGTGTTCAATCTGGTTGCAAAGTGGTTCCTGAAGTCTTCTTTCCATCTGCAAGACATCCTGAAAATAGCCAGGAAATTTTGCATGCATTTCAGCCACTCGTACACCGTAAAGCACACCCTCATGGTGCTGCAGTGGCAGAAAGACATCCCCCCAACATAGGATGATATGCAACGTTTCCACCTGTTGGAATTCCACTCTTCATATGTTGGACCGACTATAAGAACAGAGAAAGGTCATAAATGATTTCTTGATGATACAGGCGGACAGAGGTACTCCCCTGTGTAACTTCGATATTAGCCAGAGGCAGCTCATGCATGACACCTGCCGTTGGCTCGGTCCCTTTGAGGAGGACACTTTATTTGTCAGTCGCCAGGACAACGGGATAAACAAAGTCATTCCACTGATTCATATCCTGGAACAGATGCTGCTAAATCTGGCTGGCCAGGGAACAGAAGACATGGCGAATACATCTCATGGCCACATGAGCCCTGTGGGGGCTGAACTAGAGGAGGAGGAGGAGGACGACATTCGAGCACAAGTAATGCGTAGAGAAATGGGTGATTTTTCTACACAGGTGACAGGAGAGGAGGAGCAGGAGCAGCTCCATCAGCAGCAACTTAAGTCTTGAGTCGCTGATGGGCAGTTTTCTTCACCCACCTACTGAAGAAACTACTCACCAGCAGCAGCAGGTAGACATAGAGCAGAACCTGAACCATCAGGTTATGGCATACTTGGAGTGCACCCTGCCACCCCACATCAAAGATCCCCTGGACTACTGGCCAGCCAAACTTGATTTGTGGCCGCAACTAGCCGAGTTTACAATGGACAAGCTTTCCTGCCTGGCCAGCAGTGTGGCATCAGAGCGGGTATTTAGTGTTGCAGGGGCTATAGGTACCCCAAGGAGAACTCGCCTGTCCACCCAAAATGTAGACAAACTAACCTTTGTAAAAAAGAATCAGTCGTGGATCAGCCAGGATTTTCAAACACCAATGCCTGATGCATCAGACTAGATCATCCATGGTGCCACGCCAAAACTTTGATAAAAGAGACCTGTTTTTTCTGGCTACCTGCTTTAGCTACTATTCTGATGCTGCCACCCGCCTGATGCCACACCTGCTGCCAGGTGATTCTACTGTCAGCCACCATCTTCAGCTGCTACTGGTATTGCCTCCCATGTACCCACTCTGTCACTGGGCCACTCTATGGTCTCCTCATGCTGCTGCCACCTCACCACTCTGTGGTCTCCTCATGCTGCTGCCACCTTAATACTATGTGGTCTCCTCATGCTGCTGCCACTTCACTACTCTGTGGTCTCCTCATGCTGCTGCCACCTCACCACTATGTCACTGGGCCACTCTGTGGTCTCCTCATGCTGCTGCCACATCACCACTCTGTGGTCTCCTCATGCTGCTGCCACCTCAACACTATGTCTCTGGGCCACTCTGTGGTCTCCTCATGCTGCTGCCACATCACTACTCTGTGGTCTCCTCATGCTGCTGCTACATCACCACTATGTCACTGGGCGACTCTGTGGTCTCCTCATGCTGCTGCCACATCACTAATATGTCACTGGGCCACTCTGTGGTCTCCTCATGCTGCTGCCACTTCACCACTCTGTAGTCTCCTCATGCTGCTGCCACCTCATCACTATGTCAACGGGCCACTCTGTGGTCTCCTCATGCTTCTGCCACTTCACCACTCTGTGGTCTCCTCATGCTTCTGCCACCTCAACACTGTGTCTCTGAGCCACTTTGTGGTCTCCTCATGCTGCTTCCCCTTCACTAGAGATGTCCCGAACTATTTGCCGGCGAACAGATCCCGGCGAACATCGCATATTCGATGTTTGGTCCGCCCCTATACGTCATCATTGAGAAAACTTTGACCCTGTACCTCACAGTCAGCGGACACATTCCAGCCAATCATCATACCCTCCCTCCCAGACCCTCCCACCTCCTATCAAAAAGCAAGGACAGCATCCATCTTAGATTCATTCTGAAGCTGCAGTGTTAGTTAGAGCAGGGAGAGTGCTGCTACTGCTGAATTAATAGGGAAAGCGTGGCCAGTGTTCTGTGTCCACTCCAGTCCTCAAAGACTCATCTGCTGTAAGGACAGTGTCCTGACAGCACCCCAAAAAGCCCCTTTAAGGGCTGGTACATCAGTCTGCTTTTATTTATTTTTTCTATATATATATATATTGCAGTTGCTTGCCCGTGTGTGAGAGGCCGCAGGCCCACAGACTGTACTGTGTGCACCCCACTCATGTAGGGTGGCACAGTACCTTGCAGATAAAAAAGTCATTTTATTTTTACCCTTTAATATAATTGCAGTTGCCTGCCAGTGTGTGTCAGGCCCACAGACTGTACTGTGCCCACTGCCAGTGCCCCCCATTCATATCGGGTGGCACAGTACCTTGCAGATAAAAAAGTCATTTAATTTTTACCCTTTAATATAAATGCAGTTGCCTGCCAGTGAGTGTCAGGCCCACTGACTGTACTGTGCCCACTGCCCACCACTGATATCGGGTGGCACAGTACCTTGCAGATAAAAAAAGTCATTTCATTTTTACCCTTTATTGTAATTGCAGTTGCCTGCCAGTCTGTGTCAGGCGCACAGACTGTTCTGTGCCCACTGCCCACTACTCATGTAGGGTGGCACAGTACCTTGCAGATAAAAAAATTATTTAATTTTTACCCTTTATTTTAATTGCAGTTGCCTGCCAGTGTGTGTCAGGCGCACAGACTGTACTGTGCCCACTGCCCACCACTCATATAGGGTGGCACAGTACCTTTCAGATAAAAAAGTAAATTAATTTTTACCCTTTATTTTAATTGCAGTTGCCTGCCAGTGTGCGTCAGGCACACAGACTGTACTGTGCCCCCTGCCATCGCCCACCACTCATATCGGGTGGCACAGTACCTTGCAGATAAAAAAGTAATTAACTTTTACCCTTTAATATAATTGCAGTTGCCTGCCAGTGTGTGTCAGGCCCACTGCCAGTGCCCACCACTCATATCGGGTGGCACAGTACCTTGCAGATAAAACAGTCATTAAATTTTTCCTCTGTAATATAATTGCAGTTGCCTGCCAGTGAGTGTCAGGCCCACTGACTGTACTGTGCCCACTGCCCATCACTCATATAGGGTGGCACAGAACCTTGCAGATAAAAAAGTCATTTAATTTTTACCCTTTAATATAATTTCAGTTGCCTGCCAGTGTATGTCAGGTCCACAGACTGTACTGTGCCCACTGCCCACCACTCATATAGGGTGCCACAGTACATTGCACGGCGCACGCGCAGTGACCTAAAATTCAAACGAAGCGGACCGAGCATGGTTCTTTTTCCATCTCCCGGTTCCAAAAATCTATTCACTACACCGGCCCTGGCCCTGATAAGAGACAAAACAGAGATTAAACTGATAGGAATAGTACTTAGTTAACACTAGTTGCATTGGTGGCAAATTCCATTGCAAGTGCCCAAAATTAGAAGGAAGCGGACAGAGCAAGCTTTTTTCTCTATCTCCCCATGCAGGAATTCAATTCAATACACGTCCCCTGATAGGGGACTGTGGCGAAACCAACCTCGCCACTGGGTTTTGGAGGGGCCTGTTTGCCCCAGAATTATGGGCCCTCTCATCAGCCCATACTAAACTTTTGAACCCCTGGTCTAATTCGTGCGATTTTGGGATATGTTAAATGTCTATGTGTACTGTAAAGGGTGGGACATTGTGTATTTGAATAGTGATGTCTGTCCTATTGTCTCCACGTGTGTATTGGCGATTTCCCTTTGTCCTGAGAGATAATTGAATTACTCCTCTGTTGTCTCCAGGACAGAAGACATTGTGTATTCTCCTGCCTGTGATGATTACATTAACCCGTGTAGGGTAATTGTATCACAGGCAGAGGGGAGGAATATGCTGGGTGTGTTCCTATTGTCCTATTGTGTGTGATTGGCTGCTGTATCTCCTGTGCCTCAGTCTTCCTTCTGGTCCCCTAGGGGAGTGTCCACCAGGTGGGAGACCTGCATAAATACCGGGCAGGTAGCCCTCAATAAAGCGGATTCCTGTTTAACCATCAATACGGAGCCTTGTCTCGTACTTGGGGGGAATTGCTACTTCAGAACGTTCTCTTGCCTGTTCCAGGAAAGGAGGACTTCGTATGGTTCCAGTTCGGTGGATTCAAGTGGTTGTGGGTTGCTGTGGTCTTCGCCAGGGGAATCGCCCGAACGGTATTAACCCTCACTATACCGGGTTATACCGTAACAACTGGTGGCAAGCAGTGGGATCATTTCTACAGCCAGAAGGACAGCGACAGGAGGCACCATTCTGTGGATTTTAGAATTTGAGGGCAACGCGTGTCCCAGTACAGCGACCCTAACAGCACCGGGATGGAACCAGCAGTGGGGTATGATGAGGGTGTCATGGATGACCGAGATGCAGTCCGTAAAGGCATCTGGTACCAGGCACTGGGTATTGTGGAATATCTGCGGGACGAGAGGCTCCCCAAGGACGAGCAGCGACAGCAGAAGCGATTAGCCCTGCAGATGCCCTTCCTAGGAGAGCAGCCCCTGGAAGAGTGGGTAGAAGATCTGAAGCACCTGGTATGACGGGAGATGTGGCTGGAAGATGCCTACTAGGCACTCTGGTGGTATGAAGCTCAGTACCTACCCCGGACAGCCAAGCATGACAAGCCAGAGGGAGAGGAGTTTTATGGTCCTGGCTTGTTCTGGGAGACTTTTTCAGAGCTGGAGTGTGGGAGCCCTACACAAGCCCGATTCAGGGACCTCTTTGAGTGGCGGGAGAGCAGGTATGACTGGGACGACACTCACAAAATTGAGCAAGACCTGGTCCACCTGGTGACCCGGGAGATGGAGCTGGAACAGGACTACCAGCAGCTGTTCCACTCCAGTGAGAGGGCTCAGCAAGAGAGCAGAGTGTCAGACCCAGGTCCAGAGCCCTTCAGCTGGGAGGATATTTTGCATGTTTACTGGGAAGAAACCCAGGTGGCCGGTGGAGGTGGGTCCGAGGTCTCTCCACCGGTCCTGCAGGGAATTGGGAGCCCAGTCTCCATCCCCTAGTGGCAGGTTGAGTTACAGGGGGCAGAGACAGTCTGTCCTGTCCCCCAGCGGCAGAGTGTCCTACAGGGAATAGAGAGCCCAGTCTCCTTTCCCCAGCAGCAGGACACTGTATTGGGAGCAGAGACAGTCGGTCTCCCCCCCCAGAGGCTGGAAGTATGTATGGGAGAGGAGCTTGTTACCCCCTCTCCACAGCGGCAGGCTAAGTTACAGGGGGCAGAGACAGTTGGTTCTGCTCCCCAGTGGCCATGTGATTTACAGGGAATTGGGAGCCCAGTCTCCATTCCCCAGCGGCAGTTTAACGCACCAGGGAGAGACAGTAAGCCCCACAACCGTGCAGATGGGACCGTGGTCTCTGCACTTACAGCACAGGGGGTAGGGACAGTCGGTCCTGTCCCCCAGCAACAGGGCTGTTTAGCCAAAGGGGATACAGTCGGTCTCCCCCACAGCAGCATGGTGGTCTATCTAAAGGGGAGACAGTTGGTCTCCCCCCACAGCAGCAGAGCTGGGTATCCAAAGGGGAGACAGTCGGTTTCCCCCTCCAACAACCAGGCTGCAATCAGGCTTAAAAAAAAAGAGAAGAAACCCGGAGGTATCTCATGCCATAACTACAATTTGTACACTCAGTGGTGGGGCCTTTGTTATTGAGATGCCTATAATATGTATATCTGCATATACTCTGTACAAACACAGAAAAAGAGAGAGAGAACAAAAAGCAACATGCAGCGGTATTTAGAAAAGTATCAAAAAGATTTTATTGAACATATATTAAAAATTATAAATCATAGAAGGAGGTAGCAAGAAAGCATAGACGCCACCCTGGACCCTATAGAAAAACGTACAAGAACATATATGTATCTAGAACCGTTTCGCAGAAACGCGTGTCGGGGTTGACACCATCCTGGTCCCTCCCTTCCATTTTCTTACTGGTAAGTACCCCTTCGGGTTCTGTTCTAGCACGATTCATGTATTTTTCTGTTTGCCTTGTACCACCAACATTATCTATATACAAAGACACTTGTCCTTATTATTGTTCCTTTTTTATGGACTTTTTGAAGGCTACAGCGAGGCTTTGATATACCATACTTATAAAACAGTATAGCGTTTGACTTTCTGTTATATTACCTTCTAACGATGCTAGATACATATATGTTCTTGTACGTTTTTCTATAGGGTCCAGGGTGGCGTCTATGCTTTCTTGCTACCTCCTTCTATGATTCATAATTTTTAATATATGTTCAATAAACCATCAATACGGAGCCTCGTCTCGTACTTGGGGGGAATCGCTACTTCAGAACGTTCTCTTGCTTGTTCCAGGAAAGGAGGACTTCGAGTGGTTGTGGGTTGCTGTGCTCTTCGCCAGGGAAATCGCCCGAACAGTATTAACCCTCACTATACCGGGTTATACCATAACAGGGACTTAACAAAGATTAAAATGGTAAGAATAGTAGTTCACACTATTTGTATTGGTGGCACAGAACATTGCGCGGCGCACGCACAGTGCCCCAAATTGGAAGTAAGAGGACCGACCAATCATCTTTTCCATCTCCTGATTCCTAAAATCTATTCGATACACGTCCCCTGATAGGGGACAAAACAGAGATTAAACTGGTAAGAACAGATTTTTTTTAATTTAAAAAAACGAGGACAGCCTCTGCGGAGCTGGGTATTTTTTGGCCGTGTGACTGAACACTCATGCACAATGACTGTAGGCTCATGCGTCCTTTTGTGGAAGTGACAAACCTGGTCAGTCAAACCCAAGGCAACATCATCGACCTCATCCCATATGCGTTTTTTTCTGGAGCGTGCCCTGCGAAGAGTGTTGGATCAGGCCGTAGAAGAGGAAGAGTTGTGGTCACCATCACCACCAGAAGCAGCCTTGTCGTCGTCGATTGCTGGACCTGCGGCAACGCAGAGAGAGGAGTCTGAAGAAGAGAAGTCAGAGGAGGAAGGTGGCTTTGAGGAGGTGGAAGACCAACCACAGCAGGCGTCCCAGGGGGCTTGTTGTCACCTTTCGGGGACCCTTGGTGTTGTACGTGGCTGGGTGGAGGAAGAGACCTTCAATGACGTCAGTGAGGACAAGGAACGGGACATGGCTAGCTTGGTATCCAAGCTTTTGCAAATGGGGAGTTTGCGGTTGTGCAAATGGACTGTTCGCGGTTGTTTGCGGTGCGTTTAACGGGGAGTTTGGTCTGTCAGAGTTTGGTCTGTCACTGTGAAGCGGGTGTAACCCTTACACTACCTGATCGTATACACACACTGGATGTTTTCAAGCATGTTATTCCAAACAATTTAGGAATGTTAGGTGATTTATGCCCTTTATGGATTAAAACCCGGCTCTGTGTCAACTACGTAATTTTCCATGGGCGTTTTGCCATGGATCCCCCTCCGGCATGCCACAGTCCAGGTGTTAGTCCCCTTGAAACAACTTTTCCATCACTATTATGGCCAGAAAGAGTCCCTGTGGGTTTTAAAATTCGCTGCCTATTGAAGTCTATGGCGGCTCGCCCGTTCGCGAACATTTATGGAAATTCGCGTTCGCCGTTCGCGAACGGAAAATTTTTATGTTCTCGACATCCCTACCCTTCATTACTCTGTTGTCTCCTCATGCTGCTGCCACATCACCACTCTGCGGTCTCCTCATGCTGCTGCCACATCGCCACTATGTCACTGGGCCACTCTGTGGTCTCCTCATGCTGCTGCCATCTCACCACTATGTCATTGGGCCACTCTGTGGACTTCTGATGCTGTTCCCACCCTCCTCACTTCATGACTGGGCCACTATTTTGCCTTTTTGGCCTGGTAGACATCATCATTTATTTGACCCTTCTTCTGATCTGTTAGAAGGAAGGAAAAATGAGACGCACAATGGATACTGTCTATGTAGCAGCTGTAAGGCCTTTATGGTGCCATCAGAATTGGCTTATGATTTGCTAGCCAAAAGCAGGAGTGGGTACAAAACACAGAAGACATGCAAATATTCTATTCCTGTGTCATCTGTTTTGGATCCACTCCTGTTTTTTTGGCTGTAGCAATACTGATGGATTACTGACATAATGCTGACCAAGTGAAGGCGGATGCTCAACAGACCGGATCCATTTTTTGGGGGTTATTTTTCTGATGGATCAGAGGAAGGGCAAATTAATCAGTGATATCAACACAAACTTACTGCTGACATTCTCTCCACTCTGTCAGGGGGGCTCTACTTGTATAAGCATTTAATAGAACAGGTTCTGTAGACATCTATGTGGAATCAGCTGACAACGGTGTAAAAGGAGTGCACTTCTTCTTGACGCTAACATCGACCTGTAAGGCTGAGTTCACACTTGAGTTATTTGGTCAGTTTTGGCCCTGTAACTGCCCAAATAAGTGAAGTGTGCAGTGATTCTAAGAGCAACGCCTGTTATGTGCATGTCATACTGACTCATAGTATTGTTTCACTACCACAGCAGACTCTCTATGCGTGTTACTGCAAGGCACAGTGTTCTACACCACTATACATGCTCTCTGCAGCCAGGAAATAGCTGTTTCTTAACACGATTCGCCACAAATGAGTTCGGATCAAATCTTTTCGGAAAATTCGGTGAACCGACCGAATCGAATTTTCGAGAAATTCGCTCATCTCTAGTGCTTACCCTTGACATCCATACTTGCTGAAATACATTGAAAATTGTACTTTTTCAGGAAACTATACGCAAATACTCTGATGGACACATACACGGAGAAAAGAATATAGAACAATATTTCTGAAAAGGTCTTACAGACCTTGCTCTGTTGATTAGCTTGGAACAGCTTAATTTAAAGAATACTTTATTGGAATGACCTGTGAAGAAGTGCGAAGTATGAAGTATCCATATGCTGACCTGGGAAGCAAATCAAATAATGACTTTGGCTGCCCCTATACCCATCCTTTTTCTGACATCGTCTACTTCTTGGTCTGTTTTGAAGGGTTTGACTTTTGTCTGTGTGCACATGGCATGACATTTCTGTCCCCTGTATCCGTCATGTATACTGCCTCTTAGAGTGTGTGAGATAGCTTTATAGAAGAAGGTGGTTTGAGGTTAAATAAAGCAATATATCATTCCAGATTAACACACCTGATATAACATGAGAATTATCCCATGAATAATGTAAAAAATTAAAATCAGACATCATATGGTACATGACAATCTCTTACTAATAAAGCTAGAACCAGCCCTGTACCTCACATGGATCCAGAGATCTCCTCATTCATTGCGCTGCTAGATTTATATCAAGCTGACAGCTCAAGGGAAGTGTATTTTTCTGCTGCATCTAAGGGGGCGTGTCCATGCTCTCCCTATCACAGCTCAGGAGGCAGTTGAAGGATGAAACTGATCATGTGTGGCCATCTCAGTGAGCAGGTCAAAGAAATAAGAAAAAGAACAAACAGCAGGTGGCGCTATACAGATACATTTTATTGAATAACTCAGTGGCTATACAATTTTTTTTATTACATGCAATTACAAAAGTATTCAGATCCAGGTGCTGGTTTAAAAACTGTAGAATATTTGGGACAACCCCTTTAATACTGATAGGAAGCAGTCTCTCTGTTCTGTTTCAGTATCTTGCATTGTGTATTGGTATGTTCCTCTCTTCTCTTCCCCCCTCTGTTTCAGCTTCTAGTTGGTTTAGTCTAGCCACTTCCTCTTTTCCCAGTCATGCATTGCTGTTAGTGTGTGCTCTAATTCTGAGGAGAATCTGAGGAGAATCTTATCTTCTTATCAAGGAGAATATTGTTGGCATAATTCTTTTACCATCTGGATTCCCTGCACATCTTGTAATACAATATCCGGATTAAAATACTACTTGATTAACTCCTGGGTGTCTGATGCGTAAACTGTAAGTGGAGAATGTCTGATTCAACAAGTCACCTCACAAATGCGTGATTGTATAAAGCTGACATTTCGAAACGCCACAGTAAAAGAATTGTCTTAGTACTCTCCTTCTCCCGCTAAGAAAAGAATATTCTCCTCCTCCAAGTAATAGCTATCATCATTTGTTTCCTGTTATGCTAAAGTGGAGGGTAATATCTTATACTGCCCAGTACTGCATTCACTAAGATCGCAGAAGCTTCTAGCAATTTCAGTTTCATACAGGCTCGGAACTGTATTCAGCCTGTTTTCTAAGGTAAATATCGTCTGCCTGCTGTAGACTATTAAAAGACTGAACCACCACTAGAGGTCGATGTTGTGTTACAGATGGAAATACAGGACACAGCTAGAAGGATTTCTAAGCCCTCATTAAAAATGAAAGAGGCCCTTCTAACCGACAAAATGGGGGTATGCAATAATTTATCTATTTTGTGGGAAAAGACTGAACAATGTATGAATGCAGCACATGGATCAGGCTATAACGAAGATTAATTAAAGGCCATGTGTACAAAATTGAATAAAACCTATGATAGTTATAAGAGACTCTCTGAAAAATATTCTTCTCTGTTATCAAGTTTCAACTCAGAGGAATTTATCCTAGAATTAAAGACCCACACTGCACTTAATGATGAAAAATATGGCAGATTTATGGCAGTCAAGTCAATACTTGAGGACAAGATATCACAACAATATGAAACTGCGTCCCGCCATACTAACCTTTCAAGGCACTCAAAAGCTTCATCCCGTTCCTCGAAATCTATTGCTCAGTCCTCATTGCTAAGGTCTCGCTCACAGCACTCTTTGCTGAGTACCTCATTGGTGTTGGCATGCGCAAAAGTGGAAGCAGCGAAGGTACAAGCTCACTGCATTAGAAAGGAAGCAGCCATTAAGGCACAAGTCGCAGAGACACAAGCCCAATCCCAAGCTAATCAAGCAGCTATACAAGCCCAATCTCAAGCTAATCAAGCAACTATACAGGCTCAGGTGCGAGCGACCAAAGCCAAGGCCGAAGCTGAGTTGGAGGTCCTTCAGTAGGAAAGGGTAGAAGCAGCAGCCATGGCTGAACTTAGAGTTCTTGAAGAAGCTGCTGAAAAAGAAGCTTATCATCCTATGTCCAAGATATCTAATGATTTAGAAGGCCGTACCCTGCAATTCATCCTGGACCAAAGCAAAGTCAATACATTTGCACCAGAAGATTTGGTGTCCTGCACGCCAGCCTGCTGAACTCATGCGAGTAGAAAAAGAGGCAGCTGATAACTATACAGTTGACCCCAGTCCAGTGGACATTTCTCTTTCTTTCAAACCTCTGGCACCTTACACAGTATTTCAGGCACCATTAGAGACCAAGCCGCTTCAAGCTCATCAAATCACATTAAAACCTCCTGAGACTAGTTACATAGCAACCAAGACGCTGGCGTCAACATTAACAGATGTGAAGCCTTCACTTACGTTTAACCCAGCTGCCACTCCATTCCATCTTCCAACCCCCAAACATAGGGTATCAGATGGTACCAACAACACCAGCGAGGGAGAAGTTCTCATCGCCATGATGCAGGAAAGAAATAACGCATCAGAAATCGCTAAGTACCTCACCATCAGGGACCTCATCAGTACTAGCCTTACGAACTTTGATGATCGCCCAGAGAACTATAGAAGTTGGAAGGCCACCTTCAAGACGACAGTTCAAACCCTTGGTGTACCGCCTATGCAAGAACTTGATTTACTAATCAGATGGCTAGGTCCATGGTCGTCAAACTGTGTTAAGAGACTCAAAACCGTTCATATTTACGAACCAGTCAAAGGCCTTCGTCTTGCATGGGAAAGATTAGAGCAGACATAAGGTGGCACGGAAGTAGTTGAACGTGCCTTATTTAAATGACTATACGACTTTCCTGGATCATCGAATACAGACCGCCAAGGGCTCCAGGAATTAAGCGACCTTCTTCTTGAGTTTGAAATCATCAAGGGAGACCTGCAGCTACCAGGTCTCAGCTTTCTTGATACCTCCCATGGTGTGGGCCTAATCATGGAAAAATTACCCCTCAATATTCAAGACCAATGGGCAACAACAGGTTCAAAATACAAGGAGCAACATCGTGTTCCCTTTCCACCATTTTCATTCTTTTGTAAGTTCATTAAGGACTTGGCTAGAGCTAAAAACGATCCTAGCTTCAACACCTTGGGAACCAACATCTTTGGCTCTACTAAACAGAGACACGAGACTTTCAGTTCCAGACAGAGAAACCCTAAAGGTCTAATTTCAGTAAAAAAGACAGGGGCTGTGCCCACTACTAACAATGGAACTGAAAGCCCTAAGGAACCCAATCATCATTGCCCTATCCATGATAAACCACATCCTTTTACAGAAATGCCGTGTCTTCATAGCAAAGCCCTTTGAGGAACGTAAGGAGTTTCTAAGGAGTTATGATATCTGCTTTAGATGCTGTGCATCCACTGAGCATTTCGCCAGAGACTGTAAGGTTCCAGTCAAATGTTCTGAATGTAATAGTGATGTACATGTGTCCGCTGTTCACCCGGGACCAATCAGGCGGAGCCTAGAACCAGTTAGCTGGCACAAGCCCCATTCCGATCAAGGCGGGGAGAGTCATGGCAGGGAGAGTGCCAACCAATGGAGAAGGACTTGTGTGCGGTAAGTCTTGTTCTAAGATTTGCCTCGTGGATGTGTTTCCTACTGCACAACCAGAGAAGACCATAAGAATGTATGCTATTCTAGATGACCAAAGTAATCGTTCCCTAGCTAGCCATAAGTTCTTTGATCTGTTCAGGATAGAGGGAGAAACTACACCCTACACCCTAGGAACATGCTCTGGTTTTGTGACAACCTCAGGAAGAGAGCTAATGGTTTTACCTTGAAGCCCATCAAAGGAGATAAGAAGCTCTCTCTTGCAACCCTTATTAAGTGTGACAAATTGCTGGACACAAGGGATGAGATTCCTACACCTGAAGCCGCACAGCATCACCCTCACCTCAGCAACATAGCCAGGGAGATTCCTCCCCTTGATAACCACGCCGAGATCATACTCTTGCTAGGTAGAGACATTCTTGAGGCTCATAAGGTCCTTGAACTTCGCAATGGCCCTTTCAACACTCTATATGCCCAGAAACTTACAGTGGGTTGGATCATCGTGGGGGATGTATTTCTGGACAGAACCCGCAGACCCTGACAAGTACACTCCTTCAGAACTGACGTATTAATAGGGGGATGAACTTCTTACTTCAGGCAGTGTCCTAACCACTACTATGTGCAAGAGGGTCCTTGCCCAAATATTCTAAAAACATCAGAAAACAGCTTAAATCCCAAGGAGTCAGCTGCAGAAAACTGTTCCTGGAGAGAAGGGCAGCTTGTAGAAAGGCCTTCAGGATCTCAATCGGAGCCCTCTTCAAGCCCTTCCCAGCTTTGCAGTCCTCACACAGTTTATCATAATGAATCCTATATCTTCACTTACAACAAGCCTTCTGATTCATGTAGTTCTGATGAGACACTGCAAAAACGTGAGCCTTCCAGTCAACTGTTTGATAACAAGTTTAATTCTGTAAAGGAAGTATCTTCTGAACGTTCTATAAAGAAGGTTCCTTCAACAGAGGAAGAGTTCATTTCAGATACTTTGCAAGAACCTTCAGTTCCATCTGCAGTTGTTGATTGCACCCAAGAGGATCACAGTTCTTTCCAGTCTTCAACGGATGAGCACCTTCATATTGCTCAGCCTTTTCTGGAAACCACAGGGAAAAGTTCACCGCCAATGTCCATGACAAATACTGCATGTCAACAACCCAAGTCCGTATGTATGAAGACAGATCCCATTTCAGAAGTGAAAAGCAGACAAGAGCATTCGTGTTCACGATCCATAGACAGAAAGCAATCTACATCTAAATCAGCATCACAAAATAAGCGCTCTGGCTCTAAATCTTTGGCAAGATCAAGGAGAACCAAGTCTCGCTCAGCTTCTAATGAAAGCAACAGACAATCTCCTGTAGGAAAAAAGAAGAAATCCACATCTGGGGTGCATAAAAGATCACTCAAGAATAAACCAGAAAAGATAGGAAATATTCCTGTGCCATCTGGTATTTTCAATAAGCACAACCTTTATAAGTTTCGGTGGAAGCAGGTACAACATCTCACCAGTAAGTTCTGGAAAAAGTGGAGAAGAAAGTACCTCTGCCTCTCGCAAAAACGCAGAAGGTGGCAAGAACCAAGGCCTAATTTAAAGGAAGGAGATTTTGTTCTGTTAAGAGACAAACAAGTTGATCATCTTGATTGGCCTGCTGGACTTATTACTAAAGTCGTTTCCATGTTGAGATTCCTTCTAGCAAAGATACTCATCATCTTCTAAGACTGTTTCCAGTATCAGCTCTGTGGCCTAAACTGAAGACATATCCTTTTTTGGTTTGAATAAATGTTCATTGCATGTTTCCTTTTCAGGTTTATGGACATTATTCATCTGTTTATTCATCAGGTTTATGGACATTATTAATTGTTATTTTATACAATTCTATTGTATGCATATACATAGTGGTATCTACCGATACCAGACGGGGAGTGTTCTGTTTCAGTATCTTGCATTGTGTAATTGTATGCTCCTCTCTTCTCCTCCCCCCTCTGTTTCCATGGCATTTTGGTCCGTGCCTCCACACTACAAAAAAATAGAACATGCTCTATTTTTTGGCGGTGCAGACAAATCGCAGACCTATTCACAGCACAGGCGGCACACGTTTGTGTGCATGAGCCCTAGGGGTTCATTCACACAGCCGTATGTAATTTGTGGTCCGCAAAATGCGGATCCCTAAAAAATATGGGTGACATCCTTGCTGCATCCATTCCAAAACGGACAATAATACAACATGTTCTATCTTTTTTGCAGTACTGCAAAACAGACATACGGATGCGGTGTGCTGTCTACATTTTTTTCCAGCCGCATTAAAATGAATGAGTCTGCATCTGATCCGCAAAAATCATGTGAATAGGTCCTAAATCAAATCAGTATTTGGTGAGACCACCCTTTCCCTTAAGAACAACAGCATTTACTTCCCTAGGTAGACTTGCACACAGCTTTTAAAGGAACTCAGCAGGAAGGTTGTTCCAAACATCTTGGAGAACTAACCACAGATCTTCTATGGATGTAGGCTCACTCAAATCCTTTTGTCTCTTCATATAATCCAAGACAAATTCGATGATGATGAGATCAGTGCTCTGTGGGAACTATATCATCACTTCCAAGACTCCACGTTCTTTAAGCTGAATCTAGTTTTTAATGACATTGGCTATATGTTTGGGATGGTTTCCCTGCTGCTGAATACATTTAAGCTATTAACACTTCTATTTTTGAAAGCATTCTTACTTTGCAGAATTTTTCCCACACCTGCCTATAACTTTTGCACATTACTTGTAATGAAACAATGTTTAATTTGAATACACCAGTTTCTAGTATCCTGTGCATAAATCCTTGGTGTCTACTGCTTATGAGACCCAGTCTCTTGTGCCTATTGATTTAGTTTGCCTCTTGTTACTATTTCCAAAAATGTCACACATATATTAGTACATCAGAAGTTCGAGTGATAGCAAAGTTTTTAATATTTACAGAGATATTGGAACAGAGTTACAGCCAAATTTTGCCCATTTTGAGATCAGTGCATTTATTATAATTTTGAGAAATGACACGCACCAAAGATGTGCCAAATCTATCAAACAGCTTGCGCCTCAGTGATACACATGGCACTTGTTCCTCCTAGCTCCTCTACTTATAAGCGATCTTTATTTAACCCTTTCAAGACCACGCCTATTTTCATTTTTACTTTTTTTTTTTTTTTGCCATATTTCCAAGAGCCATAACCTTTTTTTCATTTTCTGTTCACATAGCCATATGAGGGCTTATCTATGAAGTTATATTTTTTAATGGCATCATTTAATTATTATGTTTTCCATGAGTTGTATTGGAAAATGGTAAAAGAAAAAATTCTTTGTGGGCGAAATTAAAAAAAATAATTCTGAAGATGTTATCCGCTGTACGTAGGGTCTAAATTCATGACACACAGAGCACAGAGGAGAGCTAAGACAGCTATTTAGCTCCCTGCTTTGAACTAACCCGTCCAGCTTTGAGTAAGGAGGGATTTTGTGTGAACAGCGGTCATTTTTTTTCCCCTGATGATTTCCCCATAGTGAAAATGAGCCATTATAAATAATAAATTCTATTTTGGAATGTGTTTTGACTTTTAAAAAATCAGTCACCACAGAGATACTACAGCAAAAATACTCAAATCTCTGGAGCACATGTCCAGCAACCCGATTTATATAGGTATGAACCTCATTCCGAAAGGTTCGGATGACCAGGCACTGTCACACCATATGAAAAAAATAACCACTATCATACCCACAGTGTGTACAATGAGGGTTGGGTAGTTTATTCATTTTGAACAGTCTACCAGGAGTATAGTATACTCTATGCAGCCAGGTCAGCTGAGGTTGGTCTCTGGTGCAAACAATTGTGTATCTCCAAGTGTAGCTTAGTTCTTTCCCATGGACGACCTCTAAGGTATCTACATCATGCTACCATTTAATAAAAGACTTGTCAAGAGGTGAGTCCTGTTCAGCCGTTAGTATCACATATAGGGTCGAAACTGGTTTAGAGAGTTGAGACCTCCTGACCACCGACTCAACAGGATCACAATTCAGCATTGGTGGACCCTTGCCAAACTGCGCATTGCAGGCATGGCGAAGCTGGAAGTACACATTGTTGGAGCAAATTAAATTCCTGTTTCAGACTATAGACTGATCCAAAGAAACCCCTTCATACAGTTAAGTAAGGTAACGCAAGCCCCTCTGAGGACAAAATTCAAAGTCTATCAGGGACAATAATTCTGGCAAACTACTATTCTGCCGTAACGCGAGGTACAGCGACCATGTCTCTCCATCTTCCTGGACCATATGTGTGCTCACCCACTTTACCCAAATCACCACCGTAACAGCCATAGTGGATCTATAGTGACATGTCTGGCAAGCCTATTTCCTATACACTAAATTTGTGAGTTTATAATAATTATAATAATTCCCATGCAATACCTATTTTGGAGCATTTTTTCTTATTACGTTATGTTGTACTGTTCCTCTGTTATTCCTACTGTGTTTATTAGGCCTCATTCACACTGCCATGCTGGAGCTCTCTGGATCCGGCATTGCCGGATGTTACCAGAACGTATGCCGCCCCATTGACTATAATAGAGTCTGATAGAGATCCGCCTGCTACCCAGTAGTTATGCTGGGATTTGGCCAGACAAAAACCTCTGCACGCAGCTGTTTTTGTCCGGCTGAATGCTGGCAAATTTGCCAGGTAGTGGCCGTATCTCCGCCAGACTCCATTATAGTCAACGGGGCCGGCGTACATTCTGGTAACATCCGGTATTTGCCGGATGCAGAGAGCTCCGGCAGGCTGTGCTCTGCCAGAACAGTGAAACTACCCTTAATAAATTGTTAACTATGTGTTGCCAGTTGGGTGTGTCCCTGCACTGTCTGGCGCTGGCTGCAGTAATTGAATAGTCTCAGACTATGCAGACTGGTAACACTCTGATATGGAAGCGCTCATTAGTACCAGAGGACCAGGAAGCGGTGAATGCTCTGTACTCACAGTTTCCTGGTTCCCGGCTGTCGGCTGTGCAGTGGCTGGGCACAGTGGTGAGGGCGCTCTGTGAGGGTGCTCCTCACGCTGTGAGCGTCAGATCACAACACAGCCAACAGAGGAGGAGGAAGAAGAGTGCTGGAGAGGAGGAGTCCAGAGCATGAGAGGTAAGGGTACTTTCACACTAGCGCCATAGCTATCCGGCAGGCTGTTCAGGCGGGTAAACAGCCTGCCATATCCGCCATGCCGCAAGTACCCGTGTGCTGCCGCTCTATCCCCACTGACTATAATGGGGCGGGGGGCGGAGCTACAGCACAGCACGGCAGTGCACGGCAAAGATCGCCGGACTAAAAAGTTGGACCTGCAGTGCTTTTAGTCCGGCGATCTCGGGCCATGCACTACCGTGCTGCGCCATAGCTCCGCCCCCTCCCCATTATAGTCAATGGGGACGGAGCGGCAGCACACGGGTACTTGCGGCATGGCGGATCCGGCAGGGTACTAGTGTGAAAGTACCCTTGATGTTTTTATTTTATATGATATGAGGCTGCTAGTGGCTAATATGAGGCTACTGGGGGCTAATATGGGGCTGATGAGAGGGTGCTGGGGGCTAATATGAGGCGGCTGGGGCTGATGAGAAGGTGCTGGGGGCTAATATGAGGTTGCTGGGGGCTGATGAGAGGCTGCTTGGGGCTAAATGGAGGTCTGAATGGGGGATCTTATTTATTTTGGGGCTCTTATCTGAGGTCTGATTGGGGATCATTTGCATTGGGGTCTGATCTGAGGTCTTATTAACATTGGGGGTCTGATTGGGGCTGACAGCTGAGGTTTGATTAACATTGGGGGTCTGGGGACTAATGAAAAATATATTTTTGTTATTGTCCTCCTCTAAAACCTAGGTACGTCTTATGGGCCGGTGCGTCTTATAGGGCAAAAATATGGTAGTTACTGAAACAGACATGTCAGGAGAGGTGACAGGTTCCGTTTTTTTTTTTTTTAACATGCAGCAGAAGTTTAGCGGACTAGTGTTAGAAGAGACAGAGTGTAAGTACCTTATGGACTTCATAAGTGCTTTTAAAGCAAACCACTGAACTTCTGTAATCAAAGAGCTGCAATTATATGGCTTTTGGACAATTGGGGCTCTCAGTATTGGCTTTTACAGATGATCTGTCACCTTTGTATCAGAAACTTCTTTGTGAAGCACAGGCCATAGAAAGTCTGCTGCAAAAAAAAAAAAAAACTGTTTGTCTAGGACAGGAGAATATATTCAATATTTCTATGAATTAAGGTATGGCTTCTCGGTGGGTATTTAGTAGGCTGTAAGCATATGTAACAAGCTAGAAGTCAAGTTAAGGTTAGGGTTACATAGATGAAATTTAGGGGGCTGCTTTGAAGCAATATTGCTTTCTTGGATGGCAGCCTACACTTGGGTTAGAGCTCATGCACATCCACATGTACAGTCGCAGTAAACTTTAATCTGACTTTTCAATGGGTTTATTTTGTTACAGGGAATGTGACAACAGAAAAAAACCTAGTGTTTTAATCAAGTTATTATGTTTAACATATTTTTAAAGAATTGTTGATGTTATTTTTAATTTTCCATGTCACTATCTATATTTAAGCAAAAAAGCAAGCAGCTTTCCTACTGGTCACTAAGCCTAATAACAGGCGCCACTTCTTGGTCTGTACAGATCACTTTACTGCAGTTACGCAGTTACCTGCTTATCTATACACAGAGGTGATATCATTACAGGCAGGATTACAATGACAGATAAGACAGGATCCACTATTCACCATAGGTGATTGTCAAAGCTTATCTGTTCTTTCCTTGTATAATGACCTCTGCACAGGTCACAGAGCATGCCCAGAAAACTCTCCCGTACGAGTCAATGCGATCCATTGTGTCTATGGATGATGGGGCTGCCATAAAGCAATTTTCTCAATGCATTCTAAACGCTGTTAAGAACAGTTCAGGCAAGATGTCAGACTGTATAATCATGTTTAGAAAAGAGTATAAAAAAAATCTGTAATCAGCAAATAAAAAGAAACGAGAAAAAAAGGATGTGTATTAGTGTTACTATCTGGTTTTAACTAGCAGATAAAAAAGTTTGGTGACACATTTTCTTTAGACCCCTTTCACACGAGCAAGTTTTCCGCCCGGGTGCAATGCGTGACGTAAACGCATAGCACCCGCACTGAATCCTGATGCATTCATTTCAATGCAAAAAATTGAAATCTGGTGCGCTCACCCTGCGAAGTCAAGCACGGACCATGCCTGGAACCACGGCGTTAAGTGCAGTAGAAATGAATGAAAAAGATCCAGCTTGACATAAAAGTTTTGTTTACCTTTATTTCTTCAGTGCAAGTTTTAAAAGCCAGTTACAATCCACATCAACGCGTTTCGGATAAAAAAAACTGCGTAAAAAACTGAACAACTGAATGCAATTGCAGACAAAACTGACTGAACTTGCTTGCAAAATGGTGCAAGTTTCACTGAACGCACCCTGAACGTATCCAGACCTAATCTGTCACTCTCGTGTGAAAGACTGCTGGAGCAGAATGGACCCTGTACAGCAGTGGAGTGTAATACAGACCTGTAGGCAGTAGGCAACTCATGGCTTTGTGCATGATGCCTTTATGAAACATACTTCTATGGAATGCAGGAAAACATTTTGGACCATTTGACCAAAGCTTTATTCACTTCCATTTTTAAAGCAATCTTGTCGGGTAATTTCTCCTGCCCTACCTGCTGATGATCTATTGTGTATATTATGTTTTTGTGTTAAAAATATTTTTTAAAGTTGCCATTTTCTTCTAATTTTCCACGTGTTTATGTCAAAAAATTATTCTGAAATCTTGCAATATTTTATATTGACTACTGAGTTTCACTACACTTAAAGTCCCTTTACATGGTACGACGGAGCAGCAGATTGTCGGGAACGAAACATACTCCTCCACAGTATGGGAGGAGCGATCGCTAATGCGATCATTCGTCCCCATACAGACTCATTGTTTTCCGGCAGTGGATGGTGTTTACGCAGTAGGATCTGCCGCCGGCAAGCGATTTTTGAGTCTGCACAAATGATTTATGATCTATAAATGATCTTTACACCGCCAGATAATCGCTAAGGAGTGTTCCTATAAAAGCTCATTAGCGATTATCTGACGGATTCTCGGCCCATGCAAACTGCCCTTTACTGCACTGTCGAAATCACTTATCAATAGTTATTCCATTATCATCACAGGCAGGATTACTATGAAACCACTGTTTGCTGAATTAAACATCCAGGGAGTATCATACAGCAAGAACAGTACACAGGAACTATAGACGTACAGTTGTGTTCAAAATTATTCAACCCCCAATGCTGTAAAGGGTTTTAGGGAATTTAATGTACATTTGTAATTGTGTTCAGAATGAAATCTTACAAGGACTTTTTAAAGAACCAAATGCCACTAAAATGACATCAATTGTTTTTGTAATACAGTATTAAATGTTTTTTTTGTGATTTCTTCATTGACACAATTATTCAACCCCTTAAAGACTACCACTCTTAAGAACAGAGGTTCATTCAAGTGTTTTCGATCAGGTATTGAAAACACCTCTGGATGTCAAGGAGCAGCAATCAAGCATAATAAGCACCAATTAGGCAGATGTAAAATGACTGTGATACTCCGCTCCTTCTAGACATTTACTGGTGTGTTTACAGACATGGTGAAGTCAAGAGAATGGTCCAGGAAGACAAGAGAAGAGGTGATTTCTCTTCACAGGAAGGGCAATGGTTATAAGAAGATTGCAAAGATGTTAAACATACCAAGAGACACCATAGGAAGCATCATTCGCAAATTCAAGGCAAAGGGCACTGTTGAAACGCTACCTGGTCGTGGCAGAAAGAAGATGCTGACTTCGACTGCTGTGCGCTACCTGAAGCGCAAAGTGGAGAAAAGTCCCCGTGTGACTGCTGAGGAACTGAAAAAGATTTGTCAGATGCGGGTACTGAAGTTTCAGCTCAGACAATAAGGCGCACACTGCGTGATGAAGGCTTCCATGCCAGAACTCCCAGGCGCACCCCTTGCTGTCTCCAAAGAATAAGAAGAGTCGACTGCAGTATGCCAAAAGTCATGTGGACAAACCACAAAAGTTTTGGGATAGTGTTCTGTGGACTGATGAAACAAAATTAGAACTGTTTGGGCCCATGGATCAACGCTATGTTTGGAGGAGGAAGAACAAGGCCTATGAAGAAAAGAACACCTTGCCTACTGTGAAGCATGGCGGGGGTCAATCATGCTTTGGGGCTGTTTTGCTTCTACAGGTACAGGGAAGCTTCAGCGTGTGCAAGGTACCATGAATTCTCTTCAGTACCAGGAGATATTGGATGAAAATGTGATGCAGTCCGTCACAAACCTGAGGCTTGGGAGACGTTGGACCTTTCAACAGGACAATGATCCCAAGCATACCTCCAAGTCCACTAGAGCATGGTTGCAGATTAAAGGCTGGAACATTTTGAAGTGGCCATCGCAGTCACCAGACTTAAATCCGATTGAGAACCTCTGGTGGGACTTAAAGAAAGCAGTTGCAGCGCGCAAGCCTAAGCATGTGACTGAACTGGAGGCTTTTGCCCATGAAGAATGGGTGAAGATACCCGTAGATCGCTGCAAGACACTTGTGTCAAGCTATGCTTCACGTTTAAAAGCTGTTATAACTGGAAAAGGATGTTGTACTAAGTACTAAGATTGAATGTCACTTGGGGGTTGAATAAAACTGATAATGATGTGAGCACAGAAAAGACATTTGTGGTTATTTCATTATAAATGTTATGTTATATTTGTCTGACTTACAAGTGCCTCTTTGATTTAATTGTAAACAAGATGACTGAAATGATCAAAATCAATGTCAAACTGGCCAAAACACTCAATTTCAGTGGGGGTTGAATAATTTTGAACACAACTGTATCAACTGGCATGTGCACATTAATGCAAAACATCCAGCAACTACTAATCTTCTAAAACTCAAATATTAAAGGGGCATACACATCTTGGAATAGCATGGCATTACCACAAGGATAGAATGAGTACAGACTACATGTCATTTTACCACCAGTGAGAGAAAGAAGGTTATCAGGGAACGGCTACACATAAAAATGAGCCTTGATTAGGAGGAAAGGTTGGCTTTATGCTTTAAAGAGGACCTTTCAGCTCTACTGACATGTCTGCTTTAGTAACTACTTGCATTCCTCATGTAATAAACATTCTGGAGCATCTTTTTCATATAACTGTATGTTGTGTCATTCTTCTATAATTCTTCCTAGAAGTTTATTAATAAATTTCCAGCAGTCAGCAATAACCATTTGGGTGTTGCCAGTTGAGGGTATGTCCCTGCACAGTCTAACTTTATTTAATCACCTATATCAGGGGTCAGCAACCTCCAACACTCCAGCTGTTCTGAAACAACAACTCCCAGACTCCCTTTCACATCTATAAGATTTATAAGAATAGCTGAATAATGCCTCATTCACACATCAGTGTCAGTTTGGATCAGTGGTAACACGGACTGTGTTCAATCCGTGTTTCCTCCCGTGAAAGATCCGTGTTGGGTCCGTGGGTCAGTTTTTTGCTGTCCGTGTGCAATCCGTGTTTCACTGACACTGAACAGCTGGAAAATAATTGTCAAAGCATCTCTTCTTAATGATCCGTGAAACACGGATGCAACACGGATGGCATCCGTGGTTTTCACGGACTCATTGACTATATTGGGCGTGAGGGATCCAGGCACACGGACCAAGATAGGACATGCATCCGTGCTGAAAATACGGACCGTCCTAAAACACTGATGTGTGAGTACACACATTCAAATGAATGGGGACGTGTGCTGTCCACAGAGAACACATACAGCACATGTACGTGAAACACTGACATGTGAATGAGGCATAAGTGTGCCTGCTGGGAGTTGGTGATCCCTGAATTGCTGGCAATTCCTAAACTTCTAATAGGAATAATAGAAGAATGTCTTAGCACAGGTCATAATAATACTAATGTCCCTAAGGCCTCATGCACATGACCGTTAGGCTCGGGTGCGGGCTCATTCACTTCAATGGTGCTGCAAAAGAAAATAGAACATTGGCTGCAGCAGTCATGTGTGGTCCTGTCAACAGAATGTTGATTCCCATAAACTCGGGACCTGCAGAGGCGACTGTGAACAGATGGAGTCAGAACCCAGAGAAGGAAGCAGCTAGGTATAAAGCCCATCTGCAGGTTTGGACACACTAAAGACGTCTGCAAAAAAAAGCTTAAAGTTGGATAATCCCTTTAAATAGCTTGAAATGAGCTGCACATAGTCCTAAAGGACTCCAGAATATCATCCACAACTTTTCAAAGCAATTAGAGCATTTTCAATTGCCCAACCAATTCGACTGTATTGAATTTCATGAAATTTGCTCATGACTAGCCGGGATAGTTATCAGCTCCTCTTTACCTTGTAGTGCTATTTCAAGTCCCATAACTGACATCTCCAAAGAATCATGCGAAGGAGTGACCAGATAATAAAACTGCATGTAATATGCGCCATACTTATAGAGTTTACAAAAACATTTGATCTTCTACATCAGAAAATTGACAAAGGTAAAAAAAAAAAATAATCAATGACCACCAAGATAGGAAGTAAAACATTTATTGGGCTTAAATATATTACATATACACTAGAAGTACAATTATGTTTTACATACTGTAGCAATTTCTTGTTTTGCAAAATCTATACATTAAAGTAGATATGACGGCTTTAATACAATGCATACAAAGTAGTCTTAAATTTACAATACCAGAAAAGAGGATTTTTTTTCTTTTTAAATGAAATGTTTGTCCAAAAGTGAGGTAAAAAAATATTTAGTAATTCAATCGAAACGGTTGTGCAAAAATACAATTCTGACTGAAAACTGTTGCTTTCAAATTGACCTGAAGAGAAAACAATCTATTGCAATTAGGCACTAAATGGCCACCGTGATCTGAGGTGACCAGTTAGTTACTTTGCCAGTCTGTGTCTTCAAGCAGCAAAAGTAAGCCAGTGCACTTAGTACGTTTGCCTGCCAAGGTACAACAATGATTCTTGAAGTAAATGGCTGCTTTCCTCAACAGGTCATGTCAGAGTGTACATAAATGCAGGTGTCAAATCCTGGACCAAAAAGCTCTCCTTGAATAATCTTACAATAGAAACAATGTCACAAAGGTCAACTCTAAAGTGACTTCACGACAAGCCTCAGAAATTGGTTGGAGTTGTGGTGTGCCACATAACGGCTTTTTTTTTTTTTAAGAGCTTCAACTTACGCTAAAAATAAAACATCAAATGGACTATGAGAAAAATAGAAAAATATATTTTGGTGATTTCATATTTTTTTATGGACACAAACTTTATTAAGCAAAATTACACTAATTTCATAGTAAAAAATAAGTCCCTCCAGAAATAAAAGATAGTATATCTTCTAAAACTGGCCAATAATTTTTTTCCCAAAAAAAAAACATATATAAAATATTCCCATAGTGGCTTACTAATGGTTGGACTCATATCACCACAACACCTTCCACAATTTTTAAAAGGATATTTTTTTATATATAGTCACAATTATCATGAAACATTCAAAGCAGCATTACTACAAAAGTTATGAATTTTACGTACCTAAAACGTATTGTAATCCCCCCCCCCATGTCCTTTGTTGAATTAAAAAAAATAAGGTGCAATTATATATTAAGATGCTTGCTCTTAATTAAATTTTTTACATGTACCACTATAGATATAATGTATTACTAGTGTTGCTAATGTGGAAGTGGCATATTCAGTGACTTCCAGTATATTTTACCACTCGTTGTAATGAGGTACTATAGAATAATGATACTTAGCTTTTAACTACTGATGTTGGCTGCCTAGTTCTCAAAAGATAAAATAAAATTCTTTCCTTAGCAGAAAATAGGTAATAATGCTGCCATGAATGAGAGCATACACACTAATGGGATAGATGTTGTGGCCACAGACCAAATAATCCCAACTTTTTACTGAACTTTTCTCATGAAATTTTTTTTATCAATTTAATTTTGTCATTTTTTTTTCAAGGTAGCAGCACTGCTTAAGAATTGCTTTTTAAAAATCACAATACTTTATTTCTCCTTTAAACAATGGGACAATTATTTTGTACATTTTTAATAAAATACAAAACTTATACCTATTAACACCTGTATAGATTATGCTCGTAAAATACAGAAGACATAAGGCATAAAATATATTTAAATAAAGAAAAAAATTTAAAAAAAAATTGTATATGCCACATCCTTGGCAGTACTATTAGTTTGCAGAGCTATGTTATTGTGGAGTTTACAGTTATATTACAAGTCAACTAACATTTGCTACAATGCTACATCATTATAGGCACACAGCATGATTAGTGGATCATTATACTTCCCTCTGAAGAGATGATTAAAGAGTTTGATTACATGTAAACGATTCAATCACGGATGTTTTTTGGCTTTACATGCGCTGATTTTATGTAACAATTTAAAAAAAAAATTCTCAAATAAAGACAGATATCACTTAAAATGCTGCTGGGTAAAAAGTTACCTAAATTACACAAAATTAAAATTTATCATGCTACAAATATTAGTACATATTTCTTTGTCTTTACAATAAATAAAAGATTGCACTGTAATCGGAATTTTTAAAAAGTACTTAATATAATATACTGTAAAAAGAACAAAAAAAACTGCAACAAAATATTGTTGAGCTCCCCATTGCTTTGGTTATGGGAATGAAAAGCAGATATATCGAGGACTATGATGCGATACCTCCATGAATGTCAGACATTTAATTCTATCACAACGCAAAGAAAAGCAGCAAAAAATATACAAAATATAGATTTATATAAAAGCTGAGTATATGTTGCGTGTCTGTTGCACCCTCTTTGAAATGATTTGCACCTTCGGCTGAAATGTTTCCCTGAGGCACTTTACAATGTCAAAAAACAGGAGGTTCATATAACTAATGCAGCTATTTTAGAAATTCTAAGCTTGGAATCTGGTGGTTAGGCGAAATGAGTGTAGTGTTATTTAACAGGTAGAGAAAACGATAAAGAGCATCTGCATCACTAAAATTAGCCCTTTTTTGCATGCGGGTCAGTGGCTGCACCTCTCGCACATGTGCAGTGAAGATCTCAGAGTGGGAATGACCGCCCTTTACTGAGACGGCACGTGAGCGAGACTTCAGAGCCAGATATTGGAGCAGTGAGGTTGCCTGGCCCTGTCAATTTCACTGGGAGGTGAACTGGCCACAGGAGAGGCAGCGGTGAAGTGGTGCTTCAAGGGGCTAGGCCAGCCCCTTGGTGCTCCGAGCACCTCATTTACATATAACTAAAAGTAAGATATTTTTTACATTGGTAATACCAATTGGAATTGCTAAAAAAAAAAAAAAGGATAATTTTAGTCACCATGATCAACCCTATCAGGCAGTATTCCTGGTTTAATATGGTTGATAATGGTGACAGATGCTCTTCAAACAATGTCAACATGACATACTGGTTCAAATAACAATGAAATATTAACAGAGCTCAAAGCTTTACTTTCAATAGTCCACAAAACCGTTATAACTATTCATTACACACTCCCTAATGAGCAATATTTCATCGGTGCAGTTTGCCAAGCGGCAGCCTGAATGTATTTGGGCCACTGCTTAGCAACAAGACAAGGCCTGCAAGTGAGGTCTCCAATCTCTATTAGTTTTCAAACTGAATATGTGTTGGTAATAATGAATAAACCTAAGTTATTCACATACCCTACTAGCATTTAAAGTGCAGAAAATGAGAATGATGGCCAGGGCTTAGAATTGCATTTCAGAGATAAAACTGATTAATTGTGTCTATGATATAGATTTGTAGTTTTTTTTGGGATTGGAAAGGTTTTGAAATGTAGGACATCAAGGACATCCATTAATGTTGGAGTAGCTGTCTGTCAAAATTCTACTACCATCCATACAAAATAATGGATGGCATGGAACCTGCTCCCTAAATGGCAGTCAGTGTATGTGTAGCAGATACTTAACAATCATGTTAGTAATCTGTACTTTCTAATCATTCTTCCCTTGTTGTAATGGAAATCGGCTCTCCATGCACTGACTTCCTAGGGGGCCTAGATAGACCTTTGTTATACAAAGCAGCCAATCTGAGGGAGCAGAGCTGCAGGAGGAGGGAAGAAGCAGAATCCTAAACCAAGAGACAGGAGGTTTGTCTCAGACTACTTCAGACTCCCTCTAGTCACTATAGCTAAGCTGTATTCACAAATCACAGATTGTGGAGATACAAAGTAATCAATGAGCAAGAACTCAGAAAAATAAATAGCAGGTAATCATCCCCTGTAGCTACTGACTGTGACATATAATTTCTGAGGTCATGGTTGGAAAAACGCTCAATGTATTTTCAAAGTGTATTTTGAGAATAAATACAAAGTTGTGTAACATGAGTGTAATGCAATATTTCAGAGGTTATCATATAAAAAATATTGCTTATAGCTAAATCCATCCCATAATTATAAACATTGTATATATTTGCACTTAGTAAATACATGCTTGTATCTCTAGATATTCCTAGAATATTCCTAGAACCCCCTGCAGTGTCCACCTCAGTAAATGTGCCATGTTGGACACGTGCCCAGTCTAGCTTCTCTCCTTGCTCAACTGATTATGCAGACAGATCCGTGATGAGGTGAGCCGGCTCCTTCTGAAGCCACAGCATCGTTTTTTGTTTCTCAGAAGAGATGCTTGGGCAAGTGCAACAGTAACTGTGCCTCTCTCATTAATTGCACAGTATCTCCACTGTAAAGGATAGAAGATACTTCAGCTTTATAAGCAACCTATCACCATACCTGAAAGAGCAGAGAGAGACAGAGAGGCAAGACTGAGCATGTGTGTCCACCTCTGCATATTTATTGAGGTGGACACAGGAAGGCTGCTCAACTGGAACAGCAAGTGTTGCTATACTCACATTATCCTGCAATATCTGGGGATATAAGTATTTAAAAAAAGTAAATATATAAAAATAAGTTTATAATTATGTGCTGAATCTAACAATAAACATTATGTCCATGGGACAACCCTTTCAACTATATAAAATGTACAGTGTTATATACTGAACTGTTAAATGCTATGTACACATTTGAGGGCATTTTTTTATTATTGCATTGTACTCATTTTAAGCTAAAAATAATTTTTAAAATTGCTCTTTACTAAAGATATGGTGTCATTGTTTTCTGTACAGAGCTGACATAGTCTAGTAGCACCCTTTGAATTTTCTGTATTTTCCTTCAGACCAGGAGCAGACGGGCTCCTGATCTCTGCTCTCTGACCTTATAAACACTCATTATAGCTCAGTTCTTATCTTACTGATAAGAATGTGGCTTAAACAAATGTTTATGACCTCTCAGTAGTTTAGAGATAAGGTTTATTAGATGACCCCCATAAAGTGAAAGCAAAAGTACGGGTTACACAGTTAGAAAAACAGTTAACCCTTTGTGACACAATAGCGCAATACATTTTAATAAAGGCGAATTAAAAAAATGATTTTTAGCCAAAAATGAGTAATATGCAATCATAAAAAAATTGCCTCTGAAGGTGTACATAGCCTTTAACTACAGTAAGTAATATTTTGTCTTGCACATTATGGCAATGTAATACTCAATTTCATACTCATAGTCTTATGTGCTGGTTCTGAACATACTGTTACTACCAGCCACCATGTACAGCAGACAACATGGTAGCCTTAAAGAGGTTCGGCAAGAATGGAAGGGATTCTGGCAAAACCCCCCACTTGGCCAGACCTGTAAAGGGAAGCATACTTACCTGCTTCCCGATAAAGGGTCCTCGCTCCTTCTCCTTGCAGCCAGCAATGCTCTGCTAGGCTCCCCCGTTGTAAAAATGCAGTTTTACATCGCCTGCAGCAAATAACTGGCTGCGCCAGTGACTGGCTCCCCTTAAGCCATGACCAATAGTCACATGACCAGAGATTGGATGCAGTGATTTTCTGCGGTGATGTCAAACTTGATGATTTCAGAGAGGGAGCCCAGGGGAGCAGGCTTGCAAGAGAAGGAGCGAGAAGCAGGTAAGTAAGCTTCCTTGTACAGGTCTGGCCAAGACGGAAGGGGTTGCCAAAACTCCCCCACCTATTCCTGCACAACTCCTTTAAGGCACATTGAATTTTAAGGCACTCTTTTGATTGGCGTACGCTGTTTATCACTTAAGATTGTAAACATTCAGTAAATTTCCCTTCTTTATGACAGCAATATCATAACTGTTATCACAAGCAATTTCAAGTAAAATGCATGAAATTTTACAATACACTATCTACACGTATATCTAGTCTGTATGTGTAGAAATGTCTTGTGTGTATGCATTTGTATCCATGCATGAACCTTTTTGTGTGGTCATGTCTATGTCTGTCGATGTTTCTGTGGAAAACCACATCAATATACAAAGCCTTATCACAAGTCACAAATGTTTGGATAGCCTTGAATTATTTGGCGTTTTGATCCTTTGTTTAGAAATAAAGTCAACCACTAATTTGGGTTCAGCTAAGGAGCAGAAAATTGATGTTGTCATGAACTTATATAGCTACGCAGCAGAAACAAATTTCAGCTATGTCCTGGGTTTACATTTCAAAAAGGTGCATCAAAACACTGAAAATGTATTGAAACAGTAAAAATATGAATATAAAATGTAAAACGGAACATGTCTGTATTTATTTAAAAATGAATATTTGAATAAAATGGATTATAATGCGCAGCATTAGTTACGTTTATATCTCTAACCTGTCTTCGTCGTTTACTTCATAAAGAAGTACTGAAGTATAAAGGCAAATAAAATAGACAAGGTTGCAAAGCCTAAAACAATAAGAATTGCAAACTGTTCATCAGTAGGCACCATGCCCTTGAGTTTTGAACGCTCAAGGCGTGATAGGTCCTCCGGCAACATGAGATCATTCCGTCTCATAACAAAAGATGCAGATGGACTGTAAGCTCCACAGAGTTCCTGTGAAGTATCGATACATCGACGACATACACAAACCCGAAATCTGTAATCCATATTCGTTTGGACACCTGAGATGTGAAATGATGCGTCTTCTCCTTTGTATACCTGCAATATACAATCTTTGTTATATACTTTTTGCATGAAATTTCTTGTGTCCTATATAATAAAATAAAAGGAGAATCTCAGCTGAATCGAACACTTCCAATGAAATGACATAAAAATGTATATATCCAATATTATCCAAACCCTAACAAAACCATACCACAAGCTGCCCCAGTATTCAATTGATTTCATTTTGTTTTCTTAATTTTTAGCCTAAGAAGACTTAACTGCAACCAGAACCTACAATTGAGAACGCTATACTAAACATGGCCAAAGAAAATCCTCTAACACATGGAAGTTCGGCTCCTATTCACTTGAGCTGCTGAATCTATTGAATTAAGTCTGCCTTTTTCTTTCTCCTTGTACTTCCTCCCTCCACCCTCTCCATCATCTTCTATTGGCAGCCTGTCTTGACTATAACAAGCTGGATTTATCACACATTTCGGAAAGAAAGTTCATTTAGAAAGGGGGACAGGCGATAACTTTTGAATACAGCATTTTCTCTGATAAGATATATAACAAAGTTTCTTATATTCACTTGTACTATTTATTTATGGAAAGTTGTATAAAGTTCCTTCCATGGATAGCAATGGCTCTATGGAGTATGCAAGTATGACATTATCACTATGGGAGAATTGATCACTTGCAGTGATTTTGGTGTCAATTTTAAGCCTGTCTTTGCTTTGTGAGGTTGCGCCAAATTTATAAAATGGCGTATAGTAGTAATGTATTCGGCACAAGCGCAATGTAGTGTACACTTAGGTCTGTAAAAGTAGACCGGGGGTTGCCTGGAATGAAGATGCAACTTTTTTGTGAATTTTTTTAAAAAGTCACACATCATAAATGAAGAGTAATTGGTCAGCACCCCGGAATATTTTTCAGTGCTCAGTGGTAAGGAAATGTCTCCTAGGTAATTGGTATAGATACAACGGCACTCAAATTTGATGCTAATTATGTCTTCTCTTTACTAAAGGTACTTCATTGATGACAAATCAAAGGCCTTTGAAGTGCCTTTAATAAAGAGAACACATATTTAGCATTACACATCATAAATGAGACCTAAAGGTGTTCTTATCGGAAATTCTGACCTACTTTTCACTTCTAAAAGTGGTAAGGCTCACCAAATATCGCAAAAATGTGCACCAAATGTTGAACGTGGGCATCACTTGCGACATTTTTACGCCACAAACCTGGTGTAGCAGACTTGATAAATGTCCCCATATGTTTCTACAACAGCCCACAACATCTAAATTATGAGATTAAATTATCAGCACAAGTATATGAAAAAATGCAGCATCTATAGTTACATAGCATAACTTATGCTAGAGCTCTGTTGAATGTTCAACCTCTGGGGAAAAGTCACAGACCACGTCAGCATCAGAAGATTTCTAGATATGCAAGAATTTTTGTGACTGCCACTTGACTTTTCCCCCCCACAGGAAAACCTTGAGGTTGTGCAATGGTGACTCTACTATGCAACTATCTACACCGCTGCATGGTCAATAGTCACTGTGGAGCCCTAGTCTTGGAGAAAAATCTCCTACTTAACAGAAATCAGTCTTAAGAGACTACCAAGGTCACTGAGGCGTTCATTTCTAATAACTGTCATAGAGGGTGTGGGATCTCAAGTAGAACTCAAGCTCATTGATCAGGATAGTATCCACTTCATATCTCCGCTTGGCTTGATATACAATTGTACTTGTTATTACACCTTCTTTTATCAGAACAAACTACCGCCAATAGTTTTTTTTTTTTACATATGGCAGAGAGTGGGATTTCGGTTTTCCCACATTTTGTAACAAAATAAAAATGTAAATGATATATCTCGGAGCACAAATGCCCCTCTCCTCACATTTTATGCAATTTCCACATTTCCATGTCATGCAGGAGATACGTTTCGTGTGGCAGGAGAGTAGAATTAGCTAGCAATTTATTGACTCTGATGCTCAATTTATCATAATTCAAATATTATGCTTCAATATGTTTTATTTTTATCTCGATTTAATTCAGTTACATATGACATGCCTTAATCACTCATGTAAATTTTACACGCTGCTTATTTTATTTTTTTTAAATGGCCCTCCTGTCCCATATTGAGGTCTATGATAGATGGGCAGTCAAATAATAACTAAAAATATGCCAACATGAAACACATCTGTTATACTTTTTCTATATACTGTATATTTTTTCTATGTATATAACTAAATGGTGCCTGTTTTAAGCCCAACATTTTATCTCAGGCCATTACAGCAAAATGAGAATTGGGAAAAAAAACTAACTATGCAACTCTTCCACAAAGCATCTGCTGTGGATAATACTTTAATGGGAATTATCAGGGAAATCAAAGTCACCATACATAGGAGACGATATCATCATCTCTGGGAAAGCTGCACGACTTTACCTCTGAGGAGCACACCTATGAACATGTGACCAGTGGCGTACTGCCAATATAGGCAGACCACGCCATTGCTATGGGGCCCGCAGCACAGGGGGGCCCGGAGTGCACGGAAGGCCCCACCCCCTCCGTCTACTCTGCACAGAAAGTTATTAAGAGAATCATAGTTAATATGCGGCCCCTGCATGTGACTGATAGTGTTCTCACACTGGGGAAGTCAAGAACTTTGGAAGTCTGGCCGGCACCCCTATAGAAGTGCCTATTCCTATGCCTATGCTATTGCAGACAAGAATAGGACATGTTCTATTTTTTTCGGGAGCCGCGGACCGGAAGATCGGGGACGTGCACAGGAAATGTGGATACGGACCAGCACCCTGTGTGCTGTCCACATGTCTTCCGGCCCTATTAGAAATGAACAGATCCGGACCCATTCTACAGACGTGTGAATGGACCCTTAGAAGGAGGACAGTTATGGATTGAAGGATGCCACCAACAGGAAGATGATGACCTCTACAACATTGACTGCGACGTGTAAGATCACTATGCTGATTGGATAACTTGGCACTTTAGAGGTGTTCCAGGAGGCAATGTGTGTGTGTGTGGATTTCAGTATATATAAGAATGCACAAATACTTCTTTGGCACTACCTATCTTACAATACCCCATGTCCCTTAGTTAGGTGATGTATTCAGATCACCTTATTAAGGTCTGTTGCACAATTAATTTCAATTGTTTTGTTCCTTCAGAAGTGTCAGATTTGGCACGCAACTGACCCAAATGGAGTTAAATAGATCCTGCATACAGGATTTTTCTCTCCACTGTTTTTCACTGAATCTGAGACAAGGGCCCCAAACAGATCCTCGGACGCAGATGTAAACAAGCCCTTGGAATAAACGCTTTAAAGGGAATATGTGAGCTCCAACACCCCCCTCCCCAAACTAGAGTATGCGGTGTATAGTGTCAGTGGTGCTGAGTATAATTATGTTATCTGTATCTTAAAACTAACTTGCATTCTGACTCTATGCTCAAACAACTCAGGAGTAAAATGTGTTGCGAGGACTCCTCTTTGAGTTCTCTCTAATATAAGTGGGAGCATGGTAGTCCTCTCAATGCATTTTATTGCTGGTTTGTAGGAGTACAGTGTCAGAACGCAAGTGAGTATGAAGATAAAAATACTATAACCGGACTCTGCATCAAATCCATTATACACTGCTTACTATGGTTTGGAAGGTGTTTTGAAGCTGACAGATTCCCTTTAAAGATCCAGTTGTCCTTGATCACACATAAAGGCACCCTAAAACCCAGCAGATTCTACAGTGATCAAGTCTGAACCAGTGTTACAACTGCAACAGCGAGAGTTGCATAATGAGCGGAGATTCCCAATTCACATCATGAGTAGTAAAATCTAGTGGGCACCAACGTCTTAGAGCAAGAGTGGCAGTACAGTGGCGCTGTGGTTAGTGCTTACTCCTTGCAGACCTGGGATCATGACCTTAGATCTGGCAAAGTTAAAATCTGCATGGTGTCTCAAACTCTCTTGTTTAGCCTCTTTTCACTAGACTACTTCGTATTTTTATTTCTCTTAGCACAGTCCAAAAACCTACAGATCCTGGGATGTTTGCGTCCAAAACATAGTAATTAGGTTAGACCACAGTATGGACATGGATCCATTTTACTGCATTCACATGTTTTAGAATGTGTCCAGTTCTATACTACAAGCACAAAATAATATTGCACCTTCCTCCTGGCTTCTCCATAAATGGCCAAGCGTGCGTATATTGTCAATGGGGAGTAAACTGTGGCCAGACACCTCTGTTGGTGGCTTATCTCCTCTTAGAACAAAAGGATTAGGCATTTAGATTCAACATGCCCGATTCTTTTTTCCTCAAGATAAATTGAGCTGAAATGGGTGGGTTTGGATGACTTTTCTTTTATGCAAGAGGGGGTCAGAACTCCTTTTTTAAATAAAAAAAAAAAAACAGGTGTGATTGCAGTTAACCTCGTTATACAAATATTTATATCTCGTTCAAATAGGTGCTGGACAAAGAAATATGGGGGTGGTTGGCAGGGTCTTTTACAACGGAGAGCATCATGACAAGAAGACTACAAAAACTAAAAAAACGAACTAAATCGCTGACTACCTGCTCTCCATTTTGAAGATCCTGACAATTTCTTCCTGGGATGCGGTCACTGGCTGAACATTTTCCGTGTTTGAGTGTTTTTAAGTGTATTTAAGCTGGCCACATGCATTCGATAGCTGTCATTACTTGGTTGAGCTATGTTTCTCCCATCTCCTTCATACACACAAACTTTTGGCAGTGGCCAACAAAAACAAAAGGACCAAACAAAAAATTGAGTTCACCTGATTTTCTTCTCCCTTTACATAATCTGTTGGAGAAGAGTAGGGCTGAACCTGCCATTCTCTGCACTTTTGACTGAGAATACACTGTAGGCCTTTAGACTTTACAGGGCTTGAATAAGATTAGCAAAATAAAACTGCTTTCTTCATGAGAGAGCAACACTGTTTCCAAGGGCTGTGTACGGGGATGCAACTCAACCGTATGCAGTATACAACATAGCCTATGGACAGGGGTGGCTATGTTTATGGAAAAAGCAGCCACGATTTTCCAATCTCATAAAACCACTTTAATACAATACTAACAATAGCAAGATTTCCACATTAGTGCTGTAAGTTATATTAATAGGCATGGGGCAGACACACAAAATAGATAATAAAATATTATTTTTTGCTGTTTTTGAGTACAAGTAATGAATTTTAGAGATATGACTGCATTTCAGATATAATATTCAGCATCTACAAATCGGAATTAAAGAATACCATAATAAAGTTAGCTAGAGCAATTAGGAAATATTTCAAAGCGAAAATGAAATTTTATTCTAGAATTCTTTGGGGACATGCTCTAATTTGCTATTTGGGTTCTATCTACAATGTCCAACTTATGGTTTTAGAGCTGATCAGCATGACTTATGTTTGTCTCTCAAGGAATTACAATTTAATTACTATTTCTGTAAAACTCAGGCAAATGATTTTTGTGGCTAATTACAAGGCTCTCGTAGTTAAGATAAATTGGCAGACTAGACCAGTATTTCAAGAAGATACTGAGCTTCTGCAGAAAGACAATGAAAACCATAAAGATAGTTTTAGAGTTTTCCACAGTTTAATCTATCTATCTATCTATCTATCTATCTATCGGGATAGGCGTGGAAGATTTCCATGGGAAAAGTGTAAAATTAAGTAATAAAAAATATAAATGTGAAAGGAGGAAAAATGTTATATGGACACATGGGAGGATGTTACTCCCTGAATAGTTACATATTTTTGTGTGTGCCTCTTAAAAAACTTGCCTCATCTTACACTGCCATGTAAAATGCCAGTCTTAGGGTACTTTCACACTACCGTTTTTGCTGGAAACACTTCTGTTACTGATAATACAACCATCTTCATCCGTTATGAACGGATCTCGTTCTATTATCTGTAACATGGCCAAGATTGATCAGTCATGAACTCCATTGAAAGTCAGTGGGGGACGGATCTGTTTTCTATTGTGTCAGAGAAAACGGGTCCTTCCCCATTGACTTGCATTGGGGGTCATGCCGGATCCATCTTGCTTCGCATCCCATGACAGAAAGAAAACAGCAGCTTGTTGCGTTTTTTTCTCCGGTCTGGGAATGCAAATTTTGGAGCACTCCGTTCTGTTCAGTTTTGTCCCCATTGAATTAATGGGGACAAAACTGAAGCGTTTTATTCTGGTATTGAGCCCCTTTGACGGAACTAAATACCGGAAAACTTTAACGCTAGTGTGAAAGTACCCGAAATAAACTGCTTCACTCAAAAAGGTACCTGAGTACTAAGGGTGGATAAGCTCCCTGGGCATCAAGATGCTTATTTATTTTTCTTACCTGTTTGTATTCTGACTCTCGTCCAACCTGTACTTGTAATATGTACCCAAGTGGATCGCCCCTCATGGGCGGTACTGTCTCCCAGGAAATTTCACACGTGTTTCCTTCTAACTGTGTTACACGAGGAGCTGAAATAAAAACAATAATTAGATAGGAAAAAAAATACTTTCTGAAACGCTAAAAACCTGATTATTCCAATGTGACTGCAGCAGGGTTGGCAATGTCATTTTTTGCTTTTTTGTCTAGACAACTTATAAAAAAAAACAAAAAAAAAATGTTAATACCTTCTGATGGGAAATTAAAAAGTGAAGTCTAGTGTAGAATACTGATATGAACACATCAGCAGCATTTACTGAGAGCCTTAAGGATATGTTCAGCTGACCAATTCATGTGGATTTTGGAATGTATTCCACATCAAAATCCATGTGAAATCCACATCAAATTTGCATTGCCTTTATAGGTTACGCATTTCAAATCTAATTAAAAAAGTGACATGTCACAATACAGAATATGCAACCTGCAGCCAGGAAGCCACACACAGATTAGCCCCATTGAATGGGGTAACCCGTGGTCAGATAAGTGGCAGGACAAAATACAAATCTGTGGTAGAAATTGAAGCCTCAGCACAGGATTTCTTTCTTGGGTTCTGCAGAAAATACACGTTCTATCTTTCTAGATTTTATTTCACGTGAGCCTTCTTGTAGGGATGAGCGAATCGAGGATTCGCATAAAACTTAGTTTCAATACTGTACGGAGCGAGCGCTCCGTATAGTATTAGAATGTCTTGGCTCTGATGAGCCGAAGTTATTGCTTCGCGAAGCCTCATAAGACATCGCATAATAACTTCAGAAATTGATTTATACTGTAAAAAACCATTTCCCGAACTCGGGTTTGGTTCCAAGGTACCACCCGCAATGCTAGGGAGGCTAGTCACCATTTTCTCCTATTGGCTGCTCCCGCCCCCGTCTCCAGATTTTTTGATCCGAGTGAGGGGGAGATGTACCGGTGGTCATGCAGGGATCCGGAGGGACGTCAGTGTCGGGTACCATGTAGGTATCATCTACAGGAGGAGCCCAGGCATTGTGGGTAGTATTTGTACTATTGGATAAACCCTTTAAGAAAATCAGTGCTTTTTATTGCGATGCCTTGCAAATTGGCTCTTCATTTCTCAGCTTCCTGTACCTTGGGAATAAGATATTGTTATTAACTACACTCACAATTGAACTTTCAACTTTATATTATAAAGAGTAAATTGTAGGCTAGGACTACTGGTATACGGTTATTTTAAGTGATTAAAATAAATGATAAAGCCTACTACTAGCGTTAAGAGGGTTGTCGAAGATTAGAAAAGACAAGCTGCTTTTAGCCAGAAACAGCAGTGTGTGTGTCCGCCAATCTCATAGCCATGGAACTGAACAGCAATACCAGCCATGACCAGATGTAGCGCTGTTTCTGGAAAAGAGCAGATCTCTTTTTCTAATCCCGAACAACCCCTCTGAAGAAAACTGCAACATGGTGCTTTAAGCAGTAATACTCTACATCTAGACGCAGAACAGTTCTTTAGCCCATGGCACCACATATTTTGCGTTAGACAATGAAGAGGCAACTTTGGACTAGCTTTCGGCTATGGCTTTGCTGAACAAAACAGAATAGTAATAATGACAATTTAGGCATTTACGATGTGTATCCGACTAAAATAACTACTAAGCTGTTAACGCTGCAACAGGAACAGCTAATGACTATTACTAAACCTCAAAGTACTCTAGTACAATGACACAGTCAGACATGGCTGCTAATGCATCTCTCATTTGTATTATATAATCATTTTACACAGTAGCAATGTGTACATGATCCTATTATTGGTTAATGCTTCCAGCATGATCACTGGGTGGAAGATTGTTCCCAGATTTCTAATTGTGATCATTACAGGTAAGGTGGATAGGTTAAAAAACAGCCGGAGAGCACTCATGTCATAAATGTAAAAAGAACGTGGGGTATATAGAAAGTACCGTATTTTTCGCCCCATAAGACGCACTTTTTTCACCCCAAAAATGCCCCTACGTCTTATGGGTCGAATGCTGACATTTGTACTGCGCTAACGCTGCGATGTATCAGGGGGTGGGTGGAGGGGCTGGAGGCAGGCAACACGCAGCGGGGCCCGGTGCAGTCACTGTACTCTAATACACTGGACCCCGCACACACCAGTATTCATATGTAAACTGTAGGCAAGCCATATGTAAACTGCAAGGTAGCGCAATCCACATAGTACTCACTATGAAACGCCCGTACTAGCAGGCACTGCAGGCTGGCCGATCACTCACTTCCTCACGCGCCTGCACCACCCGCTTCATTTATAAAGTAGGAGGAGCATGGGCCGTGAGAAAGTGAGTGACTGGCCAGTCTGCCTGCTGGTACGAGCGTTTCATGGTGAGTACTATGTGGATTGCGCTACCTTTCAGTTTACATATAGAATGTGTACAGTTTACAAATTGATTGCCTACAGTTTACATATGAATACTGGTGTGTGCGGGGCCCGGTGTATTACAGTACAGTGACTGCACCGGGCCCTGCCGCGATTTCAACACCAGTTGCTGGCCCCCACCCCCTGTATTGGGGTCACTATTTACCATACACAGGGACACTGTTATGGGGGATATCTGTGGATGACACATATAAGGCATACGATGCTATATGTGGTATGTGTCATCCAAAGATTCCCCCCATAACACAGTCATCCACAGATATCCCCATAACAGTGCCATCCACAGTTCCCCCCATAACAGTGTCATCCGCAGATCCCCCATAACAGTGTCATCCACAGATCCCCCATAACAGTGCCATCCGCAGATTCCCCATAACAGTGCAATCCACAGATCCCCCATAACAGTGCCATCCACAGATCTCTCCCAAAACAGTGTCATCCACAGATCCCCCATAGCAGTGCCATCCACAGATCCCCCATAACAGTGCCATCCCCAGATCCCCCATAACAGTGCCATCCACAGATCCCCCATAACAGTGCCATCCACAGATCCCCCATAACAGTGCCATCCACAGATCCCCATAACAGCGTCATCCACAGATCCCCATAATAGTGTCATCCACAGATCCATAATAGTGTCATCCACAGATCCCCCATAACAGTGCCATCCACAGATCCCCCATAACAGTGTCATCCACAGATCCCCCATAACAGTGTGTCATCCACAGATCCCCCATAACAGTGCCATCCACAGATCCCCCATAACAGTGCCATCCACAGTTCCCCCCATAACAGTGCCATCCACAGATCCATAACAGTGTCATCCACAGATCCCCCCATAACAGTGTCATCCACAGTGCCCCCATAACAGTGTCATCCACAGATCCCCCCATAACAGTGTCATCCACAGATCCCCCCATAACAGTGTCATCCACAGACCACAATTAGTTCAAAACCCACCAAAAGCACACCTTTTGGTTTTTCTTATTTTCCTCCTCAAAAACCTAGCTGCGTCTTATGGGCAAGTGCATCTTATAGGGCGAAAAATACGGTAGATATGGTAACTCGATGATATAGCTTCATCGATCACATGTCAACACCGACTTCTAAAACAGATCATGGGACGTGGCAGTATGTGTAAAGCCACAGCGAGGTCTGCCTCAAATAACTTCTTTTCCATTGTCTCCTCACATAGCAGTTTCAGTAAATAATTGTATTCCACATGAAATGACAATTCTGGAGTATTTATTCTTATGACTGTATGGTGTGCCGATTCTCCATTATTCCTGCTAGAAGTTTGTATATAAGGGTACCACTGGGTGTTACCAGTTGGGGATGGGGGAAAGGGGGTGTCCAATGAGCACTACCAGTGTCAGACAGTGCAGGGACACCCCCAACTGCTAACACCCAGTTGGACACAAAACTCCGAGCAGGAATAATAGAGGAATGGCACAACATGGCGTCATAACAAAAGATGCTCCAGAATTGTTATTACGTGAGGAATGCAAGTACTTAAAGGGTTTATCCCAAGAGTACTGTAAAAAAAAAAAAAAAAAAAGATATCGTATAGTACATGACAGTCTCTACCTAACAAACTTAGAACCAGTCCTGTACCTCAGTGTTTTCCAACCAATGTGCCTCCAGCTGTTGCAAAACTACAACTCCCAGCATGCTCGGACAGCCTTTGGCTGTGCGGGCATGCTGGGAGTTGTAGTTTTGCAACAGCTGGAGGCACACTGGTTGGGAAACACTGCTGTACCTCACATGGACCCAGAGATCTCCCCATTCATTGCTTCAATTGCTCTGGCAGATTTATTTCAAGTTGGCAGCTTAGGGGGCGTTTGCTTTCTGCTGCAGCTGGTGGCAGTTGAAGGATGGAACTGATCATGTACATCAACCTCAGTGAGCAGGACGGAGAATTTAGAAAAAGGGCAAACAGACAATGGATTTCAGTGAATAGCTCACTGGCTATACAAAATGTTTAATTACATGCAATTACAAAAGTATTCAGATCCAGGTGCTGGTTTGAAAAATGGGACAACCCCTTTAATAAAACAGACATGTCACTGAGAGGTGACACTTTAAATTAAAAGATGGTTTATAAAGACGGTGAGCAACACATGTGTTATTGAGGACTTCTGGTCATTCTAAGTAGCCCGAATAAAACTTACCTTTAATGGTTGGTGGCACTGCTTTGGTTGTACTGAATGTGTAGATGTCAGAAAATGGCCCTTCCCCGGCATCATTCACAGCCTGGATTCGGAAGTTGTAGCAGGTGTATTCTGTCAGTCTCTGCACTTTGTAGGTGTGGCATGGCCCTCTGTAGATTGGGAGAAACCTACAAAAGAAATGGAGGTGTCTTCTGTCAGATGATACAAACAGACATGAGACTGAGCGTGATGGACAGC
Source organism: Bufotes viridis (assembly GCA_033119425.1). Classification (NCBI taxonomy): domain Eukaryota; kingdom Metazoa; phylum Chordata; class Amphibia; order Anura; family Bufonidae; genus Bufotes; species Bufotes viridis. The sequence goes on along the minus strand of CM065592.1, from coordinate 142,824,659 downwards.
ACCAGGGCTGTATCTCCAGGACTTCTGATATATGGGACTATGAAGAACTAAACAGAAGCACAAACACGGGATATCATGGATACGATGGAAAGACAAAGGGCTTATTTTACTTTTATGCTAATGGAAGCATAAAATCCACCAAAAGACATTACATTGTAAATGACAGAACAGCAAAATATCTCACACAAATCCGGAAAAGCCAAAGGAATGATGGCAATTCCAGCAGCATTAACAATAGATTTTGTTTAGGAAATCTAGGATGTTAGGCTGGAACTAAAGGATCAGAACTGGTCATTAATGAACCATGGGAAAAAAAAATAACACACATAAGGCCTTCAAAATCCTTAAGTGCTAAAACAAAGGAGAAATGCAAGATTTATTAATCAAAACAGCACTGACCTTTACGAAACTAAAGGCTACTTACATGTCTAACGGTCCGTGCAAATGAACAAGACATACAGTACACAAAAGTACAACTAGTCCCGTCCAGTCATATGATATATAGATAGATAAGGGATTGATAACAGATCGCAAAACAAAATTAAGCAGTTTTTAGGAAATAAGGTTATCTGAGAAGGGAATGTTCTACCGACTGTATATAGATACTAGGGATGAGAGAAGTCGATTCGCATAAAACTTTGTTCCAATACTGTAATAATGTTTCATCCAAAGTCGATTCGCTCATCCCTAATAGATACAATGAAGCCTGTACCACATACATAAACGCTATGCTATGGAGGTGTATAGAAAGGTAGCATCTCCCAGCAGGTCAGCAAGGCCTAGCTTGGAGGAGTAAATTCTGATCACATATTTGCAGCATTTTTGGTACTCGTAAATCTATTTTGCGTAAATTTTAATATTTCAATGTGATTTTGGAAAATATCTAAAGAAAGCTTGATAATGATAATGGCATGAGGCTATTTTTTACTGGGCGCCATATTTCCATTGAAGAGTCATGTTTATACTACATTGATGTCTAAAATGTACATCAATGTTATAAAAACAAAATGCAATAATTTAGAAATCTCAGACCCATATTTTGTCCACAATAGAACAGAGAACACATAGCAGATGTTAAAAAGTGAGACATTTTACCATTTCATGGAAAAAATTGAACTAATTTAGAACCTGATGACAGCAATGCATCTCAAAAAAGTTCAGACAGGGGCAACAAAGGGCTGGAAAAGTAAGTGGTAGTAATAAACAACTGGAGGAGCAATTTGCAACGGTTACACAACTGGGTAAAAACAAACCATGTTACAGAGGCAGAGTCTCTCAGAAGCAAGAGATGGGCAGCGGTTCATCAATCTCAGGCAGCACTGCATTAAAAACAGCCATGATTCTGTACTGGAAATCACTGCATGGGCTTAGAAACACTTCTAGAAATCACTATGAGCATAGTTTGCTGTACAATCTACAAATGCAAGCTAAAGGGGTTATCTCACTGCAGCAAATAGTATTCATCATGTAGACAATGTCAATACAAGGCACTTACTAATGTATTGTGATTGTCCATATTGCCGCCTTTGCTGTCTGGATTCATTTTTCCATCACATTATATACTGCTGGTTTCCATGTTTACGACCAACCTGCAATCCAGCAGTGGTGGTTGTGCTTGCACACTATAGGAAAAGGTGCTGGCCTTGCTGCTGGATTGCACGGTGGTCGTAACCATTGAAACAAGTAGTGCATAATGTGATGGAAAAATGAATCAAGCCAGCAAAGGAAGCAATGTGGACAATAACAATACATTAGTAAGTGCCTTGTATTAACTTTCTCTACATGATAAATGCCATTTGCAGAAGTGAGACAATCCCTTTAAAACTGTATCATGCAAAGAGGAAGCTATATATCAACACAATCCAGAAACCCTGCCATCTTGTCTGGGTCAAAGCTCATTTAAAATGAACTGAGGCAAAATGGAAAACTGTTTTGTCGTCAGAACAATCAAAATTTAAAATTATTTTTGGAAACCAGGAATTCCACGTCTTGTGGACTCAAGAGGAGAGGAACCGTCCAGCTTGTTATCAGCACACAGTTCGAAAGCCTGCATCTCTGCTGGTATGGGGTTGTAGAAGTGCCTATGGCGTGGGCAGCTAACACTTCCGGGAAAAGCCGCATTAAAGCTGAACAGTGTATTGAGGTTTTACAACACTCCCATCCAGACAATGTCTCTTTCAGGGAAGGCCTTAAATATTTCTGCAAGACAATGCTAAACCACATACTCCATCCATCACATCATAGCATCGCAGAAGAAGAGTCCGGGTGCTGAACTGGCCTGCCTGCAGTCCAGACCATTTACCAGTTAAAAATATTTGTTGCATCGTAAAAAAGACAAATCTAGCATAGACGACCCACAGACAGACTCCTACATCAGACGAGAAGGGGCAACATTCCTCTCCCAAAACTCCAGCATTTGGTCTCCTTACTTCCTAGACGTTTACAGACTCTTGTTAACCCCTTCCCGACTGCCCAATGGATATATATGTCCTATCTGCACATGCCCCGTGCAGATATCACGTATATGAACAGTCAGGCAGCATTTTAATCGCAGCGCTGATCAGAGCTGGGATTAAAGCTCCTGCAATCTATCAGGAGCAGGTCGGGTCCTGGCTGTCAGACACAGCAGGGACCCTGAGGAGAAGACATGATAAGTCCCCTCCTGGGGGACATATTATGTGCTAAAAATAAATTAAAATATAAGTAAAAATAATAATAAAAAATACAAATAAAAAAATGTAAAGAAAACAATTAAAAAAGCCGTTGCACACAGAAACCGTTACCATAGTCAGCCTGTTTGGTCAAACATTTTATATATCCAAACAATCGTCCGAATTAGGGAACCCATTGCAATAATTATTTAATGTTTGTGTCAGTTTTAATATTTAAGAAATAAAAATCCATAATTAAAAAAAAATGACTTTTTAATAAGAATTAGTGGCTTTCCCCCAAATTAAGCCTAAAAAAGGAAAAAAATCTCTAAAAAAAACCCCATGCTAATAAAAAGTCTTAAGTGTCAAGTAAAAAACATTATTTTGGTAGTCAAATAAATTAAAAAGTTATGGTCACTAAAGCACCACGTGCACTAAAATCACAAAAAGTTGCCTGGACATTCAGGCCTTTTTAGGCCCGGTCATGAAAGGGTTGGAAGAAAAGTGCATGAAACACAATGGCAGACATGGCCCTGTCCAGCTTTTTTGACATGCACTGCTGCCATCGAGTTCTAAAGGAGTTAATTTTTTTCATGAAATGGTAAAATTTCTCATGTACAACATCTGATATGTGTTCTATGATCTATTGTGATTAGAATATAGATCTATGAGATTTGCAGATCATTGCATATTTAGATTTTACACACCATCGCAACTTTTTGGAATTGGGATTGTACATTTTAGACGACTGTGTGCTTTTACTGGCAAACGTTTGGAGAGAACCCTTTCCTGTTTCAGCATGACTGTTGAGATGAATAAGAATGCATGATTGCAGGCCAGAACTTCTCATCCAACATCAGTACCTGACCATGAATACCATATAGCAGGGTCTGCAATCAGCAATATACGGCAAAAGATAGGACCAAAAGGCCCATGGAAGTGCTTCTGAGTGCTTCCACTCTGTGCCTCCGCTTCCCACCGTGTCGTATCTTGATGATTGTGGACCCATTCAAGTCAATGGGTCTGCATCCGTGATTCACATGGCCGGTGCCTGTATATTGCGGAGCCGCTATTTGCGGTCCACAGTACGGGAAAAGGCCGGCCTACGGTCATGTGAATGGAGATTTTGGAAAGCTGTCATCAAGTTCTTAAAGGGGTTCTCCAGGAATTAAAAAAAAATGAAAATACTTAAATGTTATTTTATAATAAATATATTCACAAATACCTTTCATTACTTAGAATCGCTTGTTTTGTCTAGGGAGCAATCATTAGGAGAAATTAAATGGCCGCCATCCTATTAGTACACACAAAACCAAAACAAGTTACTTCACAACGCTGCCTCATCCTCCTCTCTGCTCTGCTTGTCAGGAATCATGATCCTGAATATAGTTGAATCTCCGTGGGAATGAAGATGATGAGGAGACATGAGAGGAGGGTGAAGTGTGGATAATGAGCAGCAGCCCTCTCTTCATGAACTAAATTCCCCAGAGATTCAGCTAAAGTTCTTATCATCTGTATTCTGGATCATAATCCCTGACAAGTAGAGCAGAGAGGAGGATGAGGCAGCTCTTTATCTCAGTGTTGTAAAGTAACTTGTCCTCATGTGTGATCAGGACAGGTTTTGTGTGAACTGATTTTGTTTCCCCTGATGATTGCTCCCCAGACAAAATGAGACATTATAAATAATCAAAGATATTTGAGAATATATTTATGATAAAGTAGTATTTACCGTAAGTATGTTCATTTTCTTAATTCCCGGAGAACCCCTTTAAGGTATATTAAAGGGAACCTGTCACCGGGATTTTGGGTATAGAGCTGAGAACATGGGCTGCTAGATGGCCGCTAGCACATCTGCAATATCCAGTCCCCATAGCTCTGTGTGCTTTTATTGTGTAAAAAAAAAAAAGATTTGATCCATATGCAAATTAACCTGAGATGAGTCCTGTCTGTGACTCATCTCAGGGACAGGACTCATCTCAGGTTAATTTGCATATGCATCAAATCAGTTTTTTTACACAATAAAAGCACACAGAGCTATGGGGACTGGATATTGCGGATGTGCTAGCGGCCATCTAGCAGCCCATGTCTTCAGCTCTGTACACAAAATCCCAGTGACAGGTTCCCTTTAAGATCTCTTTCCTATTAATGAAATATGCATACCATCATCATCATCACTGAAGCAGCAGAATACTCAACATGACTATTCCTCCAATGACTGAGGATGACAACAGAGACTTTCAGGAACTGCTTATATTCGTCTTCCTACATATCACCTACAGTACCATAAATTTGTAGGTTTGACCATCGTACTCCACTATAATGGGTATATGAGCCTTTATTTCATTTTGCAATGACTGAAAAGCATGTATCATGAGGTAAGGCCCCATTCCAACCAAATGTGCTCGGCATATCGGGGATGGGTGTTTTTCCAATGCAGCAAGGCACATGGCTGTATTTTTAGTTGTGCATTTTGGGCCACCAAACTAAGAATTTGCCACAGATTAAAGAAGCCTAGATTCCTCCTCGGTGGGTTGCCTCCCTTATTCCATAGAAATGAAAATTATACATACATGGGGAGGGGGAATTTATCAATCCTTTTACACTAGAAAACCAACAAAGGTTATGCCATTTGGGGGTTTACAGCCCTGCTCCACCATTTCAAAAAGTTGGCAGTGTGTGGGCAGCCATAGCTGGCCTGGTGCATTTATTACAATTTACACCAATTAACTGGTGAAGATTATACCAGTAATCGACACCTGTTCCTTTGCTGGCGTAGATTTCCGTTTTAGCGCACGGACCTGTGCGCTCCTCTTAGGCTACTTTCACACTAGCGTTTTCTATGTTTCCATTACGGGTCTCAATACCGGAAAAAAAAGCTTCGGTTTTGTCCTCATTTATTGTCAATAGGGACAAAACGTAACTGAACAGATCGGAATGCTCCAAAATGCATTCCGTTCTCATACCGGAGAGCAAACCACAGCATGTTGTAGTTTGCTTTCTGTTCTGGGATGCAGAGCAAAACGGATTCATCATGACCCACAATGCAAGTCAACGGGGACAGATCCGTTTTCTCTGACACAATCTGACACAATAGAAAACGTCCGTCTTGGGTATGTTACAGATAATACAACCGGATCCAGCAAAAACGCTAGTGTAAAAGCAGAAACTGTGGTGCATTCAATGCCAGCGGAGGGTTTATTAATAAATTACCCACTTCATTTCTTATTTTAATGTTTTATTGGGCAAAAAAAGATTTTTGACTGATATATTTTTTCTGGTTTTGATATATTATATGTATAATTAAAGGGCTTTCTTCACCATAAGAACATATCCCCTATCCAAAGCTAAGCTAGTATAAGACTAGTGACATGTCTTGAAGCCGCAAAACGCATATAGGACAAAACCGATAAGATAGGGGAAGGTATTCTGTTCCGGATCAGGGGTCGCCCTGAGTGCTCCGCTGATATTCAGCTTAGGAGTGGATTTTTCATACAACCGAGCCAGGAATAGGAGCTACGTATTTTGGGTGACACTGACCTTTTGCCTATACAGTTACCAAATGTATCTGCATTTTCAAAAGAAACAACCTCTGACAATAAAAATAATCCAGTGACACATGGCATATGTAGACATGCATACACCTGCATGGTTGATTTCTAGAAAATAAGGCTTATTATCTTAGCATTTTGCTAAAAAAAAAAAAAAAAAGTTAAGGGCTATGTTCACCTTCGTAGGCAATTTTTGTTTTTTGCATTTTACAAATTTTGGGCTAAAAATCATATTTTCACATGGCCTATTTTAGAAATATTGAGGGTTAACTGTTTTTTTAACTGTGACTGGTACTTTCACTTTCTGCCGGTGTTCTGTTATTTTTCTTTACCTGTGAACTTTCCATACCCTCGTCATTTCTGGTTCTGACGCAGCCGCACCGGAAGTAATGTTTGCGGGTGTGGAAGGAGATGCGTCACGCCACTCGCTTACTGAGTAGGAGTCGGTGCAGGCGAGCGCGGCTAACTGAACGCGCCTGTGGTAGGAAAACTCACGGCCAATTGTGCATGCGCTGAGGGTAGTGAAAACTTACTGGGCTGTACGGTTTTCACTACCCTCGGCTCATGCGCAATTGGTCGTTATTTTTCCCTACCCTAGGCACTAGACTAGACAAGATCCAGCAAGCGTTAGCTGCGCATGTGCACTGGGCTGTAAGTTTTCACTACCCTCGGCGCATGCGCAATTGTCCGTGAGTTTTTCCTACCCTAGGTGCGTTCAGTTAGCCACGCTCGCCTGTGCCGACTCCTACTCAGCAACTCAGTAAGCGAGCAGCGTGACGCACCTCCTTCCGCACCAGCAAACATCACTTCTGGTGCGGCTTCGCCAGAACCGGAAATGACGAGGGTATGGAAAGTTCACGGGTAGGGAAAAATAACCCTTATCTCTTAACTACTAAGGAGGTCATAAACACTTATTTTAAGACACATTCTTATCAGTAAGATATGAACTAAGCTATAATACTATAATGAGTGTTTACAATGTCAGATAGCAGAGATAAGGAGCCTGTCTGCTCCCCAGATGACTGAATACCAATATAGTATATCTTCCATGTACTTTATCATTTAGCTATAATAGTCTGCCTACAGTCAGTGCGCTGCCTGTGCTGTTCATGGTGCGCCCTGCGCTGATGAATGGCAGGAAAAGTCTAAGACATATTGGTACACCATAGACTTTATCCAGGGTGCGGGTGCCCAAAGAAAGGGCTCTGAGTGCCGCCTGTGGCACCCGTGCCGTAGATTCGCCACCACTGTCATATACTCTTTAGGTGTAATTCTACACCACAGTAGGCCAGATACATACACATAATATAGGCATAAATTACCCCTCCCTAACTCAGCTGCCATCTCCCAGATGCATTTTGCATACCTAGAGCACATTTAGCACTCAGTTAAATCTACCTTATGAAAATTACACAACCTTACATACAAGTCTTTATATGCTGATTTAAAGCATGACTCAAGCCGGTTTCCATAGGCAGCGGCAGTGAACTTACGTTTCTTGCATTTTGTATATGTGTGACAACAGCTTTAAACAGATAAATGCTAATAATTTGGTACAATAACTACATAAGGTCACCGTTGAGAAATATCTGGATTATGGCATTGTGTGTGACACAAGCAGCTCCGCACAGAAACCTATGTACGAACACTTATACGAACCACTTAAGTCGTGTTCTGTTCTACGCTGCAGAACATTTAACATAAAAGCCGATTAAGGACGGATCCATTAATGTCACAGTAAGTTTACTCCCACTTCTTATTTTCTTGTGACAAGAGGCACTCATAACCAACAGAATATTTTCTATATACTGATGTAGGCCTACATATTTCTTTTTTCATTACTGGAGGCAGCTACATATTTGTGAACACCAAGCACTGTTAAATAGGTCCTGTCGGCAGGATCGATCCTACTGCTTGTTGGGGTTGATCACGCTGGTTTAAACAAAACCAGGAAGGCAAGAATCTGTTGTGTTAGTCCAGTCAAAACAAAGTTTATTCCCTATGCAAATTAGGGCTTCAGTGCACTGAGGGGTGGGAAAGGTGGTGGCAAATGCAGGAAAGCAAGGGTCTTGGTGCACAGAAGCTCTAATTTGCACATGGAATTAAACTATGTTTTCTCTGGAAGAGCACAGCGTAATTTCACCACCCAGGTTTCGTTTTGATCATCAGGATCAACTCAATTAGGCCAGGCATACTGAACCAGCAGTATCAGCAGGTTCAACCCTAGAAGGCAGTATGTCTGGCTCAATATGGCTGATCCTGCTGAGAGGTCTGCTTTAACAACCAAGAGTTGCAAGATATGTAGGGCTTATTCAGAAGGCCGCATGCTGTCTGCAAAAATGCTGATCCATTTTTTTGTGGATTAGATGCAGACTAGAGTTGAGCGAACTTGTATTTTAAGTTCGGTGTCCAAAGTTCGGTGTTATCGAAGAATCCCGCTACCACAGACCATAACAAGTTTGCGCAACCGTCTTTCACTGCTCTACTTCCTTCTTCTCCTCCACACAGAGCACAGGAGCTCCTCTTATCCAATCCAGTACTGAGCCACGCCCCCTGCACTGATCACATGACTGTGACGTCACCCCAGGTCCTTAGTGTTGTCCAAGGTTCACGTTCATTGAAGAATCCCCTTATGGATTCCAAATTCCGTTCCGTGGTAGCGGAATCCATAACGGGATTCTTCGATAACCCGAACCCAAACTTTGGATGCTGAACTTAAAATACAAGTTCGCTCAATCCTAATGCAGACCTATTCACTTCTATGGGGCCCTTTTCTTCCATTCTGCGGCTCCGCAAAACATACAAAACATGTCCTATACTTGTCAGTGAAAATCAGGACATGGCCCCATTGTAAGTCTATGTGTCCATTGAAGTCTATAGGCTAAAAAGCAGAATGCAATCCGTTTTTTTTGCGGACAGCATACTGCCGTCTGAATGAGCCCTTAGTAAATGCTTCTTGCACACAACATAAAGAAAACTTTAAGATGTTGTATTAGGAATGTCTATAAGTTATAATATTTATATATAATATATATTTTACACATAATATAGCCTTATCAGCTGCATTTACGTGACCTTCCAAGAAACGCTATCTGGCTGCCTGAAAACATTTCATTGATATGGCCTCCAGACCATAAATGGTAGACATTGACTCTCTGAAGGTTTTCTAAAGTTCCCCAGACAATTTCAATCAAAATGAACATTTATTGGTTGAAATTCAACAATAAACAACTGTTTAAGTCAACCGATGAAGAAGTTGGCCATTTTTAAAGGGCATTATTCAGCAGATCTGTACCTATGAAACTGGCTGACCTGTTACATGTGCACTTGGCAGCTGAAGGCATCTGTGTTGGTCCCATGTTCATATGTGCCCGCATTGCTGAGAAAACTGATGTTTTAATATATGCAAATGAGCCTCTAGGAGCAAAGGGGGCGTTGTCGTTACACCTAGATGCTCTGCTCTCTCTGCAACTGCCGCACACTTTGATTGACAGGGCCAGGCAGTAAGAACATCATCACACCTGACTCTAGGTGTAACAGCCACGCCCCCGCTCTTTTGCATATATTAAAACTTAATTTTCCTCAGCAACGCGGGCACATACTGTATGAACATGGGACCAACACAGATGCCTTCAGCTGCCAAGTGCACATGTAACAGGTCAGCCAGTTTCATAGGTAAAAATCTGCCGACAGATGACCTTTAAGTCTTCTCAAAATTATGTAATGAGAATCATACATATCTTATACAATTACTATAATATAAGCAATCTTTATTTATATAGCGCCAACATAGGCACAGAGGGTCCATGTACAAACAGGATCATACATTACATAGCACCAAACAAGTCAACAGAATGTGGGCGTTCCCAAGAGCTTACAATCTATGACCTTACAATCTATTACTCACACTTGAGAACTAATGAGGAAGGGGATGAAGAATATGGTGACAGCAGATTTAAAGAGGCTCCACAAATAGCACTCAGTTACTTGTAACTTGATGATAATATGCTACAACATAACTGTAGTCACATTTTGATCCCTGTTGTCAGATTTTAACCCGTTCCCGACCACCTTACCATATACGCTGGCAGTTGGGACTTTAAATATGGTGCCCGCTTGCAGCAGACACCCTTCAGATAATGTGGTCAAATGTGACCTTGGCATCTGGGAAGATAAAACACAGAAGCGCGCGTTCCCAGGACGTGCTCCGGCTCCCCCCCGGCGGGGAATGGGGGAACCGGACGTATTGTGCGGCAGCCCTACTACTGAGGAGTGTTTCAGGGCTGCCGCACATTAGTTCCTATAGAGCGCCTGCCTGTAGCAGGGCTCTTTAGGAACACAGTGTGCTGCCCGTTGTCATACTGCGGACAGCATTTGCAGATCCGCAATACACGGGCAGCGTTCCGTGTGCATTCCGCATCGCGGATGCGGACCCATTTACTTCAATGGGTCCGCAAATCCGGAGATGCGGAACGGTGCGAAACAGATTAATGGAACGGAGCACTACGGAGTGCTTCCGTAGCGTTCTGTTTCGTACTTCCGTTCCCCAAAAAGATAGAACTTGCTCTATCTTTTTGCGGAATGGACGAATGCATACCCATTGAAGTTGAATAGGTCTGGATTCATCCTGGCGGCCGTACGTAGGTTGCCCGTGCATTGGGGACTGCAAGTTGAGGTCCCAAATGCAGGGAACGGCCCACCTACGGACATGTGAATGAGCCCTAATTCTAGTTCTAATGAACTGGAGTCTATTAGAGAAACAATCTGATAACTGCTTGTTATAGTTCCCTAGGGGAACTATAAAAAAAATAAGTGTAGAAAAAACACAATGTTTTTCAACATATAAAAAACTAAAAAAAAATTCAAATCACCCCCCTTTCTCCTAAATTAAAGTAAAAGTACATAGACAATTAAAAAAATTAAAGTCAGGGGTATCACTGCATGCGAAAACACCCGTAGTATCAAAATATAAAAATATTTATCCCATACGTCAAAAGGCGAAATGGAAAAAAAAGTAAAAATTCACTCTTTTCTGGTTGCTTCCTCTCCCACAAAAAATTGAATAAAATGTAATCAAAAAGTCATACACACCCCATCATGGTATCAATTAAAAGTGCAGATTGCTGCACAAAAAAATTAGCCCTCAATAAAAAAAGTTATGGGGTAAGAATATGGCGACGGAAAGAAAATATTATTCTTTTGCAAAGTAAAAATTTTTTTCCGGTATGAAAACACACACACAAAAAACTATACAGATGTGGTATCATTGCAATCATAATGACCCGGAGAATGAAAGTAACAGGTCAGTTTTACCATACAAACAAACAAAACCCAAAAAACTGTGGCAGAATTGTGCAGTTTTTTTATTATTCCACCCCATTTGGAATTTCTTTCCCGCTTCCCACTACATTGTATGCAACCGTATCTGAAGCCATTGGAAAGTACAACTTGTCCCGCAAAAAACAAACCCTCATATGGCTATGTTAATGGAAAAATAAAAGGTTATGGCTTTGGGAAGGCAGGGAGTAAAAAAACAAAAATGGAAAATTCCCGGTCATTAGAGGGTTAAGGACCCAATCAATGGGGTGATACTATGCTTCATGCATGTGCCAGTATACCAGTGTCTATGGCATGTGCTGTGTCATATATATTGTGTCATAGATTTCATGTACCCTTTATGTATAAACCATGTATGTAGCCTTACGCTGCTAACCTCCCATTAAAGGCTTTCTATTGGTGCCTTGCCTACATTATTTCATGACTTCATTCTCCTATGTGCCGCAAGATCAGAATGTATAATCAAACAAATCCATTTGCTAGAGCAGTTGACTTAATAATCTCTCTAAATATTGTCATCGAAATATTCCCATTCTCTTTGTGGCGAGCACAAAATAAACAGCTCTGCGTGCACGGTCCGGCCGAGACCAACCGTGAGATAGCGGTGTCACCTTGTTAAATAACAACATCAATCTTTCAACCGTGTTTAGAACTCTCACTTCAAGCCAAAATTTCAATCCAAAAATTGACTACATATATCAAGGTTCAATGACACCGATATATCACTACTGTCATTGGCGCGGCCAGATGGGACGTGTTGGGGGTCTCTATGTTATTTAAAGGGCCAGTGTTTCTGTAAACAGAGTTTACGGCCTCGTAAAATAGAAGTCAATAGGTCAATGTTCAATGATCACTTGCCCCCATAGAAATCATTTTTGGGACGCAGAGCCCTGTATAGACAGCACGAACTTCTGCACAAGAACAAAGACTTTTGGTGGCGGCAGAACGACGCGATCACCCAATGAAGGAGCATTTGCTTGTTCATCGGGTGATTGCCGGGTCCTTTTACACAAGCCAATTATTGGGAACAAGCGCTTATACAAATGCTCATTCCTGATAATCAGCCTGATTAATGGTCTGTGTAAAGGGACCTTAAAGGGGTTTTCCTCAGGACAGGTCATCAGTATCTGATTGGTAGGGGTCTGACACCCAGGAACCCCACCGATCAGTGGTTTGAGAAGAGTGTGAGCGCTGCTGCATTCTCTCTGCATTTCCTAGGTCAGTGACGACACGTCCATCGCTCATATAGCCTAGGAGCAGCTCAGCCCCATTCAAGTCAATGGGGCTGAGCTGCGATACCGAGCACAGCCGCCATACAATGTACAACACTGTGCTTGGTGAGCTGTGAGAAGGCAGCGGCACTCTGCCTTCCCAATACAGCTGATGAGTGGGCGTCCTGGGTATTGGACCCCCATCAGATACTGATGATCTATCCTATTAAATACATGATCAACCCTAATAGGCACTATGCCTGATTTATTAGGGTTGATCATGCTGACAGATGCTCTTCAACACCCAATAAAATAAATGGATTCCCAGATGCATGAACGCATCCACACGGATACTCTAACTAATATATGAGCTGTGCTGTGAATGAAGTAACTCATTCTGGTTTCCAAAACATAATTACAAGAGGAAGAAGAGGTTTCTGCTGTAAACAATAACAGGAAACATTATTTCCTCTTGTGATTTATTATTTAATACAGGATACAGGTCACCCCGTCCTTCAGCCCTTCACGATTGATTCATGACACCTGTTGGCATGCCCAACACTGAAGTCCCTGAAAAAGTACTGCTAGGCGAGCATGGCATAGACCAGGAAAGTTCTGACAGGGATCACCAGACATACTGTAGGACGCCACTGAAACTCCAGACAGATTATACATTTAGAAGCCACATATGGCTGAATACTGCTGCGCTATATTTAAACACTATGGGGCACATTTATTAAGACCGATGTTTTAGACACTAGTCTTAATAAAGGCCCATAGCTGGCGGTGGATCCGCCTAAGTTATGAAGAGCCGCCTGCCGCTCCATAACATCAGCGCATCCACCACTCCTAAATGTAGGACGGCTTCCTATCAATCTTACATGCAGCCCATTTTCTACGCCTAAAACAGATGTAGAAGATGGTAAATGAGACAGACCTGCCGGCCCATCCCCTTCCCTGCCACGCCCCCTTTTTTAGGCCTGGCGTGAGCATTGAGAAGTCACAGATTGCAATCTACGCCAGAAATACGCCTAATTTTGGCGTATTTCTGTTTGATAAATGAGACCCAATAAAAAGGACAAAGCTGAAGTAAGACTGAAAATATTGGAGTACTGGAGTTCAGTATCATAGTCCTGTAACTTGTGTAAAAAGGTCAGTATTTTTTACAGACCACACAGCATGGCAGGACCAGTGGTGGTGATCATACTTACCTGATCCCTGCCACTGTATTATGGTTACATCGCTACGCCGCCGGCTCTGCAGTATCCAGGTCTCCCCGTGTCAACATCTGTTTTGACATGGGGCCCCTGCAGCCAATCACTGGTTGAAGCAGTGCTGTATCAATCGTGCCGCACATCACTGGGTCACGTGCCGCACAGGTGACATGTCGTTGCTGTGGCCAGTGATTGGCTGCAGTGGTCACATGACCCATGTAAAAGCTGATGTTGACATGGGGAGACCCAGGACCTGCAGAGTTGGCAGGGCAGTGATGGAGCCAGGAACCAGCAGTGGGGATCAGGTAAGTAAGATCCCCACCACGGACCGGCCACGATATGGTGACCGTAAAAACATCATAAATGTGGAGAACCTCTTTAAGACCTCTGAATATACAAACTAAACAGTGTGGAAATTATCTCATGTCAGCCAAACCAGAGACGCCTCCAAAAGGACGAGTGAGCCATCTTTAGACAGCTGTTTTGGAGTGCTTGTAGGATACTGGTTGACTGGACAAGATGCCTAAAGCTGGCCATTAGGTTTGAGCGAATCGACCTTCAGATCATAGAGCCGAAGTTAATTTGTTCAAATACTTTGATGTTAATGCTGTTTCCATAAGCATTAAACTTGTTCAATTTAAAGTAGGAATCCGAAGTGGGCTTTGGTACTGGCTGGTACCTCGGTACTAAAGCCCACTTCGGATTCCTATTTTAAATTCTTTTTAAAATACAATGATATGAATACCGTAGTGATTCACCAAAGTCTCACACAACTTCAGCAAGACAAAGTTTGGTTCCACGGAGCCAATACATTTTATGCTGTACAGAAACAGCATTTACATAGAAGCATTTGAACGAATCGACTACGGATCTATGATCCGAAGATCGATTCGCTCAAGCCTACTGGCCATACATATTATACTTTGGTCGTCCAAACCCTCAACAATGGAGAGCTCGGCCAACATATTAATGTCTCAGATGATATTGGGGGAGACAAGGGATCGGGTGAAATGAATATTTTTACCCAGTCCGTTTGTTCTCCCAGGAGATAAGCCACCACCACAAGTGGCCGGCAGCGGCTTTCTCCCCTCTCCCCACGGAATACACATGCATTACGTTTATGTACATGGGGAAGCCGGAAGTGAGACGGGAGAGATAGCTGTCTGCCAAACAGCTATTGAATGTGTACGGGAGGCTTAAAGGGTTGTGCAGGAGTTTTAGATTCATGATTTATTCTCAGTATAGATCATCAATATCTGATTGGTGGGGGTCTGATACCGGGCACCCTCACCGATTAGCTGACCTCACCTGTTCATGACACTATGCACTTCTGAGACGACAGGCAGTGTAATTAAGAGTAAGCAGCTCTCAAATGGCTCGCCGCCTCCTCTTCAAACAGCTGATTGGCCAGGGTGTCAGGTGTCGGACCCCACCAATCATTCATAACCCCTTTAAGAAGCAGCTTGGGGGGGATACTGGTTGTCATTGAGGAGCAGATGAGAACCAGTAATCTCTTACCCCTCAGTTGTGCCTGAGCTAATGTGTATACTTTTTTTGGAGCATTAGTTGCCATATACCTGCTGGGTCTCTTCAATAACGACAAAGGCATTACACGATGAATAAGCCGTAAAAATCGTAAAACCCGACTACAATAACCTATTCATTTTCACAATGTATAACTGTCAAACATGGCAATCGCAAAGTGCCTGTCCACTCAAATACCAGTAGCATGCCTTCCTTCTAGCAGTTCAACTATTGGGAAGGACAGCTGCAGCTACATGGAACAGTGGGGGAGATTTATCAAAACTGGTGGAAAGAAGAACTGGCATAGTTTCCCCTAGCAACCGATCAGATTCCACCATTCATTTTGCAAAGGAGCTGTTAAAAATAGGTGGAATCTGATTGGCTGCTACGGGCAACTAAGCCAGTTCTACTTTACACCAGTTTTGATAAATTTTCCCCAGTATGCATGATACCTACATATGTTGGTCTGAGTATCTTATGGCAGAGATGTAATCAAGAAAAAAAATAATAAGTGTATGACGTAAAGCAGAAAAAAAAGACCTGAACCTAAACTAAGGGCTCATTCACACGACCGTATATGCGGATCCGCAATAAACGGACACCGCTCCGTGTGCATTCCGCATCACAGATGCGGACCTATTCACTTCAATGGGTAGAACGGAAGCACGGAACGGAACCCTACGGAACCACTTCTTTGGGGTTCCGTTCCGTACCACAAAAAGACAGAACATGTCCTATCTTTTTGTGGCATGGAGGGATGCGGACCCATTCAAGTTGAATGGGTCTGGATCCATCCCGGAGGCCTCACGAACGTTCTCCGTGCATTGGGGACTGCAAATTGCGGCCCTAATGCACGGAACGGAACACATACGTTCGTGTGAATGAGCCCTAAGCGGTTCACGTTTCAATGGAGATACGGCAGAGAGGGGAATAATGGTCTCCATGTACCCGTAATTGTTCAACAGATCCCATCTGGGGTCCTGCAAATTTAGCGAATGATGTGATTTGCAGCCTTCAAGCTCCTGAGTGCTGTGATATGCAATTTTGCACATGCAGTTAACTGCTCCCCTTTTATAGGTTAGGCTATTATCAATGCTTACGACAATTATTCAGGAAAAATATTAAAAACGACTGCTGTGACTGAGCACGGTTATAAAATCACTGCACTGCACAGAGCATCCGACGCCCTGCACAGCTCTACCTACGTGAGGTCTTACACCATCATTCATACACACTAGAATCAAAGAAGGAAAACCCAACATGAGCTGTACAAATGAATTGTCGGTTAATTATGGAATGGAAACAGAGATCTGGTTGGAGGCATCAGTAGCAACAATTACATCAATTAGTGAAGCAAAATAGTGCCTGCTTATATCAAATGTAATTTACATACAGCCATTTACAACCATAGTTCCTATGAAGGTCAAGAAACAAAATAAAAGTCTGTGCATGTGCAAATCACAACCCGTATTCTGCACAAGGGTGCATCACTCTACACCACGGCACAGGGAACACGCCAGATAACATTTTAGGGACAACAGACTTTCTTGTTTTTTACCTTTGTGCTTTGAGGTTAAGCCACATCTTTAAAGGGGCTGTCTCACTTCAGCAAGTGGCATTTACCATGTAGACAAAGTTAATAGAAGGCACTTACTAATGTACTATGATTGTCCATATTGCTTCCTTTGCTGGTTTGATTCTTTTATTTCATCACACTATACACTGCTTGTATCCAGGGGTAAAGACCACCCTGTAATCCAGCAGTGGTGGCCCTGTTTACACACCATTATTTTATTATTATTATTTATTATTAAAGTGTCATTCATTCCATAGCGCTGTACATATGATAAGGGGTATACTTACTTACATACATAATACAGACAATCGTGCTAAGCATGAACAAGACGAGTTACAGACTGGCACAAAAGGAGAGAGGGCCCTGCCCGTGAGGGCTTGTGAAAAAGCATCGCCCTCTCTGGTGGCCAGGACCGTGGCAGTGCGCATAGCCTGGTGCTTCTTCCTATAGTGTGCAAGCACGGCCACCTCTACTGGATTGCAGGGTGGTCCTAACAATGGAAACCAGCAGTGTATAATGTGATGGAAAAATGAATCCAGCCAGCAAAGGAGGCAAGATAGACAATCACAATACATTAGTAAGTGCCTTGTATTAACTCTCCACATGATAAATGCCATTTACGTGAGACAACCCAGTTATATACTCTGTGGTCACACCTTCTGATCCATGCCGGGTCATGCCCTCAAGACACTATATTACAAAACGCACAGTATTGTTTACAGTGTTCAAGGAATTTTCGGACTCTTTCTAACTGTTGACCTATCTTCTGAATAGGACATCAGTATCTGATTGGCCTGACACCGCGGACCCTCGCTGATCAGCTGTTTGAGAAGGCACCAGCACCCCTGAGAGCGCTGCGGCCTTCTCACAGCGCCGTACATTGTATAGCAGCTGTGCTTGGTATAGTGCTCAGCCCCATTCATTGGCTGCTCACAGGTGCCTCTCGCAGTGGCTCATCTCCCATGGGAACAAAGGATCAGGCATGTTGAAATCCAGCAGGCTCCTTTAAACATTGTTAGGCAAATTGGCAGGTTCGGAAAACTTTCATGTACTATCTATGGCCAACTTAAGACTCACTTTTGTGCCTATCATTGCAATGGTATGAAAACTGGTGCTAAATCCTGCACATCAAGTCCATAAAAACAATCAGCAATTGAGTTTACAGCATACAGCCATTTAACCTACGCGTTTCGAGCAGTTATGTTCTTAGTCATGGCATAAATAGATTATACGGTAGCACCTATTTAAAAACACACACAACCAGCCATTGTCAGCAACTTCATCAGTTACGTGTTTGCTGAACTTCCTAACGCCATATATACCATATAAACCCTGAAATGGATTTCATATATAAACATGATATCATTTCTGTAGTTTAATCCTTTTGGGTATCTGGTGTTCAGTTTTGGAATCCAATATGCTTCCCTCATAAATAATTTTCTTTTCCAATCACCTCCTCTCGTTGGATAATTAACCAGTTCAAAGCCAAAGAACCTCAAGTCATCTACCGCTCTATAACATGTTCTTCAGCTCCAGCTGTAGTTTGTTTCATTAATTATACTATGTGTCCTGCAATGCGTTTTTTACATTTCCTTGTTGCACATCCCACAAAATATAAATTACATGCAGTGCACCATATGTCAATTGCAACTTATAAAACATCTGATTACATGTGAAACAGATTTTCCGAATGTACCGTAGCAGTTCTTTTCGCAAACCTACAAACATCACATCATGTCTCCGCTTTTAAAAAAAACTTTCTGTGAAAACCATGTTTTCCTCTCTGTTTTTTGTTTTGTGCTAATATATTTCCAAGAGATCGACCTTTCCTTGCCACACACCGACAATCCTGCTCGAGTCATCTTCACTCAAAACCGTTAAGTAGTTACGTATGATTTTTCTTATAGCAGGGAATTGGTTACTCTATGGGGTAGATTATGTGGGAATGACATTTTTATCATCTTTTTTTCCTCTTTCCTAAATAAATAGGAATTTCATTTTTTTATTTTACACTCGTTTATACCTGAAAACTTTGAGAGATTTAACTTGATATCTAGTATTTCTATTTTCACCTCCTCCATTTTTTCTTCTTCATACATGCTTACAAGTTTCATTAAAATCTGGACGAGATATTATTCCATTCAGTCATGAATTCAGTGGAAGGCATTGCTGTGGGCATCTTTTTTAAAGGTGATCCCCATGGGATCATTTGACATTCAATATGTATTAGGCCCCATGCACACAAACGTTTCCGTGTCCGTTCCGTTTTTTTTGCGGATAGGATGCAGACCCATTCATTTCAATGGGTCTGCAAAAAATGCAGACAGCACACCGTGTGCTATCCGCATCTGTATGTCCGTTGCATAACCCTGCAAAAAAAATATAACATGTCCTATTCATATCCGTTTTAGGCATTGTTACAAAGGATCTGCAAAAAAAACAAAAAACGGATGGCATACGGATGTCATCTGGTCATTTTTGCGGCTCCACAATTTGTGGACCGCAAGACACATATGGTCATGTGCATGTAGCCTTAAGTGGACTTTGATCTGAATTTCAGGGAAAATTTAATTCACCACGAAGCCGAATTTCCTCAATTTTCTCTGAATGGTGGTAAAAACTTAATTACCCCATCCGTTTGAGCGCGAAGAGTTGGCCGCCGCCATGTTGATTGAAGATCCCGTGCGAAATCCTGAGCGCAGTGACGTATGACGTCACCACAGCGACCGCCGTGGTGATGTCATCATGGGTGGTGCGAGATTTCGGGTGGATCTTCAATCAAGATGGAGGAAGCCGGCTCTTCACAATCAAATGGAGATAAGTATGATTTTTATTTTATTTTACACTGCAATCAGCTATGAACACGCAACCGCCGCTCCCTGTCATTGCACCCACTACTTACAAAGAAATGCACTTTGTGACGAAGTAATTTGTCACAAAGCAAATTTTTTTGTAAAATTCGGCCAAGCAGCTGAATTTTCTACTTTGCTCATCTCTACTTGAACACTATCGGAAAAAGGGTCAGCCTCTCTGGTGGCTGGGACCGTGGGAGTACGCACAGGCCAGTGCATTTTTCTACCACTGCTGCTGACACCGCAGTGACAGAAAAATAAATCCAGCCGGCAAAGGAAGCAATATGGATAATAACAATATATTAGTAATTGCCCTTTCTCCACATGATAAATGCCATTTGCGGAAGTGAGACAAGCCCTTTAAGGCCCCTTTTACACGAAGTTTTCCGCGCGGGTGCAATGCGTGACGTGAACGCATAGCGCCCGCACTGAATCCTGACCCATTCATTTCAATGGGTCTGTATACATAAGCGTTGTTTTTCACGCATTACTTCTGCATTGCGTAAAAATCGCAGCATGTTCTATATTCTGCGTTCTTCATGCCCTGGCCCCATAGAAGTGAATGGGGCTGCGTGAAAAACGTTTTTCACCGATGGTTGCTAAGAGGTGTTGTTTCTAAACCTTCCATTTTTTATCACGCGAGTGAAAAACTCTAAGCGCATTGCAACCGGGCGGAAAAAAACTGAACTGCTGAACGCAATCGCAAACAAAACTGACTGAACGTGTGAAAGAGGCCTAAAGCCTTCTCCAGACAATGCAGCCTCATAGTGAAAAAGACTTTCACAATTTCTTGCAGGGCCAGACTGGCCATAGGGCAGACCGGGCATTTTTCCGGTGGGCCGGGCCACCGGTTAGCTGATAATCAGGGGCGGACTGGGCCGGGGCCTCTCTGTGTTGCTACTGTCTGACTCTGTGTCACCTGGGCCGGCTGGAATGAATCATCGCGCTCCACGGCCCCAGCTTGCGCAGGGAGACAGACGGCCGTGGAGGTGTGCTGCCGGCAGCCTATCAGAGAGGCCGCCGGACCGACGCAGGCGGCGCGAAGACGTCATCGCGCCGCCACGCCAGAGTCACTGCTGCTGCGCTGCCGAGTGGCACTTGCAGGATGGGAGACGGGAGTGAAGGCGCGCGATTAGGACAAGTGCAGGAGGTAAGTATATATATATATTTTTTCTCTTCTCTTAGTCTCAACTCTCAACTTAATAGCTACAGGGGGGGCCTGGAGTCTGGACTTTGGCACATTATGGGGGAGGGGGGGGGCCCCGGAGTCTGGCAGGCACATTATAGGGGGGGGGGGCCTGGACTCTGGGGCACATCATAGGGGGGGGCCTGGCCCTGGACCCTGGCACATTATGGGGGGGCTTTGGACTGGCACATTATAGGGGGAGCCTGGACTCTGGCACATTATAGGAGGGAGGGGGGCCCTGGACTCTGGCACATCATAGGGGTGGCCTGGACTCTAGCACATTATAGGGGGGGGCTGGACTCTGGCACATTATAGGGGGGCCCTGGACTCTGGCACATTGTAGGGGGGCCCTGGACTCTGGCACATTATAGGGGGCCCTGGACTCTGGCACATTATAGGTGGGGGGCCTGGACTCTGGCACATTATGGGGGGCTGGACTCTGGCACATTATACAGGGGGCCCTGGACTGGTATATTATAGGGTGGGCCCTGGACTGGCACATTATAGGGGGGGCCTGGACTCTGGCACATTATAGGGGGGCTATCATACTGGCACATTATAGGAGGGGGCCTATAGCTACTGACATAATATAGGGGGGACTATGGCTACTGGCACATTATAGGGGGCTTATTGGCTACTGGCAGTCTGGCACTTATAGAGGGGGCCTATGCTACTGGCACATGTTGATGATGGGGGGACTCAGGCTACTGGCACATGATAGGGGGCTCTGGCTACTGGCACATTATTGGGGGACATCTATGGGGGCACTTCTTACTGGCACATTATTGGTGGGCACTATAGGGGCATCTACTGAGGCCACAAAGAACGGTTATTTTATATGGGGCTCTGTATAGGGGCATTTTATACTGGGACACATTATGGTGGGTACTATGGGGAAGGTGGGAGAGAAGTAGTATGGGGTCATCTACGGGGGCACTGATAAGGGGTATTTTATACTTACAAATTATGGGGGACACTGAGGGCATCTACTGGGGCACTATATATGGGGAATTTTATACTGGTACATTATGGGGGGCACTAGGAGGGAGGGGGGAGAGGAGCACTATGGGGGCATTTACTGGGGGCACTGTGTAGGGGTATTTTATACTGGCACATTATGGGGGGCACTATGGGGACATTAGGTCAACTGGGGGCATTACAAGGAGGTATTTTTTGCACTGTCTATTATAAGGAGAATTATAACTATTGGGGGGACATTATGGTGATCTTTATTACTCCTCCATGGTATGAGCCCCCTAGTATCAGCACCAGCTTCTCCCTGCTCTGCTATCCCTCTGCACCTTCTCCAAATCTTTATTATGAAATATTTCTCATTAGGATAAAACACATCAGCTCCGGCGAGCCCCGGCCAAAGTGTGGAAGTAGTGTCCGAGATAACCAAGGGTCAAGCCAAGTAATCGTAAGTTTTCATAGGAAATATATTTATGTTATACACATATAGCATATATACAGTTTCTTCTGCAAAAGTCATCAAGTGTCATGGGGGGGGGGGGGGGCCCTTATTGTTTTTGCGCCCCAGGGCACCATTTCACCTTGAACCGGCCCTGATGACAGTCGCTTCTCTATACTATGCGATCTCTGAATCAGATCAGCATTGCATAGTACTGTCCTGTGAGTGCTCTTTCGGGGGCACTGACCTGTACAGGGTGTGGAGGATGGGGAGGTTGAGATCCACTGAGGATATTATAAGACTTTTCTGTAGTTTCCTATATTGTTGCAAGGTCTGTATGTTGGTTGTTGCAAAGCCTGTGTGTTGGCTGAAGCCTTCCTATCTTACTGGTGGCTGGCACTGCCCCTCAATTGTGCTTCCGGGTTTGGCCCCGCCCCTAGACTGCAAGGGGGTGGGGATTGTTGGGGGTCATGTGATTGGGCTGCTCAGTCAAAAATGCCCGGGCCTATTTTTTGTCCCAGTCTGGCCCTGATTTCTTGCAACCTCCTCCCATCATTTTCCAGGAAAAGGGTATTTCATTGCTGACAGGTCCTCTTTATGGAAAATTTTAACTCTGACATGAAGATAAAAAGTGAGATTTATGTAACCAGATCTGTTCACCGTGGCTTACAGTAACAATGTCTATTATTTCTTGAAAGGTAGAAAATAAAAGGAGAGCTCTTTACTCTATCTTTCAGGTCATTTTCTGTTCATCGGGAAGTAACAGTCAGTATTTTATAAGGTACTTATTAACAGGTTATCTAGGCTGTGCAGTAGGTGCTAATGAGACACTCATGATAAAGACCACTGATCAGTAATTAAGAGACATCTCCTTTCAGCCTCATTAACTCAAGAGCATCACTCTTTCCAAGAACTATTTGAAATATTGGTATACGGCCATCAATAAATCAACCTAGAAAATTAAGTCAATGTAATTCAATTTGCGTTGACAAAGCTTTATGGCTAGGAGGGGATCAGATGCTTGTATCTTCTTAGGTAATGCTCTCTAATATTAATGTTGCATATCTTATTGATAACAAAAAGAAATAATTCTAGGCAGGGGTATAGACCCTATTACACAGGATGATGATTTGGCAAAGTTCCTCCAAATGTTCATTCCCGCTCATACCCGCTGATCAGCTAACAAACAATTGCTAGTTTGTCGGCTGACCACACAAATGCAAACCGAAGGAGGGCAACTGATTCTAGCCAAACACTCTGCATGTCCTATTTTTAGACACCAACGGATTGATCTAGACCAGGGGTGCACAACCTTTTCTGGTTGGGGGCTACATTGTCAGCCTGAACCAATTCCAAGGGCCTAAAATAAAACTTAAAGGGGTATTACCAACTGAAATACTGTATTTTTGGCATATTGTACATACAGTATATACTATAAATGTCTAGTTACAGTTCTAAGACTCCCATCTAATAGGAGAATACATGAGAGATACATGTAAGAAGCCATAAGACATAGACCTACATGTCTTTTACCAGATGTTTGGGGGCCGCACAGAATGGTATCGAGGGCCGCATGTGGCCCTCTGGCCGCTGGTTGTGCACCCCTGATCTAGACATATGCTGGTAAACTGCATAATTTTTTATGGTAGAAACACTAAGCGTTATTTGGTGATGCCACAATATCACTTTAAACCCTTCCCAACATCTGCCGTACATGTACAGCGAATATCAGGTCTTTAATGACGGTGCTCTGGAGTGGAGCAAGTGCCATAGTTTAACATCGCAGACACCCGGGGCTAATGTCTTGATTGGCAGTAATGCCGATTGTGAACATTTAACTCCTAAGATGCTGTGGTCAAATATGACCACGCCATCTGGAAAGCCAAAAACCCGAAAGCACGTGCTTCCTGGACAGGAACGACTCCCCATGGCGCAGTTCAGGGAAGGCATTCTGTTGAAGTAATAAGCCAGAGCCTGTTCTGGGCCTATAGACTTATTACTGCTATATTCCAATTAAGGCCTGTAGGTGGTAGTACTATACTGGAATATATTAATCTTTCTATATTGTAAGAGATAAAATTCCATTATTTTATGGAATCATGGCATGCTGGAATGAATCATCTGTTGCTTGATTATACAGGCCAATTATCGGGAATTAGCGTTCCTATGAATGGCTGTTCCTTAAAATTGGCTCAAAAATTGTCCAGCCACCAGAATAAGTACCGAGTCAGCAAGATTGACATGCATAACATAGAAAGGTCCAAAGGACACAGGATTGTGTATAACTACTTCACAAAGAATTTGGACAAAGACCTCAGCAATTAAAATTTTAAAATTACTTTATTAAATATATCAACATTCACATACATGTATAAGAGAAACAGCAAAAGCAAGGAGAACATCGATAAAAACAAGTGCCTAAGAGGGGGCTAGGGGATTGGCATGCATAGGGGCATAAGGAAATAAGCAAGGAACCACACCAAGCTTAAGGAAACGAAGTAACAGCACAAGGGCAGAAAATAACAAGCAAAGTGTGGAAATAGTCAGTAAATATATCCACAAGTAGCACACAGATCCCTCAGCCGCCTCCTCTCAACGCCGTTTCGCCAAATAACTGGCTTCTTCAGGGGACAGGAAACATATGACACTACTCCTCCTATATACCATCCTCCCAGTGCCCCTATGCATGCCGATCTTAGGCACTTGTTTTTATTGATATTCTCCTTGCTTGTGCTGTTTCTCTTATACATGTATGTGAATGTTGATATATTTAATAAAGTAATTTAAAAATTTTAATTGCTAAGGTCTTTGTCTAAATTCTTTGTAAAGTAGTTATCAAAAATTGTCCAGTCTAATAGGAACTTAAGTGGTCAGGTTGACCAAGTCAGAATGGACAACGTCTCAACTACAGCTACGTTATGTACACAAAGATATACGAAGCTGAATACATGGATTCCACAATTACCAGCTACGTCTGTGTTATCTATCAGTCGTTCTGGACACTTAGCAACAGGGGAAGAAAGAAAAGATTTCCTTGTCCCCATCTATTAATCTAACTTTTGAGATATGTGATGACACATGTATAACTTTCTTGTAACAAGACAATGCTGAACTTCAGAGGAATGATATACAGAGTCAGAAAATTGAAAAATCTTATTTCAGGGTTGGGCAATTAAGTGAAAAGTACAGGTGTAGCAAACAATAACTTGACGCATTTGTTTTATGAAAAATTGCAGCAAATTTCAATTTCGCATTTCCTACAACAAAAGCCATTCTAAAGTATCAAGTGAAAAGTTCCCTGCAGCTTTGCATTTGTCATTTTATGTGTCAAGTTAACAATTCCTACATCTGTATACTTATATGATCACCCTCTAAACTACTATAAAAAGTAGCTGTATGGCTGCTCTGGAAAACTGCCCTATACCTGCCCTATCGCCTATGTGATTGCTCAAAAAATGACAAGCAGTGGAAAAATAAAAGGCCAATTGGACATTTTCTGATGAACTTCTGGGAACGACATGGAATGGAAAAGAAAAATGTCACCCGTGTGTATGAATGAACAGAACAGGGGAGCCTTGTTGTTATGGAAAAATCATGGTACATTGAGTATGATTAAGTGACCAGAGGATGGACAGTGTCCATTATAACTCAAACATCATGATGAGTATAATAAACCAAGAGGACATAATGTGCCAAGTGATTAATGACCAAAATAAACATGTTGAGACATCACTGGAAATGTACCTTTTATTTTTGTCTTCTATTTGAAGGATGAAAATGACATCATCCGACGTTTGAAACTTTGTTCCACTTTCCCCCCATTTTAATTTCAGACTCTGGGGCCCGGCAGCCGCGCACTCGAGCCGAGGAGGCAGTGGAGGAAGAGGGTTTGTCTTGACATTGATTGCTTCACTGAATGGCCCAGCTCCAATCTCATTCACTGCTTGAATTCGGATTCTAGAAAGGAGAAATAGAGTTTAGGTAAAGGCAGTATTACAGCTTTCAACACCTTTTCATAGGTCAATGTAACGCCACCACTAAAAATTCCCTTTGGCACAGTGTGATCTACTTTTAGCCAATCCAGCCCCTACTGACGTGTTAGGTAATGGGACAAATTAGACAGCTAGAAAATTTTGGTACAGCTCTTTCTACTTTTTTTTGCAAAGTAGAAATTCAGTAAACGTGCAGAAACCTCACAATGTCTGTATAATTCATGCAGGAAAATAAATTCACAGAGTCTAAATACTATGGTAAATCAATGGACCATATAAACAATGTTATAGCCCTAGGACAGGGATGATATAAACTGTTTAGACGATATTCCATGTAAACGGCAATATTTTGTCCTAAAATGGTTTCAACGAGATGAAGAAATATGGAGTCCAAATGCACTACTGAATTCACGATATGTCACTCTTCATCGTGATGTGAGAACAGAAGGTTACAAGACAATGAATTTTTCTATGATTTCATGAAAACGGAAACATTTTATAGAAAATTATAGAGAATCACAACCCATATAATGCAGGCATTATCACACTCCATGCTTCGAACTAAAAAAAGGTTTCTCATGTAAATACTGCTAGATGTTTCTATTCTCTGTATTGTATTACGATCTACAGCTGCACTCAGGCATGCTAGACATTTAAGGTGGATCTCTCCTTCCAGGGACTTATGTGCCTTAGGCCTTATTCACACATCCGCAAGTGTTTTGCGGATCAACGGAGCCGCGGATCCGCAAAACACGGACACACCGGCAATGTGCATTCCGCATTTTTGCGGACCGCACATTGCCCGAACTCCATAGAAAATGCCTCTTCTTGTCCGCAATTGCGGACAAGAATAGGACATGCTCTATTTTTTTGCGGAGCCGCGGACCGGAAGATCGGCGGCGCGCTCCGCAAAATCGGATGCGGAGAGCACAGTGTGTGCTCTCCGCATCGTTCCCGGCCCCATTCACAGTCAATGGGTCCGCATGTATTCCGCAAAATTGCGGAATACATGCGGACTACATTGCGGATGTGTGAATAGGGCCTTAGTTTGCTTTGCCAGTAATCTAGTCATTCTTAAAGTGAACGTGTCTTCATAAAATGACTGTTTAAATCACAATTTTTTTTTTGTGTTAAACATATTTTTCAGAATGTTGGGTGATTATTTAAATTTTGCATATCACTCTATTAAAGCTAATATCCTGAAATTTTGCAGTTTTTACTCTGGCCGCTGAACCTCTTAACAGGCTGACACTTACTGTTCTAAGATGACTCTTCAGTAATGATCTCCTCATCATCAGTAGAATTGCAATGAAAGGTAACACTTCTGTATGGATAACACAGTACCACCACTATTCCCAATAGGTGATAGACAAAGCTCACCTCCTCCCCCTCCCTGTACAATGACCTTTGCACAGATCACGCCTAGAAAGCTCTCTCTTAAAAGTAAAAGGACATTTCCTGTCTCCAAGTTCCTAACCTCCATGTGGATGCTGTAAATGATATCTCTGAATACGGTTAACAGCAGCTCAGACAAGGTAGCAGCACCCATAATCATGAAAAGAAAACAAACAAAAAAAGTACAATCAGAAAATAACAAAAATATTAGACAGAAAGACTATTTATTGCCGCCTAGTTTTAATTAGAAATAACATTTTATTTCCACTATGTATATTTTTAAAAAAATCCTAAAATTCGACTACTACACCAAATAATAGGTGTCTGTACAGTTCCCCTTTACTGTAAAGGCAGGATTAGAATGACAGATATAACTTATGTATATAGATAACACAGGAACCTCCATTCACACAGCATGCCTGGAAAACACTCCCATAGAAGTCAATGAGGTCCCCTCCCGTCCATTGTGTCTATGGCCCTTGAATGTAAAGCATATCAGTAATTGCCGTTAAGTACAGCCCAGGCAAGATGGCTGCCCTGCAATCACGTTCAGGAAATAGAATTAAAAAATCAACAATCAGAAAATAAAAACAGATTCGAAAAATCATAGGTGACACATTCCCTTTAATTAGATTACAGATTATAATGCTTCAATCACTGTTGAAATAGAAATCAGAAATATATATTGTGACCTTGGTCTCTGGTAAGGTGGGACAGTGATTTTTGGACTACACTTACTGGAGACCACACTAAGGAGCTGGTCTGGGTCATGGTTGTACTTAAATCAAATAGAACATTTAGCCCTGACTAAGTTGGGGAACCAATTTCTTGTCCTCATAGACAAAAGTTGGCAGGGTCCAAGTATCATGCTTGTGGACAGCTTTACATTTATTTTAAACTGGAAAACTACTTAAAAGGAGCAAAATCTAGTTAAAATGATCCCGTGATGTCATACATACATTAGAAGATCTCACTGGTAAAATCTCCTGCCATCACTGATTTCCAGACAGAGAGTCCAAACGCTTTCAGAACTGATCAGAGATTTGTGTCATTGGGAATATGACCCAAGATTTTGTATTAGTCACCTTGTAGGTAAGCCGAATGTAATGACACCTTTCACTTAGTGATTTGTTGCCTCATTCTGTATAAAAAGGACTCTTCTTAATCCATATGCAAAGGAGCAGTTAAGCGCACTAAGGACGGTCCCAAGCTACTCTGTGCACCCTTGCCCCTCATGCCAATCCCTTGTCCCTTCTTATCCTTCTTGACTTACAGGGTCAGGTTAGATGACTATGTAGGAACCTAGCCCTGTCGATTAAGGATGGGGATGGGCTGGCAGTGGAAGCTGAAGAAGCAAGGGTGCATTAGCTGGCATTTCTGCAACGAGTGACAGTGCCCCCCTTGAGCGCTATATGAGAGGCTGTCATCCAGCCAACCAGTATGCTACTACGTACTGAAGAGGGTCATCAACCTCAAAACAGCTGTCTAAAGATGGGTGTCTCATTCTTTTGGGAAGACTCTGCTTTGGTTGATAAATCAAGTCATGTTTCAAGGCTCTTTAATGGGTTGGATCTTTGACTATGATCTCTGGCAGGACAGTTACCTAGAGTTGGTGTTAGAAAGACTTCTTTCAGTCTTCATTTTGGAGGAGAGCTACTTTTCATACCCTTTTCCAGGGATCATTGCCTGTAAGACTCCCTATGCCAGCTGGTGTTTGCACAAGAGGTTGGGAAGATGGTGTTCATGGAGACTCATGGAGATTCTTTCTGACTAATTGGTGAGGTTATGTGCGTACGTATAGTACATAGCAGTAACAGTGTAAAACAAGAGGGACGCTTTGATTAGTATATGGTTGTCAAAAATGACCATTATATTGTTTCTGGGCGATAAATGACCCCTATATAGTTACTGGGCGATAAATGACCACTATAATGTTTCTGGGTGATAAATGACCACTATATTGTTTCTGGGCGATAAATGACCACTATATTGTTTCTGGGCGATAAATGACCACTATATTGTTTCTGGGCGATAAATGACCACTATATTGTTTCTGGGCGATAAATGACCACTATATTGTTTCTGAGCTTTAAATGACCCCTATATAGTTACTGGGCGATAAATGACCACTATAATGTTTCTGGGTGATAAATGACCCCTATATTGTTTCTGGGCGATAAATGACCACTATAATGTTTCTGGGCGATAAATGACCCCTATATTGTTTCTGGGCGATAAATTACCACTATAATGTTTCTGGACAATAAATTACCCCTATATTGTTTCTGGGTGATAAATGACCACTATATTGTTTCTGGGCAATAAATTACCCCTATATTGTTTCTGGGTGATAAATGACCACTATACTGTTTCTGGGCAATAAATTACCACTATATTGTTTATGGGCGATAAATGACCCCTATATTGTTTCTGGGCGATAAATGACCACTATAATGTTTCTGGGCGATAAATGACCCCTATATTGTTTCTGGGCGATAAATGACCACTATAATGTTTCTGGGCAATAAATGACCACTATATTGTTTCTGGGCGATAAATGACCCCTATATTGTTTCTGGGCGATAAATGACCCCTATATTGTTTCTGGGCGATAAATGACCCCTATATTGTTTCTGGGCGATAAATGACCACTATATTGTTTCTGGGCCATAAATGACCACTATAATGTTTCTGAGCTTTAAATGACCACTATATTGTTTCTGGGCGATAAATGACCACTATATTGTTTCTGGGCGATAAATGACCACTATATTGTTTCTGGGCGATAAATGACCCCTATATTGTTTCTGAGCTTTAAATGACCACTATATTGTTTCTGAGCTTTAAATGACCACTATATTGTTTCTGGGCGATAAATGACCACTATATTGTTTCTGGGCGATAAATGACCACTATATTGTTTCTGGGCGATAAATGACCCCTATATTGTTTCTGAGCTTTAAATGACCACTATATTGTTTCTGGGCGATAAATGACCACTATATTGTTTCTGGGCGATAAATGACCACTATATTGTTTCTGGGCGATAAATGACCACTATATTGTTTCTGGGCGATAAATGACCCCTATATTGTTTCTGAGCTTTAAATGACCCCTATATTGTTTCTGAGCTTTAAATGACCCCTATATTGTTTCTGGGCGATAAATGACCCCTATATTGTTTCTGGGCGATAAATGACCCCTATATTGTTTCTGGGCGATAAATGACCACTATATTGTTTCTGGGCGATAAATGACCACTATAATGTTTCTGAGCTTTAAATGACCCCTATATTGTTTCTGGGCGATAAATGACCACTATATTGTTTCTGGGCGATAAATGACCACTATATTGTTTCTGAGCTTTAAATGACCCCTATATTGTTTCTGGGCGATAAATGACCACTATATTGTTTCTGGGCGATAAATGACCCCTATATTGTTTCTGAGCTTTAAATGACCCCTATATTGTTTCTGGGCGATAAATGACCACTATATTGTTTCTGAGCTTTAAATGACCCCTATATTGTTTGGGAGTTTTATTAGCATGTTTTATAGGTTTATGGCCATTTTTCAGCTGGAACATTCTTCTTATTATTTTCCCAGTGTTTCTTCTAAACATAAACTGCTGGGGATCAGTACATTGCTGCTAATACCCTGCAAACTTCTGGACTCTAAAATATGGCCTAAATACATAAAAAATACTACTCCTGACCTAATAAGATAAACACAGCAATGAGAATTCTATTTGCAGTCTCGCCAGTGCTCCTAGACCAGAAAAATATCTCACCAGTGAATTAATCATTGACAAGATGACATGAGAAAGAAATTGATATGTCCATTCCCAAATAATTAACTCATTCGCTACCCCAGGAGGAAGACAAAGCATACAAGACAACCAAATTATGTATTAGGCGATACCCAATCCCTCAACGATATCAATTGGCACACTTGTCGAGAAGCAATCTTGTGGAAGAGCTCACTAAAGGCTTTCATGGGAATGTATGCACTTCCACTTGGTCAGTTATCCAGTGGTGAAGACCACGCGACGCCACTAACTTTAAAGACTCATTTACACTACGTCGCCCAGCAGACAATTATTGGGAAGGAAATGTTCCTTCCTGATAATTGCCTGCTCATCAGTGAAAGCGAAGAGCTGGATTTCCATGCAGAGTGTGAGGACGAGTGATGGCTACTGCAATTGTTCGTTCTCATCCAAATCTATTGTTTCTGGGCGCGGTCTGCTGCCCAGAAACACTGATTGAGGTGTCCACAACAAAGATCATCTCACCTGATGGAGGAGCGTTTTGCTCATTTATCGGGCGTTTTGCTGCACTTTTACACTAGCAGATTACTAGGAATGAACGTTCGTAGGAACACTCATTCCTGATAATCTTTCAGACAACTGAGCAATGTAAATGCACCTTCAGAGTTTGCTCGGCCATTTAAAAGTTTTGAAAAAAAGGCTCTGCATGGTGCAAAATAATAAAAGGAGTCATCATCACCTTAATGATATTCGAACTGCTCCCATTCCAATGTTTCAATGTCCTACGCTAGTCTCTGATCGCTGACCCCCCTCGATGTGCAGGAAATTACTGCTCAGCAATCAATGGCCATAACTATGACCCTCTTCTGTCAGTGATTAGCTGAGTGGTTATTTTCAGTGTGTGCGGAAGGACCGGGAAGCAAAAACCAAGAGGACGAGAAGGAACATGAAGCGTTGGACCAGGAGTGGCAGGGAGCAGAAAGGTATGACTTGTTTTGTTATTTTACACCTTCCAGAGCCTAAAACCCCTTTAATGTTGTCAAACGCTAGTTATACATGGAGAAATAGGCCCCACAGATTGACTTCACGCCCTTGCACTCCCCCTTTCTGCAAGATTCTAATGCATGACAGGTGTTCTGCTTTGTTAGGGCTGTCCATTTTAGCATCTGCCACATAATAACCACATCATATTTGGGTGTCCCATGAAAAATATTCTACATTTTTCAAACCAGCATCTGGATCTGAGTATTTTTTGTAATTGCATGTAGTTAAAATGTAGCATAGCCCCTGAGTTACTGAATGAAATCTATCTTTATAGCGCCACCTGCTGTTTGTTATTTTCCTTATTTCTCTGTCAGCCTAAAGTCATTGAGGTGGACACATGCCAAGTAACATCCTTCAACTGCCACCAGCTCTACCTACTGTTAGAAGTTGTGACTGGTACCTGGAGAGAGCTGCAGCAGAAAGGAGACAGCCTGTGAGCTATGATAGGGAGAGAGCTGCAGCAGAAAGGACAAACCTCCTGAGCTGTGATAGGGAGAAAACTGGGGCAGAAATCCCCTGTCCTATAATAGTAAAAGAGCTTGAGCAGAAAGGGCACATCCCCTGAGCTATGATAAAGGCAGAGCTGCAGCAGATGGGACAAGTCCTCTGAGCTTCAGCAGAAAGGACATGTCCCATGAGCTGCCAGCTTGATGTAAATCTATCAGAACAGCTGGAACAATGAATGGGGAAATCTCTGGATCCATGTGAGGTACAGGGCTGGTTCTAGCTTTGTTAGGCCTCTTTCACACTTGTGTTGTGAGGATCCGGCGTGCACTTCCGTCGCCGTAAATGCCCGCCGGATCTGTCACAACGCAAGACAACTGAAAGCATTTGAAGACTGATCAGTCTTCAAAATGCTTTCAGTGTTACTATGGCAGCCAGGACGCTACTAAAGTCCTGGTTGCCATAGTAAGTAGTGGGGAGCCAGGGGAGCAGATACTTACAGTCCGTGCGGCTCCCGGGGCGCTCCACAATGACGTCAGAGCGCCCCACGCGCATGGATCACGTGATCCATGCGATCATGTGATCCATGCTCATGGGGCGCTCTGACGTCATTGTGGAGCGCCCTGGGACTCGGGAGCTGCACGGACGGTAAGTAGACTTCTCCACTGCCTCCCTACACTTTACAATGGCAGCCGGGACTTTAGCGTCCTGGCTGCCATGGTAACCATTCACAAAAGCTAAACGTCGGATCCGGTGATGCGCCGAAACGACGTTAAAGCCGTATCCGGATTAATGCACTTCAATGGGCATTAATTCCGGATCCGGCGTTACGGCATGTCTTCCGGATTTTTGGACGGAGACAAATCCGCAGCATGGTGTGGTTTTGTCAATGTCCAAAAAACGTTCAGATACTGAACGGAAGACATCCTGATGCATCCTGAACGGATTTCTCTCCATTCAGAATGCATTAGGATCAATCCTGATCAGTATCTTTCTGTCCTAGAGCCACGAGGACGGATCTCTAGGACGGAAAGGAAAAACGCAGATGTGAAAGGGGCCTTAGAAAGAGATTTTCATGTACTGTAATTCTTTACATTATTCGTGGAATAATCCCTACAACAGTTAATCTCACCAATTGGTATTTCTTATATACATGGTCATTTTAACTGTGTTACACCAGAAAGGTTTACAACTGAACTGGATTGGTTATCGAATTCTCCACTTTTCTCTTGCCCCAGTTTGAAGAAATCTCTCCCATGGTATTCCTATGTGGGGGAATAAAGCTTCTTCTCATTCGTTTTTGTCTACGAGGCATAATGCCTATACATAAACTGAATAAAACCTAGAATAAGACTTGCTGACAGTTTGACTTTACATGAAATATCATATTGCCGACTAGCGAACATGTCTTGCACAGAAGACGCAGACTTGACTCCTGTCTGTTATATTAACAGCCTTGAACAAACACAAAACTCGCTTAGGAGTGCAATGAGCTGTCAAATAAATGTTCTCATTATTTACTTCAAACTTTAGAGTCAGCCAAATGAAACAATTTTTTGAGACGGTACAAAACACAGGACTGTAATTGGACAACCAATCAGTCCTTTACAAATGTGTTATTCGTGCAACCGAGCAAGAACATATTGGTTTTTGTCCACTTAACAGGTCATTGAAAACAAAGCTCTTACAGTCGCTCACAGTTATATAAGAAAATCACACATCAGTTTAACCAGTGCAATGAAGAATGTAATCCGGATGTTTGATGTCTAGAGACAGCAGTATGTTCTGCGTGTATTCCCTATAAATCAATTTTTACCTATGCAAAGGATGAAGAAAAGGTTTAAAAACAACATGGCTGTTAGGGTATTTTCACATTTGCGGCATTGCTATCCGGCAGGCTGTTCCGGCGGGTGAACAGCCCACCGGATCCTCCATGGCGCAAGTAACCGTGTGCTGCCGTGCTACTGCTCCGTCCCCGTTGACTATAATGGGGGCGGGGGGTGGAGCTACGGCGCAGCACGGCAGTGCACGGGTACTTGCGGCATGGCGGACCGGGCTGGCTGTTCACCCGCCGGAACAGCCTGCCGGATAGCCATGCCGCAAGTGTGAAAGTACTCTTACCTGTCTATAATGCCCATCATGTTGTATAACAAGAAAATACCCTTTTGAAGTCATGCACCTACTTTTGCTTGACAAAGGGTGCGGAGTTCCCCGAAACATAGCTTCAGGTCTACGGAGGGACTTTGCACTATTTTTGATCTAAATGAACTTTTGTTGAAGTAAAGCATTTTTTGTGCGTCTGTCTATAATAAAAATGGGGAAAGCTTGGGGGAAAGCAGAAAAAAACCACTTTTTTACTTGGTAGAATAGTATATTTGGTGACTGATATTGCTTTTGAAGCCATGCACCTACTTCTTATTGTAATTCATTAAAATATTAAATCCTGTGCCTGCAGCCACCACTATAGCCTAGGCCTAGGAGCTCACCGCATTGAGGTTTATACATTCGACTCAATCATAAAACAGTAAGCTGTAAGCTCCTCGGCTCCCTCTAGTGGTGGCTACAGGCATCTAGGTATTTACTATGTCTATGCAGGGAATGTAGAGATCTCCATCAGAAATAATGTAACGGACCGATAAAATTACATATTAAGATTGATATATTATTTTTATATTACATTTACACATTACATATTACGAAATTAATCAGCACAGATTTACGGACCTAAGAGCGACATCATGTTAAACAGCAAACATCACACAAACACCCACAATAACCAATTAGCCTAATGCAGAGGGCTATTTGCATTAAGTGACGAGAAAGAATAATTCTCCGTAGTGTGGTAGGATGAAAGAAACCAAAATGCCCTGATGTAAAGCATCCTTTTCATAAAAGAGAGAAAAAAATCATGTTGTGAATTACATCACAAATTACAACATCAAAGGAGTAAGAACAGAAATGTTGTTAATAACTAAAACCTTTTGTGCTCTTTCTAGTCATTATAACACTATCAAATATAATATTGCCCTATAAACATGTCAGTGGGTAACCAGCGGTAAAGTACTAGTTTATACTAGTGCCGGCACATACGTTATTATTACTGCTTTTACTGCAACAGAAGCCAGATCAAGATAGTATTTAATAAAACCAGGGCTCATATTCCACCAACTTTCAGAACACAATCACATGTGTCTGGGGGAGTGGGGAGGAAAAGCTGTTGCCCAAACGAGCATTCAGCGGACAACAGCTTTAGGCTTCATGCACACGGCCGTTGACTGGCCGTATTGCGGCCCACAAACCATGTCTTTCCGTCCGTACCTCTGCACCGCAAAAATATAGAACATGTTCTATTTTTTTGCAGTGCGGACGGATCACGGACCCATTCAAGTTGCCCGTGCATTGGGGGGCGCAAATTGCGTTCCCAATGCATGGAACGGCTGCTATCACTTTTGATGTCTTTTTCACACACGTGAAAAAAAAATAAAGAGTAACAATCTACATCTCCTAGCAACCATCAGTGAATAACGCTTTGCAGCAATGCGTTTTTCATGGAAGCCCCATTCACTTCTATGCGTCCAGGGCTGAGTGAAAAACATAGAATATAGAACATGCTGCGGCCTCGTGAATCAGAGGTGCGGACCCATTGATTTTAATGGGTCTGCCATCCGCAAGATATGGCGTGGTGCGGATCGGAAGCCAAGAGAAGCGTATCCATGTGCCTATTGGTCTGTGCCTCCGCACCATAAAAGATGTCCTATCTTTTGCCATATACTGGGGATCGTAGACCCATTCAAGTCAGTGGGTCCACGCCACAATACGGGATTCACACGGCTGGTGCCGGGATTCACTGCGGTCTGCAGCATGGGCACAGAAGGCCTATGGTCATGTGACTGGGCCCATAAAGATAAGTTCACCCTCTGGGCAAAAACTAGGGAGGAACTCTTTTTATCTTTGGGGTACGACCATTAACAATACAGACCAACTACACAGTGTGGTCTCATTAGTTTAGATAGAGCCTGTAAGGCTGTGTGTCTCGAATACAGCGCAGCCGCATCGCAAGTTCAACATGACTGCACGGTGTGGTCGTACCCTTAAAGTTATATTTAAGGGGTCTTTTTGCGCCCGACTCTCGCAGCCATGCGTGGCAACAATCATGTTCTATACAGGTATTCGGGCTGGTAAAGATAGGCACTGCCCGGGGTATAAACATGCCGCTAGGTTGTGGCAGTGGCCTGCAATAAGATCTCCATGGATATCCAGATCGGATTTTCAGCTTTTGTACAAATAATTCTGTCATCACGTAGGACAATGGCTGTTATCTTTCTTGGAAACATACATCTTCAAAGATTTACTGTCATAGTGCAAATAGAACAGAAGATAGCTATGATTCACTTGTCGAGGGCCCTGGAAGGAGATGAGATGCTAGAAAGGGCATGTCAGGTGTGACATTATGCAGGCCTGACTGATATTTTCGCTCGCCCTATTGCTTAATGTAAGCGGTGTCATTTACAATAAGGGAAGCAGATCGGTTAGCATTGCAGGAGACGGACTTATCACCCCAATAGCCCTGAGATCACTGCAGCAATCTTCATGGTTGCAGCACAGACATCTATTCATTCATCCCGGAGACAAGCAGACTCCAGGAGTAAAGCTGCATAATTGAATCTGGTCCTCTATTAAGAATTAACATTGACAGCAAATGAATGCTAAATAAAATAGAGATCGCTGATTACTCGGCTCCTTTGTTAAACAGTATGCCGTTCAAACTGAAGAAACAAGACAAGGAGGGACATAAGTAAAGGCAAGAGACTTCAAGTACTATAGATCTGAGTCTTTATTACAGTGATCAGGTTGAGAAATTTCTCCATTATTAATTCTGATGATTTCTTTTGTGATTTTAAAGATTAACAGCAGAATCTAAAGCGTGTCCCCTGCAAAAACAAAACAAAAAACTGGACCTATAGTTCCCAGATTTTAATTAGAAACCAATTATTAGAAATGCATGGTGGATGAAGTTAAAGGGGTTATCTCAAGCCCTTTCCATGTGCCTTACTACGGCATATGGCCGCCACGGGTTCCCTAGGACATGGTGCGTCAATGTCTTAATGCAAATGTTTGAAATGGCAAAGGAATTTTTTTGTGGACAGCCATAGATTTTTGCTTCTAATTCTGCAAACTTCCATCAGATCTTCTATAGGTACCCACTATGGGATCACGTGTACAGGCCTCACCATTTTTTGTATTACTGCATTACTTTCCAAAAAGTTCAAAGATCCAGCTCCGCTTCAGTAAAGGAATTCACTTTTTATTACAAAGATCCAATTACA
The DNA here is from genome assembly GCA_033119425.1 of Bufotes viridis. Taxonomy (NCBI): domain Eukaryota; kingdom Metazoa; phylum Chordata; class Amphibia; order Anura; family Bufonidae; genus Bufotes; species Bufotes viridis. Next base: position 142,786,181 of record CM065592.1, on the reverse strand, counting down.
AAAAGTCTTCGTCTACGCGTTTCGGGCTACCAAAGACAATTTAAGCCCTTACTCATGACATGTGTTTTTACCGCAAGCAATAAAAAGTGAATTCCTTTACTGAAGTGAAGCTGGATGTTTGAACTTTTTGGATTTGGGTTTGCCCGGTTCCTGACACGGGCCTTCCGCGCTCACAGGTGAAAGTGGGGCAGGTGAGAGCTGCTGAACTTTCTCTTTCCTACTGTATTACTTTATTTCCTCTGCAGCAGCCACAACCTCCCCTGATGATTGATGAAGGTCTCAGAAGTCAGTCTCACAGTGAAAGACTCACTAAGATCTGAATTATTGTCTCAGCCAGTCATTTGCATACTTACAAAATATAGAAATGCTTAGAGAACAATTTGCCTAGTGAACATTGCTGCTGTGGATAGCATTCCTTCATTCCACGGACGCCCAACCTTTTTAAAGGGAGTACACAAGCAAAGTGAGTTTTGCCAAATCCAGATGCCACATGCAATGATCAACATATAGCTCCCAAGCTACTGAATGGGGAGCGCCTTTCCACAGAATATTGCCCTGTTGACTGCATTAGAGGACATGGCAAGTTTTAAGGATATTAGAGGAGATTTATCATTTCACTGCGCCAGAAAAACACCGTAAAAACTCTCAAACTACTTGTTGGCGACTTTTTAAATGCAACCTAAAAAAAGGCACAAAGGGCAGTTTTTACGCTGCCCTCGCCACTTTTCATGGCCAACAGCCCCGACAAATTCATCTTTGTTTATGGTGCAAAAGAAGCCAGAAATGGACAGTAGCTCAGAGCTGGCGAAGATTTCTGTCTGGGCACAGAAATTAGGTGTGTCCTCCAGGAGCGCAGGGGATATGAAGACTGCGTTGGTCTTGATATATCTCCCCCATTGTGTTATGTGGTCATGTAGGTCTTAAACTGGTTAAGGAGGTAGGACTAATATTACAGGCTACGTTTAACCATTATCTTTCTGATGTGCTAATAATTCATTACCAGCATGTTCATCTGATGTTTAGGATGGGAGTAAGGACCTACAGTAAAGCATTATTCATAGTGCCTTCTCCACAATCACCATTTACAAATGATGCTGATAGTACTGGAAACAAGCTACTAGTTGTAAAGAATCCCCTGATGGACGGGATCATATTGTCCATTTTCAGACTGTGATTGGGATTTGGTAAAGTGGTGCATCAGACACCCCCATTTATTATATTAAAATATCATGGGTTTTATGGGCAAAGCAAGTGCTGCAGCTTTCTACTTCTCGTGTCATGACGTAAATATAGGCCCCGATTTATCATTGTGGTACTACTTGTATTGCGTCTTTGAATACGACCATCGTTAGCAGTCCTTGCAGTAGATTCATCAAAAACCTTTACTTTGCTTGGTAAATTAGTTGCAGTAATGCCTCATGCACATCCGTATCTGGACGCGTATCCATAGCAGTCCGCAAATTGGACTATGTGCTATTCCCATTTAAACTGCAGACCCATTGTTTTCAATGAGTCCGTGGTCCGCATTTTGTAGTCTATCTTTTTACGGTACAGACATATGGATGTGGGAAGCACATGGATGATCTGCTAAAAGATTAGATGTCCACAAAATGCGGACCGCAGACCCATTGAGGTCAATGGGTAAGCAAAAAATGCAGGTTCAACACTGATTGCAAAATGGATACAGTCATATACATGGGGCCTGACTAAATAAACCAGATTTCCATTCTGCCTTAGGCCTCTTGAACATGGCCGCATGGCTTTTTCCGTGTTTTGCGGTCAGTTTTTCACGGATCCGTTGTTCCTTTTTTTGCTTCCGTTCCGTAGTTCCACAAAAAAATCGGCGTATGGTTTCCGTATGTGATTCGTTTTTTGTGGATCGCAAACAGAAACATAACATTTTTAATCATTAATGTAATGTACAGTAATGTGTTTTAACAGTAAACACATGGGCAAAGTGGGCATATATCCGCAAAAAACGGAAGACATACGGATGTGTTCCGTATGCATTCCGTATTTTTTGCAGACCCACTGACTTCAATGGAGTCACGGATCGTTATTTGCAAGCAATACTAGGACAGGATAAGTTCTATCTTTCAGCGGAATGGATATATAAGGAAATAGGGAAACAGAATATATGCGGAGTGCATTCCGTTGTTTTTTTTTTGAGGAACCATTGAAATTAATGGTTCCACATACGGACCACAAACGGAATCTGCAAAAACGGAACAGAAACAGAAAAAAAAAAACGTTTGTGTGCAAGAGGCCTTAATCAGCTGCCGCCACTGCTGATTTAAACCTTCCTGATGCACCAACAATCAGCTTATTTATCATAGAGCCCGGGAGGCTTGGAGAAGGAGTGGAACCAGCAGCTCATTTTTCTGGAAATAATAAATTATCAAATGACGTCAGTGATAATTAGAGCAGCTCAGCCAAGTCGGTTACTCATCAGACGGACAGTGGTAGAAAATAGAAATTTTAATATTTTAATAATAAAGTAGTAAAACATAATAGAAACTATATAAATTTGGTTTCGCCGCAATCACACTAACGAGCAGAATAAGGCTGCCATGTCATTTTTAGTGCACCGTCAACACAATAAAAAACCCAAGAAATCATAATGGAATTGTATTTTTTTTCTTCAATTTCACCCTATAAAGAATATTTTACTATTTTTCAATACCAGTAAATATGAATACAGCTCACACAGCTCTGTGAGCGGATATTTTTTTTAAATGATGGCTCTTGGAATGTGAGGAGGATAATAGGAAAGCACAAAAAAGAAAATTAGCCTAGTCCTTATTGGCTTACATAGTGACCTGGAAGATGTAGCTAGGCTTAGAAGAACATTTGGTGCACCATAAGCGTAACAGATCACGTTCTGAATGCATTAGAGCTTCCTTGCGCAGAACATAACTCAAAGGGGTTGGCTACTTTCTCATAACTGTTGACCAACGTGTTTGTAAGATGACTATATGGTAATTACTAATATAGCCTTTATTGAAATGTTGTGCCATTTTCTATATTTCATGAGGTATGCCCCCTTGTTTGCCAAGTCTTTTGTGCAGCCTACACAGTGGTCTTGTCCATAAAATGGCTACTGATGGAGGGTCATGTGATCAGACCAGGTCATGTGATGTCTCCTCTATTTAAACAAGCTGCACCTGCCATCTGTACTTGCACTGTTGGGAGTTTGTGCAGGTGAAGTGTATATGAATGGTGGAGGCTGAGTGATGTGTCTGGCCCACATGACCCTCCATCAGCAGCCATTTTATGGACAGGACCTCTATGCAGACAGCACAGAAGATCTTCCTATCTAGGGGGCATGGGTTTACGAAATATAGCAAATGGCACAGAATATCAACTAAGGCTATATTAGTAAGTGCCAAATAGCCATTTTACCTAATGTGATGGGTTAGCTTCTGGTTGCAACAAACCTCTAGCACCAGCCACCATCCAGTTAAAAGCTTTTTATTGCCATCTTCGTAAACATTCACATGTATAACGACATCGACATATCTAATAAGCAGTACAGTAAATCTGGTTCACGTGTTTTGGCTGAGCGCCTTAATCATAACCTTGTTTAACACCTGGGGCAGCTGCAAGCTGGTATTTTCCGGGTGAGAAGGGGCCAATAACCCTGGACCTTCCTGTCCTAATACTATCAAGCCTAGCCTTCGGTTTAAACCTGGTTGGTTATGAAAAAAGGGGAGACCCCACATCATTTTTTTTCCATGATTAATAATAAAAAAAAAAATAAGTACCTTCTTACAGCTATATCTCTCGATGTGCAGGAGATAATGCTGTGAATCTGGTCTTGTTTTAAAGCGTTAAAGCTTTCAAACAAGACCAGTCCCATATCTGTAGATGGTACCTAACCCGAGATATGAAGAGTTAAAGCAGCACTCCCCCCCCCCCCCCCATGCTGGAGCAGAAACTGGGCTGAATTGTCACATATTTTTCACAAAGCCAGGTATTTGTTAAGGATTATTATTCATCGGAAACGAAGAGTACTGTCTTTGAAGTTAGAACAGGCCGGGAATGGAGTGCTTTTGCGACTTTTTGGGGGGGACTTGTCCGAAAGTCGCAAATGATAAAGAGGGCCAAAAATAAAACAGGCCTATTTACTTACGACAAAAAATAGGACAAGCACAGAAAATTCATAAATAGGATAGATGTCACAGTCAATATTCAAGTAAAACATATGACAAAACTACTTTCATAAATCAAGGACATAGTCTTTGCACAGCAACAAACACAAAGTGATGAAAGAAATAAGAAAATCAGTGTAACCATGTGTAAACTATCTTCTTCTGCAGACATCAAAGGGGTTGCCTGGGATTTTGATTTCTGAAAATGCCGCATAGCTCCAGTGAGTGCTGCAGCCTCCTCTCAGCTAACCAAGAACAGAAGCTGTATTTGGTATTGCGGCTCAAGCCCAGCCACATAAAAGGGACTTAGCTGAGCTTAGGCCTTGTGCCCAATGTATGTGACGTCATGGGCCTAGGAAGAGTCTACAGCGCTCACTGTAGTGCCACAGCCTCTTCAAACAGCTGATCGTCACGGATGCTAGGAGTAAGACTCCACCCCCCCATAAGATATTGATGACCTTTCCTGGGGATAGGTCATCAATATCAAAGTCCTGGACAGCCCCTTTGTGTCCAGAGTATACTACATAATGGATGCAGACAGTCTTAATTACTCCTGATATCCTTATTATTGTCAATTCCTTATCTATTATAAAGCAGAAATGAAGTGCCACGTACTGGTAGGTTGCTTCTGGCTGCAGATTCTCAATGACGTGACTTGTTACATTCTCTACAGAGAGGGTATAGTCTCCCATGTCTATGTTGTACGCAATGATATCTGACCCATTGCAGGATGGTTCCTCCCAGCTTAGTAGTAGGCACACTGATGAGAGCATTGTACAGGATTCTAGATGGGCTCCATCTATCACATAAAGGTTAGGCACTGTGTCTGGGGCAGAGGCTGGGGTCCTGCAGCTCACTGTATCACTGAATGGTCCAACTCCAGATAAATTTACTGCCTATGAAAAGAAAGATACAATATTCAATACACATGTAAAAGATTTACACACACATAGAAACAACCACAGAGAAATGTTGAGGTAGTAGTTGGGTTCCCCAGACATGAGAATACATACTATTTCCCAGCTAAAGGGCTTGTCCCTAAATACATGTATCCTGTATTGGTTAGAAACCTTAAAGGCGTTTACCAGTATTTATATAGCAATGGGCTATCCTTAGGATAGATCACCAGTATTTGATTGGCAGGGATCAAAAACTCCTGCAGCTCTGCAGTAACCGACTTCGTCTACACATTGGACGGAGATGTGTAGCTCTGGTGCTGGAGGATCGGCCATCAACATAAAAGTACCATAAACCACTTTCATTTGGATTAATAGTAACTCCCTGACTTCCCAGGATTGTCTCCTTTACGGCTCATGCACACAGCCGTAGGTGGTCCGTTCCGTGCATTGGGGACCACAATGCACAGGCAACCTCCGTACGGCCGTCGGGTTGAATCCAGGAATGCACTCGTCCGTTCCGCAAAAAGATAGGACATGTTCTATCTTTTTGCGGTACGGAAGTACGGAACGGAACCCCAAAGAAGCACTCCGTAGTGTTCCGTGGATTCTGTTCCGCATCTCCGCATTTGCGGACCCATTGAAGTGAACGGTGCCCGTGTATTGCGGATCCACAAATGCGGGCCGCACTACGGCAACGGGCAGTACACGTTCGTGTGCACGAGCCCTTACTGTGTTAGTCCTATAAGTTTGTGCAGTTATTTTAAATTCTACATTTCTTCTTTAACATTGAAGTTGGTGGATCCGGTCATCTGATTTTCAATTGCTTAAAGCAAAGCTAATAGGGTGTTTCATTGCTGGTCATTTTGCTACTACGGTCACAACGAACATCCAAGACATTACACTTTTTTTACCTAACCTTTTTCGCCTCCACTACCTATGTTCACATAATTCCTGAGATACAGTAGTAGAAAAAAGGATTGAGTTTATCTGAGGCCTGCCGCTGCTGAGATGGTTCTTCTGAGTTACTGCAGCCTGCCGTGTACCATCTTAGACAGGCTTCAGCTGCAGGATGAAACACTAGAAATACGTCTGAACGCTGGGAAGACAAACAAGGCATCGAAAGGGAAATCTGTCACCGGTTCCTGTCTAACATTAGAGATCCAGAGCAAAAAAAAGGGTCCTTGAAATTACCTAGTCTGAAATCAATATTACAGTACTACAGTCCGCTTGATACAGACCACGCACCAGGGGGGTCCTCATATTTAGGAGCTTCTGCTCCCCCTTCCCGCACCTGACTGACATCTTTCTTCCTACTGCAATCAGTGACAGGGGTAAGGAGAGACAGGAGATGATGAATATGAGGACTCCCGAGCTCCTGCAGTGTATGGAGCGGACTCCAGCACTTGGCTCGCTCTGAGCCTGCTCAATACCAGTTTTAGAAAAACGAAATCAAATTCAAGACAGCGATCCAACATTTTGGTAAGGGTACCTGTCACAGACAGAGCACCATAAAACTGGGGACAGATTCCCTTTAAGATATAACAATATGTCACATGTAATGTATTTTAGAGAGTGGCCCCAGCAGGTATAATTGCTGGCTATAGACACAAACAATTAATAAGTCAGCCATTATAGCCGCCTAGCAAGAACGATCGTTTGTGCTGGCCGTAAGCAGACTCCTGGCTGGGAAAATGTGAGTGTCCACATTGAACATTTTCAGCCAAAACTGGCATAATCGACAGAATTCCGATAATTTGTCAATGTGCGTAAGGTCAAGGGAGGCCGTTTTTAAAAAAAAATCAGCCCATTTAGTCTTGCATGCTGCCAATGGGATCGTTTGCATGGACGATCCTACACACAACTGATCGACTGCAATGCAGCCAAACACTACCTCGTGTGTGTGGCAAGCTTAAGGCCTCTTGCACACGGGCGTCATGTTTGACGCCCGGATAAGATGCAGGTGCGTTGCGGGAATCGCCGCGATTTTTCCCTGCGAGTGCAAAGCGCTGTCATGCGTTTTGCACGCACGGGAGAAAAATCGGCACTTTTGGTACCCAGACCCGAACCTGCACTTCTTCACAGAAGTGCATGTTTGGGTCAGAAATTGTCCCGCTGGTATTATTTCACATTATAACATAGTTATAATGTAAAATAATACCCTTGGCCGTCTCCCTAATGTTTAAACTGGTGCAGAATGAGTTAAAATAATAAACTAATAATTACTTACCTGTTCCATTTGATCGCGAAGCCCGGCCTCCTCTCCGTTAGCTTGAAAGATGTAAGGACCTGTGATGATGTCACAGCATCACATGGCCCATCACATGCTCCATCACTATGGTGATGGAGCATGTGATTGGTCCATGTGACCATGTGACATCATCCAAGGTCCTTAACCACTATCCACAGCCTGAGGATAGTGTTTAAGGACCTTGGATGATGTCACATGGTCACATGGATCAATCACATGCTCCATCACCATAGTGATGGAGCATGTGATTGGGCCATGTGATGACGTCATCACAGGTCCTTTAGATCATAGATGCTGCAGGAAAGAGAGGACAGATCGCGACTACGTGATCAAGTGGCTAAGGTAAGTTAACTTTTATTATTTTTAACCCCTTCCTCATCATTTAACAATGCATTCTTTATTAAGAATGCTATTATTTCCCCTTATAACCATGTTATAAGGGAAATAATAGAGATTGAGTCCGCTGCTAAGCAACAATGCGGGAAAATCGCAACGCATCCGCACTTGGTTGCGGATGCTTGCGATTTTCCGCATCCCCATTCACTTCTATGGGGCCTGCGCTGCGTGAAAACGCAGAATACAGAACATGCTGCGATTTCACGCAACGCAGAAGTGATGCGTGAAAATCACCGCTCATGTGCACAGCCCCATAGAAATGAATGGGTCCGGATTCAGTGCGGGTGCAATGCGTCCTCCTCACGCATTGCACCCGCGCGGAAAACTCGCCCGTGTGAAAGGGGCCTAAAGGTGAACTTATGCTTTATAGATGTTGTGCAAGAATGGGGAAGGGGGGGGGGGGGGTTAGGTGGGCACCCCCTCAAGGCCCATATGGGCACTGGGGCTGCATACAGTTATTGTAGCTCTCATGAAGGGCTGTTTTCTGGGAGACCAATGGGAGATTTGCCAGCTCTTCTGGGAGGTTTCTCCTCTTACTGTGATGTTGTAGAGGAGGCAAATATGCATTTATTTAACGTAAATCAAAATGTTGTTTCATAAATTTGGCGCTTCTTTAAAATGGCACCCATGTCTACAGATGACAAGCCAGTTGCTCTATATCAACCCTGTACTTAAGTATGAATTAAAAATTTTAAGAAGTCACAATGGATAAGGATATGTCTATGTGGCCATTTTGGCCACAACAGCTGTCACTTGACCAAAGTCCTGTGTGTAACCGGCTGAATGAATGGGTCACAGTGCGACCTAAGAATTTGCGTGTCGCAGCAAACATGCGTGACAGGGCCAGGCAGTGGCAAAGCAGCGAGTTTGGGGCTGGCCACAGAAAGGAGTGGCGCTTGGGTGCTACAAGAGCAAGATTGCATATAAAGAAATAGTATCATAACTTGGGAACGGAGCCTCGGATCAATACAATAAATACAGCGTTTTAGGCCGGGTTCACGTCTGTGTTGTGAACTCCGGCACTGAAATGCGGTCACTGTATCCGGCGTACATGCGTACAAAAAAATGCTACACACAAAAATCAGCATATATGCTGGAAAGCAGCCAGATTACTGCTGGATCCCATTAAAGTGAATCGGGATGCGGCGGTAAACAGTGGTAACCGGCTATGCCGGCCGTAGCACAGTTGTCTATGCAAACAGTTTAATAGGGAGGTCACTGGTGACGGATTAGAAGACATGTTATCAACAGCTTCCATCCATTAAGATCACCCAGATGTGAAACTGTACAGGCAAAGGACATCTTTTATCCTGATAGTTCCAGTTTATATCATGGGTCAGAGTGGAGAGCAGGGAAATCACTCATTTGCTGAAGTTTACACTACTGCTGGATGAAAGGCAAAGACCAGGAGGCACAAGGAGGTCTGATACCAAAGCTTTCAGGATCTTCAGGCAGTAATGTTTCTATTGTATTTAGACTTTTGGCAATGGGCCCCATTAACTTACTGAATATTTTACTTTGTAAATGAGCACAGAAGTTTCATATATCAAAGTGAACCCACCAAGCATTTCAGAGTTGTGTATGAACTGCTCCTGGTGATGGCACTTGGCCTCCAGAAACATTTATAACCCTTAGAAGGTAGCCCGGAATAAGTATTCAGAGACACTTTGTAGGTAACAGACACTGAACAGCTCACAGGCTGAGACGTTTTTAGACAGTCTAAGGCTACTTTCACACTAGGGTTTTTTGCGGATCCATCATGGATCTGCAAAAACACTTCCGTTACAATAATAAAACCGCATGCATCCGTCATGAACGGATCCGATTGTATTATGTTTTCTATAGCCATGACAGATCCGTCATGAACACCATTGAAAGTCAATGGGGGACGGATCCGTTTTCGATTCTGCCAGATTGGGTCAGAGAAAACGGATCCGTCCTCATTGACTTACACTGTGTGCCAGGGCGGATCCGTTTGGCTCCGCTTCATCAGGCGGACAGCAAAACGCCGCAGGCAGCAACTGAACGGAGGCAAACTGATGCATTCTGAGCAGATCCTTTTCCATTCAGAATGCATTAGGGCAAAACTGATCCGTTTGGACCGCTTTTGAGAGCCCATGACGGATCTCACGAATGGAAAGCCAAAACGCGAGTGTGAAAGTAGCCTAAGACTAAAGAAGCCCAGTAGAGGTTGCATGTCTCAATCTGCTGCTTAGCACCGTCACCTTTTATAAATTATAGCTTACAGTAAATACGTCAGTAATATGCTCTATGGTGCATCCTTGAAAACATTCCATGCTAAAAGGGTTTAACTTTAGAAAGTTAATACAAGGGACTTACTAATGTATTGTGATTGTCCATATTGCTTCCTTTGCTGGATTTATTTTTCCATCACATTATACACGGCTCGTTTCCATGGTTACGACCACCCTGCAAGCCATCAGTGGTGCTCGTGCTTGCACACTATAGGAAAAAGTGCCTGCCAGGCAGATTTTGCTGGACTGGTTTTTAGACACCATGTCCCATTTGAAGCCCCCCCAGATGCACCCCTACAGTAGAAACTCTCAAAAAGTGACCCCCACTTTGGAAACTATGGGATAACTTGACAGCTTTGTTGGTAATACTTTGCGGTGCATATGATTTTTGATAGCTCTATATTACGTTTTTTATGAGGCAAGGTAACCAAAAATGGCTGTTCCGGCACAGTTTTCATTTTTAGTTTTTTACAATGTTCATCTGACAGGTTAGATCATGTGCTATTTCTATAGAGCAGTTTTACATGAAAAATCTTTTTGTTTTGCGTCTACATATTCTGAAAGCCATAGTTTTTTTTTTTTTTTGGGGGGGGCGACTGTCTTATATAGGGTCTCATTTTTTGCGGGATGAGACGACAGTTTGATTGGTATTATTTTAGTGTGCATATGACTTTTTGATCGCTTGAAATTACACTGTAAGGTGACAAAAATGGCTTTTATTTTTTTTACAGTCTTTATCTGACGGAGTATATTAAGGGATATATTTATAGAGCCGGTTGTTACGGACGCGGCGATACCTAATATGTGTGTCACCTGCCGCCATGGTGTACTTTTACGTTATTTTGTGTCAGGGAGGGGTTAAATATTTCTTCTTTCATGGATTGTTGTTTTCTATCTTCTGAAAACTACGTTTGTTTGATAAGCCAGACAGGTGCCCGGAGGTGCATTATTTTAGCATGAAGGAGCCCAGGCACACCTCCTGCTAGTGGGCAAACCGCCTTTGTGCAGAGCCCAAGCTCGCCTCTTCTTCGTTCTGACATGACGCCCGCCGCTGCAACGTGTAGGCCAAACCCCGCCCCCCATCCCCAAATCTTACAGGCTGAACACGTCACTGGGCTCAGTGCATGCCCAGTTGCAGAGTTGAGGCTGATGCCCTCAGTGGGAAAAGCAGCATGATTTGCAAGATTTTAAAGTGATGCAGCAGGGAAAGGATGGGAGGAAGTATAGCTTGAATGTGCCAAGCGGGGGATGGGCAGACACATTGCAGTACGGCGCATCATGTCAGAGTGGAGAGGAGGCGTGCTGATTTGCATACCAAAGAGACGTGCTTTGCAGCAGATATGCGGACAATAATAGGACATGTTCTATCTTTGAACCTTCCGTTTTTTTTGGCAAATCCATTGAAATCAATGGGTCCGTATACAGAACGCAAAAAAACAGAACGTAAACGGAAAATACATCCGGTCGTGTGCATGAGCCCTAGGACTGTGCAGTGATCCATAGCCAAGAAGATCTAAGCAGTGTGCGCTGGGAACATTATGGCTGCCCCACTAATGCGCAGTTTACTCAACAGTGATCAGTCTTCTTAAATTGCCAGTTTCTCTTGTACATTTCTTACAAGCCGTTGCTATAGCAAGAGGGGCTAATATAGTTTCGAGAGCTGATTCAAGGACTCGCACATGGAGGTAAATATAGGTTTCGCTTTGCTCCAGGCGCATCCTTTATCTAGAATGAATCTCAGATGCAATGAAAACCTTTCATCATTTTCTCGCCTGTCACTGCTATTATTCTCAGATCGATCTCGTGCACGAACCATCAATATTATTTGCCGGCAAACTCTTCACTTTTGTGTGTACTCATCGGGGAGGATTTATCGCAGCTGGTGCAAAGAAATGCTAGCAACCAATCAGATTTCTCCTTTCATTTTTTAAAGCTCCTTTTGAAAATAAAAGGTGGTATCTGATTGGCTGCTATGGGCAACAATCTCAGTTTTCCTTTGCACCAGCTTTGGGTGCATTAACCTGGTTATCCTAGACAGATTAGCATATTCCTCTCTGAAGTGAGTTACTAAATGACAGTACAAGCATTCTTCTGTCCGTCAGTGCATGAAAGGGGTTGTGTCACAAAGCATATTGTACCTTTGTGAAACTAGCACCTGGAGCTGAATACTTTTGTAATTGCATGTTATGAAAAATGTATTATTGCAAGCGAGCTATTCAATAAAATGGATCTGTATAGCGCCACCTGCTGTTTATTTTTTTCCTTATTTTTTGTCCGTCTCACTGCTGCTCACATGCGCTCAGTTTAAAGCCTAATTCACACATCAGTGTTTCGGTAAGTGATTTCCATCAGTGGTTCAAAACCAGGACTGGAGTCTCCACAGGGATAAGGTATATCCCTAGTTTTGTCTCAAAATCACTGATGGAAATCACTGACCAGGCATAAATCTTCAACTGCCATCCGCCATATGTTCTGTTAGAAGCTGTGGCAGTTACAGGAGAGAGCTGCAGCAGAAAGGACACACCTCCTCAGCTATCAGGCTGAAGATAATCTAGCTGGAGCTATCTGGATCCATGTGTGGTATAGGGCTGGTTCTAGCTGGTACTATATGTCTGATTTTAATTTTTTACATCACTTTTTTTTATGTCACTTTTTCCATGTCCCTATCTATATTATTAAAAGAAATGCTAAAATCCTGCAGTTTTCACACTGGCCACTAGACCTAAAATATGTCAAAACTTCCTGTTTTTGGAGAGTAACCAGATCAGCCGTAGACACTGGACAGGTGGAGACCTCATTGACTTCTATGGGAGGGGTATGCTCTGTGACCTGTGCAGAGGTCAGGAGAGGGTAGATAAACTGCGATATCAACTACTGTGAATGGTCATTTGTCCCGGTAACAAGCACAGATAGACACCATAGCAAAGACTTTCATATAGACAGATCATTTCCAGACAGACAGCAACATGAGCATGACAAATGGGACTACCAGGAGTCAGAGATGAGCAAACGGATTCAGAAATTCTAATGAAATGCAAAAAAAAATCTTATTCTAATGAATCAGAATTTAGATCGATAGATAAATAGATAGATAGAAGAGATAAATAAATAGATAGATAGATACATAGATAGTATGAGATAGATACATAGATAGTATGAGATAGATACATAGATAGTATGAGTTAGATACATAGATAGATAGATCGATAGATATGAAATAGATAGATAGATAGATAGATAGATAGAAGAGATAAATAAATAGATAGATAGTAACATAGATAGTATGAGATAGATACATAGATAGTATGAGATAGATACATAGATAGTATGAGATAGATACATAAATAGATAGATAAATAGATGATAGATTAGATGGATACATAGATAGTATGAGATAGATAGATAGATAGATAGATAGATGATAGATAGATAGATAGATAGATAGATAGATAGATAGATACTAGCGATAGATAGATAGATAGATAGATAGATAGATAGATAGATAGATACCAAATGGAAGTGAGAAATGGGAGGCACAGCTAGCAAAAAATTAGTACAAGGAGTGCCAGCGGCTGTAAAGTGCAATCCGATTCACTTTAAATATACAAAAAAAAATACAAACTCTGCGGCAGGCAAGGGAACCTTGCTTGAAAATAGTCCCACTGAGAGGACTGAAACGTCGCATCTTACCTGGTAAATAAATGTTCACTTTTTTTGGATGTGCCGCAGAGTTTGTATTTTTTAGAAGATAGATAGATATATAGATAGATATATAGATAATAGAGATGGATAGAGAGATAAATAGATATATATGATATAGATAGATACAAGAGAGAGATAGATAGATAGATAGATAGATAGATACAAGAGATAGATAGATAGATAGATAGATAGATACTAGCGATAGATAGATACATACTAGCGATAGATAGAAAGATAGATAGATAGATACTAGCGATAGATAGATACTAGCGATAGATAGATAGATAGATAGATAGATAGATACTAGCGATAGATAGATAGATAGATACTAGCGATAGATAGATACTAGCGATAGATAGATAGATACTAGCGATAGATAGATAGATAGATACTAGCGATAGATAGATACTAGCGATAGATAGATAGATACTAGCGATAGATAGATAGATACTAGCGATAGATAGATAGATAGATACTAGCGATAGATAGATACTAGCGATAGATAGATAGATAGATAGATAGATAGATAGATAGATAGATAGATAGATAGATAGATAGATAGATAAATCGATAGATAGATAGATAGATAGAATTGGGACACTTTCAATTCAGATGAAATGTATTCAGTCCCGAATCGGTCAGCTGATTTGTCAGAATTGGACCAGAATTGAATTTAAACACACTGATAAAGTACATCTGCTTCTATTTGGATAGCTATGTTGGGGAAGTCACCAGGCTGTGATTCCTCTACACAAAAAATTCTCAAAGAAAATGGAAACACTGGGGGAGATTTATGAAACTGGTGTAAAGTAGAACTGGCTTAGTTGCCCATAGCAACCAATCCGATTCCACCTTTCATTTTCCAAAGGAGCTGTGAAAAAATTAAAGGTGGAATCTGATTGGTTGCTATGGGCAACTAAACCTGTTTTACTTTACACCAATTTGATAACTCTACCCCCAATATGTATTTAGTAGGGGCATGTACACCATCCTACAATGTGCATTTTAAAAAGAGGATGAATATTTTTTTCTCACCTACATTTGCATCCATCCACATTTAACTATTGTCAGCTGGATCCATCATCTTCAGCAGGACTGGCGGACAATATAATGCGTACGGGCGTCTCCTGACCTTCCCTCAGTCACAGAGAATTTCAATTTCAGAGGTGTCTTTCAGCAGCATTTATTGCTTTAGCCACTGAAAACACATACACACTCGGCCAAACGTGTCTATTTATGGGGGAGTCCGAAAAATAAGTATTGAAGGTGTATGGGACAGATTATCTTTCTTCATTTGTAGCGTAAAATCCCAAAACGTAACCCTGTTTCTAAGGGATTTTAGATATCCATTTTTAAGAAAATTAAATTTGGATTTTGGAACATTTCTTTATAAAGAAGTAGTGCTAGACAATACCTGCTGGGGGCACACTACAAAGCAGCACTCTGGGAACTGAAGATAAGGTCCTTTTCTGGTTCTTAAAGGGAACCTGTCATCACCTTTATGCTGCCCATACTAACGGCAGTATAAAGTAGAGACAGGTGAGTTGATTTCAGCGGTCTGTCATTTATCAGTTAAAGTAAGTGGTTGCCGAGAACCAACATCACAATCCTTGCAGACTGGACCTGGAAAAGAGTCCCGGCCACCTGAGAAGAGTCCTGGTTACTCATGAATTCCTGCTCTCCTGCTGATGACTGACAGTCTTCTACCTAGTTTTCTCCCTTTCTCTCTAGGAGAGAACTGCCAATCATCAGCAGATGAGGGGGAGAGCAGGAGATTATGGATAACCAGGACTCTTCTCAGGTAGATGTGACTCTTCTCAAGGCCCGGGCTCAATGATTATGAGGCTGGTTCTCGGCAACCACTTACTTTTAGCTCATGAGTGACACTTCTCAGTGAGGTCAGCATAAAGGTGATGACAGGTTCCCTTTAACTTGCAGAGGTGGCAATGTGCCCAATTTTGAACAAAGACAGCAATTTTGCTGTTACATTATTTTAACATTGGCACCAGCAATTTATGCTAGAACTTACCCACACACAAGAATCAAAAAAAGAAAATTATGTTTAAACCCAGGGCGGGAAATCATTACATGAACCATTTGTGACACACAAAGGGCTTGAAATAGACTGAAATTAGGATTATAGGAAACAAATACCCCTGAGAATACCAACGAACTTCGCAAAAACAAGATGGGCAGAGAAAGCATCAAAATATTAGCAGTCATACAGACCCCATTGATTGGAAATGTTGGCTGTACCCAATGTTTGCTTCTCTTGGAACAGCCTGGAGGTCAAGGTTTCCTTTAGTTTGTAATTGATCATTCAATAGTCTATAGTTTGAGATGCAGCCAATACTACATTCATTGTTACTTAGAGTCAACATAAAGCCTCAAGAAAAAATAGTTCTTCATGACTTCTATATTCAATGAGACCTCAGCGTGAAGCTTGTGGCCCACAGCATTGGTACTTTAATAAGGCCTCATAAGAATGTACAGTCGTGGCCAAAAGTTTTGAGAATGACACAAATATTAGTTTTCACAAAGTTTGCTGCTAAACTGCTTTTAGATCTTTGTTTCAGTTGTTTCTGTGATGTAGTGAAATATAATTACACGCACTTCATACGTTTCAAAGGCTTTTATCAACAATTACATGACATTTATGCAAAGAGTCAGTATTTGCAGTGTTGGCCCTTCTTTTTCAGGACCTCTGCAATTCGACTGGGCATGCTCTCAATCAACTTCTGGGCCAATTCCTGACTGATAGCAACCCGTTCTTTCATAATCACTTCTTCAAGTTTGTCAGAATTAGTGGGTGTTTGTCCACCCGCCTCTTGAGGATTGACCACAAGTTCTCAATGGAATTAAGATCTGGGAAGTTTCCAGGCCATGGACCCAAAATGTCAACGTTTTGGTTCCCGAGCCACTTAGTTATCACTTTGGTACCATTCTTTATTCATGGCTGTGTTTTTGGGCAAAATTGGACTCAGGATGCTTTACTGTTGGCATGACACAGGACTGATGGTAGTGCTCACCTTTTCTTCTCCAGACAAGCCTTTTTCCAGATGCCCCAAACAATCGGAAAGAGGCTTCATCGGAGAATACAACTCTGCCCCAGTCCTCAGCAGTCCATTCACCATACTTTCTGCAGAAGATCAATCTGTCCCTGATGATTTTTTTGGAGAGAAGTGGCTTCTTTGCTGCCCTTCTTGACACCAGGCCATCTTCCAAAATTCTTCGCCTCACTATGCGTGCAGATGCGCTCACACCTGCCTGCTGCCATTCCTGAGCAAGCTCTGCACTGGTGGCACTCCAATCCCGCAGCTGAATCCTCTTTAGGAGACGATCCTGGCGCTTGGTGGACTTTCTTGGACGCCCTGAAGCCTTCTTAACAAAAAATGGAACCTCTTTCCTTGAAGTTCTTGATGATTCTATAAATTGTTGATTGAGGTGCAATCTTAGTAGCCACAATATCCTTGCCTGTGAAGCCATTTTTATGCAACACAATGATGGCTGCACGCGTTTCTTTGCAGGTCACCATGGTTAACAATGGAAGAACAAGGATTTCAAGCATCACTCTCCTTTTAATATGTCAAGTCTGCCATTTTAACCCAATCAGCCTGACATAATGATCTCCAGCCTTGTGCTCGTCAACATTCTCACCTGAGTTAACAAGACGATTACTTAAATGATCTCAGCAGGCCCTTTAATGACAGCAATGAAATGCAGTGGAAAGTTTTTTTGGGATTAAGTTAATTTTCATGGCAAAGAAGGACTATGCAATTCATCTGATCACTCTTCATAACATTCTGGAGTATATGCAAATTGCTATTATAAAAACTTAAGCAGCACTTTTCCAATATTTATGTAATTCTCAAAACTTTTGGCCACGACTGTAGTTCTTCATGACCAACCACTTTGGCGTTCAACGCAACATCATGTGCAACAACACAGTTGGAAGAGGAGAAAAATCAGGAGAGCAAAAAATTAAGAAAATTAGTCTATTGCACATTATAACATTTTTTTCAACTGTGTGTAAGGGTAACAATGCACTGAAAACCAGAGTTATTAGCCGTTGCTTGGGTGGCATGGTCATCTTCAGAAGTAAATATTGTCTTGTTTTTTGTTTGTTTGCAGTGCATTTCAGAACTTTTTGTCACACATACCTGAAGCTGGCAGCAGTACTGTGTTGCTGGTGACAAATCAGACACCTGGAAACTAGTATCGGAGCCACTGTAAACTAATTCTAGAGTGTCCTCTTCTTTACCCCACTGTAGTCTGTAACCCGAGATGTCTGCTCCATTGCTTTCAGGACTCTGTTGGGAGAAAGAAAGAAAGAAAAATTCAAAATAACCGTGAACACTAATGAGTTAAACTGAATGAAACCCTGATAACAGATGAGCTGGCACAAAATGACTATTATGTTACAAGCAGCCAATCACCATTTGTTGTGCCTGACACTATATAAACTGAAAGCGCAATAACTAAACAATGGCAGGCGCAAGCAATTAGACACCGGGGCAGTGCAAGTGACAAGCACCGTAATGTGCTCCTCGGAAAAAAGCATTTACATTCCACTTTCTGTATCAGCGAAAAGACGTAGCAGTCTACTTTGGGATTTGTTGGACAGTATTTCATAAATTAACATTAATTATAATAAAAATTATACTTTTTCGTGGGAAGAAATCGGTCAGCATGAAATCTAGCAGTTTATTAAAGGGAAATGTCAAATTGCATGCATGTTATTCAATGAAAAGAACCATGGTTCTTGAAATGCCACGGACAGGAACATGGGAGTCAGGCTTCTCTATCGAATAACCTTTCATAATTACAGCCACTGCGACCTACAGTATGCGGCAAATGCTGCACTAAAAAAGGACTATATCCACACAAAAAAACAGCTCTCACTCTCAAATCAAAAGCATTTCTAAAAACAGCAGGTATGTGTAAGCGCGTATATCCACACAACAAGGAAATGCATCCTTATTAAGGGCAAAACCGTACAACCTGCACCTTCATATGAAGAGAGCACGGATTCCATATCTTGAACTGATGAAGGCTACTAAGCCAGAAACAGCCATGTGCAGGTTAGAATACATAGCTGTCATTTTATATTGATCCATGATGCAATGTTTCAGCCCACTAAATCAAATCTTTATCAAGGGAGCTGATCAGAACATGGGTGAATACATTTTTTTTTTTGCGTCTATTACTTATAAATATGATATATTTTTTCTAGCGTAGTGCATTGGGCAGAACTGTAGTTTAGCGGTTAGCACTGGTGCAGCGCTGGGTTCCTGAGTTTGAATCCAACCAAGGACAACATTTGCATGGAGTTTTATTCTCCGAGGGTTTCCTCCCGTACTCCAAAGACATACTGATAGGGAAATTAGATTGTGAGCCCCATTGGAGACAGCTATAGTAGCGCTATATAAGTGAGTTTACTGCAGTGAATGGCATATCATTACTTTGAATATTTTCTGTAAAGCTTAGATAGCGGTTGGCTGAGTGTGCAGGTATTCTCTAGCCATTGCCAGACACCTCTGGCCTATCTCCAATGAAAACAAAATATCGGGTTTATTGAAATCCAACATTTCCGATCCGATCCTTTTACCAACATCTATCGATGCGAAAGAGTCAGGATAAAGATACAGAAATACAGTTTTAAATATCCTTCCCTGAACTGTCATGATCCGTGCTGGAACACAAGGATATAATAGGTCAAAAGCACAAATATAATTCACTCTGGCCTTTGATGTCCTAATTGGATCCTGACAGTGAGAAGTCACCATTTAGCGCTGTGTACATTCCCAGTCTTCTCGATGAGATGACTCAACTCTGTTTAACACTTAGCTGTATACTTCTAAATCTGGAGATGCTGGTGGCTTATAAGTTACAACAAAACATACCGTATGCGTGCTAGAACGCTGACTTTATAGATTTGGTATATTTGGAGCTACTACTCAGATCTGACCCAAGGACAAATATAAGCAAATGTAACATTTCCTTAAGCCAAAGCTTATGTTTATGCTTCTTTTTCGACATTGGCTTCAATAAAACGTTTTTTTTTTCTGAGAACAGAATTGTATGACATGTCAACTACACCCAATGGGGTCTGTGATCAGATATTCCCACCGGTGTTAAGAACAATGGGGTCTCTCTTGAGCAGTAGAAAATATAGGAGACCCCAAAGTTTAAAAGATGACTTCGACCAAAGACTTTTACGATACGGACTATAAAACCCCTTAGGGCTCATGCACACAAACGTTTTTTGTGTTACGTATACGGAACCATTAATTTCAATGGGTCCGCAAAAAAAAAGGAAGTGCATTCCGTTTCCATATGTCCGTATTTCCGTTCCGCAAAAAGATAGAATATGTCCTATTATTGTCCGCATTAGAGACAAGGATAGGACTGTTCTATTAGCTGTTCCGTTCCGCAAAATACGGAATGCACATGGACGTTTTACGTCTTTTTGCATATCCGTTTTTACGAACCGCAAAATACATATGGTCGTGTGCATGAGCCCTTAGGGTGTATTTACAGTACATGGCCTGAAAGTGTACAATATGGTCCAAAACTATGGGGCATGACCATGTGAGTTTTACAATGACTTGCCATCGTTTTAGAATGGGGGTTTTAGTGCGCATCTCCTTACAGGCAAAACAGGGAACTGAGCAGTAAAAAAAACTCTGATTTACAACTGCACTGAAACAACTCCTGGTAAAATTCTTTCAACACGCTACCGGCCTATGTGGATACAATCATCAATCTGGTAATGTTCTGGGTCAGTTATTCTACTTATTTCACCCAGGTTATTAGGCCACGTCCACCTGCGTTTCAGCATTACATTACTCTGTCCCGCTAGAAGCCTGCCAGATTCCCATTGACTATAATGGGATCCGTTGGGTGTCCAGCAACAATGTTGGCTTTCTACCAATAAAAAACCGTTGCATGCAGCAGTGTCTGGCTATGGTAATTTGGGTAGCTTGCTTCTCTGCCGGAACAGACTACCAGAATACTGTTATGTCAACCTAGTCTTACATACAGTTGTGTTCAAAATTATTCAACCCCCACTGAAATTGATTGTTTTGGCCAGTTTGACATTGATTTTGATCATTTCAGTCATCTTCTTTACAATTAAATCAAAGAGGCACTTGTAAGTCAGACAAATATAACATAACATTTATAATGAAATAACCACAAATGTCTTTTCTGTGCTCACATCATTATCAGTTTTATTTAACCCCCAAGTGACATTCAATCTTAGTACTTAGTACAACATCCTTTTCCAGTTATATCAGCTTTTAAACATGAAGCACAGCTTGACACAAGTGTCTTGCAGCGATCTACGGGTATCTTCGCCCATTCTTCATGGGCAAAAGCCTCCAGTTTAGTCACATTCTTAGGCTTGCACGCTGCAACTGCATTCTTTAAGTCCCACCAGAGGTTCTCAATTGGATTTAAGTCTGGTGACTGCAATGGCCACTTCAAAATGTTCCAGCCTTTAATCTGCAACCATGCTCTAGTGGACTTGGAGGTATGCTTGGGATCATTGTCCTGTTGAAAGGTCCAACGTCTCCCAAGCCTCAGGTTTGTGACGGACTGCATCACATTTTCATCCAATATCTCCTGGTACTGAAGAGAATTCATGGTACCTTGCACACACTGAAGCTTCCCTGTACCTGTAGAAGCAAAACAGCCCCAAAGCATGATTGACCCCCCGCCATGCTTCACAGTAGGCAAGGTGTTCTTTTCTTCATAGGCTTTGTTCTTCCTCCTCCAAACATAGCGTTGATCCATGGACCCAAACAGTTCTAATTTTGTTTCATCAGTCCACAGAACACTATCCCAAAACTTTTGTGGTTTGTCCACATGACTTTTAGCATACTGCAGTCGACTCTTCTTATTCTTTGGAGACAGCAAGGGGGTGCGCCTGGGAGTTTTGGCATGGAGGCCTTCATTACACAGTGTGCGCCTTATTGTCTGAGCTGAAACTTCAGTACCCGCATCTGACAAATCTTTTTTCAGTTCCTCAGCAGTCACACGGGGACCTTTCTCCACTTTGCGCTTCAGGTAGCGCACAGCAGTCGAAGTCAGCATCTTCTTTCTGCCACGACCAGGTAGCGTTTCAACAGTGCCCTTTGCCTTGAATTTGCGAATGATGCTTCCTATGGTGTCTCTTGGTATGTTTAACATCTCTGCAATCTTCTTATAGCCATTGCCCTTCCTGTGAAGAGAAATCACCTCTTCTCTTGTCTTCCTGGACCATTCTCTTGACTTCACCATGTCTGTAAACACACCAGTAAATGTCTAGAAGGAGCCGAGTATCACAGTCATTTTACATCTGCC
Organism: Bufotes viridis; assembly: GCA_033119425.1. NCBI lineage: Eukaryota > Metazoa > Chordata > Amphibia > Anura > Bufonidae > Bufotes > Bufotes viridis. The sequence continues at coordinate 142,764,184 of CM065592.1, read as the reverse complement.
TAATTGGTGCTTATTATGCTTGATTGCTGCTCCTTGACATCCAAAGGTGTTTTCAATACCTGATCGAAAACACTTGAATGAACCTCTGTTCTTAAGAGTGGTCGTCTTTAAGGGGTTGAATAATTGTGTCAATGAAGAAATCACAAAAAAAACATTTAATACTGTATTACAAAAACCATTGATGTCATTTTAGTTGCATTTAGTTCTTTAAAAAGTCCTTGTAAGATTTCATTCTGAACACAATTACAAATGTACACTAAATTCCCTAAAACCCTTTACAGCATTGGGGGTTGAATAATTTTGAACACAATTGTAATACAACTAGAAGATTAATTACCAATATCCAAACAAGTAATATATGAGTAATGAAGATATTGTTCAAACCATCAATGTAGAGGCACTACATGGATGTGTGACTTCAGATAACTTCTGACAGTATTTCAACTGCTCTTTCCATAGAGTAGAAGAACAATTATGTGAGAAGACTAATGAGGTGAACAGAACATGTGGGAAGATAGTTCTCAGAAGAGATTATCATTTACATGACTGCCACTGCAAAGGCTGGAATATAATTACCTGCCATTATTTTCTGAAACACAGTTTTTCAGAAGAAAGCAGGATTCAGCCAATCCACGCATTTGTACAAATTTTATAGCATTTGGATTTACAGAACAATCACATACACACTTTTTAATAATATACAAACACATAAATACCCAAAAGTATATTTTGACATGCAGTAAAAGTATTTTAAAAGGGTTATACCACTATTAGCCACTTTTAACCTTAAAGAGCAAGCCAAATTTTGCAAATCTGACATGTCACTTTATGTCGTAATAACTTTGGAACGCTTTTACTAATTTATTTCATTCTGAGATGGTTTTCTCATGAAACATTGTACTTTATGTTAGTGCTAAATTTGAGCTGACACGTTTTACCTTTATTTATTTAAAAAATGCCAAAATTTGCAAAAAAATCGGAAAACTACACAAATTTTTGAAATTTGAATTTCTCTGCTTTTAAGACAGATAACGATACCTCATAAAATCATTACTACTTAACATTTCCCATAGGTCTGCTTTATGTTGGCATCAGATTGTAAATGTCATTTTATTTATTCCGCACGTTAGAAAGAGATATTGAAAAGCAATTTTACAAATTTTCAATAAAATTTCTCAAACCAACTTTTTTACGGGCCAGTTTAGTTCTGAAGTCACTTTGAGGGGTTTATCTAATAGAAACTACATATAAATGATCCCATTTCAGAAATTACACCCCTCTAACTATTCAAAACTGATTTTAGAAACGTTGTTAACCCTTTAGGTGTTCCATAAGAATTAAGGCAAAATGGAGGTGAAATTCAAATATTTTCCATTTTAATCCATTTTTCCTGTAAAAGAACACGGGTTAACAGCAACACAAACCTCAATATTTATTACCCTGATTCTGCAGTTCACAGAAACAGCCCAAATGTGGTCCTAAAATACTAGATGGGCAAAAAGCAGGGCTCAGAAGGGAAAGAGCGCTATATGGTTTTTGGAGGGCAGATTTTTTTCAAGGGGTGTAGTGAGCACTTTGACGCAACAGGCGTTTCATAAAATTTGGCTGTAAAAATGAAAAATATATTTTTTCATATAAAATGTCCCTGTAGACCTCCATTTTTCAGTTTCACAAGGGGTAACTGGAGAAAATCACTCCTTAGTTTGTTACCCATTTTCTTCTGAATACTGCAACACCCCATATGTGGCAGTAAACTATTGTATGGGCACACCACAGAACTCAGAATGGAGCAAATGCACCCCACAACTCAGAATGGAGAAAAGGTACCCCACAATTTCTTACCCATTATTTCTGTGAATATGGCAACACCCCATATTGCTCTTTAGCTGTATGGGCACACCGTATGGCTCAGAAGGGTATGAGCGCTATATGGAAACCCCCAATAAGTGACTCCTTTAAAAACCACACTCCCCATGGAATTTTTCAGGGAGCATTTTGACCCCGAAGGTGTTTTGCAAAATTATAAATTGTCCAATTTTTCCATAGATATGCCATTTCAGTGCCCATTATCTTGTGCCCATTGTATGCCAGTATGAAAGTCAGCCTGGAAGCAGCAGAGATAACTAAGCTTATAGGAGTAACGGCAACGTCCCCGTTGCTCCCAAGAGGCTTATTTGCATATATTAAAATTTCAGTTTACTCAGAAATAAAGAAAAAAATACAGCACCCCTTAAAGAGTCCAAAAAGGGGAGAATGGGTGCACGCCCCAGGAGCTATGTCCACAAAAACCCTTCATGTAAATCAGAAAACCAGAAAGGAGAGGCATCACCCGTATCTACAATGGTGAAAAAGTTGCGGTCTTAAAATCCATTAGTGGCAATCCAAGCAGGATGAAACGTTGCATGTACTTGGAATGCTACTAATGGATTAAAAGACAATGACTTTTTCACCATTGCAAATACGGGGGCTGCCTCTCCTCTCAGAAATAAAGCCACAGATGGTGACGGGACTCAGACTGCTAGCTTCTTCTGACCTGCGCACAACAGCCTGTTTCACTACAATCTTCAAGGTGATCAGAAGCCCTTTATAGATATTTTTATAAACACTTATTATAGCTCAGTTCTTAGGCCTCTTTCACGCGAGCGTGACGGATTAGGTTCGGATGCGTTCAGGGTGCGTTCAGGAAAACTCGCACCATTTTGCAAGCAAGTTCAGTGAGTTTTGTCTGCAATTGCGTTCAGTTGTTCAGTTTTTTTTCGCACGAGTGCAATGCATTTTGATGCGTATTTCACTCGTGTGATAAAAAACTGAAGGTTTACAAACAACATCTCCAAGCAACTGTCAGTGGAAAACGCATTACATCCTCACTTGCTTCCAGATGCAATGTGTTTTTCACTGAAGCCCCTTTCACTTCTATGGGGCCTGCATTGCGTGAAAAACGCACAATATAGAACATGCTGTGTTTTTCACGCAACACAGAACTGATGCGTGAAAAAAAAACACTCATGCAAACAGACTCGTTTAAATGAATGCGTCAGGATTGAGTGCGGTTGCTATGCGTTCACGTCACGCTTTGCACCCGCGTGGAAAACTCGCTCGTGTGAAAGGGGCCTTATGACCTTGTTTATGACCTTTTAGTAATTTAGAAATAAGGGTTATTAGATGACAGCACAAAGTGAAAGTACCGTTCCCACAGCTAGAAAAACAGTTAACCTTTTGTGACAGAACGGCTCAATATTTTTTTTCAATAAAGACCAATTGAAATAATGATTTTTAGCTCAAAATGAGTAAAGAGCAATCATTAAAAAAATTGTCCCCGAAGGTGTACATAGCTTTTAGGTGCCAAGTTAACATTTGTTAAAGTAAAATTCTTTTGTACAGGTCAAGGAGCTGTGCTCAACAGGTTAGGATGATGACTGAGATTTACACAGCAGAAATAAAATATTAACTTTGCACATTTGATTAAATGAAAGATTTCTTAGAATGTGCATGAGCCAGTGAGTTGCATTGCAAGACAGAAAGTAAACTTAGGTCGTCCACCTGACGTCACAAGTTCTCCATTCTCACCACCAGTGCACACACTCATCTTACCTCCCAGCTTATAAGTACACATGTGTCAGACAGGAATGTCAGGACTGGAGGTCTGCACTGTGCGGGTGGTCCTGCTGCAGTTGTGATCTCTGTGGCGTCTGAGTAAGGACCGTACTGAAATACAAATAAGTCTATGTTGGTAATTCCCTGATTTAATGTGTCTGGTCGAGATTCCACAAAGTGAGATTTTATAGCATTCCTCAATGGAAAATACAAATTTAAATTCAAAGCAGAAGATTTGACTATTACTGAAGCTCAGCTTATTCTCTTACTATATATTTTATACATTTTTAGACCATTTAACATTTAATACTATGCTGTTATTTTAATGTATTAAAATCTGTATTTGCTGAACTAAAGGCTACATGTCAAAAATTGTATATACAGTGCAATCATGTGTATGAATATATCAGTTTAAAGGGTTATGCCATAAATAATGTAAAACATGACAATAAGGCATTATACAGGACAAGAAAACCTCCTTCTAACAAAGCTAGATCCTGCCCTGTACCTCACATGGATCCAGACATATCCCTATTCATTGCTTCAATTGCTCGACTAGGTTTATTTGAAGCTGACAGCTCAGGGGGGTGTCACTTCTCATGGGGCATGTCCTTTCTGCTGCATCTCTCACTATCACAGAACAGCGGTGTGTCCTCTCCACTATAGCTCTAACTCTATAATTGCCACAGCTTCTAACAGTAGATCAGGCTGGTGTCACTTAAGGGATGGAACTGAGCATGTGGACGAAGAAATAAATAAAAGGACAAACAGCAGGTAGCACTATACGGATACATTATACTGAATAACTCTGTGCCTTTACTAAATTTGTAATTACATGCTATTACAAAAGTATTCTGATCCAGGTGCTGGTTTAGAATAATCAATTAAGAATCTAGTAAGCATATTAGTAATGTATATATATACCGTATATACTCGAGTATAAGCCGAGTTTTTCGGCACAAAATTTGTGCTAAAAAACCCAGACTCGGCTTATACTCGAGTCATACATCGCGATTACACAGACAACATAGCAGGATGGAAGCGGAAATCTTATGGATGAAATCCAGCCCCAGAAACTCTTACAACGCCGCGATTCCTTGTGTGAAACTCACAGTGAATGTACGCTACCGCAGTGAGCGGGCCGGCCGGCGCGTGACTGACGTCACTTAGTCACTCTCCTGCTTCATGAATGAAGCGTGACTAAGTGACGTCAGTCACGCGCTGGCCGGCTTACTCACTGCAGTAGCAAAAAACACTTAAGGTATTGTTAAAAATAAGGGTAAAAGTATTGTTAAATACACAAATACAGTTTAGGACACATGAGGGGACACATAGAGCCATGAGGGAAACCAGCATAAGATGTTATATGTGTGTCTTATGCTGGCCTCCCTCATGGCCCTATGTGTCATAGCACACATCCCCCATAACAATGTCATCCACAGATCCCCCCATAACAGTGTAAGCCACAGATCCCCCCCATAACATTATTGTAATTGTTTTAGGTATATACCGGTACCGGTATTTTTATTTTTGAAATGTACCAGTGGCTGCTGCATTTTCCACCTAGGCTTATACTCGAGTCACTAAGTTTCCCAGTTATTTTAGGGTAAAATTAGGGGGGTCGGCTTATACTCGGGTCGGCTTATACTCGAGTATATACGGTATATATATATATATATATATATATATATATATATTTATAAATAAAAGTATATTACTATAGTATATAAAAATGCTACAGCAATATTTCTATAAAATCTTTTGCCCATTTATTTCCTTGCATACTGGATCCAATGTCTGTATCACTTCAGCAAATGGCATTTATCGTGTAGACAAGGCACTTACTAATGTATTGTGATTGTCCATATTGCCTCCTTTGCTGGCTTGATATAGTTTTCCATCACTTTATACACTGCTCTGTTTCCACAGTTATGACCACCCTGTCATCCATCAGCGGTGGCTGTGCTTTTTCCTATAGTAAAGCACGACCACCATTTGCTAAAGTGGGACAAACCTTTTAAAGTGATTTTACATCCTTTAATAAAGAGTACTTTTCAACTAATTTGATCACGCAGGTGATGCCTCTGGTCAGATTTAAACCTAGGCCCCTGTTCTAGAAGCCAAAAGTTCCTCTAGTAATCAAAGTCCCAACAAGTATGTGTCTGTTGTTGTGATTACTATCTAGTCACCACGCGATGCCTTGTTAAAAAGGTAGAGCGGCACTCATTGGCTGTCTCTTCTTTTACCCAAATTCTCGAAAAACTGACCATTCTGTTAATATATCAATTATAAGTGAGTGAGATAGCAGCCAAAAGGAAATAATTGCTCCAACAAGTATTCCCAGTCTCTGGTACTCTACTACATATTAGCCATTGTGGCCTGAGCTAGTTCTCACAATTTGAGAGGTCTCCAAGATTAGAAGCACATATATATATATATTAAAAAGAACACACATTATCAGTCAAGTCGAAAGAGGAAAGCAGTAAACACATGAATTTTCATTAAGCGGCGAATACAATCACTTACTCCTCCATCATTCTGCGCTCGTACTCTGAATTGATAAGTACTTCCAGGAAGGAGATCGCTGACTGTACACTCTAAATCACAACCATGATAGACCTCAGTGGTATGTCCGTCAGGAACACCGAGCTCTAGGCTGTACTCTGATACCTGGCACCCCAGGGAATCTAAGGAGAAAGTCATGGGGGTTAATGTAAGTGTAATAATCCTAATCAGGCTAGTCAATACAAAATGCTTTCCACGTAAAGAGATGCGCCAAATGCAGTGCAGCAATAAGCACATTTAAAAGTATTTAAAGTAAAATAATTAAACAGGTTCAGGGCGGTTTCTTGCACGTAGTATTTTTTGAGTGCAGGTTCATGCATTCTCTTGAGCCAATGCTGCCAGAAGTGGATTTGAATTATGGGAAAATAGAAAGGAATGACTTATGCTTCTCTTTCTTGCTAGATCCACTTTTGATTTTGGCTAAGAAAAAAAACGGAACCCAAAACTGCAGTGACATTTAAATAAAACAAATCACCTTTAGGCCGGGTTCACATCACCGTTTTGTTTACCGTTCTGCTGATCCATCAGAAGAACAGAAAAAGAAAACTGAAAACGGATCCTGTATTTTGAGCATCTGTTGTCCTCTTTTTGCATCCGCTTCTGTCAGAGATCGGTTACTTTAGACGGGAGAAAAAGTCCTGCATGCAGGACATTTTTTCCTCCCGTCTAAAATAATGGATCTCCGACAGAATTGACAAAAACGGATGCAAAATGAGCACAACGTATGCTCAAAATAAAGGATCCATTTTCTTTTTCTGATGGATCAGCAGAATGGAATACCAAACGGTAATGTGAACCCAGCCTTAGACAACCATAATTTTTGGTATATAACACTGTACATGAGTAAGTGAAGAAAAAAGCACGGGGTGACAGCACCATTGTAGGTCAATAACCAAAGTCCATTTAGTGGCAGTGCCCTCGATGTTAGGACCTGACCATTAGTCCCCGATACAATACCAAAGGAAAAAGATCGCGGCACTCCTTCGTCTGTAGAAGATGATCTTTATTCCACCTTAAAGTGCGACGTTTCAACTTTAATCAAGTCTTTATCAAGCATCCTGCTTGATAAAGACTTGATTAAAGTCGAAACGTCGCACTTTAAGGTGGAATAAAGATCATCTTCTACAGACGAAGGAGTGCCGCGATCTTTTTCCTTTGGTACTGTATATGAGTAACTGATGGCTGTTTGGTTGTCTTTTTCTGCCTATGGGGGCTGACTACAGACTCCATTAGTCACCATATTAGGGACATTCTAAAAGCATAGATGCTGCTGGATTCATAAAACGAATAATGGTGAGTGTCAACTGAAGTAAAAAACTGACCACTTTATTTCCTTGATTATTACGTCTCTCTGTCTTTCTGTAATTTTGCTAATCATATTAAAGAGCACATATGGAAGAAATACTGTGTGCACAAGAAGACATAAGGGACACAAACGAAAAATGTAAGACGTTTCATGTCGCTTCTGGTAGACAAAGAGGTTAACTAAAATAGTGCCAGAAGGTACAGCTGAAAACCTCAACTCAAAATATAGAGAGGAGATCGATGAATTTCTTTTATGCATTCTCCTTACGTCAATATAAATAACCGCAGTTTAGAACCCATTCTACTTCTTTAACAGATACCTACCCCATTGCAGGTGAACTTCTTTGTGCTTTGGTTTGCCTACCACTCTGGGTGCCTGACAAGGACCTGGTGCTACACATAATGTGTGAATAGGATGACTTTCAGAACACTAGGTAAGCAAAAAAAAAAAAAAAAAGTTTAATTAACTTAATGTAAACCTAGAAAACAGAGAATACAAGGTACCGTTTGTTAGCTTAGTGATCATTTGTAAGCATTTGGGGGGTTATTTACTAACAGAAATTCGCCTATTTTGGCGTATCTCTGGTGCAGATTCTGGTGAAAAGGTTATTTGCACCACAATCTGCAACTTTTCTTTGCTCACGCCAGGTCTAAAAAACGGGGCACAGTGTGTGCAGGGAAGGAGACGGGCTATGTTCTACACAAGGAAGCTGCCATAGATTTAGACCAGCGGTGGATGCACCTAAGTTATGTAAAGGCCTGGACCTCTTCATAACTTTGGTGGATCCACCACCAGCGCATGGGGTTATTAATAAATGACCCCCTTTGTCTGTATCATGGCTACAACACTTTACACTTCAATACACACAGCAATGTACTTAAATAACTCATGTATGCGAAGGCTACACTACAAAATCACTGCCTGCATGAAACAGTTCTTTCAGAAAACAGTTCTAATATGGAGCCAGACACAGGGAGAAGACTCAGAGCATATAGGGAGAAACCTGTCAATTAGCTGAGCAGGGCAGGGAGAAGCCGCACAGAAGACTCTGTTGAGCTGAGTTATAATTTCCGCCAGTAAGTATGCTGTCACTAGAATTCCCCCTCCCAATAACTCGCGCTCACTTTGAAAATTGTGCAAAAGTCACAAACCACTGCACAAATCTGGCACTTGCCAAAATTTTTGACTTTTCTATGCCGCAAAAGTGGCAAAAATCCAATGATAAATTTTCCACTATGTTTTTTTTTTCTGAAATGCTGCATTATTTCAGAGTAAACCATAGCACTCTGTAAAGAGGGAGCCTGCTGGGATTTGATGCTGCCGATATTTCAGACAGCATAAAACGGATGGCAGGTTCCCTGTAATCCTTGGTGGCTAAATCTGTATGTCTATTCCATCTGCTTTGCATATCTTTTTGTCAATGTCCAATGGGATACGACCTTAAAATAGCCAAAACCTAATAAAGCAATTTTTGTACCAAACTTTTGAGACAAATTGTACATTGCAATAAATCTCCATACCACTTTTTGGACTTGAAATGCTATCACTGTATGTTCACACTTAAATGTCATACTAAACTAGAAGCTCGACATACCTGACTGTGTCCTCCTGTGCTGATGGAGCACACGCGGAGTTTGTATAAAGTGCCTGGTTTCAAGTCATTACAGGTGTATTCTGTTGCGGACCCACTGTATGCCACTTTCCATTGTGTTGCTGCAAAAAGCACGGCCATTATTATAATGTCATTTCAAATATTCTACTTTTTAATAGGACTTGATTGACAGTAAAATAAACAGAACACGGAATATAATCAAAAGCGATGCCATCAGGCTACACTGTAATTTTTATTTATGCTAATAGCTAACTGGTCACTTTTAAAATACTACTGATCTGTCTCCATTCATGGTTAACACTTCATATTCTAATTGTTATATGACACTGTGTTAAGGTGAAGTTCCATGCTGTGGAGTTTGATCCCGCTAGCCCTCCCCAGCCATCAGCAGCAAACCTGGCCGCCAGAATCCTCTGTCCACCGCTCCGTTGTAGGCCACGCTCGCACTCTCGCTGGCTCTTAAAAGACCAGTGGGCGCCCAGCCTAATCTTCACCAGCCAATGGCTGGCAAATCGGAATGACCTACCTCACCTTCCCCTATCAAAGGGTGCCCGGGAAATAGGTTGTCTAGCTTGTTAGTTCCTGCAAAGGTGCACTGTATCCATCTGTCTGCCTGTGTACTGACTTCTGCCTAATTACCGTATGCTGACCCTCTACCGCCTGACCTAACCCATGCCTGATCACCGTACTGACCCTGTGGTGCCTACCCTGACCTTCTATCTGTTTCACTGACTCGCACAAACTCTGCTTGCTCTGACCTTGGCCTGTTAATGACTATGAGATTGACTGTTCCCTCAGTGCTAGTGTTTAGAAGTGATAATAGAAAAATTAGTAATTTACGACTCTAAAAGGCGCCACCTGGGACAAATATTAGAGACAAACGTTTAATGGTAAAAAGTGTATAAAAAACTTCCAATAGAATACGAATAAATCTATGATAAAGATGGAAAAATGGAAAATAAAGATCTAAAATCAAGTGTACTCACTTCACCCAGAAGGAGTGATGAGGGATAAGCTCAAGACACCCTCATCAACTGCCTCCTGCGCCTGGTTCGCTTGATAGGTTGTTCTGGAAAGACAGAAATCCACACTCTGGAAATCTTGAAATTCCAATTTTCTTTATTCAACTACCCTGTGTTGAATAAAGAAAATTGGAATTTCAAGATTTCCAGAGTGTGGATTGCTGTCTTTCCAGAACAACCTATCAAGCGAACCAGGTGCAGGAGGCAGTTGATGAGGGTGTCCTGAGCTTATCCCTCATCACTCCTCCTAGGTGAAGTGAGTACACTTGATTTTAGATCTTTTTTTTCCATTTTTTCATCTTCATCATAGATTTATTTGTATTCTATTGGAAGTTTTTTTATACACTTTTTACCGTTGAACGTATCTCTCTAATATTTGTCCCAGGTGGCGCCTTTTAGAGTGGTAAATTACTTTTTTTTTTTTTTATATTTAATTATTTTTTATTTATATTATTATTATAATTTTTTTTTTTTTATATTATCACTTCTAAACACTGTCCCATCCGTCCAGGTCCCCTGGTCGGACACTTACCACCGGCAGCCTCTGTTGATACCAACTGCTCGGTATTTGTATTCCCTTGCTTTCTTCCTCCTCTTCAACCTTTGGCGCCGTGCTTTATTGGTCCCGAGTTACCCTCCACGGTGGCATAGTGACTAACCCTCTCTTTTTTTCCCACGTCTCTGACCCTCAGTGCTACACACCAGTGTCTCTGATCCCAATGGGTCAACTGGCAACCACATAGCGACTACTCCCAAGAGGTAGCAGCCTGGAGGCATCCCTGCAGTAAAGTCCAGGTCCCTGTATAGGGGTTAAAGGGTGAAAACCAAGGGACTGCAAGGATAATGCCCTTAGGATTAGCCCAAAGTCAAGCGAGTTGGTTGACACAGTGGTTAATACTGTTAGTAACAACACTTACTAAGACTTCTTAAATGCATACAACATTAGTGTAAATGTATTTGAATAAGATGTAAAGCCTAAGATGCCACCCGTCATGTTAATGAAGAAGATGATATGTGACAGCATCAGCTTACTAGGCATTTAATATAGGGGTTGATGATGTGCATCGTGCGGATCTATTCGGTTTACATTTAATTTTATCTTCCTTGAAGTCAAATCTCAAGAGAGAACAGACTTTGAGTCCTGATGACCTGTTTCTTGGAATTCATTAGCGGTGCACAAGCAATCTTAACGGTGTAATTGGTAAGAAGTGACTTCTGCTGTCTTCCACACTGACTCTACCATGGCTTATTTGTTTGTGCAATGCTCCCTAACATTAGCGCGTCCTTTCTAGAAATTTCGAATTAATGAATGAAAATGTATATACATAGCTTGTTTGTCTGCTGATCAACTAGGGTGATGTTCAAAAAGGCTGATTTTTAAGGACAAGGTATTTTATGATCTGCATATTTCTATGTGTTCCTGTATTTAGTGTTTTGAAAGCAGTGATTTTTTTTAAATTACATCATGTTTCATAGGGCTGGGTAATTACAGAAAAGATGCAAAAAAATAACGAACTTGAGGCAATCTGGAGACATATTTTGTATCACCATTTGCACATAACTACTGCAAAAATGCCATACGTTGAAAAAAAACACAAAAAACAGTTTTACTGTAACCACTTCAATGTTTAGCCAATTTGGCTATACCTGTACTAAAAATTGTCAAGGCATATTTATATAAGGGTTCATGCACAAGGCCGTTAGTGTTTTGTGGTCCGCAAATTGGGGATCTTGGCTGTGAGTATACCGCCTTTTCTTCCACTCGTCTAGAGAAGAGAATTTTTCTTGTCCGTAAAACAGACAAGAATAGGACATGTTCAATTTTTTTGTGGGGCTTCAGAATGGACTTACGGATATGCAAAGCACAGGGGTGTGCTGTTTTCATCTTTTGCGGCCCCACTGAGATGGATGGATTGACATCTGATCCACAGATCGGATGCGGACTGAAACTAAGACAGTGTGAATGCAGCCTTACATTAACAGAGTGAAGAAGGACCAGCTGATAGAAATCGTGTTGGTTGGAAATGTATATTTGGACCAGTAAAACTGTTTTCATTATTGACATGTATAGCAATTACAGGGACTTTAAGTCTGGGTTCACACATTGCAGAGGGGTCCAGAGAGGTGTTTCGCGCAGCTTTCACTCTCCCTGCCACTGTCCCTGCCTCTTTCTTCGCAACTGTCCCTGTCTTTGTCCCTTTCTCAGCCTCAGATCTGCCCCCCATCTCCATCAGCCTCAAATCAACCTCCTATCAGATCCCCCAGCCTATATTAGCCTAAGATCAGACCCCCATCAGACCCTCCCTAGCCTCAGATCGGCCCCATCAGACTCCCCAGCCTCAGATCAGACCCTCATCAGACCCCCAGCCTCAGATCAGACCCCAAAGCCTCAGATCAGACCCCAGCCTCATATCAGGAACGTCTAGCGATCCTGTGACTTACACAATTCCATGACTTTTTCTTCTTTCTGTTGCAATTTCAATGATGAGGAGTGGATATATACATATACAATAAGAATATATATAAATAAATAAATAAAAATCTAAATTAAAAAAGTGTTTGTGTAATTATATATATATACATATACACACACATATAAATTACTGTCACATGTCATACCTTCAGAAGTCCCTTCAGAGATCTCCAACAGGTATTTCAGTATTTCTGACCCACCGTTGTCGTCAGGAGCATCTGTAAGAAACATCACCATGTGAAGAGCCAGCATGAAACATTGTATTCATCGCTCGCCTTTATATTACTCTACTTTGGTATTGCACCAATCATTTTTGGCAAACCGATGCCTCTCTACCACTTTCATCCCTGACACTTTTTCAAGGGGACATGGATGACTACAGAGGTTGGTTGAGCACTTCCTCTGCAGAGAATCGTAGTACATGGTCACATGGTTTTGTAGGTAAAACTACATAAATAGCAGCAATTTCATGCCGCCACCTAACAAGCTATTTGAAAAACTAGCCGACTGTGTGTATGGGGGGTATTTGTCCATGTGTGGCAGCCGCCCTGGGTGTTACTGGAGTAATATAAGACCCAAATCTATATCTAAAAAACATCTAAAACATGCTAAATTTATAGACTGAAATCTCAAATTCTACAAGCACCTGACACGGTTTTACGTAATCATGTCATTATGAAAAAGAGATTGCTCCTCCATTTTTCAGTAATAAGAATGACAAGTGGCAATGAAGACAGTGAAAGGAAGGAAACAATACACTGGAGACCAAAATAGTCCTAAAGTGGTCAAGGTTGAGAGGGGCCCTATTTCAGATTTTGCATTTGATCCCATGGTTTCTTGATGCATCCCTGCTGGCTGCATTGGTTTTAGGACCGAATAAAAATGCTGTGGACGCTGCAGGGCAGGACTCCAGCCCCGTGCACCGCAGCGCTTTCCTATGCATCCACAATAAATGTTATCATCATAACGCCTTGCTACAAACAATGTCCTGATCGTCTCCACACACAGCTCTTTATTAGCATCCCAAACTGCCAGGAACAGCACTGTCGAGAGCCGACTGCCGGTCTCTTATCTGTGAGCTCGATAAGGTTGGTGTCTGTCTGAATATGAATGAGAGTGGACATGTTTTCCAGTCACAGACATTTATTAAAATGCTGCATCCGTCTTTATCTCTGCACGCTCTTATATTTGGTGTATTGGAGTGTTTTACAATTGCTTCGTATTAAGGCAATAATTCTCATGTGTGCTGCTACTTATAAGTATGCATTGAATACTAGCACTCTAACATTATGAGGATGCATATCCAATGATGGAGGCATGGCGTGTATAGTGTACGTACCCCACTGAACGGTGAAGCCATGTGCAGTGACAGCACCTTTAACTGCAGGTCGAGATGGAGGACCCGGCCGGTCCGGACTTGTGGTGCACACCAAAATTTCACTCGGATTGCTACTTCCTTCAACATTTGAGGCAGTAAGCTGTAATATAGGTAGCAATAGGAGAGGATTAGACATGAAGTCATTTACTGTACATAAATGTTAGCTATGGGGGCTTTAAACAGTCAGGAGAAGCCCGGTGAATAAAACCGCCTATATTACAGCCATGAATGTCTTCTTGCGATCTGTGATATACTTTTAAATAGGCCCCATATGATCTGTATGTGCTTGAATTTACAGTTCATTTTAATATAAGAAACAAATGCAAGTTATAGCAATAAGCCCGACACAAATTACAGCGAGACACCTTCTCCGGAAAGTTTCCTCCTTGCTTAACCGATAACCACATATAACAATGCCTTTAAAGTAAACTACTATCCCCAATACACTGTATCTGACGCCATATTTTCTGTGTTACATTCTCATAGCATGCAGTAGGTGTTACACACATAAATCAAATATAAATGACATACAAGCCTATTTCACAATTGTGCTATTGATTTCTATTTGTTTGAACAGAACGAAAATAGCAAAGTGCCGTATTCGCCACATAACTGAGCCAAACAAATCCCGTTGAGTATAATGGGGTCTGTTTGGTTTCTGTTCTGGAGTCCACTATTAGTCCCGTTTGTAGCCTCTGACGCAGATGTGCACAAGCCCTAAAAGGGCATGCTTTGGGAAAAGTAAAACATATGGGGTCATTTATCAAACTGGTGTAAAGTAGAACTGTCAAAAATGAAAGGTGGAATCTGATTGGCTGCTATGGGCAACTAAGCCAGTTCTACTTTACGCCAGTTTGATAAATGACCCCAATATTTTCTGTAACTACAATATGCAAAGAGGTATCTCCAGGGGAAAGAGAACCATCTTGCTTAGAGGCAATGCTCAATGGGAAAATAATATGCAAAGAGGTATCACCCAGGGACTAGCGACTCACGAGATGGTTCTCTTTCCCTCTTTGAATATAAGTTTCTCATGGAACACTGCCTCTGGTCCAACCTCTGGATCCCACTCCTATTTCCAAAATGGGGCCCCCGTAGAGAATGAGCGCACACCACACATGCGTGGAGCGCTTTTACTGGAGAGACAGTACCTCCCTTAAGATGCATCCAAGACATCTCCATCAGCCAGCCAGAACCCTACTCCATACTGATGAGCGGGAAGCACCTTGAAACAGCTGTCTGCGGATGGATATATGGCTTGGCTATTATCCTTTGTCATATTCCAAGGCTTGTTAAAAAGTTGGATTTTGACGCATAGGGAGCCACTGCCAAAAGGTGATGCTAGCAACAAGCTAGCTACCTCTTTCCGTAGGAGATACCTCTTTGCATATTTTTTCTCAGGGAGCATTGCCACTAAGCCTGCATTTACACAACGGCCGTGTGACGGATGTTTTCAGAACTGCTGCAATCTATAAGGCTATTCATATGGCCGTTTTTAATAATGGACAGTGAATAGTGGCCGTCAAAAAAACAGGACATTTAGACTAAACTGCACCCATCTGATGGTCAGGAGGACTCACTCTGCACTGGAGGCAGGAGGACATGATGCTCCCAACGTGATCTGTTGGCACTAACAGGGGTGTGGGATGCCATTATATAAACTGGGGGCACTGGCGAACATTATTGAGACTGGGAACTGTATGGGGGCATACACTTGAACGTGAGGGAACATTTGCTCTGCACTGGAGGCAACATGACCTGCACTCCAAAAATGATGATGTCACATAAGCACCCTGGGAAAGTCAGGTCCTGCTGCCTCCAGTGAGAAGCGAGTGTTCCCACCCGAGTAAGTGGAAGAGGTGAGTAATTATGGGGGCATTACTTACACTGGGAGACACTAAAGCCTGCATTACACCTGACGATGATCGCTAACGAGTGTTGGTGTGAATGCTCATTAGCGATCATCTTGCAGTATAATACTGCCACCGTTTGCTCGTTCATCGAGCAATCCAAATCTTTTGACATGTTAAAAATTATCGTTTGCAGGCGGCAGGTTGTGGTGTCTAATCACGATCTGCCGCTGGCAAACCACTATACAGTGTGGGGATGACTGATGGCATTAGCGATCGCTCGACTCCATGCTGTGGAGGAGATCACTACATGTAATAGCAGCTGTCTCCTCCGCTAGTGATTGCCGGGAGGGAACGCTGTGTATACAGCCTTAAAGGGGGCATTACCTATTTTGGAACGTACTAAGGAGGGCATTACTTATACTTGGGGCTCTTTAGATACTAGGGGCATTTGGGCGGCCACTGTATGTCCATGGGGCACTATGGGGGCCATTGGATGTCCATGTGGTTCTATAGGGCCAGTATGTATACTGAGGGTACTGCAGGGATTGGGGTGTTAAAAAAAATAAAAAAGACTATGAAATTCATCTATTTTTAGTGGCAATTTTTTATCAGTTGTTCAAAATGGATGCAAAATGGATGAAAAACAGCCCTTAAAACGGATACAGACAATGGATGCACACAAGGATGCAAAATGGTCATGAAAAACTGCCAGTCTATAAGTTTTTTTCCACTGTTGTGTGCATGTACCCTTAAGGTGTTGATAACGTATGCACTAAACATATCTGGTTTGATATTTACTTAGTAAATTTCATTTTCTGCTAAAGCATTTAATGGGAATTAAACCTCATTAAAACTTTTACATAATATAATGATACACAGACATTATACAGGATTTTACAAATTAAGAATAAAATACACTCGTAGATAAAATAAAAAAACACAAAAATACTTAGAAGAAAATATACCAAACAATGCCATCTGCTGGTGCTTCAGTCCTTTTGGACTTACCCTAAATTTGTATTGCGTGCTTCTTTGGAGATTATTCACAGTACATGTTAATTCTTCTCCAGTGTATGTAGGTTGAAATACACTGTCCTAAAACCATAACATGACAAAACACATCACAAGTTTTATTAAAACAAATGAAATATCAAGTTGTACCATATATTATAAAGTTATTATAAGTAAAGACAGTCTAATATGATAGCATAACAAGTATGTACAACCTGCGCAGACAGACACTGCTACATATCCTATTAATGTATATGGACATCATGTTGGAGGCTGCTGGGGACCTTTTTCTATTAGACAGAGCAGAGAAAGAATGGCTTCAGCTATAGATGACATGCCATAACTAAGTGTAGCACTCGAATGGGTGCCATGTAATGTGCGCCCACCCTGCCGGACAGCTTATCGTGAGGAACTGAGAAATTCACAGATAAGATGAGACAATCCCTTTAACTAGAGGAGGCACAGAGGTTCTAGTCACAATCCTCGTCCAATTCCTAGGGGCTTCACTTTATCATTGATCAGAGTCCGTTAATTTGAAAATCCTGTACAAAAATATGGAAAGGCAGAGTGTGCGAATCACATCATGGCAGAACTCACACTTTATACACGGACAACATACATTCCTCAACACTGACTCTGCAACACCAAGGACAAGCTGTAAAGTTATGCAAATTGTGGAAGTAGCAGGTGTCGCTAAGATCTGAAGATGATCACATTTTTAATCACCTAGCTCCAATCTGTGGCATGTGGAAAGGGCAAAAGAGCCAAATTGAAAGCAACGTTTTTTTAGCCACGTGAAACTTTAAAAATCAGATGGAGCCGGGTGAGATGATTGTCCGATGCCTCTTCTTCATCACCACTTGTCGTAAATTGAGAGGGACAGAATCTCGGAACTGAGAGACCTTGATCTATCACTCCAGGAGATCGCTCAACGCCTAGGATCAGATCTCAGTACTGTTCAATGTTGTGAGTCCTAGTGGTTGGGAGAATGACGACAAACTGGAATGACAGCAAGAGGTGCAAAGAGGTGAACCTCTGCACGGACAGATCATCTGATTAGAAGAATTGAGCGTAGTGATCCAATCTGTACTGCAAGTACAAACTTAGGCCTCTTTCACGCGGGCGGCACGTTTGACGCCCGGATAAGAGGCGGGTGCGTTGCGGGAAAATGCGTGATTTTTCTGCGCATGTGCAAACTTTGGTAATGCGTTTTGCAAGCGCGTGTGAAAAATCGGCATGTTTGGTACCCAGACCCGAACTTCATCACTGAAGTCCGGTTTCGAGTTGAGTATTCTGGAGTTTTTATTATTTTCCCTTATAACATGGTTATAAGGGAAAATAATAGCATTCTCAATACAGAATGCTTTGTAAAATGAGGATGAAGGGGTTAAAAATAAAAAACTTAACTCACCTTAGCCACTTGATCGCGTGCTTGCGATCTCTTCTGTCTTCTTCAAGCATTAGCTGCCGTCTAAAGGACCTGTGATGAGGTCACTGAACTCATCACATGGTCCAATCACATGGTCCATCACCATGGCGATGGACCATGTGATTGGACCATGTGATGTGACGTCACCACAGGTCCTTTAGATGGCTGCGAATGCTTGAAGAAAACAGAAGAGATTGGCAACTACGCGATCAAGTAGCTAAGGTGAGTTAAGTTTTTAATTTTTAACCCGTTAATCCACATTTGACAAAGCATTCTTTATAGAGAATGCTATCATTTTCCCTTATAACCAGGTTATAAGGGAAAATAATAAAGATCGGGTCCCATCTCTTAGCAACCTTGCAGGAAAATCGCACTGCATCCGCACTTAATTGCGGATGCTTGCGATTTTCCCGCAGCCCCATTCACTTCTATGGGGCCTGTGTTGCGTGAAAAACGCACAATATAGAGCATGCTGCGATTTTCACGCAACGCAGAAGTGATGCGTAAAAATCACCGCTCATCTGCACAGCCCCATAGAAATGAATGAGTCCGGATTCAGTGCGGGTGCAATGCGTCCTCCTCACGCATTGCACCCGCGCAGAAATCACACCTGTGTGAAAGGGGCCTTAGGGTGGAAAACACTGTCTACACCAACCTTCAAGTCTAGCTAGAATTGCAGAGTACCGGATTAGCCAGAAAAAAAACTATGTGATGTTAAACACTTTTGTGTTAATAAATACATATATTGGCTGACCAGCAAAAATATTGCAAGCTTTCAGAGCACAGAGGCTCCTTGTTCAGGTAAGATTACAAATGAATGACTGGTGATGCTAGATAGGCTGGTCACTATTGCGGACTGCTATTAGCTGCTCCCCCCATCGCCAGATGTTTTGATCCGCACGACGGGGAGATTCAGCGGCGGCTGCTCAGGGATCCCAAGGGGTGTGGGTGCTGGGGACTCAGTTAGTATTGTCTATAGGAAGGGCCCGGTCATTGTGTGTGTGTGTGTGGGGGGGGGGGGGTATTTCTACTGTTGGATAACCCCTTTAAGGGTGTATTAGACAGCCCCTTACAGGTGATTGTCGGGAAGGAAGCTTGCTCGCTAGAGGAGGAGACAGCTGCTATTACATCCAACGAATCTCTAGTGGCTCAGTCTTGGTGGTTGTTTGTATGTCAGGAGAGGTAATTCCAGAAATATTTATTTTAGATCAGTTGTCTTTGTTCAATATGTGTTGGGTATCCACTGTAATCTTCTTAGGATGCTCATATGGGGGCTGTACTTGACTACTAATGGCAACCTGCTGTTGTCCTCCTTTTGCCTGTACTTCAAGAGGCTACCATTAGAACTTTTGTGGCCCTATTTATTTGCTCATCCATAACCAGTAGATGATATCTCTGTTGTTGGCCAATAAAGGTATCACTACCATATAACTTCTGTATTCAACATCACATACACAAACTATAAGAAGGCGTTTGCACGACATAGGTCTACGTGCCAGACTTCCAGCGACAGGTGTTCCACTGACCTCTACTACTGCTCTCAGAAAGTATCTGAACTGGAGGTCTATACTCTTCAGCCACGAGTCTTGTTTTTGTCTCAGATGCAATAACAGCCTGAGATTAGTCTGGAGACCATGTCGGCAACGCTGTGAACAGGACTTTACCAGGGAACATTACACCAGTCCTATGGTGTGAGGTGTCAGGTACGGCAGGTAATTGCATATCAGGTACACAATGCGTTACGTTGGTTTGGAGGTGAAATTAGTGGGCATTTATCCAAAGTATCCCAAGAGTCGTTTGTCAATAGGAAAACACCAGGTCGCATGTTGCTTGTGCTACTGTGAGCAGCCTGCGTGGCCTAAATGGACTACCATGGCCTGCAGCCTCTCCAGACATGTGGGACATCATTGGTTGGCAATTGCGAAGGAAGCTGCCTGATGATTTGTGTGTCCAAGAGCATCCAGCATGGCAGAACATTCCTCAAACAATCAAGAATAACCTCACTGATAGCTTGCCACGGCGTGTAAGTGCGTGTGTTTCTGAACGTGGCAATTATACTTGATACTGAATAAATTGAGATATTTTGAATATTTTGTTTCCATTTTTTAGCATCTGCATATCATTCACATGTCTATCGATCCCGTGATTTCCATAATTCCACGACTTTTCCTTATTGGTGTTGCACTTTCAATGTTGTTGAGTGTATAATAAAGTATAATGTGAAGGGAGGGGATTTATCAAGCCCTGCCTCCCAGAATTCTGATTTAAAAAAGATGCAAAATAGAGTTTTGTGACTTTTTTGGTTTATTTGCAAAAAAATGTATGACATTTTGCATTTTTACTCTTCTCTTGCTAGTTCTGAAAAGTGGGTGGGAAAGTGGATGCAGTTAGCCTGTGAAATGCCTTCACACGTGGCAGATTTTGTGGCAGAAAATTCTGCGACTGAAAATCAGTTTCATTTATTTGAATAAGGGCTCATTCACATGACCGTGGTTTGGTTACGCATCCGAGATGCATTTTTTGCGACCCGGGTGCGGACCCATTCACCTCAATGGTGCCTCAAAAGATGCGGACCTCACTCCGTGTTCTGTCCGCATCCGTTGCTCTGTTTCGTGGCCCCGCAAAAATTATAAGTCACGTCCTATTCTTGTCCGTTTTGCGGACATGAATAGGCATTTCTATAAAGAGCTGTCCGTTCTGTTCCACAAATTGTGGAAGGCACACGGGCGGCATCCGTGTTTCGCAGATCAGCAATTTACGGACCGCAAAACACGGCCTAAGGCAGCAAGCAGCAAGGCAGCCCTAAGGCAGCAAGCATATGGATTTCAGCAAGCTCCATTAAGGTGAATGGAACAGATTTTCAGTCGCTGAATTTTCGTCCACAAAATCTGCCGTGTGTGAAGGCGTCCTAAAGGAGTTTTCCATCCTCTAGATACTTATGACCTATTTTGATCAGTTGATCAGCTGTTTTCAGCAGCTGCCGGTGCCAGAAGCAGAACGTTCTGTACTGTACTGCAGCTCAGCTCTCGTTCACTTGAATAAGTCATCAATATCTACAAGCTGAAAAACCCTTTTAAGCCGGATTGATCAAATTCGACTTTTGGGTCTAGAAAAAGCAGTAACATCTCAAATACAAGTTATTGGATGCACCTGATTTATCAAAAGACTGTGTGACATTTGCTAAATTTGACCCAAATTGCAGCAAAGCAGACTCCTGCAAAACTGACTTTCAAAATGTCCCTCATAAATCTCTTCCAGTATATTTTGCAAAGATTATACTGGTGTACTCCAGTCTCCCTGACATTCTGTCCATGCACTTGCTGAAGCATGAGTTACCACATTAGTAACCATATAAATAGCCTTATCAGCACTGAACATGTTAGTAATGGGAGCTGCTCCTGCTGGTACAATCGTGTTCACTACACCTCTGCTTGCATTTAACCATATCTCTATCATTTTCAAAGGGTGGTTTCACTCTATGTCTTTTCACGAAAACATCACATTTTTAGCAACTTTTTTTTTTTTATATATAAAACACTGTTACACGTATATTTTTGCTCCCATGGCATATTTTTTTTTGTTGCAGCATGCTCTGGGTGTAGGATTTTTTTCAGATGTTTTCCCATAGACTTCTCTATAAGCAAAAAAAACTGTGCAATGAAAAATTAATTTCATGGCGTTTATCAAGCCATAAAATAAAAGTACCTAATGTGGCAGCACCCTCACATAGTCCTATGGGCCCTGATATTTCTGCCCTTATATTACCATGGTTCAGATCTGAGACCGTACAGTTTGGAACATTGGAAGCACAGTACAGGTTCACATAGCGTAATTATGGATCCACCAGAGAAATCAATGGGCCCGTGCTGTACCTCCGTGAGCCTTCGATTTCTTATAGATGTTACTTTTGTTAAGGAGTCATACAGAATCTGTGAGGAAAAATAATGGGACATGTTCCACTGCATGCTTTATAATGCAAGTATTCCCCCCTAGACGCATTGCTTCTAGGGTAGAATACAGTATGGAATCACTATTAACTGACATAAGAAGTACCCGTGGCTCCATAATTTTGAACCAGTGTGCATGATGTCTAATACACAGTTATGCTAGTCCCATAGTAAGGTACACTAGGTCTATAATAAGTCATGATTTCCTGTTCTGTACAGGTAACTTTTCAGTAGTTTATCCTCACAGACAGAATTACAATGACAAGTAACACCTCTGTATAGATAACAGAGGATCCACCATTCACATTAGGTGATATCAGCTTACCAACTCCCTCCTGACCTCTGCGCAGGTCACAGAGCATGCCTAGAAAACTAGCCCATAGAAATCAATGGGGACAGCTCCTGACCATTGTGTCTGTGACCCATGTGGCTGCTCTGAAATAACATCGTGGACAGCATAAGAAGAGCAGAAGACATATTAAGTGCTAATACTCTGGGTGATTATCCGTAGCACTGAATAATGGATTAGACACACCCTTTATGTTATTAAAGGGGTTCTCTGGGACTTTCAAATGGCTGCCAGCAACCTGTCCTAGAATATGAACAGGACTGTTTGCCTCCACTTGCAAAGCTGCCTAGGGGGTGAGGGGCAGAGTCGCCCTACACACCATGCTCTGGCATTTGTAGAGTATCTCACAAAAGTGAGTACACCCCTCACATATTATTATATCTTTTCATGGGACAACACTGAAGATATGACAGAATAGGTCATCAGTATCTGATCAGTGGGGGTCCGACACCCAGGACGCCCGCCGATCAGCTGTTTGAGAGGACACTGGTGCTCCTGTGAGTGCCGGGGCCTTCCCCATGCTCCACAAGCACATTGCTGTACATTTGATAGCGGCTGTGCTTGGTATCGCAGCTCAGCTCCATTCACTTCTACTGTATGGGGCTGAGCTGTGTCTAGGCCATGTGACCAATGAATGTGTCGCCACTGGCCTAGGGAAAGCTGTGAGAAGGCAGTGGCGCCACTATAAGCAAACAGTGATCAGCAGGGTCCCTTGGAAAACACCTTTAAGTAAGTATTCACCCCACTGATCATATAATCCCACTTTATAATGAAAGTAGACCATAAAAATGACTACTGTTAAAAAACAAAAGGAGCTTGGTACAGCTTATCTGTAATGACTTGTCCCTAAGTTATAAACCAGTAAATGATTGACTGCTTCATCTGCTTTATGATATGTGGAACTTTCTCCCAGTCATGCCTCATACATAAGATGTTTCCAGTGCAATGAACAATGTAGATGACCATTGGACTGATAGAGAAAAACAGATGTCCAGCAGGAACAGATACAATCCATCCACAGAGCAACTAACTTGCTTCCTTCTTCATACCATAGAAAAAACGTACGTAATGACTACGCCAGATGTGTGGACACTTGCAGGACAAGAGCACAAATCATAATGCAATTCTCTAACATTTTACTCAAAGCAGAAGCACAGTTTAAGGGTACAATCTCATGCAACATTTTTTTGCCGCAGAATATCTGCCACAATTTTTTTTGCGGAACCATGGCAAAAACTGCAAAGAAGCAACATCAAAATGAGCTCCTCCTAATTTTTCTACACCAATTGTGGCATGGATTTGCAGCGCATTTCATCCTATACATTGCATTCTGCTTGCATTTCAACTGCGTTTTTTTACTCACCACATGGATGACATTTGTTCAAATATCACCCACTTTTCTCCCTCTGTAAAATGCTGCGGAATTTTTGCCCGTAATTCCACATTGGAAAATCTCCAGCACGTATGCCCTGTGTGAGCGTACCCTAATGGGAGTTTTCGGGTGTACAGTAAAAAGTTCTGCAACACTTTAGGAGAGATGTATCATCCCTCTACTTCAGAAAACTGCTTAAAAAACGAGCAGGCTACTGCTTTGCAACTTTTTACACACTATTTGTACAAATTTTTTTGTTCTAATGGCATTTTTACACCACCCTCACCGCATTCCAAAAATGAGATGTAACGTTGGTCCAGTGTGGGACAGGGCCCTGGCAGAAGTATCATCATTTAAAGAGGTTTCCCAGGATTTTGATATTGATGACCTATCTGGAGGATAGGTCATCAGTATCTGATCGGTAGGGGTTAGACACCCAGGACCCCCGCTGATCACCTGTTTGAGAAGGCACCAAAGCTCTTGTGAGCACCGCGGCCTTCTTCGTGTTTACCAAGCATAGCGCCGTACTTTGTATAGCGGCTGTTCTTGGTATCACACTTAGCCCCATTGAAGTAAAACGGGCTGAGCATGATACTAAGCACACCCGCTATACAACGTACGGTGATGTGCCTGTTAAGCACGAAGGCCTCAGCACTCACAAGTGTGCCAGTGCCTTCTCAAACAGCTGATCCCGGGACCCCCACCAATCAGATACTGAGGACCTATCCTGAGGATAGGTCCTCAGTACCAAAATCCCGGAAAACCCCTTTAAATGAAGAATGAAACCTACACCAGCTACAAGCAGCATGGTGGCTTGCCTTGCAGTGCTTGCATCCTGGGTTTGAATCTGAGTGACCAAGGACAACATCTGCATGGAGTTTGTATGTTCTCCCCGTGTTTGCGTGCGTTTCCTCCGGGTGCTCCGGTTTCCTCCAACACTCCAAAGACATACTGATGAGAACTTAGATTGTGAGCCCCATTGGGGACAGCGTGTGATGAAAATGTCTATAAAGCGCTGTGGAATATGTTGGTGCTATACAAGTAAGTAAACTATATACATTGTATTCTAGGAGCACAGACTATTAGCTTTACAGTATGTCTTGAAATAAAAGCAACTGGATTATTTCTATTTTCACAGAGAGGGACTGACACCTATTGCCAGTAACAGACCTTGTTAAATCAATCATTTCTTCAATGAGAAACCCACAAGAAACAAGGCAAGCATTTAACGTACGGTATCCTCCTGAATCTCCAGCGTGTATGAAATCACCTCTTCTGGAAAACATCCCTCTGGCCTCGTCCAGTGGAGACTTATCCATGTAATTCCAGCTCTAATAAGCTTCGGTGCTGCGGGTGTAGGAGGGATATTGCCTGATGTGTAGTACACAACCTCTTGGCTGTACTCACTATGAATAGACAAGAGACACCTCAATGAGTTGGTTGTTTACTATGCATTCCTTAATGAAATCAGCAGTTTATTTAATCTATCCTTCCAAAGTAACCAGCCATGGGAAGACACCTCATCCTGACAAGTAAGCCAATGCTTGATGAGAAGAACAAGACACTGACTATACTACTCTGACCCTTACAGATTCCCTTCTTCAACTTTGAGAACTAACATTTGGACATATCTTATTTACTGATCTCAAAATACACTCATTAAGATCATTTTCTGCAGTGGTCAAAGCACAGTTTCCCGAAAGTGAAAAAAAAAAACATGGCAGCCTGGACACTGCTGAAGCCTTCCAGGCTTGTAACGGTAAGTTCCCTACTGCTCTGTGCATGAGGCAAAGCACAGCAGGGGCAGTGTAGACATCCTATTCACTCTAATAGATCTCTAGTTGGGTGAATAGGACAAGGGATCGAAAGATCCCAGGTTCTAGCCCCCTAAGGGGGCCAACAGTTAATAAATAAAAAGTAAATTTTATAGAAAAAAAAAAAAACCTTTCCCAATGTTACATATAAAAATATATAAACAATAAAAAAAATAAACATATTAGGTATCACTGTGTCCGAAAAGGTCTGAATTATTAAAATATAAAAAAAATCTCCTGTGCGGTAAACTTCGTAATAGAAAAACAAATGAAAAACAAGCAATTCGCCATTTTTAACCCCTTCAAGAGACAGCCAGTTTGGACCACATGTCGGAGCCCCATTTTTTAAATCTGACGTGTCAGTTTATCTGGTAATAACTTTGGAACACTTTTACTTATCCAAGCCATTCTGAGATTTTTTCTCGTAATACATTGTATTTCATGTTAGTGGTGAATCGGAGTTGATACAATTTACCTTTATGCATAAAAAAATCCTAAATTTGCTAAAAATTTGGAAAAATTCGCTATTTTCAAAATTTGAATTTCTCTGTTTTCAAGACAAATAGTGATACTTCATAAAATAGTTATTACTTTATATTCCCTATATGTCTACTTTATGTTGGCATCATTTTGTAAATGTCAATTTATTTTTTCAGGAAGTTAGAAGGCTTAGAAGTTTAGAAACAAATTTTAAAAATTTTAAGAAAATTTCCAAACCCCACTTTTTTAAGGACCAGTTCAGTTATGGAGTCACTTTGTGGGACTTACATAGTAAAAACCACCCAAAAATGACCCAATTTTAGAAACTACACCCCTCAAGTAATTCTAAACAGATTTTACAAACTTTTTTAGCCCTTTAGGTGTTCCACAAGAATAAAAGCAAATCGGAGGGGACATTTTTAAATAAAACATTTTTTGTTCAGGTCTTCCATTAAAATCCAATTTTTCTTGACACAGCAAGGGTTAACAGTCAAAGAAACTGCAATATTTATTACCGTGATTCTTGAGTTTACAGAAATACCCCATATGTGGTTTTAACCTGCAGTATGGGCGCATGGTAGGGTGCAGAGGGAAAGGAGCGCCATATTGTTAACAGAGGGCAGATTTTACTGGTATGGTTTTCAGGTGCCATGCCACATTTGAAGAGACCCTGAGGTACTCCTAGAAAGAAAACCCCAAAAAGTGACCCCATTTTGGAAACTACACTCCTCAAGGAATAAATCTAGGGGTGAAGTGAATGCTTTGACCCAACAAGCGTTTCATAAAATTTAGAAACACATGGCTGTAAAAATTAAAAAATAACCTTTATTTCTAATATAAAGTTGCTTTAGCCCCAAATTTTTCAATTTCACAAGGGGTAACAGGAGAAAATGAACCCCACAATTTGTTATGCTTTTTTCCATGATACAGGAACCGCTGTTTGACAGCATTCAGAAGGGAAAGAGCGGCATCTGAATTTTCTAACATGTAATTGATGAAATTAGTTTAAGGCCCATAACATTTTTATTTTTTCACCAATGTAGCTGTGTGAGGACTTGTTTTTTTGTGGCACGGGCTGTAGTTTTTATTGATATCATTGTTGGGTAGATATGTCTTTTTGATCACTTGTTATTTATTTTTTTGGGGCGGTGAGGTGAAAAAAAACAGCAATTCCATCATTGTTTTTTACATACATTTTTTACGGCGTTCACCGTGTGGGATTAGAAACATGATACTTTTATAGATCAGGTCGTTATGGATACCAATCATGTATAGTTTTTTATTTTTTCATTTTTTAATGACTACGGATATGAGAAAAGACAATTTTTATTTTATTTACATTTTTTTTTTTACCCTTTTTTTTTAAATCAAGACCCATTTGGATCTTAAATATCCAGTGGGCCTGATCACTATACAGTGCATTGCTGATTCAGTTACAGGATCGCGCTTGAGTCCGCGCGATAGACGGGATCGCGCTGCTACTGAGGCCGACGGCGCATGCGCTGCCTGTACAAGCGCGGTCCCGGCGACTGAGCCGGGTGTCAATTAGACTGCATAGAGGCGGGGTTAAGGCAGGGGAGTTACAGCCTGGAGTGAGGGAAGGGCTGCCCCCTTGACTTCTATCGTGACTTCTGGAGCTGGAGAAGAGAACATTGTAAGGCGATTTTTTCATGCATATACATGGCAGAAAAGCGGGACAAGACTGTATGATAACACAATGAGGATGATCTATAAGGTACTTTTGATAGTTTATTAAGTGAAATGCAGGTGACAGGTTCGCTTCAAGAATTATTGAGGCCATTATGCTCTTGGGAACTTTCAGTGTAGCAGAAATTTTTCGTACACTTATCAAGATCTGTGCCTCCACACAATCCCGTCTTTGAGCTCCATAAGCAGTTCTTTCCTCCTTTTGGCTTGGTTTTTACTCTGAGTTTCTACACCTTCATTGGAGTCCACCTGTGGTAAATTCAGTTGATTGGATGTGATTTGGAGAGATATTCCCTTCTCTATATAAGGTCTCACAGCTGATAATGCATATCAAAGATGATCAAGAGAAACGGGAAGCACCCAGAATAAAATTTCAAGTGCTATAACAAAGGGTCTGAATCCCATGCTAACTTTTCGTTTTTCCTTTTTAGTAAATTTGCTAAAATTTCAAAAATTATGTTTTCACTTTCTCATTATGGGACATTGGGTGGAGATTGGTGAGGGAAAACTTTTTTTTATTTTATTTTAGCCAAGGCTGCAACATAACAAACTGTGAAAAAAGTGAAAAGGTCTGAAGACTTTCCGAATGCACTGTATCTCTCTATCTACCCTACCTGGCATGTCACTCCTCACTTACTTCCTACCAAAGTGCAACTAAGTAAAATAAAATTATTTACATGACTAATAATCTATGCTTGTTCCCCAGAGACCCCCGGCTAGAAAGTACTGTTGGCGTATATGACTAAAGCCAATCCTGGGGGAATGAATTTACAGCAGTAGTGGTGCACACAGCTAATAAGCTACCCATACTAATGCATGTGTTGTCTACTAAGCAAGTGCTACAAAACCAAGTGACCATAATAAATGAATCAATACAATAGAAACATCTATTTCATACCTGGGTTCCTATAACTTACATTGATTTCTGGCATGTAGATCCAGTAAAGTCAAAATAAACAATTATTTATGTTCAAAGTACAGAAAAGCCCCAGACATAATTCTCCTTATCTGATTGCTCTCCAGACATATCCAAAAATGAGTTAGGAGAGTTCACAACTGCCCCTTAATTAAAATCCCATGACTTAAGTTTTCTATTTTTCTACCAACAAAACAGAGTCAGGAAAACCTTTTACTTGCCAATTATTAATAATCCTTCGCCAGTCATGCACGGAGGTAGACTTTACATAACTTGCTCAATTACTGTGACTATTTAAATCCTATTTACCACAACTTTCATTAGTTCCAACATTTTTCTGCCATTTATTTGTTTAACAGAAAAGATAGTAGATTAAAATATTTTTAAAAAGTTTTTACTTTCTCCATTTATTGTAAACATCAACTCCTAAGACCCCAAAATTTTTACTAGGAGAGCTGCTGCCAAGGACACCACCATTATTTTCCAGGCTTTTAATATTGATGACTTATCCTCAGGATAGGTCCTCAATATAAGATCGGCGGGGGTCCGACATCCGGCACCCCTGCCCGTTAGCTGTTTGAAGAGAAGGCACGTGCCATGCTGTTATATTTAGGGCAGCGGGAAGAAAGACAGGAGATGGTACGCGCGCACAGTGTATGCCTTCTCTTCATACAACTGATTGGTGGGAGTCGGACCCCGTCGATCCTAAATAGATGACCTATCCTGATAACCTATACTGATGAGAGGCAATCACCCTGAAACAGCTGTCTGCAGATGAAGTGTTGGCTTATTTAATGTCCAAGTCATGTCTCAACTCAAGACCTATTTAAAGGGTCGAACATTGACTTATAGGATAGCTGCATTACATCTGGTGGCATTAGAGGCAGAGCTTGTTAAGAGCTCATTAGCATCAATCACTGATAACACCTCCCTGTGTACAGCTATCAGTGACTGACAGCAATCTATGTATACACACTTACACAGAGAATGCTATCAATCACTGATAACACCTCCCTGTGTACAGCTATCAGTGACTGACAGCAATCTATGTATACACACTTACACAGAGAATACTATCAATCACTGATAACACCTCCCCTGTGTACAGCTATCAGTGACTGACAGTTATCTCTGTATACACACTTACACAGAGAATGCTATCAATCACTGATAAGACCTCCCCTGTGTACAACTATCAGTGACTGACAGCTATCTCTGTATACACACTTACACAGAGAATGCTATCAATAACTGATAACACCTCCTCGTGTACAACTATCAGTGACTGACAGCTATCTATGTATACACACTTACACAGAGAATACTACAATCACTGATAACACCTCCCTGTGTACAGCTATCAGTGACTGACAGCTATCTCTGTATATACACAAACACAGAGAATGCTATCAATAACTGATAACACCTCCCCATGTACAACTATCAGTGACTGACAGCTATCTCTGTATCCACACTTACACAGAGAATACTATCAATCACTGATAACACCTCCCCTGTGTACAGATATGAGTGACTGACAGCTATCTCTGTATACACACTTACACAGAGAATACTATCAATCACTAATAACACCTCCCCATGTACAGCTATCAGTGACTGTCCGCTATCTCTGTATACACACTTACACAGAGAATACTACAATCACTGATAACACCTCCCCTGTGTACAGATATCAGTGACTGACAGCTATCTCTGTATACACAATTACACAGGGAATGCTATCAATCACTGATAACACCTCCCCGTGTACAGCTATTAGTGACTGACAGCTATCTATGTATACACACTTACACAGAGAATGCTATCAATCACTGATAACACCTCCCTGTGTACAGCTATCAGTGATGAATACACACTTAAGGCTAGTGTCTGACTGGGGTGCTTTGGGCCCACCAGTGGAATTGATTCAGGGGGCCCACCGTACAGCTATCATAAATGGAAATGTTTTCGGTCTCATGCACTTGACCATGTGCATTTTACTACACAATACAGTGGGCAAAACAGAATTATATTGTGCACTATTAGACTACATAAAAAAAAATTCATGAAGCAACGAACACATGGCTTTTAGTTGATAACTTCCTGGTTATTTACAGTAAGCAGCGTGGATGATACTAAATGAACCACCCAGTCCCTCAGCCAGGCTAAACAACATCCAAAGTGAATACATTTGTTTGCCAGCAACTGAAAAAGTTTATTGGAGTGAATATATAATGATTTTTGTGTTTTACTATATACACTGTCACCATGTACTGGAAATGCTATATAATATATATTACTAAGAGGTGCCATGGTCGTAAGGACGCTGTTTCACCAAATGGCTGCCGCATGGCCAAACACCAGAAGTCGGCACAGTCTGCAAATCTACTAAGGTTTACTACTTGCTGATTCTTAATGGCCGTCGGATTCTAGGCAATCTCTTAATTTACAGTTGTGTTCAAAATTATTCAACCCCCACTGAAATTGAGTGTTTTGGCCAGTTTGACATTGATTTTGATCATTTCAGTCATCTTGTTTACAATTAAATCAAAGAGGCACTTGTAAGTCAGACAAATATAACATAACATTTATAATGAAATAACCACAACTGTCTTTTCTGTGCTCACATCATTATCAGTTTTATTCAACCCCCAAGTGACATTCAATCTTAGTACTTAGTACAACATCCTTTTCCAGTTATAACAGCTTTTAAACGTGAAGCATAGCTTGACACAAGTGCCTTGCAGCGATCTACGGGTATCTTCGCCCATTCTTCACGGGCAAAAGCCTCCAATTCAGTCCCATTCTTAGGCTTGCGCGCTGCAACTGCTTTCTTTAAGTCCCACCAGAGGTTCTCAATCGGATTTAAGTCTGGTGACTGCGATGGCCACTTCAAAATGTTCCAGCCTTCAATCAGCAACCATGCTCTAGTGGACTTAGAGGTATGCTTTGGATCATTGTCCTGTTGAAAGGTCCAACGTCTCCCAAGCCTCAGGTTTGTGACGGACTCCATCACATTTTCATCCAATATCTCCTGGTACTGAAGAGAATTCATGGTACCTTGCACACGCTGAAGCTTCCCTGTACCTGTAGAAGCAAAACAGCCCCAAAGCATGATTGACCCCCCGCCATGCTTCACAGTAGGCAAGGTGTTCTTTTCTTCATAGGCCTTGTTCTTCCTCCTCCAAACATAGCGTTGATCCATGGGCCCAAACAGTTCTAATTTTGTTTCATCAGTCCACAGAACACTATCCCAAAACTTTTGTGGTTTGTCCACGTGACTTTTGGCATACTGCAGGCGACTCTTCTTATTCTTTGGAGACAGCAAGGGGGTGCGCCTGGGAGTTCTGGCATGGAGGCCTTCATTACGCAGTGTGCGCCTTACTGTCTGAGCTGAAACTTCAGTACCCGCATCTGACAAATCTTTTTCAGTTCCTCAGCAGTCACACGGGGACTTTTCTCCACTTTGCGCTTCAGGTAGCGCACAGCAGTCGAAGTCAGCATCTTCTTTCTGCCACGACCAGGTAGCGTTTCAACAGTGCCCTTTGCCTTGAATTTGCGAATGATGCTTCCTATGGTGTCTCTTGGTATGTTTAACATCTTTGCAATCTTCTTAAAGCCATTGCCCTTCCTGTGAAGAGAAATCACCTCTTCTCTTGTCTTCCTGGACCATTCTCTTGACTTCACCATGTTTGTAAACACACCAGTAAATGTCTAGAAGGAGCTGAGTATCACAGTCATTTTACATCTGCCTAATTGGTGCTTATTATGCTTGATTGCTGCTCCTTGACATCCAGAGGTGTTTTCAATACCTGATCGAAAACACTTGAATGAACCTCTGTTCTTAAGAGTGGTCGTCTTTAAGGGGTTGAATAATTGTGTCAATGAAGAAATCACAAAAAAAACATTTAATGCTGTATTACAAAAACAATTGATGTCATTTTAGTTGCATTTGGTTCTTTAAAAAGTCCTTGTAAGATTTCATTCTGAACACAATTACAAATGTACACTAAATTCCCTAAAACCCTTTACAGCATTGGGGGTTGAATATTTTTGAACACAACTGTATTTGTATATTGTACAGACTTTTGTTTATTGCTACAAGGGATGATACCACTGTTCAGAATGTTGGCTGTGTAAAACTGCTGGCAACAGCAAATGATGGTTTGGATGCAACATCGGGGACGTTACTGCAACGTAAGGGTGCAGATTTTGTGGCAGAATATTTTGCTACTGAAAATCAGTTCGATTAATTTGAATGGGGCAGAGAGCGTATGGATTTCTGCAAGCCCCATTAAGGTGAATAGAACTGATTTTCAGTCCTGGAATTTTCTGCCACCAAGTCTGCCACGTGTGAAGGCACATGATGCAGATAATGTGCCGTTTTTCTGTGCAGATTTTTATATAAAAATACTGCAGCGTAATACAGTACCAGTATTAAACGTATTAGATTAGACATGTACACTTTCTGTGCAGAAACTGACCTGGCATGTGCATTTAGAAGTCATGTCAACTGTTGGTGTGATCGTTTGGCACATTTCACCCATTGCAATCTGCAGCAAATCTGCAACAAAAACACAAGTAACACATGCAGTTTTTGGTGCAAATTCAGTGTTTCCTGCACATGGGTAAAGTTATATGAACAGAAAATGCACACCTGTGCATAACTGCATGTGTTTTGGGCGAATTTGCTTCGGTTTTCTTATAATTTGCACCTTTGTATTGCAAAGGTTGAAATCTCCCCCCAAAAATTGTACAAACAATTGACAAGCTGTGGATTTCAAAAACACACAGCAGGTCAATTTCGGCACTGAAGAAAAAAATCAAAGTCTACATGAGATCTCATCTCTTTGCTGGTGCTGTATTACGCTGCTGTTTGTCGGCATGAGAACCCATGTGGAAAAACATGTCATCTGCATCATGTGCAGGCACTCTAAGGATCCATTCAGACGTCCATAGTTCTGGGTCTGCATCCGTTCCGCAATTTTGCGGAACGGGTGCAAACCCATTCACCCCGTTCTGCAACACCGCAAAAAAGCTACAGCATGTCCCATTCTTGCCCACAATCGCAGTCAAGAATTGGCATTTCTATCACAGGGCCGGCCACGTGCGGTCCACAAAATGCGTAACGCACCCGGCCGGTATCCATGTTTTGCGGATCTGCAATTTGTGGAACGCAAAACACTTATGTACGTCTGAATGGTCCCTAAAGGTTCAGCATTTTGCAGTATGGAAAACTATAACTTCCAGCAGGTCCTGAAGGTCTGCATTTGACAGGACATGCTGGAAGTTGCAAATTCCAGTTGAAAAGGCAGAAAAACCTGAAAATTACTGCTGTTTTCTTTTCCAAAGTAAATACCTATTTTATCTTGGGGACTGGCATGTGACACTATGGCTTGCTGTTTCTTTCACATTCCATCACCCACCTCCTGAACTGTGACGAGGAAGGCTTCTGTTCTGGCTGCCTTCATCAGTCAGCATCCTGTCTGACTGCAAACCAGCCACAGCGCTCTGCAGAGACTGTAGAATTTGTGCGGGCAGCTGGGGATGCTGCCTGTCTCTGTGTGCTGTCAACAAGATGACGAATACAGACGTAGTTCACTCTTCAGGAGGAGGGCCGCACAGTGAAAGAATATGGCCAAGTCTCTGCAGCAACACAGGCAGCAACCTATTACTTGCTGCACTTCCCCCCTCCCTGGACCCACCGAAGCTAATTCAGTTAGTGGAGAATGTACTGTATATACATTAGCAGTGTGACACCCGATCAGCAGGCAGATTACATGAAACTGCCTGACGGTCGGGTGCCGCGCTGATGAGCTATATACATTAGCGGGAAAGCACTTACATTCCTGAAAATGATTCTGTTAGGCAGTGCAGGCTAGGACCCACCGAGGAATTCACCGGCTCCCCGTTGGGCTAGTCCGACCCTGCTTAAGACGGATTTACACCGCACAATGTTACAGCCGATTGTTGGGAAAAAGGCGTTCCTTCCAGACAGTCTGCTGCTCTTTCAGTGAAGGAGAGCACGGATTTTACATGCAGCGATCTCCTTCATAGTATGAGGATTAGAGATTGCTATTGCAGAATCATTGTTTCTGGGCAGAAGATCACTGTTTAGACAGCACGATCTGCTGCCCAGAAACGATAATTGATGTGCCTGCACTAACAACATTTCACTTGTTCATCTGGTGTTCGACGGCGTATTTAGATGGGCAGATTGTTGGGAACGTGCATTAGCAGGGATGGTCGTTCTGTTGTGTACAGTTTTCCCTTGTGTACAGTTTTCAGTGACTGACAGCTATCTATGTATACACACTTACACAGAGAATACTATCCATCACTAATAACACCTCCACAGTGTACAGCTATCAGTGACTGACTGCTATCTCTGTATACACACTTACACAGAGAATACTATCAATCACTGATAACACCTCCCCTGTGTACAGCTATTAGTGACTGACATCTATCTCTGTATACACACTTACACAGAGAATACTATTAATCACTGATAACACCTCCCCTGTGTACCGCTATCAGTGACTGACAGCTATCTCTGTATACACACTTACACAGAGAATGCTATCAGTCACTGATAACACCTCCCTGTATACAGCTATCAGTGACTGACCGCTATCTCTGTATACACACTTATACAGAGAATGCTATCAATCACTGATAACACCTCCCCTGTACAGCTATCAGTGACTGACAGCTATCTATGTATACACACTTATACAGAGAATGCTATCAATCACTGATATAACCTTCCTGTGTACAAGTGAAGTCAGAGATATAATGTATAAATTACTTGTTTTAATTAATCTTTTAGCACAAAAATACAAAAACAAGCAATGCACAAGCACTCTGCAAACACAAATAATAAAGTAAATACAATAGCCATACTGACTATAGAAAATGTAAAATGCTAATGCTATTTTATAAAATGTGAGATTCTTAGCAAATACATTTTGTACCAAATAACGCTACTTTCACACTAGCGTTTTGGCTTTCTGTTTGTGAGATCCGTCATGGGCTCTTACAAGCGGTCCAAAACGGATCAGTTTTGCCCTAATGCATTCTGAATGGAAAAGGATCCGCTCAGAATGCATCAGTTTGCTTCCGTTCAGTCACCATTCCGCTCTGGAGGCGGACACCAAAGTGCTGCCTGCAGCGTTTTGCTGAAAGTCAATGGGGACGGATCAGTTTTTTCTGACACAATAGAAAACTGATCCGTCCCCCATTGACTTTCAGTGGAGTTCATGACAGATCCGTCTTGGCTATATAAGGCATAATACAACCGGATCCGTTTATGATGGATGCATGCACTTGTATTATTGTAACGGAAGCGTTTTTGCAGGTCCGTGACCGATCCGCTAGTGTGAAAGTAGCCTAATTTGTGTCTGTTCACCACCAGCAAGGAGATCTCTTTAGGACAGGAGCACGAAATACTACCTCAGCTGGTGCCAAACTGGCCTCCATTAAATTCAGGGAATGCAGGTTCCACATGCATACTGGGTCCACAAAAATGTACAGTATATCAATCTGCTCAGCTTCTCCTGCTCTATAACATGCTGCCTGCCGATTGCACTGCATTTTCAGGTCCTCTTTAAGTTCAGAAAGAGAGATATACAGTAATTGTATAAATTACAGGTTTTACTGAATCTTTTCCCACAAAAATGTATATGAATCTGCTCAGAATCTCCTGCTCTATAACATGCTGCCTGCAGACTGCTTTGCATTTTGTGGTGATGAGTCCTCTTTAAAATATTGCTTACAAATGACATGTTCGGCCAGTAATAGTAATACACTAAGTAATACACAATAATAGTATACACTAAGGGATACATGCAAAGTACAAGAGGCTAAAGAAATTTACAGATACACTTGTTACACTTACCTTTTCCCAGTATCATTGCGTGCTGCTACTCTAAACGTATACCCCATTGCCGGACACAATTTTGTCAGCTTACAGTGCCTTTGGTTCCCCGTGTAACACTCTCTGAACACGCTATTTCGTTTACCCTGTGGTTAAAGAGAAACATTTCCTGCTCATTGCTCTTTTTACTTGTTTTACATTGCTCTTTATTGTTTTTGCATTTCGTTACATTGTTAAATCTGGTTGCAACCAACTTCTGTTTTCCCTGTTTCCATTCTAAAGATTTCTAGTGTACCAGTGCCTCGGGGGCTGGTCAGGAGCATTTACAAAACCCACTAGGGGCACAGAAAAGGTTGCTTGTTATTAAGAGATTAATAAACATAAAATGTTGAAAATATTCTGGGGGGGGGGGGGGGGGGGCAGTTGATGAGATAGTCATTTTTTCCATCTGCAAGGCAAATATTTTCCTATCGTTTTTTGACAGGGAAATATGCATCTGTGAATGATATGTACTCCCTGAGCAAAAAGCTAGTGCAATCCTTAGACAGCCATAAACCCAACATGCTAAGAGAAGAAAACATATAGAGCCTTCTTATTGATTGCTCTCTCCTGGTTTTACGTTCAGGCTCGCTGTAATGTTTAGTCACTGGCTGGCCGTGCAGTGTCCGTGTTTATATCCTGTTTCTGTCTAATGAGCTTAACAGAAGAAAAGCTATGGGGCCGTTTCTAGATGTTTTCCACGACACGAAAAGCTGCTCATATTTTTGTATGTTGCCAACAAGACTGACCAAGAAAAAGGAAAAAAACAACAGAAAAAAGGCAAAGATTCTGTTTTATTACAAACAGCCTTATAGAACAACACGTTAGCACTGGTGTCTCGCATCCTAGGTTCGAATCCGACCAGTTTGTATGTTCTTCCTGTGCTTGGGTGGGTTTCCTCCCGTACTCCAAAGATATACTGATAGGGAACTTAGATTGATGCTAATGTCTGTACAGTGCTGCGGAATACAGCAGTGCTATATAAAGTGCGCAAAATAAATAAAGGAGTTCTACAGGATTAGAAAAACATGGCTGCTTTCTTTAAAAAAATAGCACCCCCTCCCTGGAGGTTATGTCTGGTATAGCAGCACAGCTACACTGTAGATGTAAAGGTGCTGTTTTTTCCGAATTTCATATAGTAAAAGAAAAACTTATTCAAAGGGACAGGGACAGTCAGTAAAAAACTGCTACCTGAACAATGGGAGTACGTTGATAAGAAGAAGATTGAAATTATCCACCACAGGCCTAAAAGAATGCACCGGTTTCATGCAAATCAGCCTGTGTGAACCAATCCAAATACTAGATGGCTTCCTCATAACTTCCCTACTTAGTTGCAGAATGTTCTTATGTATTCTTACCTCATCCCACTGTAAAAGGTAGCTGGTGATTTTTGAACCATTATCAACTGGCGCCTGCAATAACAGCAAAATACTCTATTATTCTACATAAATACAATGTAGCACATGATAATGGTTTATCAATGATATTGGAAAAACACTGTACACAGCATAGAGGGAAGAACACAAGGGTGCATCATGTACAATGCATTTGAAATATCTTCAGATCCTTTTACTTTTTTTTATATTTTGTTATGTTCCGGCCTAGTACTATAAAAAAAAAAAAAAAAAATCACATTATCCCCATTTTTCTGCCCTTAACTATGAGAACATGAGAACAGAATGTTAAAAATCTTTGTTTATTTAAAAAGGAAAAACTAAAATCTTGCGTTCTTGGGTGGGATGCTAAAAAGGCTTGCACACCTGGATGGGGACCTTCTTTCAGGTTGGATGGGGACCATTAGTGGACAGGCATTTTCACGTCTCTCCAAAGATGTTCAATTGAATTCTTATCAAGGCTCTGGCTGAGCCACTCAAGGACATTCACAGAGTTGTCCCTAGCCACTCGCCCACTCTTGTGTTGTCCTAGCTGTGTGCTTAAGATCATTGCCTTGTTGGAAGGTGAACCTTCGGTCCAGTCTGAGGTCAAGAGAACTCTAGATCAGGTTTTCATTAAGAGTATCTCTGTACTTTGTCCATTCAGCTTTCCTTCATCGCTCCCTAAACCAGTCTCCTTGTCCCAGCCACTGAAAAACATACCCTCAGCATGATGCTGCCATCACCATGTTTACTGTGGGGATGATATTAGGCAGGTGATGAACAGTGCCTGGTTTCCTCCAGACACGACCCTTAGAACTGAGCCCAAAAATTTTAATCTTGTTTTCATCAGGCCAGAGAATCTTGCTTCTTGCATTTTTGCAAATTCCAGGTGGGCTTTCATGTGTCTTTTACTGAGGAGTGACTTCTTTCTGCCCACTTTGCCATAAAGCCTAGATTGGTGGAAGGCTGTAAAAAAGGTTGACCTTCTGGCAGTTTCTCCCATCTGCACACAGGATCTTTGGAGCTCAGCCAGAGTGACCATTGGGCTCTTGGTCACCTCTATTACCAAGGTCCTTCTCCTCTGATTACTTAGTCTGGTGAGGTGGCCAGCTGTAGGAAGAGACCTGGTTGTTCTAAACTTCTTCCATTTAAGAATTTTGGAGGTCACTGTGCTCTTGAGAACATTTTTTGTATCCTTGTCCAGATGTGTGCCTCCATCAAATCCTGTCTCTGAGCTCTTTCTTCTTCATTGCTTTGTTTTTTGCTCTTATATGCATTGACAGCTGTAAGACCTTATATTGGCAGGGGTGTGTTTTTCCAAATTATGGTGGACTCCAATAAAGGTGTTTAAAAATCTCAAAGATGATCAGAAGAAATGGGAGGACCTCAGAGCTAAATGTCACGTGTCATGGGTAAGGCACTGAAATACACTTGTGACATTTTAGTTTTACTTTTTAATAAATTCTGTTTTCACTTTCTCATTATGGAATATTGAGATCGATGGAGGAGAACTTTTTTTTAATTTTAGCACAAGGCAGTAACATAACAAAATGTAAAAGGGTCTAAAGACTTTCCATTGTATTTGGACAAGTAGGTGGATGACTCTTACCTTCCATTGTAGTGTGAGTGAACTTTTGGATCTGTGAGACAGCTTAGGTGGGAAGGGACATTCGGGCGCACAGCTGTGAGTGGTGAATGTCACAGGTTCTGAACAGGATCCCTTTACGGATTTATTTGTTGTATAGACTCTAAGGCAAACACAAGTTACATAAGTGACCTTCAGCAGGTATGTAGGTATATTATATAAAATATATAATGAGCTCACACTGCAGCAATTCTGACTTTTCAGGGGTTGTTCACTTTGAACAGTCCCTTTTTGTTAAAATGCTTGTGTAAGAAAAGCATTACACAGTTCCCACTGAAATCACTGGACTATGCATGTAATACATGGATGCCATAGTACTGCCAGGATTTCCACAACTATGTATTTCCCTTGTCAAATTGGTTTTTATCATAATACGATACCACAGGATAGGGAATACTTACCTGACTGGTGTGGGTCTGACCGCTAGGACCCCACTGATCACAAAAATAGGAAGCGGCAAGTCGAGCACGTGCACTGCCACTCCATTTATTCCTTATGGAGATGCCATAGATAGTTGACTACAGCGCTAGGGTAGATGCAGAGACATGGCACTCCCATTATCATAAATTGGAAAATGGCTGGCTCACAGTAATTTGCATGTATCTTTACTAATTCATATACATCCACCCTATAATATGATCACGGTCCCTTTAAATGCAGAGCTCTTGCATATGTAAAGTCTGTGGGAGGCGAGTGTTCGCTGTGTCAGTATCCGTGAGTAACAAGCTTACAAACTGCCATAGGATCAGCTACGGGACCGTGACAGAGTTGTATATGAACACATACCATATGCACATTACCCACAGTATCTGATAAAGCCGCTGACAGCAAGTAATATCATAAGATGCTCAGCTATGAGAGAACGTCGGATACAGACTACCACAAAGTTCTGTGAGTCTGGTATGAAATAAGAATATATGGGAAACAGAGCTGTCATTAAATAGAGATACAATTACTGAATATCAACCGATTCTAATAGACGAACTCCAAAGAGATGAACTAAAAGAAAAGGAAACCGTGACATGTGAGAGCTCCGCATTTAAAGGGACTGTGATCATATTATAGGGTGGATGAAATTTGGGAGTTTTCTATTTTATTTGTTGTATGTTTTGTATTTTATTGTTATGTATATAAATTAGTAAAGCTGTATGCAAATTACTGTGAGCCAGCCATTTTCTGATTTTGGGTCATATATATCACTAATTGGTGGTTAGTGGGCTGTGCTCCAGTGTAAGGGTGAGCACCCTCTATTTTTGTTGTGTATATAAATATTAACTCTCATTATCATGAATTATGGGGTCCCAGTGGTCAAACCCCCCCTATACTGTGGATAAGGGATAAGTCTGGATTGTGGGGAAACCCCTACAATGGTCAACCAGCCTGGCTTTATAAAAGGGAGGTTGTGTCAAAGTTATCTGCTTGCTTTTTATGAAGAAAGCCATGAAAACGAGCAGTGTATAATGTGATGGAAAAATGAATCCAGCCAACAAAGGAGGCAACATGGACAATCACAATACACTAGTAAGTGCCTTGTATTAATCTTCCCTACATGATAAATGCAATTTGCTGAAGTGAGACAACCCCTTCAAGCCTTAAGTTCCATAATTTTAAAAACATTTATTTGTCCTAAACTCAGCAACGGATCAAAGGAAAAAAGGTAGGGATTTAATCAGCAGGTTCAGCCCTAACAGGCATTATGACTGGCCTAATACGGATGATCCTGTTGACAGATGCCCTATGAAATGTAGGTGGCTGACATACTGTATATCACTGGATGCCTACATAGTGGCGTGTGCGAGGGACTTCTATCGAATGTATATGTCACTACTACTAACTTAGGCCTCTGATGGAAGCAAAAAACAAAGTGTGAACAGAACCTTTCAATCTAATAATTGCTGTATGTAGGCCTCATGCACACGACCATATCGGTTTTGGCGTTCACAAATTGCGGATCCGCAAAACACCGATTTTGACCGTGTGCATGCCACCATTTTTTTTTTCAAACTCTTCTAAAAAATGTCCTATCCTTGTCTGCAAAACGGACAAGACTATACGGATGCAGACAGCACACATGGACTCATTGAAATAAAATGGTCTGCATCCAATCCGAATTTTTGGCGGATGCGGACTGAACATACCGTCGTGTGCATGAAGCCTAACTGTGATCTCATCTTTGTTCTTGTTCCCTCCACTCATCCAATCAAAATGTTCTCTTTCAATAGCTACAGAAGGTCTTTTAAATGAAAAAGAGAGCAGAAACCTGAATGAAACCGAAAAACGAAAACTAATATACTAACCGTTAAAAGCCCCCCCACGGATGTGGATGTATTTATGGACAAAAGGTCATTTTAGCCTTCAGTAACTGGACAGCATGGCTTTTTGCTATAGTACATCATTATGATGCCATCACTGAGGCCTGGTGAGCACACAGGCCCTATGTGGGCTACCGGGAAGCCATGGCACATGAAAATTTGAATACCAAGTATATTGGAAAACTTTTACTTTTTATTTTTCCTACAGGTTTCGCCTGAATCACAAACAACCCTTTAAATCCCATCCATAGGTACAGTAACTTTTTGCACAATTAATTATATATAACACCGTTTGCATGTTCACAGTCGTTTTTCTTCCAGAACCCTATTACATTTTTATTACTATGTTTTATATACTATACCACTATATACGACATTTAATCCTTTTCAGGAAAGACTCTTTGGTCTATGGCGGTATAATGTGACAGACACTGGGACTGTGTTCCCAGCTCAGGCG
The DNA here is from genome assembly GCA_033119425.1 of Bufotes viridis. Classification (NCBI taxonomy): domain Eukaryota; kingdom Metazoa; phylum Chordata; class Amphibia; order Anura; family Bufonidae; genus Bufotes; species Bufotes viridis. The sequence goes on along the minus strand of CM065592.1, from coordinate 142,721,648 downwards.
CTAGAACAACACATCTATAACTCACCTGACATGGTAATCTGTTGCCGGCCTCAGGTCCTTCAGATGACACTCTAATTCTTCTCCGCTGCGGAGACAAATTGTATGTTGAGAGTGAGAGATAGAAAGGGTGAAGAATAATACAGGCTTCTGCCCTCAGCTGTGATCATCATCAATATAAGGGACAGATTGAGAGATACAGAGCGCGAGCGTGCGCCGAGCCAAGCCTGGAAATATTCCGACTGCATGGAACATATTTCTAGGCAGCGTTCACAAGGTTTCAGCTCTTAATGACATTTATGCTGCTTTACCGTGTCTGAGGGGAAAGACATCGAGAATAGGTAGGTTGCACAAGGCCACTACTTAGAGAAATGACGACAAATGGAAGTTTATTGAGTACAAGGATTTCTCGCACACATAAAAAGCCTTCTCTTCATTACCTATAAATATAAAATGCACCCATGCTATAGAAATCATGGCTACCATACGGCTCCCAGCGAGCGGGCAACTTATTACCTGTAAATAATTTTATATTTTCCATCTCTCCCTTTGTCTGATAAAGCAACCTCATAACTAGAGGGATAGGACAAGCCATTGCTGGACTTCTCTCCACTTGGATACCCATTGCAGGGGGACCATGATACTAATGCGGTTCTGGACTGAATATTGGAGACCTGAAATATAAAAATTCAAAAATAAAACCAGTTCAATTTTGCACATGACCAAATTATTTTTGTCACTTAGGCACAATCCAGTGCAACGAATACATGCCATTCAGTAAGTCTGGAACTACCATATATTCGACTCTTTTTCTTTACAGCTTTACTTATCCTGAGTTACTTGCAACAGGAATTACGGCACAGATTATTTTCCCCACTAAAGACCTTTATGGCATATCGGTGTGATATCCAACAAAAGTTAGTAGTTAGACCCCCTACTAGCCCTACGAATGAGGGTCACTATCCAGCCACTCTTGAAAGAGAAGGTCCACATAGGCCAACCGTCATATGCCACCATATCTTCCAATGATTTCAAGGGTTTTCAAAAAATGTTGATATGTCATGGCAACATATGAAGGGTTGTGACTGGTTAGGGTCTGAGTGTTGAGACACCTACTTTTAATTGTAATCCTGCCTGCAGCCTGTGATGATAATGAAACGCCTATTGAGACTGCTGAGAAGTCTGAAAACAGCAAGATTTTAGGATTTGTTTTTAAAATATAGACAATAACATGAAACATTGGGGGGAAAAAAATCACAAAATAGCTTTAAAAAAAAACAAAAAAACATGACTTAAATAATAGGGCAATTTTTCGGATAATACCTTCTAAAAATACTTAGAGACACATATTTGGGGTGTGCACATCAGCCATCAGAGTTTGCACCGGGGCACAAATGACCTCATTTGTGTCTCCTGTATAACACTCTGATTTGGACAGTTCTGCTCGTACATTACTTTATATATTTGATCCACATATGTTAGTATTATCTCAATACAGTTTGGTGCTATCTACCACCACTGTACTGTACAATATTTGTGCCATTTGTAGTAGCATTATTTGGTCAGTTTACGGCACTGTTATTTGAACACCATACTGTGTAATTGTATGGTTATTTGTACACGGATGAGGAAGGATACCAATAGTAGGTAATATTTATATTTCTTTTTGGAGAAGGTCATTTCTGGGTGACAATATTCTCTATGTGTGGATAGAAACATCTCACTCTGGGTGACATAAAATGACATTCATAAGTTTTGCTATGTTTTGGGTCGGGGGGAGGGCTTTCTTTGACTGTAGCATACATAGATGTTTGTTGGTTTAGATTATTAAAGGTGTATTCTCAATAAAGTGATGGATGTGCAAGACCTACCACTGGAGCTCACACCTTTTTTCAGCACAGGGGTGCCCTGACCTGCCTGGTGAGATGGCAGATGGCTGCTGTATCCAGGCAGACAATGAATGTCGAGGTGGCCATTCACTTCTAAGGGCTGAGTATGCCTGCCCCTTCAACGGCCACCCCTCCAGTCTCCATTTCCACCTGGATGCAGCAGCCACCATACTGGCGATAGGTGCACTAGGGGCGATAGGGAACTGCATCTATCAGACATTTACACAATTTTTCCTGTCTAAGATGAGAATGTTCTTTAAGTCCCCATTCACAAAATCTGAGGGACCAAAAGCATCAGATTTCTCTGAGATTTTTGTCTGTCCAGAAAACGCGTCACAGTATCCAGTAACCCAGCCTTCCTTCTTGTGTCTTTAGTTCCTGCATAGGGAGCATAATTATGGTATTGTCCACAAGGCCTAAAAAGTTACCACGAAAGCAAACATGTTTAGTCATGAGTAAGGGCCACATTTTAAGATCTGAAACGCGTAGACGATAACGCTGTGTCTCTGTACAGTGTCATTGGATATTTTCTCTCTTTAAAGAATAAAGGCTATCACTTCTTTATGGGGAGCTGGACGTCTCTCCTTGTTTTGGATGCTTATTCTTTATATGAAACAGAAAAGCTAAAGTAAATCCTACATATTCTGTGAACGGCAATAACGAAACATGGAAGGTAGAAAAATCCCCGTAAACATCTCTCTGCTGCACGGTGGAGAGGAGGTGTGTACTTTAAAAGTCATCTTAGGTCCATTAATAAAGTGATTATAGAAGCATGAATAATTTATACGGAGAAAATACAGATGATGTCTAATAAGAGGAGCAGTAAACAGAGAGCTGCTTCTCAATGGGAAAGACGAAAGTAAACAAAGGATTGCTGAAATATTTAATTGGTTTGACGTCTTGTTTACGTACAAAGCAAAACTCGACATATCTCCCCAATTATGTGCCATTTATTTCTGCCATCAGCCGAGCCTACTGCAGTTAAAAATACCTCTGGGTAATGAGTCTCTAAAAGTTCATAAAAGAACAAAAAAGTGTGTTATTGCACAGTGCAAAACTGTAATTGAACACGGTGTAGGTGCGCCATTATACACCACATTGCAGTATATACATAGGTATAACGCCTCATTCACACGTCAGTGTTCAGTCAGTGATTTCCATCAGTGATTTTAAGAGAAAACCAGGTGCGGCTCTAAACACAGAACAGGAGCAGATCTTTCCCTTATACCTTATCCCTGTGGACGCTCCAGTCCTGGTTTTGGTTCACAAAGGGCTTAATGCACACAAATGTATTTTCTGTGTCCGTTCCGTTTTGTTTTTTTTTTTTGTGGATTTTATGCCTAACTATTCAATTGGGTCAGCAAAATAATGGAAGTTACTCCGTGTGCATTCCATTTCCGTATGTCCGTATTTCCGTCCCGCAAAAAAATAGAACATGTCCTATTATTGCCTGCATTACGGACAAGGATAGTACTGTTCTATTTTGGGGCCAGCTGTTCCGTACCGCAAAATACGGAATGCACATAGATGTCATCCGTATATTTTGCGGATCGCAAAATACATATGATCGTGTGCATGAGCCCAAACACTGATGGAAATCACGGACCAAAACACTGACGTGTGAATGAGGCCTTAAGTGTACATAAAAAGTTTAACAACTTGACAAATAATCTGGGGCAGATTTTCTTGAGCCTGTAGATAGGGGTAAATTTAGACAGGCTGTCCTGTCCTGCACCAGATTTATTACAGCATTTTAGGCAGGATGATAAATCTTGTGTAGGGATAAACACTTTTTTCTAACTCTATACCAACTATTGGTTGGCTTGGCTACAAACAGATATTTACCTCAGAATTCCCGTACAAAACACTGCATATTGGACCATGCTCCCTTCCTAGAAAGTCATGGCCCTTTTCTGTTACACCACAACCCTTTGTTGCGGAAAGCACAAAGAATTTCTCAAAACCTAGACGCACCAAAATTTAGGTGCACTCACATTTGTCACATTAGTAAATATCGGCCATTGGGGGAGATATAACAAGACTGGCGGATCTCCCCGCTCTGGCGTGAGATGCGCCTGATTTGTTAAGAGGCAGAATCCTGTAAACAAATCAGACGCATCTCTGCCCTGCTGTGCGCCAGAAACTAAAGTCTACAGGCTGGCGTATACTTCAGCTATAACTTCCGCCACTTTCTCGCGAAAGTTATAGTAAATGTGGTGGTAGCACCACGTCCCCTTCCACTGAGCCATGCCCCTTTTTCTTGGCACTTCAGAAAAGTGTCAATAAGCTCAAAAAGTTTCAAATTATGGTGCATAGACGCTGTTCACCATAAAGTGTGACTTTTTTTAATAAGTGGCCGTGGCATGGGCGGGGAAGGGGACAGGCGTAGAAAATGGTTTGAAATGTACGACAGTAAGGAAGCTATTTTACATTTAGAATGGGATTTGGATGTACCGAAGTTATGTAGAGGCTGGCACCTCTACATTACTTTGGTGATCCACTGCCAGCTATAGGGCTTATTAAGACCGGCATCTAAAACGCCGGTCTTAATAAATGTACCCCTACATTTTTTACAATATAATGTTGCTTTAGGCCCAAATTTTTCATTTTCACAAGCAGTAACATGAGAAAATCATTTCACTATTTCTTACTAATTTTTCTCTTTTCTCAATACGTATGGGCACACAGCAGGGTTCAAAAGGGAAGAAGCACCAGATTTTGCTGGAATGGTTTTCGGACACCATGTCGCCGGCTTAGGCGTAGAAAATGGTCTAAATGTACGACAGCAAGGAAGCTATTTTACATTTAGAATGGGAATTGGATGCGCCGAAGTTATGTAGAGGCCGGCACCTCTACATTACTTTGGTCATCCACCGCCAGCTATAAGGCATATTAAGACCGGCGTCTAAAACGCAGGTCTTAATAAATGTGCCCCTACATTTTATACAATTTTGCTTTAGGCCCAAATTTTTAATTTTTACAAGAAGTAACATGAGAAAATCATTCCAATATTTCTTGCTCATTTTTCTATTGAATACGTATGGGCACACAGCAGGGTTCAAAAGGGAAGAAGCACCAGATTTTGCTGGAATGGTTTTCGGACACCATGTCGCATTTGAAGAGACCCTGAGGTACCCTTACAGTGGAAACGTACAAAACCCACAAAAAAGTGACCCATGTTGGAAACTACACCCCTCAAGGAATTTATTGGGGGGTGTAGTGAGTTTTTTGACCCCACAGAAGTTTAATAGAATTAAGAAACACAGCTGTGAAAATGAAGAATTAAATTTTTTCCAATAAAATGTTGCTTTAAACCCAGATTTTTCATTTTCACAAGGGGTAACAGGAGAAAAAGCAGAATTTGCTGTGCATTTTTTTCTGAATACTGCAACACCCCATACAGTATGTGGTTGTAAACTTCTCTTTCGGCATACAAGAAAAAGCATCATGTGCATTTGAGGCCTAGTTTGGTGATTTATACAGCACTGTCCGAAAACTGCAGAGGCTCCAAGTTTAAATAAAAAAAGAAGTGACCCCATTTTAGAAACCATACGCCTCACAGAATTTACCAAGGGATGCAGTGAGCATTTTGACACCACAGGTGTTTTACAAAAATGAATTCACAGCAGATGGTGAGAAGTGAAAATTGCAATTTTTAGGGCTCTTTCACACTTGCGTATTTCTTTTCCGGCATAGAGTTCCGTCGTCGGGGCTCTATGCCGGAAAAATCCTGATCAGGATTATCCCAATGCATTCTAAATGGAGAGAAATCCGTTCAGGATGCATCAGGATGTCTTCAGTTCTGGACCGGCACATTTTTTGGCCGGAGAAAATACCACAGCATGCTGCGCATTTTGCTCCGGCCAAAAATCCTGAACACTTGTCGCAAGGCCGGATCCGGAATTAATGCCCATTGAAAGGCCGACATTTAGCTTTTTATGAATGGTTATCATGGCAGCCAGGACGCTAAAGTCCTGGTTGCCATGGTAAAGTGTAGTGGGGAGCGGGGGAGCAGTATACTTACCGCCCGTGCGGCTCCCGGGGCGCTCCAGAGTGACGTCAGGGCGCCCCACGCGCATGGATCACTTGATCCATGCGCATGGGGCGCTCTGACGTCATTCTGGTGCGCCCCGGGAGCCGCACGGGCGGGAAGTATACTGCTCCCCCGCTCCCCACTACCACTATGGCAACCAGGACTTTAATAGCGTCCTGGCTGCCATAGTAACACTGAAAGCATTTTGAAGACTGATCAGTCTTCAAATGCTTTCAGTTCACTTGCGTTGTTACTGATCCGGCGGGCACTTCCGGCGACGGAAGTGCACGCCGGATCCTAACAACGCAAGTGTGAAAGAGGCCTTACACAGATATGCCATTTCAGTGTCTAATATGCCGAGCCTAGTGTGTGACAATGCGAAAATTCTTGTGCTGACTACTGGTAATCTGCTGGCATCAAAGTTTTCAGAGATGCCGAGGGTTTCAGCAGGAGCCAGGTTGTCAGTAACCGCCAGGCCCCTGTCCTGATCGGCGCACACACCTCCTGTGCCCACCTGATCTATGCATAATATGTTTCTATCTGAATTCTCAGTATAGAACAGGGATTAGAAACTCCAGCTGCTGTGAAACTACAACCCCCAGCATGCATACTTGCTCAGCTGTTCTTGTAACTCCCATACAAATGAAAGGAGGATTCTAGAAGTTGTAGTTTAAGAACAACTGGAGAGCTGGAGGTTGCTGATCCCTGGTATAGAGCTACACTACAGATAAATGTCCACAGTCGAGCAGCACGGTCAAAGCAGATGAATGGAGAAGGGTGTAAAACTTCAGAGGGACTGGACCCAATACCTGAATTCAGCAACCAAGTCCAAAAAGAGGAAGTAGCACTCCAAATAATCCAAATTAAAATGAAAATTGAAACTGGTCTCATTAAGGGAGTGAAACACTGCTCGTACACTGGATGAATACATTTCACTTCGATTTGGATCCTTTGGAGTGCTGCTTCATCTTTTTGGATTTGTGAACTACACTACATGGATGCAAGTATTAAAGGTAACTTGTCTTCAACTTTATGCTGAACTCACTGAGAGCAGCATAAAGTAGTGGCAAAAAATGCTGATTTCAGCGGTGTGTCATTTATGAGCTAAAAGTAAGTGGTTGCTGAGAACCAGCATCATAATCAGCCCGGGCCTTGAGAAGAGTCACATCTACCTGAGAAGAGTCCTGGTTATACATAATCTCCTGCTCTCCCCCCCCCCCATCTGCTGATGATTGACAGTTCTCTCCTAGAGAGAAAGGGAGAAAACTAGGTAGAAGCCTGTCAGTCATCAGCAGGGAGAGCCGGAATTCATGAAGAACCAGGACTCTTCTCAGGTGGCCGGGACTCTTTTCCAGGGCTCAGTCTGCAATGATTATAGTGCTGGTTCTTGGCAGCCACCTACTTTTAACTTAAAAATGACAGACCGCTGAAGTCAACTCACCGTCTCTACTTTATGATGCCGTTAGTATGGGCTGCATAAAGTAGGTGACAGGTTCCCTTTAAGTGTAGACTACTACACCAACTCCTACATCATGAACCAGCCTTCATCCATAGGCACTATCCTCATCTGCAAAAAGATATGCATACAGTAATGGGCCATAAGGAGCCAAGAGTTACAACATAACAAGTTGATCATGGGCCAATGTAAACGACATGGGGAACGAATGATGGTACAAACGATACAAATAGTTTGAATATAGTTGATAGCACAACCCAGTTACATGAGGAGATATACTACCAACAAACTATGATTTCTGAATGCTTAAAGATCTGATCGGCCAACAAATAAGAGTATAGAGGTCGGTAGAGTGGTTAGGCAGGCCAATGACCAGCCATTAGCCCAAGAATTATGTAGACGAAGAAAAAGAGAAACTGTATGCAACGATAATACAGTACAGCGTCCACAGCATTCCATGGGACCCTACTGTATCTCCATAAGCCTTTGATTCTATATGGAGGCACATAGATTATAGGCTGTACATATGCTACTGTATGTACACAACTATTTAAACACCTACCGTTAACTTCTCAATCCCTGATAAAATCTCTTGATTCTTCTTTATTTCTGGTTCATACTCTGAAACAGAAACATGCAGGAGAATAAATCATCACAATCTGAAATTCAACATACAATGTAAATGATGAAACGTGCGCATTGCTACCCACCCAGGCACTAAATACTGTAGGTAGTATAGAAGGTGTAACCATTAGAAGTCAACGTTGAAAGGAGTAGACATAACGATAGCCGGAGCACTGAGAAAATATCTGCCAGAACCCATTGTATAATAGTTTAAAATTCAATGCAGAGACCCGTCTAATGCCCTTTCATAGCTAGGCCTGTAGCCACGTCAAAGGGCATTCACAACCTTTACATGATTCATTTATTAAATGGATTTCAAAGCTTGCCTGCATGGCTTTATTGGTAGGAATAATTAAAAAAATTTGAGGCTATCAGTCCTAGATTGCTTGACATTTATAACTGAATAGAGGATTCATCCTGACTGAGATATTTGGAATAGGGAGTTACCTCTTTAACCCCTTCAGGACCAGTCTATTTGGGCCTTTAGGATAAAACAATTATTTTTTATTTTTCCTTCTTTGCATTCTAAGAGCTGAAACATTTTTAGTTTTCAGTCTACATAACTGTATGGCTTGGTTATTTTAAAAATTATTTTTTAAGGATAATTTGTACTTTTCAATTGGACTATTTTGGGGTCTATATAACTAATTAACACTCTTTCTGTAGGAATGGGCAAAAACCGCAATTTCATTATTTCATAAATTTTGCTGCACTCACTGTGTGGCATAAATAACGTTATCTTTAGTCTATTTTTCTACTTTCATGTAGCCATATTTTAAGAGCTTCTAACATTTTTAGTTTTTTTTCTGACTAGTTGCTACCATTTCGGGATGTATGGGTCTTTTTGATCATTTTTTAATCCATTTTTATGTGAGGCAGAATGAAGAAAAAAAACTGCATTTCTGAATTTTCACATCATTCTGTGCAGTATAATTGGCATGTTAACTTTATTCTGCAGGTCTATGCAATTAAGGTGATAATTAAACATAACATTTCTAGAGTTTTTTTTTTTTTTTAAGTTTTACCACATTATTGCCAACAAATCCTTTTAAAACAAATTACTTTTTTTTTTGTTTTATCTTATCCTGACAGCCATACAAAAAAAAAAATTCTGGATGGAGCTGTATTCATTGGTGCCATTTTAGAGTACATATCACTTTTTGATCACTTTTTATTCTGGTTTTTGGTAGAAGGGATGAGTAGCAATTCTGGAGTGCACACCATGCAGTACAACTTACTTAGTCTATTCTGCAGGTACATACAATTATGGAGATACCACATTTTCTAAAGTTTTTAATTCAGGTTGACCCAATAAAGGAGTACATACAGTGTGATTCATAAGCAGTACTTTACAGCAAGTCTTTGGTAAAAGTCCCAACATAGACAATCAGAGTAGTATACAGGAGCTATTACGTCAACCTTCCGATACAAGTCGGTTTTTAGAAGGGGGGTGAGGGGAAAAGGGATGTGTTATGGGGGATTAGTAGTACAGAAACCATAACTTGACTCCTTGCAAACCATAAGGTGAATAAAACATAACAGTAGCCCAACATGTTCACCTCTCCTCCACAGTTTGTGGAGTTGGAATCCTAGCAAGCATGGGGCGCGCAGGAACCCCTGCTGAGCCCTCAAGTAGGATCATATCCCTGAGATTAGCGGTGCATACCAAATTTATGTTGTTATGCTTGAGAGTGCAGAGGCTCCCCGAAATAGCTAATCGACCGGGATGCCTGTACTTGAACCCCTATTAATGTGATAATGGTGACCTATCCCGAGGATAAGTCATCATTGTCTTTTCCCGGATAACCCTTGTAATCATAGCTAAATTGGCTCGATCGCTGTCTACTTTAAGTGCTATAATGTCGGGCACATGACAACTCGTGGTCTGTCTGGTCATATAACCAGCCTATTAAAATCCACTACAACATAAGAATAAAAAAGGCACAAAAAGTTCCAATATGACAACAATATAAGAGCAGAATAACAAAATCATATACCTCCATTATGTAGTGTGCACTACATAATGCACTCAGTCTAATACTAGTAAACGAGGTCATGTCGGGAGTTTAATGGGGTTGCCCGAGTGTTTAATAGTGATGACCTGTCTTCAGCTGATCAGGGGGCCATTCATACACCCCACAGTGTTTTCCACAGGTTACACAAAATGCCCAATTTTTTACATGTATTATACATTCTGTCAGTAAAATATAAACTAAAACTTTCACTGCCCTCATCAAAGCTACACACTTTAGATTGATTGTGACCGCATTTGTAGCAGCCTTGTGTGGACAGCCATGGTTTACCCTAAGGCTGGGTTTATGACAAAAAAGAAAATCGCGATTAATTGAACATGTAAACTCGATTTTGATTATTGAATGAATACTTGGGGGTTTGTCGCGGGGGCGTGACTCGGGGCATGGCTTAGCACAGGGTATTATACTACAACACCAATGGTGTAATCATATTTTGGGTTCTGTGCTTTTTAAAATAGCCCAGGCAGGGAACGCTGTATACTGGGCAGGCCTGGCCCACATGTATACCCCAGTCTGAGAGGGCTGTATACTGGGCTGGCCTGGTCCACATGTATACCCCAGTCTGAGAGGGGCTGTATACTGGGCTGACCTGGCCCACATGTATACCCCAGACAGGGAAGGCTGTATACTGGGCTGGCCTGGCCCACATGTATACCGCAGGCAGGGAAGGCTGTATACTGGGCTGGCCCACATGTATACCCCAGTCTGAGAGGGCTGTATACTGGGCTGGCCTGGCCCACATGTATACCCCAGTCTGAGAGGGCTGTATACTGGGCTGGCCCACATGTATACCCCAGACAGGTAAGGCTGTATACTGGGCTGGCCTGGCCCACATGTATACCCCAGGCAGGGAAGGCTGTATACTGGGCTGGGCTGGCCTGGCCCACATGTATACCCCAGACAGGAAAGGCTGTATACTGGGCTGGCCTGGCCCACATGTATACCCCAGGCAGGGAAGGCTGTATACTGGGCTGGCCTGGCCCACATGTATACCCCAGACAGGGAAGGTTGTATACTGGGCTGGCCTGGCCCACATGTATACCCCAGGCAGGGAAGGCTGTATACTGGGCTGGCCTGGCCCTGCGCTTGATGTGTTGGTAAGTGTATAATGATTCCACATTTGCAGTGATTGGCTTCTTACCCTGGCACCAGGATGTACTTCTCGTCTCAGGAGGCAGCAGCCATGAAGGGTCCGCACTTGTAAGAGAACGCACACCAGAAGTACGCAGTTTAAAAAAGACCACAGTGCTGGGACTACCAGCAGAGGGAGTGTGCTGGCAAACCAGTATGTTCCTACACGGCACACGTTTAAAGAGGTTGTCTCATCTCAGACAATGGGGGCATACCGCTAGGATATGCCCCCATTGTCTTATAGGTGTGGGTCCCACAGCCTGCAAAGTGGTTCCTGGAGGTCTCTGCCACTTTCGGGGCTCCGTTCTCGATATAGTATCCTAGTGATACGCCCCCCATTGTTTAAGATGAGACAACCCCTTTAACCCTTTCAGCCCAAGAGGGTTTTTCATTTTTGCGTTTTTCACTCCCTGCCTTTCGGGGGCGATAACTTTTTTTATTTTTCTGTTTACATAGGCGTATGAGGGCTTGTATTTGCAGGACAAGTTGCATTTGCAATCTGCAACAGTTTTATGGGTATTATTTTTACAGCGTTTTCTATACGGTAAAATTGAACTGTTACTTTTATTCTCCAGGTCAGTACAATTACGGCAAACTTCATATGTTTAGTTTTTCTTGCATTTTAATGCTGAATTAAGAAAAACTTAATTTTTTTTTCATCGCTAAATTCTGACCCCTATAACTTTTCTGTAGTTATGTGAATGTAGCTATGTGAGGGCTTGTTTTTTGTGGTGTGATCTGTACTTTTCATTGATACCATTCTGGGGTGTGTATGACTTTTTGATCACTTTTTATTAAATTTTTTTGTGGGAGGGGAAGCAAAATTTTGACTTTTTCCGTTTGACCGTTTGCTGTATGAAAAAAATATTTTTATATTTTAATAGTATAGGTGTTTTTGCACGCGGCAGAACCCATGATGTGCTTTTTTTATTGTTTACATTTTTTTACTCACATTAAGGGGAAAAGAGGGGGATTTGAATCTTGATATTTTTACATTTTTTAAAAACTTTTTTAACACAATTTTATAGGAAACTATAACAAGCACTCATTGTATTGCTTCTCACATACACTCCTATGAATTAGCAAAGGAGTGTATAAGAGGTACAATGTAGGGGGGTGGGGTGGGGGGCCGGAGCGCAACTGGAACTGTGCATTCAGATGCCATGTTCACAGCAGGCACCTGACCACCAGTGGGCGCCATGTCCCGGCCTGGTGTAGATGAGATCACAAAAACCGAACCGAAAAAACGAACATAGGCAAAGTGCCATTGGTTAATCAGGCTGATGGTTGGTTTTGTTTTTTTCTTGATTAATCATCCAGCCCTTGTTCATCCCTAAATCCAGGGGTCAAAGCATTAGACAATGTCTTGCATCAGAACTGGAAGCATTAAACTAGTAACCTTTTATTGTGTATTAATACTTGTCATTTCCATCTTAGATGTACAGTAAAACCCTCAATTACTTTTTTCCCCATCTAATCCTGACACTTTCTGCAAGTCATCCTCTGAATAGCCACAAGACCTCAATCTTGTTCAATGGAACATTATGACCCAATTATGTAGCCAAGACCAAAAACCCTTTTATACCGTAGGTATTGAACATATTAAGATGGTGTCTCAATGCCTGGGACATGCCAAAAGGAATGAAAAAGGGGTGAATGGTTCAATTAGAGTATCATACATTACACTGAAACGTCCAATGCTCTTCTGTGGACATCTTTACCTAGGCCTATCAAGAGAACAATAGAATGGTCATACCGTTATCCCAATTCTACACCTACTATTGTACTAACATATATCTTTCCTGCAGAGAAGCCGTGAAAATAATAATGGGATCCCTATCTATATAGGAGTCACCTCTCTGTGATGACTGCTACAGAAGGACAATGTTGCATTAAATGTTCAATGGTGTAGTAATGCCAAAATGAAAAACAGCTAAAAATTCTAAAAAGAATTAAAATATATTTTCTATGACTGAGTTAAAAAAAATACCCTTTCTGATAGACGCGTCCCTAAAGTTCTACTAACACACCTGTAATGTACTGTACCACTGCTATCTAATAAAAGAAAATGGCATAGCCCACAAAATATCCAAACGTAATGCATACATGGGCTAACTGAATAGGGATTAACATAGCGTTATTGGCACCTTACCCAGATAGTAAGGATGCCCCCTTAGCTGCCCAATACAGTAAGAATGTCCCCTTAGTGCCCCCTCATAATACTGATGCCCCATATTGCCCTCACACAGTAAAGGTACACCCCAGATAGTAATGATACTCCCTTAGTGTCCTTCAGACAGTAATGATTTACCCTAAGGCTGTGTTCACAGCTGCATTAGGAATCCAGTACTGTAGCTTGACCCGACATAGGATGAGGCTACCAGAGCTCACCATTTCTGGCATTGCTGGTCCTGATTGTCTGAAGCCAAATTGCCATTGACTATAATGGGATCCAGTGGTGATCTGGATGGTTTCTGGCATAAATGCTTTCAGTTAGTTGTTGCGTCCACATACACAGTGTACACATATACAGAAAATAGAGAACTATGCGTGACAAAGCACAGTATCACCCCTCCTCCCCTAGAGGGCAGCAAAGGAAACATGACCACTATGTCTAATGGTTTATATTACAGTTTATAAGAGCTCACAATGTTCAGGGACCTATCTAAATTATCTTCGGGACTTTACAATTATCTATTAGAAAATGTAGTTGTGGATTAAACAACATTTCTACTATTAGAAATACAAAAAGGAAAAAAAAAAACATGTTCACCTTCTCTGCATTGCCTTTGGATACACTACAGATTGCTGTAGAAAATATATACTTTGTCCACAAGAGGGCAGTGTAAACCACAGATTGCAATATGTTTCTACATATAAATGACAAAATTCCTGCCTTTGATAAAACAAAAGTTCTTCGTGTTTTAGAAGAGTATTTCATAACAATAAACGCACAGTCCACGTTATGACTAAAATATAGTACATTTAACTTTTTCATTTTACAGATTTTACTTTCGTCAAAAGCACAGGGAAAATAAAGTGGTTGTGCAGGATTAGATAACGATGTCTGCCCCATACCTATCCATGTGTTGTGTCTAGTACTGCAGCTCAGCTCCACTGAAGCGAATGGGGCTGAGCTGTAATACCACACACAACCTGTGGGCAGGTGTGGTGCTGTTTCTGGAAGAAAGCAGAGATCTTTCTCTAGTCCAGGAGAACCCCTTTAACAAAATAACAGTCCATGACACCTAAGTCAATTTAAAGTACAGAATATTAAAATATTTGTCTTTGTAAAACATGGAGGTTTTCCCAAACCTACAATAAACTTGATTGTATATCAAAAGTCCATGGGCGTAGCTATAGGGGAAGCAGCGGCTTTGGGGCCCGAACACAGAAGGGGCCCATCCACGAGGAGGACTAATAGATTTTATTGTCAGGTCCTCCTCAACAGTATTATAAAACTCATTTCTATACAATGAGACTGTAGGAAATGGATGGAGAGACTGCCTGGCCTGGTCTGAGAGTGATCTTGACTAGATGCAGGAGTGGGGGTTGCATGGGAGGATGAGGCTGAGAAGAAGGTGCTTGGAAGGGAGGCCTTCAAAAATGTGCTGTGGGGCCCAGTCATTTCTAGTTACGCCACTGTCAAAAGTACAGTATGTAAAACCAGTTACGCACATACTGTAAAAATATTATTGAGCAAACTTTACCAACAGAGTACAGCGCCATGATAACTTATACATTCCAGATAAGATTGTCTTGTATTTCATACAGTAAAAGATAAATGACGTGTTTATCTATGTGCCTGGAGGCTATATTGTGGCACATGGAGCCCCTGAGGCTCCAAACTAGTGAATCGTATGCCCTTTATGTTTAACCATAATGGTTCCTTTGTAAAAGAAGTGTTTCCAGTGCAGAATATCACCCTAATACCGTGGCTCATAGAACACCCCACAGAATGGAATATAGTTACATAGTTAATACGGTTAAAAAAAAAGGCAAAAATCTATCAAGTTCAACAAAGGGATAAGTGGGAATGTGAATTTTAGAAAAAGGGTAATGAGACTCAGATTTCTACACAAATTCATCTAAACCCTTTTTAAAATGATCCACTGTTCCTGCTGTGACCACGTCCTGAGGAAGTCTATTCCACAGATTCACAGTTCCTACAGTAAAGAAGCTTTGACGCTTCTGGAGACTGAACTGTTTCTTCTCTAGTCGGAGGCAGTGTCCTTGTCTTTTGAGGGCATTTGACATGGAACAGTTTTTCACTGTATTTTTTGTATGTCCCATGTATATATCTATACACAAAAAGCCAACAAATCCGGGAATAATATATATCTCTTTATTTATATCACTAAAGTTAATATATCCACAGTAAAAAACACATACACATGGTTGGTGAAAATAGAAACATTGAGGCCATACTACCCACCAATTCAGGAGTTCATCTCATCAGCAGCAATAATAATAACAACAGTGACTTGCCACACATTCATAAAGGGTAAATATCCCCATATATATACAATTCGGTATCCCAAAGTAAACACAATAGCAGCAATAAATAATAAAGTGGCGTTTCTAAACTGTTAACTAGCCACACATCCTCCTAATGTGAACACAGTAACAGCAAATAAAGTGGCATTCCTAACAGAGTAATGATGGTGCTGGCGCCTCCTGCATCCTCCCGACGTGCGTTTCGCCCGTACCTGGCTTCCTCAAGGGGTGGTGTATGTATATATCTGCATAGGTTAATCATGCCCCCCCTCCTTAGACATCTCTTCTCAAACCAAAAATGTAATACTTTTAATCTTTTCTCATAATAAGACCCTCCATGCCCCTTATCAGTTTAGTCGCTCTCCTTTGTACTCTTTCCAGTTCCAGAGCATCCTTTCTATGGACTGACCTGCAAATTGCAGATGAGGCCGAACCAAAGCTTTATAAAGTGGTAATATTACATCCATGCCTCATTTAATATATGACACTATCCTGGTAGCTTTAGAAGCAGCTGATTGACATTGTATGGTGTTATTTAATCTACCATCTACAAGGACACCCAAATCCTTCTTTATAAGTGACTCCCCCAGTGTTACATCCCCTAGGACATGTGATGCACGGAGATTATTGCTACCCAGATGCATAACTTTACATTTATCCACATTGGACCACAATTGCCAAGTTGATGCCCAAACACTCAGAGTGTCCAAGTCAGGTAGATAGATAGAAACAGTGCTATTAATCCCATCCTCTATTTATGAATAAATGAGCAGTAAATAGCGGACCCAGACCTGTACCTTGGGGTACATCACTTATAACCAAAGACCATTCAGAATAGGAATCATTGAACACAAGTCTCTGAACACGGTCCTTCAGCCAGTTTTCAGACCAATTTTAAAACTATAGATTCTAAGCCTACAGACCTATTAAACGTCTATGAGGACAGACAAAATGCCTTTGCAAATTTCAAGGACACTATATGCACAACTGAACCTCTGTCCAGGCTTCTACTCATCTCACAAATTAGGCTAGTCTGACAACTTCTGTCCATGGTAAACCCACCCTGGTTATTACTTATGTTATTATTAATAGTCACATACTCCTGTATATAGTCACTTAAGAGTCCTACAAACTTTTTCCCACAACAGAAGTTAAGCTTACTGCTCTGACCTTGGTTTTTTTGCTCTCTTTGACCACCTGCCATACAGTATTTTTGCGGATTTTATCTCTCTTTTCCAGATTTTATAAAGCCCTTTGTAAATTTCAAAGGTTACAGCTGACCCCACAGACGTGTATTTTTAAATGCCAATTTATCTTCTGTACCAGGGATGGACTGGGAACTTAAAGTGGCCCTAGAAAAAATACTCAAAGTGGCCCCATTTTGTAGTCGGGTCCAAATTGATGCAAGGCAGGACCAGCAATACCATATTGTGGCACATTATACCACCCCAACAGAGCCAAATACCACAGTGCATCACAAAATACTACCCCAGCAGCACAAAATACATCCCCAAAAACTTTCAGTGGCTGGCTTTGAGAAGAGCCTAGGCGGCCCCCTGGGCATCGGCCCGCCGGGAAATTTCCCTGTAAGGTCTATGGCCAATCCGCCCCTGCTCTGTACTATCAGTCTATGACAGAGAAAAACACAAAAAAGAAAAGAAAACATAGCAAGGCTCCATAAAAATGATGTACTAGAGACCTGTACAGCACATGAGGCCTAAACGATGGGGTAGTGGCATATAAAATCCTCCACAGTTTGGAATGTGTATAGATCTGTACAATGTGTCCCTTCATGGGTTCATAGCCGATTTGGTTGGTTACAAACTGAAGCAGAGCGTGAGAGCCGGCGCATGCACAGTTGACTCGTCGAAGCCAGTGCCAGTAGTCCGCACGGGCGCAGACTAGTGTCCACTGCGCCTGCGTGAGATTACGGCACTGAGAATAATTGATGTCAGGGCAAATGAATAAATTAAGTGGTAGGCGGTGCTGGGCCCTGGATCGGTAGGCGCGGCTGGGCACCAACAGATCATGGGACAACCCCTTGGGCACCTTACCCAGAGCAGTAACAGTGGGATTATTTTGAACACAACAAGGAGACGGATGGACACATATAAATATCGCTATAGTCTTAATCCTAGTGACAGAATCCCTTTAAATATATGCAAGCAATCAGTAGCATCAAAAATAAAAACAAATGAAATTCTATACATGATTGTATGTATTATTGTTCTTTAAAGTGGCTACAATATAAACTCAGTACCAAAAACGTTTTGCTTTTAGTTATCTCTTTTTTTCTAAAAGGCACAAGAATAGAGAATGCATTGGTTTCACTCCGCTAATATTTTCCATGCACTAAACCTTTTCTCAATTACTTATTCACAAACATTTCCATATGCCAGCAAGTCTTTCATAATCAGATTGCTGGAGCCCCCTCTCTGCTAAGGAGAGGAACATCTCCCAAGTTTAAAAGCTCTTCTTACAGGGGGTCACAAAGGGGCTTGTTTAGATGGATGTCTCCTATTTTCTCAAGAGTGCGTAATTGCACAATGGACAACATGTCTATCTCTCATGCCAAAAATGAGATTTCTAGAAGAAAAAATTTAAATGTGGGGAAAAGTCCCAACACACTAATTTATTACACAGAAAAGAAGAGAAAAGATCAAAAAAAATATTACAGATAAAATAGAAGTATATACATGTAATATTATCAATAGGCTTGAGCGAATTGACCTTCGCTTCATAGATCCCAAGTCGGTTTGTTCAAATACTTACATTTTAATGCTGTTTCCCTACAGCATTAAAATGTATTGGCTCCATGGAGCCAGAGTTCGTTTCGCCCGAAACCCCAGTCAATTCCTGCTGTATGCATATCTGCGCATTGAAAAACTATTTAAAATAGCAATCCGAACTGTGCTTTGATACAGGCTGGCACCTTTTTGCTACCTCTGGATTGTTCACCTGGCCATGTCTGGACCAGTATAGTCCGTGTCTCCTTTAAAAAACTGGAGGTGAGTGCTGCAGCAAATGAACTGTTTCTTTGTGGCTGGCACCTCAGTACCAAAGCCCAGTTCGGATTACTAATTTTTTTCCAATATGCGGATATGCATTCAGTAGGAATTAACCGAAGTATTGTGCGACTTTGGGCGAGAAGAACTTTGGCTCCACAGAGCCAATACATTTTAATGCTGTACAGATACACCATTAAAATGTAAGTATTTGAATAAATTGACTTTGGATCTACGATCTGAAGGTCGATTCGCTCAAGCCTAATTATCAAAAAGCTGCTTTTACCCTTCGTGACCAGTCTGTTTTGGGCCCTAAGAACCAAGCGATTTTTTTTTTTTTTAATTTTCGCCTTCCCAGAGCTATAGCTTTTTTATTTTTCCATAGATGTAGCTGTATGGGTTGATCTTGCGGGACAAGTTGTAGGGATGGGGGAAAAAAACAAAGAGTACCAATTCTGGCATTTTTTATGTTGTTTACTGTAGAGGAAAATTTTGACATTTTTTAGCAATTTTTTCCACTGAAAAGCACTTTTTCAATGGAAAAAGGGTGCATTTTTACTTGGAATTTTTTTAATTATTTAAGTCCTACAAGGCAACTATAATAAGCAATTTATTTATTGCTTCTAAAATACATTGCACTGTTCACGCTATGAGTCAGTGCTATACTGACATCCGGCAGCAGGCTACGTTAGAGAGACGAGGCCTGCTGGGATATGCTGGAGGCAGGCCTGGGGCCTTCACCAGGCCCCGGCCTACATGCACAGACATCGGCACCCGCAATCTCATTCGTGGGGTGCCGATGGGAAAC
The DNA here is from genome assembly GCA_033119425.1 of Bufotes viridis. Classification (NCBI taxonomy): domain Eukaryota; kingdom Metazoa; phylum Chordata; class Amphibia; order Anura; family Bufonidae; genus Bufotes; species Bufotes viridis. The sequence continues at coordinate 142,702,175 of CM065592.1, read as the reverse complement.
AGAGGGCGTCCACTCCCTCCGTCACTGCTTACATGCTGTGAGCGCTATTGGCTGTGGCATCTAAGGGGTTAAATGGCCCGGATTGGCGCTTCTGCCAGTCTAGGCCATTAGAGCAGGAGCAGCATAGGAGACCCGTACAGCATGTAGACTAGGCTGCCATAAAGAGGCAGCAGCCCAGCCTATGGCCCCTTAATGGAAATCTGTCACTAGGATAATCGCTATTGAAGTAAATCCATGTCCTAATAGCACTTAGTACCTTATTTCTAGATGTGCCTTTGTTTCAGCAATAGATGTTTTCTATCTTCTGAAAATCCAGTTTATTTGGTATGCAAATGAGCCAGTAAGGTGCCCAGAGGGGCGTCACTCTTGCAGGAAGAAGCCCAGGCACGACCTCATGCTGGGAGCGGGGAAAAGGGGGGCAGAGTTATGGCTTGAATGTGATGTAGGGGTGGGTGGACACATTGTGACAGGAGACGTGCCTGGGCTCCTTCCTGCAAGAGGTTGTCCGACATAACTTACAAGCATGAATGGCCGGCAGGAGGGTTTTCACCTTTTGACTCTCCCTCTGTTCCAGTACCACAGCTCTATTGGTCAAGAGAACACTGTGGCCAATCACTGGCTTCAGCAATCATGTGTGCAAAAAATGGCGTGTCTGAGCCTCAGCAGTGATGTGTAGTTCTTGCACACGTGACCGATGGGGCCAGTGATTGGATGCAACAGTCTTAAGACCAAGAACAGAAGCTCCTTAGGAGCCCAGGGGCCACAGAGCTGGAAGTAAGGCATTTCAAAAAAATGAATGATGCTTTTATTTTTTATACACCCTCCTGCCATTTATGTTTCAGTTATGTCAAACAATACCGTTAGAGTCAGTGTAATACTGCCAGCACTACGATGGAACCATCACAGGCAGAGCAATTAAAGAAATGACAAGCTGGTAAAAACCGCTATGAACCAATTTTCCATCATCTGTTAAACCTTAATAAAATGAAATAATAGAAAACTTTGCAAGGTACACTGAGGCAGGTTTGCAGCAGTGGCGTATCTTCCATGGAGGCAGACCACACAAGTGCTATGGGGCCCAGGAAGGGGGAGGCCTGGCACTGATTCAATTCTTCTGTTCCCAACATGAAAACTCTGCATTTTCATGCAGTGGCCACTAGGAGGAGCTCACTGCAAAGAGATTATTACAGATTCCACTGCAGACAATGGCAACTGTATAAATTCCAAAGAATTGGCTCCACCTAGTGGTGGTGACATTGTTACATATTATGTGAAGGGAAGCAGAAGACTTGTCCATATATTCATGCCAGTAGCCTGGTGTAAATACATCAAGAAATATGGTGTTCAGAACGAGTGCCTGTTCCACTTTTTCCAACATAGAAGCTGGATACTTGTTATAAGTGGTCTATTGGGGGCAAGAGGGTCAGGGGGAGACTCAGTGGTTAGTTTATAACCGGATTACCTGTAAGGGAACATGACCTAAAGATAATAGATGAATCTTTGACACTTAAAAGTACTTCAGGCACTGATTCACCAGGGTTCTTTGAATCCTCATGGGGTATATCGTCCCCCTAAGTCTTGCCATGGCACGCTCTAGTTATTACATAGCATATATGCTTCACCCATAGTGTTCCTTCAAGATTATTTCAATACTCTATGCATTTACACTAGAAATGTTTTCACAGATGGAACTACAGGGGCACACACCATATTGTTCTGCTCTGTTTGGATAATTTATTTTCAGCTGTCCCATACAATACCCCATCTCAGATTTTCCAAGCTGTGTTCTGTGTAGAAGAACGTTTGTGAAAAATTCAGTTCTGTCAGTGCTGAGCAGCTGGAGAATCACTCCCAATCTGAAGTAAAATACTGGGCACTGAATGAGTGGTACCAGTATTTATAAAGGTGATGTCATCTGGTCTTTGATGTGATGCAAGATCTCTTTCTTGCATCAGTTTGTGCTGGCATCTAGTATAGGAAATGTATCATTTCATGGAGGTTTTTTTTTTTCACTCCCCTTGCCACATGTACAGGACTTAAGATGACTCTAAGCCAGATGCAAAGGAATATGAACACTTCCAGGAGTTGCAGACATAGGACCTGTGTCAACAATTACACAAAATGCAATAAAGTTACCAAAACCCTTCCCTAGTTGTGCCCTGACCAGCTTTAAAGACTTTCTCTGACGTAAGCAGGGTTGATCTAGAACACATGGGAAGACTGGAGAGCACAGATGCAGAATATTACTAATTATTCACTCAAAAACCATAATTGAATACCGTAAGTAGAGAAAGGTTGAATGTTCCATAAATTTCAGGCCAGGATTTCCTAGGCAATAAAGCTAGCCACACACATCAGTCTCAAGCTGATCAACAAAATGATCTTTTCACTGGGTGAAAGTTAACACCAAGCAATTGTTTTAGCCAATCAATGACAGACAATTATCATCTGAAAACAAGTCGATAATTGTGATGGTAAAAAAGACAATTCCTTCAAAGGAAGATTATTCTTTTTTTGAAAAAATATGCCCAAAAAGATCTTTCGCCCATTGTCTAGTTTCATTGACGGCCGGTTTGAACAATTGTATACACTAAATTGGTCAGGGTCAGTATAGACTAAGTTGTTATGGCTGTGTCTGCGAAACGATCATTCACCAGATGATTGCTCAACTGCTGTTCCACCATCAACCAACTTCTTCCTAATATAAATGGCCGCCTTATGGGGTCCTGCAAGGTGTCTTCAGATTCTTAAAACCCATGTAGAACATGACTTGACTTTTGTACTTTCTAAGGCCCCATGCACACGACCGTTGTTTGTTTCCGCGTCCGTTCCGTTTTTTTTCACGGATTGGATGCTTCCCCATTCATTTCAATGGGTCCGTCAAAAAATGCGGATGGTCAACCGTTTGTGTTCCGCATCCGTGATCCGTGTTTTCACTGCGTCAAAAAAATAGTGCATGTCCTATTTTTTTCACGTTTGCGGACAAGGATAGGCATTTTTACAACGGATCTGCCATAAAAATCGGATCCGTCAAAAAAAACGGTCCGTCGTCCGTTTTTTTTTGACGGACGCAAAATTTCAAGGAGGAGCGGACGCGGAGGCAGGCAACGGTCGTGTGCATGAGGCCTAACACTGACACCTAGTCTGATTAGCTATTCATCCCTCAATCTCAATGATTTATGTTAGACTCCATACCTCCAAAAAAAATGTTCACACAGTACAAGGAGTTAAACATAAAGCTCAATCCTAGATTGTACATCTCTTGGTAATGATAAAAAGACTGATAAACAGGAACCTAGTTCATATTCATAACCAAGACTTTACATATACATTTGCCTAAAGGTATTGTACTATTTTCACTAAGGCCAGGTTTACACATTCAGGTTTTTAGATGCAGTTCTTAAAGCCAAAACCAGGAATGGATTGGAAAAAAAAGAACTAATACCTGTCCTTTACTTGTTCTCTCCATTTTTAATCCACATCTGGCATTGGCTTCAAAAACTGCATCTAAAATCCCGAACATGTAAACTGTTTCTGTAGTATATTACCCCCTTTCAATTTAGAAAACCAATTTATATCAGCTGATCTCTGCAGACCTACCTCCTTCCATTGTCTCTGCTTATATTGTATATGAGCACAACCTTTGGGGAAAAAAAAATCATATGTCCTCTAGGCTCTGTGTTCTTCAATATATCCATTGTGCTGGATTTCCTATTCTGTAATTCCAGTGTTATCATTTCATGCCATAAGTCACAACTGTTTCCATTTAGTCCATACTAAAAGGTCAACAATTGCAATTAGAGATGTTAAAGGCAAAAATTGCAGGCTGACAGACTAAAAAATATCTTCAAACATGGTTATATCGCTAAAAAATAACAATAATTGCAATTTGGCTATGAAGTTTTATGTGGGTGTGTAGCGTACGTTCAGGCATGGTACACGTTAATAAATCTCATCCGCACATTGTGAAAAAAATCAGTACAGTAAATTGACCTGCGGTTCAGGTTTCAAGTCGGCGGCATGTCATTTATATGCTGCAGACATTCGCCGCGGATTTCATCCTTTGCAATGTACAACAACGCAAATGCAAGACAAAAACGCAACTAGTTAAGGCTGCATGGTGACTTTGCTCATGTGACACGAAGACTGCAATGTCAAACTGTGATATCACATATGATTATCAATGAGGTCATGTTACAGCATGACCGCCATGGAATTATTCACCCGAAGCATTTGGATCAACATGTATACAAAGTGCTTCATGTTCATGTGTGAGATGTACTTAGCAGCAATAGATCAATGCATAGCATTTGGGATGTGACCCATGTCTTTGTCTCTACAGTTTGTCTTAAAGTGGTTGTTGAAGGGGTTCTCCAGGAATTAAAAAAATGAAAATACTTAAATATTATTTTATAATAAATATATTCACAAACACCTTTCATTACTTAGAATGGCTTGTTTTGTATAGGGAGCAATCATTTGGAGAAATAAAATTGCTGCCGTCCAATTAGTACACACAAAACCTGTCCTAATCACACAGGAGGACAAGTTACTTCATCACAATGAGCCATAGTGCTGTCTCATACTCCTCTCTGCTTGTCAGGAATCATCATCCTGAATACAGGTGAATCTCTGTGGGAATGGAGATGATGAGACATGAGAGGAGGGTGAGGTGTGGCTAATGAGCAGCAACACTTGTAAGCAGCCTCCATTACCACAGCATGTCCTGTACGTCCTCTCTGTACATCATTTCTCCTTATGGACTAAATTCCCGAGAGATTCAGCTAAATTTCTTATCATCTGTATTCAAGATCATAATCCCTGACAGATAGAGAGGAGGAGGAGGATGAGGCAGCTCTTTACCTCAGTGTTGTAAAGTAACTTGTCCTCATGTGTGATCAGGACAGGTTTTGTGTGAACTAATCGGACAGCGGCCATTTTGTTTCCCGTGATGATTGCTCCCCAGACAAAACGAGACATTATAAATAATGAATGGTATTTAAGAATATATTAATAATAAAGTAATATTTAGGAATTTTCATTTTCTTAATTCCTGGAAAACACCTTTAAGGATTTAACAAGTGATGGCCATCGTTATCTGATTTCAGGGGTCCGACATCCCACACCATTCCCGATCAGCTGTTCTTTAGTAGCTTAAGGGCCAAAACTACATAGCTCCGTCCAGTGTGGAGTGGACGCAGCTGGTTACTGCAGCACTACTACTACTACTGAAGTGAATGGGAGTAGTGTTGCAGTAACCAGTTCCATCTACTACACAGTACAAGGAGCTATGTAGTTCTGGCTCTGGATCTACTACAGAACAGCTGTTTGGCGGGGATGTGGCCTTTTGGACTCCTGCTGATCCTGCGGATAGGCCATTATATGTAAAATCTTGGACAACCTTAAATGACCCAAACTCATGGCATCATAGATCCCTATTATGCTATGAGTTCAGTTCTGCAGTCAGTCCAGGACACACCTCCAGAGTCCGGTAGGGCAGGGAAAAGTGGCTCTATCAAGACATCCTCCCCCTATTTCCTATTAAAGCGCAACAGGATGGAAAAATAATATCAGTGAAGTCATGACCATGCCATTCATAGGACTGATGAGCTTAACTGAAGAAAGGCCATTTGATAGAAACATTAATCATATGGTCACCAGAAGCGGAAACTGGCTTGGCAACGCTTACTAATAGCAAACATATGAGCTAACATTATTGAGCAAAGATGATATAGAGTCCCTCTGAAGGTACATGAAAACACTGTCACAATTTTTGAATTCATTTAATCTATAGCCACAAGTTGGTGATCCATGGCTGATGGCTGCTTACTTTGGCCACATAAGTATAGTAATCTTGATTTATGATGTCAAACCATGCTTTTTTTTGCTCGATAGTTTATCTTCATTCAAATACGAAGAGCCAGCTCCACACTTAGCTGCTGGACGCTCTGACTATTTATTGTATCTACAGCAACTTTCCATTCCAGTGAAATGAGCTCACCAAACGATCCCAGCCAGTCGGCTCTTACTTCATAAGAAGAGGAGGAATTTTTGTCACTGACGCTAAAAGCTCAGCTCAGAGCCATGATTTTTACATTCCAATTCATTTTTAATTTCATCCAGGAATGCACTTTACAAGGACCAACAGTAGTAGAGATATAAAACCACCATGGACCAAGGTCTTGTGCTGCAGAGTCATAAGCCGGCCATACACATTAGAGCCATGTTTGCCAAACCCACAGATTTCAGCAGGTTTTGCCAACCATGTAATGTGCATAGGGGCTCCCAACAATGCCCAAACGACTGATGTCAGGGACATAAGGAACAGCAAACTGGACTTCAATTGCCCCATTCTTTTATTCTGGGGGAGATACACAGCTGCTAGAGGAGTCTGGTAACCGCTTTCTCCCCATTCAATACCTAGAAATGTTTGATAGTGCACTGAACAAGCGTTTGATCGACTGTTAACTCACGTGTATGGCCAACCTTAGTTGGAAAACGCTTCTATCAGGTTAAGACTGTCCATGCACACAAGACAAGTTTTTGGCTGAATGATTGAATGGTTCTTGACTTCTCCATGAACTTGGACCAGCTTGGACCAGCAGAGCATGCATTAATATTTCTATAGGTACAGGGGGTTATTGCACTGGCAGACACTTCTAGCAGAATTTAGCCCTCAGGGAAGGATTTGACCAGTCCCTCTATGGCAGAGGTTAGTGCCACACATGTAAGAAGGAACACCCAAAATCAGTGAGATCTGTTACATCACTAGACTAGTGGCGGGAAATTGTAACGGGTAGAATGGCAACCAGCAACCAATGGAATGCTCTTCGGGCTGCTATAACATGGCATGCAGGGTGAAAGAGCCCGCACATAACACAACGCTAGGCAATAATGATTATTTTCTACGGCTCTGTTCACATCTACATATGTGGCTTCATTGCTGGACACCAACGATGATCAATGGACCAGACTTATGACGGGGCTCCTTGGGTTCAGCAGCCACTTTCTCAGATGCAGACCTAATCCAAACAGGTTGCTTCTAAAATATGCCAGTAAAGAAGAAGATTATTCTGCATAAAGTACGGCATGACTTTTAACAAATATTTTATTCATTCATATACTTATGGAACTTATGGCTCAAACTAGAATATCTGTATGTGGGGAGGCTGCGATGTGTGTATGCCTCTGTTACCAAAGCAACAAAACATTATCTGAAAGCAGTGCACGCTGATTCCTGCATCTCCGCGGACACGGTGACCCATTTCTCAAGGACCTGCCAGCTAATCTGTTCTATCAGCCAGACAGTTCATCTACCCAAGTGCTTCCTGCATTCCTTCCTTGCTGATGCTCAGCTTCACTTACACGCCTGCTGCATGGTTCGCTGACACTTCCTATATTCCTGTAAGTAACTGAGAAGGATGGAATCATCATCAACCATACAGGGCAAAAAGTGCTATGGACGTAAATCAGACATCGGAAAATATCATAAAACAAGTATATATCAAATCTGGGGACACCTGAAACCCCTGGACCATGTCTTATTACAAACATATTACAAATGTAATATACTGTGATATAACATGATATTTCTAAAAATCACAGAAAACAATTACATGGTGATTAGATATAGGGAATATTTGCAGCGGCCCAAAATTTCAGTTGACACCATCTTTTACAAGTGCAAAGTCATTCATCTGTATTAAAAGTGTCAGAGCGGAGATTGTGACCCCCAATCTCATTAGCATTTTGTGACATTAGTGCTAAAATGCCACCTGACTATGATTCTACGTACATCTCTTACACTTTTTCTTCTGCATTTGTTCACATGCTGAGGGGGTGTTCACGCTTGGCATTAATGTGACATTTTCAACACATTATGAGCTAATTTTTCATTATCATATTTTCTTGTAAAAATGTAACACTAAAATGAACTCAAATGCTAAGAAGAGATGACGGGTATGTAGGTGCCCAGGATTTTCAAAGCTTTATTCACACTTCGGGACAGTACTCATTTGGATTGTAGGGATTTTTAGGGTATTTATATCAACATACGCTATTCTTAAGTGGAAAAGCATCAGATTTTGATGCACACTCTTGCCATTTGTAAATTAATTAATATTGATGACCTATCCTCTGGCAGGGGTCCAACAGCCACTGATCAGCTGTTGAGTGAGCCATGAGCATCGTGGCCTTTTCCTAGGTCACGTGACATCACCGTAAATTGGTCACATGGCCAAGTCGCAGCTCAGCGCTATTGACGTAAATGGGGCTGAGCTGCAATACCAAACACAGCCGCTATGCAATGAAAGGCACTGTGTTAAAAAAGCTACCGGCTGCCCTGAAAAACAGCTGATCGACAGGGGTGCCGGGACCCAAACCCCCGCCGATGTGATAATGATGACCTATCCTTAGGATAGGTCATCATTATCTTTACTTGGATAACCCCTTTAACATCCACTGTCCAATCTATATCACACAAGTTGAATGAGTTTTGTCTGCAATTATGTTTAGTATTTCAGCTTTTTCCGCTGGGATGCAATTCGTTTTTCATGTATTTTTAATACGCGTGAGGAAAAACTGAAGAATAACTCTCAACTTCTAGAAATCATCAGTGAAAAATGTATTGCATCTGGATGCCTTCCATTTTTCATGAAAGCCCTATTCACTTCTATGGAGCCAGAACTGCGTGAAAAACACACAATACAGGGAGTGCAGAATTATTAGGCAAATGAGTATTTTGACCACATCATCCTCTTTATGCATGTTGTCTTACTCCAAGCTGTATATGCTGAAAGCCTACTACCAATTAAGCATATTAGGTGATGTGCATCTCTGTAATGAGAAGGGGTGTGGTCTAATGACATCAACACCCTATATCAGGTGTGCATAATTATTAGGCAACTTCCTTTCCTTTGGCAAAATGGGTCAAAAGAAGGACTTGACAGGCTCAGAAAAGTCAAAAATAGTGAGATATCTTGCAGAGGGATGCAGCACTCTTAAAATTTCAAAGCTTCTGAAGCGTGATCATCGAACAATCAAGCGTTTCATTTAAAATAGTCAACAGGGTTGCAAGAAGCGTGTAGAAAAACCAAGGCGCAAAATAACTGCCCATGAACTTAGAAAAGTCAAGCGTGCAGCTGCCAAGATGCCACTTGCCACCAGTTTGGCCATATTTCAGAGCTGCAACATCACTGGAGTGCCCAAAAGCACAAGGTGTGCAATACTCAGAGACATGGCCAAGGTAAGAAAGGCTGAAAGACGACCACCACTGAACAAGACACACAAGCTGAAACGTCAAGACTGGGCCAAGAAATATCTCAAGACTGATTTTTCTAAGGTTTTATGGACTGATGAAATGAGAGTGAGTCTTGATGGGCCAGATGGATGGGCCCGTGGCTGGATTGGTAAGGGCAGAGAGCTCCAGTCCGATTCAGACGCCAGCAAGGTGGAGGTGGAGTACTGGTTTGGGCTGGTATCATCAAAGATGAGCTTGTGGGGCCTTTTCGGGTTGAGGATGGAGTCAAGCTCAACTCCCAGTCCTACTGCCAGTTTCTGGAAGACACCTTCTTCAAGCAGTGGTACAGGAAGAAGTCTGCATCCTTCAAGAAAAACATGATTTTCATGCAGGACAATGCTCCATCACACGCGTCCAAGTACTCCACAGCGTGGCTGGCAAGAAAGGGTATAAAAGAAGAAAATCTAATGACATGGCCTCCTTGTTCACCTGATCTGAACCCCATTGAGAACCTGTGGTCCATCATCAAATGTGAGATTTACAAGGAGGGAAAACAGTACACCTCTCTGAACAGTGTCTGGGAGGCTGTGGTTGCTGCTGCACGCAATGTTGATGGTGAACAGATCAAAACACTGACAGAATCCATGGATGGCAGGCTTTTGAGTGTCCTTGCAAAGAAAGGTGGCTATATTGGTCACTGATTTGTTTTTGTTTTGTTTTTGAATGTCAGAAATGTATATTTGTGAATGTTGAGATGTTATATTGGTTTCACTGGTAAAAATAAATAATTGAAATGGGTATATATTTGTTTTTTGTTAAGTTGCCTAATAATTATGCACAGTAATAGTCACCTGCACACACAGATTTCCCCCTAAAATAGCTAAAACTAAAAACAAACTAAAAACTACTTCCAAAAATATTCAGCTTTGATATTAATGAGTTTTTTGGGTTCATTGAGAACATGGTTGTTGTTCAATAATAAAATTAATCCTCAAAAATACAACTTGCCTAATAATTCTGCACTCCCTGTATAGAACAAGCTGCCATTTTTACTGAACGCAGAGATGACCGGTGATAAACGACACTCATGTGTACAGACCCATAGAAATGAATGGGTAGAGATTCAGCCTGGATGCTGTCTGTTAACGACACGTATCGCATGGTAAACTAGTTTGTGTGAAAGAGGCCTAAATCATCAGTGTACGACAACACACGGCAGGTTTTCCCAAAAGGATATTCTGCTGTGGATTTCTATTGTCTTACAAAGGGTGAAATCCACAAAGGAAATCTGTAGTATAAACTGACATACATCAGATTCAAACTCCGCACTGCAGATCAATTAAGCCTCATGTGGACATACCGTATGATTTCTGCCTACACTAAGATGCAGAATTATCAGTTTTGCTAACACAGTCTCTGAACAAGGTCTTCTACTCTAGGGCAGTGTGTGTGTGAATGTGCATGTCCACGCAGCAATAAATGAATGAGCCGCTGCACAGTCCCTCCAGGGAAAGAATTCCAGCAGACTATCAATTAAAACTTTTCAACTGAAGCAAATTGGAGGAATTGCAGATTCCCAAAGAATCCCTTTATCTACTAATTTTATGCATCTTCCTGACATAAGTAAAATTATTATTACATACATGGACTAAGGATCATAAAAATCTTTAACCCTTTCTAAAGACCAGAATCCCACAACTTAAGGTCTCTTAAGGTTATGTTGCTTCCTGACAATCGCTTGCTCGTCAGCGGAGGAGAGCGCAGTATTTACATTCAGTGATCTTCTCCACATTATTGGAGGCAAGAGCGCTAATGCCATTGCTGCCCCCATACAGACTCGTTGTATGCCGGCAGCATAATCTGCTGCCAGTAAATGATAATTTTTGTGTGTGCACAAACGATCGGATTACACAATGAACAAGCGTTTCGCCTATTCATTGGGCAATTGGTCGTACATTGCTAATGGGCATTCCTACAAACTCTCAGTAGTGATTATCTTTGGGGTTCTCGGCCTATATAAAGGGCCCTTTAGTGGCCGCAGATCAGAGAGGATCAGAGCACTGATCTCTAAAATTATAGCCCAGTAGAGGAAACAATGGGATGTGACTGTGCACAAAGCCTGGATTAAAGCAAAGACCTCGCAATCTAAATGTCCGCAAAGCACAATAGTCAGTGTGCACAATCTAAATGTGTTCAATGGATGATTCAGTTTGGTGCAGATTGAAAATAATCTACAGCCAAAAGCAACAATCTGTTGGCAGCTCACCTTGTCCAGCCATTGATGGACTCAGTGGACCCTAAAGAGCCAAGAAAATAAAAGACCCTTCTTAATGGGACCCAGGATTGTATTAAAGTCAGTACAACATCCCGTAACACCAAACAGATACTACGTTCTCAATACAATCCAAAAAACATCTCGAATAAAAAGTCATTTATAGGTTGCTATTTAAAAGGTAGCATGTTTAGAGATAGTATAGTGTTAAAGGGGATGTTAGCTACTATTTTGCTGGGGTTGTCATCCTGTTTTCACACACATGCAAATGAGCCACAACCACCAATCACACAAAACTGCGGTTCACATCAATGCCTCATACACAGACCGCAATACTGTTCCAATTACTGTTCCGTAAGGTCAATATGCAGCAATAATACAGCAACCATACAATTCAGGAAATCCATATCATACTTTCATGTGCCCCTGACTTCATATGCAGCAGAAATGAGTGAATAAATTAAAAAATTTGAAAATTCGACTCAAATCTTTCTAAAAGTTCTGATTCGAGTGAACACAGATTTTCTGTGGTTTGACTGGGAAGAGAGAGAGAGTTTTCCAGGCAATCAAATTTTAAGAAATATGCTCATCTCTAACTACGGAGGAATATAGTGTTTTTTTGTTATTGATTTATACCAAACCCACAAGAAAGCTATTGTGTCATGTTCCACTAGATGCCATATGATGGTATAAATTGAAGGATTTCAGGCCTGCATTTTCCTACTGGATAAAACAGTGTACGAGGCTAAGATATTCTGCCCTGAAAAGGTCTCCTAGTAGAAAGGAGGCTGACTGAAGCCTACAAAGGGCACTGCCATCAGAAACCTTTAACTGACATCAATGGGGCTAGGAACAAAAACATTGACATTGAGTTTATTTGAGCCATATAGGCTTTGGAAATAAAAAAAACAACAAAAAAAAAACGTGTGCATATTATTAGAAAAAGTGTCACTAGACAGCCCTTATCAGGACATCTACAAGAAAATCACTGGATTCCCCACCTTAATGAAGTTTAAAAAGGCAGATAGGAGATGTACAAAGTAAGCGAATGAGCACCCAAGGGACAGGCAAAATCATAGTCAGTAACAGGCTGTGGTCAGGGCTGGCAGAGTACGTGCAAATCCAAGTAACAGGTCAAATGTCAGGGCAGGCAGCAAAGGGTCAATAAGGTTAAAAAAAAAAGGCACAGGTCTGTAATCCTAATGTAATGATAAACCTCAACAGACGGCCAGCAAAACGCGGCGTACTGGACAAACTTAGGGCAAGCCGTCACACTCTGAACACCCTTGAGGGCCGGGGTACTCTTCACCCACCTCCAGCAGGAAGGGGGACTTTGGAAGAGCCCTTCCCAGGTGTCAGTAGCAGATCGGCTGGTGGCTGGGCACACCGGTGGCAGTTGGGCAAAACCCTAATCAACCCAATCTCCACCCTTAGACCAGGGAAGCACAGGTGAGGGCTGAGTGTGTGCAGAAGAGGGAACCTCCCCACCACATATCTAAGTCAGAAGACATGACAACAGAAGTTCTCTGGCAACAGTTGAAGCTAAGGGTTACGGCCTCCCAGCAGAACCAAGATCCTAGGTGGATCTCACAGAGTGATGCGCGCACGTAAAGTATGAACCTTTACTAGCTCCGCCGTCCGGGGGCAGCACTGCGCCCCTTGTGGCCAGCGAGGGATGAGGGATGTCACGCCAGAGACCACCTGGGAGAATGAGAGACACGTTTTCGCTTGGTGACATGCTTTAGGTGAGACTGTGTCTGTCTCCCTGGCTGCCTGACAAGGTCAAGTTAAGCAGCAGAGAGTCAGAATCCAGGAATCAGGCAGAAGTCAGCACACGGGCAAACAATCAGGTACAGCACACCTTAGTAGGAACTAGACAAGTGAACCTATTGATGAGGCAAAGAAATGAGACAAAAAGACAGCATTTATAGTAAAAGCTGATTAATACATTAGAAGCAGCTGTACACAGAATCAAAGGTGGGTTTAACCCTTGCCATACTGCAGAAAGAGACGAGGTTCAAACCAGAATATATTTTCCCTAATACATACACAGGACACCAGCACCCAGGCCCGCTTCAAGAGGAGGGGCAGTGGGTCCAGAGCACCAGACCCGATACAGACTTAGGATGAGTGGACTGACAAACGTGCCCATCTGAAGTAGCCGGGCACCGTACTACCAAATAGTTAGAGTATGCAATATGATTGGTGAGATTTAGTGAGAGACACATTGCTTTTCTATTGTCATCATGGTTATTAGATGGCAGCAGATGACAGCTGGTAAGAAGGTACCTACAGGCAAGAGCACAGTAATCGGTTCATTTGAACTTGTACATTAGGAAATTCCAAATGGTGAAAAAAAGTTCTGCTCTAGAATACTTTTGAAATATACTCCTTTCTCCTTATCATGGTCTTTCCAGTGTTATCCATTTAGAATACATAACATTCGATTCCTAGGGCGGTATCAATGTTAGATACAGCAAGCAGACATCTGCATTTCACATTCTCCAGCACAGTTTATGAATCCAGCCTTAGTCCAAATGTATCCATCTGGTCATTAAATATATTTGTATCTGTTTAACTACAATATTGGCTCCAAGCTCTGGAAGAGGGATTTCCCATCAGCTCTCTCTCTCCGACAAAGTGGAGGAACATTTGTCTGGTTAGTTTAATGATAACTATGGGTGACTTAAATGTCAGATGTCTAATCTCACACCATAATTTGCAAGATTTATTCTGTTGACTGTGCAAACACTCTATGACGTCATTTCATTGAAATATTGGGGCCCTCATAGGTAGATCTGAGGGTAAGTTACGCATGTCTGTGTTACGTCTGGCTAGACTGACAATAAAATATTAAAAAAATGTCAAAGTAAACAAGAACGCTAAAAAATTATCTGGAAACTATCTATAAGTAAAAAAAAATCTAATGGACTGATGAGGCCAAGGTACACAAAAGACTCAGTGGGGAATTTCAGAAGCCTAGATGAAATGATCATGATGTTATCAGTAGTAAATATATTATTGTATTAAAATAGCCGAGAACTGTTTTCTCGTTTCCTACAGATTCTCGCTCGGTTCAGACTGCTTTCTGCTTTGAATACCAAGCATTCCATCTGCCCGCCAGCTGTGCTCCTTAATCCTCTCTAATAACTGCAGCGAGCACTGCACCCTGAGAATCCTGAACTTTGAAAAACTTTGCCTCACACTCACTGCCAGAATTCATTTTTATACATTTTTCTTATATGAAAAGCAGGATAAACATGATAAACATGTGAGGCAAAGTTTTAATGACAGGTGGTATGTTTCCAGCCAAAATGGCAAGTAAAACTATGTTTGCAGCTGCACTGTACTGGGACATCCACCCTGCTTACTGTATGTTTCTTCAAAATGTTTATTAAAGGGAGGGTCTAAACATTTTAACAAAGATTACTGTAACGATCAGTGGGTGTGGAACCACTGTGTCAACCAACTGGTTTGACTTTTGGGCTAATCTTAAAGGTGTTATCCTGGCAGTCCACTGGTATTTACCCTTTAACCCCTATACAGGGAGCTGAGCTTCGCTGCAGGGAGCCACCAAGCCACTACCTCCTAGAATAGTCCTGTTGTGGTTGACAGCTGACTCACGGGATCAGAGAAACTGATGCAGAACATAGAATGATCAGGCAAAACTTGTAATCAAGTAAGAAGCTGTGGCCAGGGAAGGCAGAGTTTGTGCAAATCCGTTCAACAAGTCCGAAGGTCAAGGCAGGCAACACAGGGTCGGTACAGTTATCAGGCACAAGTCAGGTCAGATGGAAGAGGGTCAGAATCTGGGAATCAAGCAAAAGTCAGTACAAGGGCAGACAAGCAGATTATAGCACCTTTGCAGGATAGCAAGCTATTACACCTATTTCTCAGGCAGTGAGTGAGAAAAACAGCACAGCAAAGAGATGATAAACACATTAGAAGTAGATGCACACAGAACCAAACGAGGGTTAACCGTTGCAATTCTGCAGAATGAGGTGAGGTTAAATGAAGAATACCTCCAATAGACACACAGGAACCCAGGCCCTCTGCAGGATGGATCTGTGACAGACAAAGGGTAAGTGGAGCAGTTTCCGTGCCTGTCTAAAGTAGCGGGCCAGTGGTGGGCAAAAGCCAACTGTGATATAACATTGCTTCTCAGACTCTGTTTTTTCCAAATATAAAGAAATGAAACTTATGATCTTAGTGTATAAGCTCCTACAGTAGACGGGGCTGGGATTAGGAACTCACAAGTAACAAATGCTTTGTATAACTCTGGAGAATGTTGGTGCTATATCAATAACTAGCAGAAGGACCCGGCTTCGAACGGGTATATTTCATCTATTTCATTTAATGTTTGTGTGTTGTTAAAAGATATCAACAATATCCACCATAACAGTGACCGCTACAGCACCCCGCCCCTTTAACAGTGAACTCCACAGTCCCCCACCCCTTAACACTGACCCCCCCCCCCCCACAGTGACCCGCCACTTTAAAATGGGACCTCCCCAGCAGCCCATCGTCTTAACTTTAACCTTCACAGCAGCCCACTCCCTGGACAGTGACCTCTACAGTACTCCGCTCCCTTAACAGTGACCTCCACAGTACCCCGCTCCCTTAACAGTGACCTCACAGTACCCTGCTAGCTTAACAGTGACCTCCACAGCAGTTTCCCCTTTAATAGTGGCCCCTGCCCCCTTAACAGTGACCTCCACAGTGTCCGCCCCTTTAACAGTGACCTCCACAGCGACCTGCCCCCTTAACAGTGACATCCACAGTCTCTTTAACAGTGACATCCACAGTGTCCGCCCATTTAATGCTAGGGCTAAACGACGACATGTGTTGTGCTATATTTTCTCTCAATAATTTTTATAATGATAGGGTATGGTGTCGCAATGCGACATGCGACATGTGACATGCTGCGGCTGCAACACGACAGTCACCAAAAATCCATCCAAGATGTTGCGTCGCAGCCTCAGCATGTTACGGTGCAACACCATAGACTATCATTATAAAAATTGTCGCGCAACTTTGGTGCGACATCTATGTCGCGCAACACATGTAGCAGTTCCCTATGTGTCATCCGACTTATTGTCGCTCTTTAGCCCTAGCCCTTGAGCTCTAGCCTAAAGCTGACCTACAGAAGTGAAGAAAAATGGCTGGGTTATGGAAACCTGGAGTAAAACTATGTGTATGTGGAGACTAAGGACCTGCAAGCTTCTATTGGCTAATAAGGGACATGTGATGGTGTGTATGGCAGTTGGCATATGAAGAGAAAGACTTGCATTGGCTTGTATTGGCTAATGCATTTTTTGGGAATATCTCAGGAACAGTACCTCCTAGAGAGCTGAGACCCAGTCTAAAACCTTCCCGGACACCTGATGTACCTTTGTTCCAAATTTGGTGAAGCTCAATCCAGTCGTTTGGTCGCACATAAAGAACAGACAGACAGACGTCGGGACAGATAGAATCTCATTGTGTACGGCATGTTACCTCCACAGTATTCTTTCCCAGATAGTAAGTGATGTGTACCAAGTTTAGTATACATTGATCAATGAGTTTTTGAGTTACAGAGCAATATGTGTGTAGCAAAAACTGTTAAAGAAAAATCTCCATGCAGCTGCTGTGTAGGGGCATATGACCCCCACAAGATTTCTTTCCATGTAGCAAGGGATGTGTATACCAAGTTTCGAGAAAATTGATGGTTGCGTTTTTGAGTGATCGCGGAACATACATTCATACACACACACACAAAAATAAGTGCTTCTTAATATATATAAAGAAGATGTATTGTAGTACATTGATCTCTACTCTGTGCTGCTTGTCCCATGTGCATTTTCTCCATATGTTCCCATTTCCTTTTAGCTTTTTCTTTCCCTCTTTCTACTCTAAATAAAGTGTTTTTCTGGAGGAAAATGTTGATAACTAGGGATGAGCGATGAAACATCCGAAGTCGATTCACATAAAACTTCGTTTCAATACTGTACTAAGCGAGCGCTCCATACAGTATTAGAATGTATTGGCTCTGATGAGCCGAAGTTATTACTTTGCGAAGTCTCGCAAGACTTTGCATAATACCTTTAGAAATTGATTTAGAATGTAGAAAACCATTTGGTTTGGTTCCAAGTGGTACCTTGGAACTGAACCAGAGTTTGGGAAATGATTTTCTACATTCTAAATCAATTTCTGAAGTTATTATGCGAAGTCTCGCGAGACTTCACGAAGTAATAACTTTGGCTCATTAGAGCCAATACATTCTAATACTGTATGGAGCGCTCGCTCAGTACAGTATTGAAACTAAGTTTTATGCGAATCGACTTCGGATGTTTCATCCAAAGTCGATTCGCTCATCCCTATTGATGACATATCCACAGTAAAGGTTATCAATATCTGATGGCGGGTGGGTTTCTGACACCCAGCAACGCCATTGATCAGCCGTTTGAAGAGGCCACGATGTCAAGGATGGAGGACAGTTAGCAGGAACTGATAAATAACTACAGACTGGCTTGATCCCAAACTAAGGAAAACATAGGAGGGCCCTATACATCCCTAAGAACTCTCCCAAACTACTGTACAAGTAGTACACATGTACAAGTCCTGGTGGTAGACAGATACATGCCCTCGTACCTATAACTGAGTGACACCTGAATTCCCTATACAAGTGAGGAGAACGGCCACCGGCTCCCTGAACTGAATACGGAGGGAGTCAGGGTCACCTAGAATCAAGCCAGCAAACAAAACACAAAGTAGACGGAATGCACTTATCTTAGAGCAAAACAACTGCAGCCTTCAGCAGCACACACTTCATCCAGGAAATAATATAAACCGCAAGGAGGAGCAGTAAGGGAGAGAATATAAAGCAAACCAATTAATCAAAGATAAGAGGCAGCTGAGGGAGAGAAAGGAACTGAGCAAAGTGAAACCAAAACAAAGAACGTCATACACAAGACAGGGAGGAACCTCTGACCGACCGTCTCCCAGAACCGGCGGTGACACACGATGCTCCAGTTCACACAGTAGTAACAGTGCCATTCATGGTATAGCAGCTGTGCTTGATATTACAGCTCCGGCCTACTCACTTGATTGGGACTGATCTGCGGGAATGTCATGTGACGCATGAACACAATGTCACTGGCCTAGGAAGAAGCCACAGCGCTCATTAGAGCACCACGGCCTCTTTGAACAACTAGCCTGAGTGGGTGTTGAGAGTCAGACCCATTAGGTACTGATGATCCTTAGGATAGGCCTCACTATTAAACTCCCGGAAGACGCCTTAAAATTAAAAACCGCCACGTGTTCAACTTTCATATTCCTGCCACTCCCATCCTAATGGTTCCACGGTCCCTCAGTCTTCTTTAACTAGGCTGCAGTGGTGACGTGCCCTAGTTAACATGCAACTGCTGCAGCAAATCATTACCTGCAGCAGTGACGTCATTGCTAGTAAATAAAGACTAGCAGGGGATCAATGTTTTTTTATTTGAACGGTATTTGCAATTTTTAGCTATATCAGCTTTTATCAACCCTTTTAATAATTATGGTTTATTAACTGACGGCCATGTTATCCGGCATTGAACAAGTAGCGTTGCACCTACATCAATGACTTTGTTTGAATGTGACAAATGTTTTATCGCTAGCCTGAATATTCCCTCTGCAGTAAGTTCACTATACCCATTTGAAACTAAATCATTTAGAATTTGTACTAACTTGATGAATTGCTGGCTTTGTTCCAGGGGAACTTACACTCTTGTAGTTCTGCTCTGATTGGAAGTATAATTTAGTGAACACAATGGCATTGACTGTAATAATTGCAGCCACTGGCAGCTGTAACCGCTGGATTTCTGAACTGTGGCTGCTAAGTGCATGAATATTACAAATTGCGCAGTTAGAACGGTGTTCATATTATATGCTGGCCAAATAAAATGAGTCATAACTATATGTCCTTAAAGCTATTGCACCCTTGTCCAAAATTTACCATGACTTGATTCAACACATCTGGCTAGGAATGCCTTTAACATTGCATCATTACTCAAGATAATACTCAAAGTTCCGAGTGTGAACAAACTTCTACAATCCTCTACAGAACAGTCGTTAGCCCCAATTGTGCATTGGCATAGAAACCACACAGACGGCAATTGTTCCTAGCCCCAGATATATGGTGTTTTATGTTACAGCACTTCAGAACGTATACAATAAAATACAGTTTGCAGGAAAGAAAATTGCAATGGGAGGATGAGCAACACGATCCACTCCTGAACGGCAATTTTAACCGTTTGAGAATGGCTTCCAATATCACGGATATATTACATGATGCAAAAGGCAAAGTATAGAAAAGAGCTTTAATTCGGGAGACTGTGGAAAGAGGCATAAAAAAGGCAAAATTGCAAGAATCTGTTATAACAGATAAGAGGCCATGGTTATACCAGTCTGCCCTCTCATAACTATGGCACTGGTACCAATCTTGGGCATTTATCTTGCGAAAAAATGTTGATTTTACATAATTCAGCTCATCATGCATTTTATTAAGGAGTTAGTTTTTTTCCTTTGCTTCTTGTGTGTTGGAATGTGTGCTTAGTATAAAGATCTATGGGGAAGGTTTAGGTACTATAGAAAACTTGAGTTGTATTGGTGCGGCTTAGCGACTTCCAGGATGCAACTGGTTTGAATGTTTTCACCCTACCACTCACATTCTTCCCCCAGGTTTACCCTTCAAGGCATTTTTTTTTTATCTGTAATGGGTTCCCTGGGTGCCACCATTATGGGAGATTATGGTCTGTCACTGTTATGGGGGCCCTGTGGCCATCACGGTTATCAGGATCAGACCTGTGACTATCTTGACTGTTCAAGTAGTCTGATGGTTGGCATTTAACTGTTCGAAGGGTCTTCCTGCCATCACTGTTAATGGAGGCCATATGCTCACAGTTCTAGCACTTTTTTTTTCCACCTAGGCAAATTTGCATCACAAACACTGTTTTGCCACAATTTACCTCATTCCCTAAGACTCTTATGAAACAGATTATGACTAATCCACTTAAAGATCAAGCAGACCGATCCTGATTTGCTCTGTCCAATCAAAGAGAACTGTGAAGCCGCACAGTAACAGCTGCTTAGTCCTCCCTATCCCCTCCCTGTAGCCTTCTTTATGATCAGAGCTGAAAAGAAACTGGACATTACAGCATGCACAACAATGGAGCCTGGAGAGGTGAGTAAAGGACATATCAAAAGGCACGATTATCGACAAATTATCGGGAACAAGCATTTATAAGAACGCTAGTTCGCGATAATTGGCTTGCATAACCGAGCAGCCAATCAGCCGATGAAAGAGCAAACTCTAGTTTATTGAAATCTTTTTAGGGATGGAAGATACCCAATCATCAGCAGCACATTTTCCTGTGTAATTAGGGACTTGCTGCCAATAATGAATAGAACAGAATGAGGGAAGAACTTTTGTGCCTCCCGAATTCTGTTTGCCAGGCTGTTGCCAGCGGGTGCCGATGGATATTTTATCGATGGATGCCCGTACATTGTGCAGTGTCATACAGTCTTAACTCCTGAACCTATGCCATATTACCTTTTCACTGCCCTCTACTAGGATTATTATATTTAACCATTTCATTGCCCTAGACCCGCTGGGATTATTACATTAGCCCCTTCATTTACCTAGACCACCAGGGATAATGTAGTTCTGTACTGTCTGGCTTAGAGGGAGAGGGCCCAAGTTCAAAACGGTCCTTTTCAATAGCTACAAATGCTTAGAGGAGAAATAAGAGAGTGTTTACAAGTATGCATATAACTAGTCTTTTTAGACATTTGAATATAAATTTTATTTAAACTAAATTGTATAAATTAAACTAAATTGTATAAATTAAAAGTAGGTCATCTGCTTTAAACAGAAGGCTACAGTTGTCTCTTAGGACTCTAAAGAACTAAGTGACCTATATTAATTATTTTCAGAATATACTACTGACATTTTTTTCCTCCCACTGTACTATATTAATTTCATATCTGTCATTTTACACAGCACATAAATATTTCACTGGGCTGCAAACACATGCATTCATTCTATCACTTTCTCCAGTGAGGCATCCAATCCAGCTTTGTCCGGTCTCAGACACTCACATATGCTAAGGCCACATTCACAGAAAATCAAAAGAAAACTTGAGCAACAGGAAAATATGTAGAAAATGCCTTGGTTGGACTCATGCTAAATATTGCCATTTTCAAAGGAAACCTGTCAAACATGATGTGCATTGTGATCTGCTGGCAGCATGTTATAGGACAGCATGAGCTGAGCAGACTGATCTATAGTTATGTGCGAAAAGATTCAGTATAACTAAGGAGTCATGAGGGTGGTCCTGCTCAGCGACTGACAGGCTTCCCTGTGTGAGCTTACATACAGATAGCTCTCTGATTAGGACCACCCGCATGACTCCTTAGCTCAGAGCGAACAAGAGATTTAAATGAATAGAATACAAGTTATACTAAATCTTTTCCCATAAACCCTATATCAATCTCCTCAGATCCTCTTGCTCTAGAAAATGCTGCTTGCTGCTTGCATTGCATTTTAATAGCGACCGGTTCACTTTAAGGAGAACATCGAGAAAAATATAACAAGGAACTATAAATGTGAATGCTTCCAAAAAACAATATTTATACACATACGGAATAACAATGGACTCCTTGAACTACCATATTTTTCACCCTAAAAGACATGGGGGGAACTGGGGAAAAATGCCAGTGCGTCTTATGGGGTGAATTCTAATGAGTGCTTCCATTATGGAAGCACTCATTAGTAACGGAGGACCAGAAAGCGGTAAATGCAGTGCTCCCCGGCCTCTATACTCACGCTATGCACGTTGGGTCACAGCACAGCGTGTGGCATTGAGAAGGAGAGAGCTGGATCCTAACAGCAACGGCGAGGTAAGCTGATTTTTGCAATTTATTTGCTCTGAGCCATCTGGGTCTGATCTGAGGCATGGAGGTCTAATCTGAGGCATGGAGGTCTAATCTGAGGCATGGGGGTCTGATCAGAGGTATAGGGTCATATTTATATTGGGGCTCTTATCAGAGGTCTGATTCGGGGGTCATTGACATTAGGGTCTGAGCTAAGGTGTGATTGTGGGTGTGATCTGAGGACTTACTGGGGTCTTATTAACATTAGGGGTCTGATAAAGGGTCTTATTAACATTGGGGGTCTGATATGAGGTCTGATTGAGGCTCTTATTAACATTGGGGGTCTGGGGCAGTAAGTTAAGGTCTGAATAACATTGGGGTCTGATTGGTGGTTTGGAGGTCTAATGAAAAAAAATGTTATTCTCTAAAACCTAGGTGCGTCTTATAGGGCAAAAAATACAATAGATGATTTGTGTTATCCAATGATGATTTGAGAAAATTCCAAACAGTACATCTTTAGGCCAGTAAACAAAAAATACACCTACTGTAAGTAAAGTCACAGTGTGTCAAAGCACCGCATCCAAATATTAATTGGAGGGTGTGGGTGGAGGGAGGTGACAATCTAACGGATCATCCTGATAAACATCAGAATCAAACTCCAGAGCTGGCGGCATTCACGTATGTCTTAGGGTGTGATTTTAGATCCTAGAGATCATTAAAGGGAGACGGTCACTGTCAAACCAGTCACATAGCCTTGCAGGACTAGTTCAGCCGAATGTAGTGATTATATTTAGTGATCCAATGCTTCCTTCTAGAGAAAAAAGTACTTTAAATCCATTTGACAAGTGAGCAGTTAGGTGCACCAAGGGTGGGCACAAGCCACTCTGTGCCCGGGTACCTATCCTCTGGCACTCCCACTGATCATCTACTTGAAAAGGCTGTGGCACTCTGGTGAGTGCTGTAGCCTCATTGCAGCTTATCAAGCATAGCGCCATCCATTGGATAGTGTCTGTACTTGGTATTCCAGCTCAGCCCTATTCACCTGAATGGAACTGAGCTATGTCTAGGCTATGTGACTGACGGAAAACAGCTGATTGGTGGGGGTGCCAGGAGTTGGAACCCCACGTATGAGATATTGATGACCTATCCTGAGGAAATTAGAGATATCATTATGTGCAACGGAGCTATCCCTACAAGGCATGTGCCTGGTTGAACAGTGAATTCTCTTAAATGGTGTTTCTGTTTTGCATTAATATCCTTTAAAATAATCATTTATGAAGGTAGCTGTCATTCTGTAATGTGTTTCCATGACCTTTATTTCTCCTATGTTCTGTTTAGGGCAGTGGTCACATGACCATGTCCATGCGGCTCTTTCTTACTACCTGTGATGTTATGTCAAAGCAGCAACGGAGGCAATGATAGTGGAGTGTCTATGTAATTAGCTGGGTGGGAGGAGTTATAGACTAGGTGGGTGTTAGAGGCAGTAATAGTGGAGTGTCTATGTAACTAGCTGGGTGGGAGGAGCTATAGACTAGGGTGTTGTCAGGGGCAGTGATAGGGGCGTGTCTATGTAACTAGCTGGGTGGAAGGAGCTATAGGCTAGGGTGTTGACAAGGGCAGTGCTGGAGATGTGGCAGAGAAAGGAGAAGTGCATCATGGGTTTGGTTGGATACAGAAACGGGAAGTGCTACATACAGGATGGAAACAAACCAAAGGAAATTATTTACATGGTGATACCAGGTCAAGGGAGTCCAAATTAAAAAAGAAAAAGTATGGAGAAGATATACATGAGGTAAGAAACTACATGGGCATATCTATTAAAAACCATAGTAATCCCAGGAAATCCCTTTAATTTATACTTACCAACAGATCATGCATGAGCAAGTCATTAGAGACAGTGCAGTAACAGAATTAACCACACTAAAATACATGATCTACCAGTGAGAAATGTGACCGGAGGAGGTGGAGGGGGTGATTGAGACCATAATGTTACCTATTTGTTTGTGTTTTCCTGCAGACAGGCTTGTGGTGTCTAAGAGAGATATTGTTCACTAGTTATGTATGTGGCTCCCACGGCACCACCCTTGGCAGCTCAAGTGCCAAGATTAAATAAGTTAAAACAAGTCTGCCAAACAGAGTTCAGACTGTTAACTAACCCAATGACTTCAAATACTTTACCGCATGTGTCTGCAAGAATCCATGCTTTATATTATTAACTCTTCAGAGGACAGAACACACGGACATGTTTTACACTTTATGTTCCTGTAGTGAATGAGCTCCTAAATGTACAATACACATTATTACCCCAGTCACCCATGAGCCCCTGGTCCTTTCAGTATGACAAAGCCTGTCCCACCAGAAGAGGACATATTTACTGCACTGCTCTAGACTGCGTGCCACTAGGGGAATATGCACCACCTTCTAAAGGGAATGTGTCATCAAATAATGGCCGGTTGTTTAAAGCAAGTTTTTATATTAAACATATTTTAAAGAATTTTTATTCTTCCACGTCCCTATCTTATATCACAGGATCCACCATTGACAATAGGTGGCATGTGTCACTGTCTGGTGTTAACTATCAAAAAAAGATAGGCGACACGTTCCCTTTAAAACTCACAGCAAACATGGTCCATAGTGACACTAAGAGAGAAACTGACATTCAAAGGAAGTCTCTGCCCTGCAGGCTACATTGTTTCTACTCAATGCCAGCTCAGCACCTAACAGAGGAGGTTTGCCTTCCTGAATTTATAACAATGTGTATGAAACGAAGAAGTCATTTGTGCCACATACAACTTATTGTACAGTAGACAAGGAATATTAATTGGATGTTTGCAGATACTGTGTATATATACGGATGTGTGCTTAATTATTCAACTTTTCAATGGCTTTTGTTACAGGATATCATGAGTTAATATATATTCATGATGAGTTAAAGGGGTTGTCTCATCATAGACAATGGAAGCATATTGCTAGGATATGCCCCTACTGTCTTATAGGTGCGGGACCCGCAACTATATCGGGAACGGAGCCCCGCAAAGTGGTGGCTGAAGGACTCTGGTCCGGCCACCACTATACGAGCTCTCCATAGAAGTGAACGGGAGCGCCCTGCACATGACCGGCCACTGCTCCCATTCACTTCTATGGGCTCGACGGAAATAGCCGAGCCAGTGCTATTTTCAATGGCCCCATAGAATATGAATTGAAGGGCGGCTGCGCATGTGCAGTGAGCCCTCCAACACTTTTGGGGCTCCGTTCTCGATATAGGTGCAGGACCTGCACCTAGAAGACAATGGGGGCATATCCTAGCGATATATGCTCCTATTGTCTGTGATAATATATATACATATACACACACAATGTATGAGGCCCATCTAGGATTCTAAAATAGTATTTATAGTGTGTAGGCATTGCAGATCTTATCTTGTGTGGTTGCATCAGTTCATTTTTACGTTTATTAGATTTCAACAGGGTCAGACTGAGTTTCCTTGGCCCCACCACAGAAAATTATTCTCAGGGCCCAACCCCCATATCATCAATAAAGTGAAATAGGTTTTGATTGAAAGAAATAGACCCTAGTGCCAAATAATTGTCTATAAAGGCAGCTCCACAATTTATTTTTTATAGACCTCTGGGGCTCACTAGGGTAAAAGGGTCTGGGCTCACCAAAGAATCCTCAGGTACTCTGGTGGCCAGTCTGACACTGGTATTCAGTACCTGAGCTATACCATATAAATACTACTGTAGATATTTAGAAGTAGACTATATGGCTAGCCACAAACTGAAGCCCGTAGCAGTCAGTAAAACCTATAGTAGAAGAGCCATACACAGTAGACTAACGTCAGTCTTACCGCCCTTCTCTGCAGGACCAGTAACCAACTAATGTGTATTTCATATTTGTTCAGCATATATTTCAACATTTGTTCAGCATATGTCAGGGAATAAAGGATCAGGCATGCTGAACATCAACATGCTTGATCCTTTGTTATCAAGGGTAAATGCGCTGCCTTAAAGGGTTTCTGTCACCAGATTTAACCCTAATAAACTGGTTGACATTAGCGATGTGCCAATGTCAGCAGACCCTAACTCTCCTAATCTTATGCTTCTGGATGCCCCCGTTACTGCACAATTATAACTTTTATAATATGCCAATTAGCATCTAGGAGCAGGGAGGGGCGTTTCTCCTGTTCCTAGAAGCTCCGATCGCCCACCTCAAGTCACGCCCTGCCATCCTTGATTGACAGGGCTAGGCAGCGCTCGTCTTTTCCTGCCGGCCCTGTGTGCTGGGACTGCGCATGCGCGAGATTTATCCAGCATACAGGACCAGCCGGAGAAGAAGAACGCTGGCCCTGTCAATCAAGGTCGGCAGCATGTGACTTGAGGTGGGCGAACAGAGCTTCTAGGAGCAGGAGCAACGCTACCCCGACTCCTATAGGCTAATTAGCATATTATAAAAGTTAAAATTGTGCAGTAACGGGGGCATCCAGGAACATAAGATTAGGAGAGTTAGGGTCTCCTGACATTAGCACATCGCTAATGTCAGCCAGTTTAATAGGGTTAAATCTGGTGACAGAAACCCTTTAAGAAGTCTCTGGCAGTAGTTTACGACCCCTAGCCATTCAGAACACAACTACAGTGAGCAATCAGTTGGACCCAGTGTGCATGTGTATGAGGAGGTCAGACACAATGGCCAAACCAGCATTCAACTAACAGTTATTGACTGTGTACTGTGTACTATTAGGGTCCATTCACACATCCGCAAGCGGCCGGCACTATGATAGAAACGCTTATTCTTGTCTGTGGCTGCGGACAAGAATAGGACATGCTCTATCTTTTTTGCGGGGCCGTGGTACAGAACTGAACACGATGTGCTGTCCGCATTTGTAGTGGCCCCTTGAAAAGAATGGGTCCACACCCTTTCCCCAAAATTAGTCACAGCGGCAGTATACCGTAAATGTGGGTTTAAAGAAGATGAGAGATAAAGTAGCGATCATGGGGATGGACATTTTTCCTCATGCCCTATCAAGTAGAACCATTGAAGAACACTGTCCTTACCCTCCTTACAAAAAAACAAAGGCTGTACTCATCTAGCAGAGTAAACGTAGATAACAGACTCTAGGATTTATGTCCCTTTAAAAAACAGACTGTAAGCGGTACTCTGTATAATACAAAACTGTTAATTCTATATTTTAGTGTAATATGACCCTGGGTCATTGAAATAATTTATTGCTGCTAGTTGACAATACAGAATCTCTCTTGCGCATGGAGAAAGAAAGTCTTTGTCCCAAGTGATTAAATTCCAGACCCTATGAACAAAGTACCCATCATAAATGAACAAAGGCATCTACTGTAGCAAGTGCACAGGTGTGTGATCTTCACTACCGCTCCGTGACTCTGTGGTTCAGGCAACAACTCACTCTGCCCTCTAGAAACAAATTACTGAGTACCCCTCTAAGAAGACTGGCAACCCAAATATCAAGACAGCAGTGAAGTTCTACAATTTGTACAAATGACAAAGGGCGCTAAAATTTGCAATATTTGTAAGGAACGGTTCTTTATATCACATATATGCATCTCTATGAACATGTTCAAACATGGCAGGAAATGTATAAAATCTGGTGTAAAGGAAAACTGGCTTAGTTGCCCATACATTCCAACTTTCATTTTCCACAGGAGCTCTGAAAAGTGAAAGTAGAATGTGATGGGTTTCTATGGGCAACTAAGCCAGTTTCCTTTTACACCAGTTTTGATAAATCTCCTCCACGGAGTATATCGAAAAGTTAGGGCATTTTCTGAGCTTAGCATTACTTGTAAAAACTTTCTACCTAATAAAGTCTCTGCAATTTAATAGAGAGGGTCAGATGAAAAGAAATTAAAGTAAATATGTGGCATAAGGCTTGGGATGCATGTCACAGTCATCTATCTCAATATCTCTGTAAATTCTGAACCTAATACACCAGAATATTAATAAAAAGTAAATGTTCTACAAAGTGGAATTATTAGACACATGACATGACCGTGTAATGATATTTGCAGACATACGAGGTCATTTATTAACGCCGGTTTTAATAACTGTGTCCTAGCGCTTGAAGCATCTAAGTTATGTAGAGGCGCCGGCCTCTACATAACTTCGTGCATCCACCGCAGGCCTAGATCTACGCCTGCTCCCCTACTGGCGTAGATTTAGATCATTTTCCACGCTTGTTCACGCCAGTCTGAAATAAATCTAGCAGAACGATTGAACCAACAAATGGGGAGATCTCTGGATCCATGTGAGGTGCAGGGCTGGTCCTAGCTTTGTAGGAGATTGCCATGTACTATACGATGTCTGATTAAAAAATTTATGCCAATCACGGCATAACCCCTTCAACAGGTCGTGACGTTTCCCTCAAATGTCATATGCGGGGGTTGCCAACGAGTAAAATATTTGCTTCAACGTACAGAAGAAATACACCACAGCTACAGAAGCTTCTGAAGACTGAGCACTCTGTATACGCAGTATCTAAAATTTCTATTTCAAGACGCTTTTACCAAGTACATGGTCACACACAGAGTCTTTATGAGTCTGAGAGGCTTGCTATCAACTCATTTTCCAAAAGGTCGTGTTTCTTTCCTGTGTACACGAGAAGCGTCCTATATTTTTAGTATAATTATTTCGCTGTTGCACAGGAAAAAGAAATACAGACTTCCATGCACATTTTTTCCAGGGCATGAATACCAGGTCAAAGAGTCCATTCCCTTCCTGTACAGTCACATACACCCCAGCAAAGACAAAATTATAATCCTTCTAAATCATTTTTATTCTGGCAGAGTTCCATGTGGTAGCCGGTCCAAGGAACACACCGAGCTGCCTGCCACAGGAACAGTCTACTCTTAATTGAGTTGAGTCAAAATTTAAGGCCCATAATACATGATTCACTATTACTTGGCTGCATTTGATTAGCTGACGGGCATTTTGATCACACCTTGAGGAAATCCACCAGACTGATTGATTTCTCATCTGACAAGAAGTTGTAAGAACCACATGCAATTCTAGAATCAATGGAAGTGATGTCATCGTAACCCCTAATTGGGTTTTCCTCAGCCTCGTTCCACAATTAGAAAATGACCTATTGTTTAAATCAAATTATGTGACACATATTAGTTAAGAACTTTTGGTGTTTTTTCTGTGCAAATTTACCATGCTAACATCTATATTTTGTAGGCTCTGAGCCTCATAATAGGCTGACACTTCCTGTTCTGTAGAGATCACTCCTCAGCAGTCATCTCTTCATCATCACAGATGGGATTACAATGAAAGGCACCACCTCTATTAAAATATTACACCACTGACATTGGGTGATGGTCACAGTTCACCTCTCCCCCCCTTCCTACATAAAAAACTAAGCACAGGTCACAGAGCATGGTCAATACAATCACAGAATAAAACAGATTAGAAAAATGATGAATCAAAACATTCAGGATTAGTATAAGTAAAATATATATATATATATATATATATATATATTGTGACACAGTGAGAGGTTTGGTGGTAAAAAACAGGTATTTTCCTCTCAGCCTGTGCTGCTGGGTTGATTGCAGCCAGGTGAGGGCAAATACTGGACCGGATTTTAGGTGCCGGTCCGGGTTTTTTGGTTAATACCTAGCTGCCTTTAAAAGACAGCTGGGTTTATGCAAAGCTCTCTCTGTGTTTGGGATCTGAGCCCTGTGCTGGGCTGAAAAGCTGAGACCCGTGTGTCAGGAGAACAGGCCATGTAAAGACGGTCAGTGGACTTTTTGTGTTGCCGAGTATTCAGCCAGGTGTGAACTGACACCTAGGATTTGAGGTGATTTAACCTGGAAACTGCTGGTGTTCCGTGGAGCTCTCAGGGCTGGAAGCAAGAGCTTACAAAGAGGCGTGCAGTCTGCCTGGAAGCCTGAGGTTGGACTTTCCTGCGGCTGGGCTAACAGCCGGGTGTGAACACGCACCTAAACCACACAGGTGAATTTGATTCAGTCTTGGACTTTTGTTTTGCCTCAAGTTTTTGCTGTGTGTGTGAAGTAACACTAAGTGACTGTTTTGAGTTTTGTTTGTGCAAGTGTGAAATAAAACACTGTTTGCTGCACTACCTGGACTCTCTTTGCCTCTATACTGCACCCGCTCCACTGTCTACCAGAGCAACTCCCCACATTTGGTGTCAGATGCGGGCAATTGCAGTGAGGCTGGCGGGAAGCCAAAACTTTTTGAAGCATTTTTTTTTTTTTGGGCTGTATGGCCACTGCAACCACCAACACAGGACAAGATGGAGGAGATGATAAAGCAGCTTGTCCAGGCCAACTTAAAACTACAGCAGGCCATGGATGTCCAACAGCAGGCCATCGCACAACAGCAAAAAAGACATGAAGAGGCCGTCGCACAGCTGCTAGAGGCTAATCAGCGACAGCAGGACACGAACCAGCGGCTGCTGCAACACGTAATGGTGCTAGAAAAGTCAGGGATGCTTCAGGGAGTGCACAATGCCCGGAAAGCAGTCCGCACGGCCGTTCCCAAGATGACACCGACAGATGATGTTGAAACCTACTTGGCGATGTTCGAAAAGGTGGCCGTGAGAGAGAGACTACCCCGAGACCAGTGGGCAGAGGTCATCGCTCCGTTTCTGGCGTCAGGACCCCAACAGGTTTACTTTGATTTACCGGACGACCAAGCAGCAGACTACTCTGTGGTTAAGGGTGAGATCCTGGTGAGACTGGGGGTGAATGTGTTGGTCAGGGCCCAGCGGGTACATCAGTGGGAGTTTAACCCAGCTGAGCCAGCACGACCCCAGTATTACAATTTGCTAAAACTCTTACAAAAATGGCTACCGCCTGACGTACTTAGTCCCACTGCTATGCTGGACCGTATTGTAGCTGACAAATTCTGGAGGGCATTGCCACTACCCCTCCAGCGCTGGGTTGGCCAGACATCTCCTACTAGTGCCCTGGAGATGGTGGACCTGGTCGAACGTTATGGGGCTACTGAGGAACTTGAGGGGGAACTCTGGGGAAGGGAGTAATAAAACCCAGAAAATCCCTCCCCAGACCCTGCGGCCTGAGCTGAGAAAGACCGCACGGGATGTGCCCTTTGGGGATCGGGACTCTATAATCTGCTGGCGGTGCCATGAGCCTGGCCATGTACGGGCCAACTGTCCCCTCCTGGGTGAGCCCATGGATGTGAACTTTGGGTATCGACAGTCATTGTATGCCAGAAGGGTCGATGTGTCAGAGGTTATCCATGATGAACATTTGTGTCGGGTGGAGGTGGGAGACACTCCAGTGGCAGCTCTGCTGGATTCAGGAGTCAGGTGACCCTGGTGAGGGCTTCCTGGTGCGACCCACAGAGTTTACAGGCCGGAGAGTCGGGGTTTCCAGCATTCATGGAGATTTAAAAGAATACCCCACTGCTCTGTTGTCTGTAAGCACGTGTGCCGGCAGGCAGGTCCATGAGGTGGTTGTAACCATGAGTATGCCCTATGATGTGATAATAGGAAGAGACTTTCCATTGTTCCCAGCCCTGTGGCCGGCCATTGTACGTACAGTTCCCAGACAGGTAGGAAAACTTCCAGTAGTGAGGCCTAGCCCAGGTGAGGTGTTAGAACCCCAGAAACCCAAGGCAGAGGGACCCACAGTAGGTCCGGTGGGTGAGGGGAAGACAGTCCCCCTAAATAGGATAGGTAGAAAACATAGGAAGGTGGCTCAGCCAGGCCAAAGCCGGACCTGCAATCGAGTGTCTGGGGTCCGTAGCCAAAGGGACCCGGTTTTGGTTGTTGGGCCACCTGTGGACAGTAAGGACAGCGCTAGGGGAAGGGGACCTATAAAATAGCACAGAAAGTTGGAGACCCAAATTACAAGGTACACCAGCCAGGACTGCAAAAGCCGGAGCCGGTCTACCATGTAAATTTACGGAAACCTTGGAAGGTTAGAGAGACTTGTATTGAGAACAACCCGCGGCCGGTTTATCTAGGGAAAGAGATTCCGGTCCCTCTGTCTGCTAACAGGAAGCGGCTGCCACAGATAAAATTACTGGCAGCCTTTCCACTGAACAGACTCAGAGAGCCAAGGAGTTTGTTAGTCGGAACACAGAGGTGTTCTGTGATTTCCCTGAATGCCCTTCCATAACTCACCGTGATATTGTCACTGAGCCCCAGGCAAAAGTCTGGTTAAAGCCGTACCAGGTGCCCGTGGCTCGGCGACAAGCCATCTCTGAAGGAGTGATATGGGGTTGGCCGCAGCCTGTCCCCATCTGGACAAAGAAGGAAAGTCCTGGGTCACCAGAGGGTTCGGGTGACTTCAGAACTTTAGATTTTCAGTGGAACACAGAGCAGGGCAGTTACAGGGAAATGCGAGTGCCCGGTTCTGGGTATACTGTCTGGCGTGTGTTCACCCCTCAGGGTTGAACAAAGAGGGGTATGTGACACAGTGAGAGGTTTGGTGGTAAAAACAGGTATTTTCCTCTCAGCCTGTGCTGCTGGGTTGATTGCAGCCAGGTGAGGGCAAATACTGGACCGGATTTTAGGTGCCGGTCCGGGTTTTTGGGTTAATACCTAGCTGCCTTTAAAAGACAGCTGGGTTTATGCAAAGCTCTCTCTGTGTTTGGGATCTGAGCCCTGTGCTGGGCTGAAAAGCTGAGACCCGTGTGTCAGGAGAACAGGCCATGTAAAGACGGTCAGTGGACTTTTTGTGTTGCCGAGCATTCAGCCAGGTGTGAACTGACACCTAGGATTTGAGGTGATTTAACCTGGAAACTGCTGGTGTTCCGTGGAGCTCTCAGGGCTGGAAGCAAGAGCTTACAAAGAGGCGTGCAGTCTGCCTGGAAGCCTGAGGTTGGACTTTCCTGCGGCTGGGCTAACAGCCGGGTGTGAACACGCACCTAAACCACACAGGTGAATTTGATTCAGTCCTTGGACTTTTGTTTTGCCTCAAGTTTTTGCTGTGTGTGTGAAGTAACACTAAGTGACTGTTTTGAGTTTTGTTTGTGCAAGTGTGAAATAAAACACCGTTTGCTGCACTACCTGGACTCTCTTTGCCTCTATACTGCACCCGCCCACTGTCTACCAGAGCAACTCCCCACAATATATATATATATATATATATAATATAATAAAAAAGGGAGGACTGCACTCCAAATTAATGAAAGAATGAAAAAACTTTTATTCACCCATGGTAGCGACGTTGGCAGTGTGAGCCTTTCTCAAGCATGCTTGAGAAAGGCTCACACGAGCCAAACGCCGCTCCCCACCATGGGTGAATAAAAGTTTTTTCATTTTTTCATTAATTTGGAGTGCAGTCCTCCCTTTTATTATTGTAATATTGGGTTCAGCCAGGACCCGGTGTTGGACATTGCACCCGCTTTTTTCCTTTGATGGTGCTGCCACTGATTCTTTTGTGGACTATATATATATATATATATATATATATATATATATACACGTATTTTTCACGTATAAGACGCACTCTTTTTCCCCCAAAATGGGGGAAAATGTCCCTGCGTCTTATGCGGCGAATGCTGACTTTTTTACATCGCAGGCTGCGATGCTTCAGCATCGCAGGCTGCGATGTATGAGCGGGAGTGACAGGGAGGAGGAGCTGGGGCCGGCAATTGCAGCGGGACGGTCCGGCCCCGCCGTCACAGTGTTGTACTATAAAATCATAAATATCTCCAGTAGCAATAATGTAGCAAAGATCACTTATTAATGTAACACAGACTCAATACTCCTTTACAATACGGGCAGGCCGGCCGGGCGAAGCGTGACTCTCTGACGTCACATGCCTGCGCCTGCTTTATGAATGAAGCAGGCGCAGGCATGTGCCATCGGAGAGTCACGCTCCTCCCGCCCGGCCTGCCCGTATTGTAAAGGAGGTATTGGGGTCTGTGTTACATTAATAAGGGTGATCTTTAATACATTTATTTGTACTTGGAGATATTTTATGATTTTATAGTACAACATTGGAGCTGCAGGGGTCTGTGGATGGCACTGTTATGGGATGGGGGTCTGTGGATGACACATTTGTAACAGTGCCATCCACAGATCCCCCATTAACAGTGCCATCCACAGATGGGCCCCCATTAACAGTGCCATCCACAGATGGGGCCCCATTAACAGTGCCATCCACAGATGGGCCCCCATTAACAGTGCCATCCACAGATGGGCCCCCATTAACAGTGCCATCCACAGATGGGCCCCCATTAACAGTGCCATCTAAAGATCCCCCATTAACAATGCCATCCACAGATCCCTCCATTAACAGTGCCATCCACAGATCACCCCATTAACAGTGACATCCACAGATCCCCCCATTAACAGTGCCATCCACAAACCACCATTAGTTCCAGACCCACCAAAAATATTTTTTTTCTTATTTTCCTCCCCAAAAACCTAGGTGCGTCTTATCAGCCGGTGCGTCTTATATAGCGAAAAATACGGTATATATATATATATATATATATATATATATATATATATAGGTGATAGTTTCCCTTTAATTCAGCTCTGCCTTTGCTTTCATTAGTTTCCTAGTTGGTTATGTACTGTTCACCTTCGCCCTCTATCTCACAAGGATATACAATACTGACATCAAAACTAGGGGGTAGTAGGTTAACTGCTGCGAGGGCCCCTACCCTGTGGAGCCTCGCTGAAATGGACGGAGTGGCTGGTTGGAAATGCGCACCGCTGCTCCAGTCATTTCTATGTGGGCACCAGAGATAGCTGAGTGTTGTAGATAGCTCCCACAGAAAAGAATGGAGTGGTGGCACGCATTTCCAACCAGCCACTCCGTCCATTCTTGTGTTCGGTGGGGGTCCCAGCGGTAGGACCCCCACCAATCTAATCTTTAACCTAACCGGAATACTCCTTTAATGATTCAGTATTTAGAGTATCAGAAAAGCCAAGGTCCAAGGGAAAGCCCACAAAAAATACAAGATAGGCTACTTTCACACCAGCGTTTTTGCTAGATCCGTCATGGATCTGCAAAAACGCTTCCGGTACAATAATGCTACCGCATGCATCCGTCATGAACGGATCCCGTTGTATTACGTCTTCTATAGCCATGAAGGATCCGTCATGAACACCATTGAAAGTCAATGGGGGACGGATCCGTTTTCTATTGTGTCAGAGAAAACGGATCCGTCCCCATTGACTTACATTGTGATCCGTCTTGCTCCGCACCACATCGCGCACAGAAAAACGCTGCTTGCAGCGTTATTCTGTCCGCGATGGGAGCGCAACCAAATGGAACGGAATGCATTTTGGTGCATTCTGTTTCGTTCAGTTCAGTTTTGTCCCCAATGACATTAAGTTGGGACAAAGCGGAACGTTTTCTTCCTCTATTGAGATCCTATGACGGATCTCAATAGCGGAATTGAAAGCGCTAGTGTAAAAACAGCCATACAAGCCCCAGACCCGAGTACTCCAAGGCTGCAGTGCTGACGACTATTGGGACTTTAGCAGATATCAACAACTATCAAGCTAGAAATAAATCCAGCATTGTCTTGTATGAACGTTTTCATTTTGGGCTCCACATGCACTATTCCTTTCACCGCGGAGAAGAATGAGAATCTTTATTCACAAGCAACAACTTGCGCATGTAGAGAGAGCGAACATTTGCCAATAAAGAAAAATTAAAGAGAATAAGTGGAGAAGAATGTAAGCACAGAAAAGGCTCTTACAGGGTAATTAAATTCATTTACCATTCATGTACCACACCCACTCATCTTACAGATAACCAAGACTCTACAAATGGAGTGAAGGAGACCGAATACCTGTCTGCTTACATCAAAAGCTACCTGACTCTAAAGCTGGCAATAGATATTAATTATTCCTCACAGACAATCTAATGTCTAAGGGGCTGCAAGACCTTGGCTCAGTATATGATTTTGGGGGAAAAAAGGATGAATCGGACAGAATGGATAGTTTCTATTCACTTCAATTGTTGAATGAATCTCTCTGGAGTATCCTTTGCTTCAATTACCGTACCGAAAGCTTACTTTTAAGGCTGTGTTACACCTGCCGCTCGTTTGTGATCATCTTGCAATGTAAGGCCTCATGCACAGAAAACGTATTTTCTTTCCGTGTCCGTTACGTATTTTTTGCGGACCTTATACGGAACCATTCATTTCAATTTCAACATCTCCTATTATTGTCCACTTTATGGAAAAGGATAGTACTGTTCTATTAGGGGCCAGCTGTTCCGTTCCGCAAAATGCGGAATGCACACAGACGTCATCCGTATTTTTTGCAGATACGTTTTTTGCGGACCGAAAAATACATACAGTCATGTGCATGAGGCCCACTACTGCCGCCGATTGCCCAATGAATAAGCAAATCAGACTCGTTCATCAGGATTTTTAAGCATGCTTAGAAACCATTGTTTGCTGGCGGAAGACAGTGCTGTCCAATTACGATCTGCCGCCAGTAAATCACTATACAGCAACTCCATGCTGTGGAGGAGATCGCTGCATGTAATAGCAGTGTTCTCCTCCACTAGTGAGCAGGTGATTGCCAGGAGAGAACGCTTCCCTCGCAACAATCGCTTGCTCAATCGGCCTGTGTAATACAGGCTTTATTTAAAAGGGTTTAAAGGGGTTGTCCAGTTTTTTGATACTTAGAGTCTATCCTCAGTATAGGCTGTCAATATCTGATTTGCCGGATTCAACACCCTGTACCCCAGCTGATGAGCTAGTCTGAAGTAGCTCCGGTGCTTGAAGTAGCTACCGAAACATAAGGATAGGCCATCAATAAAAATACTGAATAACCCCTTGAACCCACAGAAGTATAGCTATTGTATACTAGCGCTGTAAACTGCACTGAAGACTGACGTAATAGAGTGCATGTTAGCATCTGCATTACGGCTACAGCCCCCTGAACTGAACATACTGTAGATGACCGTAGCACTCCTCTTGTCCCTCTTCAGTTCACTCGAACAGTGGAAGGTCCGGACACTACGGATGTTAGACAGATGCTAAATACGGAAATACCAGGGCCAAATGAGACAGAACCTTGGACTTACCCCACTGGAATGTAAACTATATTTTGCTTCAGGATAACAGCGCACATTCTAGGGGCCAATATGGCATCAATTAACCTTTAAGAACTTTACAGCAAAAGTTAAAGGAAATGTATCACCTATATTTTCTAATATTTAAAAACAGGCAATGATACATCATTTTTCTAATATGTTTTACATTTTCTGATTACATTTTTTTATTCTATATTCTCTACATGATTATGGGGATGACCACCTTGCCTACACTGCAGTTAACAGAGACATATTTTACAGCAGCCACATGGACCATAGGAACCTTTGGACTGGAGATGACTCCTTGACTTCTATGGGACAGTGTTCTATGATTCTCTGTAACCCAGGCAGAGGTAAGTATGGAGGGAGTCGAGAAGATCAGTCGTGACCATCGACTATTGTCCATGGTGTGATCCTGTGTTATCTATACATAGAGGTTTCATTGTAATCCTGGATGTGATGATAATGAGATGACTGCAGAGTCCAAAAGTGTGAAGTCAATGATGAGGCCCAGTGACCAGTGTGACTGCTAAAGGATGTCAGTATTTTCTTTTTAAAATAATGGTAATATTGAAATTAAAGAAAAAAAAAAAACCAATACGTTCTAAAAATAAGTTTGATTTAAACAATAAGCCGTTTTTCTGATCACACATTCTCTTTAACATATTGTATGTTCCACCTGTATGGTGTCTTAAATGGCACTGAGCGTATGGATCCAGCACTACCAGGTACAAATGTATCAGGCGCCAACATCAGTGGGTTAACGCATTATCCCGACAGTGTAACTCGATACTAACTTTAAGCGTTAGAAGCTTTGCACATTGTTAAACTAGGTCAGCACAATAAGCTTGTGTGCCAACGTGCCAGGAATTACCTTAACGCCTGCTACAAGTATGCTGCCCAAAACCCCCAGGACAATCCCCTTTAAAAAATGCAACAGTTAAGTAAATCTGTAGATCATTTACAGAATGCATTTATAAAAAAAACTCTAATTTCCTAAACAGCATGAAATATCCTACACAAAGGTGTAAGCTGCTTACAATTAAAGCATGCCTATACTTTCAGATAACGCTTCAGAATAAGCTGCTGTGTATATATGAGTGACAGTACTATATCTGGACGTTACATAACTTCTCTCTCGCCATTTTTCGCTGTTTTCTTCTGTGTAGGGCCCATCTATAATTCTCAGTTGTCTCTGAGCTGGTGGGTAAAGACTAGCTGTAATGAAATCTGCCCCTAGAATACATAGACATCAGATTCTGATTCCTAACTCTGTCTTACTCAGAATCACTGAAAAGCACCATATAGAGAAATAATAAGCAGTGTAGATTTAAATAAACTATAACTCTAAACAACACTGGCGCTTTTACACCTTCTGTGCAACCTCACTTCTGTTGCGGTACCGCTACTGCTGCCCATAGTGAATTAATGCAAATCTGTATACCAGGTTCCGTGCAAACGCTATTATCTATCCCTTACTATTGTACTGTTTCTACAGAGATACCCGTGAAACCATAAAGCACATTGCAAAGCTCTATAACTACCTTGCTACACTTTGCTGTGACTTTAGTCCATGCTTCTATCCTCTCCTAGATGCTGGTACTTGCGTTCAGGGAATAATAGGTTTTTGTATGGAAGAAGAATAGCAATTTATCCGAAACGTGTTTGATTTTTGATTCTCCTAAGCATCCGTAACTCACTAAAGTGATGCTACTTAACGCTCCATGTGAGAGTGAGTATTGAGTTTAGTAAAGGAGCTGAGCAATCGGCTGGGGCACGCTCCATAAAAAAAACTATTATACCCTGAACGCAAGTTCCGGCATCTTGAAGAGGATAGAGGCGTGGACTGGAGTCACAGCAAAGTTTTTCTAGGTACTGTAATTATGGAGCTTTGCAATGTGCTGTATGGTTTCACGGGTATCTCTGTAGAAACCATATAATAGTAGGGGATAGATAATAGCATCGCACGGAACCTGATATACTGATTTAGATTTGAATAAAGCACTTGAGATAAGATAGAAGGCTTACTATTAGCTGCTGAATCATTCCTATGTTGTGTCTGTCTCTGCTTGTTACAGTACACTTCGTACCTCCTCCCCCCTCCCCTCCAAAAACTTCCATAGAAAGATGTCATCTGATCCTTAAGTGAGCAGGCAGCCCATCTTGGTCTCACAAGACAGATTGCTCATTAATTTCAGAGGGAAAGTTAGTGTAGAAAAGAGGGAGGAGAAAGAAAACAGCTGAAAACTCTACAAGCCATTTTCTCAAATATATTACAAAGTTTCTTATATTCACCTGTATGATTCATTTAGAAAAAGTTGTCTGCAACTGTGGTGACCAGTCAATGATCAGTAAACAGCAAAAAAACATACGAAAGATCTAGCACACAAACTGCATACATTATTAAAAAGATCGATCAGAGACCTGATGAGACTGGTGTACTTACTTCAAAAATCCGTATCAGAATGGTTGTGTAATCCCTTATGAAAGTTTTTCCATCTGATATTATAATGAGAATTTGATAAGTCCAGAAAGAGCTGCTCATTTTAATATCAGGTGGGAAAACTTTTGTAAAGGATTATAATTGATCTGAACATAAATGACTCGGTGACCTTGTCAATTCTTTGCATTACTGTTTTCATGTGAATATCATATTTCATAAGGTTTTCCTCATAAAACATTAAGTTGCTCTCAATACTGGTTCAAAATTTCGCTGTCAGGCCTGTATAGCCCACCATAGTCCCACCATAATCCTACCCATAACTGAGCTCCCACAATGCACTGCCCTCAGGTAACAAGTCAGAATTGGTTTGAACAGCCATTTTATCATGAAGTAATCAAAAAGGAATACTAGGTAAAACAATATATCATATGTAAGATGTAAATCAAGTGTAGAGTCTTCCTTTAAGTTTCAAATTGTACATTGCTACTGGTATAAGAGCACATAGTGTTAAGAAGTAGGAATACATATATACAGTAACTCCATAACCTGAGACTCTCTTCCAAGACACATATACACCATGGGGCACATTTATTAAGACTGGCGTTTTAGAAGCCGGTCTTAATAAAGCCCCATAGCTGGAGGTGGTTCCGCTGAAGTTAAAAAGAGGCGTCGGCAACTCCATAACTTTGGCACATGCAGCGCCAGTTATAAATGTAAGACAGCTTCCTAGCTGTCTGACATTTAGTCCATTTTCTACGCCTAAAACAGGTGAAGAAAATGGTAAATGAGAAGGGTCTGCCGGGCCGGCCCCTTTCCCGCCCACTAGTTTAGACCTAGTGTGAGCGGGACGAAGTCGCATATAGCGGCGCACCTAACCGTTGCACCGCCATTTGTGCCTGAAATATGCCTTATATAGGCGGATTTCAGTATAATAAATATATACCGTATACAGTATAAATGAATACCGTACATACAGAAAACATATATATACCTTGTATGTCTTGATCGTTTGACTTTGGACTGCTCCGCGTCCTGCGTTCAGTTTTTTTAATTCCCGTTACACTGCCCACTCCTCCACAGCTGGCTCCATTGTAAGCTTTTCCATTGCCATTATACATAGTCGTACAGTTTCCTAAATGGCTCTTGTATAAAGTGGATGGAGGGCTGTTCAACCGGTTTTGTCTATCGATCTGTTTCAGCTTCTTGTGTTGAGGCTTGCAATACTGGTCTTCTCGAGTGATGTAACTGGACATCCCAAACAGTGGTATGATTTCTGAACACAGAGAAATACATATTGGTAGGAAAAACGGACACATTATGGCTCTACAATATATGGATTATTAGAAAATCTATCAAACAATGGCTGAGCTTAGGGAATAATTATTTCCCTTTCATTGTGCACCTCGAGTGATGGTTACTCAACACGAAAACTTAATTGTGAGTCTATACTATATCAAGGTCAGTGTTATTTATGCCTCGTCGGTAAGATGAATGCAAGCATTCAAACTCCTACAGGCCACGCAGTTCACACACACACAATTTACTAACCCTGGGTTCACACCTGAGCGTTTTACAGCGCGTTCAAACGCGCTGTAAAACGCTCAACACATGAAAACCAATGCATCCCTATGGGAGTGGTTCACACTTGCGCGTTTTACAGCGCGTAAAAACGCGCTGTAAAACGCCCGATGCATAAGCTCGTTCAGGAGCGTTTTTTTGGGCGTTTGTCGCGCTTTTCCTCCCATAGACTTCACTGGGAACGCGCGCTTAACGCGCTGCTATGTAGAGATGCTCTTTTAATTGGTCTCCAGACCAACTAAAAAAAGTCTCCAGAGTCACGAACGCGCGTAAAACGCGCGTTTACTATTGCCAAAAACGCGCATAAAAACGCGCGACTAAAACGCGCGTAAAACGCGCGTCTTAGAAACGCTCAGGTCTGAACCCAGTGTAAGGGTAAATGAAAAAAAGTAATGCAGGAGATGGCAATGCTAAAATATAATTAGGCTTATGCATAAAATGCTCAGTTTAACAAAAAAGGTGCATTAGTTGGCATGGTATACAGTAGTTCCAAAACTGCAGATCTAGTGTCCCTTTTCAGCTACATCAGAAAACTAATTTGGAGCCACAAATTCATTTTTGTACATTTTCCCCGCAATATTTTATAGTAAGAATGAAGCTTTCTTCAGCATGCATAATTCTATATTTGTAACTCTAATTGACCTCTAACTAAACATAAAAGTAATAGAATGATTTTAAGAATTGTTATTTTTTTCATATACTACAATAATAATACAATTGTAACATTAAGAAAGATTTACATTTTTAAGGTGGGTTTAGGTTGCCCGATTGTCAAGCAGATTACCAGGGACAACCCTTCCTAGAAACAGTCAGTCAGTCTCGATAATCTGCCACAGATCACTCGATGAACAAGCAAACTGTCTGCTCATTGGGTGAAATGATCGTTCATGTGGACACCAAAATTATCATTTTAAATTGTAATATTAAGAAAGATTTACATTTTTAAGGTGGGTTTAGGTTGTCCGATTGTCAAGCAGATTACCAGGGACAACCGTTCCTAGGAACAGTCAGTTTTGATAATCTGCCACAGATCACTCGATGAACAAGCAAAATGTCTGCTCATCGGGTGAAATGATCGTTCATGTGGACACCAAAATTATCGTTTCTGGATAGCAGATTATGCTGTCTAAACAGTAGTCCTCTGCCCAGAAACAATGCACTATATGAGGACAAGGATACTAGTAATGATTTCTCATCCTCATACTGTGGAGGTGATTGCTGCATGTAAATGCCACTCTTCACCTCCACTAATGAGCAGGCAGCTGTCGACAATTGTGTGCTCGATCACAGCAATAAAGTGTTCCTCGGTGTTTGCCCTGCGCGATTCAGCACAGAACTTTAGAAATTTGGCATATTGTAAATCTCATGCTAAGTTTACGCCAGAATACTGTCCGTTTGCGGACACCGTGGTAGTCAACATGGTGAAGCGCCTGGAGCCTAATGCTCACACTGTGAACATGCCACTAAATGTGCTTATTTTGAGGCGTTTCTTAGGAGTAAATTTCCTCACATTGATGGACCAAGTAAAATATTTCACCACAATTTAATCTCACCAATGAGTGGGGTTTCTAAACTACATGAATCTGCTTCAGGTATTGTAAATAATATGGATAACTGAAGCGAGAACATCTCTGAAGAAGGACACAGAACAGAAGAAACATTACTAATATCAAGGGTGTAACTAGAATTCATACGGCCCTATAGTAAAGTAAGATGGGGCCACAACCACCTAAAGTCGGAAATATCGGAAAAAACACAATAGTGATAGATAGCAGAAAGCCATCAACAAATTATTCCCCGCAAAAAGGTAAAATGTTCTTGCACTTGATACGGCCCCCCAATCTCTGGGCCCCAGGGCAAGTGCTATGGCTATAGTTACTACACCCATTACTAATATTGCCTAAAAGTAAGACAGTGTCTTAAACTGTGCCAGATTTATGCTGCACGACAAATCTGTCTCATCTATAGATTGTATTGTCTAAGTTTATGCTACCCTATAAATTGATTTAATTTTACTTCAAATGTGCCAAAATTTTGGCAGATGCAATGAATCCATGCCCCATTTATACGAAGACACGTCCCTTACCAATAAGACATGCCCCATTGTGGGGGGAGAGGCGTAAAAAGGTTAGAAAAATGTCTACGACACTTGATAAATGTGCTGTACAGGTTTTTTTTGTGCAAATATACAGTAGGCATTTATTTTTATATAACATAATTACAATTTTTTTAAGGTTTCTTGAACCTAAATCATTGATGATTTATTCAGCAGGTCATCAGAGAGAAGAGGTAGCCCTGCTGGTGCGCCACTTCTGTTACTAACCCTGGGAACACACTTCGCGTGTTCCCAGGACGCGCATATGATGCGCGCTTCTGCCGCGAAGTGGCTGTTTTATGGAAGGGCACG
Source organism: Bufotes viridis (assembly GCA_033119425.1). Classification (NCBI taxonomy): domain Eukaryota; kingdom Metazoa; phylum Chordata; class Amphibia; order Anura; family Bufonidae; genus Bufotes; species Bufotes viridis. The sequence goes on along the minus strand of CM065592.1, from coordinate 142,658,317 downwards.
TCATATGCGCGCTCCCATAATAGAATATGGGTTGGATCCCGCGTGCTGCCGCGCGATAGTCACGGCAGCCGAAGCGATCGCGTAGGGCGTTTTACAGCGCGGCCGTCCGCGCTGTAAAACGCCGACATGTGAACCATGCACATAGGGATGCATGGCTTTTCACATGTTGATCGTTTTTCAGCGCGTATGAACGCACTGAAAAACGCTCAGGTGTGTTCCCAGGGTAAAGAAATTATTCTTCCACCACCGCTCACACCTCCTACACAACAACTTTAAGAAGGGCATATTACTGCCCCAAAGCACTGTATTTGATGCGTTTACTTTGGCAGTGGCTATAATAAATTCCTAATTTATAAGGAATTTATAAAGAATTAGATTCCTAAGTATCTTAACGCGAGAGCTGTCTCGACTAAAAGAGCCTGTTATGGCAGTTCAGCCCCATGCTCCTAAACAGTGAAGGATTGGGACTATTTTTAAGGATTTTAATCAAATAACAGTTTTGTTAAATGTAATAAAGAAGTGGAATTTAAAGGGGTTTTCTGAGTTCACAATCTTGATTGTGCCTAGGAAAGTCTTGCAATATGAGTTTGAGGAGGGTCTAAATCTCAGCACACCTGCTGACTGCAGCAGATCAGCCCCCTTCTCTTGAACTGTAAAAGTTCAGAGCTTTGAAATGTGTTAAGGATTTTTAGCAAACGTTACAGTTTTATCAAATGGAATAAAAGAAAAAAGATGTAAATCTATGCAAAGAACTGGAAAAAGGATGAGCGAATCCATTCTCACAAATCAATTTGTCTCATCTGCCAGAGCACTTGTTAGTGGCTGCCCCACTGGTAAAGAATCTCCCGTGCTGGATGATTGACAGGGCCAGACATCGCTCCCAGCCATGACAATCTTGCACCTGCGCTGCTGCTTTCAATAGCGGCGCGCAAGCACAGAGGCTCAGCTTCCAGAGCAGCGACTGTTTATGCACCGCTAACCATAGGCTTCGCAGAGCATGCACAATTGCTCCTCCAGTAGTAGACGAAGAGACTCTGCGCTTGGCGCCAGAATTGCAGATGTGAAATGGTCATAGCTAGGCGAGATGTCCGGCCAGGTCAATCAAGAGGCAGAGAGAGATTCTTCATTAGCGGGGACACCCCCTCACCGGTGAAGAACTCTTCTATTTGAAGCAAAGGTGATTTATTTACAAACAGGAATAAAACATAGTGACATTTTGACTTAAAGGGGTTGTCCCACGAAAAAAATCCCTACAGTTATTAAACCAGCACCTGGATCTGAATACGTTTTCAATTTCATGTTTTTCAATTTTCTCAGTTATTCGATAAAATGTATTTGTATAGCGCCACCTGCAGTTTGTTTTTTTCTTTTTTCTTTGACCTGCTCACTGAGATGGCCGCACATGCTCAGTTCCATCCTTCAACTGCCTCCTGAGCTGTGATAGGGAGAGCTGAGACACACCTCCTGAGCTGTGATAGGGAGAGCTGAGACACACCTCCGGATCTGTGATAGGTGGAGCTGAGACACACCTCCTGAGCTGTGATAGGGAGAGCTGAGACACGCCCCCTGAGCTGTGATAGGAAGAGCTAAAACAAACCCCCTGAGCTGTGATAGGGAGAGCTGAGACACACCTCCTGAGCTGTGATAGGGAGAGCTGAGACACACCTCCTGAGCTGTGATAGGGAGAGCTGAGACACGCCTCCTGAGCTGTGATAGGGAGAGCTGAGACACGCCTCCTAAACTGTGATAGGGAGAGCTGAGACACACCTCCTGAGCTGTGATAGGGAGAGCTGAGACACACCTCCTGAGCTGTGATAGGGAGAGCTGGGACACACCCCCTGAGCTGTGATAGGGAGAGCTGAGACACACCTCCTGAGCTGTGATAGGGAGAGCTGAGACACACCTCCTGAGCTGTGATAGGGAGAGCTGAGACACACCCCTGAGCTGTGATAGGGAGAGCTGAGACACACCTCCTGAGCTGTGATAGGGAGAGCTGGGACACACCCCCTGAGCTGTGATAGGGAGAGCTGAGACACACCTCCTGAGCTGTGATAGGGAGAGCTGAGACACACCTCCTGAGCTGTGATAGGGAGAGCTGGGACACACCCCCTGAGCTGTGATAGGGAGAGCTGAGACACACCTCCTGAGCTGTGATAGGGAGAGCTGAGACACACCTCCTGAGCTGTGATAGGGAGAGCTGAGACACGCCCCTTAGCTGCAGCAGAATAGACACTCCCCTTGAGCTGTTGGCTTTATATAAATCTAGCAGAGAAATGAATGGGGAGATCTCTGGATCCATGTGAGGTACAGGGCTGGTTCTAGCTTTGTTAGAAAGATGGTGTCATGTACTATATGATGTCTGATTTTCACTTTTTACATTAGTCATGGGATAAACACTTTAAGGGAGTCACTTGATAAACACTTGCTTAAGTCGAAACGTCGCTATGTTTGATGTCTGCTTGTAAATAAATCGCCTTTGCCTCAACTGCAAGATTGCTGCAGTTTCCTCCTTCATATACTTTGGAATTCTGACCTGACACTGCAATCACCAGGTACTCTGATATTGGCTTTATCCACATATGTGGGTTCGTTGTGTTGCTTACTTTTGATCTTTGATTAAACTTGATTCATTAGATTTGATTCACTCATTCCTAAACTGAAATCTAAAGGGTTTTCTGGGTTCACAATCTCGATGGCCTATACTTCGGTTAATCTTTCAATATGAGATCAGAGAGGGTGCGATTCTCAGCACCACTGCTAATTGGTTGTTTGAAGGGGCTGCAACATTTGGGCAAGAGAGGTAGCCTCTTCATTGCAGCTTTATTCCATTTACATGCATAGGACAAAACTGCTATGACCTTCACAGCCGGTATAAAGTAGACAATGTTCAATGTAAGCGATGAAGAGGCCTAGTGCCACGGCCCCTTCAAACAGCTAATCGACAGGGGTGCTAAAAGTCACTGATCTGGAAGCCAGAAAACCCCTTTAAAGTAGACAATTACATTAAAGTGACAAAATAACAGAGGATATTATGACAATGTGCTGTTACCAGATAAAAAGATACTTTCATTTCTTTGAATACATTTTACTCGAGTGTTACATGCATAATAGAGAGTAGAGAATATTTTATGAAGAGTAAAAAAAAAGTGTTAAAATACTGTACCCTGTTCTCCATATATTGTGGGAGGGAGATGATGTGGGAAGAACTGGGGTGGCATTTCCCCTGGCCCAGTGACTGGTGGGTAAAATGGGTTGTGTGAATTGTGTAAAAAATGTGGATGATGTGCAAGGTAAGGAGGCAAATGGTGAGTGGGGGAAATGGCGGATGGATAACTGGGAGGGTAACAATCTGGAGACTGTGGAGTAACCACTACACGTCGAACTCCTGTGCTGTCTTCTATGACCTGTAAAATATAATAAATCATAAATTATATGGTCTGCCAATCAGCATTCAGCTCCAAATGGGCTTTCCGAAACTTTTATACTGATTACCTACCCTCTGGATAGGTCATCAGTATCTGATTCCCCTGCGATCAGCTGTTTGAGAAGGCATCCGCGTCGCAGCAGCGCCACGGCCTTCCCGCAGCTTACCTTACCTTCACATGGCCAGGGCGCAGCTCAACCGCTGTACAATGTACGGTGCTGTGTTTGGTGAGAAGGGAGAAGGCCGCAGCACTCACAGGAGCACCAGTGCCTTCTCAAACAGCTGGACGGCGGAAGTCCCGGATGTCAGACCACCACAGATCAGATACTGATGACCTATCCAGAGGATAGGTCAGTATAAAAGTCTCGGAAAATCCTTTTAATGTATGAAAGTGCACTATAATATTCTAAATACTCTATGTGGGCAATCACAGGCGGCAGATTTGTTGCAAAAGTGTCAGTGACTAACCTTTCGTTCGATTTATTGCATTATGCGCATGGATTTATGCGAAGCCAATACATAAAAATGAGACAGGCAAAGAAATTTCTGCAATAAATCTGCCGCATGTGAACATACCTGCGCTGGCTGCTATGCACAATATGATTACTTTTCTAGCTTTCATACATAACACTATACCTTACAGGTCAGCAGCACACAGCCCAAGTCAGGGAAAACATCAAGCAACAATATTAAACTAGTACTATGCAATGTATAGGACATTTCAAACAGAACTGTAATCTAAAAATAGTAATATAAAAAGTAATATAAAAATAAAGCATTATTGCAGTATACATGCAATAAAAATATTGGGGGTCATTTACTAACATATACACCCCTTTTGTGGCGTATATCTTGCGCAAATTCTGAAGCACGCCATGTTGTGGCAGAATCTGCGACTTCTTTCCTGCTCATGCCAGGTCTATAAATGTGGGCGTGACGTGGGCACGGAAGGGTCGGCAGGCCCATCTCATTCATTATTTTCTATTCCTGGTTTAGGCGTTGAAAATAATCAAAATGTAAGAAGCTGTCTTACATTTAGAATCAGCAGTGGATACTCTGAAGTTATGTAGAGGCCTGTGCCTTTACATAATTTTGGCTAAATACCCCCAGTGCAGGGGCTTATTAAGACTGGAGTCTAAAACGTCGGTCTTAATAAATGTGCCGCATTGTTATTTTTTATGCACATTCCATTTTTCTCTCTGGTAGCGCCCCCTGCTGTTTCACCTTCTGCTACATTCAATAGTGGACTAACATGCTCAGAAAGACCATTTACACCTCCGCATCCCACAACTCTGATACTATTAAATTATAAAAATATTTATCCCGTACTTTGAATGCCGTAACGGAAAAAAAAAACTAATCCAAAATTAGAGTACTGCTGTAATTGTACTGAACCATAGAACGCAGTACAACCAAAACCATAAAACTATGGCGGAATCGCGTTTTTTCCAATTTCACCCCATTTGAAATTTTCTTACAACTACATTGTATGCCAAAAAAATGTTAGAAAGTACAAATTGTCAAGCAAAAAACAGGACCCATACGGCTATGTGAGCGGAAAAACAAAAAAGTTATGGCTCTCGAGAGGCAGGGTGGAAAAAATGAAAATGCATAAACAAAATCACCTTAGAATTTTACTTTAGAACATTTTCCTCCAAAGGGCGGAACAGTGTATAAATAACCCATAAATATTACCCCCAATAACACTTTTTACCGCAATCAACACCAGCACCTGGACATACAGTACATCTTCAGGATTATAAATACTTGCATCGATCTCAATGAAATACAGTAAAAAGTCATGTTTTATACCATTACAATGACATATTTCTCCTTCTCATTGTGCTTATCTTTTTTGAGTTAAAAGGCCTATCCATGCTATTACAGGTAACTATGACAACAGATAACTGCAGACCAGTGTGCAATTGTAGTATACAGGAGAAAGTAAGGACAGGAATTCTTCTACCACTTAACATTTGCCCAAATTGCACTAAAAGCACACTGGCAAATGCCTAACCTCAATTAATGCAAAATTACTCCTCGTGGACGTTCTCTGAAATGTTGCACTGTACAACCAAATTGCACTGGGAATATATTCTTTGCTTAAAGTGTACGTGCACCTATTGTTATCAGTTTTTGTATAAATCAGTAGTACGTGTACAGTGGTGGTTTTGACCACTATGCAAACCTAGCAATTTCATTGGGCACTAGGAATTGGGGGCCCCTGGCAGCAGCACCTATTTCAGCGACCAGTGGTTTGGCACCGGAAGGTCGAATAAAGTGACACCATCACAAACATAGGGGGCATTGTACTGCATAAAGTGCACAGCAGGAGTTAATATACTGTGCGAGGGGCACATCAAGAAGCATCATACCGTATGGGGGGCTCTAAGAGGCATCACACTGTGGTCGAGGCATATAAGGGGACTATGTGGGGAGGGGCACATAAGTAGTCATTATATTAGCGGAGTGACGGGGCAATGCTACGGGGAGGAGCTTAGCTGTGCTACAGGAGGGGCTTAGCTGTGCTACCAGGAGGATCGGTCCGCTCTGATTGGATCGCGGTCATAGCTGGGGAAAAGGAGATGCCCACAGCAGAAGATGGCGTCTCCACCCCGTTGCTAGTTTACAGCTCGTTCGCCGAAACAACGGGGCTCTGAACTGGCCGAACAGGGGGAAGGTATGAGATAAAATATATATATTCCGGGCATCAGTGGGGGACGCACTACAAGGTTTTGACATAATTAGCCTATGTCAAAACCGATGAAAGGTCCTCTTTAAAGAGGACCTGTCACCAAAAAATGCAAAGCAATCTGAAAGTACCATGTTATAGAGTAGGAGGAGCTGAGCAGATATATATATATAGTTTTGTGGGGAAATATTCAGTAAAACCTGTAATTTATACATTTATATCTGCAGCTCTGTAAATATCCATCATACAGGAGAGAGGCGTTATCCGTGACAGCTATCTCTATGTACACTTATACACACAAGGCTATCAATCACTGATAACCCCTCCCTCCTGTACCGATAGGTATTCACAGAAGGTAGAAAAAGCAGAAGTATAAATTACAGGTTTTACTGAGTATTTCCCCATAAAATATATATCAGTCTGCTCGGCTTCTCCTGCTCTACAATATGGCGCTTTCAGATTGCATTGCATTTTTTTGTGACAGGTCGACCTTTCATGGGACTTTCTGATTTTAAACTAATACCTTAGTAAGTAGTCCACCTGCTGCAGATGCTATTTTTCAGATAATCCCCTCCGTTGCGCCACTGTGCCCCCTGTGTGTTCTGGCGCCCAAAATGCTAATCAGTACCATTAGTACGGGGAGAAGGAGCGCTCAGTTCTCCTTAGTGGGCATTTTCTTCTCCCTGGCTATGAGGTTGTCCAATCACAGCGGACTGCTTTACAGCCAGGGACAAGACAAGCTGTTCTTGCGAGATCTGTTCCACGGACTCCTCCTCCCTGTACCAATGGTACTAATTAGCATACCGGGTGCTGGAATACTATCTAAAAAAACAAAAAAAGCAATAGCATCTGCAGCAGGCGTACTACTTACTTAGTTAAAAAAAAATCCCATAACAGGTCCTTTTCCACAATGTGACCACTTATTGTGGTAGCGCTATAGGGGCTCACACACTAACATACGGTAAAAGAGAATCCATCATGTGACATTAGGGACAATGAACATACCTGCGAAATGTAACCCGGAGGTACATGTATTGGTGGGATGGACCCATTGGGGGACATCATTGGAACTTCTGCAGGACCTGGAAGAGAAAATTAAAACCAATTAACTCTTTCCTGGTGCTCATTTTCCAAATAAGACGCTGCACAGGCACGTATTTTATCAGAAATGGAATAAAATGCTGCATGTCAGCCGCACAACTGTTTTGATTTCTATTTCTATTCACTTCTATTGAAGTGTGACTGTTGTGGGACTTATCGCAATATTTTGCCACAAAATAAATCCTAATATATCTGCCCCAAAGTGTCTATAAACCTCTCTGTACTCAGTTCTTTACTCAAGACTGAAATATTCCCGCAGGGAATACTCTCATTGACCTATACGGAGCAGGTTCTAATATTTCACAAGGCTTTTGCTCCCAGTCATTTATGGCATTCCACAAATTGCTCATTATTTCAGAATCATACTCTATAGGGTCATTACATAGTTTTCACATAATAGAAACCGTAAAATATGTTCTGCAGAACCGTTCCCCTACTATATTTACATCAGCTAAGTAATAGGTTCTGTAAAGCTTTCTGCATGATGTCATCAGCTTACCCTGAGCCTCAAAACAAATCAAGTCTCTGCTCCAACATATGTCCATTCACAGAGTAAACTGCAGCGTGACAAATGAAACATTTCACATATAGATGACATATTACCCCAAAACACTGATTCCAGCCGCCAGTGTCATAGGACCCTATTCCTCAGTAGGAACATTTCCCAAAAAGTTGGGATGCAGTGTAAACTGTAAAAAATGTGACTAAAAACGGACTGCAATGATTTGCAAATCTTACAAGACCCACATTTTATTCACAATATATCACAAAACACATATCACATGTGTAAAGTGAGACATTTTATCATTGCAGGAAAAAAATAACTTATTTACAACTCAAAAAAGACGGAGAAGCAAAGAAACAAAGATGGGCAGAGGTTCACCAATCTGCAAAAAAACTGTGTCTAAAAATTACTGGAAAATTTCAGAAAAAGTGTCGGGGGTCCAACCTCCCGCACCCCTGCCAATCAGCTGTTTGGGTGCAGCTCCATGGCTGGAAGTTGGCGCAGCAACCTTGCTGTTACGGCAGCGCTGCTCCCACTGACTTCTGAGGAAAGTAGGGATGTCCCGATACCATTTTTTTAAGACCGAGTACGAGTACCGATACTTTTATTTAAGTACTCGCCGATACCAATTACCGATACCTCGTATAAACAGCCCCGCAGTTACTGATAGCAATGAAAAAAAATTAAAGCTGGAATTTGGTTGCTATGGACAATGGCTTTTCTTTTCCTTTGTACAAGTGTTAATAAATTAATAAATGGTAATATAATAGCGTTTTCAAACCAATGGGCCTCCAGGGGGATCTGTTTTTGGGGGATCTGTGGAGGACACACTGTTGTGGAGGATCTGTGGATGTCACCGTTATGGGGGGGATCTGTGGATGACGCACTGTTATGGGGGGGATCTGTGGATGGCACCGTTATGGGGGGACCTGTGGACATTACCGTTATGGGGGAGGGGGACCTGTGGACATTACTGTTATGGGGGGAACCTGTGGACATTACTGTTATGGGGGAACCTGTGGACATTACTGTTATGGGGGAACCTGTGGACATCACTGTTATGGGGGACGGGGACCTGTGGACATCACTGTTATGGGGGGACCTGTGGACATCACTGTTATGGGGGGACCTGTGGACATCACTGTTATGGGGGATCTGTGGATAAGGCTGTAATGGGGGGATCTGTGGATAAGGCTGTAATGGGGGGATCTGTGGATGAGGCTGTAATGGGGGATCTGTGGATGACACTGTTAGAGGCTATGTGGATGACACATATATAGCATCTTATGCTATATACATGTCATCCACAGATCCCCCATTAGTGTCGGGGCCGGTGCAGCTTGACTCATACACCGGCCCCGCAGCTGCTATATTGTGTTTCATTAACCCTAACTTACTGTGCCCGTGATTACTAACTATTAATGCGCAGTCCCTCCATGCTCCTGCCCCGCGCCTTCTGTAATCATAAAGTGGGCGGAGCGGGCAGGCGGGACATGAGGCGCATGGAGGAACTGAGAGCTCAAGCTGCCCGATTCCTCCATGCGCCTCATGTCCTGCCTGCCCGCTCCGCCCACTTTATGATTACAGAAGGCGCGCGGGGCAGGAGCATGGAGGGACTGCGCATTAATAGTTAGTAATCACGGGCACAGTAAGTTAGGGTTAATGAAACAGAATATAGCCGCTGCCGAACCGGAACTTCCGGTATCGGCAGTGGTATCGGCGGCATTTTTACGAGTACATCGCACATCCACAAGCTCAGCTTCTGATCTTTGACTGCTTCTCAGCAAAATTAATATTGCCTCTCGGCGCAATATTTAATGTACTGCCCCCAACACTGCATGCTATACAAGAGGCATTAGTTACATTTTGATCAAAAGGCATAAGCCCACTCACCGCGCAAAGGTCACCTCTTAGAGTGGGTCCTACTCTAGATTTGGCGCAGCACTGCCCGGCGACCGCAGCCGTACCGCACCAGTGGGCGGCGGGATCCAGCCGCCAAACAGCACCTACTTAGTAAAGCCTGGACAACCCCTTTAAGTACATGCGACATATGCATATACCCATGAACATATACACAGAGTACTGCACCTCAAAAGGCAAGATTTCTGTTACCTTTAGGAAAACATTTACACTACAAAGTTAGTAAAGGCAAACTTCCATGGTGTTAACTCCACATCTGCTATGGCACTAATAAAATCTGCAAATATACTCTACGTGGGCTCAATACACTTAAGATCCCGGCTTCCGAGTTCATCTTTGTCGGGCGGGATAACCTAACAATGATGCTAAGAGGCTCCCTGGAATTCCCATTTCCCAAATTCCAGGATCTGCTCCTTGTGACCTTGGACAAATGACTGTCCCCTGAAGGGTCTGGCACAAAAAATGTAGATTGTGAGCCTGAATGTGGCCGCTGTGACCACGCATTCCCAGTGACTTCTGCTTATGCAAATAATGTAATCCCTTCCTGCCACAACACGGCTATCTCAGTACTGGCATCTTCTTGAAAAGTGTTGCTGGTTTTAACAAATATAGGCCTTGGTTGAAGGAGATGTTTTACTATTTACCCAAGACGGCTTTGAAGTTTATGCTAAGAAAGCGCACACAGGACTGCTCTTTATGTGTCTAAGACACCAGACTGACACCTCTACCAGGCCAGTTGTCAACAACGCCAACAAAACCCCTTTATATTTTAAAGGATTAAAAAAAAATACAAGTAAACAAAATCTTTCAATCTGATATACGGTAAGTGCAAAGGCTCTGCATATAGAATGAGCTGCAAATACCTATCCGGAGCATCTGTAAATGAAGAGGGCTACGAAAGAGTGCGAAAAAAGGCAACGAGACACAGAATTTCTCCAACTTCACGCTTCTTATGGATAAGATTTGATTAAATCTAGTGTAAAATGCTGCAGATCTTCCATGTTCAATTATGTACGCTTCACATGGACATACAGATGTAGCGAACATTAACCTGACACGTAACGAGATAAATATACAATTGCAAGAAGCTTTTAATTGACGCTTAACAGAAGCTATTGGAAATGTTGTTACAGTCTTCTGCAATTGCGTATTTAAAGGGACTGTCCAAGTTAAAGGGGTTGTCTGGGTTTAGAGCAGAACCTGGACATACCCACATTTTCACCCAGGCAGCCCCCCTAATATGAGCATTGGAGCATTTCATGCAATCCAGTGCAGGGCAAGGGAGAGCATCGGAGCATGAAATGCTCCGATGCTAATATCAGGGGGGCTGGAGGGGTGAAAATGTGGGTATATCCGGGTTCACTTCTGAACCCGGACAAGCTCTTTAACTAAAAAAGTGGTAAAATAAAAAAGCATGGATACACGCTCCTTTTTTACCCTGAGCTGTTCCTCCCTGCCGTTGACCTCATCTTCCTGGCTGCAGGGGGGACGTCCTGTGCAGCCAATGACTGGCCTTAGCAGTACACGGGATGTCAGTGCTAAGTTCAGTGACTGGCCGCAGCGGTGATCTCTGTGCATGGAACGTCACCAGTATAGCTAAGAAATCAAACAGGAAGGAGAGCGGCAGGGGAGAATAGGAGAGAGTATTGCCTCTTTTGTTATTTTAGCACATGTACCGGGGCTACTCAAGTAGGGGTACTTTCACACTTACGTTTTTCTTTTCCGGCATAGAGTTCCCTAAGGCCCCTTTCCCATCTGAGTTTTTGCTTTCCGTCCTAGAGTTCCATCCTCGGGGCTCTAGGACGGAAAGATACTGATCGGGATTTCTCCTAATGCATTCTGAATGCTGCGGATTTGTCTCCGTCCAAAAATCCGGAAGACATGCCGTAACGCCGGATCCGGAATTGATGCCTATTGAAAAGCATTAATCCGGATCCGGCTTTAAGCTAAATGTCGTTTCGGCGTATCACCGGATCCGACGTTTAGCTTTTGTGAATGGTTACTATGGCAGCCAGGACGCTAAAGTCCCGGCTGCCATGGTAAAGTGTAGTGGGGAGGCTGGGGAGAAGTATACCTACCGTCCGTGCGGCTCCCGAGTCCCGGGGCACTCCACAATGATGTCAGAGCGCCCCATGAGCATGGATCACATGGATCACGTGATCCATGCGCGTGGGGCGCTCTGACGTCATTGTGGAGCGCCCTGGGAGCCGCACGGACTGTATCTGCTCCCCTGGCTCCCCACTACTTACTATGGCAACCAGGACTTTAGTAGCTGGCTGCCATAGTAACACTGAAAGCATTTTGAAGACTGTTGTCGGATCCGGCGGGCATTTCCGGTGAAGGAAGTGCACGCCGGATCCTCACAACGCAAGTGTGAAAGAGGCCTCATAGGGGCTTTATACCTGAAAAGAACTGATCAGTATTATCCTCATGCATTCTGAATGGAGAGAAATCTGTTCAGGATGCATCAGGATGTCTTCAGTTCATTCTTTTTGAAATTTCAAGACGGATATAATACTGCAGCATGCTACGGTATTATCTCTGTCTAAAATCTCGGAACACTTGCTGGAATGCCGGATCCAGCATTTTTCCCATTGCAATGTATAATTGCTGGATCCAGCATTCAAAATACCGCAATGCCGGAGCCGTCCTTCCGGTCTGCGCGCAAAAATGTGAAGAAACTATATAACGGATCCGTCTCTCCGCATAACAAGCGAAAAGACGGATCCGTTCTTGCAATGCATTTGTAAGACGGATCCGTAGACGGATCTGTCTTCAAATGCTTTCCATTTGCATGCAGATTGCTGGATCCGCCAAGCAGTTCAGGCGACGAAACTGCTTGCTGATTACTCTGCCGCAAGTGTGAAAGTACCCTTAAAGGGAGTCTTTCACCCCGAAACCCCATTTTTCAGCACTCACATGTTCCTGTTCTAAATTGCCCCCCCATTAAAAAGCCTCTTACCCCATTGCTGTACCGCTTACCTATCTTCATAAAATGACTTTTATTGCAGCTGTCAATCACAGCTGAAGGTGCCCAGGGGCGGCGTCATAACGGCCGGTGCCCAGGCCGCGCGCTTATCTTCCTAAGTGTCCACGCCCCCTTTCACCCAGACGGCCCGCCCAGTGTCTTCTACTTGTCCTCCTCCTCCTCAAGTGGCTAAATCCCACCTCTGCGCCGAGGATCCGGCAGTCCGCGCCTGCGCACTGGTTTCCCGATTACAGGCGCAAGCATCGAGGTATCCTGTGCGCAGGCGCGTACAGCGATACTCCTGGAAGCGCTGAATCGGAGGGCTGTTCAGAGCGGACTGCCGGATCCTCGGTGCAGTCGCGGGATTTGGCCACTTCAGGAGGAGGACAAGCAGAAGACACTGGGCGGGCCGTCTGGGTGAAAGGGGGCATGGACAGTTAGGAAGATGAGTGCGCGGCCTGGGCACCGGCCGTTATGGCGCTGCCCCTGGGCACCTTCAGCTGTGATTGACAGCTGCAATAAAAGTCACTTTATGAAGATAGGTAAGCGGTACAGCAATGGGGTAAGAGGCTTTTTAATGGGGGGGGGCAATTTAGAACAGGAAGATGTAAGTACTGAAAAATGAGGTTTGGGGGGTGAAAGACTACCTTTAATGATTGCTGCTTCAGTATCCTGATAAGTGCGGGTTTAGAAATAGAATATCCGTGTGGATTTTCATGTGGATTTCTCTGCATTTCCGCACAGAAAACCGCATGTGTTAGTGTGCAGTTTTTGTTGCGGATTGGCCGCAGATCTCACCTTTTGCTCTGCAAAGGGTGAAATCCGCACAAAAAATAAAAAAATTGCTCTGGGACAAACTAAGAACAGACTTTACATAAGGAAGTGGTCATTTGTTCACCTCTATACTTTCCCCGGTATCCTCGGTGATATAAATGTTACACAGTTGTAAATGATTGTACCCTTTCCTATACTTGTATCATACAGAAGGGGCTGTGATATCACTTCTCAGCAAGATATCAGCTGTTGAGTTTTTTAAACCGTTTATTTAATGGCATTGCCCCACCCAAAAATATTCAACATTTTTCAAACAAGAACTTCTATGTGAATACTTTTGTGATTGTATGTAATGAAAAATTCAGTATAGCCACTGCGTTTTTCAATAAAATGTATCTGTATAGCGCCACCTGCTGTTTATTCCTTCCCTTATTTTTCCTTCCACCACAGTAACACTGCTGAGATGGTCGCACATGCTCTGTTCATCCTTCAGCTTTTTCTACTGTTAGAAGCTGTGACAGTTATAGGAAGAGAGCTACAGCAGAAAGGACACATCTCTTCAGAATGGGCATGACCCCAGAGCTGCCAGCCTGAAATAAATCTAGCAGGGCAGTTTGAGCGATGAATGGGGGGATCTTTGGATCCATGTGAGGTGCAGGGCTGGTTCCAGCTTTGTTATAAAGAGTTTGTAATGTACTACTGTATATGATGTCTGATTTTAGCTTCATTAATCATGGGATAACCCCTTTAAAGGGAGTCTGTCACCAGGAAATTCACTATTATTATACTGATATAAATATCTATATATCTATATATTCCAAAGAAGCTTAGTGCAGCGCTCACCCGCTGAAATCACTTTGGGAGCACAGAATTGCCTGGGAAAAGAAGAATCCAGCTTCCCATAAAAGCGATGACCTTTATTTCTTCACATAGTAAAATCCAAAAAGTAACGCAAGATACAAACAATGTCTACGCGTAGATATACGTTGTTTGTATTTTGTGTTAATTTTTGGATTTTACTATGTGAAGAAATAAAGGTCATCGCTTTTATGGGAAGCTGGATTCTTCTTTTCTTTAAATTCATATTAAAATATATATATACCGTATTTTTCGCCCTATAAGACGCACTTTCCCCCCCCCCCCCCAAAAGTGGGGGATGAATAGTGCTGCGTCTTATGGGGCGAATGCAGCAAACACTGATACACCGCCGCGCTGCTGAAGAGCTGTATCAATGAGGAGGGGCTGTGGGCGGCATCTTGTTTGCTAATGACAGCGGGCCCGTGCAGTAACTGTATTCTACTACACCGGCCCGCTGTAGCAATGTTATAGGCGATGTTTAAAACTATCATCTACATTAAACTAAATGCTGGCAGTATTACCCTACCTCCTATAATCTACGATCGCAGGCAGGACTGGAATCAGGAGGCCGGACGGGCAGGAGGCGGCAGCGTAACGTGATCGTAGATTATAGGAGGTAGGGTAATACTGCCACCATTAAGTTTAATGTAGATAATAGTTTTAAACATCGCCTATAACATTACTACAGCGGGCCTGGTGTAGTAGAATACAGTTACTGCACGGGCCCACTGTCATTAGCAAACAAGATGCCGCCCACAGCCCCTGTATTGGGGGTCATCGCAGCCACTGTTATGGGGAGGGGGGAATCTGTGGATGACACATAGCATAAGATACTATGAGTCATCCACAGATTCCCCCCATAGCAGCGTCATTCCCAGATTCCCCCATACAGTGCCATCCCCAGATGCCCCCATACAGTGCCATCCACAGATTCCCCCATACAGTGCCATCCCCAGATGCCCCCATACAGTGCCATCCACAGATTCCCCCATACAGTGCCATCCCCAGCTCCCCCACATAACAGCCGTTAACTAGAGATCCCCACATAACAGTGTGTCCTCCACAGATGCCCCCATAACAGTGTGTCCTCCACAGATGCCCCCATAACAGTGTGTCCTCCACAGATGCCCCCATAACAGTGTGTCCTCAACAGATCTCCATAACAGTGAGTCATCCACAGATGCCCCCATAACAGTGTGTCCTCAACAGATGCCCCCATAACAATGCATCATAATTGTGTCATGCACAGAACACCATTAGTAAAAAAAACCACCAAAAGTACACCTTTTGGTTCAAAAATTTTTTTTCTTATTTTCCTCCTCAAAAACCTAGGTGTGTCTTATAGGCAAGTGCGTCTTATAGGGCGAAAAATACGGTATATACACATACACACACACACTATATTCACTATCCCATTAATTGTCAACATAAGAATTGCTCTCAGGTATATTGTCCGTCCTGCATTTTACTTTTTCCATATATGAGATTATGTTTAGGAATTTAGGAGGCAACGCACACAAAATCTTCTCACTGGGATTCTGCATACAGACATTTACAGAGTTTTATTAATTATACAGATTTTTCGAGTCACTCAAGGACAATGACTCACATAAGCTGCTTATAGCTGGAAGTTTACCAGATCTCCGTTTGCAGGCCTCCATGCTGAGAATGTGTAAATAGGACCAGAGCATTGATGCTGCCTACTTATGTTACTTCTCACTGAGGTCCCTTCTCAAGTAAAACTTTTCACACACATAGGGAAGGCTTCGGAATGAAAAAATGTATTTCCCTTTCTCCAGTCAAAGTGTCGAGCACAAGAGGAGCCATTCAATGCATGGTAGGGTGCCTCACAGAGATTGCAATATGTTCTCAGTTGGCAAACACAGCTCTGTTTGGACAGTATGTCCAGCCATCCACTCAGCAAACATCAGGATTCCTATTAGTGCCCAGAAAGAAGCGACAGACTGTGTGCATTCACACATCATGGAAGGACTCAGACACAAATCTCCTTGTCTCTAACCTTATTGTCCATTCTTCTGACTCTCACCAGACACCAATCATTTAATGCAAATCTGAATCTTAAACATTTGAACTATTTTTACATTTACAGTATACATTCAAGACAATAATGTGGCACTCTAACTTTCTATCTCCCCATCTATAATTATAAATGTTATTTTCTGAATGGGATAAATGCATGTGATATAAATCCCAACCGCAAAATCTTTATATCTCCTTTAGGCATTATTTAAGTGACTGTGTCCATTTCGCATCCAAGACTTCAAGTTTTTTATCCACAAAGGTCCAAGTTCAAGACGTGTCTTAAAAGCTTTCTTTTTTAACCTGTGAACAAAACATCCTTAAAGAGGTTTTACCTTGAAAAATATTCTACAGTTTTTAAACCAGCACCTGGATCTGAATACTTTTGTGGTTGCATGTAATTAAAAATTTAGCATAGCCGCTGAGCTATTTAACCACTTGCCGCCACGCTAACGCCGATGGGCGTCAGCGCGGCGGCTCTCTCAGGTCTCAGTCCCGCCTATCGGCGTCATCTAGTGAGACCCGAGATTTCGCATGAGCGCGCGCGTTCATGTGATCGTGACCAGGACAACTGAAACTACAACCTGCCAGCGCTGATCATGCGCTGGCAGGCTGTAGATGCAAAAAAAACACACATTTAAAACGCATATCAGACGCTGTTTTGTAAACAGCGTCTGATATGCCTGCTGTCTGCTTATCTGCTGGTCCCTTTGTCTGGGACCACCAGAGGAAACATAAGTAAAGTGCACCAATCACTACACACACACACCCCCCACCACTGATTAACCCCTGATCACCCATGTCACCCCCCCTGATCACCCCCTGTCACCCCCCCGTCACTAATCACCCCCCTGTAAGGCTCATTCAGACGTCCGAATGTGTTTTGCGGATCCATGGATCTGCGGATCCGCAAAATACGGACAACGGCAATGTGCACATTGCCAGAACTATATAGAAAATGCCTTTTCTTGTCCACAATTGAGGACAAGAATAGGACATGTTCTATATTTTTGCGGAACGGAAGTGCAGACCCGGAAGCGCGGATCCGTAATTCCAGATCCGAGCGGGACAAAGTCTGTCCAAATAGAAATGAATGGGTCCGCAATTCCGTTCCGCAAACAGAATTGCGGACGTGTGAATGGGGCATAAGGGTCCCTTATCACCGCCAGTTAGCTAGCTACTTGTTAGGTAGTTAGCGCCCAGCCCACCACACCGCAGTCACTGATTTTGGCAGAGATTTTTTTCATCCACATTGATCGATGCGAATGAAAAAATCTGTGCCGTTCATTTTTTTTCTTTTTTCAGCCCAGAGGCTGAAAGGAAAAAAATAATCTCATTACCCGTATGCTCAATATAAGGAGAATCGCAGAAACTCCTAATGCTGGCCATACGTGTAATGATTGCGGAGACCCTCAAATGCCAGGGCAGTACAAAAACCCCACATGTGACCCCATTTTAGAAAGAATACACCCCAAGGTATTCCGTGAGGGGTATGGTGAGTTCATGTAAAATTTAATTTTTTGTCACAAGTTAGTGGAATATGAGACTTTGTAAAAAAATATATATATATATATCAATTTCCGCTAACTTGTGCCAAAAATTTTTTTTTTCTGTGAATTCGCCATGCCCCTCACGGAATACCTTGGGGTGTCTTCTTTCCACAATGGGGTCACTTGTGGGGTATTTATACTGACCTGGCATTTTAGGGGTCCTAAAGCGTGAGAATCCAAATGCGTAAAAATGGCCTGTGAAATCCTAAAGGTACTCATTGGTTTTAGGGCCCCTTTGCGCATCTTGGCTGCAAAAAAGTGTCACACATGTGGTATCGCCGTACTCAGGAGAAGTGGGGCAATGTGTTTTGGGGTGTATTTTTATATATGCCCATACTTTGTGTGAGAAATATCGCTGTAAACGACAACTTAAAAAATTTTATACAAAGTTGTCAATTTACAGAGATATTTCTCTCACCCAACATGGGTATATGTAAAAATACACCCCAAAACACATTGCCCTACTTCTCCTGAGTACGGCGATACCACATGAGTGACACTTTTTTGCAGCCTGGGTTCGCAAAGGGGCCCAAATTCCAACGAGTACCTTTAGGTTTTACAGGGCTGCTCACATTTTAGCCACGCCCAAAATGCCTGAACTGTACAAACACCCCACAAATGACCCCATTTTGGAAAGAAGACATCCCAAGGTATTCGCTGAGGGGCATATTCAGTCCATGAAAAATTGAACTTTTGTCAAAAGTTAGCGGAAAGGGAGACTTTGTGAGAAAAAACAATAAAAAATCAATTTCCGCTAACTTGTGCCAAAAAAAAAATCTATGAACTCGCCATACCCATCACGGAATACCTTGGGGAGTCTACTTTCCAAAATGGGGTCACATGTGGGGTATTTCTACTGCCCTGGCATTTTAGGGGCCCTAAAGCGTGAGAAGAAAAATGCGTAAAAATGCCCTCCTAAAAGGTACTCATTGGTTTTAGGACCCCTTTGCGCATCTTGGCTGCAAAAAAGTGTCACTCATGTGGTATCGCCGTACTCAGGAGAAGTAGGGCAATGTGTTTTGGGGTGTATTTTTACATATACCCATGCTGGGTGAGAGAAATATCTCTGTAAATTGACAACTTTGTATACATTTTTTTAAAAAGTTGTCATTTACAGAGATATTTCTCATACACAGTATGGGTATATATAAAAATACACCCCAAAACAGATTGCCCTACTTCTCCTGAGTACGGCAATACCATATGAGTGACACTTTTTTGCAGCCAAGATGCGCAAAGGGGCCCTAAAACCAATGAGTACAGGGCATTTCACAGGGCATTTTTACGCATTTGGATTCTCACGCTTTAGGTTCCCTAGAATGCCAGGGCAGTATAAATACCCCACAAGTGACCCCATTTTGGAAAGAAGACACCCCAAGGTATTCCGTGAGGGGCATGTCGAGTTCACAGAATTTTTTTTTTTGGCACAAGTTAGCGGAAATTAATATATTTATTTTATTTTTTTTTGTTTTTTACAAAGTCTCATATTCCACTAACTTGTGACAAAAAATAAAATTTTACATGAACTCCCCATACCCCTCACGGAATACCTTGGGGTGTCTTCTTTCTAAAATGGGGTCACTTGTGGGGTATTTATACTGTCCTGGCATTTTAGGGGCCCCTAAAGCGTGAGAAGAAGTCTGGAATCCAAATGTGTAAAAATGCCCTGTGAAATCCTAAAGGTACTCATTGGTTTTAGGGCCCCTTTGCGCATCTTGGCTGCAAAAAAGTGTCACACGTGGTATCACCGTACTCAGGAAAAGTAGGGCAATGTGTTTTGGGGTGTATTTTTATATATACCCATACTGTGTGTGAGAAATATCTCTGTAAATGACAACTTTTTAAAATTTTTTATACAAAGTTGACAATTTACAGAGATATTTCTCTCACCCAGAGAGAGAGGGCACGCGAGAGAGAAGAGACTTTTCAAGGCAATCTGAGAACTTTTTTTTATCCCAGTAGAAGGCCTGAATCGAAACGTAAAGAAAATATGGACGAATTGGACCCATTCAAAATGTAACAAATTCACTCATATCATAAAGGGACATATCACTTCTTTAAAGAGGACCTTTCATGACTTTTAAATATATAAACCAAGTATGCTCACATGGAGAGCGGCGCCCAGGGATCTCCCTGCACTTACTATTATCCCTGGGCGCCGCTCCGTTCTCCCGTTATAGGCTCCGGTCTCTTTCCTCACAAAGTTATAGTAGGCGGGGACTTGGGGGACTTGGTTATAGTAGGCGGAGCCTGCCCTTCATCTCCTTCTCCCCGGCTGTAGCGCTGGCCAGTCACAGCGCAGAGCTCATAGACTGGGAGTTTTTTTTTCTCCCAGGCTATGAGCTCTGCGCTGCGATTGGCCAGTGCTGCAGCCTGGGAGAAGGAGATGAAGGGCAGGCTCCGCCCACTATAACTTTGTGAGGAAAGAGACCGGAGCCTATACCGGGAGAACGGAGCGGCGCCCAGGGATAATAGTAAGTGCAGGGAGATCCCTGGGCGCCGCTCTCCATGTGAGCATACTTGGTTTATATATTTAGAAGTCATGAAAGGTCCTCTTTAATGTGCATTCCACATGCATTATGATTGAGGTCAATAGAAATTGAAAATGCACATTCAAATATGCCTCAAATACGCATCAAAAACACACCAAAGTACGCAAAAATTCAAGTGGAAGGATGAAATACGCATTGAAAATCTGACGTGGATTTCTCCTGAAATCAATAATTGTAGTTTTCTGCCCTTATAGAAGGAAGCATTGAAACACTAGGCTAAGACATAATAAATGTATACATTTAATATTTTTTAATTTAAAAAAATCACTGCTTTATTTGACTAAACAGAACGTTATTTGTAACTCCTTATATCATAATATTATTATTACATCCACTTTCTTAAACTATCGTTTTCCACACATCAGCATACATTGTCTGCAGGTTCGAACCTTTCCCATTCACAGAATTCAATGTAAAACCTCTAATCCTATAAGGAATATCTTTCAATAACAGAATCCAGTAAGTACCATTTGTGATGGTTTCCATGCCGTTCACCTGATGTCATGGCACATGGATGGAATGCCTACGCTTATGAAATGTATGTCTGGAATGTATATTAACCCCTTTGGTAATATGTCAATTATAAAATCTTCCCTTTTGTAGAACAATTACCATTATCTAAGGACTTGGAAAACGGATCCGGAAAGCACTGCTTTACGTCAACATGCAATTAGTGAATTAGACTGCACATATTTTATATTTGCCATTCCTGAAAACAACACAAAAGGAATCACACTATAAATTACACTAATTCTACATCTTCATATTAAAATAAGCATCCATTTATTTTAATCTGAGCAGAAAGAAAATTCACTTTTGTCTGTTCCATTATACAATCTATGTATAATCTATGTCTTCCTGGTGACCTCATAAGCATATGGTTTTACTTAAGAGAGACCATCCATGCAGCTCAGCGCAGTGACAAGGCAAATTACTTCATTTTACTTACTGCCATCGAAAAATTTTTCTCACATATTAACAAAGTATATATGAAAATTCCATGTATTTTATTTATTTTTTTTTAACCAAAAAAAGGCGGATGATTTCCTGGTTATAACTATTTGAAGTCACTGTCACTGTCAGGGCTGTCTCACTTCAGCAAATAGCATTTATCATGTAGATAAAGTAAATACAAGGCACTTATTAATATATTGTTATTATCCATATTGCTTCCTTTGCTGGCTGGATTAATTTTTCCATCGAATTATACACTGCTCGTTTCCGCGGTTACGACCACCCTGCAATCCATCAGCGGTGGTCGTGCTTGCACACTATAGGAAAAATCACTGCCCTCTATGGTGACCGAGACCACAGCAGTGAACATAGGCTGGTGCGTTTTCCTATAGTGAGCAAGCACAGCCACCACTGAAAAAATGTATCAAGCCAGCAAAGGAGGCAATATGGACAACAATAATACATTAGTAAGTGTCTTGTATTAACCCTTTAACTGCCTCTTTGCTTGAACTTTTAGCACAGCAGACAGCCTCTCTCATCTTTCTCAGTGAGACCATTCCCTGCGACCAGAGAGGAAAGGGAGATAAATGACTTGATTAGAGCATAACATATTACATTGATCATGGTCATCCTAAATTCTACATCTACTATTATACTAGCAGATATCATCATTCCCTTGCAGCAGCAGTAAAATAACAATGAGATTCTTATCTATATAGGAGTTTTATCTCTGACTACTACACACAGACATTTTGTATTTAAAGGGGAACTGTAATGTTGGACATGGCATCTGAGCTGAAGGCAGCATGTTATAGAGCAGTAGGAGCGGAGTGTATATATATAGTTTGGTGTTATCGCTCTCACACTGTCTCATACTGGTCACTGGAAGTTCAATATGGCTCCTCATGGCAAAGAACTCTGAGGATCTGAAAAGAAATGGTTGCTCTACATAAAGATGGCCTAGGCTATAGGAAGATTGCGAACACCCTGAAACTGAGCCGCAGCACGGTGGCCAAGACCATACAGAGGTTTAACAAGACAGGTTCCACTCAGTAAAGGCCTCGCCATGGTCGACCAAAGAAGTTGAGTGCATATCCTCAGCGTCATATCCAAAGGTTGTCTTTTCAAACTAGACGTATGAGTGCTGCCAGCATTACTGCAGATGTTAAAGGGGTGGGGGTCAACCTGTCAGCGCTCAGACCACGCTGCACACTGCATCAAACTGGTCTGCATGATTGTCATCCCAGAAGGAAGCCTCTTCTAAAGATGATGCACAAGAAAGCACGCAAACAGTTTGCTGAAGACAAACAGACTAAGGACACGGATTACTGGAACCATGTCCTGTGGTCTGATGAGACCAAGATAAACTTATTTGGTTCAGATGGTGTCAGGTGTGTGTGGTGGCAACCAGGTGAGGAGTACAAAGACAAGTGTGCTTTGTCTACACAGTCAAACATGGTGGTGAGAGTGTCATGATTTGCTGCTGCATAAGTGCTGCCGGGAGCTACAGTTCATTGAGGGAACCCTGAATACCAACATGTACTGTGACATACTAAAGCAGAGCAGGATCCCCTCCCTTTGGAAACTGAGCAGCAGAGCAGTATTCCAACATGATAAGGACCCCTAACACACCTCCAAGATGACCACTGCCTTGCTAAAGAAACTGAGGTTAAAGGTGCTGGACTGGCCAAGCATGTCTACAGACCTAAACCTAAATTTAAACTTAAAAGTAAGGTGGACCAGCACAAGATCTCTAACATCCACCAGCTCCGTGATGTCATCATGGAGTAGTGGAAGAGGATTCCAGTGGCGACCTGTGAAGCTCTAGTGAACTCCATGCCCAAGAGAGTTAAGGCAGTGCTGGAAAATAATGGTGGACACACAAAATATTGACACTTTGGCACAATTAGGCCATTTTCACTTAGGGGTGCACTCACTTTTGTTGCCAGCGGTTTAGACATTAATGACTGTGTGTTGAATTATTCTGAGGACACACCAAATTCACACTGTAATACAAGCTGTACACTGACTACTTTACATTGTATCAACGTGTCATATGTTCAGTGTTGTCCCATGAAAAGATAAAAAAATATTTAAAAAAATGTGAGGGGTGTACTCACTTTTGTTACATACTGTATACATACACATACAGATATTTTTTTTAATGGGAAAAGATTCAGTACAACTTGAATTTTACTAATTTAAATTCCTGCTCATTCTGGGTTTTGAAGTCAAGTAGGCGGTCCTATCAGTGATTGACAGCTCTCTCTGTATACACAGTCATAGAGGGAAGGTCCTATCAGTGACTGACAGCTCTCTCTGTATACAGTCATAGAGGGAAGGTCCTATCAGTGACTGACAGCTCTCTCTGTATACACAGTCATAGAGGGAAGGTCCTATCAGTGATTGACAGCTCTCTCTGTATACACAGTCATAGAGGGAAGGTCCTATCAGTGATTGACAGCTCTCTCTGTATACAGTCATAGAGGGAAGGTCCTATCAGTGATTGACAGCTCTCTCTGTATACACAGTCATAGAGGGAAGGTCCTATCAGTGATTGACAGCTCTCTCTGTATACACAGTCATAGAGGGAAGGTCCTATCAGTGACTGACAGCTCTCTCTGTATACACAGTCATAGAGGGAAGGTCCTATCAGTGACTGACAGCTCTCTCTGTATACACAGTCATAGAAGGAAGGTCCTATTAGTGATTGAAAGCTCTCTCTGTATACACAGTAATAGAGGGAAGGTCCTATTAGTGATTGACAGCTCTCTCTGTATACACAGTCATAAAGGGAAGGGTCCTATCAGTGATTGACAGCTATCTCCATATATACAGTCATAGAGGGAAGGTCCTATCAGTGATTGACAGCTCTCCCTGTATACACAGTCATAGAGGGATGGTCCTATCAGTGATTGACAGCTCTCTCTGTATACCCAGTCATAGAGGGAAGGTCCTATCAGTGATTGACAGCTCTCTCTGTATACACAGTCATATAGGGAAGGTCCTATCAGTGATTGACAGCTCTCTCTGTATACACAGTCATAGAGGGAAGGTCCTATCAGTGATTGACAGCTCTCTCTGTATACACAGTCATAGAGGGAAGGTCCTATCAGTGATTGACAGCTCTCTCTGTATACACAGTCATAAAGGGAAGGGTCCTATCAGTGATTGACAGCTCTCTCCATGTATACAGTCATAGAGGGAAGGTCCTATCAGTGACTGACAGCTCTCTCTGTATACACAGTCATAGAGGGAAGGTCCTATCAGTGATTGACAGCTCTCTCTGTATACACAGTCTTAGAGGGAAGGTCCTATCAGTGACTGACAGCTCTCTCTGTATACACAGTCATAGAGGGAAGGTCCTATCAGTGACTGACAGCTCTCTCTGTATACACAGTCATAGAGGGAAGGTCCTATCAGTGACTGACAGCTCTCTCTGTATACACAGTCATAGAAGGAAGGTCCTATCAGTGATTGACAGCTCTCTCTGTATACACAGTCATAGAGGGAAGGTCCTATCAGTGATTGACAGCTCTCTCTGTATACACAGTCATAGAGGGAAGGTCCTATCAGTGACTGACAGCTCTCTCTGTATACACAGTCATAGAGGGAAGGTCCTATCAGTGACTGACAGCTCTCTCTGTATACACAGTCATAGAGGGAAGGTCCTATCAGTGACTGACAGCTCTCTCTGTATACACAGTCATAGAGGGAAGGTCCTATCAGTGATTGACAGCTCTCTCTGTATACACAGTCATAGAGGGAAGGTCCTATCAGTGACTGACAGCTCTCTCTGTATACACAGTCATAGAGGGAAGGTCCTATCAGTGACTGACAGCCTCTCTGTATACACAGTCATAGAGGGAAGGTCCTATCAGTGATTGACAGCTCTCTCTGTATACACAGTCATAGAGGGAAGGTCCTATCAGTGATTGACAGCTCTCTCTGTATACACAGTCATAGAGGGAAGGTCCTATCAGTGACTGACAGCTCTCTCTGTATACACAGTCATAGAGGGAAGGTCCTATCAGTGACTGACAGCTCTCTCTGTATACACAGTCATAGAGGGAAGGTCCTATCAGTGACTGACAGCTCTCTCTGTATACACAGTCATAGAGGGAAGGTCCTATCAGTGACTGACAGCTCTCTCTGTATACACAGTCATAGAGGGAAGGTCCTATCAGTGATTGACAGCTCTCTCTGTATACACAGTCATAGAGGGAAGGTCCTATCAGTGATTGACAGCTCTCTCTGTATACACAGTCATAGAGGGAAGGTCCTATCAGTGATTGACAGCTCTCTCTGTATACACAGTCATAGAGGGAAGGTCCTATCAGTGATTGACAGCTCTCTCTGTATACACAGTCATAGAGGGAAGGTCCTATCAGTGATTGACAGCTCTCTCTGTATACACAGTCATAGAGGGAAGGTCCTATCAGTGATTGACAGCTCTCTCTGTATACACAGTCATAGAGGGAAGGTCCTATCAGTGATTGACAGCTCTCTCTGTATACACAGTCATAGAGGGAAGGTCCTATCAGTGATTGACAGCTCTCTCTGTATACACAGTCATAGAGGGAAGGTCCTATCAGTGATTGACAGCTCTCTCCGTATACACAGTCATAGAGGGAAGGTCCTATCAGTGATTGACAGCTCTCTCTGTATACACAGTCATAGAGGGAAGGTCCTATCAGTGATTGACAGCTCTCTCTGTATACACAGTCATAGAGGGAAGGTCCTATCAGTGATTGACAGCTCTCTCTGTATACACAGTCATAGAGGGAAGGTCCTATCAGTGATTGACAGCTCTCTCTGTATACACAGTCATAGAGGGAAGGTCCTATCAGTGATTGACAGCTCTCTCTGTATACACAGTCATAGAGGGAAGGTCCTATCAGTGACTGACAGCTCTCTCTGTATACACAGTCATAGAGGGAAGGTCCTATCAGTGATTGACAGCTCTCTCTGTATACACAGTCATAGAGGGAAGGTCCTATCAGTGATTGACAGCTCTCTCTGTATACACAGTCATAGAGGGAAGGTCCTATCAGTGACTGACAGCTCTCTCTGTATACACAGTCATAGAGGGAAGGTCCTATCAGTGACTGACAGCTCTCTCTGTATACACAGTCATAGAGGGAAGGTCCTATCAGTGACTGACAGCTCTCTCTGTATACACAGTCATAGAGGGAAGGTCCTATCAGTGATTGACAGCTCTCTCTGTATACACAGTCATAGAGGGAAGGTCCTATCAGTGATTGACAGCTCTCTCTGTATACACAGTCATAGAGGGAAGGTCCTATCAGTGACTGACAGCTCTCTCTGTATACACAGTCATAGAGGGAAGGTCCTATCAGTGACTGACAGCCTCTCTGTATACACAGTCATAGAGGGAAGGTCCTATCAGTGACTGACAGCCTCTCTGTATACACAGTCATAGAGGGAAGGTCCTATCAGTGATTGACAGCTCTCTCTGTATACACAGTCATAGAGGGAAGGTCCTATCAGTGATTGACAGCTCTCTCTGTATACACAGTCATAGAGGGAAGGTCCTATCAGTGATTGACAGCTCTCTCTGTATACACAGTCATAGAGGGAAGGTCCTATCAGTGATTGACAGCTCTCTCTGTATACACAGTCATAGAGGGAAGGTCCTATCAGTGACTGACAGCTCTCTCTGTATACACAGTCATAGAGGGAAGGTCCTATCAGTGATTGACAGCTCTCTCTGTATACACAGTCATAGAGGGAAGGTCCTATCAGTGATTGACAGCTCTCTCTGTATACACAGTCATAGAGGGAAGGTCCTATCAGTGATTGACAGCTCTCTCTGTATACACAGTCATAGAGGGAAGGTCCTATCAGTGACTGACAGCTCTCTCTGTATACACAGTCATAGAGGGAAGGTCCTATCAGTGATTGACAGCTTCTCTGTATACACAGTCATAGAGGGAAGGTCCTATCAGTGATTGACAGCTCTCTCTGTATACACAGTCATAGAGGGAAGGTCCTATCAGTGATTGACAGCTCTCTCTGTATACACAGTCATAGAGGGAAGGTCCTATCAGTGATTGACAGCTCTCTCTGTATACACAGTCATAGAGGGAAGGTCCTATCAGTGATTGACAGCCTCTCTGTATACACAGTCATAGAGGGAAGGGTCCTATCAGTGATTGACAGCTATCTCCATATACACAGTCATAGAGGGAAGGTCCTATCAGTGATTGACAGCCTCTCTGTATACACAGTCATAGAGGGAAGGTCCTATCAGTGATTGACAGCTCTCTCTGTATACACAGTCATAGAGGGAAGGTCCTATCAGTGATTGACAGCTCTCTCTGTATACACAGTCATAGAGGGAAGGTCCTATCAGTGATTGACAGCTCTCTCTGTATACACAGTCATAGAGGGAAGGTCCTATCAGTGATTGACAGCTCTCTCTGTATACACAGTCATAGAGGGAAGGTCCTATCAGTGACTGACAGCTCTCTCTGTATACACAGTAATAGAGGGAAGGTCCTATCAGTGATTGACAGCTCTCTCTGTATACACAGTCATAGAGGGAAGGTCCTATCAGTGATCGACAGCTCTCTCTGTATACACAGTCATAGAGGGAAGGTCCTATCAGTGACTCACAGCTCTCTCTGTATACACAGTCATAGAGGGAAGGTCCTATCAGTGATGACAGCTCTCTCTGTATACACAGTCATAGAGAGAAGGTCCTATCAGTGACTGACAGCTCTCTCTGTAAACACAGTCATAGAGGGAAGGTCCTATCAGTGATTGACAGCTCTCTCTGTATACACAGTCATAGAGGGGAAGGTCCAATCAGTGATTGACAGCTCTCTCTGTATACCCAGTCATAGAGGGAAGGTCCTATCAGTGACTGACAGCTCTCTCTGTATACAGTCATAGAGGGAAGGTCCTATCAGTGACTGACAGCTCTCTCTGTATACACAGTCATAGAGGGAAGGTCCTATCAGTGATTGACAGCTCTCTCTGTATTCACAGTCATAGAGGGAAGGTCCTATCAGTGATTGACAGCTCTCTCTGTATACACAGTCATAGAGGGAAGGTCCTATCAGTGACTGACAGCTCTCTCTGTATACACAGTCATAGAGGGAAGGTCCTATCAGTGACTGACAGCTCTCTCTGTATACACAGTCATAGAGGGAAGGTCCTATCAGTGACTGACAGCTTCTCTGTATACACAGTCATAGAGGGAAGGTCCTATCAGTGATTGACAGCCTCTCTGTATACACAGTCATAGAGGGAAGGTCCTATCAGTGATTGACAGCTCTCTCTGTATACACAGTCATAAAGGGAAGGGTCCTATCAGTGATTGACAGCTATCTCCATATATACAGTCATACAGGGAAGGTCCTATCAGTGACTGACAGCTCTCTCTGTATACACAGTCATAGAGGGAAGGTCCTATCAGTGATTGACAGCTCTCTCTGTATACACAGTCATAGAGGGAAGGTCCCATCAGTGATTGACAGCTCTCTCTGTATACACAGTCATAAAGGGAAGGGTCCTATCAGTGATTGACAGCTATCTCCATATATACAGTCATACAGGGAAGGTCCTATCAGTGACTGACAGCTCTCTCTGTATACACAGTCATAGAGGGAAGGTCCTATCAGTGATTGACAGCTCTCTCTGTATACACAGTCATAGAGGGGAAGGTCCCATCAGTGATTGACAGCTCTCTCTGTATACACAGTCATAGAGGGAAGGTCCTATTAGTGATTGACAGCTCTCTCTGCATACACAGTCATAGAGGGAAGGTCCTATCAGTGACTGACAGCTCTCTCTGTATACACAGTCATAGAGGGAAGATCCTAGCAGTGATTGCCAGCTCTCTCTGTATACACAGTCATAGAGGGAAGGTCCTATCAGTGATTGACAGCTCTCTTTGTATACACATTCATTGTGGGAAGGTCCTATCAGTGATTGACAGCTCTCTCTGTATACACAGTCGTAGAGGGAAGGTCCTATCAGTGATTGACAGCTCTCTCTGTATACACAGTCATAGAGGGAAGGTCCTATCAGTGATTGACAGCTCTCTCTGTATACACAGTCATAGAGGGAATGCTGTCAGTCACTGATAGGACCAACTCCTGGACTTCAAAGCCCAGAATGAGCAGGGATATAAACTAATGAAATACAAGGTGTACTGAATCTTTTCCTATAAAACTGTATATTCATGTGCTCAGCTCCCCCTGCACTGTAATTTGCTGTCTGTGGATTATTTCTCATTTTCATGGTGACAGGTTACCTTTAAATTTCAATGGTATAGTGCTACTGAAATGAAAAGAAGCCAAAAATTATTTCAAATATAGCTTTCTATGAATATAGAACAAAAAAAAATACCTTTTTCTGATTGAAATGTCCATTTAAGGGATTTTTTTGAAATATATTCCTGCTTTAGAGTTAAAATGTAATAAACAGCTGGACACCACAAAATGATTGTGGTAAATCTATTGAAAGCACAGAACGGCCTGGAATACGTAGACATGTTTCCCACTGAAGATATAGACAGAACACTATAGAAATTACATACAATACAACTAGCCACAGGACAGTACTGCAATTTCTTAAGCAATGCCCTCCAGCGGTTTTTGTTAATATATATATGCACAGACAGCTAAGCCAGCTCTACGAAGGCATGGCGCATTATTTCCAATGGGAAAGTTCCTTTCAGCAAAAAAGGTCAGGCCATAATTTCAATTCTTTGTTATTTCTTGCTTTTTCTTACAGTTCATCACAAGTTCACTGCATTCACTTTACATAGCCAATATGCAAAATATGCCTTATTTCTTTTTTTGCAAACTATACTTGCACACACAAAACAACCGACGTATGCATGTCAGACAAATTTCACAAGATTTAGAAACATGTGTATGGAGTCAGAATAAGTCCTACGATCCATACATTTACATAACTGTAAAAAAAAAGGCCATTTTGCACCAGTGTGTTCATCCATTTTCCATCAGCTTTTAACAGCCATTAAAAAATGATGAATTTCATTGTTTTTCCCAACCGCGGTAGTATACATAATACCCCCATAGTGCCCCCAGGACATCAAATAGCTCCAACAGTGCCCCATGGACATCAAATAGCTCCCATAGTGCCCCCAGTTTGATTAATGCTCCCTATTAGTGCCCTCCAGTATTGGCCCCCTTTGCGTTTCCCAGTAGGAATAATGCCCCCGCTTAAAGCTCCCCAAAAGGAGTAATGCCCCCTCTTAGAGCTCCCCAATAGGAGTAATGCCCCCTCTTAGAGCTCCCCAATAGGAGTAATGCCCCCTCCTAGAGCTCCCCAATAGGAGTAATGCC
Organism: Bufotes viridis; assembly: GCA_033119425.1. Taxonomy (NCBI): domain Eukaryota; kingdom Metazoa; phylum Chordata; class Amphibia; order Anura; family Bufonidae; genus Bufotes; species Bufotes viridis. The sequence goes on along the minus strand of CM065592.1, from coordinate 142,627,635 downwards.
CCCTCTTAGAGCTCCACAATAGGAGTAATGCCCCCTCTTAGAGCTCCCCAATAGGAGTAATGCCCCCTCCTAGAGCTCCCCAATAGGAGTAATGCCCCCTCTTAGAGCTCCACAATAGGAGTAATGCCCCCTCTTAGAGCTCCCCAATAGGAGTAATGCCCCCTCCTAGAGCTCCCCAATAGGAATAATGCCCCTCTTCGATCTCCCCAATATGAATAATGCCCCTATTAGTGCCCCCCTAGTAGGAAACATGTAGTAGTCCCCTCCCCATTCTGTTTGTGCAAAAAAAAAAAATGACTTCATCCACATGCATGTGCAGGGATTCTCACTTTTCTGGAGACAGCAGTACCTGACGCGCCCAGTGTGGTAACGTCATCATGCTAGGGGTGCAGGTCATGCTGCATCCTGTGAGGAGCTAGTGTCCCTGTGCGTGCAAGTGGATGATATTTTTTTTTTTAAAGGTTTTCTTTTAATTTTAACCCCTGAAAGGACACAGTATACCCTTTTCTTTATCAGACAAATGCACTCCTGTATAAATGGTTTTTAAAAATGGGGTCCATGAAAACAGCCAAACATAGGACGTCTCATTTTTGACTGCCGCTTTTCACTTGCAGTTAAAAAACGGCCATGTCAATAGCACCCTAGACGTTAATTGGTTCTAAAAAATTTGACAGTCGTCACACAAATGGCCCTCACACGGTCGTATGAATACAGTATACGCCCTGCAAGTGATGACCCATGTGCACGTTGCATGCCATAGCTGCCAATTAACAGGCCTTGCTCGTATATGCAGCTTAAAAGGTAGAAAGGGAATTTATTAAAGATTTGACACCACTACTGTAGAGTAAAGAAAATCACAAATTTTGGCACACGCCATACTTTTCGACTTTTCACTTTTCCTGTCACTTTTCAAAAGTGGTGAGAAAAGTGGTTGGGGTTAGTGGAAAGAGATGTGGCCTCCTGCAGTAGATTTATTATTATTTACACCAAAAACTCATGCCAACTCATAACTGGCGTAGATTTGAACTTCTCGAACTCACAACATCTAGTTCTGTGTTATAGGATCTGTCTATGGATCACTCAATAAATCCCCTATATCGATCTCTCGTTTTGCCCAAACATTGATATTGTCTATGGGATCCCATTTCCTCTTTGGACCTGCATTGGTGCTACCCTAAAAGCGTTATTTTCCCACCCTTTGCTGCTCCACAAAATGTGCTTCTGTAATGATGTGTGTGTAATTTATATCTCCAGACCACTATTATTAACATATTTTAGCCATGTTTCATGCATTGTATTAGACTGTCCGGTAGAATGGTGTCATTCTTTTCCTGACAGACGGCACTTATCAGCACAGAGTATACCAGGGCATAATGTCTTCTGTGTGTCTAATACTTGTAAAAACGGACAAGAAAATTGATATGAAAACATCATGCTAGGCTCACAAGAGGAAACTTGAGGACAGACAGGGTATTAACATGCCAATCTTTCAAGGTTGAAGAGCAGCAAAGACGGCACAATCTCAGGAATTCAGGGTTACTGGCCAAGCCACAAACAGACATTGTGTCTGAAGCATGGCATTCACCTGCATCTCCTGCCAGAGCCTCAACTGTATTTCCAAACAGGATAAGAATCCCAAGGAGCAGATCAGGCTCCTATCGATGTCGCTTCAGCTAATAAGTGGCGTCACCAATTTATTTACCATGCTTTAACATCCATACAATAAAGCGGAACAAGAAATTATAATCAAGTTTATTGTTTAAAATACTAAACAACACGATTTTCTCTTCAATATAGAAAAAAAGGCTCCTTACTGATAAGAAACACAGAGATGGAGGATTTAAAGGGGGTTTAAACTACTTCAAGATAATGACCGAACAAGGCAGCTACAATTTTGGCTCTGTTTCCGCCTCCACTTCATTGCTCCTCCATTTATTCATATAGCACCAACAAATTTTGCTGTACAGATGACAGTCCTCACATCAAACCTTGCCTCCAACGGGGAACATAATCTAAATTATCAATATGTTTGTGGAGGAAACTCATGCAAACACTGGGAGAATTTAGAAACTCCATGTAGATGTTGCCCATGGTCAGAATGAAACCCATGTCCTTATAATTCAACATAATTCTGTTAGAAGAACAGAAAAACAAAAATGACAGCATGGCCGGATCCGTCATATGACATTCACCAATGGACGGATACTACAGACTACAATGCGGTCCATTGAGTTTCCACTATGATGTCCATCATTTTGCCAGCCAATACAACGCTGCAAAATTTCTTCCTGCATTTTTATGGAACCTCTAATGCGGATTTGACTGTAGCATTTGTCAACTGTTGTGTGTTAGTGGTTCTCCAACCTGGCAGAGGCCCTACACGGGGGACTTCTTTAATATCTGTATGGCCTAATAAATGCATATATGCAAAGAGTTCAGCTCCCTGTAAATCTTTTAAAAACACCTTTAAATATAAGCCACTGAACGATTAGCGCCAGTACAAAGAGAAAACTGCATAAAAGCCTTTTTACTGCAAATTTTCCGGGAAGCTTTCTCATATCATTACCGGTAGGCAGAGATCTATGCCTGCAGATATTCTGACCATGGCCTCCTTGACAACTCTGTACACAATGCACCAAAAAGAACTCATAGGAAAGCTCGTTACAGATAACATGACCATTTGCTGACTGAGAATTAGCACACAGAATGGCTGTGACATGGCTGTCGTATGGTAAGAAATCTGAATTTTTATTCACCATACATTGTTTATAGCCATGTGAGTCTGCAGGTCACGCATGGTCATTAAAGGGAGTCGGTCACAAACTTTTTACTATTAAAACCACAAGAAATGGCCATCAGTATGTAGTAAAAGCCTTCTAAACCTACATGTATGTCATTTGGGTGTTCATTAATTGTCAAATGTGCCCAAGCCCACAGCCCTTCCCCTATGTCTGCTCCTCCCCTAAGCTTCCTTCACTCTCTACTGACATCAATGTGATATCCATAGCCATTCATCGTGTGGACATATCCCTGGCGCAATAGTCTGCAGAAAGGTATGTAGTGCGCAGACACTGGAAGTGCAGCAGAGGGCACCTGCATGATACTTGGAAACGCATCACTGTGGCGTCAGGGGGGGGAGGATGTCCTGGGAGGGGCAGACATCGGGGGTTAGAGTGGTGGGCTTGAGTACTTTGAAAATCAAAGCCCACCCAGCAGGGCTCTTGGGAACTCGTTCTGATTATGAATAAATGTTTTTTTCCTGGACAATGGTCAGTGAACACCCAAGTGACATACAGGTATGTTTAGAATGCTTTTACTACTTACTGATGGCCATTAACGGTAGTTTTATTACCGAAAAGTCCATGAAAAACTCCCTTTAACAATATACACTAAATAACCAAATGGCACAAAAAGGACCAAGGTGGTGTACAGTGTTGAAAAATGGCTCTGAATAGGAAAAAGTTCAAACACACAGAATTCAGAAGGGGTTAAGTCTACTTTCCCACTCGCGTTTTGGCTTTCCGTTTGTGAGATCCGTTCAGGGCTCTCAGAAGCGGTCAAAAACGGATCAGTTTGCATTCTAATGCTTTCTGAATGGAAAAGGATCGGCTCAGAATGTATCAGTTTACATCAGTTCAGTCTCCATTCCGCTTTGGAGACGGACCCCAGAACGCTGCCTGCAAGAAGAGATGTATTATTTCTGTACCATTATTGTACTCTCATTACTTGTACTGTATTGTGCTGTTCCTGTTTTATAACTTGATATTTCAATAGAAATTAACTGTCTCAAGATATGCCTTCCCTCTTCTTTTCTCATTTCACAGTCAACGTCATCAGCAATAAAAGTCGTAGGTCTAATATACTTTTCCAGGGTAGGACTTCACCTTAATGAAAACACCCTCCTCTTTTCATGGCTGGAATTGTATTATTAGGCCCCTTAAAAGCCTTTAAATCATCTTACTAGACACCACTAGGGGATAGCGTTGTTGGGATCCTCGCTATAGTATTTGTTCACAGACAGTTGGGACATTTTTGAGATTACAATGTGTTTCCTGTAGGAAAAGTCAAACCAAAGGTGAAAAGTATTCTGTGAATTTCTTCTATTCTTATGTTGGCGCACACTGCAAGCACTTATTTAGATGTCTCAGCTCTGACTTGTGTCACCTCTCTGTTACCTCTGAGCTATAAATGGCTTCCTTCCAAGTCAATGGCTTTACTTTTTCTGCATACTTTATGCTGTCAATAGCTACGGCGACTAAACCAGTCAGAGAAATACTGAGGATCCAGTACAGTTCAGCCACAGTATTATAAGCCACTACAAAAGAGAAGATCTACCTGTATCTATATCTGAATAACGGGTACCAATAAGGGATATACTGGTTGATCATCAAAATATATGACAAGAAGAACAGAGGGATGATCCAAACATTTGTCAATGGCTGAATATATAAAACGCTACTTTTATTACTCAAGATAAAATAAGGCCCTTCAAACCACAATTCAAAACAAACTTGGAGCACCTCTCAATAGTCGAGATCAGAGGTGATCCACACTCTAGGAGAAGAATCCAAATCGCAGGACCAACGGTTTTATTTTCTGGTGCCGCCGTGCATATCTGCGATTTGGATTCTTCTCCTAGATTGTGGATCACCTCTGATCTCGACTATTGAGAGGTGCTTCAAGTTTGTTTTGAATTGTGCTTTGAAATGTATCTATCCTAAGGGCCTTATTTTATCTTGAGTAATAAAGGTTACGTTTTATATATTCAGCCATTGACAAATGTTTGGATCATCCCTCTGTTCTTCCTGTATCTATATCTATCTTATATATGTCATGTCTATCTATCTACCGTATCTATCCTATCTATCTATATTATAATGTCAATCTATTCCATCCACGTATATCAATTTATTATATCTATCTATATCATATCGATCATATATATCTCTCTATCAATCTGCACTGTGCAAAAGATTATGGATGCATATGAACAGAAGGAAACAACAAGAACAACATTACACCAAGAACAGCCCGTCACTCAGAAATGGAAAAGAAAATATATAGGTTAGGCACTGGGTTTCTAGCAGAACCACATCTAAGGTCATATGGGAGAACCACTCTCCTTCATAGCTTTTCTTTGTTTCTTCTCTTTGGTTGAGATCTGGACAGCAGATCTCCCAAAGCTCATGTGAAAGGGGTCTTCTATATATCGACAACCACCTATGGAGAGATTGTGAGCTTCCTTTTTAATACACATTTGTAGAAAAAGACACATGCTGCAAGTCCATTTTACAGTGGTCTATTGCTGCTAATTTTGAAGGAAAGAACATGCCCCCACTTTCCTTGATGGCGACCTATTTAAAGTAGGTCCCTATTAAGTGCAGAATTGCATGGTGACCACCGCCTCAACCCAGCAGGAGTATTGACCCAGCAGCCCATCAAAACAGCCAGACAAATCCCCCTTGGCCTAGATCAACATTTCCCCACAGGTACAGCAACAGAGGAAACTATCATAACCTTGCCAAGTGGCCTCAGTCAACGAAGTGAGACCAAATAGCTAAACACTGTACTTGCCACTTGGCAGTGACCTCTTTTAAGTGGATGCCAACTCTACCCACCAATACGGCCTGGGTATTTTTCAGCAGCAGGAGATATGTAGTTCTACCTATCTGCTCTTATTCTGTTGAGTAAGACCACATTGAAGGGTGAGCTTTCATGGATCCTTTCACTTGCTAGTAGTGCTTTATGGTGGCCGTTGTTACTGTGATTCCGTGCCTGTTAGTTGATGTCTCTCCGAGCCAATGGGGTTTAGCCTGGCAGCAGGGGGGCCGTTGGGTAGATCCTCCTGTAGTTGCTTTATGCCTTGGTGTCCATGCAGTGCCACACCTAATAGAGAAGGGACTCACTTAAAAGAGGCCACCATGAAGTGGCAAGTGGGCTCATGCAGTTTGATCGAGAATAGTAGTAAGAACCAAAGAATGGTAACAGTACTTTTAATTTTGCTCAGCAGCGACAGATCAGTGTAAAAAACCAAAGCTTCTTCTGCAGGATTTTCTAGTTTTGGCTGTTGGGGGGAGCACTGGGTTGCATGCTCCTTGGTGCACTCCTGTGGGCTGTGACTGTTGAGTTGGTGAATCTTGCAGCGTGGTGTCCGCATGTGTCCCTAGCCTAAAGAAGTGGATTTTCAGTCCATGTCGTTTTTTTTTCTACAGTCTAGAAACACTGATGCTCTTCAGATGGCTTTTGTACTCTATTTTCTTTGTGGGCAACTGGGCATGTTGCAGTTGTAATCATACATATGTGCACATATATTTACATATACACTATCAATCTATAAGGCAAAGGGGGGAATTTATCATTCCCCCTACGCCAGTATTGTTTCTACACCACCCTCGCCACCTTCCAAGAAGGGGGTGTTATGAGGGCCGGAAGACAGGGGGGGCAAACTGGCCCAGAACATGCCCTTAATGTCTGATAGGTGTGGATCCAACACAGCTCCTCCCAATGTGTTTGCTGAGCTACTGTAGATGAGTAGTAATTGTGTACATGATGAAACCCAGGAGAGCTATCAGACTTTGAGAGAATGCACATGATTGTTGCCGTAAACTCTTCCCCTTCCATATGTATTTGTGGTCCACTTCTCTGTCAAATACAGAGAATATCAAGACCTTCATGTAAGGGCTTACAGCACTAGTTCATAGCTGAGGGAAGTTCTCCGTAAACAACCTTCATCCATTCACTGCATCAACCTGATGTGTTAGCCGGATAAATAAAATGACATAAACCAGACAGACACATGTGGATCCCTGTGGACCACTTAGTTATATTGTAATGTTCTCCAATCACTGTCAGTCAAATAGTTTATTGTGTAATGTGCAAATAACATTCGAGCTGGAGGAAACCTCCATGATACATAGTAAACGACCAAGAATGAGATTCCCTAATACTTTCCAAGGGAAATCCTCCTGTTCTTGGACATTTCCACTTCTGTTCTGCAGATGTTGCAGGTTTATCTATGGAGTCTCTTTTTCAAGGCTTTCTACAGTAAACAAGCCCCAGAAAAAACCTTGGCCGGTACTTTGCAATATAAATTACCAGAAAATGCTGCTTAAAACCAAGTCTCTCTACCCCAAATCTAATACTAATTGATTGAATTCTCACAAACTTTTTATGTAGAATGTTTTGGAGTTGACCACTTTAGCTTTTAGAAATGTGCTGGAAACAGCACTGTAATCATCTTACTCATAGGTTGTATGAAGGCCATCTGTGTTTCTGTCCCCTTCGCTCACAGCCAGCTCCTGTGGATATGTAATGATACTTCCCCGATATGGCCACTGATGGAGGGGCACAGCACAACACGCATCCATCAGCTGCCTCCACTGAGTAAGTGTCACGCTCTAATGTGGGAGGGAAACCCCACACGGAGCATAGGAGGGAAAGGGGAAAGGAAATAAGGCCTGAAAACTAGGGAAGGAAGATGGACACCTCCTAGTGAAAACCCTAACCAAAGCCCTGACTGACTACCAGTATGAACAGACTCTAAAAGATGGGCGAGTTCATACACAGGAATAGCTAAAGTCCTTTCTAGCCCTAAAGGACCCTGGTACTAATGACAGGAATGAGACAACCTGTTCCTCCAAAAGAAAGGATGAACGGGAGTCTCCCTGAGGCCTTATACAAAACAACAAGAAAATGCAACACACAGAAAAGCCAAAATACAAAGGGAAAGGTAACACTTAACTTCCAAGAAGCTATGGCAGCACCAGGAACTCAGCCAAGATCCAAACAGCAGCTATCCACAGGTCCAACTGAAGCTATAAACCGCACAGCATTGTGGGAGAAACAACTATAAATAGGGAAAGTTAAATGACCACAATAGCAACACCTAGAGGTTAAGGGTGTTGCCTGTACCAGATACAACACAGACGCCTATTGATCCACAAGGTAAATATATCAAACCAAACCACGTGTTGCCAGTCTCTAAAAATCTCCTGCCACTCACTGTCGCGGGGATGTCCGTATGTCTCGGTACGTCCGTGACAGTAAGACTGTGCATGGCACTTCACATGTGTTCGTTATCCAAAACATGCACATGTGACTTCACACTCTAGTCATGTAACCCATCAGTGTCCATGTTGGGGCAGAATCATTATGTATACACAGGCAGGGGCTGTCAGCGCAAGGCACTGGTGCTAGATAGAAGAGCACAGAAACACAGATGTTCTTCTTACAGCCTGTTAGTAGGTTGATTATAGTTCTGTTTCCAGCACATTTTTAAAGTTAACAAAGTGTCCAATGTCTTTAAAGAGGACCTGTCACCTCTCCTGACATGTCTGTTTTACTAATTACTTGCATCCCCCATGACTATAGGATGCCCCATTCCTCTATAATTCCTGGTAGAAGTTATGAATGAATTGCCAGCAGTCAGCACTGAAGGTCCAGAAGGTAATGGCAGCAACTATGCAGGGACACACACCCATCTGGACCATCACTGCAAATTACTAGTAACTCATTCATAACTTCTAGCGGGGTAATAGAGGAATGGTACAACACAGTCATAATAATAGATGCTTCAGAATTACAAGGGGGATGCAAGTAATTGCTAAAACAACTGGAATGTACTATCTCTCCTTACGGAGAGAGCCTTAATCGGTGTGAGGAGGGTATAGGCCATACATGCTCCTCTGGAATTCTGGGAAGAAGGTGTGCAAATGAGCTCTTAACAAGCTCTGCCTCTAATGCCACCAGATGTTCGGCAGCTATCCTATAACTTAATGCTCAACCCTTTGAGTAGGCCTTTAAACATGACTTGGATAATAAATAAGCTAGCACCTCATCTGCAGATAGCTGTTTCGGGGTGATTGCCCCTCATCAGTGCAAAGCAGACAGTGCTGGCTTAACTGGGTGAGAGGCCTAAGTCAGGATTTGGCTTATTTAAATAAAAGTTATGTCTCAAGTCCTATTTAAAGAGTCGAACTTTGACTCATAGCATAGCTGCCTTACATCTGGTGGCATCAGAGGCAGAGCTTGTTAAGAGCTCATTTGCATCTCTTCTTCCCAGAATTCCAGAGGAGCATTTATGGCCTATAGGCACACCAATTAAGGCTCTCTCCGTAAGGAGAGATAGTACCCTCCCAAATCCTGACTTAGGCCTCTCACCCAGTTAAGCCAGTACTCTCTTCTCTGCACTGATAAGGGGCAATCACCCTGAAACAGCTGTCTGCAGGTGAGATGCTGTTTTTTTTTATATCTCACGGCTTTTCTAAAGGGTCAAACATTGACTTATAGGATGGATGCCTTACATTTGGTGGCATCAGAGGCAGAGCTTGTTAAGAGCTCAGTTGCTAAAACAGGTATGCTATGAGAGATTAGGGGTCCTCTTAAGGCTCCTGAGCCCAAAATCAAAATGGTAAACAGCCTCCACCCCCAACAGGTGCCCTTTATAATAGTTAAGCCTTCTTATGTGCCTTTTGTGCCCCTTGGGCACCAAAACACAGATGCAACTGCAAGTTCCATACCCCCTACAGCGGTGCCCTGACACTAGTACATTATTAGATATATGTTACAAGTCCTGTATTGAATTGAAAGATTTAGAGAGCACTAAAGTAATCATTTCAGGCTACATAGGGAATCCTGCTCGTAGGGTCATCATTCTTTAGGAAGAAGTAAACATTTCTTACAATATTTAAACTTTCCAGTAAGAGCTTAATTTGACAATGGTCAAGTTACACAAGTTGTATACAAAGGGCCTTTGTGCGGAACTTCTGGAGGGATTAATCAGGATTGTTCCCCAGAAAACCCTCCACAAATCACCTTTGTGTAGAGCATGGTATTAACTTTCAGAAGATACCTGAAAATATTTCGATTTCATTACATTTTGAATGGGTGGTGTTATGATTTTATACAATAAGAGAACCATTTTTATACCTTTTAATATTTTCAAGGGCTCCTTGTATTGGTCTATAAATCAGATGCAGGAATGGAAATGTGAAGTACCTACCAGGAAGCGTACAGCGCAGGTTGTCAGGAAGAGAAAATAGCTTGTCAATAGAGAGGGAGATAAATTGGCTTCATGTCATATTTGAGAGCAGACATGCCATCATTTCATATCTCTTTCATAAAAGTTTGGATAACATCAGCCTATTTCATTTCATAGTAGATATGGCTCAACTTTTTAAGTCTAGTAGCAGATTTGAGTCGGTATTGTGAGAGTGAAATCCCCACTAAAGACCAAGCTGTGTGTAATTCCTGAGGCCATGTATGGCTTTTTAATGTTACTTTGCACCATAAATCATTATGCTATGCCCACTGCACCTTTATGTCTCTAGACCAGTGGTGACCATCAAGATAGACAATACTGCGCTGGATTCCAACTTTTCTCTAAACTCTTCAAAAGAGAGGTCCTTAAACTTTAAAAGGCTTAATTATGTTTTTTTACTAGTGTTAATATGCAATGGGTAAGGCAGGTTAAAATATCTGTTTTTGCACAAGTAGGGTATGTTCTCATGGTTTTTTTTCTAAAGGAAAAATTACAGGCCATGGACACACTATCATTTCAGACCAATGCTACAGATAATGAGGTCAGTGTCCTAATTTGTGCACCTAAATTTGGATCAATAAAAATCTAGCACTGGTCAGAGAATCTCTTAAAGGGCTTTCCAAAAACGTTTAATATCTCATAGCTAGAGACTTCTTAGAGATTCAATTTGTCTCTTCAGCAGCACTTTTTCACCTATGGGGGGCTGTTCCCGAAGGTGAAGAAGTGTCCAACTACAGAAATATTGACAGGGCCGGACACTTATCAGGGCCTAAAAACTCCCTGGCTGCGCAGACGCTGCTCCAATTAGCAGAGCAAGGGCACAGGTGCCAAAGAAGAGGCTTTGCCTTTGCTCTCCTGTCAATTGTGTGGCAGGTGGGTGCTTCTTCATCTGCAGGGAGAGCCCCCACAAATGAAGACGCCCTGCAGATTAGATGAATCGATTTGCTCAACTCTAGTCATAGCGATATTTCAAAAGTTTTGATTGGTGGGGGTCTGAGTACAGAGACCCCCCAATGATTGCTAGAACAAGGAGAGTGAAGCGCTCACATAGTGGACTCCTCGCTATAGGAAATCGACTCAATAGAGAATGTATGAGCCTCTCTCGATTCAGTCTTCTGCCTGTGCATCTGTTCCCTCATTCTAGCGATTGGTGTGGTCTCAGCACTCACACTCCCACCCAGCAAAATCTTCCATATGTCAATGACATATCAAAAGCTTTTGGGACGCTCAGTGACCCTTTAAAAATCTATTCTTATGGCTCATCATATAATTATGTGTCTATATTTATAAGGTTGAGAGACTAGGAGAACACAAACAAAGAACAAAAAAGTGCATTTATTTGGGTTGGCGGACATATATACCTAATCTACTCTACTGTTAAGCCTTATTTGACAGCCAATGTCAAGATCAAGTTAACTGGGCCAGATCTGAGTAGTAGTGAGAACAGGATCCCCTGGCCCCGCTGTTTGCCTGTGTATCACTTCAAAGACATTCTTTACTATACTCCAAGAACAGTTCATCTTAAAAACAGTTTAGGTCTAGCCCCAAAGGTAACATTAACAATGCTACTAGGTAATGATCTTAGCAGCCACCACTGTGTTTCCATAGAGGAGAATTGATATTCCAGCTCTGTTCTACCACAGACTTGGACAAGCACAGTCCCTTAGCAGTCTTTAACAGAATGCACAAGACAGACGGACATTTTAAACTGTTATCATGTGAAATACACAATACTATCCGAGCTAAATCGCCCTGTATTTGTTGCCCGCATCTGATCCGCATTTATTTTAACAGGGGTGCACAAAATAAATAACTACTGATCTATAGAGAGGAATAGAGATGCCATGACAAGGGTACTATTTTCTTGTCATAACCAAAAAAAATAAAAAAATTTATGATCTATGCAAATATCAGAATTTGTAGATTTTGTTGCTACAAGGCACCATTTGAACAATTCATAACATTATATTTTTCTTTGCTGATATTTTTGTCTTTGAGTTTAGACTCAGTTACCCAACAGTAGACACAGTTTAGACACAGTTACCCAACGAAAGAGCGTTGCACTCGTTCATCAGGTAATCGGCAGCACCTTTACACAGGCAGACTATAACTAACGAGTGTTCCTATGTATGCTTGTTAGAGATGATCTGCCCGATGGTCAGGCAGTGTAACGTGGATTTAATACTCTGGGACAGGTTAACTAATACTGCCTTAAGACCTATTCCGATGTCCATGAATCATGGACATGTGTTTTGCCTGTATTCTCCACGTACAGAACACGTATCCAATGATTTTAGTGTGCTTATTCATACATCCTTGTGTTTCCACAATTCATAAGTCAGTAAAAAAAAAAAACAATGCAGACATGCACTACTTTAGTCTATGCTACAGGCCAAATACGCCAATTGAAGTCTATGGGTCCATGAAAACCACTAACAGAACAAGTTAGAATCCGTGTTCGGTCAGTGGTTTTCACTGACCATTGGTAGGAGATGTTCTAGACGTCTTTCCTCAGCTTAGTGATTGTGCAGTACAGATGACACACGGTGGGCAAAAAACAGACACAAGGACCAACAATGGACCCTTCATGGACATCTTCACAGATGAAATGCTGACTGTCTTTTCATAGATGACATCGCGGACACAGATGTGTGAATAATGACTAATTCAGTCTAAAAACGACCAGATTCATAAAAGTGGCTGATGGTTGATGGTTAATCTGGTGCACCTTTAGACTGTCTAGTCTAAGGCTACTTTCACACTCGCGTTTTGTGCGGATCCGTCATGGACAGATCCGTTCAAATAATACAACAGTCTGCATCCGCTCAGAACGGATCCGTTTGTATTATCTTTAACATAGCCACGACGGTGAAAACGGATCCATCCCCATTGACTTACATAATGTGCCAGGACGGATCCGTTTGGCTCAGTTTCATCAGACGGACACCAAAATGCTGCAAGCAGTGTTCTGGTGTCCGCCGCTAGAGCAGAATGGAGACTGAACTGATGTAAACTGATGGATTCTGAGAGGATCCTTTTCCATTCAGAATGCATTAGAATGCAAACTGATCCGTTTTGGACCGCTTGTGACAGGCCTGAACGGATCTCACAAACGGAAAGCCAAAACGCGAGTGTGAAAGTAGACTAAGGGGGAGACTTTTCAAGACAGGCACTTTCTGCACTGCTGGAGGATGCACCAAATTTATGAGGCCAGGCATTGTCATAAATTAGGCGCATCCTCTGGCAGTCCATGTGCCTAAACAGAAATCTATGACAGTTCTGAGCCGTCATAGATTTCTGGCTTCATTTGCACCAGAAAACTGGCATAAATGAAGATAAATTTATCTTGGCTGTTGGCCACACCCCTTTTCCACTCTTCCCACGCCCACTTTTGGAAAAGTGGCGGTGGTGGCGTAAAAAGAGGCACCTTTGGCTTTTTCAAAAAGTCAAGTTTCAAAAGTCACACACAAACACACAGCTTGCGAGTTTTTAAAACCACTTTTCTGGCACAAGGGAGATGATAAATCTCCCTCTTAGTGTACATCACATATTAATTGGCTTACTTTACACCAGTATTTTGTGCCTAAATGTTTGCACATTTTTGAAGCACGCTGTCACAATCTAAACCATGCCCTTCCTGCAAACCAAGCCACCTTTCTGGTAGGCCATGCCTTCCGCCAGACAAGTTGAAAAAAGTGCCTACAACGCTTAAAAAATATGATGCAAAGCCTGTGCGCTAGTTTTCTGGCCTAAATGAAGTCAGAATACTGGCCCATTTTATATTAGTAATTCTCTCCCATTGTCGCCAGGATATGTCATCAATTTCAGATAGAAGCTGGTCCCAAAGGTAGGACCCACACATATCTCCAGAATGGAGAGTGCACAACACATACACAGCGACCACTCCACTTACAGCTATGGGACATGCCGGAAATAGCTGAGACAGCGCTCAGCTATTTACGGAACTCCCGTATCAGTGAATGGATGGTGGCAACGCTAGTGCTGTGCGCTCTCCTTCACTTCGGGGGGTCTGTCCTGGAGATGGGAGCAGGTCCAAGAGGTGTGGCTTGCACCTATCTGACATTGATTGCATGTCCTAGCGGACACCCCTTTTGTGCCATGCATCTTCTCCTTATGCCCCGTACAATGTTTTAGCCTTGCTGGGAATACTTCTTTAAGGCTACTTTCACACTTGCGTCGTGCTTTCCGGTTTTGAGATCTGGCACGACGGATCTCAAAACCCCACCACAACGCTTCCGTTTTGTCCCCATTCATTGTCAATGGGGAGAAAGCTGAACAGACCGAAACGGAGTGCCCCAGAATGCATTCCGGTCCGGTTTGTTGCATTCCCATGCTGGACACAAAATCGCTGCAAGCTGCGTTTTTGTGTGCTGCATTGGAAACTGAACAAGCCGTATCCTGCACCAAAAACAATGTAAGTCAATGGTGCCAGATCCGTTTTTTTTTTATACACAAAAAAAAAAAATATGGCGCCCATTGACTTACAAAGGTTTTAGTGCAGGATCTGGCTTTTTCATTTCCGATATAATACAACCGGATCCACCCTGAACGGATGCAGCCGTTTGTATTATTAGAACGGAAGCGTTTCACTGTGGTTTTACAATCCCCTGCCGGATCTCAAAACCGTACAGCAAAAAACGCTTATGTGAAAGTAGCCTAACATTGATATTTTCATGCTTACAAAGAAAGGAGAAACAAAGCCGAAGTTGTATTCCACATAATGCAATGCAGCCTCTTTTCCAGGTAAACAAAGAATCACGACTACCATCAATATGGTCAGCGGCCAGGTCCGAGCAATGTACTCAACACAAAATAATCCAAACCACAATAATGAAGAAGAAGAAAGATGCACTCGGAAAATGAACATACTTTGGATGGGAAAATGTAAACAGGACATTCCAGTACAAAAACAACAGAAAGCAGAGAATCCTTCTCTGCTAAAAATGCTAATTTTATGAAAATGTGACAAAGAACAAATAACTTCAGATCATAACGTGACAAGGCCTATTCAGAGATACAAGGAAAATAGTAGCATTGACTTCTTCATAAGAGATTCGGTAGTGCAAGGAGGTGTATTTCCCAGCAATACGCCATGGATAATAAAAATTATCTCATATGATCCAAACCAGAGACCCATTAACAGAAAGGATTGGTTTGGGGTTCCCGTTCCTCATAAGTACAGAAATAAGTCTCCATACAGCCCTGACTCTCCTCATTAACAGCCAGCACTTTAAGCCTCACGCACACAACCATATCCGTTTTGCAATCTGCAAAACGCAGATCCGCAAAATAAGGATGTGGTCCGTATCCCATCGTTTTTCATGGGTTGGTGGGCTACATTCTATCTTTTTGTGTAACTGACATACGGATGCAGAAAGCACACGGATCATCCATGTGCTATCCACATATGTATGTCCGTTCCACAAAAAGATAAAACATTTCCTATACTTGTCTGTAAAATCTCAATGAGTCCTCAAAAATGCAAATGCAACAGTGACAGCACCCGTATTTTGCAGATGTGCGATTTATGGACCACGAAACAGATACAGTCATGTGCATGAGTCCTTAAGGAGGGGCTACCTCATTCACTCAACCAGTCTACTACCCTGCTCTGTACTGATAAGGGGCAAAAACCCTAGAGCACTGCTGTCTATAGATGGATCTTCATTTTGGCTGATATTAACTAATTTGCATTCTTTTTCCCCCTGAAAGTAACTCTCTAAACATCGCTCTTCAAGTCTCTTCACTGAGTAGCCCTCCATGACCTGCATTTAAGGTATCTCATTTAGCCAGCCAGTACCCTACTCTGCACTGATGAGCGGCAAGAGCCCCAAAACAGCGCTGCCTACAAATGGATGTCTGGTTTTACAGATATGAACTAATTTGCATGGCATACCACATGTATGAGTCCTGTGTAATGCATCTATGGCCTAACTGAAACATGGCATCAGTCATGGGACATCCTTCACTCCATATAATTCCTGACATTCAGTAAGCAACAGTGATGACCTACATGCGCAGGTTCAGCACACAGGACACATCCATGTAATAAGTCAATGGGACTAGTGTTTGAATATTGATTTTATTGTGGTTATTACAGTAACTACATAATTTTGTGTATTTACATTGTCACCTGCCTATAGGTGATATTGTAAAATGGTTTCCTGTCTTAAGGTGATGTTATGTTGTTAATAAAGTTTAGTGTTAAAAAATACACACTGATCTGCTTTTACAAAGACACTGAAAGACATGCAGAGATTCTGCTGCAAGTAGTAAGTGTACATATTTTGCTCCCCGAACACTACTATCCACCTGCTATATACCTGGACAGTTAAATGAAAGCCAGGTCCCATGATACTTATGATGATCACATGATAGCTCACATTACTGATGCCATGTCTGCAAGAAAAATTTTAAATAGACGTATATTAGAAAATATCCTATTCTCTACATAAATAAATGTAATGATTAAAACCGGAATATTTATTTAATTAAATGAATCTTGGACTGCAAGGGGATTTTGGAGGGGGCAAGTCTGATAAGGGCCCCCATGGCGCTTGGGGGAAACATGATGGCTCAGTCACATTGTTCTGGTTAAGGGCTGTGTTTTTAAGGGTTAGTCTCCTTTTCTTTGTTATTTCCCCCCTCAATTTTCATGCTCCTACTCTCCTGTTTCTCTCTTCCCCACTCCCCCTTTTATTGTTGTAGTGGTACTTACCATTGGAAGACATCAGATATGGGTCAGCTGTGTGGAGCATAAGCATCTCGATCCAGTTATTGCTGGTCCAAGAGTGGAAAGATTTGAGTTTATGGATTGGTTCAAAACTTCCTGTGGCGGGTAGAATCCTCTTAATATTGTGGCGTTTTCCCGAGGGTGGAGCCTGTCTAAGAAGATTCAAGAACAGCGCCCAACCCTCCTGTCACGATGCTTGTGTTTGGGAGTTTTGTCTCCCAACTGATACTGGGAGGACTGGTTGATATGGCATCTAATGGATTCATTGATGATGATTTTAATATTTTATGGTTTTAATTAATTTATTAGGGTTAATTTATTACGCTAATTTATTAAAATATTTATTCATGATACCCTTAATAAACATTACGGCCAATTACAGCCCCATCCCTATTGATGGGCTATGGCTGGTAGTCCAGCTGTTTTTCTTATCTCAAACAACCCCAATCAGAAATTCTGAAATGGAGCACTATCTTCTGCCCAGAAACGATGATTAGTGGTGCCTGCACGAACGACAGGAACACCCGATGAACGAGCCTTTCGCTCATTCATCGGGTGGTCGGCAGCACATTTACACAGGCAGATTGTCGGAAACATTCGTCCTCGATAATCTTGCCGAATATCAGGCAGTGTAATACCACCTTTAGTTACCACCATCAAGCTCACGCTGCTCTCACCCCCCATCTACTTTGATGAGTAC
Source organism: Bufotes viridis (assembly GCA_033119425.1). NCBI lineage: Eukaryota > Metazoa > Chordata > Amphibia > Anura > Bufonidae > Bufotes > Bufotes viridis. The sequence goes on along the minus strand of CM065592.1, from coordinate 142,610,142 downwards.
TCAGGAACTTGCAGCCAGAGGGTACTGGACCTTCCCCCAAAGCCTGTAAAGTATCTGCTGCATGCAGATATAGGAAGAACCTTCTTAGCACCAGCCCGCAGTATCCACTAGGCAACAAGTATTTTTACATTTTTTATGCTGCAGAACCAACATATATTTCACTAGTAGATACACAAAATCAGAGCATATTCTCTGTAATATTATTCACGTACAGAGCTAAACCAAAAAGTCTGGCGATTTACAATCACTCTTTGAAATAACCTTACCAGTGCTGAAAATGAACAAGTCCTTTAGAAAGGTCTTTTAAGGTTCAGCCGTATGGGATGAAAGGAATGCATTTAAGAGAATCCCCATCTCTATTTCACACTCATTCAGTCTTACATTCCTGGCGGGGTCAAATAGCACTGAATAAGGAAACACAAATTACTCTGAGTGGGATTCTAGTGATAAAAGCCACTTTGAGATGAAGAGACCTATACCGAGCCTAGGGCTGAAAACGTCTACCTCCTGCAAGTTACAAACAACATCAGTAAATGTGTACTAAATACTAAATAGGTCCATGCTACAGTGCCCAGAGAATTGTTCATAAAGGTGTAGGTGTGTGGAAGAGGTGAACTCTCAATACCTGGCAATGACATCTCGGATAGGTCTGCAGCACATGTTGCTGCCTAGTATCATCTGTGTGGTGTAGACATTTGGTGTGTGGTCTACAGGGCCTTAAAGAGGACCTGTCACCAATTCCTGACATGTCTGTTGTAGTGACTACAGGCTTTCCTCATGTAATAACAATTCTGGATCATCTATGCTTACGACTCTATGACGTGCCATTCTGGTATTATTCCTGCTAGAAGTTATGAGTGAATTGTTATCAGCTTGCAGTAAAGGTACAGATAGGTAGGAGTTACCACCCTCTATTGGTAACGCCCACCGGTACCTTTACCGAAGACTGCTGGTAATTAGAGATGAGCGAACTTTAAAAAAAAGTCCGGTGTTCGGCGTTCGGGTTGTGGTAAGTCGCGCATCCCGATATGGATTCCACTATAGTGCACTGGATTTGATCCCGTGCTGAGCCACGCCCCCTGCACTGATCACATGACAGTGACGTCACCCCAGGTCCTTCGGCTGTTCAACAGTTCGGGTTGGTGGCAGCCGCCCCTTATGGATTCCATATGCTGCTATAATGGAATCCATAACGGGATGCGCGACTTACCACAATCCGAACGCCGAACACCGGACTTTTTTTAAAGTTCGCTCATCTCTACTGGTAATTAATTTGCAAACTTCTCACAAGTATAATACAGGAGTTGTAAGAATAGAGGCTCAGAATTAGTATTACATGGGGAATGCAAGTAGTCAGGAGAGGGGACAGGTCCTCTTATAAGAGGTTGCAGGGTTGGATGGTCTTATAGTCGGTGGTACAGGTATGAGGACTTTAGTGTCCATGTGGCCGAGAACACCATGTTAAGAGTACATACGCGTGTTTCTAAAATTCTAATAGTCCAATCTCAATGTCAGATAGCCCTGCACGAAAAAAAAAAAAAAATGCTTTCATCAGCTCAACTTAGGTTTTTGGCCTCAAGTAATTTGCCTTCAGGCTTCAATCATGTTTTATGCCACCTGCAATCACTTTAAAAAGAAAATGAAATCTCAATCCGATATTAAACGCTCTGTCAGATGCTCCCTAGTAACAGTATGCCACCTGCTTCCTTCCTGCGTCCATCTATATTCTGTTGCTTCAGAATATCTGACCAATCTTTAAACATCCAATGTCAAATCTCAGCATGCTCACTGCCACCTATCCCTAAATTCTGCATGTAATATCATCTCATCCACACCGCTCCCTACTATTATCACGTGCATGCCCTACTAAATAATTTTAGCACTCTGTCCAGCTTCACCCCACTCTTCTATTTCACTACTCATCTCGTTCATCTGTCTTCTTGCATAGCTGACCATGATGATAACCACCTCTATTGCTTCAGGGGGCACTGACACTTCATACCATTCTGTACTCATTGTCCACTATTACTTATATCTGTCATTTGTATTACATGAGCGGTTTTATTTCCCCATTTTCATTTCCGTGATTCTTCTCACTTTAACCACTTGCTATTTCATCCCCGCTTCAGTTCAACAGTTGTCTCATTAGTCATGTGCCTTATGACCAAAGGGAATGTGGCCGTGCCTTTCGTCCAAATCTACACACATAACTTATACCAGTAAGGGACTGACACATCAAATCTGAATATAAGATCCCCACGACAGAATTCTATATTCTCTACAGAATGACTAAGAGCGACGCTGCTCCAAAGTGACTCATGGATAGAAGGTCATTAGTGATGTCACCGTGCTTTCGGTTGGAGGGGGGCTATGCAAGAGGCTACCAGTCAGTGGCAAGCCACAAGGATGTAAACAGTGCTCACAGTATAGTTAATGGGCCTGTAAAGCAAAGAAGCTTTGACCCACATGTCGCAGGTCAAGCAAACAAAAGCAACATCAAAAAAAGATTAGGCCAACCAAAGAAGGAAGCATACCAAAGACCACATCAACATAAATAAAGCTAGCTGAACTGAATGACACCTACAACAGCCAACGAACATGGGATGATTCAGACTGACTGCCGGTTTTATACCACAATTTAACTTATGCTTGATAATGCGCTGGAAACTGAGACCTTTATCAATAGGCGTTAATAGTGTCCTGGCAATGTTATGATTTTCAACACCCAACTTTGCTAGGACTCAGCTTCAAAAATGCAATTTTGGAAGGGCAACAGACGTGACGCAATATTCATTTCAAATACCAGAAAGCCATGAATTTAGAGAACTGTTAAAATTGATTATCTGCCCAAAGAATACCATTATGTAAGCCAAACTGGCAAAAAGAAAAAAAAACTTAGTCTGATTTCTGAGACCACGTGGAAAGGTCAAATTTTGAGATCTGTTCACATGGGGCAGTGCTGCATGGCTGCCGTTGTTTTTAAGCCTATGGGTTGGTGGGGTCCAGTGAAAATAGGGTTTAGCTTGACAGCAGGAGTCTTGTTGGGTTGTCGGGTTTCTCCACCAGCAGATACTATGCTGTCGTGGTCGCCATGTGGCGCTGCACCAAATTAGAGTAGGGGCCCACTCAAAATGGGCCATTTTGATGTTGTGAGTGAGCCTATGCATTTTGATTAAAATGTATATAAAGTGTCTTGTGCACATGTTCATAAATTTAGCTGAGGCGCAGTAGATCAATGCATGGCATGCGGATGTACCATCCATGTCTTTTTTTTCTACATACCACTATTTAAGGAGGAAACACATTTGAAGCAGGAGCAAAGTTTTGCCGTCTTACCATATGACCGCGTTCTGTAACTGTTGCATAGCTGAACACAATTATTAGGGATTTTCCTAGTGTTGTGTTAGTACTGCTCTTTCAACAGACAAAGACTATTTAAGACACGGTGACACAAAAAAAGCACCTTTTGCTTTATGAAAGTTCCAAACAAGAATAAAAGTAGAATTAAAATGGCCCTTTAAAATTAGACAACATGTAGACCGTTAGCAATCTTGTTTGGAACGGTTCATACACTTGAGTGAAAGGGGTCAATCAATGTTATGCTATGTGGATTGTAGACACTCTCAGATTTAAAGAAGTTGTCTGGAGAGATGACATTTGTATACATGGTGACATGCAAAATAACCGTGGAGCCCCAATTATGGGTCTTCAACACACTGAAAGCCAGATATTCCTCAAAGGAAGGGGCCACTTAATATGGTGGATCTGGTGATCTCCATAATGAGGACACCCCTTTGCTTGGTTTTCCTTCCTTTGAGAGATATCTGGCTTTCGCAGTGCTCCCGGTTAGCCAGAATCCCACTCCGCACTGATGAGGGGCAACACCCCGAAACAGTTGTCTGTGGATGGCTAACTGGCTTAGGTCTACCCCTGTCACATCCTTAAGGCTTGTAAAAGAGCCGGATCTTGACATAGGGGCCACTTAATATGGTGGATCTGGTGATCTCTGTAATGGGGACACCCCTTTGCTTGGTTTTCCTTCCTTTGAGGGATATCTGGCTTTCATTGTGTTGTAGACCCAATACTGGGGCTCCACGGTTATTTTGCATATTACTGTTTCCCAGGGAGCTCTGTACTTTGGATTGCTGTGTTAAGACTCCTAAATGAGGCTCCTCTGCATTTTTTAGCTGGTCTCCCTAAGATCAGCTATTGTTATGTTTGATTTTTATATATGAAGCAGACTGAATAAAAAAAAAAATAATAATAATAAAAAAAAAAAGCATAACTCCCCTCACCAATCCCCTGTCGCTGCCGTACTGACCCTTACCTCCACTTTCTGGTCCTGGCTTAACATGTATGAAATGCCTGGAAATGTCTCTTTGGCCAATCAATGGCTAAGACAGATCACCAATGTGCCCAGTGATTGGCTGAGCAGGCGTCTCCTGCCATCAACCGAGATCAGGGAGAGCAGCAAGGACCCAGTAAGCATTCAAACAGAAATGATGGGGGATAAGTGAGGTGAGTAATGCTTTTCTTTTTTTAACCCATTCTACCCTGTATACATATAACATGTAATCCTGTTAGGCAATCCATTGAACCCTCACACGCAAAAGTGTACTCCAGCCTTAGAGGAGCACAGAGCCACACTACAAAGCCCACAGAATTTAGGGAGCATAATTTATGGAATTCTGTCTAGGGGAGAATATCAATGTACTATGGCAGGCTACATAATTCCTAGGTGGCAGCATGTGAAGTGCCTAACATTTTCTAGTTATGAGCCACTGGACTCCGTGCTAGAGAGGCCGTACTAAAATGTTGGCGCTTATTAATTTAGATTCTCGATAAGGATGTAAAATATGTGTTTCCTGGTGCACATAAAAGAAACAATGATTTAACATCCTCAGTGCAAGCAAAAAAAGAGCACTGTACAAGTACAATCAAGTCAAAAGTCACATTTGTTTTTTGCTGAGAATGGGGATTTCTTTGTTTTTGAGTATATGAACATGTTGTCTGCTTTATTCCATTTTTCTTCCTTCCCTCATAGCTGGGGTGATTCATCTTTTAACCGTCTCCTCGGCAGTACACTGAAGCTGCTCTGTTCTACTCCAGTTGTGGGAAGCCACGTCAGCAGGAAACCCTGCTGGCTGCCAGGTCACATTCATAACTGTCTAGAACAGTCAACAAGCAACACAGTCCAGGACTTTTTGGTTTTCACAAGTATACAGGGCTCAACGCCTGGAAAACGGAGCAGGCCAGAAGCCTGATACTTAATGTAAAGTGGAGATCTGTGCATTAATTCCGTGCTTATCTATAATAAAAAGGTATTATAGCTATAGAAAATGAATTCTTACATTACCCATAATGAACTTCTGGGAACTAATAGTAAAAAAACTGGCGCAGCGTTATAGCCACCAGTATAACACAGGGTTTTACGCTAGAAGATAACGGAGAGGGCGAGCACTGCTCAAAAATTAAAAATAAAAAATAGTTCCAAACTGCAACTTTGCTCATATCAAAGTTTATATTACATAAAATTACAACATCAGATACGAGGTACAACATCATTACAACTACTGTGTATCACTGTAAAATTCATTTAATCTAGCATGGAACCTAATAAGTGGTGGATAATCAGATATCCCGGATTATTAGACGGTCATAGAAATATAGAAATCTCACTTGTTAGTGTAAAACTTTATAATCGGAGGAGCCCCCTAATTAATTCTCTGCTTCAGTCAGATCTTGGGAAATCACACATTACATTGTGCTGGACAGAAATGACTGATTATCAGGTTCTCCGAAATTATCCTACAGTGAATTAAAGGAATTCTACCGTATTAGGCCGAGTTCACACTTCACTTATTTGGTCAGTTATTGTGAGCCAGACCAGTAGTGAAGCCTACTCCGAGATCTGGTGTAATGTAAAGATTTGCACGTATTCTCTGTTTTTGACCCTGGTTTTGGCTTTCAATAACTGACCAGATAACTGAAGTGTGAACTCAGCCTTAGATCCTATAATTACTATATTAGACCTGTAAGTGTGACCTTTTCTAAATCACAATGTTTTAAATGTATCCCTGCCATTTTCCCCACTAAGGTCTGGTTTACATTTTCCATTCTTCTGATCTGTCAGAAGAACAGAAAAATAAAGAGAAAAATGGATCCTGAGCACCAGTTATGCACATTTGGCATTTCTGTCAGAGATCTGTTATTTTTGCATGGACTTTTTCCGTCTAAAATAACGGACCTCAGATGAAAATGGCTAAAACGGATGCCAAATGTGCATAACTGAGCACAACGGATGCTTAAAATACAGGATCTGTTTTTTTGTTTTTGTTTTTATATTTCCATTCTTCTGACGGATCAGAAGAAAGGAAAGATATCACAATGATGTGAACCTTACATCTGCATTTTTGTAATAATAAGGAGGATATTTATTAAGACAGACTTTCTGCCAGTGAAGATTTGGTCAAAGGGTTTGTCCAGGATTGCCTTTTTTCTTACCGGTGTTTTCCGAGATGTTAATACTGATGACCTACCCTCTGTATAGGTCCTGTACTCATGATGAGCACAGAGAAGGCTGCGGCACTCACAGGAGGGATGGTGCCTTCTCAAACAGCGAGTTTCAGACTCCCACCAGGGGATAGGTCATCAGAATTAACATCTCGGAAAACCCCTTTAAATACCACCCCTTTCCGAGTAGATCTGTGAAGGGAAGCATACTTACCTACTCACCGCCGGTTCTGTCACCACTTCACTGCACTTCAGTCCCCGCATGTAAACGTCCAGCACTAACAGGGTTCACATGCACTGCTACAGCCAATGACTGGCCTCACCAGTGACGTGCTGCTTGGGGTGAATGTAGGGACGGAAGCACAGAGAAGACAGCCGGGGACAGTCAGAGCCGAAACCGAACGGTCAGGGGCAAGTAAGCATGCTTCTTTCACAGGTCTGATGGGGAGGGGGTGGTATTTAGAAAATGGTAATCCTGGAGAATCCTTTATTCATGCAAGCGCTGTTTCCTCTTCATAATTCCCTGCACTTCGTCTCACCTGTAGAGGCAGCATGGTGTAATTACAACAGCTCGTCCCATTCTACTGCAGTCTATGAACTTATACACTGACTGAGGATCATTCAGACAAGAGATTTTTGCACCAATGTGCTGTCTCAGAATACAACAGACTGCACACAGGCACATTAAAGTCAAGGTTCGATCCACTTAACAGACCAGCCATCCGTTCACAGTATATCACACACACACAATGCTTGTCCGATTTTCATGCTAGACTGACCCATATCAATCTGTGCACCCATGCTCCTCCTCCTTCATCTGCTAACCCCTACCTCTCCTTCTTGATTGACAGTGCCAGGTTCCTACACAGTCATATCACCTAGCCCTGTCAATCACGAAGAGCAAAGGGCAGGAGGAGCAATGGTGCACAGACTGGCTTTGGCCAGCCCTTGGTGCACTTAACTGCTCATTTGCATATGGGGTTTACTGAGATTTTGATACTGATGACCTATCCTCTGTGTATGCCGCTGTGTTGATAGGCTGCGAGAGGAGGAGCGTTGCTGCCTTCTCAAATAGCTGATCGGCGGGAGTCCATGGTGTTGCATCCACCGATCAGACACTGATGGCCTATCCTTAGGATAGGTCATCAGTATCAAAATCTCAGAAAACCCCTTTAAGTAGTTTTACGCTTACTATTAAACATAGTACTAATAATATGTAAAGATACTAAGACGATCAGAATCTGCACATCTGGAGACTAAAAGAAATGTCATTTGCTTTTAATAAATAATTGTTTTCCTGCTTTAAAGGTTTCATTTTTCCCTTCAAAGTTTCACACTGCGCTAGTTGTTGCTGAACTCAACATAATAGCTGCCAAATCTCTGTAAAATTACTTACAGCCAGTAAAAGTGTAAAATTTTCATCCACATACTGTATAAATAAGGAGAAAAAAAGGAGAAGAGACATATGATATGCTCCGGGCCATAGCATTATAATAACTAAGCCTAGGGTTAGTTCTAGTGTTTTCCAGCTTAAAGGGAACCTGTCATCACCTTTATGCTGCCCATACTAACGGCAGTATAAAGTAGAGACAGGTGAGTTGATTTCAGCGGTCTGTCATTTATAAGTGAAAAGTAAGTAGTTGCCGAGAACCAACATCACAATCATTGCAGACTGGGCCTGGAAAAGAGTCCCGGCCACCTGAGAAGAGTCCTGGTTATTCATGAAGTCCTGCTCTCCTGCCCACCTGCTGATGACTGACAGGCTTCTACCTAGTTTTCTCCCTTTCTCTCTAGGAGAGAACTGCCAATCATCAGCAGATGGGGGAGAGAGCAGGAGATTATGTATAACCAGGACTCTTCTCAGGTAGATGTGACTCTTCTCAAGGCCCGGGCTGCACGGAGCTGGTTCTCAGCAACCACTTACTTTTAGCTGATGAGTGACACACTGCTGAAATCAGCATTTTTGTCACTAATGTATGCTGCTCTGAGTGAGGTCAGCAGAAAGTCAATGGTTCCCTTTAAGCCCACTACCATGCCTCATTAACCAAATATGCCAAAAAGTGCCCTAATAAATATTAGGCTACGTTTAAGCATTAAACGGGTCATTTATTAAGGCGTTTTAGACGTTTTAGGCGTATATCTGTTTGTAAATGACCCCTAGGTTCCCTGGATCAGGCACATATGTCTGATATTGACCTCCTCTATAAAAAAAAAAAAACCTTAAAGGGGTTATTCAATTTCACAAACAGGTCCCCCCCTCCCCCCAATGTGCTGGGCCCGACACACGTAATATAATATACTTACCCGCTCGCCGTGCCACTCCTGGTCCCCGTACTGCCGCTGCTGCTTCTCCCTGTACACGGATGAAAACATCCGGTGTTGGGGGAGCAGCCAATAGCAGATGGAGACGAGCCTCCCTAGTATCACGGGTTACCTTACTAAATATTTACCCCCCCCCCCTCCGTGCCAGTAACAACTTGAGTTGCATCTGATTTTTACACCATTGTTAAGATAGGATCACTGTGTGAAAGGTCCTGGAAGGGCTGTAGTGCGGCAGCATTGCCTGCAGATATTTGACCACAGCTTTGACCAGCTTCATTTAGACACTCTTAAGAAAGAGAGACTTTTCTAGGCAATCAGCGCACTTTCAGCTTGGGTGGAACTTATTCGGACTAGAATAAGAATAAGATGAGAAATTTGCTCATCCCCATAAGGTCCCTCACATTCCGTATTCACACAAGTCCATATGATGAATGCCAAGCTATCCCACAGCGTGTAGTTACAGGAGTCTGTCAGCTATTTTACTCCCAATAAACTACTAGAATCACATTACGGTTCATATAGACAGTTCACAAATGGGACTTTTCTCAGTGCTTTCTGAGGCTGAGGGGGGTTTACAACCAGGACCAGGCATGCACAGTCAGATCAGTGATGAAGCTGCCCAAAGTGGGGGATGGGACTACACATGCCCGGGCATTCCGGTAATGTGTGGTGGCGTGGGATTTCAGTAGCAGAGAGTGACATAAGCAGGACATTGGCTGGCTTACAGAAAGCCAGGGGAGGAATTATTGACCAGTAACTCCAAAAGGGGCCTGGACACTTACAGCAACAGGAACCTCCCCTGGGCACTTACAGCAACAGGTACCTCCCCTGGGCACTTACAGCAACAGGAACCTCCCCTGGGCACTTACAGCAACAGGAACCTCCCCTGGGCACTTATAGCAACAGGAACCTCCCCTGGGCACTTACAGCAACAGGAACCTCCCCTGGGCACTTACAGCAACAGGAACCTCCCCTGGGCACTTACAGCAACAGGTACCTCCCCTGGGCACTTACAGCAACAGGAACCTCCCCTGGGCACTTACAGCAACAGGAACCTCCCCTGGGCACTTACAGCAACAGGTACCTCCCCTGGGCACTTACAGCAACAGGAACCTCCCCTGGGCACTTACAGCAACAGGAACCTCCCCTGGGCACTTACAGCAACAGAAACCTCCCCTAGGCACTTGCAGATGATTTGCATATCTCTTCAAACTTTTTTTTCCAAAGCTGAAGACAACATTGAGAAAGATTGCATGTGTGCACTGTCTATGTGAACTGTAATGTGATTCTAGCAATTTATTATGAGGAAAATAGCTGATAGACTCCCTTTATTTATGTTACAATGGCATCATGTAAAATCCTTGAAGAATTACATTAAGGACTTCAGGTTCATATTATTAAGCCATCATTTATCAAAACATAATGTGGATAACAATAGTAATTAATATCTTTAGCAAAAGTGCTGTCTCTAAAAATATATATATATAGGACACCTAATACATTTTGCAAAAAGGCAAAAAAAATGCATTGGGAACAAATGCAGCGTAACTTTCCTCATTCATAAAAATACATAAAAAAATATTTCCCCTCTTATTCGGTCACATCTGGAAGGAATATTGTCCTGCTATTTTGAACTTTTTGACTTCCTGAGAAGCTTCAAACTATTCTGATTGGAAGTACGCAGAACAAAAAGACACAATGTATCTGACATGAAACGTTCCAGGACTTGACTCAAGCAATGTGTGTAATGGGTCACCTCCGAATAATGAGACAAGGAGATATCTGTATTGAGGTATTGATGGCAAGGTGCTCTTGAGGTTTGGGCAGATTGAAGGTGGTCCAGTGTCTTGTGTCACATCTACTGGCTGGGGCCTCACAGAAGAGCTTGTGCAAAATTCAGTCCAAAAGTTTGGTACTGGCAAAATAAAAATCTTCAGAACTCAGATCCCTTCCCTATATAAGAGCAGGGGTCATACTGCACGAACATCTCATCAGATTAATTCTATATCATTGCAGGGAACAGTCCAACACGCTCCAGCACAAGAACCACAACCAGTGTTCATTTAACGGAAACTATTCTCCAACCTCCCACATTCACGTACAATTATGTGATGTTTTTCTTTTGTGTCTGACGGATTAGAAGCAAAACCTAAAGATATCGCTTGAATAAGATGTGTTCTTTTTCTAGGCAGAAGGAAGCTTCCTGTCAGAAAATAGTAATGACCTTCCCTTCCCCCTTCCCAGAGAAAATCAGCTGCATCAGCATCTAATAGACAATGTGGATACACTTATGTCAGATGACGAAACCCACATTACAAACTATTTCCCTGAATACTGCCATTGGCCAGGTAACATCGTTTTTAAGGCTGACATCTGTCCACCCAGTTCAGCCTGTGTACTGCAAGTTGATCCAGAGGAAGGCAAAAAAAAACTGAGGCAGAAGCCAATTTTCCCCACGTAAGGAGAAAAAAAATTCCTTCCCGACTCCAATCAGGCAATCAGAATAACTCCCTGGATCAACGACCCCTCTCCAGTAGCCGTAGCTTGTAATATTATTACACTACAGGAATACATCCAGTCCCCTCTTGAATTCCTTTATTGTACTCACCATCACCACCTCCTCAGGCAGAGAGTTCCATAGTCTCACTGCTCTTACCGTAAAGAATCAGCTTCTACATTAATTTCTTAGACAAAAGAAAGACAAACAGGAGATGGACTGCAGTAATAGTAAATCATTTCCAGTGGCTTACAATACAGACCATACAGATAATGTTTCTGTATATATGATTTCAAAGATAGTCTCTATGGGAGAGTGTTCTAGACATGCCCTGTAGCCTCTACAGGGAGGGGGAGTAGAAAAGTTTTGACCAACATCTACTGGGAATGGTGGATTCTGTGTTATTTATATATCAGTGATATCTGTCATTGTAATCCTGCCTGTGATGATAACAGGACAGGACACAGACCGTATTATAGGTTTAGTGGCCAGTGCAAAAACTGTCGGACTTTAAAAGACATGAAAAAAGTACAGAAAAAAATAACACTGAACAATTCTAAAAAATATATTTAACATAAAAATTGTGATTTAAACAATTAGTAATTTTCAGATGAGACAGCTGTTCTCTTGGGATGTGTGGCCACCAGAAAGGAACATGATCCTGGCTGCAAATGCACATCTTATAACTATATCACTGGATGATATTTCTTTAATGTCATTATTAGAAGGCTTGTTCAGTATGGCATGAAATGGCAGTTCTCGGGTAATAATAACTGAGTCTATCAGTGTAAAACATTAGAATTCTTGGTATCAATAAACATGGACACACACATAAGAGCAAAGTCGGACAAACTTGGCAATTTTTACTGAACCAGTGGGCTCTCTTTTGTGTATGGCGGTGTGCCGACTCTACGCTGACAGATAATATCGGGTAAACATGAATGGGTCGTGTTGTGTTTCAACATATATGATCCTTTGTCCTCACAGGGGCAGCATCTGGCAGCAGCCTACTCCCCTCTCCGGAAAATATATGCATACAGAGTAAAATCAATCGTATATGTGTATGAGGGAATAGCTGTGAGTCAAACAAGGGCGATACGCGTAATCATTAGGCTGCACGATACGGGAATTTTGTGCGAAAGCGATTAGGGCCCTAAAAATTGCAATAATATGCGATGTGATATTTTAAGGGAATTGTGCTAGAGGTCGATCTGCTTGGATTTTCAAGGCAAAAGCACACAAAGATGACTGATAATGTGAAATGTAGTTATGCTGAACTCAAGAACTGAAATGCACAGTGTTTTTTAAAATAAAACATCTTTTACTAAATGAAATAACATATTTGCATTACTGCAAAAGTACAAAATACAAAACTTGCCCTTTTCTTACTAGCATTGCACAGAACAGATAAATAAAATAGATATAAGAACATGTGATCATTCAAATAGTGACTTGCCTCCAGCCCCTCCTCCCTCCCCACACTGTAACTGATGTATCGCCGGCCGCGCTGTGCAGCATAACGGCCGGAGATACATCAGTGTCAGCCACGTACAAAGTCAACTATCGCTTTATAAGACGCACTGCCATTTTCCCCCCACTTTTGTCTTATAAAGGGAAAAATACGGTAATATAATTGCAGCATTTTTGGGTCGGCCAATTGGCGATTGCAATATGGCGCTATACCGATTGCTTTGGCGATATATTGTGCAGGCCTAGTAATCATAGACATTTATTATTCCAAAGTATAGTAAAAAGGTGTACTTTTTGGTATATGATTGGCCTATATATGTCTGTATACCTTTTTAACTATTTTAAAAAGCCTAGTTAACTATGTACGATTTTCAATAGGGGATCCAGTTCCAATGTTATTTTTTGTTATGCTGAATTCAAGACCATGATGTAGATTATCAAAGCTCACCATTCAAACATCTCCTACATAGAGGTCTAGAGAACTCCTTTAGCTTTGGGTTTTGGACTCATTGCTTGGGATGCAACTGGATAATCAAATGTTATACTCATTGTTTGTTCACATTGGTTTTCCAAGCCCTTTCACTACAGCTTAAAGGCTATAGACACCTTTGGGGCATATTTTTTGTTACTAATTTGAGTGAAAGATATTCCGGCTTTCGCGTGGACAAAAAATGCTATGTGTAGTATTTTTTGTCCAGCTGAAAGCCGGCATATATGCGGGATAGAGTGACTGGATCAGAGTGCCGGAGTTCACAACACAAATGTGAACCTGGCCTAAATCTGTCAGAGAGCAGCTCTAAGGCTCAGTCTGTAGACCTTATCTCTGGACTCCTGACAGATCATAAATACTCATTATAGCTACATTATTGATAAACCAGTAAGACTTTAGCTATAATGAGTACAGATAGAGCCTGCAGATCAAGCCGTCAGAGCAGCTGATGGATTCACTGAGAAGGGGGAAGGAACACTCTGCAAATCTACTGAAAGTGAAAGCTGTAGAGGAAAAAAACTGTTGAAATTTTTTTAATAAAGACCAATTTCAAAATTATTTTAGCCCAAAAAAAGTAGAATGCAAAGATTTAAAAAAAAACTTCCCCTAAAGGTTATGGACACCTTTGGTTTTGTGATTATGTTTTACTCATGTTGGGCAAAAATAAATTTTTTTAATTGGTCTTTATAAAAAAAAAGTCAGCAGTTTTTTGTGATACATGCAGTTAAAATCAGACTATCCCTCCTGAGTTCAATCAGCTGACATCTCATGTGAAGCGATCTCCTGACCTCATAAACACTCATTTAAGCCATATTCCTATCAGTTTGCTAAGAGTGTTTATGAGGTCAGGAGATCAGACATAAGTTCCATGTATGCTGTCTGCAAATAAACTGATTTTTAACCACATGTATCACAAAAACTGCTGAAAATGTTTAACAAACACCAACTGAAAAAATTATTTTTAGCCCAAAGTAAAATGCAATCATAAACAAATTGCCCAGAAGGTGTCGAGGTTTTCATTATTTTAATCCACAAATAACACAACAATGTAGCATTTCTAAGCAAGCTGCATGAATCTGATGAAAAATAATCATGGATGTAATGTTTTCACAGCTAATACCAAATTATTACAATCTAGGATCTGTATGATAAAACCACGGGATGCAGCAAATTTACCTCTGTTAACCTGGACTGCTATGCCAGTACAAAAAGAATAGTGGTCAAACAACTGCTTGTCATGTGCATTTGATTTGAACAAGTGAAGATAACGGCTGAAAAAAAGGGTTTGCAAGAAATAAAAATAGCAAAAACTATCCGCAGTATTACAAAAATAATAAACGTAATAATCCAAGTTACTTTCTCAGAGGAAAAGTCACATTGGTATCTTAGCTGCTCGGCTGAATCATATCGTTCTCTTCTATTGACTTGAGGGAGACATTGTTTCAAGGACAGAATTTGTTATGTACTATGGTCCAAGAATTATCTTGATGTATCTTTTATTGAGAAAAAGCCTGAGAAAAACACAAGGAATGTGTGTGAAATGAAGCTGGGAATGAAATGGTTCTTCTGGGGCTGACGACTTGTTACTACCCGTCTGCCATAAGAAAATTCATGTGATCAAGAGATACTTCTATCTGTACAATGAATAGGGAAATAAATCTTTGCAAAGCTAAGGAGCCAGATGAATTTTAAGAATTTCTTCTGCAGTCATGAAGGGATCTACCCATATTACACAGGATGACTTTATGGTACAAGTACTGCATTCCAATAACTACCGTATTTTTCGGACTATAAACATACTTTTGTTCCCCCCAAAATGAAAAATGGTGGAGAATCTTATAGTCCAAATGCTAATGACCGTTTCCATTATGGAAGTGGTTATTAGCATGCAGGAGGCAGGTGGAGTGGTGAAGGATGTGCTGTGCTGGCTGTACTCACCACTCCACTGGTCTTTTTCTGGGCCCCACTCTGCACTGTGTCCTGACTGAATACAGCATCAGAACGTAGCACACGTAGGCGCTCACTATGACCTGACGCTGTGCAATGTCAGATCGCAGTGCAGGCCAGAAGAAGACCAGTGAGCGGTGAGTCCTGGATCTACAGAGTGGCAGGCTGTCCGGAGCAAGCAAGGTAAGATAGTATTATTATTTCTTAATGTATGATTTGAGGTCTGATCTGTAGTGTGATGGGGGTCTGATCTGAGGCTTATAGGGGTCTTATCTGAGCGTGATGGAGGCTGGGGGAGGTCTGATCTGAGGCTGATGGAGGCTGGGAGAGTCTGATCTGAGGATGATTGAGCTTGGGGGTCTGATGAGGATCTGCTTTGAAGTCTGATGAAGATTGGGGGTCTGATAAGGACTGGGGCTCTGATGTGACGTCTGATGAAAAATATATTTTGTTTTGTTATTTTCCATCTCTAAATACTAGGTGCGTCTTATACTCTAAAAATACTGTTCACCTACAGTATTACTAATAGCCATAGAAGCAACAACTATTTGCCGTCACTGACTTATAACGGGGTCTGTCAGAGTTCAGTTTTTATTTGTCGTTTTCACTTCAGGCTGTCCTTGCTGTCAAATCTAATGGACTCCATCCAACACATGTGGAATAAAGCCTGTTCACGCTGTGAATAAAGACTTAAAGTATGCTTGATTTGTGGGTATGTTATGTTCAAGCTTATCACCTAAAGAGTGATTTTACTATCTATCTACTATTGCAAAACTTGGACGACATATAATTCAAGATTAAAAACGGCACTAGTGCGTAACTTCCAATCCTAAAAATGGCAAAGCATATGTACAAACACACTGTCTGACTATTTAGGCCTCATGCACGTGGCGTGTCCATATTCCTATCCCCAAAAAAGAGATCAGCAAAATACCTTCCATGGGCACTCTGCATTTTTCTCATTCCCAACAAGAATAGGACAAGAATAAGACATGTTCCATAAATTGCAGAACGGCCCCACAGGTCCTCAAAATATACGGATCTATGTGTGGCTTCATAGAAATGAACGGGTCCGTGTGCTACACACAAAAAACTTGAAAAATACGAGGCCCTAAAGAGATGCTGCCCTGTTGAACATGCAGTCTGATCTGCAGGTAGCATGGTACAGGAGAATAAACTGGGGAGACTGATATATAGTTCTGAGGAAAAGATTCTATTTAACTTGCATTTTATTCATTTATTTATTATTTATTCATGTATTTATTTATTATTTGTGTATTTATTTATTTATTTATTTATTTATTGCATCTTATTCATTGATTTATTCATCTAGGCCAGTGATGGTGGACCTATGGCACGGGTGCCAGAGGCGGCACTCAGAGCCCTCTCTGTGGGCACCCACACCATGGAAAAAGTCTATGGTGTACCAATATGCTTTAGATACATCCTGCCATTTTCCTGCCATTTATCAGCACAGGGCGTGCTATGAACAGCACAGGCAGCGCAGTGAATGTAGGCTATAAAGCTATTATAGCTAAATGATAAAGTACATAAAAGATACACAACATTGGTATTCAGGTTAAATTGCCGTGTTGGCACTTTGCGATAAATAAATGGGTTTTGGGTTCCAGTTTGGGCACTCGGCCTCTAAAAGGTTCACCATCGCTGCCCTAGGCCGAGTCCAGTGAGCGGTCCTATTTAGTGATTGACAGCTATGTCTGAAAGCATGCCAGTCACAGAGTAAGACCGCCCACTGGACTCCCAGAGGATAGATTTCAATCACTACATTGTAAGTTATATTGAATCGTTTCCCATATCATTGCATACAGTATAAATCTGATTAGCTAATCCTGCTCTATAACATGAGGCCATAGACCGGACAGGTTTTTCCAAGGGGCAGGTTCATTTTAAGTAGGTGTAATAGGCTGATAAAGGAGGATGCTGACATGTTCATTTTAATAACTCTATTACAAACTGTATACTAAGCCCTTGCAATTATACAGTATACGCCACATTTTAAGTTCTTACTGGATTTAGTTGCAGGTATGGCGAACGGCTTTGTAACCCTGTTTTACCGGAATGCATCACGCCACTGTGCTACTGATTTTTTCAACTGAATAAACCCATTACGGTTTCCCCTTAAATGGGGGAAACATACACCAAGTATAATTTTCGCCTCTGAAAGGCAGTGCTTCCGGGCACCAGGAACGACAGTGAAGGATTCAGAGGCTTCAGTCGCGCACATTAAATGGAGCAGTGTGAGAAAAGCTTTGCAGTAACACAGGCGTCAGTCTTCCTTACCTTGAATGCACTGCAGTGTTCCGTCCTCTGCGCGGATTGTAAAGGTTTCTCCTGGGTTAACCTGAACTAGAATGACCTGTCAAAATAAGATAAAAGTCCTTCAGAACAATGTAACATCTGGTGTCTACTGCAGCAGGTTAGGACTCCGTACACGAGCGTCCATTATTTAAAGTAGTTGTTCACGCTGAAAATAAAATGCACAGACTATTCTGGTCTAGTATTAATATAGCATCGAACCTACAGCACATACAGAACATCATGTCATCTCTGCTGAATGGAAGATAATGTACTTTGGGAAAAGAAATAAACGCACAGGTTGTACTGCAAATGAATTTCACTGAGTGAGCATGGAAGTCAGCTGGATTTATAAGAGGGAACCTGTCAGCAGGAAAATGGTGCCCAGTCGAGGACCTGTCACCTCTCCTGCTGACATGACGGTTTTAGTAACTACTTGCATTTGCAATGTAATAACTATTCTGGAACATCTATTCTTATAACTCTGGGCTGTGCCATTCCTTCATTGTTCTGTATATAATTTACGAATGTATTACTAACAGTTTGCAATGAAGGTCCAGAAGGGTGTTACGTGTGTCCAAGCACAGCGTGACATTATCCAATAAGTGCTGCCAGTGTTAGACAGTGCAGGGACACACCACCAATTGGTAACACCCCACTGGACCTTCGGTGCAAACTGCTATTACTGGTAATTAATTCATAACTTCTAGAAGGAGTAATAAACAATTGACATAACACGGAAGTCATAAGAATAGAAGCTCCAGAATTGGTATGACATGGCCGGTAGTTACTAAAACAGTCAGGGGAGGTGACAGGTCCTCTTTAAGGCCATTTTCACATCTGCGTTGGAGACTCCATTAAGGGCCTCAGTCACAGATCCTGGTTCAATGGGGGGAATTTATCATGATGGGAACATTTGAAGTCAGTTTTGCCTGAGTCTGCATTGGAGTACTTTATGCCACGTTTATCAAATGTCTCATGTTACCTGATAAATTTGTCTTATCCTTAAACCTAACACTTTTGTCCAGAGAAGCGACTCCAGTTTTCCTACTCCACCCTGGAGTGAGATGGCGACTTTTTTGTGACTTAAAAAAAAAAGTCTCAATGATAAATCTGGAGTGAAACTCATTAACATAGCTCACCACGACCACTTTTCCACCTACATTACAAAATTGGAGTGAGTGGTGTAGAAATTCAAAAAGTTGCAAATTTTGCACAAGCAAGTGCTAAAATGTTGCAAAATTTTGCGCAATTGCTTACATTTTGTTCAAGCGAGTGGAAAAAGTCGCAAACGCCTTATTTTTGCGACTTTTTGATGCCAGAATTCTGGAGTGAAGGTATGATAAATCATGGCCAATATCCCCGCAAAATAGTACAGCATGCTGTGCTATTTTGTTCATTAACAGAAAACTGATGGACCCCATTATAGTCAATAGGGTCCAGCAGTAGAGGTCAACCACTTGACAAAAACAGAGCAGAGCTGTTCATTTTGTCGTTTTGCCCCTATAACAAAGCAGGACAGTGGAGGGTTAAGTGGCTCCTGTGTCAAAAGAAGTCTCCCAACTGTGCACAGAGTCCAATGTATTCATAAAATGTACTGATTAGTCCTCCACCCGCTGCTTGTGATTGACAGATTCCTTCCTATAGAGCTGATGGGGAGAAACTGCCAATTACAGGCAGGGGCAGCATTTGGGTCAAGGAATAAAAGCACCTCATGAATACATCAGACTTCTACTCACCATCCAGCACAAAGGACAGCTTTATGTCAAGGATAGATTTATGTCAAGCTCTCATCCTAGGGAGCGAACCCATCTCATGGGTGTGTCCTTTCTGCTGCAGCTGGTGGCAGTTGAAGGATGGAACTGAGCATGTGCTTTCGTCTCAGTGAGAAAGACAGAAATTAGGAAAAAAAGCAGGTGGCAGGTGGCGCTGTACAGATAGATTTCCGTGAATAACCCAGTAGCTATAATAATTACATGCCATTATTAAAGTATTCAGATCCAGTGGAATATTTTTCTTGGGATAACCCCTTTAATGAAACAATGTTCAGATACAGCAAAGACTAACATCATTATAGGTTTTTCTATACTCAATGAGGGGACTCTATCATGAGCTTAAAGGGGTTGTCTGGGTTCAGAGCTGAACCCGGACATACCCACATTTTCCCCCAGGCAGGCCCTGTGATATGAGCATTCGAGCATTTCATGCTCTCCTTTGCTCTGAGCTGGATGGCGCAGGGCAAGGGCTTTTTATGTTTATAACAACACACTGCCAGGCGGAGGCTTCTGCCCGGCAGTGTTCCTGGTGACGTCACCGACTCTGATGGGCGGGCTTTAGCACTGGGATATGCCCTCATTGTTTGATAAGTGCGGGTCCCACGCCTACAATGAGAAGAAGCGGAGAAATGAACAGGAGGTGCATTGCACATGCGCAACCGCCCTCCATTTATTTCTATGGAGCCGCCGAAAATAGCCGATCGCTGGCTCGGCTATTTTCGTCTGCCCTATAGAAATGAATGGAAGCATGGGCCGCGCATGCACGGTGTGCTCCCTTTCACTTCTATGGGAGCAGCGGGGAGCAGCACTTGGTGGTGGACGGACCCCGGGAAATCCGGGATCCTCCAGCCACAGCGCATCCCACTTCGATCTCATTGTAGGTGCGGGACCCGCACCTATCAGACAATGGGGGCATATCCTAGCGATATGCCCCCATTGTCTGAGATGGGAATACCCCTTTAAACTTTAAAGTAATTAAATATTATTACATTATTACATATGTATTTAAACCATACTTAACGCTGTACGTATATGAAGAACTGGAAATACACATTTCTTTTGGGCTTAGTATACACTTGTGTCTGCATCTCCATTTGGAGCCGACATCACAGATTGTGTCACATTTGACACTAGGAACATCGCTCGGAGAAAAACATGGCAACTTCAAAATAAATGTAGGATTTGCAAATGGTTAAAGTCAGAGGTGATGTTGAGGGTTCGTTCTTACAGAACTAAGAAGCCTGCGTGCTGTGCAGTGATTCAGTGAGTGCACATTCAAACTGATTAGCTAGCTTCCACCTTAATGATGTCCTAAGACCAAAACATTACAGGAGGTCCCTCAACATGGAAATGCAGCTCAGTCACAATAAATTAGGAAGTGCCTTGGATTCATGTTGTCTACATGATAAAAGCCATTTGCTGTCGTTAGACAACCCCTTTAAGTTTCATAGTAGCAATATTGGGGTAGAAGATGGGTATTAGCTGCCCAACAGCAAATAGTTCCATTGTTCTAAGGTTATTTTTACATCTGCGGCACAGCTCTACAGCAGACTGTTCCAACAGAGAATAGCCTGCTGGAGTTCTCCGGATCCGACATTACCGGATAATGCTGCCTGCCTGCCGGAGCCCATGCCTATAGTGGGATCTGGCGGAAATCAAGCCCTGGCAAACATGCTGAAATTTGGACGGGAAAAAAATGCTCATGCACCAGTTTTAGTCCTGCTGATTCCCGCCATTCTCTGCTAGAACAGCCTGCCGGAGAGCTGTGCCGCACATGTGAACGTAGCCTTAGCCCAACACACAAAGAATAAAATTTAGTTTTATTTCCAGATCATTATATTCTGCAGATCAACATCTCCAAAGCAACTTCACACTAAATATAAATTAACTACATAAAAATAAAATGCACAGTATATACACTTGGGAGCCATAATTGTAATCATGGCCAGAACCAGAAAGGATTACTGAGAAATATTACAGAGCATGGGCTGGGCCCTAATCATACCACAAATGTCATCACCACTCTGAACTGTTCATCCAACCCATATACTCTAAGTTACAGCCAGCTGGAATAAACCCCACCAACTGCTGCAAAAAATTAAGAAATAAGGAACAGTGTAAAACATTTATCTACATGGGCTTTCATCTGCAAAGCTTTTGCAACAGTTAAAAAATATTATACTATGAAAACACTTGAGATGTTCTTGTGGAAGTCTTAAAGCAACCCTCTGGTTCAAGAAAAAAAAAAGAAAAAAATCACATTAAAGGGGTTGTCCGGGTTCAGAGCTAACCCTCGTTTTCACCCAGGAAGCCCCTCTGAGATAAGCATCAGAACATTTCATGCTTTTGATATACTACCAATATCTGAGAGGAGTCAAGCCCTTTAAAGGGGTTGTCCGGGTTCATTTCATGCTCCGATGCTCTCCTTTGCCCTGTGCTGAATCGTGCAGGGCAAAGGCTTTTTCTGGAGATTCAGCAATGTATCGGGCTCTCCATGGGTAAGCTAGGTGGAGCAAAACCCCGCCCATCAGTGCTGGTGACGTCACTGGGAACACTGCTAGGCGGAAGCCTCTGCCTAGCAGTGTAGAAACTATAAACAAACAGCCCTTTCCCTATGTGCTACAGCGCAGGGCAAGTGAGAGCATTGGAGCGTAAAAAACTCAGATGATCATATCAGAGACCCTGCCTGGGTGACAACGGGGATATGTCCGAGTTCAGCCCTGAACCTGGACGACCCTTTTAACTGGGCAATATACAGAACATTTTCCTGTGACCTCCTTTTTATCTGTTCGGCTGCAGATCTGCCAATTCCCAGGCTCCTCTTCTCTCGTCCAGGTGGCTGCACCTCACCTGGTTGGTGGTGCAATAGACTTCATGCTTATCTGGTTCTTCTCTTGGATTGGTTAGCATTGCTCGCATGAGCAGTGCTAGCCAATCCAAGTGCAGCAGGAAGTGTCTTGGGCTACTAAATGCTTAGTATGCTTCAGGTAGTCTGAGAGGTGGTGTGGCCATCTTGCATGAGAGAAAAGGAGCCGAAAAGGGAATTGGCAGATTTGCAGCTGAAAAGATGATAAGGAGATCCCCAGCTAAGTGTTCTATTCCTCCCCCAGTTTATGTGAATTTGTTTAGTTTTTTTAACCACAGGTCACTAACTTCTCTGATAAAGTCAATCCATCCAGGTGGAACAAATGCATTCCATCTACAGACTCCAATTTCTGTTGTTGGCTTCAAGAAAAAGTTGCATTCAGCACAATATTCAGGTGCACAGTCCCTTAAGGTGGATTTAGATGGGCCGACTGAACGGGTGATTGTCAGGAAGGAAGCGTTCCTTTCTGACAGCCAGCTGCCCGTTCAGTGAAGGAGACTGCTCATTTATATGCAATGATCTCCTTCACTGTATGAGGATAGGGGATCGCTATTACAGGTCAATCTCACGGCACTGCACCAAAGTGGACCCTCATTTTAAAAAACAAGATTTTGGGAAGCAACTTTAAAAAAAATGTATGCTAAAGCACCAAAAGTACATCAAAGTAAGCAGTAAGACACTGGTAATATACTGACACTGTACTTCACACTCTGCAAGGGATGTAATGAATATTAGACACATCTGTTACGAACAGACAGATATCTCTGGAAACCTCTCCACTTTCCTATGAAGGCTTTGCAATCGAATTTATACCACAAGAACAAGAGTTCATGTGGGCACTGATATTCGCCAACAATGCCTAGAGAGCCAAATATATTCCAATTCATCTCACAGTTACTAAGCCTGGTGGAGTTTATGACCAGTCCCGTTCTTCCAACCAAAACTCAACTTGTTTTATAGGACTCACTTTGTGCTCAGATACATTATCATTTTGAAAGTACATACAGAGTTTGATGGAACACATCATATGTTTCTCTGATCTGATTTCAAATTACATATGAAATTGAAGGCATATGGCTGTGGAGAGGAGGGTTCATGCAACCCTGTTATAAAATAGATCTCCAATATGGCCGTGTCCTTGAGCCTAAAGGCTGAAATAGGCTAGACCAGGGATGGGCAAACTCGGCCCTCCAGCTGTTGTAAAACTACAATTCCCACCATTCCCTGCTGTAGGCTGATAGCTGTAAGCAGTCTTTGCATGCTGGGAGTTGTAGTTTTGCAACAGCTGGAGGGCCGAGTTTTCCCATACCTGGGCTAGACCATTGGTCATACATAAAAGCTTCCAATGTCACCTTTAAGTGATGGATTCACTGTCATTCTTTATCAGGCAACTCACGCAATACTGGATGAGTCACTCATAATCTGGCACTTTAATTTTTGCAAGTCACTATCCTTAAAAAAACTGAGATTTTTTAAAAATAGAAACAGAACCTCTCACAATCCTGTTCATAAAGCAGTCTCCATGGTTTATGCATATGCAAGTAAGTTGTCGTTATCTCTGTGACATCCTCTTCTCATCTGCTCTGGTAATTGTCATCTTTCCCTACTGTTGCTAGGTTCCATGGTTTGATTCGAGCCAACAGCAGGGAGCATCGCTAATGTTTATCTAGGACGCAATACTTCTTCAAAAGGCCAAAAAACACATTTTCGCTTCCAGTAATGGGTGATATTTTCATGTCATTTTTCGCAACTTCAAAACAAATTTTGAAACAGGAGGGTTTTCACCTGTCTGATATTTTTAGCATGTAGGGTTAGGAAGGAGCGTAAAAATATAAAATACTCTCTGTGAGCAAATCCTAATGCTTTAAAATGGTTTCAAGCCAGCTTGAGATTGATGGTTGTCAGAAAATTGGTTCAATTATAAAAACATGAGTCATTTTGAGACCAGGTGGTCAAAGAAATGAGATATGCAAGATTTGCCTAATTTGCAAGCTTTTTTGCCCCAAAAACATTGCTACAGAAATATGTGGGTACAAGTGTTTTTATATATGTCAAACACACAGTTTGGGCAACAATAGTACACAAATGGTGACTAAAGCCTTTTCCCAGTAATATTTTCTTCAGCCATTACATTTCAGGAAGAATACAACCTAAAACTAAAGTCAAAAAGTGTGAATAGAACATGCTAGCACTGTGTAAGCCCGAAATGACTATGGAATATAATAAAAAATGTCATCAGGAGATGTCCAAGGCATAGCTTCTGTGACATTTGAACCAAGCACATCAGAAACATTTCTTAGACCCTTCATCAGTTTTAGGAATAAAAAATTCTGCTGGCGGCATGACATGAAGACCTCACCAAATGTATAAAACTACTTTTACATAGTAACCTAAAATTTGCGGAAATGTAAAGGTCCTCTGCCAGACTCCTACCCAAATGATTGTCATCACATGTCTTACTTGCTTTTTCAACTCAATACTGAATATAGGTAAAAAGCCTATCCACAGGATAACTGCTAAGTATCTAATCGGAGGACCCTCACCATTCCTTAAAAAGTGGGAGTCCTGTTCCTCCAAGCAAATGCAGCGACAGGTTGATCGTGCAATCCATTCACTAAGGCTCAGATTAGCCCACAGTTAAATCACCCAGTGGGTCTCTGACCCAGGGTGGACCCCTAGTCCCCCAGCCCCTGCACAAGTGGCACATGGCACAGCACACTGACTGTATGATAGGTAGCATACAGCATCTCGACTAGCCTATGCATCTATATAAAACATTTTATACTACCCATGTTATATTTATAGACACATCAGGGGCTGAGATGACTTCTAGGCCCAGAGGCAGCTCTGCCAATATCCTCTGTCTTCTCAACATCCCTCCAGGGCTCCTGATTATTAATCATCTGGCAGGGTCTTGCTGCTGCCTGCCGCTGTGTGACATGTGTTCCTGGCTCACATAACTAAGAGGGTCCTAGTCCAAAGCAGGAGCCAGCCAGCAGAATACTGACAGGGTATGCCGGATAGAACGGTATGAGCACAGCCTAGGTAGCAGGCTACTATAGAAAATAATGGGATCTCACAGTTTAGGCCGGATTTGCAAAGGAGATATACAGTAAAATTTGGATGGAGCTATACAGTCGACCCTCACAATAAATTTTACTGGTGGGCCCTAATCTCCCCAGTCCAACACTGCGTTCGCTATCTATAGAATTGGAAGAAATAGTAAAGTGCTGTCGTTTCGTATCCTGTTTTCAGAGGACATAGTTAACTCAACGAGGTCTCAAAAATCAGTTTAGCAGCACCAAAACAGACATCCATCTCCACTGAATTAGTCACTTCCAGTCGCAAACAGAGCAATGTGCTAAATTTCTGATATACTGTAGTTTCTACTGCACCGAATTGTACAGGGGGCTGAGATATATCGGAGTCAGCATCCCTATATAAATATAGGATTAGATTAGAAAATAAGAAGATGTCCTCCATGAAGAAGACTTCTTCATAACTAACCATATAAAAAACATTACTACCATAAAATTATCTCTAAGCTAAATAAATGAAACAGAAAATCTAATTAAGAAGATTACCAGTCCAGTGATTTAGAGAAACGGGAATGTTCTGTCACCAGAACAAATTGAAAGGAAGGACAGGAAGTGCCTCAATAATTGTCATGTTTTGCTAATCTGTTAGCAGAGCTACACAAACTGCAAGGCAGATGCTCTTCCAAGTAACAGAGTAATTACTACAGATATGTGCAAACACCCTTCTGGATGTATTCCATGTGTCAGGCAAAGAACATTCCAACAGTTCTACTTCACTGAGAGAGAAGTGTACATGGAACGTATATGCTGTAAATAACAGACAATATTACATTTACTTAAAGGGGATGTCTCACCTCAGCCAATGGCATTCACCACGCAGAGAAAGTTAATACAAGGCACTTACTAATGTATTGTGTCCAGCAGCAGTGGCCGTGCTTGCATACTGTAAGAAAAAGCACCGGCCTATGCACACTCTCGCAGTACCAGCCACCATAGAGGCCAGACCTTTTTCCTATAGTCTGCAAGTGCGGCCACCGCTGCTGGATTGCAGGGTGGTCATAACCATGGACAACAAGCAGTGTATAATGTGATGGAAAAATGAATCCAGCCAGCAAAGTAAGCAATATGGACAATCCCAATACATTAGTAAGTGCCTTGTGTTACATTTCTCTATATGATGAATGCTATTTTCTGAAGTGACACAACCCCTTTAAAGGAAAACTTTCACCATCTGCTCAGCTCCTCCTGCTCTGTAACCTGCTGCTGACAGATTGAAACGCCTGTTCAGCGTAAAAGATTCCCTTTAACTGCGCAAGGAAAAGCATTATGATTAAATTGATATTAACAGAGCCCCCGACAATGGAAGATTGAATTATGTATGTTACTGTATAAAAACAGTTGACCATCATTGACATTGTCACAATTGTTTCCATGAGATGACTAATGAATGCAGTCAGTTTGACGCAGACCAGAGGTGTGAAGTCTAAGGGATCTCTAGGTATACACCTTTTTCACCTCTGTAAGGAGATATGGACTTCACTGCTGGAGAACTCCTGGTCACGTCCCCTGAATAGTTGCGGAACAATTTTGAGCTATTGTACAATTTTTTTTTACTGCGCAAATGCATCCAAAACTGCATCATAATTTTTGAAACCACAATTGGTTTTCAACAAGGTTTGTGGATTCAATTTCGACTGTATGGTTGAAAAATCTCACTTAACTCGGGCATTTCGATGCAGTTTTTGAAATAAAAATGGAGTGAATCATAAAAAGGAGGAAAATATTAAGAACCTCCTGGTCTTGCTTTCAAAAACGGCATAAAAAACCTAAACGAAAGGCAGGACCCTTATTTCAGAAAGTAATCCAATAAAGTCAGCTGAGCAGTAGTCCCACTAGTAAAACAGAGTACAAGCTAAGGTTAGAACTCAGATATCTGTGAAATAAAGAAGTATAAATGTAAACGAATACAACATAAATGAAATCTACAGGTCATTTTTTTACCACGCTTAGGGTACTTTCACACTTGCGTTGAAGGATTCCGTCAGACAGTTCCGTCAAGGGAACGGCCCGACGGATCCGATAAAATGTTTGAAAACTGATTTCATTTGCAAACGTTCTGTTTGACAATTGTATTGAAATAACGGATCCGTCTTTCCGTTGTCATCCGTAAAAACTGATCAGTTATTTATTAATTTACCATTTTTAAAGGTCTGCGCATTAAAAAATTAATGGCAGATCCGTCATTCCGTCAAGAGTTTCCGCTTTTTTGGATGGAGATAAAAATACAACATGCTGCCCTTTTATCAGCGTCCAAAAAACGTGAAAGGAAAAGGCTTTTATCTTAGTTTTCATTCAGAATGCATTAGGATACAACTGATCAGTTTTTTTTCCATTATTGAGCCCTGAGGATGGAACTCAATGACGGAAAAGAATAACGCTAGTGTGAAAGTACCCGAAGATAATTCTGAGAGGGCTACTGTTTGAGTACTATACTATGTAAAAAGACAGGCCATACAGTGGGTTCTTCTTCAGGATGGGGATTGGAAAGAGCATATTTTCATTTGAGAAGTCTTTTGGATTCTGAGCTTAGACATCGGATATCCAGAAGATACAACTTACAGAAGCAACCTACTTTACATCTTGCATCTCTATGCTATGCGGACATTGGTCTTTACATATTTTAATATGCTAACTGTGTGAAATTTGTGACGCAACCTGTGGACTGGAATCTCTTTGCTTCCTATTCTTTTTCTGTCCTATATGTAACTAGAACCCCTAAGGTTCAACAGAGACGTAACAATGGTTTGTCTATTTCTTCACTAGAATGCTGTCCAATCAGGAGGGACAGCATCAGCGCTGCATCTTCAAGGTTGGAGTCCTTGTGTAGAGAGCAGGGTCTCGCAAAATCAAGTTAATCTCACAAGACCCTTTTCTCCGGCTACTCCGGCTGGGCTGCATTGCCTTACAGTCAAGCAGGAGACAGTGGTGTGGCTGGGTAGGCAGTGTAGCTGTGTATTTCAGATACATATTCACCATATTTTCTACCAAAAACAATTACAGGAGGAAAAGAAAATATATCTTATTTTGGACAATTGAATTTTTGACAAAACAAGATAGGTAAACATGGACCTACACGAAGTGATAGTGGGCACTAACCTTGAACTCACTTGAAAGTGAATTTTGCATAAAGCTTTCACAGCAGTCAGTTTTCCCCATTTTCTTATTTCATGCCAAGTATCCATACAATGTGTATTACTTTAAGCAGCTGCTATGAGACCTTGAAACCAGCTGTCCCAACAGAAGATGCTTTTCTGGACTGGTCCTTATTATTTATTTCACATTTTGATCCAGAATAGAGGGCAGGGCAGATTGTAACTCTCCAGCTGCTCAGATAGTTACTATATGTTGTTCCCAACCTAACCTCACAAGGCTAGGTTTTCTGGGGACCTCCCAAACATTTAGAAAGGTTATGTTTAATACTATTATTGAATGTATAAAAATACAAACACTTATTCTGAAACTAAGGACATAACGACAGCAATTGTTAGATTATTACCTATTCACACGTCAGATTACATTTTGGAAACTCTCCTGAAGCTCCAAATCTTGAAGGCAACAGGCCTGCTGTTCAAAATGTGAATGGCAAAAGACTAGCCTTGATCAGAGAAAACTTAAAGGAATTTTCCAGGATATTTGTATTGATGGCCTATCCACTTGATATGTCATAGGCTATCTACAGCATAGGCCATCAATATCTGATACGTGGGGGTCCAACACCCGACACCCCCGCCAATCAGCTCTTATCTTGTAGTTCCGGTGCCAGAAACACATAGCTCCATATACTGTCTAGTAGATGGAGCTGGCTACCACGGAGCTGCTCCCATTCACTTCTATGGGAGCAGTGCTGCAATAACCAGCTCCATCCACTACATAGTGGACCGAGCTGTGCAGTTTTTTTTTAAACTATTTCCAGGCCTAGAGCTACTAGGGAAAACGGAGGATACGCCGTAAATACAAAAATCCTGGAAAATGCCTTTAATTCACTCTTCAGAAGTCCCTAACTCTATATTAAAACTCTCATGACCTCCCTGCCAGTTTAGCCGTCATTAACCACTCATTTCACGTGAAACAGACTCCGTTAAAGCAGAGTTCGTATTAGCACATTTGTGAACTTCATGTCAGACTCGTAAAGAGGACTAATCATCTCTCGATCCGGCTTTCATTTTTGGGAGCATGGGCTACAGATCCCTTGATAAAGGTCATAACTGACCGAAACATCGGTACTTCTTTGTATGACCCTATGCTATGCCTTATATAAAATACTGGATACAATATGACACAAAGTGTTGAAAAAGCATATTATATAAAATAAAAGCAAAAGTCTTAAAAATTACGACGTGTGGTGTGCCATAGATTTCCGCCTAAAATCCATTTGACTCTCTAAGAGCACCCACCCCACAAAAAGGTGTGCGGATCTCAATCTGTTTCGAGTAATCATCTCTCATGACATGTCTATTTTAGTAACCACTTGCATTCCCATTGAAATAATAATTCTGGAGCTTCTATTTTTAGGACTTTGTTATGCCATTCCTCTATTATTGTTACTAGAAGTTCATGTATGAATTGCTAGCAGTCTGTAATAAAGGTCCAAGTAGGTGTTACTAGTTGGGGGAGGTATCCCTGCACAGTCTCACACTATCCAAACAGTGCTGCCAGTGTCAGACTATGCAGGGACACACTCCCACCTGGTAACACCCAGATAGACCTACTATATTTTGCTGACTGCTGGCAATTCATTCACAAATGTCTAGTAAGAATAGAGGTTTAACCAGTGCATTCTCAATGTAATAAGAGATTTGAACAAAGCCTACCATACCTTAATCTGGAGTTTAACATGTAGAAGTCCACTATTAGCCCTATCATAGTTGAAGGCACAACTCTTCTTCACAATACTTGGCCAAAATGTATAACATCTCCCCTCATGTCTGCTATACAATGCAATGGTATTATTAATTTAATTGACATTTCCCACTGTGTTCACCCGGCGTACCAGACTAGGGAAAGAATTTTGGTAAGGAAAGCAATGATCACATTTTAAATGATGGCTAAGGCAATACATTCCCAAACATAAACCATTTAAATTAATACTTTCATATGCTGAAGAGGCTGGGATCAAACAACCATAAAATGATGGTTTAATGATGTGGTTAGGAATGAACAAAAAGATATCTAACAAGTAAAAAGAATAAAGTAACGTTTCCCAGACTTTATTTCAATGGAAAAAATTAACCAGGTCCAGAAAAAATAAAAAACTGAATGTTCAGCAAGACGGCCATGCAAATGTCAGAGTAATGCAAAACCCAAGAACAAAATATACTGGATATACAATGGAATTTATCTGGCAAAAGGAAAGAAAAAAGGTTAAAAAAAACTCCTATGGACCATTTACTATACGTGACAATAGGGAGAACTGACAACATACCCCTCCTCAGACAAATTAAATCACTACTAGGTAGGTTGCAGCCTCTTGCATTAAAGAAGCACCCCCACAAACATTTTATTCTCTGACCTGTTAAAAAGGTACATGATGTAAATTGTAATGAAGATAATCATCTTACCGATGACTGTATTTGTGAGTTATCACCTCCCTTCTGATCCCCAGCTGTGTCATGTGACCAACTCTCTGACCTCCAACTGACACGGGACAGGAAGTCAGTTACTTCTCTGTTAATTCCATTGAGACTGACATTGAGGCTCCCATAGGAATACATAAAGAAACAAGCTTCCTGTCGACACATAAGATGCTGTGTTGTTTGGAGAGTCAGTGTTGGTCACATGACACAGTTGAGGATCAGAAGGAAGGTTATAACTCACAAATAAAGTCACTGGTAAGAAAATTTCCTTCACTACAGTTTACATCATGTACCTTTAAGTATAAAGATTTTTATGGGAGTGCTGTTTTAAGTCTTGAGGACATAGATGGGACCAGAGAAAGGGGAACGCATTCCCTTCTCCTATATGGCAATAGGGAGCTAGTCATTTCTTTTGACAGGAGCACCTGTCTTTCACCCCATTGGGGTTGTCGAGCAGTAAAGGTTACAATTTGAAGCAAGCCATACTCACCCTTACTGACCTCCACACCTGCCATTAAAAAAAACTGCTTTAGTCTACACAGTGCTTTCCACTTTCTGGTTGCAGCTCAAAACACAGGGAAGGTCAGGAAAGGCATGCTGAGCCAATCATTGACTGTGGTGGGTCACCGCTACGGCCCGTGACTGGCTGAGCAGACCTTTCTTGGCGTTTGCAGCACATCAAGCAGGAAACGGAAAGTGAAGAGCACTAAAGAGAAAAGCAGAGTTGGAACAGCAGGGCCTTCTAATTACATATAAAAGGGAA
This sequence comes from Bufotes viridis, assembly GCA_033119425.1. Lineage (NCBI taxonomy): Eukaryota > Metazoa > Chordata > Amphibia > Anura > Bufonidae > Bufotes > Bufotes viridis. The sequence goes on along the minus strand of CM065592.1, from coordinate 142,578,512 downwards.
ACAACAGAAACTATGTGGCAAACAGATAAACATTGTCTTAGTTTTTGTACTTCATTAGAGGGAATAGTTGGCCAAACTCAGAGTTTCAGATCATCAACAAAGGCATTCATTAAGTTCTATGGATATACAAGTGTAGAAACTTAAAATTGATATTTAGGATAGCTTTAACCAACCTGCTGTGATCCATCCCCATTTACTATATGCGGCATCATGGCTACCTCCCCATTCAGCAAGGGTGGCAGTTCCAGTGGGATTTGGTCGGTCATCATCATTGTGACGTACATTCATGGAGAATTTTCTCTCAGCTGCCTTTCTAAAGAAAAGAAAAAGAAAGGTGTTTTTCTGAAAAGCAATGTCTAAAATTTTGTTTCAATGGCGATCTATTTATCTATTTGATACCACTTGATAAATTAAATGAACGTGACGAAAGGAGTTAAAGCGGTTGTCTGAGTTATGAAAAAAAAATATATATCACTGTAAATCTGATGGGCAGCAATATATAACTAAGCTAAGCACGTTTTAGGCAAACAAAACTCTATTTCCTCATTTTCCTGGTTGTCTTCTGGCCCTTTGTTTACCTGCAATAACAACAATCTCTGCGCGTCCCCCTGCTCTGCAAAGGGAGAGAATACAAGTGCTGCCCTGAGTGACATATATTTTGAACTATTTTACTCCATGTTATTAGCATCTATCAGCATCATCAACCTTATTAAACCAGACATATTGCTGGTAGGGTTGATCATGCTGGGTAAACTGATACCTTTCGTTTTTTCTGTAGGGTGAACTGCTACCAAGATATATTAATTTAATTATTTATGCAGATAAACCAAGGGACTGGCTGTAGCACTTGGAGCACTGCTAATGCTAAAACCCCTGGATCTGTGTATTCTCCCCTGCCCTTTGATTGACAGGGCTAGACCTCCCATCTAGCCCTGTGTTTTTACACCTGTGCACAGTCAGCACAGTAACTCGGCGCTTGTACAGTGGATCAGCTTTCTGAGCTCATCAGAGCAAGTGCCGAGTGACTCAGTACAGGCAAAAGAATACAGGGCTAGGCAAAAGGTCTAGCTAGGTCAATTAAATGGGAGGGTGGAGAGCACAGAGCAGGGTTATAGTGTTAGGGGTGCTCCACGTGCCACTGTCAGCGTCTTGGTGCTCCAAATAGGTCATTTGCATAAATATAAAAAGTAACGTATCTTGTTAGCAGTTCACCTTACATAAAATAAGAAAGGTATAATTTTACTGTGCATGATCAACTCTACCAGGCAATAGGCCTGTTTTAATAGGGCTATTCATGCTGACAGCTCTTGAATAATCCTGATGCACCACAGAACATTCATGTGCAAGAAGCTAGGAGATAGTGTATATTTTAGATTTACCTTTCACCAATTTAGTATAAGTTATCCTAATGGGACACTACCTTAAAAAATGTTTCCATCACTTAACAGCCTATATGTGAATATTCTATGTCATTTTTTATTTTTGTTTACAAAAAAAATGATGGTTTTCTGGTTATAATTTTTTGAAGTCACTGTGTGTATTATATTTCCTGCCCAGGGACTTTAACTTCTTTTCCTCCTTTGTTGAGCACATCCTCATTTGAGTATCTCAGTCAGACCATTCACAGTGACCAGAAGGGGAAGCTGGATGAGTGACTCAATTAGAACACCACCTATTACACTAATAAATGCAATGCTCTTCTGTGGACAATAAAGCTGTCATACTGTCATCCCAAGTCTACTAATCTACTATTATACTAGCAATTAACATCTCCCCCTCGGAACAGACAATAGGATCCATATCTACAGTATATCGGAGTTTTATGTCTCTGTGCTGCCCACTACAGAAATCCAATATTTCGAATTTTGTCAATGGTATAGATCTTCCAAATGAAAAGAAAACCAGCCAAATTTTCTAAAAAATACCTATTTCTGACACAACAGTCTGTTTAAGAGTGAGTTAACATCACTGCTAGTTATTTCTGTTGTTCTGCTCTGAGGAGCAGAGCAACAAAAATAACGGAAGTGCCATATTCGGCACATAACTGAGATATAACAGACCTGAAAAGACCCCACTCACTACAATGGAGTCAGTTCAGTTTTCGTTCCGGAGCCTGTTTTTTTAACGGACAAAAAAGTCCTGCATGCATTGTCTAGTCTTCTTGATTGAATCTGTAATGGAGGTCCCGAACAAAGCCTCCAACGCAGATGCCCCAAATCTGTCGGACCGCATAGGCCTTGCCCCTTCTTCTCAAAGTAAAAGGAGGGAAAATCAAAAATTTGGGGACCAAACAGGTTTTGCACAGTAATGTGCACAATTCCTCTGCCAAAAAATGGATGTACTGTCATGGATAAATTACTCCCAATGACTTTACATGTGAAACGGCAGAAAAAAAAGCAATGCAAAGCTGACCAATGGTGGCCACATGACCTGAAGAGTACCAGCGAGTCTAAAGAACTGCTTATTGGGTACAATGGGGCTATGAAGCACGATGAACCAAGACATATGATACTGGTTGTAAGGTACTGTAGAGGGCTAATCTGGTAAAACATACAAAGTATTAATGCTTCAGAGCATCAACTTCACATGGGATACTTACTCCAAGTTCTGAATTGCTTACATATAAAGACAGGCAAAGCAGCCGAGCTGCTGACCCTAAAGACGTCTACTGCGCCAGCCAGGTCAATTACATAATAATCATAAATAAAGGCTCAGTTATTAAAAGAAAGAAGAATAAATGTTTATAAAAATCCAGGGTTCTGCCAGGCATATCGAAAAGACAAAGCTGTGCCATGGCGAGCAAGGTACTGCAGCAACGTCAGCTCTTGTGGAAAATATTTCGAGACATGACCCAAACTAAGAAGAATGTACACAGCTGCTTGATCAGGCAACAAATAGTCTGGAAATTGTCGCTTTGTTTCTGGTAAAGAGCGAAATCACACGCGTTACGTTAGCCTTCGAGGAATAAGACAGATTGATTGCTGGTTTATAACATGCAAAATAATGTCAGAATGGTGGCAGATGCTGGGATTTAGAGGAGCACTTTATAAGTTAAATCTGCTTCACCCCAGCTGTGTTCCCTAAACACTGCCTAAAAATCTTGAGTAAATTCCTCATTGTTATTTAAACATGTGTATTAGGATTAAGCTAGTGGCTTTCATACTGTTACAGCCACAGAGGGATCAGTCTGAGCAGAAGCTACCTAGGGGCACACTAATATTAGTAGAGTATAGGAATAAGTCAGGTTGGTAATACGATATTGATATTTTCCTTCGGTATGACAGAAAGCTTCCGTTCCACTTCAGGCTTTTCTCAGCCTACTAGTTTGGCGTCTATGCCTGCCTGCTGACCACCTCCCACATCTCAAGTTTTCTACATCCAGGCCAACCTTTAGGGTACTTTCCCACTAGCGTTAAAGTTTTCCGGTATTGAGTTCCGTCCCAGGGGCTCAATACCGGAAAAAAAACGCATCAGTTTGTCCTAATGCATTCTGAATGGAAAGCAATCCGTTCAGTATTCATCAGGATGTCTTCCATTCCGTCCCTTTTACGGTATTTGGCCAGAGAAAATACTGCAGCATGCTGAGTTTTTTTTCCGGCCAAAATTTCCAAAACACTTGCCAGCATTATTCTCCATTTTAATGTATTAATGTCGGATCCGGTACCAAGTGTTCAGGAAAGTGCCGCATTGACAGATCCGGTTTTCCAGTCTGCACATGCGCAGACCTTTAAAAATGTGAAAAAAATAAATACGGATCTGTTTTTCCGGATCACACCGGAGAGACGGATCCGGTATTTCAATGCATTTGTCAGACGGATCAGGAAACAAATGATATCCGTTTGCATACGGATTTCCGGATCCGGCAGTCAGTTCCGGCAACGGAACTGCCTGCCGGATTCTTCTAACGCTAGTGTGAAAGTACCCTTAGTTGTGCAGGCACAAGCAAGGTTAGGTTACATTGTTCAGGTATGTACACTACTTACAAAAAGTTAGGGATATTTGGCTTGTGGGTGAATTTTCAGGATGAACCTAAAATGCACTCTAACCTTTACAGGTGAACTTATTGTGACCTTCTCTAAACTTCTGAATGCACATGTCCAACTGTTCAATGTTTCAGTACTTTTTGCACAACTTGCTGTTCTCCAACAAGGAGCTTAACGGCAAAATTTACAACAGGTGTTTGATCCATGAAACGCCCAATACATTTCCTGGTTCAATTAGAATTGGTATTTAAACAGTCCTCCTCATCACGCTGTTCACATTTTGACATCATGAGACCAAGATGACACCTAACAATTGTACAGTACCTCGCCATTGCGAGGCTTCAAGCAGGATGTTCTCAGACGGAAGTGGCCACTGAGCTTAGAGTATCACAGAGTGTCATCAGCAGGTTGCAACAGAGATACAGAGAAACTGGAAGAGTGAAAGAAAGGCATAGAAGTGGCGTCCTTTGGCCACATCCCACAGTAATGACGCTTCATTGTTAACAATGCCCTGTGGAAACGGATGATGAATGCCACACAACTTCAGGCAAATTTAAGGGAGGTAAGAGGCACCCAAGTGTCATGTCAGACCATTCAAAATCGTTTACATCAGGGTGGTCTGCGTGCTAGTCGACCTGCAAGAGTACCTGACCACACCACAAGGCACAGGCGTCATCGTCTTGCATGGGCCAGGGAGCACCTACGCTAGGCGAGGGACCGGTGGGCCTCAGTGCCGTTCACTGATGAAAGTTGATTCACCCTGAGCAGAAATGATGGCCGCCAACGATGTTGGAGACGTCAGAGAGCACTATGCATCAGCCACTGTTGCATTTGGTGGTGGTGGTGTTACAGTGTGGTCAGGTGTGTCGAGTCAATACAGAACTTCCCTACACTTTGTGAATAGTACAGTGACAAGCCCTTAATACTTGAATAACATTATTATTCCAGTCATTGTGCCTCTGCATGAACAACACAAGCCTAATTTCATCTTCATGGACGACAATACACCAGCTCATAGAGGTCGCATCCTTAGGGAACGGCTGCTGGAGACCGGGATACCTGAAATGGAGTTGTCTGCACTTTCTCCAGACCTAATTCCCATTGAAAACAGATGGAATCAGCTGAGTCGCCGTGCAGAGGCTTGTAAGAGTGTGTTGCCAGGCCTCAGCAGACAATAAGTCGACTTGTGAACAGCATGAGACGTCGTTGTCAAGCTGTAATTGATGCTCAAGGCCACATGACAAGTTACTGAAAAAATTGTATATTGCTAGAATATTAATTACGTCAGAGGATGGGGTTTGGGTTTTTCTGACTCTATACTCTAAAATCAATGTTGACTGAGTGAAGAATATGCTAAATGAATATGGACATGGTGTAATACATTTTCCATCTACACTGATTTTTGCTATTATCCAAAAGTTTTGGTACAAAATTAAAAAAACTGTCTAAGAGCTCATGAACACAGCAGAACCTTGTGCATGGAGTCTGTGTAGCATAATGGTCGTACGCAGTTGTACATAGACTTCATGTCTCCTCAAGAGCTCTATTCCTACAGAGATTAAGCTGAAGATCTTATCAACTGTCTTCAGCATCATAATCCCTGACAATTAGAAGAGGAGGATGAGGCAGCTCTTTAGCTCAGTGTTGTGAAGTAACTTGTCCTCCTGTGTGATTAGGACAGGTTTTGTGTGTACTAATAGGACAGCGGCCATATTATTTCTCCTAGTGATCACTCTCTAGACATATGAGCCATTATAACTAATGAAATGTATTTGGGAAAATATTTATAATTAAGTAATATTTAAGCATTTTTATTTTCTTCTTTCTCAGACCCTTAAACCCTTTTAATGGTCGCAAAGCCACTTTCAAAATAAGGTGGGTTTTTTCAAAACTTGCTCTTCAAGTGACCTTAACCGTTCAACACCTTCCTGCATCACATCATTTTGTACATTTGTGTTAAACTGAGTGTACCTTTGTGAAAAAATAATAAGTAGCTTTTATTTTTCCTTTTAAAAAAAGTGAGACAGTGTTGATAAAATTCCTATTGTACACACTTCCTTTGTTAAGGGAGAGAGGCGGCTTTTCTCAGGAGTTAGCCCAGTTCCTCTGTCATCGGTGTTGCGGGAGAGGGGGTCTTTCTAACAGGGCACTCTATCCTGGAGTGCTTTATAAACAGCCTACCAATCCCTATCAGCTAGTCTAGAAGTGGGAAATGGCTGACAGGCTGTAGTCGGAGCAATCGCCCTGAAAAGAGTGACCCCAGCCGCTGGAACCTCGGGCCTGGTCTATAGATCTCTTCTCTCTCCTATCAATTAAAAAGCCCTATCCAATGCGTTTCACCAAGATTAGTGGCTCATCAGGGAACGATTTTGTGCTTCAGAGCGCCTGTGTTATAAAGGCAGTGGCAGCTTTGGGTTTGAAACTGCCTCCTTTTATTCACCAAATCCTGCCCACTCATTTACCAATCCTTGTGGAGTGGGCGAGGTTTGGATTTACAAGGTTAATGGCTGGGCTGGCTACAATCTGAAGAGCGGTTGTCTTAATGAGACAAGTTTTGTCATTTGGATTAAAAAGAAATGTAACTTTATTTTTTTTTTAACAAATACTCTTCCACATATCTAATTATAGAAGACCCTGTATTCTGCCAATTACAGAGCGGAACGCAGTGACGATAAACACGCTCCTCAGCATTAATTCATGCCTACTCAAATTTGAGGAATTAGCAGGAGAATACAATTTGTTGGCTATGCAACAATTATACTAAATATGGCTTTCATTTAACACGTAGCTGATTTATAAATGTGTACTGTTATTAAAAACATCTGCTGACTCACCGGACCTGCAGGGAAAAAAATAAAATAAAATCAGTTCTGCATGCTGAGCGATGGCGCACTGAATGTGCTGCAAGAAATCAAAGAGTATGTGTCCTTAATCTTCCCATATTGTGTTAATCTGTCAGGTAATAATCAGTATTAATATAACAGTCTGAAATTCCTCATGTCTTTCACCTAATAAACTGGATCAGAGCTGGGAAAAGAGGTCATTTAAAAATTAAAATAGGATTTAAAAATATGATATGAAATATATGTAGGTCATATGAGATATCAGGACCAGTCAAAGAGACAAAGACAGAAAATGTAAAAAGCAATGTTTCATCAGACAATGACCTATTGTTTAGATCAAGTTTTTATGCTAAACATATTTATTTAGAATTTTGAGGATATTTTTTCCATATTTTCCATATTCCTATCGTCAGTTAAAAAAATAATCCTCCAATCCTCCAAGACTTCCTGTTCTGTACAGGTCACTTTTCAGCAGTCCTATCATCATCAGAGGCAGAATCACAATGAAAGATAAAAGATCTGTATAAACACAGGATCCACCATTCACAACAGTTGATGTCCTACTTATCTATTCGCCCTCCCTGTACAGAACATTCTCCCATAGAAGTCAATAAGGACAGGCCCAGTCTATTGTATCTATGGCCCATGTGGCAATATGTGTCACTATCTGGTTTTAATTGGTGGGAAAAATTATTATTAATCCCTTCTGGAGCTTAGCAGTACATGTATGGCAAGGCTGGCAGGGAGTTCCGGACCCATGTTGTACTTGTACAGTAGAGGCATCTGAAATAAGGACGCAGGGAGGTTGTACCTCCCCCTGCACCCCCATTGGCTGAGGTTGGCTGGTCAATTGCAGCTTCCTCACTGTAAAAACCAATGAAGGGGCTGCAGGTGGGCTCTGATGGGGGGGATTCTACAATCTTAAAATGGCTTAGATAAGTAAATACATTCCAAAATTATTCTCAGATTTTCAAAATTTGGAAGTCTCTTTCTAACAAAGCTAGAACCAGCCTTGTATCTCACATGGATCCAGAGATCTCCCCATTCATTGCTCTGCTAGATTTATATCAAGCTGGGAGCTCATGGGGGGTGTCTTTCCTGCCTCAGCTTTGGAGGTGTGTCTCAGCTCTCCCCATTACAGCTCAGGAGGTGTGTCTGAGCTCTCCCTATCACAGCTCAGGAGGTGTGTCTCAGCTCTCCCTATCACAGCTCAGGAGATGTGTCTCAGCTCTCCCCATTACAGCTCAGGAGGTGTGTCTGAGCTCTCCCTATCACAGCTCAGGAGGTGTGTCTCAGCTCTCCCTATCACAACTCAGGGGGCGTGTCTCAGCTCTCCCTATCACAGCTCAGGAGGTGTGTCTCAGCTCTCCCTATCACAGCTCAGGAGGTGTGTCTCAGTGCTCCCTATCACAGCTCAGGAGGTGTGTCTCAGCTCTCCCTATCACAGCTCAGGAGGTGTGTCTCAGCTCTCCCCATCACAGCTCAGGAGGTGTGTCTCAGCTCTCCCCATCACAGCTCAGGAGGTGTGTCTCAGCTCTTCCTATCACAGCTCAGGGGTGTGTCTCAGCTCTCCCTATCACAGATCAGGAGGCGTGTCTCAGCTCTCCCTATCACAGCTCAGGAGGTGTGTCTCAGCTCTCCCTCTCACAGCTCAGGGGTGTGTCTCAGCTCTCCCTATCACAGATCAGGAGGCGTGTCTCAGCTCTCCCTATCACAGCTCAGGAGGCGTGTCTCAGCTCTCCCTATCACAGCTCAGGTGTGTCTCAGCTCTCCCTATCACAGCTCAGGAGGTGTGTCTCAGCTCTCCCTATCACAGCTCAGGAGGTGTGTCTCAGCTCTCCCTATCACAGCTGAGGGGGTGTGTCCATGCTATCCCTATCACAGCTCAGGAGGTGTGTCTCAGCTCTTCCTATCACAGCTCAGGAGGTGTGTCTCAGCTCTCCCTCTCACAGCTCAGGGGTGTGTCTCAGCTCTCCCTATCACAGCTCAGGAGGTGTGTCTCAGCTCTCCTTATCACACCTCAGGAGGTGTGTCTCAGCGCTCCTTATCACAGCTCAGGAGGTGTGTCTCAGCTCTCCCTCTCACAGCTCAGGGGTGTGTCTCAGCTCTCCCTATCACAGCTCAGGAGGTGTGTCTCAGCTCTCCCTCTCACAGCTCAGGGGTGTGTCTCAGCTCTCCCTATCACAGCTCAGGAGGTGTGTCTCAGCTCTTCCTATCACAGCTCAGGAGGTGTGTCTCAGCTCTCCCTCTCACAGCTCAGGAGGTGTGTCTCAGCTCTCCCTCTCACAGCTCAGGAGGCGTGTCTCAGCTCTCCCTATCACAGCTCAGGGGGCGTGTCTCAGCTCTTCCTATCACAGCTCAGGAGGTGTGTCTCAGCTCTTCCTATCACAGCTCAGGAGGTGTGTCTCAGCTCTCCCTATCACAGCTCAGGAGGTGTAGGAGAATCCATGGCACACCACTAGTTGCTTTTAAAGGAAAGTTTTAATATAACTTCTTGTGAACATAACACTTTGTATTTCGGTACATCCAAGAAAAATTGTTATAAACAAAATTCGGTCATAATTGTGTCCCAACGTTTCGGTCACGTGTGACCTTTTTCAAGGGATCTTTAGACCGCATTGTACATCCAGCGAGGTCACAATTATGACCGAATTTTGTTTATAACAATTTTTCTTGGATGTACCGAAATACAAACAAAATTCGGTCATAATTGTGTCCCAACGTTTCGGTCACGTGTGACCTTTTTCAAGGGATCTTTAGACCGCATTGAAGAAGACCTCGCTGGATGTACAATGCGGTCTAAAGATCCCTTGAAAAAGGTCACACGTGACCGAAACGTTGGGACACAATTATGACCGAATTTTGTTTATAACAATTTTTCTTGGATGTACCGAAATACGTGTTATGTTCACAAGAAGTTATATTAAAACTTTCCTTTAAAAGCAACTAGTGGTGTGCCATGGATTCTCCTATACTGAATTGATACTTTCTCTGTGAGCACCCACCAACCCCATAAGGTGTGCGGATCTCATATAATACTGAGCTCAGGAGGTGTGTCTCAGCTCTCCCTATCACAGCTCAGGAGGTGTGTCTCAGCTCTCCCTATCACAGCTCAGGAGGCAGTTGAAGGATAAAACTGAGCATGTGCGGCCATCTCAGTGAGCAGGACAAAGAAATAATAAAAAAACAAACAGCAGGTGGCGCTATACATATACATTTTATTGAATAGCTCAGTGGCTATGCTAAATTTTTAATTACATGCAATTACAAAAGAATTCACATCCAGGTGTTGGTTTTAAAACTGTAGAATATTTTTTGTGGGAAAACCCCTTTAAGAGACTGGAAGTGGTCATTAGCATTTTTACAATATTTTCTGGCAGGGGGACGGGGGCTACATGAAATGGTCCCCACCCCTGCTTTAATAGGTTAGTGAAACTAAAGATAGACAGATAGAATTTTGCAACAGATACAGAATACCGTCACGTTTTACTGTAGCCCCGAAGAGAACTTCAGCTGGTAGAGAACTCTTCTATCATGTTATATTCTGGCCGTACAATTTACCAATATTAAAGGTCACTACAGTATGAGAAAATTGTACCATCCAGCTAACACAAAGAGATGCATCTCAGTGGCATTTCAGCTGGCATGGCCTTTTCCTTCACTATGAAGAATAAGTGGTCTATGAAAGTTACTGAAATCATCTCTGTCTATGGCACACAAGGGCAGGAGCACTATTTTGGAAGTGGGACTTCATAAGCAATACGCAGAGCAGACTGACATCTCTCAGGGCAAACACTGTTATTTACAAGCCGCAGAATGATAAAACTGTGGAACAAGCTATTTTAGTACATCTAACCTATTGTTACAAGGAGCACGCTGGCACGATCTGTAGGTGTGCCAATGATAGCCCTTGTCACCAAGGCCATTGCTTGCAATATGGAGGTAACATATTGTGGTATTCTAGAACAATCCCATAAAATTTTTATTTTATTTTTAAACAAAGGAGGTGGAATTTCCCCAATGGTCAGTCTGTAAATCTTATAATCCATATGTTCTGACCATACTATACCAGACCATACCAGTTACACAGAGCTGAGCACTCCGACAGGAGTGACCTATTACTAATCAGGATGTTACATTACATAGGAAGAAGAAGCTACATTACACAGGGAGAGGAAGTTACATTACAAAGGGAGGGGGAAGTTACATTACACAGGGAGGGGGAAGTTACATTACATAGGAAGGGGATGTTACATTACATAGCAAGTGAATGTTACATTACACAGGAAGAGGAAGTTACATTACATAGGAAGAAGATGTTACATTACATAGTAAGAGGAAGTTATATTACACAGTAAGAGGAAGTAACATTACATAGGAAGGGGATGTTACATTACATAGTAAGTGTATGTTACATTACACAGGAAGAGGAAGTTATATTACATAGGAAGGAGATGTTACATTACATAGTAAGTGAATGTTACATTACACAGGAAGAGGAAGTTATATTACATAGGAAGGAGATGTTACATTACATAGTAAGAGGAAGTTATATTACACAGTAAGAGGAAGTTATATTACATAGGAAGGGGATGTTACATTACATAGGAAGAAGAAGCCACATTACACATAAGGAGGATGTTACATTACACAGGAAGAGGACATTATATTACAAAGGAAAAAGGAAGCTACAGCTATGAGCGAGTCACTATAATATATGATATAATGATATATATATATGATAGAATGTGAGGAAGAGAATTGTAGGTAAAAGGGAACAATGAGGAGGCAATTGGAGCTGTGGCTGCCACTGCGGGGGCAATGAGGCTGATATTTGGGGTGGGGTGGCACTGTGGGTGACAAAATGGGACATCAAGGCTAAAACTGGGTGAGGCGGCATTGTGGCTGATACTAGGCAGAGAAACATAACAGGTGGCACAATGTAGCTGATAATCAGAGTTAAATGACCTGTATAAAAGTACCCTTTGGCCAAGTGCTTGGAGACCTTAAATACGAAGCAGACTGTTATATTCCTGTTTCAAGTCTTTGTCCCATCTCATTGATGATGGGAATGCTGGCTTGACAAGCAGCATACGGACGCCCATATCATAAATAACATATACTACAATGACCACATCTGACAGAGAAATACTATAGAATCGGTATAGTTAATAGAATGCCTCTGACGATTACTTGCCCTTTTTATTTTCTTCCAGATTTTGATAATCCATTTGATTTCCAGTAGACTACCTAACAATACACACCAATCTCCTGAGAATTATGTAAAGTAAAAGATTTATCTGTATACAGTGGAATGCTTTAAAGTCTCCTAATCCAATTGACCTCCAATTGAATACAGTCTCAGTTAGGTAAAGATGATCGCTTCCAGTTAGCCTCTGAGACAGCGGAGACCACATCCTGACCATATGGATGCGAGTGGCCAGGCTCCACTGCTGAATAAAGTTAACACTTAATTACGGGAAGCAGTTCAGCAAAAGAAAGAAAAAAAAACATCTTAGTGTTTCACAATTTCCGAAAAAGCACAAGGGAGGATTCAAAAAGTGATATCAACAAGAATAACGCATGACGTACCGATTGGACCATAGTAATAAACACGGTGCCGTTTTGGCATTTATCTGCCATTAAAATAAAGTGATGGTTAATTGACATCATATAATTACGACATGCATTTGACGATTAATTTGATTAAACAACAACGCTAGTCCAAATTTATTAGTCATTTCTAACTATTCTTGATGCAAACTGTGGCAAAATTATCACCCAAAACTGGAAAAGTGGGCATGTGAAGGCTTCCAAGACAGACATTTAACACTGAACGTCAGAAAATGGTACATTGCAGGCGTAGATTTCACATTGTGGCTTTCAGGCAGCCCCAAATGCAAATCAAATTGAGAGAAGTGCACTGTTTAATACATTCAATTCTCTACAATGACCTTATGTATGAAAGTCTTAAAGTGAGCGTGTCAACAGGAAATTTACTGTTAAACAAGTCACAACGCCTTTTAGGACTAGCTCAGCTGAATGAAATGATAGCTTTGGGCTGTTGCTTCATTCTGGAGAAAATTTACTTTTAGTCCACAGGCAAATGAGCAATTAAGTGCACAGAGGGCGGGGCCAAGCCACTCTGTGCACCCTTGATCCTCCTGCTTCCGCCGCTATGGCCTCCCTTTGCTACTCCACTGACAGAGAGGCCTATGCAGGAACATGGCCCTGTCAATTAAAAAAGAGAGGGATTGGTTGCAGAGGAAACAGGAGGAGCAAGGGTGTACAAAATGGCTTTCCCCCCTCCGCACCCACAATCGGCGCACTTAACCGCTCATTTACATTTTACATAACTACTTTTTCCCCAGAATGAAGCAACGGAAATGATCATGACATCCAGCTGAGCTAGTGGTGTAAGATTCCCTTTAATAAATAGGGGCAATGTTAATTCTTATCCTACAGTACAGATGCCTCCTATCTACCACAGCAGAACAGATTGTATTAATGTCCCCACAACACCCATTAAAGGCAGCTGCACACACAGCCTAGTTTCCACTCTGTGCTGGAACCTCGGGGACCAAGCACGACTGATATTATAGGATTTGGTCCCTTATGCTCCAAACATGTACATCAACCATTCAGCATCACTCATTTACCTATAGATTCAAAACTTTGGCTAAAGAACATTTACAGTTTTACTTACCTAACTAAGGTTTGCAAAAACATTAGATAATAAAAAAGGAATACCGCAACGACACATGATATTCACATCAAACATAAGCCTCTGCCGAAACATTTTCATTCACGAGATTTAACAAATAAGAATTTGACCTTTGGTTTGATTTTCTTTGACTATTTTAAACTTTCTGAAGTTCCATAAAGCACAGCGCGCAGTGCAAGCATCATATGGCGGTAAAATGAAAATCGCACTATAAATTGCACTTATTTTAGACCAGCTAGAGAATATAATGCGCTCGGAAATAGTTAAATAAGGCTGTATCCCTGTGTTTGGGTACGATTACTCACATGTGGACTTCTCACAGTCATACATCTGTTCACAGCGGAAGTAACATTGGCATGAAAATATTTCAGAGCATGCAGCAAATCAATTGACCATTGTAAGCACATAATTCATTGCTATCTGATACAACTGCAGTGTGGTTGACATTTGCATGATTTAAAGTAAGAAAAACAAGAACATGCAAATGACAGAAAAGCTGAAAATTCAAGTTCTATTCTCCATGTGTTGCTTCATTCCTAAGCGTTGGGACTGCATATTTTTCTGAATTCACATATGGTAATATGCAGAGGACTGCGGAGTTGGCGATGATTAAAAATAGGCATATTACAACCGACTCACGTACAAAAAAATACAAAAATTCAATCTAACAAATGGCATAAACTACTGGTAAATACTGTTTGTATAATAAGCAGGCAGGCAGGATAATTATATAATACTGGGGTGTACATATCTGGCTAGAGGATATTTATGCCTCCTGGGCCTATATGTAAATTTGACTTTACTAATTAGCGAGTCAAGCATAGATTCCAGGCTCGCTTGATACTAGGTCAGCAGACTCCCCACAGCTGCGGTCTGCCCTGGAATAGGCTCAAGGCATATTACTCACTCTAGGAGGAACTGAGAAGAACTGTATCTTTCTTGCTTCACAGTCTCATTCGCAAACTCTGCTGGAGCTGTCATGGTGGCCACAGTGATGGTCAAGAAGCTATTCCAGGAACAGATATCGTTAAGAAATGGTTGGCAAGGAATGAATAAAGATGAAACATGGGAAGTTGGTGGATTTTTGGCATTTTTCCTCAAAAAATGTTAGTGTCACAATCTCATAAGAAATTTATTTTTGATTTCACACTTCCACGGACTCTTTTCATCGCCATATTCCGACCCCTGTAACTTTTTTGTAGTTATGTGTACTGTGTGTATGACTTTTTAAACGTTTTTATTAGGTTTTTTTGTGGGAAATGAAGCACCAAAAAAAAATGGCAAATCAGCCATTTTTACTTTTTTGTTTCCCGTTTGTCATCTGGGATATTTTTATATTTTACTAGTACGGCAATTTTTTATTGTTTATTTTGGGGGAAGGGGGGTTTGAATTTCATTTGAAGGGGGCGCTATAAGAACCTTTGTGCAGCAGTCTCTCTGATCATTCAGGAAGACGAGCCTGCCACACACACCATCCAACTCCCCAGATCCTCGTTAAGGGGAGCTGGTACACAACCGTAAGCGCCCGCTTCCGGGGTTTCGTGCTCCCAGATGGCGTGGTCACATTTGACCACGGCATCTGAGGGGTTAAATGTCCACGGTTAGACATAAGCCACGGGTGTCTGCTGTGTGAGCAGAGCGAGTGCCATGTTTAAAAACCCAACATGTGGCGTACTATTACGTCACATGTCGTGAAGCGGTTAAAGGACAACATTATTCTCCATATGAGTGATTCGGTCATATGTACGGTGTCCATATTAGGACATCGTACATGTGGACATCACAGAGGAGAGTACTGGATGAAGCACTGGCTGACTTGGTTTGACTATGTATGACTTGGTCCCATATTTATATGATCGAGTGACATGTAATACTACAATTCTGTGTTGCACACAGGACTTTCCAGGACCTGTGTCAATCAGCCGATCATCAGAGCAGCTTTGATTTGAGGAATAGTAGTCAACCGCTTTTAAAAGTGCTGTTCAGCTGATTTTAAAAAAGGCTCAAAATGATGTTGTCACGGATCAGCAGGTGTGAACCCACTGTGCCCCTGACTGATACTCTGAAAGGGAGTGTCTAAGCAACTTCCTGGTTTTCACTAGAGCCTCTGATGGTGAGGATACACTTGAGTCGTTAGGGTAGTTGCCAGGGGCTACTCAAGAGCAATCGCTGAGGCAGTGGCAGCTGGTCCGGGCGGACCAGGAGGTACCTGAGTAGGTACCTGAAGTACAAGCGTAGTCTGGCAGACAGAGACGTTATCAGAAGCAACAGTGCAGTACCGAAGGATGAGGCAGAGACGTGGTCAGACAGGCAATAGGTCAGGGCAGGCAGCACAGGTACAGGTCAAACAATTCGAGTCGGCAACAGGAGAATCAAAGCAAACAGGCAGGGATCAGATGATAAGCAGAGTCCAGGAACTAAGTATAGATCAGAAGCACACGTGAGTATCAGGAACCAGAACACACAAGGACCTTGACACTGAGGCATCTGGGAAGGGGGCTGAGTCTTTTTAGTTCATGCAGGAGAGCCAGAGTTGGTCATCGAGGTCAGCTGACCCAACCCACACAGCCCAGGGAGTGATGCTCTCTGCTCCTAGAGCAGTGTAACACGAAACCAGCTGAACTCATGCTGTGTCCAGGGCTGAGTGGAAGCTGTGGAGCGGAATCCTCAGAAGAAATATACACCTACAGAAAGAGAGCCCCGGACCGCAGTGGTGAAATGGGAAGCACCGGCCACAGGTCACCGCTGAATGCGGCGCCCGAGACCGCGGCGATAAGGGGGAGAACAGCGGAGTACAGCCGCCGCTGTTACAGATGTTACTACAGATGTAACTCACTGTTACTCCCTTTTTGATGCTTTCAGGGTCCACCACAGTCTCTGCTTCCTGGGCCCTATTAACACGGAAATGTGACCGCTCAGCCAATAACTGGAGGGTCCATGTTATGGCTAAAGATTGGAAGAGGGGCCATATTGCCACTGTAAGGTGAGGGAAACTTTTTTTGTTATTTTACACCATTCTGAGCAGTCTTTAAAAAAATATATAAACCAGCTGGACAACCCTTTGAATGCGCAGATAACGCGAAGAAACATTATTCTCTGATTATGCAACACTAAGCGCATGATATGGAAGGGATTTGGATCTGTAAGAAAATGGTGTTAAACTGTGGGCCTTGAGTTCAGTCTTACTGAACAGGTTCAGACAACTGGAATCTGTGTCTGACTGAGGCTGAGCAATACCATAATGAACGTGTTGGAACAAGCACTGGACAACCAGCCCGTCATAGGTTCTACAAACAATAAAAGAGCCTGAAAGCACAAATCGTTTTATACTATCAAATGACGAAGAAGCCTTGCTTAGTACAGTAGCTGTACCCATATACAGTACCTATCACACATGAAAGCATTTCCCTTTAACAACTCTGCGTCAGTGATTTTCTTAGATTACTAAGTAATAGATCTGACTAGTTATACAGCAATACAGATGAGAAATGTACCACTGCTTCACCAGGTAGAGTGGCCATTTTGAAGTGCTCAGAAAGCTTGGTGACATCTGTGTTGGACCTAGATCAGGGGGAGATTCATCAAAACTGGCGCTAAGGAAAAGTGACTTAGTTTACCATAGCAACCAATCAGATTACACCTTTCAATTTTCAGTGCCCCTTTGGATTGAGGGGGTGAAACCCGACAGACAGTGATGAGCTATCCTGAGAACAGGTCATCAATATCTTACACCCAGAAAAAGCCCGTTAACCCTCTGAACCTCACAATGCAGTATTTTGACCACTATAGATGATGGGTAAACTCTAACAGTGTTAGCAGAGAAAAAGTAGCCATACACATGTAAATTATTCGCGGGATATGCTAACCACAGTCAAATTAAAGGGGTTGTCTCATCTCAGACAAAGGGGACATATCGCTAGGATATACCCCCATTGTCTGTGGGACCCACACCTATATTGTGAACAGAGTTCCGAAAGTGGTGGAGGGCACACTGCACATGCGCAGCCGTCCTCCATTCATTTCTACGGGGCAGTCAAAAATAGCTGAGTGCTGGCTCAACTATTTGCGTCGGGCCTATAGAAGTGAATGTGAGCAGTGGCTGGTCATGCGCGGTGTGCTCCTATTCACTTCGATTCGGAGAGCACTTTGTGTTGGGAGCGGGCCAGAGTCCTCTAATTACCACTTTCGAGGCTCCATTCTGGATATGCCCCCATTGTCTGAGATGAGACAACCCCTTTAAAGGGAACCTGTTATCAACTTTCTGCTGACCTCACTGAGGACAGCATTAATAAGTGACAGAAATGCTGATTTCAGCGGTGTCACTCATGAGCTAAAAGTAAGTGGTTGCTGAGCACCAGCATCACAATCAGCCTAGGCCTTGAAAAGTAGAGTCACATCTACCTGAGAAGAGTCCTGGTTATACATAATCTCCTGCTCTCACCCATCTGCTGATGATTAGCAGTTCTCTCCTAGAGAGAAAGGGAGAAAACTAGGTAGAAGCCTGTCAGTCATCAGCAGGTGGGTAGGGAGAGCAGGAATTCATGAAGAACCAGGACTCTTCTCAGGTGGCCGGGACTCTTTTCCAGGCCCGGGCTGCAATGGTCGTGATGTTGGTTCTCGGCAACACTTACTTTTAACTTATAAATGACAGACCGCTGAAATCAACTCGCCTGTCACTTCTTTATTCTGCCATTAGTATGGACAGCATAAAGTTGATGACAGGTTCTCTTTAATAAAAATACAGTAGATCAGATCAAAAGTTCATGCCACTAGACCTCCAATCTGGTCTCCAATTTTAGCATCCAGAAAGCTTCCCTATCATACAGCTTGCATCCCCAGTTATCACCCCTGGGTGGTCAGGTCACTTTCTCCAATCCAAACACGTGCTTTAAATGCTATAGTGTATATTTGATGTGTTATATTTCCATTACTTTCAGTCTACTCACTTTTGCTCTTCTCCCTTATTTCCTCTCTTGGTCCCCACCCAATGGACAGTTTCCAGAGCCCACAAGGTCACCCACTTCTACGACCCTGTGTTTAGATAAAGAAATGAACTAACTATGCAACTAGCCTACAAGCTTGTGCTCTCTTTCCTAATATTGTCCTAATTGTTTTACTCCTAAATTGCTGTATGACCTAGTACTTCACATAGCAGGACATCCCATGACCAAGGAGACGCTGCAAGTAAAACCTGCGTTCAGAATCCTAACAATAGAAGGGACTGTGATATCACAGCAAAATCAAATACATGAATTCATTCAACTGGTTGATAAATTACACATATTATATCAGTTTTTTTTAATCCTTTTAAGCCAAAAATGGAGGTGCTTGGCACGTCCTAGAATGTAAATCATCAAGGCAAGTGCAATACAGAACTCAATGAGTCAGCAATGGATGCTGGGACATTTCAGGTCTGGAGCATAGACAATTGTGAATGTGACTTTGCTCTGTAAAGCCACATTCATACAGAGTCGATTTTCAGGCCAATTCAGCACTGACTATATGCAACAAAGATCAGCAAAGTGAGAATATTACAAAATAGCTTTATGTTTATGTCTGTAGCACCCCATTTATTTTGTTTTATTGTATCTTTGCTATCTTTCTAGGACTTATCTTAAATCTTAAATTTGGAACCCTTTCTCCTTCAGACTCAACTCGCGTCTTCTTTTATACAAAATGTGTAAAGTGTAAACAAGTGAAGTGGTACCAAGCTGAAAAGATGATGAGCCAGATTTATCATTACACTTACATCTTACTCCACTTTTACATCTGCCCAAAGTCACTTTTAGTCAGTCAGATTTATTAATGGTCCTTTAATACTGTGATAAATGTGGATTGACGGCAGCAGTTTATCCTTCAGTAAGCGGCTTTACAAAAGTCGCACGTCTTTACAAAAAAGTCGCATGTTCTATTAAAAAGTCGCATAAGATAAGCATGGCCCCCCCTGGAGTGAAATTGCGCATTTTTTTGCGACTTTTTTGCGACTTTTTAAATGGTTGCAATAGTAAATCTGTCTAGAGATTCATTTACATAAAACAAGACGCCCACTTTCACAAAACTGGAGAGCTTAGTGCAGAGCTTGAAAAAGTCACAAAAAAATGCGCAATTTTACCGATTGCGCATTTTTTTGCGACTTTTTCACTCCATTAAAGTGACTTTAGCTAATGATAAATCTGGCCCGATATCTTCAACAAAATAGAGGGTGGCACGGCCAATCCCATTGTCTCACAATGATACTTGGTGGGGTTGAAACCTAGGCACTGTACAGGTCACCGAGGGACGGCAATGTATTTTCAGCAGCTACAACAACATGTCACACAGAGAGGAGACCCATGGTTCACAAGACTGTTAAAAATGCCTAACAAACACAGGGAGAGGCAGCACTCCAAAATGATGCAAACCAGTGATATATTTAATCCGTGGATTGATGTGGATTCAGTATATCACTCGTTGGCATTATACTGGAGTGCTGCCTCTCCCTTTATTTGTTGGACTTTATAGTGAAGGGGCAAGTTGGACCAAGCTCCTTATAGGTGAGCACCCATCTACGCTGTATTCTTGGAACAGCTGTCCACAAACCCTTAAAAATGTCTGTCGCACGGCCTTTTTCGGAATCATTAAAGCCCACTGGCCTATTCACATGGCCTTTTTGTATTTTTAAGCTACTGAATAATGAGTATCCAAGAATAGGACATTTCACGGCCAGAAGCGCCACGCTGAAATCAACGGGGCTGTTTTTAACGTCCGTTTAGACAGGAGCGTAGCCCATCTTGTGGCTGTTAAAAACAGGTGCACTATTGGCACGAAAGTACCTTCCAGGTGATTGTGGCAGCAGGACTTGACACACCCAGTGTCATAACCTCACAGGATCCCGCTGGGAGCATCAGGACAACTGCACACTGCCAGTGCTGAGCGAGTTCCTGTGGTGGGTATATATCGGCATTATTGGGGGCGGAGGCACTACATATGCTGGGGGAGCAATGGCGACCATATATTTGTGCTGGGGGCACAATGGGGGCCATATATTTGTGCTGGGATGCAATGGGGAATTTATTGTTACTGCAGGCATAACGGGAGCCATATATTTTTACTGGGGCCCTACTTAGGCAATATGGTTATACTGGTGGACTACTGGAGCAAAATATTTATACTGGGGGCACTATTTGGGACAATGTAGTTATACAGTGAGCATTATTTGCCCATTTAATATACTATTACTATACTATTTATATTTCAAGATATATATTGATATATATTTTTATATTCCGTGAGTATTGAATGTGGAGCAACTCATGATGCTGGTGCAGGAGCGGCCAGCCACCTGGGACAGCACCATGGATGTCTACCATCGGTCGGAAATAGGTCAGGAAATGCTCCCAGAAGATCAGCACATGGGAAGCAAGTCCCGTAAACCTTTTTGTAACTATCTTTATGCCCAACTGTTGTACTTTTGACCCTTGTTTCATAAAAATGTTTCCCCTTTTATTGTTTTACATGTCCTTTTTTACATGTCCGTTTTGAACGGCTGATGCAAAATGAATGCAATATAGACATTAGAAAATGACGGACGGCCACAAATGAATCAGACACTGATGCAAAATAGTCACGAATATCTGTTTATCTATTTTTCACAGTTATTTTGTTTTTCATTGTCCTGTGAAGGTACCCTTATCTGCACCAGTAAACTTTAGGAATGGAGTGCCGGTCTACCCTTCTCTAAAGCGC
Source organism: Bufotes viridis (assembly GCA_033119425.1). Classification (NCBI taxonomy): domain Eukaryota; kingdom Metazoa; phylum Chordata; class Amphibia; order Anura; family Bufonidae; genus Bufotes; species Bufotes viridis. The sequence goes on along the minus strand of CM065592.1, from coordinate 142,557,237 downwards.
TCTCTGCTTTTCCGTGCATTTCTTTCTATCTCGAGCATAAAGATGCACAGAGGCTTCATAAATAAGATGTTCAGTTCAAACCCCATAGTTTACAATGTACTTACACTTAAAAACGGACATAAAACTACCCAAGTGTTCTACAAACTAGTCCATCGGCCACGTCACAGACTTTTCAACTCTTATCTATTTCCCAGCTATGGCTAAATGAAACCCATGATTAAGGATGCTCAGCAGCCCTATGATTTACTATAATAAGCTGCCATGTAACATACAGTACTATTCGGCAAGGGCTACGTGAAAAAGTTCTTACTTTGTGAGTCTCTCCAGCATACACTGTATAGATTTCTACGTAAGTTCTAAATATTGTCAGATCTCAAGTCACAATCAAATCCTCTTTTTGGAATATTTGAATGAAAATCTCACAAGCATCCCGTGGTGATAGCGCTGCAGCCAGTACACGGACTTTAATGATAATATCCAAATGCTGCAGATATCTCCTTTTCTTTAAAGGGCGATGAGCAGAGGCATTGAAATGCATTCCTTTCCTCTTTGTGGCACTGAATGGGACAGGTTATCTACTCTCTCCTCAGTTTACGAAGAAGCCATTGTTATAAATGCCATCACCTCTTGTGCACCTGCATATCAAGCTCTCCATTGTCCGTCCCCTCATACAGTGGCTTCTGCATTCATTTTGATCGTATCTTCATCTTAGTATGGGACATTCCTATCCCATCCCTTTCAGGCACCTGGAGAGGGTTTTGATTGCCTCTTTGGTATAGATTGATAAGGCATGCAAATTATAGGCACGATTTCCCTTTCAGCGGAGCTAAACAGCCGCCGAATATATACTGTGCATCCTATTCACAAAATGTTGGCTATCGCACTGGGCTAAGAGAAAACACATTGGTTTTAGTAAGTGATATCTTTCTGTGGAACCAACAAAACCATTCCACACAGATGAATCAGCGAGGTTCCCATACCGTTTCCTCAATACCTTCTCTGTAACCCACACAAAACATAACAGTGTTTCATAAATCAAATAGACAATACGAGACAATAAATCAAAAATATAACACATCACATTCTATTACATAAATTCGGTGGTCGGTGTACGGGCACATTTTTACTTTGGAACAAGCCTAGCGAAAGGTCACCATTATAGGAAGATAACGGCACGTCATGGAAGTATTAGCTGAGATCAGCCTTCAGATTTTTGTTTCAAAATAATGTTCTCCTTTTATTTCTCACTTCCAGAAATCTGCCCTCCATGGAGCTGTGATTTTTATTCTTATCTACACCTCCTCCTTAATAAATCCCACGACTATCAATTACTGCTGAGGTAAGACAAGAGCTGCCTGTGATAGCCCATCCATGAAATAGACCCTTGGTATGCCAGACGGGGGCGATTTCTTACAACAGCAGAAGGTGAAAGCCATTTATTGACTAGTTTCAGTCGTTAGCCTGAAAGGGGGCGAAATATTAAAGTGCTTGTCCTGCCTTTGGGCCCTACAGCCCCTACTGCCCAGACCTGTGCCACTGAACATAAAAAAGCAGACTCACCTGTCCGGCCGCTATCCTCCCAAGGATCAGAAGCCGCTGCAGCCAATAGACTTCAATAGGGCCGTAACATTCAAGCCCATTTGACCATTGACGTCAGTGATAGGCCGCAGTGGTCATAGGACCTTACTACTTCCAGGTCCTGCAGCGTCCGGTAGTGGCCGGGACCACGAGGAGATGAGTCAGCTTTCTTAAGTTCAGAGGACAAGGTTCGGAAGCTAGGGGTTGTTAGCTTCAAGGTCGCACAATCCCTTTAAGGGGTTGTCAAAGTGGCTGTACAAAAAATAATAATAAAAAATACTTGTAGTTCCGAGACCCTTCTGTTCCAGTACTAACGCTAAGTCCTGCTTGCAGAGCTTTGTTTCTTGGACTACAGCGGTGCCGTGTCTGTTACCACATGTGACCGCTGCAGCCAATCGCTGGCCTTAGAGGTCTTTGTGTCAAATAAATACTATTGTCATGCACTTCTCCACAATCAATGAGGGTAAACTGGAGCGAATTCTTCTATTCTACTTACAAACAAAAAATATAGCAAAAATCACATACAGCTCTGTCTCTCACCTACCCAAGTGAAGTTTTGCATTTTCCGCTTCTTGGCAGCTGAAGGCACCTGTGTTTGTCCCATGTTCATATGTGCCTGCATTGCTGAAGTTTTAATATGTGCAAATGAGCGTCTAGGAGCAATGGGGGCGTGGCCGTTACTCCTAGAGACTCAGCTCTCTCTGTAAGTGCTAAGCCTCTGCACTTTGATTAACAAAGCTAGGCAGTGTAAGTGTCATCACACCAGGCACTGTCAAAGTGGAGAGGGAAGTAGCAGACAGAGCAGAGCCTCTCGGTGTAATGGCACCACCCCCATTGCTCTTAGAGGCTCATTTGCATATATTAAATATGAACATGGGGCCAACACAGATGCCTTCAGCTGCTAAGCGCACATGTAATAGGTCAGCCAGTTTCATGGGTACAAATCTGCTGACAGATGCCCTTTAACCAAGGAAAAGGATGGGATGTTGATGAAGGGTGGTGATGAGATCAGATCCACATATATATAAGCATTTGATTCATGTCCTTTTCTTCTAAGAATTCATATAAACCTTTTTTGAAGCCATCACCTGTTCTTCTAGTGACCACCTCTTGTAAAGAAGCCTTGTCACCTCTGGAGACTGAACTTTTGTTCTCTAGATGCCCCCTTTGTTTTCTAAGGGGATTTTCCATCAAACAGCTTTTTACCATATTCTTTTTTTGACATATTAATATACAGTAAGTTAAGTGGCAATTATACAATAAACAAAATCACTTTTTAATGTCTTTATGGGAGGTTAGTTAGTGGACATTTGGTCCCAAAGGCACATTGATGGCTGTGAAAATCCTAGGAAACATTCATGTCACCATGTCCTCCTCATCTGACAGCCCACTATGAGCCCCACTGATACAGAAAACAGACGTAGCCATTGACATACATTCTCTGACTGTGCACTGCATTTTATATTTCTCTCTGTCATTACCAATGACGTAAGGCTTCAGCTCGCCAAACCACAATATCATCCCTATCACAAGTATTTTCCAGGATTGTGCAATCTCAATTTCTCTCAAATGTTACAAGAGATCACTGCACTCTGAATGGAGCCATTTAAACATGAAATCAGTTAGCTAATGGAAAGTCTAAGGCTAGACATTGTCATCTGGAGAGTCAGGTATTCCAGTGGTCTACACACTCTAATTAGGGTATGCAAAATGCAACATCTCACCCCATGGAAGGAAACCGATTACTAAATTTTAGGGCCACCAGCATGTTCTTATACTGCTGAGACTTTGTGTTTAACCATGGCCCTCTCAAAGTTGTTTGATTCGGCATTTTGTTTACAGAGATCTCTCAGATCATCTATTTATCCCCAGGGTTGTGACTGTGACGAGGGACATCCTCTGCGTCTGGAGGAAAGAAGGTTTCTACACAATCATAGAAGAGAATTCTTTACGGTAAGAGCAGTGAGACTATGGAACTCTCTGCCTGAGGAGGTGGTGATGGTGAGTTCACTAAGGCCTTATTCACACGTCCGTAGTCTTTTACAGATCCGCAAAACACCTTGCCACCAGCCCTATCGAGCTGCCTATACTTGTCTGCAATTGCGGGCAACAATAGGACATGCTCAATATTTTTGTGGACCCGCCATCCGGAAGATCGGCGGCGTGCTCCGCAAATGCGGATGCGGAGAGCACAGTGTGTGCTCTCCGCTTCCATCACGTCCCCATTCAAAATAAATGGGTCCGCACCCGTTCCGCAAATTTGCGGAACGGGTGCGGACGTAGATTGCGGACGTGTGAATTAGGCCTAAAAGAGTTCAAGAGGGGCCTGGTTTCATTTATGGAGTGTAATAATATTACAGGCTATAGCTACTAGAGATGGGTCGTTGATCCAGGGAGTTATTCTGGAAGGAATTATTTTCCTGTAAAATGAGGAAAATAGGCTTCAACCTCATAAGGTCTTTTTTGCCTTCCTCTGGATCAACTTGCAGGATAACTGGCTGAACCGGATGGATGGATGTCTTTTTTTTAGCCTTAGGGCTCATGCACAACATTTGTAGGCCATATTGACAACAGCGGGTCCGCAATATAAAGGCACCGGCCATTTGTGTACAGCATCAAGGATGAGGACCTGTTCACTTGAACCAATCGGGAAGGTGCAGTGCGGAACAGAGGCATGGAACCCAACGGAAGCACCACGGAGTGCTTATGTGAGTTTTCTGTCCATGCCGCCGTGGTGCAGATGGATCAAGGACCCATTCAAATTGAATGGGTCTGCATCGATCTGCGCCAGCCACACTGCGATGTAGTCAACAATTGTGTTCCATAATAAAAGCCTGGAAATGCGAGGAGTTGTAGTCCTCTCCTCTTTTATCCCTCCATGTATTGCCCACTAATTTTCACCTGTTTTACACTGCTGGTAGTAGTTCCAGCAGGCTGTTCTGGCAGAGAACAGTCTGCTGGAGCTTTCTGGATCTGGCATTGCTAGAGGTTATTGGCGTTTCTGCCGCCCCCATTGAACCCAGAGAGCTCCAGCAGGCTGTACTCTGCCAGAACAGCCTGCTGCCAGTGTGACACAGGCCTAAACTGGTCACTATTATGATGTTCTGCAGCAGCTGATGAGTATATCAGGCTTTGTTCACATCTGAGCTAGTGACATTCGCTGTTCTGCCATGTCATAGGTGCACAACGCAAATCACGGTAGTGCTGGTCTGGCACATCTGGACATAGGGGCCCAATTCAGATTCTTGCTATGGGGCCCAGTGATTTTTATGTAAGCCCCTGCTTGCAAGATTAATGCAAATACGATAAGATATATACAACATGACAGTATTCAAAAAGCAGCAGGAACATATTGCTGGAAGGTATTTCATGCTCTGCTCATATCAGACGCTGGTATTCATACACACATGCACCAACACTATGCATTCTAGGAAATGCCAAAAATTCCACTGCATATTTCACATCAGGATTAATTGTTCCAACAAACTATGGGTTATGCTTTAACTTGTAACTGGAAAAATGCAACCTCAGCAACAAAAGACAGCTATTTAACCATTTCAAGCTTGAAGGATCTCCTCCGTCACATTTAGCTGAAAATGATATTCCAAAGGGAGGGGCTTTGATAAATAAAGGCATTTCAGGGAATACATAAAAAACTGAGTAACGTACCTTGTGTAAGAAGATTTAGAATGATATACAGTATATTCCTCTCTCTGCTATAAATCAATGAGCCTTTAAGATGTTTTGCATTCCAGTTTTGCTGATGCAATGACCTAATCCCAGGCAAGTGACTAACAGGAGCGTCATACAGGTCAATGTGACAGCATTTATTATTACTGTCATTTATTCTACAGGACAGAACAGACTGCACACACTGGGCAAATGATACTCCTTCTGGCCACTTTCTGCAAAGACTGACCTCAGTACATTTCCAATCAATTCACACAATGTGTTAAAACATTCTTCTCTGGACTGATATGATATGGGTAAGGCTACTTTCACACTAGCGGCAGGACAGATCCGACAGGCTGTCCACCCGACGGAACAGCCTGTCGGATCCGTCCTGCCGCTAGTGAACGTGTGCCCCCGGACTTCCGCTCTGGCCCCACTGACTACAATGCGGGTGTGGCAGAGTTCCAGCAGAGGCACGGCGAGAGGTTTCTGGAATAAAACTACGACATGTCCGACATTTATTCCGACAGCCTCTCGCTGACGTGCCTCTGCCGGGACTCCTCCCCGCCCCCATTATGGTCAACAGGGCCGGTAGTCCCGCGGCACACGTTCACTACCGGCAGGACGGATCCGACAGGCTGTTCTGTTGGGTGAACAGCCTGTCGGATCCGTCCTGCCGCTAGTGTGAAAGTAGCCTTACCTGTCCTAATTCATGTCCAGTCTAATAGAAGACAAAAAAAAACAAATAAAAAAAAATAATTTTCTCATGAGAACTTGGATGATGTACAGAATTTCACCCCCATAACAGCTATAAGAGATGCTGATTAGTGGTGAATCTTGGTTTTGTGCTGCCCTAGGCGAGACTAAACTCGGGCACCCCCCTAATATGAAGTTGACCCACCCCCTCCTGTCAAGGCCAAACCCCTTCCTATGTAAACCCCACCCCTTCCTCTTTAGGCTCCACCCTTTCCTGTTAGAGCGTCACATCTTCCTTTCTGTATTTAAAAGTGAAGGCCAATATTTTGTGCTTTCTGTACCAAATGTTGCATCTATTATTTAAAGAGAATCTGTAGATATAATAATATAAAGTGTAAATTCAACCACTTTCCAAAGATCAGTCATCCATGATACACAGATCCCCCACCCCATAACAGTGCCATCCACAGATCCCCCCTAAACAGTGCCATCCACAGATCTCCCCATGACAGTGTCATCCACAGATCCCCCACCCATGACAGTGCCATCCACAAACTCTCCCCCATGACAGTGCGATCCACAGATCCCCCCCCATGACAGTGCCATCCACAGATCCCCCCCATGACAGTGCCATCCACAAATCCCCCCATGACAGTGTCATCCACAGATCCCCCCCATAACAGTGCCATCCACACATCCCCCACCTATGACAGGGTCGTCCACAGATCCCCCCCACCACATGACAGGGTCATCCACAGATCCCCCCATGACAGTGTCATCCACATATCCCCCCCCCCATAACAGTGCCATCCACAGATCCCCCACCCATGACAGTGCCATTCACAAACCCTCCCCCATGACAGTGCCATCCACAGATCCCCCCATGACAGTGCCCTCCACAGATTCCCCCATGACAGTGTCATCCACAGATCCCCCTCCCTGTAACTTTAACTTTAAATGGGTATCTTGCTCTCAGCTCCGGTAACAGGCAGTAGTGCGGGCGGCGCTCACTCACTGACGTCACGCTCCTTCGCTGCCTAGTGAGAGGAGCAGGCACGTGACATCAGTGAGTGAGCACCACCCGCACTGCTGCCTGTTACCGGAGCTGAGAGTACAATACCCCGTTAAAGAGATAAGCGCTCATTTAAAGTTACAGATTACAGTTAATAAATGTATAATTCTGTGAGCGGCGGGGCCCTGTATATTCTAACCCCCAGGCAAGCGTCCCCGTCACCATGGGAACGCCTGGCTGGGGGTTAGAATATAATTTAAAGTGTTAGAAAGTCGTCTTTATGGTAAAATACGGTAACTATCACTAAGCAAACAAGGCATTTTGCCGCCCCATTGGCAAGTGCCACCCTAGGCAAATGCCTTGTTTGCCTCGTGATAGATACACCCCTGCCTGATTACCGTTCTTCCACCTACTTTTTCCTATCGAAGACAAGTTCTTTCCATGATCAGATTCTGGGCTATTTTAAATAGAGTTCGGATGGTTCTCCATGGATCATCACCTAAAATTAGGGATGAGCGAACTTGTGGTTTCAAGTTCGGCGTACAAGGTTCAGGTTTGGGTTATCTAAGAATTCCTTTATGGATTCCGCTACCACGGAAGATAAGTTGCGGTTCGTGGTAGCGGAATCCGTGGTAGCGGAATTCTTAGACAACCTGAACCTTGTAGGCCAAACTTGTAACCACAAGTTCACTCATCCCTACTTAAAATACTCAACACAAAACAGCAAGAATTATGATTTCGGAAGTTTGACTTTGCCAAATACTGACCATACAATGCATTTTCAAGGTCACATGTTATTTTAGAAGAGGTGACAAAATCCTTATAAAGGGTTGTTTGATTATTTTAAAAAAATGCACACCAATTGGGAATTAAAAAAAAAAAAAATCTCTGCTGGGGAGTGAAAGCTATGAAAGCAATACAGTTTCCTTTTTAAACTGAATCAAAATCTTCTATTGTTTTTCAAATATTAACAGCTTATATGTGAATATGGGATTTTTTCCCCCCAAAAAAACGTGTAAATGGTTTTCTAAATACATTAGGTCACTTAGGGGGTCATTTATTAAGACTGGCTAGTCCGAATAACCCCTATATCTGGTGGTGGATCCGCCAAAGTTATGAAGAGGCGCCTACATGAATTTGGCGCATCCAGCGCCAGTCTGAATGTAAGCAAGCTTCCTAGCTGGCTTACATTTACCCTCAGTTCACACTTGAGCGTTTTACAGCGCGTTCGAAAGCGCTGTAAAACGCATAACTGATGCAAACCAATGCTTCCCTATGGGACTGGTTCACATTTTCGCGTTTTACAGCGCGTTCGAACGCGCTGTAAAACGCCCGACGCATAAACAAGTACTTGAGCTTTTTTTAGGGCGTTTGTCGTGCGTTTTGGCCCATAGACTTCAATGGGAACGCGCAACGCTTGTATTTTGCGCGTTTTTGACACTGAAAACGCACGTTCGAACGCGCGTTTATGAATTTGTAACATGCTGGAAAGGCCAAACCCCAGCTCTGATTGGCCAAAATTCATATAGACAGGGATATTTGGTCATTGGACAACACTGCAGTCAATCCCACAAACGCGCGTAAAACGCGCGTTTACTATTGCCAAAAACGCGCACAAAAACGCGCGTAAAACGCGTGACAAAAACGCGCGGTAGACGCGCGTCTCAGAAACGCTCAGGTCTGAACCCAGGTTTAGACCATTTAGACCTGCTGGCCCGCCTCCCTCCTAGCTGATGCCACGCACACTTTTTTAGATTGCGTATACACATATTTCTGGATATATGTAAAGGAGCCTCTAGGAGCAACGGGGGCGTTGTCGTTACTCCTAGAGGCTCTGCTCTCTGCAACTGCTGCGCCCTCTGTACTTTGATTGACAGGGCCAGGCAGTGATGGTGTTTATACTGCCTGACCCTGACTATGAGACTGCAATGGGAGCGGCAGTTGCAGAGAGCCTCTAGGTGTAACGGCAACGCCCCCGTTGCTCCTAGAGGCTCATTTGCATATAATAAAACATCATTTTTCTCAGAAATGCAGGCACATATGAACATAGGACCAACACAGATGCCTTCAGCTGCCAAGTGTACATGTAACAGCTCAGCCAGTGTCATAGGTACAAATCTGCTGACAGATGCTTTATACACAATAAATATTGTATAGTGTATCTTCTATATCAGGATATAATATATAAGGATCAGCCTACAACTCCCAAAATCCTCCTTTCATTTCTATGACAAGAGCAGCCAGGTAAGTGTGCATGCTGGGAGTTGTAGGTTGCTGATCCCTGTTCTATATCTACAGATTGGCTAGTAAACCTATGGCGCTCACCACACCGGATCGCACAGAACAAGCATTACATCCTTACTAGAAATGGGCTGGAAAAGTAAAAGCAAACGGTATTGCAATTCTGAATGTCATTTAATGTACGGATGGTACAAGCTAATGTAGTATGAAGCAACGAAATGGTAGAAGATATTTTTGAGGAAATATCTTGGACACGTTGTGTTTAGAATGGCAAAGGGCCATGCAGGATGCAATTCCAGTTGCACGCTCTGTTATGCTGGTCTGGGAGGTGTATGGTCAGGGACTGGGGGCCTGATATAGGTTCTGACTGTCTATTTGTGGCATCTGAAGTCTAGCAGCACAATGGAGACCAGTGGGGAGTGTCTGTGTTCAGAAATCCATGGTTATGAGACAGGACAGTTGTACTTAAAGGGGTATGCCATGACTGATATAAAAAATGAGAATCAGACATTATATAGTACGACAGTCTCTTTTTAACAAAGCTAGAACCAGCACATCCAGAACTCTCCCCTTTCATTGCTCCGGTTTTGCTGCAAGATTTTTTTAAGGCTTGTAACTCAAAGATGTGACCTTTCTGCTGCAGCTCTCTTCCTATAACAGCTCAGGGGTGTGTGTCCTTTCTGCTGCGACTCTCTCCCTATAACTTTCGAAGCTTCTAACAGTAGATCTGGCTGTTGACAGTGGAAGGATGGAACTGAACATGTGCGTCCACCTCAGTAAGTGGACATGCGCATTACTATACAGATTAAACACAGGGGCGCCATTTTAATGACATAAAGAGGACTGGAGTATTTTTGTAACAGGAAGGATACTACAAAAGTAATTTAATTTTCATGATAATGTGTATTTAAATAGCATTTATTGGTGACTCAACCCTCTTAAGTGAATTGAAGTAGGAAGACATCATAGCCAGAAACAGCACTGTACTTCTCTGATTACTTTAGAATGAAAGTGCCCCAGGCAGGTAATGGGACTGTGAATATAAAGTCTTTGACATGTTTACAAGAATGTACATTAACGGCTTAAATGGCTGGAGAAATTATTCTGAAAACCATCTTTTACTTTCCTATGAACGATCATCAACTACAGAGTTAGTGGTTAAGGGTACTTTCACACTTGCGGCAGAGTGATCCGGCAAGCAGTTTCGTCGCCGGAACTGCCTGCCGGATCCGTCCATCTGCATGCAAACGGAAAGCATTTGAAGATGGATCCGGCTACGGATCCGACTTACAAATGCATTACAAAAAGGGATCCGTCTCTATGCTTGTCATGCGGAGAGACGGATCCGTTATATATATTTAATTCACATTTTTACCGGTCTGTGCATGCGGCATTGCGGTATTTTAAATGCCGGATCCGGCACTAATACATTCCTATAGGAAAAGATGCCGGATTCGGCATTCCAGCAAGGGTTCCGGAATTTTGGATGGAGATAATACCGCAGCATGCTACGGTATTCTCTCCGTCCTGAAATGTCAAAAAGACTGAAGTGAAGACATCCTGATGCATCCTGAACGGATTTCTCTCTATTCAGAATGCATTGGGATAAAACTGATCGGTTCTTTTCTGGAATAGAGCCCCTATGACGGAACTCTATGCCGGAAAAGAAAAACGCAAGTGTGAAAGTACCCTTAAAGGGGTTATCCAGTTTTTAGGATAGTCTACCACTAGGTGATTGGCAGGGGTCCAACACTAGGCACCCCCACCGATTCGCTGACGGGGCTGTGTAGTTTCGGTGCTAACTTCCAAACAGCTGATTGTGGGGGTGCAGGGTATCGGACCCCGCATATCAGCTAACTATGGCCTATCCTAAAGATAGGATATTACTGAACCACCCTTTTAAAAAGGGTTACCCCAGTAAAGTACTGGCATATTCCGCATAGGATATAGACGGGAACAATCAGGACCAGCATAGATCCTTAAAATGAAAGGGCACTGTGGCTCCATCACTGATTTTCCCTGTATGATGATCCTGACCATTCAATGTGCAAGGAACTACAACATGACCTCATTCACATGAATGGAGGGGTGACTGGGAGCGTCGCTGTGCAGGAGAAATGCTGAAGAGGCTTTCATCCTCCAAGAGGTCAGACCCCACCAATCGTATCCTAGCAATATGCCATACAATTTAATGATGGGAATATTCCTGTACCATCTGAAAGATATGTGTAGGTTACTATTAGGGCTCAAGCAATATACAGGCACTGGCCATGTGCACTCCCTTGAATGGGTCCACTATCCGCAAGATTTGGAACGGTGCGACTTCGGTCCGTGCCTCCGCATGAACATGAAAAATAGAAAGGACTGAATCTTGCAGATCGCAGAACCATTCAAGTGAATGGGCCCACATCCACAAATGGCGGCCATGCAGCTGGTGCCAGTGCATTGCGGACGGCAGCACGGGCACAGGGCACACACGGTCACGTACATGAGCCCTAAATAGTCTTTTGAGGGATATATATCAAACTTAGGGGGAGATTTATCAAACTGGTATAGGAGCTCTGAAAAATGAAAGGTGGATTCTTGATTGGTCGCTATAGGCAACTAAGCCAGTTCTACTTTACACCAGTTTGATAAATCTCCCCCTTAATTCTTTATGTAAATGTTTGCTTCAGTGCACCCAGTGGTTAGGTAACGCCCCTTGGTGCACTAAAGCCCTTATTTGCATAAAGAAATTTTTTTTTTTTTCATGGGAACAACATAACCAATTTTCACAAGACAGGTATAATTTTAAACAGCAGGGTCAACCCTACCAGGCACTAGTATGTATGGTTTAATAGATTCGCTCCTGCTGACAGGTGTTCTTTAAGCAGCCATGTCTGTATCTCCACGTCCACACTGCTATAAAGGGGCAGTCATAGGACGTAGACCTGTAGTTTTTTGCAGCCATGTTACTGTACCACAAGGGCTGTACGGAATAACAGTTTCTATGTAACTTCAATGGTAATGCACATTTCCAGTATTGTAGCAATAGCAAGTACACAAGTGCCATCCTGTGCGCAGCCCTGCCTTTGTCAAGTAGGCAAGTTCGTCAGACTTCTCTGCCACAATTATAGAGTGACGCTGGAGGGAATGCTGAAAAGGATCATAGTGACTCATCATGGCCACTATTGATAGGACTGCTGGTTCACGTGCCAGCAGCTGCCCGCACTAGCACTGGAGAAGAGGCAGTGACCCTACATAGCCAGATGCCTTCTCAACTTCTGTAAGGAAGTTTTTAGGATTAGAAAGGGATATAATGGGTAAAAATAGCTATTGCTGAAAATGGTTCCTGGCTGGTAGAAAATAGCTGCAGCTGGACTCTTACTATAGGCACTGTCCAAAGCTACCACAGCAGCCGAAGAAGGTGATGTGCTTCACCATTCTCATGAATATAATGGTTTTAAACTTTTCTTATGAAGATTTTCTTACAGTTTCAGAGGAGTTTTTTTTTTGTTTGTTTTTTACATTATCTCTAATACGGAGTTAGTTATTGCTGTACAGTATACAGTGGATATAAAAAGTCTACACACCCCTTTTAAAATGTCAGGTTTCTGTGCTGTAAAAGAAAAAGAAAAATCAGACAAAGATAAATCATTTCAGAACTTTTTCTACCTTTAATGTGACCTATAAACTGTACAACTCAATTGAAAAACAAACTGAAATCTTTTAGGTAGAGAAAAATATAAAAATAAAATAGTATGGTTGCATAAGTGTGCACACCTTTAAACTAATACTTTTGAAGCCCCTTTTGATTTTATTACAGCACTCAGTATTTTTGGGTATGAGTCTATCAGCATGGCACATTTTGACTTGGGAAGATTTGCCCACTCTTCTTTGCAAAAACACTCCAAATCTGTCAGATTGCGAGGGCATCTCCTGTGCACAGCCCTCTTCAGATCACCCCACAGATTTTCAATTAGATTCCGGTCTGGGCTCTGGCTGGGCCATTCCAAAACTTTAATCTTCTTCTGGTGAAGCCATTCCTTTACTGATTTGGATGTATGCTTTGGGTTGTTGTGATGCTGAAAGATGAAGTTCTTCTTCATGTTCAGCTTTCTTGCAGAAGCCTGAAGGTTTTGTGCCAATATTGACTGGTATTTGGAACTGTTCATAATTCCCTCTATATTACCTAAGGCCCCAGTTCCAGCTGAAGAAAAACAGCCCCGCAGCCTGATGCTGCCACCACCATGCTTCACTGTGGGTATGGTGTTCTTCTGGTGATGTGCAGTGTTGTTTTTGTGCCAAACATACATGGGCGTAGCTATAGGGGGTGCAGAGGTAGCAGTCGCTAGCGGGCCCAGGAGCATAAGGGGGCCCAAAGACCCTTGTGCCGCATAGGAAGTCACACAAAGCACTGAGGAAAGGGGGGCCCAAGCTGAACTTTTGCACCAGGGCCCATGAGCCGTTAGCTACGCCCCTGCAAACATATCTTTTGGAAGTTCAACCTTGGTTTCATCAGACCATAACACCTTTTCCCACATGCTTTTGGGTGACTTCAGATGCGTTTTTGTAAAATGTAGCCTGGCTGGGATGTTTTTCTTCGTAATAAAAGGCTTTAGTCTTGCCGCTCTACCCCATAGCCCAGACTTATGAAGAATACGGGAGATTGTTGTCACATGTACCACACAGCCAGTATCTGCCAGATATTCCTGCAGCTCCTTTAATGTTGCTATAGGCCTCTTGGTCGCCTCCCAGACCAGTTTTCTTCTTGTCTTTTCATCAATTTTGGAGGGACGTCCAGTTCTTGGTAATGTCACTGTTGTGCCATATTTTCTCCCCTTGATGATGACTGCCTTCACTGTGTTCCGTGGTATATCTAATGCCTTGTAAATTCTTTTGTACCCTTCTCCAATGAGATCCCCTGGACGCTTTGGAAGCTCTCTGTGGACCATGGCTTTTGCTGTGGGATGCGACTAAGACAATTTCAGGAAAGACGAACTAGAGCAGCTGAACTTTATTTGGAGTTAATCAGAGGCACTGTAAATGATGGCACGTGTATGCTGACTCCTATTTAACATGATTTTGAATGTGATTGCTTATTTCTGAACACAGCTACATCCCCAGTTATAAGAGGGTGTGTACAAACACATTATTTTAGTTTTATTTTTTTTTCTTCCACCTAAAAGATTTCAGTTTGTTTTTCAATTGAGTTGTACAGTTTATATGTCACATTAAAGGTGGAAAAAGTTATGAAATGATTTATCTTTGTCTCATTTTTTTACAGCACAGAAACCTGACATTTTAACAGGGGTGTGTAGACTTGTTATATCCACTGTATGTCTGTTTAACATGTATAGACAGAGTAATATATACAGCATTATTGTTCTGCCCTATAAATGGTTACTGGATGAAAACTTCTTGTCACAGTCCTTTAATTGTTTCAGGTTTATTGTACAGTTTGTAACTTTCTTAAAGTAAGAGGATAACAGACCTACCTCGGAAACTACAATGGGCAACAAAAACTAACAAAACCTACAGTATGCTAACATATAATAACATACCATAGCAATATAGAAGTGATGAGTAATACAGAAATGCAGAATTTACCCTGGTGCAGCTAGACTAAAAAAAAACTTAAAACTTTTAGATGGGAAGCTTTGAACATGCTGCAGATGTTCAGAGATAGGTTAGGGCTAAGTAATGACATGAATTTGCCCATGAATCACAATGAAATCAGGATTGGGGCTTCAGTTATTCCTATTAAAAGAGTTCTCCAACCTCTATAATGAACCTCCAATGCCTAGGCCCCTTGTATAGATTATACTTTCCTGCTCCCTGGCACCCGCCTTGCTCTGGATCCCTGCACGACCGCCGCTGCATCTCCCGCAGATCAAAACATTGGGCAACAGGGGGTATCGAGCAGATAACAGCAGGCCTTGACAGGGATGCGCCACCTTAGTGTCAGCCGCGAAGATGCAGCAGTTGATGATGTTGTTCTGTATACCACTATATCTCTTGCTCTAACGAACTGCTTCATGTCAAAAACTGCGCGCACCAGTTTTTCACCAGCTGAGACCCGCACTTATGTCGGAAACCAGCCAAATCCCTGCAGGATCCCATTATAGTTAATGAGGATCTGGCGGTGAATGGCAGTATCCAACTCTGCCAGAACAGCCTGCTGTATAGCTTTAGTGCAGGTCTGGAACTAGCTTAAGGGCCCTATTAGACTGCCCGATGTTTGGCCAGGACAAGCGCCAATAGATAATAAACTCATTTGCATCAGGCTATTACACAGGCCAATGTGAAGCGAATGTGAGGGGAACATTTGCTGCCACAATCCTTCCTCTCTCATTAAGTTCTAATGATTATCGGCAGGTCGTCCCTGATTACACAGGAAGATTTGC
Source organism: Bufotes viridis (assembly GCA_033119425.1). NCBI lineage: Eukaryota > Metazoa > Chordata > Amphibia > Anura > Bufonidae > Bufotes > Bufotes viridis. The sequence goes on along the minus strand of CM065592.1, from coordinate 142,541,652 downwards.
AGCTCATACTCATGCATTTTTCATCCGGTTAAATTATGGAAATAAGCCTTGCTCGTTTATCGGTTGCACTATTATACAGGCCAATTATTGGGAACAAGTGTTCCTATGAAGCCTTGCTCGCGATATCAGGCCCAAAAATCGTTTGGTCTTATTGGGTCCCTAGGAGTATGTTGTAGATATAGAGGAGTGCTTTAAATGTTATAGGGATGTCCAACCACTGTACCAGAAAAATATGTCACAAAGAGGAAGCTTCTCCCACTGCACAAGTCTTTTTCCAAAGCATAAAATTGAAATTACCAAAGAAATAACAAAATATAAAGAAACAGCTCAAAGGTGATGAACGAACAGGTTTGTGTTGTCAGTATTATAACTAGGAAGAGCAGAGATTTGCTCTGGTATGATAGGAACAGTTCTCAGACCAAATTATCAGGACCTCCATCTGGTGAGGTCCACAATGTAATAAGCTAAATGTTAGTAAAAATATATGTAATAGGAAGGCAAACTAGTTCAGTTGTTTCACATAATATGGTCACGTGACAGAGGAAGGAGTGGGTGGATTCCAAGTTGGACAGTCCTACTGCCTCCAGCAGACAGAAGTCTTAGGTTAGACAAAATGAAATTAAGGAATGTGCAGGAGAACTTCTCAAACATGCGTGACTGGATTTGTACAGCTTGAGTTAGTTACACAGACTACACTAAATCCACTCCAACTACAACGCATAAAACCCATACAACACAAACTATGGCTATAACAATTATAAAGAAGTACAACTGTGCAACTGTTTCACATATCCACTTAGGGACCTCTGGGGTTTTATCACTACTCACGTTCTTCACACAAAAATCCCACTACATGAGTCCGAACAGTGTCGATCCGGGGAGGACAGCGGCATAATCAGTTCTTCATGTGTTGCTATGGCTTTCTGCAGTAAGACAATGTGGGATTATGTTTCGATAAATATATTAGGCGTTAACAAGAGATGTTAAACTTTAGACGTGCACAGGGAATCAACCAGATTTCCTTGGCCACCATGACCAACCATGTTCTTCTTGTAAGTATACGCTCAGGAAGTGAACTTCCAACCAAGATTTAACTGTTTAGAATATGGGTGCAAATCAGCAATTCAAGTAGTATAAAGATATAGGGGAGATTTATTAAGACCAGCATTCTTAATTTTCTCTGCTTTGGCTTAATCTGTACTGCTTTGGCATGAGATGCGCCAAATTCATTAAAAGGCTCATGCCTCTTAACAAATTTGTTGCATCTCCTGCGTCCTGCGGTCCATGCGCCTACTGAAATCTATGCACGCCAGGAGCCGGAGTAGATAATAGGTGTAGAATATGGCGGTTTTCTGATGCACACATTGTTAAATCAGTTGGGCCGCGGTGCCCCACCCATGGCCTGCCTCCTCCCACCCATGCCCCACCCAATTTTTATACAAATTGTCAGGGCATCGGAAAAGCCTACACAACGGCACCTGCGACAATATTTGCGACTTTTGTAAAAACTGGTGTACAGCCATAATAAATCCCCCTGTAGTATATGAAATGCTAGTATGGGTTTCTTAAATACTCTGAGGGTTGTTTGGCATCTTTTGTATTCCTTTATTGTACATTCAGCCCACTGGAAGTGTACGATATGCAAAGGAGTTACAATTATGTAGTTGCCAGATACATACTTATTTTTCAAGATTTTGGTAGTGTGTTTTTCTGGCTGTTTTTTAGTTTTCACTTTTGTTCTCAGCTTCCATGGGTCCTGGTGCGACAGTTGGCAATTCAATGGACGGTAATAATAAAATAATTTGGCACCAGTCCACCCATGATTAGAAACTGCATGACCTTATTCGCAAAGGCACAGATTTTGAGCCAACTTTTATGTGTTTTTATAGACCTTTACAACCACAAAACACATTTTTCGCTGCTAAAATGGAAAGCTGATAATATCTGTTGATCCAAGAGCATTATTCTGTCTCTTGCTGGAGAGAAACTTAGAATTCTGTTTCTAATGGAACAATTGCCTAATGAATATGAAAAGGCTAAATATGGAGCTGGGATATTTAGCGCATCAATTGGCAACTTAGTAGAATGAATAAAACCTTACAGAAAAAAAAAAAAAGAGTGAACAACCTTGTGGATCAGTCATCCTAAACCACCACACGTATTACCCATGGCGGCCCTAAATTCTAATATCATAATGAACCTCGGCAGTATCCTATAACTAAGAGGCATAAAAGTGACTCTGCAGCATCTGGCCGTACACATATCATGCCAACGAGCTATTGGCAGCTTAGAGGCTTAAGAAAAACTTTATGTTCCCGATGAAACTTAATGCGAATGCTAAAGGGTGGATGCCACAATTAATCATGGCAGATGAGCGCCATTTACCTTTTCCTCCTCTTGATTTATTGCTGAGGAACATGTGATTAACACAAAATGATCTCACTGCTTTCATGTGACACTGCTTCCCTGCACTTGACCGGTTCCACATGAAGAAACGGGAGGATGGCTGAGCAGGGACAGAACCAGAGGTTATGTCTCCATCACCTTTCATGCTGCTTCCTTTTAACTCCTTGGAAGTTCACGCAATAGTCCTAGTGTTTCTTCATCTCACAGAAGGATAAATGACTACCTACCAGTTCCTCCATATAGCTTTCGTTGGTGAGGAAGATATTCTCTACTAAATTTTGCATTCTCTCCTTTTCAGTAGATTTTCATGTTCAAGGTTTACTGTGTGTTAATATGGATCTTTACAAACAAGACATATGTTTGAATTACTGGCATGACTAATGATTTCCACCCTATGCACAGTTCCAGAGAATTTGATAGCAAAAACAAGTCATATTGCACCAGTCTTCACAATCATATGGCATTTCTGACCTAACCGGTAACATTGTTTATCAGAATGAGCCGGGCCGTTGGCTTTCACTATATTTCTAATTAACTGCAAGATAGAAAGAGGGAAATCTAACATACTTGGACTATTTAGTCCATCAAGCCGGCATTCTTTTCCTAATTACTGTAAATACTTAAACTTCATATGAACTCTAGCTTTTCCCTCCCCTCTACTTTTGGTCCCCTTTCCTCTATTCCGAGAATTATTTTAGTGTACCTAACTCAGCTTGACATCAGAGGGGTCTGTCTTGCATTTGCTCAGCGGTGCAGGGTAAGCAGCGTCCCCACCACCATAGGAGTTAAAATCTACAGTTATGTCTGGCTTTCTTAGGAGAGCATTCAGAACATCTGGCTTTGGCTACAACTAAACAGCAACAAAGGCATCTCCTTTTCTGCAAACAGCACGCTAAGAAGCCAGGAAATCTAACAATCCCAGGATAAGATTAGTAGGAATATCAAAACGAAAAATCGAAAATATGTAGGTTTCATATAAGTCTGGGCTTTGATTAATTAAAGGAAGCAAGACGTTTCAATGTGAAGCAAGGAGAATTGGAAAATAGTGATTAGAATTATATATCAAGATTACAAAAGCTAAAAACACAATACAAATAGAACCGCTGCATCTCCGTGATACAGCTCCTTTTCTGTAGGCCTCTTTCACAGGTCCATGTCGGTGACAAGATGGTCAATGTTTCATCCTTGAAGAGGTCTGTGAAAAATTTTGGTCTGTGTGTCCGTTTTTTGGTCTTCATGTGTCATTCAATACTGCTAGGCCAAAAAATAATTTCCAGAGAATCTCTACTACTAATGATCTGTGGAAACGACAGGCCCAACATGGATGGCATCTGCACTGTGCAACCATAATGTGCCTATCATTAATAGCAGTATGCCATCAATGTCCCACATGGAAATACCCCTTTACGAAAACAGACACATCAGGAAGGCAGACCTTTCGGGACACATTTATCAGAACTGGCGTTTTACACGCCGGGCTTAATAACCACTATACCTGGCGGTGGATCCGCCAGAGTTATGAAGAGGCAACGGACTCTACATGACTTCAGCGGATCCACCGTCACTTCTAAATGTAAGACAGCTTCCTTGCTGTCTTACATTTAGAACAGGGATGCTTAACCTGTGGCCCTCCAACTGTTCCAAAACTACAACTCCCAGCATGCCTGGACAGCCTACAGCTATTAGGGCATGATGGGAGTTGTCGTTTTGGAACAGCTGAGGGCCGCATGTTGAGCATCCCTGATTTAGACCATTTTCTACACCTAAAACAAGTATAGAAAATGGTAAATGAGAAAAGCCTGCTGGCCCATCCCCTTGCCCACTTTTTTCGAACTGGCGTTTTCTGGGAGAAGTCACAGATTGCAGCGCAAAGGACCAATTTAGGCTTATTTCTGTTTGATAAATGACCCCCTTCGTCTTTATTATTAAGCGCTGGACTGGTCGGCACTGCTCTGGAAGTGATCGCGGTGCACGTGTCAATGGGTCGGCGTCCCTGGAATACTTCAAAAATGGAGACCGGCACCTGCTTCAGTTGATCTTAGGAAATGCTTTAATTGGTCACGTATTATACAAGTGACGCGTTTCGTTCACTTTGGTCTGATGAAGGCACAATAAAGTGCTGAAACGCGTCACTTGTATAATACGTGACCAATTAAAGCATTTCCTAAGATCAACTGAAGCCGGTCCCCCTTCGTCTTTAAGGAGCAAACAAATGAGGGGCGCATTTAAAAACCCTTAGTGACCACCCCCATTTTTTTCAAAATCACATTCAGAGAGCTATACATTTTTTGCTTTTTAATCAATGTACCTGTATGAGGGCTTATTTTTTGCAGGACAAGTTATAGTTTTTAGAGCACCATTTTGGGTACATATGATTATTGATTAACGCCATCTGTCTAGCTTAAACACCCTTTTTTTTACATCAGTAAAAAGGCGTATTGGTGGTCACTTAGGGGTTGGGATTAAATGCTTGCTAACAGATTCCACCTTAAGTTACATGACATATCATCAAATATTAAAACTATGAATGAACAGTATGTGAAACCATCATGTACATGAGTACGGATGGCATACTTGTCAGGTTCATTCTGGTGCTGTGCAGATGAAATGACTTTTTATTCAGATAGCAGATGGCATGAGCTGTGCCTAATAATTCTTATGGCACACAAATAAACCGGTACTATATAAATCACTGTCACCATGCTAGGTCATCTTTCCTTAACTTGACTTGAAACTGAAATCATCCGCCAGCTCAACAAAATGATCCCCACTAACTATGGGTGCGAATATATTGTATTCATTCTATTTTAGAGGGTCTGTATTTTGGGGGACTGTGGTCGCTAAGAAGGTCTGGTCTGGGTCTGCATTTGTTTAGGGGGGCTGATTTAGGCCCGTATTTATTCTGAGGAAAATATTTATTCAGGGGGTTGGCAATTAATTTTTGAGACAGTTTTTGGGGTTTCATTTTTAGCATTCAGCACTTACAGAAAATTACATGTTATTCTGCCATCATATTCTGAGAGTCCTAACTCTATGAGGACTTTTGCAGGGCAAGCTGAGATTCTTTTAACGGGGGACCATACAACTCATTTTTGGGGGAGGTGAGAAAAAAAAAAAGCAATTCTGACATTGTGTATCCTTTATGGTGCTAACTGTGTGTGCTCAACAACACTATATTTTAATAGGCTGGACTTTTACAGACGTGTTGATGGCCATTATCTTTACTTTTTTAGATTTCTTTGCCTGATCATGGGTGGTGATCTTTTATGTTTTTTTAAATGTTTCAACATTTTAGTACTCGTTTTATGAAACTTTTGACACGCTGCACTGTATATGGATCATACTCAGCTACTACGCTCACCCCATACACTTTCGAGCAACATGCGACAAACATCAACTGTTGGGAAGGGGATAAAGGGGTACTCCTATCTCAGACATTGATGGCGTTTTGCTAGGATATGCTATCAATGTCAAATAGGTGCAGATCCTACCCCTATCTACAGAATGGGCCCAAGTGAAAGGAGATCAACTGTGCATGTGAGACCACCCTCCGTTTAAAGCTATGGGAGTTCCGAAAATTGTTGAAAATTGCCGAACCCAGGATTGGCCTTTTCCAGCAGTCCCACAACAGTTAATGGAGCGGTGACTGTGCATGCTTCGTCCACTCTCCATTCACTACTATGAGTCTTCAGAAGAAAGCCGAGCGCGCTCACTAAACTTTTTTCGTAACTCCCATAGTAGTGAATAGACAGCATGCCGCGCATGTCCTGTGTGCTCTCCTTCACTTCTGGTGCCTCATTCTGGAGATGGGACCTGCACCTATCTGACATTGATGGCATATCCTAGCAATAAGCCATCAATATCTCAGATGAGAATAGCCCTTTAAGGCATCTGGTCTGGGGTCTGTATTAATTTAGGGGGTCTGAGTCTGTGTTAATTCAGGGTCTGAGTCTGTGTTAATTCAGGGGTGATGTTGTAGGAAAGAGCATAGTCAGCGCTATTTTATAATTTTTGCAGTATAATGACATCTACCACCCAGGTGGAGGGGGCGCTCATGAAACCTTTGCACTGGGCCAGCCAATATGTTAAAATGACCCTGATTCTCAGCAGAGAAGCCCCATCAATTATGTTAATATGCCTATATACTCTGGAACTATTCATTCACTTTCTTTTAAAACATGCAATCTACATGTCCTATATACAGTTGGGGTCATTATCAAACTGGTGTAAAGTAGAACTGGCTTAGTTGCCCATAGCAACCAATCAGATTCCACCTTTCATTTTCCAAAGGAGCTGTCAAAACTGAAAGGTGGAATTTGATTGGTTGCTATGTGCAACTAAGCCAGTTCTACTTAACACCAGTTTGATAAATGACCCCAAGTATTTTCAATCAATAACCAGTAAATCCAATTGAGTAAATAGTGTATCAGTAGGCATAGGCACTTTTGAACTTTCTGATCTTGGTCTGTACATCTACACATCAAAGTAAAACGCAAAAGATGGGAGATTTATAGGAGAACTGGCTTAGTTGCCCACAGCAACCAATCAGATTCCACCTTTCATTTTCCAAAGGAGCGCTGAATAAAGAAAGGTGGAATCTGATTGGTTGCTATGGCCAACTAAGCTACACCAGTTTTGATAAATCCCCTGTCTGTTTTAGAAGTGCCAGTAACCCTATTAAAACAGATTTTTCTAAAGTCCTAAGAAGAAATCAATAATACTCATAAAACCATCCAGCTAGGTTTTATTATTTTGAATGATTTCTGTATAGAACTGAATATTTTCTGACCATCTGGAGCTAGTCCTGGCAGCAAGCCAACATTTAGCAATTTTTTTTCCCCTCAAAGTAAACGACAAATCTGTAACTGCCACGTTGCTAATGAAAAGCCAAGAGAAAGCTCATACTATCTTTTGGGAGATTCATAGACGTTTTAGAGTACATTTAACAGCTAGATCTTCGTTTAAAACAGCAAAAGAAGAAAACGGTCATGCTTTCAGGATGTTTCATCTGTACATCTTTTTAAACTATCCAGTTAAAGTAATCATAAGTTAATACTCATTAAGGGTCCATTCACACGTCCGTACCTGTTACGCAGCGTTGTGGAACAGATCTGGACCCATTCATTTTCAATGGGGCCAGAAAAGATGCGGACAGCACACAGTGTGTTGTGCGCATCCCGAAAAAAATAGAACATGTCCTATTCTTGTCTATAAGAGTGCCGCCCAGCTCATTATTATTCACTTCGCTGGGCGCCTCACTGAATGTAATGGGACGCAGGCGCAGTAACATTGTGGCCACTGGGGGTGCCGGGCAAGGTACCCGCGCGTGCCCAGAAGCCGCAAGTGAGGCCGATGCCCACAGCTTTTTATTGGGCATGCGCGGGATCTCGGAGCGTCGGGGACAGAAGAAGCCGCTTGAAAGCGGCAGTTGGGGCGCGGCTGGGCACAAGTGTTTGGAGAAACACTGCCCCTTGGGCACAAAGGCAAGTCATTCACTGAGGATATAAAAGATGATTTTACTGAGTTTGTAAGGTGGACAGGGGGTATACTCATATGTTTGAAATACACATTAGAAGACCTTTGCCTGCCTATATATATCTAAAAATGCTTATTGGGCCTGTCAGTGCCCCTTTAGGCCATATACAGTAGTATAAAGTATGATCATTGTAAGCCCTGGTGGGCAGGGCCCGCTGTCCTTCTGTACCAGTCTGTAACTCGTCTTGTTCATGCTTAGTGTAATTGTCTGTACTATGTATGCAAGAAACTATACCCCTTATCATATGTACAGCGCTATGGAATGAATGGCGCTCTAATAATAAATAATAATAATAATCATGGACTAGGATAATCCTTGCAACAATTCATGAAGATTTTTATTGGCTGAATGGCATACATTATAAAAATATGATTGTGGGGAGGATCCTATAAATATCATGTTATACAAGACACTATTCCATAGGTAGGGAAGTGACAGGCACAAGTCCCAACAATTTACTTACTGCTCTGTAACACACTTCTACTAAAACTACAACATACACCTAGATTTATATGCTTGTAAATTTTCAATTGCTATAATCAGAAAAACAATAATGTGTGATTTAATGTATGCACACACTTCTATTTTATAAAACAGAGAGCCAGAGAGTCAAAAACAGAGCAAAATAAAACATGAGTCACGGAGGTAAAAGTGAAATATATATATATATATATATATATATATATATAGACACATACTTTACAGTGTTGTACTACATCAGTTGCCTGGCCATTCATCCAATGACAAGAAATACAAACCTCCGATAGACACCTGGTCTGCACTGCTTTCATTTATGGAAATGTACGCATACACTACCGGAAAATAAAGAAAAGAACTCCTGGAAAACTTAAAGGGGTTGTCTGAACCCGGACATATCCCCATTTTCACCCAGGCAGCCCCCCCGATGCCCTCCTTTGCCCTGCGCTAAATAACGCAGGGCAAAGACATTTTCTGGAGTTCCGGTGACGTATCGGGCTCTACATGGGGCTGGCCAGGCGGAGGCTTCCACCCAGCAGTGAGCCCGGTGACGTTACCGAACACACTGCTGGGCGGAAGCCTCGGGCGGGCAGTGTGTTATTGTAAATAAAAGAGCCCTCGTCCTGCGCAATCCTGTGCAGGGCAAGGGAGAGTATCGGAGCATGAAATGCTCCGATGCTAACATCAGGAGAGCTGCCTGGGTGAAATTATGGGTATGTCCGGTTTCAGCTCTGAACCTGGACAACCCCTTTAAAGCTTTAATGCCAAGAAGACTGGAGGCTGCAATCACTTCCATAGGTGCCGCAATGAAGTACTGAATACTTATGTCAATGCAAGATTTTATTTTTCCTTTTCAATAAATTACCAAAGATTTTGAATATTCTGTTTTTACTTAGTAATTACGAGGTATGGAGTGCAGAATGATGGTGAAAACTAGATTATTTTAAAATTATTTTAGCACATGGCTACAAAATAACAAACTGTGAAAAAAGGGAATGGGTCTGAAGACTTTTCAAATGCACTGTACAGTTGTGTTCAAAAAATAGCAGTGTGTTTAAAAAAGTGAATAAAGCTCAAAATCCTTCTAAAAGCTTTTATTTCCATATACACAAATCCATTGGGAACAGTACACATTCTATTCCAAATCAAAACATGAAGAAAAATATAGCAAATTTGTGTTGTTCCTCCAAAAAATTGAAGAAAACTGAATATTAGACTGTTCAAAAAATAGTGTTTGTATTCTTCTTTACAAACATTCACTATATAAACGGAAAAATGTTTGAAGATTTTGCTTTTCTTTGAATCAGTTAACTAATATTTAGTTGTATAACCACTGTTTCTGAGAACTGCTGTACATCTGTGTTGCATGGAGTACAACCAACTTCTGGCCCCTGTGAGGAGGTCTCCAGCCCAGGATGATTGGACTACATTCCACAGTTCTTCTCTATTTCTTGGTTTTGCCTCAGAAACTGCATTTTTGATGTCACCCCACAAGTTTTCTATGGGATCAAGATCCGGGGATTGGACTGGCCACTCCATAACGTCAATCTTGTTGGTCTGGAACCAAGATGTTGCACGTTTACTGGTGTGTTTGGGGTCGTTGTCTTGTTGGAACACCCATTTCAAAGGCATTTCCTCTTCAGCATAAGGCAGCATGACCTCTTCAAGTATTCTGATGTATTCAAACTGATCCATGATCCCTGGTAAGCGATAAATAGGCCCAACACCGTAGTATGAGAAACATCGCCATGTCATGATGCTTACGCCACCATGCTTCACTGTCTTCTCAGTGTAGTCTGGCTTGAATTCAGTGTTTGGGGGGGTCATCTGACAAACTATCTCCGGCCACTAGACTCAAAAAGAACCATCTTACTTTCATCAGTCTACAAAATGTTGCGCCATTTCTCTTTAGGCCAGTCAATGTGCCCTTTGGCAAATTGTAACCTCTTCAGCACGTCTTTTTGTCAACAGTGCGACTTTGCGGGGGCTTCTTGCAGATAGTTTGGCTTCACATAGGCATCTTCTAATTGTGACAGTACTCACAGGTAACTTTAGGCCTTCTTTGATCTTCCGGGAGCTGATTGTTGGCTGAGTCCTTGCCATTTTGGCTATTCTTCTATCCATTCAAATGGTAGTATTCGCTTTCTTCCACGTCTTTCAGGTTTTGGTTGCCATTTTAAAGCATTTGCGATCATTTCAGAGAAACCGGCATGTACAACATTTGCTGCCTTCCTTCCTTAAATAAGGGCAATAATTGCCACCTGTTTTTCAAAGAATGAATGACCTCACTAATTGAACTCCACACTGCTATTATTTTGAACATGCCCTTTTTAATTAGTGATTCAATTACACAGAATCCGCAGCATGCATGTCATGACTGTTGGGTCTGTTGGATTTCTATTACTCTACTACACCTGCTAGTAAATTATTTGCCATGTAGAAATATCATTTCTACCAAAAACAGTGATTGATTAGGTTAGTGAGGTCTGACTGCTATTATTTTGAACACAATTGTATATGTTGAGGCAGGGTCACTTTCCTAATGGGTGGAATCTCCCTTTACTGTGATACAGGTGGCCACTCTGGCACAATACCAGTCATATAGATGCTGGATATCCGCCTGTGGTATGTCATTGTAAGATCTTTCAACTTGGACTAGTTCAGCAAAGACGGTTGTTGGCTGCTGGGCATGTGAGATACATCACCCCCTCCAGTCCCAGACATTGTCAATGGGAAGTGATCTGGCAATCAAACTGGCCAGGGGAGCTGCTGAGAGCTGAAAAGCACTTTATGTAGAGTGTGCAGTGTGTGGTTGCGTGATATATTTGTGGAACACCATTTCTCTTGAATCAAAAAAGGCAGTAAAACTGGTTCCATGATGTCCCTGACATAACGAAGGCTGGTCAGTGTTCCCTTTATATATACCAGATGGGAACAGCCATGGTAGATAATGGCACCCCACACTATGACATCTAGTGTTTGTCCTGTGTGTCTCTGCACTATGCATGATAGCAGTAGGCACTCTCCAGCCCACCTGTGAGCTCTTATCAAGTCATCATTAGTACCAACGAAGAACTTGCTTTCATCACTCAACACTATTGTTTGCCAATCATGACCATATCAGAGTTCACATGAGGGCTGGCCAGTCTAATCGCTGCACCACGGCCCTGCTCTAACAGCCCGGACTGGCAGCAGTGCCTCCAACGAGGAGGAGGTGAGGGGACCGTGTGGCCACTGCCATCAATGACTTCAATACTGGTGGGGGAGGGGGAGAGAGAAAGGGGGGGATGGGACACCGACCACTCTTATCTTTAATACTGAGGACAGGGGGGGGGCGCACTGGCCACCAATGTCTTCAATACTGGGGGGGGGGGGTGTCGCACTCGCCACCAATGACAAGTAACCATTCATATACAAACGCAGGAATATATTGCCAGCACCCTGCCTGTGACTGAGCGCTGCGATCCGAAGGTTAACTGCCGCGGATTGCAGCGCTTGATCACAGGCAGGGTGCTGGCAATGTATTCCCGCTGCCTGCGTTTGTATATGAACGGTTACTTTTCATTGGTGGTCAGTGCGCCGCCCCTCCTTCGCCACTCTCACACTATTGGTTGCAGCGGCAGCAGCAGCACAGGGGGAGGGAGAGACTGCCTCCTTCTCCCCGTGCTGCTGAGGAGAACATGGCCGCGCTGAGAGTGGTGCAGCCACGTTCTCTGATACTGGGCTGTGCAGCAGCACAGCCCAGTATCGATAAAACACCAATCCTGGTATCAAGCTCGATACCAGAGAAAAGTATTGAATGGGTATTGAAAGTTCGATACCCGCAACAACCCTAGCCAACACATTGCCCGCGCTACACTGATTGCTCTTCAGGGTATCCAGGAACAACCCTGGCCAGCTTGATCACAGCTGCTAACAACCAACCTGGCTGAAGTTGAAACAACTTGGGATGAGATACCACAGGAAGAAACTGCGGTCCCCAATGCACGGGCAACATCCGTGCGCTGCCGCAGACGGATCCAGACCCATTCAACTTGAATGGGTCCGTGATCTGTCCGTTCCGCAAAAAAAGTAGTGCATGCACTTTTTAACGCAGAACCACCGTGGAAGCACTCCGTAGTGCTTCCGTGGGTCCCGTTCCGTCCTTCCGCATCTCCCGGATTGCGGACCCATTCAAATGAATGGGTCCGTGATCGGTGATGCACACGGCCTGTGCCTGTGTATTGCGGATCCGCTGTATGCAAGCCGCAATACGACCACGGCCGGCACACGGTCGTGTGCATGAGACCTAACCCTGTCTCAGTGTACACCCTGCAGCAGAATCAGGGATCTATACATGGGCAGTAGCCAGTCGCGTAGCGCTTACCTCCACTAATGAGCAGGCATTTATGTGGGAGGAACGCTTCCTTCTGATTCTCGGATGCTCCATTAGGCAGTGTAAATCCAGCTTTATAGCTTTACCATACTGTAGTTATAAGAACGGGAGGGTACTTTTACAAATTGTGCTCCAAGCACAGTATTGCAACTTTTTGGGCTGAGAAGATGTGCTAGACAAACAGCCATTGGGGGCACCTTATAAGAAAAGGGGGTATTTAAAGTTGGCTGTAAAGAAATAATGACAGAGATTTCCTTCTTAGTACGAGGTAACAAAGTTTTACAAGGGGCGACTAGATTTTATGGCTTCCAAAGAGATCACAGGTTGCTGGCTCTTCTCAGCTGGGTCACGTAGTCTGAACATACCCAGCCATTTCCTGCCTACTACATAAAGCCATTTAACAGACTTAGATGCTGCCTTAAACTCATTTGGGAAGTTATTACGTTTACAATGTGTCATCAGCCTGCAATGGTAAACTCATCTATAAAGCCATGGCTTTATTTCTCAGTAGACATATAATCCTGTATAGTCCTGGATAATATACCTATAGAATATACTGACCATTGCCTGAAACATGTGTTTCCATTTAACACAATGTGGCTTACATCATCGTGCTGTATCATGTGAAGACGCCTGGCACCTTGTTGGAGGGCCAAACACTAAAGCCCACATAGGTCAAAGGTAGCGTCATTTTTGCCAAAAACAAAATAAATAATAATTTCAATGTTCATTTATTTACATACATTGTAATAACATTTTTCACTGCTCGTGCTTTATATAATATAGTTTACAGTGGCTAAAATGACAACGCTTTTTCTATGCCAGGGTCTGTCTGAAGTTGATTTCATAAATGTGTCATCCGAGCCAAGCAAGTAAGGCCCACACTCACTTTTCACTCTTTGGTGTGCATGGCTCAAATACAGAAGGACAAGACACAGTGGTCCCTCAGGTTACAAAGTTAATTGGTTCCAGGAGGACCATTGTATGTTGAAACCGTTGTAACTTGAGTAATCATTTCCAAAGCCCCAAAATGTCATCCAAGATAAGAGAAAATGAAGATTTAAAGGGAACCTGTCACGTTGAACATGGACTTTGAGCTACAGGCAGAGCATGTTACAGAGCAGGAGGAGCTGAGCAGATTGATATATGGTTTTATGGGAAAAGTTTCCTGCTCCTTCTGGGGTTTGAAGTCCAGGAGGCGGTCCTATCAGTGATTGACAGCTCTCTCTGTATACACAGTCATAGAGGGAAGGTCCTATCAGTGATTGACAGCTCTCTCTGTATACACAGTCATAGAGAGAAGGTCCTATCAGTGACTGACAGCTCTCTCTGTATACACAGTCATAGAGGGAAGGTCCTATCAGTGATTGACAGCTCTCTCTGTATAAACAGTTATAGAGGGAAGGTCCTATCAGTGACTGACAGCTCTCACTGTATACACAGTCATAGAGGGAAGGTCCTATCAGTAATTGACAGCTCTCTCTGTATACACAGTCATAGAGAGAAGGTCCTATCAGTGATTGACAGCTCTCTCTCTCTGTATACACAGTCATAGAGGGAAGGTCCTATCAGTGACTGACAGCTTTCTCTCTGTATACACAGTCATAGAGGGAAGGTCCTATCAGTAACTTACAGCTCTCTGTATACACAGTCATAGAGGGAAGGTCCTATCAGTGACTGACAGCTCTCTCTGTATACACAGTCATAGAGAGAAGGTCCTATCAGTGACTGACAGCTCTCTCTGTATACACAGTCATAGAGGGAAGGTCCTATCAGTGATTGACAGCTCTCTCTGTATAAACAGTTATAGAGGGAAGGTCCTATCAGTGACTGACAGCTCTCACTGTATACACAGTCATAGAGGGAAGGTCCTATCAGTGATTGACAGCTCTTCTGTATACACAGTCATAGAGGAAGGTCCTATCAGTGATTGACAGCTCTCTCTGTATACACAGTCATAGAGGGAAGGTCCTATCAGTGATTGACAGCTCTCTCTGTATACACAGTCATAGAGGGAAGGTCCTATCAGTGATTGACAGCTCTCTCTGTATACACGGTCATAGAGGGAAGGTCCTATCAGTGATTGACAGCTCTCTCTCTGTATACACAGCCATAGAGGGATGGTCCTATCAGTGATTGACAGCTCTCTCTGTATACACGGTCATAGAGGGAAGGTCCTATCAGTGATTGACAGCTCTCTCTCTGTATACACAGCCATAGAGGGAAGGTCCTATCAGTGACTGACAGCTCTCTCTGTATACACAGTCATAGAGGGAAGGTCCTATCAGTGATTGACAGCTCTCTCTGTATACACAGTCATAGAGGGAAGGTCCTATCAGTGATTGACAGCTCTCTCTGTATACACAGTCATAGAGGGAAGGTCCTATCAGTGATTGACAGCTATCTCTGTATACACAGTCATAGAGGGAAGGTCCTATCAGTGACTGACAGCTCTCTCTGTATACACAGTCATAGAGGGAAGGTCCTATCAGTGATTGACAGCTCTCTCTGTATACACAGTCATAAAGGGAAGGTCCTATCAGTGATTGACAGCTCTCTCTGTATACACAGTCATAGAGGGAAGGTCCTATCAGTGACTGACAGCTCTCTCTGTATACACAGTCATAGAGGGAAGGTCCTATCAGTGATTGACAGCTCTCTCTGTATATACAGTCATAGAGGGAAGGCTGTCAGTCACTGATAGGACCAACTCCTGGACTTCAAAGCCCAGAATGAGCAGGGATATAAATAAATACATTTATACTGAAACTATATATCAATCTGCTCAGCTCCTCCTGCTCTTTAACATGTTCAATATGACAGGTTCCCTTAAAGTTCACACTTCAGTTATATGTATCCAAAACCAGTAGTGAAGTCACTCAGAGATAAGGTATAATGGACAGATTTGCTCCTGTTCTGTGTTTTGACCCGCACTTGGTTTTGGCTTCCAATAACTGGTGGAAATAACTGACCAAATAAGTGTGAGCTCAGTCTAACTAAGACCGATAAAGCAAGTCCTTACATTCACAGTCAGGAATAGCGTTTAATTAGCAACTACTACAGTTATTTTACCAAAGAAATTGACTTGATTGGTTGCATCGGAGTCTGAGGCATTGCATGATGAGTCTAGTTTTAACTTACGATGGGCCAGAAAAGACAATTGTATGTTGAAAATATTGTATCCTGAGGGACCACTGTACACCCATATTTTCATAAAAGTGAGTGTACAGCCAAAATTAGCAGCTGTATAAATTATATTCAATATACAACCCCTTGGAAACTCTTGTACACATTCCCAATCTTGGTGGATAACCCAATGTTACAAAAAAGGGAAAGGGGGGGGGGGGGGGGTACCAGAATGTCAATGTGCTGAGATAATTGGAATGGTGATTATAGTGAACACCTGAACCAACCCAGAAGGAAATAAGCAAGTACTGTATGTACAGAATACAGCTGCAACAATATTTCATGTTTGGAATCCTTTAGGAGAACAGGCTCATAACATTATTACGGATAAGAGCATATAAATATGCTATTTGTGTTTTCATTGAGTTTCTTCTTTTTTTTAATTCCAACTTTTTGGCACACTAAAATGTGTTATTGTGACTTCTTTAGGCTACTTTCACACTAGTGTTAATGTTTTCCGGTATCGAGATGAGTCATAGGATCCCAATACTGAAAAAAAAAACACTTCCGTTTTGTCCCCATTCATTGTCAATGGGGACAAAACGTAACTGAACAGAACGGAGTGCTCCAAAATGCATTCTGTTCCGTTCTCATACCGAAGAGCTAACCGCACAATCTGACACAATAGAAAACGGATCCGTCCCCCATTGACATTCAATGGTTTTCATGACGGGTCCGTCGTTGCTATGTTAAAGATAATACAACTGGATCGTCCATAACGGATGCAGATGGTTGTATTATCAGTAACGGAAGCGTTTTTGCTAAACCCTGCCGGATCCAGCAGAAACGCTAGTGTGAAAGTAGCCTTAATGAGTCTATAAACACCCGGGACCCCCGCCAATCAGCCTCCTCGCACCTTACTAAGCACAGCACCATACATTATATAGCGGCTGTCCTTGGTATCGCATTCAGCCCCATTCACTTAATTGAGCTGAGCTGCTCCTAGGCCACTTGACAGATGAACGTGACATCACCGGCCTAGGAAAAGCAGAGAGAAGGTTGTGGTGCTCATAGGAGCACCGGTCTCTTCCCAAATAGCTGATCGGCGGGGATCCCGGGCGTTGGACCCCCACCGGTCAGATACTGATGACCTATCCAGAGGATATGTCATCAGTATATAAATTTCAGAAAACCCCTTTAATTTTACCATCATCACCAAAATAAACTGTAGGAAAATGGCTATTGGGATTTATTTTGTTATCTTGGACTAGATT
This sequence comes from Bufotes viridis, assembly GCA_033119425.1. Lineage (NCBI taxonomy): Eukaryota > Metazoa > Chordata > Amphibia > Anura > Bufonidae > Bufotes > Bufotes viridis. The sequence goes on along the minus strand of CM065592.1, from coordinate 142,524,458 downwards.
AAATGGAATTCCATATGAATGAATGAATGAATATCGGTTTGAGTTTTATTGTATATACTGGAATTCTAGCCATTTCCACTACAACCATCTCTTTAGTCATACAGTGTTATTTCCTTCAATGGATATCAAGGACACAGCTCTACCACTGCAGCTACCCAAGCATTCTTGTGGTGCTCACTGCGGACATACTTCACAAAGCAAACATGTTAATAATTATATAAACATATCACTAAATTCCACCTTATTTGAGGATCAAAATTCATTGCAGTTCGAGCAGAAATTTTCCATAAAGACTAGAGATGCAGCATAAATATAAGACAATAACTGTGGCCTTCACGAAGGCAAAGTGATACAGCGGCCCACACGTGTTCATTATCGTATTGTTGATCTAGCAGAATAAGCTCCCACACTCAGCATCATCTGGTGTTTTTGGATTGCGCTCAAACCAATGACCTTATATGAAGTCAGATAATATTTTTCGTATTGCAAAGCACCCTTCACATAAAGGAGGACGGTCTTACCCAGTAGAAGGGTAAGAAACAATTGAGGAACTCCAGTTTCATGAAAAGGCTCCGGTTCCCTATCCAATTATACAAAACACAATGGAGCATATTTATTAATGTAACTGCTCACAGTTATTCAATGGGAAACAACAGTGTTTACGGCAAGACTAAAGTAGCCATAGCTCTGGTGCCAAATTTCAGTAATGCTATAACAGCCCTGGGGTCCTCAGCTGCCAACAGCTGGTGAGTAACGTCCTGTACAGTGGATCTCTCAGATACATCCTGCTCCCACGCTACTGGCACTGCGGCATGGCTTGGCAGGGCAAATGCAAAGTAACCAAACTTTCCAATTAAAAGAATGTTTCATCAAATCAGTTATTGTCTCATATTGCATGATCAAAACCTGTCCTGGTCATGTGACGCATGGATGCGCAATTCTAAAAACTGCCCTAGAACAGTTATACAATCTGTCCATTGCAAAAATGTATCCTGTAGAATTAGACAATATTTTGATAAAACAGTAATATCTTTGGAAATCTTGGTCACGTTGTATTTGCCCTGATAGGCTACAGTACACAGTCGTGCCAGTAGCCTGGGAGCGGGATGGAGCTCACAGATCCTCACCAGCGGTTGGCAGACACCAGATTGCACCAGGGACTCCAGGGTCATCATAGCATAAGAGAATAAACTGATGGAATCAGTAACAAGTTGAAATAAATTGGTCAGAATTTCTTCAATCAGTTTAGCTGCTGAGCAAAAGTAAATGTGGACCTAGACTACATCATTGAAATCTGACATCACTATGGCTTGGCAACTTCACACAAGCAACGATTACCACAGCAATCAATGTGGCAAAAACTGAACTTTGCATTCTAACCAAATCAATTGCTCTGCTGGCTTGTAATCGTAGTTCTTTCTTAAAGGGAAACTGTCATTTTTTTTTTAATTTGCTAGTTTAGTAGAGCTAGGCATGTGTACCTGAGTCAGTCTGTCAATGATTGTCCAAAGATCTTTAATTACCTTATAATAACAGCTTTCATTAATGTCCTCTGTCCCTTTCCACTGCTCCCTTAAAAGACTGTTGCTAAGGCTTGTCTGTCTTCCCTTTAGTATAAACAGAAGACGGAGGGGCGGCCCTTCACACTGCATGGCTGCATTAGGCTTCAGAGTGAGGGGGCGTGTCTCTCAGTAATCCAATCTGATTGGCTGGCAGGGAGTGTGTATGGGAAGTGAGGGAAAGCAGTTTTGGCCTCAGAGAACTGGCAGAGGAGCCATCTTGAGATGGTCTTCATATTGTAGATGTTTAAACAGCCGTAACTAAGGGAAAAACTCAAGGAAAACAGAAGAAACTAAAGATTGCTATATGCATAATGCTGCTGCTGCGGCAGTAACATATGCTAAAATTGTTTAGTTTTTTATGAAAACATGACAGTTACCCTTTAAGTTTGTATACAGTAAATAAATTGTTTACTTTTATTGGATTTACAGCCCTTTATTAGATATTTATATACACTTGAATATGGCTTCTTTTACGCTTCCAGCAGGAGTTCGGCGTGCAGAGGTATTTGTCCCGGTACCATCGGGGCACGGCCGGATGCAGAGAGCTCCGGCAGGCTGTTCTCTGCCGGAAAAAATAGCCTCGGTTCATCAATGCCTTAAGAATGTTTTACTATAACCCATTTTTCAAATAGCCAATAATAGAGAGGTACAAAGCGCCAATGCTATAGGACCTTGTACGTTTGTGTATTAACCATAGCGCTTTCTTGTGGTGGCAGATATTGCTAGAAACCAATCCCCCAACACCCCTGCAGTTAACAGCTTAGGCTAGTTTCACACCTCCGGCAGACAAGCGGAGAATCGTCCGAACACCAACCACAGCATGCAGCGGTTTGTGTCCAGCCGACTCTCCGCTTGCCTGCCAGAAAAGCATATGGATTTCCACAAGACCCCATTCTGATTATTGGGGCTGGCGGACACTCTGTCCGCATCCAGCGTCCTGGATCCGGTGAACTTTGGAGGCTGTTCTCTGCCCAAACAGCCTGCCGGTTTTCACACTGGAGATGTGATGGTAACCTTATTGTTAGGGATCTTGGCATTGTCAGAAAGACTCTTCTAGTAAAAAAGTGACCTTCCAGTTCCAAATAAAAATTTTAAACCGGCTAGGTTAGTAAACGGACGTTGTTTTCGTTATTTCACTAATTTAGCAGTGGATCTCAGATTTCTGGGCCCTTCTTCTGCCATCAGTAGCCTGAGACACCTCCTACTGCTCTCGGATTTCAGCGCTGCGACGTGTGCCGATCCGAGAGCAGTGTTAGACACGCTGGAAATGTCCTGGCCTACAGATACACGGTGTGCGTCTGACCATCTGTGGGAATCTGCTGATCCACAGCTCATTGGGTGGAATGGAGGGCATGACGTACTATACATTCCCCTGCCAACCGGGCATCCCCTCTACTAAAACTCAACACTACACATAATAATTGAATTTGAGTTTCAAGCCAGGGGAGATTGAGGATCTTTTCTATTAGGTATATAATATAAAAAAAAAATCAATTGTGAAAATCAGATTAAGCTTTACATTTTTACCAGTTTCTGAAAATTTTTATAGACTGTAGACTAAAAACAAACAAACAACATACTGTAGGTATATAGTAAATATCTCATAGCAGCAACTGTTCTATGCTTTTCTGTGTGGGTGTATCCCATTCTGCATGGAAACTTTAACATTCTGATAATACACAGATGAGTTTTGATCACATAATAGGAGTCAAATGAGGACAAACTGCAGAAAAAGAATCAGACAGTGATAGATTATTAGAATATTAATGGCATAAGAGTTTGTTGGCCATACAAAAGGGTGGAAGAGCCAGGGAACAATCCAAGTATCGCTCCGATATTAGTAAGTAAACACTGTACTTGGTATACACGCTGAGCCTGAATGAACGCATGCAAGTCCTCAAACATTCCTAACCTATCAACCATATATCTATATAGTAAAACTCTTTACAAAATGAGCAACAGATGTCGGAGACCACCATTCCAGACTGCACATTGACTTGTTTCCATAAAACAGTATTTATAACACACACTGCTAACCTTACATACGGAAAGACTTTGTTAACACAGCAGACCACACAGCAATGTATAAAGCATCAAATGAACGAAATAAAAGTGAAAAGCACAGATCAGGTTGACAGCTGACAGGGCGTATAGTGCAATTACTGATGGAGGATTTGGTATATATTTTTGGAATTAAAAATGCAGATTTCAAGTGTGTGTACACATGGCCCCAATCTGACAAAAGTAATAAAATAGTTGTTGTTTTTTGCACTTCCTACACTCAGAGTGTAGGAACCAGAGGCAGAGTCAATGGCCACAATATTCAATAGATGACCTGTCACCACAAAATGCAATTGCAAGATTCAGTGCAATCTGCAGGCAGCATGTTATACAGCAGGAGATGCCGAGTATATTGATAAATAGTTTCTGTAAAATTTGTAGTTTATACATTTAACTTTCTTCTAATTCTGACTTTAATTTTCACAGGGGAGGTGTTATCAGTGACTGAAAGCGATCTTTGTATACACACTTACACAGAGAATACTATCAATCACTGATAACACCTCCCTGTGTACAGCTATCAGTGACTGACAGCTATCTCTGTATACATACTTACACAGAGAATACTATCAATCACTGATAACACCTCCCTGTATACAGCTATTAGTGACTGACAGCTAACTCTGTATACACACTTACACAGAGAATACTATCAATCACTGATAACACCTCCCTGTATACAGTTATTAGTGACTGACAGCTATCTCAGGATACACACTTACACAGAGAATGCTAAGAATCAGCGATAACACCTCCTCTGTGTACAGCTATCAGTGACTGACAGCTATCTCTGTATACACACTTACACAGAGAATGCTATCAATCACCGATAACACCTCCCTGTATACAGCTATCAGTGACTGACGGCTATCTCAGTATACACACTTACACAGAGAATGCTATCAATCACTGATAACACCTCCCTGTATACAGTTATCAGTGCCTGACAGCTATCTCTGTATACACACTTACACAGAGAATGCTATCAATCACTGATAACACCTCCCCTGTGTACAGCTATCAGTGACTGACAGCTATCTCTGTATACACACTTACACAGAGAATGCTATCAATCACTGATAACACCTCCCTGTGTACAGCTATCAGTGACTGACAGCTATCTCTGTATACACACTTACACAGAGAATGCTATCAATCACTGATAACACCTCCCTGTGTACAGCTATCAGTGACTGACAGCTATCTATGTATACACACTTATACAGAGAATACTATCAATCAGCTGATCACACCTCCTCTGTGTACAGCTATCAGTGACTGACAGCTATCTCTGTATACACACTTACACAGAGCATACTATCAATCACTGATAAGAACTCCCCCGTGAACAATAAAGTCAGAACTTGCAGAGATTTAGATTTATTAATTAAAGGTTTTCCCACCAATCTATATATCAATCTGCTCAGCTCCTCCTGCTCTATATCCTGCTGCCTGAAGATTGCACTACACTCTGTGGTTCCCTTTTAGGCTCCATTCACACGTCCGCAATTCTGTTCCACATTTTGCGGAACAGAATTGCAGACCCATTCATTTCTATGGCGACACACCATGTCCCGTCTGGATCCGGAATTGTGGATCCGCGCTTCCAGGTCCGCACTTCCGTTCCACAAAAAAATAGAAAATGTCCTATTCTTGTCCGCAATTGCGGACAAGAAAAGGCATTTTCTATGAGAGTGCCGGCGATGTACGGTCTGCAAAACGCGGAACACACATTGCCGATGTCCGTGTTTTGTGGATCCGTAAAACACAGACAGATGTGTGAACGGAGCCTTATGGGAAGGTGACTGCAGTATGAGCCCCCAGACACTCTCCTGTGAGGCTGGTAATTCCAAACTGCCTTCATGTTTTTTTTGCCCCAAGTAATTACATCTGGGACAGATCATGAGCTAAGGATGGCTACTTTCGGCAGAACTGTGCAGAAAAGTCCAAGTTCTGAATACACATGTATATTATTTATTATTCCCTAAAAGCTTTGATCCAATTCATAATCAACAAATGAAAAGGGTTCTTCGGGTTTTAAAAACTGGTGGCCTATCCATATGATAGATCGGTGGAGATCGGACTCTTGGCACCCCTGCTGATCAGCTCTTTGTCGCGGCCACAACTTTATACTGCACTATACTGACATAATGCCGTGAGTACAGTATCGTAGACCCATGGAATCATAAGTCATTATGATGCTAGGACTTCAGAGGAGTAGTGTTTGGTCCAGGAAATGCAACCATCACACGGCGGAGCTAGACAGGTTTAGATTAAGTCTGCTGTAAAATCTCAAAGACCATAGAGTACAGTGAGATTATGTAACCTGTGCTCAGCCAGTGGACACTGGGCTCCTACTCCTGGAGCGCTAGCGTCTCCTCCGTTATATAAGATCTGTAATTGGAAACAGCGGTGTACCCGGCCAATGATCACAGACTGGTTTTCACTGGAGCATTAAAAAGCATGAAATCTTACATGATTACAGCATACAGTATCACAAGGAATCATTTTGAATATCATCAGAAGTACCGGTATCTCTCTATACAATATATATGGCAGCAATTAAATGATATCCATATAGGAAATACAAGTAAATCATTGATTCTTCAGATTATGGGTCTGCAACCACAACCACCAGAAGACCTCCAGAACCAGGACAATCACTGGCAAACGGCAATCTGTATGGAGCTCTAAGGGTAGGGCCACGCGGCCAGGTTTCTGCCTGCCGTTCTGGAAACATCGGGAGCGGATCTTAAAGGAGAGAAAGTATAAAGGACAGATATATGTAAGGTCTTCTTTAGTTTTGGCCCCCAAATCTGCCTGCAGAAACCTGACCAGGTGGCCATATGCCCCTACAGAAAGGAATTTACATATACTTGACACTGAATGAATATTAATGTGGCATCAAGAAGGCACATTTAATTTATAGCTTGCCAGTACTGCAGTACTACAAGTACCATCACATCCCTCACTGACCGTTATATATTGTTGTATTTGTAAGCACAAGTCACATGTAAAAAGAAACTCCAGAAAAGTTACACAGGATGAAAGTAAACTCCTCAGCCTAGTATACTGACTTCTAGAAGAAGGCACCTCTGGATAGGAAACAGACAGACATAGGCAGCCGCAGTCTGCGCAATAAAATACTGCGTCTGTCATTTCAAATAACCGTGTGATTGTCTGTCAGCGACATCAAAGGTGATATCCAAATATTCCATCCGGCAGACATTCCTTCCTGTAGGTGGCGCCCCACAGCCTCATGCTTCTCTTCTACAACTTTACCTATATACAACTTTCTCCCTGTGCCCAGAGTACTGTATACCTGTCTGACAGTCTGAGGCTGCAGTGGACTCCACAGGACACGGGCCCCGCGTCGTCTGAAATACGTAATGATCGCATGTTATGCAATAAAAATGATGGTGAAGTTCACGTAAAGCTCAGGTCACATAACCAATCGCTTGTATCTGTCCATCGTCACATTTCAGGTAATGGCTTCCACCTAAACTATATTATTAGCCTTATGTAATGAAAGAAATTACCAGTAACACTGACGTCACTGCTATTAGGTGATCAGATAGATCGATAGATAGATAGATAGATAGATAGATAGATAGATAGTAAAATATAAATAGACAGATAGATAGATAATCATATAAGATAGATAATAAATGGATAGATAGATAGATGATAGATAGAGAGATAGCAAAATATAAATAGATAGATAGATAATCATATAAGATAGATAATAGACGGATAGATAGATAAATGATAGATAGTAAAATATAAATAGATAGATAAATAGATAGTAAAAGATAAATAGACAGACGATAGATAATCATATAAGATAGATAATAGACGGATGGATAGATGATAGATAGATAGATAGATAGATAGATAGATAGATAGATAGCAGAAGATAAAAAGATAGATCGATATGATATAGATAGATTATGAAATAGATAGATAGATCGATATGATATAGATAGATATGAAATAGATAGATAGATAGATAGATAGATAGATAGATGCGATACATAGATAGATAGTAGAAGATAAAAAGATAAGATAGATATGAGATAGATAGATAGATAGATAGATAGATAGATATGAGATAGATAGAGAGATAGATAGATAGCAGAAGATAAAAAGATAGATCGATATGATATAGATAGATAGATAGATAGATAGATAGATAGATAGATAGATAGATAGATAGATAGCCTGAAAGTTGCATAAATGTCTTCTAGAGTAAAGGATGATGCTACTTATACTGAGAGACCTTGAAGACACTAGAAGTAGCCAGGGGTGCAGACGTCCTGTGATCTACCTATGGAGAAGAGGCAGCAGTGACTCATTTCTCCAATGTGGCCCCTGGATCCAGACATTTGCACTGTCTCTCCAGATAGCTGGAGGCTTCAGATTCTTTGGTTTTTTTTATAGGAGGAGCGTTGCCTTCACCTGAGTGACATCTGGAGAAACAGAGTGCCAGACAGTACGTGCTGCACAAGAAGCCTCCTTCATCTCCAGCCTCTTCCCTGTGCCTGCCTTTAGGCCATACATTTCTTCCCAGAGGTTAATTGCTGCTATTGACAGGGGAAATGTTCCGAAATGTCATCCCTGACCCTGTACCGGCCAAAGTGTATTACTGCAACCAACTTTCCAGACAACCTGTGCAACATCTGCACAATGGGGGGACACCCCAGAGCCACCCACAAATGACAGCCCATGATAACCCAACTGTGCAGCTCAACACACTTGGGACGTGTCAAAGTGACGTCACCTCTAGGCACAAGTGATGGACACATTCTTCATAACTTCCACCAATAATGTCCCAACATCCATATGATTCTTTAGATCATACCTGCTGATCGTGTATAGTGCTGCTGACAACTGGTGGGATGCCACCCCTTCATTGCTGGTCTACACTTCTGACCATCCAACACTAGGACTACTGTTAGAGTTAAATCCCCAGCCTGGTGAGTGTGTGCAGAGCAGAGTCAGATTTGGCAGGGAGTGCACAATAAGTGATCCCCAGCCAGATGGAAGAGAGTCAGAAGACTGCAGAAGGAGACAGGGATCAGGCAGAGGGAGCCTTCCTGGAATGCTAGGGTATGATGGAGGGAGACTTCACTCTTCCTCCCCAAATCTCCTAGCCTACACGACCCTGATCAGCTCCGTGCCCCCCATGGTCCCTGCCTGACACCAGTTCTGGATTCTCCTCCAGTCTGGAGACCAGGGAGGTGCTGAGACTGAGACAGCCTGGCACAGGAATGAGGTGGGATGATGAGCGCTGTCACATCCCAGGGCACAGAACTCTGGCATCCACCCCCCCGACAGTCATGTGCCCAGGATGCCAGGCTGCTCGGTGCCAAGCCGGAGACCTAGCGGCTCTCCATTATAGCTCTGGAAACTTTTTATTGCGTGCTGTTATCAGGCAGGAAAGCAGCGGCGGCACACCGGGACATGGGTGAGCAGAGGCAGCGAGCGGCAGCGGATCGGTTACCTTATGTAGCGCTGAAATGGGGGGGTTTGGACAGCAGGTCGCTCGACGTGCGCAGCTACTCCAGTAATCCCTGCCAGCATGAGCCCTATGAGAGGCAGTGAGGGGCCTCCCAGTCCCCGGCTGCTCAAGGAGCGAGCAGGCCACGCCCCCTCCGCCGTATGATTGGCCCGGTCACTGGGTTCTGTCGCTTTGCACTCTGCTGCAGATTAGGCCACGCCCAGTCACGGCTGCGCAGGGGTTAATGACTGCTGTGTGGGGCAGTGATGGAGGTGGCTGAGGTGTGAGGATGTTCCCGCCATGCACACTGGCATCCTCGGTGTCTACTAATGCGCTCAGGGGTCTGCTTCATGCAGGTTCCGCACCTGACAGAATGCAGATATAGGGGGGGGGGGGTTATTAAACATGGTACACCAGATATTTGGCTTGGAAATGTCACTTTCTGCAAAGTTTTGCATCATTTTGAGAGCAATGCCTTCTTTCACAAAAAGTTCACACAGATGGAGTTTATATTTATGGGAAGTGATTTGTGAATAAGGCATAACAGTATATTCAGACGGTGCAGCGTTTTTTACGGAAAGTTTTAATGATTTTCCTTTGTGCCACCTACAGTAATGCGGCAATTTGCTGTAAATCCACAGCACACCATCTTTTAGGGGTCTTCGCACACATTGGGGGACATTTACTAACCATGTTGCTCCAGAATTATGGCGTAAAATGCGCCAAAGAATAGTGTTTTGGTTTGCACCAAATATATCAACTTTTTTTCTCCTGAATTTTCACCATAAAGAATGCATTAGGCCAGAAATGAGTTATAAATGTCAAAGTGGGCGGGGTTATCAAATTGGCGCATTGACGCCTCATTTATCATCCTCTTATCAGTAGAAATGGCTCAAATTGTTGCGGACAATAAAGCTTATGTAGTGGTGTTTTGTGTAAAAAGCCGCATTTATGGCAGAAAGGTGCAACTTTTTGTAAAAGTAAACCCAACTCGTCATGAGAACAAGTAATAGGTATGGCCTCTTTCACACTTGCGTTCTGAGGATCCGGCGGGCACTTCCGTCCCGCCGGATCCATCAGAACGCAAGTCGCCTGAAAGCATTTGAAGACTGATCAGGATCCTGATCAGTCTTCAAAATGCTTTCAGGTTACCATGGCAGCCAGGGCGCTACTGAAGTCCTGGCTGCCATGGTACTCCGCAGCAGTGTACTTACCTGCGCTGCGGCCTCCGGGCGCTCCTTTATGACGTCACAGGTCCCTGAAGTGCATAGATCAATGTGCCGCCCGGACCTGTGACGTCATGAAGGAGCGCCCGGAGGCCGCAGCGCAGGTAAGTACACTGCTGCGGAGTACTTTCCATGGCAGCCAGGACTTCAGTAGCATCCTGGCTGCCATGGTAACCGTTCGGAAGCCCCAGCTTACACTGGGGCCCCGATCGGAACTGCTGCTGCGCATGGGCAGAGCTAAACGTCGGATCCGGCGATGCGCCGAAACGGCGTTTAGCTTAATTACGGATCCGGATTAATGCACTTCAATGGGCATTAATTCCGGATCCGGCGTTAGGGCATGTCTTCCGAATTTTTGGACGGAGACAAATCCGCAGCATGGTGCGGTTTTGTCAACGTCCAAAAAACGTTCACATACTGAACGGAAGACATCCTTATGCATCCTGAACGGATTTCTCTCCATTCAGAATGCATTAGGATAATCCTGATCAGTATCTTTGCAGCGTAGAGACCCAAGGACGGAACTCTAGGACGGAAAGGAAAATGCAGATGTGAAGGGGGCCTAAGTATTAAAACAATGCGTTCATTTTTATCTAGTATAAATTAGGTAAAAAGCAGGGTTTTGTCAGTAGATTGATATGAAACCAAAACGATAACAAAAGCGTCCCGAGTCTGAGACAAAAGACGGAATTTACCACTAGAAATGTCACACATATGCTTCAAAAGTCGCAACTGTGGTCTGGCAGGGTTGGCTGAAATGTCGCATTTCTATTTAAAAAAGTTCATTTTAAAAAAAGTCACATTTTAAGGCTACATGCACACGACCGTTGCCTGCCTCCGCGTCCTCTCCGTCCGCAAATTTTGCGTCTGTCAAAAAAAACGGATGACGGACCATTTTTCTTTACGGATTCGTTTTTTTTGGAAGATCCATTGTAATAATGCCTATCCTTGTCCGCAAACGTGAAAAAAATAGGACATGCTCTAGTTTTTTGACGGAATGTAAACACGGACCACGGATGCGGAACCAAAACGGTTGACCATCCGTATTTTTTGACGGACCCATTGAAATGAATGGGGAAGCATCCTATCCGTGAAAAAAAACGGAACTGACGCGGAAACAAACAACGGTCGTGTGCATGAGGCCTAAAAGTGGCGTGCGCGTTTTGATATACGAGGTGAAACTGAATCACCTCTTTTGATTTGTAGTGTTAGTATTTTTGGGTGCAAATGACGCCATTATTGATAAATGTCCCCCATTGTGTATTACACACGGATTTTCACTGCACATTGTAGTGTAGAAAATCCACAGCGTCATTTAATACCAGCTAAATCTCACCTCTATGGTGCGCAATTTTCCAAGCGGAAATTCAACCGAGGTGCGGATTATAAAATCCACAGCATCTCAGCACTCCACTTGATTATTCGCCTATTTCTCTTGATTTGCGACATTATTACACCAATAGCTTGAAAATGCAACTTTTTTAAATAGAAATGCGACATTTCAGCCATCCCTGCCAGACCACAGTTGCAACTTTTGAAACATATTTGCGACATTTCCTCTGGTAAATTGCGACTTTTGTCTCAGACTCGTGAAGTTTTTGTTAAATGTCAATTAACTGACAAAACCCTGTTTTTAGCTAATCTATATTAGATAAAAATTAACGCATCCGGTTTTAATACTTACCTGTCACTTGTTCCCACGACGAGTTCGTTTTCTTTCCATAGATGTGACTTTTTGACAAAAAGTCGCATCTTTCTGCCATTAATGCGACTTTTTACACAAAACACCACCGCATAAGCTGGCTTAATTGTCCGCGACGATCTGTTTGTGCAGATTTAAACCCCCTTCAATGCAAAGGGTGAGATCTCAGGCGAATCTGAGTCAGAATATGCAACACGTGGATCTTGGTGAGGAAAATTGCATGGAAATCAGCTCGAAAAATGTGCATAAACTACGCTGCGTTGTGCTTGAATCTTAAGGCCTCCTGCACACATTGTGGAATACGTGCGGTTTTTCTGCACAGATTCCCCTGCAGAAAACCCGCAGCGCATTACAGTACCAGCAAAGTGTATGATATTACACTAATCTTACACAAATGCTGCTTTCCTGTTTTGAAACGTGCACCCGTACGCAGCGTAATACAGTACTAAAAAGAGAATGAGATTTGCCAAATCTCTTGTACATCTTGTATATCTTTTACTCATAGAAATTGACCAGCCGTTCGGGATTTAAAACCTGCAGCAAGTTCATGTGCGATTCCACACCAAATATAGTGGTTTTCCTCGTAAACTTCAGTGGAGTTATTAAGATAAACCCAAAATACCCGCAAAAAACAGCTAAATGTGATAAATAGTGCAGATTTAGGTGCTTTTTTGTTTTTGGTGTAGATTAGGGTTGCGCGATATCAAAATATTCCCACAATAGCGATATTAAGAAATTTATTGTGATAACGATATATATCGCGATAGATACACAGTGCCAAGACCCCAGTAATCGCTAGAAGGAGGGGGGAGAAGGCTCAGATATGGCGCTCTCTCTCTTTCTTCCCTCTTCGCTGCAGGAGATCAATTCCATATTCTCCAGCGAGGAGATAGAGCGCGATATGTGAGCGCTTCCCCTCATTCTAGCGATCACTGGGGTCTCGGCTCTCCCACCAATCGAAACTTTAGACATGTCTCTATGACAAACATTTTTTGAAAACTTAGTGACCCTTTAAGAAGTTGCCATGTGGTATGCAGTCCGTGGCTCCCAAACAGTATGGAAAATGACCACTCCCAGCACGTCCTGAAGCTACAACTATCACGGACTGCTGAGCTTTAAGTTCCATATAGAAGGGGAGACTTTAACAAGAACATCAGATTGTATATTAAAGGGGTTATCCAGGAAACGGTAATGATAACGGTCATCAGTAAGTAAAGGTCATCGTTATCAGATTGGTGGGGGTCCCCGATCAGCTTTTTCAGTGAGCCACCACGCTGTCCTGAGCTCTTGTGAGCGCAGCTGACTCCGTACATAGTATAGCGGCTGTGCTTGGTATGGCAGCCCTGTCCCATTCACTTCTATGAGGTTGAGCTGTGCCTAGGCCACATGACCAATGAACGTGATGTTTAATGGCCTAGGAAGAGGCTGCAGTGCTCATGGAGTGGTGGCCTGTTCCAATAGCTGATCAGCAAGGGGTTCTTGATGTTGGACCCCGGCTGGTCTGATATTGATGACCTACCCTGAGGAAAGGTAATCAATATGTTTTTCCGGATAATCCCTTTAAGTATTCCCGGTATGGAAAGGTGAAGGAGCAGGTTACATACAGCTTTCCATAAGACACAGCTACAACATGTCTGCAAATATCATTACGTATATACCTTTCCCGTCCCATAATAATAAATATAGACATCATAGACAGACAATTTTAATATTGCTAGTGATAATACTAGGGATCCCTTATGCCTGCTGATACCCATGTACATACATGATGAGGGGTGACATCTGTCTATACAGTCACCCAGGCAGGGAAGGTCGTCGCCTTGTGGCAGTGATGTTATTCAAAGATGCAGAACTGAGATCTGAACCCGCCACCTCTATGCCTTAGTAAACAGGGTGTGGGCGCTGACGGCGGCAAGACTCTGCAACCTGATAGGTGAGGTTAGGCCCACCGATGTATATACATCAGCGGTGCAGCACCCGACCAGCAGGCATGTTACTAATCGCCGCTGCCTGCTGGTCGGGTGCTGCACTGCAGCTGATATATATACATCACAAGGCAGCGGGGCTTGCTGGCGGGCAGCTGGATCCTTCAGGAGTTTTGACATACACAGCACCCTTTATAGAAGCGGTCAGTGCTGTCAAGTGCGACTACACCTATGACGTCACTAAAATACCGCGATAATTAAGAAACGGTGATATCGCCATGTCTTAATACTGCGATATATTGTAAATACTGGTATATTGCTCAACCCTAGTATATATTTCATGCAGAATTTCTACATACAAATACACAACCTGTGCAGCTAGCCGTAGGATATCTCTAAATTAGTTATTTTGAGGTGGTTGCTTATTTTCATATTTGTAGCAACCAAGCTCAGCTTTGCTATGATTACAGACATCATGCCATAAAAATGCAGCAAAACCGCCCCAAAGATGAAAGGTTCTTTCTAGCTAGCCACTTGTACTTAGCCATTTCAAAGTTACAGAAAGATGGTTATGGCTGTAAACTACTAGTTAGAACTTACGTTTTTTAGGTCCGCTGATTTCAGAAAGCATATCACATTGTTGGGGGATTCACTCGTTTTTAACCCCTTCCACCCCAGGCCAGTTTTCACCTTCCCGCCCAAGCCTATTTTTGCGAAACTGACATATGTCTATTTATGTGGTAATAACTTTGGAATGGTTTTACTTATCTGACCGATTCTGAGACTGTTTTCTGGTGACACATCGCACTTCATGTTAGTGGTAAAGTTGGGTCAATAATTTTTTCCATTATTTGTAAAAATAAATCTAAATTTGCAGAAAAGGTGGAAAATCTCACAATTTTTAAAATTTGAAGTTCTCTACTTTTAGGAGATACCTCTTAAAATGTTTATCAGTCGACATTCCCCTTATGTATACTTTATATCTGCATCATTTTGTAAATGTTGCTTAATTTTTTTTAGGACTTTAGAAGGCTTAACATTTTAGAAGCAATTTTTAAAATTTTCAAGAAAATTTCCAAAAAAACATTTTTTCAAGCACCAATTCAGTTACAAAGTCATTTTAGGGGCTTATAATAGAAACCACCCATAAATGACCCCATATTTTGTTGTTAGAAACGTTGGTGTTCCCCAAGAATTAAAGGAAAATTAAGGTGAAATTTTAAAATTAGATATTTTTTTTTGCTGATTTTTAATGATAATGGTTTTTTTCATGCAACACAGCAAGGGTTAACAGCAAAATAAACCTCAATACTGATTATCCTGATTCTGCAGTTTACAGAAACACCCCATGTGTGGTCATAAACTGCTCTATGGGCAGTGGTCAGAGGGAAAGGAGCACCACATGATTTTTGGAGGGCAGATTTTGTTGAAATGGTTTTTAGGCACAATGTTGTATTTGTATACACAGTGGAATCCCCAAAAAATGACCCCATTTTGGAAACAACACCCCTCAAAGAATTTAGTAAGGGGTGTACTGGGCACTTTGACCCCACAGACATTTTAGGGAATTTAGAAATACTTAGCTATGAAAATTAAAATGAAAATTCTTAAAATAAAATTTTGGTTTAAGCCCCACATTTTTCAGTTTTGCAAGTGGTTGCAGGAGAAAAAGTACAGCATAATTTGTTACCCATTTTCCCCTGAATACGGCAACAACCGATATGTGGTCATAAACTGCTGTAGGGGCACATCACAGGACTCAGAAGGGAAGGAGCACCATATGGCTTTTGCAGCATACATTTTGATGGATTGGTTTATGGGAACCGTGTTGGTACTAAACAGTCTCTGGGGTACCAGTATAGCTATTTTCTGACAACCATATTTTTTTCTCCGTGTGAGGACTAATTTTTTGTGGGATGAGTTGCCATCATCATTAGGGCTCTTTCACACTTGCGTATTTGTTTTCCGGCATGGAGTTCCTGATCAGGATTTTCCCAATGCATTCTGAATAGAGAGAAATCCGTACAGGATGCATCAGGATGTCTTCAGTTCAGGACCGGAACGTTTTTTGGCCGGAGAAAATACCGCAGCATGCTGCGCTTTTTGCTCCGGCCAAAAATCCTGAACACTTGCCGCAAGGCCGGATCCGGAATGAATGCCCATTGAAAGGCATTAATCCGGATCCGGCCTTAAACTAAACGTCATAATTCGACATTTAGCTTTTTCTGAATGGTTACCATGGCAGCCAGGTCCTGGTTGCCATGGTAAAGTGTAGTGGGGAGCAGGGGAGCATTATACTTACAGTCCGTGCGGCTCCCGGGGGCGCTCCAGAGTGACGTCAGGGCGACCCACGCGCATGGATCACATGATCGCATGGATCACGTGATCCATGCGCATGGGGCGCTCTGAGGTTATTCTGGAGCGCCCCGGGAGCCGCACAGACTGTAAGTATACCGCTCCCCCGCTCCCCACTACTACTATGGCAACCAGGACTTTAATAGCGTCCTGGCTGCCATGGTAACCTCAAAGCATTTTGAAGACTGATCAGGACCCTGATCAGTCTTCTAATGCATTCAGGCGACGTGCGTTCTGACGGATCCGGCGGGACGGAAGTGCCTGCCGGATCCTCAGAACGCAAGTGTGAAAGAGGCCTTAGTTCTATTTTTGGGCAAATACAACTTTTGGATAAATTTTTATTTCATTTTTTGGGAACCAGGATAAAGAAATGCAACAATAATGCCATTGCTTTTTGGATTTTGTTATTATGGCGTACACCGTGCAGGAAAAATGACACTTTATCTTTATTCTGCTGGTCGATTAGAGAGATACCAATTTTATATAGTTATTTTTACATTTTACCACTTTAACACAATGCATTGCCATTTTCTGAAAAGCCATATTTTTTAAAATTTTTGGGCAATGGTCTTATGTGAATGACTGTTCTGGCATTACATTCATTTATCTTTACAGCTTTCACCTGATGTGGTGGATCGTGTGATATTGTTATAGATCAGGTTGTTACGGACACAGTGATACCTATTACAGTAAGTCTATTTTTTATTTTTGTTCAGTTTTACACGGTAAAAGCATTCCTGAAAAGAAATGTGAGGGCTAATTTTTTGTGGAATGAGATTAGGTTTTTATCGGTACTATTTTGGGGTACATATAACTTTTTAAATTCCTTGGTATTATACTTTTTGTGAGGCAAGGTGACCAAAAATGGCACAGTTTATATATATATATTGTTTTACAGCATTGTTCTGACCTGACAGGGTAGAACATTTGATATTTTTATAGAGACGGTTTTATACAGACGCAGCGATACCCAACATGTCTATTTTTTTGTTTTTTTAAGTTTTTTGTTTTTTTATGTTTTCTGAAAACATTTTGGGGGTAATTGTCTTAGGTAGTGGCTAATTTTTTGCGGGATACGATGATGGGGTATGTACAACTTTTTGATCTCTTGATATTACACTTTTTGTGATTCAAGCTGACCAAAAAATTGCTGTTTTGGCGCCATTTTTATTTATTTCGTTTTTACGGCGATGTGATATTTTTATAGTGCTGGTTGATATGGACGTGGTGATACCTAAAATGTAAATTTTTCTATCTTTTCCCTATTTGTACAATTTTATAAGACTTAATTATGTGCTTTATTTTAACTCCGAACTTAGATTTTTTTATTATGAAAAACAGAGTTTTTATATTTTTATTTTTTTCCCCATTGTGGGACTTCAACTTTTGGAGGTCTGATCCCCTCTGCAATGCATTACAATACATGTGTATTGTAATGCATTGACTGTCAGTGTATTACCAGTGTAATACACTGACAACCTGCCTGTGAAACCCAGGGGACTGAGTCTCACAGGCTTCCATAGAAGGCAAGCTCCGATGCCTGTGGGTCCTCATCGGGTCCTCGTCAGCGTGGGGAGAGCCCCTTCCCTTTACACAGCCTGGGTTAAATGCTGTTTTTGTTAGGTGTTTTTTTTTAAAACTTGTGAACATGTTTGACATGGAAAAAATTACTTATATTAGTGTCCATTTATTTATTATACTCACTTATATAGTGCTTTACAGACATTAGCATCAAGCTGTCCCCAATGGGGCTCACAGTCTAAGTTCCCTATCAGTATATCTGTGGTGTACCAAGTACCCACACAAACACATGGAGAACATAAAAACTCCATGCAGATGTTGTCCTTGGTCAGATTTGAACCCCAGACCCCAGTGCTGCAAGGCCCCAGTGCTAAGCACTGAGTCACCATGCTACTTGTTTACAATGGGCAAGATTTATTAATGTATCTTTGCCAAAAACATGGCGCACATAGGTGCATCTTGGGTTTCTACACTTTTTTCTGACGTGGTTGAAAAGGGGCAGAGGGGGATAACCTTCCTGGGAGATTGGGCAGACCTTTATGGGCAAGGCCTAAGATGCACCACTTTGTGCCAAAATTTCGCCACAATTCTGGCATAAAAATCTGACTCAAAGTAAGCAATACTTTTCAAAAGTGGTGAGAAAAGGGTTGTGACTTAACCTCCTCAGACCACCGGATTTACTATAATTTACGCCAGAAATTGTAAGTTATAACTCAAGTTATAGCTTAAGTCTATGCCAGCCTCCAGCTGGCATAGATTTCAGTTTCTGGCACACAGAAGACCTAAGATGTACCAGAAATTTATTACGAGGCATAAATCTCACTCCAGTGCACAGGAGATGCTTCTTTAATGTCAGATGACTGCGGGAGAGCTTCTTTAATGTCAGATGGCTGGGGGTCCAATCACTGGGACCTCTACTAAATGATAACTTCAATAGGGCTCTGTTGCAATACCGAATACAATGTCAGGTTGGCAGTAGCTGTGTAAAGCTGGCCATCTATCCTGAATGGTACGAGTGGAGTAAGCCGATGCGAGGCTCGCTAGTGGTGGTTGATCTCCCCTGAAAACAAGAGGATGGGAAATGAAACATGCGCATCTTTTTTTCTCCAACATCTGCTGGACTAATATCCACCAGATGTATGATATACATTAGATGGTTGTCTTCTCCTGGCAAAGTCAGTAGGTTCAGCCAACATTTAGAATGGCCTCCTTTAGGAATCTTTCACATGAGCAATACTGAATGTGTCAGGGTTTGTTCAGTTGAAAACTGATGGATTTGCATGCAAGTTGAATTAATTTTGTCTGTAATTGTGTTCAGTGTTTGTTTTCCAATAGGATTGCATCCATTAACGATCCATTTTTCATGTTAATTAAGAAAAAACAAAAAATGTCACATAATAATGTATCTTCTAGCAACCAATCAGTGAAAAATGTATCTGGACGACATCAAGTCAATGGTTCAGTGAAAAAAACTGAACCACACTGAAGGATAGTCTGCTTTCACAGATGATTGCTTGGAAATGTTGAGTGAAAACATTGTTGAGTGAAAACACATTAAAAACTGCTGATATCCATATGGAAAAAATAAAGGTAAGAAAACTGAAAGAAATTTGATGGAAAATCATCAGTGTCACATACGGGAGCCTCCCTGTCACGTGACCCGGGTGCGACTGCCAAGGGTCGATCTATATCACGCACTCAATCTCTCGCACCCCTACACACAGGCCTTAGATTGAGCCTCGATCACACCCAAACACAGCCTCTCATGCACCCCAACACGCTGCCACCATCTATGACATTTAAATCGATACACCGATTAATTAAGGGCTCATAGAAAACCCCACAGCGCCCCACTCGCAAGTAGGCTCACAGTGGCACAGGCCACACGTATAGCAAATACATTGTAATGAAAACCGCACTCATACACTTAAAAAATTGAGGTTACTGGGCTCGTTCAGGGCACAAGGCAAAAGCATTAAAGATGTGCTTTAATGTACTAAAAAGGTACAGTACTTAGTTACAAAAGTACTGTACCTTTCTGCGGACAGGAGGAAAGTGGAACACAACCCAGTGTTGATAGGATCCCCAAATTGTGTCAAATAAATGTTCCCAATTCTTCATCTTTATCTCCATTGGGCAGAGAGTGGAGCTGAGAGGAGTCTCCCTCCTATTCTGTCCCAGCCTTCTGGGATGACCCTCATTACCTGTGCATGCTCCACCTCTCGTATTCAGCTGGCAGACATGAAATATTAATAAAACATGGCTTCCCGTCCACACTAATGGAAATTTGGGCCCCAACATGTTGTAATAATGTATATATTATCAGACTGCTCATTCTGATACCACACATGACCGGTGTGGTTGTCCCAGAGGGTGAGATACTGGTTATATGGGAATGCTGGCTGTCAGGGAGGGGATGTTTAGACCCCTACGATGCACACATCACACGGAATGCCATGATCACAATTATTAATATGTGAGTTGTACCAGAGATGAGTTATCGCTTATGAGATATTTTCTTCATCCTCTGGCTCTGTATTGGAAAATCTTCTGGACCCCTGCTGGGTGAGGTTCCATGCACAAGTGCATTCATCTGTCCAAAGAAGCTGATGCATCAAGTAGATTTGCACTGCCAAATGGGGTTCTGTCAACCCAGGCTCGGACTGGCCCACAGGGTACAGGGGAATCCCCCAGTGAGCCCCTGAGCAAGGTGGGCCCCTAGTCTCCCGCCCCTGCACAAGTGGCACATAACACATTAGATTTACTGCACTACATACCCATATTCAATGTACAGCACCTCAACTAGCCTATGTTTATATCAAAAACTTGTTAGATTATTTATTATACTTGAATGTATCCGTACAGTGGGCCTCCAGAATAAATTTTACTGGTGGGCCCTAGGTACCCCAGTCCGACACTGTGTCAACCCCTGGTCTTTTTAAAAGTGGAACCCCCACTTATCGAGCATTTAAAGTTGTTTTCTAGGTCTACACAGACCTTCAGTCACAACCGCTACCAAACATACAAGTGATGCGGCACTCGTGGATAGCCATGGTCTCTTCAGTCTGCTGACCTGTGTAGGTTCCATGACAGACGTCTGCCAATCTGATATGGAAGGCCTATCTTAATCAAAGGCAATCAGTTCTGCCATCCTGGAAAACTCTGTTAAGGTATATCTTGTGCCTCAGGTGTGAAAAATTCTTGAAATCTATGCATGTTTGGATACTATGGGGGCAATTTATTAAGAGTGGTGCTTTCAAGCCTCCGGCAGTCCGTGCACCCAAACAGGAATCCACGGCAGGTCTGAGCTGAGTTACATTTCTGGCTTAATTTGCGCAAAGAACTGGCATAAATGAAGATAAATTTGTTTCCCGCTCTTGTCATGCCCCCTTTCTGAAAAATTACGAGGGCGACGTAAAAACTGCCTTTGTGACTTTAAAAAAAATCTTTAGCAAACACATTTGTTTGTGACTTTTTAAAGCCACCTTTCTGACATAGGGAGATTATAAATCCCCACCATTTTACTTTAACTGGGTTTTCCAGGCTCCTGATAATGATAAACTATCATCAGAATAGGTGATCCATATCCAATCGGTGGGGGTCCGACGCCCGCAGCACCACCCATCAGCTGTTCCCTGCAGCCACCAGCGCTGAAGTACTGTAAATGGGGCCAGAAGCACAGTTCTTTTCAAAGTGTAGTGGCCGTGCTGGTTTACTGCAGCTCAGCTCCCATTCAAGTGGAAGGGTCATAACTTACTGTATAAATTATAGCATTTTCATGTTTGTACTGTACCTTGGTGCTGCAGATCTGTACATTTACAATTTGACCAGCAATTGAACGGGCAACAATAACAGCATAAATAGCTGTGATACAGTGCTTCTTGTCTTTGTTCTTGTTTGGGAGTTTTTGTCTTTGAGGATTTGTTCACATAAATGTGGTAATGAGTCATCATACATTGCTGAATTAGTGGAAGGTTACTTACTAATGTTTTCCAGAGAACATTAGTCTGATTTTTGCCAAGTCCTTTTTTGACAAAGCTCTTGACGATGTTCTGTTTTATGCATTTAAAGGCATATCAGAGCAGGAAGTTATTTAATTATTTCCTGCCAGCAGAGTGTATTTAATATTATTACACAGTTATATGTGTAAAAGTTGATGCTTATGGAAAATGCTTAGATCAAATGTAGATCCAACGTATGAAATGATCACTATTACAGGTAAGACGCTTACAATCCTAACCTTCTTGTAACCACATCTTTCTATGTGAGCAATTTAGTTTTAAAGTCTTACCTAAAGGCATTGTCCGAGCTTTTAGGCCCCTTTCACACGGGCGAGTTTTCCGCGCGGGTGCAATGCGTGAAGTGAACGCATTGCACCTGCACTGAATCCTGACCCATTCACTTCTATGGTTCTGTGCACATGAGCGGTGATTTTCACGCATCACTTTTGCGTTGCGTGAAAATCGCAGCATGTTCTATATTCTGCGATTTTTACGCAACGCAGGCCCCATAGAAGTGAATGGGGATGCGGGAAAATCGCAAGCATCCGCAATCATGTGCGGATGCGTTGCGATTTTCCCGCATGGTTGCTAGGATACGATCGGGATGGGGACCCGATCGTTATTATTTTCCTTTATAACATAGTTATAAGGGAAAATAATCGCATTCTAATTACAGAATGCAATGTTCCCCGGGCTATAGAGGGTTAAAAATAATAAAAAGTTAACTTACCTTCTCCCATTGTACGTGCAGAGCCCCATAACGTCTTCTCTCTTGATGGTTGGGATGCTTGAGGACCTGTGGTGACGTCACAGGGTCACATGGTCCAATCATAGAAGCATTTGAGTGGACCATGTGACCCATGTGATCCTGTGACATCACGGCAGGTCCTTCATCCAACATCTGAAGGATAATGACTACTGTCACACACAAACAGGGATAGTGCGGTCCTAAACTGCCCAGACCATCTATCCCTACCTACTTGCACCATCACCCTAGTGACCCACAACTCGACGACCCTATGCTGCAATACTTGAAGGGCGACACACAAATAAGGACAAACAGACAAACAAACACAATGAGAGTCGTCAAAAGCCAGTCGGTCAACACAGTACAAGTATGCCAGAGGCAAATGAGAAAGACAAAACACGCCAAAGAGGCAGAACCAGGAGATCAAATACGATACTAGAACGCTAGAAGCCAAAACCGTAGTCACAAAATCCAATCCAGAAATCAGAAGCTAGGAAGTCTACAATAATTGCTTTGAACAGTACAGGGAGCCAGAGGACAGAAAAATCTGTACTCCGCAGATGCGGGCCTTTATACTGGAGGAAAGGCAGTCCCCACCATCATATGCCTGTACGCTGAGTGGAGCTCATACCTACACGCCCCGATGTACATTCCAGTTTGACATCGCCACGGCCAATCACTGGCTGCAGTGGTGACCGACTGCCCTTACATCATGACAAATGGTCACATGGAGCAAGGGGATTCGGTCAACGCCGTGGCCTGTGATTGGCTGCGGAGATGTTAAACCGGATGTTTACAGCGAGTAAGCCCAGCGTAGCATCTAGGACCTGAAGGAGAAGGATCAGGAAGCCAGTGCTGGGAAGCAGATAAGTAATCTTTCCTGCCAAGTGTCCTTCCCGGTATTCTTGAACAACTCCTTTAAACTAAATTGTCCATTAGCAGAGGAAACTTTGTGAAATACAGTAGTTGTAAGGGACTAGAGCAGAGTACTGGGGTGACGCATTCAGGTACCACTGCCAATCACTGAGTGGCAAGGCTATATATCAACCTAGCAATAACAAATGACAAAAACAGGTGCACATTGCGGTCTTACTAAGCCCTCAAACTGATGTTAAAATTGAGAGATTAGTCAACATGTCCTGCAGTGGAGGACATGTCTTAAGCCCGAGCACCACGCCAAGGTTTCTCAAGTAGCTCGGGACCTAACACCTACCTGTGCCATATGGGCAATTCCAGGGGCCAGTGAGCATTACAGGAATGTATAGGCCAACTCACAGCAAACTCCTCAGTTGTGTATATATCAATCTGCTCTATAACATCCCGCATGTAGATTGCACTTCATTTCGTGGTGACAGGTTCCCTTTAAAGGTAAAGCCACTCAGGTTTCTCTGAGTTTTTTCCTGCCGAGATTCTGCAGCAAAGTTTTCACCTAATAGTGTGCATTTTGTTCCATACATTCTCTCGGAACGGTTGGTTTGCCACAGATTTCACCAAAGGGAGAAATCTATGACCGGAATCCACAACATGAAATTACATGCTGCAGATTTAAAATATTGACTGCATCTCAGGTTATTTGTGGATTTTCTCATGGAAAATGCCTGCAGCGTGTGGATTTGTGAAAATGTCATCCACTTTGCTGCTACTGTAAATATTGTGGATTTTCTGCATGTATATCTGCAGTGCATGTGCCATATATGGCTGTACCCTTATGAGAAAATACTTGTGATCTTTGTGCTTTTATCTAAGCCCAGAGGTGTCATTGTAGTCCTTCAGAGGCCACAGAGTGACAGAACAGGAATATACAGCAGCCAGTGATACTAGCATGTTGTCTGCAAACCATAGGATCATTTGACATTTGATAACCTTGAAGTTCAAAGACAAGTTCTGAAAAGTATCCTCTATTGTCCTTGGTTTGTCCAAACACTATGCTGCTATTGTTACAGTGCACCTCTCCATGCTACATCACCATTAGGCCTCATGCACGCAGCTGTTTCCTGGGCACCGGCCGTGTGCACCCCGCATCACGGATTCTGACCCATTCACTTGAATGGGTCCGCAATCCAAGAGATGCCATTGCGGTGCGGAACGGAAGCACGGATCAGAAGCCCACGGTGCGGACAGATCACAGACCCATTCAAGTTGAATGGATCTCAATCCATCCCGGCTTCTGCACGGATGTTGCCCGTGCATTGGGGACCGCACATTGTGGTCCCCAATGCATGGAACGGCCGCACAACAGCCGTGTGCATGAGGTCTTAAACAAAGCTCTTTTTTACTATAAAAAACACTTTATTCTGCTCATTATACTTATTTTTTTTTACTATGTAATATATCAGAACACACAGACACATAGTTCCGGTAGCATCAAAATGAAGTAAAAAAGAAATTAAGGCTTTGATTTATCAAACTAGTTTTGTCTTTAATTTTGGAATAAATCGTGACTTTTCTGTTGTTTTCATTGTAAGACACATATGTCAAAAGTCTGTGACAGACCAATTTTATTTTTTGTGCCCGCTCAGTCAGTTTCAGAAATCCAGCTGTTTCGTGGGCGTTCCTATGGAGCATGTTTGTTTTTGGCTTATCTAACATAGGGAAAGTCCCAAATAAAGTCTCAGCTGCTCTCCACTCCAGCCCTTCCATAGATTTGGCAGGTGAAAATAAGTCAGAAGAGTCATTTACCGCCAGTCTTTAGCACAAAGAAAAAAATTGGAAGACCAAGTTTTGTGGCTTTTTAAATGTTTTATCACATGAGTGTTTTTGCGCAATTCTTTCCACTTGGGAAAGACAGGGGCATTGCAGGGGCTCGGCCTGGGCCAAGACATCAGGCCTGACACATTTACTGTCTTATGCCTCATGCACACGTCAGTGTCAGTTTTGGATCAGTGGTAGCACGGACAGTGTTCAATCCGTGTTTCCTCCCGTGACAGATCCGTGTTGGGCCCGTGGGTCCATTTTTTGCTGACCGTGTGCCATCCGTTTTTCACTGACACGGAGGAGCTGGAAAATAATTTTCAAACAATCTCTTTTTAATGATCCGTGAAACACGGATGCAACACGGATGGCGTCCGTGTTGCATCCATGGTTTTCACGGACTCATTGACTATAATGGGCGTGAGGGATCCGGGAACACGGACCAAGATAGGACATGCATCTGTGCTGAAAACACGGAACCACGGACCGTGCTAAAACACTGATATGTGAATACACACATTCAAATGAATGGGGACGTGTGCTGTCCGCAGAGAACACGTACAGCACACGTCCGCTGATGTGGGAATGAGGCATTAGTAGTAAAGATAGTAAATATAGTAATATCAGGGGTTGGAGTAGTTTTTACTCCGGAAGCACAAACTGCCACCTGCATGCTATGGTTTGTGTCCAGCCGGTCCCCCTCTTGTCTGCCCGAACGGCCATGCAGGAGTTTCACGCCAGGGGTGTGAAAGTAGCCCTACCCATACACAAATAGACAAATGTGAAGACAAACTTCAAATTGTCCCCTGTTGATAAATCAGGGCCTAAATGTTTATACTAAGTGTGTTCCAAACCAACAAAAAAGCACACTGTTATTTTATACTTGCTGCACTTAAGGGTATGGCCACATGTAGTGTTTTTCTTTTTTTATGCGATTTTGCAGCTGAATTTCCACAACAGATTTACTGCATGTTTTACCCTGAGCATTGCAAAGTTCAATTTCTGCTGCAGCTTTATTAAGCAGAGCATGGACGAGATTTGTTTAAGGCTAGTGCTACAAGGCGATTGTGGCCACAATACTTGTTACAGGACCAATGATCGCCATTTAGCAGTGCATGCACAGAAATTAATAGGGTCACAGCACGACTTGCAAGCTGCTGTGATTCCAGAACTGCAAAACATCCAGCAGGGTTGTTTTTTTTGCGCTACTTAAAGGGGTTTTCTCACTTCAGCAAATAGCATTTATCATGTAGAGAAAGTTAATACAAGCCACTTACTAATATATTGTGATTGACCATATTGCCTTCTTTGCTGGCTGGATTCATTTTTCCATCAAGTTATACACTGCGTGTTTCCATGGTTACGACCACCCTGAAATCCAGCAACAGTGGTCGTGCTTGCGCACTATAGGAAAGAGCATCGGTCTATGCACACCTCCACAGTCCTGGCCACTAGAGGCTTTTTCTTCTAGTATGCAAGCATGATCACCGTTGATGGATTGCAGCGTGGTTGTAACCATGAAAACCAGCAGTGTATAATATGATAGAAAAATTAATCAAGATAGCAGAGGAGGCAATATGGATAATAATACATTACTAATTGCCATGTATTGACTTTCTATTCATTATAAATGTCACTGGTTGAAGTGAGAAAACCCCTTTAAATATTACTTTATTATAAATATATTCCCAAATACCTATCATTAGTTATAATGGCTCATTTGGTCTAGGAAGCAATCATTAGGAGAAATAAAATGGCTGCCATCCTATTAGTACACACAATACCTGTCATCACACAGAAGAATAAGTTAGTTCACAACACTGAGCTAGAGAGCTGCCTCATCCTCCTCTCTGCTTGTCAGGAATTATGATCCTAAATACAGTTGATAAGATCTTCAGCTGAATCTCTGTAGGAATTGAGTTCATGAGGAGAAATCCCCACAAGGGTCTCGGTACTTTATGTCTGAAGATCTTATCAGCTGTATTCAGGATTATAATCGCTGACAAGCAGAGCAGAGAGGAGGATGAAGCAGCTCTTTAGCTCAGTGTTCTGAAGTAATTTATCCTTCTGTGTGATTAGGACAGGTTTTGTGTGTACTATTAGGACGGAGAACATTTTAATTCCATTGATGATTGCATCATAGACAAAAAAAAACAAAAAAACTCTAACACATGGCACAGTGTTATCTTGGTTATCTTGTGACAAAAGCTGTTGAAATCTATTGAAAAGTTAGTTATCTTTTTCTTGCTATACTTTACTAAACACGTTAACCATCAAGTTTAGCTCGGCTGCATCTCCCTGGAGAATTTTGTAACAGGAGCAGGAGCACAGCAACTTGCTTCCTCTCCTTTCCCTGCCTCCATTGAAACGCCTTCTCTAAGGCCTCATGCACACGACTGTTCCGTTTTTTTGCGGGTTGACTCAGATGCGGACCAGAACAACGGTCGTGTGCATGAGCCCTATAATGGAGAGAATGTATAAAACACAGATTCTACTTCTTTTTTTTTGAAGCACCACCTGGTAGCACCCTTAAAAAGGACTTTACAGGGTTTTTCTATTTATCAAAGCAAATTAACTAGTCACCCAGAATGACCAGTTATCAGTAACGTAGTGCTGCAGATACAATAATACCATAGACATAGTACATGCTTATAGATTTTCCTACCAGAACAGTCCCCATACAGTAGTGCAAATCAAACATAAGTGGCAACAGCTCTAGTAGTGGTAGTAGACAATTGTGCCTCTGGTATATTAAAGTGTCAGCATGGACGTAGCTATAGGGGGTGCAGAGGTTGCAGTCGCTACCGGGCCCAGGAGCCTAAGGGGGCCCAAAGACCCTTGTGCCACATAAGAAGACACACAAAGCACTGAGGAAAGGGGGGCCCAAGCTGAACTCTTGCACCAGGGCCCATGAGCCGTTATCTACGCCCCTGAGTGTCAGAGCAGAGCAGTGCCTATTACCAGTGCAAACTATAGTACCCATTCATTCTGGAAGCATTATAAACTCTCAACTATATAACATAATATCATTCTTTCCAGTGAGTCTCTTCTTTGGTTAACAGTTGCCCACTGTGACATCAACTGAATATGCCCCAATATGCCTAACAGAGCACAATGCTGGACTCATGCCCTGTCAGCCTGCCCCCAGCTAAGTAGTTATGCTCCTGCTTATGGTTTGACAATTTCTGATGCAAATATGGCTCTCTCTCGCAAAAAGATCAATGAATTTAACGCCCTAAATACAGAAAATATATCTGATAATGTAAATATGAACGCGTGGTACTTTAGTCTCTGCGTAGTTTGCAGAAGGAGAACTTGTTGCAAGCCACTGTGTTCCATCACACAAGTCTCACCTTGCTAAGATGGACAGAAGCCAAGTTTATGTTATCTTAATATTGGTATTAGTCGAGGTGGCCTGGGCTTGCTTTTCAGCACAAGCTGACTTATTTGTATATTGATGTGTGGGCATGTTTGCATATTAGCTAGTGTGGGAGTAAGCACACAGAACTGTGGCCTTCCATGTCAAACAGTGTTTTACACAATAACAGCTAAGTGAGACATATCATGGTGTAGAACCAACATGTGAAGCTTTTGGCATCTCATGTTCATATTTAAAACGGAAGCAAGTTGTGACATGGAAATATCTCCAATAAAATGTCACATTCATTACCAACTCATCAGGGCAGAGTGACCAGTGAAAGTGACCATGCAAAAAATGCCAAATATTAGGGACAAGGTTCAAAGCTTTCAGTACTTTCTGGGTCAATGCCAAGTGCACAGCAGATTTGTCCGAGCCGGAATATATGCTCAAAACAAATGTGCTAATTAAACATACATGGCATAGCAGGCTGACTTCTTGTAAATATATGCCTTTATTGCCAAATCAAATATGAGCATCTGATGTGTTGGAATTAAGTTTTTTTTTGCAGTCAATAACTTTAGGTTTTATATAAAGCTCCAGAGTTTGTAAAATCAAAGCAATATAGGGAATCTGTCACCAAGACGTTCAGGCTGGGTTCACACCTGAGCGTTTTACAGCGTGTTCCTACGCGCTGTAAAACACTCAACAGGTGAAAACCCATGTTTCCCTATGGGCATGGTTCTCACCTGAGCGTTTTACAGCACGTACGATCTCGCTGTAAAACACCCTACGCCCAAAGAAGTACAGGAGCTTCTTTGGGACGTATTGTCGCGCGTGTACTATTTCCAAAAACGCGCTGTAATATGCGCGACAAAAACGCGCATAAAACCCGCGTATCAAATACGCTCAAGTCTGAACTCAGCCTCACTGTTAAACGAGTGCTTTGTAGAGCTTAATAAGCTGAATGATAAGCTTTCACTTAGCAACCTGTTGCTTGAGTCTGGAGTAAGGGTACGTTCACACGACGACATTTGTCACGCGACAATAAGTCGCACTATTGTCGCGCGACAATTTTTATAATAGGAGTCTATGGTGTCGCATTGCGACATGCTGCGACTGCGACGCAACAGTCGTAAAAAATCCATTCAAGATGGATTTTTCTGCAACTGTCGCGTCGCAGTCGCAGCATGTGGCATGTCGCAATGCGACACCATAGACTCCCATTATAAAAATTGTTGCGCGACATTGGTACGACAAAATGTCGCGCGACAAATGTTGCAGTGAAGTTGTGCCCTATTTGTCGCGCGACAAATGTCGTCGTCTGAACGTACCCTAAAACTACTTTTTATCCATATGCAAATGAGCAGTTAAGTGCACTGCGGGACACTTCCTGCATAGTCATCTCGCTGGCCCTGTCAATCAAGAAGGAGAAGGAGGGTCTGGCAAAGGAAGCAATAGGAGAAAGACTGCACTGAGTGGATTGGGCCTGCCCTCAGTGCACTTAATTGCTTATTTGCTTATATTTGAAAAGTACTTTTTCTCCAGAATTACATAACAGTTCATTAAGTGAAATGTATCATTACATTCAGCTAAGCTAGTCCTAGAAGACATTGTGCCTGGTTCAACTGTGAATTTCCTGGTGACTGACTCCTTTTAAGGATAAGGGCAGGTGGTGTTATAGCTCAAAATATAAGTAATCTTTAAACAATGTAATAATTTAATTTCCCGTTATAACCAGCCTCCCGAGTGATATGGTAAATTTCCCAGTCCAGGAGTGGGCTAAAATAAATAATTGTCATTGACTGAGAGCCTCTCATACTGAGGCCATTCTCACATCATGTTTGGGAGACCTCTCTAAGACACCTTTTCTTGAAAGGAAATTCAGATCTCAGCACATTAGCTAAGGAAATTTTATTGAATGTTTCCCTCTACTTTGTGCCAAGATCTGATCCTCCTTTTGATTAAAAAAAATAAGACACACAGAAGATGGGGTCTGATGAGAAAAGGGTCTAATTTAGAATTCCGGGCATGGCTCTTCTATTAGTATGCAATGAAGGTTCTTTGAGAATCTTACAAAGCATGAAAAAAGGTAAATGACTAGATTTGTCACAATTGTAAACTGTGGGTAGTACTGACTCACTATTTCAGTGATGGCTAACCTTGGGCACTCCAGCTGTGGTGAAACTACGACTACCAGCATGCTCCATTCATTTCTATGGAGTTCTGAGAACAGCCATCTTGGGAGTTGTAGTTTTAACAAAGCTGGAGTGCCGGAGGTTAGCCATCACAGCATTATATAGTTAGCTTTACTGTGTATAGGTACCCCTGTGCAGCGCCATGCTTTTCCCTTTAGTTTCCCTGCTTGGGGCCTCGGTGCTCAACGTTCTGCTCACCAATCTAGTAGCAACTGGCGTTTTCACGCTGCTCTCGAAAGTTTTTAAAAATGAAATGAAACTATCTGCAGGAAGAAATCTTGTTGAAACAGTGCAGGTACTGTATGACTTACTGTACCTCTCAGCTGTTTGGATCTACACACTGGTTTTGGCAAAAAAAAAATGCATTGCATCACACTTTTTATGGCCTTTAAAAGTAAAAAAAAAAAATAGAGAAAAGGAGAAACTTATAATATACAGTAAAGTCATAAAAAGCCTACAGTGTGTTATGGGCCTAGATGACCAGACACTTTTTATTTCTTTGGCTCCCACAATAATTTTTGCACTTCTAATAGCATAGGGTTATAGAGATTTTTTTTAATTGGGGGTAAAAATAAGTATTGTCACATTAATAGTTCTTTATTTTTTTTACATTTGCAAATTTTTATGTAATATGTATAGTCTCAGAGAACAGGGCATTGGCATGGTTGGTGTCTTTATTTTATTTTTAACTTATTTTTATATAATATGCTACAATTTTTTTGCAGTCTTCCACTGTAACTGGGTCATCAGTAGGAGCCACAGTTAGGGTACGGCCTCACGGTGCGGTCATGATGTGGTTAGGGAATTCATATATCTGACTGCATATGGTTACTGCATTCATAATCATGCATTTGGGGTGCTTTTTTTGTCCACAACTGTTGTTTGAACTGTTGTGAATTTTTCTGGTTCTTTAGCACAAATTTATTTCAAACAGTGACACCTGTGGTAAAACATATACTGCAAGCAGCTACTCAGCTGAGTTTCTGTATATATCAGCAGGACAAGTCTTGCGTGCGGTCAATCAGGTGCAGTCATCACATCTTTGAAAGTGCCAGGTCTCTCTGAAACCTAGGTATTTTCCCATTGACTTTTATTGGGAAATGAGATGCTTCGGTTCCTAACCATATCAAGCTCGCATCACAACCGCACCGTGTGGCTGTACCTTTAAAGTGAAATTATTACTGCTGAGACACAGCAGCTCTGCCATGTTAGTGTGGACCTAGCAATCACATGATGCCCGGTCCGATAGAACATCATTGCTGTTTCATCTATTCACTGTACAGCTCTCACTGAGCACTATGTAAGCTGCAGTAGAGAAGACAGAAGTGGTTACACACTAGCTCTGTCATTTCGTCAGGGTCCACTGCTACCTTCTGCTGTATCAGTACTGAAGCTCCACTGGACCGAGGGATTCAAGTAGGCGTGTGTACCAGAGGCGCAAGATCACCCCCAGATGTTAGGTGTATTGAGATTTATTAAGAGACAATGGGGTTCTACGGACCCCATTATCAAGTCTAAAACAACATATTTGTTGAACTGCTCCTCATCTTATGTGGTCTATCTTTTGGAATGTGACTGTGGGCTACAATATGTTGGCCTCACGATCCAGGCCCTGAGGAAACGTTTGAATAAACATAGATGGAACATCACACAGGGTTTTTTGAAACATAGTGTATCACGACATTTTCTCGCTTCCCACAATAAAGATCCCACTAGGATGGTAATCACACCTATTGAACACATCTCTGATGGTTGCTCCGACAGATTCCGAACACTGCAACGGAGGGAGCTGTTTTGGATTTTTAAATTACAGACACTCGAACCTTATGGTCTCAATGAGAGCCTGGAGAAAAAGTGTTTTTGATTGGTGCATCTAACGATTTTTTGCATGGTTTCAAAACTATCCATCTCCCCACCCCTGGCTTTATACATCCTCATTCCTACCTCTCTTCCCAACACATTCTCTATATCCTCATTCCGCTCTGCTCCCAAACACACATATTACCTGCCATATATGTTGTATATTCCTGACACATTCAGTTATATACACTTCATTCCATATTTTCTTTAAAAAAAAAAAAAGGTCAGTATGAACATACTGTTCATACTGACCACTTGAGTCAGATTGAATTCATCAATAATTTTTCTAATACTTTCGTTCATAGGTTATTTCCATTCCCCCTCTCTCCTTTACACTACCAATCCTCCCTTGAGTAGTATACATTTTCCTTCCCCTACACACCACATAGATTCCCACCCTCCTAGTATTCACTATCCCCGTTTAGCTTCTGTACCTATCTTTCCCATGTTCACACACACTCGAATCGCATCTCGCGGCCATCGCTTCATCCAGCATCCCCCCGACTATCACCGCCTCGCTAGGGACGCTGTCCAATCAGCGCCTCTGGCCCCCGCCCACTCCACTCCCCTTAACCTTCGCTGCCAGCGTGCGCTCTGAGCGCACAGCGAACCAGACGCCCCACATGCCGACAGTGAATGGCCGTTATTTTTCCTTCTAGGTTCCTCAGTCATTTTGACTCCTATTTGCAACCTGAAGTCCTTGCTGTTCCTTCGCCTATGATAACTATCAGTCTATACAGAAGGACCAGCACATATATATACAGATAGGGTCATAGCTCTACCTATGGGGTTAGTGGTCACATATACATACCAGTGTGTGTATGTATATGCATATATATAATTTATTCAATTCATAAAGATCAGCACATAAATATTTAAAGATCCAAACAAAAACATGTATATAAAGTCACATTTCAGTATATGTGATTAATATACCCACATATGGGGATCTGTGTTTATATACATGTATATACATATAAATACATGGAACCCACAAGTGCCATCTCTGGTACAGGCCATTCTAGTGTTCAGTTTGGAACAAACAGACAGGGGATATAAAAAGTCTACACGCTCCTGTTAAAATGTCAGGTTTCTGTGCTTTAAAAAAATGAGACAAAGATAAATCATTTCAGAACTTTTTCCACCTTTAATGTGACCTATACCTAACTGTACAACTCAAAAGAAAGACAAACAAAAACAAAAAGATAAATAAATAATGTGGTTGCATAAGTGTGCACACCCTCTTATAACTGGGGATGTAGCTGTATTCAGAATTAGGTAATCAAATTCGAAATCATGGTAAATAGGGGTCAGCATACACGTGCCATCATTTACAGTGCCTCTGATTAACCCCAAATAAAGTTCAGCTGCTCTAGTTGGACTTTCCTGAAATTTTCTTAGTCGCATCCCACAGCAAAAGCCATGGTCCACAGAGAGCTTCCAAAACATCAAAGGGATCTCATTGTTAAAAGGTCTCAGTAAGGAGAAGGGTACAAAAGAATTTCCAAGGCATTAGATATACCACGGAACACAGTGAAGACTGTCATCATCAAGTGGTGAAAATATGGCACAACAGTGACATTACCAAGAACTGGACGTCCCTCCAAAATTGATGAGAAGAAGAAAACTGGTCTGGGAGGCTGCCAAGAGGCCTACAGCAACATTAAAGGAGCTGCAGGAATATCTGGCAAGTACTGGCTGTGTGGTACATGTGACTACAATCTCCCGTATTCTTCATATGTCTGGGCTATGGAGTAGAGTGGCAAGACGAGAGCCCTTTCTTACAAAGAAAAACATCCAAGTCAGGCTACATTTTGCAAAAACACATCTGAAGTCTCCCAAAAGCATGTGGGAAAAGGTGTTATGGTCTGATGAAACATACGTTGAACATTTTGGCCATAATTCCAAAAGATATGTTTGGTGCAAAAACAACACTGCACATCACCAGAAGAACACCATACCACAGTGAAGCATGGTGGTAGCAGCATCAGGCTGGGGGCTGTTTTTCTTCAGATGGAACTGGGGCCTTAGTTAAGATTATGGGAATTATGAACAGTTCCAAATACCAGTTAATATTGGCACAAAACCTTCAGGCTTCTGCAAGAAAGCTGAACATGAAGAGGAACTTCAGCTTTCAGCATGACAACCAGGGCCACCATCAGGGGGGTATAGCCCATACCCCAGTAAGGGGCCCGGACCCTGGGGGGGGGGCGGCCGTTCCCGAACCTTTTTTTTTTTTGTGCCCGCGGGGCCCAGAGCTCCTCTCCCTCTTAATTCCGCGGCCCGTCCCTTACCTCCCTGGCCCGCCCGCAGCCCGTCCCTTACCTCCCCGGCCCGCCCCTTACCTCCCCGGCCGGCTCTTCACTGTCCTGACTGCAGGGCCGGCCGAGAAGACAGAGAGGAAGGAGCGCGGAGGAGGCGGCGATCCGTGGTAAGTAAGTTGGGGCTGGCCTGGCTGGCCCCTCCCCTGCCTGCCACAGCTGATCTGATGGGGGTGGGCTGACTGGGTCTGGGGTCTTTGGGCTGATCTGAGGTCAAAGGGGCTGACTGGGGGTCTTTGGGCTGATCTGAGGTCTGATGGAGGCTGACTGGGGGTCTTTGGGCTGATCTGAGGTCTCATGGGGTCTGACTGGGAGTCTTTGGGCTGATCTAAGGTCTGATGAGGCTGACTGGGGGTCTTTGGGCAGATCTCAGGTCTGATGGGGGCTGACTGGGGGTCTTTGGGCTGATCTGAGGTCTCATGGGGGCTGACTGGGAGTCTTTGGGCTGATCTGAGGTCTCATGGGGGCTGACTGGGATTTTTTGGGCTGATCTGAGGTCTCATGCGGGCTGACTGGGGGTCTTTGGGCTGATCTGAGGTCTCATGGGGGCTGACTGGGGGTCTGATGGGAGTAGGAAACTAACATATCTGTTGATCAAACTCTGCACAGATGAGAGATGGCTGAAAGAAGTCACCATTGCGTTCTGGTCTGAATGGAGAAGATGAAGACAGAGAACATCTACATCAAAGGAGACGTCCCTGGATGTAAGAGGTATGGTCGCGATATATGGGTGGGGCTGTGTGTGGGTGTGGCTTGAGGGTGGACACAGGGGCCCCATGATCTCCTATTACTGGGGGAAGTTCCCCTCCAAAGACCAGGCTCTGGATCCGCCACTGGGGCAGTGTCGGGTAGGGGGTTGCGGCAGAGGGGAGGGGCCCAGGCCTTGAGCTGTGTAAAGGGCCCCAAAATTTCTGATTGCAGCCCTGATGACAACGACCCAAAGCATACATCCAAATCAACAAAGGAATGGCTTCACCAGAAGCAGATTAAAGTTTTGGAAATGCTCAGCCAGAGCCCAGACCTGAATCCGATTGAAAATCTGTGGGGTGATCTGAAGAGGGCTGTGCACAGGAGATGCCCTCGCAATCTGACAGATTTGGAGTGTTTTTGCAAAGAAGAGTGGGCAAATCTTGCCAAGTCAAAATGTGCCATGCTGATAGACTCAAACCCAAAAAGACTGAGTGCTGTAATAAAATCAAAAGAAGCTTCAACAAAGTATTAGTTTAAGGGTTTACACACTTATGCAACCATATTATTTTATTTTAATTTTTTTCTAAAAGATTTCAGTTTGTTTTTCAATTGAGTTGTCCAGTTTATAGGTCACATAAGGTGGAAAAAGTTCTGAAATGATTTATCTTTGTTTCTTTTTTTTACAGAACAAAAACCTGACATTTTAACAGGGGTATGTAGACTTTTTATATGCACTGTATATACCCACACCCCCCATGTTATGGTAATTCTCATAACTATTAATTGCATATTTTAGCCCAAATCCACTCTTGAAATACAATGTTTCATATGAAATGCACACCCAGTGTTTTTAACATTTCTTTTAATTACCTATCTATTCAAACTCTTATACAAATGCTCTCTTGAAATTATGCATAGATCTAATTATTTTTATTTTTATTACTATTTCTTATCCGCTGATTATTTAGTTCTTTTGATTATGCATCAATTGACCTATTTATTTATTTAGTTATTTATTTATTTATCTATCTTCTCAATTATTTATCTATTGTTGTTTCACATCTGAACTAAAAAACAATTCTATTTCTTTTGGTTACAGCCATAGGCTAGCACTGTTTTATATTTTGGTGTGTCACCAACCTCTTTTTATTTGTACATAATTTCCCTTTTAAATATGTTGTTTTAGACTTGATAAAGGGGTCCGTAGAACCCCGAAACTCGTTGTCTCTCAATAAATCTCATTTTTTGGTTGTGATCTTACGTCTCTGGTCCACACGCCTACTTGACTCTCTCGGTCCAGTGGATCTTCAGTACTACTGCCTACCCGGACGGCGGTCTGGCCCCTGCCTAAGGAGATTTCGGACAGAACCGGCAGCACCAACCAGTCATTTGCTACTCCTCCCATTGGCCTTCATTGTGGTCGCGCCCAAAACTGGTGCAGCCTTAACAGGTGAGCATAATTAACCCACCTGTTTCTGAAGGACATTTTTAGTAGAGAAAAAATCCATAATCCAATACTACATGGACTCTACCATTTCCAGCAACACTACTACAGTCAGGAGATATACAGTAACTATGGGAGTTTTATTACAGCAGAATACAACTAATCTGTCTGAAATGTTTCTGCTTTTAGTTCAAACCCTTAAAGGGATTCTGTCACCTCTGATAACACAAATTCAGCTTTTAAACCATTCATGCTCCACAGATTACCTTGAATCGGCTTTGCTTTTCTATACTGTAATCCGTCCAGTAGTTTTGCTGAAAAATGACTTTTATAATTATGCTAATTAATCCTGAAGGTGCCCGGAGACTTCGCTCGGCCGTCAGGGAGGGGGAGGAGAGGGATGAGACGCTGTGGGCGGTTAGGGATTCAGGAGGAAGGCGTGTTTTACTGAGTAAGGAGCTGGTTTTGGGCACTGCAGCGGGGCGTTACTGGGCACACAAAGTGGAAGAAAACGCCCCTCTGGGCACCTTCAGGATTAATTAGCATAATTATAAAAGTCGTTTTTTTAAGCAAACCTACTGGACGGATTACAGTATAGAACAGCAAAGCCAATTCAAGGTAATCTGTGGAGCATGACTGGTTTAGGGCTCTTTCACACTTGCGTTTTTGTTTTCCGGCATAGAGTTCTGTCGTCGGGTCTCTATGCCGGAAAAATCCTGATCAGTTATATCCCCATGCATTCTGAATGGAGAGAAATCCGTTCAGGATGCATCAGGATGTCTTCAGTTCAGGACCGGAACGTTTTTTGGCCGGAGAAAATACCGCAGCATGCTGCGCTTTTTGTTTCGGCCAAAAATCCTTGCCAACACTTGCCGCAAGGCCGGATCCGGAATTAATGCCCATTGAAAGGCATTAATTCGGATCCGGCCTTAAGCTAAACGTCATTTCGGCGCATCGCTGGATCCGACGTTTAGCCTTTTCTGAATGGTTACCATGGCAGCCAGGACGCTAAAGTCCCGGCTGCCATGGTAAAGTGTAGTGGGGAGCGGGGGAGCAGTATACTTACCATCCATGCGGCTCCCGGGGCGCTCCAGAGTGACGTCAGGGCGCCCCATGCGCATGGATCACGTGATCGCATGGATTACGTGATCCATGCGCATGAGGCGCTCTGACGTCATTCTGGAGCGCCCTGGGAGCCGCACGGACGGTAAGTATACTGCTCCCCTGCTCCCCACTACTACTATGGCAACCAGGACTTTAATAGCGTCCTGGCTGCCATAGTAACACTGAAAACATTTTGAAGACTGATCAGTCTTCAAATGTTTTCAGGTCGCTTGCGTTGTTACGGATCAGGCGGGCATTTCCGGCAACGGAAGTGGACGCCGGATCCTAACAACGCAAGTGTGAAAGAGGCCTTAAAAGCTGAATTTGTGTTATCAGAGGTGACAGAATCCCTTTAATAAAGACAAGGAACAATATAATATATAACATTTATTAAGGGTTCAGACACACTGTCAGGTTTCTTGATACAGTTTTGGAAGCCAAAACCAGTAGTGAATTCAAAAAATGTGTATCTGTCCTTAATACTCTCCTTTTATGATCCACACTGGATTTTGGCCCCTTTTAGATGAGTGAGTTTTCCCCACAGGTGCAATGCATGATGCGAACGCATTGCGCCCGCACTGAATCTGGACCCAGTCATTTCAATGTGTCTGTGTACATGAGCGTTGTGTTTCACACATCAATGCGCATTGCACCCGAGTGGAAAAAAACTGAACAACTGAATGCAATCGCAGACAAAACTGACTGAACTTGCTTGCGAAATCGCACATTTTTAACTGTATGTATCCGGACCTAATCGGTAACACTCGTTTATTTACGTTTTTTGTTGAGGATTTGCTTCAGATATCACCCATTGCAATGTAATCCTCACTAATAAACCGCAGAAACAATTTTCATGATTTCAGCTGATTTCAAAGTACACAGGTCAACTTGCACATGGAAAGTAGCTTATCTCCTGAGAACAAAAGGATTGGGCAGTTGAAATTCAACATGCCCTATCCTTAACTCCCTGATATCAGATGACAGGGAAGAGTCACAAGGCCAGCATACACACTAGATGTTTGACTGAACCTATAGAAATTTGGGGCTTTATATGATACACATCAGATTTAGAATGTTGACAGCCAGTTTTCACCCTCCTGCCCAGAACATTTTTTGCAAATCTGACATGTGTCACTTTATGTGGTAATAACCTTGGAACACTTTTACTTATCTAAGCCATTCTGAGATTGTTTTCTCGTGACACATTGTACTTCATGACAGTCATAATTTTGAGTCAATATAGTTCACTTTTATATATGAAAAAATCCCAAATTTACCCAAAAACATAAAAAATTCTAAATCTTCTAAATTTCAATTTCTCCACCTTTAAAACAGAAAGTGATACCTCATAAAATATTTATTACTTAACATTCCCCATATGTCTACTTTATGTTGGTATCATTTTGTAAATGTCATTTTATTTTTTTAGGACATTAGAAGGCTTAGAATTTTAGAAGCAATTCCTAAAATTTTTCAAAGAACATTTCAAAAACCCACTTTTTAAGGGCCAGTTCAGTTCTGAAGTCACTTTGTGGGGTTTACATAGTGGAAACCCCCCCATAAATGACCCCATTGTAGAAACTACACCCCTCAAGTTATTCAAAACTGATTTTACAAACATTGTTAACCCTTTAGGTGTTCCACAAGAATTAAAGGAAAATGGAGATTAAATTTCTAAATTTCACTTTTTTGGCAGATTTTCCATTTTAATCCATTTTTTTAACACATCGAGGGTTAACAGCTAAGCAAAACTCAATATCTATTACCCCAGTTTTGCAGTTTATAGAAACACCTCATTTGTGGTCGTAAACTGCTTTATGGACTCACAGCAGGGCGCAGAGGGCAATCAGCAATATATAGATTTTGGAGGGCAGTTTTCACAGGAATAATTTTCATGCGCCATGGTGTAATTGAAGACCACCTAATGCACCACTACAGTAAAAAATACAAAAAGGGACCCCATTCTGGAAGCTACACCCCTCAAGAAATCTTTCAAGGCATGTAGTGAGCACCTTGGCCCCATAGAATTAGGAAACACATGACTGTTAAAATTAAGGCTCAAATTTTCCACTTTAGAGGGTGGAACTGCAGAAAATGTTCCCCATAATTTGTTGCCCATTTCCTCCTGATTACGGTAATACCCCATATGTGCTTGTATACTGCTATATGGGCGTTCCACAGGGGTCAGAAGGAAAGGAGCACCAAATGGCTGATGGAGGGCAGATTTCTCCTGAATAATTGACAGGCACCATCTTGCATTTGAACACACCCTGATGCACCCCTACAATGGAAACCCTCAAAAATTGACCCCATTCCCGAAACTACACCCCTCAAGGAATCTATCAAGGCATGTAGTGAGCACTTGCATGTAGTTAGCACTTGTAGTGTTTCATATTGACAGGTAATTAATGGAATTGGCTGTGAATATAAAAAATTACACTGTTTTCTAAAAAAATGACTTCACGACCCAATTTTTCACTTTCACAAGGGGGAACTGCAGAAAATATAGCCTATAATTTGTTGCCCATTTTCTCCTGATTACTGAAATACCCCATATGTGCTTGTATACTGCTATATGGGCAGTGGCATAGCGTGGGTTGCCAGCACCTGGGGCAAACCAAGTTTTGCGCCCCCCCTCCCTTTTTTTTTTTTACAAATAATGTATTAGATATTTCCTGCAGTCCTATGTAACCCCACAGATAAAACAGTTATAACTCTCTGAATACAGATAATGTAGTAGATGGGTGTGAGCCCCCAGAATTCAAAACACGCACAGTGTGACCTGAAGTCTGAGGCCGAGCTGCTACAGTGTGGGCCAAATTCTATATCCACCCCTCATCATACAGGATAATACTGTAAGACTTTCAGATTGAACCCTCAGAATGCACCCCTGTCCTAGGAGTTAGTGGGAAACTAGTGTGGGACTTATTGGACCCACTGCTAGATAAGGGTTACCACCTCTATGTGGATAAAAACAAAATAGGGCATGCTTCAGTGCTAAAACTACAAACCCGCACACCATGCTAAATCACAGATGTGTGAATACACACATTAAAATGAATAGGTACGTGTGAATCACTGACATATCAGTAGGGCCTAAACGAGTGAAGATATTACATTTTGAGAACAGTTTGCACTGTTAATTCAAAAATTAAAGGGGTTGTCCCATCTTGGACAATTGGGGCATATCGCTAGCATATGCCCCCTATATAGAGAACGGAGCCCCTAAAGTGAAGGAGGGCACACTGCGCTTGCGCAGCCGCCCTCCATTCATTTCTATGGGGCTGCGGAAAATAGCCGAGCGCTGACTCGGCTATTTCCGTCAGCCTCATAGAAATTAATGGGAGCATGGGAGAGGTGGGGAGAAGCGCTGGGTGGTGGACGGAGCCTGGGAAATCCAGGGTCCTTCAGCCACAGCTCTCCCCGCTCCGTTCTCGATATAGGTGCAGGTCCCAGCGGTGGGACCCGCACCTATCAGACAATGGGGGCATATGCTAGCGATATGCCCCCATTGTCCAAGATGGGAATACTCCTTTAAGACACAAAAATAAGAAAAAAGAAAAACTTTTATAAAGCTGACATCATTTGCATCATAAATCTGAGACATCAAATGACCTTAAACATGGACAAGAAACAGTTGAGTTGGGCCACAGTGCAAAGGAGTATTCTTTCTGGCACATATTCAATAAGGTGAAAAAGACATGAAACAAGAAAACAAGCAGACCCAAAGCGAAAAATGAGGGACAAACAGAAAAAAAAAAAGAAGAAACAGACAAATTGTACGGGGGTTATTTGTATATGAATTTAGTGCAGACTGATCCAACAACAATTTTGTTATCAATAATTGATATAATAAACTGACTCAGGGCAAGCTGGTATAAAATGTCCCCTGGCATAAATTTCAAAGTAATACATTAAGAACAGTATTACATTCTTTGAAGGAACATAGTGCTAACAATTCTTCTAAACAGCCTCACATTTCATGTAGACAGTGATCTTTTTATGTAGAGTGCAGTTAGATGATGTGGATAATAAAAAAGAACACATCAGTATGTTTAACCAGTGGAGTAACTATAGGGGACGCAGCGATCGCAGTTGCCCCTGCCAGTGGTAATGATCGCGGTCGCAGCCCCGACGCAAGCGATTTAATTTTTTTAAATCTTGCTATAATAATGGCCAGTCAGGTCGGGCCTGGTTCTATGTCTGACCGGCACAGCACTGCGCTCTCACAGTTAATTACATCCCGCCCCACCCCCTGCCCCGCCTCCACCAATCCGGTGCTGCTTACTTGCTGTGATCTCGCCGGATCACACGGGCCCGCAGCGCATGCCGGATGACAGGAGTGGAGCAGTCTCCTCAGAGAAGGTGTGTAAATGTGCACACACCGCCGGCTTCATAACTCACAGAGGGGCACCTGGCAGTGCGGCACAGTGGCAATACACAGGGGACTGGCCTGGCAGCAAATCCTTCATAAGGGCCCGACCTGGGGGACAAAATCATGAAATATAAAGGAGCAAAGTGAAAAAAATGAAATATGTACAGAGCGGGCAGAAAAATAAATATATACACAGGGGACACATGTAATATATACAGAGGTGGCAACATGGATTTATATAAAGGCAGGGGTGTAATGATCACGGGCGCAGAGGGTGCGACCGCGATCGTTACGCCCCAGCCCTTGCCCCCTGTTTATATATCCATTTTGCCCCCTCTGTATATATTGCATTTGTCCCCTGTGTATATATTTCATTTTATGCCTGCTCTGTATATATTGAATTTTTTTCATTTTGCCCCTATATATTTCATGATTTTGCCCCCGAGGCCGGGCTCCCTATCAAGGATTTGCTGCTATGCCAGTCCCCTGTGTATGAC
This sequence comes from Bufotes viridis, assembly GCA_033119425.1. NCBI lineage: Eukaryota > Metazoa > Chordata > Amphibia > Anura > Bufonidae > Bufotes > Bufotes viridis. The sequence continues at coordinate 142,481,319 of CM065592.1, read as the reverse complement.
CGGGGGTGGGGGGTCCAATTCAAAGTTTGCCCCGGGGCCTATAGAACTGTAGTTACGCCTCTGTGTTTAACCAATAGGACAGGAAGTTTATCATATAACCAGGACAATATTTCCTAATCTGTGACTATCTTTTACCCTGAAAAATGGGTAATGTTCTTGTGAGGCTCAAATCTTATACATTTACAAAGACAAGTATAAACCTATAAACATGGAACCTACAATGATTTATGATTACTGTAGAGTCTCTATATATTTCTTGCATGCCTGGCTGATATACCACCAGTGTGGTATGACAAGACCCAAAATGAACAAGTCTTTGAATTATGAATTGGGGGAGGATTTGAGACAAGCAAAACATTTCTTAAAATTTGTTTTGAGTCTGATTCCTTTAAATTGGTCCAAAATTTGGTCATCGATTCTACCTGAATCAAAAGTGCTGAAAATTGGTGGATGACACCCTGAGGTCTCCTAGGACTCATATTTTTCTGTTGTCTTTCTCTCTTTTGTATTTTTTTCTCTCATTACTCCTTACAAGCTCTTTCATGCAAAGACAACAATAGTAAATAATGTCAGAGTGACACAGACATATATAGCTATGGGTAAATGCAAAATTGATGGTGTTAAACACTGTAAACTATAAAAAATATTTACACAATACACTGCAATTGACATGCTAAAATGTACTTTATTTGCACATTTATAAACTGAAAAAAAATTGCAACAGGTTTTTGGGAAACAGAAAAACCCGCAATTAGACGTCCCATGGCTGTAACTAAACTACACCAGGGGCATTGCTAAGTGAAAACATTTGGGGCCTGGGCCCCTGATGTTTTGTCTCAGGCCCCGAATGTCCTGCCTGACAGCTAGATACAACTGTATTGCCATCCTCAGGACGGCAATACAATTGTATCTAATGCAGTGGAAGATCTGAAGAACCTGTGGTATCATCACAGGTCATGTGATCAGTAAAACAGGCAGTGGTTGAGAAGGACCTGCGATGATGTGACAATCATGTCACCAGTGCAAGAGAGGATGGCAGTGAAGAGGAGAAGACCTGGGAGAAGAAAATGTGGTGATGTCTGTTACATGAGGAGAGGAAAGTGAAGAGAGAGGCAGAGCAATGCTGGGAGTTGTGGTTATTTAACTGTTATACTAGTTTCTGTTCAAATACGGCATGCGATATCCCAGAGACGTGCCCATAGGCTTTTATAGCTATATGTGCCCAGTCACCAAGGCAGGGCCAGTTCTCCCCTGTGTACAGCCCCCTCGCCCCGGCAACACTTCCCCCTATAAGCCCAGCACACAGCCATACCTCTGGTACACCGCCAGCTGCCAGTCTCCCGACACCCGCTCATCATGAACAGGCTTATTCTGCAAGTCACTGTGGTGATAGATGCGGCTCATTGTGACAGCGGTTCACCGCGCCCAGGCTGGAAAAAGACAGCGGTCAGAACTGGAGGGAGCAAGGAAGTGGCCCGGGGCGTACATAGAAATAGTAGGGGGTGGGGCCTTTCATGTGCTATGGGCCCTCTGTGCCGCGGACCCCATAGCAATGGCGTGGTCTGTCACTGCATGGGACTGTATTTTTAAGGGGGCTGTAGATAGAGAGGGATGTTATTTACATTGGACTGTATATTGGAGGGGGCTGGACAGATGGTGTGATGTTATTTACATAAGACTCTATGGTGGAGGGAGGGAAATAGTGTTATTTACATTGAACTGTATGTTGGAGGGGCTGAAGGGAGGGGAGTGATGATATTTACATAGGACTGTATTTTGGAGGGGGCAGGAGAGATGGTTTCATGGTATTTACATGGGACTGTATGGTGGAGGGAGGAATATAACTACAGAGGGGACATTATAGGCATTCTTATTACTACTGTGGGCTCTATAGGAGTGACTTATAGATCTGCCTTATTTCTACTAAAAGCACTATGGGGGGTCTTATTACTACTGATGGGTCTATAGAGAGCTTTATTTCCACTGGGGGCACAATAGGGGGCCTTATTTCTACCGGGGGCTCTTTGAGGGTATCATTAATACTGGAGGGCTCTACTACTAATGGGGGTACTTTAGGGGGCAGTATTACTAATGGCGGTATTCTAGAAGTAAATTCCTGTTGGTGGAACTATGAGGAGCACTATTATTATGGGGGGCACTAGTTTTTCTTCAGGATAGTATTTGGGGGTATTGGGGAGCACAGCGAGCAGCAGGATAACGCTGTGGGGGTTTCAGGTTGGGAGATGATAATAGATATGGGAGGAAGCTAAGATGTCTGTGTGTCACACTCTGAAGAGACGAGGAGCGGCTGAAAGAAGTTGTACGGACCAAATGGAGAAGATGATGACAGAGAATATCTACATCGGAGGAGACATCACCCGGGAAGCACTGGATTTGACAGGTATGTGCTGCTGTATAGCAAATACAGCAAAATGCGGTGTGTGGGGGGAGCGGGGGTGACTTAAGGAACTGGGCTATATTCATAGGGGCATGGGCCTCATCTTTTGAGACCATAGCAATGCCCCTGCACTACACACTGCAATTGACGTACTAGAATGCGCATGATTGAGCTCTTTTAAATGTTAGAAAAATTGTCAAATGTTTTTGGTAAAAAATTACATGCCCAATTGAACATCCTCTGGCTGTGATTATACAATACACTGCTATTGACTCACTTGATTTAAGATGATTTGCGCACTTGTAAACAATAGAAATATTGCAACAGGCTTTTGGAAAGAAAAAGGAGCAATTATGAAGCATATACAGTTAAATATATGCTGCTGGAGATGCTGAAGAAGCCTTGCAACAGTTTTTGGACAAAAAACTTTTGTCCAACGCAGTGCAATGAATGTAAGACATACAGTACAATATCTGCCCTAATGCTATCCTTAATGAAAAAACGTACTTAGTAGTTCAGTCTAACTAAAGCCGCTTTCAGACGAGCAAGTTGTGAAGCGAGTTGATTTATGATGCAATACATTCCAGACCTCTAAGGGTTACATGGCATCATAAATCAATATAATGCTATGTGATCCCAGAGTGCTGGAAGTTCAGGACTGGAGCTGTGTTATACTCACGCTCCGAGTTCGGAGTGTACAACTCGCTCATCTGAAAGCGGCCTAACTAAATATATTTTCTACAGAATCACTGGATTATCCCTAAGATGTTTAACTTGTGTCTGTAATTGGTGTCTGTCAAAGACATAACAGGCTCATCCTGTCACATCAGTGGCTGGGCTCATAATGGAGTCTCTGCTTTAGAGCTAGCATACAGCCCTATAGACCAGCCAATATGATTGGTTGTCATGCTGACTGCAGAGCATTGTGGGAAAGCCTGCTGGCCAGGGCTCTTCCCAGGGTCCTGTAATCCTCCATCTTTATGTTCATTCCCTATTGTAATAAATTTCTAATTGTAACATGGCGTGAGCTGTTTTGCGCAATTTATCAGAAGCAAATCGCCAAAACTTTGGTTCGTTTGGAGGAAGAATTTTGATAACATTTGTGATGAATCGGATTTGTTTAGAATTGTCTTCTAGACAATACTTAGTTTGTCTCTTTTCATTTAAAAAACTGCTCTACAGGGAAGAACTCAAAACCAAAATATTTCCTTGTCTCAAAGGTGAAGAAGGAAGATGAGTGAAGGTTTTCTTTCAATCACTTGACAAATAGGCGACCCTTAGGATGATTTGTCTATTACTTATCAAATTTAAAAGATAAAGATTAGGCAACTACTTGAGAAATTTGCTGCTACTGTGGGGAGACCCAGTAACCCTCATTTTCTATACTCTATGGGAAAAAAAGAAAGAGGAAGCCTCGGCCTCAATTACAAAATATGCAATGCTATATATGTACAGAATACACAGTGCTATGTAAAGGATACATAAAAATATTAAAACAAATAAATGTACTAGAGATTCTATGTTCAATAAACAATGGGTGTTAGTAATACATATTAGCAATAAGAAAGAAGTAACAACAAAGTATTATGGAGTGCTCTAGAACTACAGAAAAGATAAGGAACACCTGAAATGCTCTATGACTTTTACACATGAAAAATCTTGTAAGCAGAAAAAATACAACCTGGCTTCATTAATGTCTCTGACATTTAGAACACCTGTATGCTGACTCACGGACAACGTGATAGTTTAAACCATTTATAAAGTAGAAGGTAATCTTTCAATTCCAAATTCTATGAAAAATTGTTCTAGGAGGTCTTATAATGCTACCCAACCTACATCAACCTTCGTATCAAAAGCTGTTGAAGGAATCCTTCAATATGTGTAATCACATCTCCTTGGTTAAGTACACTGTTTCTCTTTGCAAACTAATATCTTTGCTAAATGTATGCCACAGAATCCAGACCGCTAGTCATAGTGACCATTTACCTCCTGACGGTATCTGTTAGTCAGTTGTATGAATTAGACTCAGAAGCTGAGCCAGCATTAAGCATGTTATCAGCCTTTTTAGGCTGGAGAATGGCTGACGGCAGTGTCCTTCAAATGGATTAATAGACAAGAAGTCTGCTTTATGTAATAAGATATTTACCTCAACAATCAGATGTCTTAGTAAAAACATGTCTATTCCTTCCATACTTGTAAGTATAAGACATGCAGCGTGGGCCCGTAAAGGGAATCTGTACCCCAATTTTGCAGTATTATCTACAGTAATACATGAGTGGTACTGCCGATAAGGAGTCCAGATCACTATTTTTTATTTTCCTACTGCCCCCCCTCACCCGCCTTCATCACTCAGACCTACACTAAAATACATTGTCAGGACTGCCGTGCATGCGCACATGTGCCCCCTCCATTGTTTTCACAGCATTATGTATGCTCTGAGAGGGGGAACAGGGGGCAGTAGAAAAATAAAAAATGGTGATCTGGACTCCTTGTCTGAAGTACTATACATGTATTACTGTAGATAATAGTCCAAAATCAGGGTGACAGATTCCCTTTATAATGGTCTTAGTAACCAAATAATGTGGTGCCGCTTGTTGCTCTATGAATATGCTCTATAGATGATAATACCTGTACCTTCTTGACAAAACACCATCCCATAACACCGTTTTTTTATATCCTTCCTAAAATTCATAAGAACTTACAGAACCCGCCTGGCAGACCCATAGTAGCTACAACTGATTCTATATTGTCTCCACTTTCCATGTACCTAGACCGCATACTTACTCCCATCATTAAAAGATCACGTTCTTTCCTATTAGACACAAACGATTTCATCTCTAAACTTCAACAAGTCAGACCTGAACCAGACCTAATATTAATTACCATGGACGTCAACAGCCTGTACACATCCATAGAACACAACAAAGGTATCAATGCCACGGCTCACTTGCTTTCTACAACCTCCACACTTACTCCCCTTCAACAAGAATCTCTACTCTCTCTGGTATTACAAGAAAACTTCTTCCTGTTTGGTGACCATTATACTATACTCAGAAACGGGGGAACGCCATGGGAGCTAATGTAGCGCCCCCTTACGCTAATGCGTATATGGCTCATTTTGAGGAAGAATTTGTGTACCCCCATCCTCTATTCAAACAACATGCCAAAATATGGCTACGCTTCATAGATGATATATTCTGTCTATGGAAGGGCCCTGAATCTAGTGCCCTCCTTTTTCACCAAGATCTAGATAACATATAGCCTGAATTAGGTTTCACCATTCAGATCGATGCCCACTCAATTAGCTTCCTTGACACTCTCATCCTCATGGATGAACAAGGTCGGATAGAGTTTAACTTATACAGCAAACCCACCGATAGAAACAGCCTCCTACATTATACAAGCAATTATCCAAAAGCCACCAAGTTGTTACTACCTAGATCACAAATAACAAGGGTAGAAAGGAAGAGATGCTATCAAAATTTTCCCAGAGAGGCTACCCTGAACACTCACTTCAACAGAAGCCAAAGAGATTACATACGGCAGATACACAGAAGGCTTCCCCTAGTCAAATACCCTGCATTTTGACTTATCACCCCCTTGTACCCAAAATTCAACACACCATTAGACAACAATGGACTATATTGTCCCAAGCATACCCTAACATACAGGAGTTCCAGAATCCACCTTTAATTTGTTATAAACGTTCTAAAAAGGTAAGAGACCGCTTAATTCCTGCAGACATCAGACCACTCACTAAGATTCCCCGGCAGAGATTCCTACATACCCCCAAAACAGGCACCTTTTCTTGCCTTCACTGCGCTCAGTGTTCAAGTATCATCAAAGGAAACACTTTTACACATCCACATTCTGGTCAGAAATACTCTGTTGATGGGTGCTTTACATGTGACTCCACACATGTAGTATACCTAATTAAATGTCCATGTGGCTTTATTTACATTGGTGAAACCACACAACACATTAGGGATAGGATCTCTAAACACAAATCTACTATTAGGACCGAACAACTTATTTTACCGATTCCTGCTCATTTCAAGAAATACAATCACCATGCCTCATCGTTATGATTCCAAGTTTTGTAACAAGTTTCCACCCCACGGAGAGGTGGTAATCGAACATTGTTACTCAGACAACGTTAATCCTTTTGGATACATCGTTTGGAGACTCTGTCCCCTAAAGGACTTAATCGAGAATGTGACTTTTTATATAACATTTAACCTATCGGATTGCTTATGGCTAATTGCTTATGGATAATTTTCTGATGTGTTATTTCCTATATTGCAGATTCGTTAGCCTGGATCTTAGTCTATAGCCTCTCAGACAACGTGGGTGAGAACCCCCTTGAATCCCCCTTTACTCCCCTCTTTCTCCCTCTCCTACCCTTCCATTTTTCCCCTTCATCCCCCCCCCCTTTTTTCCCCTACCCTTCCATCCCTCTTTCCCTTAACTGATACGATTAGATATTCCTGATATGTCTGTTTACACTACCCCTTTGCCACAAGTTTAACAATTAATTGCCTTTGGTTATAATATTCCTTTTCTCTCATTCATTTATGCTTTTTCATTCCCTTCTCACCCACTACATCATTTTCCTATTGTAGCTATACAGACTATATTTGAATTTCCTATAGTCCCTCAGCTTCTTCATTCCTTATTCTCTATTATTCCTACCCATTCACTCTCATACACTAATACAGTTGTGTTCAAAATTATTCAACCCCCACTGAAATTGAGTGTTTCGGCCAGATTGACATTGATTTTGATCATTTCATTCATCTTGTTTACAATTAAATCAAAGAGGCACTTGTAAGTCAGACAAATATAACATAACATTTATAATGAAATACCCACAAATGTCTTTTCTGTGCTCACATCATTATCAGTTTTATTCAACCCCCAAGTGACATTCAATCTTAGTACTTAGTACAACATCCTTTTCCAGTTATAACAGCTTTTAAACGTGAAGCATAGCTTGACACAAGTGTCTTGCAGCGATCTACGGGTATCTTCGCCCATTCTTAATGGGCAAAAGCCTCCAGTTTAGTCACATTCTTAGGCCTCTTTCACACGAGCGTGTCCGGATTAGGTCCGGATGCGTTGCGGATGCGTTCAGGGAAAACGGTGCGATTTCACAGGCAAAGCCATTCAGTTTTGCCTGCGATTGCGTTCAGTTGTTCAGTTTTTTCCGCGCGGGTGCAATGCGTTTTGATGCGTTTTTCACGCGCGTGATAAAAAACTGAAGGTTTACAAACAACATCTCCTAGCAACCATCAGTGAAAAACGCAACGCATCCGCACCTGCTTGCGGATGCAATGCGTTTTTCACGCAGCCCCATTCACTTCTATGGGGCTAGGGCTGCGTGAAAAACGCAGAATATAGAACATGCTGCGATTTTCACGCAACGCACAAGTGATGCGTGAAAAAAACGCTCATGTACACAGACCCATTGAAATGAATGGGTCAGGATTCAGTGCGGGTGCAATGCGTCCTCCTCACGCATTGCACCCGCGCGGAAAACTCGCCCGTGTGAAAGGGACCTTAGGCTTGCGCGCTGCAACTGCTTTCTTTAAGTCCCAGCAGAGGTTCTCAATCGGATTTAAGTCTGGTGACTGCGATGGCCACTTCAAAATGTTCCAGCCTTTAATCTGCAACCATGCTCTAGTGGACTTGGAGGTATGCTTGGGATCATTGTCCTGTTGAAATGTCCAACGTCTTCCAAGCCTCAGGTTTGTGACGGACTGCATCACATTTCCATCCAATATCTCCTGGTACTGAAGAGAATTCATGGTACCTTGCACACGCTGAAGCTTCCCTGTACCTGTAGAAGCAAAACAGCCCCAAAGCATGATTGACCCTCCGCCATGCTTCACAGTAGGCAAGGTGTTCTTTTCTTCATAGGCCTTGTTCTTCCTCCTCCAAACATAGCGTTGATCCATGGGCCCAAACAGTTCTAATTTTGTTTCATCAGTCCACAGAACACTATCCCAAAACTTTTGTGGTTTGTCCACATGACTTTTGGCATACTGCGGTCGACTCTTCTTATTCTTTGGAGACAGCAAGGGGTGCGCCTGGGAGTTCTGGCATGGAGGCCTTCATTACGCAGTGTGCGCCTTATTGTCTGAGCTGAAACTTCAGTACCCGCATCTGACAAATCTTTTTCAGTTCCTCAGCAGTCACACGGGGACTTTTCTCCACTTTGCGCTTCAGGTAGCGCACAGCAGTCGAAGTCAGCATCTTCTTTCTGCCACGACCAGGTAGCGTTTCAACAGTGCCCTTTGCCTTGAATTTGCGAAAGATGCTTCCTATGGTGTCTCTTGGTATGTTTAACATCTTTGCAATCTTCTTATAGCCATTGCCCTTCCTGTGAAGAGAAATCACCTCTTCTCTTGTCTTCCTGGACCATTCTCTTGACTTCACCATGTCTGTAAACACACCAGTAAATGTCTAGAAGGAGCGGAGTATCACAGTCATTTTACATCTGCCTAATTGGTGCTTATTATGCTTGATTGCTGCTCCTTGACATCCACAGGTGTTTTCAATACCTATTCGAAAACACTTGAATGAACCTCTGTTCTTAAGAGTGGTAGTCTTTAAGGGGTTGAATAATTGTGTCAATGAAGAATTTTACAAAAAAAACATTAAATACTGTATTACAAAAACAATTGATGTCATTTTAGTTGCATTTGGTTCTTTAAAAAGTCCTTGTAAGATTTAATTCTGAACACAATTACAAATGTACACTAAATTCCCTAAAACCCTTTACAGCATTGGGGGTTGAATAATTTTGAACACAACTGTATATAGCACAAATTACTGTATACATATATCTCCACTACATCTCTTCCTCCTCTCTTTCCTCCAATTTGATTGTATTGCCAGAATACTGGCATTGCCCTCATAGCCTCAATTACATTATGCGCATGCGCGCGCTCCTGACGGCGATCATGTGACCTCCGCTTACATGACCTCCCGGGAGACACTACATTCTAATATGCAGCACGCTGGACTAGCGTGCGCATCCAGACGATCCCCTCTATGCACCGGCCACAGGTACTGCAATATCTATACCCTCTTATACTCTCCTATACTTTCTGATACTCTCTGATATCCATACCCTGCAATATCTATAACTTTTCAGCAGCCTGTAATATCTATATTGTTATTTTCTCATCTACCCACAGTTCCATTCTGTCTAAATCCACTTCAGAATTATACTAGATTCCCTCACCTATTGATCAATGTGGATCATAATTATGCATATGACATTCAATTTACTGACTGTGCTTGCCATATTGTTATTTTGCGATATACTTAGAAGGGTTGAGTGATAATTCTAGAACCATTACCCCATAATATTACCCTACTTCCTTTGAATTTCATCCCACTATGGATCTCTGACAATATGTTGCAGCTGTCTCAAATCATACCATGAGCCTCCACTTTAAACTACTTGGTATATGCATGTATATATGTAATGATTAATCACCTACCTTTATTTCTATAGACACAATCATCTTTGTTCCCAGAGACTTGACATTTATTACTTTGTATATTTTTTTAGATCCCTTGAAAAAGGTAATTCTGACCGAAACGTTGGGACGCTTTATATGGCCAATTAATTTAGCTATTCTCTACACCTGGATGACATAAAGATGAAATGATTGTGTGAAGATGCACAAAATGCATTAAAGTACCACTTTGCAAAACGAACTTTTTGGTGTGCCATAGATCTTCTTGACATATATTGACTACAGTCCTTTATTAGCACCCAAAGTTAATGGGTGTGCAGATCTCACTTCTTCTATACGTATGTTGCTCTACGAAGACTTTATGTCTATGCTTGCTAGTAATGTGCTCTCTGTCAACATACTATTTTTGATCTTGGTGATAGCATCCTTAGTGTCCTCAATACAAGATGGTAAGCCAGTGACAAATGGTAACAATATTGCATCAATGTAACAACATATTCCCTTGGTCAATGAGATATTTATGGGATATTTATTTTTATGAATCTTTGGAACAGCATAAAACACCACTATTGTAGGAATTGGGTTGAAAAGAAATTTTGGATTATCTCTTTTTGCCTCCTGTAACAGAATCTTTAAAGCGTAACTCTTGATTCATTTTTTGTTACATTTGTAGGGCAAGTGATACTATTTTAAAATATACTGTATTTTTCGCCCTATAAGACGTACTTTTCCCCCCCCAAAAGTGGTGGTGGTAGGGGGAAAAGGCAGTGCATCTTATGGGGCGAATGCTGCAATTTACACTGATACATCGTCGACCACGACGCTGCACAGCGCGGCCGGCGGTGTATTAGCAGGGAGGTAGGAGGGATGGGGGCCGGCATCTGGTGCAGGAATGGCAGTAGGGCCCTGTGCAGTCACTGTATTCTATTACTCTGGGCCCCGCTCGTTGTAGCATTAATAGGTAATACGTAGGCATGGGCTTTACTATAGTAATCCTCAGCAGCGTACCATGTAGTAGGATACTCACTTGAAACTCCTGTACGCAGGCCAGGCGGGCGGCGGCAGCGTAACATCATTTACTACGCCACTCGCCTGCTCCTCCCACTTTATGAATAAAGCAGGCGCGTGATGTAGTGAGTGACTGCACCGGGCCCCGCTGCCATTACAAACATAGAAACATAGAATGTGTTTCTGACGCCGGCCCCCACCCGCTGTATTGGGGGTCATTCACTATTTGGGACACTGCTATGGGGGGGATCTGTGAATGACACTGTTATGGGGGGGGGGGGAATCTGTGGATGACACATATATAGCATAAGATGCTATATATGTGTCATCCACAGATCCCCCCCCATAGCAGTGTCATCCACAGATACCCCCCATAACAGTGCCATCCACAGATCCCCATAACAGTGCCCATCCACAGATCCCCCATAACAGTGTCATCCACAGATCCCCCATAATAGTGTCATCCACAGACCACTATTAGATCAAAACCCACCAAAAGCACACCTTTTGGTTCCAATTTACTTTTTCTTATGGGCCTCTTATAGGGCGAAAAAGTACTTTATTTATTGTTTATGGACTTTTTCATGACAAAACTGCCCCTGAAGTTGTCTTTGGCACGGAGTTTAAAATGGAGATCCCATCATCACTGATCAGCGCAGCACAGTACTGAGCAGTGAAGAGGCTTCTTGCTTACTGTTGCTCCTCTCACTGCCTCCCTCATATATTGCTAAAAGAAAATAGCTATAAATGCTTTGGGGGAAATATATTAAAACTTTTGCAAAGGGAAACTGGCTGAGTTAGCCATAGTAACCGTTCAGATTGATCCTTTCATTTTTCAAAGGAGCTCTGAAAAATGAACAGTGGAATCTGATTGGTTGCCATGGGCAACTAAGCCACTTTCCTTTTGCACTATTTTTGATAAATCTGCCCCAATATACATTATATATATATATATATATATATATATACTGCCGATCGAAACACTGTCAGCGGCAGATACACCTCTAGTGCAGGGATTTATTAAGAACCGCGTCTAAAAGGCTATAAGGCCTGGTCTTAATAAATGTGCCCCACAGTATTTTTGGCCAGTTTTAGCTTTGTATCAGGGAGGCAGTGAGGGCAGCAGCAGTAAAAGAGCGTTTAGGTAAAAGACAGTTTAGGTAAAACTTATGGAAAAGTACAAAATGAACATATAAAGTATATTGCAAAAATTATCACTTGCCCTACATATTTAACAAAAAAAAATTAAACAGTTATTTTTTATTTCTATATATATTTCTATTTCTTTACTATATTTCCACACTTGTCACTAAGTTTATTATTACAGAATTGTCGATTTTTAATTAATGCCTCAATGCCTTTTTTTCAGTTTAATTTTGTTGAAATCTTGAGTAACTAGCTCAACAAAACTTTCTACTTGAGAAAAAGTTGGTGTCATTTTGGACTTTAAGGATTTAAAGATGGTTCTATTTAAAGAAAGATCCCTTCATTCTCAAGATGTAAGCCTTCAAGAATTTCTAAAGCTTCTCTATTTTTTGTAATATTTTAATGTTCTGTTCCTCAAAGTGCATTCGGAAAGTCTTCATACCCTTTCACATTTTGTTATGTTGTGGTCTTGTGCTAAAAACAAACAAACATCAATCTGCTCTCAATCCTCCCTAATTAGAAAGTGAAAACAGAATTAGGCAAATTTATTAAAAAGTAAAAACTTAAATTTTGCATGGACAAAAGTATTCAGACACTTTGCTATGACACTTGAAATTTTGCTCTGGGGCTTTTTATTTCTCTTGATTATTTTCAAGACGTTTCTATACCTTGATTTAAGTCCACCTGTGGTAAATTAAGTCGATTGAACATGATTTGGAAAGACACAGTCCTCACAGCTGATAATGAATATCAGAGCAAAAACCAATCCATGAGGAGGAAAGAACTGCCTGTAGAGCCCAGAGACAAGATTGTGTCGAGGTACAGATCTGGAGAAAGTTCTAAAAAAAATTCTGCTGCAGTGAAAGTTTCCAAGAGCACTGTGGCCTCCATAATTCTTCAAAGGAAGAAGTCTGGAATAACAAGGGCTTCTCCTATTGCTAGCCACTCAACCAAACTAAGTAAATGGGGAAAGGGCCTTGGTAAGAGAGGTGACGAAAAATCTAATGGTCACTCTAGCTGAGCTCCAAATATCCTGTGTGCAGATGGGATGAAACTTCCTTAAGGTCAACCATCACTGCAGCATTCCACCAATCTGGGCTTTATGGCAGAGTGGCCAGAAAGAAGCCTCATCTCAGTAAAAGACACATAAAAGTGGCAGAAAAGAAACTAAAGGACTCTCAGACTCATTTAACTTTTTGGCCTCAATTCTAAGGGTCATATTTGAAGGAAACTAGGCACTGCGCAGTACTATCCCTACAGTGAAGCATGGTGGTGGTGGTGGCAAGTGCAGAGATTCATTCTTAATGAAGTCTTCTCATTCTTAATGAAAACCTTATCCAGAGTGCTCTGGGCCTCAGGCTGGGTTGAACATTCACCTTCCAACAAGAAAACAACCCTTAGCATACAACCAAGACAACATAGAAGTTTGTTAGGGACATCTCTTTGAACGCCCTTGAATGGCCCAGCCAGAACACTGGCTGCGGCCTCATATGGAATATGCAGTTCAGTTCTGGGCACCAGTCTATAGAAAGGATGCACTGCAGCTGGAAAAAGTACAGAGGAGAGCGACTAAACTGATAAGGGGCATGGAGTGTCTTAGTTATGAAGAAAGATTAAAAGAATTGCATTTATTTAGTCCTGAGAAGAGACGTCTAAGGGGGGACATGATCAACCTATACCAGTGGTGGGCAAACTTATTAGTCAACTGAGCCGAATATCAACAAAACAGCGATTTCATTTTTTTCTGAGAGCCAAATTTTCTTAACGTAAACTATATAGGAAGGTACATAGTTATTAACTTAATAAGGGTATTCCTAACCATCTGGACATACCTTTCTCAACCCTCGACACTACATCTTTCACTCCACAACGTTTCACCCTATAAGACGCACGTAGGTTTTAGAGGAGGACAATATGAAAAAAAATTTTTCATTACACCACAGGTCAAACCACTAATCAGACCCCCAATGTTAATAAGACCTCCCTCAGATCAGACGTCAGCTCAAACCCCAAAGTAAATGACCCCCAATCAGATCTCGGACAAGAGCCCCATGCCTCTCATCATCCCCATTATCATCCATGATGCCTCTTATCAACCCTGTTATTATCCATGATGCTTCTCATCATCCCCATTATCATCAATGATGCCTCTCATCATCCATGATACCTCTCATATCCCCCACTATGATTCTCATCACCCCCTTTATTATCTATGATGCGTCTCATCATCCATGATACCTCTCATATCCCCCATTATGATTCTCATCATCCCCTTTATTATCCATGATGCCTCTCATCATCCATGAAAATGCAATCGCACTGTACATGTGAGCCAGCACCTGGAAGAGCCAATATCAAGGGGCTAAAGAGCCACATGTGGCTCTAGAGCCGCAGTTTGCTGACCACTGACCTATACAAATATATAATTTTGCCATACAAAAAAATGGTGAAAAACTGTTTAATGTAAAATGCCCTCAAAAGACAAGGGGGAACTGCCTCCAACTGGAGAAGAAAAAATTCAGTCTCCAGAAGCGTCAAAGCTTTTTTACTGCAAGAACTATGAATCTGTGGAATAGACTTCCTCAGGACGTGGTCACAACAGGAACAATGGACAGTTTTAAAAAGGGTTTAGATGAGTCTCACTTCCTTCTGGGATTCGCGTCCCGGCCTATCCCTTTGTTGAACTTGATGGACTTATGTCTTTTTTCAACAGTATCAACTATGTAACTATGTAACTATGTAAGGCCTCTTTCACACTTGCGTTCTGAGGATCCGGCGGGCACTTCCGTCCTGCCGGATCCGTCAGAACGCAAGTCGCCTGAAAGCATTAGAAGACTGATCAGGATCCTGATCAGTCTTCATAATGCTTTCAGGTTACTATGGCAGCCAGGACGCTATTAAAGTCCTGGTTGCCATAGTAGTAGTGGGGAGTGGGGGTGCGGTATACTTACCTTCCGTGCGGCTCCCGGGGCGCTCTGAATGACGTCAGAGCGCCCATGCCCATGGATCACGTGATCCATGCGATCACGTGATCCATGCGCTCTGGAGCGCCCTGACGTCACTCTGGAGCGCCCCGGGAACCGCACGGATGGTAAGTATACTGCTCTCCCGCTCCCCACTACATTTTACCATGGCAACCAGGACTTTAGCATCCTGGCTGCCATGGTAACAATTGAGAAAAAGCTAAACGTCGGATCCGGCGATGCGTCGAAACGACGTTTAGCTTAAGGCCGGATCCGGATTAATGCACTTCAATGGGCATTAATTCCGGATCCGGCGTTACGGCATGTCTTCCGGATTTTTGGACGGAGACAAATCCGCAGCATGCTGCGCTTTTGTTAATGGCCAAAAAACGTTCACATACTGAACGGAAGACATCCTGATGCATCCTGAACGGATTTCTCTCCATTCAGGATGCATTAGGATAATCCTGATCAGTATCTTTCCATCCTATAGCCCCGAGGACGGAACTCTAGGACGGAAAGCAAAAACGCAAGTGTGAAAGAGGCCTAACACTAACTAGAACCCAGTCAAACATCTTTGGAGAGACGTGAAAATGGCTGTCCACCAATGGTCCCCATCAAACCTGACAAAGGATAACAGAAAATCCAGGTGTGCAAAACTTGTGGCATCTTACCCAAGAAGACTGGAGGCTGTAATCACTGCTAAAGGTGCTTCAACTAAGTCCTGAATGAAGAGTTTGAAAACTTATGTCAATGGAAAGTTTTAGTTTTCCTCTTCAATAAATTAGCAAAGATTATAAAACATTCTGTTTTTCACTTCCTCATTATGGGGTATTGAGTGCAGAATGATGGGGAAATTTCTGAACTGTTTTTCGCTTTAGGCTGCAACATAACCAAATGTGAAAAAAACTGAAAATTAACCCCTTCCCGCCCCCTTCCCGCATTTTCACGTACATGTACGTGATGGGATCAGGCGGGTGCTGCACCCTGCTTTTACTGACAGCCGGGCCCCTGCTGCATCCGCCGGCATCGCTGTATGTGGTGATGCCGGCGAATGAACCCTTTCACATGCCACGGTCAGCGCTGACCATGGCACATGCAGGGTTTACAGAGGGAGAGGGCTCCCTCTGATTTCATCACCCCCCACTGCGCTGCGCTGGCAGGTATGCGATGGTTTTCATGGCAGCCCCAATGCCTTCCACAGGCATCGGAGCCTGCCAGCTACGGAAGCCTAGGAGATCCAGCCTGAGGGCTGGGTCTCCTAGGCAACTGTCAGTGTCTTACTGTGTAAGGCAGTGATAGTTCAATTCAGTACAATGCAGAATGTATTGTACTGAATTGAAACAGGGATCAAACCCTGAAAAGGTTAAGTCCCAGAGTGGGACAAATATAAACAGTGAAAAAAGTGGGTTTTCTTTATAATAAAAAAATTTAAGTTTCAAGTTTTAAAAAAAAAGCGTCCTTTTCCCAAAATAAAGTAAACAAATTGTAAATAAATAGGGAAAATAAGAAAAGTAGACATATTAGATATCGCCGCCTCTGTATCGAATGGCTCAATAAAAATATCACATGAGCTAACCCCTCAGATGATTACCGTCAATTTTTTTTTTATAAAAACTGTGCTAAAAAGCTATTTTTTGGGCACCTTGCATCACTAACTCTCAGTTCACACTTGCGCGTTTTACAGCGCGTTTGAATGCGCTGTAAAACTTATAACCGATGCAAACCAATGCTTCCCTATGGGACTGGTTCACATTTTCGCATTTTACAGCGTGTTTGAACGCTCTGAAAAATGCCCGACGCATTAACAAGTACTTGAGCTTTTTTTGGGGCGTTTGTCACGCGTTTTGGCCCATAGACTTCAATGAGAACGCGCAACGCTTGTATTTTGCGCGTTTTTGACACTGACGTTTGACGTTTATGAATTTGCAACATGCTGGAAAGGCCAAACCCCAGCTCTAATTTGCCAAGCTTCATATAGACAGGGATATTTGGTCATTGGACAACACTGCAGTCAATCACACAAATGCGCGTAAAACGAGCGTTTACTATTGCCAAAAACGCGCGTAAAACGTGCAACAAAAGCTCGCGTCTCAGAAACGCTCAGGTCTGAACCCAGCGTAACCCTCATTTCACACCTGAGCGTTTTACAGCGCGTTCAAACGTGCTGTAAAACGCTCAACACATGAAAACCAATGCTTCCCTACGGCCCTGGTTCTCACTTGAGCGTTTTACAGCGCGTTTGAACGCGTTGTAAAACGCCCTACGCTCAAAAAAGTTCTTGAGCTTCTTTGGGGCGTTTGTTATGGGGCGTTTGCACCCATAGACTTCAATGGGAACGCGCGTAAAACGCGCGTTAAAGTATAACTGTCAAATTATTATTTTTTTTACTATTGGATTTTGGTGATTAGTATCACCTTGTTGGCCCTGTTTTAATTTCTGATTGTTTAATAAATAACCCCTAAAAGCCACCTAAAAGTCCCCAGTATTGGCTATTGTTACCTGAGATAAAATCAGGTTGCTATGCTCCTTCCGTCTACCAGATAGAGGACGTGCACTGGGAACTGATAGTGAGTCAACATTGTAAGGGAATGTATAAAAAGCCAGGTTCTTCCTGACAGGAGATAACAGTGCTGGGCTGTGTGTGTGAACTTCTCCACATGCCTGTGCTTGGCAGACACTCCCTTAGCAGTGCTGGACAATGTGGCTGCTCAGTGTATAAATGACAGCCTTATCTGATAAGAGGAGAGCTTGTAGGAGGACTACAGGCTTCAGCCAGACCTGGAAACTTCACTGCAAGACCCCCCTATACAGTGCTGGTCTTCACTAACTTCACTGCAGGTGTCCTAGGGCTGAGGGCGGCCATCTTAACAGAATAGTGAAATTGCAGTTTTATGCAGACTGGTTGCTAAGGCCTGAATCTTATTAAATATGGGGTAAGTAAGTCTAATAGTTATTGATTCAGGAATATTATCATATTAGTAACTACATATATGAAAACTGAAATTAGGGTCTAAATGTGACAGTTATCCTTTAAGTGTAGATACGCCTTTTTTTAATTGGTCTCCAGAGTCACGAACGCGCGTATGACGCGTGTTTCCTATTTCCCAAACGCACTGTAATACGCGCGTAATACGCGCGTATCAAATACGCTCAAGTGTGAACCCAGCGTAAAAGTGCAACATCAAGCGATCAAAAAGACTTATGCCCCCCCCAGAATAGTACCAATCTAACCGTTACCTCATCCCGTA
This sequence comes from Bufotes viridis, assembly GCA_033119425.1. Taxonomy (NCBI): domain Eukaryota; kingdom Metazoa; phylum Chordata; class Amphibia; order Anura; family Bufonidae; genus Bufotes; species Bufotes viridis. The sequence continues at coordinate 142,463,063 of CM065592.1, read as the reverse complement.
AAAATGAGCCCCTACCTAAGACAATCGCCCAAAAAAAAAAAAAAACTACGGCTCTCAGACTATGGAGACTCTAAAACATGATTATTTTGTTTCAAAAATGATATTATTGTGTAATACTTAAATAAATAAAAAAGTTGAGATATTATGTATTGCCACGTCTGTAAGCACCTGCTCTATAAAAATATCACATGATCTAACCCCTCAGATGAACTCCATAAAAAAAAAACGCTGTACAAAAAAGCAATTTTTTGTCCCCTTACATCTCAAAAAGTGTAATAGCAAGCGATCAAAAAGCCATACGCACCCCAAAATCATACCAATCAAACCGTCATCTCATCCCGCAAAAAATGAAAACCTACCTAAGACAATCGCCCCAAAAAAAAAAAATATTGCTCTCAGAATACGGAGACACTAAAACATGTTATTTTTTTGTTTCAAAAATGCTGTTATTGTGTAAAACTTAAATAAATAAAAAAGTATACATATTAGGTATCACCACATCCATAAGAACCTGCTGTATAAAAATATCACATGACCTAACCCCTCAGAATAATAAAAAAAAAAAGCCATTTTTCGTCACCTAACATCACAAAAAGTGTTATACCAAGCGATCAAAAAGTCATATGCACGCTAAAATAGTACCAATCAAACCGTCATCTCATCCCAAAGAAAATTTGCCCCTACATAAGACAGTCGCCCCAGAAAAAAAAAAAAACAACAACTATGGCTTTCAGAATATGGAGACACTAAAAAAATCTTTATTATGTAAAACTGTCATATTTGGTATTGTTGCATCCATAACAACCTGCTCTATAAAAATAGCACATGATCTAACCTGTTAAATGAACATTGTAAATAACAAAAATAAAAACTGTGCCAAAACAGCTATATTTTGTTACCTTGCCTCACAAAAAGTGTAATATAGAGCAACCAAAAATAATATGTAGCCTAAAATAGTACCAACAAAACTGCCACCGTATCCCGTAGTTTCCAAAATGGGGTAATTTTGGAGTTTCAACTCTAGGGCTGCATCAAATGTGACATAGCAACTCAAAATTATCCCAGTGAAATCTGCCCTCCAAAAACCATATGGCGTTCCTTTCCTTCTGCGCCCTTCCGTGCCCATACAGCAGTTTACAATCACAAATGGGGTGTTTCTGTAAACTACAGAATCAGGGTAATAGATATTGAGTTTTGTTTGGTTGTTAACCATTGCTTTGTTACTGGAAAAAAGGGATTCAAATGGAAAATATGCCAAAAATTTGAAATTTCTTTCCTATTTTCCTTTAATTCTCGTGGGGCACCTAAAGGGTTAACAACATTTATAAAATCAGTTTTGAATAGCTTGAGGGATGTAGTTTCTACAATGGGGTGATTTATGGGTTGTTTCTAATTTGTAAGCCCCAGAAAGTGACTTCATAACTGAACTGGTCCTGAAAAAAATGTTTTTGGAAATTTTCTTAAAAATTTTGAGATTTGCTTCTAAAATAAAATGTCATTTTTAAAATGATCCAAACATGATGTAGAAATATGGGTAATGTAAAGTAATAACAATTTTTGGAGGTATTAGTATCTATTATAAAGGTAGAGAAATAGAAATTTGCAAATTTTTCAAAATTTTTGGTAATTGTAGAATTTTTTTTATAAATAAAAATGAAATATTTTGACTCAATATTACCAAGCTCATGAAGTATAATATATGACGAGAAAACAATCTCAGAACGGCCTGGATAAGTAAAAGTGTTTTAAAGTTATTACCACATAAAGTGACACATGTCAGATTTGCAAAATTAGGCCGTGTCCTGAAGGTGAAAAATGGCTGTGTTCTGAAGGGGTTAATATCTTTAATCCATGTGAATTTATGAGAGGAAGGGAGGGTGTGAAAGTCAGACCTTTAGGCCTCATTCACACGACCGTATGGCTTTTTCAGTATTTTGCGGTCCGTATTTTGCGGATCCGTGGTTCCGTTTTTTGCTTCCGTTGTGTTTCCGTATAGGTTCCGTTTTTCCGTTCCGTTTTTCCGTATGGCATATACAGTATACAGTAATAACATAGAAAAAAATGGGCTGGTCTTAACATTTTCAATAGATGGTTCCGCAAAAAACGGAACGGATACGGAAGACATACGGATGCACTTCAGTATGCTTTCCGTTTTTTTGCGGACCCATAGACTTGAATGGAGCCACTGAACGTGATTTGCGGACAAGTATAGGACATGTTCTATATTTAAACGGAATGGAAAAACGGAAAAACGGAAACGGAAGGCATACGGAGACACTTCAGTATTTTTTGCAGTCCCATTGAAGTGAATGGTTCAGTATACTGTCAGTATACTGAACTGAAAAAACGGCCAGTATACGGTCCGCAAAATACTGTCGTGTGAATGAGGCCTTACTTAACAGTAATCACTGAAGTTCTGTGAGGATATGAGAGGTCAAATTTATAATTTGACTTGGTTCTTTCTCTGTACATATTCATTTTTTTTACATATCCATTTATCATGTAGAGAAAGGTAATACAATGCCCTTACCAATGTATTGTTATTATCTATATTGCTTACTTTGCTGGCTTGGTTCATTTTCCCATAACATTATACACTGCTTGTTTCCATGGTTATGACCACCCTGTGGTGGTCGTGCTTGCACACTATAAGAAAAAATTCCGCCCTCTGGCGGCCGGGACCGTTGGAGTTCATGTAAGCTGGTACTTTTTTCTATAGTGTACAAGCACAGCCATGCTGCTGGACTGCAGGGTAGTCATAACTATGGAAACTTTCTCTGCATAATAAATGTTATTTGCTGAAGTGGCAAAACCTCTTTAACTCTGTATTCTTCTACTATGTAATATTCAGCGGAATTTGTAGAGTTGATGTTTATGCTGGTATTTTGCACCCATATTTGTATGGTATTCTGTTCTGGTTGCGATAAAATTTTGGAAGGTTAATATTTCCTGTTTTTAAATTTTCATTTCATACTTGCTCCCTCTCACCTCCAAAGTGCTTTTCTGGGGCTTCTGTATCCAAGTTTTCTGATTCTGAAAAGTCTGTATACTGTCCATTTATGTTGATATTGTTTTAAAGATTTTTCCCAAATCTATATATATACTTGATCAGTATTCCTGTTCCTTTCAAAGTGCCAGAGGTTGCAATGAACAATGGAATAAGAGGGGTTGGGGTGTCAGGTTCCTACTGATTGGATATTGTTGACCTATTCTGTATAGATCATCTGTATTCGGACCGTGGAAAACCGCTTTAATTTTCATCTTCATTTTCATCTTTGATGACATCTACAGTAGATCTTTTTGTAACTTAGATTCCAAGTTTCGGAACTATGGATATGGGTTAATTGCTTCAGTCTCTTTTATTTCTTGTTCTAGTTGTTCAATGAATTTATTGAACAGTCTCTTTTCATATTCTAATAAATAATCTATTTGTTATTATTTATTTAGTCTAAGGAGGCTTTCTGTCAAAAGTCTCTTCTACCCCTTTACAAAACCTATATCTTCCAAACGCTCAATAGTCCTTTGAAAATCATCTTTTACTGAAGGTATGTGTTAGTCTTAGACAGTGGGTGTGGAACCACTGTATAAACCAAACAGATTTGGCTTCTCTTACACTGGGTTCAGACCTGAGCGTTTTGAAGCCTAGCGTTTTTGGTGCGTTCAAGACTGGCGTGTAGGCGCGTTTTTTTCAAGCGTTTTGGTAAATAGTGTAGGCGCGTTTGACGCGCGTTTCTGTGATTGACTGCATAGTTGGCCAATGACCAAACAGCCCTCCCTATATAGTTTGGCCAATCTGAGGTGTGAATTGTGAAAACGCTGCGTCCATAGGCGCGTGCTACGCAGCACAAACGCCGAACAACACGCCTATCAGCGTTTCCCATTGAAGTCTATTAGCACCAAACGGTCGAAAAAGCCCAGATTGACGCGAACATACTTGCCTATGCGTCGGACGTTTATAGGCGCCTATGAACGCGCATAAAAACGCGCAAGTGTGAACCACCCTCATTGGAATGCATGGTTCCTTTACTGTTGTGCGTTTTTATGTGCGTTCAAAAGCGGCGTTTTACGCGAAAGTGTGAACTGAGGGTTAAGGGCATTATCTTGGCAGTCTCCTGGTTATCAACCTTAAACCCCTATACAGGAATCTGGACTCCACTGCAGGGGACCCACCAGGCCATTACCTGCAGGAGTAGTCTTTGTTTGGTTAATATCTGAGCCACGGGTGTCAAGAGACACCGGTATGTAACACCAAAGGGACAGGCAGTAGTCAGTATCAGGTCAAGGTCAGGACATGCATGGTTCGTGAAAGTTTAACCTCTTAATGACACAGGACGTACCCGTACGTCCCGTGTCCTGTCCCTAAAGATGGCGCCCGCTCCTGCTTCATGCGGGCGCCTTAGCCCCGGGTGTCCGCATGGTTCTTGTAGGAGACACCCGCGGCTAATGTCCGCAACTGGCAGCAATGCTGATCACGGGCATTTAACCCCTCAGATGCCGTGTTCAAACCTGACCACGGCATCTGAGCCAGCACAAACCGAAAGTTTTACTTTCGGTTTGCACTCCGGCTCCCCCATGTGGCGATCGGAGGAGCCGGAGCGCGACTGTAGTAGCCTGGGTTTCTATGAATGAATGCGATTTTGCATTGGAATGTATGATAATCACAATCAGATGATTGTATGTTATAGTTCCCTATGGGAACTATATAAAAGTGTAAAAAAAAAGTTTTTAAAAAATAAATAGAAAAAGACATAAAAGTTCAAATCACCCCCCTTTTACCAAAAAATAAAAAATAAAAAAATAATACACATCATGGGTGTCGCAATGTGTGAAAACGCCCATACTATAAAAATATAAAAAAATATTCCCCATATGTCAAACAGCAAAACAGAAAAAAGCATCCAAATGGCAGATTCGCCATTTTTATTTTCCACAAAAAATTAAATAAAAGGTGATCAAAAAGTCATACACACCCCAGAATGGTATCAGTAATAAGATAAGATTATAACCCAAATAATAAGCTCCCATACAGCTCCGTACAAAGTTATAGGGGTCAAAACATGGTGACAAAAAAGTTAAACTGATTTTTTTCCCCACTTTTGAATTTTTTTTTCACTATCATAACGCAAGAAAACCTATACATATAGGATATCGCCGGATTCATACTGACCTGTAGAATAAAAGTAACCGGTCAGTTTTATCGCACATCGAACATCGGAATTTAAAACCCTGCAAAACTGTGGTGGAATTGCTTTTTTTTTTTTGCAATTTCACCCCATTTTGAATTTTTTTGCCCGCTTCCCACTACATCTTATGTAATATTAAATGGTGGCATTTATAAAGTACAACTGGTCCCGAAAAAACAAGCCCTCATATGGCTATGTTAACTGAAAAATAAAAAAGTTATGGCTCTGGGAAGGCAGGGAACGCAAAACAAACCTGCAAAAAATAAAAAACCTCTGGTCCTTAAGGGGTTAAAAAAACTTTGTGAGGTTAGGTCAAGCAGCTCAGGGTCAAGATGGAGATCAAGTGGAGATCAGGTACTGAAGGATTAAAATCTTGAACATGAGCCAAAGACCATACATGAGAAAGTCAAACCAGCAAAGGTGTAGAACCTATTGCTTAGGCATCCTCCACAATATACCAGGGTGGACATGCTAGCCCTTTAAGAACCCAAGAGCGAGCAGTCTATAGGCAAAAAAAAAATAGACACTAAGAGACAGGCTGCAACCTGCATGGAATGGAGAGGGGATGGACACCAGCGGGACTGGACAACTAGGCAGCAAGAAGGCAGGTGAACAGATCGCCATTCATGCCGCCAGGGAAAATGGAGAAGCGGGGAGCACTGGACTCTGCCAGGCTGGGTATTTCCCACCAGGACAAGTCAAAAAGAAAAAAATCACTAGTATACGTACAGTTGTGTCCAAAATTATTCAACCCCCACTGAAATTGAGTGTTTTGGCCAGTTTGACATTGATTTTGATCATTTCAGTCATCTTGTTTACAATTTAATCATAGAGGCACTTGTAAGTCAGACAAATATAACATAACATTTATCATGAAATAACCACAAATGTCTTTTCTGTGCTCGCATCATTATCAGTTTTATTCAACCCCCAAGTGACATTCAATCTTAGTACTTAGTACAACATCCTTTTCCAGTTATAACAGCTTTTAAACGTGAAGCATAGCTTGACACAAGTGTCTTGCAGCGATCTACGGTTATCTTCGCCCATTCTTCATGGGTAGAGATGAGCGAACTTCAAAAATTAGTTCGGCATTCGGGTTGGGGTAATCGCCGCATCCCGTTATGGATTCCACTACCGCGGACTATCCTGGCATATGGAATCCATAAGGGACTGCTTCCACGAACCCGAATTTTTGAATAGCCGAAGGACCTAGGGTTACGTCACCATCATGTGATCAGTGCAGGGGGCGTGGTTCAGCACTGGATTCATGGGCAAAAGCCTCCAGTTCAGTCACATTCTTAGGCTTGCGCGCTGCAACTGCTTTCTTTAAGTCCCACCAGAGGTTCTCAATCGGATTTAAGTCTGATGATTGCAATGGCCACTTAAAAATGTTCCAACCTTTAATCTGCAACCATGCTCTAGTGGACTTGGAGGTATGCTTGGGATCATTGTCCTGTTGAAAGGTCCAACGTCTCCCAAGCCTCAGGTTTGTGACGGACTGCATCACATTTTCATCCAATATCTCCTGGTACTGAAGAGAATTCATGGTACCTTGCACACACTGAAGCTTCCCTGTACCTGTAGAAGCAAAACAGCCCCAAAGCATGATTGACCCCCCGCCATGCTTCACAGTAGGCAAGGTGTTCTTTTCTTCATAGGCCTTGTTCTTCCTCCTCCAAACATAGCGTTGATCCATGAGCCCAAACAGTTCTAATTTTGTTTCATCAGTCCACAGAACACTATCCCAAAACTTTTGTGGTTTGTCCACGTGACTTTTGGCATACTGCAGTCGACTCTTCTTATTCTTTGGAGACAGCAAAGGGGGTGCGCCTGGAAGTTCTGGCATGGAGACCTTCATTACGCAGTGTGCGCCTTATTGTCTGAGCTGAAACTTCAGTACCCGCATCTGACAAATCCTTTTTCAGTTCCTCAGCAGTCACACGGGGACTTTTCTCCACTTTGCGCTTCAGGTAGCGCACAGCAGTCAAAGTCAGCATCTTCTTTCTGCCACCACGACCAGGTAGCGTTTCAACAGTGCCCTTTGCCTTGAATTTGCGAATGATGCTTCCTATGGTGTCTCTTGATATGTTTAACATCTTTGCAATCTTTTTATAGCCATTGTCCTTCCTGTGAAGAGAAATCACCTCTTCTCTCGTCTTCCTGGACCATTCTCTTGACTTCACCATGTTTATAAACACACCAGTAAATGTCTAGAAGGAGCTGAGTATCACAGTCATTTTACATCTGCCTAATTGGTGCTTATTATGCTTGATTGCTGCTCCTTGACATCCAGAGGTGTTTTCAATACCTGATCGAAAACACTTGAATGAACCTCTGTTCTTAAGAGTGGTCGTCTTTAAGGGGTTGAATAATTGTGTCAATGAAGAAATCACAAAAAAAACATTTAATACTGTATTACAAAAACAATTGATGTCATTTTAGTTGCATTTGGTTCTTTAAAAAGTCCTTGTAAGATTTCATTCTGAACACAATTACAAATGTACACTAAATTCCCTAAAACCATTTACAGCATTGGGGGTTGAATAATTTTGAACACAACTGTAGCTGTATATACGCGGTGCAGGTTTCCGGTGTGATGTGGGAATGATCACATAAGTAAAGCAAATCTTCATATATGGAAAACCGCGCTGCTGGTTTCACCTCCTCCCTTTTCAACACAGGTAATTTCTACTCTGGAAGGGGCACAGAGGGCATTGCTAATGTGAAGGGGACACAATGGGCATTTCTACTATGGAGGGTGCACAGTGCACAGAGGGCACTACTACTCTGAAGGGGGCATAATGGGGATTTCTACTATGGAGGGGACACAGAGGGCATTATTACTGTGAAGGGGCACAATGGGCATTATTACTGTGAAGGGGGCACAATGGGCATTACTACTGTGAAGGGGGACAATGGGCATTACTACTATTAAGGGGCATTATTACTGTGAAGGAGGCACAATGGGATTATTACTGTGAGGGGGGCACAAAGAGGGCATTACAACTGTGAAAGGGCACAGATAGGGCATTACTACTGTGAAAGGGGCACAGAGAGGGCATAACTACTGTGAGAGGGGCACAATGAGAGCATAACTACTATGAAGGCTGCACAATGAAGGGATAAGTACTTTAAGGGGGCACAATGTAGGCATAACTACTGTTAGGGGGCACACATCTGTACAAAACTACTGTGAAGGTTGTACAATGATGGCAATACTACTGTGAGGGGGTACGATTTTTTTAAATGCCAGAGAAAGGACCCGCCCCGGGTGCCAAACAACCTAGGCACACCACTGCCGCTGATCAGGGGACGCCGCTGGTATAACAAGGGAGCGGGACGCCACTCTATCTATTGTCAGCGCTTTACAGCAATTCTATTTGGATGTTTTGTGGCAGGACTTGCTAGAATCCCTTTAGGACATTTATTTATGAATTTGCGATGAACTTTTATTCTCAGGAGCAACAAAATATCAAATATCAATTTGGCTGACATGCTTAGTTTCGTTTAGTGTATACATTCACTTTGGGACACTTACTGTACGGTCTTTCAGGAACTTTTACCCATGTGAACATTGCTGTTACCTGATTATTACTGCTATCATCACTAACGTGACTGTTTTTACTATTAATTTTATTTATATATTATACGGTTCCAAGCAATACAGAGAGTGCCCTGCTATCAAGTTGTTAACAATTTAATTATATTGTGTTTATTTTGTTTTTACTGCAAGAAATAAATTATTTTAGACATATAATTTTAGCGCATAGGTGTTTCCTAGTGAGGTGTGCCCGACCTTTTTCATTATTACTATTACATTTGTCTATACAGATTGGGTGTATCTGGTTTGGTTGGAGACACCCTACCATATGTATTGAGTAGGTGAGCCAACACTATTCTATAAAAAAAAATGTAACTTTTTTTTTGGAACAGAGTGAGATTATTAAAGAAAGATTTTTAGAGAAGGGTTATAAAGAAAAAGATTTAAAGAAGTGCATCAATGCTATTTGCGAAGGTGATAATACCAAAAAAAAGTAGAAGAGAAAAAGACTAAGGATTTTAAATTTAGTTTTATCAACCAGTTCAACTCCAATGCAGGAAAAATAAAAAATGCAGTTAGGAAATATTGGATTGTTCTTAAAATGATCCGGTTTTAGGGGGAGTGTTGCCTGAACATCCTTCGGTGATCTTCAGAAAAGCTCCAAACTTACGGCAACACTTAGTTCATAGTGCAGGACGTAATGAGAATGGAAAAGATAAGGGAGATAAATTCTCCTGGTGTGGGTTTTGTCCTCTCTGTTAGAATAGGGGGAGAAAGGACAAGATCCAGAATACACAAGCGATTTATTCAACAAAGAAATCACAGTCCTTTAAACTGAAGGGGAATATCACATGTGACACTGTTGTGGTAATCTAAGTGCTGGAGTGCCTATTTGGCCTCCAGTACGTATGAAGAACCACTAGAAAATTAAAGGTTCGAATACAAGAGCATATTTGTAACTTAAAAAAGGATTGGAGACCCACAGTGTCTCCCTTCATTTTAAAAAATTTCACCAAAAAGAACCAAAAGGCTTGCGCTTTGTAGGTGTGGAATGGGTTAATGCACATTGGCAGGGGGGGGGGGGGGATTATTATGCTAGAATCAACAAAAAGGAAGTTGAATAGATATTTACGTTGGGAACTCTGCAACCGAATGGTCTCAACATTGAGTGTGATTTGAAGCTGTGCCTCATTTAGCTTTGTTTCTATTACACTCATTGTTATGTTTAATCTGTGTTGCGGATAGGACCTTTGGAGGGAGGAGTTCCTAATAGTAAAAGGTGTGAGTGAACCATGTCATGTGATAAGTTTTGAGTTATGTAGTAAGAGTTGTGAATGAAGGGAGGTCCCAGCATCTGTGACTGGTTGTAAGTTGAGCTGGATGCGTGTTAATGAGGGGACATCTGTGTGTTTTATTCATTGTTGGACATTTTTATACAAGAGAACATTCTGTAAGTAGAATAAACCTTTGAAGGAGAAGGTGGCAGTCTGTGCTTTCACTATTGTTGCGACCCTTAATTGCCTACAGGAGGTTTGGTGAGAGGAGGGACCCTCGGGTGAACAACTCAGAAGGCCTTTCCCCATGCCACAGAGTTACCCGTGTTGAAAAGGGAGGAGGTGAAACCAGCAGCGCGGTTTTCCATATATGAAGATTTCCCACCAGGAGGTTAGATGTTTAAATGTACAGCACAGTGGGCAAGGAGTTCCTGTATTGTGCCGTACATGTATTGCACACTGATCAGGTCGGCACAGGAACTGACAGCCAGGCCTCTGCTGAAACTATTGGCATTAGAGATAACTCAGATGCCAGCCAATTAACCCTTTAGATGCCCCATCTAAGAACGATCAACAGTACGGATGGTTGCTATGGCCACCCGAAGTTCTGCCAGCTAGGAAAGGTTTTCACACTCTGCCACAGACAGGGTCCGATAGGCGAACTATAAGTGTAAAAACTGACTGTTACTGTGCATTACAGTACAGTATGTATAGTAATGCACTGGACCAGTAATGAGACCATCAGAAGTTTTATTCCCCTAGTTGGGCTAGAACAAAAAGTAAAAAAAGGTATTTACTATTGAAAAACAAACAGAAAAAAATAAACATAGTTGGTACTGCCACTTCTGTAAGGCTACCTACTCTATAAAAATAAAAAATATGATTTACCATGTTAGGTGAACGCCTTTGAAAAAGCATAATATCAAGCAATTAAAACGTCTTATATACACCACGATGGCGCAAATAAAAGGTCAAATCATCCTGCAAAAAATAAGCCCTATCACCAGAGAAATGTAAAAAATATGGCTGTCAGAAAAACATGATTTTATTTTTCAAAACTGCTTTAATTGTGTAAAGTACTGACCAGCAAAATAAAGTTAACATCATTTTTCACACACAATGTACCCTTCCCAAAAAGCTAAATAAAAAGTGATCAAAAAGTTGTATGTACCTAAAAAAATGAACTAATGATAATGGCAACTCATCATGTAAAAATAAGCCCTCACACAGATCCCGCAAGAGAAAAATATGAAAGTATGGTTCTTAGAAAATAGCTGTACTGGAACCTCGAGGCTGTGAGTGAAGGATCTATGTATATACTGTGAGTGGAAGATATTTGTATATACTGTGTGTGGAGGAGATTTGTATATACTGTGAGCAAAGGAACTGTGTTTAAACAGTAAGTCAGGGGTGCACAACCTTTTTTGGTCTCGGTGCCGCATTGTCACATTGCTCTATTTCAAGGGGCCGCAAAAAAAAAAAGGTCATCAGCACTTGTTTGCATCAGCCTATTACACAGGCTGATGCAAAGTGAATTGGGAGGAATGATCGCTACCACAGTCACTGCTCCCCATTCAGTTCTGTTGATCATTGGTTGGCAGGACACTGATTACACAGTGAGATATGCTGACAATAATTGTAATCTTTTATCCTGATAAAACATGCAAATCAGCCGACAAATGAGTGATCGCTTATTTATCAGCGGCAGTGGTGTGCCTAGGTTGTTTGGCACCCGGGGCGGATCCGTTCTCTGGCATTTAAAAAAATCGTACACCCTCACAGTAGTATTGCCCTCATTGTGCAACCTTCACAGTAGTTTTGTACAGATGTGTGCCCCCTAACAGTAGTTATGCCCATATTGTGCTCCCTTAACCCCTTAAGGACATAGGATGTATGGGTACGCCCTAATGTCCGAGTCCTTAAGGACACAGGACGTACCCAAACGTCCTAAATAAAATCGCTTCTAAAAAAAAAAAATTGGGCTAGAAACATGGTTCCTGCTGCGATCGTGCAGCAGGAACCATGTTCAAATGCCTAGGGGGGTCCTGTGACCCCCCCCCCCATATCGGCGATCGCTGCAAACCGCAGGTCAATTTAGACCTGCGGTTTGCAGCGCTTTGTGCGATCTCTGATCCCCGCGGTCTGTGACCGTGGGGATCAGAGAGTTAATGCCCCCAAAGTTGTAAACTTTAACCCCCTGCAGCCCCCAATCATATTGTGTCGGCGGGAGGCGGTGCCTCCTCTGTAATATTCCCTGGTATCTAGTGGATCTATCAGAGTGTCAGCACATTGCTGACACTCTGATAGAAACGGCTGGCATCTGTGCTTGATCAGATGCCAGCCGTTTAACCCCTTCCATACCGCGGTCCCCTCCCTCCTCCTCCCCATCCATCACCCGCTGCTCTCTTATGGCAGCGGGTGATGGTACCATGAAGCAGGACACTTTCAGAAGCGTCCTGCTCTCCATGATACTGAAAGTCTGAATAGACCTGCTAAAGGTCTATTCAGACTTTGTAAAGTGAAAAATACAGCACAGTGCACTATATAGTGTACTGTACTATACAGACACCAGATCCACTGGATCTACAAGAACCAAGTGGGTCTGGGTAAAAACAAAATGTAAAAAAGTGAAAAAAAGTAAAAATGAAAAAAACACATATCACTGAATAAAATTTTTAAAAAATAAAATACACTACACATATTAAGTATTGCCGCGTCCGTAAAAACCTGCTCTATAAAACTATCACATGACTGAACTACTCAGGTGAACGCTATTAAAAAAAAAATGGTGTAAATAAGCACCTTACATCACTAAAAGTGTAATACAAAGTGATCAAAAACCTGAGACAATTGCCTAAAAACTAAAAAATATATGGCTCTCAGACTATGGAGACACTAAAACAAGTTTTTTTTTGTTTCAAAAAGGATACTATTGTGTAAAACCAAAATAAATAAAAAAAGGTATACATATTAGGTATCGCCGCGTCCGTAAGGACCTGCTCTAAAAAAAAATATAACATGACCTAACCCCTCAGGTGAACGGCGTAAACATAAAAAATAAAAACGTTCTCAAAAAAGCAATTTTTTTGTCACCTTACATCACAAAAAGTGTAATAGCAAGCGATCAAAAAGTCATATGCACCCCAAGATAGTACCATTCAAACCGCCATCACATCCCGCAAAAAATGAGCCCCTACATAGGACAATCGCCCAAAAAAAAAAAATATGGCTCTCAAACTATGGAGACACTAAAACATGATTTTTTTTGTTTTACAAAATGATATTATTGTGTAAAACTTATATAAATAAATAAAAAGTATACATATTACGTATCGCCGCGTCCATCACAACCTGCCCTATAAAAATAACACATGACCAAACCTGAACACAGCAAAAACAAATAAAAAAATACGGTGTCAAAAGCCATTTTTGTCACTTTACATCACAAAAAGTGTAATAGCAATGTCACGGCTGTATGTGAGCAACAAGAGCATACACAGTGAGTTAGCTACTGACCGGACCCAAACTAGGGAACATAAAGGGTGACCCCTGTCAGACCCTAAAAGCTCTCCCTATGCTGCTAAGCCCATGTCCAGATCCAGATGGTGGATCGAGACATGCCCGCGTACCTAAGGCTGATGACCACTGTAACCCCTACAGTAGTGGAAGGGGCACGGCCACCGGTGCCCTGCTCAGTATATGGACGGAACCGGGGTCGCCTCGGATCCAGTCAGCAAAACAAACAGAAACACACAATGTCTGCACACTTAACTGAAGGAGCTGCAGCAGCAGTGAAAACAGATCCAAAGTCAGCAGACAATGTCCGAAGTACTTGCTTCAGCAGAACACAGGTCCAGAAAAGATATCACACCAGTGAAGATACTCAAGCGAGAGATACTGCTCAAATGAAGAAGTATAATCCGCACCGTACAAAGGAAGAGGGGTGATTTAAAGGCAGAGCAATCAAACACAGGAGGGACAGCTGGGAGGAAGGAAACAGAAAGTAAAGACCTCATCACAGGGGCGGAGAAACAGAGCTGTGAGAACGCCTCAAAGCTCTAGTAGTTACATCATCACAGGGGTGGAGAAACAGAGCTGTGAGAACGCCTCAAAGCTCTGGTAGTGACAGTACCCCCTCTACGGGTGGACTCCGGACACCCAGGACCCACCTTCTCAGGATGAGCCCTATGAAAAGTCCTGATGAGGCGAGTGGCTTTAATGTCCGACACCGGAACCCACATCCTCTCCTCAGGACCATAACCCTTCCAATGAACGAGGTACTGAAGAGAACCGCGGACAATGCGAGAGTCCACAATTCTGGAAACCTCAAACTCCAGATTGCCATCAACCAAAATCGGAGGAGGAGGCAAAGAGGAGGGTACCGTGGGCTGGACATATGGTTTTAAGAGAGATCTATGAAATACATTATGTATCTTCCAAACCCGTGGAAGATCAAGACGGAAGGCAACAGGATTGATGACTGACAAGATTTTATAAGGCCCAATAAACTTGGGACCCAATTTCCAGGAGGGAACCTTCAGTTTAATATTTCTTGTAGACAACCACACCAGATCACCCACATTCAGGTCCGGACCAGGCACACGTCTCTTATCAGCCACACGCTTATATTTCTACTCATCTTTCTTAGATTAGTCTGAATCTTTTGCCAAATGGTAGACAAAGACGAGGAAAATCTCTCCTCCTCAGGCAAACCAGAAGGAGCCCCTCCCGAGAATGTCCCAAACTGCGGATGGAACCCATATGCACCAAAGAATGGTGACTTATCAGAAGATTCCTGACGACGGTTGTTCAGAGCAAACTCAGCAAGAGGGAGAAACGAACACCAATCCTCCTGGTTCTCTGCAACAAAACAGCGCAAATATGTCTCCAGATTCTGATTGACGCGTTCAGTCTGACCATTCGACTGCGGGTGAAAAGCAGAAGAGAAGGACAGCCGAACCCCCAGGCGAGAACAGAAAGCCTTCCAGAATCTGGACACAAACTGCGTGCGTTTCCAGAAGGACAACGGGCAGGTGCCTCAGTCTGGGCAGCCTGGACCTCGGCCTCCAAATCAGAATACAGAGCAGAAACAACTACCCCCTCCGCCAAAATGGGACCCGGGTCCTCGGAGTTTCCTCCTCCCGGAAAACAGCGAGAGAGAGCATCAGCCTTCACATTTTTGATCCCAGGGCGGAATGTAACGACAAAATTGAATCTGGAGAAGAACAGAGACCATCTGGCCTGTCTCGGATTCATACGCTTGGCCGACTCCAAGTACGCCAGATTCTTATGGTCGGTAAAACGGTGATAGGGTACCTGGCCCCCTCCAACCAATGGCGCCATTCCTCGAAAGCCAACTTGATGGCCAACAATTCCTATCTCCCACATCATAGTTTTTCTCTGCCGGTGAGAGTTTTTTAGAGAAAAAGGCACAGGGTCGCCATTTGGAAGGAGACGGACCCTGGGACAAAACCGCACCCACACCCACCTCGGAAGCATCCACCTCAACAATAAAAGGTAAGGAAACATCGGGATGCACCAAGATGGGAGCAGGCGCAAAACTCTCTTTAATCTTAGAAAAAGCTGCAAGCGCCTCCTCCGACCAAGAGGAAAAATCCGCCCCTTTTTGGTCATGTCAGTGAGGGTTTTGACAACAGAGGAATAATTCAAAATGAACTTTCTGTAATAGTTTGCAAAACCCAGAAAGCGCATCAATGCCTTCTGATTCTCAGGAAGCTCCCACTCAAGCACAGCACGGACCTTCTCCGGATCCATGCGAAAACCAGAAGCAGAGAGGAGAAACCCAGAAAGTGAATCTCCGATACCATAAACACACATTTCTCCAGCTTAGCGTACAATTTATTTTCTGCAGAATCTGCAGAACCTGAAAAAGATGATCCTGATGAGTCCGAACATCAGGGAAAAAATCAAAATATCATCAAGATACACCAATACAAATTTCCCCATTAAATGGTAGAAAATACTGTTAACAAAATGCTGAAAGACGGCCGGAGCATTCATCAAGCCAAAAGGCATAACGAGATTCTCGAAATGCCCCTCGGGAGTATTAAAGGCTGTTTTCCATTCATCCCCTCTCTGACCCTGACCAGGTTATGCAGCGCCTCTCAAATCCAATTTGGAAAAAACCTTGGCCCCAACAATTTGGTTGAAGAGGTCTGGGATCAGAGGAAGGGGATAGGGATCGCGAATCGTGATACGGTTCAGCTCCCTAAAATCTAGGCAAGGTCTCAGAGAGCCATCTTTCTTTTTAACAAAAAAAAAACCCGCGGCGACCGGTGATTTTGAGGGACGAATATGCCCCTTATCGAGACTCTAAGAGATATAGGTTCGCATTGCGATTCTCTCCGGTTGTGAGAGATTGTACAGGCGTGCTTTTGGCAGCTTGGCGCCGGGAATGAGGTTAATGGGACATTCAAACTCCAGGAGAGGAGGTAGCTCCTGCACACCGCTCTCGGAAAACACGTCCGAGAAATCAGAGAGAAATGATGGCAAAGTTTTAGTAGATACCTCTGCAAAAGTCGCTGTGAGACAATTCTCTCTACAAAACTCACTCCACTCATTTATTTGCCTTCCTTGCCAATCAATAGTGGGGTTATGTCTAGTGAGCCAGGGTAACCCCAACACTAGAGGAGTAGGCAATCCGTTAAGGACAAAACAAGATATATCCTCCACATGAGTGTCACCTACAGCTAACCGGATATTGTGAACAATGCCCTTCAGGGATCTCTGTGAGAGTGGAGCAGAGTCAATGGCAAAAACAGGTATATCTTTTTCTAATGTGCAAACCCGAAAACCATGCCTGGCTACAAATTGAGTGTCAATAAGATTGACGGCCGCTCCACTATCAACAAAAATTTCACAAGAAATGACTTTGCTCTCTAGCGCCACCCTGGCAGAAAGGAGAAAACGAGAACTGCAGGTCAGAGGAAAAGCCCCAATTCCTACATCAACTTTGCCCAAGGTAGCAGATGAAGCAGAGTTTGATGATTTTCCTTTTGAGGATTTTCTCTTATCACTCTTAGTACAGTTCATGAATCTCCTAGAGGGACAAACATTTGCCAAATGACCAATGCCCCCACAACAAAAACACACCATTCTCTGAGGACTAAATCCTCCTTTATCAGGGGCAAGTCGACCTAGCTGCATAGGCTCCTCCTCAGAGGGACCGAGACAGGATGAGGCCCCTGCACACTGAATGAGTCCGCACCACTGCCCCTAGAGTGACAATGGCTGGACCGAGAGGTCTCGTTTCTTTCTCTTAGATGCCTGTCAAGGCGTACCGCCAATGACATGGCAGACTCTAACGATGTTGGTCTCTCATGGAAAGCAAACGCATCTTTCAATCTCTCTGAGAGACCATGACAGAACTGACTCCGAGTGCAGCATCATTCCAACCTGAATCAGCTGCCCATCTCCTAAATTCAGAACAATAAAGCTCTGCAGACAGTTTGTTCTGGCATAAAAACGTAAGTTAGATTCAGCCAGAGCAACACGATCCGGGTCATCATATATCTGCCCCAGGGCCACAAAAAATCTTTCTGTGGATCGAAGGGAGGGATCCCCGATGGCAGTGAAAAAGCCCAAGTCTGAGCATTACCCTGAGCAAGGAGATAACAATCCTCACCCTCTGCTCCTCATTACCAGAGGAACGGGGACACAAGCAAAAATGGAGTTTGCATGCCTCTCTGAAGCGAACAAAATTCTGACTGCCCCGGAGAACGTTTCCGGAAGTGAGACCTTTGGCTCGCAACAGACTCCATGGGCCGGAGCCGAGCCCAATGCTTGAAGCTGAATCATAGATTGACGGAGATCCGCTACCTCCAAAGAAAAGACCCTGCATGCGGTCAACCAGGTCAGAAAGCGGATCCATGTCAAAAAGGACGGTTTCGCGGATTATAATGTCACGGCTGTATGTGAGCAACAAGAGCATACACAGTGAGTTAGCTACTGACCGGACCCAAACTAGGGAACATAAAGGGTGACCCCTGTCAGACCCTAGAAGCTCTCCCTATGCTGCTAAGCCCATGTCCAGATCCAGATGGTGGATCGAGACATGCCCGCGTACCTAAGGCTGATGACCACTGTAACCCCTACAGTAGTGGAAGGGGCACGGCCACCGGTGCCCTGCTCAGTATATGGACGGAACCGGGGTCGCCTCGGATCCAGTCAGCAAAACAAACAGAAACACACAATGTCTGCACACTTAACTGAAGGAGCTGCAGCAGCAGTGAAAACAGATCCAAAGTCAGCAGACAATGTCCGAAGTACTTGCTTCAGCAGAACACAGGTCCAGAAAAGATATCACAACAGTGAAGATACTCAAGCGAGAGATACTGCTCAAATGAAGAAGTATAATCCGCACCGTACAAAGGAAGAGGGGTGATTTAAAGGCAGAGCAATCAAACACCGGAGGGACAGCTGGGAGGAAGGAAACAGAAAGTAAAGACCTCATCACAGGGGCGGAGAAACAGAGCTGTGAGAACGTCTCAAAGCTCTAGTAGTTACATCATCACAGGGGTGGAGAAACAGAGCTGTGAGAACGTCTCAAAGCTCTGGTAGTGACAAGCAAGCAACAAAATGTCATATGCACCCCAAGATAGTGCCGATCAAACCGCCATCTCATCCCGCAAAAAATGAGCCCCTACATAAGACAGTCACCCAAAAAATAAACTATGGCTTTCTATGGAATGTGGAGACACAAAATATTTTTTTTTTTCAAAAATGCGTTATTATGTAAAACTGAAACAAAAAGCCCCCAAAAGTAGTCATATTTGGTATTGTCGCGTCCGTAACAACCTGCTCTATAGAAATAGCACACAATCTAACCTGTCAGTTCAACCATGTAAATAACAAAAAATACAAAACAGCAATTTTTTCAGATTTTCCATTTTAATCCATTTTTCCAGTAACATACAGTTGTGTTCAAAATTATTCAACCCCCACTGAAATTGAGTGTTTTGGCCAGTTTGACATTAATTTTGATCATTTCAGTCATCTTGTTTACAATTAAATCAAAGAGGCACTTGTAAGTCAGACAAATATAACATAACATTTATAAGGAAATAACCACAAATGTCTTTTCTGTGCTCACATCATTATCAGTTTTATTCAACCCCCAAGTGACATTCAATCTTAGTACTTAGTACAACATCCTTTTCCAGTTATAACAGCTTTTAAACGTGAAGCATAGCTTGACACAAGTGTCTTGCAGCGATCTACGGTTATCTTCGCCCATTCTTCATGGGCAAAAGCCTCCAGTTCAGTCACATTCTTAGGCTTGCGCGCTTCAACTGCATTCTTTAAGTCCCACCAGAGGTTCTCAATTGGATTTAAGTCTGGTGACTGCAATGGCCACTTCAAAATGTTCCAGCCTTTAATCTGCAACCATGCTCTAGTGGACTTGGAGGTATGCTTGGGATCATTGTCCTGTTGAAAGGTCCAACGTCTCCCAAGCCTCAGGTTTGTGACGGACTGCATCACATTTTCATCCAATATCTCCTGGTACTGAAGAGAATTCATGGTACCTTGCACACGCTGAAGCTTCCCTGTACCTGTAGAAGCAGAACAGCCCCAAAGCATGATTGACCCCCCACCATGCTTCACAGTAGGCAAGGCGTTCTTTTCTTCATAGGCCTTGTTCTTCCTCCTCCAAACATAGCATTGATCCATGGGCCCAAACAGTTCTAATTTTGTTTCATCAGTCCACAGAACACTATCCCAAAACTTTTGTGGTTTGTCCACATGACTTTTGGCATACTGCAGTCGACTCTTCTTATTCTTTAGAGACAGCAAGGGGGTGCGTCTGGGAGTTCTGGCATGGAGGCCTTCATTACGCAGTGTGCGCCTTATTGTCTGAGCTGAAACTTCAGTATCCGCATCTGACAAATCTTTTTTCAGTTCCTCAGCAGTCACACGGGGACTTTTCTCCACTTTGCGCTTCAGGTAGCACACAGCAGTCGAAGTCAGCATCTTCTTTCTGCCACGACCAGGTAGCGTTTCAACAGTGCCCTTTGCCTTGAATTTGCGAATGATGCTTCCTATGGTGTCTCTTGGTATGTTTAACATCTTTGCAATCTTCTTATAGCCATTGCCCTTCCTGTGAAGAGAAATCACCTCTTCTCTTGTCTTCCTGGACCATTCTCTTGACTTCACCATGTCTGTAAACACACCAGTAAATGTCTAGAAGGAGCTGAGTATCACAGTCATTTTACATCTGCCTAATTGGTGCTTATTATGCTTGATTGCTGCTCCTTGACATCCACAGGTGTTTTCAATACCTGATCGAAAACACTTGAATGAACCTCTGTTCTTAAGAGTGGTAGTCTTTAAGGGGTTGAATAATTGTGTCAATGAAGAAATCACAAAACAAACATTTAATACTGTATTACAAAAACAATTGATGTCATTTTAGTTGCATTTGGTTCTTTAAAAAGTCCTTGTAAGATTTCATTCTGAACACAATTACAAATGTGCACTAAATTCCCTAAAACCCTTTACAGCAGTGGGGGTTGAATAATTTTGAACACAACTGTAAGTGAAAGGGTCACTTACATTATTTTTGTTTTTCAGTTGGATGCAGATAAAATCTCAGGAGACCTCCTGCCGCCCAATTATCCTAACGAATCAGTGACAGAAACCGACGTGGGCAATACCACCATCCTGACCGAGAAAAAAATCATCAAGACTTGATAAAGGGGTACTAGAGACCCCGAAACGCGTTGTCTAACCATTTCAATAAAGAACCGTGTGTTTTGAATGAGCAAGTGCGCCTGTCGTGCTGTCCCTCGCTCCGACCCATTGGGCCCAGCATTTCGCTTTGATCGCACCCCTCAGGCGTGTTTGGCAACCGCCCAAGGCATCCGGACAAACTTCGGCTGCACTGCCTATCCAACGCTCTTATTGTGGTTGAGCGCCTCTCTCTTTTGATTGCCTTGTGTTCTAACACTCTCACCAATTGCCAGGGACCCGTCCTGCTCCAGACTCCTGCTACAGTACAGGGGCAGGAGCTGTCATCCTTCCCTGTGTGGCGCTCCAGGAAGAAACACAGCTGATCGCACGATCAGCTGTGTTTCTGTCCAGCAGGACGGGGGCCGCAAACCTTGGCCCGCGGGCCGCAGGTTGTACACCCCTGAGTTACACTGTACTACAGCCATTTACGTGGTGTAGAAAAAGAAAATATATGTACGTACCATGACCCGTTCTGCGGTGAATTGTGATTGTTACATTTATTTTTTGGGGGAGTAGAAATAGGAAAAAGAATACATCTTATTTGCTACTGCCCAGCCAAGATCTGGAGGAGACATCCACCGCATCCTCTGGTAGACGGGCAAGTAGTGATGAGGAGAGTCGCGTGGGAGCAAGTGTTGCGAGCGGTCAGGCCGCTGAGGGGGACATCAGTGACTTCCAGACAGTAGCGGATGATGATGATGTAGCCGATCACACTAGGGAGAAGAAGGGGCTTCATCATCATCATCAGGAGAAGAGGGTAGTAGCTTGCGCGTGAGGCAGCGGCTGAGCCAGCAGGGTGGCAGCGTGGCTGTGAGTCAGCAGGTTGGCAGCAGTCGGAGGTCGGGAGCCAATCGTGCCCGGGGTAGACCACCCGCTTTGCAGGAGCCTTCTGGCCCGGAAAGTAGCGGTTCAGTGGTTCACGGAGGCAGCGATAGCAGGCCGTCAGCGCAGAGTGTTGGTGGGAAAATGCCATACTCGGCTGTGTGGCAATTTTTTGTTAGGTCGTCGAGGTGAACATGGCCATTTGCCGGATTTGTGGACAGAAGGTGAAGCGTGGCCAGGGTGCAAATGTTGGCACCACGGCCTCGCGTCAACACATGCAGCGTCACCATAAAGTGGCCTGGGAGAACCTTGGCTCCGATGTGGTGGTCCAGCCTGCTGCAGCAAGCTGCATCACCCAGTCGCACACACCCAATTTCATCCAGTCAAGGCTCCACCACTTCAGCTTAATGGAGCTGATCTGTCCTTCCCATCATCTGCTGGTCCTGATGCTCCTGCTTCTCCTACTTCTCGCAGTCATTACATCAGCAATCGATCATCAAAGCAATGGCCAAGACACAACAGTATGCGTGCCCTCATCCAACTGAGTGAGCTGAGTGCTCCAGGCCAAGTTGCTGGTGCTGCAGTCCCTCCCTTTCCAAGTGATGGACTCTGCACCTTTCAGAGAACTGATGGCTTGTGCCAAGCCGAGGTAGAGAGTCACAAGCCGTCATTTCTTTGTCAAAAAGGCAGTACCAGCCCTGCACACATATGTAGAACAGAAGGTGGGCCAGTCCTTGAGCCTGTCGTGTCTGCCAAAGTGCACGGTAGCGCCGACGTGTGGAGATGTAACTATGGTCAAGGACAATATATGTCCTTTATGGCCCACTGGGTAAATGTGGTTACTGCCCAGACACACCAGCAACTTGGCCAGGTGACGCTGCTTCCGCCTCCACGTTCTCATGCCGTTGGTCCTGCGACAATGTTTGCCTCTGCCTCCTCATCCTCCACCGTGTCCTCAGCCTCCACTGAAGGGACAATTCACAGTGCCCCACCAGAATGCCACATGTGCAGGGCACAGCGGTGTCTTGCTGTTCTGCACCTAGTTTGCCTGGGCGAACAGAGTAACACATGGGGGAACTGCTCTGCGTCCTTCATCAAGAAATCGAATCCTGACTTTCTCCTCGAAAACTCAAAATTAGAACCATATTGACCCTCAATAGGAAGAACATGGTGTCTGCGCTGCGTCCAGGAGGGCTGAGCCATGCATGGCATGGTGCACGTTTTCAATCCGGTTGTAAAGCGGTTCCTGAAGTCTTCTGCCCATTGGCAAGACATGCTGAAAATGGCCAGGAAACTTTTCATGCAATTTAGCCACTCGTATACTGCAAAGCACACCCTCCTTGAGCTGCAGCAGCAGAACGGTATCCCCCAACATAGGATGATATGCGTAGTTTCCACCCGTTGGAATTCCACCCTCTATATGTTGGACAGACTGTATGAACAGAGAAAGGCCATAAACGATTTCTTGATGATACAGGCAGACAGAGGTACTGCCCTGTGTAACTTCGATGTTAGCCAGTGGCAGCTCATGTAACAGCTCTGTTACACCTGCTGTTTGCTCGGACCCTTTGAGGAGGCCACTTTATTTGTCAGTCACCAGGACTGCCGGATGTACAACGTCGTTCCACGATTCATGTCCTGGAACAGCTGCTGCTAAATCTGGCTGGCCAGGGGACAGGAGACGTGGTGACTACATCTCACGGCCACATGAGTCCTGTGGGGGCTGAACTAGAGAAGGAGGAGGAGGACATTTGTGCACAAGCAATGTGTAGAGAAATTGGTGGTTTTTCTACACAGGTGACAGGAGAGGAGGAGCAGGAGCAGCCAGAGGAGCTACAGGGCATTAGGTAAAGGAACCAGACACACCGCGGCAGTATCAAGCGGAGATGGAGACAGGGAGTCCCTCTGAGTCACTTGTGCAAATGGCCCGATGCATGCTCACTTGCTTGCGTAGTGACAGCCGATTCTCACCATTTGCCAGAGGGGTGACTACTGGCTCTCCACCATGTTAGACCCTTGCTACCTTTACAAAATGGGGGCCTTTTTCACACCTGCTGAGAGGGAGGACCAACTGAACTACTATCGAGACATCCTATGTAGTCAGTTGGCCGCTGCCTATGTGTGCCGTCGCCCATCCTCACGCAGGTCTGACCAGGGGGGCCCTCTGTGCTCACGTTCCACAGCAATTGCTGCTGGGGGAGGGGGGCAGGAGCAGTACCAGCTCCATCAGCAGCAACTTAAGTTTAGAATGGCTGATGTGCAGTTTTCCTCACCTGCCTACTGAAGAAAGTACTCACCAGTAGACATAGAGCAGAATGTGAACCAGCAGGTTGTGGCATACTTGGAGTTCACCCTGCCACCCCACATCAAAGAACCCCTGGACTACTGGGCAGCCAAACTTGATTTGTGAACAAAACTGGACAAGCTTTCCTGCCCACCCAGCAGTGTGGCATCAGAGCGGGTGTTTAGTGTGTCGGGGGTCATAGTTGCCCCAAGGAGAACTCACCTGTCCACCCAAAATGTAAAGAAACTGACCTTCGTTAAAAAAGGAATCAGGCGTGGATCAGCCAGGATTTTCAAACACCAATGCCTGATGCATGAGACTAGATTATCCATGGTGCCACACCAACACCTTGACAATAGAGACCTGTTTCTTCTGGCTACCTGCTTCAGTTACTATTCTGATGCTGCCAACAGCCTGATGCCACGCCTGATGCCAGGTGCTCCTTCTGTCAGCCACCATCTTCAGCTGGTATTGCCACCCACCTACCCACTCTGTCACTGGGCCTTTCTGTGGTCTCCTCATGCTGCTGCCACCTCACCACTCTGTGGTCTCCTCATGCTGCTGTCACCTCAATACTATGTCTCTGGGCCACTCTGTGGTCTCCTCATGCTGCTGCCACATCACCACCATGTCACTGGGCCACTCTGTGGTCTCCTCATGCTGCTGACACCTCACCACTATGTCGCTGGGCTGCTCTGTGGTCTCCTTATGCTTCTGCCACTTCACCACTCTGTGGTCTCCTCGTGCTGCTGTCACCTCACCACTATGTCTCTGGGCCACTCTGTCTGGGCCACCTCACCGCTATGTCTATAAGCCACTATGTCTCTGGGCCACTCTGTTGTCTCCTCATGCTGCTGCCATATCACTACTCTGTGGTCTCCTCATGCTGCTGCCACCTCAACACTATGTCTTTAAGCCATTCTGTGGTCTCCTCATGCTGCTTCCACTTTACTACTCTGTGTTCTCCTCATGCTGCTTTCATATTAACACTTTGTCTCTGGGACACTATGTGGTCTCCTCATGCTGCTGCCACTTCACCACTCTGTGGTCTCCTCATGCTGCTGCCACTTCACCACTCTGTGGTCTCCTCATACTGCTGCCATCTTAACAATATGTCTCTGGGCCACTTTGTGGTCTCCTCATGCTGCTACCACATCACCACTCTGTGGTCTTCTCATGCTGCTGCCACATCACTACTCTGCGGTCTCATGCTGCTGCCACCTCAACACTATGTCTCTGAGCCACTCTGTGGTCTCCTCATGTTGCTGCCACTTCACCACTCTGTGGTCTCCTCATGCTGCTGCATATCACCACTGTGTGGTCTCTTCATGCTGCTGCCACATCACCACTATGTCACTGGGCCACTCTGTGATTTCCTCATGCTGCTGCCACCTCACCACTATGTCATTGGGCCATTCTGTAGACTTCTCATGCTGTTCCCACCCTCCCCACTTCATGACTGGGCCACTATTTTGCCTTTTTGGCCTTGTTGACATCATTTATTTGACCCTTCTGATCTGTCAGAAGGAAGGAAAAATGAGACGCACAGTGGATCCTGTCTATGTAGTAGCTGTAAGGCCTGTCCATTAGAATTGGCTTATGATTTAGTAGCCAAAAGCAGTAGTGGGTACAAAACACAGAAGACATATAAAGGTTCTATTCACGTCTCATCTCTGTTCTGGATCCACTCCTGTTTTTTTTGGCATAAGCAATACTGATGAATTACTGACCAAATTCTGACCGCATGAAGGCTGATGCTCAACAGACAGCACACGTTTTTTAGGGGTTATTGTTCTGACAGATCAGAGAATGGGCAAAATAATCAGTGACGTCAACACAAACTACTGCTGACACCCTCTCCACCAGGAAATAGCAGTTTTTTAACGCGATTCACCACAAATAAATTCGGATCGAATCGAATTTTTGGGGGAAAATTCGGTAAACCGACCAAACCGAATTTTTGAGAAATTGGCTCATCTATATGATTAACCCTACTAGGCGATATGACTGGTTTAATAGGGTTGATCATGTTGACAGAGACTCTTTCATCCAATTTTATATGTTCAGTTCTTATGGATAGATATCCTGCTAATACTTAGGCCGACCACAGTTTTTTGTTATGGACATATAGCCACATTTAGTTCCTTAGAGGATGGGGAAGCAGTGGGCAGCGTTGTTTTAAATTTTTTTGAGATTCACCAGGATTTTGGAAAACCCTTTAAAGTTGAACTGTCACCGCTTCTGACAAATCTGTCTTAGTAAAAGTTGTATTCCACGACATAACTATTCTGAAGCATATTTTCTTATGACTCTATGTTGTTCATTCCTCTATTATTTATTCTAGACATTTATGACTAAATTGTTAACTGGATGTCTCCAGTTGGGGTGTGTCCCTGCATAGTCTTACACTGTCCAATTTGAGCTTTTGCAGAGTAACCACTTTTTATTCAATACTTTGAGGAGGTGAAGCATTTATTGTGCAGGACAAACGCATTAAAATTTTAATTGTACAGGAGTTTTGGGACATGGCAGTACTTATTATGTTTTTTTAAGTTTTTTAAAAGGGGGTGATTTCAATTTTATTTTATTTAGTAAAACTTTTTTTAGAAACTTTTTTTTACACATATTTTAAGTCCGCTTAGAAGACTTTAACAAGTATCCTTGTCCTATAGACTGCATTGATTGCTTGTCACATAGACTGCAATGAATTACCTTTGTTCTATTTTCTATTCACCTGCAGGCCTTCATAAGAATTACTTCTGCGATAGCCTTGGATCCAGGGGCGTAGCTAAAGGCTCATGGGCCCTGGTGCAAGAGTTCAACTTGGGCCCTCCTTCCCTCAGTGCTTTGTGGCCAGGGGCAGGGAAGTACATAGCCTTTGTGCTGTCTGAGGCAAAAACTGAAAAAACGTGCTAGTGTGTGTCAGGCCGACTTCCACTGACTGTAGTGTGCCGACTGCCAGTGCCCACAACTGTCATCCCGTGTGGCACAGGACTTTGCATCAAAAAAATGCATGTAATTTTTACACTTTAGTGTAATTTCAGTTGCTTGCCTGCTAGTGTGTGTCAGGCCGACTTCCACTGACTGTAGTGTGCCCACTGCCAGTGCCAACCACTGATACCGGGTGGCACAGTAGCTTGCCGATAAATAAGGCATTTAATTTTTAGACAGTAGTCTAATTTCAGTTGCTTGCCTGCTGCCAGTGTGTGTGTCAGGCCCACTTCCACAGACTGTAGTGTGCCCACTGCCAGTGCCAACCACTGATACCGGGTGGCACAGTAGCTTGCCGATAAATAAGGCATTTAATTTTTAGTCAGTAGTCTAATTTCAGTTGCTTGCCTGCTGCCAGTGTGTGTCAGGCCCACTTCCACTGACTTTAGTGTGCCCACTGCCAGTGCCCACCACTGTCATCCCGTGTGGCACAGGACTTTGCAGCAGAAAAAGGCATTTCATTTTTACACTTTAGTGTAATTTCAGTTGCTTGCCTGCTAGTGTGTGTCAGGCCGACTTCCACTGACTGTAGTGTGCCCACTGCCAGTGCCTCACCACTCATACCGTGTGGCACAGGAGCTTTGCGATCAGAATAAGGCATTTAATTTTTACACTTTAGTGTAATTTCAGTTGCTTGCCTGCTAGTGTGTGTCAGGCCGACTTCCACTGACTTTAGTGTGCCCAGTGCCAGTGCCCACCACTGTCAACCCGTGTGGCACAGGACTTTGCATGAGAAAAAGGCATTGAATTTTTACACTTTAGTGTAATTTCAGTTGCTTGCCTGCTAGTTTGTGTCAGGCCAACTTCCACTCACTGTAGTGTGCCCACTGCCAGTGCCCACCACTGTCATCCTGTGTGGCACAGGACTTTGCATAAAAAAAGGCATTTCATTTTTTACACTTTAGTGTAATTTCAGTTGCTTGCCTGCTGCCAGTGTGTGTCAGGCCCACTTTCACAGTCTGTAGTGTGCCCACTGCCAGTGCCAACCACTCATACCGGGTGGCACAGTAGCTTGCCGATAAATAAGGCATTTCATTTTTACACATTAGTCTAATTTCAGTTGCTTGCCTGCTGCCAGTGTGTGTCAGGCCCACTTCCACAGACTGTAGTGTGCCCACTGCCAGTGCCAACCACTGATACCGGGAGGCACAGTAGCTTGCCGATAAATAAGGCATTTAATTTTTACACATTAGTCTAATTTCAGTTGCTTGCCTGCTGCCAGTGTGTCATGCCCACTTCCACAGACTGTAGTGTGCCCACTGCCAGTGCCAACCACTGATACCGGGTGGCACAGTAGCTTGCCGATAAATAAGGCATTTAATTTTTAGACAGTAGTCTAAATTCAGTTGCTTGCCTGCTGCCAGTGTGTGTCAGGCCCACTTCCACAGACTGTAGTGTGCACTCTGCCAGTGCCAACCACTCATACTGGGTGGCAGAGTACCTAGCACGCATAGTACCTAATCTAAAAAAAAAATGACAGGCAGAGGCAGGCCACCCCGCAGGGGCCGCAGTGGTCGTGGTGCTTTGATTTCCACTGTCCCTGGAATAATGCCTAGTGTTCAGAGGCCACGTACCCTGAACCCGAAAAATTATGAGGACATAGTTGACTGGCTTAGACAGGACACCGAATCTTCAACAGCTTCCGCTAAGAACCTTGATGCACCATCCTCCTCCAGCTCAGCTTCGGTCACCTGCTCTCAAGTTACCACGCTCCCGCCCGCCTCCACCACCACCACTACCACCACAGCCACCACAGCCGCTTCACTTGATCCATCAGAGGAGTTATTTACACATCAGTTGGATGCAATTAGTGATGCGCAACCATTATTGCCAGATGATGTAGATTACAGGGATATGTCTCAGTCAGGCAGGATTACACACATGGACGTACAGTGTGATGATGATGATGATGATGTTGTACCCGCTGCTGCTTCCTTTGCTGAGGTGTCAGATACAAGTGAAGCGGTTGATGATGACGATGTGTCCACAGATGCCACGTGGGTGCCTGCTTGAAGAGAAGAAGAGGGGGAAAGTTCAGAAGGGGAGACAGAGAGAATGAGGAGACGAGTTGGAAGCAGGGCGAGATCGTCGCAAGGAGTTAGTGGCACAGTCAGACAGCATGTATCGGCACCTGGAGTAAGCCAGACAGCACGCCAGTCAACACATGCTGTTGCGACCACCAGAATGCCGTCATTGCAAAGCTCAGCAGTGTGGCATTTTTTTGTGTGTCTGCCTCTGATAACAGCAATGCCATTTGCAACCTGTGCCAAAAGAAACTGAGTCGTGGGAAGTCCAATACCCACCTCGGTACAACTGCTTTGCGAAGGCACATGATCTCACATCACAAACGCCTATGGGATCAACACATGAGTACAAGCAGCACACAAACTCAAAGCCACCATCCTCCTCCTGGTCCAGCATCTTCAGTCATGTCAACCACTGCTGTCCTCCCTGCCCCCTCTCAACCAACCACCACTCCGCCTCTCACCTTCAGCAGTTCCTGCTCATCTGCCCACAGTCAGGTGTCTGTCAAGGACATGTTTGAGCATAAGAAGCCAATGTCACAGAGTCACCCCCTTGCCCGGCGACTGACAGCTGGCTTGACGGAACTCTTAGCCCGCCAGCTTTTACCATACCAGCTAGTAGAGTCTATTGTGGCCAGAAAGAGTCCCTGTGGGTTTTAAAATTCGCCTGCCTATTGAAGTCTATGGCGGTTCACCGGGTTCACCCGTTCGCGAGCATTTGCGGAAGTTCGCATTCGCCGTTCGCGAACGGAAAGTTTTATGTTCGCAACATCACTACCCCTGACCTAAAGGGTTAACAAAGTTTGCAAAATCAGTTTTGAATAAATTGAGAGTTGCAGTTTTTTAAAACGCGGTCATTTTTGAGTGGTTTCTATTATGTAAGCCTCTTAAAGTCACTGCAAAACTGAATTGGTCTTTAAAAACACGGTTTTGAAAAATTTCTTGAAATTTTCAAAAATTGCTTCCAAAATTCTAAGCCTTCTAATAACCCCAAATTTTTTAATGAAATTTACAAAAGGATGCCAACATAAAGTAGATATATGGGGAATGTTGAACTATTTTTGTGATGAGAAATTCAAATTTAGAAAATTTCCAATTTTACAATATTTACAGTAAATTTTGGATGTTTTTACACAAAAAAGTAGAAAAATAAAAAGTGATTCACAGTGTTTTAAATTTTTTTTAAAGGTGCCCTTTTCCCATAATTAAGTCAAATAAATATGGAGAAAAAATAGGAAAAAAAAAACTAGACTGGCTCTATAAAAATATCACATGATCGAGTGGACTCTGTAAAAGAAACTAAATAAAACAGTGCCAAACAGCCATTGTTTGGTCACCTTGATTCACAAAAAATGCAATACCAAGCGATCAAAAAGTCGTATATACCCCAAAATGGTATCAATCAAACCATCATCTCATCCCACAACAACAAATGAGCCCCTATCTAAGACAATCACCCAAAAAATAATAAAATATGTCTCTCAGAAATTTCTTTTCAAAAATGCTTTTACTGTGTAAAACTAAACAAGAATAAAAAATATACATATAAGGTATTGCTATGTCTGTAACAACTGGCAGCATAAAAATATCACATGGTCTACCCTGTCAGGTGAATACTGTAAAAATAAATAAAAACTGTGCTGGAACATATATTTTTTGTCACCTCATCTTACAAAATGTGAGCGATCACAGTGATCACAAAGTCATATGTACCCCAAAATCATACCAATGAAAATGTCACTTCATCCCACAAAAAATAAGCCCCCACATAAGACCAATGGCGCCCATAAACCAATCCACCCAAATCTGTGCTGCAAAAGCCATATGGCACACCTTCCCTTCGAGTCCTGCTATGTGCCCCTATAGCAGTTTACCACTACTTATGGGGTGTTGCCGTATTCAAGAGAAAATGGGTAACAAATTATGGGATGCTTTTTCTCCTGTTACCCCTTGTGAAAATGAAAAATTTGGGCTAAAGCAACATTTTATTGGAAGAAATTAAACTTTTCATTTTTACAACCAAGTGTTTTTCAAAATTCTGTAAAACGCCTATGGGGTAAAAGTGCTCAGTACACCCCTTAATAAATTCCCCGATAAATACTTTTGGGGGTTTCCACTATAGGAGTATGGTTATTAACGGTACACACTCAGATTGGGTCACTGTCACTAGTGGGGTACCTCAGGGGTCAGTATTGGGCCCTATTCTCTTCAATATATTTATTAATGATCTTGTAATATGAATTTACAAATATGAATTTTTGAAGATGACAATAAACTGGGTAAAGTAAACTGGGTAAAGTAACACTGAAGAGGACAGTTTTCTGCTACAGAGGGATCTGGATAGATTGGAGGCTTGGGCAGAGAAAGGGCAGATGAGGTTTAACACTGACAAATGTAAAGTTATGCACATGGGAAGGAATAATGCAAGTCACCCGTACATACTAAATGGTAAAACACTGGGTAACACTGACATGGAAAAGGATCTAGGAATTAGCTGGAGAGGGTTCAGAGGAGGGCAACTAAAGTGATAACTGGAATGGGGCAACTACAATACCCTGAAAGGTTATCAAAATTAGGGTTATTCACTTTAGAAAAAAGATGACTGAGGGGAGATAAAATAACTATGTATAAATATATGACGGGTCAGTACAGAGATCTCTCCCATCATCTATTTATCCCCAGGACTGTGACTGGGACGAGGGGACATCCTCTGTGTCTGGAGGAAAGAAGGTTTGTACACAAACATAGAAAAGGATTCTTCACTGTAAGAGCAGTGAGACTATGGAACTCTCTGCGTGAGGAGGTGGTGATGTTGAGTACAATAAAGGAATTCAAGAGGGCACTGGATGTATTTCTGGAGTGTAATAATATTACAGGTTATTCTGGGATCCAGGGAGTTATTCTGATTGCCTGATTGGAGTCGGGAAGGAATTTTTTCCCCTTAACTGGGGAAAATTGGCTACTGCCTCACAGGGGTTTTTTGCCTTCCTCTGGATCAACTTGTAGGAAACAGGCCGAACTGGACAAATGTCTTTTTTCAGTCTTATATACTATGTTATTATGTTACTAGTATCTCAGGGTCTCTTTAAAAACAAAATAGTACCCAAAAACCATTTCAACAAAATCTGTCGTCGAAAAACCATATGGCGTTCCTTTCCTTCTGACCACTGCCATATGCCCCTACAGCGTTACCACCACATATGGGGTATTTCTGTAAACTGCAAAATCAGAGTAATACATATTGAGGTTTATTTTGCTGTTAACCCTTGCAATTTTGCAAGAAAAAATGCATTAACATAAACAATCTGCAAAAAAAATTTGAAATTTTACCTTAATTTTCCTTTCATTCTTGTGGAACACCTCAACAAGGTTTTAAATAATTTGAGGGGTGTTGTTTCTAAAATGAGTGGTCACTTATGGGTGGTTTCTATTAAGTAAGCCCCTCAAAATCACTTTATGGGCTCATGCACACAAACATATTTTCTTTCCGTGTCCGTTCCATATGCGGAATCATTCACTTCAATGGGTCAGCAAAGAAAGGAAGTTACTACGTGTGCATTCCGTTTCCGTATGTCCGTATTTCCGTTCCGCAAAAAAATAGAACATGTCCTATTATTGTCCGCATTACGGACAAGGATAGTATAATTCTATGAAGGACCAGCTGTTCCGTTCCGCAAAATATGGAATGCACACAGTTGTGTGCATGAGCTCTATGACTGCTTAAAAAATTGGTTTTGGAAATTTTCTTGAAAATGTGAAAAATTGCTTCCAAAATTCTAAGCCTTCTAATGTCCTAAGTAAATAAAATGACATTTACAAAAATGATGCCAACATAAAGTAGACATATAGGGAATGTTGATTTATAACTATTCTATGAGGTATTACTATCTGTCTTAAAAGTTGAAAAATTTAAATTTTGAAAATTGATAATTTTTCTATATTTTTTAATTTTCTTTTATAAATAAAGGTGAAATATATCAACTGAAGTCTACCACTGTTATGAAGTACAATGTACGATCTCAGAATGGCTTGGATAAGTAAAAGCGTTCCAAAGTTATTACTACATAAAGAGACACATGTCAGATTAGCAAAAAATGGCCTGGGCAAGAAGATGAAAACAGGCCTGGGGTACAAGGGGTGTGGGGAGTCGCTCTGGTAGACAGCGGTGCGGGTGCAGTTTAGAGGCAAAACAAGGAGTCCAGATGGTGCATCAAACAGTGTTTTATTCACACTTGCACGCCATAAAAGAAAAGCAGTCTCTTGGTGACAGTTCACACACAATGGAAATACTGTGGCAAAACAAAAACAGGCCAACACAGGGTCCAGTCACCTTGGGTGGTTTAGGTGCGGGTTCACACCTAGCAGTCGGCTCAGCCGCAGGCGATTCCACCTTCAGGTCGCAGGGAAACACCACCTTGCTGAGCTCCTTCCTCCAGGACAGAGAATTCCTCAGCCCTGTTTGCAGGCTCCAGGATAATCACACCCTCAGACACAGCTGCTGGCTGCGTTTTATACCCAGCCCAAAACATGGACTGGACCGTGGGGAGCAGCCACCCACCCTACTCTTTAGCTGCTCCCAGTAAGAGCCGGCCCGGATCGGCTTTGCAGCCATGCTATTTAACAGAGCAGCACTAGCTGCTGCAGACAAAAACCCGGCTCTCACCTCACCGAGGCCAGCAACCTCGGTGACACGTACCTGCTATCAAATACAACACCTTGCACCCTCTTACACCCCCCTTTGTTCAACCCTGAGGGGTGAACACACGTGAGGCAGTGGACGCGGGACAGGGCATCTGCGTTGCCCTGCAAGCGGCCTGCCCTGTGTTCCACGGAGAATTTGAAATTCTGAAGAGATAGGAACCACCTGGTGACCCGAGCATTCCTCTCCTTGGCCTGACTCATCCATTTGAGGGGAATGGTCGGTCACCAGACGGAACCTCCTCCTAACAAGTAGTAGCGGAGAGATTCGAGTGCCCACTTGATAGCCAGGCACTCCCTCTCCACTATACTATATCTGGACTCGGCGGGATTGAGCTTACGGCTCAGGAAGACAACGGGATGTTCTTCCCCGTTGACCTCCTGAGACAGTACCGCACCGAGGCCTACCTCCGAGGCGTCGGTCTGTACGACAAAATCCTTGTTGAAGTCGGGTGTCACCAAAACCGGGGACCCACACAGGGCCGACTTCAACGCGGCGAAGCCTCCTCCGCCTTCTCACTCCAGCTAACCCTCCCAGACTTTCGCCCCTTCAACAGGTCTGTCAACGGCGCTGCTATTGTGGCAAAGTGGGGCACAAACCTCATGTAGTAACCTACAATCCCCAGGAACGACTTTACCTGCCTGGTGGTGACCGGTCGGGGCCAGTTACGAATGGCCTCTACCTTGGTTACCTGAGGTTTGATGACTCCCGCCCAATTACATATCCCAGATATTTTGTCTCCTCTAACCCTATGGAGCACTTCTTTGGGTTAGCGGTCAGTCCGGCTTTCCTCAGGGCATCCACTACCGCCTGCACCTTGGGTAAATGGCTTTCCCAGTCGGTGCTGTGGATGACTACATCATCTAAGTAGGCCGAGGCGTACCGGCGATGTGGTCGCAGCACTATGTCCATTAACCTTTGGAAAGTGGCGGGGCGCCATGCAGGCCAAAGGGTAACACCTTGTAGTGATACAGGCCCTGCGGGTAACAAATGCGGTTTTTCCTTAGCCGACTCCGTTAAGGGTACCTGCCAGTACCCTTTGGTGAGGTCTAGCACAGAAAAATAACGGGCTTGCCCTAAACTCTCAACAAGCTCGTCTACCCGGGGCATGGGATACGCATCAAACTTGGACACTTCATTTAACTTGCGAAAATCGTTGCAGAACCGCAACGTCCCATCCGGCTTGGGTATTAGGACTATGGGACTGGCCCACTCACTCTTCGACTCCTCAATGACATCGAGCTTCAACATTAACTGTACTTCCTCCGCGATGGCCCGTCGCCGAGCCTCGGGTACCCGGTATGGTTTTAACCGGATCTTGGCCTGAGGCTCAGTGGCGATGTCATGTTGGATGAGAGCGTGCGGCCAGGGAGGTCGAGAACACATCCGTGTTCCGACTGATGAACTCCTGACTTCCTGAACTTGTTTGGAAGACAGGCTGTCTGCAATTTTACCGTGGTTACTGCTTCACAGGCCTCGAACTGTGGGGCTGGACACTTTTCACCTAGAAGCCCTGGCCGGGGGCTGTGGTCGTCGGCCGTGTCCCTATCTTTCCAAGGCTTAAGTAAATTCACGTGGTACACCTGCTCCGGCTTGCGCCGCCTGGCTGGTGTACTTTGTAATTACTTCCCCTACCTTCTCGATCACCTCATAGGGGCCCTGCCACCTAGCTAGGAATTTGCTGTCAAGGGTGGGTACCAGAACCAACACTCGATCTCCCGGATTGAAGCCCCGTACCCGAGCCTGACGATTATACACCCTACTCTGGGCTTGTTGTGCTGCCTCCATATGC
Source organism: Bufotes viridis (assembly GCA_033119425.1). Lineage (NCBI taxonomy): Eukaryota > Metazoa > Chordata > Amphibia > Anura > Bufonidae > Bufotes > Bufotes viridis. The sequence continues at coordinate 142,427,701 of CM065592.1, read as the reverse complement.
TCCCGGACCAGCGGCAACACCCTTTCTATCCGTTCCTGCATCTGGGTGACATACTCAATGACACTTTTGTGGGGGACAGGCTGTTGTTCCCATGCTTCCTTGGCGATATCCAACAGGCCCGAGGGTGTCTGCCATAAAGCAGTTCGAAGGGCGAGAACCCAGTAGAGGCCTGGGGTACCTCTCGCACTGCGAACATGAGATAGGGCAGAAGCAGGTCCCAGTCCTTCCCATCTCTAGACACCACCCTCTTTAACATATTTTTTAGAGTTTGGTTAAACCTCTCAACCAGACCGTCTGTTTGCGGATGGTAAACGGACGTCCGTAGCTGCTTTATACGCAACAATTTACACAGTTCCCTCATTACTTTGGACATAAAGGGGTCCCTTGGTCTGTCAGAACCTCTTTTGGCAGGCCCACACGGGAAAACATCTCCATTAACTCTTTGGCAATGAGCTTAGCTGAGGTATGTCGCAGAGGCACCGCCTCCGGATACCAGTGGCATAGTCGAGAACTACCAGAATGTGTTGGTGGCCCCTGGCGAGACTTTGGTACAGGCCCAATTAAATCCATAGCGATTCGCTCGAACGGTACTTCAATAATTGGCAGAGGTACCAGAGGACTACGGAAATGTGGCTGGGGGCTAGTTATCTGACAGGTCGGACAGGACTTACAATAATTCTCTACCTCCTTGAACACACTGGGCCAATAAAACCGCTGCAGTATGCGGTCCTGGGTTTTCTGCCACCCCAGGTGTCCCCCAAGAACATGTTGGTGGGCAAGCTCCATGACAAGCTTGCGATGCGCTGTGGGCACCACCAACTGTTCAACAGGTTCACCTCGGTTTGGTTCACCCGATACAACATATCCTGCAGAACAATAAATCGTGGGAACATTAATTCAGCCCCTGGTTTCTGGGGTTTACCATCAATTTCCAGCACATTCTCCCAGGCCCTGGTTAGGGTTTGGTCCCGGTGTTGTGCGGTCCCAAAATTTTCCCGGAGACATTGAGGTCTGTCAACTCAGGCCCGGTGGCAAGTCCTCCGTGTCTCCCACCATTACACTCAGTGGGGTTGTCTCCCCCACTACCGCTGCAGCAGTGGTCACCCCTACCGCTGGCCCTTCAGACTCGGGCTCCCAGGGTTCTGGCCTTCCAGGGTATCAGGCCACTCTGCTAGGGTTACCCCTGTCTCAGGGCTATTAGTCACTTTCATCTCAGGCCACAGTGACGGAAAACCAGGAAGTCTCTCCCAATTATTAGTTCATAGGGCAGCTTTGTGGAGATCGCCACTTCACAAGTCCAGGTGCCGGCCGCCGTGGACAGAGACATTACAGCCGTGGGATAGTCCTTTAAGTCTCCGTGTATACACACCACACCAACTTTCCGGCCCGTATACTGGGTGGGCTGTACCAGGGCAGCACTTACCAGGGTTACCAGGCTCCCTGAGTCCAACAGCGCCACTGCCAGGTTATCCCCGATTTGCACCTGGCACAGATGTCGATTGTCTATTGTCTCGGGGTGCCGGTCGCACACAGTCTCCGGGCATACAGGGAAGCCCGGTACCCATAATTAGTCTCCATGGGTTCCCCCACTGTGGACAGTCGGCCCTTACGTGGCCAGGCTCGTGACACCGCCAGCAGACTACTGGGGAGGGATCTGCAAGGGGTACATCCCGGGCGGGTTTGGCCGGCCGCCGGGACTGGGGTGGAGGTTTCCGGGGTTTGACTGGCCTCCTCCCAAAAGAACCCCCTGCAGGTTTCTGGTGGCCTCATATCGCTCCACCAGGTCGACCATCTCAAGGGCATTGGTGGGGGATACCTGGCCGATCCAGTGCTGGAGAGGGTATGGCAAAGACCTCCAGAATACATCTGCTAACAGACGGTCGAGCATAGCAGTGGGAGTCAGTATGTCTGGCTGCAGCCATTTTTGCAACCGATGTAGCAGGTCATAGTATTGTGGTCTGGCGGGTTCAGCCGGGTTAAATTCCCACTGATGCACCCGCTGGGCCGGACCAAAACATTCACCCCCAGTCTTGCTAGAATCTCACCTTTCACGGTCGGGTAGTCAGCTGCCTGGACATCTGCCAAATCGAAAAAAACTTGCTGGGGTCCGGCTGCCAGGAGCGGAGCAACCACCTCGGCCCACTGGTCACGGGGTAACTTTTCCCTCACGGCGACCTTCTCAAAGACGGCTAGGTATGTCTCCACGTCGTCTGCGGGGTCATCTTTGGGATCGCCGCACGGACCGCTTTCCGGGCATCATGGGCGTGGTGGGACGCTCCTGCCGCCTGTAATGCCATCACATGTTGCAGCAATAACTGGTTGGTCTCCCGCTGCTGCACGTTAGCCTCTATGAGAGCTTTCACAGCAGCCTCCATGTTGCCAGAAATCACAGGCTGCAACTTTGCCGGCCTAATATAGGACATACACTTTTGCTCAGCAAACAAAGTTCGGCGTTCACGCCAGCCTCACTGCGCATGCCCGCATCCGACACCAAATGTGGGGAGTCGCTCTGGTAGACAGCGGTGCGGGTGCAGTTTAGAGGCAAAACAAGGAGTCAGATGGTGCATCAAACAGTGTTTTATTCACACTTGCACGCCATAAATGAAAAGCAGTCTCTTGGTGACAGTTCACACACAACGGAAATACTGTGGCAAAACAAAAACAGGCCAACACAGGGTCCAGTCACCTTGGGTGGTTTAGGTGCGGGTTCACACCTAGCAGTCGGCTCAGCCGCAGGCGATTCCACCTTCAGGTCGCAGGGAAACACCACCTTGCTGAGCTCCTTCCTCCAGGACAGAGAATTCCTCAGCCCTGTTTGCAGGCTCCAGGATAATCACACCCTCAGACACAGCTGCTGGCTGCGTTTTATACCCAGCCCAAAACATGGACTGGACCGTGGGGAGCAGCCACCCACCCTACTCTTTAGCTGCTCCCAGTAAGAGCCGGCCCGGATCGGCTTTGCAGCCATGCTATTTAACAGAGCAGCACTAGCTGCTGCAGACAAAAACCCGGCTCTCACCTCACCGAGGCCAGCAACCTCGGTGACACGTACCTGCTATCAAATACAACACCTTGCACCCTCTTACAGGGGTTAAAGAGGACCTGTCACCAAAAAATGCAATGCGTGTTGTAGAGCAAGAGAAGCTGAGCAGACTACTATATATAGTTTTGTCTACCTTCTGTGAATACCTATTAGTACAGGAGAAAGGGGTTATCAGTGATTGATAGCATTGTGTGTATAAGTGTACATAGAGATAGCTGTCAGTCACGGATAACGCCTTTCTCCTGTACCACTAGTTCTTCACTGGAAGGAAAGATCTGCTCAGCTTATTCTGCTCTATAACATGGTTCTTTTAGATTGCATTGCATTTTCTGGTGACAGGTCCTCTTTAAACCAAGAATAAAAAAAATAATTGTGCAAAATGGCACTTGCACAAAAATGTACACCTTTTGTATGCCAGTAGGCAGTTTATACAGTCTTTCATAATTTTTTCCCTTAATGTATAACAAAGTAAGATCTAGCAAGAGGAATCATGACCAGGCGTAACATGCTGTATTTTATACTGTATTTTTATACCAATTTTACATACATAGGTCAACATATATTAAGACCAGCGTTCTACATGCTGGTCTTAGTTCATCCTCCACTGATGTCAGATGTGGGAAAATTATAAGAGGTGCATGCCTCTTACTAACAGTGGTGCATCTGTGCAGGCTTGTGTGCAGAACTGAAGTCTACACCAGAAAGAAAGCTGGTGTGATTATAATAATTGTGCAAGACCGGCTATTCCAAACCTGATGGCGCCCACTCCGCACCCCATTCCATCTACTTTTTGGAAAAGTTTTAAACGGGTGCATAAAAATAAAAAATTCTAGAAATGTTGCACAAGTGAGGCATGTGTAACCTTTTGACGCCTACATGCCTAAATAAATGACTCACTAGGGTTTATTTTTTTAAGAATTATTGGGCTGTTGGGCTAGACATAAATAAATAAATAAATAAATAAATAAATAGATTTGTAAGGGCTCATGTACACGACTGTGCGGTCCTGAGATATTGATGAACTTAGGATAGGTCATCAATATCAGATCAGTAGGGTGCTGACTCCCAGAACAGCTATTTGAAGGGGTAGTGATGCTCAAGCCACTTCCTCTTCAAAATTACCAGTGTATCGTCTTCTTTGTTGAGGTGGCGTAGTGTAATTCCAACTCCATTTTTCCCATTCAAGTGAATGTATTGTCATTACACTGCATCATCACTGCAAAGGCGATGACATGCATGTAGTTTAAAAGAGGAGGCACTCGGTCGAGTGCTGCTACCCCTGCAAACAGCTGATCGGCATTGATGCTGGGAGATGGATCCTTGCTGATCTGATATTGACCTATTCATAGGATAGGTCATCAATATATTAGCACATTACAACCGTTTTAAGGTCGGTGTTGTGTATGCTGGTCTTAATTTCTCCTGTGCTGGAAGGAGATGGGTCACAATTATTGAGAGGTGCATGCCTCATAATAACTGTGGAGCAGGTCAATCCTTGTTCCAGAACGGAAAACTACTCAAGCCAGGAGTTGGAGTAGATTTCTGGTGTAATGTCTGCCAGAGTTGTCCTAAAAAGCAAAAAAGTTACAAATTTTGACACAAACTGAGGCTTACACTAGAATTTGTGACTTTTCTACAGCAACCTACTGTAAAAGCTTGATAAATCTCCCAATAAGTATGTTAAGATCCAGAAGTTGTTGTATTGTTAAAAAATGTCAGCCCATATTCAAGTCCATATGGAAAATATGTAAATAAATGATCTTTGATGCAGTCATGGGCTATGAGATCAATGCTCTGTGCTACATTTACCACAATCACTTGGCAGTTGAGAGACATTTATTTAACCTCATTCATAGAAATGCAGAATCAGTGGAATCTTTTTTTGTAGAAAATGTTATTCTTCTGCCATTAACAGTGACAGATCTTTAAATATTTGATAATTTATCATGTATAAAACTGCTTTCCTGTGTGCAAGTCCTGTTCTTTTAACTAAGCCTCAAGTTTTAGTGACCAGTTGCAATTTGGGACACATGGACTCAATTAGAATGTAGATTATTCCAGGAATCCTAATATTTATTGCCTTTCCATATGTTTCTTCCTCTTACAGAATGGAAGCACGGGGAAGTGTTGGATGCCACAATACACATTTAAGAGCTCCATAGTTTATTATGAAGAATGATGAATGTACTTTTTCTGTTAAGATGTAGATAACATGCTGAAATCTAGAGCTCCATTACCAAATTGCTTTTTCCGCACTTAAATATTATCCTCACCTTGCATTGATCTGCCCCCTAAAGGATATGACTGTAGTCCTTTATTTAATCGTTGATTTGAAGGCAATAGTGTTTGGCATGAGGAGTGTTTATAGAAGGCCCATATATAAGACAACCTTTGTTCTCCTGTCTGACCAGCTGCTCAGGTAAAGGGAACTAAACACTTGAAGACAACCCTTTAATCAGCACCATTGACTGCTGTTGACATCACCCCCTGCTACAGTTTATACAGAACATTCTCAGAAACACACATCTTTTATTCTGAAAGGAAATCCATTCTGGTCCTTAGAATTCAAGTTGTGTCTTTCAAATGTTAATTCAACATATTAAAGAAAAACAATACAAAGACATGGTCGGCATGTAAAGTATAACAGATTTACTGTGAACAGTCCAGTAGTTCACTTACAGTTGTAAAATCTTTTTCCCCTGTGTATTGCACGGTACATTTGATTTATTGTATTTGTTTTACTAGATATAGGATATGAGATTTTTACTGCTAAAATGTGGACAATCTTGTTTTAATTCCACCACAGATTTTTTTTTCCCCCCGTGGTGACCTTTACTTCAATTATGTATTGGTTGCCAGTAGCCATTAATATGGCAGCATGTACACCTACAAATTGCCCCAATGTATCTTATCCGCGGTTGTGCCAACGAACAAACACTATACCCTACAAACGCCCAAGAAGAGCAGAAAAGGGCACAACCAAAAATTGTACAAAAATATAAATGTTTATTAACAAGGAAATGACAGATATACACAAGATTTGTGCAATAGAGAACCGCAGGAACAGAACCCAGAAACCAACCACTGATGCTAGATAGCCCCCATGCAAATGAATAAGAGCTAAGTAATTGAGCCAACGGTAGGGCTAGAGGTCAAGGTTAACCTCAAAAATTAAGGCCACATAACCATGCAATACACACAATCATAAACCGCTATAGAGCGTGAATAACATACCGTTAGCCATATTGAATGGGGGACCAGCACCAGTAGAGCAAGAACCCTCGACGCGCGTTTCGCACTTCGCTTCGTCAGGAGGTACCTATTCCTGGCACTTTCAGCAAACCACTGATTTTGCAGAGAAATCCATGGCCAGCCAGGCCATATATATTTAACCCTGCAGCGAGCGAACAGGGCCGTCTATATTGTCCTAAAAATCTAATAAACAGTGTTTGTGCTTATGAGGGAATTCCTTTAAAGATCTTCAGTGCATTAGTCTACTGCATTATACTAAGTCCAAACCTTTGTTGCCAAGTACTGTACTCTTCTATTCTTAAAATTTTCCAAGTTGAAGAGACTAAGTATTAGGCATACTTGAGCTGCAATTGGACTGGCAAACTCTGTCTACGTGAGCAGTGCTGGCCAGTCTGATGGTAGCAGTAAGTCTCTTGGTCTACCAGATGTACAGTATACCAGATGCGGCCATCTTGTATGGCAGAAGACCAGACTAAAAAATTGACAGATGTGCAGAAAGGTGAAAAGGAGGACACCAAGGCTCATGTGATCCTCCTTCTTCATATTTCCTTTTTTCTGATCTGAAAATGGCTGACACCATTTTGAGATATTTGCCCAAATCGAATTTCGAATTGCCAAACATTTGGATTTGATTTCAACCAGAATTTTTGGAAAATTCAGGTCAAATTTGATTTGAACCATATCGATTTGCACATCTCCACCCGCAAACAAGCCTATACCTTACTGCAGGAAACCATTTGAAGATTTTATGCCTTTGTGCTTATCACAAGTGGCATAGACAGACTACACACATCTGTAGAAGTCTTGAGGGTATGAGAAGAGGCAAAAAAAAAAATCAGTGTTATGCTTAATGAACACCTGCTCTGCAGTCCATAACTCAGCGAATGCTAGATGGAATAAAAATCTGTAGTAAGCTGCCTTTTCATTGTCTATTCTTTCTGAAGCAGTCTGGTGATACCTGTGGACTCCTGTCACTGTTACGTGTTTTCTAGGATTATAACACTCTGCTCAGTAGGCGTGGAAATCAAAATTATTTCTTATTGTGTATAGTTAGGGTCCTATGGGTGGTAGACTCTAAAAACAATAAACTTTATTGATATTCATTAAAAATAAACAACACGGCGGATCCGATAAATTCTATATGTATAAATAAAGATTCCCCCAAAAACCACATAATATACTATACAGGATATGTGGATAACAGCAGGGAGGGAAAATGGGTAATAGCAATGATGGGAAATAGGCTATGAGGCGACAGGTGTGGTATCCCTACCGTATCCCTTATATATCCCTCAGCCCAAAGAACGCACCTGATGGTGGTGGGTCTTTGTCCACGTGCCTATCCCTAGAACCCTGCGTATCCCTTAACACACCTAAACACCCCAACGCGTTTCCCCCTACCAAAGGGTTCTTCAGGGGGTTAATATAGCAAAAACAAATGTGTACAAAGATGAAAAAAAGATATAACCATAACCATGACAGAAGAGGGGGCTGGTTACAACCAGCTATACCTGATGAGAGTGAGGCAACACCCGTCACATGACGTATATATTGTCGCAGTCACATACGGCATCCAGTCCCCCCAGAGGTCCTCGGATGTCCAGTTTATAGGGGCAATTATAAGTTATGGTTGCATTGTGGGCTCTGTTTTGTGAGGCATACAGTGCACTGCTGGGGAATACGATACATTTGTTTTTCATGTGGTTTGTCTTTGATTACAGCCTCCAGTAAGAGATAAAAAGATGAAATGGCCCTTACTGCTGTTTTTTAACTTCTTGAACAGTTCAAGGGCTAGGGCAGGAAACAGTCAAAAATGCATTGATGACAGATAATTGTCATCAGTACAATATAGCGCAGAAAAATAAAACTATAATATACAATAACATATGTACAGATAATAATATACAGCAAGTTGTGCTGATACATTAGACTACCCTTTATTCCTAAAATAACTGAAATAAAATAAAAGATTAAATAATATCTGTAATAAAATTAATGCAGATTTTTTTAAAAGAACCCAAAAGTATCTAATGTGTGAGAGGGGTGCATTCAGCAAGTACCTAATGTGTGAGAGGAGTGTGTGCAGCAAGTATCTAATGTGTGAGAGGGGTGCATTCAGCAAGTATCTAATGTGTGAGAGGAGTGTGTACAGCAAGTATCTAATGTATGAGAGGAGTGTGTGCAGCAAGTATCTAATGTGTGAGAGGAGTGTGTACAGCAAGTATCTAATGTGTGAGAGGAGTGTGTACAGCAAGTATCTAATGTGTGAGAGGAGTGTGTGCAGCAAGTATCTAATGTGTGAGAGGAGTGTGTGCAGCAAGTATCTAATGTGTGAGAGAAGTGTGTACAGCAAGTATCTAATGTGTGAGAGGAGTGTGTGCAGCAAGTATCTAATGTGTGAGAGGAGTGTGTGCAGCAAGTATCTAATGTGTGAGAGAAGTGTGTACAGCAAGTATCTAATGTGTGAGAGGAGTGTGTGCAGCAAGTATCTAATGTGTGAGAGGAGTGTGTACAGCAAGTATCTAATGTGTGAGAGGGGTGCATTCACCAAGTATCTAATGTGTGAGAGGGGTGCATTCAGCAAGTATCTAATGTGTGAGAGGAGTGTGTGCAGCAACTATCTAATGTGTGAGAGGGATGTGTGCAGCAAGTATCTAATGTGTGAGATGAGTGTGTGCAGCAAGTATCTAATGTGTGAGTTGTGTACAGCAAGTATCTAATGTGTGAAAGGAACATGTACACAAGTGTCTAATGTGTGAGAGGAGTGTTTACACAAGTATCTAATGTGTGAGAGGAGTGTATGCAGCAAGTATCTAATGTGTGAGAGGGGTGCATTCAGTAAGTATCTCATGTGTGAGCGGAGTATGTGCAGTAAGTATCCAATGTGTGAGAGGAGTGTGTACAAAAGTATCTAATGTGTGAGAGGAGTGTGTGCAGCAAGTATCTAATGTTTGAGAGGGGTGTGTGTACAGCAAGTATCTAATGTGTGAGAGGAGTGTGTGCACAAGTATCTAATGTGTGAGTAGTGTGTGCAGGAAGTGTCTAATGTGTGAGAGGAGTGTGTGCAGCAAGTATTTATTGTGTGAGAGCGGTGTGTGCAGCAAGTATCTAATGTGTGAGAGGAGTGTGTGCAGCAAGTATCTAATGTGTGAGAGTAGTATGTGCAGCAAGTATCTAATGTGTGAGAGGAGTGTGTGCAGCAAGGATCTAATGGGTGAGAGGATTGTGTGCAGCAAGTATCTAATGTGTGATAGGGGTGTGTGCAGCAAGTATCTAATGTATGAGAGGAGTGTGTGCAAAAAGTATCTAATGCGTGAGAGGAATTTGTGCAGCAAGTATCTAATGTGTGAGAGGAGTGTGTGCAGCAAGTATCTAATGTGTGACAGGAGTGTGTGCGGCAAGTATCTAATGTGTGAGAGTAGTGTGTGCAGCAAGTATCTAATGTTTGAGAAGAGTGTGTGCACCAAATATCTAATGTGTGAGTAGTGTGTGCAGGAAGTGTCTAATGTGTGAGAGGAGTGTGTGCAGCAAGTATCTAATGTGTGAGAGGAGTGTGTGCAGCAAGTATCTAATGTGTGAGAGGAGTGTGTTCAGCAAGTATCTTATGTGTGAGAGGTGTGTGCAGCAAGTATCTAATATGTGAGAGGAGTGTGTACAGCAAGTATCTAATGTGTGAGAGGAGTGTGTACAGCAAGTAACTAATGTGTGAGAGGAGTGTGTGCAGCAAGTATCTAATGTGTGAGAGGAGTGTGTGCAGCAAGTATCTAATGTGTGAGAGGAGTGTGTGCAGCAAGTATCTAATGTGTGAGAGGTAGTGTGTGCAGCAAGTATCTAATGTGTGAGAGGAGTGTGTGCAGCAAGTATCTAATGTGTGAGAGGAGTGTGTGCAGCAAGTATCTAATGTGTGAGAGGAGTGTGTGCAGCAAGTATCTAATGTGTGAGAGGAGTGTGTGCAGCAAGTATCTAATGTGTGAGAGGTGTGTGCAGCAAGTATCTAATATGTGAGAGGAGTGTGTACAGCAAGTATCTAATGTGTGAGAGGGGTGTGTACAGCAAGTAACTAATGTGTGAGAGGCATGTGTGCAGAAATTACAATATCTAATTTGTGAGAGGAGTTTGTACAGCAAGTGTCTAGTGTGTGAGAGGAGTTTGTACAGCAAGTGTCTAATGTGTGAGAGGAGTGTGTGCAGCAAGTATCTAATGTGTGAGAGGAGTGTGTGCAGCAAGGATCTAATGTGTGAGAGGAGTGTGTACATCAACTATCTAATGTGTGAGAGGCATGTGTGCAGAAAGTATCTAATGTGTGAGAGGAGTGTGTGCAGCAAGTATCTAATGTGTGAGAGGAGTGTGTGCAGCAAGGATCTAATGGGTGAGAGGATTGTGTGCAGCAAGTATCTAATGTGTGATAGGGGTGTGTGCAGCAAGTATCTAATGTATGAGAGGAGTGTGTGCAAAAAGTATCTAATGCGTGAGAGGAATGTGTGCAGCAAGTATCTAATGTGTGAGAGGGGTGTGTTCAGCAAGTATCTAATGTGTGACAGGAGTGTGTGCAGCAAGTATCTAATGTGTGAGAGTAGTGTGTGCAGCAAGTATCTAATGTGTGAGAGGGGTGCATTCAGTAAGTATCTAATGTGTGAGAGGAGTGTGTGCAGCAAGTATCTAATGTGTGAGTAGTGTGTGCAGCAAGTGGCTCATGTGTGAGAGGAGTGCGTGCAGCAAGTATCTAATTTGTGAGAGGAGTGTGTGCAGCAAGTATCTAATGTGTGAGTAGTGTGTGCAGCAAGTATCTAATGTGTTAACGGAATATGTACACAAGTATCTAATGTGTGAGAGGAGTATGTGCAGTAAGTATCCAATGTGTGAGAGGAGTGTGTACACAAGTATCTAATGTGTGAGAGGAGTGTGTGCAGCAAGTATCTAATGTGTGAGAGGGGTGTGTATAGCAAGTATCTAATGTGTGAGAGGAGTGTGTGCAGCAAGTATCTAATGTGTGAGTAGTGTGTGCAGCAAGTATCTAATGTGTTAACGGAATATGTACACCAGTATCTAATGTGTGAGAGGAGTATGTGCAGTAAGTATCCAATGTGTGAGAGGAGTGTGTACACAAGTATCTAATCTGTGAGAGGAGTGTGTACACAAGTATCTAATGTGTGAGAGGAGTGTGTACAGCAAGTATCTAATGTGTGAGAGGGGTGTGTATAGCAAGTATCTAATGTGTGAGAGGAGTGTGTGCAGCAAGTATCTAATGTGTGAGTAGTGCGTGCAGCAAGTGTCTAATGTGTGAGATTAGTGGGTGCAGCAAGTATTTAATGTGTGAGAGCGGTGTGTGCAGCAAGTATCTAATGTGTGAGAGGAGTGTGTGCAGCAAGAATCTAATGAGTGAGAGGAGTGTGTGCAGCAAGAATCTAATGTGTGAGAGGGGTGCATGCAACAAGTATCTAATCTGTGAGAGAGGCATGTGTGCAGCAAGTATCTAATGTGCGACAGGAGTGTGTGCGGCAAGTATCTAATGTGTGAGAGGGGTGTGTGCAGCAAGTATCTAATGTATGAGAAGAGTGTGTGCAGCAAGTATCTGATGCGTGAGAGGAATGTGTGCAGCAAGCATCTAATGTGTGAGAGGGTGCGTTCAGCAAGTATCTTGTGAGAGGTGTGTGCAGCAATATCTAATTTGTGAGAGGAGTGTGTACAGCAAGTGTCTAATGTGTGAGAGGAGTTTGTACAGCAAGTGTCTAATGTGTGAGAGGAGTGTGTGCAGCAAGGATCTAATGTGTGAGAGGAGTGTGTACATCAACTATCTAATGTGTGAGAGGAGTGTGTGCAGCAAGTATCTAATGTGTGAGAGGAGTGTGCGCAGCAAGGATCTAATGTGTGAGAGGAGTGTGTGCAGCAAGTATCTAATGTGTGAGAGGAGTGTGTGCAGCAAGTATCTAATGTGTGAGAGGAGTGTGTGCAGCAAGTATCTAATGCGTGAGAGGAATGTGTGCAGCAAGTATCTAATGTGTGAGAGGAGTGTGCGCAGCAAGTATCTAATGTGTGAGAGGAGTGTGTGCAGCAAGTATCTAATGCGTGAGAGGAATGTGTGCAGCAAGTATCTAATGTGTGAGAGGAGTGTGCGCAGCAAGGATCTAATGTGTGAGGTGAGTGTGTACACAAGTATCTAATGTGTGAGAGGAGTGTGTGCAGCAAGGATCTAATGTGTGAGAGGAGTGTGTGCAGCAAGTATCTAATTTGTGAGGTGAGTGTGTACACAAGTATCTAATATGTGAGAGGAGTGTGTGCAGCAAGGATCTAATGTGTGAGAGGAGTGTGTGCAGCAAGTATCTAATGTGTGAGAGGCATGTGTGCAGCAAGTATCTAATGTGTGAGAGGAATGTGTGCAGAAAGTATCTAATGTGTGAGAGTAGTGTGTGCAGCAAGTATCTAATGTGTGAGACGAGTGTGTGCAGCAAGTATCTAATGTGTGAGAGGAATGTGTGCAGCAAGTATCTAATGTGTGAGAGTAGTGTGTGCAGCAAGTATCTAATGTGTGAGAGGCATGTGTGCAGAAAGTATCTAATGTGTGAGAGTAGTGTGTGCAGCAAGTATCTAATGTGTGAGAGTAGTGTGTGCAGCAAGTATCTAATGTGTGAGAGGAGTGTGTACACAAGTATCTAATGTGTGAGAGGAGTGTGTGCAGCAAGTATCTAATGTGTGAGAGTAGTGTGTGCAGCAAGTATCTAATGTGTGAGAGTAGTGTGTGCAGCAAGTATCTAATGTGTGAGAGGCATGTGTGCAGAAAGTATCTAATGTGTGAGAGGAATTTGTGCAGCAAGTATCTAATGTGTGAGAGGAGTGTGTGCAGCAAGTATCTAATGTGTGAGAGGAGTGTGCGCAGCAAGTATCTAATGTGTGAGAGGAGTGTGCGCAGCAAGTATCTAATGTGTGAGAGGAGTGTGGGCAGCAAGTATCTAATGTGTCATAGGTTTTTGAATGGGTCCAGATTCAGTCTGGATGCTCCACATTTTCTACACACATTGCATCCGGATGGAAAACTCACTCATGTGAAAGAGCTGTAAGAGAAGCGTGTGCGGAATGTAATGTTTAAGAGAAGTATGTTTGGAAAGTATCTAATACATGACAGGCATGTGTGTGGCAAATATGTTATGTGTGAGAGGTGTGTTTGTGCAGCAGGTATCTAGTGTATGTGCAGTGACGTAGTGGATCACTGCTAAAGAGTTAATTTACTGCTGAAAGGATTAATGTACTTTTCTAGGCCTTTTACATGCTTTCAAGAGCTTTACATGGAAAAACTGCTTAGGTATTGTGCCCTACTCAGCAGGAAGGCCGGTGTTCCGTGATTTTTGCTACCCGTAAAATTTTGCTACCTCGTCACCTCCTGTAGTGACGTAGCCACATTGTAAGAAGGTGTGTCGCCGAGCTCGCCACCTGAGTGGCTGAGAAGGAGGTGTGTGTCGGCGCAGGCGCACGGCGACGGGGTAGGCAAATTTCACACATAGAGTTGCTGTGAACACGCCGAGGGTAGGTAAAAATTATGGCCTGTAACTTTTTCCTATTCTCGGCATGGCGCATGTGCAGTGGCCCTTAATGTTTACCTACCCTCGGCGGGTTCACACACAGCACCTCTAAGTGTGAAATTTGCCTACCCTCGGCGCCTAATTTTTACCTTCATATATGTATGCTCTCAGGAGGAGATAGTGGTCAGGTAGAGCGCCCCCATATACTAAGGATGGGAGTAGTACTGCAGCCAGTCATAGGACAAGGGAAGCTTTAGATAGTGGTCAGGTAGAGCGCCCCCCAATATATCAAGGATGAGAGCAGTACTGCATGCCTGCAGTACTGAGTCATGCAGTACTGCTCTAATCCTTGGTAAAGCTTCCCTTGTCCTTTAACTGGCTGCAGTACTGCTCCCATCCTTAGTATATGGGGGCGCGCTACCTGACCACTATCTCCTCCTGAGAGCACACATATATGTAGGTAAAAATTAGGCGCCGAGGGTAGTCAAATTTCACACTTAGAGTTGCTGTGTGTGAACGCGCCGAGGGTAGGTAAACATTACGGGCCACTGCACATGCGCCACGCCGACGGTAGGAAAAAGTAATTTTTACCTACCCTCGGCGCGTTCAAAGCAACTCTATGTGTGAAAGTTGCCTACCCCGTCGTTGTGCGCCGACACACCTCCTTCTTAGCCACTCAGGTGGCGAGCTCTGCGACACATCTCCTTCCAAAGTGGCTACGTCACTACCGGAAGTGACAAGGTAGTAAGATTTTACGGGTAGCAGAAAATGACGGAACACCGGCCCTGCTCCTGCTGAGTTGGCAGCTAGTGTAGAGTTATTGTAGTTGGGAGTTGGCAGCCGAAGTGTGAGGAGCTACATTTATTTGCCTGTGCATTATAATGCCTACTACAGGGCACCTCCATCCCAAAGACAAGTGTCAAACTTCTGAGAGAAAGAAGCTTTGAATGTCTATAGACTGTTTAGGACTCTAAACAGGGTGTGTGAACAGTTTGTAAATTAATCGCTCACTTATGGCAAAAGACCTTACTGCATGTGGACTGGGTAACTTGCTTTGGTGCTTGCCACATACAGACTGGCTATCTGGATATAAGTTCTGCATCCTGCCACCTGGGAATCGCTGTGTGATATTGTTAGAGCCCTTCATGCCTTGGATCATTTTGGGAAGTTGTCTGGATTTAATAGACAGACTTAAAGATAACCACTATACAGCTTACTTTCCCATATACTGCCTTGGAAAGAATGTATGTGTACCCTGGAGAGACTGAACTTATCCTCACAAGCAGAATAATTGAGCAGTGTAGATGTGAACCCAGTAGCTGTGAGACAGTAAACCACTATTAGCTGCTGCAACATATCCATTTGTGCCTCTGAATCTCTCTCACTTGGTTTCTCCTAGACCCAGCCCCCTCCATAGACTTTTATTGGCAGAATGTAATTTGATCTCTCTGTGATCTGAAATTTATACTGAGTGTACAATTAAGGGGTGGGAAGGAGGAAAAGAGTAAAGCCTCTTTCACACGGGCGTCATGTTTGACGGCCGGATAGGATGCGGGTGCGTTGCAGGAATATGCACAATTTTTCCGCGCGTGTGCAAACGTTTGTAATGCGTTTTGCACGCGCGTTGGAAAAATCGCCATGTTTGGTACCCAGACCCGAAGCCGGACTTCATCACTGAAGTCCAGTTTCGGGTTGAGCATTCTGGAGAATTTATTATTTTCCCTTATAACATGGTTATAAGGGAAAATAATAGATTTCTTAATAAAGAATGCTTTGTAAAATGAGGATGAAGGGGTTAAAAATAAAAAACTTAACTTACCTTAGCCATTTGATTGCGTAGTTGGCGATCTCTCTTCTTCAAGCTTTAGCTGTATTCTAAAGGACCTGTGATGACGTCACATCGCATGGTCCAATCACATGGTCCATCACGGACCATGTGATTGAACCATGTGATGCGACGTCCAAGTCCTTTAGACTCAGTGTTTCCCAACCAGTGTGCCTCCAGCTGTTGCAAAACTACAACTCCCAGCATGCCCGCACAGCCAAAGGCTGTCCGGGAATGCTGGGAGTTGTAGTTTTGCAACAGCTGGAGGCACACTGGTTGGAAGCTACTGCTGGAGACTACAGCTAAAGCTTGAAGAGAGAAGAGAGATCGCCAACTACGCGATCAAGTGGCTAAGGTAAGTTAAGTTTTAATCCTCATTTTACAAAGCATTCTTTATTAAGAATGCTATTATTTCCCTTTATAACCATGTTATCTGGTCCCGTTGCTAAGCAACCATGCGGGAAAATTACACTGCATCCGCACTTGCTTGCAGATGCTTGCGATTTTCCCGCAGCCCCATTCACTTCTATGGGGCCTGCGTTGCGTGAAAAACGCAAAATATAGAGCATGCTGCGATTTTCACACAACGCAGAAGTGATGCGTGAAAATCACCGCTCATGTGCACAGCCCCATAGAAATGAATGGGTCCGGATTCAGTGCGGGTGCAATGCGTCCACCTCACGCATTGCACCCGCTCGGAAAACTCGCCCGTGTGAAAGGGGCTTAAGATAGGTGGACAAATATGTACTTGTCTTTGATAAGATATATTACAAAGTATCTTATATTCGCCTGTACTATAGAATTATCCAATGTTTCTTAAAAGTGCAGTGACCATTTAAGGCTATGCATAAATTTGATCACAACGTTTTTTTTTTTTTATTGCATTGCATCAATTGTTGTCACTAGTCTTCATTAAAAAATGTTCACAAGTTGCGGAATGTCGTTTATTGCCAAATCCCAAGACATGCTTTCTCACACCTGTTCTTCAGCCCCTCTTTTTCTTCTACTGAGGAGGTCATTTGCTAAATTTTGATTTAATATATTTATTTGATCAGAATTCATTTAGATGATTGCTCAGGAGAGCGGAGAGAGGAGCCTGAGATGAGGCTTAAAGGAGTTGTCTCACTTCAGTAAGTGGCATTTATCATGTAGAGGAAGTTAATACAAGCCACTTACTAATGTATAGTGATTGTCCATATTGCTTCCTTTGCTGGCTGGATTCATTTTTCCATCACACTATACACTGTTCATTTCCATGGTCCATGGTTACAGTCCACCCAGCAATCCATCAGTGGTGGTCGTGCTTGCACACTATAGGAAAGTGTCAGCCTCTCTGGTGGCAGAGAACACGGGAGCGCAAATAGGGTAGTGCTTTTTCCTTTATTGTGCAAGCACGACCACCACTGCTGGATTGCAGGGTGGCCGTAACCATGGAAAAAAGCAGTGTATAATGTGATCGAAAAATAAATCCAGCCAGCAAAGGAAGCAACATGGATAATAACAATATATTAGTAAGTGGCTTGTATTAACTTTCTCTACATGATAAATTCGACTTAGCCTACATGCACACGGCAGTGTTTTTTTGCGGCCTCCGTTCCGTTTTTTTTTGCGGATCGGATGGTTTCCCATTCATTTCTATGGATCCGTTAAAAATGCGGATGCCTCTTCCGTTGCCTGTCCGCGTCCGCTGTCCGCATTTCATGTCACAAAAAAAATGTGGCATGTCCTATTCTTGTCCGCAAAAAACGGTTTGCGGACCCATAGAAGTCCATTGGTCCGCAAAAAATGCGGATGACCAACGGAAGCCATCCGTTTGCCATCCGCATCCGTTTTTTTTGCGGATGGTTGCTTGGAAACCAGGGCACTTGTACAGGTACTTTAAGAAACTGGTTCAAGCCTTCCGTTTTTTTTTGCAGATCCCCCCAAAAAAACGGAAGACATACTGAAACACAACCTACAAAATTTGCGGACACACGGAACTGATGTGAAGGTGAAAAAAAATGGAAGACGGATCCGCGATTTGCGGACAGCAAAAAACAACTGTCGTGTGCATGTAGCCTTACTGAAGTGAGACAACCCCTTTGAGAAAGCTCATCTGACCAATTCAGCACTGAACGACATTCTGCAGCTTGCTGTTTATTGGAATATGTGCAAGCTGCAGAAGTTAAATGCTTCTAAATATTTAATGAAAACCAATTAGGAAAATGTACTTTATGACATACTTTATTCAATCCAACATAAAAATTTGAACAAAGATGTCACAGGCCAGCGAGGACCATTGTCAATTGTTATCACAATCTATCCGTGGTGAAGTGACAGTTAAGCATCAGTTGTGGGAAGCCAACTAAAAAGTGACAACTACAGATGTAGTAGAGTTAACACACATGCTTTCTGAGACGTGTTATCTAAACTAAATGCATTAGGTCCCATTCACATGAACGTATGTGTTCCGTTCCGTGCATTGGGGCCGCAACTTGAATGGGTCTGCATCACTCTGTTCCGCAAAAACATAGGACATGTTCTATCTTTTTGCGGTACAGAAGTACGTAACGGAACCCCAAAGAAGCACTCCGTAGTGCTTGCGTAGGGTTCTGTTCCGTGCTTCCGTTTCCCACCGCTCCACATCTCCTGATTTGCGGACCCATTGAAGTGAATGGGTCCGCATCCGTGAGGCGGAGTGCACACAGAATGGTGTCCGTTTATTGCCAATCCGCATATGGGTTCCGCAATATGGAAACGGAACCCATACGTTCGTGTGAATGAGCCTTTAAGCAAACACCTTCAATTACTTTTCAATGGCTTTTGTTTCAAGATAACGTGATGAGTTAGGAAATTTGAGTTAAGAGTTTGTGTGTTAACCCTGCTACATCTGTAAAATGACTTCCTGTTGTCACTTTTGCAGTTTCTCTATAAGTACAACAACCATAGTTTTTTTGGCAACTCCTCTAACTTTGGACTTAATTATACTATGACTGGCCATGTTACAGCTTTAGGGAAAACCTTCTTACAACTATTCCATATAGACCAGCTGTTAATACTGTATATTGGGGGCACATACAGACCAAAAGGTCTTCTCAATAAAGATGCAGCGTGATTTGAATTGGTCCTAATTTTTTGTCTTTTTGTGCATTTTTCTGTCTATCCATTTAATATATTTGATTATTTCACAGTCTTCTATACGTACAGTTGGCAGTTAAAGTTTTGGTTTTCCCTTTTTTATACTGTATAGTTTCAGAGGGTTGCATCGCGTAGTGATTTGTAAGAGCATAAAATGTATTGAAACAAGATGAAAAAAAGTCTTAAAAAACCAGTTGGTTTAGGTAAAAGTGTATGCAGAGGAAGTCTGAAAGACTAACATGGGAATCCCACATTCTTCAATCTTTGATCTTCTTCCTTTGAACTGTGTCTGATCTTGAAAATGCTCTGCCTCCAAGTTCATTGTAATGAATACTTAAAAGTTAAATTGGTTAAAAAGCACATGAATGCTCTTGAAACAATATGATACACTTAGCGACAGAACGTCTTATAGGCAGATGTGCATTCTGCTGTGCCTTGGAAAACAAAGCCATTTGTCAGAAAGCTGGCCATGATTACTGAAATCATCTTCCACAATTTCCTTGTCTGAATAGGTTATTTAAAGCATAACTCTGACTGACAGTTAATAGTCGATTTAATCATTAACGAATCATATGATTTGTGAAGGCCTATGATGTTTTTTAGAACAGCACATGTA
The DNA here is from genome assembly GCA_033119425.1 of Bufotes viridis. Lineage (NCBI taxonomy): Eukaryota > Metazoa > Chordata > Amphibia > Anura > Bufonidae > Bufotes > Bufotes viridis. The sequence goes on along the minus strand of CM065592.1, from coordinate 142,408,334 downwards.
TTTTATTATATGTATACTATTTGTATTCTTATTTCAGTTATTACCTGCTGATTTTAAGGGGTTACTTTGGACAATGCTTTTTTTGTTAGAATGGTCCCCTGGCATTATGTAGGGTGACATAACAGCACCACAGGACAGACAAAGTATTACACAGATATCATTCAAATCAGTTGTCTGTCTGTGCAATACATGGACGTGCTGTATCCACCAGAGCAAAAACTGCTCTTTATAGCCACATTTTTTTTTTTGCCTTCCTCTGGATCAACTTGTAGGAAACAGGCCGAACTGGATGGACAAATGTCTTTTTTCGGTCTTATATACTATGTTACTATGTTACTATGTTTCAGGATTCCTAAGAAAAAAGAAGGTTCTAGTATGTGATTTTTATCTGCATTCACTACTGGCTGAGTTAGATCAGCAAGGATAAGATCAATAAGGCCTTATTCATACCACGTTTTTTGATTCTGTTGGCAGAAAAGAAAGGTATCTGAAGTACAGTGTACAGTATTGTATGGAGCAAATTTATGCCAAGAGAAGGTTTAAGTCCTTTTTAACAATAACTTTTTTGAAAAACTTGGGCTGGCCAACATTTTCTACAGGACATGGCTAAAAATGTCTTATTAAGGCTTCATTCACATCACCGTTTGTCTTTTCCGTTCTCTGGCTCCGTTCAGGAGCAGGAGAACGGAAAGGACGGATGCTTTACATAATTGACACCTAACTGATACCAACAGAGCCTAAAGACCCCATAGACTTTAATAGGGTCCGTTTGGTGTCCGCTCAGAACATGATTTTTGAGCGGACATGAAAGTAGTGCATGCAGAACTTTCGTGTCCGCTCAAAAATCATGTTCTGAGCGGACTCAAACGGACCCCATTAAAGTCTATGGGTCTTAGGTTCCGTTGGTGTCAGTTAGGTGTCAGTTATGTACAGCATCCGTCCTTTCCATTCTCCTGCTCCTGAGCGGGCCGGAGAACGGAAAAGACAAGCGGTGATGTGAACGAGCCCTAAGTTATATAAATATATATATTAATATATATATATATATATATATATATATATATATATATATTAGAAAAGTAAGGCAGCACCAACCTATAAACAATACTGAGGGTGCAGGCTCAAAAGGGCAAGCTTACCCAAAATCCAGTCCCAAAAAATAGAACAGCACTCCAGGATAATGTGGAAAATAGTGGTTTATTCACCCATTGATGACGCAAATGTCTTGTTAAGGTGTGTATATATATATATATATATATATATATATACATTATACATTTAATATCAGTATAAATCTATCCTTTATAGGCATCCAAATGAAATGCCTAAATCATTGGCCCTTTTTAGCCTGTAGAAGCTCGCAGGTCCTGACATACACACAGTTTTACACCAGGTTTCCATAACAACTTAGCGATTTTTCTTTACTGTTATAGGTCACAGTTAAGAGGGACGAGACACTGTGGAGGTTACTGTTATGGGGGACAATTACAAATAGAATAAACAGTGTGTAACTACTGGCATATATAGGGAGACTGTCGATTTCCCCGTAAAAACAAAACAAAAAAAAACGTGGGTATGGATCAGCCTCCTTGGCAGCCTTGGAACAAATCCAATAAACACACAAACACACAGACCAAGACTTCATACTCAGGCAGCACCATTTTTTCTAGTATAGATATATATATATATATATATATATATATTAGAAGTCAGTGGCAGATTTAACCATACACAAAGATATGCATTTTTATTGTATAAATTTGGATCTCTTTGAAGAAACACGCTCTTCACTTTTACTTAAAACTAGCAATTGAACTCACTAGCTTACATGTATTACAACATCTGACATATGCCCTAATTTAAATGGGCTTACATATTCTCTATAATTTTCTCCTGGCTATATCTACACTATTGAAGTTTCCCTTTTATCTTTGTAAAATAGATCAATTTGGCCATAATTTATCCCATTGTAGTGGCAGAAAATATGACATATTAATTCAGTTTATCATATACTCTCTTCTTTAAATATCACTGGCCTGATTATTTGTGAGCATCAATTCTGCTGGAATAAATTGAAGTACTTTAGTGTATGAACATACTCCATCAAAAATAATATTGAAGGCACAGAGCACAGGTGTAAGTCTGCAGTACAAAAGTTTTACCTGAAGGATACATTTACATTACATAGCTATGCGCCTTATATTGTAATATGGATGTTAAACACAATCAAAGTTGGATTATTTCATTATTGTGTGGTAATACTAAGACAAGGAAGCTCCAAATATTCGTGTTTTTGGCTCTTCCAAAGCATTACCCTCAGGCAGCAAGTTTGTTTGCCCTTTCACGCTTCATTTTTATATACTTACTGAGTTGAAAGAAAAGGTTATTGTCATCAAATTCAACCAGGCCTAAAGTTTGCTTCACGCACACCTTTTTGGAGCTATTTCTTGGTGTTTTTATACTGACATTTTCGACATATGTTTATTACAGAAAAACTATACCTAGAGTCATGGGCGTAGCTATAGGGGGTGCAGAGGTAGCCGTCGCTACCGGGCCCAGGAGCCTGAGGGGGCCCAAAGACCCTTGTGCCGCATAAGAAGACACACAAAGCACTAAGGGAAGGGGGCCCAAGCTGAACTCTTGCACCAGGGCCCATGAGCCGTTAGCTACGCCCCTGCCTAGAGTGTGTTGCTTGGAAAAAACCCTCTTGTTTATGATTAAAGATAAATGCAGGGACTGCTGATTAGTGTGGCAACTCTGGAGGTGCACTTCTCAGGGTGGCACATCTAACATGGATTGCAAATTGTATAAATCTACTATATAATTTATCTGAATTAGGTAGGGGGGATATACAGTGCATGACTGTGATGTGTTCCTATCACTGGTTGTTTGGAGGAGAGGGTTTGATTTCCATGAACGCAGACTGTAGGCAGGAACACTGGATATGACCGAACAGAATTTCTAGCATGAGAAAATCAACCCTACCCCCAAAGGAAACACTTCTGATTACTGAAAAGGGACAGATGTATTTTGTAATGCGTTTACGTATATTTACCGGATGAAGATTACGCTTTATCACTATGTATAGCAAAAGACAGCATCCTTCCCAGTGAATTGTGTTCTCTTATATAGAATTATATGAAAACCATGGCACTTGAATAAGTGCTAGTAGATGGTGGCAATGGGAGCTACAGTATATGGATTCACTCCCAAGCATATAAACCCGATTCATATCACTAACATGATCTTGCTCAAGTACTGTACATACCACCCATTTAAAGGAATAAATATATATACTATAGCAGGAGCACTCAACTGGCAGACCATGGTCCAGACCTCCGTGGTTGCTAGCTGTCTGGACCTAAATGAGTTAACAATATTATGCTTGATCATTTATTTATTGAGGAAAATGATCCAATATCACGAGCCTGTGATAGTAAAAGTAAGTGAACCTTTAGATTTAGCAGATACTTTGAAGGTGAAATTAGAGTGAACTCTTTTCATTCAGTGGAATGACAATCAGGAGTGGGTGTGTGACCTGGTTTATTAAACAAAATAGGAGTCTCTTTAAGGGCCCATTTAGATAAACCTAAGGGCTCCATGCCAACAAAGTTCACACCAACAGCAAGGTGTCTAATAGTCCACCAGGTCACAAAGAAACCAAAGGTAACCTCTAAGCAAGTAAAGGCCTGTCTCATATTAGCTAATGTTATTGTTCTTGAGTCCACCATCAGGATGACAGTGAACAACATGGTATACAGGATTGCAAGGAAAAAGCTACTACTCTCCAAACAGAACATTGCTGTTCATCTGCAGTTTGCTAAAGATGACCTGGACAAGCCAGAAGGCTATTTGAACCATGTTTTGTGGAAGGATGAGACCAAAAAATAACTTTTTGGTTTAAATGAGAAGCATTACATTTGTCAAAAGAAATATATACTGCATTCCAGCATGAAAACCTTATCCTATCTGTGAAACACAGTGGGGGTACTATTATGGTTTGGGCCTGTTTTGCTGCATCTGGGCCAGGACACCTTGCCATCCTTGATTGAACGATGCATTCTGAATTATACCAGTAAATGCTAAAGGAAAATGTAAAGGCATCTGCCCGTGAACTGAATCTCAAGAGAACGTGGGTGGGTCAAGCAGCTAGATAATGACCCTAAGCATACAAGTTGTTCTACCAAAGATTGGTTAGAGAAGAATATAGTTAAAGCTTTGGAATGGTTCTAGTTGTAGTTATTGCTGCACATGAGGGTCACAGCAGATACTGAAAGCAAAGGTTCACATACGTTTGCCACTCACAGTGATATTGGATTATTTTCCTCAATAAATAAATGACCAAGTCTAATATTTTTGACTCATTTGTTTGATTTGGTTATCATTATCTACTTTTAGGACTTGTGTGAAAATCTAATGTATTTTTGGTCAAATTCAGAAATGTATAAAACTCTGAAGGGTTCACCACAAACTTTCAAGTACCACTGTATTTACGCTAGGTATATTTTGCTTTGTCATGTCAAGTATATATTTACATGTCATACAAGTCTAATACCTCTGAGTCTGAAATGCACTGAATTTACAAATGTCCAGGTCCTGTGCATATGGCACATAACTAATTTCATTTGCACCCTTTTTTCCAAACACACAGTTGTCAACAATATCACACTTTTTTTCAAATGTGCTCCAGTGGCTTTTATGAAATATTTCATCAAATGTAACAGACTGAACACACATGTAGAAAGAGAGGGCACCAACCATCACACAGTAACAAAGAATATTTCATGTAAAATTTAAGATGACAAAATCATAACAACAAAGCAACTACAAAGAGTGTTCGCAGGTTTCATACCTAACAGACTGGCCCCATACATACACATACTGTACATATAAAATATGTGGTCATACCTTTCATCAGTCTAGTGCGCATCAGGATCGTGTTGCTTTTTTTGCTGTAAGCAACACATTAACTATTACTCTGTAAAGTTGCAAATACTGTTATGTTTTTTACTAGCTACATGGATGTGTATCCAGGTTGGTTGATTATTTGCATAGCAAATATCCATATTCAAGCTAATTTAACATGTTAAGTTAGTAATGAAGCACAGACTGGATCACTAAAGCATTTCAAGTTTAAAAACACAAAAGCAACAATCGGCAGTGCCTTTTTCCTTTAAAGAGGACCTTTTACCTGTCCAACGTTTGTTAGTGAAAGGTATGTATATGCAGAGCGGCACCCAGGGATGTCCCTGCACTTACTTGTATCCCTGGGTGCTGCTCCGTTCGTCCGCTGTAGCCCCCGGTACCGCACTCGTGCTTCTGATAATTTTGCCTTGGGTCGAGACATCCTTTTTGCCCTGGGCGTCTCCTTCTCCCAGGCTGGAGCGCTGGCCAATAGCAGCGCTCAGCTCATATTCTGCAACCTCCCCCTGGTATTCTGCAACCTTGGAGAAGGAGACGCCCAGGAGAACAAGGGCAGGCTCCTCCCTGTTGAGCCGAAGGGCTGAAGTTACCGGAGCCTATACTGGGAGAATGGAGCGGCGCCCAGGGATAATAGTAAGTGCAGGGAGATCCCTGGGCACTGCTCTCCATGTCTGTATACTTAGTTTAGATTTGTTAGGGTAATGAAAGGTCCTCTTTAAGACATGTCCCCCACTGCAGGACATGTTGACTAATCTCTCAATTTTAACATCAGCCTGAGCAGTGGCGTTGCGAGGGGGGTGCGGGGGGTGCGGTCCGCACCGGGTGACACCAGTCTGATGGGGTGTCACCAGGGGCGGACTGACTGTTGGCAGACGCGACGGAGATGAGCGCTTGCATTGCGCTCATCTCCGTGCGGAGCAGCAGCAGAGGAGGGAGAGGCGTGTCCTCTCTCTCCCAGTTCCTCTGTTAGGCTGCCAGCACTAGGCCGGCAGCCTATCAGAGGCCGGCTCCGGCGGCGCGATGACGTCATCGCGCCGCCAGAGCCGTACAGCTCGAGACACAGGCCGGAAGAGGCCTGCATCGCATTGCTGGAGGTAAGTACAAGAGTTCTTTTTTTTTTTTTTTTTTTTTTGGGGGCTACTGGCACTAAAGGGGCTACTGGCACTAACGGGGCTACTGGCACTAACAGGGGCTACTGGCACATAAAGGGTGCTACTGGCACATAAAGGGTGCTACTGGCACTGAAGGGGGCTACTGGCACACAAAGGGTGCTACTGGCACTGAAGGGTGCTACTGGCACTAAAGGGTGCTACTGGCACTAAAGGGGGCTACTGGCACACAAAGGGTGCTACTGGCACTAAAGGGTGCTACTGGCACTAACGGGGGCTACTGGCACTAACGGGGGCTACTGGCACTAACGGGGCTACTGGCACTAACAGGGGCTACTGGCACTAACAGGGGCTACTGGCACATAAAGGGTGCTACTGGCACTGAAGTTTTTTTTTTTTTTTGGGGGCTACTGGCACTAAAGGGTGCTACTGGCACTAAAGGGTGCTACTGGCACTAACGGGGGCTACTGGCACTAACAGGGGCTACTGGCACTAACGGGGGCTACTGGCACTGAAGGGTGCTACTGGCACTAAAGGGTGCTACTGGCACTAAAAGGTGCTACTGGCACTAAAGGGGGCTACTGGCACTAAAGGGGGCTACTGGCACTAAAGGGGCGGCTACTGGCACATAAAGGGACGGCTACTGGCACATAAAGGGACGGCTACTGGCACATAAAGGGACGGCTACTGGCACATAAAGGGACGGCTACTGGCACATGAGGGGGACTAATGGCACATGAGGGGGACTAATGGCACATGAGGGGGACTAATGGCACATGAGGGGACTAATGGCACATGAGGGGGACTAAAGGCACATGAGGGGGACTAATGGCACATGAGGGGGACTAATGGCACATGAGGGGGACTAATGGCACATGAGGGGGACTAATGGCACATGAGGGGGCCTAATGGCACATGAGGGGGCCTAATGGCACATAAGGGGAGATGGCTACTGGCACATATGTGGGGGGCTACTGGCACATATGTGGGGGGCTACTGGCACATATGTGGGGGGCTACTGGCACACAATAAGGGGGGGGGCTACTGGCACATGGGGGGTGGCACAAGAGAGGCACTTATTACTAGCACATGTGGTGGCATGGAGAGGCACGTGTTACTGGCACATTATTATGGGGCACTATGTGCGCCTCAATCCTGGGGGTGAGAAAAGAGAAATGATGGGGGACAATCACAAAATGTCTGTTTGTGCCATGGAGCCTGGAGGGGAAGAAAAGAAATGAAGGATCGGAGCTGACGGCTGACATGGGGGCATGATGGATGGGGGCTGACGGCTGACACGGGGGCTGATCTGAGGTGTGATTAACATTGGGGGTCTGATTGGTGGTCTGACCTGAGGTATAGTGGAAAATATTGTTTCTTATTATACTCCTCTAAAACCTATGTGTGTGTTATAGTCTTATAGGGCGAAAAGTACAGTCTTCAAGCGATTGAAGCATAGCGAAGATACCAGGACCACACAGAGGAGAAGCCAGCTGCTGCACACAGGACCAGGACCAGGTGAGCTGCGGGCGGGAGTCGCCGGCCCAGGTCACGTCACTCACACAGGCACAGCCTGAACCAGCCCAGACTTGTTGCTGATGTTAATGGATGCTATAACATATGCACCATTCATACACATCTGTCATCCGCCTTACCTCATGATCCTGGAGCTGTGCTGTACAGTGGCCGCCGAGCTCTACAGCACAGCTCCAGGATCATGAGGTAAGGCGGATGACAGATGGTGCAATGTTATAGCATCCATTAACATAACAGCAGCAATTCCTCTTTAGTTATATGTGAAGACACTTCGTACACACCGGACTGTAAGTGAATTAATAACTAAGGCCCCTTTCACACTACCGTTGTGAGGATCCGGCGTGCACTTCCGTCGCCGGAAATGCCCACGGATCCGTCACAGCGCAACACACCTGAAAACATTTGAAGACTGATCAGTCTTCAAAATGCTTTCAGTGTTACTATGGCAGCCAGGACGCTATTAAAGTCCCGGCTGCCATGAAAAGTAGTGGGGAGCCAGGGAGAAGCTACTTACCTTCCGTGTGGCTCTGGGGCGCTCCACAATGACGTCACAGCGCCCCTACGTCGCATGATCACATTATCCATGTGATGTAGGGGCGCTGTGACGTCATTGTGGAGCACCCTGGGAGCCGCACGGACGGTAAGTAGCTCCTCCTGGCTCCCACTACTTTCCATGGCAGCCGGGACTTTAGTAGCGTCCTAGCTACCATGGTTACCATTCAGAAAGGTAAGCGTCAGATCCGGCGATGCGCCGAAACAACATTTAGCTTAAAGTCGGGTCCGGATTAATGCTTTTCAATGGGCATTAATTCCAGATCCGTCCTTGAGGCATGCCTTCAATTTTTGGCCCAAGGAAAATCCGCAGCATGCTGTGGATTTTTCAACGGTAAAAACGTTTGAATACTGAACTGAAGACATCCTGATGCATCCTGAACGGATTTCTCTCCATTCAAGATGCACTGGGACAATCCTGATCAGTATCTTTCCGTCTTAGAGCCCCGAGGACGGAACTCTAGCACGGAAAGGAAAAACGCAAGTGTGAAAGAGGCCTAAGCACTAGTGAGTATCTGTTATTTTTGGTTATATGCCTAAAACATTATTGCTTCGGGGGGGGGTCTGGGGTGACACCATTTTCTACCGCACCAGCGGTGACACCAGCCCTAGCAACGCCACTGAGCCTGAGCGCTTAGTAAGACCGCAGCGTGCACCTGTCTTGTCATTTGTTATTGCTCAGCTCACAGAAAATGGCGGAGAAAGAGCGGGATGAAGGATTTATAGGGATATCTGCGGATTGGCTGGCTGCACAGCATTATGGATGATCTCATGTTCCGGGGCTTCTTACTTTCACTTTGTAAGATGTGCAGCTGCGATTTGAGGAAAAACTGATTAGTTACCACAAAGCGTGAGAAAATGGCATAAATAATGTATTGCCTTTATTCTTTGGGGCGGCATGATAATGAGGAAACCAAATATGTGTAGGTTTGTTGTACTACTTTTGCACTAAAAATAGCACATTTCATGAGATAAAAGTCTTTAGGCCATTGCATTCTGAAAGCCATTGTTGATGTAGCAGTATGAGGGCTTGGAGTTGGACGAGTCATATTTCTTAATACAATAATTTCGGGGTTCTTCTAGCTTATTAGCTTTTATTATTTTTGAGGGGAGGGGGGTGAATGAGGAAAATGGCAATACGGTTGTTATTTTTTGTGTTGTCTTTAGATGTTCATTGTACAGTTTAAATAACGTGTCAGCTATTATATTGGTCATAACTGGAGTTGAGCGAATCTGTTTTAGACTGCTGTATCTGAACCCGATTTGTTTCAAAACCTGGTTTATAATATGCACTCCGTAACGCAGTAAAATGTATGGGCATCGCTAAGGCCTTCTTCTTCTAGCCACAAATAACGCAAGACTTGATCAGTCTTGGGCCTGTGACGTTACAGTTCGGTTCTGTGCATACTGTAGATTACTGTTTAAAAACCTGAAGCCAAACTTGGGTTTGTGCCTCATTAACGAAGCCGAGTTCAGCTTCAGGTTTTGAAACAGTAATGTATGCGCAGAACCGAACTGTAACGTCACAGGCATGAGACAAAGCAAGTCTTGCGCAACTTGTGGCTAGAAGAAGAAGGCCTCAGTGTAGTCCATACATTTTACTGCAGTACGGAGTGCATATTATAAACAAAGTTCTGAAAAAATTTGGTTCAGATAGAGCAGTCCAAACCTTACTCGCTCAACATTAGCCTACATGCACACGGCAGTGGTTTTTTGCGGCCTCCGTTCCAGTTTTTTTGCGGATCCGATGGTTTCCCATTCATTTCTATGTATCCGTTAAAAATGCGGATGCCTCTTCCATGGCCTGTCCGCGTCCGCTGTCCGCATTTCACGTCCGCAAGACAAATATGGCATGTCGTATTCTTGTCCACAAAAAAACGGTTTGCGGACCCATAGAAGTCAAAGGGTCTGCAAAAAATGCGGATGACCAACGGAAGCCATCCGTTTGTCATCCGTATCCGTTTTTTTGCGGATGGTTGCTTGAAAACCAGGGCACTTGTACAGGTACTTTAAGAAACTGGTTCAAGCCTTCCGTTTTTTTTTTTCGGATCCACAAAAAAAACGGAAGACACACGGAAACACAACCTACAAAATTTGCAGACACACGGAACGGATGTGGACGTGAAAAAAAAAGGAAGACGGATCCGCGATTTGCGGACAGCAAAAAAACACTGTCATGTGCATGTAGCCTTAGTTGTAACAATCTTGGCAATACCATATGTATGTTCTTTCCTGTTTTTAACAATTGCAAAATAAAGGCAACTTCCACATCAGCGTTTTCCTTTCCAGTATTGAGATCTGTGATAGGATTTAAAAACCGCTTCTGTTTTCTTCCACATTCTTGTCATTGGGGACAAAACTGAGCTGAACAGAATAGAGTGCACCAGAACGCATTCCATTCCGTTTGGTTGCGTTCCCATGCCGGACGCAAGCAGCATTTTTTTGTGTGTCATGGGATACTGATCAAGAATGCTCCAGCATGAAACACAATGTAAGTCAATGGTGCACGATCCATTTTCTCGGACACGAAAGAAAACAGATCAGGTGCCCATTGAATTACAATGGTTTTAGTGCCGGATCCATCTTGGTCATTTTAGTCATAATACAACCGGATCCGTTCAGAACTGGTGCAGACGGTTGTATTATCATAACAGAAACGTTTTGCTGATCCCTGCTGAAACCACAAAAACGCAGATGTGAAAGTAGCCTAAAAGTACTTTTTTAAGCATAAAATGGTATTTTATGTTATTTTTTTTAACTTTATTAAAATGTATTCATGGGGAAAGACAACAAACGATCTCCTCTGTTACCCTAGGTACACACCTAAGCGTTTTACAGCACGTTCAAACGCGCTGTAAAACGCACAACATGTGAAAAGCCATGCTTCCCTATGGGCATGGTTCACATTTGGGCGTTTTACAGCGCATTTGAACGTGCCTACAGCGCGATTCAGAAATGCCTAGGTGTGTTTCCAGCCTTAAACTCATTAAATGCTTCATCTAAGGTGTTAAACAGCCAGGTTTGGAGGTTTCGCTGATTCAGTCCATTGCACCAGGATCTCAGCTGTATATTACAGCCAGCAACACTGCTGAGGAGCATGGTCATGCAATGCCCATAACATAAGTACACGTTGAGGTTTGGGAAGTTAGTTGTCACCATGAGATACAGTTATTTGGTGGTGCAGTAAGAGTGTAAATGGAAGGGATCAACTGATATTAATTTTTTAGAGTCAATACCGATAACCTGTGAACTTTCAGGCCGATAGTCGATAATTTATACCGATATTCTGTGCATTTTCATTTTAGAAAAAAAAAATTCCTACACAAATCTGCTGTTAAATAAAGAGATGCCATTATATATATAGCCAATAATCAAGAACTCCAGCAATTTTTTAGGCGTTAAAGTTTGTTTATTGTAGTGCGGCAACGTAACAACGTATGTGACGTTTCGGCCTGGACGGCCTTTATCAAACATATGCCGCTGGGGAGAAAGGAGCCAAAGGATGCTGCGCTGTGTGATAGATTCGCGTGTAGCAACACACTGGGTGAAGGAGTGCTCATTCACCCAGCGTGTGCTCACGCAGCTATCACCTGGCGCGGCTCCTTTCTGGTACTTGTTACTATGACGAGTAGTCATTAGTTCTATATGGACATTATTGCACAGCACATATGAATCTTGTTGGCAGCCATTTATGCCGATTTTTGATTGAGGGCAAGTTACTTATCATAGACCTGTGCTGCCTGGCTGTGCAATTGATTCCACACTATGGTAATAACTTTTACGTTTCCTAGTACTTTTGGACAAACCTGTATCGACTTGTTATACATCTGTCCTTAGGACAGTTTGTACACTTTTCCTCTTTGTTATCAATTGTGGTCTGTAATACCTGTACTAACATTTTAATCAATGCATTATCTGCTAGGGTTATGCTATGTTCCGAGGACTGTATTAGGGTCCGACATTCTCTACTCCTATGTAGGACATTTGTATATTATAACCTGTTTTTATTCATATATATATATATATATATATATATTATATATGGCATCTATTCATTTAACAGCAGATCAGAAGCTGCCACTGCCACCAATGAAGAGGAGGGGAGAGGGGATCCTGTGGCCACTGCCACCAATGTTTTTAATACTGGGGGGTGGGGGGAGGGTGAACTGCGCCACCAATATTTTTAATACTGGGGCTTTTAATACTGGGGGAAGGATGAACTGCGCCACTAATGAAAATAACTAGCCCATTAATTCAAATACAGCTGCACCCGACCTCTATGAGAGGTAGCTGCGATCCGCGGCAGTTAACCCCTCAGGTGCGGCAGGGGTTAACTGCCGCGGATCGCAGCTATATGATTCACCTGCCTCCTGTATTTGAATTAATAACTAAGTAAACTTAATTGGTGGCGCAGTGGCCACAGCCCCTCCCCTCCTCTCCTCTCTCCTCTCATTGGTGGCAGTAGCACAGGGGGGAGGTAGACACTGCTTCCTTCTCCCCTGTGCTGCTGAGCGAACATGGATCGCGCTGACAGCAGCGCGATCCATGTTCGCGATTCGTTATCGGCATATCGGCAAGGTTAGATGCCGATACCGATAACTTTGAAAATCCTGAATATCGGCCGATAATTTCGGTAAATCCGATAATCGGTCTATCCCTAGTAAATGGGACCTGTTAGTTCTCTTGTCTATTTAAGTAAATACTTTTATTCCCCTTAAAAAACAATTCAGGAGCATCTTTTCTTCTTAGAATTCTGTGTGTTGTTCTTCTGTAAGTTATCCTAGAAATGTATGAATACATTGACAACTGAGTGTTACTATTCATGTTGTCAATCAAGCATGTACCTAAACACTTAGACTCAGTCATCACTAAATGCACAATGCCAAATAACACCCTGTTGCCCACATATTCAGCTTTAAGGGCTTTTTTTTTTTTTTTTTTTACAAGGGTCAATGATTGGGCAGACAATAAGAAGTTCATAAGAACACTGGTTCCTGATAATTGCTCAGTGTAAACAGGGCAGGAATCATCCAGCAAATCAGCAAACGCTTGTTTGTCAGCTGATTGGATATTTTGTGCCAGTATAAAAATGCTTGCCCGTTGGCAGCACATCCACCTATGTGAACGGAGGTTGTGCTATAGACAAAATGTAGGCTGCATGGGGACAAACAATCATAGCAAGTTTCCATGCCTTCCATCAGCTGGTGTGACTTGTTTTATGGTCATTCAGCCCTCATTATGGCTCAGCATCAGGCCTTCTAAAGTCTCCTAAGAAATGATGATCCAGAATTGTTATCTTTTTGGGGAATACAATCATTTACTAGAACAGATATGTCAGGAGAGGTGACTAAGGTGTCCAGGAACACAGCATACATATCAAAATGTTGTACTGTTGCCGAACTACAACCTGGTTTATGGGACAGAGCTGCAATCAGAGTCCGACCCCATTCCCACAACCCTATTTTGGCTCCACATCCGAACCCCCCCTTTATGGCAGATCAGATGCAGACCCATTTATTTCTGTATGTCTGTTCTGCAGCCGCGCAAAAAAGATGTCCTATTCTTGCCCATTTTTCAGACAAGAATATGCATTGTTACAATGGGTCCGCAAAAAAAAATGCAACACGGATGTCATCCATATTTTTTACAGATCTGTGTTTTTGAGGACCGCACCCTGAATGCACTCTGGGGAGTCGCTCTGGTAGACAGCGGTGCGGGTGCAGTACCGAGGCAAAAACAAAGAGTCCAGCATGTGCAATAAACAGTGTTTTATTCACACTGACACAAAAATAAACAGCAAACAGTCTTTTGGTGGTAATTCACACATGTCAGAAACAAGGAGGCAAAACAAAACAGGAGCACAGGTTCAGTCACCTGGGAGGTTTAGGTGCAGGTTCGCACCAGGCTGTCGGCCAAGCCGCAGGAGAATCCACCTTCAGGGTGCCAGGAACAACAACACCTCCTTGCTGAGCTCTTTCCTCTAAGTCAGAGAACTCCACAGCCCTGTTTGCAGCTCCAGGACAATCACACCACAGCTGCTAAGGAGGCTGCCTTTTTAAAGGCCCGGATAAAGTCCGGCCTGGACCGTGGGGAGTAGGCACCCACCCAGCTCTTTGCCTACTCCCAGTAAGAGCCGGCCCGGATTAGCTTTGCAGCCAAACTAGGTAACAAAGTCAAACAGCACTAGCTGCTGCAGACACATAAAACCCGGCTCTCACCTCACCGAGGCCAGGAACCTCGGTGACACGTACCTGCCATCGACTATGATACCTTGCACCCTCTTACAGCACCCTTTTGCTGAAATCTTCCAGTGTTTGTTACATTTTCAGTATCTGCACAGAGTTTACTTCTGACGCTGTACAGTAATCTGATGTAGGGAAAACTCCTACACACACTGCATTATTTCAACTTACTGTTAGTTGTCTGTCTGTCAATATGTTTGCAGTCAATATGTAAGAATCCCAGCAACTGCAGTGGTAATTGAAAGTAGATAGAGTTCTTCTTTATTGAATAATTTTATTCTAATAACGCGTTTCGGCAGTTTTGCAGAATTGTGTGTGCAGCTCTGGTCTCAACACAGTTTGACGAGCTTGAATAGGAATTAAATAATGCAATTTAATTATACATTTATTGTAATATAAATATATATTATATATAAAAATATATAGCTGTGAAGTGATGTTTAAAAGTGGACATAGCCATTAAAGGGGTTTTCTGAAACTTTCTAACTGATGACCTTTCATCTGGATAAGTCTTTATCTAATCGGTGGGGGCATGGGACCCCCGCCCATCAGCTTTTTGAGAAGGCACCAGTGCTCGCATTAGCGCCAGCCGTCTCTCAGCTTTTCCTAGGCCAGTGATGACACGTTCATCGGTCACATAAACTAGCCCCATAGAAGTGACTGGGGCTCAGCGCATTAACAAGCACAGTCGTTATACAATGTACAGCGCTATGCTTGGTGAGCTGAAAGAAGGAGCGCTGCTGCCTTCTCAAACAGCTGATCAAAGGGTTCCTGGCTGTTGGACCCCCACTGATAAGATACTGATGACCTATCCTGAGGATAGGTTATCAGTTCTCAAGTCTTGGAAAATCCTTTTAAGTTATATTAGTGAAAACCTGTCCTAAAACACGTGCAGTTTACCTATACATTGTTAAGCAGGTGAGACATTTGCTATTTCATGTAAGTAAATGAAATGTGACTCAAGCATCAGTGCATTTTTCTTTGCAGCTTTCCATGATGACAACTCCTCGTAACATGTCACCAGATAATTTTTCTTCCCTAGAAAACCAAAAATAATGTTAGTTAGTGTATAACAACTAGTTGCGCTGTGATTGTTATTTGATTATGGTTATTCTTATCATTTTCAGAGTGTTATCATTAAGCACATTATACAATTTAAGATCTTCTAAATTACGGGGTAAAAGTCATACATCCTTTTAAAGGTACATTTTGGCCTCAGCTGCTGCAGAGTGAATTGCAGAATTACATGGAAGCCATTCAGGTTAATAGCTGTCCACATAATACCTGTGTGTACTATAACTAAGGATGCAATAAAATATGGAAATTCACAAAAAACAGCTCTAGCCTACTTACGTTTAATGTCCCCGTTCGTAGTAACCTGGCTGATAGCTTGATCAGCAAAGATAATGATGAGCACATAATGAAAACACTTGAGGTCAGGTCAAAGATTTGTAAAGCCAGATGATACCATTCATAGTGTAAGGGTTCTTGGCATACATTCTGAAATTTGGCATAAGGGAAAGGAAACTTGATTGCATAGCCAATGTAGTTGGTGGAAGACATTCCAGCAAAAGTGTAGTAACAATATGGACCAATAAGTATGGATGCAATGGCTACTGTAAGTTGAACAGGGGATCCGATGATACTTAAAAGACTCAGGGTAAATGTAGATTCCCACTGCAAAAAATGCCAAACATGCAGTCAGTTTTTATACGACCTTAAACAATTAGCTAACTGTTTTCCTAAACATGGCCTCTCAATATTAGATTTTATTTCAGTGACATTGAAGGGGTTATCTGGGAATTACTATAACTACAACACCCAGGACCCCCACCCCTCCATGAGCTGCAGCCTTTTCTTAGGCCATGTGACGTCACTGTAGATTGGTCGCATGGACTAGTTGCAGGTCAGCCCCATTTAAATCAATGGGGCTGAGCTGCAATACCAAGCACTGCCACCATACGATGTACGGCGCTGTGCTTGGAAAGCTGCCAAGAGCACACAGCTCTCACCAGAGCTCCAGTGAGCACAGCAGCTCCCCAAAACAGCTGATCAGCAGGGGTGAAGGGACGTGGACCCATGCCTATGTGATAATGGTGACCTTTTCTATGGATAAGTCATCATTATCTTTACCCGGATGACTTCTTTAAGATGTTTTCTTTATGGCATTAGGAAAAAAACTTCTTGAACTTGTGAATAAGATAAATTACATCCTTTTTTGTTAAATTAATATTAAAAATATCATATAAAAAAAATTACCAGTGATCTTTGTGTCCATTTCCGATAGGATAGAAGTGTAAGAATGCCAATTGACAGGGCCTGTATGAGAAAAGGATGTTTGTCACATGAAGATCATATCTTGATCATTATATTATGCATTTTACCAGAATCAAGAAACACATTGCTATACTTATTTTTCTGATGAGAACCAGAGACAGATCACTGCACACTATAAAGGACTCAATAGGAAGATTTATATTATTAGCCTTATTTAGTCCACCATTTTTACAGGGACCTTAGTGTAAAGAACACTTCCTTCTGTAATTCTCCCATTTGCTGTTTAGCAACAGACGACAAACTGACATATTAAACTTAGTAACGGACTACAAACTGACATAATACACTTAGTAGCAGACTACAAACTGACATATTACACTTAGTAACAGACTAGAAACTAACATATTACACTTAGTAACAGACTAGAAACTAACATATTACACTTAGTAACAGACTACAAACTGACATATTACACTTAGTAACAGACTACAAACTGACATATTACACTTAGTAACAGACTAGAAACTAACATATTACACTTAGTAACAGACTACAAACTGACATATTACACTTAGTAACAGACTACAAACTGACATATTACACTTAGTAACAGACTACAAACTGACATATTACACTTAGTAACAGACGACAAACTGACATATTACACTTAGTAACAGACTAGAAACTAACATATTACACTTAGTAACAGACTACAAACTGACATATTACACTTAGTAACAGACGACAAACTGACATATTACACTTAGTAACAGACTAGAAACTAACATATTACACTTAGTAACAGACTACAAACTGACATATTACACTTAGTAACAGACGACAAACTGACATATAACACTTAGTAACAGACTACAAACTTGGAGACATATTACACTTAGTAACAGACTACAAACTGACATATTACACTTAGTAACAGACTACAAACTGACATATTACACTTAGTAACAGACGACAAACTGACATATTGCACTTAGTAACAGACTACAAACTGACATATTACACTTAGTAACAGATGACAAACTGACATATTACACTTAGTAACAGACTACAAACTGACATATTACACTTAGTAACAGACTAGAAACTGACATATTACACTTAGTAACAGACTAGAAACTAACATATTACACTTAGTAACAGACGACAAACTGACATATTACACTTAGTAACAGACTACAAACTGATATATTTCACTTAGTAACAGACTACAAGCTGACATATTACACTTAGTAACAGACTACAAACTGACATATTACACTTAGGCCCCTTTCACACGGGTGATGAGCGGTGATTTTCACACATCACTTGTGCATTGCGTGAAAATCACAGCATGTTCTATATTCTGCGATTTTCACGTAATGCAGGCCCCATAGAAGTGAGTGGGGCTGCGTGAAAATTGCATAGCATCCGCAAGCAAGTGTGAATGCAATGCAATTTTCACACATGGTTGAAAATGTTAGTAAATTGATTGAAGTCAATTTACTGTATTATTTTCCCTTATAACATGGTTATAAAGGAAAATCCTAGCATTGTTAATATAGAATGCTTACTAAAATGTGACTTGAGGGGTTAAAAAATAAAAAAATTAACTCACCTCATCCACTTGATCGCGCAGCCGGCATCATCTTCTTTGTTCTTTTTTGAGGACCTGCCAAAGGACCTTTGATGACATCATCGCGCTCACCACGTGGTGAGCGCGGTGACATTAGCGCAGGTCCTGCTGAATGAAGATAGAAGATCCTTCTATCTTCATTCAGCAGGACCTGAGGTGTCGTCAAGTAAGCATGGTATGAACCCTCTTATGACATAGTTAAAGGGATTTAATAGCAGAGGTGAGTTTATGGAATTCAGATCTGTATTAAGATGTCCGATACATACATTTGTGTATAGAGGCTGATATTGTAGAACATACATTCTGTTATTAAATTGTATTGATGTTTTAAATTATAAAGTACAGTAGATCACTTTTAGACTTTTCACCAGATCAGTGTTTTAATTAAAATGTTATTTTTTGTAAACGCTAAATAAAATAGAATAAAACAAACTACATTTGTAAATTAATCTTTAATTTAAACTAGCTAGAATTTACACACATATCTTTAATCTGAACTAAGCTTACAAGTATTGGTCCCAATGCCCATTTGAGGTCAAATTAACCTGGTTCATCGGGGAATACAAAGCTCACAGTCCCTCTCCATGTCTAAAGCATTGGACTGACAAAAACACACAATGCAGTGGCACTGTATCAGTATGGTGTCTGGGCAGTGGAAATATTCTAGAAATTAGGACCACCAGGAAGAATAAGGGATATTGAGGGAAAGGTTCTGGTGAGAGAGATGCTCTTTTCAGGGTGGAACCTCTACTTTACATTAAAGGGAAAAGGGCCTCCATTCTCTGTATGAACGGTGTCTGCACAATTACAGATCTCTTGACAGCCTGGGATTCAGTGCTGGTTTAGTGTCTTCAACTAGAAGATTTCTATTTTATGTGGCATAGCCAATAAAGTGAACCTTTATCACTTATCCACAAGAGAGGTGTTACATGTATGATCCCTGGGGTTCTGACCACTAGAATCCTATTGATCATAAAGCTGAGGGTTCCTGAATCCTCTGGATGAAGGGAGTGGTAGTACACATGGGTGACCACTGCTTTGTTCACTGTCTATGAAAGAGCTAAGTACAGCTCTGAACTATTTCCATAGAAATCAATGGAGTGGTGATCACGCATGCACACTAACACTCCATTCCCACTGGAGGCGTGGCAAGCTATGTTCTTGTGATTGTGGGTGTCCCTACAGTTGGTCCTCCCAGCTGTCATGTAAAAATGTACGTTTTCTCTTAATACTTTTTAAAACTCTTAAGGCACGGAGGGCATTAACTAGACATAATAAATGTACATCTTTTTTAACACAATTACAAAATTGTATACTTATACAGGAAGTCATTGACAGGTAGGGAACAGAAAATGTAATGAGGGATCTAGTGGGTAAATCCATAGCATCAAGGAACAAGGTATTTCATTATTAGATTTTAGAAAAAGATTTTTAAAAGTGTATCTATAACATGTCCATACAAAATTACCAGAGGCTTTGTATATAGTCACACATTTTAACATAATTCTTGTCTAAAATCTATCCTTCATCTTAAAGAGCTTTTCCGTTATTGTATCAACATCCTTTAAAATAATGATTTATGAAGCTATCTGTAATTTTGTAAACTATTTATTTTACCTTTATTGGTTCTATCTTCCTTTCATGGCTGTGGTCACATGACCATGTCTGTGGAGTTCTTTCGTGTTTACTGTGATGTTATGTCCATGGGCGTGCCAAAGCAGCAACAGGGGCAGTTATAGGGGCGTGTCTATGTAACTAGCTGGTGGGAGGAGCTGTAAACTAGCTGGGTGTTGTTAGGGGCGGCGCTGGAGCTGTGGCAGAGAAAGGAGAAATGCATCATGGGTTTGGTTGGATACAGCAACAGGAAGTGCTACATACAGGATGGACACAAACCAGAGATATGGTTTACATCGTGAAAATAGATCAGGGGAGTCCAAATTGAAAGAAAAGCATTGGGAATATGTACATGAGGTAATCAACTACATGAGCATATTTGTTAAAAACCATAGTACAGTAAATCCGGAAAACCTCTTTAATGCTGGTTTACACTAAAACACAGTAAAATCCAGATGATTTTTTTATTAGCACTAGGGCTGGGACAAAGGATAGGCAGGAGAAGCAACTACTTAAAGTACAGCTTCTTCCCTTCCTAGGTGGGATACAACACAGCCTCCTCCACAACTTGATCAACAGTAACATAAAGGCATCTCTACTGATGATCATGCAGGTCATACTGCATTTACACAGCCTGAATAAGCAGACAATTATCGGGAAGGGACTGTTACTTCCCGATAATTGCCTGCTCGTCAGTGGAGGTGAAAAGCTGCGTTTACATACAGCAATCTCCTTCACTGTATGAGGACAAGCAGTTTGTGGCAGGGCACTAGGTCGGAAGCCTAGGAGGCAGTAGAATAGCGCAAGATCTTCTGATAACATAATTGCAACCTTCTTTGCTGGGTTCCAGGTGGGGTGATCACATGGTCACGAACATGTGGGTCCTGATGCAGGCGTCAGTCATCATGTGATTTCACCGCCTGAGACTTGGTGCAGTAGGTTGCTATGAGAGGGCATTAAGGTTGAAGCACTATAGGGGTGGCATTGTAATACAAGCCAGAACACTACAGTCGTCATAAAAATACAAAATTGAAGAAAGATCCCAGCGGGTGCCATGCAAATCTTCAGTAATTTATTGTTCACACATCAGAATACATATAACAGACGCGTTTTGGCCCGTCCAGCCTTCATCAGCATAAAAATACAGGCCAGAGTACTACGGGGGTATTATAATACAGGGGCACTACAGGGGGCATTATAATACAGGCCGGAGCACCACAGGGGCATTATAATACAAGGAGCACTACAGGGGCATTATAATACAGGGGACACTACAGGGGGGCATTATAATACAGGCCAGAGCAATACAGGCGGGCATCATAATACAGGGGGAGCATTAAAATGTGGGCCGGAGCACTACAGGGGCATTATCATACAGGGGGCATTTAAATACATGGGGCATTATAAATACTGGCACTACAGTGGGTCATTATAACTAGAGGGGGCACTGCAGTGGGGCTTTAAAAATACTCAGGCTACAAAAGGGGGCATTATAAATACTAGGGTTACTACAGGGGGCACTATAACTACTAGGAGCTATTACAGGGGACATTATAAATATTGGGGCCATTATAGGGGCCATTAAAACTACTGGGGACACTATAGGGTGCATTATTACTACTGTAGACTTCATAGGCGTGCCTCGTAGAGCGGCCTTGTTACTGCTGGGGGCACTATAGGAGGGCCTTATTTCTACTAGGAGTACTGTGGAGCATTATTAATACTGGGGTACTGTGGGGTCATTATGATTGAAAACATTCACAGAAAATGATACAAAACATCCTGCACAATATGATAGTAAATATGAGGATGTGCATGGCTACATTTATAGAATCACGGAAAATAATGCACTAAAATAATGGATGCATACATAATATATGGACAGTGCTAGCTTAGTCCATATATTATGTATGCATCTATTATTTTAGTACATTATTTTCCGGTCATTATTATTGGACACAATATGGAGGATATTGCTACTAATGGAGACACTCTTGAGGAGCATTATTGCTATTGAGAGGGTACTGTAGTTGGCAGTATTACTATTTAGGTAGTCTGGGAGCAATATTACAGTGGGGAGACTACTTGTATAGCACTCATTTTTTGCAGTATAGTATTTGGGGGAATTGGGTAGTACAGGGGACACAGTATGGAGGTAGCAGCAGGATAGCGGGAAGGGGAGGATGATAGAAAAGTGAGGAGGAATCTAAGATGTCTGTGTGGCAAACTCTACAGAGTCAAGATGTGGCTGAAAAAATAGTCAAGGCCATCTGCTTTGAATGTATAACTCTGTATGTTTCGTAGCACTATACAATATGTAATGCTTTCCAAGTATGTCTATAACAGTAGGGCTGGAGGGCAGGTGTTGGATCTAGCCGTCATTCCTCCTCACACAGATTCATTGTTTCAGGATAGCAAATCGATGTTGACACAGCACGATCTGCTGCCCAAAAATGATGATTTAATGTTCTGCTAATAGATTATTTCACTCGCTGAATGAGCATTTTGCTTGTTCATAGGGTGATCAATGGCACAGTTACACAGGCCTTTTGTCAGTAACAAGTGTTAGTAAAGCATAGTAAAGTTTCAGAGCTGCCATAGATTTCTGTCTTCATTTGTGACAGAAAACTGGTGAAAATGAAGATAAATGTGTCTCCTTTCTGACCTTGTCGCACCTCCTTTTCGGAAAGTGGCGAGGGCAGCATTAAAATACCTATTGCATTGTTACTTTTTTACGACAACAAAATGGTGCAGGGAGATGATACATTTCCCCCAAGTGGTTTAAGACAATCCTTGGCCTCCCTACACTGTTCACATGCAGTTAATATCAATGAAGGTACATACATCACACAAGTGCATACTTTGACTGGCTTCCATTGGGGCTCTGTGAATGGTAGGCACTGTGGTTGTCACTGTAATGGGGACAGTGTAGTTTGCACTTTTAGCAGGGGATACATGGCTAAAAATGTGTGCAGTAACATCACTGGTAGTTTCAGAAGCAGTGTATGTAACTGTTTTTTGTTGGGGCAGTAAGGATAGCATTTGTGCAATGTCAGTGTGGCTGTTATGTGGGAACTGTGACTGGTACTCATGGCGTTGGCTAGCATTGTTACACAGGAACTTTATGGGCCCCTTATAAGAACATGGTATTTGGAATCCTTATGATGGAACTTACAAACCCTGCTAGAACCGGGGCTCACGCTGAGAGCTCTCTGGCTGGCACTTTTATGGGGGCATTGTGGATGGATACAGTCTGCCTGCTTTGTCTGGGGTGCACAACAAAGATTGTCCTGCACTTGAATGACGCTCACTGGCCTCTTTCTCTTCACAAGAGACACATGGCTTCTATAGTCCTCCAGCCAATCGTTTAGTAATGCTACAGTGATAATGGAGAGAGAAGGAGCCCTGTATAGGTTCTCACCTCATATGAGAAAGAGGAACAAAATCAACTGCATTTCCCTGAGTATTCTGGCATGTTGAATGACCATTATGAAATTGAAATGTATTTCTAATTATACATTAGTAAGGGCTCTTTCACACTTGCGTATTTGTTTTCCGGCATAGAGTTCCGTCGTCAGGGGTCTATGCCGGAAAAATCCTGATCAGGATTATCCCAATGCATTCTGAATGGAGAGAAATCCGTTCAGGATGCATCAGGATGTCTTTAGTTCAGGACCGGAACGTTTTTTGGCCGGAGAAAATACCGCAGCATGCTGCGCTTTTTGCTCCGGCCAGAAATCCTGAACACTTGCCGCAAGGCCGGATCCGGAATTAATGCCCATTGAAAGGCATTAATCCGGATCCCGCGTTAAGCTAAACATCTTTCAGCACATCACCGGATCCGACGTTTTGCTTTTTCTGAATGGTTACCATGGAAGCCAGGACGCTAAAGTCCTGGTTCCCATGGTAAAGTGTAGTTGGGAGCGGGGGAGCAGTATACTTACCGCCCGTGCAGCTCCCGGGTGCTCCAGAGTGATGTCAGGGCTCCCCACGCGCATGGATCACGTGATCCATGCACATGGGGCGCTCTGACGTCATTCTGGAGCGCCCCGGGAGCCGAACGGGCGGTAAGTATACTGCTCCCCCGCTCCCCACTACTACTATGGCAACCAGGACTTTAATAGCGTCCTGGCTGCCATAGTAACACTGAAAGCATTTTGAAGACTGATCAGTCTTCAAATGCTTTCAGTTCACTTGCGTTGTTGCGGATCCGGCGGGCACTTCCGGCGACAGAAGTGCACGCCGGATCCTAACAACGCAAGTGTGAAAGAGGCCTAAAACTATTCATAATTAAATATAAAAACAGAATTGCAAAAAGAAAAAAAGACAATGCAACAGCACTCTGCAAACACAAGTAAAGTACAATAATGCCATAGTAATAGAAAACATTCTGGTGCTAATGCTACGCTTATTTTGCAAATTTTTTGCAGAATTGCAAAAGCAACATTTGCTAAATAAAAATTATTTAAATTTACTAAAATATACTGCAGAAACAAATTTTAGATATGAAATAAAGTGATAAGGTAAGTGATAATCATGTTTCGTAGTATGAAACTATCTTTTATGAGTTTGAAATGTGACTTCTGCTATCAAAGTACAGGTGTCAATTTCTTCTTAGAACAGGGTGTGAGTTGTTCATGTTCTCAATAGTAAATCTGGATGCACATATAAATCTTGTGTTTGCAGTTTAGTCTATATATATACTGTCTGCCAAAAATGTGCTGATTTCTCATGCGCAGCTATATAGTCTGTTGAATTACTGTGCAGTACACACGGTACCCTCTCTATCAGTCCTCAACAGTTCAGTTACCCAGGATAATGTGACCTCTGCTCTCATACCAGCTCTTAAACTGTAGCACTCATCATGGTCTCCAATCTTCCTATTACAAATGCAATTATGACCGACCCAGAAGTCATGATGTTGAGATAGATTTCAAAACAGGTTCATGGGATTAAGGGTACTTTCACACTAGCGTTAGAATAATCCGGCAGGCAGTTCTGTTGCTGGAACTGCCTGCCGGATCCGCAAATCCATGGGCAAACGGATATCTTTTTTCCCCGGATCCGTTAGACTTTGGCATTGAATTACTGGATCCATTTTTCCGGTATCATCCGGAATAACGGATCCAGTATTTATTTTTTTCAAAGCTAGAAAGAACTGCGCATGCGCGGACCAGAGAACTGGTTCCAGCCATGCAGCAGTTTTTTTGGTACCGGATCCGGCACTAATAAATTTCAGTGGAAATTAATACCGGATCCGGCAAGTGCGGTAGTGTTTTGGGATTTTGTCCTGAAAAAATACCGCAGCATGCTGCCGTATTTTGTCCGGTCAAATACCGTACAAGGGAGGGGATAAAAGACATCCTGATGCATACTCAACGGATTGCTTTCTATTCAGAATGCATTGGGACAAAACTGATGCATTTTTTTCCGGTATTGAGACCCTTTACCGGATTTCAATACCGGAAAAGAATAACGCTAGTGTGAAAGTACCATTAGCAGTTGTGATCCTGTAAAGATGAATTAAAAGGGGTAACTACTTGTATATGTCTATTAAATGTATTGTATTGGTATGTTTAGTGTATGTACAGTATACATTGTAGGCATATTACAAAACAGAGAAAGAAAATGGGTAGAATCGCACATCCACAAGCTCAGCTTCTGGTCTTTGGCTGCTTCTCAGCAAAATTAATATCGCCTTTCGGCACAATATTTAATGTACTGCCCCCTATACTGCATGCTGTACAAGAGGCATTAGTTACATTTTGATCAAAAGGCATAAGCCCACTCACCGCGCCAAGGTCGCCTCTTAGAGTGGGTCCTACTCTAAATTTGGCGCAGCACCGCCCGGTATGTCTGTTGAGCTTCACCCTCAAGAATATTCAACTGAACTTTATAATATACTTTATTTAGAACTACATTAGAAACACTAAATGCTAACCTTACAGCATAGATCCCATCGCTGAAAAGGGAAGAGGCTCTCTAGCTGTCCCAAAATAACCGAATATGCTCAAAACAAACACACTATATGCCAGGAAAGAAAGAAGCATGAAAATGATTAACATTTGCTTAAAGTGGACTTGTCATCAGTTTTACAAATGAAATCTATGCACATTGCTTAATTCCCCTGAGTTCTGTATTTTATTTTTATTTTTTTAAGGCAATCCCCTGTTTCTAGGCTATGTCTCTCCTTAGTTCTGGTGCCAATATGGTAATTAAATGTGGTTTGCCAAAGAGGGTGACAACTACAGTGATTCTCCTGAGGTGGCGTCGGCATGTTTGCTCTGGTGCTGTGCAATGATGGTGGACAGTGGCAGACTGGCCTGGCTGAGTATGATCTACTGAGATCTACCAAATCTTATGAGATTTCTATCCACTCTCTTATTCTCTTCATCTCCCCAGTGACGCTTCCATCCAGAGTCTTTGGCCTCAAGTGAAGTCTTCACTGCGTGGGCTTGGAGATAAAGGACATTTAGCAAAATCACACTTACCCAGGCTTGTCTGATGCTGTCTGCAATGATTGGACAGTGTCAGAGCAAACATGCAGACTCCCACCTTGGTAAAATCACTGCTGGCAAATGATGGTGCGAGAACTAAGGGGGTGACATACACTACCCACAAAAAGTTAGGGATATTTGGCTTGTGGGTGAAATTTCAGCATGAACCTAAAATGCACTCTAACCTTTACAGGTGAACTTAATGTGATCTTCTCCAAACTTTTGAATGCACATTACACAACCGTGTAATGTAAAAAGTCAGTAATTTTTGAACAAGTTGCTGTTCTCTAACAACAAGTTGAACGGCAGAATTCACAACAGGTGTCCGATCCATGAATCGCCAAATACATTTTGTGTTTATTTAAACAGTCCTAGTCCTCATCACTCATTATGCTGTTCAATTATGACATCATGAGACCAAGACAACACCTAACCATTGATCAACAGTACCTCGCCATTGCAAGGCTTCAAGCAGGATGTTCTCAGATGGATGTGGCCACTGAGCTTAGAGTGTCACAGAGTGTCATCAGCAGGTTTTAAAAGAGATACAGAGAAACTGGAAGTGACAGAAAGGCACAGAAGTAGATGTCCTTTGGCCACATCCCACACTGATGACCACTCCATTGTGAACAATGCTCTGCGGAAACGGATGATGAATGCCACACAACTCCAGGCACATTTAAGGGAGGCAAGAGGCACCCAAGTGTCACGTCAGACCATTCTAAACCGTTTCACATAAGCATGGTCTGTGTGCTAGATAACCTGCAAGGGTACCTGACCACACCACCAGGCACTGGAGTCATCGTCTTGCATGGGCCAGGGAGCAGCTATGCTGGACTAAGGACCGGTGGGCCTCAGTGCTGTTCACTGATGAAAGTTGATTCACGCTGAGCAGAAATGATGGCCGCCAATGATGTTGGAGACATCAAGGAGAGCACTATGCATCAGCCACTGGTGGTGGTGTTACAGGGTGGGCAGCTGTATCTAGTAACAGAACTGTCCTACGCTGGAGACTCGGGTAATTCGAGTGAGTGGGCTGCACTTTCTCCAGACCTGAATCCCATTGAAAACCTGTGGGATCAGCTGAGTCGCCCCATAGAGGCTCGTAACTCTGTACCCAAGAATCTCAATGACCTGAGGGTCCCCCTTCAAGAAGAGTGTAATGCCATGCCTCAGCAGACAATAATTCGATTTGTCAACAGCATGAGACGTCATTGTCAAGCTGTAATTGATGCTCAAGGCCACATGACAAGTTATTGAGACTGACATTTTTTGTGGGGGTATACCCACCATTGATGTTGGCTTTTGTTTCAGTAAATCGTTTTAGATGAGGAAATCACCATTGCACGCTTCTACTTAAATGCCCTACTTTCATGATATAATATCACTGTAGCGTGAACTTTTCACGTTTTCCATAAATTTCATTCGAAAGCCAAATATCCCAAAATATCCCTAACTTCTTGTGAGTAGTATATGCTATCAATGGGGGAGGGAGGTCGCATAAAAATAAAATAGTTAGGAGCAGTGGGATTTAAACGATGCAAACAGATTTCATTTGTAAACCTGATGACAGGACCTCTCTAAATAGAGGGCTTCATGCCATGAGATGTACATATCAGTCTTGCTTTGAAAACTGAGAGCTATTAAGATTAGGTGCCTCTTTATTCAATGTCATCTTAAATATAGCTCTTGGTAAATAACATATCATTGAAAATAATGATATTTTAAACCAATAAAAGAAAGGCAAAGGAGATCTTCATAGTAAAGGGGCAAGATCAATATATCCATTTTTCAGTCAAACAAGGTATCAAGGGACAAACATTGGTTTCTAAAAGACTGATCAGTTTAGTAGTGCATTAAAGCTCCCCCTAGTGGATGTTGTCAAGTACTGGATAGGCACAAAACTGCCTGCAAACATTACCAATACAATCTTAGGCTGGGTTCTCATCACCGTTTAGTTTTCTGTTCTTCTGATCCATCAAAAGAACACAAAAAAAAACTGATCCTGTATTTTAGTCTTCTGTTATACTCAGTTATGTACATTTTGCATCCGTTTTAGCCATTTTAGTCTAAGATCCGTTATTTTAGATTTAAAAAAAAACATACTTCGTGTAGGACTTTTTTTCTGTCTAAAACAATGGTTCTCAGATGGAAATGGCTGCAAAAGTTGCATAACTGAGCATAATGGAAATACAGGATCTGTCTTTTTTGTTTATATTTCTGTTCTTCTGACGGATCAGAAGAATGAAAAACTAAACAGTGATGTGAACCCGGCCTTAGACTGGTGACTCTTGACCGATTTTATAATAGTGGCCAGAAAACTAAGTTTATTTTATGTATCGGGAAGTCAACATTTTATTATTATTCTAAGGCTAAGGCTACTTTCACACTCGCGTTTGGTGCGGATCCGTCATGGATCTGTACAAACGCATCCGTTCAGATAATACAACCCTCTGCATCCGTTCAGATAATACAACCGTCTGCATCCGTTCAGAACTGATCCATTTGTATTATCTTTTACATAGCCAAAATGGATCGTCTTGAACACCACTGAAAGTCAACGGAGGACAGATCCGTTTTCTATTGTGCCAGATTGTGTCAGTGAAAACGGATTCGTCCCCATTGACTTACATTGTGTGTCAGGACGGATCTGTTCGGCTCAGTTTCGTCAGACGGACACCAAATGTCCGCCTCCAAAGCGGAGACTGAACAGAGCCAAACTGAGCCAAACTGATGTATTCTGAGCGGATCCTTTTCCATTCAGAATGCATTAGGACAAAACTGATCCATTTTGGACCGCTTTTGAGATCCCTGAACAGATCTCACAAACGGAAACCAAAACGCCAGTGTGAAAGTAGCCTTAGAAATGATAAAAGTATGTATGACTACTGTTTATGTCAATAGGGTTTTAACATAACTCAATAGCGATGCCATATTTATCAACAGCAAATATGATTTTTATGAATGAGCACACACTATACTAACACTACACTGGTAACATTCGGCTGCACACAATTGGGCCTAATACCATGTACCACGTTTTCTGATACATACAAAGGTGTCTGAAATAAGTGGGTGTGACTCAATAAGAGTATGACTGTCACTTTTCTACTTGCGCCATGTTGGTGAATCTATTGCATGCTGCACTGGCGATGAGACCATTCGTATAGTGCAGCAATGTTAATACATCTCCCTTCATGTGTCTGTGCTTTAATCCATTATACAGTAAATATGCATTACTGTATATACTACACATATTAGCCCTCTTCTTTGAGATGACATCCCACTAAGAGACTATTTTTCAAGGCAATTTTTGGTGGTCATTTTATAAAAGTTTCACTTTATGCAGATAGAACAATCCTTATCTTGATTCTTAATGAGTTAAAGGGCATCTGTCAGCAGGTTTGTACCTGTGAAACGGGCTGACCTGTTGCACGTGCACTTGGCAGCTGAAGGCATCTGTGTTGGCCCCTTGTTCATATGTGAAAAATTCTAATTTATTATCTGCAAATGAGCCGCTAGGAGCAAATGGGGCATTGCCGTTACACCTAGAGGCTCTGCTCTCTCTGCAACTGCCGCATCCTCTCCACTTTAATTGACAGAACCCGGCAGTGTGAACATTATCGCACCTGTTCTGTCAATCAGGGTGGAGAGGATGCAGCAGTTGCAGAGAGAGCAGAGTCTCTAGGAGTAACAGCAACGCCTAGAGGCTTATTTGCATATATTAAAACATAATTTTTCTCAGCAATACCCCTTCATATAAACATGGGACCAACACAAATGCCTTCAGCTGCCAAGTGTACATGTAACAGGTCAGACAGTATCATAGGTACAAATCTGCTGACCAGTGGCGTAACTAGAAGTGACTGGGCCCCACAGCAAATTTTTGAATGGTGCACCCTCCCCCAGTAATTTTTTCACAACCCCTTCCTTTAATGCCGCCCCCTTTCCTGTGGCTACTAAAGATCGCTCTCTCAGACCAGGCCCGGCAGCTGCTCCATCCATTTTCTATACTGTCTATACTGCCACTGTATGTCATTTCATTGTGTAATACTGTTGAGGGGCCCTGACAAAGTCTTTTAGTACTTCTCCTCCTCTTGGATGGGCCCCTTCTGGATCAGGGCCCCAAAGCAGCCGCTTCCCCTGCTTCCCCTATAGTTACGCCCCTGCTGCTGACAGATGCCCTTTAAGTAAACAGTGGCAAGAAGCTTTTTGACTTTTTCAATAGCTATCGATGGATTTTGTGAAGTGATATTACACTCAAGTTTAAAACTTCTCCATCTGTATATTAATAACGTCTTTTTTGTTTAGTAAAATAATATATTGGAGAAGATTTGTTAAAGGGGTTATCCCATGAATTATGTAAAAATGAAAATCATATATAATTTAGTACTTGACAGCCTCTTGTGAAAACTAGAACCAGCCCTGTACCTCCAGAGATCTCCCCATTCATTGCTTCAATTGTTCTGCTAAATGCGGTCTCTCAGATGGAACTGAGCATGTGCTTTCATCTCAGCGAGCAGGATAGAGAAATGAAAAAAAGATCAAACAGCAGGTGGCGCTATACAGATAGATTTCATTGAATAACGCAGTAGCTATAATGCATTTTTAATTACGTGCAACTGCAAAAGTATTCAGATCCAGGTGCTGGTTTGAAAACTGTAGAGTACTTTTCAAGGGACAACCCCTTTAAGCAAACTGTGCCAGAACTATAGAGCTTATGGCATGTGTTAAATTCATTATTTTAGATACTTTTTACACCTACTTCAACCATTTTGTCTAGAAATGATTAAGTCTAGGATTTGTGTGACATGTTTGGTCGCATTGTGACATCACAAGTAATGTTGTTGGATACGTTACTTCACATGAGTGACCATGACACAACAGTTGTGAAAAATCCAAACCTGCTAGATTTTTTTTTTTACAGATCACAATCGCAATAAGTTTGTTTTTTTGCATAGAATTCAGTTTCAGTTGTCTGACTGTGACGCACTTCTTCAATGTTAGAAGTTTTTTCGTCGAATGGATCCTGCAAATCCCAAGTGAGTCACACCCTAAGGCCTCTTTCACACGGGCGTCACGTTTGACGCCTGGATCAGAGGTGGGTGCGTTGCGGGAAAATGCGCGATTTTTCAGCGCGAGTGCAAAGCGTTTTAATGCATTTTGCTGGCGCGTGTGAAAAATCCGCATGTTTGGTACCCAGACCTGAACCCGGACTTCATCACTGAAGGTCGGGTTTGGGTTGAGTATTCTGTGTATTTTATTATTTTCCCTTATAACATGGTTATATTGGAAAATAATAGCATTCTAAATACAGAATGCTATATTAGCAGGGCAATAGAGGGTTAAAAAAAAAATATTTGACCGCGTAGGTGCAAGGAACATCTTCTATCTTCATATCTGTTGGTTGAAGGACCTTCGGTGACGTCACTGGGTCACATGGTCCAATCATGGAAGCTTTTGATTGGACCATGTGACCCATGTGACCCAGTGACGTCACGGAAGGTCCTTTACCCAGCAGAATGAAGAAAGATCCCGACACCTACGCGATCAAGAGGAGATGGTGAGTTAAAGTTTTATTTTTATTTTTAACCCTCTCTTCCCCCTTTTACATAACATTCTGTAATTAGAATGCTATTATTTTCCCTGATAACCATGTTATCAGGGAAAATAATAAAGGTCGGGTCCCCATCCCGATCGTCTCTTAGCAACCATGCGGGAAAATCGCACCGCATCTGCACTTGCTTGCGGATGCTTGCGATTTTCCCGCACCCCAATTCACTTTTATGGGGCCTGCGTTGCGTGAAAAATGCAGAATATAGAACATGCTGCGATTTTCACGCAACGCAAAAGTGATGTGGGAAAATCACCGCTCATGTACACAGCCCCATAGAAATGAATGGGTCCGGATTCAGTGCGGGTGCAATGCGTTCACCTCACGCATTGTACCCGCGCGGAAATCACACACGTGTGCAACGGGCCTAAGGGCTCATGCACACAAATGTATTTTCTTTCTGTGTCCGTTCCGGGGTTTTTTGTGGACCGTACCATTCATTTCAATGGGTCCACAAAAAAAAAACTGAAGTTACTCCGTTTGCATTCCATTTCTGTATGTCCGTATTTCCGTTCCGCAAAAAAAAAAATAGAACATGTCCTATTATTATCCAAATCACAGACAAGGATAGTACTGTTCTATTAGGGGCCAGCTATTCCGTTCCGTATCCATATTTTTGCGGATCCGTTTTTTTCGCACTGCAAAATACATACGGTCGTGTGCATGAGTCCTAAATAGTCTCGCGACTACAATGCAAAGACAGGTTGCAGACAAATTGGACTCATTATTTGATTGTATATGCTTCATGAAGATCTGGCTATGGAGAGGTCGTCATGTAGACCTGACTACTGTTGTAAAATAGAGAACATAAGCTAAATTTGCCTTTAAATGTAAGGCTACATTCACACGTCCGCAAGTGTTTTGCGGATCCACGGAGCCGCGGATCCGCAAAACACGGACACACCGGCAATGTGCATTCCGCATTTTTGCGGACCGCACATTGCCCGGACTCCATAGAAAATGCCTCTTCTTGTCCGCAATTGCGGACAAGAATAGGACATGCTCTATTTTTTTTGCGGAGCCGCGGACCGGAAAATCGGCGGCGCGCTCCGCAAAATCGGATGCGGAGAGCACAGTGTGTGCTCTCCGCATCGTTCCCGGCCCCATTCACAGTCAATGGGTCCGCATGTATTCCGCAAAATTGCGGAATACATGCGGACTACATTGCGGACGTGTGAATAAGGCCTAAGGCCTAACGCAGACATAAGAAGGTGTAAGGACAGGCTTGGACTGGCCCACAGGGGTACAGGGGAATCCCCCGGAGGGCCCCTGAGCAAGGTGGGCCCCTAGTCTCCTACTCTCTGCACAAGTGGCACATGGCACAGTAGATTTACTGCACTACATACATATATTCAATGTACAGCACCTCAACCAGCCTATGTTCATATAAATAACTTGTTAAATTATTTATTATATTTGAATATATCTATACAGTGGGTCCCCAAAATAAATTTTACTGGTGGGCCCTAGATACCCCAGTCCGACACTGTGTAAGGAAGAGAAATGTGTTTAGTATGCTGAGTTTTTCCAAATGTATCACTTTATGCAATCCCTTTTCAATAAATTTGCCATCATTTGTGTCATTTTTTGGACCCCGATCCTGTGACACCATTGATAAAGCTCTCCCAGCTCCCCATGCTTTGAGTGATGGAAATCTATCTACAGCACTGTGAAATATGTTGGCACTATAAAAGCAACAGGGAATATATAAGTCAACTTCAATCTACAGTAATAAAATATTGTCATTAAATACCACTGATGTAAGCCTGGCCAAAGCATCCTACCCAATGCAACCTAGAGACTTCTTGTATTCTCTTACCAGTGCTCCGTTCCAGATAGGACAGGCAATCCGCGTACTCCAACCAATAAACAAAGGATTGTAGCTGAAAACAGGAAAAAAGGCTATAACCCCTGAAATAATGCTTAGGGTGCCAAATGCAGTTAGGATCCCGCCAGCAATCTGATAGAGGCTCGTCATTTTCCATAAAATGCTACTTTTCACTGACAGGCCGGCTGGAAGGAACAGTGTTTCCCAAGCACTTTCTGTAAACTTTAGTTTCTTGGAAACTGTAGTTAAGACACAGATCCATTGTATACACGTGTCAGCTCAACCTGCTGGTTGCTTTTAATTGTTTCCGGATATGCTAGGACATGGCCACCAAATAAACATTCTTGTATACCTACAGGCAGAGGAAGACTCCCACCCCCCTCGGAGATTTTTATGTCAGTTCCTTCTTCTGTGAAAGAATGTGTTACATCATCTCAGATGTGTGGGGTAATGCATCCACACCAAGAATGCCAGAGTCTGGAACAAAGTCTTAAACACATTCCTGGGAAGGTTTGAGAAATAGATGCAAATGAAGGGAAACAAACCCAAATGTCATTCTAATTAACCCCTGTCATTGCTAGCGCTCCTTACTAGCTCTCTTGGCTATGTTAATACAAATCATGCTGCCTGATGGCGCACTCTTAAGACTGTCTGAAGTGTACTGCCCCAAACCTTCTGTATTATTATTACTAGAGAACCTCTAAGAGATGAACTATATGGTTCTTTTTAGAGATGAGCGAATTTCATGTTATAAAATTCGTTCCCGCTTCGTTTGGTGGTAAAAGCAGAATTGCGTTATAGATTCCGTTACCACGGACCCTAACGCAATTCTATGACGGAATGCCTTTAGAGGCATTCCGTTATTCATTCCATCATAATAGAAGAGGATTCCCCTGCATAATGGAAACGGACGGATCCGTTTTGCAGCCCATAGACTTCTATTAGAAGTTGCGTTAGGGTCACTGGTAACGGAATCCATAAGGCAATTCTGCTTTTACCACCAAACGAAGTGTGAACGAATGTCAAAATATGAAATTCGCTCATCTCTAGTTCTTATGTATAAACTCTGGGCCAAAATCAAGCAGCTGAGAGAAATAGGTGGGTGCACTTCTTATATATCATATTATTCTAGAATTTGCAAAGATGAAGGGTTTTGACAAAAATATGATTTATAACTTATAAGGGTTGTCTCATGTCAGCAAGTGGCATTTATCATGTAGAGAAAGTTAATACAAGGCACTTACTAATGTACTGTGATTGTCCATGTTGCCTCCTTTGCTGGCTGGATTCATTTTTCCATCACATCTTACACTGTTCATTTCCATGGTCTCGGCGACCAGAGAGGACAGCGCTTTTTCCTATAGTGTGCAAGCACGACCACTGCTGTCACCAGCGACCTCCCTTTCAAACTGTTTGCATAGACACATAGCTGTAGCTCATCTGTTTGTTTTTGATTCCGATTCCCCCGTTCCCGAGTTATGATACCGTTTCCTAATATGCAAATTAGATCTTTGGATCTTTGATTGTCACCAATGCTCTTATTGCACCCAAGCTCCATTATTTCTGTGGCCAGGCCCTCCCTGGCTGCTTTGCCACTGTGTGGCCTGTCAATCAAAGCAGTGAGGGAGGGGTTGGCCACAGAAAGGAGCAGAGCCTGGGGGCATTAAATGCATTTTAAGAAAAAGTATCATAACTCGGGAACGGGACCTTAGACTACCAAAAGAAAAACTGCGTTTTAATCAGGTGAACCACAGCTATGTGCCAATGCAGACATCTATATAGGGATGTCGCTAGTGATAGATTCCCTTTAAGTCCTACTTAGAGTCACAGCAAGGCTATACTTAAAGGGATTTTCTGAGATTTTTATACTGATGACTTATCCTCTGGATAGGTCATCATTATCTGATCAGTAGGGGTCCAACACTTGGGGCCCCACCAATCAGATGTTTGAGAATCCACTGGTGCTCCTGTGAGGCCGCTGCCTTTTCGAAGCTCACCAAGCACAGCGCCATACAATGTATAGTGGCTGTGCATGGTATTGCGCTCAGCATCATTCACTTCTATGGGGCCGAGCTGCTCCTAGGCCACGTGACACATAAACATGTCGTCACACGACATAGCAAAAGCTGAGAGAAGGCACTTACAGGAGGATAGGTCATCAGTATAAACATTTCAGAAAATCCCTTTTATAAGCATCTACAGAAGAGAAATGTTCCTTAGCGAATGTGGCAGACTGTCACAGTCATATATTTTTTGCAAAACATTCAAAACACTTTTATTTTTGTACCAAATAAAGATTAGAGCAGACTCTAAGGCCTCTTTCACACGAGCGTGTCCGGATTAGGTCCGGATGCGTTGCGGATGCGTTCAGGGAAAACTGTGCGATTTCAAAGGCAAGGCCATTCAGTTTTGCCTGCGATTGCGTTCAGTTGTTCAGTTTTTTCCGCGCGGGTGCAATGCGTTTTGATGCGTTTTTCACGCGCGTGATAAAAAACTGAAGGTTTACAAACAGCATCTCCTAGCAACCATCAGTAAAAAACGCAACGCACCCGCACCTGCTTGCGGATGCAATGCGTTTTTCACGCAGCCCCATTCACTTCTATGGGGCTAGGGCTGCGTGAAAAACCCCCGGAGGGGGTGGCCTGAGGGAGTACAATGTGACACAACACTACAACATCTGGGCCAGTACCATTCCAATCCTCTGAACCAGCTTCTCAGGGGCTCGATGCAGCCACCCCCCCCCCTCCCCCCATGATGTTCATATGTTTTAATAGGGCATATGGATAGAGTTTAACTTTATGAGACAACCCTTTTAAAGTAACTGTCCAGTCAGGAGCCCAAAAATATATGTAAGTTAGTACCTACAGCAGCGCTGTAAAGAGGTGCATCTGCCAGCACCAGAACGTGACAGGTTGCTTTAAAGTATTTGATTTGGAGAATTATCAGCATATATCGAGAATCCATTTTCATTGCATCTATCATTTCCTGTCCACAATTACACGTGATGCTGGTTGTAAGCAGACATGAATGTATGGTGCGTGGTGATCTTTTAAGGCTGTATAAGTCAAATGTTAGAAAATTGCTATTTGCGTTTTTAATCAATCTTCATCCAGAGATGCAATGTTCTTACAACTATTTGTGTTTGATGTGCGACTTGAATACTTTACCGCAGTGACAGATCTAATTGCTAATTTCCTCTGTTTACATGGTACCGGGAAGAATAAATGCCTAGCATTGCGGGGGCCCTCTACATCAGAGGCTGGAGGGCCGTTTAAAATATAAGGGAAACCATTTGTTCTTACACTGACTGACTCCTCTTCTTAAGACCCTGCGGCACTTTAAAAAAAAAAAAGGAATTGATTATGCAAAAGCATACAGAGGCAGACACTAAATTATGGCATGGAGCATTGGATACCATAATATGGAGTTATTCTTCCCTAGAGGCATTGATTCTAGGTGAAAATACCTTTGTAATATGGTGCCATATGGAGCAATACATACTGTAGCTGCAGAAGGACTGCCTATTGTTAGTAACTGTAAGTAATCGATGTGTCAAAGTAGAGCCTCCAAGCCTAAGACTTTAGGTAACAGGAAAGTCAGAACAATACGTAACCACCCACAATGGGAACCCACTTGCTGGTACTCTTGGAAAGCGAGATGGAACTCATCTCATCCACCCAACTTCTGGATCAGGTAAAATGTTAGAGAAAGTTATAATGTTGTTAGCAACAAGTACAATTAATGTAGAAGCTCTCACTTGACCTCCCCAGAGACACATACATTCATTGGTCAAATGTGCATATTTTTAGACAGTACATAGTGTGAACAGATGGCAGACACCTTAGGCTAGAATGGAACATGCCTAATAACCCAACAACCAGTCCACATCTGTGGAGGGCACGTGGGTAGGGTTATACAATGGAGGCGAGGCCCTACAGACAAGAGCCTACTCACCAGGATAGCCTTGAACACTTAGCGTGGATCCTGCTGCTACACACTGCCTCTCCGGCCGTGGTACCTGAATCTCAACGTGAGTGAAGAAAAGAAGGCTGCATCTGGTACCTCAAGGATGAAGATTCCCAGAACAGGATGAAGAATACTTTATTCTGTGAATCTTCATCCTTATAGCACTGCATACAGCCTTCTTTAATTCACTCATTTCGAGGTTTATACAACCAGTCCGGTGAGAAAGTGTACTGTAAATAGCCTCATTCACACATCAGTGTTTTGGTCAGTGATTTCCATCAGTGATTGTGAGCCAAAACCAGGAATGGAGTCACCACAGACATAGGTATAAGGAAAATATCTGCTCCTGTTCTGTGTTTCGATCTGCACCTGGTTTTGGCTCACAATCACTGATGAAAATCACTGACCGAACACTGACAACTAGTCAATCAAGAGGTGATGCCTAACGGCTACTCCACCTATGACCTCTATATTTTTGAAAACATTTTGAACATACTATGGTCCAACTCTAGACATGTTTAAAAGAGTTTAGTACATGTATTATTTTACTTATCCACAGTATGCATGATTTCTGGGAACCCCACCTCTGATCACTGGAATGTGGATCTAGAGTTCCCTGATCCTCCTCACACAACAAGCATGGTGGAGAGGAGTTTGAATGGAGTGGCTCTCAAGCGTGCATGCTACCAATCTGCTTGGCAACAAAGATTTCCTGGCCATTTACACACCATTGTTCACACTTATCTATGGACATCTGTGATTTTCTCTTTCATGCAATAGAAGTCTTGTTGCAGCATAACAAGAAGTCCATACCTATGTATACCATTGAGGATGTGTGTGAAATCAACCAAAAGATTTCAGCCATTATTTATGAGCTTGCAATTAGTTATGCTTTTTCTTTATTCTAACTCTATGGGTATTGGAAAAAATCTGTCATATATTCTCTATTGGGGACCATTATTATTGCTTCATTTCACTTGGCGTTGGAACTAGAAACAATCTTCCCCAAACATTGCAAATATGGTATTTAAATGAATTTCATACAGCTGCTGCACTGGAAAGTTCTCACACAGAAAAATCCACAATGCTTCCATGTAATTGCTTCATCCAATGATGTTAACAGAGTCTTTCAGCCTTGCAGAAAAACAGGCCATAAACTGGATTCACACCAAAACATGTGAAGAGTGCCGTTCTGTGAGGACAGCTGATTGTAGCACTGGTCAGCTTGTTAGCTATCCGATTAGTTAAGCATTCCTGGTAGACTAATGCCCAGGAAGACCTCATCATCTTTGCCAGAACATTTTCTTCAGCCCATGCCCAGATGTATACAAAGAAAACAACCAAATCCTTACACAGAGCAAGTTCTGCTGATTTAGGCTCATGTGCCCTTGTAATTTGTGGGAGAAGTTCCCATGTATTTACACGACAAGGATAAATTGTCAAACCTCAACATATTGATTATTCATGCTTGACCCTTCAGTCTGTGGGAACCTGTAACGTGATGGCTATGCACTTGTGCAATAAAAATAGAATGTGTCTTACATTAATAGCATTATTAGGCTAGTTTCACATTAGTGTTCAGGAGATCCGGCAGGACCTCACTCAAGCCTCATTCACACGTCAGTGTTTCACGTACGTGTGCTGTTCGTGTTCTCCGCGGACAGCACACGTCCCCATTCATTTAAATGTTAGCACAGTCCATGGGTCCGTGTTTTCAGCACGGATGCATATCCTACCTTGGTCCGTGTTCCTGGATCACTAACTCCCATCATAGTCTATGGGTCCGTGAAAACCACGAATGCAACACATCCGTGTTTCATGGATCATTAAGAAGAGATGCTTTGAAAATTATTTTTCAGCTGTTCAGTGAAACATAGATGCAACATGGACAGCAAAAAACGGACACATGGACCCAACACGGATCCGTCACGGACAGCTTCACGGATGCATCACTGTCCACCTGCTCACGGATTTAAGCACCGACATGGACGTATGAATGAGGCTTTAGGCCCAAGTATTGTTACCATTAGTCCATTAACTGCGATAGCTAATTATGCACACAAACTTTTTTTTCCATTTACGTTCCATTTTTTGCGTTCAGTATACAGAACCATTCATTTCAATGGATCCGCAAAAAAAAACAGAAGATACTCTGTATGCCTATCAAAGATAGAACATGTCCTATTACTGCCCGAAAATCACGTTCCGTGGCTCCATTCAAGTCAATGAGTCCTCAAAAAAACCAGAATGCATACGGAATACATCCGTATGTCTTCCGTATCCGTTCTGTTTTTGCGGAACCGTCTATTGAAAATTTTATGCCCAGCCCAATTTTTATATGTACTTACTGTCTAAACATTATTGTATGCTTCCGTTTCCGTTTGCGATCCGCAAAAAACGAATCACATTTGGGAACCAAATGAAAAAACGGAACGGGAAAATGGAATGGAAGCGGAAACACTACTGAAACAAAAAAAAAATGGAGAAACGGATCCGTTTAAAACGGACCGCAAAACCAGACAGTCGTGTGCAGGAGGCCTAAGACAAATTAGTTGGCACGATTCCACAGTATTTATTTGCCACTGTTTTGTCCAATTTAGAAAGAACAGCACCCAGGTGCCCAACTTCCTTACCCACTAGCCACAAAGTCTTATGGGAAATATTGGTTGTTCTCAGAATGGGTCATGTTGAGCAGTTTCTTTCAGGCCTTTAACATCCTCACAATTCTAATCTACGCTATAGTAAATTAGAAAGTAGCACAACATTTGTGACATTACTGATGCTACTAATATTTCAATATTTAATATTCCAATATTCCAATATTTAAAATAGTAAATGTACTCAATGTCTATCTATCTATCTATCTATCTATCTATCTATCTATCTATCTATCTTTCTGTCTGTCTATGTATCTATCTAGCTAATCTATCTCTATCGCTATCATCTACCTATCCAGGGCTGGACGTAAGGCTGTGCAGCCTGTGTGTTTGCATCATCATACCTCCCAACTTTAGAAAATTGCAAAGAGGGACAATATGTGCGGCGTGCATCGACGCTATTTTTTTCCATACTAGGCCACGCCTCTAACTCTGCCTAAAACATAATTACTGACTCTGTCAGAACTGCAGCAGCTGGGGATCGGTTAGGGGAGTGTAAATTCATTTACTTTTTTCACGGCATGTGGAGCCCCTGGGGCAGCTTTTTTTCTTGCACTTCAAAACCATTTAAATATTAGGGTACTTTCACACTTGCGTTGGTGCGGATCCGTCTGTTTATTTGCACAGACGGATCCGCACCTATAATGCAAACGTTTGTATCCGTTCAGAACGGATCCGTTTGTATTAGGTTTAAAGAAAAATGACAAAGTCCAAAACGGATCCGTTTTGAATTACATTGAAAGTCAATGGGGAACGGATCCGTTTTCAAATGCACCATATTGTGTCATTAAAAACGGATCCGTCCCCATTGACTTACATTGTAAAAAACGGATCCGTTAGGCTCGCCTCTTCAGACGGACACCAAAATGCTGCATGCTGCGTTTGGTGTCCGCCTCAAAACGGAATAGAGGCGGAACGGAGTCGAACTGATGCATTCTGAACGGATCCCTATCCATTCAGAATGCATTGGGGCTTAACTGATCCGTTTTGGACCGTTTGTGAGAGCCCTGAAACGGATCTCACAAACGGAATCCAAAACGCTAGTGTGAAAGTACCCTTAGTTAATAAATCATCAGATTATTGACATTTTAAGGTCCAAATTGCACCAAATAATGAAGTTACAATCTAATGTACTGGTAGAAACCATACAGATATTTTAGTAAGGAGCAATTTAGTAAATATATTAATGCACATTTATTCATTAATTTTCCAGGTCAAAAAGAGGGACATTTAAGGATCAAAGAGAGACAGAGGGACTTGGATCAAAAAGAGGGACTGTACCTCCAAAAGAGGGACACTTGGGAGGCATTCATCATCCATCCTGATAATATGGTCAGCAGTAATGGCCTGGCACTCATAATTTGTGACCACAAGAAAATCTTTTTTTTTTTTGTAAATCTTTATTTGTTCATTCGTATTAACAAAACAAACAATCGGGCAACTTGCCCAGTGTCATGAAGAGAGCAGAATACAAAGTGCATGTAAGTAGCAAGCATAATATCAGACAATTCCTTAAGCCACATCTAAGGACTGGAAAACTTAGATTAAAATAGAACAAAAACCACATACCAACAGTGATTATGTGTAGAATGAGTAAGGTAAAAGGGATGTGTCAAGGAATACGGGCAGGTAAGTAGACCCCGCCAAATTTAAGCTAACAATGTCGATCCCTGATGAGCTAACCATGAGCGCCAAGGAGCCCAAAGATCCAGGAATTTATCATGTGAAAGACGTTCCCAGCTGGAGAGCTCCTCAAAGCTGTATAACTCTGAAACCTTCATAACCCACTCATGGACATTTGGAGGAGTGACAGACAGCCAGTGCAAAGGGACTAATAACTTCGCAGCTGCGATTAAATGAACCTGTAAGGTACATTTTCGTAAAGGGAACTCTGTAGTGGACAGATTTAGCAAAACTAATGAGGGGGATAATTGGGGGAGGGTCGGGCATATTTGACGTATAGCATCGGACACTTGAGACCAAAAGGGGGCAATCAATGAACACGACCACCAGATATGTAAAAGTGTACCCCGAGATGACTGACATCTCCAGCATACGGGAGAGAGGATGGGTACATATTATGAAGTAAATCTGATGTGCGGTACCAACGAGTCAACAGTTTATAAGAATTCTCTTGGATATGGGTACATCTAGAAAACCCATGTGAATTGAGCAAAAT
Organism: Bufotes viridis; assembly: GCA_033119425.1. Taxonomy (NCBI): domain Eukaryota; kingdom Metazoa; phylum Chordata; class Amphibia; order Anura; family Bufonidae; genus Bufotes; species Bufotes viridis. The sequence goes on along the minus strand of CM065592.1, from coordinate 142,365,707 downwards.
TTCAGATAATTCCGCACACGTAAATTGGACATCCAGCTCTCTCTCCCAATGCCTGATAAATGAAACGTCAGTGACGTCCTCAGGTACCAACCACTTATTGTAAAAGAGGGAAATCACTTTCTTCAGAGGCCGAGGGGACTCCAGCAATACTTCATGCCATGAGGGTAGGAAGTCTTTATCTGCAACAAGCAAAAATTTGCGACAAACAGAGAGAAAATGAGCATATTGAAGCAAGGTCCAACTGGCAGCCCAACCACACCCCCGAAGGTCCAGTAGAGATGGTATCCGGGAACCCCTGATGATGTCTCCCACACAGGTCGTACCAAAGGTGGACCACAGGCCAAAATCATCGATGTATGAGGTGTCAAGATAAAATGGTAAGAGACGCATAGGCATGAAGAGTGAGGGTCTCACAGGTAGCTGGAACCTAACTGACAAATTAGACCAAGTGCGTAGAACCCCTTGCAAAGACGGGGAAATACCTTCCACCTCATTGTGCTTACAGTTGGTGTTCCATAGGCGAGCCAGAGCACCAGGGGGCAACATGGAGTGTACGATCTGACAACCTAGCTTAGAAATGTGTGGGTTTAATAATTCCACATGTAGACGGGATTGAATGGATCGATAATACAATCGCATGTCAGGTAGTCCCATACCCCCCTTGTGCTTTGGCAGGACCAGATAGGAATGAGCTAATCTCGGACGAGACTGTTTGCAAATGAATTCTGAGAATAATTTGCGGGTGCTCAGAAAGAAAGAATCAGGGATGGGAATGGGTAAGGTCTGAACAAGAAAATCTTAATGATAATTGTATAGCGGTATTATTTCTAAATTATATATCATTGCTACTAGTTTATTGATATATAAAGCTATTATGTGAGCAATGTATGTTGGCATTATTTGAGGAGTCTATGGTAATATTTAGGCCAAGTTCACATATATAAGTTGGATGTATATATTAGGAGTATTGCCGACAGTTTAGCTCTGACATTTGCAACTCCCCATAGCCACTGTATAGCAGTTTTGCGTGCTTTCCTGCATGATGCCAAAGTGCCTAAATAACAGTGTCGTACTTTGGCCACTGTGTGGTAATGTGTACAGTATAAGTGCTGGGAGGCATGTATATCCCACCCAGATACCTTAGCTGCAGTGGTTTCATCAAAGTGTAGTTTGCTGAGACAGTTTTCTCTAGATGTTGTTCTGGGCTGGATTTCATGTGGACTGGGGGATAGGTTTGGTAGTGGGATCTGCCAGTCCACACCCTTCCACTACATGCATTATCTTTTGCCGGAGGTGATCGCAGGTGAGTCCTGCTGCTGTAATCACAGAGGGATAAAACAACCCTCTGTGTATGACTAGGGGGGAGAAAGGCTGAGGAAGGCCTCATGCACACCGTATTTGCGGATCCGCAATACACGGGCACCATTCAGTGGCCATTCCGCATCACGGATGCGGACCCATTCATTTCAATGGGTCCGCAAATCCTGAGATGCGGAACGGTGCGGAATGGAATGACCGGACGGAACACTACGGAAGCACTACGGAGTGCTTCCGCGGGGTTCCGTTCCGTACTTCCGTCCCGCAGAAAGATAGAACATGTCCTATCATTTTGCGGAACGAGCAGATCGCGGACCCATTCAAGTGAATGGGTCCGCGATCCGCTGCGGCTGCCCCACGGCCGGTGCCCGAGCATTGCGGGCCGCAATTTGCGGCCCGCAATACGGGCACGGGGTGCACACGTTCGTGTGCATCAGGCCAAAGCCTGAGAGGCTCTGTGTGGTCTCCTCCAGGAAGGCTGAGGGCCACAAGGCTTTGTAAATCCTAAACTTTGGGGGGCCAGCAACGCCTATGGAAAGAGGGTCACACGGTCAGAGTCAGGAGGACTTCTGGACCATCTCCCCCCCAAGGGTGCTGGTGTGGTTACAGCCTGGAGGCTGCTGGACCGTATATGGCTAAGGAAGCCAGCTCTAATCCCGTGTGTGAACGGCACTCTATAGGTGAGGTAGAGCCAACACGTCTATTAGGTAGAGCCCAGACGGGCAGGTGTTTATTTTCAATGTTTATGTGTGTGATGGTGCTGAAGTGCCAAAATAAAGCGCCTTTTGGACTTAAACCCCATTGTCAGAGGAGAAGTCTGTGATTGCGACCCCCCGAGAGAGAGCGATCCCTTACAACTGATAAGATAATATCCTGTACATTGCCAAAGGCTTAGTTCACATCTCATTTAAAGGGGTTATCCCACAAAAATATTATTGTGCAATAAACACAGTATTTAAAATGAAGTATTATTGCAATATACTGCAAATGCAATAAAAAGATTGCTCTTGTTTTGTGCAGGTTACATTTTCCTCTCTAGTAGCGCCCCCTGCAGTTTTTCATGTGGCTGAAATTCTGGTCAACCTATTTCTGCATTCAGTGGTGGCCGAATATGTTCTGTAGCTTCACTGCCTCTCCTTCCTCTTAGTACCAATGTAGTGATCTCATAGTGGAGCAGGCGACCCAGAGCCAATTTATTAATTCATCCCTACTTCTACAGAAAAAATATATCGCTATATATATCTCTAGAGTGTGGAGAACTAAATTGCACTTTATGCAATAGTGTTATTTATGACTGGAATCTGATTGTGTGTGTAAATGACTATTTTCTATGCAGTGGAGGAAAGGGTTAACAAGAGCTGATTGCCGTGGACCCCTAGGGTTGTGGGTGTTCCATGAGCTACTACTGACCCACATAAAGGGAAGGGAGTCCCCCAGTAAAAAAAAAATAGTTGAAATTACACAGGACCAGCATTTAAATATAATAGAATAATGGTTTGCATTACTCCAGATATGTTTTTTTTTAATTCATAGGCTCATAGGCTACAGGCCGAATGTAGTAATAGTTCCCCCATTTACCCGACGGAGGACAAGAGAATGTTCCTTTTTACTGTCTACAGGGTGGTACACATCAGCATATCTTTTTTTTTTACTGTAAGTACAAAAGTGCCAATGTGACCTCTGAAGAAAGGTCCAGTGTCTATGTTTCTAATGGCTAGAGGTGACCCAAAACAATGGTGACAAAGCCACAGGTACCAGAACACAGACATCGCAACCTGCAAAAACTCATTTCAGGGAGGTGCACTTCTCATTTCAGGGAGGTTTTCTTTTTTTTCTTTCTTTTTTTTTTTTGCACGAACTTTTTATTACATTCATCAGCCCCCCAGTGCCTCTCATCAGCCCCCCAGTGACTCTCCATCAGCCCACCAGTGCCTCTCCATTTCCAGGATATTTTGTTTTACATGCGGGTGTCAGGGAGACTCCCTGAACATCCGGGAGACTTGAGATCCCTGAGAACAGGAAGGAGGATGGAGGGAAGCAGCTGCCTTGTTGGCAGTGGCTGGTTGTGGGAAACAGGAGACTGCCTAAGAAGTACTGCCCTGTGCTGGGGAGACCTCTATGGTGGCCTGTTGTGAGCAGTTTGGAAAGCATGTGAGAAACTACACCAGGCTGCAAAGTGTTCATTCTCTACTAGGCCTCAGCTACTGGAGAACATTTTACCCATAGTAATTAGATAAGTGCTTTCCTTTTCTAACATTTATTAGAAAAAATAAATTGAGTGGTTGCTATAGGCAATGGATTATAGACTCCCATTCAAAAAAATTTGGGAGGTAAGTAAATTTACAATATTACAAAATTGGCAATAAATGTGTAGTTACAGCCCAAAAAGCTCTCGCCAACATGAAATAAAGAGCTCAACTGCATTACAAATCTCACTTTACACTTTTTTTTTCTGAAAGCATGAATGAATATAATATTATGGTACCAACATTTTGCAACTTTCCCCTTTTTTCCACCAGAGGCCACTGTACACTTGTTACACTTGAAGCTTTCTGCTGTTGATAGTTACAAGGGATGTGTGGGAAGAAGATTGGTTTATTGCTTCCAGAATTTTTACATACTGATCTCATAAGAACGATAAAGCCAGACTTTAGGCCTCATGCACACAGCCATATCCATTTTGCTGTCCACAAACCATGGATCCACAAAATACAGAAGCTGGCCGTGTGCATTCCACAATTTTTTCACACCCATCAGTATAAATGGCTATTTTTTGCTGACCCGTAAAAATGAATGGGTCTGTGTGTGATCTGCAAAAAATGTGGATCGGACATGGACCAAAACTACGGTTATTTGCGCCACTGCAATATAGGAATTCTAGAGGTAGCCGATATCAAATGGGCTGTCCGGGTTCAGAGCTCAACCCGGACATACCCATAATTTCATCCAGACAGCTCCCCGGATGTTAGCATCGGAGCAGTTCATGCTCCGATGCTCTCCTGCGCAGAGCAAGGGCTCTTATTTACAATAACACAGTGCTGGACAACCCCTTTAAGAGGGGGAGACATGTCCACATGCTGGAGTAATTTTTCTAGCAACAGGTATATGGGGCAGACACAGGACTGATGCAGCAGCAGAGTCTGGAAGAGGCACTCCATTGATAGATGCCATCAGCAAGGACTTCAGTCAGCGGAAATTACCTGCCAAGCCAGAATCCAGGAAGGCAGGTTTGTTAAAACGAATGTCACCACACAACAAGGTCAGAGGAACATTTCATTTTGGTGAGAGAGTGTTCTCAAACAGGGTCATCCTTCCAACCGACCCTAAGCACTGAAATTATGTGCCTTGAGAGGACAAGTCTTCAAATTGTTACAATTTGACTGCAAGGGCTCCTGGGCAGGAGTCGGAGGCGAAGTGAACATGGGCTTCTCGAACATGAATGCCAGTCTCAGGATTCTTCTCTCTCACTCTGTTTCCCTAAGGCACTCTGTGAAAGAGAGATCAATACAGGTAGTCAGAGAAATGAGATCATTCAGGGTTGCTGTACATCCTGAACTGCTAGTTCATGAATCATTTTTAATGCACCCTGACAGACCCTCCTAAAAGACAGCCACCAAGACCTTATTGTTCCAGAATAGCTCTGAGGAGAGGGTATGAAACTGTACAGCATATTGTTCCACAATAAGGGTGTTGATGCGAACAAGCAGCAAAGAAGAGGCAGCAGAAGCCATCCAACCAGGAAGTTGACCTTAGACTGGTTGGTAGGAAACTGATGAGCTAGAAACACAAGTGGATAGGGCACAATTTTTGAAACTTTAGAAAACCACAGCAGGGCTAAGGGTTTCCCTCATAACTTGGTGGCAGATGCAAATGCTTGTTGGAACCACTAGACCCCACAGGTTATGCAAGTGGTAAAAATGCACTAGTTTGTGGGTGTGGAACAGCAGCAGAAACTGTTAGGGAGTCCAGGCTAGCAAAGATGTATTTAGATATTGCATAGTTTGCTTCTGGCATCTGCGCTGATTAGTCAGTTTTTTTAAGAACTTCTGGCAGACCCAACTTGGGTGGGCTATTGGGATCCATGGCTTGAGCAAACTGGGTGTGGAGCATGGCGCGATCAAGCCAAACCATAGTCAGGGACAGGTCAAGGTCAGGTCAGGCAGAGTATGTGTGATCCAATTAGCAGTCTGAGGTCAGAGCAGGCCTACTCAAGGTCAGAACAGAGATCAGGCAGAGGTCGGGTCAGGCAGCTTAAGGTCAAAGTTGAGAAACAGGAGGTACACTGGTAAACAAATGTAGATGCAGAACACCTTTGCAGGACACTATGTAAGAAACCCACTAGGTAGGAGGAGGGGGAGACCCACCAACAAACAGGAGCACAGGAGCGGGTAAGGGATCCAGCGGACGTGCCCATCATGGTGAGAGTAGTGGTGGTGGACATGGACTGCCAACATAACACTAGCTCAACCCAAGATGTTGAAATTACATGGGTAGAGTAAGATCTATCTTGATAGGTGATGACAGATCTTGAACACTAGCAGACAGTGTTCTTAATCCATTTCGCTAGGGTACCTTTCAAGGTCATTTCCCCTATTGTCATCAAAAATTGATATTTTATTAACTCTAATTAACAATATTCATGGTAAATACTTTTTTGTTACATTTTTTGGAGGCATTTAATTTTTTTATTTGGCAGTAGTATGCCATTGAAAATTAGAAACAATATATGTTTCTGTAGCAGTCAACACAAAGAGAAAAAATAATAATAATAATTTTTATTTATATAGTGCCAACATATTTAACAGCACTTTACAACTCAGAGGGTACAAGTACAAACCAAATTAAACATCACATAGTTACAGTACACGCTAAGATTACGTTCACAGGACCGCGTGTATTTTGGGGTCCGCAAACTGCCATGTGCTGTCCACATTTTTTTGCGAACCCTTTGACTTCAATGTGTCTAGAGTGTGAGTAGGGTGGTAGACATGGGGCCTTTTAAAAGGTTGAACATTGTGAGTAGGGTGGTCTAAACATTGATAGGATAGACACCTTATATCTGGTAGCATTAGAGGCAGAGCTTGCTAAACTCTCATTTTCATACCCTCCCCTTTGAATTCCAGAGGAGCGTGGCTTGGCCTATAAGACTCCTGGCAGCATTTAAGGCACCCTCCATAAGGAGATATTGTAATCCCTAAATACTGACCTAGGCTTTTCACCCAGTAAGGCAATCACTCTCTGCTCTGCACTGACGAGGGGTAATCAACCCGAAACAGCTGTCTGCAGATGAGATGTTGTTTAATTATTATCCAAGTCATGTCTCAAGACATTTTAAAAGGTTGAACATTGACTTATAGGATAGCTACAGTAACTTACATCTGGTAGCATTAGAGGCAGAGCTTGCAGTGTTTTTAAGTAAAAAAAGAAAAAAACGCCCCTATCCCCTTATTTTATAAAAAAAAAAACAGAACCCCCACCACACACACATATTAGGTATCGCCGCATCCATAATGACCGGCTACATAAATATATCATATGATTCACCCTGTCCGATAAACATCATAGAAAAAATATAAAAACGGTGTAAAAAAAAGCAATTTTTGTCACCCTACATCACCAAAAGTGCAACACCAAGTGTTCAAAAAGGCGTATGTCCCCCAAAATGATATCAATAAAACCATCACCTCATCCTGCAAAAAATGAGCCCCTACCTAAGGCAATCACCCCCCCCCTCCAAAAAAAAATTATAGCTTTCAGAACGTGGAGACACTAAATCATGATTTTTTTTTTCTATTATTGTGCTAAAGTGAAATACATTAAAAAAAATACATATTATGTATCGCCACGTCCGTAACAACCAGCTCTATAAAATATCACATGAACCAACCCCTCAAGTTAATACCGTAAAAAATAAAAACCATGTAAAAAAAGCCATTTGTCACCTTACATCACAAAAATAGCAACAGCAAGCGATCAAAAAGGCATAAGCCCCCCAAAATAGTACCAATCAAACCGTCACCTCATCCCACAAAAAATGATACCCTACCTATGACAATTGGTCAAAAAATAAAAAAGCTATCACTCTCAGACAATGGAGACTAAAATATGATTTATTTATTTTTTGCTTCTAAACTGCTATTATTGTGTTAAAGTGAAATAAATAAAAAAAAGTAGACATATTACGTATCACCGCGTCCGTAACAACCTGCTCTATAAAAATATCACCTGACCTAACCCCTCAGATGAACACTGCAAAAAAATTAAATAAAAACTGTGTAAAAAAAGCCATTTTTGTCACCTTACATCACAAAAATTGCAACACCAAGCGATCAAAAAGGCATATACCCCCCAAATAGAACCAATCAAACCATCACCTCATCCTGCAAAAAATGAAACCTTAACTTAGACAATCGGTCAAAAAATAAAAAAGCTATGACTCTCAGACACCTTGGTCCTTCAGACCCGAACTGGTTCTTAAAAAGTGGGCTTTGGAAATTTTCTTAAAAATTTTAAGAATTATTTCTAAACTTCTAAGCCTTCTAACGTCCTAAAAAAATAAAATGACATTTAAAAAATAATGCCAACATAAAGTATACATATGGGGAATGTTAAGTAATAAATATTTTATGAGGTATCACTTTGTGTTATAAAAGCAGAGAAATTGAAATTTTAAAAATTGTGAATTTTTCAATTTTTTTTGCAAATTTGGGATTTTTTCATGAATAAAGGTGAAATATATTGACTCAAATTTATGACTATCGTGAAGTACAATGTGTCACGAGAAAACATTCTCAGAATGGCTTGAATAAATAAAAGTGTTCCAAAGCTATTACTACATAAAGTGACACATGTCAGATTTGCAAAAAATGGCCTGGGCAGGAAGGTGAAAACTGGCCCGGCGTTGAAAGGGTTAATGGAAAGTACCTACTGTATTATTTAAATCAATTTTTTGTGTTAAAGTGGTCCTCTGGGCATTATGAAAAATACAAGCATTCTTCGGACCTGTTGAAGTATAGTAAATATTTCTGCCGGACTTCTGATGCCACCGTCCCCGCTGCACTTGCACAGGCTGCGGGCTCTTCCAACTGGTTCCTAACTGGATGTGTGAGCTTCATTTCCTGTTCAGCTGCTTTTAATACTATGAAGATGAACAGAAAAAGAAGTGCACACATTCGGTTGGGACCTGAGCAGAAGAGCTCACAGCCTGTGCGATAGCAACTGATATGGCGACATTGGTAGCGCAGCGGACAGGTAATCTTTCTTCAACAGGTACAAGGAATGCTTGAATTTTTATAATGCCTGGAGAACCCCTTTAAAAAGGATATTTCTGTTCAAGATATCTTCTCTAAACAGGCTATATCGCAAATGTCTGATAGATGAGATCCCTAAACATGTCATGAAAACAGGGGATCCCAATCCCTGTCCTGTCTGATGAGGTGCATTTTGATAGAGAATGAACAGAGAGAGATGTGCATCTGCCACTCCTGAGCGCATGAAGTGCTCTGCTGGAGCTGAGCTGCTCAATGCTGATTTAGTGTTTTCTCATCATACACATAATGGGATTCTGATACAAGAAGTTGTGTTATGAAGCATGTTCCCTTTAAGAGGTTACAGTGCCTGTATGTGAAGATGGTTATGTGTGGGTAGACCTCAGAACATACCAGCTTTTATACTTTCATTGTTCTCAGGAGCTTCTGTCAATCATGTTTCTTAAATCACTGAAAAAAGTGCACCACAAGGATAAGCAACTGACAACACTGGCTAATCCCTCAAACTGATGTTAAAAGCTGAGACTTTCACCAATATCTTCCAGTCAGGAACATATCGGAGCCCCTTCACGCACCAAGTCAAGGTCCTACCACTAGACTACCTATGGTGTGTGAACAGCGTCTGAAAGGTGCTGAGATCCAGCTCACAGCCCCACTCCCACTTACCTGCATTGTAGGACCACTAATGAGAGATTAGCCAGTGTGGTCAGTTACTTATCATTGTGGTGCACTTTTTTTCAGTGATTTATGTGCTTATATAGTTTAATCCGCACATTGTTTCATTTTGTGTAGGATGTTTGTGTGGTGCTTGTGGTTCGCGCCGGCATCCTCCATTGTATGCAATTTTTGCTGGGGATGGCCGTTAGCAGCGGACCACATGCAGAGGAACTGCTCCCCCAGTTAGAAACACGCAACAGTTTTAGTGGTTTGAGCAGTTCCTCCCATTTCGGCCACGTCTATTTCAGCAATCATGTTTCTTGTAAAAAAAACTGTAGAAAACAGTAGCACGATGTTCTCATGTTTATAGAAGGCAGATTACAGATGCCTAGAATGCCATGTATCCAGCTATAGACTCTGTAACATGATGAAAGGTGACTTTTTTCAATTGACTCATGTTTTATGACAGATTAGGAGAAGGACCCGGTTTCGCACGGGTATATTTAATCTATTTCATTTAATGTTTGTGTGTGTCGTTAAAAGATATCAAAAGTATCCACTATAACAGTGACATCTAAAGTACCCCTACCCTTAACACTTACCTTCATAGTGCACCATCCCCTTAACTGTGACCTACACCATTCCCTACCGCTTAACAGTGACCTCCACAGCATCCGCCCCCTTAACAATGACCTCCACAGCAGCCCGCCTCTTTAACCGTGACCTACACAGTGGCACCCCTTTATTAGTGACCTCCACAGTACCCTATCTCCTTAACAGTGATTTCCACAACACCCCGTCCCCTTAACAGTGGCCTCTACAGCAATCTGCCCCTTAACTGTGACCTCCACAGCAGCCTGCCCCTAGGGTGGCCAGAGGTCCGGTTTTAGGCTGGACAGTCCGGCTTTCCAACTTCCTGTCTTCGGTGAGGGGCAGGGCCCGGACACAGGGATGTCCTTTTGAACAGCTCACTCTCAGACAGCAGCACTGTCACCCTCCCTCCCACCCCTGCAGCTGACAGAAGTTGATTTTTACCTTTGAAATCCCCGTCAGCTGCGGAGTGTGTCTAAACGGGTCAGGGCATGCCTTAGCGAGGCCAGGAGTGGCCAGGAGTGGGGTTTTTAAGTCCGTCTTTTGAGGGTGGCCATTTAGGCCGCCTTAACTGGGACTTCCACAGCACTCTGCTCCCTTAAAGTGTCATCCACAGTGCCCTGCCCCTTTAAAGCTGACCTACAGCAGTGAAGAAAAATGGCCTGGGGTGTTATGGAAACCTGGTGTAAAACTGTGTATATATGGAGACTAAGGGCCTGCGAGCTTCTATTGGCTGATAAGGGTCAAGTGACCAGGCTTCTATAGGCTTATGCATTTTTTGGGAATATCTCAGGAACAGTACGTGCTAGAGAGCTGAGATCTGGTCTAAAACCTTTCCGGACACCTGATGTACCTGTGTGCAAAATTTTGTGATTGTAAATGTGCGGATTCCTTTAGCAGACATGCACACATACACTCAGCTTTATATATTAGATGATTTCAATAGATACAAGATAAAGGCAGGGCTTTTCAGTGAAAGATTCCATTTGATAAAGCAGATACACAATAGGAATCCAGTAGATATTGTGAGAAGGGTATCATTTGGGAGAACCGATATCTGCCATTGAAACAGTTAAACTGTGTGTGGTAAGCCTTGGGTGTGTGTCTGGGAACCGAAAGGTTAACCCAGACACAGGAAAAGCAGGGTTGATAGCCTGTTTTGTCTATGTTGGCCATAGCTAAGATAGAGAGATTGTAAAATACATACTGGGACCTGCTTATACTGGAGTGAGTGAGGTTGGCAGTGGGACGCTCACTCCACCCGGGCTTTGGTCCTGGGCTTCCATAGCCCACAGCTGTGGGTCACATGGGTTATTAGGGCCTAATTTAAAACTCAGTGTAGAGTTGAGCAGTGTGGCCATACCTGGAGAACCTGACTGCTGAACTACAGAAGGTATTGCATGTGCCACCAAATACTTACCATCTGTACCTGTGGGCTGGGTAGCTAGTCCCACGTATAGCCAGGGACTCTCTTGTTGTACTAAGTACAGGGTTTGTTTGTTTAAACCTATTTGTTAAAGCTATGCCTTTGCTTAAATATATGTGTGAAATAAAAACACTTAAATTGGACTTTATCCTGTCTGTGACCCTGCTTCCTGCACAGCAACCAAGTGTCTACCAGAGCGACTGACAGCACTTATGCACTAGAGTTTGGCTCGTTTGTCGAACTGCCGGCTGTCAGTCACAGGTGAAGGGGGAGTGGTTACCTAGACTTGAAGCAAGGAAAATGATCGTCAGAAACACACTGCTGGCTACTCTCAGGTACTGCTGGCGGCTTGGGATGGTTTTTGTAAGTGACAGGTTCCCTTTAAGTATTATGTTATTTTCTGAAATAACCATGGTAAAAACTGAAAATAATAAAGTGACGTTCGGGTCCCCATTGACTTAAATGGGGTTCAGATTCAAGTTCAGGTCAAGTTTGGGTCCAGAACCCGAATTTTGACCTGAAGTTCGGCCGAACCCAGTGAACCCGAACCTCCATGGGTTCGCTTATCACTAATGTGGGTAGCACACTGTTTGCTGTCCACATCCGTATATCTGTTCCGTGTCATCCGCAAAATGATAGAACATGTGCTATACTTATCCATTTTGCGGACAAGGATAGGACTGTTCGATAAAGGGCAGCAAGTTCCGTATTTTGCGAACCGCAAAACAGGCTACAGTCGTGTGCATGAACCCTGAGGCTCCGAATCTATTTTCTCTATCATAGGCGCACACATTAGTGTCAATTTCATAGAAATTGAAATTTGCAGTGTGTGGAAAGCAGAGGAACCAGAGGAATGCCACACAAACACAATCTATAGGTATAACTGTAAGACCTTAGATCTCAGACTGTAACGGCACCACTATAGTATTATTTCATTACAAAATGTCCAGAGGTTATTCTGCATATGTTAGGTTAATGGCAATTTGGCTCCTTCTGTCCTGCTTAATTTAATTGGTTTCTGTTGAAAGGATGTATTTTTTGTGTGTTTTTATATGTTGTGGACTTGTGCAGTAACTAAAACAGCATGTAAGAGCTATCAAACCATGTAAAGATGTTAAAGGTGATGTTATCAAAGAATTTGATAAGAAAAGAATGAGGCTATGGTGACATGCAGGCTCAGACTGGCCCACCGGTGAGGCGGGGTATTCCTCGGTAGGCCCCCAGTCTCCTGCACGCAAGATAAGATGGAGGAGTAATTATTTCTCCTTTCTCAGGAGAGATAATTATTGTAACCACTAGGTGGCAGTATCGCACAGTGATGCAGCCTCCTACTGGTGTACATTCCAAAGGAGGCCCCACAGTATCTTCTGCTGGCTGTGAAGTTGTGCTAGGCTGATTTCGTAGATGTGTGACAGTAGTGAGCTGTAGGAGACTGTAAGGGGGAAACAGGGGATTTGTTTATAGCAGACACAGATCTATGAATGTGTGCTTCTCTCTGCAGAGTTCAGAAGGGCATTGGGGGGACTCTGCCCTAGGTCCCCCCCCCCCATGCCTCTCTCTGCTTTAGGTGCACCCCCATAAGTGCCCCAGCTCCAGATGCCCTCACTCTAAAAGCACCCCTAATATTGAATCTTCTCCAGTTGCCCCCCTAATACCCCATGCAGCTGCTCCAGGATCCCCACTATTACCCTGCCTCAGGGGACCCTAAAGCCTCTGCTTTAGGTGCACCCTCATAAGTGCCCCAGCTCCAGATGCCCCCACTCTAAATGCACCACTAACATTGCCTCTTCTCCAGTTACCCCTGCTCCAGGATCCACACTATTACCCTGCCTCAGGTGACCTTTTAGTTATGACCCTCCGCTTGGTCTTTGTTAAAGGTTGTGATATGCAAAGGGGGTTGGACTTATGACTGAAAAATTCTGCACAGTGCGTCATATTCTCCAGTATTGACACGTATGGTTTACATGGCGGTAGTGATGATATTCCATATTTACAGTCATCACTGTTGCCATGTAAAGAGATACTGGTGGAGTGGTGGAGGATTTAAAGGGGTTGTTCAGGTTTTCAAGTTATCCTCTCCACACCATAGGGCATAACTATATGTGGAATAGAAGGTTGGGGTGGCGTCAGGTGGGAATGCTATGGGAGTTGAAGTTCTCATCACAGACCTGCCACAGACTCAGGGCCATGGCAACCATATATGGGAGTTTAAAGCACATGGGAGTTTAAAGCACATTTCCACAAATATATCAATAAAACAGAGGAAGCGATTGCAAAACGCTCGTCGGGGTGCGTGGACTGCCGTGGTCTGTATACCTTATTGCATATTCTTTCCCTCCAGGTTTATATTTGTGATAATCCTTTGCACTGTGCACTTTGTGATACTGTTTTACATATATTGTAACCAGTGGCGGATTAACATAGGGCCATTCAGGTCGGCAGCCCCGGGCCCGGCATCACTGGGGGGCCCAATGCCGACCCGAGCGCCCACATACTGCGGCGGGGCACAGGAGCGCATAGTTCCCTGCCCCGCCGCCGATCAACACCATAGGCTTCAGGCCTAGTAGGCCTGAGGCCTATGTGGTAGTATATTCCCGGTGCAGGCGTGCGTGATGACATCATCACGTGCCTGCGCCGGGACGCAGGACAATGAGGATTGCGCGCCTGCGGCCTGCCTCACCATCCCGAACCCAGGTAAGTATTAGCTTTTAGTTGTTTTTTTTTCTTTGTGTGCCTTTGGGGGCCAGAGGAGGACATGGGGGCAGTGTGGGGCGCAGTATAGGTGGGTGCAGATTATTACATGGGGCAAATAATTTCATAGGGGTGCAGTGTGGGGGCAAATTACTTCATAGGGGTGCAGAGTGGGGGCAAATTACTTCATGGGGGGCAGTGTGGGGGCAAATTACTTTATGGGGGCAGTGTGACGACAAATTACTTCATGGGGGCAGTGTGGGGGAAAATATTTTCATGGGTGGGCAGTGTGGAGGCGAATTACTTTATGGGAGCAGTGTGGGGGAAATTACTATATGAAGCAGTATAGGGGAAATTACTATATGAGGGCAGTGTGGGGAAATTATTATATGGGGCAGTGTTGAGGAAATTATTATATGGGGCAGTGTGGGGAAATTATTATATGGGGGCAGTGTGGAGAAATTATTATATGGGGCAGTGTGGGGAAATTATTATATGGGGCAGTGTGGGGAAATTATTATATGGGGCAGTGTGGAGGAAATTACTATATGGGGCAGTGTGGAGGAAATTACTATATGGAGCAGTATAGGGAAATTACTATATGGGGGCAGTGTGGGGGAAATTATTATATAGGGCAGTGTGGAGGAAATTACTATATGGAGCAGTATAGGGGAAATTACTGTATGGGGGCAGTGTGGAGGAAATTATTATATGGGGCAGTGTGGGGGAAATTATTATATGGGGCAGTGTGGGGAAAATTATTATATGGGGCAGTGTGGGGGAAATTATTATATGGGGCAGTGTAGGGGAAATTATTATATAGGGGCAGTGTGGGGGAAATTAGGGGCATTGCTATTAGGGGACATTATTTTTGGGGACACTATACAGGCATTATTACCTGGAGCACAATATAGGGTGTTGTTGTTATTACTGGGGGCACTCTAGGGGACATTATAACTGCTGTAGACACTATAGGGACCTTTGGGATAATTTATAAAGCTGGTGTAAAGTAGACCTGGCTTAGTAGCCCACAACAACAGATTCCACCTTTCATTTTTCGCAGCTCCTTTGGAAAATGATTGGTTGCTATGGGCAACTAAGCCAGTTCTACTTTACACCAGTTTGATAAATGACACAACCGAAATAATGGCAAATAGTGTATTAACAAATATCATCTTTATTCAATCATTGATACACAATACATGATTCTCATAAAATTACAATTACACTGCATGATTAATGTGACTGATTAAAAACCCACTACTCCAGATCCAACTCACAGGGTATAACCTATATAAATGAAGTCCACCTTGTGCACAGAGTATGAATCAAGGCATATACTATTGTTCAAGGAGGGGAGGGAAGAGACATGGGGAATGTCAAGGAAGTACAATCACAATCTTCCCCAACAGAAAATCACCATCCCAAACTGGTCTCCCTGGGCTAACTCAATCTTATCACCCAGAAACTGCACTTATAACCAGAAATAACCCTCGTTACCTCCAAAAAGACCCAGGAGCAGACCGGAGAGTGGTACCCCGACGCGCGTTTCGCCTCACTTCCTCAGATTTCTCATAAATGACCCCAATTATGAGAAATCTAATGTGTCTGTGTAACAAACTCTGTAGAGACGAGATGTGGCGGAAAGAATTTGTCATGCCGTACTAAGTCAAACGGAGGAGAAGAGGAAAGAGAAGGTCTACATGACAGGAGATGTCCCTGGATGTAAGAGGTATGTGGTGCTGTATTCTCCTATATGTAGAGGTGGCTCACTACTGTGATCTGCGTCTCATCTTCTCCTCCAAGTTTTTTTTATCATAATCATATGTATTTTAAATTTGGCAACTAAAATTTTAATTTGTCACCTGCAGTCCTATGTAACAGCCCAGATAATAGTCATAACTTTCTTTGTGCAGATAATGTAGTAGATGTTCCATGCAGTCCTATGTAACACCCCACATAACACAATAGTTCACTGTGTTATGTGGGGTGTTACATAGGACTGCATGTAACATCTATGACATCTGTACTCAGAGAGTTATGAGATGGTGGGGGTATGATTCCTGGCACCCCTGCCAATCCGTTGTTTGAGGAGACCGCGATGTTCCAGTGAGCGCCGCAGCCTCTTTGCTACTTAACAAGCACAGCGCTGTCCATTTGATAGCAGTGTGCTTGGTATTTCAGATCATCCCCAATCACTTAGATAGGACTGAGCTACACCTAGACCATGTGAACGATGAATGTGATGTCATATGGCCTAGAAAAAGACTGTCACGCTCACGAAGCACCGCCGCCTCTTCATACAGAAAAAAATTAAACTAAAATGGATGGAGGGGCCCGAGTTGGGTAGACAGCCCCGGGCCTATCATGCACTTAATCCGCCCCTGATTGTAACTCCTGGTTGGGTGGTGCAAGCGATACTAATGACATATGTGCAGCTCCCATGTATTGTATTACATGTGATGCATTGATTTCCGTGTATATTATTCTTTATTGGTGTGCTTTAAACATGACTTATGTCGCAACATGTTACAATAGTGGCGACTTTGTTTGGTTGGGGCATACATGGGAGTGGAAGTTCACATCACAGCCAAGAAGGATTCATGTCTGCCTGCAGTGTCACAGGCCTCACTCACAGACTCAGGCCAATGGCAACCATACATGAGAGTTGAAGTTGCCATCACAGCCAAGAAGGAATCATGTCTGCCTGCAGGGCCACAGGCCTCATTCAAACATTCAGGCCCACGCTACCCACAAAGAGGAGAGTTAAAATCACGCCAAGACAGTATTGATTTCACCCAGCAATGCCACAGGCCTCATTCACAGATTCAGACCTATGTCACCCATAAAGAGGAGAGTTACAATCATGCAAAAACAGTGTCGATTTCACCCTGTAGTGCCACAGGCCTCATTCACTAATTCAGGACCATGGCACCCACAAAGAGGAGAG
The DNA here is from genome assembly GCA_033119425.1 of Bufotes viridis. Lineage (NCBI taxonomy): Eukaryota > Metazoa > Chordata > Amphibia > Anura > Bufonidae > Bufotes > Bufotes viridis. The sequence goes on along the minus strand of CM065592.1, from coordinate 142,348,807 downwards.
CGGTCGCGTAACAGCAACACAGGCCTCAGGTCAACCTGCAATAGAAAAGGCCATTATCATTTATGTAGGCCCCTGACACCCAGACAGAGGAGAGGTCATTTGACAGTAAAAAAAGGTTAATGTCTCCCACCAATGCAACAAGCAATGAAACGAAATATAGGCCCCTGACAACCAGACAATGTAGAGGTCATGTGACAGCATAAAGAGGATAATGTGAGGGTGAGAACTCCGAAAGCGCGCACATAGGGATCGCACTTTTACGAATCACAGAGAGCACGAACTACTAAAATATAACTTTTATTAAATAATATTTAAAATGAAAAATACTTATAAATACTCATAGATGTAAATAATCCTTATCAAAAAGACCAAGACCAAACCATATCAAATGAAATACTCTATATAAAGATAAAGTCAAGGAGGAGGTTAGTTATGCAATAATGCCAGGGGGGTCAGAGAAGGGGAATATCTATTCCCTACAATGCCCTGCCTAATCCCTTAACCCAGGGGAACACCCTGGAGGTGGATGGCCCCTGGTCCCGTACCTAACCTACCTTACCCTTACTTCTCCCTAATTCGTCCCAACGCGTTTCACCACACAGTGGTTCATCAGGGGAATGATGTGAAAAAAACAAATTCACTAGGATAAAACAAATGTTGGTCCACAAAAAAACAGATGTCTAAGATATATATATCCGATATAGCGCAGCAGATAAACAAAAAATTCATCAAATGGATAACTCATCAAATAAATTCATCGGTCGCAATAATCAAATGATCAATGTCACCCTCTATAAATTCATGCCACAATCAACCATGCATGATCCCATAAATTAAATCAAATTAGTGATACTTTTACACATGATTAAGTTAATTCAGATACACACGTGGATAGTTCATATGTTAAATTCGTCAAGGGATCAAAACAACACATAATTCTTAGTCAATCAAACGTAAAAACGGCCGACGCAAAAGCAAGTATGTTTGCGTTTTTTGGCCCGTTTAACGCGCGTCCCCATAAACAGAGTTTAATAGGGACGCGCGTTAAACGCGCGATTCCTATTTTGTGCAGCGCAATTTAATTCGCGCGTTAAAAACGCGCAAATTAAACGCGCTGCACGAACGCCCAGGTCTGAACCCAGTGTTATGGCACTTCGCGTGCCAATTAAAAAAAATGGGGCCAGTTTTTCTTTCACAAAGGGGTCACCAATATGCATTTTTATCTTTTAATGGCGTACCTTTATTAAAGGAAACAGGAGAAGGTTAAAAATAGTACGGACAAAAAAAAAATATGTTTGTGTGCAGGAGCCCTAAGGTGGGCCCCCAGAATCAGTAACACTGGTGGGCCCTAGGTACCTCAGTCTGACACTGGTGACATGGCAGAGTTTGTGAATATCTTAATGTCTGAGTATATACTAAGCTGTGTCCAAGTTTTCAGGTTGTATTTGCACAAGACCATTCAAGACCATCAGCATAATATGGGCACATTTGTTATATATGTTGACTGATAAAGAGAAATATGAGAATTAGCCACATAATAGATGATAGAGATATTGCAACTTTTTAAATATACTTAAACTTTTTCTTAAACTTTTTTTTTGAATATATATTTCCTAGAAATATTTCATATATTTCATTTTAAGAAGTGTGATTAACCCTTTAAGGACCGGAGGTTTTTTACTTTTTGAGTTTTCGCTTTGCGCTCCCTGCCTTCCTATAGCCATAGCTTTTTTATTTTTCGGTTCACACAGCCATATTAGGGCTTGTTTTTTGCGGGACAAGTTGTACTTTCCAACGCCACCATTTAATATTGCATATGATGTAGTGGGAAGCGGGGAATAAATTCCAAATGGGGTGAAATTGCAAAAAAAAAAACAATTCCACCACAGTTTTGCGACTTTTTAAGTTCCGACGTTCGATGTGCGATAAAACTGACCGGTTACTCTTACTCTACAGGTGGGTACGAATCCGGTGATACCCTATATGTTAAGGTTTTCTTGCGTTTTGATAGTGAAAAAAAATTCAAAAGTAGGAAAAAAATCAGTTTTACTTTTTTGTCACCATGTTTTAACCCCTATAACTTTTTGGTATGTACAGAGCTGTATGGGGGCTCATTTTATGCATAATCTTATCTTTTTATTGATACCATTTTGGGGTGTGTATGACTTTTTGATCACCTTTTATGTAATTTTTTGTGGAAAATGAAGCGACCAAAAATGGCGAATCCGCCATTTGGACGCTTTTTTCCGTTTTGCTGTTTGACGTATGGGGAATATTTTTTGATATTTTTATACTATGGGCGTTTTCGCACATTGCGACACCCATGACGTGTATTTTTAAATTTTTTTTTAGTTTTTAAATTTTTATTTTAGCAAAAGGGGGGTGATTTGAACTTTTATGATTTATTTATTTATTTATTTTTTACACTTTTATATAGTTCCCATAGGGAACTATAACTTACAATCATCTGATTGCGATTTTCATACATTCCAATGCAATAGCGTTTTTGTCGCGCGCTTTCGTGCGCGTTTTTGGCAATAGTAAACGCGCATTTTACACGCGTTTGTGTGATTGACTGTAGTGTTGTCCAATGACCAAATATCCCTGTCTATATGAAGTTTGGCCAATCAGAGTGCATTGCTGGTGTTGCAAATTCATAAGTGTCAAAAACGCGCAAAATACAAGCGTTGCGCGTTCCCATTGAAGTCTATGGGCCAAAACGCGCGACAAACGCCCCAAAAAAAGCTCAAGTACTTGTCTATGCGTCAGGCGTTTTTCAGCGCGTTCAACGCGCTGTAAAACGCGAAAATATGAACCAGTCCCATAGGGAAGCATTGGTTTGCATCGGTTATGCGTTTTACAGCGCAAGTGTGAACTGAGGGTTAGACCTCTTCCTGGGCCACGTGACGTCACATTCATTGGTCATGTGGCCTAGGCACAACTGAGTCCCATTTAAGTGAACGTGAAGTGTACAATGCTGTGAGGAGGTCGCTTACCAGTAAATACTGAGGCTTCGTCAAACAACTGATTGTAGAAGAATGGAGGAAAAGCAGATGGGGGGGAGGGTAATAAATAGGTTTATTATTAAAACTGATACATAAAATAGATAAAATAATAAACAGTACAACGTGTTTCGCCAACGGGCTGCCAGCTTCTTCTGGCAAAATAAAATACTGCCAGTTAAATAGCTTTTACCCGGAAGGATCATACATATCAAATGCAATGTACAAGATTGTGATGAGCAGGTGTAATCACTCATGATAATAGGATTAGTTTGGTTTCATTGAAGTGATCTGTGATGGGAAAGATACTATATAAAAAGTGTATAAAACGAATAAAATGATTGAGCGGTAAGAAAGGGTAAAAATAAAAGGAAACTAAACGAAAAAGCAGTGGAAGAAAATCGCTCAACTGGTGTCTACGAGAAGAAAAGGGGCTAAAAAAGTAATTTTATATATATATTGTATATATAACATATGAAATAAAACTAAATGGATTTTACAATAATAAATAAACCCTTGATAAAATAAAATTACTATTTTGTGTTTTCAATCATCTCATTTAACCCATTTGGTACCAGGGTTTATAATCTAAAAATCCAATAGGACTCCCTGTTTATGAGTTGCTGGTACCTATTAGTCACTGAGCCTAGGACCCAATCTATGATGTTAAGGTGTAAAGTAGATAGATCACTTTTATGATAGTGGGAATAATGTTGAGAAACGCAATGGTGTTGTTTGTATTGTTTCATATTATATGTATGGTTATTAAGTCTTGTCCGCATGGCTTGAGTTGTGCAGCCAACATATTGCATTTTTAATTTTTATTCATATGTAAATAAGGGCTCGCAAGTGCCCAGGGACGGGGTTCGTGGTGTAGGTGCCCAGGCTGCTCTGCCTTCTTTTTACATTACTCCTCCCCAGCCACTTGCTTGGCCCGCCCTGTAAGGCCGTTGCGTCATCCCGAGTACTGGCCAAAATCCCGCTCATGTGTACTGCGATGCCCGTTGTGGGCAGCGGCATCTCTACATGTAGTGCATATGCACCGGCTAACGGTCCGACCCCTCGTCTCTGGTTTCGTGCCGTTAGCCGGCGCGTGAACTGCATATGAGCGGGATGAGTGGCCGCTATTTGGGATGACGCAACGGCCTTACAGGGTGGCCCAGGCAAGAGGCTGGGGAGGAGTAATGTAAAAAGAAGGCAGAGCCGCCTGGGCACCTACACCACGAACTCCGCCCCTGGGCACTTGCGTGCCCTCATTTACATATGGGTAAAACAATGTTTTTTTCAGCTGGTGAAAGTCAGAACAAAACAACAAAGGTACCATTCGCATCTTTGGTAGTTGTGCTAGAGAGCCATTTAAGCAGTGTATATCGTCAAATTTTAGTGACAGACTCCCTTTAAATGAAACAGAAGTATTTTTATTAAGGTTTTGAGATCCTGTGCATGTTTCACATGCTGATGTGAAAGTAGCCTAGGTTCATTAACAAACAAGTAGGTTTATCCTTAGTTCCTCTCTAAAAAAAGAAGTTATCGCCCCATAAAGAAATTAGCGTAACTTGGGAATACTTTATTCCCCATCGCGCAGCCCTGTGTCTATCTGAAATTTGCCCAATTAGGGAGGAAGCCTCGATATAATTGCTTTAGGGCTCTTTCATACTAGCGTTTTTGTTTTCCGGCATAGAGATCCATCGTCGGGTCTCTATGCCGGAAAAATCCTGATCAGAATTATCCCAATGCATTCTGAATGGAGAGAAATCCGTTCAGGATGCATCAGGATGTCTTCAGTTCAGGACCGAAACGTTTTTTGGCTGGAGAAAATACCACAGCATGCTGCGCTTTTTGCTCCAGCCAAAAATCCTGAACACTTGCCGCAAGGCTGGATCCGGAATTAATGCTCATTGAAAGGCATTAATCCGGATCTGGCCTTAAGCTAAACGTCATTTTGGCGTATCGCCGGATCCGACGTTTAGCTTTTTCTGAATGGTTACCATGGCAGCCAGGACGCTAAAGTCCCGGCTGCCATGGTAAAGTGTAGTGGGGAGCGGGGGAGCAGTATACTTACAGTCCGTACGGCTCCCGGGGTGCTCCAGAGTGACGTCAGGGCGGCCCATGTGCATGGATCACGTGACTTTAATAGCGTCCTGGCTGCCATAGTAACACTGAAAGCATACTGAAGACTGATCAGTCTTCAAATGCTTTCAGGTCACTTGCGTTGTTACGGATCCGGCGCGCATTTCCGGTGACGGAAGTGCACGCCGGATCCTAACAACGCAAGTGTGAAAGAGGCCTTATTAAGCAATACCCGTGACACTCATGGGCGTAGCTATAGGGGGTGCAGAGATAGCAGTCGCTACCGAGCCCAGGTGCCTGAGGGGGCTCAAAGACCCTTGTGCCACATAAGAAGACACACAAAGCACTGAGGGAAGGGGGGCCCAAGCTGAACTCTTGCACCAGGGCCCATGAGCCATTAGCTACGCTACTGATGACACTATATTATGGAATTGCCATTTGTTAAAAGTTTGTGCATGACCACCAAAGGCTCATGCGCCGCACAGTATGATTTATATTTGTAAAAATGCCTACGCAACATATGTCCACATTTCTCCCACTTCCTTGTACATGGACATGTGAACTGATGGAAGCTTGAGGTGCTTTTTGCATGTACTTAGACCCTCTCTGGACTCTAACTAGTAATTGTTTTTTAATAAGTTGATTAATTTCAAACAGCGTTATAGTGGAATAGCAGCTAATTACAAGGACCTTCATTAGGTAGACTTAAGATATATTCGTCATAGAAATATACCATGTACACAAGCAGAAATACAAGTCGTGTATCCTGTCTTTCTAGTTTTCTGAGCTTGCATGTTATTCATTATGCTTCACAAGTGGTTGAAACTGTTGCATGGAAAAGGGAATTCCCATACTTTTTCATGAGCCATCTATCATCCTGTGGCAAATCGATCTCCACTACTGGAAGGAATTTAACTGAATCATGGAAAGGATTTCTACATAAGTTACGGATTAGCAGGAAAGACAAATCATCAGTGGTCCTACAGAAGATCTATAGAGTAACACAAATATAAAACATGATGTTGCTATAAAGGGAAATGTCATCAGAAAATAACCAAATGTTTAAATCATGTTTTGGTTTATAGGAAGGGGTTCCCTCTGTCTCTCACCAGCACCTAGCAAATGAGATTGTAGGGAGCCAACTTCTTTGCATTGCATCATGGGACCTACTGAAGACCCCAGGCCTGCCTGCCGTGCATGCCCATCAGACTGCGCTGGTGCACCCTGATAGTGCATGTCAGTATAGCAGTGACAGTATAATACTACAAGTCACCCTTCAAAATTCAAGACCTCACGCAGCTTCGTAGAACAAAAAAATAAATAAAAAAAATTATGGGTGTTGGGAAGCAAAAACATTTTCTTTGTATATGTATTTGGTATCTGTGTAATCGTACTGACCCAGAGAATAAAGTTATGTTATTTATGCCAGAAAAGGACCACTGCAAAATTTATAACATAAATACTCAGTGGCAGTATTGCTGTTTTTCCCCCATACTCCCACCCCAAAAAGAGTTAATCAGTAAATTATGTGTACCGCAAAATTGTGTCATTAGAAAACTGCAACTTGTCCTGCAAAAAAACAAGCCCTCAAAGTTATGGCTCTTGGAATGTGACGATGAAACACATTTCTTGGTCACTAAGGGCCAAAACAAACTGGCCACTAAAGGGTGAAATGGACACTAATATTTTAAACAACTTCTTCTCAAAGGTCACTTCAGGAGAACCTAAACATATCTGTTAATGACTTTCAATAAAAACGTTCATGTAATCTCTGCCATTAGGGGTTTCCCTTCTAGCAATTGGTCTGTCCACTCACTATTAGGCCTCATGCACACGACATAGCGGAGCTGGAGAGGGTTCAGAGGAGGGAAACTAAAGTAATAACTGGAATGGATGGACTACAGTACCCTGAAAGATTATCAAAATTAGGGTTATTCACTTTAGACAAAAGACGACTGAGAGGAGATCTAATAACTATGTATAAATATATCAGGGGTCAGTACAGAGATCTCTCCCATCATCTATTTATCCCCAGGACCGTGACTGTGACGAGGGCACATCCTCTGCATCTGGAGGAAAGAAGGTTTGTACACAAACATAGAAAGGATTCTTTACGGTAAGAGCAGTGAGACTATGGAACTCTCTGCCTGAGGAGATGGTGACGGTGAGTTCACTAAAAAGAGTTCAAAAGGGGCCTGGATGTATTTCTGGAGTGTAATAATATTACAGGTTATAGTTAATAAGATTTCTGGAGATGTCGTTGATCCAGGGGGTCATTCTGATTGCCTGAGTAGAGTTGAGAAGGTTGTGTTTTCTACTTAAAATAAGGAAAATTTTGGCTTCCACCTCAAGGGGGTATTTTGCCTTCCTCTGGATCAACTTGCAGGATAAGGCCTCTTTCACACGAGCATTACGGATTAGGTCCGGATGCGTTCAGCGTGCGTTGCAAGCAAGTTCAGTCATTTTGTCTGCAATTGCGTTCAGTTTTCAGTTTTTTCCGCGGGGGTGCAATGAGTTTTGATGCATTCTTCACGAGCATCATAAAAAACTGAAGGTTTACAAACAACATCTCTTAGCAACCATCAGTGAAAAACGCATTGCATCCGTACTTGCTTCCGGATGCAATGCGTTTTTCACTAAAGCCCCATTCACTTCTATGGAGCCAGGGCTGCGTGAAAAACGCAGAATGTAGAACATGCTACATTTTTCACGCAACACAGAACTGATGCGTGAAAAAAACGCTCATATGCACAGACCCATTGAAATTAATTGGTCAGGATTCAGTGCGGGTGCTATGCGCTCACGTCACGCATTGCGCACGTGCGGAAAACTCGCTCGTGTGAAAGGGGCCTAAGAGGCTAAACTGGATGGATTGAGGTCTTTTTTCAGCCTTATAAACTACGTTATTATGTTATGTACATCCAGCAGCATTAAACTATGCTCCCTATATAGAGAGTCATACACTGGAAGCTTGCCATAACCCACTTCTGAGTCCCCTTGGCAGAATTGCAATGATTTTAAAGATCCTGCGAAAGTAGAAAAAAAAAGTGTCTGGAGTCTCTTAAGTAAGAGGCTCTGCTTTTGTTAGCAAGTAACAGTATCATGCTCTGAGGAGCCAGTGCAGAGGATGAGAGTGGTAGTGGCCCTGATGAGATGATGAGTCATGGTGTACTGCCTCAGGCCATTCCTCCCTGGGGATCGGTGCAGTGAAAAGGTAGTAAAAGGAATCAGGCCAGAGGTAGAAGAATAAATGTCTCTCTTTACTAAGTGCAAAATAGAAGTTGTAGTACATTCTGCAGTAGTTTGTACACAGAGCAATTTCTCTTCCCAGATAATGTGGTTTGGTGGCCGGTAAAGTAGTTGATAATGGCACCACCTCTGGTAGGCTATATTGCTGATGTCTCCCTCCTGAACTTCTGTCTAACATTTGTAAGCTGGCACTTGTGGCTGTGGATGCCCACTTGACAAAAATACAGACTTTGAGTTGGTCTGTCCTGGATGTGATCTAAGGTGATGGGTGTCTGAGCCATAGTATCTCACCTGCAGGAAAATCTGTATTTGCTGGTGGTTGCTGGTCACTCTGTAGTTTTGTTTTTGAAGTCTCTATGGAGTAGTGGTCTCACAGATGAGTCGGTCCTCTGGTCCCTATGGTCCTAGCAGCAGGAGCAATAGGACATGTGCCCTCACTCCTCAGTCATAGCTGAGACTCCCCTTTCAGGAAATAGGACCAGCCCACTCCTACCAAGAGGGGTAGATTTGGGTGATTAGTCCCATTCCTGATGCCAACCATACCTCATGTCCTGGTGTACAGTGCAAACATTAAATAACATTAAAAACCAAACATTTGCGGACACCCCTGTACTGGGTTCCTGAAGGCGTCCACAAGCTGGGTACCACAGTAGTGGATAATACACATTCAATCAGTATAACACACTCTTACTGCTATGAGGCTGTTTAATAGGAAGTAAACACTGAAGCTACTTATCTTTAAACTTCTGGTGAATCCAGAAACCTGCAAAAGGGGTGTAAAAAAGAAAGGAAATATGTTAGTCCGCTAGTCCACCTGTCCTACCACAGGTACGACAAAAAAAAAAACCACAAGTGGATGGAGTTTGGGGCACCTGATGTTTAAGTGCCAATTAAAGGTTCAATCTGTTCTATCAGCCCACAGGGCAGATAATTCCCTATATAATGTGCTGCTGTAAAGGACGCAAGGGAAGCAGAAGTTAATTTTGGAGAAGCTCTAAGGGTTCTATCACACTTGCGTTTTTGCTTTCCGTCCTAGAGTTCTGTCCTCGGGGCTCTAGGACGGAAAGATACTGATCAGGATTATCCTAATGCATTCTGAATGGAGAGAAATCCGTTCAGGATGCATCAGGATGTGTTCCGTTCAGTATGTGAACGTTTTTTGGACGTTGACAAAATCGTAGCATGCTGCGGATTTGTCTCCGTCCAAAAATCCGGAAGACATGCCGTAACGCCGGATCCGGAATTAATGCCCATTGAAGTGCATTAATCCGGATCCGGCATTAAGCTAAACGTCGTTTTGGCGCATCGCCGGATCCGACTTTAGCTCTGCCCATGCGCAGCAGTAGTTCTGATCGGCGCCCCAGTCTAAGCTAGGGCTCCGATCGGTTACCATGGCAGCCAGGACGCTACTGAAGTCCTGGCTGCCATGGTAAGTACCCCGCAGCAGTGTACTTACCTGCGCTGCGGCCTCCAGGTGCTCCTTCATGACGTCACAGGTTCGGGCGGCGCATTAATCTTTGTGCCGAGGGGACCTGTGATGTCATTAAGGAGCGCCCGGCGGCCACAGCGCAGGTAAGTACACTGCTGCTGAGTACCATGGCAGCCAGGACTTCAGTAGCGCCCTGGCTGCCATGGTAACCTGAAAGCATTTTGAAGACTGATCAGGATCCTGATCAGTCTTCAAATGCTTTCAGGCGACTTGCGTTCTGACGGATCCGGCGGGACGAAAGTGCCCGCCGGATCCTCAGAACGCAAGTGTGAAAGAGCCCTAAGGCTAGAGGCTAGATGTGCCTGCCAGATCTCTGAATGCTAGTGTTAAACTAGCCTAAAAATCTGTTACACTTTAGAGTAAATGTATAGTAAATTGTGACAAAAGAGATAAAACTACAGGAAAATACAGATAATGTAAACCTGTTTATGACTGAGATGTGGTATGGATGGTTTATAGAAAAGACAAAAAGAATACTTGTAGTGTTGAGCGAATCGAAGTTAACAAAGTGGAGGTTGTCCCAAATTTCAAGAAAAGTTTGATTCACCACGAAACCAAATTTCCTAGCGTTTCATGGTAACAAATCAATTTTTCTTGAAATGGTGGTAAAAAAAAAAAATCGTTCTCATACCTGCACACAGTATTTTCTATTGTACCATAACCCTGATGAGATTTGATTTGAATACAGGGCAATCTAGAGCTCAGGGTCAGGTGTCGGATGGGGTCACCCTTTTCGCGGCGGGTTATCTAAGGCTAGGCTTTAAGAGTTAGTGGTAGTACCTCCTTCTTAGGGATACCCTAGGGATAGTAAAACATCCCCCTAATTGGAATCGATACCTCTTAGAGACCTGTTCCGGACCAAGTAGACCCAGTACTCTCACCCAGTTATACCAAGGTTGACTGGTGTTTATTCACATATCCGCATGGTGTACTGGTACTGCTGAGTACCGGAGTTTGTTTGGTTTTCTGGTTTTATGAGATCACCGTTTGTGATTCTATTTATCAATTTTTGGGACTACGCTTTCTGTTCTTTGTGTGTCAAGATTGTTGGACTAGCGATTCCTCATTCTTTTAATGATACAAATAAAGGTTATGTTTCAGGGCAGAGATGCCCAACCTGCGGCCCTCAAGTTGTTGCCAAACTACAGCTCCCGGCGTGCCTGGACAGCCTACAGCTATTAGGCCATGCTGGGAGTTGTAGTTTTGCAACAGCTAGAGGGCCTCAGGTTGGGCATCCCTATTTTAGGGCATTCACCTTCTTGTCCCTACTACTTTTGGCTGGTGACACACCTCCCTTGTATTCAAGGAGGTCTGTTTGTGTTTGTTCACATAAATTCCTTTACTTTCATTGCTCAGTAAAGCGAAATAATCCTGAAATACCAGATTTACATTTTGAAATACCTTCAGTTTTAAATGTGCTGAAAAAAAACTTTAAGGGCTCATGCACATGACCGTATTTTGTTTCCTTGTCCGTTCCGGGGTTTTTTTGCTGATAGAATGCGGACCCATTCATTTCAATGGTTCCGCAAAAAATGCGGACAGCACACCATGTGCTATCTGCATCAGTAAATCCGTTCCGTGGCCCCGCAAAAAAAATAGAGCATGTCCGATTTATTTCTAGTTTGCGGACAAGGATAGGCATTGGTACAATGGACCCGCAAAAAGATTGAATCCGCAAAAAAGAACGGATGCCATACGGACATTATCGTGTTTTTTTTTGCGGATCCGCAATTTGAGGACCGCAAAACACATATGGTCATGTGCATGAGGCCTAATAGACATAAAAACTGACAGAATAACTGTATCAGTTCCATCAAAAAACCCAAAAACAAGGCTTTCAGTCTATTGTTTGAGAATAATCAAGAGTGGACTTTACCACCATATTTACCAAGCAAGTATTTGGGGCCCCAAAGTTTAGGGGCACCTGGTGGCCACAAGTGGTTTACTGAAATGAGGAAGACATTGACTAAACCAGAGCAGGACATACTGCCTGTGTAGCCGGTTCACCTCCACAGGGAGGAGGGCCCTTCCTAGCTGTAGAGCAGTATCAGAAATGCCCAGGGTGCACTACAGTGCTGAGAAACAGGGCAGGCTGACGGAGGCAGAGCTAAGTGCCCTCAGAAATTCAAAAATAACATTGTGTGGGGCATAAAAAATACCAAATCTGCCCTTGAGAAGAGTGGGTGAAGCCATGCAGTTTCAGTTTGAGTTCCCTTAGCCCCCTAGAAAAAAAATGTAAAATTATTGTGAGGAATCAACCTCCAACTTAGGGTACTTTCACACTAGCATTTTGGATTCCGTTTGTGAGATCCGTTTCAGTCCAAAACGGATCAGTTAAGCCCCAATGCATTCTGAATAGATAAGGATCCGTTCAGAATGCATCAGTTCGGCTCCGTTCCGCCTCTATTCCGTTTTGGAGGCGGACACCAAAACGCAGCTTGCAGCATTTTGGTGTCCGTCTGAAAAGGCGGAGCCTAACGGATCCGTTTTGAATTACAATGTAAGTCAATGGGGACGGATCCGTTTTCAATGACACAATATGGTGCATTTGAAAACGGATCCGTTCCCCATTGACTTTCAATGTAATTTAAAACGGATCCGTTTTGGACTTTGTCATTTTTCTTTAAACCTAATGCAAACGGATCCGTTCTGAACGGATACAAACGTTTGCATTAGAGGTGCGGATCCGTCTGTGCAAATAAACAGACGGATCCGCACCAACGCAAGTGTGAAAGTACCCTAAGCAGAACTTACCTGTAGCTAGTCCTGCTCTCAGCCCAGAAGTGGCTACAGTTTAATCCATTGCACAGGGTGAAATTCACTGGGGAGAACACAACATAAATTGGCATGCTGCAGACTATAAATTCGTAATGTACAGTAGGTCAATTTACACTGTGGTTTTTGTATGCAGCATGTGGAGGAGAATTAACTTTGCTGGTATTGTATGATGCTGGGGATTTGGGCACTAAAATGCACAACAGCAAATTCACAGCATTTCGGTCATGTATGAAAGCAGCCTTCTGGTAAGCGTATTAGTCTGGAAGAGTCTAGGCTTTTACCTACATATATCAGGGGTATTCAAGTACTTTTTGTATAGGTTCACATTCCTGGGTCTGCTGTAGGATGAAGGTCTGAGTTGCAAAAAAAACATGAAGGAGGGACAACACCAATGTCGTGTAGAGCTGCATTAATTTTTTTTTTTTACAATAAGCCACACCTTCCACATAATCCTCTTTCAGCTGACCAAAGAGTAAAAATGTCCTTTGTCCCTAACAATAATGATGCTCCTTAATGCCCCTAAGACAGTATGATACCCCTTTAGTGCCCCCACTGAGTATGATATCCCTAAGTGATCCCTTGGTGCCCCCACAAAGTATGACGCTCCTTAGTGCCCCTGACACATTACAATGTCCCCTTACCCTGGGTTCAGACCTGAGCGTTCTTGAAACGCGAGTTTTACGTGCATTTTAGTCGCGCGTATTTCAGCGCGTTTTTGCAAATAGGAAACGCGCATTCGTACGCGCGTTCTTGTGATTGACTACTGTGGTGTCAATCACAAAACGCGCGACAAACGCCCCAAAAAAGCTCAAGTACTTGTTTATGCGTCGGGCGTTTTACAGCGCGTTCAAACGCACTGTAAAACGCTCAAGTGAGAACCAGGGCCATAGGAAAGCATTGGTTTTCATGTGTTGAGCGTTTTACAGCGCGTTTGAATGCGCTGTAAAACGCTCAGGTGTGAACTTAGGGTTAGTTTCTCCCACAGTCTGATTCCCCTAAGTGCCCCCTCACAGTAAAATAACCCCTTAGATGCTCTTCACACAGAATGAGGCCTCCTTAAAAGTCCCCAGGACAAAGTGATGTTCTCTACATGCCCCCCTCACACAGTATGATGTACCCTTAAATGCTACACTCACAAAGTGATGGCCATTAAGTGGCTTCTACCCAGTATTATGTCCCCTTAAGTGCCGCCTGCACAAATCTGATGCCCCATTAAGTGCCCCACACAGAATGATGCCCCCTTAAGTAGTCCCTCCCAGATACAGAGATGTCACCCTCATAGATTATGTTACCAGTTAGATGCCCCCCTCACCTATCCCCCCCATGAACAGATCAGAGCACATCTGCTCCGCTCTGTGTTCTGCTGTCTGTGGTGGGGCAGAGCAAGCATGATGAGTATATTGTGCCTGCATGCGCCGAACTACAGGCAGCACGGGAATGGTGAGTACCCCTGCTATATACAATTGTATCCACGTCTTACTTAAGAGTAACAATAAGTATGCACAACTATGTACAAGTCTCTGAATGCAAACCATACTGCATCAACTGACAGCAAACTAATATCTTAAAAAATTTAGGAAATTTAGGAATTTTCCTGCCACAGAAATTGTTGGCATACACGTATCTCTAGAACTTTCTGCTCAGTCAATTTTGGACAGCCAAGGTTTCCACCAGTCTTGAGAATGAAGTGGCTGTACCGCTGGTTTGAATACTCAAATGTAGGCTTCCTTTTGTCTTTTATATCATTGGTTTGCTGCATTATTCCGTGCACAGACCCTGTATGGTGGTAGACAGTGTCTGGATTTTTATCATGTACCCTTAGGTACTCCATGTCCTACAGTGCAATTTATCCCTAGAAGTAACACATGTAGGGCAGAGTACCACTGTAATATAGTATACAGTGGAGCATGATGCATTTTTACCCACAGAATCCATTAACAAAAACCTTACTGTGCCACTGTATAGAATCAGAGGCATGTAGAGGTATTGTATGACCCCCATACCAGGCTATTGGCACCTTCTTATAGGTTGATAAAGTGTGGAGCCTTAATACAACAGTATGCTTGAGTCTATATGAGTGGCGCATGATTCCTTGTATTCATTACAACTTATCCCCTGTCCACAAAATAGCGGAAAATTACCTGATCAGTGGGACTCCAACCGCTGTAGCCCCACGAATCACAAGAACATGGACCCATGCTCCCAGGTTTGAATAGAGTGGCGGACACAAATGTATGTTGTTGTTCCATTCAGCTCCATGGGACTGCTGGAGATAACCAAGTGCTTGTACTTGGCTATATTGGACATTCCCATTGACCAGAATGGTAAGGCAGATACCCAAGTGTATCTGCCGCTCTGTTCAAATGGGGAACACGGGCTCTCATTGTGCTGAACGGATGGGTCCCCAGTGGTCGGACCCCCGCCAATTAGACACTTATCCCCTATCAGTCCCTCAGCCCCAACCAATTCTCATCTCTTATGGAAATGGGTTGAGTAGCGTAGAGCTCCTGCAGAAACTAAGGCACAATCCTAATTCCTGTACTATACCCTGTATTGTCATGGTGACAAGAAAGAATTTGCTGCATGAGTTGAGTCTGCAATTTCCAGCACTGGCAGTAGTAGGAAATAAAAGAAACACGTTTTACATATTTTAAAGGCACTTTCCTATGTCTCAGAGGGTTACTGGGTGATACGTCTGTTAGATAGGTTCAAAAATGCAATAATAGCTTAAACACTGCAATATGTGACTATTGAGGTTCCCTTTGTATAATATTACACTTGTTTTAAGATCAGCAACTATTTAGCATCACAAATATGCTAAAAGACGTCTGGCCTACCGCAATCAGCATAATACTGTGCATCAGTCTACTGTACAATTGTGTTGCATACTATATCATTCCATTATATGACTTATGGCGCAAGGACGCATTGATTGCATTTACAATGCAGACATATGCCAGAAAGCTTTAATGCAGAAAGAAATTAGTCCAGACGGGCACGGACTGATGGATAAGTTCTTGTGATGACTATGACTTTAATGACTTTTGGAGAGAAGGGACCCCATAAGGATTTTGCTATGGAGCAACCAGATTGTTCTATGTACTCTCCTGGCAAGTACTTTTATTTTCCCATTAGATAAGTTTCTCTGCTTCTCATGGTGTGTGTCCAGATTGGATTTAAGCAGAGCGTTTTTTTCTTCTTCAAATAAAAGCACAAAGTAATTGTACTGACTGATAAACACTGTGGGAAAATCAACTTCATTCATTTGAATTTAAAGGGACCCGTCTGTCAATGTTAGACATTTAGAATTTAAAGCTTGACTCTAACACGTGTCACTATTGTTAAGTAAGTGGCGCATGTGCAGTCCGATCATTGATGTGGCTCCCCAGAGTGACGTCAGGAGGATAATGGGCTGGCTAACAGCTAAACTGGGCACTTGCAAAGCGAGTAATGCTGGGAGAGCCTGGGCACTTGCAATGATAGACACCGCCCCTGAGCACTTGCAGCAATAGACACCTCCCCTGAGCATTTTCAGCCATAGACACCGCCCCCCGGCACTTGCAGCGATAGACACCGCCCCTGAGCACTTGTAACAATAGACACTGCCCCTGAGCACTTGTGGCGATAGACACCGCCCCTGAGCACTTGCAGCGATAGACAATGCCCCTGAGTACTTGCAGCGATAGACACTGCCCCTGAGCACTTGCAGTGAAAGACACCACCCCTCGGCACTTGCAGCGATAGACACCGTCCCTGAGCACTTGCAGTGATAGATACCGCCCCTGAACACTTGCAAAAATAGACACCGCCCCTGGGCACTTGCAACAATAGACACCGCACCTGAGCACTTGTGGCGATAGATACCGCCCCTGAGCACTTGTGGCGATAGACACCACCCCTGAGCACTTGTGGCGATAGACACCGCCCCTGAGCACTTGTGGCGATAGACACTGCCCCTGAGCACTTGTGGCGATAGACACCGCCCCTGAGCACTTGTGGCGATAGACACCACCCCTGATCACTTGCAGCGATAGACAATGCCCCTGAGTACTTGCAGCGATAGACACCGCCCCTGAGCACTTGCAGTGACAGACACCACCCCTCGGCACTTGCAGCGATAGACACCGTCCCTGAGCACTTGCAACAATAGACACCACCCCTCGACACTTGCAGCGATAGACACCACCCCTGAGCACTTGCAGTGATAGACACTGCCCCTGAACACTTGTGGCGATAGACACAGCCCCTGAGCACTTGTGGTGATAGACACAGCCCCTGAGCATTTGCGGTGATAGACACCGCCCCTGAGCACTTGTGAGCACTTGTAACAATAGACACGACCCCTGAGAACTTGTGGCGATAGACACCGACCTGCTTAGCCAATTACTGGCCATAATGGTAACCCTTGTTATTGATCAAGAGGGCATTTCCTGTGCGTCAAGGGAGGACCAGAAAGTAAGAATAGGAGCGGTGAGGGGAGTATTGTTATTTTCTTTAACTCTTTGCAAAAAAATGATTTCTTGCTAGAGATGGGTTGTTGATCCAGGGAGTTAGGCCCTATTCACACGTCCACAATGTCGTCCGCATGTATTCCGCAATTCTGCGGAATACATGCGGACCCATTGACTGTGAATGGGGCACGGAACGATGCGGAGAGCACACACTGTGCTCTCCGCATAAGTTTTTGCGGAGCGAGCCGCCGATCTTACGGCCGCAGCTCCGCCAAAAAGTAGAGCATGTCCTATTCTTGCCCGCAAATGCACAATACAAGAATAGACATTTCTATGGGGCTGCCGGCCGGGTGTGTTTATGGATCCGCAATTTGCGGATCCATAAACACAATGGACGTGTGAATAAAGCCTTATACTGATTGCCTGAATGGAGTCGGGAAGGAATTTTTTCCTTCTAAAATGAGGAAAATTGGCTTCTACCTCACAGGTTTTTTTTTTTTTTGCCTGCCTCTGGATCAGCTTGCAGGATAACCGGCTGAACTGGATGGACAGATGTCTTTTTTCAGCCTTGTACTATGTAACTAACTCCTTTTAGGATCTCTAAACTAGGTAGATGTTGCAGCACACTCCATCAGCATTAGGGTCTTACACTAGGAAATATTACAGTGATTTATTATGCAGTAAGTTCCTATATGACTGTGGGTTTACTGTACTGTACTCATATTATCATGTTAATACAGCACAATAGACCCATGGTCATATAGGAACTCACTGCATAATAAATCAATATGGTGCAATGAGTTTGGGTCAGAGGAGCAACGGTTGGTCCAGAAGATGCGGCCAATACATGGGCCATGTTTCCTGAACCTAGCATGGTCGTATGCATGCATAGTTACCAGCTGTCCTGAATTTGGCAAGACTGTCCCTAATTTTCAGAGATAGTCACGGCAAATATGGGCTGTCCATGGCCGAAAATGGGAAGAAGTAGTTTAAACCCTGCCCAAAAGTGGGCGCTTCTGGGCAGCCCCCTGGAATGCTGACATATATTTTGACGCATCAAATAAAGGTAACACTGTAGGTTTCTACAGAGCATTGATAGCTTCTTGTTATTGCAAAAACCTTACTGTTTCAGTGATATGAATAGACTGATTCTAAGCCCATTCACTTTAATAGGATTGTGTTGTACATGTGTAATAGTACAGGGGGCGTTCAATCTGAAATTAGTTTGGAGA
Source organism: Bufotes viridis (assembly GCA_033119425.1). Classification (NCBI taxonomy): domain Eukaryota; kingdom Metazoa; phylum Chordata; class Amphibia; order Anura; family Bufonidae; genus Bufotes; species Bufotes viridis. The sequence goes on along the minus strand of CM065592.1, from coordinate 142,330,536 downwards.
TCTTTAGAAATGTAAAGATCTCTAAACTAAAATAAATAGGTGGAGATCATATTAGCTCAAGTGACTGTATTCTGAGCAAGCAGCGGTGTTCCCAGCTCACTGACTTCCGCCAGTGAAAACATCTGATATGTCAGGATCAGGATACATTGCAACTTGTTTGTTGCCTGTTACCATGGAGACATGCAAAGCAGCTTTACAAATAAATGACTGTAAGGGAACCTGTAATGTGGAAGATGGTGTAGAAACTCCATAGAAAGAGCTACACAAATTGATGGCATACCCCCAGGATAGGTCGTTAATAGGGTTGAGCTAATCTCCATACAGCATTCAAACAAGGTTTTCACCGAAGCTACTTCGGTGATCTATGTCTCATTAATATCAGGTCGCAGGAAGCCCGACTTCTGGCACCCCCGAGCTTAGCGCCCTTGTCATCGTTTACTTGGATGTCGTCTCCTATAAAAAAAATCACAGACACATCGATTTTTTTTTACGGATACGGGAAAAAAGTAACTTTCTTTTTACGGACTGTTCAGAAATTTCTAGACGTTTGATAATCGAGGAGAGGAAGCTGTAACACCACTACTACAAGACAGACACTGACGAGAACCCCAGCCCCTTCCTGTTCTGCAGCCAGTGCTGCCCATATAGAGGACTGTATGTTTAAAAGGACAGGTTCCTTTTAATCAAGGCCTTTTCGAAGGTTTCTTCATTTTTTATTTTTTTATTATTGTTTGAGAAGGTGTCTATAGCCTTTAGGACTCATTCACAGACGTGGATCCTTTAATTTTTAGGGGCTGCAAAAAAATGTAGACAATCCGTGTGCTGTTCGCATCTGTGCAGCCGTCTCGCAAATTATAGACCATGTCCTATTCTTTCCTATTTTTCTGACAACAATAGGCATTTGTATAATAGGGACTGAGGAAAGTACGGGATGCACACGACCAGTATTTGTATTTTGCGGATCAGCGGTGTGCAGACCACAAAATACTGTACATATGGTCGTGTGCATGTAGCCTTAAAGGGGTTATCCCATGAATAATGTAAAAAATAAAAATCTGTTCTTGTATAGTGCATGACAGTCTCTAACAAACTTAGAACCAGCCCTGTACCTCACATGCCATTCATTGCTCCAAATACTCTGATAGATTTATGTCAAGCTGGCAGCTCAAGGAGCGTGTCCTTTCTCGGGATGTGTTTCCATTCTGCTGCAGATGGTGGCAATTGAAGGATGGAACTGAGCATGTGCTTCCATCTCGGTGAGCTGGACAAAGAATTTTGAAAAAGCACAAACAGCAGGTGGCGCTATACATATAGATTTCAGTAAATAACTCAGCAGCTATAATACATTTTTAATTAAATGCAATTACAAAAGTATTCAGATCCAGGTGCTGGTTTGAAAACTGTAGAAAATTGTTCATGGGACAACCCCTTTAAGTACAGAACTTCAAGAGTTTGATCCATTTGAGATTGGCTTAATTGAAGTTGTAAGATTTGGTATCTGTTGATTGTGAAAATAAAGGGATACTCTCATCCTATATATCCACAGACAATAAATGTCTGGGAGATACAGGTCACACGTCTGGAATGCACACCTATCTCCATGATGGGGGTTCCTCAACTCCATCCCGCTTGGTGGATGGTCCGGTTACGGAAACAGCCGAATTTGCTGCGCTACGCTGTTTCCATAACTCTTGTTCTGGAGATAGGTGCATGTCCCAAAAGGGAGATCTGCAATATTGTAGATATGTCATACTTGTTTTGGATGAGAATACCCCATTAAATAAAATATAAATTTAGGGGGTTTATCAACACCGGTGTTTGTATGCGAGTCTTCATATCCTTCTGTGCTTAATTTATGATGAGGTGCACACCTGGTGATAATTAAGCCTAGCCTCCAGCAGTCCGCACCCCAAGACTGAAATCTACCCCAGCTCATAGCTGTTGTAAATCTGGTGTAAATGACTAGATATTAGCAAAGTATTGAAAAGTCTGATTTGGCTGCTTTGCCGAATTTTACAAAAAAATTTGCTTTGTCAGGAAGCGTATTTCTTTGTAAGTAGTGGGTGCAATGACGGGGAGTGGAGATTGCACCACCCCCGTCATTAAACCCCTCAGATGCCACGTCATAGCTGACCACGGCATCTGATAGTAATAACTCAGTGTAAAATAAAAATAAAATTTAAAAATCATACCTACCGCATCCATTTAATTGTGACAAGCGGGCCGCTGCCATCTTGATTGCAGATCTAGTGCGAGATCTCAAGCGGCCCGTGAAAATGTTATCACGTTGGCCGGCGTGGTGACATTACACGTCACTGCGCACAGGATTTCGATTTGCACAACACTATAAATGACGACAGATGTGTTGATGGCCTCGCTTATGCGCTTTTTTAAGAAATTATGGAGGGTGGTGTACAAATGCCACTTATGTAGTTGCAAACCCCAGCATTGTGACTTTTTTACACCAGAAAGTGGCATAGGGAGGTGATAAATCTTCCCAGGAGTACTTTGTGACGACACTTGGTGTGCAGTTAGGGAACCATACAGCCGTGAAATGACTTCTTGCTCTTGAATCTGTGTCCCAGCATTCTGTATCACTAATGCAACTATTGTATATATATGTATGCAAAGTACATGGACTAGTAATGAATGTGGCTGGCTTGTGCCCACTATATAATGCCAGCACATTTTAAAGCAGTTGTCTGACTTCAGCAAGTGGCATTTATCATGTAGAGACACTTACTAATGTATTGGCAAGATCTTAGACATTAAGGAGGGATCCACATGGCCTTATCAGCATTGTCCCATGTTAAGGTTATCTCCTTCACTGGGCAGAGGTTGATTTTTGCCCAGTGATTGAGATACTATTTTTAGAGTGGGTTTTGGAGGGAAAATTTCCCGCTGTTTTTGCAGTGGTCACTGCGCAGAGTGGTTATTCTGCCCAGTGATGGCCGTAATTGGCTGAGGTTGAGGGCCTGTCTTGTTGCAGGGTTTTGGGTAGAGATACCCGGACCCTGACAACAAGTGCCTGATTGGTTGGGGGTTCAGGAGTGGGGCTATAATTGTCCTGGCTCCACGTGCTAGCTTACCTTTTGTCTGCACCAGCCCGTGGAGCCTGGAACGGCGTGCCACTTCTGAAAATGGACGTCCTTCTGGCAGAACTTACCAGCCGTGCTACAGAGGATGGTGACCCTTCCTGGATCCGGGATTGCCTTCTGCGGGTCTAGTCTTTTTCCCCTTTATTCTGCCCTGCAGCCTTCCGTGTGTTCGGCGGTCCCCCCTGGTCCAGTAGTTCCTGGTGACAGTGGCGCGGCGGAATCCCTGGTGTCAGAGGTCCTGGTGCATTGGGGAAAAGGATCCGGTGATCAGCGCCCTTCAGGATCTCGCGAGAGGAGCCTGAGGCAGAGGACGCAGAAGAGAAGATTCTCTCCGTCACACTCTGCGCATGCGCTGCCGCGTGGTGATGACGTCAGACTCTCCAGCGCTGCGTGTCAGTGGGCCGGAAGACTGGAGGGAGCGTCATTTCCTGCGTGCCGTGAATCTTTGAGACCTGGGCAGCAGGGCCGTGTTGGCGCAGGTGCCAACCTCCTCTCTGCAGATGCCAGGATGCGTGTCGCGGGGAGTTGAGGGACCTGTGCCCGGATTACAATTGGCTGGGCAAGAGGAGTCTGTCAGGCCAGCTGGACCCCTCCTTCTGGATCTCCTGGGACCGTTGCAGTTGCAGCACCTCAGTCTGGACCAGGTCTACAGTCAGGTGAGTGTTCTGCTGCACAGCTGGCCCCCGTTCTGTCCTCTGTCCACTGTCCTGTCATTAAGATTTATTCCCTTTGTGTTCTCCTCAACCCTTCCCCTTACATCTGCATTACCCTGTCAACACTGATGTGTCTTCTGCGTGGCTTGAGACAGGAAGGGGGGGGGGGCCTATCCTACCCTGTCCTATCTCACCTTTTAGTTTTCATCTTTCTACATCAGTAAAGAAAAAATATAGAATTCAGAATATGTAGATATTTTATCTCTCTTGCCTGCGTCCAAGGAATTTGTTTCCAAACTGGATAGCAAGGAAGAGAGATCAGAGGTAGATAGGCGCCGTCCTGTTCCGCGTTCTTTATATAATTAGCTTCAGGCACTTTGTATTTTTGCCAGCGTTTTTGGTGACAAAATATCCTGAGAAATGTTTGGGTTTATTTCAGCACATGGTCCTTGTACTGGAAGCTTGCAAAAGCTTTGGTGGCTTTGGTTGGTTTCAGTATAATGAGAATTTCCGCAGAAATTGGCAGTTTATCCTCAGTTGAATTGGGGAACAAAAGATGTTGGCCGGCGTTAACCCAGAAGCCTTCCCCTGTTGGGGGTTTGTTGAAGCATGGTCTTTGCTTTGCTTACAATGAGTCGCAGTGTAAATGGCCTGCGCGTTGTAAGTATACCGTAAGCATGAATGTGCTTTTTGCAGCGGGAGTAACCCTCTTTCCAGATGTTTTAGAAAGGCGAATTTGCCATCGCAACCGACGGTGAAAGAGTTTCTTTCCAAAAGCTTAGACGCCGGTAAGCTTAGTGAAAATGCTGCCATTGTTAAGCAAGTTTCCGAATCGGATGATAGCTAATTTGTTGACTGCTGGTTTTTCAGAAGGCTTCCTTCTGCCGCCATTTTCGGGACAGGGCTGTACGATTGTGAGTACTTTGCTTTCTTTGCAGAGTTTCCCGGAAGTGGTTAGATTAAAAATACAGAAGGAAATTGATGCTGTCAGGATTTATGGTCCTTTTTTGGTGCCGCCTTTTGAGGATTTTCGTTTATCTCCTCTGGGGTGGTACCAAAGAAGGAGCCTAAGGGCTCTTTCACACGAGCGGATGCCGTGCGTGAAATCCGCTGCGTAAAAGAGTGCCAGGCCCCGCTCTGGATAGCAGAGACACAGAGCATTAACATGATTGATAATGCTCCATGCCCAGGGGTGGGATTAAAATTTTTAACAACAGGTTCCCTACTCAACAGAAACTACGAGGCGTCACGGCACATGTTTACATATACATACACCATATACTGTATATGCAACACACATACACATAAATACACCAAAGCGTAAAAGCGTAAGCCCAAGGAGCTAAACTATCAGTGTCGTGTGGAGTTTTTTTTAAAGGGCTGGCCCACACCTCTAACTACTCCCAATGTCTATCTGTAAATGTCCCAACACTGCTTAGTCTCCATTGTGCCCCCCACACAATTATGCCAGATCTGGGATGGTTGGGAGGTATGCATACATAAACAGTATATATAGACACTACACTCACATAATCACATATGCAATATACACCATACAGTATTTAAATGACCCCAAGGCTACACGTATAGTTTTTACCTACACCATATACATTTTATACACATTTGTATCTAGCACTAAAGACATATTTGCATATACATTATATTCTGTGCTATCCAGAATACAGCACCACATAGCTCTTACTTAAAGTGACCTCCTCTGATGCAGACCTTCTCTTTCTTCATCTTCTCTTTTGAAACCAGACCACCATGATGGTTTTTCACCCATCTCTCGTCCCTGCAGTTTGACAAAAGACATCTTGGGTTCCTACTTTTCCATCATCCTCCTACCTTCTTAAAAACTCACCTGCCACCTTCAATAATAATAATAATGTGTACTAGTTCAAAAATCCTCCTGTTGTGTGTGGCTGCCTGTACAAAAAAATTCCCCTCAGCGCCCCCAGTTGAGCTAATGTCCCCATAGCACAAGTATAAAATACCCCTAAATAATGCCCCTAGTAAATGCTCACATAGTGCTCTTTTCCTCTTCCCCGTAGTGCCCCCATAATGTGCCAGTATAAGATTCCCCCATAGTGTCCCCCAGAATGTGCCAGTATAAATACCCCTTATTAGTGCCCCCATAATGTACCTATATAATATGCCCAAATAGTGTTCTTCCCCCCTCCAACACCAAAGTTTCCCTATAATGTGCCAGCATTAGATGCCCCCATAGTGTCCCCCATGTGCCAGCAATTCCTCCAGTAGATGTCCCCATGTGGCAGCAATGTCCCCATAGTGTCCCCAAGGATGTGCCAGTAGATGCCCCCCATAGTGTCCCCCATATGCCAGCAATGCCCCCAGTAGATGCCCCCATAGTGTCCGGATGTGCCAGCAATGTCCCCATTAGATGCCCCCATAGTGTCCCCCATGTGCCAGCAATGTCCCCAGTAGATGCCCCCAATAGTGTCCCCAAGGATGTGCCAGTAGATGCCCCCATAGTGTCCCCCATGTGCCAGCAATGTCCTCAGTAGATGCCCCCCATAGTGTCTCCAAGGATGTGCCAGTAGATGCCCCCATAGTGTCCCCCATGTGCCAGCAATGCCCTAGTAGATGCCCACATGGTGTCCCCCATATGCCAACAATGTCCCCAGTAGATACCCCCATAGTGTCCCATATGTACCAACAATGCCCCCAGCACGCCACAGAAAAGCAAAACAAAACAAAAACACTTACCTCTACGCGATGTGATGCAGGCCTCTTGCGGCCTTTGTCCCGCGCTGTACAGCTCAGGCGGCGCGATGACGTCATCGTGCAGCCTGCACCGGCCTCTTATAGGCTGCCGGCACAAGGCCAGCAGCCTATCAGAGTAACAGGGAAGGGAGACGCTCATCTTCATCGCCGTCCTGAGGACGGTGATACAGATGAATGTAGCAAGATGAGCGCTTCCACAATGCAAGCGCTCATCTCCCGCCGCACCGGATCGGGATTCAGCCGGTAACAGCCTGTAATTTTAACAACCGGATCTGGAGAACCTGAGGGAACCGGTTGAATCCCATGCCTGTCCTTGCCCCTCTGTGACCTTTTTACTACAAAATCACTATGACAACTTTATCTCACTGTGATTTTGTAGTAAAAAGATCACAGAGAGGCACGGACCATTATCAATAATGTTAATGCTGTCCAGAGCGTGACTTGGCACTCTTTCACGCAGCGGATTCCACGCACGGCATCCGCTCCTGTGAAAGAGCCCTAATTCTTTTCGGATTATACATCATTTGTCTTGTACGTTTGGGAAATCTCTGAATGATGAGATTAATAAATCCCTGTCGCGTGTTGTTATTCCACGTTTGATATGGCGGTTTCTGTTGTTAAAACATTTGGTCAGGGGGCCTTAATGGCTAAAGCTGATATTAAGTCTGCATTTAGGCTCCTTCCAATTCATCCAGCTGCATTTAATTCATTAGGTTTTTGTTTCCAGGGCGCTTTTTATTTAGATAAATGTTTACCCATGGTGTGTTCTATTTCGTGCTTTTATTTTGAGACTTTTTCCACTTTTCTGGAATGGGTTGTTGCAGTGCCCTCCATGAGAGCATTGTGCATTATCTGGATGATTTTTTATTTGTTGGTCCATCTGATTAATCCGTTTGTCAGGGTTTGCTGTTCATAGTTTGGCGTTCCCTTGGCTTTTGAGAAGACGGTGTTACCTTCTAGTTGTGTTGAATATTTAGGCCCCTTTCAAATGAACGTGACGGATGCGTTCAGCGTGCGTTCAGCGAGACTCGCACCATTTTGCAAGCAAGTTCAGTCAGTTTTGTCTGCGATTGAGTTGTTAATTTTTTTCCGCGCGGGTGCAATGCGCTTTGATGCGTTCTTCACGCGCATGATAAAAAACTAAAGGTTTACAAACAACATCTCCTAGCAACCATGAGTGAAAAACGCATTGCATCCATACTTGCTAGCGGATGCAATGCATTTTTCACACAGCCCTATTCACTTCTATGGGGCCAGGGCTGTGTGAAAAAAACAGAATATACAGTGACTCGCCTCACAACCTGGAATTAACATGGATTGTTTAATGATTTGCATCATTTAATTTACAGAACATGCCCACAACTTTGAAGATGTTTTTTTTTATTGTGAAGCAAACAATAAATAGGACAAAATAACAGAAAAAGTCAATGTGCATAACTATTCACCCCCCTAAAGTCAATACTTTTGCGGCAATCACAGCTCCAAGTCGCTTTGGATAAGTCTCTATGAGCTTGCCACATCTTACCACTGGGATTTTGGCCCATTCCTCCTTGCAAAACTGCTCCAGCTCCTTTAAGTTGGATGGTTTGCGCTTTTAAACAGCAATCTTTCAGTCAGATCACAGATTTTATATTGGATTGAGATCTGGGCTTTGACTAGGCCATTCCAACACATTTACATGTTTCCCCTTAGACCACTCAAGTGTTGCTTTAGCAGTGTGTTTGGGGTCATTGTCCTGCGGGAAGGTGAACATCCGTCCTAGCCTCAAATCACGCACAGAGTTGTAAAGGTTTTGCTCAAGAATATCCCTGTATTTAGCACCATCCATCTTTCCCTCAACTCTGACCAGTTTCCCAGTCCCGGCTGCTGAAAAACATCCCCACAGCATGATACTGCCACCACCATGATAGTGTTCTTTGGGTAATGTGATGTGTTGGGTTTCTTTGATGGCCGAAAAGTTCAATTTTAGTCTCATCAGACCAGAGCACCTTCCTCCATACATTTTGGGAGACTCCCACATGCATTTTCACAAACTCACAACGTGACTTTTTGTTTTTAGCTGAAAGTAATGGCTTTCTTCTGGCCACTCTGCCATAAAGCCCAACTCTATGGAGCGTATGGCTTATTGTCGTCCTATGTACCGATACTCCAGTCTCTGCTGTGGAACTCTTCAGCTCCTCCAGGTTTACCTTAGGTCTCTGTGCTGCCTCTCTAATTAATGCCCTCCTTGCCCGGTCTGTGAGTTTTGGTGGGCGGCCGTCTCTTGGCAGGTTTGCTGTTGTGCCATGTTCTTTCCCTTTGGTTATGATAGATTTGATGGTGCTCCTGGGAATCATCAAAGATTTGGATATTTTTTTTTAACCTAACCTTGACTTATACTTCTCAACAACATTGCCCCTTACTTGTTTGGAGAGTTCCTTGGTCTTCATGGCAGTGTTTAGTTAGTGATGCCTCTTGCTTAGGTGTTGCAGCCTCTGGGGCCAAAAAAGGTGTGTATATGTAATGACAGATCATGTGACACTTAGATTGCACACAGGTGAACATCATTTCACTAATTATGTGACTTCTTCAGGTAATTGGTTGCACCAGAGCTTGTTTTGGGCTTCCTAACAAAGGGGGTGAATACATACGCACATGCCAATTTTCTGTTTTCTATTTCTAAATAATAGTTTTATTTATATATTTTTTCTCATTTCACTTTACCAACTTAGACTATTGTGTTCTGATCCATCACATAGAATTCAGATTAACAAAACATTGAACTTAAGGCTGAAATGTAACAAAATACGAAAAAAGTCAATGGGAGTGAATACTCTTGCAAGACACTGTAGAACATGCTGCATTTTTCATGCAACGCAGAACTGATGCGTGAAAAAAAAACGCTCATGTACACAGACTCATTGAAATGAATGGGTCAGGATTCAGTGCGGGTGCTATGCATTCACATCACGCATTGCACCCGCGCGGAAAACTCGCTCGTGTGAAAGGGGCCTTAGGAATAGTTTGATTCATTCATGTGTTGGGGAGTTTCGTTTACCGGAAGAAAAATTTTTAAAAGCAGTTTTGTTAATTAGGAATTTTTTATTGCGTCATAGTGTTACTGTTAGAGAAGTTCAATTGTTGTTAGGTTTGTTAGCATTTTGTTGCAGAATCATGCCTATGGGGGGAATCATACCTATGGGGCAAGTTTTTTGAAGACAGCTATCTGGTCGTATTGCGTGATTGCGCAATCTTTGTTTAGATGTATCTTTATGCAAGGATGTCAAGGATGACTCTTTAGTTTGGTTGAGGTTTTTGAAAGATTTTAATGGTAGGTCTTTGTGGCAAGATGATTTTATAGACGCAGTACAATTGAATCTATTCACAGATGCAGCAGGTAGTTCTGGTTTTGGCGCTTTTTGGGAAGGTCATTGGTGCGCTGCTTCATGGCATAAATCTTGGGTTGCGAATGCTGTATTGTCTAATTTGGTTTTGTTAGAGTTGTTTCCAGTTGTGGTGGTGTTAGTGCTTTGAGGTCAGAATTTTAGAGATAAGCGCATCCGTTTGCACACAGATAATAAGGGCGTAATGTTTGCTGTTGATTGCCTGTCATCTAAATGTCCTTTGGTGGTCAAACTTTTATGTCATTTAGTTTTGCTTTGTTTGAAATTAAATATCTGGCTTAAGGTTGTGCATATCCCGGGTATTGATAACAAGATTGCTGATTCTGTGTCACGTTTTCAGATGGACTGTTTTCGGAATTTGTTGCTGTCGGCCGATGTTTTTGGGACTCCTTGCCCGGAGCACCTTTGGGGACTAATTTGGTCATAGCGTTGGATTTGTTGAGTCGTTCTGTGGCTACAGCAACATGGAAGAGCTATGTATTGGCTTGGTTGCGCTGGTATCACTTTGCCTCTGGTTTGTCAATTTCTCCTTTGGATTTTAGCTTGTGTTTCGTTTATTCTTAAACGTAATTTCTGAGTATTTCTTAGGCTACATGCACACGACCATATGTTTGGTCCACGTCCAAACTGCATATTTTGCGGCTCGGGCGCTGACCCATTCACTTCAATGGGGCCGCAAAAGATGCGGACAGCACTCCGTGTGCTGTCCGCATCCGTTGCTCCGTTCCAGGGCCCCGCAAAAAAAATAGAGCATGTCCAATTCTTGTCCGTTTTGCAGACAAGAATAGGCATCTCTATAATGAGCCACCCGTTCCGCAAATTGAGGAAGGCACACGCAGCGGCTTCCGTGTTTTGCGGATCAGCGGTTTGCGGATCTGCAAAACACACATGGTCGTGTGCATGTAGCCTGATAGGTCATTTGCCTGACAGTCGTTGTCCTGTATCTCCTGAGTTATTGGTAAGATTATGTAAAGTTACCCATACGCTCTCATTCTGGTCTGGCCCTGCGGCACGTTGGTATGCTTGGTTCTGTTTTATCTATTTTTATTGGGAAGTCTAAGATGGACCAGGCTGGAGTAGGTTGTTATGTTCATATTGGTGCAGTGTCTGATAAGACTATTTGCCCTGTTTCTGCATACATCGTTACATAGTTGATACGGCTGAAAAAGACATAAGTCCATCAAGTTCAACCAAGATATAGGTGGGGATGCAAATCCCAGAAGGAAGTGAGACTCTCTCACTCTTTCTACACGTTTTCATAAGCATTAATGTAATTTACTTTTAAGAATTCATCTAAACCCTTTTTAAAACTGTCCACTGTTCCTGCTGTGACCACGACCTGAGAAAAACCAGTGGCGTTGCGAGGAGGGTGCGGGCTGCACCGGGTGACACTACTGATAGGGTGACACCAGTGCTGGCAAAATATAATTTATTCACTGCACTTGCCTGAAGCGCAATCGCTCTACAGGGAATCCCGGCTTAAGAGTAAAAAAGAGTGAATGACACAAAATTTACTATATATATATATATATATATATATATATATATATATATATATAAAAACAAAAGCACGCCAGCAGCACAGCGATGATGGATAGGGGGGCAATTCCTCCGGCCGCTGGTCGGGTGGTCTCCAATTTTAGATTTTCAAAGATGAGGCAGCACACCCAATTAGGTGCAAGTAAAAGGTCCACTTTATTTTCCCATGCAACGTTTCAGCCGCTCCTTGCAGCCATTATCAAGCATACCAAACTGGTGTCAAAGCAGTGTTATATACCCACAATTCATAGTGGGTTAATTAGTGATCAATTAACAATTTTCCACAATAACATATATATAAAAAACAGAATCCAATGTTTAAAGAGAGTGAACATTTCATATAAAATCCATGTGCGTACAAAAGGCTTTGAGTTATAATAATATCCACAGTAAAGTGTATAATAAAGTGCAATAGTGCTAATAGGTAATCGTAAACACCTATGTGTATATTAGTGATTAAAATGCAGCCAATAGGATGCGTCTCTTGGGCTACACACCACGCTCGCCCAGTCACGTGAGAAGTCACATGATCATGGGGGAGGCGGGCGTGCAGTCATGGCGATCTCCAGAGACATCAGCCGCGCATCGGGCAGGAAGAGCCACGTCAGCCCCTCACGTCAGTCACGTGAACCGTTACCAGGGCCACCCGGAGGCGTCCCCCCAACTGCGTCAGGCAACCAGTCCCAAGGGATAGGGCAGTGCTCCACAATGATCGAGGGAATGTATAATCAAACGAAATGAAAAGAATATATAATAAAAAAAGGAGGGGCTCTGATCAGAAACAGCGCTATCAGCACGGTCCATTTGGACCACTGAAATGTTTTGAGGATTTCTTTTTACTCAATTTCTTATCGTGGTATGAGTTATCCCAAAAAAAAAAGAAAAAAAAGAAGAGGGTATAGTCGAGGAGGGATATATGGCTGTATCACCTCAAGTGATCATCACCAAATCCCTATTATGATGACAGGGTACGCGGCACCAAATGTCGCTAGTCCCCGTAATCAACATTACCTCTCCCTCTCTCTGTACTTGTATGGATTCACACCATAGAAAGATCAGTTGAATCAAAAATCATGTGTATAAAAGAAGCAAATGGTAATATCACTGTTCTGATCAGGCGCCCACAGATGAAGCAGAAAGAAGATATCTTGTACACGTTCATTTCCACTTGTGATATGAGGCTTGATTTTGTTCTAAAAAAAGAAAAACATATCAATATATTTTTTTAAAAAAGACACCATAGGTAGTCACAATACCAGAGCAGTTTAGGAGAACAATCCTACAACGGCATTCAAAAAAAAGGGGAGGGAGGAGGGAACCCTTGTTCCTCACATTACATTCCACCGAAACTCCACATTAAGGCCCTGTGGTTTTAAAGATTGTAGACGGTGAATCCACCGTAATTCTCTCTGTTTTAAGAGTAGAGTGCGGTCCCCTCCACGCCTTGGCATGGGTATATGGTCCACAATCATGCATTTTAGATCCTTCTCAACATGACCCTTCTCAACAAAATGTTTCAGGACAGGTAAATCTGTTCTTTTCCGTCTGATGGCGAACCGGTGATTGTTTAGTCTGGTTTTCATGTCACATGTGGTCTCTCCCACATAGAGAGTGCCACATGGGCATTGAAGTACGTACACTACAAAAGTACTGTCACATGTTAAGTAGTGACGTATGTCATGTCGTGCCCCTGTACCTGGGTGTTTGAAGTTATCTCCCTTTAGCATGTAAGAACAGTTTACACATGCCAAACAGGGATAACAACCTGTCTTTTTGGTCCCAAAAAAAGTCTGTCTAGATTTTCTAAAGGGAATGTCAGTCTTTACTAATTTGTCACGAAGGCTTGTGGCCCGTCTATATGAAAAAAGAGGGGGATATGTAAATTCCTCAATCTGTGGATAGTTAGTTTTTAAAATAGAATAATGTTTTCTGATAATAGTGGATACATCCTTACTCTGTTCAGAGTAAGTTGAAACAAAGTTGAATTCATCTAAACCCTTTTTAAAACTGTCCACTGTTCCTGCTGTGACCACAACCTGAGAAAAACCAGTGGCGTTGCGTGGGGGGTGCGGGCTGCACCGGGTGACACTACTGATAGGGTGACACCAGTGCTGGCAAAATATAATTTATTAACTGCACTTGCCTAAAGCGCAATCGCTCTACAGGGAATCCCGGCTTAAGAGTAAAAAAGAGTGTATGACACAAAATAAATGTGTATTTACTATAGATATATATATATATATTGTGGTAAGGTGCAGGGTGCCGTCGTGGATGGCAGGTATGTGTCACCGAGGTTCATAGCCTCGGTGAGGTAAGAGCCCGTTTTTGTTGATGTCAGCAGCAGCTAGTGCTACTGACATAGTTTTAAATAGCATGGCTGCAAAGCCGATCCGGGCCGGCTCTTACCGGGAGCAGCTAAAGTGTAGGGTGGGTGGCTGCTCCCCACGACCCAGTCCTGGTTTTGGGCTGGGTTTAAAAACTCAGCCAGCTTCAGCAGCTGGGGCTGTGATTGTCCTGGAGCTGCTAACACTGTTGTGGAGTTCTCTGACCTGGAGGAAAGAGCTCAGCAAGGTGGTGTTTTTCCCTGCAACCTGAAGGTGGAATCTCCTGCGGCTGGGCCGACTGCTAGGTGTGAACCCGCACCTAAACCTCCCAGGTGACTGGACCCTGTGTTGGCCTGTTTTGTTTTGCCACAGTGTTTCTGTTGTGTGTGAATTATCACCAAGAGACTGTTTTTCATTTATGTTGTGCAAGTGTGAATAAAACACTGTTTATTGCACATTCTGGACTCCTTGTTTTGCCTCGGTACTGCACCCGCACCGCTATCTACCAGAGCGACTTCCCACATTTGGTGTCGGATGCGGGCATGCGCAGTGAGGCTGGCGTGAACGCCGAAAATTTTTTGTTTCTGCTGGGCACGACTGGATGTCCTATATTAGGCCGGCAAAGTTGCAGCCTGTGATCCCTGACAAAATGGAGGCGGTTGTAAAAGCCCTTGTGGAGGCTAACCTGCAGCAGCGGGAGGCTAACAAGCAGCAGCAGGAGACTAATCAGCTGCTTTTACAGCACGTGATGGCTTTGCAAACGGCAGGAGCGTCCCAACACGTCCATGATGCCCGGAAAGCGGTCCGTGCGGCGATCCCAAAGATGACCCCCTCGGACGACGTTGAGACCTATCTGGCGGTCTTTGAAAAGGTGGCCGTGAGGGAAAAGTTACCCCGTGACCAGTGGGCTGAAGTGGTCGCTCCGTTCCTGGCATCCGGACCCCAGCAGGTGTTCTCTGATTTGGCAGATGACCAGGCTGCTGATTACCCCACGGTGAAGGGGGAGATCCTGGCCAGACTGGGGGTGAACGTGTTAGTCCGGGCTCAGCGGGTCCACCAGTGGGACTTTAAAGCGGCTGAACCCGCCCGGCCGCAGTACTATGAGTTACTGCACAGGTTGCAAAAATGGCTGCAGCCTGATATTCTAAGTCCGGCTGCTATGCTGGACCGTCTGCTGGCTGACATGTTCTGGAGGGCCTTGCCGTACTCCCTTCAGCACTGGATCGGCCAGGTATCACCCACTAATGCCCTGGACATGGTCGACCTGGTGGAGCGCTATGAGGCCACAAAAACCTTGAAAGGGGGTGTTGTTGGGAGGGGCCGGTCAAACCCCGGAGGTCTCCCATCCAGTCCCGACGACTGGTACCCGAGAAACCTGCTCGGGTGTACCCCTGTAGACCCGGCCCCGATAGTCTGCTGGCGGTGTCACGAGCCTGGCCATGTGAGGGCCGACTGTCCACAGTGGGGAGAACCCATGGAGACTAATTATGGGTACCGGGCTTCCATGTATGCCCGGAGACTGTGTGCGACCGGCACCCCCGAGACAATAGACAATCGTCATCTGTGCCAGGTGCAAGTCGGTGATAATCTTGCAGTGGCGCTGCTGGACTCAGGGAGCCTAGTAACCCTGGTAAGTGCTGCCCTGGTACAGCCCTCCCAGTATACGGGCCGGAAAGTTGGTGTGGTGTGCATACACGGAGACTTAAAGGACTATCCCACGGCTGTAATGTCTCTGTCCACGGCGGCCGGCACATGGACTTGTGAAGTGGCGATCTCCACCAAGCTACCTTATGAACTAATAATTGGGAGAGACTTCCCTGGTTTTCCGTCACTATGGCCTGAGGTGAAAGTGACTAATAGCCCTGAGACAGGGGTAACCCTAGCAGAGTGGCCTGGTTCCAGTGGGAGGCCAGAGCCCTGGGAGCCCGAGTCCGAAGGGCCTGCGGTAGGGGTGACCACCACTGCTGCGGTAGAGGGGGAGACAACCCCACTGAGTGTAATGGTGGGAGACACGGAGGACTTGCCACCGGGACCTGAGTTGGCAGACCTCAATGTCTCCGGGGAAAATTTTGGGACCGCACAACACCGGGACCAAACCCTAACCAGGGCCTGGGAAAGTGTCGTAATAATTGATGGTAAACCCCAGAAACCTGGGGCTGAATTAATGTTCCCACGATTTATTGTTCTTCAGGATATGTTGTATCGGGTGAACCAAATCCGAGGTGAGCCCGTTGAACAGTTGGTGGTGCCCACCGCATATCGCAAGCTTGTTATGGAGCTTGCCCACCAACATGTTCTTGGGGGACACTTGGGGTGGCAGAAAACCCAGGACCGCATACTGCAGCGGTTTTATTGGCCCGGTGTGTTCAAGGAGGTAGAAAATTATTGTAAGTCCTGTCCGACCTGTCAGATAAATAGCCCCCAGCCACATTTCCGTAGTCCTCTGGTACCTCTTCCAATTATTGAGGTCCCGTTTGAGCGAATCGCTATGGATCTAATTGGGCCTGTACCAAAGTCTGCCAGGGGCCACCAACACATTCTGGTAGTTCTCGACTATGCAACTCGGTATCCGGAGGCGGTGCCTCTGCGACATACCTCAGCTAAGCTCATCGCCAAAGAGTTAATGGAAATGTTTTCCCGTGTGGGCCTGCCAAAAGAGGTTCTGACAGACCAAGGGACCCCTTTTATGTCCAAAGTTATGAGGGAACTGTGTAAATTGTTGCGTATAAAGCAGTTACGGACGTCCGTTTACCATCCGCAAACAGACGGTCTTGTCGAGAGGTTTAACCAAACTTTAAAAAATATGTTAAAAAGGGTGGTGTCTAGAGATGGGAAGGACTGGGACCTGCTTCTGCCCTATCTCATGTTCGCAGTGCGAGAGGTGCCCCAGGCCTCTACTGGGTTCTCGCCCTTCGAACTGCTTTATGGCAGACACCCTCGAGGCCTGTTGGATATTGCCAAGGAAGCGTGGGAACAGCAACCTGTCCCCCACAAAAGTGTCATTGAATATGTCACCCAGATGCAGGAACGGATGGAAAGGGTGTTGCCGCTGGTCCGGGAGCATATGGAGGCAGCGCAACAAGCCCAGAGTAGGGTGTATAATCGTCAGGCTCGGGTACGGGACTTCAATCCGGGAGATCGGGTTTTGGTTCTGGTACCCACCCTTGACAGCAAGTTCCTAGCTAGGTGGCAGGGCCCCTATGAGGTGATCGAGAAGGTAGGGAAGTAAATTACAAGGTACACCAGCCAGGCGGCGCAAGCCGGAGCAGGTGTACCACGTGAATTTACTAAAGCCGTGGAAAGATAGGAACATGGCCGACGACAACAGCCCCGGCCAGGGCTTCTAGGTGAGAAGGGTCCAGCCCCACAGTTCGAGGCCTGTGAAGCAGTAACCACGGTAAAATTGCAGACAGCCTGTCTTCCAAACAAGTTCAGGAAGTCAGGGAGTTCATCAGTCGGAACACGGATGTGTTCTCGGACCTCCCTGGCCGCACGTCTCTCGTCCAACATGACATCGTCACTGAGCCTCAGGCCAAGATCCGGTTAAAACCATACCGGGTACCCGAGGCTCGGCGACGGGCCATCGCGGAGGAAGTGCAATTAATGTTGAAGCTCGATGTCATTGAGGAGTCGAAAAGTGAGTGGGCCAGTCCCATAGTCCTGATACCCAAGCCGGATGGGACGTTGCGGTTCTGCAACGATTTTCGCAAATTAAATGAAGTGTCCAAGTTCGATGCGTATCCCATGCCCCGGGTAGACAAGCTTGTTGAGAATTTAGGGCAAGCCCGTTATTTTTCTGTGCTAGACCTCACTAAAGGATACTGGCAAGTACCCTTAACGGAGTCGGCCAAGGAAAAAACTGCTTTTGTTACCCGCAGGGCCTGTATCATTATAAGGTGTTACCCTTTGGCCTGCATGGCGCCCCGCCACCTTCCAAAGGTTAATGGATATTGTGCTGCGACCTCATCGTCGGTACGCCTCGGCCTACTTAGACGATGTAATCATCCACAGCACCGACTGGGAAAGCCATTTGCCCAAAGTGCAGGCGGTAGTGGATGCCCTGAGGAAAGCTGGTCTAACCGCCAATCCAAAGAAGTGTGCGATTGGGTTGGAAGAGACCAAATACCTGGGATATGTAATTGGGCGGGAGTCATCAAGCCGCAGGTAACTAAAGTGGAAGCCATACGTAACTGGCCCCGACCGGTCACTGCCAGGCAGGTAAAGTCCTTCCTGGGAATGATAGGGTACTACATGCGGTTTGTGCCCCACTTTGCCACAATAGCAGCGCCGTTGACAGACCTATTGAAGGGGCGAAAGTCTGGGAAGGTTAGCTGGAGTGAGAAGGCGGAGGAGGCTTTCTCCGCGTTGAAGTCGGCCCTCTGTGGGTCCCCGGTTTTGGTGACACCCGACTTCAACCGGGAGTTTGTCGTACAGACCGACGCCTCGGAGGTAGGCCTCGGTGCTGTGCTGTCTCAGGAGGTCAACGGGGAAGAACATCCCGTTGTCTTCCTGAGCCGTAAGCTCAGTCCCGCCGAGACCAGGTATAGCATAGTGGAGAGGGAGTGCCTGGCTATCAAGTGGGCACTCGAATCTCTCCGCTACTACCTGTTAGGGAGGAGGTTCCGTCTGGTGACCGACCATTCCCCTCTCAAGTGGATGAGCCAGGCCAAGGAGAGGAATGCTGGGGTCACCAGGTGGTTCCTATCCCTGCAGAACTTCAAGTTCTCTGTGGAACATAGGGCAGGCCGCTTGCAGGGTAATGCAGATGCCCTTTCCCGCGTCCACTGCCTCACATGTGTCCACCCCTCAGGGTTGAACAAAGGGGGGTGTGGTAAGGTGCAGGGTGCCGTCGTGGATGGCAGGTATGTGTCACCGAGGTTCATAGCCTCGGTGAGGTAAGAGCCCGTTTTTGTTGATGTCAGCAGCAGCTAGTGCTACTGACATAGTTTTAAATAGCATGGCTGCAAAGCCGATCCAGGCCGGCTCTTACCGGGAGCAGCTAAAGTGTAGGGTGGGTGGCTGCTCCCCACGACCCAGTCCTGGTTTTGGGCTGGGTTTAAAAACTCAGCCAGCTTCAGCAGCTGGGGCTGTGATTGTCCTGGAGCTGCTAACACTGTTGTGGAGTTCTCTGACCTGGAGGAAAGAGCTCAGCAAGGTGGTGTTTTTCCCTGCAACCTGAAGGTGGAATCTCCTGCGGCTGGGCCGACTGCTAGGTGTGAACCCGCACCTAAACCTCCCAGGTGACTGGACCCTGTGTTGGCCTGTTTTGTTTTGCCACAGTGTTTCTGTTGTGTGTGAATTATCACCAAGAGACTGTTTTTTATTTATGTTGTGCAAGTGTGAATAAAACACTGTTTATTGCACATTCTGGACTCCTTGTTTTGCCTCGGTACTGCACCCGCACCGCTATCTACCAGAGCGACTCCCCACAATATATATATATATATATATATATTTAGTTATTACACATTTGTATTTTTAGTTAATCATACTTCTGCTGTATAGGAATACCTAATACATGATAAACTACTATGAGGTTTTTCTAGCACAATTTAGCATTGAGCTCCATAGCTCAGTGATTAGGGTTCTTGCCTCTAATGTAAAGGGTTGTGAGTTTGAATCCTGGTGGAAACCTTTTAGAAATAGAGGCTAAATTATGCAGTCATGTATATCAGAAGTAAGAATATATATATTTATATATATATATATATATATATATATATATATAAATGTATTATATATGGGAAACTATTACTGAGATTTTTAGCCATAATAGTAGTACAGCAGGTTAATATAAAGCTCTGATGTGGGGATGTGTGGATGACACTGATGGGGGGATGTGTGCAGGACACTGATGGGGGGATGTGTGCAGGACACTGATGGGGGGATGTGTGCAGGACACTGATGGGGGAATGTGAGCAGGACACTAATGGGGGGATGTGTGCAGGACAATGATGGGGGGGATGTGTGGATGACACTGATGGGGGGGATGTGTGGATGACACTGATGGGTGGGATGTGTGGATGACACTGATGCGTGGGATGTGTGGATGACACTGATGGGGCGGATGTGTGGATGACACTGATGGGGGGATGTGTGGATGACACTTAGGGGGGATCTAGGGAGGGGTGTGGGGATGTTGGGATGGGAGGTCCTGGAGGGGTGTTTGGGTGGAAGCTCTGGAAGGGATAGGAGGTCCAATAGGTATGTGGGGGTGGGAGATCTGGGAGGGGGGCCCATAAAATTTTTTAGCTATGGGGCGGGGGGGGGGCCCATACATTTTTTTGCTGTGGGGCCCAGTCATTTCTAGCTACGCCCCTGGGTGACACCACCAGGAGATGACGCTTGCATTATGGAAGCACTCATCTTCCTACATTCATCTGTATCGCGATACACATGAACACTGCAGCAGGGGAGGGAGAGGCGTCTCCCTTCCCTGTTCCTCTGATAGGCTGACGGCACAAAGCCAGCAGCCTATCAGAGGCCGGCGCAGGCGGCACGATGACGTCATCGTGCCGCCTGAGCCGTACTGCTCGGGACACAGGCCAGAAGAGGCCTGCATCTCATCGCTGCCATGGAGGTAAGTATGTGTTTTTTTTTTTTCTGTGAGGCGCTGGGCTGGCCTACGCTGGGGGCCATTTTCTACCGCACCAGGTGACACCAGCCCTAGCAACGCCACTGAGGAAAACGGCAGTTTTATACTATTTAGCACTATTTAGCTATCAGACCCCCTGATAATGTTTCCTTTTTTTTCTGGTTCACTGTCATCTTTGTCTCAGTTTCAATTCAGGGCTGTGTTATGAATAAATTGGGGCTAGGCGCAAAGTTTTTCTCGTCTCATTCATTTCGGATTGGTGTAGCAACTGCGGCTGCACAGGCTGGTCTGCATGAATCTGTTATCAGACGAATTGGTAGGTAGTCGTCAAATAGATATCAACTTTATGTTCGGCCCCATTTATTGATTGTTTAATTTTCACATTCATTTTTACAGGTCAAGCTGTCGGGATTCTCGGCCACTCTTATATACATTGGGCACATAGGAGGGCTGCAGAGCGCTGTTATGGCGTGAATTTATCATTACCTTCGGATGCCATCAAGGTTTTCTGGGCTGGCGTTCGTGGTCTCTGTTGGGCAGGTTTGATTGATCTGGTTTTACATTTGCATGATGTTTTTCCTAACCCTAACATTATTATTATCCATTTAGGAGGAAATGATATTGGCTGTGGCGAAACTATGGACTTAGTCTATGAGATGAAAAGAACTATGACCGATTTAAGTCGTCCTTTCCCAAACACCCGTTTACTTTTTTTATGAAATTATCGCTAGGTGGTGCTGGAAAGTGTATCCTGATCTGATATTTAAGGATAAAGTCCGGATGCGGATAAATCAGGTTATGTCTCGTTTTATGCCGTTACTCTGTTTTGTTTTTCCGTCATGTTAATTTGGAGAGTGGAGAGGCTGGCCTGTATTTTCATGATGGCGCTCACCTTTCTGATATCAGTTGTGATATTCTAAACCTTAAGGCTCCATTCACACATCTGCAAAGTTCGTCCGCACCCGTTCCGCAAATCCGCAATTTGATATGATGTGATAAAAAAATACAGCCAGCAAAGGAAGCAATATGGACAATCAGAATACATTAGTAAGTGTCTTGTTTTAACTTTCTCTACATGATAAATGCTATTTGCTGAAGTGAGACAACCCCTTTGAGGCTGTTCGTGTACTGAAATGAATTTGGTTTATTATTTCGTTGTGTTCGCCTCCTTGGTATATTTCATGTGGCAATGTAAACAGCCTGATATCGATGTGACACAAAGAATAGAGGGTGTTGTAGCTGCACGTAAAGGTTTTGTATTTTTACATTCTGGTCCCTCCCTTTGTCAATTGGCTGCTGTGTATAGACACAGAAACACAGCATTTCTCTCCTGCCAGCATTTCCTGGTCACGGTAATAAACTGGAGAAACTGACAATGCGAGAAACCAGTGGTGCCTGCAAACAAGTGGGGAACAAGGGTGCAGCTGTGTAATGACACTTCTGATAAATGATAAATTTGTGACATCTTACTGTTGCTTAGCTGCCAATACTTGCAAGACATAGAAGATGTCTGAACACATCCTTACAGCATTGTGATCACTGCATTATGATACACCTCTGATTTATCTCCGTGTATAGTATGCATACTGACAACGGCCTCTTTTACATGAACATATTGAAATCCGTCTGTATTCCGGCTCCATAATACACACAGATTCCGGATGATATACCATCCAGATTGTCATCAGTATTTCTTCAGTAGTTCATCCAGATTTACATACTTATTCCTTCCTGCATTTTTGATGCACTCCCATAGACTATAAATGGCATGTTAGGAAGCAAATACACACTAAACTCGGACATGCTGCGTATTTCAAATACTGATGGAAATTATACGCCCATGTGAATAGCCCTATTCATTAAAGGGGTTATCCAATTTTAAGAAAACCCCCCACATGTGCCGAGCCCCTCACCGGTAATATACTTTCCCCGCTCCCAGCGCCGCTCTTGGTCCCCGCGTTTTCATCCGTGTGCAGGGAGAAGCAGCAGCGGCGGTGCGGGGACCAAGAGCGGTGCCGAGAGCAGGGTAAGTATATTACCGGTGAGGGGCCCGACACATGTGGGGGGGGGGGTTCTTGAATTTGGATAACCCCTTTAACATTAGCAGCAGATTCAGATACACAAAATATGCACCATACAGTACGCTTGTGTGAAAGATACCAATGTGGACCTCAGAACAAAGAAGGCCCCCATACCGCTGCATTAGGAAGTCTACCTCTGATATGATGTGGGAGGGGGGCAAACACCTCGGGATTAATATTCTTACCAAGATGTTCATATGTGGTCATGGGGAGGTGACAGGCCTTCTGTTTTTCATGTAAAGTAAACCATAACAATGATGTCAATGAAGCCTCTGGAACTTTCTCATATACGTTTGCAGAAAGCTCAGGAGGAGTCGGAGTGGAGAATGGAAGTGGTAGTGGCTGTAACAATCAATCACACAGTTTCTGCCTAGGGCCATGCAGTGAAAGGAGGGCGCCACCCTTTCTTCCCTCAAGGCACATCCTGGTTCTAGAGTTCCTTCCTGATGGTAGTTGAGGTGCCAATGATGTTAGGTGTCTGTATGGGTGTGGAGTGCAATCATTAGTGTATGATACAGGAGTCAGTAAACCAGGCCAGAGATAGAATAATACATTGTTCTTGTTAATCAAGTGCAAGATGGGAGTTGTAGTACATCCAATTATAGCAGACACTTCCAACTGTACACAGTTCAATTCTCTCCCAGATAGCAGTGTATGGATTGGGACGTCATGGCCCTCTTTGTATACTAGTTTGCTAATGTCTCTTTGAAGGCACATCTGGCCAGGACATGTCCAGGTGTGAAGAGTGTCTTTAAAGGTGTCCCTCACAGTAGCAAAGTGAATGACTGTATGTCGTACCAGGTTATCTTGCTGACTAGGGATGAGCAAACTTCTCTTTTTAAGTTCCGCATACAAGGTTCGGGTTATCTAAGAATTGCATTATGGATTCGACTACCACAAAGCATATGTTATGGTCCGTGGTAGCGGAATCCATAAAGGAATTCTTAGATAACCCGAACCCGAACCTTGTATCCTGACCTTTAAAACAGAAGTTCGCTCATCCCTATTGCTGACTCCTATCCTTGGCCATGCAGATTCTAAGTTTTCCTATTCTTTCCTTCTCATTCTCTCTTTCTGTAGATCTTTCAGAGATATGTGAGTTTCTGTAGCTTTTTCGGCCTAAGGCATTATGCACACGGCCGTTGTTGGCCTGTGCCCGTGCTACGGACTGCAAATTGTGGTCCGCAATGCACAGGCACCAACCATATGTCCGCCGTATGTGGACGCAGACCTATTCACTTGAATAGGGTCTGCAATCCGCACACGATGGTCCGCACTACGAAAAAGTGGTGCATGCACTACTTTTTTGCGGTGTGGAGGCACAGACAGAAAACCCATGGAAGCACTCCATAGTGCTTCCATGCCTCCGTTCCGCACTGCACCCTCAGGATTGCGGATCTATTCAAGTGGTCGGTGCCCGTATATTGCGGACCTGTGCTTGCAGGCCGCAATACAGGCACCAGCCAACAATGGCCGTGTGCATGAGGTATAAGAAGAAGGAGCATAGCCCACTGCTTCCTCCATCTTTGAACTCAGATACCCTCTGCTCTGGGGTACTGCACTGTGTTTCAGTTCCTCATCATATTGAAGATATTTGTTTGCTGTCAATAACTCCTAGCATGCCCTAATAGATGTAGGCTGTCCAGGTATGTTGGGAGTTGTAGTTTTGCAACAACTGGAGGGCCACAGGTCGGGTATCCCTGCCATAGGGTAAGGTAAAACATATTTTCCAAGTGAACCTAAAATTTGCAAGTGTTATGCCTCATTCACACGTCAGTGTTTGGTCAGTGATTTCCATCAGTGATTTGGCGCCAAAACCAGATGAGGCTCTATACACAGAACAGGTGCAGATGTTTCCCTTATACCTTATGTCTATGGAGGCTCCAGTCCTGGATTTGGCTCACAATTAGGGATAAGCGAATTTAACTTCAGATGAAACATCCAAAGTAGATTCGCATCAAACTTCGTTCTAATACTGTACGGAACGGGAGCTCTGTACAGTATTAGAATGTATTGGCTCCGATGAGCCGAAGTTATTGCTTCGCGAAGTCTCGCGAGACGTCGGGTAATAACTTCATAAATTAATTTCTACTGTAAACAACCATTTCCTGAACTCGGGTTCAGTTCTTGGAGCCCTTGTCTGTAATAGGGCTCCATACGAAACTAGCAATTTTCTTGTTAGTGCATTGGGGTCTATGAGAATAGCAATCTAATGATTGCTTGTTATAGTTCCCTACGGGAATTATAAAAAGGTGTAAAAAAAAAAACATGGTCGCTTCATTTTCTACCAAAAAAATGTAATAGAAAGTGATCAAAAAGTCATGCACACACCGGAATGGTATCAGTGAAAAGTTCAGATCGCCCCGTTTTGCGCGCCGCACGATGTGTCCCTCTTTGTTCATTTAGAAAGTTGGGAGGTATGGCATTGCAGCCTCCCATTGAAAATAAGGCTGCAATCACTGGCTTTTCGCCATGGAGTCCAGACCAAAATTCTGGCATCAAAAGACACCAAGTGAGTGGTCCCTAAGTACTGTAAAAAGCGATTTCTGCAGTAAATCCACAATAGATATGCTGCAGATGTGAAAGTCCATGTCCTTAGTACAGAGCAGATATTTTCTGCCATGTTTTCAAAACTCCATCCGCATGCATTGTACTGAAAATTGATGTCGTTTTTTTTGGTGTGTCCCAACTATTCAGCAACATGAGAACTCACTTCTACAGACCTTTTCATGCTATCAGTAGAGACATGCATACAACTGTAGGCAGTGGGGGTCATTTCCTAACTCTAAACCAGTTTTTGGTATATAAAAAGTCACAAGACCCCTTTTTGCGACTTTTTAAACGCCCGAGCGACAATATTTTGTCTCATGAGCATTTTTGCTCTGTCCTCGCGACTTGGGAGTGTCGGGCGTGTGACACATTTGGGACATTGGGCCTGACACATTTACCATCTTTTACACCAGGAAACAGGCAGTAATAGCAGAGTAAGGGCTTAGGCATACAAACGTTGCTGTTTCGAGGTCTGCAAATTGTAGATACGCAAAACATGGATACCGGCTGTATGTGCGGAACGGAAAGGCCAGCCCATAATAGAAGAGTCCTATCATTCTCCGTAATGCAGACAATGATTGGACATGTTCTGTTTATTGCGAAACGGACATGCGGCCATACAGACACAGAATGCACATGGAGTCATTTTTTGTTTTATTTGCGGCCACATTGAAGTGAATGGTTTTGCATACTGCCGGCAAAAAAAAGGAACGGGCAAGAACAAAAAATGATGTTTCTGTGTATGAGCCCAGTGAGGGTCTGGAGTCATTTTTACTCTAGGCGCACAGACTGCCGGCGGTGCACCTAATTTAGCATGAGGCTTGCACCTCATTTTAAATTTGCAGTCTCCTACAGCAAAGGAGGGGGAATTCTAAGACCGGTGTGAAAAGCTGGTCTTAGTAAATTACCCCCAATGTTCTGTGAGCTAAATGACCTGGACTCCAGACTGATACATAGCAGCAAACTACCAGATTTGTGTAGCTGCTACTGCTGCTTGTAGAACCGCCACGAAAAACAGCATTGTGATAGTTCTGCAATAAAAAAAGCTCAAGTATGTGTCTAGTTCTCCGCTGAACTCTATGTGGAAATGCCTCAACTGAATAATGAAGCAACAGTTCCTGAGAGTTGGTTGCAGAAATGAGTATTTCTATGAAGAAATAAAATTCTATACAATCTATAGGCAGGTTTCAAGGTAAATAAACTGCAGCTGATCTCTGGGTGTGAACTAGTTAAAGTTCCCTGCAGAGTTTACAAGCAGTTATGGGATTACCCCATACATAAGTCACTAGCAGAGGCTGAGGTCCCACCAAGAAGTGCAGCGTGTATTGTGTTAGCGGGCGTGTCACTCACTGGATCCGGATATCTATCTCCCTGCAGCACAGAACAGGTCGCAGCCAGCAGCTGCTGCAGCACATCCCCCTGCTACTGACTGCGCCTAGGGACTGGCACATACAGGTACACACCACTTACTACTTCAAGGGGCATATTGCTGGGTAACACATCAGACCTGGACTGCATTGCAGGAGCTGTGTATGAGGAGGAGGAGTCCTTGGGTATGGCATTGTGTGGCATCAGAACACATCTGCTCTGCATAAAGCTCAGCTTCTGCATGTGTGAGAATGTGTGCGGATGGTGACTGGGCACAGTATAATGTGAATGGGTAGTCTACTTCATCCTGTTCTGTTCATTGTAATGGAGGGAGGTTGCAGCCCTGGCAGGTGTCAGAGATTGCAAATAGCTTCTTTACCGTATGTGTTAAACGACACCCTATAGGACTATTTACTTCAGGGCACGTTCTAAGATTTTACAGCAACGTAGTCAATACCTTTATACAAGCCATGCTAGTAATGGATTAGCAGCTCTTCTTAAAGGTAATCTAAGTTCTGTGGGACATAGGTAGGGAGAAGGAGGTGTCTTGTTTGCTTCTGTGGAGCTATTTCTACATTAGTGCTCATGCCCGCAGTTGTATTCCGGCCCCTTGTCCCATGGATTTCCTAATATAAAAATCAAATAGGGGCTAGCTATAGGCACCTGTAGAAATCTATGCTCATTCCGCATGGTTATGCATTCAGAAAACTTGTGAGATGGTCCATTGCATGTCATATTACAGAGGTCTTATAAGACGACTGTTTCTAGGGGAGAAACTTGACGGAGGCGCCACATAACAATGTAAGTAGTGCACATTGAGTGTCCTTACAAGGGTTGAGCAAATCGAACCTGATTGAAGTGGAGTTCGATCCGAATTTCATGGAAAATTCGATTCGTTGTAAAGCCGAATTTCCTCGTGCTTCACAGTAACTAATCGATTTTCCTTGAATGGCGGTAAAAAATAAAAAAAATCATACTCACCTCATCCATTTGAGCGCAAGGAGCCGGCCACCGCCATCTAGATTGAAGATCCCGCGTGAAATCACGTGCGCCGGGCGACATGATGACACAGACTACACGAGATTTTGATCTGGATCTTCAATCAAGATGGAGGCGGCCGGCTCTTCGTAATCAAATGGATGAGGGTAAGTATGATTGTATTACATTTTTTTATTTTACACTGTAACATAAATGTCAGGTGCCATGATCATCTGAGGGGTACAATGACGGGGAGCTGCGCAATCGCTGCTCCCTGCCATTGCACCCACTACTTACAAAGAAATGTAAGTAAAGTAATTTTCGGCAAAGCACCAGAATCGAATTTTGCAACACTTCGCTCATTTCTAGTCCACGAAAGAAATTTTGAAGAGCACATCTGAATTTGGCCAATTTCACACCAGTGTATTTAGTCATAGAAACGCGCTGCGTGTGGGAGCAGTATTTCCCGAACTGAATACTGCTCTTCTGAAGTAAACTTGCAGCATCATTATGATTTAAGATGCTGTGAATTCCTATCTCATCCCGAATCTACTGAACAGTAGTCATCGCATGGAGGCACATTTCACCTTCCCAACACATCTTAAAGTTATAATAGAGTAAATAAAAGACACTACAACCTGAATTGGATGAAAAATGGCTGCAATGCTTTAATATGGGTTACCTTAAATCAATTAACACCACAATAAATTTCCATAAATAATCTAATAAATATAATAAATTCCACATTAAATAAATAATTCAATAAACCCATAACCATAATTAATTAATGAGAACTAAATCCACCCAGCTACACTGAGTGATTCTGCCCCACTAACTCAGGCTACAGCTACTGGAGAGGGGTCGTTGATCCAGGGAGTTATTCTGATTGCCTGATTGGAGTCGGGAAGGAATTTTTTTCCCCTTAAGTGGGGAAAATTGGCTTCTGCCTCACAGGGGTTTTTTGCCTTACTCTGGATCAACTTGTAGGAAACAGGCCGAACTGGATGGACAAATGTCTTTTTTCGGTCTTATATACTATGTTACTAATTGAAAAGGAACACATTATTTTTTTTCATATAAAAAGGAGGGGGGGGGGAGATGCTCCTCTTCTTTTTGAAACTGGCCCTGAACCTCTGAGAAACCTGCAATAAAAAGGGGACAGGCTTCCCGCCACAAGCATATCCCAGGACTGGATTTCTCCCCCAGCAACCAATCAGAAATGGATTTCCTGAGCCAGCATTTACAGCCAAACTGGAACCAACCGGTTACCTCAGCCACAATTCAGGTATTCAGTTCCCCCCATATTGGCCACTATATTTCTGTGATCAAAGGCCACCTTGAACAAAGTTTGCGGATTTCAAATAGTAGCCTCTTCCAATACAAGCCTGTAACCACTAGCCAAAAGATATGCAACGCTGAGGAATCAACAGCTACGTTTTCTGAATAGACTCTCTTTTCTGCTCTCTTCTGAGCCCAAAAAACATATGAATGGCCTACAATCCTTACAACCACTTGGCCTCCTGTAAAACAGAAAATTGATTAGTTTGAAAGAATCAGATCAGGCCTAATATATAATTTGAATCTATTAGAATCCCAACGACTAATCTTTTTAACTACTGACTCGTCTAAACCCCATCTAGCCCCCTCCGTAGCTGCCCAATTCTGAAGGCATGAGAAGATATATTAAAAGAACTAAGACCTTAAGCATTTTTTAAGGACAGAACAGAATTGAAACTTAGTCAGAGGTGACCCATTTTTATGTATCAAAAAATGACCCGACCCCGCAGGACGAACTTCAAACCACAATATAACAGTATCAACTGGGCATAGTGTTGACCCTTCCCAAGAATTTAAACGAATTACCCAACCCCTACAATACTGGTCAGCATTTGAACGACTTAGAAAGATCTCAACAATATTACTCTTCAAAGATACCTCCAAACAATCCAAACCAGTGCAAGAAGACCGGCTATGAGTAACCAGCTCACTGATATGCAGGGCAGCAAAGAATGCTAATATCAAAGCTGTATGAAACAGTAAGGGTACATTAACACTTGGGGCAGGACGGATCCGACAGGCAGCACGGCGAAATAGCGGCAGGACGGATCTGTCCTGCCAAAAGTGTGAAAGTAGCCTTAGACTTCAAAATTGTCAAATCAAATGCTAGGCAAAATCCCATAGAACCTCTCCAATAACCCAATAGAGATAGGTCTCCTATTATCTACTCTAACACCACGTTTTCGATAACCTTTCAATAACTGCTTAATGGGGAAATACGCAGATAATGGTTTATGACCAAACAGTGTTTGAAAAAACGAAACTCCAGCCACTGTCCTAGATACAGGAGAAATAGACAATTGTTTTTCCATTAAAATTGCAACAAATAATAAACCGCAACTAAGAATATCCAACCTTCCATTAACAAAGAGCGAATTACAAAAAAGTATCCAATCACGCCATGCAGCTGAGTATGCGGCCCATGTTGTAGAAGCAACAGAGCGTATGATACCTTCTGAAATTAATCCCATAACCGGTCCCAAAGGTGAGGAGGACAAGGGATCCCTTCCGTTTCCGCTTGTGGTGCTAACTCCCGAAACTTCAAAAACTGAAAACGAGATAGAGAATCCGCTAAACTATTATTTTTCCCCTCTAAGTAACTTGCTTTAATCCAAATATTAAGTTTCATACAACATAGAACCAAATGTCTTAACAGCTTAACTACCAAATCGCATTTTGATGATAGTGTTAATTGCAGAACACCTTTATTGTCTGTACTTAATATTATTCTCTTATTACTAAATTCAGAACCCCAAATCACAATAGATACCACTACCGGAAACAATTCCAAAAAAACAATATTTTTTGTCACACCATTAGCTACCCAAGAAAGTGGGCAAGCTTCAACGGACCATTTACCTGCCCAAAATGCACCATAACCACAACTTCCTGCAGCATCCGTTAAAAAAAACCTAAGGAATCTGACTCTAATGCCTCTTTCACACGGGCGTTATGTTTGACACCCGAATAAGAGGCGGGTGGGTTGCGGGAAAATGTGCAAATTTTCCACGTGAGTGCAAAGCGTTTTAATGCGTTTTGCACTCGCGTGGGAAAAATCGGCATGTTTGGTACCCAGACTTCATCACTGAAGTCCGGTTTCGGGTTTAGTATTCTGTATATTTTATTATTTTCCCTTATAACATGGTTATAAGGGAAAATAATAGCATTCTCAATACAAAATGCTTAGTAAAATGTGCATTAAGGGGTTAAAAAAAAAAAAAAAAGAACCAGCCATATCCACTTGATCGCGTAGTTGCGATCAACTTCATTCGTCTTCATTCATTAGCTGTCGGCTAAAGGACCTGTGATGACGTCACTGAGCTCATCACATGGTCCAATCACATGGTCCATCACCATGGTGATGGATCATGTGACTGGACCATGTCATGTGACGTCACCACAGGTCCTTTAGCTGGCAGCTAATGAATGAAGAGATCGCAACTACGCGATCAAGTGGATAAGGTGAGTTTATTATTTTTTTTAACCCCTTAATGCACATTTTACTAAGCATTCTGTAGTGAGAATGCTATTATTTTCCCTTATAACCATGTTATAAGGGAAAATAATAAAGATCTGGTACCGTCTCTTAGGAACCTTGCGGGAAAATCGCACTGCATCCGCACTTGATTGCGGATGCTTGCGATTTTCCCGCAGCCCCATTCACTTCTATGGGGCCTGCGTTGCGTGAAAAACGCAGAATATAGAACATGCTACGATTTTCACGCAACACAAAAGTGATGCGGGAAAATCACCGCTCATGTGCACAGCCCCATAGAAATGAATGGGTCAGGATTCAGTGCGGGTACAATGCGTCCACCTCACGCATTGCACCCACGCGGAAAACTCGCCCATGTGAAAGGGGCCTAAGAATTCCTTCTGCCAACAGCTCGCCCCATTAAAATTTTCTAAAAATTGTAACCAGATTGCTATATCATCTTTCAAACACCTTGACAACCTAATATGTGAAGTAGGCGATTTAAGACCTTTCATGGAAAAATACAAGCGTTTTGAAAAAACACGACCTACCGGGATGATTCCACAGGCAAAATTTAAAGAGCCTAATAACGACTGCATCTCCCTCAATGTACATTTCTTTTTCCTCAACAAATAAACTAATAACAACCTAATCTTATCTAACTTCTCAACTGATAAACGAAACTTCATACTAACTGTCACTAACCATACCTAAAAATTCCAAACAATGACAAGGTAGAACAGTTTTTTCTTCTGCTATTAGAATCCTAAATAAACTGCAAATCTCTAAAAACTTGTTTAACAATGTCGAACATAAAACAGAATACGGAAAACCTATAAATAAAAAGTCATCTAAGTAGTGTAGTACACCTCCCGAAGAAACTTGCGACTTGATCACCCAGTGAATAAATGTGGAAAAAGATTCAAAATAATTACAAGATAGTGAAAAACCCATTGGAAAACTTCCATCAAACTGAAAACCTAAAGAGCTAAAACCTGAAGGAATAACTGGAAGTGAGCAAAAGGCTGATTTTATGTTAGCCTTTGCAAGTAGAGCCCCTGCACCAAAACGCCTCAATAACACCAGAATATTAGGAACTATAAGCAAAATATGTCCCCATAATGATACACAGTACTAAGAAAAGAGTAGGGTCCAGACAGGGCCATATACTCCCGCTCACAATGAGTTGCTTATAGTTCCTAATATTGTGGTGGACTTCTTCATTGCCCCCTCCTTATCCTCTCCAAGAATTGTTGCTTGCTGCTACATATATTTTTATGATATTTTAATTGTATTTATTGTACTTAACAAAATATTACTTGAGTACATGAATTAGAGCTTTATTTACGCATTTTTGGTGAGACATAATTGTTGTAATGACCTCATCTGTATAAACATACGTGTGCCTAAATGTATTGATCGGTGTATCCTTATACCTACAATTAGACAACCATTTACATGAAGATTCGTTAAATGCAAAACAGGCCCCTTTTCTCAAATTGGATTGTGGGTTACTTGGTGATTTGACTGGCAACGATTTTTGTGGTAACATCAAATTAACCCACAATCCATATCTTTCACTCCCCATTTCAGCAACAGATGTATCGCTGGATTTCTCCCCCAGAAACCACCAGCAACCAATCAGAAATGGATTTCCTGAGCCAGAATTTACAGCCAAACTGGAATCAACCGGTTACCTCAGCCACAACTTGGGTGTCTTTGAAAACTAAAAGAGCGGGAAAAAGGGGGGGGGGGAATACCAAAAATATGAGGTGCCTGTGCCCCCACGTGTCCCCCCAAGCTAAACGCTCCGGGGGATTAACCAATATGTCACTACACTTTAGACGACCCACAGTCACCTCCTTTCTTACTTTAAATGTTGCTGAATTTCATGGGTTTGAATCAACTTTTGTGAAAAAAATCCCACATTAAAGCTATTGAAACATTTATATTGGATTAAATGGAAAAATGCGCAGTAACTACTGAATGTGACATTTTGAATCCGTAGAGCTATGATACCTGTTACCAGTTTTTGAGCTTATACATTTGTTTGTTTTTGTATCGTTATTGGGCTATACCACTATTATGTAGAAATACTTCACTTTCCATGCAGTTCAGTGCATTTCTGTGGACTACAGGTGTCTTTTGATTTTGACAGTTCCCGACGAACATAGCTTGTGCGCGTTCGTTGCGGCAGGCGAACATATGCAATGTTCGGTCCACCCCCTATCATTGAGTAAACTTTGACCCTGTACCTCAGTCAGCGGACACATTCCAGCCAATCAGCATACCCTCCCTCCCATCTCCTACAGCATCCATTTTAGATTCATTCAGAAGCTGCAGTCTTAGTGAGAGGAGGGACAGTGTAGCTGCTGCTGATTTAATTGGGAAATCGATAGCTAGGCTAGTGAATTCAGTGTCCACTCCAGTCCTGAAAGACTCATCTGATCTCTGCTGTAAGGACAGCGTCCTGACAGCACCCCAAAAAGCCCTTTTTAGGGCTAGTACATCAGTCTCCCTCCCAGACCCTCCCACCTCTTATCAAAACGCAAGGACGGCATCCATCTTAGATTCATTCTGAAGCTGTAGTGTTAGTTGTAATCGCAATGCTATTAATATAACCTATATTAATCGCATTGCGAATTCAACTTAGAGCTGGGTTCCTAATGGTTGTATTGCTAGAATATAACGAAGATTGCGAATATAGCGCTATATTCTCAATCGTCGTTATATTCTAGCAATACAACAACCATTAGGAACTCAGCTCTAAGTTGAATTCTCAATGCGATTAATACAGGTTATATTAATCACATTGAGAATTAAACTTAGATCTGAGTTCCTAATGGTTGTATTGCTAGAATATAACGAACATTGAGAATATAGCGCTATATTCGTGATCTTTGATATATTCTAGCAATACAACCATTAGGAACCCAGCTCTAAGTTGAATTCGCAATGCAATTAATATAACCTGTATTAATCACATTGCGATTACAACTTACCACACTCTGTGTCAACTTCATAATTTTCTATGGGAGTTTTGCCATGGATCCCCCTCTGGCATGCCACAGTCCAGGTGTTAGTCCCCTTGAAACAACTTTTCCATCACTATTGTGGCCATAAAGAGTCCCTGTGGGTTATAAAATTTGCCTGTCTATTGAAGTCTATGGCGTTTCACATTGTTCGCATGTTCGCGACATCACTACCGGCCATGTGCATTCCTCATTTTGCGGAACAGAAGGGCTGGCCCCTAATAGAACAGTCCTTTCATTGTCCATAATGCAGACAACAATAGGACATGTTACATTTTTTTTGTGGAATGGCCATGCGGACTTACGAAAACAGAATGCACATGGAGACACTTCCGTTTTTTTTATCATACGGGCCGCAGAAAAAAAAATGAAACTAACATGGAAAAAAAAAATACATGTGTGTGCATGCTAACTAACCACTGTTATTTCTTCCTGTCGTAATAAGCTCCACTGGAACATAGGAGTGGAGGAAGTAAGTTGCACATCCTGGTTTCTGCCCACATATAGTCATTTCTTTTTGCTGCATTGTTACCTCATGTTAAAAGTTTTTCTCCTTGATCATTGCTAATGTGAAATGCTTAAAGGGTTTCTGTCATTAAGTTTTGACATTATAAGCTGTCTGACATTAGCTATGTGCTAATGTCAGAGCAGCTTGATAATGTCTTTTTTATAAAAATCCGATGTATATTTATGCTAAAAAATGTCTTTTTATAATATGTAAATTAGCCTCTAGGAGCAGGGGGGGCGTTGCCCTGCTCCTAGCGGCTCCGTGCCTGTGCCGAATACAGAGCGGCGGCGCAGGATTTAGCAGGGAGACAGTGCCGGAGGCAGGAGAGGATCGCTGCCCGGCACTGTCAATCAAAGAAAGAAGGGGCGTGCCAGCAGGTTGCCGCACGGAGCCGCTAGGAGCAGGGCAACGCCCCCCCCTGCTCCTAGAGGCTAATTTACATATTATAAAAAGACGTTTTTTAGCCTAAATATACATCGGATTTTTATAAAAAAGACATTATCAAGCTGCTCTGACATTAGCACATAGCTAATGTCAGACAGCTTATAATGTGTAATCCTGGTGACAGAAACCCTTTAAAGAGGACCTTACATTCTCCAATAAAAAATATGGCGCATACTTTGTTAGAACTCTGCATTGTGCTGTTATCCTGTTATTCCTCTTAGAAATGAATGACTAAATTGGCAACTAGGCTTTTCCATTCTCTTTGTCATAGAGGCATATCACTACACAGTCTGGCACTGATCCCCCTCCCCTTCTGTGATGTCCATGTGCCCTCCATGAGATAACCCCTTTAAAGGGGCTGTTCACCCCCAAGGGCCTTTTGGGTAGACCCCCAGTGTGGCTGGACCTCCAGAGGGAATCATGCCTACTTAATTTCCACCACTGGGTTCTGGCTCCTTTGCTCCCCAACTGGCACAGCAGGTCTCTGGTCTCCCTACTTCAACATTTGGTTTGCTGTGGGTCACTGTCACTGAAGCCAAGATTCCTTCTGTAGGACCGGCCATGCTGGGCTGGACAATCCCTTTAATGCTTCTAAAATGCTAAAAGTTCATAAAGGATTCATGCCGGCTTTGATTTCCCTTTACTACATACCACATACAGTATGTGTCCTCTCTAATTAAACTAAGCCCAATGTTTTTGCACTTTCTGTCCATCCACTTATCATATTATCTGATGACAGTGATTTACTGGAAAGCACTCTGACTGTACAGTCACAAGGATGTGAAATGCCGTGTTCATGACATTAGTTAACTCCTGTTGCACACAAAGCTGGGGTGGGGGGGGGGGCTTTGGCTTTTGCTGCATTCAGTATTATTGGAAGAAATGGCTGATTTTCTATGTCACATATTGGGGAATTCTTTATATATTTCTTAGTCTTTGTTGCAATATAGAATACAGTAAGAAGAACTGGAGAAACACATTATAAAGCCTCATTCACACGTCAGTGTTTCACGGACGTGTGCTGTACGTGTTCTCCACGGACAGCACACGTCGCTATTCATTTATGCACACATCAGTGTTTTAGCGCGGTCTGTGGGTCAGTGTTTTTAGCACGGATGCATGCTCTATTTTGTCCGTGTTCACTGATCCATCACGCCCATTATAGTCCATGGGTCCGTGAAAACCCCGGATGCAACATGGATGCACGGACAGCAAAAAACGGACACACAGACCCAACACGAATCTTTCACTGACACATTCACGGATACATCACTGACCACCTGCTCACAGATTTAGGCTTCATGCACACGACCGTTGTTTGTTTCCGCGTCCGTTCCGTTTTTTTTCACGGATAGGATGCTTCCCCATTCATTTCAATGGGTCCGTCAAAAAATGCGGATGGTTAACCGTTTTTGTTCTGCATCCGTGGTCCGTGTTTACCTTCCGTCAAAAAAATAGAGCATGTCCTATTTTTTTCACATTTGTGGACAAGGATAGGCATTATTACAATGGATCTTCCAAAAAAACTGATCCGTCAAAAAAAACGGTCCGTCATCGGTTTTTTTGACGGACGCAAAATTTGCAGACCGAGCGGACGCGGAGGCAGGCAACAGTCTTGTGCATGTAGCCTAAAGCACGGACACAGACCTGTGAATGAGGCTTAAGGGAGGAATAGCTGGGAGTGTTTTTTATTTTTTTTGGTTCATTTGTCTACACTTTCCAATTATCAGTACTATTGATTATTAGGGTATGCAATGGTTTTTAATCTGTATTAATAGACTGCAGCAAATTACAGCACAATACAAGTGGATAGGATTTTACAAAACCCATTTACACATTGTAGAGGAAATCTGCCTGAATTTTAGGGATCGCTATGGAATTCCCCGACATGTCGTAGGCCGTATTCATGTGACTGTTTTTCACTTTGATGTGCTGCCAGTTTTAAAAATGGACAGCACACAGACCCATACATGTCAATACAAGATTGTTCACACATCCCTTTTTTTTTTTTTACAAAGCTTTATCAGAGGAATGTATTCCAGGTCCTACTCTGGTTAATTTTTGTAGATCAGAATAGTCCAATAAAGTATGGGGGTGAGAAAATCAGAATGCATACAGAAGCCATCCATATGCTATCTGCCATGGATCTGTTTGGGAAAATTGGACACGGTCCTGTGAATAAGCTATTATGCAGTATGTCATGCTATCCTGCACAATGGAAGGGTAAATCTCTCAAAAAATCTGCAAGCAGATTTTAGTAAAACTCTAAATCCACAGCGGAATGAATTCTGCCACATCTCAGCAGTAAATTTACAAAGCGCTAAATTGATGATCATTGATGATCATTGTTGAAAATTAGCTGATTATACATAAAAATGATCATTATTATTTATTATGTAAATCTATGTTTTCAATTTTTTTTTATGTGTTGCATGTACAATTGCATTTGCTATAGAAAATGTTCTCATACATAGGACTCATGCACACGGCCGTATGTGTTCCGTTCCGTGCATTCGGGACCGCAATTTGCCTCATTACCTCATTACGGCTGCCGGGATTAATCTAGACCCATTCTACTTGAATGAGTCTGCATTCGTCCGTTCCGCAAAAAGATAGGACATGTTCTATCTTTTTGCGGTACGGAAGTATGGAACGGAACCCCAAAGAAGTGTTCCGTTCGGTGATTCCGTTCCGCATCCCTGGATTTGCAGATCCATTGAAGTGAATGGGTCCACATCCGCGATGTGGAATGCACACGGAACGGTGCCCATGTATTGTGGATCCGCAAATGCGGTCCACAATACAGCAACGGACAGCACACGTTCGTGTGCATGAGCCCTTACACTGTTAGGCTACATTCACACAACAGTCCACATTAACAACGATATTTTTGAATCATTGGGACCATTTTTACCAGCTCCGTCCAGTATTCTAACAAAGTTTTATGCGAATAGACTTCGGATGTTTCATCCAAAGTCAATTAGCTCATCCCTAGAAGAGACCACATAACTCATTTGATAGCTCAAAGCAGGTAAACATTAAAAAGGCAGCGCTTGTATGAGCACTGCAGTCTCTTCAAACAGCTGATCTGCGAGTCAGTCCCCTGCTGATCTAATATTGATTACCTATCCTGAGGACAACCCCTTTAAAATCGCAACATCCCAATAGTATTGTACCCTTTTCAAAAATGCACAAACAGTTGATAAAGTGCCTGTGACGACTGTAGGTAGGGACAGACAAGGATAGTGAGCCCTACGGCTCGAACCCAGCCCAGTTTCTCTACCTACTTGCAGTACAAGCCCTAGATAGATAGACTGCAACTGGTCGATGGTCCCTTAGCTATTTAAGTGCAGAGACAGACTAACAAAGACAGACAAAAACAATACCACAGTCAAACGAAAATGGGTCAGAACCAGACAAGCTATGCAGTATCAAATAAGAGACAGAGCGTGTTCAGAAGACAGGCCAGGGTCAGAGGAATCTAATAAGCACAGGAACAAGGAACCAGGAACACAGCTAGTGAGTCAGAGACTATCACTGGCACTGGTGTTTAAATAGAGCACTGAGTCCCTGGATCAGAACTTGATGGGTCCATGACTTGGGGCTCCATTAGTCAAAAACACTAACACACAGAAATAGAGCAGCTGAGCAATCAGCCCACTGCTAGTCTACCCCAACACATGCCCGCTGCAAGAAAAAACAGAACATTGCATCCTGTTGCTAAGGATGCTGTCACATCACCAGGGGAAGTGGCTCAGAAGCACGTCTCTCCCAGCGCAGCCATGCTGAGGATTGTGCCGCTGGAGCCTGGACAGGTAAGTTTCTTACAGTTCCAGTGCTATATTCCTGTAAGAATGAAAAATGATCCACAGAAAAAAATACAGTGCAAAAGTAGTGACATACAGAGTTAAACAGGAAAAACCTGACACATACTTCCCCTAGGGCAAAATATGTATTGCCCTCTTCTAATGCAGCCTAATCAGTGATAATACCCTCTGGGTTTGGTTGTAAAATCCACAACTGATTATACCTGCAAAAAGTCTATTAGAAGGTGAAGTCCCCTGGTGGAATAAAAAAAAATTAATGTTTAAAAATAATTTTAAAAAGTTAAAAAATACAGTACAACTATTACCATAAATTATCACATTACAAAAAAAATAGAATAAAAGGTGATAGTGGTGTACCTCAGAAACACAACACTGAAAATGTCAACTTATCCAACAAAAAAAACAAGACTTCGCACAGCTCCATCAATAGAAAAATGAAAAAATTATTCATTCCATCATAACAGAAGTCTATGGCCTGCATAACGGATCCGTCCCGTTTCCGTTATACAGGAGAGGACCGTTATACATTCCGTCATAGAATTGCGTTATGGTCCGTGGTAAGGGAATCCATAACGCAGTTCTGTTTTTACCACCAAAGGAAGCGTTAACGAATTCTAAAATATGAAATTCGCTCATCTCTAATTAACATGTAAAAAGTCTATACATATTTGGTATCTCCGTAAACATACCGTTAACGTTTTTTAAACTATATGGTGAATGGTGCAAAATTTCAAATGCAAAAATCAAGCAGGGGTTGTCTAGTGCTACCAAATTTACAGTATACATGCAGAAGAAGCAGTGTCCACTGTATCTTTGTGATTTCCCACTTGTTTTATTGGAATTTTTACCCATTCATTTGTATATCTGTATGTAATGAATAATTTGCCCTTGAGGAATAAAAATATGATGAACAAAATCCAAAGTACCTGGTCCAGAATAAACATATGGTGAGCCAGGGTGGATATTTTTCTGATTTGGGGCAACATACAGTATAGTATGCGATATCTCTGCTGCCTTTTTTTTTCTTTTTTCAAAGTCTCACTTCCACCCATCCACCACCAGAGATAGGCCTGGAGGCTCTTCACTGGCAGACATAAGGCCAAATAATAGCATATTTACCTAATGCAGAAGAGATGGAATTATTTTACAAGACAAATATTAACGCCTGTTAGCATTAGGTTATTTTATAGCCCTAATCTTTCTCTAAAAATGAAAAAGAATAGGCAACTATTAATTCCTTGATGCCACACACAATATGCTGGGAGCTAAAATTTAGATTACCCATGGGGAAAAGGGTGTTTCAGCTGTTGCAGTTGACATCCTTTACTTGCTGCTTACAATACAATTGTAAATTAAGAGCAAAGACAAAAACAAATAAAAGGACAAAAAAAGTTTAATAGGATGGTTAGCTAAAAAAAAGTTAGTAAATACAAGTCATAAAACATAAAAAATAAATGTACTGTATAAACCCTTAATTACTACAACCTGTACAATAACTTTTAAACATAATTTAGATCTTTAATTCAGAGATCTCAGAATAAAAAGTAGAAAACAATAGCAGAATATTTTCACCTACCGCTTAAAAAGGTTTAATATAAAATGTTAAATATTATGTTAAAAAAATATAGAAAAAGAAAACAATTATGAAAAAAGCAAAAAATACACTGCACCTCAAGACAAAAATTAGCTGTTTCCTTAAAGGGTTTTTCCCGTCTGCATTAACATCCTTAAAAAAATTATTTATGAAGGTAGCTGTAATTTTGTAATGTATTTCTTTTACCTATTACGTGACCATAGCATGTCAAAGCAGCAACCGGGCAGTAATAGAGGAGTGTCTATGTACCTAGCTGGGGAGGGTAAGCTATAAACTAGCTGGGCATTTTTAGGAGCGGGGCTGGAGCTGTGGTGGAGTAAAGAGAAGTGCATCATGGGTTTGGTTGGATACAGCAACAGGAAGTGTTACATACATGGTGGAAAGAAACCAGATGGATTTCTTTATATGGGGAAAATGGTTTAAAAAAAACATGGGGAATATGTATATGAGGTAAGCAATTACATGTGCATATCTATTTTTACTATTTAGAACTAACTTAGGCCCCTTTCACATCTGCGTTTTTCTTTTCCGTCCTAGAGTTCCGTCCTCGAGGCTCTAGGACGGAAAGATACTGATCAGGATTTATCCTAATGCATTCTGAATGGAGAGAAATCCGTTCAGGATGCATCAGGATGTCTTCCGTTCAGTATGTGAACGTTTTTTGGACGTTGACAAAACCGCAGCATGCTGCGGATTTGTCTCCGTCCAAAAATCCAGGAGACATTCTGTAACGCCGGATCCGGAATTAATGCCCATTGAAGTGCATTAATCCGGATCCGGAATTAAGCTAAAAGTCGTTTCGGCGCATTGCCGGATCCGACTTTTAGCTCTGAGCATGCGCAGCAGCAGTTACGATCGGGGCCCCAGTGTAAGCTGGGGCTCCGATCGGTTACCATGGCAGCCAGGACGCTACTGAAGTCCTGGCTGCCATGATAAGTACTCTGCAGCAGTGTACTTCCTGCGCTGCGGCCTCCAGGCGCTCCTTCATGACGTCACAGGTCCGGGTGGCCACAGCGCAGGTAAGTACACTGCTGCGGA
Organism: Bufotes viridis; assembly: GCA_033119425.1. Classification (NCBI taxonomy): domain Eukaryota; kingdom Metazoa; phylum Chordata; class Amphibia; order Anura; family Bufonidae; genus Bufotes; species Bufotes viridis. The sequence goes on along the minus strand of CM065592.1, from coordinate 142,289,244 downwards.
GTACTTACCATGGCAGCCAGGACTTCAGTAGTGTCCTGGCTGCCATGGTAACCTGAAAGCATTTCGAAGACTGATCAGGATCCTGATCAGTCTTCAAATGCTTTCAGGCGACTTGCATTCTGACGGATCCGGCAGGACGGAAGTGTCCGCTGGATGCTCAGAACGCAAGTGTGAAAGAGGCTTTACTTGCTTTTTTTTTTTGTGAACTGTTTTATTTTCTGATTATAGATTTGTTCATTGCATTTTTGTTACATGGGGGCAACCATGTTGTCTGCGTGGCTGCTCTGAGCAATGTATGGCAGTTCCCTATTGGGTCTGTAAGACCTCATGCGTATTGTCAGTAGTTGTAACTTGAGCATAACAGGGGTAACTTGTTATACCCGTATTTTATATTATGCCAACACATGTATCATTGAATAGGGATAATTTGCGTGAGGGTCCACAGTAGTTGTAGATAATAGCATATTTACAACTAAATGAGCATATCTCTATATGTATAACATGATAGAAAACCTCAGATTTTTGCAGCAAAATCTACTGCAAATAAATGTCATATTTTTCCTACATGTATTTCCATGTGCACATACCTTTATGGTTCACTTCAATGAGTAGGATTTCACAACAGTTTATATCAACAAAGCCATAGGAATAAAAATGTATTTTTACAACTGGAAGAACTTTCATGTGTGGCGCAGAGCAACCAGTCTGAAGTCCAGTTTGGTGTGGGATACAGCAAATAAAGGAACAATGGAGTGGGTGGATGGCTAGATTCCCCCACCTCAATGTTAAATATCTGTGATACAATTTTCTCGTAAGAGAACTCAAATAGCCTAGTAAATCTCATTCTCCAAGTAAAATCAAGAGATGGGCATGCTTCAAACATACAAAGCTAATATTGAGCATATGATAATGAGGTTAAGGGTCCATTAACACATCCGTGAATGTGGTCCGCACCCGTTCCGCAATTCTGTGCGGCCCACAGGTGCGGACAAATTCATTCTCTATGGGGACGGAATGGATGCGGAGAGCACACTATGTGCTCTCCTCATCCGCATTTCCGGAGCGCGGCCCCGAACTTCCAGTCAGCAGCTCCGCAAGAAAATAGAGCATGTCCTTTTTTTGTCCGCAGCTGCGGAGACAAGAATAGGACTTCTCTATTTAGTGCCGGCCATGTGCGGCCCGGTTTATTGCGGATCCGCAATTTAAGGATCTGCAATACACCACGGATGTGTGAATGGACCCTCAAGCATATCTCCACCTGTGAACACCATTTCACTGCTCACATAGAATTAGGCTACATAAAAAGTTAACTGGTAAGAAAACCCACAAAGGTAAACATCACCCCACATAAATCAACAATAATAACACGAAAGGGGAAAATATCAAAATGTAAAAATCTAACAAGATGCCCGGCCACATAAGTAATTTACAGAGGTGACACAGTAAAATATTGTACAAAACGTATTTCTTCTCATTACCACCCAGCAGAATTAACATGGAAGGACAAATTAAAAACACATTGGTCCATAGTTACTTACAAAACAGAGACACGTAGATATATGAATCATTGCCTTGACTTGTGTATAGGTGTTAGTATCAAGAGATTTGTAATATATCACATGGAGATTGTATTATATTTACATGTTAACCAAACATCCCATCTATTCCTAAAAGATGCGCTAGCATTCAGCGAGGAAGCAATCATGGATCATTCACTCCTTGTAAAACTGTTTTCATTGAGGGAATAGTTGACGTCCTCCAATTACGAGAAATTTCTCCTCTTACCACTGTTATTTTTATGTAGAATGATAGTTTTGTGGAATAAGGAGAATTACTCAGAATTCATATTTAGTAATGGGAAAGGGGCGTCTAATATTACGGGAAATCCACAAATAAGGCTACTTTCCCACTAGCGGCAAACTTCTCCGGCAGGTGAACAGCCTGCTGGATCCTTGCTGCCGCTAGTGCACGCCTGCCGCCGGAGGTCTGCTCTGGCCCCATTGACTATAATTGGGGTGGGCCAGAGTTCCGGTGGCAGCACGGCAAACACCCGCTAGAAAGTAGTGTGAAAGCCTAAAAGAAACTAGTGTACCAATTATTCTCCAGAACTTCAGGATGCCAGAGCATTCCCATCATATATGTAGGAAAGAGCCAGTTTTCCAACATCGCCAACAATTTTCAGGGATACAATAAAAAAGGGATAGTTTAGTAGCGACCAAAAACCATTAATAAAGTAATTTTCTAGAAAGTTCTATGTGGTTAGTACATCTTGATATTTTAGAGATGGCAGTGATAGCTTCTTGCCATTGATTTCCAGAAAAAAAGGCATTAAGTTCCCTTTCCCATTTAGATATGTAGTGTGAGAGTGAACATATAAATTCTGTAGGTCAGTAATGAGAAGAAATACAGGAGTTTGTATTATTATTATTTTTTTTAATGGCCACTGCAAATTACTTATGTGGCCAGGAATTTTAAGCACATTTTGAATAAAAGTTAAATACTTTAATAATGAAACCCTGTATTACACACTCCATCTTCTTCCTTCGTATTTTACAAAGTGAACTAGTATTATTAAAGGGGTTGTCCAGGTTCAGAGCTGAACCCGGACATACCCATAATTTCACCCAGGCAGCTTCCCTGATGTTAGCATTGGAGCATCTCATGCTCCAATGAGCTCCCTGGCTCTGATGGGTGTGCTTTAGCGCTTCCCTAGCTGTTTTACAGGCTAGGGCAGCGCTAAAGCCTGCCCATCAGTGACGGTGACTTCACCGGGCTTCCTGGCAGCCCCATGGAGAGCCTGGTTCGTTACCGGAACTCCGGAAAATGCCTTAAATCACGCAGGGCAAAGGAGGGCATCTGAGCATGAACTGCTCCGATGCTCAAGTCAGGGGGGCTGCCTGGGTTCAGAGCTGAACCCTTTTAAGTGAACTTGTATTATTAACTGGTTCACTGTGTAACAATACTTTATTGACAATATACAGTATAATCTGTACACCATGCCGTACAGTATCCAATTTAACCCCTACACCATGCAGTACAGTATAATCTGTACAGAAAAATATGGAGAAATCCACCTTCCATAAAAATCTGTAGTTTATGCAAAAAGATAAAAAGCCACACATACAGACAACAGCATCTAGGTGTTTTGGGTCACAAGCCCTTACTCATCATTAGAGATGAGCGAACTTTAAAAAATAGTTATGGATTCCACTACCGCGGACTATCCCGGCATATGGAATCCATAAGGGGCGGCTTCCACAAACCCGAACTGTTGAAAAGCCGAAGGACCTGGGGTGACGTCACCATCATGTGATCAGTGCAGGGGGCGTGGCTCAGCACTGTGGCCCCTGGACACTGTTAAGGTTTCACATGTTGCTGCTCTCTGAAGGGTATGGTAAGGCATGGTGCACCCCAATGAGAAATAAGTCCAAAGAGTCAGGGTTTGCAGTTGTCTTCTTCAGTCTCCACTCTGGTAAAAGAAGGTTCTGTGGTGAGGAAAGGCCTGAGATAGGTGTCCCTCCCTCTCTTAGAAGGCTAGTAACCTGCTCAAATGTCTGGTGGCCATGGTTTGTGGCTCATTTATCTGGCAGGCTCCCTGGTCAAGGGGCTGGTGACCCAGGGTCTGTTGCAGAGTATCCCCATCTCAGCGTCTTCTTCTGGTCACTGGTGCAGTCTGGAAAAGTCTCTCCTACTAAACATTGGTCCCTATGACTAGGGTCTCTGACTACTCTCCTTTTATACAGTTTGTAACTGTAGTAAAATCGTATAGTGGAGGGGTGGAGAAACACACCCTAACAGAAACAATGTTGCAATTCAAGTCAGCCATAGACTTTTATTGAGCCTCAATACAAGTCTCTAGGGATGACTAAGCAGTTTTCAGATGTAAACAATAGTCTAGACATAGCCTAAAGAGGATCTGTCACCACAAAATGTAACGAGGCACCATGTTATACAGCAGGAGGAGCTGAGCAGATTAATATATAGCTTTGTGGGGAACTATTCAGTAAAACCTGCAATTTGTGTAGCATTGTGTATAAATGTGCATACAGAGATGGCTGTCAGTCACTGTTAACACCTCCCTGCTGTATTTAAGGGGTTGTCTCACCTGATAAAGTCATAGTTATTGTGTATATGATGTTATTTTCAGTCACTTTGTAATGTACTTCTATTTTCTATATGGCTTCTCTTCCCCTTTTTCTTTCATTATAGCTTCCTTTAGAAGGCCACTGCTGAAATGCACTTGCAGTGGCTGCGCTTGTGCACTTTAAGAGAAATATCTGGCCTTTCTGGTGGCCGGGAATCGTACATAGAGGCCAGTGTATGTGCATTTGCACCCGTCCTCAGCCACCTGGTATGTATTCTTGGATTAGCTCCTGCACCCGGCCACCTCGTTCTTCCTATAGAACAGCTTCAGGGCATGAGCTGCAGTCCTGAAGCTGTTCTCTACAGTTATGGGTAAATAGTATAACTGTAATATACAGATCGCAAGTGCCAGCTGTCATCTTGTGAAATGACTGTAGGAAAGCATCAGGTCTGACCTGAAAGTTTGCTACAGCGGCTGGCAGACTGATCCTATCTGTTTCCTGGTAACCTTATCAGAAGACAGACATCACCCTTGCTGGGACCCACTGTTATCTCTACATGCAAATATATAGAGCTAACAGTGTGCAGTGAGCTATGGAGAGCTACTTATGTGAGCTGCCATGGAGAGGCAAGGGTTACTGTCAGGAGCAGAAGCTCTGTCCCATTCCAGCTCAGAACGAAGCCCGCGGAGCAGCAGAGATGCCGGAAAGGCAGAAGGTGAGACAACCCCTTTAATGCTCTTCTGGAAGTGGAAAAGGCAGAGATATAAATGTATAAATTACAGGTTTTATTGAATCTTTTCCCACAAAAATATATATCAATCTGCTCAGCTTCACCTGCTCTATAACATGGTGCTTTCAAATTGCACTGCATTTTGAGGTAACAGGCCATCTTTAATCACAGTCAAAAGTTTACTGTGTCTGTTTTCTTCCCTCCAAAACTTAGCTCTGCATATTCTCTTAGAACAACTGGAAAATCACTAGCTTCTCAGTGCACATGTAGAAAGTCCCAAAGTCTCTAAGTATTAGCTGGCTGTGTATTAACTCTGTCCCAGCACAGTGCAAATACTGGGCAAAAACAGTGTGAATGAACAGAATAATATATAAACATAATAATAATAATAGTAATAAAATAAACATATAAAATGCATTACAACAATATAAAACAGCATAAATAATTGTGCAAGTTAACACTTCAAAATACAATAAAGTTGATGAATTAGTAGCAATAGGGGCAAATGTCCACAAACGTCCATACTCCAAAGTATCCTTGCTCTTGGGCACTAGAGATGCTGGTGGCTAGCAGCAGAACACAGGCTTAACCTCTTAATGACCCAGAACGAGACTGCTCTTCCTAACTGGCCGGTACTTTGTGCCCCAGGATGAGCATACTCGTCCTGCGGTCCTCCTCCCCCCCCCGTCCCTCATGTGCGGTGCAGCGATCAGCAGCAGGGATCCCTGCCGATGCCGGTGGATTAACCCCTCATATGGGAGGTTTGCTCTCCCTCTCCTCATACATCGGGTCCCCACACTGTGGTAGGGGACCAGATGGTTGCCATGGCAGCTACAGAGGCCTATGATAAAAAAGGCCCTTTCCCATAAAAAGAGACATATAAAATTGTAAAAAATAGAAAAAAATAAAAAACAGACATATTAGGTATCGCCACGTGCGTAACAACCTGCCCTATAAAAAATTATAATAAAGACTGTGCTAAAAAAAGCAATTTTTGTCACCTTTCATCACAAAAAGTGTAATACCAAGTGATCAAGAAGTCATATGTACCCAAAATATTACCAATCAAACCGTCACCTCATGCTGCAAAAAATGAGCCCCTACATAAGATAATCGCCCCAAAAAAAAAATCATATTATGGCTTTAGGAAAAGAAGACACAAAAACATGATTTAGTTCAAAAATGCTTTATTATGTTTAACTGAAACAAAACAAAAATAAAAGTAGACATATTTGGTATTGTTGTGTCCATAACAACCTGCTCTATACAAATACCACATGATCTAACCTGTCAGGTAAACACTGTAAAAAAAATAATAATCCCCCCTAAAGCGCATGTTTTGCTGTGTAATTAAAATCTACTTTTCTGTACACCGCTGACTTCTGAGCGGTGTATGGAGTACACATGTTATCAATGGCGCCACAGGGCAGTCAGTATGGGCAGGAGCGCATATTGCATGTCAGCTCTTAGCGTAGTGAAGCAGGCACAAGCAGGAGCCCGTTCCGCTCAGCTAATCCTGGCATAGCACATTGTTACAGAGTACCCATGTGCTATGCCAGCATTTAGTAAACCTCTGGGGGGCACATTGCTGCTCCTGCCCGTACTCCCTGCGCTGTGGCCCCATTCATAAAAATGTACACGCCGTACTCCATAGAAGTCAGTGATTTACAGAGAAGTAGATTTTAAGCACACAGGGAATGGCGCGCTTTAGGAGGGGTAATGTGTAATAAAAATACAAAATACATTAATGAACTGTATTACAAAAACTGTTATTAGGGCATTATGGACAAGTTAACAAAAATGTCTACAAAAGTTTAGTGACTCTTTAAGGCTGGAAGTAAAGCATAGACTGATGGCTAGCAGCAGAACACAGGCTAGTGGTAGGTAACAGGACAAAGGCTAGCGTCTGATAGCAGGACAAAGGCTAGCGTCTGGTAGCAGGACAGAGGTGGGTAACAGGACCAGGGGTGAAAACTAGACTTGGAGGCAAGAGGCAGAATTCCTAAGAAAACACAGCCATACGGACCTAGAACCAGGATCAAAAACAATCCTCAATCTGTGACTAATATAGCAAACAGGGTTTCAATAGCAGAGTTTATCAGTAGCAGCCAATGGGAGAGCATAATATTGCTTTGCAATTTAGTCCAGTCCAGGAAATGGTTAACCCTTGCTTTGGTAGAGAAGCAGGGCATGGCTGAGAAGTTTACATAGAACACTGAGACACGGCAGGTTTGGATTGTAGCCAGAATAGAAGATATGAACTTGCAGAGCAGACCTGGGTCAAAGGCATGCAGCCAGAGGAGAGGTGAGTAGAAGCACAGTTGGTGACTCACTAGGAACTGTTCAAATCTGTCTTCAATGTGGTCCCCTAGTGGTGGTTGCAGAAGGACAGAATTGTATTGATTACCTTTACATCTATTTAATGGCAAGCAGAATGTGAAGCCCTGTGAACCCTGCAGATATGAAATTATTCAGCACAGAACTGTAGACCTATTTAGATACACAGTTATTAGTTTACATGAGAGCATCACTTTTCTTCTTGTACTTTAGGAAATGTGGTTTAACGTCTTTATCTGTAAGCAGGGGGAGAAGAAGGTTCCATTAGTGGTAGGACCAAAATAGCCGCAATGTGGAGTAAATCTGCATGTAAACAAGTGAAAGGCTGCATCCCATATTGGTACAGTGAATAAGAATCTACAGAGGTTCTGTGTCCTCATGCAGCAAAGACATGGTCTTATTAACCCTTTGCCTCCGCAGATAATTTTGACACCTTAACGACCAAGCCTTATTTTTCAAATCTGACATGTCTCAATTTATGATGTAATAACTAGGCTTGAGCAAATCGAGCTTTGGATCATAGATCCGAAGTCGATTCGTTCAAAAACTTTGATGTCAATGCTGTTTCCGTACAGCATTAAAATGGATTGGCTCCATTGAAGTCGCTTGAGACTTAGGTGAATTAACACTGTATTCATGTGTGCATATTTTTAAAAAAAATTAAAATAGTAATCTGAAGTGGGCTTTAGTACCGAGGTATCAGCCAGTACCAGAGCTTTAGGGCATCATTGTAAATTTCATTTCATTTTTTTAGGACATTAAAAAGCTTAGAATTTCAGAAGTAGTGTTTAAAATTTTCTAGGCAACTTTCAGAACTGACTTTAGTGAGGACCTCTTCAGTTATGAAGTCACTTTGTGGGGCATACAGAATAGAAATCACCTATAAATGACATTTCAGAAACTACACCCTGTAAATTATTCAAAATAGATTTTTGAAACTTTTTTAAACCACAGAAGTTAAAGCAAATTTGTGCAGATTTTCCACTGTAATCCATTTTTTCTTGTATCACAGCAAGGGTTAACAGCAAATCAAATCTCAATATTTATAACCCTGATTCTGCAGTTTACAGAAACAACCTATATGTGATTGTGATATGTGATATGTGCTGTATGGGCACATGGCATGGTGTAGAACGATAGGCATGCAATATTGTTTTTGAAGGGCAGATTTTGCTGGAAAGGTTTTCAGGCCCCATGTTGTATTTGAAGAAACCCTGAGATAACCCTACAATGAAAACTCCCAAAAAGTGACCCTATTTTGGAAACTACACCCCTCAAGGAATTTATCCAGGGGTGCAGTGAATGTTATGACCCATGTGTTTCAAGGAATTCAGAAACACTTGGCTGTGAAAATGTTGCTGTAGGCCCACATTTTTAATTTTCACAACTGGTTACAGGAGAAATACACCACACAATTTGTTATGCATTTTTCCTGAACATGGCAACACCCCATATGTGGTCTTAAACTGCTGTTTGGGGACATGGCAGCATTCAGAAGGAAAGGAGTAGCATCTGGATTTTCTAACATGGAATTTGCTGTAATTTTTTTAAAGGCCATACCTTTTATTTTTTTTGTTGACGGAGCTGTGTGAGGGACATGTTGTAGTTTTTATTAGTACCATTTTGGGATACATATGACTTTTTAATTGTTTTTCTTTTATTTTATTTTTTTTGGGAGACGAGGTATGCAAAAATTGCAGTTCTGTGTTTTTTTTGTTTTTTCCGGGTTCTCCATGCAGTATATATGATATGATCATTTTATTCTGTGGGTCAATACAATTATGGCGATACCAAATTGATATAGTTTTTTTTTACTTTTGCATCATAAAATCATTTTTTTATTAAAAATAAATTGTATTTTGCATTGCTAATTTCTGTAATATTTTTTATTTTCCTGCAATGTAGCTGTCTGAGGGCTTGATATTTTCAGAACAGGATGTCGTTTTTCTTGGTACCATTTTGGGGTACGTATAACTTTTTGATCGCTTTTTATACCATTTTTTGGGGAGGTGAGATGACAAAAACAGCAATTCCATCAATGTTTTTAAAAAAAATGTTATGGCATTCACCATGTCGGATATGTAACGTGATCATGTTATAGAGCGGGACATTAAAGATGCAGCGATACCGATTGTAAATGAGGGGATATGGGGGAAAAAAGCTATTTATTTTTTTATTTAATTCTTTTTACATTTTTTAAAAACTTTTCAGTTTTTTTAGCTTTTCTTTATCAAATCCCATTTGTTTCTTGAACATCCAGACCCACCTATGCAGTGGTCACTGTGCAGAGAGGGCGAGGAGGTGAGCTGTGATATCACCTGTTGTCTGTGGGGGATCCTGTATTCTCTATATACAGATTTTAGGTATCTGTCATTGTCATCCTGTCTGTGATGATAATGAAATGGCTGCTGAGATGTGATCTCTACAGAATAGGCAAACATGGCGCCTGCTCGGGCATCATGGCTGACAGGTCTCTGCTGTTTCAAACAGCAGAGACCTGTAGCTAATTACATCGAATGGCAATAATTCAGATCGCAGTAATTAAAGCCTTTAGATGCCAACATCAAGTGAGATCACGGCATCTAAATTGTCAAAAACCCGGAAGCTCGTGCCTCCAGGCTTGTTACCGACATCACGGATTAAAAGGAGAATTTTTCAATGGCTAGTTTCACCCCCTAGTATACACAGAATAGGTGCTCACTCTCCTTGGGCTATACACCTCGCCCGAATGTAGGTATAGGTAAAAGAGCAATAGGATGTGGGGAGGGCACTCAATATTTGGGCCAAATAATGTGAAGAAATATTTGTGGGAATATAAAAATAATATTTATTTATTAGCTATTAAAATCAAATAAAAATAAGCGTAAAAAATTAGATATACAAAGTTCTTGGTATCAAATACTGTGCAAATGGTAGCAATAGGAGGCTGTCTGTCGTATCTATAATCTGAGTAGATGTATCTTCACAAATAAATTGTCAGCGGGTTCCTCAGTGGGTAAGGGACCGTATGTCCCGAAACGCGTTTGGGAGGAACCAGCATCATCAATGAAAAAAGATTGCACACTCCGATTTCACTGAGCGCTCAGTCTCGAACTCTTCACCTCCAGTAACACGCGGGACGCCGCGGGTATTATCCATTATCACACAAAGACTGAGAACCGGACTACACGCGCTAATCCATGTGAGGGATATCGCATGCACAGCCGCCGACTGAGTGGTAACGTAGCCAGTGCAGCATCCTCTCTTTTGCTCCCATAAACAGCGAGTATTATGAAGTGGATACAATTGCTGTTAATAGTGATATAACCTATACGGTGAAGATATTTCTGTTATAAGACTACCATTAAGTAAAAGAAAGTCTGTTACACCGGACATTGCTCCCAGAAACAGGGAATAATATGAAGTGGACTGGATACAATTATTCTTTTTAGCAATATAACCCCTTTTTTTTAAGCGATTTTTGGCAAAGATACCTCCTTTTATTATAAGGCAGCTACTAAGAAAAAGATAGTTTGTCTTAGCAGATACATTACTGCACTAACTACAATAACTAAAGAAGCTCATCTCACCTCTACGAATATGGACATTTTTCTATCTTACATCACATTGATATAGAGGAAGACGGACTGTCCTGATCTATAGATATCTGTCAAGATATATATATATATATATATATCTCTCTCAGATACTTGCTGACAATTTATTTGTGAAGATACATCTATTCAGATTATAGATACGACAGACAGCCTCCTATTGCTACCATTTGCACAGTATTTGATACCAAGAACTTTGTATATCTAATTTTTTACGCTTATTTTTATTTGATTTTAATAGCTAATAAATAAATATTATTTTTATATTCCCACAAATATTTCTTCACATTATTTGGCCCAAATATTGAGTGCCCTCCCCACATCCTATTGCTCTTTTACCTTGTTACCGACATCCTTTGTGGCCAGTGAGGATTCCGGTAATCGATTTGAATGCGCTCAGCCTCGCAGAAGAGCCTGAGGGCATTGATGCTGAAATTCTTATTTTGGCCACCAGGCCAACATATGAAATGAACAATAGTCAATAATAAATGTATTTTAGCAATCCATGACTGTTCAAAATTAAAAAATGGATTTTATACGCTCAAATATGAGCTTCAAAATTATTACAAAAAAAGTTTAAAAAAATAAAAAAATATATAAAAAATAAAAAAAAGATAAAAGTTTAAATCACTATAAAAAAAAATTATGGGGTCAGAATATAGTAATGTAAAAAAAATGTTTTTTTCAAAGTTTAAATTTATTTTTACCTTATTTAGACATAAAAACCTATACATATGGGGTATTGTTGTAATCACATTGACCCAGAGAATAAAGGGCATGTGCAAACAGAGCGCCGTTCGGACAAAACACATAAAACGATAAAGGAATTGTGTTTTTTCCCAATTCCACCCTGTTTTGAATTTTTTTTACTGCTACCCACTACATTGTATGCCATATTAATGGTGGCATTAGAAAGTACAACTTGTCCTGTAAAAAATAAGCCCTCATGCAGCTATGTGAACGGAAATATAAAAAAGTTATGGCTCAAGAAAGAAGGGAAGAAAAATGAAAACACAAAAAAATAAATAAAAAAACTCCGGTATCCTAAGAGTTAGTATAGATAATGACATAGAAGTTTAGAAAAACACCCAACATTTATAAAGGAATCACATTTAACATAAAATCTTAATTTAAACAATTTGTCATTTTCTGACAATATGTACCCTTTAACTACAGTGTGCATCCAGTGTGCCCCCATCTGTAAGTATAGAGTATAACTGCAGTACTATTATGCCCCCAGATCTACCAGTTACTTGTTGGTTTCTCCTCCACTTTTAACACTACAGCTCCCCACTAGTTATACCCCTATATATCAAATGTACCACTGCATTTCATTCCTACCCCTACATTACTGGGCCATTTATTTAATGTTGGGGCCAATAAAGATTAATATTTCTTTATAATTGTTAGAGATGTATTTGTGATCAGTTATACTCTTGCCGTAAGAGAAGCTTTTCTCACTTATGTAACTAACAAAATGGATCACAGAGATAACTCGCATAGTCCATTAGTTATATTGATCTGGAATAAGAGAAGGCTGTATCTGAATATTACTTGGCTTTGTAGCTAAATCATCAAAGGTACAAACACATCCCAGCATGCACTGCATTAGCATTTCAGCCTGAATGAGCCAAGTACTTAACGGGATTTTCTGGTTTTATGGAAGTAAAACCTACCGTAATTACTTTATAGTTAAAGTTCTGCAACTTTTATAATATACTTTTATTTGAGTTCCTCACCATTTTCAGTTTGTTCTCAGTGAGTGCGACATTCATACTTCAAGAAGTTGATGTAATCAAATGTAGATCTATTTATTTATTAGATAATAAATAATAATAGATTTATTTCCTGGCCCTAGTAGAGCATATGTATACTGTATACTGTACTCACTAGCGATAATTTATTTAGTATGGTTTTAAAGTGCAGAGGGAAACACAATGTGAACTTAGGGGACCCGCACCTACAACGATAACAGAGCGCAGCCGCCCTCTATTCATTTCTATGGGGCGGCCGAAAATAGCCGTTTCCATCTGCCCCATAGAAATGAATGGAAGCAGAGGCCGCGCGTGTGCAGTGCTCTCCAATTCACTTCTATGGGAGCAGTGGGGAGTAGCGCTTGGTGGTGCACAGACCTCGGAAATCCGGGTTCTCCAGCCACAGCTCTCACACCTCCGTTCTAGTTATAGGTGCGGGCCCCAGAGGTGGGACCCGCACCTATCAGACAATGGGAGCATATCCTAGCGATATGCCCCCATTGTATGTGATGGGAATACCCCTTTAATATTCCATGTAGATTTGTCCTCAGTCTGATTCAAACCCAGGACCACCATTAGCCACAGATTTATCCATATGCAACCCTCTGTGAGCTAAATACATAAACAGCGTACAATGTATTAGCCTGGAGTCAGCACAGAACACAGCCCTTTCCAGTGCTGCCACTCCAGTCTGTTTGCAGGCTGCAGTGGTGACATAGTAATACATGACATATTACCAAATCAGTCAGTCATAGGCCTTAGTAGTCTCCTGCTATATACCACCGAAGCTAGTGATTGTTGATGAGTATAGTTTTTTTTTAACACATTTAGGGGCTTTCGAGATATTTTGAAATAAGTCAGACAAAAATTTTAACTAAAAAATCAACAACAGGGGTAATTGGAATAAATAATTATTTAAGTTTTTCATACTGAATAATAAATAATTCTAAAATATCAAAACAATTTAATATACATTCCCAGCTATAATAATCAGCTCTCTCTCAAAATGTTAGTGGCAATGTAGATTGCTATTAAAGGGAACCTGTCACCATAATAATGAAATAATCTACAAGCAGCATGTTATAGAGCAGGAGGAGCTGAAAAGATTGATATATTGTTTTACGAGAAAAGATTCTGTAAAGCTTGCAATTAATTAATTTTTCAAGTGGGCAGTGCCACTCAGTGATTGTCAGCTAACTCTGCATGACTAAGTATTCAGGGAAGGCTGTCAATCACTGTTAGGACTGCCCACAATTAGGTAAATCAATTACAAGTTATAGTGCATCTTTTCCCATAAAACTATATATCAATGTTGGGGTGTCATATACTGTAATCCCTCCACATGTCAAGATACGCCCACAAACAGAAGGGTGGCTTCATCCTGTATTCCCTTCCTGGCACCAAGGTTTTAAAATGATTTACGCCTCGTCACCTTGATAACTGACCAGGTAGCTTTTACACATATTTCTTGGTTTGGCGACTCACAAGACCTAAGAATAAATAACCTTGGCTAAACACAAGGACTTAAAACATATAAACTAGGAGGATGAGGCGGTGCTCTCTAATCTCTCCACATACATAATAGCAGCAGGTTACCCTTGACGATGACAGATCTGCTTGTGACCTTACCACTTGGTTCCCCGTGTGTAGCAATAATACAATACAATGCTTAGGCTATCTAGCTAACACAAGGTGACTTCAGAACCATTAGTATTTAGCGTCCTCAGAGACAGTCCATAATGAGCAATAACCAAGTAAGACTTGCTTGTGACGTATATTAACGTTCTCAGAGGCAGTCTGTTATAAGCTAAGAAGTAAGGTGCTGACTATCTGGTCAACAGCACAATTACACCAAAGTCTCTACAAAAAGTGCATATAATCACATTGCGGCACCGTCAAGAGAATACACACAATGGGCACAGTACGTTTGAACGTTGCTGAAAATGTAAAATGTTAATGCAGAAATAGTGCAAATATTTTATGCAAATATATAAGGCAATACTCAATGCAACAAAGTAGTGCAATAATATTCTCCAGTGCTTGTAGATAAAGTGCACCAAACTGGAACTTTAAGTGCAACAAAGTCCTTTGTAATCCACGGGAAATAACATAACGTCAATATTTGTAATCCACATAAAGTAATGTTTGTAATCCACATGAGATAGCAAAGACATTTGTAATCCGCATGGGTATAGCAAAGTAATTTGTAATCCACATACGGCAATAATGGAATAGCAGCACAGGTTATGAGAACCCTTTTGGCAAACGGGGCTCCTAAATAACTTGAAAAGGGGGAAAAAAGGGATTGGGCACTGTTGAGCGCAACTTGGAGGTAGAAGATAGTTGGGGGGAGTCCTAATTAACATGGCCATCCAGGTGAGGACTAAAAACAAGGGCAACCTGAAACATAAAACAGACAAAATGCCAACAGGCCCTCACCCTTCAGGTCCAGTCCACGAAGTGGCTCCCAAAAGTCGTTGTCTCTTTCAAATAAGGATCATGCTGGAGATAAGAGGAAGGACCTCAGATCCTACTCGCTGCCAGAGCTACTGCTGAAGGCCCTGATTTTCCCGCTCTGTCTGTTCAAGAAGAAGTTGCTCCATGGCTGATAAAAATGGCAGATTAACCCTTCGAGTGCTGACGCGCACAGTCCTGCGCCTGCCGCTCCGCAAAAACTTCAATAAAGACATTTTTAAGGGGTCTTTCTGTATATCAGTAGGCCTTGTAGTGATAAGACACACACACAATTATTCTGTTTGTGATGCCAAATGCGATGCACGACAGCGGCAAGGGGTCACTGCCAGAGGGTAAAGGTTACTTGTTTTGTCGTAACGCCAGTTGCAATGAAGCAACAATGGCACAGGGCTTTAGTGATACTGTAGCAGATGGTACCCAGGTGTAGGCATGCCAGAATGGTGTATGGTAGCCTACAATGTCCCTTTAAGGTAATAGTGCACGTGTTATGGTGCTCCTACCTGGATACGCTGGAACCCCAGGCGTTGGCTCTGATGCAGAAAAAGGGGTGGTTGATGAAGGGGAGGATGAAATAAATTGAGTCCGGACTTGAAGTCCGGTGAAGTGATGAAGTTGGTAAAAGCTTTACTTTGGGAAACATTCATCAGAATACAATCTTCCAACTTTGTCTTGGTTACCAGCAGGCTTTGGCATGAAACGGTGGCAGGCAAACTCCTCTCTGCTACGTCTGTTACTCTCTGGCTCTGCTGTGCTGACAGGATTAATTGTTTGCTTTCTGCTGTACTTAACTTGGTAGTCTGGTCTGTCTCTAGCTTTGTCCAGAGAACTTTACTCCTGGCTTCTAAGGCTCTTCACTGTGGCCTCCAGATCCAGCAGAGCTGAAGGTGCTCTAGCTGGTCTAGGCAAGGTTCGTCCAGCAGGAACGGGCTCCTGCTTCTTTCCTCTAGCAGGGAGTATTCTATTCTGACCTGTAACTAGCTAAACTTCTCCCTAGAGGGAGAAAACAGAATGGAAAAAAGGCTCTATTCTATGTATGATATCTCTGCCATATATGCTGCCACCTTCTGGTAAACCAGGCATGTAACACTTGAACAGTTACATAACAAGTTTATGAATACACATTTTGCAGGAAATAAATACATGGGATGACATTAGATTAACCATAGGAGATAGTAGCGGGGTGCAAAAGTGGTAATGCACCTCTGGGGTGTTACACAAGCAATTGTCGGGAGGTAAGTGCTCCCCCCTGGCAATCGCTTTCTGGCTAGCAATGGAGACTACTGCTATTACATGCAGCGATCTCCTCCGCAGCATGGGGTGGGGCGATCGCTTTGTCATCACTCGCCCTCCTACTGTCTAGTGGTTTGCCAGCGGCGGATCACTGTTAGCTGCAGTGTTACACTGCAAGATGATTATCGGCTGAAATATAGGCTGGTGTAATACACATTCTTAGTGGATGACTGAAATCTTTATGTTGGCTCCAGGTATATGGGTTACCTATGCTTTGCAATCTAAGAACAATGTAAATAGATGAATAAAATAAAAAATACATAAATTGATGATGAGATCAGACTACATTACAGGGAATTTGTCAGCTCCGAACGTACTGGCCCCCCCCCCCCCCCCTTCTCTCGAATTACAGTAAGCATTGTAAAGGATGCTGATGCCAATTATGTCATTTGTATCTCTATACTCTTCACTGTTGTGCTCCTGCAAAATGGCTGGAAAATGTGTGTAGATGACTCCTGAGTGTGCACATATAATAGAGAGGATTTTACAGACAGTTTTTCAGGAGCACGGTACCTGAATGCAAGTGTATAAAGATGTGACAAAATCGGCATCTTTTACACTATACAATGTTTATTGAGGTTGGGGGGGGTTAAAGCTGACAGATTCCTTCTATGCCTCATGCACACAACCATAGTTTTGGTCCTCATCAGATCTGCATATTTTGTGGATTGGAAGCATTCATTTCAGTGGGGCTGCAAAAGATGCAGACAGCACACCATGTGGTGTCCGCATCCATATTTCCATTCCATTCCAATAGAACATGTCATATTCTTGTCTGTAAAATAAGACTGTAAATCAGTAAATGTGATGCAAAGCATGTATGCCAGTTTTTGTTTTGCCGCAAAGTGCGCCATAAAACTGGTGCATTTAAACCTGTCAGTAGCATGCTATAGAAGAATGGGAAAACATACATTTTAATTTAAAAGGGTTCTCAGACCTTGCAGTTGACAAACCCTTTGGTTTATATCTGTGGCCTTGAAGCCCTGGAACAAAAAAGGAAGATGCACCTGTCCATGATCCCACAACTGCTCCCTTCCCAGCAGCTTTCAGTCCCCCTAGGACAAGGAATCCTTTATAGGATGACCATTATAGGTTTCATCAGTGTAACATAAAATTAATTTTCATCATCCATACCTTACAAAGGAGGGAGAGGCAGAAGAGAGAGAAATTGTATATGGTGATAATATGTTAAAACATTGCACGTTTACACACTGGACATGGACTTTTTACTAGTTTCTAAATATTCTGCTTGCTGGTATAATGTCTTGTATAAAACCATCAAAGCTAGTAAGTACTGTGCAATAATGCTGGTTGTTCCTAGTCTTTCCACTATGTGTCCCCGCAGGATTTCTATTCCTTTCCATATACACTGTAAGAAGTGTTTCTCTAGCAGTAGAATCCTTTATTGTTTCCAATATGATGGGGGAACATGCAGATAAAATATAGTAGTATTTAGTAATATTTTAGTAGTAATATTATATAGAAATATTTTACTTATAATTAGAGATGAGCGAATCGAAGTTGACGAAGTGGAATTCGATCCGAATCTCAGGAAAAATTTGATTCACAACAAATCCGAATTTCCTTTGCGGTAATGAATTGCATTTAAAGATAAGCGAATTTCATATTTTGAAATTCGTTCACGCTTTATTTACCACGGACAATAACGCAATTCTATGCCGAATGCATAACAGTATGCCTTTAGAGGCATTCTGTTATAGATTCTGTCATAATAGAAGTCTATAGGCTGCAAAACGGATCCATCCCGTTTCCGTTATGCAGGGGATTCCTCTACTGTATATTGTAAGTGGGAAAAAAATAATGGCCTATTTACCATTCAGTGGTGCAGTTATATGTTCTAAAGCCCTTTTTGGTGTGTATTAGTGGCAAAAAAAAATATATTATTTGCCGTTCAGCGGTGCAGTTATATGTTCTAAAGCACTTTTTGCGTGGATTAGTGGCACAAAAAAAAGTATTTGCCATTGTGCGGTGAAGTGAGAAACTTACAGCCCTTTTTGGCGTATATTAGTGGCAAAAAATATATATTATTTGCTGTTCAGCGGTGCAGTTATATGTTCTAAAGCCCTTTTTGGCTTGTATTAGTGGCCAAAAAATATATCTTATTTGCCGTTCAGCGGTGCAGTCAGTGGCGTAACTAGAAATGACCGGGCCCCACAGCAAATTTTTGAATGGGTCCCCCTCCCCCAGTAATTTTTCCCAACCCCTTCCTTTCATGCTGCCCCCTTTCCTATGGCTAGTAAAGATCGCTCTCTCAGACCAGGCCCGGCAGCTGTTCCATCCGTTTTCTACACTGTTTATCCTGCCACTGTCTATCATTTTATTGTGTAATACTTTCGAGGGGCCCTGACAAAATCTTTTAGTACTTCTCCTCCTCCTCTTGGATGGGCCCCTTCTGGGTCAGGGCCCCAAAGCAGCCGCTTCCCCTATAGTTACGCCCCTGGGTGCAGTTATATGTTGTAAAGCCTTTTTGAGTGTATAAGTGGAAAAAAGTAAGGGCCTATTTGCCGTTCAGCGGTGCAGTTATATGTTCTAAAGTCCTTTTTGGCGTGTATTAGCAAAAAAATACTTGCTGTTGTGTGGTGAAGTGAGAAAATTACAGCCTTTTTTGGTGTGTTTTAGTGGCAAAAAATATATACTTGCTGTTCAGCAGTGCAGTTATATGTTCTAAAACCCTTTTTGGCATGTATTAGTGGCAAAAAAATATACCGTATTTTTCACCCTATAAGACGCACCGGCCCATAAGACGCACTTAGGTTTTAGAGGAGAACAATAAGAAAAAAATATTTTCCATTACACCTCAGGTCAGACCAGCAATCAGACCCCCAATGTTAATCAGACCTCAGCTTACAGCTCCAATCAGACCCCCAATGTCAATCAGATCACAGATCAGACCCCCCCAATGCCTCAGATCAACCCCTCAACCTTCAGCCATCTAGAAGCCCCTATATGTCAGCCATCAGCCCCCATATATTCAGCTATCAGCCCCCATATATTCAGCCATCAGCCCCCAGCACAAATAAAATAAAAAAACTTACTTACCTCTCCTGCTCCTGGACGCCACCGCTCCTCACCATCGCAATTTCCTTTTTTATTTATTTATTTGATCTAACAGTATGTCAGACAGAGAAGTGCCAGGCCCTGCACAGGGGAGTGACAGAGGCCTAAATGTTTCTGGCACAGGTCGCAGCAGAGTAAGCGGGTGTGGCAGCAGGAGTCGCAGCAAGAGGCCTGAGCTCCCAGTGTCATCTAGTGGTTGTGTCTTAATCGCTCTCTCAGACCAGGGCCTGTTCCATCCATTTTCTACACTGTTTATCCTGCCACTGTATATCATTTAATTGTGTAATACTTTTGAGGGGCCCTGACAAAATCTTTTAGTACTCCTCCTCCTCTTGAATGGTTGACTTGGTAATCCACTTCGTCCAAAGTGACATCAGACACCCCAACCAAGAGTCGGTGGGTTCGTCAGACACAACCGTTAGTTGGCATGGCCCGGGACCAGGCCTTGTGCCCTCACCTGTACTCAACCTGCCTCTGTCCTTTTCTGTATCCTCAGCCAGAGAAGTATTATATGCTGTGGGCTCAGCTCCACTATACAGCGAGGACGAGCTACTAGAGGACAGTCAGCAGCTACTGGCCAGCCAAAATGTGGAGGAGACATCCGCTGCTTCCTCCGGTAGGCGGGCAAGTAGTGATGAGGAGAGTGGCGTGGGAGCTGGTGTTGCGAGCGGTCAGGCTTCTGACCCAGAGGCCGTTGAGGAGGACATCGGTGACGTGTAGACAGTACTCGATGATTATGATGTAGCTAATCGCACTTGGGAGCCGGATGAATTAGGGGCTACTTCATCATCGGGAGAAGAGGGTGGCAGCTTGCTCATAAGGCAGTGGCGGAGCCAACAAGTCGCTAGCATGGCTGGGAGTCAGCAGGGGGCAGAAGTGGGAGGTTGGGAGCCAAATGTGTAAAGCACACTCTTCTTGAGCTGCAGTGGCAGAACGGCATACCCCAACATAGGCGGATATGCAACGTTTCCACCGTTGGAATTTAACACCCCATATGTTGGACTGACTATAAGAACTGAGAAAGGTTATAAACAATTTGAGGGAGGACAAACTGAACTACTATAGAGACATCCTATGTAGTCAGTTGGCCGCTACCTATCTGCACCATCTTCCATCCTCTTGCAAGTCTGACCAGGGGGGCCCTCTGCCTTGGCTGCTGTGGCAGGGTGGGGGGTAGGAACAGTTCCAGCTCCATCAGCAGCAGCCTGAGTCTAGAGTCGCTGATGAGCAGCTTTCTTCACCTTCTCACCAGCAGCTAGACCTGGAGCAGGACCTGAACCAGCAGGTGGTGGCATACTTGGACAGCACCCTGCCACCCCACATTGAAGATCCACTGGACTACTGGGCAGCCAAACTGGATTTGTGGCCCCAACTGGCAGAGTTTGCCCTGGAAAAGCTGTCCTGCCCGGCCAGTAGTGTGGCATCAGAGCAGGTGTTTAGTGCAGTGGGGGCCATAGTTACCCCAAGAAGAACTTGCCTGTCCATGCAAAATGTGGAGAGACTGACCTTTGTCAAGATGAATCAGGCGTGGATCAGCCAGGATTTCCACCCACCAATGCCTGATGCATCAGACTAGATCATCCATGGTGCCACACCAACACTTTGATCAAAGAGACCGGTTTCTTCTGGCTACCTGCCTCAGCTACTATTCTGATGCTGCCACCCACCTGATGCCACACATCTGATGCCAAGTGCTCCTTCTTTCACCGACCCACTTCAGTTGGTACTGGTATTGCCACCAACCTCCCCACTCTGTGGTTTCCTGATGCTGCTGCCACCTCCACACTATGTCATCTTGTCACTCTGTGGTCTCTTGATGCTGCTGCCACCTCCACAATAGGTCACCTTGCCACTCTGTAGTCTCCTGATGCTGCTGCCACCTCGCCACTCTGTGGTAGCTTAATGATGCTGCTACCTAAACACTGTCACCTTGCCACTCTGTGACCTACTGATGCTGCTGCTGCCACCTCCACACTGTCATTGTGCCACCCTTTGGCCTCCTCTTGATGCTGCTGCCACATCCACACTCTCATTGTGCCACCCTGTGGCCTCCTGATGCTGCTGCCACCTTCACACTGTCATTGTGCCACCCTGTGGCCTCCTCCTAATGCTGCTGCCACCTCCACACTCTGTCATTAGGCCACTCTGTGGTCTCCTCATGCTGCTTCCAGCCCACCAGTATGTTATAGGGCCACTCTGTGGTGTTCTCACCCTCCTCACTTCATGACTGGGCCACTATTTTGCCTTTTGGCCTGGCTGACATCATCTTTGATTTGACCCTTCTTCTGATCTGTCAGAAGGAAGGAAAAATGAGGCGCACGACGGATCCTGTCTGTGTAACAGCTGTAAGGCCTACATGACATGGTCCCTATTTTGCCTCAGAATTGGCTTATGATTTGGTAGCCAAAAGCAGTAGTGGGTACAAAACACAGACGACATGCAAATATTACCTTCACGTGTCATCTCTGTTTTGGATCCACTCCTGTTTTTTTTGGCTTTAGCAATACTGATGGATTACTGACCAAATGCTGACCGAGTGAAGACGGATGCTCTACAGACAGGATCCGATTTTTTGGGGTTATTGTTCTGACGCAAAATAATCAGTGACGTCAACACAAACTTACTGCTGACACCCTCTCCACTCTGTCTGTATAAGCGTTTAATAGAACAGGTTCTGTAGACATCTATGTAGAATCAGCTGCCGACGGCGTAAAAGGAGTGCTCTTCTTCTTGACGCTAACATTGACCTTTAAGGCTGAGTTCACACTTGAGTTATTTGGTCAGTTTTGGCCCCATAACTGCCCAAATAAGTGCAGTGTGCAGTGATTCTAAGAGCGACACCTGTCATCTGCATGGCATACTGACTCACAGTACTGTTTCACTACCACAGCAGACTCCCTATGCGTGTTACTGCAAGGCACAGTTTTCTACACCACTATAAAGGCTCTCTACAGCCAGGAAATAGCCGCTTTAACGCAATTTACTGCAAATAAATTCAGATCAAAGCAAATTTTTTCGAAAAATACGGCAAACCAGCCGAATAGAATTTTTGAGAAATTCACTCATCTCTACTTATAATAAAAAAGAGTCATTGGTACGGTCAACCTATTTTATTTCACCTGAAGAAGATGACAGGTTTTCTCACATGTGGCAGATTTCTTGTAGACATTTCTACAACTAAAAATCCCTTACACGCATGTAAATAGGGCAATTTCTGGAGCATCGGAATGGATTACTGCAAACCTACTGTATAGGTATCTAATAGTTGCAGTAATATCTACAAAACTAGTGCATGTGAACACTGTGAAACTATTTTCAAGGGGTCAAATATAGACTGGAGACTACCTTTCCTGGACCTCCAAACATGCCCTGACCTTGAAAATGATAAAATGGCATTTTATCAAGGAAGGAAACATTTTAATGAGTCTTTAGAGAGAATCTATATTCTCTCCTGACATGTGTTTTAGTAACTACTTGCATTCCCCTTGTATTAGCAAATCTGGAGCATCTATTTTTAGACCTCTATCTTGTGCCATTCCTTTATTATTCCTTCTAGAAGTTATACATGCATTACTAGCAATTTGCAGTGAAAGCCCAGCTCGGTGCTACCAGTTTAGTGGGTGACCCTGCACAGTCTGACATTATCTGATAAGTGCTGCCCATGTCAGACTGTGCAGGGATACACTCCCTACTGGTAACATCCATCTGGACCTTCATTGCAAACTGCTAGTAATTCATTCATAACTTGTAGCAGGAATAATAAAGACATTACACCACATAGAGTCATAAGAATAGATGCTCCAGATATGATCCAATCCTGTATTGCAGCAGAGCTATGGGCGGAGTGTCCAAGGAGCCCTAAGGTTCCCATACACAACAAATGTACAGATAATCCATTGTTTATATAGAACCTATATATTAGAGAGTACACAGAATACATAAATGCTTAAATGTGGCGCTATTTGGTTTAGAGAAATAATTTGCACCTAAAACTAGGGGAAAGGATGTGGCTTTGGGGCAAAGGGACCGTAGTCTAAGGTGCCATTTTGTGCCAAAATTGCGCCACAATTCTGGGGTAAAATTCTAACTCAAACCAAACCAACTAATAGTTAGTATACAGTAAGACAAAAGTGTCTAGTCATAAACCTATTTATCATCCAGCCTGAGCCACTGTGATAAATCTGGTGCAGGTCTAGACAGCCTGTCTAAGGTTACGCCATTTCCAACATTTCCTTTCCACTAACTTAACCCTTTGTTCTCATATTAACGTTTTACTTACCGTATAATACCTAACCAGAGGGCAGTTGTCCATGCCTGATAACTGTCATGTTTGTTTCTTACAGTAACCATAGTATCTTACAGCAGCCATATCCATATCTATACACATACATGTTGCTATACGATTAGTATTGGTGATAATTATTGATGACATTCTTTAGTTATCAACTGCTTGTATATACTGAGACCTTTCGACTACTTACATGTAGTTTAAAGTCATTTATTCAAAGTGCAAATGTCAGGAGCGACTTTGAAGGTGCCCATACAACTGAAGCCAGTGAAATACTAATAACAGATATTCCAGTTACTGTGAGGTTATTTTTAATTCCATTCAGTATCTCTTATTTATCTTGACTATATTGCTAATGTATCTTGCTTTTATTATTGCAGGTTACCACTCCCAAACATAAAATTAAGGGCAGGTCCCATAAAGAAGTGCTTTTGATTGCCACCCTGATTAATTATAGCATGCCAGTGGAAAAACTGGGATTAGATATTACCAGAACCAACAGCTTCACTTTGACTGGCCAGGAACCCCTGCCTGTCTTCTAGGACCTAAAGTTGTAGAACCTTAGCATTTCTCATTTAAATTGTCTAGTAATTGTTCCTTAGTATTTTAAACTTGTCAATTTTGAACTTCTAGTAGAAGGTGAGATATGGCCGTGTCATGGCTCCATACAAAAGACTTCTACAGGGCCTTACTACACCTCCAATTTCATGCTGGATTATACAGATGCTCTCCTCTAGAAGCATTGCTTCTAGGGACAAATATTGCCGTGAGGACTCCACATGAATGAGGCTTTAGATGGCCTTGGTTATTGTTGTTAATTCCACTTAAGGCTAGTTTAAATGACATGCCGGATACGATGAACCCCAGCAGGTTGTTCCACTGCCGAAACAGCCTGCCAGACAATTTTAGTGCTAATGTGAAACAGGTCTAATTGTATTAATACCAGGATAGAAATTTCCCATCTACATGGTATGATATTAGATCTTTAGGGTAGAACCCAGATGAAATTTGGAGAAGGGTCCATCAAAGCGGAGTTTGAAATTTTTTGAGTAAAGAAAAATCAGCTTTAAACGCAGAGCCTCATTCTAGTGACAACTGCACATTAGGTACACTCCTAAAGCCATTTACTTCAGGATTTATTGAGCAAAATGACTAATTTTTCTACATTTGTATTTTTAGATGTATGCAGTGCAAAAGTAGCCCACCTGCTCATCATATAGTTTGGACTACTGCATTCAGACAAGATTTCTGTTTTTAGCAAGGTAAGGTAAGATTCCTTATGTGCCAATTAGATTTGAAAATTCAAAGTCAATGAAAAACCATTCTGTTTACCGATTTGACTATGGGCTACACCTAATGGCATTATCCGGGCAGTCCCCTGGTATCCACCCTTTATCCCCTATACAGGGATCTAGACTTCACTGCAGGGGAGCCACCAGTCTGTTACCTAAACAAGCAGAGGTCAGTACACGGACAGACAAACAGAACAGCACATCTTTACTAAGGACTAGCAAGCCCCCCTAGATGTAAGTGCCTTAAATATCCTGAAGTGTCCAGACACTGGCTGGAAAAAAATAGAGAAAAGTGAATGCTAGATGTAAGCGCAGCAAAGAGAGGCCTAATAGGAAAGCACTGGTGATGGCCTTTAGCAGGACAAGCAACCTGGGATACTGGCAGCTGGGCCTGCTGCTGGTAGGCAAAAGAGAGCACGTGGGCCCAGACTGTTGGGACAGCAGCAGATGGGGCAGGGTAAGCATCGCTGCATCCGTGCCCGCTCTGGGTAGCGGGACAGTTGTGGGCACGGGCTTCTGGCACAACGTGGTCAGATGGAAGAGAACTTTAGGATTCTGCATTGTGTCATGCACCTACTAGGCCTGTCTCCCAATATTTTCAATGAAATGTGACCGTGCAAGTTTGGCCACCTCTCTGCCGATAATGGTTTCCAGTCCCCTTCAGAATTACACTTCTATGTCTAATAGTCTTACAAATGCAAAAATTCTTACCAGACAAATAATATCATCCTCAGCTCCATAATTAATCCACCAGAATCTAACTTAATGAATCAAGGGGGCCCAGAAAGCATCATATTGTACTGTATATGTAGTGCAGGGATCAGCAACCTCCGGCACTCCAGCTGTGGGGAAACTATGACTCCAGCATGCACACTTGCTTGGCTGTTCTCAGAACTCTCATAGAAAGGAATGGAGCATTCTGGGAATTAAAGTTTCACAACAACTGGAGTGCCAGAGGTTGCTGACCCCTGATGTAGTGCATGTCAGAAAGCTAGACACATTGTTTACAAGTCTCTAGTTCAGCTCTACATTAACAGAAGAGAAATGCATATTTGTCAGTTCCATGAACCTAAAATCCTGACAGCCCAGAATACGTTTTATTAACCTATTCTTGGCACACGCCATCAGACTTTCCCCTCATTGACGCAACATGTTTCATGCACTGCTTATGTCTTACTAGGTTCCTACATTTTAAAGGGAATCTGTTACTACATTTGGTGCCACCAGCTAATAACACTGTTGTATAGCTTGTTGTATAGCTCTGATGTACACCAGCCCTGCAGCTGCCAGTTCTGAATATTCAGGAGGTGGGGCAGAGTGTAGGGAAGGATAAGGCATAGTTTACATACTGTATAATCGAGGTAAATTGTGGGGGAATGTAAATGAGTTTGACTAAAATAAAACCATATTTACAATCTGTGCCTGTGACACTTTCTGTATTGACAGATTCCCTTTAATCACTAAATATGTTATATTTAGTGGACTTAGTATTAAGGAAATAAAAGATGGCCATGGACATAACCCAATGACTGGATGTCCAATCTGAAGATAACAGGACAATTTATACCATTTAAATGAATGGTATTCATTCCATTGGCAAAACCTATTTGAAAGAGATGAGGTGGGGCAGGAAATATGGGAGTATATATTACTTATTTAGACTATTTCACAGGCCTGCTGAAAAGGAAAGATCAGGACAGAAAATAAGGCAAATAAGTTTCTTATACGTTAATCTTAATGGGGTTCTGTACCTTTTTATTATTGATGATCTATCCTTTGAATGATCATCAGCATCTGATCTGTAGGGGTTTGACACCCGAGACCCCAGCTGTTTCAGAAGGCAGTGGCGCTCGTAGTAGAGCCGCGGTCTTCTCGCTGTTTCCCGCAATCCAGTGACGTCGCAACAATTTTCACTGGCCTGGGCGCCACTGTCTTCTCAAACAGATCAAGGTAGCGGTCAGCACTCACTTTCGGTGCACGCTGCACAGGACAGGAGCAATCTCCAATATCAAGTAATAAGAATAAATCCCAGCAGCCGTGTCTTCAATAGATATGCTTGTTTATTACAGTATGTCCGACGATGGTGGGACATACTGGAATAAACAAGCATATCTATTGAAGACACTGCTGCTGGGATTTATTCTTATTTACTGTCTTCTCAAACAGCTGATTGGCAGGGGTCTCGAGTGTGGGACCCTCGCCGATCAGGTGCTGATCAGTAATGAAGAGGTACAGAATCCCTTTAAGCACTGACTATTTATTGGTGCTATGTTTTGTTGTCTAGTAGTTTAAAATATATGAAAAACAGGACAGTTATGCACTTTATCTTCCAATACAGACCAATGCTGCCTTGGCTCCAGTAGTTCTCATGCTGAACTGCATAATGTGTGTGTGAGGCTGTAGAACCAGGTCCATGTTGAAATGATACTGTAGCAGCATGTGATGTCAGTGGCACATTTCCTGCTAATTTATGTTTTTTTAGGTGATCCCTGTGCAGGCTATTAGAAGTCACAGAAAAACCTGTCTTGTGTGGACCCAGCTTGAAATCAAACCTCTATTAGAGGATGTGGAGACTGTGGTCATAAATGATTATTTAAATGATGATCTGTTGAAATTATTGACCATAATGTATTCCATGAAAAACACCTCCTAGACCATTATAGTATTATCAGTCTTTCGACACAAGGAAAAATGGATCCTTGGATTCATGTAGCCTTTACCAATTTCTAACCCTACAAGTTGTGCGGTACAAATTAGATCAGACAACATTTCTAATATTTAGGTGCAGGGTTCCGATGAGCCCCACTGTAGACACAGAACCTGGTGTGGTTGCTTACTGCGTAGCCCATCTACGGTATTTCAAGGTATGACATGCACTTGTGTGTTACTTTCTATTTCTGGTCAGCTTAAGCTAGTCTAACTATTCCCCTCTTACCTCTTCCAGAACCAAATTGCTTTTTTTTACCCACAGAATGAGAACTAACTGGACGATTCTTGTTTAGCATATTCATTTCTGTACGTTATTAAAACAGTTGTGAATAAAAAAATAAAATCTCAGGCAATCAGGAGATTTTAAGATATGGGCCCACAGGTGGCACTGCACTAAAAACAGGCAGATTCTGTATCGGAAATCACTGCATGGGGTCAAGAACACTTACAGAAATCATTGTGTGTGAACACAGTGCAATCCACAAAATGCAAATTAAAGCTGTATTATGCAGAGAAGAAGTTATATGTCAACACGATTCAGAAACACCACAACCTTTTCTGGGCCAAATCTCATTTAAAATGGATAGAGGCAAAATGGAAAACCGTTCTCTGATCAGATGAATTAAAATTGTAATTCTTTTTGGAAACCACGTACGCCGTGTTCTGCAGACTCAAGAGGAGATGGACCATCCAGCTTATCACTGCACAGTTTAAAAGACTACATCTCTGATGGTATGGGGTTGCATTAGGGCCTATGGCATGGGCAGCTAACACATCCGGAAAGGCACTGTCAGTGCAGAACAGTATATAGAGTTTTTAGGACAACAGATGCTCCAATCCAGACATTGTCTCTTTCAGGGAAGGCCTCGTATATTTCAGTAAGACAATGCTAGACCATACTGCAACCATCACAGCAGCACGGCTTCACAGAAGAGTCCAGGTGCTGAACTGGCCTGCCTGCAGTCCAGACCTTTCACCAAACATTTGGCGCATTACGAAACAAAAAAAATCTGAAAAGAAGATCCAAGACTGTTGAGCAGACAGAATCCTACATCAGAAAAGAATAGGACAACATTCCTCATTCAAAACTCCAGCAATTGGTCTCTTCACTTCCTAGACGTTTATAGGCTGTTTTTAAAAGAAGAGGGGAATACTATCCAATGGTAGACATGGCCCTGTCCAGCTTTTTTTCAGATGAGTCGTTGGCATCAAGCTCTAAATGAGTTTTTTTCTTTTCATGAAACGGTAATATGTCTCACTTTGTAACAGCAACGCCCCCATTGCTCCTGGGTGCTCATTTACATATATTAAAACTTAATTTTTCTCAACAATTCGGGCACATATGAACATGGGACCAAAACAGATGCCTTCAGCTGCCAAGTGCACATGTAACAGGTCAGACAGTATCATAGGTACAAATCTTCTGACAAATGTCCTTTAGTTCTAAATACACTATATTGTGGAATATTAGAGGCCATTATTACCCAAGTTATATTTTCCCTTATGAAGAGTACTGAGCAAGGAGCTAAGTAATTATTATTCATCAGATGCCGTATCTCTATGGTGAAAATAATCTTACTCATAATAAGGTGTAATTTTTCCTATCTCTTCCTTCTCATCCAAAGTATCACATTCTGTCTCTTTCACACAAGTGATTCATGTAATAAATTAAACCTTTATGAAACTTTTATGCTCTAGCCAGGAGTTGTGTCAGATTTCCTGATTTACAGAAAAAGTAGAGTAGTGCTAACAGGCCCAGTCACGTACTTCCCTGTCCATGCTTTGGCGGCGACTTCTCTATTGTGTCACAGCGGTGGTCATTCCATTGTTGTGGCAACCAGCCCCGCTGACAGTCGGGTTGGTAGGCCTATCAGTGATCAGTGTCACCGGGCCAATCAGTGTCACATACTTCCTGTCAGTGGGAGATTTAAACAGGTAGCCGGTGCCTGTGATTGGTCTTTGTTGTCTCACTAGCAGTTATTGTACTGTTGTGTGCATTCTTGGTATTCTGACTGTTGGATTGTCCCTGACCTTGAACCTGACTGCTGACTATTCATCTGACATTATCTCTTGGCACTGATCACATCTGGTATTTGACTATGTGTTTTTATTTTGTGTTTTTGACACATCTCTCTGGTTTTGACTCTGGCCTGATTTTGACTTCAGCTTTTGTATTCTGATCCAGTCCTGATTTTGACTCCCTGCTGTTGACCTCTTTCTGTCTGACTACACTTTTACCCCACTAGGTTTAGTGTAGTTAAGGGCTGTCACTAAGTTGTAGACCGCCATTTAGGGCGGATGATGCCAGTAGGTAGGAACAGTAGTGCAGTTGGAGTACAGGGCTGCATTGTACCCTACGTGACAGGCAGACAGTGCTTTGAGGGATGTTGGAACACACTTAATTTAGGAAAGAATCTGCACATCATTTTTCCAGGATTCCATGATAATTATATTTGGTTGCATGACATTTTTATGAAAGTCGTGTAAAGTCGTGTAATCAAATTCAATGTGCTCATATAGACTGAGACTGTTGCACAACATTTATAATTGCAGTTCTCTGGGTGTTGTCCAAGGTTTCCCTTACCTCTCCCAGGAGCCTACTCATCAGTTGTATTCAATATCCTGCGACAGTAACAGAGATTTATAAAAATATAAAAAAAGGAATGTAGTGACTGCGTACAAATCACATAGTATGTCACTTGACATTTGGAATTGAACTTCTGACAAAAGTCTGTGTGTAGCTCTAGCCTACCAATGTGCATTCATGTACATATATATATGTGTGTGTGTGTGTGTGTATATATATATATATATTAGGGATACCCGATACCATTTTTTTAAGACCGAGTACGAGTACCGATATTTTTATTTAAGTACTCGCCGATACCAATTACCAATACCTCATATAAACATCGGCGCAGTTACTGATAGCAATGAAAACAATTAAAGCTGGAAGTTTGTTGCTGTGGATAACGGCTTTTCTTTTCCTTTGTACAAGTGTTAATAAATTAATAAATGGGAATATAATAGTGTTTTCAAACCAATGTGCCTCCAGGGGGATCTGTTTTTGGGGGATCTGTGGAGGACACACTGTTATGGAGGATCTGTGGATGTCACCGTTATGGGGGATCTGTGGAAGACGCACTGTTATGGGGGGGATCTGGGGATGACGCACTGTTATGGGGGATCTGTGGATGACGCACTGTTATGGGGGATCTGTGGATAACACAGTGTTATGGGGGATCTGTGGATGACGCACTGTTATGGGGGATCTGTGGATGACGCACTGTTATGGGGGATCTGTGGATGGCACTGTTATGGGGGATCTGTGGATGGCACCGTTATGGGGAATCTGTGGATGGCACCGTTATGGGGGGACCTGTGGATGGCACCGTTATGGGGGGACCTGTGGACGTCACCGTTATGGGGGACCTGTGGACGCCACCGTTATGGGGGGACCTGTGGACGTCACTGTTATGGGGGCGGGGGACCTGTGGACATCACTGTTATGGGGGGGGGACCTGTGGACGTCACTGTTATGGGGCGGGGGACCTGTGGACATCACTGTTATGGGGGGGACCTGTGGACATCACTGTTATGGGGGGACCTGTGGACATCACTGTTATGGGGGAGGGGGACCTGTGGACATCACTGTTATGGGGGGGGACCTGTGGACATCACTGTTATGGGGGAGACCTGTGGACATCACTGTTATGGGGGGACCTGTGGACATCACTGTTATGGGGGGATTTGTGGATGAGGCTGTAATGGGGGATCTGTGGATGACACATATATAGCATTTTATGCTATATACATGTCATCCACAGATCCCCCATTAGTGTCATCCAGATTACACTTGCGGGGGCCGGTGCAGCTTGACTGATACACCGGCCTCGCAGCTGCTATATTCTGTTTCATTACCCTAACTTACTGTGCCCGTGATTACTAACTGTAGTCGCAGTCCCTCCATGCTCCTGCCCCGCGCGCTTCTGTAATCATAAAGTGGGCGGAGCGGGCAGGCGGGACATGAGGCGCATGGAGGAACTGAGAGCTCAAGCTGCCCAATTCCTCCATGCGCCTCATGTCCTGCCTGCCCGCTCCGCCCACTTTATGATTACAGAAGGCGCGCAGGCAGGAGCATGGAGGGACTGCGCATGATAGTTAGTAATCACGGGCACAGTAAGTTAGGGTAATGAAACAGAATATAGCCGCTGCCGAACCGGAACTTCCGGTATCGGCAGTGGTATCGGCGGCATTTTTACGAGTACAAGTACTCGTGAAAATGCCGGTATCGGTCCCGATACCGATACTAGTATCGGTATCGGGACATCCCTAAAATATATATATATATATATATATATATATATACACTTTATATATGTGCAAATTTACATTTTATTCTATAATATTATGCGATTGAAGTTGATCAATGTTATCAATAGCTGTATTTTAGATCATTGTATACAGCAATAAGGATGTGGTATGTAGTGTTGAGAATGCACTTAATGTTAATCCTTACGGCATTAATTCTGTCTGCCAAGGAAGGGAAGGAGAGAGATTAACTGCATTCGAGTACAATGTTTGCAGACATGCAAATACTTCTCTGAGTCCTGGTCATACACTATGTGGTATACACACAAAGAGAATCCTATCAATCACTGATAATAGATGGCCGCCTTGTTCAGAATGAGTCTGAGCTCGTAATGAGGAGAGATTTTAATGTATAAATAAGTATATACTGTATATATACTTACAGTATGTACATATGAGGGCTCATGCACACAACCGTATGTATTTTGCGGTCGACAAAAAATACGGATGATGTCTGTGTGTGTTCCGTATTTTGCGGACTGGAACAGCTGGCCCCTAATAGAACAGTACTATGCTTGTCCGTAATGCGGACAATAATAGGACATGTCCTATTTTTTTGCGGAACGGAAATACGGACATACGGAAACGGAATGCACACAGTAACTTCCGTTTTTTTTTGCAGACCCAATGAAATGAACGGACACAGGTAAAGAAAATAGGTTCGTGTGCATGAGCCCTAAATGAATGGTACCGCATACGGTCCGCAAAAAAAAATGGAACGGACATGGAAAGAAAATACGTTCATGTGCATGAACCCTAAGTTTTAACAAATCAGAGCTCCTTCTGCTCTGTATCATGTTGCCAGGAGATACACAAATTATTAACATCCTAATTTATGCTCCATGTTTGTAGATTGTAAGCTCTCACGGACAGGGTCCTCTCTCCCTCTGTACCAATCTGTTAATAGTTTCATGTTTATTGCAGTTTTATTTTTATATTACAGTATGTATGCGTAACCCCTCTTAGAATGAACACCATGGAATTAATGGCACTTTCAAATAAATAATAATAATGAAATGCATTTAGCATTTACATGGTGAGATATCCTCTGCTCAACACCAAATATATACTGCAGTGCAAATAGAGCGTAACAGAAAATAAGCTAATGATGTCTGTTGATGCCTAAAATGTATTATACAGTATAAAGCATTTTTTAAAGCTTAATAGACATTATATACATTAAAGGACTAATATTAGTAAGCAGAAGTAAATGTTACATACTTCCTCTTTTGAGGAGCACCATATGACTTACAGAATATTGCTCTGATACTGTCCTTTCAATTCTCGCAGACAACTAGCATTTAAATGAAAGGATTATCGTGTAAAAAAAAAAAAACAGATTTTTTTTCAGATCGTATAATCGTTGATATGCTTCCCTACACAGGGCTCTCTATCGTCAAGAATGCACACGATGTCCATTTACATAACGCAATTCATCAACGACAAACGATGATTGCTCTTGATTGTATCAACGTTTTCACAAATCGTTCAATTGTTAGAAACATTTACGTGCCACGATTCTCGTCCGTTCTCCATCTCTTGCATTCAAATTGTAACAATTAACTGCTCATTTAAATCCACCTTAGGAAAAAGTAAAAGGCAAAAAGTAAAAAAAAAAAGTTTACAAAAACATAAAAATATCAAAATTCAAATCGCCTCCTCGTTTCCTCAATCATAATAAATAAACAATTAAAAAATAACATCATAGGCATCACCCCGTGCGAAAACGCCTGTACTATTAAACTATTTTAAAACAATTCACATTCAATGGCATAACGAAAAAAAATAAATAAATGGCCAATTCACCATTTTTTCATCACTGTACTACCCAAAAAATGTAATAAAGAATGGCATTTAGAAAGTACAACCTGTCCTGCAAAAAGTCCTCATGCGGCTATGTGAAAAAAAGCTATGGCTCTGGGAAGGCAGGGAGCGAAAACGCAAACGCAAAAATGAAAAATTGCTGCGTCAGGAAAGGTTTAAATATTACACCTATACTTTTATTGAACAAAACACACCATCCACAGTTGCTGCACTATTTGCTCCTATTATTGTACCTTCTGTGTTGCACAGTGCTCAAAAATACTGTACTCTGTTAGGTCAGCTGTCTATGTCCGTCGCTTTCCCCTGTGGGCATGATACCCA
This sequence comes from Bufotes viridis, assembly GCA_033119425.1. NCBI lineage: Eukaryota > Metazoa > Chordata > Amphibia > Anura > Bufonidae > Bufotes > Bufotes viridis. The sequence continues at coordinate 142,255,097 of CM065592.1, read as the reverse complement.
CACTACTCGCCATGCTTCTGCTTTCATGCTTCTGCCTTGTGCTCCAGCCTCTGTCTGCTTACCTCTGGCCTCTTAAAAGGTGCGCACTTCCAAATCCAATGGCTGGATGTCCCTGGGATTTAAGGCCCCCTTTTCCGGGGTGCCTGAGCTTAGGTTTCTTGGTGACCATGAAAGGTGTTCTGATAGTCTTGTACTATTGCGATTTACCTGAGTTTATCCTGCTTGTATCTGCCTGCCTGTATGTTCTAGCACTTCCAGTTTCAGTTCTATCTGTATGTAACCCCTTAACACCTAGCGCCATACATGTACGGCGCTAGCGGGGTCTTTAAAGATGGCGCCAGCTCCTGCACGCTGCGGGCGCCATAGCCGCGGTTTCTTAGAGCAGATACCTGCGGCCCATGTCCGCAACCGGCAGTAATGCCGATTGCGGACGTTTAACCCTTCAGATCCTGACCATGGCATCTGAGCGCGTGAAACACAGGAAGCGCACACTTTCGGTGATGCTCCGGCTCCCCCGTGTGGCGATTGGAGGAGTCGGAGCTTGTATGCAGCAGCCTCTGTAGTCTATGACATGTCTATGGCATAGTCTATGACATGAGGCTGCTGGACAGTCTTTCCTATGGAGCCCTTGCCTGTAATAGGGCTTCATAGAAAACTAGTAAAATCATCATAGATTCCAATGCAAGTGTCCAATGCATTGGAGTCTATGATAATAGCAATCAGATGATTGCATTTTATAGTTCCATGTTGCATGTTTTATAAAAAAGTGTAAAAAAAACATTTAAAAAAATGAATTAATTAAAAAAACATAAAAATTCAAATAACCCCCCTTTTCCCAAAATAAAAATAAAAGAACTAAAAAAATACACATCATGGGTGTCGCGATGTACTAAAACACCCATAGTATAAAAATAAAAAAAATGTATTCCCCGTACGGCACACATCAAAACGGAAAAAAGCGTCCAAATGGCCGATTCGCTGTTTTTAGACGCTTCATTATCTACAAAAAAATAAATAAAAAGTGATCAAAAAGCCATACACACCCCAGAATGGTATCAATGAAAAGTCCAGATCTCCCCACAAAACATTAGCCCCCATACAGCTCCATACAAAAAATGACAAAAAAGTTATAGGGGTCAAAATATTGCAAAAAAATAAAACTGATTTTTCCCTCCACTTTTTTATTTTTTTTATCACGATCAAAACGCAAGAAAAACTATACATGTAAGGTATCGCCAGATGCGTACTGACCTGTAGAATAAAAGTAACTGGTCAGTTTTAGCATACATCGAACGTCGTTTTTTTCCAGCTTCCCACTACATCATATGCAATATTAAATGGTGGCGTTGGAAAGTACAACTTGTCCACAAAAAACAAGCCCTCATATGGGTATGTGAACAGACAAATAAAAAAGTTATGGCTCTGGGAAGGCAGGGAGCGCAAAACTAAAAAAACACCTCCGGGCCTGAAAGGGTTAAGTTAACCCTGTCCCTCTGCCTCATTTGTGTTTCTGCCAAGTATTCATCCTGCTTGCCTGTTTATCATCTGTTTTCGACCATCTATGCTTCAAGTATGCTATCTGGATGTCAGAAGTCTGCATTCAAGTCTTAGGCCTCATGCCCGCGGCCGTTGTTGTGGTCCACATCCGAGCCGCATATTTTGGGGCTCGGGCGCGGACCCATTCACTTAAATAGGGCCGCAAAAGATGCGGACAGCACTCCGTGTGCTGTCCGCATCCGTTGCTCCGTTCCGTGCCCCCGCAAAAAAAAATAGAGCATGTCCTATTCTTGTCCGTTTTGCGGACAAGAATAGCTATTTCTATAATGGGCCAAACGGAACGGAGCGCGGAGCAGCTTCCGTGTTTTGCGCGGACCGCAAAACACCAACGGTCGTGTGCATGTAGCCTTAATGATTGTTCAGACTTTGGCTACATGCACACGACCGTTGGTGCTTTTGCGGTCCGCACTTGCGGAACGGAACGCGGCCCATTATAGAAATGCCTATTCTTGTCCGCAAAACGGACAGGAATAGGACATGCTCTATTTTTTTTGCGGGGGCACGGGACTGAGCAACGGATGCGGACAGCACACGGAGTGCTGTCCGCATCTTTTGCGGCCCCATTGAAGTGAATAGGTCCGCGGCCGAGCCGCAAAATATGCGGCTCGGACGCGGACCACAACAACGGCCGTGTGCATGAGGCCCTAACCTGCTGTTTTTTTTTTGCATTTTTTGTGCATTTTGTTTATCCTCAGCTTCTGGTGCCTGCACAGAGTCCCTGACCCCTGTGGGTCAGCTGCTGACTACACCATGACTATCCAAGGAGGTAGCCATCCGGTTTGTTTCTTGCAGTAAAGGCCAGATCCCTGTACAGAGGTTGAAGGGTGAATACCAGGGGAGCACAAGAATGCCGCCCTTAGGATTTAGCCTAAAGCCAGATTGTTTATTTGGCATAGTGGGTCCACACTCATTGGTCTGTAACAGACTCCAGACATACTGGTGGCAAAAATATAGTTATCCACCCACCAAAAATAGTGCCACACAGACAGCATTCTTTAAAATACTGGTGGCAGATAGATAGTGTCCCCAAAATAATACTGGCAAGCAGATATTGTGCCCAAAATGGTACTACGCCCTACACAATAACTATGCCTACTGCCTTAGCTATGTGGTAAAGGGGGGTGTAGAAGTAGCAGTTATCCATGGTGCCTATTTCTGTCATATAAACAGAAACCATTATTATAAATGAGACATGATTGTTGGGAAGTTATTAATGGGGCTCAGGAGATTCAGATTACACCTTTACATCTCATACTGTCGTTTGGTTACTGTCCAACATTCAAATACTACACTGATGCTTGCACAGTATCTCTTCTTTTAAAGAAGCACTCTCACAAAATGTTTATTCTGTGATCAGTTAGAAAGGTACATGAACTATGTGAAGGTAACCTTCTGACCAGTGACTTATAACCTCCCTTCTGATCCTCAGCTGTGTCATGTGACCAACACTCTGATCTCCAACTGACACAGGACAGGAAAACAGTTATTTCTCTATTCATTCCTATGAGACTGACATTAAGGCTTCCATAGGAAATACATAAATAAACGGCCTTCCTGTCCACACATAAGATGCTGTTATTTGGAAAGTCAGATTGTTGGTCACATGACATAGCGGAGGATCAGAAGGTAGTTTATAACAATTATAGCCACTAGTGCCATTTTATGTACCATAAAACTGTAAAAAAAAATATTTGTGAGATGAAATAGGGAAAAACACAATTTCAGTGTGTGGTACGAGTGAGTGAGCCATTTATCATATAGCAACATTAGAAAATGTCCAAAATATTAAAATATAGGGTTATTCATCCCACATGGTGAATGACAAAAAGAAAATCCCATGCCAGAATTGCTGTTTTTGGTCACCTTGCCTCCTCATCAAATAGACTAAAAAGGATACAAATAAAACCGGCTCACTGCAAAAAAAAATGTTCCCATGCCAACAGCCCTGACCTTTGTATTATTTCAGGACTATTCCAAGAGGAAGAGGTCTGGTGGCTCCCCTGCAGCAAAGGCCAGTTCTTTGTATAGGGATTTAAGTGTGGAAAAAAAACAAAGAACCGCCAGGATAACAACCTCAAACAGTTGGTTGGCACAGAGGGTTGACACTCACTGCCCGTAATAAATATCACATTTTAAGGAGTGCTGGAGAAAATATTTATTTGGAGTTTCACAAAAGTGCCTGTTTCTGATTCAGGATACTCCTCCCTGCACCCACAGTCCGGTGAATTGTCCATGATCCTAGGTGATCAGCTGACTCCTTCTTGTATTTTTTCTGAATATTTATGAAGCACCTGTTCCACTTTACTGACATAATTACAATTTTTACATTTCTTCTGCTTAATAAAAACATGTAAATTTATAAGAAATCTGGGGTGTTGTGATTTGCATTCTGCATTGCCTGGGATTGATTGATGCATGCATACTCAGAAACTGGGTAAGGCAGGGGGTCCCATACTACGTTTTGCTATGGGGTCCTATGAGATCTGTGTATGCCCCTGCAAAGTGGTAACCAGATCGCAAGGCATTTCATATTTACTGGCTAATTCTGCCAACTGGTTACTGTGAACCAACAGTGTACTGTGAGTCAGTCTGGTCAGAAACAGACATCCTGACCTTTCAGATTAATATCACTACCACCTGGAACCTTACCCAGTACTCCTAGGCTATGGTCTACAGATTAGGGCTCATGCACACCACCGTATTTTCTTTCCGCTTCCATTCTGTTTTTTGTGCGGCCTGTATGTGGAACCATTCACTTCAATGGGGCTGTAGAAAATACAGAAGTTACTCCATGTGCATTCCGTTTCCGTTTGTCCACATGGCCGTTCCGCAAAAAAGTAGTGCATGTCCTATTATTGTATGCAAATCACGGTCCGAGGCCTCATTCAAGTCAATGGGTCTGCAAAAAATACGGAACGCACACAGAACACATCCGTATGTTATCCGTACTTCATCCGTATTTTGCGGATCCATACTGTAGAAATGCTATCCAAGCCCATATTGCTCATGTGTTTGGTGATTAATAAGTTACTGTTTCTGTATACGATCTGCAAAAAAGGGATCAAATACGGAAACCGTAAAGATATGTTTTGTGCAATAACGGAACGGAAGAGGACTTAAATCAGAGAAAAAATAACTCTGATGCGGAACAACGGATCCGTGAAAAACGGACCGCATAACTACAACGGTCATGTGCATGAGCTATAACTAAAATGCTGTGGATTTGACAATGCAAATTTTCATGCAGCAGATACAGAGTTATACAGTACCACTAAAGTGAATGAGAATTTAAGAAATCTAATCCACATGCTCCTTAAAAAAAAAACATGTAAATTGACCGGATGGGCAGGAATTTGAAATCTGCGGCATGGCATGCTGCAAATCTGTACCACGGATTTTACTATTTGCAGTGAAAAGAGCAAAATCCACAATCATTTCTGCAGCAAAAAGGGCATGTAATACATGTGGTGGTTTGCCACGTTTTTTTGGTGCCGTTTTTGCAGCAGCAAAAACTTTAGCAGACTTTTCCAATCTACTTTTAGTCACATTTGAACATACCTCTTTAATAGCTTTTGTAGATATTGTGACTTGTTTTCCTCAATCAGTATTATTGTGTAGCGAAAATGTAATGTTTCTTCTGTGCATAAGTACGAATGAGATACTAAGAGCTTCTTTAAGATTTTTGTCACTGTGATAAAAAAAATATTTCATGCAATGTTAATGACTGAGAATTTAACAAATCTAATCCTTGTAGTTGTTCTTTCACGATAATTCTGCAGCTATTTTAACGCATGTCACACTATTTAAACTGCAGAATCACATTTGCCATTTGTCTTTCATTTTACCTCACTCATTTTGATTCAGGGGAAAACCTTTCATGTAATTAATGCATTTTTAAACATTTTTTTACATGTGGTTTTACAGATTGGGTTTCTACAAGAATGTAGACGCCAGAGGCAGATATCAACAACAGAAGGTCTCTGTTTGAGAGCTCTATATGGACTCTTTCATTTCCAAATGCTAATTGGATAGTATAAAACAGATCAGAATGGATCGGTTAACCCTTTCATGCATGTACGTCATCGGGCAGGGTCTTTAAAGATGGCGCAGACACCTGCAGCTCATGTCCGCAACTGGCAGTAATGCCGATCGCAGACATTTAACCCCTCAGATGCTGTGGTCAATCCTGACCACGGCATCTGAGCTTGTGAAACACCGGAAGCGTGCACTTCTGGTGATGCGCCGATCCCCAGATCGGAGGAGCCGGCGTGTGTGCAGTAGCCTCTGTCTTTGTGAATGACTGGAGGCTGCTGCATAGTATTTCCTATGGAGCCCTTGCCTGTAATAGGGCTCCAAAGGAAAGTAGTAAAATCATCATAGATTCCAATGCAAGTGCATTGGAGTCTATGATAATAGCAGTCTAATGATTGCATGTTATAGTTCCCTATGGGAACTATAGAAAAGTGAAAAAAAAAAAAAGTTTTAAAAATTCAAATCACCACCTTTCCCAAAAAAAAAACTAAAAGATTCTTAAAAATACACATCACGGTTATCGCGATGTGCGAAAACGCTCATAGTATAAAAATATAAAAACATATGCCCCAAACAGCAAACCACAAAATGGAAATAAGCGTCCAAGGCGATTCGCTGTTTTGGGTCACTTCATTTTCTACAAAAAAAATAAATAAAAAGTGATCAAAAGGTCATACATAACCCAGACTGGTATTAATTAAAAGTTCAGGTTACCCTGCAAAAAATGAGCCCCCATACAGCTTCTTACATATAATCAAAAAAAATGTTATAGGGGTTAAAATATGGCAACCAAAAAATAAAACAGATTTTTTCCCCACTTTTACATTTTTTATAAAAGTAACCGGTCAGTTTTGTCACACATCGAACGTCGTAAATAAGAAACCCGTAAAACAGACAAATAAAAAGTTATGGCTCTGGGAAGGCAGGGAGCGCAAAACGTAAACGCAAAAAAAAAAAAACCTCCGGGCTTGAAAGGCTTAACAGAAACACAGTAGCTACAGTGGCATGCAACAGTTTGTGCACTCCTGGTCAAAACTACTATTACTGTGAACAAACCACAAAATGGAAATAAGCGTCCAAGGCGATTCGCTGTTTTGGGTCACTTCATTTTCTACAAAAAAAATAAATAAAAAGTGATCAAAAGGTCATACATAACCCAGACTGGTATTAATTAAAAGTTCAGGTTACCCTGCAAAAAATGAGCCCCCATACAGCTTCTTACATATAATCAAAAAAAATGTTATAGGGGTTAAAATATGGCAACCAAAAAATAAAACAGATTTTTTTCCCCACTTTTTACATTTTTTATAAAAGTAACCGGTCAGTTTTGTCACACATCGAACGTCGTAAATAAAAAACCCGTAAAACAGACAAATAAAAAGTTATGGCTCTGGGAAGGCAGGGAGCGCAAAACGTAAACGCAAAAAAAAAAAAAACCTCCGGGCTTGAAAGGCTTAACAGAAACACAGTAGCTACAGTGGCATGCAACAGTTTGTGCACTCCTGGTCAAAACTACTATTACTGTGAATAGTTAAGCAAGTTAAAGATTAAAAGATCTCCATAAGGCATAAAGTTAATGATGACACATGCCCTTTGTATTTTAAGCTAAAACAATCTTTTATTTTCATCTTTATAAAATAACAAAAAAGGAAAAGGCCCCGAAGCAAAACATTGGGCACCCTGCATGGTTAGTTCCTAGTAGCACCCCCTTTGGCAAGTATCACAGATTGTAAACACTTCTTGTAGCCAGCCAAGAGTCTCTCAATTCTTGTTTGAGGGATTTATATGCATTCTTAGTTGTAAAAGTCCTCCAGTTCTATGAGATTCCTGGGCCGTAATAAAGCGTTGTTTTCGTGAAATTATGTGCTCTTTTTTTTCTCCAAACATACCTTTGCTCATTGTGGCCAAACAGTTCTATTTTGACCTAATTGGTCCACGTGACTTGTTTCAAAGGCTTGTTTAGATGTTCTTTTTCAGATGATGAATTTTGTGGTGAGGATGCAGGAGAGGTTTTCTTCTGATGACTCTTCCATGAAAGTCTTATTTGTGCAGGTGTCGCAGAAGAGTAGAACAAGGTGTCAAAACTCCAGAGTCTGCTAAATCTTCCTGAGGGTCTTTTGCAGTTAAGAAGGGGGCTCTTTTTGGCCTTTCTTTCAATCCAACAAGAAGCAAAAATGTTCTTGGTCTTCCAGACTTTCTCTTGACCTCCACTCATTCTGTTAACTGCCATTCCTTAATTAGATTTCGAACTAAGGAAATTGCATCCTGAAAACGCTTTGCTATCTTCTTATAGCCTTCTCCTGCATTGTGAGCCTCAACCATTTTCATGTGTTAGACAGCTGCTTAGAAGAATCTTACAGCTGTTGTTTTTTTTGGACAAGGTTAGAGGAGTCTTTATTTATAAAGCTTTAAATTTGCATCACCTAGCCTTTCCTAATGATGATTGTAAACACGCCTTAACCCTAGCAGGTTATTTAAGGTCTGAGACCTCGGTCAAAGTTATCGAGCGCTCAAATCTCCTTGGGTTCCCATACTTTTGAAAGGTACTCCTTTCCTTTTTCTACTCTAAAATTGTACAAGACCAAAATTCTAAACTAATGTTGTGATATCACAGCAGTAAGCCTGTGTGAGCCCACTTGTGATGTCAGAGTATCTTGCCTGAGTGAGACCTATTTTTGATGTCACAGCAGCTTAACTGAGTGATGCACATTTGTGATGTCACAGCACCATGGCTGAGTGAAACCCACTTATGATGTCACAGCAGTTTGCATGAGTGATGTACATTTGTGATATCACAGCAGTATGCCTGAGTGAGAAGACTTGTGATGTCACAGCAGCTTTCTAGAGTGATGGACAGTTGGGATGTCAGAGCAGGGATGCTCAACCCGCGACCCTCCAGCTTCTGCAAAACTACAACTCCCACCATGCCCTGCTGTAGGCTGATAGCTGTAGACTGTCCGGGCATGCTGAGTGTTGTAGTTTTGCAACAGCTGGAGGGCCGCAGGTTGAGCATCCCTGTCATAGAGCATGCCTGAGTGAGACTATTTGTGATGTCACAGCAGGATTCCTGAGTGAGACTACTTGTGATGTCACAGCAGTTTATATGGGTGATGCACATTTGTGATGTCACTGCAGCATATGCCTGAGTGAGACCACTTGTGATGTCACAGCAGCTTGCCTAAGTGATGCACATTTGTGATGTCACATCAGCTTAAGGGTCCATTCAGACGTCCATAAGTGTTTTGCGCTCCACAAATTGTGCAAAACACGAATACTGGCCGTGTGCTTTCCCCATTTTGCGGACCGCACATGGCCAGCCCTATGACAGAAATGTCTATTCTAGTCTGTGACTGTAGGTAAGAATAGGACATACTCTATCTTTTTTTTTTAAGGCCCGCGGAACAGAACTACTGATGTGGACAGCACACGGTGTTTTGTCCACATCTTTTCTGGCCCCATTAAAATGAATGGGTCAGTGCCCAGTCCGCAAAATTGCGGAATGTATGCGGACCCAGAACTACGGATGTGTGAATGGACCCAAACTGTGTGATGAACTTGCAATGTCTTAGCAGTTTACCTGGGTGATTCATACTTGTGATGTCATAGCAGCATGCCAGAGTAAAACCCCCTTGCAATGTCATAGCAGCTTAGGCTACGTTCTGTTTGGTTCCGTTCTCATACCGGAGAGTAAACCACAGCAAGCTACGGTATTCTTTCCGTCATGGGATGCAGAGCAAAATGGATCCGGCATGACCCACAATGCAAGTAAATGGGGACAATAGAAAACGGATCCGTCCCCCACTGACTTTCAGTGGAGTTCATGACGGGTCCGTCTTGGCTATGTTACAGATAATACAACCGGATCCGTTCATAACGGATGCAGATGGTTGTATTATCAGTAACGGAAGCGTTTTTACTGAACCCTGCCGGATCCAGCAAAAACGTAAGTGTGAAAATAGCCTTACTTGACAGAAACAAAGTTATAATGTTACAATGCTTTTTATTCACTTTAGGCTCCATTCACACGTTCGCATTTTGCGGATCCATTCATTTCAATAGGGACAGACGATGTCCCGCCAGGGTCCACAATCGCGTTCCCGAAAAATATAGAACATGTCCTATTCTTGTCCGCAATTGCGGCAAAGGCATAGAAAAGGCATTTTCTATGAGAGTGCCGGCGATGTGCGGTCCGCAAAATGCGGAACGCATATTGCCGGTGTCCGTGTTTTGCGGATCCGCAAAACACACACGGACGTGTGAATGTAGCCTTAAATCGTATTGATTTTTGATAAACAACACAACATCAAAAAAAGAAAAAATTCAAAGAAATTCAATAACATTACTCCAAATTGAAATGGCTCATCCTGTCACATCTTTGTGCATCAATTCTTTTTTATCACACATAATACAATTTCATCCTTTCATTACTCTATCAGTAATGTGTTGCCTTTCCATTTACCAGCTAAATACAATCTATCAGTAGATAATATAAGCTGTATCAATTTATTTTATCTAGAAATAAACAACCTCTTCCACTCTCCAAGCAAAAAATGTAGTTAATTGTATGATTTGTATCGTAATACCTAGTACACTTATTCCCCAGAGTCTCCTAACCAAGCCAATCCATATAACCACCACATTTGTATTCACTAATTACTTTCCCCGCGACCTCTAAGGGTGCCCCTACACAGTGCAGCCAAACTGCTGTAGCCGGATGCGGATTACTGCTAAGTGTTTTGTAGCCAGTACAGATAAAAACCATGTTCTTCACCCGTACTTGCAGCAAAACCGCAGCAATTAGCAGAAAGTCGCCGCTGCATTGGTGGTTTACTAACCTCTGAATAGACAAAAGAAATTGAGCCTTATGTTATTGAGAAAACCAAACGTGATTCTTTAATATCACCACTTTCACAATGTCATATAAAAAATTTTTTGCCCCTATGAGAGGATTTAATCACAATAACATATTCTCAGTTGAATGAAACCAAGGAAATTAAATTTAAAGGTTATGCACACCTTAGGCTACATGCACACGGCAGTGAAAAAAAACCTCCGTTAAAAACGGACACACTGTCAGTTTTTCATGGCCATTTTGCATCAGTATGTGCATCCATTTTCTGGCCGTGTGTCTGTTTTCATTGTCCGTTTTGCATCAGTTTTTCATGTCCGTTACAAACGGACATGAAAAATGGATAGATTTGATTGGCAGTTATTTCTAGACCCACCCTTCTGAGAACACCCACAGGATGGTCGGCCCCCAGCTAAAATAATGTCCCCCATAGTGTAGGAATTTTCCATTTTATGTTTTTTGCTATCCCCAGCTTTAATAATGCCCCCATCTAAAATAATTTCCCTCATAGGGTAGGAATTTTTTTTTCTGCCCCCAGCTTTAATAATGCCCCCTATTTTAGCCCCCGCTGTCTCCCACAGTGTAAATATATATATTTTTATAGTGCCCCCAGCTTTAATAATGCTCCCATGTAGGACCCCAGCTTTAATAATGCCCCCCATAGTGTATGAATATTTTTTTTACTGTCCCCAGCTTTAATAATGCCCCCAATGCAAGTCCCCATCTTAAATAATGTCCCCCATAGTGCAGTAATTATTTTTTTAATGCCCCCATTTTAAATAATTTCTCCCATGGTTTAAATAATGCCCCCATACTGGCCCACTGCTGTTTTTGTTCTGTTAATTCTTACAAAAAAACTAAAACCTCACCTTATTCACTTGCTATCCACGCTGCAGCAGTCTCTTTTATCTTGACTGAACTGGACCTGCGATGTGCGCGATGACGTCACTGTGCGCTCCCATGTGGTTACGTCACCACGCACATCGCAGGTCCTTCGGCAGGTCCTGCTCAATGAAGAGAGAAGAGACTGCAGCACCGCGAGCAAGTGGATGAGGTGAGTTTTTTTTTTTTGGCTGCGGGACATCATTGGGGGGCATCATTTAAACCATGGGGGACATTTTTTTTAACCCCTAATGAAAGTGTACCCTGTCAATCAGCCGTTAAAAACGGTCCCATCGATTTCAATAGGGTCTGCATGGCCGTGGAAACGGCCAAAAATAGGACATGTCCTATTTTTGGACGGACGCTATTCACTGGCCGTTTAAAGAACGGCCATGTGAATAGCCCCATAGACTTCCACTGGTGCTAAAAATGGCCATGTGACGGCCGTTTTTTACATTGGTCTTTATTGAAAATATGGCATCCTTTTTTCTGTACAGAGTTGAGATGCTCTAGCAGCAGCCTGTGGATTTTGTCATCTGGGGAGCAGACAAACTTCTTATCTCTGTTCTCTGCCCTTATAACCACTCATTATAACTCAGTTCTTATCTTACTGATAACAGTGTGGCTTAAATACGTTATTATGATATTTTAGTAATTAACAGATAGGGGTTATTAGATGACTAGCACAAAGTAAAAATGAAAGTACCAGTCACACAGCTAGAAAAACTGTTAGCCCTTTGTGACAGAACGACTCAATATTTTTAATTAGGGCCAATTGAAAAAATAATTTTTAGCCAAAAATAAGTAACATCAATCATTAAAAAAAAAAAAAAAAAGCCTCCGAACGTGTACATAGCCTTTAAATTCATGGTGAAATAGGAAAGGGATTTAGGGACTAAATTTGGTCTGGGAAAATGTTATGGGAATTGTATAATGGTTGGCAGATTTTTGCATATGTGGTAGCAGTGGAGTAACTAGAAATGACTGGACCCCACAGCAAATTTTTTAACCCCCCTTCACAAGAACTTCTTTACAACACCCTCCTCCAGTGCAAGCCCAACTACTGCGGCTAGTCAAGATTGCTCTCACAGACAAGGCCTGGCAGCCGCTACAGTATGTCTGTTTCCTACAGTGTCACTGTATATAATTTTATTGCATAATACGGTTGAGGAGAGCCTGAAAATAACATCTAATAGTCCTCCTCCTGGGTAGGCCCCTTCTAAGTTCAGGCCCCAAAGCAGCGGCTTCCCCTATAGCTTTGCGCCTGTATGATAGGAATGGGATATAGTAAATAGCATGTGATATAGTAAAGATGTTTTGAAAAACAATTATTAAAGGAGTTATCCAAGACTATATTAAATGTCCCCCATATGCCCCTCACAATGAATATACTTACCTGGCTCTCTGCGCCGCTCCTGGTCCCCGCACCGCCGCTGCTGCCTCTCCCCGTGTGCGGATTAAAACTTCCGGTGTCGGGGGGAGCAGCCAATAGCAGACAGGGATGGGGACGAGCCTCCCTAGCGTCACCCGCGATGATCAGGAGGCTTGTCCCTGTGCCCGCCTGCCATTGGCTGCTCCCCCTGACACTGGGTGTTTTCATCCACACACGGGGAGAAGCAGCAGCAGCAGTTCGGGGTCCAGGCACTGCTCTGGGAGCCAGGTAAGTATATTCAGTGTGAGGGGCCCAGGCATATAGGGGAAATGTAATAGTCTTGGATAACCCCTTTAAATGAATGATGTATGTGTTGAAAAGAATATTGAAGTATCGCCAATAAGATGTCTGCTTGGTGACAGCATGGTAGGGGTTTCTCAACAGCTGAAGCATTTATCAAAAAAACACTAGACAAGTGGGGAATTGAGATTGGAGAAAGTTTTGGCAGAATATGATTATAGTGGTAAATAAAATTAAAGCTGTGAAAAAATACTTTTTTTAAAAAAAAATTATGGATGCTCTAGTTGGACTTTATGGGTTGTCAAAGAATATTGGAGATTTTAAAGGGGTTGTCCAAGATACTATTATTGATTGCCTATCCTCAGGACAGCAATGGAACAGCCAATGGACAAGTGTGTGGGGTGTTGGACCCCTGCTGATCAGATTTATATGGCCTATCCTGAGGACAGGCCATTAATAGTGAAATCCTGAAACACCTTTTTAAGGGTCCATTCACACACCTGTAGAATGTGTCCACACCCGTTCCGCAATTATCCGGAACGGGTGCGGACCCATTCATTTTCTATGGGGCAGGAATGGATGCGGTCAGCACACAGTGTGCTGTCCGCATCCGCATTTCCGGAGTGCGGCCCCGAAATTCCGGTCCGCGGCTCCGGAAAAAAAATAGAACATGTCCTATTCTTGTCCACAATTGCGGACAAGAATAGGCTGTTCTATGGGGGTGCCGGCCTGGTGAATTGCGGATCTGCAATACACAACGGACGTGTGAATGGACTCTAAAGCGGTTGTGTCACTTCAGTAAGTGGCATTTATCATGTACAGAAAGTTAATACAAGCCACTTATTAATGTATTGTTATTGTCCATATTGCTTCCTTTGCTGGCTGGATTCATTTTAGATGTGAGAGGGGAATTGATAGATGAGAGATGAGGAGTAAAGGATGGGGAGAAAGACAATTTTGAAGTTTGAAAAAAAATTGTAGTATCACATTTAATATAGCCTTTATTTTGGCAGTATATATTAAAGTGGAGTATATGTTAGCACAGCAAGAGATGGATAAATAATTCTCTGTCTTATTTCAACCCCTTATTTTAAAGAATAAGCTTTAAGGTGAATCTGGGAGCCATGTTATAATTTGCATCGTGCCTATTCCTTTTTAATTACATGAGATTTTCCTCCTACAACTGCAGCAGTTGTCAAAACTCTCATGAAATAAATTAACAGTTTTAGCTATCCACTTACAGATACTGTACTAATTAAGTGTTAACATTTTACCTGATTTTGTTCTTTTTGTTGCAACACGTTTATTGACTTTGTACAAGAATTGAACTTGCACATACAATAGCCCTATGTAGGGATTGAAAGAAAAAGGGTTCGGCAGTGTATGAGCTAAAACATTGATTTTTGAGGTTCACTGGTGAACAAACCGTGAACATAATGTTATTATGCTTGTTGATATGATTACTAAATTTATATAATTTTTTTTTTATGTTTTATTGTTTTTACACCACAAAATCACCTAAACAAAATAATATGTATTTGTGTCGCCCCGACTCCCTTGTTTTTCTATTTTTTTATTAGACGTTTCATAGATTTTCCTTAGAATTCCTAATATTTCTAAAAAAAATAAGACAATATGTGCCTCCTGTGTTTTAAGTAGGGGATTTGGTCAAAAAAGGATTAGAGAATCAAGAAGAGAAAAAAAGCTAAACAAAAAAAAACACATATTTGCTTAGCTTATTGGATTCCCCTTTATCAATTCATCAGTTCATGTTTCTCACGACTCTACTACCAAATGCCTAATATCTGAGGCTACTGACTCACATATGTGTCTGCAGGCATACCTTCTGGATCACACAGCTTGGAGTATCCTCATGTGAGAAGCCACACTGTATGCAACAGCTCGGACCCCAAAGACTTGAGAAAGGAGTTTACTCACTCCGAAACACGTTGTCCCTTATTACTTAATAAATATATGAGTTTCTAAAATCACATCTAATGAAGTCGTGTTTGCGCCAAGAAGGTATCCTATTTTTTGTACCGTCTCTGGTACAAATCCCCCCACTGTATCTTGTATCACTCCTCTGGAGAACTGGCAACTCCATTTACGAGGATTGAGAGGTACCGGCAGTACTGACTTACCGTCATCAAGAGTTCTGTGCTTTTTAAGCACACTATAAAGAAGGTGAGCATATACATTGGCACCTTTGTCTCTAAAAACCTTTTTTAATTTCTACTGCCCTATGAGCGCCTCTCCTTTTTCTCGACACACGTACTGTCACTTATGACACTGGATGTCAAATAGCGCCGGACAGAAAAATGCTGCACGCTATGTTTTTCTATCCAGCGTTATAAGTCTGTGAAAGCCGGACCTGTGCACTGGAGTGCAGTACACATCTGTATCAGTTGTGTCCGGCTCCCGGCCTAATAAAAAAAAAAATCCCATCATGACTATTACAGCATAGGTCCTTGACTGAACCCAGTAATGCATCTTGCCACTCCATTTCTGAAAAGCAGTTTTTCACATCTCTTTCCCACTTAGTAGTCACTATTTCTGCCACCAAAGTCTTATAAATTATAAATTGTGCCTATTTGGTACTTTTTTAGTAATTTTTCTGACTTATCCACGTTATTTAGAACAAAGCTTCTTATTTGGAAATCCTGATGAAGCATTATATTATTCCGTTTTATTATTCAGTATTAACTTTGACATTTTAACTGTTTTAAAATTTTAAAGGTACCAAACCTATTATTTATATAGAGTTGATTGAGCCATTCTACTCCTGCTATATAGCAATGTATTATATCCGAATTCTGTATACTCCTGGCTATAACTGCTAGACTGTAATGATCAGATTAAAGGGGTTTTCTGAGATTTTTTTTTCTTAAATTGATGACCTATCCTCAGTATCTGATCAGTGGGGTCTGACACCCGGGACCCCCGCCAATCAGCTGTAAGAGAAGGCAGCATTAAAAGGCATCTCTCAGCAGATTTGTACCTATGAAACTGGCTGACCTGTTACATGTGCACTTGGCAGCTGAAGGCATCTGTGTTGGTCTGTGTTGCCGTTACCCCTAAAGGCTCTACTCTCTCTGCAACTGCCGCGCCTTCTCCAGCTTAATTAACAGGATCAGGCAGTGTAAACATCATCACGCCTGGTTCTGTCAATCAACGTGAAGAAGGCACAGCAGTTACAGAGAGAGCAGAGCCTCTAGGTGTAACGGCAATGCCCCCATTGCTCCTATAGGTTCATTTACATATAATAAAACATAATTTTTTTCTCAGCAATGCTCCTTCATATAAACATGGGACCAACACAGATGCCTTCAGTTGCCAAGTGCACATGTAACAGGTCAGTTTCATCAGTACACATCTGATGGCAGATGCCCTTCAGAGCTCATGCACACGACCGTATGTATTTTGCGGTCCGCAAAAAATACAGATGACGTCCGTGTGCATTCCGTATTTTGCTGAACGGAACAGCTGGCCCCTAATATAACAGTCCTATCCTTGTCTGTAATGCGGACAATAATAGGACATGTTCTATTTTTTTTTGCGGAACGGAAATATGGACATACGGAAACGGAAGGCACACGGAGTACCTTCCTTTTTTTTTTTTGCAGACCCGTTGAAATGAATGGTTCCGCATACGGTCCGCAAAAAAAAACAGAATAGACACAGAAAAGAAAATACGTTTGTGTGCATGAGGCCTTAAAGTGAATCTCATTTAGTTCAGGGGGGAATACATACAGTAGACGATAGAGTGCTCTGTACAAGAAAAGTACAGGGGTTCCCTAAACCCCATGCTGTTTTACAATTAATTTATCAAGAGTGAGGCGCTCAACATAGTGCTCTTTACCCTTACTATGAGTCTCTAGGCAGTCCTTCGTCTGATGGTTGAGAAATTAATCAATCATTTTGAGCCAAGGGAACCTTGGTGCCCTTTTTTTATATTGGTATGCCCACCTTTAAACGGTAAAGTATGCAAAATGGGATGTCTGCCCTATGAGTTGGTTTACACATTAAAGGCATTGTCCAACTACAGATCATATTTTGAAGAAGCACTCCCACAAAATATTTATTCTCTGACCTGTTAGAAAGGTACATGATGTAAACTGTAGTGAAGGTAATTTTCTTACCAGTGACTGTATTTGTGAGTTATAACCTCCCTTCTGATCCTCTGCTGTGTCATGTCACCAACAAGCTGCCTTTCCAACTGACACAGAACAGGAAGTTAGTTACTTCTCTATTAATTCCTATGAGACTGACATTGAGACTCCCATAGGAATACATAGAGAAACTGGCTTCTTATCCACACACACGATGATGTGTTATTTGGAAAGTCAAAGTGTTGCTCACATGACACAGCTGAGGATCAGAAGGGAGGTTATAACTCACAAATACAGTCACTGTTAAGAATATTACCTTCACTACAGTTTACATCATGTAGCTTTCTAACAGGTCACAAAAATGTTGTTTTTTTGTGGGAGTAGTCCCTTAAATCCCCCGCCCTTCAGGAGGACTTGTTGAGGGAACCATATGTACCTGCTTCCTGATGCTCAGTTCTGACAGCATTATGTCAGTGTTATCCAATACATTTCAGACCTCTAAGGCTTACATAGCATCATAAATCAATATAATGCTATGCAACCCTGGCAGTGATGGAATATGCCCCCATTGTCTGATAGGTGCGGGTCCCACCGCTGGGACCCGCACCTACAATGAGAACAGAGCGGGGAGCGCTGTGGCTGGAGGACCCCAGATTTCCCGGGGTCCATCCACCACCAATCGCTGCTCCCACAGAAGTCAATGGGAGCGCACCGCGCATGCGCGGCCCACACTCCCATTCATTTCTATGGGTCAGACGGAAATTGCCGAGCCAGCACTCGGCTATTTTCGACTGCCCCATAGAAATGAATGGAGGGCACTCTCCGTTCATTTCCCTGCTCCGTTCTCATTGTAGGTGCGGGTCCCAGTGGTGGGATATAATGCTATGTGACCCTGGCAGTGATGGAAGTTCAGGACGGGAACGACAGCCGCTCGTCTGAAAGGGGCCTTATGTATGACTTTAAAGGGGTTTTCCCATATCAGAAATGCCTTCATTGTCTGATAGGTGTGGGTCCCACTGCTGGGACCCGCACCTACAATGAGAACTGAGTGGGGAAATGAACGGAGGGCGCACTGCGCATGCGCAGCCGTCCTCCATTCATTTCTATGGGGCCGCCGAAAATAGCCGAGCACTGGCTCGGCTATTTCCGTCTGCCCTATAGAAATGAATGGGAGCATGGGCCACGCATGTGCGGTGCGCTCCCATTGACTTCTATGGAAGCAGCGGCGAGCAGCGCTAGCGATAGGCCCCCATTGTCTGAGATGAGAATACCCCTTTAAACAGGTAGTGAGTAGAGTTGAGCGAACTTGTATTTTAAGTTCGGCGTCCAAAGTTCGGGTTGGGGTTATCGAAGAATCCCGTTATGAATTCCGCTACCACGGACCATAATGGCATTTGGAATCCATAAGGGGATTCTTCGATGAACCCGAACCTTGGACAACACGGAGGACCTGGGGTGACGTCACCGTCATGTGATCAGTGCAGGGGGCGTGGCTCAGTACTGGATTGGATAAGAGGTGGTAAAGGGCCTGGTATAATGATCATGTGACATGAGGGGCGGAGCTCCTGTGCTCTGTGTGGAGGAGAAGAAGGAACTAAACAAAACGGTTGCGCAAACTTGTTTTTTTAAGGTCAGCGTTCGGGTTCACTGAAGAATCCCCTTATGGATTCCAAATTCCGTTATGGTCCGTGGTAGCGGAATCCATAATGGGATTCTTCGATAACCCGAACCCGAACTTTGGACTCCGAACTTAATATACAAGTTCGCTCAACCCTAGTAGTGAGTACATGTATAGCAGTCTATTTGGGCTGCATTTGTGGGAGGGGCGGAGGCTCTACTTAAACCAGGCACAGCCCCACCTAGGGGCGGGCGTTTCTCAGTTGCACAGGGGATGCTGGTGTGTCAGCAGGGTGCTCTCTCCTCTGCTAGGAGGTTTTCTTTCATTACAGTATGGAGCTGAAATGGAGCTTTTTTTCTGCCCGTGGCTACCGTAGGGACGCGTGCGCCATTTACGTAAGTTAATCGAGCCGTGTCTGTCTTTCCGGCCGGCTGGAATCTGACTTTCTTGCGAGCGGAAGGCATCGCCTCAAAATCGTCCGCCTCAGGTTTGTTTTATCGGAGTTAATCGATTCCTTTCACTTTGTTTATTAGGTAACCTGATTCAGTTCCCCTTCTATCTCATGTGTTTTACGTTTACAGCGTTTCGCTTTGAAAAGTTGCTTCAGCCTGTACGCGGTAGGGAAGGTTTACCTGGGCTGCATGTGATGTTATGTTGGAGATTGGATGCAGCTGTTGCTTGTTACGGCTCTTGCTATAGCAATCACTTCCCATGTGACCCGCCCCTCCCCGCAATCAGGGCTGCGTTTACGCTTCAACTCTTTACGCCAGGTTCGCCCTGTCAGTTGAGACGCTGCCTTCTCATGTCTGCTCTTTCCAACATGCTCATTTTCGGAGCGGTGCTCTAGTCCGCTCTCGCATCACGTTACGCTCCACGCATGGTCACAACAGCGGGTAAATCTGTCTTATTCTCTGTGCATTTATTTATTTTCTGTCATCCTGTGTTTTGCACTCATACCCCTTTTGCCTTTATATGTTTGCTTGCACCACACTCAGACCGGTGTCACATTGCAAGAACGCGTTCATGTCACCGTCACAGTTTGTTTATGCCTCGTTCACTGCAGGCTGCGGTCATACCAAATTTTACGCTTGGCCTATTGCCAGAGTTGGGGTTCACACTACCGCTGTGACTCCGGGTTTTTACTTTCACGTTTACGTCCAATGTTCCCGCCCATCCATGGAGCGCATCTTACGTCGGCTGTTACAGCAAGTTAATACTCCTTTCACGCTCCAGCTGAGTTCACACATTTGCTGTTACATCTAGTACTACACTCCATTCCCCGCTAGAACTGCGTCCATACGTTCGCTGTCGCGGCGCTATCCTATTCCGCTCACATTCAGGTCTGCAACTCATTCCAGCTCCACAGTCACCCATATGCTGGCACACCATGCTCCCATTCAAGCCACATTCTCCTGTTGGTTTCTACGTCACGGTTGTTTTACTCGATAGTCACACTGAGGCAGTTGGTGGCTCCGGGGCCACTCTCCTGTCGAACATGACAGGCATCAATGGTCATTTCCTTTACATCTGGTTTTTCTGCGCGTATACATCAAGTGGGTCTTTTCTCTAGTTGCAAAAAAAAATAAAAATCTTTTGTCTGCTCTGCTTTACTTCTGGTTTGTATTCACTAAGATTGCTCCCACGGCCCCAGTTCAATAAACAGCCTCTCAGCTGAGACCAGTGGGTCATTAGGGTCGAGCTTCCTACTCACTACTGTTTCTTTCAAGTTTTTCAGTTGTTCGTCGCGACAAGGGACTTGACTTTGCAAATCGCATGCCTCAGGTTTTGGTTGTTCTCTCTTCTCCGGTTCCTATTCCACGTTTGCATTTTTAAGTTTTATGGTTGGGTTCGGTTTTTATGCTTATGTCCGTGGTGCGGATTACTAATGTCCATACCTGTCAGCAATCACGTTCCTTTCCAGGCCACGTTTAGACGTCCCAATCATCCTAGTTTCTGCTTTTTCCATCATGTTGCGCCCATTCTTATTTACCTTCACCCATCACGTACATCTAGGACGGCCTCATGGCCCAGGGGCCCTTACTTGCTGGGCCGCAAGGCCGCCGCGGCCTTGATTTCTTTGGCCTCATGGCGCGGAGGCCCATGACTGCTTTGGCCTCAGGGAGCAGGGATTCCATGACCGCTCCGACCCTATGGTGTCGGGGGCATGACGACCACTTCGGCCCCTCGGCGTCAGGGTCTCGAGGACTACCTTGATCTCACGGCTTGGGGACCTCATGACTGCTTTGGTCTCATGACTGCTTTGGTCTCATGGCGCTGGGGGTCCCATGACTGCCTTGGGCCCATGGCGCTAAGGGCCCCATGTCTGCTTGGCCGCATGCCTTGTGGGCCCCATGGCTGCTTGGCCGCATGACTCGAGGTCCTCGCGATTTCTGTGGCCTCAATGCTTTGGGGGCCCATGTTTGCTTTGGCCTCATGGCTATGGGGGCCCCCTATGGTGGCTCGGGTCTTATGGCTTGGGGGCCCATATGATTACTTGGCCTCAGGATTTGGGGGGCCCCATGTTCGCTTTGCTTCATGGCTTGGGGACCCCATGACTGCTTGGCCTCATGGCGTTGAGGGCTCGCTGGTTGCTTCGGCTCCATGGCTCGGGGCTCGAAGGCTGCTTCGCCCCATGGCTTGAGGGCTCGGCGGCTGCTCGGCTCCATGGCTTCGGGGCAAGATGACCGCTCGGCCCCATGGCTCGGGGCACGATGACCACTTCGGCTCCATGGCTCGGGGCACGATGACCGCTTCGGCTCCATGGCCAGGGGCAAGATGACCGCTCGGCCCCATGGCTCGAGGGCACGATGACCGCTCGGCTCCATGGCTCGGGGACACGATGACCGCCTCGGCTCCCTGGCCCGGGGCACGATGACAGCTTTGGCCCCATGGCTCGAGGGCACGATGACCGCCGGCCCCATGGCCGGGGCACGATGACCGCTCGGCTCCATGGCTTCGGGGCATGATGACCTCTTCGGCCCGTGGCTCGGGGCAAGATGACCGCTCGGCCCTGTGGCCAGGGGCACCATGACCGCTCGGCCCCGTGGCGTCGGGGCACGATGACCGCTCGGCTCCATGGCTCGGGGCACAATGACCGCTTCGGCCCATGGCTCGGGGCACGATGACCACTTCAGCCCCATGGCTTCGGGGGCACCATGACCACTTCGGCTCCATGGCTTCGGGGGCACCATGACCACTTCGGCCCCATGGCTTCGGGGGCACCATGACTGCTTCGACTCCATGGTTTCGGGGGACCGACGACTGTTTTTTCGTCCTGCCTGGCGATTTACCCAGTGGGTTGAACTTCCGTGCATCCAGGTTGATTTGACCCATATGTCGCACACCCATATCTGCTTCTTTGTTCATCCGGGCGCAGGCCACTTTTCCAAAGTCTGTCGGTGGTGCATCCATTGTCTGCCACGCTTCCCCAGGCGTACTCTTCCTTAATGGAGCTCAGCCTGGTTAGGGTCATCTGCCATGCGGGTCAGGCGATTTTATTTCCAGTTACATTAGCCGGTCCGGTATTCAGGCCAGACCCTCGGTTTTAATTATCATAGTTATAACTTCCTGCGGTCTGCCAGTTAGGTATCGCACGTACATACGCATTCGTTCTGCATACCACAGGCGGTATCGCCGTGCGGCTCCACCCACCAGGCAGTCCTTGCCATTGCGCTCCCCTGTTCTTCTAGTACCCTCGGCAAACATAATTTTTATTCACCATTTTGTTCTGCTTCACAGTCGTAATTCCCTTGGCTGGTCTCTCTTTATCACCACATAGCTTTCCACCAGACTCTCCTCTTATGGCACCACTCTCCCTGCTGGTTCCACCGTCGCTTGCTCCCTCTGCCGGGCACTTGCTTTACTGCCTGCTCCCTCGGCCGGAGAATCTTTTACCGCACAGCTACCTTCACCGGATAGTCGGATATGCTTACTCTCCGGGTTTAGTCTTTCCTACTGTCCCTCTTCTGGACAGGCTTCTTCTGGCAGACTTTGGGTGCCGCATGGATTCTTTCCGTTTGCTCCTCATTTCTGCATTGCTTCCTTCGCTGGTCACTCCTTGTTACCATTCCGTTCTCTCTGCGTAGACTTAATCGTGGTACATTCAGGATGGGCGGCGGCGCCGCTGCCGCCACATACAACGTATCATTATTGTCATTGGGCGTGGGCCACCCCGGGTGTCATAGCTCTTGTTCATTCTGTTAGGCCTTTGTTCTCTAACTCAACGCCCTCAGCCCATTACATCCTAATCATCCACATTCAATTATTTATGTCACACTTAGGCTTCTGTTTTAAACCTATTGCCTGTACTTGTTGCATTCTTAACCCCACGTTTTCAATCACCATAGTTGGTTGCCCGCTTATGTTTTTCTCACGTGCAACAATCAATGTGGCCAGCTCACAAACTCCTGCCTGGTCGACAGATCACCTGTCTGGCTATGCTCCCCCAGGACCAGACGTAAATTTCCGGAGTTCAAGTCATTGGTGTCATCGGCCACCTACTTTCAGGTTCTCGTACCGAATGACTCTCGTCATTAGGTGTCACCGGCCACGTTGGTCTGGTCTCGTGTTCACGATATGCGCCTGTCAGGTTTTTTCAGGAAATGTAGTCATTTTAAGTATCGCATATCACATCGGTTAGGCCCATGGTGTAATCCCGCCTGTTCTTTCTTTAGGCCACTTTTTAGGCATTTTCTTGTTTACCCCTCATATTGTCATTTGCATTACCATGCCGGTTACCTTTTCAATCAGCCAGGTCTGCGAACTTAATCGCTAGCAGCTTACCGCAATTGCACTCCTTCACTCGCGTGAGGGCATCGACAGGATTCCATATACTACGTGCTTAGCTTATTGCTTTACATCCTCTCCTGGCCTACATGGTATTTTTCGGGCCCTTCTTTACATAGTGTAGACAGTTAGGCTCAGTTCTCCGGTCCCATAAGGCTAGGGGAATTTGTCAGTGCTCGCACCACAACTAAGTCTTCAGGTTTAGTTAGTATCGTCCACGCTTCCTCCTGAACGCTTCCCGTTTCCCAGTTCCTCTCTCGTGCATTGGGGCAGTATCTGCGACATTCAGAGTTCTGTCCTGGCTCTATCCGCAGGCTGGATGCGGGCATCATTATGGTTGACTTAGGTACCCGAACTTCGTGGGAGACATTGCTTCACAGTCTGGATCAGGGGTTTCTTTGTACAGGCCATTCAAGTCTCTTTTCACCCTACATGTCTGGTTTTTGCCACCCTTTCATAGGCCTACCCACGGACATGGCTACAGGCACACCACTAGCCATTTAGTTAGGTAAGATGGTTCTTGCAGTTACGGTGGGTCTCGGTGTTCATCCCACTAGGGCTCTTCGGCTTTCGTGTCCGTAGCCCTGACCACAAGTATAGCAGTCTATTTGGACTGCATTTGTGGGAGGGGCGGAGGCTCTACTTAAACCAGGCACAGCCCCACCTAGGGGCGGGCGTTTCTCAGTTGCCCCACCCTCCCTCCCTTTCTTTTTCACTTCTACAGGGTAGGCCACCCTTTTATAGGCCTACCCACGGACATGGCTACAGGCACACCACTACCCATTTAGTTAGGTAAGATGGTTCTTGCAGTTACGGTGGGTCTCGGTGTTCATCCCACTAGGGCTCTTCGGCTTTCGTGTCCGTAGCCCTGACCACAAATACTATATACTGCAAGTAGCAAGTTTTCACTTTGTGTTATATTTCTTGGCTGTTCTTTTGCATACCTCGGAAACATACACCTCCCTGAATTGAATTTTCCACAAATAGCCTGCAAAGCATCTGCTGTACTGTATAGTCACTTCAGCTGCTTTAGACTAAAATAGAAAAAGGTTTATAAAAACATTTCAAACAAAAACAAATGTGCCACCATCCAAAATAGTACAAATAAAAAGTCATAAGAAGAGGTGATAACTACAGTGCAGCTAATTGTCTAGTGATACATTAAGAACTATTACTGGCATCTACAAATGTAGTTTCTGTATTTGTAGAGTGGAACATTTGACGTGGCTAAATCCAGAAAATTCACCTATAGCAGAGAAAAGTCACTCTGAATCATAGAGAGACTTTTTTTTTTACATTTCACTTTTTCCAATAGTAACATAGTATACCGAAAAAAGACATTTGTCCATCCAGTCCTACAAGTTGATCCAGAGGAAGGCAAAAAACTCTGTGAGGCAGAAGCCAATTTTCCCCACTTAGGGTCCATTCACACGTCCGCAGTTCTGTTCCGCATTTGCGGACCCATTAATTTCAATGGAGACAGACGATGTCCCGGCCGGGTCCGCAATTGCGGATCCGCACTTCCGGGTCCGCAATTGTGTTCCCGAAAAAAATAGAACATGTCCTATTCTTGTCTGCAATTGCGGACCGCACATCGCCGATGTCCGTGTTTTGCGGATCCGTGGATCCGCAAAACACACACGGACGTGTGAATGGACCCTTAAGGGGAAAAAAATTCCTTCCCGACTCCAATCGGGCAATCAGAATAACTCCCTGGATCAACGACCCCTCTCTAGTAGCTATAGCCTGTAATATTATTACACTCCAGAAATACATCCAGTCCCCTCTTGAATTCCTTTATTGTACTCACCATCACCACCTGGAAAAGAAAGTGAGATGCCATATTTTGGAAATATCATCCATAGACAGCATTACTTCTGTACAAGGTATGAATATCTTCATAATGCTATACACAGAGTACTACCACAAGAACAGCAAGGCTTCCCATACTATTCCTGACACATTCTTTACTGTTTGTAATTCATTTCTAAAAATGTTTGGATTTATTGTAAATCTTCTAGTAAAAATATTACTGCCCTTCCTCCACACGATTTTTTACTCGGAGGTAAAGGTCACATATCATAGTTAAGATTGAAGGACATTTATCCATTCTGCAATCTTGATTTAGGGGAAAACAAAATGATGAGGCAAAAGCCAATTTTCCTTGTCTTAGGCAGAAAATTTGTTCCTGACAATAGGAATAACTCCCTGGATCAACGACCCTTCTCCACAAATCTAGTAATTATAACTTGTAATATCGTTACACTCAAGGACGCCATCTAGGCCCCTTTTGACTTCTTTTAGTGAATTCATCATCACAAACTCCTCTGGTGAGAGCTCTATAGGCTCATTGCTTTGGTGTAGAAACCTTCTTTCCTCCAGACGCAGAGGATGTCCCCTCATCACATTCCTGGGTATAAATAGATCATAGAAGAGATCTCTGTATTCACCTTTCATATAACCCTACGAGTGTTATCTTTATAGTCCCCCAGTATTCACCTCTTAACCCCTATACAGGGATCTGGACTTCACTGCAGGGAAGCTACCCAGCTGCTACCTCTTGAGATAGCCCTGTGTGGTTGGCGGCTGACTCACAGGGTCAGAGACAATGGGGTAAAGCACCAAGAGATCAGGCAATAATTGTAGTCTAGAAATCGGTCAAGGTCAGGCAGGTAGCATACAAACATATCTGAGAAACAGGTCTGGGGTCAAGGTAAGTGGCAATGGAGAAATGCAAGGAACAGGCTAAGGTCTGGACAGGTAGTGGGGAGTTAGAGTCGGTAGTCAGGCATAAGTTTAGTACATATGTAGTTAGACAGATAATCACAGCTGCACAGGTTAAATAGAGACTAGTAACTAAAGCTCAGATACCTTACCCTTGGGAAAAGTGGCTTATATATTCTGGGACGACCAGCCATAGGCTGGGGAAGAATTTAGACGAACACATGAGGCCCTTTAAGAGGCGGGAGTGAGCGTTCTGACGCCCTTCAGAGGACTAGGTTAAAGCACATAAAGCAGGTTAAAGCACATAGGCTACAGAAGACAGTACATGTTCCAGCCGGCGGGGATGACGCTGGCTAGTGGGGAAATGGTATTGGAATGCCGGTAGGATAGGAGGGCCGTCTGGATGAGTAACATGCTGCCTGTGCACGCACGGAACAGGAGAGCAGCAGTGGGCACCGGATGCTAATGCAATACCAATAATATTGTAGTCCCATACAACCACTTTAAATGTTCATATACAAGCATTCAATTCACATATCACAGAGTTAGCATACAACTAGTGCAGGTTTACTAATGATCTGCGAGTGGTCCTAAAATGTATCCTTCACACAAGTGTGCTTTGACTATTTGTCACTCTCTGGCTGGAGCTGACGAAGCTGCAGACACCACTTGCTATCATTACAAGGCAGTGGAAACAAATGTCCTCCTACTGTAACCTGTTAAGCCAAAATTGGCGAACATGCATATTTATTTCAGTGTGTAGCTACCAGACTCTTCTGGCAGCAACTTAGCTTCTAGGTGGACAATGGATTGGGTACGTTGAAACCTGGCATAATACTTGATTCTTCAATGTCTGCTACTGAGACAGTCAGGATGCCTCTATACCGTAAACAGAAAATTACATCTGAGGTTTCTGCTGACAGGGAATCTGTGACCAGGATACTGAATTACTGTCTGCAGTAATACGTGAGTGGTACTGGAGACATGGGGTCCAGATCACTTATTTTCTTACTGCCCTGTGTTCCCCCGCTGTCAGCGTTTAAAGCTGCACTGAAATACATTGTCAGGACTGCGGTGCATATACACAAAAGACCTCTCCATTATGTTAGCATCACCCAGGAATCTGGGCTGTGTATTTCAGTACAGCTTTCAGCGTTGACAGCAAGTAGAGTTGAGCAAAGTGAGCTTCGGATGCTTGATCCAAAGTCGCTTCATTCAAAACTTCGGAATAATACTGTACGGAGATTCATCTCCGTACAGTATTAGAATGTATGGGCTCCGATGAGCCAAAGTAAGTTATTCACGAAGTTGCCCGAAACTTTGTTGAATAACTTCGGCAACTGATTATTACACCCCTTCAAAAAACCCTTCAAAACTTGAAACCGAACTCGGCTTCAGATGCTTAGTGGTACCTTGGAACCAAAGCCGAGTTCGGTTCCAAGGTTTTTCACTGTAATAATCAATCAAGAAAGTTATTCAACGAAGTCGTGCGACTTTGTGAATAACGGACTTCCCCTAATAGGAGGCAGTACATTCTAATGCTCTACGGAGAAGGATCTCCGTACAGCATTCTGACGGATGTAGTATCCAAAGTCGCTGCGTTAATCTCTAACAGAAAGTTAACGGGGGGCAGTAGGAAAATGAAAAAATAGAGATTTGGACTCTTACCTTCAGTATTGGTCATGTATTGCAGACAATAGTCCAGAATGATGGTGACAGATTTCCTTTTACTAAGGACCCGTCATCAGACTGTGCTGCGCTAGGTAAGGGTAGTATAAAACGCAAAGGTATTGAGACCGCGCGTCCCTTCCTCTCTTGTTTCCCACGCTATGTCAATGTGGCACTTAATCGAGTCGTCCAAGAGACCCAGGCTCCTTGCATGTGGAGATCCTGTGAAATGTCAGAGAGCATATACCGTAGTGAAGTACCCTCATGAACCACGTACCTCTACCACTCCTATATACTTACTAGACACAGAAAAAGTTGGGACATATAACACACTCCCTCCTCCGATGGAACTTGTTTTCTCCTTTCAGCAGTTTTTCTTTTCAGTACACTATAATAGCAATAAAAAACTCCTCTGGTGCAATACCATCATATATAGATTAATATCTTTTTAATTATACTCAGCAATAAAATCAGCATAAAACACAATTTTCCTCTCAATTTCTCAACCGGGTTTCACTCGTGGAGCTCGTCAGGCGTCTGACGCCCTGACGAAGCTCCACGAGTGAAACCCGGTTGGGAAAATTGAGAGGAAAATTGTGTTTTATGCTGTTTTTATTGCTCTTTTTGTGAGTATAATTAAAAAGATATTAATCTGTATATGATGGTATTGCACCAGAGGAGTTTTTTATTTCCATTATAGTGTACTGAAAAGAAAAACTGCTGAAAGGAGGAAACAAGTTCAATCGGAGGAGGGAACTTTCTCTGTGTCTAGTAAGTATATAGGAGTGGTGGAGGTACGTGGTTCATGAGGGTACTTGACTACGGTATATGCTCTCTGACATTTCACAGGATCTCCACATGCAAGGAGCCTGGGTCTCTTGGACGACTCGATTAAGTGCCACATTGACATAGCGTGGGAAACAAGAGAGGAAGGGACGCGCGGTCTCAATACCTTTGCGTTTTGAACTGTTGAATGTGAACTGATCCCAACACTTACAGAGACTCGCAGCGAAGAACGGTCCGAAAACACTGGTGACCGTTGTTTTTAAGGGTAGTATATTATAGTGGCGCTT
The DNA here is from genome assembly GCA_033119425.1 of Bufotes viridis. Taxonomy (NCBI): domain Eukaryota; kingdom Metazoa; phylum Chordata; class Amphibia; order Anura; family Bufonidae; genus Bufotes; species Bufotes viridis. The sequence goes on along the minus strand of CM065592.1, from coordinate 142,226,128 downwards.
CTGCTCTCCTGTTAGCCAAAATGGCACAAAAATAATGTGTTGTTTGGCTAATAGGAGTCATCAGGCCATAGATGCAACGACCCAGGTAGCAGGCATAGCAGCTGCTATGGGGTCCACCAAGTAAGGCGACCAGAATATTATAACATTAATGAAGATATGTCCTAAAACTTGGTATATTAGAAGAGATATTGATAAGGGCTGCTATAGGATTAATAAGAATACAGCATCATATTAAATTATAATTCGATCGCCAAATATTTTTCCAAATGCATTTGAAAACGTCTCCTATAGAGAATGTAACTATGTATCAGAATAAAAAAATGTATATACATAGTTTACAAGAGGCCAGCTACAGCGTACTGAGTGACCTGCTTCAATGAATGCGGTCATCTATCACAATAATGGAAGACCATATATAAGAGTAGCTAATGTCCTCGCTCCCCGGGAGCATGCAGAGGTCATCACCATACACTAGAAGGTAGACTTATGGTTGGCATTACAGCCACCAGCTACAGATCAAATCCCTGTGCATCAGTGACCCCTAAACAGTCATAACCATTACAGTTTCTCACTTTACCGCTGATGGTGGCGTAGGGCCCAGCTCCAAATTCTGGTATGGAGCCTCATGCAGGGGTGTAACCATAGCGGCAGACCATGCGACTGCTATGGGGCCCAGGGCAAGAGGGGTCCCAGTCTTAGTTGGGATCATCTCCTCTTCTACTGGAGGTGAAAACTTGGTCAGGACTCTACCCTCTAAAGGAACAACTTTTAGCAAATGAGGCAGTGGAAAAATGTCCCGAGGGTCACTGAAAGAGGTTTAGGCAGTAACCCTTCTGTCCTGTGTGTGGGGGGCCTGGTTTTATCCTTGCTATGGGGCCCTTACTTCTTTATGTACACCACTGGCCTCATGATTAGCTGTTATGTATCTGCATGCAGCTTGTCAATCACTGTGAGGAGGGCACAGAGTACAGTGGACTCGTAGACGGGCCATTTATCCACGTGTTTATGTCCCTATTGTGGAGTCAAAAAGTCACACCATAAATTGCGACTTTATGAGCTTCACGACACTATACTAAAGGGGCGGGGCTTATCAAGAAGAGGTTGGGTCCCTCCCCCCCTCAGATTTATTATAACTTACACAAGAAACCGGCATAAGTTATACCTGAAGTCTACGCCAACCAATCAGGGATCAGCATTCATTTCCTAAATGGCTCTGGTAAAATGGAAGCTGTGCTCTCATTGGTTGTTATGGGCCATGTCCTTACATAGGGCAGCACAGTGCAATGACATGTGTATGAGCAGCCTTACATGTCCACTAATAATCTACTTACACCCTGACTTGTAATGGACTTTGGAACTATAAACTATCTGATCACTCGGGACCATAAAATGAGCAGAAGTGAAGAAGTGAAGGTTCATCTCTTGATTTTCTTCTGACACATAAGAACGTGATATCAGTAGGTGCCCCCACCCCGGTGTCCTTGGGCATTACACACATTAAGCCCTTCTTCTTCACACATCTGCAGTATGTTTCCTCATTTCCATACAACGACAGCAAGCAGAGATCTTAAATATGGTGGGGACCTAAACACTAAGTATATTGTTAGTATTTGATTTGTTTCATTATTCGTGTTTTCTGTATTTCTGTTCCGTTAGAGGAACAGGAAAATTAGTTTTAAGGGTCATGTTGGCATCCGTTGTGTCTGTTCTGTCACCTCCACCGAGACTCTTCCGTGCATACCGGCACACATTTAGGGTACGAGCACATGGCGAAGTTGTGGGGCTCTTGCGCTGCGTTCAAGTACTGGGCGCTCGTATGGGCCACAGTGGGCTCTAATTAATACCACACTGATCAGTGGGTCTGTATGGCCGTGCAGTGTTGAAGCTGGGACACGCCCATTAACAATACAGACAGACTAAACAGTGCTGTCTCATTCGGTTAATTACAACCCAGTGCAGCTCACAGGGCCACGAGGTACTCGATCGGAGCGTGGCCACTTTCTCCCATTCACGTGAACGGGGCAAAGCTGTACCTGGCACTGGCGCTACTGTCTGGATGACATTAAGGTAATCAGTGAGGAGGCTGCGGCTGATCGGGAGTCTTGGCCCTATCGTTCTGATATTGATGACCTATCCCGAGGACAGGCCATCAGTATTGTGAGGTGGCGCAAATACCAATTCAGGGAGACGCCAGGGGAATATGCAGGGGTGGACTGGCCATACACCCTACTGAGAAACTTCCCGGTGGGCCAATAGCGCATTATGATCTGGCACACCCAGTGTTAAAGGGGTATTCCCATCTTGGACACTGGGGGCATACCGCCCTCACCTCTGGGACCAGCACCTGTACTTAGAACAGAACCCGCAAAGTACAGGAGGGCCACCCTCCATTTACTTCTGTGGGAGTGCCGAGAACAGCTGAGAAGAACGCTCAGGTATGTTCGGAAGTCCCAGAAATTATTGGGAAGCACACTGCGCAAGCGCACCCACAGCTCCATTCACTTCTATGGGGCTTGTGGAAATAGCTTTGCAGGCTCTGTTCTAAGTACAGGTGTGGGTCCCAGAGTTCCTAGAGATATGCCCCCAATGTCCAAGATGGGACAGCCCCTTTAAGTAATACTAGTAGCATCAGGTACTTATGTACCCGGCTGGAGGTCGCAGTGTCCTCCTAAGGCTACTTTCACACTAGCGTTTTTTTGCGGATTCGTCATGGATCTGCAAAAACGCTTCCGTTACAATAATACCACCGCATGCATCTGTCATGAACGGATCCGGTTGTATCATGTCTTCTATAGCCATGACGGATTCATCATGAACACCATTGAAAGTCAATGAGGGACGGATCCGTTTTCTATTGTACCGGATTGTGTCATAGAAAACGGATCCGTCCCCATTGACTTACATTATGTGCCAGGACGGATCCGTTTTCTATTGTGCCAGATTGTGTCAGAGAAAACGGATCCGTCCCCATTGACTTACACTGTGTGTCAGGACGGATCAGTTTGGCTCAGTTTTGTCAGGCAGACACCAAAACGCGTTTTGGTGTCTGCCTGCAGAGCGGAATGGAGACTGAACGGAGGCAAACTGATGCATTCTAAGCGGATCCTTTTCCATTCAGAATGCATTAGGGCATTTTTAAGTCCGTTTTGGACCGCTTCTGAGAGCCCATGACGGATCTCACAAACGGAAAGCCAAAACGTTAGTGAGAAAGTAGCCTAAATTGAATGGCATTGTCGTCCTCAGGTTGAATACCGCTGTGGGGCAAGGGAGGGGAGCCGACCGTTCACAGAGCAATGAGGTCATCGCGACCGCCAGCGGCAGGACACGGTGCACTTCTGGTTTACAGTGGTATCTGGTTCTGCGGGGGCGGTGTCTTGTGCTGCACTATGGTGTTACTTATCCCATCTACTTGTCTTAGCCACGCCCAATTCTGTTAGCCCCACCTTCTGTCATGTTGGACCTGCCCATAACATGGGACCACTTTAGTTTTTATTCCAGGGCCTCTTTAAGTTCCTAGGCTGCCCCCAATAATATGCCAAAATCCCAGGACTTGCATCCATAGGAATGTGAAGTGGGATGGCTGTATATTACCCTTTTAGGCTGTATTGGTAGGACTGTTATATGAGGAGGGGGCAGGAAGGTAGATTATCAGAGTGCACAGCAATGAAGGGGTTAACCAGTGCACGTCTTTTCTGCGAGGAGACGTCCAGGGTCCTGTAGGTAGAGTGTCAGCTCCTGGGCGCAGCTCCGTGTATCGGTAGGTGGGTGCTGTATCCAGTGTAGACGGCGCGTTGTCTTGGAGAGCAGGTAGGTACGGGGGAGGAAGGTGACATACCTCGGGTCCGCACACACTCACACCGCACGTTACAATAGGATCAGTTCTCCACATACGCTGGCCCCGCCCTCAGTACCGACGCCAAGCACAGGGGGCGGGGCCTAAAGTTCTCCCGCGGGTGCCATAGGCTAAGGAGCCGGCGGGCGGGGCTGGAGTGCCTGTGGGGAGTTGGCGTGAATGCCCGACGCTCAGTGTGTACGGCAGGCTGGCGGCTGGAGGCTCCTGTTGCGCTTTCCTTGGATTACTGTGTGAGAGACCTTCCTGAGGAGCCGGCAGCAGCATGACTCCACAGCGCCCACAGGGGCTTCAGGTGAGTGAGGGCATAGACGCTCCTCATAGAATAGAGAGGAGCCACCCTGCAGCCTTAAAGGGGCTCTCAACTCTGCCTTACTTCCACTTGTTCTGGGACGGGGTGGAGGAAATGTTTCCTGATGGGCTCCTTGACAGGACAGTGCCTGCCCTTATCATCATCATCATCACTACTTGTAGTTCAGGGTGAGGGGCCCCTGGCTATGTAGGTGGCGTCCCTATGACAATGATATGTCGCTGAGGGTTGGCTCCTGTTCACATTGGCTTCTTAGTTTCCATTTTTAAAGGATTCATTTTGTAAAGAATCCTGAATAGTGTGAGCAGAGCCTTACCTTCTATTGTATATAGCCTCCATGGGGCCCCACGTACGTTGCCATATTATAACTTTATACTTTGGTCCTTGGTGACATAATAGGAATATCGGAAATATAAGGAAATGTGACCGAACTGGTACAGATGGAAGGTGATGTCATTCTATAGCAGCCAATCAGATTGTCGCTTTCATATACCAAAACCCTGTGCTAAGTGACGCAGCACCCGATTGGTTGTTCCAGGCGACTCTTGTACATTTTTTGCACTTGTCTTGATGAACCCCCCCCCCCCCCCATTATATATGATCCATATTCCTGCGGGGAGATCACAGCGGAGTGTTAAGCCTCGTTCACACGTCAGTGTTCGGTCAGTGATTGTGAGCCAAATCCAGGATTGGAGCCTCCACAGGGATAAGGGAAAGATCTGCTCCTGTTCTGTGTTTAGAGCCGCTCCTGGTTTTGGCTCCAAATCACTGATGGAAATCACTGACCGAACACTGACGTGTGAATGAGGCTTATGGTTGTGTCTGGCACCGCCGCCTCGTGTTACAGCATTGGGAAGTGATAGATTCCTGTAGCCGCTAATAAACACCGTGTGAAAGGTGTCCCGACTGGCTGGAGAAACCAGTTCTGCAGAAGATGAAGAGCCGCAGTCACGCTTGCGCTGTTATTAATCCTTCAAGAAAGGGATTAAAGTCATTTCCCCGCAAAGCGCTGTTACTGGATAGTAAAGTGTCTGAAGAGCTCCCCCACAATACACACCGATGTTACTGGAAGTCACTAGGTGACTGCTGGGACCCCCTCCATGCCTGGAGTGAATGTATGGTGCTGCACGAGGGCCCCACAAATCTGACCGAAATGACATCCCTGTTTATCACGGAGAAATCTCTATATGGGCGCGTTCACACTGCGGACCTCCCTTTTCCATTTTTCTTCTTTCCTCGTCTAAAACAGGAATATTTGCCAGAAGTGCGGATGGTGCCATTTTTTTCTTCTTCAAGAATGTTGACCTACTGAGATCCAGCAGTAAGGGTCCTGTAATAAGGCCTCATGCACACGACCAGATGTATTTTGCGGTCTGCAAAAAAACGGATCCACATACGGAAACGGAATGCACACGGAGTAACTTCCGTTTTTTTTGGCAGACTGAAATGAATGGTTTCGTATAAGGTCCGCAAAAAAACGGGACACGGAAAGAAAATACATTTGTGTGCGTGAGTCCTAAGGGAGCCATCACCCACGGCAGATTTTGCGTTAGAAATTTTTGCAACTGAAAATCCGTTCCATTGAGGCCCCATGCACACGAGACGGATGGGTTTTGCGTTGCGAAAATCGCGGATCTGCACAATAGTGATAGCAGCCACGTGCATGCCGCCATTTTGCTGCAGAAATGTCTTCTCGTTGTTCTATCCTTTTTTGCGGGGCCCTGGAGTGGACATACGGATATGGACCGCACACACCTCTTTTGAAGCCCGCTTGAAATGAATGGGTACGCATGCCATCCGCAAAAATTGTGAATGGGATGCGGATAGAAAATATAGTCGTTTGCATGAGGCCTCACTTAAATAGAGCTTGCAGAAATTCTTGTACTTCCCGCTGAAACAACCCTATTAAGGCCTCATGCCACACGACCGTTGTTTGATTCCGTGTCCGTTGCTCCGTTTTTCGTGATTTTCTGCGGGTCCGTGGAAACCTCGGCAAATGCACCGTTTGTCCTCCGCGTCCGTGGTCCGTGATTCCAGTCCGTCAAAAAAATATAACCTGTCCTATTCTTGTCCGTGAAAAACGGTTCACGGACCCATTCAAGTCAATGGGTCCGTGAAAAAATGCGGATGGCCATCCGTGTGTCATCCGCGTTCCGTGTCCGTTTTTTTTGCAGATCCCTTGGCAGGCACTTGGGAAAAATTGTCAGCCTGTCTTTTGGTAAAATCTTTTGGGTCATGTCCGCTAAAAAAAACGGAAGACACACGGAAACACAGCGGAAGGCAAAAACGGATCACTGAACAACGGAACCCCTTTTTGCGGACAGCATAAAAAAATGGTCGTGTGCATGAGGCCTAAGACAAATTGAACTGATTTTCAGTTTTTGCAACAAAATCTGCCGGGTGTGAAGACCCCCCAATTTCATGTGCTCAGTGCGAGAAATACGCTCCGTGTGTCAGCGGTATCTCCTGTCCTGAACGCTGCTCCGATGATATGGACCCACATCTATAATCATTGATAATGCTGTGTGTTTCTGCCCGACCTCAACTGTAATGAATTGTACTGACATAATGCCGTCGGTACAGTTCATTAGCGTTGCGGTCAGGCAGTAACCCACAGCATTATCAATCATTACAGATGGGGGTTCATGTCAGGACAGGAAATCCCCCGACACATGAAACGCATTTCCCACACTGCACGTTCATGTCAAATTGGCCTTAAACGGGCAGATATTTTTTTATTAACAAGCGGCAATTTAGCGAGTCGTTTGCGTTCAAAAGATGTTAAATTACATGAAACAATAATCGCTAAATATTTTTGCGGTTTGATTGTGAGGGTCTCTTCACACGTGTCGGAAAAATATCCGCCAGAAAAAACTCCACAAGTACTTTCCCTGTGTTTTCATATGGGGCTGAAAAGTCTCTATAGGTGTCAGTGGGGAACGTAATCCCCCCCCCAAAATCCGCACCTTTGTAAAAATCCGCACCAGTGTATTTTCTGCCAGATTTTACTGCCATGTGGGAAGGCACCCTTGGGCCTCTAGCTCACGGCCACAGTTTTGATCCGCATTTTTTGCAGATCAGATGCGGACCCATTCCTCTCAATGGGGCCGCAAAAGTTGCGGACAGCACAAGGGTTCCGTGGCCCTGCAAAAAAATAGAACATTCTTGTCCGTTTGGGGACAAGGATAGGACATTTTATGCAGGAGAAAAAAAATGGCGGCAGGCTGTCAGCCGGTATCTGTGCTTTGATGATCCGTGATTTGCGGACCACAGAAACGGATACGATCGTGTGCATGAGGCCTTACTGTCCTGATTGGACGAGGGGATGTGGCGGCTAACGATACCCTTTCTGTCATGCACATATGTCGGGTCCACAGAGAGTGAATTATTTGCCTTGTCCGTTTGCTGCAGCGATAATTTCTCTAATTTCAGAAGACAATCACTCCATCTAATAAGCCCTTCACAGTGGTTGTGGAACTACTACCCCCAGCAAGCTGGTCATTGTCACTTGACAAGAGCTGGAGAACCACAGGTCCTTGCACACAGCTGTTAGCGGAGCCTTCTATAGGTCTTCACCATTTTATATACATTAAAAGGATTGGCCCAAGATATAAAGTTCTCCCCTGTGGAATTCCCTTATGCTACTTTCACACTAGCGTTTTTTGCGGATTCATGGATCTTCAAAAACGCTTCCGTTACCATAATACGACCGCATGCATCCGTCATGATCGGATCCGATTGTACTATATCTTCTATTGTGTCAGAGAAAACGGATCCGTCCCCATTGACTTGCATTGTGTGCCAGGACGGATCCTGTAAAAAAACATATCCCGAACTCGGGTTCGGTTCCAACCTTGGAACCGAACCCGAGTTCGGGAAATGTTTTTTTACAGTACAAATTAATTTATGAAGTTATTACCCCAGGTCTCACAAAGCAATAACTTCGGCTCATCGGAGCCAATACATTCTAATACTGTACGGAACTCCTGCGAATCGACTTCGATGCGAATCGACTTCGGATGTTTCATCCTTCGCTAATGGCATCAGATTGCTATGTATCAGGCTGGTGGCAGTGAGGAGGGCTGGGGCGGCCCCCTGGGAATTCGCCGGATGCGGACGGAATGTCCCATTAAGTATAATTCTGCCGCCTGCAGATCGCACTGTGGTGACAGGTTCTCTTTAATACACATGTTGTACATTAGTGGGGGGGGGGGGGGGCTTTTCACGTTCCGCAGCATAAATAATCGCTGTGCGCATCTTGCTGGCTATTTGTTTAACCCAAGTGTCAAGATTGAAAGGTTATAGCCTAGACTCTGCACTGAAACGTATCCATCAAACATGTCTGTAAGGCTCCTCTCACTGACTGAGGCATGAAGCACCGCAGACTGAGCATTCCTATATATTGGAAGAGGAAGGAAAAAATGCTTTTTAGTTTTTTTGCAGTTGGAGTCAATGGGTGATGTAGGTGACTGAGTGCATATACAGTGGCACCCGCCAGAGCCCTTTTAGTGTTGGGAAATTGAATTTCTTAAACGCAGTGCACACATCCTAACATCTCATCAGTTGTAGTGCAATATTAAAGGGGTTGTCCACCTTCAGGGGGCCTTTCACCCAGGCCCCCCCATGATGCTGGACCTGCAGAGGGAAGCACACTTACCTGCTCCCCACTGCTGACTTCCGGCTCCTCCAGCCCCTGACCCTCACGCTCTGGTCCTGCTCATCAAGTTTTTCGTTATACTTGTTTTGATAATTGTCCTCCACAGTGTACATGAGATTAGGGGTTATCCATACCGTGTATATGCCTTAATGTTCATATTTCACTGCTAATCACATCTACTTGGATAAAGTTTAAAGGGGTTTTCCCATGAAAAATAATCTACAGTTTTCAAACCAGCACCTGGATCTGAACACTTTTGTAATTGCATATAATTAAAAATTAACAATAGCCACTGAGTTATTCAATAAAATGTATCTGTATAGCGCCACCTGCTGTTTGTTTTTTTATTATTTCTTTGTCCTGCTCACTGAGATGGCCGCACATGCTCCTTTTCATCCTTCATCTGCCTCCTGAGCTGTGATAGGGAGAGCTGAGACACACCCCCTGAGCTGTGATAGGGAGAGCTGAGACACACCTCCTGAGCTGTGATAGGGAGAGCTGAGACACGCCTCCTGAGCTGTGATAGGGAGAGCTGAGACACACCTCCTGAGCTGTGATAGGGAGAACTGAGACACACCTCCTGAGCTGTGATAGGGAGAGCTGAGACACGCCCCCTGAGCTGTGATAGGGAGAGCTGAGACACACCTCCTGAGCTGTGATAGGGAGAGCTGAGACACACCTCCTGAGCTGTGATAGGAAGAGCTGAGACATGCCCCCTGAGCTGTGATAGGGAGAGCTGAGACACGCCCCCTGAGCTGTGATAGGGAGAGCTGAGACACACCTCCTGAGCTGTGATATGGAGAGCTGAGAAGCGCATCCAGAGCTGTGATAGGGAGAGCTGAGAAGTGCATCCAGAGCTGTGATAGGGAGAGCTGAGACACGCCTCCTGAGCTGTGATAGGGAGAGCTGAGACACACCCCCTGAACTGTGATAGGGAGAGCTGAGACACACCTCCTGAGCTGTGATAGGGAGAGCTGAGACACGCCTCCTGAGCTGTGATAGGGAGAGCTAAGACACGCCTCCTGAGTTGTGATAGGGATAGCTGAGACACACCTCCTGAGCTGTGATAGGGAGAGCTGAGACACACCTCCTGAGCTGTGATAGGGAGAGCTGAGACACGCCTCCTGAGCTGTGATAGGGAGAGCTGAGACACGCCTCCTGAGCTGTGATAGGGAGAGCTGAGACACGCCTCCTGAGCTGTGATAGGGAGAGCTGAGACACGCCTCCTGAGCTGTGATAGGGAGAGCTGAGACACGCCTCCTGAGCTGTGATAGGGAGAGCTGAGACACGCCTCCTGAGCTGTGATAGGGAGAGCTGAGACACGACCCCTGAGCTGTGATGGGAGAGCTGAGACACGACCCTGAGCTGTGATGGGGAGAGCTGAGACACGCCCCTGAGCTGTGATAGGGAGAGCTGAGACACGCCTCCTGAGCTGTGATAGGGAGAGCTGAGACACGCCCCTGAGCTGTGATAGGGAGAGCTGAGACACGCCCCTGAGCTGTGATAGGGAGAGCTGAGACACGCCCCTGAGCTGTGACAGGGAGAGCTGAGACACGCCCCTGAGCTGTGACAGGGAGAGCTGAGACACGCCCCTGAGCTGTGACAGGGAGAGCTGAGACACGCCCCTGAGCTGTGACAGGGAGAGCTGAGACACGCCCCTGAGCTGTGACAGGGAGAGCTGAGACACGCCCCTGAGCTGTGACAGGGAGAGCTGAGACACGCCCCTGAGCTGTGACAGGGAGAGCTGAGACACGCCCCTGAGCTGTGACAGGGAGAGCTGAGACACGCCCTGAGCTGTGACAGGGAGAGCTGAGACACGCCCCCTGAGCTGTGACAGGGAGAGCTGAGACACGCCCCCTGAGCTGTGACAGGGAGAGCTGAGACACGCCCCCTGAGCTGTGACAGGGAGAGCTGAGACACGCCCCCTGAGCTGTGACAGGGAGAGATGAGACATGCCCCCTTAGCTGCAGCAGAATAGACACTCCCCTTGAGCTGTCAGCTTGATATAAATCTAGCAGAGTAATGAATGGGGAGATCTCTGGATCCATGTGAGGTACAGGGCTGGTTCTAGCTTTGTCATAAAGAGATTGGCATGTACTATAGGAGGTCTGATTTTAATTGTTTACATTAATCGTACTGGTGAGGGCAGTCTGGCGCTCATCAGGTCACACAGCCACCATCATCTTATGCTGTTAGTATTTTTATGGTTATTTGTTTTAGTTTGTCGTCTCAGTAAGTCAGGCCTTTCTGGTTGCAAATCTACTGATCTAGCTTCTAGATGGGACAAACCCAGGCACTCAGCATATACAAAAATGTATCTTTATTGAAATTGATAAAACCAATAAATAGATGCATAAATTGTCAAAGACAGACACAACCACATGGAGAGAGCACAAAACACGTGGGGACATCAGGTTATAGCATTACAAGGAGTGGAGAAGGTTGGATAGAAAAACCCAACCATGTGGCCCCCCCACCTAGATAAAAAAAACATGATTCACACCATATACACAATACACACCCGGCTAGTGGCCCCTCCTAGAGACCCCGACACGTGTTTCTCGTCAGCTTCCTCAGGGGGGAGTAAATCTACTGATCTGTTGAACTGTACTGTTCCGTAACTGATGCCAATATTTCCGTATCCACTTCTACCATAGCGACGTACAGAGCAGCACCCGATCACTGAAATCAATGGCTCCGGATGGAGAAGCTAAGGCCCTGGCGTTATGTGGCTTATCTCTTGCTGAACCTTGTGGCTAATGTTTCAGCAAGTTTCCTCCCATCTTGCAACACGCTGTAGATGATGCCATATGAACTAATGCTGCCTTCTTGTAAGACGTCTTACAGCACTGTCTAATGGCCTCGTCAGTGCCCGCCGCTCTCATCCCTTCTCTGAAACCAACATGAACCAATTGTCTTAATAGAATAAACAATGTCTAGTTTCTTTGCAGCTCTCCGGCGTCCCGGCAAACCCCTAGAGCGAGATGAATTAGCAATTTTCTGCTCATTAGATGCTTCAGTTTCTAATAAATAGACATTTTATACCAGATGCTTTCAGGAAAAAAAAACCATAATGCCCATCGCTATATCCTGGCGCGCAGCGGGTTCATTATTAGCGATAGACTGAAGACATGGAGAACGAGGAAGGCTCATTTTAGCACCTTGTAGAAGACCCGCGAGTGTCTTGCACATAGGCATATTAATACTTTTCATCTTCGTACGCATATACTAACCTAAGGCGTATTTAACACGGGCGATACGGAATGAATCAGGGTCTGTTCTGGGACAAACTGCTGGTTTTTCACGCAAGTTCAATCAGTTTTATCTGCGATTGCGTTCAGTGTTTCAGTTTTTTCCACGCGGTTGCCACCAGTTGTTGATGTGTTTTTCACACATGTGAAGAATAACCCTCAACATCTCCTAGCAACCAAATCATTGAAAACTGCATTGCATCCAAATATCTTCTATTTTTCATGCAAGTCCCATTCACTTCTATGGAGCCAGAGCTGCGTGAAAAACACGCAATTTTCCCTGAATGATCGGTGATAAACAACGCTCATGTGCACAGACCCATAGAAATGAATGGGTAGAGATTCAGTCCGGATGCTTGTCCGTTCACGACACTTACCGCATTCGGATGAAAATTCGCTTGTGTGAAAGAGGCCTTTCATATTTCTATCCTCCTGATAGTCCATCAATATCTGACAGGGCAGGGTCCGACACCCTGGAGCGGGCTACTGCACTGCTGATCACATCCACGTCAATGGGAGCAGCTCTGCAGTAACTATACACAGTGGACGGAGTTTCGGCACAGACTTTGCCGGTGGAGCTACTGCAGAATAGCGGATCGGCAAGGGTGCAGGGTGTTAGGACCCCGACGATTAGATGCTGATGGCTTATCCTAAGTACAGGCAGACAATATAAACAGAAAACTCCTTTATTTTCTATTATTTTTTCAGTGAAGATTGTTTTCTGTAATTTTTAGTTTTTATCTGACGGCCCATGAGATCCGTTGCCTTCTGGTGATTTTATACTAGGAAGGAAAAGGAGACTTATGGGCTACACACATGTGAACAAGCCCTTAGTAGTTGCATGTTGTGTTTGTACAGGCATCTGTCAGCAGATTTGTACCTATGATACTGTCTGACCTGTTACATGTGCGCTTGGCTGCTGAAGGCATCTGTGTTGGTCCCATGTTCATATGTGCCCACATTGCTGAGAAAAATGATGTTTTATTATATGCAAATGAGCCTCTAGGAGCAACGGGGGCGTGGCCGTTGCACCTAGAGGCTCTGCTCTCTCTGCAACTGCTGCGCCCTCTGCACCTAGATTGACAGGATCTGGCATTATTATGTTTTCATAATAGCAGCCCGACGAAGCGCGTTCAGCGCGAAACGGCCGTCGCTTTACCCACTGTATGAACATGGTGGCGTCCTGCCCGACATTGCCTACACGCTGATCCTTTGAATTAAAGTGAACTCTTCAACTCCACTGGTGAGTGCCGCCCCGTTCTTATCTTCATTATCCGAGACTATTGTATCCTGCTGTTTTCCTGGGGTTTGTGCACCGCTGAGAGTGGAGTCATTACAGGGGACTGTTTGTGCTGCTGTATCGACCGGCCTGTGGTCTGCGTGTTTTTCCTTGGAGTGCCGCTCCACTTCCTCCGTTTTATTATGTTTTCACTTCCTGGTCCTGTCAAAGTGGAGAGGACGCGGCAGTTGCAGAGAGAGCAGAGCCTCTAGGTGTAACAACAACGCCCCCATTGCTCCTAGAGGCTCATTTGCATATATTAAAGCATCATTTTTCTCAGCAATGCGGACACATATGAACATGAGACCAACACAGATGCCTTCAGCTGCCAAGTGTACATGTAACAGGTCAGCCAGTGTCATAGGTACAAATCTGCTGACAGATGCCCTTTAAATGGAATCTATCAGCAGTTTTGACCCCTTTCCCAAGCTGCTGACAGAGTTAGAGGGGTAAACACACAATGCAGCAGCACTCTGCAAACATAGACTATATGGATAACAAATGTTACTAATGCTATAAATGAATATGAGGTCCTGGCAAGTATTTTTTATTAAAATCATTTGTTCCCATCCACCACAGCAAGGTGACACCTTATAGATGGAGACATACTCTAAATGACACACCTCTTTTTGTGCCAACTGGCCTGAAATGCGTCCAGATAGGTGGCATACTAGTTTCAAAAGTGACCTAAAGAAATTTGAATCTGTCTAGTGCCACGATGCCAAGTTGGTGTTTTTAATCAGTAAGGTCTCCCGGGCTCCCTGCAGTAAAATCGGCTCACACCCCTCTCCCCTTCTGTACGTCTCCTGGATGGATGCTAGAGCTGTTACTGAAGAGCGGAGGGGAACATTTAGGCTAACGGCACTCGTTGTGGATTAAGCATGTTTGTTCCATGTGGATTCTCATGTGAAAGAACCAGATTAGACAAATCTCGTGTATTTTGAAATCCACGGCTGTCAAATGGAAGGGTGAGATCTGCGGCAAACCCGCATTAAATGTACAACAAAAACTGAAAGTAACACGTGCGGAAATCTGTGAAGTAAACCCGCACCCTTACTGCAGAGAACCCAGGGCACTTCACAAAAGAGGAACACCCAGAGGGCACTTGACGTTGTGGTATGAAATAGACTAAAGCTTCTCTTTCTTGTTTCTGTAACTCGTATTACCATCCACATAGGTATGTTTTAATTGCTTTACACGCCACCTACTGTATCCGCCACTGTCAGCAGTTTGGGATTGGCTCCCTTTAAACTATTAGTTTTAATGTGGGAATGAATCATAATTTTGGATTCCTTAATAGTAGGGAGAATGGATTTAAAGTGGATGTGGCACTAATTTTGCTTCTGCCAGGTAAACCAGCTAGTGATACATATATTTTTTTTATAAATCCGTTTTTCTTTTTTAATTCTATTGCCTGATTGTGGGGGCAATAATAGGACAAGTTCTATCCTTCAGTGGAATGGATATACAGAAATGGAATGCATACAGAGTACATTACGTTTTTTTTTTTGCGGAACCATTGAAATGAATGGTTCCGCCTACGGACCACAAACGGAATCCGCAAAAAACGTAACGGAAACAGAAAAAAAATGTTTGCGTGCAAGAGGCCTAATACTGCACATTTGATGATAATGAGATGACTGTTGCAAAGTGTTCTGTACAGAACAAGAAGTGGCGCCTATTAATAGGCTCCGTGGCCAGTGGGAAAACTGCAGGATTTTATGGAGCTTATTTTATACATATACAGAAATTGAAATCAACGTCAGAATATATTTAACAGACAGTGGAAAAAAAGCAAAGTCCACGGCACCACCTATAGTAATCTGTGTCTTTTTTTCACCAAAGTGAAAGGTGAAATAAAGACACAGATTACTATAGGTGGTGCCGTGGACTTTGCTTTTTTTCCTATGTGTCCAGAGAGTTGAAGTCCCTCTCTGTACCACAGGCACACCGAGCGACTTACAGGCGGTGCGGTTCACCAATTCTTTCGGTTTCTTTAACAGACAGTGGATATAAAAAGTCTACACACCCCTGTTAAAATGTCAGATTTGTTAGGCCCCTTTCACACGGGCGAGTTTTCCGCACGGGTGCAATGCGTGAGGAGGACGCATTGCACCCGCACTGAATCCGGACCCATTCATTTCTATGGGGCTGTGCACATGAGCGGTGATTTTCACGCTTCACTTCTGCGTTGCGTGAAAATCGCAGCATGCTCTATATTTTGAGTTTTTCACGCAACGCAGGCCCCATCGAAGTGAATGGGGCCGTGGGAAAATCGCAAGCATCCGCAATCAAGTGCAGATGCAGTGAGATTTTCCCGCAAGGTTGCTAAGAGACGGGACCCGATCTTCATTATTTTCCCTTATAACATGGTTATAAGGGAAAATAATAGCATTCTCAATAAAGAATGCTTTGTAAAATGTGGATTAAGGGGTTAAAAATAAACAAATTAACTCACCTTATCCACTTGATCGCGTAGTTGCGACCTCTTCTCTCTTCTTCAAGCTTTAGCTGCCGGCTAAAGGACCTGTGATGACGTCACATCACATGGTCCATCACCATGGTGATGGACCATGTGATAAGCTCAGTGACCTCATCACAGGTCCTTTAGACGGCAGCTAATGAATGAAGAAGAGATCGCAACTACGCAATCAAGTGGCTAAGGTGAGTTAAGTTTTTTATTTTTAACCCCTCCATCCACATTTTACTAAGCATTCTTTATTGAGAATGCTATTATTTTCCCTTAAAACCATGTTATAAGGGAAAATAATAAAATCTACAGAATACTCAACCCGAAACCGGACTTCAGTGATCAAGTTCAGATCTGGGTACCAAACATGCCGATTTTTTTTTTTCCCACGCGCGTGCAATACGCATTAAAACGCTTTGCACTCGCGCGGGAAAAATCGCGCATTTTCCCGCAACGCAAACGCCTCTTATCCGGGCGTCAAACATGACGCCCGTGTGAAAGAGGCCTTAAAGTGGTCAAATCTTGCCAAGTCAAAATGTGCCATGCTGATAGACTCATACCCAAAAAGACTGAGTGCTGTGATAAAATCAAAAGGTGATTCAACAAAGTATTAGTTTAAGGGTGTGCACACTTATGCAACCATATTATTTTATTTTTATATTTTTTCTTCCCTCTACCTAAAAGATTTCAGTTTGTTTTTCAATTGAATTCTTTAGTTTATAGGTCACATTAAAGGTGGAAAAATTTCTGAAATGATTTATCTTTGTCTCATTTTTTTTTATAGCACAGAAACCTGACATTTTAACAGGGGTGTGTATACTTTTTATATCCACTGTATAAAAACTTGATCTAAACAATAGGTCATTATCTGGTGGCACACTCCCTTTAATGAGGACTGTGGCCTTGTGATAAACTCATAAAAGATATACCTGTGTCTGTTCCTGAAATCTGACTGTGGTAAAGTGACTCTTAGGCCACATGCACGTGGCCGTTGTTTTATTCCGTGTCCGTTGTGTCGTTTTTCGTGATTTGCTGCGGACCCATTGGTTTTCAGTGAGCAAAAATGGGTTGTAGATGTGCTCAACCCCACCTCACCCAGCACGGACCACACCGAGAACCACAGCATTACTGGAGAAGAAAAAAGGAAAGGTCCAGCTAGGTTAAAATAGTTACCTTTATTTATTCAGTGCGGTAAAGAGCCAGTGACAGTCCAGTCTACTCGTTTCAGATCAGAGACAATAGCGATCCTATTGTCTCTGATCCGAAACGTGTAGACTGGACTGTAACTGGCTCTTAACTGCACTGAATAAATAAAGGTAACTATTTTAACCTAGCTGGACCTTTCCTTTTTTCTTCATTGGTTTTCAATGGGTCCGTGGAAAACTCGGCAAATGCACCGTTTGTGCTCCGCGCCTGTGGTCTGTAACGGAACATAACTACGGACCCGGACAGCACACTGTCTTGCTGTCCGTATCTTTTGCGGACCCGTTGAAATGAATGGGGTTGCATCCGTTCTGCAAACTTGCCATTGTCCTGAATTACCAGGTCATATCAGAACAGATTCTAAACCAGACAATGGCATCCAGCCCTGTGTCTAATATAATCAAGTGATGGAAAAGTATTAAACAGAATTTATTGGCCATTTTATGCTGCAGATGATCATCATGGGTACCTGGACTGTACAGATGGTCATCAGAATCAGAAGTGCGTAGCAGGATTGTAAAATGCGCCATCTTGAGCGATTGTGCAGAGGACGTTTCTGTCACGCTAGTGCACCTGCTCTCTGAAGGAAGCAGTAGATTGCTCACCTAGAAAGACGTGTGCCTTCATTATTCAAGCGGATGATCAATGCACCTTTGTTCTTTTGTTTGCTCTAATTTTTAGCTGTGGAAGTCGGACAAGATGTCATATCATTTGACTACCATGAGGCTTCTATTATCATGTTCTGCTCCTGTTCAGAATCTAATATTACTGACTGGAGCTCTGAGGTTACACTGGGAACCGGTCAGTATGCTGCTGAAAACTGTACATTGACCTCGGCCCGCCACTGTTACCTAATGGTTCAAAGTCACACTGTGCGCTAGAAAACAGCTGTGCTTCAGTAGGAAGCCTCTATGATGGGCGTATGTCTCTCTAACACAGGGAACGCAGTGGGGGACACTTATGAATGATGGCTTATTTTGCGCCAGAAAAATCCTTACATTGCAAATCAGAAGTGGTGATTTGTTTCACCTCATTTATCAAATGACACCAAAGTGTTAAGATGCGACATTTAATTGTATTTGTGACCATGCATCCGTGCGCAACTGATTTTGAGACTGTGACTCCTTTAATGCCGATATGCAACATTTAATCGCCAAAATTGCGACTTTTTGAATAAAATCCACATCTATCTGATCTGCCGTGCATCTTTTTAACAGTTTACACTACCACAGGAGCAAGCTTAATTTACCACTACATTTTGCGCCGAGTTGAACATAAGTTGATAAATGAGGTGTAATATTTGGTAGCCCCCGCCCACTTTGACATTCGGAATACTTTGCTAGCGTGTCTCATTACTTCTGGCGAAAAATGAAGAGGAAAGAGTTGATATATTTGATGTAAATCAAAATGCCATTATTTTTGGCACGTTTTACACTGTAATTGTGACACAACATGATTAATAAATTTCCCCCCATGTACTAGTTCTACTTATTCGGGTCGTCTAGCTAATTTTGTGGTCCGCACTCTGATGGGGGGTATAATAGTGTGTGGTTCTATTAGGACAGGGATGGGCAAACTTCGGCTCTCCAGCTGTTGTAAAACTACAATTCCCACCATGCCCTGCTGTAGACTGATGGCTGTAAGCAGTCTTTGCATGCTGGGAGTTGTAGTTTTGGAACAGCTGGAGAGCCGCAGTTTGCCCATCTCTGTATTAGGACATTTGTCCAGTTCCTTAGACAAAGCTCTAATGCAAGACACTTACTAATATATTGTGATTGTCCATATTGCCCCCTCTACTGGCTGGATTTATTTTCCATCACCTTATACACTGCAATCCAGCAGTGGTGGCTGTGCATGTACGCTATAATGTGCAAGCACGACCGCTGCTGCAGGGTGGTCGCCACTCCTGGATACAAATAGTGTATAATGTGATGGAAAAATAATTCCAGCCAACAAAGGAGGCAATATGGACAATCACATTACATTAGTAAGTGCTTTGTATTAACTCTCTATACATGGTAAATGCAATTTGCTGAAGTCAGACAACCCCTTTAATTACAGGGTGCTGTTAGCCACACTTCAGTATTCTCAGGATATGCCATAAATGTCTTATAGATGTGAGTCCTGCCTCTGGGACCAACACGTGTCCAGTATAGGGTTGTTTCGGGTATCGAAGTTTCGATACCCATTCGATACTTTTAGCCTTGTATCGATACGATACCGGAATTTGCCTTTTATCGATACTGTAGCAGTAGCACAGCCTAGTATCAGAGAACATGACTGCGCCGCTCTCAGCGCGGCCACGTTCCCTCAGCAGCACGGGGAGAAGGAAGCAGTCTCTCCCTCCCCCTGTGCTGCTGCCACCAATGAGGAGAGACAGGAGGAGGGGCGGGCGCACCAATGACGAGTAACGTTTCATATACAAATGCAGGCAGCAGGAGCACATTGCCGGCACCCTGCCTGTGACCGAGCGCTGCGATCCGCGGCAATTAACCCCTCAGCCAAACCAGGGTGCCAGCAATGTGTTTCTTCTGCCTGCATTTGTATATTAAATGTTACTCATCATTGGTGGCCAGTGCACTGCCTCCCTTCCCCAGTATTAAAGACATTTGGTGGCCAGTGTGCCCTCCCGCCCCCAGTATTAAAACATTGGTGGCCAGTGCATCCCCCCCTTTCCCCAGTATTAAAGAGATTGGTGGCCAGTGCGCCCTCCCCTATCCCCCCCCGTCCTCCCTCCCATTGGTGACAGTGGCCACAGGGTCCCCCCACCTCCTCCTCATTGGTGGCAGCGGCAGTGATGTGATGCTGGGGCTCCGATCGGTTACCATAGCAGCTAGGGCGCTACTGAAGTCCTGGCTGCCATAGTCTGCTCCCTGCTGCTGTGTGCACAAAGCCCAGGGCAGCAGGGAGAGGGTGAGATCCTATTCATAGCTCTATTAGGGTGAATAGGAGGAAAAGATCCCAGGTTCTAGCCCCTAAGGGGGAAATAGTTAATAAAATAACTGTAAAAAAAAAAGTTTTAAAAGTCCAAACTTTTAAAAAAATCCTCTTTTACATCGTAAAAGAAATAAAAACTGTACAATTCGCCATTTTCTTTTAGTCGCCTTGCCCCCCCCCAAAATAGGATAGGACTGTTGTATTATGAGCTGGCCGTTCCATCAAAATTTTAGTATCGAAACAACTCTAGTCCAGTATGGGGCTCCTTCAATCCGTTCAGCTGTTTTCAGAACTCCAGTAGAAGGCAATGGGTCAGGGACCCCTATTTTGGAGATAGGTGTAGGAACCACATCTCAGGCCTCATGCACACAAACCTATTTTGCGGCTCGGGCGTGGACCCATTCACTTCAATGGGGTCGCAAAAGATGCGGACAGCCCTCCCTGTGCTGTCTGCGCCCTTTGCTCCGTTCCGTGGCCCCGCAAAAAAAATAGAGCATGTCCTATTCTTGTCCGTTTTGCGGACAAGAATAGGCATTTCTACAATGGGCCGCGTTCCGTTACGCAAATTGCGGAATGGAAAGCGGAACGGCTTCTGTGTTTTGCGGACCGCAACACACCTACGGTCGTGTGCATGAGACCTAAGAGACATTTATTCCTGCAGATATGCCCAGATGTCTAATGTGGGAAGCTCCTTAAAGTAATCAGTAGTGGGATAGAGGGGCTTTTTGGCCATAAGGACTGTTTCATTGTGGAAGTACACAGGCAGAGAAGTCGTTGTTAAGAAACCTCAGTAAATTTCTGTGACCTCTAAGGCTGGGTTCACACGAGCGTGATGGATTTTGGTCCGGATGCGTTGCGGATGCGTTCAGTGAAAACTGTGCGATTTCACAGACAAAGCCATTCAGTTTTGCCTGCGATTGCGTTTAGTTGTTCAGTTTTTTCCGCGCGGGTGCAATGCGTTTTGATGCGTTTTTCACGCGCGTGATAAAAAACTGAAGGTTTACAAACAACATCTCCTAGCAACCATCAGTGAAAAACGCAACGCACCCGCACTTGCTTGCGGATGCAATGCGTTATTAACGCAGCCCCATTCACTTCTATGGGGCTGCGGATGCGTTTATAACGCATAAGATAGAGCATGCTGCGATTTACATGCGTTGCAGAAGTGATGCGTGAAAAAAAACGCTCATGTACACAGCCCCATAGAAATGAATGGGTCAGGATTCAGTGCGGGTGCAATGCGTTCACATCACGCATTGCACCCGCGCGGAAATCACGCTCGTGTGAATGCAGCCTAAGGCCTCTTTCACACGAGCGTGTCCGGATTAGGTCTGGATGCGTTCAGGGAAAACTGTGCGATTTCACAGGCAAAACCATTCAGTTTTGCCTGCGATTGCGTTCAGTTGTTCAGTTTTTTCCGCGCAGGTGCAATGCGTTTTGATGCGTTTTTCACGCGCGTGATAAAAAACTGAAGGTTTACAAACAACATATCCTAGCAACCATCAGTGAAAAACGCAACGCACCCGCACCTGCTTGCGGATGCAATGCGTTTTTCACGCAGCCCCATTCACTTCTATGGGGCTAGGGCTGCGTGAAAAACGCAGAATATAGAACATGCTGCGATTTTCACGCAACGCACAAGTGATGCGTGAAAAAAAAGGCTCATGTACACAGACCCATTGAAATGAATAGGTCAGGATTCAGTGCGGGTGCAATGCGTTCACATCACGCATTGCACCCGCGCGGAAAACTCGCCCGTGTGAAAGGGGCCTAAGGCTGGGTTCACACGAGCGTGTCCGGATGCGTTGCGGATGCGTTGCGGATGCGGTCAGTGAAAACTGAGCGTTTTCACAGGCAAAGCCATTCAGTTTTGCCTGCGATTGCGTTCAGTTGTTCAGTTTTTTCCGCGCGGGTGCAATGCGTTTTGATGCGTTTTTCACGCGCGTGATAAAAAACTGAAGGTTTACAAACAACATCTCCTAGCAACCATCAGTGAAAAACGCAACGCACCCGCACTTGCTTGCGGATGCAATGCGTTTTTAACGCAGCCCCATTCACTTCTATGGGGCTGCGGATGCGTGAAAAACGCAGAATATAGAGCATGCTGCGATTTACACGCGTTGCAGAAGTGATGCGTGAAAAAAACCGCTCATGTACACAGACCCATAGAAATGAATGGGTCAGGATTCAGTGCGGGTGCAATGCGTTCACATCACGCATTGCACCCGCGCGGAAATCACGCTCGTGTGAATGCAGCCTAAAGGTTTTTTTTTTTTTTTCTTTAAACTGTGCCACTCTGCAATGAATGTGTCTGGAATAGTTTCTCAGTCCCACTCCCATAATAGGGGTTTCTGAGACCGTGGTTTGGATGACCTATTCTCAGTATAGGTCATCAATATCAGAACTAGTGTTGAGCAAAGTGAGCTTAGGGTGCTTCATCAAAACTTCGAAATAATGCTGTACGGAGATCCATCTCTGCGTGACTTAGTTGAAGAACTTCGGCCTGAGTAGAAGAAGTATACAAACCCCTGTAATAAAAAGAAATGTCAGTAAATGGAGCAAAAACGGAAATATTTCATAAGTCAGTAGAAAGGAAACTATATATGATGAGGGAATAAATCTAAATCAAGTTAGCAGGCAACACTCATCTTTGGGGTTTGCTGAAAATATTACTATGTTTATTTATTAGAAAGCAATACAATTTTTACAAATATTTAGATACTAGATTAAACAATAGATTATGGTGATAAGTGTTAGAAAAATACAAAGAGATCACATCAAATTCTGTATTAAATTGAGACACAATCACCACACGGAGACATTTCTCCACTATACCTGGTACCAGATCTAGCAATCACAACAGAGCCTACTTCTTTTTCCCTTTAGATAACTACCTCACCAATTTTACTAACACTTATCACCATAATCTATTGTTTAATCTAGTATCTAAATATTTTTAAATTTTTATTGCTTTCTAATAAATAAACATAGTAATATTTTCAGCAAACCCCAAATATGAGTGTTGCCTGCTAACTTGATTTAGATTTATTCTCTCTCTCTCGCCAGACACAGCAGCCTCTGCACCTCTGTCATTGGCATTGAGAAGTCGAACCGTCTATCCTCTCTCTCTCTCTCTCTCTCTCTCTCTTCTCTCTCTCTCTATATATATATATAGGGATGAGGGAGGAATTTATCAGTCTTGTGGCGTGGGGCAGTGCACCGGTTTCCCTTAGACCTCCCTTAGATCTACGTGACAGCCTATTGACGCAGCATACCATTTCTTCTGCCCATATAACATGCAGCATAGGCTTTGTGTAATTGCAAAGGGAATATTCTACTGTAGTTTTTGAGGTGAAGCGGGTGTGGTAAAAGAAGTATGCGGCAGCTGGTAAATGGTTGAGTGCTTTGGTGAGCGGGCTGGCGCCCAGGGATATTGTACTTTGTGGGTGGGTAGGGAGGGATTGGGGGTGGTTGTTTTTTACTTTTTTGGCATTACTGTACGGTGTTTAATCACGATACTACTGTACATGGACATATGCATCCTAATGCCTTTTCTATTAACGCTGCGTTATGTATAGGATTTATGTCCGATGCTATGTGATGAGAATTGTACGCATTCGATGCTGTATGGTAACAATGCAGTTACCAGTTTTGTAATGTAAAACTCTTTATAAAATTAATAAAAATTATCTGATAAAAAAAAAAAGCTAAGGGAATATTCACATGTGCAGGTTTTGATCACGCTTTTTTGTCCAGTTTTGAATTGAAAACCAGTCATGTACTTTCTCTCCCTTTCTGGTCCACGCATAAAAACCGGAATAAGACCTGATAACCTTCAGATTTTTCTGCTAGTGTGATTCAGTGCCGTCTGTTCTCGTCTTTGCTCCTGATTAGCGTCTGCCTGTTCCAGACTGATATTTTTGTAGCTATGAAGCTCTCCTATTTATAGTTATGAGTTTGGCTCGTGTTACCATGCGATTGTGTAGAAACTATAGCTTGACAACATATGCTGCGTGTTCTAGTATCTCATTTTCTGGTTACTATCCTCCTCGTTGATGCCTGCAACCTAGAGACCATTCATCTAGCAGGACTGGACTTTGACAGAATGGCTGAGACACTGCAGCGTGTTACTAGGCACGCCATGAACGCCTTGTCTGTTTGCCGTCTGTATACTACGTGAAAACCTTATCGGTCTCGTATGAAGATGTGTTCCAGGCGCTTGTGAATATAGCAATAAGTATTTTTTGCAGAATTCTTCAAAAGTTCTGATGACATTTCTATTTCAGTAGTCCGTCTGCATTAATTTTCATCCAGCTAAACACAATCTGATGTTTGCTTCCAGATCACCGCCTAGGAATTGTTTGCCTTCACGTATTCC
The DNA here is from genome assembly GCA_033119425.1 of Bufotes viridis. Taxonomy (NCBI): domain Eukaryota; kingdom Metazoa; phylum Chordata; class Amphibia; order Anura; family Bufonidae; genus Bufotes; species Bufotes viridis. The sequence goes on along the minus strand of CM065592.1, from coordinate 142,201,793 downwards.
ATATTGCATTTTTCGGAATCTGGGCTGGCAGTAAGGCCGACTGTGGGTGAACGCATATAAGATCCACACGAATTGCGGTGCCGATTTCTGTGCGTTTCTGCAGCATAGCCACACCAAAATCTGCAATTTCTCATTTTATTGCGGATTTGATGTGGTTTTGCTGTGGATCTCAGCCTTCATTAGAAAAGGGTGAAATCTGCAGCTAAAACCGGAAACACAATTGGCTGTGGATTTGGAAATCTGCATCGTTAGTCAGTTTCCGCACAGGAACAATCCGCAAAGTGTTCATGAAATTTGTGTACTCCCATACACTTTGCTGGCACTCTACTGCACTGCGGTTTTCCCACACAGGAATCCGCACGGGAAAACCGCATTTATTCCGCAAAGTGTGTAGGTGGTGCTAGAGTACTGACCTGCTGAAGACCGTAACACAGCTAAGCAAGTGTGCATCTTTGGAGTCGTAGTTTTACCACAGCTGGAGTGCCGGAGGTTAGCCATCATAGACATAGCCATGTGGTCATGCAATGTGACTGGAGCGCCGCATCCTCTTCAAACAGCTGAAGAGTTGGACCCCACCAATTTGATATTGTTGAACTATCCTGAGGATAGGTTACCAGTATTCTACTATGTGTAGCTTTTATGCACAGATTATGGTGCATAAAAAAACGCAGCATAATGGTGCATTCACACGATCTGCAAAAAATACGGATGATTTCCGTGTTGCATCCGTTTTTGCTTTTCTTGTGGATCTATTGTAACAATGTCTATCGTTGTCTGCAAAACGGGCAAGAATAGGACATGTTTTTTGCAGGGCTATGGAACGGACATACCGATGCGGACAGCAAATCTAGATTGGATTCGAGTGAATGCTCCTTAATACAGTACCCGCAAAGTGAATGAGATTTGACACTTTGCATATTTTTTCAGTGCAGAAATTGACCTGCAGTGCAGATTTTGAAATCCACTATGCAAAAAGTAAGATGGGGGGAAAAAACACATAAATATTTGCAATAAAATCTACAAGTAACACCAACATCTGTGCGGAATTCCCTTTTTGTAAGTCCGCACCCATGTGCAGGTAGCCTTTAGGATACTTGGGTTTCGCACACCCAAATATCGCAGTGACATGTGTTCTGCACCAAAGTATCGCAGTGTAGCAGGGCAGCCATAGCCAACAATAATGCATTTTTTGCGATTTTGCCCTAATTCACTGCAATACTTGGGCACACGACACGTGTCATGCCCAAAATAACCATGTGGCCGTACCCTAAAGAGAGTCCGCAGTTTTGACCATGTTAAACTGCTGACAGCACTAGAGAGGGGACAGGGAGACCAATGCAAATATACATTTTGTAGAGCTTTTCTCATCAGGAGTAGGGAAAATATGAAGTTGTATTCTGCCAGATTCTGCTTTCTCAAGTGGCCAGGGCGGGGCTTCTGCATTCAGCTGCTTTGTAGCCCCTCCCCTCCGCTCTGAGTGCCAACTGTGGCATCTAACCAAGAGACTAGTATATCTGTCCCACAGAAAGGGGAAGGGCTGTGAAGCGGCTCCGAGCAGGGAGCTAAGAGCACTTCCTGGGCACTTGAGTGACGGAGTAGAATTTGGCAGAATTCTCACTACTGCTGATGAGCAAAGCTTCACAAGAAGTATGTTTGTCCTGCTCTCCCTAGCTGTGAGAAGATTAGCATGGTCAAAACTGCTGACAGAGTCCCTTCAAGGGCGCTTTCACACAAGCGTGTCCCTTGCGGGACTCGCGCTCCGTGTGAGAGAGGGATTGTGCAGTCTGGACTACAGAAGCGCAGGGCATTATCAGATTTAAGGTGGACAGTAGATATGGTGAATTAGAAAGCAGCTTTTAGTCGAATAAGAACAAAAAGCGCATCACTCATTTGGAAACTGCACACAAGTAAAGTTCCTCAAGTGGTGTTTAACCCCTGCTAGATTAGTAATAATGGATATACATCAGTGCTGGAGGGGTTGTGGTCTCAAGGGGCCTTTTTTTCACATGTGGTTTTCTGTATTGCCTTTCATTAGTCTCATCATTGATTCCCAATTGTCCCCAGATCTACCCCTCGCACTCTGCCTTTTGCATTCCAATTTACTTCGGAAAAGCATGGAGGTGTTATTAGTCATGTTCTCCTGGCCGCCATATTGCCCAGCGTTAGAAATGTTCCTCAGATATTTCTTTGGAGGAAGTCATAGGGGGAGTCTCTCATTCTTTAGAACTTTGATCACCGCTGTTGTGATGAAGGACTGGTTTCCTTGTACGCTATCTAAAGCAAATGTACATGGGGACAGCGCTGATGTCATCCACCATGCTTGAGAAAGGCTTCTTTGTCGAAAAGTCGCATATGGATTAAAATCACTACTGGATTTGACTAATTTAGGAGTCCTGCTTCTCTTTTTTGCTTTGCTGGACACTTACAGTAATGGAGGTTTTGAGTATCTTTTTTCCTTTTCTTGTGTCTTCTTTTTGGTTTACTGTATTTATACCTGTTGTACCTCACAACTGTTCTGCCTTTCTGTTCAAGCTTGACTGTGCCCAATGCACCATACAAGGTCCCTAAAGGTATGGTTGGGTGAGTTTGGTGTGGAAGAACTTGACTGGCCCCCATAGAGCCCTGACCTCAACCATGTCGAATATCGTTCAGATGAATTAGAACAAAGATTGTGAGCCAGGCCCTCTTGGCCAACATCAGTGTGAGACCTCATCAATGGTCTTTAAGATAAATGAGATAATTGAAAATCTGGGACAAGCCCTAAAATGTTATACTTACTACCTCTTCAGCATTCTTTTTGGCGCTGGTCCAGTTCTCCTGCTGCTGTGTCAACAGAATTTTCAGTCTCATCCACAAAGTCACTAAAGGGGTTGTCTGGACACTGACCCTGTGTGGTTATATGCTGCTAGGGGACACTTCACAGCTAAGGCCAGGCTGCAGTGGTGCACATGACCATGTATAGCCAGTCACACTACTGGTCCATAGGGGACCAGATGCAGGGGGAGAGGACCTTGGCTTTGGAACAGAGTGCTGGTGAGTAGCCTTCTTTCTTTATGCTAAACACTTTCCGAGCTATATCTAAAACTGTTTTGTGGTTGGACAACCCCTTTAAATGACCATTTCTTTTCCTATTAAAATAAAACATAAACAACAAAAGTGGAATCTTGTGAAATTGTGAATTTGGGCAGTTTTAGTCCCAACCTTATTACTATTGATGAACTCTTAAAGACTATGATCAGATTCAGGGGCATTTTTGTGCCCCTGTCTTGCTTTTTGTTTTACAGAGAATCCCTCAGACAGCTGCTCTGATGGCTGTATGTGAAGCCCTTTCTCTGATGTCCTGACAGGTCACAAGTACTCATTATAGCTACATTCTTACCAAACTGTTAACAACATGGTTTAAATGAGTGTTTATAGGCTGTCAGGAGATCAGACATAAGAGCTTCTCATATAGCCCTCAGAGCATTTGCCTGCCAGAATGTGTGTAAAACAGAAAGACTAGATATTATGCAGATACACTAAAACTGAAGGCTGGAGAACTATTGAAAATAAATTTTTAGCCCAAAATGAGTAAAATGCAATTATAAAAAAAAAATTCCCCTAAGGCCCCATGCACACGTCCGTGGTATGTTGTGGATCCGCAACACACCATGCCGGCACTCCCCATAGAGATGCCTATTCTTTTCTGCAAGCTGCGGACAAGAATAGGACATGCTCTATCTTTTGCGGAGCCGCGGCCGGATGTTTCGGGGCCGAAACCCGGAAGTTCGGGGCCGCGGCTCCGCAAATGCGGAAGAGGAGGGCACATAGTGTGCTCTCTGCATCACGTCCGGCCCCATTCACAATGAATGGGTCCGCATCTATTCCGCAGAATTGCGGGATAGATGCGGACTTAAATGTGGACGTGTGAATGGGGCCTAAACCTGTGTCACTGCACTGCACAAGGGAGATGACCTGTATAGAAAGTCTATGAGCCCATTTTGATTCAGTCTCCTAAAATAAGAGAGCGTGCTATGTTAGTGCTTCTCTCGCCTTGTTCTAGCAAACAGCAATGTGGGGTTGGGGATTGTTTATTAGTAGTGCGACAACGTGACGTTTCGGCCTGAACGGCCTTTATCAAACAAATGTCGCTTGGAGGAAAGGCGTCAATGGATGCTGCGCTGTAGGTGTGAGTCGCGTGTATCCACACGCCGGATTGAGAGGCACGCGTGGAAACATGCGACTCACACCTACAGCGCAGCATCCATTGATGCCCTTCCTCCCAGCGACATTTGTTTGATAAAAACCGTTCAGGCCGAAACGTCACGTTGTCGCACTACTAATAAACAATCCCTAACGCCCATTGCTGGAGTTCTCCATTTATTGGCCCTCTACGGGGTGGGAACCAATTTTTTCACTTCGGTGGAACCCCTTCAGCCATTCTTACCTCAAAGAACGTATTGCTTTTGTGCAGGTAAATCATCCTCCAACCTGTTTCCCATCAATCTGTTAAAAAAAAAAAGGTGAATGATCGTTGAAAATTCTTACCAGTTCTTGAGGGACACCTAGATAGCAAACGTTTTCTGATGTACTACTATTATATCTTAGTGACTCTTTTAGAGATTTTACATGTATTTAAAGGGGATATCCCATGATTAATGTAAAAAATGACAAAGCTAGAACTAGCCCTGTAGCTCACATGGATCCAGAGATCCATTCAATGCTGCAAGTGCATTGCTAGATTTATTTCAGACTGGTAGCTCAGGGAAGGGGTGTCTATTCTGCTCCAGCTCTCTACTTATCACAGCTTAGGGAGTGTCCATTCTATTGCATCTCAATTCCTGCAACTGTCACAGCTACTAACAGTAGATATGGCTAGTGGCACTTGAAGAATGGAACTGAGCATGTGCGACCACCTCTGTGATGTTTTTATTGAGTAACGTGCTTTGGTTTCAGGTTTTGATTAAACATCAGTATGCATCCGTTCCGTTAGGATGCGGTTGTGGGAAATCATAAAAAACCAGATCCATCACTAAATACATTGAAAGTCAATGGATGACGGATCTGGTTTTTATCCTAAAAAAAACAGATATGTCGCCATTGACTTACATTGTTTTTAGTGACGGATCCGGTTTGTTCTGTTTCGATGACCGGACACAAAACCGCACCTTGCAGCGGTATGTGTCTGGTGACGGAATGGAAGGCATCCTGGACAGATCTCTTTCCATTCAGAATGCATGGGTACAAGATGGAACGGTTTTGGCCTGCTTTTGAGATCCTCTGCCGAATCTTAAAACCGGAATGTCCAAACGTGTTTGTGTAAGTAGCCTAAGATTGTTTATTGTATGTTTTGTCAATGTAATATGACTGTGAATGGTATATAGCTACAGTAGACCAGCACCTTTGAGAGCTTTCTGATGTTCAATAACCATTCTTGCATTACAGATAAGTATTGTACAGATCTGTAATATGGCACTCAATTAGAAGTGACCTTACTCTCATTTGACATGAATGAGAGGAACAGGGACTGAAACGGATTACTTCTTGAGAGGCTTCACTAGCTCCCATGAAAATCATTGGATAGTGATCTTACATACTATACTTGGTTGCTTGCTCTCTGGATCGGCTGGGGTCTCAGCTGCTGGACTCTGGACTTTTATGACTTGTGTAACTGACATGTTATAAAAGTTATCTCCGGAACTATCCCTCTATAATGCAATAAAGTGAGCCTAGCCCTTTTTATCTATCATATAGATTGATGATAACAAGACATTTGTTCTTTGTAATGTAAACGATTGGACGCTCAGATTAGTCATTTGAAATCATTATTCCTGGTACAGCAAAGATATTGTCAGTAAGAGGTTTACTTTTAGCCATAACTAGACAGTAGAAGTATTTACGTTAGGGCTGTCCCCTCTCCCCTCTTTTATTTAATATCTATATTTAACCTCATGCAGCTAGTATTAGGCAGGACTTGAAAGTGGACGGTTTTGGTGTAATGGGGAAACAGGATCGTATGTCTCTTTATGCAGATGTTATCTTGTTTTTTATCCAGCAAACAGAAACTACACTCCCTCGAATAATGGAATTGGTTAATCTGTTTTCTGCCTCTTCCGGACTTGAGGTTAACTGGGAAAAAACTGCTCTTCTCCCTGTAGATGAATTGCGAGGATCGAGGGAAAATTCTATTATTAATCGGTTAATGATTTCTGACTCAATAAAATACCTGGGGATAATAGTTGCTGCCAAAATTCAAGATTACCTACAACTTAATTTGCTTCCCTTATTGTTAAAAGTGAGATCTAAAATTAAGGTATGGCAAAAAATTCTGCCCGTAAGAGCAGATAGAATTTCATTAATAAAAATGGTGGTGCTTCCCCAGGTTTTGTATGTTCTTCGCAATTCGCCTGTATGGATTGAAGATAAGTACTTTAGGTTGATAGAGTGGTTGCTCAACGATCTGCTATGGGGGAGAAAGCGTGTGAGATTAAAGGCGCTATATTTTTCTATGCCCTACAATCAGGGAGGTCTTAACCTCCCCTATTTTAGGGGTTACTATATGGCCTCTCAACTCAACTTATGACTGGGAAGATAGCCATCTTTGTAGAAAATTGGTAAAAGACTCAGGTTTTTCTGATTTTTTTCACAGTACTAGAGTCCGATTTATTTAATTAATACACAGACTGGGTATAAACCTTTCTGCAGGATGGCTATTAAAGCTTGGTTGGTTATAAAAGGTTGGTTTAAAGTTGAGGCATTACTAATCTGTACCCCACTATGGCATAACCAAAAACTTCTGAACTTAGAGGACCCTAATTGCAGGCAATACTGGAGGATGAAAAATATTCAATATATACATAAGGTGGTTATGGTCAGATCCTGTCGCATATGGTGCTAAAACAAAAGTTAAACGTAGGCGAGGTGGCTTGGTACGCCTACCTCCAATTGAGGTCGGCACTTCTTAGCACTGCTGTTAGTCACTCACTTAATGTAGACACTCCTGAATTTCTGCACAATTTGATTAGTAAGAAAGGATGTATGAAAGCTAAACTTTCACATTGTTATAGGCACTTGATGAAATTTTTTTTTTATGGATTGTCTTTCTCCAGGACAGAGATCCTGGTCTGTTTTATTGTCTGAGGTGGGTTCCCCGAACTGGGAGAATATAGGTGATGGTTTAAGATTGGTTTCCCACAATTTCAACCATATTGTTGTTCAGTTTAATATTATACACAAAATATATTTTACACCTTTATGGCTCCACAGGAGAGGATTTAGAGCTTCTTCTGACTGCCTTCGATGTGGGGACCCCGGGGCAGACCATCTTCATCTGTTCTGGGACTGTCTGATAGTGAACAAGTATTGGAGAATGGTTCAAATAGTTTTGGTTCAGAGGCTTAGTGTGAATATTCCTCTATCCCCAAAGATATGGGTCCTTGGTGATCTATCGGAAGTTAACTGTCAGCCCCCTAAGCGCCAATTGCTGACCAAGGTGATGTTTTTGGCTAGGCTTCTCATAGCCAGAGAATGGTGCTCCCCCTCTGCTCCAGAGTGCAACAATTGGCTATGCTTAGTCAAGAAGGTGAAAAGCTATGAGAAGGTGTTGTACAGACAAAGAGGCTCTTATATCAAGTGGAGTATTATTTGGAAGGATTGGGACAATTAAGAGGTTTACCTTTTTTTTTTTCTCTTCTTCCCTGCGGTGTTGGGAGGGGGGAGGGGGGGGTATTGTGGGGTGGATAGGCATGATTTTGTAATGTTGTAACCTTTTACGGATTGTATGTTCTATGATGCTCAAAATAAAAATTATATAATATAAAAAAAAAAAAGAAGTATTTACGTTAGAGTGACCATCATTTTATTTTTTTATAAATGAATAATGCATGGTAATAAAAGAAACTTTGTAATGTATCTCATCAGAGAAAAATGCTCCTTTCTCCTCCTATCAGACTCTTCTTCTGCTCCCCCTCCTCTTCTACAAATATGAAATTCACTGCTGAGATCCGTCTTAACTTCACTGAAGACGGGGCTGCCAGCTCACTGAAGAATCAGATTACATAAATGTCTGTGGGGAGGAGAAGGGAGTGCTGCAGCAGTTAGAGAGACTACTGCTGGTTCTCTTTCTTTACTTTAATTTACTGCTGTAATCACCTCCTTAATCCCTAACTACTTATTTCTGCTTTATATTGGCCATTACTCCATTACTGTTGCTGCTTCTGAGGGTTTTCTACATAAAGTTAAAATTATGTTTTATAAAACAATAAAAGGAGTACAGGTCCGTTTTTTAACTTGAGCAGATTTCTGTTGAGCCCCTTTTACAACGGGCAGATGATTGCCTAAATAAACACCCACAGGAACGATCATCCGCTTCATAGGATTGTTTTGTGGCAGTTTATATGCATTATTACCGGCAGCGCATCCCGTTTACATGGGGTGATGTGCTGCCTACAGGCTGCCTCTGATTGGCTGTAGTATTCACATCAGGACATCATTGCTAAAGCAGGAAATGCAAAGGCCGGCAGCGGTGTGCTTGGGGGAGGGAGGCTGGTAAGGTATTATTTCTGTCATTCTTTTATAACATTTTAATAAAAAAAATTTACTTGGCGAGAACCTCTTTAAAAATCGCCAGTATTCCAGCATCAACTCTATTGCTCTTTTAGTAAAATCATTTTTAATTTTTTTCCGCTTTGGATTTTGCTGCAGCAGATCAGTAGTAAAATCCATAGTGCAAATGATGAAATCCGCTGTAAGGGTCCATTCACACGTCCGTCTGTGTTTTGCGAATCCGCAAAACATGGACATCGGCGATGTTCGTTCCGCAATTTGCAGACCGCACATCGCCGGCACTATATAGAAAATGCCTTTTCTTGTCCGCAATTGCGGACAAGAATAGGACATGTTCTATTTGTTCCGGGTACGCGATTGCGGACCCGGAAGTGTGGATCCGCAATTGCGGACCCGGGCGGGACATCGTCTATCCCTATTAAAATTAATGGGTCCGCAATTCGGTTCTGCAAAATGCGGAACAGAATTGCGGACGTGTAAATGGAGTCTGAAAGATATTGGTTTCTAATGAGTTGTACTGTGCGTTGTCAAAATCGTATACACAGTACCGTCTAAGGGTACGGCTACATGCCAACATGTGCCGTGTGTCAAGAAACTTGCGTGACATTTCTTGTAATGTTTTTATTGGTGTCAAAATGTCACAAAAAATCCAGACTTGTTGGATTTTGTGTCGCACGACTTTTACTCCATTGACTTTGAGGGTGGGGCTACACTACGACTTTTTGTAGAGCGACTGATTGATTTTAACTGTTGAAAGGGCATCACAGAGTTGTATCTATGAAACTGGCGGACTTGTTACATGTGCACTTGGCAGCTGTGTTGGTCCAATGTTCATATGTGCCCGCATTGCTGAAAAAAATGATGTTTTAATATATGAAAATAATCCTCTAGGAGCAACGAGGGCGTGGCCATTACACCTAGAGGCTTTGCTCTCTCTGCAACTGCTGTGCGGTCTGCACAGGGCCAGGCAGTGTAAATGTGATCACGCCAGTCTGGCCTCTCAAAGTGGAGAGTGCGCGGTAGATGCTCAGCTGGTAACAGCAACGCCTCCCTTGCTTCTAGATGCCCATTTCCATATATTAAAACTCCAAATTTCTCAGCCATTCAGGCACATATGAACATAGGACTATCAGACATGGCTTCAGATCTCAAGCGCCCATACAACGGGTCAGCCAGATTCATTTAACTACCGCAGCAGTCCAAGTGAATGTACTCTGTTGAGTCCAATCCTGTGGCTTGAAATCAATCGGTCGCGCTACAAAAAATCTCAGACCTAACGTGACTCGCGACACATGTTGTAGTGTAGCCATGCCCTACATCAAAAGAGGTCTTGTCCAAGAGGTGGTCCAGAAGGAAAACATTCAGTGTAGGACATTGAATTGTATCCATGGAGTTCATGTTCTCACATTGTAACGGCTGGGGTTTGGGTTAAGAAAACTCATGATATATCGCTATGTCTTGATGTCTTCCATACACATTAAGCTCTTCCACAGACGGCACAGCCATCGCAGATGGTTTGACACACAGGAGTTAAGTTTGTTGAGCTCAAAAGGTCTGGCAGAGCCCCAGTGATGGTCACAGATGCGATAAAGCTGAGCAGATGTGGCTGGGTCCCAAACCTACAATTTATTCCATAAGGAGTTGAGATGAATCTGTTCTCAAGAGCTGTGATTCATATGAGCATTGCCTTCCTTCCTTCTAACAATTAATGATTTGAAAAAGATACACATTTGGCCTTGGAAGCGAGAAGTGAAGTGTGTGAGCATATCCAACATATATATTACTCCACTCCGAACTGAGTATTATATGGGGGATGGTGGGACCTCGAAAGTGATGCAAGTATGTGTCCAGTGACACATGATGGAAAAGGAGCTCTCCCAAGACAGTAAGTATACTTGGCTTTTCCATGCATATCCAGCTACTTCTCTGCAGGGAACTGAAACCGGTCATAATTCTCAGGCCGGGCCCCCACTGATCAAACTTTTTATGTACCGTTAAGTCTTTTGTATGGAGGCCTTTTTAAAGGGGTTTTCCAAGACTTTAATACTGAAGACCTATCCTCTGGCTAGGTCATCAGTATCTGATTGGTGTGGGTTTGGCACCTGGGACCTCCGCCGATCAGCTGTTTGAGAAGGCGCCAGCACTCGCAGTAGCGCCTCGGCCTTGTCGAGCTTTTCCTAGGTCATGTAACGACACGTTCATCGGTCACAAGCGAGTTCAATGTGTTAGGCTGGTTTCCCACGAGCGAGTTCAATGTGTTGAACTCGCAGCGTGTGTCTGCTAGAGCTCCCGTCCTGACGGAATGCTACGCGACACTGACGGGGTCGCGTAGCATTAGATTGAGTTGTGATGCTATGTAACCCTTAGAGTTCTGGAATGTATTAAAATAGTTATACAATTTCAGAACTCTCTAAGGGTTACATGGCATCATAAATCAATCTAATGCTATGCGACCCCAGCAGTGCTACATAGGTCAGGACGGGAGCTCTAGCAGACACACGCTGCGAGTTCAACACATTGAACTCGCTCGTGTGAAACCAGCCTAAGGTCCCTCTTTCATGGTGGGATAACGAGAGCCGTTCGATGATATACAGAGCTTTGCACATGGCCGATACAAGGAGAAAGGGTACAAACAATTATTATTCTAATTATTCATCACCCATTTACTTTCCAGTGTATCGGCAGCACTTTTTTCTCAAGGTGATGTGTTGGCAGCAAACTTTTTACTTGGTTGTCAGATGATCTGCGGCACCTTTACACAGGCCAATTATTGGGAACCAGTTTTCAAAGGAAGGTTCATTTCCAATAATTGCCCTGATCGTTAGCTGGTATGAAAAGGCTAATAATGATGGATAATCTAAAAAATATTCATATTTTTCAACACTTCTGTCTAGGAAAAGAAAGTATCTATGGTTAGTTATTTTTGCTGAAATTGAGGATGTAAAACCGGAACAGAATTACACACAGCAATCTCAACAAGTTCTATACGTTTTTGTATTTTATTTTGGAGCAGTCAGGAACCCGATTAGTCTTAATTCTATTACAGTCATCGAGACTGGATCATACCCCCAAGATGTTGTGCTGTGAGATTATTACACAGATGTATAGTTATGTGACATAAACTGATAAGTAAGGGTACTTTCACACTTGCGGCATGGCTATCCGGCAGGCTATTCCGGGAGGTGAACAGCCTGCAGGATCCGTCATGCAGCAAGTACCAGTGTGCTGCCGCTCCGTCCCCATTGATTATAATCAGGCAGGGGTGGAGCTACTTCAGTGCACGGCTGGAGATCGCCGGACTAAAAGTACTTCAGGTCCGGCGATCACTGCCGTGCTGCGCCGTAGCTGCGCCCCTGCCCCATTTTAGTCAATAGGGACGGAGCGGCAGCACACGGGTACTTGCGGCATGGCAGATCCGGCAGGCTCTTCTCCCGACGGAACAGCCTGCCGGATAGCCATGCCGCTAGTGTGAGAATACCCTAAATAGTGCCCATAAATAAGAAACGACGCAGCAGAAAGCATCCCAAACAGTTTATTTGCTCCCTGGGCCTTAGTAACCGAAATATAATTTTCACAAGGCATTTCAAACTTTCTGACATAAGCAAAAATGCAATCCCTGTGCTCTGCTACGATGGTTTCTGATCAAGAAAATAACTTGCCAGGTGTATTTATTTCGCTTAAATTTCTATATAATTTCTTTAAAATACAACAAGGTTCCTCAAGAATCGAACATCGGCAAATTTCATTTGTTTTCTCAACTTTGCTTTAAAGGGGTTGTGCTGTGTAATCAGTAATATTGATTGAATATTAGATCATAAATGATTGAATCCTGGGACCCCCGGTGATCATGTGTTTAAAAGGGTTACGTCTCTCATGCAAATGCTGCTCCCTCTTCCGGGTTTGTAGCCGCAGTGCAGTGTAATGACTACAGTTCCTACCATTGAGTTGCAGCCTCCCAAGCACCATCTTCCCTTCCCCAGCTACCTGACCTAGAAGTCCTGGCCTTTCCCTTGTCCTTCATCCCATTGTGTTTTACACCATATAACTTCTACCGCTGCCATTTATTGGCACACATATGGGGAAGGGGGGGGGGATTTATTAAGCCAGGCGCTTTCTCCGCTGGTGTTGATACCCCCTGTGCTGCCGGAGGAAGCACCACATTTATGACAAGGTACAGGCCTCATCGTAAATTAGGCGAATCCTCCAGCAGAAAAATATCAGAACAGAAATCTACGGAAGCTCGGAGCTGCAGTAGATTCCTGGCTTTATTTTCACCAGAAAACTTGTGTAAATGAAGATAAATTTGTCTTGGTTGTTGACCACGCCGCTTTCCTGTCCTTTCCGCTAGCCCTTTTGGAAAAGTGGCGTAAAAAGAAGCACATGTGACTTTTTTTCTTTTCTTTTCAAAAAGTCCCATTTAAAAAGTCACAAACACACAGCTTGTCATTTTTAAAGTCACTTTTCTGGCACAGGGAAGATGATAAATCTCTCCTATGATGTTACCTATGACTCAGCTTCTCCTAGACTTGAAAGGAGCTCCCTGCCTAGTCTAGTTCTTCCCACAAGCCACCCTGTGTCTGTTGCACAATTTGTAGTCTTTGATTTTACCGCAGTCTGCAAGCAAATGCATCTTGCTGTATAGCCTGAATCTAATGGTATTTCGTAGCAGATACGCTCTTTAAGGCCGGGTTCACATCTGCATTGTGAACTCCAGCACTGTAATCCGGTCACTGTATCTGGTGTATATGCCGGTTTTCAGATGCTACACGCACCATACATGCCGGATTACTGCCAGATCCCATTACAGTGAAGGGGGATTCGGCGGTGCGCGGTGGTATCCGCCAGAAGAGACTGCTGGAGTTCACAGCGCAGATGTGAACCCAGCCTTAGAGGGTCACAAATCATTCCCTATTGTAGGATGTGATTATTATTTTTTCTCTTATACTAAGGGCTCATTCACATCAGATTTGAAGTTTGCATACTCTGCTATCTTGCCTCAGATCAGCAGGAATATTATAATGGGGTATTTATATTGATTTTAGGGTTCTACAAGCAATACAGGAAACGTCATAGAATCAAATATTTGAAGTGGTGACTAAAGAGGTTGTGTCAGTTTAAAAAAAAATGGTAAAAGACATGGGAATGTATTAAAAGGGTTTTCCGAGAGTTTTTATTTTATTTATTGACGGTCATCAGTATCTGATCAGTGTGGGTCCGACAACCAGGACCCCCCCCCCTCCCCGCAACAATCAGCTGTTTTGAGCAGGCATCGGTGCTCGCAGTAGCGCTGCGGCTTTCTCTCGGCTCACCTAGGCCATGTGGCTGATGAACGTGACGTCACATCCCACCCTAAGCTGCAACAAGGCTGCGGCGCTCACAGGAGTGCCGCTGCCTTCTCAAACAGCTGATCTCACCGATCAGATACTAATGACCGATCTAGAGCAGAGGTCATCAGTATAAAAGTCTCGGAAAACCCCTTTAACATGATAAGAAAAATGTATGCTTGCCGTTCACCACCACAGCAGCCATGTTGTCATGCTCTTGGCTGCAACAATGACATCTTATCATGTGATGGCTAACCTCCATCAACCCAGCTGTGGTAAAGCTACAACTCCCAAGATGTACATCAGAACTCCATAGAAATGAATGGAGCATGCTGGGAGTTGTAGTTTCACCACAGCTGGAATGCCAGAGGTTAGCCGTCACTGCAGGCTTATACCATATATGACCTTTGGAAATTGCATTATATACTGGCACATATATATATATATAAGAACCCAGCTGGGAGGATTGGAGTTGCGGTGTTGGGACACTGAGTTTAACTTTTTTATTTTAATACTTTCTCATTGCTTATTACCATTTTTTTTAAATCTCACATTCCTTTTAAGGGTAAAACCTTGGTTTCTACAGGAGACTGTTAAATATTCTATGACGTGACAAATAGCTGTTTGCTGAGGATGATATAACCCCAGGATTTTATTGATGAGCAGTTCAGCGGTGCCAAGACTCCTCAGCCTGTGCATTGTACCGAGGCTTCCCATATCAATATTCTGTTAATATTTTCTAAGCTTGAAGATAACATTGTTAAAGTTTGGATGTAAAAATTGTCTTACAATAGCTGTTTAGAAGAAATACTGTATGACCTTCTTACACTTCCGCAAGTGTGGTTCTTGCCGGCACTCTGTATGGGGTGGCAGCACATGTCCATGGGTGGTGTCTGGTATGCTCCATTAATGTAAATGGAGCTGAAGTGTAATAGCAGCCCGTGGACAAGTGTGGCACTGCATCCTGGGCTGTCATGGAGGCCTATGTGGCTGAGACTCCTGAGGAACACTGGTTGGCATGGGGGTGGGCAGCAGTCAACAACGGTGATCCAGTTCAAATAAGTGTCCCTGCTTGACTGGGCTTCACAGAAAAGACCAGAAAGCAAATGACTACACAGAAGATGTCAGCTGGTTATTGGATTTATGCTGACTGCATCGGATCAGTACTGGATTCAGCTGTCTGGGGTATGCTTGTATTGATGCATCATTCAGTTATGATGTGGTGGTAATACTTGGTCGTCTTTTAGTAGTATTACTCAATCACAGTGGTGGTAATATTTGAATGTAGGTTGGAGGTATTTATTTTGTGCAGTTCTGGTAGTAGTATTTGGTCACAATATTACTGTTAATTTAGAGGCATTTCATATTGTACCTCCCTAGATCATCTTCCAATACTCCCCCGGTGATGGTGCCAGAGAAGGCTGCATCTAACTTTGTTTCCACCTCAGTGACTTTCACAGGGAAAATGTAGTTTTTCATGCCAAGCATTCGAATGATTGGCCAACCATGTAATGTATAGGCAGTCTGGGACACTCTTCATAGGGGCTCTCTTTGGGTCCTTAGTGGGGGATTCCAGTCTGTGCTGTCAAGATGCCTTCTTCATGGGAGAGCCAAACCTTTAATCTTCTCTTAAGCCCCTATTACACTGCCCTATTTTAGGGCCAATTATCGGGAAGATGGTTGGCCTATATCAGCCGACAAGCCATCTTTCGGCTTATTGCATCTTTCATTCAAAAAGAAAGATGTCCTATTATCGGCAGCACATCAACCTGTGTAATCAGGGATGTGCGGCCAGTAATGATTCTCAATGGCTGAAGGACGTTTTCGGAAGCAGTTGTTACTCCCCATGAACTAAACATCCGCCAGTGAATAGGAGGATGCAAATGAGAACTGATGGCACTTTTATCATTGATCGTCGCTCGTCCTGCAGGAAGATCGGGCAGTGTAATACAGCTCTTTCTTGAAACACTTCAAGATATATCCAATTATCCATGTGTTGATCTAGTATCTAATCACTTAAGCTTGAGTTTCATCACCACCTGTGGGGCATTGGCTTCCAGCATTTGTCCCTCCTATCCATACAATATGTCTAGTACCACTGTCAACCAGGATTCCTCCGATTTGTGTTTCGTGCCTTACTTGAAACATAGCGCAAAGTTATTAATCCTGTCTAAAGGCCCCTTTGCATGGGAATAGGCATTATTGGACCGATTACCGCAAACTAACTTCCATACAAACACTCATTCCCAATAATTGCCTGATGTAAATGTGCCACCAATCCCTCAATCAACCTTCTTTTGTAAGATAAAAGCAATGTTGATGGGACACCCAAAATCATCATTTCTGAGCAGCAAATAATCCTATGTAAACGGGGATCTGCTGCACAGAAACAATGTATCTGTATGAGGAGGAACGATTGTGATGGCAATTTATCTTTTCAGACCAGGCAACTGTTAGGAACGTTCTGTTTGTTCTCGATAATTGCTTTTGCATTGGCCTGTATAAAAGGACTTTTAAGGGATTGTCTTACCTCAAACATTGTTGGCATCCGGCAGTCCATTTGCCTATACCAATATCTACATTAGTCCCTGGCTGGTGTACATTTCAGTTTTTATTTACTGCATGAATGGGGGGGGGGCAGGATTTATCTGAGCTGACATTTCAATCGCTTAGGATGGCCCAAGTTCAGCTTTCTATTTCTTAAATAAAACCGCAAAATACATTTATTGAAGTATATTAGAAAAATTCTATTTAGGACATTTCCAACATTTTTAAATAAAGTTGTTTAAAAGTTTACTTACTTTTTAAGTCATTGAATTGTCTTAGGCTGATTTGGGTTAAGGCCTAACAAGTGAATATATATTTCTTAACCACTTAAGCCCCCCTAGCTTAAACCCCCTTAATGACCAGGCCACTTTTTACAATTCCGCACTACACTACTTTCACCGTTTATTGCTCCGTCATACAACTTACCACCCAAATGAATTTTACCTCCTTTTCTTCTCACTAATAGAGCTTTCATTTGGTGGTATTTCATTGCTGCTGACATTTTTACTTTTTTTGCTATTAATCAAAAATGACCGAAATTTTTGCAAAAAAATGACATTTTTCACTTTCTATATAAATTTTTCTCTAAATTTATTGTTCTACATGTCTTTGATAAAAAAAAATCCAATAAGTGTATATTTATTGGTTTGGGTAAAAGTTATAGCGTTTACAAACTATGGTGCAAAAAAGTGAATTTCGGCATTTTGAAGCAGCTCTGACTTTCTGAGCACCTGTCATGTTTCTTCAGGTGCTAGAATGTCAGGAAAGTATAAATACCCCCAAATGACACCATTTTAGAAAGAAGACACCCCAAAGTATTCACGGAGGGGCATGGTGAGTTCATGTATCATTTCATTTTTTCACAAGTTAGCGGAAAATGACACTTTCTGAGAAAAAAAAAGTTTCAATTTCTGATAACTTCTGGCAAAAAAAAAAATATCTCAGACGGACTCACTATGCCCCTCAGTGAATACCTTGGGGTGTCTACTTTCGAAATGGGGTCATTTGTGGGGTGTGTTTACTGTTCTGGCATTTTGGGCGGGGCTAAATTGTGAGCGCCATGTAAAACCTAAAGGTACTCGTTGGAATTTGGGCCCTTTGCGCACCCAGGCTGCAAAAAGTGTCACTCATGTGGTATCGCCGTACTCAGGAGAAGTAGGGCAATGTGTTTTGGGGTGTATTTTTACATACACCCATGTTGGGTGAGAGAAATATCTCTGTAAATTGTCAACTTTGTATAAAAAATTTAAAAGTTGTCGTTTACAGAGATATTTTTCACACAAAGTATGGGTATATATAAAAATACACCCCAAAACACATTGCCCTACTTCCTGAGTACGGCGATACCACATGTGTGACACTTTTGCAGCCTGGCGCAAAGGCCCTAAAACCAATGAGTACCTTTAGGATTTCACAGGGCATTTTTACGCATTTGGATTCCAGACTTCTTCTCACGCTTTAGGGGCCCCTAAAATGCCAGGACAGTATAAATACCCCACATGTGACCCCATTTTGGAAGAAGACACCCCAAGGTATTCTGTGAGGGGTATGGTGAGTTCATGTAAAATTTTATTTTTGTCACAAGTTAGTGGAATATGAGACTTTGTAAAAAAACAAAATAAAAAAAAAAAAAAAACTATTTCCGCTGACTTGTGCCAAAAATAAAAATTCTGTGGACTCACCATGCCCCTCACGGAATACCTTGGGGTGTCTTCTTTCCAAAATGGGGTCACATGTGGGGTATTTATACTCACCTGGCATTTTAGGGGCCCCTAAAGTGTGAGAATCCAAATGCATAAAAATGGCCTGTGAAATCCTAAAGGTACTCATTGGTTTTAGGGCCCTTTGCTACCCAGGCTGCAAAAAGTGTCACTCATGTAGTATCGCCGTACTCAGGAGAAGTAGGGCAATGTGGTTTGGGGTGTATTTTTACATATACCCATGCTGCGTGTGAGAAATATCGCTGTAAACGACAACTTTTTACATTTTTTATTCAAAGTTGTCAATTTACAGAGATATTTCTCTCACCCAGTATGGGTATATGTAAAAATACACCCTAAAACACATTGCCCTACTTCTTCTGAGTACGGCGATACCACATGTGTGACACTTTTGCAGCCAAGATGCAAAGGAGCCCTAATTCCAATGAGTACCTTTAGGAGGGCATTTTACGCATTTTTCTTCTCACGCTTTAGGGCCCCTAAAATGCCAGGGCAGTATAAATACCCACATGTGACCCCATTTTGGAAAGAAGACACCCCAAGGTATTCCATGAGGGGCATGGCGAGTTCATAGAAGATTTTTTTTTGGCACAAGTTAGTGGAAATTGATTTTTATTGTTTTTCTCACAAAGTCTCCCTTTCCGCTAACTTTTGACAAAAGTTTAATTTTTCATGGACTCATTATGCCCCTCAGCGAATACCTTGGGGTGTCTTCTTTCCAAAATGGGGTCACATGTGGGGTATTTATACTGCCCTGGCATTTTAGGGGCCCTAAAGCGTGAGAAGAAAATGCGTAAAAATGCCCTCCTAAAAGGTACTCGTTGGAATTTGGGCCCTTTGCGCATCTTGGCTGCAAAAAGTGTCACTCATGTGGTATCGCCGTACTCAGGAGAAGTAGGGCAATGTGTTTTGGGGTATTTTTACATATACCCATGCTAGGTGAGAGAAATATCTCTGTAAATTGACAACTTTGAATAAAAAAATTTAAAAAGTTGTCGTTTACAGCGATATTTCTCTCACCCAGTATGGGTATATGTAAAAATACACCCCAAAACACATTGCCCTACTTCTCCTGAGTACGGCGATACCACATGTGTGACACTTTTTTGCACCCAAGATGCGCAAAGGGGCCCAAATTCTAATGAGTACATTTAGGACTTCACAGGCCATTTTTACGCATTTGGATTCTCACGCTTTAGGACCCCTAAATTGCCAGGGCAGTATAAATACCCCACAAGTGGCCCCATTGTGGAAAGAAGACACCCCAAGGTATTCTGTGAGGGGTATGGCGAGTTCACAGAAAAAAAAAATTTGGCACAAGTTAGCGGAAATTGTTTTTTTTTTACAGTCTCATATTCCACTAACTTGTGACAAAAAATAAAATTTTGCATGAACTCACCATACCCCTCACAGAATACCTTGGGGTGTCTTCTTTCTAACATGGGGTCACATGTGGGGTTTTTGTACTGCCCTGGCATTTGAGGGTCTCCGCAGTCATTACACGTATGGCCAGCATTAGGAGTTTCTGCGATTCTCCGTATATTGAGCATACGGGTAATGAGATTTTTCCGTTCAGCCTCTGCGCTGAAAAAAAAAAAAAAATGAACGGCACAGATTTTTCATTCGCATCGGTCAATGTGGATGAAAAATCTCTGCCAAATCAGTGACTGCGGTGCGGTGGGCTGGGCGCTAACTAACTGGTGGTGATAGGGGACCCTTATGCCCCATTCACACGTCCGCAATTCTGTTTGCGGAGCGGAATTGCGGACCCATTCATTTCTATGGGGACAGACTTTGTCCGCTCGGATCGGAATTACGGATCCGCGCTTCGAGTCTGCACTTCCGTTCTGCAAAAATATAGAACATGTCCTTTTCTTGTCCGCAATTGCGTACAAGAAAAGCATTTCTATATAGTTCTGGCAATGTGCGGATCTGCAAAATGCGGAAAGCACATTGCCGGTGTCCGTGTTTTGAGGATCTGCGGATCCGCAAAACACATATGGACGTCTGAATGGAGCCTTACAAGGGGTGTGATCAATGACAGGGGGGTGATCAGGGGGTCTAGATGGGGTGATCAAGGGGTTAATAGGTGAGGGGGTGGGGGGTTAGTGTAGTGTTTGGTGCAACTTTACTGTGTTACCTGGTCCTCTGGTGGTCGATCCCAGTAAATGGGACCACCAGAGGACCAGGTAGCAGCTATATCAGACGCTGTTCATAAAACAGCGTCTGATTTAGCAGTTTGATGCGATTTTATTCGCATCACAGGAAATCTCGCCTCTCACGAGATGACGCGCCGATGCGTCGGAACAGAGCTACAGGGCCGCCCGCAGGACGCATCCCTGCGTTAGGCGGTCCTGTAGCGGTTAATACTTACAAAAAATAACACTAAAATCTTCTAACCTTTTGCACGTCAAAACTGCATTTTATTTTTTTCGTTATATTAGAATCAGCAGAAACAGTAAATTTGCAATAAAACTGGAAAAAATACCATATAGAAGTTGGGTTGAGATGTTTTAGCCAGTATACAGGGTGAGTCAAAAGTCTCAGGGCACAGTTTTATTTCAAAAACAAAAGGGAAAATGAAAAATCTGAGTACACCAGCAAGTAATAGGTGAGGGAGCCTATATTTTAGGCTATGTCTGGAACATGGCCACCATATTGGATCAAGGACAACATTTTCCAATGGGTAGGGGGTCATTTAGCATATCAAGGAAGACCAGAATTTTCCTAGAAATCGATAGCTGCAATCAGATTTGCAATATATCTTGTAGTTCAAAAATTATCAACACAGAAAGTTGCAACCGGGAGTGTTCCCTATGATGCACAGCTATTTGTCATGTACGGTGCTGAACACAGAACTTTGAAGTTCTGAACTTTCTGTGTTGATACGATTTTCTCGATTTCTGAGAAAATTCTGGTCTTCTTTGATTTGCTACTTCCCATTAAAAAAATTTGCCCTTAATCAAATATGGCGGCGTTTAACATGGCGGCCATGTTCCGGAC
Organism: Bufotes viridis; assembly: GCA_033119425.1. NCBI lineage: Eukaryota > Metazoa > Chordata > Amphibia > Anura > Bufonidae > Bufotes > Bufotes viridis. The sequence goes on along the minus strand of CM065592.1, from coordinate 142,180,654 downwards.
ATCCATTACTTGCTGGGGATTCAAATATTTAATTTTCTTTTTTTAAATGAAAGGGTGTCCTGAGACTTTTTACTCACCGTGTATATCAATATAGTTGATTGTTAAGCTGTCATGTTATGTACAGTGATTTTGCAGGCTTTCAATAGTCATTATTTCATTCTCTCCCGGAACAGAGCTCAATAATTTTTCTTCTTTTGTAAGGATTTTGTTGGCTTTTGTTTGCTCAGTACAAAGGTTAAAGCTTGTCTTTTGAAATAGTGATATTCTCTCTTATCAATCCCCACCTCAAGATCTTATCAGAAGTTGAATGTCTGTTTTTTCCTGTTCCTCGGTCTTTTCCTCACCTGGTACAGTTATTGATTGTCATAGGCGAATAGTCTTGTAAATGATTTTCTTTGGGATCACCACCTTCTTAATGGGACAGACCAGTATTTGTTAGCCGTTTATTAAAGGGAACCTGTCACTAGGTTTGGGGCCACCAAACCGCCAGCGTGTACTTATGCAACTGGTATTTGCGTTGATCCTGTCAAAACTTTAAAGAGAGGTACCAGGTTGTACAACTCTGTAGGGTCAATGACTGAACAGCTAGACAACAGAAAGGGCCATGTTTCAGGTCATTAACCCTTCATCAGGTACGATCAGGTTTCCATTTAGGACCAGATAGTAATATCAAAAGATCACCTTCTGGGAGGGACCTGTGGTTGACTACTTGCTGGATTTGGCTGCAGGCGGAATTGAATTACGTACTCACCATTTAGATAAGTAGACGTCCATGTAATACATGGACAAACCAGGTCCACCAGCGCTAAAGCCACTGCTGGAGAGTTCTGAGAAGGGGACCCTCCTTTATGACATCCAGGTGCCCCGACAGGGTGTATGCATAGTGGTTTTCCTAATGTGACAACCCATTTTATTTTATGTTAAGACTATAAGGGTATGGCCACACATTCGTGTTATTTGCTGCAGTTTTGGAAGCCAAAACTAGTGTGGATTACAAAAAAATGAGAAGTTGTATCTGATTCTTAATATTTTCTATCCCTTATGAACCACTCCTGATTCTGGCTTCTAAAACTGAATCAGAAAACCTGAACGAGTGACCGTACCATAAAAGTTTATTGCAAATTTTACAAAGTTTAATAATGGGTGGATGAGAGTTTTATCCATCACAAGTGTAATGTTTATCAAGATCGTATAGATGTGTAGCCAGGAAGTAGCGAAGTGCGGAACATTATCTCATTGGAGCGGGCACCTTAGTACTTGTTAGGCACACAATTTATGGCTTTAGCTTTCATACTTCGAGATAAAGTATATAATTACAGCCTTGATGAAAGTAATTTATTATAAACCATGTGATAGGGAAGTTTATTGTGGAAAGGTATGTGACTGACGGGGTAAATGGACACCATAGAAATTCACATATTCAATATATTCACATAATCCCTTATTATCCGTCAACTTTGTTAGGGCTCGTCGACATAACCATATAATGGGTCTGCGTCCGATCCAGCGGTCTTCCGTGTGCTGTCCTAATCTGTGTGGGCATTCCACAAATTATAGACCATGTCCTTTTCTTGTCTATTTTGCAGACAAGAATAGGCATTTCTACAATAGGGCCCATGGAAAGTGCGGGATGCACGCAGACAGTATCCGTATTTTCCGGATCTGCAGCTTGTGCACCACAAAACCGTGTGCGTGAGCCCCTGTATACCAAGGAATGAGTCAGAAATAACTTTCTCTTTATAATACCCTGACGTATATACATACGTATAGGACCTTTCACATGGACTGAAGATCAACTGTGTAAACAGGGAAATGATCAGCAAACAGACGCAGTCAGACGCTCATTTGTAAACTGATAGCATCTTTTGACGTGAGAATAAAAAATGGTTGCTGGTCAGTAGCACCTCTCTGTGGACGTGCTCCTGACACAATGAGAGGTGTATTGTTCAGCTTCAAGGAATACCCATAGACTGGTGAGAAGGCCGTCTAAAACAAGCTGTGATCATCTTGTATCGTAAATTGGTCTTCTTTATGGCCTTTTACATGGGCAGATATTCTGTATGGTAATGAGCACCAAGCACAATAACATGGCAATGTGCTGCCGGCAGACGTTTTGGTGGCATGCTTACATAGGGCAGTGATTGGGTGAACAAGAATACAGCCAACAGCCAATTTGGGCCGGAGTAGCTGGCCCTGTAATGTGAATGGGGGCTTCCTGAGTATCCTCCTGTTGGCCGAGGTTGGGGAACATTAAGCTCAGTCATATTTGATTTCTACTGCCCATGCCGTTTGTTCTCAGGGAAATAAGCCGACCTCCAGTGGATTCCTCTTCCCTTCCTAATGAGAACGGATGCATGCTCAGCCAAACACATACGTTTATGGAGTCATTGCAGTTTTTTGTGCTATAGCTGAGTCTAGTAATATCTGTCATCTCTCTGGGCCCATTCTCACAACAGAATTTGCCAGCAGAATTTTGGTGCAGACACCACGCTAAAATCCGTTTGTATCCGTTCAGAACGGATCCGTTTGCATTAGCTTTAAAAAAAATTGTCAAAGTCAAAACGGATCCGTTTTGAATTACATTGAAAGTCAATGAGGAACGGATCCGTTTTCAAATGCACCATATTGTGTCATTGAAAACGGATCCCTCCCCATTGACTTACATTGTAAGTCAAAACAGATCCGTTTGGCTCCGCATCGTCAGACAGACACCAAAATGCTGCAAGCTGCGTTTTGGTGTCCGCCTCCAGAACGGAATGGAGACTGAACGGAGCCGAACTGATGCATTCTGAGCGGATCCTTACCCATTCAGAATGCATTGGGGCTGAACTGTTCCGTTTTGGACCGTTTGTGAGATCCCTGAAACGGATCTCACAAACGGAATCCAAAACGCCAGTGTGAAAGCAGCCTTAGCTAAGAATTCTGTTATGGATTTGGCTACCACGGACCATAAGTTACAGTCCGTGGTAGCGGAATCCATAACGGAATTCTTAGCTAACCTGATCCCTTGTATGCCAAACTTGAAACACAAGTTCGCTCAACACTAAACATGTCCATTTGTGGTCCGGTATGCAGACATCCTCCACTTAGGGACACAGCAGGTGTCCACTCACTATTTGGCTCTATTTAATTAAAGTGTAACTGTCATTTAAAAAAAAAATATTTTTTGTTATGTGTAGGGGCAGTGATACTAACCATTTTTGTCATATACTTTAATTGCTGAAATCGTACATTTGTATTAGAAAAATAGCCCTAAAGTGTCCTATTTTGAGCCTTAGCAACGTTCCTCTGTCTTCTGCTTACATAACACAGTCAGTGCTGAGCAAGTCTCCACTGTTATGTAAACAGAAGAAAGAGGAGCGAAGCTAAGGCTCAGAATGGGCCACTTTAGAGCAATTTTTCTAATAGAAATGTTCGATTTCAGCAATTAAAGTACCGTATTTTTCGCCCCATAAGACGCACTTTTTTCACCCCAAAGTGGGGGAAAATGCCCCTGCGTCTTATGGGGCGAATACTAATAAAGCACTTCCATTTTGGAAGCGCTTCATTAGTACCGGAGGACCGGGAAGCGGCGAAGGATCTGTACTTACCGCTTCCTGGTCCTCGGCTCAGCTGTCTGTTGTGAAGGGCTGCGCACTATGTGACCTCACACTGTGCGCAGCCTTCACAGCTGACAGCCGAGGACCAAGAAGAAGAGAGAGAGCGCTGATGGTGAGGAGCGGCAGCGTCCAGGAGCAGGAGAGGTAAGTTAGTTTTTTATTTTATTTGCGCTGATGGCTGACATGGGGAGCGATAGATGGCTGAAGGTTAGGGGGTTGTTCTGAGGCATTGGAGGTCTGATCTGAGGTCTGATTAACATTGGGGATCTGATTGCTGATCTGACCTGAGGTGTAATGGAAAATATTTTTCTCTTATTATCCTCCTCTAAAACCTAGGTGCGTCTTATGGGCCAGTGCGTCTTATATGGCGAAAAACGGTATATTACAAAAATGGTTAGTATCACTGACCCTACACATTACGAAAATAAAAAAAGAATGACCGTAACACTTTAAGCTAAGCGCAAGCACATCCGCTGTGGCAGAAACCGCGGTGGTTTATGCTGCAGTATACATAGTACATTTTCAGTGTCAAAATCCATCGTGTGAACTGGCCTTATACCATGTTATAGTATCCCATATTGGTCATAATAATCATAATCAGTATGGGTGATGTTACTGGACCCACCTATGGATGCAGTCATCACTCTCCTGATGAATGTGGCCTACACCTAGCATTGAAATCGTCTTTACATGGGAATACTTTATTTCATCGTAGGTATGGTGATCTTGTCTTTTTCTGAGCTTTTGCCTCATTTGTTTGGCATCTAGTACAATCTGTTGATGGGATATAAATAAATCATATGTTGGCAAGTCTTTCAGTTTTATAACATTTTTATCCGGCATACGTATGAGCTGTTTTGTGTTTCCAAGAGATCCTGTAGGTGCATTTTAAGAAGAGCTGTTTGGCAGTATGCCCACATTATAGTTGTATTAAGTTAGGATAGTAACTTGGCCTAATCGATCATCTTATTTTCAAAGTAACAACCAGTTTACACATTTTGGCTAAAGGTCTGGAGAACAAAATTGATGATGGATGATCAAACTCCCAACTACTATAGAGATTTGTGTAAAAGCCTTCAAAGTAAATCCAGAGGAGGCGAACTTTCTTTTTGTGTGTTCTTAAACTGATGGAGTCCTGCCTGATTTTATCTAGTCCCCTTTATTAGCTGATAAGTGTAAAGGGAACCTGTTACGTTGAACATGGTATCTAATCTACGGGCGGCATGTTATAGAGCAGGAGGAGCTGAGCAGAGTGTTATAAAGTTTTGTGGGAAAAGATTCAGTAACCCTTATATTTCATTCCCTTCAATGGGTTCTGAGTTTTTAGCAAGTGCCCGCAGCCTGCCTCTTTAAACAGGAGATTCATACTTGCCTGCTCCGTTCCTCCACGTTGCCACCTCTGCTTCAAAGTTCGTGTTAACAATTCCTTGCTGTATGGTGACATTCTCTGCTGTAGCCAATGACTGGTCTCAGTGGTGATGTGGTCACAAGCAGCACGTCGGATCTGAAGCCAGACATTGGCTGTAACAGAGCATGTGACCATGCCCATGCTGTGTTGGATGTCAGTGGGGGTCTGACACCCGGAACCCCCGCCGATCAACTGTTTGAAAAGGAGTCGGTGCTCCATGCAAGTGCCGCCTTCTCTGTATTACACTGCGCATCGTCTCCCTTGCAGCGGTGGTGTAGTATAAATACAAGTGAATTTATCGAATACTTGTCATTACACTGCACTGCCGAGACGTGAAATGAAGAGGAAGCCGCGCTCGCACGGAGCACTGACTCCTCTTAAAACAGCTGATGGCCAGGGCTGCCGGGTGTCAGACCGTCACCAATCAGATCCTGAGGATACTGTAGGTCCTCAATATATACTGCCTGCACAACCCCTTTAAGACTAAAATTAGTCATGTAACTAAGGGGTTAGAAAAATGCACTGGTGTCCCTGAGTTGGGCACCAACTAGATTTACTTCAGACGTAAATTCAAAAGTTACAGTAAAAAAGCGACATTTTCAGGAGGGTTTTTCCAATTTATATTGGGAACATTTTGTAGATGCCTGCCTAAATATTGGCAATCTTATTGCAGTCCAGTACACATAAACTGTATTATAAAATAAACAGCGGGTGAAATCTGCTGTAAAAATCCACAACAAAAAATTACCTTCTGTGGATTTAAAATTCATACCACATCTCCGTTTCTGGGCATTTTTTCCCGCAGTGTGAAAATGAGATTTGAAAAATGTTTAATCGGGGGTGTACTGTACCTTTAGTTTGCCCTACGTGTACTTCTGATAGATGGAGGCCAGTATACTTGCTAGTGATGAATGTAAGATCGAGAAGTAGATTTCCACTGTCTGGAACCAGTTGTTCTCGGTACCATAGATATAACGGTTATCAATAATCCTGAAATCCCTCCTCTTGATATTAGCTGATAAACCAGGCACAGTGCCTTGTGGGACTAGCTCAGCTGACTGTAATGATAACTTTCACTTAGCAATCTGCTGCATCATTCTGGAGAAAAAGTACTCATAATCCATAGGCCGTCCCGAACATTTTTGACAGGGCAAGGTGAGACGACTAAGCAGGAAACGGGCCCTAATGGAGGAGCTGGCAGGGGAAGGAGGAGGAGTAAGGGTTCACTGAGTGGTTCGGGTTGTGCATTTGGAATAATAATACTTTTTCTCCAGAATAAGGGTCCATTCACACCTTCGTAAGTGTTTTGCGGATCCGCAAAACACATAAACTGTACATCGGCAATGTGCGATCCGCAATTTGTGGACCACACATAGCCAGCACTATAATAGAAAATGCCTTTTCTTGTCCGCAATTGCGGACAAGAATAGGACATGTTCTATTTTTTTCAGGAACGGAATTGCGAATCCTGAATAAACGGATGCGGATCCCGGAAAAACGGATGCGGATCTGCATCCGTTTCAGCCCTATTGAAAGTGAATGGGTCCTGAAATTGCGGAATGGATGAGGACCCAAATTACGGACGTGTGAATGGACCCTAAACCAAAAGATCATTACATTAAGCTACCTCTAGCAGACATTGTGCCTTATTTAACTGTGAATTGCTGGTGACAGATTCCCCTTAAGTGTGATCAATTTATTGGGGACCAAAAGTTACTGCCACAGGGATCTATGTAAAAAAAAGTATTTTTTTTTCTCTTAATTTTTAGAGTTAACATTGACAAAAATGCACGCCGAACCAATGCTGATCTGTTGTATTTTTTTTCCATCAGGCCCCTGTGTTAACAAGATGTCACTGAGAAGTGAAAAAAAAATCGATTCTTCGGCATTGAAGAAGATTGCTGCAGACATGAGTAACCTAATTGAAAATCTTGACACCAGTGAGCTTCACTACGATGGGGAAGAAGTGGACTGTGATGTCATCACTGACCCCAGAACGAATGGTAAGTACATACAGCTACAAGAAGGGTGTTTTTTCTTTCATAAAGATGTGCCCTATTACTCTGCAGTCAAAAATATTGTCGGATATAATGGGGGTCATTTACTAAGCTGACAGACGCCTAAGTTAGGCATATTTCAGGCGCTCATGGTGGCGCAACAGCTGCTCACGCCAGGTCTCATTCATCATTTTTGGCGTAGGAAATGGTCTAAATGTAAGACCGCTAGGAAGCTTTCTTACATTTAGAACTGGCGCTGCAAGCACAGAAGTTATGGAGAGCTCTGCGCCTCTTCATAACTTTGGCGGAACCACTGCCAGCTATGGGCCGTGCCTTTGTTAAGACCAGCGTCTAAAACTCCTGTCTTAATAAATGTGCCCCAGTGTGTTGCATTTGGTCATACAGACAGTAGTCTGCAGTAGCTTTGGCACTCAAAGTTGGTGCCAGGGATTCACAGCTCTATCCCATGTGTAGGGGACGGTGTAATAGATTATAGCAGCGCTGCCATAATCGGCTCTGTCCATGGACAGAGCTCTGTAGTTCCTGTGCAGGAGATACCCGAAGCAGCTGTTCAGCGGGGTTTCAGACCCCCAGATGATCAGATATTGGCGGCCTAACCTGAGGATAGGAAAATCCTTGAATACCCCTTTCAGGAATGACTATTTTACATCTTTACATTTAAGTTATAATATATTAGCATATGCCTGTGTCCTAATACATTATTCTCTGTATCTCTATGACAGAGGCTAATATTAGGGCAACAGTAGTCTAGTGTCCCCAAGGCTGACTGTAGATGGGCTCCACAGTCTTCGATTGAGTTCCTAGGAAGCCTAATGACCCGATCAAAGGGGGAATTTCCTCTGATCATGCTGTGGTCTCAGACTCCGGAAATCAAAAGGTTAACAGCAAGGATTATAAAGTCCTCCAGCCTCAGCTGTGGAGCAAGACCCTGACCTAGGTACCATATCTATTAGAAATAGTTCACTCTTAGAGCTGATATGCTCCGGGAACCATTAAAGGGGTTATCCGGGAAATGATAATGATGACCTATCTTTATCACATCAGTGGGGTCCCGTCCTGGTACCCCCGCTGATCAGCTGTTTCAGGGAGCCGCTGCACTCACTCGAGCTCTGAAGAGAAATGCAGGTTCCTGCCAGCTTTCCAAAGACAGCGGCATACAGTACATTGTATAGTGGCAGCACTTGGTAATACAGCTCAGCCCCATTGACTTGAACGGGACTGAGCTGCAACTAGTCCACGTGACCGATGTACAGTGACATCACTGGCCTAGGAAGAGGCACCTGATTGGCTGGGGTCCTGGGTGTCGCACCCCCGCAGGTCTGATACTGATGACCTATCCTGAGGATAAGTCATAAATATCTTTTCTGGATAACCCCCTTTAACTCCTTTCTACCACACCACGCCAAAAGACTTTGTTGCAAACTGAGGACCCGCAGCACCAGAAATTAGTTCATCAGGTATGAACTTGAAATAAAAGTTACAGTAATTAAAAGGAACCTTTCACCATGAAGTTCAGTCTACAGGCGGTTGAAAAAGATTCATTATAACTTGCATTTTATTCATTTAAACCAGTGCTTATTCTATGCTTAGGAGTCATGTGGGCGGTCCTACTTGCCATTGACGGATAACTCTGCTTATTCATGCTGAGATAGAAGTCAGTCACTGCTTAGGTCCGCCCACATGACTCCTAAGCATAGACGTACCAGACATTTAAATGTATAAATTACAAGTTTTACTGAATCGTTTCCCATAAAACTATATTGCAATCTGCTCAGCTCGTCCTGCTCTTCTGCTGCACTTCTTTTTCATGGTGACATGTTCCCTTTAAGACAAAGATCAAATAAACAACCAAATATAATATTCCAGGGTGACATAGCAAGGTGAAAATGATATTGCATTCATGCAAAGTTCAATATGACAGTGCGTGGTATATAATCCTGAATCTAGCCATTGATCCCAATGTCCAGTAATGACATACCCAGTGGCAGACTGGGAACTTAAGGTGGCCCTGGAACAAATGCTAAAAGTGGTCCCATTTTGTATTCGGTTCCAAATTTATGGAAGGCTTGGTCAACATAAGTAGGCAGAGCCAGCAATACCCCATTGTGGTACATAATACCACTCCAACAGAGCCAAATACCACAGTACATCACAAAATACTGCAGCCAACAGCACAAAATACATCCCCAAAAACGTCCACTGGCCGGCCGTGAGGAGGGCTCAGACGGCCCCCTGGGCATTGGCCCACCGGGAAATTTCCCTGTAAGGTCTTTTGCCAATCCGCCGCTGGACATACCCTAGTAATGGTTATAGGATTTCTCTTCGTTCTTTCCTTTTTCGATGGTTCCAATTAGTTTTACATTTTCCTTTTAACAGTTCTAATGTTTACTTCTTAGCAGGTAGTTTGCGTGGCACAGAATCAATACAGTACAAGAGATTTACCCTAGTTCTTTTTATACTGAGCCATATTAAATGATCTACCTCTGAACCACTGTAATCTGGATGTACTTTGCTCAGAGAAGGTATTTGAGAGGAATACCATAGAAGATTATTTTTGCCTAGATCCTGGAGCCAAGCGCCAACCTTTTTTCTACTAGGGCCTCACCAGCCAGAACATGTGAAAAGTGCAAATAATGGCTGTTTTCCTTTTGGTTGTTTCCTAACGAGGACCTGTGACCAAAAATGCCATGTCGTCTGCAGGCAGCAGGTTATAGAGCAGGAGGAGCTGAGCAGGTTGATTATATAGTTGTGGGGAAAAGTTTAGTATAACATTGCTGCCCTTTCTAAGCTTTCAAGTCCAGGAGATGTCCTATCAGTGATTGACAGCTCTCTCTGTATACACAGTCATAGAGGGAAGGTCCTATCAGTGATTGACAGCTCTCTCTGTATACACAGTCATAGAGGGAAGGTCCTATCAGTGACTGACAGCTATCTCTGTATACACAGTCATAGAGGGAAGGTCCTATCAGTGATTGACAGCTCTCTCTGTATACACAGTCAGAGGGGGAAGGTCCTATCAGTGATTGACCGCTCTCTCTGTATACACAGTCATAGAGGGAAGGTCCTATCAGTGATTGACAGCTCTCTCTGTATACACAGTCATAGAGGGAAGGTTCTATCAGTGATTGACAGCTCTCTCTGTATACACAGTCATAGAGGGAAGGTCGTATCAGTGATTGACAGCTCTCTCTGTATACCCAGTCATAGAGGGAAGGTCCTATCAGTAACTTACAGCTCTCTGTATACACAGTCATAGAGGGAAGGTCCTATCAGTGACTGACAGCTCTCTCTGTATACACAGTCATAGAGGGAAGGTCCTATCAGTGATTGACAGCTCTCTCTGTATACCCAGTCATAGAGGGAAGGTCCTATCAGTGATTGGCAGCTCTCTCTGTATACACAGTCATAGAGGGAAGGTCCTATCAGTGATTGGCAGCTCTCTTTGTATACACAGTCATAGAGGGAAGGCCCTATCAGTGATTGACAGCTCTCTGTATACACAGTCATAGAGGGAAGGTCCTATCAGTGATTGACAGCTCTCTCTGTATACACAGTCATAGAGGGAAGGTCCTATCAGTGATTGACAGCTCTCTCTGTATACACAGTCATAGAGGGAAGGTCCTATCAGTGACTGACAGCTCTCTCTGTATACACAGTCATAGAGGGAAGGTCCTATCAGTGATTGACAGCTCTCTCTGTATACACAGTCATAGAGGGAAGGTCCTATCAGTGATTGACAGCTCTCTCTGTATACACAGTCATAGAGGGAAGGTCCTATCAGTGATTGACAGCTCTCTCTGTATACACAGTCATAGAGGGAAGGTCCTATCAGTGATTGACAGCTCTCTCTGTATACACAGTCATAGAGGGAAGGTCCTATCAGTGATTGACAGCTCTCTCTGTATACACAGTCATAGAGGGAAGGTCCTATCAGTGATTGACAGCTCTCTCTGTATACACAGTCATAGAGGGAAGGTCCTATCAGTGATTGACAGCTCTCTCTGTATACACAGTCATAGAGGGAAGGTCCTATCAGTAACTTACAGCTCTCTGTATACACAGTCATAGAGGGAAGGTCCTATCAGTGACTGACAGCTCTCTCTGTATACACAGTCATAGAGAGAAGGTCCTATCAGTGATTGACAGCTCTCTCTGTATACCCAGTCATAGAGGGAAGGTCCTATCAGTGATTGACAGCTCTCTCTGTATACACAGTCATAGAGGGAAGGTCCTATCAGTGATTGACAGCTCTCTTTGTATACACAGTCATAGAGGGAAGGTCCTATCAGTAACTTACAGCTCTCTGTATACACAGTCATAGAGGGAAGGTCCTATCAGTGACTGACAGATCTCTCTGTATACACAGTCATAGAGGGAAGGTCCTATCAGTGATTGACAGCTCTCTCTGTATACACAGTCATAGAGGGAAGGTCCTATCAGTGACTGACAGCTCTCTCTGCATCCACAGTCATAGAGGGAAGGTCCTATCAGTGACTGACAGCTCTTTCTGTATACACAGTCATAGAGGGAAGGTCCTATTAGTGATTGACAGCTCTCTCTGTATACACAGTCATAGAGGGAAGGTCCTATCAGTGATTGACAGCTCTCTCTGCATCCACAGTCATAGAGGGAAGGTCCTATCAGTGACTGACAGCTCTTTCTGTATACACAGTCATAGAGGGAAGGTCCTATCAGTGACTGACAGCTCTCTCTGTATACACGGTCATAGAGGGAAGGTCCTATCAGTGATTGACAGCTCTCGCTGTATACACAGTCATGGAGGGAAGGTCCTATCAGTGACTGACAGCTCTCTCTGTATACACAGTCATAGAGGGAAGGTCCTATCAGTAACTTACAGCCCTCTGTATACACAGTCATAGAGGGAAGGTCCTATCAGTGATTGACAGCTCTCTCTGTATACACAGTCATAGAGGGAAGGTCCTATCAGTAACTTACAGCTCTCTGTATACACAGTCATAGAGGGAAGGTCCTATCAGTGACTGACAGATCTCTCTGTATACACAGTCATGGAGGGAAGGTCCTATCAGTGATTGACAGCTCTCTCTGTATACACGGTCATAGAGGGAAGGTCCTATCAGTGATTGACAGCTCTCTCTGTATACACAGTCATAGAGGGTAGGTCCTATCAGTGATTGACAGCTCTCTCTGTATACACAGTCATAGAGGGAAGGTCCTATCAGTGATTGACAGCTCTCTCTGTATACACAGTCATAGAGGGAAGGTCCTAGCAGTGACTGACAGCTCTCTGTATACACAGTCATAGAGGGAAGGTCCTAGCAGTGACTGACAGATCTCTCTGTATACACAGTCATGGAGGGAAGGTCCTATCAGTGACTGACAGCTCTCTCTGTATACACAGTCATAGAGGGAGGGTCCTATCAGTGACTGACAGCTCTCTCTGTATACACAGTCATAGAGGGAAGGTCCTATCAGTGACTGACAGCTCTCTCTGTATACACAGTCATAGAGGGAAGGTCCTATCAGTGATTGACAGCTCTCTCTGTATACACAGTCATAGAGGGAAGGTCCTATCAGTGACTGACAGCTCTCTCTGTATACACAGTCATAGAGGGAAGGTCCTATCAGTGACTGACAGCTCTCTCTGTATTCACAGTCATAGAGGGAAGGTCCTATCAGTGACTGACAGCTCTCTCTGTATACACAGTCATAGAGGGAAGGTCCTATCAGTGACTGACAGCTCTCTCTGTATACACAGTCATAGAGGGAAGGTCCTATTAGTGATTGACAGCTCTCTCTGTATACACAGTCATAGAGGGAAGGTCCTATCAGTGATTGACAGGTCACTCTGTATACACAGTCATAAAAGGAAGGTCCTATCAGTCACTGATAGGACCATCTCCTGGACTTCAAAGCCCAGAATCAACAGGAATATAAATTAATAAATTACAATTTATAATGAATATTTTTATATAAGAACTATATATCAATCTGCTCCTCATGCTCTATAACATGCTATAACAAGCATATTTAATGTGATAGGTTCCCTTTAACCCAGCTGAATGTTAAAATGAACACCCAACATGATTCATTGATGTGGTAAACCAAAGATTGTTACAGCCAGAAACCGGCCTGTACAGTGCACCCAGCTGAGCCTTACTGACAACCATTTCTTAATAAAAATAACCCTGCTTTTTCCTTAGGTGTCAGCATTCCCTTTTCAGCTATTTATTGCACGAAAGGTTTTAAGGAGCCCGACCTTCAATCCTACTTAACAGGATGCCCCATTAAAGTCCGGGTTCTAGAAGTGGAGAGATTTGCTTCATCGTCTTCCTCAAAGGTATAGACTATACGTGTCCAAAAAATATTTGCCAAAAGACATGCACACTTACGCTGGCTTCTTAGCAGCTGTAATGACTTTAATCTGTATGTTTGAAGATATTAGTGATTGCATAATGCACATAGCTAATCCCGCTTAGTATGACTGAGCCTACACATCTACTACTCTACGGATTTTCTTGTATTAAATAGTTCTAACATCTAAAGAGAAATTGAAACGTTGAGTTACAGTGCTCACAAATAGAGCTAAACTTATGGTTACAGCATTCCGTTTCTGCACATAGCCTGCTTCTTAAAGGGATCGTGTAGTCCTTTGTTAGTGCCCTCACAATACAAGTAACCTAATAATTGTAGTCCATTTTCACTGTAGTCCTGTCTGGCGATCATGAGATCCCCTCCCTGGTGCCTTAGAGAGAACATGCCCGACAATTATTCAGACTTTCTGCAATTTTGTGCATCATGAGGCGCATCGCATGCCATGGTGCTGCTCCCAGAGCTCCCCTCAGGTGCTGTCCAATTCAGTAGAATAGTGGAAGAGCTTTAGGGAGGCTGTACATTGCTGCTGTGCATGCCACCCTGGTTTTTTAAGCCTTGTTGGGAATTTAATAGATGCCCTCGGTTCAAATGGTCTCCGTCTCAGGCCAGTGGTACTTAATGGGTCAATAAACTTTAATAAAGTATCTGCATTACAGCCAACTAAGGAGAACACAAGTCGTACAGTTGCAACAGATATAATCCGCAAACCAAGTCAGGAACACATTGAGGTAACAAAACAAAGATGAGAAGGAAGAGTGAACAGGAAGGGTAGTAAGGAATAAGGAACTCATTTGGTAGCTCAAGACAGGATTACTTAATGAGGCAGGGTGCCGCTGTATACCCAGGAGGCCAAATCAGTAGAGGTTCAGAATTGAGACAAGGGCAACCTAATTGTCTTAAAGCATGATCATCTTCAATTGCCTTCAGGTCCTCCGTCATCGTCAGTTGATTTAAAGCCTCTACCCACGTTGCCCGGGTTGGAGGGGTAGAAGATCTCCAGAGCCTAGGTACGATCTGTCTGGAAGCAAATATAAAATGGCAGAGGAGGCCTTTTTTATTTTAGGGATATCTCCTGGGATATGGAAGTAAAATTATAAAGGGGGATGAGGAACACCTCCAGCAAATATACAACTGCCTAAAGTAAAAAATGAGGATTAAAGAATATAAGCAGATAACTAATATTAATAAAGCATATCTTATATAAAAAGCCAGAAATAGGCGGTAAAAGATGTAAGTAATTTTCTATCCTGTACAGTACACACAGTAAGTGACGGGAGCCATCCTCAGCCGGTGCATCTCACTGTGGCACAAGTACATGGCAGTGCAGTACATACTGTATAGTACTGTACTATAGGGGGGGATACCAGACAAGCCATCGATGCATGTACGGATCTTTCAGCCAATCGCTGTCTGACTGGGTCTGGGGCATGGTTTATTGAATGGGTTTTAAGTTACTCCACTCCATGAAAGACCGTTGTATGCTGACAGTATTGTAACCTGAGGCCATTATAACTTGAGGCACTGCTTGCATATTTTTTCCTACTAACTTATGCCAACTTACAGCATATGATTAATTGCAGACATCCGTTTTGAACATTTACACAATTGAGCTCACTCATGGGGAGTTCATATGGCAAGTTAAGAGGAAATTCAAGCACTTTCAAGACCTCCACAGAGAACTTCTTCGGTACAAAGCTTTCATCAGAATCCCTATTCCTACTAGGAGGTATGTTTTACTAGCAGAACCTAGCTTTTGATGTCCCTGGATCTAGGACTGTCACATAAAGTTCTTATTTTTAGCCACACAGTGAGAAGACAAACAGTAAGAAGTGGAGAGGTCAGGTCAATGCCGAATCTGCCGCGCAGCGCAGAGATCGTTAGAGAAGAGCAGTCTTCAAGTAGAAGGGTAATTATTTCTCTACCTTTTACACTGGTCTGATTTATTGGGTGAAGATTGCATTTGCAAGGTTGAGGTGCGCTCTTCAGCAGGATGCCGCTGGCCATACATATTGGATATTTCTCATGACCTCCGCCATACACATGCCCATATGTGTCCTGAACGGTGAGAGAGGAAAAAGATGCTGACAGACACTTTTGGCTGCAATTTGTTGCATCAGACAGTGGAAATCGCCCGGCCTGATCTTTAGGCCTCATGCACGCGGCCATATCCGTATTCACGAGATGCAGACATCTTCCTTGGGCATTCTGCATTTTTCTCACTCCCATCAATACAAACAACTATTCTCATCTGCAATATGGGCCAGAATAGGATATGTTCTATAATTTGCAGAACTGCCACACGGATCTGCAAAAAAATACAAGTGTATGCATGGCCCCATAAAAATGAATGGGTCAGTGTGCTTTCTGCAAAAAATGAAGATGGCACACAGATAATAAAATATGGTTTTGCGCATTAGGCCTTATCTCCCTGCCATCTGCTGTCAGGGAAAGTCAGGAGACGTGCATGCACAATAATGGTCAGCGGTCCCACTGAAATGAGGGAGTTTGTCCATCATTTATCTAATGTGTATCGCTAGCTTAATTTACTTACTGACTCTCATGGGTTAACCTCTTATAGAGACACTGATACATGCAGATTAGAGTTCGAAATACAGTATGCGAATTAATGCTTGTTAACACCTCCCTGGGCGCTATCTCTGAATCACCTTAGATTTACACAGCTTTTTGCTTTATTATGTAGTAATACAGGGTTTTTTAATTTATTCATTACTTCATAGCTGCTGTGCCAGAGAATGTGCTTTGTCATGTCAGACTATGGTTGTTTTATCTATCGTGGCATAAGACTTATTATTTTGTTATTTTTAATGTATAACTTTAAGTTTTGTTCATTCCTAATACAACATAAGAGAAAGCTACAGAAATAGTTCTATAAGACACATCATCCTGAGTGTAACATAGTCCATTAGACAAATGTATCATAGAAAAACTGAATAGAATGTATAATACAGTTCACCAGGTAGAAAAGGGATCTGTTTACTATGGATACATGCCTTAGCCTCTCCTGTAGGGTAGTAGAAACAATTGCACAGCTCTACTGTCTTCAAGTATACATGTATGGTCTTTAAAGGGGTTGGCCCATCTCATACATTAGCGGCATATCGCTAGGATATACCATAAATGTCTGATAGGTGCAGGTCCCACTTAGGTGCGGGTCCCAGATCTCTAGAACGGAGCGCCCAAAGTGAAGTAGAATGGACCGCCCGTGCTTGGCTATTTTCAGCACTCCCATAAAGATAGGTGCGGGTCACAGAGGTGGGACCCACACCTATCAGATATTGGTGGCACATCCTAGCGATATGCCACCAATGTATATGATGGGCCATCCCCCTTTAGTCTTCCCCAACTTAAACACATCCCCTAGAAATAGTTTGTGTAGTAAGGGTCATCAGTGCCTACTCGAGCTGAGAGTATCAAGCACATTTAATGAGTTGTCCCATATTTTGGAAAATTCACCCTCCCAAGTAGTGTGTGTATAGATCCATTGTTTTGAACGCCAATCTTCAAGGGATGATGCTTAGGCTTCATCCACATCTTCGCTAGGGTATTAAGGTACTCTGTTCTGGCAGAGGAGCAGAATGCTGGAGTTGCCATATCTGGCAGAGCCGGACACCAGTGGGGCCTGCCGAATCCCCATTCACTATATGGGATCCATTTGGTTTCTGGCAAAAATGATGGCTTTCTCCCAGAATTTTTTTTTTTATGTATGTCCGTGTAAAAGGACCCTAAGTGAAAGGCATCGTTACGTTGAGCAGAGTTAGGCCTACAAGAACAGTAAATTTCCTAACGACAGACTCCCCTTACATTGCTCAGATATCAAAATTCAGTTCAACAACTGTATAGTTTACATCTCATAAGCACCATGACTTGTGTATTCTTTCCCGGTGTGCATTGTTCCTTTTTTGTTGCAGAAACAACTGGAGGATTACTTGGCAGCGCTCTTAAAGATGCCCTTGTACAGGAATTACCATGCAACAGTAAGTGAGAAGTACTGTTATACCTGCCCCTGCATTACTCACAATAAATCATTATTACCGTGACTTTTTCTATGAAGTCTTCAGTTTATTACTGCGTAGCTTCGGGAATGCAATAAGTGTCAGGTCGTCTAGCTAAAAATCCCATATGGAATGTCTGTGCTTGTATCCATTTATTGATTGCTTGGCTTTACAGAGCACTTGCTGCAAACTAGAAGGGAATAAGCTTTACCCCCCTAGCAATTCTTACACAAAGTGTGCATCAACATTTGCTTTAATGTACTGATTAACAGCGCATGATGATGTGCACAATGGATTTTGTGTAAAAGTGCACCAAGCAAATCCCAAGTAGTTCAGACATTGGGCCTGGAATCCAGTTGTACTTTGCTTGACAGTATGGGAGCGTGTGAGTTTGGTTTCAGGCAACAAACCCCCGGTGCATTTGTTTGACAATGGTCCCAATGGATCTTAAGTGGAGAATATTGGAAAATATTGGCTGTGATGCACTGTGCCATACCCCCGCCTTCCACTGAAACCTTATTTTTACCAATTCCCAGACCTGCTAATGTCCTCCATCGAGCCTTAGTCTGTCCCAGGCATGAACTGACCTCTTAGAACACCCATGTCTGTATATGACACCACTCTCCCCTCTGGTTAGTGACCTTCACTTCCATACAGACTTTTGGTCAGCTCCTTATAATGCCTCATGGCCGCTGCAGTCTTGAGCTCAGGCGGCTGGAGGAAGACAGAGAATCTTGAGTTTTTCTAATAGGACTCTGTGCAGATGGCAGGTTTTTTTTCCTTTTAGGCTTTTGCGCATTAATAAACCTTACACTTAAAAAAAGCTTTGTGTTTTTCATTTGTAACGTGCTTCCTTCCAGAGAGAATTTATTGATGTGAATCAGCTATCCTTTATCCATGACCTTGGACCGAAGGGCATGTAAGTTTTATATGGTTAGTTTACTCATCTGCTTTCTTCAGTCTTCCTGTGGGATTTTCATGGAAGTAGTGCGGGGTCTAGGGAGGATGTCACATTTTTGGTTTTACTTACTAGCACAATGTGTTCTCCAGTTGTATTAGCTCTATTATTTGCAGTAGAATTTGCAAGCAAGTCACCGTTTTTATATTGGTTAAAGTTGAGAATCAAAATGATTATCTCCATTTGAATTTTTTATTTTTTTTTGTGTGTACATTTTCTGCCGCTCCACTGAAATTAGCGCATTCCTACAAATCATTAGAAAAACAGCATTTTGAGTATTGAGAAGCAGTAAGAAAATAATCCTTCCAATTCTAACAAGTCGGTACTGGACTTTAGCATTCACGTATAATTGTAAGAAATGTATATTCTGAGTTGGTGGGCCTTATGGTACAGATGCGTGAACTTAAACATAGTATATAATACACAAGTGCCAGTGTACAGCCGAACGTAGTCCTCTTTGGCCTCGTGCACCTTGTCCGTAGTATAGCGTAGCTGAAAAAATGTGCCCGTTTTATCCATTAATTTGTAAAACAAGTCTTCCGGACTGAAGACTCGTGAGATAACAGAACTATTTGTTTTCAACATCCATCACCTTTCAGTCTGCTTTGGAAGCTGCCAGCAGATACATCCCTTTTTATATGGACTTTCCCGGGGGCAGCACACTGTATACAAGTCCTGCTGTGTGAATCCAATCGGCACATCTCTTCCCTTACACTTGGTACCCTGTATCATTATATAGTGTCCTTTTAGATGAGAGCTATAGAGTTCTAAAAACAAAAGCCTTGATACGCAGGAATTTCGGACTTTCCTTCTTGGAAGGGTTACTTGGCAGGTCTCCGTGAGCTCTGCAGCACTGACATGTAAGAATGTTAAGGGCCCCACGACAGCTGCACTGTGCTAAAGTTATCACTGCTATCATCAGAAAGCACTGTAAATGAAATAAAGCTGCGGTATTATAAAATGATAGATGCTGACAGAGTCCATGTATTCTATGTTTCAGAGAAGGCATGATCATGAAGAGGTCTGGTGGGCACAGAATACCTGGTCTGAATTGCTGTGGACAAGGAAGTGTTTGCTATCGATGGTCAAAGAGGTACTGGAAAAATACATTTGTTTTAACGTAGTGCTACACGTAAACGCTTTTCAAAGTCCATTATGACCTGATTTCAAGTTCCAGAGAGGTAAAGAAAGCTACAGCAGCACCTAGTGCATCTGGAATAGGTGGCATACGGGCGCTGCCATCTCATAAGTGGCTGTAATTTAACATGTTGTGAGATCCCACTGATAATGTAATATATTTGGGGCCTGTGACCAAACGAACCCCACAGCCCCACCTGATGTCACTACTACGTCGGGATCACGTGGTACAGTCTCTTCAGACGTGACGACGTGCACCCCCTGAGGGTACGTAAGGTCAGCTTGGCACCGTTTCCCACAGACACCCTCTGTCCACATGGGCACGGGGAGTGAGAGAGGGTGGCCCATGCAATCTCCGGGGTGGCACAACACTCACTCACAACCATACAGGCTGAGAGAGCCCTTTCACTGCCCCAGTGAAACCGCCCTGCCAGCCCGGTAGACTGCCACCAGTTCCTCATTGGATAGAAGCCCGATCCGTTTACTGGAGTATGTAAGGCCATAAACCAACCCAGGTAGCATGTAACGTTAAACCCGAGACATGGACTTGTGGATTCGTGGATCAAGATAAAAGAACAACCCAAGATTAAATTGTGTATTTGACCCCTTCCCGACCAGCGCCGTAATAGTATGGCGCTGGCCGGGTCTTTAAAGATGGCGCCCGCTCCTGAGCGCTGCGGGCACCATAGCAGACATCCGCGGCTCGTGTCCACAACCGGCAGTAATGCCAATCGCGGATATTTAACCCCCTCAGATGCCATGGTCAAATCTGAGCGTGCTGAAAACTGAAAGCGTGCACGTTTGGTGGTGATCTGGCTCCCTCGTTTGGCGTTTAGAGGAGCCGGAGCTTGTGTGCAGCAGCCCTTGTCTTTGTGAATGACAGGAGGCCGCTGCATAGTATTTCCTATGGAGCCCTTGTCTGTAATAGGGCTCCATAGGAAAGTAGTAAAATTATCATAGACTCCAATGCAAGTGCATTGGAGTCTATGATAATAGCAATCAGATGATTAATTGTAAAAAAGTGTAAAAAAAATAATAATAATTTATTCCCCAAAACGTCCAAATGGCCGATTCGCTGTTTTTGGTCTCTTCATTTTCCACAAAAAATGATCAAAAAGTCATACACACCCCAGAATGATATCAATGAAAAGTTCAGATCTCCCCACAAAAAATGAGCCCCCATACTGCTCCGTACACATAATTACAACAAAGTATAGGGGTCAAAATATGGCGACAAAAAAATAAAACAGATTTTTTTTCCCCCACTTTTTAATTTTTTTAATCACTATCAAAACACAAAAAAACCTATACATATAAGGTATAGGCGGATTGATACTGACCTGTAGAATAAAAGTAACTCATCAGTTTTATCACACATCGAACATCATAAATAAAAAACACGTAAAACTTTGGTGGAATTGCTTTTTTTTGGCAATTTCACCCCATTTGGAATTTTTTTCCTGCTTCCCACTACATCATATGCAATATTAAATGGTGGCGTTGGAAAGTACAACTTGTCCGCAAAAAACAAGTGAACAGACAAATAAAAAAATTATGGCTCTGGGAAGGCAGGGAGCGCAAAACGAAAAGGGGTGAAAGGGTTAATCGCACACTAGACACTATATACACTATAGGATATATATACACTATATACACAAAGGATATATACAATAGTCAGAGATGCAAATACAGGTGGTAGATACATGTCGTAACCTCCCTTCAGAAGAAAGACAATGGCTACTGCCTTGAACGGGCAATTAAACCTGTGGACAGTCTCTCCCCTCCCACCCCCTGAGAGGGTCCCCTCCCTTTGGGTATGTTGGCTTAAACTCCAAAAACCCAATATGGATCATGACTCTTCACTAAAAGTTAATAGGGAGGTGTTTCTGGTGCCAGTGGATCCGGCCGGGTTGGTGGTACATTTGGAGACCAAACATGGCGTTGCTACTTGGCTTCTACAATAAGTTCTCCATATCTCCCCTGGGTCCTAAAAGTGAGGGAGGCCCAGGGGAACATTCGGCTCGTTCGTGGGATCTTGAAGATGTAACCGGTATACGGCTAAGACGTACGGTAATTTAATATATCCTTATGAACTCACGGTTCTAGACTGTCTGGGGGGGGTTCTTTGATGCAGTTGACCAGCTTGGGCCCCCCAGCAGGGGGTCGTCCTGTCAGAGAAGCGTGCTTTTAGTCAGACTGCTGGAAGAGTTAACTGTCATTTTGAGGCTGGGCCGCCTGTGGAGCCTATTTCCTATGCAAGATACCCATCACCTCTGACAGAAAATTGGCAGAAATCAAATTATATTTCCCCATTTTCCTCACATTCTTACATTTTTTGCCATTGGAAACAAGGATTTTACCATGCCTGCCCTATGTTCCCTAGTGATGAGCAGCATCAATGTGTCTATAGCCACAGGAAGATTGGAAGGACATCTGTCAGCAGATCTGTACCTATGAAACTGGCTGACCTGTTACATGTGCACTTGGCAGCTGAAGGCATCTGATGTTCATATGTGCCCACATCAAATGAGTGTCTAGAAGCAATGGGGGCATTACCATTGTAGAGAGAGATGTGCCCATCGCTGCTAGAGGACTATTTGCATATATTAAAACATCATTTTTCTCAGCAGTGCGGACACATATGAACATTGGACCAATACAGATGCCTTCAGCTGCCAAGTGTACATGCAACAGGTCAGCCAGTTTCATGGGTACAAATCTGCCGACAGATGACCTTTAAGAGTCTGCCAAACACAAATGCGCTGCCAATCTGGGTGCAGATGTTTAAAGGAGCCTACATTGTCAGATTTTTTTTATGGATCTTTGCAATCTTCGGATCTCTTCTTCATAATACCTGAGTTTAATTGTAGATCTCTTCCAATTTTGCAGGTGGCTGGTTGTGAAGGATTCTTTCCTTTTGTACATGAAGCCTGACTCTGGAGCCATTTCCTTTGTCCTGTTAGTCGACAAGGTATTCAACATAAAGATTGGGAAGAAAGACACGGAGACCCAGTATGGTTTACGAGTGGACAATCTCTCCAGGTGAGTTTTAACCATTTTGGCCCATTTTTATTTTCTTTGCTTAGTGTCAAGAATTAAATGTGGTCATTGATGGCCCTTTGCTTTCTCTGTGCAGATAAAGGAAGTTAGAAGTCTTGAGATATAAATCAAGATTTTCTTTCTTGACTATATGCATCCATGCAGACTGCATGCAGCGTAAATATCATGAGTATCATATCTGAGTCTGACTGTGTTGCTTCAATGTATTCTCCTGCATTTAAACTGATCCACATGTGCACAGAAAGCCTAAGTAATTATCCTGATGAAACCTGGGCTTTCTTTATTACAAGGAAATTGTACGGAGTTTCATAAGTGTGCACTTCTTGTTTCCTTAAATGGACTGTAAGATAATTGGTACTCAGAGCACTGCTGTTCTTCACATGATCTTTCTATGATTGATGTGTAATTGAAGACAAGGACTTTATCATTCACTAACCTAAAAGTAACATCATCAGCTAAAAATAGAAGAAAAAATGCTATTTTGCATTAATTAAATAAAAAATAAAATTGTTATGTGCTGTGATCTGCATTTGGCATGTCTTCATACAGGTAACTTTATTTTTGCAAATGGTTCACCAGCAGTGGGGTTCAGACAGGATATGGAGAGCGTCAGTGGGGACCTAAAGAAATTGGTTCAAATTCAGTTTCAAAATGCAGTGTCCAAATGATATTTCTCTGGCTACACACCTTCGATGGCCCTTGTGCTGCAGCAATCCTGTTATCCATGACATTTGTATCTCTACAGCCTTTCTGCTAGTCGGTGCTATAATCGCAGCAGCCATTCTACTCGTTATATGGACATTTCCTCAAAGTTCTTAATTAGCACAGCTAAAATAGTTGAGTGAATTCCATATACCCCTCGCATCACGTGGTATGCTCTCTAATCCTGAGAAAGGCTGCTTTTTATTTTTATACAAATAAGTGCACTGTGGACGAGCCTGGTCCATTTGGTGCACCTGACACTTTCCCAGCAGTGGAACCCCAAACAGACCTGCTCCACCCACGATGTACCCAAATATATATTATTTGGCAGGTGACAGACTACCTTTAAAGGGGGTTTAACACAAAAAACACTTATGACCTCCTATTGGATGACCTCCCCTTTTGAATGGAAAGGTGGCCACATATGTCAGTTGCCGCTCCATTTAACTGTATATGACAGAGCTAGCTAAATACTGTAGTTATTGAATGGAACAGCAGCAGTCCACAGAGGTCAGACCTCCTCAATCATACACTTAACCGCTGTTCTTTGCAAAGGGGATAAGTGGTTTTCTTGGAAAAAAAACACTTAATATTTCATATTCTATTCCTGCTTTTTCAGGTCTTTGATTTTGAAGTGTAACAGCTATAGACACGCACGATGGTGGGGTCAGGCCATCGAAGAATTTGTTAGAAAGCATGGGAAAAACTTTCTGATGGAACACAGATTTGGATCATATGCAGCAGTCCAAAAAAACACTCTCTGCAAATGGTAGGTGCTGTGCCCAGGATATCTATGCTGTTGAATTAGCCAGTCAGATTTGATGGTCAGTGGATGCAACATCTTTTGAAAGCACATATAGTGGAAAAATATATTTTGCTCAGAGGTCTTTGCTTTAAAAGGACTGTATCACCTATATTGTTTTATTAATGAACCTTTTAATTAAGGCCGTCAGCAGATTTGTACCTGTGAAACTAGTTGTTCTGTTACATGTGCGCTTAGCAGCTGAAGGCATCTGTGTTGGTCCCATGTTCATATGTGCCCGCATTGCTCGAGAAAAATAATGCTTTAATATATGCAAATGAGACTTTAGGAGCCTCGAGGGCTTTACTGTTACACCTAGAGGCTCAGCTCTTTTTGCAACTGTAGCGCCCTCTGCACTTTAATTGACAGGGCCAGCGTGATGATGTTGTAACCTCCTGGTCCTGTCAATTAAAGTGGAGAGGGCTCGGCAGTTGCCCTAGTGTTGTCTCTGAAGTCAACACATTTTAAAGCATATTTATAATATGTTTTTCTTTAGAAAAAGATGTTTTCTAGCTTTTTGCCATTTTCAATTTGTTATGAACAATGGGCAGGTTGTAAGGAACATGAAGGTGCTTGAGTCACAGGGTGTATTAATGGTGTTATTGCAAACAGACCTACAATGTAATCAGAACTGTTCACCCACGTGCATTTAGAGTACTAAGCAGAGACAATAAACAGGTCCATCAGCAACCAATAATAATAGCTTCTTGTCTGCTTGTTGACATTTTTCAGGTATTACCATTAAAGAGAAACTGAAAGATATTTGTATATAGTAAAAAGGGGCAGATTTTACATTTGCCAAGTATAAGCCCTATACTAAATAGTGCTTCTCTGTAAGAAATACAGATACGAATATGTTTGCATGTGTCTACATTGCTCTTTTTAAAGACTTTTATTGAAATAAATAATAGTATCTGACAGCTTTTCTTTATCAGAATTTATTAATTCATACTGGTGGTCAAGTACTGTATGTTTCAGAGCAATGCCTTTCCTCGTCCTTCTCTTATGCTAATGCAGGTTAAAGCAGTTATAAAGAGGTTTTCTGCAAACTAAATATTGATGACCTATCCTCGGGATAGTTGACCAATATCTGGTTGGTGGGGGTCAGCCTCCTAGCACCCCTGGCAATCTACTTGTTGCAGTGCACAGTATCTTATTGCACCTGAAAGTCAGGCACAGGCAAACACTACCTGCCATACTGGAAAGAATTGGTGCTAGCTCACAAAACGTAAAGCATTTGTAAAATGAAGGTACTATAACCTGATATCAAATTCTTTATATTCAGTGACAACACCAACAACACTGTCTCATTCCTTAACACCTTTTGTTACCCCCACCATTTATGTACGGCAGACGTCGCTTCTTTAAATATGGAGCCCACTCGCGCTGCTGGGTATCTGCTGTTTCAAACCAGCCATAAGGCTGGTCAAATTCAAATGTGAACACGGCATCTGAGCAGTTCAGAAGCGGGAGACGCGCGCTTCTGCTCCCCTAATAGCGTTCCCCGACTGAGATCGGGGAACCTGTTACATTGTTCTAATAGGCTGAAGCCTTAATTAGTTATATTGAAAATGAAGTGTTCAATGATGGCTATATAGCCATCAATGAACACAATGGGCAATCTAGTGATTGTCAGTTATAGTCACTCAGTTTAAAAGTTCAAATCACCCTCCTTTCCTCCAAAATACTTAACCAATAAAAAAATACACATCATGGGCATTGCCATGTGTGAAAATGTCCGTACTATTAAAATATGACAATATTAATCCCAGACGGCAAATGGTGTAACGAAAAAAAAAATGACAATTTGCCATTTTTTGTCACTTCAACTCCACAAAAAAAGTTATAAAAAGTGATCAAAAAGTCACACACACTTCAAAATGGTATCACTGAAAAGTAAAGATCGCCCTGCAAAAAATGAGCCCTCGCACAGCTCTGTATGCATAACTAGAAAAAGCTGCATTAAAATGCAAGAACAACTATACAAGTGTGTGGTATCTCTGTAATCGTATCGACCTGGAGAATGAAAGTAACAGGTCAATTTTACCATAAAAAAAACAACTTGCATTTTTTTTTTTCCAATTCCACCCCATTTAGAATTTTTTCCTGCTTCCCACTACATTTTATGCAACCGTAACTGGTGCCACTAGAAAGTACAATTTGTCCTACAAAAAATAAGTCCTCATAAGGCTATGTGAACAGAAAACGAAAAGTTATGAATAAGTTATGACTCTGGGAAGGCGGGGAGTAAAAAACAAAAAAACGAAAATCGCCTCATCCTCTAGGGGTTAATTTTGCAAGAAAGTAGACATCTTAAGTTAAATATACCCATAAAATGGCTGGAATATTAGATCTTTTGTGTTCAGTGTATATAAACTGGTAGATAAAGCTGGTATACTAAGGTAGAACTGGCTTAGTTGCCCATAGCAACCAATCAGATTCCACCTTTCATTTTCCATAGGAGCAGTCAAAAATGAAAAGGTGGAATCTGATTGGTTGCTATGGGCAACTAAGCCAGTTCTACTTTATACCAGTTTGATAAATGACCCCAAGTATTTTTCCAAGCTTCTGTTTATCACCTTAAACTTTGGCCTCAATAAAAAGTCTGAAATGAAGCTAAACATTTTCCCTATCGTTGCATGAGGTTCTGCTGGAATGCTCTTTTGCACAGTCAATAATTACTCATCTGTAAATCACATCACTAGTAACGGCTCATTTCAGCAAAACATTCATGCAGTTTGCCTTTTTATTACAACATTTGCCTAATGGCAAGAAATGAAATGGCCGCTGTTATTATTACAAAGTCACAAGGTGATGCCATAACAGTGCCGTTTAGCATAGTCCATGTTACAATGTATCTTTCAGGAGTATGACCTTATTATCACGTGGTAATACATTTACTTTGTTTTAGGTATGTCAATGCCAAAGGATATTTTAATGATGTGGCTGACGCAATGGAAGCGGCAAAGGAAGAAATTTTCATTACAGATTGGTGGTTGGTATTAACTTGGCTCAGACTTTCCTTAAAAATGTTGTTCATATTAATGCTCATGAGGCTTGACAAACATATCCATGGTTAAAGAGGAGCTGTCGCCTCTCCTGATATGTCCGTTAGAAACATAGAAACATAGAATGTGTCGGCAGATAAGAACCATTGGCCCATCTAGTCTGCCCATCTAGTCTGTTGTAGTAACTTGCATTCCCCTTGTAATAACAATGCTGGAGCATCTATTCTTATGGCTCTATGTTGTGCTATTCCTTTATTATTCCTGCTAGGAGTTGTGGAGGAATTACTAGCAGTTTGCAGTAAGGGTACAGAGGGGTGTTACCAGTTGGGGGGGTGTACCTGCGCAGTTTGATATTATCTATTTTGTGCAGCCAGTGTCGGACTGGGCAGCTGGACGTTCACTGAAAACTGCTGTCAATTCATTCACAACTTCTCGCAGCAATGGCACAACATAGCGTCATAAGAATAGATGCTCCAGAATTATTACATGGGGAATCGAAGTAGTTACTAAAACAGACATGTCAGGAGAGGTGATAGGTCCCCTTTAAAGAATAAAGTTTATTAAAGTGAAGCTGATTAAAAAAAAAAAGGCATATATAAAAGTTTTTGGAGATACCTAGAAGACAGGGGCGGCGAACCTTTTATCTGCCGAGGGCCATTTGGATATTTGTAACATGGCTCAGGGGCCATACAAAATTCTCAACTTAAAAATTTGACGGCTATATTTGGTCAAACATAGTGACTTAGGGGTAAGTTACAGAAATTTTGCTTCAATTAAAAAAATCTAGAGCGCTGTATATTTGCAGCACAAAATGGCACCTGCACTATATATTACAAATAAGACAGGCGCCACATATGACATTTGACCACATATAGCAGTTTAATTTTTAAGTTGAGAATGTTCTATATTTAGCTCTTTATTTGGCATTAATAGCAGCCATGCTAAACCCAGAGGGGTCCAGAGAGGTGTTCGCGCAGCTTTCACTCTCCCTGCCACTGTCCCTGCATCTTTCTTCGTAACGGTTACTGCCTTTGTCCCTTTCAGATCTGCCCCCACCTCCATCAGCCTCAAATCATTCTCCTATCTGACCCCCCAGCCTACATCAGCCACAGATCAGACCCCCATCAAACCCTCCCTAGCCACAGATCAGACCCAGTAGGCCGCTGAGGCTCAGATCAGATCCCCCTAGCCTCAGATCCGACTCCCCAGCCTCAGATGAGACCCCTATCAGACACCCAAGCCTCAGACCACACACCTATTAGACCCCCAGGCTAAGATCAGACCCCCCCCCCCCCAAACTCAGATCAGATCCCCCCAGCCTCAGATCAGACCCTCCCCACCCGCAGATCAGCTCCAATATGACGTCAGATTAGACATTAAAAATAAATTTACCTCTCCAGCTCTGGACGGCACTGCCACTTTGCAGATTCACTTACCCTCCCTGGTCGTCTTCCTGCTGTGCTGTACTGTGACCTAACAGCGCACAGCGACAGGTCATAGTGCGCGTCTAAGTGCACTACGTCCTGACACTGTACATGTCAGGACATTGCGTGGGGCCGGAAGAAGATCAGGGAAGGTGAGTGCAGCTAGCATTGCACTGTTCTTAGCTTCCTGTGCCTCCCTCATGCTATTGACCGCTTCTATATCTTCTGGCAGGGAGCCGGGTGCTGATGCGGCCCGCGGCCAGAGCAGGGCCGGCGCTTCCATAGAGGCAAGGGGGGCAATTGCCCCCGGGCCCCCGAGTCCTTAGGGGCCCCCAAGCAGTGGCGGATCCAGGGGGCAGCAGGGCAGTGAGACAGGAGATGAAGCGCTTCCACTGTGGAAGCGTTCATCTCCATAGCGATCTGTGTCGCCGTCCTCTGGACAGCGATACAGATCGCTGTGCAGTGCGGCAGGGAGGAGAGGCGTCTCCCTCCCTGCTCCTCTGATAGGCTGCCGGCCTCGTGCCGACAGCCTATCAGAGCGGTTCAAGCGGCGCGATGACGTCATCGCGCCGCCTGAGCTGAGAGGATAGAAACGGGACACAGGCCGGAAGAGGCCTGCATCCAGCTGCAAGGAGGTAAGTAGGGAGGGGGAAAGGGAAAGGAGCCTGCACATGATTTTGGTGGGGGTTGGGAGAAGGAGCCTGCACATGATTTTGGGGGAGGGAGGGAGTGGAAGGAGCCTGCACATGATTTTGGGGGGAGTGGAAGGAGCCTGCACATGATTTTGGTGGGGGGTTGGGAGAAGGAGCCTGCACATGATTTTGGGAGGAGGGAGTGGAAGGAGCCTCCACATGATTTTGGGGGGAGTGGAAGGAGCCTGCACATGATTTTTTTGGGGGAGGGGAAGGAGCCTGCACATGATTTTGGGGGAGGGGAAGGAGCCTGCACATGATTTTGGTGGGGGTTGGGAGAAGGAGCCTGCACATGATTTTGGGGGGGGAAGGAGCCTGCACATGATTTGGGGGCTGGGGAAAGGAGCCTGCAAATAATTTTGGGGAAGGGGATGGGTGGGAAAAGGAGCCTGCACATGATTGGGGGGTGGGGGGACATGATGGGGGAGAGAGGAGACTCCGGGGGCACTATGGGGACATTACTGATGTATTTTATATGGGGGTAGTAGGATAATTAGTCCAGAATATGGGAGGATGATGGAAAAGTAGTAACTGAGATTTATTTTGTTGTCAAACTGCAGAGACGAAACCTGACGGTCTGGTCTGAAGGTCTGAAAGGAGAAGATGAGGAAAGAGAACATCTACATCACAGGAGACGTCACTGGATGGAAGAGGTAAGTGGGGCTGTATTTCTGTAGTGATGGGAGCTGGGGGAGGAGATGTGCAGATGTGCTGGAGAAATGAGCCATGGGGTTGGGGGAGAGATGTGCTGCTGCCACTGGCCCATACAGGGAGAAATGTGCCATTCGGGGGAGGGGGGAGTATGCGGCAATGGAGGGGGCGGGGAGAAATTGTGACGCGAAGGGGGTGATTGATGGCGTGACACTGAGGGGGGGGGGCCCATTATTGTTTTTCGCCCCCGGGCCCCATTTCACCTAGAACCGGCCCTGGGCCAGAGGTTCCCCATCCCTGCTATAAGATCTGGAGATATCTGACATAAAAAGTGATCAGGACCACATGCCTCACTTTAATTTATCCCCAGACCACAAGATCTGAAGCTGGGCCATAGATAGACACAATGGTCAGGAGGGGATCTCATTGACTTTTTTGACTTTTTCTAAGCATGCTCTGTGACCTGTGTAGAGGTCATTGTACAGAGAAGGAATAGATAAGCTCTGACAATCACTTATTGTGAATGGTGGATCCTGTCTTATTTATACACAGAGGTGATATCTCCTTACCATTACAGACAGGATTAGAATAATATATAACTGCAGTAAAGTCATCTGTACAGACCAAGAAGTGGTGCCTATTATTAGGCCTAGTGGCCAGTGCGAAAGCTTCAGGGTTTTATAGTTTATGTTTAAATATAGTTATTGACAAGGAAAACTAAAAATAACATCAAAAAGTCTTTAAAAATATGTTCCACATAAAAACACTATTTAAACAATAAATCATTTTCTAACGATACATTCCCATTAAGGTGTTTTTTTTATTTATTGAATAGAATAAAGCAGCTCTTTAAAACATATTGTTGTGAATACCATAAAATGAGAACACAGGCAGTAGCTTGTTTTGTCTAGCTGTGGTTTATGCTTTCAAACATCATGGTATTAGGCGGTTTCTCAGGAAAAGAAATGTTCTAGTGTTTGGATAACATAACCTTGTGAACGCTTTCCCAGCACTATGATGGGACGATGGCAACCTTGGCATTTTGTACAGTTTGAATTTTATGTGTGTGTCAAGGTTTCCACTGACTCACATCATGTAAAGAAACTTTCTCTAATTTTTAGTTTGTCCAGAAGCAAGGCAAATACATACAGTGAAGCAGTTATGTTAATGTCTGGGTTTACTGTACATCTCTGGGCACAAAAATTCCTTTTCTTTTAGTACCCATGGAATATCTTGGTGGCTCAGTGGTTAGCACTGGTGCCTTGCAGCGCTGGGTTTAAATCCGACCAAGGACAATATCTACATGGAGTTTGTATGTTCTCCCTGTGGTTGCGTGGTTTTCCTTCGGGTAATCCAGTTTCCTCCCACACTCCAAAGATATACTGATGGGGAACTTAGATTGTGAGCCCCATTGGGGACAGCGTGATACTAATGTCTGTAAAGCTCTGTGGAATATAGCAGCGCTATATAAGAGAGTATAATAATAATAATAATAATTCCCAAATACTGTGTTATCTAATCACAGGTCCATAACAAACCCAAATAGTACACTGTATAGGTGGATACAGTGTCTTTTTGGAATATGTGCCTTGTACAGCAATAGTATTGCTAAGTACTGAATGCATTATTCAAAAAGTAGCCTAGTACAGTACCCTTACAGCACTTGAAAAACGCATTCATGAAGTGCCCCAATAACCGAGCCATATCAGACCTCCTAAAATTGACCCGTCATAGTGCCCATACACTAGCGATGGCTGTGGTTGTCTTAGGGCTTGTACAATAGTCCTGGCTGTAGAGCCCAGCAGTTACAGAAATAAAGGATCTTGTTAGGACTACTCCTGATATTGTGGTGTTTGACGATGTGGACCATCTGATAAACCCCCGTCTATAAGTACTGGGTTGTTCATTTGCCCGGCTGGTATGTGGGCTATCCACAGTGATAACTTACCTTTTGAAAAGCATAGAAGTCTAATATGGTGTGGAGCTACAAATAACAATACATAAAAAGATTATGCAGTATTCCCAGCACCATCCCAGTGGAGCTATACCGAGGTGGATCAGGTTGTGTTCACTTGGCCTTTTTTTATTGTTACATTTCACTTATTTGCTGGAAAAGCTCAATGTGCACATTTTCGTAGACCCTTATTAACCTTTTCAAGCAAAGAATACAGGCCCTTAGTGGCCAAAACACTGTAATTTGCCAAAAGATTGGCTACCCATGTAGACACAAGTGTTCTTTCACACTACATTGAGTTGGTAGACTCCTGAAATCGTATTTGGGGGCCTTAGGGTCATTTCAGCACAGGTTC
This sequence comes from Bufotes viridis, assembly GCA_033119425.1. Taxonomy (NCBI): domain Eukaryota; kingdom Metazoa; phylum Chordata; class Amphibia; order Anura; family Bufonidae; genus Bufotes; species Bufotes viridis. The sequence continues at coordinate 142,148,519 of CM065592.1, read as the reverse complement.
TGGGTGTTGGACTACACTAATCAGATACTGACCTGTCCGGAGGATAGATGATCATTATTAAAATGTCAGAAACCCCTTTTAAGTAGTTACAATACCACAGAAACTATTCCAGTCACTGGCAAATGCAATCTTGGTCATTAACAGCTCTGATAATTTATACCTTAGAAGTGTACTGTAGTGAATATAATTTAAGAAAAAGGGACACAACATTTTGTCTGACTCTTTCTTGTCCATCCTTAAAGTGTTTTTTGATTGGCAGTGGTCCGACACTACAACCCCACCCATCGCTATTCTTAAGTATTTTAAAATGTAGCCATTATTTCGGTTTAATCAAGCAAAAGAAAAAATCCAGCTCAGCTCGGGTGAATCTTTTTCTGCGACTTTATTCCAACGGTTAAAACTTCAATACAAGATGTGAAAACAGTGACGCGTTTCAGACCTTTGTGATATCTCGGTCCTTCTTCATGACAAACAAACATGTTTGTCATGAAGAAGAACCGAGATATCACAAAGGTCTGAAACGCGTCACTGTTTTCACATCTTGTATGGAAGTTTTAACCGCTGGAATAAAGTCGCAGAAAAAGATTCACCCGAGCTGAGCTGGATTTTTTCTTTTGCTTGATTATATGCTCCCACATCCAGGTGCGGCATCCGTGCACAGAGGGTGTTCTATGCTGGTGAGAGCTGCCTTACTTTCTCTTTCATTATTTCAGTTTACTTTTAATATAGTGTAGGGACAGGGCTGTTAAACATTTTTGTAATATACTTCATTTACAGATAATGTTTCTTTGTTCTAAAAACAGGGTGTAAAGCGCCTTCTAACTGAGAGTTGGTAAGGAGTATCATCTTCAGTCTTCAGTTCTACTGAGCGCTGAAGATGCCTGTGTGTAACATATAGAGGCCTCCAGCCTGGCTCTTGTCACGACCATTAACATGTGCCCCAACTATGACTTCCCCTCACCCTGTCTATGTGACTTGTTACACGCAGGCGTCTCCAGTACTAGTGCTCAGTAGATCTGAAGACACTCTCAGAGCTTTGCTAAGAAGACTCGTTTCGCCCTGTTTTCTAGTACAAAGAAACATTTTGATCAATGAAGTATATTAGACTCTTTAAACTGAAACAACTTTAAATTAGAATGCAATTATAGTTATGCAGGTAAAAGTATAATGTAGGGTTTGTGGGTGTGTTTTTGGTCAGTGTTTAGACCATACAAAATGTAGCCAAGGGAGTGATATTGCATATAATTATACTCTCCTGATAAATCCGCCACCGCTCCAGTGCCAGTGCTACCTTACAGTATACATTGGCTGCAGCAATGATGAGCCCATCTGCTCATGCTGTAGTTGCGTGTATAGACGGCGCACCGTCACTGCAGCTAACTAAACAAGTACCGGCGGGGAGCACACTAGCAGCAGAGGTGAGTATTGGTTCTTTTATTTGATGGCATTTCACCTCATTCACTAGATTTTGTATGATCTGGGACAGAAAACATGACCGTGTGAATGTGCGGTTACTGTTTGCAGCCCAGCTTTAATGTCTTAGTTTTGTTTTCCATTAGGGAGAATCATTTATTTATTTTATTTCCAGGACTGTTTTTTATATGGTTCATACTATTTGTTTCAGCGCTCAGAAATGTAATGTGGTTTAAGAATGGTTTCTCTGTCCTGTATAGTTTTTAAAGTCAATATTCACAAATGCTATTTTTCTGCTTTCTTTCAAGGTTAAGCCCAGAAATCTTTCTAAAGCGTCCAGTTGTGGAAGGAAACCGATGGAGACTGGATTGTGTTCTGAAGAGAAAAGCCGTGAGTAACCCCATAATCACTCCTCCAAAATCTAAGAACCTGCATTCCTAAGTTTAGCAATTCCATTGATGCATCGCATTGAATGAAAGAATGATTTTTTTGAGTTAATAGGATTCCCTACTGAATGTCTAACGGATAAACCACTTTCAATAGAGTTTGCCTTCAGTTGAAAATCCAGTTAGCGATTCTCCATGTTTTCCAAAAGTATAACAATAAAATTTATACCAATGGACTAGTAGATCAGATGGTTACCTCTTACATATTAATGTGAAGTAAACCTATTGTGGTAAAAGAAAGAAAACTGCCTTCTGCTTCTCACCACAGCCACTAATCAGGAGGGCCTAGTACCTAGTGCTTATTGTAATAACTATGTATAGAGCAAGTGCACGCTCCATACAAGTTATTGATTAAAACATCTTCACTATATTTGTGTAGGTAAAAAAATAAATTCTCGTTACTGTTCTGCTCATGTCCTTGACTGCGATTATATTAAGATATTGACAAGCCCTAAAGTGAAGTGCTGTGTCACGTTGAAGGTTGTGAGCTTTACGGCATTTTGTCAGCAAATCTGCAATCTCCGTATGGCATACTTTGATGACATCTAGTCATATGACTTTGTTAAAAGACTTGGAAGAGTCCTGGGAATGTTGTGAAGCTGGTGCAGAGGGAGTTTTCACTGTGAAAAATACCTTTTTTTTTTTGTTTTTACTGCTAACCATACTCCTACCTGGGAATTTTCCCCTTTATGACACAAAATTGTTGTTGATTTTCTTTCATTTCTGCTTTGCTTTTACAGCAACAAGGTGTTAAGATTTTTGTCATGTTGTATAAGGAAGTAGAACTGGCACTGGGCATAAATAGCGAGTACAGCAAAAGAACTCTCCTGCGTATACATCCTAATATTAAGGTATGGCCTATATCATTTGTATTACATAGAGGTGACATTGCAGATGAATAGAGTCAGCAGCCTCTCCGTTCTGACAGTAGTAGTGTTTTCTGTACTTGATGATATGCAGCTTCATATTTTCTCATATCCAACGTAAATTTGCAAAATTGTAGATTTGCAGCTCATGCACTTTCATCTGTAATGCCAAAATGTTTTAATTGCTATTGCATGTAGATATCTATTGGAATACATCCATTTTAAACATTTGTTGCAGCGTTATATTTTAAGGATACGCTATAAATGTCTGATCTGCTCACTGCCAGAGCCTCATGACATTACTTTGTGTTCCTCCTTCTAGACCTGTTCTCTGCCTTCCACACAGCCAACCACTCCCCTCTGTTACAAACCCTCCCATTCCTTAGCATCACAGACTTGGCCTCTCCTGCATCTCTTCATACAGTACCTCATAAACTAAACATTTAGGGGTTCATTTACGATCAGAAATACATATTTCTGGAGCAGCTTGCGGATCTGCAACTTTTCCCTGCGCACGCCAGGTCTAAAAAGTGAGCGAGGAAGAGGACGGGCCTGCAGGCCTGTCTCATTCATCATTTTCTAGGCCTTTTTTAAGCATAGAAAATGCTCTAAATGTAAGCCATCAAGGAAGTTGTATTACATTTAGACCAGCGTGGATATGCCGAAGGTATGTAGAGGCCGACGCCTCTACATAACTTTGGTGGATCCACTGCCATTGCAGGGGCTAAAATGCCAGTCTTAATAAATGACCCCCTTAGTGTCTTCCTCTTGCACACCACCTCTTCGTCTCGCCCTTTCTCGGTTGGTGTCACAAGTTCGATGCCTTCCTATAATGTTTGATTCTCTTGTTCTGTCTTTTATACCAGAACTCTAAGCCCTTACCATTTCCAAATGTGCTCTTTCAACAACTTTGAGTAAAAAAAAAAAATGTTAGTGAATTCCCTCATCATCTTCTGTCCAGACTACTGCAATTTCCTTCTCTGTGGCCTCTCATCTAATTTGCATTGAATTGCGTTGACCTATTTGAAGTGGCCAGCTTTTATTAATGGTGAATAATTTTTTTGTTGAGCAAAACTTGTGTTCCCTCTTAAAGGCCCTTTACACAGGCCTAAGCTTAGGTGCACTAAGACAAAGTTGTGACTACAGCTTAGTTACAGTGCTTTCCCAGAGTCTGAAATCTGTCTCATGGCATAGTAAACTGCAGTACTGCACTCCCAAAGAAAGCACTCCCACAAAAAATGTTATTCTCTGACCTGTTAGTAAGGTACATTATGTATACTCTAGTGAAGGTAATCTTCTTACCAGTGACTGTATATAGCTGATCCTCAGCTGTGTCATCTGACCAACACTTTGATCTCCAACTGACACAGGACAGAAAGGCAGTTACTTCTCTATTCGTTCCTATGAGACTGACATTGAGGCTCCTCACATAGGATGCTGTTTTATTTGGAAAGGCAGTGTTGGTCACATGACACAGCTGAGCATCAGAAGAGAGGTTATAACTCACAAATACAGTCACTGTGAGATTACCCTCACTACAGTTTATATCATATACCTTTATAACAGGTCAGAGAATTAAAAATTGTGGGAGTGCGTCGTTAAGTTCTAGGAGAGGTCTATAAAACTGCTTCTTTAACTAAACCAGTTTGTCATATATTTCTTGGGGAAGAGAAATGACAAGTGCTTTTATTGCCAAAAAGTGCACTTGGCAGTTGTTTTTTTTTCATAGTACTCTGGTCATTACTCAGGTTTTATGATGCTGCATATACCCACAATGAAAATGGATTTTACTGTTGTCATCATCTCAAAAATAATCCTTTTAATTTGATATAGGTGATGAGACATCCGGATCATATGTCTTCATCTGTGTACTTGTGGGCACACCATGAAAAAATAGTAGTTATTGATCAATCTGTGGCTTTTGTTGGAGGAATTGACCTTGCTTACGGACGATGGGATGATGATGAGCACAGGCTAACAGATGTGGGCAGTGTCAAGAGAATGGTATCAGCACAGTCCACCACTGGCATAAACATGGTAACGTAAACCATTTGTCTCTTCATATAAGCTCCTTTGCCTGCTTGTAACATGTAATAACATATTGCCGATATTCTGATGTCCATCTGTCTGCACTTACTGTTCCATTGTAATCCAGTTTTGGAAGCTGAGTGCCTTATGGGTACTACATGATGGATGGTGGTGCAAGATACCATGATAATGATTATTATAGGATAACAAAAGTAATTGCTGTGAAGCATGTTATTACTGGATGAGAACAGCCCTGAATGTGTGACAATGTTAGCCACTTTGGTCTGGCACCATTATTAATACACTGTCTACACTGGTAGGTCTTGTCAGGGTCCATGCAGGCTTTGAATGGTGAAGACAAGTCCAACAGGAAAACGAGCTTCCAAGTTCAGGATACAAAAGGTGAAGAAGCGGTGGACAGCTCGAAGATCCGGGGCATGGGCAAATCCCGAAAGTTTGCTAAGTTCAGCCTGTATAAACAGCTCCACAAGCACAACCTCCAACATGCAGACAGTGTCAGCAGCATAGACAGCCAGTCACGTACGTACTTCTTCAACATTATTATATTTGCTGTATGAAAGAAACCTACCAGAAGGATAGACCCTTTAGTGTACATTAAATATGTGAAAACTGGTATTTATTGCCTTCCTTGCTGAAATTTAAAAAATTAGAAGACTTAATTGAAGACAACACCGGTCTATATGGCCTGTTGGCAGTGGCTTCAGCTCTGGTGGACTTAAGCTGTCAATGCATAAAATGGCTGTCATGTAGTACTACATTTCCCCTGCAGTGACCTCTGAGGTCTTTTTCAGTGTACCTTTGATAGGTATCATTCATTAGTTCAGTAGCTGTCCTGTCCATGTCCAGTAGCTGTCCATTTCTGAAGTCTTAGAAGCCTAGACATCTATCAACATTGTGGTGTAGATATCACTTAGCTTTCTCAATATGTCCCACGGGACATAATGATTGCAATGTCCATAAAAGCCAGACATGATGTATTCACTTAAAGGCTATGAACAACTTTGGGAGAATTTTCATTATCATTGCAATGTACTCATTTTGGGCTAAAAATAATTTTTTTCAATTGCTCAACAGTTTCTAATCTATAGCCTTCAGTTTCAGTGTATCTGCAGATTGTCTTGCTTGCTATTTTACACTGAATCCGTCAGACAACAGCTCTGACGGCTCATGTCATCCTTATCTCTGAACTCCTGACAGCTCATAAACACTAATTTAAGCCATATTCTTAGCAAAATGATAATAATTGAGCTATATGGAATGTTTATGATCTGTAAGGAGTTCAGAGATAAGGGCTCACATGAGCCATCAGAGCTGTTGTCCGACTTAAAGGATAACTGTCACATTTAGACCCTAATTTCAGTTTTCATATATGTAGTTACTAATATGATAATATACCTGAATCAATAACTATTAGACTTACTTACCCCTTATTTAATAAGATTCAGCCCTTAGCAACCAGTCTGCATAAAACTGCAATTTCACTATTCTGTTAAAATGGCCGCCCTCAGCCCTGAGGCTAATCCATAGGACGCCTGCAGTGAAGTTAGTGAAGACCAGCACTGTATAGGGGGGTCTTGCAGTGAAGTTCCCAGGTCTGGCTGAAGCCTGTAGTCCTCCTACAAGCTCTCCTCTTATCAGATAAGGCTGTCATTTATACACTGAGCAGCCACATTGTCCTGCACTGCTAAGGGAGTGTCTGCCAAGCGCAGGCATGTGGAGAAGTTCACACACACAGCCCAGCACTGTTATCTCCTGTCAGGAAGAACCTGGCTTTTTATACATTCCCTTACAATGCTGACTCACTATCAGTTCCCAGTGCACGCAGTGTGCTCCGTCCTCTATCTGGTAGACGGAAGGAGCATAGCAACCTGATTTTATCTCAGGTAACAATAGCCAATACTGGGGACTTTTAGGTGGCTTTTAGGGGTTATTTATTTAAGAATCAGAAATTAAAACAGGGCCAACAAGGTAATGTTAATCACCAGAATCCAATAGTAAAAAATTTTGACAGTTATACTTTAAACAGAAAGTAAGACAGTCTGCAAATTTACTGAAACTGAGCACTGTAGAACAAAAAACGTGATAATATCTAATAATTGTCCTTTAAGGTGTTGTTAAACAGATTTATTCTTGCATATTATAAGAATCAGAAATACTTTTCCAAAAAAAATGAATTTTCAAAAATTTAAATTTAAAATGTGCATTCTTATTCGAAAATTCACCATGCTGTGATGTCTGTTATCTTTTTTTTATGTATTTGGGTTAGGCTACTTTACCACTATTTCAGGTATTCACCATTTCCCATAAGTTTTAAACAGTCCACTTTTTGTATGTCCTCTTTGGAAGGTCACAAGTGCCACCTTTCTAGCTGTAAACAGCTATGACTGGACACCTTTATTCAACAGTGTGTCAAGCTCATTATGTCTGCAGACTTCTGAGGATGGGCGTGCCAACTGCATTGATAATATGGTTTGTATGGTTTGGTGCCCACACCTGTGCTGTAACCACATTGACTGTAGAAGGGCCCTTATATTAGTGGTTCTAGTATAAAAGTAGCATCTCCCTTTCTACAGGCATTACTGATGCTCACAGTAGTCAGCAGAAATTAATCCATGGTTTTAAATCACATCGGAGGTTGTTTCATCCCTTGAGTGGTTCTGTTCGAAAGTTCACTCAGTATAAGACTGGTGAGTGAACTCAATTCCATATGATAGTGGTGTGGTGCGTGGTAGTAGATTCCTGCATTGCTTGTTTTGGGGTCTTTGGTTACTAAACAGCTGCTTTTTTTCCCCTACTAATGGGTTCTAGGTTTTGACATTTGTAAAACTGCCTTAATCAACCCTGCATTCTTCTGTCAACAAGCTTCATCCAGCCATTGGATGCGAATTTTGACCAGAATTGAACATAAAATCGTTATGAAATACATCTAATTGGATAGAGAGTGTAACCCCCAGCCTTGTGTAAAATGTGCTGAGCTTACTTTCAGTAGCCAAATGACTTCCAATTTTTTAGCATTGGTGTGTCAGTATGAAAAAAAATCCCAAACAAATAAATAGCCAAAAGAAAGAAGTAAGGCTGCATTCATGTCCAGTTTTAGCCCTCCTACTTTCTGTAGGGGGTTTTTAGTACATACCTGAAAATGGTAAATGTGTACCTTAACAGGTACATTGACTGTAACGGGTCAAAAAAGTACAAAGGACCCATCTTTGTACTCTGGTTGACCTGTTTGTTCTTCGGGAGGTAGCCAGCTAGCACCAGCTACTAGGTGGAGGCTGCCTCTTCTGCCATCAGGAAAAGAATGGAGATCTCATGAGACCACTCTCTGTTAGCGAGGCAACAGAAGCAAACACTCACTATATAACAGTGTCGATATCAGTTGAAACATTCCCACAAACAGCTCAGGGGACCTCAGGTGATTTAGGAGGCCATCCCCTCATCATCTTCAGAGGAATATATATATATATAGATAGATAGATAGATAGATAGATAGATAGATATAGAAGAAAAATGATGGCACTAGTCAAAAAAAATTTGGAGGAAAAAATGCTGGGTGCACGTTCCAAGGTATAGGTTTCTTACCCCAAAATAATGTAGAAAAAGCGAACAGCACTCCAATAAAAAGTGGAAAAAGGAACTCCTTTATTCACCTGAACAGTGCACTGTTCAGGTGAATAAAGGAATTCCTTTTTTTCCACTTTTTATTGGAGTGCTGTTCGCTTTTTCTACATTATATATATATATATATTTAAAAAGAAACAGTGAGCTTCTGTTGAATATAGAGCTCCTGTATTTCAAAAATTACCCTCATTTTCTGCAGCAATATTCTCTAAGAAAACGCTGACACCTCGTTTGAGATATTACAAAAGAGTGTATGAAGGTGTTTTTGATTGAATAATTATGACACCTGCTCTTGCAAACAAGGTTCACAGTTGTTTGTCTCACATGAAATATTTCAACCAGTCTACTGCAAGTCTCATTTCAGAAGTAGACTGAGACTCAGAGTCTCTGACATGTAAGCTACAAATACTGAGAGTCGGGTTTGCACACTCATCTAAACTGGTTGTGCACAGAAGGGCTATATCTGTCTCTTCTGAAGTAAAGAAACCTTTTCATTCAGAGGGTCACACACAAAGTCCCAGGGGCAGACCCAAGAATCACAAGGATGAATAATCCCATAAAAAGTTCTCAAAATGATCGATTCTCTCCCATCATCATGTGATTTATGGGAAAAAATCTCCACAGACAGTTGGGTCATAAGTAAAATTAAAAATTGCTTTAAACTACTGATAAATTTTTTTTAAATTCCAGTCTTTTATACAAGTCTCTGACAAGACAAAAAGTGTTAGAAACTGCACTCGTTCACAGAAAGATGTCCAAAACAGACAGAACAGAAAAGTGATGGATAGGTCAGAATTTTTCAGTCTAAATGAATCGGTCAGACCAGTATTAAACCTAAAGGTATTAAACAAATTCTTAAGCAAAAAGAATACAGTAAATTATGCATGAAGGGCTAGACAGAATTGTACAAAAAAGTGTCTAGTGTCTTGAGGATCATAAAATTGGGCCTTTATCCAGACATAAATCCATAAGTAGCCTAACGACAGTCCAAACAACACTAAGAATAACTTGTCCTCTCCGATGTCCTAACATTGTGTGTAAGTAAGGAGAATGTCAGGAATAACATACATTGTGTAATTAGATGATCTCCAAGTCTTTGCGCTTGCAAATACTGTTAATAAAAGAAATGTATTCCACAACTGAGAGTAAAAAGTTAAATGATCAATATATAGCATCTTCCCTTTCCAAATCCTGGTGAAAAGGCACAGCAGATATCACCAAAACCTCAGATGCATCATTAGAAGGATGGGGAGCGCTTCCAAACAGGCAGCAGTAAGAGGGAAAGGTGTCGAAGACAAACCTCAACTTCAATCTGTTAGAACTCCGAGCAGCGAGGCTGGGTTTACAAAAAATAATCTCCCCGTCACTCCTACACCGTTTGGTCATATATTAGTTGGACAACAGAATGGTATTAGCATATGTGAACAATATCTGGGTACAACATCCATAAATCTGTACAAGAAAACCCTAGAGATATGTACCCGGCATCATGAAGAGATACCTACGGTATTGGCTTCAGACCATGAATTTACAGATGAGGACATGGTCTTAAAGGGAGTCTTTCACTCCAAATAAGCAATTTCTAACAGTTAGACCATTCTGATCAATATAGCCCCCATATTAAAATGCTTCTTACCCTAATGCTGTCCGATCCACAGATCTTCTTAAAATCACTTTTATTCGGTATGCAAATTTCTGATTTTCCCTTTACTGGCAGAAGCATCGGAGTGACCAGTGTGCAGGCGCAGGCCCGCACGTCACAGTCCAGCAAGCGCCGCATCAGAGGGCTGTTCTGAACTTGCGTACGGGCCTGCGCCTGCGCACTGGACACTCCGATGCTTCTGCCAGTAATGGGAAAACCAGTGCTTATTTTATTTTTTCAAGAAATGGACAGACATGTAGGATGATGAGATGTTGGACACATTTTCTGCAATATAGGGATTACCATCACCAAAAAAAAGGACACTAAGCCAAGCCTGAAGTTTTTTTACAGGTTTATGGGGCGTCCTGAAATGATGCAATATATTTTCCTTAGCCTGCATAGTTATCCCTTGCAGAGTTTACTTTAGTGTTCTGTATAGTCCAAAGTCTGTGTGGTGAAGGCTCTGGCTTGTAAAGAAGCAGTCGTGTCATGATATATCAGATATCATGTTGGTGCTTTTCACATGCGTCGCTTTGCTTTTCCGGTGTCGGCACAGGTTATGCTTGCCTTACTGCTCTTTAGAGGAGAAGTGAAATGGAACATTAACCCCTGATTTAACTTGTGTACACCTGTATTGTAATGTGGGCAGACTATGCTGAAATGTTTAAAGAGATACTATCACTTAGGTTTTAATATTTTCATTCCTTGCTACCAAGTGACCACCTATAAAATAAACCAAAATGTACCAGAATGAAAAGGTCCTCTTAGCCAGAGATTCCTAAACTGTGAGACGGCCTCGCTGGTGGCACACTCCCAGTTTTTAGAGAGTTTTCTCTGACTGCACTAATCCTTGTTTAGCAGCATAGGGGGACATTTACTAAGATCGGCATGTTACATACCACTCTTAACCGGGCATCCGATGGAGGCGAGAAAGCAGCTGGCAACAAGGCATTTTTGTCTGAGAAGATTTACTACAGCGTTTCTTATAGTCACTTGTACTTTTGATTTATGCAAAGTTGTGTGAAAAGTTAGTGACTATTTAATGGTCACACAATTTGCTTAAAATGAATAACCAAGCTGCCAATAACAGAAAACATTGCGTTAACACTCCTGCATCAATATGCAGCAATCATTGCCACTGTATGAGGACTTGCTACTGTGATTGCTCTCCCTATAAAGATCGTTTGCCAGCAGTGGTTTAAATTCATCATGAAATTAAACCCTTCCGGACCAAGGAAGTTTTTGTTTTTTACTCCCTACCTTCCCGGAACCATAACTTTGTATTCTTTCGTTCACATAGCGGTATGAGGGCTATGCCTCTGGTCAGGGCCGGACTGGGGATAAAAACCAGCCCTGGAAAAAGTTGCATACCAGCCCCGGAAAAAGTTGCATACCAGCCCCAAACACACACGCCGCGAGCGTGTGTATGTATGTGTGTGTGTATATATATATATATATATATATATATATATATAATTATATACACACACACAGGCCGGGCCTTACCCTAGCGTTGCCGTGACTTGGCCTCTGCGCAGTGGCAACTCTAGGAACAATATATGGGAGGCACATAAGATACCACAGTCAAAATGGGGGGGCACTAATAATTTTCCCCACTTAAATTCATACAACTGAAAAAAAACGAAATAAGTATATATAAACTCAAAATACGAGAGTATTGCGGTATGCAGGGATACATTTATAATAAAATAATTTACTTACAAAAGAACCTATTCCATCTTCTGCTGTGCTGTCCTCTGCTTGCTTCCACGGATCTTCCCCTCTTTTCAATCTGTCCTCAGTGCGCAGGGCAGGCACACTGCTATGGGGATCTGTGGATGACACACTGTTATGGGGGATCTGTGGATGACACACTGTTATGGGGGATCTGTGGATGATACACTGCTATGGGGATCTGTGGATGACACACTTTTATGGGGGATCTGTGGATGACACACTGTTGTGGGGATCTGTGGATGACACACTTTTATGGGGATCTGTGGATGACACACTGTTATGGGGATCTGTGGATGACACTGTTATGGGGGATCTGTGGATGACACACTGTTATGGGGATCTGTGGATGACACACTTATGGGGATCTGTGGATGACACACTTATGGGGGATCTGTGGATGACACACTTATGGGGGATCTGTGGATGACACTGTTATGGCGGAATCTATGGATGACACTGTTATGGGGAATCTGTGGATGACATACTGTTATGGGGTACTTTGCACCTGCGGCATGGCTATCCGACCTATCGGGCTGTTCACCCTCCTGATCCGCCATGCCGCTAGTACCCGTGCACTGCCGTGCTGCTGCTCTGTCCCCATTGACTATAATAGGGGCAGGGGCGGAGCTATGGTGCAGCATGGCAGAGATCGCCGGACTAAAAGTCGGACATGCAGTACTTTTAGTCCGGCGATCTCTGCCGTGCTGCGCCATAGCTCCGTCACCTGCCCCTATTATAGTCAATGGGGACAGAGCAGCAGCACGGCAGTGCACGGGTACTTGCGGCATGGCGGATCAGGAGGGTGAACAGCCCGGATAGGTCGGATAGCCATGCCGCAGGTGTGAAAGTACCCCCATAACAGTATGTCATCCACAGATCCCCCATAACAGTGACATCCACAGCGCCCCATAACAGTGACATCCACAGCGCCCCATAACAGTGACATCCACAGATTCCCCCATAACAGTGTCATCCACAGATTCCCCATAACAGTGTCATCCATAGATTCTGCCATAACAGTGTCATCCACAGATCCCCCCATAACAGTGACATCCACAGTGCCCCCATAACAGTGTGCCAGTAGCCGTCCCTTTAGTGCCAGTAGCCCCTTTATGTGCCAGTAGCCCCCTTTAGTACCAGTAGCCGTCCCTTTATGTGCCAGTAGCCGCCCTTTATGTGCCAGTAGCCGTCCCTTTATGTGCCAGTAGCCGTCCCTTTAGTGCCAGTAGCCCCCTTTATGTGCCAGTAGCTCCCTTTATGTGCCAGTAGCCCCCTTTATGTGCCAGTAGCCGTCCCTTTATGTGCCAGTAGCCGCCCCTTTAGTGCCAGTAGCCCCTTTAGTGCCAGTAGCCCCTTTAGTGCCAGTAGCCCCCTTTATGTGCCAGTAGCCCCTTTATGTGCCAGTAGCCATCCCTTTATGTGCCAGTAGCCCCTTTAGTGCCAGTAGCCCCTTTATGTGCCAGTAGCCCCTTTATGTGCCAGTAGCCCGTTTGGTGCCAGTAGCCCCTTTAAGTGGCAGTAGCCCCTTTAAGTGGCAGTAGCCCCCTTTAAGTGGCAGTAGCCCCTTTAAGTGGCAGTAGCCCCTTTATCTGCCAGTAGCCCCTTTAGTGCTGCCAGTAGCCCCTTTAGTGCTGCCAGTAGCCCCTTTAGTGCTGCCAGTAGCCCCTTTAGTGCTGCCAGTAGCCCCTTTAGTGCTGCCAGTAGCCCCCTTTAGTGCTGCCAGTAGCCCCTTTAGTGCTGCCAGTAGCCCCCTTTAGTGCTGCCAGTAGCCCCTTTAGTGCTGCCAGTAGCCCCTTTAGTGCTGCCAGTAGCCCCTTTAGTGCTGCCAGTAGCCCCCTTTAGTGCTGCCAGTAGCCCCTTTATCTGCCAGTAGCCCCCTTTAGTGCTGCCAGTAGCCCCCTTTAGTGCTGCCAGTAGCCCCTTTAGTGCTGCCAGTAGCCCCCTTTAGTGCTGCCAGTAGCCCCTTTAGTGCTGCCAGTAGCCCCAAGAAAAAAAAAAAAAGAACACTTATACTTACCTCCAGCGATGCGATGCAGGCCTCTTCCGGCCTGTGTCTCGAGCTGTACGGCTCCGGCTGGCAGCCTATCAGAGGAACAGGGAGAGGTCACGCCTCTCCCTCCTCTGCTGCTGCTCCGCACGGAGATGAGCGCAATGCAAGCGCTCATCTCCGTCGCCACTGGAGCCCAGTGTGCCTGCGGCCGCCGGCCGGCCGTGCGGCAGTCAGGGCTACCGGCCTACCGGGAATTTTCCCGGTAGGCCTGTCCGGCCCTGCCTCTGGTTGTCTGCTGATATATGTAGTTTTTGGTCCTGGTGGTAAGATGAAATCCTGAAGTAGGATAACCTGCAGGTTGTCTTTTTATTTTCCGTCTACGTTAATATGAAGCACTGGTGCAGGTGCCATAGTGCTGTGGTCATATTGAAAGTCAGCAGTTAGATATGTGCAACCTGGTGTGGCCATAATGTTCCTGTATTTAGTCATCTAACCAGACCTGCGGCTATAGGAAAACCTGATGCTACTGTATTTTACTTGAAGATTTTTTTTTTTAAGTTAGTGATAGTGTCCCTTTATGTTTCAAACATAGTTGACTTGACTTTTCTCTGCAATTGACATCTGGCTATGTCCTTTTCTCTAAGTAAACCTACTCAGAACATGTATTACACCACCGTACATCTGCGTGTTCATAATTTCTTTTTGTTCCGCTGTTAACCCAATTACAGAAAGGGGGTCTGTTCACAGCTTACAGACTGGTGTGGGAGAACTTCTTGGTGAAACGCGATTCTGGCACGGGAAAGATTACTGCAACTTTGTCTTCAAAGACTGGGTACAGCTGGAAAAACCCTTTGACGGTAAGCTGCTGGCCTCTTAGAGATGGGCCTGTCTCATTCCATTTTGTAAAAGCAATCTAATAAGATTGTGATGAGATTCATGTACTGTACCCAGCAAGCACTAGATAACAGTGTACAACAGAAATTAGACACCAGCATGTGTAGATAATGAAAGGAGGTGAATGCTTGTGACAGTTGTACTAAAGATGTAATCTGCAGAGTTCCTAAGGACAGTATGAACAAAGAGATAATGGCAAAAGCTGCATTTATCTACGCCTATAGGAATGTCTACATCCAGGGATGCACCACCAATGAGGCCAGGTGAGGCGATCGTCTCAGGCAGCACCAGATAGGAGCAAAAGAGGGGCAGTCGAAGGGCCATGGGCTGAAGGGAAGGGGTTAGGTTAAAAAACTGGCATTGGGAAGGGGGGGGGGCCGTTTCAGTTTTCGCCTCAGGCAGCAGAAAGGCTAGGTGGACCCCTGTCTACATGTCATAGCTTTTATGCTTTTTATGTTTCATTCATCTTACAATGTGTCTCTTTAGACTTCATTGACAGATACCAGACACCCAGAATGCCCTGGCATGACATTTCTTCAGTGGTACATGGGAAAGCTGCACGTGATGTGGCGAGACACTTCATTCAGCGCTGGAACTTTACAAAGGTCTGTGATTTACTAGTGTGCATCTGCACAAATGAAAACTTCTATTTCTGTTATAGCACCAGTACACAATTCCTACATGGTGACTTTAGGTCTGCATTGCAAGGTCACATTGTCACCTCAGTGTTAGTCCTTGCGGTCACGTCACTGTAAACAAAGTGATGCGACTTTAACACAACTAGGGGGCTGATATTCATTTGCTTGAACCAAGTTTCTAAAACTTGTTATCCTCTTCAACCTGTATGTTAGAAGGTTGAACAGCTGTATTCTAGGCCTTTGGGATCCAAAAAGCAGACATGTCGCACACACTTTTAGTTGTACAACTTGATATCGCGCAGCTGAAATCGCTGTGTAGCACTTGGGCCAGTGTGATCCATGAAGTCTTATGATTTACTTTTATCTTCTCCCTTAGATAATGAAGCCCAAGTACCGTTCCCTATCCTATCCTTTCCTGCTACCTAAATCTCACAAAACCGCCAAAGAACTACCGTATCAGGTTCCAGGGTCACTTCCTGCCAATGCACAGGTAGGTGTGTGGTAGGTGTCTATGAGTCACAGCCATCCAGTAAAAAAAAATGTTAGTACATTTCCAGTGGATGGCACCTGTAGGCTGTATACTTTTTCATGTTCATTTAACATCTTTTATCCATACATTTTGGGATATGTCAGAGTTAGAGACAAGTTAAGGAAAGACATGTATGTATTCATTTGTGGGTGCACTTCTGTATCATAGGGTTTGGCGCTCTTTAATTAAATTGCTACTTTTACAAAAAACAATCAAATCTAAGAGAAACTAAACAAGTGTGGAAGATCGTTGGGCAGTTGCAGTGAGAGCTTTTCTGGGCTGCCATCCAATTCCGAGAGATGTTTCACAGACATTGGCATGCTCCATGGATTAGTGGGTGTCTCCTCCATAGAGAAGAACCGTCAGCTGAAAAACGCAGTGCTTGGAGACAGATGGAGGAGGCCTGGAGCAGATGGAAAGAGGAAATGGCAGTGTGGTGACTTGTACTCCTGTTTTATGCAGAACACTGGAAAATATTATATTCAAATATTGTCCTCCCTGCTAAAAGAGTCTGGAGAAAAGAGTGAAACTCTGCTCTATGAGAAAAGCCAAAATAACGTAATGTCTGAAGAGAGGGCTGTCCATACCAGCCCTGCTAAGTAGCAAGACCGGCACTGCCCTTCTGTGCTTTAGTTCCTTTCTGTCTCTTTTGTATTTCATTATATTAAATGATTTTTTACTTAACATCTATGTAAAGAAGCTGACATAACTAGTGTAGCATTACCTCCTAAGTGACAGACTGAAATAAGGTTAAGGAGTTAATGGGAAGTAATGCTTGAGAACTCGCATTTTAAACTTTGCAGCATGCAGTGTGTTCATTTGTGCATGCTTCCCTGGCATTCAGCCGCCGATTGATAGGTTTCTTCATATTACTGGGCATACAGAGAAAGCTGACAATCAGCGTCTGGAGGGCAGGGGAAGCCGGCATATATTGGACTCCTCGCTGGCAGCACTAGTAGTGCACTGCACTATTTAACATGCATTTTTTTTCAAGCACTACTTCAGATTGAAATCCATGTCTGTCACTATACTATACTCACCTCAGAAACGGCAGCATAAAGGACAGGTGCCCCATAGCTCTCTCTACAAGTCTGGGTGCAATTCATGCAGCAAGGGTCATGCGATACATGTACATAGGGCAGTACCATTGTAAATAAAGTTATTTAAATAAAAACTTTTTGAAATTAAATATTTATGACAAAGCCTCCGAATAGAGCATCAGTATCCGATCGGTGGGGTCCAACTCCCAGAACCCTTAACTTGGAATAGGCCACCAATATAAGTCCCAGGAAACCCTTTAAAATGTAGCTCTGTGTGGATGAAAAATGTAATCACTGTACAAGGAAACATAGGTACAGATGTCTTGTCCATGCTAGTAGCCGGTTTTAGTAAGTCTCAAAACCGCATTCCAGCGGGAGATGTTGGGACTTAGCACTGCACAGGAGATATAAAACCCCTGCAAAAAGTGTTGTTAGGTGTTTTAAACTCCCAATTTTACTGGGCTGGATGATATTGGCAAAAAAAAAAAAATCTAGATTATTTTTCATTCAAGGACGGTTATTGTTTGTTTGTTTTTTTGTTTTTTTTTTTATGTACTGTCCACTAATACTAAGAGGGCAGGACCACCCACCAGTTGGAGGGGGTCAATGCGATGGCAGGAGCTGACAACCAAAGTCACTGATGTCCAGACAGCCCTCCCCACTGATGCAGCCCATTCACACTTGATGCAGGTCGCTGGCATCAGGCAGCAGAGCCCTTTCTGTCACCGCCCTCCCATACCACAAGCGCCACTGCGAATTACCGAACTGAACTGGAGCCAGGATCTGCCAGCTTTCACAGCAGTTCACAGAATTAGGCCTTTGCGTTTTTTCCTGAAGGATGCACTTTCTAAAGTCTGACGCCACCTACAGAGAGGTAGCACAATGAAAGCTATACTTTCACTCGCCATACATGTCACCTGTGACCGCGGTGCTTAGTGAGCAGCCAGTGAAAAAATGCATATGATATGAAGGACCTGTCCCAAATAATTTCTGGTTGTTCTGCCATTGTCACAAGATGATCAGTGTCTTTCACTGCACCGGTCAGTGGTTTTAACCCCTTTCCAACATCCAACATATTTGTGCAGTAGTCAGAAAGGGAATTATGAAGCTCCGTTCCTGCAGTGACCAGGATCCAAGATGATTCCGATCAGTCATTTAACTCCTAAAATGCTACGGTCACTAGTGACTGTGGCATTTGAGCAGTTAACAGAGGGAAGGGAGAACAGATTGGTTGTCATGGCATCAGAGGCCCTACTAGACTGCTGCTCCTATTACTCCTTACCTTTGGCAGGGTGCAGTAGGATACTGGTTCAATCACTATACACTATAGTGCAAAAGTGTACAGTGTATAGTACTATGGGGCACATTTATTAAGACCGGAGTTTTAAACACCGGTCTTAATAAGCCCCTGCACTGGCGGTGGATATGCCAGCCTCTACATAAGTTCGGCGTATCCACCACCAGTTCTAAATGTAAGACAGCTTCCTTGCATTTTATGTGCCTAAACCAGGTATAGAAAATGATGACTAAGACAGGCCTGCCGGCCCTTACCCGCCCACGCCGCACCCACTTTTTTTAGACCTGGCGTGAGTGGGGAAAAAGTCTCAGATTCTGTCGCAACATGGCATGCGGCATATTATGCGCCAGATATACAGCACAAAAGTGGTGTATATCTGTTTGTAAATGCCTATATGTTTAGTTTGATTGCAGGTTTAAATCCCCTAGTCACAAAAAAAGCTGTGGTTATGTAAATAATGTAAAGATATACAAATTTCCATTTCTCTTATTAAAAAAATAGATAAAATTTGTATCACCATGTCCGAAATATTTAAATATAACTTTTTTTATCATGATAAATGCTGCAAAAAAAAAAATAGTGCCAAAGTTCTTGGTTTTAGTTATTGTCTCAAAAAAAATTCTAAATTGAAATATGATTACAACGTTATGCAAAAAAACTATGGAAAAATTGCGCTTTTTTACCTATTCCATCCTGCAAATAATATTTTATAAAGTTGTGTATATATAAATATATATATATATATATATATATATATATATTATTTATTATTAAAGCGCCATTCATTCCATAGCGCTGCACATATGAAAAGGAAGTTCATATTATGGCTGATGAGAGTACAGTGGTTTATAAAGGGTATGCGGTAATTACTATTTACTGTTAGGTTTTCTTAACTAAATTTTTCGCAGACAACTTAAATGCTGGAGAACAAGCCAGATGGGTTTTGGAATGAGGCTGTGATAGTATTTCACACCTCCCAAGTATCTAACTTGTACCAGCAAGTTGCCATCCACGCTTATGTGTCTACAAGCTGAATGCTTTGGAATTGTGGAATTCTTTATGCTGTAGTGCGAATACCTTCTCTCAAGGCTCCCTCTGCTGGCTGATTGAGTGTATTGTATCTAGAGATCCCACGGACACATATTGCCATAAACTTCAGCTGTGTGCGCCCACATTAGGATAGCTTATGGGAATGTTTAATGACAAGTAAATCCATCTTATATATCACAGCATGCATATTACATATCTGGAAGATAGGAGTAGGATGTATTTGCTGACTAGGTAATATAAGATTCCAATCATTACATTTCATGTACTAGTTTCCTGATGTTGTCAATTATGTAATTTTATTTCTTCAAATGTCCTCCTGCCTAACTAGCAGATTTATTCTACATGATTGTAACCAGAAAGTGTATCACCTGGTGAAAGCAGTGACCTGTAAACTTATATCTAAGGTTATGGCTACATGTAGCTAATAAAATGCACAGATAGCAACAAGCACTTGAAAACCCTCACAGATTTTCAGTAAAAATGTATTGTGGCATAGTTTACAGCCACTCTACAGTCGAACCTACGAGTGGCTTAATACCATGAAAGGGGTTTTGTCATGAAAAGATAGTGAACATTGCAGTCTTGTGCTCTATCCTAACCACTGCCCCTACCTACTTGCATGATCCGTCCCTAAGTGACGGCCCACAACTGGACGACAATCCCTTCTTAGCGAAGTGCAGGGGCAAAAACAAAAATGAGGTAAAGAGGAAAAAAAACAGACAGGCAAAACCAGAACTGGATTGAATCCAAAATCAGATACTATTACAAAGCAAAGTGAAACAAGGAGAAAAAGTCATAGACAAAGTCAACAGGCATGGGTGAGGTCATTAAACTAGCAGAGTCAAATGCCAGGAGGTCGCATCACATGCAAAATCAGTATCCAAAGGCAAAGTCAGAGAAACATGCAAAAGGTCATTGGTCCAGAATAACAAACACGCAACTAACTAGTGAGGCAGGAAAGCCAATCACAGGTAACTTTGGCCATCCGCTGCCTGTATAAATAACCCTCCCTCAGGAAGCATGGGACACCGGCACAGAGCCTGATTGGTCTTCCATTCTGGCTTCTTGATAGGTTAGGGCAGCCCCGCGGTTAGCAGGGCTGGTTGCCATAGCAACAGAGCGATGCCACCATAGTAAAGGTGGACTCGCTGCAGTAGTGCAGACAGGTTAGTGCGTGACAAGTTTTCTGGTTTAAAGAGAAAATCGGACAACCCTTAGGATCAGCCTGCCAGAAAAAATTGGTAAGTACTTATCTGGCAGATTCTGTGCCGCTACTCTGGTTCTGCAGACCATGTTCCATATACCCAGCTGAAGCAGTGACATCACGTCAATTACAAGACTGCTGCAGCCAGTCATTGACCTGTTCAGTGCACTGCTAAGGCCAGTGACTGGCTTCAGCGCTCACATGTCATCGATGTGACATCATCATTGCAGCTTTGTGAATCAAGATGGTTTGGAGAACCAGAGTGGTTGTGCAGGATAAGTCAGGTAAGTATATACCAGTTCTTTCTGGTTTCACTCCTTTAATTCCTTGCATATTCATTACAAGTGTCTTCCTGTTAGCTAAAAATTATGAATGTTACGAAGATTTTCAATTTACTTAGTTGAGCTTATAAAAATTGAAAAAAGCATTTTTAAGTGGACATGTTTTTCCGTCTACATTAATGTAGCTTCTCCTGCTGTGCTGTATCTTCTTAGGTTCTCCGTTCTGCAGCAGACTGGTCAGCCGGGATTAAGTACCATGAAGAGTCTATCCACAATGCATATGTGCACGTGATTGAGAACAGCAAGCACTACATCTACATTGAGGTAGGAAGACTTTTCTTCCAACAGAATAAGTAATGCAGGACATGAGTTTGTTTTGTGTGCGAGGATAAGGTAATGAGAAGTAAGGAAACGTGGCAGAAGGTGGAGCATTGCAGGAAGTGGAGCCCTGGTGCATAGCATGGAGAAAAGGGAGCGCAGGCATATTTTATTGTGAACTATTAAGTGATGACACTTGCACTCCAAGTAAGGTCAGTGGTGCCAGTGGAAGGCAGTTGCCAGTAGTACATAAGATATCACCACGGCACTCATCTTCTTTTCTTTTGCTTTTTTATTTCATACTGTGATGTTAGCTGTATCCATTATCATAATACTTTATGGACCTCTACTGATAATTGAACTGATTTATATTAACGTGAAGGCAGATCAGTGGTTTATTTACCATAAAGCAAATATCCAACAAGATGGGGCGCCACTATTTTGTAATCCTCATTTATTAGACAGCACAATCTGCCGCCAGCAAATGATGATTTAGGTGTGCGCACCAACAATCCTAATACCTGATGTTGGTTCACCAGGTAATCGGCGGCAGCTTTACAGAGGCAGATTATCGCTAATGAACGTTCGTACGAATGCTTGTTAGTCATAATCTGCCCGAACATTGGGCAGTGTAAAGGTACCACCAGTAGTGACCTTAGGTCTCTTTTACATGCACAGTTGATTGAAAACTAGCATTGATTGTTCCCAATCATTGTCCTGTGTAAACAGGGGATAAGCTGCGGATAGATGAAAACTGTAATATGAGGAATGATTGTATTAACGCTCACTCATCCCCCATACTGACAATGATTGCCGCGTGTAAACCACACCTAATGAGCTCCAATCAATGTGCTATGTTGTTGAATGGCAGCCCATATACCAGGGCTGGTTTTTTAGAGCATGTCCGGTGCAGAAATAACGCTCTGTGTGTGAGCGTGATCCTCCGTTCTGGACTTGCAGGAGCGCACAGCATTATCATGGTTTATAATGCTATGTACTTCTGCTTGAACTTCTGCAGAACCATAGTGACTAGTATAATCCCGTAGAAATAAGTTCAAGCAGAGGCATGCAGCATTATAAATCATGATAATGCCATGTGCTCCTACAAGTCCAGATCGGAGGATCCCGCTCACACACGGATCCTGCAATGGACTCGTCCATGGGAAACAGCCCTATTCACTTTCATGCTGTGCATTCCATTAATTTCAGTATGGAGAAAAACTGGAGGAAAATTAAATTATTCTAGCTCCTATTCAAACAGGGAGTTCCTGTATAGGGAACTTGCTGGTTCATAACATCCTCTGAATACAGCAGTATGAACACTGACTTAAGTAAGTGGTCTCTGCAATGGGAGGGAGGGAACAGCAAGTGTGATAGGAACTTATATCTGGAACTATGTATCTGGAACATGCCAACGTTTTTCAGTAACACAAACCACACGGCTTTGAAGTATGAGACACCACACCGGTACTGTACTGTACATGAAGATCCAAAAGAACCATGAAGTCTTAATTTCTTCACTTCAGGTTACCTTTACACTTTAGTGGCTATTATTATGTTTTGGGTAGGTATTGTGAAAAACAGTATTCTATAGAAAGACAAGAATGGCAGGCTTTCTTCCTTAAAGACCAGACTTGTCTGTCAATACGGAATCTGTGTTAGAAAGACCACAGACGGAAGTTCATTTCCTTTTCTTCAGTGTTTGAATAACCAACATTGGGAGAGATTTACTAAGCTAAATACACCAGAGTCCTGGCGTAGTTTGCTCCAAAAACTAGTGTACATGCTTTGCACCACAGTTATGTGTTTTATTCAGTGAAAACTTGGAAAAATGTCTAAAAGTGCCCCACTTTATTCATCATTAGCCACTTATATAGATTTGGTGAACCCTTAGACTGTCTAGTCTAAAGTTTATACTGTATCAATATAAGGCCACATTCACACAACCGGGTGTCCGTTCTGCAGACCGCTTCTATGTACTTCCGGGTCCGTGCTTCTGTGTTGCATAAGATAGGACGTGTCCTATCTTTGGCCACATCTTACAGATCGCGGACCCATTGAAGTATATTGGTCCGCACTTCGACGCAGGGTCGATGCGGCCAGTGACTGCGGTTTGTGGTCCACAACAAGGACGTCACATGGCCGTGTAAATGAGGCCTTAGACGAGATTTATAAATCTGCCCCTCTGTTTGCAATGTTAAGCTTGCCATACACTTTATATTAATGTTGACACATTCCAATGATTTTGGCAAGACTGATGTGTATGGGGGTATTCCAGCTTTCCCCTGACTGCAGATGCCAGTGGGTAGGGGGAGAAGGAGCAGGCAGTTGCATTTCAACTTGCCTGATCCTTTGGTTCTCAGGGGAGATACGCCATGACCAAAAGGTTTCCTGCAGCCACTTGCTCGGTTCCCATTGTTCAGAACGTTTGCACAGCCGAGCAGAGTGTGTATGGGGAATCTGGAGGCAATCACTGCCCAGACAGCTGTCTTGTGTATGGCAGCCTTAGCATTGCATGTTACCAAAGCCACCCTTTCTACATAAATTGTTGCTATTATTTTCTAGGTACCAAATATTGAAATATCAAAAGCTGACAGTATGTATTTATATATCGTAAGAATAAGGGTCTTTGTCATAGGCATGGTGGAGAAAATGAATGCAACATGTGTAACATTTGACAATAATTCTGTTCATTCACTGTAAATCAACATTTTATATCTATTTCAGAATCAGTTCTTTATCAGCTGCTCTGACAATAAAGTAGTATTTAACAAGATTGGAGACGCCATTGCACAGAGGATCATTAAAGCTCACAGGTAATCATATGTGTCCAAAGTTGAGAAGCAGCCGGCACTCCGTATGCTCAGTGGCGTGGTGCACGTGTCCGGGTGAGCCTCCCGAATATGCAGTATAGGAAAGACCGGCACTCACTTGATGCAATATCTCTTTTCTTTATTAGTGACCTGAAATACAATAGTGACGCGTTTCGGCTCATGAATGAGCCTCTCTCAAACAGACAATACACAATGTAGCAAGGAGATTTAAATAGCCTGCTAAAGCCAGGAAATGACATCAGATTGTCATGGCAATCATGTACACAAAAGATCGAAAGCAAAGATCCCGTTTTAAACAATGGTGAGTAAATAATACTGATAACAGCTATTCCATTCAAAAATAGGAATTTTTTATTCCTACAGAAAACGTAATGGACTGCTAGTGAGACCATAGAAAATACATTATTTTCTGTAACTGCTATTTGCACACATAATTCATGCTGCAAGGTTTTCTTTACTTTTTCCTATTTTTGAATAGAATAGCTGTTATCAGTATTATTTACTCACCATTGTTTAAAACGGGATCTTTGCTTTCGATCTTTTGTGTACATGATTGCCATGACAATCTGACGTCATTTCCTGGGTTTAGCGGGCTATTTAAATCTCCTTGCTACATTGTGTATTGTCTGTTTGAGAGAGGCTCATTCAGGAACCGAAACGGGTCACTATTGTGCTTCATGTGACTAATAAAGAAAAGAGATATTGCATCAAGTGAGTGCCGGTCTTTCCTATACTAGGTAATCATATGTATCTGGTGTACAAAAATGTGTTCGTATTGGCGATGAATCCATTGTATAACACATTAATACTGATGAACTCCATCTTAAATAGAGTGTAGATTTATACTATGCCACCATACAGGCCACAAACCTAACTAACCAAACTAGGAATTTGTGCCCATACCTTGTCTTTTCTCTAGTTTACTTTGACTGACTTGGCCACTTTCTGATGATGTTTGGTAATCATATGAAGTGGATAACTGTACCATCATGTAAATGTCTGCTACTAAATCACAACATATCTGTTCTTGATTGGGC
Organism: Bufotes viridis; assembly: GCA_033119425.1. Taxonomy (NCBI): domain Eukaryota; kingdom Metazoa; phylum Chordata; class Amphibia; order Anura; family Bufonidae; genus Bufotes; species Bufotes viridis. The sequence goes on along the minus strand of CM065592.1, from coordinate 142,123,636 downwards.
ACTAGAAGATCCAGATATGTCCTGTAAGAAGTACTTTTGTAACAGTTGTGGAACATCTTTTCTTAGAACTCTGCATAGCGTTGTGTCCTCAAAAGGAATGTTTGGCATCTCCTGTGAAAATGTCATTACCCTTGTAGTGATGGTGACCACTGGAAGTCCCAGTGGTCAGATGTTATCACCAGGAGAACTGTTCTGATAAGACATTTGGAAAGTGGTAGTCCAACCTTTTTTTTATAACTGCACTATATTCTTTCAAGATTTGTATTTGTTTTATACTGTATAACCAAGGTAGAATCCAACAGTGTTAAGCTTGTACAATAAAGTTAATAAAACACAGTGAGACACATGAGTGAGTGGTTGTTGCATATAATTCACAAGATGCATTTACAGTAGATAATAGAAAAACAAATGTCATGAGGTTGCCAATTGCCTCTGAAATTTGGGGGCATGGTGAACTAAAACTTAAACTGTAAAAGATAAACCAAGGCCTCTAAGAAGTTGACAGTCTAGAACATTGTGAACTCAACCAAAGTAATTAGAAATGGAATGAAGGAACATGTTTAAGGCAGAGATTTTGTGAAAGAAAGATAAAGAAAGTGAGAAAGGAATAGAAAAGAGGGAACAACGGAGGGGGAGGGGGTTGGAGCACAGTTTGGGATTCATCCCAATAGTGAGCTTTGGAAGGCTAAATCCAGTACGCTTGGGTACAGAGTCAAAATTAGGGTAGTTTCATTCAAGATACTTTAAAATGGACCTATCACCATGAAATGCAGTGCAATCTGCAGACAGCATGTTATAGAGCAGGGGGAACTGAGCAGATTGATGTGTAGTTTTATGGGAAGATTCAGCAAAGCTTGTAATTTAAGGGTAAATGAGGGGAAGTTAGCCCGCTGGGGAATTGAGAGAGAGAGTGCTTCATTAATGGACTAGTCGGCTGGGGTCCAATTTGGGGTGGTATCCAGAGGTATTATTGGGCCAGTAATGGACACATTTTAGACGAGTCCAGAAAGAACTACATAGGAGGTTTTGCATTATGTTGTAAAGTGGGATGGGTATTTAATTAAGGCAGGTGGACCTAAGCCTTCCTCACTCCGCAGACTATATAGGGGAAGGCTATGTTAAACACTGCACTGGCAGATCAGAATAGAAATCTGCCTCTCAGAACAGCACCACCAAATGCACTCCAGATACGTCTCCTACTCATCAGAATATTTTACCCCTTTCCCATTGACATTAACGGAGAATTCAGCTAAAATACGCTTCAAAAAAAGTAATAAACCACTTTTTTTAAACCACTGAGTAAAAATACATGCCCATGTGTACTAGAACACGTAGGTTTTGGTGGCATTTTGGACGATTAGTTCACTGCGTAAAACAATTATTGCCCATGTGAGCCAAGCTGAAGTCTAAAGACTCGAGGACTGCTATCTATCCAGCTAAAGGATATAAGGTGTAAGGGGGAATCATCTGAAAGGACCGGGAAAAAAGTATTTTGGATAGGAGAGCCATTTTTATTATGTGCTCTGCCGAATCAAGGTATTGATACTGTTCGCCATTTGTCAGCCAGTTCTTCACTTTCAAGACCTTTTTTACAGTAATGATCTGCGTGTAGATTGTCATGAGAAACTAATATTGTGCAATGTTTTTTTACAAAGGGAAAACAAAAGGTACCGAGTGTTTGTGATCACCCCCCTGCTCCCAGGGTTTGAAGGAGATATTTCAACTGGTGGAGGAAGTGCATTGCAGGCTGTCATGCACTTCAACTACAGGTAACGGCACTTACAGACGTGGCAGATCATGTAATTATACAAAGTTGTTTTACACTTGTTATCGTAACTTAGTGAATTGTCATCGGTGCTTTGTAAATTAGAGAATTGTATGATGATAAATCTGCATTTTGTAAGTTAAGAGATACGGCTATTTGTAATGATATATGTGGTTTATCGCCCTCTTGTGGTCATGTGAGGGTTTCGTTATTTATTGACCGTCTTATGAGTGCTGTACAGGCTACAGTAAATCTCATGGAAAGTATGCACATGACACAGTGCAGAAGATGGATAAGAAAGCAGTAGTCTAGCTGTTGCCTTTGCGACCTGTCAGTAAGATTTGTATTTGCCTCTCCATTATCTTCCTGTTACCAACATGCGTGTAATAGGCAAGGTTGATAAATGCTAGGCTTTTTTTTAGCACTTTTAATGGTTTTAAATATTGAGTGACCGCTGTAGTCCAAAGCAGTAAATTGACTTGTATGCAATCTTGGTTTCATCCTTGTCGCACTACATTAGTATTGCTAGGAGTAGGGTTCCCAACCCATAGGTAATGTATAAATCAAACTCCAGCACGAAATGCACGTTGATTGTTGTTTTTTTGAGAATTACTGCAGCTAGTGTGACGTTTCGGCCGTGTGGCCTTCTTCAGACAAGTGCCGCTTGTGAGTAGAGGAAAGGAAATGGCATAGAAGGTAAAGCGCTGTGGTGTGGAAACAGAATCTGCTGCGTTGTAGGAAAGAGATGCCTCTTTCCTACAACGCAGCGGGTTCTGCTGCCACACCACAGCGCTTTACCTTCTATGCTGTTATTTCCTTTCCTCTACCCACATGCAGAACTAGTTTGAAGAAGGCCACACGGCCGAAACGTCACACTAGCCGCAGTAATTCTCAAAAAAACAACAATCAACGTGCATTTCGTGCTGGAGTTTATTGTATGTAATCTTGTGCACTGCAGCTATCACTCAGTAGTTAAAATCTATCAAAAGTGTCACAAAATGTGTAGGTGTTGCCCGAGCCAAATACAGAATTTTTATGTTTTGATTATTTTGTACAGTTTCTTATTGCATTGTGTCTCGTTCTTAATTTTTTTCTTACTTTGTTTTTTTTTTCCAATTCAAAATTGATAGAACCATTTGCAGAGGAGAACACTCCATCATTGAACAGCTAAAGACAGAAGGTAAGTTTGCTGTTTTTCCACGTACAGGACTGAGTTTCTCGGTCTAGCAGAGCTGAGATTGTGTGGGTGGCACAATGTTTCCTGATTTCACACATTGTTAGTAGTTGTTCTTAAATCACCACGTAGACTTTATTATAAAAGATAACTGCAACATGTAAGGGTGGGCTTACACTCCCATTTGTGGCCGGGGGTAACGCTCACACTTTACCGCTAACTGCCGGACTGCACCTGGACTTGTCATTGTTGCTAGCATTAAGGGCAGACTAGTTCAGCTGAATGCTGCACCCCTTCTGCTCCAGTTGGCTTTCTCTGGCTCTCCTCGGATTGGCAAGTTGATTGATTTGCTGCAAGATTGTACAATACTGTCCTAGCTGAGGCAGGAAAAGTCCATTCTAAAAGGAGGGTCCCAACGCTCAACAGGGTCCTGCTGCTTCTCCTTACTAGTGATCAGTAGAGGGCCTCAGCACCTGCACCCCAGTGAACATACAGTAGGGGGAGATTTATCGAAGTCAATGTCAGAGGATGCCCCTAACTTATGACAAGACGCATGCGCTCTGAATGATTTCTGTCTTCATTTGTGCCAGAACACTCGTGCAAATGAAGATAAAATTCTAAAGAGATGATAAATCTCTAAATCTATAATTTCTAACAAAGCAGCATTTTCTAAGCAGAAGGTTTTTTTTTTTTTTTTTTTTTTTAAATGGCAGGTACCCATATTCTGTAAGTTGTCAGAAAAGAAGCAGTGAATGACAAATTCACCTCTTCTGTATGTTTTATGATGGAAAAAATCAAAATGTCACTTACCTTAACTTATAGTATGCGGCTCAACAGCATAAGTCATTATGTTCACATACAAGTAGAAGTAGATGTCTGTTTATCATGGGTTACAACGTGCAGTTCCATTACATAGGTTTCTAGAACTTTCTTTGTCCTTTAAAATATACAACAGGCTGGTACTGTCTGATACTCACTAAGCAGTGGTTTGCTGCTGTTCAGCCTGCCTCTAGGGGGAGCCCTTGTTCTGTCTTCATACTACAATGCTCAGAACACGTCGTTGCATTCTGTCATTTGTAACTAACAAATGTTCTGTTCTTTTCAGTTGGGGATAACTGGCTGAACTACATTTCCTTCTGTGGTCTTCGGACACATGCAGAACTGGAAGGAAACCTTGTTACTGAACTGATATACGTTCACAGCAAGCTGCTTATTTCTGATGATAACACAGTCATTATTGGTAAGAGCATACATAGATTTTTATCAAATCACTTTTTATATAACCTGTGAATGCAGTTCTGTTAGGAAGTTTGTGAACACTTGATGACCTGTTTTCAGAAATGACTCTTTGATATGTGTGGTTCATATATAGATTTTATTCCCTATTTTATTATTAATAGTTATTAAATTACTAAAATAGAGCTGATGGGGTCATGTACCATACTAGGAAATTTACTCTGGTCCCTCAAATGCAAGTTTCCAAACCAAAGACATTACTAATGGATGTTACTATACAGCCTACGTTTCCCAAACCACACCCCTTTTCTGACATCACTTCCTGCTCCACCGCTATAGGGCGGAACTGCACCACACAAACTTCCTGCCCTACCCACCCCATGAAGACCCACTGCACATACCATTAATACATAAAGTTATCTGCTCTGTTTGTGCCGCTTCCTCCTGCATCTGGACCAGGAAAGCACTGCTCGGTGGTTGGGGAAACCAGCAAAATTCTGAATTCCAATCCAATATTTAAAAAAGCTGAGGTTCAAAATGGTCTAACTTAAACAATACAATGCAAATAGTTCAAAAGCAGCGTTTTCCTTTAAGACTGAAATAGTTCATTCTCCCAGGGCCTTCACTAGACATATTCCAATTGAATTGTATGCCAGTACTTTCAGAAGGATGAATGTTGACTATATTACCATGCCAAGTTATTTTTCTCATGTCAGAAGACTAGATCTGAGGAGTTTCATCGATCAGACAACCACCTAATTCATGGCTGGGGTGCTATGTAGAGTAGCCAAACTCATTTGGCTTTACTACGAGGTTTCAGGTACTTATCACAGATGCTACACCATTGATTTGGATGGCCTATTCATTAAAACATTGTGTCAGAGATTTTCAGTGATGGTGGTGCTCTGTTCGCTGTTTAGTTCTGGAAATGTGTGGATATGATGTCCTAATGTAGATCTAATGTACACATCAGATGATTTTTTAGCATAGGAGACAGAAATTGGTGATGTTTGGTTTGTCTTGGAAAGTAATAAATCAGTGTTCTAAACTTTGAAATGCACAGTGTGCATCAGCTAGTATGAGAAGTGGTGCAGCCATCTTGGATGGCAGAAGCAGAGCCTGGGAATTGGCAGATTTGCAGCTGAAAGATGAAAAGGAGGGTGGCATTTAAGTGTTCTATTCACTTCGCCGTGAATTGTATTTTCTTGAACTGAGGGTCACTTTAAATATGCTAATCTATACAGCTAAAATTTTGCACCATTGCGCATTCCTTGAACTCTATGCATGTAGCAAACACGTATCGGGAGGGTTCTGTGACATGCATACAAAACAAAGGCAATGGAAGGAATGGAATAAATTACAATCCAAGAAAAATTTCTTAAAGGGGTATTCTGGGCTTTCTATGGTTTTTAACAGATATGCGCATGTAGTTGTTTACCTCATGTACATCTTCCCAATACTTTTTTTTTTTTTTCAATTTGGACTCTCCGGACTCGTTCACACCATGTAAACAAATGAGACTGGTTTGTGTCCATCCTGTATGTAGCACTTCCTGTTGCTGTATCCATCCGAACCCATGATGGTAGTAACATAGACACTCCCCAGTCACCGCCCCTAACAACACCCAGCTAGTTTATAGCTCCTCCCACCATCTAGTTACATGTACACTCCCCAGTCACCACCCCTAACAACACCCAGCTAGTTTATAGCTCCTCCCATCATCTAGTTACATGTACACTCCCCAGTCACCACCCCTAACAACACCCAGCTAGTTTATAGCTCCTCCCACCATCTAGTTACATGTACACTCCCCAGTCACCACCCCTAACACCCAGCTAGTTTATAGCTCCTCCCACCATCTAGTTACATAGTACACTCCCCAGTCACCACCCCTAACAACACCCAGCTAGTTTATAGCTCCTCCCACCATCTAGTTACATGTACACTCCCCAGTCACCACCCCTAACAACACCCAGCTAGTTTATAGCTCCTCCCACCATCTAGTTACATGTACACTCCCCAGTCACCACCCCTAACAACACCCAGCTAGTTTATAGCTCCTCCCACCATCTAGTTACATGTACACTCCCCAGTCACCACCCCTAACACCCAGCTAGTTTATAGCTCCTCCCACCATCTAGTTACATAGACACTCCCCAGTCACCGCCCCTAACACCCAGCTAGTTTATAGCTCCTCCCACCATCTAGTTACATGTACACTCCCTAGTCACCACCCCTAACAACACCCAGCTAGTTTATAGCTCCTCCCACCATCTAGTTACATGTACACTCCCCAGTCACCACCCCTAACACCCAGCTAGTTTATAGCTCCTCCCACCATCTAGTTACATAGACACTCCCCTATCACTGCCCCTAACACCACCCAGCTAGTTTATAGCTCCTCCCACCATCTAGTTACATAGAAATTCCCCAGTCACCGCCCCTAACACCCAGCTAGTTTATAGCTCCTCCCACCATCTAGTTACATAGACACTCCCCTATCACTGCCCCTAACACCACCCAGCTAGTTTATAGCTCCTCCCACCATCTAGTTACATAGACACTCCCCTATCACTGCCCCTAACACCCAGCTAGTTTATAGCTCCTCCCACCATCTAGTTACATAGACACTCCCCTATCACTGCCCTTAACACCCAGCTAGTTTATAGCTCCTCCCACCATCTAGTTACATAGACACGCCCCTATCACTGCCCTTAACACCCAGCTAGTTTATAGCTCCTCCCACCATCTAGTTACATAGACACTCCCCATCACTGCCCCTAACAACACCCAGCTAGTTTATAGCTCCTCCCACCATCTAGTTACATAGACACTCCCCAGTCGCTGCCCCTGTTGCTGCTTTGACACGACTATGGACATAACATCACAGGAAGTAAGAAAGCTGTATGGACATGGTCATGTGACCACCGCCTTCAATGGAAGATAAGAGCAATAAAGGTAAAATAAATATACTGTATTATAAAATTACAGTTACCTTCATAAATTGATAATTGTGAAGGATTTTAAAACAATAAAACCCCTTTAAAGACCTAAGTAGCATCTACAGAATGCCTGTGTCTGCCAGAAGAAAATAGACTTAGTAAAGGTACTAAAGCAGTAGAACCCAGCCGTTACCGTAGTTTAGGTATGGAGAATTAAACCATCGCATATTGCTAATATAACAAATGCATAAAATTATAATTAATTATCAACGTGTCAAAAGTAAGCATCTGAGAGAGACGTGGCATTTATTGGAACTGTATCCATACCTACAGGCTATGAGTGGCTGATTGCACAGTTGAGTGTCATGGATAGAAATATACTGCATATGAGCTCTGATTTCAGCACTCGATGCCAAAGGCACAAAATTGTGCAACTGCTGAAATGGACCATTTTTTCTAACTTTACTGCTTGTTGCATTTTGCAGAAAACCGAGCATGCGTCAAGAGTGGGCTAGCTGTCAAAATGTAGCCCATCTGTCTTGAATCAAAGTCAAGTTTAGCAATTAAACTTGACAAACCTGTTATCTGTTCTTTGAAGAACAGAGAGTGCCTTGAAAAGAGATTTTTTGGCATTGTCTGTACTGCAAAATCACGTTTCATATTCATAATTATTTAGACTCCTTAGAATATCCTCAGTTTATTTTCATGCATTAATATATGTGGATTTAGCTAGCTGATGACATTATTTGAACTGTGTTCAATTCTTATTTAGGCCTTGTTGTCTGTGCACACAAAATTTGTGTACCCATATTGTCAGTTTGTGCACTGAGAACTGTATTACACCATATGGCTGGCACCTGTTTTGGCCTTAAAGGGTTGTTCCAGAATCTTAAAGAGAGACAAACCTGAGACAATAAGGGCATATCGCTAGGATATGCCCTCATTGTCTGATAGGTGCTGGTCACACCCCAGGGACCCGCACCTATACTGAGAACGGAGAGGGCCAAAGTGGTGGCTCCGGTCCGGCCCCCATCAATCGAGCAAGGACCATGCATGACCGGCCACTGCTCCCATTCACTTCTATGAGCCCAACAGAAATAGCCGAGTCAGCTCGGCTATTTTCGGCGGCCCCATGGAAAATAATGGAGGGCAGCCGAGCATCTGCAGTGCGCCTTCCACCACTTTTGGGGCACCGTTTAAGAGATGGGTGCGGGTCCCACATCGATCAGACAATGGGGGCATATCCTAGCGATATTCCCCCATTGTCTCAGATGAAACAACCCCTTTAATATTGATATACTATCCTCAGGAAAGTTCAACACTATCAGATTAGCAGATCTGATACACTATACCCCTGCCAATCAGCTGTTAACCACAGTACTGCTGCCATGGAAGTGATTGTCAATAGCGCCGCAGTTACAAACTCCATACATTGCACAATGGACGAAGCTGTGTAGTTCCAGAGCTACTTTGGAACAGCTGAACGGCTGGGTGCCGGGTGTTGGACCTTACTTATCAGATATTGATGGCTTATCCTGAGGATAGGCCATCAATATTGAAATCCTGGTCAACCCCCTGTTTCACACTTACACAGAGAATGCTATCAATCACTGATAACACCTCTCTGCATACAGCTATCAGTGACTGACAGCTATCTCTGTATACACACTTATACAGAGAATGCTATCAATCACTGATAATACCTCCCTGTGTACAGCTATTAGTGACTGGCAGCTATCTCTGATAGTATTCTCTGTGCAAGTGTGTATACAATCACTGATAACACCTCCCCAGTACAGCTATCAGTGACTGACCGCTATCTCTGTATACACACTTACACAGAGAATACTATCAATAACTGATAACACCTCCCCATGTACAGCTATCAGTGACTGACAGCTATCTCTGTATACACACTTACACAGAGAATACTATCAATCACTGATAACACCTCCCTGTGTACAGCTATCAGTGACTGACAGCTATCTCTGTATACACACTTACACAGAGAATACTATCAATCACTGATAACACCTCCCTGTGTACAGCTATCAGTGACTGACAGCTATCTCTGTATACACACTTACACAGAGAATACTATCAATCACTGATAACACCTCCCTGTGTACAGCTATCAGTGACTGACAGCTATCTCTGTATACACACTTACACAGAGAATACTATCAATCACTGATAACACCTCCCTGTGTACAGATATCAGTGACTGACAGCTATCTCTGTATACACACTTACACAGTGAATACTATCAATCACTGATAACACCCCCCGTGTACAGATATCAGTGACTGACAGCTATCTATGTATACACACTTACACAGAGAATGCTATCAATTACTGATAACACCTCCCTGTGTACAGCTATCGGTGACTGACAGCTATCTCTGTATTCACACTTACACAGAGAATACCATCAATCACTGATAACACCTCCCCTGTGTACAGCTATCAGTGACTGACCGCTATCTCTGTATACACACTTACACAGAGAATACTATCAATCACTGATAACACCTCCCTGTGTACAGCTATCAGTGACTGACAGCTATCTCTGTATACACAATTACACAGAGAATACTATCAATCACTGATAACACCTCCCTGTGTACAGCTATCAGTGACTGACAGCTATCTATGTATACACACTTACACAGAAAATACTATCAATCACTGATAACACCTCCTTGTGTACAGCTATCAGTGACTGACACCTATCTCTGTATACACAATTACACAGAGAATGCTATCAATCACTGATAACACCTCCTTGTGTACAGCTATCAGTGACTGACAGCTATCTCTGTATACACACTTACACAGAGAATGCTATCAATCACTGATAACACCTCCCTGTGTACAGCTATCAGTGACTGACAGCTATCTCTGTATACACACTTACACAGAGAATACTATCAATCACTGATAACACCTCCCTGTGTACAGCTATTAGTGACTGACAGCTATCTCTGTATACACACTTACACAGAGAATACTATCAATCACTGATAACACCTCCCCTGTGTACAGCTATCAGTGACTGATATATGTATATATCAATCACTGATAACATATCCTCATGTACATTCGATTTTAAAAAATGTCATTCATCCTTTCAAAAAATGTCTGCAACAGAATCTGCACATAACTTCATCTGTGGTGCAATTCCACTGCATGTCAATTTATGCCAATGCAAAGTGTGAAAATCATGGAAAATCCTTGGCAGAATCCAATGGATCTACTGCAGATTTTCTGCGTAAGACTGAGTGCTCCTGGCAGATTTGGTCTATGGCAAGATCCGCTGGGGATTTCCTGGAGGTTTCTAAAGCAGATTTGCAGTTTAAATGCAGCACACCCATCCTTGGCTTTAGCCCCATTTAATACACGAGCAGATACCCACTATGGTTTCCAGCAGTATCCGCCAATCTGGAAAACTACACAGAAATAAAGCATGGCTGTATGAACAGCAGTGCAGACTCCCATTGACAACAGTTGGAGGCGGATTCCACATAGATTTAGATGCAGAATTTGCTCACAATAACCTCTCTGGGGAAAAATCTGTGAATATACGCTAAAGGTATTATTTGTGTTTTCTGTTTGAGTGAAGCCATTCCTGTGCCAAGGATCGCAGTTTTGGCGACACAGTGTATTGTAACTGAGATAGGGTATTGGGTATACATGTGTAATTTTTGGCAGTTTCAGACATTTCTGGAAAAAAAAACGTTTATTTCTATTTCTAAAAGTGCTTGTTAGGTTGTGTGAGAAATAATATTGGCCAATTTTTCATGCCCTGAACTAGAATGTGGGTCAGGTACTGTGGCTGTCAGTGCTGACACTGCCTTATTGGATGTGAGATTGCTGTAGTTCTGTGGTCAAGCTACAATATAAAATCATGAGCGCAAAGAGTCTGCCAAGTTTGTGAGGGACAATTCTAGTTTGAAATAGTGCACCACTTTTGGGAAATGTTTGCCCAAAATGAAGAATGTGAAAAAATTAACCCAATTCATATCAGCGTTTTTTCCCTGATGCTGGTGTCTTTGATGCTGTGCCCTGGGGACTAGCATGAAAACATTGAAATTATAGATCTGTTGTCCTCAGGTGGCCCAAAGAACTGGCAGATCATCAATATTGGAAAGGGTTCTTTACAGTTCGAGTAGTCGAACTATGGAATTCTCTCAAGAAATAGTATAGGCAGATACTTTGACAGCATTTAAAAAGGGCTAGATGCTTATCTAATAAATGGCATTGAGGATTATAATCAAAGGGGTATTCCCACCTGGGACATTTATGGCCTATTGATAGGGGCAACATCCAATAGCAGTGAACGGAAAGGAAGCCGTGATGCATGCTCTTCATTCGCAGTGAGGCCCAGTTCTTGACATCAGAGTGGAGGTGGGACCCACACCTGTTAAGCTTTTATGGCATATCCTATCGGTATGCCATAAGGGTATGGAGGCATGGGATGCAGGGGCATCGCAGTGTAGAGGTGATCCCATAGAAAAGAATGCAAAGTTTGATTTTTTATTTTTTTTGCTATTCAGGGGTCAGCGACTGTGACCTTGTTCATTTTTATAGGATCATCTCTACAATGCGATGACCCTACCATTCTGGTCTCGATCAGTGTAGCCGTACCCTGAATGTTCAGGGTCCACAGTGCAACCTCTTTAATGTAACAATTAATGTTGATGGACCTCTGTAAGGCTACTTTCACACTCACGTTTTGTGCGGATCTGTCATGAACGATCCGTTCAGATAATACAACCCTCTGCATCCGTTCAGAACGGATCCGTTTGTATTATCTTTAACATAGCCAAGACTGATCCTTCCCAGATTGTGTCAGTGAAAACATTTCCGTCCCCATTGACTTCATTGTGTGCCAGGACGGATCTGTTTGGCTCAGTTTCATCAGACGGACACCAAAATGCTGCAAGCAGTGTTCTGGTGTCCGCCGCTAGAGCGGAATGGAGACGGAACTGATGTAAACTGATGGATTCTGAGTGGATCCTTTTCTATTCAGAATGCATTAGCATGCAAACTGATCCGTTTTGGACCGCTTGTGAGAGCCCTGAACAGGTATCACAAATGGAAAGCCAAAACGCGAGTGTGAAAGTAGAATCACTATGTAACTACAGATATCAAATCACTATTGTCCTGGTAGCAACACTATACTTTATCTGCCAAGTTAAAATTTTCTTGATTCGAGGGGTCCAAGGACTCAATATCCACACTGCAGCAGAACGAAACTCTGTAAAAGTGGGTCGGTACCAATTAGAAGTTAGGTTAGTTGCTTAGATTATAGTTGATTATAGATTATAGAGCTTCAGAACCTGGTTGTGATGTTCAAGTTGCTACAAAGAAAAATCTGCTTCTACATTTCATGGGCATGCCTGTACATGTGCTCACATTCCCTAGCTGCTCTCAGAGGAACTTCTATACTACGAGAAGATAGTTTTGACTTTGCTGTGGAGTGACATACTGCCTCAACTGCTGATGTGATGATCTGAGGAGCCATCACATACGACAGTTGGTCACTCCTAGTAGTGATGTGAGGGACATTAACAGCTCAGCGATATGTGCAGGACATCCTGTGGCCACATGTGTTCCTCTCATGGTAGGGCTTCCAACTGGCATTTTTCAGCAGGATAATGCTCACTCACACACCACAAGGGTTACCCAAGAATGTCTCCTCCAGATTGTAACACTTACTTGGCCTTGCCAGTCGCCAGGTTTATCGCCAGTTGAGCATTCATGGGACCAGATGGGACGCTAGCTTCAGGAACCTGTGTACAGGATCTATAGGCCCAACAGCAACATCTGTGGGCAAATGTGCTGCAGAATACCATTCAGAACCTGTAGGACTTCATGTCCAACCGTATCTCATCTTGTATCCAGGCTAGAGGAGGCCCAACAGGGGACTAGAACCTCTTTCAGGTGTACAGTTTTCCCCAATAATCTTATCCTTTATCTGTTATATTGTAATCATGTACATATGTCATCATCCTTCTGTGTGCATTATTTTTTTGTGAATGAGTGTGTGTGTATGTCTATAAAGTGCAAAAGTGGGACTGTTAATAGTCTACTTTTATAAAATAACAAAATGCAAAGTGAATGAACAAAAGAGAAATCTAAATCAAATCAAAATTTGGTGTGACCACTCTTTGCCTGCAAAACAGCATCACTTCTTCTAGGTACATTTGCACAAAGTTTTTGAAGGAACCTGGTAGGGAGGTTGTTCCATCATCTTGGAGAACCAACCACAGATCTACTATGGATGTAGGCTTGCGCAGATCCTTCATGTAATCCCAGACAGATTGGATGATGTTGAGATCAAGGCTCTGTAGGGACCATTTCATCACTTACTTTCAGGTCTCCTTTTTCTTCTTTCACTGAAGATAGTTCTTAATGACATTGGCTATATGTTTGGGGTCGTTGTCCTGCCGCAGAATACATTTGGAGCAGATTAGACAACTCCCTGATAGAATTGCATGATAGATAAGTATCTGCTGTTTAATGAACTTAAATTGAATTAGAACTTTTATAATCCTATTCTGCAGCACTGGAGCCGGCCCCCAGTCCCTCCCCGCTCATACATCGCAGCCTGCGATGTAAAAATGTCAGCATTCTCCCTATAAGACGCAGGGGCATTTTTTCCCATTTTTTTGGGGGGGAAAAAGTGCATCTTATGGGGCTAAAAATATGGTATTCACAGCACTCGGAGGAAGCTTTAGGCCTCTTTCACACAAGCAATATGGATTGTGGCAGGATCTGTTTAGGAAAAAATTTTAATCGTTTTATAGTTTTGCACACAAGTTTTTCTGTGAGTGCTTTCAGTTTATACAGTGTTAAACGATGAAAATTACGGCACTCTTGTGTTGTCAGTTTCCGTTCTTTATTTCACCAAAAGTGTAGCAACGTTTCAACCATAAGGTCTTTATCAAGCTCATACATCCATTCCTCAAGTGTCTATAAATACCCCACTGTATGGACTGAGGACCCAAGGGCCGGGACCTGACATTACAGGCACCACCACGGAATGATTGATCTATGAAAAAAAATTGAGTTGTACTGCCCGAATTACTTGTTTTGCTTTCAGTGTATGTTTTTTTTTTTTTCTGGGATTTTTACTGAACGCAAAGATGATATGTGAAAAACAATGCTCATGTACAGGGGCATACATAGAAATCACTTGGCCCCATAGCAATTGGTCTAAATTGGTTCCTCCCTGCCCCATTCACAGCCCCTTCCACAACCCGTTCCAAGCCAGTAAATAAAGCAGTGTACCTAATATGTGAGTTATAAATTACAGCTCGTACCTTATAGATCAGCACACTGCTGTATATATTATATATCTTAACAAACTGCATCTATTGTAGCTGGTACCTCACATATCAGTATACTGTTGTACATAATATATATCTGTACACACTGCACCTATTATACCTTGTACTTCACATGTCAGTACACTGCTGTATATACTATATATCTGTACACACTGCATCTATTATACCTTGTACCTCACATGTCAGTACACTGCTGTATATACTATATATCTGTACACACTGCACCTATTATACCTTGTACCTCACATGTCAGTACACTGCTGTATATACTATATATCTGTACACACTGCACCTATTATACCTTGTACCTCACATGTCAGTACACTGCTGTATATACTATATATCTGTACACACTGCACCTATTATACCTTGTACCTCACATGTCAGTACACTGCTGTATATACTATATATCTGTACACACTGCACCTATTATACCTTGTACCTCACATGTCAGTACACTGCTGTATATACTATATATCTGTACTCACTGCATCTATTATACCTTGTACCTCACATGTCAGTACACTGCTGTATATACTATATATCTGTACACACTGCACCTATTATACCTTGTACCTCACATGTCAGTACACTGCTGTATATACTATATATCTGTACACACTGCACCTATTATACCTTGTACCTCAAATGTCAGTACACTGCTGTATATACTATATATCTGTACACACTGCATCTATTATACCTTGTACCTCACATGTCAGTACACTGCTGTATATACTATATATCTGTACACACTGCACCTATTATACCTTGTACCTCACATGTCAGTACACTGCTGTATATACTATATATCTGTACACACGGCATCTATTATACCTTGTACCTCACATGTCAGTACACTGCTGTATATACTACATATCTTAACACACTGCATCTATTGTACCTCACATATCAGTACACTGTTGTATATAATATATACCTGTACACGGTTATATATTGTGCCTCACATATCAGTACACTGCTTTGTATACTACATACCTGTGTCTAACAGATGCAGTGTGTATGTGTATATATAGACAGTGTACTGATAAAGTGAGAAGTACAAGCAGGGCCGCCATCAGGGGGGTACAGCCCATACTCCAGTAAGGGGCCCTGACCCTGGGGGGGCCCGGCCAGTCCTGAAACTTTTTTTTTTTTTTTTTTTTTTTATTGTGGCAGCTGGCTCTGGGGCCCAGTGCTCCTCCCCCTCTTCCTTCTGCAGCCTGTCCCTTATCTCCCGGGGCCCCGGGCCCCAGCTATCTTGTTCTGAGAACAAGATAGCTGGAGTCTCTGCAGATCCATGGGTAGAATGTAGTTGCTAGAAGGAGGTCTGTGACATCACTGGTCACATGCTTCTTCATAGTCACATGAACAAACCCCGACAGCAGCAGCAGCTTGTGGAGGGAGGAGGGGCTGTGTGCCTGCAGGCTGCTCAGTGAGGGAGGATGTGCAGGTGAGGGGCAGCTCATGTATGAGGGGGCAGCTGGAGCACTCAGGGGTTCAAGTGGAGTGGAATCTGGTGCAATTAAGGGGGTTTATAGCACAGATCCAGGTGTATTCTGAGGGCCATGGTGTATATGATTCTGTCCCTGCGTGTGTCTCTGTCCCTGCGTGTGTGTGTGTGTCTGTCTGTCTGTCCCTGCGTGTGTGTCTGTCTGACGTGCAAACTAGCTTATTTACTCCCCTCACTGGCGCTGACATAATTGAAGAGAAGTGCCGTAATCTTACACACTGCGCGAGATTACGTCAGCCGCAAGTGAGGTGAATAAATTAACTAGGAGGCAGCACTGGGCTCCGGAGTGTGGCGCGATTCTGAAAAAAAAAAGGTCTTTGCTTTATTATACCACTATTAATTCTGAGTGTTAGGGGTCACTTATGGGGGATCAGTGTGGATGGCACTTAGGGGGGATCCTATGCTATATATGTGTCAACAGTGCCATCCTCAGATCCTCCCCCCCTAAAACAGTGCCATCCTCAGATCCCCCCCCCCCCAAAAAAAAAACAGTGCCATCCACTTTCCCCCCCACAACAGTGCCATCCTCAGATCCCTCCCCGCCCTAAAACAGTGCCATCCTCAGATCCCTCCCCCAAAAAAACAGTGCCATGCTCAGATCCCCCCGAGAAACAGTGCCATCCTCAGATCCCCCCCCCCAAAACAGTGCCATCCACGGACCCCCAAAAAAAACAGTGCCATTCACAGATCCCCCCAAAAAAACAGTGCCATCCACAGGCCACCATTAGCTCAAATCCCACCAAATGCTCCCCTTTGGTTAAAAATAATTTTTTTCTTATTTTTCTCCTCAAAAACCTAGGTGCATCTTTTTATGCTTTTCTATCTTGAAATAAACTAAACCTTTAATGTTATGAAATTTAAATTTAATTTATATAAATTCACGCCCCATCCATCTACTCTCGGCCCAGCCCCCGAATCCAAAGCCTTTATTTATTGACCAGTTTTCTGTTGTTCACAAAAAATAAATATTTTCAATATGTTCCTGTTATGGCACTTCTAATATACATTTTAGCTTTTCCATCATGTCGCCCCTCCCCTTCATTACATTTTCAGAAACAAGCAGAGCATGGATGTCAATAAAATTATCTAAGCTGTGCTGTGTAAGGGGCCCCAAAATTTCTGATGGCAGCCCTGAGTACAAGGTATAATAGATGCACTCTGTACAGATATCTGTGGTCAGTTA
Organism: Bufotes viridis; assembly: GCA_033119425.1. Taxonomy (NCBI): domain Eukaryota; kingdom Metazoa; phylum Chordata; class Amphibia; order Anura; family Bufonidae; genus Bufotes; species Bufotes viridis. The sequence continues at coordinate 142,106,468 of CM065592.1, read as the reverse complement.
CCGGTATATATTATGGTCACTTTGTGAGGTACATGAGTTAATAGTGGTTGTAACTGTCTGCAGTAATATATATAAGATATGAATAATAATAGGGAATGGGGTGCAATTGAAGAGAAAGGAGGAAGACCTCCTATTACCACTCCATTCTAGTCTGAGTGGAGAACTCACCCTGCAGTTCTTCTCCATGCTTTTGGGGGTTGAAGGGCCTGTGATGATGCCCTGTGCAGTTCCTTTACTAGTTGTACAGGACCTGTGATTATGATGTCATCACAGGTCCTGGCAGATGCTCCTATCTAAGGGCCCTTTCACACTGGCGTTTTTGTTTTCCGGCATAGAGATCCGTCGTCGGGTCTCTATGCCGGAAAAATCCTGATCAGGATCATCCCCATGCATTCTGAATGGAGAGAAATCCGTTCAGGATGCATCAGGATGACTTCAGTTCAGGACCGGAACGTTTTTTGGACGCAGCAAATACCGCAGCATGCTGCGCTTTTTGTTCCGTCCAAAAATCCGGAACACTTGCCGCAAGGCCGGATCCGGAATTAATGCCCATTGAAAGGCATTCATCCGGATCCGGCCTTAAGCTAAACGTCGTTTCGGCGCATTGCCGGATCCGACATTTAGCTTTTTCTGACTGGTTACCATGGCAGCCAGGACGCTAAAGTCCTGGTTACCATGGTAAAATGGAGCGGGGAGCGGGGGAGCGGCATACTTACATTCCGTGCAGCTCCCAGGACGCTCCAGGATGACGTCAGGGCGCCCCAGTGCATAGATCACGTGATTGCATGGATCACGTGATCAGTGCGCATGGGGCGCTCTGACGTCATCCTGGAGCGCCCCGGGAGCCGTACGGATGGTAAGTATACCGCTCCCCCGCTCCGTGCTCCTACTATGGCAACCAGGACGCTAGTAGCGTCCTGGCTGCCATAGTAACCTGAAAGCAATTCGAAGACTGATCAGGATCCTGATCAGTCTTCTAATGCTTCAGGCGACTTGCGTTCTGACGGATCTGGCGGGACGGAAGTGCCTGCCGGATCCTCAGAACGCAAGTGTGAAAGGACCCTTACCTGGGAACTACACCATTCTTTGTGCATTTCCTTTGCTAGATGTACAGGTCTTTTAGTTTTCTCCACTGATGGTAGGTATAGTTTACTGGAGCTTTACAGTAATGAGTGTAATTAGGGACGGGCTCCTTTGGTTCACTGTTGGTCCTTTTTCCCATAGCAGCTACGGGTTCTGCCTCTATTGGAGGTATGCCACTTCTCATGTACACAGATCCACTGAAACGAATGGGTCAGGATTCAGTCTGGATGCTATGCATTTTCTACACGCATTGCATCCAGACAAAAATTTGTGCGAAAGAGTCCTTATAGTCAAAGTTCTCTTGTTTTAGGTTTAGCTTCACTATATTTTGCTGCATTCACTGTACCCTCTAGCTTCAGAAATGCCATCAACGCCAGCTACAGATAAGCGCCACTACAGCCATGGTGTGCTGCCAAAAAATAATTTGAATCTTGGCCTGAGAACTATACAGCCAAGATGATATAGAAGGTGTTTTTAATGTGTATGGCTTTGTGGTTGAGATTTTAACTGATAAAGAACATGAGAACACATTATATGGAGTCTGCTCCATCTGAGCCGCAGGGTTTTGTGTTTTCTTCAGAGTTGTTACAACAACAATTTCTTTTGTGTTAAGTGTCAATTTACAGATTACAACAACTGCAAATTTAACATGTTAAGTGTCAAGTTAACATTTTTGTTATATCTGCTTTAGGGATGAGCGAATCGACTTCGAATGAAACATCTGAAGTTGATTCGTATAAACCTTCGTTTCAATACTGTACGGAGTGAGCGCTCCGTACAGTATTAAAAATTATTGGCTCCTCTGACCTGAAGTTATTACTTCGCGAAGTCTCTCGAGACTTCACATAATAACTTCATAAATTGATTTCTGCTGTAAAAAAAAAACTTGTTACCTTGGAACTGAACCAGAGTTTGGAAAATGTTTTTTTACAGTAGAAATCAATTTATGAACCCGCATTTTCTAGATACCTAGGTGAAACCAGAGATGGGACTCCAACATATTAGAAGTATATGGCCTATGGCCAGAAATAACCCTTTAGCCCCTTAAGGACCCACACCGCACATGTACGGCGCTGGTGGACGTGACTTAAGCACCAGCGCTGTACATGTTCAGCGGGCTGAACAGGTGGGTGCAGGAGCTGCACCCATCTGATCAGTGGCAGGGGTCCGGCAGTCACTAATAGCCGGAACCCAACTGTATGCGCCGGCATCGGTGAAAACACAGATGCCGGCTCATTAACACTCGCACTGACGCACTGTCAGTGCTGACCACGGCACGTGCAGGATCACGCTGGGTGGCCATCGGTTCCCTGTGCTGCTGTGCCTTTCTTAGGCATCGTGGCTGCCTTCCGTGACAGCCTGTGAGATCCAGCCCCCTGGATCTCACAGGCAAGCTGGCTGAAGTGTATTATGAGGTGTAATACACTTACAGCCAATGCATTACAATACAGAAGTATTGTAATGCTTTGTAAAGGGGATCAGACCCCCAAAAGTTGAAGTCCCAGAGTGGGACAAAAAATAAAGTGAAAAAAAAAGCGTCCTTTTCCCAAAATAAAGTAAAGAAATAGGGAAAAAAGAATAGTAGACATATTAGATATAGCCGCGTCCATATCGACCGACTCTATAAAAATATCACATGACCTAACCCCCTCAGATGAACACCGTCAAAAAAATAAACATTTTTTGGTCGCCTTACATCACTAAAAGTGCAACACCAAGCAATCAAAAAGGCGTATGACCCCTCCCCCCCCCCAAAATAGTACCAATCTAACCGTCCCCTCATCCCGCAAAAAATGAGCCCCTACTTAAGACAATCGCCCAAAAATTAAAAAAAAATATGGGTCTGACTATGGAGACACTAAAACATGATTTATTTTGTTTCAAAATCGCCGTGTCTGTAACAACCTGCTAGATAAAAATATCACATCACCTAACCCCTCAGGTGAACACCATAAAAAAGATAAAATAAAAACAGTGTCAAAAAAGCCATTTTTTGTCACCTGACATCACAAAAAGTGTAATACCAAGTGATCAAAAAGTCATACGCACCCCCAAATTGTACCAATCAAATTGACATATCATAATAAAAAAAATGAGACCTACCTAGGACAATCGCCCCAAAAAATAAAAAAAACTATGGCTCTCAGAATATGGAGACACTAAAACATGATTTTTTTTTTTTGTTTCAAAAATGCTGTTATTGTGTAAAACGTAAATAAATAAAAAAAAGGTATACATATTAGGTATTGCTGCTTTCGTAAGAACCTGCTGTATAAAAATATCACATGACCTAACCCCTCAGGTGTACACTGTAAAAATAAAAAGTATGTCCAAAAAGCCATTTTTTGTGACCTTACTTCACAAAAAGTGTAATACCAAGCGATTAAAAAGTCATATGCACCCTAAAATAGTACCAATCAAACTGTCATCTCATAATGAAAAAAATGAGCTACTACATAAAACAGTCGCCGAAAAAATAAAAAAAACTATGGCTTTCAGAATATGGAGACACTAAAAATGTTTCAAAAATTCTTTATTATGTCAAACTGAAAGAAACAACCAAAAAAAGTAGTCTCATTTGGTATTCTCGCGTCCGTAACAACCTGCTCTATAAAAATACCACATGATTTAACCTGTCAGATGAACATTGTAAATAATAAAAAATAAAAACTGTGCCAAAACAGCTATTTTTTGTTACCTTGCCTCACAAAAAGTGTAATATAGAGCAACCAAAAATGATAAGTACCCTAAAATAGTGCCAACAAAACTGCCATCTTATCCTCTACTTTCCAAAATTGCCTTTCAAAACCACATGGCGTTCATTTCCTTCTGCGCCCTGCCGTGTGCCCGTACAGCAGTTTACGACCACATATGGGGTGTTTCTGTAAACTACAGAAACAGGGCAATAAATATTGAGGTTTGTTTGGCTGTTAGCCGTTGCTTTGTTACTGGAAAAAATTTATTAAAATGGAAAATCTGCCGAAAAAGTGAAATTCAGAAATTTCATCTACATTTTCCTTTAATTCTTGTGGAATACCTTGAGGGTTAAGAAAATTTGTAACATCAGTTTTGAATACCTTGAGGGATGTAGCTTCAAAAATGGGGCCATTTATGTGTGGTTTCTATTATATAAGCCTCACAAAGTGACTTCAGACCTGAACTGGTCCTTAAAAAGTGGGTTTTGGAAATTTTCTTAAAAATTTCAAGATTTGCTTCTAAGCCTTCTAACGTCCCAAAAAAAGGAATTTACAAAATGATCCAAACAAGAAGTAGACATATGGGACATGTAAAGTAATAACTATTTGAGGAGGTATCACTATCTGTTTTAAAAGCGGAGAAATTTAAAATTGCGACTTTTTCAAAGTTTTGGGTAAATTTGCTATTTTTTTTATAAATAAAAATAAAATATTTTGACTAAAATTTACCCCTGCCATGAAGCAGAATATGTGACGAGAAAACAATCTCAGAATAACTTGGATAAATAAAAGTGTTTTAAAGTTATCACCACATAAAGCGACACATGTCAGATTTTTAAAAAATGGACTGGTCCTTAAAGAGGACCTTTCACTAAGATTTAGGTAGTAAAATACTTACACTACCTTCCTAGGCGGCCCCCGCTGACATCCAGGCAACATTTTGTTTAGTTTTTTTTTTTCGAAATAACCCCCCGTTCGTGCGCTCCGGTCCCTGTTAGTTTTCACATGTGGGTTTTCCTCTCCCTGGCTGCGAGAGCAGCCAATCATATCGCTCGGCTCACAGCCAGGGAGAGGAAAATCACTCCCCAGGCAAAAGACAAGTCCCCGCCTCATACAAGAAATCCCCACATGTGAAAACTAACGGGGATCGGGGCGCACAAACGGGGGGTTATTTTTTTTAAAAAAAATGTTGCCTGGACGTCAGTGGGGGCCGCCCAGGAAGGTAGTGTAAGTATTTCACTGCCTAAATCTTAGCGAAAGGTCCTCTTTAAGGTGAAAAGTGGCAGGGTCCTTAAGGGGTTAAGATCATTATGTTTTCTTATTTGTATAGAATTTCCAATCTGATGAAATGTAGTGAGTAGAGTTGAGCGAACTTGTATTTCAAGTTCGGCATCCAAAGTTCGGGTTATCCAAGCATCCCGTTATGGATTCCGCTACCACGGACCATAACGGCATTTGGAACACTGGGTGAAGGACCTGGGGTGACGTCTCCGTCATGTGATCAGTGCAGGGGGCGTGGCTCAGTACTGGATTGGATAAGAGGTCGTAGGCTACCACCTCTTATCTAATCCAGTACTGGGCCACGCCCCCTGCACTGATCACATGACGGTGACATCACCCCAGGTCCTTCGTGTTGTCCAAGGTTCGGGTTCATTGAAGAATCCCCTTATGGATTCCAAATGCTGTTATGGTCCGTGGTAGTGGAATCCATAACGAGATGCTTAGATGACCCGAACCCGAACTTTGGATGCCGAACCTAAAACACAAGTTCGCTCAACTCTAGTAGTGAGATGATCTGTTTATCTGAAGCATCTTGATCGGCCATTAGCCAGAATACTGATAAAACTGGGACGTAGCATTGCATGGCTTCTCTAATGCAGAATTCTGATTCCTGGTCTATTACATCATTATGAAATAGTTTTATGGTTACAAACAGACCCTGTGCACTTCCCAATTCTGAACTCCTTTATTATGGCGCTGGCAAACATATAGGGCGTATGTCCTGTTGTAAACATTAACTGGCCACATTAAGAAGCACCTCATTGAAATCCATAATGTGGCCACTAAAATCTAAATGAAATTATCCAACCATTGCTAGAATGGCGCATATGGCTGCCATTTGAGTACCGTCTACCTTCTAACCAAAGTTCACACGTGGGATTATAGAAAACAGATGCACATGCTATCCACAAGCTGTTCTGTATTACTTGATATCAGCAGCTGCATAGGAGTCGTTCTTCTATTCGGTTTAGTTGGACTGGGCAGAGTACAGCACGGCTAATAAAGCTCCTGTTTACAACTCACAAATCACCGAACCTGCAGCCGCCTTCTAATGAACGCCATTAAATGAGTCACTGGCAAAATCAATGATTAGAGGAGAGCAGACTGCAAAAATGAATTTTACCATAACTGCAAGAAACTGGATGAGATTATTTCTGCAATTTCTATAGTAATGTGATAGGAGGTGAGAATGGAGATTTTAAAATTAAACGGCAAAATGCTATTTCATGGTGATAGAAGTAGTTTCATGAGCAAGTTAAATACATGGCTGTGGGCCCCAGCATTAAAGCACCCAAAAAATCTATCATTATCAAATTTATCTATCTATCTATTTATCTATCATCTACTTTAGTTGCAAGTGGAGTACAACCTCTGCATGGAGTTTGTATGTTCTCCATGTGTTTGCAGGGGTTTCCTCCAGGCACTCTAAAGACTTACTGATAGGGAACGTAGATTGTGAGCGTCATGGGGGACAACAAGCAATGATGGTGTCGGTAAAGCACTGTGGAATATGTCAGTGCTATGTAAGAGCAAACAAAATAATGGACAGTCCTTCTTTTATGAAATACTACATCCTCATATTAAAAACTGTTCTACAAGAAAAAAATGGGTAGGGTAATTCTTGTAGCTAAAGGCCCACATACACATTAGACTATTGTCAGCCAAACCTGCCATTTTTGGTGGGACCAGCCAACAATCTAATCTAGTGTGTATGGGGAAATGTGAACTTTCCCCTGACAGGTGATGTCGTGGAAGAGAAGGATTGGGTGTGTTGAATTTAACCACGCTATTCTTTCATAGTCAGAGAATTCTGGCAGTGGCTTTCTTCTCTCTTAAGCCCTTGAAAACACATTACATGCTCCATCGAGGATGTATGTTTATAAGGGAGCCCAGAGAGATGGTTGGTCGAACGTGTGTTAGGCCAACAGCTACTGAAAGTGTATGGGCAACTTAGGAAGAAATAGGGCAATCTCAGCCCATGGTCATATACAGTTCATACTGTAGCTACACTCTTTTCATCTAGGGCTATAAGCTGGCCATACACAGTAAATATATGTATCAGCAGATGTTGGGGCAGATAAATATCAGACAGTTGGATTTTCTTATTGCTCTCACATTTCCCCGTTCAGAAGACATGCATGCTCGGCTGCACACAGTGTGCATATGTACAAGGTAGTCAGGAGAGATAGCTGTTGGCTGACTTCTGTCTAATGTATATGGCTGGCCTTAGTGTTTACCAGAACTGTACAATGATGTTCTTCTGCATATCTTCTATGTTGTCTCTTAGGGTACTTTCACACTTGCGTTGGTGCGGATCCGTCTGTTTATTTGCACAGACGGATCCGCACCCATAATCCAAACGTTTGTATCCGTTCAGAACAGATCCGTTTGCATTAGGTTTAAAGAAAAATGACAAAGTCCAAAACGGATCAGTTTTGAATTACATTGAAAGTCAATGGGGAACGGATCCCTTTTCAAATGCACCCCATTGACTTACATTGTAATTAAAAACGGATCCGTTCAGCTCCGCCTCTTCAGACGGACACCAAAATGCTGCAAGCTGCGTTTTGGTGTCCGCCTCCAAAACGGAATAGAGGCGGAACGGAGCCGAACTGATGCATTTTGAACCGATCCTTATCCATCCAGAATGCATTGGGGCTTAACTGATCCGTTTTGGACTGCTTGTGAGAGCCCTGAAACGGATCTGACAAACGGAATCCAAAACGCTAGTGTGAAAGTACCCTTAATGTATGAAATATAGGAAATATATGCAGTTTCAAATTGAGAATGTAAAAAAAATTATCCCTCATGGACGATATTAAAAACATTTAGTGATAACTAATCCTTCGCATTGGTTCCTGCTGAGGTTTACAAAGTCCCATTGTCATGTTAGAAGTAGGACGTTGCGGTGTTGTAGAAGTGATGGTGCGTGTTGGCATCAGCACAGTTTGTTACATAGACACTGACACACTGTCCCTAGAATGGTATTCCTTTTTTATTACTGCTCTGCTAATAAGACATTTCATCATTTTCAGGTTCAGCTAATATTAATGACCGCAGCATGATGGGAAAGCGTGACAGTGAGATGGCTGTTATTATACAAGACACAGCGACTGTTCACTCGGTCATGGATGGGGAGGCTTATGAAGCTGGGAAATTTGCCCTGTCACTTCGGATGCATTGCTTCAGGTAGACCAAGTTTATTTCCTAAGGCAATAATATGAACAGTCTATAAACCTCACTTGCCCTGACACTTTCACAGTTTAACTGAGACACTTATTATGTAAGGGTGCTTTCACACTTGCATTTTTACTTTCCGGTGTTTTACTTTCCAGTGTCGTCGGGTCTCTACGCCGGAAAGATACTGATCAGGATTATCCCCATGCATTCTAAATGGAGAGAATTCCGTTCAGGATGTCTTCCATTCAGTATTGTAACGTTTTTTTAGACGTTGACAAAACCGCAGCATGCTGCGGATTTGTCTCCGTCCAAAAATCCGGAAGACTTGCCGCAACGCCGGATCCGAAATTAATGCCCAATGAAGTGCATTAATCAGAATCCGGAATTAAGCTAAACATCGTTTCGGCGCATCGCCAGATCCGACGTTTATCTCTGCACATGCGCAGCAGCAGTACCGATCGGGGCCCCAGTGTAAGCTGGGGCTCCGATCGGTTACCATGGCAGCCAGGACGCTACTAAAGTCCTGGCTGCCATGGTAAGTACTCAGCGCGGGTAAGTACACCGCTGCAGAGGCCCCCGGGCGCTCCTTCATGACATCACAGGTCCGGGCAGCGGATTTATCTATGCGCCGCGGGGACCTGTGACGTCATGAAGGAGCGCCCAGCAGCCGCAGCGCAGGTAAGTACACTGCTGCGGAGTACTTACCATGGCAGCTAGGACTTCAATAGCTTCCTGGCTGCCACGGTAACCTGAAAGCATTTCGAAGACTGATCAGGATCCTGATTAGTCTTCAAATGCTTTCAGGCGACTTGCGTTCTGACGGATCCGGCGGGCCTGAAGTGCCTGCCGGATCTTCAGAACGCAGGTGTGAAAGCACCCTAAGATTTGTATTGACTAATGACTGTCATCTGAAGCCATGACTGGAAAACCCAAATCCCCACTAGATACAAAGAATGGCAATTCTTCCAATCTCCTGTGCTGCAGTGAATACCAAGAAAATGTAAACTCTCATTCTGTCTGCTAAAATGCCTCAAAAGATGACACTGATCCGATCTCATCCTGCGTTATGTTCTCTTCTAGGGTTCTCCTTGGTTGCCTTAATGATCCGTCTGTCAATATCCAGGACCCTATTAGTGATAAATTTTTTAAAGAGGTGTGGGTGGCCACAGCTGCTCGCAACACAACCATTTTTGACAAAGTGAGTATATTTTATGGTGTTTTTTTATTTGCCAACCATGTTGTAAGATATGGGCCATCGTTATGTAGGTTGCCAGTTGTTATCATTCTGCCTTATTTTCACAAGTGAAATATCTGTTCACCTTGTGTTTGAGCCCTACGTCTGCAGAAAGCAGAATGTCCTGTTGGCTTAGACTGGGCTGCTATATATATTTTTATCATGTAGAAAAGCTTGGTTGACTACACTTTTCTATTCGAAAGTATCCTGCAGAAAAGTATACTGTGTAGTAGGAGTTTAATTACAATGGGAGTGAGTGGGTGACATATACAGTGGCAAATGTCTGGGCCTTCCTTTGCCTGTATGTCCGGCATTATTCCCATCAGATGGAAGGCCCAGACGTTATGTGAACAGAGCCTATTGTGCAATACTGCTTCACTGGGAGACTTCAGATGCTAAAACTGTAGCCCTCATATTAATCTAGCAGGGGACACGCATGTCCAGGGAGACTCAAAGAATTCTTCTCTACATAAACCCCTGATTTTATTTGGAACAGGCTCAGACTTTGAAGATTTACAGTCTACCTCCCTTCTCATTCTTTCCTATACTTGGCCCATTTTTGGCCTTTCTCTCTCTTCACGTCAAAACTATATGTAATGTGTTAGGATGGCATGCATAATGGTTTAATGGACATTGTACCCACACTTTAATGTATTAGAATATGTCCAAAGAGACCAAGTGCAGGCTACAAAATAAAGTTAAAAGGTTTATCCCATGACTGTTGTAAAAAAAATGAAAATCAGACATCATATAGTACATGACAATCTCTTTCTAATAAAGCTAGAACCAGCCCTGTACCTCACATGGATCCAGGGATCTCCCCATTCATTGTTCTACTAGATTAAAACAAGCTGACAGCTCAAGGGGAGTGTCTATTCTGCTGCAGCTAAGGGGTGTGTCTTAGCTCTCCCTATCACAGCTCAGGAGGTGTGTCTCAGCTCTCCCTATCACAGCTCAGGGGGTGTGTCTCAGCTCTCCCTATCACAGCTCCGGAGGCGTGTCTGAGCTCTCCCTATCACAGCTCAGGAGGTGTGTCTCAGCTCTCCCTATCACAGCTCAGGAGGTGTGTCTCAGCTCTCCCTATCACAGCTCAGGAGGTGTGTCTCAGCTCTCCCTATCACAGCTCAGGAGGTGTGTCTCAGCTCTCCCTATCACAGCTCAGGAGGTGTGTCTCAGCTCTCCCTATCACAGCTCAGGAGGTGTGTCTCAGCTCTCCCTATCACAACTGAGGAGGTGTGTCTCAGCTCTCCCTATCACAACTGAGGAGGCGTGTCTCAGCTCTCCCTATCACAGCTCAGGGGGCGTGTCTCAGCTCTCCCCATCACAGGAGGCAGTTGAGGGATGAAACTGAGCATGTGCGGCCTTCTCAGTGATCAGGACAAAGAAATAACAAACAGCAGGTGGCGCTATACATATACATTTTATTGAATAGCTCAGCGGCTATGCTAAATTTTTAATTATATGCAATTACAAAAGCGTTCAGATCCAGGTGCTGGTTTGAAAACTGTAGATTATTTTTCATGAGAAAACCCCTTGCTCAGATTGCCTGTCGGGGATTATAGTTGCCATAAATGGTTCAGAAAGTTTTGGCTATATTTAACCTGTAGAAACTCTGCTTGATACAAAAAAAGGCTCACAGGCTACCTTTATGTTGTCAATTTAGGTGTTCCGATGTCTTCCAAGTGATGAGGTGCAAAACTTTTTCCACCTACCCGATTTCCTTGCCAAGCCACCACTGGCCACCCAGGATCGTGTCAAAGCCCAGGAAGAAGTGCAGAGAATTCGTGGGTTTGTGGTCCATCTACCTTTTTTATTCCTGTCTGGAGAAAACCTCTTACCTTCGGTGGGCACTAAGGAGGCTATTGTGCCCATGGAAACCTGGACCTGAAAGGATTTTTTTAATATGATAAAAAACAAACTGGAATTGCCAGAGACCCAGAAACGTTATGCAGAACCAGGGACCATACTATTGGACACTAAATCTTCATTCACTTCCTTTACACTTTAAACCATTGAGTTCTCAAATTATATTTATTTTCTTTGTCGAAATTTACAAACCTTTATTCATGTTCTTAATTGTGTAATGTTAAGATGTAACGTGTTGAATTGGATCCTGCCGCATGTGGCTCTATCCACGGTATTTACGGTACGGGCTAATGATGCATTAGGTTATAGTGTAATACATGATCACTGTATTTTACATACAGTGTGTGGCCTGCAACATGAAACGTAATTACCTGGTAGGGTAAAAGTTCTGCGTATAATCTGTAACCTATGAATAGTAATGGTTTCCTGTGGTAAATGTGACGGCACCATGCCACTGCCCAGCTGTTCTTGAACTGCAGCTCAAAATGTTTGGCTGAGCCAAATAGCCAGCGTGCCCCAGATTAATTTTTTATTACCAGATCTGTCCATATTATTATTGAACACTAACATTCCTTTTGGCAAACAGAGCTGCTATGTGCATGTGGTGCCATGTGCTGCCAAGTACTTGGGAACAGATGGAAAGTAAGACCTATGTCTTTTCTCTGTAATCTGTCCTGTTCGTGTATTTTAACTTGCATTCAGAATGACCAAAAACCATGCAATTCATGTGCCAACTACATCTGCGTACTATGCCGTGTCATAGAATAACACTTTATTGTATGTCAACCCGTAAACTAAATGGAGAGGTGGTCACTCAAGCATACCACTGCTGCATTCACACAGGGGAGTCAGGGACCCGAGAAAGCGGGGATCCAGCAGTTCGATCTCCACGATCATACATTTCTCACCTATCCAGTGTAGTTGATGGAACTCCCCTTTAAATACAGACCTCTATGAGGTGGCGGTGAGCAGCTACAGCATTGAGCGTAGATAGCCAACGCTCATTGTGCTGCTGGTTGCCATTGGAAGAACTGTATCGCACACGTAACAGTTTAGATGACCACTTTTGTTTTTCCGTTCGCTATATTACTACACAATTTCTAGTAGACAGAAGTCAAATACAATGCAAAGCACTAGAGCACGTATACAGAATAATGGGAGATCTGAGCTCATAGATAAAAATCTGATTGCAGCACCAGATTAGTAGATATGATGTAAGGGCTGATTTACATGGGCAGATTATTGGGTCAATTGTCAGGAACAAACATTTCATACAAACGCTCGTTCCTGACAGTGTTGTCATATGTAAATGTGCTGCCGATCACCCCACCTATGAGCAAACAGGTCATCCATCATTTGTGCAGCACATCTCCCTCTGTAAACAGGGATGAGCTGCAACGATCGTTTATCCCCATACAGAGGGGAAGAATGCCGCACGTGAATACAGAATTAGGGTGGTGTCACACACAGATTGTGGCGGCGGTTTTTTGAGCCATGGCCGGAAGTGGACCCAGCAAAAAGGAGAAGTCATGACTCCCATACACATTAGTTTATTGTCAGCAGAACCTGCTGAGAACGTCTAGTTCGGCCCCCACTCTAATGTGTGTGGGGAGCTCCCTACTCTCTCCCGATGGATGATATTGGAGAGAAGGATTGGGCAAAATGAATATTTTCACTTGATCCTTTTGTTCTCCCAGAAGATAAGAATTGTCCGGCAGCGGCTTTCTTCCCTCTCCCACAGAATACACATAAACGTTTGGCCAAGCAAATTGTGTATGTGTAGAGGAAAGCCGGGATGCAACAGCTATTAAATGTGTAGGGGGGGCCTTAAAGGGAATGTGTCCTGACCTGCTGTTTAAATCACTTCTTTATGTTTAACATATTTTTATATAATTTTTTATGATGTTATTTTTAATTTTCTATGTCACTTTTTATATTTAAACTAAAACCAGAAATCCTGCAGTTTTCACACTGCCCACTATGTCTAATAATCGGTGCCACTAATTGGTCTGTACAGATGACTTTACTGCAGTTATCTCATTCTAATCCTGCCTGTAATGATATCACCTCTGTGTATAGATAAGACAGGATCCACCATTCACAATAGGTGATTGTCAGAGCTTATCTAGTCCTTCTCTGCACAGGTCACACAGCATGCCCAGAAAACTCTCCTATGTAAATCAATAGGGTCCCCTCCTGTCCATTGTGTCTATGGACCATGGGGCTGCTGTAAAGCAATTTTTTATATGCTGTTAAGAACCGCTCAGGCAAGATGGCAGCCCCCATAATCATGTTCAGAAAATAGTGTAAAAAAAATCTACAATCAGAAAATAAAAACAGATTAGAAATAAAGTATATGTGTTACTATCTTGTTTTAACTGGCAGATAACATTTCTGGTGACACATTTCCTTTAAAAGTCCTTCCTTTATGCTTTTTCTGTTTCAGCCCACTTCTGAGGTTGCATCAAAAACTACCAAAACATGTTTTGTGTGACACCACCCTCAAAGAGCAGACAATGATCCGAAGCAAACCATGACCATGTGTTTTGGCCCATGTAAATAGGCCCTAACTCAATATTTATGGATAAGTGGAGCCAAGTACTCATTTTGGGGGACATTTGCTAATACTTTTGTGGCGTAAATAGGTTGCAAATTTTGTCGCACACTGCTTGCGTGGTAAAATTTGCAGCTCTTCCCTGCTCAAGCCACTTTTCCATGGTGAAAAAAGGGGGCACTGCATGGGCAAGGAAGCGAGCGGGCCGGGAGGCCCGGCTCGTTTATGATTTTCCACGCCATTTTTTGGGCTGGACGAAGCGCCAAACTTACATAGAGGGCAGCACAGAGGGTCTTGAGACTGGCCTGGTCTTAATATTCTCCCCCTTTATGTATATTATATATGTAAATGAAAAGGTGAAAATACACTCTTACATTAGGTTCAACTGTACATCATGTTCAGCTTTATGTCCTACATTTCATCCACTGTAAATATGCAATCCTTCATTTGAAACTGCATGAGTTACCTGTTTCAAGCAGCTCGACAACGTTGAAGGCTGTTTTATCCTGTAGCTGCATGTCCACATTTTTTAATGTGAGAAATCTTCTGATTCCATATTTAATTTATAGTAAATTTCATTAACTAATAAGCCCTATTTTTCTTGGTAGGTACATTATGTGAAATAGATGACCTAAATAAATGTATTTTTATGTTAAATGGCAAAAAAATGTAAACATATATTGTAATATGAAGAAGGTATTTTATATGTCATGTCTGCAAATGTCAAGCCAATTCTTGTTGTCTGGATCACTTTGTATGTTCTAGGCCGCTTTACACAGTCGGTATTAGTAAGCCAAAACCAGGAGTAGAACCCACAGAGAAATAGTATGATGGAAAGATTTGTGCCTCTTGTGTGTTTTGCAAATACTGCTGAAAAATATTGATCAAATACTGATCGTGTGAAAATGATCTAAGGCAGCCTTCTCTTGTAGGCGGTGAGCTTCTCTGAAGCATAGGTTCACTTTTGAGCAGGTTTCATGATGTCTATATAGCCATAATCTATATGAAAATGCAGTTACTTTTTCGTTAGAGTAAGCTCTTCGCGGACACTGAATAAGAAGGAACGGTTAGAAAAGTTGTTGCAGCTTTCTGTAAACTATAAAATGTGAACAGAAGCTTTAAAGGCATGATCCAAAATGAAGTTAATTTGACTTCTTTTCCTTCTGTGAAGGGTGACTCGGTAAAGCTATGTATACTGCATGACTTCAGAATCCCTTGGCCTTATCTATACTATTCACTGTAATTATATTTTAATTAATTGGTCCAACAAATGTATTTGTTTTTAATTAAATCTGACAACTTGCTTGTTTGCTTGCTTCCTTTCTAATTATCAGTGATGTTTCAAGCAGAAGAGAGCGCACTGCTACCTAGTTTACTATGGCAAAGAGTGGATGAAACTGCAAAAGCTGAACTACTGTAGCGCACATACTGCGTTATGTAGAAAGAGATACTAGTGCAGTGAAAACACAGCGGAGGAGTAACTTTGGGCAACATTGCTGCCTTGCTTCACCATTCAGACGAATTAAATGATCATAGCTTGTTCTACCATATATAGTGTAGGTTTTAGTCACTCTGTTTCCCTAATCTATGATTACTTGAGACTGAGGAGCGGGCCAGCTACAGACTAAGGCCTCATACACACGACCGTATGTATTTTGGATGACGTCCTTGTGCATTCCGTATTTTGCAAAACGGAACAGCTGGCCCCTATTCGTACAGTACTATCCTTGTCCGTAATGAGGACAATAATAGGACATGTTCTATTTTTTTGCGTAATGGAAATACGGAAACGGAATGCACAGGAAGTACCTTCAGATTTTTTTGCGGACCCATTGAAATGAATGGTTCTGCATACGATCCGCAAAAAAAAAAAAAAAAAAAAAAGAACTGACACAGAAAGAAAATACATTTGTGTGCATGTGATGAAACAGGAACTTATACCTGGCAGGGTCTCACCTTCAATCATTTGATGAAAACTTTGCTTTATTAAATCCTGTAAAATGATGGCTTATTGTTAACAATTATCAAAGGCCATTTGTGCAGGTGCAGTATCCTGGAACGGGCTGCTGCAAATGGTTTGCAGAGCTAATGTTTTGTATGTATTACCCAAAGCAGTCTATAGATGGCACTGTTTAGTTATGTCCTCACTCAGCAGAAGGAAACTAGCTTTCCACTCCTCGGGAGGAGCTGTCTACTTACTTGATTGCATCAGTCAATGCAGTCTGGGCTCTGCTTGTGAGGGAAGCAGATGACTTTATGCATGTGTAAAGCTGAAGCAGGGAAATAGACCTTTACTCCCAAAAAGGAAAACTTCATTCTTGTAGAGGGGAGAATCCCTGAGGGAAGGAAGAACAGATATCCAAAGACTGTAAGGGATCACAAGGCCGTGCGTTAGCAAGGTATTTGTTTATGACCATAGACTTTGCTGCTTGTGAAAGGATTAAAGGGAGTCACCTGTTTTTTACCAATATAACTAAGTGCACTGCCCCATACAAGATTGCATACACATCCCAAGCATACCTGTGTCTGTATTTCATGTCCAGGAAAAGCACTTTTATTCTGCTGGAAAACAGCTCTCAAGTGCCCAAAGCAAACCAGACTGAAGAGTGGAGGGCTGCTTTAGTTTCTCATATCTTGGGATTGGTAACCACTAGAAATATGCACCCGGCCTTGTTTGAAAAGCTGGCATTTCAACCTTTCAAACAATACCATAATCGTAGCATTATATCCACTTTACCAGAATATATAGCCGTTAGAAATCAAGTCAGGAGTGAAAGCTGTTTTAACTTTGACTTTCAACTGTGCACTTGGGAGCTGTTTTACAGCAGAATAAGGCTACGTTCACACGACGACATTTGTCGCGCGAAAAATCCATCCATATTGGAAAAAATCCATCCCAGATGGGTTTTTCTGCAACTGTCGTGTCGCAGTCGCAGCATGTCGCAATGCGACACCATAGACTCCCATTATAAAAATTGTCGCGCGACAATAGTGCGACTTTTTGTCGTGCGACAAATGTTGCAGTGAAGTTGTGCCCTATTCGCGCGACAATTGTCGTCGTGTGAACGTAGCCTAAAAGCACTTTTTCTGGACATGGAATACAGACACAAAGTGGACACAGCTATGCTTGGAAAGTGTCTGCAATCTTCTGTGGGGCAGTGCTCTTAGTTATATTGGTGAAAATAAGGTGACAGACTCTCTTTAATGGTTTATGGCACCTTGTACACTTATATAATGCAGACCATTTGAGGACTTGCACCCTGCCATAGCAACTTCACTACAGATTATGAAAGGGGTGGGGGTAAAACAAAGGGGATTACATAAAAACGAAACGGATCCGTAAAAGATGTGGTTCAGGCATTCCTGCAAATAAATTAAAAAAGCTTGGCATTTAGTTCTTGTCCTTTATCCAGGGAGCTGTGAGTCAACTCCCCCCCATCACATACACACTCATATGTTTCCAGGTGGGTTTTTAAAAACTCTTCCTGGACAAACTCACCCTACTGTATATTTCGTTTGTCCAATTGGATGGTTAACTGATAAAGTTATCAGATTTGTCCTACCCTCTAGATGACTGGAGCTAAATGGGTTTGAGGCTCATCTTCAATCTATTCAAACAAAGGCAAGATGGAGCCTAACAACCCCATAATCCTCCACTCGCCTTGCCCGGCCTTAGACAAGGCATGTGAGGCCATAAACCAACAGGGGTCGCCACCTAACTAACACACTACAATTAAGCCATTAAAGGCAGATTTACATAGCCAATGTTCAAGCAGATAATTAGGTACAAAGGTTCATACGAAAGCTCATGCCTGATAATCTATCCAGGTAAAGTTGCCACCGGTCAGTCGAAACGCTAGTTCATCAGGTGAAACTATCATTCATGCAGTCACCTCAATCATTATTTCTGAGCAGCAGATCATGCAGCACCGACTTCCTTTGCAGTTCAATCCCCACTTCTAGTCTGCACATGTGCCTCCCACCAATATGGCTAATCTTCAGATGTCACTTCCTTTAGACAAATGCATCAAAACTTTGGACCGGATGTTTTGCAATTCCCTATAAGATCTGCACTGGATTCAAGTTTTTTATGAAACATAATGCAATTCACTAGGTTATATCTTATATCACATAGTATATATGGTATACTTTTTATATCTTCCCAAAAAACCTATCTCATGCTTCATTATTTTAAGGAAAGATTTTTTTTTTTACACAAATCAATAATACAAGTAATAAACACTATAAAAATAAATATGGAAATAAAAATATGCAACTCAATACTGATAAAACGTTAGGCAGAACCTACAATATAATTGCCTTTCCTGTCGAGCAGCACACTGCGCCAACTGCTGGTCTGATGATCTGGGGAGCCATTGCATATGGCAGTTGGTCACCCCTAGTGGTGGCATGAGGGACACTTTAACATATGCGCAGAACATTCTGTATGTTGTCGCTCATGGCAGGACTTCCCAGTGAAATTTTTCAGCAGAATAATGCTCACTCATACACCGCAAGCATTTTTTAGGAATGTCTCCACCAGTGCCAGATTTATCTCCAATCGGGCCTTTATAGGACCAGCTAGGGTGCTTGCTTCAAGAGCCTACAAGTGTGCAGGTAACAATTTCTGTGGACAAATGTGCCACAGGATACCATACAGAAACTGTATGACTCCATGCCCAACCATATCTCATCTTGTATCCAGGCTAGAGGAGGCCCAGCAGAGGACTAGAGTCTCCTTTCAATTCTACAGTTTTCCCCCAATAAATGATTGATAAAGCATTTTGATTTAATTTTGTAATCACTTACCAGATGTAGTAGAGTTAACAGTCAAACTATTAAGGCTACATTCACACAAACGTATTTTGTTTTCGTGTCCATTCCTTTTTTTTTTTCACGGATAGGATGCGGACCTTTTATTTCAATGGGTCCGCAAAAAATGGGGACAGCACACTGTGTGCTGGCCGCATCCGTATGTCCGTTCCGTAGCCCCGTAAAAAGGAAAGATCATGTCCTATTCTTGTACATTTTGCAGACAAGGATAGGCATTTTTACAATGGATCTGCAAAAAAAAACGGATGCTATACAGATGTCATCCGTTTTATTTGCGGATCCGCAATTTGTGGACTGCAAAACACATACGGTCGTGTGAATGTAGCCTAACTCAAATTTCTTAACTCATTGTGATATACTGTACAAAAGCCATTGAAAAGCAATTGAAGGTGTCGGCCTAACACAACTAGTTTAGGCCTCTTTTACATTTGCGTTGTGAGGATCCGGCGTGCACTTCCGTCGCCAGAAATGCCTGCCGGATCCGTCACAATGCAAGACAACTGAAAGCATATTGAAGACTGATCAGTCTTCAATATGCTTTCAGGTAACCATAGCAGCCAGGACGCTACTAAAGTAGCTTTAGTAGCGTCCTGGCTGCCATGGTTACCATTCTTTAAAGCTAAACGTCGGATCCGGCGATGCGCCGAAACGACGTTTAGCTCAAAGTCGGATCCGGATTAATGATGTTCAATGGGCATTAATTCCAGATCCGTCCTTGCGGCATGTCTTCCCGATTTTTGGACGGAGACAAATCCGCAGCATGGTGTGGTTTTGTCAACGTCCAAAAAACGTTCACATACTGAACGGAAGACATCTGATGCATCCTGAACGGATTTCTCTCCATTCAGAATGCATTGGGATAATCTTCCCGAGGACGGAAAGCAAAACCGCTGATGTGAAAGGGGCCTTAGTTAACGCATCCAGTTAAGAGTGTGGTAACTCTACTACATCTGTACATACATCATTATTACATTCACACAAAGTTTAATTTGATTCTAACAACTCCTGTGCATTGTGTGTTTATTTTATATCATCTATTGGAGATAAAGAGTATTTTAGTTTTTTGTGGGATAACTTGAGAGCCTGTTATACATGTGTCTAATTTGCTAATGCCATTATTCCATAGTCACCTATGTCCTTTATTCCATTTCAGTATATAATGATGTTTACATGTTGGAGCAGTGACGTGAGCATATGAACACAAAAGGACCTACCTATTAATACTAAAATACCATAAATAAAATTAACTAATATGGCACAGCTACGCCGAGCTGCTGTGGTTCACCGCCATGCCACCCTTTTTTTTTTTCTTTTCCAGACACTGCAGTTATCAGCCTGAACACTCTTGTTTTCAATGCAATTGAATCAGGAAACTAGAGCATTTTCATTGATAAATTTGTCCCAACAGGATACAAACTTTACATGCTGAACATTGACTGTAAATTATGGGCTATTATTATTTATAATTTTATGTGTAAGTACATTTCTCCTTTAAGCCTGGTTCATTATTTTCCCCGGTGAAATTTTAGGTCAACAAGAATTGCAACAGTTTTGTCCCTTTCACATATTTCACAGAACAATAAAAGAAAAATGTCACAGTAATTTAAGGCTGTAGACTTAAACGCAGCAATTATTCTTCCTGTGAACATCAGAGTGTCTGCTGAAATGTTAGTCCTGGTGGGGAAGACAATGTAGGCAAAGGGAACGGGGACCACTCGCCTTGTCTTTATTCTACCAGAAATAAAATACTTCCTTGTATAGCATTTAATTCTTAAAGTAAAAGGCAGTCTTATGTTTCATTTCTTTCTATATAAAAAAAAAAAAAAAAAACATGTGATTGATGGGACAGTCGCACAAGTGCTATGTTGTATCTGAAAGCCATGAAAGAACACAAAACATCTTGTCGACAGATTACTTGCAAATGTGCCTGAAAATGTGAACACACCTCAAATGTTGTCCTTCAGCACCATTATCCCATTTAATTCTATAAGAAAGGATAATACGATTGTATTCATTATCTGTCACTCAACCCACATAACACTATTTTATTATGTACATGAATGTACTTGAACTTTGTAATTGTATGGGCTTTCATCTGCTTGAATCCTAGTTTGCTCTGTGGTGTTGCTCTACTGGCTCGCCACAGATGATGCTAATTAATACTCCTGTGGATTATATAATAATTCCCATAATTCACTGCGCTATTTAGTGTCATTGTGGAGGAAGTATGAGCAGCCACATATGCAAATTACTTTGGTGACGACGACCACCCCCCCCCCTCCCCTCCCACATATGAGGGCCTTTCCTTTAGTGAGAGCAGTTTTACTCTCTTATTATTCAGTGGGTTTCGGTGATTGTCCAAACGGGGTGTCGTTCTAGCAGTCACACCTTGTGCCAAAGGTCCCTCAACCACATGAGACTCCAGTTTTATGAATGACACATGGTAGCTGTGATGCCCTGTTATAGATATGGGTGGGCCTATACATTTATTGGTGCAAATATTTTTATAGTATTAGCTCACAGGTGATAAAGCAATGATGAAGCAATAACCAAAATGTCTTCCTACATTATCAGTACTCTGGCTGATCATTAGGGGGGATGAACAATGCCAATGTAATTGCCCTCAATGCCAATTCTGGCTCCAGCAATAAACATACATACAGCAAACAGCGAAACAGAAAAAAGTAAAAATGGCCAATTCGCTTTTTTTTTTGGGTACCTCCCCAAAAAAATTGAATAAAAAGTGATCACAAACTCCTACACACCTGAAAATATGGCAATGCAAAGAAAAAACAAATTTTTTCAAGGTTTTTATTTTGTTTTCAGTATTAAAACGCAATAAAAACTATACAAATGTGGCATCAATGTAATGGTACTGACCTGGAGAATGAAGAGCACAAGTGGGTTTTACCACATAGGGAACACCGTTAAAACCCATAAAACTGTGGCATTGCATTTTTTCCCAATTCCACCACATTTTGAATTTTTTTCCAGCTTCCCACTACACCCTATGCAATATTACATGGTGCCATTAAAAAAGAAAGTACAGCTATGTGAATGGAAAAACAAAAAAGATATAGCTCCAAGAAGGCAGGGAGTAAAAAAAGGAAAAAAGCAAAGACGGAGAATCGCTCCATCAGCCCCCAGTATTTATAATGCCTCCATTAGTGCTCCCAGTATTATTAATGCCCCCCCCCCTTTTGCCCCCATTCTACTTGTGTAAAAAAAAATAAAAAACCTCATCCACTTGAATGCATGTCGACACTCACTCCTCACTGGATGCAGCAGGAAATGACCTGCTCTCCCAGCGTGACGATGTCATCACACTGAGAGAGCAGGCTATTTCCTACTGCATCCAGTGAGGAGTGAGGCAGTGTAAACGTGATCATGTCTGGCCCTGATATAGTAACTTCTCCATTGCTCCTAGAGGCTTATTTGTTTTCCTATGTAGCAGAGGTTATTATAGGACCAGCATGCAAGTACGATCATGGCATGTAATAAATCTGGTACATCAACTGTAAGGCTTCATGCACATGAACGTTTATTTTATCAGTTTACGGGCCGTTTTTTGCGTTCCGTATACGGAACCATTCATTTCAATGGGTCCGCAAAAAAAACGGAAGGTACTCCGATTGCATTCCATTTCCGTATTTCCGTTCTGTTCAAAGATAGAACATGTCCTATTATTGTCCGCATAACAGACGAAGAAAGTACTCTTCTATCAGGTGCCAGTTGTTTCGTTCCGCAAAAAACAGAATGCACACAGGACGTCATCCGTATTTTCTGCGGATCCGTTTTTTTACGACCGTAAAACACCCGAAAAAGCCATACGGTCGTGTGCAATAGGCCTAATGGTTACAGATACAAAACAACAGAAAAGTGGCATGAAGCAGGATGTGCTCAACCCAAAAATGCAGTTGTGCATATATATTCAGGGGGCAGATCCTGCACTTGTGGCCCGTTGCTAATGGCGATCCCCAGCAAAAATGCATACGGTGGAGGATGGAGGGTGGTCTAATCTCTCAATTTTAACATCAGTTTGAGGGCTTAGTAAGACCGCAGTGTGCACCTGTCTTGTCATTTGTTATTGCCATATTGCTTATCACATCCACACAATTGCCATCTTGTGTAGGATGTCTATTGTGGTACTTGTGGTCCACTGCGGGCATCCTCCACCATATGCATTTTTACTGGAGATCACCATTAGCAACGGGCCACAAGTGCAGGATCTGCTCCCCTGAATATATATGCACAACTGCATTTTTGGGTTGAGCACATCCTGCTTCATGCCACCTTTCAGTTGGTTTGTGTATATATAATTGTTTGGAGGTGTATAAACTCCCATGTAAATGTAGCCTGTTTTACATCCACAGGCTACATTTAGGTGCACCTGTGAGGCCTGGGCCATATCAGCCAGTCTTGGGTGGGGCTCATAGCCTTCTCCCTCCTCCCATTGCAGGCATGGTTACATGCTGGAGGTAACTGAGGAGTTTGCTGTGAGTCGGCCTATACATTCCTGTAATTTAGCCCACTGGCCCCTGGTATTGCCCACACAGCACAGGTAGGTGAGTGTTAGGTCCCGAGCTACTTGAGAAATCTTGGCGTGGTTCTCGGGCTTAAGACATGTCCTCCTCTGCAGGACATGTTGACTAATCTCTCAATTTTAACATCAGTTTGAGGGCTTAGTAAGACGGCAGTGTGCACCCGTTTTGTCATTTGTTATTGCTAATGGTTACAGACACTAAACAGACACTAGCAGAGTAGAGCACAAGTACAGGAACATTGTCATCCCTTATCACACATGTTCATGTGCTGGGTCACATAAAGAAGGAGCAGGACATAAGCAGCAAAGCATTTGATTGACATTTTGATGTTTCCCTGTTGCTAATATCTCACAGAACAGAACTGGTAATAGACATGTAAGAATATCATACACGGCTAACAATCACAGAGCCTGTGGGCTGGGCAATGGTAAGACCTATTCATATATGGTACCCTGATAGGAGTGCGGCTTCTGTTGAGTTCCTTTATGAGACAGGGTATGAAGCACATACTGTCTCCTGATTTATTGTGTTCTGTACTCTTATCTTATAAAACACATTGCTGAGATAGTCCATATTTAACAGAAAATCATAGTATCATAAAATGTAGTTGACAGCTGCCATATGCAGTTTTATCATGATTGGGTAATCTTCCTGAGCATGGTGTGTACAAAGCAGAGCAGAAGCAGCATTTAGAGGACGAATACTCTACATTAATAATCTAAACTGAAACTAGGAAGTAGCAGTCATATATTCTTGTAGCTTGCCATGTGTCAAGGATAGTGGACCTTTATAGCTGGTAAGAAGGCAGAATTAGTAGTATAAATTGCTTAATTTGGATTGGCAAGTCTGCAAGGTGGTAAAGACTTAACCTCTACAGGACCCAGCCATTTTTCACCTTAAGGACCAGGCTGTTTTTCTGAAATTGGACATTTGTCACTTTATGTGGTAATAACTTTGGAACGCTTTTATTTATCGAAGCAATTCTGAGATTGTTTTCTCGTGACACATTGTACTTCATGATAGTGGTAAATTTCAGTCAATATTTATCTTTTTTTTTTTTTTTTAATCCAAAATTTATGGAAAAATTGGAAAAATTTGCAACTTTCCAAATTTCATAAAATAGTTATTATTTTACATTTCCTATATGTCTACTTTATATTTGGATCATTTTGTGGATGCCATTTTATTTTTTGGGGACATTAGAAGGCTTCGAAGTATAGAAGAAAATCTTGAAATTTTTCAGAATATTTAAAAAACCCACTTTTTTAAAGGACCAGTTCAGGTCTGAAGTCACTGTGGGGCTTACATAATAGAAACCACCCATAGATGACCTCATTTTAGAAACTACACCCCTTAAGGTATTAAAACTGATTTTACAAACTTTGTTAACCCTTTAGGTGTTCCACAAGAATAAAGAAAATGTGGATGAAACTTCCGAATTTCACTTTTTTGGCAGATTTTCCATTTTAATCCATTTTTTTCCAGTAACAAAGCAAGGGTTAACAGCCAAACAAAACTCAATATTTATTACCCTGATTCTGTAGAGCAGGATGTTACGGACGCGGCGACACATAATATGTCTAATTTGTTCATTTATTTAAGTTTTTGCACAATAAAATCATTTTTAAAACAAAAAATCATGTTTTAGTGTCTCCATATTCTGAGAGCCATAGTTTTTGTATTGTTACAGCGACTGTCTGATGTAGGGTCTCATTTTTTGCAGGATGAGATGGCAGTTTGATTGGTACTATTTTGGGGTGCGTGTGACTTTTTTATCGATTGGTATTACACTTTTTGAGATGTAAGGTAACAAAAAATGGCTTTTTTGACACCATTTTTAATTTTTTTCCTACAGAGTTCAGGTGAGGGGGTGGATCATGTGATATTTTTATAGAGCCAGTGGTTACGGACGTGCCAAAACCCAATATGTCTGTTTTTCTTTTTTCTTTTTTTTTTTCTTTTCCTTTTAGTCCCACTCTGGGACTTCAACTTTTGGGGTCTGATCCCCTCTGCAATGCAGAGCAAGATGCGGAGCAAGACGGATCCCTCATGACCCCCAATGCAAGTCAATGGGGACGGATCCATTTTCTCTGGCACAATCTGCCACAATAGATAGCCTGAACATGCTGAGCCTTGTAGTTCTCTGCCCTTATACGCCTTTCTAGTACTGTGCTCTGGTAATCAGTAAAGACAGGCTGGACATGCTGAGCCTTGTAGTTCAGAGAACTACAAGGCTCAACATGTCCAGCCTCAGCAGCCTGTCATTATTGATTACCAGAGGACAGTACAGGGAAGGAGTATAAGGGCAGAGACCTACTGTAGGCTCAGCAATAGAAGGTCAGTGCAACTAAGGCTCAGCAAAGAGAGAACTACAAGTCTGTGTCTGAAACCAGTTACTCACCACTTCCTTCCCTCACAGACCAGCTCCGTGCCACACACTGCCAAGCCCCCCCCCCCCTTATGTGTCTTGTCACCTGATTATAATAAAACTCCTGGTTTCTTCGGCTCCTATGCTGTCCTCTGCTGATAAGCTCTGCCCCCGCCCCTGCTGTGATCTGTCCTCCTCCTCAGTATGTAATCTGTCTGTGCATGTATGATGTAAATTACTGCTGATCCCACTGTACTCACGCACAGACGCACCGCAGGCCTGGAGATCCTGTGCAGTGACATCATGTGCAGGCAGTGCAGCAGCAGTATGTCTCCGCCTGGTGATGTTTAAAGGGACCGTGGCCGCCACAATTTTGAAGTGAGGAAACGAGTGGGCCTCCTAAGGAGCAGTGGGCTCCGGCACTTGCCTGAGTGTGCCGGGTGCTGAAGCCGGCCCTGGGCCCTTGGGATCCATGTGGGTTGCGGCCTCTCCGATCTTTCAGATGTATAATAAGAAATTAAATTCATAGGCCTTAGAATTTCTGCCTGCCATAGAGATGGTCTGGAATTCAACTACTCGGCTATAGACCTGCCATGGTAGGAAGCAACTATATTTTGCACTTATAGAGCCTAAGAATAATTAACCCTATTAAACCAGGCTTACTGCCTGGGTATTTTCTGTCTGTATGATAAACAGTTGCAGAGATATCTGCTTTTTTATTTGTATGCATATTATTAGGTTGGAGCACCAGGGGGCAGGGCTGAATGCTTGGAGTACTGCTTTTGTAACATCCCTGTGCTCTGCACACTCCCCTCCCTTAATTGACAGGGCTAGACATCAGCATGCTGAGGGCAGAACTGTGTTCTAGCAGTTACATATCATAGACACTACTTATTATAGCCTTACCATGTTGAGAATAGAGGTTTTCTATACTTAGAAAGCTAATACATATTACAGGTTTATTCACAGGCACAATATATGATTATAAAGATACCAGTATAGAAAGCTACTCTTTCAATATGATAAGGCTTTAGCCTGGAGGTAAGTGACTAGCTTTGCATTCTATTGACTGATTACATGCATGCCAAATACTGTTTTCTAATATTAAATAGTGAGTAGTATGTTACAGAAATGCATTTATTTTAATGGTTTTTGTTCCAATATTTTTTTTATATATCTTTGCAGAAACTTGCACATTTTACCATAAAAGAAATATAATAATACTGTATAGTAGCTGAAAATCCAGCCTTTACAATGGAGTTCTTCTATAGAGTAGTGGGTAAGGTCAGGGGTTACGTTCCATTTTACATTTTATTTTCCAGCTTTTTCCTTATAAAAGTTACATATTTCTGCACAGTTAATCTTATTTAAAAAATTGTAAAAATCATTACATTAAATGTGGTTTTACAAAATACTCACTATTAAATATCACAGAACAGAATTCCGTATCCCTGTAATTGGAATAACTAGTGTTGAGCAGATCGAAGTTCACAAAGTGAGAAGGGAAAATTCGATTTGCCACAAAGTCGGATTTCCTTGTGCTTCATGGTAATGAATTTTCCCTAAAATAAGCCATAATAAAAGTTGATAGAAATTACAGTAATGTGCTTTTGTTGCGTTAACGTTATAAAGGAATTCTGTCACCAGTTTTCACCCCTTTGAGCTAAACATATGCTCATGCTCAGGGTCTCTTCATGATTCCTAATGTAGCACTAAGCTAGAAGAAGCAGATACCAGCAGTCCGTGCGCAAGCCTGATGTGCACGGACTGCTGGCATCGGCTTCTTCTAGCGTAGTGCGCATGCGCCGGCACTTCGTTAGAGAAGAAGCATCCAAGCAGTCCGTACGGGCGCATCAGGCTGAGCCTGTGCGCACGCTCGGCATCTCACAGTGGAAGGAGGGGGGACCGAGAGGCTGCACAGAGAGGTAGGAGGCGGCGCAGAACTCTGGGAAGGCGGCGCTGGGCACCAACGGCGATGGCTGCAGCCGGGCACCCTGCATCCCTGGACCTCCCCTTGGGCGCCTTATTTTTATGATTGACAGGTTAGTAAAACCTGTTTTTTGGCAAAACTAAGCTACAGATCGCATTTATAAGCCCACATTAGGAACCACGAAGAGACCATGAGCATATGTTTAGCTCAAAGGGGTGAAAACTGGTGACAGAATCCCTTTAAGCTAGTCAAAATAACGGTGACTTCATCTGTAATTCCACTGTATTATTTGATCGCTCCTATTAGCCAAATGACACAGATTTTTTTGTGTCATTTAGGGTGCTTTCACACTTGCGTTCTGAGGATCCGGCAGGCACTTCCGGCCCGCCGGATCCGTCAGAACGCAAGTCGCCTGAAAGCACTTAAAGACTGATTAGGATCCTGATCAGTCTTCCAAATGTTTTCAGGTTACCATGGCAGCCGGACACTACTGAAGTCCTGGCTGCCATGGTAAGTACTCCGCAGCAGTGTACTTACCTGCGCTGTGGCCGCCGGGCGCTACTTGAATACGTCACAGGTCCCCGCGGCGCATAGGTCAATGCGCCGCCCGGACCTGTGACGTCATGAAGGAGCGCCTGGGGGCCTCAGAGCAGGTAAGTACACTGCTGCGGAGTACTTACCATGGCAGCCAGGATTTCAGTAGTGTCCTGGCTGCCATGGTAACTGATCGGAGCCCCAGCTTACACTGGGGCCCTGATTGGAATTGCTGCTGCGCATGTGCAGAGCTAAACATCGGATCCGGCGATGCAACGAAACGACGTTTAGCTTAATTCCAGACCTGGATTAATGCACTTCAATGGGCATTAAATCCGGATCCGGCGTTACGGCAAGTCTTCTGGATTTTTGGACGGAGACAAATCTGCAGCATGCTGTGGTTTTGTCAACGTCCAAAGAACGTTACAATACTGAACGGAAGACATCCTGATGCATCCTGAACGGATTTCTCTCCATTTAGAATGCATGGGGATAATCCCACTCAGTTTCTTTCCGGCGTAGGGACCCGACGACGGATCTCTACGCCGGAAAGTAAAAACGCAAGTGTGAAAGCACCCTTAGGCTAATAGAAAAATGAACCTGTGCCTGTAATTTACAGGACTTACAAATCTGCTTACAATATTCAAGTAAACGGAATGAGAGCAGAGCTGGGACAGGGGTAGGTGTCTAGGGTTTTATTAAAGGGGTTTTCCACTCTTTTACTACTGATGGTCTATCCATCAATATCTGATGGGCAGAGATTTAACACCTCACACCCCCATAATAAGCTATTTCAGAGTACTGTCGAGACTGGAACTAGATAGCTCCATTTATTGTTCACTTCAATGGGAGACACATGATCCCTTGACAAAGCCAGTGCGGGCGAAACGCGCGTTGGGATGGTGTGACGTTCAGATTGCATCAGGTATATTCTGCTAGAGCATACTTTTTCAGTGAGAACCTTTCTTTTCTCTTACTGGGTCTTTTTGTGGAGTGTTCTCCATACCTACCATGGTATTGGAGTTATATGGGGGCTTCACAAGCTCTATATACTATATATTGTATGCCAATCCTTGCCACTAAATACTTGGATGTAATAAGTATTATATAATAACCACCCCTGCGAGGGCTAATCCCCTTCATGTATTCTTATCATCACCAATCATGCATTATGTGTTTTATATGTGTGGACTTTGTTCCTTTTTTTAAAAAAAGTATCGTGAATAAAATGAAATTTTGATCATAAACCCGGTATTGCTTGTGTGTACTGTGCATGGGGCTGAACCGGGGTTTGGAGCGTTCGCCTCACGCTCTCTTTTTGTGGTCACTTCAATGGGAGCAGCGCTGCAGTAGTCAGCTCCATCTACTACACAATGGATGGAGGTAGTGCACAACAGCTGATTTTGGTGCATGGGGTTTGGAGCCCCCACCCCCAATCAAATATTAATAGTCTATTCTAAGGATAGGTTATCAATAGTAAAGAATTAGAAAGCCCCTTAAGGGGGGCAGGTACAGTTCTTCCATTTAACAAAAAAAAAAACAATACTCTACTGAGATGTTGATATTGTATCATAAATATGTCCGTTATTGATTAGTGGTGGGATTAGGGTCCAATTAGGTAATTGATTGTATTATGCTTTTCTTCAGTAACCAATGGTAGTTGGTGTATTCTAAAACTCCTGCCTTCTTTTCAATATGGCATTTTGTTTCAAGTCACACCATCATAAAATGCTTCCACAAATCAACAATGATACTTTGAATAAGCTTCAAGAAGGAAAGGAGGCTATGCAACAGAATGTATACCGTAATTTTCAACACCATCACAGTTCAATCCTGCTGCACATCCAGGTATTTTATGAGTTCAGTCTAATGCTTTAAAAGCTTTTCTTAGTACCAAAAGTGAGCAATAGTATATTCAGATTCATTATCGTCGTAATAAATAAAACCTACAAAATCTGCCTCTCTTCTTTTTTGGCAGTGACCAGCAAGATTCTAGTTCTACAGAAATAAGAATGGAGTCAGATATGAAATGTGTTCCCCACTGAGAAAGAAATAGCAAGTGTTCTAAACAACTGTTCTCCAGCAAGCGCTAAATGAATTCTTACAGAGTAATAGTAGTGGGAAAAAGTGTTATAAAAATGCTGCTCGAATGTTTCTTCTCTCTTGAGATACATTTATTGTGGAGCATCTGGGTGCTAATCTTCAGTGCTCCATAGGGAAGTAGGCCATGAGAGGTGGAGAATCTAGTATAGTACAATCTAAGATGTGAAAACTAGCTGTCAGAATGGATGTCTGGCATCAACATAAAAAAGATCAATGCATTGAAATGTCATAAAATAAAAGCAGCATTACATAACTATCAGATCCAGCACCACTGCTTTGGGTTTTCGCACCTGACTACAGTGATGACTGCTGTAGCCAATAATTGGCCTCAGTAATGCACTTAGGCCCCTTTCACACGGGCGTGATTTCCGCACGGGTGCAATGCGTGAGGTGAACGCACAGCATCCGCACTGAACCGGGCCCATTCATTTCTATGGGGCTATGCACATGAGCGGTAATTTTCCAGCGTTGCGTGAAAATCGCAGCATGTTCTATATTCTGCGTTTTTCAAGTAAAGCAGGCCCCATAGAAGTGAATGGGGCTGCGGTAAAATAGCAAGCATCCGCAAGCAACTGCGGATGCGGTGAGATTTTCCCGCATGGTTGCTAGGACATGATCGGGATGGGGACCCGATCTTTATTATTTTCCCTGATAATATGGTTGTAAGGAAAAATAATAGCATTCTAATTACAGAATGTTATGTAAAAAGGGGAAGAGAGGGTTAAAAATAAAAAACGTTAACTCACCTCATCCTCTTCATTGCGTAGGTGCCAGGATCATTCTTCTTTCTTCATTCTGCTGGGTAAAGGCCCTTCGGTGACGTCACTGGGTCACATGGTCCAATGAAAAGCTTCCATGATTGGACCATGTGACGTTACCGAAGGTCCTTCAACCAACAGATATGAAGATAGAAGATGTTCCTTGCACCTACGCAATCAATGGGAGGAGGTGAGTTGGATTTTTTTTTATTTTTAACCCTCTATTGCCCTGTTAACATAGCATTCTGTATTTAGAATGCTATTACTTTCCCATATAACCATGTTATAAGGGAAAATAATAAAATATAAAGAATACTCAACCCGAAACCGGACTTCAGTGATGACGTCCGGCTTCGGGTCTGCGTACCAAACATGCCGATTTTTCGCACGCGCGTGCAAAACGCATTAAAACGCTTTGCACTCACGCAGAAAAATTGCGCATTTTCCCGCAACGCACCCGCCTCTGATCCAGGCGTCAAACGTGACGCCCGTGTGAACCCAGCCTTAATCAGCCAATCAGCATGGATAGGTCACTGGTAAAACACCTGTATTACTGAAATGCATGTCTATAGCGCCTCTCTACAGTACGATGTGGTACTACAGGTTCTTTACTACTGCCTGTACCTTGATCAGGTTAGGATGGCTTCACGTTCATGTGTGTAATATACCGGACCCTGAAGAAGCTCCTGTCCTCCATATAAAAAGAGATTTACAGCTTCTAGTAGCTCTTTCTGACTGACTTTCATATGAAAGGACTTACTTTATGATTTTTCTTTTTTTTTTTTTTTTTTATAATGGATGACTTCAGTACCAATTACCAGTTTTAGTCAGTTATAGACTCAAGTTCCAATGTTTTTAATGTACTGCAACTGTTTATATTGTGATTTGAGATCTGTCAGATCTCCTATGGTTCCCTGTTTGAGGACACCACAGGACAGAGTGGAAGGCACTAAGCTCAGGCATATATAGTTATCCATGATTTGACTTAGTACTTTCAAATAAAATGTGCTGCAGATGCTGACAGAACTCCTAGAGAAAGCTTGTGAGTCCTGCTTTCCCCCATCCAGACAAAGAGATTGACGGTATTTCTTTGAGTTTGTATACAGGGAATGTTGAGTGTCTCCCACTATAACCTATACTCAGAGAGAGGGCAGCAAAAGTGCCTGTTTGAGCTTCTTTAAATCATCATGGTCAGATCTACAGATCTAACACCACCTAGGAGCAACCCAACGGTCCCCCAGGGTTTCTACTACTGGGTACATGGTCACATGACGCAAGCAGATCTCGTCTCTACCTCGGTCATTGATTTGCTGCTGCAATGTCAAACCAGATATTTACAGCAAGGGAGCCCAGTGGAGCATCACAGGATTGGAGTAGAAGGAGCGAGGAGCCAACAACAGGAACCCGGTAATTAAGCTTCCCTTTACAGGTCGGGAAGGCTGGAGGGGGTTGCCAACCCCATTCTTGCATAACCCCTTTGAGTGGAGCCAGAAGTAGTTGCTTATTGTCTATCCCCAAAGGTGCTTTTGAGCTCCAGCTTTCCCAGTATCAATATTTCCAATCTGAAGTCATCCGTGTGTTGAGAAAAAAGAGATACTGAAGACAGTAGAGGGGAGAGTGAGATACCTGCATATACTACTACTACTACTACTACAAGTGGTCCTCTTTGCTATTATCTATGTCCATATTTTACAACTCCAGACAAGCATAAGACTGGAGGAACATTCCTATATAGAACCTCGATTGTGTTCATTATTAGAGTGCCCCAGATCCTATCCTCAAGAGGAAAAACAAAAGATTAACACTCACTGCCAAAAACTGACACAAGCAGAGATT
Source organism: Bufotes viridis (assembly GCA_033119425.1). Classification (NCBI taxonomy): domain Eukaryota; kingdom Metazoa; phylum Chordata; class Amphibia; order Anura; family Bufonidae; genus Bufotes; species Bufotes viridis. The sequence goes on along the minus strand of CM065592.1, from coordinate 142,073,668 downwards.
ACCTCTTTCTAAGGGCTCATGCACATGACCTTTGGGATTCGCAAAACACGGATACTGCCATGTGCATTCCGCATTTTGCAGAACAGAAGGGCCGGCCCCTAATAGAACACTCTTATCCTTGTCTGTAATGCGGACAATAATAGATCATGTTCTATTTTTTTGCGGAACGGCCATGAGGACATACGAACAAGTAATGCACACCGAGTCATTTCTGGGTTTTTGCGGCCCCATTGAAGTGAATGGTTCCTCGTGCACAAAAGAAATGGGATAGACATGAAAAATTGTTTAGCGTGCATGAGCCCTAAGAAGGAGCATCAGAACTTAAATGGGTTTTTCGAGATTAGTATCTGATCGTTGGGGGTCCGATACCCAGGACCCTGCCGATCAGCTGTTTGAGAAGGCAAAGGCAACTCCTGTGATCCCCACGTCCTTCTCTCTGCTTTTCCTAGGCTGAGTGACGACATGTTTATCGCTCAAATAGCCTAGGAGCAGCTCAGCCTCATTCAAGTGAAAGGTAGCAGCGCATACCAAGCACAGCCGCCATACAATGTACGACACTGTGCTTGGTAAGATGCGAGGTTACTGCCTTTTCAAAATAGCTGATCGGTGGGGGTCCCGGGTGTCGGAAACCCCACCTATCAGATACTGATGACCTATCCAGAGGGTAAGTTATCATTAAAAAAAAAATCTTGGAATACCCTTTAAGTGAATCATTTCATTCACTGAGGCATTCGATTTGTAAATTTCCTCCTTCCTTGATTAAGAAACAAAGTAATTTCCTTGTGAGAAATGTGCCAGACATGGAGACATGAGAAACAATGATATAGTAGTGAATATGACAATGCTATGCCATAAGAGATTGGTTAGGGTCGTTCCAGTGGAAGGATCAGTTTTCTTTGGACCACTTTCAGCTGCAATAGTTATAAAGCTTTAAAGATGCTATGTCTTTAAACACCCTAATGAATAATCTATGCAAGTACCGGACTTAATGAGGTTGGGACAACTGTTTAGCAATAAGTTTCAACACCAGAGTAAACCTTGCAAAATCTCCACACTCATCTGGAGATCATTGTGGTCACCTTCTATGGTAGAGAATGCTATGACAATGCATTGAAGGCAATGCATTAAAAGCCTCTGATGCAACTAAACAATTAAACAAAATAGTGCAGTATTGTGCTGTATTTTGTCTAGTTACATGATGGAAAACAAATACATCCCATAATATTTAATGGGGGCCATCGGGTGTCGTTGCTGTCTGTCATCTGACAGATCCACCCAGAGGTGTAGCTAGGGTTAACGACTAGTGAGGGGACAGAACACATCTGAGGCCTGAGTGGGCCCCAAACCAGGAAACTCCAAACCATGACCACTACCAATACCACCAAATAAGGACTGAATAATATTACCATGCTATTACCGAACAACCCACCACTGAATGACCAGTATTACTCCGCACTAGAGATGAGCGAATCGAATCCCACAAAGTGGAATTCGATCCAAATTTCAGGATAAATTTGGTTTGCCTCTAAGCTGAATTTCCTTGTGCTTCGTGTTAGCGAATTGATTTAACCCGAGTAGTGTAAAAACAAAAAATTCATAGTTACCTCCTCCATTTGCTCGTGACAAGCCGCCAGCAGCCATCTTGATTGGAGAGCTCAGACGAAATCCTGTGCGTAGTGACATATGACGTCACCATGCCAACCGGCGTGATGATGTAATCTCGCGCAGCGCGAGATTTCGCTCCAGATCTTCAAGCAAGATGGCGGTGGCCGGCCCGTCGTGAGCAAATGGAGGCGGTAAGTTTGATTTAATTTTTTTAATGTTATTTCACACTGTTTTTACACTCAGATGCCGCGATCATGTTTGAACACGGCATCTGAGGGGTACAATAACGGGGGGCGGCGCTATTGCAGCTCCCTGTCATTGGACCAGCTACTTACAAAAAATGCACTGAATTGAAGTGAATTTTTTTTTTAAATTCGGCGAATCAGCTAAATCGAACTTTTCATAAATTCAGTCATCTCTACCCCATACGTTGACCATAAAGTGGTAAATACAAATTTTACACAAGTGCTCTGCACACCATATAAGTGAGTACAGTGCTGAAAAATTCTAGGATTTACAGTTATTACATTACAGTTATCTGATTCAGGTCATTAACTTTTCCTGTCTTGTCCACCTCACCTAAACCATCATAACTACTACTTTGTTTGGCTATGTACACTTTCAGGGGCATTTTTTAAATATTGCATTTAACACATTTTGGGCTACAAATAATTTTTTTAAATTGATCTTTTAATAAAAAAATATGGAACCCTTTTCTCTGTATAGGGCTGAGATTCTTTAGTAGCAGGATGTGTATTTTAACTCTGTTCCATAAGGCACAGCAAGGGAGCCCAGTGGAGCATCACAGGATTGGAGTAGAAGGAGCGAGGAGCCAACAACAGGAACCCGGTAATTAAGCTTCCCTTTACAGGTCGGGAAGGCTGGAGGGGTTGCCAACCCCATTCTTGCATAACCCCTTTGAGTGGAGCCAGAAGTAGTTGCTTATTGTCTATCCCCAAAGGTGCTTTTGAGCTCCAGCTTTCCCAGTATCAATATTTCCAATCTGAAGTCATCCGTGTGTTGAGAAAAAAGAGATACTGAAGACAGTAGAGGGGAGAGTGAGATACCTGCATATACTACTACTACTACTACTACAAGTGGTCCTCTTTGCTATTATCTATGTCCATATTTTACAACCCCAGACAAGCATAAGACTGGAGGAACATTCCTATATAGAACCTCGATTGTGTTCATTATTAGAGTGCCCCAGATCCTATCCTCAAGAGGAAAAACAAAAAGATTAACACTCACTGCCAAAAACTGACACAAGCAGAGATTACCTCTTTCTAAGGGCTCATGCACATGACCTTTGGGATTCGCAAAACACGGATACTGCCATGTGCATTCCGCATTTTGCAGAACAGAAGGGCCGGCCCCTAATAGAACACTCTTATCCTTGTCTGTAATGCGGACAATAATAGATCATGTTCTATTTTTTTGCGGAACGGCCATGAGGACATACGAACAAGTAATGCACACCGAGTCATTTCTGGGTTTTTTTGCGGCCCCATTGAAGTGAATGGTTCCTCGTGCACAAAAGAAATGGGATAGACATGAAAAAATTGTTTGCGTGCATGAGCCCTAAGAAGGAGCATCAGAACTTAAATGGGTTTTTCGAGATTAGTATCTGATCGTTGGGGGTCCGATACCCAGGACCCTGCCGATCAGCTGTTTGAGAAGGCAAAGGCAACTCCTGTGATCCCCACGTCCTTCTCTCTGCTTTTCCTAGGCTGAGTGACGACATGTTTATCGCTCAAATAGCCTAGGAGCAGCTCAGCCTCATTCAAGTGAAAGGTGCTAAGCGCAATACCAAGCACAGCCGCCATACAATGTACGACACTGTGCTTGGTAAGATGCGAGGTTACTGCCTTTTCAAAATAGCTGATCGGTGGGGGTCCCGGGTGTCGGAAACCCCCACCTATCAGATACTGATGACCTATCCAGAGGGTAAGTTATCATTAAAAAAAAAAATCTTGGAATACCCTTTTAAGTGAATCATTTCATTCACTGAGGCATTCGATTTGTAAATTTCCTCCTTCCTTGATTAAGAAACAAAGTAATTTCCTTGTGAGAAATGTGCCAGACATGGAGACATGAGAAACAATGATATAGTAGTGAATATGACAATGCTATGCCATAAGAGATTGGTTAGGGTCGTTCCAGTGGAAGGATCAGTTTTCTTTTGGACCACTTTCAGCTGCAATAGTTATAAAGCTTTAAAGATGCTATGTCTTTAAACACCCTAATGAATAATCTATGCAAGTACCGGACTTAATGAGGTTGGGACAACTGTTTAGCAATAAGTTTCAACACCAGAGTAAACCTTGCAAAATCTCCACACTCATCTGGAGATCATTGTGGTCACCTTCTATGGTAGAGAAATGCTATGACAATGCATTGAAGGCAATGCATTAAAAGCCTCTGATGCAACTAAACAATTAAACAAAATAGTGCAGTATTGTGCTGTATTTTGTCTAGTTACATGATGGAAAACAAATACATCCCATAATATTTAATGGGGGCCATCGGGTGTCGTTGCTGTCTGTCATCTGACAGATCCACCCAGAGGTGTAGCTAGGGGTTAACGACTAGTGAGGGGACAGAACACATCTGAGGCCTGAGTGGGCCCCAAACCAGGAAACTCCAAACCATGACCACTACCAATACCACCAAATAAGGACTGAATAATATTACCATGCTATTACCGAACAACCCACCACTGAATGACCAGTATTACTCCGTACTAGAGATGAGCGAATCGAATCCCACAAAGTGGAATTCGATCCAAATTTCAGGATAAATTTGGTTTGCCTCGAAGCTGAATTTCCTTGTGCTTCGTGTTAGCGAATTGATTTAACCCGAAGTAGTGTAAAAAACAAAAAAATTCATAGTTACCTCCTCCATTTGCTCGTGACAAGCCGCCAGCAGCCATCTTGATTGGAGAGCTCAGACGAAATCCTGTGCGTAGTGACATATGACGTCACCATGCCAACCGGCGTGATGATGTAATCTCGCGCAGCGCGAGATTTCGCTCCAGATCTTCAAGCAAGATGGCGGTGGCCGGCCCGTCGTGAGCAAATGGAGGCGGTAAGTTTGATTTAATTTTTTTAATGTTATTTCACACTGTTTTTACACTCAGATGCCGCGATCATGTTTGAACACGGCATCTGAGGGGTACAATAACGGGGGGCGGCGCTATTGCAGCTCCCTGTCATTGGACCAGCTACTTACAAAAAATGCACTGAATTGAAGTGAATTTTTTTTTAAATTCGCGAATCAGCTAAATCGAACTTTTCATAAATTCAGTCATCTCTACCCCATACGTTGACCATAAAGTGGTAAATACAAATTTTACACAAGTGCTCTGCACACCATATAAGTGAGTACAGTGCTGAAAAATTCTAGGATTTACAGTTATTACATTACAGTTATCTGATTCAGGTCATTAACTTTTCCTGTCTTGTCCACCTCACCTAAACCATCATAACTACTACTTTGTTTGGCTATGTACACTTTCAGGGGCATTTTTTAAATATTGCATTTAACACATTTTGGGCTACAAATAATTTTTTTTAAATTGATCTTTTAAAAAAAAATATGGAACCCTTTTCTCTGTATAGGGCTGAGATTCTTTAGTAGCAGGATGTGTATTTTAACTCTGTTCCATAAGGCAGCTCAGCTGATGGCTCTTTATCTCTGACCTTACAAATACTCATTATAATTCAATTCTTATTTTACTAATAAGAATGTGGCTTAAATAAGCGTTTATGACCCTTTAGTAATTTAGAGATAAGGGTTGGGCACAAAGTGAAAATAGGATTCACACAGCTAAACAAAGAGTTAACCCTTTTGTAACAGAACGGCTAAATATTTTAAAGACCAATTTAAAAATATATTTTTAGCCCAAAATAAGTAAAATGCAATCATAAAAAATGCCCCCTACATAGCCGTTAAAAGGGGTTGTCCCACGAAAAATATTCTACAGTTACAGTGTCTGAATTATTTTGTATTTGCATAGAATTAAAAATTTGCATAGCCATATAATGTATCTGTATAGCATCATCTGCAGTTTTGTTTATTTTTTATTAATTCTTTGTCCGGCTCACTGAGATGGCCGCACATGCTCAGTTTCATCCTTCAACTGCCTCCTGACCTTTTGATAGGCAGAGCTGAGACACACCTCCTGAGCTGTGATAGGGAGAGCTGAGACACGCTTCCTGAGCTGTGATAGGGAGAGCTGAGACATGCCCCCTGAGTTGTGATAGGGAGAGCTGAGACATGCCCCCTGAGTTGTGATAGGGAGAGCTGAGACACACCTCCTGAGCTGTGATAGGGAGAGCTGAGACACGCGCCCTGAGTTGTGATAGGGAGAGCTGAGACACACCTCCTGAGCTGTGATAGGGAGAGCTGAGACATGCCTCCTGAGCTGTGATAGGGAGAGCTGAGACACACCTCCTGAGCTGTGATAGGGAGAGCTGAGACACGCCTCCTGAGCTGTGATAGGGAGAGCTGAGACACGCCCCCTGAGCTGTGATAGAGAGAGCTGAGACACACACCCTGAGCTGTGATAGGGAGAGCTGAGACACACCCCCTGAGCTGTGATAGGGAGAGCTGAGACACACCTCCTGAGCTGTGATAGGGAGAGCTGAGACACGCCCCCTGAGTTGTGATAGGGAGAGCTGAGACACACCTCCTGAGCTGTAATAGGGAGCGCTGAGACACGCCTCCTGAACTGTGATAGGGAGAGCTGAGACACACCTCCTGAACTGTGATAGGGAGCGCTGAGACACGCCTCCTGAACTGTGATAGGGAGAGCTGAGACACACCTCCTGAACTGTGATAGGGAGAGCTGAGACACACCTCCTGAGCTGTGATAGGGAGAGCTGAGACACACCTCCTGAGTTGTGATAGGGAGAGCTGAGACACGCCCCCTAAGCTGTGATAGGGAGAGCTGAGACACACACCCTGAGTTGTGATAGGGAGAGCTGAGACACACCTCCTGAGCTGTGATGGGGAGAGCTGAGACACACCTCCTGAGTTTTGATAGGGAGAGCTGAGACACGCCTCCTGAGTTTTGATAGGGAGAGCTGAGACACGCCTCCTGAGCTGTGATAGGGAGAGCTAAGACACACCTCCTGAGCTGTGATAGGGAGAGCTGAGACACATCTCCTGAGCTGTGATAGGGAGAGCTGAGACACATCTCCTGAGCTGTGATAGGGTGGGGGATGAGACACGCCCGCTTAGCTGCAGCAGAAAAGACACTCCCCATGAGCTGTCAGCTTACTATAAATCTAGCAGAACAATGAATGGGGAGATCTCTGGATCCATGTGGGGTACAGGGCTGGTTCTAGCTTTGTTAGAAAGAGCTTGTCATGTACTATATGATGTCAGATTTTTATATTACTAATGGACTAAACCCTTTAAGCCACAACTTGTGTCTGCAGAGCTTGGCCTCCACAAACCCACCAATTCTGTGCATGTTTCTGCCCCTAGTACTGTACCTACTGTGTGGCACAGTCTCTCCAAATACTGTATTTCCCTATAATAGTATGCCAGTCACAGATGCCCCAAAATTACATGTCCCCAAAATAATAAGCCCACCATAGATGCCCCAAAATTATTTGTCAGCCATAGATGCCCCACAAAATAATAAGCCGCCATGTTGGCCTGCAGAGTGCCTAGTGGGCACTGCCATGTTAGGGGCTTCCCCCCCCCCCCCCCCCCACTCTACTTCTCTATGAAGCGCCTTTGTAACTTTCATTATCTTGCTCCTAAGACAGCAGAACAGCAGAAATACTTAACAAAAGTGTACAGTAATGTGATAATGTGAATAAGCACAGAGATAATTCCTGTTCATTGGGAAGGAACTTTGTCACCAGATGCTCATACCTGCTCCAAAGGGATGTGTTAAGTCATAAAAGAGGTAAGGTCTATATGGGGAAGGGGCAGAATCTTCAATAATAGGCGTATGCATGTCCAAAAAAGTTTAACAGTGCGGATTATAAGTAGTTTTGTTTAATACACATCTAATGGATATGATCAGCTTAAGTCCATAAAATACTAGTTACCCAGACTGGCTAGTATCATCCCTCCACCTGCTGGAGTTGTAGTTTTCCACAACAAATGCATTCCACAGTCACACATAGCAGCCACAAGGCACTAGTAATATATACAAAAACTCACTGTGGCCACAATAAGCTATAAATGCAGTCTCTGGAATTTTCACCTATCTGATGCCTGTGGAGGCATAGCCAAATGCAATGTCTGCATACAGCTGCCTTTCCCTTAAAGTGGCAGTGGCCAAACACTTGCGAATGCTGGTCAATTAATATTCACATGTAGCTGTACAATGGACCCCAAGAATGAGTTTTACTGGTGGGCTCTAGGAAACCCAGTTTTATGCAGGTTATAGCTGACACCCTTTATTAAAAGGCATACTTTAGGGTGTACTCATAAGTTACAGGCTAGCCACTGAGGAGGAGTAATTTGCCACATTAGGTTGAACTTCAGAGACTCACGGAGACCCTTGCAGGTACCATTGTAAATTTCATGGTACCTGTGTAGCCAAGGGCTTATGGTATAACTTATATTTTTGGGGATTCAAAATGGTAATGAATAGCTCCCAATGTGACAATTTGAGGCATGTGCCACCCCCCAACATGACAGGATATGAGAAACCCAAGAATTACTACTCTTCGTCATGGGTAAACTGTTTGAGGGTTTTCTAAGAGATGCTATCTTGGAGTACCTTAATAAAAAAAAAGTGAATAACACCGTATCAGCATGGCTTCATGAGGGATCTGTTATGTCAAACGAATTTAATCCGCTTCTATGAGGAGGTAAGTTCTGGACTTGATAGCGGCGAATCAATGGATGTCGTATATCTGGACTTCTCCAAAGCATTTGACACTGTACCTCATAAAAGGTTAGTATATAAAATGAGGATGCTCGGACTGGGAGAAAATGTCTGTATGTGGGTAAGTAACTGGCTGAGTGACAGAAAACAGAGGGTGGTTATTAACGGTAGATACTCAGATTGGGTCACTGTCACTAGTGGGATACCTCAGGGGTCAGTATTGGGCCCTATTCTCTTCAATATAGGCCAAGGCCAATAAGATAATAGGTTGTAAAATGGGTTATAAAAATACCTAGACTATACTGTGTTTTAGCAAGAAGAAAAAAACATAGAAACAGCACAATAACGCAATGGCAAAGGAAAAAAAAAACTTTGACTGGTAGGGTATTACACTTACGCGATTAATGGATAGAACAAAAACGTTTGCAATATATGCTACAGAAGACAAATATTAAACTGGTACTTATAGTATATATTATATTAATATGTTTATATGGTCACTAACTTTTCACACAACTTTGCGAAATTAAATAGTGCAGACAAATGTAAGAAATTTTGCAATATTTTTTTTTATCAGAGACAAAATTAATTTCCTTCTTTTATCAGCTCTTTTCCTGCTGCTCATGCTTCCTAAACTATATTCTCTCTGAATTTGCTGCCAATTCCAAGAGGGGCTGCCAGCTCACTGAAGGATCATATTACAGCTTAGAAGTCTATGGAGAGGGGAGGGTTAGGAGCAGTAAGCAGCACTGACATGATTCAGCAGCTAATAGTGTTATGTCTCACCCAAAAGTGCTTAATTCACATGTACCCTCACTACCTTTTTATAATGTCATGTATGGTGCTTCTGGGTGACTCTAAGTGAGTTAGAGTTAGGAAGCAGAATCTGCTGTCTTCATGTGCACTCTATGAGTAGACATCATTACTGGTTACGAACAACTGAGAATTGGATATATAGCCTGGGAAAACTGCTAAAAAGACTAAACACAAGTTACATAATGGCCAGATAGGTGTGACATATATGCGGCTTGCTTTCCATTCCCCGTTATGGAGCTGCCATACATAGCTGAGCAACCAAATGGCTACTTGCGGAACTCTCATAGTAGTGAATACAGGGTGGTGGTGCATGTGTAGCTGCTCTTCACTCTGGGGATTAGAAGCGTGTCCCACTGGTCCCTCTGGGACCTGCACCTATCTGACATTATTGGCAGATCTTAGCAGTATACCATTATACCATCAATTTGCCAGATAGGACAACCCTTTTAAATTTAGAGTTAGAAAGACTGCAAAAAAAGAAGCCCTTGTCCAATGGCTGGGGATAATATAATATATATATATGCCTTAGTGCAGAGGTAAGCAACCTCTGTTACCTCAGATGTGGTGAAACAACAACTCCCAACATGCTCTATTGACTTCTATGGGAGTTCTGAAAACAGCTAAGCAAGTGGCTGGGAGTCATAGTTTTACCACAGCTGGAGTGCTGAAGGTTGCTGATCCCTGCCTCAGTGTGTCCTGTGTTGGTTTGTAACCAAAATACTGCCACCATGTGGTTGGATGACAACATGACATGCTAAGGCATTTATGTACAGCGTGATGTGAGGTGTACCAAGCTGAGGGAAGGGGTGGTGCACAACATTTTTCTTTTAAATTGAATTAACAGTTTTAAAGCAGGGACTTCATACACATTATTGCTGCTAATATAAGCCATGGAACACTGCAAGCAATAATGCAATTGCATATCACTGAAATGCATAGACAGCAATTCCCTAAAATATAGAAATGATCAGAACTGCTCCCTTTACAAGCGCAATTTGATAATAAGATTTCAAATTTCCCACCATATTCTTGCAAACACATGTAATGCCCATAAGCTTGTGTGTACTGACAGGGAAGACACAGGGAATTCCTTGAGAATTTAAAGGGGTTATCTCATGAAAACAACCCCTTTAATAACAAAAAGCTCAGCAGATCTGTGTGGGACCAACCACTCTGCCCCATCCCCAGACCATCAAAGTTCTGGAAATATGCCACATTTCCTGGACTAAACACTGCTCCTCTGACACAAACTCACATCATCATAATGATATATGATGCTAAGAGTTCCTGCCTTACCACAGGTCTTCTGTACTGTACTCATATATTGTTGCACAGTACAGTAGACCCGTGGTCAGGTAGGAACTCACAGCAATATAAATTATGATGAATCTGTGAGTTTGTGTCAGAGAAGCAGTGTTCGGTTCAGAAAATGTGGCCGTCGCATGTTTCCCAGACTGAACACATTTACGTGAGAAAAGCCTAAATTGAAGGAGGTAGAGCAGTTTTGACCAGAAGAATGGGCAACATCCCAGTGTCTAGACGTGATAAATTAATAGATACATGGCCCAAGAGACTTGCATATATAATGGCAGCAAAAAGTGGCTTTGCACTACTCCAGTGGAAAGGGGTATCTGCAATTATTTGCTAATGTACTGTACTGTTATAGACTACTATGTAATTTGATATATCCAGTATTCTTAAGCATAAGACAGTCATGATGTCACACTTCGGTGTGGGAGGGAAACACCACACCGAGCATAGGAGGGAAGGGGGAAACAGGGAATCAGGGCTGAGAACTAGGGAAGGAAGATGGACACCTCCTAGTGAAAACCCTAACCAAAATCCTGACTAACTACCAGTATGAACAGGCCCCAAAGGTAGGTGAGTTCATACGCAGGAATACCTTTAGTCCAATCTGGCCCTATAGTACCCTGATACTAATGGCAGGGATGAGACTCCCTGTTCCTCCAAAAGAAAGGACGAACAGGAGTCTACTTCAGGCCTAATACAAACAATAGAGAAATGCAACACACATAACCCAAACAAAATACAAAAGGGGGAAAGGAAAGACTTAACTTCAAAGAGGCTATGGAAGCACCAGGAACTCAGCCGAGATCCAACCACAAACAATCCACAAGCACAGAAGCTATAAAACGCACAGCAGAGTGGGAGAAGCAACTATAAATAAGGAGGGTTAAATGACCACATAAGCAACACCTGGAGGCAAGGGGTGTGGCCATTACCAGAAACAACACAGACGCCTATTGATCCACAAGGAAAACCTGTCAGATCAAACCACATGTTGCGAGTCTCACAGATCTCCTGCCACTCACTGTCGCTGGGACGTCCATATGTTTCGGTACGTCCGTCACAGTACCCCACCCCCGCCCCCCCCCCCCTCTGGGCACCCAGGACCGACCTTATCCGGGTGAGACCTGTGAAAAGCTTTTACCAAACCTCTGGAATTCACGTCAGATGCCAATACCCACATCCTCTCCTTTGGTCCATAACCCTTCTAGTGAACAAGATACTGAAGAGATCTACGGAGAACTCGAGAGGCAATTATCTTGGCGATCTGAAATTACAAACTATCGTCCACAATGACAGAAGCGGGTGGCAAGGAAGACGGCTCCAAAGGTTCAACATATCCCTTTAACAAATATTTATAAAACACATTATTAATTTTCAGGGCCTGAGGAAGTTCAAGACGAAAAGCTACAGGATTAATAATGGCAGTGACCTTGTATGTGCACAAGTACTTCAGGCTGACACATAGTCCTCAACACACTTACGCAACCCTGGCCACCAGAATCTACGAGATATGAGGTCGGTAGTGGATCTGCTCCCAGGGTGTCCTGTAAGAACCGTACAGTGTTGTTCCTCAAACACCTTGTGACGCAATTCTGATAGCACAAACAGTTTCCCAGAGGAACAAGAATCCGGTGCGTCTCCCTGGGCCTCTAAAACTTTCACCTCTAGGTCAGGGTAAAGAGCGGGTATCACCACCGACAGTATAGGAATTTTTAAAAATCACCACCTCTACTAAAATATGTGACAAGGCATCTGCCTTGACGTTCTTAACCCCAGGACGATAGGTGACAGTGAAATTGAATCTGGTGAAAAACAAACACCATCAGGCCTGCCTCGGGTTCAGTCGTTTAACCGACTCCAGGTAAGGCAGGTTTTTGTGATCAGTAAATACTGTGATCGGATGAATCGCCTCTTCCAACCAATGACGCCATTCCTCAAAAGCCAACTTAATGGCCAGTAACTCTCTGTTAACTACATCATAATTTGTCTCTGCGGAAGAGAGTTTTTTTTAGAGAAAAAGGCACATGGACGCCATTTACCAGGTGACAGGCCCTGCGATAAAACTGCTCCCACCCCCACCACGGACGCATCCACTTCCACAATAAAAGGTTGTGATACATCCGGCTGCACTAATATAGGGGCAGAAGAGAAGCATTCCGTAATCGCAGAAAAGGCTTGCAAAGCCGAATCAGACCACACTGAAACATCTGTCCCTTTCTTAGTCATGTCAGTTAAGGGTTTTACTATTGTCGAATAGTTCTGAATACATTTTCGTTAATAGTTGGTGAACCCCGAAAACCGCATAAGAGCGTTTAGATTTTCAGGTCGATCCCAGTTCAATACAGCACTGACTTTCTCTGGATCCAATCGAAAACCCGAAGACGACAGCAGGTAGCCCAAAAACTGCAGCTCGTGTACAGCAAAAACACACTTTATTGTCCCTTAGGATCTGTAACACCTGTCTAAAGTGATCCTGATGTAGCTCCACGTCTGAAAAATAAATTAGAATGTCATCTAAATACACGACTACAAACCTCCGCACAAGGTGATGAAAAATATAATTCACAAAATGCTGAAAAACCGCAGGAGCATTGTGATGAAGGGAGGTTTTGCTTATCGGAAATTAGAGATTTATGTCTATCTCCGTATTCCGTCCCTTTTATTCTGTTCCTAAACTGTTATATAGTTTCCTATATAACCAGCTTATTCTGTGTATAAGGCTACTTTCACACTAGCATTTTCGCTGGATCCGGCAGAGTTCAGCAAAAACGCTTATGTTACTGATAATACAACCATCTGCATCCATTATGAACGGATCCGATTGTATTATCTTTAAAATACCCAACATGGATCCATCATGAACTCCATTGAAAGTCAATAAGGGACGGATCCGTTTTCGGTTGTGGCAGAGAAAACTGATCCGTCCCCATTGACTTGCATTGGGGGGTCATGCCGGATCCGTCTTGCTCTGCATACCAAGACGGAAAGCAAACTACAACATGTTGCGGCTTGCTGTCCAGTATGGGAACGCAACTAAATGGAACGGAATGCATTTCGGAGCATTCCGTTCTATTCAGTTCAGTTTTGTTCCCATTGACAATGAATGGGGACAAAACTGTAGCGTTTTTTTCCCCCGATATTTAGCCCCTATGACGGATCTCAATACCGGAAAACTAAAACGCTAGTGTGAAAGTAGCCTTATACACCCCTTCCAGTCCTTCATATATAGAGTAACATACAACTCTCGCAGATACCTATATATAAAAATAGTTTACTGATAACATAACATGACTGAACTCCATGGCACTTCCAAAATCAAACGTGTGTTTATTCACTAAGTGGCAGCGAAGTTTCGGCCAACTCAATGGAACCTTTCTCAAGCAGTGATGACACCACCACACACAGATGCCTCCGTTCCTGCCCTCCCTGGATGCTAAGCAAATATGGCTAATAATGTGTATGTACTGTATATAAAGTATATCCAAAGTCCTTCAATATACCGTCTACTGGATCTACACTTCTACATCCAGTACCTGACCATTACTACATGTACATATAGAGACTCGTGCATAAATAGCATATATAATCTACATATCTGTAAACACGTAAAATGGAATATTTGCAGACTACAAATATATATATGTACACATATAAAGTCTACTGGGATATTATACTTATATGCATACACACATACGCTAACATAGGATATAACTTAGCTTTCTCCTGAAGTGATGTTGGTCCATCGGGTCGCAGGAAGAGAGAGAGAGAGAGACTCCCAAGTTTCACGCCACCTATATGTTCCTGTCTCCCAGCCTCCACCATGGACTCCACCCTGTGACCACCCAAATAGCTTCCCAATCTGTTGTCCAAGAGAATGTTATCCAACTGCTTTTACAATGTGCCCTTCCTGCCTTTGATATGCTAGCAATGGACATAATGACCAAATGGCTACTGGCCATACTGATATCACTCAATGGGTGAATACCACTGGATATCAATATACACTATATCCAGTGGCGGATTAACATAGGGGCGTTCGGGTCGGCAGCCCCGGGCCCGGCATCACTGGGGGCCCACATACTGCGGCGGGGCATGGGAGCGTATAGTTCCCTGCCCCGCCGCCTATCACCGCCATAGGCTTCAGGCCTAGTAGGCCTGAGGCCTATGTGGTGGTATAAGCCCGGCGTGCGCGATGACATCATCGCGCGGCGCGCGTGATGACATCATCGTGCGCCTGTATAGTGGCGCACGCACGCTCTGATGTACGCGCGCCTGCCACACCATTCAGCATACAGGTAAGTATTAGCTTTTATTTTTGTGTGTGTGTGCTAACTTGGGGGAGATATTAAGGGACAGTGGGGCATGTTTCCATGGGGGCACATTAGTTAATGGATGACAGTTGTGGGGGCAAAATAATGGATGGCAGCCAGTTGTGGGGGCAAAATAATGGATGGCAGTTGTGGGGGCAAAATAATGGATGGCAGTTGTGGGGGCAAATTAATGAATGGCAGTTGTGGGGAAAATTAATGGATGGCAGTTGTGGGGAAAATTAATGAATGGCAGTTGTGGGGAAAATTAATGGATGGCAGTTGTGGGGGCAAATTAATGAATGGTAGTTGTGGGGGCAAACTAATTAATGGATGGCAGTGTGGGGGAAAATTAATGGATGGCAGTTGTGGGGGCAAATTAATGAATGGCAGTTGTGAGGGCAAACTAATTAATGGATGGCAGTTGTGGGGGCAAAATAATGGATGGCAGTTGTGGGGGCAAATTAATGAATGGCAGTTGTGGGGAAAAATTAATGGATGGCAGTTGTGGGGGAAAATTAATGAATGGCAGTTGTGGGGGCAAACTAATTAATGGATGGCAGTGTGGGGAAAATTAATTAATGGATGGCAGTTGTGGGGGCAAATTAATAGATGGCAGTTGTGGGGGAAAATTAATGGATGGCAGTGTGGGGGCAAATTAATGAATGGCAGTTGTGGGGGCAAACTAATTAATGGATGGCAGTGTGGGGGCAAATTAATGGATGACAGTGTGGGGGCAAATTAATGGATGACCGTGTGGGGGCAAATTAATGGATGACAGTGTGGGGGCAAATTAATGGATGACAGTGTGGGGGCAAATTAATGGATGACAGTGTGGGGGCAAATTAATGGATGACAGTGTGGGGGCAAATTAATTAATAGATGACAGTGTGGGGGCAAATTAATTAATAGATGGCAGTGTGGGGAAATTACTATATGGGGACAGTGTGGGGAAATTACTGTATGGGGGCAGTGTGGGAAATTACTGTATGGGGGCAGTGTGAAGGGAAAATACTATATGGGGGTAGTGTGGGGTATTGGGGACACTATACAGGTATTGTTACCTGGAGCACAATATAGGATGTTAGTATTACTGGGGGCACTCTATGGGACATTATAACTGCTGTAGACACTATAGGGATCTTTGGGGTCATTTATCAAACTGTTGTAGTAGAACTGGCTTAGTTGTCCATAGAAACAGGTTCCACCTTTCATTTTTGACAGCTCCTCTGGAAAATGAAAGGTGGAATCTGATTGGTTGCTATGGGCAACTAAGCCAGTTCTAATTTACACCAGTTTGATAAATGACCCAATTATGAGAAATCTAACGTGTCTGTGTAACAAACTCTGTAGGGACGAGATGCGGCGGGAGGAATTAGTCATGGCGGTCTGGGTCAAACGGAGGAGAAGAGGAAAGAGAAGATCTACATGACAGGAGAAGTCCCTGGATGTAAGAGGTATGTGGTGCTGTATCCTCACTGCTGTGACCTGCGTCTCATCTTCTCCTCCAAGTCTTTATCATAATCATATGTATTTTAAATTTGGCACCTCAAATTTAAATTTTTCACCTGCAGTCCTATGTAACAGCCCAGATAACAGTGATAACTTTCTGTGTGCAGATAATGTACATGTTCCCTGCAGTCCTAGGTAACACCCCACATAACACAATAATTCACTGTGTTATGTGGGGTGTTACATAGACTGCAGGAAACTATCTATGACATCTGTACTCAGAGAGTTATGAGATGGTGGGGGTCTGACTCCTGGCACCCCGCCAATCAGCTGTTAGAGGAGACCGCGATGTTCCAGTGAGCGCCGCAGCCTCTTTGCTCCTTACAAAGCACGGCGCTGTCCATGTGATAGCACTGCGCTTGGTATTGCAGCTCAGCCCCAATCACTCAGATAGGACAGAGCTGCAGATAGGCCATGTGAACGATGAATGTGATGTCATATGGCCGAGGAAGAGACTGTGACGCTTACAAAGCACCGCAGCCTCTTCATACAGAAAAAAAACCTGAAACCTAAAATGGAGTGGGGGGGGGGGGGGGCCAAGTTGGGTAGACAGCCCCGGGCCTATCATGCACTTAATCCGCCCCTGACTATATCCAATTATTAGGCCTATTTGTGTGGTCATCAGGCTGAGGTTCTGGCTGAGAGCCATATTTTCCTGTAACACATTGGTCAACCCAAAAGGCATGACCAGTAATCCGATTGAGTTCACGGAAATCCAGACATGGCCGAAGACTTCAAAAATGAACCCTGCTGCCGTTGGAGACTTGGAAGGTCTTATGTATCCATTAGCCAAACTCTCGGCAATATACTCTCTCATGGCCAGTGTTTCAGGTCCAGAAAGGTTATACAATCTAGATTTTGGCAATTTAGCTCTGGGAATAAGGTTGATAGGACAATCATATACCCGATGCGGAGGTAAATACTGGCATCCACTGTCATAAAAAACATCGGCAAAATCAGATATAAAGAGGGTAATGTCTTAGTAGTTAAAACAGAAAATTATGTATTCAGACAATTGTCAATGCAATAATCACCCCAATCCAGAATCTGTCTAGCTTGCCAATCGATGGTCGGATTGTGCTTGCTTAACCACAGTAAACCCAGAACCACCGGAGCATGGAGACCCTCCAACACAAAACACTAGATAAATTCTTGATGATCGTCACCCACTCTTAATCTGATATCATGCACCACTTGAGATAAACACTTCTGAGTTAGAGATGCAGAATCAATAGCAAAAATGGAAATGTTTTTTTCTAATGCACTCGGTGATAACCCGTGCATATAGACAAACTGAGCATCAATCAAGTTCACCCCGGCCCAGCTGTCGATAAACACCTCAATCTCCACGGCTTTTGACTCTAGCGCCACCTCAGCAGTCAGGAGAAGTCGGGTACTACCAGTCAAAGACAAATGCACATTTTCTGACTCTCCTCTCACCCCTGCAAGAGTTCTTATTACCCTTGAATGTATGGACATACTCTGATAAAATGTCCCTTCTGTCCGCAAAATGAGGTCCTATTAGGCCTCATGCACACGACCGTTGGTGTTTTGCGATCCGCAATCCGTGGATCCGCAAAACACGGCAGCTGCTCCGCGTTCCGTTCGGCTATTTGCAGAACGGAACGTGGCCCATTGTAGAAATGCCTATTCTTGTCCGCAAAACGGACAAGAATAGGACATGGTCTATTTTTTTTGCGGGGGCACGGAACGGAGCAATGGAAGCGGACAGCACGCGTAATATGCGGCTCGGACGCGGACCACAACAACGGTCGTGTGCATGAGGCCTTACCAGTATGCTTAAAAGCGGATCCAGGAGTAACTCCCACTAATTGCATGGGTTCGTCCCCAGACATAAACCCAGGAGTAGCTTCACCCAAAGTGTCAGAGAAGGACGATACATCATGTGATAGTACGTCCTGAGAGTGGGGGCCCCTAAATCTCTCTCTCAGGTGTCTATCAATGCGTATAGCCAGAGACATAGCAGCCTCCAGAGACACTGGGGTTTCATGAAAGGCCAAAGCGTCCTTCAGCCTCTCTGATAACCCTTGACAAAACTGGCTACTGAGGGCAGGATCGTCCTACGCCGTATCCGTAGCCAACCTCCTAAACTCAAAGCAGTAAATCTCACTGGAACGATCACCCTGTCGAAGGCTGCGCAGCTTGGTTTCGGCTAGAGAGGTCCAATCTGGATCATCATAGATAAGATCCAAAGCTTCGAAAAATTAATCTACAGAATGGAGAGACTGCAATCTAGTCGGCAGAGAAAAACCCCATGACTGCGCATCCCCCTTAAGCAAGGAAATAACCATAGCAACTGGCTGTTTCTCATCCCCAGATGAGTGTGGACGTAGCCTAAAATACAGTTTGCACGCCTCCTTAAATTATAACGTCCCCCAGAGAATCTGATAGGCTCCAGATAGGCTGCGAGACGGTCATGCGGAGGTCAGCTACCTCCAAAGATAGCCATTTAAGCTGACCTGCCAGTGCAGCAATAGGATCCATGGCTGCACACAAACAAACAAAAAATGACGGTTTATAATGTCACGTTTCGGTGTGGGAGGGAAACTCCATACCGAGCATATGAGGGAAAGTGGGGGGGGGGGACAGGGAATCCGGCCTGAGAACTAGGGAAGGAAGATAGACACCTCCTAGTGAAAACCCTAACCAAAATCCTGACTGACTACCAGTATGAACAGACTCCAAAGGTAGGGGAGTTCATACGCATGAATACCTATAGTCCTATCTAGCTCTATAGGACCCTAGTACTAATGGCGGGACGAGACTACCTGTTCCCCCAAAAGGAAGGACGAACAGGAGTCTACTTCAGGCCTAGTACAAGCAATAGGGAAATGCAACACACATAACCCAAACAAAATACAAAAGGGAAAGGAAAGACTTAACTTCAAAGAGGCTATGGAAGCACCAGGAACTCAGCCGAGATCCAGCCACAAACAATCGACAGACACAGAAGCTCTAAACCGCACAGCATAGTAAGAGAAGCAACTATAAATAAGGAAGGTTAAATTACCACATAAGCAACACCTGGAGGCAAGGGGTGTGGTCATTACCAGAAACTACACAGACACCTTTTGATTCACAAGGAAAACCTGTCAGATCAAACACATGTTGCGAGTCTCACAGATCTCCTGCCACTCACTGTCGCCGGGATGTCCATATGTCTCGGTATGTCCGTGACACATGGCCAGCGTTAACAATCTTTGGCCAACCCTTTCTGGAGATTAGGGTGTGAGCTGGCTCCACACCATAGTTCCAGAAGATTCTAGTGTGCTAGAAGTAGGTAGTGTGAGGATGGGCGTGGAACAAACAGGCAGGGAGCAAACAGTATGTGCTACTTTTCTCAGGTACTTAGCTTCAATGCTTCCCAACAGGGGTGTACATAAAAATTACTAGACCCCCATAGCAAGAATCTAAATTGCAACCCCATGCCCCATTCCTGGCCCCTCCCTTTTCTCCATGAACTGTGCTTGCTGCTACATGTTATATTGTCTGCAATCAGGGCCGGACTGGGATTACAAAACAGCCATATAAAAATTGATGAATCCCAGCAAGCGTATAAGGAATAAACTTCTTTTATTTTCCAGAAAACAAAATGTCACAGGACGCGTTTCAGCCCGTCCAGCCTTCTTCAACTGCACATCAGTTACTGACTAGGTTCCACATTTTATAGGTATAATCACATGATCTCATCAATCAATTCAAACAGGAAATGACATCAGAAAAAGGAAAAAGGAAAAAAGGGAAACAGGGGAGGGGAAGGAAAAAGGAAAACAAGGAAAGAGAAGAAAAAGTTTTTTTTTATATATATATAGTAGGAATCTTTCCTGAACAAAATATTTGCAAGACTAATATCTCAGTCCAGGAATAAATCTTCCCCTCACGATCCGGTTGTCGTAGTCTGCAAAGAAGGATATTAAATCCAATTAAAAACACATCACTTCATAATCCCTATTGAGACCTTTGGGGTGTAAGGTATCAAGAGTGTGTATCCAAAAGGCCTCTCGTCTGAGTAACAACTTTTTCAGATCCCCACCTCTCCTTGGTAAATGTACCCGCTCAATAACCTGGTATTTCAGCTGCGCTATTGAATGATTATGACTATGGAAATGGGATGGTATGGGAAATAGAAGGTTTTTCTTTCTTATTGTTGACTTATGTTTGCTGATGCGATCTTTTACCATTTGCATCGTCTCCCCAATGTATAACATACCACATGGGCATTTTATTAAGTAAACAACATTGGTGGTATCGCATGTATAGTAACCTTTAATCTTGTAGGATTTGCCAGTCTGTGGATGTTGGAAATATTGGCCCTTCAGTACGGGATCTTATGGGAGATAAGTCTCTGATTATAAAGCCCGCCGATAAAGGGGGCTCAATTGTAATTATGGACAGAATGAAGTACCTACAGGAGGTCAATCGCCAACTAACAGACACTGATACCTATAAAAAAATTGGACTCGAATCCTGTATTTTATATTAAGACAAAGATTTCAGAGTTGGTGAACAACTACAAAAGTCGGGGGATTATTGATAATAAGCTTAGTGAATTTTTAATCAATCATTCACCTATAACACCTGTATTTTACATATTGCCGAAGGTGCATAAAACCCTGATAGATCCCCCGGGCCGACCGATTGTGGCCTCGGTTGGCTCAGTACTATCACCTCTGGCAATAGTTTTAGAAAAAGTGCTAACACCATTAGCGAAGGACACGACATCTTTTCTCTTAGACACCTCCCATTTTTTACAAGTTATTGGGGGTTTAGAAAACATTCCAGAGGATAGTTGGTTGGTGACCATAGATGTGGTGAGTTTATACACCTCTATTGAACATCAGAAGGGTATAGCAGCCATAATGACAGCTTTACAACTAAGCAATTACTCTGCTGAACAACAACAATTTTTACTTGACTTGCTGGATGTGGTCCTCCACGACAACTACTTTATCTGTGGAGATCAATTTTACTTACAGCAACGGGGGACAGCAATGGGCGCGAATGTGGCCCCGCCCTATGCAAATCTATATATGTCATCTTTTGAACAACACCATGTATACTCAAATGAGGATTTTTGAAATTTTTCACTGGTGTGGAAAAGATTTATCGATGATATTTTTTGCATATGGGCAGGGCCACTCGCGCCCCTCCTCCAATTGTTTGAGCATCTGAATGAGGTATGGGAAGAATTAAAATTCACTATGACTTACGATCAGAAGTCTGTACATTTTCTGGATGTCACTATATATAAAAAAGAAGGAGGTATACTAACCACTGATTTGTTTAGGAAAGAAACGGATAGGAATAGCATCTTGCACTACCAGAGTTCACATCCACCTGCACTCAAAAAATCGATCCCAAAATCTCAATTTATGAGAGTTAGAAGGATCGTTTCGGATCCGGACATGAGGCAGACAAGAGTAGATGAGATGACGTCACGATTTTTAATGAGGGGTTACCCTCAAGAAATATTGAAAACAGCAGCGAGCTCTAGCGAGGGACATATTCCATCCAAGACTAGTGATGAGCGTATAGCGTTTATTCATAAGTACCATCCTATGAATCACAACTTTGACAACATAGTCCGCAAACATTGGCATATTCTAGGGAAGGCGTATCCCACAATAGCGGAATTTCAAAATCCGCCATTAATTTGTAACAGACAAAATCCCAGTCTCAGAGACCGATTGGTACACTCTGATATGGGTACTATGGGTAGAAGAGTGACACAGAGTACACTTACCCATCAGAAGGGAGGCACTTTTCCCTGTCTCCACTGCATGCAGTGCAGCAATGTACTGAAGGGCCAATATTTCCAACATCCACAGACTGGCAAATCCTACAAGATTAAAGGTTACTATACATGCGATACCACCAATGTTGTTTACTTAATAAAATGCCCATGTGGTATGTTATACATTGGGGAGACGATGCAAATGGTAAAAGATCGCATCAGCAAACATAAGTCAACAATAAGAAAGAAAAACCTTCTATTTCCCATACCATCCCATTTCCATAGTCATAATCATTCAATAGCGCAGCTGAAATACCAGGTTATTGAGCGGGTACATTTACCAAGGAGAGGTGGGGATCTGAAAAAGTTGTTACTCAGACGAGAGGCCTTTTGGATACACACTCTTGATACCTTACACCCCAAAGGTCTCAATAGGGATTATGAAGTGATGTGTTTTTAATTGGATTTAATATCCTTCTTTGCAGACTACGACAACCGGATCGTGAGGGGAAGATTTATTCCTGGACTGAGATATTAGTCTTGCAAATATTTTGTTCAGGAAAGATTCCTACTATATATATATATATATAAAAAAAAAAACTTTTTCTTCTTTTTCCTTGTTTTCCTTTTTCCTTCCCCTCCCCTGTTTCCCTTTTTTCCTTTTTCCTTTTTCTGATGTCATTTCCTGTTTGAATTGATTGATGAGATCATGTGATTATACCTATAAAATGTGGAACCTAGTCAGTAACTGATGTGCAGTTGAAGAAGGCTGGACGGGCCGAAACGCGTCCTGTGACATTTTGTTTTCTGGAAAATAAAAGAAGTTTATTCCTTATGCGCTTGCTGGGATTCATCGATTTTTATATGGCTGTTTTGTAATCCCAGTCCGGCCCTGATTGCAGACAATATAACATGTAGCAGCAAGCACAGTTCATGGAGAAAAGGGAGGGGCCAGGAATGGGGCATGGGGTTGCAATTTAGATTCTTGCTATGGGGGTCTAGTAATTTTTATGTACACCCCTGTTGGGAAGCATTGAAGCTAAATACCTGAGAAAAGTAGCACATACTGTTTGCTCCCTGCCTGTTTGTTCCACGCCCATCCTCACACTACCTACTTCTAGCACACTAGAATCTTCTGGAACTATGGTGTGGAGCCAGCTCACACCCTAATCTCCAGAAAGGGTTGGCCAAAGATTGTTAACGCTGGCCATGTGTCACGGACATACCGAGACATATGGACATCCCGGCGACAGTGAGTGGCAGGAGATCTGTGAGACGCGCAACATGTGTTTGATCTGACAGGTTTTCCTTGTGGATCAATAGGTGTCTGTGTAGTTTCTGGTAATGACCACACCCCTTGCCTCCAGGTGTTGCTTATGTGGTAATTTAACCTTCCTTATTTATAGTTGCTTCTCTTACTATGCTGTGCGGTTTAGAGCTTCTGTGTCTGTCGATTGTTTGTGGCTGGATCTCGGCTGAGTTCCTGGTGCTTCCCAAGCCTCTTTGAAGTTAAGTCTTTCCTTTCCCTTTTGTATTTTGTTTGGGTTATGTGTGTTGCATTTCCCTATTGCTTGTACTAGGCCTGAAGTAGACTCCTGTTCGTCCTTCCTTTTGGGGGAACAGGTAGTCTCGTCCCGCCATTAGTACTAGGGTCCTATAGAGCTAGATAGGACTATAGGTATTCATGCGTATGAACTACCCTACCTTTGGAGTCTGTTCATACTGGTAGTCAGTCAGGATTTTGGTTAGGGTTTTCACTAGGAGGTGTCTATCTTCCTTCCCTAGTTCTCAGGCTGGATTCCCTGTGGGCCCCCCCCCCCCCCCACTTTCCCTCATATGCTCGGTATGGAGTTTCCCTCCCACACCAAAATGTGACATTATAAACCGTCATCTTTTGTTTGTTTGTGTGCAACCATGGATCCTATTGCTGAACTGGCAGGTCAGCTTAAATGGCTATCTTTGGAGGTAGCTGACCTCCGCATGACCGTCTCGCAGCCTATCTGGAGCCTATCAGATTCTCTGGGGGACGTTATAATTTAAGGAGGCGTGCAAACTGTATTTTAGGCTACGTCCACACTCATCTGGGGATGAGAAACAGCCAGTTGCTATGGTTATTTCCTTGCTTAAGGGGGATGCGCAGTCATGGGCTTTTTCTCTGCCGACTAGATTGCAGTCTCTCCATTCTGTAGATTAATTTTTCGAAGCTTTGGATCTTATCTATGATGATCCAGATTGGACCTCTCTAGCCGAAACCAAGCTGCGCAGCCTTCGACAGGGTGATCGTTCCAGTGAGATTTACTGCTTTGAGTTTAGGAGGTTGGCTACGGATACGGCGTAGGACGATCCTGCCCTCAGTAGCCAGTTTTGTCAAGGGTTATCAGAGAGGCTGAAGGACGCTTTGGCCTTTCATGAAACCCCAGTGTCTCTGGAGGCTGCTATGTCTCTGGCTATGCGCATTGATAAACACCTGAGAGAGAGATTTAGGGGCCCCCACTCTCAGGACGTACTATCACATAATGTATCGTCCTTCTCTGACACTTTGGGTGAAGCTACTCCTGGGTTTATGTCTGGGGACGAACCCATGCAATTAGTGGGAGTTACTCCTGGATCCGCTTTTAAGCATACTGGTAAGGCCTCATGCACACGACCGTTGTTGTGATCCGCGTCCGAGCCGCATATTACGCGTGCTGTCCGCTTCCGTTGCTTTGTTCCATGTCCGCAAACATTGGCATATTCTAGGGAAGGCGTATTCCACATTAGCGGAATTTCAAAATCCGCCATTAATTTGTAACAGACGAAATCCCAGTCTCAGAGACCGATTGGTACACTCTGATATGGGTACTATGGGTAGAAGAGTGACACAGAGTACACTTACCCATCAGAAGGGAGGCACTTTTCCCTGTCTCCACTGCATGCAGTGCAGCAATGTACTGAAGGGCCAATATTTCCAACATCCACAGACTGGCAAATCCTACAAGATTAGAGGTTACTATACATGCGATACCACCAATGTTGTTTACTTAATAAAATGCCCATGTGGTATGTTATACATTGGGGAGACGATGCAAATGGTAAAAGATCGCATCAGCAAACATAAGTCAACAATAAGAAAGAAAAACCTTCTATTTCCCATACCATCCCATTTCCATAGTCATAATCATTCAATAGCGCAGCTGAAATACCAGGTTATTGAGCGGGTACATTTACCAAGGAGAGGTGGGGATCTGAAAAAGTTGTTACTCAGATGAGAGGCCTTTTGGATACACACTCTTGATACCTTACACCCCAAAGGTCTCAATAGGGATTATGAAGTGATGTGTTTTTAATTGGATTTAATATCCTTCTTTGCAGACTACGACAACCGGATCGTGAGGGGAAGATTTATTCCTGGACTGGGATATTAGTCTTGCAAATATTTTGTTCAGGAAAGATTCCTACTATATATATATATAAAAAAAAACTTTTTCTTCTTTTTCCTTGTTTTCCTTTTTCCTTCCCCTCCCCTGTTTCCCTTTTTTCCTTTTTCCTTTTTCTGATGTCATTTCCTGTTTGAATTGATTGATGAGATCATGTGATTATACCTATAAAATGTGGAACCTAGTCAGTAACTGATGTGCAGTTGAAGAAGGCTGGACGGGCCGAAACGCGTCCTGTGACATTTTGTTTTCTGGAAAATAAAAGAAGTTTATTCCTTATACGCTTGCTGGGATTCATCGATTTTTATTTTGCTGGGGATAACCCCTTCCCGGGCAGGCGCCCAGTGGTGAGCTATTTTTGACTTTACATTGAACCTACAAAACAGCCATGGCACACAAACCCCACCAGCCTACATATGAAATTGCATAAAAATAATGGTGCACAATGCACACTGCAGAGGTGAATTTTGTTTTACTTGGTCCTGCACTTATATAAACCCTCAATGGAAGAAAGGAAATTAAAGTTGAACACAAAAATTCCTAATCACATGATCAGGGACATACTTTACCCTCTCCAACACATACCATGATAAAGCTCAAAATACCTCCCAGCAGCATCTGATACAAGCATATACTGCCAAATTACTTCCCCAACTTCACCATATAAAAAATTACAGCACAAAATATCTCCCCAACAGTGCCAAATAAATACCACCATGAAGTACAAAATACCCAGCATTATTGTCCTCTGACAACCCTTCCTCCACTGGCAGCAGCATTGTCCCCATTTAAATGTCTCACCTCTGTTTGGGACTTGCAGGACAGGAGAAGTGAGGCCGGAGGTGGAGGGAAAGAGCCTTCTGGTAGAAGATTGAATGGAGTGGGTAAAAGAACTTGTGACGTCACAGGTCACATGTTGCCCACGGTCAGCTAGTAAGAAGTATAACAGATGCAGTGTGTACAGATGTATGGTATATTTAGCAGTGTACTGATATGTGAGGTACGAGGTATAAATTACAGCTTGTACCTCAAATATCACAGTGCACTGCTGTACATTTCTCAATACACTACATCTATTTTACCTCATATATCAGTACACTGCTGAATATATTACATGTGTGTAGCCACTGCATCTATTATACCTTGTTCCACACATATCAGTACACGGCTGGATATACTATATATCTCTACCCACTGTATATATTATACTGTATCATTACAGGCCCTTTAGCTTTCTCCACTGATGATAGGGATTTTAGACTGGAGATGGACTGGAGCCTGTATTAAATTTAATTAGGGGTCAAGGCCTTTGGTTTACTGTGCCCCCCCCTGCCCCATGGGCTCCATAGCAGCTGCATGGTCTGCCTCCATTGGAGGTATACCACTGCTTCCAGAACAGATCCCTATGTGTCCTCTTCTACCATTAGAGAGACAGAGAAGATTTTGAAGAATTTTCATGGATAAAGCGAAAAGTGATCAGCATACAGCATTCTCAGCCCTGTTGCAGTGGAGAGATAACGAGTTAAAACACCATGCACACTTCAGGGACAATTTGACCAGTCGTATTATTGGAAACGCATACCACCATGCAAATTACAAACATTGTGGCAGATTGCTGTTGCTAGCCAGAGATCCTAGTTCTAAAGACTGTAGCAGAAGAAATACTCATCTGAAGGCCATTGTCTCCAACTACTTGCTTAGCTCATGCTTTGACATCCGGGATGAATTTACACTGTGTACAGATAATTGCTGGATATACTACTTCTTTTATTGTGCACACAGTAAAGAAGGATTTTTGTTAAATTCAATCTGGCCTGGTTACTGACTCTCCTAACACCAAGCACTGGCCATTGCATCATTTCAAGACCTGCCTTGCACCCACACTGACATTTAACATCAAGGGCACCCCTAAACTACCATCAGGCAGGAGCCCTAGCTACACGGAGTGCCCCAAGGGAATATAGGGTGCCTCTTCTTCACTGCAACAACCCCCAGGGATCGATGACCTGAGGGAGTACACCATAACACATCATCAGGGCCACTACTACGCCCATCTTCTGCTCCAGCTAGTCGGGGGCTTGCTGCAGCTTTACAAAGTATGACTTTAAGGGTCGAATATTTCTTGATTATTGATTATTGTCAGCATCTTGTGTATATCAAAGGGTACTAACCAACCAAAGCTCATTTTAATTCCAGATTGTAATGCAAAAAAACAGGAAAACACAAAAGGGGGTGAATATTTTCACAAGGCACTGCACTGTCATTTACTTTAATTAACTGAACCTGCACAAAAAGACTGTATTAAGCAGTCTGTGTTACATCATTATGGTTATTACATTTTCATATTTCACACCCTGTTGCCCATTAGCTAATCATTTCCTAGGAGCACGGCAGCTGATACCTAAATCAGAAAGCAATGTCTATGACAAAACTAAACAATAAAACCAACTTTCACTTTATTCAATTCAGGTGGTTTATAAAGTATCCTGGGGCCAAATGTCCTTTTCTTCTCATAATATTAGGGCTATGGAGAATACAGATGAGATCATTATAAGCATGCAGTATGATTTCCCCAAGGATGCCAGGCTTACTTCCCGGAGTGCAGAATATTCACACAATGCTTACTGGAATGTCACATTGAACTCCTCACTTTTGCGCTTACTGTTGCTATGGGAATTAATTATACTGTCTACAGATATGGGGTAAAGCATGACGTAATATTGAGGAAACCTAGAAAGAGAAAGTGATCATTTCAATATGCATTTTATGGTAAGGTGTAGTACTCACTTATATAGCGTTAACATATTCCACAGTGATTTACAGACACAGTCATCACTTGATGTCCCCAATGGAGATCACAATCTAAGTTCGATATCAGTATGTCTTTGGGGTGTGGGAGGAAACCCACAGAAATACAGGGAGAATATGCAAATGCAAAATAAAGGGGGTCAGTCAGGACATCCCAAACTCCATGCAGATGTTGTCCTTGGTCGGTTGGATTCAAACCTAGAACCTCAGTGCTGCAGCAGATGGTGTCCATATGTGGTCCATTTTTCTCAAGCACACACATTCACTAGAATGGGCAAGTCTTGTGGAAAGTAAGACCTTAATAGTGGACTCTGCGATTTATTCTGCACAGACCAATGGTCCATGATAAAAAACGGACATATGGATGAGTGTACAGTCTATTCCCCACTAGGACAACAACCAGACGTGAACATCGCTCTTATGAATGAGCCCACTCAATCAGTGGGTGTATCCCAAGTACATTCTCACTTGCAAATTACAGCAGAGTTAGGGATCATTTTGTGGTCCGCAAATTGTGGAACTGAAAAACATGGATCCTGGCTGTGTGCATGTTGCCATTTTCTTTTTTACTTCAATAGAAATGTCCTATCCTTGTCCGCAAAACGGTTCTATCTTTTTTGCGGGGCCACGGATTGGGTCCGAATTCGATCCACAAAAAATGCAGATCTGATAAGGACCAAACATATGGTCGTGCATGAGCCCTAACACTGCACTTACTTTTGAACACCAAACGTGTGGAGATGCCCTCATGAAATAATGTCACTTTTTAATGCGTAAAAATCTATTCTGATTTGCATTGCAATAAACATAGGTAATATTGCCAGACAGAAACAATGTCATATGTGACCCATTTTGACATGTAGCTAAAGTGATGGAAAGAACCCTCCCCCTCACTGTGTGACATAATATCAATTATAACTGCTGGATGTCTCTTCCCCATTTGACAGCTGTGTCACTGTGTGTCATAGTAATGGAGCTATTCTCCAGTGTAATGTAAAGCTACTGCAGGACACAGGTTAGGCTACTTTCACACTAGCATTTTGGCTTTCCATTTCTAAGATCCGTCATGGGCTCTCACAAGCGGTCCAAAACGGATCAGATTTGCCCTAATGCATTCTAAATGGAAAAGGATCCGCTCAGAATGCATCAGTTTGCCTCCGTTCAGCCGCTGCATGCAGCACTTTGCTGTCTGCCTGACGAAGCGGAGCCAAACGGATCGTTTTTCTCTGACACAATCTGGCACAATAGAAAACGGCTCCGTCCCCCATTGACTTTCAATGGTGTTCATGACGGATCCGTCTTGGCTATAAAGACATAATACAACCGGATCCGTTCATGACGGATGCATGCGGTTTTATTATTGTAACAGAAGTGTTTTTGCAGATCCATGACGAATCCACAAAAAAACGCTGGTGTGAAAGTAGCCTTTGATAACCGTGGGACAGAATTATACATTGAATTAAACCAATAATATCAGTTTGCAGCCTTCTGTAGAAAATGTTAAGATGTATTAAAGACATCCTTAAGCCTTATTACACACAAGCGAGTTTTCCGTCTGGAGGCAGTCCATTTTACAATAGACAGTATAGCATCCGGACTGAACCCTGCCCCATTTATGTCAATGGGTATATACACATGAGCTTTGATTCTCACTGACCATCTGTCCGTTCAGGAATAATCGCAGCATGTTCTATCTTCATCTCTTTTTCACGAAGCACTGGTTCATTCAAGTCAACAGGTCAGTGAAAAAAAAACTGACAGCACATGAATGGCATCCGGATGCAGTTGCCAGGAGGTGTTGTGTGTTATTCAGTTCTTCATGAGCATGAAAAACGGATGGAAAATGCAATCCTGATGGAAAAAAACTGAAACACTGAACGCGATCACAGACAAAACTGATTCAACTTGCTTGCAAAACCATCAGTTTTTCACTTAACAGACACTGACACGTTCCATATGACCCATAAATAAAACGGTCTTTTACAAGGCGATTCTGCTGCTCTGTACGGTAGCAGCAAAGTGGATGGGATTTTAAGAAATCTCTTCCACGCGCTGTAAGAAAAATCTGCAGCGAAAAATGACTTGAAATTATGCTGCGGACATCCACCACTGATTTCACTCTTTGCAATGGAAAGGGTGAAATCCACAGCTATTTCTGCTGCATTATCCACTGTGGACCTCTCCACTGTATTTACAGATACGTGTGAACGTACCCGTAGGGTCTCAGCCTCAGATTTCTGCTGTGGACTCTTTGTAAAAGGTACATTAGGATTGCCATAGGTCAGTCCTGAACATGTAAGCCTACATTCACATGACCAGGGCCATTTTTAGAACGAATTAATGGGAATCTATCACCAAGATTCTGGACTGTTATCAGTACTAACAGTCCAGACCATTTATCTTCTTACCGCCTCCCTTCTCTGCTGTTAGCAGTCAGGACTGCTGTGCTATGCTAACATAATGGAGAGGACTCCTGAGTGCATGCTCTACAGTCCTGACAATGTATTTCACTGCAGCTTTAACCCCTTCAGGATGCAGCGATTTTCCATTTTTTTTTTTCGTTTTTCACTCCCTGCCTTCCGAGAGCCATAACTTTTTTATTTTTCCATTCACATAGCTGTATGAGGGCTTGTGCTTTTTGCGGGACAAGTTGTACTTTCTCATGGTTCTATTTAATATTGCATACAATGTAGTGAAAAGCTGGGAAAAAAAATCCATATGGTATATTTTTTTTATATTTTAAAATTATTATTTTTTTAAGTCACCATAGGTGACTATAACATGCAATTATTAGATTACAATTTATATTCTTTAATGCATATCTATGCATTACAGAATACAAGATTCAGTGTACTCCAATGCTGTGCTACCACCCGCAGGTCTGGATTGGAATAAACTAGTAATGGACCTGCGAGCTGTGTACAGGCCTATTTCTAGTATGGGTAGCCTTCCCTGATTTCAGCTAAAGGAAGGTGGCCCGGGCCAGGAAACACTTGGCTTCTGGTTTTAGTGCTCCCAGATGCAGTAGCCACATTTGACCATGACATCTGAGGGGTTAAATAGCTGCAATCGACATTAATCCCTTGAATAACGGAATTCTTTTTGTTTCTGCTTTTCATCTTTCTTTCCTGTCTTCCTGGAGTCATAACATTTTTATTTTTCTGTTCACATAGCCATATGAGGGCTTTTTGGGGTTTTGTTCCTATTGTGCACCCGATGCAGCAAAGGTGACCTGTACCCTTCATTCTCTGGGTCAGTATGATTACAATGATATGTGTAGGTTTTTTAGTGATTTAATACTGAAAAAATAATAAATCTTTGAAAAAAGTTTTTTACATCGCCATATTCTGACCCCCCCAGAACTTTTCTATAGTTATGTCCATTGAGCTGTGTGGGGGCTTATTTGAGGCTGGACAATCTTTAGTTTTTAATCGCGAAGTTTTTATTGATTTTTCCAAAAAGTAATTCTACAATATCAGACATCAGATACAGGGCCTTAACAGCGCCCTAACAAAAGTTGTGCAATAGCCAAATTATTGTCAATCACTGTTCAAGTAGCAATACAAGCATCTATTACACCACATATGAGCATTCCAACCCTTGCAGGGGTGGAACAAAAGAGTAAAAATGACAGTGAACATAGAACAAAATTAACAGTCTGAACATAAGGCTATCAGGTATCTTACTATCCGGGATCACAGTTTGAGGCTGATAGTGTCCTCAAAGGAGGGCCTATGATCTATGGGTGCCCTAGGTCTGTGTTCGGAAATTTGTTAGTACACATACCACTGACTGGAGGTCCAAACTGACCATGCGGACTGGAATTTCTTTAGGGATAGTGTGCCAGAATGAGACATTTTTTCATACATACATGTGGAGTTGACTAGAGAAATCACCTCTTGTAGGGGAGGGGTATTAGGGTCTTTCAGTGCCTGGTTATCGTTAATTTGGATGCCATAAGAGTATGAGCTAATACAGACCTACAGTTACTATCTATGGTGTCTATTCCTATAAACAGTAGTGCCAGCTGGGGCGATAGAGGGGGGAGAGTAGGCATAAGGGTGGCCAGCAGATGCCGCACATCATTCCATAAATGGGAAATCTTGGGGCAGGACCATAGGATATGGAGGAGGGACCCTCTGTGTCCACATAATCTCCAGCAATCCAGAGTGACAGTGGGAAAGATCAGGTTTAGTCTAGTCGGGGTAAAGTCAATCTTTAGTTTTTATTGACACCATTTTGAGGTACCGTATTTTTCGCCGTATAAGGTCGCATTGCTTCTCCCCCAAAATGGGGGAAAATGTCCCATGCGTCTTATGCAGCAGATTGCTGTTTTCTTTTACACATCGCAGGCTGCCATGTATGAGCAAGGATGACAGGAGGAGGAGCTGGGGGCCGGCTAAGGTATGTGTGAAATTTTTTATCACATTTTAGTCATATTTTTGGGGTAAGAGAAGCGAGGAAAAAATAGTGAATCGGCCATTTTGTGTTTTTTTTTTCCCATTACGCCATTTGGCATATTGGGCGTTTTCGGATGCAATGATGCCCATGGTGTTTATATTTTTTATTGTTATATGTTGTATGTATGTTACATGTATTAATTTTTTTATTCTAGCAAAGGTGGTGATTACAAAATATTTTTTTTTAATATATACTGTGTTTTTTTTACCTTTTTTTAGTTTTTTTGTAACTTTTTTATAGCGCCTCTAAGAGGCTACACTATGATTTTTTACAGCTTAGACTGTATTTCTGTGTCTCGGGCACGGCCTAATAGGGCATGTACAAAGGGCAGACCTGCGGCCCTTCATTGGAACCCCAGCTGCTGGGGCATATTTATTAAGACTTGCCAGGCCGTCCCCTTCCCCACCCACACCACGCCCCCTTTTTTAGAACTGCAGTGAGCGAGGAAGAAGTCAGAGATTCTGCCGCAACATCGCATGTGACAGAATCTGCGCCAGATATACTCCACAAAAGTGGACAGTGCATATACGGTATGTGAGCACACACCCGATGCCCTAAACTGAATACCTTTGTCTTCCATACAATGAGCTGACAAATGAAAGTGGCAACCTATGACTTATGAATAATGCTGATTTAATAAGAAACATTTTATTGTTTCTATGAAAAGATCTGGAGGCGTAAGTTAAAGCTTCTGGGCTCCATTGCAAATTCTGTAACAGTTCTTTCCACTTACCGGTGACATTTATAATATTGGTGTATTCTTATGTGGCAGCTAGAGGTCTTTGACTGCCTCTGTACACTACTTAGCTATGCCCCTAAGTAGATAATTAGAAAAATGGTTCCTGAGAATAGTAAAAAAATTATTCTGCACTAAGGGTTCCCAAGAGCACAGTGGCCTCCATAATTCTTCAATGGAAGATGTTTGGAACAACCAGGAGCTAGCTGCCCACCAAACTAAGTAATCGGGGGAGAAGGGTGTAAGAGAGGTGACCATAAACATAATGGTCACTCTGGTTGAGCTCCAAAGATCCTGTGTACAGATGGGAGAAGTTTATAGAGGTCTACCATCAAGGCCGCACCCCGACAATCTGGAGTTGTTGGCTTTATTCTCCTCAGTAAAAGACACATGAAAGCCTGCCTTGAGTTTGATGCAAAATAAAAGTCTCTCAGACTGTGAGAAACCAAGATTTTTAGTCTCAACTCTAAGCATCTAATACAATTTTTGCATTGTACATTTGGGGGGGTGGTTGCTCTCATTTAGACTGTGCATTCCTGCCCATCTATACTAATAAAAGCCCTGTGTCCCTGACGTCCGTGCGTGTGTGCGCATGCGCGGCGCACAGAGCATTTGGCACACACTACATGGGCGGCATCCTATTATAATGGCAGCTCAGAGTAGAAATACTATGAATAACTGTACTAAAGCCTCTATGTTAGAATATACCATTGGATCTGAGTTAGATAGTGAAAACTCAGATCCGACAGTATATTCTAACACAGAGGTGTTCCCATAGTGATGATGGGGTTAATTGTGGGGATCACAGCCCCCTGTAGGAGGTCGGGTGTGCTGTGTGCGGCCTCCCCCCCCCCTTATTAAAATCATTGACGGCCAGTGTGCGGTCCCCCCCTTGCTTATAGCACAGACCCGTCACTTACCAGCAGAAGGAGCGCCGGGCGGACACAGACAGACACTTCAGTAGCGTCCTGGCTGCCATGGTAACAGATCGGAGCCCCATCGATTACACTGAGACTCCGATCGGAACTGCCGCTTGCTGCCACCAATGATGATGGGGGGGGGGGTTAACCTGTGGCCACTGCCACCAATGATTTTAATAAGGGAGGGGGCCGCACTGGCCACCAATGATTATAATTCAAGGGGAGGGGAGGCCGCACACTGGCCATCAATGATTTTAATGGGGGCAAGGAGGCCGCACACTGGCCATCAATGATTTTAATGGGGGAGGCCGCACACTGGCCACCAATGATTTTAATAGGGGAGGGGGCCGCACACTGGCCACCAATGATTTTAATGGGGGAGGGGAGGCCGCACACTGGCCACCAATGATTTTAATGGGGGAGGGGAGGCCGCACACTGGCCACCAATGATTTTAATAGGGGGAGGGGAGGCCGCACACTGGCCACCAATGATTTTAATGGGGGAGGGAGGCCGCACACTGGCCACCAATGATTTTAATGGGGGAGGGGCGCACACTGGCCACCAATGATTTTAATGGAGGGAGGGAGGCCGCACACTGGCCACCAATGATTTTAATAGGGGGGAGGAGGCCGCACACTGGCCACCAATGATTTTAATAGGGGGAGGGAGGCCGCACACTGGCCACCAATGATTTTATTGGGGGGGAGGGGAGACCACACACTAGCCACCAATGATTTTAATGGGGAGAGGGAGGCCGCACACTGGCCACCAATGATTTTAATGGGAGGGAGGAGGCCGCACACTGGCCACCAATGATTTTAATAGGGGGAGAGGAGGCCGCACACTGGCCACCAATGATTTTAATGGGGGGAGGGAGGCCGCACACTGGCCACCAATGATTTTAATAGGGGGGAGGAGGCCGACACTGGCCACCAATGATTTTAATGGGGGAGGGAGGCCGCACACTGGCCACCAATGATTTTAATGGGAGGGAGGGAGGCCGCACACTGGCCACCAATGATTTAAATGGGGGAGGAGGAGGCCGCACACTGGCCACCAATGATTTTAATAGGGGGAGGGAGGCCGCACACTGGCCACCAATGATTTTAATGGGGGGAGGAGGCCGCACACTGGCCACCAATGATTTTAATGGGGGAAGGGAGGCCGCACACTGACTACCAATGATTTAAATGGGGGGAAGGGGAGGTCGCACACTGGCCACCAATGATTTTAATAGGGGGGGAGGGGAGGCCGCACACTAGCCACCAATGATTTTAATGGGGGGGAGGGGAGGCCGCACACTGGCCACCAATGATTTTAA
Organism: Bufotes viridis; assembly: GCA_033119425.1. Lineage (NCBI taxonomy): Eukaryota > Metazoa > Chordata > Amphibia > Anura > Bufonidae > Bufotes > Bufotes viridis. The sequence goes on along the minus strand of CM065592.1, from coordinate 142,037,843 downwards.
TGGGAGGGGAAGGGAGGCCGCACACTGGCCACCGATGATTTTAATGGGGGGAGGAGGAGGCCGCACACTGGCCACCAATGATTTTAATGGGAGGGAGGGAGGCCGCACACTGGCCACCGATGATTTAAATGGGGGGGAGGGGAGGCCGCACACTGGCCACCAATGATTTTAATAGGGAGGCCGCACACTGGCCACCAATGATTTTAATAGGGGGAGGCCGCACACTGGCCACCAATGATTTTAATGGGGGAGGGAGGCCGCACACTGGCCACCAATGATTTTATTGGGGGAGGGAGGCCACACACTAGCCACCAATGATTTTAATGGGAGGGGGGGGAGGCTGCACACTGGCCACCAATGATTTTAATGGGGGGAGGGGAGGCCGCACACTGGCCACCAATGATTTTAATGGGAGGGAGGGAGGCCGCACACTGGCCACCAATGATTTAAATGGGGGGGAAGGGGAGGCCACACACTGGCCACCAATGATTTTAATACTGGGGAGGGTGGGGGTGTAATCTACATATATGTCATCTATGTGTCATCTACAGATACTCCCATAACAGTGTCAGGCACAGACCCCCCCCCCCCCAATAACAGTGTCAGCGATAGACCCCCATAACGGCGTCAGCCACAGAACCACCCATAACAGCATCAGCCACAGAACCACCCATAACAGTGTCAGCCACAGACCCCCCCATAACAGTGTCAGCCACAGACCCCCCATAACAGTGTCAGCCACAGACCCCCCATAACATTGTCAGCCACAGACCCCCATAACAGTGTGTCCTCCACAGACCCCCATAACAGTGTCATCCACAGACCCCCCCCCCATAACAGTGTCAGCCACAGACCCCCCCATAACAGTGTCAGCCACAGACCCCCATAACAGTGTCAGCCACAGACCCCCATAACAGTGTCAGCCACAGACCCCCATAACAGTGTCAGCCACAGAACCCCATAACAGTGTCAGCCACAGAACCCCATAACAGTGTCAGCCACTGAATATGAGCTGAGCGCTGCGATTGGCCAGCGCTCTAGCCTTGGGAGAAGGAGACGCCCAGGGCAAAAGAAGATGTCTCCACCCCAGGCAAAATTATCAGAAGCACGAGCTCCGGTACCGGGGGCTACAGAGGACGAACGGAGCGGCACCCAGGGATACAAGTAAGTGCAGGGTCATCCCTGGGTGTTGCTCTGCATGTATATACATTTGCCTAATAAACTGTGGACCAGTGAAAGGTCCTCTTTAAGCTCAAAAGAAGGAAGTCTGTTGGTGTAGGTGCCATCTGTGGAAGCCACTTTGTCGATTATAGATGGGACCGAGGCCATTTTGATCAAAAATGTGCGCAAATAGCTTCTAATTTTTATATAGTAAGTATAACAATAATGCAATTCAGATTTATTCATGTTTCCAGTAATTGCATGTGTCTTGGCGCAAAGAGTGTGCTGCTGCATATAGGAAGTCATTTAATAAATTAGGCATATTTCAGGGGCAGATGGTGGAGCAACGGTTTGTTGCGCCACTATCTGTAACTTCACCCAGCTTACGCCAGGTCTAAAATTGTGGGCTGGAAAGGGTGCGGGCCAGAAGGCCCGTCTCATTCAACATTTTCTACTCCTGTTTTAGGCATAGACAATGGTCCAAATGTAAGACAGCTCAGAAGCTCTTACATTTAGAAGTGGTGCTGGATGCGGATCCACTGCCAGCTTAGGGCTTTTTTAGGACGTGCGTCTAAAACACAGTTCTTAATAAATGTGCCCTATAGTGTTTATTCATAAATAAAAGATGACTAGATTTAGCTGCTATGTTGTTTCTTAACCTGGGGACCTCCACCATACATGGAAATGATAGTAATAGCCAGAAGCTTCAAGCAGGCTCTGATAGCTATTACTAGAATATACCAATACAGGTCAGTTATAGCCACCCAGAGTGACTTAAAAAAAGGAAAAAAAGTTTTGAAAAATATAATATATATATATATATATATATATATATACAGTGCCTTACAAAAGTATTCAAACCCCCTCCCCCCTTTGACTTTTTTCGTGTTTTGTTACATTACAGCCTTTACTTCAATGTTTTGTTAATCTGAATTTTATGTGATGGATCAGAACACAATAGTCTAAGTTGGTGAAGTGAAATGAGAAAAATATATAAATAAAACTATTATTTAGAAATAGAAAACAGAAAATTGGCATGTGCGTATGTATTCACCCCCTTTGTTAGGAAGCCCAAAACAAGCTCTGGTGCAACCAATTACCTTCAGAAGTCACATAATTAGTGAAATGATGTCCACCTGTGTGCAATCTAAGTGTCACATGATCTGTCATTACATATACACACCTTTTTTGAAAGGCCCCAGAGGCTGCAACACCTAAGCAAGAGGTATCACTAACCAAACACTGCCATGAAGACCAAGGAACTCTCCAAACAAGTAAGGGGCCATGTTGTTGAGAAGTATAAGTCAGGGTTAGGTTATAAAATGATATCCAAATCTTTGATGATCCCCAGGAGCACCATCAAATCAATCATAACCAAAGGGAAAGAACATGGTACAACAGCAAACCTGCCAAGAGACGGCCGTCCACCAAAACTCACAGACCGGGCAAGGAGGGCATTCATTTGAGAGGCAGCACAGAGACCTAAGGTAAACCTGGAGGAGCTGAAGAGTTCCACAGCAGAGACTGGAGTATCTGTAGATAGGACGACAATAACCTGTACGCTCCATAGAGTTGGGCTTTATGGCAGAGGGGCAGAAGAAAGACATTACTTTCAGCTAAAAACAAAAAGTCACGTTGTGAGTTTGTGAAAAGGCATGTGGGAGACTCCCAAAATGTACGGAGCTCTGATGAGACTAAAGTTGAACTTTTCCGCCATCAAAGAAATCGCTATGTCTGGGGCACACCCAACACATCACCCAAATAACACCATCCCCACAGAGAAACATGGTGGTGGCAGCATCATGCTCTGGGGATGTTTTTTAGCAGCCGGGACTGGGAAACTGGTCAGAGTTGAGGGAAAGATGGATGGTGCTAAATGCAGGGATATTCTTGAGCAAAACCTGTACCAGTCTGCAGGGGCTATCTACTCAACTTTGGCCCCCCTCTATTTTTAGTTTAAGGTTTTTTTTCTGTATGAAGAGGCTGCGGTGCTTTGTGAGCGCCACAGTCTCTTTCTAGGCCATATGACGTCACATTCATCGTTCACGTGGCCGAGGTGCAGCTGAGTGATTGGGGTTGAGCTGCAGTACCAAGAGCAGTACTATCAAATGGACAGAGCTGTGCTTGATAAGGAGCAAAGAGGCTGCGGCGCTCACTGGGACATCGCGGTCTACTCAATCAACTGATTGGCAAGGGTGCCAGGAGTCTGACCCTGACCATCTCATAACTTTCTGAGTACAGATGTCATAGATGTTAGGGTACTTTCACACTAGCGTTGGTGCGGATCCGTCTGTTTATTTGCACAGATGGATCCGCACCTATAATGCAAACGTTTGTATCCGTTCAGAACGGATCCGTTTGCATTAGCTTAAAAGAAAAATGACAAAGTCCAAAATGGATCCGTTTTGAATTACATTGAAAGTCAATGGGGAACGGATCCGTTTTCAAATGCACCATATTGTGTCATTGTAAACGGATCCGTCCCCATTGACTTACATTGCAATTCAAAACGGATCCGTTAGGCTCCGCCTCTTCATACGGACACCAAAATGCTGCATACTGCATATACTACAGAATAGAAGCGGAATGGAGCCGAACTGATGCATTCTGAACGGATCCTTATCCATTCAGAATGCATTTGGGCTGAACTGATCCGTTTTGGACCGTTTGTGAGAGCCCTGAAACGGATCTCACAAACGGAATCCAAAACGCTAGTGTGAAAGTACCCTTACCTGCAGTCCTATGTAACACCCCACATAACACAGTGAATTATTGTGTTATGTGGGGTGCTACATAGGACTGCAGGGAACATGTACAACATTATCTGCACACAGAAAGTTATCACTGTTATCTGGGCTGTAACATAGGACTTGTAGGAGAATATGAGACGCAAGTAACAGTTGTGAGCCAGCACTACATATAATAGAATACAGCACCACATACCTCTTACATCCAGGGACATCTCCTGTCATGTAGATCTTCTCTTTCCTTTTCTCCTCCGTTTGACCTAGACCGCCATGACTAATTCCTCCAGCCGCATCTCGTCTCTACAGAGTTTGTTACACAGACACGTTAGATTTCTCATAATTGGGGTCATTTATCAAACTGGTGTAAAGTAGAACTGGCTTAGTTGCCCATAGCAACCAGATTCCACCTTTCATTTTCCAGAGGAGCTGTCAAAAATGAAAGGTGGAATATTTTGCTATGGACAACTAAGCCAGTTCTACTACAATAGTTTGATAAATGACCCCAAAGATCCCTATAATGTCTACAGCAGTTATAATGTCCCCTAGAGTGCCCCCAGTAATAATAACAACACCCTATATTGTGCTCCAGGTAATAATCCCTGTATAGTGTCCCCAAAAATAATGTCCCCCAATAGCAACGTCCCCACACTACCCCTATATAGTATTTTCCCTTCACACTGCCCCCATATAGTAATTTCCCCCACACTGCCCCCATATAGTAATTTTCCTCACACTGCCCCATATAGTAATTTCCCTCACACTGCCCCCATATAGTAATTTACCTCACACTGCCCCATATAGTAATTTCCCCTACACTGCCCCTATATAGTAATTTCCCCCACACTGCTCCCATATAGTAATTTATCTCACACTGCCCCATATAGTAATTTCTCCCACACTGTCCCCATATAGTAATTTCCCCCACATTGCCCCCCTATAGTAATTTCCCCCACACTGCCCCCATATAGTAATTTCCCCCACACTGCCCCATCTAGTAATTTCCCCCACACTGTCCCATCTAGTAATTTCCCCACACTGCCCCCATATAGTAATTTCCCCACACTGCCCCCATACAGTAATTTCCCCACACTGCCCCTATATAGTAATTTCCCCCACACTGCTCCCATATAGTAATTTCTCCCACACTGTCCCCATATAGTAATTTCCTCCACACTGCCCCCTATAGTAATTTCCCCACACTGCCCCATATAGTAATTTCCCCACACTGCCCCATGTAGTAATTTCCCCACACTGCTCCCATATAGTAATTTACCTCACACTGCCCCCATATAGTAATTTCCCTCACACTGCCCCCATATAGTAATTTACCTCACACTGCCCCATATAGTAATTTCCCCTACACTGCCCCTATATAGTAATTTCTCTCACACTGCCCCTATATAGTAATTTCCCCCACACTGCTCCCATATAGTAATTTCTCCCACACTGCCTCATATAGTAATTTCCCCACACTGCCCCCATATAGTAATTTTCCCCACACTGCTCCATATAGTAATTTCCCTCACACTCCCCCCATATAGTAATTTCCCTCACACTGCCCCATATAGTAATTTCCCCCCACACTGCCCCTATATAGTAATTTCTCCCACACTGCCTCATATAGTAAATTCCCCCACATTGCCCCCATATAGTAATTTCCCCACACTGCCCCATGTAGTAATTTCCCCTACACTGCCCCCATATAGTAATTTAATCCACACTGCCCCATATAGTAAATTCCCCCACACTGCCCCATGTAGTAATTTCCCCTACACTGTCCCCATATAGTAATCTCCCCCCACACTGCCATAGATTAATTTGCCCCCACACTGCCATCCATTAATTAATTTGCCTCTATACTGCCATACATTAATTTGCCCCCATACTGCCATCCATTAATTAATTTGCCCCCATACTGCCATCCATTAATTAATTTGCCCCCATACTGTCATCCATTAATTTGCCCCCACACTGCCATCCATTAATTTGCCCCACAACTGCCATCCATTAATTTGCCCCCACAACTGCCATCCATTAATTTGCCCCCACACAGTCATCCATTAATTTGCCCCCACAACTGCCATCCATTAATTATTTGCCCCCACAACTGCAATCCATTAATTTGCCCCCATACTGCCATCCATTAATTTGCCCCCACACTGTCATCTATTAATTTGCCCTCACACTGTCATCCATTAATTAATTTGCCCCCACACTGCCATCCATTAATTTGCCCCCACAACTGCCATCCATTAATTAATTTGCCCCCATCGAAACATGCCCCACTGTCCCTTAAAAAAAAACAAAGCTGATACTTACCTGTATGCTGAATGGTGTGGCAGGCGTGCGTGCCACTATACAGGCGCACGATGACGTCCTCGCGCACGCCAGGCTTCTACCACCACATAGGCCTCAGGCCTAGTAGGCCTGAAGCCTATGGCAGTGATATGCGGCGGGGCAGGGAACTATACGCTCCCGTGCCCCGCCGCAGTATGTGGGCGTTCGGAAAGGCGCTGGGCTCGGGCGACTTAAAGATTGCTGTTCACAAGCGCACACCATCCAACTTGAAGGAGCTGGAGCAAGTTTGCAAGGAGGAATGGGCAAAAATCCCAGTAAGATGTGGCAAGCTCATAGAGACTTATCCAAAGCGACTTTGAGCTGTGATTGCCGCAAAAGGTGGCTCTACAACGTATTGACTTTAGGGGGGTGAATAGTTATGCACATCGACTTTTTTCTGTTATTTTGTCCTATTTGTTGTTTGCTTCACAATAAAAAAATCTTCAAAGTTGTGGGCATGTTTTGTAAATTAAAGGATGCAAATCCTCAAACAATCCATGTTAATTCCATGTTCTGAGGCACCAAAACACAAAAAAAAAAAACTCAAGGGGGGTGAATACTTTTGCGAAGTACTGTATATAAAAGTTCAAATCACTCCCCTTTCCCCAAAATCAAAATACATGACCAGTAAAAAACAAAACAAAAAAAAAACACACATCATGGGCATCGCCACAAAACACCCGTACTATTAAAATGTAACAATCTACGGCGAATGGCGTAACAGAGAAAAAAAAATGTCCAATTCGGTATTTTTTGAGACTACACTTTGGCCCCCCAAAAAAAAAAAAAGCTCCATGCACATAACTATAAAAAAGTTATAGGGGTCAGAATACGGTGATTTAAATGATACATAATTTTTTTTAGTATTAAAACACAAGAAAAGCTATACAAGTGTGGTATTGTTATAATCGTACTCACCTGAAGAATGAAGGTAACAGGTCCATTTCACCGCATAAGGAACGCTGGAAAAAAAAAAAAAATATTAAAACTGTAGGACAATTTCGTTTTTTTTCAATTCCACCTCATTTGGAATTTTTTTTCCAGCTCCCCATTACATCATATGGAATATTAAAGGGCTTCTGTCACCCCCACTGACGAATTTTCACTAGCTGACATTAGCTACTTGCTAATGTCAGCTGAGTTCAAACATATGTTTAATATCTTTTTTTCTGTTTGCAATCTTCTTAAAAACTTACTTTTGTCATATGTAATTAGCTGCTACAGCAAGTTGGCGGTACTTGCTGGAGCCGCCATCTTCATGGCCTTGAACGCCTCTTCTTTGATAGACAGGGCCAGCGCGCTCTCCTCCTCGCTGGCCCTGTCTGCAGCTGCAATCCCGCGCCTGCGCCGTCTCGGTCTTTAGTCGGCGCAGGCGCTCTGAGTGAAGGACGCCGCTAGGCGCTCCGTCCTCAGTGCGCCTGCGCCGATGACGCCAGCGCTACACCCGGAAGAGAAGACGCCGGCATCCCTGGTAAAGAGCTAGGCGATGCCGGCGTCTTTTCTTCCGGGTGTAGCGCTGACGCCATCGGGCGCAGGCGCACTGAGGACGGAGCGCCTAAGCGAGCGCCTCACTCAGAGCGCCTGCGCCGACTAAAGACCGAGACGGCGCAGGCGCGGGATTGCAGCTGCAGACAGGGCCAGCGAGAGGAGGAGAGCGCGCTGGCCCTGTCTATCAAAAGAAGAGGGGGCGTTCCAAGGCCATGAAGATGCGGCGGCTACCAGCAAGTACCCGCCCAACTTGCTGGTAGCGAAGCTAATTTACATATGACAAAAGTAAGTTTTTAAGAAGATTGCAAACAGAAAAAAAGATATTAAACATATGTTTGAACTCAGCTGACATTAGCAAGTAGCTAATGTCAGCTAGTGAAAATTCGTCAGTGGGGGTGACAGAAGCCCTTTAAATAGTGGCATTAGAAAGTACAACTTGTTCCACAAAATAATCAGTCTTTATAAGGCTATGTGAAAAAAAGTAATGGCTCTGGGAAGGTGGGAAGTGAAAAATAAAAATGGAAATATTGCAAGGTCCTCTACGGGTTAAACTGTATGACCCAAATTGAATCATTAGGTATAAAAAATACTTCTGTTTTGTACAAACAGAGAAAGTCAGGATTCAAGTCTTTAAGTGACTGTCTCCTGTGTGTTTTGTAACTGAGAAGTCTTTAAATACGTGGGTGTCAGAGTCTACACTTGTGGTGCCACAAAGGGCCAGGTGGCATCCCTATGGAAAGTGAGGTAGGAAAATACAGGTCTCTCGTGACTAAGCCTGTAGGAGTTTGGCGTCCTTGATGGCAGTGAACACAAAGTGTTGAAGAAGAATGCTTGTACGTGAAGGTGGAAGAGAAGCCATGTTTCACTGATGTTTTCAATGAAATAGGATAAAAGCTGTGTTCCTTTAGGTTTTCATGAACTGCCGAGTACCTTGAAACCTCAGTGAGATGGAAAAATACGATTTGTGCATGTAGATTAGGTCTACTTTGTCCTTCATAAGCTAAGAACAGAAAGATGGATAACAATGTTTAGTAGAAAACCAAGTTTTATATATTTTAGATTAGTTGACATTCTTCGTATGGTCCTGATGTCATGCACAGAACTCATTTACTGTAGTAGCTCCTCTGTCAGGCTAAGCCATCCCATATAGTGTTAGAGAAAAGTGTCTACCCCTGCTCCACATTTATCATCCAGCCTCAGCCACTGTGATCCATCTGGTGCAGATACATCTAGTGCAGGTGGACTATTATCCAACCAATTATCAGTAATGCTAATAAGTTTAACCCGATGGATAAGCAAACGCTCGTTCATTAGGTGAATTCATAATTCATGCAGCACGTTAAATCAGATTGTGCTGTGAAAACAGGGATCTGCCGCCCAGGAACAATGAATCTGTATAAGAACGAGCATTGCATGTCGCCATACAGTGGAGGTGATAGCTGCATGTAAATGCAGCTCTCACCTCCACTGACAAGCAGGCAAGTACCAGAATAAATTGTACCTTCTAGGCCTCATGCACACGACCGTTGTTTGCTTCGTGTCCGTTGCTCCGTCTGTGATTTTCGCGGACCCATTGGTTTTCAATGGGTCCGTGGAAACCTCGGCAAATGCACCGTTTGTCCTCCGCGTCCGTGGTCCGTGATTCCAGTCCGTCAAAAAATATAACCTGTCCTATTCTTGTCCGTGAAAACGGTTCACGGACCCATTCAAGTCAATGGGTCCGTCAAAAAATGCGGATGGCCATCCGTGTGTCATCCGCGTTCCGTGTCCGTTTTTTTTGCGGATCCCTTGGCAGGCACTTGGGAAAAATTGTCAGCCTGTCTTTTGGTAAAATCTTTTGGGTCATGTCCGCAAAAAAAAACAGAAGACACACGGAAACACAACGGAAGGCAAAAACGGATACGGATCACTGAACAACGGAACCCCTTTTTGCGGACAGCATAAAAAAACGGTCGTGTGCATGAGGCCTTAATCGTTGCCTGCTCATTTGGCGCATGTAAATGTGCTCTATGTTTACACAGTGCCCCCACTGTCTGTCTATAAACGGCTCCAAAAAGTCGAGCACTTTAATGACATGGATGAACTATCAGCCTGGAATGTAACATGCATTCCTCTTCTCAAGAGACGTTAAAACCTTGGGTTTATTTCTGCTGATTTTATTGGCAAGACAAACACTTAAACCTGGTCATGACCTTTCCTCTCAATCATAATGCAAGGATCAGTACTGATAATCATGTTCAGGCTGTTCAGGCAGATCAACAGCCTGTCAGAAGACTTTGGAAAAGACCAGAGCACTGCCAGGCCTCTTTGACTATAATAGGACTGTCCCTGGCATTAGTGTCAGGATTCGTCCCGGACAAATACAACCGCAAGCAGCAGTTTTTTGTCTGCCCGAATCCTGGCACTAATGCCGGAAACAGACTGATCCCCACCGAGTCCCATTATAGTCCCCATTCTCCGGTGGGGAAAGGTAGTATCTGGCTATGTCGGATACAATGTCTTCTGGCAGGCCATTCCACTGCCTGAAGAATTTACCGCTAGTGTGAAACTAGCTTAAAGCTTTCCCCTTCTAATGACTAGTTTGATATTTTAAAAAAAACTACAGGAACCCACTTGTACAATCTGCTGCTTTTTTTTCCCCATTAAAATTAATGGAATAAGTGACACAAATAATCGCAGTATTTTAAAAACGAAAACACCATGAAAATAAGCCGTGCATGAATGAAAAATCACACAGATAACCTCAGAACAATGTGTGAACTTTTTCTCACACCTTCAGTGCCATAAACGTGGTGTTATGTGCACTGTATAAAAGACTTGCGCCATTTTTAAACGTATTCATTAACACCGTGTTTACCGGCTTCTCATCACAGCTATATTTTTCTGTTGTTCTGCTCCGTTAGAGGAGAAGTGCCAGATAGGGCACGTAGATAACCCGATGAGAGCTGAACAGACTCCACTGACTACAACAGAGTCCATTCAATTTCCATTCAGAATCCTGTTTTCTTCACTGGATGAAAAAGTCCTACATGCAAGATATAGATATGAACTCCTAAACAAGTGTATAACAGCTTCAGTCCCACACTAGATTCAGATATTTTGGCTGCCACAGGGGCATCTAGTGACTACACATACTGTATGTGCATATAGTAATATTATGGCATTACAACCGTCATAACAATGCAGTAGTCACATAATAAACAGCACAGCAACATATTTATAATCATTTAAAGGGAGTCTTTCAGCAGTTCTGGGGCTGGGGAGAGAAGGACAAACTTATCTTTTGTGGAGTCTTTATAATCAGGAGTAGTGTGAATATAAACTTTTTTTTAGACAGATTTTGTTCCAGAAAGTGCCTGTGGTACTGCACTATGAAGTGTTCTCAGCATTGAACGGCATCACAGTCCCTCCCTTTGCTCTCAGTGACAACTGTTACACACAGCAGAATCTGGCAGTATAATACTTAATTTTCACACTACTCAGAACCGGGGCAAGGATTTTTGCCGCCCTAGGCAAAAGAAAAGATTGCCGCCTCCCATATGACATCACAATGCTCCACCCATATGATCTGCCAGTTCTCTCTCTCCCCCTCTTGTCATTCTCTTCCCCCCCCATGTCATTTTCTCTCCCCCTCGTCATTCTCTTCCCCCCCCATGTCATTTTCTCCCCCTCTTGACTTTCTCTTCCCCCCCCATGTCATTTTCTTTCCCCCTCTTGTCATTCCCCCCCCCCCCTTGTCATTCTCTCTCCCCTCTTGTCATTCTCTTCCCCCCCATGTCATTCTCTCCCCCTCTTGTCATTCTCTTTGTCCCTCTTGTCATTCTCTCCCCCTTGTCATTCTCTTTCCCAATCCCCCTCCTACCTCTAGTGTACTGTGGCCGAGCTCTGCATGGTCCGCAGGTACAGGCGATTTTGTTTCTTGTACCTGAGCGGACTGACAGGAAGTGCACACTGTGTGCGCACTTCCTGTCAGTCCGGCCGGGTACAGGAGACAGATGCTCCCTGTACCTGCGGACCACACAGGGCTCGGCCACGCTACAATGAGGGAGTGACAGGAGGGAGTGCTGAGTGCTTCCCTCCTGTCAGCCCCTCTACTCTTTCTGCGCCTGGGGCGTGCACCCTTATGGACGCGCCAGCCCGGGCAGTGCTGCAGCCGCCTGAGGCTCTATATAGAGCGCGCGGGCGGCTGCAGCATGAGTGGGGAGGGGGGGGGCGTCGCTTCCCAAGGGGCGCTCTACGCGGCTGCTTAGCCAGCTTATAGGACGCGCTGTCCTTGGACACTACTCCTGACAAGAAAAGCTCCACAAAACGTATGGTTGTACAGTATCAGCATCAGCATCTACCTACTGCTGGGAGCAGTTTAGCATGGTCAGAACTGCTGACAGACTCCCTTTAATGGGAGTTTTGCAGAATTTTTATATTGATGGCCTATCAACATCTGGTGGGGGTCTGACACCCCATACTTGAGAAAATCAGTTGTTCCCAAATAGCTCTGTTGCTGCAACTACACAGCACAGTAGACATAGCTGGTTATTGCAGGGCTGCTCCCATTCAGGTTATTGGGAGTAGTGGTACAGTAACCAGCTCAGACTACTACACATCATACAGAGCAGTCTAGTTTCAGTTCCTAGTACTGTAGTACCGGCACCAGAGCTACTTGGGAAATGTTGATTGGCGATGGTATGGGGTGGCAATCAGCGATCAGATATTAGTGGCCTACCCTGAAGAAAGGCCATCAACACAAAAATCCAGGACAATCCCTTTAAGAGCACTGTACACAATAAGTATATTTATACTTTACATACTGTACTTATGCACAATAATAAGGAGATTCCTAAAATACACTGTGGAGAATCTTTACATGTTGGCGTAAACATGCAATTCTGGCAGTGCTGAGCGCAGCACTATATACCCTCAAAGAGTACTGTACATATATACATGCAGGCAAAGGGATTCCATTATATTCAATACATTTTTTGGTGGCTGTAGTATACAGAACATCAGATGCTCACACACCTAGGAGTCACGTGCCATTCATGCACACGTCCCTGCTGAGGACAAAGATGGCATTATTTCCGGTCCGGCGGAGATGGGGAAACAACAGGGAGCACTTTCAAAAGGTAAGTGTTCTTTTTCTTATATTTTCCCTTTTCTAGCCTTCTCGTAATTTTTTTTTTTTTTAGGTCAACCCCTTTTAGCACCAGGGACGGGTGTTGCGGACCTGGAACTGTGGGACTTTTAAAAGGTGACTGTTGTTTTCTCTTATTTTTACACCATTTTTAAACCTCAAGTTATTTTTTTTTAGGTTGGACAACCCCTTTTAGAATGATAGCTGTTGTGCCTACAATAGGTCTATGGACCCCTTAAGAGGGATTTTTTTGAGCAATTAGAAGTACAAGTCCCAGCCAGGGGATGGAGAGGCAACGGCTTTATGAAGACCTGGGTGACTGAGGGGCCCAAAGACCTTTCTACTATATAAGAAGAATTATAAATGGTGGTACTTAATGTCTGCCATTAAGTACATCTGGGACGCCATTGGTTAGTAATTGCAAAGGAAGCCGCCAGCAGCAGAAGAATTTGATAATTTGTGTGCCCAAATGCATTCAACATGGCAGTAAATTCCTCAGACAACCATTAATAACCTCACTGGCAGCATGCCAAGGTGCGTAAGTGCGTGTATTCCTGTGTGTGGTGCTCATATTCAGTACTGAATAAATCACGATATTTTGTTTCCATTTTTATCATTTGCATATCATTAACACTGTATCAATCCTGGTATTTCTATATTTCCACCACTTTCCCTTCTTGGTGTTGTCATTTCACTGTTGTGGAGTGCTTGTATATTTAAATATATATATATAGATAAATATATATAAAGATAAAAATGAGGCAGCGCTTCAATATCAGGTGAAGAAGATGTGGACCACTTTATTCACCCCAATCGCAACGTTTCAGCCCAACACAATGAGGCCTTTCTCAAGCAGTGAGATGTGTACCAGTGAGCACATCCCAATGCGCAGGTGACATCGCTATGGCTAGAAACACGAAGACAAAAAGACAATGCAAAAGCACTCTGCAAATAAATGCCATCGTTATAGAAAATATTCTGGTGCTATTGCTACGCTTATCTTGTAAATTTGAGATTCTTGGCAAATACATTTTGCACAAAATTATTTGGGTCCGTCTGCAAAACGTCAAGGCGATCTCTGTAGGACGGGAACCTAACACTAAATACTACCTGAATTTTATGGTGGCCAGTATGGCACATAACAGGTAGTATTTAGTGTTAGGTTCCCGTCTTGTAGAGATCATCTTGACGCTCCCAGATGGGCCCAAATAATTTTGTACAAAATGTATTTGCCAAGAATCTCAAATTTACAAAATAAGGCTACATGCTCGTGATGCAACTGATAAAAACATCCACTTTTAACAGACATTTTTTTACTGATGCCTTTCTGAGAAACGGAAGTTAAAAACTGAACCATTAAATAGTATAGGGGCAGCCAGTCAGTGAAAAACGGACAAGATAGAACATGTTCTATTTTTATACGTCCATTATTCACTGGCCTTAAAAAAACTGCGTTGTGAATAACCCTATAGACTATCATTGGTCTTACAATGGACGTTTGATGGCCGTTAAAGAAAAAAGGTCAACCACACGTCCGTTTTTTACTGTCGTGTGCATGCAGCCTAAGCGTAGCATTAGCACCAGAATATTTTCTGTGGCATTATTGTACGTTATTTGTATTGCAGAGTGCTGTTGCATTGTGTTTTTTTCTATGTGTACCAGTGAGATATATATAGGGCATACATGGTCAATCAAGGTGTGTGAGATAGTTTTTATGATAAGCACCTGATACACTAGTTGGTCGGTTGACCTCACCTGCACAAATATGAATTAGGCCTCTTTCACACTTGCATTGTAAGGATCCGGCGTGCACTTCCGTCGCCGGAAATGCCCGCCAGATCCGTCACAACGCAAGACTGATCAGTCTTCAAAATGCTTTCAGTGTTACTATGGCAGCCAGGACGCTACTAAAGTCCTGGTTGCCCTAGTAAGTAGTGGGGAGCCAGGGAAGAAGCTACTTACCGTCCGTGTGGCTCCCGGGGCGCTCCACAATGATGTCAGGGCGCCCCACCCGCATGGATCACGTGATCCATGCGATCACGTGATCCATGCTCATGGGGCGCTCTGACGTCATTGTGGAGCGCCCCAGGACTCGGGAGCCGCACGGACGGTAAGTAGACTTCTCCCCGGCTTCCCTACACTTTACCATGGCAACCGGGACTTTAGCGTCCTGGCTGCCATGGTAACCATTCCCAAAAGCTAAACGTCGGATCCGGCGATGCGCCAAAATGACGTTTAGCTTAATGCCGGATCCGGATTAATGCACTTCAATGGGCATTAATTCCGGATCCAGCGTTATGGCATGTCTTCCGGATTTTTGGATGGAGACAAATCCGCAGCATGCTGCGGTTTTGTCAACATCCAAATAACATTCACATACTGAACGGAAGACATCTGATGCATCCTGAACGGATTTCTCTCCATTCAGAATGCATTAGGATAAATCCTGATCAGTATCTTTCCGTCCTAGAGCCCCGAAGACGGAACTCTAGGACGGAAAGCAAAAGCGCAAGTGTGAAAGGCGCCTTAACACTATTTTTATATATTTATGTACAAGTATTAATAAATTGATGATTGTTGATATTGTGAATTTTTGCACAAATTATATTCTCAAAGGAGATAGATTTTTACTGTTTTAAATCAGTTTTCTTGATTGATTTTTGATATTGCCTAATCATGTAAAATGGCTAGGGCAGCGCTAAAGCCCGCCCATTAGTGCCAGTGATGTCACCGGGAACACTGCTAGGTGGAAGCTAGTAGTGTAAGAATGTAAACAAAAAAGCCCTTGCTCCGATGCTCATCTCAGGGGGGCTGCCTGGGAAAAGAAGGGGATATGACCGGGTTCAGCTCTGAACCCAAACAACCCCTTTAAAGATTTGCTATGTTCTTATGGAGCCCTGCCACCCGTAGGCCTCAGTAAGAACTACAGCTGTAATAGGGAAAAGCCTATGGTCACAATTGATCACAGCATCTGATGGGTTAAATGTCTGCGATCGCCTGGGGTCGGCGCCATCTTTTAAAGAGATGACATGCACCGTAGGTGTCCTTGGGGTTAAGCTGTCCATATCTATACAATAGCTGTCGGATGAACTCTCTTTCCTCCTAAGGGCTCGTTCACACGAACGTTTTTTGCATTCCATATATGGGCCGTTTTTTGCGTTCAGTATACCGTCCGTATACGGAACCATTCATTTCCTGGGTCTGCAAAAAAAAGGGAATGTACTCCGTATGCATTCTGTTTCCGTATTTCCATTCCACTACAATTTGAGTCATGTCCTATTATTGCCCGCAGATCACGTTCCGTGGCTCCATTCAAGTCAATGGTGCTGTAAAAAAAAAACGGAATGCATACGGAATCCATCCGTATGTCTTCCGTATCCGTTCCGTTTTTTGTAGAAGCATCTATTGAAAATTTTATATGGAAGCGGAACGGAAATACTACTGAAGCCAAAAACGGAAAAACAAATCCGTCAAAAACGGACCGCAAAACCATACGGTCGTGTGAACGAACCCTAAGTGTGTATGTGTGTTCAATAAGGAAAGAGGTTCATATCTCCCTAAAACATTGGGCAACTTAAAATGCAGATGTTGTGGAAAAGTTTGGACAACCCCATACACATAAGGCCTCTTTCACACGAGCATCGAGGATTAGGTCCGGATACGTTCCGGGTGCGTTTAGTGAAACTCGCACCATTTTGCAAGCAAATTCAGTCAGTTTTGTCTGCATTTGCCTTCGGTTATTCAGTTTTTTCCACGCGGGTGCAATGCGTTTTGATGCGTTTTTCACATGTGTGATAAAAAACTGAAGTTTTACAAACATCTCCTAGCAACCATCAGTGAAAAACGCATCGCATCCGCACTTGCTTCCGGATGCGATGCGTTTTTCACTGAAGCCCCATTCATGTCTATGGGGCCAGGGCTGCATGAAAAATGCAGAATATAGAACATGCTGCGCTTTTCACGCAACGCAGAACATGAGAAAACGCTCATGTACACAGACCCATTGAAATGAATGGGATAGGATTCAGTGCTGGTGCGATGCGATCACATCACACATTGCACCCGCGCGGAAAACTCGCTCATGTGAAAGGGGCCTTAGGCTACTTTCACACTAGCTTTTTTGCTGGATCCGTCATGGACCTGCAACAATGCTTCCGTTACAATAATACAACCGCCTGCATCCGTCATGAACGGATCCGGTTGTGTTATGTCTTATATAGCCAAGATGGATCCGTCATGACCACCATTGAAAGTCAATGGGGGACAGATCCGTTTTCTATTGTGTCAGAGAAAACAGATCCTTCCCCATTGACTTACATTGTGTGTCAGGATCCATCTTGCTCCGCACCACATCGCGGACAGAAAAACGCTGTCCGCAATGGGGACGCATTCTGGAGCATTCCGTTTCATTCAGATTTGTCCCCAATGACAATGAATGGGACAAAACTGAAGCGTCCCCCCTGCCCCCTGCTATTGAGATCCTATGACGGAAAGAAAAAGCGCAGATGTGAAAGTAGCCTAAGATAGTCGGACAGTCTCGTTAAATTGGCAGGTTACGATTACTTTCCTGCCAACTTTAAGATCTAAATAACATTTTGGGCAACTTTCCAAATACTTTTCAAAATGTATCTTTATTTATCTAATTATTATTATTATGATTGTCTCAAGCAGCAAAAATGAGTAGAATTGTGGCATACTTAAAGGGGTTTTGACTTTCATATTGATGGCCTAACCTTCGGATAGGTCATCAATATCAGATCAGTGAAGGTCCAACACCCGGCTCCTCATTGATCGGCTGCTCGCAGGAGCTGCGGCCCCCAGAACTTACACGGTATACGGAGCTGGACGCACAGAAGCAGATGGATCCTTACACTGTGTAGTGGTCACGTCCTGGAAAACGCCTTTGAAAAGAAAGTTAAGGGTGGGAAGGTATCGAAGTTTTATGCGAGTCCAGAAAAATCACTAAGTTTGGAGCAAGTCCCGTTTGTATCTTTTTTGACATTTTATTCCCGTTTGTATCTTTTTTGACATTTTATTCCCGTTTGTATCTTTTTTGACATTTTATTCCACTTTTGCAACTTTAAGGCCTCACTCACACATACATGGACCACGGTCCGTGAAAACCCGTCCTGCCGAGTGCACGACATCATTGGTTGCTATGGTGCCGTGCGCTTTGTGCTGCCGCTGTACAGTAATACACTCGCATGATCTATTCAAGTGTATTACTGTACAGCTGCGGCAGCACGAAGCGCACGGCATCATAGCAACCAATGCCGCTGTGCACTCAGCAGGGCGGGTTTTCACGGACCGTGGTCCACGTAGGTGTGAATGAGGCCTTAACAAAGTGGGTGGGAAAGTGGGCACGGTTAGTTATGTTAATAAGTTCAAAGGGGTTCACTGAGTATTTCGCCTGATCCGTAGTTACTAACCTGTGGAAGGAAGACCTTTCAGATAGCACTTACCCATCCCTGGCTCCGCCAATGCTGTCGTCCATGCTGCCCTCGCACAGGCTCTGGTTCTTCCGTCCGTATCCTGACCGGGTGTGGCCGATCCTATTCCTGTTCAGCTCCACTCACTCTCTGCATTGGCGGAGCCAGGGACGGGTAAGTTCTATCTAAAAGAGCTTCCTTCCACAGGTTAGGTAAAATGCCCAGAGAACCCCTTTAAAGAAACAGTCCATTTTTTTATTTTACATATAACGCTGCCTCACCACCAATAGTGTTTTTTTTTCTTTTTACACCAGTTGCTGTTCTATAGATTTCGAACCTTTTCATTATGGGAACCTGGTCATGTGACCTCGTCTGACCTGCAGCCCAGAGCGTGCTCCAATGTGTAAACAGGAACTTAGTCTCTCTCCTGTGGCTGACTTCCTGTGAACTACAGGATGACATCATCACCAATCAAATCCCTGCTGGCAGCTCTCAGGCCCCTCCCCTCTCCATGTTCCTCTGCATGGAAGATTAACTCCTTGGTGACCACCCATACGCCCTTTTACGGTGGTCACTCAGGGTCCTTAGGCTGGGCCGCCACCTTTTCACAGCGGTCTGGTCTAAGCGCTGCACGGGTCCCCTGCTCTAAAGGCCTGGGCCGGCAGGAGTGCCAAGGCGGCTGTTTAACCCCGTACATGCGGTAGGCAATGGCGCCTGCCGCATGTAAGCACTGAGAAAGGGAGTGTAAATGGGCGGTCGGATTGGGGGCATTTCCAGGACGGGTCTTACATGCCTCAAATTTACCAACTACACTGTTGGAAAGTAAACTCTAGCGATGGTGTGTTGGCATTACATGGCCAGTGAGTGGCTGCAGCGGTCACTTCAGTGGTGGCGTTGTGTTACAGCTACAATCAGGGGCTGGCTACAGTGGTCACCTGTCTCCATCAATGTCATTGATGTCATTGTCAGCCCAGTAAACAGAAATCAGCACAGGTCCAAGGTCCTAATCGTGACGTCACTGCGAGAAGGCTGAGGCGCTACTGCCAGCGCTGCTGCCTTCTCAAACAGCTGATTGGCGGGGGTCCCGGGTGTCGGCCCCCTGCCGATCAGTTAAAATAAACTGCAGAACCCCTTTAATATGGCAGATCATATGGGTGGGGCATTGTGATGTCACATGGGGGGGGGGAGCAATAAACTTTTCTTTTGACTAGGGAGGCAAAAATCCTTGCACCGCCCTGTCAGCAAGTGGCATTTATCATGTAGAGAGTTAATACAAGGCACTTATTAATATACTGTTATTGTCCATATTGCTTCCTTTGCTGGCTGGATTCATTTTTCATTATACATTGCTGGTTTCCATGGTTATGACCACCCTGCAGTCCATCAGCGGTGGTCGTGCTTGCACACTATAGGAAAAAGTGCCGGCCTCTCTGGTGGCTGGGATTGTGGGAGTGCGCTTAGGCCAGCGCTTTTTTCCTATATCCACCGCTGATGGATTACATGGTGGTCGTAACCATGGAAACAAGCAGCGTATAATGTGATGGAAAAATGAATCCAGCCAGCAAAGGAGGCAACATGGACAATCACATTACATTAGTAAGTGCCTGGTGTTAACTTTCTCTACATGATAAATGCCATTTGCTGACGAGAGACAGCCTTTAGGTCTCTGTTCATGGTGTCCATCATGTGTCTGCGGTATCCATAGGACAGATTTGGTAATGCATAGCGGTTGGCACAAGTGTGAACAGAGTGTAAAAGACTATGACACTGTTTTGGGGGCACTGTTATGACTGGCACCTGCCTGTCTCCCTTAGGCTAGGTGGGTATCTGATGCTACTCTCTTGTGTGCAGGGCCCTGGCACCTCCAGTGGTACCTGGGAGGATGCGCTGGCTGGACTGAGGGGGGCTGGACAAGGCGCCCCCTCCTGTTCCCAGGAGGCAGCCAGGCACAGGCTAGCTCCGCCACATTTCTCAGCACCGGAGAGGGACACACCCCCCGTGTCTGGGTCCTCCCAGGAAACTGTGACAGGCGGCTCTGAGCGCTGTGGATGTGCCTCATTATCACAGTCCTCCCGGCACAGCTTCAGCATGTCCTGCATCAGTCCTCCCCCACGTCCCCGCTGATAGAGCCGCCCCTCCCGCCGCCGCTCACCTCCCCGGCTCAGGGAAGCACGGAGCCATAAACCTGCTGGAGAGGGGCGCAACCGGCGGCATACACAGGCGAGGAAATATGGCGAGCGACTCCCCAGCCCGCAGCCTGGATGAGATCGACCTGTCAGCGCTGAGGGTAAGACATGGCATCCATCTGTGCCCATCCATTCTGGGGATTGCATTGTTCTGCACGCTAGAGACATGTGCACTGCTGGCTCCCCCTTCATGTGTGTGCCTGCACTGGGGATGGGGGCTCCCTCTTGGCATGGGGCTGCAGTGGATGAGATATTGGGGCTCCTTGTCCCCAGGCTGCAGTGACAGGTTACTTTTCCCTATGGAGAGAATGCAGTTTGCATTCCATGGCCAGTGCTTGCCTGCCTGGGAGACAATGAGCTGGATCTCAGGAGGAGCAGGCATCTGTGCTATGCCCTGGGGTCAGGGGTCTGCAGAAGACGTGTCATGCCCACCCAAGTGGCACATGGATGCCAGCCTTTTTCTTCTGCATCCAGCCTTTGCTGTAGCACGCCAGCCATTGTTACTATGTGGGTGCCATGTTCATTTTATGGGAGAATGTGTGCGTACTGTTATCCGTATGGATGCCGCTGACAGCGGTCAATGAATTATAGCCCCCCCCCCCTTAAAAATGACCTATGCTAATGAGATTGCAGCAGCGTCTAGCTTGTCATGCTCACATGGTCGGTAAGAAAAGAGCCTCTTTGTACTGTATGTCTTTATATGTCGCCGAGATTAAACATGGACACGGCTAGTCACATTGCTTGAAGGAGAGATTTAGCTCTGCTCCATTGCACAGGCTCGCTATCTCACCCAATCCGTACCATTCCGCCTGTTTTGGGGATGCATTCTTGGAATATAATCCTAAAAGGCCATTTTTCATATTTCCACACACAGACGTATCGTGGTGTCTTTTTTTTTTTTTTTAATGGTGAATTGCAAGAATCCACTGGATCCAGAATGTACTTGACAGATTTGACATGGATATTTGCATTATTTTCTGCTGAGAATATTACCTAATATCCGGCATCGCAGCCCCCGCTCGTCTTTGCTCCGTAGGGTTGAGTAGAATTTATGAGGACTGTAGAAGGTCAGGATCCATAGTGATGCTTTGATGGCTTCCACTTATTTCACACTGGATGAGCTGGGATCAATAGTGAATTTGCTGCCTAAACTGATGATAAAGGCTCTCTTACAATTCCCCTGCATGGTCATTTGCTAGTTTAACCTTTACCTCTCTGTGGGGGGAAAAAAATGATAGAAAATTGAGTAAAATCAGTCCAGCAATGTGTGCTGTGGAGTCGTCGGGCCCGGTTGCATTAGTGATACTGTGCAGCTCTATATCGTCCTTAGGTAGGTAGCGTTTGCCTTGAAAAAGTCTTTGACTGCTGATGTGATGTATACCAAGAGACCCCACCATGACTATGTCTTCTCTACGGGATAATATATTTCCTGTTGAGTTCTCTATATAATATATATCACTGCCATTCAAAGACACGAGGTCAGATGACGGATTATTAGAGCATATTACATATTTGTTATGATACTAGGTTTAATCATTTGCTACTTTTTGTTTAGAGCAGGCATCATCCTGACCTTGTCCTGCCCATTGCTAGTTTGTTACAATGTATCCAACAGTGTTTTCCAAGCAGGGGCGGACTGGCCATAGAGCCTATAGGGAAATTTCCTGGTGGACCGATGCCTAGGGGGCTGCCAGCCAGGTACCTAAAGATCGGATGTTCTCAGCATTAATTAATGTAGGAGCATCAGGCACTTACTTTCCTGGCCAGCGCCCGCAGGTGCCCTTCTGAATTCAACGGTATTGCCACCCTCAGGACATTGATATAATTGAATACTGTGGTGCGGGCGGCAGTATTTTGTTCCGCACTATGGTATTCTTGGCCCTGCCTACTTCTGTTGTCCCTGCCTACATGTGTTGGCACTGCCTTCTGTCAATTTGGACCCGCCTAAAACATGGGGCCACTTTATTGTTTTTTTCCAGGGCCACTTTAAGTCCCCAGTCCGTCCCTGTTTCCAACCCTTCACAAATAATAGCCTATCTTCAGGCCATCACTATTTGTTCAACGGTGTCCGACATCCCGCATCACCGCCGATTGTCTGTTCTGCAGTAGTTCCAGTGCCAGGACCCCATATCTGTGTCCACTGTGCAGTGGACGGAGCCTTTTTACTACAGTACTGCGCTGGGGTAACCACTCAGTCCACTACGTAATGGGCCGAGGGGTGTAGTTGCGGCACTGGAGCTACTGCAGAACAGCTGATTGGCGCTGGTATGGGATGTCGGGTTCCCACTGATCAGATAGATCAGATGGGTCTTTGCTATCACTTGTAAAGGGTTGGTAAACCCTTTAAGTCTGTGCATTGGAGGCCCTAAAAGATGCCTCCATCAAAGATTCCAACCAAAATGCAGGACGAAAAATAGTCATAATAGTCACCATAATCGAGCCCACAGGGTTTCCATTATGGGGGCCGACATTTTACCAAACAAAACAGTAGAACTGTTTTGTTTGGTAAAATGTCGGCCCCCATAATGGAAACCCTGTAGGCTTAATTATGGTCAGTGGGACCTGTTGGGTGCCGTTGGTGGTCTTGATGTGTGTTCTGATATTATAGCTGGCCAGAAAAATGGAACTCAGTATCACAGATAAGAACATAGCCTGACTGTAGTCTATAGAGGCAAATATCTCATTGCAGGGGGTAGTTTGATATTTTAGTGAATGGACAATAAGAACCTTTTTAGACATCTGGAATTACAGGCCTAAAATGTTAGGCCCTACTACCAAATTTCTGAGCACTTTACAAATCTGGTTTTAGGCCTGGTTCAGAGCTAAACCAAACCACACCATAAATGTATCTCTTCTGGAGTACGAGACCCCTTATTTATTCTGCTCTATATAAAAAGAAATTCTAAGTGAGTTGTAAAAAATTACCGTGTATATATATATATATATATATATATATATATATATATATATAGTATGTAAGCCACTACTTTTATCAGATGTTACTATGGTTTGAGGGTTCTTGTTATGTTCTTCTGGTGTAGGAACATTTCCACAAGTGGAGAGCTTTTTTCCTATTCTGCTGTTCATGAAGTGGAGCTCCCATTTAAGTCTAAGGCCACTTTCACAAAGTGAAAGCATGACACCTTAGACCACTTTCACACAGTTTATGGTCAGTGATTTCCATCAGTGATTGTGAGCGAAAACCACGAGAGAAGCCTACACAGGTTTAAGGGAAAGATCTGCACCTCTTCTGTGTTCTTGACCCGCTCCTGATCTTGGCTCACAATCAGTGATGGAAATCACTGACCAAACACTAAATGTGAAAGTGGTCTAAGCTGTCATGCCCATGTCAGAGCCATATAGAGGAAGCTGGCGTGTCGCTACACAGTGCTCAAACAGATGCCATTGGGAGATAGTTTCCTCTAAAATCAAGGCTTCTAGGAGAGAAAAGCTTGATACATATGGTATCCAGTGTAGCATGCCATCTAAAACTGATGGCATAAAGCACCATACGCTGCTATGGGTACCCAGTTATGGCTTGGTATGACACGGAACCCTGATAGTCCCTTATTTAAAGGGAATTCGTCATCAAAATGACCAATTATTTAAAAAAATGTGTTTAAGGGATCTGTCGCTAGTATTTTGCTGCCCTAACTAATTGAACCAACTATTTTACCAAAGTCTTGTATTGAACTTCTGCAACTCTGAAGCTGTTTAAGATTTAAGCAAAACTGCTGGGTCAGTTAGAGATAGTTGCCCAGTGTTTTATAAGGGGTCCCGACAGTAGTTAAAGAGGACCTTTCATTACCCTAAAAAATCTGAACTAAGTATACAGACATGGAAAGCGGCGCCCAGGGATCTCCCTGCACTTAGTATTATCCCTGGGCGCCGCTCCGTTCTCCCGGTATAGGCTCCGGTAACTTCAGATCTTCGGCTCAACTGGGAGGAGCCTGCCCTTCCTCTCCTGGGCGTCTCCTTCTTCCAGGCTGTAGCGCTGACCAACCGCAGCGCTCAGCTCATAGCTTGGGAGGTTTTCTTCTCCCAGGCTATGAGCTGAGCGCTGCGGTTGGTCAGCGCTACAGCCTGGGAGAAGGAGACGCCCAGGAGAACAAGGGCAGGCTCCTCCCAGTTGAGCCGAAGAGCTGAAGTTACCGGAGCCTATACCGGGAGAACGGAGCGGCGCCCAGGGATAATAGTAAATGCAAGGAGATCCCTGGGCGCCGCTCTCCATGTCTGTATACTTAGTTCAGATTTTTTTAGGGTAATGAAAGGTCCTCTTTAATGACCAGATTCCCTATAATTTTCCAGTTCACTGTCTAGATAAAAAAAAAAGAATCCTGATCCTGCAGTTTTCACTCTGAGCCTCACAATAAGCTGATACTTTCTGGTCTGTAGATCTCTTCTAATTAGTCGTCTCATCACAAGCAGTTTTAGGCCCCATGCACATATCTTGTTCAGCATGCGGAATTATTAATTTCAATGGGCCACAAAAAAATGCGGACACCATGTGCTGTCCACATCCTTATGTCTGTTTTGCCAGCCCACGAAAAAGATAGAACATGTCCTATTGTTGTCCGTTTTGAGGAAATTTCTTTTAGAAGTGAAAAATGGCAGCATGCGTACAGCCATTATCCGTGTTTTACGGGTTCACGGTTTTGCACAATAAACTCTGCACAGGTCCCAGAGCATGTCTACAACACTATCCCATAGAAGCCAATGAGCCACCCCCAGTCTACAGGTTCCTATGGTCCTTGTGGCTGCTATAAAGTATATCTCTGAATTCTGTCAACAGCAGCTCAGACAAGATGGCCACCCTCATGTAAAAATAATCAGGAAATAGATAAAAAAGAATACGTGTGAATATTTGGTTTTAATTCCCTTTTAGCCACTTCCCAAGGGGCGATGCTTATCTGCGATTTCTTCTCATCAGTGTAGGCTGTTTTTAAGCTCTTCTCCATATGGTCATATGTATGATCGCTTACCACAGCTTAACTGTAGAGTAGTCTAAGCTGTGAAGAAAGTGCAGTAGTCTTACAACACCTCCTGTCTGATCAGTGGTCTAAGCTGCCACCCTTTCTCTCCCACACTACACCCTGCGGCTCGTACACAGATTGACCGTCGTCTATAAGCCCAAGCTCACCAGGAAGACGGTCCTTGGGGACATGATTGCCATTAAACTACCAACAACAAAAGATATATCTAACACTACCCACCTCCATTGATATGTCAGATCAAGTTTCGACAGCTATTTCATGTTCATCCCTATACAACCAAAGTAAAGGGGTTGTCTGTGTTTTTTAATTGTAAATTGCTCTGGGGCCAGTAAAAACCTACAAAAAAATGAAAAAAACTTACCTCTCTTTTAACAGCACCCTCTGATTTACCACCACAGCTCCATCCTTTTCCATTGGCTGCAGCTAGTGACATATTGTTGTAGGTGCAGCTGTGCAGCCTGTATACCGCTGCAGCCAATCACTGGCCTCAGCAGTGTACGGCCCAAGACTGCTGAAGCCAGTGATTTGCTGCAAGGTGCACAGGATGCCACAGCTACTGCCACAACAACACATCACTGTGTGCAGCCCACGGAAAAGGAAGGAGTGGTGGCCTTCAACAATGGGCTTTAATAACCCAAACCTTAGTTTGTGTAAATGTTTGTTCCTGGTTTTTTCATTCATCGTCTTTTATTATACAAAAGAATAAAGCAATAATGGAAACTGAGAATAGGGGAAAACAAGTGATGGTATGAAAAACCTCATGATAATTGCAGCAGGTAAATTAAATTAAATGAGCGCTTAACCACTTGCTACATCCTGGATCTGCGCTCGTTACCAGCAGTTTATCTGTTAGACGGAAAAAAAAGTTCTGCTAAGATTAACAGGAATATGTAAAACATAGATGCACGCGTGCAGATCGTCCGCTGGTTACAGCATCTAAACAGAATATAGCCAGTAACGATGGTGTATCAGCTGCAGAGCAACCGGGTTGTCCTTGGATAAACTCTGAGATATGGAATTACAGTGTATTAGGAGCAACCTTGTACAATGCTAAGGCCACCATCCCAAGTGTAGGCCAGCGTAGTGTACTCCACATCATTACTTAAGTGGCTATTTGTCTCCCTCCTTTCTATTGCTGGATGGAATTCAGCCTTTTGCTTGCTTCTCCGTCATCCTATGAGCTCTGAAGGACAGATCTCAACATTGGACTACCATACCTGCTTCACTGGACTGGTGGCATGCCTCCCTACCTCTTCTGGACTGGACATTTCAGATCTTTTAGGTATCATGGAATACTCACTAAAACATGGCTATCAACCAGGAGTATGGAATATTCCTGCAAACCTTCTACAGCTCTTACATCTCACCAGTTGGAGGATTTACCCTGGGAACACACTTCGCGTGTTCCCAGGGCGCGCATATGACGCGCGCTTCTGCCGCGAAGTGGCTGTTTTATGGAAGCGCGCGTCATATGCGCGCTCCCATAATAGAATATGGGTTGGATCGCGCGTGCTGCCGCGCAATAGTCACGGCAGCCGACGCGATCGCGTAGAGCGTTTTACAGCGCGGTCGTCCGCGCTGTAAAACGCCGACATCTGAACCATGCACATAGGGATGCATGGCTTTTCACATGTTGAGCGTTTTCAGCGTGAAAAATGCTCAGGTGTGTTCCCAGGGTTAAAGGGGTTGTCTGCTGTTTACCTTTGATGACCTATCCTTACGGAAGCAATGGTGTTTTGATCACCGATTCTGCCTTGGAAAATGACCACTTTCTATGATGGAATTTGCGGCTGATTTTAACTGGGTGAACATGCATGTAACCTAACACGATCGTAATGGCTCAGTGCCAGTAAATGGCCATTGACTTAAATGGGTTCGCAATCTGCAAGATACGACCGAAGACAGGACTTCACCTATCTTTCGTGGAGCAGAGACATGCACATACTTTTTCAAGGCACTGTATCACAGTGGACCATGCTGTCTGATAGATTTGGCAATTCTTCTTTTTCAAGGCACTGTACTTTTGGCCTATTTTCAGACTTCCTGGGCTCTGTTTTTGTGGCATATTTCGAGAAAAAGAGGAATTTAAAGGGAAGACTTCTACTTCTTGCTTGGGTCCAAAACCTGGCTCAAAAACTGCCACAAAAAGCTTTTGTGGGACACTACTCATACGTATATTTATTTATTTTATGCAGTTATATAGCGCTACAACATATTCCTCAGCGCTTTACAGACATTAGCATCACACTGTCCCCAATGGGGCTCACAATCTAAGTTCTCATCAGTATATCTTTGGGGTGTGGGAGGAAACCGGAGCACCCGGAGGAAACCCACTCAAACACGGGAGAACATACAAACTCCATGCAGATGCTGTCCATGGTCGGATTCGAACCTAGGACCTCAGCGCTGCAAGGCACTAAAACAGCAGTTCAGCGAACCCTACTGTTTATGGAGCTAAGAAGCCGATGGATGACCACTGTACCTCTGCTATTGAAGTTGCATCGGCAGAAAAGGCTTACATTTTGACCGCAGTATCGCAATTGAACCTCCACTGATTGGCAAAGGGTTGCCTTCTCCGATGTTTTTAATGTTTTCTGCTTCATCGAACGGATGGACGTTGGCTTGTCAGACGAGAAATATCAGAACAAACACCCTGCAACCATTGCTGAAAGAACACAAGCAGGTGGTTCATGGCATTCTCTGGACCCACTCATCCATGTGGGAGGCACTCTCTTCCGATTTGGGTATGAATCCATCCTTGCAGATCATGTACACCCATACATGCTTATTGTGCTCCCTGGGTAGAATGGGATCTTCCAGCAAGACAATAGGATATGTCACCCGACTAGAAATGTCCGACATTGGTTGGAAGAGCATGACCAAGACTTCCAAGTACTACCCTGGCCCCATAATTCCTCAGACCCAATTGAGTACCTATGGGACCACCTTGATTGTTGTGTTTGCTCTGTGGATAGTCCCCCACGCACCCTCCAGCAGCTGTGGGATGTACTGCAGTCAGCATGGCTCCAGATACCTGTGACCACCTACCAGGACATTACCGAGTCACCCCCCGCCGTCTAGCTGCTGTCTGTGCTTCACAAGGCGGTTACTCTGGATATTAGCTGGTGGTCGTAATATTAGCTGGTGTATATCTCAGTAACAGCGCTAGCACATGATTGTAAAAAAAACTTAAAACAGATCAAATTAGATATAAAAGTGAGATAGAAAGCATTAAAGTACAAAGTCTCTGTTGTCATGTAACAAAGTGAAGTCATATGAAAGAGTTGTTCATGTCGCTTCCATTAGAAGCACAAGACTTTGTTTTTAAGTATACAGTTTTTGTTCAAAGGCAATTTACCATAAAAAACTGGCTGCTAATTAACAAAGGGGTTTTAGTACATTTTGCTGATGGTACAAATTTCCATCTGTAATATTATCGTTGTGCATATTATATAAAAGCGAATATTTGCTGTAAAGACTGGTATAATGTCACTTTCATGTTATGTCTAGGGGTGGACTGGCCATAGATCCCACAGGGAATTTTCCCTGTGGGCCGATGCCCATAGGGCCATCCAAGCCCTCCTCATTGCCACTGACCAGGTACATACTGTGGGCGCTATAGGGGATCATTATTAGAGGAAGTCCAAGCAGCATCCTGAAGGTAGGGCTGTTTTGGTGTTGTGGCCCACATCTCACCTCCTAAACACCCTGTTCCATATCCATATTAGAGACATTTGGAGGTGGAGGAGTACAGAACGTGGCAGCAATCGATAGCCACCACAGAGGGACAGCTTCTGGGGAGGTATTTGTTTCTGTGGAATGGTATTCTGTGCCATGGTATTTCTGACCCTGGCAACTTGTATTTCCCCCATCTACTTGTGTTTCTCCACCTTCTGGCAATCTGGACCCATGTACAACATTGGGCCACTTTCAGGTTTTTATTCCAGGGCCACTTTAAGTTCCCAGTCCGCCCACTGGTTATGTCTCCCCTATACAGATAACTCGGGATCCCAATAGTGCACCCCTTCATGGCTCTCCAGAAGGTCCCTCATCAGTCTTTGTATCCCCTAGTACAGGGATCAGAAACCTCCGGCACTCCAGTTGTTCTCAAACTACAACTCCCACAATCCTCCTTTCACTTCTATGGGAGTTACAAGGACAGCCAAGTAAGTGTGCATGCTTGGAGTAGTTTCACAGCAGTTGGAGTGCTGGAGGTTACTAATCTCTGCACTAGTAAGTGTGAGGCATAAAAACATTAGCACAGTCATTTCCTTAGGCTGGATTTACATCTGCACTGTTGACTCCGGCAGTCTGTTCCAGCGGAGGAACAGACTGCTGGAGTTCACCGTATCTGGCAAGGCTGGATGCCACCGTGTACTGCCCGATCCCCATTCACTGTAATGGCATCTAGCGGTAATCTGGCTGCTTTTCAGCATATATGCCGACTTTCAACTGGACAAAAAATGTTGCATATAGCATTCTGTGTCCGGCTCAAAGCCAGCATGTACGCCAGATACAGTGACCAGAGTTCACAACGCAGATGGATGACGGATGACGCCATCCAGCTACCCCACTGACTTCCTACACTATGGCCGTGATCAAGGTCCGGTAACAGGACCGAAACGTTGGCCAGTTTTCTCTATGATAAAATGATCACTGGATGGATCTGAAACTTTATTTAAAAAAATAAAAAAATACAGCAGATTACAGCAATACCCGAGTGCCGTGGTTTTTCTATTCAAACGGATTACCTTCCCTACCACTGAGCACCTACCTCTACATAAAGGAGTGCCATCCAACTCATAATTATAGGATCTTACACGGCCCTGCTGTCCTGTGCATAGTACACACAGCCGCAGGGAGCTCACCATGGCAGCCAGGGCTTCAGTAGCGTCCTGGCTGCCATGGTAACCGAATGGAGCCCCGCGATTACACTGCTGGGGCTCCAATCAGAACTGCCACTGCCACCAATGAAATTAGGGGGGGGGCCTGTGGCCAATGCAACCAATTACTTTAATACTGGGGATGGGGGGCGCACTAACCTTTAATACAGATGCAGGAGGCGGCTACAGCCGGCACCCCCCTCCTGTATTCGGATTAAAAGTATCATTGGTGGCACAGTAGCCAGGCACCTGCTATGCTGGCTGCTTGACTCTAGGGAGGACACTCAGGAGGAGGAGGCTGCTGCCGTTCGCCGAGTACACTAGCTGAGGGTGCAGCGGTAAACCCTCCTCTGTCCCTCCTCCTGCTTTAATATTCGCTAAACCAAAGAAATCTTTGTTTATTTTTTTACTAGATATTCATTTTTTTTATTATATTATTATTATCATAGTTCTTGTATCCACCCTATTGTGCTCCTTGGCTGTTTTTCCTCCATGAAGCCCACCTCACTGCTGTGTTGACTTTTTTTATGGCTCGTCATGGTTTTGATGAACCTTATAGACCTTTTGCAATGTTCTTGACGTTTCCATTAAACTGAATGTTACCGGCTCCTGCAAATTCTGCAGCAAATGAATTAATCTGAGAACCTTTTGTTGGCCATAGCTCACAATGTAGCCATTCTGAGACATTTACTATCAGTAAGAGGTGGAATACAAGAAGGTTATTGTCCAGTTACTAAAGAGAAAGGCCCAGCAGATCCTTTCAGTGAGACTGGCCAGAGACTGCAATTTCTGTATGGCATGAGTGTTGAAAAGCTGGATGTAAAGCATTTACAATAGATCAATATAGAGAGTCATTAGTTTCAGAAAAGTGTAACGCTGTATCAAATGGTTATGCATCACTGGAAATTTCAAGATGAGCGTCCCCAGGGACTTAAAGATTGGAAACAAAGGTAACCAGTGGTGAGAGCTGAGGCATGCACTGCAGTGGAAAGGGAATGGTGTGTGTGTGTAGGGGGCTGGGGCTCAGGATTTCATGTGATTGCATAGGGTGGTTTGTTCATAAGGTATTGTCTATTAGTGGTTAGGAAAAGGCCTTCTTCACATAGTGCAGTTTTCATGGAAAAATATATATTTTCTTTAGGACCCGTTGCTTGCTTAAAAACAAACACTTACAGAATGCACTGTTTAAGCAAGGACAAAGAAACAGAAATGTGTAAAATAAAAAATTCTGTATAGTCATAAAATAACAATTAAGACATCTACCTTCTATGCCGAAGAATAGAACTGAAGAAAGTTGACCTTACATTTAGAATAAACAGGGATATGGGGCTCATTTACCGATAAGTTGAAATTAAAGTGAAATTGTTTTAGATGAAATAAACTACATCAGACGGATGCAAGCAGTGGTGTACATAGAGAAGTAAGGGCCCCATAGCAAGGATCCAACCAGGCCCCCCACACAGGACAGAAGGGTTTCTGCCTAAACCCTTTCAGTGACCCTTGCGCCATTTTTTCACTGCCTCATTTGCTAAAAGTTGTTCCTGTCCAAGTCCTGACCAAGTTTTCACCTCCAGTAAAAGACGATTTAATCCCAACTACGACTGGGCGCCCTCTTGCCCTGGGCCCCATAGCAGTCGCCTGGTCTCCCGCTATGGTAGTTACGCACCTGGATGCAAGCATGGGCAGGAAGGCCTAACACGCACCACTGAGGACCGTGTCAAAGAGCTCCCCTAGTCTCTAGTTCCAGACTCCTGCAATAAGCCGTCTAAGATACATTTTTGGGTGAAGTCGGACTTAAAGGGCTTCTGTCACCCCCCCCCAAACATCATTTTTTATTTTTGGACTTAATATAATCGCTATTGTCCGCCGATTCCATATATACCGCTCTTACCTCGGTCTGTGCCTTAATTTCTTTAAAAATAGTAATTTTGTCATATGCTAATTTCTTCACTACCAGTAAGTTGGGCGGTTACTTGCTGGTAGCCGCCGCATCCTCTGTCTACAAAAACGCCTCCTTCTCCACTTGATTGACAGGGCCAGCGAGCGCTCTCCTCCTCCGGCTGGCCCTGTCTGGAGTTCAAATACCGCGCCTGCGCCGTACCGGTCTTCATCTGGCCCAGGCACTCTGAGAGAAGGACGCTCGCTTGGCTGCTCTTTCCTCAGTGCGCCTGCGCCGATGACGTCCGCCCTACACCCGGAAGAGAAGAAATTAGCATATGACAAAATTACTATTTTTAAAGAAATTAAGGCACAGACCGAAGTAAGAGCGGTATATATGGAATCGGCGGACAATAGCGATTATATTAAGTCCAAAAATGAAAAATGATGTTTGGGGGGTGAAAGAAGCCCTTTAAAGGAGTTGTCTAGGATTTTAGTATTAATGCCCTATTCTGAGGATAGGCCATCAATGTCTAGTCGGGAGGGGTCTGACAACCCCCACCCCATGCCGATCAGATGATGTAGAGTAGCATTGGTGCCAGAACTACACAGCTCCGTCCACTATGTAGTGGATTGATCCGGTTCCTGCACAAGAGATGGAGATGTGTAGTTGTGGTTCTAGAGCCAGTCTGCAACAGACGATCTGATATTGATGACCTGTCCTGAGGATAAGTCATCAATATTAAAATCCCAGAAAACCCCTTTAAGCCTTTATTAGACAGAGTGAATATTGTAGCGAATGTCGTTAATACGTATGAGATTAAACGAGCCTCGCGAGATGTAATAATTATGAGCGATTAAATGAATCGCTCGTTTCTTGCCAATCGTGATCTTTTATCCTGCTAAAAAAATGATCATTCCTCAGTCACAGATCCGTTCGTATAATATGCAGTCGTCTACTCGCTTACAGATCACATAGAGGCGTGGTACATTGTAGCAAACGATTACCGAGCAAAAGTATGAATGAACATCGCCGTATGTAATAAGCACATTTTTGGTCGCTAACGAGTCGCAAAATCTCCGATCTGTAATCGTTATCTGCAAGACATCTGCTGGTCTAATATAAGCCGTACCCTAAAGGGATATCTGGTATGACATCACCTTTCAGTCACATTAGCATCTTGCATTGTAACCAAAGTGTTACAAAGTATTATAAACAATGGCCCCAATTGTTAAGACCCGGATCTGGGGCTTCTGTTTAACCCCTTCAGTACTGAGGCCAATTTTTGCAAATCTGACGTGTCACTTTATGTGGTGATGCTTTTACTAAGCAAGCCATTCTGAGATGGTTTTCTTGTGACACATTGTACTTCATGATAGTGATAAATTTGAGTCAATGTCTTTTACCTTTATTTATAAAAAAAAAAATCCAAAATGTATTGAAAATTTTGAAAAAATTCGCAATTTTTAAATTTGAATTTCTCAGGTTTCAAGGCAGATGGTGATGTCTCATTAAATAGTTATTACTTTACATTCCCCGTGTGTCTATTTATGTTTCCATCATTTTTTTTCTTTTTTAGGACATTAGAAGACATCAAAAATTTTAGAAGCAATTCTTAAGACTTTTAAGATAATTTCCAAAATTCACGTTTTTAGGGAGCAGTCCAGTTATAAAATAATTTTTTGGGGCTTACTTTGTATGAACCACACATAAAAGACCCCATTTTAGAAACTATACCTCTCACGTTGTTCAAAACCGGTTTTACAAAGTGTGTTAACCCTTGGGGTGTTCCACAAGAATTAAAGGTAAAACGGAGGTGAAATTTCACATTTTATATTTTTTTGCTGATTTTCAATTTTAACCCACTTTTCCTGTAATATTCAGTAGTGGTGGATGCTCTTGCACACTATAGGAAAAAAAGTGCTGGCCTCTCTGGCGACAAGGATGGTGGGAGGGCACATAGGCTGGCGCTGCTGGATTGTAGGGTGGCCATAACCATGGAAACGAACAATGTATAATGCGATGGAAAAATGAATGAGGCCAGCAAAGGAGGCAATATGGGCAATACATTACATTGGCAACTGCCTTGTATTAACTTTGTATACATGATAAATGCCACTTGCTTAAGTGAGACAACCCCTTTAATGCAAGAGGCGGTTCAGATATCTTTATGTGGTCTCCATTTCCTGGCAGAGTTGCTGTAGTTACTAAGCGCTTCCACTACAATAATACCACTCACAGTTGATAATGGAATTTGTAGAAGGGAAGACATTTCACAAAGGGACTTGTTGCAATGTAGGCATCCTATTAGGGCTCTTTCACATGAGTGGATGCCATGCGTGGAATCGGCTGCATGAAAGAAAGCCAAGCCTCATTCCGGACAGCAGAGACACGGAGCAGTAACATGATTGATAATCCTCCATGCCTCTCTGTGACCTTTTTATTACAAAATCACACTGTAAAAAGGTCACAGAGATCATGTTAATGCTCCGTGTCTCTGCTGTCCAAAACGGGGCTTGGCTCTCTTTCATGCAGCGGATTCCACGCACGGCATCCGCTTGCGTGAAAGAGCCCTTAGGCCCCTTTCACACGGGCGAGTTTTCCGCGGGTGCAATGCGTAAGGAGGACGCATTGCACCCGCACTGAATCCGGACCCATTCATTTCTATGGGGCTGTGCACATGAGCAGTGATTTTCACGCATCACTTCTGCGTTGCGTGAAAATCGCAGCATGCTCTATATTGTGCGTTTTTCACGCAACGCAGGCCCCATAGAAGTGAATGGGGCTGCGGGAAAATCGCAAGCATCCGCAAGCAAGTGCGTATGCCTTGCGATTTTCCCGCATGGTTGCTTAGCAACGGGACCCGATTTCTATTATTTTCCCTTATAACATGGTTATAAGGGGAAATAATAGCATTCTTAATAAAGAATGCATTGTAAAATGAAGTGGAAGGGGTTAAAAATAATAAGTTAACTTACCTTAGCCACTTGATCGCTTAGTTGCGATCTCTCCTCTTTCCCTGCATCATCTAAGATCTACAGGACCTGTGATGACGTCACATCACATGGTCCAATCACATAGTCCATCACCATGGTAAAATGGACCATGTGATTGGACCATGTGATGTGACGTCATCACAGGTCCTGTAGATCTTAGATGATGCAGGGAAAGAGAGGAGAGATCGCAACTACGCGATCAAGTGGCTAAGGTAAGTTAACTTTTATTATTTTTAACCCCTTCCTCTTCATTTTACTAAGCATTCTTTATTAAGAATGCTATTATTTCCCCTTATAACCATGTTATAAGGGGAAATAAACAATTCTCCAGAAGACCCGAAACCGGACTTCAGTGATGAAGTCCGGCTTCGGGTTGGGTACCAAACATGGCGTTTTTTCTCATGCGTGTGCAAAACGCGTTACAAACGTTTGCACCCGCGCGGGAAAAACGCCCATATTCCCGCAACGCACCCGCCTCTTATCCGGGCGTCAAACATGACGCCCTTGTGAAAGAGGCCTTACAGTACTACACTTGACTTCAGTGAGCTCTGTAGCAAGACCCTTTCTGTCGCAAATGTTTGCAAAGGCAGACTAGATGGCTAGGGGTGTGTGTGTGTGTATATATATATATATATATATATATATATATATATATATCTCTTCATTCATTACAAAGTGGAATGCGTTGAGAACAATAAATCATAATAATGATCAATTTAAATCAAAATGTAATATCCCGTGGAGGTCTGGATTTGGAATGATACTCAAAATCAAATTTCAGGCTGATCCAACTTCAGTGGAAATGCCTCAAGAGAAGGAAATGAGGCTCAGTAGTGTGCATGGCCTTCACGTGCCTGTATGACCTCCCTCCAACGCATGGACATGCTCAAAACATGATGTCCCAGATGTGCTCAATTTGGATTCAGGTCTGAGGAACGGGCAGGCCAGTTATAAAGTCACAGAAAATAATGCACTATAGCAATAGATGGAAACACAACATATGGACTAAGCCCACATTCACTCTCGTGATGAAATCTGAGACTCTTAGTCAATATATTTTAAGCAAAACACATCTTTGCCCACCTACCCAGCACCAAGGTGGTCTCAGGTTCAGGCAGGTTCTACTCTAAACCTATCTATGCTGTTGGGCATCTTTGTTCAGGAGAGCAGACCCTGCACATATACAGTAGTGTGTTGCTCCTATTTACCTATGTGTGCTTTAGCAACCAATGAGAGGAGGCGCACACACACCTATAGGTACCACCTTAACCCCTTCTACCCCGGGTCAGTTTTCACCCTTCTGCCCAAGCCATTTTTTGAAAATCTGTCACTATGTGGTAATGGCTTTGGAACACTTTTATTTATCCAAGCCATTCTGAGATTGTTTTCTCGTGACACATTGTACTTGATGATAGTCATAGATTTGAGTCAATATGTTTCACCTTTATTTATGAAAAAATCTAAAATTTACCAAAATTTAGAAAAATTTGCAATTTTCTAAATTTTTATTTCCCTGCTTTTAAAACAGAAAGTGGTAACTCATAAAATATTTATTACTCAACATTCCCCATATGTCCACTTTATGTTGGCATCATTTTGTAAATGTCATTTAATTTTTTTTAGGACGTTAGAAGGCTTAGAATTTTATAAGTAATTCTTAGTTTTTAAGAAAATTTACAAAACCCACTTTTTAACCCCTTTGGGACACATGACGTACCGGTACGGCATGTTTCCCGAGTCCTTAAGGACACATGACGTACCGATACGTCATGAGTTGTTACGATCACTGCTGCTCAGCTGGCAGTGATCGGAACAAGGTACCTGCTGAAATCATTCAGCAGGTACCTTGTTACAATGCCCAGGGGGGTCCTGTGACCCCCCCATATGGGCGATCGCTGCAAACCGCAGGTCAATTCAGACCTGCGGTTTGCAGCGCTTCTGTGCGATCTCTGATCGCGGGGATCAGAGAGTTAATGCCCCCAAACAGTTTTTTTTTAACCCCCCCTGCAGCCCCCAATCATATTGTGGCTGCGGGGGTGCAGGGGGGGGGTGGTTGCGGGCGGCGCGAGGCGGGCGGGAGGCGATCCCCCGCCCGCCTCCTCTGTAATCTATCCCTGGTGTCTAGTGGTTCTATCAGAGTGCCAGCACATTGCTGACACTCTGATAGAAACGGCTGGCATCTGTGCTGCAGATGCCAGCCGTTTAACCCCTTCCGTACCGCGGTCCGTACGGACCGCGGTATAGAAGGGTTAACAGGGAGGGAGCGCGGGGGGCTTCAAATGGGACATGGTGTCAAAAATCCAGTCCAGCAAAATCTGCCTTCCAAAAACCATATGGCGCTCCTTTCCTTCTGCGCCCTGCAGTTTGGCCATACAGCAGTTTACGACCACATATAGGGTGTTTCTGAAAACTACAGAATCGGGGCAATAAAAATTGAGTTTTGTTTGGCTGTTAACCCTTGCTTTGTTACTGGAAAAAATGGATTCAAAGGGAAAAATTTTCAAAAAAATCGAAATTCTGAAATTTTATCTCCATTTGCCATTAACTCTTGTGGAAAACCTAAAGGGTTAATGACGTTTGTAAAATCAGTTTTGAATACCTTGAGGGGTGTAGTTTCTAGAATGGGGTA
The DNA here is from genome assembly GCA_033119425.1 of Bufotes viridis. Classification (NCBI taxonomy): domain Eukaryota; kingdom Metazoa; phylum Chordata; class Amphibia; order Anura; family Bufonidae; genus Bufotes; species Bufotes viridis. The sequence goes on along the minus strand of CM065592.1, from coordinate 141,999,986 downwards.
ATTTTTGGGTGGTTTCTATTATGTAAGCCTCACAAAGTGACTTCAGACCTGAACTGGTCCCTAAAAGTGGGTTTTTGAAAATTTCTGAAAAATTTCAAGATTTGCTTCTAAACTTCTAAGCCTTGTAACGTCCCCAAAAATAAAATGGCATTCCCAAAATGATCGATACATGAAGTAGACATATGGGGAATGTAAATCAATAACCTTTTTTGGCAGTATTACTATGTATTATAGAAGTAGAGTAATTGAAACTTGGAAAATTGCAAATTTTTCAAAATTTTTGGTAAATTTGGTATTTTTTTTATAAATAAAAATGAAATTTTTCGACTTTATTTTACCACTGTCATGAAGTACAATATGTGACGAAAAAACAATCTCAGAATGGACTGGATAAGAAAAAGCGTTTTAAAGTTATCACCACATAAAGTGACAATGGTCAGATTTTGAAAAAATGGCCTGGTCCTTAAGGTGAAATAGGGCCGTGTCCTTAAGGGGTTAAGGACCAGTTCAGGTCTGAAGTCACTTTGTGGGGCTTACATAGTGGAAACACACCATAAATGACCCCATTGTAGAGACTACACCCCTCAAGGTTTTCAAAACTGATTTTACAAACTTTGTTAACCCTTTAGGTGCTCCACAAGAATTAAAGGAAAATGGAGATGAAATTTCTAAATTTCACTTTTTTGGCAGCTTTTCCATTTTAATCAATTTTTTCTTTAAGACATCGACAGCCAAACAAAACTCAGTATTTATTACCATGATTCTGCAGTTTACAAAAACACCCCACATGTGGTGGTAAACTGCTGTATGGCCACACGGCAGGGCGCAAAAGAAAAGGAGCGCCATATGGTTTTTGGAAGGCAGATTTTGCTGGACTGGTTTTTAGTTGCCATGTCCCATTTGAAGCACCCCTGATGTACCCTTACACTCCCAAAAAGTTACCCCATTTTGGAAACTAGGGGATAAGGTGCCAGTTTTATTGGTACTATTTTGGGGTACATACATTTTTGGCTCTATACACCACCACAATGGATTTGAAATGAAACAAACAGGATATGCTTTAATTGCAGACTGTCAGCTTTAGTTTGAGGGTATTTACATCCAAATGAGGTGAACGATGTAGGAATTACAATCGTTTGCATATGTGCCTCCCACTTGTTAGGGGACCAAAAATCCTTTGCAGTCAATTACAGCCTGAAGTTTGGAACGCATAGACATCACCAGGCGCTGGGTTTCATCCCTGGTGATACTCTGCCAGGCCTCTACTGCAACTGTCTTCAGTTCCTGCTTGTTCTTGGAGCATTTTCCCTGCAGTTTTGTCTGAAATGCACGCTCCATCAGATTCAGGTCAGGTGATTGACTTGGCCATTGCATAACATTCCACTTCTTTCCCTTAAAAAACTCTTTGGTTTCTTTTCCAGTATGCTTTGGGTCATTGTCCATCTGCACTGTCAATCGCTGTCCAATGAGTTCTGAAGCATTTGGCTGAATACGAGCAGATAACATTGCCCGAAACATTTCAGAATTCATCCTGCTGCTTTTGTCAGCGGTCACGTCATCAATAAATACAAGAGAAGCAGTTCCATTGGCAGCCATACATGCCCACGCCATGACACTGCCACCACCATGCTTCACTGATGAGGTGGTATGCTTAGGATCATGAGCAGTTGCTTTCCTTCCCCATACTCTTCTCTTCCCATGACTCTTGTACAAGTTGATCTTGGTCTCATCTGTCCATAAGATGTTGTTTCAAAACTGTGAAGGCCTTTTTAGATGTCGTTTGGCAAACTCTAATCTGACCTTCCTGTTTTTGAGGCTCACCAATGGTTTATATCTTGTGGTGAACCCTCTGTATTCTTTCTGGTAAAGTCTTCTCTTGATTGTTGACTTTGACACACATACACCTACCTCCTGGAGAGTGTTCTTGATCTGGCCAACTGTTGTGAAGGGTGTTTTCTTCACCAGGGAAAGAATTCTTCGGTCATCCACCAGAGTTGTTTTCTGTGGTCTTCCGGGTCTTTTGGTGTTGCTGAGCTCACCAGTGCGTTCCTTCTTTTTAGTTTTTTTTTTCAGCCTAATGATGGCTTGCTTCACTGATAGTGACAGCTCTTTGGATCTCATCTTGTGAGTTGACAGCAACAGATTCCAAATGCAAATAGCACACTTGAAATGAACTCTGGACCTTTTATCTGCTCATTGTAATTGGGATAATTGGGGAATAACACACACCTGGCCATGTAACAGCTGAGAAGCCAATTGTCTCATTACTTTTGGTCCCTTAACAAGTGGGAGCCACATATGCAAACTGTTGTAATTCCTACACCGTTCACCTGATTTTGATGTAAATGCCCTCAAATTAAAGCCGACAGTCTGCAGTTAAAGCACATCTTGTTCGTTTCATTTCAAATCCATTGTGGTGGTGTATAGAGCCAAAAATGTTAGAATTGTGTTGATGTCCCAATATTTATGGATATTTTTTTATCTTTTACAACATTCATCTGACAGGGTAGATCATGTGCTATCTTTATAGAGCAGGTTGTTACGGATGTAATGATATCGAATATGTCTACTTTCTACGTTTGTTTGTTTCAGTTTTACATAATAAAGCACTTTTGAAAGAAACATTTTTTTGTCTCTCCATTTTCTGAACGCCTTACTTTTTTTATTTTTCTGCCGATCGTCTTGTGCATGGGCTCATTTTTTGCAGGAAGAGTTGATGTTTTTATTGGTACCATTTTTGGGTAGATATGATTTTTTGATCATTCATTATTAAACTTTATTTTTGTTTTGGCATAGTTTTTATTTATTTTTACAGCGTTCACCTGAGGGGGTAGGTCATGTAATATTTTTTGGGGCCATAGGCCTTTTTGATCGCTTGGTGTTGCAATTTTCGTGATGTAAGGTGACAAAAAAGGCATTTTTTTGGCACTGTTTTTATTTTATTTTTATGGCGTTTATCAGATGGGATGGATCATGTGATATATTTATAGAGTCGGTCGTTATGGACGCAGCGATACAAAATATGTGGTTTTTTTTTTCCTTTTTTTTCTTCTATTTGTTATAAAATCAGGGGAAAGGGGCGTTTTTTTATTTTTTTACTTGAAACTTTATTTTTTTTATTAAAAACAATTTTAATTTTAACAATCTGCAGTGATCGGGCGCACACTGCTCTGGAGCCCGCCCGATCACCATGATGTAATAGTACGTCAAAACGCGGCAAGTCATTTGCTGCCATGAAGTACTATTACGTTATATGTCGGGAAGGGGTTAATCAAGGTCGCCTATTAGATAGGTGGGGCAAAAGGGCAGGCCAGTCCATAGCATCAATGCCTTCATCATGCAGAAACTGCTGACACACTTTCAGCTACATGAGGCCTAGCATTGTCATGCATCTAAAAGAACCCAGGGCCCATATGGTCTCACAATGAGTCTGAGGATCTCATCCCAGTACCTAATAGCAGTCAGGGTACCTCTGGCTAGCACATGGAGTACTGTGCAGCCCCCTCAAAGAAATGCCTCCCCATACCATTACTGACCCACTGCCAAACCAGTCATACTGGTGGATGTTGCAGGCAGCAGAATGTTCTCCACTGCGTCTCCAGACTCTGTCACAGTGCGAACCTTCTCTCATCCGTGAAGAGCACAGGGCGCCAATGTCGAATCTTCCAATCTTTGTTTCCTCTGGCAAATGCCAATTGCCCAGCTTGATGTTGATGCTGACTTGTTGATGTCGGGCCCTTATACCACCCTTATGGAGTCTGTTCCTGACAGTTTGAGCAGACACATGGATATTAGTGGCCTGCTGGAGGTCATTTTGCAGGGCTCTGACACTGCTCCTCCTGTTCCTCCTTGCACAAAGGAGTAGGCAACGGTCCTGCTTCTTGGTCGTTGCCCTCCTACTGCCCCCTCCACGTCTCCTGGTATCTGCTCCATGCTCTGGACACTGTGCTGACAATCACAGCTAACCTTTTCGCCACAGCTCGCATTGATGTGCCATGCTGGATGAGCTGCACTACCTGAGCAACTTCTGTGGGTTGTAGACAGTGCCTCATGCTACCTCTAGGGGTGAGAGCAATGACAACATGCAAAAGAGACCAAAGCAACAGCCAAAAAGGATGAGAACAGAGAAATGGTCTGTGGTCCCCACCTGCAGAACCGCTCCTTTAGAGGGGTTGTCTTGCTAATTGCTGGAATAGGTCCAGATGCGTTGCGGATGCGTTCAGTGAAAACGATTTCGCAGGCAAATACATTCAGTTTTGTTTGCGATCGCGATCAGTTGTTCAGTTTTTTTTATCGCATCGGTGCATTGTGATTTAATGCGTTTTGCACGCGCGTGATAAAAAACTGAATGTTTACAAACAACTTCTTTTAGCAACCATCCGTGAAAAACGCATCACATCTGCACTTGCTTGATATTCACTCAGCCCCATTCACTTCTATGGGGCCAGCGTTGCGTGAAAATCGCAGAATATAGAACATGCTGCGATTTTTCACGCAACGCACATGTGATGCGTGAAAACCAATGCTGATGTACACAGCCCCATTGAAATAAATGGGTCCGGATTCCGTGCGGGCGCAATTCGTTTGCATCACGCACTTCACCCGTGCGGAATACTTGCTCGTGTGAAAGGGGCCTAAGTGTTCCCTTTATTTTTTTGAGCAGTATATAATCTGTGGAAAACCTTTTAAACAGATAGTCATTATAATTTGAAGCACATATGTCTCACCTTTCTTACCTTTGTTCTTGACTTAAGATGCCCCAATAATTATGGTGCGAGATGACCAGCTTTGATGAATGAAAAATTACTCCAAATTTTTTAATTTTTAAAGCTACAAGCTAGTCAGTTTGTCACTCGTGTTGGAAAATCCCACTCTAAGGCCTCTTTCACACATGTTCAAACATGACGCCCGGATAAGAGGCGGGTGCGTTGCGGGAATATGCGCGATTTTCCCGCGCGGGTGAAAACCTTTGTAATGCGTTTTTCACGCGCGTGAGAAAAATCGCCATGTTTGGTACCCAACCCGTAGCCGGACTTCATCACTGAAGTCCGGTTTCGGGTCTTCTGGGGAATTGATTATTTTCCCTTATAACATGGTTATAAGGGGAAATAATAGCATTCTTAACTTAGTAAAATGAAGATGAAGGGGTTAAAAATAATAAAAGCTAACTTACCTTAGCCACTTGATCACGTAGTTACGATCTGTCCTCTTTTTCCCAGCATCAGCTAAGAACTAAAGGACCTGTGATGACGTCACATCACATGGTCCAATCACATGGTCCATCACCATGGTAAGATGGACCATGTGATGTGACGTCATCACAGGTCCTTTAGTTCTTAGCTGATGCAGGGAAAGAGAGGAGAGATCGCGACTACGCGATCAAGTGGCTTAGGTAAGTTAACTTTTATTATTTTTAACCCCTTCCTCTTCATTTTACAATGCATTCTTTATTAAGAATGCTATTATTTCCTCTTATAACCATGTTACAAGGGAAAATAATAGAGATCAGGTCCCGTTGCTAAGCAACCATGCGGAAAAATCGCAACGCATCCGCACTTGCTTGCGGATGCTTGCGATTTTCCCGCAGCCCCATTCATTCTATGGGGCCTGCGTTGCGTGAAAAACGCACAATATAGAGCATGCTGCGATTTTCACACAACGCAGAAGTGATGCGTGAAAATCACCGCTCATGTGCACAGCCCCATAGAAATGAATGGGTCCAGATTCAGTGCGGGTACAATGCGTCCTCCTCACGCATTGCACCCGCGCGGAAAACTCGCCCATGTGAAAGGGGCCTAAGGCTACATGCACACGACAGTTGTTTTTTGCGGTCCGCAAAACGGGGCTCCGTTGTTCCGTGTCCGTTTTTGCTTCCGTTGTGTTTCCGTGTGTCTTCAGTTTTTTTTTGCGGACAGATTTTACCAAAAGACAGGCTGACAATTTTTGCCAAGTGCCTGCCAAGGGATCCGCAAAAAAACGCAGAACACGGATGGCCATCCGCATTTTTTCACGGTCCCATTGACTTGTATGCAGGGCTGTGGAGTCGGAGTCGAGGAGTCTGGAGTCGGAGGCAATTTTGGGTACCTGGAGTCGGAGTTGGAGTCGGCAAAAAATGGACCGACTCCGACTCCGACTCCTACTAGATTTAAATTGAAATAAAAAAAAATTGGAATAAAAAAAAAGCAAGTTTAAATGTCCCAATTCAGATAAAGTTATAATTAATTACTTCTCTACTGTAAGAATAAAGGCCAATGCATGCAGTGCGTCACGTTACCGCTAAACAAAGACGTTAAGTGACCGTGAAGAAGCTTTTCATATGCTTTACTATGCAGTTAAAGGGACACTGACAGGCTGATATATCTGCTGGTATTCATCAGAGGATTAGGAATACAACTAGACGACTGTTACCCCCAGTTGAGGTTTACTTGTGTTTAAAAACGTTTTAATCAATATGCAAACTCTCTACCTTTGTGCCCAAGGGGCAGGCGCACATGTAGAGTACTGGCAGCACTAGACAGGACTAGGTAGCGAGGAGGAAGAGAGAAAGCTGGCACAGCCTCAGCATAGCCAGACGAGGCTGCTGCCAGCACTCTACACGTGCGCCTGCGCAGGAATTCAGCGTTCGGCTAGCCTGAAAAAAAGGCCGGTGCAGTGAATAATAATCGAGGGGAACAGCGCTGGGAAGCTGTACTTGGGCGCGGCTGGGCACAAAGCCGCAGGAGACGCTGCCCCATTGGGCACAAAGATAGTGAATTTGCATACAGATTAAAATGTTTCTTAAACACAAGTACAGCTTAACTGGGGTAACATTAGTATAGTTTTATTCCTAATTCTCTGATGAATACCAGTATATATATATCTTTAGCTGGAAAATCAGCCTGTCAGTGTCCCTTTAAGGAGCGGCAATACTTACACTTTCCATTGTCTTGTGGTCTGCTGTTACAGGGGACCCATGGTTATCCTCGCCTCTCACTGATAACTGATTAAGGACTGGAGACACTTGTATAAGTGAAGGGAATGGATAGTCAATAGTTCAACACTGAAGCTGTAAACCATTTGAAAAACTGCTATCATTCAGCTAAGGCTATAAAACATGTAAACTCAGATTGTTAGCTTAAATTTTAAACATGACTATGGGATTCTACTAGGAAAATCATGTTTTAAAATAAATGCCCCTTCCCCTGCCCCTTCCTGGATCCTCCCACTGCTCTATCTTCAGCAGAAGATCAGCACACAAAGGAGAAGGCAGCAGCTTCTGCTCAACTACCTCTCTGTGCTAGAGGAGATTAGAAGAACTTGGTGGAACAGCTTCGTATTTGCATATTAAATACAGAGGAGTCGGAGTCGAGGAGTCGGAGTCGGAGTCGGAAGTTTCAAAATCTGAGGAGTCGGAGTCGGACAATTTATCTACCGACTCCACAGCCCTGCTTGTATGGGTCCGCAAACCGTTTTTCGCGGACAAGAATAGGACAGGTTATATTTTTTTGACGGACTGGAATCACGGACCATGGACGCGGAGGACAAACCGTGCATTTGCCGAGTTTTCCACGGACCCATTGAAAACCAATGGGTCTGCAGAAAATCACGAAAAACGGCACAACGGACATGGAATCAAACAACGGTCGTGTGCATGAGGCCTAAGAGGAAAATTGTTGAAGGACACATCTGGTAAGTTCGTGAGAGGATTGAAATTTTATCCACAACTTCCAGTTTTTCTGAAAAACGGGATGCGTTCGAGTCACCCTGGCCCATAGCTAGCCCATATGAAAGATATGGCCAACTTTCTGGTTCCATCTGAGGAGAATGGAGTTTTGGCTGCTGATGACGGCATACTATTTTTTTTATCAATCCTGTGAAGAGGTTACATAAAGTGATGGTTTTGTCTGCAGTTTGAGCACACCATGATCTTTAATACTTCATTTCGCAACAAATATTCAAATTTGTGATAATTTTGAATGTATGTTTGGCAAGTGCTCTGTGGGCGGGAAAGTCCATGTGTTTTCGTTGTTTAACACCTGTTCCGAAACGTCATTTGTGATCTGCTCCCACACGTTCTCGGAGCTTTAGCCCTGCAGGTCAGAATGTAAGCTTTCTGTCAGTGAATCATTTGAGCCCATCTATGCCGTTGGCCTTTATACTCAAATTGACCATTTCCTCCCAACATGATAGAGCTATCTAAACTCAGATTTTGTTTGCTGGATTATGCCAGCTGCTTTCTATGGAAATGTTAAAGGGGACCTGTTACTATTTCTGACATGTCCGTTTTTAGTTTTGCCATTCTTCTTCTAATCATGCTACAGTTTTATGTATAAAGGTACAGATGGGTGTTACTGCACAGTCTGTGATTGGTAATGCTATCAGCGGCAGACTGTACTGGGACACACCACCACTGCCAACACTCATCTGTACCTTTAGCCATAAACTGATAGCATGAATAGGAGAAGTATGGCACAACATAGTCATAAGAAACGATTCTTCAGAATTGTTACAGCAAGGAGAATGCAAGTAGTTACTAAAACTAGAGACAAGTCAAGAGAGGCGACAGGTCCTCTTTAAGATGTCATATATACTGTAACTCATGTTATAGGCCAAAATCTATAAAGTGCATTGAAAAAGTATTATTGCTTACTTGTCACACTGAATGGTTATTTAGTGTTAGCCGGACCGGACCTGAGTAAAACAGAACACATTGCACAGTTGTTTTAGTACTACTGCATTCATTAAAATATCAAAGCTACAAAACATCCATATCAACTGTGTGATGTGCAGGGAGTATCACCTAAAATGGTTGTCCCACCATCATAGAAGGCTCCTTAAGACCCCGTTTCTATTAACCACAGTGAAGAGATACAGTACTAGGACTCAACCTTCAGATGAATGGTCTCCAAGATCAACAACATTTAAGTGTGTAGATACTTGCAGCCTCCCAGGGGCCGACCAAAAGCAATCAGCTGATCAGAGATGGGGCAGCCATGGACTTGCCCGCTATGTAGGAAATTAGAGGTTGAACCGCCACTATAAATATTGATCAAAATTTAGGTTCTGGAGAAGTGAGAAGTAAGGGAACCCTTTGGTATTCCCTCGATTTCAGCATGTCATACTAATAAAATGTCTGCCGGTTGTTCTAATGTAAGTCACAATTAGACAAACACAATCTAACTAAACTAATAGCTTGTTGTACTGTTCATGTCTTTTAGGCCCCATTCACACTTCCGCAAATGGGTCTGCATTCGTTCCGCAATTCTGCGGAACGGGTGCGGACTCATTCATTATCAATGGGTCCGGACATGAAGCAGAGAGCACACTATGTGCTCTCCGCTTCCGCATTTGCGGAGCGTGGCCCCGAACTTCCAGGTTTCGACCTCGAACTTCCGGTCCGCGGCTCCGCAAAAGATAGAACATGTCCTATTCTTGTCTGCAGCTTGCGGACAAGAATAGGCATCTCTATGGGGGGTGCCAGCCGGGTGTGTTTAAGATACGCAATTTGCAGATCCGCAACACACCACGGACGTGTGAATGGACCCTTATAGAGGGCACTAAGTAAACATTACAGTGCAAGGAGATCCCCCCCCCCCCCCCCCACTAAATGTTTTCTGTAGCTGCAAAGAAGATTTGCACAATTTTGAGGAGGAGTTTTGAAGCATTCCTCCCTGCAAATGGATTTCATTTTATCAGTATTTCTGCGATGCTTTTAACTGACAGATGGCACATTTCCTTTAAGCCTATTGAGATGCGGTGGCGTGACCTGAAGAGAGCTGTGGAAACAAAGCAGATTTTTCTGTTTTTATTTTTTGATTGTAGATTTTTACAATTTTATGGGGGCGGCCATCTTGCCTGAGCTATTCTTAATAGTATTTAGAAAGCATTAAGAAATTTGCTTTACGGCAGCCCCATGGGCCATAGACACAATGGTCTGGAGGGGACCTCACTGACTTCTATGAGAGTTTTGTAGGCATACTCTGTGACCTGTGCAGAGGTCATTGTACAGGGAAGGACTAGATAAGCTCTGACAATCACCTATTGTGAATAGTGGATCCTCTCTTATCTGTACACAGAGGTGATATCATTACAGGCAGGATTAGATAACTGCAGTAAAGTCATCTGTACAAAATACATTTAACATAATTACCGTAATATAAAAAAGTGATTTAAACAGCAGGTCTTTTTCTGATGACCCATTCCCTTTAAAGGGAACGACCTATTGTTTAAATCACGTTTTTATGTTTAACATATTTTTAAAGAATTTTTGATGATATTTTAAATTTCCCATGTCACTATATTTAAACAAAAAATACGGCAGTTTTGCACTGACCCCTAAGCCTAATTATAGGCACAACTTCTTGGACTGTGCACATGACTTTACTGCAGTTACCTGCTTATCTGTCATTCTAATCCTGCCTGTAATGATATCACCTCTGTGTATAGATAATACAGATTCCACCATTCACAATAGGTGATTGTCAGAGCTTATCTATTCTTTCCCTGTACAATCACCTCTGCACAGGTCACAAAGCATGTCTAGAAAACTCTCCCATAGAAGTCAATAAAGGTCCCCTCCTTCTATTGTGTCTATGGCCCATGTGAATGTCTTAAATCATTTTCTTAATGCTTTGTAAATTCTGTTAAGAACAGCTCAGGCAAGATGGCAGCCCCCATAATCATGTTCAGAAAATAGAATAAAAAATCTGTAATCATGAAATAAAAACAAATTAGAAAAAAAGAATGTGTTGCTATCTGGCAGATAAAATTTTTGGTGACACATTTCCTTTAAGACAAACCTTTTTTCCCCCAGCCATTCTTTAGTTTATTTACTTTCGTTCGTTGGGTCATTGTGTTGTTGCATAACCAAAAGTGTCTTCAGCTTGAGATCATAGACTTCGGCCTTTACATCCTCCTATAAAATGTTTTAATGCACCTTAGAATTAATTGATCACAAGATGTCCAGGCCACTGAGGCAGCCAAGCAGCTCTAAGGCTACGTTCACACGACGACATTTGTCGCGCGACAAATAGGGCACAACTTTACTGCAACATTTGTCACGCGACATTTTGACGCACTATTGTCGGGCGATAATTTTTATAATGGGAGTCTATGGTGTTGCATTGCGACATGCAACATTCTGCGACTGCGACGCGACAGTCGCAGAAAAACCCATCTTGAATGGATTTTTTGCGACTGTCGCGTCGCAGTCGCAGCATGTTGCATGTCGCAGTGCGACACCATAGACTCCCATTATAAAAATTGTCGTTGTGTGAACGTAGCCTAAAACCTGACGTTTTTTCCACTATGCTTCACAGGTGGCATATGATTTTGGTGTTGTGTCGTATTCTTTGTCCTCCAAATCATTGTGCCTTTGTGCTAAAAAGTTTGTACAAAGTTCCAGAAGCATTACAAACTTGAGATGTGTTCCAATGTGTTTTGGACAGCAGCGGTTCTCTTTCTGGTGTCCTTCCATGATACTATGCTTGGAGGAAAAAGAAGACTGCTGTTCCGAAAAACCTAATCCCACCTATGACACATGGTGGAGGGGCATTGTAGAAAAAAGACCGACACTCTCTGTATCTTCTGCAAATTCGATGCTTTAATTGGTCACATATAGTACAGAGTTCTGTGACGCGTTTCGGCTCACAACATGAGCCTTTTTCAAACAGATAATGGCATGTACAAACAAAGTAACATACAGGATTTAAATAGACCGCCAAAGCAGAAGTGACGTCAGGTAACCTTAGTAACGAGCTAAATAAAAAAACAGAGAAACGTGAAGGAACAACCCAACAGCAGCAGCATCAACAAGTACAGGAGTGATATGGCATGTAAGAAGTTCTCCAAAAGTAAAGCCAAGTTCGAGGTGGGATGATGCCGTTGGGGGTTCATCACGTTTTCTGAAATAAAGAAAAAAGAAACCAATAAATTAAATTACAATTACGTAAATTTCAAAAATAATAGAGCTTAGAAATGACAGAAAACTGTTGAGATCATACTCCCAGTTCAATCCCCTGGGTTCAAGTGTCGGCAATTTATGAATCCAATAGGCTTCACGTTTTTTTAGCATTTTAATCCTGTCCCCACCTCTGCAAGGTTGCGGTACATGTTCAATAATCTGAAATCGCAACTGCAAGACATTGTGATTACAGCGAAGGGTGGTAAGGGATCGGTAAGAGCAGATTCTTTTTGCGTATGGTAGACTTATGCTTTGAGAAGTGATCCTTCATGCGCATAGAGGTCTCTCCTATGTATAAGAGGTGGAGGGGCATCATGGTTTGGGACTGCCTCATGGCCTGGACCTCTTGAGATTATTGAGAGAATAATGAATTCTAAGGTGTATGAGAACATTTTACAGGAGAATGTAAGGGCAGCAGTCCATGACCTCAAGCCGAAGATATGTTGTATACAAAGGACACAAACTAAAAATGGTTGAATATGAAAATGTTTTGTGTTTAAGAATGGCCAAGTCAGATTCCTCACCATAACCCTAAGGAGATGCTGTGATGTGACCTAAAAAGGGCTTTACACGCAAGACATTCCAGAAATATTGATGAACGGAAAAATCCCATTTGCATGGAGGAATGCTAAGAAATTCCTCCTCAACCTTGTACAAATTGAATTTGCCGCTACAGGAAAAGTTTAATGGGGTAGTTGCTGCTAAGGGAAGGGTATACTTACTATTTCTCCCTTGATTTTACTCAGTGTTATCAATAATGGTCCTTATTGGTACTACTGTTTGCGCTGTTAGTTTGAATTGTGTTTTTTTGTATTGTGACTTGGTTAACAGACCACAGGTACAGTATTGATGGTGACAGTGCTCAGAATCCAAGTATCAATTAGAAAAAGTAAAGTTATATTCGACCAACATGCAATGATCCGGCTGCAGTCGGCCTTCTCAACATGGCCGTTTGTAGTCAAAACATTGCATGTTGGTGGAATAAAACCTAACTATTTCAAATTGCCACTAGGGTTTTAAATGCTGTCACTACCAATACTGTGGACTTGTGAAGTTGGTGTGGCTCTGCTGGATCGGTCCCTCCGTGCATCAACTTACCTCATATTGGGGTGCTGCTGACCCTGATATTGTTAGGTGGTGAAGAGAACCATTATTTTCTAGTTTGCAACATACAACATGTGACATAACTTCAAAGAGAGGTGATTGGTAACTCAGAACCCAGTAGAAAAAACAAAAAGGCATGTACAGTACATGGAAATGGCGGCGTAACCAGATTGAACTGCAATCATATTAAAATAACAAAAAAAAATTTGTAAAAAAATGGAATAGGGGCAGTTCTCTCTCCTCACATTTCTGTTTCTGTAACATTCCCCGTGTACTGTAATAACTATTTCTTATGTCTCTCAGTTTCTAATTATTTGCATTCTCCATGTAATAGCAATTCTAGAGCTTTGGTTCTATGTTGTGAGACTCCTGTTATTACTCCTTCTAGAAGTTTGAGTGGTCAGCAATCTGCAATAAAGGGTGTTGCCTCAAATGGGTGTTACCACTTGATGTGTCCCTGCACAGTCTGACACACTCCAGTTAGTGGTGCCAGTATCGGGCTGTATAGGGACACATCCCCAACTGTTAACATCCAGTTGGACCTTTATTGCAGAGCGCTGGCAATTCATTCATAAACTTCTAGTTACAATAATAGAGGAATGGCACAACATAGATTCTATAGAATTGTTATTACATAGGGAATGGGTTTTGAGGTCCTCCTTTAACAACGTGTGCTAGAACATTAGTGCATAAACATTTGTATGAACAGTCTATATTAAATGGCACTTACTGGTGGGTGAGACTGGTGGCTGAAACTGCTGGCACTGTGACTGGTGGCGGTGGCTGGTGGCGCTGAGACTGGTGGCGCTGAGACTGGTGGCGCTGAGACTGGTGGCGCTGAGACTGGTGGCGCAGAGACTGGTGGCGCAGAGACTGCTGCAACTGTGCAGCTCTGTGGTGCACGGATAGTAATGGCGGCGCAGCAACATGAAGAGCACACCATAACCTGCGAGCAGTAGCGGTGATTGGCCGGCGCGCAGATGTTGGCGGCAGTGGCATGCCTAGGGTGTTTGTCACCCGGGGCAGGACCTTTCTCTCCCCCCCCCCAATACTTTGTACCCCCTCACAGTAGTTTTGTGCAGATGTGTGCACTCTCACAGTAGTTATGCCGTGTATGTGCCCTTTTCGTAATTCCCTCTTTGTGCCCCCTTAAGTAGTAATGCCAACTGTGCTAGTAATGCCCTTTGTGCCCCATCCTTAGTAGAAATCTCCATTGTGCCCCCTGGAACTGACTGCTGGTGCTGAGACTACTGGTAGCGACTGGTAGGTCAGATTGCTAACAGGGGCTCCTCTCTATATGGGTTATAGTGCTGTGACTGACTAACAGAAATGGCGCTGTGACTGACGAACTTAAATGTCAGACGGCTGACAGGGGATCCTCTCTGGGTTATAGTGCTGTGACTTATGACTGACGATCTGAAATGGCGCTGTGACTGACGAACTTAAATGCCTGCGGTCGGACCAGCTTGCCAGCACGCAGGTGTTGGCGGTGCAGGCGCCATCTGCAGTGCCCTAATTGGTGCAGGTGCTGCTGTTGGCCGACAAACTGAATGCTGAATGGTGTGTGGGCGGTGCAGGCGGCTTCTTCAGTGCCGTATCCTACTTGCCGGCGCGCTTGTGTGGAGCGCTGTGTCCGCGCATGCCCAGTGTAAAACTGGGTACACATGGACACAGTGATCTATGGCATGTAGGCGTGCATGCTCGCTGGACGCGTTGCTGTAGGCGGCTCTGACGAACACGTGCATCTTCTTCACAGCCACTTATCAGGACTTCAGTTCCCACAGGTCTGTGCGGCAAAGGCGGCGCATGCGTACTGGCTGTGCGCTACGCTGCTGGTGAGCCGAGAGAGGAGTGGACAGCGGCGGGGGGAGCTGTGGCCTGCCTATAGGGGCTCCGTGGTATCTATGGGCAGTCAGGCTGCTGACAAACTGCAGGGGAACCTGTGTGGAGCTCTGTGCCCTGATTGGAAGCCCGCCGGGCATGCCCAGTGGTAAACTGGTGACCCACACACACGGACACATCGCCTCACACAGGGCTTTTATTAGGATACATACAAATTGACAAACAAAAAATAATGCACCAAGAAGTAGTCGTTGGAATTTAACTTTCTATGTGTGAATGTAATGATGACATATGTAAATGATTACAATATAACAGATAAAGGATACGTTTATTGGGGAAAACTGTACACCTGAAAGAGGTTCTAGTCCCCTGTTGGGCCTCCTCTAGCCTGGATACAAGATGAGATATGGTCCGACATGGAGGCATACAGGTTCTGTTTCTGATCCTGCAGCACATTTGCCCACAGATGTTGCAGCTGGGCCTGTAGGTCCTGCACACTTGTAGGTTGCCGAAGCTAGCTTCCCAGCTGGTCCCATAAAGGCCTGATTGGCGATAAACCTGGTCGTATGGTAGTATATGTCTCCTTAATGTGAATCCTTCTTTCTCTACCCTCAGTTACTCCAGGTATTGGAGCTAATAACGGCATATGTATTGGTGAGGCCTTGGTTGAGAGAAGGGATGATTGCAGCAGCAGGTGCCCTCTGGTAACCTTTCACTAATGCTAAAATATACACGTCACGTCCCTTTTTTTTTTTTGTATGGTATTTAAGTTACTTCCGTGCAGCCAGCATGTTGTGCTTCTTCAATAAAATACTGTAATTAATTGTGTGCATGTAACGCTGCTAGGGAATTATTTCACTGGGGTTCATTGTGTTCCCTGACATGGAAAGTGCATGTTTCTGACACGAATGGCTGGAAATGTTTTGTGGCTTGTCTGACCAAAATTATCTATCTTGAAATACATCTTTCTATGGAAGACAGTCACTTTTAAATGGTTCCGATAAAAGAGAGATTTTTATATTTGTAATAGATTGTAAGCTGTAAATTTAGGGAATGTATCATGCATAGAATTGATAACGTGGTATTAATTTATGTAGTAGTAGATAATTTGGGTGTTCCTTTTTATGAATTTTTAGGTATTTTTTATTTTCAACAAGCTTTCCTAAGGGCCTGCTGAAAATTCCACCTTTCATGCCACTTTGCAAATGTCCACTGGGTTCTCTTCTAAATTGACTTACTGATCAGTAACTTTAGTCTGGCATCTTGATGGTGGGACTGTACATACAAATGATCCTATGAACAATTATCAAGGCCGCAGCCCTGCTGATCAAAATCTTAGGTGTGAGGTCAGCTTTGACGCACTCTCCAGCCCCCTCCAGTAGAGACTGGGGAGCAAAGTCTGCCATACACTTTAGATAGCTGTTGGCCAAATCAACGTTTCAACCATCCCTTGCCCACCCCACACCATACCGTTCTCACTAGGGCGAGGGGATTGGAAGGATTGGCCACTATATATTACTAGCTGCAGATGACCTGGTGACGGCACATACATAGCTAGTAATGGGTGGTATTAAACCATCTGCGTCAACGTCTAATGGGTTAATGTGTCTACTTAATGTTTATTAGCAGGTCCCTTACCTGCTTGCTGCTGGTCCTAAAATGGTGGTTAACAATAGCTGACTGCAATGCACTCCTAAGAGATGCAGGTGCTTGGTGGTCACATGAGATGAGCTGATACCCGCCCACAGAAGCTTAAGAGACAAGAGCTACAAAGTGGTGGGTTAAGGAGCTAAAAAGGATGAAGAATACACTGGAGGGCAGTGTTCCTGCATTTATATAGGTAAAACAGTGGTGCGCATTACTCCAGGTATTTTTTTGATTTGTGAGACAACACCTTTTAACGGGAATCTGTCACCAGGGTCTTGGACTCTTATCTGCTGTAATACATGGAAAACTTGCACTGAAATACATGAATACATGAGTCTCCTCTCCATTATGTTAGCATGGCACAGCAGCTGAGGAACGGGGTGCAGTAGGAAAATAAAAATGACGTTCTCGACAGGGCTGCAACGATTACTCGATGTAATAGACACAGAAAAATCCTCGATGCAGTTTTTCTGCATCGAAGATTCGTTTTGATCATGTGACCATGGAGCATAAGTGAAGTGAAGCCTATCACTCACCGCTCTGTGGTCTCCCGTCGGCACCACGCTACACTGTCTTGGGCCTGGTGTGCACACATCAGCATGCCCTGCCTGACACTGTGTGATCTCAGGTCCCAGTGCATGCTGGGAAGAAGAAGACGCTGCGGTCCTTCTCCTGCGGACTCTATATCGGCCAGCCGCGCACACTGCCATTAAAGGTTACAGTTGTCATTTATCAAGCACCGGTCCGAATCTGCTGGGGGGGCGGTTGCTGATGGCGCTTGGGGAGTGACGGACATGGCAAGGAGGGGCTGATGGCAGTGTTGGACATGACATGGAGGGGTTGATGGCACTGGCTAGTGGGGGACATGATGGCATGGAGGAGCTGATGGCACTGGGGAGTGGGGGATATGGCATGGAGGCGCTGATGGCAGAGGGGGACATGGCATAGAGGGTCTGATGGCACTGGGGGACATGATGGTATGGAGGGCCTGATGGCACTGGGCGAGTGGGGGACATGATGGCATGGACGTGCTGATGGGAGTGGGGGACATGATGGCATGGAGGGGCTGATGGGAGTGGGGGACATGATGGCATGGAGGGGCTGATGGGAGTGGGGGACATGATGGCACTTAGGGGAGCTGATGGCAGTGGGGGAGCTAATGGCAAAGAGGACTGATGGCATGGAGGGGGCTGATGATGGCATGGGGGGCTGATGAGTTTTTATAAGGAAAATGTTCTTTTAATTAGTTTTTTTCTTATTAGAATACTCGATTGATCGTTAGAATAATCGATAGAATACGTGATTACTAAAATATTCGATCGCTGCAGCCCTAGTTCTGGACTCTTATCTACTTATGTATTACTGCCAATAAAGTCCAGAATTGTGATGATAGATTCCCTTTAAGGGACTGTTTGTGGCTACAGTTGTGTAAGCAAACTTAGGGGTTTTATCATCGCTCTGCGGGTTTTTTAAACGCCATTGTGCCTAAATTGGACAAGAATGTTTTTTTTGCAGGCCGGTGGAATGGACATACGGATGCGGACAGCACATGCTAATGCTGCCTGCATCTTTTGTGGCTCCATTGAAATAAATAGTTCTGCATCTGATCATCAAAAAATGTGGATCGGATGTGTAACATAAACACGGTCGTGTGCATAGGGCTTTAGATGTACTTTGTTTTCTCACAGATGTCCTCTGTCGTGGC
Source organism: Bufotes viridis (assembly GCA_033119425.1). NCBI lineage: Eukaryota > Metazoa > Chordata > Amphibia > Anura > Bufonidae > Bufotes > Bufotes viridis. Next base: position 141,981,747 of record CM065592.1, on the reverse strand, counting down.
TTCTGTTGCGGTATGTTATTTTATGAACTGAAACTTCGACCTTCTTTTGGCTTTGACAGACTTGCATTTGAAACAAGATAACTGCGGGCTGGGCCATTGTTTAACCATCAGATTTCAGCCTCAGTTTTCATAATGACATGCATGCACAGATGCATGCCACAGACCTCTGGCACCACTTGTCTCAAAAGGATACTATAAAATTGCACAGAATTCAATTTAGGGGATGTCGGACTGTTGTAGAATTTTTGTCCCTATGCTGGTTGCATCAAGCATATTTAATTAGAAGTTTATCTAGTTTACCTTTTACCCTACTTCATCTTGCTTTGCTTCCATTTTCATTATTAATAGGTTGTTCTGTTTTCATTCTTTTACAGTTTATGCTTTCAGTTTAGATTCTGTTTTTAAGCCATAAGTGAGGATGTTTAAAGCTGTCCTGTCAACCCAATTTGCTGCCCTTTTTGGAAGGCTGTGGAGTAAGAGTTGGGAGAATTGTACCGACTCCAACTCTGGCTTCAAAATAAAAATATTACATATTTTATTATAAATACTTTATCATTAATTTATTACATTCCAACCTCGTTGCCTGGTTACTTTCATAGGAATTTAGAGTAGGTTACAAATTTTAATCCTAGATATGTGTAATGTCAATCTAAGACCCAATGATAACTAGCAGGGCCTGAGAGGAAGCTTTGGGTGTGAAACGTACTTTGGCATGTCTGGTGTTCTACTTTGGTCGGTATATAATTTTTTTTCCTATTTCAGTTGCATGTGGTTACCTATTTGTTGCTGACCCCATGGTTGGTCTAAAGACCTCATTTTTGGTATGGCTATGGGAATAGCTGGCCAGATACCATATGGGCTATTATGTAGTACCTTAATATTCCCTCATATGTTTTTTTTCTCATATGTTTTTAAGTGTATTTTATCTATTTATGTAATAAAGTTATAATTGTGTTCATCAGTTGTTGGCCTAGTGCATTATTTGTGGATTTTCTGTTAATGCACATTATTTTTTTTACTTACTTATCCAGCCCTGGCTCACAGTGTATGCTCCCTAATCAGTATGTCTTTGGAGTGTGGGAGGAAACTGGAGTACACAGGGATAACATAAAAACTCCATGCAGATGTTATCCTTGGTTGGATTCAAATCTGTGTATATTATTATTATTATTATTATTATTATTATTATTATTACTGTATAATTTATTACATTCACGGCTTGTTTTGTAGTTAGTTTCATTGGAATTTAAGGTAGTTTACAAATTGTAATTATAGATATGTTATCTAAGGCCCAATAAAAACTAGCAGGGCTGCAGAATCAGAGTCAGTTTTGAGTGAGTCAGACTTGGAAGCCTGGCTTACCAGCCTGGTCCTATGTAATATTCCAGATACAGGTACATACTACTAGTAGCCAAAGCAGCACAAAAGTGCCATTTGACTGCTAGGCACTCTGAAAGAATACACCAGACACATAGGGGGAATATATCATTCCTCCCGCATTAGCTCTCTGGCGTAAAAAAGTTGCAGACTCAGTCTTTGCACCTTTTTTTAACACCACTTGGACAAAAATGTCTGCCAGCATCCTGTACTAGAATATGAGCAGGGCTGGTTGCCTCCGGCTGCAGATATGTCTATGGGGATTGAGGGGGTGTGACCTCACTACACATTACACTGCTCTACAATAGATGGTAATTATTTGATCCTACCCATGATATGCCATTATGGTTGAGCAGGAGAACTCGCCAGTGTGTAGTACAGTCGTGGCCAAAAGTTTTGAGAATTACATAAATATTGGAATTTGGAAAAGTTGCTGCTTAAGTTTTTATAATAGCAATTTGCATATACTCCAGAATGTTATGAAGAGTAATTAGATGAATTGCATAGTCCTTCTTTGCCATGAAAATTAACTTAATCCCAAAAAAAACCTTTCCACTGCATTTCATTGCTGTCATTAAAGGACCTGCTGAGATCATTTCAGTAATCGTCTTGTTAACTCAGGTGAGAATGTTGACGAGCACAAGGCTGGAGATCCTTATGTCAGGCTGATTGGGTTAAAATGGCAGACTTGACATGTTAAAAGGAGAGTGATGCTTGAAATCATTGTTCTTCCATTGTTAACCATGGTGACCTGCACAGAAACGCGTGCAGCCATCATTGCGTTGCATAAAAATGGCTTCACAGGCAAGGGTATTGTGGCTACTAAGATTGCACCTCAATCAACAATTTATAGGATCATCAAGAACTTCAAGGAAAGAGGTTCAATTCTTGTTAAGAAGGCTTCAGGGCGTCCAATAAAGTCCAGCAAGCGCCAGGATCGTCTCCTAAAGAGAATTCAGCTGTGGGATCGGAGTGCCACCAGTGCAGAGCTTGCTCAGGAATGGCAGCAGGCAGGTGTGAGCGCATCTGCACGCACAGTGAGGCGAAGACTTTTGGAAGATGGCCTGGTGTCAAGAAGGGCAGCAAAGAAGCCAATTCTCTCCAAAAAAACATCAGGGACAGATTGATCTTATGCAGAAAGTATAGTGAATGGACTGCTGAGGACTGGGGCAAAGTCGTATTCTCCGATGAAGCCTCTTTCCGATTGTTTGGGGCATCTAGGAAAAAGGCTTGTCCGGAGAAGAAAAGGTGAGCGCTACCATCAGTCCTGTGTCAACAGTAAAGCATCCTGAGACCATTCATGTGTGGGGTTGCTTCTCATCCAAGGGAGTGGGCTCACTAACATCTTTGCCCAAAAACACAGCCATGAATAAAGAATGGCACCAAAACACCCTCCAACAGCAACTTCTTCTAACAATCCAACAACAGTTTGGTGAAGAACAATGCATTTTCCAGCACAATGGAGCACCGTGCCATAAGGCAAAAGTGATAACCAAGTGGCTCGGGGACCAAAACGTTGACATTTTGGGTCCATGGCCTGGAAACTCCCCAGATCTTAATCCCATTGAGAACTTGTGGTCAATCCTCAAGAGGTGGGTGGACAAACAAAAACCCACTAATTCTGAGAAACTCCAAGAAGTGATTATGAAAGAATGGGTTGCTATCAGTCAGGAATTGGCCCAGAAGTTGATTGAGAACATGCCCAGTCGAATTGCAGAGGTCCTGAAAAAGAAGGGCCAACACTGCAAATACTGACTCTTTGCATAAATGTCATGTAATTATCGATAAAAGCCTGAAACGTATGAAGTGCGTGTAATTATATTTCAGTACATCACTGAAACAACTGAAACAAAGATCTAACAGCAAACTTTGTGAAAACTAATATTTGTGTCATTCTCAAAACTTTTGGCCACGACTGTATATGCAAGTGCCAGAGCCTAGAGTGTAGGGAGACCCTTCCCCTCACCCCCCTAGGCAGCTCTGTAAGTGGTGGCAACTAGTCCTGCTCAGATTCTAGGACAAGTTGATGGCGGCTATTTTAAATCCTATCTTAGGGAACCCCTTTAAATCGATTTTGGGATTCTGGCCAAATCTAGAATTGCATTGACTCGAATTTATGAACACTCGTTTCCCATGAATGGGCCAAAGACCAGAGGACAAAATGATCAAACTCTCATTTGTCCGGCTGATTCAGAAATCAGCTGGACCTCCCAATGATTGTTTTAAAGGGGTTATGATATGAAATTTTACATAATATAGTAAATGACAATCTCTTTCCAACGAAGCTAGAACTAGCCCTGCACCTCACATAGAACCAGAGATCTCCCCAATTATTGTTCCAATTCCTCTGTTTGATTCTGTTCAGCCTGGCAGCTCATGGAGCTTGTCATTTCCTGCTGCATCTCTCTCCCTATCACAGCTCAGAGGGCGTGTACTTTCTACTGCAGTGCTCTGTCTCTAATCCTTAGAGCTTCTAAAATTAGATATGGCTGGTGGCAGTTGAAGGATAAACTGAGCGCGAGTGTGACTACCTCAATAGGTGGACGTGCACATTACTATACAGATTAAAGGTCTTTTCTGGAATTTACATATAGATGACCTAGCACCAGGGTAGGTCATCAATATGAGATTAATGGGGTCCTGACTCCTGGGAACCCGACCAGTTAGCTGTACAAAGAGGCTGCGGTGCTCTGTGAGGCGACATGACATCACATTCTTCGGTCATGTTCTAAGCACAACTCGGCTCCAGTAAAGTGAATGGGGCTGAGCTGCAATACCAAGCATAGCCAATATACAATGTACAGCACTGTGCTTGGTCAACTGCGAGGAGGCTGCAGTGCTGAGTGCAGCAGCCTCCTCAACAGCTGATTGGCGAGGGTGTCGGACCCCCGCCAATCTCATACTGATGACCTATCCTGAGGATAGGTCATCTATATATACATTCCGGAGAACTTCTTTAATTACCAGGGGGCATCTTTGTAACAAAAAGTAAGTTACAAAGGTAACTAGTTTTTCATGCTGAATTATGGTATATTAAAATAAGATTTAATGGAGGCCCAACTCCTTTGCAAAATATTTTTATATTGAAAATTAAATGTTCATTTTAACAGAGGTCCATTATGATGTTTCTTGTCTAATTTATAGTTTTTACAAAACTACTTAAGGGCAGGCCTTCTTCTTCTTCTTATTATTATTATTATTATTATAAAGTAGCACACCCACAAAATCTTTATTCTCTGACCTGTTAGAAAGGTACATGATGTAAACTATAAGTGAAGGTAATTTTCTTACCAGTGACTGTATTTGTGAGTTCTAACCTCCCTTCTGAACCTCAGCTGTGTCATGTCACTAACACATGAGTTGGAGATCAGAGCATTGGTCAAATGACACAGCTGAGGATCAGAAGGGAGTTTATAACTCACAATACAATCACTGGTAAGAAGATTACATTTACTACAGATTACGTCATTTAACTTTTAACAGGTCAGCGAATACATTTTTTTGTGGCAATGCATATAGGTTGAAAATCCCTGTGTCTCAACAAAAAAGTAAAGGTATACTATAAAATGGACATAGTAGACATACATGAAGCTGATTTTAAGCACATTGCTGATGCGCAGGTTTTATCTGCTGTATATTGGGCGGCTCCTTTAATGCAGAATTGACAGCACAGATGGTTACATAACTAACAAAAACACGCTACCCAAATATACTTTAATCGTGTCTCTGCGGTAATTGCAGAGCTGTCCTCATGTCACAGCTGGCATTTAAAGTGCTTGTGAATGTTTCTTGAGCAGAAATTGCTGGAAAGCATTAGGAAATACAAGACTCTGATGGAGGAAGTAGAGAAATGTAATTAGCAATTGGAGGAAGCTGCTAAATATTTCACACTCCCCCTAGCTATTCTGTTTTGCATTCTCTAAGTAGCGAAGACCCCTGCCTTTTGTTGTCACTTTGTCACCATTGCAGGGTATAATTGAGAGCAGATTTTTCATGTCATAGGTTCATTTGTAAAATAAACCAATTGCTTCTAAGGCTTCATTCACATCACCGTTCAGCCTTTCCGTTCTCCTGCTCCGTTTAGGAGCAGGAGAGCGGAAAGGACAGATTCGGTACATACCGGTGATGTGAACGAAGCCAAGGACCCCATAGACTGTAATGGGGTCCATTATATGTCCGCTCAGAAGATGATTTTTGAAGCGGAGACAGAAGTTCTGCATGGACAACTTTTGTCTCCGCTCCAAAATATTCTTCTGAGCGGACACATAACGGACGCTATTATAGTCTATGGGGTCCTTGGCGTCATTCCCAGCACCATTATGGGCCCGAATCCGTCCTTTCTGTTCTCCTGCTCCTAAATGGAGCAGGACAATGGAAAGGCTAAACGGTGATGTGAACAAAGCCTTAGATATAAAACTTTAACATTGGCCTTCAATAGTTTCATTTTTAATAGTAAAAGTAGCAAGAAATATGGTTTCTAAATACTGAACTGGGCTCCATGCACACGGCTGTGTATGTATTTCGGTCTGCAAGCAGCGGGTCAGCAAAATGCAGACACTATCAATAGAAAGGACTATTTTTGTCTGCAGTATGGAACGATAGGAATTTTGGGGAACAACCAGAAGGGATGCACGGATGTGCGCATGGCCCCACAGAAATGAATGGATCGATGTTCTAACCACCAAAAATGCGGATAGCCGATGGCACATTGATGAAGAATGCAGTCCTGTGCCTAAGGCCTTGGCCTATGTTCATTCGTTACCTCCGTCGTAGTTTCCATCATGTTTTACAGGAAGTCTAGCATTGTAATAAAACTCTGACGTACCTCATTGAAATTAATACCACTTATCTAATAAATTGTCAACACACAGTGCATTCAGAAAGTGTTCAGACCTAATCATGCTGTCCACATCTTTTGGGGCCCCATTGAATTAAACTGATGCGGACAGAAACTGAGGCCATGTGCACGAGCCCTTCAAAAGACACTACCATCAACATCTTCCATAACATATTAACAGCCTTTATGTGAAAATATATATAATGTAATTTTTTATTCTCTTTTTTTTTTTTTTTTTATAAAAACATATATGTATGGTTTTCTGGATATACAGTAACTTTCTGAAGTCACTCCCTGTATTCTACTTCCGGTCGTGGCTCTTCCTTTTAACATGGCAACTGACACTTGGCTGTCTCAGTCCGACCATCACTGTGACTAGAGAGGGAGGGGGATGAGTGATGAGCATCACACCTTACATTTATTAGTCCAATGGTCTTCCATGGACATCTTTATCTAGGCCGATCAATTATCCAAATTCTTAGGCTAGTTTCACACTAGCGACAAGACAGATCAGCCTGTCGGATCCGTCCTGCTGCTAGTTCAAGTGTGTTACCGGACTGCCACTCGTCCCCATTGACTATAATGGGGGTGGGGGCGGAGTTCCAACGCAGCACGGCAAGAGGCCGCCGCACTAAAACTACGACATGTCCGACATTTAGTCTGGCGGCCTCTTGCCGTGTTGCGCCGGAACTCTGCCCCGGCCCCCATTATAGGCGACACACTTGAACTAGCGGCAGGACGGATCCGACAGGCTAAACAGCCTTTCGCATCCGTCCTGCCACTAGTGTGAAAGTAGCCTTATCTTGAAGATTATCCTGCAGATAACATCTTTCCTTCACAATAGATAACATGTCTATTTAGGAGAACGTATTATTCGCGGTGACTTTGTATTTAATTCTCAATGGCATAGTACCGCTGAAATAAAAAATAAAAAATCTAAGCCAGAAATTCTTAAAAAAAAATACATTTGTATGAATATTGAGTTAAAAAATGACTTTGTTGTGATGGAACAGTCCCTTTAACTATTAATTCAGGTGGCGAGATTCTTGTTCGATACACCCTATCTTAAAGTGTCCCATCTAAATGCAGACTGAAGGTATTTGTTACACTTGCCAGTTATTACTATGATTGCTATATTTTTAGTGATTGGAACAGAGCGTACTCTTAAGATATTTGTCAGCTGAACGCTTGTTCAACTAGAAACTATTCAACCTTATCCTCTATATACATGCATGCTTGGCTGATTCTAGTGTGAGTGATCTCAGTAGTGAGAGGGAGAATGCTTCTGCCAGCAGCTTATGTCCCTTGAGAACAAAAGGATCGGTATGTTGAAGTCAAACCTTCCTAATCCAACATCTACTGTTGGAGGAGAGTCCCGCCACCACCTTACACATTAGACCAGGCATCCTCAAACTGCGGCCCTCCAGCTGTTGCAAAACTGCAACTCCCAGCATGACCGAACAGCCTACATGTATCAGCCTACAGCAGGGCATTGTGGGAGTTGTAGTTTTACAACAGCTGGAGGGCTGCAGTTTGAGGATGCCTGCATTAGACGGTCAGCACTGATCTGTTGTGTATGGCCATGCATAGACTTGTACCTGCATTAGTTACATTAGGTAGCATACAGAGTGGTTATATACACTACTTGAAGAATCATCCACTCTTACTTTTTTTTTCATTTTTGTTTCCAAAGAATTTTGGTCCTTTGTACCCGGCTTTTGTAGTCAGGGGTTGTTTATATAAGCTGGCTTAAAAACCTTTATTTTGTGTGGAGTCCTGCTAATATCATTACTACTATTGTGTACTATAATGGATATGGGAAGGGGTCATTAGAGTTCTCCTGGTACAATGCAGTTCCTGTGTTTGCTGGCTTTGTCAGGAAATTGGAAGCTACTGATAACACGTTTTCTTTAAGTTAAAATAAATCCATTGCTGCTCTGCATCTTTGTAACTCATCATTTTTACTATACATTGTGTGTGTAAAATGTAGATTTAGTCTGTTGAACAACTACACTTAATTACAATGTAACGGACCGTTACGCACACAACTCCGTTTAGGCGATATTCCCTTTTCCGGATAGACCAGCAGCTACTGCAATCACCAACTTCCCGAACTGCAAACCACACGAATTCACCAACTTCCGAACAAGAGACACACGAACCCTGGAAGCAGCCGAACAGGAAAAGCAATATGAACAGCTTACACTCCTGGCAATCAGCATACAGTCAGATCCCCCAATAACGAGACGACACTTCGTTTTGAGGGTTAAACAGGAACTCTCCTTTTATTAAGGGCTACCTGCCCGGTATTTATGCAGGTCTCCCACCTGGTGGACACTCCCTAGGGGACCAGAAGGAAGACTGCGACACAGGATACAGCAGCCAATCACACACATTGGGACAATACAGACACCCCAGCATATCCCTCCCTCTGCCTGTGATACAATCACCCTACATGGGTAATGCAATCACCACAGGCAGAAGAATACCTAATGTCTTCTGTCCTGGAGACAATTGAGGAGTCATTCAATTATCTCTCAGGACAAAGGGAAATCGCCAATACACATGTGGGGACAATAGGACAGACATCATTATTCAATACACAATGTCCCACCCTTTACAGTACACACAGACATGTAATATATCCCCAGAAGGCTTGGACTCATGAGACACATGGCTGCAAAGGGACACAAAAATTACACAATGCTACAATCACTATACAAAACATATACATGCAACATATCCCCAGATAGCTTAGGTCTGAGCGCACATTATTGGATGGCGCTCAGACCACTATGTCAGTTCAATTGCCATGGAGCTAAAGTCTTTCCCATAGTCCTCCACCATACGAATGGGCTCCATAGCAGAGCCATCTGGGGCATCACCGCTCAAACAGGACAAGCATACATGGGGCCATGAGTCGCAGGGCAGGCGAGCAAGCAGTCCCTTCCAGGAAACTGGGGCAGAACTCTGGTACAGGGTCCAGTCCGCTACATTTCTCCCCTTTACCAAAGAGACTAACAGGGTATCTGACCTCCTGCCGGTCAGTGCCTGGTTAGATCCAACAACCCCACGAAGCACAAACAGCAGTACAGCCCACCCCCAATAAATGGTTTACTACACCTGGATAAAGTAGCAACTTGTCCATGTCCAGGTGCCTCACTACGACTGTGCGGGGACTGGTAGACTGCCTAGGTGGGTTGCTGAGTGAGCAGAGACCGGCGATACTCTGCCCTGGGGCCAGCGCTACCACGGAAGTAGCCTGGTGGGAGCCTGGTTGTGGGGAGGAGACCGACTGTCTCCCCTCTGGATAAACCGCTCTGTGGCTGGCGGACAGGACCGACCATCCTTGCCCCTTGTGCTGCAAGTGCAGAGACCACGGTCCCATCTGCACCGTTGAGGGCGTAACATCTCCCCTGGTGGGTTAGGCTGCCGCTGGAGAGAGGTGTAACAAGCCCTCTCTCTGAACTGTAGACTGCCGCTGGGGAGAGCGGGTAGCAGGCTCTCTCCTGACCCTCTCTCTGCTGGTGGAGGGGGACCAACTGTCTCCCTTTCAATATCTTGTCCTGCTGCTGGGGTACACACTGCAGCTGGGAGGAAGGAGACACCTTCAGCTCCCGGGGGTAGACACTGCCGCTGGGGAGGAAGGATGACACCTTCAGCTCCTGAGGGTAGACACTGCCGCTGGGGAGGAAGGGAGACACCTTCAGCTCCCGGGGGTAGACACTGCCGCTGGGGAGGAAGGATGACACCTTCAGCTCCCGGGGGTAGACACTGCCGCTGGGGAGGAAGGATGACACCTTCAGCTCCGAGGGTAGCACAGCCGCTGTGGAGGAGGACGGCACCTTCAGCTCCCTGGGGTACACTGCCGCTGTGGAGGAAGGACGGCACCTTCAGCTCCCGGGAGTACACACGGCCGCTGGGGAGGAAGGATGACACCTTCGGCTCCCTGGGGTAGACACTGCCGCTGGGGAGGAAGGACAGCACCTTCAGCTCCCTGGGGTACACACGGCCGCTGGGGGGAAGGATGACATCTTCAGCTCTCCGGGCGCACTCAGCCGCTGGGGAGGCGGACGATACCATCTGCCATGAACTGCAGGTACTCTGCTGTTATCCTCCTCACGAACTGCACAGATTTCTCCGGGGGTTGGGTCGAAGAAAATCAGCCGTGATCTCAGCTCTCTGTCAAATTCCTCCTGCGTGTAGCTGGGTGCCATGCTTGTTCTCCTGAAGTTCTTTCTTTTGTAGATAGGGCGCTGTACGGGTACTGGCGTTGCCCTCACTTTGTAATCAAGGAATGGTGTTGCCCTGTAGATGTCCTTCTGGGCTGTGGAAATGATCCGCCGCCTGCCACCAAATGTAACGGACCGTTACGCACACAACTCCGTTTAGGCGATATTCCCTTTTCCGGATAGACCAGCAGCTACTGCAATCACCAACTTCGAACTGCAAACCACGCAATTCACCAACTTCCGAACAAGAGACACACGAACCCTGGAAGCAGCCGAACAGGAAAAGCAATATGAACAGCTTACACTCCTGGCAATCAGCATACAGTCAGATCCCCCAATAACGAGACGACACTTCGTTTTGAGGGTTAAACAGGAACTCTCCTTTTATTAAGGGCTACCTGCCCGAGTATTTATGCAGGTCTCCCACCTGGTGGACACTCCCCTAGGGGACCAGAAGGAAGACTGCGACACAGGATACAGCCGCCAATCACACACATTGGGACAATACAGACACCCCCAGCATATCCCTCCCCTCTGCCTGTGATACAATCACCCTACATGGGTAATGCAATCACCACAGGCAGAAGAATACACAAGGTCTTCTGTCCTGGAGACAATTGAGGAGTCATTCAATTATCTCTCAGGACAAAGGGAAATCGCCAATACACATGTGGGGACAATAGGACAGACATCATTATTCAATACACAATGTCCCACCCTTTACAGTACACACAGACATGTAATATATCCCCAGAAGGCTTGGATCTGAGCACATGGCTGCAAAAGGGACACAAAATTACACAATGCTACAATCACTATATAAAACATATACATGCAACATATCCCCAGATAGCTTAGGTCTGAGCGCACATTATTGGATGGCGCTCAGACCACACATGTCCAGTTCAATTGCCATGGAGCTAAAGTCTTTCCCATAGTCCTCCACCATACGAATGGGCTCCATAGCAGAGCCATCTGGGGCATCACCGCTCAAACAGGACAAGCATACATGGGGCCATAGTCGCAGGGCAGGAGGCGAGCAAGCAGTCCCTTCCAGGAAACTGGGGCAGACTCTGGTACAGGGTCCAGTCCGCTACACACTATAAACTCAGTTCATAGAATTATACTTATATTCTCAATACTTTAAAGGCGTTGTCCCATCTTGGTCTTTTATGGCGAAGATGGGAATAACTGCAGTAGGCACCAGCCAGGGAGGTGGAGATACAGGATTGGCCAAGAGTCGGTGCTCCTCTGTTTCCTAAGGCTGAGATAAGACATCCCCTTTAAAGGGGTATTCTCATCTTGGACAATGGGGGCATATCGCTAGCATATGCACCCATTGTGTGATAGGTGCAGGTCCAGTGCTTCTCCCCACCTCTCCCATAGAAGTGAAACGGAGCGTACCGCGCATGCGCGGCCCATGCTCCCATTCATTTCTATGAGGCCGACGGAAATAGCCGAGCCAGCGCTCGGCTATTTTCGGCGGCCCCATAGAAATGAATGGAGGGCTGCTGCGCATGTGCAGTGTGCCCTCCTTCACTTTCGGGGCTCCGTTGTCTAGATTAGAGTTGTTTCGGTACCAAAATTTTGATTCGGTATCGATACCATAAAAAAGTATTGTGATACTCGATACCATTCGATACCACGCAAAAAAAAGAAAAAAGGCAAAAAAACCGCGTGCATTCCTCATTTTATGGAACGTACTATTTTTTGGGGGGACAAGGCGACTAAAATAAAATGGCGTTTTTCTTTTCTTTTTTTTTTTCTTTTATGGGCGTTCACCGCTTAAAAGAGGATTTTTTTAATAGTTTGGACTTGAGCCGTAGCGATATGTAATATTTTATTTATTGTTTATATATTTTATATGTAAAATTGGGAATGGGGTGATTTATACTTAATATTTTGGTGTACTTTTTTAATTTTTTTTTTTTTCACAGTTTATTTATTAACTATTTCCCCCTTAGGGGCTAGAGCCTGGGATCTTTTCATCCTATTCACCCTAATAGAGCTCTATCAGGGTGAATAGGATCTCACCCTCTCCCTGCTGCCCTGTGCTCTTTGCACACAGCAGCAGGGAGCAGACTATGGCAGCCAGGACTTCATTAGCGTCCTGGTTGCCATGGTAACCGACCAGAACCCCAGCATTACACTGCTGGGGCTCCGGTCACTGCCACTGCCACCAATGAGGAGGAGGTGAGGGGACCTTGTGGCCACTGCCACCAATGCTTTTAATATTGGGGGGAGGGAGGAATGGGGGATGGGGGGGGCGCACTGGCCACCAATGTATTTAATAATGGGGAAAGGGGGGGGGGACATTGGCCGATGTCTTTAATACTGGGGAGGGGGACGGACATGAAGGGTTAACTGCCGCGGATCGCAGCGCCCGGTCACAGGCAGGTGCCGGCAATGAGCTTCTTCTGCCTGCATCTGTATAGTAAAAGTCACTCCTCATTGGTGGCCAGTGACCCCGCCTCCTCCGCCCCTCTCGCTCTATTGGTGGAAGCAGCACAGGGGGAGGGAGAGACTGCCTCCTTCTCCCTGTGCTGCCGAGGAGAACATTGCCACGCTGAGAGCGGCGCAGCCACGTTCTCTGATACTGGGCTGTGCAGTAGCGCAGCCCAGTATCGATAAAATACTAATCCTGGTATAGACCTCGATACCAGAGAAAAGTATCGATTGGGTATCGAAACTTCGATACCCGAAACAACCCTAGTCTAGATAGGTGCGGGTCCCAGTGGTGGGACCCACACCTGTAAGACAATGGGGGCATATGCTAGCGATATGCCCCCATTGTCCAAGATGGGAATACCCCTTTAAGTTACTCAAGACTTGGGTTGTGAAGTTGGTAAGCCAGACGTACAGCCTTTCCACACTAACACTCTAACCATTCAAAACTGGCTCCATATCCAGCTCCACAACCCTGCTAGTCATGACTGCTTTAAAGGGGTATACCGGTAGGTGCAAGTTATCCTCTATCCACCAGATAGGGGATAACTATCAGATCGGTAGGGGTGCTACCACTAGGACCCCCACAATCATGAGAACAGGGTCCCCGTACCTCCTGCAGTCCCCTTGCTGCTCCTCTAAAATAACTGGAGTGGCCTGTCGCAAATGCGCACTGCCACTCCATTAATTTCTATGGGAGTTCCAGAGATATCGGAGTACAGCGCTCGGCTCTCTCTGCAACTCCCATAGAACGCCCGGCCGCTCCGGTCATTTTAGGTAAATAGCAGGCGGCCTGCAGGGGGTACGGGACCCATGTTCTCTTAATGGGTCAGGGTCCCATCTGTAGCACCCCCACCGATCTGATAGTTTAACTTGTACCTACCGGAATACCCCTTTATAGCATACATTTATATATTTAAAGTGTCTAAACTTTCCTAAACCCTAAATGTCAATTTATAAATAATCATACATTGTCAATAATATTTATTATAAAACATGTTTATTTTAAAGTTGGAGTTTGAACATTTTACTATCTCCATCCAAAACCATTTCTGATTATGACTCCCGACTCCACTGCCCTTTGACGTGTGGCGCTGGTAGTATTGGTTGCTAGCAACGATCATTGGAGGCACAAGAAGCTGACAGTGAGCATTTCCCCCCAAAATCAGGGCTTAAGTAATGACATAACTTCAGCTAGTTAGTTCAGTATGCTAATATCCAATTCTCGATATTCCTTGTATGCAAGCCATGAGGGGCTCATTAAGATGGGGATAAGCAGCTTATAAATAGAAAATGGACTGCTTTCACCCAGAATTCTTTGAATTGTAGCATTCAAGGAAGCATACTAAGGAGACTGAGTAATCTGTTTGTACCAGGATTGGAAAGTTAAGGCATGTCACAAATCTAATTGTCTAAGGAACTGAAAATTGAATTGCAACTTTGGAAACTTTATATATTACATTTTAGTTTTTTTTCCCCTTGAAAACATTCTGAGATTAGATTCCCTCTACAGATATAAAGCCACTGTGTTTCTAGCATTTTACATTCTTTCATCTTGCCCTATTATAAGCATTTCAGGACATCTTCAGAGTAAGGAATACGCAGGAGCCCTCGCCCTTCATTAGCCGCCTTTTCTGTATTAAGAAGTGTTTTCAGCAGAGAGTTGCGCAGTGCAGCTCGTCAGAACTCGCACTTTGGAAAGCGGACAGTCACCTCATTACCCGAGATCACCTCTGAAGTGTTACTTAAAACATGCGCAAGCAAGTGGAAAGGATACATTCCTGGCAGAGCCTGCTCTATTTTTACCTCTGACAGAAGCAGTGCTCAGCGGCATAATTTATGACAGAAGGGAAAGCTTTATAACTTATTAATTCCCGCTATATAGACATAAAATCTAGCGCTCACTCACTGTGGTGTCTTTTGTAAACTTCATCCAGAGAAATCTAGGCCAGTGGCGCTTAATAATGACACAGCGTGCTGAGTTAACACATTAGGAATTCTTTTCATGCAAGACAAGACCTTGGATACAGCTGGCTTTTAGTTGTTTGCAGCATTTAAAAAACAGAAAATTATATTAAAACTTTACGGGGAACTGATCATTAGAAAATGACTTATTTTTAATGGGTGTACAGGACCGCAAGATGTTAAAAATAACAAGGAATTGTTACTCCCCTCTACTGTTCTGCCACTGCTCCTGTCCCTGCTGCTCTACACCTCCTGTCCTTGGTCGGAAACTCCTCCAAAGGCTCACAAGTCTGGGGTGTGTCCCCTCTTAGGACAGTGATTGACTGAGGGGGCATTCCTACATTTTTCAGCTGTGTCAGACTGGAGCAGTGGCAAACCTCCAGCACCAGAGGAATCTGGAAGAAAGTAACAAATTAGATTTTTACCATCAACTTTTTTTTAGGGATCGCAGCATCCCTTTAAACTAAATCATAATTCATTTTTGCTAATTTCTTAAATTCAGACATTCTATTTTTCACACTAGCTGGTAGAGCACATACATTAAATGTAAATAAAGTGGAAGCGTTGTTTTCTAAATGTGTTATTCAAACAGAATTGCTATCAGGAGGATCATCACTTTATCACCAAAAAGGTACGGTTCAGTGGATGAATGACAGGTCTGTTGTACTGCAGTAGATGGGATAGGTAAGATAACACCACATATAGTAGCAAGGGGAAAGAGGGTATGTACTCGTATAGGCCTTGAGTCTGGAGCTTTTTTTTAAAGGAACATTGCTGTCAAAAGATGTACGTTTTTTAACCCAGTATTTATAGAAAAGTTTTTTTTAGAATTTTCTCCCATTTTTCTTTTTTATTTAAAGAATATTTTGACATTGAAAATTAAATACAAAATATTGTCCTTCTGTAGCAGTCATCACAGAGAGATAAAGCTCCTGTATTGATAGGTAACCTGTTGTCAGTTTACTGCTAATGTGAGAGGAACGTGTTATCTACTAGTATAATAGTAGTTATAGAATTGAGATGACAGTAAGACAGCTCTATTGTTCTCTTGATAGGCCTTGATAAAGATGTCCATAAAGTGCATTTCATTGTAATATGTGATGCACTAAATGAGTCACTTATCCCCCTTCCCTCTCTGGCCAATTATTAAAAAGAGAAGATAACAATTTTTTTTTTTTTTTCATCTTTTACATTTTCAAAATAAGCGTAAAACTTTGTGGAACCTGCATGGTTAGTACCTAGTAGCATCCCCTTTTGGCAAGTATCACAAGTGTCTTTCAATTCTTGTTTGATGGATTTTATTCCATTCTTCCCTGCATTTTGCGGAACGGAATTGCGGACCCATTCATTTCTATGGGGACACACTATGTCCCAGCCAGATCCGGAATTGCAGATCTGCACTACCGGGTCCGCACTTCCATTCTGCAAAAAAATAGTTGCGGACAAGAAAAGGCATTTTCTATGAGAGTGCCGGCTATGTGCGGTCCGCAAAATGCAGAACGCACATTGACGGTGTCTGTGTTTTGCGGATTCGAGGTTCCGCAAAACACACACGGATGTGTGAATGGACCCTTAAACTGACCACGTTCGACCAACTCAGGGAGACTGACAAAAAATATGGAAAAGAGCAAACGGCAGGTGGCGCTATACAGAAACATTTTATTGAATAGCTCACTGGCTATAATAAATTTTTAATTACATGCAATTGCAAAAATGTTCAAATCCAGGAGCTGGTTTGAAAAATGTAGAATATGCTTTGTCACTGAACAGCTTTAAGTACCATGAGACAATGCAGTAAGCATATATGCATGTTCAAAATGGTGTCCTCCAGGCACGTTTTTCCAAGCAAGACTTATGTAACAAAATAAAAGGCAATGCAGTTGCTAAGGAGGCCTCTTTTACATCAAAGATAAAGCAGCTTGGTTCTCACAGGTACGTCCTTTGCGTGTACTGTTTCCTCCAACTTGCAGTTATTTGTTGTGTACAGTAAAGGTACTATTACATGGAGCGAATATTGTACCAATTCTCATACATTCGAGTTAAAATGGACGATAATTGTATCAAGTACGAATGATTGAAAGATGAGCGATAAATGGCTCGTTTCTTGTTAGTAGATCCGTTCGTATATAATATGTAGTCGACTAGTCGCTAATGATCCACTGTATGGCTTTAGGCAATAGGAGTGTATTTGAAATTCACATGTTTTTTTTCCCCCTATTGGCTACCTTGAAACGGAAATACTTTACCGGATGGGGAATGGGACACACAGTGGGTGGTACATTAGGTGATTATCAGGTGGGGTACACCCATCACCACGACCTCATCCATCTTCACACCTTTCATTCCACCTTAAGACCAACCTCTTGACCAAGCACCTGTCCACATGTAATAACAACGAACGATTTAAAAGCGAACGAGGGACGATCGCAGATCGATGAGTATAATAAACAGAAAGTTTTGTTCCATGACATCTGCTAGCGTAATAGTACCTTAAGTCGAGGTTCAACATTCTGTTCTTAAAATAAATTTCCTAATCTATCTTTATTAGGGGTCTGAATGCTGTTTTCAGATGCAGAGCTCAAAATCCTCTGCATAACTATAATGTTAAAGGAACTGAACCCAGAAGTGAATGGTAAAAACAAAGGAAAGAAATGTAGTTGCCCTCACTGCGTCAGTCTGCTGGACTTTCTGTATGATCCTGACACAAACGGTCTTGTAGAAATTCTGCACAGAACTGCTGAGGGACTGGGGCTTAGTAAAGGGGTGGCCTTAACAGTCTTTTTGCCCTGCAGATTGGACACAGCAGGGAAGCTCCTGCTCCAGCCACTTGTCTTTCAGCTTGTCACAGGAGTGTAAGGAGGAGGAGGGGGGACGTGCATGAATCTTGGACACAGAGATAAGATTTCTTTATTGGACAAGAGAAAGTAGGAGATGGAGAGAGAGTTGTGGGGAAATGACTGCTCAGCCAATCAGTGGCGGCAGGGGTGACCAGCCTCAGCCAGTGATTGGCTGAGCGGTCATGTCCGCAATGACGAGTATGAATTATTTTATAATTTTACAACATATGAAGCACTTAAATTTTTTTTAACAGCTTGACAACCTCTTTAATATGTTTACTAATGGCAGTGATTTTAGAATTATTTTTTTATTATTTTATTATTAGAAAAATGGGTCCATTTGTTACCAGTTTTTGAGTACGCATTACCAGGTAGTTGGTCTTTGGTCATGAAAGCTCATGCCTTAAGGCTGTATGAGCGCAGAGCAATGTGACTGTGAATATGATGATAGACTTTAAAGGGGTTCTCCAGGATTTAACAATTGCTGAACAAATATGCCTAGGAGAGGGCATAGAAGAGATCCGACATCCGTACCTCCATACTATCTGTTCAGGAGTAGCTTGCGCATTTGTGATGAATCATTTGTCCGTTATTTTCTTTAATCCAACCAGAAAATTACCGACTTTTTCGCAATTGTGTACTACTAATCTGTAATTTAGGGTTGCTGTAGTGTTGCTTTTTAAAACACACTTTTTACCGTGATAGCTGTAGTTTTGCATTGTAGTAATTGCCGATGAAGTGTGGTTTATTGGTGCCTTTTTTTCGAGTGAATTTTTGATGCGCTAAGAAAAATCCCAGCATAACAGTAGCTCGTGTTTATACACAGAAGCCAATCTGAGGAGGTGGGGACAACACAGTAGGTACATCTTAGGCCTAATTCACACGTCCGCAAAATGGATCCGCATCCCATCCGCAATTTTGCGGAAGGGTTGCAGACCCATTCATTTCATAGGGGCAGGAATGGATGTGGACAGCACACTATGTGATGTCCGCATCCGTGTTTCCGCATCCGTGTTTCCGTTTCCGCAAAAAAATAGAACATGTCTTATTCTTGTCCGCAATTGCGGACAAGAAAAGGCATTCTTTCTATAGTGCCAGCAATGTGCGGTCCGCAAAATGCGGAATGCACATTGCAGCCGTCCGTGTTTTGCGGATCCGTGTTTCTGCAAAACACACTACGGACGTGTGAATAAGGCCTTAGACTACCTCAGACTTCCTATAAGCACTGTAGCCGTGCCCTAATGGAGCTGAGTTAAAAAATAAAATCTGAGGAAAATAAATAGCAGATGGCTATCCCTCACAGGTACTGATGTACATATCATTTTTGAGGTCTTGGGTGTGAATTCGGTCTTTAAATACACAATATAATGACTTTTGTAATCCTGTAGCTCCAATATCTGTTTTGTGGCTAAGTCTAATGTCTAAGTAACTTGTTCTTCCTTCTGCACGCACTCCCATTACCGCCAATAACTTATTCATTTCATTCCATATGTATGTAAAAGGTTATAAATATTGATAGCTGCTCTTTAAACATTGAAGAAGCTTGCTAATGCACCTGTGCATTTCTTGGAAGTCTGCAGCAGTTATTACCAAAACTGTCATTTCCCATTCTTTTTCTTAGGTTCTTCAGGGACAATTTAGAGTTGCTTAGGTAACAGCGGTGCTGCAGAATGTATCCACTCGGTTTTCCGCATGATTTCTTCCCTGTGAATGAGTAGCTAAATGCACCCAGAATTGTGAGTTTAGAGAAATGGCTAGCCGAGTCATCAGGCTCATCCTGCATCATAGGAAACCCAGGTCGTTATAGCAAGAATTTCCAGTTTCAAGTAATAAATATGGGCACTTTGAAAGCATTGGTGAATGTGTGTGTGGAATTATGAAGACAATTCTATCAGTAGGAAATGGTATGAAATATAGAAAATTCATTGCCTACATGTTAGGCTACTTTCACATCTGCGGTTTTGTGTTCTGGTTTAAGATCCGGCAAAGAATCTCAAAATGGTTCAGTTTGATTAATGCATCAGGATGCATCCGCTCCGTTAGGATGCGGTTGTATTAAATCAAAACGGAAAAAAACGGATCTAACACCATTGACTTACATTGTTTTTGGTGCCGGATGCAGTTTGTTCCGTTTCGCAGACCGGACACAAAACTGCAGCTTGCCGCGGGTTTGTATCCAGTGTACAAAGCTGAACAAACCGGAACTGATGCATCGTGAATTGATTTTTCTCCATTTAGATTGCATGGTGACAAAGCTGAAGCTTTTGGTTCGGTTTTGAGATCCTTTGCCGGATGTCAAAACCAGTATACAAAAGTGCAGATGTAAAAATAGCGTTAAATTTCCTTTCGTCCTCATTGGCTCTGAGGCGATTATGTCACATAATTCAAGTGATGCTTCATCCAATCACTGGTCACATGCCGTACATGCAGACATCACTGCTGAGGCTAGTAACTTACTGCAGTGCTCACCTGAGCAGAGCAGCAGGGGATTTAACAGGTATGTAATTGTGTTTTTTCTTTTATTCTGTACCTTTTCTTTCTGGTAGGCTATTCTCTTAAAATTCAGAACAACCCTGGGGGCTAAAAACATTTTTAATCAGTTTAGTCTACAGTTGCCACAGAATTGCAATAAACTTACTCCCTTTCCACCACTGTGCTTTGCAAGCCGCCACTGAAATACATTGAGAGGACTCATGAGCTGTGCTCTCAGAAGTCCTCTTCATTATGTGCATGCAGCTCATAAGTCCTCTCAATGTATTCCAGCGTGCGTTTGCGGGGGAACAGGGGTGAGTATGCACATTTAAACTGAACATTGGGCGTTATCTACAGCAGTATTATTCATGTACTACTGCACTTAATACGGATTATGGGAATTGATAGACTCCCTTTTAAGACCATTCTGGGTTGTTTATAGAGGTGAACTTGTCTATTGATCAGCAAATCCATAGGATTTGACCTTTCACAATGAACAATCATCTCATGTAGAAAAGGACTGTATGGAGCAGGGATGCTCAACCTGCGGCCCTCCAGCTGTTGTAAAACTACAACTCCCACCATGCCCTGCTGTAGGCTGATAGCTGTAAGCTGTTCGGGCATGTTGAGAGTTGTAGTTTTGCAACAGCTGGAGGGCCACAGGTTGAGCATGCCTGCTATAAAGTATATCTCTTCTTGCTCAATTCAGAGATTACAGGTCCAGTCTCTGTGGACAGCTATCTCTGTATGACTTTTCATAAATGTGAGATGGTCAGTCACTGTGTAGGACCACCCACTGGTCGCCTAAACTCTGAATGAGCAAGAATTGATATGAAAAAAATATACATAGTTGTTTCATAGTTGTTTAGGTTGGAAAAAGACAAAAGTCCATCAAGTCCAACCTGTAATCCTGCTATATCGATCCCTGGATCAATTTCCATCTTCCTTTTAAAAGAGGGTTGGGCCAAAGAGAAAGGGTGTGTAGAACAAGATTTCTATACGTTGTGATAAGCCTCAATGTTATTTTGAATTAAAAGTAATCTAAATCTTTTTAACGTCATCTACTGTATTTGCTGTGACCAGCTCCTGCGGCAGGCTATTCCAGAGAATTACAGATCTTACAGTAAAGAATGCTTGTCGCCTCTTATGGCTGAATCTTTTTTTCTCCAGGCGTAGGGAGTGGCCCCTTGTTTTTTGAGGACATTTAACTCAGAATATTACATCCCACTATATACGTTATACTGAATCTTTTTATGCTAAATTGCTCAGTTCCTCCTGCTCTCCACCATGATGCAGGTAGATTAGACAGCATTTTCATTGGACAGGTACCTTTTAACTGGATTATGATCATCTCTACGGAGATTTAACAAACTTTCAATATTACAGAAGGGCGTAGTTTTATTTACTACAGTTCCAGTTGTTGTCATTGAAAACCTCCTTGGCATCAGCAATAACCTGTTGGTTGGTTAAGGAAAAGTCCATGTAGAGATCTTTTTAAAAATAATTTGGGTGATAGAAGAGCCAACGAGTCAAGACTCAAGACAGAAGTTAAAATGTTGCGAAATGAAGATAGATGACTTAAACATTAGTTGGAGCAAGTGAAGAGCCCTGGCCGAAGCCATCACCGCTTAATGAATTCCTCCCAGTAGAGCGCAAGCTGTGGAAAGGCAAATTTTCAGATGACTAATGGGATCTTCAATGAGTGAAAAGTGCTGGCTAATTCAGATGAGCTTCATTAGAAAATCCTCAAACATGGGAGATGTGTTTAAGTCTCACCATGGAGTCTTCATTTTTCAGGCAGTTTAGGAATAAAATTAATGACAGAAATATGACTTGGCCAGGCGCCCTTCTTGTTTTCTGTTATAGTTTTCACAATGTTTTCTAATTTTACTGTTTGGTCTCCATTTCCCATTGTTAGGCGGCCATTTTTAGTATGATTGCTTTTGACAGTCAGGGCTATGTGTGAAAAAGCACTAATGGCAGTTAAACCCTCTGATTTCCTTTTTTCTGGCTGACCATTTCATGTATGTATGAGGGTGCCCCGACTTCCCCCCTGAATGGCTTATGTTGGGGGGGGGGGGGGTTAAGAAGGATCAAGCTTTTGGATTTCAACATGCCTGATTTTCTTGTTCTAGATGTCTGACAGCATCATCATCTCTCTTTTGGTTTATTCATAACAGATACAAGCTTGTCCGAGCAAAGAATGTGGGGCCTGGGGGGGGGGGGGGGGGTTGCCTCGAGAGGGATAGCTTTCAGCCAAGTGAACTGTCAGTCTTTAAATTTCTTATTATGATGACCAGTAGAATTTCTGTTTCTTAAACTGGTTTTAAACAAGTAAAATACAAGTGTTACAATAGCAGTTCATGCCGCTGCTGTCCCGTGCACATGGGCATCGGCTGCCTATGCGTGATTAGGGAGTAGTATTAAGTGCATCTCACCTTTGTTGCGGTACTTCAAAGGTTAATCCTACTTTGCTCTGTGTGCAGTTACTGGCTGTGTGGTTCTGATTGCTCTGCTATGTACCATATTCTCCGCAGGGTGTCCACCTCTTGCTTGGTCAGTCGGTTCTGTTAACTTCTGCTAGACTTTGCAAAAAAAAAAACAATAATCCATTTGTCTGCCTGTGTACTGACCTGTGCCTGTTCACCGTTCTGACCCTTTGCCACCTGCCCTGACCTCTGGACTGAGTTTTTCAAGAAGTCTGCCTGATCTGAACTCTGTCCGTTTCCTTGATTATGAGTATTGCCTATACCCCTGGTCCTTCTCCCTGGTGTCTCTGATCCCTGTGGGTCAACAGCCATCCACAACAGTGGCTTGGCATAATGGGTCCACATATACAGCTGTAGCAACAGGCACAGAGAGCCATAAAAATGCTGGTAATTTGAGTCATTAGACTTACAATTGGTCAAGGATCTGTGTCTGTGATATTTGTGCTATAATGCACCCATCTGGCAGTTCTTTTCATAGTAGTGAAAAGCTGACTTTAATAAAACTTAGCTCAGCTTCTCTTCATTGTGTAAAGTATATTTCATGTATATGGTCTGCCAATGCATTCTACATCACTCAGGTATCAACAGATTGCATTACAAAATGTGTCTTTTGCGCTCATTTTTGATCCAACTATTAGGCCCAATAAATTTATTATATGTGGAAGCCTGTCTTTGAGAAGACCTTTTTTGGTTTTTATAAATATGTTTTAAGGGGGGTATCTGGGGTTTTTATATTGACGGCAAAGCCCCTCCCCCCCCACCAATCAGCTGTTATACAGTAGCTGTGGTGCGGGAAAGAGGCACTGGTACTACACAGGTCCATCCACTCTGTCCCGTTCCAGTCTGATATTGATGACCTATCGTAACGATACGCCATCAATTTAAAAATTCCATAGAAACCCTTTAAAAGCTATGTTCACCGTTGCAGGATTATTTTTTATTTTTTATTGCTTCAGGGCATCCAATGCATTTAGTAATTTAGGACAGTCGGTGTCGATTGCTACATGGGGGTGATTTGTTCACAAGCATTCATACAGAAACATAGCATTCATCCATCCATAGTATTCCAAGTCCATATGGATGAATATATATACACAAACAACACCCCATTGTTAGACACCCCAAGATAAACCTTCTTGGTCGAAGTATAGGTATTTTACAGGATGGTGTATTCAAGCATTTTAAGTACTCAAACATACTGTATGTCTGGGGTTGTTCAGACATTAGTAAGGTTCTATATGTATGTGGAGCATGTGGATTTTAAATGCCTTCTGAACTTTTTTGTTTTTGTTTTTTAGGATCCTGCAGGAATTTTTGAACTAGTAGAACTTGTTGGAAATGGCACATATGGACAAGTTTACAAGGTACGTTACCTCTGAAAATATTTTAAGATTTCATAAGATAAGTGGTAAAAATAATGATTGTTGTGTTCATTTTCTAAAACTATTACATTTACTAAATGTGTTTCAAAAACATACATTTTGGAATTAAAACAGGTCTTTACTCAGGCCTATAATTTTGATTTGAATAAAGTCAGTGAGGGTTCACCAACACCTCATTTCACGTGTCGGAAGGTGTCCTCTCTGTAGACCTGTCCTGGAATCCCCATCAGTCACTAGTTTGAAGGTTCTGTGGCTCTTCTTATTTCAGAGTTCCTCAGATTTGTGAGCCTTTCATTTCCAAATTAACTTTAATGGGACTGTAAAGTGCATGCAGCTTATTAAGCTTAAATGGAGCCTGTCAGCAGAAAATTCACTGTTAAACCAGGCACAGTGCCTTGTAAGGCTAGCTCAGCTGAATGTGATGGTACCTTTCACTTAGAGATCTTTTGCTTCATTCTGTAGAAGAAAGTACTGTATTTTTGTTCTATAAGACGCACCTAGGTTTTAGAGGAGGAAAATAAGAAAAAAATATTTTTCATCAGACTTTAGCTTAGAGCCCCAATCAGATTACCAATGTTAATCCGACCTCAGCTCAGAGCCCTAATGTTCATAAGACCCCAATCAGACCTCAGATCACAGCACCAATGTGAATAAGGACCCCCCAATGTAAATGATCCCCAAGCAGACCTCAGATTACACCCCAGTGTGATTATGACCCCCAAGAAGACCTCCGATCAGACCTCTGACCACCGCTCCCCAAGCAGACATCAGATCAGAGCCTGATGTGAATGACCCCCACGCAGACCTCAGATCAGACCCCCGGCTCAGAGCAGAAATAAAAAAATAATTAACAATTAACTTAACCTCTCCTGTTCCAGACACCGCCGCTGCTGCTCCTCACATCCACACTCTTCCATTTCTTCCTGCCGCCTGCTGTGCTATGACCTGATGTACACAGCGTGAGATCACAGTGGGCTGACATCCTCACGCTGTGCGCAGTCACAGCACAGCAAGTGGCCAAGGACTAGGAAGAGTACGGAGTTCGGTGAGCGCTGCATTCACCTCTTCCTGGTCCCCCTGTACCAATGAGCTCTTCCATAGTGGAAGCACTCTATAGTATTCACCCCATACGACACACTAATATTTTCTTCACACTTTAGGGGGAAAAAGGACATCTTACAGAGCGATACATACTATACCTTTTAATCCATATGTAAGTGGGCAGTTAAGAGCATGACTCTGTGCACCTTGCCCCTCCTGCCTCTTCTGCAGGCCCTACCTCTCCTTCATTACCAGGGCCAGGCAAGATGAACCTGGTCCTGTCAGTCAAGGATAAGGATAAGGAAAGGGCTGGCAGAGGAAGGAGGAGGTTCAAGGGTGCATAGAGTGGCTTGAGTCTACTCTTGGTGCACCTAAGTACTCATTTGCATGTGGAAAAAAAAGTACTTTTTTCTGCAGAATGAAGCAACATGATCACTAACTGAAGGGTATTTTTTTTTATTAAACTGAGCAAGCCCTACAAGGCATCGTGCCTGGTATATCCATGAATTCCTGGTGATAGACCACATTTAAAAGGGGCTATCCAGATTAGATAACTTATTTACACATATGATAATAGGGAATTCTGTGTTACAGGGTTTTCCTGGGAGATGAAAATAAACTAAAAAAACAGCCAAGGGATACAAATGAACGAATCATTACTCACCCTCATTGATCCCCAGGCAGCGTTTTGGTGTTCGCCTCCAGAGCGGAATGGAGACTGATCGGAGGCAAACTGACGCATTCTGAGCGGATCCTTATCCATTCAGAATGCATTAGGGCAAAACTGATCCGTTTTGGACCGCTTGTGAGAGCCCATGACGGATCTCACAAACGGTAAGCCAAAACGCGAGTGTGAAAGAAGCCTAAGCGGGGAGATGTTTAGTTACTTTTAATAAGTGTGATCGCTATCTGAAAGGTTTTCTCGTTGGAATTTGTGGAGATGCAATATCTGCCTTATCAAGCTGGAGATATTTTCTGATAATGTAATTTTAGAAGTGATCATACAAAACATTCTCTTTGCAATTTAATGCCTGGCTGAGCAGTTTACAGAACAAAGTGGTTAACAATAGAGCTATGAAGTGTTCAGAACAAAGGCAAGTGACATCAGAACACGCTCTCGCACTTTTTTTTTTTAGAGTCTGCACAGATTGCGGTTTGGCTACAATAGATTTCCTTATTATTTCAGCATGAGTTACACAGCAGTCCCTCGTGCTCCATGAGTCCAAGGGAGGCTAATAATCCAGCGACACACGACACACGTTCTATATTGTTCTTTCCATTACAAATGGAACGTAAATCCTTTTGAAACATTGCTGAATGGAAACGATAACTGTTCACTTAAATTCAGAAGTCCATTTATACAAATATTTCCATACAGAGTGTCAAAGTAGTTAAAACCATTGCCCATAATTACAGAGAAATCAAGTTCAATAAAGTCTTTGAGGGTGGAATAGGTTTACCTAGTGGGTGCATCTGAAAGATTAATTTGGTTATTGCTAATGGACCCTTGTCTGGTATCGTTCATCATGTAACGTGGAACATGAAATAGTTAGGATTTTTTTGTTAATGGTATTTCCATGATATGCTAAATCTTCTAAACTCCTAAAGAGATAAATCCTGATCGTTACTTCTGTAGACAAGATACTGTATGTCTCATTTACAATGCTCACAATAACAGGTCAGATTTGTTGATTGGGATCTTTCTACATCAATAGTCTGTAAGATAAAAGCAGCAAGTTCCTGATGAGTCACATTTTGCCAAAATGAGAGAAGCCAGCTAGGGTCATTCCAAGTGCAGATCATAATTGCTTTGTAGATTTTAACTCCTCACACTGACTTTTCTATGGCCCATAAAATCTTTAATTTTATTTAAAGTGGAGTGTTATGATCTGAACCTGACCCCGACCTGGACCAGCGCCTCAAGTGTTTGTTCTCGCAATCGAGGCCTCGATTAGCTCCTTCATCAGGAACTATCCTGCTATGTTACTGACAGCACTCTGTTTAGTACATTATTATATGATGGACTCTCCACTACTTTGACTCTCTTATCTTGGTTGTCCTCCATTCTCTGTCCACACTTTGTGTTCCTTGCCAACTCTACTTCCACTCTCTGTTGTGGTTCCCAGACGTTTAGTGCAGGGCCCCCTCCTGTTTTCTCTTTATAGAATCACAGTTGGGAAGACTATCAGCAGTTTGGTTGCCAGTACCATCTCCATGCTGATGACATCCAACAATATGATCTAGTCAGGACCTGTCTACTGCTCCCCTAAAGCTCTGGTTGGGTAGATGTTAGATTTTTCTATGGGAATCCGCATTGCCATTCAAATCCACCTCAAGAGTGGACATGTCTTGTTTTGGCATCTTCTGTCTGGAAATTTCAGCAGGAGTCCTCATACAGATTAGCCCCTTTGAATCCAAAGTCTGATCCACATCATTCAAGCTTCAAATACGCGGTGAAAATTCTAGGTTCAGCCTTAGATTTCATCTGCAGCTTCCATGGCAAATACTTGTCAGCGTTTTCTCATATATTCTGGTTCCTCTGTCATCTCCTTTAGATAAACCTAATATCTCTGTCTATAACACTATCCTCCCTAGATATCAGGCCCGATTTATTGGAGTTATACTAGACTCAGATCTATCCTTTCTTTCACATTCATTTTATTGCCAAATCCTGTTGCCTTATTCATTTTTCTGTCCTTACCTCACCGCTGACACTGCTAAAACGCTAATTCAGGCCCTAATTATTTCTCGCCTCAACTACTGCACTTAACAGACTGGCTTTTCACACAGCTAATGACCTGCAGCTTTTATCCTCCCTTATGACATCCTCCCACTTCAATCTGCAGAACGTCCCCCGTTCTGCACCCTTTCCATAGAACTCTATCGGACCATTAGACTTGCTTTTAACGTTCAGAAGGAGAACTATGCCACATAACCAGAGTCCATGGTCCATACATAACCTGCCCTGGTCACAAATGTCTTTACACCATCATATCCTCAAGTAGCTTTCCTTGACACATCACTTTCTGTGTTGATTCAGTTACTGACTGGTGACTTCTTTTGTCATTTCCCTATGTCAGCACTGGTCTCCTGGACTAAATTAGCACCATATACCTATTATGCCCATCCTCTACTTCCATTTAGATTGCAAGCACTTACAGGCAGGAACTTCTCTTCTTCTGTCTTTTAAGTCTTATGCAGACGTCCGTGGAACATGGTCCGTGAGATACCGGACTGGCATCCTGCTGAGTGCAGGCGCGCACGGCGTCATTGGTTGCTATGATGGCGTGCGCTTTGTGGCACCGCCACTGTACAGTAATACACTCGTATATTGTACAGCAGCTCCTGCACTCCCACGGACCATGTTCCACGGACGTCTGCATTAATCTTTACTTTGATTACTTGTCTTCTCCACAGTTGTAAAGTGCTCCAGAATATGTTGGCACTATATAAATAAAAAAACATTATATGACTCATAATACAGTTCCATGATGTATTATGTATGGCTTTGATGCAGAGTTTCACTTTAAATATCATACCTTTATTTGGTAACCTCATGCATTTAGGACCACTGCGTTACAGCAGCAATTAAACATTTTCGACACCACATCACATGCTATAATTTAATTTATGTGAGATGTGTATATATTGTTTATATGTGTCTATACTTCTGTGTACTAGACAGAAATTTTGTTTCTTTTAGCTGTAATCCTTTTTATGCTTTTTTCGTTTTTTAACTTTGCACCATGATTACAATGATAACATTTTGGTTTTTTCATGTATCCCGACATTCACTCTGTAAGTGAATCCGATGTGCTATGAGCATTGGTAGGGTTGTCTTTTATCAGTGGAACAAACTAATTTGTCCGAACACGTTTCTTGTAAGATTTGGAAATGTTTCTCCAAGATGATCGAAGTGTTGACCTTTGCGATACTAAGCATTGAGGGTTGTTACTATCTTTTCCTAGAGTCCTCCTAAGGCAAGTTGACACTCTAACATAGCTTCTTGGCACCAGTTCTATTTGCATTCCAATCCAGAGCGTGTTTGCATTAATTTCTATGCACTACTTCCACGTTGTTATGTAATCCATCATAAAGTATATTGGTTATCTTCACTACCTGTGATACAGTGTTTTTTCAAGGCCATGTTCACATCAGTTTTAGCAATTTCCATTCTGCTGTGTTGAAAATGACCTGTCACCATGAAAATACAGTGGTCTGCAGGCAGTATGTTATAGAGCAGGAGGAGCTGAGCAGATTGATATAAAGTTTTATGAGAAAAGATTCAGTAAAACTTGTAATTTATACATTTATATCTTTTGCTTTTTTAAACTCCCACAGCTCTCACATCCTCTCACAGCTATCTATGCTATCAACGCGCGATACGTGTATAGAGCTCTGATTTTGAAATTCTGACAGCCAGGCCTCTTCTGTATCTGCCAGGATCGCCAGAATAGCCGTGCTTTGGTCACCTCGTCTCATAAAAAGTATAATATCGAGCGAGCAAAACTTTCCATGTACCCCAAAATAGTACCAATGAAAACGTCACCTGATCCCGCAAAAAAGGACAAGACCATTGCCAGAAAAAAATAAATAAATATGGCTCTCAGAAAATGGTGGAACAAAAACATCATTTAAAAAAAAAAATGCTTTTGTCGTCT
Source organism: Bufotes viridis (assembly GCA_033119425.1). Lineage (NCBI taxonomy): Eukaryota > Metazoa > Chordata > Amphibia > Anura > Bufonidae > Bufotes > Bufotes viridis. The sequence goes on along the minus strand of CM065592.1, from coordinate 141,952,009 downwards.
AAAATAGGGTTGTTTCGGTACAAAAATTTTGATTCGGTTTCGATACCATAAAGAAAGTATTGCGATACCATTCGATACCACGCGAAAAAAATAAAATGCCCAAAAAAGCCGCGTGCATTCCGCATTTTATAGAACGTCCGGCCCTTAATCAAACAGTCCTATCCTATTTTTGGGGGGGAAAGGTGACCAAAAAAAATTTGCGAATCGCACAGTTTTTCTTTTCTTTTCTTTCTTTTATGGCGTTCACTCTGCATAAGAGATATTTTTATAGTTTGGACTTTTCGGACATGGCGATATGTAATATTTTATTTATTTATTGTTTATATTTTTTCTATGTTAAATTGGGAAAGGGGGTGTTTTTTACTTAATATTTTGGTGTATTTTTTTTCTACCCCCCCTATTCCCCCCCCCCTTAGAGGTAGAACCTGGGATCTTTTAATCCTTTGTCCTATTCACCCTAATAGAGCTCTATCAGGGTGAATAGGACTTCACACTCTCCCTGCTGTCCAGTGCATGTACACACAGCAGCAGGGAGATGACCATGGCAGCCAGTGCTTCAGTAGCTTCCTGGCTGCCATGGTAACCCATCAGAGCCCCAGCATTACACAGCTGGGGCTCCGATCGCTGCCACTGCACCACCAATGAGGAGGGGAGGGGACCCTGTGGCCACTGCCACCAATGAGGAGGGGAGGGGACCCTGTGGCCACTGCCACCAATGAGGAGGGGGAGGGGACTCTGTGGCCACTGCCACCAATGTTTTTAATACTGTGGAGGAGGGGGGTGAGGGCGCACTGTGCCACCAATGAGAACTAACATTTAATATGCAAATAATATGTAGTCTTTATCTGGAGCAATCATAATTTCATTCTTCTTGGATCGGACCCTGAGGAATGTCGGGTCATTCTGGGGATCAATATCCCGCACTGAACATCTGGCTCTTGTCACCAACTGATGCACTAGGCCTGCATATTGTACGGTGGTGGCATTATCCATGGTGCTCTTTATGGTAATTCCCTCCGAGTTGACAATAATAATCCCCTGTACTCCCTTCTGGCTCTGGATCCTCTTTAAAGTTTCTTCAACGTCTGCCATAGCGCCCGGCTGAGGGGTTAATTGCCGCGGATCGCAGCGCCCTGTCAGAGGCAGGGTGTCGGCATTGTGTTTCTCCCGCCGGCTGTATTTGTATATTAAACATTAGTTCTCATTGGTGGCGCAGTATGCCCGCCCCTCTCTTCTCATTGGTGGCAATGGCAGAAGGGGCACAGGGGGAGGGAGAGACTGCTTCCTTCCTCCCTGTGCTGCTGACGAGAACACGGAGCGTGCTGAAAGCCGCGCAATGCATGTTCTCTGATACTAGACTGCACAATAGCGAAGTCTAGTATCGAAAAAAATGCAAATCCTGGTATCGAGCTCGATACCAGACAAAAGTATCGATTGGGTATCGAAAGTTTGCTTTCACTGTGTCCATAATTAACTGCTGTATAAAAATACCACATGATGTATCTCAGGTGGACGCCATTAAAAAATAAAAAAAAACTATGCCAGAACAGCCATTTTTAGTCACCTCACCTTTTCTATAGAAAACTGTCAGTTTTCATTTTGCATCGTCCCCTGCTCATTAAAAGTGTTTTCCAAGATTTTAATATTGATGACCCGAGATTAACGTGCAATACGTGTATGGAGCTCTGGCAATACTGATCACCTATCCTCTGGACAGTATCTGATCAGGGGTCTGACACCTGGAACTCCCACTGATGAGCTGTTTGAGAAGGCAGCAGCATTAATGTGAGCACTGCGGCCTTCTCAGTGCTTACTACGGTAAGTACAGCGCTGTACATTGTATTGGGTATCGTGCTCAGCCCCATTTACTTCTGTAGGGTTGAGTTGCTCCTAGGCTAAGTGACTGATGAACATGTCGTCACTGGCCTCGGAAATACAGAAAGAAGGTAGCTGCCTTCTCAAACAGCTGATTGGCAGGGCTCCCGGGTGTCAGACCCCCACTGATCAGATACTGATGACCTATCCTGAGGATAGGTCATCAGTATTAAAGTCTCAGAAGACGCTTTTAGGCCCCATGCACATGAACGTATTTTGGGTCCGAGTCGCATATTTTGCGGCTCGGGCGCGGACCCATTCACTTCAATGGGGCCACAAAAGATGCAGACAGCACTCCGTGTGCTGTCTGCGTCCTTTGCTCCGTTCCGTGGCCCCGCCAAAAAAAAATATAGCTTGTCCTATTCTTGTCCGTTTTGCGGATTTGTTTGTAACAAACAAATCTGGGGCTAAATCAACATTTTATTGGAATAAATGTAGTTTTTCATTTTCACAGCCAAGTGTTTCAAAATTTTCTGAAATGCAAGTGGGGTCAAAGTACTCACCATACCTCTGCATAAATTCCTTAAAGGGGTTGTCTAGGTCCAGAGCTAAACCCCGACATATATATTTTTTTTCACCCAGGCAGCCCCTCTGAGTTGACCATTTGAGCATTTTAGTGCCGGTGACGTCACTGGGCTCACTGCTAGGCGGAAGCCTCTGCCTAGCATTCCCATAGTGAGACCTGGCACGCCACCGGATCTGCTAAAAAAGCCCTTGCCCTGCGCGATTCAGTGCAGGGCATGGGAGAGCATCAGACCATAAAATACTCCAATGCCCAACTTAGAGGGGCTGCCTGGGTGAAGAAGGGGATATATCCGGGTTCAGCTCAGAACCTGAGCAACCCCTTTAAGAGTTTTCACTGTGGGGATCTTTCTCAGGGGTCTCTATAAATGAGGCATTGTGCCTGAAAACCATTCCATCAAAATCTGTCCTCATATGGCATGCCTTACCTTCTGAGCCCTGCGATGTTTTTTTTTTTTGTTAACCCTTGCTGTGTAACAAGAAAAGATGGAATAAAATGGAAAATCTTAAAAAAAAAAAAATTTAATAAAAAAAAAAAAAAATGTGTTAACTGTTTAGGTGTTCCTGTGATTGATTTATATTATGTAATCTCCTCAAAGTGGCTTTAGAACTAAGGCTACTGTCACACTAGCTTTTTTGCTTGATCTAGCAGGGCTCAGCAAAAACACTTCCGTTACTGATAATACAACCATCTGCATCCGTTCTGAACGGATCCGGTTGTATTATCTGTAACATAGCCAAGACGGACCCGTCATGAACTCCATTGAAAGTCAACGGGGGACGGTTCCGTTTTCTATTGTGTCAGAGTTAAACGGATCAGCAGCCCATGACTGAAAGAAAACCGCAGCATGCTGCGGTTTGTTCTCCAGTATGAGAATGGAACAAAACTGAACGGAATGCATTTTGGAGCATTCCGTTTTGTTCAGTTACATTTTGTCCCCATTGACAATGAATGGGGACAAAACGGTAGCATTTTTTTCCGATATTGAGACCCTATGAGTCTGACGGATCTCAATACCGGAAAAGAGAAACCCTAGTGTGAAAGTAGCCTAAACTGGTCCTTAAAGTTGGTTTGGGAAATTTTCTTGAAAAATAGCTTATAATGTTCTAAGCCTTCTAACATCCTAAAAAAAAAAAAAAAAAAATAACATGTATAATATGATGCCAACATAAAGTAGACCTAGCAGAGAAATTCAAATTTAGAAAATTGTGAATTTTTCTAAATTTTCTGTAAATTTATTATTTTTACATTTATTTTATTCAAACATATTGACCCAAATTGTACTTCATATTAATGATAAATGTGTCACAAGAAAACATCCTCAGAATTTTTTGGATAGGTAAAACCGGTCAGATACAGCGAATTAGCAAAATTAGGCTCGGTCCTTAAAGGGGTTCTGCAGTTTGTTACAACTGATGATCTATCCTCAGGATAGATCATTAGCATCTGATCGGCCGGGGTCTGACACCCGGGACCCCCGCCAATCAGCTGTTTGAGAAGGCAGCGACGCTGCAGGAGCACCGCGGCCTTCTCACTGTTTACCGCTGCTAGCGCCCAGTGATGTCACGACTTGTATCAAGTGGCGTGGGCGGGGCTAAGCTCTGTTCACTGTTCACAGTGGTAAACAGTGAGAAGGCCGCGGCGCTCCTGCAGCGCCGCTGCCTTCTCAAACAGCTGATCGGCGGGGGTCCCGGGGTCTGATCAGACCCCGGCCGATCAGAGGCTGATGATCTATCCTGAGGATAGATCATCAGTTGTAACAAACTGCAGAACCCCTTTAAGGTGAAAACTGTCATTAAGGGGTTAAAGTACTGATGTGCGAACAAAAACAAAGCAAAACATTTTTACATGATGAAAGCTTGCTTACTGTCTCTTTGGCTGAGGCTGCACACGGGAGACTTCTTTAAACGGGTGTAAAGGAAAACTGGCTGGCTTTGTTGCCCCATAGCAACCAATCATATTCCGCCTTTCATATTTCAAAGCTACTTTGAAAAATGAAAGAGGGAATTTGATTGGTTGATCTGGATGACTAAGCCGATTTTCCTTTACACCAGTTTTGATAAATCTCCCCCATAGACTTTTTGTAGTAAGGCTTTTATCTATGGAGTACTAAAATGAAGTGTGAGCAGCATTCAAGAGATTTCAAATAGATTTTTATATTAGTCTGTGGAAACAAAAAAAACAACAACCCTGCTTCTACTTCACCTGGAAAGCATACTTGGCAACTGACCCGAAATTGACGGGACGGTCCTAGATTTTCAGAGACAGTCCTGGGAGATTTTACCCGGAAATGGGGTAGGCAAACGCAAACCCTGCCCATAAGTGGGAGGTCCCGAGTGGGGTGTTCCCAGGGGCGGTGCTTATATGCCCGATTTTACCAACTGGAAACCCATTAGGGTAACCCATTGTTGGTAAGTATGGGAAAACCCATTAAGAGAAAGCCCTAGTAGTTCATTGATTGACGGAAGTAGTTTTGAAGAGGTTTCCACACTACTTCAGTGGTGTTTCTGAAATGGCCATGCTGTTCTTGTTGTAGTTCAATAAACTCGCCACATGAGTTTATCTCACCTGATCTCCTGTTATGAAGTCTCTCAGCTGCCCGTTATTGGCTTGTGTAAGGCTACTTCCACACTTGCGATAGCCTTTTCCTGCCAGATCCATGCTACTGCAAGTCCACTGTGCCGCCGGAAGTACGCTCCAGCCCCATTCACTATAATGGAGGTCCAGCCGCAGCGCGGCAGACAAGCCGAGAGGCGGCCGGACAAAAACCGCAGTGTGCTGTAGTTTTATTCTGGCCGACTCTCTGTGCAAGTGTAAAAGTAGCCTAAACCGTGCAGTGGAGCAGCGTCCCCATCCATGGTAAGCAAAATGGTGGTGGTCACTGGGTTTACTCAAGTGCCCACTTCTGTCGCTGTCCATGGCTGCATCCTCTTGTCTGCAGGCGGTGGACATTAGCTGAATCGTTCCACCACCAACTCAGAAGAGGATGCAGACATGGATGGAAAATAATGTGGCCACCTGAGTAAACTAAGCCACCACTGCCATTTTGCCTCCCATGCACTGGACGGCCACTGTGCTGCACTGTTTACTTAGGTCTTAGACATGGAACCTGGGGACTGTCTTACTTGTAATCGCATTTATCATGTCCATATGTTTTTGCAGCCCCATAGAAATAAATGGGTCTCCATTTGATCTGTAAAAATGCAAACCGAAAATACGTTCGTTCATGAGACCTAAGTGTGTATACATATGTGCATAGCTCTCAGTCACTGATAGTTGACTGGGGCGGTTTTAAAGGGGTTGTCTCACTTTTAGCAAGTGGCATTTATCATGTAGAGAAAGTTAATACAAAGCACATCCCAATGTATTGTGATTGTCCATATTACTTTCTTTTGCTGGCTTGATTCTTTTTTCATCATATTATACGTATCTCATTTCCAGGGGTTATGCCCATCACTGCAGCCCAAATACGAGGTGGCAGGGACAGGATCTGCTGCACATATGCGCTATCATGGTCTCGGCCACCGGAGAAGCCATCGCTTTTTCCTATAGTCTGTAAGCATGGGCACTGCTGCTGAATTGCAGGGTGGTCATAACTAGAGTTGAGCGAACACCTGGATGTTCAGGTTCAAGAAGTTCGACCCGAACTTCACCCCGAACCCGAACCCCATAGAAGTCAATGGGGACCCGAACTTTTGGGCACTGTAAAATAGCCCAGGAAAGGACTAGAGGGCTGCAAAAGGTAGCAAAATGTAGGTAAATCCCCTGCAAACAAATGTGGACAGGGAAATGACTTAAAATAACATAAAATAGAGAAAAATAATAAATAAACATTCTAAACTTGAGCCCAAGTTAGTGACAGTGGCACCTGTCACCCAGCAAACAGAGGATGTGGCAGCAACGCAGCACCACATCTGGTTGACAGTTTTAAAAACCTTATGGCGGTGGCTGTCCCACAGTATGCGTTTCCCAGCTGCCGCTACTTTTGCAGGCGAGCCATCCCTTCCCTGCACAACCAAGTGGCGGACAAAATCAGGTGTGCACTGCGCAACGCTATCTATGGCAACATCCACATAACCAACAACACAGTGGGTAAATGTAGGTGTTGGCCCACAGGCGGATAGCATTTTTGCGAATGTCCTTCCGCCCCCGAGGGTTGCTGGGCATTTCTTTTTGTATCCTGTTACCTCCTCCTCTACCACCCCCTCATCCACTCAGTGTAACACCTTCACCACCCACAGCAGCACAGCCAGGGGAAATGACAGCAGTCCGTTTTAAAACTTGTGTGTTTGTGGGAAAAACCCCGCACCGCACAGGAGTTGTGGACAGGCATGGAACAACAGTCGGATGATCGGTTGGTGCCATTGAGCCTTCAGCCCGGCCTGGTGTCGTGCGCTAAAGGGGCAAAATCTAATAGCAGGTCTGGGCCTAGCCGGTTTGACGCACATCCCCTGCCTGCCACATGTGCTGAATTTGGGGTGCAGAAATTCCTAAACACCAGACAGGGAAAATCAATTCAGTTAATCGAACACACACAACACCCCCTCCCCCTTTCACTCAAACCATTAACAAACTATTTACAAATTTACTTAAAAACATAATAAAATAACTATAATGCAGCTAAACTAACCATACAAACAAACAAAACTATATACTTGCCTTATCCTTAACTTAAGGCCAGCCAATTACAAGTGGCTCAGAGAGTGGGTTCCTGCACCAACATAGGCCCTGGCCTGGAACCCAATTGTCCAGCCAGGGCACAGTTCTGGAGGATAAGTAGGATGAGGAGGAGTAGGAGGAATCGTGTTCTCAGCAGGGTGGCACCCAAGCCAGCTCACGGGCAGCTGGGTCACCATCAGCACCTCAGAAGGCTGGGTTAGCATTGGCGAAATGTGGGAAAGCTTTGTCATCACGCCACAACAACCTGCACCACCAGCAGATCTGGAACGTGTTAGCAGGAGGCAGCATTTTAGCAACATGGTGGAAGAGTACACGTACTGACTGATGGGTTTGCCAGAAAAAAATATACCCTTTTACGGACAGATTTAAACTAGGCCTGCAACAGCTGGAACACCAGATTTACTGTATTTCTATTTTTTGAAACTGAATTTCACCGCAGAAAATCATATATCCTATGACGGACACTATGAAACTTGTCCAGTCACAGCTGGAACACCAGATTTACTGTATTTCTATTTTTGCAACAGATTTTCACCCCAGAAAAAAATATATCCTTTGACGGACACTAGGGAAATTGTCCAGTCACAGCTGGAACACCAGATTCAGGGTATTGCTATTTTGGCAATTGGATTTCACCCCAGAACAAAATCTATCCTTTGACGGATACTATTAAACTTGTTCAGTCACAGCTGGAACACCATATTTACTGTATTTATATTTTTGAAACTGAATTTCACCGCAGAAAATAATATATCCTATGACTGACACTATTAAACTTGTCCAGTCACAGCTGGAACACCAGATTTACGGTATTTCTATTTTGGCAACTGAATTTCACCCCAGAAAATAATAAATCCTTTGCCGGACACTATTAAACTTGGCCAGCCACTGCTGGGACACCAGATTTACAGTATTGCTATTTTGGCAATTGAATTTCACCCCAGAACAAAATATATCCTTTGCCGGACACTATGAAACTTGTCCAGTCACAGCTGAAACACCAGATTTACTGTATTTCTATTTTTGCAACTGTATTTCACCCCAGAAAATAATATATCCTTTGACGGACACTAGGGAAATTGTCCAGTCAAAGCTGGAACACCAGACTCAGGGTATTGCTATTTTGGCAATTGAATTTCACCCCAGAAAAAAATATACCCTTTTACGGACAGATTTAAACTAGGCCTGCAACAGCTGGAACACTAGATTTACTGTATTTCTATTTTTGCAACTGTATTTCACCCTAGAAAGTAATATATCCTTTGACGGACACTAGGGAAATTGTCCAGTCACAGCTGGAACACCAGATTCAGGGTATTGCTATTTTGGCAATCTAATTTCACCCCAGAAAATAATATATCCTGTGACGGACACTATTAAACTTGGCCAGCCACAGCTGAAACCACTGATTTATGGTATTGGTATTTTGCCAATTGAAATTCACCCCAGAAAAAAAAATAAACTTTAAAACTTGGCCAGCCATAGCTGGAACACCAGATTTACGGTATTTCTATTTTTGCGACTGAATTTCACCGCAGAAAATAATATCCTTAAGGGGCACATTTATTAAGATCGGCGTTTTAGATGCCGGTCCAAATAAAGGCCCATAGCTGGCCTGCCGTTCTCCGCCCACGCAACGCCCACAATTTTAGACCTGGCATGAGCGGGGAAAATTTGTATTTCAGATTAGTAAATGACCCCCTAATTGTAGCAGTGTAGCCCCAGCCTTATATTTTGGGATGTATCTAGCTGCATATGCAGTATGCATGATTATATGGTTAATGTAAATTGACCTCTTAAAGCAGTGCACATACTAGAACAATTGATAAATTCTAGAATTTCAGAAAGTGTACTAATACATTTGGGTCGAGTGTTCCAATCAATGTCTGCTGATTTAAAGTGACAAAAATTAGGGTTTGGTGCAGGAGAAAGTACCAGTGACCTGCACTTCTGCATCTTTCATTATTTACATTGTGTGAAGTGTTTGGTTAAAGCCCTAACTGATTGTAGCTGATGCATATTTAGCATACTTGCCATATTACTTATGCTGATGGACTGGAGATTGTTTGACTTCACTCAAAGATAAAAAAAAGGATTAATGTTTTTTAAACAGAAAATGCCGTGTTGTGAATTTCGAGCTGTCACTAAGAACAGATCCCCAATACACAAGCAGCACAATTTTGCACCCATACCCATAGTCATAACCACTGGCTGACTTACTGATCATTCACTGCACATTTGGTAACAAAATGACCTGTATCACATTGCAAAAACTTTTCATGTTTTATATTACGGTTTATTTCAACATTTCTTTAAATAAAAAAATAAAGCTGGCCACACGGCTATTCTTCCAACTCCTGTACAAATGCATGGTACACGGTTGTATGTTCATGTGTTTTCAGACCAATAGTTGGCAATTGTAGGCAATCTGACAATGATTGGTCAGAAAATCTGTCTGATAATCTGTTGGTGTAATACAGGCCTGAATTATAAAAATATATTTACTAGTGTGATTAAATATAAGTTAAAACGGACAAATCACATACAAAGTAGTAAAAATAAATAATCATTAGAGTTGAGCGAACTTGTATTTTAAGTTCGGGTTGGGGTTATCGAAGCATCCCGGTATGGATTCCGCTACCACGGACCATAACGGCATTTGGAATCCATAAGGGGATTCTTCAATGAACCCGAACCATCATGTGATCAGTGCAGGGGGCATAGTTCCGTACTGGATCACCTCTTATCCAATCCAGTGCTGAGCCACGCCCCCTGCACTGATCACATGACGGTGACGTCACCCAAGGTCCTTTAGTGTTGTCCAAGGTTCGGGGTCATTGAAGAATCCCCTTATGGATTCCAAATGCCGTTATGGTCCGTGGTAGCGGAATCCATAACGGGATGCTTCGATAACCCCAACCCAAACTTTGGACGCCGAACTTAAAATACAAGTTCGCTCAACTCTAATAATCATCACTGGCCTACCCAAACAATACGGGGTGAGACTCTGGTCGTCATGTCGTAGCACATGGCCCGCACCGCAGAGTGTTACAACAGATAAGTATATCAATTCAATCAATTCATCCTACCTGGATAAATTTCCTCAATGGAGTGCCAATTAACTGTCTGTGTGTGCCAGGATTATCCCTTAGCCCCTCCTCCAGTGTGTAGTGTCTCTGAGATTGGGTTGAGGGGTTTGTATATGTTATCTAACTGTCATTACACAGCATATAGAAGGTAATCTAAAAGAGAACAGAATTAAAGGAGACAGAACCAATCAGTACTTTAGTATGTGTGTAAAATACCCTTACAACACATCCTATTAAAGGCTTTTGGACACCTTTGCACTGGATTTTTTAAGGCTTCGTTCACATCACCCCTCAGCCTTTCCGTTCTCCTGCTCCGTTATGGAGCAGGAGAATGGATAGGACGGAGAAGGCTCATAACTGACACCAAACTGAGCCGAACGGAGCCTAAGGACCCCATAGACTATAATGGGGTCCGTTAGGTGTGCCCTCAGAAGATGATTTTTAAGCGGAGACAAAAGTCCTGCATGCACAACTTTGGTCTCCGCTTAAAAATCATCTTCTGAGCGGACACCTAACGGACCCTATTAAAGTCTATGGCAGGGATAGGCAAACTCGGCTATCCAGCTGTTGTAAAACTACAATTCCCACCATGCCCTGCTGTAGGCTGATGGCTGTAAGCAGTCTTTGCATGCTGGGAGTTGTAGTTTTGAAACAGCTGGAGTGCCGAGTTTGCCCATCCCTGGTCTATGGGGCCCTAAGGGCTTTGTTTGGCTCAGTTTGGTGTCAGTGTTAAACTATGAAATTACGGCACTCTTGTGTAGTCAATTTCCGTTATTTATTTCACCAAAAGTGAGTTTGGTGACAGTTATGTGGCTTTTCCGTCCTTTCCGTTGGAATGGAAAGGCCGAGCGGTGATGTGAACGAAGCCTTAAATTGTTTATTGATGTCCTGAATGCAAAATTGTATACAAACTTTTCAGCCCTAGCCATTTTTTCCTTCACATTGCTGTATGAGGGCTTGTTTTTCCTAGGACAAGTTATACTTTCTAATGGCACTGTTTAATACTGCATACGATATAGTGGGAAGCTGGAAAAAAATTCCAAATGAGTTGGAATTGGCAAAAAAACGCAATCCACCACAGTTTTATGGGTTTTGTCTTTAAGGCGTTCCCTATGCAGTAAAATTGGCCTGTTTTCATCATTCTCTGGGTCAGTACGTGATACCACATTTATATATTTATTTATTTTGCGCACTTATATAGCTTTTCTTATGTTTTAATACTTAAAAAAAAAAAAGGCATTGCTATATTCTGACCCCCATAACATTTTTATATTTACATCTTTGTATTGATTCCATTATGGAGTGTGTATGACTTTTTGATCACTTTTTATGAATTTTTTTTGGAGGAAGAAAAGTGATGAAAAAAATGGCAAATCTGACATTTTGATATTTTTTTTTCTCCCTACTACGCCGTTTGCTGTATGGGATAAATATTTTAAGATTATAATGCTACATGCATTTTGGGATATGATGGTGCAAATGATCTTTATTTATTTTTTTTATTGTTTCTTTTCATTTTTATTATGGAGAAAGGGGGCTGATTTAAATTTTTTTTAGATATATTTTTAAAAACAGTTTTATTTTTACACTTCTATTCCTATTAAGGATTAGAAGTCTTTAGATTGCTTGTCCCTTTTATTGCAATTAATTAATATTGCAGTGTAAGGTAGTTGCACTACTTTACTATGGAGCACTACCACCAGCTCAATTGGAACTACCGCTCTATTAACCTGGAACTCTTCAGAGAGATCCAGACTATTAGAAAGAATGAGTGGCTTCCCTGATCTCTGATCGGGAAAGCTATCTCCGTTGCCACAGCATCTGAGGGTTAAATGTCTACGATCTGCATTATTGAAGATTGCAGACATTAGCCCTAGGGCTGTGCTGTTTAAAATCTGCAGGCTCCATGTTCAAAAACATGACCAGCACCGTACATGTACAGCATTGGTCAGGAGGAGTAAAGCAGCTTTCTAAATAGTCTTCATTAAAATTTTCTTTAGGTTTTAGATAGGAGGGCACATACAAGGAATCACTGGAAGAAGACAGCAGTATCCTAGACACACCAATCCAGCATGTGATACTGGGAAGGATACTTCCATATGAGAAAAGTTTGAAGTCTAAAATAGTACAACATGCCTTAAAACATAATAGATCCCATGATAGGTCAATAGGGTCCATAGGGTGCTGTTGGCATCAATCATTGGATGGATCCGTCACAGTTTTGTGACTTCTGTTATAAGTGTAAGCCACAGTGCAGATTTGAGCAGACCCTTTAGCTACTATTTTTATTTTACGACAATCTATCACCTTGGAATAAAACACATGCCGCTGACTCCAGTTCAGTAATTTGTATCTCTCCCCCATTCCTTCTCCGTGCACCCACAAACTGGCTGTGGAATGCCATGAGAAGGTTTCAGAGTGTTGCTGTTTAATAGAGAGGGCTCTGTTTGCATTAGAAAGCTGGTTAGCAGAGGTACATGGGTGAGTATGGAGATACAAAACACTGATCTAGAGTCAGCGGCAGGTTTTCTGTACATGCAGTGCTGTACTTAATACTGCTTGTCCCTGACAGGTTCCCTTTAAATTACTGCCACCGAACATATTTTCATTCAGCTGTTTCCATGGAAACTGTTCTTTCGCTTGGATTTGATTGACTGAAAATTCATTGATATCATCTTGTCAATGGGAAGTTCAAGCTGATGAGCATCACTACTTTGCCACAAGCAGATGGGCTTCACAGGTTTAACTGAAAGACAAATAAGACAATCTCATTCATAATAATTATGTGGAAATGTATTGTTTTGGAAAGAAATGGTCACTTAGTATTTTAGTGAGTGAGATCAGTACTTTTTTGTCTAGTGTTTTTTTTCTTTTTCTTTTTTTAAATCAATTTTAAAGGACATCTGTCAGCAGGTTTGTACCTATGAAACGGGCTGACCTGTTGCATGTGCGCTTGGCAGCTGAAGGCATCTGTGTTGGTCGCTCGTTCATATGTGCCCCCATTGCTGAGAAAAAGGTGTGATGACGTTTTCACTCCCTGGTCCTGTCAATCAAAGTAGAAAAGCCGCAGCAGCTGCAAAGAGAGCAGAGCCTCTAATTTCAGACAAGTATGTTCACTGCAGGAGACGCGCTCCGTGTGGGAGCTTGATTTCCCATTATGGTCACTGTTCCTTTCACAGGGATCATTCTAATGCCGTGTGGTCCTGTGAAAGGAGAAAGGTCCATAACAGGAAATTACTGTATTGTAAGGGTATTTTTAAGTACTGATTAGTTCTGTCCCCTTTAATTCTGTTTAATTCTCTGTGTAATAGTTTACAAGTTTTCCTCGTAATGAAGTGGGTTAGAGATAGGACCCATCCCCATTGTGCTGATTAGAACACATTCCTGAGTGATCAGAGACATGCGTGATAAACACTGGAGGAGGGGCTGATGAGAATAAGTGTGGTCTGGCTAATTGGGATTCGATCAGGCACTTCATCCTAGGTAGGATGTAAGTATTGTTTGTCTTATCTCTTTTATACCCTGGGGTGTCGGTCATGTGTTATAACGTGGTAGACAGCCATGTGCTGTAGCATGGCCGACCGGATTCCTACCCCATATTTAGGCTAGTGATTGTGCTGGCTCAGGGAAGGAACTGAGCATGTCCGATCTCGCGCATATCGAGATTTACGGTGATATAACTGTGAGCACGGAAGGAGATTGGTAAAACGGGGGCGGTGCTGGGCTCCTTTACAGGGGTGCGTGGCTGGGCACAAGAAAGGTTCGCACCGCCCCTTGGACACATTAACACCTGATTTACATATCAATAAAATAATTGTTTACACTGGATAAAAAAGCGCTATAGCACAGGTATAGTGCGGACATGCTAGCGGCGATCTAGCCGTTCATGTCCGCATCTATATAAGCTATAACATGGTGAGAGAATCCCTTTAAAGATATTATTGGAAAACATTCCATACAGCGCTACAGATTATACAGGGTCATACAGCACCACATATGTAGCTCTTACATTCAGTGACTTCTCTTCTCTGATGTAGACATTGTCTTTCCTCTTCTTCTCCTCTCAGACCAGACCGCCATGGTGAATTCTTTCAACCGCGCCTCGTCTCCGCGCAGAGTTTAACAAACAGACATCTTACTTTCCTACTTTTCCATCATCCTCCCACCTTCTCAACACCCCAACACCCCATCCTGCCACCCCCCAATACTGTGCCCACTGTGCTCCCCAATACTTTCCTGCAGAAACAGTCCCCCTGAAAATACTGGTACCACACAGACACACAAAAACACCCCTCTATATTGTGCGCTAGTACATAAAAATATCCCCTTCTTTTCAGATCAAACCCCCATATATAACCCTAAATGAGATTCCCTAAATGAAATTCCCCTCCACCTCAGACTATACCTCCACACCCCCATATCAGACCTCAGACCAGACCTCCAGAGCCCCATTACACCTCAGACCAGATCTCCAGACCCCCATTAGACCTCCAGACCCTCATATCTGACCCCCCCAATACGACCTCCAAACCCCCGAGTCAGACCTCGAGACCCTCCAGTCAGACCTCCAGACTAGGGTTGCACCGGGTATCTAATTTTCAATACCCAATCAATACTTTTAGACCCAGATCGATACGGTACCGGGATTTGATATTTTCCGATACTAGGCACGCCAGTGCACGCCATGTTCTCCTAAGCAGCACATTGGAGAAGGAGGGAGTCTCTTTCTCCACACTGTGACGCAGCGGCTGCTGCTGCTACCAATGAAAAGAGAGGGGCTGTGGTCGCTGTGCTACCAATTAATATAATTTATCCCTAAATACAAATTTGTGTTTGGGTGCCGGCCCTTACACATACCCAGCACCTGGCCTCAATGACAAGTACTGCAGTTAAAAAAAAAAATAATAATATTAAAAGTTTAAATCGCCCCCTTTCCCAATTTTACATATAAAAATATAAACACAATCAAAAAAAGTCCGAACTGTTAAAATATTAAAAAATATTTCTTATGCGGTGAATACCGTCACACAAAAAAAAAAAAAAACACACAATTTTCCATTTTTTTGTCACCTTGTCCCCCCCTATAAATTGGATAGGACTGTTCTATTATGGACCGGACATTCCATAAAGTGTAGAATGCACGCTGCTTTTTTGGCGTTTTATTTTTTTCACGTTGTATCGAGTATCGCTATAATTTTTTTGGTTTTGAAATCGAATCAAAATGTTGGTATTGTGACAACCCTACTCCAGACCCCCCAGTCAGACCCCCCAGTCAGACCCCCCAGTCAGACCCCCCAGTCAGACCCCCCAGTCAGACCCCCCAGTCAGACCCCCCAGTCAGACCCCCCAGTCAGACCCCCCAGTCAGACCCCCCAGTCAGACCCCCCAGTCAGACCCCCCCAGTGAGACCTCTCCAGACCCCCCAGTGAGACCTCTCCAGACCCCCCAGTGAGACCTCTCCAGACCCCCAGTGAGACCTCTCCAGACCCCCGCAGTGAGACCTCTCCAGACCCCCGCAGTGAGACCTTTCCAGACACCCCCAGTGAGACCTCTCCAGACACCCCCAGTAAGACCCTCTCCAGACACCCCCCAGTGAGACCTCTCCAGACCCCCCAGTAAGACCTCTCCAGACCCCCCAGTAAGACCCCTCTCCAGACACCCCCCAGTAAGACCCCTCTCCAGACACCCCCAGTAAGACCTCTCCAGACCCCCTAGTGAGACCTCTCCAGACCCCCCAGTGAGACCTCTCCAGACCCCCCAGTGAGACCTCTCCAGACCCCCCCAGTGAGACCTCTCCAGACCCCCCAGTGAGACCTCTCCAGACCCCCCCAGTAGAGACCCCTCTCCAGACACCCCCCAGTGAGACCTCTCCAGACCCCCCCAGTAAGACCCCTAGACCCCCAGTGAGACCTCCAGACCCCCCCAGTAAGACCCTCTCCAGACACCCCCAGTAAGACCTCTCAGACCCCCCAGTGAGACCTCTCCAGACCCCCCAGTGAGACCTCTCCAGACCCCCCAGTGAGACCTCTCCAGACCCCCCAGTGAGACCTCTCTCCAGACCCCCCAGTGAGACCTCTCCAGACCCCCAGTGAGACCTTTCCAGACCCCCCCAGTGAGACCTCTCCAGACACCCCCAGTAAGACCCCTCTCCAGACACCCCCCAGTGAGACCTCTCCAGACCCCCCCAGTAAGACCTCTCCAGACCCCCCAGTAAGACCCCTCTCCAGACACCCCCAGTAAGACCTCTCCAGACCCCCTAGTGAGACCTCTCCAGACCCCCCAGTGAGACCTCTCCAGACCCCCCAGTGAGACCTCTCCAGACCCCCCAGTGAGACCTCTCCAGACCCCCCAGTGAGACCTCTCCAGACCCCCCAGTAAGACCCCTCTCCAGACACCCCCAGTGAGACCCCTCTCCAGACCCCCCAGTAAGACCCCTCTCCAGACCACCCCCAGTAAGACCTCTCCAGACCCCCCGTGAGACCTCTCCAGACCCCCGTGAGACCTCTCCAGACCCCCCGTGAGACCTCTCCAGACCCCCCAGTGAGACCTCTCCAGACCCCCTAGTGAGACCTCTCCAGACCCCCCAGTGAGACCTCTCCAGATCCCCCTAGTGAGTCCTCTCCAGACCCCCCCCCAGTGAGACCTCTATATCAGACTGTAAAATAATAAAGTAGCTTACCACTCCTGCCACCACTCTCCCTGCCCTGGCTGTCTTCTCTTCTCAGGGTCGGCGCTGCAGTCACCTGACCTCCTGCAGCATCAGGTCAGAGTGCGCTTTGTACGTCCTGATGCTTCAGGCACCTTATGTGAGTGATTGACAGAGTATAAAAATCATATTTATGTAGAAATAGAGCCACAGTGGAGTATAATAATGCCATCATAGGATTCAACTTATCAGTGTGGAGATGGACATATGTTTGGCTTATCGGGGTAAAATCTGCTGACAGAATCCCTTTAAATAAAACCAGGGTAACCGAAACCATGGATCCTGGAGTCTTACTGTATATTGTACTACAAAGGCCTACATGGATTGTCCATGCGTGAGGTTATATAGTATACACCATTTAAACTTTTAAATCGGTCATGCTCCACAGATTACCTTGAATTGGCTTTGCTGTTTTATACTGTAATCCGTCCAGTAGTTTTGCTCAAAAATGATTTTTATGATTATGCTAATTAATCCTGAAGGTGCCCAGAGGGGCGTTTTCTTCCACTTTGTGTGCCCAGTGACGTCCAATGCTCGCTCTTCCCTCAGTCAGCCTGGGAGGAAGCGCAGAGGAGACTTCGCTCGGCCGTCAGGGAGGGGGAGGAGAGGGAGGAGACGATGTGGGCGGTTAGGGATTCAGGAGGAAGGCGTGTTTTACTGAGTAGAGAGGCGGGTTTGGGGACTGCAGGGGGGCGTTACTGGGCACACAAAGTGGAAGAAAACGCCCCTCTGGGCACCTTCAGGATTAATTAGCATAATGATAAAAATAAAATCGTTTTTGAGCAAAACTACTGGACGGATTAGAGTATAGAACAGCAAAGCCGATTCAAGGTAATCGGTGGAGCATGACTGATTTAAAAGTTTAAATGGTGTATACTGAGGTGACAGAATCCCTTTAACTTTAGATTTTTTTGTTTCATTTGAAACCTGCATTTCCTCATTTTGTTATTTTTTTGTTCACTTTGGAAGCAAGTGTTTCAAAAACTAGTGATTGACAAATGCAGGGTGCATGAAAGTCAAGAAATGCAGAACATTCTTTAACCGTCTGTTGTACTTGGCAGATCTACATTGAAGGGTAAAGTTTTTATTTTTTCACAGGCCATAAGATACTAGTTTCCTCAGCACCCTGACAACTATGTGTGATAATGGTTCGTCTGATTGTAAAGGACAGAAAATATCAGATTATGTGCAGTGGCTGGGTTTGGGTTGGCCCCAATGCTTCACTGGATTCCCTGACACCATTGAGGTGTTACCACAGGAGACGCACTCCGTGTGGGAGCTTGATTTCCCATTATGGTCACTGTTCCTTTCACAGGGATCATTCTAATGCCGTGTGGTCCTGTGAAAGGAGAAGGGTCCATAACAGGAAATTACTGTATTGTAAGGGTATTTTTAAGTACTGATTAGTTCTGTCCCCTTTAATTCTGTTTAATTCTCTGTGTAATAGTTTACAAGTTTTCCTCGTAATGAAGTGGGTTAGAGATAGTACCCATCCCCATTGTGCTGATTAGAACACATTCCTGAGTGATCAGAGACATGCATGATAAACACTGGAGGAGGGGCTGATGAGAATAAGTGTGGTCTTGCTAATTGGGATTCGATCAGGCACTTCATCCTAGGTAGGATGTAAGTATTGTTTGTCTTATCTCTTTTATGCCCTGGGGTGTTGGTCATGTGTTATAACGTGGTAGACAGCCATGTGCTGTATCATGGCCGACCGGATTCCTACCCCATATTTAGGCTAGTGATTGTGCTGGCATCAGCCTCAGGGAAGGAACTGCGCATGTGTGATCTCAGGAAATGATACTAAGGTGTGTGTGGTGCACCCCAATGGGAAATAAGTCCAGAGAGTCAGGGTGCTTCTTTACTGGAGAAATTCAGGTACAAAACAATATAGGTGAGGCATTGGGCTGGCTCGTCCAGTCTCCTCCCTGGCAGAAGAAGGGTTTTATGCTGAGGAAAGGCCTGAGCTAGCTGTCCCTCTTTCTCTTCAGAACGCTGGTACCCTAGTCCAGTGATGGGCAACGTGCGGCTCTCCAGCTGTTGCAGAACTACAACTCCCAGCATGCAAAGCCTGTCTATAGCTATCAGCCTACTGCAGGGCATGGTGGGAGTTGTAGTTTAGCAACAGCTGGAGAGCCGCACTTTGCCCATCACTGCCCTAGTCCAAGGCTAGTGATCCAGGGTCTGTGGCAGAGTATCCCCATCTCAGAGTCTTCTGGTCACTCAGTAAAGTGGCAGAGTCTCCTCTTCCAAGCACTGTTTCCTAACTGCAGCACACTAGGGGCTCTGACTGCTCTCCTTATATACAGTTTTTTTCTAGACTAGAACCTTCTAGTGGGAGGGGTGGATTGGAGAAACTCAGCACAAACAGATATATTGTTTCAGCTCCCGTCTGGTATAGACTTACATTAGGGCTTCAATGATACGCAATGGCGAGGACACAGCAGTTTTTCCCAGACAAAAAACAAGTTTCCAGACATAACAACATAGCTAAAACCAGACATTTTAAAGGTCAGGCTGTCTTCTTTTTGGTGGTTAACAAGTCTGGGGTTTTCCCTCCAAAACACGCCTTCTTTAAACCCTATGGCAGCTGTAGAAAATGACCAGCTTCTCAATCAAAGCCCTAACAGTCTCTCAGTATTCTTTAACCCTTTCCACAGAGCCATGTAATCACAGTCATAATGAACAGGATATATTTTACAACAGATATATATATAAAATGCAGTTACACGGTATTAAACAGTTCAAGTTAACCATTTTAGGTGAAATAAAGTAAGACGTTTTAACTCTGCATAGGGGAAATAGGCAAATGTCCAAAAATATCCAAATGTCAAAGTACTCCCTGCTCCAGGGCACTACATATGCTTACACCTAAAATTACTCCCACATTTTGCCACTTATATATTTCATGAACTGATTTCAATAAACGTTGGTTATTGCAGAATTAGGATTTCAGTTTGCTTTCAATGAATGGAAACCTTCTTTTTCGTACATTTAGTCTGTGAAGTCTGCCTGAAGTGAGCACTCAGCATGGTCTCATGGGATAGGGTATATCTCTGCAGGTTATTTGATGCTGTCCATGCTCACTGGACAGCAGCAGAGCAGCGAGGATGACTCCACTCTTGGGAGGACAATCCAAGTGGATGCCACCTTTGCTAACCACAGGTATATTTGCATAATGCACGCCAGAATTATCAGGGGGATGTATCTTGGGAATGGGGGGGTCTGGAAAAAAAATAAATGCCAGAATACTCAAGGCGGCAGCAGTAATTCTGGCAAGTAGTGCATTTTAAATATTCAAATTGGAGACAAGTCCTCTTTAACGAGTACGTTAGGGGATGTTCATGCAACAGATTTTGAAAACGCCCTGAAAAAAAAAACGGAGCTGATTTTCTGTGCAATATTGGCGCGTTTTTTTCCGCTTTCTATTTTTTCAGTTTCCCATTCATTTCGAAGGGAGAATCAGCACGGATTCCACTCCAAGATAGAGCATGCTGCTTCTTTTTTCCACAAGCTAGTTTTTTGGTGTGGATTCCGTGCAGAAAACTTGTGAAAAACCGCACCAAAAAAACGCAGTATGAACGGGCCTGACGTTATTGTAAAGCCTCATCAGCTTTGTGGGCAGGACAAGGTCAGGACTAATTGTCAGCTTCTGTAAAGAACTTGGGAGGGGAGGGGGGTTGTGGCCCTACATCCGACATGAAATATTTTTGCTTTGTCTATAATTCTCCACAGTTGAATGTATTTCTTTAGGTGTAAGGAAGACATAATATGTGTATCTAACAGCAGAAATGCCATGTTACACGGTTCTATAGGATGCACTCACAGGGCTGTATTTCTAAAATGTGTAAAGTTCATATATTCTGGAAATCCTGGCAGTGCCTGGGAAGACAGTGTAAATGTCCCGTTAGATTGTGTTTATAGAGTAAATTACTTGGTCTTTATATTAATAGACTTTTCGGCTCTAGACAATCATTGCCTGTATGGTCAGCTCCGGTCAGCCATTCACTTAAATGGACAGGCGCTGGACAGCTCCTTTAATACAGCACTCCGAGGCATATTAACAAGTAACATTTAAGTGTACAATTATATTTTCTGTGTTATAATTTTATGACCATTTACAGTAGCTTTTAAATGTTGGGTGGCAGCCGTGACCTATATCTTTTATTATCTCACTCCTGTGCCTATGGGACTTGGCTTATGGGCTGCTTTCTCTGTGAAAATCATTTATTATGCTCCAACAGTCTATCTCCTGTAACATCTTGTCTCTCTGTAACAAAATAAAAGATGCCACCAAAATTAGATGTTAAAAGGAGCTTGAAATGTAGGACTTTTATTTTTTATTTTTTTACATGACCCAGAAAGATTATCAAAATTAGAGTTATTTAGTTTAGCAAAAAAGCCAACTATGGGGAGATCTAATAACCATGTATAAATATATCAGGGGTCAGTACAGAGATCTCTACCATCATCTATTTATCCCCAGGACTGTGACGAGGGGACATCCTCTGCGTCTGGAGGAAAGAAGGTTTTTACCCAAATATAGAAGAGAATTCTTTACGGTAAGAGCAGTGAGACTATGGAACTCTCTGCCTGAGGAGGTGGTGATGGTGAATTCACTAAGGCTACTTTCACTAGCGATTCTCTTTTCGGTTATAGAAATCCGTCATAGAGTCTCAATACCGGAAAAAAACGCTTCCGTTTTCTCCCACTTCATTGTCGATGGGGACAAGATGGAATGTTAAAAAATGCATTCCATTCCATTTTCATACCAGAGAGCAAACCACAGCAAGACGGATCTGTCATGACCCACAATGCAAGTCAATGGGGACAGATCCGTTTTCTCTGACACAATAGAAAACTGATCCTCCATTGATTTTCAGTGGAGTTCATGACGGATCAGTCTTGGCTATGTTACAGATAATACAACCGGATCCATTCATAACGGATGCAGATGGTGGTATTATCGGTAACGGAAGCGTTTATGCTGAACCGTGCCGGATCCAGCAAAAACGCTAGTGTGAAAGTAGCCTAAAAGAGTTCAAGAGGGGCCTGGATGTTTTTCTGGAGTGTAATAATATTACAGGCTACAGGCTACTAGAGAGGGGTCGTTGATCCAGTTATTCTGATTGCCTGATTGGAGTCGGGAAGGATTTTTTTCCCCTAAAATGAGGAAAATTGGCTTCCACTTCATGTTTTTTTTTTTTTTTTTGCCTTCCTATAGATCAGTTTTGCAGAATGATGGGCTGAACTGGGTGGACGTTTGTCTTATTTCAGCCTAACAAAGTATGTTACAAGCGTTTGCAACAGCAAAAATAAAACTGTGTGTGTGACTGAGCCCTAACACCAGTTTCTCCAGGCCTGACTTCTGGGTCCAGCTCAGGAATTTACTGATATGAGTCTGATATTTAGGAGTCTATGGACCTAATTTATCATGCCTTCATTCCAGAACTCTGACCTCAAAAGTCACAAAATCAGGCGACTTTGGGAACTTTTTTGGCTAATGTGCGCAAAAATTTAGCAACTTTTTACATTTTTACAGCAGTCACTCCAGTTCACTTCTATAGCTTAGCATTTGATGGGAATCCCCCTGGAGGATACCAGTACGTACCTAGAGTGTATTTTGGAGGAATTCACACTTGGCAGATTTGTAGCAACTCTTCCTATCATCTGAATTGGACTTGCAAAATTCATGTAAATTTAGATGAGTCCAACTGATTTCATTTACAGAGGTTTCTGCAACAAATCTGAGTGTGAATATACACTGATGGGCAAACTGGAAGTCTGTTTCTACATTGTGGGTGAACATCATCTGTAGATGTGCTTGACAGTTCTCTTTTGTCGGTAAGGGTCTTGATGTTGACTTTTGTCTGCTGCCTTTAGCAATTTTCTACGCTTTTATATTAATAGCACTTGGTCAGTGACTAAATATAATAAGAGCCTGGATTTTCTGGCAGTTCAGTGCTTTCACTTCCCTATGTTTGATTGCTCAAGATCTAATCAAGAAGACAGCAAGTTAAGAATCACCATATAACAACTGGCAAGGTGCAATACTTGAAGAAATAACACGTTCTTCTCCGGCTGTGTTGAAATACAATTCTCCACAGTTAGGCAAGTAGTCTTATTTCAAGAACTGATGTTTCCCAGCAGCCAAAGGGCCATGTTCTGAGCTTAAGATTTTGCATCCACACATAGGTCATCTTCAAGGAATGTCAGCTATCTTGATGTTTCTGCAAATCATCGTATTCCCTGTGAAATAATGCTAGATATTTTTTTTCTTAGTAAAGAGAGTTGTGTTATCCCTCTGTTAATCCTCCTAGAGATGTATCAATAAATTGACAACTGGGTGTTACCATTCCCCATGTCAATAGGGGTGTGTGCTACACTGTCTGATATTGTCACCACTGGCAGACTACATGGGGTCATGCCTCTTGGAGGAAGGGGATGGTAACACCCACTTGTTAGTTTATTAATAAATTTCTAGGAGGAATCAAAGAAGAATGACACGTCACAGAGTTATAAGAAAAGATGTTCCAAAATTGTTACTTTTTAAGGAATGCAGATATTTGCCAATACAAACATGTTATAAGAGGTGATAGGCCCTCTGCTGAAAATTAGGAAATAGCTTGCATAAGCCTATAATGTATTAGGTTTTGAACCTCTCGGGATTTGGCACCCTGATTTCCTGACATGTTGTATTAAATTGACCTACTTATTCAGTGATCCTTCCCATAACCCCAGTATAACTACATAAGGCTCTGTTCACATCTCATTAGAGGCCTATGTTTGCTATGTATGACATAGGGCTCGATTTAAGTAAGAACGCCAACATTTTTTATTTTTCTCTTCTTAAATATGGGAACCACTGGCCAATATATACCAGCATACGTCTATACAGTGGCATATGTCAGAGCCTTCCCTCCTGTTTATTTATTTTTGGCAAGAATAGTATGGTCTGAAGCGATATTCTTGCCTTGAAACGTTTCTGGAACCCAATGAACGGGGCTCAGTGCTGGACCCCATTGAATTCATTGAGGTCTGACAGGATTCTCCAATATCTGAAAGTGGACCCGGCATTGCCACCATTACTCCGAAGCTAACTAGGCAGGTTTATGGTTCAGATTTTTTCGTCCTGTTTCGCCATGTTCACAAGCAGTGTTTGCAACCCATATCAATGGCTATATGACTGCCTGAAGAGCGGCACTTGTAGATTATATATAGGATATGACTAACCCAGTATTATATTTACAACACACTCATCCAAGGTTTTTTGAGTTGAATTTGTAAAAAGGACCATATTTGCTGAGACTCGTCTTTCACCTTTTTAAATTGATGCCGCCACCCTCAGCTCTTCTGAGCTCCCTTGATGGTGTGCCAGCACTGCAAATAGCTCTGATCCACGATAAGTACAATCTTTATTTTTATGGCTTCGACAAAAGCGCCGGCTTGGAAAGTGATTTTGCTTAAAACAAAGACCATATAAAAAGAATTAGAAAATTGATGCAGCAAATCTTCCCAAGTGCAGTTTACTAACATTCATCTGCCAAACCATAAAGCAGCATGGCCTCACAGTGGTGGTGTGGTGCCAAAAGCAATGAATTGACTGCAATTACAATGTGAGTTTGACAGTCACGTGTAATCTTCTGCAGGATCGGTCTCGGGTAGCATTAGGCGTATGGGTAGGTCCTCACAGGATTTAATTTGTGGCTGAAAGATCAGTGTAAAATCTGCATGATTTCTGTCGATTTATCGCTGATTTGGTTGCGGGTTTCACTATTGGCATTGAAAAGTTGATATCTACAGCGGAAATCTGCAGCAAAGAGATGTGCTACTGACTTAAACTCTGCATCGCAGGCCTATTTACTCTGCAGAAGTTCCACTTTTCTGCTACTGCGCAATGCTGGGGATTTACCGCATACAAATCCATTCCAGAAAGTTTTAATGTTTTGTTAAATTATGCTTCATTAGAACTTATCTAGGTCGCCATGGCCCCAAAACAGCTGTCTGCAGATGAGATGCTGGCTTAATAATTATCCTAGTCATGTCTCAAGGCCTGTTTAAAAGATCAAACTTTGACTTGTAGGATAGCTGCCTTACCATCTGGTGGCATTAGAGGCAGAGCATGCCGAGCTCATCTGCATACCTTCTTGTCAAACTTCCAGAGGAGCATTGCCTGGCCTATAGGACTCCTCAGTCCATTTTGGAGCTATCCATAAGGAGATATTGTATCCCCGTTTTCTTACACCCATTCTTATAGAATAGTAAAGACATGTTATATACATAGCCTGTTTATTCACATACCGTTTCTGCCCTCTGGGTATATCTAGGCCTCATACACGGGACTGTATTTTTCATCTGTTTGATATCTGCATTTTTTTCGGATAGCACACAGACCTGTTTATTTCTATTGGGGCCCATGCACAGCTCTGTATTTTTTGTGGAATCACGTGGCTGTTCCACAAATTATAGAACTTGTCCTATTCTGGTCCATGTTGTGAACAAGGATAGTTCTGGAAGGTGTATTGCGGGTCCTTTGTTGCAGACCAACATATGGACATGGCCATTTGCACAAAGCCTTAAAGGGGTCGTTCCATCTCGTCATTTCCACAGCAAGATGGGACGGAGTGCCGGCCTCAGCTGTTTGCGTAGCTCCAATTCACAGTTATGGGAACAGCAGAGCAATGGCCCACTTGGCTGTTTCTAGAACTCCGGCTGCTGCTTAGTCCCGCCTGGGACAACCCCTTTAATCTAAACCTGTGTGTTAAGATATATAGAGCCCCTTTAAAGCTACAAAGCCAGATTTCAGGGAATGAAGAAGTGAATAGTTTCTACTTCATTGGGGCATTTTTTTTCCTTTTTATGTTTCGTGGTGTTAGATTTATTACCCAAACCTTTCAATGAAAGCCCATATAAGTGAAATGTGGTTTCATCCCCCCAAGCAGGAAACCATAAAGAATGGAGATATTTAATGAACCTACCCTGCAGACTGCAACTCCTCAATGCTTTGGTCATTCATGTGAATCCAGCCTGTGAAAAGTAGGTCATATTGTAAAACTGTCTAAGGCTTCATAGACCAGAGACTTCTCGATTTTCCTTCTCACTGATCTTTTGAGTCATTAAGGGAATTATAATTTCACAGGGGAAAAGGGGTATTTAGGTAAAGTGTGTTTAAATAAGCATCTTTTTGACCATGTGGAGCTTAATTGTTGCAGTGATGATTGGTATGGTTGTATCTCAGGGCAACAGGAGCTTCTCCGTCTATTTCACATCTTTTAATCTGATTATTTGTAGAGATGCATGTCTATCTAGAACCGAGGTGCACAACCTTTTCTCATCTGAGGGCCACATTGTCAGAAAGAACCAATCCTACGACCCCAATAAAACTTAAAAGGGTTATGTCCACCTGAGTTGCAAAATATACTTTTCCCTCTTGTGGAAAAGAGGTGGTGAGACTCTGTTGATGGTATGTGGTAGACAATACTTGTGTATTGCCCATGTGTAGCCCCATAGTATAAATGATATTTGGATAGTAAAGGAACTGATGTAATGTTCCTGTCTGTTGTGTTGCTTCCCTGGAGTTGGTATATTGGTTGCCTTCTTAACATTATATAGTATTTTCAATATCCTGTGAATGTCTGATAGGTATTCACTTCCAAGGCTCTCAACGGAAGAATGGGGTTCCATTCTTCTTCCTTGTTTTCGCTCCAAAAAGGAGATGACCATCAGGTTCTTTACATTGTAGTGGCTCAAACCATCAAATGTTTTACTAACCCCATTAAGTGCAATGAGATAGCTTTATACATGCATGGCAACCTCTCCATCTTGTCTAATCCTTTCTAGAGTGCAGGAGAACCCCATTTTGGTGGTATAAGCATCCCAGAGATGGACACACAGTTGACAATTAGTATTGATCTTTCCCTGCTTTCAGATTACACGCCACTCCTCTTCTCTCTGACATGTGAAATACATGTTAGCAGGCACCAGACAAAGGCCAGCATCTGTTACGGGATGGTTTTAGACCCTACACAGTGGTGTTGCTGGCCTCATGTGCCCCCACCTTCAGGTTCGGCACCCCAGATCTACAAGATATTTTACATTGGATATACATTTATGGTGTATGTTGGGTTCTGCTTAGCACTGCACAGTGCTTTTGATGAGACTGTGCCATTCTTTCTATCCAAAATGCTGGAAAGGGGCTCTATTCGCCAGTGAGAAACCTTCAGAAAAATATAGCTTCATGCATAGAGACATCCAGTACAGTTCCTTGTAAATGCTATTAACTCTAGAGTGCATTAGTTGTTTTTTTTATTTTAGTTTTTTTTATGATTCTCGTGTCTGGTTTACACACAAAAAAGAATGCATTTCTTGCACTTCTGAAAAATGTTTAACTGGAAAATAATAAATGTTCCTGGCAGTATCTCCGCTACTTAGATTGTGTATAACAAGAGGCACAATATTAGGTGCTGATCGTCTGCGCAGATATAAATAGTCTAATGCAAGCGCCACATGAGAAAGTACATAGCGACAGTTCTAATTATTATATTTTCCTGCTCTGCTTGTCTGAAGGGCGGCAATTAAATGGCAGCTTAAACTGCATTACAAGGCTACGCTCTGCACCTGCACTATGGGTACACATGTGGGAGTTGCTGACTTTAAATGAAGGTGAATTTTCAATGGTAAACGGGACAGAGGTAATCTGAATTCCATATGTCTGGGTGCACATCACATTTGTGCTCTACATTTAACGTATATGTTGGGAGAAAAAAGATGCAGAAGTGCATTAACATATACATTAAATGTATATGTTGATGTATATGTTTTTTTTTTTTTTTTTTTACAATGGAACTCTATAGTGACAGATGCCGCTGTATGGCATCCATCAGAGGCATCCGTTTAACATATACGTTTTTTGTATATGTTAAACGTAAGACAAAATTGTAATGTGAATCCAGCCTAAGACTAATAGGGCCTAGTAGTTGCTGCTCTGTGGAGAGGGTCAATGTAATCCTGTATGGTTTCAATATTCCTGTGATGAAGATCATGCAGCATTACAATGCATTTTCCGGATAGAATTGCTCTACAGGAGATTAATTTTCTGTATTATTTTGCCATATTGCATGCAATAATTCATGTTTTTGAAGTGTGGGGCAGTAACAAATCTATGCAAGGCTGCACCTAGAAAAGTTCTGGGCTTTATAGCAAACTTCAAACACCCCCCAAGCATTTGCTAGATCTTAGTTAGTGAACGTTAGCGTGAAGGCACACTTGCCTGCTGAGCTGCAGTGAAAAACAAAAACCATCATTGCCAGTCAAAATGATCTGAGGATACTGGGACAATGGTCCCCCACATCGGACACATGATGATGCAGGATGAGGAGAAGCTTCAAACTCCAAACTAAAAAACAGATCCCTAAATTAATACAAACCCCAGATCACAGTCTGTATTAGGCCTCTTTCACACTTGCGTTCTGAGGATCCGGCGGGCACTTCCGTCCCGCCGGATCCGTCAGAACGCAAGTCGCCTGAAAGCATTAGAAGACTGATCAGGATCCTGATCAGTCTTCGAAATGCTTTCAGGTTACTATGGCAGCCAGGACGCTATTAAAGTCCTGGTTGCCATAGTAGTAGTGGGGAGCGGGGGAGCGGTATACTTACAGTCCGTGTGGCTCCCGGGGCGCTCCAGAATGACATCAGCGCCCCATGCGCATGGATCACGTGGTCCATGCGATCAACGTGATCCATGCGTGTGGGGCGCCCTGACGTCACTCTGGAGCACCCGGGAGCCGCACGGATGGTAAGTATACTGCTCCCCACTACATTTTACCATGGCAACCAGGACTTTAGCGTCCTGGCTGCCATGGTAACCATTGAGAAAAAGCCAAACATCGGATCTGGTGATGCGCCGAAACGACGTTTAGCTTAAGGCCGGATCCGGATTAATGCACTTCAATGGGCATTAATTCCGGATCCGGCGTTACGGCATGTCTTCCGGATTTTTGGACGGAGACAAATCCGCAGCATGCTGCGCTTTTGTCAACGTCCAAAAAACGTTCACATACAGAATGGAAGACATCCTGATGCATCCTGAACGGATTTCTCTCCATTCAGGATGCATTAGGATAATCCTGATCAGTATCTTTCCGTCCTAGAGCCCCGAGGACGGATCTCTAGGACGGAAAGCAAAAACGCTGATGTGAAAGGGGCCTTAATCTGTCCCAAAATTAATTTAGGTCTCATACTAGACCATCAAATAAATTCAGCCCTCAGTCCTTATCTCTAAATAAATAAATTCAGACCAGACCAGCTAAACTAATTTATACCTCAGACTAGACTATCAGAAATTCATTCTGACCACACCCTTTAAACTTAAAGGGGTTCTGCACTTTGTTTAAACTGATGATCTATCCTCTGGATAGATCATCAGCATCTGATCGGCAGGGGTCTGACACCCAGGACCCTCGCCGATTAGCTGTTTAAGAAGGTAGCTCCTGGAGCGCCGCGGCCTTCTCACTGTTTACTGCTGGCCCAGTGACGTCACGACTAGTATCAACTGGCCTGGGCGCGGCTAAGCTCTGTACTCCTCGGACCCCTGCCGATCAGGTGCTAATGATGTATACAGAGGATAGATCATCAGTTTAAGCAAAGTGCAGAACCCCTTTAAAGACCTGCATTCCAAAATGTGTTCAGCTATCAAAACAGAAGGTGAATCAATGCCAACTTCAGACCAGACCCAGTAGCCTAATAAACCTTAGACTGGACCCCAAAATGAATTTAAACCTCAGTCCAGACCACTAAAAGGAATTAAGAACCCTCACCAGACTCCAAAATTAATGGAGACCCCTAAACCAAACTCCAAAATAAATTCAGACCTCTTTATTCCCAAATATTCTCCCCTTATGATGCCAGCGAGATCTCTCCTTTAAATCTTATCACCAGTCACTCCTGGCTGGAGAAGAGAGGTGCACACCATCTGTGCTGTACTCTAGGGACTGAGGCAGTGTCAAAATGAGGATGTGAAGCCATAGTGACATCTTGGTGGGCTACAAATGTCACAAGTCCTCTCTGCTTACTGACCAACTGAACCTTGTGACACTTTTTGGCTACGATATGAAGAACAGGCTTCCTGGCTGTCAATGTCCATGTGTTCAGTGACTGTTAGTCCCTAAACAGAGAGAGACAAAGTCAGAAGATGACATTTGCAGGGCTGGAGGTTACCATGGCATGCAATTTAAATAGTATTCGAAGAATATAATTTAAAAAGGCCACAAGGGCACATACTCCCCGTTAAATCATCCCTTGCCAATGTTTTTCCAATTCTGGGTTATTCCCCACCAGAAATGCCAGGAAAGATAAACTCAGCCAATCACAGGTCATGACCCTGACCTGCTTGAGCCAATGATTGGCTGTTTAAACTTTCCTGTCATTTCCAGTATGTCAAGTCAGGACCAGGAAGTGGAGTGGTGGGGACCAGACCAGGTGAAGAATGGCAGCAACAGGGGACTGGTGAGTGTGAGTATGGCTTATTTTTTGTAACCCTTTAAGGAAGCGGGAAACTGAGACATTTTGCCCAGGGCCAATGAGTTCCTTAGCAGCTGCCTTGTGTTGGAGGTATAGTACTGTATCGGTGACCTTCTGAATAATTAACACATTCTTGTAGTAGTCGGTAATAATGAAAGGATCAGTCAGCAGCAGCTTACCCACATGTTTAAAGGTGAAAGCAGCAAAGAATTATTTTCATACACCACACGTTCTGTACGTGAACGAAAACCGTAAAAGTTCATGCTTGATATACATACTGTACATGTTTGATTTCACATCGGCTGACTCTACGGCGATCAATCATGGTAACAAACTTCTGTCTAATGCTCTAGAGTTTTACATCATGCTGAAATGTGCAGCCGCCATTTCCATTTCATCCTTAAGACTTAGTTCTGAACTTCCGATAGTCATGAAATATGGCAATCTGTTCATTACTTGAATAATTTAGAGTATCAGCAAAAAAA
This sequence comes from Bufotes viridis, assembly GCA_033119425.1. NCBI lineage: Eukaryota > Metazoa > Chordata > Amphibia > Anura > Bufonidae > Bufotes > Bufotes viridis. The sequence continues at coordinate 141,921,130 of CM065592.1, read as the reverse complement.
ATGCAATCTGTCTTGTGTAGATTTCAGGCATACTGTATATTTTAGAAGAAATGTGAAAAGAATTTGACTTGGCAAGCAACGTCGAAGCTTCCTATTTTTTCCTCCTTGGCTGTGCATAGTGGCATATTGCAAGCATATCTTCCCTGAGTTAAATTATTTAGATTCAATCACAGCGCCCAAAGTTCCGTTTGCTTCCAGCAAAAAATTAATGTTGCGAACCATAGGTCTTTACTAAAAATAATGAGGTGTCATACTGTTTCTTCTCAACAAGAAATCCTATTTCTGATGTTTCTTAGAAAGCTTTCAGTTTGTTCTTTTGCTCGCTTCTGTAGGTCTTAGGAAGAAAGCAGAGTGCAGGGTATGTGTGTTCATTTGTTTTATGTTCCAAATCCAGCTGGCTCGCCTGCTGTACTACTGGCAGGATCACCCCACCGCGGTCTGGAGGAACAATGGGACACATCAAGTGGAGTGCGTCATAATGCGAGCACAAGCTTTATCAAGGAAGCCGGGTGTCAGATGGAAGGCCAGACACCCAGAGGCAGTGACATCTGTAACTAGGGCAATTCCAATTAAAAGGGAAAAAGCAGCCGTAGTGATTGGACAGGTTCCCCCCCACAGCTGCTGGTCTACGGCTCTTTCCATCATAGGCAGATAATAGGATTATATCCTATACAATATATTGCATGATGCATCATTTGCACCCATTATACTTTTAGGGATTTTCATTTAAATTCATAAATTCCTGATCCCATCCATTATTAGATCCCTTTCAAGTAGGAAACCAAACCAAACTCTTTAAGACCACAACAAATATTTCTCTGCATCTAACAAAAAAATATCATCTCTATTTGGATCCACTAAATCTCATACCGATGTGTGTCTGCAAATAAGTTATTTAACTGAATATTAAAAACCAGGTACATTAATATTAAACAATATATTTATGTGACATCTTAATAGCAGAAATGTGTGTCACATAAAATATAAAAACATCAGAGTAACCTTTGTGCTTAGTAACTAAATTGTTCACAGCCTCGTTTAGGCAATTTTTTTGATCACGGCTACTTCTCATGCAAAAGAGCCTGTCAGCCCTGGCTGTAAGTATGAATGTAGTAGATGTGGCACCTGCTATGGGGCATGGCAGCTGAGGAGCTTTGCTTCTAAAAACCTAGCTATTCACAAGTTTCTGCCAGAAAAGACTTCAGACACTTGACCTTTTTCTGAAGTCTCAAATAGACCTTGGCTATAATCATGCGACATTTACTTTTGCATGAGTGTACCCTGTCATACAGTAGATGCTGTGGAGACAATGCCCAAAAGCATTTTGTAGAGCCTGGCCACGCAAACAGGACAATGGGACCATCTATTAGTGTGGCAGTGTTAAAAGTCCCAACTGTAACCCATTTTACAGAAGTTACACAAATTGTGTGATTTCATGAGTTATACGGTATATTGTCAGAATTGTTGCAAGACATGACATCGTACACACTAGGTATACAGTCACGCATAAATGTAAGAGAGAGGAGGAAAGAGGTAAATGGGCAGCTTATGGAGGAGGCATCTAAATGGGAAAGGAATGGAGATCACCGAGCAGTCCAGAAATCCAAGAAGAGGATATTGGGGATAAGTGACTTTTATATGCAAGTTCATTCATCATTTATTCCACAAGTTTTTTTTCTGTGCTTTATTTTTTATTTTTCTTCTCCTGCATTGGGTTTTTTCTTTTAAGAAGGCAACTGGAGTAGAAGGCTACAGTTGTAAGGTGTAAGAAGTCAATGCAGTGCACTCTGGGGAAAATGGATATGTAAATTAGCTCTCATCCAAAAGGAAGACATTTTGGAATCGCCTATTGGAGGTAGCACCTTTTATGTCAATGTCTGACCCATGTTTTATCAGAGATGCACCATGGACGAGGTTGACAAAGCTGGGTATAAACAGAATAATTTCCGAGGTTGTGATTGTTGGAAATAGACATAGGAATGTATTTTGTGACATTAAAGATCATTTTTCACATATTTTACATTAGGTAATGCCCATCGCGTATGAAAATGGCAAAAACATATACAGTGGGTGATCTGTGATGTAGCAAGCACCCAGTGACTACTACACATCTCCTCGTGGGTTGTAAATACAAGGAATACACTTTTGCAACCCTCCCTCGCAGTTAAATGTGATATTTAATATTGATTGTGAAGAGCAGAGCATCATTTCCAGTAACACAAGCTGGTTAATCGCCGTGATGAGATATTTATGGCAAATAAAGGAGTTAAATAAATCTTCATACCGACACAAAATAAATTATTTGGTTACTAGGAAAAGAAAATAGTACATTCAAAATTCGAACGATCATTGTGCAATTCACAGGGAAAAAAATGTGTCCGCAACGCAAAGCAGTAAATATTGTTTACTTTTATGTCTTTTAGCACTCATCTTTTAAATAATATTTAGGTAATAATTACTGAGGAGGTTACAGGAAGAGAAGCTGGCGACTAATCTAGCAGACATGAAACCAAACTATAACTTGCTGAAAGAGAATTGCATATTGGTAAACCAAAAAAAAAAAATAAAAATCTTCATCACTGTGCTTTGCTTCTTATATGTGTACATTTTATTACATATGCAGGAGACCAGCAAGCCAACCCAAATACATAAATTCCATTAAACGTATTTATTACATTTATAGTCGTAGTAAAATCTTCTTGCGTAAAAAAACCAAAACATAATTTTAATAAAGCCTATTATGTGGAAAAAAATGCCACAGGCTCTAGAAAACTCTGTGTCCAACTATGCCATTACTCTGCCACCTGGATGTCACCACTCTTCTCCCGGGGTATGCCATCACTGTCCCCTGGGTCTACCAACACTCTGTCCCCTGCATACCATCACCATCCACTGTCATCACTCTGCCCTCTATGTAGGCTCTAGAAAACTCTATTAATTTATTAGTTAGTTAATCGATTCAAGTCAGGGCTCTGGCTGGGCCACTCGGGGACATACAGAGTTGTCCCTAAGCCACTCCTGTGTTGTCTTGGCCGTGTGCTTAGGGTCATTGTCTTAGGTGAACCTTCAGCCCAGTCGGAGGGCCAGATCACTCTGGATCAGGTTTTCATTAAGAATATGTCTGCACTTTGCTCCATTCAGTTTTCTCTCAACTCTGACCAGTTCCCCTGTCCCGGCTGCTGAAAAAGACACCCACAACATATTGCTGCCACCACCATACTTCACTGTAGGAATGGTATTGGGCTGTGCCTGGTTTCCTCTAAACATGACACTTAAAATTGAGGTCAAAAAGTTTGATCTTGATATCATCAGACCAGAGAATCTTGGTCTGAAAGTCCTTATGTAGTTTTTTTTTTTTTTGCAAACTTTCATATGTCTTTTACTGAGGAAAGTCTTCTTTCTGACCACTCTGCCATAAAGTCCAAATTGGTGAAATGCTGTATTGTAAGATTCTCCCATCTACACACAGGATCTTTGGAGCTTAGCCAGAGTGACCATCAGGTTCTTGGTCACACAACTTACCAAGGGCCCTTTCCTCTAAGTACTTTTGCAGGGCTGCGAAGTCTAGGAAGAGTCCTCTTGGAAACATTTAGTGGAGCAGACATTTTTTGTACTCTTCTCCAGATCTGTGCCTCCATATAATTTTGTCTCTGAGCTCTACAGACAGTTCTTTCCTCCTCTTGGCTTTATTTTTGTTCTGATATACCGTACATTGTTAGCTGTGAGATCTTATGTAGACAGGGCTGTGTCTTTCCAAATCATGTCCAATCAACTGATGGACTCCAATCAAGGTGTAAAAACAGCTCAAAATGATCAAATGATCAAGAGAAATGACAGGTCCCCAGAGGAGTATGAATAAGTATGTCCATGCCAAATTTAGTTTTTCCTTTTTAATAAATTTGCAAACATTTCTAAATTTCTATTTTTACTTTCTCAATATGGGACATTAGGTGGAGATTGATGGGGAAAAAACTTTTTTTTAATGTTAGTTCATGGCCACAACATAACAAAAAGAGCAGAAAGTGATTTAATGGGGTTTAATGACTTTCCGAATGCACTGTAACTGAAAGGAGACATTTGTATCTGAATCTGCATATTAAAAGCATGTGGATATTGTGAGGTGGTTCTGAAGAATATGGTTTCCTCAACTGTTGTTTGTCTGCCGTTGGGGTCACTAAGGGACAAGCGCATCACTAGTTAAATGATGCAAAAATATTCAGAATAAGAATAACTTTTCACATCTAAAGTTCTTCTGTGGCAAAAGCAATGAAATGTTTATTATAGTCACTGCAGTACAAGTTAGTATGTTACGTTTTTATACATTATTTTTTTTCTACTAATTCTGGTCACTAAGTAATGACTAGTAATAAATGTGGCAGATTTTGCTGCAGAATAAAGCTGACACATAGAAAGTGCCGGAATGAACTATAGTGACCGATTTGGTTCGAGCTGTCTTTTTTTTCTAGGGCAGATTGGAAAATAAAAGTAGTCCACATAAATTTCTTTTAAACCTAGAAATGATTGAGACAAAAAGGAAAACTGCACTTGTGAATAGGACCTTGTTCTTTTTGTAAGTTCCTAAAATGGTCTTTTAAATCCAGGCAGAAAATGGAACTTTTAGGCTGTAGGCATCATGGCTTTTTCTCATATTGGAAGCCAGGACACTATGGCAGGTCTGTGACTAATTTGCAACTTTTTACTGACAGAATTCTAGCGCAGAGGAAAAGGCTTTTTACAGTATACTCTTTAAGATTGCAGTTTAAAACATAACTAAGAAGTGAATAATATTACACTAAGTATAGTTCGTAGTTTTTGTGTTAGTTATTTTTTTTTAATCAGATCTTTTTTTTTGAAGTTTCATATAATACATATAAGCATATGGAAATAGCATTAGATGTCAAACAGGATCCCGCTACATGCAGGAGTATGTATCATCTACATAATAACAACTTCAGTGACAAAAACATTTGTTATCACGTTAAACAAATATGATCCATCCTGCTCCCCTGCCCCATCCCACTGCTCCCCTGCCCCCCCCCTTCCGTGTGACCACTCCTACAGTAAAAAGTAAAATACTGCAATACCGTCAGCACTTGATATCAGTTTGGGTGCAACAACAACTTGTGCACTCTTTAATTAGTCCTCCCAAACCCTCGAACAATTATACCATTCCATATGTGCATCGGTCTTTGAGACGCCCCGCCAGGAACGGGTAACCACATCTGCCACTGCTTCTGGAATTTTTGGACCGTACCTCTTTTAATGTAGATAGTACTCTCCATGGATATCATTTGGTTAACCTTATTTATCCACTCAGATTCGGATGGGGGGCTTGATTGTATCCAATGCATAGCAATGGTTTTACAAGAAACATATAGCAATTTGGTGACCGCTAGTTTATGATTAGTGGACATGGAGAGGTCTTCCACTAATCATAATCCACCCAAGGCACTTTCGGTAAGGTGATGTCATAACTTTCTTCAATTTGTTTATATAATGCACTCCAAAAATGCTCCAGTTCCGAACAGGACCAAAACATATGGATCAGGTCTGCTTCCGGAGCAGCACACCTAGGGCATTTCGAGTCCGCACGTAGACCCATCTTGAACATAATCCATGGCGTCATGTAAACACGATGTAATAGAAACAATTGCGATCTTCTATGTGCCATGCTCATAGAAATTGTGGGTGCTGACCCCAGAACATCCCTCCACATTTGGTCTAACATTTCTCCCACATCCCCTTCCCATTTACTCTGAAGTCCATCGAGTGGATCTTTTAATTCCTTATCCAATAGATTGGCATAGGTCATGGAGATAATCTTACGCGTAAATCTGGCCTGCATCACCAAGTCTATCAGTGGAGCTTTACATTGCTGACTCTGTACAGGGAACCTGTCACCAGGATTTTGTGTATAGAGCTGGGTCCATAGGGACTGGGTATTGAGGATTGGCTAGCGGCCATCTAGCAGCCCATGTCCCCAGCTCTATACACAAAATCCTGCTGACAGGTTCCTTTATTTATAGATACTGATATAACACCCGATTTGGCAGTTGGAAGTCTGCCTGCAATTGTTGAAAGGACTTGAGGTTCCCTTCTATATATAATTGTGATCTTTTATGGACACCCACCCTTTCCCAGTTATCAAATCCCTCCAGCTTGAAAATCTCCCACATCAGCGGATTTCTCCAAATAGGAGTATATTTCGTACACCCAGTGACCCCTAATAATTCTTTGACTTTCCCCCATATTTTATGGATAAGAAGCAGTGTGGGTAAACCATGGGTTCTCAATCGGAATTTCTGTGCCTCTAGTGCCCCCATCAGAGATTTTTCAGTAATCAAGGATTGTATGATCAATCTTCTGGAGTCTTGAGCAATACTACCATCCTCTATCCCCATCCCTGCATGTGTTGTAACTGTGCTGACAAAAAGTATACCCACGGGTTGGGCAATGCCATTCCTCCCTCTATTTTAGGCAATTGTAATTTTGGTAATGCAATTCTAGGGTTCTTTTTTTTTCCAGATTAAATCCCTAAATATACCATCTATTATGCGGAATTAATATTTGGGGATCCACACAGGTGTATTATGCAAGACATATTTTAATGCCACAACTACTATAATTTTGGCCAGATTAGCGCGCCCCATTACCGAAAGAGGGAGTTTAATCCACGCATTAACTTTCAGCTTCAGTTTTTCTAATAATGGGAATATGTTTGAGATGCTGTAATTCTGTATATTATGGGTAATTACTATGCCGAGGTATTTGAAGGAATCAACTATCGGAATTAGTTTTTGTGTTACTTATTGATGTAGTGATTTACTTTTCTGTTCCTTTGACAGTTTTGGTTTGTGGCTACTGTACAGTCATTTACTAATATCTATGAATAAAATGGACCTGGGTTGAGCATTGCCCACCCCATCCTAAAGGCTTTGTATAGCACCAGATTGCAAAAAAGATTACAGAAGTAATTAGAAAATGGCACAGTACAAAGCTAAGCTACAAATCTGTTGACAGAAAATGTATTGTAAAACAATTGTGCATTGAGAATTTGGAGTACACGGTGGTGCTATTTTACTACTTGGTGGTCTCTGTGACGCAGCATGCCATTATATTTATCCGCACATGCTTGTCTCTGTGACAGTATGTACAATATCGGTGTGCCTCTCATAGCAAATTGTGAAAATCATGCAACAAATTTCTGTCTTGTCTATGGTCACACACAAGCCCATTATTGTGTATGGTGCGAAGTGGATGTAAAGGTCAAAATATAGCATAACTGCATGTAAACTTAAAGGGGCATTCCGGGATTGACATTTTTAAGCTCCACACCCCTCCCACCAGACCTGTAAAAGGAAGCATACTTACCTGCTCCCTGCTGCTCATTTCCATCTCCCTCGATACCTGGCTGTCTTTACTACTTTGGTTGTTGCATGTGAACTTCCACCATGGCATCAGCAGTAACGTGTCCCTAAGTAGCTCTTGACCCAGCAGCGACATGACACGTAAGGAGATGTCTGCAGCAACACACGTGACCCCATTCATGGTAGAACTTTACATGTGGAGACTGAAGCCAGCTAGGGACCCACGGAGCCAGAAATGAGCGTCAAGATGCAGATAAGTATACTTCCCTTTATAGATATGGTTGGAGAGGATGGGATGGAGCGAAACCACGAGCGGACACCCAACATGGCCTCAAGTTGCATCTTCACGCAGCTTTAAAAGTTCTTGTGGCGTAAACCTCCTTGTAAATGTCTCCCTCTTAGTCATTATGGCAGGTGCAGGTGCCACCTCTGCGATCTGCATCTATTCCCTACAGGATTCCCCCAACCAATGTGCAGCTCTCTTCAATCATTTTTATGGTAGTTCCAAAAATTGTAGTAGTACAGAATTGGCCAGATATAAAGTGATATCGTGGACCATGCATGATTAGAAGGCATATTGACTTCCAATAAATTTTTTCTTCGACTCTTTTTCTTCGACTCTGAACTGTCCTAAAAGGATAGGGATGATCTGAATGTATAAATCCTGCAATGCAACATATGTTGGTGCTATAGTGGTTAAAGATAACTGGCACAATACCAGGCAAAGTCCTTAGTCCACCCTGTAAAATTGAAATGATCATCTCATTGCAACTCACAAACACAAATGAGATCTGAAAATGCTGCAATAGCAAGAGGATTGCTTGAATCAATCAGCCTAAAAGCGGTATCAAAAGCATATTAGTAGAAAGAGTGGCCTCGTCTGACATTGTCTCTAGTGATCATTCTGTACAGTGACATGATTAATAGGACGTCAGTGCTTCAACATGATGGAGTGATTTTCTAGTGTCAGGTATAATGCAATTCAATCTCACACTTGAGTGATTTTAATCATAACCAAAACCTTCATATAAGATTAATCTTTTATATATTTTATATACAATTTAACAGGAAACTTTTTGACATTGGTGTATTTTTCTTATTTTGCCTTAGCATTTGACTTCAAATCTACTCATGGTAATCAGCCTGCATTTTACTTAAAAAATGTATCAAGATTTCTGACCTGTCTGAAATTGAAGATTTACGTTTTTATAACTTATATGCGATGGAAACTTCCAACCTCAATGGGACGCCATTCTGTATTACATTGAAAGAGCCCTCGTGTTGCAGGGTCTGTTGATCTTCAAGTCTGCTGATGCAATGGGAGCTTGCAGCCCCCATTCCTATGGAGCGCATTAGTAGATCTGGTAAAACTCTGCCTGCCACGTATTTTGCTATCCTTATTTTGGATACATCTTCTTATCCAAGTTATGTAGAAATACATCTTTTGAAATATGTTTGCCAGTTCACAAGGGCCAGACCACTATTGAATTCCATTCTTTAGTGTTGTAGTAGAAATAAACATACTTCTGAGCTGTGCAGCAAGACCATAATGTGAATAGCACCTGAGCACTGAAATAGAAAGTCTAGAAGCAAAAAATATATATAAAAAAGCAAGCTAGAGCACTCCCTTGGGTAGAAGGGGAGTAACCTCTATCAAACCCCAAAAAATAGGATGCTCACATTTTTAATAGCATCTCCATATTAGTTCCTAAATTCAACAATGTCCTCATAAACATACATTCCAACTTTCCTAGAAATCTGGGAGGCTCCCTGAAAATGGGGACTCATCCCAGATCCACAAGATTTGGAAAATCTCCTAGGCACAACAGAAGCCCATTACACTCTCATTTCTATTGAAAGCACTTTCTACATGCTGGCAACTTAACTATGCACTCAACAGATCGAGCCTCTGAAATGCCACCATTACAGAACCAGGTGCCTTCATGTGTGGCAGATTTTGCTGCAGAAATTTTCTGGGACTGAAAATCAGTTCTGTTCATCGGAGTGGGGTTGTGTTGGGTAAAGCACAAGGATTTCTGCAATGATGAGATGAATAAAACTGATTTTCATTTGCAGAAAATTTCTGCCACAAAAATCTACCGTGTAGGAAGACACCCCAACACGGCAAAGCCTGAGAACGACCCTTGCTCTGTGTTGTGCCCATGTGACAGGTTGAGAAATGAGGCTGAGTTGATACGAACTTCCATGTATGTAAATGTTAGATATCTACCAAGAAGACCTTGAAGATGAAGACCTTTATGTGTCAGCCATCGGTGGACTTGAGGTTGCGGCCAAACAGTAAGGCTTCTTCATGTGCTTCTGGAAGCCAAAATCAGGATCATAAAAAGAGAGAACATATAAAGATATGACTTCCATTTTTTAATTCACTCCTAGTTGTAGCTTCCAAAAGCGCACGAGGTACCCTAATGGAGTAATTCCAGACAATGATTAGAACATCAACGGTAAAATTGATGAAAGCAATGCCAATAAAGCAGCACTAAAGCCAGTGTTTTTCTGATTTTTCTTAACGGGAATGTCAAATTTTGGGCATCCTTTCTGCAATACATTTTGATGGTATACCTCTCCCCTGTGCAAGACTGCCAACTTCCCCATAACCTGATACAGATGCATCGGTCTCTTAACCATGGGTGGTTTCCTATGCATTAAAAAAAACTCTCTCTTTGCAGTAAAAGAGGATGATGTTGGTGGTTGACATTGGAGTCAACCACCTTTTTGCAGATATTTAGAGTGGGGTATAGGTTAGAACGCTTTAATAATGGGAATCGTATATGTCCATTATGCAAATATGCTTTAGCCCAACTCTTTTGGTTCTTTTTATGTTCTTATGTGTACTCTGGTATATGAGCTTTTGTATTACATTTACAATATCAAGCAGTTGCCACCATTTGTACTGTCACACAGACACAAGCAAGATGGGACAGCTGAACAGCACTTACCATGACATAAAAACAACAAGAACACAGAAAACTACATTGACATTACCGGTTCAAAGTTTAATTTAACATCCTTTAAGTGGTGTGTACGGCTATACACAAATCAGTGAAAGTGTTCTGCATCAATTACTGGTAGAATGCCCACAGGCGGCTCCCCGCAGATTAATGTGCTTCACAAGTTGTTCAGCCAAATATAGTTGTACATACCCTTCAGTCATGCTGCTTCTTGTTAGATATCATTACACAGGAAACAATATTGAGATGATAACAGAATCATACCTTGTTTCTTTTATCGTTATATGGATGTTTTATCAGTCGAAACACGTTGCAAAGAGAAAAAAATGAAAGCTCCTAATGAGTTGCGTTTTTCCTTGTAAAGATAATTTTGGATTAATAAAATGGTATTCTTGTTTTGCCCTAATGTTCACAACAAACTTGCTCTTTGATTCTACTGTTGTTTGAGAGGCTCTTACTTTTCTAAAATTATTTGAACTGGTAAATCATGCTCTTCTGTACAGATTTTTGGTTCCTGGGATTAAGGGGCGGTTTTATTGATGTCTGATATGGATCCTAGTGTTGAACAAAGCAAGTTTCGGATGCGTTATCTGAAGTCGCTTCGTTCAAAACTTCTGAATAATACTGTACAGAGATTCGTCTCCGTACAGTATTAGAATGTATGGGCTCCGATGAGACGAAGTAAGTTATTCACTAAGTCACACGTGACTTTGTTGAATAACTTCGGTAGTTGATTTTGAAAGTGGAAAACCACTTTAAAACTTGAAACCGAACTCTGCTTCGGTTCGGAACGGAAGCCAAGTTCGGTTTAAAGTTTTAAAGTGGTTTTACACTTTGATTGAAAAAATCAATTACCAAGTTATTCAATGAAGTCACGCGTGACTTTGTGAATAACCAACTTTAGCTCATCGGAGCCCATACATTCTAATGCTGTACATGCTCCGTACAGTATACCTCCGAAGTTTTGAACAAAGCGACTTCGGATGAAGCATCCAAAACTCGCTTTGCTTGAGACTAATGGAACCAGATGTATCAGAAGTCTGTGCTTTACTTCCCAGAGCTCCCCAAAAACATCCCATCCAGTTAACCAGTAGCCTGTTCTGTATTGATGAAGACATTGAGCACTGAACTCATCTATGTCTTGCAGTCCTGTAGAGTTAAATTGAGCAGCAACGGACATGCTTGACCACTACTCTTGTAAATACTGGAACAGGGGACCCTATTATAGAGATGGGTGAGACCACAGTGGTCCCTGATGATCAGACACTTATTCCCTTTGTACAGGACATCTACAAGTAAAGTCTTGTTCATGGCAAACCCCATCTAAATCATTGTATGGATTTTACAAGTATAGGCCTCAGGATAGGCCATTAATGTCTGACTGACAGGGTCTGAAATCCTGCACACCCACCGGCTAGCTGTTTCAGAGTAGTGCAGCACTGCTCCCATTCACATCAGTGGGAGCAGTGCTGAAGTAACAGTTCTGTCCATTACACAGTGGATCTACAGTTGAATAAAACTCCAGTATCAAAGTAAAATCTCTAATCTTTTTCTTCATGTTAAAATGGCATAAACCACTTGCACATTTTGACTTAAAAGGGTTGTGCAAGAATTTTTTTTTTTTTTGGCAATCCGGTGGACTTGCAAAGGGGGGATAACTTAGCTGCTTCTTGGCGCTAGATCCCTGCTCTTTCTCCTGCATGCCTGCGATGTTCCGCTGGGCTCCATCAATGTCAGCATCCGGTTTGACATCGCTGCAGCCAGTTTCTGGCCACATCTGTGTCCGGCTGCCCTTATGTCATGACAAATGGTCACATGATGCAAGGGGAGATGGACATCAGCACAACAAGTGATTGGCTGTGGCAGTGTCAAACCGGATGTTGACATCGATGAAGCCCAGCGTAGCATTGCAGGCCTTCAAGCAAAGGAGCAAGGAGCCAGTTCCAGGATGCCAGTAAGTCATCTTCCCTTTGCAGGTCTTGCGCAACCCCTTTAACGACACCTTTAATCATAAATACTACATGGTGATCAGAGCCATGTAGTTCAAGCACCATGTTCCTGGAGTTGGTGCTCCTTTCAGTCAGATATTGCTAGCCTAACCTGAGATTAGTCCATCACTTGTAAAAATTCTGGACAACCCCTTTAAGGAGGGAGTATTCCCATCCAAGAATGGTGTAGCTTATCCACAGGATATGCTATAAATATCTGTTAGATGCGGGTTCTACCGAATTTGAGAATGGAGATCCCCTGACCTGTGCCCCACCTGATGAGGTAGCCACTGCATCCTGGTTGGGAAAGAATAAAGAGGCCGCATATGTGTAAGTGTAGCTTGTGCTGCTGGGATGTAATCGGAGCAATAGAGGCCCGAGAATATTATTTATGGTAATCATATATCATCTTGGATGTTTTTCAAAAATGATAAAAATGCAGTAAAATGAATGTGCATTTTGAATAATTGTGGGCACACATCTGATGTTCTCTTCCACAGACTTTTCTCAAGGTTAATTTAGTCACCTAGAACTGAATTTTAAACCTATTCGGCTATAAATCTCGGAGCTGTCATCATTTTGAGTGTACGGCAATTGAAACTGCCGTTCATGCTTCTAATTAACTTCAAATGTTTCTCAAACTCTTTATGATACAAAGGCAATTCAGCAGCAATTGTGGAATATCAAAGCAACTGCAGGAAATATATTTTACACAAATTAATTGAAAATAGAGCGGCATTTTATCTCATATTTTATATAAATTGATTTTCTAGAAATGAGGGTGGTTGTTTTGCCGATGAGAGGGAATGAAAACATATTCTAAAGTAACAGCAATACAAAATCTAATGTGAATATCATATTGGGTAAATTGCCATTTGTTTCCCTATATGAAGAAAAAAGCCAGCTATTATCATTTGTCACAGTACTAAGGCAGCAGTTTTGAAGGCTGCTTTAGTACCCACTCGGCTGGCTAAAGTGTACATCCAGACATACTGTCCCACCGGATCTGATATCACACATGGATAGATTGAACTTTTCCCTGCATGGTTTAGTTGCCGAAACAATTTTACAATTCCCAGCAAGTATCGTACATGCGTCCTATTGTAATGGATGGGCTGCCATATGGCTGCACTGGCAACTGTATTGCCCAGTGTGCGATTTCTGCTTGGGTGGGAGAGTATGCCTGGAGTTAGACCTTAAAGGGCTTGTTCCAAGTATAAAGGTTATCTCCTATCCATAACTAACTGATCACTGGACCTCCAACCACTGGGACCCCTATCAGTCATGAGAATGGGAGTCCCATGTTTCCGTACTCATGGAGCGGCAGGATGACCATGTGCCCTGCCAGTCCTCCGTGCATTCTCTGTGGGATAGCTGGAAGTAGTCCCATAGAGAATGAGTGGAACGCCAGCACACAAGCTTGGCTAGTTGTTCTATCAGGACCGAAACATAGGACCCCCCGTCCTCGTGATCAATGGGGTTCCCCGTGGACGGACCCCTGCTAATCAGTTAATTAGCCCCTATCCTGTGCATAGGGAATAACTAATACTAGGCACTACCCTTTGAACTAGAAGTTAGGTAATTAGGAGGCATGAATTGGCACCAAAAATTGCACCATTTCTGGCCTTCAGCTTAATAACTTTGGCTTAGGATATTTTCACACTAGCACTAAAATTGTCTGACAGGCTGTTCTGGTAGAGGAATAGCATGCCCAAGTTTATCGAATCCGGCATAGCCGGGAACTGCCAGAGCACTGCCAGGCCTCATTGGCTATAATTGGATCTGGCGGGGGATCCTGCCTGTTTCTGGCATTAGTGCCAGGTTTTCGCCAGGCAAATACTGCTACAAGCAGCACTAATGCCGGAAACAGGCCGGATCCCTGCCAAGTCCCATTATAGTCTAGGTGCTTTGGAGGGGAAAGGTAGTATCTGACAAATCTCAGCATGCAGTTGTGTCTCAGGCAGCTATGTAAATGATTATAGGTGTGGTCTGATTAGACACTGGGTCTTGTCACAAGAGCGTCTACCCCGCTGCCCTATAAAAAAGGCTCTCATAGGCTATTTTTGGGTAGTGTACCTCTTGGTGAGAGCTCATTGACTGGACACATCATTGGACTGAGAGAAGCAGGTTGGTCGTTTCGAAGAACTGCCCGCCATCTAGGCTGGTCTGACCTAGCTGTTTGCAGGGCTTCCAACTGGCATTTTGCATAAGCATAATGCTTGCCCACACACAGCATAGGTTTCCCAGGAATGTCTCCTCCAGACTTTGCACGCCTGGTCTTGAGATTTATCACCAGTTGATAAGTTATGGGACCAGCTGGGATGCTAGCTTTGGAAGCCCACAAGTGTGTAGGATCTACAGGCCTAGCTGCAACATCTGTGGGCAAATGAATACTATACAGAACCTGTAGGACTCCAAGTCCAACCATATCTCATCTTGTATCTAAGCTAGAGGAGGCCCAGCAGGGTATTACAGCCTTCTTTGAAATTCTACCGTTTTTCTACCTTATCCTTTGCTCTAATATTGTAATAATTTACATATATCATCGTTACACTCACACATAGAATTTTTTTATTTGATTCTTACAACTTCTTTTTGGTGTGTTATCTTTGTTTGTCAGTGAGTGTATATAGGTAGTGTAACAGAAAGACCCACCATTGATAGTGTAACTTAACGCTGCTTTCACATTGCTTTTTAATCAGAGCAGTTTTATAGATGGTTATTTCTATTCAGTCTTCTGAAATTACATATTATTTTCTATGTGATGTACTGCTGGACACCTGATGATTGGGATTTCACTGTATTCTGACAATGCTCTGTATCCGGTACGTGTTGCACTTGGTCTCCTGCAACTGAAATGTGCATTGGCAGATCTCAATGATACTGCCTGAGCTGGATCTCCTCTGCTGTTGGTTGGGTAGGATTGAAAATGAAGGTCTTTGAGGCTTGCTGTGCCATGCTTGATGTGGGCAGCATGATGGGCAACCTCCATCCCATACTGATTGGGCAGTTAGCACTGATATGCATATATGATGCAGATTGTGTGACCCCTGCTGTGAAGCTGTAGCATGAGCGGCCCATAACACGGATGGTTGTCTTTAACCAGAACAACGAAATTCCTGTTACTTTGGTGGAAATTGATTTGTTGAAACGCTTCATGCATTTAATTTGCATATGAATAGTGACTTGATGAGGGTGGATTAGCTCCATAAACACATATTTAACTCTTTCAGAACCGGGACTAAAGGCCATATTAAACCTGCAGATTAAGCAGGCGATTGTCGTGAGAGAAGCGTTCCTTCCTGGCAATCGCCTGCTCGCTAGCGGAGGAGACCACTGCTATTACATGCAGCGATCTCCTCTTCAGCATGAAGATGAGCGATCGCTAATGCCATCGCTTGTCCCCAATCATTGTTTACTGGTAGCAAAGTGCTATGTAACTATACCCGATGAACGAGCATTTTCTTTGTTCATTGGGTAATCGTCGACAGTGTTACACTGCCAGATCATCGCTAAAGAGTGTTCATACGAACGCTTGCTAACAAGATCTTAGGGATTATCTGCCAGTGTAATAGGGCCTGTAGGCAGTGTAGCATTTTATTGTACCATTTAGGTACCTCAAGCAGTAAGGGTTAAAATACAATGATTTGAATATATTGCTTGGCTGGTGCGATGATTCATGGAGAACCGTCCTGACACAGACCCAGAAAAGACTAGAAACTGGAGCATTTTTTAATTGGACTTTTGGATTGGAACTTTGCATTGTGCACGGTTCTAAAATATTGAGCATTGTTCAGGTGGGTCGTTTGCATTATCATTCACCTCAGCAACTTCATGATCATTATGAGCCAGCACGGAAGCATCCGTCAAACAACACCTGACATTTTTCAAGAACGTTAGATGTCTTTTTAAAGAAAGAAAAAAAGGTAAAATACGGAAAAACAAAATGAAAAATTGATATTCCATGTTAGTGCATGACAATGCTGCACATCTTCCCTCCTCCGCTTCCCTCTATCCTAGAAAACAGAAGGAATAAGCTTAGAGGGGCTTGAAAACATGGCAGAAAGGATGCTTACCCTCGCCGATCCACCACCACTACATGCTTAGACCAGGATTGCACAAACACAGCAAATGAACCAGAAAGCCTGATGAAGGGCACAGGAATGGCCCGAAACGTTGCTTTTGTATGAACTTGCAATCTGGCTAAAATAAAGTCACACGTATTTGCAAATGAAACAATCTGGTGTGCTGTCAAAATTTATATGAAAGTCTTACGTAGTCCTTGGAGTGGAGACGGGGGCATCACCTTTGACGAGCACCCTACATAGCCGAAGAGCGGTTGGAGTGCTGTGGTCCTTCTTTAAATACTACATGCTAGGAATGCTAGAAAGAGAAAAAAATCAATGGCTGAGTTAGTTCATCATTAGGGCCATTGATTGGCTGAGCAGGCATTTCTGGCGCCTTGACCAGGAAGTGGACAGCAGTGTTGGACCGGCAGTTGTGGCGGATAGGTGAGCGTGAGTATGGCTTTTTTTTATATTTGACTGCCTGGGAGCCATATATAAAATATTTTATGGGCTTATTAGGAAAGGCTCTGTGGTAACACAGAATTACCTACAAATCACAGCAGAATTCAGGTTCTCACGTGACTGAACAGCTGTCCATTTGGCATTGCGAATTTTCATGTGGCAAAACTGAAACCTTGTACAGTAAGGCCAGCACACCTTGCGGATTACTCACGGTATCTGTGTGTGAAAAAAAACAAAGCGTAACACAATACCAGCAAAGTGTGTGAGATTTGACAAATCTCATGTACACTTTGCTTTTTTCTGTAACCTATCAATTTAAGCTGTGGGTCTCTTCTGATGATTTCACCCTTGGAGAGGCTGAAATCCGCTGCCTTTTCCATGGCAAAAACTGCATGTAATAGATGCAATATTGCAGCAGAATTGCAGTGAAATCCGTTGCACTTCTTTCTGCTTCATTATTAGCCATAATACTTAGTTTGAATACTGTATGGAGCGAGCACTCCGTACAGTATGAGAATGTATTGGCCCCAAAGAGTCAGTTATTACTTCGCGAAGTCTCGTGAGACTTCGCATTATAACTTTATAAATCAATTTCTACTGTAAAAAAACATTTCCCGAACTCTGGTTTGTTTCCAAGTGGTACCTGTAAAAAACGATTTCCTGAACTCCGGTTCGGTTCCAAGTGGTACCTGTAAACAAAACATTTTCTGGACTCGGGTTCAGTTTTAAGTGGTACCTGTAAAAAACATTTCCTGAACTCGGGTACAAGTAGTTCGGGAAATATTTTTTTACAGTAGAAATTGATACGTCCACACGTGACTGGAAATACAGCAGAAAAATACACAGCAGTTTTTGCTAAGTTTCTACAGCAAAAGCAGCAACAAACCCACATTAGGAAAAAGCATCAGCCTATGTGCGCTCCCATGGTCCCGGCCAACAATTAGGCCGGCACTTTTTCCTATAGTGTGCAAGCATGACCACCGGTGATGAATTGCTGGGTGGTCGTAACCTTGGAAACGAGCAGTATATAATGTGATAGAAAAATGAATCCAGCGAGTAAAGGAAGCAATATGGAGAATCACAATACATTAGTAAGTGCCTCGTATTAACTTTCTCTACATAGTAAATGCTATTTGCTGAAGTTAGACAACCCCCTTTAAGTGCATTTTTTGCCACAAAAAAGGCAGCAGATTTCAGCCTACTTATTGCAAAGAGTGAAATCTGCAGTAAATCTGCAGGTCAGTTCATGCTGTGCTTTTTGTATGCAGTTTGTGGATGAGATTTGAGCCGCTGCTGTTCTGTCACGTCTGAAATATGTATTGTGAAATATGGGTGACTTAGGGTCCTTGTACATGAGCAGATTTTTTCCCCCCCATAACTAGTGCCAGTCGATAATACAGCATGTCAATCAACACTCATCTAACACTATTTATATGGGTCAGTCATCGGCTATGCTTGTGCCCCGAATGATTGTTCATGCTGACGTTTGGCATATACCGTACTCTTTTGTCATTTTTGGCAGTCTACACAGGTCAAACCTAAAGGGGTTTTCCGAGATTTTAATACTGATTACTTATCCTCAGGATAGTTCATCAGTATCTGATCGGTGGGGGTCCGACACCTAGGACCCCCACTGATCATCTGTTTGAGAAGGCAGCGCCGCTTGCAGTAGCACCGCAGCCTTCTCCAGCTTTGCCTATGCCAATGACAACACGTTCATCCATCACATGGCCTAGGCGCAGCTCAACCCCATTGAAGCCCCCATTGAAGTATGAGTACGATACCGAGCATAGCTGCTATACAGTATGCGGCGCTCTGCTTGATGAGCTGTGAGAAGGATGCGGCACTCAAACCGCAGGCGCTCGTGGTGCCGGACCCCCACGATCAGATACTGATGACCTATCCTGAAGTCTTTTAACCCTTAAATGATGTTAACTAGCATCTATTTTTCCATCACTAACGTGATCTTTTGATGGAAAGGGAGTACTATAATTAATATTCATAACTCTTTTCAAACTGTCTAGGGCTAGCTCAGCTGAATGTAATCATACCTTTCATTTAGCGGTCTGTCTCTTCATTCTGTAGAAATATACCTTTAATCTATATGCAAATAAGCAGTTAAGTGCACCGAGGGTGGGCCCAAGCCACTCTGTACTCTCTTGCTCCCCCTGTCCCTCCCGCCAGCCTCTCCCTCTCTGTGCTTGGCAGCACCAGGTAAGGTGACTATAGAAACATAGAATGTGTCGGCAGATAAGAACCATTTGGCCCATCTAGTCTGCCCAATATGCTGAATACTATGAATAGCCCCAGGCCCTATCTTATATGAAGGATGGCCTTATGCCTATCCCATGCATGCTTAAACTCCTTCACTGTATTTGCAGCTACCACTTCTGCAGGAAGGCTATTCCATGCGTCCACTACTCTCTCAGTAAAGTAATTCTTCCTGATATTACTTTTAAACCTTTGCCCCTCTAATTTAAAACTATGTCCTCTTGTTGCAGTTTTTCTTCTTTTAAATATTCTCTCCTCTTTTACTGTGTTGATTCCCTTTATGTATTTAAAAGTTTCTATCACATCCCCTCTGTCTCTTCTTACTTCCAAGCTATACATGTTAAGGTCCTTTAACCTTTCCTGGTAAGTTTTGTCCTGCAATCCATGTACTAGTTTAGTAGCTCTTCTCTGAACTCTCTCCAAAGTTTCAATATCCTTCTGCAGATATGGTCTCCAGTACTGCACACAATACTACCAATGAGGTCTCCCTAGTGCTCTGTAGAGCGGCACGAGCACCTCCCTCTTTCTACTGTTAATGCCTCTCCCTATACATCCAAGCATTCTGCTGGCATTTCCTGCTGCTCTATGACATTTTTTGCCCACCTTTAGGTCGTCTGATATAATGACCCCTAAATCCCTTTCCTCAGATACTGAGGTTAGTACTGTATCACTGATTTTATATTCTGCTCTTGGGTTTTTACGCCCCAGGTGCATTATCTTGCACTTATCGACATTAAATTTTAGTTGCCAGATTGTTGACCATTCCTCTAGTTTTCCTAAAACCTTTTCCATTTGGTGTATCCCTCCAGGAACATCAACCCTGTTACAAATCTTTGTGTCATCAGCAAAAAGACACACCTTACCATTGAGGCCTTCTGCAATTTCGCTGATAAAGATATTAAAGAATATGGGTCCCAGAACAGATCCCTGAGGTACCCCACTGGTAACAATACCATGGTCTGAATATACTCCATTGACTACAACCCTCTGTTTTCTGTCCTTCAGCCACTGCTTAATCCATTCAACAATATGTGAGCTCAAGTTCAAAGACTGCAGTTTATTGATAAGCCTTCTATGTGGGACAGTATCAAAAGCCTTACTAAAGTCCAGATAGGCAATGTCTACTGCACCTCCGCCAGCTATTATTTTAGTCACCCAATCAAAAAAGACTATGTATGAACCTGGCCCTGTCAATCAATGAGGAGAGGGTGGAGCTGGCAGGGGAAGCAGAAAGAGCAAGGGTGCACAGAGTGGCTTTGGCCTGCCCTTGATGCGCTTAACTACTCTTTATCCAGAATTAAGCAGCAGATCACTAAGTAAAAGGAATCATTACATTCAGCTAAGCTAGTCCTAACTAACCGTGAATTTCATGGTGACAAATTCCCTTGCAATCATTAATATTCCCCTTTACCCTCCTAGTTCGTGGATCCAACTGTTTATACCCCATCTGCAATATCTTCAGCCTTAATATTACACTTGCATATAAAATATAGCACACCTTTATTTAAACTTAATGAAATGCAACCATAACCATTTAGTTATAATTAGTTACAACATATAGCTACAAATACACTGTATATCTGGTTTGCAAAGTATACTCAGCATTAGGGCTAATTCAGACGGCCGTATGTTTTGTTCCGCACCTGGAACACATTCCGTATGCATTTTGTTTTTTGCGGACAGACTGAACTGTCCGCAAAATAACAGATCCGCATTTTTACGGACTGCAAAAAAACACACGGCCGTCCGAATGAGCCCTTAGAATGCAAAGTGGTCCCCTCTCCTCCATGGAGGACCTCATAGGAAGTCCAGTGTCCAGGTACATTGCTACTGTATTCACTTCTGCCTACCCAGAATTCAGTGTGCCAGTATTATATGCATAGGCAGGGGGATGGGTGATGACTAGGGAACCACATGGCTCAGAATGATGTGTCTCGTTTGAATATCAAAGCAAGGCTTAAAGGGATTCTGTCACCACATATAACCCCTCTAACCTAAACATATGCTCATGTCCAGGGTAATCTGAGGAGTCCTAAGCTGGCCTTATTAAATCAAACTGTGGCTTCATTTTCCTAAAAACCAGGTTTTAATAACCTGTCAATCACTTACTTAAGGTGCCCAAGGGGAGGTCTGTTGATCCAGGGTGTCCGGCCGCACCCCTCGCCGTTCAGTGCCCAGCGCCGCCTTCCCTGTCTTCAGCGCCGCCTACTACACCTCAGTGCCGCCTCGCAATCCTCCTCGTCTCTGCCAGATCCCGCGCGCATTTCCTTTGCACTAGTATTTATCAATCACTTTTTTATTGATTCTGACATGAATTCGGCTGTGTTCACTTAGGTAATGGTTTCCTTTTATAATGGAAGCCACAATATTCTTTCACACCCTTCGAACGACATACACCACAAGTGTCGACCTGATAGTGGGGTCTGTCAGGTGCCAGCAAGGTGTTTATCTTATTGATGGTAAAAATAGAAAATCTGAAGGCATCTGCAGTGGAAGCCTCTGATCCAGATGTGAACAGAGCCTTATTTAATGCCATTTAAAAGAGAACCTGTCATCTCTCCTGACATGTCTTGTTTACTTTGGAGGGATTTAAAATTTTGGAGCATCTCTTCTTAGAACTCGCTGTTCTATTGGTCCCCCCACTGTCACCCCACGAATGTATGAATACATTGACCACCCAGTGTTACCATTGCTCTTGGCAGTGGAGCATGGACCTACATGCTCTAGCAATGTCCACTGCTGACAGGGCGAGTGGTAATGCTCAGTTTTCATTTTATTCATACATTTTGAAGAGGAATTGCACAACACAGTGCTTTAAGACGTAATAGTCTATTATTATTTTAAGTGTCATAGATGCATTTACTGAGGAGAGCTGAAAAGTTCTCTCACCCTTCGTCTTTTGTGAACTAATATTCCTACATCTATTCACACAAAGTACAAAATACGAGCTAGATCCATGAGTCAATATAATAGATAGTCCGCTCACATGTACCAATCGAAGCTGGAAAGCACAAGTTCTTGGCAGATGAAGTCAGAATTGTTTTCCACATAAGTTCTTTCCAAATGATGGGAAGGGCTTTGTTAATGTTAGCACTTCGTATGTGAGCCAGATCCCATTTTAAAAGACATCCCGTACGCGATCTTTGGAAAGCTGCCACAATAAATTAATGGATGAAGAAACACATATGGGCAAGTATCGCCTGGTTCACAATAAATCTATTGGCCAAAGACTGAATCTTCACAACAAAATCTCTTTCTGTTACTTTAATACATGAAAAGGTTTGAATGCTCTTTGTCTTAAAAGATCAGCTGTAACCATAGCAAGGAAACTGGGATATGGCACAGACCTACCTGCTGGTTAGCCTTTTGATGGCCTAGAAACCTGATATTAAGTCTTAGTGGTAAGAAGGTCAGCCGATTCTTGTGGTAGTTCTGGACTGATCAGCATATTGCAGATCAGTAATTCTCAGAATTTAGCATGCTGAACCCAATAAAGCAGCAGCACCTTATTGATAAATCCATACCTGTTCATGTAGAAGTTAGTCATGTAGACTATATTAGAGAGACCTGTACAGTATCTTCTCACCAATCTTTCATGTGATTATAAATTGGGGTTGATGTCCTGCATGCCACCAGGCAGTTGGTGGTATAAGTGTGCGTGCCAGCATTGGAGGGGTAGTTTTCCCACTCTAAGGAAATGTGCACTATGAGAAGGAATATTAATTTGGACCTAAAACCTACTTGAAGCATAGTGACAAGCTTATGCACCCCCACTATTATCTCCCTTCACCTGTTTCAGGTGATACTGGAACCCAGTATGAGAAACACTCTATGCTAAATATGTGGTTATCTGGTTACTACAAACTATACTCGCTCTTCTCTTGCTTTGGAGGACCTGGCAGACCAGTTGCACGAATGGCGAATTGATTCATCTCCCATTGTAACGTCACTAATGGAAAACTGGGACCTACATACAACCTTGAATTTTAAAGAAAACCTTCCATGCAGTGGTGCCAGACATTCTGTTTGCCTTGTAATATTTGACTCTGCAATTTGTTGTATTGAGCTGCCAGTAATGTTAACGAGCAGTCTAATGGATTCATGAAATGCAGGCTAATTCATCCACCACTGATTGACAGCTTTTTCCTGATTACTGTGTATAGGGAGAAAGCTGTCCATAGAGTTAGAGCCAATGGGAGAGAGAGCCAACATCTCATAAATACATGAAACTCCTCATACACAGCACTGGCAGTGCCCTGCAAGTATTAAACATTGAGTTTAGCCAGAATACACACACTGGAAACACTGTGACTTACACTACTGCATTCTGGGCAGCGTAAATGTCCTGCCAGATTTCCTTTAACAGGAAAAAGTTATAAAGATTATTACAATATTACAGAGTTATTTTAGTCTCATGGAGAAGTCTATAAGGCTGTCTATCCAATGACTTTTTTCATAATACTGTATTTACTGTAATTTTAGACACAAATCTGTTATCTTGAGTAGATTTGATTTCTAAGGCTGAGTTCACATAAGCATTCTTCATTTCCGATCCGTTCTTGAGCGGAAGATTTTTGAAGTGGAGACAAAGGTCGTGCATGCACAACTATTGTCTCCTCTTCAAAAATCTACCTCTGAGCGGGGTCCGTAGGCTATGTTCGGCTTAGTTATGTGCCAAATCCGTTATTTCCATTCTTCTGCTCCTATAACGGAGCAGAAGAATGGCAAGACTGAACACTGATGTGAACTCAGCCTAAAAAGTGTATGTCTAACATGAAACATTAAGGATTTTTCCTGCTCTTAAAAATTGTATACAGATGGTTTACATGCATTAAGATTAGTCACTTACTAATATAGTATATGTAGCCGAGATGCCTCTATAAAACAGTCTCACAGTCACACAACTATGCTTCTAATGTTTGTCTACTGATTGTGCAATGTCCTGTACACCAAACACATTACAGAACTATTATCTTCACTGCTTTGGAACTCCCTCCCCTATTCCTGTTTTTGGGGGATTGTGTTTTACATGCTGGGCAGCATATTTTGCAGTGAGCAACAGAAAAGCTGTGACTGATAACAGCACTACCTTACAGCTTGTAAAAGTTCAATATGCAGACAACAGTAAATAGAGGCAATTACAGTAATTGTACTTCTGTACATTGTTAATATCAGCCACAGCAAGCCCTGGAAGCATCAAAACAAAGGTGCATCACAGATCTGGGCAAGATAATGAAAACAAAAAATAATTACTTTTAATCTATGATAGCATTATTTGGTGAGTGTTCATATATAACGTAGGTACTATTCTATAATTTTATTTGCTTGGAAAACCACTTTGACTATTATTCTGGTATTTGATGAAGACTAGTCTACTGAGACTTATTTCATTTTAGATGCAGCACAAAATGTCTGTCACTGTCTGTGTATTCCGATAATTGGAATGCATCATCTCTTGTAGAGGAATCAGGGTAAATGAATTGACTGTGAAAACTGTAAGCTTCATTTGACATTTCAGTGTGGTGCACATGCTGACTTCTGTATGTATGTGGTACATGGAACTGTATCAAGAGATCAATTTTATTATAGAGGGTTAAAGAAAAAGTTTTTAGAAGGTGTTTTGAACAGTAAGTTTTTATGTTTTTAATTTGTTGCAATCTGTGGTTTAGGTAGAAAAGAAATGACCCTCACGCTGCTTAGTCATGTAGAAAGCAACGGCTGACTCACTGATCTGTAAATGGCCTGCACTCAATTCCCTTTGTGTCAAAATGTCAACAAATCTGCTCATTTTCTGCAATGTAGCGAAGTCTAATCTATCACAGAAGTGCCTGAAACCTGCCTATGATGTAGAACTCACATAAATGTATTGCTTCAAAAAAGTGCTGCTTCAATCTACACTGTTTCTCTGCCTATAAAATCTGTATTTATATATCATTTTTTTCATTATAGGGTCGCCATGTTAAAACTGGGCAACTTGCGGCCATTAAGGTCATGGACGTCACTGGGGTAATGTATCTTTTATTTACTTCACTTCTGAAATAATAAAAATGTTTTTTTCAACTTTGTAGTATTTTAGTTTCATACTACATCTTAGCTGTGCAATTCAAAACAGTTGGTAATATTCGATATATTCGATTATATTAGAATTCAGAAAGGTAGTGATTGGGTCATTAGCGTTTTTTCTGGGACTTACTGATGACCTATTTTGACAGGCTCATTTGCATGGGTTACGCTCAGAGAGTACCGCTCGATTCTGCAGTGGATAGAGGTACCTGGTGCGCCAAGCTTCTTCCCTCAAGGCACAGCATGCCAGACAGAAAATTCGGGTCAGCAGACGCGCAACCAGGAAGGTCCACGATCAGAGTTTCCCAGGAACAGAGAGCCTCCTGCTCGTAGGAAACTCTGATCCTAGACCTTCCTGGTTGCGCCGCTGCTGACCCATAATTTTCTTCTACATAATCAGCTGTTTCGGGGAGCTGCTGATGCAGGAAACTATACAATGGATGGAAGACTCCATGCACTATGTAGTTTCCGGCACTGTGACTGCACCTCAGCTACAGATCATATTAATGGGAGCTGAGCTGAAGTACCCTGGCACGGCAACTACACAGTGGACTGAGCCTTCTGGCTCAGTCTACAGTATAGTTTCTGGCATCTGATCGATGGGGCTGATGGACCACCACAGGGTTGATATTCTTGAGCTATCCTGAGGATAGGTTATCAATATCTAAGGCCTGTATGACACCAACAGATTATCTGACCAATATATGTCCAATATATATCAGACGTTGGTGTGTGTATAACCTAAGATCTGTGTATGTAATAGTCCATCTGACCAATGATTGGTCAGAAAATGTGTCAGATAATCTGTTGGTGTAATACAGGCCTAAGTCCCGGAAAACCCCTTTAATAGTGAAAGGGTTAATTGGAAAATTCCTATTGAAGCACCAGTGTCCAGTGATTTACTCCCCTCCAGCACTGTCTGTACCCCGATCACTAGTCCACCACCCGGCTGGGAGGAGGCACACCATACTTTCTTACTTTTGATTAGTGACATCAGGGAGATTCTGAGAAGCAGGCTAATGTGCTGAATGCACACAGTGTTTTACCATTTAAAGCAGAAGCTGAAGATTCATACTTACATGCTCCGCACCGGTACAGTCTGTTGTGTCCATGTTCCAGTCCCGGAGTGTTTACATCTAGCCACATGCTCTGCTGCAGCCAGAGACTGGCTTCAGCAGTAACATAGCCACAAGCTGCTAGTCACCGCTGTAACCAGCCATTGACTTCAGAAGAGCAGGTGATCATGCCTATGTTATGCCAGATGTAAACACTCTGGGGACAGCAACATGGACAACCTTGATCCAGCATGAAGGACTAGAGTGGTGGGGAGAAAGTAAGTATGAATGTATGGGTACTTCATAAAATACCCTTATTCCCGGTGAGCCTGTTTAAGTAGACCATTGCCCAAATACTGCTAACCTAATGTGTTTAATTACAAGTCAGTGCATTACAGCTTTACATACATACCCCAAATTTTATAGACCCTAGATCTAAACCTCCAAATAAATTCATACTCCATAGCCCATAAGAAATACAGAGCCCTGAGCTCTGAAAAAATGCAGATTTCAAGCCGCAGCCCAAAAATTAGTCTTCAGACCAGAATATATACAAACCTCAAAACCTCGAAACTATAACAGTCCCCAGGCATGACCCCACTCTAAACAGAGACCCCTGACAATACTCCTACACTAATACAGATGCCATTCCAGACTCCATGAACAAAAAGGACCCTGCAAACTAATACAAATTCCAGTCCGGACCCACTGAATACAGACTCAGACCAAACCTATAGATTAGTGCAGACCCCATACTGGACTCCCTACACCAATACAGATCATCAGAATTAAAGGGGACCTGACATCCAGATATTCAACATTTAACTATGCATTACCTTATTATTTCAAGCACATAGTTAAATATCTGACGTCTAGATATTCAACATTTAACTATCCTCTGCATAGGTCATCAGTATCTGATTGGCGGAAAATCTAAAACAGAGCCCCCCTAGCAAGCACTTTCTATAATACTGGTGTCTTATGTGGCACAATGGTCTTTGGGCCCCCTAAGGCTCCTGGGTCCGGTAGCGACTGCTGCTTCTGCACCCCCTATAGCTACGCCCTGGCAGGGGTCCTTTGGGACTCCCGCTAATCAGCTGTTTGAGAGGATACAGATGCTTGCAGTAGAACCGAGGCCTTTTTCAGCTTTCTCTAGGCCATGTGACATCACATTCATCGGTTACATGGCTCGCCCTAGGTGCAGCTCAGCGCTATTAAAGTGAATGGGGCTGAGCTGTGAAACCAAGCACAACCACTATATAATGTACAGCGCTGTGCTTGGTGAGCAGAGAGAAGGTCGTGGCGCTGCTGCGAGCGCCGATGCCTTCTCAAACAGCTGACCCCGGGTTTCGGACCCCCACTGATCAGATACTGATTACCTATCCGCAGGATAGGTAATCAGTTAAAAAATCCCAGAAAACCCCTTTAACAACATTTCACAGTCTAAAGTAAAGTATCTCTACATTTAATCAAACTTTTCTGTACCTTCGAACTGTTAAAAGTTAACAAAAATGGAGTTTTGAGTTTGATTTGCTGTCCAATGGCTTAAAGCTACAACTTAGAATGAGGATATAGACCGTGCTGTTGACAGTAGTTGGATGTTCCACCTAAACCTTGACATGTTTTTTTGTTATCTTTCCCTTGCTGTATCTGGATAGCCTCTAGTTAAGGTCATTCACATGTTCCAAAATAAATATATTAACACGGAACGTTCCATAGAGGCATTGTTACTGTGCGAGAACCATGGAGGTATGTGCGGAGATGTAATCATGTCCTGTGTGTGGAGGACAACACTCTGGAATGCTGTCAGGAATGCTACTCTACATTGTTAGAAGAGGTTTTCTCTTTTACATCTCGTGCTTGCCAGAGAAATGATGGGGGAATGAATTTAGAATGGCATTTCATACGCCAGTCTTAAGCTGGAGTGCAGTGCCCCAAATTTATTAAGAGACACACACTCATCCATACATCATTATGGGCTGTCCTTGTGCCAGAAATTGGAATCTGCACCTGCATGATCTGTTGTGACAGAATCTGGTGCAAGTTGTAGTAAATCTGTTGATCTTTGAGAGGCCTCGCTGTCCCACTAAACTCCACCTGGTTTTCATAACACTCCACCCACTTTTAAAAAGCAGCGAGAGACTTAAAAAGTAGCAAATTTCAGGGCAGATATCGTGTGCGCCAAAATTAGTCATTATTTTGTGGCACAAAAATGCAATTAATTATCCCAAATGCCAATTAAAGGGGTTTTCTGGGAATTTGATACTGATAACCTATCCTCAGTATCTCATCGGTGGGGTTTTGACATCGGAGACCCTCGCTGATCAGCTGTTTGAGAAGGCACCGGCGCATCTGTGAGCGCTGCGGCCTTCTTGCAGCATACCAAGCACAGCGTTGTACGTTGTATAGCAGCAGTGCTTGGTATCGCACTCAGCCCCATTGAAGTAAATAGAGCGGAGTGTGATACCAAGCACAGCCGCTATGCAAGGTATGGCGCTGTGCTTGGTAAGCATGAAGAAGGCCGCCTCAACGGAGCACTGCTGCCTTCTCAAACAGCTGATCAGTAAGGGTCCCCGGTGTCAAAACCCCACCGATCAGATACTGGTGATCTATCCTAAGGATAAGTCATCAATATCAGATTCCCGGAAAAACTCTTTAAGGGGATTTAATGAGATTAAAATAAAATTTTAAAAATACATTTCTTGTCTGGTATTACAGCTGAGCCCCATTCACTTCACCAATTGGTGACCAGACCTGTAAAGGCCATGAAGGGGCAGTCTATCTTTTAGATATTGATGACCTATTCTCCGGTTAAGTCATCAGTATCAGAATAGTGGAGGTTCAACACCAAGCACCCCCACCAGTCAGCTATTTTCGGCAGCCTCTGGTGCTGGAAAGTAAACTGTGGACAGGTAGGGAGCTGAGCTGCAGTACACCACCACATCCACTTCTCCTTACAAAGTGGCATTGCAGATGCATAACCACAGCCTATTCCAACCCTCAACTTTTATCGTGATCAGCAGGGATTCTGGCAGTGAAACCATCACTGATCAGGCACTTATTGGCATTTTTCTTGTGGATAGGTGATAACTAGAGATGAGCGAATCGAAGCTGACAAAGTTGAATTCGATCCGATTACTCGATTGGCACCGAATCCAAATTTTCTCAGGCTTCATGGTAACGAATCTAATTTTTTCCTAAAATGGCTGCTGCACATGTGAGGACATGGGGCAAGGAACTCTAATAAGGCGGGATCACCCATAATGCCATGCATGCAGACAATTAGCAGCCAGCCAGTCCTGTGATGTCACAGCCCTATAAATAGCCTCAGCCATCTTGGATTCTGCCATTTACCAGTGTACTTAGTGCAGGGAAAGACGTCAGCAGGCGCTAGGGACAGTGCTTATTTCCCCTTGTGCGTTGCAGTTATATGTTCTAAAGCATTTTTTGGCTTGTATTAGTGGGAAAAAAGGGCTTATTATTTCCACACTAGTGTATTTTGCGGATCCGTCATGGATATGCAAAAACTCTTCCGTTACAATAATACAACCGCATGCATCCGTGATGAATGGATCCAGTTGTATTATGTCTTCTATAGCCATGGCGGATTCGTCTTGTACACCATTGAAAGTCAATGGGGGACGGATCCGTTTTCTGTTGCGCCAGATTGTGTCAGAGAAAACAGATCCGTCCCAATTGACTTAGATTGTGTGCCAGGATAAATCCGTTTGGCTCTTCTTCGTCAGGCGGACAGCAAAATGCTGCAGGCATTTTGAAGGGAGGCAAACTGATGCATTCTGAGCAGAATCTTTTCTCTTCAGAATGCATTAGGGCAAAACTGATCCGTTTTGTACCACTATTGAGAGCCGTGAACGGATCTCACAAACGGAAAGCCAAAACGCTAGTGTGAAAGTAGCCTAAGCTGTTGTGTGGTGAAGTGCGAAAATTACAGCCCTTTTTGTCGTGTATTAGTGGCAAAAGAAAAATATATTTGCCGTTCAGCAGTGCAGTTATATTTTCTAAAACCCTTTTTGTCGTGTTTTAGTGGCAAAAGTAAAATACATTTGCCGTTCAGCGGTGCAGTTATATGTTCTAAAGCCTTTGTGTCGTGTATAAGTGGAAAAAGTAAAATATATTTGCCTTTCAGCAGTGCAGTTATATGTTCTAAAGCCCTTTTTGGCGTGTATTAGTGGCAAAAAAAATATATATTTGCCGTTCAGCAGATATGTTCTAAAGCCCCTTTTGTATTAGTGGGGAAAAAGAAAAAGGGCTTATTAGCCGTTGTGTGTTGAAGTGAAAAAATGACCACCCTTTTTGGTGTGTATTAGTGGCAAAAAAATATATTTGCCGTTCAGCGGTGAAGTTCCATTGTACTACAGCCATTTACAGGGTGTATTAATAGGATAGATACGTACGTCCTATTAGCCGTTCTGTGGTAAATTGTGATTTATATTTATTTTTTTGGGGTGTATTAATAGGAAAAAGAATACGGGAAAATGGATGCGTGGTTGTAGACTTTCTTCTGTATGAACCGAATTACGTCGATTAGCCATTCAGTGGTAAAATTTGTTTGTGATACAGCCCTTTTTGGGAAAATTGGTCGGTTGCTGTAACTAAAATCAAGGACAACATATGTCCTTTACGGCCCACTGGGTAAATGTGGTTCCTGCCCATCCACACCAGCAACTTGGCCAGGTGACGACTCTGCACCCCCCCTCCCCCCCCACACACACACGTTCTCACGCCACTGGTCCTGCGACAATGTGTCCGCCTCTGCATTCTCAACCGTGTCCTCAGTGTCCACTGCAGGGACAATTCACAGTGCCCCTCCAGCATACCACATGTGCAGGACCTGGCGATATCACGCTGTTCTGCACATCGTTTGCCTCGGAGAAAGGAGTCACACAGGGGAGGAACTGCTCTGTGTCCTTCATCAAGAAATCGAATCCTGGCTTTCTCCGCGACAACTCAAAATCGAAACCATGGTGACCGACAACGGGAAGAACATGGTGTCGGCGCTGCATCAACGTGTTCAATCTGGTTGTCAAGCAGTTTCTGAAGTCTTCCACCCATGGAAAACATCCTAAAAATGGCCCGGAAACTTTGCATGCGATTCAGCCACTCGTACACCTCAAAGCACACCCTCCTTGAGCTGCAGTTGCAGCTGATATGCTGATATGCTGATATAGGCTGATATGCGATGTTTCCACCCGTTGGAATTCCACCCTCCATATGTTGGACTGACTATACGAACAGAGAAAGGCCATAAACGATTACTTGATGATCCAAGCGGACAGGAGTACTCCTCTGTGTAACCTCGATGTCAGCCAGTGGCCGCTTATGCATGACACCTGCCGTTTGCTCAGGCGCTTTGAGGAGGTCACGTTATTTGTCAGTCACCAGCACTACGGGATGAACAACATCATTATCTGGCTGGTCAGGGGACTGGAGACGTGGCGCCTAGATCTCATGGCCAAATGAGCCCTGTGGGGGCTGAACTGGAGCAGGAGGACATTGGAGCAATGTGTAGAAAAATGGTGGTTTTTACACTCAGGTGAAAGGAGAGGAGGAGCAGGAGCAGACAGAGGAGCTACAGGGCGATGAGGAAGACGAGGCAGAGGACCCAGACACACACCATGGCAGTATGCAGTGGAGATGGCGGAAGGGATTCCCTCCGAGTCACTTGCACAAATTGCCTGATGCATGCTCGCTTGCGTAGTGACAGCCGAATTGTCACCATTCGGGAGAGGGATGACTTCTGGCTCTCCACCTTGTTAGACCCTCACTACCAGTCCAAAATGGGGGCCTTTTTTACACCCGCTGAGAAGGAGGACAAACTGAACTACTGTAGAGACATCCTATGTAGTGAGTTGGTCGCTGCCTATCTGCGCCATCGTCCATCCTCTTGCAGGTCTGACTGTGGGGGCCCTCTGCGCTCACGTTCCTCTGCCATGGCTGCTGTGGCAGGGTCGGGGGGTAGGAACAGTTCCAGCTCCATCAGCAGCAACTTGAGCCTAGAGTCGCTGATGAGCAGCTTTCTTCACCTGCCTAGTGAAGAAACTACTCACCAGCAGCAGCAGCAGCTAGACCTGGAGCAGGACGTAAACCAGCAGGTGGTGGCATACTTGGACAGTACCCTGACACCCCACATTGAAGATTCGCTTGACTACTGGTCAGCCAAACTGGATTTTTGGCCGCAACTACGTAGCAGAGTTCACCCTGGAAAAGCTGTCCTGCCCGGCCATTAGTGTGGCATCAGAGCGGGTGTTTAGAGCGGGCCATACTTACCCCAAGAAGAACTCTCCTGTCCACCCAAAATGTGGAGAGACTGACCTTTGTTAAGATGAATCAGGCGTAGATCAGCCAGGATTTCCACCCACCAATGCCTGATGCATCAGACTAGATCATCCATGGTGCCACACCAACACTTTGACAAAAGAGACCGGTTTCTTCTGGCTACCTGCCTCAGCTACTATTCTGATGATGCCACACATCTGATGCCAAGTGCTCCTTCTTTCATCCACCATCTTCAGCTGGTACTCGTATTGCCACCCACTTCCCCACTCTTTCACCGGGTCACTCTGTGGTCTCCTGATGCTAATACCACCTCCTCACTATGTCACCTTGCCACTCTGTGGTCTACTGATGCTGCTGCCACCTCCACACTATGTCACTTTGCCACTCTGTGGCCTCCTGATGATGCTGCTGCCACCTCCACACTCTTTCATCGTGCCACTTTGTAGCCTCCTGATGCTGTCACCACCTCTACACTGTCATTTTGCCGCTCTGTGGCCTCTTCCTGATGCTGCCGCCACCTCCAGACTCTGTCATTGGCTCACTCTGTGGTCTCCTCATTCACGTGTCATGTCTGTTTTGGATCCACTCCTGGTTTTCTAGGCATTAGCAATACTGATGGATTACTGACCAAATGCGGACCGAGGGAAGGCGGCTCCTCAGCAGGCAGGATCCATTATTTGTGGGTTTTTGTTCTGATAGATCAGAGGAAGGGCAAAATAATCAGTGATGTTAACACAAACTTACTGCTGACACCCTCTCCACTCTGTCGGGGGATCTACTTGTATAAGCGTTTAATAGAACAGGTTCTGTAGACCTCTATGTGGAATCAGCTGACGACGGTGTAAAAGGAGTGCGCTTCTTCTTGGCGCTAACATTGACCTGTAAAGCTGAGTTCATACTTGAGTTATTTGGTCAGGCCACATGACTGACCAAATAAGTGAAGTGTGCAGTGATTCTAAGAGCAATGCCTGTCATCTGCATGTCATACGGACTCAGTATTATTTCAATACCAAAGCAGACTCCCTATGCGTGTTTCTGCAACGCACAGTGTTCTACACCACTATAAAGGCTCTCTGAAGCCAGGAAATAGCCGTTTTTTAACGCGAATAAATTCGGATCGAACCAAATCATTTAAAAAAAATTGGCGAACCGTCCAAATCGAATTTTTGAAAAATTCGCTCATCTCTAGTGATAACTATTGATTATTCGACAACCCCTTTAACTTAAAGGGGTTATCCAAACCTGAAAAATCCACCCACAATCTCTGGGCCCCTCATACAGAGAATACTTACCTGTTTCCCAACACCATGGAGATGCAGTGACTGTTATGGGGAGATTCGGAAGGACACAAGTGTTGGGGACCAGATAAGTATTCTCTTTATTAGGGGCTGGGTATTCTGGGTGGGTTTTTCAAGTTCACATAACCTCTTTAAAACAGCATGAAGGTACTAGGATTACTATATCTATCATATATTTGGACCAAATGTTCTTAGGTTTCTAAAGGTTTATCTATCATAAAATTATAGTCAGAGATTGCAAGAAATAATTTACTTGCCTTTCACACAGATGCAACAAAAGGACATCTTAGAGATAAGACTGTTGATTATAGATGAGAAATGTTAGGCAATTCATTGTGTATATTAGCAACCATCTATTGTGATCGCACTCAGTTTGTCATATTGGAATACACACTGAATGAGTCAAGAATTCATTTCACATTATCTATTTTATAAAATCATAAAAGTTCTTCAGCATCACTGCATCCATCTCCCAGAAGTTAAGAACATATATATTATGTAAAATTATCCACTCATTGCCAAAAATATCACACCCAGATGCAAAACTCGGTAGGTAAACATAGGTGTGGTCTGAGTAGACACTGGTTCTTCCCCCAAGAGGGTGTAAAAGTGCTTCCCACTCATCCCTATCAAAAGGCTCTCAGAGGCTACTTTTGGGTAGGGTACCTCTTTGTGACAGACCATTGACCGCTAGACATGCCTGTACACTGTAAGATATTTTGCCTAGTTGACAGACTTTGGGAGGGAACGTATCATTGGACTGAGAGAAGCAGGATGGTGGTTTTGAACAATTGCCTTCCATCTGACCTAGCTATTAGGAGATGTACACACAGTGATTGCAACACTTTCATCAGATTGCAACTATATTCCTCGCCTGCCCGTTTTCCAGATTTATTGCCAATTGAGCATTTATGGGACTAGCTTTGGCAATGCACGAATGTGCAGATCTACAGGCCAAGCTGCAACATCTGTAGGCAAATGTGCTGCAGGATACCATGCAGAACCTGTATGACTCCATGTCCAACTGTATCTCATCTTGTATCCAGGCTAGAGGAGGCCTAGCAGAGGACTAGAGTATCCTTTCAGTTTTACAGTTTTCTCCAATCACTTACATATATTATATAATCATTACATTCACATTATATTCACATATAGTTTCATTTGATTCTTTCTTGGTGCATTATTTTTTTAGATTTCCTCTCTGGATTTAAAGGGTTTTCTTGAGTTGTGTAACAATTTCCCTGGTGTAAGGAAAGAATAAAAATTTTTAACACCCTCACACATCCCCCCCCCTTCGCTGCTAGCTTTAATGCTCCATTCCTTCCCGCTGCTCTTTTTCAGAGTTAATGTGCCTGTACACCCCACATGACTACAGCAGGCAATCACTTGTCTCAATGGTATGAGACCTTTTGAGGGCAATGATTGACTTCAGCAGTCACGTGAGGTATACAGCACGCCACTGCTACAACCATGTAACCAAAAACTGTCAGGGAGGACCAGAACATGGCGCTGGCAGCAACTGAGGATTAAACTGGTGTGTATAGCCTCTTTTGTTATTTTTTAAAAAATTGTGTACTTTGTGTGGAATTCATTCTAACCATGATCCTTTTCATTTTATAGGATGAAGAGGAAGAGATCAAACAAGAAATTAACATGCTCAAGAAGTATTCTCATCACAGGAATATTGCCACATATTATGGGGCATTCATAAAAAAGAACCCCCCTGGAATGGATGACCAGTTATGGGTAAGGGCACTTTGGGCCAGCTTTACTAATCCGATCTAAAATGTAGATGGCATGAATTTAGGCAGTCTAAAGATGTTCTAAAGTTATCAGCATGGCTGGATGATAAATTTCGTGCATGGCTAGACATTTTTTGTCTAGCCATATAAAACCCTATAGGGTGGCTTACTTTGCCTTTGGATCTCTATACCTAGGTGTATGGCACATGGCCCTGTAACTCCAAAAACATTTTAGGCATACAGATTGCAGCAGACCCTAATCTACTCTATTGCTTGAACTTTACGCCTGTACTTACTAAAGCCAAAACACAAATCGGACAAATCCCGTTCACTTTGTAGGTGGGGAGTAAGAATATATTAAAGTCAGGGCCGGTGCAAGGATTTTTGCCAGCACACAAGTGAAGCTACATTTTGGCGCCCCCCCCCATGATCACATCATGAAAGTGATTTATAAAAAAAGGGTTCATTTTGGAGCCCCCCCCCCCTTCTATGCGCCCTAAGGCAGCCGCTTGGTCTGCCTTATTATAGCACCGACCCTGATTAAAGTCTTACATCCTTTCCAGATTTCTCTATACTATGCAGGTGATCCCAATCTCCCTTCCACAATCTTTCTTCCTTATTACCTGTACTTTTTCATCTCTTTTCTGGAGTAGAAAACCACCGAGACTAGCTCTTCTCTCCTCTCGCAGAAAAAAGAAAACACTCAGTTTGCCCTCCCATATGTTTGTTATTATTGCAAAGCAATCCATCTGACCTAATCTAACAACCCAAACCTCCAAAACCATCCATCCATCCATATTGACCTAGAAAAGCACATGCTCTCCCAAATCTCTGGTACCTGACCCTGCCTTTCAAGACAGCCTCAATCACCAATATACTCACCTTAGGAAATATTAAAGTTTAGCATAACGTCTTTTTAAATATGGTCAACGCAGAGAAGCCCGTCTCCCCTGATGCCCATTGGTATTATCGCCCTCTCGAATATACAAATGTTGGGAGATCCAGACTCCCCATGGTCTCTCCTAATCTCTGTCCCACTTGGTTACATACTAACTGTTTAGACTCTTCCCGCTCCCACCTAAGGGTACTTTCACACTAGCGTTTTGGATTCCGTTTGTGAGATCCGTCCAAAACGGATCAGTTCAGCCCCAATGCATTCTGAATAGATAAGGATCCGTTCAGAATGCATCAGTTCGGCTCCGTTCCGCTTCTATTCTGTTTTGGAGGCGGACACCAAAACACAGCTTGCAGCATTTTGGTGTCCGTCTGAAGAGGCGGAGCCTAGCGGATTGAATTACAATGTAAATCAATGGGGACGGATCCGTTTTCAATGACACAATATGGTGCATTTGAAAACGGATCCGTTCCCCATTGACTTTCAATGGTGTTCAAGACGGATCCGTTTTAGACTTTGTCATTTTTCTTTTAACTAATGCAAACGGATCCGTTCTGAACGGATACAAACATTTGCATTATAGGTGTGGATCCGTCTGTGCAAATAGACGGATCCGCACCAACGCAAGTGTGAAAGTACCCTAAGGCTATAGGAAACCCACTCCTTCAATTTTAAGACAACTTATAGGTACTTTTTCCGATCTATCAAAGCACCATTACAAGACTTGAACTGGCTCAAAAAAATTACTTTCTTTATACCTAAAGATTGTTCTATTTCAAATTTTTACTCCCTTCTCTGGGATAAAATATGTAAGAAGATCTAAATAATCTTATCTCCCTGTAGCTGAGAGTTCGGTATCCAAGCTATATTTCTCTCCTCCTGGTTCTCCTGGTCCTCCTACTAACTCTGATCCTCCTACTAACTCTGATCCTCCTAGTAACTCTGATCCATAATGGTTCCCTTAATCAAACCTCCCAACTTTCTTTTATATGTAAACTTATACTCCTACTACTACTACAAAAAAAATTGCAGCTTTTTGCATAAAATGTTGACTCTTCAGCTCACCCCTTTCTGCTAAGGGTCCTTTTGCACAGGCTGATGCCATGCCAATTACAAGAGCTGATCAATGATTTACAAGTCATTTGTTTAAAGGGCCTTTCCAATGGCCATATGCAAAACGAATAGAGGACAAATAATCGGTTTTACAATCATTTGGTCCCCATTCCCTTGTCCATATTGTCAGCTGCACATCCCGGTTTAGGGTACTTTCACACTTGCGTTGCTGAATTCCGGCAGGCAGTTCTGTTGCCGGAACTGCCTGCCGGATCCAGCAATCTGTATGCAAACGGATGCCATTTGTAGACTGATCCGGATGCCGATGCGTCTCACGAATGCATTGCAATACTGGATCCGTCTCTCCGATTGTCATCTGGAAAAACGGATCCGGTATTTATCTTTTACACATTTTTCATGGTCTGCGCACGCACAGACTGGAAAACCGGATCCGCCAATGCGGTAATTTTAATGCCGGATCCGACACTAATTCATTTCAATTGAAATGTATGCCTGATCCGGCATTCCGGCAAGTGTTCTGGAATTTTGGATGGAGAATGCTGCGGTATTTTCTCTGTCCAAAAAACGTAAGAGGGACTGAACTGATGCATCCTGAATTGTATGCTCTCCATTCAAAATACATTAGCGGGATTAAACTGATCAGTTTTTTTTCCGGTATCGAGCCCCTAGGACGGAACTCAATACCGGAAAAGAATAACGCTAGTGTGAAAGTACCCTTACACCAGAAGATGTGCTGCTAAAAAGTGAAGATTTTAGATGCGGCAAGAGATGGAATCACCTGCCAAATGAGTGTTTTGTGGCCCCTTTACACAGTGCCATTGATTATCTTTGTCCCTCTCTAAGAAGTATTCCTTTGTCATATAGCAGCATTATTAGAGAAGCTATCATTAAAGTGGATGTAGGTTTTCAAATTTCTGGCTCACTTTATCCCATGTCTGAAATGTGCTATTTGCTTCTCAGCTGGTGATGGAGTTTTGTGGTGCTGGATCGGTTACTGATTTAATCAAGAACACCAAAGGCAATACGTTGAAAGAAGAGTGGATTGCGTATATTTGCAGGGAGATCTTGCGGGTAGGTCCTTGATTTTTATATATATTTTAAGAAATGGTCACACAACAAAAATCCACTCAGTATTCATAACTCTTCAGCAGATTATATTTTTGTTACATGTGAAGAAGTCTGTTCCATGGAGAATCCTGTGATGCAGAACGATTTATTAGCTTTTGGCCTCTAAAGTAGAAAATCAATGTTGTTACACCATTAATGGGAGGACTGAATAATTATTATTCTGTACACTTTTCAGTTTTGTCAATAGCTATTGATTCTTCCTGAATTTTGTGACTGCTCCTTAAGAATGTTTGTTGTGGGGTTAGACATACTACTAAGCTACACAAAGAAGAATTCAGAAGGGTGAATAGATATCACGTCTGTTTCATAACCTGGATAACATTTGTGTTCATATTTCCATCGTTTTTGTAATGAGTTTTACCTTAAAGAGGACTTGTCACCAGAAGAAGCATATGTGTTTTACTTGAAAAATCATTAGTTCCCCAGAAAAAAATGTAAAAAAAAAAAAAGGATTTGTACACATCCTTGACTCCCAGGAGAACTTCTGATTAAGGGAGCATTCACACGACCGTATTTTTCTTCCGCCTCCGTTCCCCAATTTTTGCGGACAATGCACAGACCCATTCATTTCTATGGGTCCACAAAAATTGCGGAATGCCTTTCAGTGTCACCCGTGTGCTGTCCGTTCCTTTTATTTTAGAACATGTCCTATACTTTTGCGGACCGTGAAAAACTGAAGACACACGGAAGCACCACGTCCGTATTATACGGACTTATGGAACGGAAGTGGAAAGCTAACTGAAGATATACGGAAAACACGGATCCGTGATTTGCGGACCGCAAAACCAACACGGTCGTGTGAATGCTCCCTAAGGCTACTTTCACACTAGCGTTTTAGTTTTCCGGTATTGAGATCCGTCATAGGGGCTCAATAATGGAAAAAACGCTTCTGTTTTGTCCCCATTCATTGTCAATGGGGAGAAAACTAAACTGACCAGAACGGAATGCATGCTCCAAAATGCATTCCGTTCCGTTTAGTTGCGTTCCTGTACCGGAGAGGAAGCCGCAACATGTTGTAGTTTGCTTTCCGTCCTGGGATACAGAGCAAGACGGATCCGGCATGACCCACAATGCAAGTCTGCCACAATAAAAAACGGATCCGTCCTCCATTGACTTTAAATGGAGTTCAGGATGGATCCGTCTTGGCTACGTTAAAGATAATACAACTGGATCCATTCATAACGGATGCAGATGGTTGTATTATCAGTAACGGAAGCGTTTTTTGCTTAACCCTGCCGGATCCAGCAAAAACGCTAGTGTGAAAGTAGCCTAAGTCATTCCGGTCAGTTTTTCTTCCCCCATATTTATCAAATTTTGCATGGAGAATTTTTCAGCGCCATGTGAATGTATCCTTAGAGTTATCAAACCACTGGCACTGATTTCCAATGGACTAATAAAACTAATTCATATTTACATGCAGGTCCACTGCCCTGCTTGCATCAGCGGCCTACATGAGCGTACACTTATAACGGACTGCGCATGCGCTCGTTCCACATTCTGTCCCCAGTGTAAACCAATAGAGGTTTAGGTGGTCAGAACTCTCCATCAGAGGCCATCTTCGGAAAGTGTCAGGAAGCAGGTGAGGGAACTTGCATGTAAATATGAATTCGTCTTATTAAACCATCGGACATCGGTGCCAGTGGTTCAATAATGCTTATTACGAGCTGCATACATGTGCTGTTCCCAGAACATGGGCAGCTGGTAATATAAACTGACCAACCCCTTTAAGCCTTTAAGCACTCCATCAGTGTCGGTAGGATGTGAAAAAAACAGTCCAGAACCTGCTGCCCTAGATATTGGAATCTAAATAATCTGTCCTCGTGCTGAAGCATCCCAGGCCACAAGAGGTTGTAGAAAGCACAATTATAGGAGCAGTATACATAAGAAGTACAGCCTGAGACGGAAGCAGTATCCTGGGGACTGCGTGGTGCCGGCGCTTTGTGTCATTGTATTGACCCGGTATTTACTGGTACCTGGCGGCAAGTGGAAGAATCAGCATTTAGTGCCTTATGGTCAATGGTGCCGTCATCATTTGTGACCTGATGGTCACTGGTACCACTGAATCCTAGCTTCTAGGCACCTGCTCCTGAGCGAGCCTTTGTGCCTTCAGCCCCCAGTTCCTAATAATTTCACCAGTGATTACTGCAGTCAGACTCATCAGAGAGCACTCTTCTCTTCCTCCTCAGCTTCTAGGAATGTTAAAATGTGCGGTCATTTTGATGATCTCTGGTGACTAGTGCCAGCTCCTGGCTCAGATAGAGTAGATTTATGCAGTTTGCTTGGAAAGTCTCTGTTCCCTTCCATGGCATATGAATCTTAAAGGGATTGTCAGGACAATCTTTTTTTCTGTTAATAAAGGCTCAGAGTGGCATAAAGAATAAATAAATAAAGCAAATGTCATGCTCGACTACCGATCCCGCACCGCAGCTGTGTTGCCATGCCATTCACCGGGACCCCACCGTTACTTCTTCACACACAGGAAATGTCACCTTAGCCAATCACTGGCTGCAGCATTGACCTGCCTCACCAGTGATTGGCTGAGCATGCATTTCCTGTGAGATAAGAGAGACCAGAAAGCAGAGACCAGTGGGGCCCAACAAGCATTGGAGCAAGAGCGGCGGATTATTGTTGGACAGGAGTATGGCATATTTTTTTCTTTTTATGCTACTGAGCCTTCTGAGACTTGTGTACTAATGACCTATCATCTTGATGGTTCATCATTATCTGATCAGTGGGGGTCCAACACCTGGG
Source organism: Bufotes viridis (assembly GCA_033119425.1). NCBI lineage: Eukaryota > Metazoa > Chordata > Amphibia > Anura > Bufonidae > Bufotes > Bufotes viridis. The sequence continues at coordinate 141,879,703 of CM065592.1, read as the reverse complement.
CCCCCCAGCGTGAGCTTCTTCTGCTCACCAAGCACAGTGTCGTACATTGTATAGCGGCTGTGCTTGGTATCGGAGCTCAAACCCATTCACTTGAATAGGGCTGAGCTGCTCCTAGGCTATGTGAGCGATGAACGTGATGTCACTGGCCTAGGCTAAGTTGCTACTGGTAGCGCCGGTGCATTCTCAAACAGCTGATCGGTGGGGGTCCTAGGTGTCAGATCCCCTTTGATCAGATACTGATGACCTATCCTGACGATAGGCCATCAGTTATAAAGTCTTGGAAAACCCCTTTAAAGAGGTTTTCTTGGAGTAGCATATTGATGACCTACCCTCAGGATGGTGTGGACCTGATCAGCTGTTTGAAGAGGTATTTCGGTATACCCTGCATTCTTCCCTAAGCTCACCAAGCACAGCGCCATACCTTGTATAGTGGCGGTGCTTGGTATTGCATCCCAGCCCCATTCACTTGAATTCGACGAGCTGCACATAGGCCATGTGGCCAAAGACCATGTTGTTACTGGCCTAGGAAGAGGCTGTAGCCTCATGGAACAGGTGATTGGCAGGGGAGCCGGGTGTCAGACCCCCGCCGATCAGGTATTGATGACCTGTCCTGAGGATAGGGCATCAGTATTCTACTTCCATAAAACCCTTTTAGAGAACTGTCCGGGCAACCCTTTTCAGCACAGCCCCTGCCTTTGGTTGCAGATACTCTTGAGACTGCTGTGAGCCCTCCATCTATGCTACTGTGGAGCAGGAGGCTGAAACGTTGACCGTATTTTTTTTTTTTTTCCTAATGGTCATCTGCTGTGTATACAGCTAATAATGTGAGCAGCCATTGTATTCAGTGACAGAACATGGGTCACTGCGGTGAAGCAAGTGATTAATATTCATGGGTGTTTGGAAATGGTAATTTGGTCATTGCGTCTGATAAATGAGCAACTTGTTGCAGAAAATGACTAGTAGCGAGTCAGCGTATGTGCGGGCATTATGCAGACAGGCGTGCAGCGCTGGACGTTGACATTTACTAAAGGCTCATTGATGACTGGCATGAAATGGGCTCATTGTGTTTGGGACTCCCTTAATGATCCTTGGTCCTTGTTTGTTAACAATTAAAAGACAAAATATTCTAAACGTGATGACAAGAAGCGCTGTTTGTAAATCCTACAACCAGCGCATTATTACTCTATGTGATATCTTCCAGATCCTCTAAAGGGGTTATCCCATGAATAATGCAAACAATGAAAGACGTACACAATAGTAAATGACAACCTTTTTCTAACACCCTGTACCTCATATGGACCCCGAGATCTCCCCATTCATTGCTCCAATTGTTCTGCTAGATTTATGTCAAGCTCGTAGCTCAGGGGCGTGTCCTTTCTTCTGCACCTGGCAGCAGTTGAAGGATGGAACTGAGCATGTGCTTCCATCTCAGTGAGCAGGACAGAGAAATTAGAAATAGAGCAAACAGCAGGTGGCGCTATACAGATAGATTTCATTGAATAACGTGCAGTTACAAAAGTATTTAGAGCGAGGTGATGGTTTGAAAACTCTAGAATATTTTTTTGTTGGACAAGTTCTTTAACAGCAAATGAGTTTCTGAAGAGGTGAAAGTTCTATTATTCTCCAATATGTGTATGTATGAATTCGGTGCAGTTTTTAACATCTAAGCACCAAAAATGCAATTGGCCAATCGAAGTGCTACTGCTGCAAAGCCAGGGGCAGTGTGTTAATATATTATAAACGGTGCCATTAGGCACTAACAAAGCAGATGCGGGTGTTCTTCAAGGAAACATGAATGTTAGACTGCTGTAAATAATTGATTAAAGGGATTATCCAGGAAAAGATATTTATGACATATCCTCAGATCTGCAGGGGACGCCCGCCAATCAGCTATTAGAAGAGGCCTTTAGCGCTGCAGCCTCTCCCTAGGCCAGCGACTTCACCATACATGGTCACGTGGCCTAGTTACAGCTCAGCCCTATTCAAGTCAATGGGGCTGAGCCGCAGTACTAAGCACTGCCGCTATACGATGTACGGTACTGTCCTTGGAAAGCTGACGGGAGCCTGCAGCGCTCACCAGAGCTTCTGTGAGCTCGGTGGCTCCCTGAAATAGCTGATCATCAGAAAGGCTGAGACTTGGGCCCCCATGGATGTGATAAGGATAGGTCATCATTTCCCGGATAAACCCGTTAATTTTTCCCTCGCAGGCTTTGAAATATGTGCATCACCGAAATTTGTGTGTAATCCGCATCAATTCTGCATTCCGTTATTTTCATTTGGAATGTGTGTTGCTATTCATACGGTCATAGATTTTTTTCAGTGCTGCTTTGAAATCCATGACAGGTCACGTCTTGGCGCGTAAAATCACAGTGGGTAGCCACAAGCGGAATAGACCCATTGCATGAGACTAATCAGCATGTGGATCTGTGGCAGTGAAAAAAATAAAAAGGCCAGCCTCCTGCGAGTCTTCAGGGCCAGGCATGAGTACGTCTTCACTACCAGGCCCTGTCAGTCAATGGTGGGGGTATGGCAAGAAGGGCAGTGAGCGGAGCCTCTAGGAGCAACGAGGTGCAACAGTACCGCCCTCGTTCCTCCTTCAATGTATTCAAGAGTGCAGGCTTCTAGAAAGATGGGACCAAGACCATGATGTTCAACTGTCAAGCGCACATGTCTTAGGTGAAACAGTTTTATTGCAACGTGTCTGATGACAGAACCCCTTTAAGAATGTATACCATACATCACTTACCACACCTGACTGTAATACCTCTGCATTTTATAGGGGTTTATGTATACCACAATTATGTGCGTATTGAGACTTTCTTGAACCATAGGAGCCCGTACAAATGTTCAGGATTTGATGATAATTCTGGCACAGGTTGCCTATAGACTTTAACACTTTCCAACCTTGGTAAAAGTAGATTGATGCTCAGTTATACTGAACACAAAGGGATCGTTCCTTCCAGCTTAGGACATTCCCTTAATTATGTAAATATATATAACCATTTTTCATCCAAAGAACTGGACTAAAATTGTGCTCCTGTTGTAGGAAAAAAAAATATTCTTATTGAGAGCTCTACCTGATTGTGACTTTGCTGGCGCACAAAATGGGTCACAGTGTACTAAAAATAATTGTACCTGCTGGAACGCTTCATTTATTATCAAAATCAGCCCCTTAGAAAATGTATTTCGGCTCCGTACTGTATGCAGGTTTACTGATAATTATAAAATGAACCCTGCTAATATATCTTGCGCACAGCCTGATGTATTACCTCCTCTATGTGGGCTGAACCGCAAGCTGTGATGAGAGCTAATTGCAAGCTGCACATCTCTGCAGAGAAATGTTGGGTAAAAGCACAGTGGTCATGATTCTTAATTAAGAAAAGCACAAACATTTCACAAAAGCCATAAACAATGTTAATTACTTAGTACCATAGACAAAGAAAATCATTTAAATTTTTTTTTTTTTTTTTTTTACAGATAATTTGGAAATCAGGCACTAAGAGCTAAAAAAAAAAAAAAAAAAACTGTCATGTTCTGTCCCAATAAGTACTGTAGTCCTGGTATTTTATTTCAAATTACGTGGTGTCCTGTACAGACAGCCCTGTCCTCATGGCCTATTAGGACACATGGGTATCTTTGAGAAGGGCCACACACCCTATTCTGAGTCAACTTTGCCCTCTCAACTTTGATCGGCAGGGCCAGGTGCGATGAGGTTTTCACTGCCTGGTCCTGTCAATCAAAGTGGAGAAGACGTGGCAGTTGCAGAGAGAGCAGAGCCTCTAGGTGTAAGGGCAACGCCCCCGTTGCTCCTAGAGGCTCATTTAGATATATTATATTATCATTTTTCTCCGCAATATGGGCACATATGAACATTGGACCAATACAGATGCCTTCAGCTGCTAAGCGCACATGTAAGAGGTCAGCCAGTGTCATAGGTACAAATCTGCCAAGAGATGCCCTTTCAGATGGCCATGTGAAAGTTGCTGTCTCTCCTGAATTTGCCATAAACATTCTTGTCCAGATAAAGGACCCTATGCACATTAGACTATTGTTGTTTGAACCCGCTCCCTTTGTTTTTCCTGGAGAGAAGTGGCTGCCAGAGATGTCTATGATCGGTCTATGATCCGAAGGTCAATTCGCTCAAGATTACTGTCAGGGGGAGAAAAAAAAAACAGTTGCAAGCCACCTTTGACTGCTAAGGTGCACTAGATTTGGAATCGCACAGGGCAAGGATATCTTCGTGAGATCCGGTGACACATCGGGGTCTCCTCGGGCATGCTAGGTGGAGGGTTACGCCTAGCAGTGAACCCGGTGGCCCACCGGCACTAAAGGGCAGGCTTTAGCGCTGCTCTAGCCTGTTTTCATAGAGCTGGTGACATCATCGGGAACACTGCTAGGTGGAAGCCTCTGCCTAGAAGTGTCAAAAGGTAAACAAACAGCCCTCACCTTGCACTATTCAGTGTGCAGGGCAAGGAGGAGCATTGGAGCGTAAAAAGCTCCGATGCTCCACTCATTCATGGTGAATGAGTGCAGATGGGGTTGTTTCCAGGTTCAGCTCTGAACACAGACAACTCCTTTAAAGGAAAACATACATGAGTACATTTCCCACTAATGTATTGCCCATCCTTTAAGGCTTGTATACTTTGGGTAACCCCTTTTTGTAAGAAAGATGCTCAGATGATAATTTGATGACATTTTCCTCTGCTTGTACTCCCAGCGATCATATGTAATCTGTAGGGAATACAGACGGCCTTTATTTGTAGAGGAAATAAAAGTCAGAGCCCCCCTTTTTCCGCACTGGATGTTGGTCCTGAATAAGGGTCCGCTTTCCATTACTTCATTACTCACTGAGGCCTCGCAGCACGTGTTTCATCCATGGAGATGTCCATGTGTTTTTTGCCTTACGTGTATCATCCATATTGCACACTGCTCATCTGAAATTTAATTTCCTGAGCATTTCTTACCAGTGGTCCGTGAAAAACGGACTAAACACGGACAGCATCCGTGTTGTATATGTATTATTCCAAGGACCCATAGACTGTAATGGATGTGTTTAGTCCACATCATGGACCAGAGTAGTGCATGCCATCGTGACTTATTTTACTGACCTGCAGTCAGTAAAAAAATACTCAGTGTGAACAGACACGTTAAAATCAATGGTGTGGAAACGTGGACAGCACACTTCTGTGAAATATGGAAATGTAAATGAGTCCTAATAGTATATTTGGATAGTAGTTCTCTAAACCACTCAAACCCTATATGGGTTATTCACACATTGCATATTATTTGTGGATTTTCCTGCGGAATACAGTACCAGCTAAGCAGATGAGATTTTCAAAATCTCATCTACTTAGTGCAGAAATTCTCTGCGGGGAAATCAACCTGCGGTGTAGATTTTGAAATGCGCAGTCTGCCAATTGTTGTGCAAGTCACACATGCAGAAACGCAGCAAAAACTGCACAACAGTCCATGCAGAAAATTCACATAAAATACACTGCCATGTGCATATTTTCTAAAATTCCTAATGCGCTGCAAGAGCTGTTAATGGGCTGACTTGTCTTGCTATATTTATTCCAAGCTGGCAGCTCGTAGGGTGTTTCCTTTCTGCTGCAGCTGGTGGCAGTTGATGGATGGAACTGAGCATGTATGCCAACCTCAGTGAGCTGGATCTGGTTAGTGGCACTATACAGATGGATTTCAGTGAATAACTCAGTGGCTATGCTACTTTTTTAATTATACGCAATTACAAAAGTGTTCAGATCCACTGCTGGTGCTGGCTTTAAAAATGTTGAATATTATATGTAGGACAACCTCCTTTAAAGGGAACCTGTCACCATGAAGCTGAGCAGATTGATACATAGTTTAATGGGAAAAGATTCAGCAAAACCTGTCATTTACACATTTAAAGTCAGTCATACGGAGTTAGCTGTCAATCATTAATAGGACCGCCCACATGACTCCTAAGCCCAGAAAGAGCATTGCAATAAAGCTATATATGAATCTGCTCAGCTCCTCCTGCTCTATAACATACTGCCTGCAGATTGGATGACATTTCATGGTGACAGGTTCACTTTAAGATTATTTTCAATACCCAGTGCCACCTTACTTATCTGAAGGAAAAAAGTGGATCCTTGCAAATATAGTTCTAGATTATTCAATACACCCCATTTAGTCAGCAATCTGTAATTCTCTACGTGCTGACTGGCATAGATCAGTATGGAGGACCGTGTCAGCTCATCATATGAAATAGAAATTGATAGAGCATTGCTAGAATATGCCGTTGGTTTCGGATTAACATTCTTATTGGTTGGGGCTCCAATCTCTGCATTCTTCACCAATCATAACAAAGGTACCCAGGTACCCTATCCTCTTGAAGGGGCAGTGCTCCAGCTCAGGGTTGCCAACTGAAATTGGTAACGGTAACAATAGGCATCCGTTTTCCTGTGTCCGTGAAAAAAATAGATGTGTCTGTCCATGATTTTTTGAGGCTGGTGGTTCTTGAGAAGATTATTTTGGTGGTAATTCTCATCATTTTACAGCTCACAGTAAATGCTGGTAATGAGATCTTATCAGTATACTGAGCTATATGTATTACTTATAATCTTTATCATTCATTATGTTTTCCAATTTGTCCGTAAAAAATGTTGGCTGCCTGTGATTTTGGGATAAGTTGTCCAGAAAAAAGAAAAATTCTGGTTGGCAACCTTGCTCCAACTCCCTGCGCGGTGGGTGGCCGGCAGTGGCGCTCTGCAGGAAGTATAAGGTGGTCCCAGAGATCACATCAGATTGTCATGAAATATCCTACTCATAACATTAGAAAATGGTTAGAACTGGCAGATATCTTCCTGCTAAACCATCTTATTGGTACTTAGATGGAAATATTCTTGTTATTTTAATTGCGCAGAAAATGCCTGTGAATAAACTGCAGATCAGCGTGCCAGATATGCTGAAAACAGCACTCACGGTGTAAATAGCTGCAAATGCCATTAAAAGCACACTTTAAGTCCAGAATCCCTCTTTTTCGGTGACAAATATGCATTGCTGTGCTAATTCATTCTTTTACCTTGAGATACAAATTACTTTCTACTTTTCCTCATCAATCTCTCCAGGGTCTGAGTCATCTGCACCAGCACAAGGTGATTCATCGAGATATTAAGGGGCAAAATGTCTTGCTGACAGAAAATGCTGAAGTTAAACTAGGTAAGAGAAGAAGTGAATTAGAATGAGCTCTGAAAACACATGTTTCCTGCTCAGTTGTACTTTCCTCTCCTGTCACGCGGATGCAATGTAAATGAAATAACATGGTTTACTGTAGGAGGAAGCTCTCGCTGCTCATGTCACGGTGGCGTTCACTATCGCTTGTTACACAAGTGTGATAAACAGTCTTCAAGATGCACAGCGGAAAGATACTAGTCTGCTTTGGATAATGTTGATCTCAGCGCTCCAGCTCTATGTTGGCCTTATAGGGCTATCCCCATCTATTTCATAAATACCTGATAGGTGCTGGTCCCACCTCTGGCACACAAAGGACCAAAAAGTCTTATAAATTTGAAGATGTGTATAATATAAGTCTTTGTTCAAAGGAAGGTGCCATACCCCCAACAATCAGTTGATTGAACGGACAACGGTGCTCCGGTAAAAGCTTGGCATCTTCATTGTTTATCAGTAGAGTTGAGCGAACCTGCCTTGTGGCAGGTCCGGGTTTGGGTAGAGGGATTAAGTGAATTATGTAATGGATTCCGTTCTTTTGAGGCATTCCGTTTTGCATGCCGTCATAATACAAGTGTATGCAAATGTGAAAGTGACGCTGGGTCGCACCTCCTCAACACTATGCTTTTGACTGTCCTGCAGCATAATTACGTGGCATCTCAGCCCAATTTGTAATATATTCTATGCTGTGCATAAATGAAGCATTGGTATACAGTTTGATCAAAAAGCATAGGCCCACTTACCACGACAAGGTTGCCTCTTCAAGTGGGAACCTACTCTAACTTTGGCGCAGCACTGTGTGGCGACCACCCGCGCCCCCAGCACCGCGCCAGCAGAGGGCAGGGCCCAGCAGACACACAGCGGCCCCACTGTGCAGCAAAGCCTCCTTGGCTCTAAGCCCCACCACTCCATCAGCACAGGACCAAGGCAGCAATGGCCGCCGCACCCTGCTGCACCATGTGAACGGGTGCAAAGAGTTCACCCGGTCATGTCTCTCTGGAAATCCAACTGAGAGATGGTAGGAATTAATAGACTCTAAACTGACTAATGGCAATTAAAAACAACTGTTCCAAATGGGGAGGAGTGCTGACACCAGCAAAGAAAGACAAGAATATACTAAATATGCAAATGTGAGAGTGACGCTGGGTCACACCTCCTCAACACTATGCTTTTTCTGCAGCATAATTACGTGGCATCTCAGCCCAATTTGTAATATATTCTATGCTGTGCATAAATGAGGCATTGATATACAGTTGTATGGCCAGCAGAACTGAACCCTCAGGGTTGGCCATACACGTGTATTATGCAGCATGCCGGCATTGAATTACGTGATGGATTCCGTGAGAACAGAATCCATTACGTAATTCACTTAAACCCAAACTCGAACCTGCCAAAACTCTATTTATCAGACACATCTATGTACATCTTGCTATGGGTGTTACTAGCTTTGTATGGGAATGAATGTGACTGAACTGCTGTACCAGGCATAGCTGCTACAAAATGTACAGAGCGGTGTCTGGTTTATAATGAAGAGGCCACAGCACTCGCAGGAGCGCCTTCTCCCCTTGTCAGCTATTCTGTGGGGTGCTGGGAGCTGAACCTCCACCAATCTGATGTTGATGACCTACAATTAACAATATTAAAGTCCCGGAAGTATCTTAAAATAGATTTCATGCTAGGAGCTACAGTCATACCCACTGCAGGTGATGGCATATGCAATAAACACACTTGTAACAATATTAATTTAGCTCAGACGATTAGTGGATTTCTAAAATGTGGGGACTTAGCTTAAATTTTTGAATATCCGTATTGCAGATGCTTTCTTGTACTTGGCGTGACCAAATATACCAATCTTTCAACTTGTTTTTAAACTTTACCTGAGCTTTCAAAAACAATTTTACGTAATGGCCGTGCTTCTTTGTTCAGTCGTAACTGTCAAGGAACCGTTATGTTTGGTCTTCACTAAGGTCTCTTTCAGCCATATTATTCCCTGTTTCAGCCTCACAGCTAGATGCATTTCTCTCAGAAGCAGTGGGTCTCCTTCTGCCAGTACTGTATGCAGTGATCTCACTTCCCTTAGTTCTCACTATGTTTGTTTTCTTCTAAGGCCCCTTTCACATCTGCGTTTTTGCTTTCCGTCCTAGAGTTCCGTCCTCGAGGCTCTAGGACGGAAAGATACTGATCAGGATAATCATAATGCATTCTGAATGGAGAAAAATCCGTTCAGGATGCATCAGGATGTCTTCTGTTCAGTATGTAAACGTTTTTTGGACGTTGACAAAACCGGAGCATGCTACGGATTTGTCTCCGTCCAAAATTCCGGAAGACATGCCATAACGCCGGATCCGGAATTAATGCCCATTGAAGTGCATTAATCCGGATCCGGAATTAAGCTAAACATCGTTTCGGCGTATCGCCGGATCCGACGTTTAGCTCTTCACGTAAGCATCAGCAGTTCCGATCGGGGCCCCTGGGGTTCCGATCAGTTACCATGGCAGCCAGGACGCTACTGAAGTCCTGACTGCCATGGTAAGTACTCCGCAGCAGTGTACTTACCGGGCGGCGCATTGATCTATGTGCTGCGGGGACCTGTCACGTCATAAAGGAGCGCCCGGTGACCGCAGCGCAGGTAAGTACACTGCTGCGGAGTACCATGGCAGCTATGACTTCAGTAGCGTCCTGGCTGCCATGGTAACCTGAAAGCATTTCGAAGACTGATCAGGATCCTGACCAGTCTTCAAATGCTTTCAGGCGACTTGCGTTCTGACGGATCTGGCGGGACGGAAGTGCCCGCCGGACCCTCAGAACGCAAGTGTGAAATAGGCCTAAGAAGCTCAAAAAGCTGATAAGGAGGGATAAATCATACTTGTAGAAAAGGAGGAGGCTCTTGTGATGTTCAGGAGTAGTGTAGAAGCAGCTGTCTTATCAGGTTCAGGATCTTAGCTAGCTCTGACACGCCCCCACTTCTCAACTATCTTCTGAGTCTCTGTTACCAGGGATGGAACTTGTCTGACAGCAGGCAATGCAGTGCAAGTTAGGTGGAAGTGAGACCCCTAGTGGTAATGACTTTACAGCTTTTTTCAGGTGGATGCTGGCATATTTTTAAATTAAGTGATTTAGAAATGTGCTAGTTACACAATTCTCTATTAAATGAAATTAAATGTACAGTGGCTTTTCAAATGTGCAGTTTTGGTTGACTTTTGTCTTTTTTTTTTTTTTTGCCACAGTGGATTTCGGTGTGAGTGCACAGTTAGACAGGACAGTAGGAAGAAGAAATACTTTCATTGGTACTCCATATTGGATGGCTCCTGAAGTCATTGCTTGCGATGAAAACCCAGATGCAACCTATGACTTTAAGGTAAGTAAACATGTGCAAATGTTTCAACACTGTTCCTATTTGCAGACATGTCCACCCCTACCTTTTCTTGATTTTGGCTAAAAACTTCAATTTCTTGTGAAACAAATTCAATACAATATCACAACATGCTTGCAAAAGCCTGGACAGGCTGCAGCGCACAACACAACCACTGGGTGGCCACACATAGCTATATAAGGTAGATATCTCGTGACATCGTATCATGAAAGCATGTTTTTTTTTGTTTTGTTGCTCATCTCATGGCCTACATCTTGTGATTTGTTGTGCCAATAGGAAAGATAAGGAAGGGCACATCAGTAAATTAGGTTATTGTTTCTGTGGGTGTTAAGCCTTGTAGGACTTGTGAAAATCTGTCAAGAGATGATAAAATCCTCAGTATTTATAATTAAGAGTATCATGAAGTTGACAACTTTTAGCCATAATAATGTTCTGCTTGTGCAAACTCCTCCATGGAATATGTTTTCTTGGAGAAATGAATCAGATTACTAGACACCCCAGGCAAACTGAAGCTACAGCAAATCCTCTTCTACTCAGTCCCGATTCCAAAGCAAATGATGCAATCTTTCAGAGGAACTTTGCTGAGTTTGTGCCTCGAGTTAAATTGCCATCTGCAAGTCTTTCGCAGCTTATTCTTACCTCTGTTCTGCTTACAGTTCTGCTTTCTACTTTTAATTTTCTCTATGCAAACTTTGGGACTTGCATCTTTTACTCAGAAGTTCTGTGAACAAGTAACACAGAAAATGCACATTTATAGTTACAAAATTCGGAGGCAATACAAATCGGATCACTGTAGGCAGAAGAATTCAGCGTAGAGTGATCCAACAAGTAATGCAGAAAACATAGCGGATGCACTATCTAGCCTGATAAGAAACCCTTGAATTCTTCTGCTCTTAAGATTAATCCTATTAGGAGCTTAAATTCTTGTTGAAATTCTTCAAATGGTCCTTTTTATGTGCAGTTTGATTGTCTGCTTATCTTGTAAATGAAAATAATTTTTAAAAAATAAGAAACTGCTTAATATAGATACTCTGATAACCCATTAACAGCAGTATATATTCATCTTCCACTTGACTATATTGTGTGGCTTTTTATTCAAAGGTCTGCAATATAAGTAGTAGGACTCTCGCCTTAATATGATAGAAATGACTTGAAGGACACCAGCAATATTCTGGTCTATAGTGCAGAATAGGCTATTCTTAAAGAATAATGGAGAGGCTCTTGTGCTCGCCTTGTCAATACCTGTTTTATTTGATGTGCCATTTATGGGTTTGCCATATTGATTTCTTCTTCCCCTCAGATGCAGTTCTCCTAAAGTAGCCTATATTTTCTATCATACCTCTGGCTTTGCAGAGACAGAGGGGTTATAGTTCTGTCACACTTAAAGGGGTTATCCAACCCCTATAATGACCCTCCCAGTGCCCGTGCACCTCATATAGGTTATACTTATCCCACTCCCTGATCCCCGCACGGCCGCAGCTGCATCTCCCCTTTCGTGTGGATCAGAACATCGTCCCTGTCACAGCCTGCTATTGGCTGCATCCCTGAGAGTGCAGCAGCCCTCTCGCAGCTTACCAAGCACAGCACTGTACGTTATATAGCAGCTGTGCTTGGTATCGGTTCAGCCCCCTTCACTTCTATTGGGCTGATCGCCATACCAAGCATAGCCGCTATACCAGGAGCACTGGTGCCTTCTCAAACAGTTGAATGGCCGAGGTCCTGGGTGTCGGACCCTTACTGATCAGATACTGATGATTGGTCATCACTATCAAAATCTCGGAAAACCGCTTTAAGGGAAGCAAGTAATAAATCGGTGACAAAACCTATGTCCCTTAACTCGCATTGTAGAGTCTTAATGTATTCCTATGTAATGCAGCTTCAGCCTGTCTTCCCTGTCTCCTGCTTGTGATAAGTTTCTCCCTGTCAACTCTTACAAGATGTAGGCAGAGAGTGGAACTGGCAGGTAAAAAGTATAATGGGACTCATGGACCCTCCTAAATTTGTCAGAATTGTGATCCCCTCTAGTGGATCTGGTACATCCATTAAAGGATAACTAAACCTTGTATGAAAGCACTTAAGGTTAGCAGTGCTGCTTAGAGAGCTCTGCTCGCTTCTGAAGAGTGCAGAGTACGTGCTTGAACATCTGAGGAAGGCAGAAGAGGCAGAGCACTCTGAGCTGTGCTTTCACCTCCTTTTCTAACAAAGGTTTAAGTTACCCTTTAAATGGAAGACCATGTTTTGAATAGCCAACCTGTAATGCTATATGCGTGGCTGGCCGTGGTGTCCCCCAGCAAAACCAACTGATCACTGGGGGGTATAGAAGCTTGAGTCAGTAGTCAACAGCAGGGCTTGTGATTTCAACATTTTATGTCCACTGCATTAGGTCAAGGTTTTCCAGGGAATATTTCTTAGGATTTCATCTTAAAGAAAAAACATACCTGCCAAACATAGCAAATCCTACAGCAAACTAGAGTGTATTTCAATTTTGGTTGCAGTCTCTTAAAGGGTTTTCCATTAACGCTGTGACAATTTCTATGTCTTTGACTCAATAAAATCAGAATATACATAAAGGGTTTTCCAAAATAAAATAAAAAATGGCAGCGAGGCTTGGAGTGACTTACAAATTGTAAAAGAACACTTACCTTACCAGTTTCTTGATGTTGAATGCCAATGTTGCCCGGGTCCCTGCTGCTCTCTACATTCTGTTCCATTCTCTAAACAAAGGAAATGTTCACTAAGCCAATCACTGGCTGGGGCTGGTCAGTACTGTGGCCAGTGATTGGCTGAGAGGGCATTTCCTGTGTGTCAAGACTGTAGCGGGAAGTAGAGAGCAGTGGTGACATGGACAGCATCGGACCAGCAGTGGTGGGGATTGGTAAGGTGGGTATTAGTTCTTTTATGTTTTGAAGGAACTTTGAACCCACTACCATTTTTTTTTATGCTGGAAAACCCCTTGAAGATATGGTAGTGCCACTCCATCCTGCCTAGCCTTAAAAGTGAATGCCCATCATCTAAAATTGTGATTTTTTTTTTTTTTTTAGGTAAAGTAATCTTTGCTGATTATTTTTTTTTTACTAGATTTTATTATTTTATATCTGTCAAGGCTCATTCTTTCTAATAGAGTTCCAAATCCTCTTTATAGACATGAAGTTCAATTTATAAAATTCTGGCTGCTTGTTACTACCTACTGTTTTAATGTTACGTTTAATGTGTGCAGCCACAGTTTTATATAGTTTACCTCATATTTGCCTTATTTTATAATTTATTCTCCTATGTCTCTGCAGAAGAGATTAGTCTCCAAAAAAAAAGAGAACTTTGACCGATATAAAGCATAATAATAAGAAATTAATCGGCAGAATATTGTAAAGCTATTCAAATAAAAAAGGGGTTGGAACATTCACTTTAATGCCATTTCCACACTGTCAGTATTTGGTCAATATTTTACTCCAGTTTTTGTAAACCTAAGGCCTCATGTACCCATTAGTCTGTCGTGCAAATTATAGAACATATACTATTCTTGTCAGTTTGGGGGACAAGAATAGACATTTCTACTATTGAAAATATGGCATGCACACAGCCTGTATTTTGAGGATCTGTGGTTTGTGGACTGCAAAATACATACGGTTATATGTATATAGTGTAGACCAGGAGTAAGTCCTACAGAAAAAAAAGTATGCTGGAAATATTTGTGCCCTTTTGCTTTGTTTTGGTAGAACTCTGGTTTTATCTTATAAAAAATGATGCAAAATACAGACCATATACTCCTGTGGTCTAAGGACATGTTTACAGAATTCACGGAAGAAATCTGAGCCTGACCCCCAGATTTCTGCAGCAGTTTTGAAGTTGGTCATTCAATGGAGCTAACTCATCTGTGGCCTTCTCAGTTTCTGTACAGGTTTAATGTGGGATCCATGATATGAATTCTTTTTTCATAAGGCATGGATTTCAAATCCACAGTTGAAAATTTCACATGTTGGACCTAACTCACAGATTTCCCATGAAAATCAATGCAAGTTGTGGGTGGATTTCACCCAGAATGCGCCACAAATTCCTCTGTGTGGACATGCCTTAAAGGCTACACCTTTGGAGGCATTTTTTAATGATTACATGTTACTCATTTTTGGCTAAAAATCATTTTTTCAATTGGCCTTTAGTAAAAATATTGAGCTGTTCTGTCACAAAGGGTTCACTGGTTTTCTAGCTGTGTGACTGGTACTTTCACTTTATGCTGGTCATCTAATAAACCTTATCTCTAAACTACTAAGAGGTCATAAAAATTTGTTTAAACCACATTTATGTCAGTAAGATAAAAACTGAGCTGTAAAGAGTGTTTATAATGTCTGAGACCAAAGTGGAAAAGAAAAAAAGCCCAGGTGGAGCGCTAAAATAGGGAAATAGAATCTTAGAATATCCATGGGGTGCCACTAGTGGGGTCCATGTTGGAAAATACGGTGGAATGTCAAAAATAAAAACATACAATATTGCTAGCGTAGCTGCAATAGTTTCTACTCACTTCACCAGGGGGGTGGGTCAAGATAAACTCAAGACACTTGGAGCCCAGAACCCCCTCGCCGAGATCGCCTGTAGCATGTTGAATTCCTTGGTGTCCAGTATCCAGATAACCACACGGACCTCCAATGTTGTAATGAAATCTTTTATTTAAGCTCAACGCGTTTCGGGGTTATACATAAGACCCCTTCCTAAGGAGCATATAAAACCAACACTAACATAGGTAACTTAAATACACACACTTACAATGTTAATCAAAGACACGTGGAGTGTTCACTTCCGGTCACGTGCACTCAGTGGTGAATCGCAAAAAATAGCATTAGATGTTTTAAAAAAGTGTGTTCAACAACATATTCAAATAAAAGTGTTGATCGGGAGCCCCCACCAATGGGAGCAGTATGAAAATACCAATAGCTGTAGGTTCTTCACCTCACTATCGGACTGGTAACTTCCGGTCACTTGGCGCGCTTTGCGCTCCAAACTGTAGCGCATGGAGGAAGGAGGCGGGCTAACCACTCCGATGTGCTGTCTCCGGTCACGTGATGCGCTCCAGCGTGGAGCGCAGGGGGACAGGAGCAGGAGCATTGTATCGGCCGAGGGCTTCCGGTTATCTGATATTGTTGTGCGCCCCAGAGTGGAACGCAGAACGAATCTACTGAATGCAGGATGCCGTAGTGGGTGGGATTTGTGCAGACGAGAAATGTACTGGAGCTATAGATTTAACACCCTCGTTTCATCAGGGCTAAACGAAGCCCTTGAATAGAGCCATTACTGAGGGATCCCGTATTTCTCCCCTATTCCTCCCCTGCTCGACGATACATCAATGTATAAGTCTATTATTAACAAGAAAAACTTCTCCGCTTTATAGGCTCCAAGTGTCTTGAGTTTATCTTGACCCTTGAAGTGAGTAGAAACTATTGCAGCTACTCTAGCAATATTGTATGTTTTTATTTTTGACATTCCACCGTATTTTCCAACATGGACCCCACTAGTGGCCCCCCATGGATATTCTAAGATTCTATTTCCCTATTTTGGCGATCCACCTGGGCTTTTTTTCTTTTCCACTTTGGTATCCTCATTAATACTGACCTACGGATTATCCTTGTGGGGCATCCCCTAGCGCCCCCTCTCGTTTCAATCCCCCTCTCTCACTCCCCCAATCTTTCTTTTTCTCCATTTCCCTTCCATCCTCTTCTCTCTCTTTCTTTCCGTCCAGGAAACCCCCTTCTGTTTGAGGCTTCCTGATTGTTATCTTTTCCTCACACTCCTTTTTGTTTGAATTTGTGTATAATGAGCAGAGATAAGGGGCGAGATTTATCATTACACTTACATCTTACTACACTTTTCCATATGCCCAAAGTCACTTTTAGTTAGTCAGATTTATTAATGGTCCTTTAATACTGTGATAAATGTGGATTGACGGTAGCAGTTTATCCTTCAGTAAGCGGCTTTACAAAAGTCGCACTTCTTTACAAAAAAGTCGCATAAGATAAGCATGGTCCCCCCTGGAGTGAAATTGCGCATTTTTTTGCGACTTTTTTGCGACTTTTTAAATGGTTGCAATAGTAAATCTGTCTAGAGATTCATTTACATAAGACAACACGCCCACTTTCACAAAACTGGAGAGCTTAGTGCAGAGCTTGAAAAAGTCGCAAAAAAATGCGCAATTTTACCGATTGCGCATTTTTTTGCGACTTTTTCACTCCATTAAAGTGACTTTAGCTAATGATAAATCTTGCCCAAGGAGTCCTGCTCCTGGTCTGACGGGAAAAGACAAAAAATCCAATGGGTGCTACTAGAGTATGTCACCTCTGTACAGAAAAAAATATGCCATATTTTTTTTTAATAAAGACCAATTAAAAAAACTAGTTTAGCTCAAAATGAGTACAATGCAAAAAAAAAAATGCCCCAAGGGTGTGCATAGCCTTTAAGGATACTAAAAAAAAAATGCTGAAAAAATGTTACTGTATTCCTGTGCCATTATTTCAGAGATTCATATCAATGTAGATCATATTCTTTGCCCAGTAAGTTTTTTTCCAGCCAAATTTAGTGTGAATAAGTGCTGCAGTCGTACACAGCTGTCCCACTTCAAGCTTCATTTCATTTCACTGGGAAAGAAAAATAATAAAAACTAGCAAAGGAGCAACAGCCGAGGCAGCAAGTGACAAACAATTCATCTTGTTCATTGTCGTTGTTCATCAGGGTTGAAAGCCGCAGCCCATCACTATTGGAGAAGCATTTTCCATCAATATGGACTGACAGAGCCTTTACTTGTCCATTATTCTTCTTCCCGAATAACACTTCTATCCAGAAAACAGAATATTGATGAAAATATATCTTCTCATATAAAAAGCTGCAAATCATTTATAAGTTATGTATTGCTTCAAAATGTTTTTTGCTGAAAAGTCCTTTTTTGTGTTCTAGAGCGATTTGTGGTCCTTAGGAATAACAGCCATAGAGATGGCAGAAGGAGCTCCTCGTAAGTAATGCAGTTTTACTCCATACTATTATGCACATCCATAGGATCAAATAAAATAACAATATATGTGCAGCTACAGGGATTGCCTGACAGGTTATCAATATCTGATTGGTGGGGGTCCGACTCCTGGTACCCCCAGCCAATCAGCTGTTTGAAGGGGCCACAGTGCTTCAGTGAGTGCCTCACAGCTTATTAAGCACAGCGCCGTACATTGTATAGTGGCTGTGCTTGGCATTGCAGCCCCGGCCCATTCATTTAAAAGGGACTGAACTACGCTTAGGCCATGTAACTGATGAATGTAAACTCACTGGCCTCGGAAGAGGCCACAATGCTCACCTTTTTAAGCAGCTGATCAGTGGGGGTACTGGGAGTCGGACCCCCACCGATCAGATATTTATAACCTATGAAAATCTCAGACAATTCCTTTCATAGCAATTTATAAACAATAAACCTGTACCACAGTAAAGGTCTATTCACACTGCATTTGCATGGACATACAGTGGCATATGTCACCAATAGGCTCTCTTATTAAAGTAGCATAAACCGCGCACGGTGTACATTTTTTGCTGGATGCCTATATATAGAATACAGGCGCTATTCTCTTTTGGCAATATCATCATGCTGAGTATGTCATATGTTTGACAGATGCCTCCTTTCCTGGCTCATATGCCAAATGCAGCATGAATACACTCAAAACTTGTGAAAGGGTCACATCAGAGTAAGAGGATAGCTGCTGGTGTAGAATGAAGTTATTATTTTTTTTCATCCAATTATGGGCTCATTTGTGTAATTAAACAGAACTTCACTATCAAAATGCAGTGCAGTCTGCAGGCAGCATATTACAGAACAGGAGGAGGTGAGCAGACTCATATATACCGTAGTTTTATCAGTAACCTGCTTTCACATCTGCGTTCTCAATTCCGCTATTGAGATCCGTCATTGTCAATGGGGACAAAACTGAACTGAACGAAACGGAATCCACCAAAATGCATTCCGTTCCGTTTGGTTGCATCCCCATCGCAGCGTTTTTCTGTCTGCGATGTGGCGTGGAGCAAGACTGATCCGTCCTGACACACAATGTAAGTCATGGATATAGAAGACATAATACAACCGGATCCGTTCATGACGGATGCAAGCAGTTGTATTATTGTAAGTAGACTTAAATGAATAAATTAAAAGTTTTATTGAATCTTTTCCAATAAAACTATATATCAGTCTGCTCAGCTCCTCCTGCTCTATAACATACAGGATTACACTGCAGTTTCCCTTTAACATACACTGATTCTTACTAAAAGTAATAAATGCAAATTCTTGTGTTTTGTGCTTTCCAATAATTTGTTGTCAAAATCATATTACCTATGTAAACTTTTATTACTGAAGAAATTATGAAGGCAACATAGCTTCTTTCTATTAAATGGTTGGGAAATTATGGCCTCCTTAGCATGCTGATGGGATGGAGACTGATGGTATCAGACTACTCCCGCCCATAGGGAGCTCACCTAGACGTAGACTGAGGAGCCGAGTATTACCATCAGTCTGTTCATCTTATTGCTAGTTGTATTAATCTCTAATGTCTTCTCCTGTTCGACATCAGTGCTTGCCTTCTTTCTTTTCTATTGAGTTTACATCATATAGTCTTTCACCTGTGCAAGAGAATGGTGCTTATAGATGTCTATCACCATCGGTGCACACAAAGTACAAGATTATAGACTAGAAAAAAGGCTGAGAAAAATATCTGCAGCACAAATTTGCAATTGCAATTCATAGGGCGAGTTCTGTTGCAAATCACAGCAAAATGTACAACAAATGTACATGAAACTTGTGGATTCATTATGTATTTTACTGCGGCACATCACTCAAAAAGTAAGATTATCAAATAGTAGAAAAATGCATTTCATACGATTTTCTCTAGCTACATTTTTGAAATTTCACTAATGGTATGAAGACTTTTTGATATCACTTGTACCTTAAAGGGCTGTTCCCCACTTAGACAGTTATGGCATATCCAAGCATATGTCCTAAATATCTGATAAATGCCACCACTGGGCACCAGAGGCAGGTAAGAATGAATGGAGGGTAGAGTAGCTACACACTCTCTTCTATGGAAGTTTACCAAGCAAAAAAGTTAATGGAGAGATACATGCACAATGTATCAAAATCTGGAAATGGGTGTGGGTCCTTTGGATATACCATAAATATCTAAAATGGGAATACCCCTTTATGTTGTAATGAAACAATATCTAAGACGGCTTTCACATTATCTGGTATTATTCTTTATTCCTTTTCTATATAGACCTGCACGTACTTCACATAACCATAATTTAGGGACTATGCATTTGTCATTTTAGATTTTTTTTTTCCGAAATTGTGTTAAACAGATGTTTTTATAATCATCCCCTTAAATCAGTCAGTTCATATCCCAGCCAAAGCGCCAAGTGTGATTGTTGCAGTGCCTAGTATTAAGACCTCCATTTCAGTGGATTAGTGTAAAGGCTCCTAAAGCCCTAAGGTGTTAATAGCAGGTACATTTTTCGGCCACTATAAGCCAATTGCCTAAAAATTTCATTTCACACGTACGTCGAGTGCAAAATGTTTTCTTGATGTCGGTTTGCGGTCTCTAACATATTCTTTCTTAACCTTTAGCGCTCTGTGATATGCATCCCATGAGAGCCCTTTTTCTAATCCCTCGGAATCCAGCTCCCAGATTAAAATCGAAGAAATGGTGAGTCATAGTTGAGACTGATTTTCCTGAGTAAGCTCTGTGCTGGCACTCTGTCCGTACATGCATAGAATATATGAGATCCTCGGGATGAAAGACGTACTGCTTCGTACACAGTAAACACCTATGTACATGCATTTTTCTCCTGTTTTACTGTTTTGTTGCTGTTTGCTATGCATGCTCAGTCTTCAGGCTCCTACTAGTTGAAACTTGATTTGGCAGTGTCTCTGCATATAGTATAACGTAATTTCTCAGTGGAAACAATTTGTCATTCTTGAAAGGCATGGTTTATCTTGAAGGATTAGGAATGCATCAGCTTGAATAGCATTCAAACAGGGGATGGGCTTCTCACATTGCTTAGACAAAATCTTAAGAACAGGGCATGGTAGCGCTGAACTTGCTCTTTACAGCTGTTTTTTTTTTCCCCGTTGGGATACATGGCATTGAAATGAAAAGGAAGATTGTGCTGTAAACATTTTTACAAAAAGCTAAATGTTTTATCTTTGGAGTAGAATCTTGTTGTAATGTAAGTATACCTGCCAGCCAGAATACATGGCATAAAGTAGTAATGCTACTGCAATTGCTTTCTAGTTCTGTGGAATTACAGTTCTGAATGTGGACATTAGGCTTCTTTAAGGCTTGTTTCTAGTTCTAGTTACTAGTTCGGGAAGGCTCTATCAGCAGGGGAACAGCCTGCCGGATCCATGTACAGCTGTGCACTGCCTGAAGTCTGTTCGGCCCCATCCACTATAACGGAGATCTGGCTACAGCACGGCAAATATGCCGAGAGGTAGCCGGACAAAAACTGCTGGTTAACTACAGTGTATGGCTGCCGGAACGAAGGATGCTAGTGTGAAACAGCAACTAGAAAGGCAGTGGACCCAAAAGTAGTATGGGTACTGACTGTTGCTCAATCAATGAAAAAATAAACTAAACTAAAGGAAGCAACATTTCAATTAAAATCTATAGTTTATTAAGTAGTGTTAATAACAAAAAGGCCCCACAAGACTAACAACATATATATCAGATGCATAAAGACGCCACAAAAGGTCAGTAGGGACCGGGACTAACCCTGGCCAGTGACTCAGAAGTCCCTAATCCGCCCCTACTTGGCCTAAAACCCCTAGTCAAAAAATCACAGGGTCCAAAAAGCCCCGCAAGGGGTGGCCGTGTGCCGGAACCTCACCCTGGTCAGCTGACCCTTAGTCTAGATAGGGGTCGAGGTCCGGTCCCATACAGAATACATATGCCAGATGTACATAGATCCCCACCATATATATGGTACAAAGGGAAGCAATGAAGACAGGCAAACACATAGAGTGATGGTGCAGCAAAGCGTTCCAACGCTTCTTCAAATAAGCGCACCTAGCAATCAGGCAGGCCCATGAGTCATCAGGAACGCTGGGCCAGTATACAAATACATGTACAAATGCCAGAATCAAGTTATACTTAGACCGTGAGTTCACGTCAAATCAGCTACGGCGTATGGCTGCAGCTTCCAGAGAGACCAGGACAGCAGGTCGGCCAGCAGACGACTCAGACCGCACATCGATGTGGCGCTTCGTCCCTGTGCACGTCTCCTAACCATGAGAATATTACCGGGTCAAATTTTGCGCCTGGGTTGCGGCTGGGCGCGAAATTTGACCCGGTAATATTCTCCTTCTAGTACCTTTAAATCGAGGGTGATCTCCCTCATGGTTAGGGAGACGTGCACAGGGACGAAACGCCATATCGATGTGCGGTCTGAGGTCATATACTTTGGCCGACCTGCTTTATATGTCCTGGTCTCCTCTGGAAGCTGCAGCCATACGCCGTAGCTTGGATTTGACGTGAACTCACGGTCTAAGTATAACTTGATTCTGGCATTTGTGCATATTATTTGTATACTGGCCCAGCGTTCCCTGATGACTCATGGGCCTTGCCTGATTGTAGGTGCGCTTATTTGAAGAAACGCGTTGGAACGCTTTTGCTGCACCATCACTTCTATGTGTTTGCCTGTCTTCATTGCTTCCCCCTTTTTTTGTACCATATATATGGTGGGGATCTATGTACATCTGGCATATGTATTCTGTATGGGACCGGACCTCGACCCCTATCTAGACTAAGGGTCAGCTGACCAGGGTGAGGTTCCGGCACACGGCCACCCCTTGCGGGGCTTTTTGGACCCTGTGATTTTTTGACTAGGGGTTTTAGGCCAAGTAGGGGCGGATTAGGGACTTCTGAGTCACTGGCCAGGGTTAGTCCCGGTCCCTACTGA
The DNA here is from genome assembly GCA_033119425.1 of Bufotes viridis. Lineage (NCBI taxonomy): Eukaryota > Metazoa > Chordata > Amphibia > Anura > Bufonidae > Bufotes > Bufotes viridis. Next base: position 141,857,157 of record CM065592.1, on the reverse strand, counting down.
CCTTTTGTGGCGTCTTTATGCGTCTGATATATATGTTGTTAGTCTTGTGGGGCCTTTTTGTTATTAACACTACTTAATAAACTATAGATTTTAATTGAAATGTTGCTTCCTTTAGTTTAGTTTATTTTTTAGTGTGAAACAGGCCTAAGAAGAGCACCCATATTGTACCCATATTTAAAGCAAAAACAAAGATTAGACCAGCACCTCCATACAATATAAAATACAGTACAGGTGTACGCAGCGGTGCATCAAGCCTTTCCTCCGCCTAAGACGAAAACTGAAACAGTGCCCCCGTCCCCCAATGCCAATTTTTTAACCTAACCCCTTCCCTCCAGTCCTACTGTTAAAGACATACTTGAAAAACATTACATACAGAGCTACAAAACATACAGGGTAATACAGCGCACATATGTCTTACTTCCAGTGACGTGTCCTCTGATGTAGACATTCTCTTTATCTTCTTCATTCAGACCAGACCGCCATGAGGATTTTTTTTCAACCATCTCCTGTCTCTGCAGTTTAAAATAACAGACATCTTAGTTTCCTACTTTTCCATCCTCCTTCCCACCTTTGAACACCCCATCCTGCCACCTCTAATACTGTGTGCTTCCCAATACTATACACAGATAGTTCCCCTTCAATAATTATTGGCAGACAGTGCCCTAAAAAATAACTGTGCCTAGCAAATAGTGCCCCTGAAACTTATAGTGCTGTAAACATAGTGTCCTCCAAAATAATTGTGCTATTCTGATACTGTGCCAGGGTGCCTACCAATGTAACAATTCTCCCAAAAGTCCCACCAATAATAATAATTCTTTGCCAGAGTGCACTGTGTGGTAACAGTGCACCCAATAGTAATAATGTCCCTCATTTTACCCCCAGAAGTAATATTGCCCCATAGTGCCCCAGACGTAATAATTCCCCCTATAATATGTGCCTGTAAAAGTGCCCCCTATAGAACAAATGTCCCCATAGTGGCCATCTTAGAATGTGTGCCAGTACAAAAAATGCTTCCTTATTACGTGTGTCAGCACAAAAATCGACCCCCTTTTAGTGCCCCCAGTAGAACGGATGTCCCCATAGAGGCCCCCCTATAATGTGTGCCAGTGAAAAAATGCTCCTTTCTACAGCCGCAATGTCCCCATAGTGCTTTCTCTAGTTAGAAAATAATGACCCCCACCCAAAAGCATGCTGCCAAATAAAATTTATAATCTTAAATACTTACCTCCTTTTTGCTGTCAACGATGCAGTGCAAGACACTGACCTCTTCTAGTCTGTGCCCTGAGCTCTATGCAGCCCGGCTCAGGCAGCACGATAATGATGACACCGGCCTATGATAGGCTACAAGAACTAGGACTAGGACAATGGAAGCTCTCCTTGCCCATGGCCCTTCTACTGCCCCCCTCTTGCCCCTACCTGGTGCTGTCTGAGGCAATCGCCTCACCTCGCCTCATTGGTGGGGCACCTCCTGCAAAGAGACCTGCAAACACTGGAAACATGGATGAATCTGAATTGCATTACTGCTATATTTAGTATATGAAAATTAGAAGTTCTTTGCGCACGTTTTTTTATCAAAATTATGTTGGCCAGTGACAAGGGGGTTTCAAACACACGTGACCTACACTATCAGACTTGCTTCTGCTGTGCCTAAGACTACAAAATTCAGGGCAATGTAGAATCCAGCTATATTATACTTTGATTAAAAGCCCTGGGTAGATGTGCGGGGGGTGCAAGTTCCAAATGGAGGCAGCCACTCTCCCAAATGTATAATATGAAAAGACAAAGTTAGACCAGCACCTCCAAATATGAAATAAAGCACAGGTGCACGCTACCATGGCTGATATGCAGAAGCATACAAACACTATGGGGGTCATGTACCATTCTGAAATACGTCTCATTCATCATTTTCTATGCCTGGTTTAGGCGTAGAAAAGGGTCTAAATTAAAGACAGCTCGGAAGCTGGATATGGCGCAGTTATGAAGAGGCAGGCACCTCTACATGACTCCAGCGGATCCACCGCCAGCTATGGACCTTTATTAAGACCGGCATCTAAAACCCTGGTCTCGATAAATGTGCCGCTATTTACATGTGCATATGCAAAGCCACATGCAAACACTGGGAGCACTGATGAATCTGAACTGAAGGAAAATCATTAGTAGGCACAGATAGATTGCTGCTTTATCTGTCTTTATTTGGTATGTAACACCTAAACCTTAGTAGTTCTGCTCAAAGGGAATGTGTCACCGAATTTTTTTTCTGCCTGGATAGCAACACATAACCTTTTTTTCCAAACTGTTTTTATTTTTTTAGCAAGATTATGGAGGCGTCCATCTTAGCTGAACTGTTAACAGCATTTAGAGAAATCGCTTTACGGCAGCCACCATGGGTCATAGACGCAATATTCTGGAGGGGACTCAGTGACTTCTATGGGAGAATTTTCTAGACAGGCTCTGTGACCCGTGCAAAGGTCAGGAGGGAGAAGATGAGCTTTGACATCATCTATTGTGAATTTTATATATTTTTTAATCTACACATTAACATGGAAAATTAAAAATAACCACCCACCGATGGCAGTGTGCACGTATCGTCTCCTGTCTCTCTTCCTGCTGCTATGTCTTTGGCAAAGAGAGGAAATGGGAGAGATGGGAGACGGCACATGCATGCCGTCTCCTTATACAGCCGGAGAACCTCTTTAAACTCACATATGCGGCAGGAGCTTCTGTCATAGGTCCAGCAAACAAAGGACAAAATGTCAGTGCATGAATCAGTATTTTGTTTGGCAGAATGCTACAATCCATACTAGAAACCCAATGGATCCCATAATAGTCAGTGGCATCCATTGGGTGGCGGTGGCTTCCAGCATATGATGCATCCGGACATTTTGCCGCTAATGTGAACCTAGCCTTAATCATTCACTCGCTGTATCATAATTATCTGACAGTAGTCATCTGTGCAGAACTGTTGGCCTCAATAGTTATGCAGTCTCCGCTTTAATTATGCCCATCGAGAAGTGATTAATATTCTAAAGAAGATCCATGTCTGAAAAATCACAGCGGAGCAGGGAGCAAAGGTGCATACACAAGATTTCGGCAGTGATTCTGCAGACCATTGGACCCACTTGAGAACTTACAGTAAGTCACGCCTTATTGGGTGTGATTACAGCAGGTGACTATTGAGGCCTGTGGTTCCACCCAGATGACTACTTCCAGGTAATTATAATACAAGGCGTAAACAATGAAAAGATCATTTCCTGTATTATTTAGTATTGGGCAACTTAAGCATAGGACAGCTTGTAGAGCTATTGAAGAGGCGGTAGCAGTGGTCTATAATGAAGAATCCAGCAGAGAGGACTCCTTTAACCGAGTCTACATCACTACAGGGATCAGATGTAAAATGCGCTATTTAGACGGTTACATATGGGTACAATAGGACCACCTATTGTGTATCGGCGTCATACTTTGTTTCTTTCCAATGTTACTCTGCATTATTTTTCTTTCACTTATTTGCTTGGTGTCTCATTTTTGTTCTTTAGTCCTTTCTCTTTCCAACTATCATCCGCCGTTCATGTTTTTTGTCTTTTCTCATTCTCTGCTTGACTTGAGCAGGCAACTTTCTGCTTTTTCATCACGAAGGAAAGATGCCAGCTCAGTGATCTGAACAGAAAGTTCCCATTTCCACTGGGAACAGCACCTGGTGTGCATGTGGCTCAGGGAAAAAAAAATGAACACATGGCGTGATCCTGCATAGATCACCAAAATGGCATTGAGAATAGCAAAATAACAGCAAAATGTCATCATTCTGAGAAGTTATTGCTTGCATTAAAGAGCCTTTCCACATACAGTAGCATTTTATAAAGAACTGGGATTTACTCTGTAAATGGGGCTGCAAGAAAGTCTTCTGCCCTTGATATATCGTTGAATTGTGTCTTCCTGTGGAAAAAGAAATCATTCTGGTTGTTATAAATTTCCTGTGGTTTCACATGGGCTTGCATGTTGCGTCACAGAATTACATAATCTTAGTAGAAATCTTTTTGTTCTCGCCCAAAATGTGTTATTTGGTATAACAGATTTAAAGGGGTTGTGTAAGAAGCAGGAGGTTTTTCTCAACCCCCCCATTCTGTGGGACCTGTAAAGGGAATCTTACTTACCTGCTTCCCGATGCCAGCTCCCCGCTCCTTCTCCTTCCTACCGGCAACACTTCTCTGGGCTCCAGCGAAGTGAACATTTGGCTCGATATTGCCGCAGCCAATTAGGTGTCTCCTTGCGTCATGCCAAATGGTCGCAAGGGGAGCCTGACAGCACTGCTGCCTGTGATTGGATGTGGCTATGTCAAACCGGATGTTGACATTGCTGGAGCCCAGAGGAGCACTGCAGGCCTGCAAGAGAAGAATCAGGGAGCTGGCCTGTGGTAACAAGTAAGTACGGTACCCTTTGCAGGTCCTGTAGAATACCCCCCGCCCCCCCCCCCCCTCATTCTTGCACAACCCTTTTAAGTACTTTCTATAAAACATAGTGAAAGCTATTGCACCCTACTATACGGTGAAAAAAGTCAGCCATCCTGTTAGGGCATTCTAATTTAATACAGGCAGAAACGAAGAGATATCCAGCTCCAAAGATGGTAGAAAAATCTGTATCTTTATTTTGGGGTAATAAAACCTTCAACACAGGATGCTTTAGACAACGCGTTTCAGACCATCGTACAATCAGAGTCCTTCCTCATGACATAACGTTGTGTCATGAGGAAGGACCCTGATTGTATGATGGTCTGAAATGCATTGACTAAAACATCCTGTGTTGAAGATTTTATTATCGCAAAATAAAGATACAGATTTGTCTACAATCTTTGAAGCTGGATAACTCTTTGTTTCTGCTACAGATTATCGCCTTCAGGTGCGATTTCCTTGCTCAGATAGTGGCTTTGCAGGTGAGAGCTGCCTTCTACTTGTACTGGGACTAATTTAATACAGGGTCCCTTTTTTGCTGAGCTCTCTTTCCACCAGATGCAATATGGCTATCATATAAGTCAATAGTCATCCTTTTAAACAGGCCTTGAGACATGACTTGGACAGCTGTTTCAGAGTAATTCCCCTCATCATTGCAGAGCTGCTTATAATTCTATCCTAGAAAACAGCCATCATGACATCGACTTCTGGCTTCTGAGCTGATCAATGGGCTGTCGAGCCCCGCCTATCAGATATTGATAGCCTGTCCTGACAATAGGCCAGCAATAGTAAAATGGACAATCTCTTTAAAGGGAATCTGTCACTAGCTTTTACCCTTGTCAGCTAAACATATGCTGACATTAAGGGTCTCCATAGCAGTCCTAATGTGTGTTTATTTTAGATATTCAAGGCTTTATTTTCTCAAAAAACAGGTTTTACCCACCTGTCAATCATCAGAATAAGGAGCCCAGGGGGAGGTCTGGCCATGCAGGGTGCTCGTCCGCACCCTCCTCCATCAGTGCCGCACGCCGCCTCTCCAAACTTCTGCGCCGCCTCCTAAAGCGCAGTGCCGCCTCCCCCTCCTTCCCCGTCAAGATCCCGCGCATGCGCACTTCGCTCCCTGAAGCCGGTTGCCGGAGTCCACACGGGCGCATCGCGCAGTGCGCACGCGCAGGATCTTGACGGGGAAGGAGGGGAAGGAGGGGGAGGGAGGGAGGGAGAGGGAGAGGCGGCACTGTGCTTTAGGAGGCGGCGCAGAAGTTTGGAGAGGCGGCGTGCGGCACTGATGGAGGAGGGTGCGGACGAGCACCCTGCATGGCCAGACCTCCCCCTGGGCTCCTTATTCTGATGATTGACAGGTGGGTAAAACCTGTTTTTTGAGAAAATAAAGCCTTGAATATCTAAAATAAACACACATTAGGACTGCTATGGAGACCCTTAATGTCAGCATATGTTTAGCTGACAAGGGTAAAAGCTAGTGACAGATTCCCTTTAAGAGACCAGCCTAGTGCCACGGTTAATTTCAGGATTTCATATTTAACTATGCTTACTGGCTGTTTTTATAAATTCCAGTTAATTTTGGCCCATTTTAATTCTGATTATTGTTATGTATCCAATTACTTCATTGCCTATATCACGATTAAAATAAATAAATCTGTAAGTGCGCTAATATGCATTTTCAGCCAAGCCACGGTAACCGCACACTAATTGCAAGTACTTAGGCGGCCTTGCCATTAGCGGCAGTCCATGTGCGGGCACCATAATACAGACTTTATCGTTAGTGGATGACTTCAATCAGAATTCATTACTTTTAACTGTTCTGAATTCTGGAGCCATTTCTACCGGTCTGCCACATAGTCAGTGTCCCCGTCTGTGAACAGACAGGACGCCTGCAGATTTGTTGTGTGCTGCTTATTAAACTTCACACATCCTCCAAACATAAGCAGAGACAAAAGGCCAGCAAGTCATATTAAGGAAATAGAATGAAATCTGGAATGAATGACAGGGTACAAACCGCTTGTGATCTCAGGTATTGATGCAATTAGCCCCTGGCACAGCGGATGATGATGTTAACAGTGCAGTCCAGGCATCACTCAGACCCTAGCACACTGTAATTGAAAGTCAATGTACTTCTACCTCGTCACACTCAAAAATGAGTAGCAGAGTCTGTCATTATATAGTAATCTGTACTCGGGAAAGACAAATGTTAATGCCGCATGTTGCTCGCACATCATTGGTGTCACCATTTTTAAAGATTAGACACCTTGATTATAGCCTTTTGTGCATCAAATGTTGACCAATGTTTTAATGTCACTATAGGGATCTAGCGCTTATTTTTTTTCATGGTCTTAACGTATTTTTGGTTATTTTAATGGACATGTTCCCTAACTTTTTTTATTCACTTAATTGGTAGGCCATGCTGGTATTGATGGCCTATAGAACCCTTTATGATATGCCCATTACTATATTATTCCTGCATCACTTCTCCTGGTATAGAAGACACTGTTACACTGCAGTTATCTCAGGATTATTCAAATAAGTGACAAATGGTCAGAAGTATTGCGTGGTCAAGAGACGTAAATAGATATTACTTTTAAAGGGCTTCTGTCACCCCCGATTTAGCAATTTTGAGTAGGGGACATTAGCTATTTGCCAATGTCCGTTGAGTTCATACATATTACTATTACCTCTCTCTGTGCTCTAAATTCTGTAAAAATCACACTTTTATGTTATGCTAATTTCTTCACTACCAGCAAGTTGGGCGGTTACTTGCTGGTAGCCGCCGCATCCTCGGACTATAACACGCCTCTCCTCCACTTGATAGACAAGGCCAGCGAGCGCTCTTCTCCTCCCGCTGGCCCTGTCTTCCCATGAAATCCGCGCTGCGCCGTAACGGTCTTCATTCGGCACAGGCGTTCTGAGTGAAGGAGCTGGCAGCGCCCGTCCTTCACTCAGAACGCCTGCGCCGAATGAAGACCGCTACGGCACAGGCGTGGGATTTCATGGGAAGACAGGGCCAGCGGGAGGAGAAGAGCGCTCGCTGGCCTTGTCTATCAAGTGGAGGAGGGGGCGTGTTTATAGTCCGAGGATGCGGCGGCTACCAGCAAGTAACCGCCCAACTTGCTGGTAGTGAAGAAATTAGCATAACATAAAAGTGCGATTTTTACAGAATTTAGAGCACAGAGAGAGGTAATAGTAATATGTATGAACTCAGCGGACATTAGCAAATAGCTAATGTCCACTACTCAAAATTGCTAAATCGGGGGTGACAGAAGCCCTTTAAAGGCATATTCTAGTGTTTGGAGACCTCTTCTGAGTGCAAAGTGAGATTGATCAGATAAAATGTTCATCTGATCGATTCCAATTGAGTAACCAAAGCTTACTTACTGTGGCTCTTTGGTTAGCACTGGTGCCTTGCAGGGCCGGGGTCCTAGGTTCAAATCCGACCAAGAACAACATCTGCATGGAGTTTGTATTTTCTCCCCGGGTTTGCGTGGGTTTCCTCCGGGTTCTCCAGTTTCCTCCCACACTTCAAAGTAATAGGGGCCTTAGATTGTAAGCCCCAGACATATTGGGGACAGCTTTATACTAATGTCTGTATAGCGCTGCTGGAATATAGCAGCGCTATATACAGTAAGTGCATAAAATAAATAAATCACAGTGGTTCCATGCCTTCGTGGAAGCCAGTCAATCAAATCATCCAAAATTGGTTGAAAGGTGCCATATGATATTACTCATAAAATGTAGGTAATGATATCAAGACATCAGCAGAAATAATGGTTCACCTTTGAAACTGCATAATAGTCCAATTAATATTCATATCATAGTGATTAGTTCAGACCTTGATATTGAAAAACTAAGAGGTCATTGTCAGCCTGGTTTATCTTGGAATTGGAGAAACCATCATGTGTGCACCTTCTAAGTTGATTAGAAAAAACAAGCCACAGTGTCTCCCCACTGTTGCAGTGTAGTAAATCACAGTACATGACTAAAAGAAAAATTACAAAAAAATACTGGGCAGTACGTCCAGACAACCTCAGTTTGGTTTAAAGAGAAGATTTATTGGTAGTCTGAATGCTTTTGTATTACTTTTTTGTCTTACATAAGCTATTCAATGTGAAATGTTGCATTATAGCAGTTACATCAATTTTACAAGTTTCCTTAAAATGATAATCAAGTCGATAAAGAACTCAACAAAAAAAAAATTTGCAGTTGTAAGCTTTGTTGATTCTCTGGTGATTAGATCTCTCTTTAGATCTTTCTCAAATAGTGATTTTAGCCACTTTTATATTCTTGTTTTGCAAGGGTTTGGTTCATAACTGAGCAGCTATATCACTGACCAGGGAATTGCCCTTTAGCCATGAATTTCTGCAAACCCCTTTGTGCTTAGCTAGAGCTTTGAGGCATGTCATTTATCTTACCTTGCATCCTTTTGCAGTAGCTATTTTTTTGTGCTGATCAACATAGAACGATAACCTGGTTCATTTTCCAAGAACCGGTGTCTCCTTACTCTGTGTATCTGAGTAGTATGTTTGGAGAACGTGAAGTATTGCAATTTCATATCTTTTGTCATAAATATTGTTTAATCTGCTGACCGAATAGTTGATTTTTCAACTTTTTCTGTTTGTTTACAGGTCTAAAAAATTTCAGTCCTTTATTGAGAGCTGTCTTGTGAAGAACCATAGCCAAAGACCTACAACAGAGCAGCTTATGAAGCATCCGTTCATAAGAGACCAACCAAATGAGAGACAAGTTCGAATTCAGCTCAAGGATCACATCGATAGAACAAAGAAAAAAAGAGGAGAAAAAGGTGACGGAATTGGTCAAATTTATGACGTGTGAATAAGGTTCTTTCTCATTTATGACGAATTAACTGGGACCCTGACAATCAAAACGTTTATTATGTCACTATGAAATGGTTCACCTAGCTTAAAGGGGTTCAGCTCTAGTGGGGTTCAGCCTCCCTGATGTTAGCATTGGAGCATTTCATGCTCTGATGCGCGCGCTAGATCGCGCAAGGCAAGGGCTCTTTTGTTTACAATAACACACTGCCGGGCGAAAGCTTCCGCCCGGCAGTGTGTTCGGTGACGTCATCGGCTCTGATCGGCGTGCTTTAGCGCTGCCCTAGCCGTTTTAAAGGCTACGGCAGCGCTAAAGCCCGCCCATCAGTGCCGGTGACGTCACTGGGCTCCCTGGCAGCCCCATGGAGAGCCAGGTTCGTCACTGGAACTCCGGAAAATGTATTTGCCCTGCGTGAGTTAGCGCAGGGCAAAGGAGAGCATCGGAGCATGAACTGCTCTGATCCTCAAGTCAGGGGGGCTGCCTGGGTGAAAATTTTGGCTCTGAACCCTGACAACCCCTAACCAAAGTCATCATATATTTTACGCTTTTTACTTGTACATTTGTTGATTAGATTTCCTCTATAGCAGTTATTACTAAATATTTAGTGGATGCTACTATACTGTGATATGATGGTTAACAGGAGACTTCATCTTTGCAGATGAAACAGAATATGAATATAGTGGAAGTGAAGAAGAGGAGGAAGATAATGATTCAGGGGAACCAAGGTAATTTGGTCTTTAAAAAAAACTTACCTGCTCAGAGTAATTCCATTTGAAATGTTAAAACAGCTAGTAACTGTAAGAATTTGATGGCTATTTGGTATATCTAATACATTTATTTCAGGGTAGTCTATTGAAAAAGTGATATTTGCATTCCGAAAGTTATAATAGGGAGAGAGGCTGTCCTTCCCTTGTCAGACTTCCACCATTGTCTCTAATTGCAGAATACATTGTTTTTAAGATTTATGGTGTCATTTATCAAACGGGTGTAAAGTAGAATTGGCTTAGTTGCCCATAGCAACCAATCAGATTCTACCTTTCATTTTCCAAAGTAGCTGTCAAAAATGAAAGGTGGAATCTGATTGGTTGCTATGGGCAACTAAGCCAGTTCTACTTTACACCAGTTTGATAAATGAGCCCATTAGTTTTATGCTAGCCTCTGTCACTTTGGTGAGATCTTTAAACAAATGGGGGGGGGGGGGGTTTATCCAAACTGGTGCAAACGAAAACTGACTTAGTTACCCAAGGCTCCACCTTTAATTTTTCAGAGATCCTTTGGAAAATGAAGGGATCAATCTGATTGGTTGCTATGGGCATCTAAACCAGGCTTCCTTTGCACCAGTTTTGACATAGGTGTGAAATAACATTTGAAGTCTCTGTTAAATAGGTAATGTACCACAATTCAGGATGACGTGCTTTCCACTTTTCTAGTCTGTAATGCCACATTCCCTACCTGTAAGTACATATTGTTCCACTGAACTGCATGAGAAGCACAGAATAGTGCCTGTCTCCTCTGTGGTGACAGTCCACCACTTTGCAGGATCTATTGCCCAGCATGGAGCACACCTGTTGAGGAACGCAACCTCACTGTCTCACCTGCCATTCTCCACCACTTCTTTTCTAAGATGAATGTTTAGTAAAGCAGTTTTTTGTGTCGGCTAAGTAGAAAGCACTGAATGCCACTTTCAGAGCTAGAAACCAGCTGTATTAGCAGTAATACATGGCCTTCCAAGAGCATCGGTGTGGACTTGGCATCCAAAAAGTGAAGAACACTACAAGCTTGTAAATGAGTTTGCTGCTTTTTTTCCCCTATAACTCAAAAGATTATATTGACCAGAGGTTGGACTACATAATACGAAAGCATTGCGCCCGCACTGAATCCGGACCCATTCATTTCAATGGGTCTGGGTACACGAGCGTTGGTTTTCACGCATCACTTGTGCGTTGCGTGAAAATCGCAGGATGTTCTATATTCTGTGTTTTTCATAGAAGTGAACGGGGCTGCGTGAAAATCGCATCGCATCCACAAGCAAGTGCGGATGCGATGCGTTTTTCACTGATGGTTGCTAAGAGATGTTGTTTGTAAACCTTACCTTTTTTATCACGTGTGAAAACGCAGCAAAGCGCATTGCACCCCCGCGAAAAAAACTGAACAACTGAATGCAATCGCAGACAAAACTGACTGAACTTGCTTGCGAAATCGCGCATTTTTAACTGAACGCATCCGGACTGCATCCAGACCTAATCGGTCACGCTCGTCTGCAAGGGGCCTTAGCATTTTAAGGAGTATTTTCAGCCAGTGAGGATTACGAAAATTGCAGTAATGTGTAGACATACATACGGTAATGTTAAGAGGTTGCTATTTCTTCAGGGAATCTGTTACTAGTCTAACATCTATCCCCTCCCTTCAGCTCCCTCCAACATACAGTCCCATATGGATGTATATGTGACAGGCAATGACAGTTTAGCTGTATTTTATTCGGTCTTCGCCATGTCCTTACAGCTATGGAAACGGAGATCTAAACGTAGGCGGTATACGCAGTAGGGACTTGCCTGACACTAGTCTAGGTCAAAGGTAACTGGAGGTCACATGTATGCAGAACACAGCAGGACCAGCGTCATATACAGAAGCTGCACCCATGTATGTAGAGCAGAGCAGGCAGGAGGACCAATGGACCTGACATTGGGCTACATGTAGCCCTTACACATTGAAAAAAAAATAGCTCCTGCCATTAGTTGCCACCAATCCCTGATTTCCTTCTTCCCACTGCAAAGCTCAAGAGATAATAGGTCAGCAGCTGGGATCCCCATTTGCCCCCAAAGGCAGGCTCACCCAACGATAGATGTATTTATCACATACCTGGTCACCGCTCCGCTTATAGTACCGGTAAACATTATGGCACCGCTGCACAGGAGTCAGTGGTGCACTGAATGGTCTGCCGGCGTCCTCAAACTGACCAATTAGCAGCCTCCTTACTAATTACAAAGTTTCTTACTGTAAGGACCAGTCAGCAGTCTTCTTACTGATAACAAAGCGCCCTGCTGTAAGGAGCAGTCAGCAGTCTTCTTACTAATAACAAAGCGCCTTACTGTAAGGACCAGTCAGCAGTCTTCTTACTGATAACAAAGCGCCTTACTGTAAGGACCAGTCAGCAGTCTTCTTACTGATAACAAAGCGCCCTGCTGTAAGGAGCAGTCAGCAGTCTTCTTACTAATAACAAAGCGCCTTACTGTAAGGACCAGTCAGCAGTCTTCTTACTGATAACAAAGCGCCCTGCTGTAAGGAGCAGTCAGCAGTCTTCTTACTAATAACAAAGCGCCTTACTGTAAGGACCAGTCAGCAATCTTCTTACTAATAACAAAGCACCTTACTGTAAGGACCAGTCAGCAGTCTTCTTACTAATAACAAAGTTTCTTACTTTAAGGAGCTTTGTTATTGGGTGTTTTAGGCAGCAGGCACCGCTGACACTCACAGCGCACAGTGCGCTCATTAATTGAACGTAAAGTCTTCTTTGTATTTATACGCATTAGACCTTTTTAAAGAATGAAGTAGCCTGTACAGGCATCTGTGACGCTTGTACAGGTATTATTGCATTGTCTGATACTAACGCAGTATAGAGGATTGATAAATGGGTATGGCACATTTTACATGTAATAAAGAGAATACAAGAAAATTTAAATTATGGCGGTTAGAAAAATGATTATTGTACACAGTCCTGCACTATAATGGATTTTCTATATAATTGTAGGTACACATTGAAGGATATGTACACATTTACAACCATTGGTTGATTAACAATTGTCTACCATTTTGTGTCTAAATGGCCTATGCAGTTTTATGTGTCTCCATGGTAACAGACTAAAAACAACACTCTGTTGTAGTCAGACCTGCAGTCATATTCGTTCTATCTGTTCTCTACTATAGAATATCTGTTTTGTGGGATTTTCTTGGATTTTATTGGTGTTTCTCATTGTAAAATGGCTCCTTAAGAATACTCCTTAATGATTCCCATCCTTTTAATCCACATTAAAATACTTCCACGAAATACAGTACTTTTACAATACGGTAATTTTTTTTGTTTTTTAGTCTTTTTTGCTAATGGGTTGTTTCATTTGCTCAGCTCAATTTTAAATCTACCTGGGGAGTCCACCCTAAGACGGGATTTTTTGAGGCTGCAGTTGGCTAACAAGGAACGTTCAGAAGCCCTTAGACGTCAGCAACTGGAACAGCAGCAACGTGAGAATGAAGAACACAAAAGACAGCTTCTGGCCGAGAGGCAAAAACGCATTGAAGAGCAAAAAGAACAAAGGCGACGCTTAGAAGAGGTATGCATTCTGTCTATAAAAATGAATGTGCAGTTCCCTATGGCAAAGAGCATGTTTAAAATCATTTTTATTATGATACTGTAATATTTTTTACTTAGAAATCTGTTCTATAAACTGTTGTGGCTACCGTACCAGGGGTGGTTAGCCTTGTGGTGACCCCCATGCCTGCATATAAGGGAATAAAGTTCCTACATGTAGCTCAAAAAGATATCTTTTGATTTCCTTGGGATTAAAGGGGTTTTCTGGGAAACTGGTGACCTGTCGTCAGGATAGGTTAATATCTGATCGGTGGGGATCCGACTTCTGTCACCTCCACCGATCAGCTGTTTGAAGGAGGTTGCGGTAGTCACAAGCAAAGTGCCGTACATTGTGTACTGGCTGTGCTTTGTATTGCAGCTCAGGCACATTCAGATGAATGGGACAGAGCTGTGTCTAGGTTCATATATCCAATGAACGTGACATCACTGGCCTAGGAAGAGGCCGTAGTGCTCACTAGAGCGCTTTGGCCTCTTCAAACAGCTGATTGGGGGAGCCGGGAGTCGAACCCCCAATGATCTTATATAGATTACCTATCCTGAGGATAGATCATCAACATTAAACTCCTGAAAAACCCTTTTATGTAAATCAGCTTCTCAATTATGGGAGTTAGGGTACATGTAAATTATGTAACTTGCTATTTATTAAATATTTAACATATACGTTAGATCTCAGAATAAAATAACTGGTTTAAGATATTTTCTTATACAGCAATATAAACCATTATTGTTATTAAAAAGCAGGTTTGCTTTGTTTCTTGATATGTAACTGTAGCTGCAGTCAAGGAGCCCAAAAGGTCCCTCTGCCCCATCTTTGATAGTTGGGTAGATCCTAAACTAATTGTACACAAGTAGAAAGATTTACCATGTAGAAGTCTGGAAGAGCCTACTGATAATCCTACAGGAGCTCTGATGTCCCATTTTCATTCTTTGTGGAATATAAAAGAAAGCATAAAATATGACTTAATGGCTTAATAGTTTTTTTAAACTGGATACCAAGAATACTCAAGGGCTTACACAAATCAGCCATAAAGATAAAACCACCTGCGTAATATTGTGTAGATCCCACTCATACCAACAAAAAAGCTATGTCCCAACAAGACATGGTGCTTCACAAGGTCTCTGAAGATGTCCTGTGTTATCTGGCACCTACACATTAGCATCAGGTTCCGTTGTGTGACAAGACCTCCACGGATCAGACTTGTATTTCCAGCACATCCCATGGATGGTCGATCCGATTGAGATCTGGGGAATTTTGAAGGCCAAGTCAACACTTTGAACTCTGTTATGTTCCTCAAACTATTCCTGAACAATTTTTGTAGCGTGGCAGGGCACATTATCCTGCTGAAAGAGGCCATTGTTGTTAGAGAATATTGCTGCCATGAACGGATGTACTTGGTCTGCTATGGTAGTTTTTAAGGGTCAAAGTAACACTACATAAATGGCAGGATCTAATGTTTCCTAGCAGTACATTACCCAGAATATCACACAGTCTCCACCAGCTAGCCTTCTTTCTATAGTATCCTAGTGCCGTGTATTCCACAGGTAAGAAACGCACACTGACCAAGCTGTCTACATGATGAAAAGAAAATGTAATCGGACCATGCCACCTTGTTCCTTTCTCCATGGTCCAGTTTTCATGCTCTCGTGCCATTTTGTGGTGGTGGACAGGCGGTCAGCATGGGCATCTTGACCGGTATGTGGCTATGCAGCCTCATACACAGTACGCTGTGATGCACTGTGCATTCGGACACCTTTCTATCATAGCCAGCATTAACTTCTTCAGAAGTATTTGCTATAGTAGCTCTTCTGTGGGATTGGCACAGACAGAACAATTGGTCAGATCCTCACCATTGGCCATTTTTCCTGCTTCAAACATGATAGTCCAACAACTGACTGTTCCCGTGTTGCCTAATATTAGGCACTTTACCTGTCTGATGATTTAACCCTTAAGGACCCACGCCGTACATGTACGGCGCCGGTGGACGTGACTTAAGGACCAGGACATGTACGGCGGGCTGATCGGGCGGGTGCAGGAGCTACACGCGCCCGATCAGCGGCATGGACCTGGCAGTCACTGACAGTCGGGCCCCTGCTGCATACGCCGATGCCAGCGTGTTAACCCCTGGTATGCCGCGGTCAAAGCTGACCGCGGCACGCGGAGGGTACAGGTGCCCTCCTGTTGCCATCGGGTCCCTGTGCTGCAGTGGCGGGGACCCGATGGCCGAGAAGGCAAGCCCGATGCCTTCCATAGGCAACGAAGCTTGCCTTCTACGGAAGCCTGTGAGATTCAGCCCTTAGGCTGGGTCTCACAGGCAGGCTGCCAGCATAAAACCTGACAGCCAATGCATTACAATACAGGTTGTATTGTAATGCATTGCAGAGGGGATTAGATCCTAGAAGTTGAGGTCCCAGAGTGGGACAAAAATAAAAAGTAAAAAAAAAAGTTTTATTATAATTTAAAAAAAAAGTTTCAAAAAAATCCAAAATAAAACACATAAAATTGCAAAAGAAAAACAGACATAATGGGTATTGCTGCATCTGTAACGACTGGCTCTACAAAAATATCACATGATCTACCCCCTCACTAGAACGCCGTAGAAAAAATAAAATAAAAACTGTGCTATAACAATCATTTTTTTGTCACTTTACATCACAAAAAGTGCAACAGCAAGCGATTAAAAAGGTGTATACTGCCCCCTCATCCCACAAAAAATATGCCCCTACATAAAACAATCGGGCAAAAAATAACAAAAACTATGGCTCTCACAATATGGAGACACTAAAACATGATTTTTTTTGTTTAAAAAATGCTGTTATTGTGTAAAACTTAAATAAATAAAAAAAGTATACATATTAAGTATTGCTACGTCTGTAAGAACCTGCCGTATAAAAATATCACATGACCTAACCCCTTAGGTGAACACCGTAAAAAAAAAAAAAAAACGGTGTCTAAAAGCAATTTTTTGTCACCTTGCATCACAAAAAGAGTAATACCAAGTGATCAAAAAGTCATATGCACTCTAAAATAGTACCAATCAAACCGTTATCTCATACCGAAAAAAGAAAATGAGCCCCTACATAAGACAGTCACCCCAAAGAAAACAAAAAATCAATGGCTTTCAGAATATGGAGACACTAAAAAATAATAATAAAAAAAATGCTTTATTGTGTAAAACTGAAACAAACAACCAAAAAAAGTAATAATTAGTATTGTCTTGTCCGTAACAACCTGCTCTATAAAAATAGCACATGATCTAACCTGTCAGATGAACATTGTAAAAAATAAAAACAGTGCCAAAAGAGCTATGTTACCTTGCCCCATAAAAAGTGTAATATAGCGCAACCAAAAATCATATGTACCGTAAAATAGTACCAACAAAACTGCCACCTTATCCGGTAGTTTCCAAAATGGGGTCACTTTTTTGGGAGTTTCTACTCTAGGGGTGCATCCATCAGGGGGGCTTCAAATGTGACATGGCAACTTAAAATTATCCCAGTGAAATCTGCCTTCCAAAAACCATATGGCGTTCCTTTCCTTCTGCACCCTGCCGTGTGCCCGTACATCTGTTTAAGACCACCTATGGGGTGTTTCTGTAAACTACAGAATCAGGGTAATAGATATTGAGTTTTGTTTGGCTGTTAACCCTTGCTTTGTTACTGGAAAAAATTAATTAAATGGAAAATCTGCCAAAAAAGGGAAATTCGGAAATTTCATCTCCGTTTTCCTTTTATTCTTGTGGAACGCCTAAAGAGTTAAGAAAGTTTGTAAAATCAGTTATGAATACCTTGAGGGAGGTAGTTTCTAAAATGGGGCCATTTATGGGTGGTTTCTATTATGTAGGCTCCACAAAATGACTTCAGACCTGAACTGGTCCTTAAAAATTGGGTTTTGGAAATTTTCTTCGAAATTTTAAGACATTCCAAAAAAAAAAAAAAAAAAAAGAAAATGTCATTTACAAAATGGTCTAAACATGAAGTAGACATATGGGAAATGTAAACTTATAAATATTTTAGGAGGTATCCCTATCTGTTTTAAAAGCAGAGAAATTGAAATTTAGAAAATTGTGAATTTTTCCAAATTTTTGGTAAATTTGGTATTTTTTTAAAACTAAAATGAAATATTTTGACTCAAATTTACCACTGTCGTGAGGTTCAATATGTGATGAGAAAACATTCTCTGAATGGCTTGGATAAGTAAAAGCGTTTTAAAGTTATCACCACATAAAGTGACACATCAGATTTGCAAAATATGGCCTGGTCCTTAAGGTGAAAAATGTCTGGGTCCTGAAGAGGTTAATATTCTGGCTGATCAGTGTATATTTACTGTTGTTGTTTTTTTTATTATTATTGTGTTTTAGTTTTTCTGTTACTTTCTGCAACTATAATGTACCACATGATAAGACATAATTTGTTTTCTTGGCTTTTTGATGTCCGCAGCTTAAAATTAAGTCTACTTTCACACTAGCGTTTTTTGGCTTTCCATTTGTGAGATCCGTTCAGGGCTCTCAGAGACGGATCAGTTTTGTCCTAATGCATTCTGAATGGAAAAGGATCTGCTCAGAATGCATCAGTTTGCCTCTGTTCAGTCGCTGCCTGCGGCGTTTTGCTGTCCGCCTGACGAAGCGGAGCCAAACGGATCCGTCCTGGCACACAGTGCAAGTCAATGGGGACGGATCCGTTTTCTCTGGCGCAATAGAAAACGGATCCGTCCTCCATTGACTTTTAATGGTGTTCAAGACGGATCCGTCATGGCTATAGAAGACTTAATACAACCGGATCCATTCATGACGGACGCATGCGGTTGTATTATTGTAACGGAAGCGTTTTTGCCGATCCGTCATGGAAAACGCTAGTGTGAAAGTAGCCTAAAGCTTTTAGCGTGCTAAGCTTAAAATAGTTTATATGTAAGTTGGTGAACATAAAAAGCATCTAGCTCTGCTATTGTGATAAACCGGTAATTTAAGGCACTGAAGTTGATCAGAAAGCAGCTCTACCCATGAATGAACTGTTCCCACTGTGCTTCACAAATTGCCATACAAAATATAGGTTGCAAAACTTCAGTAGTCCAAAGCACAAAAAAAAACACTCACCTAAAAATAAAGTGGCTGACATAAAGAACTGCAGCACACTGAATTTAAAAATGTGCTTTCAGAAACAAAGGTTTGCCGATTGCATCTTTTTGTAGATGCTGAGTGATGAACAAACACCATTATGTGCTAGTTATTCTCAAAGCATTATCTGTCACTGTGGCAGTGTGTACCTACTTTATGTCCCTCAACTGGCAAATGGCTTTGCTAAACACAGGAAGCAGTGGGGGTTGTAGTTGCTCAGCACATTCTTGACAAGATGTCCTTCCTGATAAGCACTCAGGCAAGCAGCGCTGCTGCCCATCAACAGGAAGTTGAGAGGATGATTACGTTACAAATTCAAGTGTTGTCAAGTTCCATTTTAGTGTTGTGTATGTCTTCATGTAGACATATATGTGCACAGGTGAATATGTATAGAATAAATGGTTCTGTGTCTATAGATAGATAATATATTGGATATATCTGATTACTTGTACATCAGTGCAAATGTACTTTATCAGGGACGGACTGGGAACTTAAAGTAGCCCTAGAAAAAAGTCTAGAAGTGCCCACATGTTGTAGGTGAGTCCACATTGAAAGAAGGTGGGGCAACAGAATTAGATGGGGCCAGCAATACCGTACTGCAGGACAAAATACCGCCCCTGCAGAACCAAGTATCACAGTGCAGCACAAAATACTTTTGTCCCTGCTGCAGTATTCAGCTGTGTCACCGTCCTAAAGATGGCAATACAATTGAATTCAGGAGAGCATCCGATGCTTCTAGCATTAATTAACTCTCAGAGCATCCGATCGTTATGTACCTGTCCACGAGCCGTGAAGAGGAGTCAGGCAGCCCACCCGGAAATCTCCCTGTATGGTCTATGTCCAGTTTGTTCCTGTATTTTATTATGGTGTAATCTTATTCTAGTAACCAGTGCACTTAAAAGTCAAAGACTTCCTTTCCAGTGGCGTTTGACATAGTTTCATCAAACATGTAATTGATACTGGAGCACTTTCAGATGAACTTTTCTCCCGGTTTAGGCTATTTTAACACCAGCGTTTTTTCTGGATCTGTCATGGATCAGCAAAAACGCTTCCGTTCTGATAATACAACCGCCTGCATCCATTATGAATGGATCCAGTTGTGTTATTTTTAACATAGCCAAGACGTCATGAACTCCATTGAAAGTCAATGGGGGACGGATCCGTATTGAGAAAACGTATCCGTCCCCATTGACTTACATTGTGTGTCAGGACATTATTCTGTCCGCAATGGGGACACAACCAAACGGAATGGAATGCATTCTGGTGCATTCCATTTCATTCAGTTCAGTTTTGTCCCCATTGACGATGAATGGGGACAAAACGGAAGCGTTTCCCCCGCTATTGAGATCTTATGACGGATCTTATAGCGGAAAGAGCAAGTGTGAAAGTAGCCTTAAATGATTCAAGCACCGAAGGAAAATTGGGTTATGGCCGGAAAGCTTTAAAAAGGAGGTGGCTACATGACATCAAGAAGATGGCCGAATGGCTGCAACAGAAAAGGCATCATTATGTACTATTAGATGAAGGTGTCAGAGGAGGATATCGTGGTTGCATTGCCGTAGGAGAAAATGTCCTTAGCAGGAATAATAGGACTTGATGGCAACAACAGATGACATGCGAGAAGAAAAGTGAAATTGCTTAAGACAACAAAAGTTCCACGGGAACCACTAAGTATGGCAAAAATAAGGATCCACATGGCCTGCAGCCCTTTTCATCAGTAAAGTATAACAAGTATTCTCAAGTTCCGGCTTGTAAAATAGAGAACATGCCTGAAAAATAGCAGAAGAGTGATACTGTAGACCAGCATAAGCATAGTGGACATAAAAAAAAAGAATCAAAGCCAAGGAGCAGAAGAGGCTTTTAATATAATCAGATGCCTACTGTATCAACCGCAGCAATACTACAGCCAATATCGGTCGATATTAGAGACAACTACCAAACATGAGAATGACAAAGTTGTTAAACCCACTGACCTCCTGTTGGGCATCAGAAAAGTATGTTTAGGTTCCCAAAATTATAGTTTACTGAAACACCTAGTTCAACCAACATCCAGGCTGCTGTAGTTCATTTCACTTTGTACATTGCACATTAAAATATGAATAGTGGACGGGTATTTTCTTGGAACAAGTTAGAGCTTCTATCTTCAGCTAATAAATAGTTTCATCTTAAGCAACTTGCTTTTTTCCAGAGATTATTATAAAATATAATGCATGAATGCAGTGGTCTCAACTGTGGATCTCCAGCTATTGCAAAACTCTAAGCATTCCTTGTCAGAGCATGCTGGAAGTTTTCCAAAAGCTTGAGAACCACAGGTTGGAGAACACATTAATGACTGACTTATTTGTCATCGAAAAAATTTGGTAGTCCTTACAAATTAGATTTTTAGTTTCAGACTGAAACATTTCCCTTTTAGTGAATTTTTTTACTTTTCTCCCTCTTACTACAGAGCTGCAGTCATGTAAGAATATTAAAGCTAAAATTGCTATATTGAAATTAGCTCTTAAAAACCAATACTAGTATAATATATAATATAATATAATATAATATATATATATATATATATATATATATATATATGCTAATGGACAGTAATTGAGGGACCTGAGAAAAGTTTAAAGTGTAAGTGTATTTAAAACGCTAGCGGGAGTCTGCATGCAGTTTTTATTATACAAAACTGCTGACATCAGTAGCTAGAGACTGGGAAGAGCAGGACGGATCCGCAAAACACGGAAGCTGCTCTGCGTTCCGTTCCGCAATTTGCGGAACGGAACGTGGCCCATTATAGAAATGCCTATTCTTGTCCGCAAAACGGACAAGAATAGGACATGCTCTATTTTTTTTTGTGGGGGCACGGAACGGAGCAACGGATGCGGACAGCACACGGAGTGCTGTCCGCATCCTTTGCGGCCCCATTGAAATGAATGAGTCCGCGCCCGAGCCGCAAAATATGCGGCTCGGACGCGGACCACAACAACGGCCGTGTGCATGAGGCCTTAATAATATGAACTTTTATTCTGCCAGGTTCTGCTCATGCAAGTGTCCAGGAGGAAGAGCTTTACTGTGAAGCGCTGTCTGCATTGAGCTGCTTCACAGACCCTCCCCTCTTGTGAGTGACAGCTGTACCATCCACCCAAGAGACCACTACAGTCACCACAGAGCAGAGAGAAAACTGTGAAGGAGCTCAGATCAGAGGGCACTTCACAATGAGGCTCCTCCTCCCGGACACTTGCAGGAAAAGTGCCTGGCAAAATAAAAGTTTCCTTCGTCTCTACTTCTGATAATATCAACTCTGCAAAAGCTATGTTTATACATCTCTTCCTAACCACTACCTAGTGCTGTGAGCAGTTTGCATGGTCAGAAGTGCTGACCCTCCCTTTAAATGATTGCAAAAAATAATAAACATCTCGGCTAACAAATTGTAGAATAACTCCCCATAAATCTTACCTTAAGAATCTTGTAAACAGTGAAAGAGAAGTCAGCCAAATGTCAGAACATTATGTGAGGAAGGAAACTCAAACCACATAGGTTGTCAAACAACTATGTGAATAACGGGAAGCCATATTTTGTGCACAATTGCCACATTTGGACCAGTGCTTAAAGGGGTTATTTTACCCTTTAAAATTGATGGCCTTCATTTGAATGGGACAGTCCTGAAATACTTTGCACCATTGCTATTAAAAATACAGCATGAACCAGGCTGAAACGGATAACTTTGAAGAAGCTGCAGCAGTTACGCAAAAGCCCCGGCCTTTTCAAACAGTTCATCGGCAGGGTGCTGGGAGTCAGACCCTTGCCGATCTGACTTGGGCTGCACAACCAATTTAAGTAAAACTTCATAAAAAGATTTAGTGTTCAGGCGCAGTAGTAGTGCATATTCTATAAAACTTTGGTATAAAATGATAATGCTAAAACACCGTGCAACCAGTGGCCTATAATTTCCTTGGCAGATTTAAAAACTGATAAAGGTTTTGGATGTACAGGGACCTTGGGGACAAATTTGAGGCAATTGTTATTACGTGCAGAAAACTTACTCTCAGGTACAACAGAAAAATAGACTTGGTTCACGATTTCCCAGGTCATTTAATCCGTACCTCTGTTATCTAGGTGAACAGTTGCTGTGGAGCTTTTTACAGACTTGCATTGCAGTCTAGGACTTGTCTTCACCTTTCCTGAGAGAAGTGGAATGGGGAATGTGCTCTGCAAAGTACTGCTGCTCCTTCACTAGAGCTGTCATTGGGGTCTCAGCACCCAGACCATCACTGGTATCTGTCAAGCTTCAGAAGTACATGTTAAAGAGACAAAAAATGTCAGTCCTGCTTGTCTACGCACAGTAGAGTGGAATGTCAGACATCCATGAAGCTGTTTTAGATTGGGGAGGGCCTCACAGTAGTTTTCTTGAGAGAAATGTACAGAAAAAGGACTAGGTAGTGGCACTGCTGTGAGGCAAGAACCCTGGGCTGGTGTCCTTGCCTCACGGCAACACTTCTTCCAAGTCCTTTTTTCTGTAGTGCATTCTTGCGCTACAGGTTGTTGTGCCTTGTGCCCAACTCTGGTCACAATTCTGTTAGTTTACTGAAGGTCCTGCCCATGGTACGCTTCTATTCTTTTTTATAATAGTTTATATTTGGCGGATGACTCTGCTTCCTCTAGCTATATGTATCCCTTCACCTCTTAAATCCTTTCTTTAACCTTTGGTTAATTATACGACAGTTTTGATGAATGCATTATGTGACAATGCAGCCCTCAAACAGATTTTTGTTGGCCTGGGCCACAAATATGGACATTTACAGCCCCTTCATAACTGTTGACTTAGTAATGGACAGTGATTTATAGAGAGAACATCCATAGGGCCCATGCTTCTCCTCACTATTTTGGATCTTTGCCATCAACTCTCTGCCTCGCACACTTGTATTTGTACCTATCCATGGATCTTTATACACTCCTCAAGAAAATGAAGGGAACACTTAAATCACACATTGGATCTCCATGAACGAAAGAATCAAGTTAAAATCTTTACTGATATGAATTGTGTCATTTGTTGAGAACAAAACGATCTATATCGAAGGTCAGTGGAAACCAAAATTATTAGTCAACTGAGAGCTGGATTCAAAATAACTCTGAAAACTAAACAAAAAAAAAAATTCAAATCACAGGCAGATCTAATTAGTGTGAATTTCATCACAGCAACTCATAACTCATGACTCGGTAGTGGGTATGGCCCCCACATGCCTTTGTGCACTCCACATCTCAAAATGCTCCTGATTAGTGTTGAGCGAATTTGTTTTTTAAGTTCTGCATCAAAGTTCGGGTTATCGAAGAATCCCGTTATGGATTCCATTATGGTCCGTGGTAGCGGAATCTATAACGGGATTCTTCGATAACTCGAACTTTGGACACATAACTTAAAGCACAAGTTCGCTCAACACTACTCCTGATAAGAGGGCAAATGGCGTCCTACAGTATCTCCTCCCAGACCTTGATCCGTGCATCAGTGAGCCCCTCTACAGTTTGTGGCTCTATTTAGCAGTGTCAGATGCACTAATGCAAAATGTCCCAGAAGTTCAGAGGGCCAGTCAATCCCTTTATCATCCAGGAAATGCCCACACACTGTGGCCACTAGAGGCCGGTCATTGTCCTGCACTGGAAGAAAGCTGGAGCCCACTGCACCAGTGTGAGTCTGACGGTGGCTATGAGAATTTCATCCTGGTATCTAACAGCAGTCAGGGCGTCACTGACTAGGACATGAAGGTTTGTGCAGCCCTTCAAGCATATCCCTCCTCAGACCATCACTAGACCACTGCCAAACTAGTTATGCTTGATGAAGTTGCAGACAGAATAACACTCTCCACAGCGTTTTCAGACTCTTTCACTTCTGTCACATGCTTAGTGTGAGCCTGCTCTCATCTATGAAAAGAATGAGGTGCCATTGGCAGACTTGACAATTCTGGTGTTCTCTGGTAAATGCCAATTGAGCTGTATGGTACTGGGCTGTGAGCACAGGTCCTACTACAGGATGTGAAACCCTCTTGGAGTCTGTGTTTGATAGTTTGGACAGAAACATGCAGACCATTAGTCCGCTGGAGGTCATTTTGTAAGGCTGTGGCAGTGTTCTTCCTGTTCCTCCTCACACATAGGAGAAGATCCTAGTCCTGATGCTGGGATGATGCCCTTCTATAGCCCTGTCCCTTGTATAAAGGCCCATGTCCTGGTATCATCTCCATGGTCTTACGACTGTGCTGGGAAACGCAGCAAACCTTGCAATGTGGATGTGTCATCCTGGAGGAGCAGAACTACCTGTGCAACCTGATTGGGCTGCAAATACTGCTCATGTCACCAGTACTGACACTAGTAAAATGCAAAACCTGGGACGAATCAGTCAGGAAGGATGAGGAGAGAGTAATAGTCTCTGGCTACCACCAGCAGAACCATTCCTTTTTGTGGTTTGTGTTGCTGTAGCTCTCCAGTGCACCCGTTACTTTTCATTTGCACTAAAGCGGGTAAAATTAATTCATAATTGCTTAGAGTGCTGACTCTAAGGAAAAGTCCTATTTGTTCTTTATATTTTAATTTTTTTTTAATGATCCATTCCTGATTTTAGCTTCTGAAACTGCATCTAGAAAACTACCATATGGCTGTACCTGTCCTAACTGGACAGATTGATATCTCTGAAGTTTAAATGACTTTAATTTATACTGTAATGCTTTTTTTTAGCAGTGTACATTCATTGCTTGTATTTTTATATGTTCTTTTGTGATTTGCAAGTAGATGTGGCTATTTCTTGCACTACTTTATGGCTGTGTTTCATTTCTTGGTAGATAAAGTGGAGCTCAAGCTCTGGCACTCCAGCCGTTGTAAAACTACAACTCCCAGCATGCTCCATTCACTGCTATGGGATAGGCCAAGCAAGTGTGCATGCTGGGAGTTGTAGTTTCACAAAAGCTGAAGTGCTCAAGGTTGATGACCCCTAATATAATGCGTATCCAAATAGGTTATGACCACTGTCCTGCTCTCGAGTTAGAGAGCAGGACAGTGGTGGGGAAATCAAGTTCTCTGCTGCTGCTGCCCTCCAAGCATTACTATAGTTTTTCCTCAATGTAATTTTAAAAGGGATGTGTGGTTTATAAAACCCATTTTAAACATTTATGTAGTTATTAGAAGGGACAGAAGCAACTTCAGAGCAGCACTTCTTCTAGAGCACCTGACATGTCCGTTTATCACACAGAACGGCACACAGCCTGATACTGCAAAGAAATGAACATTTTCTGCTTGGTTCCCCGACAGGTTATCACTAATCTCTGGGGGTCCTCTCAGTGAGACACCCTATAATCTACTTTATGTTAAGGGACCCTTCTAACAACACTTATACTAAAAACCTCTTTAAAAGGTTCATTAAATGCTATAATGTACTTTTTTTTATTGTTAGCCAATAGGTATGATTGCTATAATATAATATGTAATACTTTTGTCATATTTTAACACAAAAGGATTTAAGATCAAGTCGATTTTTCTGGCTGACACAGTACCATGCTATCACGGTATTAGGGCTCATGACCGTGCTGCGATCTGCAATGCACAGTCTTACGGACGTGGACCCATTCACTTGAATAGGGTCCGCGATACACATCCGACAGTCCGCACTGCAAAAAAGTAGTGCATGCACTACTTTTTTGGGGTGTGGAAGCACAGACCGAAAACCCACAGAAGCACCCCGTAGTGCTTCCGTGGGCTTCCAGTCCGTGCCTCAGTTCCACAACGCACCGTATAACAGGGATTGTGGACCCATTCAAGTGAAGGGGTCCACATCCGTGATACGGTGCCCACACGGTCAGTGCCCGTATATTACAGACACGCTGTTTGCAGGCTGCACTACGGGCCCGGCCAGTACACATTCATGTGCATGAGCCCTTATTCTGGGCATTTGAATGAATTTTGGCTTGTGATGGGGCTAGGTACACTGCCCAGCAGACAGTATCACACGTAATAGAATTAGATACATGGCGCAGCAGACAGTATCTCTCGGGATAGGATTAGATAGATGGTACAGCAGGCAGTATCATAAATGATATGATTATATACATAGCACAGCAGACAGTATCAAACATGATAGAATTAGATACATGACGCAGCAGTCAGTATCGCATATGATAGGATTAGATAGATGGTACAGCAGGCGGTATCATATATGATTATATACACAGCTCAGCAGACAGTATCACACATGATAGAATTAGATACATGGCGCAGCAGACCGTATCGCATATGATAGGATTAGATAGATGGTACAGCAGGCAGTATCATGCAGGATAGGATTATATACACAGCTCAGCAGACAGAATCAAACATGATAGAATTAGATACATGGCCCAGCAGACAGTATCTCTCGTGATAGGATTAGATTTTAGATGGTTCAGCAGGCAGTATCATGCAGGATAGGATTATATACACAGCTCAGCAGACAGTATCACACATGATAGAATTAGATAGATGGCCCAGCAGACAGTATCTCTCGGGATAGGATTAGATTTTAGATGGTACAGCAGGCAATATCATGCAGGATAGGATTATATACACAGCTCAGCAGACAGTATCACAAATGATAGAATTAGATACATGGCCCAGCAGACAGTATCTCTCATGATAGGATTAGATAGATGGTACAGCAGGCAGTATCATATATGATATGATTATATACATAGCTCAGAAGACAGTATCCCACATGATAGAATTAGATACATGGCGCAGCAGACAGTATCTCTCGTGATAGGGTTAGATTTTAGATGGTTCAGCAGGCAGTATCATGCAGGATAGGATTATATACATAGCTCAGCAGTATCTCTCGGGATAGGATTAGATAGATGGTACAGCAGGCAGTATCATATAGATGATATGATTATATACATAGCTCAGAAGACAGTATCCCACATGATAGAATTAGATACATGACGCAGCAGTCAGTATCGCATATGATAGGATTAGATATGGCAGTTTAGCAGGCAGTATCATGCAGGATAGGATTATATACATAGCTCAGCAGACAGTATCCCACATGATAGAATTAGATACACGGCGCAGCAGACAGTATCTCTCGTGATAGGATTAGATTTAAGATGGTTCAGCAGGCAGTATCATGCAGGATAGGATTATATACATAGCTCAGCAGACAGTATCCCACATGATAGAATTAGATACATGGCGCAGCAGACAGTATCTCTCGTGATAGGATTAGATTTTAGATGGTTCAGCAGGCAGTATCATGCAGGATAGGATTATATACACAGCTCAACAGACAGTATCCCACATGATAGCATTAGATACACGGCGCAGCAGACAGTATCTCTCGTGATAGGATTAGATTTTAGATGGTTCAGCAGGCAGTATCATGCAGGATAGGATTATATACACAGCTCAACAGACAGTATCCCACATGATAGAATTAGATACATGGCGCAGCAGTCAGTATCGCATATGATAGGATTAGATATGGCAGTTTAGCAGACAATATCACACATAGTATCAGATACAAGGCCAAGTGACCCAGTGTACAGGTCATAGCTGGTAAGACAATGCGCCTCCTGCTGTCTGAACAGCTGTACTGTAGGCACATGTGGTTGTAAACAAGCTTTATCTCGGGATATTCTGTTGGAATTATTTAGGTATTGCATAATCGTGTTACGCATATCTGGTCATATTGAGATAAATGAGCAGTTAAAGGGGTATTCTGGTAGGTTAAAGCTATCCCCTATCCAGAGTAGAGCGCTCAGCTATCTTCAGAACGCCAGTAATTTTAGAAGAGCAGCAGGGGGTACGCGGCCCCCATTATCACGATTTGATAGACAGTAATCCCCTATCCTGTCGATAGGAGATAACTTTTACGTACCAGAATACCCTCGGTGTGGACACATCTGTATGTTCATATTTGTGGTGAGGTGTTCGCAGCTTCCACACCTACATTTCACTGACCTCCTTTCTGCTCACTGGCTCTCAGTAATGGCCCTGCATGTATGGCTTTTTTCCATTCTCCTATGATAGATGTTTTATATTAAAGGGGTTTTACAGAAGTACAATATGGATGACCCATCCTCATGATAGGCCCCACCGATCTGATATCGCTGACCTATTTGCAGCTCAATCCCATTCAAGTGAATGTGCCTGGACTGCAGTACCAAACACAGCCACTATACAATGTATGGCGCTGTGCTTGGTAAGCTGTGAGGAGGCTACAGCACTCACTGGAGCACCACTGGCGGTGGTAGGTCATCAGTGTTGTACTCCTGGAAAACCCCTTTAAGTGTATATCTTTTTAGACATTACATACAGTTTATATAGTGAAATTCAGGATGAACTTGAGAAAATATTTTACTGGTAAGTGTTACCTAATTAGAAGGTTAATTTACTTAGCCCCTCGTAGGGGAATAAGGTTTCTCTGTCGTGACTGCCAGTAAAGTGCTAGTCTACATTGCTTCTTGCTTCTCCTAGCATAGATTTCATATATGGTGCTCACTTGATGAGTTCTACTAATTAAAGATTGATTTGGGGATTGGCTTTATAGCATGTGACCTGAATCATAAAGCACACCACGTGCAGTCACTTGTCCTTATTTTACACAGCACTGCCCTCCTGTGGTGGTTCACCACACTGCACCCATGTTGTGTAATGCGGCATCTCACACATCAGTTATTACAGCTCCCTCTCCCACTCATTCATGGGGATGCTTTGAAGTAAATACTTTTTTTGTTCTGATTGTTCATACCTAAATGAGCCTAAATTAAAATTCAGTCTTGCCTTTGTGGCTATATTCAGATCTTACAGTATGGGTCTTTAGTCTTTTATGTTTATACATAGAGATAATCTTTGCAATTATCACTAGCATCTATGGGTTGATTTTATGTATGTACAGTATGTATGTATGTATATATATATATATATATATATATATATATAGACACACCATTGTAGAGTTGTTGCTGTCAGGAATCACTAGGTATCTGTCGCATGTCAGTGTCGCCAGGGGATCAATTTCCATGGATGTGTTATTGGGTTCTGCTGGGGCAGTATATTGTACTGCACTGTGGTATTTGGTTCTGCTGGGGCAGTATATTGTACTACACTGTGTTATTGGGTTCTGCAGAGGAAGCATTTTATACTGCACTGTGGTATTGGGTTCTGCCAGGGCAGTATCTTGTACTGCACTGTGGTATTGGGTTCTGCTGGGACAGTATATTGTACTACACTGTGGTATTGGGTTCTGCTGGGGCAGTATATTGTACTACACTGTGGTATTGGGTTCTGCTTGTGCAGTATATTGTACTACACTGTGGTATTGGGTTCTGCTGGGACAGTATATTGTGCTGCACTGTGGTATTGGGTTCTGCAGAGGAAGCATATTATACTGCACTGTGGTATTGGGTTCTGTTGGGGCAGTATATTGTACTACACTGTGGTATTGGGTTCTGCTGGGACAATATATTGTACTGCACTGTGGTATTGGGTTCTGCCGGGACAGTATATTGTATTGTACTGTGGTATTGGGTTCTGCTGGGGCAGTATATTGTACTGCACTGTGGTATTGGGTTCTGCTGGGGCAGTATATTGTATTGCACTGTGGTATTGGGCTCTGCTGGGGCAGTATATTGTACTGCACTGTGGTATTGGGTTCTGCTGGGGCAGTATATTGTACTGCACTGTGGTATTTGTTTCTGCTGGGGTAGTATATTGTACTACACTGTGGTATTGGGTTCTGCAGAGGCAGCATGGTGTATTGCACTGTGGTATTGGGTTCTGCAGAGGCAGTACATTGTATTGCATTTTGGTATTGGGTTCTGCTGGGGTAGTATATTGTATTGCACTGTGGTATTGGGTTCTGCTGGGGAAGTATATTGTACTGCACTGTGGTATTGGGTTCTGCTGGGGCAGTATATAGTACTGCACTGTGGTATTGGGTTCTGCCGGGACAGTATATTGTATTGCACTGTGGTATTGGGTTCTGCTGGGGCAGTATATTGTACTGCACTGTGGTATTGGGTTCTGCTGGGGCAGTATATTGTATTGCACTGTGGTATTGGATTCTGCTGGGGCAGTATATTGTACTGCACTGTGGTATTGGGTTCTGCCGGGGCAGTATATTGTACTGCACTGTGGTATTGGGTTCTGCTGGGGCAGTATATTGTACTGCACTGTGGTATTGCGCTCTGCTGAGGCAGTATATTGTGTTGCCCTTTGGTATTTGATTCTGCTGCAGAAGCAAACAACAAAGTATAAGATCAATATTGCTGGCCCCTCATACTTGAGTTGACCCCCCATCCTCACTTGCTTACAATATGGGGCCACTTTCATTTTTTTTTTTTTCCAGGGCCACTTTAAATTCCCAGTTCACCCCTGGTGGAAAGTGTCGGGAGCATTGGTGAGAGTGGTCTGGTCCGCTCTGAAAGCTCAGGAACTGAAAGCACAACTTGAGCAGGAGATGGGGAGGAACAGAGAGACTGCAGCTAATGGAGCATTCACACAAACATATTTTAAATCCATGTTCGATCCTCCTTTATGGACCAAGTACATGGACCCATTCATTTCTGTGTGTCTGCAAAAAAGCGCATAGCACACAG
The DNA here is from genome assembly GCA_033119425.1 of Bufotes viridis. NCBI lineage: Eukaryota > Metazoa > Chordata > Amphibia > Anura > Bufonidae > Bufotes > Bufotes viridis. Next base: position 141,825,800 of record CM065592.1, on the reverse strand, counting down.
AATGTCATCCCTGCAGCCATTGAGCAAATTATAGAACATGTCCTATTCTTGTCCATCTTGTGGACAAAAATAGGCAGTTCTACAATAGGGGTGCACACAGCCGGTATCGGTGTTTTGCGGACCCGCGGTTTGCAGACCTAAAAAACAGAAACTGTCGTGTGAATTCTCACTAATAGAAAGAGGGGGTGAGAGAACACAGACTGAGTATAATACAGAAGTAGAATGACAGCAGAATGGGGAACTGCATGAATCAAGGGCACCATGCCTGAGGAAAGCACAGCCAAGGGGAAGACACACATTAATGTGCCATTTTTGTCCACGTGATTTAATGTCTGCTTTTGGAATATTTTGCCAGACTTGTTGAAGCTAGGATTGAATCCCTATTTGCCTTCCTTAACAAAAGCTTTAAAATAAGATTTCATTTTTTTTTTTTATTGTCCTTATGTATAGCAGTTGAGTCCACTAAAGATGTAGGTGGACTGGTAAAGTGCTGCTTCTGCCAAAATGTGGCACCATTTCCTATATTCAATAATTTCACCCAGAATACTACTACTGATATTATTTAAAGAACAGAAGGTGATAGGATAACTTTGAACAGTGGGAACATGTGTATTGCTCACACTTCTAGTTTTTATTGTGTAAGTAGTATTCACACTAGCCTTGTTTTTTTGAGACGTTTTTATTAATGATCTGTCCTCGGCACCTGTCAGTGCCCGAAACAGAACACTGGATGGAGTCAGAAGTAGAAGGCTCTGTCCAGTGTGTAGTGGCCATGGCGGGGTGCTGCAGCGCTGCGACTGATCACTTGAATAGGTACGCCGGCACAGGGTACGCCGGCACAGCCACTGCACAGTGGATGGAGCCTTATTTTGTGCTCCAGCCAAAGTGTTTTTTTCCGTTTTGATCACTGGGGTTGTTGAGCCCCCACCTATCTGATATTTATGACTATCAGTATCTAGAAACTGGAAAACCTCTTTAAAGAGACTCTGTCTCGTCATTTTCACCAATATAACCAACAGCACTGCCCCACAGAAGATTGCAAACACATTCCAGACATACAGTACCTGTGTGTTTTTTTGTGTCTTTATTCCATGTCCAGGAAAAGCACTTTTATCCTGCTGGAAAACGGCTCTTAAGTGCCCAAAGCAAACCAGACTGAAGGGGGAGGGCTGCTTTAGCTACTCATATCTTGGGATTGGTAGCAGCTAGAAATATGGGCCTGACCTTGTTTGAAAGCTGCTGTCATCCCAAGTTTTCAAACAATACCAGAATCACAGCATTATATCCACTATATCGGAAGATATAGCTGTTAGAGATCAAGTCGGGAATGAAAGCTGTTTTTACTTTCACTTTCAGCTGGGCACTTGGAAGCCATTTATTAGCAAAGTAAAAGTGATTTTCCTGGACATGGAATAAACGCACAAGTGCACACAGGGATATTTGGAATGTGTTTGCAGTCTTCTGTGGGGCAGTGCTGTTAGTAATATTGGTGAAAATGATGTAACAGACTCCCTTTAAGTACAAAATAGGAATTCATTCTAGGTAGACCACATTGTGATGAACACATGATACTTTGGGCTATAAAAAAATCTTAGAATGTGCTATTTTCTCCAAATTATGAACTAATTGTTGTTTATCATTTTTCTTTTTTTCTTTAGCAACAAAGGCGAGAAAAGGAGGTAAGGAAACAGCAGGAGAGAGACCAGCGCCGGCGTTACGAGGAGCAAATACGCAGAGAGGAGGAACGAAGAAGGGCTGAGCATGAGAAGGTTTTATGTTTTTAAATAGCATACCTATTATTTGTATTTTAAAATAAATTAAAAGGGTGGACAATTTTTGTACAAGCTTAACCAATGTATGTTTCCGATGAATGTACCCTGCTTAGGCTGGATTAACATTTTATTTTTTTTGCCTTTACGTTAATATGTACGTTTTGGGGGAGATACAAAAGTGTAGTACACTTTGCTTTTTCATCCTGTAGAGTCCAGTAAAAGAAAATATGTAACATATACATTTTTCCTACAATGAACTCTATGGTGGTGGATGCCATTGTATGACATCTGTCAGAGACGTCTGTTTAACGTGTGCAGTTTTTGTTAATCGGAAGACAAAAACGCCATGTGAACACAGCCTTAATAATATGTGCGTAATCTATGTTATATTCTTGAATTATGAAGTAATGCCCCATGTTCAGCAAAAATGCTATCTTGTCTGCAGTCTGCACCCAACTCCCGTCCATAAGATGACGCTAATAGAGGGATATGTGTCTATACACATCATTTAGTCTCCTCCTTTCAACCAAGCTGTGCCTTCCCCTGTGCCTTGATAGATATGCAAATGAACCTTAGATGAGTCCTGCTTTTTGAGATGAGTCAAGCGTCCTCTGTTTCCGGAGCCCAGGCACGCCCACTGTGAAGAAGCCAGCACCACCCCGCATCCTCTGACTCTCCTCCTTGCTCCCCGACGTCATAAAGCTAGATCGCCGTAATCTCGCGATAAACGAGCTAGCGCATGTGCAGTGCCGACATAGTTCCTTCCCTGGGCTGGCATCAGCCTCAGGGAATGAACTCCGCATGCGCTAGCTCGCGCATCGCGAGATTACGGCGATCTAGCTTTATGACGTCGGGGAGCAAGGAGGAGAGTCAGAGGTTGCGGGGTGGTGCTGGCTTCTTCACAGTGGGCGTGCCTGGGCTCCGGAAACAGAGGACGCTTGACTCATCTCAAAAAGCAGGACTCATCTAAGGTTCATTTGCATATCTATCAAATCATTTAAAATAAAAGCACTGAGAGCTATGGGGACTGGAAATTGCAAATATGCTAGCACCCATCTAGAAGCCCATGTGCCCAGCTCTATACACAAAATCCAGGTGACAGGTTCCCTTTAAAGACGTACTCTTACAAAAAAAGTTACTTCTCTGTTCATTCCTATGTTCCTGGCATTGAGGTTTCCAATGGAGGAAATAATTGAAGCGCTGGATTCTGCACAGAGCTGATGAGATCCCATTGAAAATAATGGGGTCTGTTCGGTTTCCATTTAGGTTTCCACTTTTTTAGTGTTTTTTAGCCCAAAAAAAAAGTGCCGCAAACAGGAACTGAGCCTCCAACACAGGTGGAAACATGACCTTAAGTTATCTCAAAAAGTACTTTTATGGCTTTCAAGTAGAGTTGCACTGGGTATCGAATTATCGATGCCCAATCAATACTTTTGTACCCGGATCGATTCGATGCCGGGATTTACTATTTACCGATACTAGTATCACTAACAGAACATGGCACGCGCCGCTCTCATTGCGCACCATGTTATCCTGAGCTGACACAGTGGAGAAGGAGGGAGTCTCTCCCTCTTCACCGTGTGCGGCTGCTGCTGGCCACTAATGAGAACACAGAGGAGTAGGATGGGAGGGACTGTGGCCACTGCGCCACCAATGAATATAATTTATAACTGAATACAAATGTAGGCCGAGGGTGCCGGCCATATCACATACCCAGCACCCGGCCTCTATGACTGCGCGCTGTGATCCGCCGCAATTAACCCCTCAGCTGCGGCGGATTGCAGCGCGCAGTCATAGAGGCCGGGTGACGGATATGTGATAAGGCCGGCACCCGCAGCCTACGTTTGTATTCAGGCATAAACTATATTCATTGGTGACGCAGTGGCCACCCCTTCTCAGTATTATATTAATTGTGGGCCCCCCCCATCCACATTATGATAGTCATTGGTGGCGCAGTGCCCCCCCCAGTATTATAGTCATTGGTGGCAGTGGCCCCAGGGTCCCCCCCCTCCTCCACTATTGGTGGTGCAGTGATAAGAGCCCCAGCAGTGTAATCATGGGGCTCCGATCGGTTACCATAGCAGCCAGGACGCTGCTGAAGCCCTGGCTGCCATGGTAAGCTCTCTGCTGCTGTGTGCACAAAGCACAGGACAGCAGGGAGAGTGTAAAGTCCTATTCACCCTAATAGAGCTCTATTAGGGTGAATAGGACAAGGGTTGTGGCCCCTAAGGGGGCTAATAGTTAGTAAATAAAAAGTAAAAAAAAAAAAAAAAGTTTAACACCCCTCCCAAAAAAAAATATAATTTTAAATTAAAATCGCCCCCTTTTCTAATTTTACATATAAAAATATAAGCACAATTAAAAAAATGAATATATTACATATCGCCACGTCCTAGAAAGTACGAATGATTAAAATATTAAAAAAATATTAAATATCTCCTATGCAGTGAACACCGTAACAGAAAAAATATAAAAAAACACGCAGTTTACCATTTTTGGGTCACCTCGTCCCCCCAAAAAATAGGGTAGGACTGTTCTATTATGTGCCAAACGTTCCATAAAATGCGTAATGCACAAGCCTTTTTGTGTGTTTTTCTTTTTTTGCGTGATATCGAGTATCGCAATACTTTTTTATGGTATGGAATTCGAATCAAAACAACCCTACATGCAAGATCACCAGCCAGTGTGCTCCAATTGACATGTCATGAAAGTCATGTTTGGGATATCAATAGATAATCGTATAACTGAATTATTTACAACAGGAAAGACTTTTTCATGGAGAAAAGCAGTTTCTTTATCAAAGAGTTAGCAGAATACTAAGTTTTGGACACATTCATTAATTATTACTGGATTCATAGTGAATATATAATGTCATATACACTGCTCTACATTGAAATTGCAACACCAAGAAGGAAAAGTTGTGGAATAATGGAAATCACAGGATCGATAGACATATTAATGATTTGCAGATGATAAAAAACCCTAAATATTCCAAACATCTCGATTTATTCAGTATTGGGTATAAGAGTCACACACAGAAATACATGCATTTACACGCCGTGGCATTCTCTCACGGAGGCTATTAATGGTTGACTGAGGAATGTTCTGCCATGCTGAATGTACTTGAACACAAATCATCAATATCCGCTTCTGGCAGCTCTAATTGTGTTTGCCATCCAACATTTGTTTGAGGGGAGAATAGTCTGGAGCAGTGATGGGCAACGTGCGGCTCTCCAGCTGTTGCTAAACTACAACTCCCACCATGCCCTGCAGTAGGCTGATAGCTATAGACAGGCTTTGCATGCTGGGAGTTGTAGTTCTGCAACAGCTGGAGAGCCGCACGTTGCCCATCACTGGTCTGGAGATACTGCAGGCCATGGTCATGCATTTAGGACACGCAGGCTACTCACAGTAACACAAGAAACATACTGCCTGGCACTGTCTTACCGAAAAAGGGCTTCTGTGATTCTTTGAAGAAATGGCTGTACCACCAGATCCAGGACCAAATCGATGTACCGCCAAGCTGCTAGTGTACCTAAAATGTAGACTAAAGGGGTCCACCTATCGTACATTATGCTACCCCACATCATAATCCTGGGAGTAGGACTGGTGTGACATTCCCTTGTGAAAGCCTCTTCATGATGCTGCCCACATGGTCTTCAGACCAATTTCCAGCTATCATTGTGTACAAAACAAAAGCAGGACTGGTCACTGAAGAGGATAGACCTCCATACTAGCCTTCATTGCCCTCGTGCTGTGCACCATGATAGTCACAAGAGCTGTCGAGTGAGGATAATGAAATACATGTAGCCCAATGTCATACAGACACCTTCTGATGGTTGGTGTAGACACCTATTGCCATTGGGATGTAACGTCCAGTTTGTACTTGCAGTACAGATTGGATCACTACGCTCCATTCTTCTAATCAGATGATCTGTCCGTGCAGAGGTTCACCTCTTTGCACCTCTTGCTGTCATTCCAGTTTGTCGTTATTCTCCCAACCACTAGGACTCACAACATTGAACAGTACTGAGATCGGAGCCTAGGCGCGGAGCGATCTCCTGGAGTGATATACCAAGGTCGCTCAGTTCCAGGATTCTGTCCCTCTCAGTTTACGACAAGTGGTGATGAACAAGAGGCATCGGACAATCATCTCACCCGGCTCGATCTGATTTTTGAGGTTTCATGTGGCTAAAAACTTGCTTTCGATCTGGCTTTTATGTACCTTACACACCACAAACTGGAGCTAGCTGCTTGAAAATGTGATTATTTGCTGATCTTTCCGACAACAGCTACTGCCTCGATTTGCATTACCTTGCGGATTGTCCTACTTGATGGTGCAATTTCAATGTTGAGGAGTGTATATAGGAATGTTAAAAATAGAAAATACACAGAACACAGAAAAGAATCCCAGCACCTCATCCCTTAAGAGGTTGCCCAAGATGGCGAAATATGATAAAACAATAAAAAAAAAACATTACTTTCCTGTTTTTTCCCCCATCATTCCCGTGTGGCCACTCAAGTCCCTCCTACTGTCTCTGTGTACTTCACTTCAGCGATTATGTGCCTGTATATCCACATGACCACTGCAGCCAATCACTGGCCTCAGCAGTCTTGTGCCCTATATTGCTGAGCACAGTGAGTTTTTTTGCGCAATTCAGACAATGCCTTTAAAATATTTTTCTTCCTTGATTCTATTTAAAAAAAAAATTTTTTGATCTGTGTCCTAGAAGATCGGTCCCTTCTTTTTCTCTCAATCTTGTGCTTGGTTTTTGGCTTTAAAAATACAGCTATCTACAACAGACAAATAATGCTAAACTTGTTAAAGGGGTTCTCCAGGCTTTTGGTACCGATGACCTATCCTCAGAATTAGTCATCCATTTCAGATTTGTGGGGGTTCAACACCCTGCACCCCCAACTGATCAGCTGTTTTGGGCAGCCGCTGGTAAACTGTTCAGTGGACGGACCCGGAAGAAGGCTTTGCGCAGTGTGTAGTTTCTGGCGCCGACGTACTGCAGCTCAGTTGACGATCACTTGAATGGGAGCTAAGCTGCAGTACCTCGGCATGGACACTGCACAGTCGACGGAGCCTCCTGCTTCCAACTCCGTCCGCTGTTTCGATGCGGCTGAGCAATGGGAATGCTGGGTGTCCCACTGATCTGATATTAATGACCTCTCCTTAGGCTAGGTCGTCAGTAGCAAAGTCATCTGCCTTTTTGACTAAGCCCTGCCCACTCTGTTGTCTGCCAGACTAAATTAATCCATGTGTTCTCTGCAAGATTTCCAAAATGCTGCTTGTTCAAGAAAATGCAGGGAATCTTAAATTGACAAGCCCTCTGGCCAAGTTATCTGCCGTTTATTGTATTACTGAAGAAGCACTCTATTTCCTACTTAATCACAGGCTATTATTAAAGAATACTGTAGAGGAGGGATGCCCAACCTGCGGCCTTCCACATAGCCTACAGCAGGGCATGATGGGAGTTTTGCAACAGCTGGAGGGCCGGAGGTTGAGGATGCATGCTGTGAGGCTCTTGTCTATGCTTGAAGGGCCATTTATGGGTCGTCTGGCATCTTGGTTCCTTCTTCCCCTCTAATATGCTTCTCCTAACGCTGAAGTGCTGATTTTATTTTTAAGTTTAGTGTTCCTTTAAACCTAAGTACATGTATTAAAAGACATAATTGTATAGCAAAAGATAAAACGTCCAAAACAGATAGTAGGAATACTGAAAGCAGCTTGCACCCTGTATGTCTGTATTGGATATTACTACACCAGGACTTGTAAGAGAATATTAAAATAAAGGGCATTTACACGGGCTGATAATCATTGTCCCTTCTAAAAGGCCTTGTGATCAGATGAGTCACCAGCGGGCAGGGAAAGCAGTGGATGTCATGCCCACCATTATGGAAAAGAATGGCCCAACTATCGATGAGCCAGTTGCTCACGTGGCAATTCACCTTCAACAATTGCCTAGTGTAAAATGTCTCTGTCCCCTGCTACATCGTCAATAGACGCTCCTTACTGGCAATTATCTCCACGTGTAGAAAGACATTTATTGGGCTATTGAAAAAGTGTCCCTTAGTGCTGCTATGTGCCACAGCTCCAGTCCCCCTGACGGTTCTGGGCTTTGGCTGCAGAGATGACTCCACTTGACCACTGCAGCCAATCAGTGGTAGTGTTGAAGAATGAAATGCAAATTAGCATATGTTGTTTTCTTATTTTATCACCATTGATGTATCTAGAGCCTTTTTTTTTAATGACTCAGACAACCCCTTTAAGCAAGAAGATACTCATCAATAAATATAAGGTTCAGGGTGCCTCAAGAGTGCTTAGTACCTTGAAGCTGTAGTTAAGTTGACGTGCCTGTAACTGAGGTGACGGTAACACTGCTGTTTTCTGTGGATAACTCTGTACTGCTCACTGTTCTTTTACTAATTTGTAGGATTTCTGTCATGTGGTATCTAATAGGCCATTTCACTAATCTCTAGCCTTCTCACTTCTTTCTCTTTCGGACCCTGTCCCTGCCAGGAGTACATAAGGCGGCAGCTAGAGGAAGAGCAGAGGCAATTAGAGATCTTGCAGCAGCAATTACTGCAGGAACAAGCCCTGCTTCTGGTAATGACCCTGTGACCTGCTCCAGCATGCCCCGTCCATCGTGTGTATGTGCATGACAGGAAGCATTTGTCAGTCGTACCACCCTCATGACATATTGCATCATGACATTTGCATGTTTGTACATCTGTATTTATCACACCCTTTAATCAAATTGCCAGCATCTTAATTTTCAATTTGGCTACAGAAGCTGTTCTTAAAAGGATTGTCCGCCTTTTTCTTACTGATAATCTATTCTTTGGATAGGTGATCAGCATCTGATCGGCAGGGGTCCCGTCTGATCAGCTGTTTGAGAAGGCAGCGGCGTTCACAGTAGCGGCGCGGCCTTCTCGCTGCTTTCCGCAGGCCAGTGACGTTACAACTATAGGTCACATGGCCTGGCCGCAGCTCAGCCCCATTCACTTCAGTCCAGATGCAGTAGAATGTAGATAATAGGCCGCACTTACCAGTGTAGAAATCTTTAATAACACTTTTTTAGTGAATACATCAAGACGGTACAGGGCATGACACCGAAGCTTAACACAGCAACGGCCATTTGGCGCTACACGCTTCGTCAGGCTGTTACGTCTGGGTTTGGGTGCGCTCCACCTTTTCAATCAATGGAGTCGGTGTGTTACCAAGGTAACCATCAACGCTACCAAAGATGAATATTAAAATAACACGATAAAAGACATTAGCAGAACCACCTATAGTACCCAACAATCCTCACAAGAACATACCGAGATCAATTCTCTCATTCATGGCTAGTTCACCCGCTGCCTGGGTCCGAAGAATCCACCTTGCTTCTCACTGCAGAAGAACGCAATGTCTATTCCCCCCCCCCCCCAGCGGGGGCTGGACCACCTCCAGATCCGAGAATAACATGGAGTTAACAACGCCACCATGGGCTCTTCTGAAGTGCACTATCACTCTCACGCATCCCTTCCCTGAACTTACGGAATTAATATGTTCCCTCACTCGATCATATAAACATCTGATTGTCTTTCTGATATAAAATCGGCCACATTCACACCTCATTAGGTACACCACAAATGTGCTTCTACAATTAATAAAGCTCTGAACTCTGTGGTGCACCCCTGCAACATCAACAAGCTTCTGGGAATTATATTTACACAGGGGACAATTCCCACACTTGAAGTTGCCAGCCGGCATCCTCCTTGTTAACCAGTTACTTTTCGGTAAAGGCGCCGATCTGCTCCTTACAAGCTTATCTCTTATGGTGTGACTCCTTCTAAAAGAGATAAATGGCCTCTGCTCAGTGACCTCAATATGTCCCAATTTCTAAAAATTGCAGAACGAATCTGCTCAGCCATGGGACTATATCTGAAGGAGAAGGCTAACCTCCCTGTATCCTTACCATCTCGCCCTGACCCCTTCACTTTCCCACCTCTTCCTTTTTTGTACAGTAGATCCACCTGGGAAAATCCTCTTTCCACTCTTTCCATATATTCAGTGACTCCGCTCTCTGGATAACCCCTTGCTGCTACCGTTGTTTCAAATCCGACACCTGCCGGTGATACCCTTCCACCTCACTATTAATCCTGCGAAATCTAATGAACTGTCCATACGGCACCAATTTCTTTACACTCAACGGATGGAAGCTGTCATGGTGGAGCAAGGAGTTGGTCGCCGTGGGCTTGCGAAAGCCCTCCGTAACCAACCCGCCGCCCCTAACCACGACAGCCACATCCAGGAATTCTAATCGTGCACCCCCAAAATTAAGGGTAAATTTCATCCCCATGTCATTCATATTTAAGTACTGGACAAATTCGTTACATTGTACCTCCGTACTGGACCACACGATGAACACATCATTGACAAAACGCAGGAAAATTTTGATGTATCTCAGGAAGGAACTTTTTAGGGAGAACACAAACCTATCCTCCAATCTTGCAAGATACATATTGGCAAATGTACATGAAACGGGATAGCCGCCCCTAGCTTTTGCCTAAACCACTCACTGCCAAACTTGAAAACATTATTCGCAAGTATGAAGCTTAGGGACTCACTGACAAACTCACAAAAGAGATCACTCTTTCCCACATTCTGTAAAATTGCCCGGATCGCCTCTACACCCGCATTATGAGGGATGCGGGTGTAGAGGCTCTCCACATCAAGGAACACTAAATGGTACCCCTCCTGCCAATGTACCTCCCTCAGGGCCAACAGAAACTCATTGGTATCCCTTAAGTACACAGGGGTGCTAGGAAGCAGGGGTCTGAGGAGCCAATCTATATACTTGGACAGTAGCTCCGTCACTGAGCCAACCCCCGAAACTTCAGTGCTGATGACCTATCCAAGGGATACTGTAGATCATTAGTAAAAAAAAAAAAGGCAGACAGCCCCTTTAAACCTGCAACTAGTTATCTGGTAATGATGGTAACTACTTGTGCAACTGGGACAGTTAACAGAATTCCAACATGAGAACAAAAAATGCTTGGTTGGAAGTAGTTCACAAGTAGTAATGCAGATAAAGAGTCCAGATTGTTATTTTTTATTTTTCTACTGCCCTATCATTAGTGGTCACCCTTCTAATGATAATGAAATGACTGGGAACCGTCCCAGTCTATACAGAAAAGCTGACCAGTCTGCTACAGAAAATATGAAAGGTTCAGAAGAGAAGAACGGGGACTTCACTTTGCAGTGCTACCTGCAGTATATAGTCAGAATACAGTACAGGTACAGGAGATACTTTTATTATTTAATTTGCAACACATTTCACGTCCGAATAAGACTCTTCATCAGGCATTAACAAGGCTGAAATGCGTTGCAAATCAACGAATAAAGTATCTTCTGTATTCGTCCTGTATTTTGACTGTATCTTGAGGTAGCAACATGAACTGAAGTCCCCTCTTTTCTTTTGAACCTTTGCTTTTATCCAGCGTCCAGCCTGGTTGGGGATCGCGAGCAGTACCTTCACATAAGCCTCAGCGGGTGGTTGCGCCCTCTGCACAACACGTCCAGTTAAGTGGCATACTAGTCGGCTCCATCCTCCTATATCCTGCGGTCCTTCCCATGTGTGCTCTCCTTCACTCGTTCTAACAGAAAATATTTTTTTCTTATCTAGATAATGAGATTTAAAAAAAAAAAAGTTTTTTTTTCAATATAAGCTCCCTGTCCTTTCCACAACCCCTTTTCGGGAAAGTGGCGATGGCAGTGGAGAAACGATACTTGCGCAAAATCTTTGCATGAGTGGTGGTTAAAAAGTCGCAAACACAATGGGGGAGATTTATCAAAACTGTCTTAGTTGCCCATAGCAACCAATCAGATTCCACCTGAAAAATGAAAGGTGGAATCTGATTGGTTGCTATGGGCAACTAAGCCAATTCTACCTTATACCAGTTTTGATAAATCTCCACCAATGTTTGCGACTTTTATATGCCATAAAATTTGCATGGGGGGGGGGGGCAATGCAACTTGTATAAACCTAATTTTGTGCACATTATTAATTACAGGCCACTTGATTAGGCTTTTCTTCTGTAGCAGATACTGCCTGCACTCCATATTTGAGTTAATAAGTACCTTTAAGAGATGTGGATTAAAGGGGTATTCTTATGATTTAATGACAGGTCATTAGGGTTATGTGGCTCCCATCTATGACCTGGATGTATGATGGGTCTTGGTGCTGTTTTTAATCCCATGTCTTCCCTGAAGTCAGTAAGAGTTTTTATTTTTTGATGCAGGTCCAATACTTAGATTCTTCAAAGTTTGACCTGTCTTCCATGATAACATAATCCATTTCAATCACCTTCACCGTGTGTGTCACACACTTTTGGCACTTTGAATGTTTGCTTTCTGTAGGCCTCACTCATACCGCTAATGGGACATGTAAATGACTGTAGACTTGTGTAACTTTTTATTTTTTACTGTTTGTTGGTTTTGAAGGAGTATAAGCGCAAGCAACTAGAAGAACAAAGGCAAGCGGAAAGGTTACAAAGGCAACTGCAACAGGAAAGAGACTACTTAGTGTCTCTGCAGCAGCAACAGCAGCAGCAGCGGCAACAGGAGCAAAGAGCACCTGACAAGAAGCCCTTATATCATTACAAGGAAGGACTGAACCCTGCAGAGAAGCCAGCATGGGCAAAAGAGGTATGGAGGCTGTATAATCTGAAAGTGCTGCTATTCTCTATAAAGTTTGTAGAAGACCTTCCGTTTCTTTCCGTTTTTCTCTAAGGCCTTCAGTTCCATTCATGGTCACTGTACAAGGTTAATATGTTTAGGGTTTTTATTAATTGACTGACGTTTTGTATGATTTTGGTTCACTAATGGTAAGCCGGAGGAGAATTCAGTTTTATGTGTATTAGTTATGTATTCTTTTATTTGGGAGTATTTTTCCATATGTCATGAACCATTACTTGTTTAGTGTCTTGCTTTGCGTTAGCTCGAGATTTACACTAAATATTTTATTTATAAAAACTAAATCATTTCCATGTTTCGGAGCCATCTCCGAAGCATTTTTCATGAAATCATCTGTTCCTTTACCGGCAGTGGCTTTGGGCTACTTTCTGACTAACTGAACTATAGGTGATACTTCAGGCAATATGTGTATTTGAAATGAACAAATGCTCCTCATTCAATCAAAATGTATTTCCAAATGAAAATTAAAAACTATGATCGGTTACGTGTGAATTGGTTCTTACACGAATCAAAATTTTTACAAGCAAAATGAGTGCTCCATTAATAAAATATACAATAAAAATTTACTTAAAGGGGTTGTCTGAGATAATTCAAAATCTTGCAAGCCCCCAAATAGTCTAAAATGAAAAAAATGTATACTTGCCTTTTTTCCGTGCGCTGTTCTTTGCAGTGCCATACACCTGCAAATCACAATGGCAGCTTGTGAATACACTGTCGAGGACAGTGTTTTCCTGCAGCCGTCAGCGGCCATATACCAGCATGTTACTGCTACGATTTATAAAAACGCAGTAGCAGGACAACCAGACTGGACAAACAGATAAGTGTAACATAATTTTTAGTTTTAGACCATTTGGGGGCTTGTCTGATATTGGCTAAGCAACGCCTTTTTACTTGGCAAGCTTTCCCTCTCCTTCTCGCTGTGATCCCATCCATAACGTGGCTTCAGATGGAGGAGCATGTGACCAGACACATTATTCAGCCTCCTCCAGTGACGCACCTGACATCTGCGCATGCGCAGGTTGGAATCTAGTAGAGTGTTTTTCAATGGAAGAGGCTGGATGACATGTCTAATCACATGCTTCTGCCTCTGAGGCCTTCACATGGACAAGACGGCTGTCCAGATTAGAGGGACAGCTTGCTGATAAAGAGGGCATGGCTCAACCAATATCGAAAATGCTGCAGAACTTCAAGAAGGTTATGTAAGTACGTTGCATATCGTATATTTATCTGTATCACACATTCGTTAACATTAGTCATAAATCGGCCAACATGATGTGAACAGAGCTTAAAACACATTTCTTTGTGCAAACCTATGGCAATCATTAGAGTTTGCTTTTTTCAGCTTCTTGCTTGTGCAGTGGCCCAAACTGGATGAAATTCAAAGCAGAATTGTATGGTCAGCCGTGCTTGTTGTAAGGATATATATTATCTGCCCTTTGCTTAAAAATATACTAATTAAATTCTGAATACCAAATAATATCAGGTACCCAAGTCATTTCCTAGGCAGCCCTGTGACATGAATACCCAAGGCCTAACGTGAATGCAATAGATTTTGCATGTTAAAAGAAAGCATTGCTAACAGACTGAGTCAAGTCAAATTAACATACAAACACATTGTATGCCAGAGTCATTAAGGAATGTGATGTGCATGCTCCATAAAATTATCTAATTTGTCATTGTGAGTTTTTCTTTTATGTTGTGTTGTAATAGTATGATTTTGTGTGATCCCACTCCCAGGTTCAACAGCGATCTCTTAGTAATTCGCCTGTTCTTCCAGCTAAGCAGCAGCACACTTCTGTTATCGAGCAGCAGGTGCCCCTGGTAACCAAAGATGCATCTACTAGTTGGCAACCCTCAACTAGGCCAAATTCTCAGAACCTGCAAGCATCAGGTCGTGTGAAAATGGACAACTTAGCTCTACCCATGATATTGCCTTCAATTCAGATTTCAGGGCCCTGGTCACAAGCAACACAGAGTGAAGTGCAATCTCTAGATGACGAAGTGAGATTCTTACTCCAAGTGAACTCACAAGAAAATGAACCAGGGAGAAAATCAGTAACATCCCTTAAAGGGTCCCGATCACAAGGATGTAGTCCAGCCAGGGACACGGGATTTGCCAAGGTCATGAGAGGTTTCAATTCTTTACCAAAACATACATGCATGAACCATTTACCAGGCATCTGTGAAGGCCACAAGCTTTTCTTAAGTGTAACTTCACGAGAGGACAGGTCATGCATGAATAGTGTACGTCTTGGGAGTCTTGCTACTACAAGACAGCTTAAAAACGTCATACCTGCTGTTAAAAGCATGTTTTAACCTCATATGATAACTGACTGTGGTGGCATCAAGATAAACGTAATCCCTCAAATCATTTGTGGCATCTAGTCCTAACAGTTCCCCTGGATGCGGTTCCTTTACTATATCTCTTACTATTGCTTACTAACCGCTGTCTTTATCTGTTGGTTCCCTACTTCTTGTGTTTGTAAGTGTTGTCTTCTCCGTCATCAGCTCCACGTTGTTTTTTCTGTTTTCGGTACAGTTAAACGGTTACTCCTATGTACAGTATGTGCATGGACATTTGCAGTCTCAATCTTTAAATGGGATTTTTAAAGATGTTACTGTCAGTTGTGTTAAACTTACGTACTTGCGTCTTTAAAATTCAGCATAGAAGCTAGTAAAACAAAAAAACACCATAAAGACTATGGGCCAGATTTATCATTAGCTAAAGTCACTTTAATGGAGTGAAAAAGTCGCAAAAAAATGCGCAATCGGTAAAATTGCGCATTTTTCTGCTCTGCACTAAGCTCCAGTTTTGCGAAAGTGTCTGTCTTACGTAAATGACTCTCTAGACAGATTTACTATTGCACCATTGAAAGTGAAAGGCAAAAGTGCAAAATTGCGATTCACTCCAGGGGGGACCATGCTTATCTTATGCGACTTTTTAATAGAACATGCGACTTTTTTGTAAAGACGTGCGACTTTTGTAAAGCCGCTTACTGAAGGATAAACTGCTACCGTCAATCCACATTTATCACAGTATTAAAGGACCATTAATAAATCTGACTGAGCAAAAAGTGACTTTGGACTTATTTGAAATTGGAGTAAGATGAAAGTGTAATGATAAATCTGGCCCTATATACAAATAGCACTTTGACCCAGTGCCAATACATTATGTGCAATTCGGGTTGGCATAAACCTCAAGGGGTTGTTTTCAAAAACCGATCATCAAGGGTCACCCCTGGATATCTCACAGGGTAAGCCATGGACAACTGTACATTTTCCCAGCCGCATGAGTAGGGGAAATGTGGCAAAACAGGTCACCCACCGAAATGATGGGACTACCCGTTATTACTTTACATCTAATTTTAGTCTTCATTTATTTCTAGCCAGTAGTAATGTCCAGGCTTCTTTTCAGTAATCTTGGCAACGGCAGAGAAATCGTGGCTTGCAAAAAATTGGTGATTCTTAAAATGATGCAAAAAGAAAAAGGATGTGGATTGCACGTCCACATGCCTTGCATCGATCTATTGTTTCTCAGCGCAATTTATAAACTGTATAGGAGGCCATACTCTTAAAATGAGGAAAGGCTTCATTTTATGTGTACTGCAGTTTTATAATCTATACTCATACATTGAGTTAATTTGCAGTGTTGTATGTATGTATATATATATTTACCTACAGGTTCATATAGCATAATTTCTGGAAATACTAATTGCATAGACCTCCAAGTATGGGACACTTGTCTATGCTGCCAAAGCAATATCCTAGTGATAAAAATTTAAAAATTTTCATACCGTAATAAATAGCTTGGCTTTTAAAAGTCAGTAAGACAAATCTAGTTTACATGGTTAATCTACTATAAATTATTCAGGCAAACAGTTAAAATACTAATGTTCATAAATATGGCTGTTTGTTTCCTATTAATTTATATTAAAATGTATAGTAACAGCAAATAAAACCTACTTGTTGTGTAATGACAAGTTACATAATTTTGTAGTATACTTTGTGTTTCCGAAAGCTGGTCTGGCGATGGTCACACAGGAGGCAGTGAACCTGTGCCATCTGCACATGACCAGGACAGGTTTTCATCCTCTTTAAGTAAGGTTACTTTCACACCAACGTTTTTACTGGATCCAGCAGGGATCAGCAAAAACGCTGGCGTTCTGATAATTCAACCACCTGCATCCGTTATGAACGGATCAGGTTGTATTATCTTTAAAATAGCTAAGAAGGATCTGTCATGAACACCATCGAAAGTCATTGGGGGACGGATCCGTCTTCTATTGTGTCAGAGAAAACTGATCCGTCCCCATTGACTTACAGTACATTGTGTGTCTTGACGGATGGACAGAAAAACAACCGGATGGGGACAAAACCAAACGGAACGGAATGCATTCTGGTGCATTCCGTTTCGTTCAGTTCAGTTTTGTCCCCATTGACAATGAATGGGGACAAAACGGAAGCGCCCCCCCCAGCTATTGAGATCCTATGATCGATCTCAATAGCGGAAAGGGAAAGCGCAAGTGTAAAAGTAGCCTCAGCAGTAGAGGTTTCCAGCAGAGATCTTGAACGTCATTTGATGCCCCCAAAAATGTTAGAAAATTGTGTATTAAAAAATATTGTACGATTCGATAGGCAATGAATCTGCTTTATTTATTGAAACCGGAATAACCCTAAAAATATTCTCTAAAAATTCTGTAACGCGCCCCACAGCCTTAATTAGGTCTGGTCGTAGCAACTGTCCATTAAATAGTTAATTCCAGCCATTAGTGTTGACTGTCTTTTTCACCTGGCCTAGTCCTTCACGTATTATCACTGTAGCTACAAGTTGCTTATCCAGAGTTTGCTGCATGGGCATGTTTGGAGCATCTACATCCCTTTTTCAACCCCTCTGTTCCCCTTTTTTTGCAGTGCATTTACCCCGTATTTACTGCATATCTACCCGTCCCACCTCGATATCATGTAATCACCCAGTTTTGCTGTAAATGTTCTCTTTCCACTGCTCTCATTTGTCCGCTTTGTCTCTTATTATTGATCAGAGGTGAAGGCTACCCGCAGAGTGAATGCCCTTCACTTGTTTTGGGGGCCTGGGCCTAGCAATGCTCTGCAGCCAGTGGCAGAATATCTTGCACTAGCTGTCTAGTTTCCTAGAAATACTGTATGCATTACCTTTGTGAGCAAGTCTTAGGGTAAATGTAATTGTGTCCAATCCTTGAAAATGATATCATGCCAGTCACTGCTGATGAGAAATCAGGAGTGCATGCCGCTAGCGTTACCAAGCATCATCCATCCCGCTGCACCAGTGCACATGCCAGGAAGGTCTCTTGTGTTGAAGTCACTCTTTTATACTAAGGGTATTTCATGCAAAAAATTCCCCTAAATGGTACATGTCATCTTACGATCAGGAAATGATGGCTGTCCTGCCATGACTCTAATTAGTGGAGGATGTCCACATACTGTCTCTGGATGTGACCGGCTGGTGGTGGTTCATAATGATCCTTTCTGATATTCTGTCCATTGTATGCAATACTCCTTCTTATAGAAGTGTGCTGTGAGTTTATCTATGTATCGTCTATTAATTGATGCATGTTTTAGCCACTATATTCTATTAATTCAATAAAGTAATGTGCATGCCAGCAATGAAATTATGCTACTGTGTCCTACAGGGGTGAAATTGTGTATGTACTCGCCCATCTTGGGGGGCAATAATAATGAGTTCATAAGAGACACATATAAGTTCTGTACAACAGTCTCCAAATCGTTTTATTCCTTTCCAACCTTTCTGATCCTTTTTTTCATCTGATTTACCTACATTCAGTTATTGTGATTGCATAATATAAAGTACGGTACATATATATCAGAATTCATTATAAACAGATAAGCCTATTTTTGCCGAAACTGGTGGACTCCTGAAAATAGATGAAGAACTAACTCATAAATGCACCCATAGACATCACCCAACAGAAGATCACAAGTAGCATTCATTTTTGCTATCTTAACACATTTGGTCACTGGCAGGCAGTCAGAAAGGTACTAGGCGGTCTCATTCCTGTAAATCACCAGCTCTAACTCATCATCCCTCTTTAAATATAAGAATTGAAAATTCATATTCTGGGTGGTCAATGCACTTTATATAAGACACAAGTTACCAGCATTGGCAGTTTATGGACACTTTCTGTAAAGTGACCCTACTATTCCCCCTTTCCCTGAAAAAATCATATGTAATTATTTACCCTTTAAGAGAGCTAGTTGACGGAGAGTAAACTGGTATCCATCAGGGTTCCCGAACATGCTCTATGTTTCTATTACTGCCAATTCCCGGGCTTAACCTGTACTTACTGTCTCTTGTCGCAGCCGGCTGCACCATGTACAGGAACCCTTAATTGCAGTGTTAAATAAGCAAGGCCGTCTTAACCATTATCTTTCTTTAATTTTATTTTGAATATTTGAAATTTTTATATTATTACTATTAACATATCCACCAACATATACAGGGTATATATCAAGAATCTATCTGTCTCTAATATCTATCTATTATCTATCTATCTATCTATCTATCTATCTATCTATCTATCTGTCACCTGTCAATCTGTCTCGTACCTATTTAATATCTATCTAGCCCTAAGAATTTTAAATTTTTTATTTACTTTTTCTTTTAGCCTTACATTTTAGACTGTCTTTTTTTTACGTGCGCATTTTTACGTCACATTTTAAAAACACATTTAAACTGAAATAACATTAAGAAACCTATTTCTGAATCTATTAGTAATAAGACTATATTATTAGCACTCCCAACGTGTACCTGCACTTTTTCATGAAGACAATCTTCACTGCATTCTCTTCCCATAGACTTACACATACTGTGGACGCTGTTTGTCTCCACTGCGTGTGGGCAGAGAATGCACTGTAACTAAAAATGATATTTTACTGTGTCTACTTCTTTTGAAACTCTTGGCTTTATAATTGGTTCATTGATCAACTTTGTCCCATCCCATAAGCAAATACTGTGCACAATGATGTGCTTTATACTGAAGCTACCCGTGTTCTAGTTTATAAGAATTACGGTACTTTCTTGTAACCTTAACCTTTAATGTTGACCACTCGCTATGAGGGTGTGATCTGGCCTTCATGACAGCATAAAGCGTGACTTTTTCTCTGCTTATTTGATTGTTTTCCCGTTGACCAGGTGGAGGAGCGTTCTCGTCTCAATCGTCAGAGCTCCCCTGCAATGCCGCATAAAGTAGCCAATAGGATATCTGACCCAAACCTGCCTCCGAGATCAGAGTCATTCAGCATCAGTGGGGTGCAGCCAGCACGAACACCGCCAATGCACAGACAGATAGACCCACAGGTAAAACTCAAATACTATATGGATTTTATGTATCCAGAAGGGCTTCATTAAACTTGCTTTAGAAATGAGGGTATCAGCTAGCATGGGCTGTTTCATAAAGCTCTGATTTCCCTACTTATGTTTCACTATACTATTCCAAGTGCCTATAAAACCTGACCAGAAAATAAAAATATCATGAAAGTGGTCTTAGGACCTGGTTACATAAAGAGCAATTGTAGACAGCTAAAATACAGTGACAAATAAACAAATACACCCAATTCTAACTTAGGCTAGTTTCACACTAGCGGCACGGACCAACAGGCTGTCGGATCCGTCCTGCCACTAGTGAACGTGTGCCACTGGACTACCGCTCCAGCCCCATTGACTATAATAGCAGTGGTCGAGTTCCGGCGGAGGCACAGCAGCGTACGCCGAGAGGCCACCGGAATAAAACTACGACCTGTCAACAATCTCTTGCTCTGCAAAAGGGAGTGAATGCAAGTGCTGCCCTGAGTGACATGTCTGTCTGCTGGGATACTCAGCAGCATGTTGTATGTGTAGGACTACAAGGCCCAGCTGTACAATGACACTGCTGATACACACAGGATCTTCCCCCAACCTGTTCTTGTGCAAAACTCCTCTAGTCTGTGAGCTCCTGTGCCCAGCATTTTTCTCCTCACTGCCTGCAGCTTCTCAGTAAAGCCTACAGCCCTGAGTTGGTGCTGCTGAAGGGGTTAAAGTTTTTCCTAAATCCAGGGAGACAGCACAATGACGTCTTGTGTACAGACACATATCTGCTCTCTCAGGCTTGTGCACGAAACATCTTCAGAGCAGGGAGAGAAGCTGACATCACAGGTCATGTGACCCTCAGTGAAATCTGAGAAAGCAGCAACTGGAGATAAAGTAGGTGCATGGCAAAGCTGTTACATTTGATTAGAACAAAAAAATAACTTAGACAACCCCTTTAAGTTAGGTGTTTCAAGTAGGATCAGGTTCTTTATAGGACAACTTGGTAATGTTTTACCACATGAAGTGAATGAGTTTAGTGGACATATATTTAACATTGATTCATAAATCAGTATTCAAATTAATATTCCCTAAAATTAAGCTATAGCCTCACTTTAGAATATATTATTTTTTAGTTGACTATTTTAGTTTTAGGTGTTTCTTTACATTTGCCCAAAATTGCCCAAGCAAAAATGTTCTGTGTATTTCATGTAAGTTTTGTATGTGCTGTGTACTTCTCACCTACAAAGTTTTCTTTTAACGTAATTTTACACGAGTTTGATTTAAAGGGGTCGTCTCACTTTAGCAAGTGGCATTTATCATGTAGAGAAACTTAGTGCAAGCCACTTACGTATTGTTATTATCCATATAGCTTCCTGCTTGTTTTCATGGTTACGACCACCCTGCAATCCATGCACACTGTAAGAAAAGTGCCCACCTCTCTGGTGGTCGGGACCATGGAACTGTACATAGGCTGGTTCTGTTTTCTATAGTGTGCAAGCATGACCACTGCTGATGGATTGCAGGGTGGTCATAACCATGGAAACGAGCAGTGTATAATGCGATGGAAAAATGAATCCAGCCAACAAAGGAGGCAATATGGACAATCACAATACATTAGTAAGTGCCTTGTATTAACTCTCCACGTGATAAATTCCACTTACTGAAGTGACACAACTCCTTTAAGTCGATCACTACTCATTTAAAGGGCCTTCTACATGGACTGAAGCAAACTGTATGGGGGACAAACACATACCTTGTCTACATAAGGAGATGTACTGCCAACAAACAATAATTTTTTTCAGTCTTAATAAAATATATGATCAGCTGATAAACGAGTGGCCAAGCAAACCTGTGTTCTCAGTAGGAAGAAGGGACAAAATCTACTGCCAGACTTCTCTGGCGGTGGGTTCTCTTCCCAAAAACAAGAGGATTGGGTAGTTGAAATGCAACTGCCTGATCCTTATCTACCCTAACTTCTGCCGTCATGGGAGCATTGGAAGGCCCTCAGACACATTAGTTGGTGAGAAGGTTCATAGTTGGGCACACAAATAAGATAAATTGTGCTGACCGACAACTGTCTCTCCTGATCCTACCATACCTAAGCATGCTTGGCTCGACTGAGCATGGATAGGTAATGAATGGGGAGAGTGGAGAAAAACATGGCCAGACGCAAGTGGCATATGTTCTGAGAACAAAAAGATTGGTCATTTGAAATACGTCCCTGATTGTATCTCCCCTAACATAAGAACATTTTAACATTTTCAACACACTGGCCTGAAGAAGGGACCTCAGAGTCTCGAAAGCTTGCCTTATAACATTGTGTATTTTAGTTAGCCATTAAAGGGTATCAAATTACAATATTTTATATTGTTTCTCTTTTGGAGAGCATCAAGACTTCAACACACTGTATACTTTTGCACTATTGATCAGTTTTAATGAATAAAAGCAACACTGAGTTGCAGGAATTTTACTCACTATTGGCTTCAGTTGTGTTCATACTTCAGTCGACAAACAACTATTCCACAAAATACAGATACCTTCTTTGTGCATTCCATGTATTTCTAACGTCAAATCTGCAACAAATATGGATGTGTGCATTGCCATAGAAATCAGTGGGTCAGTGTGCTTACCACTAAATATGCAGATGGTACACAGATGAAAATTACAACCGTGTGCATGAAGATAAAGGAGTTACAAGCCTCCAAAGCTGAGATAAGACCCTGTGCTGCAGAATAACAAGTAGTTCACTAGTTTTTTGCCACTAATAAGTCACCACAAAATGTGCAATCTGCCGGCAGCACGATATACAGCAGGAGCTAAACAGATTGATTTATAGTTCTGTGGGAAAGGACTCAGTAAAACTTGCAATTTATACATTTACATCTCCTCCTTTTCTCTACTCAAGACCACCACCGTGTAAAGCTATCAGTTACTGACAGCTATCTCTGTATACACACTTACACAGAGAATACTATCAATCACTGATAACACCTCCCTGTCTACAGCTATCAGTGACTGACTGCTATCTCTGTATACACACTTACACAGAGAATGGTATCAATCACTGATAACATCTTCCCATGTACAGCTATCAGTGACTGACAGCTATCTCTGTATACACACTTCCACACAATGCTATCAACCACCGTTAACACCTCCTCGTGTACAACTATCAGTGACTGACAGCTATCTCTGTATACACACTTACACAGAGAATACTATCAATCACTGATAACACCTCCCCATGTACAGCTATCAGTGACTGTCCGCTATCTCTGTACACACACTTACACAGAGAATACTATCAATCACTGATAACACCTCCCTGTGTACAGCTATCAGTGAAAATAATAATTGGTCGGCACTCCACTTCAGGTATACGGGTGCTCTGTGTTCGGGAAGATCCCAATTCTAGTAGTAGATTACAACATGGCACTCCACAGAATCTCAATTTTGGAAACATTGTTCAATAAAAATTTACTAAGAGATTCGGTGGAGTGCCGTGTTGTATACAGCTATCAGTGACTGACAGCTATCTATGTATACACCCTTACACAGAGAATACTATCAATCACTGATAACACCTCCCCTGTACAGCTATCAGTGAATGACAGCTATCTCTGTATACACACTTACACAGAGAATACTATCAATCACTGATAACACCTCCCATGTGTACAGATAACAGTGACTGACAGCTATCTATGTATACACACTTAGGCTACTTTCACACTAGTGTTTCTCTTTTCTGGTATTGAGATCCATCATAGGATCCATCATAGGATTTTAATACCGGAGAAAAACTCTTCCGTTTTGTCCCCGTTCACTGTCAATGGGGACAAAATGTAACTGAACAGAACGGAATGCTCCAAAATGCATTCCGTTCCGTTTGATTGCGCTCCCATGCCAGAGAGCAGACTGCAGCAAGCAAAACACAATAGAAAATGGATCCGTCTCCCACTGACTTTCAGCGGTGTTCGTGGCGGATCCGTCCTTGCTGTGTTAAAGATAATACAACCGGATCCATTCATAATGGATGCAGATGATTGTGTTATCTGTAAAAGAAGCATTTTTGCTGATCCCTGCCGGATCCAGCAAAAAAACCCTAGTGTGAAAGTAGCCTTACACAAAGAATGCGATCAATCATGATAACACCTCCCCGTGTACAACTATTAGTGACTGGCAGCTATCTCTGTATACACACTTACACAGAGGATACTATCAATCACTTATAACACCTCCCCTGTGTACAGATATCAGTGACTGACAGCTATCTCTGTATACACACTTACACAGAGAATACTATCAATCACTGATCACACCTCCCTGTATACAGCTATTAGTAACTGACAGCTATCTCTGTATACACACTTACACAGAGAATACTATCATTTACTGATCACTCCTCCCTGTGTACAGATAACAGTGGCTGACAGCTATCTCTGTATACACAATTACACAGAGAATACTATCAATCACTGATCACACCTCCCTGTATACAGCTATTAGTGACTGACCGCTATCTCTGTATACACACTTACACAGAGAATGCTATCAATCACTAATAACACCCCCATGTGTAAAGATATCAGTGACTGACCGCTATCTCTGTATACATACTTACACAGAGAATACTATCAATCACTGATAACACCTCCCCCGTGTACAGCTATCAGTGACTGACAGCTATCTCTGTATACACACTTACACAGGGAATGCTATCAATCACTGATCACACCTCCCTGTATACAGCTATTAGTGACTGACCGCTATCTCTGTATACACACTTACACAGAGAATGCTATCAGTCACTGATAACACCTCCCTGTATACAGCTATTAGTGACTGACCGCTATCTCTGTATACACACTTACACAGAGAATGCTATCAATCATTAATAACACCTCCATGTGTACAGCTATCAATGACTTACATCTATCTCTGTATACACAGTAGAACACAGGGAATGCTATCAATCACTGATAAAACAACCCCCTTCCCCACCAGGAAATGATATTATCTCCCCACATCATGTACTGAGAGATGTTCATGGGGTGGTCTTAAAGGGAACCTGTCGCTGGGATGGGTTGCTAGATGGCCGCTAGCACATCTGTAATATCCAGTCCCCATAGCTCTGTGTGCTTTTATTGTGTAAAAAAAACACGATTTGATACATATGCAAATGAACCTGAGATGAGTCCTGTCCCTGGACTCATCTCAGGGGCAGGACTCATCTCAGGTTCATTTGTATATGTATCAAATCGTTTTTTTTTACACAATAAAAGCACACAGAGCTATGGGGACTAGATATTACAGATGTGCTAGTGGCCATCTAGTAACCCATGTCCTCAGCTCTGTACACAAAATCCCAGTGACAGGTTCCCTTTAAGTTGAGAAAAGGCAGAGATATAAATGTGTATCAATTTGCTTAGCTCTTCTCTGCTCTATAACATGCAGACTGCATTTTGTGCATACAGATCTTCTTTACTGGAGGCTTATCCACAGATGCGATATTGCATTTGCCTTCAGTAGCTTAGCTGTAGGTGTGAAGAGATAGCAGTTGCATCCAGACCCTATTCCCTGAGGGGTCCCTCTGCCACATACAACCCCTGGAAAAAATTATGGAATCACCACACTTATAGCAAATAAATAAATCACAGAAATTACACACAACTGTGTTACTTTAATGAGCATTCTGGTTTTATAGAACATACCTCAAACTGATGTACAGTGGAGGAAATAATTATTTGACCCCTCACTGATTTTGTAAGTTTGTCCAATGACAAAGAAATGAAAAGTCTCAGAACAGTATCATTTCAATGGTAGGTTTATTGTAACAGTGGCAGATAGCACATCAAAAGGAAAATCGAAAAAATAACTTTAAATAAAAGATAGCAACTGATTTGCATTTCATTGAGTGAAATAAGTATTTGAACCCCTACCAACCATTAAGAGTTCTGGCTCCCACAGAGTGGTTAGACACTTCTACTCAATTAGTCACCCTCATTAAGGACACCTGTCTTAACTAGTCACCTGTATAAAAGACACCTGTCCACAGAATCAATCAATCAAGCAGACTCCAAACTCTCCAACATGGGAAAGACCAAAGAGCTGTCCAAGGATGTCAGAGACAAAATTGTAGACCTGCACAAGGCTGGAATGGGCTACAAAACCATTAGCAAGAAGCTGGGAGAGAAGGTGACAACTGTTGGTGCGATTGTTCGAAAATGGAAGGAGCACAAAATGACCATCAATCGACCTCGCTCTGGGGCTCCACGCAAGATCTCACCTCGTGGGGTGTCAATGGTTCTGAGAAAGGTGAAAAAGCATCCTAGAACTACACGGGAGGAGTTAGTTAATGACCTCAAATTAGCAGGGACCACAGTCACCAAGAAAACCATTGGAAACACATTACACCGCAATGGATTAAAATCCTGCAGGGCTCGCAAGGTCCCCCTGCTCAGGAAGGCACATGTGCAGGCCCGTCTGAAGTTTGCCAATGAACACCTGAATGATTCAGAGAGTGACTGGGAGAAGGTGCTGTGGTCTGATGAGACCAAAATAGAGCTCTTTGGCATTAACTCAACTCGCTGTGTTTGGAGGAAGAAAAATGCTGCCTATGACCCCCAAAACACCGTCCCCACCGTCAAGCATGGGGGTGGAAACATTTTGCTTTGGGGGTGTTTTTCTGCTAAGGGCACAGGACAACTTATTCGCATTAACGGGAAAATGGACGGAGCCATGTATCGTGAAATCCTGAGCGACAACCTCCTTCCCTCTGCCAGGAAACTGAAAATGGGTCGTGGATGGGTGTTCCAGCACGACAATGACCCAAAACATACAGCAAAGGCAACAAAGGAGTGGCTCAAGAAGAAGCACATTAAGGTCATGGAGTGGCCTAGTCAGTCTCCGGACCTTAATCCAATCGAAAACCTATGGAGGGAGCTCAAGCTCAGAGTTGCACAGAGACAGCCTCGAAACCTTAGGGATTTAGAGATGATCTGCAAAGAGGAGTGGACCAACATTCCTCCTAAAATGCGCAAACTTGGTCATCAATTACAAGAAACGTTTGACCTCTGTGCTTGCAAACAAGGGTTTTTCCACCAAGTATTAAGTCTTTTTTGTTAGAGGGTTCAAATACTTATTTCACTCAATGAAATGCAAATCAGTTGCTATCTTTTATTTAAAGTTATTTTTTCGATTTTCCTTTTGATGTGCTATCTGCCACTGTTACAATAAACCTACCATTGAAATGATACTGTTCTGAGACTTTTCATTTCTTTGTCATTGGACAAACTTACAAAATCAGTGAGGGGTCAAATAATTATTTCCTCCACTGTAAGTGCACTGCTTTAATTAATGCAAGGTTTTTCCCACTCAACTAGAATATAGATTGGAATGTTTTGTAAAATGCAAAAATACAAAAGTGAAAATGGTTTAAATCCCACACATCTTGTATAATAAAAACATCTAGCTCTTCCACGCTTTGACTAAGAACTGCACTGTTTGAAATGCGTCAGATGGTGCAATGGCTACATAATGCAACCCTTTTTTAAATGGATATTGAATAAAGCTGGATGTGTTTATTATACAAGATTTAAAACTACTTTCACTTTTGTATCGTTGGACCTTGATCTGACTGGTCCTGTGTCCCGGCACTCGTCCGAATAAGAACTGCACTGAGCATATGGCAGATGGAAGAAAGGAACGTAAGTAAGCTCCAAATGACTTTTTGTATCCCTTGTAAAATGCTAATTGGTGGTTAAAAAGACTAGTGTAGGAAAACATGGCCTTAACAAGACAATTGTCAAGCAGCTTAATAGAAAGGATTCTAAACTCCTTTAAAATAGAAATTCAACATATGGCAGAAAATATAAAGGGGGAGATTTATCAAACTGGTGTAAAGTAGAACTGGCTTAGTTGCCCATAGCAACCAATCAGATTCCACTTTTCATTTTCCAAAGGAGCAATCAAAAATGAAATGTGGAATCTGATGGGTTCTATGGGCAACTAAGTCAGTTCTACTGTACACAGTTTGATAAATGACCCCAATGTGCTTAAAGGGGTTATCCAACCTCAAAAATGCCCCCCTAAATGCTCGGGTCGCTCACATAGATTGTACTTGCCTCGCTCCCCGGCAGCCACATCGCTCCTGATGCCCACACAGCCGCTGCGTCATCTCCCCGTCGCGTGGATCAAAACATCCGGGGGGGTTGGGGGTGGCAGCCAATAGCCCGCGATGCTAGGGAGGCTCATTCATGTTGCAGCCTGCTATTGGCTGAATCTCCTCGTTGATCCACGCATTTTGGGGGTTGGATAACCCCTTTAATAAAATGTGTAAAAGTAATTAAAATTGGCGAAAATGACCATGGAAATGAGTATTGAATTTATCCTATCTGGTGACGTGCTAATAAAACATATAAAGATGAAAAAACTGCAAAAAAATAAAAAAACTTCCACTTATCATACGGGATTGCATGTCAGGTAAAGGTCCAGAAGAAATAGAAATCGCTACCTTATCATTCAGTGCACAGGTGGATATAGAACTTTTGGACAGTTTTCCGATTCTAATAGGTTTTCATTTTTCAGGATGGTAAGGCATCTTGCCCCAGAGTAAAAAAAAAGTTTTGGTCCATGACTAGGTTCCTTCCTGCAAAGCTGATCTGTCAACCATTCAAGTTGGAAGCAGCTTGTGGTACAATATTATCATTAGCTACATCCATGCCTCTAACTGGGCCTGTAACCCTCCCAACAGTCACATTAAAATTAGAAAAAACATCCCAAAAATGACATTTTTTTTTAAATTGTAGATTTTGAGTTTGTCTGCAGTAAATCTAGTTGGCGCACATCTTTGCGAACACAAGTGCATTTTAACCCCTTAGTGGCATATCTAATTTTAGAATTAATGACCAGTATATCTCCCGATGTTGAGGAGATAATACTGGGATTCTGGTCTGGTTTTGAGATTAGATTGCCAGCTTTCAAACAAGACCAGACCTATATATCTATCTTGTACAAATACTGAGATATGAAGCAGCCAACCACCCCCATCACCATGCTGCCCGAGCTCTGCTTGCGCCGAACTGTTAGGCTCTTTTTCCAAAGACCAAACTGGTAAGGGATTAAAGAACTAAGTGGAATTTTTTTGATTCCATTATTTTTTCCTCTGCGTCATGTGGAAAAACATATGCCTTAATTAAAATGATTTACATTACTGTTTTGAGGTTTCTTTCACAAAGCTAGAATTTAAAATTGGGTCATATGTGCAATTTGTGTATTGTATTGTGTTTAGTGTGGTGATTCTCTAATCTTTGCCAAGGGTTGTAAGCAGACACCAGTGTGATAATTGGAACATGCTAGGTGGGCTTTCTGTTATACATTTTTGCATTGAGGATTTGGAGTTTTAAGTTGCCCAGCTGCCCATTTTTTAACTGCCCAACAGGCGCCTGAATAGATTAATGGTGTTTCATAATTGAAATGAATGTAGATCAATGTGTAGATGACTATACCGTCATTAAAATCAGTGGGCTGTCCTTCGAGTTCGTTGATATACAAGCTTTCCAGTAAGCAAGACGCTCTTTGTAACTGCTTTCTACAATAACTAATTGGTAGGGATCCTGAATTTTCTTCTCCCTCTTTATTAGCTAAGGAGGAGGCAGAACTTCACTGTGTCGATGTGGGTTTTTTTCTTTTTCTTTTTTTCCATGTGATCTATATTTAAAAATAATCCTGAAAGTTGTAGTTTTCACTCTCACCACTGCCAC
Organism: Bufotes viridis; assembly: GCA_033119425.1. NCBI lineage: Eukaryota > Metazoa > Chordata > Amphibia > Anura > Bufonidae > Bufotes > Bufotes viridis. The sequence continues at coordinate 141,796,178 of CM065592.1, read as the reverse complement.
AGGTGATAATGAGATGTGGTCCAGAACGTGAAGAGTCAGCCTATTATTGTGCAGTTCAGAGAAAACTGCAAGTTTCTAGGATTTTTTTTTTTTTATAGATAGAGACATCAAAAAATCTTTACAAAATGCTTAACATAAAAAATTCAGCTATTACAATAGGTAATTTTGTGATGGCACTTTTACTTTAAAGGTGTTATCAAAGAAGTAGACAGACCTCCCAGAGTGGCCGACCCTTGATGGAGATCATACTTACCCGGTCCCCATTGCTGAGTTCGGTGTCTAACGCTCCTGGTCCGGCTCTTCCCCTCTCTGCCGCACTGCAATCAACATCTGTCGATGGGGATACATGTGACCTCTGCAGCCAATCACAGGCTGCAGCAGTGACCTGCTCCCCTTGCGTCACGACAACTAGTCACGTGTATTACTCGTGGATAACCCATTTAACCCAGTTAAAATAGGAATAACGGCTAGTGACCTAATCGTTAAGCAGATTAATTTTTTGGGGGAAGAATGGCATGTATTTTTCACTATCTCCATAGTGATATCTGCATTTCCCAGACTGATCCCTGCTCCTCTGACTGGAAATCACAGCACCATAATAACATGATGCTGTCAGCTCCTGCCTATACTCATGGCATTATGTTAGTACAATACAGTAGACCTGCGGTCGGGCAGGAAGTCACAGCATCATAGATCATTATCGTGCTGCGAGTTCTGTCAGAACAGCAGTGTTTGGTCCAGGAACTGCAGCCATCAAATAGAGCGTGTTTCCCAGACCGAACACACTTGTGTAAAACTTCCCAAACTGATAATTTAATCAGCAAAAATTACAAACTGACACTAGCAGATTTGGTCAGCAAATCGGCATATTTATTTGCACTAGGGCGCTCTACGGTTAATAAAAAAACAGTAAATGAATACACTTTATCTGAGGTCGTATACCACTATTTATGTCACTTACAGATAGTGTAATTATAGCAATTGAATCTGTTGCCTATGAAACAATAATGTTAGTACTTCCTCATTCACCATAATTGTTCACACCGCTTTTTTGCCTCTCTATAATTTGCAATTTATAAAGAAAACCAAGAATTAAAAAAAACCTTTATCTACTGTATTTCCTGTCCTTCCCTTGTTGGAGATGAAAAGGCTGTGAACAATACTAGAATGGGCTGTGGCATAACAGAGCTCCGTCATGTGAGTCCTCCGCACCGCATCGCCTTATCAGTGTGAATCCAGCTTCAGACGTAGTTTACAGTTGAAACAATCACATTTCTCCTCTTTGATCTGAAGATCTGAAGAAAATAAACACACATCTTTGAAGAAATGTATTTCCCATTTGCTTCAAGACATCAAAAGTTATAACTGAGTGAAAAACACAAAAAATCTGGACGCAGGAACTTTCTTTTCTCATAGAGGAACTGTCTGCTCAGTGGACATTTACGTTTTAGTAAATACCTATTTTCCCCAGAATATAAAAATTCTGGAACATCTTTTCTCATAACTCTGAATTGTACAGTTTCCCTGTTATTCCTATTAGAAGTTATGAATAATTTGGCAGCTGAATGTCCCCACACCTTCTGACATTGTCCAGTCACTGCTGACCGTTTCAGAACGTGCAGGAACACACCCATTTGGCAAGGAAAATGGTAAAATCAAATTAATTCTTACATTTCTAGGAGGAACAGAGATTCTGCACAACATAAAGTTCTAAAAAGCATAAACCAGTATTGTAAGTATTTACTAAAACAAGCACGTTAGGAGAGATATCAGGTTCTTTTTTAATATGTAGAAAGGACCGGCACTTACATGAGGTAGCTTTTAGGATGCTGGATTTATTGGTCACATATCAATAGTGACGTGTTTCAGCACTAGTGTGCCTTCATCAGACTGTCAGCCCACGGACACGCGCACCACCACGCCATTATACCACAGTGCCGACCAGCTATCAATATACGTTCTTTTTTAATATGTCGGCATAGTTTCTTTGGACCATACCTGTTTCTTCAAAGGGTTCCTCCTCCCTGCTTATGTAACCCTCCCACCATTATCTGCATCTGTTACTTGCAGCTTTGGCCTCCTTTACGTAATCGCAAGGCAGGACAGGTCTCTTCTGTCACAAGTTCAACACCCCAATCTCCTGCAACCTGTGAACCTTCTGATGATATTCTGAGATAAAAACGTGTTTAGTGAAATGCACTATCTGGTGCTAGTTGTAATGCGTTGACTCTTTATGTCTGGCAACGTAAACCTTTGCAAAGAAAGGAGCCTCCTTCTTAAAGAGGACCTGTCACCTCTCCTGACATGTCTGATTTAGAAACTACCGGTACTAGCATCCCCTATGTGATAACAATTCTGGAGCATCTACTCTTCAGTAAGGGTGTGGGTCCCTGCACAGTCTGACACTGGCAGCATTGATTGAATAGTGACACCCGGTTGGACCTTTATTGCAAACTCCTAGCAATTTGTTCATACCTTCTAGCAGGAATAATAAAGGAATGGCAGAACACAGAATCCTAAAAATAGATGCTCTAGAATTGTTATATTATATTATTATAAAAGGAATGCAAGTAGTTACTAAAACAGACATGTCCTCTTTAAATGTCGGTACAGTGTATAATCTTATGATTTGCATTCTGCAACCAATTTGATTTGAAACTTAATCTGGCTACCAAACGCTGTATTATAGTAGCTCAGCTAAAGGTGTTAGAGATGTGCTGACAATCTTGTTGATGGTTTCCAATGACAGCCAACAAAACTGTGAATGTATATCTGAGCTATAATAGTGATTATAACTAGAGATGAGCGAATTTCATGTTATGAAATTTGTTCTTGCTTCGTTTGGTGGTAAAAGCAGAATTGCGTTCTGGATTACATAAACACGGACCATAACGCAATTCTATGACGGAATGCAAAACTAAATGCCTTTAGAGGCATTCCGTTATTCATTCCGTCATAATAAAAGTCTATGGGCTGCATAATGGATCTCCCCTACATAACGGAAACCGGACGGATCCGTTTTGCAGCCTATAGCCTATAGACTTCTGTTATGACAGAATGAATAACGGAATGCCTCTAAAGGCATTTGGTTATGCATTCCGTCATAGAATTGCGTTATGGTCCGTGGTAACAGAATCCATAGCGCAATTCTGCTTTTACCACCAAAGGAAGTGTGAAGGAATTTCAAAATGGGAAATTTGCTCATCTCTAGTTATAACTCAATGCGGAATAGAAACTAGTAGTTTTCTCAAAATAAGACCATGTCAGAACTACAGTGAACCAATATGCAACAGCTGTATCATATAAAGTGTGAGAAAGGAGGTTAAATACTATCTTTATTTATTATATAACAAATAATCAAATACAGTTAAAAACATATTGTGTATAAGTGAGCATTTCTAAGTAAATTCTGCCTAAAGAATGCTATTGAATGCTGAATAACTGTAAGATGCAGAGCCAGGTTTCTCAGCCTGCCCATGGTCTCCCTACCACAGCTTCCCTATTTGTGCCTTGCATATCTAATTTATTTTACTAAAAATAAATGTGATGTGATCCATACTGCATTTTATATCCTGCCAGGCAGCAATGATCCCCATATGTACCCTCCACCTCTCTGGTTAGTACTTGGAAAATAGGGAGAGGAGCAGGACTGTGCTCACAATATGTCCAGGTACATAGTACAGTTATTGTCAGTTCAGAACTCTCTACCGCCCTTCTTCTTCTATCTTCCCAGTTCTAATCAGAGACACACTGGGAAGATAAAGAGGAACATTGCTGCCAGCGATGCAAAACCCATGATATGAAATAATTATATCCAAAAATACATAAAAACATACCCAGTGAGAAATTGTATTTAGTCTTGAAGCTTGAAGTATTGGCAATCTGTACCAATGCATCGAGCACCCAGGCAAAGGTCTTTATCTCATTACTCGTTGGGCTGGCCCACTTTCTATGCTTATAGGTATTGTCAGTGCAGAATAAGTAAAATTGTGTATTTATAGATTATGGGGGTCATTTATTAAGACCTGCGTTTTAGTCGTCGTTCTTAATAACCCTGTGCGCTAGTGGTGGAGCCTTCAAAGGTATGAAGAGGCGCCGGCCTCTACACAACTGGCATATCCAGGGCCGGTCTAACTCTATGCCAGCTTCCTTTCTGGCTTAAATTTAGACCATTTTCTATCCCTAAAATAGGCGTAGAAAATGATGAATGAGACGGGCCTGCCGACCTGTCACTTTCCCCGCTCACCTTTTTTAGACCTGGCATGAGTAGAGAAAAGTCGTTATTTGCGCCGCATTCTGCACCAGAAATATGCCAAAAAAAGGAAATTTCTGTTAGTTAATTGACCCTCTATGTATATAAACCTTAACATGGTGAAAGTATTCTTCACATAAAAACTCAGATCTACTTATACCGTTTTGATGATTCTCAAAAATGCTTTGCCATATAAGGTTATATGCTCTGGTATTTCAGCTGAGACTTGTAGATGACTCCATTGTACTAAATGGGTTAGGCTACTTTCACATCTTCGTTTTCAATTCCGCTATTGAGATCCATCATAGGATCTCAATAGCGGAGGAAAAGCTTCAGTTTTGTCCCCATTCATTTCAATGGGGACTGAACTGAATTAAACTGAATGCACCAGAATGCATTCCGTTCCGTTTGGTTGGATCTCCATCGCGGACAGAATAACAAGCAGCATTTTTCTGTCTGTGATGTGGTACGGAGCAAAAAGAAAATGGATCCGTCCCCCATTGACATTCAATGGTGTTCATGGGTCTTGGCTATAGAAGACATAATGCGACCGGATCCGTTCATGACAGATGCATGTGGTTGCATTATTGTAACGGAAGCGTTTTTGCAGATCCATGACGGATCCGCAAAAAACGCTAGTGTGAAAGTAGCCTTGGTCAATTATATCTTGAGGACATCGCAATTCTTGTCTAAATCTTTGTCTTGAGAGCAGATATAGAGAATTTTGCAGCTACTGTGAAAAAGGTGCCGTTTAAATGTTTTTTGCTGCTTTTTATTTAGACATAAAAGGAGTGTCTCACTTCAGCAAGTAGCATTTATCATGTAGACAAAGTTAATACAAGGCACTTACTAATGTATTGTGATTATCCATGTTGCCCCCTTGCTGGCTTAATTTGTTTTTCTATCACATTATACATTGTGTGTATCCAGGGGTTACGACCACCCTAAGGTCCAGCAGCAGTGTCCGTGCTTGCACACTGTAGTAAAAGACCTCGCCCTCTCTGGTGTTCGGGACCATGAAAGTGTGCACAGGCCGGCACTTTTTCCTATAGTGTGCCAGCACGACCACCACTGCTGGATTGCAGGGTGGTCGTAACCCCTCGATACAAGCAGTGTATAATGTGATGGAAAACTGGATCAAACCAGCATAGGAGGCAAAATGGACAATGACTGTACATTAGTAAGTGCCTTCTATTAACTTTCTTTACATGATAAATGCTACTTGCTGAAGTGAGACAATCCCTTTAATATTAGATCTTCTCTGCTGTATAATTCAGTCATCGCTCTTTTTGGGTAAAAACAAAAAAAGAGTTAAGATACCAGTATTTTTATATAACATTCTGCCCTATAATAGTATAGCTTTCTATTTTTCATTATCTTCAGGATTCTTGGGAGAATGTCTTATGTACTGTACTGTATGCTGTATCTTTGCCACCAAAAAGACTGATTTCATGAAAGTGAACTTATTATATTCATCATCTTTTTAGCAACTTCCAATGTTGGTGTCGGTGAAAGCCCCAGGACAATCCCTCTCGGCCTCTCAATCACTACATGAACAGTCAGCTAAGGGCATGTCCGCATTCCAGGAAGGCATTGTTTCTCACCGGCCTGAGATGCCAAGACAGAATTCAGACCCAACTTCTGAGAATCCTCCTCTCCCTCCTCGCATTGAGAAGTTTGATCGTAGTTCTTGGTTACGTCAGGAAGAGGATCTTCCACCAAAGGTCACTATGCTGATATATGTATTCAGCTTTATTACGTTGTGTTCCTTCGTCTATAGTACAGCATATGTATTTAGGTTTTTAATAATCATTTTATCAAACACATTTAAAAATCATGTTAATTCCTGTCTACATTACATGTAGGGTGGTTTACTATGCAGAGAATTTAAGATTAGAGGGAACTCATCACCAGCATTTAATCCTATAGCCAACTTGTCTGACCTCAAAAGATCTCTCTAACCGCATACCTTCTGAGATTAAATTTTAAAAACCTCCTATGCCGTAAATCATTGAGCCCTCAATTGTCCGTAGGGCAAATCTGGACCAACAAAATGTCTTGTTGAACCTTTGCTAATCCCTCCCCTTGTCTTTTGCTTGAGTTAGATGGAGCTACAATGTCATTCATGGGCCACTCAAAATCTCCCAGTTGTGTGTTCGAGCCCGAAAGTACCGCATGCGCATTGTGTTTGCCCTTGTAGCGTAATCTTTTTTGCTCTGCACATGAAGCTGATGACCCAAAAGGGAGCTGGGGACCAGCACTTGTGTAGAACCAAATTGATTGCTTTGCTTTCTCAAGGTCAAACACTCGGCACATGTGCCAGTTTTTTGGCCTTACCATGCAGGGTTTCGTGCAGCCCATGGATAATGCTGAAGCAATAATCCTCATTGATCAAAGAACCAGGGGAGGGGTTGAGGGCAGATTCAACAGGAAGCTACATTCATCGGGTTACACCAAGTGGAAGTTTCAATGGTAATTTGCAGAAATTGCTGAAGTTTTTAGAAGGTTTTAAAAGCTATGCGGTGTTGTAACTGATGGATCTTTATAACTTGACTTTTCAGGTAAGATAATGTGGTGACAATGATTTTTAGGGATACATGCAAGCGCATAACAAGTGGCTGCAATATAAGTAACATAATAGAAATGCATTGTATTAATCACTTATTCATTTTATTTCTGTAATCCTATTACTATGTAGTGCATGAAACAATTTATGCAGTGCTATATATATATATTAGCAGAAGGACCTGGCTTTGCACGGGTATATTTCATCTATTTCATTTAATGTGTGTGTGTGTGTCGTTAAAAGATATCGACAGTATCCCCCATAACAGTGACCTCTACAGCACCCCGCCCCCTGAACAGTGAACTCCAGTGAACTTAACACTGACCCCCCCACAGTGCCCGCCTCCTTAAAATGGGATCTCCACAGCAGCCCATCCCCTTAACTTTGACCTTCACAGCAGCCCGCCCTTTTAACAGTGCACTTCACAGCACCCCCACTCCCTTGACAGTGACCTCCTCAGGAGCCGCCCCCTTAAGTGACCTATACAGCAGTGGCGTAGGGATCGCCATAGCAATGGCTATGGGGCCCTACGCCACTGGGGGCCCGGGCTGCCGGTTGAGGAACGCAGTCTTGCTGGGGGTGCCGGCGCCCTTCCTCCCGCCCAGCACCGCCTCCTCCCGCCCCCAGTGCCGCCTCCTCCCGCCCAGCACCGCCTCCTAGGTAATTTATTCACTGCACTCACTTGCCTCTAATTGAAGAAAAGCGCCGTAATCTCACACAGGCGCACTGGCAGAGGCATCGAAGTGCGCATGCACAGTCTTCCTGGCCTCTGCCAGTTCGCCTGTGTGAGATTACGGCGCTTCTCTTAAATTAGAGGCAAGTGAGTGCAGTGAATAAATTAGCTAGCAGGCGGCAGGGAGGGGATCTGTGGATGACACTGAGGGGGGGGGGATCTGTGGATGATACTGAGGGGGGGGGGGGGGATCTGTGGATGATACTGAGGGGGGGATCTGTGGATGACACTGAGGGGGGGGGGATCTGTGGATGATACTGAGGGGGGGATCTGTGGATGACACTGAAAGGGGGATCTGTGGATGACACTGAGGGGGGAAATCTGTGGATGACACTGAGGTAGGATCTGTGGATGACACTGAAGGGGGATCTGTGGATGACACTTAAGGGGGATCTTTGGATGACACTGAGAAGGGGATCTGTGTATGACACTGAGGGGGATCTGTGGGTGACACTGAGGGGGATCTGTGGATGACACTGATGGGGGATCTGTGGAGGACACTGAGGGGGATCTGTGGAGGACACTGAGGGGGGAAATCTGTGGATGACACTGAGGTAGGATCTGTGGATGACACTGAAGGGGGAGATCTGTGGATGACACTTAAGGGGGGGGGATCTTTGGATGACACTGAGAAGGGGATCTGTGTATGACACTGAGGGGGGGATCTGTGGGTGACACTGAGGGGGGGATCTGTGGATGACACTGAGGGGGGGATCTGTGGAGGACACTGAGGGGGGGATCTGTAGAGGACACTGAGGGGGGGATCTGTGGATGACACTTAAGGGGGGATCTGTGGATGATACTTTCATGGCGGATCTGTGGATGGCACTTAAGGGGGGATCTGTGGAAAGGGGGGATCTGTGGATGACACTGAAGGGGGGATCTGTGGATGACACTTAAGGGGGGATCTGTGGATGACACTTAAGGGGGGATCTAGGGAGGGTGTGGGGATGTTGGGGTGAGAGGTCCTGGAGGGGTGTTTTGGGTGGGAGCTATGGAAGGGGTGGGAGGTCTGATAGTTATGTGGGGGTGGGAGATCCGGGAGGATCTGTGGATGACACTGAAGGGGGGATCTGTGGATGGCACTTAAGGAGGGGGGATCTTTGGATGACACTGAGGGGGATCTTTGGATGACACTGAGGGGGATCTGTGGATGACACTGAGGGGGGATCTGTGGATGACACTGAGGGGGGATCTGTGGATGACACTTAAGGGGGGATCTGTGGATGACACTTAAGGGGGGAATCTGTGGATGACACTGAAGGGGGGTTCTGTGGATGACACTTAAGGGGGGATCTGTGGATGACATTAAAGGGGGGATCTGTGGATGACCTTTAAGGGGGGATCTGTGGATGACCTTTAAGGGGGGATCTGTGGATGACCTTTAAGGGGGGATCTGTGGATGACATTGCGAGGTCCTGGAGGGGTGTTTTGGGTGGGAGCTATGGAAGGGGTGGGAGATCCGGGAGGGGAGGAGGCATAAAATTTTTTGCTATGTGGCCCAGTCATTTCTAGCTATGCCCCTGCTATACTGCACCCCGCCCCTTAACACTGACCTCCATAGGGGATCGTCCCCTTATCTGTGACCTTCACTGTTCCCTGCCCCTTAACAGAGACCTCCACAGCACCCGTCCCTTTAACAGTGACCTCAACAGTACCCTGCCCACTTAACAGTGACCTCCGCAGTGCCCTCCCCTTTAACAGTGACCTCCACAGTGCCCGCCCCTTTAACAGTGACCTCCACAGTGCCCGCCCCTTTAATAGTGGCCCCTGCCCCCTTAAAAGTGACCTCCACAGCGCCCTGTCTCTTAAAGGCTAGGGCTACATGACGACATATGTCGCGCAACAATTTTTATAATGATAGGCTATGGTGTTGCAAGATGGATATTTCTGTGACTGTCGTGTCGCAGTCGCAGCATGTCACATATCGCAGTGCAACACCATAGACTATCCTTATAAAAATTGTCACGTGACATTGGTGCGACATCAATGTCGCAGTGTAGTTTTGCTCTATGTGTCATGAGACTTATTGTGTGTGTGTGTGTGTGTGTATATATATATATATATATATATATATATATATATGTGTGTAATATACCATGAAGTCTCTTTTGACAGGTCCTTTTTAATTCTGATTCAAAATCGACAAAATGTAAATCTTTATTAAAGTTGAATTTACATGGGGCAATATTTGGGAACGAACATTAGTACAATCGCTCTTTCCCGATAATCAGGCCGTGTAAAGGTGCCGTAGATCCGATGAAGGAGCAAAATGTTCGTTCCTCAGGTGAAATGATCTTGGTGTGGACACTTCATTCATCATTTCTGGGCATCAGCTCGTACAGTGTGAGCAGGGATCTGCTGACTAGAAACAATGATTCTGTATGAGCACAGGTGAATGCTGTAGTGATCGCTCGTCCTCATACAGTGGGAGTGATTGCTGCATATAAATGTAGCTCTTACATCCACCGATGAACAGGCAATTATCGGGAAGAAACGCTTCCTTCCCATTATGTCTGCTCAGTTGACGCATGTAAGCACCTTAAAACATGTATTAACAATGAAGTGATGAGGGTCGCTGGCTTGGAATTTTAAACCTGTGGATACTAAGGAATTGTGTTAGCATCCCAGATATAAAGAGCACAACGGAGAAAGAATATGGAAGAACAGGCTGTAGTGCAACTTCTGATAGAAAGACTCTGCAGCTATCTGCATTAACAGGCACATTCATTGGGAAGGCAATGGATTTTGACCTGTCAGATCGTACCTTATGTTAGAATTATGTTGATCATGGTAGACTGAGCTACAGAAATGGGCAGCATTGTCTTGAATGCTATTCTGATAACTATTGCTCTAGAAAAGACAATAGTGCTGTAACATATTTCATTTATGGGGCTCTAGAACGCGTCATTCATGCATTTCCCATTAAAACAGTGTACTAAGTGGGCCCAGCTTCAAAGGCAACCCTCGCCACATTACTGGATCAGAGCTTTATGTAAGATTACATGAATAAGAGCATTAATGTAATTGCTTCATATTTCCAGACAATTGTCTCACAGCAAGATATAAAAGCAACTCATTATTTCCCACATAATTGAATTTTATACCCAAGTCTTAACGCTGCATAGAGGATGTATTGAGCGTGCTTTATCCTCACATATGTGAATGCTGCTCATGTTCATTAACCCTTGAAGGGTCTTTCCAGAATTTTTATATTGATGGGGCTTATCCTCAGGATTGGCCACCAATATTGGATCGTCAGGCATCTGACACCCCGCACCCCAGTTGAACAACTGTTCCCGAGTGGCTCCAGAGGAGGAGCTACATAGCTTTGTCCATTATATAGTGGATGGAGGTGGTTACTGCAGCGCTGCTTCAATTCAAGTGAATGAGAGCACCACTGCTATAACCAGTGTCCTCTGCAGGGGCGGACTGGGAACTTAAAGTGGCCCTAGAAAAAAAAAAAAAAGTGGTCCTATGTTGTAGGCGGGTTCAAAGTAAAAAAAAGGCGTGGCAATACAAGTAGGCAGGGAAAACATAAGTGGCAGGGCCAGCAATACTGTAGTGCAGCACCAAATACCGCATCAGCAGAACCAGGTACCACAGTGCAGCACACAGTACTGCCGCAGAATGAAGCTGTATCACCATTCTGAGGATGGAAATGCAGTTGAATTCAGGAGGGCACCTGCGGCAGCTGGCACTGTACATGAGTACCCGATGTTGAGAGCATCAGGTGGTTTTGTAAACAGCTGCCTGCCATGAGGGGAGCCTGGGCAGTTCCCCTGGGCATCGGCTCTCCAGGAAATTTCCCTGTAGGGTTTATTGCCAGTCCGCCTCTCTCTACACAGTGGCTGAAGCTGCATAGTTCTGGTCCCAGAACCACTCGGGAACATCTGATCGGCAGGGGTGTGAAGTGTTGGACCCCACCAATCTGATATTAGTGGCCTATCCTGAGGATATGCCATCAATATAAAAATCCTGGAAAACCCTTTAAGGCTGGACTCATAGATGGACAACTTTATATTGAATTAAGGGGCAGTCCACATGACATTTTTTCCCCTGATTTAACATGCTGGGCAAAAAAGGATGCAAAAGCATAGTACACTACGCTTTTCCATCCTACAGTGTCCAGCTTGTCAACCGATTTATTATTTATTTTTTTACAATGGAACCCTATGGTGACAGAGGCCACTGTATGGCATCCATTTAACTTGTATGTCTTGTATATATGTTAAACATAGGACAGAAATGTAATGTAAATTATGAGCACACCTTTATGTGCTGCAGACAATTTCCACACCAGTGGACCTGTGCAAAGGTGCATGTCAGTTATGTTGCAGATTTTGCTGCAGATTTCCCACAGGCAAGATACACAACAGACCCTTATACATGAGCTATTCTGTATCATTTGCTCTCACAGCAACACCTATTGGAGCGGACACTCCCCATCTCCTTTTTGGGAGAACTGTACGGCAGGTGGTCTACATACTTTATTTAATTAAAGCCCCACTATCTCATGGCTGTACCTTGATCTACTGTATATATCCTCTGTAACTATCATTTTTCTTATTTCTGTCTCTTCATATGTCATTATGTTTCTGAAAAGGTTTATTCACACCTTAACATATGCACTGATTGAGATGTTTCTGTTTCCAGGTGCCTCAAAGGACTACTTCTATATCTCCTGCACTAGCCCGGAAGAACTGCCCTGGGAATGGCAGTAATCTAGGAAGTAGACTGAGCACACAGCCTGTGAGAGCAAGGTGCACTGTCCTAAAGAATGCAATTAATAACCGATTTAAAAATCTAAATCTGACTACTTACATATTTGCTGTGCGCTGTTAATCCTTCCCACATATTAGTATGTCAACATCCTGAGGTAGTAAGAGCACCTCGACCTGCTATTACATCAAGGAGCTTGCATGAGCCCTGGCACTGTACCCATACGCTTACCGGTGGGAGGGCAGCTGTAATCCACACTCTAGTCTATCATGGCAGTAAACCCTGTTGGGGACCCACTTGTAACCCTGATCACCAATAACACTATGGAAACAGCCTGAGGTCAGATAAATGTCCCCAGGATTGTCTCTTGTAAAAGCTTCTTAAAGCATACTCGTGGATGCCCTTACAGCCCTATCCACAGCCTCAATATACTTGCATACATTAAGTATGTCAGTATATTGTAATAAACAATGTAAGTAAGGAAGTTAAAAGCTATGTACACCTTTTGGGGGCATTTTTTTATTATTAATTGCACTCATTTTGAGCTTAAAATAATTTTTTCAGTTGGTCTTTATGAACAATATTGAGCCCTGTTTTCTGTACATAACTGAGATGCTCTAGAAGCAGACTCTGGATTTTCTCTGTTTTCCATCAGTTGTTGAGCGGATGGGCTCCTTATCTCTGCTCTCTGACATTATAAACACTTACTATAGCTCAATTCTTATCTTACCGATATAAATGTGGCTTAAATGTTTATGACCTCTTAGTATTGTTCAGATATGGTTTATTAGATGACCAGCACAAAGTGAAATTGAAAGTACTAGTCACACAGTTAGAAAAACAGTTAAACATTTGTGACAGAACGGCTCAATATTTTTAATAAAGGCCTAAAGAAAATATGATTTTTAGCCAAAAATGAGTAAAATGCAATCGTAAACAAAAATTGCCTCCAAAGGTGTACATAGCTTTTAAGCTTTAACATTTACAATGCATTTGGAAAGTCTAAAAACCCTTTAACTTTTTTCACATTTTGTTATCTTGCGGCCATGTGCTAAAATGAAAAAAAATAAATAATCCAAGTTTTTCCCCATAATTCTGCACTCAGTACAACATAATGAGAAAGTGGTAACAGAATGTTAGAAATCTTTGCTCATTTAGTAAAAAGAAAAACTGAAATATTGTATTGACATAAGTATTCAGACCCTTTATTCACTGAAGCACTTTAGGCAGCAATTACAGCTTCCAGTCTTCTTTGGTATGATACCACACCTGGATTTGGGGATTTTCTGCCTTTCTTCTAATCTGTCAGTTTGGATGGGGACCGTGGGTGGACAGCCATTTTCAGGTCTCTGCAAGGTTTTTCATTGGCTTAATTGGACTGATCATGCTGACAGAGGCTCTTGCAATTCATGTTGAGACTGAAGTATAAACTGCTGCTGGTGTTTGATGAATGATCACACCACCAAGGGGGTGCACCCTCATGCATAGTGTGGATAGACGATAGACACTGTACCAACACCGGGAGTCATGGTGTGGGGCACTATTAGCTGCCATGGCTGTTAACGTCTGGTATTTTTTAGAGGAAACATTGACCAGCCTTTTGTATGTTCAGGACATTGTAGAACCAGTCCTACTTTCTTTTTTGTCTCAGATAGGAGACGTACTGTTCAAACAAGATAACGGCCGCTCACACAGTGCCCGCTCTACATAATATGCTTTTCAGCGTATCCAGCAGCTCCATCACCAGATCTCTCCCCCATGGAGAATGTCTAGGACTAGATGTGGCACCAGATCTCCCCATGGACAATGTCTAGAACTAGATGGGGCACCAGATCTCCCTATTGACAATGTCTAGAACCAGCTCCATCACCAGATCTCCCCATGGAGAATGTCTAGGACTAGATAGGGCACCCGATCTCCCCCCATGGACAATGTCTAGAACTAGATGGGGAACAAGATCTCTCCCCCATGGAGAATGTCTAGGACTAGATGGGGCACCAGATCTCACCCCCATGGAGAATGTCTAGGACTAGATGGGGCACCAGATCTCCCCATGGACAATGTCTAGAACCAGCTCCATCACCAGACCTCCCCACGGAGAATGTCTAGGACTAGATGGGGCACCAGATCTCTCCCCCATGGAGAATGTCTAGGACTAGATGGGGCACCAGATCTCTCCCCCATGGAGAATGTCTAGGACTAGATGGGGCACCAGATCTCTCCCCATGTTGAATATCTAGGACTAGATGGGGCACCAGATCTCCCATGCAGGGCAGACAACAACCACTTCGGCTGAACTACCGCCCAATGGGAAAGAGCTTGAAATGACATACCACAGGAAGATATCCAGCATCTGTATGACTGGTACCATGCCAGAGTGTTATCCTGTATTACAGCAAGGGGAGATGCCATCCAGTGTTAATGTGACCCTGCACCAACATATACCCAAAATAAAGGGAGCACCACCTCAGTTGTGTTATCATTGACCAAGCACCACTAGCAGTTTATACTTTGTCAGTCTCAGCTCAATCGCATTACATTTTCCAGGCGTTCTTTCTTCATTTTCTGGTAGTGTACTTTGCACTTTAAATCCTAATCAGTTCTCCTCATGCAGTTAATTGCACCTTTCTGTAATTTACATGCATATTCCAATCTTGCAAGTACCAAGCCTGAAGAAATGTCTAGAGTTTAGTCCCCAGGAATTTCTTACTGTGAGATTTCCAAATACAAAAGGTGGAATAGGACACTATGTGTAATCTTTGTATCAAGATCATCTTCAGTGAAACATCTCATTGACTGTTATGTTGTACTTATTTCTTTGACTTTTATGTTGTATAGTAACCCGGATCTGAGAAGAACTGAAACAGTCATAGAAAACCCCATTCAAAGAACTAGCAGCGGAAGCTCCTCCAGCTCCAGTACTCCAAGCTCACAACCCAGCTCACAAGGAGGATCACACCCAGGATCTCAAGCAGGTTCCAGTGAAAGAAATAGAGTTCGAGGTAAGGTTGATTAGAAATCCTTCTGCCTGGCAGTCAGAATTATCGTATACACCCACATGAACATAAACCGCAGGCACTGCGAGCAGTTGGACGGCATTGACGGAGCACTGAATAATAACAGTGCCTTGCACTTTTACACCCACATGCGGCTCTCGGAAGAGATTGTGTGCGTGGGAGCATAGCTCTGACTTTTGCTTTTAGCTTTATCTGTGTGCAAGTAGAGCTTCATATTGTGCCAAGGTGAATTAGTTTAATAAAACATTTCCCTTTACAAAGATTCATGTTTGTATTGTGTTTGGCATACATCCTATTTCCAGCTGAGCTCTTGTCTTAGAACATTCAATCACAATGGGATCTCTCGGAGTACACAGTGTACAACGTCTACAGCTAGACCCGTCTCTTCCAAAGGATTAACACACTCGATGAGCGGTTAAAAGTGCTAGTCTTCTTTCAGATGTGTCACATAGCTCAAACCCCTTTTACTCTATTGGCATGTTTTTCTTGTGTGAATACCTAATCAGACCTGCCACACAGATTAGATGATTGTCAGCCGACCATCTAATGAGTATAGGGGAATTCCATCAATCCCAATGGCAGATGTGGGGTGTTAACATGGCCATTCCTGCTGTTCTTCCCGGAGATAAGCTGCTGCCACACATAAGCGTGTATGTTTTAGGTTGCGTTTTGAGGAATAGTAGTCAGTTAAACAAATGTATGGGCAGCTGAGAAGCACTGCTTTTTTTTAAATGATATGATCTGATATTCAGAGATGGAATTGTTTTACAGGGTTTTTCTGGGGCTATCCTCAGGAGAGGTCATCAATATCAGATTGGCGGGTGTCCTCCAACGGTCAGCTGTTTCAGGAAGCTGCCAGTGCTGGAAACAATATATTGCATGGTGCCAAAAGCACAAGGTTTAGTCCACTGTGCCGTGGCCATGCTGGAGTAGTGCATTTCAGTTCCTTTTCATGTGAATGGTAGCTGAGCCGCAGCATGCTACCCTGGAATCTACCTTCCATCCACTGTATAGTTTCCCGTGCTGGCAGCTGCCCAAAAGGGGGTGCGGGGTGTCAGATCCCCACCAGTTTCATTGATTACCTAATCTGAGGATAGACCATCAATATCTAAGCCCCGGAAAACCCTTTTTAAATATGTGCAATTTGTTTTACAAACCACTTAATTTTTTTTTTTAAATGACTCTTATTGGCTTTTCACATGAAAATGAATAAATCACATATTCCCCACATACTCATAATCCTGGAGCATCTATTCTTATGGCTCTATGTTGTCCCATTCCTTTATTATTTCTACTAGAAGTTATGAATAATTGCTAGCAGTCTGCAGTATGGATACAGAGGGGTGGTAACCAGTTGGGGGTGTGTACCTGCACAGTCTGAAAATTCCAGCACTGATTGGATAGAGTGAGTCTGTGCAGGGACACACCCCTCTGTACCCTTACTGAAACCTAATAGCAATTCATTCATAACTTCTAGTAGAAATAATAGAGGAATGACACAACATAGAGACATAATAATAGATGTTCTAGAATTGTTATTACGTGGGAAATGCATGAAGCTATTAAAACAGACATGTCAGGAGTGGTGGAAGGTCCTCTTAAAAAAAAAATAAAAAAAAGTTTTGTCTCTGTGCCACATGGCCATGTAGAGATGTACAAAACAAGGAAAGTCGGCATTCTTATTTCTACAGAAAAAGTTATTTTCGTGCAGTATAGCACAGGCAGAATAGAGTCTGGATATGCATCATTTTAATATGCGCAACCGCTAATCAACCCTTTATGAATATGACTGCTCATAGACTGTCAGCAGTTTTTTCCAGAGCTGACAGGATAAACCAGTAGAGACGTTTCGTTTGGTATATACTATACAAATAGTTAAGGGTCAAACAAAGGTATAGTTCTAACACAGGTTACTAGAAGGAGAGGCAGTGAAAGGTAAGGGTTCATTTTTATGGCGGCAATAATGTGGTAATATTTAAACCTTGTAAAGTAGAAACAGATCTTGTAAAACTTGCAAAGAAAAATTTTTTTGTGCAAGTTTATCGGTGTAATGACTTGCAGGATTTGGCATTTCAGTACTATAAAAGTACTGACTGCCGCCCCAGAAGTGACAGACCGCTGAAATCAGCGAGTCTATCACCACACGATGCTGCCCCTCAGTGAGGACAGCATAGTACAGATGACTGGTTCAGATGATTGGTTTAAAGAGGACCTGTCACTACAACACCTCCCCATGTACAGTTATCAGTGCCTGGCAGCTATCTGTATACACACTCAGGGAATGCTATCAATCACTATCAACACCTCCTCCGTGTACAACTATTAGTGACTGACATCTATATCTGTATATACACTTACACAGCGAATACTATCAATCACTGATAATACATCCCTGTGTACAGCTATCAGTGACTGGCGGCTATCTCTGTATACACAATTACACAGAGAATACTATCAATCACTGATAACACCTCCCTGTGTACAGCTATCAGTGCCTGACAGCTATCTCTGTATACACAATTACACAGGGAATGCTATCAATCACTGATAACACCTCCTCTGTGTACAGCTACCAGTGACTGACAGCTATCTCTGTATACACAATTACACAGGGAATGCTATCAATCACTGATAACACCTCCCTGTATACAGCTATCAGTGACTGACAGCTATCTCTGTATACACAATTACACAGGGAATGCTATCAATCACTGATAACACCTCCTCTGTGTACAGCTACCAGTGACTGACAGCTATCTCTGTATACACAATTACACAGAGAATGCTATCAATTACTGATATAACCTCCTTGTGTACAGCTATCAGTGACTGACAGCTATCTATGTATACACACTTACACAGAGAATACTATCAATCACTGATAACACCTCCCATGTACAGCTATCAGTGACTGACAGCTATCTATGTATACACACTTACACAGAGAATGCTATCAATCACTGATAACACCTCCCTGTATACAGCTATCAGTGACTGACAGCTATCTCTGTATACACACTTACACAGAGAATGCTATCAATCACTGATAACACCTCCCATGTACAGCTATCAGTGACTGACAGCTATCTATGTATACATACTTACACAGAGAATACTATCAATCACTGATAACACCTCCCTGTGTACAGCTATCAGTGACTGACTGCTATCTCTGTATGCACACTTACACAGAGAATGCTATCAATCACTGATAACACCTCCCCATGTACAGCTATCAGTGACTGACAGCTATCTCTGTATACACACTTACACAGAGAATACTATCCATCACTAATAACACCTCCCTGTGTACGGCTATCAGTGCCTGACAGCTATCTCTGTATACACAATTACACAGAGAATACAATCAATCACTGATAACACCCCCCTCTGTAATGAGAGCTGTACACAGGTGAGGTCTTATGTTAGAAAAAGCAAATATATAATTTGCAAGTTTAAAGGTGAATATTTTCCCATAAAACTACATCTCAATCTGCTCAGGTCCTACTGCAGATTGCCTTTCATGGTGATAGGTTCCCTTTAAACAGCAATCAAAAAGTAGATCCAGCACTGGAGAAATGATGGGCACACTATTGTAACATCTCCCTCCAGAGTCACAGTTCTATCCATTATATTCGCTCCCGTATCGCCTACAATTTCTTAGAATATTTCTTTTTCACATGTTTGAAATGTGTTACATCTCATGTAGTACAGTCAGTAATCTGGATATGATGCCATTTGTCTCTGCAGCAGGTAACAATAAACCAGAAGGATCTCCATTGTTGCCTCACGATGGACCCAACGTAAAAGCTGAAGACAATATGACGCGGCCAAGTCGACCAGCTGTAGGTTTATTGCATGTTTCTCTTGTATGTGTCACATATTGTCATGATCCTTTTTCTCCACAAGGTGTCCTGTCAGGTTGCACTCAAGTTTGTAATTTACTGTATTCTGACTTGAGGAACAAAGAATCTCCTTACAGTTTTTAGCTGTTACTAACAATTCATCGGTTTTCGCACACAGAAGTGTGTTACCTTGTTCTTGTCTTTTTTTCTTTTTTTTTTTTACCTTGTGAAATATCCAAAGTTGATCATCTGTCTTTACAGGGTTGTCTTTAGTTTTATTATTCGCTCGGATTCAACATTTCTATGTCAACTCAGTAAACCTAGTTACACAACTAATGCATATATGTTACTTTTCACCTGATTGACCATACCGCCATTAAATCAGTGTTCTGCCCCAGGGATGCTCAACCTGCGGTCCTCCAGCTGTTGCAAAACTACAACTCCCAGCATGCCCTAATAGCTGTAGACTGTCCAGGCATGCTGGGAGTTGTAGTTTTGCAACAGCTGGAGGGTGGCAGGTTGGGCATCCCTGTTCTGGGCAATGTAAGTTCTGCTCGTCACCTGCACAGTATTCGTTTCTGATGAGCTGCTTCTGGCAAATAGCAACACTTCTTACCGCTGGCTGACAGCATTGTTATGATGGAATTGTTCATCCGATTCGTGCCAGTGACTTTTTGTACCTCAGATCATTTGACATTGGCTAGTAAAGGCACCTTAGAGAGGTTTCCCAGAGTCAACGCATGTCACCTATTCACAGAATAGGTGATAAGTTTCCAATAGTTGGGGGTCTCACCACTTGAACCCTACAGATCATGAATACAGGGATCCCATATATTGCCTTTTTTGAAAGGAGCAGCAGCTGAGCAGGGCGCTGCCACCCCATTCAAAGTCTAGGAGACTGTTGGAGACAGCCAGGCCGCGCGCTCTAAATGGGGGGGGACAGGAACCCCGTACTCATGATCACTTATCCCCGATCCTGTAGATAGATAAGTGTAGATTATTGGACAACTACTGGAGTTGTCCAGCCTCCAATCTACAACTCCATTGGTCCCAACCTATTGCCCAATTGAAAAGAAAAATCCTCACCTGTCTGCGATCCTGGTGTGGCTGCTTTTAGGTACACGGCTTGGTCCCTTGACCGCTGCAGCCAGGCACTGGCACGAGCAGTGACATGCTGTTCAAGCACATGTCACTGCTGCGGCGGATGACCACTTCCTGGTCCTGCAGAGCAGTGGAGTGGACAGGTGAGTGTTTTTTTTTTTTTATTGTTAATGGGATGCAAGTTATGATCATAGGCCTAGGAGCTGACAAACTGCAATCTATTACCAGTGAAACTTTTTAATTCAGTTCTGCCTCCAATACTGACAAATGTTAGGTATGTATATTTCCCATTAACGCCTTCATTTCCATTGTATCTAGAGATTTGGCGGTGTGATACTCAGCTAGTTATTACTGCTCCATAAAATTGCTATTTTTACTAATCTCGGTATTCAGCTGTATTCTTCAGCATACTTTCTCTTTGTTAAGGGACATTACAAAGATGACAGGTTAGTGAGTTGCATAACATGGAGTCTGCCAGCATTTCACTGATTTGGCGGCTCCGAATTGTAAGCACAGATTATAAAAGGTGCTTTTATGTCGCTCATAATGTTAAGCGCCTATTAATAAGTCTAATGCAAGCAGCAGGAGGAGAGGTGAGGTTTTATGAGATAAATGGATTTTAATGTCCCCTGAATGATGAAGGTGTAGCTGTATCTGAATATACTGTAAAATGAAGTGTTCAGGAGCTTACCAGGTATATTTTACATTTCACTCTAGCATGTATATGATCATTATGGTAGCTACAGACTGTACCTGATCTTGATACTCTTTGTATAAGTGACCTTGGTTATTCTGACCAATTATTGTTTTATACATTGGAACACGTCATTTAGAAAGATGAGTATAGGATAGTGGTTCTTTTATCATGTGAGTGTTCAGACATTTACACTTCCTTATAGCCACCAGTCATAGTCAAAATCTATGAATGTGATTCCTATATGGCTGAACTCACATCACCGTTTAGCTTTCCGTTCTTGTGATCTGTCAGACGAACAGGAAAAAAATGCGGATATGCTATTTTTAGCATCAGTTAGGGTCCATTCACACATCCGCAAGTATTTTGCGGTCCTCAAATTGCGGATCCGCAAAACACGGACACCAGCCATGTGCATTTCGCATTTTGCGGACCGCACATGGCTGGCACTATGATAGACATGCCTATTCTTGTCCGTGGCTGCCGACAAGAATCGGACATGCTCTATCTTTCCCTTTGAAATGAATGGGTCCGTACCCATTCCACAAAATTGTGAATAAACCCTTATGCTCAGCATCCGTTTGCACTTGAAATAACTGATCCGTCTTTTTTTGAGCATCAGTTATAATCAGTTTGTGTCAGTTCCTCAGAGATCAGTTATTTTTAAATGCAGGACTTTTTCCTCTGTTCAAAAATAACTGATCTCTGATGGAACTGACACAAACTGATTATAACTGATGCTCAAAAAAAATGGATCAATCATTCTAAGGGTACTTTCATACTAGCGGCATAGCTATCCGGCAGGCTGTTCCGGCATTTAAAGAGCCTGCCGGATCCACCGTGCCGCAAATACTCGCGTGCTGCCGTACTGCCGCTCCATCCCTATTGACTATAATGGGCCAGGCGACAGAGCTACGGCAGTGCACGGCAGTGATTGCCGGACTAAAAAGTCGGACCTGCAGTACTTTTAGTCCGGCGATCTCCGGCCGTGCAATGCCATGCTGCGCCGTAGCTCCGCCCCCCACCCCATTATAGTCAATGGGGACGGAGCGGCAGCACACGGGTACCTGCGCCATGGCGGATCCGGCAGGCTGTTCACCTGCCGGATAGCCATGCCGTTAGTGTGAAAGTACCCCAAGTGCAAACTGACTCTGAGAATAACCTAATGCTTAAAATACTGGATCCGTATTTTTTTTATTTATCTTTCTTTTTATTCACTGGTTGGAAGAATGGAAAGCTAAACGGTGATGGAAACCTTTTCCTGAAATAGCAGTCCTGTAATTGAGGCTGAGTTGCAGTACTAAACACAGCCTATAAGTGGTGCTGTTTCTGGAGGGAAAAAAACTGACCCTTTTTTTTTTATAATTAGAAGCTAACCATGAACATTAGATGCACTTTGTCAGAAACGGGTGACCATAAAAATCACACAAAAAAATGCACCAAACGGATATGCCACTGACTATACTAGCTAGTCAAACAAGCAGATATTAAAAGCTGAGACTGTTTGCCAATATATTCCTGTCCATCTAATGTGTATGGGGGCCTCCTGACTCTCCACCTAAAGAATTGGGCATGTTGGATTTTCATCATGCTGGATCCCAAGTGATCAGCCCGCAGTTATCTCATGTGTATGGCAGGCTAGACACTATAATAATATAATATAACGCATGTCCTCATTTATTTTATGATATCCCAGCAGAATTCATGACTTAAAGTGGTATTCCAGGATTTTTATATTTGTGGAGGCCCACAGCCCACACCCCTGCTGATCGCCTGCCACCGAGTAGCTCCGGCTCTGGAACTCGCAGGAACTGCACATCTACATCCGCTGAGTAGTAGATAGAATTGGTGACTGCAGTGCTGAATGGGAGGACAGCAACAGTAACCAGCTAGTCACCGGAGCTACTCAGTAACAGGTCATTAGTGGGATGCGGGGTGCTGGACCGCCGCCAGTCAGATCTTGATGGCCTAAACGGTGGATACGCTATCAGTACAAAAAGCCTGGAACACCCCTTTAATATGAACTCTTGTATGTAGAACATTTTTTGTACATTCGTGAGGTATGTTTGCATTATGTGGATGTATTAAAACTTGATCTAAGGAGAATGAGTGTGATTTTATAAATGGGTGATGCAGCATCCACAGTCTGGTAATGATTCCGCATCACGTGTCCTGTGTACCCTGTGCGCTCTTTGGCGAGCACTTGGCTGTGTATCTGCCGTTCAAAAAGCTTGACAAGCATGTAACTAACACTTGTATTTTTAACCTGCTTCCTTCCCCGTGGCTTTCCCTTGACCTGCTCTGCTTTCTCCGATGTTGATTATCCCTCCCTTTCTCAAAGAGCTATAAGAAAGCTATAGATGAGGTTAGTGATCCCATTTTATAGTCCACATTGTGACCTGTTCGCCGTAGGCTCTGAGTGTAATATCAGCAGTTTTGTATCTTCATCTCAAATTGACTGACTTTCATCCACTTCAATGGAATCATGTGCTGCAGACCGACTCGTAGTTTATTCATTGGTGCGAACATTAGGGACTTTGTATTATAATGCGATTGAAAATGAATGAATTTGGGAAACATGCAAGGCTCAAAATCATCCAAGATTGTGGCCGCATACACAGGACGCCTATCTGCTCCTGAAATGTTCTCATGTATTGTAAGGTGTCTTCTATTTTATCCATTGTATGGATGCTGCTTTCTGTGTTTTAAAATCTAAAGATATAAAATACAGCAATTTTCACACTGGCCACTAAGCCTAATATTGTAAATGCAGCGCAGCTCCCATTCCCTTCAGTAGGAGCAGTACTACAGTAACAAGCTGCATAGTTCAGGAGAACTACCCCCAAACAGCTGATCAGCAGACATGCAAGTTGTTGGAGGCCATCTGCTCATTCATCCGTAGTAAAGGCGTGTTCTGTAGAGATCACTTTTCATCAGTCATCTCATTATCATCACAGGCAGGATTACCATGAAAGATAATTCCTATATATAGATAACACAGGATCCACCATTCAAAATAAGTGACATCACAGCTTATCTACCCTTCCTGACCTCTGCACAGGTTACAAAGCATGCCCAGACTCATGTAGCGTCCCCTCCCGTCCATCGTGTCTACAGCCCATGTAGCTGCTGTCAGAGAACAGAAAGATTTGGTGTATTTTTAAGCCTTAGTGGCCAGGGTGAAAACAGCACGATTTAAGGATTTTTTTAAAATGTGTAACTAGCCTTTCGAACAACTTTATTAAAAACTATTCTAAAAGCCTTAGGGTAAATTTCTGCAATATACTTAATTTATTTTACAATTTTACTGACAAAACAGCTATCTGAAGTTCAAGGTGTCTATAGCACTTTGGAATCCGTACACTGGTGATATGTATGCAGTGTATGGATTCTACTGTGCCACAGGCATTGGGGCCGCAGTGAGGGCTGTACTGGCAGGAACATAACCATAGCAAAGGCAGGTGCACTCTGCGGCAATACTAAACCCTCACACTGATAAAATTGAGAGGTTAGTTCGACATATCCTACTAGGAGGACATGTCTTAAGCTCGGACACCACGGCAAGATCCCTCAAGTAGCCCGAGGCCCTACCACTCACCTACCTGTGCCGTATGGGCGATACCAGGAGCCGTTGGGCATTACGGGAGCGTAAGGCCTGACTCACAGACAGCTCACCAGTGACCTCCAGCATGTAACCATGCTTGCAATGGGAGGTGGGAGGTGCCTGTGAGCCCCACCCGAGACCGGCTGATATGGCCCTGAGCCTCCCAGGTGCACCTGAATGTAGCCTGTAGATGAAAAGCAGGCACATTTAAATCAGAGTTTATACACCTCCAAACATATTATACAAACCATTAGAAAACGTGGTGTGGTGTTTAACAAGCAGGATATGCTCAACCCATATGCAGTTGTGCATGTATATAGGGGAGCACATCCTGCACTTGTAGTCCGTTGCTAGGGGCAATCAACAGCAAAATATGCATACAATGGATGATGCCAGCAACTGACTACAAGTACCACAATAACCATCCTACATACGATAAAGATAATGTGGATGTGGAGAACAATCAAAAACATAACCATAGCAAAAGCAGGTGCACTCTGCGGCAATACTAAACCCTCACACTGATAAAATTGAGAGGTTAGTTCGACATATCCTACTAGGAGGACATGTCTTAAGCTTGGACACCACGGCAAGGTCCCTCAAGTAGCCCGAGGCCCTACCACTCAACCTACCTGTGCCGTATGGGCGATACCAGGAGCCGTTGGGCATTACGGGAGCGTAAGGCCTGTACTGGCAGGGACACACATCACTGCCCCATGCTTGTGCCCACTCCCGTCAGCTGAAGCCTGGCATATGACATCAGTGCAGGGCACCCTACATCGATGTGCAGTGCAGAGTTTTTCGTGAGTGGGCATAGGCAGAAGCAATGATGTGCTATGCATAACTCTTGCTTGTGCCCGCACTGCTAACCTGAAGCCTGGCAAAGCACGTCAGTGCCTGACCCGATGTGCTAAGCCAGCCTACAGCTGACACAAGCATGGGTGCTCCTACCAGTACAGAGCTCGCTGCGCCCCTGTCCTTCCAGTACTGTGAGATCTTTACACCCGTATTTTGTCAGTAAAATATTTTTAAAAAAGTACAGAAAATTACAAATATTAAATATGGGACATTTAGAATCGTTTTAAATAATGATGTTTGAAAAGTTAGTTACACCTTAAATATAATGCCTTGGAAATTTCTAAAAAATAAAATAAAATCTCTAAAAATAAGTTTCACAAAAAAACTTGATAGGTCAGTTTCTGATGAAACACTGCATTTAGAGTGTATGTGTCACTAGAGTATACAACCAAAAAACCAGGGGGCTGTGCGCTGCCTCTCCTGCCAGCCAGGTGTTCCCAGAGGTGCTTATTGACCAGAAATACTGCTGATATTCGACACTGTATACAGCACTCCAAACGTATCATCAAGGGTGGACTCTGTAAGCATGCACTGGGTTAACCCTTTATGGATATGTGATAGATACGAAATGTCTTACAAGCCATTATTACAAGCTATTTGGTAAAATAAATACAAAAGTGATTTTGAGCCCGAAAAAAAAGTTTGCTATACATTGTTAGTCTATGAAACTTCTTGCAACGACCCCTTTTGCTTGTCCATTTATACAAACCTGACAGCCATGGCCAAAACGATGCTTAAAGTTTTAATGAAAGCTTAAAATGGTCTAAAGTGCCAAACCAATTATCTTACCGCCCTTTTTGGGTGTTTTTTGTCTCGTTATAGGGTGGTGTGCATTTTCTACAAGCATTTTTTTTTTTTTCAGTTATGTTTTACTTGTATTTTTTTAGATGTTTAATCTATGGGAGAACAAATGAAAAAATACAAGCAAAAACACAGAGCATGCTGCGATTTAAAAAAAAAACGGGACCAAAAAGACACTAGGAAACTGTCTCAAAACGCAGTGTAGGGCTTTTTTTTTTCTTTTTTCTATCACTTTGGGGTTTTTTGTTACATACGTCTGACTTTGGTGTCTTTTGGTCCCCCAAAAAATGCAGGGGTTTGAAAAAAATATATAAAAAATCTACATGTGAAACCACCCTAACTCAGCTTGTTATTTTAGACCATTTTGAGCTTTGAGCCCTTTTAACATGGGTGATCTATCGCCACAAATTGTGTCAAAGAAAATGAGTCCCTGTCCACGTCCTATATGTGAAGATGCATTTACATGTGCCGATCAGTGGAGGAAAGCGCTGCATTTACATGGGGATGAATGATCGGTAATGCCAGCGGTCATCCTCCTACAGATTAATTCAGTTTACATGGCACGATCTGCTACCCAGAAACAATGATTTAAGGTGCTGCGTGAAAGATCATTTCACCTGATGAATGAGCGTTTTGCGTGTTCATCGGGTGATCGGCAACACATTTACTCAGGCCTATTATCGGGAAGTAGCTTTCGTAGTAATGTTCATTCTTAATAATCGGCCTGAGAATTGCCCCGTGTAAATCCGCCTTTACTTATGTGAAATTGGGGCTCACATTATTTTTTTTCTGCAGCATCACACAAGCTGCTGAGTATAGCAATCCCTTTAGCATCTTCTGGTTAGGACTGTAATATATACACAGTGAGCAATTGTCAATGTATGGCCTACATTTTACATGTAGCAAGAAGTGACTATTAGAATTACAAAATGCATGTGTGAGCCAGCCATTAGACGTAGAGTGTCGCCAGTTTTTGAGTGATATCTGATGTTTTCCCATCTTCTTCATGTCAATGCTTATTTTCTACTAGCTTTTTAGTATTAGGCGCCAACATCCCTTCCTCCACTGCATTTGTGGTCATGTTGTTCAGTGATTTTCTTATGGCATTGGATGCTGTATGTATGGTTGTCACCTGTTCATTTTCCACTGAAAATATATGCCCTGTGTTCCATTCTGGTTTTCTGGATCTATACTATACGTAGTCTTCTGACGCAGTATATATGAGACATTTACTGCATTTTTTAAACATTAATGAATAATACATTTAAAAAAAATAGCTAAAAATATGAATAAATGTATTATCGCATAGAAAGGTGGCAATTTTAGACCCATTGTAGCCTTTAAACACAGTAATATATATCATAACCATAAAGGTGGAGAGCTGACAACTTTGACATAAGCTCTGATCATGCTGGTGTCATGGCTTCCAGTTTTGCAGGATCCATATTAGGCATAGCATCATGACCGATCCAGGTTTTTTAAACCCTCATTGACTGTTGAGTTTATCAGGTTTCTTGGGTAGAATAATGCCACGTTCTGCGGTGATCAGATCTTTTAAGGGTATGTGCACACGAAAAAATACACTTTGGAAAAATGGATCCAACTTTGAACTAGCCCGTTTCAGAAGGGCTAATCCATATGCGGACATACACCGTGGTTTCCCCTTCTTGATGTGGATTTGAAATCCGTGCAGAAAAAAAACGCTGTGACCATCTGAACAGAGGCACACATTCCAGCTGAGAAATAATGAAATGCAGGCAATCTTCCTTTGTATTTCAGCACAAAATACATGCTGAAATGTGTATGGAAAATCCTCGGCGTGAACATGTCTTTGCGGCAACAGAATCCTGATGGAAAAGGAATAATGCACGTGTGAACAGAGCTTAACTGGTCCTAGAAGAAATGAATTGGTTATTTTACATTAGTGTCATTGCTTCCATTCATAACAGAGCGGTGAGCACAGTGACGATGAATCCATAAAGACTAGAGTTGAGCGAATTTGTATTTTAAGTTTGGCGTCCAAAGTCCGGGTTCGGGTTATCAAAGCATCCCGTTATGGATTCCGCTACCACGGACCATAACAGCATTTGGAACACAGGGTGAAGGACCTGGGGTGACGTCACCGTCATGTGATCAGTGCAGGGGGCGTGGCTCAGTACTGGATTGAATAAGAGGTCATAGGCTACCACCTCTTATCTAATCCAGTGCTGAGCCACGCCCCATGCACTGATCACATGACGGTGACGTCACCCCAGGTCCTTAGTGTTGTCCAAGGTTCGGGTTCATTGAAGAATCCCCGTATGTATTCCAAATGCCGTTATGGTCCATGGTAGCGGAATCCATAACGGGATGCTTCGATAACCCGAACTTTGGGCGCCGAACTTAAAACACAAGTTCGCTCAACTCTAATAAAGACATATGGACACCATTTACTTTCATTGGTACCACTGAGGTTCCATCAAGGTTTTAGTATTTGCGAAGCAAAAGCAGTGTGTGCAATTTCCCCACAATGAAATGGAAAAAGCAATGAAGAGAACCCTTAAGAGCTAAAAATCTAACTTTTCAAAAATAAGGGCATACTAAAACATAACTTTTGATGTCTACGATCAGTAAAAATTAGAGCTCTCCAATATGCAAGAAGTAAATACAAAAAACCTAAGCCAGGAGTTGTGAAGACCGGTGCTTCATGCAGTGGAGAAAGCCAATGGTGCTGTCTTTTTTAGGTGTACTATAGGTACTAAGGTTATGGTGGTGAATGAGCTGTTATGCCCTGGTTCTATACTCTTTTATACCCCTAATGTGTGGGCGTCCCAGGATTCAGATGTGGTGTTCAGGAGGAAACCACTAATACAAAAAACACCCAAAACGGGTTGGTTTTTGCCATAGCATCGTTTCCAGGATCACAGTACATCCTGTACTGCTTTCATCCTTTGCATTGCAAGGGTTGACAGCCACTGGTGAAATCCACAGCATGAATTAGTATGGTGCAGATTTTCTGTGCAGAGTCTGGATGAATTTTCTTAAAATCTCATTCACTTTGCTGGTAGAATACAGTGCTGCAGATTTGCTTATGTGTGGACATACCCTTACCATTGAAACTGTAGACTATGGGTTGAGCATTACTTTTATATCCAATATATCCAAAAACGTGTCTAGCTCACTGCTGTATTAACTACCCACTTACGTGATACGGTATGTTGAGCCAGTGCCTGGAGATCACATAGACTTTGTGCATGCTCGCTTCTGGGTCACTGCATGTGTGAGGAGAGAAATTCATTCTGAGTGCTGCTGTGTGATGGACAGAAGATGTGACTTGCTGCATTCATGTCCAGGCTGCTTGTCATCACTTGTTAGTGGAGTCTTTATGTGTACAGTGTACTTCTTGTCTTCTACTGTTTTGCACACATTTGGTAATGGCATGGTCAGGAAACCTGGGACATCTCATTAACGGATCCTGGGTTTTTTTTTTTTTTTGGTTTTTTTTTTACTGTCCTTTCCTTTCACACTTGATACCTTTCTACAGGCTGTTATGTCACAGACAATGCCCGCGGATGATGGAAAGATCATGCCGCGGAGAGTGAAAACTAAAAACAAAACGGTAAGAAAACTTCTTTCTTGCCTTTTACAAGTTAATTTGCACTGACAATTAGTACCGAACAGAAAAATCATTTTGGTTAAATTCGAATCGGTTAGAAAGCTGAAGTCATTAACTAGTGGAAAGTAGGACTGAGCATTAATTTAGCATCTAACATTAGTCATAGTTAGAGATGAGCGAATTTCATGTTATGAAATTCGTTCACGCTTTGTTTGGTGGTAAAAGCAGAATTGCGTTATGGACTCCACTGCATAACGGAAATAGGATTTGCTGCCCATAGACTTCTATAATAACGGAATGCCTCTAAAGGCATTCCGTCATAGAATTGCGTTAGGGTCCGTGGTAACAGAGTCCATAACGCAATTCTGCTTTTACCACCAAACGAAGCGTCAAAATCTGAAATTCGCTCATCTCTAGTCATAGTAATGAAGACTCATAAAGTTTGCTGAATACAACCGATTGCTGTCTGCTGAGCGCTCCTTCAGCCGACAGCTATCTCTTCTGACTCCATTATTCACTTGTACGCTTGGCTCTCCTCCCTGAGAACAAAATGATCAGACATGTAGAATCCCATTGCCTGAACTTTTTCACCCTGTTCAGTCAAGGTGGCCATTCATATTAGCTTGATTACAGCTGAACCTGCCGATTTCAGCACGACTGGCCCACCACCTAGAGTCGTTGTCCCAACTCTACCCTGACAGCAGATGCTGAATTTACTCATGCCCGATGCTTTTGTTCTCCAGGAGAGAAATTGCCACCAGGGGAGTCTGACAGCGGCTTAGGCTGGTTTCACACTAGCCCTAAACTGTTCCGATAGAGGAACAATCTGCCGGAGTTCATCGTATCAGGAATAGCTGGATACTACCTTTCCCCGTCGGAACCCATTGACTATAATCGGACCCAGCGGGTATCTGACCTGTTTCCAGCATTAGTGCCGGGACTCAAATGGACAAAAACTCTGCTTGCAGTGGTATTTGTCTGGCCGAATCTCAGCACTAATGCTGGAAACGGGCTAGATCCCCGCCAGGTCCCATTATAGTTAATGGGGCCTGGCAGTTTCCGGCTATGCCGGGCTTTTTCTCTACTGGATCAGCCTTCCGGAACAGTTTAGCTCTAGTGTGACACTAGTCTTACTCAACTCTCCCCATTGAGAACACAATTACACTTATTTGAGCCCAGCATGCATGGGCATGGGGAGGAATAGCTGTTGTCCAAAGAAGCCTTTGTCCGGCAGCTATGTAAACTGTATGGCCAGCATTAAGCGGTTGCAAGTTTAGTGTAGTTGTAGTGATTTTGCTGGTTAAGTAGTACTTGATCACATTCTACATACGCCTTTACCCCTGGAAGTAGCCATATATGCCTATTTATACCTTTATTATATATCTGTTTTGTGGGATGTATTACCACAAAGCACAAAAAAACCACAAAATTCTCAGTGGCTTCTCTGTATCAGCTGTAGCCCAAACGATTGCTGTGGGTTTCGTGTAGAAATATTCTCATGAGGGTGCTTTAGTGCAAAATGATAGTCTGATGATGGCCCACCGCAGAAAGAATATTATAGACATTTAAGGTTACACTGCATCTGTAGGATTTCTCGTGCACACTACAGACCCCTATTTATCGTCCGCTATATTCAAACTTTAATTGACTAAAGTAACAGAATGGTTATATCACTTTTTATTCCTTGGCTGAAAATGATTAAACATTCCAAAAGTTGGGGCTAATATTCATTTTAATATGAATTATGATTTGGACCGTTAGTTCTAAAGCTGTAATTTGAATTTTTCAATTGAATAAAGAGCACACTTTGATGTGCATACACAAAATCCTAATGCCGTGTCTTTAGCAGTTTGTGAAATTGAGAGTGGAGCAATTTCATTGACTGCCCGAGGCATTAGAATTAATAGAGCCGTAACTAGTTCTGTTCAGCGTACTCTTATTACTTTAGGATTCCATCGAGATGTTAAATGAAGGTAATGTCATTTATTATTGCACAAGGTAATTGCTCCCCATTATTAAAAAAAACATTTGGTGCTATTTTTACTTTCTTGAGATGGATACAGGTAATGGAAATTAGGAGCCACAAATGCCTGCTTCTTTTAATACCAATTCTAGTCTACACAAGTTGTGTTATACCAATTTAATTCCAGAAACGTGTGTAGCCTCGAGTTATTCTTCCAGTTTATCTGTCTCGACATATTAAAACATATACATTTAAAGCGATTGGGCCTATGAACAACATTTATTACCAATCCACAGGGCAGGTGAGAAATGTAAGATTATTGGGTTATGGCTGCTGGAGCCTTGAGTCCTCTGTGTGAATGGAGCAGTAATGCACATGTTTGACCACCATTCCAATCACTGTCTATAGCAGTGTTTCTCAACTCCAGTCCTCAGGGCGCACCTGCCGGTCATGATTCGAGATTATCCCACAGAATGAATACCTATGTTAAGTCCCAATGCGTTGACACTAATTATATCACCTACTCAATACTAAGGAAATCCAGAAAACATGACCAACAGCTGGACCAAGAGGACTGGAGTTGAGGAACACTGGTCTAAGGTACTGCCAAGTGGAGCCTCAGCCATGGCCTTCAACCCCATAAGAGTGAATGGATTGATGGTCACATAGAGGACTTGAGGACCCCTGTTCTCATGATTGGTGCTGTTTCCAGTGGGTTCCCGTATGTGAATGGAACATTGGCTTTCTCCATGACTCCCTTAGAAGTGAATGGATCGATGTTCACACAAAGAACATGAGGACCCATTCTCTTAACCAGTGGAGTTTCCAGTGGTTGGACCCACAGTGAACATACATTTATTACCTATTCTTTAGATAGGTTTTAAATTTTGTCCATGGGCCAGTCCCATTTAATAAAAATGCTTTCATAATCAATTCTTAGCATGGTAATCTTTACTAAAGCATATGTATTATTACTAAGGGTGCATAAGTAGGTATGCACTTTAAATAATATGTAGATATAAATAATAAATATATCTATCCAAATAATAAGTAAATATATATATATAATATATATATATATATATATGTAATGTATTAGGTATACAGTTCAAATAATATTTTATTGAGTAACAAAACCATTGAGTTCAATCCCTTAAAGGGGTTTTCCCATCACAGACAATGGGGGTATATTGCTAGGATATGCCACTATTTTCTTATAGGTGCGGGTCCCACCTCTGCTACCCACACCTAACCTGAGAACGGAGCCCCATGTGCAGCCGCCCTCCATTCATTTCTATGGGGACGCCAAAAATAACCGAACGCTGGCTCGGCTATTTCCGTCAGCCCCATAGAAATTAATGGGAGCAGTGGCCGCGCAATCGCGGTGCCGTCCCATTCACTACTACGGGGAGATGGAGATGGTGGCTGGACCCTGGAAAACCCAGGGTCCTCTGGCTACCACCTTCCCTGCGCCGTTCTCAGTGTACCCGCACCTACCAGACAATGGGGGAATATCTTAGCGATATGCCCCCATTTTCTCAGATGGGAATACCCCTTTAAGGGTGTATTACACTGGCAGATTGTGCGCACAGTGATAATCTTACAGTCTAATACTGCCACCAATTGCCCTTTGAACAAGCACATTCTAGTTTATCAGGCAACCCAGATCTTTCAAATGCTGAAGGCATTAGTAAGTGCCTTGTATTAACTTTATCTACATGATAAGTGCCATTTGCTGAAGTGAGACACTCCCTTTAATGTACAGGTCAGAGGTAATAATCCATGGATTAATCTTGGGCGATACATTTTCAGCCGTAAACGTTGCACTAGATGACCCAAACATATATGAGCAACCAATCTCAACTTACACTTATGATAGTGCTCTTCAGAAATTAAATATATTTAGGCTGTTTAAAAAATCTCCCCCGTATACCTACTTATGCACCCACTGCCACCCCCCCACCCCCGTATTATCTACCTATTGTCTATTATCTACCTCCACACACATAATAGTAATGCAGATCTGCAGTGTACCTTTAATCCTGCTATATATATATATATATATATATATATATATATATAGACCCTCACTGATCAAATACTGATAACCTATCGTCATCAGTAAAAAAAAAAAACACTTGGAAACCCCCTTTAAATGAGGTGCAGTAGTGCCTGTATTCTAGCACCATCTTCACATTAAAGGGGTAGTCTCATCTCAGACAATGGGGGCACCTATATCGAGAACGGAGCCCGGAAAGTGGTGGAGGGCGCATTCGCAGCCGCCCTCCATTCATTTTCTATCAGGTCGTCACAAATAGCCCAGCACTGGCTCGGCTATTTCCGTGAAGCCCACAGAAGTGAATGGGAGTGGTAGTCGGTAATGTGCGGTGCGCTCCCATTCACTTCTATGGGGAGAGCACTTGGTGGTGGCGAGACCGGAGTCCTCAAGCCACCACTTTGTGGGGCTTCATTCCCGGTATAGGTGCGGGTCCCAGCAGTGGGACACGCAGCTTATAAGACAATGGGGGCATTTCCTAGCGATATGCCCCTGTTGTCTGAGAGAGGACAAGCCCTTTAAGATTCAACTCAGCAGTGTACCCCACATTGATAGGTTAGGTCCAATGAAAATGTACCATTAACGCAAAATGTTTAGCCATCAAATGACTAGATTTAGCGTGTACAAGTAATCATTCCCGTGTGCATTATAATACGGGAAATTCCTCATTAGAAGAAAAAAATAATCACATGCAAGAAAGTGTAGATTTGGATAAAAGGGAGCTTTACACATATGAGTTGCTACAGAGTTAAACAGCGCGTCCTGGGAAGCAGACCTTTGTAGAAAATACCTATAGATAGCAGTGGAAACGTCTGTCTGTCTGGAAATAAATGAATGCGGTGATGTTCAATACTTTTTTCTCCTTAAACCCTGATCGAATGCATTGGCGGCGACATTGGTCACAAATGTAGGGGGAAATGGTAAGACCAATGGTGTGTTTGTCGTTTGCATGTTTTCTTCCACAGATTCAGCAAATTCATCATCCGCAGAGCTGTCATGCTTTTTCACTACCTCACCTACATTGCTTTACAAGCATGACCTATCTATACACGGAATACATACTGTCCGCCCTGCCTGTGATGTCCCAGTGGAGAAATCATGGCTTATTCATAGTAAACTGGGAAACAAGTGTTCATATCCAGATTCTTCCATAAATAGGTTATTGAAAAATATACATATATAAATTGTATTATCTGAGAATAATAACTCCCAGGGATATAGAAGCACAAAAGAAAATATTTTCCAGCTTACTATGACAGAATATTCAGATATTTCACAAGAATGTTTCCATCTGCTCTACGCAATAGGCACATTACGGTTTTAAAGAAGTCTGTAATGAATAAAATTGTCTCTTAATGTTACCTCTTCCTTAAACCATGTCTCTGATGAAATGTTTGTAATGGCATCGTCTGGCTGTTTTCTCATTGGCTTTGGCACAGCTTACCACTCACTTCGAGGAGATGGCTCCTGCATTCTCATTTCTCACTGATGTGGTTTTATAAGAATATCACTCCTTTTACAGGACTTGACTGCCTTAGCAAAAGAACTGAGGGAACTTCGCATTGAGGAGACCAATCGACCAATGAAGAAGGTGACGGACTATTCTTCATCCAGTGAGGAATCTGAGAGTAGTGAAGAGGAAGATGGTGAGAGTGAGACTCAAGATGGAACTGTGCCAGTTAACGACATCCCACGTCTCATGTAAGCGCTGTAATAGTGTACATAAATGTTAATGGACTCCTGCCAAAGAGCAGAATATTCTCTCTTTCTGAGATAATTTTCTTAGTCTCATCATGTATAACTTTAGGCATTATATGGCTATGGAGGAAGGGGGAAAATGGAGATTTCCTGCCTTACAATCAGTAATTGTATGAAAAAAAAATATCATTTTTCCAGTAAATATTAATGACGTGAAAACCACTTAATGTTAGTGGTGGTATAAACTATAAAAAATATACAACATATTATAAAAAAGGTTCCATAGGAAGAGGTAGTGGCTAGTGCACCAGAGGTTGCATTGACGTAAGCTCTAGAAAAAGGAAACATTCTGCTAAGATTTACAATCAGAGGATGCACAGTGTGAGCCTCTTATCGAACCCATCCTTTACTGGAACCCATTCACCCCTGATCAAAATCCTAACCTTTATAACACTAGTAGGAAGTGCAAGTTGTGGTTCTAAGACCGGCCATTCAGGACGACCTCTCCCACCACAG
Source organism: Bufotes viridis (assembly GCA_033119425.1). Taxonomy (NCBI): domain Eukaryota; kingdom Metazoa; phylum Chordata; class Amphibia; order Anura; family Bufonidae; genus Bufotes; species Bufotes viridis. The sequence goes on along the minus strand of CM065592.1, from coordinate 141,760,157 downwards.
ATGGCAGTAGGAATAGTTCATTATTGGAATAGGAGGCCATTGGTCTTACATGTTGAGGATGTCTAAAACCATCCTCAACATGTAAGCTCTAGAAGAAGTATAACGTTCTGTTAAGATTTACAATCGGAGAGGATGCACATTGTGAGCCTCTTATCGAACCCATCCTTTACTTGAGCCCATTCACCCCTAATCAAAATCCAAACCTTTATAACACTAGTAGGAAGTGCAAGTTGTGGTTCTAAGACCGGCCATTTAGGACGACCTCTCCCACCACAGATGGCAGTAGGAATAGTTCATTATTGGAATAGGAGTCAATTGGTCTTACATGTGAGGGATGAAACCTTTATATGGAGCTGTTCTTAGGATGTGTTCACATTGAGGTGTAAATCTCACACACTATATTCACTAGTGTCCTCCTGACCCTTTGCTTTTTGTATGTAGTCCAACTGGAATGTCTGGAAATAATGAGCCATATAATACAGGGACACCGAATGTTGAAAACTCCCAGTCAGAGTCATTCAGAAGTAACTCCAGGGAAGGGACTTTGATGATACGAGAGGTAAGTTAAATTCTATATTAACACAGCTTTGTGATTACTTTACATTCCTCTATTTTTATTTGTTTCCAGTTGTAAATTTGACTGGGCAGGATAACTACATTTATACAGTATTCGAATAGTTCAGACAATACCAGTTATGTTTATTTTTACAATTAAAATTGGAAAAGGACTTGATTTTAATCTTATACACTTAAAAAATGTTTCTTTACTTTAATTTTTGGGCCCCCTAAGAGACTTAAACATGGCTTTCGATTGGCAAAACGATAAACTGCAGTCATTTATTATAGCAGTGTGTGGAGCATGTGACATCTTTTTAAGCCGTGCCACAGGTAGATATAGTATTCAGCAGAACCATACATCTCAACATAGTTTTCCTTCCAGGATCCCAGGAAAGCTGGGTAGCAAACAATATAGAGCTGTAATACAGATCTGATGAGTACTGTAACTACATTTCTCTCTTGCTACCAAATTATGCCATGGCTTGCCATTAGAGATGAGCGAATTTTTTATATTTTGAAATTCGTTCACGCTTTGTTTACTGGTAAAAGGTAAATTGCGTTATGGATTCCGTTACCACGGACCTTAACGCAATTCTATGACGGAATGCATAACAGAATGCCTTCAGAGGCACTCCTTCATAATAGAAGTCTATGGGCTGCAAAACAGATCCATGCCGTTTCCGTTATGCGGGGAGTCCTCTCCTGTATAACGGAAACCGGACAGATCCATTATGCAGACCATAGACTTCTATTATGACGGAATGAATAACGAATGCCTCTAAAGGCATTCCGTTATGCATTCCATCATAGAATTGCGTTATGGTCCGTGGTAACGGAATCCATAACGCAATTCGCCTTTTACCAGTAAACGAAGCGTGAACGAATTTCAAAACCGGAAATTCGCTCATCTCTACTTGCCATATTTGCTTTTCGGGTCCCTCTCACAACCAAATTGTGCCATAGCTAGCCAGATTTGCCTTTCATAGTCCTGGGAAAGCTGAGTAGAAACCCATCAGAATCTGTAATGGAGATTTGATGAATAATATATCTACCTAGATAAATCTCTTGTCCTCAATACCAAACTGTGCCATTGCTAGCCAGATCTGTTTTGCAGGAACTTGGAAAAGCTGGATAACATTTTCTTTTATCAAATTGCAGAAAACACATTGATTAAAACAAAAAACATTAAGAATGTACCTACTCCAGGTGTATTTCTTTTCACAGATCCTTCAGCAATGCAGCTTACAGGCACCATTATAGTCAATTGGAGCTAAGCCCCGCCACCTTTTCCGGAATTTCGGGTTTCAGCAATATAATGCTGGTGTACCTAGTGGTCTCCAGCCAAAGATGGAGAAGGATGGGCAGAAAGGGCGCACACTGCACCTGCAAGATTTCAGTCTTGTTCCTGCAGCTTGCAGAAAGTCTTGAAGGCTTAAAGGGGTTGTCCTGCCTATGGTCAGGATAGGTCATCGATATCTGGTCAGTGGTGGTCCAACACCCGGCACCCCCACGATCAGTTGTTCAAAGAGGAGGCGGTGATCCATGCGAGTGCTGCTTACCCTTCATGACACTGCCCGTCGTCTCCACTGGAGCAGCGAAGTAGTGTAAAGACAAGTACTTGTCATTGCACTACACCGCCGAAACTTCAGTGTCGACAAACAGTGTAATGAACCGGAAGTAGCGCTCGCATGGAGCACTGCCTCCTCTTCAAACAGCTGACCGGCGGGGGTGCCGGGTGTCGATAGGTCCTCAATATAAATGGCAGCCGGGTGTCGATAGGTCCTCAATATAAATGGCAGGACAACCCATTTAATTGCTGGAGACATTTTTATTTAAGAATCTATTATATTTTTTTTATAGTTTTGGAGGTCTATTGTTGCTTTCAGGAATCTATGCATTTAGCGAGGCCGATGCCTCTAATTTTGAAACACATTGTGATAAGACAATATTGTAATGCAAGTGAAGATTGCACTTTATGGGTGACATTTAAGATTCCTGTTGTTTTTCTGGTTTTGATTCAACTTCTCTTCAATCACCGGAAAAGGGCCAAGATGTGCAAGTCGAAAAGGCACAGCCATCTCCTACAAGATTGCTTTCAAGTCTCTTCCTTGCCTTTCTGAATTTCCCTTATAAATCATTTCATAGTTCTTCATAAATGTAAATAAAGTCTCCAGACTCTGTCAGCGATCTGGCCAAATAATGAATGCCAAGAATGATTTCATAAATATTAGATTGCATCCCAGCCGTGCCTCACTGCCCTATGTGTCCGTGTGGCAGCAGAGAGGATCGGGGTTTCATTTTCAGCTTTTTATTAAGTAAATGTCAATCTTACTTGTGCATGTAGAAAAGAACCATATGTAGTTTATACCAAAGATCAGTTGCTACTTCTGGATTCATCATTTCAACCTGAAAAGGTTTGCATGTTGAAATACTATTCATGTCTGGAATGAATGCTGGTGATGGTGATATTACACTTCCCTTATTCCTTGCTGTAAAGTGTGTACAGTAGCTGTTCATAAGACAACCATGTTCCCCAACCAGTGGCTCATAAACAAAAGATGTCCCCTAGATGTGCATAATTAGGACATATAAAAAGTAAAAAATCAGGACATTTAAGCACCGCCCCAAGCAGACAGGGAACACCCACAAAACAAGAACATTTTTGGGGGTTGGATTTGCAAAAGCCCAACCTTTTTGCATCCCAGTTCATGGGATAGAGCTAGCACAAGCGGGACTGATGGCAAGTATGCTTGTGGCTTGCCTGTTTTGTGTTTAGTGCATACTCTGAAGCCTCTGTAGTTACTCCTTTGACTATTTTGATAATGGTCCATACAGATAGGTAATGTTCCAAATTAAAGGGCTTATTTGACCTAAAATATCCCCCCCCCCCTCTCCAATACCTGGCCCCTTGTATAGATTATACTTACCTGCTCCCCGTCACCCGTGTTGCTCCGGATTCCTGCACAGCCTCCTCTGCATCTCTCCGTCGCTCAGATCAAAACATCTGGCGACGGGGACGAGCAGCCAATAGCAGGCCGCGACGTGGACGAGCCCTCTGGCTCTACACCCCTTCCCCATGTGCACCAGATGTTTTAATCTGAGCAACGGGGATATAAGTATAATCCATACAAGGGGCTTGGGCATTGGGAGGGATATTTTAGATATTGCATAACCCCTTTAACATTGAAATTCTGATTCTGTTTTTGTATCATGTATTATAATACCAAAGTGTATATGATTATCATTTTTGATTCGTGAAGTATTTTTCTGGATAAGATAGTGCTAACCAGTTTGTGAAATGCCTGCATGTGGTAGTATGCATGCTTAAAGAGGTTCTCCGGGCTTTTTTATTTTGATGACCTATCCTCAGGATAGGTCATCAATATCAGATCTAATTTTAGAATTGTCGAGGTGATTGAAGATAGTATAAGGCACAGTACACAACCAGATGTAGGTATCAAATAAAATCCGTTTTTATATTTTAGTTCAAGACAATGCGTTTTGGGGTAAGTAGGACCCCTTTATCAAGTCTGAAACATAAGACATTGTAGGGTGGGGAAGAAAGAGAGCTGGGATTTCATATATAATAATAATAATAATAATACCAAAAATCATAATCAACGTATATAGAAAAACATTACATTGGTAAGGTTATATAAGAAGTTACGTTTCTATAACATTCATGAGGACACATTACATGACTATAATAAATATGTAAAAAATAGAGAATTAATATGAATATATATAAAAAATTCTTTTTAAAAAAATTCTTATGATTAAATTAAGCTTTAGTCAATACTAGGATTTGAAAAATTAAACGAATCATGATAATAAAAACAATCACAGACACAGGGGATCATTTATATCCTTTCGGTTAAATTTTATGGGAAAAAAAATAAAAATAAATAAATATATATATATATTTATATTTACAGTACAGACCAAAAGTTTGGACACACCTTCTCATTCAAAGAGTTTTCTTTATTTTCATGACTATGAAAATTGTAGATTCACACTGAAGGCATCAAAACTATGACTTAACACACGGAATTATATACATAACAAAAAAGTGTGAAACAACTGAAAATATGTCATATTCAGGTTCTTCAAAGTAGCCACCTTTTGCTTTGATTGCTGCTTTGCACACTCTTGGCATTCTCTTGATGAGCTTCAAGAGGTAGTCACCTGAAATGGTCTTCCAACAGTCTTGAAGGAGTTCCCAGAGATGCTTAGCACTTGTTGGCACTTTTGCCTTCACTCTGCGGTCCAGCTCACCCCAAACCATCTCGATTGGGTTCAGGTCTGGTGACTGTGGAGGCCAGGTCATCTGGCGCAGCACCCCATCACTCTCCTTCATGGTCAAATAGCCCTTACACAGCCTGGAGGTGTATTTGGGGTCATTGTCCTGTTGAAAAATAAATGATGGTCCAACTAAACACAAACCGGATGGAATAGCATGCCGCTGCAAGATGCTGTGGTAGCCATGCTGGTTCAGTATGCCTTCAATTTTGAATAACTCCCCAACAGTGTCACCAACAAAGCACCCCCACACCATCACACCTCCTCCTCCATGCTTCACGGTGGGAACCAGGCATGTAGAGTTTACCCGTTCACCTTTTCTGCGTCGCACAAAGACACGGTGGTTGGAACCAAAGATCTAAAATTTAGACTCATCAGACCAAAGCACAAATTTCCACTGGTCTAATGTCCATTCCTTGTGGTTTCCTAGCAAATATTCTACCATGAAGGCCTGATTCACACAGTCTTCTCTTAACAGTTGTTCTAGAGATGTGTCTGCTGCTAGAACTCTGTGTGGCATTGACCTGGTCTCTAATCTGAACTGCTGTTAACCTGCGATTTCTGAGGCTGGTGACTCGGATGAACTTATCCTCCGCAGCAGAGGTGACTCTTGGTCTTCCTTTCCTGGGGCGGTCCGCATGTGAGCCACTTTCTTTATAGCGCTTGATGGTTTTTGTGACTGCACTTGGGGATTCTTTCAAAATTTTCCCAATTTTTCGGACTGACTGACCTTCATTTCTTAAAGTAATGATGGCCACAAGTTTTTCTTTACTTAGCTGCTTTTTTCTTGCCATAATACAACAGTCTATTCAGTAGGACTATCAGCTGTGTATCAACCTGACTTCTCCACAACCCAACTGATGGTCCCAACCACTTATTAAACCTGACAGGGCACACCTGTGAAGTGAAAACCATTTCAGGTGACTACCTCTTGAAGCTCATCAAGAGAATGCCAGGAGTGTGCAAAGCAGTAATCAAAGCAAAAGGTGGCTACTTTGAAGAACCTGGAATATGACATATTTTCAGTTGTTTCACACTTTTTTGTTATGTATATAATTCCACATGTGTTAATTCATAGTTGTGATGCCTTCAGTGTGAATCTACAATTTTCATAGTCATGAAAATAAAGAAAACTCTGAATGAGAAGTGTGTCCAAACTTTTGGTCTGTACTATATATGTAAATTATTTTTATTTATTTTTTGTCTGACACCCGCCGATCAGCTGTTGGAGGAGACGGTGTACGCTGTAGCTGCCTTGTAGTATACTAAAATAATTCATATTTCTATTCTTCCTAGTTATGTTCCTAAAGCTTTACATGCATGATGTTCTTTACATTTTCACTTTTAATGTAATTGTCCATGTACTTTCCTTCCTATCTCTGCAGACATCTGGAGATAAAAAACGCTCTGGCCATGCAGAAAGTAATGGTTTTGCCGGCCACATAAATCTCCCTGACTTAGTTCAACAGAGCCACTCTCCGGTGGGTACTCCAACTGAGGCTTTAGGGAGAGGTTCAACGCATGCACAGGAAATGGAGACTGGGACTGAAGTAGGTGGTGGCACTACCAACTAACCTTAACGCTTTCTGGCTAACTGGTTATGAGTATTAACCCTGGTGTAACACTACATAAATGACCATACCTTCTCTAAATCTGTTACTGCATGCAATGCGAATGCTTGCCTAAATTGAACTTTGTTGTAAAGTTTCACTTCTTCATTCGCAGATAATCTTAGTAGTCACTGTGTAGAGGAATTTAACCACAAGGTCTATGCAGTCATAAAAGTAACCCTGACTTTCTGTCATATGATAGCATGTCATTCCTTTATCTTAAGTGGGATTTCCGGCATCGGCCTATTGATGGTCTAGCCTAAAGTTAGGCCATCAATATTAGATCAGTGGGGTTCGACTCTTAGCACCGCCACTAATCAGCTGTTGGAAGGGGCCATGGCACTCATTTAAGCACTATTGGGCCATCTCCTGGCATGGTGTCTACTTAGTAGTGGTGGTGCAGGAGATTGCAGCTTCATTTATGCAGCCCCTTTATACAGGTGACCCACATCCAGACCCAGAGTTGTACCTACACGGATCGTGAGGATAGGCCATCAATATGCTGAAACCAGAAAACCCATTTAAATGACTTATACTATCCAAGGTTATAACATTTAGAACTTTTGTGTGGCTCACGTAGGAAGTGTGTCCACATCATGTCTTATAGTTTCATCTGATGAAAATTTAAAGGGGTTCTCCAGGCTACAGATATTGATAACCTAACCTTTGGAAAGGTGAATGGGAGCTGTGCTTCACTACGCTGGCACTGGAAACGGCACAGTTTACGGAGCCTTCTGCCTCCATACGTATACTGTTAGTTTCGAGCACTGCAGCAGCCTGATACAGATGATTGGTGGGTGTGGTGGGTGTCGGACCCCTACCGAACTGATATTTATATCATATCTGTAACCTGGAGAAAACAGAAATTGAATGCAGCTCAGAGCTGATGTAGATTTCCGTTTAGGCTTAGGGACTCCTGGGGGATGCGCCTAATATATAGTGAGGCATGCAAATTAAGCACATCCTCCAGCAGCTCATGGGATATCAGAGATCGGCATAAAATGTCAGTCCATGATAAATTTCCCCCAAAGTATTCTATAGTCTGTACACAGTTATATTTTATTGATCAATAGCATGTATGATCAGACTCTGCCATCCCCAGAACTCTATTGGTGGTCCCGACCACTGCTATGATGACGTCATACACTGATTGTTAGTGGTCTTTATACCACATTTTTAAATGCAAGGATCGTTTCTTATTCCTAATATCAAATTAAGGGGTTGTTTGTAGAAGGAAGAGAGACATTTAAATTACCAACAAAGTTGATTTTTTAGATACATACAAGAGATAAGGACAAACTTAAAAACAAAATCTTTAGCTAGAAATCAGTACCCAATAGGTAACTAATGTTTTTTTTATTAACAAAATAAAATAAATCATTGAATGATTATGAAATGCAGCGGTGGCCGTGCTGGTATGAGAAGCGACGCGGGTGCCGGGGAGCGAGGTAAGTACAATCTCTGTCAGGGGGCCTGGGCATATGGGGGGGGGGGATTATAGAACTTGGATAACCCCTTTAAGATCTCTGCTTCTAGTACTTGAATGAGAACTTTCAGAGAATGAAATTGCCATGTGACTAGGTCTCCATTGAAAGTCTGTAAGCAGAGGTCTTGAAGATGATGATTAATTGAAACACAAAGTACCGGTATATTAGAAAATTGTTTAACATTTCAAACAGAGCATTACAGTTTAAAACGGTCAGTCAATATTAGGGTCAGTCAGGATAGGTCATCACTATCAGATTGGTAGGACACCCAGAACCTCTACTGACCAGCTGAATTCGGCAGCTGCCGACTCTGTAAATAGCAGATGGTGTTGGAAGTCCAGTGTTTATGGCATACTATCGCACTGCATCTCAGCTTCCATTGAGAAAGGCCTTTAAAGAAGCACTCCCATTGTTTGTTTGTTTTTCTCAAAACCTAAAGATATGTCTATGAGTCAAAACAGGTCCTACTGTTGCTTCATCCCTGCTACATTTCTGCTTTCTGGTTTTCCTGTGCTGGTCTGCCACCTTTATCGGCCTTTTCTCTCTACTATATTCATTAAAAATGGCTGCTGATCCTTTCAAAATCACTCCAATTTTGCTGCAGTCTTGCCTACAAGTCCCAGAATACTGATTTCTGAAGGGGGAGGTCTAAATGAGGATGGGTGTGTCCTCCATAATGGTTCCATCCACTGATCCTACTCCTGGTGGTCTGTATTCTCATCAATACACTATTTGATTAAGTTAAGTTTAATTTCCTAATGTAAAGGGGCTTATAGAATAGCTAACACTGACCTATGCATTTTCTGGTTGTTTGGTTTATCTGCTAAGTGTAACCTATGTGACATGATCTGGTCACATAACCTTGCAGCTTAGTGATTGTAAGCATTCTGTGCTGGTGTGGAGGTGGGGGATGTAGTGGGAGGAATGAAGCGCTGCTGAGGGCGGAGATACAGCAGATGACGGTCTTCCTTCAGACTCTGCTTGTAGTTTTAATCTGCACAGGAAGGAGAGAAACTGGCTTCCTGGAGAAGACATACGTATAAGGATAGAATGGTTATTCCTATCTCTATGGAGTAACTGAAAATGAAGGTGTGAAACTTTATTAGTAAAGAAAGTTTAATATCTATTTGAAATGCAAGTCTGAAAAAAACATGGGAGTGGTTCTTTAATTCACCTTTTTATACAGTGTATTAACCTACCAGGAAAGGGCTATAGACCCATGAAACAGTCTTACAATGTGTGTGCTGGGGGCATGAATTATTAAAGATTTTAAACTTGCAAACATGCATATTGATGCAGTATTGGTAAGATTTGTAACTAAGGAGACATATCTGCTTCTCAGGATAACTAATTCTTACCCAAAACAATTGTGAACAAAAAAAGTATATAAAACAAAATAATAAAAGCTGAACAATCATCCCCAACATAAAACCTAATTGTGTGTCATAAATGTCTTTAATATAAAGGTAACGTAAATCTACACCAACTTTAGTACACATTTATTTTAAATAGTTTGTATTTTATGACACATTTATTGGTAGTAGTTTATTTGATGTATATAGCTAAAAATACATATTTTTCTGTGCAGTGAGTGAATTTTACTCCGGGCACAAATCAATCTACATGCTAATATTTTAGTCTGTAGAAGGAAACCCAGGATACATATATTAAAGCAATATTTCATGGATTGCGTTTTTCTATTGCGCTGTTGAGCTATTATCCTGTATATGAATAGGTATATGCTTAAAGAAAGCTTATTGTATCACAATGGTAGCTATTTTCTTTCCTTCTTTTTTTCAGAAAGGAATCTGTCAGCAGTTTTGAGCCTTCAACGCTGCTGTCGGCACTCTATAGCTGGCGGGGAGCTCGGCACAGACATGCTTAGAGAGATCATCATGCAAGTTACATGACTGAGATGTTGATGCTTTCGTCCACCTGGTGCAAGCGCCCAGGAGGCTGTCCCTTTATGTTTAGTTTCATGGCCTATATGCACTGAATTCCTCTTGGCCTCTCCCTAAGTGACCACTGATGTGTCCAATAAGTAGTCTGTTGGAGAGCTGGTACTCAGAGCAAGAGGGAGGGACTGGGTAGCATTCAATACCCAATATCCCAAGGCACTGGACATAAAGGGACAGAATACTGGGCACTTGCTGTCGCGGTGCCAGGGAGATGAAAACGTTGATAGCTCAGTCAAAAAGCCTGCATGACCTTATCTCTAGGTATGACTGCACCGATCTGTCAGCAGAACTGCTGTTGATTTTATTGATGTTACTTTTTGGATATGGATTCAATTTTACTTAAAAATAAATATATTACATAAAACTGGACCACAGTGGATGAGGTTTTAGAAAACTGGCATCTATTATCAACCATGTCAGTGACATTCAGGGACATGTCATGAGCAGTTCATGGAGGATATCCTACGTATGGATAAAATATGAGGAGCTTTTTCCTGTGTGCAGCAGAGCAGCACTCGGATTTATTTATTACCAATATTTGATTTATTGTAAAATTGCAATATTTTTACATAGTTATTTTATGTTTAGTTATGTATGTACCTGTATTGCTTTAACCCTTGTAGTATGGCATGGGAAGCACCACCAAATCATCCTTTACTCCATTTGTTGATCCAAGAGTTTACCAGACTTCACCCACTGATAATGATGAGGACGATGATGAAGATGATGATGATGATGACGAAGAGTCTTCTGCAACAGGTATTAGGAAAATGTGGTTTGTACTTAAGTAAGTTGGTACTGGTCTTGTAGCCAACAGGTAGGTAGATAGGTGACTAATTTAGGATTGTATTTAAACTAGTTCATTGTGATGGCTTAGCCCATTTAATGCTAGGAAGAACTGACAGGATGGTTGCTTCCTTTGTGGTGCAGGTATACCATGTTCCAGATAAATGTAAAACCTGTACTTTATTGACAGGACTCTCATGTTCTACAGAATTTTTGTAGTTAGGTACTACAATAAGGCCCCATACTGTTCAATATATATCATTCTGGGGAACACAAGACCACCATTCTTGTGATTTGTGAGGGTTCAAGTTCTCAGATCCACTGATCAGACACTTATCCTCTATCCTGTACGAAAACGTAAAAAGTTTAAGTACCTATAGTGTACAGAGCGACTTGGAAACTTGCATTTGACAGGCCACAGTGAATGAGTTAAGAGAACTTTTTACCACAAAATGCAATGTAATATGCAGAAGATGCACAGATTGATAGTGTGTGGGGAAAAATTTAGGCCTCATGCACATGACCATTGTTTGAGTCCGCATCCAACGTGCATTTTTTGTAGATCACACATGGACCCATTCATTTCTGTGGATCTATAAAAAAAAAATGCGGACAGCACATGGATGTCATCCGTTTTCTTTCCACATCTCTTCGGTTTTTCTGCCAATTATAGAACATGCCCTATTCTGGTCCATTTTGTGGACAAAAATGGGCAGTTCTATTAGGAAAAGCATGCACACACCCATTATCTGTATTTCATGGATATGTGGTTTGTTGACTGCAAAATACATGCGGTCTTGTGCATGTACCCTTAGTAAAACTTGTAATTTATACATTTATATTTCTGCTTTTTCTGACTTCATTTGTACACAGGGGTTGTGTCATCAGTGAATTGACAGCTATCACAGTATACACAGAGAGGGAGAATGCTGTCAGTCGCTGATGGCCCCCATCTACAACTGAAGTCAGAAAAAAACTGAAATGTAAATGTGTAAATTACAAGTTATACTGAATCTATTGCCACAAAACTGTATATCAATCTGCTCAGCTCTTCCTTCTCTATAACAAGCTGCCTGCAGATTGTGCTGCATTTTGTGGTGTTTTGTTCCCTTTAACAGTCTTGGCAGTTTAAAGAACACAGTAAATCAGTTTTATTATTGTTGGAAAATTGCCTTAAGTTTTACCTAAAATAGCCACATAACTATTACTATATACTATACTATTACTCAGGATTATCTTAGAAGGGTTATCCATCTCTCTAATATTGATGGCCTATCCTCAGGGCAGTCCATCAATATTATGTTGTGGGGGCCAGCTCTCAGTACCCATGCCAATCAGCTGTTTGAAGAGGAAGTGGCAATTGTGCAAGCACTGCGGCCTCTTCAATGTTTATATTGCTCTGCACAATTTTCTTACTCAGAGCGCCATATTTATGGCATTATACCATTCAAGGGAGTGGAGCAAAGCTGTAATATTCAGAACAGCCATAAAAAAAAATACGGCATTCTGAGTATGAACATCTCGCTGAACAATATAAACATTGGAGAGGTTGTAGCGCTCATAAGCACTAATTCCCTCTTAAAACAGCTAATTGGCAGGGATGCTGAGAGACTGACACTGACTGATTTTACAGGGGTTGTGCACCAGTACATATCGTGCTCAAACAGCTGATCAGAGGGCGTGCCAGGATTCGCTATTGATGACCTATGCTGAGGATAGATCATCAATATGTACTGGCTGCACAATCCCTTTGATATTTATGGCCTGTCCTGATCATCAATATTAGAAAGCTGGAATTAAATTCTTTATAGTATATGCATCCTTCTATTAAAAAAAAAGTAATCAAGATTTCTATATTTTCTTGCCACTTTCTATACTTGCTAAGTAGTAGTTTGAGAAACAGTATAATACCAATATGTGCTCTACCAAAAGCATATACAGTAATTATTTAGTGTTCCTCATATTCTTAAAAGCATATTCTCATTTTAGACATTTATAAGATACACCATAAATGTCTGATAGATGCAGGTCCCACTTCTGGGACCTACACTTAAGGCCTCATGCACACAAACATATTTTTGGTCTGCGTCCGAGCCGCATATTTTGCGGCTCGGGCGCGGAACCATTCACTTTAATGGGGCTGCAAAAGATGCGGAAAGCACTCCGTGTGCTGTCCATGTTCTTTGCTCCGTTCCATGGCCCTGCAAAAAAAATATAGCATGTCCTATTCTTGTCCGTTTTGTGGACAAAAATAGGCATTTCTACATTAGGGCCGCATTCCGTAAATTGCGTTACGCGGAACAGCTTCAGTGTTCTGCGGATTGCAGACCGCAAAACACCTACGGTCGTGTGCATGAGGCCTAACTCAATGTTGGTCTCCTGACCACCCGTCCAATCTGGTGAGCGACTGCTGTGGTGATTTTTAGTGTGTGGCTTTCGCCTCTCTTTTCTACGGTAGCTCCAAAAACAGATGGGCACGCTTGCCATAAATATCTAAGGTGGAAAATATCCCTTAAGTTTATGTAATGAAGCTGACATGCTCCATTTCTCCAGAATTGGTTCGATTCATACCCAAATGAAAAATGTGCTCACCTACTTAGTTAAAAAATCTAAACAATAGATTAGGTCAAAGTACTACACATATCCTTGTAAGTGTAATATGTTCTACCAAGATTAAATTACATTCTGGGTGGTTCCAATGTATTTGGTGTAAATCCATTGAAAAACATGGCACTCAGCTTGATTGCCATACTTATGAAGCCCCTTCACCACTTTTCCAAAACAAGCAGCACAAAACTTTTATTGGAAAAGTAGACAAGGCTTAACAGATATTTTTTTTCCTTTCTTGGAAAAGCATCTGAAGTCATTGCTAGGTGAAACCAGTTGATATTTAAAAGTGGGCTCTCTGCAGAGAAATATGGTGTATGCTGCAATACCGTCACTGACCGATAACCCACTCAGCCGGTGCCGTAGTGTTGGTAAAAGTCCCCCACTGTGTTCACCTTCTACAGTCATTTATTGTAGTCATAGCTTTCATAACTTGAAATAGAACATAAGAGTCTTTCATCTCATTTTTCTTTTTCTCTAAGAAATATCGGCTTGCTAAAGCTTCATAAATTATTGTGCATCTTTATTATATTTATATTATATAAATATATAATATTTTAATTATTTTAAATATTTAATTTAATTTTTTATCATTACAAATTTTAAGAAATCAACTAAAGTAAACTACAATGTACCATTTGAAAAGAAGCAGCATCAGCTGTCCTTCTTCCTGGCTGAATGATGATAGGCATTTTGATTTTTTTTTGTTCTTTTGCTGCGCTTGAAGTTTTATTTCTTTATCTCCTTTCCCCTAAGAAAATGAATGTGAAAACATGGGTTAGCAACGTTGGGCACACCAGTTCTTGCTACTCTACATCACCCTTAGAGGATGATTTTGGGGGATGAGTGTTAGCAATGTCATGTGTGCCAACGGTTGCCTGTGCCCAGTATGAATTGTCATGTAATGAGATTTGTGACAGAACACGCATGCTCCATTTTCTTATTCTTTTTTTGCTGAATGAAGAGAGTGTTTTTTTTAGCCCTGTTTACTAGCGAACTGCTTAGACAAGAACAAGCCAAGCTGAATGAGGCCAGAAAAATATCAGTGGTAAACGTGAACCCTACCAATATTCGTCCTCACAGCGATACTCCAGAGATCCGGAAATACAAGAAACGCTTTAATTCTGAGATACTTTGTGCAGCATTATGGGGTGAGTGACACTGTACTTTTATATTACTGTATTAAATGAAGTCTGCATCTTTCCTTCTTATTATTTTTTATTTTACATACTTTTTTTTTTTCTTTTTTACATTCCTTATCGCAATCCACTTTTACAGCTACATTACATTAAACATGTTGTACATGGCAGCCATGGAAAGGAGGCACAGTGAGACTGTCAACAGTGATACCCAGTGTTGGCTAAAGCACACATACAGTGCATTTGGAAAGTCTTCAAACCCTTTCACTTTTTTCTCATTTTATTATGTTGAGACCTTGTGCTAAAATAATAAAAATAAAAAAAAATCAAGTTTTTACCATGATAATGACTCCATGACAAAATTAAAATAAAATGTTCAAAATCTTTGCTAATTTATGGAAAAAGAAAGGCTAAATTCTTGCATTGACATAAGTACTCAGACCCTTTACTCGGGATTTAGTTGAAGCAACTTTGGCAGTGATTACAGCTTCCAGTCTTCTTGGGTATGATGCCACAAGGTTTGCACACCTGGTTTTGGGGATTTTCTCCCATTCTTCTCTGAAGATCCTTTCAATCTGCAGGTTGGATGGCACTGTCTGTGGACAGCCATTTTCAGGTCCTCCTTATAGATTTTCAATTGGGTTGAAGTCGTGACTCTGGCTGGGCCACTCAAAGACATTCAGAATTGTCCTTAAGCCACTCCTGTGTAGTCTTGGCTTTGTGCTTAGAGTCATTGGCTTGTTGGTAGATGAACCTTAAACCCAGCCTAGAGCACTCTGGATCAGGTTTTCATTATCTATGTAGTTTGCTCCTTTCAGCTATCCCTCAACCCTGACCAGGCTCCCTTTCCTAGCTGCTGAAACTCCCCCCCACAGTATGATGCTGTCATTACCATGCTTTACTGTAAGGATAGTATTGGGCAGGTGATAAGCAGTGCATGGTTTCCTCCAGACATAACGCTTAGAAATAAGGCCAAAAAGTTCAATCTGTGTCTCATCAGACTAGAGAATTTTACTTTTCATTGTCTGAGAGTCCTTTAGGTGCTTTTTTGCAAACTACAGGTGGGCTTTCATGTGTCTTTTACCCAGGAGAGGCTTTTTTTTCTGGCCACTCTGCCTTAAACCTTCTGGAAGTTTTACCCATCTGCACATAGAATCTTTGGAACTCAGCCAGAGTGACCATTGGATTCCTGGTCACCTCTCTCACCAGGGTCCTTCTCCCAGATTACTTTGTTTGAAGGAGCAGCCAGCTCTAGTACGAGTCCTTGTTGTTCTAAGTTTCTTCCATTTAAGAAGTTGGGGACTTTCAGTGCAGCAGAAATTTTTTGTCCCCTTCTCCAGATTTTTGCTTCCACATAATCCTGTTTTTGAGCTCTACAGGCAGTTCTTTCCTCCTCATGGGTTGGTTTTTGCTCTGATATGCCTTGTCAGCTGTGAGACCTTAAATAGCATGTCCAATCAACTGAATTTACCACGGGTGGACTTCAGTCAAGGTGTATAAATATCTCAAAGATGATTAACAGAAATTGGAGGTCCCCAGATCTGAATTTCATGAGTCATAGCAAAGGGTCTAAATAGGTATGTCCATGCAAATTTTTGGTTTTTTCTTTTCAGTAAGTTGGCATAACTTTTTAAAAATTTAACTTTCTCATTATGGGGTATTGTGTGCGGACTGATGGGGGAAAACATAATATTTTTTTTTACATTTTGCTGAAGGCCTCAACATAACAATATTTTAAGAAAGTGAAAGGGTCTGAAAACGTTCACCAGATGTTTCTTCAACTGCTGTTTGGCCATCAACTAACTTCTGCCTAATGTATATGGCCAGCTTTAGAGTGTTTCATTCCAAGAGTTAAGGCTCCCATACTCATTCTTGGCAGGTTCGACCAACAATAAACTAATGTGGATGACCAGTTCTAAACATGTACTCTAGATGCACACCAGAGCCCTGATGAGACAAAGGGGGAGAACTGTAAAGTAGAACTGACTTAGTTGCCCATAGCAACCAATCAGATTAAACCTTTCTTTTTTTACAGCTCCTTTGGAAAATGAAAGGTGGAATCTGATTGATTGCTGTGGTCAGCGGTGGTACCCGCACCTATAGGACAATGGGGGCATATCCTAGCAATATGCCTCCATTGTCTGTGATGAGACAACCCCTTTAGCTAATCTAAGATATGACCGCACTATTCCTTAAGACAATAGACCACACAACATAAACATTCTTTTAACTTTTTATGTAAATCTAATTATTCTAAAGGTTAATTATATATGTGAATAGTGTAAATGTGAATAGAAATTAAGTAAAGGCATATTCCGGTTGTTTAGAAGTTATCCCCTATCCACAGGCTAGTCAGGCATGTGTTCAGCCGCTCCATTCATTTCTATGGGAATTCTGTTGATAGCCGAGCACTGTCCTTGGCTATCTTCGCAACTCCCATAGAAATGAATGGAACAGCAGCACTCATGCCCGACCGTAACACCTCCATTTTTGTCTCGGGATGTTACGGGGCCCCATTCTCGTGATCGGTGAGGGTCCCAGTGTTAGGACCCCCACAATTTAATAGTTGTCCCCTAACCTGTGGATAGGGGATAACTTGAAACAACTGGAATACCCCTTTAAGTATACAAGTGCAGTGTATTGACACTAGGGTAAAACTACAGCTATGTGTGAGTGTTAGCAGCTCCAGTCATCAGCTGGTGCTAAAAGGATCCCAGCCTAAAATGATTTAAAGCTGCTAATAAAATAATATATGGTATGATTTGCTGGCCAGCATAATCCATCGTGTTTGTTTTTTTTTGTTTTTTTTTTATCTTTACCTGTCATATTGTAATCCGTTACTTTTCCATAGAGAATTAGGTATAAAATGAGTTTTTAGGGCAGCTGTTTTTCTTACACACACTTAATATTTCCTGCACAGGTGTAAACTTGCTAGTGGGCACAGAGAATGGACTTATGTTGTTGGATCGAAGTGGGCAAGGAAAGGTCTACAACCTTATCAACAGGCGGAGGTTTCAGCAGATGGATGTTCTAGAGGGCTTAAATGTCCTTGTAACCATATCAGGTGTGATACACTGCATGCAATGATCTGTGCTTAGTACAGCAATGGCGGACCTTTAATATGCAGTTAGAATTATGAATTAAAGAGGAAGATAAATGATTATATTCACCATACTATAAAAATTCTGGAGCGTTTTTTTAACGTAATCTGCATGGTGCTGTTCCCCAACACAGTCCCGTTGGTGCTGACAGTGCCACACTGCCACAGCTGTTAATTTATTCATACATTTCTAGGAGGAAAAACAGGGGAACAACACAACACACCATAAGAAAAGATGTTCCAGAATTGGTATTTCTTGTAGAACACAGGTATTTACTTAGACATATCTGGAGAGCTGACTGCTCTTCTTAATTTATGTCCACGCAATGGATTGTTGGCACGGGTTTCAGTGCAGATTCAGAGCTGAATCTGTACCGAACCTGCCTCCCATTGTTTTTAGTGGGAGGCCGCACTGTAGTTCATGTGGATTTTTCACATGGGAGTTTTCAGAACACGCCAAGGATGTTCATGTACATTCCTGGCGCAGTTACCAAATGGACACCTTGGAAAGCCGCGGCGGGAGCCTGCTTTCAGTTTAATTCCGTTCAGTGGAGCTAAACAGAGGGCAGCACTGCAGCGTTGAAAATGAATAACTACAGCGGTAACTACATGGTCCAAATACGTCGTGTGAGCATATTGTGGTTAGAATAAACGGACCTTATGGGAACCCAGATGGTCAGCACAATGAAGTACTTTGTTTGCATGAATGGTGGGAGTCCTAGGAGCCAGACCTCCATTTATTAAACTTTGATGGCCAGAACATTTGCGTTACCAAAGTTAAGTAGATTTTATCTATTAGTTCATTTTAAATTGTATGCAATCATAGGGCCCCAGAATCAACATTTATTACCTATTCACTGGGACCCCTGCCAGCCACTAGAACCAGGGTCTCGAGCTCTCTGTTCCTCCTCGATTCTTGACTGTAGTGAGGAGGCTCGCTTGTCGAGCATGTACGCACAATTTTTAGAACTGATAGAGACAGACTTTCAATAGAGCAGCAACATTCATATTCGGCCGTTCAATCTCCTCCTCACTCCGGTTGTACAGTGAGGAGAAATGGAGGGCTCGGGAGCCCTTTTCTAGTGCTAGGTGAGGTCCTAACGATGGGACCGTTAGCGATAAGAAATCACTTGTCCTGTGTATAGTTCATAAATGTCGATTAGTGGAACAAACCATTTAAATATAGATTTTATTAGGGCATGTTTTACTATGTATAAATGAATAAATATTTGCTTTTACAATTAATTTCCGATTTGTATTTTTTAGGGAAAAAGAACAAGCTAAGAGTGTACTACCTTTCCTGGTTGAGGAACCGAATATTGCACAATGATCCAGAGGTGGAGAAGAAGCAGGGTTGGATAACTGTAGGGGAATTAGAAGGTTGTGTACATTATAAAGTTGGTAAGTTTTTAAACAGACTTACAGAACTGCTGTAGCTACATTCCAAGTGTAGAAAATTGTGTACTTTAAATATCTTTAAAGGGGTATTCCCATATCAGACATCAATGGCATTTCACTGGACATGATATCAATGTCACATAGATGCAGATCCCACCTCTAGGACTGTTCCTCTCTCCAGAACTGGCCTGCGAAGTGAAGGAAGAGCAGCCATGTATGCATGGCCACCCTCCATTCAGTGTTACGGGAGTTCCGAAAATTGCCAAGTGTGCTTGCTCAACTATTTTCAGAACTGTCATAGCAGTGAATGGAGAGCACGCCACAAGTGCAGTATTCTATCCTTCACTTTTGGGGTCCTGTTCTGGAGAAAGGGGAGGGTTCTACAGGTTGGACCCGCACCTAGTGATACTCCATCAATGTATGAGATGGGAATACAACTTTAAAGCTTTCTATTCTTAACAATTGTAGTACAGTCAGTTGATTCGCATTGTTAAAGGGGAGTCAACTAGCAGTTTTGACCCTTCATAAATACTAACAAGCCTAGATAGGTGAGGTGTGAAGCAGTTAGATACCTAGGAGGATGGACAAACTAGTTGCATAGAAAAAAGAGCTTTAATTTGTCTGACGACCTGATGTGTCAGCTGGTCATTCTCTAACTGGTGTCCTTGGCTTCCCTCTCCACTGCTGCTGAGTGACTGCTCTAGCAAGTCCCCTGGATGGATAATAGAGCTCTCACTCGAGGGGCGTGAATGGGTAGCATTTACTACAGAGAACCCAAGACCCTTCACTGTTGGGGAACGCCCAGAAGACACTTGAGATTGTGGCACAAAGCAGATTAAAACTTCTTTCTTTATCAGTAAGGGTACTTTCACACTGGCGTCTGGTGCGGATCCGTCATGTATCTGCACAGACGGATCCGCACTGATAATACAACTGCATGCATCGGTTCAGAACGGATCCGTTTGTATTATCATGAACATAGGCAAAACGGATCAGTCTTGAACACCATTGAAAGTCAAGGGGGACGGATCTGTTTTCTATTGTGACATATTGTGTCATTAAAAACTGATCTGTCCCCATTGACTTACATTGTATGTCAGGACGGATCCGTTTGGCTCACTTTCGTCAGACGGACACCAAAACGTTGCAAGCAGCGTTTTGGTGTCCGCCTCCAGAGCGGAATGGAGGCGGAACGGAGCCAAACTGATGCATTCTGAATGGATCCTTATCCATTCAAAATGCACTGGGGCAAACCTGATCTGTTTTGGGCCGCTTGTGAGAGCCCTGAAACGGATCTTACAAGTGGACCCAAAAACGCCAGTGTGAAAGTAGCCTTATATACATAGCATGGCCATCCATACTTTATCTACTTTATGACCTCGCCTATTTGTGGATTAAAACTGCTGGCAAACCCCCTATAGTCTGTAAATGTTGCAGCAAATGTATTATTTAAGGTACATGTATAGCCTCATTTTGATTACTAAGCAAATGTCATTTTAATGTATAGGAACCTGTTGTCCCATCTCATCGCAGCTCTTTACAGACAGAAGAGTCTATAAGAGCTGGTGTGAAAAGCACTTATGTGTTATCAGCCTCTCATTATTAAAAGGCCTAATTTCTGCAAATATTTATTATTACAGTGAAATATGAAAGAATCAAGTTCTTAGTTATTGCATTGAAGAATGCTGTAGAGATTTATGCCTGGGCTCCAAAGCCATATCATAAGTTTATGGCTTTTAAGGTATGTTTAAAAAAAACCTGCTTTTTGTAATAAAAAATACAGTGTATACACTGTATAACTGAAGGTATAGATCGGTTTCCTCTAAAAACTACGAGAGTTTAGAAAACTGTTTAGATAAACTGGTGTGAAGGCAGGCTTAGACGGGCAGATGTAGCTGCCGATTGTCGGGAAGGAAGCGTTCCTTCCCAACAACAGCTGCTCCCTCAGTGAAGGAGATTGTATTTACATGCAGTGATCTCCTTCACAGTATTGTTTCTGGGCAGCAGATTTGCTCGTTCATCAGGTGATCGGCGGCACATTTAGATGGCCAGATCATTCCCAATAATGTGGATTGGTTCGTCTAAATCCACCTTTACTAATAGAAGTCATAAACTGATGACACGCTTACAAAGTGTACTGCTGGTTCAGATGTATTGCAATGATATCATTACCAAGGTCAGATTAGCCCACCAGAGGATCCTCCGGTTGAATCAAGATACAATGGTTTCAATTTACAATGGTTGTCCCGGAACCAATTAATATTGTAACTTGAGGGACCACTGTAGTTGCAATGTTGGAATCTTTGAGAACAGATCCAGCTTCAGTATTAGGCTGGGTTCAGACTTGAGCGTTTTACAGCGCGTTCCTACGCGCTGTAAAACGCTCAACAGGCGAAAGCCCATGTTTCCCTATGGGCATGGTTCTCACCTGAGCGTTTTACAGCGCGTACGAATGCGCTGTAAAACGCCCTACGCCCAAAGAAGTACAGGAGCTTCTTTGGGGCATATTGTCGCACGTATTGTGATTGACGCCACAGTGGTCAATCACACAAACGCACGTACGACACGCGTTTCCTATTTCCAAAAACGCGCTGCAATACGCTCAAGTCTGAACCCAGCCTTAGTCTTGATCATTTCCTCTAAGCTGCTTTGTATTAACCCCTCCTACAATGCAGCCTCCTACCTTTATCCAGACATTCATTGGGGCTACTGTGCTTAGTAAGCAGAATCCTCCACTCTTTATATTGTCAGTTTTTTTGTCCTGAACGTTATTAGTTTGTTGACAGAAAATAAAATGGAATATGCATGTTTAGTCCTTTACAGATCTACAACATAAGCCATTGCTTTGTGACTTGACTGTAGAAGAAGGTCAGAGATTAAAAGTAATATTTGGCTCCAGCACTGGTTTCCATGTCATTGATGTCGATTCTGGAAATACATACGACATCTACATCCCATCTCATGTAAGTAATGGAAGATCACCATGCCATTGTGATGCACAACTCAATGTATAGGTCACACTGTCATAGTTGATATGAATACAGATAAGCATACAGCTCTAGAAAAAAAAATTAAGAGACCACTGCAAAATTATCAGTTTCTCTAGGTTTACAATGTATGGTTATGTGTTTGACTAAAATGAGCAGTTTTGTTTTATTTTGTAAACTATTGACAACAGTTCACCAAATTCCAGATAAAAATATTGTATTTTAGAACATTTTTTTTTTTTAAAAGGACAACAGGTCAAAATAACTAAACAGTTATAATAATATCAGATCTCAAAAAATGCTTAGAAAAGAAGTTCATGTTCATTTTGAAACAACACAGTACTAATATTTCAACTTAAGTGAAGTCCAGAAATCAGTATTTCATGGAATAACCCTGATGCTTAATCTCAGCCTTCATACATCTTAGCATGCTTTCCACCAGTCTTTAACATTGCTGTTGGGTATCTTTATGTCATTCCTGGTGCAGAAATTCAAGCAGCTCAGCTTTGTTTGATGGCTTCAGACCATCCCCTTGATTACATTCCAGAGATTTTCAATGGGTTTCAGGTCTGGAGATTGGACTGGCCATGACAGGTTCTTGATCTGGTGGTCCTTTATCCATACTTGGACCTGGCTGTGTGATTGTCCTGCTGGGAAAAAAAAACTGTCGTCAGTGTTGGGGAACATTGTCAGAGCAGAAGGAAGCAAGTTTTCTTCCAGGATAATTTTGTACATTGCATGTGTACTTCAGAAATACAATTCAGCCCGATTCCAGCCTTGCTGAAACACCCCCACATCATCACCCATCTTGCACCAAAGTTCACAGAGGGTGCGAGACATTGGGGCTTGTAGGCCTCTCCAGGTCTCCTTCTAACCATTACATGACCTAGTGTTGGGAAAAGCTGAATATTGGACTCATAAGAGAAGATGTCCTTATTCTGGTCTTCTGCAAACCTCAGCCTGGCTCTTCTTTGTTTTTTATTGATGAAGGTTTTTTTCCAGCTTTGCACGACTTCAGCCCTGCCTCTAGAAGCCTGTTTCAAACCATACTCTCCGTGCATTTCACCCCAACTCCCGACTGCCATTCTTTTTGTCATTTAATATCATGCTATGGTTGTAAAGTGAGATTCGAATGATGTGGCGGTCATCACAGTCAGTAGAAAGTCGTTTCCTACTCTGACAATGTGTAGCTTTGTTGTCCTTAATGTTTGCTGCTTGACTTTGTTCTTATGAACAGCTGTCTTTGAAATTTTAAGGAAGGAAGCAACCTGACACTCAATGTATCCATCTGCCCTTTATTTTATCACTCAGAAGTTTTCTTTTCAACTCTTTTAGCATGGTCTGTAGTTATTTTTTGTTTAAACTTACTTTTCGGGTATTACTAGCACTGCTTTTGCCATCCTGCTAGTTCTACAAGAGAATAGTGATGACCATAGGAGTGGTTTTTATGCTATTGCTCATTAAATAAGATTTGGTCTAGGTTTTGGTTTTGGCCACCTCAGTTAGGGCTCATTCAGATGGCCGTATGAATGAGTCCGCATCCGTTCTGCAAAACGAATTTCAATGGGGCTGCAAAAGATGCGAACAGCACAGCGTGGTTCTGTTCCACGCAATCGCGGACAAGAATAGGCATTTTCTGTTATGGTTGCTCCCATGTGTGGTCTGCAAATTGCGGAACGCACTTGGCCGGTATCCGTGTTTTGCTGATCCGCAAAGCACTGCGGCCGTCTGAATGGGCCCTAAGGCTGAGTTCACACTTCAGTTATTGTGAGCCAAAACCAGTAGTGAAGCTTACTCCAAGATCAGGTGTAATTGAATGATCTGCGCCTGTTCTGTGTTTTTGACCCACACCTGGTTTTGGCTCACAATAACTGATGGAAATAACTGACCAAATAACTGAAGTGTGAACTTGGCCTAAGTAGAATAAGGTGTGCTTGTGACAGAATTCTTCAAACACTGGAATGAAATGGCTGCCATACATTCTGGAGATGCTGATTTAAGAAAAAATTGGAGTGGTCTCTTTTTCCAGAGCTGTATATTAGATGCACTCACTATAATATGTTTTATACTCTGTTTAAACTGTGAAGAAGGCTATATGACCCTCATCAAAAACAGTCTGAAATGTATTTATTTGTAGGCGAAATCAGCATCATTGTAGTAATACAGCATAAAAAGTATGATGTGCTAAATGGCTAGGATCTCATCTTACCCATAGACGTGGGTCAAACATATATGGACACCCTTTTGTAGAGCCTGTGCGGTTGCCATTTTATACACCTTGGCGTACAGTAGATGAGTATTCTTTCTATTACTTTCATGTTTGTGCCCAAATGCACAAAATATAAGTGGATCTCTTCTAGAGTAGTAACACATAGGGATACAAACCCCAAGTCTCTCCCTACTAAATTTGCCGGGGTTAGGAGGATATATTAACGCTGCCTGTGATACAGATTCGTTTTGTCTTTTTGTAGATTCAAGGTAACATCACTCCACACGCCATTGTCATCTTGCCTAAAACAGACGGCATGGAAATGCTTGTGTGCTACGAGGATGAAGGGGTGTACGTGAACACCTATGGCCGAATAACTAAAGATGTGGTGCTTCAGTGGGGGGAAATGCCGACTTCAGTAGGTGAGTTTTTTCAGTGCACATTGTAAAATACTATAACACGCTCTATAACAAGTGGTAAGGGTAATGGATTTCTTTCCATTCCACAGTTTTATGAAGTACGATTACTCTTTGGTAGAGAAGGTTATATGTCATTTTTTCCACACTGTTGGGGTCATTTATCAAACTGGTGTAAAGTAGCAACCCATAGCAACCAATCAGATTCCACCTTTCATTTTCCAAAGGAGCTGTCAAAAATGAAAGGTAGAATCGGATTGGTTGCTATGGGCAACTAAGCCAGTTCTACTTTACACCAGTTTGATAAAGGTCCCCATGAATTTCTTAACTATAGAGAAGACAGCAGGACTTCTGGTATTTTGTGAGCCGTGTTCTCGTTTAGGACTGTATTCCTTGATGCAACAATTTTTCTGACTTGATGCTATGTTTTTGGTTCACAGCATATATCCATTCCAATCAGATAATGGGCTGGGGAGAGAAAGCCATTGAAATTCGTTCTGTGGAAACCGGACATCTAGACGGGGTATTCATGCACAAGAGAGCCCAGAGGTTAAAATTTCTGTGTGAAAGAAATGATAAGGTAATACCAGATAATGCAGAGACATGTACTGTGACTAAAAAACAGAGAGTAAATGGCCTTTTACATGGGTCGATGATTGGGGCAAGAATGTTCATGGGAACCTTGGTTCGCGATAATTACCCCGTGTAAACAGTCTACCGATGCACATATGTTATTTTACCCTATAACTATGAGTGGCGGCAGTTCAAGCAATGTGTTGTTGTGCAGTTTGTTTGCAACTCATGCATTAATTCACATTTATGGATTTTTTTTTCCTGGAACTTTTAATCCCTTAGAGAACCCTGCGATTTTCCCTTTTTGCGTTTTTGTTTTGCACTCCTTGCCTTCCCAGAGCCATAACTTTTTTATTTTTCTGCTCACGTAGCCGTATGGGTCTTGTTTTTTGCAAGACAAGTTGTACTTTCTAATAGCACCATTTAATATTGTATATGGAGTAGTGGGGAGCTGGAAAAAAATTCCAAATTGGGTGGCATTGGGAAAAAAAAGCACAATTGTGCTAGTTTTTACAGCGTTCCCTATGCTTTTGACCTGTTACCTTCATGATCCAGGTCAGTACGATTACAACGATACCAAGTGTTTTAAAACTGAAACCCCTATAACTTTTTTATGGGGCAACCAGTACTTTTCAGTGATGCTATTTTGTGTGTTTTTGATCACTTTATATTCAATTTTTTTGGGAGGTGACAAAAAAATGGCAAGTTGCCCATTTTGAACTTTTCTTCCATTACGCCATTTGCCGTATGGGATAAATATTTTTATATTTTAATAGTACAGGTGTTTTCGAATGCGGCAATGCCTATGATGTTTTTTATTTACTTGTTTCTTTTTATTTTGAAACAAACAAATAGGTGGGGGGCACTCAGTGCTCTGACAATATATAGATGCAGGAGGTATGGTAATAAATTGGTCTTTTTATTCTAATATCATCAAAAAAAAAGTGCTGTTCTGGACAGGATGTTTCCTTATTGGTGAAATGGTAACATATGTACCATAGGCAGAAAATGTTGCTAATATAGTCTGGTGTCCTGTAAATTCATATATTGGTCAGCCTAAGGTGTGGACGAGGCCCCACACATCAAATATAGCAACGTGCGACCGTAGATCAAGTCCACACGTTCCTATTGTGTCGTGCTGCTTCCCCCTGTGTCAGGCTGTTCCAATTTCAGAAAACACACTGTGTGCTGATATACACACCGATGTTAAAATGTGCAGGACATCAGGTTATTGCAATGATAGCCCTGTGTATGGAGGAGTCCCACACATAAAAGGGTAGCTATGTGTGACTATAATTCAAGTTCACACGTCTCCACCCTGTGTGTCACCTTCCCCACATCAGGCTTATTGTAAGTTCTCTTAGCGGTCTGTCTTCCAAATGACTCTCGATCCTGCTGCTGTATTCTAAACGCGTTTCGGGGATTAATACTTCCCCTTCCTCCCCGAAACGCGTTTAGAATACAGCAGCAGGATCGAGAGTCATTTGGAAGACAGACCGCCAAGAGAACTTACAACAGCAAGATTACGGTAGCTGGGACGCCAGCTACACATAGCGCGCTGAGAAACCACGTGGGACGCCGCGCGAATCTCAGCGCATACGAACCATCTGCAGATACTGGATACAGATCAGAGACCTCCGAGGATGGGTAATGTAAATTACTTAGCCCTGTAATGCCCTCGCTGAGTGAAGCGCTTAATACTCAGTGAAGGACCCGATCCGTTGACACTAAAATCTATTACACATATATCCAGGCAAAGAACAATCATTATATTGAGCATTATTTGCAAAAGGAGACCAGGCAAATTCTCAACCATATCCTGGATATATGTACTGCAACATAGGAATTTATGTAATATCTACTGAAATGACACACAGCAATAACTGAATGGTATTAACCAATACAACAATAACAGTACAGTAAGGACTCTCTTTTTTGGATCACTATTTGTGGATTTTTTATGGACTGTGGACCTCTTTTATGAACTTTCTCTAGGTTTTTTGTGGACTTTATGCAGCATTCCATTATATGTATTACAAATAGTTTACTGATATTAATATACTACTGGTCCATGCAGATCTGATTTTATTAACCAATTGTGGTAAAAATTTAATAAGCCTGATGTGGGGAAGGTGACACACAGGGTGGAGACGTGTGAACTTGAATTATAGTCGCACATAGCTACCCTTTTATGTGTGAGACTCCTCCATACACAGGGCTATCATTGCAATAACCTGATGTCCTGCACATTTTAACATCGGTGTGTATATCAGCACACAGTGTGTTTTCTGAAATTAGAACAGCCTGACACAGGGGGAAGCAGCACGACACAATAGGAACGTGTGGACTTGATCTACGGTCGCACGTTGCTATATTTGATGTGTGGGGCCTCGTCCACACCTTAGGCTGACCAATATATGAATTTACAGGACACCAGACTATATTAGCAACATTTTCTGCCTATGGTACATATGTTACCATTTCACCAATAAGGAAACATCCTGTCCAGAACAGCACTTTTTTTTGATGATATTAGAATAAAAGGACCAATTTATTACCATACCTCCTGCATCTATATATTGTCAGAGCACTGAGTGCCCCCCACCTATTTGTTTGTTTCAATATAGTACTTTGTTTCACGGTTCATTTGGGAGAACCAAAGGGGCGAGCACCGTTAGGTCCTAATATACGTTTAGGTGAGCCACCAACAGATACACTTTTTTCTTTTTATTTTGATTTTGGGGGAATACAATTTTTTATCTTTTGAAAAACTTTTTTTTAGTTTTATTTGTCACCTTAGGTGACTGTAACTATCAATCATCAGATTGCCAATTGTATTCTCTCATGGGTATTTATCCATCACAGAAAACACCATTCCCTGTATTCCAATAAAGTGCTGCCACCTGGGGGGGGGGGGTAGGTATTTGAGCCTTCTTGAGGCTCCGAGCTATCACTGGCAGATTGCAGCTTCCCCAAACCAGGATTGTGCGACTCCCGTGTCTTCACCGTTCAGATGCTGTGATCACTTTTGGCCACGGCATCTGAGAGGCTAAATGCCTGTGATCAGCCAGTATGGCTGTTTTGACCCAATGCGCACAGTGTGAGGTCACAAAGGGCCAACGTCCCCACGCTGAGCGCAGTCACATCCCAGCGAGCAGCTGAGGAAGAGCAGGAAGCGGTGAGTACAGAGCCAGGGGAGAGCTGCATTCACTGCTTCCCAATCCTCCTGTACTAATGATCGCTTCCATAATGGTAGGGCTCATTAGTATTCGCGTCATAAGACGCACTGACATTTTCTCTCCACTTTGGGGGAGGGAGGGTTGCGTCTTATAGGGCGAATAATACGTTTTTGTTTTTTCCTCTTAGGGATATTACATGTAAGTGGTTTGTTTTCATGAATGTTTAATTTTACTTCTTTCAGATTATTTGAATGTCCAAAAATATACAGTGTGAAAGAGACGGTTCCTGGACACCACTAGTCTTGCTCAATAATTATTTTATTATGTATATTGCGGATTGCCAGTTACAGAAAGTAGTGATGTTTCGGCATTGGCAGCAACAGCGGCTCACTATAGCCCTATAAGCATCGCCACAGAGCCCATACCTACAAGATTTGGTTGTTACTTCTTGCGGCACATCCAGTGTTCTGATGAAGGCCAGTACCGAAACGTCACTACTTTCTGTAACTGGGAATTCGCAATATACATCATAAAATAATTATTGAGCAAGACTAGTGGTGTCCAGGAACCGTCTCTTTCACTACGTGAATATTTGGCTGGGAACCATTCCCTGTGACCCGCATCCATAAGGTGGAGCGCCACCCAACCATAACTGCAAAAATATACAGTGGTTACCAACCTTAAACGAGCGCCAATGGTTGATAACACATCCATCGGCACTCATTTGCACTGGCCTGATTAGTCATTCATTCCCTCATTCTATTCTGTTGATTTATGGCAGCACATCCCTGATTATACAGGGGGATGTGCTGTCAATATTCTGCGACTTTCATCCTGATGAAAGATGTCCATCAGCTGATGAACGAGCATTTGCTCATTTATCCTCTGCGCAATTATACGGGCCAGATATCGGTAACGTTCCTTCCTATGAATGTTTATTCCTGATAATTGGCCCAAAAGTCATGCAGTCTAATAGACCCCTAATAATGATGCTGTCTTTCACAGGTATTCTTTGCGTCTGTGCGGTCAGGAGGCAGCAGTCAAGTCTTTTTTATGACATTGAACAGAAACTCCATGATGAACTGGTAACAACGGTTTCCCAGGAACTCTGTCCAAGGTGTTCTTTCTAAACTAGGTTTGGTTTTGTAGACGTGCATCGCCTCGTGGAACTCTCTGCTGCCCCTGAAACTGTCCAGGCATTATTGTCTTCAACCCTGCTGAGTGCAGATGACCTGGTAGCAGGTTGTGCAAATGTTCAGCAACCTTGCCCTACAGCCAGAACAGAGACTTTGCACTTGAACACAGGAAAAACTGTGGCTCGGAGGTCCACAGACTGAGCTGTGTTATAGTGGCTTGTTCATTTTACCTTTTCATTGTGTCTTATTTTGTAAGAATCGAAAAACTAAAAAGAAAAAAAAAAAAGTATTGAGATTTGAGCCAGTATGTTGATTCCTGTCTGCCTGCTCTAGCATTCTCTATAATATACCTATGATGTACAATTACATGAGACAGCACAATAATGTACCTTTTTCTGTTTTGCTGAAAGCTAAAGCTGTATAGCTGGGTAATTAAATGAAAAAAAAACCTTTTTGCCTTCATCAGCCTGAATGTTGCTTTTTGATAGCAACAGCCTAAATCATTTTTATCTGAAAGCAAAGTTTCCTCTTCTTTTGGGAAACGTAATTTATATGGCTAAACTAGCCGTAGTGGAAAGAAATCGTATGCCATTATTCAGTCTGTCTGCTCATATAGTCTATGGAGACATGCAAATTGGTGTATGTGGGTATGGTGATGAGCAGCAGGGTAATGTGTGAATTTGACATGGCGGGCGTTACCTGTGGTTTTCTTTTTGTATATTATGCAAAAGGTCCGGGCGAATAATATGAGAGCGTGTAGATGAAGGCACCTTTTAATTTTCTTTCACACTGATGCAGCTATTCAGATAGATGGCTGTTAGGCAATAATAGGACTTTTGCCAATATTGTCACAGTGACACTTTCTAGTATTAATAAATTCTGGAGTCAGGAGCTTCTGTGAGACTGTGGCCAATTTGTTTAAAGATTGGTCAAAAATACATCTTTTTAACCAAAGGATGCCCCAGTCGGTCCCAGGCATTAAACTTTACAGGCCAACGTTGTAAAGACAGACAGATTTACTTTCCAAAAATTACCCAACCTACAGTAACAAACCACATCTGTGCAAAAAAGTATAAAATTTATAAAAAAAAAAAGTGTGTACGTAGTTCAGGTGATTCAGTCTTTCAACACAAAATGCTCTAATAATTTAATGATAAAATACGTGTAACAGAAGATTATTTTTATTAGCTACAAGCATGGCTGGCTGTGGTAATAGGATGTTACATCCAAAAAACTGTGTGGCGCTTCTTCTTTTATTATGGTATTTTTTTGTTGAGGGTTTTTTTTTTTTTTTTTGTTTTTTTCTTTTTACCTACCTCGTTTTGTCTTTCTTTTGGATGTCCTTTCTTCTTCTTCATCTGTTTATTACAGCATTTTTACTCCTTTAAGTACCTGCAGAGATGTGTTGGTAACTGCCAGTGAAATCCTGTTAGTCTCCTTCCTTAGAAAACATAAATACACTGAATTTTAGACCGTAAGACTGCGGACTATTCAAAACTTTGTTTGCACTCCGCTTGGACACTGATGTACTGGATTACTCTTCTATAGCAGTCACATGTCAGGAGGAGAAGAGTGTGGCACCTTGTGTCATTTACAGTTTGGTTGCAGTTGTTTTTATTTAGTGGCTGTGATTGTACTTTCGCCGGGTGCTTTAAACATTCTGTTGCTAACTGACAACCTTTTACCAGTAAAATAATAAAAAATACACTGTTTCAATTTATTCTTTTTTATTGTGGGTTTTTTGGGATACAGTAATGAAATAAAGGGAATTTATGTGTAAAAACTGTGTCATTATTTAATAATGTAATTGGTAGTGTTGAGCGAATTTAAACTAAATGAATTGACTTTGATGTGAATTTGAGGAAAAATTAGATTTTTCCATTAAGACGAATTTCCTCGTGATTTGTGGTAACGAATATATTTTTCCTGAAATGGTGGTTAAAAAAACATACTCCCCTCATCCATTTGCTCGCGGAGAGGCCAACTAGATTGAAGAAACTGCACAAATGTGACGTCACTGCGCTGGCTGGAGATTTCGCACTGTTTCTTCAATCAAGATGCCGCAACGGCCTCTCCTTGAGCAAATAAATACAGTGTTTATTTGTTTTTTTTTACCCTGATTAACCCCTGAAAGGCATCAATTTCAATGTCAGATGCCGCGATCAGCGATGAACACGGCATCTGATGGGTTCAATGACCCAGGAAGTGGGGCAGGGGCACGATCTCTGTTCCCCATTGCGTCCACTACATACAATGGAATGTGATTTGTGATTAAGTAATTCGTAACGAATCGAATTTCTTTGTGAAATTCCTCGAATCATTTTTGATAACTTTGCTCATCACTAGTATTTGGCATAAAATTATCTGCTAATTTCATATAAATACACAGGATGTTAAAAAAATGTTGTTACAAATCTGGGTTTGCCGCTTTCCTAGATTTGGCTTTACTCGTGACAAGGTGGAACTTGGTAACAATGAATTAGATGCTTACTTGGATATACTCATGACAAAGGTAGAGCTTTGTAATCTTGAATCAGTTGATTAAATTGTTGGAAGTACAAGTAATAGATATGGACCAACATTGCTGTCTGTCCTTACCAATGTGTCATCATCCAGCTTCATGAGGAATACAAGTATCAAGGGATGGGTCTTAAAGGTAAGCAAGATAGGCTTGTTATGTTTAAGCAAATGGTGATTTAGGTGACCGCATAAACTATCATGTTACCCAATTAACAAGTGTTTTGCTCATTGGGTAATCGGCCACACCTTTACAACACAGATTATCACTAATGAGTGTTCCTATAAACGCTTGTTTGAGATTATCTGGCCGATAGTGTAAAGATTCCTTTAGACTGTTCACTGCAACCAAAGAGGGAAGGAGTTGAGTGACTTAGAGCATTACACTTATAAGTGCACTGCTCTTCTGTGGTCATCTTTATCTAGGCCTAAAAAGAGAACAAAAAGCTGTCATACTGTTATCCAAATCTATTAATCTCCTATTACTAACAGATAACACCTTTCTCTCACAGCAGCAGTAAAACAACCATGGGATCCCGATCTATATAGGATTTTTATCTCTTTGCATTGACTGCTACAGGAGGACAAAATTAATTATCAATGGCATAGTACTGCCAAAATGAAAAAGAGCAACCAAAGATTCTTACAAAATTTGTTTTATATGAATATTAAATGTAAAAAAATACCCTGTTCTAACCAGTATACGTTTCAATCATCACATTAAGCTGTCTATATAAGTGATTAGTCTGCCGAGACCATTGTGTACTATATTAGAGATATATTTTTATCCATAGCTAGATCATACTAGTAAGAGGTTTTCCCTAGAACGAAGTGCCATGGTGTGTCTGTGATTATTGTGCCCCTTCTTTTGACTTGGAGGCCTTCAGATTAGAGATAGGTGAACTTCTTGAAATCTGTTTTGTGTCAAATTCTTAGAATTTGCTCCAATTACCCTGAATATTTGTCTATGGCACGCTCTGGTCTCATGGGGCTCATGCTTTTTCTATTTTGCCTTTTTTTTTTTATCTTTCTCTCTCCCCCACCTTCCAACCCATTTAAATCTATGACAGTCTGCTTAAAAACACACTGCACCGTCACATTTGTTATGCTTTCTAAAATTTAAAAAAGTTTCAAAAATTGTCCCTTTTGGGGGAAGATGATGTTTGACCACGCACTGTCTTATCGGAAAAAATTGTGGCTTGTTCTCAAGAATTGCAAAAATTGTGCATTAAAGATGCCTGTTCCTGTTAAAACATGTGTGACTCTTCAGGGGGGCGAAGAGGGGCCTCCTGGTCAGATACACTGGTGGCAGGCATCTGCTTGCTGAAGGCTGTGGCAAGTTGCATACACAGTGTGTCCTGGTAATACACTCATTTTTCCTTCCTTTCAGCAACAGGATAACATTTCCCCATTTTGCTTTGATAGCGAGGGTCTACTACAACTCATTGGACAGACCATTATTTCTAATACTTAAGGACTCTATAATAACAGGGTCTGTTTCAGAGGATTGGCACTTAGCAAATGTGGTACAAATATTCAAAAATAGGTCAAAAACAGAGTCCTGAAACTATAGGCCGGTAAGTCTAACATCTGTCGTGGTTTTCTAAGACATGCAATCCTGCATTATCTCAATTAAAATAACTATGTGATGCCATATAAGCATGGGTTCTACCAAACTAAGCTAATCAGTTTCTATGAGGAGGTAAGTTCCAAACTGGACAAGGGTGAGTCAATGGATGTTGTATATTTTGACTTCTCCAAAGCATTTCATACTGTGCCACATAAAAGGTTAGTATATAAATTGAGAATGCTTGGACTGGGGGAAAATATGGTTAAGTCATTGGCTCAGTAATAGAAAACAGAGGATAGTTATTAGTGGAACATACTCAAATTGGGTGACTGTCACTTATAGGGCCCTATTCTCTTTAATATATTTATTAAAGGGGTTTTCTGAGATTTTTATACTGAAGACCTATCCTCTGGATAGGTCATCAGTATTTGATCAGTGGGGGTCCGACAACATGTTTAAAAAGGCACCGGCATTCGCAGTAGCACCACAGCCTTCTATGTGACACCATGTTCATTGGTCACATGTCCTAGGCACAGCTCAGCCTCACTGAAGTGAATAGAACTGAGTTGCAATATGAAGCACAGACACTGTACAATGTACGGTGCTGTGGCTCTTGTACGAGCAACGGTGCCTTCTCAAGCAGCTGATCGGCGGGGTCTCTGGTGTTGGAACCCCACCGATCAGATACTGATGACCTATCCAGAGGATAGGTCATCAGTATAAAAGTCTCGTAAAATCCCTTGCACAGGAGTTGCACAGTAAAATATACATTTTTGCTTGCGATACTAAACTGTGTAAAATAACGCAAAAAAGGACAGTATACTGCTATAGATAGATCTATATAGATTGGAGGCTTGGGCTTAGAAGTGGCATATTATGCACATGGGTAGGGAAAATACAAGTCACTCGTACATACCAAATGGTAAAACAGTGAGTAAGGGCTCATGCACTCGAACGTGTGCTGCCCGTTGCCGTATTGCAGACCGCATTTGCGGATCCGCAATACACGGGCACCGTTCTGTGTGCATTCCGCATCACGGATGCCGACCTATTCACTTCAATGGGTCCTCAAATCCGGAGGTGCGGAATGGAATCACAGAACACTACAGAAGCACTACGGAGTTCTTCTTTGGGGTTCCGTTCCGTACCTCTGTACCGAAAAAAGATAGAACATGTCCTATCTTTTTGCGGAACTGGCGAATGCAGACCCATTCAAGTTGAATGGGTCTGGATTCATCCCGGCGGCCTTACTGAGGTTGCCCTTGCTTTGGGGACCGCAA
Organism: Bufotes viridis; assembly: GCA_033119425.1. Taxonomy (NCBI): domain Eukaryota; kingdom Metazoa; phylum Chordata; class Amphibia; order Anura; family Bufonidae; genus Bufotes; species Bufotes viridis. The sequence goes on along the minus strand of CM065592.1, from coordinate 141,725,348 downwards.
ATTGTGGTTCTCAATGGACGGAGCAGACCATCTACGGCCGTGTGCATGAGCCCTAACAATCACATGGGAAAGGACTTAGGAATTTTAGTTGACAGTAAACTTTACTGTAGCAACCAGTGTTAGGCGGCTGCTGCCAAGGCAAATAAGATTATGGGTTACCACAAAAGGGGCATAGATGCCCGAGATGAGAACATAGTACTGCCACTTTACAAATCACTAGTCAGACCACACATGGAGTACTGTGTACCAGTGGCGTAGCATGGGGGGGGGGGGCGTTGCAGGGCACAGGGAGATGAGTGCTTTTATTGTGGATTTGCTCATCTCCATAGTCATCTGTATCACCATCCTCAGGACAGCGATACAGATGGATGCTGCGGGACAGGGGAGAGGCATCTCCCTTCCCTGTTTCTCTGATAGGCTGCAGGCCTAGTGCCTGCAGCCTATCAGAGGCCGGTGCAGGCGGCGCGATGACATTATCGCGCCGTCTGAGCCATACAGCGCTGGACACCGGCCGAAAGAGGCCTGCATCGCATCGCTGCCAGCCTGATAGAGGTAAGTACCGTATTTTTCACCCCATAAGACGCACTTTTTTCCCCCAAAAAATGGGGGGGAAATGCCCCTGCGTCTTATGGGGCGAACGATGACACTTTTACATGCAATCTGCGATGCTCCAGCATCGCAGACTGCTATGTATGAGCGGGGAGGGACTGGGAGGAGGAGCTGGGGGCCAGCAATTGCGGCAGGACCGGTGCATTCACTGTACTCCGGCCCCGTCGCTCCAGTGCTGCACTATAAAAAAATAAAATGCCTCATTCAAATCAAGTTCATTAAAGCTGCCCCCTCACTTGTATATCACTTGTATATCTACTCACAACAGCTTTTTGTAGAACGCAGGCCGGGCGGGTGGCAGTGTAACTCACTGATGTCACGTGCCTGCGCTGCCTACTTTATGAATGAAGCAGGCGGCGCAGGCACGTGACATCAGTGAGTCACGCTGCCGCCCGCCCACCCGGCCTGCCTGCGTTCTACAAAAAGCTGTTGTGAGTAGATATACAAGTGAGGGGACAGCTTTAGTGAACTTGATTTGAATGAGACATTTTATATTTCTATAGTGCAGCACTGGAGCGGCGGGGGGAGCTGTAGATGACATTTCTATTGGGGACATCTGTGGATGGCACTGTTAAGGGGTGGGGGGGTCTGTGAATGGCACTGTTATGGGGTGGGGGTTCTGTGGAAGGCACTGTTTTAGGATGGGGGATCTGTGGATGCCATCCACAGATCCTCCATAAGTGTGTCATTCACAGATCCCCCATAACAGTGTGTCATCCACAGATCCCCCCATAAGTGTGTCATCCCCAGATCCCCCATAACAGTGTCCGTCACAGATCCCCCCATAAGTGTGTCATCCACAGATCCCCTATAATAGTGCCATCCACAGACCACCATTAGTTCAAAACCCACCAAAGGAACACCTTTTGGTTAAAAAAATGTTTTTTCTTATTTTCCTCCCCAAAAACCTGTGTGTTTATATTTTTTATATGGTACAATACAGGAGAGGAGTGCTGTGGGGGCACTTGTTACTGGCACATGATTAAGGGGCATCTATGGGGGCCACTTCTTACTGGCACATTATTGGGGGGCATATGGGCACTATATAGGGGTATTTTATACTGGCACATTATAGGGGCACTATGGGGACATTAGCTCAACTGGGGGCAATAAAAGGGGATATTTTTTGCACGGGCACACATTATAAGGGAGCATTTTTGTGCTGTCACATTATAAGGAGAATTATTCCTACTGGGGGTCTATGGGGAACATGATTACTAGTATGGGCATTATGGGAGCATTATTACTTCTACGGCACAGTGGGGACATGTTGGGGGCACTGTAGGAGTACTATTACTACCGTGTGCTCTAGCAGAGAATTATTCATATTGGTGGGACGTTTGGGTGCAATATTACTGTGGGGTAATTGGCACAGTATCAGCTTACCACAATTATTTTTGGGGGACTTTGTTTACAATATTAGTGTCAGGGGCACTATCTGCAGAGACGAGAAATGGCAAAAAAAAATGGTGGCCTGGTCTGAAGATCTGAAAGAAGATGAGGAAAGAGAACATCTACATCAAAGGTGACATCACTGGATGTAAGAGGTATGGGGCACTGTATTACCCTGTATGTTCTGTAGTGATGGGAGGGTGGATATAGAATTTGTCCCACCCTGTAGCAGCCTTGCCCCAGACTTCAGGTCATACTGTGCGTGTTTTGAATTCTGGGGTCTCACACCCATTACCACATTATCTGTACTCAGAGAGTTATCACTGTGTTATCTGTGGTGTTACATATGACTGCAAGTGATATCTACTACATTATCTGTAAAAAGGGGCATGGCCACAGGTTGGGGGGGGCGCAATACTTTGCATACACCGGGTGCTGGCAACCCACGCTATGTCACTGCTGCTGGCCACTGCCCACAAATTCAATGACATTGTCGTAAAATATCTTGCCTCCGCTCCGCCGGCTCCATGTTTCGATCCAATCCTTCACTATGCGAGCAGCATGGCTCGAATAGTAAAGGACTTGCTTGCTCCTCCTCCCGACCTCCCCTGCCCTTTGCGTACACCGCGGTGCCCACTTCCAGCCCTCAGCCCAGCTTCCCAGAGCACTGATCCTGAGCCTGCTGGAGTCTTCAGAACTGTAAGTATTTACAGTAATTCACTGTAAGCTATATTATAAATATTGCTTGTTTTATGTGAGTAAGGGTGCTGGGTGGTTGGAGAAGGGGGGGGGGATGGAGGGGTTAGTAGTACAGTACTATCTGCACATTGTAAAAGAAAAAAGTAATCTGCAAAATACTACATAGTTGTGTCAGAAGTTGTGCTTTTTTAATTTTTAGAATAATGATACAGCCATTTTATTTGACACTTTTGTGCTGATTCTTTTTTTTTTCTTTATATTAAGGGACACTATAGTCACCAAAACCACAACAGCTAAACTTAGTAGTTCTGGTGTCTATAGCATGTCTCTGTAAGCTTTTTAATGTAAACACTGCCTTTTCAGAAAAGGGCAGTATTTACATTACTGTCAAGGAACACCTCTAGTGGCCACTCCACTTGTCAGACGGCCACTAGAGGTGCTGCCTAGTCCACTGTTGCACAATGTGCAACACTGGCATTCACGCTAAACACTCCTCATAGAAATGCATTGATTCAAAGCATCTCTATGATACCACGCATGCGCATTACCTGTCTATTTCAAAAGATCGGCACTCAACATCTGCGATCACCCTAGATAAGCATTTTTTTTTCTTATAAGTGTTACCATAAAAATGCAAATAAATAGTAAAAATAAGATAAAATATAAAAATACAAACAATCCCGCTATAAATATTCAGATGTTCTGATATCTCGACCAACAGTGAAAGATCACCAATAAAGTCAATATCACAAGTGTGTAGTGAGGGAGGATATCACACACCACAATAAACAGTAGTGCTAAGGCTCATTCGCGACATATCACTGGTGGGCAAAAGTCCTATGTCCCATAGTACCAAAATTGAGATTCCTAATGTCCATCAAATTATTCCTAAAAATGAGAATTAATGTCCATAAAATTAATTAGATTGTAACTTAAAGTAAGGCTCTTCTGAGGCTGCAGCGATAAGACAAAGTAATATAGTGTCCAGATCAATCCCGGGACATTAAATCTGCAGATGAAGTTAATTCAATTCATTTATGTATTTCATGTGCACACTTTTCTTATTTATCCAATTTTAGATCGCTGGTATCTTGATATTTTGACAGTTGCGCTATATTGGTTTGTTACTCACTGTTAAGGAGCTGGGCTAAGTATCGGTTGTGGCATCCCACTTGTTCAGAAGTGTGACCGAATGTTGGTTATTGCGTCCGCCTAATACATAGCATAGCATCAATATGCCTTACCTTCGTACCTCCTAATTCGTGAGTATCAGCTCTTTGCACTACTTTTGTGTTTTACAGATAATCTAAGTTGGCGTCCCACGTGTTCTGTGCACTGATATCCAGTGGAAGGCCTGTTCGGAGTCCCACGTGTGAGATGCTCTGCTGTAAGGAAGCCGATGTGTGAGATGCTCTGCTGTAGAGAAGCCGATAGCGTATACTCTTTCTTTCTTTCTTATAGTGACTTTACAGTCTCAGGAGCGCTCCATTAGTCACTGTTTTTATGGCTCCATATGAGGGTACTTATACATAGGATACTTCCGACCATACGCGTTTCGGAGCTTCAGTGGCTGGCTCCTTTGTATTATTCGTACCCTTAAATAGTGTGTATCTGTATATTTTCAGGATTGACCCAAAAAGATGGGCCGGATCATCCCATCCACATTTCACTATTCCTTACATAATTATGAACAATCTCCATTCATCAATTTTTTTCAAATGATCGGGATCTATAGTACATTAAATTGCATATTATATCTATGACATAAATTATTAGTATATCAGTCTCCCGCTAATAAACACAATACCGCATCTCACTCCCATGCGTTTCTTATGCGGTTGTTTATCATATCCTAAATGATACTCCAGAATGGGGGATGGACATATTATAATGGTGAATCTACAGTTTTCCTTTCTTTATATATATATTGCCCCTCAATATTCCACAATATATATCTGTCTATTTTTAAAGAACCCCATTCTATTCATATCATGTAACCAATAGACTATCACCTTTAAGTACAAAGATAATGAAAAAATCTATAACAAAATAATGAAACAATAGAATTTTTTTTCCCTTTTAGTATGTTTTTTTGTGATTTTTTTATTTTATTTTTTATTTATTTATTTATTTTTTTGTACTTATATTCTTTTCTACACGATCAGTGATTACATGGTTTTAATCTTGGTCTTTACTTCTTTTACTACCAAATATGTAGAAATCACTAAAAATTATAGTGTCTTGCAAAAGTATTCACCCCCCTTGACTTTTTTCATGTTTTGGTGCTTCACAACCTGGAATTAAACTGGATTGTTTGAGGATTTACATTATTTAATTTACAGAACATGCCCACAACTTTGAAGATGTTTTTTTTTTTGTTTTTGTTTTTATTATGAAGCAAACAACAAATAGGACAAAATAACAGAAAAAGTCAATGTGCATAACTATTCACCCCCCTAAAGTCAATACTTTGTAGAGCCACCTTTTGCAGCAATCACAGCTCCAAGTCACTTTGGATAAGTCTCTATGAGCTTGCCACATCTTACCACTGGGATTTTTGCCCATTCCTCCTTGCAAAACTGCTCCAGCTCCTTCAAGTTGGATGGTTTGCACTTGTGAACAGCAATCTTTAAGTCTGATTGAGATCTGGGCTTTGACTAGGCCATTCCAACACACTTACATGTTTCCCCTTAAACCACTCAAGTGTTGCTTTAGCAGTGTGTTTGGGGTCATTGTCCTGCTGGAAGGTGAACCTCCATCCTAGCCTCAAATCACGCACAGAGTGGTACAGGTTTTGCTCAAGAATATCCCTGTATTTAGCACCATCCATCTTTCCCTCAACTCTGACCAGTTTTCTAGTCCCAGCTGCTGAAAAACATCCCCACAGCATGATACTGCCACCACCATGTTTCACTGTGGGGATGGTGTTCTTTGGGTGATGTGATGTGTTGGGTTTGAACCAGACATAACGTTTTCTTTTGCCGAAAAGTTCAATTTTAGTCTCATCAGACCAGAGCACCTTCCTCCATACATTTTGGGAGTCTCCCACATGCCTTTTCGCAAACTCTTTTTGTTTTTAGCTGAAAGTAATGGCTTTCTTCTGGCCGCTCTGCCATAAAGCCCAACTCAATGGAGCGTACGGCTTATTGTCGTCTTATGTACAGATACTCCAGTCTCTGCTGTGGAACTCTGCAGCTCCTTCAGGGTTACCTTAGGTCTCTGTGCTGCCTCTCTAATTACTGCCCTCCTTGCCTGGTCCATGAGTTTTGGTGGGCGGCCGTCTCTTGGCAGGTTTGCTGTTGTGCTATGTTCTTTCCCTTTGGTTATGGTTGATTTGATGGTGCTCCTGGGGATCATCAAAGATTTGGATATTTTTTTTATAACCTATCCCTGACCTGTACTTTTCAACAACATTGTCCCCTACTTGTTTGGAGAGTTCCCTGGTCTTCATGGCAGTGTTTGGTTAGTGATGACTCTTGCTTAGGTGTTGCAGCCTCTGGGGCCTTTAAAAAAAGGTGTGTATATGTAATGACAGATCATGTGACACTTAGATTGCACACAGGTAGACATCATTTCACTAATTATATGACTTCTGCAGGTAATTGGTTGCACCAGAGCTTTTTATGGGCTTCCTAACAAAGCAGGTGAATACATACGCATGTGCCAATTTTCTGTTTTCTATTTCTAAACAATAGTTTTATTTATAAATTTTTCTAATTTCACTTCACCAATTAAGACTATAACTTCTGATCCATAACATAAAATTCAGATTAACAAAACATTGAACTTAAGGCTGTAATGTAACAAAACACGAAAAAGTTAAGGGGGGTGAATACTTTTGCAAGGCACTGTACATTGGAATTGAATACGGCGTCGCCATCTATTAGTTTTTTTTTTTTTTCATCTTTTTTATTCATATTTTTGTTCTTCTTTTTTTATTTCTTTTTTCTTCCCAGGTAATTACCCAGATACCTTACGATGTTCAGTTCCGGGTAGTTACCTGGGAAGAAAAAAGCAACAAAGACCAAGATTAAAACCATGTAAACACTGAATATTTACTTTATTTTTTTTCTATTTTCTCATTATTTTGTTATAGATTTTTTCATTATCTTGGTACTTAAAGTTGATAGTCTATTGGTTACATGATATGAATAGAATAGGGTTATTTAAAAATGGACAGGTATATATTGTGGAATATTGAGGGGGAATATATATAAAGAAAGGAAAACTATAGATTCACCATTATAATATGTCAATCCCCCATTCTGGAGTATCATTTAGGATATGATAAACAACCGCATAAGAAACGCATGGGATTGAGATGCGGTATTGTGTTTATTAGCAGGAAACTGATATACTAATAATTTGTGTCATAGATATAATATGCAATTTAACCAACTAACATTCGGTCACGCTTCTGAACAGTATCTGGGCAACACATGGGACGCCACAACAGATACTTAGCCCAGCTCCTTAACAGTGAGTAACAAACCAATATAGCGCAACTGTGTGGTTCAACAGTGAAAAGGTCTAGTTTTTTATCTCTGCTCTTCCCTATCAAAATATCAAGGTACCAGCGATCTAAAATTAAGTGAATAACAAAAGTGTGCACATGAAATACATAAATGAATTTAATTAACTTCATCTGCAGATTTAATTGATCCGGACACTATATTACTTTGTCTTATTCCTGCAGCCTCAGAAGATCCTTACTTTGTTACAGTCTGATGAATTTTATGGACATTATTGATTCTCATTTTTAGGAATAATTTGATGACCATTATGAATCTAATTTTTGGGACTATGGGATATAGGACTTTTGCCCAGCAGTGATATGTCGCCAATGAGCCATAGCACTACTGTTTATTTTGGTGTGTGATATCCTCCCTCACTACACGTGTTGATAAATGGTTATTAGGGGAGTCATTGCGATCTGTACATCATTTCCATATTGGAGAACAGGGGAGACACGTTGTTATTTTACCAACGCTTGCGCAATAGCCTTCTAATGCTTCCCTATGGGAAAGCAGTGGGTTGGCTATGATACTCACACACTGAACATTCCTGTGCATTGTATTGATGAGGTTGTGTGTGTGTGTTGTGGTGGAGGGCATGATTGCATGCTAGGGTGTGGGAAGGCGGGATCCAGGCGGCCTAACTAAATTCTTGCCCAGGGTCCAAATAATTTTAAAGACGGCCCTGTTGTCAATGAGAAGAGAGGAGAAAGCCAGTGCCAGTCACTTTCTGTGGTAGCTTATCTCCTGGAAGAACAAACGCAGTGCATGCAGCGTTCTTGCTTCTCATCCTCCGGGTCAGCATTACAGACTTGAAAAAGGAACTCTGATGCTCTGAAATGCATTGTCATCCTATTAAAAATAAAAAAGATATTTTTCTACATCCTTGTGGTCGTAAAGTTGCACCGAAGCAGTGTTATCGTTATGTGGGTAGCTTCCCACTAACATTTCTCTTGTTACCATTGATTCACACTCCCCCCGGCAACCCCTTTAAGCGAAGATCAGACGACAATGGCAGCATCGACCTGTGCCCATACCTACGTATACTAGGGTTGTGCCTATGTTTGCACAACAACACAAGGTGAGCCTAATCATCTAAATAGACATTCTTTCATCCATACATATTACCGCCTTTCCACCTTTTCTTGCCTTATTTCCCTGGAAGAACAAAAGACTCGGGCAAAAAAAATTCAGTTCACCTAGTCTTTCTCCCTCAACATCATCTATCGGGGCAAGTGGGGAGCTTTTTTTACATGTAGATTGTCAACTGAGCTTGCCATTCTCATCTGGTTTGACTGACAATACACAACTGTGTTTTGGAGCATATAAAGGAGTTGGCTATTAAAATCAGATCGATGGGAGTCCAACTTGCCAACCACTGCAGAAATTTATAATGAAATTTTCTCTTGTGGTGCAGGGACATTCGTGTTGTGTATGCCTCCTTGTCTGTAGAGGTCAGGTTTGAGCGATCTCATTTTCTCTAGTAACTTGTGTACCTTTGTTCAAGGCTGTGCACCTTGTTATTTATTGATATGCTGATAAGCTCCTGTTTAGCAGTGAAAATGCATACACACTGCTGCTTCTCAATGAAATTATAAAGTTGTTTGTGAATGCTACTCTTCTAGTTATTCCTATGGGTGGATTTAGACGAGCACATAATCGTTTAAGTGATCACCGACACGAGCTGCTACCGACCAAACGTTCTAGCAGACAACTGGCATTTAAATAAAAGGATTATTGTGTAAAATTTAGTTTTTTACGCTCGGATAACACAGGGCTCTCTATCATCAAGAATGCACACGATGCAGATTTACATAACGCAATTCATCAACGACAAACGATAATTGTACTTGTTCGCATCAACGATTTTACAGATGAACGAGCGTTTTTGTTCAGATCGCTCAATCGTTAGAAACATTCACATGCCACGATACTCGTCCATCTTCCATTACTTGCGTTCGAATCGTAACGATTATCTGCTTGTCTAAATCCACCTTATGCCTTTACTGTGATTGTTAACTCTCTCTAATTAAAACCGGTTACAGCATAACTCTAAAGGTGACCATATACATTAGTCTAAAGTTGCTTGAAATGAACAAGTTCAGCCAAAATTAATGTTCCTTGGGTGAAATTTGACAATGAATGATAGTTTTAGCTGACCCTTTATAGTTTGAGAAGATGTCGGCCATGTTTAATACTGTTGGACAAAATACCTTTCTAAAGAAAGATTGTTCATCGACAAAAGACCTTTTTTGAAAGAAAGTTCCCATGAAGCTCTTTTGTCCATCGCCCAGTTTCATTAAACATGTATTGCCAATTTTAAAAACGAAAACGGCCAATATAGATTCAAATGTGTATGGCCGTGTCTGCGTAATGATTGTTCACCAGATGATTTTTTAACTTCTATTTAGTCATCAACCAACTTCTGTCTTGTGTATGGCCACCTTTAGTGCAGGAATTGAGCTCAACTACAGGTTGTGTGTACATTTTGGTCCCATAAATGGTAAGCGATTTGGGAATGTGCTAAAAAGATTTAAAGGGGTTGTCCTGTATTAAAATGTATGGATTATCGCTAGGATATGCCACAAATGTCAGATAGGTGTGGGTCCTACTTGTGGGACCAGCTATTAACTCAAGAACTGGGTACCCAAAGTAAATTAGGAGCAGCCATGCAAGCGCAGCCGCCTTCCTTTTTTCTCCATGGGAGTTCGAAAATAGCACTGGTTTGGCTACAGTATTTCTGGCAGTCCCATAGCAGTAAATAGAGTCGAGGCCACGCTTGTGTGGCTTGTTCTTGATTCACTGCTATGAGAATTCCAAAACCAAATTCCAAAGTGCACTTGCTCAGCTATTTTTGTTAGTTCTATAGCAGTGAATGGAGAAGACTCTTAGAATCAGGGTTGCCAACTGTCCAGAAACCTCTCGACAGTCCGTAAAAATAGGCGATTTTCTTTCTGTGTTTTAAAAAAAAAAAATTGTGTCCATGTTTTTTGTTTTTTTTTGGCTGGTGGTACTTGACTAGATTATTTTGGGGGTAATTACAATAATTTTACAGCTTACAGTAAATACTGGTAATGAGTTCTAGTTCAGAATATTGAGCTATAGCCATGTATAATCTTTGTCATTTATAATGGTTCTTCAATATGTCCGTAAAAATGTTGGCTGTCTGTTATTTTTGGATAAATTATCCAGAAAACAGAAAAATTATTTTCTTCAAAGTGAGTATGGGATGTTGAGATGGGACAAACCCTTTAATTACTCTATATTGAAGATTGCTACTTTGTACCCTATACTTTCTGTAGGAGTCTAGTTTGTATACTCCGTTAAGTTTTTAGTGAAATACGATGGATCTTTCTTATTTTAACGTAAAAATGTGAACCCATGGAAAAAGTTATGTTAAAAAGTAAATGGTTTTGCTGAATTTCTTGTAGAAGACCTTGACCGTCCTGCACAGAGCACAGGCCTAAGAGAAATCAAATACCTCTAGAATGAGAGGGAAATAATGTCTTTTCACAAATCACCAGTGGCATGTTTTAAGTACTGTGATTTTCCTTTATACATAACAAATCCACAACCTAGTTTATGTCCACAATTCACATATAAAACTTTAAAACTCACAAAAGGGATGATTAACAAAAGTCCAAATCAGTGGTGACATTCCATAGACCAATCAGTCCATATAAAAAGCGAAACATGGAGATAGGCTGAGGCACATCACATGCTACTGCCACGTTGCGGGGGCGCTGCCCTTCTTCTGGCAGGCTACTATATCTATGCTGTAAATACACCATTTTATTACACCTTGTTTATGAGTTTATATAGACGTAGGCATGCAATTACCTTTCAATGCTTTTAATCTAATATATAAAGCTGAGTGTATGTGTGTGTATGAGTATGTATGTCCGCTAAAGGAATCTGTACCGTCGCATTTACAATCACGAAATTTGGCACACAGGTACATCAGGTGTACGGGAAGGTTTTAGACCGGGTCTCAGCTCTCTAGCATGTACCATTCCTGAGATATTCCCAAAAATGCAAATAAGGCACATCGCATGACCTACATTAGCCAATAGAAGCCTGCAGGTCTTTCTCTTCATATCCCAACTGCCATACACATGGTCACATATCAGACGCTGTTTTGTAAACGGCGTCTGATATGCCTGCTGCTTGCTCTTCTGGTGGTCCCTTTTTCTTGGGACCACCAGAGGACATAGGCAGCTAAAGTAAGTGCACCAATCACCACACCACACCCCCCGTCACTGATTAACCCCTGATTATCCCCTGATCACCCGATGTCACCCCCCTGATCACCCCGTCACCCCCCCTGTCACTAATCACCCCCCTGTAAGGCTTATTCAGACGTCCGTATGTGTTTTGCGGATCCACGGATCCTCAAAACACGGACACCGGCAATTTGCTTTCCGCATTTTGCGGATCCGCACATTGCCAGAACTATATAGAAAATGCCTTTTCTTGTTTTTTTGCGGACGTGTGAATGGGGCCTTACTTCGCAAGCACTCCTATGTCCTTTCCCCTCTCTTTTTTTTTTTTTTTTTTTTTTGCACATTTTTTGGCAGAGATTTTTTCATTCACATTGATTGATGCGAATGAAGAAATCTGTGCCGTTAATTTTTTTTTCAGCCCAGAGACTGAACGGAAAAAAAAAATCTCATTACCCGTATGCTCAATATAAGGAGAATAGCAGAAACTCCTAATACTGGCCATACAAGTAATGATTGCGGAGACCCTCAAATGCCAGGGCAGTACAAACACCTCACATGTGACCCCATTTTGGAAAGAAGACACCCCAAGGTATTCCGTGAGGGGTATGGTGAGTTCATGTAAAATTTTATTTTTTGTCACAAGTTAGTGGAATATGAGACTTTGTAAGAAAAAAAAAAAGCCAATTTCCGCTAACTTGTGCCAGAAAAAAATCTTTTATGAACTTGCCATGCCCCTCACGATATACCTTGGGGTGTCTTCTTTCCAAAATGGGGTCACATGTGGGGTATTTATACTGCCCTGGCATTTTCGGGGCCCTAAAGCGTGAGAAGAAGGGCATTTTTACGCATTTGGATTCCAAACTACTTCTCACGCTTTAGGACCCCTAAAATTCCAGGGCAGTATAAATACCACCACATGTGACCCCATTTTAGAAAGAAGACACCCCAAGGTATTCCGTGAGGGGTATGGTGAGTTCATGTAAAATTTTATTTTTTGTCACAAGTTAGTGGAATATGAGACTTTGTAAGAAAAAAAAAAAAAGCCAATTTCCGCTAACTTGTGCCAAAAGAAATCTTCTATGAACTCGCCATGCCCCTCACGGAATACCTTGGGGTGTCTTCTTTCCAAAATGGGGTCACATGTGGGTTATTTATACTGCCCTGGCATTTTAAGGGTCCTAAAGCGTAAGAAGAAGTCTGGAATCCAAATGCGTAAAAATGCCCTCCTAAAAGGTACTCATTGGAATTTGGGCCCCTTTGCGCACCTAGACTGCAAAAAAGTGTCACACATGTGGTATCGCCGTACTCAGGATAAGTAGAGCAATGTGTTTTGGGGTGTATTTTTACATATACCCATGCTAGGTGAGAGAAATATCTCTGTAAATTGACAACTTTGTATAAAATTTTTAAAAAGTTGTCATTTACAGAGATATTTCTCACACATAGCATGGGTATATGTAAAAATACACCACAAAACACATTGCCCTACTTCTCCTGAGTACAGCGATACCACATGTGTGACACTTTTTTGCAGCCAAGGTGCGTAAAGGGGCGTAAAGTCCAACGAGTACCTTTAGGTTTTACAGGGTTGCTCACAATTTAGCCCCGCCCAAAATACCAGAACAGTAAACACACCCCACAAATGACCCCATTTCGGAAAGTAGACACCCCAAGTTATTCACTGAGGGGCATAGTGAGTCCGTGGGATATTTATTTATTTTTTTGCCAGAAGTTAGCAGAAATGGAAACTTTATTATTATTATTATTATTATTATTATTATTATTTTTTGCACCATAGTTTGTAAATGCTATAACTTTTACCCAAAGAAATAAATATACACTTTTTGCATTTTTTTTATCAAAGACATGTAGAACAATAAATTTAGAGAAAAAGTTATATAGAAATGTAGTTTTTTTTTTTTTTTTACAACAGAAAGCGAAAAGTGTCATTTTTTGGGGAAAAATTTCGGTAATTTTTGATTAATGTCAAAAAAAGTTAAAATGTCAGCAACAATGAAATACCACCAAATGAAATCTCTATCAGTGAGAAGAAAAGGAGGTAAAATTAATTTGGGTGGTAAGTTGCATGACTGAGCAATAAACCGTGAAAGTAGTGTAGGGCAGAATTGTACAAAGTGGTCTGGTCATTAAGGGTGTTTAAGCTAGGGGGGCTGAGGTGGTTAAAGGGGCAGGGCACTGTGGATGACATTGTTAAGGGAGCGAAGTGCTGTGGTGGTCACAGTTAAAGGGAGTCTGTCACCAAAGTTGGACATAATAGACCGCTGACATAGCTTTGTAGCATCACTTTAGATGAATGAAACGGTACCTTTGTTGTCTTCTTCAGAGCTTCACCTGCTTCAAAAACGGACTTTTATTGATATGTAAATGAGGGCTCGCAAGTGCCCAGGGCGGAGTTAAGTTCTTTGGAGCCCAGGCTGCTCGGCCTCTTTAGTTCTTATCCCGCCCCTGTCTCTGTCTCTGCCCGCCTTCTATTGCCTTTCTTCCTCCTCCTGGTTGCGAACTCCTGCGCCTGCGCTCAGCTTGCCTCGGCGGGCATGCGACTGCGATGCCCACTGTGGGAACGGCATCAATGTAGCTACTGCGCATTCCCCGGCTGACGCTGCAAACCCAGCTGTAAGCTGGTGGACATGCGCAGTAGCTACATTGATGCCGTTCCCACAGTGGGCATCGCAGTGCGCATGCCCCGCCGAGGCAAAGCTGAGCGCAGGCGCAGGAGTTCGCTACCAGAGGAGGAGGAAGAAAGGCAATAGAAGGGCGGGCAGAGACAGGGGCGGGGATAAGAACTAAAGAGGATGAGCAGCCTGGGCTCCAAAGAACTTAACTCCGCCCTGGGCACTTGCGAGCCCTCATTTACATATCAATAAAAGTCCGTTTTTGAAGCAGGTGAAGCTCTGAAGAAGACAACAAAGGTACCGTTTCATTCATCTAAAGTGATGCTACAAAGCTATGTCAGCGGTCTATTATGTCCAACTTTGGTGACAGACTCCCTTTAAGGGGGCAGGTAGGGTGGCCATTCAGGCCACCCTCAAAAGACGGACTTAAAAATCCCACCCCCAGGTCCTGCTAAGCCATGCCCCTTATCCAGTTAGACCACGCCCCCTCCAATTCCGCAGCCGACGGATATTGCGTTCGAATCGTAACGATTATCTGCTTGTCTAAATCCACCTCATCCCTTTGCTGTGATCCTTAACTCTCTCTAATTAAAACTGTGCTGAGCTGCTCAGATTAGTTTCCGGTTACAGCAAAACTCTGAAGGTGACCATACACAATAGTCTAAAGTCGCTTAAAATGGACAAGTTCAGCCAAAATTAATGTTCCATGGGTGAAATTTGACAATGAATGATAGTTTTAGCTGACCCTTTATAGTTTGAGAAGAAGTCGGCCATGTTTAATACTGTTGGACAAAAGACCTTTCTAAAGAAAGATTGTTCATGGACAAAAGATATTTTTTGAAAGAAAGTTCCCATGAAGCTCTTTTGTCCATCGCCCAGTTTCATTAAACATGTATTGCCAATTTTAAAAACAGAAACGGCCAATATAGATTAAAATGTGTATATCCGTGTCTGCGTAATGATTGTTCACCAGATGATTTTTTTAACTTCTCTTTAGTCATCAACCAACTTCTGTCTTGTGAATGGCCACCTTTAGTGCAGGAATTGAGCTCAACTACAGGTTGTGTGTACATTTTGGTCCCATAAATGGTAAGCGATTTGGAAATGTGCTAAAAAGATTTAAAGGGGTTGTCCTGTATTAAAATGTATGGAATATCGCTAGGATATGCCACAAATGTCAGATAGGTGTGGGTCCTACTTGTGGGACCAGCTATTAACTCAAGAACTGGGTACCCAAAGTGAATGAAGAGCAGCCGTGCATGCGCAGCCGCCTTCCTTTTTTCTCCATGGGAGTTCGAAAATAGCACTGGTTTGGCTACAGTATTTCTGGCAGTCCCATAGCAGTAAATAGTGTCGAGGCCACGCTTGTGTGGCTTGTTCTTCATTCACTGCTATGGGACTTCCAAAACTAGTCAAGTGCTCAAGTGCTATTTTTGTTAGTTCTATAGCAGTGAATGGAGAAGACGCTGAGCATCAGAGTTGCCAACTGTCCAGAAACTTCTCGACAGTCCGTAAAAATAGGCGATTTTCTTTCTGTGTCTTTGTAAAAAAATATAGATGTGTCCATTTTTTTTTTTTTTTTTAGGCTGGTGGTACTTGACTAGATTATTTTGGTGGTAATTACAATCATTTTACAGCTTACAGTAAATACTGGTAATGAGTTCTAGTTCAGAATATTGAGCTATAGCCATGTATAATCTTTGCATTCATAATGGTTCTTCAATATGACCGTAAAAAATGTTGGCTGTCCGTTATTTTTGGATAAATTATCCAGAAAACAGAAAAATTCTGGTTGGCAACCCAACAGTGTGCTTTTCTTCAAAGTGAGTAAGGGATGTTGAGATGGGACAAACCCTTTAATTACTCTATATTGAAGATTGCTACTTTGTACCCTATACTTTCTGTAGGAGTCTAGTTTGTATACTCCGTTAAGTTTTTAGTGCAATACGATGGATCTTTCTTATTTTAACGTAAAAATGTGAACCCATGGAAAAAGTTATGTTAAAAAGTAAACGGTTTTGCTGAATTTCTTGTAGAAGACCCTGACCGTCCTGCACAGAACCCAGACCTAAGAGAAATCAAATACCTCGAGAATGTGAGGGAAATAATGTCTTTTCACAAATCACCAGTGGCATGTTTTAAGTACTGTGATTTTCCTTTATACATAACAAATCCATAACCTAGTTTACATCCACAATTCATATATTAAACTTCAAAACTCACAAAAGGGATGATTAACAAAAGTCCAAATCAGTAGTGACATTCCATAGACCTAACAGTCCATATAAAAAGTGAAACATGGAGATAGGCTGAGGCACATCACATGCTACTGCCACTTTGCGGGGGCGCTGCCCTTCTTCTGGCAGGCTACTATATCTATGCTGTAAATACATCATTTTATTACACCTTGTTTATGAGTTTATATAGACGTAGGCATGCAATTACCTTTCAATGCTTTTAATCTAATATATAAAGCTGAGTGTATGTGTCTGTGTGTATGAGTATGTATGTCCGCTAAAGGAATCTGTACCGTCGCATTTACAATCACGAAATTTGGCACACAGGTACATCAGGTGTACGGGAAGGTTTTAGACTGGGTCTCAGCTCTCTAGCATGTACCGTTCCTGAGATATTCCCAAAAATGCAAATAAGGCACAATACATGACCTACATTAGCCAATAGAAGCCTGCAGGTCTTTCTCTTCATATCCCAACTGCCATACACACGGTCACACGACCCTTAACAGCCAATAGAAGCATGCAGGTCCTTAGTCTCCACATACACACAGTTTTACACCAGGCTTCCATAACAACCCAGCCATCTTTCTTCACTGCTGTAGGTCAGATTTAAAGGGGCAGGGCACTGTGGAGGACACTGTTAAGGGAGCGAAGTGCTGTGGAGGTCACCGTTAAGGGGGCAGGTAGAGTGGCCATTCAGGCCACCCTCAAAAAAAGGACTTAAAAACCCCACCCCCAGGTCCTGCTAAGTCATGCCTCTGATCTGGTTAGACCATGCCCCCTCCAACTCCGCAGCCAACGGATATTGAAAAAATAAAGGTAAAAATTAACTTCTGTCAGCTGCAGGGGTGGGAGGGAGAATGCCTTTCTCCCTACAGCTCATGCTCAGACAGCACAATGCTGCTGTCTGAGAGTGAGCTGTTCAAAAGGACATCCCTGTGTCTGTCCAGGCCCTGCGCCGGACGGAGGACAGCGATTCTGAAAACCGGACTGTCCGGCCTAAAACCAGACCTCTGGCTACCCTAGGGGCAGGCTGCTGTGGAGGTCACAGTTAAGGGGACGGTCTGCTATAGAGGTCAGTGTTAAGGGGGCGGGTGTAGTGGAAATCACTGTTAAGGAGATGGGGTTCTGTGGAGGTCACTGTTAAGGGGGCAGGATGCTTCGGAGGTCTCTGTTAAGGAGGCAGGGAATGGTGGAGGTCACAGTTAAGGGGACAATCTGCTATGGAGGTCAGTGTTAAGGGACGGGGTGCTGTAGAGGCCACCCTAGCGCCGATGCAGTCGCCTCACCACACGAGGCGCATGGCATTTCATATATCTGTTTGTTTGTCTTGTACTTCAATATACCCAGCTCCTGATGAGCCTTAACGGCAAAACGTCGAGCACAGAATAGGGTATAGGTTCAGCGCAATCCTCTGAATGGGGATAGGGCAGACAGCTGCTTAGATTACAACTCAGCTATGCAATAATAGAGGCAGTGAAGGGACTGCACATGATCAATGGGGATGTTAGTAAGTTGTTGCCCACAAAGTGTAATTAGATCCCCCGCCTAGCAGCTTTTAACCACTTCCAGACTGGGCCGTTTGCCCCCTTCCTGACCATGCCTAATTTTGCAATTTGTCACTTTATGTGGTAATAACTTTGGAACACTTTTATTTATCTGAACCGGAAACCCCCATAAATGACCCCATTGTAGAACCTACACCCCTCAAGTTACTCAAAACTGATTTTACAAACTTTGTTAACCCTTTAGGCATTCCACGAGAATTAAAGGAAAATAGAGATGAAATTTCTAAATTTCACTATTTTGGCAGATTTTCCATTTTAATCCATTTTTTTCTTTAAAACATCGAGGGTTAACAGCCAATTAAAACTCATTATTTATTACCCTGATTCTGCGGTTTACAGAAACACCCCACATGTGGTCATAAACTGTTGTAAGGGTGGACGGCAGGGCGCAGAAGAAAAGTAACGCCATATGGTTTTTGGAGAGCAGATTTTGCTGGACTGGTTTTTAGATGCCATAACCCATTTGAAGCCCCCCTTATGCACTCTGACAGTAGAAACTCCCCAAAATTTACCCCATTTTGGAAACTACAGGATAAGGTGCCAGTTTTATTGGTACTATTTTGGGGTGCATATGATTTTTGATTGCTCTATATTACGTTTTTTGTGAGGCAAGGTAACAAAAAAATGGCTGTTTTGGCACTGCTTTTATTTTTTAAAACATTCATCTGACAGGGTAGATCATGTACTATTTTTATAGAGCATGTTGTTACTGACGAAATGATATAAAAGATGTCAACTTTTTTTGTTTGTTTCAGTTTTACATAATAAAGAATTGTTTAATCATTCATTATTACACTTTATGGGGCAAGGTGACCAAAAAATTGGTTGTTTTAGCACAGTTTTTATTTATTTATTTTTACAGCGTTCATGTGAGGGGTTAGGTCATCTGATATTTATATAGAGCAGGATGTTACGGATGCGGCAATACTTAATATGTATACTTTTTCTTATTTAGTTAAGTTTTACACAATAATGGCATTTTTTAAACCCAAAAAATTGATGTTTCAGTGTCTCCATAGTCTGGTAGCCATAGCTTTTTTAATTTTTGACCGATTATCTTAGTTAGGATCTCATTTTTTGCGGGATGAGGTGACGGTTTGATTGGTACTATTTTGGGGGGAATATGCAATTTTAATCGCTTGGTGTTGCACTTTATGTGATGTTAGTTGACAAAAAATGGCTTTTTTGGCAATGTTTTTATTTTATTTTTGTTACGGTCTTTAAGTGAGGGGTTAGATCATGTGATATTTTTATAGAGCTGTTTTTTTCAAATGCGGCGATACCTAATATGTATACTTTTTTTAAAGTTATTTCACTTTAACACAATAATAGCATTTTTTAAACAAAAAATGTTTTAATGTCTCTATGTTCTGAGAGCTATAGTTTTTTTTTTTTTTTGAGTGATTTTCTTATGTAGGGGCTCATTTTTTGCAGGATGAGGTGACGGTTTTATTTGTTTAATTTTGTGGGACATATGCATTTTTGATCACTAGTTGTTGAACTTTTTGTGATATAAGATGACAAAAAAGGCTTTTTTTTACGCAGTTTTTATTATTTTTTATGCTGTTTATTAGACGGGGTGGATGATGTGATATTTTTATAGAACCGATCGTCACGGACACGGCAATACTAAATGTGTCCAATTTATTTATATTTTTATTTTTTTTTAACATTTTTATTTTTATTAATTAATTGGGGAATTTTTTTTACATGTAAAACCATTTTTATTTTTTTTTAAACACTTTATTTTTTCATTTTTACTTTTAGTCCCCCATAAGGTCATACAAGACCTCTGGGGGACATTTAACTTCATTTATTTATTTATTTATTTTCATTATTTATTTCTCCTGTAACTGGGGCTGACATAGTAGCCCCAGTTACAGGGGAAATACAGCCCCTAGAGAGGCTGTACAGCAGAATACATCGCTGTACAGCCTCAGTGCAGGGCTGATCGAGGTCTGTGAAAGACCTGACAGCTCCTGCACTTACCCTGTCCTGGCAGTCACATTACCACCGGGCCGGGACATGGAAGCTTACCGAGCGCTGTGTCTGCAGTGATTTAGAAGGCAGGGACACTTGGGCACTGTCCCTGCATTTTCTCTAGGTTGCCCTGCTGTTCAGAAACGTCCATTCAGAGATAGACAACCGCCCATAGGATGTTTATATATCATCAAGTGGTTATTAGTCTAGCTTTTTGTACATCTGAACTTACGGTCTGGTAATGTTCTGGTGACATACGGCGCTACAGCGGTTCCAGTGAACATATACCAGCCTGGTTGTACCATAGAGTGCACAGCGTTGTTGTTTTTTACATACACGCTTTAGCAGCCAGTAACTCCCCCATCAGATACGCAAAAAAGGCATTGAGGGGTGGGTTGGCTGCCGTCTATATAAGTCCAGAGGTCAAAAGTATTATTTTTAACTTATCTGTGTTTGTATGTATTTAGGCAGGATCTTACATACCGTCCACCTTTTAACGTATATCTAATACATTTTGAAATTTTATTTCATCTGCAATGTTTCTACCCACTGTGACTATGCTGTAAAGGTCACTGTTAAGGGGGTGGGGTGTTGTGGAAGTCACATATTAAGGGATAAAAGCTCTGTGGAGGTCACTGTTAAAGGGGTGGGTTATTGTGGAAATCAATGTCAACAAGATGGGGTACTGTGGAGGTCACTGTTAAGGGAGCGGGGTACTGTGGCAATCAGTGTTAAAGGGGCAGTTGCTGTGGAGGTCTCTGTTAAGGGGGCCGGGAATGGTGGAGGTCAGTTAAGGGGACATTAACCTATGGTCAGTGTTAAGGGGCGGGTTCTGTAGAGGTCACTGTTAAAGGGGCGGGCCCCTGTGGAGGTCACTGTCAAGGGGGTGGGGTGCTGTGGAACTTACTGTTAAAGGGGCAGGCTGTTGTAAAGATCAAAGTTAAGGGGGTGGGCTGCTGTGGAGGTCCCATTTTAAGGAGACGGGGCTCTGTGGGGAGGGTCAATGTTAAGGGGTGGGGGCTGTGGAGGTCACTGTTAAGGGGGCGGTGTGCTGTTGAGGTCACTGTTATAGTGGATACTGTCGATATCTTTTAACGACACACACAAACATTAAATGAAATAGATTAAATGTACCCGTGCGAAGCCGGGATCTTCAGCTAGTAAGCGCATAAAATTAATTTATGGATTTTTTCTTTTACTAACTTGGTGGTATACAAATAGTAACTTAAACTCAAGTGCTACTTCAGCAGTGAATAGCGTTCCTACAAGCCATCAGTCCTAGGAATCTGGTTATATCATCAATTGATGTCAAAATGGTCAAAATTCCAACTATGTAAAGCTCAGGCCAGTGGTCTGTATAAAGTGAGCAGTAGAAGTAGATCTGATATTAACGTTAATCTGTTCTTAAAGTGATGACGAAAAACCAACATATTTTGTTAAGGAATGGCTGTGTCTTCCTGTTTAATCTTTTTCAGGAAGATGTATTTGTGTAAAAACTGGAGAAACTCCATGTGAAATGTTTACACCAGGTAGCTGAACAGCTGGAGCCCATTGTTACCCCCGCATCCTCACTGTGAGAAACCCTGAGCGCAGACAAGATGTCTACATGATGGTGGCACAAAGCTGACATCAAAGTAGAGCTTGGTCTTTAAAGGAAAGTAGGTTCTTGGATGTGGACAGTTAGAATAGACCAAAAATACTGATGGCTTTGTCATTTTAGCATTATGATTGCGTGGACTTCAGACAGTTATCCAATTTAAAATAAAGAGGATATTTAAAAAGTGAGTGGCCCACTAATTTAGCATGCAGTGTCTGGATGCAAAATTGGCATGTTACCCATTAAAATATAATAATTTGGGTATTTCCTAAAATTTATGTATTAGGAATATGTAAGCAGTAGGTTGCAAACAGAATATACACTGGTAAATATCAAATTATGTCAAACGTTAGATTGTCTACTTTGACAGTATATGTCATTGGTTACTTATACGTTGCTAATAAAGTGGTTTCACTAGAAAATCTGGCTGATGTCTTCCAAAACCAGTGCCATATATGTTCCCATGTGGATTTTATTTCAATGGAGATGAGCTGCACTACCAGACACAATCCATGGATTGGTAATGTTCTGGAAGAAAGCAATAAGGCTACTGTAATCATATACAATCTCTCCAGCTTTTTCTGATGGTGTTGAGCCACCATCGAAAAATGCAGTGGTTTATTCAACCCAGTGTCAATAGCAACGTTTCAACTGCTTGTTGCAGTCTTTCTCAAGCTAAACAAACGTGCTCACATAGTGGTATATAAAGGTACAACCAATCAAAGTGACAATAATATAATTAGTCTCATAAAACATGAGAGTCTCATAAAACATAAAAAATTGATAAAAAAATAGCATATAAGCATTAGTGCCGCTATACATAAAGTGATATAATTCATGAGTTATCAATTCATATACAATTTTATCATTCTAAAATTCATATAGTGACATGAATGTGTAAAAAGCAGTGATTGATATTGTTTGATCCCAAGTGTAAGGCGTGCATAATCAGAAATTAAAAACACACTAGACATTTCCACATGGGCATGGAGGCATCTGGACCCGGTCGGCGTACTTCACGTTCTATAGCGCATTCGTGTGACTCGGTAAAGACTTGCAATATCAGGCTCGCTCCAAGCATCTGCTCCTACCCATGCAAATATCGCCACTTCTAGTTACGCCCCTGATGGTAGTCATGTATTGGACCCTGTTCACACATTCACCTGTAAACCCATTCTTAGTGCATTCAGCAGTGTGCTGCTATTTCTTTGGTTTGCTATATATATATATATATATATATATATATATATATACACACACACACTACTTGCAAAAAGTTATGGATATTTGGCTTGTAGGTGAAATTTCAGGATGAACGTAAAATGCACGCTAACCTTTACAGGCGAACTTAATGAGAGCTTCTCTAAACTTCTGAATGCACCGGATCACGCAAAACACGGACACCGGCAATGTGCTTTCCGCATTTTGCGGATCCGCACATTGCCAGAACTATATAGAAAATGCCTTTTCTTGTCCGCAATTGCGGACAAGAATAGGACATGTTCTATATTTTTGCGGACCCGGAAGTGCGGATCCGCAATTCCGGATCCGAGCGGAACAAAGTCTGTCCCCATATAAATGAATGGGTCCGCAATTCCATTCCACAAAATGTGGAACAGAATTGCGGACGTGTGAATGGGGCCTAAGGGTCCCTTATCACCGCCAGTTAGTTAGCTACTTGTTAGGTAGTTAGCGCCCAGCCCACCGCACTGCAGTCACTGATTAGTCGCTGATTAGCGTCATTGCTGTCGCTAATCAGCACTAGTACTATATAGTATCTGTGAGTGATCAAGACTGATCGCAATCAGATCTATATTAGTACATTACGGTCACCTTGGGCTCTACAAAAAATGCAGTGTTCGCCTGATCAGGCCTGATCTTGTGCCCACACTTGTGTTCAGTTCGCCCCACCTCAGTGACAGAATTTTTTTTTTTCTGATCACTGCAAAAAGACCGTAAAATCTCTGCGGCGCTATAAAGATCACTTTTGAGCTTTTTGGATCTTTATTAGCGATCGCAGCTTTAGGGTCAATTCACACGTCCGTGGTGTGCTGCGGACCCGCAAATTGCGGATCCGCAGCACACCATGCCGGCACTCTCCATAGAGATTCCTATTCCTTTCCGCAGGCTGCGGACAATAATAGGACATGCTCTATCTTTTGCCGAGCTGCGGCCGGATGTTTCGGGGCCGAAACCCGGAAGTTCGCAGCCACAGCTCCGCAAATGCTGATGCGGAGAGCACATAGTGTACTCTCCGCATCACCGTCAGCACCATTCACACTGAATGGGTCCGCATCTATTCCGCAGAATTGCAGAAAAGATGCGGACATTTTTGCGAACGTGTGAATGGGGCCTTACTTCACAAGCACTCCTATGTCCTTTCCCCTCTCTTTTTTTTTTTTTGCACATTTTTTGGCAGAGATTTTTTCATTCACATTGATTGATGCGAATGAAGAAATCTGTGCCGTTCATTTTTTTTTTTCAGCCCATAGGCTGAACGGAAAAAAAAAATCTCATTACCCGTATGCTCAATATAAGGAGAATAGCAGAAACTCCTAATACTGGCCATACATGTAATGATTGCGGAGACCCTCAAATGCCAGGGCAGTACAAACACCTCACATGTGACCCCATTTTGGAAAGAAGACACCCCAAGGTATTCCATGAGGGGTATGGTGAGTTCATGTAAAATTTTATTTTTTGTCACGTTAGTGGAATATGAGACTTTGTAAGAAAAAAAAAAAAGTCAATTTCCGCTAATTTGTGCCAAAAAAAAAATAAATAGATCGAAAGTCCATTAATGCAGCTCTCACCTCAGCCTTTTCTCCTGTGAGCACGGACAAAGGCTCTGGACACAGCTGGTCCCAACAATGAGGAAAATGAAGTCCAGCTCACCAGCATAATTTCTTTTTTCTTGCTTGCTTTATTAGTAATGAGATAAAAACTTTTCCATATACAGGATGATAACTTACAGTCTACGCGTTTCGGACCTTACACGTACGGTCCTTACTCATGACATCTTTGCAATCTAATAGCTGCCATATATAGAGGAACTACTCCTCCCACACTTCCTCTCACAGCAGCAATTAGTGCAAATTCACAACACACTTGTTGCACTTGGATGCATGTGCAAATACACAAATTACAACTCCACATAAAAATATGTAAAACATATATACAAATGTCGCAAGATACTCCATACAAATGCTTACATATATATCGCTCAATATTGCAATATTAAATCTTGTCTTTTGTTTAAACCATTTGGTTGTCTGGTGTCCAGCTGAAACATCCAAAATGTTTCCCTGTTTAAAAGTTTGCGCCTATGATCCCCCCCCTCGCGGGGGTAACGTAACCCTTTCAATACCTTTCACAGAAAATTGAGAGGTAGACTAACCGCCGATACATTTTGTTTTTCAAAGTGGTGGACATCTGATATGTGCTTTCGTATGCGGGTCTTGATTAGATTTGTAGTGCACCCTACATATTGTAACCTGCAAGCAACGCAGGTAATTAAATACACTGCAAACTTAGTGTTGCAATTAAGGTATGCACCAATTTTATACTCACTCCCATTCGCTGTGGAAATTTTTTTTTTAGAGGGTTCCATCAAGCCGCAACAAATGCAGCTATTATGTCCACAGCGGTAGCTACCAGGATTGTTCAGCCAAGTAGGTTTAGTGTTACGTTTACTCTGAAACAGGCTTGGACTAAGCATGTCTCCTATTGTTTGTGCCCTACGTGATACACATTTGATACCCCGTTCTATAACCGGAGACCAATCCTTATCTCCATATAGAACCGGCAAATATTTTCTCATAATTTTACAGATTTTATTGTATTCCATACTATACTGTGTAGAAAAAAACAGAGAGCGGTCTTCTTCACAGTTATATCGACATCCTTTTTTGCCAGTTCTAGGAAACAAGAGACTGTCTCTATTCAAGGATATAACCACATTTTTAAACTTTTCTATTTGTCCAAACCTGTATTTTCTCCTATAAAGACTATCCTGGATATTTTTTGCTTCAATCAAAAAAGAATTTGTGTCCGAGCTGTTACGTCTCCCTCTTATCATCTCACCTTTGGGAATATTATGTACCACATGAGGCGGGTGACACGAAGTAGCCAATAATATTGTGTTGCCCGCCAACTCCTTCCTATAGGTGCAGGTAACCACCTGTCCACTAACACTATCCCCCTTTAAACACAAATCCAAAAACACTGCACCACATTTATCATACTGTAAATTAAATTTGATTGAAGCAACAGAAGAATTGATGTAGGTTCCAAACAGTGGTATGGCCGCCACATCTCCAGACCACACAAACAGCAGGTCATCGATGTAGCGACCATACCACCGGATGGAACCAGAGAAAAAATACTTCTATGAACTTGCCATGCCCCTTACAGAATACCTTGGGGTGTCTTCTTTCCAAAATGGGGTCACATGTGGGGTATTTATACTGCCCTGGCATTTTAGGGGCCCTAAAGTGTGAGAAGAAGTCTGGAATCCAAATGCCTAAAAATGCCCTCCTAAAAGGTACTCATTGGAATTTGGGCCCCTTTGCGCACCTAGGCTGCAAAAAAGTGTCACACATGTGGTATTGCCGTACTCAGGAGAAGTAGGGTAATGTGTTTTGGGGGTGTATTTTCACATATACCCATGCTGGGTGAGAGAAATATCTCTGTAAATTGACAACTTTGTATAACTTTTTTTTAAAAAGTTGTCATTTACAGAGATATTTATCACACTCAGCATGGGTATATGTAAAAATACACCCCAAAACACATTGCCCTACTTCTCCTGAGTACGGCGATACCACAGGTGTGACACTTTTTTGCAGCCTGGGTGCGCAAAGGGGCCCAAATTCCAATGAGTACCTTTAGGATTTCACAGGGCATTTTTATGCATTTGGATTCCAGACTTCTTCTCACGCTTTAGAGACCCCTAAAATGGCAGGACAGTATAAATACCCCACAAGTGACTCCATTTTAGAAAGATGACACCCCAAGGTATTCTGTGAGGGGTATGGTGAGTTCATGTAAAATTTTATTTTTTGTCACAAGTTAGTGGAATATGAGACTTTGTAAGAAAATAAATAAATAAATAAATAAATTTCCGCTAACTTGTGCCAAAAAAAAATCTTCTATGAACTCGCCATGCCCCTCACGGAATACCTTGGGGTGTCTTCTTTCTAAAATGGGGTCACTTGTGGGGTATTTATACTGCCCTGGCATTTTAGGGGCCCCTAAAGTGTGAGAAGTCGTTTGGAATCCAAATGCATAAAAATGCCCTGTGAAATACTCATTGGAATTAGGGCCCCTTTGCGCATATTGGCTGCAAAAAAGTGTCACTCATGTGGTATCGCCGTACTCAGGAGAAGTAGGCCAATGTGATTTCGGGTGTATTTTTACATATACCCATGCTGGGTGTGAGAAATATCTCTGTAAATGGAAAAAGTTGTCATTTTTTTATACAAAGTTGTCAATTTACAGAGATATTTCTCTCACCCAGCATGGGTATAGCAGCAATCAAATACCGCCAAAAGAAAGCTGTATTTGTGAGAAGAAAAGGAGGTAAAATTCATTTGGGTGCCAAGTTGCATGACCGAGCAATAAACCGTTAAATTTGTGAAGTGCAGAATTGTAAAAAAGGGCCTGACCACTAGGGGGTATAAACCTGTGGTCCTTAAGAGGTTATATGTGCCTGGAGTTGTGTGGCATTTAATTATCACGTCAGACCATTCAAAACTGTTTACATCAGCATTGTCTGTGTGCTAGACAACCTGCAAGGGTACCTGACCACAGTAGTCATTGTCTTGCATGGGCCAGGGAGCATCTATGCTGGACGAGGGACCAGTGGGCCTCAGTGCTGTTCACTGATGAAAGTCTATTCACGCCTAGCAAAAATGATGGCCGACAATGATGTCAGCAATGTTAGGAAGAGCGCTATGCATCAGCCACTGTTGCATTTGGTGGTGGTGGTGTTACAGTGTGGTCAGGTGTGTCTAGTCCATACAGAACAGCCCTACACTTTGTGAATAGTACAGTGACAAGCCCATACTACTTGAATAACATCATTAATCCAGTCTTGGGCCTCTGCATGAACAACACAGGCCTAATTTTATCTTCATGGATGACAATACACCAGCTCATAGAGGTTGCATCCTTAGGGAACGGCTGCTGGAGACTGGGATACCTGAAATGGAGTTGTCTACTTACTATAACATGGGGTAGAAGCTCTATGTCGGCCCCGTCTGCCAAGCGGCAAGGTGGCTTCTAATCAGACGGGGACCTACGCTAACATGGAGTGTCCAACTCCACTATGATGTTGTAGTAAGTATGGCAGTCATGTATTTGACCCTGTTCACACATTCACCTGTTCACCCATTCTTAGTGCATTCAGCAGTGTGCTGCTATTTCTCTAGTTTGCTGTATAGTTGCCCGTGTAGCTTGCACCTGCATTTAAATTACCTCCAGGAGGTGCTGTTTCATTTTTTGGTACTTATGTATATATATAAAAATGAAGAAAAATCTATGGGAGCACCATCCAAAAAAAAAAACGGGTGCAATGTCCAGCAATGGCTTTGGACAATGCCCAATGTTATAAAAAAGAAAAAGTTGGACTGCACACCTAAATAGTGAAAACAATAAAAACCTTATTCACCCATATGGTGGCAAAATTGCGCCGTTTCGGCTCACATGAGCCTTCCTTTTTCTTTTATATATATATATATATATATATATATATATATATATATATATATATAGTATGTGAGTTCACAATAGGTTGTTCTGAGAAAATTTAGGATTAAAGAATACAATGAAAAGAATCTAAATTGTATAAACAAAACTAAAGATATGGATAAAATAGCGTAAAGTAAAAGTTAAAAAACCTGAAAAGGAATAGCATCCATAATAATATAGGACCTGTGTGCGTGCTCAGGGCTGCGTGTTTGCCGATAATTGAACTGGGCATGCGTGGTGCTCCGACCAATCAACACACGGCGCTTCACACGGCGCCTGCACCGCCCACACCAGCGTGCCGCACAATTACTGCCACCCCACATGCAACCGCGCCGCCCACACCAGTCTCCACAGAACAATGATTAGTTATTGCAGTTTATGTAAATTTACTACACTTTTACTACAAAAGGAATTTCCAGGTTCTGACTGAAATGGCAAATGCTAAAAATCCCAACAAAGATGTTGTGGTGGCCTCTTCCGTTCCTATTGTCCAGGAAATGTTTTAGAGCAGATAGGGTGTAACTGAACAGCTGGAGACCATTGTGTGGAAATGTTCCTACTGGGTAGACAAAAAACTAGACTGAATGTCTCTTTTAACTTTGTTGTAGATGAAGCAGCTTTCTAATAAGGATGACGCAGTTAGCAAGTGTCAATGAAGTGTATCTGTACTGTAAAAAAATGAATGAAAATTTAAATCTGGAAGAACCTCCAATATGACCTGGACCAGTTGGAGGACAGCAAGAATTACAGGATTATAACCAGAAGTGATTGGATTTTGATGAATTATTAGAACTTTATCCCATCATTATGCCTCCACTGTGATGTTGCTGTATAGATTAGGCTACATTCACATGAAAAATGGCCATGCTATCACACGCCCATTTTTAGAATCAATTGAAGTCAATAGGGCTATTCACAAGGCAGTTTTTTTTAACGGCCAGTCAATAGTGGCCGACAAAAAATAGGATATGTCCTATTTTTGTCTGTTTTCATGGCCAGACGAACCACACTGAAATCAATGGGCCAGTTTTTAATGTCCGTTTAGACAAGAGTGTACCCGTCTAATAGCTCTTAAAAAAATGGGTACACTGTGAAAAAACTGCCCTTCAAGACTTAAAACTAATAATAAAATACTCACTTGATCCATACTTGCACATGATGGAACACTCACTCTGCACTGGAGGCAGCAGGACCTGTGTCTCCTATTATCTTTTTTAATGTTGGCTCTATCAGGGATGAGGGCACAACTGGGGCCATAATATATATTTGGAGGTGGTCAAATGGGGCTATAATATATGCATGGGGACACACCTTGGGCCCTAATATTTGTATGGGGATACAACTAGGGGCTAATATCTATATTGGGGCACTTAGGGGCTATTATAATTTCTGGGATGCACAACCAGGGGGTTATTAGATCTACTGGACCAGAGGGGCTGGGAACTTAAAGTGGACCTGGAAAAACTAAAAGTGGCCCCATGTTGTAGGCAGGTCCAAACTGACAGAAGGCATAACAACACAAAACCAGCAATACCACAGTACAGCGCAAAAGAATGCTCCAGCAGCACAAAATACCTCCCAGAATCTGCCCATCTGTGGTGGCCAATGCCAGGTGCCATGTTCCATACTCCTTCAGCAGTTGCCTCAGGATGGCAATACATTAATTTAGAAATCAGGGGGGCATCTGAGGCCGCTGACCAAGTACATAAGTTCTTGACACTCCCAGCATTAACTCGGTGAACATCAAATCATTCCTTACCTGGCTGGTGGCTGTCAGTGGATCCCAGGCGGCCCTCTTGGCATCAGCCCACCGGGACTTCTTCCTGTAAGGTCTATGGTCATTCTGCCCCTGTACTGGAGACACAAAGGGGTGCATGTATTATTTATACTAGGGGCCCATTGGGGGGTAATATATATATCCACCGGGGCACCGCAAGGGTTGGGTTTTAACTTAAAAACCTAATTAAATCCTTTTTTTAATGGTGTTTTCAACAGATGTTAAAAAAAGAATGTAAAATGGAATCAAAACTTCCATTTAAAATTTAAAATGGACATATGGGCAGAAAATGGATGCATAAATAGCTGAAAAATGGCCATGTTTTAATGGCCGTTTTGTTCACTGTCCTGTGCATATAGCATTAGTTAATAGTGTGGATTCACCACTGGCGTAACTATTATACTGTCTATAGAGTCACAATATAAAGCAAAGTGAGAGAGAAAAAACAATGACGGTGGTGCAAAATGTAGAAAATAACTGTTCTCTTATTTTCTCCAATTTTACAGTTCGGTGGCAGAACATACCCCTTGGTAATGCCTTAAGAGCCTATTTGACAGAGCAATCATTACTTGAATTCTCATATAATCATTTGAATTTCAGAAATTATCACATGAAATCGCATGCGGCGATCAAATGCCAAATGATAAATCATTAATTTCTCACAAATCACACAAAAACTGTCTGACTGATAAATGATCGTTAGTTGCCACCAAATCCCCTCGTCTAATCAAAAATCTACTAGTCATTATCATTATAAATTCTCTTGGCGCGAGTAGGCAATGATTGCAGTAATGAGCAAACTAAGAAAAATATTTTGTGATTATTGTTTTGTGTTGAACACAAATGACTCGCTTAATCATCGATCGCTGCTTCCTAATGAAAAAATATCTTCTCTTGATGTAATAAAGCCCTTACTATCTGTATATTGGTATAACATGTAGCTATGCAAGAATAAATATATACAGTAAAGGTGCATTTAGATGGGGCCACGTGAAGCCAATTGTCTGGAAGGAAGTGTTCATTCCTGACAGTCGACTGCTCATTCAGTGAAGGAGAAAGCTACATTTACATACAGCGATCACCTCCACAGTATGAGAACGAGTAGTCGCTATTTGCGATCGCTCATCCCCATACCGCTCTATTGTTGGGCAGCAGATTACTGATTAGACATCACTGTCTGCTGCCCAGAATGGACAATTTAGGTGCCTGCACAAATGACAAGATCACCCAATAAAGAAGCGTTTCACTCGTTCAACAGATGATTGGCGGCACCTTTACACGGGCAGATTGTCAGGAACGAGCATTTGCGGGAACGTTTGTTACCGATAATCTGGCCAATTATTATTATAATCTGTCTAAATCCACCGTAACATGTTTTAAGCTGTATCCCATGATAGGTTATATTTGCTAATAGAGTATCTTTTGTCTGATGATTATTTTGGTGAATGTCTTCACTGTATACTGATCGAAGTCCAGATACATACTATGCTAAGGCTACATTTACACGGCCATGGTCATTTTCAACCATTTTTGCATCCATTTTCTGGCAGTTTTTAATGGTCGCTTTGTATCCATTTTTAAAACCTTTAAAAACTGGCATTAAAAATGGATGATTTTCATTTTTTTATAGCCTAACCCCTGCAGTATACATAATGTCCCCCTGCAGTGACATCATCATGTACTCGCAGTGATCATGCTGGAAGTGCATGGTGATGTCATCACACAGGAAGCACAGGTCCTTCAGCATCAAGAGAGAAGCAACAGTCTCTGCGCATGCAAATGGATGAGGTCATTTATTACAACCCCTAAAAGGCAATTTTCCACTAGCGTACCCATTGTTAACTGCCGTTAGACGGGTGTACTCCTGTCAAATGGCTGTTACAAATAATCCTATTGATTTCAACAGGGTTCATCTGGACGTGAAAACGTAAAAAATAGGACATGTTAAAAAAAAACCAGCCATGTGAATAGCCCCATAGACTTTAATTGGTTCTAAAAACGTCTGTGTGATGGCTGTTTTTTACTGTCGTGTGAATGAGTCTTTTTGCATGATAGACGCACTGAAGAAAAGGTCCTGATTGGAATGAGATGCCTGCTTTCTTCTGTTGTACACTGAAAGTTCTGCAGTGTAAGTAAAGGGCCCTCTACACCACTTGATGTTGAGGAAGATTATCACTAATGAGTGTTTGTATGGATGCTTGTTAGCGATCATCTGCCGTGACGCTCGTTCATTGGGTAATAATTGGTGCATTCAAAATAATCGCTGTTTCCCGGCAGCAGGTCGTGCCGTCTAAACAGCACTTTGTATGGGGACGACTGATGGCATTAGCGATCGCTCCTCCCCATACTGTGGAGGGGATCTCTGCATATAAATGCAGAGCTCTCCTTCAATGACGAACAAACGATTGTCGGGAAGGAACGCTTCCTTCCTGACAATTGCTTTCTACATTGGGCCATGTAAAGGAGCATTTAGGATTTTATAATTAAAAGACAATCGTTTTATATCTTTGAACACTATTATTTGAAGAGAAAGTGCAGCTTTCAATAGAAAGTATATGGGATCTATACTCCACAAGCCAGACACCTGAGCAGAGGCGAAGGTTGGGTTGTCCCATAAAGACATCTTATCCCCTGTCCACAAGATACGGTATAAGCATCTAATCGGCAGGGGGGCTGACTGTTGGTGCCCCTGTCAATCATGATAACAGGGGCCTGTTCTCCTCCATTTGAATGCGCATGCATGTTGCCACTCCAATTAGCTGTATAAAGATAAGATACTGGTATTTTATCAGAGACATGTGGAATAAAAGTAAAGCCCCATAGATTTCTTTATTTGTACAGTTAGGGCTCCGTACAACTTGGAGGCTGTAAGGAACCATTATACAGTACATGAGCCCATATGATAGCACTGTACACATATAGGTGAGGTGGGAGATATTATAAGGAGGGTACACAGGACACAAGTGGGTTGTATTTTTACTAGTGTACTGGAATGGAAGTGACTTGTGTTAGTGTTTGACATCCCTGACTAGCTCCAAACACTACACAAAGCTGTAAGATACTGTAATACAAGCGTCTTCCATTACAAAGAATCAAAAAAACAAATGCAAAGTCAACAATCTATGATGACAGTGTGCTTTTACTGAACAAAGAAAATGTCTTGTCCCAAGGACATTGCAAGTCTGGAGTAATACACTTTGACGAACATCCGATCTTGTAGATATTATCTTGTATTGTTTCATGAATCATTTGTGTGAACAACCTTCCAAAACACATATTCCTGGATCCATGTATTCTGCATATATTCTATGGCAGTATCAAAATGTTTCCCATATGTTTCAAGATCATTGATATCTATCTGCCTGTCTATCATCACAACCCACGCTAAATGCTCATGCACACGAACATATTTTTTGTCCCCATCCGAGACACAAAAAATACCCGTATGTCCGTTCCATGGCATCCGCAAAAATACAGAACATGTCCTATTCTTGTCCGCATTATGGACAAGGATAGGACTGTTCTATTATAACCCGGACATTCCATTCTGCCCAATGCGGAACGCACACGAATGGTATCCTTGTTTTGTGGATCCACACTTTATGGACCACAAAACAGGCCCTAGTTGTTCTGCTATTACCTGCTATGCTGCATCTTCCATTACCTATCTCCATGCTAGTCCTACACCTTGAATGTTCTTACACCCTGTACCTAAGCTCTGATTCTGGAACTTCCATCCTGAAAACCTTTGGGCTTGCTTTTGCAGAGTAAGGGAACCCTGGGGTATAAACCTGTGATCTTGTGCCTGTATCCAGGGTCAGACTTGCCCACCAGACTACCAGAGGCCCAAGATATGACGTAATAAAGAGCTCCCCAACAGGAACTTTAACGTCTAGCAGGGCCCGTATTTTTCTTTCCGCATCCATTCCACAGTTTTGCAGATCCGATGCAGACGCATTAATTTCAATAGGGCTGCAAAAGATGCAGACAGCATATAATGTGCTGTCCACATCCACAAGTCCATTCCATGGCCCCATGTTTTGCAGACAAGAATAGGCATTTCTTTTTAAAATGAATGTTCTCCTGAGGATATTATACCTGTTTCAGACCCTTCCCATCAGACTCCCCCCTGACTTCTTCAATAAGATTCACGGTGACTTATTCAGATTTATCTGGGCCAAGGGAAGCCCGAGATTGGCTAGAACCCTCTTACATATTCCCAGGGACAAGGGGGGGTTAGGGGTCCCCGACTTACGAAAATATTATTAGTGGACTGGTGTCGACATATAAAGTTCAAGCAGTGGGTATCCATTGAACAAATATGTTCGGATGCCCCTTTGGACTCTCTACCCTGGGCAGATGTGAAAACTCCCTCAGCGCTTTCCAGTCATCCTACAATAGGCCCCACCATTGTTCAATTTGGCAAAATCAGAGACAGTCCCCAGATCTCACCTCTCCCTTCTCCATTGTTTCCCATATTGGGTAATCCTACCTTTCCGGCGACTTGGAGGAGCGGTCCATTTCAGCGGTGGTGTGCGACCGAACGTTTTCGGGCCCCTTTTTTCAGAACCTCGGGCAGATGGCTTACATATGACGAATTACTGAAATTGACAGACCCTTGCCCCCTGGGTTCCTGGAGATCCAGACAATTGGCCCATTTTCTTTCCTCTCTCCCAGCCTCGACAGGATTTGACAGGACTCTCACCTTCTTCGAGAAAGCGTGTATCGGGTCGGGTTTGTACCGTCACTCCCTATCCGAATGTTACCAGTCTCTGGTAACTCCTAGACAGGATTACTTGCCCCCGTATGCGGCGAAATGGTCCCAAGACCTGGGGGTAGTCATTCCCCCAGACCAGTGGCCAAAACTTTTTTCCCTTCTATACAAATCATCCATAGCGAGTAGGTTCCAGGAAGCGGGTTACAAAATAATGTCCAGATGGTACTATGTCCCGACTAGATTACAGAAAATGTTCCCTTCCGCCTCGCCTCTCTGTTGGCGTTGTGAATCAGCTCCAGGTTCGATGTTGCATATATTCTGGGATTGCCCTAAACTTGCTTACTTCTGGCAATCAATCCACAAGGCGTTATCCACAATTTTTCAGTTTACGATACCTTACACGCCTGGCTTCTTCCTTTTGTTCCTATCCGAACTTCCAATGAGTGTGCTCCTAAAATCTTGTCTGTGCTCCATGGTGATAGCGGCTAGGTCTTGCATTCCTGCAAGGTGGAAATCCTCTTCACCTCCGGTGATTAGCACTTGGATCCAAAAAGTGGAGGAGATCCGGAGAATGGAGGAACTTACCTCGCAATTGCGGGGGAGGCATAAAAAGTTTCTTGATGCATGGGCAGCATGGTTCTCATTCCAAGACTCTCAGGAGTACCGAAGTTTATTGTCTGTATGAGAGGATAAGGGTTCTGCGCTTTTCCCCCATTCCTTCTGTGTCTCGTGAGTGTCCTTTCCTTTGTGTGTCTTTTGTGTTTTATTTGAGTGTGGTTCCATTGACCTTTACCCCCTTGGGAAATATTGAGCCGAGTTCATTCTCAGTTGACGACTGAGCCTACTAGAGGTTTATTGGTTCAGAATTGAGTTCCGACTTGGCCGATTTAGTTTAGGCGGCCAGGCTTTCATCCCTATCAGAGACCTAGATGTTATTCGTAGAGGGGTATTTTGTCACGCTTGACGGATTTCCTTTTATTTTATTGTATAGCTTATCATGCTTATCACTTTATTATGGTACACTGCTTTTTGAATATATGCTTTGTGTACTCAAATGCAAGATGTGCTGTCAAATCTCTGTCTTTACATAAATAAAGAATTAAAAAAAAAAAAAAAAAAAAGAATATTTCTATCATAGTGAAGGATTTTCCGATCCACAAAATGCAGAACGCACGGCCAGTATCTGTGTTTAGCGGATCCACAAATGGCGGTCCCCAAAAACACATACGGTTATGTAAATGCATCTTAAACCATATAAAAGGGCTTAACCTCAAAAGTGTGCCCTCCTATATGGAGAAAGAGGACATCACATAATCCAATGGTCACCATATACCAATGCACTAGTATAACACAGAGATGCATGGCGACATCCAGCCAGGCAGTAAGAAAAGGAAACACAGTGATCTTACCATCTCTTGGGATACAGTCAGATGTCACATGGTGCCTTCTGGAGGTCGCCCAAATGCGTAGGGAATGGACAGAATATGTGTTCCAAATGGCACGTCCTACTGTATCCCTAGATGACCTTATCAAGTGACCACTTTGTCCCTGATACCTTTCCACAGGGCAGGAGTGTTGCTAGAGTCTCAAAAATCCGGGGCCCAAGCCCTAATGCATATGGCCCAATTTTCTAAGTCGACCCTCTCCTCAAACACTAGCACTAAAGACATTTTATTGTACTTGCTATACAGCTATACAACATACTTCTCACATCCAGTGCCTCCCAGGTGATGTCTCCTCTGATGTAGATCTTCTTATCATCTTCTCAATTCAGTCCGGACAACTCCTTTCAGCTGCGCCTCATCTTTGCAGAGTTTGACACACAGACATCTTAGCTCCCTCACTTTTCTATCATCACCCCTCAACCTGGAGAACCAACAATGTGCTCCCCAATACTCCACAAATACTTTCCTGAAGAAAATGTGTGCCATACAGATAGCCCCCCCCATAGTAATAGTGCTCCTCATAGCCCCACCAATAGGAATACCCTTCTAGAGTACCCTCAATAGTAATACTGCCCCCTACTGTGCCCCAAACAGTGATAGTGCTCCCTAAGAGTGCCTCCATTAGTAGAAGAGCCCTCTAGTATTAATAATGCCCTCACAGAGCCCCCAGTAGAAATAAGGCACCCTATTGTTCCCACATTGGTAATAAAGCTCTCTACAGACCCCTCAGTAGTAATAAGGCCCCCATAGTGCTCTTACTAGAAATAAGGCGGATCTATAACTCACTCATATGGAGCCCCCAGTAGTAATAAGAACGCCCATAATGTCCCCTGGATTTAAAGTGCCCCCAGTATTTATATTGCCCCATACTGTTATACAGTGCATTGTACAGAAATACTAGTAAAGGATCGCATGTTAGAGTTCCTTAGGGTAACTTAAAATAAGTGAAAAAAGTTTTCAAAACTATAAAAAAATGCTATAAAAATTTAAGTCGGACCCTTTCCCCATATTATTAACAAAACTAAACAATAAAAAATAAAGATCATCGTCATTGTTGTGCAAAATATGCCCATACTATTATAATATAAATGTATTTAATTCATACAGTGAACTCCATAATGGAAGAAATAAATTAAACATATATACCACTATATACCCCAGCAGTTACACACTGTTTATTTTATTAACTGTCCCCCATAATACTGACCTCTACAGCACCCCTCCCCCTTAACAGTGACCTCCACAGAGCCCAGCCACTTAACAGTGACCTCTACAGCACCCAGCCCCTTTAACTGTAACCTTCACAGCACCCACCTCCTCAACAGTGACCTCCAAAGAACCAAGCCCCCTTAACAGTGACCTGCATAGCGCACCACTCCCTTAACTATGACTTCCACAGCACCCCGCCCCATTAACATTGACCTCCACAGTGTCCCACCCCCTTAACACTTCCTTCTCTCTTCCTGCTCGGAGAACCCCTTCAATACTGCGTGACATCCATAGGGAAGAGAGAAAGGGTTGCATTACATTAGCAGATTAGGCAGGGGATTGTTGGGGAGGGAAGTGTTCCTTCCCAACAATCGCCTGCTCGTTAGCGGAAGAAACATCTGTTAGTACATGGAGAGATCTCCTCCACAGTATGGGGAGGAGTGATAGCTAATGCCATGGTTTGTCCCCATACTGACTTGAATCATTGTTTGCTGACAGCAGACTGTGATTAGACAGCAAAATCTGCCGCTGGCAAGCGATGATTTTTAAACGTGCTGAAAGATTGCGATTGCCCGATGAACAAGAAAACTTGTTTGTTTGCTTGTTCATCGGGTAATCAGCGGCAGTATTACACTGCCAGATCATCGCGAACAAGTGTTAATACAAACACTTGTCAGCGATGATCTCCCCAACGGCTGGAGCAATATAGCCTTAAGGAAGCACGCGTTTAATCTTCTGGTTGCCAAAGAGGAGGAACAGAGTGTCACGAGGCGCTCTGTATGAGAGCGAGCGCTGAAGCCTCAAAAGCAAGCGGCGACTGATGTGTATCATCCAAACAGTGAGACACTTGTATATTTGATTATATACACTTGCATATAGACAAACAGTTGCTTTTAATGATGGTTTTATAAGGTTGTATTATCAATATTGAGCCACTGGTCAGCAAAAATCTTGTTGTTACCAAGTAGGGAGCTCAGAGGTCATAACCATTTGTGCTTTCCATTGTACTAAAGGTCCTTTTACACTGGCCCAGCATCAGATAATCGCTAACATGCGTTCATAGGAAGACTCTGCCGATGTAAAGTGCTGCTGATTACCCGATGGATGACCAAAACGCTTGTTTATCAGGTAATATGATAGTTTGTTCGGTCACCTAAATCATTGTTTGCCAGCATAATTTTGTATAATCATGAATTGCTGCTGGCAAACAATGATTCTGTATGGGGATGAGTGATGGCATTAGCGATCGCTCCTCCGCATATTGTGGAGGAGATGTCTCCTTCATTGATTGCAGGCGCTTGCCGGGAAGGAACGCTTCCTTATCAACAATCATCTGCTATATCTAGCAGTGAAAGGTTCTGTGAGTTTTGCAGACTTTGTTGTAGCTGTGACTGACATAAGGGAGCTCTGCTAAATTCTACTGTGTGTACTGTAGTAATGCAAATAGCTTATATACATTATGGAGAGCAGATCATAAGCCACCTACTTGATGCAACCCCCATAAATCTTCTATGGCTATGACACTCAGGAGCACAGCCATTCCTGATCATATCTCTGACACTGAATCCTCCTCCAGTTTCCCATGCCAGGCAGCCCCTGTCAGCAGTATATACAGTATGTTGTTTTACACAGCAGTACGTTAATAATTACACTGAAGTGAAAAGTGACTAAAACCAGCAACTATTCTTGTACAATCAGTCACTCAGTTGCTGAACGTATGAGGAACAAAATCTCTATCCACATAATTATAGAAAGCACACCTTTCCCAGGTCTTTTGTCTTATATACCAAGCATTATGTTTACACCTAAAGGAGGTCATTTATCAAACAGAAATACGCCTAAATTAGGGCTTTTTCACACTAGCGTTTTTGTTTTCCGGCATAGAGATCCGTCGTCGGGGCTCTATGCCGGAAAAATCCTGATCAGGATTATCCCAATGCATTCTGAATGGAGAGAAATCCGTTCAGGATGCATCAGGATGTCTTCAGTTCAGGACCGGAACGTTTTTTGGCCGGAGAAAATACCGCAGCATGCTGCGCTTTTGCCCGGCCAAAAATCCTGAACACTTAGCCGCAAGGTCGGATCCGGAATTAATGCCCATTGAAAGGCATTAATCCGATCCGCCTTAAGCAAACGTCGCTTCGCGCATCGCCGGATCCGACGCTTAGCTTTTTCTGACGCTAAAGTCCTGGTTGCCATGGTAAAGTGTAGTGGGGAGCGGGGGAGCAGTATACTTACCGTCCGTGCGGCTCCCGGGCGCCCAGAGTGACGTCAGGGCGCCCCACGCGCATGGATCACGTGATCCATGCGCATGGGGCGCTCTGACTTTATTCTGGAGCGCCCCGGGAGCCGCACGGACTGTAAGTATACCGCTCCCCCGCTCCCCACTACTACTATGGCAACCAGGACTTTAATAGCGTCCTGGCTGCCATAGTAACCTCAAAGCATTTTGAAGACTGATCAGGATCCTGATCAGTCTTCTAATGCTTTCAGGCGACTCGCGTTCTGACAGATCCGGCGGGACGGAAGTGCCTGCCGGATCCTCAGAACGCAAGTGTGAAAGAGGCCTTAGGCGTATTTCTGGCGCAGAACATTTGCGCCACAATCTGCGACTTCTCCACGCTCATGCCAGGTCTAAAAAGGGATCGCGGCATGGATGGGGAAAATGTACCATTTTCTACACCAGTTTTAGGTGTAGAAAATGGTCTAAATGTAAGACAGCTAGGAAGCGGTCTTACATTTAGAAGTGACGGACGATCCGCCGAAGTTACGAAGAGGCCGAGCTCCTCAACAGTCCTGGGTCTTCTTTGCTGGATTTTTTCATTTCATGATGCCCCAAATGTTTTCTATTGGTGATAGGTGTGGACTGCAGGCAGACAAATTCAGTACCCGACTCTTCTTCTGTGAAGCCATGCTGTTGTTATGGATGCAGTATTTGGGGTAGCATTGACTTGCTGAAATATGCAAGACCTTCTCTGAAAGAGAAGTTGCCTGGATGAGAGCATATGTTGTTTATATTTTACAAAGCATACCAATGTTTTTGAAATTAAGGTTTTAAATCTGTGGTAGAAATCTATGGTCAAAATTACCTCTACTGTCACAGGGTGCCGACGGCAGGTTCCCCTTATTCACCGCCGTCAGCGCTCTGGCCAACATTTTAGAGTAGTGTATGAGGCTGACTTTCACCTGAAGATTAACAACGGAAGTAGTAAAAAT
This sequence comes from Bufotes viridis, assembly GCA_033119425.1. NCBI lineage: Eukaryota > Metazoa > Chordata > Amphibia > Anura > Bufonidae > Bufotes > Bufotes viridis. The sequence goes on along the minus strand of CM065592.1, from coordinate 141,684,782 downwards.
TATATGAGATCACATTTTTTTTTCTTGTGCGTGTGTACGCAATAGGCATACTCTAACAATTGTAGCAATTATTAATCTTAAAATTGCTTCAGTCATCACCAATACCTTTTTTGTTTGTGAGGTAGATGTCTCTGCGCCACTCGTCCTAGGCAACAAGGTACAACAGGGCGATGTTGCCTAGCCTGGGTAAGTGAGGAGGGACATTCCCTTGGCGCAGTCAGTGTCCTTAACGTCAATGGCAACTGCGGTAAGCCTGAGCGCCGAGCTGATCACTTGGTGCTCGGCTGGGTTCAGGATTATGAGTCATGTGACGCTGGCCATGTCACATGACTCCTCTTCTCCACTATTTAACAGGCAGCCTGCAGGCCACAAGTTGCCTGTGAATTCAGTCTCTATATTGGGTTCTCCTCGTTTGACCTTTGGCGTGGACTTGACTTCTCTTTGATTATCCCTTTATACTTTAGTGACATTCGGGTTCTGACTCGGCTTGCTGACATATCTGTTGTTTGTCTTGTATGTCCCTCCTCACTTACCCAGGCTAGGCAACATCGCCCAGTTCTACCTTGTTGCCTAGGATGAGTGGCGCTGAGACATCTACCTCACAAACAAAAAAGGTATTGGTGATGACTGAAGCAATTTTAAGATTAATAATTGCTACAATTGTTAGAGTATGTCCATTGCGTACACACGCACAAGAAAAAAAAATGTGATCTCATATCTTTTTTACTACTTCCGTTGTTAATCTTCAGGTGAAAGTCAGCCTCATACACTACTCTAAAATGTTGGGATATTTGGATTGTGGGTGAAATTTCAGGATGAACCTAAAATGCACGCTAACCTTTACAGGTGAACTTAATGTGACCTTCTCTAAACTTTTGAATGCACGTGTCCAACTGTTCAATGTTTCAGTACTTTGCACAACTTGCTGTTCTCTAGTAACAAGGAGCTTAACAGCAAAATTCACAACAGGTGTTTGATCCATGAATTGGCAATAAATTTCCTGGTTCAATTAGAATTGGTATTTAAAAAGTCCTCCTCATCATGCTGTTCACATTTTCACATCATAAGACTAAGACGACACCGAACAATTGATCAACTGTACCTCGCCATTGCGAGGCTTTAAGCAGGAAGTTCTCAGATGGAAGTGGCCACTGAGCTTAGAGTGTTACAGAGTGTCATCAGCAGGTTGCAACAGAGATACAGAGCCACTGGAAAAGTCACAAAAGGCATAGAGGTGGACGTCCTTTGGCCACATCCCACACTGAGGACCGCTTCATTGTGAACAATGCTCTGCGGAAACGGATGATGAATGCCACGCAACTCCAAGCACATTTAAGGGAGGTAAGAGGCACCCAAGTGTCACGTCAGACCATTCTAAACCATTCACATAAGCATGGTCTGTGTGCTAGATGACCTGCAAGGGTACCTGACCACACCACCAGGCACTGGAGTCATCGTCTTGCATGGGCCATGGAGCATCTACACTGGACGAGGGACCAGTAGGTCTCAGTGCTGTTCAATGATGAAAGTCAATTTACGCTAAGCAGAAATGATGACTGCCAATGATGTTTGAGACGTCAAGAAGAGCTCTATGCATCAGCCACTGTTGTCACCAGCATGAGCCATTGGTGGTGGTATTACAGTGTGAGCAGGTGTGTCTAGTCAATACAGAACTGCCCTACACTTTGTGAATGGTACTGTGACTAGCCCATACTACTTGAATAACATCATTAATCCAGTCATTGTGCCTCTGCATGGACAACACAGGTCTAATTTCTTCACGGACGGCAATGCGCCAGCTCATTGAGGTCGCATCAATAGTGAACGGCTGCTGGAGACTGGGTTATCTCAAATGGAGTGGACTGCACTTTCTCCAGACCTGAATCCCATTGCAAACCTATGGGATCAACTGAGTCGCCGTGTAGCGGCTCATAACTTTGTACCCCAGAACCTCAATGACCTGAGGGTCCCCCTTCAAGAAGAGTGTGTTGCCATGCCTCAGCAGACAATAAGTCGACTTGTCAACAGCATGAGACGTCATTGTCAAGCTGTAATTAATGCTCAAGGCCACATGACAAGTTATTGAGACATTGACATTTTTTGTGGGGGTATACCCACCACTGTTGTTGGCTTTTGTTTCAATAAATTGCTTGAGATGAGGAAATCACCATTGTATGCTTCTACTTAAATGCCCTACTTTCATGATATAATATCGCATGAACTTTTTACGTTTTCCATAAATTTCACCCGAAAGCCAAATATCCCTAACTTTTTGTAAGTAGTGTATATCAGAAGACTCAATTAAATACTTGACTTTTGTTACTTAACCTCTGGCATGAAAAGCCCCTTTTGCGTCTGAACTCTCTATAAGATGTCACATATTTGGTTGTTTTGTTCTTTTCTAACTGATCATTAGACATTCTTTACTTTGTAGGACAAAACAGGTTGAGCAGCTTCCCTGAGAAAATACACGGAACCTATGTAAATGAATGGTATCTTCCTTTTACATGTATTATCTGTAAACATACAGAATATTGCTCTGTGAAATGAAATGTGGAGTAAACAGAAGCTGACAGTGACAATGTCAATTATGAGATTTCAAGTCCCTGTCCAAAAAATAAAGTCACTAGGTGTACTGGTGGAAAAAGTAAGCTGTGGCTGTTAAAAAGGGACTGTGGTTTCTACTCTACATACATTGCCTTGTAAAAGTATTCACGCCCCCTTGACTTTTTTGTATTTTGTTACATTACAGCCTTAAGTTCAATGTTTTGTTAATCTGAATTGTATGTGATTGATCAGCACACAATAATCTAACTATTGTTTAGAAATAGAAAACTAGAATAAATAGAAAATTGGCATATGTGTATGTATTCACCCCCTTTGTTAGGAAGCCCATAAAAAGCTCTGGTGCAACTAATTACCTTTAGAAGTCATATAATTGGTGAAATGATGTCCACCTGTGTGCAATCTAAGTGTCACATGATCTGTCATTACATATGCACACCTTTTTTGAAAAGCCCCAGAGGCTGCAACACCTAAGCAAGAGGCATCACTAACCAAACACTGCCATGAAGACCAAGGAACTCTCCAAACAAGTAAGAGACAATGTTGTTGAGAAGTTCAAGTCAGGGTTAGGTTATAAAATGATATCCAAATCTTTGATGATCCCCAGGAGCACCATCAAATCTATCATACCCAAATAAAAAGAACATGGCACAACAGCAAACCTGCCAAAAGATGGCCGCCCACCAAAACTCATGAACCGGGCAAGGAGGGCATTAATAAGAGAGGCAGCACAGATACCTAAGGTAACCCTGAAGGAGCTGTAGAGTTCCACAGCAGAGACTGGAGTATCTGTACATAGGTCGAAAATAATCCGTACGCTCCATAGAGTTGGGCTTTATGGCAGAGTGGCCATTACTTTCATCTAAAAACCAAAAGGCACGTTATGATTTTACGAAAAGGCATGTGGGAGACTCCCAAAATGTATGGAGAAAGGTGCTCGGGTCTGATGAGACTAAAATTGAACTTTTTGGCCATCAAAGAAAACGCTATGTCTGGCGCAAACCCATCACATCACCCAAAGAACACCATCCCCACAGTGAGACATGGTGGCAGTAGCATCATGTTGTGGGGATGTTTTTCAGCAGCCAGGACTGGGAAAAGTTGAGTGAAAGATGGATGGTGCTAAATACAGGGATATTCTTGAGCAAAACCTGTACAACTCTGTGCGTGATTTGAGGCTAGGACGGAGGTTCACCTTCCAGCAGGACAATGACCCCAAACACACTGCTAAAGCAACACTTGAGTGGTTTAAGGGGAAACCTGTAAATGTGTTGGAATGGCCTAGTCAAAGCCCAGATCTTAATCCAATAGAAAATCTGTGGACTTAAAGATTGCTGTTTAAAAGCGCAAACCATCCAACTTGAAGGAGTTGGAGCAGTTCTGCAAGGAAGAATGGGCAAAAATCCCAGTGGTATGATGTGGCAAGCTCATAGAGACTTATCCAAAGCGGCTTGGAGCTGTGATTGCCGCAAAAGGTGGCTCTACAAAGGATTTAATTTAGGGGGGTAAATAGTTATGAACATTGACTTTTTATGTTATTTTGTCCTATTTGTTGTTTGCTTCACAATAATAAAAAAAAAAAAAAATCTTCAAAGTTGTGGGCATGTTCTGTAAAGAAAATGATGCAAATCCTCAAACAATCCATGTTAATTCCAGGTTGTGAGCTGGCCTAACTAGCCTGAACTAGCCTGATATTCTGAGCCATTCATGCGGCAATCCAAGTGGAGGGCAGCAAGGAGCAATTTTCTTATTTCCAGTCTTTCAGGGTGAGGCCTGTGAAGATCATTCTGCACCCTTCATTGGTGATAAACACATCGATCTACCACATTTGCACCGACCTATTATACAGACCAAAGTGAATGTGAGAGGAAAATTTGCTCCCATAGTCAATAGTCCCTTATTCAGTTCTAATGATTATCGGCAGGTTGTCCGTGATTACACAGGAAGATGTGCTGCCAACAATTATGCATTTCTCACGTTGAAGAAAGGTGTCTATGGGCATTTGCTCTTTCACCAACTCCTCTATTATACAGGCCAGTTACTGGGAATGTGGGTTCCTATGAACCCATGTTTAAGATAATTGGCCCAAAAATCGTTCAGCCTAATGGTGGCTTTATACCCACTGAGAGAAATGGAGTAGAAAATGTAAGTGTGAACCCAGCATCAAGGACTTTTTACATTAAAGCATATCTCACAGCAGTGTAAGATAAACCATCTGAAGGTGTGCTATACAACTTCTTCATTTATGTGTTAAAAATCCGATGTCCTTTCATCTTTCACATCATTATGTTCCACACAGAGGGATACACTACCTACTTCCATCCTCTCTTACTGGTAACACTATGTGTTATTATCAATCATTATCAATAATCTAATTAGCCAGAATCCTACTCCGCACTGATGAGGGGCAACACCCCGAAACAGCTGTCTGTGGATGGATAACTGGCTTAGGTTTTCCCCGTCACATCCTTAAAGCTTGTAAAAAAGCGGGATCTTGACATAGGGGCCACTTAATATGGTGGATTTGGTGATCTCTGTAATGGAGACACCCCTTTGCTCCGTTTTCCTTCCTTTGAGGGATATCTGGCTTTCATTGTGTTTTAGACCCAATATGGGCGCTCCACATTTATTTTGCATATTATAATTTCACCAGATCCTTTTGTCCTCCCTGGAGATAAGCCGTCGTCAGAAGTGTCTGGTAGGAGCTTTCTCCCCTGTCCCAACTGACTACACATACACGTTCGTCCAAGCCAAATGTGTATGGAGAAGTTGGGAGATATAGCTGTCAACTGCAGTCCACAAAGCAATACGCTTTGGACTGCAGCTGTGCCTATATAGTAAAATCAGTAGTGCACCTCCTTTCCCCCAACTTTTGTGTTGGGGAGAGTCAATATCAATGTCGGACTGGGGTCATTAGGCCCCCCTACTAAAAAACTGCCGGCTGAAATTGTGGCAGTAGCAGTAAGATGATACAGGATGATTATGGGGCCCCTACATTGACTCTGAGAGGGCAGGTCCCTGGGGAAGAGGACACAGGCTAGCCTGACTCTGTACTTAGAACTCATCTTAGCCACCTGGGGGATTCACCTGTTAAGCTCTGGGCCAGTCCAAGCCTAGTCAGTATGCCACCATACACATTATATTGTGAGCTGATTCTGTGCACAGTGGTGATCGGTCACTTTTTTAGATGAATACAGCCTGTTAAACGAGTACATTTTAATCAATGGAATTTACTGTAAATGGGTGGCCTCTATATTTCTATTAAAGAAAGTATCAGGTTCAAAATCTGTATTGCAGTTGTGAGATTGTCACTATTGGGTATAATCTTTACTCTTAGATAGCATTGTCTTGGGCTAATTGTCACAATAATACCTATTGACATTACATAGACATTGCAATAAATGCCTGGGATGGTGCTCTCATAGGAAATGTGATCTGTGCAAATCTTTTGCAAAATGCAGACTGTGGATTTTTCATTTGTAAAGCCAGAGCAAACCTTCTATGATTATGAAGAAAAGTCAGAGATGGCCCTTTGCCCCTAGTTTCACAACTGGTTGTTTTTTTTAGCTAGCTCCCCTCCCCTCCCCTAAGACTTCCCTCCATGATACCTATATAACAGGTCAGTGACAACGCTCAGTCCCCTGGAGCTCACAGGACAAGGCGACAATGGACAGGAAAATGCAAGAGCAGAAGGTATAGTACTCCATGCGTACATAGCACTGTTAAAGCAAAAGCTACAAGAGTGTGTGTGCAACAGTAATATATATGTGTGTGTAATAGTAATGTATATATGTGTGTGTAATAGTAATGTATTTATTATATGTAACTGTGTAGTAGTAATGTACTGTATATATATATATATATATATATATATATATATATGTTTATATATATATGTGTGTGTATACAATTGTATGGATATATACAGTCTCTGTGAGTGGTAGTAATGTGCGTGTATATATATATATATATTACCCATTAATAGCAAATACATCTATATTTTAATGTTTATACTTCTAAGAACTCTAAAACCAAATTGCATTTAGAGCCTAAGCGACACCTGTTACTGAAGTGCTTCTATAGACAGCTCTCTCTAAGTACATACATAGCTAATATCGTCAGAGTATATAAGTACAGGAGCAGAAGCTACAACCATGGCACCTTTTATCAATGTAAATGCTTAGTGCAGGCCCATTATTGGAGGTGCATAATTCATAGCTCGATATACCTGTTATATATTAACTATGGTGTCAAATACTGTAATATCCACCACCCTGTATCAGGAATAATAGCAGACCACAAAGTAAAAGTATCTAATATAATATACGTTTTACTATCACCACCATCATCATCTACCCTCAACAGAATAAGAGTTTTTTTTTTTTTTATAACAAATCCCTCTGTTTGGTTGACATAAAAAATCTGCCCCCTTGTGTGGTCTGTGTTATCATGGGCACATCTCACAACTATTTAATTGCAGGGATAACCCATGCACCTATGAACAATGCAGTCATTGTATAGGCAAACAATGAGGCACCCCACCACCCAGATGTCCCTGTATAGACTGGACATGTTGTCTCTGCCGCAGACATTTAATTATATTAGCTGTGTAATGGTAATAACCTCTAAAGTTAGGCAAATCAGAAAATGAAGGTTTCTCATGCTGCTGAGTGCTACACGTTTGCATTTTCACACTGACTTGTAGCACAATGTTTACACATGCATATCTATACGAGTACTGTATATTTGCAATGTAAATCCCTCTAGACTCCAGTGAGTCGACTAAGCAATGTGTATTTCATCTTAACTTTATAAGTGCTGCTATCAGTAAGTGACGAAATTCACCAAGCTAATGAATATGGCCCCAGGAAAAGTATGAGATAGTATGACCTAATTGACTTGCATATTGCTACTATATAGGCACAATAAAGGTTCAGGTTTAACAGGAGAGAGGCACCTGTATAACACTGACCCCTGCTCTGAACAGCTGCCAGGCCTCTGGTGCACATTTTCCAGGATAAGCACTATTTCTAATGACACAAGCAGGTTTATGACCCAGCAGACTTCCACATACACAGCTGCACTCTCCGGGATATACTACTTATTGGCTCACTCGTGAACTGTGTATACCTGTGCTAGTATCTTTCATTCCGAAAACTCAACCTATAATAATATAGCAGGCATATAAACACCTATGTACAGTCGTGTGGTGCTAAATATATCATCCCCGAAAAGAAGAACCCGCCACACATCACTTGAAAAAATCTTTATTATTTCATAATCATTTTAAAATCACATACAAAGTATGAGACAACACCAGCGGAACAAATCAAACTTACTAAGGGCTCACGCACACAAACGTATTTTGTTTCAGTGTCCGTTCCATAATGTTTTGCGGATAGGAGGAGGACCCATTCATTCCAATGGGTCTGCAATAAATGCGTATGTCTATTCATATATCAAGACATCTGGGGTTATTAAAACGAGATGCCTGGAGGCTGACTGGGTCCCACGACCGTATGTATACTGCAGTACGCAAAACACGGATCTGCAAAAAATACAGATGATGTCCATGAAACATCTGTATTGCATCCGTTTCGTTGTTGCCAGGTATCTCACTGGTATAACCCCAGAGGTCTTGATATATAGTAGAAAGCAAAAATAGCTATTCCCAAGGGCACCCATGTTCAACCCCATATAATACACGGATTAGCCATATAATAATGAGTTAATCCGAATGGGCAATCTAACATGCACATATAATGAGTAAAAATCATTAAACATGGGCCTAAGGTGCCAAAAGGAGCAACAATACAGATGGGGGAGCTAGCAGCAGCCATACCCCAATGGGCGTTTTCTCTGTCTTCTTCCTAAAGGTGAAACGCACGTTGGGATACGGCTGCTAGCTCCCCAGTCTGTATTGTTACCCCTTCTGGCACCTTAGACCCATGTTTAATGAATTTCAATCATTATATGTGCATCGTAGATTGCCCATTTGGGTTCGCTCACATATCATTTCTGCGTTCAGGAAAAATCACAGCATGTTCTATATTCTGTGTTTTTCCCGCAGCCCTGGTTCCATAGAAGTGAATGGGGCTTTCGTGAAAATCGGAATACATCCAGATGCAATCCGTTTTTCACTGATGGGTGTTAGGAGACGTAGATTGTTAGTCTTTAGTTTTTTTTCACACACGTGAAAAACGCATCAACAAACTGATTTGCACCCGCGCAGAAAAACTGAAACACTGAACGCAATCGCAGACAAAACTGACTGAACTTGCCTGCAAAACCAGCAGTTTTTTTCGTATCGCTCGTGTGAAAGAGGCCCATGCAAAGCAACACGGACCTGTAGTTTCTGCTGGTTTCCATTATTTTGGAGACTATGAGGAATTCTTAATATCTAGAGAACTGACGTGTCAGATTTGAAGAAGTAGCAAATTTTGCTTTTAATGATAATGTCAGCTTTACAGAGAGTGATGAGAATGATATTAATAAGAGTAAAATACCAGTTTTGATCATTATCACTCCAACAGTTCTTGCTTGCTTAGTAGAATAAGGATGGAGTTTGTGAACACATATCATCAAATTCTGGCTTTGAAAAGGTGAAAATAGAGCTTTGTGACTTTGTTACTTTACTAAAGGTGTGGTCTAGAACGTGGATTGAAAGGATTGGTCAAAGTAGTGACAACTACTGTGGGTGCCATTTTAAAGTGTCAAGAGAAGTTGTCAGGGTGATAGGGAAAGGGTCTTTACTTGTACAGGTAACATGGTTAGTTACTTTGCCTTTAAATATGGCGTCATTTTAATTCACTCAATGCACTGGCAAAGATCAGGGATAAACTGCTTGTTCCCGATTGTGTATCTGCAGAAGAGTTGAATTTATATGGTGCAATAATTCCCTCTGCATGAGGACAAACAATAGTGACTGCGATTGTTCATCTCCGTACAGTGTCATTCTTTTTTGGCAGCTCAATTATGTTTATAATTGCTGTCCACAAAGAATGATTTTATGTGCCACATAAAAGATGGGATTACGTGATGGACGAGTAGTTGATAGTTGACTGATCGACAGCACCTTTACATTGGGCAGCACATTCATATAGACATCAATCTGTTGCCCTCAAACAGTGATTTTATGTACATCATAAAAGATGTGATCACCCCACAGATGAGTGTTCACCTGTTTGTTGGGTGATCAGCAGCATCTATATTCAGAGCAATTATCGGGAACGAGCATATAAACGCTCGTTCCCAATAATTACCCTAATCCAAATGGCCTTTACTGTACATCTCTAAAGTAAAGGTAATCTCCTGGTATGGTGCTGTCTTTCATGTATCCTCCTAAATGACCTGTTATCTGATAAGCTCACCCAAAGGTAGACACAAAGACTGTGTGTACACATACCTGTGCTGGGAGCAACACATGCTGAATTCCACTAGTAAAGAGGACACCGGCCATACAGATTGAACATTTTTACAAGCAGAATGTTCATTGTTTACATTTGACCATATTTCAATAGTTAAAATGAATCAAATTACAAGTAATTATGTTGTACTATCCATCTTATACAAGTCTTGAGTTACAGCCTGTTTTAGGATAGATTTGTTGCAGATAACTCTGTGACTGTCCCATTCATCTGAATAGGTTTGCAGGAATCCATATGCATGTGGTATGTGTATGGAAAAGCTTTTCAATTGCAGAGATTTCTGCCACAAAAAATCTGTGGCATGTGAATACACCTTTTTAATCCAAAAGGTAAATTCTCTGATCTGCTGCTTATCAATGATGGTGGTGTATAGGCTTACATCTCCAAACAGCTGAGCTCCTGTAATGCAGTGGGACCAGGCTTGGACTGACCCACAGGGGTACAGGTGAATCCCCCAGAGGGCCCCTAAGTCTCCCAGCCCCTGCACAAGTGGCACATAACACAGTAGACTTACTGCCCTACATATAGATAAGCAGTCTACAGCACCTCAACCAGCCTATGTTTGTATAAAAACTGGGTAGAATATTTAAAAACCACCCAGTTTATTATTATAGACACAATCAGCTAGCTGACCTAAAGATACAGAGGCAGGGCAGCCAGTGTCCTCCTTTCCCAGGGACCTGCCTTATCAAAGTTGCTGCAGGGACTCTATAATCAATCATCTTGTAGCAATTTGCTGCTGTGTGAGTGGGTAATATTTGAATGTATCTGTATGTTGGGCCTCCCAAATTAATTTTACTGGTGGGCCCTAGACAGTCCAGTCTGACACTGAGGTGGACAGTTGGTTTTATCTGCATCAGTTTCAGTTTAGCATATTGTATAAAGTCAACACTCTCAAAAATGCAAATTACAAGAACAAGTATGGTGTAGACTTTGGATAAATAAAGAATGCTGACAGATTTTAGCTCTGCAGCATGCAGATTTGTTAATGTAGCTATGGATTACAATACATGTTGGGACTCTGGAACTCAGGATCGAGACAAGATACAGTTGCAAGAAAAAGTAATCCGCTCTTTAGAATAAGGAGGACTTCTTCATTGAATAGTATTAAAATAGAGTCAGATTTTTATCCAAGTCACAGTTATAGACGAACAATCCTAACTAAACTAATAACACACAAACAGTTGTACTGCACATGGTTTTTATTAAGCACATAAAGATTCACAATGCAGGGAGAAAAGTTACACCTTGAATTTAATAACATTTACACAACATTGAGAAGGAATTTTGGACCATTCTTCCCTGCACGTGTTTCAGTTCCTGATGAGCTTCAATGATTTTTGGACAGAAACGGCTTCCTTTGTGGTGTCTTTCTAAGGACACTATTCTTGTTTAGTTTTTCTTAATAGTGAACACATGAACATATATTTTTGCAGTTTTTACAGGCTTCTGTATATCTTTTGCTGATACTCTAGAGACCTTTCAAACCTCTTTCATGATTGAGAAATTAATAGAGTCATCCTTACAGGATGACCACACCTTAGGAGAGTAGCAACAGTCCAGAATTTTCTGCAGATCATTTGTCTAACCATGGATTGATGCACATCCAACATTTAGCAATTCTTTAGTCTTTTCGGGCCTCATGCATCTCTTTAACATGTCTTCTGAAAGTTATTTGCATCATTGCATAGTTCAACCAATTTTTTTGTTAAGAAAATATTTATCAGAAACCAGGCATTATTTAATGGGTAAAGCACAACCCACACTCACAATATCATGTCCTTAATTGTAAAATCTTATGCCAAATGGCTGTTGGTAAAGAAATTCAAAGGGAGCTTCGCCTACCTTCCTGTGTGCACCCTGGATGCTTTTTAATGGTTTCCCTTAGATTGTATTTTTCTATGATTGTGACTCAGATAATAATCAGAACACATTTATTATTAATCAAGGCAAAAATACAGGTGATTCCAAAGGATTCACTTACTTTCTCTGGCAACTTTAAGTATAGCAATGTGTTAAAAAACATGCTTAACTTTTTGTGCATAAGCCCTAAATACACTGATGATCAAAAGGGTAACAATGTTTTGAATTTTTGACTTTCAGGCTCCATATCTCACCATCCACTACAGCTTCAAATGTGAGACTACCATTATTTTATAGACAGTCATCTTGGTTATCTCATACATAAATCGGACTTGCAACTATTCAACATATGATTAGTTATGCAGATTTGTGTCATATAACTGCATTGTTACTGTTTTGCTCCTGGTGGTGGAACAATCTTTTTCTACTTGTATATTACAAATTACAAACTGTTCTCACATGCACTAATAGCTCAGTGTGTTATTAGGTTGATTCCCAAGCGAAAAGTCACTGGTTTGAATCCTGGTCAGCCATGAAGAAGATTTTCAGAGAAAAGAGATGCCGCATCATCCAACTCATCGATAGTGGTATCTTGGCCAAGAAAATTGCAAAACTAGGCAACAAACACAGCACTGAAGGCGGTTCATATTATTATTATTTATTATTAAAGCGTCATTCATTCCATGGCTTTGTACATATGATAAGGGGTTTACATACATAATACAAAGCAAATACAATAAGCATGAACAAGACGAGTTACAGACTGGTACAGAAAAAGAGAGGGCCCTGCCCACCAGAACTTCGTGTAGTGAGGTCACAGACGTCCATGCAAGCACAGTGCGGAGTGCATTACACAAGTCTGGAATAGTGGCCCGAAAAAAGGTGAAGAAGCCTCAACTTCAATATCATCATCAAAAGCTCGAGTTTGCAAAAATGTAATTACAGTCGACAGTAGAAGATTGGAAACTGGTGATTTGCAGCCATGAAACGAAAGTGTGAAATGAGAAATTGAAGGAACTGTCAAATTCAGTGGAGGAAGCCTGATGACATGGGGTTTTTTAACAGCCAAAGGCATTGGATACTTGTCCAGGATCGATAGTGGTCTCTATGCTAAGTTATATGTGATTATCCTACAAGACGAGTTACTTTATACACTCGAGTACTAAGGGTATGAAAAGGACGACATAGTGTTCCAACAGGAAAACAACCCAAAACAAACATTGAGATTGGCGAAGAAATGGTTCAATGACAATGAAGTAGTGGTGAAGGATTGGCCCCCACAGTCCCCAGATTTCAACCCAATCGAACACTTGTGGGTAGAGTTGAAGAAAAAGCTGTATTCGTACCCAAGTGAGTTTATCAGTACGCACCAACATTGGGAATGTGTAGAAGACACCTGGGAACAGATTTCGGTTGAGACGTGCTTGAATCTGATCAAGAGCATGCCTAGAAGGATTCATGCAGTGTTGAAAGCCATAGATGGATTTACAAAATAATAAAAATTTAAATTTATAATTTTAGGAGCAAAACAGTAACAATGCAGTTGCATGACAAGAATCTGCATAACTTATCATATGCTAAATAGTTGCAAGTCCAATTTATGTATGAGATAGCCAAGATCATTGTCTATAAAATGATGGTAGCCTCACGTTCAAAGCTGTAGTGGATAGTGAGATATGGAGCCTGAAAGTCAAAATTTCAAAACATTATTACCCTTTTGATCATCAATGTATGGCCATAGATATGGAATAAAGACAATGAGGGTTATTTATTATTCTGAAATACGCCTATATTAGGTGTATTTTAGGCGCAGTTTGCTGTACACCAGTTAGTTGTGCCTCAATTTCGCGTTTTTTTCCCTCTCACACCAGCTTTAAAAACATGGGAAAGGGACGGGCCGGCAGGCCCATCTTATTTATCATTTTCTACGTCTGTTTTGGGTGTAGAAAATGGTCTAAATGTAAGACAGCTAGGAAGCTGGCTTACATTTAGGATCCATTCACACGTCCGTGTGTGTTTTGCGGATCCATGGATCCGCAAAACACGGACATCGGCGATGTGCGTTCTGCAATTTGCGGACCGCACTTCGCCGGCACTCTCATGGAAAATGCCTCTTCTTGTCCGCAATTGTGGACAAGAATAGGACATGTTCCATTTTTTTCGGGAACGCGATTGCGGACCCGGAAGTGCGGATTCACAATTGTGGACCCGGCCGGGACATCGTCTGTCCCCATTGGAATTAATGGGTCCGCAATTCCGTTCCGCAAATGCGGAACAGAATTGCGGACGTGTGAATGGACCCTTAGACTGGTGCAGGGATTATTAAGACTGGCATCTAAAACGCCGGTCTAAATAAATGACTACCAATATGTTCTAACAATACATATGTCAATGTTGACAAAACAAAAATTATAATGAAATTAGGTAAATGATTGCTACCAGTTAGGCTGTAACTGGGAGAAAGTCGTGGGGATCAGGAAATGCTTTAGTATTGATTCTTATTATAACTGGGTTAATATACATTACATGTACATCTAAATCTAGCTATGTGCAAGCTTATCTTTTCATTCCTAGAAGATCAGAGTCCAGTCTGCTGCAGATTCAGCAGAGATTCTCTGCACACATGCTTTCCAGCCATATGTCTGAGGTATATGTTGGGACGATTTTGTGGTGTATACCGCTGCAGAAAGGCTATGATGTATGCCACTGTTTAAAAAGAAAGAATATCCCATGGCACTTAAAAGTTTTGAGAAGGGTCCAATGGGACTGCTTCTTACTGCTGAGGTTGGTCCAATGGGACTGAATTATCCGATACTAATCAGGTGACTGTACTAACACGTCATATTGTATTTTCATTGTTTACGCTTGGATGAACTTTCTGTGAATAAAACACTTTTAATACTTGCTTGGATCTAGTCTATATGGAAGCTAAAATGTATAGTGCCATACATGCATGGTATGGTGCATGCTTAATTTTGGGTTCTGCAGCAAGGTTGAGGCAGGGTTACTCCAATCTCTTTTAACTTGGACCCCGTAGTTCATCCAAGGTGGTTGTTGGCTGCTGTGCATGGAAGTTCTGTCACCCCAGCTTGGGCAGAGTGTGGACACGTGTTATCTTGTTGGAACACCATATCTCAAAAAGTAGGACTAGTTCCATGATGTTCTGGACATACTGAAAGCTGGTCAATGTTCCCTGTACAAGTAACAGATGGGAACGATCATGGTGCCCCACACCATGACACCTGGTATTGGTCCTTTTTCTCTGCACAATGAACTGTGAACTATGATGTAGCCATCAATGGCGAACAGTAGTGTCAGTGATGACAGCAGGTTCAGCCTTGGTACTAATAATGGCTGCATCACAGTAATTCCATCCTTAAACTCAATATTTTGCAACTGTTAACTTTTAATCATTTTTAATTATAGTAAAAGATGTTTCTTTATGATGTTTGAAGGGTCATTTATACTACGACGACGAGCAGACAATTATCGGAAAGGAAGCGTTTCTTCCCAATAAATGCCTCCAACTCATACAAATTAATTGTTTCTGGGCAGCAAAGTGCTGTTTACACATAACGATCTGCTGCTCAGAAATCATGATTGAGGTGTCTGCACCAAAGATCATTTTCCCAGAAGAATGAGTGCTTTGCTCATTTATTAGGGGATCTGTGGCATCTTTACACAAACTTAATATCAGGAGCATTTTACGAATGTCCATTCCCGATAATTGTCCCTAAAATCAGACGATGTAAATCCACCTTTAGGCTACTTTCACACTAGAGTTTAAGTTTTCTGGTATTGAGATCCAGCAGAGGATCTCAATAACGGAGAAAAAACACTTTCATATTTTTCTCTATTCATTGTCAATGGGGAAAAAACTGAACTGAAAAGAATGGAATGCTCCAAAATGCATTCCGTTCTATTTTGCTGTGTTCCCATTCCGCAGAACAAGGATCCAGCAAAAACGCTAGTGTGAAAGTAGCCTAAGTTTGATTGTTCATGATCAAATGTTTGGCCTCAGTAAGATCTTTGTTTGCATTGTGCAGTTCTAGTACAAGGTACAAGGGTTGGATAAAACCAAAGGACATACAATGGACATGTTTGTCTCTGGACAGTAGATCGTTCTGTGTAAACAGAGTTATGCCGTGCAAAAACAATGAATCTGTATTGGGACGAGCAATCACAGAATCATCTTCATACAATAGAGATAATGGTTGCAAGTAGAGTTGAGCGAACTTCTATAAGCAGCCCCTTATGGATTCCAAATGCCGTTATGGTCCGCGGTGGCGGAATCCATAACGGGATGCTACGATAACCCGAACCCAAACTTTGGACTTTACTGGCTGGATTCATTTTTCCATCACATTATACACTGCTCGTTTCCATGGTTATGACCACCCTGCAATCCATCAGTGGTGGCTGTGCTTTCACACTACAGGAAAAAGTACCGACCTCTCTGGTGGTCAGGAACACAGTAGTGCACAAAGGCTGGTGCACGGCCACCGCGGATGGACTGCAGGGTGGTCATAACAATGGAAACGAGCAGTGTATGAATCCAGCCAGAAAAGGAAGTAAAATGGATAATAACAATACAATAGTAAGATCCTTGTATTGTAACTTTCTCTACCTGATAAAAGTTATTTGCTGAAGTAACAAAACCCCTTTAAGGAAATTAGCAGTTGATTAAACAATGTGTAACCAATGCTGCTGTCTGTTCTTTATCACTTCTAGAACCTGACGGGAACTCTCATTTTTGCTGTGTTCACGGCTGTGCTGGGATCTCTACAATATGGATATGGTATTGGAGTTATCAATGCACCACAAAAGGTAAGACATAATAGTCCAATTCTAAGGCCTCAGGCACACGACCGTAGTTTCGGTCCACATCTGATCTGCATTTTTTGTGGATTGGATGAAGACCCATTAATTTCAATGGGGCCACAAAAGATGCAGACAGCACACCTTGTACTGTCCGCATCCCTATGTCCCCACAAAAAAAATAAAAAATATAGAACTTGTCCTACTCCTGTACTTTTGCAGACAAGAATAGGCATTTGAAACATACTGCGGGACTTGCGGAAGGGAAAATGCGGTATGCACACGGCCGGAATCTGTACTTTGCGGATCCACAATTTGTGGGCAGCAAAACGGATAGAGTCGTGTGCATTATTCCTAATGGCAACCACAAAGTCAGTGTATGACTTCTCCAAATACATACCATGTACATACCCTATGTAGTAATATTTTAGAACATTTTCTATGACAGTGATGATGCCAATGGCAATCAGGTTACGGCTGTCATTATCTCTCCTCCAACAACACAGAGACAGTTGGAATCCGGTCGCTATAAGTAACATTCAAAAATAATTCTCTTTGCTTTTGAATATTTCACATTTTTCTTTTAACACAGCAGTTATTGACCATGAGCCAGAAGTGGATTCAGCAGGAAAGAGAAGTCCTTCCTTTACATTTTTTATTCTTTTGAATCCACTTCTGGCATTAGTTTAAAAAACTGCATAAACATTGCAGTAGCTTTCTTCCCATAAACTGCTGTGTGTTAAACCTAAAAGAGATAAAGCTCTTCAAGTCAGCAGGTATTTTACAGTCTTACTTACCAGTGTAGTATGCAATGTCAATGCCAAAGTGCATCCATTATCATAGTGACAATATTTTATGCAAGTTATCAGTTTAAACAGTAAATCTCAATGATTGGGTCACTAATCTGTCCATATAGGAAGGGCATGCAGCGCACGTCTGCCTGAGCAATCTCTGTGCAACGGAGTGAAGCTTCCATGACAAGCTTATTCACAAGACCATGTTTCTCTGTCCGCAAAGAACAGATCTATTAAATCCGAATACCTTCTGTGTGCATTCTATTTTTTTCACTTCAATCAATAAAAATGGCTATTCTGATCTGCAAAAATAGACTGAATAGAACTTGTGGTGAGGAATCTCCGGAATGCTCCAGAATGCTTGGTACAGCAACCAGAAGTAAGGGAGCTACTGAGTACAGACTGCTGTCAGCCATTCTAAGGCCAACACAAAATTTCAAACATTGGGGCAGATTTACTGATCCTGTTGAAAATATAGACAATGTCAACTAAAGATCCACCTACTGTAATTTGTCACAGTGGCTCAGGCTGGAAGCTAACTTTCTGCATGGCTAGGCACTTTTATCTGACTTTACATCACCTAAACATCCCTTTCAGCTAAAGCCACACCACTCCTTTGTAAACCAGGTGCGGTGTTTTTTTTTTCTTTTTCTCACATTTCAGTTAAAAATCCGAACTAGATTTCTGAATACATTTTGACACATTTTGCAACAAGGTGTAGGTGCAATCACATTAGTTAATGCGTTCTCTATTCAGGTATCTGGAATTTGTGGTTACAGTAAAAGTGCAGTGTTAGGCCTCTTTCACACTTGCGTTCTGAGGATCCGGCAGGCACTTCCGTCCCGCCAGATCCGTGAGAACACAAGTCGCCTGAAAGCATTAGAAGACTGATCAGGATCCTGATCAGTCTTCAAAATGCTTTCAGGTTACCATGGCAGCCATGACGCTACTGAAGTCCTGGCTGCCATGGTACTGCGTAGCAGTGTACTTACCTGCGCTGTGGCTGCCGGGCGCTCCTTTATGACGTCACAGGTCCCCGTGGCGTGTAGATCAATGCACCTCCCGGACCTGTGACGTCATGATGGAGCGCCCGGAGGCCGCGGCGCAGGTAAGTACACTGCTGCAGAGTACTTACCATGGCAGCCAGGACTTCAGTAGAGTCCTGGCTGCCATGGTAACCGATCGGAGCCCCAGCTTACACTGGGGCACCGATCAGAACTGCTGCTGCACATGCGCAGAGCTAAACGTCTGATCCGGCGATACGCCAAAATGACGTTTAGCTTAATTCCGGATCCGGAATAATGCACTTCAATGGGCATTAATTCCGGATCCGGCGTTACGGCATGTCTTCCGGATTTTTGGACGAAGACAAATCCGCAACATGCTCCGGATTTGTCAACGTCCAAAAAACGTTCATATACTGAACTGTAGACATACTGATGCATCCCAGTCCCTGTGTATTGAAATCCATGTAAATTAAAGGGGTTGTGCAAGAATGGGGGAGTTTTTGGCAACCTCCCAAGTGGTTTCTCCAAATTCTGCACTGCAGTCTCAAAATTATTCAACCCCTTCATGACAAGCATCATTAGTTCTTGGTGGAGCACCCTTTTCTAGTTATGACCTGCAAGCATGATGCATGGCAAGACACCAGCTTCTGGCAGCGTTCCTGAGGAATCTCCATTTCACTTAAAATCTTGGGTATGCATGCTGCAACCACCTACTTAAAATCCCACTAAAGATGTTCTATGTGGTTCAAGTCAGGTGACTGTAATGGCCACTCCAGAATCTTCCTGGACCAAGCCTTGGTGGACTTTCAGGTATGCTTGGGATCATTGTCTTGTTGGAAAGTTCAATGACGCCCAAGCATTATCTTCCTCACAGAAGGCAGGACGTTTTCTCCTAGGATTTCCTGATGCTTTTGGGTCAGTAGAGGTGTACGTCTTGGAGTTTGGGCATGGGGACCTTCAGCGAACTGAAACCCCAGTGCCTGCTGCTAACCCTAGTGCCTGATGCTAGCAAATCTTGCTGCGGTTCTTTTGCAATCACTTAAAGGTTTTTAACCTCCCGACACTTCAGGAATCTGATGGCAGCCAGTTATAGCTTGCTTTTTCTACCAAATCCAGGTAGTGCAGCCAGTGTTCCTTTAACTTTGAACTTGCGAACTATGCTCTCAACTATATCTCTAGAAACAGTCAGTACCTTTGTTATCTTTTTATATCCTTTTCCTTGTTTGTGCAAGGTAATGGTGTCTTCTCTTAAAGGGTTTGTCCCTTTTTGCTGTATCCACACTAAGGTGGTCTCTTCTCTTAAAGGGTTTGTCCCTTTTTGCTGTATCCACGGTAAGGTGATCTCTTCTCTTAAAGGGTTTGTCCCTTTTTGCTGTATCCATGGTAAGGTGATCTCTTCTTTTAAAGGGATTGTCCCTTTTTGCTGTATCCACGGTAAGGTGGTCTCTTCTCTTAATAGGGTTGTCCTTCTTGCCATGGCAACTTGGGACTAAGTGCCAGCCCAAGGAGGCTTTAGCTGAAAAGGGATGTTTAGGTGATATAAAGTCATATAAAAGTGTCTAGCCATGCAGAAAAAGTTAGCATCCAGTCGGCACCACTGTGATAGATTTGGTGGATCTTTAGTTCACCCTGTCTATAGTTTAGACAGAATCAGTAAATCTGCCCCAAACTTTTCGTGTTTGCTATAGAATGCCTGACAGCAGTCTGTACTCAGTAACTGCCTTACTACTGGTTGCTGTACAAAGCATTCTGGAGCCAATCTAGGAATCTCACCACAAGTCCTATTCTGTCTGTTTTTGCAGATCAGAATAGCCATTTTTATTCATGAGATGAGAAGGTATTCGGTTTTAAACAATCTATTCTTTGTGGATAGAGAAACATGGTCTTGTGAATAACCTCATCATGGAAGCTTCACTCCGTTGCACAGAGATTGCTCAAGCAGACGTGCGCTGCATCCCCTTCCTACATGGGGAAATTATCGGCCACAATTAAAGGCAAAAATGGGAGATCAAGTCCTATTCTGGCTGTTTTTGCAGATCAGAAAAGCCTTTTTTTTTAGATGCGTACAGAAGGTATACGTTTTTAACGTATACATTTTATTGTGAATAGGCTCATCATGGGAGCTTCACTCCATTGCATAGAGATTGTTCAAGCATGACATGCCTATATGGACAAATTTTGGCCCACTCATTTATATTTACTGTTTGGACTTGCGTTAAAGGTTGTCATTATGATAATGGATGACATTGCATCTGTTTATTATTATTAAAGTTTGTCAGTTTGGCTAATAAACCTAATTTTCAGTGCACGTTTACTGTTGGTCATGCTGAAAGCCTACCTGCCTGAATCTTCTTTCCCCCAACATATTCTGGCAGTGCAGAATTGAGACACTCCAATGACAGTCTCAGCTGATCCAGCGGAAATCTGTATTGTAACTTATGTGTTTATTATATGGCTTTAATGTTATCTATTATATCCTGTCACCTAGATCATTGAAAAACACTATGCAAAAGTTTTGGATCTGCCGATGGAAGAAGTCGTAGTTGGGAGGGCAAATGAGACTGTGGCACACCCATCAGTTACCATGTACTGGTCACTCTCTGTATCAGTTTTCTCTTTGGGTGGGTTGGTG
Source organism: Bufotes viridis (assembly GCA_033119425.1). Taxonomy (NCBI): domain Eukaryota; kingdom Metazoa; phylum Chordata; class Amphibia; order Anura; family Bufonidae; genus Bufotes; species Bufotes viridis. Next base: position 141,663,676 of record CM065592.1, on the reverse strand, counting down.
TCTTCCTTTTTTGTTGGATGGTTGGCAGACAAACTTGGAAGGTAAGTAGTATTCATTCCTTTGTAGTTTTATGTCCAGTATATAAGCAAGAACTGAGTTTTCCATCGTTTTGTGTTGCACTGTACCACATTAAGTTCTCAATTTTCACTACTCTGTGCACAGAGGAACCGTCTGACGCTAACAGCCGTATATCCCACCTTCCCCGTATTCACATGTGGTTCATCCAAATGTGTATGTGTTTTCAATAAGGAGAGAGAAGAAAGACACTGACAGACACCTCTGGCAGGGACTTATTCCCTCAGAGAACAAAGGGATCGGGCAGAGAAATCCATGCCTGATCCTTCTCTCCTCCGGCATCATCTACATACAGATTTCAGCTGGTCTCACTGAAAACAATAGTTTAATATGTATGGGGGCCTTTAGTTTAATAATGCAATCAACACAAGAACAGAAATGTATACTGTAGAGGTGACAGTACAAATTAGTTATATCTCTGATAGCTATATAGCTGCAGCTTAGACAAAAATGAGTATATGTCCTTTATACCTTGACGCAGTGCGAACAGGCTCCGATATGTTCCTGACCGGAATATATTGACGAAAGTCTCAGCTTCCAACATCAGCGTGAGGGTTTGGCCAGTATGGTCAGGTGCATGTTATTATGGTGCAGCTCTTTGCAGTGATTGATGTATATGTATATTCTCATCCACACATTATTTCATCTTGTGTAGGATGTTTTTGTGGTGCATGTGATCACATGCGGAGGAATTGCTACCCCGGTTATAAACACGCTACAGTGTTTGGGGTTTTGGGCAGTTCCTCCCATTTAGGCAACTTGATTCTGTGATTTTTTTCTTAATATGTATGGAATGTGCCAATGCTTATTATTGGTAACATTCTGGTACACCTGGTAGCCTGTGTCACATGACCCGTTATAGGTGGGGCTCGCAGCCTCCTCCTACCCTCCCATTGTATTAGTGATCTTACTATGAAGGGATGTTGGAGTGTGCCTGTGAGTCGGACCTTAGCACCTATTGGACTGTGTTCACACACTACAGGTAGATGAGTGTTAGGGTCCCATGCCGCACTGAGATACCTTGACGTGGTGCGAACGGGCTCCAATATGTTCCTGACCGAAATATATTGGCGAAAGTCTCAGCTTCTAACATCGGCGTGAGGGTTTGGCCAGTATGGTCAGTTGCATGTTATTATGGTGCACCTTTTTGCAGTGATTGATATACTGGTAGAAAGTCACACAGACAGCAAGAATGGGTGTGTAGAACCTGTTATGTAAGGACTTGTTGTCCTGTACTATGAACTATGGCCATTATAATAAAACATTTCATTTTATACCTGTCACTGTGAACAGATGAATACTCATCTGTGATTGAGTTACATTTTTTACGAGGCTGGAATATATAGCTATTGATCAGTCAGATTTCCTGTGAAAGATATGATTGCCATGCTAAAGGTCCTGCATAGGCTGTGCAATCTATCCGCATATATCCTCCCTGATTTCAGCTCTTATTGTTTGTTTCAGGATTAAAGCCATGATGGTTGTGAATACTCTGGCTGTCATTGGTGCCCTTCTCATGGGCTTGGCCCCACTGGGTCAGGCTCATGCTCTAGTTATTTCGGGTAGACTTATAACTGGTCTTTATTGTGGTAAGTGGGTCACACACCAAATGCTCATATCAATTTTCAACCTGAATGTTGTTTTTATATGTATCTCACCAGGGGCATAACTAGAGTTCTATGGGCCCCAGGGCAAACTTTGAACCCCCCTGGCCCGACCCCCAAATACTCACCTCCCCCCACGCGATCGTTACGCCGCTGCTCCCATCACTACAGAAATACAGGGTACTACAGCGCCCCATACCTCTTACATCCAGTGATGTCTCCTTTGATGTAGATTCTCTTTCCTCATCTTCTCCTTTCAGACCTTCAGACCAGACCACAATTTTTCAGCCACTTTCCATCTGCAGTTTGACAAAAAAAAGAGCTTAGTTTACTACTTTTCCATCATCCTCCCATCTTCTGGACAAATCACCCTACTACCCCAATACTGTGCCGCTGTGCTCCCCAGTACTATACTGCAGAAACAGATAAGACCTCTGATAATACTAGTACCACACAGAGCCCCCATATAAAATACCCCTTCTTTGTGGCCTCAGTAGTAGCCCCCATAGTGCCCCCCAATAATGTGTCAGGAAGAAGTGCCCCCATAGTGCCACCAAATAATGTGCCAGTAAAAAGTGCCCCCATAGTGCCACCCAATAATGTGCCAGTAAGAAGTGCCCCTATAGATGCCCCCAACCATGTGCCAGTAACAAAAAACTCTCCCCCGCCAATCATGTGCTAGTAACAAGTGCCTCCCCCCCCAATCATATGCCAGTAACAAGTGCCTCTCCTCCCCCAATCATGTGCCATTAACAAGTGCCTCCCCCCCCCCCAATCATGTGCCAGTAACAAGTGCCTCTCCTCCCCAATCATGTGCCAGTAACAAGTGCCTCTCCCCCCCCAATCATGTGCCAGTAACAAGTGCCTCTCCTCCCCACAATCATGTGCCAGTAACAAGTGCCTCCTCCCCCCAACCATGTGTCAGTAACAAGTGCCTCCCCCAATCATGTGCCAGTAACAAGTGCCTCTCCCCCTCCCAATCATGTGACAGTAACAAGTGCCTTTGCCCCCCAATCATGTACTAGTAACAAGTCAGATGCCTCTCCCCCCAATCATGTGCCAGTAACAGGTGCCTCCCCCCAATCATGTGCCAGTAACAAGTGCCTCTCCCCCTCTCAATCATGTGACAGTAAAAAGTGCCCCCCAATCATGTGCCAGTAACAAGTCAGATGCCTCTCCCCCCCAATTATATACCAGTAACAAGTGCCTCCCCCCTAATCATGTGCCAGTAACAAGTGCCCCCCCCAATCATGTGCCAGTAACAACCTCTCCCCCCCCAATCATGTGGCAGTAACAAGTATTGTACCATATAAAAAAAAATAAACACTTATACTTACGTCCATGGCAGCGATGTGATGCAGGCCTGTGTCCAGAGCTGTACGGCTCAGGCGGTGCTATGATGTCATCGCGCCGCCTGCACCGGCCTCTGATAGGCTGTGGGCCTAGTGCCTGCAGCCTATCAGAGGAACGTGGAAGGGAGACGCCTCTCTCTCCCCTTCCCCACCGCAGCATCTATCTGTATCTCTGTCCTGAGGACGGCAATACAGATGACTATGGAGATGAGCGCTTCCACAATGGAAGCGCTCATCTCCCTGTGCACTACCGCCGCCGCCACTGCTGCCCATTATTAAATTATTAACAAATAATAAATGACCGCCTAAATGCTTACTAATACTTACGTGAATTAAGTGTACAGCAAAATGCCTCTTGAAAAGTCACACAAGCGTGACGAACTTGCTTGCAAAATGGTGCGAGTGTCTCTGAACGCACCCTGAACGCATCCGTTCAGGGTGCGTTCAGGGAAACTCGCACCATTTTGCAAGCAAGTTCAGTCGGTTTTGTCTGCGATTGCGTTCAGTTGTTCAGTTTTTTCCGCGCGGGTACAATGCTTTTTGATGCGTTTTTATTGCGCATGATAAGAAAACTGAAGGTTTAGGCTACATACACAGAACTGATGCATGAAAAAATGAATGGGTCAGGATTCAGTGCGGGCGCTATGCGTTCACATCACGCATTGCACCCGTGCGGAAAACTCGCTTGTGTGAAAGGGGCCTTTTTTATTAAAAAACTAAAACTGCCACAGCTATGCTGACATAAGTTTTTTTTTTTTTATTAGTAGAAATTACAGAAAAATGTAAGTAATTTCTACAAGAAGACAAAAAACATGCAATAAAAACATCAAGGGTACCAATATTCCTGTATAATACAGGGTAGATGAAATAATAAGGGGGCTAACAGAGACTCTATTGTCCAGTGGTCCATGTAAACCTGCAGCTGGCCCTGTATTCTACTATACAGCTCTATTTAGAGTAAAATATTTAACCGATTCTGTGTAGCTTTGTCTTGAAAAATGGCACCTGATTGCAAGCGCAGCAGGCATCATAGCTGTCATGAAGACACCCACCAGAAGCGAATGCCTGCGATCGTTGATAACACCGATCACAGATAATTAACCCCTTAGATGCTGTGGTAAATTATAACCACAGCAACTGAATCTGGTTTCCCTGGGAGTGCAGCACTCCCAGGGCCTGAATCGCTCCCTATGTGGTCACTGGGGAAGCCATTGGTTGTATGCGAAAGCCCTGGTCTCTCTGAGAAAACCAGGGCTTTTACATTTGCAGTTCCTATGGAGCCCTGCAGGTGGCAGGGCTCAATAAGAACATTGCAAATGTGTAATGAATTGCGATAGCTATTCATTGCAATGCATTGAAGAAGAAATTTAATGATCGCCTATTATAGTCATCTTAAGAAAAGTTTTTAAAACTTAAAAAAATGTTTTAATATAAAAGATATATGAAAATTCAAGTTACACCCCCCTTCATTCTCCATAATAAAAATAAAAATAAATAAACAATAAACATCACAGGCATTGGCAGGTTTCAAAATGCTGTAACTGAAAAAAAAAATCAATATGGCTGATTTGCCATTTCTTGTTGCTTCGCCTCCCCCCAAAAATTTAATAAAAGTGATAAAAAAAAGTCATACACACTCCAAAATGTGTACAGATCACTCAGCAAAAAATGAGCCCTCACACAATTCTGTAAACATAGCTATAAAAAGTTGTGGTGGTCAGAATATGGTGATTAAAACACAAGAAAAACTATTTAAATGTGGTATTGCTGTAATCATACTAACCCATAGAATGAATGTTACAGGCCAGTTTTACTGCATTTTACTGCATGACCTAGTACATAACAATCTCTTTCTAACAAAGCTAGAACCTGCCCTTTACCTCACATGGATCCAGAGATTTCCCCATTCATTGCTCTGCTAGATTTATTCCAAGCTGTGAGCTTAGGAGGCATGTCCTTTTTCAGGGGCGTGTCCTGACTCCTGTCTGCTGCAGCTGGTGGCAGTTGAAGGATGGAACTGAGCATGTATGTCAGCCTCAGTGAGCTGGATAGCGAATTTAGAAAAGCTCAAACAGCAGGTGGCGCTGTACAAAAAGATTTCAGTGAATAACTCAGTAGCTATATAAATCTTTAATTATATGCAATTACAAAAGTATTCAGATCCATGTGCTGGTTTGAAAACGGTAGAATATTTTTCTGGGACAACTGCTTTAATTCAATTTCATGTGTATGACCTTAAGAAATAAAGTAAATGTGTGCAAGTGCATACCTTCAGCATGCATCACTATAACAAAATATCTAGTTTTGCAGGTTTTGTATATTTTAGAGGAAATGTAAATTAAAGTTGTGCATAGTCCCTCTCAGTACAAATCAGCTGTGTACAATCTATGTATAAGTTGTAAATAATCATAATTCTTTATTTAGGTTTATCATCCGGACTAGTACCCATCTATATAGGGGAAATTTCACCTACTGCTCTACGAGGAGCTCTTGGAACTTTACACCAGCTTGGCATTGTAACTGGGATTCTTATCAGTCAGGTAGGTCACTCTATACAAAGTGCTAAAGTATAATATGTACAGTAAACATAAACATAATTAGATATTGGTTGTAAATAGAAAATGGTATCGCTCTAATTAGAGATATTTCTATCTATTTTACACCTCAGCACCTCATATCTAACATCAGGTTTACACTGTCCTATCTGAGGACACTATGCAGTAGTGACCAACAGCGTCCTTCACTTGCCTGCCAATGTGTTGCACAGCAGTTTACTAGGTACGGAGCAAGCTAAGCACTGTGCGAGCCAAGAATGCTGTAAATCGGAGTCCTGATCTTCATGAGCTGTAGGTTCCTCCTTTTCTACCACTGCTGATGGACAGCTATTCCACTATTACCCTAGGTACACACCTAAGCGTTTTACAGCGCAATCAAACGCGCTGTAAAACTCACAACATGTGAAAAGCCATGCTTCCCTATGGGCATGGTTCACATTTGGGCGTTGTACAGCGCGTTTGAATGCGCTGTAAAAAACGCCCCACGCCCAAACAAGTACATGAGCTTCTTTGGGGCGTTTTAACGCGCCTATGGACAATGATGCCATAGGGGAGAATCACTGAATCGCGCGTATGACGCGCGTTTCTTAGTTACAAAAACGCGCATTCAAAAACGCACGATTCAGAAACGCCTAGGTGTGTTCCCAGCCTTAGGGAGAAAGCTGTCAATCAGCCGTTGGGATGGTAGTCTGGAGCTCATGCATATTGTTCACTGCTGGCGTATGGCTCAAGCTCTGCCTGGTAAACTTTGATTTTATGAAATGACACCATATTGACAAGTGACACACTGCTGTAGTCAGGGTGTCAGTCATTATTTTATACTGTCCTCAGATAAAACCTGTGGATCCCTTTAAATAACAGTGTTGTGCTTATTCATAGGATAAAACTAGTACATTGTTTAATTTGAAACTCGAAAGGTAATTTTAACCCCTTTCCGACCACCATACTGCTATTTGCGTCGGAATTCGGAGCTTTAAAGATGGGACCCGCTCCTGGGCGGAGCGGGCACCATAGAAGCAGGGTGCCTGCCGTTTCATACAGCAGGCACCCGCAGCTAATGTCCACGACAGGCGGTAACGCCAATCGTTGACATTTAACCCTTTAGATGCCGTGGTCAATCCTGACCACGGGCATCTGAATGCTGAAAACTCGGAAGCGCATGCTTACGAGTGTGCTCTGGCTGCCCCTGGTGGGGATCGGGGGAGCCAGAGTGTGTTAGCAGCAGCCCTGTCTTTCTGTATGACAGGAGGCTGCTGCTTAGTAATTACTATGCAGCCCCTGCCAGGGCTCCATAGCAATACAGTAAAATCCTTATAGACTCCAATGCTAATGCTATAGTTCCCTATGGGAACTATTAAAAAAGTGTAAAAATAAAACAAATGTTTTTATAAATTAATAAAAAAAATAAAAAAATTCAAATCACCCCCTTCCCCCCAAAAAAAAAACATAAAGAAGAAAAAATAATAGAGTAAATAGTTATCCTGGCATGCAAAAATGCCCATGCTATTACAATCGAAAAAATGTAACCCCTGCGGAAAACGGTGAAGCGGAAAAAAAATCAAAATGGCCGATTCGTCGTTTTTCAATTGCTTCATCTCCCACAAAAAATGGAATAAAAAGTGACCAAAAAGTTGTACACCACCCTAAAATGGTATTATTGAAAAGTACAGATTGCACCCAAAAAACAAGTCTTCACATAGCTCCGCACACATAAATACTAAAAAGTTATAGGGGTCAGAATATGGAGGCTAAAAGAAAAAATATGTTTTTTTTTCAAGGTTTCTATTTTTATTTTTTTCCAGAATAAAAACGCAATAAAAAATATACATATGTGGTATTGCTCGATTTGTACTGACCTGAATAAAGTAACAGGTCAGTTTTATGGTATAGGGAACCCAAAAAAAATGTTGTGGAAGTGCGTTTTTTTCCCAATTTTACCCCATTTATAGTTTTCCAGCTTCCCACCACATTGTATGCAACCATAAATAGTCCCATCTTATCCCGCAAAATACAAGCCATTATACAGCTATTGAACATAAAAATAAAAAGTTATGGCTTTGGGAGGGCTCGAAGTAAAAAACATAAAGAAAAAAAAAGAAAAAACAACTGAAAAATCGCACGATCATGAAAGGGTTGAAAAACATTTACATCAAATTATAGTTTACATTTTTTAATACTGTTGTGTGTGCCACCATACCATTATATTTAATGTCCTTACATTGCAAAATTAGCTTGTCTTCCTTTGCCTATAATGACAGTATGTTTCTGCTGTTACACATCTACTGTTAGAGTAATAATAAACCCTCCTTGTCGCTAATTCTTAGGTTGCTGGATTAGACTTTATTCTGGGCAGCAAGAGTTTATGGCCTGTCCTCCTTGGTCTTTCTGGTGTCCCGGCTGTGATCCAGACGATTCTTCTGTTCTTTTGCCCAGAAAGTCCCAGATATGCCTATATCGTACTTGGAAGAGAAGAAGTTGCCAGAAGAAGTAAGTCATTTATAAAATAATGGTATACAAATATAGATAGAGATTATAAAAAGATTTCTATGGGTTATATGACCATAACTGATCTTTTTAGCCCCAATGAAAGTTTGATGGTTGAGGGTTTGTGAAGATGGAGAGGAACATTGCTGTTCTGTTTATTCAAAACTGATATTACAAACTTTGTTAACCCTTCAGGTGATCCACAAGAATTAAAGTAAAATGTAGGTGAAATTTCAAAATTTAATTTTTTTTTGTAGATTTTTTATGTTAATCACATATGTGGTGGTAAACTGTTCTATGGGCACGTGGCAGTGGTCTGAAGGAAAGGAGCACAATATGGTTTTTGGAGGCAGATTGTGCTAGAATGTTTTTTGGGCACCATTTTGTATTTGAAGAGACCCTGTTGTACTCCTACAGTGGAAACCCTCAAAAAGTGACCTCATTTTAGAAATTACTCAAAGAATATATTAAGGGGTGTACTGAGCAGTTTGACCCCATAAGCATTTTATGGAATTTGGAAACATGTTGCTTTAGCCCCAAATTTGACTGTTCTGGCATAGTTTTTACGGATGCGGCCATACCTAATGTGTCTTATTTTTGTTAAGTTTTACACGATAAAAGCATTTTTGAACAGAATAAAATCTTGTTTTTGTGTTGCTATGGTCTGAGAGCCATATTTTTTTTTTTTTTCCGCCGATTGTCTTAGGAAGGGTGTTATTTTTTGTGGGATGAGATGACGGTTTGGCTGGTACTATTTTGAAGTACATATGACTTTTTGATCGCTTGGTATTACACTTTTTGTGAGAGAAGGTGACCAGAAAATGGCTGTTTTGGTGCAGTTTTTTGTTGTTGTATTTTTACGGCGTTCACCATTCAAATTAATTATGGGAAACTGGACTTTTTTACTTGAAACTTTCATTTTTTTATCATGTAAAACACTTTTTTTTTTGTTCCACTATGGTACTTCAACTTTTGGGGGTCTGATCCCATGTACAATGCATTGCAATACTTCTGTATTGTAATGCATTGGCTATAAGTGTATTACACAGTGTAATACACTTACAGCCTGCTTTCCTGTGAGAACCAGGGGGCTGGATCTCACAGGCTTACATGGAAGGCAACAGATGCCCATGGAAGGCATTGGGCTGCCTCCCCAACCATTGGGTCCCCGTCACCGCAGCGCGGGGACCTGATGTGGACGGGGACCCTCCACAGACATTGCACACCTAGGGTTAATGTGCCGGGATCATGATTTCACCGATGCTGGCGCATACAGCAGGGGTATGGCTAACAGGAACAACCGGACCCCTGCCGCTGATCGGGCAGTCGCAGCTCCTGCACCCGACCAATCAACCTGCTGTAGCTGTACGGAGCTGGGATTTAATTCACAGTCCGCAGCGCCGTACAGCTATGGCGCTGGTACCCTACGGGTTAGGCCTCATGCACACAAACAAATTTTGGGTCCGCGTCCGTGTGCTGTCCACATCCGTTGCTCCGTTCCGTGCCCCCGCAAAAAAAATATAGCATGTCCTATTCTTGTCCGTTTTGCAGACAAGAATAGGCATTTCTACAATGGGCCGCATTCCGTTCCGCCTACGGTCGTGTGTATGAGGCCTTAATCAGAGTAAAAACAATAGAAATCCAAAGTATGTCAGTTTTCTTGCACTATAAAATGTAAAAAGACTAAGCTGAGTAAATAGATAAGTGCTACAGATGGAAAAGATTACAGGTCTATCACTGTGCTCTCTTCTCCGTAATACCATCATTTCCGATTTTCCTCTTACTGCAGACAGTAATGACTTGGACTGTGGCCCAATATCTATTGATATATGTAACAAAATATCTCATAGGATTTATTTTTGGTATGACCTTACACCAAGGATGGTTTCACAGTGTTAGGGCTCATGCACACGAACGTATTTTCTTTCCATGTCCATTCCGTTTTTTTGGCGGACTGTATGTGGAACTATTAATTTTAATGTGTCCACAAAAAACGGAAGGTACTCCGTGTACATTCTGTTTCCGTATTTCCGTTCCGCAAAAAAATAGAAAATGTCCTATTATTGTCCGCATTACGCATAAGGATAATACTGTTCTAATAGGGGGCAGCTGTTCAGTTCTGCAAAATACAGAATGCAAATCCGTTTTTTGCGGACCCCAAAACACATACAGTCATGTGCATGAGCCCTTATTTGTATTGTTTTTGCTGCAGTGCTTTTTTATTAATGATTTTGGTACTTCCAAGTGTTTGCTACTTCCTAAGCAGTTGTAATTACACTGTGCCGCCTCTATCAAGGAGATGACGCGCAGGCATGAGCACTGCTACCCCTTCAAACAGCTGATCAGCATGGGTGACGGGTGTTGGATCCCAGACAATTAGATATTTATCACCTATCTTGAAGATAGGTCATCAGTATGACCCCACTTTAACATTTTAGTACTTTTCTACAATAAAAACAACTTATTGAAAACAATCATCTGCTTTTGTGTCACCATATTCTAACAGACATAACTTTTTTAAATAGTTTTTCATCTATGCCAAAAATTGTTTTTTTCACGGACAAGAATAGGACAGGTTATATTTTTTTGACAGACTGCAATCACGGACCACGGACGCGGAGGACAAACGGTGCATTTTCCGAGTTTTCCACAGACCCATTGAAAACCAATGGGTCCGCAGAAAATCACGAAAAACGGAGCAACGGACACGGAATCAAACAACGGCCGTGTGCTTGAGGCCTTATTCTGAAGGTTAAATAATGTGATCATTTGACAGTTCAGTTCACTACGCATGTGTGTGTATGTATGTATGTACACTGTATATATATATATATATATATATATATATATATATATACTTCTATACTGTATATATGTGCAGGGCCTAATATTACATAAACATAGTTAATGTAGTAAAAAAGTGAGGGATTCGAATTAAACTAGCAAAGGTTTTCAGTCATAATTAGTTTTTTCTCCCCCAGCAACTTGTTACTTGAGGTGGCTCTAGGTATTCTTGAACACTTATGATTGCCTGGATACAGAATCCTTAACATTGGTTAAAAGTTAACAAAGATAACATACAAATAGTTAATGCTAGAAAACACAATCTATTACCTAGCAGAACAAATATATTGATTTACTGTGGTTAATGTGGATTTGTGTAGCTAGTCATGACACACTGTTATTTTTTTATATTTTTGAAATAAAAATCAAAATGTACATTTTTGTAATCACAAGGAACTTGGTCGTGGCCAGTGTCATTTTGCAAGATTGGGGAGAGGTGTCTCCTTTGCCTTCCCATGCTGTGCACCCTGTGACTGACATATCACTGCCTATACACAGCTGTTTAGAAATAAAGCAGAACAGGATGGGTGGGGGAATCAGTTAGTTATTGCTTATTTCATTTTTTTAAACCCTCTCTAAGCTTTTTGCCAATAATGTTAGAGCCATACAGGATGAATGGTATAGCAAAGTGCATGCTCAACCACCAATTCATTCATACGGTGGGACAAAAGACCCCCTTCTCTTGCTCAGTGGGGGTTCCCATCAGTGGAACTCCTAAAGCCCCATTATTGAGAATATGAGCACTCAATCAATTAATAAAAGACAAAGGTTATTACACTGGCGCTGCACCTTATGTAAATTAAATCTCTCGCTGCGGTACCACAGTGGTATCGCTCCCACTGCTACTCTACTAAAATGCAACTTTAATGATTGTTGGTGCCGCGCGATGCACTCCCTTTTGTCCCCCTCCCATATGAGCTCACTCTGATAGGATGTACTTCTATACTGCTTATATATGCAATCACCATAGAGTACCTGATCTACGGCGCATGCTATTCCCGTATGTCCTCTTTCATCCAACTTCAGCGCACATTCGAGGGAGGGAGATTCAGAGGAGGCTTTTCCCTGTTTCTTCTTTTCTCTTCCTCTAACTCAGCTGCCCCGGCCGGTGGCAAGCTGCAGTTTCGGGTCGGAGATTCGTAGTTTAGCTCGCGCTCTCACGGAGCGCTTGTGACGTCACATCCCTGAGGAAGAATACCGAAGTATTCGAAACGCGTTGGAAGGAAGTGTGTACCTCCATAGACTCCGTAGCTCAGTTTGTGACGTCACAAGCACTCCGTGAGAGCGCGAGCTAAACTAGAGTAGGTGCAGCTCAAGAAAAGTCTTGAAGATGGGAGTGAGAATTATGGAGGATGTTAATTTTAGATCATTGGCAGAACAGAGAGCACAAGTAGGGTGGTAGACGAAAATGACAGAGGAAATGTATGGAGGTGCAGCACTGTGGAGAGCTTTCTGGCTGCGGCATTTAGGACAGACTGAACGGGGAAATTTAGGACAGCACTATAAAGTACTGCAGAATATGTTGGTATTAGGCTAGGTCTACACGACGACATGTGTCGCGCAACAATAAGTCACGCGACACATAGGGTACAACTACACTGCAACATTTGTTGCGCGACATGGAGTCAGTAGGTGATAATGTAAGTGGCAGACTTACAATGCTGTCTTGACACCTTTTTCTGGGAGGTCATTATCACCTACTGACTCCAATTAGGACGATGGAATCAACACCTTTGACCCCATGCTGGGTATAATGACCTAATTAACAGATGTTGATTCAGTTACATATTTATTCCCAGAGAATTCTTGTACAAGTCACTCAGAATTGAGAAAGCTCATTGTAAAAAGAAGTGAAACGTTTTCAAGAAATCTACAGCAAGTCCAGTTGCCTTGATTTATTCTTTACAGATATACCATGACCTGGATAAATGAGAACCTTCACAGACTTATCTATTTTTTCCTTGTACAATGACCTCTGAACAGGTCAGAACATGCCTAGAAAACTCTCCAATAGAAGTTAATGAGGTCCCCTCCAGACCATTGTGTCTATCTATAGACCATGCGGCTTCTATAAAGCAATTTTTATTGCTGTGTAAATGCTGCTAAGAACAGCTCAGGCAAAAGGCCGCCCCCATAATCATGTTCAGAAAATAAAATAAAAAAATCTACAAGAATCACAGAAATAAACGTGGCCTAAATGGGTGGGACTGCTCCAAACCCCAAACACTGTGGCGTGTTTCTAACTGGGGGGGGGCAGTTCCTCCGCATGTGGTTCGCAGCGAACGGCTATCCCCAGCAAAAATTGCATACAATAGAGGATACCGGCGCGAACCACAAGCACCACACAAACATCCTACACAAAATAAAACATGTGCGGATGAAAATATATAAACACATAACTCACAGAAAAAAGATGCACCACATGGATAAGCAACTGACAACACTGGCTAATCCCTCACTCCGGTCTTAAAAGCTGAGAGATTCGCCAATATTTCCAATCAGGAACATATCGGAGCCCCTTTAAGCACCACTTCACGGTATCTCAGCATGGCATGGGGTCCTACCACTAGACTACCTATGGTGTGTGAACAAGGTCTGAAAAGGTATTAAGCAGCCTACAGCCCCATCCCACTCACCTGCACTGCAGGACCAACAATGCAATGGGGAACAAATGAGGCCGCAAGCTACACCTACAACAGACCATGTGACACCGGCTTCTAGCACATGTTTTATTTTGTGTAGGATGTTTGTGTGGTGCTTGTGGTTCGTGCCGGTATCCTCCATTGTATGCAATTTTTGCTGGGGATAGCCGTTCGCTGCGAACCACCTGCGGAGGAACTGCCCCCCCCCCAGTTAGAAACACGCCACAGTGTTTGGGGTCTGGAGCAGTCCCACCCATTTAGGCCACGTTTATTTTTGTGATTCTTGTTTTATATGTATTGAATGTGCCATTGCATATGGCTGGTAAACATTCTGTTGCACCTGGAAGCCGGTGTCACATGGTCTGTTGTAGGTGTAGCTTGCGGCCTCATTTGTTCCCCATTGCATTGTTGGTCCTGCAACGCAGGTGAGTGGGAGGGGGCTGTAGGCTGCTTAATACCTTTTCAGACCTTGTTCACACACCATAGGTAGTCTAGTGGTAGGACCCCATGCCATGCTGAGATACCGTGACGTGGTGTTTGAAGGGGCTCCGATATGTTCCTGATTGGAAATATTGGCGAATCTCTCAGCTTTTAACATCCGAGTGAGGGATTAGCCAGTGTTGTCAGTTGCTTATCCATGTGGTGCATCTTTTTTCTGTGAAAAAAATCTACAATCAGAAAATAGAAACAGATTAGATAAAAAGGTTGTATGTTACTATCTGGTTTTAACTGGCAGAAAACATTTTTGGTGACACATTTCCTTTAAGGGTATTCTAATCTAAAATCCTGACCTACTTTTCACTCCACTTCCAAAAGTGATGAAGCAAATGTCGCAAAATAGGACCAAATGTCCCAATAATATGCACCAAGTCTTAACTTGTGGGCATCACTTGCAACATTTTTTGTGAGCATGATAGCTTTCAGTATTCCAGCTGATTAGCTGCTGCCAGAAGGCGGTGGAATTAGGGTATGTTCACACGGCTAAAATCTGGCACTGATTCAGCAGTGGAAAATGGGAGTTAAATCCACATTTAAAGATTCATCAACAGTTTCCCCATTGACTTTAATGTTAAAAATACCGCCTTGTGCACATAGTGTAAAATGTAAAAAGTTTTTTCTGTAGCTGATTTGAAAAATACTTTAGAACTAGTGATACATCTTAGAAGCAGATTGGGTGAAGGATTTCATGGAAGTCAATGGGCAAGCAGAAAAACACAAATACTCTTCTAAAAACTCCTCTAAAAATGGAGGAATTTCATTATCTTTTTTCAAGCCAACCCCTACAGTGCCATTAGTATATATTGTGCCCTGCCCCCACAGTTCTTTCAGTTTATATAATGCCCTCAATAGTGCCCCTGAGTATAAATAATGCACCTCTGTAGTGCCCCAGGACATATAATGACACCCATAGTGCTCTCAATATAAATAAAATACCCCCACTCCCACTAGTGTCAACAATTTTTTTTTCCGATAATGTGACTTCATGATGCTGGGAGCATCAGGTCCTGCTGCCTCCAGTGTGGAGCAAGTGTTCCCACAACTGCCTGTAGTGAGGTTTAAAAAGTAGAACCTTTTTGTTATTTTTTTTTTCTTATAGTTTGTAATGTAAATGAAGATGTTAGTAATTTATTTCATATTCCTCACTAAAATATGAAACTAACCAAAATGACTAAATTTCTGCGTGTGTGCTAATGCATGGGACATTAATTTATGTCCTATCCAATTAACAAAAAGAAACAGACAGTTCATTCCAGTTTTTGCTTACCCACATGTAAGCACATCCTGCTCCACTGGAGCAATACATTTTCTTCATTTATCTGTTCACTGAAGAAATCTAATGGGTGATGATCTCTAGAGGGAAAAAAAACAACAAAGAAACCAACCAAAACCTATATATTTAATTAGTAATCTAGAAAATTTGAAATCATGATAGTTGACTATGAAACATAGATACAAATTCACTGAATTAAAGTTTATTAGATAAGTAAAACCCAAAGCAGTATTGCCTTACCGATAGAGATTGAAGACGGTCTCTCCTCAAATATGACATTCACATATCTTATAGTATTCTGTTATTACTACAGACTGATAGTTATTTCAACTGCCATGCTCTCACCTTAAAATTGACGTCAAATGTCTTATTGTTATGACAAACTTAAAGGAGTAACATAGTAACATAGTAACATAGTAACATAGTATATAAGACCGAAAAAAGACATTTGTCCAACCAGTTCGGCCTGTTTCCTACAAGTTGATCCAGAGGAAGGCAAAAAACCCCTGTGAGGCAGAAGCCAATTTTCCCCACTTAAGGGGAAAAAAATTCCTTCCTAACTCCAATCAGGCAATCAGAATAACTCCCTGGATCAGCGACCCCTCTCTAGTAGCTATAACCTGTAATATTATTACACTCCAGAAATACATCCAGGCCCCTCTTGAATTCCTTTATTGTACTCACCATCACCACCTCCTCAGGCAGAGAGTTCTATAGTCTCACTGCTCTTACAGTGAAGAATCCTTTTCTATGTTTGTGTACAAACCTTCTTTCCTCCAGACATAGAGGATGTCCCCTTGTCACAGTCACAGTCCTGGGGATAAATAGATGATGGGACAGATCTCTGTACTGACCCCTGATATATTTATACATAGTTATT
The DNA here is from genome assembly GCA_033119425.1 of Bufotes viridis. Taxonomy (NCBI): domain Eukaryota; kingdom Metazoa; phylum Chordata; class Amphibia; order Anura; family Bufonidae; genus Bufotes; species Bufotes viridis. The sequence continues at coordinate 141,647,469 of CM065592.1, read as the reverse complement.
AGATCTCCTCTCAGTCGTCTTTTTTCTAAAGTGAATAACCCTAATTTTGATAACCTTTCAGGGTACTGTAGATCCCTCATTCCAGTTATTAATTTAGTTGCCCTCCTCTGAACCCTCTCCAGCTCTGCTATGTCTGTCTTGTTCACAGGAGCCCAGAACTGTACACAGTACTCCATGTGTGGTCTGACTAGTGATTTGTAAAGTGGTAGGACTATTTTCTCATCACAGACATCTATGATTTTTGATGCAACCCATTATCTTATTGGCCTTGGCAGTAGCTGCCTGACACTGGGTTTTGCAGCTTAATTTGCTGTTTATTAAAATTCCTAGATCCTTTTCCATGTCAGTGTTACCGAGTGTTTTACCATTTACTATGTACGAGTGACTTGCACTATTCCTTCCCATGTGCATAACTTTACATTTGTCAGTGTTAAACCTCATCTGCCATTTTTCTGCCCAAGCCTCCAATCTATCCAGATCCCTCTGTAGCAGAAAACTGTCCTCTTTAGTGTTAATTACTTTACACAGTTTAGTGTCATCTGCAAAAATAGATATTTTACTGTGCAGGCCATCTACAAGATCATTAATAAATATATTGAAGAGAATAGGGCCCAATACTGAACCCTGAGGTACCCCACTAGTGACAGTGACCCAATCTGAGTATCTACTGTTAATAACCACCCTCTGTTTTCTATCACTCAGCCAGTTACTTACCCACATACAGACATTTTCTCCCAGCCCGAGCATCCTCATTTTATATACTAACCTTTTATGTGGTACAGTGTCAAATGCTTTGGAGAAGTCCAGATATACGACATCCATAGATTCGCAGCTGTCAGGTCTAGAACTACCTCCTCATAGAAGCTGATTAAATTCGTTTGGCATGACCGATCACTCATGAGGCCATGCTGATATGGCGTTATTTGCTTATTTTCATTGAGTTACTTCAAAATAGCAGCTCTTAGAAACCCTTCAAACAGTTTCCCCACAACAGATGTTAAACTTACCGGCCTATAATTTCCAGGCTCTGTTTTTGGACCCTTTTTGAATATTGGCACCACATTTGCTATGCGCCAATCCTGTGGAACATTCCCTGTCAGTATAGAGTCCGTAAATATCAGAAATATTCTAGTTTTTATTTTTTTAACCTATTTGTTTATATACAATTTTCAAATATACATGTATTTGAAATTCTGCATACATACCTTTCCTATATCAGGCCTGTGACCCCTATATGCAGTAGAATGGTATAGCCCATGTATCAGTCCTGTGTAATGTATCCATGGCCTAACTGAAACATGCCATCAGTCATGCGACACCCTACACATCATATCATTTCTGACATTCAGTAAGCAACAGTGTTGTATGACATACATGTGTGTGTCAGCTCAGGGGATACATCCATCAGATAAGTAAATGGGACTAGTGTTGGAATCATGATTGTATTGTGGTAATGGCAGTAACTACATCACACTGTATTTTTACATTGCAGCCTGTCTTTAGATCATGCTGTAAAATGGCCGCCTGTCTCAAGGTGATGTTGTCATGTTGTAAAAGTTTAAAGTAAAAAAACAAACACACAGAAATCAGCTTCTATATAAACACTGACAGACATGATGTTGAGGTGCTGCTGCAGGTAGTAATACTGTATATAAGGTATCAGTTCTGTTATCTTGTTGGATACTGGGCAGTTAACTGAAAGCCAGGCCACATGATACTCGTGAGGGACAAATCATGACTTACATGACTGATGCCATGTCTAGTCTTGTCCAGCTTTCCTATTGATGCATTTTACAGGACTTAAACAGGCCATACCATTTTTTTGTCTTTAGGGAGAGGCTATCGTATGGATATAATAAAGGTCTAATTGTTCAACATCCTATTCTCTAAGGTTGGGTTCAGACTTGCGCGTATTTGATACGCACATAAAACGCGCGTTCGTGTGATTGACTACTGTGGTGTCAATCACAGTTCTGTGACAAAACGCCCCAAAGAAGCTCAAGAAAACGCTCAAGTGAGAACCAGGGCCATAGGGAAGCATTGGTTTTCATGTGTTGAGCGTTTTACAGCGCGTTTGAACGCGCTGTAAAACGTGCAAGTCTGAACTGAGGGTAAATCAGGCATGCTCAACCTGCAGCCCTCCAGCTGTTGCAAAACTACAACTCCCAGCATGCCCGAACAGCCTACAGCTTTCAGCCTACAGCAGGGCATTGTGGGAGTTGTAGTTTTAGAACAGCTGGAGGGCTGCAGGTTGAGCATGCCTGCTCTAAATAATCAAATGTAACCATTAAAGCCATCTTTTCTTAGAACTGTGTTGTGTTCCTTTGTTATTACTACTAGAAATTTATAAATACATCGATAAATGAGCATTACCAATTTACCAGTAGTTCCTACACACTCTGACCCAGTTGTCAATTTAGTAATAATGACAGAGGAAGGACACAACATACAGTTTTAAGAAAAGATGATCCAGAATGTTATATCATGGAGAATACACATATTTACTAAAAGAAACATGTGAGGAGTGGTGACAGGTCCTCTGTAAAAATGATTGTCTTCTTTAGATAAACCCTTTTCTTAGAAAGTTCTCCCAGCTGATCACTGTTTTTCACTGCTATGAACCTGTAATGTGGTGGCAAACTTTCAACTTCCTGCAGCATTAGAAAGCATTATAAATCAAGATGTTGCCAAGAGCAAGAGATGCCATTTGCAGCCACCCCTTGCTTTGATTAATAAAGGGGGGTCTTGATTAGGGAACCATGCTCTAGTAACAAAGAATTATGACCGTGTAGGATATAGAACCCACGCGAGCTAGAGACTATTGTGTTCACTGGTGTCCAGGTCCATGTTCGGTGAGACATGGACCAAAGTTGTGTAGTGTGCATTGCACCATTTACTTCTACTGGTGCATGTCCTGTCCATGTGTGCAATTGACACACATATGACCATCTGAATCAGGCCCAAACCTAAAAACGTCTTCAACTGTTGCTCAGATCTCAACTGCCCATGACAATAAGTTGATGATAACTGAGGAAGTAATACTTTGTTTTTATATTATACGTTAGTTCAGTTATTACAAAACGTATTATCCTGTGAAACACTCTGCTTCAGCAAATAAATACATTGATAAAAATGATTTTTATTTCTAATTGCATAAACCTCTAGGTTATATATAATAGATTCATCGGTTGCGGTAAAAGTAACACTGCCTGAAATGTGCCATGCTTTCCACATTGTTCCTGACTTTGACATCCGATGTTCTGTTACTCTATTAGTCATGTCCTATACCAATCTTCTGTTTGTAGTAATGAGAAGACTGAGGGGAGACTATGATCCCTCCAAAGATATTGAGGAGATGAGGAGGGAAAAGGAGGAAGCAGCCAGTGAAAAGAAAGTGTCTATTATTCAGCTCTTTAGATCCCCAAATTACAGACAGCCGCTCCTTGTCTCTCTGGTATTACACATGTCTCAGCAGTTTTCAGGAATCAATGGGGTAAGAAAATTAAGATTCACTATATACTTGTTTGTGCAGCTTAGCAGAGGTGATATTTCATTGAAAACTCTAATGTCTGTGGAGAATGTTGGGACTACTGTACTTACTCTTGATGGGCGTTCTATTATTTTTATGACTGTAATGTCTATTTTTCAAAATAACAATAAAATGCTACAGTTAAGAAATAATGTAATAATATTTTCCTGAATGATAGAATTAAAATAAGTTAATAAAAAAGAGAAAAATTCATGGTCATTCACTGACCCCAACAGGCTAACTATAAGGAAGGTGAAGCATGAGAGAGAAATTAGAAGGACTGCCCCTGCATTAAATTCCTAGATCTCTTAAAGAGGACCTGTCAAAACAAAATGCATTGCAATCTGCAGGCGGCATGCTATAGAACAGGAGGAGCTGAGCAGATTGATAAATAGTTTTATGGGAAAAGATTTAGTAAAACTTGTAATTTCTACAGCACTAAGGCTGCCTGGCCCTGTCAATCTCATTGGAAGGGGGAGTGGCAACCTACAGAAATGATGTGGTGGTGCTCTGATGGGCTAGGCCAGTCCCTCAGTGCTCTGAGCACCTCATTTACATAGAACTAATAAATGGAAAAATAATTTCTCTGCATTAGTAATATAAATTACAAAGAGAAAGGGTTATTTTAGTCACCATGATTAAAGGGGTTATTCACCACTGAACAACCCCCCACAATGCTTAACAAGCTTCTGTCATCATGATCAACCCTATTACACCAGGTATAATGCCCATTAGAATTAAAGGGGTTATCCACCACTGAACAACTCCCCACTATGTCCAGACCCGCAATACTGACAATACTTACCTGGACCCCAATGCCGGTTTCCTTCTAGATTGCTCCGTGGCCGTCTTTGCACATGTGACGCAAGGGAAACAGGTCAGCACCGTGGCCTGCCATTGGCTCTATCACGCCATTGTTATCTGCACACGGGATAGAAGCAAAGATGGCCATGGAGCTATCCAGAAGGAAACCAGCGTCAGGGACCAGGTATATATTGTCAGCAGTGTTGAGTGAAGCGAAGTTCTGGTGCTTCATCCGAAGTCGCTTTGCTCCAAACTTCTAAATAATACTGTACGGAGATCCCTCTCTGTACAGTATTAGAATGTATGGGCTCCGATGAGCTGAAGTAAGTTATTTGCAAAGTCGCGCAGGACTTTGTTGACTAACTTTGGTAGTTGATTCTTAAAGTGGAAAACCACTTTAAAACTTGAAACCGAACTCTGCTTTGGTTCTAACTAGTATCTCAAAACCAAAGCCGAGTTCGGTTTCAAGGTTTTCCACTTTAAAAACCAACTACCAAAGTAATTCAAAGAAGTCACTTACTTTGGTTCATCGGAGCCCAGACAAATCTCCGTACAGTATTGTTCCAAAGTTTTGAACTAATAAACTTCGGATGAAGCATCCTGAAGCTTGCTTCACTCAACACTAATTGTCAGTATTGCGGGTCTGGGCATTGTGGGTTGGTTGTTCAGTGGTGGATAACCCCTTTAACTCTAATAGACATTATACCTGGTACAAGAGGGTTGATCATGCTGACAAATGCTTGTTAAAGAGGACCTTTCATCACTTCTAAAGATATTAACTAACGATGCTGACATGTAGAGCGGCGCCCAGGGATCTCCCTGCACTTACTATCATCCCTGGGCGTCGCTCCGTTCTCCCGGTATAGGCTCCGGTCTCTGTGCTCACAAAGTTATAGTAGGCGGGGACTTGGGGGACTTGGTTATAGTAGGCGGAGCCTGCCCTTCATCTCCTTCTCTCAGGCTGTAGCGCTGGCCAATCGCAGCGCAGAGCTTATAACCTTGGAGAAAAGGACAGGCTCCGCCTACTATAACCAAGTCCCCCAAGTCCCCGCCTACTATAACTTTGTGAGCACAGAGACCAGAGCCTATACCGGGAGAACGGAGCGGCGCCCAGGGATAATAGTAAGTGCAGGGAGATCCCTGGGCGCCGCTCTACATGTCAGCACCGTTAGTTAATATCTTTAGAAGTGATGAAAGGTCCTCTTTAAGCCTCTCACCACCAAATGCAGTGCAAAATGCAGGCAATGTTTTATAGAGAAGGTGGAATCTGTCATTTAGGCCCCTTTCAGACAAGCCAGTTCCACACATTGGACTAGCAGCATGAGTATAAGGCTACATGCACACGACAGTTGTTTTTTGCTGTCCGCAAATCACAGATCCGTCTTCCTTTTTTTTTCACATTCACATCCTTTCCTTGTGTCCGCAAATTTTGTAGGTTGTGTTTCCGTGTGCCTTCCGTTTTTTTTGCGGATCCGCAAAAAAAACGGAAGGCTTAAACCAGTTTCTTAAAGTACCTGTACAAGTGCGCTGGTTTCCAAGCAACCATCCGCATTTTTGCGGACCCATTGACTTCTATGGGTCCGCAAACCGTTTTTTGCGGACAAGAATAGGACATGCCATATTTTTTTTGCGGACGTGAAATGCGGACAGCAGACACGGACAGCCAACAGAAGAGGCATCCGCATTTTTAACGGATCCATAGAAATGAATGGGAAACCATCGGATCCGCAAAAAAAACGGAACGGAGGCCACAAAAAACCACTGCCACCACTATGATGCTACATAACCCTTACAGTTCTGGAATGTTACACAATACATTCCAGACATCTAAGGGTTACATGGCATCATAAATCAATATAATGCTATGTGACCCCAGCAGTGCTGGGGGGTCAGGGCGGGAGCTGTTGCTGACACATGCTGCGTGCCCAATGTGCGTGGAACTCGCTTGTGTGAAGGGGGCCTTAATATTTTAAACCTGTGCTCTTTTTAGGTTTAGGAGTCATGCGGGAGGTCCTAACAGTGATTGACAGCCATCCCTGTATGCTTGGTCATGCAGAGTTAGCTGTCAGTCACCGATAGGACTGCTCACATGACTCTTAGAAAAAGCTGAGGTTTAAATGTATAAATGACAACTTTTATTGAATCTTTTCCCATAAAACATTAGATCAGTCTGCTCAGCTGCTCCTGCTCTATAACCTGCTGGCCGGCAGACTGCACTGCATTTTCATGGTGAGAAGTTCCCTTTAATGACAGATGATTTCAAATAATATCTCCTGCACAGTAGTATCAGATCCATGTTAATCATAATTAATGTTCGTCTCTCAACAGATATTTTACTATTCAACAAGCATATTTTATAAATCTGGAATTAGCCAACCAGTATATGCGACCATTGGAGTTGGTGCAGTCAACACAGTTTTCACCATTGTTTCGGTAAGTCTTTTTATTGTTGAAACGGTTCACCACATAGGCTTATTTCTAAAAGCATCCGATTATAATACAAGCGGACACCTATTAGCACAGTATCTAGAGTCTGTTGTATCTTTCTTGTTCTACCAAGTGTGTGCATACTATAGCGGAAGACGTGGCTGCTCTGGTGCCCTTAAGCATGACTGACCTCTCTAAAGAACTGTAAAGTCAGCAATTAAAGGGTGGGTAATTGGCCTGAGGGTGCATTCACATAACAGTGAAAAACAGCCATCACACGGCCCTGTTCAGAATCATTGCAGTCTATAGGTCTATTCACATGGCTGTTTTGTTTTTTGTTTTTAATGGCCTTCAAAAAATAGTAATAGCATGGGTTTAGCTATACCAGTCGCTACCTGGCCCCGGAGCCTGAGGGGGCCCAAAGACCCTTGTGCCGCATAAGAAGGCACACAAAGCACTGAGGGAAGGGGGGCCCAAGCTGAACTCTTGTACCAGGGCCCATGAGCCGTTAGCTACGCCCTGAGTAATAGGGACATTAATCAAGACTGGGGTATCCATACGCCATTACGCCAGTCTTGACCTCCCTGCAAATGCCTCTTAATAAATCAGGTGCATCTCTGCCCTGCCGTGAGCCAGAAACTTAAGTCTACGCCAGCTACAGACTGTAGACTTCAGCTATAACTTCCACCACTTTCTGTGAATCGTGAATAACAACAGTCGAAAAGAAAAAAAAAAGAAATGTCCTATTCTGTTTTTACGGACAGACAGTCCCCATACAATGCAAGGGGGCCTATTTTAATGGCCTTTTTTTTTCTTCAGAAAGGCAGCTGTTAATAACAGCCGTTAAAAATGGACCATTTTGCTGTTTTTAACAGACTTTTTTTTTCATTGCTGTGTGAATGTGGCCCAAATATCCACAATATAATAGACAGATTTGAATATTTACCAAAGAGGACCCATCAGCTCTCCTGGCAGGTCAATTAACTGGAATTCTGGAATATCTTTTGTTAGAACTCTGCATGCTGTCTATTCTCTGTTACTCCTCCTAGAAATATATGAATAATTTGATAACTGGGTGTTACCAATGAACAGAGTGCAGCAGCGCTTGTCCAGCCACCCATCTGTAATGGAGTTTCAGCAGTCCCGCAGTGGTGAATGTAAAGGTGGCCGCATTTGCGCATTGCGCTTTTCTTTAACTGCTATGGGGATTCTAAAAACAGCTGAGTGCACTCACGTGGCTAATTTCAGAACTCCCATAGCGATGAATAGAGAGCACGCCATGTGTGCTCAGTCTGCTCCTTCACTTCGGGGGCCCCGTTCTGGAGATAGGAGGTGGTCCTAAAGGTGGTACCCGCACCTTTCTGACACTGATGGCATATCCGAATATCCGAGATGGGCCAACACCTTAAACACAATTATTAACTTTATGTGACATAAGACATAATTTTCTTTTACTAACAGGCATGTGGTCTATGCTGTCTTCTGCCTTAGTACTGCTACACGAGTAGCTTGGCAGGTTGTGCCATATTGTGGCTGACGGAGGGCAAAGAACTGTCTGGTGGTCTGATTAATCTAGGTCAGAGAGTGAGAAAGAGCGCTGCTGAAATTAGTCTAAGGTACATTTCCCAACATTATAAGCTCACCTGGCAGAGCGCTGGTATATTTTAGCCTGTAAGCATTTTTTTTTTAATCTCAAACCTCAAGGTCAAGCGCACATTAAATGCTGACACCCACAAAATTGCATTAGAAACTTGGCAGCCTGTTATTTATTACTGAACAAGCTAGGTAATATTTGAATAGTTAAAATGTGGAAAGTAACAACAAAATAAGAAAGAAGCTTTCTATCTATTATTTAAGCTTACTTAACTAGAACGACTCCCAGCATGAAATACTTGCATTCTCCATAAAATAACAATTCTGGAGCATCTATTCCTATGACTATGTGTTGTGTCGTTCCTCTGTTATTTATCCAGAAAACTTATGAATAAATTGACTGCTTGGTGTTACCATTTACCTTGTCATAAGGGTGTGTCCTTACACAGTCCGGGACTGTTAGCACTGACTGAATAGTGTCCTTTTACGAGGAATAACAGAGGAGCGGCACAATGTAGAGTTCTAAACAAAGATGCTCCAGAATTATCTCTCTTAGTTATATATATATTTGTCAATCACCTATTTTGAATAGTGTGATCTTGTGTTATCTACATATATAGGTGTTACCTTTAATTGTAATGCTGCCTGTAATGATAATGAAATGACTTCTGAGAGATGATCTACACAGGACAGGAGCTACTAAGTGTATAATGAGGTTCAATGGTCAGGGTGAAAACATTTGAAGATATATACTTTTTTAACATAGAAATGAAAAATAAAAATGTCAGTAGAAATGTTTCACTTTTTACCCTAGCAGGGTATAATAGAATGCAGGTGAAATCAAAATATACTGGAATACAGAAGGCTAATCTAGGCTCATAGGCTGCCTAAAGAAAAAAAAGTTAAATATATAAAAAAAAGCAAAAACATTAAAAATTAAAAAAGCTTCCCATTTGTAGTATTGAAAACGTATTAGTATCCCCACGTGCAAAAATGTCTGAAGTAATAAAATGTACCCCAAATAGTACTAAATCAAAACTACTACTCACACCACAGAGAATAAGCCCTCACACAACTGCATAAAATATAACAAAGAAAAAGTTATTAGTGTTAGATTAGGGTGGCGCAAAGCAATTAAAAAAAAATGCTTTTAATTTAATAAAACATAACAAAATGTATGAATATTTAGTATTATCATAATCATACTAGCCAAAAAATAAGGTTATCATTTCATAGCAAACAACGAAAAAATTAAGCCCAGAAAAACAATGGATTTCTGCATTATGTGGGACGTACTACACAGACCTTGAGAAGAATAATTATGTGCCGATGCAATGTTACAAATAGTTACATGATGAACAGCGTCTTTACCTTTTCTCATTATGAATTCCATGCCTTTAGGGTCATGTCCCGTAACCAGATTTCAAACAAAAGTGTTCATAGAGTCGACATCTTATGCAAAAAAAAATGTATAGAATTTTGTTTCTCAATACATTTCCCCATGGAGGTTAAATGAGATTATTGAAAATGTCCATAATCAGTTTCCCCCCCAGTATATTCAGGTAACCTTTTGCAGCAACCCAGTAGAGGACAGCAGAGAGAAAAGGACTAATAGTAGCTGAAGTATGGTGGCTGTAGTTGGTACTCACGCTCCTCTGGGCCATGCAGTGATAGGAGGGGCGCCCCTTTTCCCCCTTTGGGGCACTCTCTGGCTTTGTGGTTTTCCTGCCTGGTGAGGTGCCCATGGTGTTAACATTTGCTGTCAGGTGCAAGGCAGCGTCCCTTGGTACAGCAGTGGATGTCGGTGCAAGAAATAATGAAGCCAGGTTCTTTACTGAGGATTCAGATGCAAGCACATCAGTGCAGTGCTCAGCATGCATAGACTGGCAGGTGTAACACTTCTCTTCCTGCAATGCAACCTCAGGGCAGACCCTCATATCAGGATATGTACTGCACCTTTTTTGAACAGGTTGCCATAACCCAAGGGTAGAAGTCCACAATGATCACTGTGGGATTTGGATATTTTAGTTATGCAGTGAATCATTCTACTCCTAAGGTGTGTCCAGGCACCATTAGGCCCCTTTCACATGGGCGAGTTTTCCGCGCGGGTGCAATGCGTGAGGAGGACGCATTGCACCCGCACTGAATCCGGACCCATTCATTTCTATGGGGCTGTGCACATGAGCGGTGATTTTCACGCTTCACTTCTGCATTGCGTGAAAATCGCAGCATGCTCTATATTCTGCGTTTTCCACGCAACGCAGGCCCCATAGAAGTGAATGGGGCTGCGGGAAAATCGCAAGCATCCGCAACCAAGTGCGGATGCGTTGCGATTTTCCCGCATTGTTGCTTAGCAACGGGACCCAATCTCTATTATTTCCCCTTATAACATGGTTATAAGGGGAAATAATAGCATTCTTAATAAGGAATGCATTGTTAAATGAAGAGGAAGGGGTTAAAAATAATAAAAGTTAACTTACCTTAGCCACTTGATCGCGTAGTCGCAATCTGTCCTCTCTTTCCCTGCAGCATCTATGATCTAAAGGACCTGTGATGACGTCACATCACATGGTCCAATCACATGGTCCATCACCATGGTAAGATGGACCATGTGATTGGACCATGTGATGTGACGTCATCACAGGTCCTGTAGCTCATAGATGCTGCAGGGAAAGAGAGGACAGATCGCGACTACGCGATCAAGTGGCTAAGGTAAGTTAACTTTTATTATTTTTAACCCCTTCCTCTTCATTTCACTGAGCATTTTTTATTAAGAATGCTATTATTTCCCCTTATAACCATGTTATAAGGGGAAATAATCAATTCTCCAGTAGACCCGAAACCGGACTTCAGTGATGAAGTCCGGCTTCGGGTTGGGTACCAAACATGGCGTTTTTTCTCACGCGCGTGCAAAACGTGTTGCAAACGTTTGCACCCGCGCGGGAAAAAATGCACATATTCCCGCAACGCACCCGCCTCTTATCCGGGCGTCAAACATGACGCCCGTGTGCAAGAGGCCTTAGACTTTAATCTCCTAGACACATGACAATGAAGACTTAGTGGTCCTTTTCAGACAGTAATTCTCCAAAGAACCTCTCTCTACACTTTCTCTTAAACATCTGAAGAGTACATTTTGTAAGCCCTTTGCAGTGTACCACTGCTCTGTAGTGAAATGCTGCACTTTTGTCCACCTACAATTGAGAGCTGTTATACCTACCTATTGCCCTAATTGCATTTTGTCTACTGCGACTAGTGTGAACTATGTTGATCATTCCCTCTTATCGTCCAAGTAAATGCAATGGGTCAAATTTACTGATCCTGTCTAAAAAGTAGATGGTGTAAACTTAGACAAGCAGTCTAAATATCCGTCAAATTTATCACAGTGGTGCAGGCTGGATGATAAATGTGGAAGAGGCATCCCTTTAGACTGTTTAGTGTAATTTTACACCGCTTGTTGGCTCACTTTGTAACAATTTTGTGCCAAACTTTTAGAGCAAAATGGTGCATCATAAAAGGGGTTTTTCAGGCTCCTCATATTAAAGACCTAATTTTATGATAGGTCATCAATATCCTTTCAGTGGGGCCCAGACACACTGCACCCCCACCCATCAGCTGTCTCTGCAGCCTTTGGGGCTGGAATTATCACTCTGAAGGGGTCAGAAAGTACAGGTCCATTCAGGTCACTGCAGCTCAGCTCCCATTCCCTTCAGTGGGAAATGAACCGCAGCAATCCGCATGGACACTACACTTTGAACGGAGCTACCTGTTCCACTCAAAGTGCTAGGCTTCCGGGAACAACTGATCATTGAGGGTGTGGGTTATTACATCATCACTGAATGGATATTAATGACTTATCCTGACAATAGGTCATCAATATTAGGAGCCTGGACAAACCCCTTTAGCCATATGACTATATGCAAACAGGCCCTGTAACATGTTGCATGCAAGGAGAATTTATAAGAAACATACCAAGAAGACTTTACCACTTTATGAATTCTTTGTGATCTTGGTTCATGAAGAAGTGATATTTTTTTTGAATGCCTGTTGTATTAATGAATCAGACCGGAGTAATCCTGACCACCTCATATGCTACATTACAGGTGTTCCTTGTGGAGAGAGCTGGAAGAAGATCCCTTTATCTCATTGGCTTGGCAGGAATGTGCGTTTGTGCTATAATCATGACAATTGCTCTAGCTTTGCTGGTAAGATCAATATAAACTGCCTGGGAATACAAAGATAAGATAAACAACCATGTAGATAAAATATGCATTAAATGTATATATATATTGGGCAGATATAGAAACAAAATAGCAAGTGAAGGGGTTGGCCACTATCTAGTCAAATTTCTAAAATGCCCTAAACCAGGGATGCTCAACCTACGGCCCTCCAGCTGTTGTAAAACTACAACTCCCACCATGCCCTGCTGTAGGCGGATAGCTGTAGGCTGTCCGGGCATGCTGGGAGTTGTAGTTTTGCAACATCTGGAGGGCCGCAGGTTGGGCCTGCCTGCCCTAAACGATTATGTTCTGGCACAAGCAACTCTAAATCCACCCATTGCTTACCCCCACTCTGAATTTCAAGGTCCCCTGCTGTCCTTGGATTGGACTGAACAGTGGTTGGTGGCTTTGTCCCTATCCTACCCTTCTGAGCAGGCACTGACTAATAGCTGAACATGTTCAGCGCAAGCGCAGACACAAGCAGCGGCAGTTCATATATCTGTACATGCTCTGAACACATTTAGCCATTATTCAGCGTCCGTGCAGAAGGAGAGGGAACCAGAGAGGGGCTCACATGGGTAAATGACGTGAGCAATTCCATCTTGTGTCCTACAGACTGGGACACTGCTGCCATCCACTGTTTACACAGCCAATCCAGGGGCAGTGGGGGCATTGAAAATGAAGCACAGGGTTAAGCAATGGGGGTATTTGGAGTTTTCTGCGCTACAACAAAGCAGTTTAGGGCATTTTACAACTTTGACTAGAAAGTGACCAACTGGATTAATCCATGCCCTTCACAGCCAAATATCACCTGATATTTTGTGTATTCTGTTAATATACAAATTAATATTTAGCAAAATAATTAAAGGCAATATTCCCGTAACATCGTTATATAAACTGCATACTGTACATCCAATATAGATTCGCTTGTTGAAATGCCTACTAATAATTAACTAAGACTGACGGTCAGCAAAGACATAGAAATTAATGACAATTCTTTATGTCTTCTAGCATAACCATGCCTGGATGAGCTATCTTTGCATGGTTGCCATCTTTCTATTTGTAATATTCTTTGAAGTCGGACCTGGTCCCATTCCATGGTTCATTGTTGCTGAGCTTTTCAGCCAAGGTCCTAGACCTGCAGCTATGGCAATATCCGGATTCTGCAACTGGACATGTAACTTCATCATCGGAATGTGTTTCCAGTACATCGCAGTGAGTATAAAACCAAGATTTCTTCAGCCACATCTAAACCATATCAATCATTTCCAGTCTTGTGAATATAACATGAATATACACAATGATACATGTGTTCTGATAGCTGAAAGACTTTGTGACCAAAGCAAATCGGAAATGGACATCACAATGTATTCCATTGTCTTCCATGGGATTCTGTTTTGCATAAAAGTGTCGCAAATCACATTTGTTGTATATTTTTTCACCCTTAGATCAAATCTGTCTTAGAGAAAATTGGCCTTTTAGATCTAAAAATAAAGTTATGTTTTTTCTGACTGGCTGTTATGAGCTATTAGGCAACTTTTTGTCTGAGTAGTTTTAATGCTTAAAGTCCAGGTCTATTCTTTTTTGATTTGCATCTGTTATGTATCATACACTGTCAGATCAGTGATTTCGAATAAAAACCCGATGCATGTCAAGAAGACAGAACAGGTTTAAAATTTAAGAAGCTCTGCATCTAGTTTTGGTTCACAATCACTGATAGAAATCACTGATCAAACACTGACTAAACACTTAAGTCTCATGCACATGGCCGTTGTGCGGCTGTTCCATGCATTGGGAACCACAATTTGCGGTCCCCAATGCACAGGCAACGTCCGTGCGGCGGCTGGGACGGATCGAGACCCATTAAACTTGAATGGGTCTGTGATCCGTCTGCACGGCAAAACAATAGAACATGTTTTATTTTTTTGCGGTGCGGAGGCACGGAGAGAAACACCACGGAAGCACTCCGTAGTGCTTCCGTGGAGTACCATGCCACCGTTCCGCACCACAGCTATGGGTCCACATCCGTGATCCAGGGATCAGACCTGCAGAACCATAACATGGGAATGGGCAAAAACAAGCTAACAAGTTAAAGAGGACCTGCCAACTCTCCTAACATGTCTTTTGTATTAACTACTTGCATCTCCCTTGTAATAACACATCTAGAGTATCTTTTTCTATAACTGTACATTGTGCCATTCTTCTATTATTCCTACCAGAACTTTATGAATGAATTGCCAGCAGTCTACAATAAAACTCCATCTGGCTGTTATATCTTGGAGGTGTGTGTCCCTGCTCAATCTGCCACTGACAGCACTGATTAGACAGTGTCAGTCTGTGCAGGGACACAACCCCAACCTGTATAACCCAGATGGACCTTTACTGCAGACTGCTGGTGATACATTCATAAACTTCTAGTAGGAATAATAGATGAATGGTACAACACAGTGTCATAAGAAACGATGCTCCAGAATTATTATTATTTAGTTGACTTTCTACATGAATTATATATATTTATCTATTGACATTTGACTTTTTTTCCGCAGAATACATAGAACGCATATAACTGATATGATAAGATCTGATATACTGCTGTCTTTGCTTTAAATTTCAGGAAGCGTGTGGACCCTACGTCTTCATCATTTTTGCAGTTCTTCTCTTTGGCTTCACCATATTTACATACTTTAAAGTTCCAGAAACGAGAGGGAAGTCTTTTGAGGAGATATCTGCCGAGTTCCGCAAGAAGAAGCACAAGGGGTTCAAAGCTACGGAGATGGAGTATCTTGGAACAAGTACAGATGCTTGAATACTTTGATATCTGGACAGTTACTTTTATATTTCTGAAAATATTTTATGAGAGACGGTGAAACTGAGTATTTTGTGTTTTTATGGATTTGTATTTTTCAATATCTCAACACAATCAGCATGTGTTCTGTGGCGAATAGCAGGAAAATGCATAGAAAACCCTTACCAGTATATGCAACAATATGCACTCAGGTAATTTTTTATATGCTTGAGGAATACACTACAGCTAGCTTTGTTCTAATCGTCTTAAAATAATCCTTGTTAAGCACAGGGATGGCAAAGAAGCTATTCAGTTCTTATTTAATATGCTATGCATGTGCAGTATATTTTGGATTATTGCAGGCCTGCAGCATGAAGTTAGATGAAGTATTAACATAATCCAATACCAAAATTTAGAAATGATGGAACCACAGAATGACTAGGGTGCTGTGGCTAGTCATTTGTAAGTTGAAAGGTTTGTTTCAGTTTTGTAGAATAAGTGACATAACTATGTACTTTTGTATGACGTCAGAACAAATATGCAATAAGACTACTGTTGATACAGTTTGCACTATAAACCTTTAAGTGTTAGAAATGCTGACTTTAAGGTATTTTTTATAGAAACATACAGAAGCATACAGCCAGCAAAATGGTCGGAAAGTGTAACCCAGCTGTCACATTGTACAATAAGTGAGAAAATACACCATCCGTATAGGAATTGTCTGATCCAGAAAACATATTCTCCAATACCCTATAAAGGAATCCAGAATTAATACACGGAGGTCCCTAATTCAGGACCCTCTTCTATTAGCAGGAGCATAGAGCAGCTACAAAGAGGGTCTGGCTCAGAAGGACCCAGCATGACCATGCATTAGGGCTCATTCACACGACCGTAAGGACTCCGTGCCCGTGCTGCAGACTGCAAATAGTAGTCTGCAATGCATGGGCACCAGCTGTGTGAATCCCGTATTGCGCTGCAGGTCATTGACTTGAATGGGTCCACGATCTTCAAAATACGGCAAAAGATAGAACATGTACGGTGCGAAGGCACGGACTTGAGAGCCCCCGGATGCGCTTCTGAGTGCTACCGTGGGTTTCTGCTCCTTGGCTCCGCAAAAGATAGGACATGTCCCATATTTCGTCGTATCTTGAGGATCGCAGACCCACTCACGTCAATGGGTCCGCATCCGCAACATAGCGTGCACTAGAACAGTGCCCGTATATTGCGGATCTGCCATTTGCAGGTTTACTTTGATAAAATGCTTCTGCGTAAATGAATGCCCCCCCAATGCTAAATTTAACATTTAGATAGAAAATGTAAAGGCATTTTCCAGCAAAAATTATCCCCTAAATATAAATAAATATCGGATAGTGGGGGATCCGACCACTGGGACACCTCACAATCCATTCAGAGATGGGACTTGGAGCCCTCGTTCATGGGATTGTGGAGGTTCCTTCCTGTCGGATGCCCCCATCATGTTTTTTTATGAGCTATCCACAGGTGATAATTTGGTGGGATATCCCCTTTAAAGACTCAGTGCCTGTGCCACGTGATACATCTCATGTGCCATAACCACTGACTATTCAGCATATTGTTTACAGTTCTACACTGGTCTGTTACATAAGCTAGAAGATTTCTTCTGTGGGATTTTTAGAGTTTTGGGAATTTTATCATTTTGGAAACATATTTTTGGATATGAAATCTTTCCTGATTATATGCAAGTCTGAGTGAACTCACCATAGAATGGAAACTCTTGGTGTGAAGAACTGGCTTAATTTTGCTTTTGTCACAGCCTATGGGTGCTTTTACATGGGCCAGTGCTTATGTAAAGAACCTTCACACCAGCAGATGCAAATGAAAGGGGGGCAGCGATAGTTACTATGATCACTGGCCTCCCTGGTGTTGGCGCTGCCAACCAGCGGGCATTTTTATGGCCACATAAAAGATCCAATCAGCTGACAAATGAGCACTGGCTTGTTTCTTTACTGCTCACTTCTTATATCTTCTTTTCATTTGGTAATGTCAGTTGTTGTAAGCATACAGGAAAATGTATGCATCTCATATTTTGTATAGCAATACTAAAGATTTTTTTTGCCTATGTATAGAATATTTCTATATAATCCTCTGTTGTCATGCGCACACCTTAATTATAGATTAATCTGCCCTATTTTTATATACGTTAGTTTGTAAGAATTTAAAATAGTCCCAACTGACGTGACGAAACACAAGATCAATCTTTACTTCTACTTGTACTGTGGCATTAAATGCTTTACTATATGGTGGCATTTTAGTTAAAGGTAGTCTTTCACCCCCAAACCCCATTTTTCAGCACTCACATCTTCCTGTGCTAAATTGCCCCCCCCCCCCATTAAAAAGCCTCTTACCCCATTGCTGTACCGCTTACCTATCTTCATAAAATCACTTTTATTGCAGCTGTCAATCACAGCTGAAGGTGCCCAGGGGCGGCGTCATAATGGCCGGTGCACAGGCTGCGCGCTGATCTTCCTAAGTGTCCACGCCCCCTTTCACCCAGACGGCCCACCCAGTGTCTTCTGCTTGTCCTCCTCCTCAAGTGGCCAAATCCCGCACCTGCACCGAGGATCCGGCAGTCCGCACCTGCGCACTGGTTACCCGATTACTGGCACAAGCATCGGGGTATCCTGTGCGCAGGCACGGGCTCCTACAGTGATACTCCTGTTCAGAGCGGACTGACGGATTCTTGGTGCAGGCGCGAGATTTGGCCACTTGAGAAGGAGGACAAGTAGAAGACACTGGGTGGGCCATCTGGGTGAGAGGGGGCATGGACAGTTAGGAAGATGAGCGCGCGGCCTGGGCACCGGCTGTTATGATGCCGCCCCTGGGCACCTTCAGCTGTGATTGACAGCTGCAATAAAAGTGATTTTATGAAGATAGGTAAGCGGTACAGCAATGGGGTAAGAGGCTTTTTAATGGGGGGGGGGGGCAATTTAGCACAGGAAGATGTGAGTGCTGAAAAATGGGGTTTGGGGGTAAAAGACCCTTTAAGTTTTAAATAGGACCAATCAGTTCTCCAGATATGTCTGTATTCCCTGTGTAATAACAATTCTGGAGAATCTATTCTTATATCTCTATGTTGTACCATTCCTTTATTATTCCTGCTAGAAGTTATGAATGAATTACCAGCAGTCTGCAATGAAAGTCTAGAAGAATGTTACCAGTTGGGAGTGTGTCCCTGCACAGTCTGATGGTGGCAGCACTGACTGCAATGTCAGCCTTGCATGGACACATGCCCAACTGCTACCATCCCTCTGGCTCTTTATTGCAAATGGTTAGTAATTCCTTCATAATCTTGTAGATTGTAAGCCCTGGTGGGCAGGGCCCTCTCTCCTTCTGTACCAGTCTGTAACTCGTCTTGTTCATGCTTAGCACAATTGTCTGTACTATGTATGTATACTCCTTATCATATGTACAGTGCCATGGAATGAATGGCGCTTTAATAATAAATAATAATAATAATCATTTCTAGCAGGAATAATAAAGGAATGGCACAACATAGTCATAAGAATAGATTATCCAGAATTGCTAATTCAAGGGGGACGCACGTAGTTCACAAAACAGACATGTCAGGAGAGGTGACAGGTCCTCTTTAAGTTGAATAGTTTAACTATATCAACTAATATTTTAAAATAACTCAGTTTCCCCCTACAACGCAACATAAAACTGGTTTTCGTTTACTGTATTTGCTGTTTTGCTGTTCAAGATCACCCTTTTCACCAGAATGGGGAAGCTTCTTTTGAACACAACATTTTAACCAACCAGATATAGAAATGGATTTTTCTCCATACAATGCTCAGATCTAGATGTGATCTATAGACACAAAATATACCATCATTATAAGCCAATGGAATGGGATCTGTCTACTACTGGTTTATATTGTTTTATATTTGCTGGCAACAGTTTACATGGGAAAATGTTACTTATTACCGTGGCCTATACGATACTTTTCCCCATCATTTCAAAGATCATTTCTATATTGAAAACTAACAGTGTTATTTTTTCTTAATTACTTATGTATTAGATGTCATTCTTCTTAACGGGCATCTGTCAGCAGATTTGTACCTATGACACTGGCTGACCTGTTACATGTGCGCTTGGCTGCTGAACACATCTGTGTTGGTCCCACGTTCATATGTGCCTGCACTGCTGAGAAAAATGGTGTTTTGATATATGCAAATGAGCCTCTAAGAGCAACGGGGGCGTTACCATTACACCTAGAGACTCTGCTCTCTCTGCAACTGCCACGTCCCCTCCATTTTGATTGACCGAGTCAGGTGTGATGATGTTCTCACTGCCTAGTCCTGTCAATCAAAGTGCAGAGGGCGTGGCAGTTGCAGAGAGAGCAGAGCCTCTAGGTGTAATGACAATGCCCCCATTGCTCCTGGAGGCTCATTTGCATATAGTAAAACATCATTTTTATCAGCAATGCGGGCACATATGAACATGAGACCAACACAGATGCCTTCAGCTGCCAAGTGTACATGTAACAGGTCAGCCAGTTTCATAGATACAAATTTGCTCACAGATGCCCTAACCGTATATATAAAACTTTATCTGAAATTATTCTAAATGGCCTGATTTTGGGATATACTTTATTGATTTTAGAGTTTTAATGACAAAATAGGCACCAAAACTTTAGGGTGTCTACAGGCTTTAGAATCCATATACTAGTACAGCGATGACATGTACGGATTCCAAAGTACTGCAGGCTTAGGGGCTGCAGTGGCAGGAGCGCGCATCACTGCTCCTGCCTATGCCCACTCCACTTAGCTTAAGCCTGGCATAGCACATTGGTGCAGGGTCTACTGCACCAATGTGTAATGCCAGGCTTTAGCTGAGAGGAGCAGGCACAGCAATACTGTGGAATCCGTATACTTGTACACCACATACACCTATAGACCCTCTGAACTTTGAGTGCCATTAAAATTAAATTACTTTTTGTCATTAACACAATTAAAATTCTAATGATATTACAAAAATAAATTATAGTCCATTAAGAATAGTTTAAAATAAAGTTATATAAACAGTTAGTTACCCTTTAAGTTAGTGAGCTGTGTTGTTAGGCAAGAGTTGTTAACTAGCTTACCAGAGCCAGGAATCAAATTTACTACTTGTATAAAATATTTGTTTGTAGAAATGTAACATGTCGATGGTTGAAAACTATTGCTTCTCATGATCAGGGACAAACATGCTTTCTAATAAACATATTTGCTGTGTATTGTTTCCACCTCCAGTATCAGACTTTTCAACATTTTATGAGAAATAAAAGGTAAAATCAGTGCAACCTTGTGCATTCCGCAATTTGAGAACCGCACGCTAATAGAAAATGCCTATTCTTGTCTGCAGTTGCGGACAAGAATAGGACGTGCTCCATATTTTTGGGGGGCTGCGGAATGGAACTACAGATGCGGCCAGCATGCGGTGTGCTGTCCACATTTTTTGCGGCCCCATTGAAATGAATGGGTCCGCACCCGTTCCGCAAAATTGCAGAATGGATGTGCACTCATTCATACAGTCATTGAGTCTTCTATGATCAAAAATCTCTTGCATCCATGTTCAATCGGTTTCTTCTACATATATCAATATGTGCCCTTCCAAGATGTCTCATATTGTTGCAAGTTTGTTACGCTGGGTTCACACTTGAGCGTATTTGATACACGCGTTTTACGCGCGTTTTTGTCGGGCATATTACAGCGCGTTTTTGGAAATAATTGTACGCGCGTTCATGTGATTGACCACTCTGGCTCCTAATTAGGGATGAGCGAATTAACTTCGGATGAAACATAACCTCCCTCAGTTTCGGTTCCAAATGGAACCGAACCCGAGTTCGGGAAATGGTTTTTTACAGTACAAATTAATTTATAAAGTTATTGCCCGAAGTCTCGCGAGACTTCGCAAAGCAATAACTTCGGCTCAACGGACACCATACATTGTAATACTGATAATAATTCTAATAATATGGAGCTCTTTCTCCGTACAGTATTGGAACGAAGTTTTATGCGAATCAACTTTGGATTTTATATCCAAAGTCGATTCACTTATCCCTGCTCCTAATCTTTAAAGAAGTACTCCCACAAAAATGTTTATTCTCTGACCTGTTAGGAAGGTACACATTATAAACTGTAGTAAAGGTAATCTTCTTACCAGTGACTGTATTTGTGAGTTATATCCTACCTTCTGATCCCCAGCTGTGCCATGTGACCAAAATTCTGATCACCAATTGACATAGGACAGGATATATCCCATAGTATTATATAGAGAAATTAGCTTCCTGTCCACATATAAGATGCTGTGTTATTTGGAGTCAGAGTGTTGGTCATATGATACAGCTGAGTAGCAGAAGTAGGGTTATAACTCACAAATACAGTCAATGGTAAGAAAATGACCTTTACTAAAGTTTACATCATGTACTTTTCTAACAGGTAAGAGAATAACATTTTTGTGAGTGCTTCTTTAAACAGACTTTATCCTTAGACAAAAAGAACCCGAGTGAACAGGGTAAATTGTTGGTGCCTGAAAAATATACTACAACACTACCAATATATCACTGATGTAAAAGGTAACTGCAGCCTTAAAGGAATGTGTTATCAGAAAATGACTTGCTCTTTAAATCACTTTTTTAGGTTGAACATTTTAAAAACATTTTTTGATGATGTTATTTTTAATTTTCTATGTCACTGTTGATATTAAAACAAACAAAATTTTTAGTTTTTGCACTGGCCACTATGTCTAATAATCGGCGCCACTTGGTTTGTACAGATCGCTTTACTGCATTTAACTCATTCTAATCCTGCTGGTAATTATATCACCTCTGTGTATAGATAAGACAGAATTCACTGTTCACAATAGGTGATTGTCAAAGCTTATCTATTCCTTCCCTGTACAATGACCTCTGCACAGGTCACAGAGCATGCCCAGAAAACCCTCTGATAGAAGTCAATAGGGTCCCCACCAGACCATTGTGTCTATGGACCATGGGGTTGCCATAAAGCAATTTTTTAATGCTGTATAAATGCTGTTAAGAACAGCTCAGGCAAGATAGCCACCCCCGTAATAATGTTCAAAAAAAACTAAAAACGGTAATCAGAAAATAAAAACAGATTTAAGAAACAAAATAAATGTCTTAACTGTTTTAACTGGCAGCTAACATTTTTGTTGACACATCTCCTTTAAACCTATAACTGATAAAATTACCTGCACAAGCAAATATTGAAACTATGTATCACTTGATTATAGTTTTTCTCTTCACTGTTAAGTACTTTTTTCATCATATAATTGATTTGTTTGGGGATATTGGTGTTTTTTGTACATGAGTTCATTAGTTCTGGTTAAACCACTGCTTGCTTATGGGTTCTAAATTTAGTTTTATTAAAAATTGCAAGTTCTGGCTGAAAAAGTTAAGCAAGTATGGATGTCATCCTGAAGCCTCATTCACATGTCAGTGTTTCACGTACGTGTGCTGTTTTAGCACGGTTGTGGGTCAGCGTTTTTGGCACGGATGCATGTTCTATTTTGTCTGTGTTCACGGATCCATCACGTCCATTATAGTCTATGGGTCCACGGATTTAACACGGATGCCATCATGTTGCATCAGTGTTTTACGGATCATTAAGAAGAGATGCTTTGAAAATTATTTTCAGCTGTTCAGTGTCAGTGAAACACGGATGGCACGCAGACAGCAAAAAACTGACCGACGGACCCAACACGGATCCTTCACGGATAGCTTCATGGATGCATCACTGATCACCTGCTCACAGATTTGAGCACGGACACAGACGTGTGAATGAGGCTTTAGAATCACTAGAATCTATCTTCTCAAAGGTCTCATGCACATGTCCATATTACTGCTCCATTTTGTACTCATGGAGCCATGAGCGAGCTTTCAAGGAGGTATATGAGCCCTTTGCCTTCTTGAATTTCATACAGAGGAAAACTAAGGATGTTTTCCATGTAGTCTGTACTGAAGAAGGCTAGAAACAGTGCTCCAATTGGCCATGTGCAGTGGATACATGGAGGCTGTGGAGAAGTGCACAGGCTGTGAGATTTATGAAATCTGACATTAGCTGGAGATACAGAGGCCTGCAGTCCTTTAGACTGGAATATTTAATACTGTTCCAAGTCCTCTCCACTAATATGTAAGTGGGAATTACTAGTGTTGAGAGAACCGGGACTGTAAAGTTTGGGTCCTTACCGGACTTTAGGGTTTTTTGGACCCGGATCCGAACCCAAAGTTTTCTGTTCGATCTCGGTGTTCGGCCGTTTAATAAAGCTTGTTGAAAGGCTGCAGGGCAGCCAATCAAAAAGCATTTAAGATGTGTGCCCTTATAAGCCATCACAGCCATGCCTACTAATGGCATGGCTGTGATTGGCCAGTGCAGCATGTGACCCAGCCTCTATATAAGCTGGAGTCACGTAGAGCCGCACGTCAGGTCAGCTCTTACTAGTGTAGGGATAGGATGCTGCTGTTGTCAGGGGAGATTAGGAAAGAATCTGATATCAGAGCTGGGTGTTAAGTCTGCGATCTACAGCGATTTTTTTGTGGGTGCAATGCAACATTTTTGTACCCTGCCCTGAGCCCAGTGACACAGAAAAACAAGTTTTAATCCAACTGTTAATTAAGTGGGCGTCGGCGGCCATTTTGTGCAAGTGCAGTGCACTTGCACCTGCATATGTGCCAGGGACAAAAATTTAATCCTGTTCTTGTAGTTCAGTGGGAAACATATACCCATTTTGTAAGTGCACCTACACTGCATATGTGCCAGGGGAAGGGAAAATAATATAGGTAATCCGTCCGTGAGTTCAAGGCCCCAGGGGGTGAAATATTCAAATTTTTTTCTGTAAAGTCCCCCTGTGCTGCATATCTGACAGTGAAATCAATTCAGTAAATTCATCTGTCACGGGGCGCCAAAGGCACACTCGGTCTCCCATCAGCTGCAGACCTGCTGCGTAGCTTCGGGAGCGAGGATCTGTGTTTGGCCTTGTTCCCAGGGCGGCTTTGTTAGCAGGGAGGCTCCCTGCTCCTAGGTCTGCCTTGAGCGCCAAGCTGATCACTTGGTGCTCGACTAGTCTGTCTGTCGGTCATGTGACGCTGGTCACGTCACATGACCCTCAAACCCCACTATAAATACAGGCAGCCTGCTGACCACAGGTTGCCTGGTAATTCTAGGTTCCTGGCTATTTGTTGGACTTCTGAATACTCACCTGATCCTGTTCCCTGACGATCCTTTGCCTGCTCCTCCTGTACTGCGCATCCCTCCTGGCATTGTGACCTCGGCTCCCACCTGACTACTCTTTGCGGACTCTGCTGGTACCTCTCTACTCTCCTGGTATTTGACCCCGGCTTCTCCTGACCATTCTTTGCTTAACCCTTTGTACTGCATAGCTCTCTTGGTTCTGACCCGGTCCATTCACGTTCTGTATTTTGTCTTCCCTGTCTTCCCGGCACATATCCTAAGTAAGGGACTGTCGTCCAGTTGTCCCCTGTCATCAGGACTCGTGAGGCAAGTAGGCAGGGCCAGGGGTGAGGGTGGAGCGCAGTGGTCACTATCCTTCCCCCCTGTGTGTGTGTGGATGTGACTGTTACACCATCTGTTAGATTCTGGGGGGACAAATTCACTTTTTTATTGGTCAAGCACCCCTGCGGCCTGCGCTGTGTATCTGACAGGGAAACCAATTCAGTAAATCAATCTGTTAGATTCTGGGGGGACATGTCCACGGTTATCAGGCCAGTCATTCACAAGTGGCTTGGATGGTGTGTTCCTGCTGCACTGCATACCTGATTGGGAAATATATTCTGTAAATTTGGCGGCGTTTAGATTGCGGGGTGATCTGTACCCCTTTTTTCTTTCAAACTACCCCTGCACTGCATACCTGATTGGGAAATATATTCTGTAAATTCGGCGGCGTTTAGATTGTGGGGAGATCTGTACTCCTTTTTTCTTTCAAACTACCCCTGCACTGCATACCTGACTAGGAAATATATTCTGTAAATTCGGCGGCGTTTAGATTGCTGGGTGATCTGTACCCCTTTTTTCTTTCAAACTACCCCTGCACTGCATACCTGACTAGGAAATATATTCTGCATGCTAGTAGATGAGCTGCTGATGGCATTCCCATCTGACACCGGGGCCTCAGTGGAAGCACAAGGCGAAGGCAGAGAAGGAGGAGGAAGAAGTCGCCAACACAGCTGGGGCACCGCCAGCACCTCAGAAGGCAGGGTTAGCATGGCCGAAATGTGGAAAAGCTTTGTCAGCACGCCACAAGAACCAGCACCACCATCTGATATGAAACGTCTTAGCAGGAGGCAGCATTTCAGCAACATGGTGGAACAGTATGTGTGACTGATAGGTCTGCCCCATTCAACTTCTGGGTCTCCAAATTGGGCACATGGCCTGAGCTTGCCCTTTATGCCTAGGAGGTGCTGGCCTGCCCTGCAGCCAGTGTATTGTCTGAACATGTGTTTAGCATGGCACAGGGTGTTATCACAGACAAGGGCAGCTGCCTGTCCACAGCCAACGTGGACAAGCTCACGTTCATTAAAATGAACCAGGCATGGATCCCACAGTACTTGTCCGTACCCTGTGCAGAATAGACATGTATACCGGCCTCACCCAGCCTTTGTTATACTCCAGCGCACTTTCTCTTTGTTTTCCTTTATTTCCAAATGTTGTGGGGTCTACCAAAAAAAATAAAAAGTGGTGTTGGCGACTACCTCCTCCACCACCGCTTCCACCTACACGTCCACCACCTCCTCAACCTCCTACCCCATATAGACCTCCATCTAGTTTAAGATTATTATTTTAAATTTTTATGTATTTTATGTTATTTTAAGTCATTTCCCTACCCACATTTGTTTGCAGGGCAATTGTCCAGCTCTTACTCCCATTTTGCTTCCTTTTGAGGCCCTCTAGCCATTTCCATTACTTATTTAGAGCCATTTTAGTGCCCGAAAGTTCGGGTCCCCTTTGACTTCAATTGGATTCGGGGTCAAGTTCAGGTCAAGTTAGGGTCCCGAACTACAGCTTTGCAACGAAGTTCGGCCAAACCTGGCGAACCCGAACTTCCAGGTGTTCGTTCATCTCTAGGAATTACCTTTTCACTATATGAGTAATGGGCAACTTTGAAATTTAATTACATTTAATCATAATTCACAAACTGTGCAATGCATTCACTCAGGTTCTTTCTGTCTAATAGATAAATGTAGGGTGAGTCAAAAGTCTCGGGAGACCTTTTTATTTCAGAAACAAAAGGGAAAATTAAATATCTGAATACCCTACAAGTAATGGGTGAGGGGGGCCTATGTTTTAGGCTATGTTTTTGTGTTCATAACTTTTGAACCACAAGAGAAATTGCAAATTTTATTGCGGCAATCAATTTCTGAGAGAATTCAGTTTTGTTTTTTTATATGCTACATGACCTCCTTCCCATTGGAGAAATTTGCCCTTGATCAAATATGGTGGTGTTCAAGGTGGCAGCCATGTTCTGAATATAGCCTAAAAGACAGGACCCCTCACCCATTACTTGTTGAGGTGTTCAGATATTACATTTTCCCTTTTGTTCTGAAATAAAAGGCGTCCTGAGACTTTTGACTCATTCTTTATATAGCATAAGACACAAATGAATGGGGAAATATCCTTAATAGCACACAGCTTTTAGTGGCAACTTTTTATTCGTTTTTTGAGCCAAAGCCAGAAGTAGCTCCAGCAGGAAGGTAGAAGTCCTTCCTTTGTATTTTTCATTACTTTCCAACTCCCTTCTGGCTTTGGCCCCAAAAAACGCTTCATAAACTGCCACACAAAGCTGTGTATGAACCCACCCTAAGGCCCCTTTCACACGAGCGAGTTTTCCGCGCGGGTGCAATGCGTGACGTGAACGCATGGCACCCGCACTGAATCCTGACCCATTCATTTCAATGGGTCTGTGTACATGAGCGTTTTTTTTTATCACGCATCAGTTCTGCGTTGCGTGAAAAATGCAGCATGTTCTTTATTCTGTGTTTTTCACACAGCCCTGGCCCCATAGAAGTGAATAGGGCTTCAGTGAAAAAATGCATTGCATCCGCAAGCAAGTGCGGATGCAATGCGTTTTTCACTGATGGTTGCTAAGAGATGTTGTTTTATCACGCGTGTGAAAAACGAATCAAAATGCATTGCACCCGCGCGGAAAAAACTGAACAACTGAACGCAACCACAGACAAAACTGTCTGAACTTGCTTGCAAAAGGGTGCGAGTTTCACTGAATGCATCCGGAGCCAATAAGTCATGCTCGTGTGAAAGAGGTCTAACCCTAAGTTCACACCTGAGCGTTTTACAGCGCGTTCAAACGCGCTGTAAAACGCTCAACACATGAAAACCAATGATTTCCTATGGCCCTGGTTCTCACTTGAGCGTTTTACAGCGCGTTTGAACGCTCTGTAAAACGCCCGACGCATAAACAAGTACTCGAGCTTTTTTTGGGGCGTTTGTCGCGCGTTTTGTGATTGACACCACAGTGCAAAAACGCGCTGAAATACGCGCGACAAAAACACGCGTAAAACGTGCGTTTTAAGAACGCTCAGGTCTGAACCCAGGGTAAAGCTACCTGCACAAGTTGCGTATTTGTATGCAGAAAATCTGCATGCAATCTGCACCAAAACTGCATAAAAACTTCACACAAATCTGTACTATTTATTGTATTTTTTTTTTGTTTTTATGTGTTTTTTATTGCACTTTTTTTATATTTACAACCCCATATGAGGAGTGCAACTGCGCAAACAAAATGACATGCTGTTGATTTAAAAATCTGCACGGCGGGTCAATTTCCATTTGCAAAATAACTTAATATCACTTTCCTGGTACTGTATTATGCTGCAGTTTTTAGGCACAAAAAGCCATGTGGAAATACTGCGCATAATCTGTAACGTGTGCAGGTAGCCTAAGAATAGTTTTCACCTGGTCCTTACAGCAATGTTAAACCAGTAGCCCAGTACAGTCCTAGCACAAATGGACTATTAATTCCACCACCATACAAAGGAAATATACAATATAACTTTAAGTAAGGGATAGCAAATGAATCTTCATCTGCTGAAATGTATATAATATATAATGTGAAATTGATATTCCTAACTTTTTATGTTGGTACATGGGTTTCAAAGTAAATACATCATAGTATAATTTTTATCTAATTTTATACATGTGTATGTAATACTTTCTTATTGTGACATGCTAAATAAATAAATGGCATTGCTCAGGTTTAGTGGAACAGTAACAAACCTTTTTGTAACAATTTTCTAATACTATAAGCATGTTTTAATGTAACATGAACAGTATCAGTATTAACTTTTTTAATTTAAACCAAATAAAATAAAAATAATAACTTTCATGTGGTTATTTATTTGAGTTTATAAATTAAATGTTTCCATCCTGTCTAATGAGATGTCATGTGGAACAAGTGACACTATAAACATACAAGGAAAACAAGATTTGGATATAAAAGAAAGATATATTACGCAAAGATACTAAAGAAGCTAAAATATTCAATAGCTGTCGATTAACAGTTATCTCACCCAACTCCCTTCTGGCTCTCCCCTACATATTTACGCTCGGCCGAATGTGTATGTCACGAACTAGCGGGTGTGAACCCACTGTGTCACATGTCCTACCTCCTATAAGGGCATTGTGTAAGTGAACCTCTTGATCTTCAAAGTACCCCTGATGGTGGGGATAGGCTTTCCCGAGAGGAACACCAGGTCGCTACCTCTTGAGAAGGATTGGCACACGAGGCAGCTGGTCCAGGCAGACCAGGAGGTACCAGAGCAGGGTATCAGAGGTACAGACATAGCCAGTAGGCCGAGTCATAACACGGATCAACAGTGCAGGACCGAAGGATGAGGCAGAGGCAAAGTCAAATAACCAATAGGTCAGGATAGGAGGCACAGGTACAGGTCAGGCAGTCCGGGTCGGCAACAGGAGAGTCAAGGCAAACAGGCAGGGATCAAACAGGTACCAGAGTCCAGAAACACAACCACGGGTCAGATACACAGGAACACAAGTAGAGAAATCAGAAACCTATGCAGGACACAAGGACCTTGACACTCAGGAATCTGGGATGGGGGCTGAGACACAATTATACATGCAGGAGGGCTAGAATTGGTCAGCAAGGTCACATGATCTAACCCATAAAGCACAGGAAGTGACGCGCACAGCCCTTAAGAAAGTGCTGCACAGAAGAAGCTGCAAGCATGCTGTGGCCAGGGCTTAGAGGAAACGGTGGAGCGGATCCCAGAACAATTAGTACCTGCAAGGACAGAGCCCAGGACTGCAGTGGTGAATAGGGAAGCACTGGCAGCAGATCATTGCTGAACACAGCGCCCAGGGCCGCGGCAGTAGACCAGGAGAAAAGCGGCGCACAGCAGCCACTATTACAATGTGTATTTAATGGAGAGAAAAAAAAGCCACTGCCAGACACTTCTATACTAGGCTGCGCAGACGCACAGCCTAGTATCGGTAAAAGGCAAATCCCGGTATCTAATCGATACCGGTACAAAAGTATCGATAATTCGATACCCGGTGCAACCCTACTGGAGAGAACCAGGCACTGCTCATCAACTGCCCAATACCTACAGTGAATCATGCTGGTGGCTGATTTGGACCAGCCCTAGGTTTGGCTTACAAATACTGATAATACTGACCATATGAAATTGGCCTATGACAGAGTTCAATCAGTGCTGACAGTCACACTGTATAGGAACACAAGTAGATTGGTAGCACCCAGTTGTTAAATGTAGTTCAGAAATTTCCAGAAGAATTAAAAGAGGAACACAGAGTTCTAACTAAAGATGATCCAGCATTGTTATTTCAGGTGCCTGTTTGGTAAGGAAAAATAAATAAATAAGTAAATAAATAAAGTATATTTAAACTATTGTTTTTATCACATGTACAATAGGTTTTAATAAAGTTTATGTAAATGTTTTGGTACATTTTAACTGAACCGGCTGATACCTTTTGTCTGGGCACCTAGACACCTAGAGAGATAAACTACAGTTTCTTTACATAAAAAAAAAGCTAGCGGGCACTTTTGGGGGAGGAAATGAAACATAACAACACAAAGAAACAAATGAATAATGCCCGAACAAAGCTAAACTATACAATTTAGATTGCAAATGGCTGGATTCCAATAAAACTAGCTGTTAGCTGGCTGACTTTACATGACTGTCCTTGATATGTGATGCCTGTTTCAGCAGGTGTTCCAGTCATACTCTTGCTTGTTTGTTAGCATTAGCTCTAGGTAATAATTAGGATGTAGAACATGAGAGCATATTTAGACAGGTGGGAGTGGGGGCTATTCCTAAGCCTGACTATTAACTGCAGTGATCATGCCCTGAGCTTGTGACATGAACCTCAATGTCCCGGCACACTGAAAAGTATTTGCTGTAGTAAGCTAATATTAAATTAATGACCTGTAGACCTGAGAACGCCCATGTGATCTCTACGTGGGAGGTTTTACTGATTTCATTTTGACGTTTCATGTTCCTAAAGCCATGAAGGAAACCAAAACGGATCTATTACTGATTATTGTTCAATGATATTAAAATCTGTTAAATAATTGCCAGTTTCAATCTTCACAGGGTTATAACGTGGATTATGGGGATTAGAAAATCTGCAGCATGTGCTCAGTGCTGCCCTAATTTTGTCTGCTGCATGTGAAGGGGGCTTTTGTACCACATTTATTGTACTGTAAATTGCTATGGATTTTCAGTGTAGAATCTGCACTAAAAATCCAAGATTCGCAGCTTATGAATTCATTATTAACCCCTGATAGCCAGAACTCTGCTGTATCTACCAGCATTGCTGTAAAAGCCGATGCCGGCAGATTAACCCCTTCTACGCTGCGGTCAGTGCTGACCGCGGCATAGAAAGTATTTGCGGAGGGTGAGGGAGCCCATTAGGTCCCCGCACTGCTGTGGTGGGGACCAGATGGGTGACAAGGCAGCCTCAATGCCGTGCAGAGGCTGCCCAATGCCTTGCAGGGCATCGGGAACTGCCTTTTACGGAGGCCGAGGAGATCCAGCCCCAGACCCGTCTCCTAGGCAACCTGTTAGTGTATTACTCTGTATAATACACTAACAGGCAATGCATTACAATACAGATGTATTGTAATATTGTAATGCATTGCAGGGGGGATCAGATCCCCAAAAGTTTAAGTCCCAGAGTGGGATAGAAATAGAGATTTTTTTAAAAAGTGTTTTTAATAAAAAAAAAATAAAGTTTCAAGTAAATATATCACATGATCCACCCCGTCTGACAAACACGTGCAGGGCATCGGGAACTGCCTTTTACGGAGGCCGAGGAGATCCAGCCCCAGACTCGTCTCCTAGGCAACCTGTTAGTGTATTACTCTGTATAATACACTAACAGGCAATGCATTACAATACAGATGTATTGTAATATTGTAATGCATTCCAGAGGGGATCAGACCCCCAAAAGTTTAAGTCCCAGAGTGGGATAGAAATAAAGTTTTTTTTAAAAAGTGTTTTTAATAAAAAAAAAAAAAGTTTCAAGTAAATATATCACATGATCCTCCCCGTCAAACACCGTAAAAAAATAAATAAAAACTGTATCAAAAAAGCCATTTTTGTCGCCTTACATTACAAAAGTACAACACCAAGCGATCAAAAAGGAATATGCCCCTCCAGCAAAAAATGACAATCACCCAAAAAAAAAAAATATAGCTCTTAGAATATGGAGACACTAAAATATCATGCTATTATTGTGTTAAAGTGAAATAAAAAAAAATGTAGACATATTAGGTATTGCCGCATCCGTAACAACCAGCTCTATAAAAATATCACCTGACCTAACCCCTCAGGTGAACACTGTAAAAATAGATAAATAATTTTTTGGTCACCTTGTCCCATAAAGTGTAATAAAGAATGATCAACAGATCATATGTACCCAAAAATGGTAACAATAAAAAAAAAGGTACCAATAAAAGCGTCAACTCTTCCTGCACAAAATGAGCCCCTGGACAAGACGATCGGCAGAAAAATAAAAAAAATACGGCGTTCAGAAAATGGAGACACAGAAACAATTTTCTAAAATGCTTTATTATGTAAAACTGAAGCAAACAAAGAAAGTAGACATATTTGATATCATTGCGTCCGTAACAACCTGCTGTATAAAAATAGCACATGATCTACCTTGTAAGATGAAGGTTGTAGAAAAAAACTAAAATAAAACCGGTTACAAAACAGCCATTTTTTGGTTACCTTGCCTCACAAAAAACATGATATAGAGCGATTAAAAATCATATGTACCCCAAAATAGTACCAATAAAACTGTCACCTCATCCCATAGTTTCAAAAATGGGGTAACTTTTTGGGAGTTGGTGCATCTGGGGGTCTTCAAATGAAACATGGTGTCTAAAAAGCAGTCCAGCAAAATCTGCCTTCCAAAAACCATATGGCTCTCCTTTTCTTCTGTGCCCTGCCGTGCGCCCTTACATCAATTTACGACCACATGTGGGGTGTTTCTGTAAACCGCATAATCAGGGTAATAAAGATGAAGTTTTGTTTGGCTGTTAACCCTTGATTTGTTAAAGAAAAAATGGATTAAAATGGAAAATCTGCCAAAAAAGTGAAATTCAGACATTTCATCTTGTGAAATACCTAAACGGTTAGCAAAGTTTGTAAAATCAGTTTTGAGTAACTTGAGGGGTGTAGTGTCTACAATGGGGTCATTTATGTTATTTATTTTTTTTTTTTTTACTATGTAAGCCCCACAAAGTGACTTCAGACCTGAGCTGGTGGTCCTTAAAAAGTGGGTTTTCTTAAATATTTTAAGAACTGCTTCTAAAATTCTAAGCCTTCTAACGTCCTAAAAAAACAACATTTACAAAATGATGCCAACATAAAGTATACATATGGGGAATGTTAAATAATAAATATTTTAGGATGTATCACTT
The DNA here is from genome assembly GCA_033119425.1 of Bufotes viridis. NCBI lineage: Eukaryota > Metazoa > Chordata > Amphibia > Anura > Bufonidae > Bufotes > Bufotes viridis. Next base: position 141,614,138 of record CM065592.1, on the reverse strand, counting down.
TCTGTTTTAAAAGCAGGGAAATTGCAAATTTTTCTAAATATTTAGTAAATTTGGGATTTTCATAAATAAAGGTGAAATATATTGACTCAAATTTATGACTGTCATGAAGCACAATGTGTCACGAGAAAACAGTCTCAGAATAGCTTGGATAAGTAAAAGTGTTCCAAAGTTATTACCACATAAAGTGACACATGTCAGATTTGCAAAAAATGTCCTGGGCCAGGAGGGTGAAAACTGGGCCGGGGTAGAAGGGGTTAAAGACCAAGAGATTTTATGTTTTTGCATTTTAGTTTTTTTACTCCCTGCCTTCCAATGGACATAACTTTTTCTTTTTCCTTTCACATAGCTGTCTAGGGCTTGTTGTTTGTGGGACAAGTTGTACTTTCTCATGGCACTAAAGGCGTTGCTAGGGGGGACTCAAAAGATCCAGGGCCCAAGCCCCAATGAATATGGCTCAATTCTCTAAGTCAACCCTCCCCCCACACACCGCATTTTACTGTATTTGCTATGCAGCAGCACATACCTCTCACATCCAGGGCCTCCCAGGTGACGTTTCCTCTGATGTAGATCTTCTCTGTCATCATGTTCTCCATTCTGTCTGGACAACTTATTTTGGTCATGCCCCGTCTCTGCAGAGTGTGACACACAGACATCTTAGCTTCCGTACTTTTCTATCATTCCCAACCTTGAGTCCCAACAGTATTATCCTGCTGCTCGCCCAGCTCCCCAATACCTCCAAATTAGGGCTGCACGATATGTGAATTTTGTGCGATTGCGATTAGAGCCCTAAAAATTGCAATAACGATATGCAATGCGATATTTTAAGGGAATTGTGCTAGAGGTCTATCTGCTTGGATTTTCAAGGCAAAAGAACACACAAATTACTGATAATGCTGAAATGTAGTTATGCTGAACTCAAGAACTGAAATGCACAGTGTCCTTCAAAATAAAACATCTTTTACTAAATTAAATAACATATTTGCATTACTGCAATTGGGGATCTGTGGGTGACACTGTTATGGGGGGGGGATCTGTGGGTATCTCTGGATGGCTCTGTTATGGGGGTCTCTCTCTGGATGGCTCTGTTATGGGGGGGAATCTGTGGATGACACATAAAGAGCATCTTATGCTATGTGTCATCCACAGATCCCCCCCCATAACAGTGTCCCTGTAGTGTGAATGACCCCCAATACAGGGGGTGGGGGGGTCACATCTGGTTTTATAATGACAGCAGGGCCTGTGCAGTGACTGTATTCTACTACATGGGCCCCGCTCACTGTATATAATCTTATCTATAATTGTAGGGATTGTTAATATATAAAAATCCTGGGTAATCATTGCCTGTTTTACTTACAAGCGCTCGGTAGCAGAGAGGAGGGAGAAGGCAGGCCGGAAGGACGGGCGCTGGCAGCATGACTCACTACGTCACGCGCCTGCGCCGCCCACTTTATGAATGAAGCAGGCGGCACGGGCACATGACGTAGTGACTCACTCTGCCGGCGCCCACCCTCTCAGCCTTCCTTCTATCTGTATTATCACGGCGCGGTGTATCATTGTAAATTCGGCAAAATACAGCATTCGCCCCATAATAAGGTAATCGCAGCATTTTTGGTTCGGCCAAATCGCCATATCACAATTGTCGTTTATCGCGATATGATTGCTTTGGCGATATATCGTGCAGGCCTACTCCGAATACTATCCTGAAGAAATACAGATAGTCCCCCCCCCCCCCATAGTAATAGTGCTTCTCCAAATCCCACCAATAGTAATTCCCTTCTAGAATGCCCTTATTAGTAATACTGCCCCCTACAGTGCCCCCAAGACTACCTCCATTAGTTGAATAGCCATCCTGTATTAACAATGCCCTCACAGAGCACCAAGTAGAAATAAGGCCCCCTATTGTTCTCCCAGTGGTAATAAATCTCTCTACAGACCCCTCAGTAGTAATAAGGCCACCCATAGTGATCTTAGTAGAAATAAGGCGGATCTATAAGGCACTCCTATAGAGCCTCAGTAGTAATAAGAATGCCTATAATGTCCTCTGTATGTGCCCCCAGTATTATATTGCCCTCTACTGTTATAATGCTCGCCCTGAAGTGCCCCCATTATTTATAATGCCCCTTGCAGTTCTCCCTGTAGTTATATTCCTCCCTTTAGTGTCCTCAGCCCCTCCACCATACAGTCCCATATAAATAACACTATTTTCCTCCCTCCACTGTAGAGTCCCATGTAAATAACACCACACCATCTCTCCAGCCACCTCCAATATACAGTCCCATATAAATAACATCACTTCCCTCCCTTCAGCCCCTCCAACGTACAGTACCATGTAAATAACATCACCCCCTTCCCAGCCGCCTCCAACATGCAATCCCAAGTGAACATCACCCCCTAAACATTCAGTCCCATGTAAATAACATCACCCCTCAACATTCAGTCCAATGTAAATAACATCACTCCCTTCCACAGCCACCATTAAACATACAGTCCAATATAAATAACATCACCCCCCTCAACATTTAGCCCCATGTAAATACCATCACTCCACCCCACTCCAACATAGAGTCCCATGTAAATAACATCACCCCTCAACATTCAGTCCAATGTAAAAAACATCACCCCCTCCCCAGCCACCTCCAACACACAGTCCCATGTAAATAACATCACCCCCTCAACATTCAGCCCCATGTAAATAACATCCCTCCCTTCAGCCCTAACATACAGTCCTAGTTATGTCCCATAGAAGAAAAACACCAAAAATGGGTTTCTTTATTCCAAAGTTCTTGCACTACAAGCATCAGCATATACATGGAGTGGATCAGCGTAGCACAGGCATGTAACTTGTGGCGACGGTCGTTTCGCGCCTCAGGCCACTGACGTTCTGACGTGCATACGTCATTTTACGACCTGGCAGAGTCTTTGATTGGAACAAGAAGAGACAGAAAAGGAGGTGGTATCCACGCAGCACGAAAAGTGATTACTGGACCACAGACTCTGATTCCTAGTTGTAGTTTTGCAACAGCTGGAGGGCTGCAGTTTGAGGATGCCTGCCTTAAATGGCTACAGTCAAGGAATGATATTGTAGTCAAACCGGCGGATAAGGGGGGTAACGTGGTGCTGATGACAAGAGATTATTATGCAGCAGAAGCGGAAAGACAATTGGGAGATAGTAATATGTTAAGTTAGGTGTTAAAAGTAGATCCCACGGTAAAGATCCAGAACCGACTGATGAGCTCAAACAGGTGGAATGTAATGTTTTATGCAGGAAAAAAGCAGAGAAATTATTACCCCTGTTCCCGCAAAAACTGTCATCGTATTTTCTTCCAAAGATACACAAGTCACTGACCCACCCCACTGGGAGACCTATAGTTTCGGAGGTTGGCTCAGTGACGGAACCTTTGTCTAGGTACATGGACTGGTTGCTTCGACCCTTACTCCGCCAAGTACCATCCTACCTTAGAGACACTGGGGACCTGTTACTGGCACTGGAATCTTTCCAGTGGCAGGAAGGGTTCCAATTGGTCTCTTTAGATGTAGAGAGTTTGCACACCCGTATCCCACAAGATGAAGGCATTAATGCAGTTATTGAAATATTAAGTGGCACTAATAAAAGTGAGAAGTTTGTTGACTTTGTAGAGGAAGCTTTTGGTTTGGGGACAGGTGGTACAAACCGAAATTTGGGACGACAATGGGTACGCCAATTGCATGTACCTGTGCAAATCTATATCTAGCTAGGTTTGAAGATAAATATATATTCTTGGTAGAAAACCCCTATGTGTCTTGTATACAGCTGTACCTAAGATTTATAGATGAATTTAGTGAACAAAATGAATATGAGGTTTACCCATAATTTTTAGGTTCTAAAGGTTGGCCTAGATGTAGTAATATTGGTAAAAGAAGGTTAATTGGTCACCGAGGGTTATCGCAAACCAACGGCAACCAACTCGTTATTACATTATTCGAGCTACCATCTGGATAGCATCAAAAAAGCAGTTCTATACGGACAATTTGTCAGATTGACAAGGATAAATAAGACAGATGAGCGTTTTAGGGAACAGTCTTCAGATCTAAAAAAGCGTTTATTAGCCAGAGGCTACGCCAGGGATTTGCTGAATGAAGTGATGCAAAAAGCTGTATCCATTGAGAGGCAGTGACAGGCCTCATGGCTGTAAGGGGAGGTGTATGCCAGGATTTTCCATCTCTTCCCCGTCAATCAGCAGGTCTGAGGCAGCACCAGATGCCACAATCATTACTGGGGAGTAAAAGCCCATCCCAGACTGTCAGTCGGCGACGTGGTTACAAACAGAGGCCGGGTGAAGCTCTGGATGTGTGGTTTCGGCCGGGCTTGGCTGAGAAACCATGAGGTGAGATATAGCCTGGACTGACCCATGTTACAGCCTGGGGGCGGGTATACGCTTGGCTGAGTAAGCCGGATCTGACACTGTATCTGAACAGCACTGTATAGATGAGTCAGGGATTGTATCGTATGTTTAGTTAAAGCCCAGCCGGGCAGGTGTTTGCTTATTGTTTTGTTGTTCTGCTATTGCTGGTGTGCCAAAATAAATGCACTGTTTGGACTGCAACACGGTTTTCAGCGAGATATCTGTGACCGAAACCCCCAGAGATAGAGCTAATCCCTCACACCATCCATAGGGATATAGCAATTTCAGGCAATTTAAAATCCAGGAAAAGAGTGGATAATCAGAAATGGTTTGTCTTTTTTTTTTTTTATGTAATCCTATGGCAGACCAAATTTGGAGAGTGATACGAGAAAATTGGGATATAGTGGAAAAAGATGACAGTCTAAGGCTGGGAACACACCTAGGCGTTTCTGAATCGCGCGTATGACGCGCGTTTTACGCGCGTTTTTGGATGCGCGTTTTTGTAACTAAGAAACGCGCGTCATACGAGCGATTCAGTGATTCTCCCCTATGGCAACATTGTCCATAGGCGCGTTAAAACGCCCCAAAGAAGCTCATGTACTTGTTAGGGCGTTGGGCGTTTTACAGCGCGTTCAAACGCGCTGTAAAACACCCAAATGTGAACCATGCCCATAGGGATGCATGGCTTTTCACATGTTGAGCGTTTTTCAGCGCGTTTGAACGCGCTGAAAAACGCTCAGGTGTGTTCCCAGGGTAAAAGAGATAGAAGGATGTGGAAATTGTTCCTATTGTAAATACAATCCATAATGGGACTCATTAGCGTTTGGCAGAGTAGACCATAGAATGATGACATTAATAACCTGTAAGAGTAGATATGTGGTATACCTTATTTCATGTATATATGGTAGGTTTTATGTAGGTAAGACCATTAGGCACCTGAATTAGCGATTTAGGGAACATTTAAATTTCAATAATACAGGTTGAGGTTGCCCACGATTAATAGAACATGTAAAATCTGAACATAATAGTGACAGTAGGGTTTTTAAGTTTGCAGGGATTAAGTTAGTATGTAATCCACCACAAGGGGGACAGACATCGAGATGATTTGGGAGTATTTTTGTAAATGGTGCACCCATCTGATTGTTTTCTTGTTTTGCTTTATTCTATATGCTTAAGAATGTTTTTTTATGTATTAGGCCGACTCCTCCGCGCCGCCATATAAAGATGACATATGCACGTCAGAACGTCAGTTGCCTGAGGAAGAGCTGAGGCGCGAAACGACCGTCGCCACAAGTTACATGTCTGCGCTATGCTGGTCCGCCCAATATATATGATGATGCTTGTAGTGCAAGAACTTTGGAATAAAGAAACCCATTTTTGGTGAGTGCCGCTTATGTGTTTTTCTTATATGGGACATTTGTACAAGGCTTGACGGCAGAGCACCACCTATAGTGGGAAAAAGAACCCGATCTGGGAGATCTGTCATCCTGAATGTGGAACTCGGACAGTCCCAGTTAAAAACCCACAACTCCCAGCATTACTCTGCCTCTCACACTGAGAATCTATCCCTTCACTTACCTCTGACAAAAAACTCCACACAGCTTCTTCTCCAGGACTTCTCTTCACTGCTGAGTGTCATCCTCTCCTGCTCTGCTCACATTGCAGGTCCTTCTCAATCATTTCCTTCAGCACTGATCATATGGACTGTGATGTTACCATAGGTCCTTCAGCTCTTCCAGTGCATTAGATTCTTGTATGCCGTCCTGAGGAGGGCAATACAGTTGTATCTGTCTGGCACACAGTACATTCGAAGCCTGGGACAAAACATCCTGGGCCCAGGCCCCGAATGTTTTAACCTAGCAACGCCCCTGTACAGCACCATTTAATATTGCATACAATGTAGTCAGAAGCCAGAAAAAAATTACTAATGGGGTGGAATCTGGAAACAAATGTAATTCTACCATAGATTTATGAGTTGGGTTTCTCTACAGAGCTGTGGGAGGGTTTATTTTGTTGGGGAATCTGTCCTTTTTAACTATAACAATTTGGAGTGTGCATGACTTTTTGATCACTTTTTCTTCAATTTTTTGGGGAGGTGAAGTGACCAGAAACAACAAATTGGCCATTTAGATTTTTTTCCCTTACAGTGTTCACAGTATTGGATAAATAAATTTCTCGGTTAATAGTTTAGGCATTTTGGGACGCGGAAATACCTATGAACTTTATTTTTAACCCCTTCCTGACTGGACGATTTTCCATTTTTGCTTCATACTCGCTGCCTTCACTGAGCCATAACTTAATACTGCATACAGTGCAGAGGGAAGCTAGAAAGAAAATCCAATATAAACTTTTTTTATTTCCTACAGTGAACTCCATAATGGCTTCACCTCCTTAAAAAAATGAAATAAAAAGTGATCAAAAAATCATACACATTCCAAAATGGTATCAATAAAAACTACAGATCTCACAGCCCAAAAAAAAAGCCCTTACATGGCTCCATAGATGAAAATATAAAAAATAAGTTATGGGAGTCAACAACAAGCCCTCATACATCTATGTGAACAGAAAAATAAAAAAGTTATTGCTCTGGGAAGGCACGTTGTAAAAAAATGAAAATCGAAAATCGACATTTCCCCAAAGGGTTATTATACGTCACACTGACTGTTGGGCAATGGTTGCTATGACAGCTTCATACCTAGGCAGATGAACAATCAAGGTTTTACTGAGGTTCCTGGGCAAAGTATACCAGATGACCACTTTAGGTGTTTATTTTATTATAATACCTAGATTTAGTAAGGTCGCCAAATAATAAATGCCTAAATATGCCCAGTACTACAGTGGGCACCCTCTGAGTTAGAGATTACCCATCAACACATGGTAGATACAGCATGCTTGCTGTGCCTTTTGCTTGCACTATAAAGCTACATTAACACAACTGTATGAATTATTTGGTCCGTAAAACACGGATCACAAAAAATATGGATGATATATCTGTGACGTCAGTGTTGCATCCTGTTTTTGCGGACCCACTGTAACAATGCCTATTCTTTTCCACAAAATGGACAAGAATAATACATATTCTATCTTTTATACAGGACTGTGGAACAGACATATAGATCCGGACAGCACATGATGTGCTGTTTCCTTTTTTTGCAGCCCCATGGAATGAATGGGTCCGCATCCAATGCACAAAAAATACAGTTGTGTGAATGGGGCCTAAACCACCTCTGATCACAGTTCAAGAAGTTTTTGTAATGCAGGAGACATCATGTAATGTCTTGACATCAAGCACCACCTGGTGGTTCTTCTCAGCAATTACACTAGAAAAAACATCTCAACACTTTCTTAGATTCTCATTTTTACAAACGTAACCCCTTGGCATAGTTAACAATTTTTAATTTTTCATTGTAATTTATCCTGCTGCAGCTTCTTTCTGTGAGGCTCAAGACCTGCTATTCTGGGCAAGCAGCTTAGAGGATCCACTTCACTAGGTGAGACATAAAGAGGTATCGTGATGCATTGTAAAGGGGATCAGACCCCAAAAAGTTGAAGTCCCAGAGTGGGACAAAAAATAAAGTGAAAAAAGAAGTTTAAAAAAATAAAGTTTTCAAAAAAAAGTTAAAAAAAAGGTTTCTTTTCCCAAAATAAAGTTAAATTTTTTTAAAAAAATAGGGGAAAAAAGAAAAGTAGACATATTAGGTGTCAATATCGACCGGCTCTATAAAAATATCACATGACCTAACCCCTCAGGTGAACACCGTCAAAAAAATTAAATTAAAACTGCTAAATAAACATTTTTTTGTCACCTTACATTACTAAAAGTGCAACACCAAGCGATCAAAAAAGCATAGTACCAATCTGACCATCACCTCATCCTGCAAAAAATCAGCCCCTACGACACTAAAACAAGATTTTTTTTTTGTTTCAAAAATGGTTTTATTGTATTAAATGTAAAAAAAAAAAAAAGTTGACATGTTAGGTATTGCCATGTCTGTAAAAACTGCTCTATTAAAATATCACATGACCTAACCCCTAAGGTGAACACTATAAAAAAAGTATAAAAGTTTAATAGCAAGTGATGAAAAAGTCATATGCACCCCAAAATAGTGCCAATCAAACTATCATCTCATCCCGCAAAAATGATACCCTACCTAAGACAATCGCCCAAAAACTAAAAAAAAAAAACTATGGCTCTCAGACTATGGAGATACTAAGACATGATTTTTTTTTGTTTAAAAAATGATATTACTGTGTAAAATAAATAAATAAATAAAAAAAGTATACATATTAGTAATTTACACGTCCGTAACAACCTGCTCTCATCCCGCAAAAAATGTCTCCCTTCCCAATACAATCAGCCCAAAAAAAAATAGGGCTCTGTAAAAAAGAATTTTTTTAAACTATGCCAAAACAGCCATTTTTTTCACCTTGAATCACAAAAAGTTTAATACCAAGTGATCAAAAAGTCTTATGTACCCCAAAATGGTACCAATCAAACGTCACCTCATCTCGCGAAAAATTAGCTCCCACATAAAACAAACTTAAAAAATAAAAACCAATGGCACCCATAAACCTATCCATTAAAATCTGCGCTGCAAAAGCTATATGGCGCTCCTTCCTTTCTGAGTCCTGCCATGTGCCCCCACAGCAGTTCACCACCACATATGGGGTGTTGCTGTATTCAGGAGCAAATCAGGAACAAATTATGGGGTGCTTTTTCTCCTGTTATTCCATGTGAAAATGAAAATTTTGGGACTAAAGCAACATTTTATTGGAAGAAACAAAACTTTTCATTTTTACAGTCAAGTGTTTCCAAATTCCGTAAAACACTTAGGGGGTCAAAGTGCGCAGTACCCCCCTTAAGATATTCTTTAAGGGGTGTAGTTTCCAAAATGGGGTCACTTTTTGAGGGTTTCCACTGTAGGGGTACGTCAGGGTCTCTTCAAATACAAAATGGTGTCTAAAACTCAATCTAGCGAAATCTGCTTCCAAAATCCATATGGCACTCCTTTCCTTCTGACCACTGCCACGTGCCCATAGAGCAGTTTACCACAACATATGGGGTATTTCTGTTCTTGTGGAACACCTCAAGGGTTAACAAAGTTTCTAACATCAGTTTTGAATAATCTGAGGGGTGTCGTTTCTAAAAGGGGGTAATTTATGGGTGGTTTCCATTACCTAAGCCCCTGAAAATTACTTTATAATTAAATTGGTGCTAAAAAAAAAATTGTTTTGGAAATTTTGTTGAAAAATTGCTTCTAAACTTCTAAGCCTTCTAACATCCTAAAAAATTAAAATGACATATACAAAATAATGCCAACATAAAGTAGACATATGGGGAATGTTAAGTAATAAACATTTTATGAGGTATCACTTTCTGTTTTAAAAGCAGAGAAATCGAAATTTTAAAAATTGCTAAATTTTCATAATTGAAGTACAATGTGTCACGAGTAAACAATCTTAGAATGGCTTGGATAAGTAAAAGCGTTCCAAAGTTATTACCACATATAGTGACACATGTCAGATTTGCAAAATCAGCCTGGGATTTAAGGTGAAAAGTGGCTTGGTATCAAAGGGGTTAATTAAGTTTGGTGTAAAAAACAAATAAACAACGTGCTGTATATATTCTGCTCCTCAGTTATCTAATATTCACTTCAAATATCTGGGCAGTAATCTGAAATCCAGAGGTCACATAATTAACACTATGGTTAGTCCTATTCAGCTCTCCTATGGATCCATTTTACAGGACTAAAATGAGCAATATCATTATTTTTTTTTCTTTAGAGATAGGCTACAGCATGGATATAATAAAAATCTTAAAGACCTCTTTAAGCTTAAGGGAATAGGAAGTGGCAATTAAAGAGAACATGTCACCCATTTTACCCACACGATCAAAAGCCAATTCTGCTTATCTAGTTGTGTGTTTTTCATTATTTTCTGTTATGTCATTCACCGCACAGGACATTTTTAACAATATGTTAATAGTTGTGACATTTTTGGACACAGCAATACCTGATATGTTTATCTTTTTTATTGTTTATATATTTTTAAATGTAAAATTCAGAAAGGGGTGTGATTTAAACTTTTAATCTATTAATGTTTTTATAAACTTTTTTAACACCAACTTTTAGGGGACTAGAACCTGTGATCCTCAGGATGGTAATAAAGGTAAATACTGTGTGGCAGTATTTTGTGCTTCAATGGGACATTTGGTTCTGTGCTGCACTATGGTATTGCTGCCCCTCCCCCTCTCCTTTTCTGTTGTCCCCGCCAACTTTTGCTGTCCTGCTTTCTGTCAGTTTGGACCTATTTACATCATAGGGCCCATTTTAGGGTTTTTTCCAGGGCCTCTTTAAATTCCCAGTCCGCCCCTGGCCTTAACTAATACATAATTGTGTTAGTCAGTGGCTGAAGGTCAATACTTTGAAGTCCTTGGGTGATATCCTAGCATCATTCAAAGTTGTTTTTTTCCCTAAGGCCCCTTTCACACAAGCGAGTTTTCCACGCGGGTGCAATGCGTGACGTGAACGCATAGCACCCGCACTGAATCCTGACCCATTCATTTCAATGGGTCTGTGTACATGAGCGTTGTTTTTCACTCATCACTTCCGTGAAAATCGCAGCATGTTCTATATTCTGCGTTTTTCACGCAGCCCTGGCACCATAGAAGTGAATGGGGCTGCATGAAAAACGCATTGCATCTGCAAGCAAGTGCAGGTGCGATGCGTTTTTCACTGATGGTTGCTAGGAGATGTTGTTTGTCAACCTTCAGTTTTTTATCACGCGTGTGAAAAATGCATCAAAACGCATTGCACTTGCGCGAAAAAACTGAACAACTGAAAGCAATCGCAGACAAAACTAACTGAACTTGCTTGCAAAATGGTGCAAGTTTCACTGAGAGCACCCTAAACGCATCCGGACCTAATCTGTCACCCTCGTGTGAAAGAGGCCTAAGAGAAGAGCTAAACACTCTATAGTAAAACTTGTGCACAAAGTTCGGTCTATGATTAAACAACTTTGAGCAGTTTCAGACTGTACAGAATATACTCCTTTGTGGGACAACTGCCAAATACCTGTATTAATCAAACTAAACGGTTTTGACGGTTGAAAATCGGAACTTAAACTTACTTTGGTAAATATGTAAGATAGTTTTAAATCTTTTCAGCAGCTACGACAGGAATTAACTGTACCACACCATTGGTTTTACTGATATTTCCTGATGAGACAATGAGACACTCATTTGATATTTAAAAAAGAAAACTAATTCTTGGCCTTGTAAGATTTACTCCCTCCCCCCCTCCCAAAAGTGGTGGTGGTGGGGCAATGGCAGTGCATCTTATAGAGCAGGGATGCTCAACCTGCGGCCCTCCAGCTGTTGTAAAACTACAACTCCCACGATGCCCTACTGTAGGATGATAGCTGTAGGCTGTCAGGGAATGATGGGAGTTGTAGTTTTGCAACAGCTGGAGGGCCGCAGGTTGAGCATGCCTGTTATAGGGCAAATACTAATACGTGCTTCCATTATGGAAGCACTCATTATTACAGCAGGATTGGGGAGCGGAGAATAACAGTGCTCCTTGTGCTGGCTCTACTCACCACTCTCTAGCATTTTTCTGCCGGCACCACGCTGTTATGTGACCTGCGCACAGATAGAGGAAGTAGCCGCGCTCTGTGACCCCATGTTGTGCGATGTCAGGTCACAGCTCAGTGTGGCAGGAAAAATGCTGGATTTCAGGAGTGGAGGCAGGGGCGTCTGGAACAGGAGAGGTGAGATAGTTTTTTTTTTTTTTTACCTGATCTGAGGTCTGATTAACATTGGGGGTCTGACCTGAGGTCTGATTGGGGGTCTAAGCTAGGGTCTAATTAACATTGGGAATCTGAGCTGAGATCTGATTAACATTGGGGGTCTGACTGGGAGTCTGATCTGAAGTCTAATGAAAAATATTTTTTTTCTTATTTTCAGTTCTTGTCATAAATTCTTGTAATCCGTGTGCCTAAACAGAAATCTATAACAGCTCAAAGCTGTCATAGATTTCTGGCTTCATTTGCACCAGGATACTGCAATGATGATAAATCTCCCTCCAAATTTCCTAAATGTGCGGCAGAACTGGCAGATCTCCTCCACATGCTCTGAGGCTGCGATTATCTCTCTACTTTTTAGTAGTTTTTTTCAGTATAAAAACACAATAGAATGCAAATAAAAATCTACATATGTGGTATTGCCAGATATATACTGACCTGGAAACTGACCTGAAAATGGTCAGTTTTATTATATAGGGAACAACGTAAAAATAAAACTAAAAAAACTGTTCTGGAATTGTATAATTTCACCCCATTTATAATTTTTTCCTGCTTCCCACCACATTGTATGCAACTGTCAATAGTGCCATTAGAAAGGGCATCTTGTTCCACAAAAAACAGGCCCTATAGAGCTATGCGAACAGAAAAATAAAAAAGTTATGGCCTTGGGAGGGCTAGGAGTAAAAAACAAAAACAAACAAAAAACCCGGTCATGAAAGGGTTAAAATATAAGAAAATAATAGATTTTAAAAATGAGGGGCTTATGCTAGTTTGAAAAATTGTGGGCTCCATTGTCAGATAAGGCAAGTATGGTCTCCAACAATCTGATATTATATTTGGTAACAATATCTGAAACTGTGTATACAAGGAGGAGGACAGTGGCTCCACCCACTTCACCAACGTGAATCGGTGCACACCCGTCGGGTCACCCTAAACCGTCGAAAACAAGTAATAGTGGTATGTGTGCGGGGGCACTCAAATACCTGGTACACGGATTATATAAACATAATCAAAAACAAATAAACCATGATGGTAGGTCTCCACGTTCAAAGTAATCAGTAGGGTCCTATGGGTGGTAGACTCTAAAAACAATACATTTTATTGATATACATTAAAATTAACGCAAATCCAATCAATTCTATATATAGACAAAAATCTCTCCAAAAATCCACAAAATCTTATAAGTGTGGATAACACCAGGGAGGGAAGGAAGATGATACCAATCATCGAGGATTCGGCTATGAGGAGACAGGTGTGGTATCCCTACCGTATCCCTTATATCTCTCTCAGCCCGAAGAACTCACCTGATGGTGGTAAGTCTTCGTCCACGTACCTATCCCTAGAAACCTGCGTATCCCTGAAAACACCTTAACACCCTGACGCATTTCCCGCTATCAAAGGGTTCCTCAGGGGGTCAATACAGCAAACACAAATATAAATAAATGATAGTTGTAACAATAGCATGAGAGGGGGCTGGTCTTAACCAGCAATACCTGATCCATACGAGGCAGCACTGGTCAGATGACACATCTATGGACAAAAGTCAAGATATAACATGGATTATATACATGAATGTAAATTTAATGGTTAAAAAAATGCAATGGTTATATGCAAATAATACAACTAATATTATACAACTAAAAACTAATAACTAAAATCTCAGACTAAAAGCTCCATCTTGTAGAATCATATATCCACCAATGGTCCATATATAGATCAATCACACAATGGTGTGGACGGGAGCCACATGTTCAGGTAACTATACTGTCCCAATAGTAAATATTAGCAGCAGAAGCGATCTTCACCCTGTTTGGGTTTAGAGCCCTTTGGAGTGACAGTCAATGTGTACACTATGCGCGATGCAATATGAGCACATACATAGATGGTTACTTTACCGCTCCTCCTGTAGTGCCGGCAATCTCCCTTGTTCTTGCTATCAGCGGTAATGCGGGTGCGTGCCTTTCCCCTGCCAGGACCTGCGGCGTCCCACGTGGTCCTTCCGTCACTAAGTGGCGTCCCATGTGACGGTGGCGGGCGCGTTTAATTGGTTGCTCAAGTCGAGGCCGCTACCTCTGAAGGGATATCTTTCAAAGTGGTAATATCGGAAGAGCGATGCCCTTATTCTCAATTCAAAGGGATACAATGTAAAGCTTCTCCAAATATATATTCATAAAGTAGCTTGCCCGGTAGCCAAACGCGTTTCGGGGCGTATATTAGCTGGCCCCTTCTTCAGTGGTTAATTGGCAAGCTGTCCACAGTTCCTTTTTATAGGTTCCCTCATCATAGGGAATTCTGGGATACAACCGGGCAAGTTGCAAAACGTGGATATGGGTTCTATTGGATCAAAAATAGCTCCGTCCATACTTCAAGTCTGATACACAATAAAAAATACTTCATACCAATAAAAGTTAATATAAACATTTTTGTGGTCCCATATATATAAACTATGTAGCCAATAGTCATTTACAGATGATATTAAGGAGTATATATATATTACGTCATATGTACCATAACATCAGATATTTACCTATTCTTTAAGGGACAGAATATCTTGAGTGACGAGGGTCAGGGGAAAGGTCTGCTAGGAGGGGAGATCGGGATGCTGGAAAACAGCCGGATGCCGATGTCCTGTCGCTGGCAGACCTTATCCCCATATTATAGGAAATAATCCAAATAACTCCATCTCAGCATTGAGCCCTCTAGGAATCAGGGACTGGAATTTAAAAATCCTCCTTGTCTCGGTTCTGGACATTTGTGCTATTAAATTGCCGCCCCTCCATGGACGTACCACTTTTTCTATGGCCATGAAGGAGAGGCTGGAAGGGTCACTTCCGTGTACCTCTTTATAATGTTTGGACAAGGAGTGCAGCAGGTATCCCTTTCGGATATTCCCTATATGTTCAGCAACTCTCTTTTTTAGAGTTCTCTTTGTCCTCCCCAAATACTGTTTTCTACATGGACATTCCAATAGGTAAATGATGTTCGTGGAATTACATGTTAATCCCTCCTAATGTCCAGGTAGAAATCGTTTTGGGTAAAGGATACTCATGTCACTTTTTTTGGGATTGGGTTATTTTTGCAACAGACACATTTCCCACATTTGTAAAATCCTTGTAGGGATAACCAATTTTTGTTGGATCTATATGATTGATACTTAATTGTAGGTGCTATTTTCGTCCCTAAATTCGGGGCTTTAGTGTATACTATTTTCGGTTCCTTTGTAATTTTGGTCCCTATCACTTTGTCCTCCAAGTGGGGATTGTAGGAGCCGTACTCCAGTGTGAAAGCTACCTAAAACCATCTTGGGAACAAAGACTTGGCTACTAAAGGTAAGATGTTTTTTAAAAAATAAGTTTGATCCCGGACAACCCCTTTAAGCAGTAGGGGTATGCCGAGACTGCTGTACGGAGGGTAGGCTAAAGGGACCCACCCCATTGAGTTGTTAGAATAAAGGGGATTGGAAGGGTGGGGCAGAAATGAGCCGCTGGCAAGGTAAGGAGGAGGCTGCGGCTTATAAGCGGCATGCCCCGCCTCCCCTCACACAAATGCTGCAAATAAACATTTGCCTATAACTTGTATTCAGGTCGGCTATAGGTAGTATACCTACCTACCTACCTACCGTCTTTCCCTTAGGCCCCTTTCACACTTGCGTTGTGTGGATCCGGCGTGCACTTCCGTCCCACCGGATCCGTCACAACGCATGACAACTGAAAGCATTTGTAGACGGATCCGGATTGCGGATCCGTCTGCAAATGCATTGCAAGTGCAGATCCGTCTCTCCGTTTGCCATGCGGATAGACGGATCCGTCTTGTATTTTTTTCACAGTTTTAAAGGTCTGCGCATGCGCACACCTGAAGGATGGATCCGTCCTTCAGTCTTTTTTTAATGCCGGATCAGGCCCCAATGTAAGTCAATAGGACTTAAGGCCTGATCAGGCGTTCAGTCATGTGTTCAGGCTTTTCAGGACGGAGATAAAACCGCAGCATGCTGCAGTTTTATCTCCGTCCTGAAAAGTCAAAAAGACTGAACTGAAGACATCCTGATGCATCCTGAACGGATTTCTCTCCATTCAGAATGCATTGGGATAATCCTGATCAGTATCTTTCCGTCCTAGAGCCCCGAGGACGGAACTCTAGGACGGAAAGTAAAGACGCTAGTGTGAAAGAGGCCTTAAGCAGTAGGGGTATTCCGAGACTACTGTACGGAGGGTAGGCTAAAGGGGCCAAAAACCACAAACATAGCTTAAGGAAATTGTG
The DNA here is from genome assembly GCA_033119425.1 of Bufotes viridis. Classification (NCBI taxonomy): domain Eukaryota; kingdom Metazoa; phylum Chordata; class Amphibia; order Anura; family Bufonidae; genus Bufotes; species Bufotes viridis. Next base: position 141,597,699 of record CM065592.1, on the reverse strand, counting down.
TTTATTGACAAGAATTACAAAACCAGATTCCTAAAAGCATTAGACATTTCACACTGCGGATTTAGTATATACCGTGCATAGCAAGCCGACTTCCCCCTGCCTAATTTCTTAATAACATGCACCGGGACGTTGTGCTTGGAGGCGGCGGAAACCGCACCAATGGTAAATGAATGCCCCGTGACGGAACTGGGGTTGATGCCAACATTCTGCAATAATATATGGATAAATTTGAGAAAATTCTGAAAACTCAAAGGTGTGGTACCTAGCCTTAGCAGAGGAGCATCCCCCGAGGTTGTTTCAATAAAGTGCAACCACTCCTGTAATGCTATAACTGGGCCCCATTTATTACCAGTGGGGAAGTATCTAACCTCTGTCAGCTGACCTGCTCGGGCCGTCTTTGTAGATGTTAAGGTAAGAATGACCCATCCCATGACAGCTAATTCTTCATCAGATATTTTTTGCATGTTGTGGCGCAGGTGAACTCGCCTGGTCAGAAAAAGCCATGGAAAGCTAGGTACATGGCTGTCTTGATCAATAAGCTAGTGTGCTTACTGAAGGGGTTTTCCCATTGTTTATCCGATAGCAATCCTAACATTGACCCTGTAAATGGCTGTCGTGTAGGGCGGGCCACAGCGGACCCCTACTGGATACCTTTCAGTAACATTCTAATAGGATGTGCTGAAAACAAGGAGGGTTGATTAGGATGCCGTAGATACATATGGTGTTGAATCCCAGCCAAGTATAACTTAATGGTGCTAAATGACAGCTTCAGGTGAGAGTGGCAAAATGCAGCAAAGGCCAGTAGGTAAGAAATGTTGCCTACTCCTGCCGAAGAATGGGTTCTTTTAAAATTACAGAACGAGGCCCATGCCTTCTTGTACTTACTGAAGGTGTTACAGGACAGGGTATTAGTTATGAGAGACCTGGCGGTGGTGAGGTGAACTGCTAGTCCATCACTAACTGGTCGAGCCTGGGAGCGGGTGACGGTATGCGGTCTGCCTGTGGAGAGACCTGAAATAAGTGACAAGTTTCCCCTAGATAACGCATCCGCAACCACATTAACTTGTCTCCTAATGTGTTCACACTTGATGTGAAAATTATATTGAAGCGACAGCCAAACAAGTCTCCTGACGAACGACATGATCTGTGTGGAGCCTGACCTACCCTTTGTGAGGATCTCGACTAATGCCTCATGGTCAGTTAGAAAAATAACTGTCTGATCCTTCCATAGTGGTCCCCATACCCAAACGGCCCCCACGATTAAATCTCGAATAATGGGGAACACCTGGAGAAACCCTACAAGCTCACAACCTCCGGTGGCCATTGGTTGGCAAACCAATGATAGCCGAAGATAGCAGCAAAGCCCACTGAAGATGAGGCATCCGTGTGTACTATTGGAGAGTTATTTGAAACTGCCAGGGTGAATAACGAGATACTATTCCACTGTGTCAAGAACTTATCCCACATGACCAAATCTGCCAAAGCTTCCTGATCCACGACTACTGGACTATCCTAATCGCGAGCAAGTGGCAGCAATTTCAGCAGGCTGGAAATAAATGACCTGCCTTGGGGTATGATATGCATAGCAAGCAGGGACTGAAGATCTGATTTGGTAGTCACCCTAACTCGGGCTAGCTTGTGTACCGCCTCTTTGACCCTGAGCAGTTTGTCTTGAGGAAGGCTAGCTTCCATGCTGACAGTGTCCAGACGAATACCAAGAAATGTAATGGCAGTACCGGGCCTTCCCCCTTGTGTGGGGCTACAGGCACCCTGAGGTCTGCAAACACCAACTGTAATACCTGAAGGTCCTGGGGTGTATGTTCTGGGGGTTCTATCAAGAGGAAATCATCCAAGTAATGAATGACGTGATTGACATGAAATAAGTCTTGAAGGATCCAATGTAGGGACCTGGCAAACTGATCAAATATCCATGGGCTGGATTTAGAGCCAAAGATCAATTCATTGGCAAAGTAGTATTTGTTTAACCACTTAAGCCCATGCCATTGTCACAGCTCAGGTTGAATTGGGAGCAGCTTAAAAGCGTCTGTGATGTCTGTTTTGGAGAAGCAAGCCCCCCTACCCAACCTCAGTATCACCTGAATGGCTGCATTGATAGACGTATATTTCATTGTGAATTCTTCTGAAGGGATCAGAGAATTAAGGCTAGGTATGGGTAAAGAATGTGAGGCTGACAGGTCGTATATTAATCTTTTTTTATTGCTGAATTTCCTAGACACTACACTAACAGGGTTAACCCTCTAACAATCAAAGGGAGGTTGTTCGAAAGACCTGATGAGGTACCCTTTGTCCAATTCACCCTGAATGAGCTTAGAAATGGCCACAGGGTCTCTTGAAGCTGACAACAGGTTCTTGCATTCGTAAGTGGTCTGTGGTAGGGCCAATAGACCTGTATGGAATCAGGCGGACAAAATATTGATGAGAAACTGAACCCAGTCGGCATCTGGATGAGACCCTAACAGACTGTGCTGGATTGTTCACATATGAGCACCAGTCTGTCTTGTGGGAGTAATAGTTGCATTTAGAACAGGCAGGAGCTTTGAGGCCCGCAAAGTGTCTACAGAACAATTCTGTATCAATATTGGACCAATCCACCCTGTGTTGGAATTGAGCCAACGCCGCTGCAGCCTTTGCTGAGAAGGAACGGTGATAGTCATAAAAGGCGGATCCACCATATTTTTAGGCTAGATACACCACCTTGTACATATAAAGGTCTAACTCCTCCCTATGCTGAGGGTTAACAGTACAGATGACGTCTCTGAATAGACTAAAGGCTAAGACGAACTCCGGTATGCTGAGTTTTCTATTTAACCTCACATCCTTAGATTTGAGGACAACCGAGACCTCCCCACAGACTATGGTCTTGTCTGGCGCCACATGGGCTGTTATGAGTAAGGATGCTAAGTTAACGTCCTTGCCGTCAATTATGTCCTGCCGTATGTTGGCTGGAATGAAGTGGGATGGTGCGATAGAAGGTGTAGGACCTGACCCACCAGCCACGCTAGCTTGGGAACTAGAAGAACCTGCCAGACTCTGGCCCACCAAACGAGTAGCTGTATTGCCTGCTTCGACCGACTCTAGCCTGGCCTGTAAGTTTGACGTCGATGATGCCATAGGGTTGGTCGCGTACAGTTGAGTAAGCGAGGTCTGAATGATATCCATGGATACCACCTTCTGGTTTTGGTGCGCCGGATCTGAAGACAGATGACGAAACAGTTCCGCCTTCCTTGCAGAAGCTGGAAATGGAATGCCTTTCTTGGTCAACTCTGAAATCAACTTGGGCACAGTCCATGACCTTAATGATAGTCTGGAGTCTCCTGCAGAGTGTGACGCCATGCTCTCGTGGGAGGATGATGTATCGCCCAAGAATGATTCTTGAGACATCTTACTAAAAAACATAATATGATTAATGCAGAAGGTGAATGCCCAACACCAGGCCACAGACCACCAATGTGCCAAGAACCGCTTACCAGCACATGTGATACCGTACATAGCATGCAAAGCACCTCTTCCCCGAAGTGACTGAAAACGGGAAGATGTGTACACTGCAGGACTTACTGTAACTTAAGTTGTCTTGTAAGCGCCCGAACGTGTCTAGCTGAAATGTGACAGTGAACAAGGCATGCAATGTAGGATTATTGCAGGTAGACTTGACAGGACTTACGTGTCTGTAGACGTGACAGACGTATCGAATGGCGCCTGTAGTTGTGACAGGACTTAAAGGTGTCTGTAGATGTGACAGACATATCGAATTGCTGCCTGTAGTCGTGACAGGACGTAAACGAGTCTGTAGACGTGACAGACGTATCGAATTGCTGTCTGTAGTCGTGACAGGACTTAACACATATGTAGATGTGACAGACATATCGAGATGTTGCCTGTAGTCGTGACAGGCTTGAGCGTAACTGAGAATGTAATAGCCACATCAGAGTCCTGCCAGTCGGACAGACTTGCAACTACCTGCCTTAAAAGTGTGTGTTTTTTTTTCCCCACTACCCCGTATGTGGAATGTGCGTACGCCAACCACAACGCTACTGTACCTGGCAACTGCTTGCTTGCTGACGCAGTGAAGAAAAACATAGCTGAACATGTGAAACAGAATATCGAGCAGACATTAAGATTATTTTATTTTAGGTTTTTAGATACTATGATCTCTTTATCTTCCCTGTATATGGCAAGAGATGCTAGCTCTTATACATCATTTCTTTTAAACAGGAGTGTGAAAGAAGTGGAGAGGTCTGGGAGTTGGGTTGTTTGTATTTTCATGTTTTAAATCTTAATAAATATTATATGATTTAAAAAAAAAAATACCCATTTAAGTTTCTATCTAGCAAAAATCCTATATACTTTTGCACATTGTACAGTAGGTAAAGGTAAATTGTTTTGCCAGAATAACAATGTGCTCATTGTAAGTAGAATTATTAACCTGCAGTCTATTTAGATTTATATTGACCTGCATTCTATTTTTTGCTCCTGTAAGTTAAAGGGAATCTGTCACCTGCATATTACCAATTTTTTTCATTAATCCAGGTGTATTAAATTACCTTATTTCCATAACTCTTCTTCTTTTAATTGTGTGTCTTGTATTTTCTTCCAAAAAATGCTTTATCCAATATGCAAATTAGGCTGTAAGGAGCCCCCCGCTACCTCTGCTCTCTGCAAGAAACATCGCCGATCCTCCTCTTGCCGGCAGCCCGGAATCTCGCGCAGGCACAGTGCCGGCAATTGCCTGTGCGATCGTATGGCAACTGAGGGCAACAGCATGCACCGAGCCCAGTGACGCTATTGAGGCTAATGCCCTCAGTTGCCACGATTGCGCAGGCGCAGGCTTTCGCAGGCGCGAGATTTCGGCCTGCCAGCGAGAGGAGGATCGGGGATGTTTCTGGCAGAGAGCGGAGTTAGCGGGGGGCAAGCACTTTCCCTCGCCTCTGGGAGGCGATTTTGCATGCTGGAGGCGTTACTATTTTTCAGATTTAGGTGGGCCGGGCACATCAGGGGGGCGTTCCTGGGCACCTTGGAAGAGGAAAAAAGCCCCTCTGGGCTCCTTACAGCCTAATTTGCATATTGGATAAAGCGTTTTTTTTTTAAAGAAAATACAAGACACACAATTAAAAGAAGAAGACATATGGAAATAAGGTAATTTATTACACCTGGATTAATAAAAAAAAAATGTTGGGTAATATGCAGGTGACAGATTCCCTTTAAACACTTTAATTTAATTTTGTAGAGTATAATTTTAATTCCATCATAATGAGAACATCCATTTCTTTACATAACAAACAACAAACTGCCCTGTTCACTATATTGCGTTAGCTGCTCCCTTTTTTGGCCTTGACAAACATATCATGTAAATTCCTTAACATTTATAGTAACCCATAAAGTACTGTTCAAATTTTGTCACATTCACAAATGTCTTAAGTGATATACCAGTGTTTTCTTAAAGCGTACCTACATATTCACATGACTTTTTAGAATAGGCTGCTGTGTGTGTACACATAAATAGCAATATTATATACTGCAATTTTAGCAGTTTTCCCCTCTTCAGGCTCTCTCTAATTCTCGGTTGTCTCAAGCTAGTGGGAGGAGACAAGCTGCTATCATGTCTCCTACAGACTACAAATGGAGAAAACAGGAGATTCCTTTCCTTAATTCGGTAAAGTTATCCCCTATCCAGAGTATCGGGGATCACTATTAGATAGGTGGTGGTCCCACTCCCACTGATAACGAGGAAGGGGACCAAGTATCCCATGTAGCGCCCTGAAATGAACTGTGAGCCTGGTTGGGCATGTGTGCTGCCACTCTATTCATCGCTATGAGAGTTCCATAAACAGTCATAAACTCCCATAGAAATGAATGGAGCAGTTGAGCACATGCCCGCCTGGCTGCTCTGTTAATTTCTGGAGGCTTAATGGGGTAGAGGGTTCCCATTTTTGTGATCAGTGGAGGTCCCAGCAGTAGGAACCTATCTGATCTAATAATTATCCCCTATCTACAGGATAACTTCACATAACCAGAATACCGCTTTAATTCTCCCACAGTAAGAAGGCCTCAGATGCACCATATAGGACATTATTGAGAAGTACTGAACAGTAATGATGTGAATAAAGAACAAGGTGAGACATAACACTAACAATAACTGTTAGCTGCTGAATCATGCCCAGGGCCGGACTGGGTATGAAAACCAGCCCCGGAAAAAATTGCATACCAGCCCCATAGCATTGTGTAATTATACCAGCACAACGTCATTTAAAATTTTTAGGAACAGGTTCCCTACTCAACGGCGGACGCTCGGCATCACAACACATATATATCCAACACACATACACATAAATACACCATATACATGTTACACATACATAAATACACTTTATATACAGTCCCAAGGAATATGGCCTAGTTCTCTAAGTCACCTCCTGCCCCCATGCATTTTGCTGTACTCGCTATACAGCAGCAAGTACCGCTCACATCCAGCGCCTCCAGGTGACGTCTCCTCTGATGTAGATCTTCTCATCATCTTCTCTATTTCGTCCAGTCACTTCTTTCAGCCGCTCCTCGTCTCTGTACAGTTTGACACACGGACATCTTAGGTTCTTCACTTTTCTATCATCATCCCCCAACCTGGAGCCCCCACAGTGTTATCCTGCTGCCCGCTGTGCTCCCCAATACCCCCAAATACTACCCTGAAGAAATAATAGTGCTCCCTCATAGTAATAGTGCTCCTCATAGTCCCACCAATAGTAATGTCCTTCTAGAATGCCCACATTAGTAATACTGCCCCACATTAAGTAATTTTCCCCCCACACTGCCCCACATTATGTAATTTGCCCCCCCACACTGCCCCACATTATGTAATTTGCCCCCCACATTATGTAATTTGCCCCCCACACTGCCCCACATTATGTAATTTGCCCCACACTGCCCCGCATTATGTAATTTGTCCCACACTGCCCCACATTATGTAATTTGCCCCACATTATGTAATTTGCCCCACATTATGTATCTTTCCCTCCCCCACACTGCCCCACATTATGTAATTTGCCCCACATTATGTATCTTGCCCCCCCCACACTGCCCCACATTATGTAATTTGCATCCACACTGCCCCACATTATGTAATTTGCCCCCACACTGCCCCACATTATGTAATTTGCTCCCACACTGCCCCACATTATGTTGTTTGCCCCCACACTGCCCTCCATTATATAATTTGCCTACCACACTGCCCCCCACTAAGTAATTTGCCCCCGCACAAGTTAATTTTGCCCCCACACAAGTTAATTTTGCCCCCAGACAGCCCTCCATTATGTAGTTTGCCCCCACACTAAGTAATTTTGGCCACCACACTGCCCCCCACTGAGTAATTTGCCCCCCCCCAAGTTAATTTTGCCCCTACACAAGTTAATTTGCCCCCTAGACAGCCCTCCATTATGTAATTTGCCCTCCACTAAGTAATTTTACCACCACACGGCCCTCCATGTAGTTTGACCGCCAAGATGCCCCCCCCAAGTTAATTTTGCCCCCAGACAGAGACAGCCCTCCATCATTGTCCCCCCACCCCACCCCAAGTTAATTTTGCCCCCAGACAGAGACAGCCCTCCATTATTGCCCCCCACCCCCCCAAGTTAATGTTGCCCTCAGACAGAGACAGCCCTCCATTATTGTCCCCCCCCAAGTTAATTTTGCCCCCAGACAGAGACAGCCCTCCATTATTGTCCCCCCCAAGTTAATTTTGCCCCCAGACAGAGACAGCCCTCCATTATTGTCCCCCCCAAGTTAATTTTGCCCCCAGACAGAGACAGCCCTCCATTATTGTCCCTCTGCCCCCCTGCTGATCCTGTACACTGTCACCAGCCAGCTCGCTCCCCGGCACCATCAGGCTTTCCACTGCATGTCCTGTGCAGCCTCAGCCTGCGCTCGGCAATCTCCCTTGTTCATTGCAGCAGTGACGGAGGGAGATCGCCAAAAGCAGGCTGAGAGGTTGCGCTGCACAGGACGTGCAGTGGAAAGCCTTCTTCCTGAATCCTCACCCACAGACCAGCTGAGTGGCCAGGCGGTAGCCTGTCTCCATGAAGAGGGAGGGAGACACGGACGGCCACCTAGACAAATCTGCAGCCCGCAGGGCACATGTTAAAGCGGCCCCAGCCGCCCCTGATCATGCCTGTTTAGTTACACAGTAACATAGTGTGTAAGGCTAAAAAGACATCTGTCCATCCAGTTCGGCCTGTTATCCTGCAAGTTGATCCAGAGGAAGGTAAAATCCAATTTCAATGAGCCAGTCAGAATAACTCCCTGGATCAATGACCCTTCTCCTTAAATCTAATATCTATAACCTGTAATAATCTAACACACCAGAAATACATCCAGGCCCCTCTTGAACTCTTTTAGTGAATTCACCATCACCACTTCGTCAGGCAGAGAGTTCCACAGTCTCACTGCTCTTACCGTAAAGAATCCTCTTCTATGTTTGTGTACAAACCTTCTTTCCTCCAGATGCAGAGGATGTCCCCTCGTCACAGTCTCAGCCCTGGGGATAAATAAATGATGGGAGGAGATCTCTGTACTGACCCCTGATATATTTATGCATAATTATTTGATCTCCACTCAGTCTTTTTTTTTTCTAAACGGAATAACCCTAATTTTGATAATATTTCTGGGTATTGTAGTCCACCTATTCCATTTATTACTTTAGTTGCCCTCCTCTCCACCCTCTCCAGCTCAGAAGCCCAGAACTATACACAATACTCCATGTGTGATCTGACTAGTGATTTGTAAAGTGGTAGGACTATGTTCTCATCACGGGCGTCTATGCCCCTTTTGATGCAACCCATTATCTTATTGGCCTTGGTAGCAGCTGCCTGACACTGGTTTCTGCAGCTTAGTTTGCTGTTCACTAAAATTCATAAGTCCTTTTCCATGTCAGAGTTACTCAGTGTTTTACCATTTAGTATGTACTGGGGACTTGTATTATTCCTTCCCATGTGCATAGCCTTACATTTGTCAGTGGTAAACATCATCTGCCATTTCTCTGCCCAAGCTTCCAATCTATTCAGAGCCATCTGTAGCAGTATACTGTCCTCTTCCGTGTTAGTTACTTTTCACAGTTTAGTGTCATCTGCAAAAATTGATATTTTATTGTGGAACTCTTCTAAAATAAATATATTTAAGAGAATAGGGTCCTGTGGTACCCCCACTAGTGACAGTGAGCCAATCTGAGTGTGTACCATTAATAACGACCCTCTGTTTTCTATCACTGAGCCAGTTACTTACCTACATACAGACATTTTCTCCCAGTCCAATCATTCTCATTTTATATACTAACTTTTTATGTGGCACAGTATCATAGGCTTTAGAGAAGTCAAGATATTTGATATCCAGTGACTCAGGAGCTCTATGCCGGAAAACAAAAACGCAAGTGTGAAAGAGCCCTTACCGGCCTATCGTTTCTGAGCACTGTTTTTGACTCCTTTTTGAATATTGGCACCACATTTGCTAAGTGCAAATCCTATGGAATGCTCCCTGTCAATATAGATTTCTTAAATATCAGAAATAAGGGTCTGTCTATGACATTACTTGATTCTCTTAGGATACAGTTGTCTATGCGATCTGGTACCGGCGATTTGTCTATTTAAATCTTTTTAAGATGCAGCTACACTTCTTCCTGGTTCAGACAGGGCACTTTTAATGGGGAATTTACTTTTACATTCCGCATTTCATCTCTATTTTCATTTCTATTTTCCTCAGTTAATACAGTGTAGAGAAAAAAAGATTTAATAGCTCTGCTTTCTCCTCTAAGATACTATATTACAGAGTTCAGACTAAGCAAACATGTACCACGTCACGGTACTTGGGCCCGACATACTTTTGATCAAAAATGTGCGCTAAGAGCTTCCTTCATTCCATTTTTTTGGAATGAGCCCCTTTTCCTATTTTTTGCTATCAGTGTCACGACTGTGACTGATCCAGATAGGTCTGGGAAGAGAAGGTCGCAGCGACTTGCTACTTGCGATAGCTTGTGAGTTTGCTTCATGGTTCAGGGTTTGTCATCCAGGTTTTGCCTTGTGAACCTTTTTGTCCTGACTGGGAGTTTGTAGGCATTCTTCTCAGGTGAGTGCTGTCTGCCACTCCCAGCTACTATATTAGTTTCAGTTTCACTTGCAGTCATTGCCAGATATAGTCCTTACTTCCAGTGCTATTCTGACCATTGAAGGAGATCGTTTGACGGTATTGCTGTGGAGCTCGTGTCTGGCGTGGACTGTCGTTGTTGGGATCTTCTTCTCTGCTCGTGACTGGATAAGTCTATCTCTGCTGGAGATTGTTTGTTTGTTTGTTACTGTCTTCCCCTGTTGTTCTCCTAGACATGAGTGATGGTGACTAGTGCTCCCATCCGTAGATAAGGGTCCCCCTTCCCCTCCGTCTGGTGCGACACGACTGCTGCTGGGATTCTTCTGTTCCACTATGGATCCGGTTACGGTTTTGGCGAAACAATTACAGGGGTTATCCCTTGAAGTGGCAGGATTAAAAGCAACAGTACTGCAGCAGCAGCAGCAATCCTTGGGTTCCACCATTGCTATGGGAGACCAAGGTACTCCTGAGCCAAAAGTGGCTTTTCCTGATAGGTTCTCAGGAGGGAGAGACCAATTTGTAACCTTCAGAGAAGCTTGTAAATTGTTCTTCAGGTTACGCCCTAGATCCTCCGGCGGTGAGGAACAACGGGTGGGCATTGTAATTTCTCTCCTGCAAGGAGATCCGCAGGCTTGGGCTTTCTCTTTACCATCTGACTCTCCGGCCTTACGATCAGTGGAGGAGTTTTTGAAGCCTTGGGTCTCGTGTATGATGACCCGGACAGGGTCTCACTGGCTGAGTCTAAGCTACGTAGACTTCGGCAGGAGAACCGGTCAGCTGAACTATATTGTTCTGAATTCCGTAGGTGGGCTACGGATACATTTTGGAACGACTCGGCCCTTAGGAGTCAGTTCTGCCAGGGGTTGTCTGAAGAATTAAAAGACGCGCTGGCTGTATACGAGGTCCCTGGGTCTCTTGAGGCTGCTATGTCTCTGTCCATAAGAATCGACAGAAGACTCAGGGAGAGACTATTAAATTCTACAGAGGCCTCTATAGGGCAGGGACCGGTTTGTTGTGATCCAGTCGAACCAATGCAAATAGGGGGCGCCACTAGACGGGTGAATCCTCCTAAGGTCCGCCATAGGTCAGAGGTTTGTTTTCGTTGTGGGGGAGGGGTCATTTTGTAAAGGTATGTCCCTCAGAACCCAAGAGATCACAAACTAAGGAGCCGCCGGAAAACTAGAGTCCCCAGACTGTGCGGAGGATAACAGTCTGGGCGTATTCGTTTCCTCCATACGCATGTCTCAGTTTTTGTTGTCCGCTACCGTTGTGGCGGGCAATAAGACTGAGATCTGTTCCGTCTTTTTGGACAGTAGGGCGGGGGTCAATTTGGTGGATTCACGGTTTGCTCAGGCTCTGGGTTTTACTTCGGAACCGGTACGCAGAACTATTCCTGTTTTTGCCATCGACTCCTCCCCTCTTACTCAGAGAGAGTTAACTCAGATCGTCCATAATATCCATCTGCAGGTAAGGGACCTCCATAAAGAGCATATCTCTTGTTATGTCCTGGACGGTCTTCCGGCTCCTATGGTTTTGGGGCTTCCCTGGCTGGTGACTCACAATCCCGTGGTGGATTGGCAGGCCAGGGAGATTGTGGAGTGGAGTGAACATTGTAAGGACAACTGCTTGAGTAGTAGGTGCTCAACACTCTCTGTAACATCTCTACCTTCCTTTCTGTCAGATTTTATGGATGTGTTCTCTGAGAAGGGTTGTCAGGGGTTACCACCTCATCGTCCATATGATTGCCCAATTAATCTGTTACCTGGGGCAAAACTACCTAAAACCCGGTTGTACAATCTTTCTGGCCCGGAGAGGAAGGCTATGAAAGATTATATTTCGGAAAGTTTGGCTAAGGGACACATCAGACCCTCTTCTTCACCCATGGCTGCAGGGTTCTTTTTCGTTAAAAAGAAAGATGGGGGCCTGCATCCTTGCCTGGATTTCCGGGAATTAAACCGGATAACTATCCGAGATCCCTATCCTCTTCCTCTCATTCCCGACCTCTTTAATCAGGTTGCTGGTGCTAAATGGTTCTCCAAAATGGATCTCAGAGGAGCCTATAAACTGGTTCGCATCAAAGAGGGGGATGAGTGGAAGACGGCTTTTAATACTCCGGAAGGGCATTATGAAAATCTGGTCATGCCATTTGGTCTTACTAATGCGCCTGCGGTGTTCCAACATTTTGTCAACGATATTTTTAGTCACCTTATCGGGAGATTTGTTGTGATATATCTTGATGACATCCTGGTCTATTCTCCGGATCTGGATACACATAAGATCCATGTGAGACAAGTGCTGCAGATATTAAGGGCCAACAAATTGTTTGCTAAATTAGAGAACTGTGTGTTCGCCATAAAAGAACTGCCATTTCTCGGGTATGTGTTGTCAGATTTAGGTTTCCGCATGGATCCAGAGAAAGTCCGGGCAATTATGGACTAGGATCTGCCTGAGAACCTGAAGGCATTGCAACGCTTCCTGGGGTTTGCCAATTTTTATAGGAAGTTTATAAAGAACTATTCCTTGGTGGTCAAACCACTGACGGACATGACCCGAAAGGGATCCGATTTTTCCAAATGGTCACATGCAGCCAAAACTGCCTTTACATCTCTGAAGGAAAGATTCACCTCGGCTCCTATTCTCGTACAGCCAGATGTCTCGCTTCCTTTTATTGTAGAGGTTGACGCATCTGAGGTGGGGGTGGGAGCGGTACTTATCTCAGGGCCCGTCCCTGGTGAATGGCGTCCGTGTGCTTTCTTTTCGAAGAAATTGTCTACTGCAGAAAGGAACTATGACATTGGCAACAGGGAACTTTTGGCTATTAAGTTGGCCTTAGAGGAGTGGCGTCATTTTTTGGAGGGGGCGGTTCATCCCGTCACAGTGATTACCGATCACAAGAACTTAGTATATCTGGAGTCTGCTAAACGTCTCACCCCTAGACAGGCTCGGTGGTCGTTGTTTTTACTAGGTTTAATTTTGTAATAACCTATCGCCCGGGGCAAAAATACTAAGGCGGATGCATTGTCTCGAAGTTTTCCTGGAGGGGTAATGATGTTCCAGAGCCTATTTTGCAAAAGGGGGTGGTGGTCTCTGCATTACACTCAGGTTTAGAGGGGAGGGTGTTGGAAGCTCAGGGGACGCCCGGCCTCCTGCCCCTCGGATAAACTGTTTGTGCCAGAAAATTTACGCCTGGAGATACTAAAGGAACACCATAACTCCGCACTGGCAGGACACCCAGGTAGTAAGGCAACCTCTGAATTAGTGTCTCGTCGGTTCTGGTGGCCTAAGTGGCGCCAGGAGGTGTTGAATTTTGTGTCTGCATGTCCTAACTGTGCTCGTTCTAAGGTGGATCATACTCGTCCGGCAGGGCGTCTTTTACCTCTGGCCATCCCCAACAGGCCTTGGACGCACCTATCAATGGATTTCATTACTGATCTACCAGTATCAGCGGGAAGACTGTTATTCTTGTTGTTGTTGACAGATTCAGTAAAATGGTGCACTTTATTGCTCTGACCGCTTTGCCTAATGCTAACACACTGGCTCAGGTTTTTATTGACCACATCGTGAAGCTTCACGGGGTCCCTTCCGATATTGTTTCGGATCGTGGTACCCAATTTGTTTCTAAATTTTGGAAAGCTTTTTGTTCTCGTTTAGGGGTTCATCTGTCGTTTTCTTCATCTTCCCATCCACAGTCCAACGGTCAGACTGAACGTACTCAATCAAAACCTAGAGACATATTTGAGATGCTTTGTTTCCGAAAATCAGGAGGAATGGTCATCTTATTTACCGTTAGCCGAGTTTGCCATTAATAATCGTCGTCAAGAATCCACCGATAAGTCACCATTTTTTGGTGCGTATGGTTTCCATCCTCAGTTTTGTACGTTTAGTGAGGGGGCCGTCTGGGATTCCCGAGGAGGAACGATTTGCGTCTTCACTTTCATCAGTGTGGCAGAGTGTGCAAGAAAGTTTGAAGAGAATTGGTGGCAGATACAAACGTGTGGCTGATAAGAAGCGCTCTGAAGGTCCGGACCTTGGGGTGAATGACTTGGTGTGGTTGTCTACCAGAAATATCAAGTTGAAGGTTCCCTCATGAAAATTAGGTCCGAGATTTATTGGTCCTTATAGGGTAATTAAGATCATTAACCCTTTGGCTTTTCGTCTGGAGCTACCTCAGACTCTAAGGATCCATAATGTCTTCCACAGATCTCTGCTTAAGAGATATGTAGAACCTCCTGAACCATTGCCACTACCGCCTCCACCGGTGGTTGTTGATGGCAGTCTTGAGTTTCAGGTAGAAAAGATTGTTGATTCACGATATGTTCGCCGCTCTCTTCAGTACCTGGTGCATTGGAAAGGTTATGGTTCCGAAGAGAGAATGTGGGTGCCAGCATCAGAGATAAAGGCGGACAGACTCATTCGGGCTTTTCATAGGTCCCACCCGGAGAGGCCTGGTCTTGAGGGTCCAGTGGCCCCTCGTAGAAAGGGGGGTACTGTCACGACTGTGACTGATCCAGATAGGTCTGGGAAGAGAAGGTCGCAGCGACTTGCTACTCGCGATAGCTTGTGAGTTTGCTTCATGGTTCAGGGTTTGTCATCCAGGTTTTGCCTTGTGAACCTTTTTGTCCTGACTGGGAGTTTGTAGGCATTCTTCTCAGGTGAGTGCTGTCTGCCACTCCCAGCTACTATATTGCAGTCATTGCCAGATATAGTCCTTACTTCCAGTGCTATTCTGACCTTTGAAGGAGATCGTTTGACGGTATTGCTGTGGAGCTCGTGTCTGCTGTGGACTGTCGTTGTTGGGATCTTCTTCTCTGCTCGTGACTGGATAAGTCTATCTCTGCTGGAGATTGTTTGTTTGTTTGTTACTGTCTTCCCCTGTTGTTCTCCTAGACATGAGTGATGGTGACTAGTGCTCCCATCCGTAGATAAGGGTCCCCCTTCCCCTCCGTCTGGTGCGACACGACTGCTGCTGGGATAGCGGTCGTGACAATCAGTTTATGTATTGTGCAGCCATCTTGTAACCAACTCTGCTTTCTCCTCATCGCTCTCTGCAACTCCCCCCTCATCACTCTGTTAAGGGCCGACACCTTCAGATTCATAATTTTTACCATTTATATAATTTAAATAATTAAAGAACATTTTAGGGTTAGTTTTACTCTCATTGGCAATTCATCTCTATGTCTCCAGTTTGGCCGCTATTATTTGTCTTTTACATATTTTTTTTTTCTTACAGTTTTTTAATGCTTCCTTGCTACCCTCCTGTTTTAGTGATTTCGATGCTTTCTTTTTGTCATTTATTGCTTCCTTTACATTTCAATCTATCCACAGTGTTTTTTGTCTTGTTCCTTACCATTGTAAGGGTAAGAGTTTAGGATGGTTTTAAAAATATCCCATTTTGTGGCAGCATTTTTTTTATTTTTGAGGACATTGTCCCAGTTAGTAAGGTCAGTTTGCTCTCTTTTAGCTGGTCAAATTTTGCTTTTCTTGAAGTTACCTTTCCCAACTGGTTCAGGAGCCGACTCAACAGACAGCCATACTGCACTTAGTACTAATCATTGACCAAAAATTGACAAACAAGAAAAAACTAACAGAATCCCGTTTGTTTTCACATACTGTAGACAGAGTAGACAGATAGCACAGGTGTTAAAATGCAACTGGCACATTCTTACACATCATTTTCTGAGACTAAAGAGTTACAGACCACTCATGTCCTACAGGAGATCACAAAACTCGGGAGACAAATTGACCCATGCTGACAAAATACAACATATACCTACACATAGAAATACTGGTTGTTTTCCATGTTTGGGCTGCTGTAATTGCAAGAGCATACTCTAGGGTAATTGTTTTTCACACCCTAGGACGGGCAAAAATACCAGAAATGGATACTGTACTTTTTGGTCAGACTTTGTGGTTTATGTATTACAATGCCCTTGCGGACTTTTCTATGTGGGAGAAACCACACAGGAATTTAGAAGTAGATTGAATCAGCATCGCTACCATATTCCCAAATTGCTTAAGGAAGAGAAGCGGACAGATTTATAAAAAAGTGAACTTCCCATACCAGAGCATTTTTTTAGATTGATACTAATACTTACTGTAGTTCATCTCCTCATTTGGGGGGCATGACACGAGTAATGTTAATATTAATAACTCTGGAAAATCAACAGTCTATGCAAGGTGTAATATGCAATTGTTTAACTGCATTGACCATAGGTGCCACAAAGAATGGTATATACATTTATAATGTTATGACTCATACCGCTCGAGTAGTCCTTTATTATTATTCTAACTATTACTGGAAACAAGTACTGGATGTGAGCAGTACATACTGACTGATAAGCAAGACAGCATTAGATTGATGACGCCTTGATGTAGCACACATGTAAATCTGCAGGACGGGGGAATGCATTGCCGCACATACCCCGAATGCATGTGCACTATAATAATAATAAAAATATTTACTTATATAGCGCCACCATATTCTGCAGCGCTTTACAAATTCATAGGGTTCATGTACAAAACAAAAGTAACTGGCTAATATACAACTGAAACACTAGGAGTCGGGGCCCTGCTCGCAAGAGCTTACAATCTATGAGGAATTGGGGGTGACACATAAGGTAGTTGATTGTAATAAGTAGGATTCGAACCATTATTGAACTGAGTTGAACCAGCAGATCTGTTTCGGGTTTGGGACTGTTAGAGGATCGAGTTCAGGCCAGAGGAGTTGGTGGGGGAGAGGTTTAGTCGGGGAAAAGTCATTTTAGGTAGCTTGATAAGCCTGCCTGAAAAGATGTGTTTTTAAGGCACATTTGAAGGTGGAAAAGTTGTGAATTGACCTAATATTCCGGGCAGAGTATTCCAGAGAGTAGGTGCAGCTCGAGAAAAGTCTTGAAGACGGGAGTGAGAGGTACGTATTATGATTATGGAGGATAATAATCTTAGGTCGCTAACAGAACAGAGAGCACGAGTAGGGTGGTAGATGGAAATTAGGGAGGAGATTTATGGAGGTGCAGCACTGTGGATAGCTTTGTGGATGAAGGTGAGAAGTTTGAACTGTATTCTGTGGTAGATGGGCAACCAGTGAAGTGACTGGCACAGACTAGTAGCATCAGTGTAGAGGTTGGATATATGAGCCTGGCTGCAGCATTTAGGACAGACTGAAGGGGGGAGAGTTTAGTTAGAGTGAGACCGATTAGTAATGCGTTGCAGTAGTCAAGACGAGACTGAATCAAGGCAACACCAAGAGTTTTTGCCGTTTCCACCGTAAGGAATGGGCGGATTCTAGCAATATTCTTGAGGTGCAGACGACAAGCGTGTGTAAGTGATTGAATATGGGAAACAAAGGAAAGATCAAATGTGGCCCCAAGACAGAGGGCATGTTTCACAGGAGTTATGAGACCAAAATTGAAATATCTAATTTAGATGGGTTAGTAAATGGGGGAAAGTTCCATTTTTGAGGGGTTCAGTTTTAAATACAGAGAGGACATGATGTTAGAGACAGCTGCCAGACAATTACTGGTGTTTTGGCGTAAAGCAGGGGTGATGTCAGGGGAAGAAGTGTATAGTTGGGTGTCGTCAGCACAGAGATGGTACCGAAAGCCAAATCTACTGATTTGTCCGATGGGGGCTGTGTAGAGGGAGAAGAGTAGAGGACTTGGTACTGAACCCTGAGGAACGCCAACATCAAGAGAAAGAGGAGAAGAAGAAGAGCCAGCGAATAATACACTAAAGGAGCGTCCAGAGAGATCGGAAGAGAACCAAGAAAGAGCAGTGTCCTTAAGACCAATTGAGTGGAGCATGGTGAGAAGGAGTTTATGGTCTACGGCAGGGGTCAGCAACCTGTGACACGTGTGCTACAAGTGGCACGCAGACCGCTGCACACCAGCTGTCAAGTGATGGCAAGACTTTTCAGTCTTGTCATCATTTGTTGGATGCCCGCTGCCGCGCTGTACCTCTGAACATAAAGATCTTCAGACGCATCATAAACTATGCGTCTGCTCGGCCGGCCCCTCACGCTTCCTGCCCCGAATTCCACACAGGAGCGATAGCAGAGAGCGGTACTCTGCTATCCAACAGGCTGGCTGCTACTATATCTCGCCGTTGCGCCTTTTCTCCTCCTCAGGACTGCCAGAAATGCTGCCAGGGGTATTTAAATGTACTGAGAGTTTGTGACCAGATTAGGGGTGGGGAGAAGAGGGGGAGATGGGAAAACCAGCATTTGATTTGATTGTGACTGGGGTCAGGAAAGTGAGTTTGGGGAGATGAGCATGTCACCAGATTGAGGTGAGCTTGGGAGATGGGGGAACAGGCATGTGACCACATTGAGGGGGGAACAGGATTGTGAGCTTAGACAGATGGGGGAATGAGCACTGTGACCAGATTGAGGGGGGGGGGGAGGTTGGTGAGCCTGCACAAGATTGCTAGGGGGATAGGGGAGGTTGGTTATGAAGGAAAAATGGCTTTCTGACTACTTTGGAGGATTGAGGGAAGTAGTGATGAGCCTGAATGTGATTTCTGGCGGTGATGGAGAACGCGCTAACTGACTATTTTGGGGTGTGTGGTGGGGATGAAGAGTTGTAATTTGATTAGTCTGGGGGGGGGGGGGTGAGATCTAAGTCTGATTGGTGCAGCTCTGTGGGGGTCACCAGTATATGGTGTACCAATGTATGTCAGACAGTGGTTGGGTGGGGGCAGCCATCAGTCATTTAAAATGAGTGAGGGCTGCTCTTCCCAACTGTCAGTAAGTGTACAGTTGTTGGTGGGGGGTCCCCCATATACTGGTCCCCCATATATTGGTCCCTTAGGAGGATTCCGAGGAGCAGTGACAAGTTTCACTAACTTTACTATCTTTTTTTCTGAAAAGTTGTAAACTTCTTTAAGCCGTGCAAGTCAGGCAGAATTTTGGGACATAGCTAGTAAATACCTGGTTTATGTCACATATTTGTGTTACATTACTTTCCCGTATAGCTCGGCACAGAGAGCACATCAGCTTTGATTTTCGGCACCCATGCCTACCCATGGTCTATGGTATCAAATGCTGCAGAGTTATCCAGAAGAATCAGTAGAGAATAATCACCAATTCTGTTTGTTGTTAGGAGATCGTTAGACAATTTAGTAAGGGCAGTTTCTGTAGGGTGAAGAGGGCAAAAGGCAGATTGTAAGGGGTCAAGAAGAGAGTTTGCAGAGAGATAGCTTATTAAGCGAGAGGAAGACGTTTGGGAGTTTAGAGATGAAGGGGAGGTTAGAAACAGGTCGGTAGTTAGCAGCACAGGTCGGGTCAAAAGATGTTTTTTTTTAGTAGTGGGGTTATAACAGAGTGTTTGAAAGAGGAGGGAAAGATACCAGAAGAGAGAGAGAGGTTATAAATTGTAGTTAGGTGAGTAATGACAGCCGGGGAGAGGGACTGGAGGAGGTGGGATGGAATAGGATCACTGCTACAGGTCGCGGGTCGAGAAGAAGAGAGAAGCCTGGAGACTTCTTCCTCTGTTATAGGGTCAAAAGAGGAGAGAGAGCATGTGGAGGAATGCAAGGGAGGAGGATTGAAATTATTTGAGGACTGGGAGATTATTTCCTGCCGATACTGCCAATCTTGTCTCTGAAGTAGGTGGCCATGCCATCAGCGCAGAGGTCAGTGACAGAAGAGAGTGCTTAGAAGGGAATGAAAACTGTTAGAGTCATTTTGGGTTATTTGAGAGTGAGGAGATGAGAGAGGTAAAGTACTTTTGTTTGGTAATGTTGAGAGCCGAATTTTATGTTTTGAGCATAAATTTATAATGGAGGAAGTCTGCTGATATTCGCAATTTTCTCCATAGGCATTTTTCACATCTGGAGCAACGCTGGAGAAAACGTGTTTCAGATGTGTGCCAGGGTTGCTGTGTTCTGTGTCAGGAGGGTCTGATTGATATTGGAGCAACTTCTTTTAGGGTGGTTTTGACGGTCTGGTTGTAATGATTGGCAACCAGGTCTGGAAAAAATAGGGAAGAGATCGGGGTAGGAGCTAATTGTAGGGTGTTAATAAGTTGCTGGCAGTTAATGGTGTGTAGGTTTCTGTAAGTGTGAAAAGTAGGATTGTCATGATACCACATCCTTCATACAGTAAGAAAAACACCCGACAACATAAATTATCTTGAAGAATAGTCAAATTTATTAATAACTTCTCAAAGTGTTGGGATAAATATTTTGCCGCGATGCTTACCAGGTTAAAAGCTCATTATAATGATAATCAATAAGATTTTAACATAACAATTTTAATAAATAAAAACAGTGACTTTACCCCTGCATAAGCAAAGCGACAAAAGGGGGGATGCAATAAAACAAAATAAAACAAGAGGGGGTGGAGGGGCGTTACATTTATACTTACGTGAATGCGCACTAACCGTTGGTCCTCTTCTTTTATAGCCGCTACAAGCCTCCAACCGATGAAGACTCCAGCCAATCAGAACCTCAGGATCAGCCACCTGCTAGACATCATCATTCTTTGTAAATTCTCTTTTTATTAAATTTTTCAAGTAAATTAACACAGCACAGGAGGAGGCCATCCCGGAACGCAGCCCAAGAGAGATACCTCCAAAAAGTATAAATGACAAGATAGCATAAGCATAAAGTTCTGCAGGAAGCCAATTGAAAATATGCAATAGCATAGCGCCCGGGCAAATCAGCTGACTAGTATGTGATATTCAGATATATCGGGCGATAACAGGGCAATCGTGTGGCAAAGACAAAAATCTAATGAACTTGAAAGAACAGATAATTCGTAGGTGGGGGAACCAAGGCAAAGGGGGGAGGAAAGCGGGGAAGGAAAGAGGGGAGGGAGGGTACAGAAAATAGAAAATTTCAGCCCAGAAAGAGCATGAAAAGAGGGAAGGTCTAAAAAAGGTATACAAGAGCCTTACATCTCACACAGTGAGAAGAAGCTTATAGTCTTGGGTAGTTTGAAATGTCATCCAGCTTTTCCATGTCTTGAGAAACTTATTCTTGGTATTTTTCAGCGAAGCAGTGAGATCCTCCATTCTCATGATTTCCTGAATTTTACCCAGCCACATGGACATCGTTGGCACAGTCGTCTGCCTCCAGAGGCATGAAATACACGCCCGAGCCGCATTAACCAGATGTCGTATCACAGACTTTTTGTAAGTCGCCTTGGAGAGGTCGCACTGGTGGAGCAGGAAGAATGCTGACCATTTCGGGAGGTCAACCGTGGTAAATTTGGACGTGACCTGACACCTTATCCCAAAATTGTGTTAATGCCCGGCAATCCCAAAAGATGTGTAACAAGGTCCCACTGGTTTTGCCACAACGCCAGCATAGTGGAGATACTGTAGGGAATATGGCATTCAGTCTGGTGGGTACCCGTTACCATCTGGAGAGTAGTTTAAATCCTGATTCCTGTACGTTACTAGCTATAGAGGTTTTGTCCCTAGTGTATGAGGACGCAGGTGGTAATGTAGTAAGGAAATGGCGTAGTTGTTGGGACTGCTGGAATCTAAACGTGGAATCGTCCATGTGTCCGTTGCAATAAAATGATGCGCCCGGAAGACGTTGTTAGACAAGAACGTCCTGAAGTTGCCTTGATCGAGACCTGGTGCAAATTGTGGATTTCCCAATATCGGGTACAACGGAGAGGGCGAGGAGGGGTGAACGCTTCCCTCACTGTGCCATGTCCTGTCCCTTTGGACTCTAAACTCAAATACAGCTTCCTGCAACTCTTCACTTGGTAGGAAGCGGTACTAGCCCACTTCTGCCGAAAAGGGGGGAGAATGGAATGGTAAGTTCCATTCTATCTAAAGGTACTCTCTGCCAGATACACTGCTACCTGCTGGTGAACCAGGCTTAGTATATGAACATAACAGCTTTTGCATATAAAAATCACACTTTGCTGGTGGAGGTACAGTTGGTGGAGCAAACCAATACAATAGCGGCAACAGGCTAGCAGTGGTAATGTAGGAGTGGTAGCTTTCCTCTGGGCCACTACATAGGCACAACCCAACTCTGTTTCTTTTTGCCCTGTTTTTCTAAGAGTGTAAAATCTTGAAGATTAACAGCCTAGTCATGTGAAGATTCCAGACATTTCTCAGCCACACCAACTATATCAATGTGTTCCTCCAGAACAATGGATTCCAGCTCCCCCATTTTGCTTGGTAGACTACTAGTATTTGTGAATAGGCATGTTAATTTTCCACATTCAGTTTCATCAATATGAATTCTTGTGGGCACGCCGGTCTTTAGTTATATATTAGTTATATATATATATATATATATATATATTGTGAATAAAACACTGTTTATTGCACTTTCTGGACTTCTTGTTTTGCCTCTGTACTGCACCCGCACTGCTATCTACCAGAGCGACTCCCCACATTTGGTGGAGGATGCGGGCATGCGCAGTGAGGCTGGCGTAAACGCCGAAGTTTTTCCAAAGTGAATGTCATATGTCAAGCCGGCAAGGTTGCAACACGTGAACTCTGACAAGATGGAGGCAGTTGTAAAGGCTCTCGTGGAGGCCAATTTACAGCAGCGGGAGGCCAACAAGCAGCAGCAGGAGACAAACCAGCTGCTGTTGCAACATGTAATGGCTTTGCAAGCGACTGGAGCCTCTCACCGTGCCCATGATGCCCGGAAGCGGTCCGTGCAGCAATTCCCAAGATGACCCCGAGGATGATGCCGAGACCTACCTGGCAGTCTTCGAAAAAGTGGCCGTGAGGAGAAGCTGCCCCGTGACCAGTGGGCTGAGGTGGTCGCTCCGTTCCTGGCTTCCGGACCCCAGCAGGTGTTTTTCGACTTGTCGGACGACTAAGCGGCCGATTATGACACTGTGAAAGGAGAGATCCTAGCCAGACTGGGGGTGAGCGTGCTGGTCCGCGCTCAAAGAGTCCACCAGTGGGACTTTAAAACGACTGAACCTGCTAGGCCGCAGTACTACGATCTGCTGCACAGGCTGCAAAAGTGGCTGCAGCCTGATCTACTAAGTCCCACTGCCATGCTGGATCGACTGTTGGCGGACATCTTTTGGAGGGCCCTGCCTTATCCCCTCCAGCACTGGAGTCGGCCAGGCGTCTCCGGTAAGTGCCCTGGAGATGGTCGACCTGGTAGAGCGTTACGAGGCCACCAGAAACCTGCAGGGGAGTCTTGCTGGGAAGGGGCCAGTCAAACCCGGAGGCCTCCACCCCAGTTCCGACGACCGGCGACAGAGAGACCTGCACGGAATGTATCCCCTGCGGATCCGCCTCCCGTGGTATGCTGGAGGTGTCAGGAGCCAGGCCACATCAGGGCCGACTGTCCGCATCAGGGTGAGCCGATGGATGTGAACTACGGGTATCGCCACTCCCTGTATGCACGGAAGCTGTGTGCAACTGGCACCCGTGAGGGGCAGGACAATAACCACCTGTGTCAGGTAGAGGTGGGAGATTCTCTGGCGGTGGCCCTGCTGGACTCCGGGAGTTTAGTCTCCCTGGTAAGAGCTGCCCTAATACGGCCTGCGGAGTATACCGGCCGTAAAGTCGGGTCCTATGCATCCACGGAGACTTAAAGACTACCCCACTGCATTAGTGACTTTGTCCACAGCTGCTGGTAAGTGGACCCACGAGGTGGCTGTCGCTACCAAACTCCCACATGAACTGATACTTGGGAGGGACTTCCCGGTTTCCGGCGCTGTGGCCGGCTATAAAGGTGTCTGATGGGCCCGAGACAGGGGTAACCCTAGTAGAGTGGCCTGATACCACTGGAAGGCCAGAACCCTGGGAGCCCGAATCTGAAGGGCCAGCGGTAGGGGTGACCACTGCTCCAGCGGTAGAGGGGAGACAACCCCACTGAGTGTAATGGTGGGAGACACGGAGGACTTGCCCCGGGACCTGAGTTGGCAGACCTCAATGTCTCCGGGGAAAATTTTGGGACCGCACAACACCGGGACCAAACCCTAACCAGGGCCTGGGAAAGTGTTGTAATGATTGACGGTAAACCCCAGAAACCTGGGGCTGAATTAATGTTTCCACGATTTATTATTCTTCAGGATATGTTGTATCGGGTGAACCAAATCCGAGGTGAGCCAGTTGAACAGTTGGTGGTGCCCACCGCATATCGCAAGCTTGTTATGGAGCTTGCCCACCAACATGTTCTTGGGGACACATGGGGTGGCAGAAAACGCAGGACCGCGTACTACAGCGATTTTACTGGCCTGGTTTGTTTAAGGAAGTAGAGGAGTTCTGTAAGTCCTGTCCGACCTGTCAGGTAAATAGCCCCCAGCCACATTACAGAAGTCCCTGGTCCCTCTCCCAATAATTGAGGTCCCATTCGAGCGTATTGCCATGGATCTGGTCGGACCCGTACCGAAGTCTGCTAGGGGTCACCAACATATCCTGGTGATTCTGGACTATGCTACTCGATATCCAGAGCGGTGCCTCTTCGACACACATCGGCTAGGCTCATAGCAAAGGAGTTAATGGAGATGTTTACCCGGGTGGGCCTACCTAAGGAGGTTCTGACGGACCAAGGGACCCCTTTTATGTCTAAGATTATGAGGAATTATGTAAACTGTTGCATATAAAGCAATTGCGGACGTCCGTTTACCATCCATAAGCGGACGGCCTTGTGGAAAGAATTTAACCAAACTTTAAAAAATATGCTAAAAGGGTGGTGTCCCGAGATGGGAAGGACTGGGATCTGCTTCTGCCCTATCTCATGTTTGCAGTGCGAGAAGTGCCCCAGGCCTCTACTGGGTTCTCACCCTTCGAACTGCTTTATGGCAGACGCCCACGGGGCCTGTTGGACATCGCTAAGGAAGCGTGGGAACAACAGCCCGTCCCCCACAAAAGCGTAGTTGAATATGTTACCCAGATGCAGGAGCATTATGGAGAGGGTGTTACCGCTGGTCCGGGAGCATATGGAGGCAGCACAACAGGCCCAAAGTAGAGTCTATAATCGTCAGGCTCGGGTGCGAGACTTTAATCCCGGAGACCGAGTTTTAGTTCTGGTACCCACCCTTGACAGCAAATTTCTAGCTAGGTGGCAGGGGCCCTATGAAGTGCTCGAGAAAGTGGGGAAGTAAATTACAAGGTGCACCAGCCAGGGCGGCGGAAGCCGGAGCAGGTGTATCATGTGAATTTGCTGAAGCCATGGAAGGATAGGAACTCGTCCAGCGATGACAGTCCCCGGCCAGGGCTTCTAGGTGAGAAGGATCCAGCCCCTTACCTCGAAGTCCGGGAAGCAGCAGCCACCGTAAAAATTTCAGATAGCCTATCCTCCAAACAGGTCCAGGAAGTTAAGGAGTTCATTAGTCGAACACGGATGTGTTCTCGGACCTCCCTGGGCGCACATCCCTAATCCAGCATGACATTATCACTGAGCCTCAGGCCAAAGTCCGGTTAAAGCCGTATCGGGTACCCGAGGCTCGGCGACAAGCCATTGTGAAGGAAGTGCAGCTGATGCTCCAGTTAGGTGTCATCGAGGAGTCAAAAAGTGATTGGGCCAGTCCGATAGTCTTAATACCCAAGCCGGACGGGACATTGAGGTTCTGTAACGATTTCCGCAAGCTGAATGAGGTGTCCAAGTTTGGCGCATATCCCATGCCGAGGTGGATGAGCTCATTGAAAAATTGGGCCAAGCCAGGTATTTTCTGTCTTGGACCTCACTAAAGGGTACTGGCAGGTACCCTTAACGGAAGCTGCCAAGGAAAAACTGCTTTTATCACACCGGAGGGTTGTATCAGTACAAGGTATTACCCTTTGGTCTACATGGCGCCCCCGCCACGTTTCAAAGGCTTATGGATATTGTGCTTCGTCCACATCGGCAGTGCGCCTCAGCGTATCTGGATGATATCATTATCCATAGCACCGACTGGGAGAGTCACCTACCGAAGGTACAGGCCGTAGTGGACTCCCTTAGGAAAGCTGGCTTAACTGCTAACCCAAAAAGTGTGTGATAGGGTTAGAAGAGACCAAATACCTAGGGTATGTCATTGGGCGGGGGTGGTCAAACCTCAGGTAAACAAAATTGAGGCAATTAAGAATTGGCCCCGACCTGTCACTACGCGGCAAGTAAAATCATTCCTGGGCATGGTGGGATACTACATGAGGTTTATTCCCAACTCGCTACAATTGCTGCTCCATTGACAAGCCTTTTAAAGGGACGCAGGTCAGTGTCGATCCAGTGGAATGAGCAGGCGGATAAGGCTTTCTCTGCTCTGAAGTCGGCCCTGTGTGGGTCCCCGGTTTTGGTGACGCCCGACTTCAAGAGAGAGTTTGTGGTACAGACCGATGCCTCTGAAGTGGGCCTCGGGGCTGTACTCTCTCAGGAAATCAATGGGGAGGAGCATCCCGTGGTTTTCCTGAGTCGCAAACTCACCCCAGCCGAAACCAGGTACAGTATAGTGGAGAGAGAGTGCCTGGCCATCAAGTGGGCACTAGAGTCTCTCCGCTATTATCTGCTAGGGAGAAAGTTCCGTCTGGTGACCGACCATTCCCCTCTAAAGTGGATGTGCCAGGCGAAAGACAGGAATGCTCGGGTCACCAGATGGTTCTTGTCCCTGCAGAACTTCAAGTTCACAGTGGAACACAGGGCAGGCCGCTTGCAAGGAAATGCGGATGCACTGTCTCGAGTACAGTGTTTGGCGTGTGTTCACCCTGTCGGGGTTGAACAAAGGGGGAGGTATGTAAGAGGGCGCAAGGTGCCGTCATGGACGGAAGATACGTGTCACCGAGGTTCCTGGCCTCGGTGAGGTGAGAGCCGGGTTTTATGTGTCAGCAGCAGCTAGTGCTGCTTGACATTGATAGTTAGTTTGGCTGCAAAGCCAATCCGGGCCGGCTTTTACTGGGAGTAGGCAAAGAGTTGGGTGGGTGCCTACTCCCCACGGTCCAGGCCGGACTTTGCGGGGCTTTTTAAAGGCAGCCACATCAGCAGGTGTGGCTGTGATTATCCTGGAGCTGCTGCTAGTGTTGTGTTGCTCTCTGGGCTGGAAGGATGAGCCCAGCAAGGAGTCGTGCAGTCGTCCTGGAAGCCTGAAGGTGGATTATCCTGCGGCTGGGCCGACCGCCAGGTGCGACAGCGCACCTAAACATCTCACAGGTGATTGAACCTGGTTTTGGACTCTTTGGTTTTGCTTTTTTGTGTTTGCTGAGTGTGAATTAACACCAAGAGACTGTTTATCGTTTATTGTGTGCAAGTGTGAATAAAACACTGTTTATTGCACTTTCTGGACTTCTTGTTTTGCCTCTGTACTGCACCCGCACTGCTATCTACCAGAGCGACTCCCCACAATACGTATATGTAATATATGGATCTCCTTAACTGCTGCCCCAATAAGGCCCGCAAAATCCATTTCTCCACCTGCCAATATATTCTGACTCAAATTGCAGTCCCCAATGCATGGAACGGCCACACAACAGCCGTGTGCAAGAGGCCAACAAGAAACAAAGGATCTTGCCAGATAAACAATAGGAATTATTTCTACCACCAGAAAAAGGTGATTATTAAACAACTACCATGTTGGTGATGTCCACGTAGCAGCATGGCTGAGCCGCAGCTGAAATTCAACTACAATGTGGCCAAAAAGTGAGAGTTTGTGTGGTCTACTAAAAATGGAGGGCAGATTCTACACCGCCGGCAGCGGCCTTTGTTCCAAAATTATGGCCTCAAAAGATGTAATGTGAAAAAGATTTATAGCTCCTAAGGCTATGACATATTGATTGGCTTTACCATGTAGGATTTGGCGTTTGCATGTCTACAATGTTTGGTGTCTATACACTGTCAAGTACTGTTACATTAGCTGTCTTATTCAGTAGATGACACAGTTTTTAGATTGTTGCATTGAAAATTTTTACTGTAACATCTGTAACCTATTCAAGCTGTAATCTGACTCAGTGTAAACCTACTTTTCCAGTGAATCAACATCATTACAGAAAGAAACGGTTATAGAAGAGAGGGCATTTACAGCAAGTACTTGGCGCACACAAGGAGGAACTTGTATGTATAGAAAACATTCCTGCGGTTTATGCTAAATTAGTGCATTGATATCCTGCATTCTAAGTTGCTTAAAAAACATTTAAAGAGGACCTTTCACAAGTGGGAACAATACCAGTCAGTATAACGTGTGCTAAGCACTTCAAGAATTTACTAGCAAAACTACTAAAAAACTTCTTCTCTGGGTTTACATGGAATTTTATTTCACACCAGTTGGTCTATGAGGTACACCTTTTTATGATAATGAGGTATTTATGCAATGTTTTTGGTTAATAACTCTTGTCAAGCATTTGCTAGTTCTCTAGAGCCCTAAATGAGCTCTGCCCATAATAAAAATAGGGGAAGTGATTACCTTTCTCTCATTTTACACTCAGTAGACCTGTGGTAGAACCTGACTGGTGTTTTACTGCTGCAAAAACACCACTGCCACTAATGCTGTCAGGAGCCCAGTTGGCACTGCCCTCCCATCATCAAGCAGGCAGTGCTAGGTGCCCCAACACTTCTTGACCCTGCATATACCGGTTATCTGGTCTAGCTTTGTAGTGGGTATCAGTAAGGCTTTACTTTCTCCCTAATTATAGTATTAGGACAAATTTGACTCTCAGAGATTATATGCAGTTATCCAAATACCGATAAATCAATTTTGTATTAATATTTCAGAATGTCAGTATTTTCCAGTGTTATTTTTCCATGCATTATATTTCTGATAATCAAATTATACTGGGGGATATTGCTTGATCATTTTCAAGAGCTGTGAGCTCATCTTTCTTCATAAAATCTTAAAAAGCAATATACCCAATAGAGTGTGAGTTAGGCCTCATTTACATTTCCGTGTCAGTGTCACGTCAGTGAAAAAAGGGTACGTGTTTCATCCGTGAAGATGTCCGTGAAGGATTCGTGGTTGGTCCGTATGTCCGTTTTTACCATCCGTGTGTCATCCGTAATTCACTGATGTTGCTCAGCTGAAAATTAATTTCCAAAGAATCTCCTATTAGTCTTCAGTGAAAAACGGACACAACACGGATGTGTGTCAGTGATTTTTAAAGACCCATAGACTTCAATGGGCGTGCTCGGTCCGCATCACGGATCAAAGTAGTTCATGTCTCCGTGATTTTTTTACTGATCCACAGTCAGTAAAAAAATACTGAAATATGAGCAGACACATTTAAATCAAAGGGTAGGTGTGCTGTCCACAAAAAATGAGGACAGTACGCGTCAGTGAAAAATGGAAATGTGAAGGAGGCCTTACATGGTACGAGTGGTGCCCAAAGAGTTGATTACACTGTAGTTGGCCAAGAAGATAAAAGAGGTGGAAAGTTTGTTCAAGACTATTTATAAAGTTAAGAAATCTACCTATTTGATCCCATCCATCTGGACCTTCATTGCAAACTGTTGTTAATTCATTCATACAGTGCCTTTAATAAGTATTCATACCCCTTGAACTTTTCCACATTTTTTCTCCCACAAACTATACTTTTTTAAAATTTATGATATGTCATAGGGACACATCAGAAGTGTTGATCAGCCGGGCTCCCAGCTCTGAGACTCCCACCGATTGCTAAAACGAAGGGTCAGAAGCGTTTAGCCGAGCGCTGCTTCTCCTCGTTGCTGAGCACAAGACTGTAGAAAAACTCAATTGAATAGTCTATGAGTTCATCTACAGTCTTGGGACCCCCACCGATCAACATTTCTGATATTTTCCTATGACATATCAAAAATTTAAAATAAGTGTTACTCTTTAAATGTAATCTATTAGGATTTTATGTGGTAGACCAATACAAAATGGCAAGTATGTGTGAAGTGAAAAGAAAATGATACCCAGTGATCCCTCAAGATACAATGGCTTCAGAATGCAATACTTTCAACATACAACGGTCTTTTCTGACCATCGTAAGTTGAAACTAGACTCAACAAACAATGCCTGAGACTCAGATCTAACCAATCAAGACCACTTCTCTGGTAAAATAGCTGTAGTAGTTGCTATTTAGCAGCTATTCCTAATTGTTATATTTTAGTCATCTGTTTATTTTTCTTAAATCTTTATTTTCTCTTATCTTGGATGACATTTTGGGGCTTTGAAACCAATTACTCAAGTTACAATGGTTGCAACATACAATCGGTCATCCTGGAACCAATTAATATTGTAACATGAGGGACCACTGGTACATGGATTTCAAAATTTTTAATAAATAAAAATCTGAAAAGTGTGGCGTGCATTTGTATTCAGTCCCCTGAACTCTGATACCCTTAAATAAAATCCAGAGTGACCAATTGCCTTCAGAAGTCACCTAATTAGTAAATAGAGTCCACCTGTGTGTAATCTATTCTCAGTATAACTACAGCTGTTCTGTGAACGCCTCAGAGGTTTGTTAGAGAACATCAGTGATCAAACAGCATTATGAAAACCAAGGAACACATCAGACAGGACAGGGATAAAGTTGTGGAGAAGTGTAAAGCAAGGTTAGGTTGAACACTGTTCAATCTATTATCCGAAAATGGAAAGGGTGTGGCACAACTTCAAACCTACCAAGACAGGGCCGTCCATATAAACTGACAGCCCAGACAAGGAAAGCACTAATTACAGAAGCAGCCAAGAGGCCCATAGCTACTTTGAAGGAGCTGCAAGGATCCACAGCTCAGGTGGCAAAAACTGTCCACAGGACAACTATTAGTCGTGTATTGCACAAACCTGGCTTTTATGGAAGAGTGGCAAGAAGAAAGCCATTTCTGAAAGCAAGCCATAAGAAGTTCCGTTAGCAGTTCGCCACATGCCATATAGGGGACACAGCAAACATATGGAAGAAGGTGCTCTGGTCAGATGAGACCAAAGTTAAACTTTCTGGACTAAATGCAAAACGCTATCTGTGGTGGAAAACTAACATTGCACATCAATCTGAACCCAGCATCCCCAATTCCTCTCAGATGCCAGCCAGGTAAGTAATGATCTAATGCTGCCAGAGTTAATTGCCTGTCTGACTTCTGAATTTAACTTTATTGCCATCCTGAGGGAACTGGAGTAGGAGGACAGAACGTGTCACCACAGAGGGGCAGCTTCTGGGAAAGGTATTTTGCACTGTGGCGCATTATTTTGTGATGCACTGTGGTATTTGGTCCTGCTGGAGTGGTATTTTGTGCGACAATTTTTGTATTGTTAGCACCACCTACTTGTGTTAGCCATGTCTTCTACCAATGTGGACCTACACAATTGGGGCAAATTTTAGTTTTCTTTCATTGCCACTTTGTTTCCAGTCCGTATCTGGGAAGATGGATGAAGCTAAATACAGGGAAATCCTGGAGGAAAACCTGTTAGAGGCTGCAAAAGACTTGAGACAGAGGTGGAGGTTCACCTTCCAGCAGGACGACCCTAAACATACAGCCAGAGTTACAATGGAATAGTTTAGATCACAGCATATTCATGTGTTAGAATGGCCCAGTCAAAATCTAGACTCTATGGCAAGACTTGAAAATTGATGTTCACAGACGCTCTCCATCGAATCTGACCAAGTTTGAGCTATTTTGCAAAGAAGAATGGGCAAAAGTTTTAGCTTCAAGATGTGCAAAGCTCATAGAGACATACCCCAAAAGACTCGCAGCTGCAATTGCAGCGAAAGGTGGTCCTATGAAGTATTGACTCAGGGGGCTGAATACAAATGCAATACTTGCTACAGTACTTTGTGTTGGTCTATCCCATACAATCCCAATGAAATACATTAAAATTTGTGGGTATAACTTGAAAAAATGTGGAAAAGTTCAAGGGATATGAATACTTTTTCAAGGCACTGTATGGGGGCACTATACTACATGGGGACTATGGGGGTGAGGGGGGATAGAGTTGAGCTTTATATATACACAGGGGTATTATACTACAGGGGGAGAGCATGAGATATATGGGAGCATTATACTAAAGGGGGAGAACATTTTATATATGGGGGCTTTATAATACAGTGGGTATTATATACGGAAGCATTATACTACAGGGGAGAGTATTTTATATTTGGGGGAATTATAACTGAAGGGTGGAAAGCATTATATATATGGGGGCATTATACTACAGGAGGAGAGCATTTTATGTATGGGGGCTTTATACTATGGGGGCGGGGAAGTATTATATAGTATTATATAAGGAGCATTATGCTACCGGGAGAGTATTATATATACGGGAACACTATACTACAGGTAAAGAGCATTTTATATATACAGAGAGCATTATAGCTGAAAGGGGAGAGCATTATATATGCTATCACTACAAGGGAGCATCATATTTCTGGGGGGTACGGGACTACAGGGGCAATATACTACAGGGAGCACTATGGAGGGCATTATAATACAGGCCAGACCACTACAGTGGGAATTATAACACAAGAGGCCCTACAGATATATATTATAATATAAGGTACACTACAAGGGGTCATTATAACTACAGGGCATTGCTCCCGGGCTTTATAAATACTGGTGCTACCACAGGGAGCATGATAAATACTTGTGCCACAATAGGGGGCATTATAACCACTGGGGACACTATGAGGTCTTATTACTACTGGGGGCTCTGAAGAGGGGGCGTTAATAATATTGGGGGCACTGTGGGGGCATTTTTATTATTGGGCATAATACTAATGGGGTTGCTATTATAGGTACTATTACTATGGGAGGATTATCTGGATGGCTCTATTATTTCTGCAGTATAGTATTTAGGGGCATTTGAGAGCACAGCGGCCACAGTATTGGGGGTAGCAGCAGGATGACAATGTTGGAGCACCAGGAAGGAACTGCAGAGAGGAGATGCAGCTGAAAGAGGTTATCATGTCAGTCTGCTTCCAATAGAGAAGATCAGAAAATAGAACGTCTAACATAATAGAAGACGTTACTGGAAGTGAGAAGTATGTGGTGTTGTAATCTCCTGTATGTGTGATAGCACTGTATGTAATGTTTATCTACCATATGTCTGTAACATTAGGGTTGGCAGGGAGGAATTTTGAGCAGTGTTGCATTCGACATCACGTGACGTTTTGATGCCAAAAGACTGGTGCACTAGCTTTCATAAACATTCCAGTACTGTTTTTTTTTTTTTTTAAATAAGTTTTGATTTTTGTTTTTCTCTCTTTTCTTTTTGTTACTTGAAACACGTTAATACATTATGTTTTTGCCCCATTTTTAACATTTACAGTGCATTGCAAAAGTATTCACCCCCTTGACTTTTTTTTGTGTTTCGTTTAGTGTTGATCAAGTACCAAAGTGCCCGAGTGCTCGAGTAGAACACCTCAGGATGCTCGGGCAAGGGCCTGCTGCAGAGCTGACCATCGAAAAAATTATGGTTAAGGGCCTGCTGCTGAGCTGACACTCTAAAACATTAGGAGCGACGGCAGCCTAATAAGCATGTTGATATGATGGAGAAGGAGGAGGAGGACGAGAAAAGGAAGATTGAATCATATACCCTTTTTTGTGGTGAAGGGGTGCATGGGAATACAGTGTATTCAATACACCATAAAAGCCACATTTAAAGTGCCTTTATGTTCAGCCGCTTTCCTCTGGTGGAGTACAGAAGTCAGGGTCAATCCAGGCGTTGGTGATTTTATAAGAGTCAACCGGTCAGCATTTTCAGTTGACAGGCGGATACACTTATCAGTTATTATGTCCCCAGCAGCACTAAATGCTGGCGGCAGGGTAGGCCAGCAACTCTAAGGTCAAAAAAATCACACGGAGAATGGAGCCAAAATGCAAATATATATATAAATGTACTTTATTAATAAATAAATATTAAAATATACAGCAGAAAGGTGCAATGTTTATAGCGCCATCCCAGACCACACATTGGCTAGTAACATAAGAGGAAAAATCTACAAATTGACGCACAGTATTGAACATAGTGTTATACATAAATAGTGACAACCATTGTAAACTTGTGATGCAGAGAGAACGTGATACTAATCTAGATCACTCCCTCTGTGCTCTGACATCCACCAATACCAACATAAATGCAACCAATCACTTAAATCTTAGCAGATCTTACCCAATGTAACAGTAAGACCAAAGGACCAGGATGGCGCCACCCCAACGCGCGTTTCGGCGAGCCTTCGTCCAGGGGTGACGCCATCTCTGTGCTGTGAAAGTTAAAAAGGCAAGTCTGGCCAATAGAAATCGCGACTGTGGTCACATGTTCTGACATCATTACAATGCGCACATCTCGATGTAGAACGCAAAAAAACATATACCTCCCGTGTTTAATATATGGATTACAATATCCTACATGCCTGTGATGAAATCATGAATGTTTTAAAGTAAAACAATGATTATATATATCCGGAGACATAATCAAATGGACGCCTCTTCATAATCATGTGACATTGACGTCAGCAGCCCAAATCACTTAATCGTGAACTAGTATGCATCACACATAAAATCAATATAATGTGGGATAACCTGACATATAATTGTATACATACGTAATACGCCCTGCGGTATAATCTATAAACATTACAAAACAAAATAATTAATTAATGTCCGCATCCGAAACAAACAAGCGCATCATCCCGGTCATGTGATGCCCACGTCACTGACCTGGATCACATGATCGGGAGATGCATAATTGTAACCAAGAATATATCGAGTATAGTGCATAAAGGAAAACAAGTGAGGGAGGAGTGAGTGAGACAGTGAGGAGGAACGTGCACAAGGGAAGTGATAAATGATACATATAAATACTCACTGCAATAAACAATCCATACAAATACTTAACATGTACTACACCCCTAAACATGTGATGCTAAAAATATTGATAATTAGCAATAATAAATGTAAAATAAATAATATCATAATAATAAAAATGTAAAGATAAAAAAGAATAAGTGACACTGCATGTGTATTAGGGCTGCAGATGCAGCTAAAGTGACCATGTGCAAAAAAAATTTTTTGTTTTTGTTGTTTTTCATCCTTTATTTTTCTGTTTTCCTTTTTCTAGTTATCTTGCTTGTCCGTGCAGACACTCATCCCAGAAAATCCAATGAACACGAAAGGAATCCCATCATACTACTGACACAACCTATTGAAGGCCAGACAAAAAAAACATGCCTTTAATACAACCAATTATTTAAAAACAGAGTTAAAAAGAAGCAACAGGGCTACCAACCAGATGTTACCAGATCTAGAGGAACGCTGAGAAGCCCAGAGTTTCATTAAGACCCTCGGGCGCATTGTCCCAAGGGTCCATATCCATCTGCTCTCCATCTGAGCAAGTTTTTTGATATGTTCCCTGCCCTAAATCCGCCTTCACACAATCAATTGCTCTCACCTTAAATCCCGTGGATTACTGTCATGATATTCTCTGAAGTGCCGTGCCACGGGTTTAAGTTCCTGAATCTTTTGCTGTCTTTGCTGCCAAGATGTCTCTTACATGTTCACGGACTCGAACCTTAAGTTCCCGTGTGGTTAGTCCAATGTAGATTTTTTGACATGGACATGACGCATAATAAATCTCTCCTGTACTGGAACAAGTAAGGGAATGTTTAATATTATATATATGCATACCAAAAATGTCCGTGAAGTTGGTCGCTTGTTGCATATTGGGACACGCTATGAACCTACCACAAGGTTTGAAGCCCAATGTTTGTTTATTTGTGTTCAAAAACATCTGTGGTTGTGCTGGTTCCAAATAGCTCTTTACAAGTGTGTCACGTAGCGTATTGGCTCTCCTCGCTGTAACAGAGGGATAAGGTGGTAATAATTTCATTAAGATGGGGTCAGTTAATAAAACAGACCAGTGTTTGCATATCTCTCCATCTGGAGTGATATGTGGTCACATATCTGGTCACCCCATCAGATTTCTGATCCCTTTTCACATTCAAGAGACTGCTTTGATTCTTCGACTTTGCTCTCCAGTAGGCCCTCTTAATGGACCTATGGGTATAGCCCCTTTCCAAAAATCGTTGTTTCAAAAGATCCGCCTGTTTTTCGAATGTAGCATCCTCAGAGCATATCGTCTATTCTAAGGATTGTCCATGGTATAGCTCTGATGGTGCTTGTGAGATGCATAGATGAGGCCTGCAAATATGCATTGACAGCTGTATCTCTTCTGGTACAGGTCAGTACATAAATGGCCATCCGAAGTCTTCATGATGGTAACATCAAGGAAATCAACTTTCTGTTTATCAAAGGTATATGTCAGTTTGATGTTACAGGAATTGTTATTTAGGGTTTGAAAGAATTTAGTGAGTTCTATTTCTGACCCCTGCCAAATTATGAAAATGTCATCTATGAACCGTGCCCAATATAGGACACGGTCCATAGTGACACATGCCTCTGACGTCAATAGGTCCCTCTCCCACAGCCCCAGGAACAGGTTGGCATAGGTCGGCGCACATGCCGCCCCCATGGCTGTTCCCTGGAGCTGCAGGTAGAAGGACCCATTGAACGTGAAAAAATTGTGCGTCAACACAAATCGTAATAATTGCAATAAAAAACCAGACATATCCTGAGCTGTGTTGTTGGCTTCCAAAAAGAATTTCACGGCCCTTAGGCCGTCCTCATGATGTATGCTGGTGTATAATGACTCTACGTCACAAGTCACCAATAGAATATCCTCCTCCAGATAGATGCCCTGTATCTTCTGTAGAAGATCAGATGTATCTCTGATATATGAGGGGAGCATTTCCACCATTGATTTAAGTTGAATGTCTATAAATTTACAAACATTATCAACCAGATTCCCCCTTCCCGAAATAATTGGCCTACCTGGTGGTCTGGTGGCGTGTTTGTGAATCTTCGGTAATAAGTATAGGGTGGATATGGTGGGTTCCTGAATAGTAAGTGCATCCAACAATTGTTTCGATATCGTCCCCTGTTGTAGTGCGGCATCAAGGATCTTTTGTAATTCACATCTAAAGGATGATAATGGGTTGTATGTAAATTTTTTATAGCACATTCTATTGCCCAGTTGTCTTAGGGCTTCTGTAACATACATCTGGCGTGGCCACAATACCACATTACCACCTTTGTCAGACGGTTTATAGATCACATCAGTTAATTTTCTTAGACTTTGTCTCTGTTGTTTGGTTAGATTGTCCCGACTAATTGAGGGAGCTAGATCTTTAAATTCTCTGCTCACCAATTTTACAAACAGATCCACCGCCGGACAAAGGGATAAAGGTGGGAATTTCTGGGATTTCTTTTGTAACTTAGCAGGAACATCAGTTTTAGTTGTCTCCTCCATCTGTTCTACTTTCTCAACTTAAATCAATGGTGGAAATGCTCCCCTCATATATCAGAGATACATCTGATCTTCTACAGAAGATACAGGGCATCTATCTGGAGGAGGATATTCTATTGGTGACTTGTGACGTAGAGTCATTATACACCAGCATACATCATGAGGACGGCCTAAGGGCCGTGAAATTCTTTTTGGAAGCCAACAACACAGCTCAGCATATGTCTGGTTTTTTATTGCAATTATTACGATTTGTGTTGACGCACAATTTTTTCACGTTCAATGGGTCCTTCTACCTGCAGCTCCAGGGAACAGCCATGGGGGCGGCATGTGTGCCGACCTATGCCAACCTGTTCCTGGGGCTGTGGGAGAGGGACCTATTGACGTCAGAGGCATGTGTCACTATGGACCGTGTCCTATATTGGGCACGGTTCATAGATGACATTTTCATAATTTGGCAGGGGTCAGAAATAGAACTCACTAAATTCTTTCAAACCCTAAATAACAATTCCTGTAACATCAAACTGACATATACCTTTGATAAACAGAAAGTTGATTTCCTTGATGTTACCATCATGAAGACTTCGGATGGCCATTTATGTACTGACCTGTACCGGAAGGATACAGCTGTCAATGCATATTTGCAGGCCTCATCTATGCATCCCACAAGCACCATCAGAGCTATACCCATAGGATATGCTCTGAGGATGCTACATTCGAAAAACAGGCGGATCTTTTGAAACAACGATTTTTGGAAAGGGGCTATACCCATAGGTCCATTAAGAGGGCTTACTGGAGAGCAAAGTCGAAGAATCAAAGCAGTCTCTTGAATGTGAAAAGGGATCAGAAATCTGATGGGGTGACCAGATATGTGACCACATATCACTCCAGATGGAGAATTATGCAAAGAATCTTACAAAAACACTGGTCTGTTTTATTAATCTGACCCCATCTTAATGAAATTATTACCACCTTATCCCTCTGTTACAGCGAGGAGAGCCAATACGCTACGTGACACACTTGTAAAGAGCTATTTGGAACCAGCACAGCCACAGATGTTTTTGAACACAAATAAACAAACATTGGGCTTCAAACCTTGTGGTAGGTTCATAGCGTGTCCCAATATGCAACAAGCGACCAACTTCACGGACATTTTTGGTATGCATATATATAATATTAAACATTCCCTTACTTGTTCCAGTACAGGAGAGATTTATTATGCGTCATGTCCATGTCAAAAAATCTACATTGACTAACCACACGGGAACTTAAGGTTCGAGTCCGTGAACATGTAAGAGACATCTTGGCAGCAAAAGACAGCAAAAAGATTCAGGAACTTAAACCCGTGGCACGGCACTTCAGAGAATATCATGACAGTAATCCACGGGGATTTAAGGTGAGAGCAATTGATTGTGTGAAGGCGGATTTAAGGGCAGGGAACATATCAAAAAAACTTGCTCAGATGGAGAGCAGATGGATATGGACCCTTGGGACAATGCGCCCGGAGGGTCTTAATGAAACTCTGGGCTTCTCAGCGTTCCTCTAGATCTGGTAACATCTGGTTGGTAGCCCTGTTGCTTGTTTTTAACTCTGTTTTTAAATAATTGGTTGTATTAAAGGCATATTTTTTTTGTCTGGCCTTCAATAGGTTGTGTCAGTAGTATGATGGGATTCCTTTCGTGTTCATTGGATTTTCTGGGATGAGTGTCTGCACGGGACAAGCAAGATAACTAGAAAAAAGGAAAAACAAGAAAAAATAAAAGGATGAAAAACAACAAAAACAAAAAATTTTTTTTGCACATGGTCACTTTAGCTGCATCTGCAGCCCTAATACACATGCAGTGTCACTTATTCTTTTTTATCTTTACATTTTTATTATTATGATATTATTTATTTTACATTTATTATTGCTAATTATCGATATTTTTAGCATCACATGTTTAGGGGTGTAGCACATGTTAAGTATTTGTATGGATTGTTTATTGCAGTGAGTATTTATATGTATCATTTATCACTTCCCTTGTGCACGTTCCTCCTCACTGTCTCACTCACTCCTCCCTCACTTGTTTTCCTTTATGCACTATACTCGATATATTCTTGGTTACAATTATGCATCTCCCGATCATGTGATCCAGGTCAGTGACGTGGGCATCACATGACCGGGATGATGCGCTTGTTTGTTTCGGATGCGGACATTAATTAATTATTTTGTTTTGTAATGTTTATAGATTATACCGCAGGGCGTATTACGTATGTATACAATTATATGTCAGGTTATCCCACATTATATTGATGTAATGTGTGATGCATACTAGTTCGCGATTAAGTGATTTGGGCTGCTGACGTCAATGTCACATGAATCTGAAGAGGCGTCCATTTGATTATGTCTCCGGATATATATAATCATTGTTTTACTTTAAAACATTCATGATTTCATCGCAGGCATGTAGGATATTGTAATCCATATATTAAACACGGGAGGTATATGTTTTTTTGCGTTCTACATCGAGATGCGTTGAATAAGATTATGCGCGCATGTGCGCATTGTAATGATGTCAGAACATGTGACCACAGTCGCGATTTCTATTGGCCAGACTTGCTTTTTTAACTTTCACAGCACAGAGATGGCGTCACCCCTGGACGAAGGCTCGCCGAAACGCGCGTTGGGGTGGCGCCATCCTGGTCCTTTGGTTTTACTGTTACA
The DNA here is from genome assembly GCA_033119425.1 of Bufotes viridis. Taxonomy (NCBI): domain Eukaryota; kingdom Metazoa; phylum Chordata; class Amphibia; order Anura; family Bufonidae; genus Bufotes; species Bufotes viridis. The sequence continues at coordinate 141,557,710 of CM065592.1, read as the reverse complement.
TTGGGTAAGATCTGCTAAGATTTAAGTGACTGGTTGCATTTATGTTGGTATTGGTGGATGTCAGAGCACAGAGGGAGTGATCTAGATTAGTATCACGTTCTCTCTGCATCACAAGTTTACAATGGTTGTCACTATTTATGTATAACACTATGTTCAATACTGTGCGTCAATTTGTAGATTTTTCCTCTTATGTTACTAGCCAATGTGTGGTCTGGGATGGCGCTATAAACTTTGCACCTTCCTGCTGTATATTTTAATATTTATTTATTAATAAAGTACATTTATATATATATTTGCATTTTGGCTCCATTCTCCATGTGATTTTTTTGATCTTGTTATAGGAGTATATGCACAACATAATTAGGAATGTGGGTCTCTCTTACTAAATGCCCTGATATTAACCGTTTATTGTTATTGGGCAGGAGACACCCCCTTGGTCATTTTTTGTGTCAGCAACTCTAAGGTGTAGAGCGCCAGTTCGTGCCACGTGTTCAGCTTGGACACCCAGTAATTATAAGGCGCAGTGTGATCATTGAGGACGCAGACCATGGTCTGCTACGTACTCCTTCACCATCTTCAAAAAGATTTCCCTCCTTGTGACAGTAGGCCACGCATCAGGGTGAGGGTGCTTGCGGGGTGTCATGAAACTGTCCCAGGCCTGCCGCCAGCGTTGTCAGCTGGAAATTTTTGGAGCAAGGACCTTCTGGTATTTTGCTAGTCCTCTCCACCACAGGAATGATAGATGAAAAGTTCTCTTTGTAGCAGGGGTTGAGAAGAGTGAACAACCAGTAATCGGTGTTGGCGAAAATGCATATAACGCGTGGGTCACTGGAAAGGCAGCATAACATAACGTCAGCCATGTGTGCCAGAGTTCCAACAGACAAGACTTAGTTGTCCTCATCAGGAGGATGACTCTAAATCTTCTCATCCTCTTCCTCCTCTTCTGCCCATCCACGCTGAACAGATGGAATAAACCTGCTATGGGTATTACCCTCTGTAGCGTCCGCCTTCATTGTGAGCAGCGAGCGTTTCAGTAGACACAAAAGTTGGATGGTTACGCTGATAATAGCGGCATCGCCGCTCACCATTTGTGTTGATTCCTCAAAGTTGAGTAAAACCTCACAGAGGTCAGACATCCATGCCCACTCGTTGCTTTTGAAGAGCGGAAGCTGACCGGAAAGGGGACGACCATGTTGCAGCTGGTATTCCACTACTGCCCTCTGCTGCTCAAAAAGCATGGTCAACATGTGGAACGTGGAGTTCCAGCGCGTGCTAACGTCACACAACAGTCGGTGAGCTGGTTATTGCAAGTGTTGCTGCAGTGTTGCCAGACCGGCGGCAGCTGTAAATGACTTTTGGAAATGGGCACACACGCGGCGCACCTTCACCAATATCTCAGGCAAATTGGGGTAGGTTTTGAGAAACCGCTAAACTACTAAGTTTTACACGTGGGCTAGGCACGGTATTTGTGTGAGCTTGCCGAGCTCCAAAGCCGCCACCAAGTTACGGCCATTATCAGACACAACCATGCCTGGTTGTAGGTTTAGTGGTGAGAGCCACAGCTCAGTCTGGTCCCTTATACTCTGCCAAAGCTCTGCGGTGGTGTGCTGTTTGTCACCTAAGCAAATAAGTTTCAGCACGGCCTGTTGCTGCTTCCCCACTGCAGTGCTACACTGCTTCCAGCTGCTGACTGATGGCTGACTGGTGCTGCAAGATGAGAATTCAGAGGTGGAAGTGGACTAGGAGAAGGGGGGTTTGCTGCAACTAATGTAGGTGGTGGTGAAAATTAGAGATGAGCGAACACCTGGATGTTCGGGTTCGAGAGGTTCGGCCGAACTTCCGGAAAATGTCCGGGTTCGTGATCCGAACTCAACCCGAACTTCATCCCGAACCCGAACCCCATAGAAGTCAATGGGGACCCGAACTTTTGGGCACTAAAAAGGCTGTAAAAGACACCCAGAGGGATAATATACCGCAATAAACGCATTGCGATTACAACTTTGAGCTAACGATCACCATGGGAACGCCTCCTCCAGTAGAATGTACTGTCGGATCTGAGAATTAAGTTGAAATCGCAATGCGATTCTTATATATTTGCTTAATCACATTGCGATTTCAATTTAGCATTGCTAAATAATTCCATCCATATCGTTAACTTACTGAGTCAAGTTGAAACGGCAATGCGATTAAGCAGATATATAATAATCGCATTGCGATTTCAACTTAATTCTCACATCCGACAGTACATTCTACTGGAGGAGGCGTTCCCATGGTGATCGGTAGCTCAAAGTTGTAATCGCAATGCGATTAAGCAAATACATAAGAATCGCATTGCGATTCCAACTTTTTAGTACTCAACTTTTAAAATCGTACACCACTTTAACCCTTTAAGGACTCGGGGTTTTTTCATTTTTGCATTTTCGTTTTGCGCTCCATGCCTTCCGAGAGCCATAACTTTTTTATTTTTACGTTCACATGGCCATATGAGGGCTTTATTTTTGCGGGACAAGTTGTACTTTCCAACGCCACCATTTAATATTGCATACGATGTAGTGGGAAGCGGGAAAAAAATTCCAAATGGGGTGAAATTGCAAAAAAAAAACAATTCTACCACAATTTTACGGGTTTTTAAATTACGACGTTTGATGTGTGATAAAACTGACCATTTAGTTTTATTCTACAGGTCAGTACGAATCCGGCGATACCCAATATGTATAGATTTTCTTGCGTTTTGATAGTGAAAAAAATTCTAAAGTGGGAAATTTTTATTTTTTATTTTTGTCGCCATATTTTGACCCCTATAACTCATTTGTAATTAAGTATATGGCATTGTATGGGGGCTTATTTTTTGCGGGGCGATCTGAACTTTTAGTTGATACCATTATGGGGTGTGTAGGACTTTTTGATCACTTTTTATTTAATTTTTTTTGAGGAAATAAAGCGTTCAAAAATGGCGAATCCGCCATTTGGGCGCTTTTTTCCGTTTTTCTGTTTACCGTATGGGAAATATATTTTTATATTTTTATACCACGGGCGGTTTTCGCACATTATGACACCCATGATGTGTATTTTTAAAAAAAAAAAAATTATTTTATTTTAATTTTGGGGAAAGGGGGGTGATTTGAATTTTTAGGTTTTTTTTATTTATTTTTTTATTTTTTTTATTTCTTTTATTTTTCTTTTACACTGTTATATAGGTCCCATAGGGACCTATATAAATCAGTCATCTGATTGCTTCTAACATAAACTCCAATACACTTGTATTGGAGTTTATGAGGATTTTACTACTTTCCTATGAAGCCCTATTGCTAACAAGGGCTCCATAGGAAATAGTAAGTGATAGCCTCATGCTGAATGAAAGGCTTGAGGCTATCTCTTACAGCGCTCCGATTCTCCCGATCACCACTAGGGGGAGCCGGAGAGCTGCCGAAAGTTTTACTTTCGGTTTTAGCGCGCGCAGATGCCGTGGTCAGGATTGACCACGGCATCTGCGGGGTTAAATGATTGCGATCGGCATCGCTGCCGGCCGCGATCATTAGCCGCGGGGGTCAGCTACAGGAAACAGCCGGACCCCCGCAGCGATCGCGCCCACAGAGGGCAGGAGCGGGCGCCATACTTAGGGATCGGACCCATGACGTACCCATACGTCATGGGTCCTTCAGGGGTTAAGTTCCAAAGTTGCAATCGCGTTCGAATAGAACTTAAAGCTGTCTCTTAGTCAGTTTTAGTATTGGTGTGCTGTAATAGAAGTTACATTCGTACGCGAATATAACTTAGAGCAATACAGTCAACTTTACACTGTTAGTTTTATTATCGCGATAATACAACTATTCAAGAATCGTGTACGTGCGTCTGTACGTGTGTGCGTTACCTCGGACACTATTCTATTTTGCCAGCCACAGCTGAAACCACTGATTTATGGTATTGCTATTTTGGCAATTGAATTTAACCCCAGAAAATAATCTATCCTTTGCCAGACAGCAGACAGTATTATACTTGTCTAACCAAAGCTGGAACACCAGATTTAGGGGATTGGTATTTGGGCAATTGTATTTAACCCCTTAATAAAATATAGAAATTTCTTTCCTGAGTTTCTAGGGGTGACAATTAGCACAGCCAAGCCCCTGATGTAGGATATAGCAAAAAAAAACTAGTATTGATCGATTGATGGACTTGGTGGCAGCTTCTTCTGGCGCACCACAAGTCACAAAATGGCCGCCGATCAACCCAGAAAATAAGTGACAGAAAAACGCTCTGTGCAGCCTAAAACCAGCGAGCAAGTAACTAGCAGAAGTTCAATGATTCTCAGCTGTAAATTGATCCGTTCATTAGGTGCTGTTGCTGACTTTAACCTGCCTAATCTCGCCCTGACAGAAGCTGCGTCCTCTCCCTACACTAATCAGAGCAGTGTGACGTGCGGCGCTACGTGACTCCAGCTTAAATAGAGGCTGGGTCACATGTTGCACTGGCCAATCACAGCCATGCCATTAGTAGGCATGGCTGTGATGGGCTCTTAGGGCAAGAAGTAAAACGCTAGCTGATTGGCTGCTGTGCAGCCCTTCAGAAAGCGGGAAGTAATCGACGAACACCGAACCCGAACCCGAACTTTTTTGAAAATGTCCGGGTTCGGGTCCGGGTCCCGGACACCCCAAAATTCGGTACGAACCCGAACTATTCTCGAACTGTTCGCTCAACACTAGTGAAAATCCCAAAGGAAGTAGGGCCCGCAATCCTTGGTGTCGGTAGCACCTGTGCCATCCCAGGGTACGACTCACTCCCAGCCTCCACAACGTTCACCCAGTGTGCCATCAGGGATATGTAGTGTCCCTGGCCACAAGCACTTCTCCATGTGTCAGTCGTTAAGTGGACCTTCCCAATAACTGTGTATGTCAGGGCATGGGTAATGGTTACGGGACACATGCTGGTGTAAGGCAGGGATTGCACACCGGGCAAAATAGTGGCGGCTGGGGACTGAGTAACGAGGGATGGCCACCTCCATCAGGCTGCAGAAAGCCTCAGTGTCCACAAGCCTAAATGGCAACATTTCTGGAGCCAGCAATTTGGAAAGGTAGGCATTAAGTACTATGGCCTGTGGGTGGGTGGCTGGGTATTTGCGCTTTCGTTCCAAGGCCTGGCGTATGGACATCTATACGCTGCGCTGAGACACAGAAGTGGATGTGCTAGCTGAGGGTGCTTGCGAAAGTCCAGGTGCAGGGCGGGAGGCATCCAGGCCTGCGTCTTGGACAAGGGATTGGCCAGCATGTAACACAGGGGAAGAGGAGGCAGTGGTGTGACCTGAAAACACTAATTGTGGACCCAGGAGTTCGGCCCACCTATTAGGGTACTTTGATGCATTGTGGTGGATCATGCTGGTGGTGGTGAGGTTGCTAGTGTTCACGCCCCTACTCATTTTGGTACAGCACAGGTTGCAAATGAGAATCCTTTTATCATTCATACTTTCCTCAAAAAAGTGCCAGACTGCGGAACACCTACCCGGGGAACAGTTGCGGACCTGTTTGATGTGGCCCGCCTTCTCCCTTTTGACACCCCACTGCCTCTTCCAGCCTGTTGCGGTACTACAGATCCCACCCTCTCTGTACTGCTGTTCTTGCTCGGCTTGCCACCTTCCCAGGTTGGGTCAGTGATTTCATGGTCCACCACCTCCTCTTCCACTTCCTCACTCTGGTCATCCTCCTGACTTGTTGACCTAACAATAACCTCACTTATTGACAACTGTGTCTCATCCTCAACCTCTTGAGACACTAATTGCGGTTGACTTATTGGAAACTGTGTCTCATCATCATCATCTACCTCGTGAAACACTAATTGCCGTTCCCCACCGCCATCTTTTTCTGACTGTGGATGCTCAAGAGTTTGAGAATCAGGGCACAAGATCTCCTAATGTGCAGTATACCAGACCAACAGAGGAAATGTCTCTGTCAGGTCACGGTTTGAGTATAGGTAGGACGAGAGTAAAAAAACACAGTTCTTGGTTACTCACAGTTTTGTCATCCCTGGGCAGGCCTGCACAGTTGAGGGGGAGAACAGCACTGGATTCTCCGGGGCACACTCTATTACAGGGGACACCTACCAGTTGGTGTTTCGAGGTTCCCTTGATGGTAACTAGGTTTGTTGTGCTTTGGCGGATGGGCCACTGGATAAAGTAAAGTCGTGACGCCAGTACCGTTACGGTACAACAATGATGAGAATAGTAGTGCAGAAATTGAAGAGTGAGACACAAGTTGAATCCAACTCACAACTTTTACTGTCTGCAGGATCTCAGTAGAAATGACATCTAAATATAACACAGTCTCTTTTGTACATGAAGGTAGTAAGCTGTAATCCGAGGTAACAGACTTTTCGTGGCTAGGTATATCACAGGCTTAAATTCAGTTAAATTAGTGAGAATATGGCTGACTGGTATCTAGCTCCTTGCCTTATTCTAATTCCAGTAACGGTGGTTTCTGATCCTTCCTTCTACATAAGTGATATAACAGATTGGCCTTTCTGTCTTCTATATATATGTATATAACGGTGAGGCTGCCGGAAGCAAATAATCCTCAACCTATTCACAAAGGTGCCTTTAAGCCCAAACAAAAATGGATATTGTCTTCCTTTGTCTTTCTGCAGTTAAAAAGCTCTCACTTGTCACCCCAGAAGGATGGACAGCAGAAGGAGGTCTGACCTCAGCCTTGTTCCTTGGCTTATAACTTGGGACAAGAACACTTGGCTACTCTGGACCATAAAGCCCAAGAGAGAGAGAGCTTAGAGTCGGGGGCCTGTCTCTTCCCCCTGCTCCTCGCTCCAGCAGACTACATGACTAACTCTAGACAACTGACTAGGCCTGACCTGATCTATATATAGACTATGGTGCTGTCCCCATCTAGTGGTGGATGTGTGTACTGCACCTAACAGGCTGTTACCAGGGGATTCACAGGATAACCCAGATATAAATGAATAAATCGCATGAAATACAATATGACATAAGATACAACAACTTTGCAGTGCACAAGTATATAAGTGGGACGTTGCACATGTTCCTCTTCAAGCAGGCTTGGTGAGAGGCCCAAATAAAGGAATGGCGATTAAAAAAAGAGCTCCTCGGAATATCCGAGTGTGGGATCACTTGTTTGCAAAGACTCTCCATGGTGCGAGGAAGGAGAATCAGGGTGAGGATTCTGTTGACCAGACTCTTGGCTACTGAGACTGGACTATGTGGAAGACAGGGTGGTGCTTAACCGACTGAAAGCATTATCTGCTGCAATCCAACCGATCACCTGGTCACACTGGTGTGACTTCGAGAGTGGTGTCCTGCTTCGCCCTGCAAACTGGGACATGAAGCTAGGTATCGTGGATGACTGTGTTTCTTGTGCTCTGCCAGCAGGCACAGTTTTACCGCACCCAGGGCCATGGCCTCTGCGTACTCCAGCAGCACGGCCACTCCCCCGTCCCATACTGCTCGCCTTCATCGTATTAAATGGTATATATCCTTGAAAGTATGTCACACGTACAGTAGCGCAGTATTTTTAAGTGTATGCGCAAATAAATTACATTCAATGTTACCACAGGTAATGGCGCTGCTGTCAACAGCGGCTAAGAAAAAATTACAGTCAATGTCACAGATATTTATGATGCAGAAACATTATACAGATAGAGGTACCACAGGTAATGGCGCTGCTGTCACCAGCGGCTAAGAAAAAATTACAGTCATTGTCACTGATATTTGGGATGCAGAAACATTATACAGGAGAGGTACCACAGGTAATGGTGCAGCTGTCAACAGCGGCTAAGAAAAAATTATAGTCAATGTCACAGATATTTGGGATGCGGAAACGTTATACAGGAGATGTAGCACAGGTAATGTCACTGTCCACAGCGTCTACGATAAAAGTACACTGGATGTTACAGATATTTTTAGGATGCGCAAACGTTATACAGGAGATGTAGCGCAGGTAATGTAATTGTCCGCAGCAGACACCGTCTATGGAAAAAGTACACTGGATGTCAGATATTGTTAGTATGCGCACACGTTAAACTGGAGATGTAGCGCAGATAATGTCGCTGTCCACAGCGTCTACGAAAAAAGTACACTGGATGTCACAGATATTTTTAGTATGCGCACACATTAAACAGGAGATGTAGCACAGATAATGTCGCTGTCTGCAGCGTCTACGGAAAAAGTATACTGGATGTCACAGATATTTTTATTATGCGCACACGTTAAGCAGGAGAGGTAGCGCAGGTAATGTCACTGTCCGCAGCGGACACAGTCTACGGAAGAAGTACACTGGAAGTCACAGATATTTTTAGGATGCGCAAACGTTATACAGGAGATGTAGCGCAGATAATGTCACTGTCCGCAACAGACACAGTCTACGGAAAAAGTACACTGGATGTCACAGATATTTTTAGGATGCGCAAACGTTATACAGGAGATGGAGCGCAGATAATGTCGCTGTCTGCGGCGGCCAAACAATTGCACACTATTTAGCACAGGTTGCGCTAAAAATATATATTGCTGCCAGATATAACAATAGTCCTTAACAGGACTTTTGGGTCTCTTACAATTGCATGCAATTTAGCGCAGGTTGCGATAATAATATATATTACTGCCAGATACAACAATAGTCCTTAAAAGGACTTTTGGGTCTCTAACACCAACCCTACCTAACAAAAAAAAAATTCAATTCCCTACACTATCTGTCCCTTCTACAGCACAGCTCTCCCTAAGACTGAGCCAAACCACGTGTCACCGGGTACGTTATAACACCTGATGACGCGTTCCGGCCAGCCAATCACTGTAATGCCAGTAACCAACTTGGCCACAACATTACAGTGAGTGCGTAGCAGCCAACAAACATGCGGGGAGGAGACTCGAGCATCGCGCTCGAGCACACGCGGTATTCGGCCGAACACCGCGATGTGCCGAGCATCTGCTGGCTCAACACTAGTTTTGTTACATTACAGCCTTAAGTTCAATGTTTTATTAATCTGAATTTTATGTGATGGATCAGAACACAAAAGTTGTTTCAGGAAGCCGTGGCGCTCACCAAAGATGCACGTCGGCGCCTCCTTGCAACTTACCAAGCACAGCGTTGTCCATCTGATAGTGGCTGTGCTTGGTATTGCTGCTCAGCAGTGTCAGCACCATTCACTTGAATGGGACTGAGCTGAGCCTAAGCCATGTGACCGATGAAAGTTACGTCATGTGGCATCTTAATGCAGTAGAATGGCAGGGGTGCCGCTAGGTGAACCACGGCTGTTCTGATATTGATGACCTATCCTGAGGATAGGCAACCAATATGCAAGTCCTACAGAACCCCTTTAACCCTTTCTACCCCAGATTTTTGTTTGTTTTCGTTTTGCGCTCCCTGCCTTCCCAGAGCCATATCTTTTTTATTTTTCCGTTCACATAGCCTCACCATTTAATAATGCATATAATGTAGTGAGAAGCAGGAAAAAATCCAAATGGGGTGGAATTGGAAAAAAAAAGGAATTCCACCACAGGTTTTTTTTCGTTCGACGTTCGAAATATGATAAAACTGACCAGTTACTTTCATTCTCCAGGTCAGTCCGAATCCCGTAATACTATATATATATATATATATATATATATATATATATATATATATATATACACAAAATATATACAATGCAACAGCACTCTGCAGACCAATTAAAGTACTAAACGTCATAATAAATGCTCTAATGTTAATCCTATGCTTAGTAATAAAATAGAGATACTTAGCAAATAGATTTTGTACAAAATTATTTGGGCCCGTCTGCCACACGTCAAGGCGATCTCTGTAAAGGCGGGAACCTAACACTAAACGCCACCTGTTATGTGCCCTCACGGCCTCTATAAGATTCATGGCATGTCGGTTCCACATGCATGCTGGGTACACTCTGCTACAGGGAAGGCACGACTGTGAGGGGCCACATATATATATATATATATATATATATATATATATGTAGTTTTTCTTGCGTTTTGATACTCATAAAATAATAACCTTGAAAGAAATTACTTTTATTTTTTTGTCGCCATATTCTGACCCCTATAACTTTTTTATAGTGTATGCTCCATAAATGGCAAATCGGCCATTTTGTAAAATTTTTTCCATTTGGTCGTATTGGGAAAATAATTTTTAGATTTTTATAGTATGGGCATTTTTGCAAGTGCCGATACCCATTATGTGTATTTTTTAAATTCTTTTAGTATTTTTATTTTGGGGAAAGGGGGTGATTTGAATTATTTTTCTTTTGAAAAATTTTATTTATTTGTTTTTACCCTTTTTTATAGTTTCCATAGGGAGCTATAACAAGCAATCATTAGATTGCCATAGACTTCAATGCACTTAGCGTTGTAGTCTATGAGAAATTTACTAGTTTCCTATATACAGGGCCGGTGCAAGGATTTTTGACGCCCTAGGCAAGATAAAAATTGCCGCCCCAGCCCCCCTCCATATCTATTAGGCCTCCCATAGATATGTTTAGCTTAAAGTTGGATCCGGATTAATGCTTTTCAATGGGCATTAATTCGGATCCGTTCTGCGGCTTGTTTTCAGGATTTCTGGTTGGAGGAAAATCCACAGCATGCTGTGGATTTTGCTGTGGCCAAAAAACGTGTCAGTACTGAACGAAAGACATCCTGATGCATCCTGAACGGATTTCTATCCATTCAGAATGCATGGGGATAATCCTGATCAGTAGCTTTCCGTCCTAGAGACCCGAGGACGGAACTCTAGGATGGAAAGGAAAACGCAGATGTGAAAGGGGCCTTAGTTTGTCATATAAGGAGGGGGGAAGAAACCCCAGAACTAGAGTGTGCCCCCAAAAGAAGACTGCTGGCATCTATTTTTAACTTAAGATCAGACTCACTTACTAATTACAGCACACACCCCTGTAGTGTCCACCATCATCAGTGTGCAGTGGCACACTCTAGTTCTGGGGTTTCTTCCCTCCCTGTCTGATGGTGGACACTACAGGGGTGTGTGCTGTAATTAGTGAGATTCACTCTGATGATCTGAATTTTGAAGTTAAAGAGCTGCCTGCATACCTGCAATGATAAGGAGGGTGCCCTCCTTCACTTCAGCTCTGCCGGCAGCTCTTTTAACTTCATATTTCAGATCATCATTATCAACAGAATCAGATTAGATTATCATTAAGATAGCTCACTTTCTTTCTTTCACTTCACTTACTTTTATAGCAGGCCAGGCAGGCACAGAGGACTGGAGACAGTGGGGAGGAGGCAGGAGCAGCACCAGTGAGCGAGCAGACTCAGCAGAGAAGAGGACCCGGTCCCACAGCGCAGGCTGGATAGCAGGCAGCAGTGAGACTGACTCGGAGACACTCAGTCTCAGTCAGACACTGCTGCGCTGCTCAGACTGGTTTCAGCCAGAGAGCGGGAATCTGACTGGCGCCGCGGCGGGACCATTTGCTCCTCCCTCCACTTGACTTTAGGTACACCCTGTCCCGGCCCCTCCACCACGTGACCGTGACATGACCTACCTCATCTTCTGCTGGCTGCTGCCCTCCTCCACCTGACTCCTTCTCCCCAGCCAGGCCCGGGCCGCGGACAGGCCACTAGTGTAAATAAAAAAATAATCAACAGAAGGCGTCCCGGGCGGGCCCTCAGTGGCGTAGGGGCCCCATAGCCACTGCTATGGCGATCCCTACGCCACTGGTGCTCAGGCGGCGCAGCATGAGAGCAGGGCAGGGAAGGGCTGGCAGCCTTAGTCCTGGGGGCAAATCCAGTGAAGTGGCCTATTGCACCACTGAATCATCATCACCACTCACCATCCACTCCCACCTTTTCCCTGTTTTATAACGGATATTGATGTTATAAAGCAAGCATATAATATACAGTATAATCCCTGCACCACGCTGTATAATATACAGTATAATCCCTGCACCACGCTGTATAATATACAGTATAATCCCTGCACCACGCTGTATAATATACAGTATAATAGCATTCTTAATACAAAATGCAAAGTAAAATTTCCATTGAGGGGTTAAATTTTTTAAAAAATTAACTCACCTCATCCACTTGATCACGCAGCTGGTCTCGTCTTCTTTCTTCTTCTTCTGGCAGGACCTGGCTGGAAAAGGACCTTCAGTGACGTCATCACACGTCCGGCTGAATGAGAGGAGTTATTCTGTATTAAGAATGTTATTATTTTCCTTATAACCATGTTATAAGGGAAAATGATACAGTGAATAGGGGTCGCTCATCCCGATCACCTCCTAGCAACCATGCGTGAGAATCGCACTGCATCCAGACTTGCTTGCGGATGTTAAGCTGATTTTCACGCACCCCAATTCTTTTCTATGGGGCCTGCGCTGCGTGAAATATAGAGCATGCTGCGATTTTCACTCAACGAACAAGTGATGTGTGAAAATCACAGCTCATGTACACAGCCCCATAGAAGTGAATCGGTCAGGATTCAGTGCGTGGAAAACTCGCCCGTGTGAAAGGGGCCTATGGGAAAATCCAGCACTGTGTGCAGTGTCAGCTCCAAGTCTGTATTTCTCTAACTACAGAGCAGTAGAAAACGGAAATTATAAGGCACATGTGAACACAGCCTTATCAAGAACAACACTGGCAGTTATGCACAATAAGACTCTTTTGTAACCTCAGTGTGTACTTCACAGTCAGGATGCCGGATAAAGCCTCATGCAGACATCCATGGAGCACGGTCCGTGAAATCCCTGCCTGCCGACGTGCATAAAGCACACAGCGTTATTGGTTACTATGACGCCGTGTGCTTTAGAAGGACAGGATTTCACGGACCGGGCTCCACAGATGTCTGCATGAGGCTTAAAGCAGTTGCTCAGGTTCAGAGCTGAACCTGAACATAACCCCATTTTCACCAAGGCAGCCCCCTGCGGAAACTTCAGCCCAGCAGTGTGCTCGGTGACGCCACCGGCTCTGATGGGCGGGCTTTAGCGCTGCCCTAGCCATATTACACAAATGAGCAGCGCTAAAGCCCACCCATCAGAGCCGCTGACGTCACCGGGCTTCCTGCCAGCCCCACAGAGAGCCCCAGGCAGCCTGGGTGATAATGGGGGTACGCTCAGGTTCAGCTCTGAACCCGGACAACCCCTTTAAGAGGTGCTATACTGATACACCTAGCAGATTAGACATGAGTAGAGATGAGCGAACATAAAAAAGTCAGTTGTTCAGCGTCGGTGGTGGTAAGTCGCACATCCTGCTATGGATTCCACTATAGCGGCATATGGAATCCATAAGGGCGGCTGCCACCAACCCAAACTGTTGAACAGCCGAGGACCTGGGGTGACGTCACTGTCATGTGATCAGTGCAGGGGCGTGGCTCATCACTGGATTTGATCCCGTGCTGAGCCACGCCCCTGCACTGATCACATGACGGTGACGTCACCCCAGGTCCTTCGGCTGTGCAAAGTTCGTTGGTGGCAGCCCCTTATGGATTCCATATGCCGCTATAGTGGAATCCATAACGGGATGCGCGACTTACCACCACCCGAACGCCGAACAACGGACTTTTTTAATGTTCGCTCATCTCTAGACATGAGTCCAGCAGGAGGCCTGGAGCTTCCCACAGGGCACTGTCCCCTAGCTAGCCTGAGCTGCAGCAACTTCTCTCACCCCCAGTAAGTCCCTAGAGCTGCAGACATGGCTCCCAGGGGCTGACTGAGGGGAGACAATCAGCCTGGCTGCCAGTGCTCCCCCCCATACCTTTCATTATGAAGTTCTTCTCCCTTCCTAGAAATGAGGCATGGCCTCACGGAGGATGGTGGGCGTGACCTCACACAATTTAGGGGCGTGGCTTCACGGGTCGGTGGGCGTGGCCTGTTAGTCTGCAGAAACTGACAGAGCCGTCTTTCATCTTCCTGGCTGCTGGCTCTCTGCTTCCCCCTGCACAGAGGACCGCCCACTGTCCGCCTCCAGCACTTGGTGAGACTGCCCTCCACCAGGCTCAGACGCAGCTGTTCTGCGCTGCGGCCGTTTTTTAACATGATTGAGGGCGGCCAATTGCCTGCCTGCCCCCCGTACCAGCCCGGCCCCTGGAGCGGGGCGCCGCGACGGCCGCCACTTAACAAGTTTTTTTTTTTTTTTTTTTTTTACATCCAGGGTTCCGGTGGCGCCCCCTGCTAAATTGCGCCCTAGGCGATTGCCTAGGTCGCCTTACAGGTGGCGCCGGCCCTGCCTATATAACCCTAGTACAGGCATGAACTCCATAGAAAACATTATGCAGCCGCCTTCTGTCATTCTTAATGACACGGGCTGCCGCAGACACGCTCCGGCTCCTCCGATCAATAATGGAGGGAGCTGGAGCATAGACGGAAGCGTGTGTTTCAGGCTTTTCGCACGTTCGGATGTCATGGTCAGGATTGAACACAACATCCAAAGGGTTGAATGTCTGCAACTGGCATTATTGTCAGTCGCGGACATGAGCCGCGGATGTCTGCTGTATGAAACAGCAGGCACTCCCAGGCTATGGCGCCTGCTCTGATCCAGAGCGGGTGGCATATTAAAGACCTGGCTGGGAAGGGGTTAAATAAATTCTTTGCAAATGCTGAGTAAAAAATTCTGCAGTGGAAATTGACCTACAGTGCTGATTTTAACCCCTTCAAGACTGGGCGCCAGCGGGCACCATCTTTAAATTACTGACTTAAATTTATGTGCGGTGGTCAGGTTAACCACTTAAATGGCATCAGTCAGCAGATGTGAACCTATCAAGGCTACTAGCTGACCTGTTATATTTCACTTGGAAGTTGAAGGCATCTATGCAGAGGGTGTGGCAGTTGCAGAGAGAGCAGAGTCCCTAGGTGTAACGGCAACGCCCCGTTGCTCTTAAAGACTCATTTACATATATTACAGCTTCATTTTTCTCAGCAATGCGGCACAAATGAACCTGGGACCAACACAGATATCTTCAGCTGTCAAGTGCAAATGAAACAGGTCAGCAAGTATCATAGGTACAAATCTGCTGACAGATGCCCTGTAATGACCAGCTATTTATTTTTCCAGTTTTTGCCTCTCAATATTTAACCCCTTCAGGACCATACTTTTTGGGTCTTAATGACCAAGCAGTTTATTTTTTTTTTTTGATAGTTGCATTCCAAGAGCTATGACTTTTATTTTTCTATTGATGAAAACATACGAGGGCTTGTTTTTTGCTCTAGTTATTAATGGCACCATTTTGGGTACACATATTTCATTGATTAACTTTATTAGTTCTTTGGCCTCTTTTACACGGTCAGTATTTGGTCAGTATTTGTAAGCCAAAACCAGGAATGAAACCTACAGGAAAACGGTATAATAGAAGTATTTTTGTCTTGTCTGTGTTTTGGACCCACTCCTGGTTTTGGCTTACAATTACTGATGTAAAAATACTGACCAAATACTGACTGTGTGAATGAGGCTGTTCTTGGCGGGGGATAGGAAAAACATCAATACCGGCATTGAGTTCTTACATTGTAAACTTTGCACGGTTCACTTTGCGGCACAATTAACATAATAACTTTATTCTCTAAGTCAGTACAATTATTGTAAGAGATCGCTCTCTCTCAGGGGTCGGCAATGACAGACTTCTGATCAAACAGGGGGTTTTCAAGCTCAAACAGTGCTTTATTTGTCACACATCATACTTCCAAGTTTGGCATCATTTGGCACAGGCATCCTCAAACTGCGGCCCTCCAGCTGTTGCAAAACTACAACTCCCAACATGCCCGAACAGCCTACAGGTATCAACCTACAGCAAGGCATTGTGGGAGTTTTAGTTTTACAACAGCTGGATTGCCGCAGTTTGAGGATGCCTGATTTGGCACAATGAAGTTGCAACCAGGGGCGTAACAATCGCGGTCGCAGAGGGTGCGACCGGGCCCGGAGGGGTCGGGGGCCCGCTGCACTCACAGTGGGAGTGCTCTGACGGGGCCCGGCATGAAGTACAGTGAGAATGCCGGGCCCTGTCAGAGTGCTCTTCAAACATGAAAGAGCCCAGTGGCAAGGAGTGGAGAAGGGGGTACGCACTCATCCGGCCCTTCAGTTCTTGTCACTGCCAGACTGTTTGTTTTCAGAGTGAAGCAGGGAGACCTCTCCGCTCCCTGTTTCACTGTTCTTCAGAACTCAGGCGCTCCCCCTGCTGGCCGCACATGGCACTGCTGGCTGTGGAAGGAGTTCAGCACAGCCATAAAGCTGCAAAAAGGGGGCAACAACTAGAGTGAGGGGGCACAAAAGAGCATAACCACTGTGAAGGGCACATATCTGGCATAACGACTGTGAGGGGGCACATATCTGGGCTATAACTACTGTGAGGGGGCATTATCTGGCATAACTGCTGTGAGTGGGCACATATCTGGCATAACCGCTGTGAGGGGCACATATCTGGCATAACCACTGTGAGGGGCACATATCTGGCATAACCACTGTGAGGTGGCACATGTCTTGTAACTACTGTGAGGGGGCACATATCTGGCATAACCACTGTGAGGGGCACATATCTGGCATAACCACTGTGAGGCGGCACATGTCTGTGTAACTACTGTGAGGGGGCACATATCTGGTTATAACTACTGTGAGGGAGGACATATCTGGCATAACCATTGTGAGGGAGGCACATATATGGGCATAACGACTGTGAGGGAGGCACATATGTGGCATAACCACTGTGAGGGGCACATATCTGGCTATAACTACTGTGAGGGGGCACATATCTGGCATAACGACTGTGAGCGGGCACATATCTGGGTATAACTACTGGGAGGGAGGCACATATCTCGGCATAACGACTGTGAGGGGCACATATCTGGCTATAACTACTGTGAGGAGGACATATCTGGCTATGACTACTGTGAGGGGCACATAATCTGGCATAACTACTGTGAAGGGGCACATATCTGGCATAACCACTATGAGGGGCACATATCTGGCTATAACTACTGTAAGGGGGCACATAATCTGGCATAACTACTGCGAGGGCGCACATAATCTGGCATAACTACTGCGAGGGCGCACATAATCTGGCATAACTACTGGGAGGGGCACATAATCTGGAATAACTACTGTGAGGAGCACATATCTGGCTATAACTACTGTAAGGGGGCACATAATCTGGCATAACTACTGCGAGGGCGCACATAATCTGGCATAACTACTGGGAGGGGCACATAATCTGGAATAACTACTGGGAGGGGCACATAATCTGGAATAACTACTGTGAGGAGCACATATCTGGGCATAACTACAGTGAGGGGGCACAAAAGTAGGCATAACTACTGTGACAGGAACAAAAGGTGGGCATAACTGCTGTGAGGGCAACAAGGAGGACATAACTATTTTAAAGGGACCACAAGGTGGGCTTAAAGGGGTTCTCCGGGCTTTTTATTGATGACCTATCCTCAGGATAGGTCATCAATATCAGATCAGCGGGGGTCCAACACCCAGAACCCCCGCCGATCAGCTGTTTGAGAATACGGTGCACGCAGTGTGCACGTCTGTCTCCCGACTCTCTTCCTGCCCGCTGCTGCTGACCCATAGACATACAGCAATGAGCAGGAAGAGAGAAGAGAGACGGCACGTGCGCACTGTGCACGCCATCTCCTCAAACAGCTGATAGGCGGGAGAGCCGGGTGTTGGACCCCCGCCGATCTGATATTGATGACCTATGCTGAGGATAGGTCATCAATAAAAAAAAGCCCGGAGAACCCCTTTAATTACAGTGAGGGGCCACAAGGTAGGCATTAGTACTATGTGGGGCCACAATGTGGGCATTAGTACTGTGTAGTAGCACTTAGGGGAAATGTCCTAGATTATCCTGCTATACATTGGCATGGCTTAGTCTTACAGGCCAGCACAGTGCCCCCTGCTGGTGATAGGGGCAGTCACCATCCCTTCCTTATGTGATTATTCTTCTTTTCTCTATCACCACAGGGACCTTGTTCTGGATCCAGTGGACATCACGCCAACGCCAGCGACACCCTGGATGAGGTATCACCAGATTTTATTAGGACTGGGTGAGTGTAGCCGTGCATTGGGCTTAGGGCTCTTTAACACGAGCGGATCCTGTGTGGCTAATCGGCTGCATGAAAGCAAGCCATGCCCCGTTCTGGATAGCAGAGACACGGAGCATTAACATGATTAATAATGCTCTGTGACTCTCAGTGATCGTTTTACTACAAAATCACAGTGACAACTTTATCTCAGAGAGGCATGGAGCATTATCAATCATGTTAATGCTCCGTGTCTCTGCTGTCCGGAACAGGGCTTGGCTCTCTTTCACGCAGCGGATTACCCGCACAGGATCCGCTCGTGTGAAAGAGCCCTTAGTGTAAAGAAAATCTGCCGCCTCTTTGGCAAAATGGGGGGGGCATCCAAAGTTTACGCCACTGGTTGCAGCTTCACCTCACCATGTGTTACATCAACACAAAATAATAAATTATAATAGTCAATTAAGTGGCTCCCCTGCTTGCTGACACAGGAAATGGTGCTCTTATCTATATGACCCACCCTGTCTATGCAGTATAGACTAAGATTAGATAGGCACTCACCATCTGGATTTACTATGTACAACACACGTTTATTAAAAGTATATTCAATTAAGAATTATATCATACACACATATAAAAGCAAAATTCTCCTGATCTAAAATGAATTATTGGTTATCTAAAAATGTCCTCTATAGTTGGGGTCTCCAATTTGAATGGATAAGATGTAAGAAATTATATAAGCAGGCTCTATGGAGACTTCTGCTATATATGGACCTATTCAGATTGTCCCAATTAAGGTCCTAAATATCTTGATTATAAAATTCACTCTCTCATCGACATAAAAATCTAATATCAAATATGTATAAATAGGAATAACCATCCAATATCAAATACAACACATAGCACCACAATGATTTCCCCTTCGAGGTACTATTAAAGTTGTACATTTTCTAACTGTATATTATCTACTTGTTTATCTGGTTGCTATTTGTTGTACTTAATTTAAATTGCGCTGTATTGATATAGGACTGCTGTCTGTTGCGCTTGATTGAAGCTGTATTTGATTAAAACAGCGCTATGTTGCGCTATATTAGGCTGTATTGCAGTCTATTTAGTCGCTTTATTTCCCATCTGTGAATCCAAGAGTTGTAAGACAATGTCCCGATGTTAGTGAATATGTAATAATAGCGTCTTTAATATCCAATATCTGTGTTGGAGACTTTGAATTGTGACTAATTCAGATTGCACAATATTGGTCAGCGATATCACACCTCGACATACACCTTCTTGATTGTCTCAATAATATAGACGCATGTTACTGCTCATTGATACATAGACATAGAGGGGACAATATGTTACCAGTTGATATTTACACTGTTTGTTAATAGCTGCAGGATTACTCACTGTTTGATGGATTGGAGCAGAGATAGGTTCCTGCCGTGGCGTGCCAAGTGGTATTCAGCACTTCTCAGTCTTGGCTCTGTATGTCTCCTCCGGTCATGAGTACTGCAGTGCTACGTTCCCTCCTTGTATTGTATGAATGTTATCGGCGTTCCACGTGTTAAGGCCTCCGTGTGTCAGCGTTCTCTCAACTGATTCCAAATCCTCCAGTCTGTTTCAATTTTAAATGCTGGCAAATGGAGACATGGAGTGCTCCTTTTCAACGAACAAATAACCGTAGGTACTTGGGCAAAGATTCAGTCATACCAGACGCATTTTGGATTATTAAACTTACTCCTTCTTCAGTGGCTGAATTTACTATGATCCCTGGACCCTTTAAATACTTACTCCGGTATTTAATTGAGCTCGGTCCAAAATATGGAATGGGTCAAAGTTTAATTTCTGTTGACAGAACTAACGTCTCATTTCTAACTTTTTGCATATGTACTTATGGTTCCTTCATACTTCACTCATTCTATACTTATGACGTCTAGTGTTTCAGTCAAAAGTGCACAGATTATTTCTCAGAGAGATAAGGTAACCTTAAAAAAAAACTTTTATTGATACATAAACGCCCAGTATAGGAAGATCCTGCAGAGGAAGGCCTGGTGGATTCATGAATTACAGGTAGTCCACCCAAAAGGACTGAATGAGCAACTGTTGTTTGTCTTATTCATTTAGGGGCCACCCCTTGTGTTATTCCTCCCTACACCAAGTATCCACACATATGTGTATACCCCCTGGCGCGGCTCTCTCTTCTATTATTATCCAATGTACCTCTCATTATTACCTAAAGTACTTTCTGATACCATTATCTGGATGGCAGTGCCATTTCTGACGTAATCTCTGATATATTAGCCATAAAGACTGCAGCATAGCGTGTGTTTTTACCATCTCTTTTCTTTATCTACTTACCTTGTATTTCCATTTGTCCTAAGTCGACCAGAAATGCTCTATTAGGTTCGGGTTGTGCATTGATGAATAGTAACCGACCTTTAGATTATATCTTACAATAACTCATCTAATATGGGTGTTTCAGTGGGCATGCGCCTCCCCTACCTCCTAATAGGAGGATAGCACCCTTGCTATCATCGCGATTGGTTCTGCAAAGTAACTAATGATTATGCAGGCCTCTCCTGATTGGACAGCGAGAGTTAGGAGGTTATTAGCCCCTCCTCTCGTTGGTGTACATCCAATGGGATCTCCTCCCAGCGATTCGCGTTCGCAGGACCTGCGACCGCGTCATAGCACACGTGATGATGACGTTTTTGACCGCGTGTGCGGTCATGTGACTGGGGTGGGTGCGATGACGGCGTGCGCGCGGGTTTAAAAAGCGCGGCGCACTTAGCTTTTTTGAGACACTGACATACGCGGATCTCATATGGCCGGGCGAACAGACACTTCCTGGTCATAACTATCGGATGGCTGGCCATACCAGGGCCTTAACAAGATAAGCAGTCTGATTTTACTCTCCTGCACTGGATATTATATGCACTTTTTTTGATTGTATTTGCAATTATTCGTATAATGGCCTATAACCCCTGATGAACTGGTTATACACCAGGGAAACGAGTTAGATACAAAGTGTGCGCATTTGTTGGGCACGTTGGTGTCATAGACATGTGACCTGACAGTGGTCACCTGCCCTAGTGCTATATATATTTTTTTTCTAGGAGACTGGTAGTTTATTTGATGTATTATTGTCAATCAGCTTTGGAGAATCGTTCTACCCCCTGGTACATTGGAACAGATAAGACCTATGCTGTGGCAAATTATAGCTTACATATAGTTCAGTACATGTTGGGCATTTTCATGAGTGTATATGATACCTGATCATATTATAGTCCAAAATAGATGCTCATTGTCTTTAAGAGACAGGCTGAACCAAAGTTTTGCTGTATGGCTGAAACAGGCCAACATGAGGTCATGCCGAGTTCAGTCTGTGTAAAAGCTTATACTGAATACAAAGAACATTGTATTTTAAAAGTTATTGCCACAGATGTGGGCCTATCTGTTGGGCTTACACTGGATTCTCCAGACATGTCCGTCTGAAGAGAACAAGGCCCATTCATATCATTATGGTCCATAGATCAACAGTGTGAGAAATATTCAGAGAGACGCCTAAAGGTCTGTCTTTAGTTATTTTAAAATGTCCACGTTAATCCTTATCTCTAATTTACGACAACGAGCGTCAAATGTATATAATACAAGAGTGCCATAGTTAACTCTTTATGGTATGGTTCTAATAGCTTGCACAACAGTGCCGGAGACAGATGGATATCATGATACCATCCTCCACAGTCGCAATATGGGTAAATATGATCTCATAGGATCATTACCATATGAGCGTATGATTGGAAGATCTTAATCCAGGAGGAGATGACATGAGATAAGGATTGGAATAATTGCTGTTGGAATAAGGGAAATTCCAACAAGCAAACAAGCAAAGAACATTCCAACATTGCAGGATTCAGCATCGTCGTCATCATCATCATCATAGCCAGAACACCCAAGAGAGAGGGGTCTATCAATATGAAATTCATGGTGAGACATGCGATGATGGACCACCCAGCTTTCCTAGGAGCAGAAGTGTGATTCCTGCTAGGACTTGGTAAGAGACATAAAGAATATTTCATTTTATTAAGACTAATAGGATAATGTGGGTGAAGTCATACCATCTAGATTGGCGAATACATAAACACATTAATTAATTAATTGATCATCTCCATATTGAGATGTAGTCTTAGGATATTGTGAGGCTTCATTCTACAATCAAGACTCATAGTCTAGCAAAGTATTAAATGATTGTATATATATACATATATAAATATATTGATAGTAGCATTCTTCGCCAAGCTAGTTGATAAATTCCCACTGGAAAGACTTGTTCCAAGTTCTTCCCATTTCTGTTGTGTGTCTTAATAGTCTTACCGATTTGATCCAGTGCTGAGCCACGCCCCCTGCACTGATCACATGACGGTGACGTCACCCCAGGTCCTTCGGCTTTTCCAAAGTTCGGGTTCGTGGAAGCCACCCTTTATGGATTCCATATGCCGGGATAGTCCGCGATAGTGGAATCCATAACGGGATGCGGCGATTACCCCAACCCGAACGCCGAACTAATTTTTGAAGTTCGCTCATCTCTACTTGTAATCAACATCGTATATATTCATTGACATATATCATTGTATTTACTTATTTATGTTTAGAAACTTGTAACCAATAAATTTGCATATTTTTATAATACTTGTGTATTATTGTATAATGCAAAACTACATCTTAAATGTCATCTCACATGAAAAGAACTTATTATCTGAGGAAATAGTCGGCCTCAGATGTGAATTGTATCGATTAGGTTATCTACAATTCACCAGGTCATGAATTCTAGAAGCTATGAAAAATTAATGGTTAATTATTTTATGACCATATGACCATAATTAATAATTCTTAATTGAATTATTATTATAAACCCAACATACATAATATATTAAAAGTGTACAATATACACAAAGACAAGGACGGAAGGAAATATATTTGATATATATATATATATATATATATATATATGTTATTATGTGTCATCCCTATGTGGACTTATTTGCCTTTTTTCTTTTCCTTCCTCCTACATGTCAGATGAAAAAATAGTGTATCCAGTAGTATGAAGAAAAAGTGGGTGGGGGCCTCCCACCAAGGAGGGATCGGAGTGCTGAGAAAATAGCCTGCTGCTGATCCCTCGTCGGTGAAGGGCACCCGCTCCTAGATCTACAAGAAACCAAATAATCCCAGTTCGGCATTAAGGCCTTCAGGTAACAATGTATTGAGTTCGAAGATCCTTCTCGGCTCAATTCTTGACATTCTACTGATGTGGTCTCCACCCCTCCAATGTTTCTCTATTTTTTCTATTGCAGCAAATTTCAAGCCTGACGGTTCTGAATTGTGAAATTGTTTAAAATGGTTTGACACAGAATGTTATCATAGCCATTTTTAACATTAGTTATGTGTTCTGAAATTCTCTTTTTGAGAGTTCTTTTTGTCCTCCCCACATACTGTATATTGCAAGGACACTGAATAATATAGATAACATCTGTAGAGTTACATGTTAAGAAATTTCTTATTTCATGTATATGTACGTGTATGAGAATTGGTGGTTGATACTATCTTTGCAGTTTTTCTTGGGAAAGAAGTTATTTCCGCACCTATAGAACCCGGTGATACCTCCCCATTTATGAATGGACTGTTTACTCCTATTGTTTATTTTGATCCATGGTGCTACTTTAATCCCCAAATTCAGGGCTTTTGTAAATGTTATCTGAGGGGTATTGGGAACTAAAGAGCCTTTAAAATGTAGTTGAATTTTACTATACTGAATATTGAATAGTACAATTATTCGTAATGAATCAACCTTAGATTTACTTTGCATTGTAATGTCTTTTTAAAAAAAAAAAAAAAGACTGCCTGTCCATATCACGTACTTTAGTCAATGACGCGTCTACTACGGTGATTGGACATTTTTTAATTAAGAACTGGTCTTTCATTTGTGTGGCTTCTTCTTCAAATGTTTTGTTTTTAGTACAATTTCTTTTAATCCGACGGAACTGTCCTAATGGAATGTTAAGGAGCCATCTAAGTAGGTGGCAGCTTGTGTATAAAATAAAACTATTTTTAGTGACTGGTTTACGTTAAGTATTGCACACCAAATTCTCATTTTCTATAATGATCTGTAAATCGAAAAATTCTATTGAGGTATTAATGGTATTGTGTGAAAATTGTAAATTAAAAGTATTTGTATTAATATCTGTAAAAAATGTTTTGAAGTTCCTCCCCATCTTTCTGCTAAATGAAAATTACATCATCTATGTACCTGTGCCACAGCACCAGGTCTGTCCCCAGTCTGGAAGTGATGTATTGATGTTCCCATTGGGCCATAAATAAATTGGCATAACTGGGGGTAAACCTGGTGCCCATGGCAGTACCTTGAATCTGTAAATAAAAATAATTTAAAAATTCCATCTGTTCTAAGGGGAGTTGACCGTCCATTAATAATTGTTCTTTCATGCCTTTCATTCATTGTTGATGATCAATTATTGTGTATAAGAAATGTATGTCTAATGTACAGATGATCCATTGTGGGTTGAATTTAAAATTTTCCAATATCTGAATTATTTGTGTTGTGTCTTTAATGTACGCCCTCATCTTTTTTACTGTTATTATCAATTTGTGTTCCTGTTCCAAGAGGATTTTGTTCTCCTAACCCCTATCGCAGTATTCCAGCATTCCCTACTGTATTTATCTGCATCTAAAATGACAATAGCTCCGCCTTTATCAGCGGGGCGTATTAAAATCTGTTCTTGTGTTTGAAGTCGTTTCATGGCCTGCATTTCTTGCCTTGTAAGATTACTGTTTTTAAAGCCCCTCTCATTAATTTTTTTTATATCATGTTGAACTCATGTTCAACGGAAAGTGGCCATTTCCTGACTTATTTCTTGTCCTGGGTAATTTCTAGATTTATTCTTTAGCCCGGTATGTTGATATTTGTCATTAATGCCTTTATGATCCTCTGTTCTCACTGGATTTTTTTTTTTAAATAGTTTTTAAGACAAAGATTTCTGATGAACGTCTCTATCCCCATATATGTGTCGAATTTGTTAAGTTTATTCGAAGGTGCAAATTTTAATCCCATGTTTAACAATTTGATCTGTGCCTCTGTTAGTGATATTAAACTTAAATTTACTATTGCATTTTGTTCATATTCTTCCGCTATTATCTGTTGTGGTTTATTCTTATTTCTCCCTCCTCTTCGTAGTTTCTTCTTCCTTCTTCGTGCATGTGTGTTCGGTGTTGTTGTCTCTGTGTGTTGTGTGTTCCAGCTGTGGCTGGCCAAGTTTAATAGTGTCCGGCAAAGGATAGATAATTTTCTGGGGTGAAATTCAATTGCCAAAATAGCAATACCATAAATAAGTGGTTTCAGCTGTGACTGGCCAAGTTTAATAGTGTCCGGCAAAGGATAGATTTTGTTCTGGGGTGAAATTCAATTGCCAAAATAGCAATCCCCTAAATCTGGTGTTCCAGCTGTGGCTGGCCAAGTTTAGTAGTGTCTGGCAGAGGATAGATTTTGTTCTGGGGTGAAATTCAATTGCCAAAATAGCAATCCCCGAAATCTGGTGTCCCAGCAGTGGCTGGCCAAGTTTAATAGTGTCCGGCAAAGGATAGATTTTGTTCTGGGGTGAAATTCAATTGCCAAAATAGCAATCCCCTAAATCAGTGGCCTTTTTGGGCTGTGAAGCCAAAGGTAGTCGCCAATAACAGTTTTTTTTATTTTTTGGTTTTTTAAATAAATTAGTGTAGACCCCAAAACATTGGGAAAATATAAAAAATAAAACAAAGTATAAGTGCATGGTAGTATAACAATGGTTGGGTGAGGCCGGTATACATGTCTATTCTGCATAAGGTACAAACAAGTCCTGTGGGATCCATGTCTGGTTCTTTTTAATAAACGAAAGCTTGCCCACATTGTCTGAGGACAGGAGGCTGCCCTTGTCTGTGATAACACCCCCTGTCGTGCTAAACACACGTTCAGACAATACAGTGGCTGCAGGGTAGGCCAGCACCTCCAAGGCGTAAAGGGCAACCTCAGGACATGTGCCCAATTTGATGACCCAGAAGTTGAATGGGGCAGACCCAGTGGCGTAACTAGAAATGATTGGGCACCACAGCAAATTTTTGAATGGGGCCCCCCAGTAATTTTTACGCAAACCCCTTCCATTCATGCCGCCATGCCTGTGGCTACTAAAGATCGCTTTCTCCGACCAGGCCCAGCAACTGTTCCATTCGCTTTCTATACTTTCTCTACTGCCACTGTATATAATTTGATTGTATAATACTGTTGAGGGGGACCTGACAAAGTCCTTTGGTCCTCCTCCTCCTCCTGGATGGGCCCTTTCTAGGTCACGGCCCCAAAGCAGTTGCTTCCCCTGATTCCCCTGTAGCTATTCCCCTAGGCAGACCCATCAGTCAGTACGTGTACTGTTCCACCATTTTGCTGAAATGCTGCCTCCTGCTAAGATGTTCCAGATCTGCTGGTGGTGCAGGTTGTTTTTCCACATTTTGCCCATGATAACCCTGCCTTCTGAGATGTTGGTGGTGACCCAGCTGCATTGGCAAATTCTTCCTCCTCCTCTGCCTTCACCTTGTGCTTCCACTGAGGTGTTAGGTGTGAATGCCATCAGCAGCGTGTCTACTAGTGGGCTCATCTTCCTATCACACTACAGTGAGGGAATTAAGGATGGCACGTTGTCCTTGTAACGGGGATGCAGCAGGGTGGCCACCCAGTAATCAGCACAAGTTAGAATGTGGCAGTAACTGGGCGGTCGTTGCGCAGGCACTGGAGCATGTAGTCGCTCATGTCTGCCAGGCTGCCCAGAGGCAAGGACAAGCTATCCTCTTTGAGGGAGGTATATCGTCTGTGTCCTCTGTATCCCCCAGCGTTCCTCCTACTCCTCTTCCTCATCCTCCAGAACTGTGCCCTGGCTGGACAATTGTGTTCCAGGCCAGGGCCTATGTTGGTGCAGATACCCACCCTCCGAGCCACTTGTATTTGGTTGGCCTTAAGTTAAGGATAAGGCGTGTATATAGTTTTGTTTCTTTATATGGTTAGTTTAGCTGCATTATAGTTATTTTATTATGTTTTTAAGAAAATTTGTAAATAGTTTTTAATGGTTTGAGTGAAAGGGGGGGGGGTGTTGTGTGTGTTGGATTAACTGAATTGATTTTCACTGTCTGGTGTTTAGGAATTTCTGCACCCCAAATTCAGCACATGTGGCAGGCAGGGGATGTACGTCAAATCGGCTAGGCCCAGACCTGCTAGTATATTTCGCCCATTAGCGCACAACACCAGGCCATGCTGGAGGCTTAGTGGCACCAACCAATGATCGGTCTGTTGTTCCATGCCTGTCCACAGCTCCTGCGCGGTGCACGCAGTTTTAATACAACCTGCTGTCGTTTCCCCCTGGCTGTGCTGCTGTGGGTGGTGAAGGTGTTACGCTGAGTGGAGTGGATGAGGAGGAGGTAGAGGAGGAGGAAGCCGAGTAGGAGGAGGAGGTAACAGGATACAAAGAGAAATGCCCAGCAATCCTCGGGGGCGAAAGGACATTCGCAAAAATGCTATCCGCCTCTGGGCCAGCAGCTACATTTACCCACTGTGTTGTTGGTTATGTGGACGTTGCCACAGATAGCGTTGCGCAGTGCACACTTGATTTTGCCCGCCACTTGGTCGTGCAGGGAAGGGATGGCTCGTCTGCAAAAGTAGCGGCGGCTGGGATACACGTACTGTGGGACAGCCACCGCCATAAGGTTTTTAAAACTGTCCACCAGACAGAATGACAGCATTTCAAAGGACCAGGAAGTTTGAAATAGGGCATTCAGAGCCATGGGTAGGGGGGTACTTCCTCTTTCTATTTCTTTTCCTCTCCAGTGTTTGGGAGATGAACAGCTGATAGCTGAACACTTCCATGGGATTTGGTGGAGATGCTTGGTGACAATGACAGATGTGGTGACATTGCTGCCACATCCTCTGTTTGCTGGGTGACAGGTGCCACTGTCACTCACTTGGGCTCAAGTTGAGAATGTTTATTTATTGTTTTCCTGTATTTTATTTTATTTTAAGTAATTTCCCTATCCACATTTGTTTACAGGGCATTTATCTACATTTTGCTGCCTTTTGCAGCCCTCTAGCCCTTTCCAGGGCTATTTTACAGCCATTTAAGTGCCCAACAGTTCGGGTCCCCATTGACTTCAATGGGGTTCGGGGTCAAATTCGGGTCGAGTTCGGATCCTGACCCCGAACATTTTCGTGAAGTTCGGACTAACTTCTCGAACCCCAACATCCAGGTGTTCGCTCAACTCTACTGGTAATGCATTCTGGAATTCTGTTCCTGATTGGTGTACCAGTGTCTCAGGCTGTATTGGTGTGTAATAGGTAACATTGACCTGTGATTCCATGTTGGTGATTGGTGTGATCTCCGACGTGTTCGTGACTTGTGGTGTGGGGGAGTTTTGTCTACAAAATGTTGACTTTATAATACTTCAAATCTGTTGGTAAATGGTTTTGAAAATTTTGATTGTGTATTGATATTCGTCTCTGTATTCTCCATTTTCTGGTGTTGATTAAACTGTTCCTCTTCCTTCTGTTAATTTTTTTAATCATTTTTTTAATTATTTTTTCATTTCCTTATTGTTTTATTTATTATTTCTTGCTCTATTTTATCTAGACTCTTGCAGAGTCTTTGTTGCCATATGTCGTATTCTTCATTTCTTGGAAATGTGTCTATCGTGTCTTTCATTTGATTGATCTGAATAGTTATCTGTTCCAGTATTTGAGACCTTCTTTTAATAATTAATTGAATCAATGCCATAGATTGTACTGTCAATAGTGCTTCCCATTCTTTATTAAACTCAGGGTTACAAGATCTTGTGCTGGAGTTTTCGATGGGCATAGCCCTTTTGTTATTTTACCTTGTTCTATATATTGTTTAAGTGACCTAATCTCCCATCGCTGTCTAAGTTGTTTTTGTAGAAGTGACTCTAACTCTCTAAATGTATCTGACATAGATCTTTCATCTGATTGATTAGTGTAGTTGGAAGTTGTTTCATCGAAAACAAAAGATTTCACCTTTAACCCCTTAAGGACCGGGGGTTTTGGGATTTTTGCGTTTTTGTTTTGCGCTCCCTGCCTTCCAAAAGCCATAACATTTTTATATTTCCGCTCACATAGCCATATGACGGCTTATTTTTTGCGGGACAAGTTGTACTTTTTAACGCTACCATTTATTTTTGCATGTGATGTAGTGGGAAACGGGAAACAAATTCCAAATGGGGTGAAATTGCAAAAAAAAAGCAATTTCACCACAGTTTTACGGGTTTTTAAATTACAACGTTCGATTTGCGATAAAACTGACTGGTTAATTTTATTCTTCAGGTCAGTACGAATCCGGCAATACCTAATATGTATAGTTTTTCTTGCGTTTTGATAGTGAAAAAAAAATTAAAAGTGGGAATTTTTTTATTTTATTTTTTTGTCGCCATGTTTTGACCCCTATAACTTTTTTGTAATTATGCGTACGGAGCAGTGTAGGGGCTCATTTTTTGCGGGGCAATCTGAACTTTTAATTGATACCATTATGGGGTGCGTATGATGTTTTGATCACTTTTTATTCATTTTTTTAGGAAATGAAGCGTCCAAAAATGGCGAATTAGCCATTTGGGCGCTTTCTTTCGTTTTTATGTTACCGTATGGTGAATATTTTTAATATTATTATAGTATGGGCGTTTTAGCACATTCGACACCCATTATGTGTAATTTTTTTATTTTTATTTATTTTATTTTCATTTTGGGGAAAGGGGGTGATTTGAATTTTTATATTTTTTTTATTTAATTTTTTATTTTTTAAACTTTTTTTTTTTTTTTTTACCACTTTCTTATAGTTCCCATAGGGAACTATAAGATGCAATCATCAGATTGCTATTCTCATATATTCCAATGCAATAGCATTGGAATATATGAGAAAATCGTATATTTCCTATGGAGCCTATTACAGTCATAGGCTCCATAGGAATACTGTGTAGTACCCTAGGTTTCATTCACAGAAACCTAGGGTACTACATCATGCTCGGCTCCCCTTGTGGCCATCAGGGGCGAGTAAACCGAAGTGAAACTTTCGGTTTTTGCGTGATCAGATGCCGTGGTCAGGATTGACCACGGCATCTGAGGGTTAAATGTCCGCGATCGGCATCGCTGCCGGTCGCGGACATGAGCTGCGGGTGTCAGCTTGATAAATCAAGCTTTTACCCGCAGCTCGGGCGCCCGCTCCGTGCGGGAGCGGGCGCCATCTTTAAAGTGCGGACGAAGGGCGTACATGTACGCCCTTCGTCCTTAAGAGGTTAAACGTTTGCTTTCCACGTGATTCCAGATGTCCATTGTCAGTACGCAGGGAGCTCTACTAATGAATGATAATAGTCAATCAATTAAGTGGCTCCCCTGCTTGCTGACACGGGAATGGTGCTCTTATCTATTTGACCCATCCTGTCATGCAGTATGTATATAGACTAAAATTAGATAGGCACTCACCATCTGGATTCACTATGTACAACACACGTTTATTAAAAAGTATTCAATTAAGAATTCTATCATACACACTTATAAAAGCAAAATTCTAAAATTAATTATTGGTTATCTAAAAATGTCCTCTATAGTTGAGGTTTCCAATTTGACCCTATATACAAAACAATACACCCTTGCCCGGCTAGGCACTCACTATACAGAGGTCTCTCTAACTCACCTCTAGCTCAGTGTTCACACTGTGGTATTCATCTCCGGTCAGACAGCCTGCTAGCTGTGACCAACGCAACCCACCAGTCCTCCTGGTGGAAGCAGCGAGATACCTTGGGGGATATGGTCCAGCAGTCCTCCTGACTCTGACCATGCGACACCTCTCTTCTTCAGGTGTTGCAGGGTCCCCCCAAACTCAGGCTTCCTCAGCCTTCTGGCCGCCCAGCCCTCCTGGTTCGAATTACACAAAGCCTCTGCAAGCTTCCTTCTCAATTTCCTCTTCCTCTCCCATTCTGAGGATTGCTTTATCCCCAAGTGATTATCGCACCTGGCCTCACCTCAGGCCAGGTGATCATGGGGAAAACACAGCAAATCATAACATAAATCTCCTATATTAGGCTTCCTGCACCATTCTAGGAGACACATATATTCCCTCTTCATATATGAGGCCTGTCACTGCCTCACAATATGTATGTATTTATTTATATATATATGTGTGTATATATATATATATATATATATATATATCAGGAAAAAAGGCAGCACTCCAAATATAAAAAGCAAACGACCAGTTGTATTCACCCATGTGGGCAGTGCGACGTTTCGGCTCCAAACAACTGAGCCTTTCTCAAGCCTTGAGAAAGGCTCAGTTGTTTGGAGCCGAAACGTCGCACTGCCCACATGGGTGAATAAAACTGGTCGTTTGCTTTTTATATTTGGAGTGCTGCCTTTTTTCCTGGTATACTATTTTTGAGACTGGCTGGTCTCTGTGAGGCTTGCACCCGCCGTTTGAACTTGATACGGTGCTGCCACAATCTTTCCTATTTGTGTATATATATATATATATATATATATATATAAATGCATTTTTCACCCTATAAGACGCATTTTTTCCACCCATAAGTAGTGGAAAAATGCCCCTGTGTCTTATGAGCACTTCCATTATGTTAGCACTTTTTTTTGTCTGACGAGAGGAATATGGGGACTGATGAGAGGCATATGGGGACTGATGAGAGGCATATGGGGGCTGATATGAGGCAAATAGGGGCTGATGAGAGGCATGGGGCTCTTATCTGAGGTCTGATTGGGGGTCATTCACATTGGGTTCTGAGCTGAGGTCTGATTGGGGGTCTGATCTGAGGTGTTATTGGGGTCTTTTTAACCCTTTTGCTACATGGAGTGATAGGCAAACATGGTGCCCACTCACACGTGCAGCGGACGTCATGGCGTGCAGGTCTCCGCTGTTTCAGACAGCAGAGACCCGCTGCAAATTACCGTGACCGGCAATAGTGCCGATTGCAGTAATTAAATCCTTTAGTGAGATCACAGCATCTAAAGGGTTAAAAACCTGGAAGCTTCTGAGTTTCTTACTGGCATCCTCTGTGGCCAGTGAGGATGGCGGTAATTTATTTCAATATACTCAGCATCGCTGAAGAGGCTGAGGCCTGCCGCGAACACGCGGTTCGTGGACATTTGATCGCAAATGCGCGTTCACGAACCGCCCGGGCCGATGTTTGTCTATGACTAGTCTTCTGCACATAACATATTATATCTCTACTAGGGCAGTGAAGCTGCAATTCTTATTTTGGCCACCATTTGGCAGACCAACATAAGAAATGAGCAATCCTGAGCAATAAGTGCATTTTAAAAAGCCATGATTGTTAAGAATTTAAAAAAAATTGGATTTGTATGCTCAAATGCGAGCTTTAAAGTCATTACAAATTTTTTTTAAAAAGTTTAAATCACCCCCATGTCACGAGGGTGTTACGACCTATTGCTGACGCTGTTGTTCCTGGGGTCAGAAGGTCACAGTGGGTGGCTACTCGCTTGGTTTCTCAAGAGATCGCTCCATGACCTAGTGTTGGGAATGGATTCCGGTCCAGGTTTAGGAATCTGTAGCTTTTCCTTTCAGCTGTTCTCTGTCAGCCACTCCCAGCTATAATATATTGTCCCTTTCTGCTTCCCTTGTTGCCAGATATAGACCTTCTTTCCAGATCTTCTTTTCTGACCTCTGGTGGAGTTCGAGTTGCTCTGGAGCTATTGGAACTGGTGTTGTCAGATGTCCGATTCTCTCCTGTTTGTTGTCTCGCTTTGGGGATTGTTTGTGGTGTTTGTCTTTTCCCTGTTGTGTCCCTAGGTGTCAGTGGTGATGACTAGTCCCTCTCCCTAGTGGTAGGGCACTCCCCTTCCCTCCCCTCTGCGCCGCATGTCTGTTACCTGTCTAATCAGACGTAATACCCCCTTTCTGTATAATAAAAAAATAAATACATAAAAAAACAAAAAATATAAACATCATGGGAATAACCACGACCGAAAACGCCTGTACTATTAAAATATAAAAATATTTTTCCAATACGGCGAATGGCATAATATAAAAAAGGGTCAAAATGGCCAATTTGACATTTTTTTATTGCTTCTCTTACCCAAAAAATGTAATAAAATGTGATCAAAAAGTCACACACACTCCAAAATGGTATCAATAAATGTTGACTTTTTCCCACTTCCCACTACTTTGTATGCCATAATAAATGGTGGCATTAGAATGTACAACTTGTCCCTCAAAAAGTAAGCCCTCGTACAGCACATGCACTAGCACTAGCACTAGAACCAGTTCTAATTGGTCCCCACCCTTCCTGCAGGAAATAGGACTAGCCCACTTCCCTACAGAGGGGGGCGTTAGAATGGAATGGAATGCTCCATTCTACCTAAGTACAGCTCTGCCGTGTTTGCAGCCACCTGCTGGTGAACCAGGCATATTACATGTTATAAACAGTTGCAAACATTATTATAGATGCACGTCATGGAGAGAACATGGAACATAATGCATAGATGACTTTATTTGCAGATTTTTTTCTGTGTGGAAATTTACCTGCTGTGCAGATTTCCAAATCCACAGCATGTCAATTATGTTTGAGGTTTGATGTGCGCATTTAACCCTTTTCTAATGAAAACCAAATTTGCACCAAAAATCTCTGTTATAAATTGTGGATTTTGTTGCGGATATGCTGCAGAATCGCACATAAATCATCACAGACATTAGTGCGGATCTTATGTGCATTCACCTGCAGTCGGCCTAAGATTAAGCCAGATTAAGCGTCAATTCACACGTCTGCAAAATGGGTCCACATTAATTTTCAATGCACTGTGTGCTGTTCGCATGCGCACTTCCATTCCGTGGCCCCGCAAAAAAATAGAACATGTCCTATCCTTGTCCGCAGCCACGGACAAGAAAAGGCATTTCTATCACAGTTGCGGACGTGTGAATGGACCCTTAAGCTACAGTCACATGAACGTATTTTGTTTCCGTATCTGTTCTGTTTTTCTGCGGATTGGATGAGTACCCATTCATTTCAATGAGTCTGTAAAAAATGTGGACAGCACACCGTGTGCTGTCCGCATCCGTATGTCTGTTCTGTAGCCTGCAAAAATATACAGCATGTCCTATTCTTGTTCGTTTTGCGGACAAGTATAGGCATTGTTACAATGGATCCGCAAAAAAACAGATGAAATATGAGTCCCAAAAGGACGTCATCCGTATTTTTTGCGGATCAGTATTTTGCAGACAGCAAAACACATACAGTCGTGTGTGTGAATGTAGTCTTTAAGTTGCAGAAAATCTGCATGATATCTGCACTACAACCTCAACAAGCTGCGGATTTTAAAAACCATACGGCCGGGCACATTTACTATAGTGTCTGCGTCTGTTTTTATGAATAAAAAGCCTATGCGCCTGTTTTGGAGACATTTGTGCCTGTTGCGCCTATTTTGAGTTTTAAGACAAATTCAGAAATTTTCTAACTTTTGCACCTAATTTCCGTTCTATTTATGTAGGTGCGCCTTAGGCTACATGCACACGACCGTTGCCTGCCTCCACGTCCGCTCCTCCTTGAAATTTTGCGTCCGTCAAAAAAAACGGATGACGGACCGTTTTTTTGACGGATCCGATTTTTATGGCAGATCCATTGTAAAAATGCCTATCATTGTCCGCAAACGTGAAAAGAATAGGACATGCACTATTTTTTTGACGGAATGAAAACACGGATCACGGATGCGGAACAAAAACGGTTGACCATCCGCATTTTTTGACGGACCCATTGAAATGAATGGGGAAGCATCCTCTCCGTGAAAACGAACGGACACGGAAACAAACAACGGTCGTGTGCATGGGGCCTTAGGCCTCATGCACACGACCGTTGTTTGATTCCGTGTCCGTTGCTCGCTGTCGTGATTTTCTGCGGACCCATTGGTTTTCAATGGGTCCGTGGAAACCTCGGCAAATGCACCGCTTGTCCTCCGCGTCCGTGGTCCGTGATTCTAGTCCGTCAAAAATATAACCTGTCCTATTCTTGTCCGTGAAAACGGTTCACGGACCCATTCAAGTCAATGGGTCCGTGAAAAATGCGGATGGCCATCTGTGTGTCATCCGCGTTCCGTGTCCGTTTTTTTTGCGGATCCCTTGGCAGGCACTTGGGAAACATTGTCAGCCTGTCTTTTGGTAAAATCTTTTGGGTCATGTCCGCTAAAAAAAACGGAAGACACACGGAAACACAACGGAAGGCAAAAACGGACACGGATCACTGAACAACGAAACCCCTTTTTGCGGACAGCATAAAAAAACGGTCGTGTGCATGAGGCCTAATTTTGTGACAGATTTTCTTGTAAAAACAGTCTAATTTCCAAGCCACCCAAGAGTTGGTGTACTTTCGTGTCTCTGTTTTGACGGATGAGTTGCTCCACATTTTGCCTACTTTCATGGAGATGTGCGCCGACTTTCAGCTCATTTGCACCACATTTTAATGCGCACACTAATTACACCAGTTTTAGTGATTGTGAATCTGTCTTAGGGCTTATGCACATGAATGTATTTTCTTTCTGTGTCCATTTTTTCTTTTTTGCGGACGGTATGCAGAACCATTCACTTCAATAGTTCCGCAAAAAAAAAGGAACCTGTCCTATTATCGTGCGCAAATCATGTTCCGTGGCACCATTTAAGTCAATATTTCCGCCCCAAAAAATTGAATGTATACGGAATGCAACCATATGTCATCTGTTCTACATTTTATGCCCAGCCCACTTTTGCCATGTGCTTAGTGTTTACAAATATTGGCTGAGCGCATGTGCAGAAAGTGGACTGAGGCCTAGATTAGCTGCTGAGCAGAGCTTTGAACATGGATGTGGAGAGCCTAATTTCTCTTATACAAGAAAGACCCCAAATCTGGGACACCCGCAGTGAGGGCTACCATGATCCCCTAGCCAAGGAGCATGCATGGCTTGCACCGACAAATGCTGATGACCCAATGGGAGAAGGGCAATTCCAAAAAGTGCCATGACCTAGGTAAGACCACCCATGCTTAAGTAGTGGTTTATGACAATTTATTTGTGTCTACATTTTAAGCAGCTGTGTAGCTATAGGGGAAGCAGGGGTAGTCCGTGTTTTGCACCACAACTATGAAGGGGGACACCCAGGAGGATTTAAATTAATTGCAAAGATGTACCTCCTCCTCAGTACTTGTTTGGAGATTTACCTCTTAAAAATGCATTATTTTTATGAATTCTATGTTGTGTCTTCAACACTTTTCAAATTTTTACGTTTTTTTTAAAGCATATATGTTATTTCGCCAGTCATATAATATTATGTTTAGATATAAAAAATCATATGTACATGCTTCAAAAGTTAATGAAGGTCAGCCCCCAGTAATGTATGGGCTAGCAACAACTACTGTGCCATACTTGTCTTTAATAATATCCAATAACAGACTTATTTGGAAAGACATACCGTATTTTTCGCCCTATAAGACGCACCGGCCTATAAGACGCAGCTGGGTTTTTGAGGAGAAAAATAAGAAAAAAAATATTTTTAACCAAAAGGTGTGCTTTTGAAGTAATGGTGGTCTGTGCATGACAGTATTATGGGGGGGATCTGTGGATGGCACTGTTATGTGGGGGAGATGTGGATGGCACTGTGATGGGGGATCTGTGGATAGCACTGTGATGGGGGATCTGTGGATAGCACTGTGATGGGGGATCTGTGGATAGCACTGTGATGGGGGATCTGTGGATAGCACTGTGATGGGGGTATTTATGAATGACACTGTAATGGATTGATCTGTGGATGACACATATATAGCATCTTATGCTATATGTGTCATCCACAGATCACCCCAATTACAGTGTCATCCACAGGTGCCCCTTTTCTAAAAACATCTGGCCCATGGTTGCTAGGGCGGAGTCTGGCAAGCATGGCGGCTGCGCTGCATCAGCGTGACTGCTTGTATAACATTTAAAATCTTAATTATGTCCCTTATTTCCTAAAAGCCTAGGACAGTAGCGTCTGCTAACCTGCTATACCGATCCTCTAGCAGGCAGAGCAGTGCGGCGGCAGGCTGGTGTAACGCCCTCACTGACGCCATCTGCCTGCTCCTTTCACTTTATGAATGAAGCAGGAGGAGCAGGCAGATGACGCCAGTGAGGACGTTACACACCAGCTCAGCCGCCGCACCGCTCTGCCTGCTAGAGGATCGGTATAGCAGGTTAGCAGAGCGCTACTGTCCTGGGCTTTTAGGAAATAAGGGGCATGATTAAAGATTTTAAATGTTATACAAGCAGTCACGCTGTGAGCGGCGGGCCGCCCGCCATGTGTTGCCAGGCTCCGCCCCCTCCTCCTTCCATGCTGATACATTGCAGGCTGTGCGATGTATCGGCTTCAGCTATAGGAAAATGGTAGTATTCGCCATATAAGACGCACTGCCATTTTCCCCCCACTTTTGGGGGAAAAAAAGTGCGTCTTATATGGCGAAAAATACGGTACATTATACTTTAAATATTTTTTTGTTAAAGTCAAGACACAATGGCAGTCCTGCCGTGACCAATATCGGCGGGAGTTAGTCGTGGCCAAGGGACATAGTGGAGATGGCGGCCTTAAAAAAAAGTATATTCTTAATGGGTTTGTTAACAAGTAATTACATCTTCCACTGTTTCTTTTTTAAGACATAACGTGTGATGCTTCCTAAATATTAATAATTTTGTCATCCTCTGTTTATTTCCATCTCAGCACCGTTGACAATCTGGAGGATGAAGTCCCAAATTACAGCAGCTCCATTGAGGAGGAGCAACCTGCTCAAGGACGCCATTCACCACGTCCTGTGCCCGGTGAGGAGGATTTCATCACCCTGGAGCTGCCCACTCAACAACAACGCCAGGAGGAATCGTCTGCTGTGGAAGCAGGAGGAGGACCTGCTTCCAGTCCTAAACCACAGCCAAGGCAGAGACAGTGGAGAAGGGGGGCTAGGGCCAATCCTTTATCTCGCTCAGATACTCGAGGTCTGCTTCATAGTCAGGTGCTCGAGTATCTGAGCGAGAGAAGGAAGGAAGGGAAGGAGGAGAGGACGGTTTGTGGCCTTGAGTATCTGAGCGAGAGAAGGAAGTAAGGGAAGGAGGAGAGGATGGTTCGTGGCCTTGAGTATCTGAGCGAGAGAAGAAAGGAAGAGAAGGAGGAGAGGATGATTCGTGGCCTAGTTTCCCTCATCCAAGTCTGGCACCCAGAAAAAATCTGGCTATTTGTCAATGTGATGTTATCAGTGGCCACAATCATGGAATCCAAACCAGATACCATGGAGCTGCTTCATATGGTGGACACCATGAAGCAGCGTGTTTATGCGCGGTCTTTAGAGCCTCAACAGGGACCCAGTATGGCCCCAACTCAGACCCGCTCAACCACATTTTGCATGCCCTTATATTCACAGGACCGGCAATCGGCTTGGTGCCCGCAATATCCGGGACAAAGCTCATTCCCCGCACATTACCATCCACCTGGTGATGTGTGTGTTGATCCAGGCCAAACGCATGGACCATTCACCTATGAACTGTTTGATATGTAATTTTTTTTTCAGCTATTTTCTATATTAGCTATTGTCTATATTTATGTCATGGCTGAATGTTAAGCCCAAATAATGTTTTATTTTTAGTAAATATACATTATAAAATCAAATCTTGTGTGGCCCTCTTTATTAAATATTGTCAACATCTTTATATATGACATGAAATTTTATTTGATTAGTCAATGCTAACATGTGTAAATGAAAACACATAGGGGGGAATTTATCATTAGGAGAATATTTAAAGTCAGTTTTGCTTCTGTCTGTGTTGGAGTACTTTGTGCCACATTTATCAAATGTCTGCATGTTGTTTGATAAATTTGGTTTGTCCTTAAACCTAACACTTGTGTCTAGAGAAGCTCCTCCAGTTTTCCTACTCCACCCTGCTCCTGGAGTGAGATTGCGACTTATTTGCGACTTTTTAAAAAAGTCTCAATGATAAATCTGGATTGAAACTCATTAACATAGCTCACCACGCCCACTTTTCCACCCATATTACAAAACTGGAGTGAGTGGTGTACACATTCAAAAAGTCGCAAAATTTTGCGCAAGTGAGTGTAAAAAGTCCCAAATTTTTGCGCAATCGCATAAAATTTACGCAAGCGAATGCAAAAAAGTCACAAAAGCCCTATTTTGTGACTTTTTGATGCCAGAATTCTGGAGTGAAGGTATGATAAATCAGGGCCATAGTGATATTTTATTCAAAAAAAAATGTATTTAAAAAAGGGATTGTATGTAGTTCAAAATCCATCTTCAAACATAAATAGATAGGTTAGCAGATAATGAGGTGATCAGCGGCTACACCTGAATAAGCACAAAGGAAACGGGGTGCTTACCCCTTGTTGCTTTACCCTATAAAGCTCAAGGAAAGGTAGGTAGCTAAAATATAGGCTAGGGGGGCACACTCCTCTAATGTTGACACATCATGCAATTTATTAAATTCAATAAAATAAAATACACATAATACATGAATAATATAAAATATGCATATGATGAATAAAAAGTTAAAAATAAAAACCAATTATATCCGATCCGATATGGAACTGGATCTCACCCACTAGATCAGTTTGGGTATAGTCACTCTAAGCATGCGTATTTAACGCGGTTTTCCATGCAATGTTCCTGTGATTGTGGCATTCACTTAGCTGGAAACAAATAGTGCCCTTTGATGTAGAGGGTGCTCTTAGTATGGCTGAGATGTAACAGCACAGAATAGTACTTGGCAAGTGTTATCAACACAGTATGGTAGCCGTTTTATCGCAGGTGCATATGCGGTTTGTGGCACTTGACGTGCGTTACGACGCGGTGCTCTTAGCGGTATTTTTGTGGTGGTAACAACCACTATGCCTAGGAAAAAAGGTGCACTCAAGTAGGTATGTACTCTACCAAAAATATAGTCTTTGAAGGGACTCAGAGTACATATCTTGAAGAAAGATTCGTATCACACGTTATTAACGTAATGTCTTAAGCAATATTGTTATAGTCTCTTGCTCCTCAATGATGGGTGCACTATACTCTGTGCATACAATATAGCAAATGTGCTTGTAAATTGCTATGTGCCGTCTGGTGTCCTTGTTACCGTGTTAGTTAGGATAAAGTCTCTTTTTCCTCTTCGTGTTAGGACAAACATACACAGACTCCTTACCTCCCTCCTGTAGGACAATTCGTCAGTGCGCTTGGCGTGTTCCCTGTCTCTCACCTGCGGCGTCCCGCGTGGTGTCGGGCTGTATCGCGGCGTCCCACGTGACCCTAGAGAACAGCGTGCGCAGGAGGTCGGAGGTAGGGGAGTGCTTCCGGGTCCTGGTATCGGACCTTGCGCTGACTCTGTCCTGGCGGACTTGCAGACGGTGTGGTTTCTGTCTGCAGACATGGTGACAGCTTAATGCAATAACGTGTATACTCGTCATGGAGCGCTAAATAACACTGATCCATGACGGGTATACACGTCATAGGTCGGGAAGGGGTTAAGGATAATGAGGGGTTATAGTCACATTTAATATAAACACAGACCAACTACAGTACAGTCTGAGAGTGTTTATATTAAATGTGACTATAACCCCCCTCATGCTTAAGAATACAACCATGTACTGCATGAGGGGGTTTGTAGTCATTTAATGACCCTGAGATCCCTTTCATGTTCCCCTTCATGTCTTGGCTTTCACTCACCCAGAAACTACGGTAGACAGTCCATTGAGAGCCAGTGTCATTCACTTTACTGCCTTCCTTCCTTTAGCAGAGGTGCACGGCTGGGTGGGAGTAAGCTGATGGAGGCCTCGGAGCAGTAGTTCCTGCCGGCTCCTTGTCGGGATCGGCTGCAGCTGCCCCTTCTCCCGCTCTTCTCCCCATAGACTTGTGCGTTATTTCTTAGCTCCGCCCCTGCAGCTCCAGGACTGATTAACCCTTCAGTCTCCCAAGGCCACTCCGGTAGGATCCTAGAACAGCTCGTCTTGTAACTGCCGGGAAATGCGGGGACAGGAGTGGTGGAGAACACCCGAGGCTGCAAGTTTTCTGTATTGAAGTCTCCGTGGATAAGCGCGGAAGGGGCGGGCAGCAGAAGAAAAGGAGAATAGCTCTTCCCCTCTCTCTTCGGCTATGAAGCGACAACAGGCAGGTTGGCAGCATTCAGCTTCACTGACTGGTTCAATGCCGCCGCCCGCCCCACACTTCAAGGTCCAGGCTAACATAAACAATGTTCTGGCCTTGATGATTTTTGGCACATTTGCTTTATAAGATGCACTTCGGGGTGCGTCTTATAAAGCGAAAAATGCGGTAAATCTCCATAACATGTGCGGAATAATACAGTGATACTGTGTGTGGTTAATATGACAAAAATCCATGATATAACAATCCAAATATACAATAATTAATATATATAATTCATATAAAGTGCAAAAACACCCCAAGAAAAATGCAATTATTCAGTTTAGTAGTCCAAGACAACTTAATGCTCCCCATAAATTCCCAATGAAATCCTGTTTCTTCATAGATACAAATCCTGGCACCATCATTGAAGTGGGTATTCTATGATATTCTCCTTCTTATTCAGCAGATAGATTGTAGTCCCCATCCCCTATATCGTCCCTTAATGGGAAACTCATTCCTAAAGGAATCAGATAGGAGAGCGGATATCAGGTAAGTACAGTCCAATATGGAAACATAAAATTATATATTGTTAAAAAACAAACAAAACTAAGAAAAACAACGGAATTTCCAGCATTATCAACTTTCCCCAATATTGAACTTTTTGTTCAATTAGTGTCAGGGGAATTTGAAAAAATTCCTACCAGCACTATTAGGGAAAATTGCAGTCAGGGGGAGAGAATAACAATGAAAGAGATGGAAAGATGGTCTGATGTGGTGATAAAACCGGTAGACAAGAGGGGGAATATTGTCATATGGCCTACGACTATGTATGAAAAAGAAGCCCGGAGACAGTTGAGAGAATCTAAGTGTTAGAAAAAACTAACGTTCAATCTCTTACAGAAGTTTAAATGAGAACTAGAGATAATTTTACAGGAAGCGGTGGATAATGGCATAATGTCTGAGAAACAGTGCCAGTATTTGATAATTGATCCTGTGATTCCCACCTTATATCTTCTCCCAAAGGTGCATAAGAACTTGGATTGCCCACCGGGTAGACCAATTGTTTCTGGCATCGGTAGTTTAAACGATCCTATTTGTAAATATATTGATTTCTTTTTGCACCCATCAGTTGAGGGCCTACTCTCATATCTAAAGGGCACCACGGATGTCTTGCAGAAATACAACTGGAGCCGGATATGTTCATGGCTACATGCAACATGGAATCTCTCAATACATCGATTAAGCACAAAGATGGCCTAAAGGCTGTTGAATTCTATTTATGAGCCTCCAATATGGATGAGACAAGATGTAAGTTCATATTG
Source organism: Bufotes viridis (assembly GCA_033119425.1). Lineage (NCBI taxonomy): Eukaryota > Metazoa > Chordata > Amphibia > Anura > Bufonidae > Bufotes > Bufotes viridis. The sequence goes on along the minus strand of CM065592.1, from coordinate 141,515,195 downwards.
GCATTATTGGAGTTTGTGTTGACCCATAATTTCTTCACGTTTGGGGGATTTTTCTTCATACAGCTCCAGGGAACCATGATGGGGGTGGTCTGTGTGCCCTTGTACGCTAACCTGTTCCTGGGGTTGTGGGAGAGGGAGATCCTCCAGACGGATCCCCTGCCTTTAGCTAGCTAGGTACTGTACTGAGGACACTACATTGACGATGTTATGATTATTTGGCAGGGGAATGAAGAGGAATTCGGGTCTTTTATAGGACAATTGAATGAAAATGATAGCAATATCTAACTCACTTTTAAGACAGGCCAATAGAACATGGATTTTCTGGATATTAACTTTCAGGTGGATGAGGAAGGTTGGACTAGAACAGATCTGTTCTAGATTGGTCAATGCCTTACTGCATGCAGACTCCTCACATCCCAAGAATCTAATTAGGAGTATACCTAGGGGCAATTTCTGAGGATAAAAAGGATTCTCTCTACTGAACAATCTTTTGAGCATCAGGCGAAGAAGTTAGGGACAAGATTAGAACAGAGGGGATATAGATTGCGAGATATAGGGGCAGGCCATTAAAGAGCCCGGAATTCTAGAAGGTCAGATCTATTATATAAGATGGGTCAGAGTAAGGGAGATCAGAAAGTAGTATGGTTCATCACAGGCTACAGCACTCGATGGAAGGAGGTGCGAGAAGCCCTCATTAAGTATTGGGACCTGTTACGGATAGATCCACATAAAGGGACATTTTTGCCTACACATCCGTCCATTACTTATTGAAGGGCAAAAAATCTAAGAGACCACTTGGTGAGAAGTCACTATGTGAAATCTATGCCAAGTGGTATTTTTGGATCAGGGAGACCCCCATGGGGTAATAAAGAAAGTGGCAAATTGCAACATGGATAGGCGGATGGATTTTGGGACTCCTCAGGGACCAGCCAATAAAAGATTACACATACAATCACGTGTACTACTGTGGGGGTCATCTACTGGACAACTTGCCCCTGTAAAAAGATCTGCATAGAAATCACTACACGTCAGTTCATACATAGAATTAGAGAACATGTACTAGGGATACATTTAGCCAGAGATGAGAAAGATATAGGTATACTACATACGATTCCCAGACATTTTAAGGAGGTTTCGGGGTATTGACCGGATCATCATCTCTCACAAGGGGGGCAATTAGAAAACGTTGTTGAGTCAGAGGGAAACAAAATGGATCTGTATGCTTGATACTGTTGCTCCAAAAGATCTAAATGAAGGCAACAGCTTTGCCTCATTTTTATGATCTCATGTACAATTAGCTCTGTGATTCTTTTCTCTGGCCTGTTATCATCGTTCCATTGTTTTTATTATTTTTATTTGTTTTTTTAACAGTATACAATTTTATGTTTTCATATTGGACTGTACTTCCCTGATATCTGCTCTCCCTTAGATGAGTCATCCTATCTGATGCCTTTAGGAATTAGTTTCCATTGAGGGACGATATAGGGGATGGGGACTACAATCTGAATAAGAAGGAGAATATCATAGAATACCCACTTCAATGGTGGTCCCGCGATTGGCATCTATGAAGAAACGGGATTTCATTGGGGATTTATGGGGAGCATTATGTAGTCTTGGACTACTGAACTGAATAATTGGGTATTTCTTGGGGTGTTATATATATTAAATATTGTATATTTGGATTGTGATATCATGGATTTTTGTCATATTATCCACATGCAGTATCAATGTATTATTATGCGTATACTATGGAGATTTAATTATGTCTTGGTTTTAAATAGGTTAATTGTAATGCACTATGTTTTATTTATTATTAGTATCCATTCTTGTCACATATGTATGTATGTGTATGGCCATATGTATGAGGCCATGTAGGTATATATGCATATATACACGTGTATATGTTTACTTGCTTGTTCCCTTCACTTACACTCAGCACTTTGCACTGCACTGTCACTTTTTCTCACTTTTTTGCCCTAGCACTTTAGTATGGTATTACACACATATATAATTTTTATTTATTTTTATAATAAGCTTTCAGTATGTAATATAATATATCCCATTTATGAGCTATCAACCAAGGTGTTTGGGGTTTTATATGTTTACCTATTGCTAATATGTATTTTGAAAAGGTGAGGGCATGTGCCCATTCTAAAGATGGCGCCTATGTCACGTGAGCCGGAGCCTGCCGGTTTTAATTAGCATACACTGGCATATTTGGCCTTTTAGGGATGATGCGATGATGTCACCTCCTCCCTGTTTGTTCTGTGGGAGGGATGCCTCATGTGATGCTCATTTGGGCTGTTGTTCGTGTTATCGCTAGATTAGCGTACTATTGCGAGATTTGATGCCATTTTAATTGAATTGTGACAAACATACAGTCAAACTATCTCAGGTGTTTCTCTCCTCTTCCTCCACCTAACAACAGGTGATTTTTATTTGAAAGTATATAGGGAGGATAGATATCAGGATTAACTACGCCCCCAGGAAGAAGCTGGGCGAAACGTATGTCGGGGTGGCAGCGCTCCCCCCTCCTCTGGGTCTGTACTTCACCATACCTTGTTTTCATAGTGGTTTCATATGCTACACATTATATATGGTTGTTCAGCACGCCATTTTATGTATTGTTGTATGCCACATGATTGAATGATCCCACACCCAGGAGGTGATTTGATGTTCGTATAGTGGTGCAGAATAACTTTACTATTATCATCAATTTATAATGTATTAGGAGCATTCACAACCATGGCTGGGCATCATTGTATTATGTTATTATAGGGGTTATGTGGTGAGGGGCTGTACTTGTAGTAGTGGTGGGAGGGCTTCACATATTGTCCATACTGCATGTTATGTAATGATATGTTATCGCTTTTCATGATATAATAAAGAATGTATTCATAATTCATTTGTGGTGTTATACTTTCGGCTGGTTATATACTTTCACCATACTCTGGCTTATACCTTGTTTCTAGTTGGTTGTCTGTTATCCTGCAAGTTGATCCAGAGGAAGGCAAAAAAAAAATTGAGATAGAAGCCAATTTTCTTCACTTTAGGGGGAAAAATTTCCTTCCCAACTCCAATCAGAATAACTCCCTGGATCAACGACCCCTCTCTAGTAGCTATAGCCTGTAATATTATTACACTCCAGAAATACATCCAGGCCCCTCTTGAATTCCTTTATTGTACTTACCATCACCACCTCCTCAGGCAGAGAGTTCCATAGTCTCACTGCTCTTACAGTGAAGAACCCTTTTCTATGTTTGTGTACAAACCTTCTTTCCTCCAGACGCAGAGGATGTCCCCTTGTCACAGTCACAGTCCTGGGGATAAATAGATGATGGGAGAGATCTCTGTACTGACCCCGGATATATTTATACATAGTTATTAGATCTCCCCTCAGTCATCTTTTTTCTAAAGTGAATAACCCTAATTTTGATCACCTTTCAGGGTACTGTAGATCCCTCATTCCAGTTATTACTTTAGTTGCCCTCCTCTGAACCCTCTCCATCTCTGCTATGTCTGCCTTGTTCACAGGAGCCCAGAACTGTACACAGTACTCCATGTGTGGTCTGACTAGTGATTTGTAAAGTGGTAGGACTATGTCTCATCACAGACATCTATGCTCCTTTTGATGCAACCCATTATCTTATTGGCCTTGGCAGTAGCTGCCTGACACTGGTTTTTACAGCTTAGTTTGCAGTTTATTAAAATTCCTAGGTCCTTTTCCATGCCAGTGTTACCGAGTGTTTTACCATTTAGTATGTACTGGTGACTTGCATTATTCCTTCCCATGTGCATAACCTTTCATTTGTCAGTGTTAAACCTCATCTGCCATTTCTCTGCCCAAGCCTCCAATCTATCCAGATTCCTCTGTAGCAGAAAACTGTCCTCTTCAGTGTTAATTACTTTACACAGTTTAGTGTCATCTGCAAAAATAGATATTTTACTGTGCAAGCCTTCTACAAGATCATTAATAAATATATTGAAGAGAATAGGGCCCAATACTGACCCCTGAGGTACCCCACTAGTTACAGTGACCCAATCTGAGTATCTACCGTTAATAACCACCCTCTGTTTTCTGTCACTCAGCCAGTTACTTACCCACATACAGACATTTTCTTCCAGTCCAAAGGACAAGAATAGGACTTTCTCATATTTGTTTTTTATTTCCGGGGCCATGGAGCGGACATACATATGCGAACAGGACACAGTGTGCTGTCTGCATCTTTTGTGGCCCCTCGAAACAAATGGGTCGACATTCAATGCAGGCCAAAAACTACAGTAGTGTGTATGCACCCTTAAAGGGGTTATCCAACCCTTATATTGCCCCCGACAATGTCCGGGCCCCTCATATAGGTTATTCTTACCCTGCTCCCTGGCACCCACATTGCTCCTGATCCCTGTAACCTATATGAGGGGCCCGGGCGTGGGGCAGTCATTATAGGGGTTGGATAATCCATATACAGATGAGCAGCTTAGTGTCCTGAGGGTGGACACTGACTGACAGGAACATGAGGGTGATAATAAAGCAAATGTAATGCAAGCTTGTAGTCTGAGAAAGGAGACCTGGAGATAACACAGTGGAGACAGGTCTGTGGTAGGAAAACATTAGACTTTGGAATTCACACACATACTACAAGGATGGAGTCAGAGAAACTTTATTAATGGGAGGAGCCTAGCCATTTTGTGGCTACGGAAAATGAAAGGGTGTCTTCTTCGGATAGTGTATCAGTCGGTAGTGACCATGTCAATGAGCGGCAGGAAGGCGCACGAGATGTGGTGGGCACTACTGAGGGCGGGGGGAGACACAAGCTCTTCAGCTATCCGTCCTCCATGACTGCTCTATTCACAGGGTATGACAAGCCCACAAGTGTTGCATGCGTTAACGTCACAGTCCTATTCACACACCTCCTCTTCCCTGTCTGGCTGCCGCTCCTGCGCACTGGCACAACCACACAGACAACACACCGCAGCGGTGACGCACCGTATTAAACCGCTAGGCTGGTCCATTTGCGCGTGTTCATCCGCGCCGGATCTTCATGCTGGGGCTCCACCCACCTCTAAAGCGTGTCTTAGGGAAAGTCGAGTCCCTCCTTCCATAAAAGCGGAAGTGGAGGGGCCGCTCTGGGTGAAGCCTCTGTTAGCCCCGCCTCTCCCGGGCTGCCGCAGTGAAATTGGGCGCGTTTGCGCAGTGACGTTCCTTTTTTTGTTGGAAGGTAAGGAAGGGATAGCATGGCGCCCGGGGTCTCGTGCGGTGTGGCGGCTGTGTGACAAGCGGTACGCGCGTGTGCTGCTCGGCGGTATGGCGGAGGAGAGGAGTTGGCCGGGCGGAGGCAGTGGGGGGGGCGAAGGTTGACGTCCAGCTTAGTTTACGGGTGCGGTTGAGGCCGGCCGGGCAGGGGCAGAGCGCCTCAATGTGGCGGGATTGGGAGGCCTGAGCGCGCCATGCCGTTACGCGGGGACGTAGGGGGAACGGCGGCCATGCGTGAGGCCGTGGCCCGGCGGTGAGGCGCTGGTTAGTGTTCCGGGGCCCGCCTTTATGAGGAGCGGCTGCAGCCTCGGTGCCAGCTGTGTGCGCGGCGAGCGGCCGCCATGTCATGCCAGGCCTATGGGGATAGCGGAGTCATGCCGCCTGGGGGAGGGGAGCGCTCCATGCCGCCACTGGGCGATGCCGGCTGAGGCGCAGCTCTAACACGGTGGAAGCGGCTTCCGTTTCCTAGGGCGGTCGGTGTTCACACGTGGACGGAGGAGGCCGCCTGCAGCCAGGATGCTCCTAGCTGGCGCCATGCAGAAGGGTTGGTGCTGGGCATAGGGTGTGGTGACTGGTGTGTTCTGGTGTCCCTAAACCTTGTCACTGTCTCCCCAGTACTCGTAGACACCCATCAATATGGCAGATGAGGTAGATTTCACCACTGGAGATGCCGGGGCTTCCACCACTTTCCCCATGCAGTGCTCTGCTCTGCGCAAGAACGGATTCGTGGTTCTGAAAGCGCGTCCCTGCAAGATTGTTGAAATGTCAACCTCCAAGACTGGCAAGCACGGTCATGCCAAGGTAAAGATAAGACGTGCATAAGGTAACTGCTCATGGCACACGATCATGCCCGCTTACCTCGCTATCTCTTCCTTCAGGTTCACCTTGTTGGTATTGATATCTTCACCGGTAAGAAGTATGAAGATATCTGCCCATCTACCCACAACATGGACGTCCCAAACATTAAGAGAAATGATTACCAGGTAATGCTCGTCTCTGCCGCGGGCCCTTATTATTCGGCTGGATGCATGCTGTGCACAGTGGTATGGGAGCACCAGAATTGTCCCTTCATTAGGGCTCCGCGAACCCCCATTCCAGGGCGGGAGATCACAGTAGTCGTCGGGCCATTCATGTTCTAGTCTCCAGCAGTCAAGTGGTGACTATGGGTTAGACTAGAAGTTCTGGTGCTGAATGGCATGTTAAAGGGGGTCCTACTTTATAGCCTCAGGTCCTTGTAAATTCCAGAACCAACCTCTCGTGCTGTCAGGTGACTAACGCTGTGTGCATGTCCACGGTTTGGGCCTCTGGTCTTGGGAGGGATTTAGTGTGGATGGGTGACCAGTAAAGAGGAGTAGATTAGCGCTCTTTGAGGGGGGGAGAAAAGAGCACCTTAATTGACGTGAGACTTTTGCATCTCTTCCCAGAATTCCAGAGGAGCATGTATGGCCTATAAGTCTCATGTCGATTTAAGGTGCTCCCTACCCAAGGAGACAGTACCCCCCGCCCCCCCCCCCCAAAAAAAAAAACTGAACTAGGACTCTAACCCAGTTAAAGGGAACCTGTCATCACCTTTATGCTGACCCCACTGTGGGCAGCATACTTTGGTGATGGATGCTCTGATTTCAGCAGTGTGTCACTCATCAGCTAAAAGTGGTTGCCGAGAACCAGCTCCGTGCAGCCCAGGCCTTGAGAAGAGTCACATCTACCTGAAAAGAGTCCTGGTTATACATAATCTCCTGCACTCTCACCCATCTGCTGATGATTGACAGTTCTCTCCTAGAGAGAAAGGGAGAAAACTAGGTAGAAGACTGTCAGTCATCAGCAGCAGGAGAGCATGACTTCATGAAGAACCATGACTCTTCTCAGGTGGCCGGGACTCTTTTCCAGGCCCAGTCTGCAATGATTGTGATGTTGGTCCTTGGCAACCACTTACTTATAACTGATAAATGACAGACCGTTGAAATCAACTCGCCTGTCTCTACTTTATGCTGTCTTTAGTATGGGCAGCATAAAGTTGACAGGTTCCTTTAAGCCGGTACTCCTCTCTGCACTGATGAGGGGCAGTCACCCTGAAACGGCTGTCTGCAGATGAGATGCTGGCTTTTTTAATATCATTCATGTCTTGAGGCCTGTTTAAAGGGTTGAACATTAACTTATCAGATAGCTGCCTTACATCTGGTGGCATCAGAGGCAGAGCTTGTTAAAGGGGTTATACAAGGTCTCCAATTGCTGGGCCCCTCACAGGTAACTTGCCCTGCTGCCTGCGCCGCTCCGGGTCACCACACCGCTACCGCTGCTTCTCCCTGTACACGGATGAAGACATCCAGTGTCGTGGGGGAGGCAGCCAATGGCAGACGGGACGAGCCCCCCTAGAGTCATCCGCGATGGCAGCTCCCTCCTGACACCGGATGTTTTCATCTGTGTACAGGGAGGAGTGGGGTAACTATATTACTTGTGAGGGGCCTGGTGGGGGCGGGGGGTTCTGCTCATTTGCATACCTTTGATGGCATGGGTATGGTAGAGCTTGGCACGTCAGGTGGCTATGTTCACTAGATTGCGGGTAACATGCTGTTGGTGGCTATTCCTCCTGACACCGTTCATATGTGCTTGGCTGAGCATGCATGTGTTCACAATAGGGAAAGGGTTATAAGCTGTCACCTGAGCGGCATTTCTCTGGAATGGGCACCGGGCTTATTGGGATTCTTTATGCAATTGTCTGTACCCTCTGCACGCTTGATGTTTAGTTTTGTCCTGCCAATATCGGCTGTCTCGGCGGAACTTAACTTTCTACAACTGCAATACACCTTTATCTCCCCCCTCCACCAGATAGGGGGTAACTATCAGGTGGCGGTTCTGCCATTGAGGACCCATACCTCTGTCTGGAAAGTGCATGCTGACGCTCCATTCATTTCTATCGGAGCCCTGGAGATACTAAGTGCTGTACTGGGACGGAGCGGCTGGTTGGAAAAGCGCACCATTAATTTCTTTGGGAGCACTGGGCAGCCGCTTCAGAGGGCCTCCGTTCTTGTGATCCCAGGATAGGGGGTAACTTGCTATAATCAGAATACCCCTGATTCACTCAACGAAGGGCAAGGGGCATTTGTTTTTGTCCTCTGTTGGGCTGGTATGTCAGTATAGGTTTTTCCTGTATATGAACTCTTGGTCCACTCTGAACAGAGCCTAATGCAGGAATGGGCAAACTGCTGCTGTCCAGCTGTTGCAAAACCAACTCCCAGCATGCAAAGACTGCTTACAGCTATCAGCAGGGCATGGTGGGAATTGTAGTTTAACAGCTGGAGAGCCGCAGTTTGCCCATCCCTGGCCTAATGTGTGGTCACATTTACTGCTGAGTCCAGGAATGTCCTAGTGATATTGCTCTTCTGGTTGATGTGACAGTCCTGATCACTATCTAGCCATGTTTCATCAAAAATCTCGGGCAGCCACCTTTGGCACCAGGCATGGTAACAGTTACCATAAGACTTGGTAAAAATTGTCCCGTTATCTCCTCTATTGAAACAACGCCACGGTTGATAGCAGTGACCAGAAGCTGACACTCGCCTCCTCCGTACTCCCGATCTCATGCACACTGCTGATGGACCCCTGATTTAGACTAATCTCCTCATGAGCCACTACTGGCTTACATGGACAGGCCCGACAGTTTCCTGGGGTATATGCAGCATCAGAATACTGTACTGCCCACTGTCCTGCCTTCTCTGCCAGTGTAGTAGACATTGCCTCATTTCTTCACTGCAGCGTGTGGGATTTGGGTCTTCCATGGTGGGGTTTCAGCTTTGTACTCAAATATACCTCATATTAGACTACGGAGGAAGCACAATCTTTAGTAGAGCTGTGCTGCTGGCACTGGAGGCTTTGAGCATGTTACCCTCTTGATACTCCCCTCCTTAGGGCATCTGTGTGATCTAGTAAGAACATGGTGGAGGGCTGGGTATGAGGGCCTTACTGGCTAGAGACAAATTACTGTTTTCAGAAAACTCATAAAAAAAACGGAATTTGAATAGCTTTCAACAGCCATTTACTTATGTGCTGACAAAGTCTAAGCCTATATGCACACAAGTGCACGTAAGGTTTTTTAAATTCCTGACCTCCTTGAAGCATGTGCTGTACAAGTGAGGGCACATGAAACCAGAATCCAAAGTTTTTCCTGCTCTTCACTTGTCCCATATCACAATTGCAGACTTCAAAAAATAGAATAGTGTATTCTAAGGCTGCAGCCATGTCTTCTCCCCCTCCCTCCGGTGCTTGTGAGTGAGGAAGTTTTGGAGGGGTCTGGTTAGGCTTTATAATTTGTCTACACTGAGCATGGCCCCTTTGTTGGGAAGGAATGTTACCAGTGGTATGAAATGCAGAGCCAGCCATAGTACCGGTACTAGAGTAACACCAGCCAGCTGTTCCTCAGTGGGAACAGTACAAGGTGTCTCACTGATTAAAAGACGCGCTTACTCCAGTAGGAGGGTGGGGTAGGAAGACTGGAGAAACTTTTCTGCTGCTCATGACGTTCAGTTTAAGAATGAGACCAATATATGAAATGTAGCTTAAAGTACACCAACAAAGACTCTAGCAAAACTGACTTTAAATATTCCCCATTAAAATATTTTCTTTACAATGCATATACAATTGTAAACCTGATATGATGACGGCCAGAGGTCACACTCCCTTTTTTTATTTTATTTTTTTTTTTTTGAAAGACTAAAAATACTCTATTTTTGAGTACGGAATAAGACGCTCGGCAGCCATTTTTAGTTTTCCGACCGTAACTCTTTTGCAGAATATATTGTATATTGACATTTTGGTGCTTGTGTAAATTAACCTTTACTTTACTTCTTTCTGGGAAGGGCAATTCTGCCATTGTGTTCTTGCACTCCAAACTTATGAGCACTAAGTGCCAGCATGTTACTGTTCTCCGGGTCAGTGGGATTATGGTGGCACAAAATGGGTAGTTTGTTTTACCATAAGGACATCTCGTGTTGCCGCATTCAGAGCCAGAACTCCATTTTAGTGCTGATGTAGTTTGACTCTTTTGCAGGATGCAATGTAGTTTTATTGGTGCCGTATTTTAGGTTACATGGGTCGACATTTTTTTAGGGGTTAAGGGTGAATAGGAAAAACTATTCCTAATTTTGTGTGTTTTTTTTGTTTTGTTTTTTTTATTCATTGGAAGGGTTGGATAACATGTAATATAATACAAGTTGCTGTAAACACTGTTTTACTAAGTAAAACCACTCCTGATGGAAAAAATGGTTAACCTTTAATTATACCAAGTGTGACCTTAGTAACCGTTGTCACCCAGCTTTCCCAGACCGTTGGATTCCAAACTAGTTATTTAGTGATAAAAACAACTTTCAAAGTCGGGTATATTGTAAAAGGTCGCTCTACCAATAGATAACCACGGAATTAGGTGCACTATCCAATTGTCACCCTTGCCCAAAAAAGTGAGAAAATAATTATAAATATGGAAGGCAGTCCAATATCTGGTACTTTACCAAACAATGCACACTTATTAAACTTAAAATACAAAGGAATAAAATGTGTATTGAAATTGGATAACCCCTTTAAATGAAAACATGTAATCCTCACCTATCTATCAAGGATGGAGACACTGACTGCAAGGTTTCAGCAAAACTGCTTGCAGGCATATCTGAGGGACATTTTTATACATGTACTTTTATTTAGAGGTTTAGTGTCCCTTTAAAATGTTTGGTCTCGGGGTGGTTACAGCTGAATATCTTAAAGGAGGTGTTGAGTAGGGTTAGAAAAATTAGACATAGCCCTTTACACACCTTTAGGGTAAATGTGCAGAGCATCTGTGGGGACAATCTAATTGGTGTGGATCATCCGTTACTCTCCCATTGAAGTGAATAAAGAAAATCCGGTCAGGAAAAATAAAATTGACATGCTGCAAAAAATCCACACAGTGTACATGACAATTTCAAATTCTCAATACAATTTGCGGATTTTACTCACGCAATCCTGATTGTGTGCATTTAGCGTTGGGGCACATGCACACGACCATTGGCTGGTGCCCATGTTGTGGCCTGCAATACAGCGGCACATTGGCTTTGTGCACCGCTTCATGGATGTGCGGAACAGAACCACTATGGAGTGCTTCTGTGGGTTCTGTCCATGTCTCCGCATCACTCACAGAAAAAAGATGCACCACATGGATAAGCAACTGACAACACTGGCTAATCCCTCACTCTGGTGTTAAAAGCTGAGAGATTCACCAATATTTCCAATCAGGAACATATCGGAGCCCCTTTAGGCACCACTACACGGTATATCAGCATGACATGGGGTCCTACCACTAGACTACCTATGGTGTGTGAACAAGGTCTGAACAGGTATTAAGCAGCCTACAGCCCCATCCCACTCACCTGCACTGCAGGACCAACAATGCAATGGGGAACAAATGAGGCCGCAAGCTACACCTACAACAGACCATGTGACACCGGCTTCCAGGTGCAACAGAATGTTTACAAGCCATATGCAATGGCACATTCAATACATATAAAACAAGAATCACAGAAATAAGCGTGGCCTAAATGGGTGGGACTGCTCCAGACCCCAAACACTGTGGCGTGTTTCTAACTGGGGGGGCAGTTCCTCCGCAGGTGGTTCGCAGCGAACGGCTATCCCCAGCAAAAATTGCATACAATGGAGGATGCCGGCGCGAACCACAAGCACCACACAAACATCCTGCACAAAATAAAACATGTGCGGATGAAAATATATAAACACATAACTCACAGAAAAAAGATGCACCACATGGATAAGCAACTGACAACACTGGCTAAAGTGTAGTGGTGCCTAAAGGGGCTCCGATATGTTCCTGATTGGAAATATTGGCGAATCTCTCAGCTTTTAACACCAGAGTGAGGGATTAGCCAGTGTTGTCAGTTGCTTATCCATGTGGTGCATCTTTTTTCTGTGAGTTATGTGTTTATATATTTTCATCCGCACATGTTTTATTTTGTGTGGTGCTTGTGGTTCGCGCCGGCATCCTCCATTGTATGCAATTTTTGCTGGGGATAGCCGTTCGCTGCGAACCACATGCGGAGGAACTGCCCCCCCAGTTAGAAACACGCCACAGTGTTTGGGGTCTGGAGCAGTCCCACCCATTTAGGCCACGTTTATTTTTGTGATTCATGTCTCCGCATCGCCAAAAAAGAACTCGTTACAATTTTTTCAGCGTTGGACGGATCATGTACTGATTTAAGTTGAATGGGTCTGCATCCATCTGCGCCAGCCACAAGGATGGTGTCTGCAATGGGGACTGTAATTTGCAGTCTCTGGAATGTTCAGATGCATGAGCCCTTATGAAATGGAGGTTAGTGAGGGGTGTAATGAGCGGGCTCATGGGCTGTGCTCGTTCCCTACATGGTGGCTGCTGGTGGTTTCTATAGTGAACGCTTGCCCATAATCGCAGGATCAGAGAATGCTGACTGTTCAGTCAGTGACTGCAGCATCTGAGGTTATACCCTCTGATGGAGAAATCATGGGTTTCAGAACTGTTATGGCAGCTTTGTGGGCAGGCTTCCAGTCTACCTGTTTAGGGTGTTGTGCCAAGTATGAAAGTTATCCACTAAAGAACTGATTGGTGTCTGACTACTGGGACAGTCACTGATCCTGAGAAGTTATCCCATGTTCCTGTCCTAATGGAGAGGCAGTCAAAGTATGTGCCCTGCTGTTTTATTTGTTCTGTAGAGTACAGCCCTTGGCTATTTCCAGTAGTCCCATAGAGAATGGAGTAGCAGATGAGTGCCCACATAGTGTCTCTTCACTTAACCCAGGAAGGTCATATCCGCAATGAACACTAAATACAACCCCTAAAAAACACTTCAGAATTGCTGGTTTCAACCTATGAGTAATTACTGCTCTTGGAAGGTGGGGAGGAAAATCAAAAACTAAAATTTGGCTCTGTCCTGAAGGGGTTTAAAATCCCTTAAAATGTCTATAGGCACAGAACCAACTTCCAAACGTTCTTGCTGCAGGTAAGATTTCCTGTGGTAAGTTTATTTGAAAGTGTATTTATGGGAATGGCAGTTCTCCAAAGGGGTTGCCGGATGAACATGTCTCCAGTACACACGCCCTTTTAGAGCCTATCTGGGTCATGAGGGAACCACGTCTGATAAGGGCTTATTACACTTGCAGATTTTCAGGCCAATTATCGGGAACAAGCGTTCCAGCGAGCACTGCAGATCAGCTGACAAACAAGTGCACTCATTGCATAAGAGGTGCTCTTAAAGAGGACCTTTCATGACTTTTAAATATATAAACCAAGTATGCTCACATGGAGAGCGGCGCCCAGGGATCTCCCTGCACTTACTATTATCCCTGGGCGCCGCTCCGTTCTCCCGGTATAGGCTCCGGTCTCTTTCCTCACAAAGTTATAGTAGGCGGGGACTTGGTTATAGTAGGCGGCGCCTGCCCTTCATCTCCTTCTCCCCAGCTGTATCGCTGGCCAGTCGCAGCACAGAGCTCATAGCCTGGGAGTTTTTTTTCTCCCAGGCTATGAGCTCTGCGCTGCGATTGGCCAGTGCTGCAGCCTGGGAGAAGGAGATGAAGGGCAGGCTCCGCCCACTATAACTTTGTGAGGAAAGAGACCGGAGCCTATACCGGGAGAACGGAGCGGCGCCCAGGGATAATAGTAAGTGCAGGGAGATCCCTGGGCGCCGCTCTCCATGTGAGCATACTTGGTTTATATATTTAAAAGTCATGAAAGGTCCTCTTTAACAGCTTAGGATTTGGCATCTGGAGAAATTTGAATTGGGGTGCTTTCACACTTGCGTTCTAAGGATCCTGTGGGCACCTCCGGCCTGCCCGATCCATCAGGACACAAGTCACCTGAAAGCATTTGAAGACTGATCAGGATCCTGATCAGTCTTCGAAGTGCTTTCAGGTTACCATGGCAGCCAGGATGCTACTGAAGTCATGGCTGTCGTGGTACTCCACAGCAGTGTACTTACTTGCGCTGCGGCCGCCCCTTCATGATGTCACAGGTCTCTGCGGTGCATAGATCAATGCGCCGCCCAGACCTGTGACGTCATAAGGGAGCGCCCGGGGGCCGCAGCGCAGGTAAATACACTGCTGCAGAGTACCATGGTAGCCAGTACTTCAGTAGCATCCTGGCTGCCATGGTAACCGATCGGAGCCCCAGCTTACACTGGGGCCCCGACCGGAACTGCTGCGCATAGCTAAACGTCTGATCCGGTGATGCGCCAAAACGACATTTAGCTAAATTCCGGATTAATGCACTTCAATGCGCACAAATTCCGGATCCGACGTTACTGCAAGACTTCCGGATTTTTGGACTGGGACAAATCCACAGCATGCTCCGGTTTTGTCAATGTCCAAAAAAAGTTCACATCCTGAACGGAGTTCTCTTCATTTAGAATGCATTAGGATAATCCTGATCAGTATCTTTCCGGTGTAGAGGCCCGGCGACTGATCTCTACGCCGGAAAGTAAAAACCCAAGTGTGAAAGCACTCTTACTGAATAACAAGGCTGCCATGTTTATGTGCAGAGATCCAGTTCATGGAATATGTTGAGCTTTCTGTTTAACAGAAGCTTTTTCTCCTTCGCACTTTACCCATTTTGAACGTTCATTAACTGGAACTGTCATGTGAATAAAATATTCTTGTTTTTGTGGTACAGAGCGGGTTAATCTGGGAAGCTAATGTGCCAAATGCATTCTAAACACTGCTTTGGGTGAAGGAGTGCAGCAAAAATGACTAATTTCCCTTTTGGCCTGGGTTCATACAGGGATAATTTGGTACACAACAAAACCTTATGGGGAATATTATGTACTAGGGCTGCACGATATGGGAATTTTGTGCGATTGCGATTAGGGCCCTAAAAATTGCGATAACGATATGCGATGCAATATTTTAAGGGAATTGTGCTAGAGGTCTATCTGCTTGGATTTTCAAGGTAAAAGCACACAAAGATGACTGATAATGTGAAATGTAGTTATGCTGAACTCAAGAACTGAAACGCACAGTGTTTTTCAAAATAAAATGCATATTTGCATTACAGCAAAAGTACAAAATACAAAACTTGCCATTTTCTTAATTGCACAGAACAGATAAATAAAATGGATATAAGAACATGTGTTCATTAAAATAATGACTTTCCACCAGCCCCCCCTCCCTCCCCGCACTGTAACTGATGTATCGCCGGCTGCACTGTGCAGCATAACGGCCGGAGATAGTGTCACGTAGAAAGTTAACCATCACTTTATAAGATGCACTGAAACCCCCCCCCCATCACTTTTGGGGGGGATAAAGTGTCTTATAAAGCGAAAAATACGCTAATTGCAGCATTTTTGGGTCAGCAAATTCGATTGCGATATGGCGATTTAAGGCTTTTGCAATATATTGTGCAGGGCTGTTATGTACATTCAGAATTCGTGCTTCAAGAAGTCACAAAGTAGGGGTGCACAAAGAATTCTGACTGCATTTTTACACCACTCACTCTCATTTTTATAGTGGGTGGATGATTAGCTATGTTAATTAGTTATACTTTAGATTTGCCAATGCGATATCTGTTAATGCTCATTCACTCCACTAGGCCCCATTCACACGTCCGTGGTGTGTTGCGGATCCGCAATACACCTGGCAGGCACCCCAGGCCCCCCCCAAGAAATACCTATTCTTGTCTGACCCATTTGCAGAAGTGTGAATGGGGCATTCTTTTGAAAGATGGGCCATGGTTAAGTGTGCAACAATGATAAACCCCCAGTCTTATTGTGAATTACTGTGGATATTTACCATGCCAAACAGGTTTTATATACCAGCCTCTTCTGGTGGCGGCATGAGATCTGTACACTGCCTGCACTTTCCTGTGACAGGCAGGGGACAGTGATGGTTAAAGAGGACTTGTCCTCTCCTGACATGCCTGTTTTAATAGCTACATGCATTCTCTGTGCAATTCTTATGTCCTTGTGCCATTTCTTTATTCTTTCTACTAGAAGTATGAATGAACCAGTTTAGGGTGTGTCCCTGAACAGACTTGCTCTATTGAGTCAGTGCCACAATTGTTACTGTGTAGGTACACCCAAAAAACTGGTTACCACCCCTCTGTACCCTTACTGCAAAATGCTAGCAATTCATTCATCACTTCTAATAGAAATAATAGAGGAATGGCACAACATACAGACATATGAATAGATGCTCCAGAATTGTTACACAGGGAATGCATGAAGCTATGAAAATAGTCATGTCAGGAGAGGTGACAGGTCCTCTTTATATGTGGAATGACCCTAGCATCCAGCAGTAAAATATTGTTAGATGCTTAGGGTGCTTTCACACTTGTCTTTGGAAGATCTGTCGTCGGGGCTCTATGCTGGAAGAATACTGATCGGGATTATCCTAATGCATTCTGAATGGAGAGAAATCCATTCAGGATGCATCAGGATATCTTCAGTTCAGTCACTGAACGTTTTTTGGACAGAGAAAACACAGCAGCATCCGCAATGTAAGTCAATGGGGGCGGATCTGTTTTCTCTGGCACAATCTGCCACAATTGAAACGGATCCATCCTCCATTGACTTTCAATGGAGTTCAAAACTGATCCGTTTTGGCAATGTTAAAAAAGTTAGTTAATACAAGTGGATCCGTTCAAACGGATGCATGCGGTTGTATTATCTGTAACTGAAGCGTTTCTTTCCGGCATTGAGCCCCAATGACGGAACTCTATGCCGGAAAACAAACGCCAGTGTGAAGGTACCCTAAGCGAGTCCTGCGTACCACAGGTGGACACTGTCTTAAAATGACCAGTAGCTTCCATGACTTGGTATTGTCCAGGTTTTCTTACAAGATTAGTAAATGCTTACATTGGATATACAGCCAGCATTGCTGTGTTCAGATTATCTGCTGCACATTCTTTGCATTAATATATATTTTTTTTCTTTACCTTAGCTGATCGGTATTAATGATAGATACCTGTCCCTGCTGACTGACAGTGGTGAAGTCCGTGATGACCTTAAGCTGCCAGAAGGAGACCTGGGAAAGGAAATAGAAGCTAAATATGAAGCAGGGGATGAGATTATGGTAAGAGAATTGAATTTCTTCTACAGTGGTAGACGCATGCAACTCAGGTAGGCAGTGACCCTCTCCCTGGACCAGAATCCAGAAGGGCTTGGCGACTGTGGGTGGAAGCGTTATCTGGACAGGGTCGTGTGGTCAATTTTAGTTTTTACTTGGACAGCTCCTGTAAGGAAAGGCAGGATTGATGATTACTTCATTGTCATGCTTGATTTTTAGAATAGCAGTAGAGGGTCCTGTCCTGAGCAGGGCTTACAATGACTTGTCAAAGTAAAACATTGTCATTATGAAATAGACCTGGAGTTATAAGGGTTTGTGGGGAACTGTTGTAAAATGCATAAAAGCATCTGCTGTGCCACCATGTAATCTGACAACGGAAAAGCCATGTGTGCCAGTTTACAATTCTCACCCAGCGTGACTAGTAAATATTGCATTTGTAATTTTGCACTTTATTTTTCTAACAGATCTCAGTCTTGCAAGCAATGGATGAAGAATGTGCAGTAGCCATCAAGGCCATGACCAAATAAACAGGGATCCCCGGCTCGAGCTATCTGCTCAGGTCAAGATAAGCAGATCTTAAATTTGGTTCTGATTGTCACCAAAGCTATGGCCTTCACAAAAACCTCATTTCTTTTTGACTTGACTTGTTTGCAAATACTGCTGGATTCTAAATTTGGTTATGCAGATTAACTGGTCCTTTCCAAATCACTGCACTGCAGGTATTTCTTGAGTTACCTTTCACATTCCTGAAGGTGTTCGTATTGGGGTCCAACTTAAGTAACTCTTTAGATGTGGTATTCTGCATCAGTATGCCCATGATGCATGGGTTTAATCAGGCTTGTAGTTAAATTGGGGAAAGCACCTGGAATTGGAAAAAGGTAATTTGATAAAGCAACTGTAAAACTGTATTTCTTACTAATATGTAGAATGAACCCGTCTTAGAATATTGGGCAAGTTTAATTCTATCGCATGTTGGACTGTTTGAAACGCAAATTGCCAAGTATGACTTGGGCACTTAAGAAATGTGAGTGATTTAGAAATGCCAGTTGACGCTCATTCTCCTGTCCCTTCCTTATTAAAAGAATAAATCCTGGTGGCCATGTGCAAGTAAATTGTATTACCTCTGTATTCTCCTGCCAACATGTTGGCTTGCATATTGTAACATTACAAAAAAAGGTGTCAAAGCCTGCCTACAGTCTAGACAGGCACGTGGTAAATTGGGTGATTCTACATAGCAGGCGTACATGGCACAAAATGAGGATTAGAGTTGTTAATGCTACAGCTTTTCACTCGAGGCCTTTGTCATCAAACTGAAAAAAAAATAAAAATAGAAAAAATGCAGTTCAGTTGCTTTTTTTTTCTTGTATTTATCTTGAAATATTAAACCTAGTAAAGACCTTCCCAGGAATTGATTTTGCGGTGCTTCCAGTGTGATTATTTTAAATTTTTGTAATACAAATGGGGATGTGAGTGTTAAAACAACCCTCAGAACATCTTGCATTGGATAAGTATCCTGTGTCCAACTCTACAATGTCCAGGGTATTTGAGCCTTCAGGGGTCCCAGGGTATTGCTTATCTGGGCTTGTAGGCTCTTTAAAGGGGCGGTATGACATTGGAAACAAGTTTTTGTTTTTTAAATAAAGGATGCCTCTCGTTCATGGGCTGTCTGGGGGCTTTTTGTCTTGTACAACCCTTCTTTTGCATTCTTTTACTGTTCGTGATGACCAGCTAAGTCTTCAGGTGCACAGATCTGGAAGTGGCATTCTGACATCAGCATAGCTTGGTAGACTCTACTTCCTTAGGCTGCATTCACACTTAGTTATTGTGAGCCAAAACCAGTAGTCAAGGCTACTCAGATTGGGTGTAATGATTTGATTTGCGCCTAGTCTGTATTTTTGACCTGCATCTGGTTTTGGCTCATAATAACTGGCGTGTGAACGCAGCCTTGCCTTGTCATACAAATGGCAGGTTTATAGGTCTGAGTCCAGAGCTATAAATCTGAAGTCATTAGTGGAGAAGTTTTATTGTAAAAGGCTTTCCAGTACAGTGCACCACGTGGATCCTGAGTAGTAGTTGATTTTATAGAATTTCATAGTGACCTGAGTTAAAGGCAAACATGCCGTGTGTGCATTGTTACCAATACCTGGAAGTGTTCAGCTCTTCTGTCTTAAGTGGGTTTACCAGAACAACTTATTGATGGCCTAGCCTCAGGTTAGGCCGTTGGTATTAGACTCCGCATCCATGCTGACCAGCTGTTTGGTGCTGCCGCAGGGATAAAACTGCAATATTCTGAACCTAAAATAAAAATCCGTTAAAGACCGGTTAAGACTTCCGACATCTGTTTTAGTGACTACATGCATTTCCCATAGAATGGCAATTGTGCCTCTAACTGCTGTTCCAGTCATGTTTGTTCTCAATATTTGAGTAACTTGACAACTAGGTGTTGCTATTCCCCTTGTCAAGGGAAGTTGTCACCGCAGCCAGCAATGAGTGCATGGTTTTGGAGAGTAGGAAAACACCAGGTTGGGGGGAGCTCTCCCCTGCTTGCTTTAGATGCCCCATCTCTGCCCATCTGTGTGCCACAACAGTGATCTAGATCTGACCTAATCTAGGCCCGTTTCCTGCTGTAGAATATAATACATTTGATGGACCGCCTGCTCTGGTTTGTCACCACTGTTCACTTTGAAAAGAGGTGAGTAAAACCCCCTCTCTTCCCAAAAAGTTTCTTTTGTTGCCACTTTTCTGGCCCAGAGGGGATGATAAATGCCCTTCCAGTTTTCAATTTGTTCATGCAATTCTAGGAAGAATAACACAGCAGTGGCACAATGCAGAGCAGTAAGAAAAGGTGCCCCAGAATATTATCTAACTTGTTACTAAATCAGCCATGTCAGGAGATCTGACAGGTCCACAACCTGAATATAAAGGGGTTTTCTGGGGAGAATAGAGGTGGAAAATGTTCCTGCATTTCTTGTTACCTACCACTACCCCAAGTACCTGTCCACTTCCTGTTCCAGCTCGGAACACTGGAAATGCCCACTCGGCCAGTAACTGGCAGGACAGGTAATGGAGAGCAGCAAGGACCAGACAGCGGGGGGCAATTGAGGTAAGTAATGTTTGACCTTTTCCGGACCAATTATTCTGCACCGGAAAATCCCTTTAATTACAATCTCTGACTTTACCATGTGCATGAAGTGAATGTTCACTGAGTAATTGAAATAACAGGACAGTTGGGCACTTTCCAAGAGCATGCGGTATTAAGGTCCTAGAATAGAAGTAATGGCACATTCAAGGTAAGTCCACTTGTGAATGTGTAACGTTTAGGTCAACTTCCTATGGCTAACTGAAGGTTTATATGCATTTGTACCACTTCATTTCATACTGCTGGAAGTTACTGGGCTTTAGATGCAGAAAATCGCCTGAATCATTGTACTGTTTTAGGTGGCATCATTACCTGTCTCACTGCCATGCATTCTCTACAGCCCTGTAACTGCCCAATCCAGATCTCAACACCAGTATGGGCATTTGTAAGCTGCTACAGGTAATCACACAGGCCATGTCCCATGGATTTTGTTTAAAACTCTTCCATAAACTGGAAGAGGACTTCTGATTAAGGCCCCATTCACACATCCGTGGTGTGTTGTGGATCTGCAACACCATGTTGTCACACCTCGTAGAGACGCCTATTCTCTGCAGGCTGCGGACAAGAATAGGTCATGCTCTATCTTTTGCGGAGCCGCATGTTTCGGGGCCGAAACCCGGAAGTTTGGGGCTGCGCTGTGCAAATGCGGAGAGCACATAGTGTGCTCTCTGCATCACGTCCGGCCCTATTCACAATAAATGGGTCAGAAGAATTGCGCACTAAAATGCGGACGTGTGAATGGGGCCTAACTGCTTTTAGTTCAGGTTGATTTCTAGGGTTGGTATGATGCTTTGTACAACAGCAGAGTTCGGCGTCGGTGCACGTGCATCATGTAGTATGCAGCGCCTGAGCGGTCTGCTCTTATGGTCGTTCAACTAGACGCCAAGCAATAAGTATCATATAGCAAGAAAAAAAATTGGCTTCTAGTTTAACGCTTTGCTTGCAGCATACATTTTAATTATGCAACCGTTGCTGAATAGAGATCATGCTCGAAGACCGATCACGAACGTGTTCAGTGTTATCTGCTTTCCAGTTTAACTGTTGTAGGTGGCTGCATCATGCCATTAGTTTTTCTTTTTTCCTTTAGGTTGGTGTGAATAGATGGTAGTTTGGCAGGAGCTAGCAGAAAGGGTGGTGACAAGACGTTTGTGCTTTGGCAATGCTCTGGTCCTTACTGTTAAGTGTTTGCCCTGCATGCTGGAACACTGACACTGCAGTTCACAACAGAAAAGAAACACCTGGAAACAACTTTATTATTTTTTTTACACCCCTTTTTGAAATGAATTACTATTTGTACATCAAACCAAATATAAACAATGCTACAAACACTACAACAAGGGGATTGCAAATGTCTGGTTTAAACCTATTGTAGGTTTATGTATTGTATTCATTTTGCCATTTCACATTGTACAGAAGTCTAGCAGCCTTGTATATTTTGCATTTCACTGTAAAGTTAAACCTAATTGGTTAATCAAGACATGTAAAGTTCCAAAATTGTTACTAGGTTATAAATTGTGGATTGAACAAAATTAATAAGATCAATAAAATTTAGGTGATTTCTGATGTCTATATTTAGTCCTATTTATTTAACCGCTCGTATTCTGCATTAAATGACGTTTTGCCTCCTCATTTGTAGGCAGGTCTTTGGTTGTGGAGAAAAAATACATGCCCGGGTCTTAGTGGTTCATAGATGGTAATCTGCAGTGGCAAAAATCACCATAATTTACATTACTGTGCATTGTAAAGGGTGAAATCAGCAGTATACTGATGTGCCAGGGATATAAAATCTGCACTGGAGTTCATTTTGGAGGATGACTTTCCTGCAAATTTTACACCCAAAGCCAGAAGTTGCTCCAGTAGGGAACATGAAATATCGAGGAAGGACTTCTCCTTACTGCTGGATCCACTTCTAGCTTTGGCTGAAAAACTGCAGGAAAATCTGCCTTATGTGAACCAACCTTTATGATGCTGGGAGTTTAACGTGTGGTTAAGGCCTCATGCACACGGCCGTTGTTCGGGCACCAACGGTCGTGTGCATGTAGCCTAAAACGTCCATTGTCTGGTGCTATAAAATGCAGGTTTGATGCATGTAAATCCACATTGTTTCAGTCTTCTGTGGTTGTGCCCTTAGGGGGTACATTGACACGACTGGTCTACCAGTCGTGTCAAACTGCCCACTTTTCACATGCCTCTTCTGAAAAACTACCATTAAAAATGGCCCTCTTTAATTGCATGGGAACTGTCTGTTGTAAAAATGGACACAATAGACTTTGTATCTGACATGCTTCACATGCTAATTATGAGTGAACAGGCCGAGTGAGACTACTGCCATGGAGTCTTAAATGTACCTGTAATTAAAAAACTAAAAATCTGGGAGGAGTGTAATGATGCCCACTGATCGCTGAGGAGGACTGGACTCTAATCTCATCTTCAGCAGTGAGCCATTCTTTCTCTGCATTTTAGCAATCAGTGAGGCTCTCAGCACTCACACCAATTGAAACTTTTGCTATATACACGTAACTGACATATATATTTTTTAAAGATACAGGTACTCTTTAATGCACAGGAACGAGGTGGGTGTTTATCCATATCCAATAAGTGGTCTTCAGAGCTCACGTAAAAGGGGTTCTCTAGTTACATACAACAACTTGCCCTTACTGAAGATGCAGTCCTGAAACACACTATGATGTACATAGATATATAGAAAACATAGTGTCGAGCGATAAGAACCATTGTCCATCTAGTATTCCCAATATACCAAATGGCTATGAATAGCCAGGTCTGTCCCTATGCAGGGCATGTCTATCCTATGCAGACTTGAAGTAATTCACTGTATTTGCAGCTACCACTTCGCAGGAGAGACTCTCCCATGCATGAGCTGTTTCAAAGGTGGTGTCTGGGATAAGACAACCATTTTAATAGTATTGTGTGTAAATGTGTATCTGTCAGCAGTTCTGACCCTCAGAGTGGTGCGGAAAGCAGTTACTATCCGAACATAGCAGTGCTAGTTTACGTGAGCAAATGGCAGCAAATGAACAATCCCATCAGCATGTCATGTGGAACCATTCACTAATCAATGGTGTCACTGCAGGAGAAATGGAAGGTACGCCGTATGCATTCCATTCAAAGATAGAACGTGTCCTATTATTGCCCACAAATCACGTTCCGTGGCTCCATACAAGTCAATGGTTCAGCAAAAAAAAACAATCTGTTTTTCAATTTTTATTGTACATTCTGTTTAAACATTATGGTATGCTTCTGTTTGCGATCTGCAAATAACGGATCACAAATGGAAGAACGGAAATGGAAACACTACTGAAACGGAAAAATGGATCCCTTTAAAACAGACCACGATACACCGACAAAGCCATACGGTCGTGTGCAATAGCGCTTGGGGTCATGCACATGACTGAGTTTTGCGGTCCACAAAAAATACAGATGACGTCCGTGCGCATTCCGTATTTGCGAAATGGAACAGCTGTCCCTAATAGAACAGTCCTATCCTTGTCTGTAATGCGGATAATAGGCCATGTTCTATTTTTTTGCGGAACTGAAACGGAATGTACACAGAGTAACTTCTGGGGTTTTTTTTTGGGGGGGGGGGACCTGTTGAAATAATGGTTCTGTATACTGTCTGCAAAAAAACAGAACAGACACGGAAAGAAAATACGGTCTTTTGCGTGAGCTCTTAGGGAGAGTTTACTTCATTATTTTTCCCTTCATCTAACAGAAGAACCAAAAAAACAGGATCTCGTGCATCAGTTTACATTTGGCATCCGTTTGAGCCACTTTTTTTTCTTTCAGATGGAAAAAAAAAGTCCTGCATGCAGCACCTTCTTTTCAGTAAATAGTGATGTTTAACCCTTCCTTACCTCACCTTGTGCTGCTCCTTCAAATACCCTCTGGGTAGTCTCATCGCAGACATTGATGGCATATCACTGCTATCAGCAGTTTTGAGCGGTCAAAACTACCGACTGTCTTCCTTTAAGGCCTCATGCACACGGCCATTGTGCATCCTCAATTTTCAGTCCTCAATGCACGGGCAACGTCAAGTGAATGGGTCCGCATCCTTGATGAGGGGGGCAAACAGCCGGAGCCTGCATATTGCGGGCCACAATACGGCAATGGCTGTGTGCATGAGGCCTAACACTCAGTGTATATTAGAAGCTGTATTACTCGCTTGTGCAGTCTCCAGATCATTTCTCCTTTTGTCTATTATTAATGAGACCTTAACCCACTACCTTAGTTGGCATACACAACATTGGTAACCCCAGAAAATTGGAGCAGTGTCCATAAGGGGAAATCACGCTTACACACATACCTTGATTTCTGCACAGGACACGCATTAGGCCCTATGATGTATTCCTGGCTTTGGCTTCAAAAACTGCAGATTTTGGGTAAATCTCATATCTTGCTGTATTATGTTTATATGTGTAAATACACGGTAGAATGGTTTTACCTTCCATTAGAGCTCGAGGCTGTGTTTTGTGCTTAATTCATTCCTCTACCTATCTGTTCACACAGCAGGTTTTGAAAATCTGCCTATAAAATTCAGCACGAAATCCCAGCTTGGTTTTTGATGCTTTTTTTTTAACCAGTTTCAATACAAAACTGCATTTTCAGTTTGTGGTTTTTGGGCATGGACATGTACAGAGTTTTTTTATGACACTTCCCACTGATTTCAACGGGAGATTCAGAGCAGATTCCACCCTAAGGGCTCAAGCACACGACCGTTGTTCATAACAGTCCGATTTTTACGGATCCTTGGTTCAGTTGTTGAATTCCGTTGTGTTTCAGTATATATTCTGTTTCCGCTCCATTTTTGCGGAAAAGCATGTCTGTATTGTTTCCGTATGTGATCCTTTTTTTGCGGGCGGCAAACGGATACAGTACATTTGTAATCATTAACCCTTTCAAGGCCAGATTATTATTTATTTTTTACGTTTTTGTTTTGCGTTCCCTGCCTTCCCAGAGCCTATCTTTTTTATTTGTCTGTTCACATAGCCATATAAGGGCTTGTTTTTTGCAGGACAAGTTGTACTTTTCCAACGCCACCTTTTAATATTGCATATGATGTAGTGGGAAGCAGGAAAAAAATTCAAAATGGGGTGAAAAGCGATTTCAGTTTTACAGTTTTTTTAATTACAACGTTCGATGTATGATAAAACTGTGCGGGTACTTTTATTCTACAGGTCAGTACGAATCCGGTGATACCTTATATGTATAGTTTTTTTTTGCGTTTTGATAGTTATAAAAAAATTAAAAAGTGGGAAAAAAATCTGTTTAATTTTTTTGTCGCCATATTTTGACCCCTATAACTTTTTTGAATGTATGTGTACTGAGCAGTATGCGGGCTTATTTTTTGCGGGGCCATCTGAACTTTTTATTGATACAATTCTGGGTGTGTATGACTTTTTGATCACTTTTTATTACATTTTTTGTAGAAAATGAAGCAACCAAAAACAGCGAATCGGCCATTTGGATGTTTTTTTTTCCGTTTTGCTGTATTCTTTTATACTATGGGCGTTTTCGCACATTGTGACACCTAATATGTGTATTTTTTTAGTTCTTTCATTTATATTTTGGGGAAAGGGGGGTGATTAGAATTTTTTTTTTTAACTTTTTTATAGTTTCCATAGGGAACTATAACATGCAATCATCTGATTGCTATTATCATAGACTCCAATGCACTTGCATTTGAATCTATGATGATTTTACTACTTTCCTATGGAGCCCTATTACTGGCAAGGGCTCCATAGGAAATACTATGCAGCAGCCTCGTGTCATTCATAAAGACACGGCCTGCTGCATACACGCTCCGACTCCTCCGATCGCTGCACGGGGAAGCCGGAGCACAACCGAAAGCTTTCGCTTTCAGCACGCTCAGGTGCCGTGGTCAGGATTGACCACGGCATCTGAAGGGTTAAATGTCCGCAATCGGCATCACTGCCAGTTGCGGTCATTAGCTGCGGGTGTCTGCTTAAAGAAGCAGGTGGCCACGCGACGCTATGGTGCCCGCGACGGGCAGGAGCAGGCACCATCTTTAAAACACCCGCCTAGCGCCATATATGTACGTTGCTAGGCGTGAAGGGGTTAATGTAATGTTTGTAAACAGCAAACACATGCATTTCTACAGTATGTATCCGCAAAATACAGAAGACATACGGATGAGTTCAGTATGCATTCAGTATTTTTTGCGGACCCAAGCACCGTGATTTGCGGCCAATAATAGGACATGTTCTATCTTTTCACGGTACGGAAATACTGAAACGAAATGCACACGGAGACACTTCAGTTTTTTTTGCTAAACCACTGAAATGAATGGTTCAGTATATCTACCGCATACTGAACTCAGAAAGCGGCCAGTATACTGAACACAAAATACTGTCGTGTGGATGAGCCCTAAGATAGGGCATGCTGCTTCTTTTTTCCATCTGATAAAAAAATAAGTGCTGCTTCCCGTCAAAATCCACCGCATACCCACAGCAGAAAACGCATTGGTTTCTGCTTCAGATGTTCTCTCTGAATGCTGCGGACCCGTTCGCGGCTTAGCTCCAATTCAGTGGAGCTAAGCAGTGGCTGTCTGCACACCATGCCAAATAGGGACAGGGCGTGGCTGTACCTTTAATCCTCCACAATCTTCAATTGAAAGCAATGGGAAGCAGTACACATGTGGCTGCGGGCGGAATTTTGATATGGGTGTCCTCAACAAAATTCAGCAAAGAAAAACCACCATGTGAACAGGCCCTTAAAGTTAATGAGAGGCTGTTTTGGAGCCGATTGTGAAGTAGAAATCCGCCAAAAGCAGCACCAAAAAACAGGCCCTAAAATATTCAGACAGGCTTCATGAGTGACATTGTATCCATTTACTCATATCTGACTTTGGACTTCATCTCTCAAAGTAACATCAGGTGTGTTTAGACCAAAAACATGAAATGTAAGAACAAAGCCCATAAAGAGCGTGTTGTTGACACAAGTCTCGGATTTGGCAGCATCTGTACAAACCAGCTAAATCAAGACTGTGTTCAGACAAGGTTTCTGGGGATATAATTCACTTTATATTCCTCTACAACAGGGGCTCATGCACACAAGGGTATTCTCTTACCGTTTTTTTGTGCGGAACCATTCACTTCAATGGGGCTGTGGAAAATACAGAATTTACTCCGTGTGCATTCCGTTTCTGTTTGTCCACATGGCCGCTCCGTGAAAAAGTAGTGCATGTCCTATTATTGTCTGCAAATCACGGTCCGAGGCCCCATTTAAGTCAATGGGTCAGCAAAAAATACGGAACAAACACGGAAAACATCCATATGTCTTCCATATTTTGCGGATCGATACCATAGAAATGCTATGCCCATCCCATATTGCTCACCTGGATTTTCAGATGCACTGCCTTCTCACCCAATATTCTGTATGTATTCATCTGGAGGTATGGCCACAAAGCAAATCTCTCTACCTGCAATACCAGAGCCCTCCAGTGGAGGCAGCAACAAGAAACCTCTTCAACAGCAATCCAGAGGATACAAGTATATTCATCAAGGATAATGGAAATCGCCAGACGCTCCATCCCTGTAGAGCACATGCACTGAACACACTCCCGCGAGGCTTTAGGGCCAGATGTGAGCGGCTCTGTCAAAATGGTGTGGGCACGGCTGGCATTGAAGGTGAGCAGAGCCTGGGGTGCACCGCCCTTGTTGTACCAAAGAGCTAATAAGCAGAAAATAAAAATAGATTCTCTCCACAATGGGACCACCGATGGACATAGAACAAAGACCGCATCAAAGAAGGATTCATCACCAAGTATGTGGTGACAAACACACAGCAATTTTGCGTTTTGATTTTTAACTTTTTAATTTTTCTGTTCAAATAGACAAGTTGAATGGGTCTCAATCCGTCCCGGCCACCGCACGGATGTTGCCCGTGCATTGAGGAACGCAAATTGCGGTCCCCAATGCACACAACAGCCGTGTGCACGGGCTCACTCTTTGCAGGGGCAGGCTGATGTTTTTATGGATACCATTTTGAGGTGTATGTTACTTTTTTTATCACTTTTTACTCAATTTTTTTCTTGGAGGTGAAGCAACAAAAAAGCGGAGAATAAGCCATTTTAATTGTTTTACATGGGTTTTCCAAGATTTTTTTTTTCTGATAGTGTTGAGCGAAGCGAACTTCGGATGCTTCACCTGAAGTCGCTTCTTTCAAAACTTTGGAATAATACTGTACGGAGATCCGGCTCCGTACAGTAATAGAAATTATTACATTTCATATTTTGACATTCGTTTGCAGGTCGTTTTGTGGTATTTAGTAAATTGTGTTATGGATTCCGTTACCACGGACCATAACGCAATTCCATAATGGATTGCCTTTAGAGGCAGTCTGTGGTAATAGAAGTTTATGGCCAGCATAACGGATCCGACCCATTTCCGCTATGCAGGGGGGGTCCTCTCCAGCATAACAGAAACTGGACGGATCCGTTATGCAGCCCATAGACTTCTATTATCACAGACTGCCTCTAAAGGCAATCCGTTATGGATTTGCGTTATGGTCCGTGGTAACGGAATCCATAACACAATTCACTAAATACCACAAAACGAACTGAAAACGAATGTCAAAATACGAAATTCACTCCTCTCTAATTAGAATGTATGGGCTCCGATGAGCCGAAGTAAGTTATTCATGAAGTCATGCGTGACTTTGTTGAATAACTTTGGTAGTTGATTTTTAAAGTGGAAAACCACTTTCAAACTTGAAACCAAACTCTGCTTCAGTTCTGACCAGTACCTCGGAACCAAAGCAGAGTTCGGTTTCAAGTTTTAAAATGGTTTTCCACTTTAAAAAAAATCAACAACCAACTTATTCAACGAAGTCGTGAATAACTTGCTTCGGCTCATCAGAGCCCATACATTCTAATACTGTACGGAGACGAATCTTCAAAGTTTTGAACAAAGTGCCCTTCACTCAACACTACTGAGGACCGATCCTCTGGATAGTCTTTTGTAATCCTGTCAGCAGGACGGCACCCCAGTTTATTTTGCGCACTTATATAGCGCTACTATATGCTGCAGCGCTTTACAGACATTAGCATCAAGTCCCCAATGGGGCTCCCAATCTATGTGTAGTTATAAGAGTTACAGAAAGACCGGCACTAGCGTCTTACAGTTCAATGCCTTATTACCGCATCAATGTGATCACATGTAACGCGTTTCGGCTCAGATACAAGCCTTCTTCAGACATGCTGAGGAAGGCGCACGCCTGAGCTGAAACATGTTACATGTGATCACATTGATGCAGTAATAGAGCACAAGTACATAAAGCCCCCTACAGGGCACAGCACTGTTATTTTACTGCCAGATTAATAAAGAAAACCTATTGGAGATATAGCGAGGTACAGTATGCATCAGACTATAGGGCCGTCCTGGTACATGATTCATACGCTTCTGGTTCCCACCCCCAGTGCCTCCCGCCCAGCCATGCAGACAAACCCTAGTCCTCCCATTAATCACCACGCTGTCTGACTCAGCACCATGCGGCCTCCGCGCAGAGCGGATGTGACGTACAAACGTAAAGCGACAGGCTGCGCGGTTACGTCACCGGGTCTATATAAATCCCGGCAGCAGCTAGTCACTCCCTCTTTTTACACAGTCCTGGCTAAGGAGATGGCGCCGGTGAGTGGCGTGAACACTACAAGGACTAGATTCCTCCGCTAGTATTGGCTTTTGTTAGTTGTGTCTGTCATAACGGGAGGGAGTGACAGACGGAGGGCATTCACTGTGACTATGGTGACGCTTGGTCCGATCCCTAATCAGTCTGACATAGTGCGTTACTTTATACCCGGTGTGATGGACTCTGGTTCCTGGGCGCTGTACACTGGTCATTTGTTTGCATCCCTTCTTTTCTGACAATTCCACAAGGAGTTCTAGGTGTTGGCTAAGTTGTCATTACCCCCGGGCTATTTGTTGGGACATCCATCATCTGTAAGTCCTCTCATACTCTGCAGAAGGTCCCTGGACGGATCCTCTAATGTGCAGGTGCCAAGCAGTAAGTAAGGGTCCGTTCACACGTCCGCAAGTGTTTTGCGGTCCACAAATTGCGGATCCGCAAAACAGACACCCAGCCATGTGTGTTCTGCGTTTTGCTGACGGCACATCGCCGGCACTTTAGTAGAAATGCCTTTTCTTGTCAGTTTCTGCTGACAAGAATAGGATATGGTTCTATTTTTCTTTTTGCAGAACGGAAGTGCAGATGCGGACAGCACACTGTCCGCATCTTTTTCCGGCCCCATTGAAAATGAATGGTTCCGGATCAGTTCTGCAACATTGCGGAATGGATCCATTTTGTGGACGTGTGAATGGACCCTTAGGCCCCATTCACACGTCCACAAATAGGTCCTCATCCGTTCCGCAATTCTGTGGAATGGGTGCGGACCCATTCATTCTCAATGGGGCTGGACGTAAAGCGGAGAGCACGCTATGTGCTCTCTGCATTTGCGGAGCACGGGCCCGAACTTCCGGTCCGCAGCTTGCGGACAAGAATAGGCATTTCTATGGGGAGCGCCGGCATGGTGTGTTGCAGTTCCGCAATTTGCGGATCCGGAACACACCACGGACGTGTGAATGGACCCTTAGTGTGGTAAGCCCCTGCACGGAAGATGATCGGTCCAGGGAGAGAAAGTGGTCTTGTCAGTGTATTGCGTAGCCACTGAAAATTTGCCCACTTTGGACTTTTTCTGCTGAGCGGCAGGGGAATGTATGATGTGACTTAGGCTACACGACTGTTGGTGTTTTGCGGTCCGCAAAACACGGAAGCTGCTCCGCGTTCACGGAACGCGGGCTATTATAGAAATTCCTATTCTTGTCTGCAAAACGGACGAGAATAGGACATGCTCTATTTTGCACGGAGTGGAGCAATGGATGCGGACAGCACACGGAGTGCTGTCCGCATCTTTTGCAGCCCCATTGAAGTGAATGGGTCCGCGCCCGAGCCGCAAAATATGCGTCTCGGACGCAGACCCCAACAATGGCCGTGTGCATGAGGCCTTAAAGGGGTTATCCAACACCTATAATGCCCCCCAAAATGCCTGGGCACCTCATTCAGGTTATACTCGGGCTACTTTCACAGCTGCTCTTTCCCTTTCCGCTATTCAGATCTGTCATAGGATCTTGGTAGCGGAGGAAAACGCTTCATTGTCAATGATGACACAACTGAACTGAAGGGACCGGAATGCACCAAAATGCGTTCTGTTCTATTTCATTGCGTTCCCATGACGCACACACAAGCGCTGCAAGCAATCTTGGAGTGCGCCTTTGGATGCGGAGCAAGACGGATCCGTCATGACTCACAATGTAAGTCAATGGGGACGGATCCGTTTTCTGACACAAAAGAAAACTGATCCGTCTCCCATTGACATACAATGGTTTTAGAGACTGATCCGTCACTGCTATTTTAGAGGTAATACAACCGGATCCATTCATGACAGAAGCTTTTTTTGCTGAACCATGACGGATCCAACAAAACCGCTGGTGTGAAAATAGCCTTTCCCCGGCATCAGTGTTGCTCCTGATGCCCGCACTACTGTCGCTGCATCTCTCCATCGCTCGGATCAAAGCATCTGAGGGGCAGGCAATAGCAGCCCGCAACGCAGACAAGCCGTCCTAGCATCGTGGGTGACACTAAGCAGGCTGCCCCCATCAACCTCCCAGCCGGTTGCCAATGTTTTGATCCACACGACAGAGATGCGGGGTAAGTATAACCTGACTGTGGACAGCGCTGAAAGCAGAAGGCTCCATGCACTGTATACTTCTGACATACTGTAGCTCAGCTCCCATTCAATGGGAGGTGTCAGACGCCCTACGCATCTGATATTGTCGCCCTATCTAGAGGATAGGGCATCAACATCTGGAAGGTGCAAAACCCTGTTAACCCCCTCCCGACCGGTGGGACTTTAAAGATGGCGCCCGCTCATGAGCAGAGCCGCACCATATCCATGGGGTGCCTGCTGTTTCATATGTCTGTTGTTCGCAGACTTGTTGTCAATCTTGAAATTTTTGCGGGACCTATTACTTTCTATGGGGCAGCTAAAAATGCAGACCGCACATGGATGTCACCTGTGTGCTGTCTGCATCCATGCAGCTGTGACACAAGTTATAGAACACGTCGTATTCTGTCCTGTCCGTTTAGAGGACAAGAACGGTCATTTCTACAATACGGCCCGCAGAAACTGCGGGATGCACACCGCCATTATCCGAATCTTGTGGATCTGCAGATCTCTCGTGTGTAGGAGACCTAAGGGAAAGTGCAAATTTAGCGGATTACCCAGTGAATGAGATTTGACACATCTTTATATGAACTTGGTGGAAATTGATATGTCTTTTGGATTTTAAAATCTTATGTAGAGTGGTTTTCCGTATAGACTTCAATGAGGGTGTTAACATTAACAGAATATCTGCACCAAAACCGCAATAGTGCCGATTTATGTGCTTTTGGTGTGCATTTTATGATTATTTACTGCGTATAAATCCGCACGATGTGCAGGAAGCCCAAGGCTAGGTTCACACTTGAGCGTATTTGATACGCGCGTTTTTGGAAATGGGGAAACGCGCGTTCGTGTGATTGACCAATGAAAAACAGCCATGTCTACACTGGTGTCCAATGTGTGCCTGTTGCCATGTGCGAAGACGTAAACATGCAAACGTCCAATTTGCCGCGTTCCTGTTGAAGTCTATGGGCGTGAATGCGTGACAATACGCCCCAAAGAAGCTGCTGTACTTATTCGGGCGTAGGGCGCGTTCGTACGCGCTGTAAAATGCGCAGGTGAGAACCATGCCCATAGGGAAACATGGGTTTTCGCCTGTTGTGCGTTTTACAGCGCGTAGGAACGCACTGTAAAAACGCTCAGGTGTGAACCAGGCCTTATGGTAATGACAGCAGGGGTGCATTACATTTACCTGCCCTGAACTGGTTTCAGGTCTGGAGCTAGACTTGTTGGTTCTGTTATAAATTTGTTCTGAACCTTTTTTTTTTTTTTATTTGATGCAGAAAGTTAAAAAGGTGCAGAAGGAAAGAAAATCAAAGAAGGCCTGGAGGTTTACTCTGGACCTTACCCATCCTGTGGAAGATGGAATCTTTGACTCAGTCAACTTTGTAAGTATCTGGAGAACGTGTTTTAGAGTTCATTGAGGACATAAATGGCAAAAAATGGCGTGCAATTAAGGGTGAATTTGAATACTGTTCACAATGCAGATATGCCCTTTAAAGCGGTTCTCCGGGCTATTGATATTGATGATCTATTATCATCGTCAGATCAATGAGGGTCTAACTGCTATCACCCCTCCTGAACAGTGTATGGATGAAGCGGGAGGCTCTGTACACTGTATGTAGTGTCTGCGTACTGTAACTCAGCTCCCATTCACTTGAAGGGAGCTGAGCTGCTGTATCCCAATGTTTCCACTACAGTGTGCAGAACTGTCTCCAGTATAGTATCCTGGGCTGTGGCAACCCAAAATAGATGTCGGGGGGTCAGACTGTCATAATTGAGCAATCCTCTGGATAGGTCATCAATATATTTGCACTGTACAACCCCTTTAGGCTACCTGCACTCGAGTGGGGATGAACGCAGATTTGTACGTTCCTGTGGCATATCCTCTCCACAATCCGCAGTTTGTAACTGCGCAATGCATGCAGGTGGCCTTAAAGATCCCACTAGAACTGCAAGAATGGGCTGTTGTCAGTCTGTAAGGTTTTAATGGTGTTGAGTGAAGCGAGCTTCGGATGCTTCATAATTCTGTACGGAGATCCTCCGACGAGCCAAAGTTAGTTATTTGCGAAGTCGCACGTGACTTAGTTGAATAACTTCGGTAGTTGAATTTTAAAGTAGCAAACCACTTTAAAACTTGAAACCGAACTGTGCTTCGGTTCTGACCAGTAATTCAGAACCGAAGCAGAGCTCAGTTTCAAGTTTTAAAGTGGTTTTCCACTTTAAAAATCAACTACCAAACTTATTCAATGAAGTCACGTGCGACTTTGTGAATAATTTCGTCTCATTGGAGCCCATACGTTCTAATACTGTAGGGAGAAGGATCTCTGTACAGTATTGTTCCGACGTTTTCAACGACGTGACTTCGGATGAAGCATCCGAAGCTCGCTTCGCTCAGCACTAATTTTTAACACTTAGTAAGTAGCTTTTGATAGTTTGGGCCTGTTCAGTTTCTATTTGTAGGGCTGGGCTAATGGTTCTTGGATGTTAAAGTTTTCTTAACCTTTTCTGTAACTAGGGTTCCCTTCCCTAGTTCGTACCTAGGGTTTCCTTCCCTAGTGTCCATATGTTTGTTTTTGCAAAACAGGAGCAGTTTCTAAAGGAGAAGGTAAAAGTCAACGGTAAAACCGGGAACCTTGGAAACATTGTTCACATTGAACGTTCAAAGAACAAGATAAATGTGGCGTCTGAGAAGCAGTTCTCTAAAAGGTATGTTTATTGATGGGGAAAAAAACAGATCTGTTGCATGCCTGTCCTATTGGTATTGTTATGGCAGTGTTAATAAAAAAAAAAAAAAGAGAAAAATATGCTGGGGTAAAATGTGCGTCTTGGGAGTAGGGGTCGACCAATTATCGGTTTGGCCGATATTATCGGCCGATATTGATGATTTGCACAGTTATTGGTATCGGCCCCTAACCAGGCCGATATACCGATAACTGTGCTATAACATAACATTGCCGCGCTGCTCTCAGCGCGGCCATGTTCCCTCAGCAGCACAGGGGAGAAGGAGGCAGTCCCTCCTTCCCCCTGTGCCGCGCTGCCAGTGGAGAGAAGAGGAGGAGGAGGGGCTGAGGGCGCAGTGGCCACCAATGAGAGCAGAGGAGGCGGGGCTGAGGGCGCACTGGCCACAAATGATAAGGTTTAAGATATTACAAGCACATTGCCCAGACCCTGCCTCTGATAGAGCTGCGATCCGCGGCAATTAACCCCTCAGGTGCCGCACCTGAGGGGTTGAGTACCGCGGATCGCAACCATCTATCAGAGGCAGGGTCTGGGCAATGTGCTGTAATATCTAAACCTTATCATTTGTGGCCAGTGCTTCCTCCCCCATCCCTTCAGTATTGATATCATTGGTGGCAGTGGCCACAGGGTCCCCCACCTCCTCTCTTCTGATCGGGCCCCAGCAGTGTAATGCTGGGGCTCCGATCGGTTACCATGGCAGCCAGGGCGCTCCTGAAGCCCTGGCTGCCATGGTTCCTGCTGCTGTGTGCCCATAGCACAGGGCAGCAGGGACAGTGTCAGGTCCTATTCACCCTGATAGATCTCTATTAGGGTGAATAGGACAAGAGATATAAAGAGCCCAGGTTCTACCCCTAGGGGGGGAAATAGTAATAAAATAAAAAGTAAAAAAATTTAAAATAGTAAAAAAACACCAAAATATTAAGTATAAATTAACCCTTTTCCAATTTTACATATAAAATATATAAACAATAAATAAAAAAACATATCGCCGTGACCAAAAAGTCCAAACTATTAAAATATATTTTTTTTAAAAAGCGTCGGACGCCGTAACAGAAAAAAAATCAAAAAATTAAAATGCGCAAAATATCGGTATAAAATATCGGCTATCGGCCTGAAAGTTCACAGAATATCGGTATCGGCTCTAAAAAATCAATATCGGTCGACCCCTACTTGGGAGGTCAGTGTGCCAGAAAATGAAATCTATGCCAGCAAGAAGTTCGTGTAATTATCAGTTTTCTGGCATAAGTACTGTTAAATTTGCCCATTTATTTTCTCTCCCCCAGCCTCATTTCCCATTAAAAAAAAAAGTGCCTCTGTGATGTAAAACTGATTAGGCCTTATTCACGCGTCCGTAGTGTTTTGCGGATCCGCAAAACACCTTGCCACCGGCCCTATAGAGATGCCTATACTTGTCCGCAATTGCGGGCAAGAATAGGACATGCTCTATATTTTTGCGGAGCCGCCGTCCGGAAGATCGGCGGCACGCTCCGCAAATGCGGAGAGCACAGTGTGTGCTCTCCGCATCCATCACGTCCCCATTCAAAATGAATGGGTCCGCACCCCTTCCGCAAATTTGCAGAACGGGTGCGGACGTAGATTGCGGACGTGTGAATAAGGCCTTAGAGGGGTTCTCCAGCAATTATTTAAAATGGCTGCCAGTAACCTGTACCAGAATGAGCAGGATTAGTTGCCCTCATTTGCGGAACAGTCTAGGGGGGATAAGGGGGTAGGACCGCAATACACACTTTTCTCTAGCACTTGCATATACTACACATTCTTAAGTTCTCCTGTCAGGCTGCTCAGCCATGATGCATATCATAGGCAGGATCACAACATTAATATCTATTGTAGTGAGACCCTGCCCCCTCACCCCCTAGGCAGCTCTGCAAGTGGAGCTAACCAGTTCTCCTCGCATTCTAGGACAAGTTGCTGGCTGCCATTTTAAATTTCTCCTGGAGAGCCTCTTTAAAACGTACAATTGTTTGAGCCTAATGTTTTCATAAGGAGAGCACTCACCCCACTCCTCCGGGAGTGATCGCACACAACAGTATACACTTGTACATAGCAGCATGTTAATCACCATTTGATGCTAAAACGGCCCATCCTAGACCATGTTCCCTTTCCTGCTAAGCTCTACCCCCTTTTAGAGCTAGTTTGCGGTCAATGCTGGAAGTAATTAGGAAACACTTCAAAGTGTTTTAGATAAGGTTCAAAGTGAAATCATGTGCATTTGCTGTAATCGGCAGATTCTTCTCCCATTTGAGGAGCTAGTGGGCTGGTTATCAGACCAGTTCTGTCTCCCTATGGAAAGTATTATCTGACCAGGAGAGGCCTACTGATGCAATAGGATTATTCTGTTTGCTCTCCCATCATAGTTGTATGAAATTTGTGAGGTTATAGCTAGGGATGAGCGAATGAATCATCCAAAGTCGATTCACATAAAACTTCGTTCCAATACTGTACGGAGCAGCCAAAGTTATTGGTTCACGTAATGACTTCCTAAATTAATTTGTACTGTAAAAAAACAATCTTCCGAACTCTGGTTCTGTTCCAAGGTACCGAGTTTGGGAAATGGTTTTTTACAGTACAAATTGATTTATAAAGTTATTACCTGAAGTCTCGCGAGACTTCACAATGCAATAACTTCGGCTCATCGGAGCCAATACATTCTAATACTGTACGAAGCTCCTGCTCCGTACAGTATTGGCACAATGTTTTATGCGAATCGACTTCGAATGTTTCACCCAAAGTCAATTGGCTCATCCCTAGTTATAGCAGTTGCTTTCTTGTGTTCTTGGATTAATACAAGAAAGCAACTTGTTGAGAAATTACTCTCAGGATACATATTGTAAGGGAAGTTCTAGAATACAGCAATCCTGGAAGACTTTTTACCTATGGGCAACAAATGTAAAAACGCAAGTAGACAATCTGCGGCACTCATCCATTTCAAGCAAAAGGTGTTTTCTAAACTAATAGGCAGCATACATCCAGAGCCAGGCTCCCATGCTGTGTGCCCCAGAATACCTTGGACTATTGTCAGGTACCTGGTTACCAGGAGTAATATTTGTACCCTATTAAGGGCCTGGAGTGCTGCTTTTCCTCAACTGCTTAAACTAATGGAAAAGCCATAATCTAATGTTGAATGAACAGGCCAGGAAACCCATATGAGTACTTCTGGACAGGGGGAACGATTTTTAGAACCACCAGGTTTTCCAGCTAACCATTTCTTCCTGTTTCTTTTATAGGTACCTTAAATACCTCACGAAGAAATACCTGAAGAAAAACAACTTGCGTGACTGGCTGCGTGTAGTTGCTTCTGATAAGGAGACCTATGAACTTAGGTACTTCCAAATCAGCCAAGATGATGAGTCTGAATCAGAAGAATAAATGTCTTTACAGAATAAAGATATTTATACAAGATTTTGTTTTTTTTTTGTTTTATTTGGATATTTGTGCAAAAAATGCAAGTTTTCTGTAAAAAGGTGTAATTATATAATGACATTCAACTATCTAATATGCTTGTTCTGCTAATTAATGCTTAAAGGGAGTATGTCACGACATTTGAGCATATTTGACTGATCAAATAGCATTATATGTGCCACCCAGAACTTAAAAACGGTACCTTTGTTGTATCTAATGGAGTTTTCTTGCAGCCGAACTTTGAAGATTATGTAAATGCGCCCTCTCAAGTGCCCAGGGCGGCGTCTCAATCTTCCGAGCCCCAGGCAGCACCTCCTTCCCGGCTCATAACCCCGCCCTCCGTGTGCCTCTGCCCGCCCATTTACTCTCCTCCTCTCTTCTTTTCCATTGCGGCTGCGCGGTCACATTCTTAGCGAGCGCATGCCCAATGCGATGCCTGCTCCTGGCTGTTTAGCCGGCGCATGCGCAGTAGGTATTGCGATGCACTGCCAGGAGCGGGCATCGCATTGCGCATGCACCCGCTACGAATTTGACCGCGCAGCCGCAGTGGAAAAGGAGAGAGGAGGAGAGTAAACGGACGGCAGAGGCACACTGAGGGCGGGGTTATGAGCCGGGGAGGAGGTGCTGCCTGGGGCTCGGAAGATTGAGACGCCGCCCTGGGCACTTGAGGGTGCATTTACATAATCTTCAAAGTTCATTTTTGGCTGAAAGAAAACTCCATTAGATACAACAAAGGTACTGTTTTTTAGTTCTGGGTGGCACATATAACGCTATTTGATCAGTCAAATGTCGTGACAGACTCCCTTTAAAGGCGTTGTCATTTATCATGTAGAGAAAGTTAATACAAAGCACTTACTAATGTATTGTGATTGTCCGTGTTGCTTCCTTTGCTGACTGGATTCATTTTTCCATCGCATTATACACTGCTCTATTTCATGATTACAGACCACCCTGCAATCCGTCAGCAGTGTATAATGTGATGGATAAATGAATCCAGTCAGCCATATGGATAGTACATTAGTAAGTTACATTAGTAACGTTTGCGGTTTTAGCAGGGTCTGGACATGCCACTAAAGGTATAGCCACAGGTGCAGGTTTTTACCTCCACAGAGATGAGGTATAATGGAAAGATTTGCACCTTTTTCTGTGGTGTGTGTGTGTCACACTGACTGAACTTGTGTGCAAACTCATCAGTTTTTTCCTGAACAGATCCCGGGAGAATCTTACACTCATGTGAAAGAGGCCTTACGGTGGTGTTTGGGTGAAGGCAGTGTGCTTTTTACAGGGGTGGATTAAAGTACCACACGCCGGTCTTGATTGGCTCCACGCTACTGGAGGAGGTGCCTTCTCCGGTAGCATGTTGGTCATCACTTTTGCTAGTTTCTGGTGTAAATGATGATAGATGTTCTGGAGCATATGGCTCAGCTGACACTGCCTTTTCCATGTTCCTTTTTGGAAACTGGCCATTCTCTTTAGTGTATAAAAAGTAGGAAACTGGGTTTTGGGACATTTTACACCAAAGCAAGTCAGAGGGAATTGATAAATCCCCCCCCCCAATAAATATAGTTATGTATGCATAGTTACCAACTATCTTATAGTTACTCTCTCAATATACACATTTAACTACTTATACACTTAGGCCTAGTTCACATCTGATTTCCATTAGTGATTGTGAGCCAACACCAGGTGCAGATCTGTCCATTATACCTTATCTCTATGTAGGCTCCACTCCTGGTTTTGTTTCCAAATAACTGATGGAAATTGGTGAAGTGTGGACTAGGCCTTACATTATACAGGATGTCAGGGATAGAAAAAACATAAGGTCCCTTTACACAGATGACAATCTAGCAGATTATTGGGAAGGGAGCGTTCCTACATGACAATCTGCTGATCACTCGCGGAGGAGACCCGTGCATTTACATGCACCGTTCTCCAGAGTATGGGGAGGAGCGATTGCTAATGGCATCTCTTCCCCATACGGTCTCCTTGTTTCCTGGCACAAGGTCCTGTTTACACAGTGTGATCTGCCACTGGGAAACCATGATCCGAATACCCGATGAATGAGTGTTTCACTTGTTCTTCTGATAAATCGGTGGTGCATTTACACTGCGAGATCATCTCCAACTAGCAATGCTTGTTGGCGATGATCTGTTCAATTGTCAGCCTCTGTAAGGGGCCCTATAGTCACAATGGCTCCAAGATTAATAGTTTTTGATATTCTGACAATCATGACAGTTGCTATACAAAGCAATAACTGTTCTCAGTTTCTATGCATTGGATGCTGTATTTCCCTCTATTTGTAAGACTTGCCTGTATAGCATAAAAAAATGAGTTCTCATCCAGACAGTAGACATGGATGCTTTTCGTGTGCACTCCCAGCAATAAAAAAAGGGTATTCTTGTCTGGAATCTGAGCCAGAATATGACCAGTGCTGAAATGTATGCATCTGCAAATAAAATGGATGTGCACTTGGCCCCTTAAAGGGGTTCTGCAGTAATTTTAAACTGATGTATCCTCTGGATAGATCATCATCTGATCGGCAGGGGTCTGAAACCTGGGACCCCGCCGATCAGCTGAGAAGGCACTGGCAGTAGCGGCGCGGCCTTCTCGCTGTTTACCTCAGGCACAGTGACGTCACGACTAGTATCCCTGGGCGGGGCTAAGCTCTGTTCACTTGAATGAAGCTTAGCCCCACCCAGGCCAGTGATACAAGTCGTGATGTCACTGGGCCTCAGGTAAACAGCGAGAAAGCCGTGGTGCTACTGCCAGTGCTGCTGCCTTCCAAAGCAGGTGAGCGATGGGGGTTCCGCGTGTCGGACCCCTGCCGATCAGATGCTGATCTATTCAGAGGATAGATCATCAGTTTAAAATTACTGCAGAACCCCTTTAATTATGGGTCCATAAAAATGGATAGCACACTGAAAGAGTGTGTATGAGGCCTTAAAGGGGTTGTCCACCATTATCACCCCTCAGGCCCCTCTGATATGAGCAGAGGAGAATTTCAGGCTCTGATGCTCTCCCTTGCCCTGCAGTGGATTGCTCTGTTAGGCGGAGGCTTCCACCCAGCAGTGTTCTTGGTGATGTCACCTGCGCTGATGGGTGGGCTTTAGTGCTGCTCTATCTGTTTTACAGGCTAGGGCAGCGCCAAAGCCTGCCCATAAGTGTCAGTGAAGTCACAGGGCTCACTGCTAGATGGCAGTCCCTAACGACAGCCTGGTACGTCACCAGATCTCCAAAAAATCCTTGGACCTCTGCGATTCAGCACAGGGCATGAAATACTCTGATGCTCATTTTAGGGAGGCTGCCTGGAAAATGGGGGTATGTCCCTTTAAAATGAGTTCTCCGGGGTTAAAAAAATAAAAGTAAAAATCTGTTCACCTCCTGCTCTGTGATGGGAAGAGAGTTTGGTTTGTAATTACCCATCTGTCGGGCCACCAATTCTGCCGTCTCCACTGCACTCAAACTGTCTCTGGGTTCTTCCTCTAAGGTCCCAACTAGATGTGTTCCGAAGTCCTCCTGTTCAGCTTCCTATACTGCACACAGGTAGTGTGATCACAGTGTAAGACCTCATGCACTTGACCATTGGCTGTTTTGCGGACCTGTAAAAAACACGGATACCGGCTGTGTGCATTCTGTATTTTGTGTAATGGAGCAGCTGGCCCCTAATAGAACAGTCCTATCCTTGTCCATAGTGCAGACAATAATAGGACATGTTCTAAATTTTGGCATATATGACATATGGAAATGGTATGCACATAATTTCCATTTTTTTATTGCTGCCCTATTGAAGTGAATGGTTCTGTGTATGTGCTGCAAAAAAAAAAAAACAGAACGGACATATAATTTTTTTTTGTGCATGAGCCCCAAATCGGTGGCCCAAAACAGGGGTGGGTACTGACCAAACTAGTTTATCACACTAGGGCAGGTGGTGACCAGATTTATTTTAAAAGCCCAGAGAGCCTCTAAATTCATGTACAAACAGTAATACATAGGGCCAGATTTATCATTACACTCACATATGACTCCACTTTTCCATGTGCCCAAAGTCACTTGTGGCTAGTCAGATTTATTAATGGTCCTTTAATACTGTGATAAATGTGGTTTGACGGTAGCAGGTTTATCCTTCAGTGAGCGGATTTACAAAAGTCGCACGTCTTTACAAAAAAGTCGCATGAGATAAGGATGGAGTGAAATTGCCCATTTTTTTGTGACTTTTTAAATGGTCGCTATTGTAAATCTGTCTAGAGATTGATTTACATAAGAAAACATGCCCACTTTCACAAAACTGGAGAGCTTAGTGTAGAGCTTGAAAAAGTCACAATTTTACAGATTGCGCATTTTTTTGCGACTTTTTCACTCCATTAAAGTGACTTTAGCTAATGATAAATCTGGCCCATAATGCTCAAAAGTAATAGTTTCCAACGGAGTCCAGAGAACATAGGGCCAGATTTATCATTACTCTTGCAGTTCACTCCACTTTCAAAGAAGGCGTATGTGTATTTGAGTCAAGTCAAATTTATCATGGGCTCTTTCAGAGGTTGATAAATCTGGTGTATTTCTGGTTCCTAGTTCTATTTTGGCTTTGTCTTTGGGAAAGTCGCAATTTTAAAAAAGTGATTTTGTCAAACATAAGCATGGTCATGAGTGGAGTGAGTTTGCGCAATTTTTTGCGACTATTTAAAAAGTCGCAATAATAAATCTGTCTTGCAAGTGATTTACATACGACAAAACGCCCATAAACTTGGTTTTGGAGTGAGTGGCGTAAGTCTCCAAAAAGTCGCAAAAAATTG
The DNA here is from genome assembly GCA_033119425.1 of Bufotes viridis. Lineage (NCBI taxonomy): Eukaryota > Metazoa > Chordata > Amphibia > Anura > Bufonidae > Bufotes > Bufotes viridis. The sequence goes on along the minus strand of CM065592.1, from coordinate 141,472,038 downwards.
CGCAATTTGGCTTTTTGCGCAATTTTTTGCGACTTTTCAACTCCAGAAAAGTGACTTGGGCTAATGATAAATCTGGCCCATAAAGTCTATATACATACAAAGACACATCCGTGCACCTTAAATATGGATGTACTTGTATCCACACTTACATAGATGAGCTCGTCTGCATGTTCAGTTCATACATATTGGGCTCATATGTGCTGTTCTAGCATACTTTTACAGGATCGTGCACACACTCACCACATGCGTGGATGCACTGATATGCATGCTTACCAGTCACATACAAGCTAAAATAAAAATCACTAGCCGAAGGGTCCATTCACACGTCCGTATGAATGGTCCGGATTGCGGAACGGGTGCGGACACATTTATTTTCAATGGGGCTGGAACGGATGCGGACAGCACACTATGTGCTGTCCGCATCCGCACTTCTGGATCTGCAGTTCCGTTCCTGAAAAAAATAGAACGTCCTATTCTTGTCCGCAACTGCCGGCGATGTGCGGTCCGCGGAATGCACATTGTCCGTGTTTTGTAGATCCGCAATATGCTTACCGCAAAACACCTACGGACGTGTGAATGGACCCTAAAATACAGTATGTTATTTTTAGGGATGAGCGAATTTCGTATTTTGAAGTTTGGTTTGCGGTATAATCTGAATTGCGTTATGGATTTTCTTACCACGGACCATAACGCAATAACATGACGGAATGCCTTTAGAGGCATTCCGTCATAATAGAAGTCTATCGCCTGCATAACTGATCCGTCCGGTTTCTGTTATGCTGGAGTCCTCTCCTGCATAACGTAAACCGGACGGATCCGTTATGCAGGCCATAGACTTCTATTATGGCGAAATGCCTCTAAAGGCATTCGGTCATGGAATTGCGTTATGGTCCGTGGTAACGGGATTCATAATGCAATTCAGATTGTACCACAAACCAAACTCGAATTTCAAAATATGAAATCTGCTCTTCCCTAGTTATTTTTGGTCACTAAATTAAGCTTGCCACTTAATACCCATTTACCAAACCATCCGTGCTGGACCACTAAGTGGTGGCAAATGACTTGAGGTATATTGAAATGGCACCTCTGCACAGTTGTTCCAGCCCAGGATGATTGGATTACGTTCCACAGTTCTTATGCATTTTTGGGTTTTGCCTCACAAACCGTATTTTTTATATCACCACACAAGGTACCTATGGGAGATAGGCCACTCCATTACCTCAATCCTGTGTGTCTGTAACCTAGATGATGTCCGCGTACTGGTGTGTTTTGGGTCACTGTTGTGTTGTAACACCCATTTCAAGGGCATTTCTTTCGGAAAAAGTCAAGTATTTTGATATATTCAAACTGATGATCCCTCGTATGGGATAAATAGGCCAAACACCATAGTATGAGACACATCCCCATATCATGATTTTTGCACCACCATGCTTTACTGTCTTCACAGTGCACTGTTGCTTGAATTCAGTGCTTGGGGGTCGGGTAATAGACCCTAACACTGGGTTCAGACCTGAGCGTTTTGAAGCCTAGCGTTTTCTGAGCGTTCAAGACTGGCGTTAACTCGCGTTTTTTTTCTAGCGTTTTGGTAAATAGTGTAGGCGCGTTTGACGCGCGTTTATGTGATTGACTGCATAGTTGGCCAATGACCAATGATATAGTTTGGCCAATCTGAGTGCTTTATATTAGAGGTGTGACATTCCATGGTGGCTGATTCAGCATGTTGCAAACTTTGTAAAACGCGCATCCATAGGCGCGTTTTACGCTGCACAAACGCCCGAACAACACGCCTATCGCGTTTCCCATTGAAGTCTATTGCCACCAAACGCTCGAAAAACGCCCGAATTAACGCGAACATACTTGCTTATGCTTCGGACGTTTTTAGGCGCCTTCGAACGCGCATAAAAACGCGCAAGTGTGAACCACCCCCATAGGAATGCATGGTTCCTGTACTGTTGTGCGTTTTTTTTGCGCGTTCGAACGCGGCGTTTTACGCGAAAGTGTGAACTGAGTGTAAAAGATCAATTTTGCTTTCATCAGTCCTCAAAATGTTGCACTATTTCTCTTTGGGCAAATCATTGTGTTCCTTGGCAAAGTTTAACCTATTTATGTATTTTTTTCAACAACAGGACTTTGTGGGGGGGTTCTTGCTGGTACCGTACTTTGTCTTCACTTAATCGTCTTCTGATTGTATCCCAAAATGCCTGAAGCATTAAAATCAAAAAAATACGGCAAATGGTGTAACAAAAAAACAAAATGGGCGATTCGTCATTTTTCTTTGCGTAACTTACCAAACAAATTGAATAAGATGTAATCAAAAAGTCACACTCCAAAATGGTATTACAATAAACTACATATCTACCCACAAATATCGAGCCCCCACACAGATCTGTAGACATAGCAAAAAAAAAAGGTATGGGGGTCAGAATATAGCAATTTAAAAAAAGTTTTTTTTCAGGAGTAAAACAAAAAACTATATAGATGTGTTATCGTGATAATCGTACTGACCCAGAGAATGAAGGTAACAGGTCATCTTTAGTGCATAGGGAACGCTGTAGAGCGAAAACCCGTAAAACTGTGGAGGAATTTCATATTTTACCAATTCCACCCCATTTGGAATTTTTTTTCCAGCTTTTCACTGCATTGTATGCAATATTAAGTGGTGCCATTTAAAAGTACTTGTTTCCTGCCAAAAGTCAAGCTGTGCAAATGGGAAAATAAAAAAAGTTATGGCTCGGGGAAAGCAGGGAGAAAAATGAAAAACTGAAAAATCCTCCAGAACTCCTCACTGCTATTATTTTGAGCACGCTTTTTTCAATTAATGGTTCATTTACTTAGAATGATCGGCATGCATGTCCTAATTCTCAGGTCTGTTCTGTTTTTTCTATTACTCTACTATACTTACAAGTAAATGATCTGCTACTGTATGTAGAAATATCACTTTTTACCAAAAACATTGATTTATATAAAATTAAAATATCCATCCAAGATGGATTTTTCTGCGACTGTCGCGTCTCAGCGCGACACCATAGACTATCATTATAAAAATTGTCGCGCGACATTGTTGCCTTAGCCTTTAAGCCTTACATAGAGGAATTTAATACAAGACAGTTACTAGTGTATTGTTATTATCCACATTGCTTCCTTTGCTGGCTGAATTAATTTTTCCATCACATTATACACTGCTTGTTTTCGTGGTTATGACCACCCTGCAATCCAGCAGTGGTGGTCGTGCTTGCACATTATAGAAAAAAGCACTGGCTTCTCTGGTGGTCGGGTCCGTGGGAGTGGGCATAGGCTTTTCTATAGTGTGCAAGCATAGCCACCTCTGCTGGATTGCAAGGTGGTCGTAACCATGGAAACAAGCAGTGTATAATATGATGGAAAAATGAATCCAGCCAGCAAAGTAAGCAATGTGGACAATCACAATACATTAGTAAGTGCCTTGTATTCACTTTCTCTACGTGATAAAGGCTATTTGCTGAAGTGAGACAACCTTTAATCCATTTTTTTTTTTTTTTTGGACACAGTAGGTGATAAAATGGAACTCTAAATACTCTAAACATATTACTCTGACCACTTTTTAGAAATATCTCTTAAATGGCCCTAGAGCACTATTTGCTTTAAATAGCAGCCTCAGAATTGAAGGAACAACTTGTGGATTAAATTTTTTTGGAAATGTTTTTGGGCACCATTTTAAGTTTACAGAGGCCTTGAGGTGCTAAATCAGAAGTAACATTAAGGAATTAATATAGAGCACAGTGAGCATTTTGACCTTACAAGTATGATATAGAATTTATTACAATTGGGCATGGAAATCAAAAATTGCATGTTAACCGCAATATATACGGTAAATTTTGCTAAAATGTGTAATTTTTATATAAGAGTTTATAGGAAAAAAGCACCCCAAACATTGTTATGCCATTTCCGCAAGTACAGCAATATATGCATTCATAACCTGCTGTTTGGACACAAAGCAGGACTTATAAGGGAAGGAGCGCCATCTGGCTTTTGAAGCCCAGATGAAATTGGTTTGGGTGCCATTTCTAACTTGCAGAACTCCTGAGGGACCAGTACAGTGGAAACCCCATTTTTGAAACTACCCCCTTCAAAGAATTCAGCTAGGAGTGTAGTGATAGTTTTGACATCATAGGTGTTTCATAAAATTTATTAAAGGGCTGTCTCACTTCAGCAAAAGGCATTTATCATGTAGAGAAAGCTGATACAAGGCACTTACTAATGTATTGTGTTTGTCCATATTGCTTCTTTTGCTGGTTTGATTAATTTTTTCAACACATTATACACTGCTCGTTTCCATGGTTACCCATGCAATTTTTGATTTCCTTGCCCCAATTGTAATAAATACTAAGAAACACTTGTAAGGTCAAAATGCTCACTGTGCCTTATATTAATTCATTAATGTTACTTATGATTTAGCACCACAAGGCCTCTGTAAACTTGAAATGGTGCCCAAAAACATTTCTAAAAAAATGGAGACCCAAAATTCACAAGTAGTTCCTTTAATTCTGAGGCTGCTATTTAAAGCAAGTAGTGCTCTAGGGCCACATGAAATATTCCTAAAAAGTGGTCAATCAGAGTAATACGTTTGGAATATTACTTCCATTTTATCACCTGCTGTGTCCCAAAAAAATGGATTAAAGGGGTGTCTTACTTCAGCAGGCTGATACGATAATGATACCATATTTATATAGTTTTTTTTCCATGTTTTACTTTTGCATCATAATTAAAATCAGTTGTATTTTGCGTTGTAAAATACTAACATCCATAATTTTTATTTTTCCATCAACGTATTTGAGTAAGTGCTTGTTTTTTGAGGAATGGGTTGTAGTTTTTTAAGTACCATTTTGGGGTACATATGACTTTTTGTTAGCTTTTTATTTCATTTTTTGGGGATGTGAGGTGGTCAAAAATAGTAATTCTATCAGTGTTTTTTATTATTTTTTATGGGGTTAACAATGCAGTATATAAGATATTATAATGATATTCTGCGGATTGATACAAATATGGTGATGCCATATATCTACTACTTTTTCATCATAAAATCCCTTTTTTTATTAAAAAACACATCTAAGACTCGTAGCTTTTTTAGTTTTCCGTCAATGTAGCTGTTTGAGGGCTTGTTTTTTGTAGGCCAGGCTGTAATTTTTATTGGTACCATTTTGGGGTACATTTGATGGCATTATTTGGGGAGGTGAGGTGACAAAACCAGTAATTCTGTCATTGTTTTTTAGGTTTCTTTTTTTTTTACACTATTTGTTCACTGTCTGGCTCCCACGGCAAGCACCGATACCCCGTAATCGCATTGTGGGGGGTCAAAGGGGGAAAGAGGGAGATCACTCCCTCTGTAAACCATTTATGCCTTATTAACAAAGTCAGTGATTTCCAAGACCAGGTGCGGATCTAAAAAAAAAAAAAAACAGGTGCAGATCTTTCCCTTTTACTGTATAGCCTCATTCACACGTCAGTGCTGTACGTGTTCTCCATGGACAGCAGACATCCCAATTCATTTTAATGTGTGTATTCAGGCATCAGTGTTTTAGCACGGTCCGTGGGTCAGTGTTTTTAGTACGGATGCATGCTCTATTTTGTCCGTGATCACGTCCATTATAGTCTATGGGTCTGTGAAAACCACGGATGCCATCCGTGTTGCATTCTTGTTTTACTTTTCAGTGTCAGCGAAACACGGATGCAACACAGACAGCAAAAATGGACCCAACACGAATCCTTCACGGACAGGTTCACGGATGCATCACTGACCACCTGCTCCTGGATATGAGCACAGACACGGACGTGTGAATGAGACTTATGTCTGTGGAGGCTCCACTCCTTGTTTTGGCTCACAATCACTGATGGAAATCACTGACCAAACACATGTGACATGGGAATAAAGCCTTAGCACCGCGGCCTCTATGGGTTTAAGCTGCAAGAAATCGTCGCTAGCTCCAATTTCTGCCATTGCACGGGGTGTCAACTGTATGTTATTACAATTGACACCCGTTCCTGAAGGCAGTGCCGCTTTTCCTAAGTTGCTGGCACCTCCATGCTGTAAATGTATGCCATGGTGCACTAATGTTCAGCTCGCCATGCCATACATTTATGGCATGGAGTGGAAAAGGGTTAATGGTTGCATGCCTAGACAGCAATCTTTGGTTAGGTAACTGAAGGATCTGGCTTGAGTATTACACCAGAATTTATCCCCTATCCTCAAGAGAGGGGATAAGTAACAGACGGGTGTCTAAGGGTTCTTTCACACTTGCGGCATGGCTGTTCTGGCAGGCTGTTCACCCAGCGGAACAGCCTGCCCGATAGCCATGCCGCAAGTGGGAAAGTACCCTAAGGCCTCTTTCACACGAGCGTGTCCGGATGCGTTGGGGATGCGTTCAGTGAAAACTGCGATTTCGCAGGCAAAGCCATTCAGTTTTGCCTGCGATTGCGTTCAGTTTTTTTCGCGCGGGTGCAATGCGTTTTTCACGCGCGTGATAAAAAACGGAAGGTTTACAAACAACATCTCTTAGCAACCATCAGAGACAAACGCAACGCACCCGCACTTGCTTGCGTGAAAAACACAGAATATAGAGCATGCTGCGATTTTCATGCAACACATAAGTGATGCATGAAAAAAACGCTCATGTACAAAGACACATTGAAATAAATGGGTCAGGATTCAGTGCAGGTGCTATGCGTTCACATCACGCAAACTCGCCCGTGTGAAAGGGGCTTAAGGCTACTTTCACACTCACGTTCTGTGAACGCGAGTTCAGATAATACAACTGTCTGCATCCGTTCAGAACAGATCCGTTTGTATTATCTTTAACATAGCCAAGACGGATCTGTCTTAAACACCATTAAAAGTTAATGGAGGATGGATCCGTTTTCTATTGTGTCAGTGGCTCAGTTTCATCAGACGGACACTCCTAAACGGAATGGAGACTGAACTGATGCCCTTTGAGCGTATCCTTTTTAATTCAGAATGCATTATAATGCAAACTGATCCGTTTTGGACCGCTTCTGAGAGCCCTGAATGGATCTCACAAACGGAAAGCCAAAATGCGAGTGTGAAAGTAGACTATGGCTGGTATCACACTAGCTCTAAAATCTTCTGACAGAGGAACACCCTGCCGAATTTCATGGTATCCAACATAACCGGAAAGGAATGCAGCACCTCCAGGCCCCATTGACTACAATGGGACCCGGCAGGAATCTGGCCTTTTTCCAGTGCCTACAGCGGTTTTTGTCCGGACGAATCCCAGCACTGACCCTGGGTTCACACCTGAGCGTTTTACAGCGCGTTCAAACGCGCTGTAAAACGCTCAACAGATTAAAACCAATGCATCCCTATGGGAGTGGTTCACACTTGAGCGTTTTACAGCGCGTTTGAACGCGCTGTAAAACGCCCAACGCATAAACAAGTACTTGAGCTTCTTTTGGGGCGTTTGACGCGCGTTTTGTGATTGACACCACAGTAGTCAATCACAAGAACGCGCGTATGAACGCGCGTTTCCTCTTTGCAAAAACGCGCGTAAAACGCGCGTTTTTGGAACGCTCAGGTCTGAACCCAGGGTAATGCTGGAAACAGGCCAGATCCCTCCAGGTCCTATTATAGTCAATAGGCTCCGGTGGGGAAAGGTAGTATCCGGCTATGCCGGATAAGGCTACTTTCACACCAGCGTTTTCAATTTCCGCTATTGAGATCCATCCCTGCCTGCCATTGGCTGCTCCCTCCCGACACTGGATGTTTTCATCCGCACTCGGGGAGAAGCTGCAGCGGCGGTGCGGGGCACGGTAAGCCAGGAAAGTATATTCAGTGTGAGCGGCCCAGCCTAAGGCGGAACATTTTTATAGTCTTGGATAACCCCTTTAAGTAAATTTTGTGTATTAGTAGCGTGAGGAAGGAAATCTAGTGTCTTGCAACAAGATTGTTTAGAAGATGTTATTTTACTGCTCCATCCAGATCCAGATTTCATTATAAATTTTAGAACCTTAATAAATGTGATAGGGTTTTTACAAAATTAGAAAGCATAAAAACTGAGTTTAAAACCGTTTCCCAATATAAATAATTTTTAATCAAGCGGAAAAGCATGCCCCTGAAACAGAAGATTCATACTTACCGTCCCCACACTATTCCGGTCCTCATCGTTGCCCCCCTCTGTCTCCATCTTCATGTCCCTGCACTGTTTTTAGTAAAATGTGGATCTTGGTGAAGCAGTAAAATCCTCTCAACAATTTTGGTACAAGACACTAGATTTCCTTCCTCATAATACTAACACACAAAGTTTACTTAATCTGAAAAGATACCTCGGGTGGCATGCTGCAGACACTTGATAAAAATAAATATCACAGGAAAAACCCTTTTAGTTTTAATGCAACATGCCTCACTGTTCAGTTCTGTCTTCATGGAGAGGGGCATAACTGCAAAAAGAGATTACACTAAGCACAGAGCAAGCCAAGCATAATCATAAGGTCACGGTTGTCTTTACATGTGCATGTTACATGGAATATAACTTTCTGCCAATAGATGGCGCTGTGAATCTTTGAGTTGCCGTGTACTGATGAAGATGTATTTCCTTTAACTCAATTTATTTTACTGTCAAATGTCAATACATTCAGACAGGCCCAAGGTGGATTCCTTGTGACCTTGGATCCAGTACACATTTGGGAGGTCCAGATATTGGTACCAAAAAGCAGGTATTTAAATGCAGCTGTGCCTAAGGGGTTCACAGAGCATCTGTTGCAAGCAGAATTTGGAAAAGTTGCTAGGCAGCCACACTGAAGCAGCCTCCCGGTTTATGGCCAGGACTGCGACACGGCAGTTGGTTTCCAACATTCCTGGTGGATTTCTGGCACAGAAGCCACTCCAAATTCTGCCTGCAAAAGACACAATGTGAGCCCTCCTAGGGATGCTGGCAAAAAGACTCGTACAAAAAGGCATGACATGTGCATCATCTTTTTTTGTTGTGTTTTTGGGAAGTTTTCTGCCAAATTGTGAGTTTGAACATGTGCCATTAAAAATTATATATTTCCATGGCGTTTCGCTCGTTTATCGGGTGATTTGCAGCACCTTTAGATGGGCAGCTATAGTTGATTTACAGTCAGAGAAAAGTGTCTATCCCTGTACCACGGCCTGAGCCACGCTGATACATCTGGTGCAAGTCTACACAGCCTGTCTAAGCTTACATCATTTATAAGCTTAGTAAATCTGCACCGTTGCATGTATGAGTTTAATGGGGTGTCAGATACCAAAGAAAACTAAGCTCATAAGACCATGGGCGTAGTTATAGGGGGTGCAGAGGTAGCAGGCGCTACCGGGCCCAGAAGCCTGAGGGGGCCCAAAGACCCTTGTGTTGCATAAGAACACACAGTGAGGGAAGGGGGGCCCAAGCTAAAGTCTTGCACCAGGGCCCATGAGCCGTTAGCTACGCCCCTGCATAAGACGCTCTGTTTGTTAAGGTTCAGCTGCACAACTCATCATCTTCTTAACTATTTATCAAAGCATTATGATCATGACATTACATCCCCTCATGTCACCACTAGACAATACAAAATCTGGCCTTGTTATAGGAGCGGGTTTAGTCAAACTCCATTTTGCAATCTCCAGTTCATCTTTACTTTCACTCAACTTCCATCTTTTGAGAACAATGTATTAGATAACATAGTTAACAGTCTAAAGCTGGCTGTACGCATATCTGTCGGAGGAACGATAGATAGGTCAGCCAACCGCTATCTCGCCCCAATCCTCCCATACATATACTGTAGATGCTCAACAGTATAATGTTAAAGAAAAAGAAATACAGAAGAGTAAGATAGAAATGAAGAAGAGAAGAAAGTAAGAAAAGAAGGAGGCAAGAGAGACCAGAAAAAATTGTAACTACCTCCCAAGGAGTCGAAAGAGGGGTTGTGCCTGGGAGGCAGGGTACCATATCTTGTAGAACTTTACCTGGGTTTCTGCTAAAATAGATTTAAGTTTTCCTGGCTGACTTTAATTTATACTGTGAAAATGGTTCTTTCTAAGTTTTAACATTTACTTGCTTTAAATTTTTTTGTATAGCATGGCTACCCAAGGGGCTCGTTTTTAAGCATACCTAACCTTTTAACAAACTTTGCATTAATCAATAGTACAGTGTGCGTAAATGAGGAATAACACTATTTTTGGCCACTATATTATTTGTAGCTGGCATTTTTTTTTTTAGTTTTTGCCTGTGCATTGTCACGAACCAGCGGGTGTGAACCCACTGTTCCACATGTCCTACCTCCTCTAAGGGCGTTGTCTAAGTGAACCCCTTAATCTTCCAAGTACCCCTGATGGTGGGGATATTCTTTCTCGAGGGGAACACCAGGTCGCTACCTCTTGAGGAGATTAGGCACACGAGGCAGCTGGTCCAGGAGATACCTGAGAAACAGGCGTTTTCAGCAGGCTGTCGTAACCAGGAGCAACAGTGCAGGACCAAAGGATGAGGCGAAGTCAGACAGGCAATATGTCAGGCAATCCGGGTCGGCAACAGGAGAGTCAAGGCAAGCAGGCAGGGATCAAACAGGTAGCAGAGTCCATGAATACAAATATGAGTCAAGAACACAAGAGGATATCAGGAACCTTAGTAGGACACAAGGACCTTGAGACGGAGTCATCTGGGAAGCGGGCTGAGCCACTTATATATGTGCAGGAGGGCTAGGATTGGTTGGCGAGGTCACATGATCCAACCCATAAAACACAGGAAGTGACACGCGCCGGCCCTTAAGGAAATGCTGCAGCAGATCACCGCTGAACACGGCCCCCGGGACCGCGGCAGTAAGCAGGGGAACAGCGGCACACAGCATCTGCTGTTACAGTACCCCTTTACATTACCCCCTCTTCTTGAGTCCACGATAAGACAGAAACCTTATGAATGTTCTCTTCTGGTTCTCAAGACCTCTCCTCAGGACCAAAGCCCTTCCAGTCTGCAAGATAGTAGGTCTTCTTGCCACGCTTCTTGATGTCCAGAATGTAGAAGCAGCCGTCGAGAAGCCATTTAGAACTTCTGGTTTTAGTAAGAAGACGTGGAAGGCATTAGGAATATACGCCGAGAGAGATGCAGGCGTAACTTATATGTCACTTTGTTGATCCTCCTCAATACTTCAAAGGGTCCAAGGAACCTAGGAGCAAACTTAATACTGGGAACCCTTAAGCTGATGTTTTTAGAGGAAAGCCATACTTTATCTCCAGATGAGAACTGAGGTGGTTTTCGTCTTCTCTTGTCTGCATTCGTTTTCATGCGCATCACCGCTTTGTTCATGCAGTCCTTGGTGTCACGCCAAATCTTCAAAAAATACCTAAAAGAGGAATCCGCAGCTGGTACCACAGAAGATGTAGGAACAGAGAGGAGTACGAGGGTGTTGTCCATAAACAACAAAGAATGGAGAGGATTCAGTAGACTTACTAGAGTGGTTGTTATAGGAGAATACAGCCCAAGGTAGCAATTGTACCCAGTTGTCATGTTGGGTTTAAAACAAAATGCCGGAGTTGTTCTCTAATATTTGATTGACCCGCTCTACTTGCCCGTTGGTCTGGGGATGATAACTGAAAGAGAAGTCCAGCTCAATTTCGAGCAGCCGGCAAAGAGCTTTCCAGAACTTAGAGGTAAATTGGACTCCGCGATCGGAAACAATATGTCAAGGTAGACTATACAAGCGGAGTATGTGTCTCACGAACAGTTTAGCAAGTTAAGCAGCCGAAGGCAATCCACCCATCTTGGAAAACCGGTCCACGACCACCCAGATAGCTGTACATCCGGCAGAAATGTAACAAAGTCCATGGCAATGTGTTGTCATTGGGCATCAGTAACAGGAAGAGGTAACAACAGCCCAGGTTGTTTGGTCCTGGAGACTTTATTCTGAGCAAAGACGTGCAGGCAGACATAATCACGCATATCCTTAGACAGGGTGGGCCACAAGTAGTGGCGAGACAAAAGTTCTGTGGTCTTGCAGATCCCTGGGTGACCAGCCAGTTTGGAGTTGTGCCCCCAAGCTAGAATACGTTTTCTCTTGGCAGATGGCACGAATGTCTTCCCGGGAGGGATGTCTTTTACCAGGACAGGAGCCACTGTGATCAAGCGAGCAGGATGTACAATGTGCTCCTCCTGCTGGTCAGAGAAGTCAAATGACCGAGACAGAGCATCCGCCTTGATGTTCTTCTCGGGCTGGGGGAAAGTGAAGCTTAAAATCAAAACGGTAGAAGAAGAGTGCCCATTTGGCTTGGCGATGGTTCAGACGCTAGGCCGCCTGCAGATATGTAAGGTTCTTGTGGTGGGTAAAGATTATCACTGGATGCTGGGCCCCCTCCAATAGATAACGCCACTCCTCCAAGGCAAGTTTTATGGCCAGAAGCTCTCTGTCTCCTATACAGTAATTCCTCTCAGCTGGAGAAAAGAGCTTGGAGAAAAATCCACATGTAAACATCTTGCCCTTGGAACCTTTCTGTAGTAAAAAAGCACCGACTCCTATGAAGGAGGCATCCACTTCTAAAAAGAATTGGCAGGAGACATCAGGATGACGCAGAACAGGTGCAGAAGCAAAGGACCTCTTTAATTGGACAAAGGCGGCCTCCACCTCAGGAGTCTAGACTCTGGCATTCACCCCTTTCCTAGTAAGAGCGGAGATGTAAGAGATAAAAAATTTGGGATGAACTGACGATAGAAATTAGCAAATCCAAAAAAGCGCTGTATAGCACTAAGACCCTGTGGGCGAGGCCAATCCAATACTGTATTCAATTTACAGGATCCATCTGCAACCCGGCATCCGAGATTATGTATCTGAGAAACGGTACGGTAGATTTTTCAAAGATGCATTTCTCGAGTTTGGCATAAAGTCGATTCTCTCTCAACCGCTGTAAAACCAAACGTACATGCTTCCGGTGAGTTGTCAAATCTGGAGAATAGATCAGTATATCGTCCAGGTACACTATCACGCAGACAAAGAGCACGTCCCGGAAGATATTGTTTACCAACTCCTGGAATACTTCGGAAGCATTGCACAGACCAATGGGGCATGACGATATACAGTTGTGTTCAAAATTATTCAACCCCCACTGAAATTGAGTGTTTTGGCCAGTTTGACATTGATTTTGATCATTTCAGTCATCTTGTTTACAATTAAATCAAAGAGGCACTTGTAAGTCAGACAAATATAACATAACATTTATAATGAAATAACCACAAATGTCTTTTCTGTGCTCACATCATTATCAGTTTTATTCAACCCCCAAGTGACATTCAATCCTAGTACTTAGTACAACATCCTTTTCCAGTTATAACAGCTTTTAAACGTGAAGCATAGCTTGACACAAGTGTCTTGCAGCGATCTACGGGTATCTTCGCCCATTCTTCATGGGCAAAAGCCTCCAGTTCAGTCACATTCTTAGGCTTGCGCGCTGCAACTGCTTTCTTTAAGTCCCACCAGAGGTTCTCAATTGGATTTAAGTCTGGTGACTGCGATGGCCACTTCAAAATGTTCCAGCCTTTAATCTGCAACCATGCTCTAGTGGACTTGGAGGTATGCTTGGGATGTCCTGTTGAAAGGTCCAACGTCTCCCAAGCTTCAGGTTTGTGACGGACTGCATCACATTTTCATCCAATATCTCCTGGTACTGAAGAGAATTCATGGTACCTTGCACACGCTGAAGCTTCCCTGTACCTGTAGAAGCAAAACACCCCCGAAGCATGATTGACCCCCCGCCATGCTCCACAGTAGGCAAGGTGTTCTTTTCTTCATAGGCCTTGTTCTTCCTCCTCCAAACATAGTGTTGATCCATGGGCCCAAACAGTTCTAATTTTGTTTCATCAGTCCACAGAACACTATCCCAAAACTTTTGTGGTTTGTCCACATGACTTTTGGCATACTGCAGTCGACACTTCTTATTCTTTGGAGACAGCAAGGGGGTGCGCCTGGGAGTTCTGGCATGGAGGCCTTCATTACGCAGTGTGCGCCTTATTGTCTGAGCTGAAACTTCAGTACTCGCATCTGACAAATCTTTTTTCAGTTCCTCAGCAGTCACACGGGGACTTTTCTCCACTTTGCGCTTCAGGCAGGGCCGGCGCCACTTATAAGCGAGGTACGCCGCCGCGCAGAGCGCCCTCTTGCTGGGGGCGCCGCTCTGGAGTCTGGCCGCTCTGACTCTCCTGCCGTCCTGCGCCCTCCCTCCTTTGGATCCCTCCCCTCCTGCGCACTCTTTACTAATCTACTTTATTGCTCTGCTGCTCCGGACAGTAACACAACAGGCAGTGCAGGCGGCGCTCACTCCTCCGGGACCTCCCACTAGGCGGCGCAGGCGCGTGACGTCAGTGAGGGAGGGAAGCAGAGTAAGGTATACGGACGGTAGTAGACTAGTTACTGAAGGTCCTGACCCAGTGACCGTGGCCCCATGTTGTAAGTGGAGGCACCCCAGACCCCACGTGTACATCGCAGGCTGCGCCTGTGCGGCATACGGACAGCAGCCTGTATTGTAATCATGCAAAGTACATGCATGTACACTAACCTGGCTGTATTCCAGTACACTGTATGGCTGATCCATGATAGTTCCCTCTTGTTCCCTGCACGGGAAAAGCTTTTTAGTGGCAGCGCTGCTACTGAAGGGAAAAAGAGGTGGGTGGGTGGGTATAGGATTTCATTCCACAGAAGGTGCCGGCCCTGCTTCTCCATGTGACAGCCAGGCCAAGGGTGTGCAGGTACCAGCTTAAGGTACCCTATTTATGTATAAAAGCCTAATGGGTCCTCCTCAGATCCCTTCTCTATTAAAAAGTGTGTCAACATCAGATCCCAACCACCCATAACAGTGTGTTATCATCAGATCACCCCGATAACAGTGTGTCAGCAGCAGATCCCCCCCATAACAGTGTGTCAGCAGCAGATCCCCCCCATAACAGTGTGTCAGCAGCAGATCCCCCCATAACAGTGTGTCAGCAGCAGATCCCCCCATAACAGTGTGTCAGCAGCAGATCCCCCCCATAACAGTGTGTCAGCAGCAGGTCTCCCCGAAAAGAGTGCGTCACCATAAGTCTCCCCCTGTCACATTCCGGAGGACCGGGGCTATACCCCATCTTCTAGAATAATTTAGTGATTTACTTGTGTACTGTACTAACTTAGAGCTTCTGGCGCCGTTTATGATGGTCTTTTCCTTCTACATTTTATTTCACTTACTTGCTGTAGCCTAGTCTACTCAAAACCATCATTGGCAGCCGACCCCCCCTATTGTAAATTTTTACCACTCACTGTCCCCCTGTAGGCGCCCTGCTTGTAGGTCCATTGACCCTCTTCGGTGTTATCCCGAGAAGTGCTTATGTGACAAACACTCTATTTTTGCTTAAAACCTGTGTTTTTATTTTTTGCAGTTTTCCTGATTTAATATGCCCGCAGCCCACCACCCACCTCTGCGAACCGCTGCTGCCTGCAAACCAGAGCCAGGACCCTCCTGCTTCAGACTCCCTGCCAGCTTTGGTGAGTCTGATACCTGATAAAAAAGGGGCGGGTCAAAGGGCTTGGTCAATAGACGGAGTCAAGGGGGCGGCAAAATTAGCTTTTGCCTAGGGTGGCAAAAATCCTTGCACCGGTCCTGGCTTCAGGTAGCGCACAGCAGTCTAAGTCAGCATCTTCTTTCTGCCACGACCAGGTAGCGTTTCAACAGTGCCCTTTGCCTTGAATTTGCGAATGATGCTTCCTATGGTGTCTCTTGGTATGTTTAACATCTTTGCAATCTTCTTATAGCCATTGCCCTTCCTGTGAAGAGAAATCACCTCTTCTCTTGTCTTCCTGGACCATTCTCTTGACTTCACCATGTTTGTAAACACACCAGTAAATGTCTAGAAGGAGCTGAGTATCACAGTCATTTTACATCTGCCTAATTGGTGCTTATTATGCTTGATTGCTGCTCCTTGACATCCACAGGTGTTTTCAATACCTGATCGAAAACACTTGAATGAAACTCTGTTCTTAAGAGTGATAGTCTTTAAGGGGTTGAATAATTGTGTCAATGAAGAAATCACAAAAAAAACATTTAATACTGTATTACAAAAACAATTGATGTCATTTTAGTTGCATTTGGTTCTTTAAAAAGTCCTTGTAAGATTTCATTCTGAACACAATTACAAATGTACACTAAATTCCCTAAAACCCTTTACAGCATTGGGGGTTGAATAATTTTGAACACAACTGTACTTGTAGTGTCCATCACGAGTGTTGAAAGCAGTCTTGCACTCATCGCCCTTTTGAATGCCGATAAGGTTGTATGCTCCGCTCAGGTCGAATTTTGTGAAGACCTTAGCTCCCCGGATCCTGTCAAAGAGTTCGGAGATTAGCGGAAGAGGGTATCGATTGTTGATTGTGACCTTATTCAGACCTTGATAGTCGATACGGGACTGTAAGGATCCATCTTTTTTCTGCACAAAGAAAAACCCGGCACCGGCTGGTGAAGTAGATTTCTGGATAAACCCCCTCCCGAGATTCTCCTTGCTGTAATCAGACATCGCTTGGGTCTCAGGAAGTGGAAGTGGGTAGACTCGACCACGAGAAGGAGTGGCACCGCGCAGAAGGTCAATCAGACAATCATGAGGAGGCAGGGTCTCGTCCTCTTGCTTACTGAAGACATCCGCAAAACTGACATACTGCTGCGGAAGTCCAGGCAGGTCTACAGGTACAGTAGTCGAGGAAGCAGGTCGGACCTCTGATAAGCAGGTGGACTGGCAAGATGATCCCCAATGCAGAATCTGACTGGAGTGACAGTCCAGAACTGGAGTGTGCTGAAACAGCCAGGGAACACTAAGGATTCACGGACGCAGGCGGCACATAGAAGGAGATCATCTCTTAATGCAGAACCGCTATTTGCAACTTAAGGGCCATAGTAACAGAAAGCACAAGTTCAGGAAGTGGCAGTCTATTTACGGAAGCCACTGACAGAGATCTTTCTAGACGGATGGTAGGAAGCCGGTACTGATGGACCAGAGCCTACTGAATGAAGTTACCGACTGAGCCAGAGTCCAAGAATGCAGGCACAGACAGTGTGACTCCCTTGTGAGATAGAGTCACCGGACCTGAAAGTTTCAGAGAGGACTTCTCCTTGTCTAAGTCCACCTCTCCAACTGACCCTAGATATTGGCATTTCCCAGCTTCTGTAGACAATCACACACAAAATAGGCCTTGCCTCCACAATACAGACACAGGTTCTCTGGTTTGCGGCATAAACGTTCCTGGTCAGACAGTTGAAGGCACTCTATTTGCATGGGCTCTTCAGATGGCATGGACACTAGAGGAAGAACCGGGCTCTGGATGGATGGAGCCAAGCAGGGTGGTCTTCTGGTGCCTTTGACCTCCCTAGAACGTTCCCTGAAACGCATATCTATCCTTGGTGGGCCAAGGTGATCAGGTCATTCAGAGTAGACGGACGGTCGCGACCAGCTAACTCATACTTAATCCGGCCAGAACACCGCCAGTTGAGCCTCATTGTTCCATGCAAGTTCGGCAGCCAGAGTCCGAAACTGGATGGCGTACTGACCCACAGACAAGAGACCCTGTCGTAGAGCTGATGCAGCGGAGGACGTACGTCCGGGCTCTTCGAAGACCAGCCGGAAGGGAGCCAGGAAAGACAGCAGATTAGTGGTCTCTGGACCTCCATGTCCCCAAATAGGATTTGTCCAAGCAAGGGCCTCATCAGACAGCAGGGACACAATAAAGGCAACCTTGGATCGCTCAGTGGGAAACTTCTGCCCATGCAACTCAAAGTGGATCAGAGACTGGTTCAGGATAGGAATCCACGACAGGTTTTTGGATCTCCACCATAGCGTGATGGCAAAGGGAGTTGCACACCAGAGGCACACAAATCCGGATTTACCCTTGTGGGAATTGCAGGAGTAGCAGCGACTGCAGTACCTGGAGAAGAGATGGCATCCAGACGAGCAGCAACATTTTGCATGAACTGCATCATGACATCCTGACATTCGCTCTGACGCCTCATTTCATGTAACAATTCCTGAATGACAGGCTTGGGGTGACCAGCGGGGTCCGTGGCCTCAGTGTACTGTTACAAACCAGTGGGTATGAAACCACTATGCCATGTGTCCTACCTCCTCTAAGGGCTTTGTCTAAGTGATACCCTCGATCTTCACAGTACCTCTGATGGTGGGGATAGACTTTTCCGAGCGGAACACCAGATCGCTACCTCTTGAGAAGGATAAGCACACAAGGCAGCTGGTCCAGATGGACAAGGAGGTACAAAAGAAAAGTACCAGAGGTATTGAAATTGTGAGAAGGCATGAGTCGTAACCAGGAGCAACAGCACAGGACTGAAGGATGAGGCAGAGGCGAAGTCAGACAGGCAATAGGTCACAGCAGGTGGCACCAGGTACAGGTCAGGCAATTTGGGCCGATAAGAGAGTCAAGGCCAGCAGGCAGGGATAAAACAGGTAGCAGAGTCCATGAATACAAGTACAAGTTAGGAACACAGGACCACAAGAGGATATCAGGAACCTTAGCAGGACACAAGGACCTTGACACTGAGGCATCTAGGAAGGGGGCTGAGCCACTTATATATCGTGGAGCTTGATGCACAGCAAGAATCGCAAAGAAGTGTCCCACGTTCTTGCACATGAGAGTACAATGCTCTCCTTCAATGGTACTACAGTGACTGCAATGCCAGCCACATAGCCAGGTGGGAGTATACAAGCTAATTGCTGGTGGAGAAAAGTTTTTTCATGGCCAAACGTTCTGTTATAGATGTCTCACAATCGACCCAAGGACAAGGAGGAGACTTAGTAGGAGAAGAAGGTGATGATGAGGACAAATATATCATACTGCATGAGGGTTGGGTTGACTGCCACAAAGAGGACCAGGAAAAGAAGGACGGACTTTTTTTGATTAGGAATACTGGCCAGTTGTATTTTCCCAAAGGATCTAGTGATACCACCTCATGTGCAGCAACAGACCTCTGGTACCTATAATTGTGTTTGAACATCCACCGCTTATTTTAATC
Source organism: Bufotes viridis (assembly GCA_033119425.1). Classification (NCBI taxonomy): domain Eukaryota; kingdom Metazoa; phylum Chordata; class Amphibia; order Anura; family Bufonidae; genus Bufotes; species Bufotes viridis. The sequence continues at coordinate 141,453,035 of CM065592.1, read as the reverse complement.
CTGCAGATCTTGCACACCGCTCAAAAAATGCCACACAGGAGTTGCTCGCACAGTGCTACAGGCAGCCAAGCTGAGCTTAGCTCTGGCACGTTTTGAGCCTAACCCTCCCATTGCATTACCAGATCCCAATGCAGACATGGCTCTGGCTGTTCTTTGGGAGGTACGTAGCCTCTGCTCTTTATTGCTGCCCCCACCGCCCTTCTCCACTAATGTTGCCTCCTCCTCTGTACCCCCAGCACTCCCAGGTCCTGTCCTCACCCTACCTTCCGCTTTTATCAGACTGTGAGATATCATGATGGGTCCCCTCCCCTGCTTTGCATTTCCCCAACTGCCACTGTAGCTGCTCCCACCACCAATGCCGTGGCTACAGGTGCCACTATTACCACCACCATCAACACAGGTATGCATGAGGTCACCTGCCTCCTTCCCAATCTCCTCCTCAGGGCAGCCCCAACGTTGAGGGCTCTCACACAAGTTGTCAACAAGGAGACTCCCTTGTTATGGGGTTTTCTTATCACTTCTTAGGAAAAAGGAAGGTGCCCTACTAGGAAGGGGCAGTAAAGACTGGGAGGACTCCACTAAAAGCGTTCTTTGGGGGTTACAAGGAGGAGGATCAGGAGGAACACTGTGATCCCCTGGCTCCACGCCATGTTGTCAGACTCTGAAGACACGTCCACGTCATCCAATTGAAATTCCGACCGTGTGGAAACTTAATATACATAAAGAGACAAATGAGGCTTGATGCTCAATTTCTTGTTAATACACACATATAGAATGCTGCTATACCTTGTGTTTTGTAGTAGCCACATATATATGCTGGTTTAATTAAATTTAACAATTCCCCAAAAGTTTTTAATTTCAACCGTGTGGAAACTGAATTTATATAAAAGGTCGATTGAGGCTTGATGCTCAATTTCATATTAATACACACTGTAGATTGCTGCTATACCTTGTATCTTGTAGTAATTACATATATATGATGGTTTACTTAAATTTAACAATCCCCAAAAAGTTAAATTGTAACCGTGTGGAAGCTGAATATATATAAACGAACAATTGAGGGTTGACGCAAAGTTTCACCTCAATACACACTGGTAGATTGCTGCCACACCATGGGTATTGCAGCAGTAATCAAATATATATGCAGCTTAATTAATTTGAATCCCACAAAAATGGATTTCTGTGAAAATGGAGGGAAAAAATTGATTAAAGTATTTGCTTGCAGGTAGCTGCTTTTGAGGTGCACCTGCAATTCTGATAGCAGGCACAGTTATACACAGCACATAAAGTGTCAAACACAGGGAAAGATGCATGAATCCAAACACACGTTTGTCTACCCCTGAATAAGGTGTTACACATCCCACATATGGCCCCAGCAAGGTGGACCCTACACAATAGTTCAAAGAGGGGAGGAGATAACCTCACACACATACAGTGAGGGAGTGAACTGCATCCATCACAGAATACTCATACCCACCCCACCTACTACAATCACCTAGCAGAGAACCTATTCAACCTTGCCTACATACCGTTTGCCATGATAGAGGGATTTGCAAACAGCGCGTGTCACTGGAAAAAACCCTTGACGCGCATTTCGCCGCAGCTTCATCAGGAGGCAATGCATGGTAGCAGGAAACAATCATATATAGGCTGGAGGTGCCAAACACGTGTGTTTGGATTCATGCATCTTTCTCTGTGTTTGACACTTTATGTACTGTTAATAATATTCTCTGTACATTGTATTTGAGATAATAAAATTGTATTTTTAGGATACTTAGCATGTGCCTGTTCTTTGATGCGGGACAGTGTTGTAGGGTTGTAGTTCATTGTGAACATATGCCATAAAATAGAACTGGTTTTGAGGCTTGTGTTGGCTTTTACAGTTATACACAGGTCTTGTCTCCTCTCTCCCTGGCTACCAACTGCCCTGCTTCTCTCTATTGTAGACAACACACAATTTTTCTTCTTTGGAATTCTAGCCTTTCCTCTCACTCTCCCTGGCAATAAGCTTGATTGATTTCTGACTGTCCCTGATTGTTTTTTTTTTTTTACTTTTCCTGACTCCCTAAGATAGTTTGGCAGACACTATAAATGACACCCAACCATCCACATTCACAGCCCAGCTTAGAATGGCAGTCTGTCAGCCTGGGAGCCAATCAGGGCAAGCCCCCCCCCCCCCCAACTTCCTCTCAGGGTCATGTGAGAACCCTTCTTCTTCCTCCCTAGTGCTTTTTCCCGCCGACATGTGCACTAAAATGGCACCGTTTTAGTGGATTCATAAAAAGGCTACTGCACAAGCAGCGTCATGAAGACAGCAGAACATAAGCAGTCGCTTCCTCTAGGCAGGCGAGACATCCAGTCCATCAGTGAGAGAAGTCTACTGGGAATTCCCGGATGATGGCATCATCCTTCTTCTCTCTCCTGATTCCATCACTAGCAAGCTCTAGTGATTCCTGGTTTTCTGGAAACTCTTGAGGCTCAGACTATTGCTTCTGCCTCTTTCTCTGCAAGTGCTGGAGCCATCTGTCTCCCAGGCTCCCAGGGTAAGTTTTCATGATTTATAGTGTTGTTTTACCACGATTTTGAGAATTATATTAAAACTGTGCTGTTTTACTGTTATTGCACAAAAATGGCATCATTTTACAGACATTTCCATAATCATAAGAAAGGACACCACTTTGCTGTGATTTTGAAAATTACAAAATCATGGAAAAAACTATCTATGGATATATACCTTGAAGGGGTTGTGCCAAGTTATCCCCTATCCACAGGATAGTAGATAAATAACTAATCAGACAGCGTCCCAGCCGGTCCAGTTCCCCTGATCTGATGTTGCGGTAGGTTGAGCATTTGCCCTGCCACTCTTCTCTATGGGACTGCTGGAAATAGCCCAGGGCTGTACTCACCCAGTCCTGTAGAGAAGGAATGGAAAAGCAGGACATGTACCGGACCCGCCTCTCCATCAGATTGGGGGAACGAGACCCCTGTTCTTGTGATTAGTGGGGGTCCCAGCAGACCTCCACCGATCGTCAGTTATTCCCTATCCTGTGGATCGCCAATTTTAGACAAGCAAGTTGTCTGCAGGGAACATGCTCCCATTACAAACTCTGCTCTTGTAATGGGACCTCATGGCATTATAATGATTTATAATGCTGTGTGTTCCTGCCCAACATCATCCATAATGCCACCAGTACTATACATTACAGCTGATGTCGGACAGGGACACACAGCATGATAAATCATTATAATATGCTGTGTGGTCATGTGAAACCAGCAGCGTCAATAGCATGAAATCATACTCCCACATGGAGCGTGTTTTCCGCACTAGACACGCTCATCTATAAGAGGCCCATGTCCTTGTTCAAATCAGGATTTTGTCAGGATTTAGGTGTGGATTTCACACCTAAATTCTATGGGGGACATTTACTAAGACCGGCGATTTACACGTCTTAGTCCATGTCCGCTGCCGCTTGATGCGCCTAAGTTATATGAAGGCACTGGCCATGTGATTTGCTTAAATCAACGCCCATGCCACGCCCCCCTTTTCTCGTAAATGGCAAATAAAGAAGTGGCGTACACAGTAAAAAGGCACAGATTTTGCTGCAAAACACCTTTGTGACAAAATCTGTGCCTTAAATACACCAAAAGTGGCATATATTTTTTAATAACCTATAGGTATATTCCCAGGCAGTGGTCATGTCATGATTTATTGTCGCAATGACCTCAAAACTGTGGCAAACACAAAGGTGTTTGTGATACTGCACCATTTTGTTGCAAAGTTATGGAAGTTGTAGAACGAAACTGCAACATAACCGCTGTGTGTGAATTTACCCTAACAGCATCTGCTGACATTCCACCAGTAATGTATGTGAATAGGGTATTTTAGACCTCATTTACAGGCTCAGGACAAAATCAGAGAAGCCGCAGTTTAGCTCCAATGAATTAAAATGGGGCTAATCAGTGTGCAGGTCCGCTGGTCAATCTGTTACAGAAATCCTAGTTGGCTGCAGACTTTTGCCATGGCTTTCCGAATAAATCCATGGTGGAGTTTGCTTATGGACAGCACTCTTTGCATTTAATTTTGGTTTTGTTTTAGGTGGCAGGTGGGCCCAAGTGACCTATTGCACCAGGGCCCACTAGCTTTTAGTTACACCTCTGCTTTCCCCACTCTATTTTCACTGAACCAAATACCAGCACAAATGCAAAATGTGCTCTGCATGACACCTGGAGTTCTCCAGTCCATCTGCCCTCCTCTGGAATTCCTTACTGTAGACATCATTTCAAGCGGTTGCACAGGTTTAAAAAAATGGCTGCTTTATTTTCCCAAAACCAGTGCCAACCCTGTGCACCGTTTGTGTGGTATCGCAGCTCAGCTCAATTCACTTCTCTTCTAAATGTTAGCTACAATATCGAACACAATCCATAGGCAGTTTTTGTGCTGTTTTTAGGTGGGAAGCAGCCCTGTTTTTTTAATTATGTACAACCATTGGACACATGAGCAATACAAAATGTAAACCTGCAAAATCTTTCAAGAATAAAGGCTAGAGCAGTGATGGGCAAACTATGACCCGCGGGCCGTATACTGCCCGGCGGACCTTTTTATCCGGCCCTAGAGCTGCACTGCGATGGGAAGCTAATTTATTCACTTCACTTGCCGCTGACGTAATTGCAGAAAAGCGCCGCAATCTCGTGCAGGCGCACTGGATACAGTACTCTGCGCCCGTGCAGACTACTGGCAGAGGCATCGTGGATCGAAGTGCGCATGCGCCGTCTTCCAGCACACCTCGCTCGACGATGCCTCTGCCAGTAGTCCGCACAGGCGCAGACTACTGTATCCAGTGCGACTGCTGGAGATTACGGCGCTTCTCTACATTTACCTCAGTGGCAAGTGAAGTGAAAAAATTAACTAGGAGGCGGCGCTAGGCTCCGGAGCATTTATAGTGGTATAACTTAAGCAGAGTGTTGGGGATCTGTGGATGACACTTATGGGGATCTGTGGATGACACTGTTATGGAGGGGATCTGTGGATGGCACTGTTATGGGGATCTGTGGATGACACTTATGGGGATCTGCAAATTGCAACAACAAAGCTAACTCCAGACTTTGATGCCTTAGCAAAAAAGGGAGACCAACAACACTAGTTACACATACTATGTTATGAAAGAAATACATTGCATAAACGTTTTGTACAATAACTCTTTTTATGCTTTCATTCACTGATAACACCTCCCTGTGTACAGCTATTAGTGACTGACAGCTATCTATGTATACACACTTACACAGAGAATGCTATCAATCACTGATAACACCTCCCTGTGTACAGCTATCAGTGACTGACAGCTATCTCTGTATACACACTTACACAGAGAATGCTATCAATCAATGATAACACCTCTCTGTGTACAGATATCAGTGACTGACAGCTATCTCTGTATACAGACTTACACAGAGAATACTATCAATCACTGATCACACCTCCCTGTGTACAGCTATCAGTGACTGACAGCTATCTCTGTATACACACTTACACAGAGAATACTATCAATCACTGATAACACCTCCCTGTGTACAGCTATTAGTGACTGGCAGCTATCTGTATACACACTTACACAGAGAATACTATCAATCACTGATAACACCTCCCTGTGTACAGCTATCAGTGACTGACAGCTAACTCTGTATACACACTTACACAGAGAATGCTATCAATCACTGATAACACCTCCCTGTGTACAGTTATCAGTGACTGACAGCTATCTCTGTATACACACTTACACAGAGAATGCTATCAATCAATGATAACACCTCCCTGTGTACAGCTATCAGTGACTGACAGCTAACTCTGTATACACACTTACACAGAGAATGCTATCAATCACTGATCACACCTCCCTGTGTACAGCTATCAGTGACTGACAGCTATCTCTGTATACACACTTACACAGAGAATGCTATCAATCACTGATAACACCTCCCTGTGTACAGCTATCAGTGACTGACAGCTATCTCTGTATACACACTTACACAGAGAATGCTATCAATCACTGATAACACCTCCCTGTATACAGCTATTAGTGACTGACAGCTAACTCTGTATACACACTTTCACAGAGAATACTATCAATCACTGATAACACCTCCCCATGTACAGCTATTAGTGACTGACAGCTATCTCTGTATACACACTTACACAATGAATACTATCAGTCACTGATAACACCTCCCCTGTGTACAGATATCAGTGACTGACATATCTATGTATACACACTTACACACGGAATGCTATCAATTTCTTAGACCTCCCCTGTGTACAACTGAAGTCAGTAATAGCAAAGATATTAATGTATAAATGACAAGTTTTACTGAATCTTTTCCCACAAAAATATATAGCAATCTGCTCAGCTCCTCCTGCTCTATAACATGCTGCATTTTGTGGTGACAGGTTTCCTTCAAAGGGGTTTTCCAGGATTACTATGGTATTTACCAGATATGCTCATGTACAGTTGTGTTCAAAATTATTCAACCCCCACTGAAATTGAGTGTTTTGGCCAGTTTGACATTGATTTTGATCATTTCAGTCATCTTGTTTACAATTAAATCAAGAGGCACTTGTAAGTCAGACAAATATAAGATAACATTTATAATGAAATAACCACAAATGTATTTTCTGTGCTCACATCATTATCAGTTTTATTCAACCCCCAAGTGACATTCAATCTTAGTACTTAGTACAACATCCTTTTCCAGTTATAACAGCTTTTAAACATGAAGCATAGCTTGACACAAGTGTCTTGCAGCGATCTACGGGTATCTTCGCCCATTCTTCATGGGCAAAAGCCTCCAGTTCAGTCACATTATTAGGCTTGCGCACTGCAACTGCTTTCTTTAAGTCCCACCAGAGGTTCTCAATCGGATTTAAGTCTGGTGACTGCGATGGCCACTTCAAAATGTTCCAGCCTTTAACCACTACAGGGCTGGCACTCCTATGCATATGGGTCAAAGGTCATTTGTTCATTTGAACAGTGTATCAAAAATATATCACTGAGTAGAATAAATTGTGGATAAAATTGATTAAATTTAATAAATTGCTTACTATAAAAATGAGTATACTCTTACATATAAATAACACCAGTATATAATGTGTACAAACAATCAATAAAAATGTGCTGCTAAAAAGTCCTCTTAAAAAATATCCTCCATATCCCTGTTATGGGAAAAAAAAAAAAACAGTAGCAACCAGAGTCCTCCTTATCCCTGTAAAGGAAAACGATTCACATGCAGTAATAGTTCTCTGGATTGTAGTTAGAGTCTCTTATTAAGTAATATTTTCCAAATGTATATAGTTTTGTATTGATGCACCTGAAAAGGTGTAGCTCACCGCTGTGGGTTAATATCCAGCTCTGCCGCTGTGAAGAGAAAAGGTAGAGGTACCTTAGACCAGCTCTGTGACTCAGAGCGGTCCCGCTGCAGTCTTTCTCCCTCGCTGGTTCTCGGCAGCCTCTGCACTCGATCTCCGCTTCTCCTGATTCCCTCTGCCCGCGCGCCTGGATTCAGTCCTCAGTTGCCACGTGTCTTCGGCGTCCGCGGGATGGAGCGGAGGGGAGAGAGTGTAAATTGTAAAGTACTTTGGAGCGCTCCGTTTCGTCTAAATATGACCGGCCACAGTTTATTAATATGCTCTAGGGGTATCACATTTAGCCCAGACGCGTTTCAGGGAGTCCTCTCCCCTTCTTCAGTGGGGACCCCACGGATCCTCAAAACACGGACACCGGCAATGTGCTTTCCGCATTTTGCAGATCCGCACATTGCCAGAACTATATAGAAAATGCTTTTTCTTGTCCGCAATTGCGAACAAGAATAGGACATGTTCTATATTTTTGCGGAACGGAAGTGCAGACCCGGAAGCGAGCGGGACAAAGTCTGTCCCCATAGGAATGAATGGGTCCACAATTCCGTTCCGCAAACAGAATTTCGGACGTCTGAATGGGGCATAAGGGTCTCTTATCACCGCCAGTTAGTTAGCTACTTGTTAGGTAGCTAGTGCCCAGCCCACCGCACCGCAGTCACTGATTTTGGCAGAGATTTTTTTCATCCACATTGATCGATGCGAATGAAAAAATCTGTGCCGTTCATTTTTTTTTTTTTTTCAGCGCAGAGGCTGAACGGAAAAAAAATATCTCATTACCCGTATGCTCAATATAAGGAGAATCGCAGATACTCCTAATGCTGGCCATACGTGTAATGATTGCGGAGACCCTCAAATGCCAGGACAGTATAAATACCCCACATTGTGACCCCATTTTAGAAAGAAGACACCCCAAGGTATTCCGTGAGGGGTATGGTGAGTTCATGTAAAATTTTATTTTTTGTCACAAGTTAGTGGAATATGAGACTGTAAAAAAAATAAAAAAATTAATTTCCGCTAACTTGTGCCAATTATTTTTTTTTCTGTGAACTCGCCATACCCCTCACAGAATACCTTGGGGTGTCTTCTTTCCACAATGGGGTCACTTGTGGGGTTTTTATACTGTCCTGGCATTTTAGGGGCCCTAAAGCGTGAGAATCCAAATGCGTAAAAATGGCCTGTGAAATCCTAAAGGTACTCATTGGTTTTAGGGCCCCTTTGCGCATCTTGGCTGCAAAAAAGTGTCACTCATGTGGTATCGCCGTAATCAGGAGAAGTAGGGCAATGTGTTTTGGGTGTATTTTTACATATACCCATACTGTGTGTGAGAAATATCGCTGTAAACGACAACTTTTTTAATTTTTTTATTCAAAGTTGTCAATTTACAGAGATATTTCTCTCACCCAGCATGGGTATATGTAAAAATACACCCCAAAACACATTGCTCTACTTCTCCTGAGTACGGCGATACCACATGAGTGACACTTTTTTGCAGCCAAGATGCGCAAAGGGGCCCAAATTCTAATGAGTACCGTTTAGGAGGGCATTTTTACGCATTTTTCTTCTTCTTTAGGGCCCCTAAAATGCCAGGGCAGTAGAAATACCCCACATGTGACCCCATTTTGGAAAGAAGACATGCCAAGGTATTCGCTGAGGGGCATAATGAGTCCATGAAAAATTAAACTTTTTGTCAAAAGTTAGCGGAAAAGGAGACTTTGTGAGAAAAAACAATAAAAAATCAATTTCCACTAACTTGTGCCAAAAAAAAAATCTTCTATGAACTCGCCATGCCCCTCATGGAGTACCTTGGGGTGTCTTCTTTCCAAAATGGGGTCACATGTGGGGTATTTCTACTGCCCTGGCATTTTAGGGGCCCTAAAGCGTGAGAAGAAAAATGCGTAAAAATGCCCTCCTAAAGGTACTCATTGAATTTGGGCTCTTTGCGCATCTTGGCTGCAAAAGTGTCACTCATGTGGTATCGTCGTACTCAGGAAAGTAGGGCAATGTGTTTTGGGGTGTATTTTTACATATACCCATGCTGGGTGAGATAAATATCTCTGTAAATTGACAACTTTGAATAAAAAAATGTAAAAAGTTGTCGTTTACAGCGATATTTCTCACACGCAGCATGGGTATATGTAAAAATACACCCCAAAACACATTGCCCTACTTCTCCTGAGTACGGCGATACCACATGAGTGACACTTTTTTGCAGGCTGGGTGCGCAAAGGGGCCCTAAAACCAATGAGTACCTTTAGGATTTCACAGGCCATTTTTACGCATTTGGATTCTCACGCTTTAGGGGCCCCTAAAATGCAAGGTCAGTATAAATGCCCCACATGTGACCCCATTTTGGAAAGAAGACACCCCAAGGTATTCCGTGAGGGGCATGGCGAGTTCACAGAATTTTTATTTTTTGGCACAAGTTAGCGGAAATTGATATTTATTTATTTTTTAATTTTGTTTTTTACAAAGTCTCATATTCCACTAACTTGTGACAAAAAATAAAATTTTACGTGAACTCACCATACCCCTCACGGAATACCTTGGGGTGTCTTCTTTCCAAAATGGGGTCACATGTGGGGTATTTATACTGTCCTGGTATTTTAGGGGCCCCTAAAGCGTGAGAAGAAGTCTGGAATCCAAATGCGTAAAAATGCCCTGTGAAATCCTAAAGGTACTCATTGGTTTTAGGGCCCCTTTGCGCACCCAGGCTGCAAAAAAGTGGCACACATGTGGTATCGCCGTACTCAGGAGAAGTAGGGCAATGTGTTTTGCGGTGTATTTTTATATATACCCATACTTTGCGTGAAAAATATCTCTGTAAACGACAACTTTTAAAAATTCTTATACAAAGTTGACAATTTACAGAGATATTTCTCTCACCCAACATGGGTATATGTAAAAATACACCCCAAAACACATTGCCCTACTTCTCCTGAGTACGGCGATACCACATAAGTGACACTTTTTTGCAGCCTGGGTGCGCAAAGGGGCCCAAATTCCAACGAGTACCTTTAGGTTTTATATAGCGGCTCACAATTTAGCCCCGCCCAAAATGCCAGAACAGTAAACACACCCCACAAATGACCCCATTTCGGAAAGTAGACACCCCGAGGTATTCACTGAGGGACATAGTGAGTCCGTCTGAGATTTTTTTTTTTTTTGCCAGAAGTTAGCCGAAATTGAACCTTTTTTTTTTTCTCAGAAAGTGTCATTTTCCGCTAACTTGTGAAAAAAAATGAAATGATACATGAACTCACCATGCCCCTCAGCGAATACTTTGGGGTGTCTTCTTTCTAAAATGGTGTAATTTGGGGGGTATTTATACTTTCCTGGCATTCTAGCACCTGAAGAAACATGACAGGCGCTCAGAAAGTCAGAGCTGCTTCAAAATGCCGAAATTCACTTTTTTGCACCATAGTTTGTAAACGCTATAACTTTTACCCAAACCAATAAATATACACTTATTGGACTTTTTTTTATCAAAGACATGTAGAACAATAAATTTAGAGAAAAATTTATATAGAAATGTCGTTTTTTTTGAAAAATTTTACAACAGAAAGTGAAAAATGTCATTTTTTTGCAAAAATGTCGTTAAATTTGTATTAATGGCAAAAAAAGTAAAAATGTCAGCAACAATGAAATACCACCAAATGAAAGCTCTATTAGTGAGAAGAAAAGGAGGTAAAATTCATTTGGGTGGTAAGTTGTATGACGGAGCAATAAACGGTGAAAATAGTGTAGTGCGGAATTGTAAAAAGTGGCCTGGTCATTAAGGGTGTTTAAGCCAGGGGGGTTGAAGCGGTTAATCGGCAACCATGCTGTAGTGGACTTGGAGGTATGCTTGGGATCATTGTCCTGTTGAAAGGTGCAACGTCTCCCAAGCCTCAGGTTTGTGACGGACTGCATCACATTTACATCCAATATCTCCTGGTACTGAAGAGAATTCATGGTACCTTGCACACGCTGAAGCTTCCCTGTACCTGTAGAAGCAAAACAGCCCCAAAGCATGATTGACCCCCCGCCATGCTTCACAGTAGGCAAGGTGTTCTTTTCTTCATAGGCCTTGTTCTTCCTCCTCCAAACATAGCGTTGATCCATGGGCCCAAACGGTTCTAATTTTGTTTCATCAGTCCACAGAACACTTTTGTGGTTTGTCCACATGATTTTTGGCATACTGCAGTCGACTCTTCTTATTCTTTGGAGACAGCAAGGGGGTGCACCTGGGAACGCAGTGTGCGCCTTATTGTCTGAGCTGAAACTTCAGTACCCGCATCTGACAAATCTTTTTTTAGTTCCTCAGCAGTCACATGGGGACTTTTCTCCACTTTGCGCTTCAGGTAGCGCACAGCAGTCGAAGTCAGCATCTTCTTTCTGCCACGACCAGGTAGGGTTGGGCGATATCAAAAATATTGCCACGATAACGATATTAAGAAATTTATCGCGATAACGATATATATCACGATAAATGCCCATTTAGAAGAAAAAAACACTTGGAGACATTATACTGTATGGGGGCAGCGCAAGGAGACGTTATACTGTATGGGGGCAGCGCAAGGAGACGTTATACTGTATGGGGGCAGCGCAAGGAGACGTTATACTGTATGGGGGCAGCGCAAGGAGACGTTATACTGTATGGGGGGCAGCGCAAGGAGACGTTATACTGTATGGGGGCAGCGCAAGGAGACGTTATACTGTATGGGGGCAGCGCAAGGAGACGTTATACTGTAAGGGGCACAGGGGCAGCCGCAAGGAGACGTTATACTGTATGATGCACTGTTATGGGGGCACTGTGGCTGACGCACTGTTATGGGGGCACTGTGGCTGACGCACTGTTATGGGGGGCACTGTGGCTGACGCACTGTTATGGGGGCACTGTGGCTGACGCACTGTTATGGGGGCACTGTGGCTGACGCACTGTTATGGGGGCACTGTGGCTGACGCAATGTTATGGGGGGCACTGTGGCTGACGCAATGTTATGGGGGGGCTCTGTGACTGACGCACTGTTATGGGGGGGCACTGTGGCTGACACATATATAGCATCTTATGCTATATATGTGTCATCCACAGATCCCCCATAACAATGTCAGCCACAGTGCCCCCAACACTGTAATGTCTTTAGAAGTAGCAGGACCTTAATAACTATTGTTGCGCAGGCTCCCGGGCAGCTCTCTGCTCCTCCATGCGCTGTCTGCCCCTTCATTCATAAAGTGGGCGGAGCATGGAGGAACAGAGATTAACTACATAAATACTGGATAAGAGCTGCGGGGCCGGTGCAGTGTTACTCTATAGTAATACACCGGACCCGCAGCTCTGATCCAGCATTTATGTAGTTAATCTCTGTTCCTCCATGCTCCGCCCACTTTATGAATGAAGGGGCAGACAGAGCACAGAGGAGCAAAGAGCTGCCCGGGAGCCTGCACCACAATAGTTATTAAGGTCCTGCTACTTCTAAAGAGATTAACTACATAAATACTGGATAAGAGCTGCGGGGCCGGTGCAGTGTTACTCTGCAGTAATACACCGGCCCCGCAGCTCTGATCCAGTATTTATGTAGTTAATCACTGTAGAAGTAGTCGGACCTTAATAACTATTGTGGCGCAGGCTCCCCGGGCAGCTCTCTGCTCCTCCATGCTCCGCCCACTTTATGAATGAAGGGGCAGACGGCGCATGGAGGAACAGAGCGCTGCCCGGGAGCCTGCGTCACAATAGTTATTAAGGTCGGGCTACTTACTACCTGCCCGGCACTACATGTCCCGGGCGCCAGGAATTCGGCCCTGACATGGATGTTTTAGGAGCGGTCGGCACACGTGCGACCGCTCCTATGACGTCATTAAATACCGCGGTTATTAGGAAACTGTGATATCTCCATATCGCAGTTTCTTAATACCGCGGTATATCACAGCCACCGGTATATTGCCCAACCCTACGACCAGGTAGCGTTTCAACAGTGCCCTTTGCCTTGAATTTGCGAATGATGCTTCCTATGGTGTCTCTTGGTATGTTTACCATCTTTGCAATCTTCTTATAGCCATTGCCCTTCCTGTGAAGAGAAATCACCTCTTCTCTTGTCTTCCTGGACCATTCTCTTGACTTCACCATGTCTGTAAACACACCAGTAAATGTCTAGAAGGAGCTGAGTATCACAGTCATTTTACATCTGCCTAATTGGTGCTTATTATGCTTGATTGCTGCTCCTTGACATCCACAGGGGTTTTCAATACCTGATCGAAAACACTTGAATGAACCTCTGTTCTTAAGAGTGGTAGTCTTTAAGGGGTTGAATAATTGTGTCAATGAAGAAATCACAAAAAAAACATTTAATGCTGTATTACAAAAACAATTGATGTCTTTTTAGTTGCATTTGGTTCTTTAAAAAGTCCTTGTAAGATTTCATTCTGAACACAATTACAAATGTACACTAAATTCCCTAAAACCCTTTACAGCATTGGAGGTTGAATCATTTTGAACACAACTGTAGTTACTTACCTCATGTACACTTTCCCCATGCTTTTTTTCAATTTGGACTCCCCTGATCCATTTTCACCATGTAAATCATACCTCTGGTTTGTTTCCATTCCATGTGTAGCACTTTCTGTTGCTGTATCCAACCAAATCCTTGATGCACTTCTCTTTTCTCTGCCACAGCTCCAGCACTGCCCCTAACAATGCCTAGCTAGTTTACAGCTCCTCCTACCCAGCAAGTTACAGAGCTGCATGGACTCAGAACGGAACAAGAGCAATAAAAAGGTAAAAGAAATAAATTATAAAATTACAAGTACCTTTATAAATTATTATAAAAAAGGAAATTGATGCAAACTGGAAAATCCCTTTAAGATGGCCGTACACATTTAATAGCTGTCATGCAATCTCCTGATTCTTTCCCGACTCCCCATACACATGCATATTCAGATCGGCTGTCCAATGGGAAAAGAGGAGAAATCTGCTGCCAGACACTGCTGATGGTGGCTTATTTCCTGGAAGAACAATAAGATTGGGTGAAAATATTAACTCTGATTCCTCTATCCCCCGACATCATCTATCAGGGGAGAGTCAGGAGCTTCCAAGACACATCAGACTGTTGGCCGAACCTGCCGTTTTCAGCAGGTTTAGCTAACAATACACTAAGGCCTCATGCACACGACCATTGTTTGTTTTCGCATCCTTTCCGTCCGCAAATTTTGCGTCCGCCCAAAGCAACGGATGACAAACCGTTTTTTGGGTGGATCAGTTTTTTGGCAGATCTATTGTAATAATGCCTATAATTGTCCGCAAACGTGAAAAAAAAAAGGACATGCTCTATTTTTTTTTTTGACGGATTGTAAACACGGACCACGGATGCGGAACAAAAACGGTTGACCATCCGCATTTTTTGACGGACCCATTGAAATAAATGGGGAAGCATCTTATCCGTGAAAAAAAACGGAACAGACTCGGAAACAAACAACGGTCGTGTGCATGAGGCCTAATGTGTATGGGGGACTTTACAATTTCAGTATCTTGATACAATCACCACCCTTTTAATATGTGCATATTGTATCTAGCTTAATTCTCACCTCTTGTACCCAGTCCCTTTAGACTGGAAGGTCAAATGGTCAGAGTCGTCTCCGACTGTATCTTATTATCGCTGTATTTGATACTGTTTGGCTTTAATAATTGAAGACGTGTTTTATGTTCTCATTCTTGACTGAACCCATTGTAAAATGTCAAGGAAGTTGATGTTGCTCATAAGTAAATACATGATAACGGTATTCTCTCTGCAAAAACATCTAATTACTATTGACCTGGAAAACATAGTGTATAATAGTGCAGGATTTTATGTGTGGATTATTTTTAGCTGTTATGTACCTTAAACTGTAATCCTTTAAAAAGTATAGGATAGCATATGTCTTTTCCTTCACTGTCTTCTAAATTGCTTTTCAGTAATGTGATATCACAGCGGTAGAATTCTAATTTTATAGGGTCATTTGCAGTCAATGAACCTAAGCCTCTCTAGCCTAACACAGTACACCAAACATGTTGAATTTTGAATGTAATAAAGGTTTTTTTTTCTACACACATTAACATATTTTCTCATTTTTTCCTTTTAGCTCATTTTGGTTCTAGGGATTGAATGTAAAGTATATTACTAATTTAAAGGACTATGCTCTGCAATATGAAACTTAGGCTGCATTCACACGGGCATTTGGGAGTACTCCTGTATGCTTTAATTTACCAAAAAAGAAGAGAAAAGATCCCAGCACAAGGGAGAAAGGAAATATTCCCAAGTATTTCTATGAAATGTTTCGATGACTGGTATATCTGTGTCTAGAGAGCTTGTGTAATAATAGGTGGGCCACTTATTCATGTCATGGAGTGCTGTGAGTTTAGGTAATTCTGTGATATTTTGTGCTCATTTGCATATACACCTGTCAATATGTTGTATTTTTAATTGTGGAAAACCCCATTTATTGCCTCCCAGACTGAAAACTTCCCACCCTGTGGACACAATATGAGATGGGACCAAGATCAGTATCTATCTATCTAGGCCCAGGCTCTGATACCATTGCGAGCCACAAAGGTCCAGGAAAAAAAAAATATTTGGAGCTGCCTTTGGAGACAAATTGCCACTAGGGTCTATTTCTTTTAATGAAAAAATTACATTTTTGAAGATATGGGGGTTGGGCTCCAAGAATAATTTCCTATGGTAGGCCCAAGGAACCTCAGTCCAGCCCTGTCTATAACATGGTGAATGGTCAATCCTGTGTTATCTATACATAGGTGATATATTTCATTGTAATATTGCCTGTGATGATAATGAGATGACTGCTGAAGATTCTTTAAAAATCTGTTTAACATAAAAACTTAATTTAAACGATAGATCATTTTCTAATGACACATTCCCTTCAAATAAAAGTCAGCTTAACTGAATCCCCCCACCCCCATTATGTTGATCACAGGTATGTATGTATAGTGTGAAATTCACCAATGTGGATATGATTGTTATACATGATTTTTTTTAAACAGTTAATGTAACATCTAGGAAATGAATGGCAGACATTTCAAAAGTTGCTGTAAATTTTAGATTCATCTCATTGTAATTGATACATGACACAATGAGATGTGACATATTATTTCAATTAAATATTGCCTTTATAGAGTTATTTTTCCATAATCATTTGCTGTTTGTTCCCAGGCATCATCTGAACCCTGCACACTATGATGGACATCACTGATTATTTGATTTAATACGACATCCACTGATCATTCTACCTGTCATAACCTTGTAGATGAAATATTTTAATGCAAATAAATTCTCCCCCAGCTGACTATCTACCTATCTTGCCTACTAAGTAACTAGCCATGTTTCTTAGCAACGCTACAGACATTTATTCTAATTTACAGCTTGGTTCTGGAAACCTGCAAGAATGTTTGAACGGATAACGAAATTAGCAACTAAAATGAATGTCAGAGAAAAAGTACATATTACTTCTTTTGTTTTTTCATTCTCATCTTGTACTGTGTGCATACACCCTTGAACTGAATGTTATGTTCCATTTGTGCATTCCTAGAATTCAGTATAGAAATACACCTAGATATATTATGTTTCTTAGTTTTGCTGGAGAGATGGTGCTTCCTACCCCCATTTTAAGATATGGGGGTGATGAGCCTATAATAAGTCTGATTGGATCCTGTTTCCTAGGCATTGGCCTAACCACCAATGGCTATTATTGGGTCAAATTCAGGGTCTCTTCAGAGGTGTAGTAGTTAGTGATCGCTGTGAGATATGTCCACAAGGGATATAAATTCAGCAGAACAAAACTGCAGAATTTGCTTCAAATTTGTGACAAAATTCAAATTCACAACAAAATCCACAAGTTGCATGCAGAATTGTTTAGGGCTGCATTTACAACAAGGTGCATGAGGGCATGTGCCTAGGGTGTCAGAGCATGAGCAGAGCAGAAACACCGGAGTGTGGCTACTGCTGTGTCCTGGTAGATTTATGGTTATCTCTGCTGACATATAATACTGCAGGTCCTACATTACTGTATAGGGCTTTTCAGCTTCTCCAGGTAGTATGTATATTGTGGTTTATTAATGAGTATATCTACCAAAAAAGTCTTTGAGCTATTTTTTTCCCCAGTGTATTTTAGTTATATCTGTGTTTGGGAAAGTTGGGTGGCAAGGAATACAGATAATGGTACAGCACCCATATAGGTTGCTACCCAGTCTTGAATGAAAACTTGCTTATTTAGTTTAGCATAATACACCCCCTTCCTCTACTGCAGAATACCAAGGCACGCTCCCTATAGATGTCTCAGGGGTTGGGTGGCCAGGAACATAGGCAATATTTTTTTTAAAACTCCCTTTATTGAACAAATGCAATATGAACAAGTCAATTAACAAACTGATACTGTCATTTAGTTACATGACGTTACATACAAACAAATAATATAATGTGTCAAGCATCAAGTCTGGTCTGTGGAAAGAATCCATGATCCCCAGATCCTAGAAATCTTGGAGGCACAACCTCTCTTGCTTATAGACCATATTCTCATATGGAATGATCGTATTTACCAGAGCGTTCCATTGGGATAAAAAAAGGCTTCTATCCCCCATCCCAAAAAAATGCAATGGCTTTGAGCTCCAAGAAGAGGGTGTCCGGGAGAAATATCCGGGCATAATGGACATATATAGCCTCATCTAAAATGCCAAACAAACAAATGGATGGGCCAATAGAAAGGGGGAGAGTCAAAAGTTCAGACAAGAAACTGGAATTTCTGAATTCCTCCCAAAACATTTTAATATAGGGGCAATCCCATTTAAGATGCCAAAAGTCAGCACCAGCTGCAGAGCAGCAATGACACCTAGTTGTGAAAGTCTGTCCATTTTATATAGACAAGAGGGCGACAAATAGCTCTGGTGAACAACGCCAAGCTGAATAAATCTATTACAAGTGGTAATGAGTCTGGAAGTATTCAAAAGACTGAACATTGGCATGGTAGGCATCACTAAGAGAGCGGCAATGGCATTTGGGTGGAACAATTTATTCGGAGCCCCTAGTATTGGCCAACAGTATTGATTAAATCCATGGTGCGAGGGAGAGTGTCATCCACCTGGGACATAAATAGAATAAGGTCATCAGCATACAGACCAACTCTATGCTCTCTATCCCCCATCCTAATGCCCTGAAATATCGTATCCTGTCTAAGACAAATGGCGAGGGGTTCCATAGCCAAGGCAAACAATAGAGGAGAGAGAGGGCACCCCTGACAGGTACCTCTGCCTAGGTCAAAGTATGAAGAGCTAATCCAGTATATGGAGATATTAGATCTGGGGCACTTATACAGAATAGATACCCATTTAATGAAAGGTGACCTTAAGCCAAAGCTCTGTAAGGCTGCAAATAGGTACAGGACTGAATTTAAGGACTTGGCGGCCACTGTTGTTGTTGCCTAAGACCTATATGTGTGACAACCTGGACACGCCTGATATTTTCTGTTGTGGACTTGCAGGCATGAAGTCTGATCAGGGTGTATATTGTTGAGAATACATTTATTTAATCTGGTTGGTAGAATTTTAGCCAGCATTTTATAATCAAATTTCAGCAATTAAATAGGGAAATAGGATCCACGCTCAGTGGGACTCTTGCCCTTCTTGGGAATAACCACTATAGTGGCATCTTATATATCATACATAACATTCAGAGGGTCAAAAAGAACCTCTGAATATTTAGCACTTCAAGTGGAATGCCATCAGGACCAGAGGATTTCCCATTAGCTAGAGAAGCGATGGTATCTGCAATCTCAGTAGTGGTAATAGGGGAGTCTAACATAGCCACATCTTCCAGAGGCAACTTGAAAATGTCAATGTCCCCGAGGTAGCTTACTATGTCCTCTTGGGTATAATCTATTTGGGTCTGATATAAATCCTGATAAAACTCCTGGAAGCGCTGTCCAATAAAATACGCAAAACTGCTGGAGACACCTGGATCTGATAAATAATATGTTGGAGTAGTTTATTAGACCGATTTCCCAGTTCAAAATAATTTTGCTTACTGAACAATAAGGCCCCATTCACATGTCTGCAAATGGGTCCGCATCCGTTCCTCAATTTTGCGGAACGGGTGCGGACCCATTCATTCTCAATGGGGCCGGACGTGAAGCGGAGAGACCACTATGTGCTCTCCTCTTCCGCATTTGCGGAGCGCGGCCCCGAACTTCCGGTCCGCGGCTCCGCAAAAGATAGAATATGTCCTATTCTTGTCCGCAGCTTGCGGGCAAGAATAGGCATTTCTATGGGGGGTGCCGGTCGGGTGTGTTGCGGATCCGCAACACACCATGGATGTGTGAATGGGGCCTAACTAACGCTGCGCTTTCTCCTTTAATAGAGCCCGATATCTTTGTTAGAATCTATATGATTAGCAATATCGGTACATTCAGTACCCAAAGCAGTCTTCTGCCTAGCAGAGTTGCTTTAAATACATGAAAAAGAGGACTTCAGACAGCCTCTTAAGTACGTTTTCAGTGTCTCCCATACTAACAAGGGATCTCTAGAGGATTCATGGTCTAGTAAGAACAATGACAATTGTTCTGGGATTCGATCATTAGGAGTCGTTAAAGTTAGCCAAAGGGATGTATTCTCAGGGAGTGACCTGTGGTTCTCGTGGAGATGGCGATGTGATATACAGATGCGAATAATTGGACCCACCACAGACATGGATACCAGAGCATAAGACGGGATTAACTATTGCATAGTCAATATGGGACGATGAGCTATGACTAGTGTAATGACAAGAGTGCAATTCAGTAGTGGGGTACCTATGTTGCCACAGATCCACCTAACCCTCTTCTTTAAGGAGTTTAGCAAATGGGGTAGACGTCTGAGCACTATTATGGGACAGTCCATCCGGACAAACCTTGTCCAGAGAATGGTTCAAAAGCCTGTTGCAATCACCCATTCAGAGAATCTCAACATGTGGATATGTGACAGCAAAGGACACAGCCTGGTGTAGTACTTACAGAGATGTGGGATAAGGGATATAGATGGCCATCATGACATATAGTGCACATAGGCAGCCACGAAGATGTACCGACCCTCGGGGTTTATTAACTCATTCTCACCCTTCCAGGAGAGAGATCTGTGAACTAATAAGGGAGAGAGTGGTGTAGCAGGAGTTTCGAGGCCATTGAACCCCCGCTGATCAGCTGTTTGAAGAGAAGGCAACTCTCCATGACAGCACTGCCTCCTCATCATGACACTACACGTCGTCTCGTCTGTAGTGGCAGCGTAGTGTAATTACAAGCACTCGCTCCATTCAAGTGAGATGATGGGCAGTGTAATGAAGATGAAGCGGAACTCACTTGGAGCGCGGCCTTCTCTTCAAACAGCCAATCGGCGGGAATGCCGGTTGTCGGACCCCCGCTGATCGGATATTGATGACCAATCCTGACGATAGGTCATCAATATATATGGCCAGACAACCCCTTTAATTTTTACGGCATCACAATTGATGATAAACAATAGTTTAATTGTTGATTACACTGCATACACTGACCATAACCAATTATTACGATTACTAAGAAATGAACATATCAAGGCAATAATTGTAAAGCATAAATGGGGCGTATTCAGGCTTAGTGACTAGGGCAGCATGAGCTGTAAATACAGCCCTGGATTTGTTTTATATTTTGCACCAGATTTGCCACAGATTTGCCACAGATAATAAAAACCACAGTGAAAATCTACAACATAAATTGCCTTGCTGTGGTTTTAAAATCCGCACCTCAGGTCAGTTGCTGCCGCAGAATTTGTTTTGCAGTGAATAGATAAGATTTGGTAGAGTCTTACATGCTTTGCTTCTGCTAAAACACTTTGAGGATTTTCCACATGCAATTATGTGATGGAAAAGCCTATGTGTGAGCATACACTGAATAATGGAAGGAGATGTTTAAAGGGGCTAGCGGAAATTGTAATGTGGATTGCTGGGATATAATAGAAAGGAGTATGAGATATAGAAGACAGTGTTCAAAAGCTTCTCGCTTGCTGCTGATGGAAGTCAAGGTGGAGAGGGGACCGTGCCATGTTTTAATATGCGAGCCACATTGTTACCAGTAACACAGTTGCTACTACGTAATGGGGCTTGTGATCATATGATGTGGCCCCCTTGCCCTGCTCTGTAAATGCACCCAGAAGAGTATATATAGTATTTAAATTGTCCAGGACGAAGTCTCTTGTACTAGTTCATCACAAAATATTCAAACGTTTGTAACGCTGTATTGTTTAAAAATGTTTCAATAAAAAAGAGATTGAACCATAAATTGTCCAGGACATGGGGTGGCAGCATTTAACATAATGGAGTTAATGCTGCACGAAAAGGAGCATATGTGTCCACCATCCATGTGTTAATGCTTACTGGGGGTTGTAGTCTGTCTCCCCAGGGTGTTTCTATATGGCAATTCTTGAAATATATATATTTCATAGCCTAAATTTGTCAGTTTGAAACATTTTTGTCTGCATCTCACAGTTTGCATTTTCTAGTATATAATGTCAGTAATACAACTATAATAAAGTCCCTTCAAGAACGTCAGGCAAGTGGTAGTTATGTCTACGGTTCAATATAAATCTGCACGCTTCACTTCTTTACCAAAGAATGCATAATTGACAAATGAGTGTGATACCATGTAATCTGGATTTGTGCTTTTGTTTAGCAATTCTCTCTCAATTATGTGTCAATTACAGCGCTGGCATTCAAAGAGAGTAGAACTGCCATCAGCTGGCATTAGCACAGAGCCCTTTCTTCTAGGAAATACACTGAATCCTGACCCATTCATTTCAATGGGTCTGTGTACATGAGCGTTGTCTTTCACGCATTACTTCTGCGTTGCGTGAAAATCGCAGCATGTTCGATATTCTGCGTTTTTTACGCAGCTCTGCCCCCATAGAAGTGAATGGGGCTGCGTAAAAAACGCATTGCATCCGGAAGCAAGTGCGGGTGCGACGCGTTTTTCACTGATGGTTGCTAGAAGATGTTGTTTGTAAACCTTCAGTTTTTTATCACGTGCGTGAAAAACGCATCAAAACGCCTTGCACCCACGCAGAAAAAACTGAACAACTGAAAGCAATCGCAGGCAAAACTGAATGGCTTTACCTGCGAAATCGCAAAGTTTTCACTGAACACATTCCCAATGCATCCGGACCTAATACGGACACGCTCGTGTGAAAGAGGCCATAGGCTACATCCTTTTCCTATTATTAGTTCATGGTCTGTATGATAATGATATATATCGTTTGTATGTCTATTCTGTCCTGCATTAAAACTGTTCAGAAATCATCAATCCATCATACTGGCTAGATAAGTTTATGATGCTTCAATCTCCTGGATTCTGTAATAGCTATGTACTGTTATATTACACTGATTCCTATGACAGTCCATACAACCCTTGTACTTTTATGGTGTTTTTTTATCATCGTTATGTTCTTTGTTGTCATTTGAAGCCTTTTCATAAAGTAAAAATATAGATGTCACTTTTACCAGCAAAAGTGACACACTTAAGAAATGACAGCAAATGACCTTCAATGTGTTTCTCATTTGTCTTCCTTCTTTATGAGAAGACCACATGAGCGCTCTGATGGGGAGATATTAATCAACCGGCACTTGTTATATCTTCAATATCAATCCGTTTTTTTTAGATTGCAAGTTTAATATACTGCCGGCACTTGTACTGCCAGAATGTAATTTATTACAGTGCGTACTTGTTTTCTAGCTCATGAAATCTTAAGTCCATATACAGTTATAAGATTTAAGTATTTAGATTCAAATTCTTATATGTTGTTTGAAAAAAAAATAACACAAAAATAAATATGGATATAACACCTTATTACCCATAAGTAGAGATGAGCGAATCGAAGCTGACGAAATGGAATTCGATCTGAATTTCAGAAAATATTTGATTCGCACCGAATCCGAATTTTCTCACGTTTCGTGGTAACAAATGGCATTTTTTCTTAAAATGGCTACTGCACGTGTGAGGAAATGGAGAAAGGAACTCTGGGAAGGTGGGGTCACCCATAATGCCATGCATGCAGCCAATCTGCAGCCATCCAGCCCTGTGATGTCACAGCCCTATAAATACGGCGGCCATCTTAGATTCTGCCATTCACCAGCATACTTAGTGCAGGGGGACACGTGTCTGCAGGCGCTAGGGACAGTGATAGGAAAGACTTGATTGTGGTGAAAAAAAACAATTTACAAGTGCAGGAAAAGATTATTCAAGGTGCAAGGAAAGGATAGGGAGGAATAATTCCACCAGCATTTCTGTTGAACAGGGTTCAGGCAGGGAGGTGACATCCTGGGTAATAGGAACAATCGGATTACACCTTGCTGCCCTGACTGGGGATCCACATTATACAGCTCTGTAATTCCAGCAAACCGTTCTTGTTATTGGGGTGCAAGTGCTGATTGATACAGGCATTAACATGGTTTATTACAAGGAAATATTTCTATGTTTTATTTGCCCTTGTGAGGTGCAGTTATATGTTCTAAAGCATTTTTTGGCTTGTATTAGTGGGAAAAAATGGCTTATTAGCCGTTGTGTGTTGAAGTGCGAAAATTACAGCCCTTTTTGTTGTGTATTAGTGGCAAAAGTAAAATATATTTGCCACTCAGGGGTGCAGTTATCTGTTCTAAAGCTCTTTTTTCCGTGTATTAGTGAAAAAAATAATAATTTGCTGTTCAGCTGTGCAGTTATCTATTTTAAAGCCTTTTTTTGCATGTATTAGTGGAATAAGGAAAATTATCTTTGCTGCTCAGCGGTGCAGTTATCTGTTTTGAAGCCCCTTTTTTGCGTGTATTAGTGGAAAAAGGAAAAATATCTTTGCCGCTCAGCGTTGCAGTTATCTGTTCTAAAGCCCTTTTTTCTGTGTATTAGTGCAAAAAGAAAAACATTTTTGCTGCTCAGCAGTGCAGTTATCTGTTGTAAAAGCCTTTTGGGCCTGTATTAGTGGAAAAAGAAAAAATATATTTGCCGCTCAACGGTGCAGTTATCTGTTCAAAAGCCATTTTTTGCGTGTATTAGTGGAAAAAGAAAAAATATATTTGCCGCTCAGTGGTGCAGTTATCTGTTCTAAAAGCCTTTTGTGGCCTGTATTATTGGAAAAAGGAAAAATATGTTTGTCGCTCAGCGGTGCAGTGATATATTCTAAAGCCCCGTTTGGCGTGTATTAGTGGTGAAATAAAAATATATTCTCCATTCAGTGTTGCAATTATCTTTTCAAAAACCTTTTGTATAAAAGTGGAATGCCCATGGGGCAGGCCATGTGCCTTCACCTGTCTTCAAACTGCCTCTGTCCTTTTCTGTTCCCTCAGCCAGAGAAGTATTATATGCTGTGGGCTTGGCTCCACTTTTCAGCCAGGACGAGCTACTAGAGGACAGTCAGCAGTTACTGCCCAGCCAAGATCGGGAGGAGACATCCGCCACTTCCTCCACTAGGCGGGCAAGTAGTAAAGAGGAGAGTGGCGTGGGAGCTGGTGTTGCGAGCAGTCAGGCTCCTGACCCAGAGACGGTTAAGGAGGACATCAGTGTAGTGCAGACAGTACTCGAGGATGATGGTGTAGCTGATCGCACTTGGGAGCTGGGTGACAAAGCTTCGTCATCATCTGGCATCTGGAGAAGAGGGTAGTAGCTTGCCTGTGAGCCAGCAGCAGAGCCAGCAAGTAGCTAGTGTGGCCGGGAGTCAGCAGGGTGGCAGCAGTGGGAGGTCGGGAGCCAAACGTGCCCCCGGTAGACCACCTCCTTCGCACAAGACTACCTGCCCGGGAATTAGCTATGCACGGGTTCACGGAGATGGTGGTTGTAGCAGTCAGTCAGTGGGTAGTGTTGGGGGTAATATCACCTACTCGGTGGTGTGGCAGTTTTTTGTTAAGCCGCAGGAGGAGGTGAACATGGCCATATGTAGAATATGTGAACAGAAAGTGAAGCGTGGCCAGGGTGCCAATGTTGGCACCATGGACGTGTGTCAACATATGCAGCGTCACCATAAAGTGCCCTGGGAGAACCGTGGCTCCGATCTGGAGGTCCAGCCTGCCACCCTGTGACCTCCTCCTGATACTACTGCTGCCGCCACCTCCACACTCTGTCATTGTGCCACTTTGCGGCTTCTTCATGCTGCTGCCACCTCCACACTATGTCACCTTGCCACTCTGTGGCCTCCTGATGCTGCAGCCACTTCCACACTATGTCACCTTGCCACTCTGTGGTCTCCTGATGCTGCCGTCACCTCCACACTGTCATTGTGCCACTCTGTGGCCTCCTGATGCTGTCGCCACCTCCACACTGTCATTTTGCCACCCTGTGGCCTCCTCCTGATGCTGCTGCCACCTCCACACTCTGTCATTGTGCCACTCTGTGGCCTCCTCATGCTGCCGCCACATCCACACTGTCATTGTGCCACCCTGTTGCCTCCTCCTGATGCTGCAGCCACTAACTCCACACTCTATCATAGGGCCACTCTGGGGACTTCTCATGCTGTTCCCACCCTCCCCACTTCATGACTGGGACACTATTTAGCCTTTTTGGCTTGGCTGACATCATCTTTTATTTGACCCTTTTTCTGATCTATCACCCAAAAATTGGACCACAATTTTCAGCGAATGAAAATCGAAAAAACTTTATTAACAATGATAAATACATACATGTTAAAACAAGGCAGCACAAAGGTGGGACACAAGGATGAGGAACAGGAACCAAGGGGGGGCTGGGAGGTCAGCACACCAAAAAACAGGGAGAGAAAAAATTGCTAATAGAGCAGAAATGAATAAATGAAACTCCAAGGCTCCAATGAGCAATAGACCCCAGGCAAATATTGCAGCAAAGGTAAATGTAGGAGCAAAAACTTGGAGTTTGGAAAAAGGTAAGTAGTCATATCCCGGATGGTGTGTCGATCTCTCAGCCGCCTCCTGACCCAACGCCGTTTTGCCAGAGACCTGGCTTCTTCCGGGGATATAACATTGAGAAAAGATACCCCTAATATAGTGCCCTCACAGGTGTATAGTATAATAATTAAAAGACCTGGTGATGCCCATACATGTCCAGCCAATCATCGGCATCAAAGGGAGGAACGGGGGCTGGGCAGGTCTGACATAGCGGTCATGTGACAAGGCACCTGACCGCAGCATCAGAGACACAGCCCAACTGTGTAGCAGCTGTAAGGTCTGTATGGTCCCATCAGAATTGGCTTGTGATTTGGTAGCCAAAAGCAGGAGTGGGTACAAAACACATATGTAGGGTTGAGCGAACCAGAACTGTAAAGTTCGGGTTCGTACCGAACCTTAGGCGTTTTGGTACCTGGACCCGAACCCCAACATTTCCGTAAAAGTTCAAGTTCGGTGTTCGGCGATTTCTTGGCGCTTTTTAAAAGACTGCAGGGCAGCCAATCAGCAAGCATTTCACTTGTCTGCCCTTAGAAGCCATTACAGCCATGTTTACTAATGGCATGGCTGTGATTGGCCAAGTGCAGCATGTGACCCAGCCTCTTTATAGGCTGGAGTCACATAGCGCCGCACGTCACTCTGCTCTTCTCAGTGTAGGGATAGGATGCTGCTGCTGCTGTGAGGGAGAGATTAGGGAAGAATTCTGGTATACTTGGTGTTGTTCAATCTTCAAACTACAGCGATTATTGAGGGTGCTATGCTACATTTTTGTAATTAGCCCTGCATGTGTGCCAGGGACATTACTTTAATTCTGTTCTGGTAGCTCAGTGGAGGACAAATTCCCTTTTTTGGCCGGTTAAGTACCCCTGCGGCCTGCGGTGCATACCTGGCAGTGAAAATTATTCAATTACATTAGTCTGTCACATATTTTTGTGACCTAAAGCGATTTTTTATCTGTCTGCCACAGGCACTGCATATCTGACAGTCCAATAAAACCGTTAAATACTGCAGTTACCTTGCTGCTATAAAAAAGCACACTCTTTTTGCTAGATAGTAAATTTACAGGCTATGCTGCATTTCTGACAGTCCAATTAAACCGTTACATATTGCAATTACAGTGCTGCTTTAAAAAAAAGCAAATTTTTTGTGTTAGATTGCAAATTTGCGTGCTACTCTGCATTTCTGACAGTCCAATAAAACCGTAACATACTGCATTTACATTGGTGCTATAAAAAAAACACACTTTTTGTGCTAGATAGTAAATTTGTGTCCTATGCAGGATTTCTGACATTCCAATAAAACCATTAAATACTGCAGTTACATTGCTGTTATTAAAAAAAAAACACAGTTTTTGTGCTAGATAGCAAATTTGCTGTCTAAGTTGCATTTCTGACAGTCCAATTAAACCGTTAAATACTGCAGTTACATTGCTGCTATAAAAAAAACCACAGTTTTTGTGCTAGATAGCAAATTTGCATCCTACGGTGCATTTCTGATATTCCAATAAAACCGTAACATACTGCATTTTTATTGTTGTATGCAAAAAACACAGTTTTTGTGATAGCACATTTGGATCCTACGCTGCATTTCTGATATTCCAATAAAACTGTAACATACTGCATTTTTATTGTTGTTTGGAAAAAACACAGTTTTTGTGATAGATAGCACATTAGCGGCCTACGCTGCATTTCTGATAATGCAATAAAACCTTAACATACTGCATTTACATAGTTGTTTGCAAAAAACACTGTTTTTGTGCTAGATAGCACATTAGGATCATATGCTGCATTTTTGATATTTTAATAAAACAGTAACATACTGCATTTTTATTGTTGCTTGCAAAAAACACAGTTTTTGTTCTAATAGCAGATTAGGATCCTACGCTGCATTTCTGACAGTCCAATTAAACCGTTAACTTCGGCTGTTACATTGTTGGTTGGAAAATTCACATTTTTTGTGATAGTGAAGTAATTATATTGAATTGCTCCGTTACACTGTTGTGTGACATAAAGAAGGCGGATGCTCCACAGACAGGATCCGTTTTTTGTGGGATATTATTCTGACGGATCAGAGGAAGGGCAAAATAATCAGTGACGCCAACACAAACTTACTGCTGACACCCTCTCCACTCTGTCTGTGGCGTTTCGAAATGTCAGCCTTATACAAATCATGCTTCTGTGAGGTGACTTGTTGAATCAGACATTCTCCACTTACAGTTTACGCATCAGATACCCAGGAGTTAATCAAGTAGTTTTTAATCCGGAGATTGTATTATAAGATATGCAGGGAATCCAAATGGTAAAAGAATTATGCCACTAATATTCTCCTTGATGAGATACTACACAGATTCTCCTCAGATTTTCCTCAGATTCTTCTCAGAATTACAGCAGACACAAGCAGCAATGCATGACAGGGAAAACAGGAAGTGGCTAGACTGAACCAAGTATAAGCTGAAACAGAGGGGGGGAGGAAGAGAGGAGCATACCAATACACAATGCAAGATACTGAAACAGAACACTCCCCGTCTGGTATCGGTAGATACCACTATATATGCATACAATGGAATGGTATAAATAACAATGAATAATGTCCATAAACCTGATGAATAGACAGATGAATAATGTCCATAAACCTGAAAAGGAAACATGCAATGAACTTTTATTCAAACCAAAAAGGATATGTCTTCAGTTCAGACCATAGAGCTGGTACTGGAAACAGTCCTAGAAGATGATGAGCATCTCTGGTAGAAGGAATCTCAACATGGATGTTCTTTCCATCTGAATTGGAAACGACTTTAGTAATAAGTCCAGTAGGCAGTCGAGACGATCAACTTGTTTGTCTCTTAACAGAACAAAATCTCCTTCCTTTATATTAGGCCTTGGTTCTTGCCAACTTCTGCATTCTTGCTAGAGGCAGAGGTACTTTCTTATCCACCTTTTCCAGAACTGACTGGTGAGATGTTGTACCTGCTTCCACCGAAACTTATAAAGGTTGTGCTCTTTAAAAACGCCAGATGGCACAGGAATATTTCCTATCTTTTCTGGTTTATTCTTGAGTGATCTTATATGCACCCCAGATGTGGATTTCTTCTTTTTTATTACAGGAGATTTTCTGTTGCTTTCATTAGAAGCTGAGCGAGACTTGGTTCTCCTTGATTTTGCCAAAGATTTAGAATGTGACTTCTCTGTCTGTGTCACCAATTTCGAGCGAGAGCGCTTATTTTGTGAGGTTGATTTAGATGTAGATTGCTTTCGGTCTATGAATCGTGAACGCAAATGCTCATGTCTGCTTTTCACTTCTAAAATGCGATCTGTCTTTGTACGTACGGACTTGGGTTGGTGACATGCAGTATTTGTCATGGACATTGGCAGTGAACTTTTCCCTGTGGTTTTCAGAAAAGGCTGAGCAATATGAAGGTGCTCATCCGTTGAAGACTGGGAAGAACTGTGATCCTCTTAAGTGCAATCGACAACTGCAGATGGAACTGAAGGTTCTTGCAAAGTATCTGAAATAAACTCTTCCTCTGTTGAAGGAACCTCCTTTATAGAACATTCAGAAGATACTTCTTTTACAGAATTAAACTCATTGTCAAACAGTAGACTGGAAGGTTCAAGTTTCTGCTGTATCTCATCAGAACTACATGAATCAGAAGGCTTGTTGTCAGTGATGATATAGGATTCATTATGATAAACTGTGTGAGGACTGCAAAGCTGGGAAGGGCTTGAAGAGGGCTCCAATTGAGATCCTGAAGGTCTTTCTACAAGCTGCCCCTCTGTCCAGGAATAGTGATGTCGCGAACATAAAATTTTCCGTTTGCGAACGGCGAACTTCCGCAAATGTTCGCGAACAGTGCGAACCGCCATAAACTTCAATAGACAGGCGAATTTTAAAAACCAAAGGGACTCCTTCTGGCCACAATAGTGATAGAACTGGACTCTGTAGCATGCCGGAGGGGGATCCATGGCAAAACTCCCATGGAAAAAAAATACCTAGTTAACACAGAGTGTGGTAGTTGTAATCGCAATGCGATTAATACAGGTTATATTAATCGCATTGCGAATTCAACTTAGAGCTGAGTTCCTAATAGTTGTATTGCTAGAATATAATGAAGATTGAGAATATAGCGCTATATTCACAATCTTCGTTATATTCTAGCAATACAACCATTAGGAACAGATCTAAGTTGTAATCCCAATGCGATTAATACAGGTTATATTAATCGCATTGCGATTACAACTACTAACACTGCAGCTTCAGAATAAATCTAAGATGGATGCCGTCCTTGCTTTTTGATAGGAGGTGGGAGGGTCTGGGAGGGAGACTGATGTACTAGCCCTAAAAAAGGCTTTTTGGGGGGCTGTCAGGACGCTGTCCTTACAGCAGAGATCTGATGAGTCTTTCAGGACTGGAGTGGACACTGAATACACTAGCCTAGCTATCGATTTCCCTATTAAATCAGCAGCAACTACACTGTCCCTCCTCTCACTAAGACTGCAGCTTCCGAATGAATCTAAAATAGATGCTGTCCAGGAGATGGGAGGGTCTGGGAGGGAGGGTATGCTAATTGGCTGGAATGTGTCTGCTGACTGTGAGGTACAGGGTCAAAGTTTACTCAATGATAGGGGGTGGACCTAACATCGCATATGTTCGCCCGCCGCGACGAACGCGCACAAGCTATATTCGTCGGGAACTATTCGCCGGTGAATAGTTTGGGACATCCTATTTGCGAATTCAACTTAGAGATGAGTTCCTAATGGTTGTATTGCTAGAATATAACGAAGATTGAGAATTTAGCACTATATTCTCAATCTTTGTTATATTCTAGCAATACAACAACCATTAGGAACTCAGATCTAAGTTGAATTCTCAATGCCATTAATATAACCTGCATTAATCGCATTGCGAATTCAACTGAGAGTTGAGTTCCTAATGGTTGTTGTATTGCTAGAATATAACAAAGATTGAGAATATAGTGCTAAATTCTCAATCTTCGTTATATTCTAGCAATACAACCATTAGGAACTCAGCTCTAAGCTGTAATCGCAATGCGAATAATACTTACAATTATTAATCGCTTTGCGAATCCATTTGATGCCTCTATTTGATTGTATATGACGGTTGACTATGACTACCACCAAAGTTCTGCTGCCTCCAAAGCAAGATATCTGAACCCCCCCAGGGGCCATTTGGGCGTTTTTGATAGAAACCACATCAAGAACGCATCAAAAACGCATCTGCGTTTTTATAATTTTTTCATTTTTTATTTTAATTTTTTGTGTATTTTGCCACATTTGGTTGCATATT
The DNA here is from genome assembly GCA_033119425.1 of Bufotes viridis. NCBI lineage: Eukaryota > Metazoa > Chordata > Amphibia > Anura > Bufonidae > Bufotes > Bufotes viridis. The sequence continues at coordinate 141,421,412 of CM065592.1, read as the reverse complement.
TACATTTGGTATAGGAAAATATGGTAGTCTAGATCAGGATCAGAGTTAATCAAGTAGTTTTTAATCTGGAGATTGTATTACAAGATATGCAGGGAATCTAGATGGTAAAATAATTATGCCACTAATATTCTCCTTGATGAGATACTACACAGATTCTCCTCAGATTTTGCTCAGATTCTCCTCAGAATTACAGCACACACAAACAGCAATGCATGACAGGGAAAACAGGAAGTGGCTAGACTGAACTAAGTAGAAGTTGAAACAGAGGGGGGAGGAAGAGAGGAGCATACCAATACACAATGCAAGATACTGAAACAGAACACGGTCGGGGGGCTCTACTTGTTTAAGCGTTTAATAGAACAGGTTCTGTAGACATCTATGTGGAATCAGCTGACAACGGTGTAAAAGGAGTGCGCTTCTTCTTGGCACTAACATCGAGCTGTAATGCTGAGTTCATACTTGAGCTATTTGATCAGTTTTGGCCCCGTGACTGCCCAAATAAGTGAAGTGTGCAGTGATTCTAAGAGCGACACGCCTGTCATCTGCATGTCATACGGACTCACAGTATTATTTCGCTACCAAACCAGACTCCCTATGCGTGTTACTGCAAGGCACAGTGTTCTGCACCACTATAAAAGCTCTTAGCAGCCAGGAAAGAGCCGTTTTTTAACAAAATTCACTACGAATATATTCGGATCAAACCAATTTTTTTCCGGAAAATTCGGTGAACCGACTAATCGAATTTTTTGAAAAATCGTTCATCTCTACCCATAAGCCATGTTATCTTATTCGGTTGTGGAGAAATTGATCTATTGCTTTTAGTTTATATTTATGATTTCCATTCACAGATGTCTTAAAGGGAATCTGTCAGCTCCAAAACACCCCACAAAGTAAAGTAAGTGATATATAGTGTATAGAGTCTGGTTATGTCATTTTTATCTTCATACTTACTTGCATTCTGATGTTGTGCTCCCACAAACCTCTCCATTATATGCATAGGCATGGGGGTATCTCAATGCAGTCTGAGCACAGCATCAGAATGCAAGTGCAAAATGGGAGTTGTACATTCAACAACAATGAAGGACAGTTTTGTCTGTACAAAGTGAAAATTATTTCCCCAATAAGCCATGGAGGCTGTCAAGGCTGAGAGTTATGACATGCTTTGTACACCATCCTGCTATAGTCTCTCTCAGTAGAATCTATGGCTGTCAACAGTACCTTGGCAATAATGGCTGTTGTGTCCACTGCAGGATACAGGATTGTGAAGACATGTCTGACTAGGATGTGTTAAAGTATGAAGGGAGTCTTAACAGTGTCCCCCACTTCAGCAAAGTCTGAATGGCTGTAGTAGCAGGTTCCCTTGCTGACTCCTATTTTTCACCATGCAGATTTTAAGTTTTCCTCTTTCTCTCTTTTTGTTGGTTTTACACAAAATTGCACCAGGTACCCGGAGAGCTTCATCCTTTGTACTGTATGTGTGCCAAACACAGTGGTGATCACACAACTGCAAAACTTCAGGGCCAGGTGTGAATAGGTCTGCACCCCTGGCTCTATCAGCAGGGCTGCCATCAGAAATTTTGGGGCCCCTTACACAGCTCAAGGCCTGGGCCCCCCACCCCGACACTGCCCCAGTGGCGGATCCAGAGCCTGGTCTTTGGAGGGGCACTTCCCCCAGGAATAGGAGATCATAGGGCCCCTGTGTCCCCGTCCACCTTCAAGCCACACCCACACACAGCCCCACCCATATATCATGCCCATACCTCTTACATCCAAGGACGTCTTCCACATGGCCCTCCACTATGTAGTTTTCCCGCCACACTGCCCCCACTGATTAATTTGCCCCCAAGTTAATTTTGCCCCCACACAAGTTAATTTTGCCCCACACAAGTTAATTTTGCCCCCAGACAGCCCTACATTATGTAATTTGCCTCCACACGGTCCTCCATTATGTAGTTTTCCCGCCACACTGACCCCCACTGACTAATTTGACTCCCCTCACAAGTTAATTTTGCCCCAGACAGCCCTGCATAATACAAGTTGCCCCCACTAAGTAATTTGCCGCCACACTAAGTAATTTTGCCCCCACATGTCTCTCCAATATGTAGTTTGCCCGCCACACTGACCCCCACTGAGTAATTTGCCCCTCCCCCCACAAGTTAATTTTACCCCCAGACAGCTCTGCATTATGTATTTTGCCCCCACACTAAGTAATTTTGTCCCCACACGGCCCTCCATGTAGTTTGCCCGCCACACTGACCCCCCACTAAGTAATTTGCCCCCACACAAGTTAATTTTGCCCCCAGACTGTTACCCATTAGGCACTGGCTAGACTGTGATATATAGTCCAAGCAATGCCTTAGGCCTCATGCACACGGCTGTTATGCATCTGTTCCATGCATTGGGGACATCAATTTGTGTTCCCCAATGCACTGGCAACATCCGTGTGGCGACCAGGACAGATCGAGAGCCATATATCTTGAATGGGTCCATGATCCGTCCGCACCGCAAAAAAATAGAACACAGGGCTTCTCTTAATATGGGTTAAAATAGGGAGTTCAAAGGACTTAAGGGTGTAATATGCAGTTTGCAATCATTATCATGCAATAGGGACTTAGCATACCTTAGGGTGCAAAAGGGGGCTTCTACATTTTAGAATACAATAGTGGGTTCACATACATATATGCCAGTTTGCGCAACCAGTTTTGGAACTGTAGTCTCCCATTCAGCCGACAGGAGCTCCTAAGCTACCTCTTCCCACAACTTATCCTTGCAGACACGGTCGTGGTAGGAGTCGCACTTGGTGTCTCACAACTCCCGGCGCTCCTGGACAAGTGTAATTAGCGGTCTACATCTATGCAAGGCATTGTGAGATGTTTGGAAAGGCACAGACAACTATAGCTCTTCCAGGGCCAATAAGCACAGTTTGCTCAGGGCTCAGAGGGCTGTCCCTTCAGTTTCCAGGCAATGGATCAACAAAATGCAGATGGCCCACAGATGTCTTCCGTATGCCATACACATTATTTGTGGAACAGACATACGGATATGTACAGCACACAGATGACATCTATATGCGTTCCCCTTTTTTATGGAGCCTATTAAAATGAATGGTGTCTAAACTGCAAAAAGTGCGAATTGGACATGGATCGCAAATACGGTCAAGTGCATGAGCCCCAAGAATGGACTGTGAACCACCGCTCTCAGTTAATGAGACCTTCTTGTCCTAATTTTAAAAGACTATATAATTGTATATTAACTTTTTAACACAGTTTTACAGTTTTCATATAGAATTAATCCTTAATAAACAAAAATCTACATCTCCTAGCATCTACATCTCCTAGCATCCATTAATGAAAAACACATTGCATCCGGATACCTTCCAAAAAACACACAATATAAAACATGCAGCAATTTTTCCCGAATGCCAAGATAATTCACGAGAAACAGCGCTCATGTACACAGACCCATTGAAATGAGTGGCTTTGCAACATGCATTGCATCCGGACGGAAAACTTGCTCATGGGAAAGAGCACTAATACATTCCTGATCCTGAGTTACACGCCGTGGCTGAATTAATTATGTTTTTTTTTTAAGACAGAGATTGTACGGTAATCTGAAAGGAAAGTTGTCTCAGCTGTAAAACATGTCTGATCACAAGGATGTAACTCAGGACCAGTACAAGATGCAATGTAAATAGAAAGTTTCTTAACTACTTTTATAGATTGTATCTACATGTATGCATTGCATGGTTACATGGTATATACTTTTCTAGACTGTATATGTATGTATTGCATTGCTACAGATGTTTAGAAAGGATCATCAAAACCGGAGAGGTGGAGGGGTCTGCCTCTACGTGAAGTCATGTCTAAATCCCGTAATTCGAAAATATATCTCTGAGGGACATGAACATGTGGAGTCACTGTGGGTAGAAATACATGGAGCAAAAAACAATAATAAAATACTAATAGGAGTGTATTATAAACCACCTAATATACCAGAGTCCACAGAAAATCTATTACTAAACGAGATAGACGAGGCGGCAAATCATAATGAAGTCGTTATCATGGGGGACTTCAACTACCCAGATATAGATTGGGAAACTGAAAGCTGTACATCCCAAAAAGGAAACAGGTTCTTGGCAATAGCCAAAGACAATTTCCTTTCCCAACTGGTTCAGGACCCCACTAGAGGGACGGCCATACTGGACTTAGTATTAACCAATAGACCTGATAGAACAACAGATGTGCAGGTTGGGGGACACCTGGGAAATAGTGACCATAAAGTTATAACCTTCCAATTATCCTTCAAACGAGTTTCTAAAGGTAGGAACAAAAATACCAGACTTCAAAAAAGCAAAATTTAGCCAACTAAGCGAGGCCATAGGCCTAACTAACTGGGACAAAGTCCTCAAAAATAAAAATACAACCATAAAATGGGAGATTTTTAAAAGCATTGTAACATCTAATTGTGAGAGGTACATACCTTATAGGAATAAAAGGCTAAGGAACAATAAGAAACCAATGTGGATAAATGGAACCGTAAAAAAGGCAATAAATGACAAAAAGAAAGCATATAAATCGCTAAAACAGGAGGGGAGTCAGGAAGCACTGATAAACTATAAGGAAAAAAATAGAATGTGTAAAAAACTAATAAAATTTGCCAAACTAGAGACCGAGAGATTAATTGCCAAAGAGAGTAAAACTAACCCTAAAATGTTCTTCAATTATATAAATAGTAAAAAATATAAATCTGAAGGAGTCGGCCCTCTACATAGCAATGAGGGGGGTGTTGCAGAAAGCGACGAGGATAAAGCAAAACTATTAAATATTTTTTTCTCCACTATATTCACTGAGGAAAATAAACTGTCAGATGAAATGCAGAATGTAAAAGTAAGTCCCCCATTAAAAGTGCCCTGTCTGACCCAGGAAGAAGTACAACAGCGACTTAAAAAGATTAAAATAGACAAATCGCCAGGACCGGATGGCATACACCCCCGTATCCTAAGGGAATTAAGTGATGTCATAACCAGACCATTATTTCTGATATTTACGGACTCTATAATAACAGGGAATGTTCCACAGGATTGGCGCATAGCAAATGTGGTGCCAATATTCAAAAAGGGTCCAAAAACAGAGCCTGGAAATTATAGGCCGGTAAGTTTAACATCTATTGTTGGTAAACTGTTTGAAGGGTTTCTAAGAGATGCTATTTTGGAGTATCTCAATGAAAATAAGCAAATAACGCCATATCAGCATGGCTTCATGAGGCATCGGTCATGCCAAACAAATTTCATCAGCTTCTATGAGGAGGTAAGTTCTAGACTTGACAGCGGCGAATCAATGGATGTCGTATATCTGGACTTCTCCAAAGCATTTGACACCGTACCTCATAAAAGGTTAGTATATAAAATGAGGATGCTCGGACTGGGAGAAAATGTATGTGGGTAAGTAACTGGCTGAGTGACAGAAAACAGAGGGTGGTTATTAACGGTAGATACTCAGAGGCAACCGTGAAGGGGTGAGTGGGCTTACTGCTATTTGATCAAAATGTAAACTAATGTCTCCACTGTTTGTAGGCGTGGATTAGTACACTATGTCCTCTTATAGCTTGTATCTTGGGCAGAGTTCTGGTTGCAGAGTGCTGTTGCATTTTTTTGTTTGTATGTATACCTGCCATTGGCTACGTGCACCTGCATACAGGGAGTGCTGACTGAAACCCCCCCTTGTGTTTCTGATTAATATGTGTGGAGGTGTGGCAGCCTCCACTTCAGTCGTGCACACCTGACTGGTTTCTCTGCCCTAGCTGCTGGTTTTTAATCAGAGTGAGTATATAGCTGAATGCGTACTCACATTACCTGCTAGTAGCCTTCTGGCTCCAGGAGGAGTGCATAGTGGGCTCAGCATGCATGTTGGTACCTGCATCCCTGGATCTAATGGAGGCTGTTACAGCACCAGAAGGGGTTAATAAGTAAGGTTTGTTCCAGCATGCATGCTGGACCCACACTCCCTGGATTTTATGTGGCTGTCGTGGCCCATAACAGGTAATATTCAGCGCTATGAGGATTTTATGTGACTGGCTTGGCCCATTGCAGGTCAGATTTAGCGTTAGTACCCACTCTAGGAGGCAACCGTGAAGGGGTGAGTGGGCTTACTGCCTTTTGATCAAAATGTAAACTAATGTCTCCACTGTTTGTAGGCGTGGATTAGTACACTATGTCCTCTTATAGCTTGTATCTTGGGCAGAGTTCTGGTTGCAGAGTGCTGTTGCATTTTTTGTTTGTATGTATACCTGCCATTGGCTACGTGCACCTGCATACAGGGAGTGCTGACTGAAACCCCCTTGTGTTTCTGATTAATATGTGTGGAGGTGTGGCAGCCTCCACTTCAGTCGTGCACACCTGACTGGTTTCTCTGCCCTAGCTGCTGGTTTTTAATCAGAGTGAGTATATAGCTGAATGCGTACTCACATTACCTGCTAGTAGCCTTCTGGCTCCAGGAGGAGTGCATAGTGGGCTCAGCATGCATGTTGGTACCTGCATCCCTGGATCTAATGGAGGCTGTTACAGCACCAGAAGGGGTTAATAAGTAAGGTTTGTTCCAGCATGCATGCTGGACCCACACTCCCTGGATTTTATGTGGCTGTCGTGGCCCATAACAGGTAATATTCAGCGCTATGAGGATTTTATGTGACTGGCTTGGCCCATTGCAGGTCAGATTTAGCGTTAGTACCCACTCTAGGAGGCAACCGTGAAGGGGTGAGTGGGCTTACTGCCTTTTGATCAAAATGTAAACTAATGTCTCCACTGTTTGTAGGCGTGGATTAGTACACTATGTCCTCTTATAGCTTGTATCTTGGGCAGAGTTCTGGTTGCAGAGTGCTGTTGCATTTTTTTGTTTGTATGTATACCTGCCATTGGCTACGTGCACCTGCATACAGGGAGTGCTGACTGAAACCCCCCCTTGTGTTTCAGATACTCAGATTGGGTCACTGTAACTAGTGGGGTACCTCAGGGGTCAGTATTGGGCCCTATTCTCTTCAATATATTTATTAATGATCTTGTAGAAGGCCTGCACAGTAAAATATCTATTTTTGCAGATGACACTAAACTGTGTGAAGTAATTAACACTGAAGAGGACAGTTTTCTGCTACAGAGGGATCTGGGTAGATTGGAGGCTTGGGCAGAGAAGTGGCAGATGAGGTTTAACACTGACAAATGTAAAGTTATGCACATGGGAAGGAATAATGCAAGTCACCCGTACATATTAAATGGTAAAACACTCGGTAACACTGACATGGAAAAGGATCTAGGAATTTTAATAAACAGCAAATTAAGCTGCAAAAACCAGTGTCAGGCAACTACTGCCAAGGCCAATAAGATAATGGGTTGCATCAAAAGGAGCATAGATGCCCGTGATGAGAACATAGTCCTACCACTTTACAAATCACTAGTCAGACCACACATGGAGTACTGTGTACAGTTCTGGGCTCCTGTGAACAAGACAGACATAGCAGAGCTGGAGAGGGTTCAGAGGAGGGCAACTAAAGTAATAACTGGAATGAGGGATCTACAGTACCCTGAAAGATTATCAAAATTAGGGTTATTCACTTTAGAAAAAAGACGACTGAGGGGAGATCTAATAACTATGTATAAATATATCAGGGGTCTGTACAGAGATCTCTCCCATCATCTATTTATCCCCAGGACTGTGACTGTGACGAGGGGACATCCTCTGCGTCTGGAGGAAAGAAGGTTTGTACACAAACATAGAAAAGGATTCTTCACTGTAAGAGCAGTGAGACTATGGAACTCTCTGCCTGAGAAGGTGGTGCTGGTGAGTACAATAAAGGAATTCAAGAGGGGCCTGGATGTATTTCTGGAGTGTAATAATATTACAGGTTATAGCTACTAGAGAGGGGTCGTTGATCCATGGAGTTATTCTGATTGCCTGATTGGAGTCGGGAAAGAATTTTTTTCCCCCTTAAGTGAGGAAAATTGGCTTCTGCCTCACAGGGTTTTTTTTGCCTTCCTCTGGATCAACTTGTAGGAAACAGGCCGAACTGGATGGACAAATGTCTTTTTTCGGTCTTATATACTATGTTACTATGTTACTATGTTGCATGGTACATACTGTTCTAGACTGTATATGTATGCATTGCATGGTTACATGGTACATACTTTTACAGACTATATATATATATATGTATGCATTGCATGGTTACATGGTACATACTTTTCTAGACTGTATATGTATGCATTGCAGGGTTACATGGTACATACTTTTATAGATTGTATATGTATGCATTGCATGGTTACATGGTACATACTTTTCTAGACTGTATATGTATGCATTGCAGGGTTACATGGTACATACTTTTCTAGACTGTATATGTATGCATTTTATGGTTACATGGTACATACATGTTCTAGACTGTATATGTATGCATTGCATGGTTACATGGTACATACTTTTATAGACTGTATATGTATGCATTGCATGGTTACATGGTACATACTTTTCTAGACTGTATATGTATGCATTATATGGTTACATGGTACATACTTTTCTAGACTGTATATGTATTGTGGGATCCGCTCTCGTAGGCAGTGGTAGCGAGTGCAGTATAGAGGCAACACAGACAGGTCTTGGTGTTAAACGGTGCTTTCTTTATTCACACGGTGAACACAAGTGAAAAGGCAGTGCAGTTCATAGGGAGGGTGGTCACACACAACGGCAAAACAATAGTTCAGTCCCAAACCAGCTGCAGGCTACTTGAGGCCTGGTTCCATCACATCAAGAAAAGTCTAATCAAAGCCAGGAGTAATGTCACCTCTTTCTCCTTGGGGAAGCAAGCCCCTGGGTCCGGCTTCTAGCCACGGAATACGGATCCCTCCTGGCTTCAGCTGGGGTTCCCCGCACAGTCCTTTACAGGCCTCTGTACACAGCCCAGCTCACTTTCACCTCTCCCTCTCACAGCAAGAGAACAAAAGCTTCCACCCCACACCCTTGCTGCTGGTCGGGTTTTAAACCCTCCCTTGCAAACCTGGCCTGGACCGTGGGGAGACAGGCACCCACCCGCATATCTGCCTGCTCCCAGTAAGAGCCGGCCCGGATCCGCTGTGTTAACAGCATAACTGCCTGCAAAACACACTTTTCCGGCTCTTACTCCACCGGGACCAGGACCCCCGGTGGCACGTACCTACCGTCTATTACCACCCCAGGTACTCTCCTACAGTATGCATTGCATGGTTACATGGTACATACTTTTATAGATTGTATCTACATGTATGCATTGCATGGCTACATGGTACATACTTTTCTAGACTGTATATGTATGCATTGCAGGGTTACATGGTACATACTTTTCTAGACTGTATATGTATGCATTTTATGGTTACATGGTATATACATTTCTAGACTGTATATGTATATATTGCATGGTTACATGGTACATACTGTTCTAGACTGTATATGTATGCATTGCATGGTTACATGGTACATACTGTTCTAGACTGTATATGTATGCATTGCATGGTTACATGGTACATACTTTTCTAGACTGTATATGTATGCATTGCAAGGTTACATGGTACATACTGTTCTAGACTGTATATGTATGCATTGCATGGTTACATGGTACATACTTTTACAGACTGTATATTTATGCACTGCATGGTTACATGGTACATACTGTTCTAGACTGTATATGTATGCATTGCATGGTTACATGGTACATACTTTTCTAGACTGTATATGTAGGCATTGCATGGTTACATGGTATAATACTTTTACAGACTGTATATGTATGCATTGCATGGTTACATGGTACATACTTTTCTAGACTGTATATGTAGGCATTGCATGGTTACATGGTATAATACTTTTACAGACTGTATATGTATGAATTGCATGGTTACATGGTACATACCTTTATAGACTGTATATGTATGCATTACATGGTACATACTTTTACAGACTGTATATGTATGAATTGCATGGTTGCATGGTACATACCTTTTACATGGTATATACTTTTCTAGACTGTATATATATGCATTGCATGGTTACATGGTACATACTTCTATAGACTGTATATGTATGCATTGCAGGGTTACATGGTACATACTTTTCTAGACTGTATATGTATGCATTGCAGAGTTACATGGTACATACTTTTACAGACTGTATATGTATGCATTGCATGGTTACATGGTACATACTGTTCTAGACTGTATATGTATGCATTGCAGGGTTACATGGTATATACTTTTATAGACTGTATATGCATGCATTGCATGGTTACATGGTATATACTTTTATAGACTGTATATGTATGCTTTGCATGGTTACATGGTACATACTTTTATAGATTGTATATGTATGCTTTGCATGGTTACATGGTTAAACCCATTTAGCAGGTTTTTTCGGCTGGCCTATATGGGGATATCTTTATAAACACGTGGGTTTTATGAAGCTCAGTAGGAATATTTTATAACAAGGCCATATTATACAAAAATAACCTAAGCATCCACTGCCCCTAAATTCATTGCATACTGTGACCAGACATTCACACTGGTGAAGAAGCAAAAGTAGGATTGTATAAATAAGCTTTGCTCCAGATCAGATTTTATATTTCACTTTTACCCACTTATTTGTTATTCTATAATACAGCAGCACATAGGGGAGAATCCAGACCTGGATGACCGTAGACAAGAATGCTCATCACTTTCCCCAACTATGGTATGTCCATGTTTGCTTTGAAGTGACCGCTGAGAATGTTGAGAATGTTTTCTTTGTTAAAGGGCAAAAACCAGGGGCTAATATTAAGCGGCCGTTCCAGAGGGCCCCACACAATGTAGATTTGTAGATGGTTTTATTTAACTTACTTAGAACACATGACAGAAAATATAATAGGATTGTACAGTTATTGAAACCTTGTCTGGACGTGACCCTCTAAATCTAGGGGCAGGCAGCCTGGAGAACAGATGGAGGCCTCTGCAGAAATAAGTAAAATAATATGCAGAAAGTCTTTGTTTATACAGGTGTTTTCGGCTTTCTCATTCGAAACAGAAAACCGCCTCTTCTTGTTCCTTTGTCAGTAGCCTGTTCTTCTCATGAAGCATTGACCCATGCTTTGAAACCAGACATGAAGCATAGAAAATCATATTAGCTACACAATTCTATGAAACAGCCCAGAAACCGTAAACCAGGAGTCTTCACAGACTAAAAGAAATTATATTTCACCATGCTGACATAATAAATCCTTTCACAGTTGTGATAATGATTATGATGTAACTGTAGAAATAATCTCTTCATTGACTGTGAGCAGAGGGGAATCGCTGCGAAGGAAAAAAAGCCCAAGTTGTCACTCATGATTAATGAGATACCTTAAACTCAACTGAGTCTACCACTAGGAAAGACCCTAAATGAGTGCATGATCAATAGTGGGTGACTGGATGGCACACAGGGTCTTCAAAGTGTCAACTAATGGGCATGGACATATTCATAGAGAATAGGGCATCGGCAACAAGTAAAGTTGGGCCTTCCGAACTCCATTTTTAGACAGTTTTTCTTGTAATTTCAGAATATATACACAAATACCGGTATATGCACTGTATAGAGAATGTTTTTTTTAAATGACTGCCTACAATGCCCACACAATACTTCCATTTAGTATCATACAATTACAGTGAAAGGTAAAGTCACAAATAGTACTGGGCATGCTTCCTTCTCAGTTTGCTCCTGGGGCCTAGTCCTTTAGGCCCCCTAGTAAAGAGGGGCATTAGGGGCACTTCTATGAGGCTGAGCTGCACGTAGGCAACATGAGCAATGAACGTGTCGTCACTGTCATAGGAAAAGCTATGAGAAGTCCGTGGTGCTACAGCGAATGCTGCAGCCTTCTCAAATAGCTGATCAGCGGGGGTACCGGGTATCAGACCCCCAAGGATCAGACACTGATTACCTATCCTGAGAATGGGTCATCTGTTATAAAGTCTCTGAAAGCTCCTGTAATGATAATTCTGCCCCATGGTCCCTATATTCTTATATAGAACAGAAATACAAATGCAGACAGCAAGTGGATTTCCGTTCCGCAAATTATAGAACGTCCTATTCTAGTCTGCAAAATTTGGTCCACGGACCTGTTGAAGTCCATGGTGTCATGTAGGTGGCACAAGGATGGTATCTGTATTTTGTGGATCAGTGGTTTGCAGACTACAAAATACATAGTCATGTGCATTAGGCCTATGGATGTTGTTACATATGTGGATTGAGCTGCAGGTTTCCTCATTGCAGTTAGTTAATTCCAGGACCGCATCCCTACTGTGCAACGGGAAAACAAAGTAAATACATGTGTAGGCTAGCAATTGGTGGTAACCGTGGTGTGGTTACCACTGCTCGGCGGCACACATGTAAGACTGGTGCTCCACGCCAACGTGTCTTGTGACAGCAAGCCTCAGAGAAGTTAAGGGGCCAAAACATGTGCAACTTGTGCTGTCAATGTGACTATTTTAGAGCTGGGATTTGGCTGTGAAAAACATAGCCAAATTGCAGAGACACATTGCAATTATCGCGTCACAGCCACGGCATGTCATGTGTTACATCGCGACCCTATTGACAATCATTAGATGCAATGTTGCAATGCACCTCATAGTGCCCTAAATTACACCATTCTTAGGCCTCCTGCACACAGTATGGTTTTGCGGTCAATTTTAAACAAATCAGTTTTTTCTTTTATTTGTTTTCGTTTCCGTTCCGCTTCTGTTCCATATTTCCGTTCCGTTTTGTCATTCCGTTTGTGATCCGTTTTTTGCAGATCGGAAACTGAAGCGTTCAATAATGTTTAAAGAGTAAGTAAAAATTGGGCTAGGCATAACATTTTCAATAGATGGTTAGACAAAAATGGAACGGATACGGAAGACATACGGATGCATTCTGTATGCATTCCTTTTTTTTTTGCGGACCCATTGACTTGAATGGAGCCACGGAACGTGATTTTTCGGGCAATAATAGGACATGTTCTATCTTTGAACGGAAATACGGAAATGGAAGGCATATGGAGTACCTTCCGTTTTTTTGCGGATCCATTGAAAAAGAGGCTTGCACATGACCGTATGGCTTTTTCAGTATTTTGCGGTCCGCAAAAAACAGATCCTCAAAAAATACGGATGACGTCCGTGTGCATGACGTCCATAAGGATTACCTTCCGTTTTTTTGCGGATCCATTGAAATGAATGATTCCGTATAAGGTCCATATACGAAACGTAAATAACAGAATGGAAAAAAAAACGTTCGCGTGCATGAGCCCTAAAGCGGACCGCAAAACCATACAGACTTGTGCAAGAGAACGTTTTTCGTTTTTTTTTCTGTTCCATTTTTGCGGATTCCGTTTGCGGTCCTTATGCAGAACCATTCATTTCAATGGTTGCGCAAAAAAACAGCATGTGCTTTGTATGCATTGCATTTCCGTATATACGTTCCGTTGAAAGATAGAACTTGTCCTATTGTTGCCCGCAAATAACGATCCGTGGCTCCATTCAAGTCAATGGCTCTGCAAAAAATACGGAATGCATAAGGAACACATCCGTATGTCTTCTGTTTTTTGCGGATCCATGCCCACTTTGCCCATATGTTTACTGTTAAAACACATTATTGTACATAAAATTAAAGAGGACCTTTCACTGGTCCACAGTTTATGAGGCAAATGTATATACATGCAGAGCGGCACCCAGGGATGACCCTGCACTTACTTGTATCCCTGGGTGCCGCTCTGTTCGTCCCCTGTAGCCCCCGGTATCGGCGCGCGTGCTTCTCCTATTTTTGCCTGGGGCGGAGACATCTTCTTTTGCCCTATGCGTCTCCTTCTCCCAAGCCTGGAGCGCTGGCCAATCGCAGTGCTCAGCTCATATCCTGGAGATTATTATGTCAGGCTGATTGTGTTAAAATGGCAGACTTGACATGTTAAAAGGAGGGTGATGCTTGAAATCATTGTTCTTCCATTGTTAACCATGGTGACCTGCAAAGAAACGTGTGCAGCCATCATTGCGTTGCATAAAAATGGCTTCACAGGCAAGGACATTGTGGCTACTAAGATTGCACCTTAATCAACAATTTATAGGATCATCAAGAACTTCGAGTAAAGAGGTTCAATTCTTGTTAAGAAGGCTTCAAGGCGTCCAATAAAGTCCAGCAAGCGCCAGGATCGTCTCCTAAAGAGGATTCAGCTGTGGGATCGGAGTGCCACCAGTGCAGGGCTTGCTCAGGAATGGCAGCAGGCAGGTGTGAGTGCATCTGCACGCACAGTGAGGCGAATACTTTTGGAAGATGGCCTGGTGTCAAGAAAGGCAGCAAAGAAGACACTTCTCACCAAAAAAAACATCAGGGACAGATTGATCTTCTGCAGAAAGTATGGTGAATTGACTGCTGAGGACTGGGGCAAAGTCATATTCTCCGATGAAGCCTCTTTTAGATTGTTTGGGGCATCTGGAAAAAGGCTTGTCCAGGGAAGAAAAGTTCTGTGTCATGCCAACAGTAAAGCATCCTGAGACCATTAATGTGTGGGGTTGCTTCTCATCCAAGGGAGTGGGCTCACTCACAATTTTGCCCAAAAACACAGCCATGAATAAAGAATGGTACCAAAACACCCTCCAACAGCAACTTCTTCCAACAATCCAACAACAGTTTGGTGAAGAACAATGCATTTTCCAGCACGATGGAGCACCTTGCCATGAGGCAAAAGTGATAACGTTGACATTTTGGGTCCATGGCCTGGAAACTCCCCAGATCTTAATCCCATTGAGAACTTGTGGTCAATCCTCAAGAGGCTAATGGACAAACAAAAACCCACTAATTCTGACAAACTCCAAGAAGTGATTATGAAAGAATGGGTTGCTATCAGTCAGGAATTGGCCCAGAAGTTGATTGAGAGCATGCCCAGTCGAATTGCAGAGGTCCTGAAAAAGAAGGGCCAACACTGCAAATACTGACTCTTTACATAAATGTCATGTAATTGTCGATAAAAGCCTTTAAAACGTATGAAGTGCGTGTAATTATATTTCACTACATCACAGAAACAACTGAAACAAAGATCTAAAAGCAGTTTAGCAGCAAACTTTGTGAAAACTAATATTTGTGTCATTCTCAAAACTTTTGGCCACGACTGTACACTCCGGACTCGGAGCGTGAGTATAAGGCTCCATTCACACGTCCGCAATTCTGTTTGCATTTTGTGAAACAGAATTGAGAACCTATTCATTTCTATGATGACACACTATGTCCCGCCCATCCGCACTTCCGGGTCCACACTTCCATTTCGCAAAAAAATAGAACATGTCCTATTATTGTCCGCAACTGCGGACAAGAAAAAGGATTTTCTATGAGAGTGCCGGCGATGTGAGGTCCTCAAAATGTGAAACGCACATTGCTGGTGTCCGTGTTTTGCGGATCCACAAAACACACACGGATGTGTGAATGGACCCATACACAGCTCCCTTCCTGAACTTCCAGCACTGCCGGGGTCGCATAGCATTATATTGATTTGTGATGCTATGTAATCCTTAGAGGTTTGGAATGTATCGGATAAGGGCTCATGCACATGAATGTATATTATTTCCGTGGTTGTTCCGTTTTTTTTGCGAACTATTGATTTCAATGGGTCTGCAAAAAGAACGGAAGTTACTCCATGTGCATTCCGTTTCCATATGTCGTATTTCCTTTCCAAAAAAAAATAGAAATGCATTACGGACAAGGATAGTACTCTTCTTTCAGGGGCCAGCTGTTTCGTTCCGCAAAATACGGAATGCACATGGACGTCATTCATATTTTATACGGATCCGTTTTTTGCGGACCTCAAAATACATACGGTCGTGTGCATGAGCCCTAACACTGGCATAATGCCACTTGCTGAAGTGAGACAGCCCTTTAACCACTTCAGCCCCCCTAGCTTAAACACCCGGAATGACCAGGCCACTTTTTACAATTCTGCTCTACACTACTTTCACCGTTTATTGCTCCGTCATACAACTTACCACCATTTTTTTTCACAAGTTAGCGGAAAATGACACTTTCTGAGGAAAAAAAAAATAATAAAGTTTCCATTTCTGCTAACTTCTGGCAAAAAAAAATAAAATCTCCCACGGACTCACTATGCCCCTCAGTGAATACCTTGGGGTGTCTTCTTTCCAAAATGGGGTCATTTGTGGGGTGTTTGTACTGCCCTGGCATTTTGGACGGGGCTAAATTGTGAGCAGCCCTGTAAAATCTAAAGGTACTTGTTGGAATTTGGGCCCCTTTGCGCACCCAGGCTGCAAAAAAGTGTCACTTATGTGGTATCGCCGTACTCAGGAGAAGTAGGGCAATGTGTTTTGGGGTGTATTTTTACATATACCCATGTTGGGTGAGAGAAATATCTCTGAAAACTGACAACTTGTATAAAAAAAATTAAAAAGTTGTCATTTACAGAGATATTTCTCACACCCAGCATGGGTATATGTAAAAATACACCCCAAAACACATTGCCCTACTCTCCTGAGTACGGCAATACCACATGTGTGCCACTTTTTGCAGCCAAGATGCGCAAGGGCCCTAATTCAATAAGTACCTTTAGGATTTCACAGGGCATTCTTACGCATTTGGATTCTCACGCTTTAGGACTCCTAAAATGCCAGGGCAGTATAAATACCCACATGTGACCCCATTTTGGAAAGAAGACACTCTATGTATTCCCTGAGGGGCATGGCGAGTTCACAGAAAAAAATTTTGGCACTTTTTTACAAAGTCTCATATTCCACTAACTTGTGACAAAAATAAAATGTTACATGAACTCACCATACCCCTCACGGAATACCTTGGGGTGTCTTCTTTCTAAAATGGGGTCACATGTGAGGTGTTTGTACTGCCCTGGCATTTGAGGGTCTCCGCAATCATTACACGTATTGCCAGCATTAGGAGTTTCTGCTATTCTCCTTATATTGAGCATACGGGTAATGAGATTTTTTTCCGTTCAGCTTCTGGGCTGAAAAAATAAATAAATTGAACGGCACAGATTTTTTCATTCGCATCGATCAATGTGGATGAAAAAATCTCTGCCAAAATCAGTGACTGCGGTGCGGTGGGCTGGGCGCCAACTACCTAACAAGTAGCTAACTAACTGGCGGTGATAAGGGACCCTATGCCCCATTCACATGTCCGCAATTCTGTTTGCGGAACGGAATTGCGGACCCATTCATTTCTATGGGGACAGACTTTGTCCCGCTCGGATCCGGAATTGCGGATCCGCATATCCGGGTCTGCACTTCCGTTCCGCAAAAATATAGAACATGTCCTATTCTTGTCCGCAATTGCGGACAAGAAAAGGCATTTTCTATATAGTTCTGGCAATGTGCGGATATGCAAAATGTGGAAAGCACATTGCCGGTGTCCGTGCTTTGCGGATCCGTGGATCCGCAAAACACATATGGACATGTGAATGGAGCCTTACAGGGGGTGATCAGTGACAGGGGGTGATCAGGAGTCTATATGGGGTGATCAGGAGTTAAGAAGGGGTAATAAGTGACAGGGGAGGGGGTAGTGTGGTGCTTGGTGCTACTTTACATAGCTACCTGGTCCTCTGGTGGTCGATCCCAGCAAATGGGACCACCAGAGGACCAGGTAGCAGGTATATCAGACGCTGTTAACAAAACAGCGTATGATATACATCTTTGATGCGATCTACAGCCTGCCAGCGATTGATCATCGCTGGCAGGCTGCAGTATAACTTGCAATCTTTAATGCGCTCGCGTTCACAGCAAATCTCGCCTCCGCAAGATGACGCGCCGCCGCGTCAAGGAGGAACTTTCCTGCCGCCGCCTGGACGCAGCCCTGCGTTAGGCGGTCGGCAGGTGGTTAAGACCGCCCCGTCAACTATCAGTGACTGAGAGATATGCACATATGTATACACACTTAGGCCTCATGCACACAAACGTATTTTCAGTTTGCATTTATTACGGATCAAATGCGGACCCATTCATTTCTATGGGGCTGCAAAAACATATGGACAGCACACGGATGTTATATGTGTGCTGTCCGCATCCATTTATCATGTAGAGAAAGTGAATACAAGGCACTTACTAATGTATTGGGATTGTCCATATTGCTTCCTTTGCTGGGTGGGTTCATTTTTCCATAACATCATACACGGCTCGTTTCCATGGTTACCACCACCCTGTAATCCATCAGCGGCGATCGTGCTTGCACACTAAGAAAAAATGCTGGCCTCTCTAGTGGCCGGGACCATGGGAGCTCACATAGGCTGGTGCTTTTCTCTATATTGTACAAGCACAGCCATTGCCGCTGGACTGCAGGGTAGTCGTAACCATGGAAACTCTCTCTGCATAATAAATGCTATTTGCTGAAGTGGCCAAACCTCTTTAAGAGGCCCCATGTTATAGGAGGCAATGTGTTTTGGGGTGTATTTTTACATATACCCATGTTGGGTGAGAGAAATATCTCTGAAAACTGACAACTTGTATAAAAAAAATTAAAAAGTTGTCATTTACAGAGATATTTCTCACACCCAGCATGGGTATATGTAAAAATACACCCCAAAACACATTGCCCTACTTCTCCTGAGTACGGCAATACCACATGTGTGCCACTTTTTTGCAGCCAAGATGCGCAAAGGGGCCCTAATTCCAATAAGTACCTTTAGGATTTCACAGGGCATTCTTACGCATTTGGATTCTCACGCTTTAGGACCCCTAAAATGCCAGGGCAGTATAAATACCCCACATGTGACCCCATTTTGGAAAGAAGACACCCCTATGTATTCCCTGAGGGGCATGGCGAGTTCACAGAAAAAAAAATTTTGGCACTTTTTTACAAAGTCTCATATTCCACTAACTTGTGACAAAAAATAAAATGTTACATGAACTCACCATACCCCTCACGGAATACCTTGGGGTGTCTTCTTTCTAAAATGGGGTCACATGTGAGGTGTTTGTACTGCCCTGGCATTTGAGGGTCTCCGCAATCATTACACGTATTGCCAGCATTAGGAGTTTCTGCTATTCTCCTTATATTGAGCATACGGGTAATGAGATTTTTTTTTTCCGTTCAGCTTCTGGGCTGAAAAAAATAAATAAAATTGAACGGCACAGATTTTTTCATTCGCATCGATCAATGTGGATGAAAAAATCTCTGCCAAAATCAGTGACTGCGGTGCGGTGGGCTGGGCGCCAACTACCTAACAAGTAGCTAACTAACTGGCGGTGATAAGGGACCCTTATGCCCCATTCACATGTCCGCAATTCTGTTTGCGGAACGGAATTGCGGACCCATTCATTTCTATGGGGACAGACTTTGTCCCGCTCGGATCCGGAATTGCGGATCCGCATATCCGGGTCTGCACTTCCGTTCGCAAAAATATAGAACATGTCCTATTCTTGTCCGCAATTGCGGACAAGAAAAGGCATTTTCTATATAGTTCTGGCAATGTGCGGATATGCAAAATGTGGAAAGCACATTGCCGGTGTCCGTGCTTTGCGGATCCGTGGATCCGCAAAACACATATGGACATGTGAATGGAGCCTTACAGGGGGGTGATCAGTGACAGGGGGGTGATCAGGGAGTCTATATGGGGTGATCAGGAGTTAAGAAGGGGTAATAAGTGACAGGGGGAGGGGGTAGTGTGGTGCTTGGTGCTACTTTACATAGCTACCTGGTCCTCTGGTGGTCGATCCCAGCAAATGGGACCACCAGAGGACCAGGTAGCAGGTATATCAGACGCTGTTAACAAAACAGCGTATGATATACATCTTTGATGCGATCTACAGCCTGCCAGCGATTGATCATCGCTGGCAGGCTGCAGTATAACTTGCAATCTTTAATGCGCTCGCGTTCACAGCAAATCTCGCCTCTGCAAGATGACGCGCCGCCGCGTCAAGGAGGAACTTTCCTGCCGCCGCCTGGACGCAGCCCTGCGTTAGGCGGTCGGCAGGTGGTTAAGACCGCCCCGTCAACTATCAGTGACTGAGAGATATGCACATATGTATACACACTTAGGCCTCATGCACACAAACGTATTTTCAGTTTGCATTTATTACGGATCAAATGCGGACCCATTCATTTCTATGGGGCTGCAAAAACATATGGACAGCACACGGATGTTATATGTGTGCTGTCCGCATCCATTTATCATGTAGAGAAAGTGAATACAAGGCACTTACTAATGTATTGGGATTGTCCATATTGCTTCCTTTGCTGGGTGGGTTCATTTTTCCATAACATCATACACGGCTCGTTTCCATGGTTACCACCACCCTGTAATCCATCAGCGGCGATCGTGCTTGCACACTAAGAAAAAATGCTGGCCTCTCTAGTGGCCGGGACCATGGGAGCTCACATAGGCTGGTGCTTTTCTCTATATTGTACAAGCACAGCCATTGCCGCTGGACTGCAGGGTAGTCGTAACCATGGAAACTCTCTCTGCATAATAAATGCTATTTGCTGAAGTGGCCAAACCTCTTTAAGAGGCCCCATGTTATAGGAGGCTCAAAGGCAGGGTCAACAGAAGTAGGCAGAATCAGCAATGCCACAGTGCAGCACAAAATATTGCCCCAGCAGAACTAAATACCATTGTGCAGCAGAAAATACTACCTCCGCTGCAGCAGTATTCAACTGTATCACTGTCCTGAGAATGAAGATACACTTGAATTCAGACAGACAACAGCAGCAGCCGTCCAGGTGCAGAAGTACCTTATTCTCCTAGCATTATTCAATGCTGAGACCATCAGATCATTATATATCCAGCCGGTAGCCATAAGAATGGCTTGGGTGGCCCCATGGGCATCAGCCCACCTGTAAATTTTCCCTTAGAGCAGGGGGGCACAAGCTGCTGCCACATGCGGGCCCCAACCATCTGGTGACAGACATGTATGTGTATGTCTTGTGGCTGCTCACATGCATTTTTCATGTATTCTCCCATTAGATGGAAATCCTGGAGGTGTAACCAGACTTTTATAGTATATACTGTATGTACAATACGCCATAAATACAGTATTCCAGTTGGTAATACCACTTTTTTTTTCGGCCCTTGGGATTCTTTCAGTCTGATAATGTGGCCCCCAACCAGAAAAAGTTGTGCACCCCTGCCTTGGCGTCTATGGCTAGTCCGCCCCTGATGTTGAGGCAGGGTCACATTGATACTGGGTGGCATCTCCCCTTGCTGCCACTCTGGCATTGTAATGGTCATCCAGGTGCTGGATATCCTCCTATGGTATGTCGTTCTAAGCTCTTTCAGCATGGACCCATTCAGCCAAGGAAATCCATCGCTCCATCCAGTCCCAGGCATTCTTGATGGGGGAGAGATAAGCCAATACAGCAGGCCAGGGAAGCTGCCGGATCCTTTGAAGTGCACATTGTGTGGAGTGGGCAGTGTGTGGGCAAGTGCTATCCTGTTTGAACACTGCATCAAAATAGGCACTAGGATTGGTTCCATGATGTCTTGGACATACCGAAGGCTTGTCAATGTATCCTACATGAATACCAAATGGGAACAGGCATGGTAACTAATGGCACCGCACATCATGTCGCCTGGCGTTGGTGCTGTGTGTCTCTGCACTATGCATGATGGCAGCAGATGCTCTCCTATGAACCCTGATGCAGTTATCATTAGTACCGAAGCAGAACCTGCTATCATCACTGAACACTATTGTTTGCCATTCATGCCTCCAATTGGTCAATCTCGTGGCACCAGCGCAGATGCTCTTGGCAATGATGCGAGGTCAATGACCAGGCCCGGCGCCACCTGTAAGGCGACCTAGGCAACCGCCTAGGGCGCAATTTAGCAGGGGGCACCGCCGGAACTCGATAAAAAAAAAAAAAACCTGGTTAGAAGAGAACGTGGCGGCGGACACGGCGACCCGCTATCATGCTGCGCCGCCTAAGGGGGGTGCGGACTGTACCGGGTGACACCAGTCCCTGGGGTGACACCCGGTGCGGTCGCTCCGCCCCCAGACGCCAAATTGCGGGCACTAGATCGGCAGCCTATCAGAGGCCAGTCCAGGAGGCGCGATGACATCATACAGCCGGAAGAGGCCTGCATCGCATCGCTGCCATGGAGGTAAGTATGTGTTTTTTTTGTGTTTTTTGTGTGCTTTTGGAGTCAGTGTGGAGCACATACGGGGCGACTGCTGGCACATAAGGGGGGCTACTGGCACATAAGGGGGGCTACTGGCACATAAGTGGGGGGGCTACTGGCAGATAAGGGGGGCTACTGGCACATAAGGGGACTACTGGCACATAAGGGGTGACTGCTGGCACATAAGGGGGGGCTACTGACACATAAGTGGGGGCTACTGGCACATAAGGGGGACTACTGGCACATAAGGGGACTACTGGCACATAAGGGGGGACTACTGGCACATAAGGGGGGACTACTGGCACATAAGGGGGGACTACTGGCACATAAGGGGGGGCTACTGGCACATAAGGGGGGCTACTGACACATAAGGGGGGACTACTGGCACATAAGGGGGCTACTGGCACATAAGGGGACTACTGGCACATAAGGGGACTACTGGCACTTAAGGGGGGCTATTATTATTGTTATAAGGCCGCCTCTGTACTATTATTATTATAATGGACCCCTCTGTACTATTCTTATGTTAATATTATTATTTATACAGAGGGGGCCGTTATTATAATAGTACAGAGAGGGCCTTTATATTATTAATAAAACAGAGCTGTGCTGCCATGTCATGGAGGGGGAGAATTGGGATATACCCTATATACCCTCATCAACAGTGCTGCCATGGAAGGGGGGAAATGTGGTATGGGTAGGGGGGGGGGGGATGTGCTCTGCAAATGAAGCAGTGTATTATATTATGGGGGCACTAGGAGGAAGGCGGGAGAGGAGCACTATGGGGGCATTTACTAGGGGCACTATATAGGGGTATTTTATACTGGTACATTATGAGGGCACTATGGGGACATTAGCTCAGCTAGGGGGTATTTTTTGCACTGTCTATTATAAGGAGAATTATTACTACTGGGGGGGGGGGTATTATAGTGGGCTTTATTACTCCCCCATGTTATGACCCACCAGTAGCAGTACCAGCCTCTCCCTGCTCTGCTATCCCTCTGATCCTTCTCCAAATCCTTATTCTGAAATCTTTCTCATTAGGATAAAACACATCATCAGCTCCGCCGATCCCCACAATATACAGTATACCTCTACACCGATCCCCTGGCCAAAGTGTGAAGTGGTGTGCGAGATCCCCGAGGGCCAAGCCAAGTAACTGTAAGTTTTCATGTGAAATATGTTTGGTATACACATATAGCATACACTGCGCACAGCGTCATTGGTTGCTATGACGCCGGGTGCTTCGTGCTGCCGCTACAGTACTGTAATGGCAGATCATCTAATGGGGGGGTGGGGGGGGGCAATTTTTATCTTGCCTAGGGCCGCAAAAATCCTTGCACCGGCCCTGTCAATAACAAATGAGCAAGTGAAGTATGTGAATGCAGTCCTGCATCAAGTATATGGTTTCCTATGGTCCAAGCGGTCACTGCAGTAGCTGCTGCAAAACCAATTTGTGATGCCGTGGCTGTCCTTTGAGATACAGTAGCTCTTCTAATGTAAGAGAGAGGATGGAAAACAGTGCTGTCAGGCAAAACACAACAGCAGAGATGCCAGACAAAAGAAAATCTGTATGTAAAGAAAGTATCTTGGAACTTTGATCACTATATATAAGGCCCTCTAGAATTGCCATATTTTAAAATAGTCTTTTTTATCTTAACTCCCACTAGGTGTCCTTAAGTGCAACCTGCACCCCAGACCTCAGCTGGTCTGTGCTAAGGGATAACAGCAAAATTTGTTATACAATGTGTAATCAAAGAAAGTAAAGCAAGACATGCTTCACTCAGCCTCACGGCCCCCAGCCCTCCTAGCTGGGACCACCTAGAGCCTCTGCAGGCTTCCTTTTCAAATTCTCCCCAGACTCTGAGGCCTGGTTTCTCCCCCAGTGATTAAACCCAGCTAGCCTCACCTGGCCAGGTGAATACCTGTGGTGGAATAGGGGTGTGAACTGAAATATACAAATGATTTAGAAAAATTATTATATTGCAAAGTCCTGCATTATAAAAGTTTCTCTTGTGAAACAGGAGTTATGTGTTAACTGAAGGTGCTTCATCTATAAAAACATCAACCGCATTGAAAACCACATGAAAACTTCATTGCTGTTCTGATACAGCTTTGATGTGGCTTTAACAGCACCTCAACTGCTATAGATTATAACATAAAATCCATAAAGCTGGGTTTACAAATTGCAGACGAGTTTAAGTAAATAGTCCGGAATAGGGTTACACATGACATCAGAGAAAGGACCCCCACCTATACGTCATGAGACACTTGCCTTTTAGTTAGGTGTAACTATCATTTCATAATGAAACTTACAGGAGCAGTCAGCTGAGTGCTGTGCCCCCTCAGTCCTGACTGGTTGTCCTTGGAAAGCCAAGCGAACAGTTTACAGACCCATTCTGTTACATCACTCGCTCCACTCTTCAAAAATAGCCAAGTAATACTGATCAGAACCGAAGGAGAGGCACAACGCTCAGTTGAGTCCTTCCGTTTCATCATTTTCGTGAATGGTTGGGGCCTTAGCAACAGGAACCCCACTAATTAAAACTTCTGACACTATGTCACTATAACATGCCAAAAGTTTTAAGTCAAAGTATCTAAGTGGTGAATAGTATTTATTCAGGAGCAGAACATGCAATCATATTTTTCCACCTATAGCTGCATATCTCAGAATGTATGTCAGTGAATGTCATATGAAAGTAATAATCACTATTCCACCAGTAGCTCTATTCAGTTTGTTCGTGGATGTGACCTTTGTGTTGACCTTGCACACATATGTCATATAACACATGTAATTGTAGCTGACATAATGTCAGAAGCTAATGACATGTGAGGGTGACATTATTGATGCCATGTTAGTCCTATTCAGTTAACCTATGAATACGGTACACAGGACTGATCTATGGGCTATAGTTATACCATGATAGAGGTCAACTGTACTGTTAGTTATGTTTTACCTACATGTATATCAGAAAATTGCACAGCCAGCTTCTTTTTATACGATGATGGTCTGTCATAGGTACTATCGTTTGTTGTTAAATTTCACCTGACAAATGAATGTTTTGGTGGAAATTTTCCATTTTGATCAACTTTAGACAAATTTGTATGAATACTTTTAAAATGTATCTGTATAGCGCCACCTCGGGTTTGTTCTTTTTCTCATTTCTTTGTCCGGCTCACTGAGAACGCCGCACATGCTCAGTTTCATCCTTCAACTGCCCCCTGAGCTGTGATAGGAAGAGCTGAGACACGCCTCCTGAGCTGTGATAGGGAGAGCTGAGACACACCTCCTGAGCTGTGATAGGGAGAGCTGAGACACACCTCCTGATCTGTGATAGGGAGAGCTGAGACACACCTCCTGAGCTGTGATAGGGAGAGCTGAGACACACCTCCTGAGCTGTGATGGGGAGAGCTGAGACACACCTCCTGAGCTGTGATAGGGAGAGCTGAGACACGCCTCCTGAGCTGTAATAGGGAGATCTGAGACACGCCCCCTGAGCTGTGATAGGGAGAGCTGAGACACACCTCCTGAGCTGTGATAGGGAGAGCTGAGACTCACCTCCTGAGCTGTGATAGGGAGAGCTGAGACACACCTCCTGAGCTGTGATAGGGAGAGATGAGACACACCTCCTGAGCTGTGATAGGGAGAGCTGAGACACCCCCATAGCTGTGATAGGAAGAGCTGAGACACACCCCCTGAGCTGTGATAGGGAGAGCTTAGACACACCTCCTGAGCTGTGACAGGGATAGCATGGACACACCCCCTGAGCTGCAGCAGAATAGACACTCCCCTTGAGCTGTCAGCTTGCTATAAATCTAGCAGAACAATTAATGAGATCTCTGGATCCATGTGAGGTCCTGGACCTGGCCCTGTGCTGGTTTTAGCTTTTTTAAAAAGAGATTGTCATGTACTATATGATGTCTGATTTTCATTTTTTACATTAATCGTGGGATAACCCCTTTAATATAGTGGTCACCTGTTCAGGATTCCGATCTAATTGCCAGAGCTGATAGTGTCCAAAAAGAGCTTCCCCGTGTCAATGTGCTACATCTGTATATTACATGAATGGCCCATTGTTTTTGATTAGTAGCAAACTCTATAGATACAGTACATGGCTATTCTACCCAACATGTCTGATGCCTGAGCTCAGCAGTAGAGGAATTGCTTCTCATGGTCATGCACAGCTCCATGATTTGTTAGAAAGATAACATTGTTATATATGTATATATGTATAAACATATATATATATATGTTTGATGGTCTTGTTGTGATCACTGTGCAATATTAAATTAAATACTCCTTTAGATGACATACAGTTCTAGAATATGATTTCATAAGTCAGTATTTGGCAACCGGCCAGTCAGCTATAATGCAATGGCATTCTAGTGAAATGCTAGATGACAGTTGATTTCCATCATGTAGCTACTGCCGTCCAGACTGCTACTGGTGCCAGAAACTTAGACCAAGGAGCCTAGAAGTCTAGATGGGCCCCAGTAGTAAATATATTGTTCACCCGTAGATAGGGAGTGTGCTGAGCATAATAGGGGATGAAGAGTGGAATAACCTAAGGGGAATTCCTCCACTTTCAGAATCATTGGTTACAAAATTGCATGTATATTATGAATAGAGATGACAGGAAGTATTCCTGCGGTAACAACATGGCATCACAGAAGGAAGTTTTATTGTTACAAGGGTTGTCCGACCCCAAGCTAAAATTAATTAAGGGACGGAATGTGTTTAAAGGGTTCTATCCATCTAAGGGCTAGGATATACCATCAATGTCAGATAGGTGAGGATACCTGGGAGGACCCCTGCAATCCGTTCCTATCTCCAGAACAGGGCCCTCTTCTATGGGAGTTTAGAAAATAGCAGAGTGAGTGCGCTTAGCTATTTTTGGAAGTCCCATAGAGGACTGGATGAATGGAGAGCACAACGCACATGCATTCCACCTCGCCATTCACTGGTATGGGGGGGTAGTCCATTCTGGAGATAGGAGCAGGTTCCAGAGGTCAGACCTGCACCTATCTGACATTGATGGCATATCCAAGCAATACGCCATCAATGCATGTGATGGAACATCACAGTTATGGTTCACAGAGGACTATAAGAAGTGGGGATCCGAATTTCACTACTGAAATGGCTTTCTTATTTTATGCTTACCGCTTTTTTGCTGTTTTGCATACTGTATCTATATTTACTTTTCTTTATACTCTTTTTCTAGTTAGGACCAATGCCAGCTTTCCGCAAAAAAGTTGCATCAAAATGGCTCTGTGCAAGCCAGGCTACAAAAGTTAGCAGTTGGCAGTTGGGCCAATACATGATCATGGCCCTTATAAACAGATAGGTCTGGTGATAGATATATGACTACAGTCCACAAATGGAACCTAACTCAGGAGATTTGCATGCTGGTGTTAGCTTAGGCCTCTTTCACACTTGCGTTCTGAGGATCCGGCAGGCACTTCCATCCCGCCGGATCCGTCAGAACGCAAGTTGCCTGAAAGCATTAGAAGACTGATCAGGATCCTGATCAGTCTTCGAAATGCTTTCAGTGTTACTATGGCAGCCAGGACGCTATTAAAGTCCTGGTTGCCATAGTAGTAGTGGGGAGCGGGGGAGCAGTATATTTACAGTCCGTGCGGCTCCCGGGGCGCTCCAGAATGATGTCAGAGTGCCCCATGCGCATGGATCACGTGATCCATGCGATCACGTGATCCATGCGCGTGGGGCGCCCTGACGTCACTCTGGAGCGCCCCGGGAGCCGCACGGGCGGTAAGTATACTACTCCCCCGCTCCCCACTACACTTTACCATGGCAACCAGGACTTTAGCGTCCTGGCTGCCATGGTAACCATTCAGAAAAAGCTAAATATCGGATCCGGCGATGCCTTTCAATGGGCATTAATTCCAGATCCGGCCTTGCAGCAAGTGTTCAGGACTTTTGGCCGGAGCAAAAAGCGCAGCATGCTGCGGTATTTTCTCCGGCCAAAAAACGTTCCGGTCCTGAACTGAAGACATCCTGATGCATCCTGAACGGATTTCTCTCCAATCAGAATGCATTGGGATAATCCTGATCAGGATTTTTCCGGCATAGAGCCCCGACGACGGAACTCTATGCCGGAAAACAAAAACGCAAGTGTGAAAGGGCCCTTAGAATGTTCCTATATTGTCAGGTTAATAATAATTCAATTAAGAATGAATAATTATGGTCATAAAAATGATTAATCATGTATTTTTCATAACTTCTTGAAATCATGACCTGGTAAATTGTAGATAACCTAATCGATACGATTCACATCTGAGTCTGACTATTTCCTCAGATAATAAGTTCTTTTCATGTGAGATGACATTAATGCTAAAGATGTAGTTTTGACATTAAATAATAATACGCAGGTATTATAAAAGTATGCAGATTTATTGGTTACAAGGTTATAAACATAAATAAACACAATGATATATGCAAATAAATATATACGGCGTTGATGTAAAGCATAACAAGCTTAACAATACATGTGAGTAGAAACAATTTGTCACATTATAACAAAGCTAATATTTGGTTAGGATATTAAAATAAGAAGTTATATACATCACTTCTGTTCCTAGACATCAATATGGAATGCTAAATACATTCTGCCCCCCTCTAACCAACTACACCTCACATGACTTCAGAAATGGGCAAATCCATCCAAGGATATAACTTTAGAGATAACTGTATCCTTCCGCCCCATCCTGGACTATTTTCACATATATGATTTTGGTAAGACTACTAAGACAAACAACAGAAATGGGAAGAACTTGAAAAAAGTATTTCCAGTGGGAATTCATCACCTAGCTTGGCGAAGAATGCTACTATCAATATATATATATATATATATATATATATATATATATGTACGATCATTTAATACTTTGATAGATTATGAGTAGGGATGAGCGAACTTTTAAAAAAAGTTCGGCGTTCGGGTTGTGGTAATCGCCGCATCCCGTTATGGATTCCACTACCGCGGACTATCGCGGCATATGGAATCCATAAGGGGCGGCTTCCACCAACCTGAACAGTTGAACAGCCAAAGGACCTGGGGTGACGTCACCGTCATGTGATCAGTGCAGGGGGCGTGGCTCAGCACTGGACTCCATATGCCGCGATAGTCCGCGGTAGTTGAATCCATAACGGGATGCGGCGATTACCACAACCCGAACACCGAACTTTTTTTTAAAGTTCGCTCATCTCTAATTATGAGTCTTGATTCTTCTGCAGGTAGAATGAAGCCTCACAATATTCTAAGACTACATCTCAATATAGAGATGACCAATTAATTAATTTGTTTATTCATTCGCCAATATAGATGTGATGATTTCACCCACATTATCGAAATAGTCTTAATAAAATGAAATATCATTCTTTATGTCTCTTACCAAGTCCTAGCAGGAATCTCACTTCTGCTCCTAGGAAAACTGGATGGTCCATCATCGCAAGTCTCACCATTACTCTCATATTGATAGACCCCTCTCTCTTGGGTGTTGGATCTTGGATGTTGGATCCCCCTTGCTTGTTCTTTGCTTGTTATAAATCCCCTTCTTCCAAGGTGGCACTGTTGTGTACCATACTATAAAGAGTTAATTTTGGTACTCTTGCATTATATACATTTGACCTTTGCAGCCATAATTCAGAGATAAGGATTAACTTGGACATTTTGACATAATTAAAGATAGACCTCTAGGTGTCTCTCTGAATGTTTCTCACACTGTTGATCTATGGACCATAATGATATGAATGGGCCTTGTTCAGACGGACATGTCTGGAGAATCTAGTATACTCCCTACAGATAAGCCCACATCTGTGACAATAACTTTTTAAAATACAATGTACTCTGTATTCAACAGAAAATTTTTACACAGACCGAACTTTGTATGACCTCGTCTTGGCCTGTTCCAGCCATACAGCAAAACTGGTTCATTCAGTCTCTTAAAGACAATGAGCATCCATTTTGAATATAATATGACCAGGTATCATATACACTCATGAAAATGCCCGACAATATACAACTGATTTTTATATTTGTCCCAGTACTCTGTTTAGCTGACATGTGTTCTTTTTTTTTTATCTATGTGATAATTCTTGAATGCGCTTGTATTAGGATGCCAGTTCAGTGCTTGGCAAGTCCTCTTTTCTTGTAAGTGGTAGGTAAAAAAATCTGTTCCTTGATGTTCTTTGATTTCTTAGTATGAATGAATGTTTGAGTAGCTTTGCTATTTAATGTATCAATTGCATGGGAAATACCACTCATTATATGACTATTATGGTATATAACTTTAGTGCTCTTGAGATTCTTGGGGGTTGAGGTTATTGCAGTAATCTAGATGCACTCTATTTATGTGTTAGATGTGTCAATTTATCATGATGTGGCCATCAAATCAATCACATAAAAACTGTACATACACACACTTATGTTTTCAAGCAAAGCAAGACATGATGCCTCCCCCACTCCCCTTTTAACTATAGCATTACCGTTCAGTGAAATAAAGCAAGAAGCATGAAAAACAACAAGTTAAACCACATTTGGGACAAAATGCATTAGAGAAGTCATGTTAAATTTTCTATAGTCCTGCGTGTTGGTAATGCCACCAGATGGCGATATGCCCGTGCCAACCTGAAATGAAAATATGATACAATTTTGGACACCAAGAACAAAAATATGAAATAATTGCTTCCATGTTTACTTGCTGTATATCAAAAGATGCTTTGTTCAGATTTTATGTGCATCGATCATGTCTTTAAAATAAAAATAAAAACATTTGTTTAATGGGGAGTTTGGTCACACAGAGCCGTGGAAAAAATATTTCTCAAATGTTTGTGCCCACAGATGTTGATATTAAAATTATTCAAAAATAATATGGGAAACCCAATTTAGTGGGAAAACTGCTTTAAACAAACCTCTCTATTCCATGCTTCGATATTCCACACTAATGTGCTTTCCCCTGATCTGCTTTTTCAATATGGCACA
This sequence comes from Bufotes viridis, assembly GCA_033119425.1. Lineage (NCBI taxonomy): Eukaryota > Metazoa > Chordata > Amphibia > Anura > Bufonidae > Bufotes > Bufotes viridis. The sequence goes on along the minus strand of CM065592.1, from coordinate 141,390,300 downwards.
TAGGGGGTGATTTATCATCTCCCTGTGCCAGAAAATTGGCAGAAAAAAGTTGTGACCCGCCTGTTTGTGACTTTTTGAAGGCCATGATGAGGGCAGGGAGTGGTTGGGGACAGCAGGATCGCAACATTTAACTTCATTTGTACCTGTTTTCAGGCTCAAATGAAGATAGAAATCAATGGCAGCTCACAGCTTTTGATTGGGCCTGCGCACCCTCCTGAGCATTGAGACATCTTCACTGAGGCCAGGTTCACGTCACTGTTTTGTTTTCTGTTCTTCTGATCTGTGAGAATATATATATATTTTTTTTTTTAAATGTATCCCTTATTTTGAGTATCCTTGTCTAATTTTGCATCTGTTTTTGCCAGTTCTACCACAGATCTATTATTTTAGAGAAAAAGCTGTAGAGCCATCCCAAAGGGTGTTATCCTTGCAGTCTCTTGGTCTTTACCGTTTAAGCCCTATACAGAGATCTGGACTCTACTGCAGGGGAACCACCAGACCACTACCTCTTAGAGTAGTCCCTGTTTGATTGACAGCCGACCCACTGGGTTTAAAAGAAACCAGTGTGGCACACATGAAGGGACAGCCAAATTGTAGTCAGTAACAGGCTGAGGTCAAGGCAGCCAGAGTTCATGACAGCCCAAAATACAGTCTGAGGTCAAGGCAGGCAGCTTAGGGTCAACACTGAGATCAAGAAGGGTCAAGTCAAGTACTGAAGAGTCAAAATCCAGAACATTGACCGATAACAGTACACAGGAAATATAAACAAGCAAATGTGACATCTTTTTTGGAAACTACTGAGTTAGAACCTACTGCTCAGGCATCCTCTACTGAGGGAAAATATCATATATACTTTAGCAATGTTTGACATAAGTTAGAGCAATGTAGGGTGTGCCATGGCTGGCCCTTAAAGAACCCAAGAATGAGCAAGTGCACACCATATGGGCAAAGGAAAACCAGATACTAACAATCGGGCCACAGCTGAGATGGAGTTGAGAGAAGAAGAGCTTTCCATTGCCTTCCCTCTGGAGAGAGCTGAGCAGCAGTGTGCACGGGATGCTGCCATAACACTAATAGGATAATTGTTCCTATTTGTGTCGTGGTTTTTGCTTTATACTGGAGGACATGTCACTTTGCCGAATCCACTGTACAGATATCAATGTAAGTTTGACCTACATTGAGATCTTCCATGAGTCCATTAGGGTATCCACATATTGATAAGATAAGGTGTTCACAATTGTAGAGTTTCCTGCAGTTTTTAATGCACCTTTTGTTTCCATTAAGAGACCAAGCTGTATACAGCTTTATAGCCCCTATTGACCTGAAGAGGAACTGCTTAGATAAATCTACCCCCAACAATAAGTTGTTTGAGGGGAGAACAGAAGAACTGTACTTTTTATGTATAGAAGCCAAATGCTGTAATCACATAAATTGGGAAAACACCCTATATCAGTGATGGCTAACCTCCGACATTCCAGCTGTGGTGAAACTATGACTCCCAGCATGTTTCATTCATTTCTGTGGAGTTCTGAGAACAGCTAAGCAAGTCTGTATCTTGGGAATCTGGAGTGGTGGAGGTTAGCCATCACAGCTCTATCATTTACACTGCTGGCATTTTTAGAGATCAAATTGCTGTGGTAGGTTTGGTCAGGTTTTAGGTAAATCATAATAGAAGCCAATGCTGAGGCCTAAGGAAAAGCAAGGGTGGTCAACAAACACTGACTACAGATCTTAGTACTTGGATATTGTCTTTAGGAAAATAGCCAGTCACTTACACCTAAGTCTACTTTCACACTCGCGTTTTGGCTTTCCGTTTGTGAGATCTGTTCAGGCCTCTCACAAGCGGTCCAAAACGGATCAGTTTGCATTCTAATGCATTCTGAATGGAAAAGGATCCTCTCAGAATCCATCAGTTTACATCAGTTCAGTCTCCATTCCGCTTTGGAGACGGACACCAAAACGCTGCTTGCAACGTTTTGGTGTCCATCTGACAAAACTGAGCCAAACTGATCCGCCCTGGCACGCAATGTAAGTCAATGGGGACGGATCCGTTTTCACTGGCACAATAGAAAACTGATCCGTCCTCCATTGACTTTCAATGGTGTTCAAGACGGATCCGTCTTGGCTATGTTTAAGATAATACAAACTGATCTGTTCTGAACAGATGCAGAGGGTCATATTATTTGAACTGATCCGTCCATGACAGATCCGCACAAAACGTGAGTAGCCTAAGCTGTATATTGTTATAGACATTTACTGTATGGCAGCTATACAGTATATCACACTAAATTCACCCACTGCTTAGACCTCTTATACACGTCCATGTCATTGATGACATCTGTGACAAGATGGTCAGTATTTCATCTGTGAAGATGTCCTTGTGTCTGTTTTTTGCCCTCCGCGCGTTATCTGTACTGCACAATCACTAAGCTGAAGAAAGACGTCTAGAATATCTCTTACCAATGGTCAGTGAAAACCACTGACAGAAAACGCATGCCATCTTGTTCCTTCAGCGGTTTTCATGGACTCATAGACTTCAATAGGTGTGTTTGGTCCCTATCACGATCCAAGTTAGTGCATGTCTCCATTGTTTTTCCACTGGAAGTATACATTAATTGATAAGAAATGAGAAGTGTACAGTATATTTCTAAGGCTAATTGTGACAGAAGTTTTCATTATGCTATGTTTTCAGCATCTTTACTTATGCTATTGAAACTGGGTGATGTGAGACACCAGGATGACTTACACACATTTTCTCTGTTTTCCCAAGGACAAATGCAGCAGTGTCTCTTATGCATCGATAATCCAGTTGTTTTTAGTCAGTTCAGTACTATTCTGTGCCGTGCTCCTTTGTTAACGGTCTGGAATATAACATCATTATTCAGAACATGCACAATGCCAGTAAACAATATTTTTTTGTTTTACTGAAGGAGATGTCCTCAGTCTACTCAATATAATTTTTCAAAGAACACTTAAAATGAGACAAAAAAATAGTATGTTTAAAATAGTGCATAGGGTATGGGAAGACGTAGCAGATTTAGGGTGCATTCACATGGCCGTGTCTGTTTTGCAGACCCCAAACCATGGATCTGCAAAAGACAGACACTTGCAGTGTGCACCCTACATTGTGGTGAGGACCCACTGACTTCAATGCATCCATGATCCGCAAGTTGTGGCCAAACAGAGGATTTGTGCTATTCTGTGGCCGGCCGCACGGATCTGGATGCATATGGAAGGCCTGTGTGATTACACTCTAAAGCTTTAATCACACAACAGTGTTTTGGTCAGTGGTTTCCATCAGCCAAAACCAGGACTGGAGCCTCCACAGAGATGAGGTCTGAGGCCTCATGCACACGAACGTGTGCACCCCGTGCCCGTATTGCGGACCGCATTTGCGGATCCGCAATACACGGGCACCATTCCGTGGCCATTCCGCATCACGGATGCGGACCCATTCATTTCAATGGGTCCGCAAATCCAGAGATGCGGAACGGTGCAGAATGGAATGACGGAACGGAAGCACTACGGAAGCACTACGGAGTGCTTCCGCGGGGTTCCGTTCCGTACTTCCGTCCCGCAAAAAGATAGGACATGTCCTATCTTTTTGCGGAACTGGCAGATCGCGGACCAATTCAAGTGAATGGGTCCGCGATCCGCTGCGGCAGCCCTACGGCCGGTGCCCGAGCATTGCGGCTCGCAATACGGGCACGGGGTGCACACGTTCGTGTGCATGAGGCCTAAGGGAAAGATCTGCACCTGTTCTGTGTTTAGAGCTTCATCTGGTTTTAGCTCAAAATCACTGATGGAAATCACTGACCAAACACTGATGTGTGAATGAGGTATAATGGTACATATTCCTCACCACAAGTTTAAAGCGTTTGTCCCATCTGGACAGATAAGGCACATCAACGGGTTTGTTTTTTGTGAGGTAAGCTGTATTTTCTAAGGGCATCATTTAATTTACCATATCTTGTATCGGGAAAGAGGAAAAAATCAAGACATAGTTTTTTGGGTTTCATTTTTATGGTGTTTGCTAAAAATAACATGACCACATTATTCTGAGAGTTGTTACAATTGCAGCTATATCACACTAGTATAGTTTTATTACGTTTTACTACTTTTTAAAAATAAAAACCTTTGAAGACATTTTTTTCCCCTTGCATTGCCATACTCTGAAACCCGTACCATTTTATATTTTCATCTACAAAGCAGTGCTTCCATTCCGTTTTTTTGGCAGAACCGTTCATTTTAATAGGTCCACAAAAAAAAAAATGGAAGTTACTCCGTGTACATTCCGTTCCCGTATGTCCGTATGTCTGTTCTGCAAAAAAATAGAACATGTACTATTATTGTCCGCATTATGGACAAGGATAGTACTGTTCTATTAGGGGCCAGCTGTTCCTTTCCGCAAAATATGGAATGCACATGGACATCATTTTTTTTTTTGCGGACCACAAAATACATACGGTTGTGTGAAGGGCTTGATTTTTGCAGGGCAAGATGTAGTTTGCATTGCTATCATTTTGGAGTACATATGACTTCTTAATCACTTTTTATTTTTTGCCTGGCAAGGTTACCAAAAAAGAAGCAAATGTTTTTTTCCGTTACGGCGTTCATCTCTTGTGATAAAGATGTAAAATATTTAAATAATTAGGGTATTTTCAGATGTGGTGATACCAATTTTGTTATTATTGTTTCCCTTTTTTTATATGTAAGAATAGGAAAAATGGGTGGTTACATTTTTAAAAAAAATGTTTTTTTCCTTTTCTTCTGAAAGTTTTAGTCCCGTTAGTGAACTTGAACATGCAATCCTTTGATCGGTTATACTATAGACTCCAATAGTATACTACTGCAGTCTGTGGGATATTTACTAACTTCCTTTTAAGCCCTGCTGCACCTTAACCTTTAGGCCCCTTTCACACGGGCGAGTTTTCCGCACGGGTGCAATGCGTGAGGAGGACGCATTGCACCCGCACTGAATCCTGACCCATTCAGTTCAATGGGGCTGTGCACATGAGCGGTGAATGGGGATGCGGGAAAATCGCAAGCATCCGCAATCATGTGCGGATGCGTTGCGATTTTCCCGCATGGTTGCTAGGATACGATCGGGATGGGGACCCGATCGTTATTATTTTCCTTTATAACATAGTTATAAGGGAAAATAATCGCATTCTAATTACAGAATGCAATGTTCCCCGGGCTTTAAAGGGTTAAAAATAATAAAGAGTTAACTTACCTTCTCCCATTGTACGCGCAGAGCCCCAGAACGTCTTCTCTCTTGATAGTTTGGATGCTTGAGGACCTGTGGTGACGTCACAGGGTCACATGGTCCAATCATAGAAGCATTTGAGTGGACCATGTGACCCATGTGATCCTGTGACATCACGGCAGGTCCTTCATCCTTCAGTGATGAAGTCTGACTTCGGGTCTGGGTGCCAAGCATGCAGATTTTTTCACGCGCGTGCTCAACGCACTACAAACGTTAGCACACGCGCGGAAAAATCGCGGCGATTCCCGCAACGCACCCGCATCTTATCCGGGCGTCAAACATGACGCCCGTGTGCAAGAGGCCTTACAAGAACTCAGCAATTTTGCCATGGGGGCTATAACTGAAATCCCCTCTCATTGTTTAAACTTCCAGATGCCATGGGTGGTCTTTGTGGCCAGGTGATAGATGTATTACACAGCCACCACCCACCACATATGGAGCAGGCTCAGATCATGGGCCCACTCCATACAGTCCTGATGCACCAATGAGGAAAACAAAACAAAAAAATAATTATAATCATCATTATAAATAAAAGAAACATGTCAAAATTTGAATTAGCTATACATGCTCATTTTATCTAGGGGGTACTCAAAGTATTAAATTAAAATGGGCACCATTCTGTGAAACTATTGAATCAGTCGCGTAAATATAGGGTCGGAGTGGTTGCAATTGTGATTGGGCTCTAAGCCAGGGGGCCCACGGGGCCTTCCTTGCCAAGGGCACACCGCCAATTGGGTGAGGTGAGTAGAATTCCTCAGGTGGCACCTGCATATTATAAGGAGGTATTCTTTCCATTGGCACATATTATAAGGGGGTATTTTTTCCTACTGGCGGACATAATAAAGGGGTATTTTTTGTACTGGTGCCCACTATAAAGGGGGTATTTTTTATACTGGCACATATTTTTAAGGAGGTCTTTTGTACTGGGACACATTAGGGGGCATTTTTCTACTGGCAAAAATTGTAAGGAAAATTATTGCTACTAGGGGACTATGGGGAACTTAATTCTCTGCCAGAGTGTACTTAGTGCACTCTGGCAGAGAATTATTATTATTGGTGGGACTTTGGGGAGCACTATTGTACCCTGGTACAGTATCAGCTTAGTACAATTATTTTTGGGGGATATTGTATTTACGACACTATTAGTAACGGGGACACTATTTGCTGGGTGCAGTTATTTTTTAGAGCAGTGTGTGCCAATAATTATTGAAGTAGGCACTGTGTGGTACTAGTATTTTCAGGGGGACTGTTTCTGCAGTATAGTATTGGGGAGCATAGTGGACATAGTACTGGGGGATGGCTGCATGGGGTGTTCAGAAGGAGAGGATGATGGAAAAGTAGGAAATTAAGATGTCTATTTTGTCTGTAGAGACAAAAGATGTCTGAAAGAAATCATCATGATGGTCTGGTCTGAATGTAGAAGATGAGAAAAGAGAACATCTACATCAGAGGAGACATCACTTGATGTAAGAGGTATGTGGTGCTGTATTACCCTGTATGTTTTGTAGCACTGTATTAAATGTTTTCCAAGTATGTCTTTAACGTTAGAACTGGAGTGAAGGAGTTAGGTTGAGAATTTGGCATGGGGGGAAGGGCGCCGTTTTAATTTTCGCCTCAGGCAGCAGAAAGGCTAGGTGCACCCCTGCCCCTTGCCACAAAGCACTGACGGACTGGCCGCAACTGCACTATTGAATTCTTGCTCCCGACCAGTGCCTTCCTTACACTACACATGCAGTGCATGGCATAGGCTGCCTAGAAAGGATGGGCAGGGCTGCAGGGCACATGATAGTCTTGCAGCAAGCGTGAATCGGCACTTCCAGACTGACTAGACATGGGGTGGAACAGCTGTGTGGAAGATAGCCCGGGCCAAATGATTGTAGAGATGCAGGTAAGCTGTCAGCAGAGCATGGAACCTGCCTGCAGAGGGGCACAGGGGTGGCCTGCAGCATGAGTGGAGGGGGAACCTACAAGGTGTGTTGACGTATGAAGTTGAGGATGAGGTTGAAGTTGAGGTGTGAAGAGGTATTGAGGAAAGGGGGGCCCAAGCTGAACTCTTGTACCAGGGCCCATGAGCCTTTAGCTATGTCCCTGAGTTCAAGGGAGTGGGAGCAGCACTGCAGTAACCAGCACCGTCTACTACACTATGGAATTTACAAAGTTGTGTACGTCAGGTGCCTATTCCCAGCACTGCAGCTACTCCAAAACAGTTAATCAGTGGAGGTATGTTCAATACCCCCATACCTCCACTGATTAACTGTTTTGGAGTAGCTGCAGTGCTGGGAATAGGCAACGATCTGATATTGTTGACCTGTACTAAGGATAGACTATTAATACAAAAATACTGAAAAACCCCTTTAAAGGGGTTTTACCTTAAACTACTTTTCACTCTAAAGTGTATTTTTATCCATTACTCTAGCTTCCATTCCACCTTTATTATATATTTTTTTTCATATTTACCTCATTTGAGGCTTTCTCTTATCCTCCATGCTCGAATCCTACTTCCTGGTTTGTGATGTGTCTGCAGTCGCATCATGCCTTGGTGCAGTCCTAAAATCAGCATATCATGTGACACTAACCAGGGTGCGATAGTAGGCTTGTAACTTTATAATAAGGTAGTCCTGATAAATGGTGGTATTTGGGGAAAGTGATATGACAACGATATCTTTTGGGCGGGATACATTTATATTAGTGGCACAACCCCTTTAATGCCCTAGATAAACAAGCATGTTTTATTAATTAGGGTGGTCATTTATTAAACAGAAATTAGTCTAAATTATGGAAGGGGATAGGCCGGCAGGCCAATCTCATTTACCATTATCTATGCCTGTTTTAGGCATAGAAAATGGTCTAAATGTAAGACAGCTAAGAAGCTGGCTTACATTTCGAAGTGGTGGTGGATCTGCCGAAGTTATGTAGTGGTCGGCGCCTCTACATAACTGCGACGGATCCACCACCAGTGCAGGGCCAAAATGCCGGTCTTAATAAATGTGGCAATTATCTTTTCCTGCAGAACCTCTTTTAAAGGCACACTAGCTTTTAGCAATGAATGAGAAAAAGAAACAGCACATTCCTAAACTTTTCCGACTGTAAAGCTTAGAAATCCTCAAGAAATCCATTTCATCTGAAGAGGCTGAGTTTAGCCGAAGGAAGGATGTGAGCTTTCCTGGACTCGCTGCTAGCAGTGTAATATGGTAATGGTTACCTCTGAAAAGCAGCGGGAGACAGAATGGATGCTTCTTAGGTCACTCATATAAGACATTCTTTTGTATGTTCTCAATTTACAACAATTTGGATTAAATGGATCTGTAATGCACATTTGGACATTCCAAGATCAAAGCCGAGTGTCGTGGACCCCTCACAGTTGCTATCTTCTGGCATATCTCAGTGGAAGTCAAGGGTGTAGAAATCATAAAATGAAAAAATGAAAATGGATCCTCAATCCTACACTCTTTACCCAAATGCACCATTTTTTTTTTATCAATGTCCATCATAATTCCATAATATATCTATATACAGCATGTAGAAGCTTAATTTACAGTCTTCCATCCTCCTTGAGTTAAATAATATAATTCTAACTGCATTCAGCGACCACTAGGGGAGGATCACTACATTTACATGACATCAAGCAGAAAACTCAAGCACGCTGATGCTTTTCAATTAGTGAATAATCCATAGAATAGCTGACAGTTGTCAGCTGTGATACATCGGCCATCAAAAGGCCTTTCTCACACAAGCTACTATGTAAGAGTAGAAAATAAAGTATCATCATTAGAGAGGAAAAAAACTACAGTCATAAAGAAAAAAGTCTAATTGTTTAAGGCAGACACACATTTTCAGTTACCAGTATAATCCACAACATAGTATTATATATGATGAGGGTTATACATCATGTGCAGATGCAAAAAACAAACCGATTACATGCTAAGAAAGATATTCGCACTAAATTAGTGAAGGTAGTTTACATATAAAATTAACATTATGGAACGGCCAGACTCATTGGCGAGCCACTTGTGGCCAAGCCTCTCCCACCTAGAGCAGCCAATGGCCGTACGATTTTACAGCAGGTGGATGTGGCTTGGCTGCGGTCAGCCGCCATGCTGTCCACCCCTAATAGTGATGGAAGAATGAAAGAATTAATCTTAAAAGGCAGACACTACATCACACGAGTATGGAGTATAATACAAATAACTGTGTTATAAACCACAGATGGTTGGTCATGTAATGATGAACGTAAACCTAGACCAGTGATGGTAAACCTTTTATAGACCAAGTGCCCAAACTGCAACCCATAACCCACTCATTTATCGCAAAGTGCCAACACGGCAATTCAACAATTCAATATAGTATATCTTCCATGTACTTTATCATTTAGCTATAATAGACTGCCTATATTCAGTGCGCTGCCTGTGCCGTTCATAGCGCACCCTGCGCTGATGAACGGCAGGAAAAGTCTAAGGGCATGGGTACCCACAGAGAGGGCTCTGAGTGCCACTCTGGCACCAGTGCCATAGGTTCACCACCAGTCACCTAGACTGTGTCGCATCTTAAGCCATACCCCTTTCTGCCAAACCACGTCCCTTGTTGAGGATATCAAAATATGCAAGCTAGGTGCAGTGAATAATTCTTATTGGGACATTTGCTTCATAAATATATTTAAAACTTGATGCAACAGTATGTGTCAGAAATGCACCATATTTTATGACTAGGTCTAGGCGCAATCCTATTAGGAAATTTTCCCGTTTATGTCTTGCTTGATAATAATAATTCCAATGTTGTCGATGTCACCATTGCAGCCGGATAAACAGAGCCCCACCAGGATGACCAGAAAGGTGGCACTAGATCTGCTAGGTTAGCACTGATCAATTCACTATTGCAGGCTGATCCCCAGTGTTGTCCGGTTTCCTTCTGAAAACGGACAATGTCACTAAAGACTGTAAAATCATTAAAAAAAAGTTACAAAAAAGGAACCAAGGACCAAAAAAAAAAAAAAAAAAAACATAAAATGTCAATGGAAGATTTATAAATCTGCATGTAGTGAGCTTTTCCTAATGTCGGCTGCTGGGAAACAATGTAACAATGTCGGGCCTTCACTCACCATGTCCTTGTTGTGTGGACTCCCTCAATGGTAGCTTTGCCTCTGATGGTGTGCTGTGGTCCTGTAGACATGAAGAAGTCCTCTAGAGTGAGCCAAGCAAATCTGTATTTCTTCGCCGATACCAACGTTTCCATAGTAGGACACAGATATGTAAGTAACTTTAGGCCAGAAAAGTCTGAGCGCCCTTCATTACCGCATCCCCACTTACATGTATGTGTTCTGATCGAGCAGGTGCAGGAGCTGCACCCACCCAATCAACAGCACAGGCCTAGATGTTACTGACAGCCAGGACCTTGCTGTACCCACTGCAGCATGTTTAACTGACCGCAGAACGTGCAGAGTTTACAGAGGGAGGTGGCTCCCTCTGACTCCATCGGCACCCCGCACTGCGGTAAGAGGGGGTCAATGGCTGCTGTGGCAGCCCCGATGCCTTACACAGGCATCGGAGCTGTTCAGCTACAGAAGCCCAGGAGATCCAGCCCCCAGGCTGGGTTTCTTAGGCAACTGTCAGCGTCTTACATTGTAAGACACTGACTGTTCAATGCAGCACAATACAGAATGTATTGTACTACATTGAAACAGGGATCAACCCCTGATTTCACAGTGGAACAAAAATAAAAAGTGAAAAAGTGTTTTTAATTAAAAAAATTAGGTATTGGCATATTTGGTATCACCGTGTCTGTAATGACCAGCTCTATAAAAATGTCACATGATCTACCCCCTCAGGTGAACACCAAAAAAATAAAAACTGCCAAAAAAGCCATTTTTTTGTCACCTTACATCATAAAAAGTGGTATACCAAGTGTTCAAAAAGACATATGTACCTCAAAATAATACCAATCAAGCCGTCACCTCATCTCACAAGAAAATGAGTCCCTACATAAGACAATCGCCCAAAAAATAAAAAAAAATATGGCTTTCAGAAAATGGAGACACTAAAACATAATTTTTTTTTCAAAAATGCTTTTATTGTGTGAAACTTAAATATATGTAAAAAACTTAGACATATTATGTATTGTCACATCCGTAACAACCTGCTCTATAAAAATATCACATGGTCTACTGCCTAAGGTGAACGCTGTTAAAAATAAAAAAAAATAGAAGCTGTGCCAAAATAGCCATTTTTTTTGGCTATTAAAAATACACATATTTGGTATCATCGTGTCCATATCAACCTGCTTTATAAAAACATCTATGCTATCAGGAGAACTCCGTAAGGAACAAAAAATAAAAACGGTGCCACAACAGCCATTTTGTGGTTACCTTGCCTCGCAAAAAGTATAATATTCATTATATGTACCCCAAAATAGTACCAATAAAACTGTCACTTTATTCTGCAGTTTCCGAAATGGGGTCACTTTTTGGGAGTTTCTATTGTAGGGGTGCATCAAAGGGGTTTTCAAATGCAACATGGCAACTTAAAATTATCTCAATAAAATCTGCTGTCCAAAACCCATATGGCGTTCCTTCCCTTCTGCGCCCTGCCACATGCCCATACAGCAGTTTACAGCCACATATTGGGTGTTTCTGTAAACTGCAGAATCAGGGTAATAATATTTTGTTTGGCTGTTAACCCTTTCTATGTTATAAGAAAAATGGATAAAAATGGAAATTCTGCAAACAAAAGTGAAATTTGGAAATTTCCCCTCCATTTTCCATTAATTCTTATGGAACACCTAAAAGGTTAACAAAGTTTGTAAAATCAGTTTTGAGTAATTTGAGGGGAGTTGGTTCTAAAATGGGGTCATTTATGGGTGGTTTCTACTATATAAGCCCGACAAAGTGACTTCATGACTGAACTGCCCCTTAAAAAAGTAGGTTTGGAAATTTTCTTTAAACATTTCTGTTCAACTCGTTTGTATGGTGACCAAAAGATGTATACTGTAGAGGTGGTTGCAAGCGGAGATGCCTTCAATACACACTATTGTGGAACAACTGAAAAAACGTTTGCATATTGAAGCTCAGATACATTATGATTCAAGGATAGACACACAAAGAGGCTCTTTGAAAAATAGAAAGGCTTTATTGTTACATATATGGCGGATTCAGAAATGCAACATCTAATGCAGCCTTCTCTCTGGTATCTGGTGGAGCAGATGAGGGGAAGACTGGGTAGGCTGCTCTTACAAAATACTGATATAAGACGTGGTCAAGGAGTGTTAAAAAAAGGACATCCTTTGGTGGGTTGTTCGATAAATATCAGTGTGTTTAGATGGGGAAAGATGATCATGCAATGTACGCCTTTTATTTTACCTTTTATTTTTAAGCTGACATTGCACTTTGTTTGTACTCTATTGATGTGATGTTGTGTACCCCAATTGTATGTGACACTGTTTTGGGGTCTGCGTACCCTGATGTTGTTATGTAGTAAATAAAAAAAAATAAAAAATATTTCTTCTAAAATTCAGAACCTTCTAACGCCCTAAAAAATAAAATTACATTTACAAAATGATGCCAACATAAAGTAGACATATGGGGAATGTTAAATAATAACTGTTTTATGAGATATCATTATCCATCCTAAAAGCAGAGAAATTCAGTTTTAGAAAATAATGAATTTTTCCAAATTTGTGCATTTTTTTTTTATAAATAAAGGTAAAACATATTGACTCAAATTTACCACTAACATGAAGTACAATATGTCACAAGAAAACAGTCTCAGAATTGCTTGGATAAGTAAAAGCGTTCCAGAGTTATTATCACATAAAGTGAAGCATGTCAGATTTGCAAAATGTGGCTCGATCCTGATGGTGAAAACGTAGTCTTGAAGGGGTTAAAGCAGGCATCCTCAAACTGCGGCCCTCCAGATGTTGTAAAACTACAATTCCCACTATGCCCTGCTGTAGCCTGATAGCTGTATGTTGCCTGGGCATGCTGGGAGTTGTAGTTTTACAACATCTGGAGGGCCGCAGTTTGAGGATGCCTGGGTTAAAGGTACACTATTGGGCTTTGAATTGTGATACAATGTGAACAGCTGCTGCACGGCAGAATGCAGTCATTAAGGAGTTAAAATAGAAATATCAATAAAATATAAAAAACAGAAATATCTGGTGTAAAGCAACAAGTCAATCAATATACACCGTGAAACGTTATAGTCAATGTGTAAAACACAAAAGTGATCCAGTGGTCTTAATCGTCATTAAGAAGAGTGCAGAGGCATCACTATGGGGAAGCTGAGGAGTCCTTGTAAGAAGCCACAGAGGAGCGTTGCTATGGAAGCGAGAACCTACCTAACAGAGGTCCATGAACAAACAGGAAATCAATGCACTGTCTGGAGCATCCATTACTGGGATATGTGTCATTCATATCAGAGATTGCTGCTTCTGATGAGGCTGGAGAATTAACACTTTCACTGCACTAAGGACAGATTAGTCTTTACACTTACAATGGATATAGGGAGCAGAATTAGGGATACGCAAACATCCTTTTGTCCCCCTAAAATGGGGAATTTTCCCTGCCTTGACGGCAGTCATTGTAACAACCTGCAGTAGATAAAGGGAAGACATTTCACATCCACATACAAGAAAACAATATAACATCAACGGTAGAAACACTTAAAGGGGGAAACCATCAATAGAATAACCATAAATCCTCTATCAGGAAGAAGAGGATGGATCTCCCCGTTTCCAAACACTTTCATGAATGAGGAAAAGGCCCCATGGACACGACCATATTTTTCGCCTGCATCCGATCTGTACAAAGGACAGCACACCGCGTGCTGCCCGCATCCGTATGTCTGTTCCGCTGTCCGGCAAAAACATAGAACATGTCCTATTCTTGTCCGTTTTGCAGACAAGAATAGGCATTTTTAACATAGTGTGGAATGTGCGGAATGGGAAAATGCGGGAGACACAGCTGGTATCCATTAGTGTTGAGCACGAATATTCGAATAGCGAATTTTATTAGCGAATATCGGCACTTCGATAATTCACAAATATTTAGAATATATTGCTATATATTAGTTTGTTTGAATATTCGTAATTTTTTTTCCATCTGAACACATGATTCCTCCCTGCTAATTGCTTGTTGGCCAATGAGTCATGAACAGCGCCCTTTATTGGTTGTATAGTCTTATGACAAGACTATTTGCTGTTGTGAGATCGTGAAATCTCACATCCGATGGTATATTCTAACCCCGAGGTGTTCCCATGGTGATGGGGACGCTCCATGCGCACAGAAAGTCGGCAACGGGCACTGACTGGAGCCGGATAAAATCCTAGGGAGTCCAGACACATAAGAACTGTTTTTTGGGGAACCAGACAGCAGGGAGGAATCAATCATGTGTGTTCACTACTTCATAAAAAATGTTGAATATTCTAATAAGGAATATATAGCACTATATTTAATATATTGCTATATATTAGTTTTTTTCGAATATTCGCGAATATATGACGAATATTCTACAAAATATTCGTCACATATCGCAAATTCAAATATAGCCCCTGCCGCTCATCACTAGTATCCATGTTTTACAGCTACACGATTTGCAGACAGCAAAACACTCAACTTCAAATAGCTATGGAAGCACAGGAACTCCGCCGAGATCCAAACACCAGCAATCCACAACAAGACTGAAGCTAAAGCTATAAACCGCACAACATGGTGGGAGAAGCCACAATAAATAGAGAAGGTTAAATGGCCACATAAGCAACACCTAAGGCAAAGGGTGTGGCCATATCAGAAACAACACAGAGACGAATTGATCCACAAGGAACCTGTCAGATCAAACCACGTGTTGCCAGTCTCACTGATCTCCTGGCACCTGTCACGGGCACGTCCGTGACAGGTCTCTTTCCAGCAGCCAAAGTGTCAGTGCTACTAGTTGACATGTAGGGAATGCCCCTTATAAATATGGTGCCAGTGCACGGAGCCAGAAGCCAGGGAGCATGTCACCGGTAACCGCTACAATGGGCTGCTTTTGATGACTTATTGTAAACTAGGAAATGCAGAATTTTGAAGCTCAAGCTGCGATCTGAGAAATAGAATATGCAGACTAATACTATGGTTCTTACCTGTCCACATGCATTTTTAAGTTTTTTATTGATGTAACATACAAACTCTATGCAGATGTCCATGGTCGGATTCAAACCTAGGACCCCAGCGCTGCAAGGGACCAGTGCTAACCACAGAGCTGCTGGGTAGGTGCTGTCTGTGCTGCACATGGTGGTTACTCTGGATATTAACTGATGGCCATTATAATGTGACTCAACTGTGTACATGCTGACACTGTAACATGAATTAATGCTTAAAAAATGTGTTTTTTCTGTCAAAACATCGCAATTTTTTGTGGTGTATATACCTGCTGAAATAAACAGTTTTGAGCAAGAATTGGAGCGTGCAGTGCTGTGATCAGTTTGCACATTTTGGTTTCTCCAGATTGTTTGTCTGGTGGTCACGGGCACAGCAGGTGGAAGACCTGTTCTGCTGATCCTTTGTTATTTTTTACTTTTTCAAATTTTCAAATACATTTTGCCCTAAAGAGACCTGATAGGAATGATTCTGCTCTATTGGACTAAATTCTTTCATTATATGCCCCCACATATACATGTCATTAAAGGGGTTTTCCGAGACTATTAAAAGTCTAGGACATTCCCCCAGATGGTGTAAAATAAAAAATGAGGGTAGACGTACTTCTTTCTCCATCACTATTTTCACACCACCAGTCCAGGTGCAGCGAGCCGATGCAGAGCATGAGAGTGGTAGTGGTCCTGATGAGGTGTTGTGTTAGGGTCTACTCCTTCAGGCTTTTATCCGAAGTCGATTCGCTCATCCCTAATTATAATGCATTTACCTGAAAAAGAAATGAGCCCAAATATTTATAGCTATAAAAAGAGGAGTACAAATGACCACAGCCAGAGGCAGAAGAGCCAGCTCTTCATAAATATTCAGAAGTACCCACTCCCAATTTACCTAGGATTCTAGCACTGCGTCAGGATTGCGGCCTGCAGATTGCACAGCAATAAAGTAAAATGTTGATGTATGACAGGAATTAGAGGTGAACCAAAGCAGGATTAGTAAAGTGAGATGTTCATTAGTGAGGTTTGAGTGTCACAGGAGGGAGAATTTGCTGACTTCAGCAGTACGTTGAATATTATTTGTTATGCTAGAAATCCTGTCCTTTAGAAAATGAGTTGCATGTGTCTGGAGTTGAGTTTCTTGGCCCAGTTCTGCTGACCATGTTTTCTTCTATGGTTCTGCTGGGAATTATAATTTGAATGAACTCATGAAGGAAATTTGTGAACAAGAAAATGACTCCTAGAAATTGATTGCTGCGACTTGCTGCACTAAGTGGGCTGCTGAATAAGTGGAGTTTAAAGAACCGGAGTGCTGGTGCTGAGTGTGATTTTGTGGGAGTGATTGCAAATAGTTGTATATAGTTTATAGCAAAGGTCCTTGTGAGTTAAGTGCTTGCATTTTGGAACTGACATTGTTTAGACACATTTTTTTTCTCTGCTGTGTACCTGGTTAAGGCCTCATGCACACGACCGTATTTTGTTTCCTTGTCCGTTCCATTTTTTTGCTGATAGGATGCCGACCCATTCATTTCAATGGGTCCGCAAAAAATGCTGTCCCCATCCGTTCGGTAGCCCCGCAAAAAAAAAAAAATATAGAGCATGTCCTATTTTTTTCTAGTTTGCAGACAAGAATAGGCATTATTACAATGGATCCGCAAAACAAAACGGATGCCATACAGAACGTCATCTTATTTTTTGCGGATCCGCAATTTTGAATTTAAAGAACCAGAGTTTAGGACAAGGAGCAAGAAACTAAGGTACAAGGCATTCTGTATTGAGAATGCTATTATTTTCCCTTATAACCATGTTATAAGGGAAAATAATAAAGATCGGGTCCCGTCTCTTAGCAACTCTGCGGGAAAATCGCACTGCATCCGCACTTGCTTGCGGATGCTTGTGATTTTCCTGCAGCCCCATTCACTTCTATGGGGCCTGCGTTGCGTGAAAAACGCACAATATAGAGCATGCTGTGATTTTCACACAACGCAGAAGTGATGCGTAAAAATCACCACTCATGTGCACAGCCCCATAGAAATAAATGGGTCTGGATTCAGTGCGGGTGCAATGCGTTCACATCATGACCGTATGTGCTTTGCGGTCCATTTTTCACAGATCTGGTCTTCCGTTTTTTTGTATATGTAGTGTTTCCATTTCCGTTCCGTATTTCCACATAAAATCTCTGTATGGTTTCCGTATGCGATCCTTTTTTTTGCGGATCGCAAACGGAAACAGAAAATTTGTAATCATCGGATGACTAACGTTGAGCGAACTTGTTTTTTCAGTTTTGCGTCCAAAGTTCGGGTTATCGAAGAATCCCGTTATGGATTCCAAATTCCGTTATGGTCCGTGGTAGCGGAATCCATAATAGGATTCTACGGATGACATACGGATGTGTTCCGTAAGCATTCAGTATCTTTTGCGGAACCATTGACTTGAATGCAGCCACGGAACGTAGACAAGACTCAAAATGTTGCGGAACGGAATTACAGAAACAGAATGCACACGGAGTACCTTCCATTTTTTTGCGGACCCATTGAAATGAATACTTCCGCAAACGGTCCACAAAAATAACCGGAAAGGAAACAGAAAAAATATACAGTCGTGTGAATAAGCCCTAAGTGTGTGTCCTGTGCAATGTATGCGTATAGGGCCATTCAAGGGTGAATACATTTGCACTAGATGCAATCACGTTGCATATTTGGAAGCCCAGATCTTGGATCTAAATAAGCAGCTTGAAATACTTAGGGGCATTGCAAACCTGTAGAGAGGCTCAGACCTCACTGTGCAGGCACTGGCTGGGGTCAGTGAAATGGAGGTGGGAGGAGGAAGGCAAGATCAGGACTATCAGGTCAGCAGTTGGGTTAATGTAGGAAGAAGGGGTAGAGGGAAAAGTGCCAGGGAGGCTAGTCCTGAGCTGGAACGTCCTAGTAAATTTGCCTGTTTGGCTGATATTAGGAATGAAAGCCGAGGGCCAGCAACACTGCATACTAATAAGGGGGTAGATAGGGGCTGGGGTTAGTGAGAAAAGTAGGGAGTAGGGAGAAGTCTGGGCAGAATTGTACACCAATGAAAAATAGAGCTGCTGGTAACAAGAACCTGTTACATACAAACATCAACCATGGTAACAAATATTCACTTTACAGGTTTAACAGGTAATAGAATTTAAAATGTATTTTCACAAATACCAGAAGTCTAGCTAGCAAAATGGGGGAGCTGGAGGCTATGGTACTAGAAGAACACATAGATGTAGCTGGTGTGGCTGAGACATGGTTGGACTCTTCGCATGACTGGCTGTTAATATTAAGGGTTTTACACTATTTAGGAAAGATAGGGTCAATAGAAAAGGAGGTGGCGTGTGCCTGTATGTGAGGAGTGATCTGAAGACAAGTTGGAAAGAGGCAATCGTGGGTGCGGATGGTGAGGATGTTAAAACCTTATGGGTGGAAGTTCAAAGGGATATAAACACTGGAAAAAAAAAATACTTTGTGTAATCTATAGACCCCCTAACATCACAGAGGAGATAGGAGCTCAACTGTATAACCAAATAGAGCGGGCTGCACAGGCGGCTACAGTGGTCTTAATGGGAGATTTTAACTTCCCAGACATTGACCGGGGTCATGGTTGTACCTCAACCGCAAAGGGGAGAAAATTCCTTAACTTGCTGCAAGACAACTTTTTGGGCCAGTTTATAGAAGCTCCCACTAGGGGCAATGCTCTGTTGGATCTGGTAATTTCTAATGATGCAGAGCTTGTTGGAAATGTTACTGTTCGAGAAACACTAGATAACAGTGACCACAATATAATTATATTCCCCCTACACTCAGGGCCGGAGCCACCTGTAAGGCGACCTAGGCAACTGCCTAGGGCGCAATTTAGCAGGGGGCGCCGCCGGAACCCAAACCTGGTTGAAGGGAACTTACACTGGCGGCCGGCTGCTGCGCTTGCATGTGTGCGCGTGCACCGGCCGGCGGCTGCTCGCTGACCCAGCAACACGGACGGACCCGGACGGTCACATGATGGGCTGGGCTCAGGGCGGCTGGGGCCTGGGGGCGTGACTGCACAGCGGCGGGAACCGGGAAGAGCAGGGGCAGCTAGCCTAGAGCGCCTGAGGCGAAGCCATCTCACTCTCTGACACTCACCAGCAGTCAGCCAGAGAGAGAAGAAGTAGAAGCTAGTAGCCGCCCAGCAGCAACTCAGGACAAGACAAGGACAGCTGGTAGAATTGGAACTACTTAGTTGTTCAACTAGAGTCTGTCTGATGGATAATTATACATCAACATACATCAATATAAGTTGCAGGCATATAGCCTAGGCCTAGCTGCCTAGCCAGGACCTAAAGAGCTGCAAAGCTATAACCCTCAACATGCCCTGACAGGCTCAGCAACAGATTATAAGAGAATGCTGAGGATTGTAGTATCACAGGGATATAGGAGCACATGGTAGATGGGGCAGTCACAGATCTTATATGAGGTCATTCTGGCCATTTGGGGCCACTGGGCAGGCTATATCCCTGTGATACTACAATCCTCAGCATTCTCTTATAATCTGTGGCTGTCAGGGCATGCTGAGGGTTAGGCCGCAGATGCACACGGCTGTGAGCGGTCCGTGGTATCCCAGCCTGGAATCCTGCAGAGAGCAGGAGCGCACAGCGTCATTGGTTGCTATGATGCCGTGCGCTTCGTGCAGCTGCTACAGTACTGTAATACACTGGTATGATCTATACTATTGTATTACAGTACTGTAGCGGTGGCACGAAGCGCACGGCATACATCGTGCGATTTACGAGTAAGCGAACAATCTAATACACAGGCTTGTTTCTTTAGCTATGGCTTAAGTTATGGTAGTTATTCTCCACCATTCTTAATAGGGGGCTTTATTGCAACATATAACTCTCTTTTAATTTAAATGCTGAGAAAGGGTTGGAACATATGTGATGTCATGATATGGGCAGATCATCTGATAAGGAGGGGGGGGGGGGCAATTTTTATCTTGCCTAGGGCGGCAAAAATCCTTGCATCGGCCCTGCCTACACTATAAGAACCAGACTTTGTCAGGCAGAGCAAAAACACTGAAATTTTAAAAAGGCTAATTTCTTTGGGTTGAGGGCAACATTTTAGGGCATAGACTGGGAGCAGCTACTGTCACAAAATAATACTGAGGATAAATGGGAGAGCTTTGAATCCATGTTGAGTAATTGCACTAAAAAATGCATTCCTTCAGGTAACAAGTATAAACGGCTAAAATTAACCCCCACCCATGGCTTACAGCTACTCTAAGAAGGGCAATAAAAGACAAAAAAGGGCATTTAAAAAATACAAATCTGTGGGGTCAGATGTAGCCTTTGAAAATCACAACGAGTTTAGCAAAATCTGTAAAATGGAAATAAAATTTGCAAAAATACAAAACAAACAGCAGGTGGCAAAAGAGAGCAAAACAAATCCTAAAAAAATCTTTACATAAATGCTAAATAAACAAGGTCTGAGCAGGTAGGTCTCCTAAATAATGGTAAAGGAGGGTTAGTCACTTAAGATAAGGAAAAGGCAGAGTTACTAAATGTTTTTTTTAGCTCTGTATATACAAAAGAAGAAAAAGGAGCTGATATCTGTGGTGCTGGGGCTGTTAGTACATCCAGTAATATACTCAATTGGCTGTAGTTATGGTCCAAGATAAGTTAAATAAGGTAAATGCGAACAAGGCTCCGGGTCCAGATGCATTACACCCAAGAGTGCTTAAAGAGCTCAAATTTAGTCATTGCTGTGCCCCTGTTTATAATTTTTAAAGATTCTCTAGGTACTGGTAAAGTGCCAAGTAATTGGCGCAAGGCAAATGTGGAGCCCATATTCAAAAAAGGATCTAGGTCCTCCACAGGTAATTATAGACCTACTAGACAATATGCCCGTTACAATAACGGGCGCTAGAACATTAGTGCTGACACTGTTATTGGGGGGGATTTGTGGGCAACGCACTGTTATGGGGGGATCTGTGGATGGCACTGTTATGGGGGATCTGTGGAAGGAACTGTTATAGGGGATCTGTGGATGGCACTGTTATGGGGGATCTGTGGATGACACTGTTATGAGGGATCTGTGGCTGACACTGTTATGGGGGATCTGTGGCTGACACTGTTATGGTAGATCTGTGGATGGCACACTGTTATAGGGGGATCTGTGAATGGCACTGTTATGGGGGGGATCTGTGGAGGACACACTGTTATGGGGGGATCTGTGGAGGACACACTGTTATGGGGGTCTAAGGCTGACACTGTTATGGGGGTCTGTGGCTGACACTTATGGGGGTCTATTGTTGACACTGTTATGGGGGCACTATGGATGTCACTGTTATGGGGGTCTGTGGCTGACACTGTTATGGGGGTGGTCTGTGGCTGACACTGTTATGGGGGTCAGTGGCTAACACTGTTATGGGGGGGGGGGGGGCTGTGGCTGACACTTATGGGGGTCTTCTGTGGCTGACACTGTTATGGGGGTCTGTGGCTGACACTGTTATGGGGGATCTGTGGATGGTACTGTTATGGGGGTCTGTGTCTGACACTGTTATGGGGGGATCTGTGGCTGACACTTATGGGGGTCTGTGGCTGACACTGTTATGAGGGTGGTCTGTAGCTGACACTGTTATGGGGGGTCTGTGGCAGACACTTATGGGGGTTGTCTGTGGCTGACACTCATGGGGATCTGCAGCTGACACTGTTATGGGGGTCTGTGGATGACACTGTTATGGGGGGATCTGTGGCTGACACTGTTTTGGGGCGGATCTGTGGCTGACACTGTTATGGGGATCTGTGGATGACACTGTTATGGGGGGTTCTGTGGCGGTCACTGTTATGGGGGGGTCTGTGGCTGACACTGTTATGGGGGTGGTCTGTAGCTGGCATGCGTGAAGCTCTACATGAGGAATATATGTAACGTTAAGTTCTCTTCTCTTGGAACTGCAGTGTGAAGTGGGCAGGCAGAGGTTCATGACTGACGTCTCCTGCTTCTGCCTGCCTGTTTCACAGAGCAGGCTCTGCTGGCATCTGATAAGGTCATGTTAACATTTGTCATGCTCTGTTTATATGAACGTTTGCATGAAATTGATTACACAATTGATCCCATTGTAATGCTCTTTTAAGTGCAAAAGTGTCTGGCACTAGCAACGAATATCTACTGCATGCTATATTCCTTCAGGGGGCGCTCTCCTAGTGCATTACTCCCAAACTGAGCTGCACATTAAGCTACAAAAAAGCTTCTTACCATCTCAAAGATATCACAGGCATGTAGCATGTTCCACAATGGAGACTGCAGCTCCCTTCCTTCCGTTAACACTACAAGGAGGACCGGTCAGTGTATACCTGATGAAGACGGTGGACCTGCCATGTTCACATGTTGTGAAATAGCTATATGCATGTATATAGTGGAAGAGAGAGCAGCGCTTCCACGTCAATCCCACTGTTCACCACTGTGTATACCATCAAGTGGATCACAGGATCGCGTCGGAAGGAACTTTAACTACAGCCTGCCAGCGCTGATCGTGCGCTGGCAGACTGTAGTAGTTAAAAAAATTGCATATCAGGCGCTGTTTTGTTAACAGCGTCTGATATGCCTGCTGCCTGCTCCTCTGGTGGTCCCTTTTGCTTGGGACCACCAGAGGAAACATATGTAAGTGCACCAATCACCACACAGACCCCCCCACCCCCCCATCCAACCCCACCCCCCTGTCACTGATTAACCCCTGATCACCCCATGTCACCCCCCTGATCACCCCCCCGTCACTAATCACCCCCTGTAAGGATCATTCAGAAGTCCGTATGTGGTTTGCGGATCCACGGATCTGCGGATCTGCAAAGCACGGACAACGGCAATGTGCTTTCCGCATTTTGCAGATCTGCACATTGCCAGAATATATAGAAAACGCCTTTTCTTGTCCGCAATTGCGGACAAGAATAGGACATGCTCTATCTTTTGCGGAGCTGTGGCCGGATGTTTCGGGGCCGAAACCGGAAGTTCGCGGCCGCAGCTCCGCAAATGCTGATGCGGAGAGCACATAGTGTGCTCTCCGCATCACCGCCGGCCCCGTTCACACTGAATGGGTCCGCATCTATTCCGCAGAATGTGACACTTTTTTGCAGCCTAGGTGCGTAAAGGGGCATAAAGTCCAACAAGTACCTTTAGGCTTTACAGGGCTTCTCACAATTTAGCCCAGCCCAAAATGCCAGAACAGTACAAACACCCCACAAATGACCCCATTTTGGAAAGAAGACACCCCAAGGTATTCGCTGAGAGGCATATTCAGTCCATGAAAAATTGAACTTTTTGTCACAAGTTAGCGGAAAGGGAGACTTTGTGAGAAAAAACAATAAGAAATCTATTTCCGCTAACTTGTGCCCAAAAAAAAAAATCTTCTATGAACTCGCCATGCCCCTCACGGAATACCTTAGGGTGTCTTCTTTCCAAAATGGGGTCACATGTGGGGTATTTATACTGCCCTGGCATTTTAGGGGTCCTAAAGAGTGAGAAGAAGTCTGGAATCTAAATGCGTAAAAATGCCCTTCTAAAATGTACTAATTGGAATTAGGGCCCCTTTGCGCATCTTGGCTGCAAAAAAGTGTCACACATGTGGTATCGCCGTACTCAGGAGAAGTAGGGCAATGTGTTTTGGGGTGTCTTTTTACATATACCCATGCTCGGTGAGAGAAATATCTCTGTAAATTGACAACTTTGTAAAACATTTTTTAAAAAGTTGTCATTTACAGAGATATTTCTCACACACAGTATGGGTATATGTAAAAATACACCCCAAAACACATTGCCCTACTTATCCTGAGTATGGCGATACCACATGTGTGACACTGTTTTGCAGCCAAGATGCGCAAAAGGACCCTAATTCCAATGAGTACCTTTAGGATTTCATAGGGCATTTTTACGCATTTGGATTCTCACGCTTTGGGGCCCCTAAAATGCCAGGGCAGTATAAATACCCCACATGTTTTGTAACACTTCACCGCTTCCTTTTTACTGCGACCCGATCTAAGGTGCCTGAGCTTGGGGCGATAATGCGGTTTCTGAGAACGATGTCCTATTTATGTCGGCAAAAGCGGACTAGAATAGGCATTTCTATCGGGGTGCCGGCCCGCAATACACAACGGACGTGTGAATGGACCCTTAGGGACAATATCTGGCATATTTTACAATCAATTGTATTTATTAGCATTGGTATTCTTTATGACACCACTCATACAATATAAATATATTCAGACACGGATCACCTTATCTGGTATTGCGCCCCTCGCTATGTTCGCTGTATCTATTTTTCATCATGTCTCTTTCTGTCCTCTGATTCATTCTATATCTTTTGACTAATAAAGATTGTAATACGTTTTATAAGATTTAGCCCCATTGGCCTTTTTTAGTGTTGGTAGTAAGTGCTGAACAAGTCTTCCATGCAGGGGAGAGTGGAAGCTCGGCTGTCACATGAGAGCTAAGCTCCGGCTTTAAAAGCCCAGACTGGCAGAAGCCCTGATCTGGGCACTTTAACTCCTTAATGCCACTGTTAATAGCAACAGTGGTATCTAAGCAGTTACAGAGGGTGCAGACTCCCTCTGTCTCCCATCAGCAACCCACAAATGAGATTGTGGGGTGAGGATGTCTGTGCACAGCAGGTTGGGACCTAATGAAGGCCCAGGCTTGCATTTGATGTTTTCCTAGCAAAGCACTTTCAATGGAAAAAAATCTGTTAAATAAAATGCCCCCCCCACACAGGGTTGCACCACCAATGAGGCCAGGTGAGGTGATTGCTCCAGGCAGCACCAGTTAGGGGCAAGAGAGGGGCAGTCAAAGGGCCATGGGCTGAAGGGAAGAAGTTTGGTTAAGATATTGGCACTGGGTAGGGAGGGGCACCATTTCAGTTTTCGCCTCAGGCAGCAGAAAGGCTACGTGCACCCCTGCCCCCACATATTTGTTATCACAGTGTCCGTAACGACCCACACTACACAATCACATAACATTTTTTCCCATACGGTGAGCGCCGTAAAAAAAACAAAAAACAATGCAGAATTGCTGTTTTTTGCCACCAAGAAAAAAGAAATAAAAAGCGATCATAAAATGTTAGGTACCCCAAGATGATACAAATGAAAAGTACAAGTTGTCTCGCAAAACTCGTATAATGAAAAATAAAAAAAGTCATGGGTTGCTGTAATGCAAAAACATTTTTTTTCTTTTTTTTAAACAAACGATTTTTATTGTGCAAAAGTAGTAAATTACAAAAACAAAACTATATGTATTTAGTATCTCAGTAATTTTACTGACCAAGAGAATAAAGTTATAATGTTATTTATGCCAAAACATGAATGCTGTAAAATTTAAAATGTTAAAAACTCAATGGCAGTATTGCTGTTTTTTCCCATTCCCCCCCACAAAGAGTTCATAAAAGTTAATCAGTAAGTTATGTGTACTCAGGGGCGTAACTACCATAGCGGCGGACCATGCAACTGCTATGGGGCCCAGGGCAAGAGGGGGCCCAGTCTTAGTTGGGATCATCCCCTCTTCTACTGGAGGTGAAAACTTAGTCAGGACTCTACCCTCTAAAGGAACAACTTTTAGCAAATGAGGGCAGTGAAAAAATAGTCCAAGGATCATTGAAAGGGGTTTAGGCAGAAACCCTTCTGTCCTGTGTGGGGGGCCTGGTTTGATCCTTGCTATGGGGCCTTTACTTCTCTATGTACGCCATTGTGTGTTCCCCAAAGGTTCCATTAAAAACAACTTGTCCTGCTAAAAACCTGCACTGAAGTGCCCCCAGTGTTTATATCGCCCCCTACTGTTATAATACTTGCTCGGAATTGCCCCCAGTATTTATAATGCCCCGTATAGATATATTCCTCCCTTTAGTGCCCTCAGAAATTATAATTCCTCAGCTCCTTCACCATACAGTCCCATGTAAATAACACTATTTCTCTCCCTCCACCGTAGAGTCCTATATAAATAACATCACACCATCTTTCCAGCCCCCTCTAATATACAGTCCAATCTAAATAATATCCCTCTCTATCTACAGCCCCCTCCAAAATACAGTCCCATGTAAATAACATCACTTCCCTCCCTTCAGCCCCTCCAATATACAGTCCCATGTAAATAACATCATCCCCTCCCCAGCCACTTTCATCATACAGTCCCATGTAAATATCACCCCCTCCCCAGTCACCTCCAACATGCAATCCCATGTAAATAACATTATTCCCTCCCCCAGCCACCTTCAACATGGAGTCCCATGTAAATAACATCGACCCCTCAACACTCAGTCCCATGTAAATAACATCACTCCCTCCCGAAGCGACCATCAACATACAGTCCAATGTAAATAACATCACTCCCTCCCCCAGCCGCCATATAAATAACATCTCCCCCTCAACATGTAGTCCCATGTAACAAACATCACTCCCTTCCACACCCGCCATCAACATACAGTCTCAAATAACTAACATTACTCCCTCCCACAGCTGCCTTCAAAATACAGTCCCATGTAAATAACATCAACCACTCCCCAGCCACCTCAAACACAGTCCCATGTAAATAACATAATTCCCTCCCTCAGCTACCCAAATATTTAGTCCCATGTAAATAACATCACTCCCTCTCACAGTGCCATCAACATACAGTCCCATGCAAATAACATCATCTAAATAACATCCCTCCCTTCGGCCCTAACATACAGTCCCAGTTAAATAACCCCAACTCCCAGCATTACCCTGCCTCTGACACTGAGCATCTATCTGTTCACATACCTCTGACACAGACCTCACCACAGCTTCATCTCCAGGACTTCTCTTCACTGCTGAGCGCCATCCTCTCCTGCTCTGGTCACACGATGACATCATCACAGGTCCTTCTCAACCACTGCCTTCAGCACTGATCACATGGCTTCGACTTCGCACACTGCGCATGTGCCAAATGCCACTGAACTAATCCCTGCTATGTTAAATACGGCAAGTGCTGTATTATAAATTATTTTAATATGTAATACCACGTCAGAGGCTTTTGACAGGGGTATGTTTATTATCCTAAAGCCCAGTAGTATAATGACACATTAGTGGTTTAGTGTACAAAAATTCTTAGGTAAAAGGCACCACCTAATGCAATAATTAGGATATTTCCAATCTTCAGTACAATAGGTTGGACTAACTCAATACCTAGGCTGAACTATGACGCTCATGAGACAATATAGCTATGGTTTTCTGTACTTTATCTGCTATCTATCAGAAAGCATTCAACTGCACTGATGAGGCCTGTATGAAGAATCCAAATGAGGTTTATTTTCAGCCTTGTCATTTTGAACAAACAGTAGGTGAAAAGATGGATTTTTGCCAGAATTCAACAGATGTTAACAGTTACAGCATATATGAAAATGGCAGCCAGGCACAGGAAGAAAGAAGGAACTGATTACATTAGAGTCTGGCTAAAGGGAGATAGCGGGGACAAAGTTTGAACAGCAAACACATTCCAATAGCAGAAATACAGCTATACCTAAAACCATGAGACATAGGACATGACACTCCTCTTCTGAAATCTTTAGATTTCACAAAAACATTAACAATAATGTTCCTGCATGTAGTCTTGGTGGTGGATCTTGAGATCTGAAGACAATAATGAAGAAAATGCAGCTGCAAACAATAATAAACAATTATAACATTGGTCTATGTCCTGTGGCTGAAGGTCTTGAGTAATGTAATCCACAACAGTAGGGAACAGTATACAAGTTTCAAATAATAACCCATCTTAGAATTGGCACAGCAATGTGGGACTTGGAGTTGTATTTTCAAAGAACTTACCCTTGGCATTGTGTTATTTCACAATGGGTAGCTGAGTGTCCCATTCTTTGTTCACTGTCTCAGTAACATCTTGCCATAAAGTGATCAGAGCTATGAACTGAAAAGGATCATACACAACAGATTCTCGCTTGGTGAAAGGGAGAATGGGAGGAGTATCAGAACTGAGGTCGAGGTTCTTCAAGTTGTTCATCAGAGTGGAATGTTTTCATTACCTCTTGATTGTTGGAGATAATCTTGTGTAGTCTGATGTTTGCTAAAGATAGCATTTCCTGCATTCTGATGAGATGGTCAATTGCATCTTCACTTATAGATAAGTTTTTAACTTCATGATCTACATAGAAGTTCTCCTCGGCAAACTGAGGAGCATCAGATGCATACCATTCTCACCATCTTGGGTTGTCCTTCTGAGTCCATAGATTGCTACAGCAAGAGAGGGGCTGTTGCCGAAGACATGTACCGTTATCTATGACCTAATTGTTACCATTGTTATCTTTGTGTCGTAGGAACCTCAGTTCCTATTTTATTTCCTGGCAATGAAGCAAAAGTACATTTTATGGATGTCGACTATCAAATACTGGAATCAACAACTACCCTGATTTGTTGAGGATTGGGGGGTGGGGGTTGTACAAACACCACTTCTCCCCTAGTGGTGTTTCAGGTTCTTCATGGTCTCTGACAAATACACCAGCGAAGAATAAAACAAAAGAATCCCTGGAAAACTTCATGTTATTGAGCTGTTAAGAAGGTGAGGAGGATGGTGGAAAAGTGAGAAATGTAAAATGTCTTATGCAACAAACTCCGCAGAGATGAGATGTGGCTGAAATAAGCCATCATGGTGGTCCAGTCCAAATGGAGAGGATGAGGAAAAAAAATGTCTACATTACAGCAGACATTACTGGATATAAGACATATGTAGTGCTGTATTCTCATGTGTGACCAAGCAGCATCCTACAGGTATGGCTGGTTAGGTGCTGTGGCTTGTGTCTCACCACATTAGCTAGCACTGGCCAGCACAGAGAGGCAGCTTCTGGGGAGGTATTCTGTGCTTTGGTTCTGCTGGGGAAGTATTCTGTGCTACCCTGTGGTATTTGGTTCTTCTGTGGCAGTATTTTTTTGCTGCACTGTGGTATTGCTAGCCCTGTCTACTTGTGTTTGATACACCTACTTGTGGTTACCCTGCCTTCTGTCAATTTGGACCCACCTATAACATGGGACCACTTTTAGTTCCCAGTCTACCACTGGCAGGGGCTATTTTAAGGATTGGTTAAATAGGCGAATAGACTTAGGTGGGGTTATAGGAAAGGTCGTTCATCCAGATCGAAGTGGGTTCATCATGAAGCGACAGGCTCAGACTAACATACGTAGAGCTCTGATGAACATACATTTAGGTGAGGGGAGGACCGCTCCATCCTGTCACTCGATGCTGAAAAAGTGTTTGACAGGGTGGAGTGGAACTTCTTGTGGGAGTTAATGAGGAAAATGAACTTTGGTCAGAACTTTATTAATTGGCTAAGCTCCTTTATAATCAACCAATGGCACGGGTTATTATTAACGGTGAGCTATCCCAATCGTTCTCCCTCTCTCGGGGGACCAAACAGGGATGTCCCCTATCCCCTTTATTATTTGCTATCCTCATGGAACCCCTGGCCCAAAAGATTAGGGATGAAAACCAGATAAAGGGATTTCGTGGTTTAGAGACAGCAGATAAAATAAGCTTGTATGCGGATGACGTGCTATTAATTTTGAGGGATGGTTATACCATTCTGCCACAGGTTATGAAAACCATCAATAACTTTAGCCTACCCTCTGGTTTTAGAGTCAATTGGGCCAAATCTATGTTACTGCCTTTAAAAAGATCTCCCCCCTTAGGAACATCCAGGGTTAAAATACTATCGGTTTCTGACTCCCTGACATATTTAGGGATCGATCTTAGCTCAGACTTAAGAGAATATAATAAGAGGAATTTAGATCAGTGTTTTTCAACCACTGTGGCGTGGCACACTAGTGTGCCCTGAGACATTGTCCGGTGTGCCGTGTCCGTGAGCTCGAATTATTTGCGAATATTCGTGGTAAAAAAATCGCATGTGATTTTTTTACCACGAATATTCGCGAATAATTCGAGCTCAACACTATTCTCGAGGTTGCGGCAGGCCTCGCGGGATTTGGGAACATGCACCCCGCGCAACTTGCACAGCAGCACTCGGAGGTGGGGCAGAGCCGGAGAAGAGACTGAGAGGGAAGAAAGACGGGACTCATCATCCAGAGCCAGGACAGGAGCCATAGGAGCAGGTAAGTAAGTTAATTCACAGGCACGCCAATTAAACTTCAAGCCAAGCACAGCACCACCCGGTCCTGAGATATGAGGAGAGGAGAGGAGAGGAGAGGGGAGGGGAAGGGGGGGCTGGGAACTTGACAATGATAGATGAGCTGGCGGGAAAAAAGCCCTCAGCTCAGGATGCACCTGCTGCACTGTATCAGCGAAGATCAAAGAAATAATTTCTTTGTGTTTATTTCATTCCTATTTAAGACACTTTGATGAGAATTACTTTATATAGTCAATATAGGGCTTATAGGCTACAGAGTTAAATTTTTTTAACATTTTCTAATGGTGGTGTGCCTCGGGATTTTTTTCATAAAAAAAGTGTTCCTTGGCACAAAAAAGGTTGAAAAACACTGATCTAGATCTAGTGATTGGGGAAATTAAAAATAAAATTAATATATGGCAAAAACTACCCTTGTCAAAAGCCAACAGAATAGCCCTAATTAAAATGATTCTGCTACCTCAGATTCTGTATAAAATAACCGCTTGTCCAATTTGGATAGAAGAGGATTATTTTAATAGGATCGACCAGCTTCAATGATCTTATTTGGGGACAGAAGAGGGTACGGAATAAGCTCCGGTTCCTTCAACTGGAGGAGGAGGATGAAGGCTTATCCCTTCCCTTTTCCCTTGGGGTATTATTTAGCTGCTCAGCTACAGTGGCTGAAAAGAGGCTTAGATAATTACGGTCACTATTTCACGAAGGAATATCAAGGATCAGATAAAAATATATTTTCTATAATGGAGTCCGGGGTCCTGGGAAAAATGGGAAGGGAAATAAAAGGTTTTACAACGGTAGCACAATTTTTTATAGAAGGACACTTAAAAAAAATAGAGGATTTACTAGGGGAAAATGTAGGTGACTTCTTAGTTAAACTAAAGTATCACCAGTTATATATCGCTTTTTTAAAGTCACAGTGTAAAGAAAGGTTTGAAATTAAAAATCACGAACTTATGAATTTTTTGTATAATTATAAAGAATGGTATATCTCTATTTCACAGATATATGGGAAGATTAGGACCTGTTTAGGGGAAAACAATAGGTTTAAGAGTGAAGGTAAATGGGAAAGAGAGGTGGGATTGCCTTCGGATTTTGTGTGGTGTGACATATATAAAAATTGTAAAAATACATCAGTTTCAATGAATCATCGTCTTATCCAATTCAATATTATACATCGGATATATTATCCACCATCACTGTTAGGTCGAATATACAAAAACAGAACAACGGATTGCAGGAAATGCCAGGGGGAGAGAGCCGACTTCGTCCATATGGTATGGGCTTGTCCCAAGATTCAATCTTTTTGGTATAGAGTCTTCGATAGACTTGGGACGAAGTCGGTTCTTAAACCTCCATTAGAAATCACCACCGCTATCCTGGGGCTTTTACCCTCCTCAGCCGCTAAAAATTCACAGGAACGTATATTTTGGTTGAAAGCATTGCTACTTGTTAGATTAATTATTGCAAGGCACTGGGGAAATGAGCATTCCCCAGGAATTTTAGAATGGTCAAAACTAGTAAAACAAGTAATAGATTATGAAAAAATCGCAATTCATAGTTTGAAACAGAAAGAAAATGGGGAAAAAACGTGGATGCCATGGTTTTAATAGCTTAGCCTAATGAACCCCATGGAAAGGTGCGGGACAATAGGTGGGGGGGGGGGTACTGGGGGAAAGGGTGGATGGGGAGGGGGGCGATATATCTATCTTTGTAAATATTGTTTAGTGCATGGATTTGGATGGTTTTGGAAGTGAAAAAATGCACCCTTTTTTAGGTCCATGCTTGGTTAAATATATGATTGTATTATGGAAAAATAATAAAAAAATTAAAAAAATAAAAACATAAAAAAAAGATTGGTTGATAACTCTGGGCACTCTTGTCAGGGCAGGACCCCTAACATGGGTTGCATTTAGAGGTGTAGGGCAACTGACTTATCTGCAGGCAGGTATCTGTACTGAATGACTATGAGGTGTTCTCTAGACTATACAGTATGTACCCTATTCAAACCCAGATCTAAATATTTAGCTCAAAATAAGTATTTGATCCAGTGCTGAGCCACGCTCCCTGCACTGATCACATGACGGTGACGTCACCCCAGGTCCTTCGGCTTTTCCAAAGTTTGGGTTCGTGGAAGCCGCCCCTTATGGATTCCATATGCCGGGATAGTCCGCGGCAGTGCAATCCATAACGGGATGCAGCGATTACCCCAACCCGAACGCCGAACTAATTTTTGAAGTTCGCTCATCTCTAATAGTAATACCTCCAAAAATAGTTATTACTTTACATTCCCCATATGTCTACTTCATGCTTGGATCATTTTGGGAATGCCATTTTATTTTTTAGGGACATTTAAAGACTTAGAAGTTTAGAAGCAAATCTTGAAATTTTTCAGAAATTTTCCAAAACCCACTTTTTAAGGACCAGTTCAGGTCTGAAGTCACTTTGTGAGGCTTACATAATAGAAACCATCCAAAAATTACCCCATCTTAGAAACTACACCCCTCAAGGTATTTAAAACTGATTTTACAAACTTTGTTAACCCTTTAGGTGTTCCACAAGAGTTATTGGCAAATGGAGATGAAATTTCAGAATTTCAATTTTTTGGCAAATTTTCCATTTCAATCCATTTTTTTTCAGTAACAAAGCAAGGGTTAAAATCCAAACAGAACTAAATATTTATTGCCCTGATTCTGAAGTTTATAGAAACACCCCATATGTGGTTGTAAACTACTGTACGGGCACACGGCAGGGCGCAGAAGGAAAGGAACGCCATATGGTTTCTGGAAGGTAGATTTTGCTGGACTGGTTTATTTATACCATGTCCCATTTGAAGCCCCCCTGATGCACCCCTAGAGTTGAAACCCAAAAAAGTGACCCCATTTTGGAAACTACGGGATAAGTTGGCAGTTTTGTTGGGACTATTTTTAGGGTACATATGATTCTTGGTTGCTCTATATTACATTTTTGTGAGGCAAGGTTACAAAAAATAGAAATTCTGAAATTTCATCTCCATTTGCCTGGGTGTTGAGCAATAAACTGTTGGGCGAACAAGTTAATTTGCTCCACCTTCAGATTCACAAAGTGGTCACTGAAAAAAACAACTAAAAAAGTCATATTTAGTGAAGCCCACTGTAGGAATGTGGATTCCTGGTTGGCCAACAAAGTCAGGAATCACGGGCTCAAAATCCTCTGGGGTACACCAGAAAAGTTCACCAGTAGGGGGCTCAGGTGGACTTATCTGGTGGGCTGGAAAACTAGTACAAGCCCCAGGGTTGCTCATACTAGTGTGGGCCACAGGGTCCCTGGCATGGGGGGTCCCCTGGCTCCGCCTGGCGGCATCAGGGGCTCATCATCATCACTAGATGATGCGGAGGACACGGATGAAAAGAGGAAAGTTGGGTCATCCTCATCCTCACTTGGGCTCTCGTAGTCGAAGACCAGCTGGGCGTATGCGGGCCACAGGGGAGTGTGTGTGTGCTTGTGTATGTGCGTGTGTGTAAAACTTTATTTAGTGTGCGTGTGTATGGGGGGGACGGGTGTTCATGTACACTTATACCCTACCCGAACCCATCCTAAACCTAACAGAAAAAATAAATAAAACTAAATTTGAAAAAATGAAAGCCCCAAAAATGTGAAAAAAACAGCAATTCAAACTAGCTGATCAGCGGTCCGAAGCTGATCAGTGGTGGGGTGGGCAATGCGCTAACAGTGGCCGTACGCTAAGAGTGTGCACAAAAGAAAAAAA
The DNA here is from genome assembly GCA_033119425.1 of Bufotes viridis. NCBI lineage: Eukaryota > Metazoa > Chordata > Amphibia > Anura > Bufonidae > Bufotes > Bufotes viridis. Next base: position 141,356,041 of record CM065592.1, on the reverse strand, counting down.
AAGTGCTTGCGCGCAAAAAAATGTGTGTATGTGTGTGCTGGTGGTGGTGGGGGGCAGGGGGGCAGGGGAGCAGGGGGCAGGGGGGCAAGCTGCAGCACCCCTGGAGGGGGTCTAGGGTCACACAGGTGAGTGTGCTGTGGACCCCAGAGACCCGATTAGGGTGCTGCACAAAAGAAAACATATTGTTTTTTTCCAAACTCTCCCTCAGTCTCCCTACCTAAGCTAAGCTTTCCCTAAATCTCTCCCTACTCACTTTTCAGTGCCAGATGGCACTATGGTGGCTCACTGGGGGTGCTGGGCTCAAAGGGACAGGGCTCCAGTCTCCTGGCTCCACGGAAAGCAAGTGGAGGAAGAGAGCAGAGCTGGGGGAAGTTAACCCCCGCCCGCCCGTCCAGCCAATAGGATGCGATCCTGAGAGTTGATTTCACCGCCACCTCTCAGGATCTAAGGGTGGTGATTGGTGGTGTATTATCACACCACCGATCACCATCCCATTCTGGGTGATCGGGTCACCGGAGAGCCCCCTCGGCATTGTCACAGAGTGCCTGCTGAATGATTTCAGCAGGCACTCTGTTCCTATCACCGCCCGCCGCGCGGTGGTGATCGAAAATACACAGGGACTCGACTCGGACATCAGGGCGTACCTGTTAAAGACCATTAAAAACAAATGCAAAACAGATGACAAAGGCTGGTAAAAATGGCTGTTAAAAACAGATAAATGGCCAGGAAATGGATAGACACAAGGATGCAAAATGGCCATGAAATACTGCCAGTTTATCCATATTCAAAATCCTTTTTTTTCACTGTCATGTGAATGTATCCTCATATAAAATGGAATGTATACCGATCTTGGTATATAAATGTAGTATGTTTTCTTAAAGAAAATGATTTGGTGGTCGGCACTATTAGCAATAATTTTCCTGATCACTGTACCTGCTGTAGGATGACATCAGCACTGATGAGGGAAGCTTGCAGCTGGCAATACAGATTTTAAAATGCAGTTATAGTCAATTAGTAATCCAATTATGAAGAGCAATTTCCTGTTCATAAAAACATCAACATCATTTAGAAATATAAAAATAAAGTTACTCTGAACCTCATGCTTTTTCATCTCTTGTAATTCTTGCTGCTCAATATGCAGCATTATTTACAAGTCATACATCATCAGTCTGAGACACACATGCAGTTATGAAATCACAAAATTGGCAAGTGACCTGTGTGTACATGAATATAATGGTAATTTCATGTAGACAGTAAAATAAATCACTTGTGTTCATTAGTCATCCTCGAAACGTAACCTTTATAATGCAAAATGGTATACTTGCGGTTAGACAATACACAATAATGTACTGGGACACACAATCTGCCCCTAAAAACTTGATCTATAAAGCTTGTAAAAATAACAGGTTAACAACCCTTGATCTCAAACTGGAACCTACTGTAAATGATTGATTACTGCAATATAAGTGTAAAGAACCTACCAGATCACACAATTTAACACATAGTCGGATGGGAAGTGTGTGTAGAAGGTAAGGAATAGGTTGGATGGGTGGGAAAAGCCAAAGACATCTATTTAGGTGGCAAACTTTGCAGAGATGAACCATGACTGGAAGAAGTCTTCATGGCAGTCTGGGTCAGATAGAAAATAAAAGCAATAGAAAAGAACTTCAATCAGAGAAGATGTCACCTGTGCCATCCACAAATGCGCTGCCCAGCCACTAAATTTGGTAGGTGACAGGAGCCACTGATAGGCCATAGCCCATGTACTTAAACATTTTCTCTATTCATAATAACTGAAAGCATTTCCCCATTGAATTACTGGTTAATTGGGCTAGAGCAGTGATGGGCAACATGCGGCTCTCCAGCTGTTGCTAAACTACAACTCCCACCATGCCCTGCAGTAGGCTGATAGCTATAGACAGGCTTTGCATGCTGGGAGTTGTAGTTCTGCAACAGCTGGAGAGCCGCACGTTGCCCATCACTGGGCTAGAGTATAGAAAAGAAAATCAGGACAATGATTAACATTTGTTTGCAGTATCTCAGGTGATCAATTAGTCTCTTAAAGGAAATTCTTTGATTTCCCTTCTCTGTTCCTTTCATTTGTTTCACTTTGAAGGGAATCTTTCACCAGCGACCTCCCTACCCAACTATTTGTGTAGACACTTAGCAGTGGGTCACCTGATTAAAGAGCTGTTTTTCTTTTGTTGATCTGAGAATCTGTTCCCGGGATTTCGGACTTATTCTTAATATGCAAATTAGTCCTTTGGTGCAATGAGGGCATCACCACCATTGCTCTTGTTGCACCCAAGCTATACTCGTTTCGTGGGCCAGTTCCTCCCTGGCTGCTTTGATTGACAGGGTGTCACGCGAGGTAGGGTTGAGTGCAGCCCCAAACTCCACCCACACCTCTATCCCTACCTACTTGCGCGGTCCGTCCTAACCGACAGCTAACCGAACCGTCCTAACAACTGGGTGGCAGTCCCTAGCTTACGTACGTGCAGGGGCCTAATGAAAGGAACAACACTGGGAGTACAAAATAGTGAGACAGATCACACAGAAGCAAGGCTTCCCAGGCTGGCACAGAATAGCAATAGAAGCAATGGGCCAAGGTCAAGGATAGGAGGGTACACAAGCACACAATAAACTATAATGCCAAGTGAGTATAAGCCGAGGACAAAAGCCAGGAGGTCGCGTCAGTACCAGGGGTAACACCAGGTCAGGGCCAAATACAAGCCAAAGTCAGAAGCCAAAAGATCGCATCAATACAGGGGGAAAAACCAGGTCAGAGTCAAATACAAGCTGAGGTCAAGATCCTCTTGATGGGTCAGGTGACGTGGCCAGCGTCACATGACCCACGTCCCGCATCTCAGTACAGCTGGGCGCCGACTCATTAACATCGGCGCTCAGTTCCCCACCTGCTTGTTGTATTGGGGATAGAGGACGCCGGCTATGCTGAGGAATCGTGTGCGGCCGGGTCCTCCCCGCCCCCTTGTCACCATGGAGACGCTGCAGGGGAAGAGCTCAAAATATGCAGCTCGGACGCGGACCCATTCACTTCAATGGGGCCGCAAAAGATGCGGACAGCACTCCGTGTGCTGTCCGCATCCGTTGCTCCGTTCTGTGGCCCCGCCAAAAAAATTTAGCATGTCCTATCCTTTTTCGTTTTGTGGCCAAGAATAGGCATTTCTACAATGAGCCTCGTTCCGTTCCGCAAATTGCGGAGCAGCTTCCGTGTATTGCGGATCCGCGGTTTGCGGACCGCAAAACACATATGGCCGTGTGCATGAGGCCTCACTGATGGAAATCACGGCCAAAAAACATTGACGTGTGAATTAGGCTTTATTCGATATTAGGACATTTTCACATCTGCATTAGAGACTTCATTCATGGCCTCCATTTCAGATTCTACCAAAATGAGTTGACAAAAAAGTGGGCACCCGAATGCATTCTATTATAGTCAAACCGGTGTGTTTGGCTTCGTTCATGTCAATTATATGTCGACACATTTAAATCACTAAAACGGGAGGGTAGCGAGGAAGCAGTGAAAAACCATAAGGAAAAAATAAAATATCTAAAAAACAAATAAAAGCAGCGAAACTAGAGACCGAGAGATTAATTGCCAAAGAGTTTGCTCTCTTTGGCAATTAATCTCTCGGTCTCTAGTTTGGCTCCTTTTATTATAACCCTAAAATATTCTTCAATTATATAAAAGGCAAAAAGTGTAAATCGAAAGGTGTCGGCCCTTTACAGAGTAATGAGTGGGGAGTTGCAGAGAGCGATGAGGAGAAAGCAAAGCTATTGAATATTTTTTTATCCACTGTATTCACTGTCAGATGAAATGCAGAATGGAAAGTAAATTCCCCATTAGAAGCGCCCTGTCTGACCCAGGAAGAAGTACAGCAGCATCTTAAAAAAATTAAAATAGACAAATCGCCAGGACCAGATGGCATACCACCCCCCCTCCACCCTGTATCCTAAGAAAATTAAGTAAAGTCATAGCCAGACCCTTATTTCTGATATTTAAGAACTCTATACTGACAGGGAGTGTTCCACAGCATTAGCGCATAGCAAATGTGGTGCCAATATTCAAAAAGTGTCCAAAAACAGAGCCCGGAAACTATAGGCCGGTAAGTTTAACATCTGTCCTGGGTAAACTGTTTGAAGGCTTTCTAAGAGATGCTATCTTGGAGTATGTCAATGGAAATAAGCAAATAACGCCATATCAGCATGGCTTCATAAGGGATCGGTCATGTCAAACTAATTTAATCAGTTTCTATGAGGAGGTAAGTTCTAGACTTGACAGCGGCGAATCAATGGATGTCGCATATCTGGACTTCTCCAAAGCATTTGACACGGTACCACATAAAAGGTTAGTGTCACGAGTTGGAGGTCCCGCGAAAGACCTCCGCGTTGTCAAGCAATAAACATACTGAAATCAGGTACAGACACACAAGAGTTTATTGCACAAACAAAAGCCAAGGAAGGAAGCATAGGAGCTCTATGTACCGTCAGCACAGTGGGAGAAAACCTCCACTGTGCCACTGTCTAGTAATACTCCAGAGGGGCGTGACTAAGCAACTCCTGGTATTCACTAGAGCCCCAGATGATAGGGTTAGGCTTTGCAGCAGGAAGTTGCCAGGGTCCAATCCAGAGCGTGAACTAGACAGTGACAACAGGAACGAACGGACAACAGGTACCAGAAGGCACCGACGGTACATAGGCAAACATAACAGACAGGCAAATACAAACAAGGCAACTAAAAAAACAAGCAGGAGTTCTACGCAAGGAAACAGGAGTGGCAATGAGCATAGAAGGACTTGCTTCACCAGAAGTATACTGCATGGCCTTGTCCATAGCACTCTGCAGCAAAGAAAGCTGCAGCAAGGGCTTGCTGAACAGAGTATCCCCTAAAGCAGAGACAGAGTCCTCCATATGGAGGAACGAATAAGAAATAGGGGAAGACAGACACAAAACAAGACAGGCAAGACAAATAAGGGGAGAGGCATAAAGACATGATAATAAACACAAAAGGTGACTCAGACATAACTGGCAGAATTAATAGCAGAAACACAGGAATAAGGACGACAATGAGCAAGTAGGCAAACCAACAGAACACAGACAGACACGGATCCCATGGGTCAGCAGCATGGGAGACAGAGTACGAACCAGGAGCAGGACAGGACAAACACACACCAGGATAGCTGACCCAGAACTGAGGGAACATCAGCCTTAGGCCTCATGCACACGACCGTTGTTTGTTTCCGTGTCCGTTGCTCCGTTTTTCGTGATTTTCTGCGGAACCATTGGTTTTCAATGGGTCCGTGGAAAACTCGGAAAATGCACCGTTTGTCCTCCACGTCCGTGGTCCGTGATTCCAGTCCGTCAAAAAAATATAACCTGTCCTATTCTTGTCCATGAAAAACGGTTCACGGACCCATTCAAGTCAATGGGACCGTGAAAAAATGCGGATGGCCATCCGTGTGTCATCCGTGTTCCGTGTCCGTTTTTTTTGCGGATCCCTTGGCAGGCACTTGGCAAAAATTGTCAGCCTGTCTTTTGGTAAAATCTTTTGGGTCATGTCCGCTAAAAAAAACGGAAGACACACGGAAACACAACGGAAGGCAAAAACGGACACGGATCACTGAACAACGGAACCCCTTTTTGCGGACAGCATAAAAAAACGGTTGTGTGCATGAGGCCTTATATACAGGTTCCATGGAGCAGACAGAGAGGATTAACTCCTAATAGACACACAGGGGAGTTAACCCATACAGAACCACATCCAAGACACAGGAATGGAACTGCAGCGACGAGCTGCAGTACGAGCATGGACAGAAGGTCACAGCCAGAGGTAGCGACTGTGAAAGTTAGTATATAAAATGAGAATGCTTTGTCTGGGAGAAAATGGCTGTATGTGGGTAAGTAACTGGATCAGTGATAGAAAACAGAGGGTGGTTATTAATGGTACACATTCAGATTGGGTCACTGTCACTTGTGGGGTACCTCAGGGGTCTGTATTGGGCACTATTCTCCAATATACTAATTAATGATCTTGTAGAAAGCTTGCACAGTAAAATATCTATTTATGTAGATGACACTAAACTGTGTAAAGTAATTAACACTGAAGAGGACAGTTTTCTGCTACAGAGGGATCTGGATAGATTAGAGGCTTGGGCAGAGAAGTGGCAGATGAGGTTTAACACTGACAAATGTAAGGTTATGCACATGGTAAGGAATAATGCAAGTCACCAGTACATACTAAATGGTAAGACACTGGGTAACACTGACATGGAAAAGGACCTAGGAATTTTAGTGAACAGCAAGTGAAGCTGTAGAAACAAGTGTCAGCAGGCTGCTGCTAAGGCCAATAAGATAATGGGTTGCATCAAAAGAGGCATAGATGCCCGTGATGAGAACATAGTCCTTCCACTTTACAAATCACTAGTCAGACCACACATGGAGTACTGTGTACAGTTCTGGGCTCCTGTGAACAAGGCAGACATAGCAGAGCTGGAGAGGGTTTAGAGGAGGGAAACTAAAGTAATAACTGGAATGGATGGACTACAGTACCCGGAAAGGTTATCACAATTAGGGTTATTCACTTTAGAAAAAAGATGACTGAGGGGAGATCTAATAACTATGTATAAATATATGAGGGGTCAGTACAGAGATCTCTCTCATCATCTATTTATCCCCAGGATTGTGACTGTGACGAGGGGACATCCTCTGCGTCTGGAGGAAAGAAGGTTTGTACACAAACATAGAAGAGGATTCTTCACTGTAAGAGCAGTGAGACTATAGAACTCTCTGCCTGAGGAGGTGGTGATGGTGAATTCACTAAAAGGGTTCCAGAGGGGCCTGGATGTATTTCTGGAGTGTAATATTATTACAGGTTATAGCTACTAGAGAGGGGTCGTTGATCCAGGGAGTTATTTTTTATTTTGTCTGATTGCCTGATTGGAGTCGAGAAGGAATTTTTTTCCCCTTAAGTGGGGAAAATTGGCTTTTTTCGGCATTATAAACTATGTTACTATTACACTTCCACTTCCATTATTTTCATTGTTCTGCTCCTATAACGGAGCAGATCAGATGAAATAACAAGCGTTGATGTGAACATGCCCTTAGTTGTTCTCATCAAGCTGTCCCTGGGAGGAGCTTGTATATACAATAACAGCAGCCAAGGTGATGATGCTTAAATAATTTATTATCTTTTCAGTTGTTTTATATGCGGCAGTAACTGTATAAAGTTTCGGCATATATTTGCCTTCGTCAGATACTATGCCGCAAGCTGAGAGGGAGGATGGAGAATATGGACGCTGATAGTGATATGGCCATGCATGTAGCATGTTGAGTATCCCACTGGAACTAGTTGTTATCAAGCGGGTTCTTGATAACTTTTAATTTGGTTACCTATCTTATCAATGTTTGATCGATGGGGTCCAACCAGCAGGATCCTCACTGATCAGCACAGTGGAGGGGCAGCGGAGTTCAGTGAACGGGATGAGTACCAGACATAGCTGCTTGTACGCTATGAACAGGGCGTTCCGCTACCATGAACGTTACAACCCCTTCACTGTGTTGACCAACAAGGGTCCCGGAGGTCAAATGTTCACCAGTCATACACTGGAGAACCCATTTAAGGAATCTTTTACACATTATTGTCTCCTTGCTGGAGGGATTCTTTAATGATATACAATTAAAGATTATTGATTCATTTACGTTGACTGTGCATATTATATTTCCGCATGGATTTATAATGAAATCCCTTGTTATGACCTCCAAGTATATAATTGACTATTTCTAACAAAGATAAAGAAACAGTGTAATAAATTCCAGGCAATACTTTGCTCGTTTCCATGACTACTGTACATTTCTATATAAAATAATGGAAAATAGTAATAAAATGAAGTGTCCTGACTAATCCATCACCATGAAATTTCAGATACAATTCTCACACCTACTTGTGGAAATCTGAATGATTTAAGTGAGGGCTGGAAAGAAAAACATGAAAGGTGTGTTAACATCTAATGACACTGTTACTGACGCTCATAATTACAGAGGGATTACAACGAGCGGTTTTCCATTTCCAGTTGACAGGAAACAATAAGCTGCAACAGTGGTAGGTGAAATGAGTATAAATAAAAGTGAAAGTCAGACGATACTTACCGTCCCATGCCTCCAATCACCGCTTCACCAGACATTTCCAGTTACTTCAAGAAAACAGTAAGGTCTGCGGATGCCTCTTAACCTCACACTGAGTAATGCAGAGCTTTTATTCCTCAGTGGCAGGGATCCAGAAGACCAAAGCTAAAAATATACTTGGTACCCAGTGATTCACACAGTGATATGGCTGCAGGATTTTCTACAGGTAGTACCATATGCCTGCAGCAGTTCTAGAGATTAAAATGAAAGTCTCCTGAGATATTTACAGTAACCAGCTCTTGTGAATAGGAGCAGACTACTTTAAGGGGTTTTCCGAGTGTTTAATACTGAGGACAGGTCATCAGCAGGGGCATAGCTCCCATAGGGGGTGCAGGGGTAGCAGTCGCTACCGGGCCCAGGAGCCTAAGGTGACCCAAAGACCCTTGTGCCGCATAAGAAGGCACTGGTATTATAGAAAGTGCATGCTGGTCAAGTTACACCTCTGGCTGGAGGGAAGGGGTTAGGTCAAGAATTTGTCATGGGGGGGTGCAGTTTCAATTTTTACCTCAGGCAGTATGAAGGCTATGTGCCTCCCTGCCCCTGGCCACAAAGCACTGAGGGAAGGGGGGGCCCAAGTTGAACTTCATCAGGGCACATGAGCCTTTAGCTACACCCCTGGTCATCCGTTTGTGATCAGTGTGGGTCCAACACTCGTCACCCCTGCCTATCAGCAGACTCCTGGCAGCTTATAACGCACAATGCTGTCTACTGGATTGCCCAGACTTCAGAGCTGGCGATAGGGGAAGGAGACTGGGCCATCCCCAAAGTGGCCCCTTTCCATATGGGGCAGCAGTTTACAGTGAGGAATAGGAGCCTATGACTATTGCCCCAGGTTTAAAGGGATTGCCCAATTTGGACGATCCATTTGTTAGAAGGCTACCTAAACAATAAGTTGATCCATTGGGCCCACTGCTTACACCCCCAGCAGTCAGCTGTATTCTTTGGGAAAACTGGCACCAATAGTATTTAATGGGAATGTGTTTTCAGAAAATAACCTATTGTTTAAATCACGTTTTTATGTTAAACATATTTTAAAAGAATGTTTGATGATGTTATTTTTAATTTCCCATGTTACTATATATAGTTAAACAAAAATCATAAATTCCTGCAAATTTTACACACGCCATAGGTATCACCTTTTGGACAGATCACTTTACTTCAGCTATCTCCTCATCATTACAGGCAGATTCAAGGGTGTATTACATGGGCAGATTTTCTGCCCGATGATTGCTAACAAGCGTTTGTATGAACGCTCATTAACGAACGTCTTGCAGTGTAATACTGCCGCCGATTGCCCTATGAACGAGCTCGTTTATCAGGCAATCCAGATCTTTCAGCATGCAGCAGGTCGTGCTGTCTAAATGCGATCTGCCATGGCAAACCACTGTACAGCATGGGGCTAAGTGATGGCATAAGGATCGCTCCTCCACATGCCGCGGAGGAAATCGCTGCATGTAATAGCAGCGGTCTCCTCTACTAGCGAACAGGTGATTGCCAGGGAGGAATGTTTCCCTCCCAACAATCGTCTGCCTCATCAGGGTGTCTAATACACTCTTTAGAATGGCATATATCACTTCTGTGTATAGATAACACAGGTTCCTCCATTTACACAGGATCCACCATTCACATTCCCTTTAAAATGGCCTTTTTATAACCTAAACACTCCCTTATAGGAAAACTTCTGCCATGTTCTTGGTCTATTATCTGCAGTTATTCATGATTGCAATTTTTTATTTTCATATTGCGCCCGTTCTCCCACTGTCAGCACTCAACGCTGCGTTGTAAAACCCACTTCGGGCTGCTGGGTCCTGCTAACATAATAGAGAGGACTCATGTACGCATACACAGCAGTCCTGACAATATATTTCAGAGCAGTATTAAACCCTGACATCGGGGGAATGGTGGCAGAAAGAAAATATAACATAATGATCTGGGGTCCTTATCTGTAGTGCTTCTCATGTATTACTGCAGGTAATAGTCCAAAATCGTGGTGGCAAATTTCCTTTAAAGGCAAATTCTATGTTCCAATACATTGTACACAAGGTGCCATAGATAGAGACAGGGAGTAAACATACATGTTCAAGATCATCTGGATATCGCAAGACATGCAGACCTTTGCTAAGAAGTTCTCAAAAAGAACTCATTTATTGGTAGGTTGGACACAAATATGGGTTTCTGTGCAGAACTTTTTATCTTATTGGCATTTCACTTAAATTGTATAGTTCTAAAATGAATAGCCAGCGTTTTTAATAAAGGACAATAAACCTGTTTAATTAAAGAGGTTATCCCATGAGTACAGGTGAAACTCGAAAAATTTGAATATCGTGCAAAAGTTCATTTATGTCTGTAATGCAACTTAAAAGGTGAAACTAATATATAAGATAGACTCATTACATGCAGTGAGATATTTCAAGCCTTTGTTGTAATTTGGATGATTATGGTTGACAGCTTAACCACTTAAGCCCCCCTAGCTTAAACACCCTTAATGACCAGGCCACTTTTTACAATTCCGCACTACACTACTTTCACCGTTTATTGCTCCGTCATACAACTTACCACCCAAATGAATTTTACCTCCTTTTCTTCTCACTAATAGAGCTTTCATTTGGTGGTATTTCATTGTTGCTGACATTTTTACTTTTTTTGCTATTAATACAAATTTAACGAAATTTTTGCAAAAAAATGACATTTTTCACTTTCTGTTGTAAATTTTTTTTAAAAAAACTACATTTCTATATAAATTTTTCTCTAAATTTATTGTTCTACATGTCTTTGATAAAAAAAGTCCAATAAGTGTATATTTATTGGTTTGGGTAAAAGTTATAGCGTTTACAAACTATGGTGCAAAAAGTGAATTTCGGCATTTTGAAGCAGCTCTGACTTTCTGAGCACCTGTCATGTTTCTTCAGGTGCTAGAATGTCAGGAAAGTATAAATACCCCCAAATCAAACCATTTTAGAAAGAAGACACCCCAAAGTATTCGCGGAGGGGCATGGTGAGTTCATGTATCATTTCATTTTTTCACAAGTTAGCGGAAAATGACACTTTCTGAGAAAAAAAAAAAAAAGTTTCAATTTCTGCTAACTTCTGGCAAAAAAAAGAAATCTCAGACGGACTCACTATGCCCCTCAGTGAATACCTTGGGGTGTCTACTTTCAAAATGGGGTCATTTGTGGGGTGTTTGTACTGTTCTGGCATTTTGGGCGGGGCTAAATTGTGAGCCGCCATGTAAAACCTAAAGGTACTCGTTGGAATTTGGGCCCCTTTGTGCACCCAGGCTGCAAAAAGTGTCACTTATGTGGTATCGCCGTACTCAGGAGAAGTAGGGCAATGTGTTTTAGGGTGTATTTTTACATATACCCATGTTGGGTGAGAGAAATATCTCTGTAAACTGACAACTTTGTATAAAAATTTTTAAAAGTTGTCGTTTACAGAGATATTTTCACACACAGTATAGGTATATATAAAATACACCCCAAGCACATTGCCCTACTTCTCCTGAGTACTGCGATACCACATGTGTGCCACTTTTTGCAGCCTGAGTGCAAAGGCCCTAAAACCAATGAGTACCTTTAGGATTTCACAGGGCATTTTTACGCATTTGGATTCCAGACTTCTTCTCACGCTTTAGGGGCCCCTAAAATGCCAGGACAGTATAAATACCCCACATGTGACCCCATTTTGGAAAGAAGACACCCCAAGGTATTCCGTGAGGGGCATGGCGAGTTCATGTAAAATTTTATTTTTGTCACAAGTTAGTGGAATATGAGACTTTGTAAAAAACAAAATAAAAAAAAAAATATATCAATTTCCGCTAACTTGTGCCAAAAAATAAAAATTCTGTGAACTCGCCATGCCCCTCACGGAATACCTTGGGGTGTCTTCTTTCCAAAATGGGGTCACATGTGGGGTATTTATACTGACCTGGCATTTTAGGGGCCCCTAAAGCGTGAGAATCCAAATGCGTAAAAATGGCCTGTGAAATCCTAAAGGTACTCATTGGTTTTAGGGTCCCTTTGCGCACCTTGGCTGCAAAAAGTGCCACACATGCGGTATCGCCGTACTCAGGAGAAGTAGGGCAATGTGTTTTGGGGTGTATTTTTACATATACCCATGCTGCGTGTGAGAAATATTGCTGTAAGCGACAACTTTTTACATTTTTATTCAAAGTTGTCAATTTACAGAGATATTTCTCACACAAAGTATGGTATATGTAAAATACACCCCAAAACACATTGCCCTACTTCTCCTGAGTACGGCGATACCACATGTGTGCCACTTTTGCAGCCAAGATGCGCAAAGGGGCCCTAAAACCAATGAGTACCTTTTAGGAGGGCATTTTTACGCATTTTTCTTCTCACGCTTTAGGGCCCCTAAAATGCCAGGGCAGTATAAATACCCCACATGTGACCCCATTTTGGAAAGAAGACACCCCAAGGTATTCCGTGAGGGGCATGGCGAGTTCATAGAAGATTTTTTTGGCACAAGTTAGCGGAAATTGATTTTTATTGTTTTTCTCATAAAGTCTACCTTTCTGCTAACTTTTGACAAAAAGTTAAATTTTCATGGACTCACTATGCCCCTCAGCGAATACCTTAGGGTGTCTTCTTTCCAAAATGGGGTCATTTGTGGGGTGTTTGTACTGTTCTGGCATTTTGGGTGGGGCTAAATTGTGAGCAGCCATATAAAACCTAAAGGTACTCGTTGGAATTTGGGCCCTTTGCGCACCGGGCTGCAAAAAGTGTCACTCATGTGGTATCGCCGTACTCAGGAGAAGTAGGGCGATGTGTTTTGGGGTGTATTTTTACATATACCCATACTTTGTGTGAGAAATATCTCTGTAAATTGACAACTTTGAATAAAAAAATGTAAAAAGTTGTCGTTTACAGAGATATTTCTCACACCAGCTATGGGTATATGTAAAAATACACCCCAAACACTTGCCCTACTTCTCCTGAGTACGGCGATACCATGAGTGACACTTTTGCAGCCAAGATGCGCAAAGGGCCCTAAAACCAATGAGTACCTTTAGGATTTCTGAGCCATTTTACGCATTTGGATTCTCACGCTTTAGGACCCCTAAAATGCCAGGGCAGTATAAATACCCCACAAGTGACCCCATTGTGGAAAGAAGACACCCCAAGGTATTCTGTGAGGGGTATGGCGAGTTCACAGAAAAAAAAATTTGGCACAAGTTAGCGGAAATTGATTTTTTTTTTTTTACAGTCTCATATTTCACTAACTTGTGACAAAAATAAAATTTTGCATGAACTCACCATACCCCTCACGGAATACCTTGGGGTGTCTTCTTTCTAAAATGGGGTCACATGTAAGGTGTTTGTACTGCCCTGGCATTTTAGGGTCTCCACAATCATTACACGTATGGCCAGCATTAGGAGTTTCTGCGATTCTCCGTATATTGAGCATACGGGTAATGAGATTTTTCCCGTTCAGTCTCTGCGCTGAAAAGAAAAAAAATGAGCGGCACAGATTTCCTCATTCGCATCGATCAATGTGGATGAAAACATCTCTGCCAAAAAATGTGCAAAAAAAAACAAAACGGCACAGATTTCCTCATTCGCATCGATCAATGTGGATGAATAAATCTCTGCCAAAAAATGTGCAAAAAAAAAGTAGTAAGGCCCCATTCACACGTCCGCAAAAATGTCCGCATCTATTCCGCAATTCTGCGGAATAGATGCGGACCCATTCAGTGTGAATGGGGCTGGCGGTGATGCGGAGAGCACAGTATGCGCTCGCCGCATCAGCATTTGCGGAGCTGCGGCCGCAAACTTCCGGGTTTCGGCCCCCAAGCATCCGGCCGCAGCTCCGCAAAAGATAGAGCATGTCCTATTCTTGTCCGCAATTGCGGACAAGAAAAGGCATTTTCTATATAGTTCTGGCAATGTGCGGATCCGCAAAATGCGGAAAGCACATTGCTGGTGTCCGTGTTTTGCGGATCCGTGGATCCATGGATCCGCAAAACACATACGGACGTCTGAATGAGCCTTACAGTGGGGTAATTAGTGTCAGGGGGTGACATGGGGTGATCGGGGGTTAATCAGGGGTTAATCAGTGACGGGGGTGGGGGTGGGGTGGATGGGTGGGGGGTCTGTGTGGTGTTTTGGTGCACTTATAAAAGTTTCTTTGGTGGTCCCAAGCAAAGGGACCACCAAAGGAACGATCAGCAAGCATATCAGACGCTGTTAACAAAACAGCGTCTGATATGCCATTTTTTTAACTTCTACAGCCTGCCAGCGCACGATCAGTGCTGGCAGGCTGTAGCTTACCTTGTCCCCGACGTGATCCTGTGAACGCGCGCACGCGCGCGCGTTCACAGGAAATCTCGCCTCTCGCGAGATGACGCGCGGGCGCGTCAAGGAGGAACAGACCGACCGCCCGCAGGACGCAATCCTGCGTGAGGCGGTCGGCAAGAGGTTAAGAAAACCCCAAATTCACACTCAGAAAATTAGAATATTACATAAATCAATAAAAAAGGATGTTAAATATAAAAATGTAGGACCTCTAACAAGTATAATTATGCATACGTACTCAGTACTAGTTTGGGCCCTTTTTACATCAATTACTGCCTCAATGCGGCGTGGCATGGATACTATCAGCCTACGGCACTGCTGAGGTGTTATGGAAGACCAGGATGCTTCAATAGCAGCCTTCAGCTCTTCTGCATTGTTCGGTCTCATGTCTCTCATCTTTCTCTTGGCAAAGGTCAGGCGAGTTTGCTGGCCAATCAAGCACAGTAATCCCATGGTCATTGAACCAGGTGTTGGTACTTTTGGCAGTGTGGGCAGGTGCCAAGTCCTGCTGGAAAATGAAGTCACCATCTGTATAAAAAACGGATATAGTGGCTTACCCCATAATAACACAGAATGTGCTGCAAGGTCCTGTTGATCCACCATCTCCATAAAGCTCATCTGCGGAAGGAAGCATGAAGTTCTCCAAAATCTCCTGGTAGACGGCTGCATTGACTCTGGACTTAATGAAGCACAGCGGACCAACACCAGCAGATGACATGTCTCCCCAAATCAACACAGACTGTGGAAACTTCACACTGGACTTCAAGCATCTTGCATTGTGTGCCTCTCCATTCTTCCTCCAGACTCTGGGTCCTTGGTTTCCAAATGAGATGCAAAAGTTGCTCTCATCAGAAAAGAGGGCTTTGGACCACTGAGCAACAGACCAGTTCCTTTTTTCTTTAGCCCAGGTAAGACGCTTCTGACGTTTGTTGTTCAGGAGAGGCTTGACAAGAGGAATATGACACTTGAAGCCCATGTCCAGGATCCGTCTCGTCTGTGTGTGGTGGCTCTTGATGCACTAACTCCAGCCTCAGTCCACTTCTTGCGAAAGTTCCCATAACTTTTGAATGGCCTTTTCCTGACAATCCTCTCCAGGCTGTGGTCATCCCTGCTGCTTTTGCACCTTTTTCTTCCACACTTGTCCCTTCCACATAACTTTCTATTAATGTGCTTTGATACAGCACTTTGGGAACATCCAACTTCTGTTGCAATTACTTTTTGAGGCTTTCCCTCCTTACAGAGGGTGTCGATGATGGTTTTCTGCACAACTGTCAGGTCAGCAGTCTTTCCCATGATTGTGATTCCTCCTGAACCAGACTGAGAGACAATTTAGGCCTCTTGCACACGGGCGTCATGTTTGACGCCCGGATAAGATGCGGGTGCGTTGCGGGAATCGCCGCGATTTTTCCGCGCGTGTGCTAACGTTTGTAGTGCGTTGAGCACGCGCGTGAAAAAATCCGCATGCTTGGTACCCAGACCCGAAGTCAGATTTCATCACTGAAGTCTGGTTTCGGGATGAGTATTCTGTATGTGTAATTATTTTCCTTTATAACATAGTTATAAGGGAAAATAATCGCATTCTAATTACAGAATGCAATGTTCCCCGGGCTTTAAAGGGTTAAAAATAATAAAGAGTTAACTTACCTTCTCCCATTGTACGCGCAGAGCCCCAGAACGTCGTCTCTCTTGATAGTTTTGATGCTTGAGGACCTGTGGTGACGTCACAGGGTCACATGGTCCAATCATAGAAGCATTTGAGTGGACCATGTGACCCATGTGATCTCTGTGACATCACGGCAGGTCCTTCATCGAACATCTGTTGTTCGATGAAGGACCTGCCGTGATGTCACAGGATCACATGGGTCACATGGTCCACTCAAATGCTTCTATGATTGGACCATGTGACCCTGCGACGTCACCACAGGTCCTCAAGCAGCCAAACTATCAAGAGAGACGACATTCTGGGGCTCTGCGCTGCATAATGGGAGAAGGTAAGTTAACTCTTTATTATTTTTAACCCTTTAAAGCCCGAGGAACATTGCATTCTGTAATTAGAATGCGATTATTTTCCCTTATAACTATGTTATAAAGGAAAATAATAACGATCGGGTCCCCATCCCGATCGTATCCTAGCAACCATGCGGGAAAATCGCAACGCATCCGCACATGATTGCGGATGATTGCGATTTTCCCGCATCCCCATTCACTTCTATGGGGCCTGCGTTGCGTGAAAATCGCAGAATATAGAACATGCTGCGATTTTCACGCAACGCAAAAGTGATGCGTGAAAATCACCGCTCATGTGCACAGCCCCATAGAACTGAATGGGTCAGGATTCAGTGCGGGTGCAATGCGTCCTCCTCACGCATTGCACCCGCACGGAAAACTCGCTCGTGTGAAAGGGGCCTTAAAGGCTCAGGAACCCTTTGCATGTGTTATGGATTAATTAACTGACTGGAGTGTGACACTTTGAGCCTAGAATATTGAACCTTTTCACAATATTCTAATTTTCTGAGATTGTGACTTTGGAGTTTTCATAAACTGTAAGCCATAATCATCCGAATTATAACAAAGGCTTGAAATATCTCGCTTTGCATGTAATGAGTCTCTCTCATGTATTAGTTTCACCTTTTAAATTGCATTACTGAAATAAATGAACTTTTTTACAATATTCAAATTTTTCGAGTTTCACCTCTAATGTAGAAAATGAAAATCAGACATCATATAGCACATGAAAATCTATTTGTAACAATCTTAGAACCGTCCATATACATAACATGGATCCAGAGATTTCCTCATTCATTGTTGCTATTGCTCTGCTAGATTTATTTCAAGCTGGCAACTCAGGGACATGTCCTTACTCGGGGGACATGTCCTTACTCAAAAAGTAAAGAAATTCTCATGTGGGAATCATGAACCTAACAATTTTAGTCAAAGACAGTAAGATTACAAATGATTATAAAAGCATGTCTATTTCTAATATACATCAGAGAGAATATTCTTTTCTGTAACATTCAGTTTTAATTTTTAATGACCCCTGAGTCAAGTCTGCAAACTGTCTGAAAATAGTGGATTAGCATGTACAATGGTGCTTACCTCATTCCCTCTGTAAATTGCCCAAGGCCTGTACATTTGTTAATATTTTACGTGGAAAAAAAGAAATATGTGCTGTACATAAAATATTCTGGATGCTGTCTGCAAAACAAGAGCTGTTGCTAAACCTGACTGCTGTATGTAAGAACACAGTTAAAACACAATACATGTAGTAGAGAACATTATATAATATATCGTTTTATAGGAATTGCTCGCTCTTTACAAGCAGCAGCAATTCAATAATAATAATAGAAACATTATTTTATAATAATATAAGAATATATAATAATAATATAACAACGTATAATAATTTCATAAAACAATTGCTGTCCATGTGTCCAAATTATCTATGTGAAATTCGTATGTACACAGGGGCGCACTGGCTATAGGCACTACTGGAAAACTTCCCATTGGGGCTACCTACCCCAGCTGCCAGCCCTCTCCTCACAGCCGCCACCAGGTACATAATGACAAGATGCATCCATTTGATGCTGGTAAGTGTTAGGTTCTTAGGTATCGCTGTCCTCAGCTGAAGGCGCCCTGTCCTGCCGTTCACACATATACCACTGGCCATTAGACCTGAAGCCTATGAGTATCAATGGTGGTCATGATGACGTCATTTAAACAGCTTTTGTGGGGATGCAGACATCTCAAGTCGCAGACCAGAATATGCCTGTGGCCTGCACAGCAGGCTCAGCATGGAAAGGGAGATGAGTATTAGATATTTTTTTCCTAATCTTGGCCAACTTTGAGAGGACATACTTTTGGGAACATTAATATTACTGGTGAACTATAGGGGCAATATTATTACTACTGGGGGCACTATAGGGGGCAATATTATTACATAGGGCACTGAAAGTGTCATCGTCATCTGAGAGTACTGTAGAGGGCATTATTATAAATGGGGGCACTATAGTAGGCATTGTAACTACTGGGGACACCACAGGGGCACTATAAGGCTTTATGTAGGTAATAGGTATGTAGTGCTATATTCTCTTGTATGTTTAGTTGTTTAATAGCACTAACATCCAGACAGCATGCTAAAGATAGGGCTGGCCCTCCTCTATAATTAGAGGAGAAGGATAGAACATTGCAGCAGGTGCTTGTCACCAACGAAGGACCACTTCTGTTGAGATAATATTGTGCTGTTTTGCAGGGCCACCATCAGGGGGGTGCAGCCCATTTTTTTATTGTGGCCGCTGGCCCTGGGGCCCAGTGCTCCTCCCCCTCTTCCTTCCGCGGCTCGTCCCTTACCTTCCCGGCCCGCCCGCCACTCAGCTGATCGATGTCATTCAGGCTTTCCACCTGGCGTCCTGTGCAGCGCAGCCTCTCGCAGGGGGGGGGCAGGCCTTGAGCTCTGTAAGAGGCCCTAAAATTTCTGATGGCAGCCCTGCTGTTTTGTACTGCCCTGTGGTATTTGGCTCTGTTTGAGTGGTATTTTGTGATGGTATTTCTGACTCCGCCTACTTGTGTGGGCCCCATCTACTTGTGTTGACCCACCTTCTGCCAGTTTGGATCAACCAACAACATGGGTCACTTTAATTTATTTTTTCCAAGGCCACTTGAATCCACCCTTGTACGTACCCCTCACTTCATTGTACATACTAGGCCAAGCTAAACATCCACGCTGATGGAATGTCTGCAATCTTACATGTATGGTCATGATATTATAAGATTTAAGCCCTGTAACCTCTCCTGACATGCCTGTTTTAGAAACGACTTGCATCCCCGTGTAATAACAATTCTGTAGCATCTTATTGGCTCTTTATGAATGAGTTGTTGTTTGCAATGAAGGTCCAGCTGGGTGTTTCCACTTGGGAAGGGGTGTTCCTGCACTGTCTGACACTGGCAGCACTGATGGGAAAGTGTCAGACTGTGCAGGGACAAACCTCCAGTTGGTAACACCCATCTGGACCTTCACTGTAAACTGCTAGCAATTCATTTATAACTCCTAAAAGTAATAATAAACAAATGTTTCATCCTAAAATCATAAGAATAAGTGCCCTAGAGTTATTATTACATGCAAGTAGTTACTCAGACATGTCAGAAGAGGTAGGAAGTCCTCTTTAAAACCAAGATCTCGCCTTTAAGTTGAAGCATATACCACTTCCTATATTTAGATATTGTATTTTCTGCACAAGCTCTGTAAGACAATGCAAACAGTAGTGTCTGGCACAAAGATTGACCTTAATTTTAGGTTCACGGATGTGATTTTGTGTGACAAAATGATATTTACTAGAGAAGAAAATGACTGCAAAAGAACTTTGTAGGGTAGATCCATGACGTAAACTGTGGGTGTAAATTCCTTAGAGTGGGGGTATATGCGTCGTTATTAGAATGGGGTATTGTGTGAAAGGTGTGTATATCTCGCCCAGATTCCTCAGATGGCTGAGATAGATGATATCCAGAAAGCTGCACTTGCTTCAGCAGAGTATAGTTGCTGGAACTGTTTTGTTTAAATTTCATTGGCTGGATTTTATTTGGACTGAGATGTAGGATTGGCAGAGGGACCTCCCAGTCCACACCCTTTCACCACAGGTATTCCTCCTAGCCTGAGGGATCCCAGGTGTAGCGTGTTGGGGAATAGTGTTAGTGTTAGTAGGGAATACAAGAAATCCCAGGCTGTCAGTTTGGGGGAGAAGGAAGCCTGAGAGACTTTGTGTGGTCATGGCCAGGAGGGCTGTTAGACCGAAAGAGGGATTGAAGCCTGGAAAGAGGCATAGGATAGTTAGAGTCAGGAGGACTGTTGGATGGTGACCCCCCCAAGGTGTTATGTTGGTGAAAGCCAGGAGGCTGCTAGACCATATGGCTGTGTGTGAAGCCGGATTTTCCAAGGTGTGAACAGTGATCTATAGGTGACACAGGAATCATCTGCTGTATTAGGTAGAGCCCAGACAGGCAGGGTTTTGTTTTATGTTATGTTTGCCGGTGCTGTATCTTCAGCTCACCAAGTGACGAAGTCACTTGGATGCTATTATGCTGAAGTGATTAAATAAAGGATGGTTTGGACTTTAACACCCCCTGTTTAATGAGAAATCTGTCATTGGCGACCCCTCTGCCAGTACAGATCCTTATAGTTGTTGTTAGAATGGGCTATACCCCCATATGTGTTGTTATTAGAATGGAGGTGTATGTTATTAGAATGGGGTATATGTTATTAGAATGGGGTATATGTGTTGTTATTAGAATGGAGGTGTATGTTATTAGAATTGGGTATATGTTATCAGAATGGGGTATATGTTATTAGAATGGGGTATATGAATTGTTATTAGAATGGGGTATATGTTATTAGAATGGGGTATATGAGTTGTTGTTATTAGAATGGGGTATATGTTATTAGAATGGGGTATATGTGATGTTATTAGAATGGGGTATATGTGATGTTATTAGAATGGGGTATATGTTATTAGAATGGGGTATATGTGATGTTATTAGAATGGGGTATATGTTATTAGAATGGGGTATATGAGTTGTTATTAGAATGGGGTATATGAGTTGTTATTAGAATGGGGTATATGTTATTAGAATGGGGTATATGTTATTAGAATGGGGTATATGAATTGTTATTAGAATGGGGTATATGTTATTAGAATGGGGTATATGAGTTGTTATTAGAATGGGGTAGATGAGTTGTTATTAGAATAGGGTATATGAGTTGTTATTAGAATGGGGTATATGAGTTGTTATTAGAATGGGGTATATGTGATGTTATTAGAATGGGGTATATGAGTTGTTATTAGAATGGGGTATATGAGTTGTTATTAGAATGGGATATATGTTATTAGAATGGGGTATATGTTATTAGAATGGGGTATATGAGTTGTTATTAGAATGGGGTATATGAGTTGTTATTAGAATGGGGTATATGAGTTGTTATTAGAATGGGAGTACAGTATATGTGTTGTTGTTATGATGATGGTATATGGTTTGTCATTAGAATGGGAGTATAATGGTAAAAAGTTTTAGGCAAATTTGGAAAAAAGTCTGCAAAGTAACAATCCTTTCCAAAATTAAAGTCTTAATTAGTTTTTGTAACAAAATGCAAAGTGAATGAACAACAGATAAATGTGAATAAAATAAATATTTGGTGTGACCACCCTTTGCCTTCAAAACAGCATCAATTCTTCTAGGTACACTTGCACAGTTTTTGCAACTTACATAGCTTAACAGGTTGAAAACAGACACCGTCCTATGAAGTTCAACCTCTTTTAGACCAACTGCTGTTATTAGAATGAGGTATATGTGTTATCAATAGAATGGGGGTCAAATGGGTATAATGGGGGTACATGCATTAAAGAGACTCTGTCACAATGATCAGCCCTATTAAACCAGACATACTGCCTGGTAGGGCTCATCATGCTGATTAAAACGATACATTTATTTTGTCTGTACGATAAATAGCTGCAGAGAAATATGCGTTTTTAATCATATGCAAATGAGCAATTGGAGAACTAGGAGGCGGGGCTGAATATTCTGAGCACTGTTTTGTAACACCCCCTGTTCTCTGTACACGCCCCCTCCCCTTGATTGACAGGGTTAGACATCAGGCTGAGGGCAGAGCCCTGTCCAAGAGCTGTGTGCTAGCATGTACACATTACTGGTGTGATCATATATTGTGTCTGTGAATACAGCAATAATATGTAGGTTAGCTTTCTGAGCAGATATCAGTGTGGTGAAGCTATAGTACATAGTGGTATGATATTACTAGTACACAGCTCTGCCCTCAGCCTGATGTCTCACCCTGTCAATTAATGGTAGGGGGCGTGTACAGAGCATAGGGGGTGTTACAAGGCAGTGCATATGAATAAAAAACAGATTTCCCTGCAGCTGTTTAACATACAGACAGAAGAAAGATACAGTTTTAATCAGCAGGAGGAGTCCTACCAGCCAGTATGTTCCTGGTGACAAAACCTCTTCAAGGCAGATTCATTCATTTATTAGCTTATATTATCTAATTTATTGTTTGGCTATGTAAAACTATTACAGATATATTAGTACTTGGGGTCTGTTACAGTCTGGGACTGGGAAGCTGCCTTCACTGTCCTGTCACACTCACCTGCTCCAGTGCGTGCAGTGAGCTGTATATAGGACATGTTTTCCATTTACAATCTCTTGTGCCAGATAAAAAAAAAAAAAACAGTTTTGCAAAGATTAGAGAAAAACTCAATTTGCTTTAGATGAAGATTTGTCATGCAGAAATAATTTGGCTGGTGTAATTGATGTTTTCATGTATTTACAGCTCAATCACTTGGAAATGTTTGATTTCTTCATTATGCATTTTTGGTAAACACTGCATCAAACACCTTCTATTTACTGTCAATATTTAACGCGTAGCAAAGCCCAGTTCTCTGCCGCTACCCGGGAGGGGGGTTATTCTCCATAGAGATCAACATCTGTCAAGTCATTACACAGAGAAGAGCTATTCAATGGATATTGCACCGTCACTCATGGGTATTACAGTTGTCAAAATGGATTACTTATGTCATTTTTTTTACATTTTCAACTATAGAATAACGTCTAAAAAATTGGGTTAAGTTGGATAAAAGAGAAAATTATGCCCACAATTACATACATAGACAGACAGACTGT
Organism: Bufotes viridis; assembly: GCA_033119425.1. Lineage (NCBI taxonomy): Eukaryota > Metazoa > Chordata > Amphibia > Anura > Bufonidae > Bufotes > Bufotes viridis. Next base: position 141,332,843 of record CM065592.1, on the reverse strand, counting down.
AAGACCGATAGATAGATATATATTAGATAGATAGATGTTAGATAGATGGATAAATAGATATTAGATAGATAGATATTAGATAGTTAGATAGATAGATGATAGATAGATAGATAGATAGATAGATAATAGATAGATAGATATTAGATAGATAGATATTAGAGAGATGGATAGATAGATAGATAGATAGATAGATAGATATTAGATATTAGATAGATAGATAGATAGATATTAGAGAGATGGATAGATAGATATTAGAAAGAGAGATAGATAGATAGATAGATAGATAGATAGATAGATAGATAGATAGATATTAGAGAGATAGATAGATAGATAGATATTAGAGAGATGGATAGATAGATAGATAGATAATTAGATAGATAGATAAATAGATAGATATTAGAGAGATAGACAGATAGATATTAGAGAGATAGATAGATATTAGAGAGATTGATAGATAGATAGATAGATAGATAGATAGATAGATAGATAGATAGATAATAGATTCCTGGACCTGCATCAAGGTCTTGTGCAATAATACTCTGTCTCATTTAATTAAAAAGTGCCTTGTTGCTCCCATCATGTAGGTAGAGAAAGCATTTTCAAATATATGAAAACCTGTAGTGTAGAAACATTACAGAGTGGAAAGTCTACTGACCTTCTATGTGGTTCATTCACCCTCTCCGGACAGGTGATGGAAAGTTACGGATGCAATTTGTAGAAAATTAGATAAAAAGTGGCTGGTTATAGCTTCTTCCACTTGCTTTGGCGTAAAATGAATTGCAATCATATTTCATCCAGTCCATAGCTTATTCTTGCCATGGGGTTAAACCAATCAAAAACAGATACAACAGACCATCTTCTATAGCTCTATAGACAGAAAAATAGCCCCAATCTCTTTCTCCAAAGTCATGGAAAGAGTGTAAGTAACACGGAAAAGGCATTAGCTATACACATTGACATTAACCCCTTCTTGACATCCCATGGCAGATGTCGGATCCTGCTCCAATCACACACATTTAACTTTTCCTATAGCCTAAAGAGGTCTTTTTTTTTGTGGGACAAGGTGTACTTTCTAATGGCACTTCTGGATATTGCATATGATATGTAGTGGGGAGCTGAAAAAAATTCCAAATGGAGTGGAGTAAAAAAAAAAAAGCAATTCTGCCAATTTTATGGGTTGTTTTTTTACGCCGTTTCCTATAGGGTAAAATTGACCTGTTAACATCATTCTCCAGGTCTATACAATTACAATGATACCACACTTGTACAGTTTTCTTGTATTTTAATACTGAAAAGAAAACCTTGAAAAAACTTTATTTTTTCCTTTCATCTTCATATTCTGACCCGTATAACTTTTTTGTAGTTATGTGTATAGACCTGTGTTAGGGCTAATTTTTTGCCAGGCGATCCGTACTTTGCATTGATACCAATATGAAGTCTGTACAACTTTTTGATCACTTTTTATTCAATTGTTTTTGGGGAGGTGAAGTGAGTAAAAAAGGCAAATTGGCCATTTTTATTTTTTTCCATTACACCATTCGCCATATGGGATTTTGCGCACCGCAAAACACTTGCGGACGTGTGAATGGACCCTAACTGATTTGACTTTGGGCTAATCCTAAGGGCATTATCCTAACGATCCCTTGGTATTCTTCCTTTAACCCATATACAGAGATCTGGTCTTTGCTGCAGGGGACCCATCAGGCTGCTACCTCTTGGAATATTCCTGGTGTAGATAGCAGCTACACCAGTGTGAAGCACCAAGAGATTTACCTATACTCGGTCAGTAAACGGGCAGAGGTCAGGGCAGGTAGAGTTTGTGTAATTTCATGATACTAATCCGAGGTTGGGACAGGCAGCAAAGGGTCAGTACAGTAGGCAGGCTAAGATTACTGAAGGCAGAGAAGTATCACATTCAGTTAATAGGCAGAAGTTCGGTACATGGGCAGACAAACAGAATAGCAAAACTGCAGTGGTAAACTAGTAAACTAGGAACCTAAGCTCAGGCAAGGAGTGAGAGGTAGTCCAGCATTTATAGCAGAAACTGATAACAAATTGGAAGCAACCAAGCAACTGCACACAGATCAAGGAGAGGAGGGGAGTAGTGGCGATGACAAAAATGGGAGTAGAAGTAGTTCAATCAATAATTCTCCTAATAGAGGTAGGGGGGAGGCAGCAACGGACACGGGCTGCAGATGTAACGCATACACATTGGGCTGGTTTTGTTTTACATTTAACTTATACAAAAAAAACATATATACGTTTATATACAGATGCCTCCAATGGTTGCAATACAGTGACACCATAGAGTTCTATTGGAAAACTAAGTATACGTTAAGGTATATCTTTTTTCACTCTGCAGGATGGAATAGTGTAGTGTACTATGCTTTTGCATCCGTTTTTTCCCCAACGTATACATACAAAAACCTGAGGTGACCCCAGCCTTAGACAGAAGTGGTCATCTTTGGTTCATCTGTCTCAAAAAACATTTAGGTACCCTTCAGCAACAGTAAGCATTGGTTTTATTATATGAGATTGTTTACACGGTAAGTTCTACTCCAAGATCCAATTAAAATCATTTATAAAGAAATGGACACTAATGAAACCCCAGCAGATACAATCTCCCCTGATGGGTTTCCTTGTCCACATGAAAAATGGAACAATAAACACTTACCGTATTTTCCAGCGTATAAGACGACTGGGCATATAAGACGACCCCCTACTTTTCCTGGTTAAATATGGGGTTTGGGCTATACTCGCCGTATAAGACTACCCCTCTTCCAATGCACACCAAATCAAAATTAAACAGATGATCCGAGCATGAGAAAACCACTGAGAGCAGGAGCGACTGGCTGGGATGCAGTGCACGGTGGCTCAGCTAGAGGGCGCCTGTCCCTGAAGCTGGAGGAGGACAGCTTCACCAGTCCAGCTCGAAAGTAAAGAGGACCTTTCACTGGTCCAACAATTGTTAGATAATGATATATACCGTATGTGTAGAGCGGTGCCCAGGGATAATAGTAAGTGCAGGGAGATCCCTGAGCGCCACTCTACACATACATACCATTATCTAACAATCATTGGACCAGTGAAAGGTCCTCTTAAGTTTCAGCATGCAATATACCATCTTATAAGACAACACCCGGCGTAGAGGACGACCTCCGACTTTTGAGAAGATTTTCATGTGTTAAAAAGTGATCTTATATGCCAGAAAATACAGTACTTTACATTCCAATGTCCAATGTTGGGAACCGGCAGACACCTTTACTTCCAAAATACATAGCATTACTGTATTATCGTGAGATCGGAAATAGACTCAACACGACAGGTGCATAAAGACTTTACTAAACTATGATAATAGATATATACAAAGGTAAAGTAACGGTCACCACAAGCCATGCAGACAAATGAGCAAGCCCCCATTGACCAGTGTCCAACATGGCACTCGGCCGACGCCCATATAATACAAAGAGAGTTAATGGTGGCAAGACATCTTACCCTGATGATATCTCCAAAGCTAAGCGGGTCAGCGCTGCCAGTGGATCCACTGAAGTTACGACCCCACCCCCCTTTTTTTAGACTAGCTTTTTTGTAGTAGATTAGATGACTGGGCTCCGCTGGAGCATTTAACTATCAGTGTAATCCCCCACTGGCTGGACTGATTTTACTTCTCTGCTTACCAGTAACACTGACTCCTTCATTAGGGAATCACAAATAAGTCATTATAATAAGAAGCTCCACTTTATACTTACATTTTCATCCAAAACAATCCAAATCCGCAAATTGCACACTGATTAAAATCGTCTCTGCTGCGTTAGTCATCTTTCTTCACACAAGCAGATCCTGTAGACCAGAGTCTTAATAAAGTGTTACAAATCATCTTGGGTATGAAACGCGTCATGACTGCTTCTCTATTTGACTCATTCATCATTTGAATCAGGCTCGTATCAGATACCTTTACCTTAGGTTTAATACAACTATATACACATACTGCATATACACCTTGCTTTCAATCTTTATATTTAGGACAGCTGGTATCAAATAGAGAATTTCTTCTGGAAACGGGAGTGCAGACATTTGGTGTCCTGTGACTACCTGTACTATATAACAGCAGGCCTGCTCTTTCCCTGCACTCCCTGCTGATCTATCGATGTCCTTCTCTGCGAGAAGAAGACAGTACTTTTCCATTGTTTTCTATCTGCCTTTCACTGCAGGAGGCTTTACAGCACTGATATCTTACTTTCTAGGGTTTTCAGTAATAATGCTGTTCTTCCCGTACAGATGATTTCCTAAACGAATGTGACGGCTTTTCTCACAGTATTGCTTAGTTTGGATTGATCTCATGGAGAGTATCTTTGGTATATTTTATATATAACCAGGAATCTAGTAAATTAGTGTCCTTTATTTGATGAAAAAAGGTAAAATTCATATAAAAGAAACAGGGTTATAAAAACATTAGTCCATTTTGCTTGCACCGCCTCGCTGCGGCTTCGTTTCAGTGTACCGGCTTCTTCGTGCATTCACCAGTGCAGTCAGTATCTCTTTCTCCAGCAAAGTTCATTCCAGCCAAGGAGCCGTAGCACTCTGCTATGCAACATTTCAAGGGACCTCCCTCTTTCTCAAGCATTGATGGTGATCATCGTAGCGGCCTGCTATTGGCTGCTCCCATTGGTCGCCGTATGTTTTGATCCGCGCGACGGGGAGAAGCAGCTGTGGCTGTGCAGGGATCCAGAGGGATGCGGGTGCCATGGACCGGGTATCATTTATAGGAGGGTCTCGGGCATTGTGAGGGGTATTTTTACTATTGGAGAACCCCTATAAACCTTATTGCTTTCCTCTGAAGGGAACCTGCCATCATAAGGGGTATTTTTGTTAGTATTCATAGAAAAAATTTGTTTCGAATTTTTCTCTGTTCTTCATTATGGCCGTACTATACCATTGAAAATTAAGTGCAAAATATTGTCCTTCTGTAGCAGCCAGCACAAATAATGAAAGATCCTGTATGATAGGTAATTGTTAGTTTACTGCTGTTGTGTGGGAAGAAGGTATTCCTTATGATAATTGTAGGTGAAGAATTGAGATAACCCGTATAAGGCATTGTTTACATTTCAGTATCTGAAATCCATCAGTGTTTTATCCGTGAAAAATACGTGTTTGGTCCCTGTGTCAGTTTTTTGCCCTTCCGTGTGTCATCCATCCATATTAGGCTACATGCACATGACCGTCGGTGTTTTGCGGTCCGCAAACCGCGGATCCGCAAAACACGGAAGCTGCTCCACGTTCCGTTCCGCAAATGCCTATTCTTGTCCATAAAACAGACAAGAATAGGACATGCTCTTTTTTTTTTTGCGGGGGCAGGGAACAGAGCAACGGATGCGGACAGCACACGGAGTGCTGTCCACATCTTTTGCGGCCCCATTGAACTGAATGGGTCCGCGGCCGAGCCGCAAAATATGCTCGGACGCGGACCACAACAACGACCGTGTGCATGAGGCCTTATATGGACACTGCTCAGTAGAGCGTCTTCTACCAATGTTCAGTGATACACTGATAGAACACGGATGCCATCTGTGCGGGGTCAGTGGTTTTTCACAGACCTACAGACTGCAATTGGCGTTTTTGGTTTGCATCACAGACCAAAGTAGCGCTTGTCTTTGTGATTTTTCCCTCAGTGGAAAAGCACTGATGTGTGAACAAACACATTAATATCAATAGGTATGTGTGCTGTCCAAGGAAAATGCGGATAGCACAAGTACGTGAAATACGGAAATGTGAACAAGGCCTGACAGAACTACTGTTCTCTTGATAAGTGTAGGTAAAGATTCCCCCAGAAGAATACTGCATTAATTATTGTAATATGTGATGCTCTAATTGAGTCACTCATCCTATTCCCTCTCCACACAGTGAAAAATCCGCCACAGTGAAAAAATAAAAGGGGTTGTCTCATCTCCTCACCTCTGGGACCCGCACCTATCTCTGAAACGGAGCCCACAAAGATAAGGAGAGCGGACCATGCATGTGCGGCCGTCCCCCATTCATTTCTATGGGAGTGCCACAAATAGCTGAGCGGCGTCCGGCTATTTTCAGAAGTCCCATAGAAAGGAATGAGAAGTGCACTGCACAAGCGCAGCCACTGCTCCATTCACTTCTGTGGGGCTGATGAAAATAAAAGAATAACACATATTGGTTGTTCATATGTGATGAACCAGTTTGTTCATGGAAGGAAATGTCCAGTTAACTGTTTCTGGACCTACAGTCTGGTCTGTAAAGATGGAGCTTGTTCATGAGCGCAGGGGTTGTCATAACCGCCGGGTTTCTGCATCAGAGGCCCGGGGGTAATGTCTGCGATTGGCGGTAATGCCGATCATAGACATTTAACCACTGATATGGGCATCTAGGAGCCCTAAAGCTGGGAACCGTGTACTTCCCAACCCAGGCCGCCTTCCCCGATTTTAGCCATGGTACTATTAATAGGCCTAAGCCTGTACAAGGCTTACGTGCTGATTACTAATATATTCCAAGGCTGATTACTAGTATATTCCAATGCAGGCCTGCAGGTGGCAGCACTGCATTGGAAAGTACTGAATTCAGTATTCTGTAATGCATAAATTTGCATTACAGCATACAAGACGTAATATAATGACTGCATGTTCTAGTCACCTATGGTGACTACAAAAAAAAACATTTAAAAAAAATAAAAAAAATATAAACAATAAAATGTCTCCCTTTTCCTAGAATAAAAAAAAACAACCTCTAAAAAAATTTAACATTATGGGCACTGCTGCATCCAAAAATGCATGTACTATTAAAATATTAAAATATATCACATACAGAGTATGGCGAAACGGAAAAAAAGTGATCAAAAATGCGTACATGCTCCAAAATGGATCAATAAAAACTACGGATAGTCATGCAGAAAATAAGCCCTCTCACAAAGTTATGACGGTCAGAATTTGGCAATAAAAGGAAAAACATTATTTTTCAGCATTAATACACAAGATAAACTATATAAATGTGGTATTCCTGTAATTATACTGACCTCCAGTACCGACTGGAGAATAAAAGTAACAGATCAGTTTTACCGCATAGGGAACGCAGTAAAAACAAAGGCCATAGAACTAGTGGAATTGGTTTTTGTTTTCCAATTCCACCCCATTTGGAATTTTTTTTCCCAGGTTCCCACCACATTTTATGCAATAGTAAATGGATCGATAAAAAAGTACAACGTGTCCAGCAAAAAAACAAGCCCTCATATGGCTTTATGAATGGAAAAATAAAAAAGTTATGGCTGCAGGAAGGCAGGGAGTGAAAAACGAAAATGCAAAAATGGAAAACCACTGTGTCCTTAAGTGGTTAATATAAAAATTACATTTCTTTTCATTTTACCCATAATCCAGTTTCCTCCAACAATATTTGACTAAAGTTTAGGCTTTCTTTTCTTCACAACTAGCATTCCTTGCTTTAATTTCAGCTTACTGGTTACTCATCACTGGGTAGGAATCAGAGGATCCTTTCTGCAGCCCCGGTGAGGTGGGTACACAGGTAGGTCCACACACAGGTGTACAGCTGGCAGCAGCCCCTCTCTGGGCCAGGGAGCTGATGCATTATGCATGTGGAGGAGGTCACGTGACGCTGGGTGAGCGTGAATGATTCAGGAGCTGCTGTACGTACGCCGCAGGCCCCGCCCCCTCCTTGGCTGGCTCATCCACAGCATTCACAGACTGGAGGGGAGATGGAGCCCGGCGCTGCCTGCTGATGCCCGGTCCGGTGAGTGTATGGGCAGTTCTGCCTGGCAGGAGCCCATTGTCTATCCCTCTGCCTTCCCTGGTAATGCCACCTGCCTTATACCAGCTACTGCTGCTACTACTGTGCATGCTGCTGTAGACCTGGCTGGTTGCGCCTATAGGCTTGATGTAAGGGCGTTTACAGTAGGTACCGTCTACTTACAGTTCAGCAAGTCCCAAGATGCTCCCCCCTCCCCCACTGCTAGATCTTACTTCTTCCCTCAGCATGAAAAAGGAAAGTGTAACCTACCTGAGGTCAGCTGGGCACCAGCAGAAACCTACCCTGGGGTGTGAGCTGGAACACATCCTTCTGCAGTGGTGGACAGCAGAAGGAAATCTGAGACATGCAAAGATTCAGCATAGTGACCTATATTCTGGAGATGGAGAGGAGTCTGCTATACCGATAGATATTCAATAGACAGATATATAGATTAGATAATAGATAGAAAGATATTCAACAGATAAATAGATACAGATGGATAGAGAAATGTATCATTTTGTATCATATGATGCTTAATTGGGAACTATATATACTGTATGTATGTTTATATGTATAGATAGATGGATAGACGCATGGATAGATAGATAGATAGGAGACAAATAGATACAATGTGATACATTTCTCTATCTATCTGTATCTATTTATCTCCTATCTATGTGTCGTTCATTCTATTATCTATATATATATATAAACATACATACAGTATATATAGTTCCCAATTAAGCATCATATGATACAATGTGATACATTTCTCTATCTGTATCATATGATGCTTAATTGGGAACTATATATACTGTATGTATAGATAAGAGATAGATATAGATATCATACAATTTATATATGGTTTATCACTATCATAAAAATTATTATTGGTATAAATGATATATAACAGTCCAGGTTGTTTGTAGTCGCCGGGATGGTTTAGAAGACGGGTTTTCTTGTAAGTAGATGTGATCATCTGCAAGTAACAGGTGGTGAGCGGCGCTCAGCAGTCTGGTGACGTACAATATACTGTTCAAGTACCCAGATATGTCATTTGGTGGCTACGGAGTTAATTGCACACTTGCCTACTGGATCCTGATGAGTAAGAAGTGCTGTTTTCCTGACTCCAGAGTCATTTTTTACTGAAAAGCGTTTCCCCGTGCAGCGTGGAAGTGGTTATTAAGCTTTATACTTAAATGACAAGGTAAAGTGCTTTCTGCCAGAGGGGGTTAATTTTATTTGACATGAGAACGATTTGTCAGATGCGATGATTGCACTTATTTCTAGGAAGGCTCGGCATTTCATCAGCCTGGCTGTGCTCTCAGACTATGGGCGTTCTCTGGAGCTCTCCGAGGTCCTGGATTTCCATCCTGGACATGGAGCCTGGAGCGGAGCTCAGTGTCTGTCTCTGTGGCTCTGTCTCTGTGGCGCTGTCTCTGTGGCCGGTTCTAGCTGACATAAAAGCTTCAGTTACTCTTTTCGCCATCAGTCATCCTGTCATCTGACAGAAATTATCTCAGATTGCTGTGATTAGTATGGAGTCGTTGCGGTATCAGTTGGCTTGACTTGTAAACTTTGCCATTGGTGTACATATCGCTGTTGCTTTGTCAGTCTTTTTATGACGCATACATTACATTCTGGATATTTTGTCACAGAAATTATTTTGTGAGGCACCGCTGCGTTTATTAACACATTCATCCGTCTAAGGAAATACCCTAGTAATCCAGTCATGTATTATTACTAATGGAAAGCTGTATGTAATAATTAAAAGCCAGTGATGTCTGGAACTAGGACGCCTTGGCTTTCAGTTACTAATGCAGAAATCTTTGGCAGGCGTCATTCCACGCAGTCTTTACTGCCCTCCTTCTATGGCATTTTTATATTGAAATGTTTTAAAGGGGTTGTCCAGGATTTTACAACTGATGGCCTATCCCTACTTCTGAGAATCTCGCCTCAGGCGGCCGCTGACTTGCTTCTGGGTATGGGGGCAGTTTACCACAGCACACTCCCCTCTCCACCATTTAGCCTCATAGGCTTCGGGCCACTAAGCCTGAAACCTATAAGGCAGTAGAATGGCGCAGGTGCTCAAGATGATATCATTTCAACCTCCTGCATCGGGTCACGGGTGGCATGTCATCACACGGTGCAGGAGGTCATTGGGATGTCCTTGCGACTGCCTGCATCGGGGACAAGGCAACTTAAGTCACAGGCGGGAAGAAACCTGTGGCAAGCATAGTAGACGGTGGCGGAGAACAGGGCACAGGTGAGTTTTTTTTTTTTTTTAATATATAAGTATGGCACTACAGGGGGGCATTATATATGCTGGGGCATTATGCCACATGGGAGAGCAGTGTTTGTGTATATATATATACATATATATATTATATAGGGGCACTATACTACAGGGGACTACAGGTTGGGAGTGTGTTATCTATATGGGGGCATTATACTACAGGGGTAATACAGGGACAGAGAGCATTATATAAATCGGGGCATTACTAGAGGGGCATTGATGGCATATTGTTAGAATATGCATATTGGGACCATGTCTGGGACCCACTCCTATCTTCTGAATGGGACCCCCAGAGTGAACAGAGAGCAACCACACATGAATGGCCACCCTCCATTCACCGCTATGTGACTTCCACTTAGCTATTTTTTGAATTCCCATAGCAATGAATGGAGAGCACAACACACATGCCCGGTATCCACGATCTCTAGATAAGAGCGGGTACCAGTGGTGGGACCCCATTCTACGGTGTCCATATTAGGACATCGTCAGACATCATCCACAACTCCATCCTCCGTCAGGCAAAACACCCTCCTTCGTCAGCCCAAACTCCATCAGTCCTCTTCCCTCAGGCAAAACTCCATCCTCTGTCAGCCAAAACTCCTTTCTTCCTCATCCAAAACTGCCTCCTGCCTCAGACATCAGCCAAAAACGCCCTCCTCCCTCATCCAAAACTCCATCAGATGTCAGACAAACCTCCCTTCTCCCTCAGAAGTCAGTCAAAATTCCCTCCTCCCTAACTCAAAAGTATGCAATACACAACTCTTACGCTGGGTTCACATTTGAGCGTATTTGATACGCGCGTTTTACGTACATTTTTGTCACGTGTATTACAGCGCGTTCTTGGAAATAGGAAACGCGCGTTGTACGCGCGTTCGTGTAATTGACCACTCTGGCGTCAATCACAGTACGCGCGACAAAACGCCCCAAAGAAGCTCCTGTACTTCTTTGGGTGTAGGGCGTTTTACAGCACGTTCGTACACGCTGTAAAACGCTCAGGTGAGAACCCAGGGTTAGCCTGAAGAAGCTGCTAGCTGCTGGAAAGACAAAGGACCTGTGATGATGTCATGACCATGTGATGAGTCATGTGTGTGGGAGGGTTCAGATTTCACAGCGACTGTGTACAGAACTATAGTAATCAAATAGAGCTGTGTATTAGAGATGTGTGTACTGTGTAATAGAGATATGTGTGTGTATCCTATCTCTATTACACAGTACACACATCTCTAATACACAGCTCTATTGACTACAGTTCTATACACAGCCTCTGTGAAATCTAACCCCTCCCACACACATGACTCATCACATGGTCATGACATCATCACAGGTCCTTTGCCTTTCCAGCAGCTAGCAGCTTCTTCAGGCGTAGAGTTTGTGTATTGCATACTTTTGAGTTAGGGAGGAGGGAATTTTGACTGACTTCTAAGGGAGAAGGGAGTTTTGTCTGACATCTGATGGAGTTTTAGATGAGGGAGGAGGGCGATTTGGCTGAGGTCTGAGGGAGGAGGCAGTTTTGGATGAGGGAGGAGGGCGATTTGGCTGATGTCTGAGGGAGGAGGCAGTTTTGGATGAGGGAGTTTTGTCTGACATCTGATGGAGTTTTCGATGAGGGAGGAGGGCGATTTGGCTGATGTCTGAGGAAGGAGGCAGTTTTGGATGAGGGAGTTTTGGCTGACAGAGGATTGAGTTTTGCCTGAGGGAAGAGGACTGATGGAGTTTGGGCTGACGAAGGAGGGAGTTTTGCCTGACGGGCCTTGGGAATAGCCCAGCAAAATACTTTGATGGCATAATGCTAGGATTGACAACTGGGAGCCCACCCCTGAACTCTGAATGGTTATCTCTCTGGAAATCATGATGGCTAAAGAAATATGATCTTCTCACATGCATCTACGACATCTGTGGATATCCACATTAAAGAACAGCTCCATTCCTTCCCTGTAACACTTTTTACGAAGTAGTAGATGCTTGGAACAAACTTCCATCAGATGTAGTTGGAAAATCTACAATAAGTGAAGTGAAGCCTGCTCGGGATAACAGATGTATCAGTAAAAGGAAAGACTATAAGGGAAATCTACATAGACCATATGGTCTTTTTTTGTGATTTTACAATTCTTATGTACAAACACATCCGGTTACTTTATGAAATGTTTATCTCCTCTGAGCAGCCATGTTTTTTCACACTGACTTCCTAATTTCATTGCGTATTGGGTTTATGAATGAATGAGAAAGGCGTCAGCATGACTCACTGTGTCGGGAGAGACCTGGGGACTATAGCGACAGTCTGTCTGGGTTTATAATAGTCAGCTGAACGTTACCAAACTTTTTCTTTAAGGCTCTGTTCACACCGTTGTCACGGTTAATCGTTTGTACAACAGAACCCACCGGTGACTTAATACTGGGGTCTGTCAGGGTTCTGTCATCTCTGCTTGCAGACTGTTCTTGCTTTCAAAACTAACCCCCCGTCTCTCCTGGAGGCTTCTAGGGCAAGTGTAAACAGTTAAAGGGAATATGTCTTCCGAAAATGACCTATTGTTTAAATCACATTTTTATATGAATTTTTATTATTTATTTATTTATTTTTACATTGTCACTATATTTTTTTACAAAATGTATATAACCCCACAATTCTCACACTGGCCACAAGGACTTTTGAGAGCAGCTACACAATGGACAGGAGCTGACCCCATTGACTTCTATGGGAGAGTTTTCTAGGCATGCTCTGTGACCTGTGCGGAGGTCAGGAGGGAGCTGATAAGCAGTGATATCACCTATTGTACATGGTGGATCCTGTGTTATCGATACAGAGGTGTTACTTGTCATTGTAATTCTGCCTGTGAGGATAATAGCTACTAAAAAGTTACCTGTACAGCAGAATAAAATACATATTACCCATTCCCTCCTCTGCCATACTGAAGAACTGATAGAGATTACTTGAGATCACGTGAAGCTCCTGCGTCCTCACAGCCTGGACTCCATAGAAACAGCAAGAACCTTATTACTGAGCGTGTCTTTACACACTTCAATAATGCATACGATTCAGTGAGTTCTTGCTTGTTTAGCTATTTACCACTGGTCTTAAAAATATGGCTTAGGTCTCTAGATAGCAGGTTTAATATTAGACCATTGAGCGATTGTGTTTTCTTAAAGCAATTTTCAGATCTTCCGACCATTATTTTAGCATACCTGAAGGTCTCTGATCATGATCATTATCGAAGCGTGACATGGCACATTAAAGGGGCAATTCGGGACTGACATTGGAATACCTGACTAATGCGGTGGCCAGAAGTGGCCGAGTGCCACAGTTTTTTCCTTGGCCTGTGATGTCACGTCCATAACTCACACAGCCCGTATACATCTCTGTCCCATGCAAGCGAATGGGATCAAGCTACAGTACCAATACAGTGAAGAGGATGCAGCGTTCCTCCGAGGGCCCCAATCCCTTCAGAGAGCTGGTTGTTGGGGTGAAGAAAGTCGGACCCCACTATTCTGATATCGAGGAAACCCCTTGATGATGAATTTTATTCTTTTATTAAATCTTGAAACCCATATCTGCTCTGAAGCTCTGATATTGAGAGTCTTTAGTAACCAAGCCATTTCCCTATTTTCCTTGCCAGTGCAAGTCTATTCCACAAGGCCTGAAGCTCTGACCTTTACTTTGTCTTTAATATGATACACGCTCATGAGATTGATCAGGAGAGGTTTCAATACACAGTGAGATATATTAATGTTTACAGAGCTATAATCTAACAATGAATAATGAGCGGATAAAATGCCAAGCCACAGATGGAACCTGCTTATAAAATAAAAGGGGTTGACCACGTATCTGAGTTAGGTACCCATGTGTATTGTATTCTCAAGGTAACAATTCTCAGGGTTCTACGAAACTGAACCTACAGCGAAAGTGTTAATTCCAGAATGCTTACAATTACACTTTTAGTTACAATACAGTAAAAAATGGAAAAAATCCTATAATGGATATAAATAGAGGACTTGTTGTAATAAATGCTATTAAAGAAAAGTAAAGTTAAGAAATAAAACAGTGCTCAAGTCCATGAAAAAGAAATCCTCGCAGGTGATGCGTAATAATGTATGTTATAATTGCCTTAAATGGAAAATTGCTGTTATGTGTGATCAAATTTAGCAAATGTATTATCATGGCGTAAAGTACAGAAAGACGTAGAAGTAACGTGTGAGGTAAAGTTTAGGTAACCGAACGGCTTATGGACTTCTTTAGAGAGCGTCCCTGGCATCATATAAAGGAAATACGCTAAAGTCTATTCATGGCGGCAACACTAGCCTGTACTAGGTCAGGCATACACAGATCACTAATAGAGGCTCATCTGCACGACTGTTGGATGTTTTACAGTCCGCAAATTGCGTATCCGCGCCATGTGCATTCCGCATTTTGCAAAATGGAAGGGCCAGCCCCGCAATAAAACAGTCCCACCCATGTCCGTTTTTTGTAGAACGGCAATGCGGATATTTGGACAAGGATTGCACACAGAGTAATTTCTGTTCTTTTTTTTTTTTTTTTTTTGTTTTTTTTTTTGTGGCCCTATTGAAGTGAATTGTTCGGCATATGGGCTGAAAAAACCCCAGAACGGACAAGGAAAAAAAATAAGTTTGTGTGCAAGAGCCCCTAAAGAAGATCTATCTCATCTCCTGTTTTAGTAACTACCGGCATTCTCCGTGTAATAACAATTCTGGAGCTTCTTTTCTTATGACTCTATGTTATGTCATTCCTGTATTATTCCCGCTACAAGTTCTGATTGAATTGCCAGCCGTCTGCAGTAAGGGTCTATCTGGGAGTTACCAGTTGACGTTGTGTCCCTGCATGGTCAGACACTAGCAGCACTGAATGGATAGTGTCAGAGCATGCAGGTATATACCCCAGCTAGTAACACCCAGTTGGAGCTTCACTGCAGACTGCTGAAATTCATAAAAAAATTGATAGTAGGAGTAATAGAGGCATGACATAACATAGACTTATATGAAAAGATGCTCCAGAAGGGGAAGGCAAGCAGCTACTAAAGCAGACGTGTCAGGAAAGACTACCACTTCTCTTTAAGCATTGTTTGGGGCAAAATGAGCTTCTTCAGGCTGGTTACGATATGCCACCAATGTACTAGGTGAGACAACCCCTTTAAGACAGTGCCGCGAACAGCTATCTCTGTATATACACTTAGATTATCTGACAGATTTTCTGACCAACAATTGGTCAGATGGCCATTTACGCAGATCTTTTGTTGTACACACCAACTATTGGTCTGATTGTACGGAAATTGGTCAGATACTCTGTTGGTGTAATACAGCCCTTAGTGTATACATTTTGCTGAATCTTTTCCCACAAAGCTCCATATCAATCTGCTCAGCTCCTCCTGCTCTATAACCTGCCGTCTGAAGGCTACACTGCATTTCATGGTGACGGGTCCTCTTTAAAGGCGCTACTACAAGAGCAGATAACAGATGCTTGAAGAACAAACAGGGGCGCTTGCATGACTCAGAATCCAGAGTGACGTCGTTTCATTAGAACACAATTACATATAGGCCTAATTGTATTTGTCCCCCTTTCACCGTATTGTGCTGTCTTGTTAAACATGGCTGAAGCTATTTATGATCACACAGATATCGCCCGCCTAGGTAAACTATGAAGTGCGCTGTATGTTGGCTGACGTAGAAAGGTAAACACTTTGCACCTGTCATTTTATCGTTCTGTGATAGAACTATAGCTGTGAAGTCTTCATATTTGGTGATCTGTGGGGTAGTAGTGAGTGATCTTCTGTTATCATTAGGCATATTACCTCGGGGACAATGGTGCATTCACAAAGTGACTGATGGCAGATGGTCGGGATGGAGAATAGGTAACCTGAGCCCTTTCCTTTGTTGGGAATTGTCAGTGTGGCCAAATCTATTCCTTACGTCCCCAATTCATTACTGACATCATTGTGTGGGTAGCACAGGTCTCTAGGCCATTGAAAGCCAAATTTCTTAAGCCTGTTTTACACAGGCCGGTTGAGCAAGCGATTGTCGGAAGCGTTTCCTCCTAGCAATCACCTGCTCGCAAGCGGGGGAGACCACTGCTATTACATGCAGCGATCTCCTCCACAGCATGGGGTGGAGCGATCGCTATCCCATCGCTCGTCCCCATGCTGTATAGGGGTTGGCGGATCGTAATTAGACAGCATGATCTGCTGCTGGCAAACAATGAATTTTAAGCATACTGAAAAATCACAATTGCCCGATGAACAAGCGTTCATTGGGCAGTCGTGGCGGTATTACACTGCAAGATGATCAATAACGAGCATTCATCTTTCAAACAATCGGCGGGTGTAATTCAGCAAAACGCTCTTGCACTTCACAAGAACATGTTCTAGATAATTTGAGTTTAGTTTACTCATAATTCTAACCACACTCTATTATGTGCCCACCGTATCACCTAGATCCCCAAAAGACCTGCCATATATTTCAGTGGGGACATGCGTATTTTCATATGTAGTTTTAAAGGTTTTTTTAAGTATAGGTCATGAATATCTTCGTGGGGGTCCAACATTCGGCTCTCCAATGGTCTGTTTGAAGAGAAGCCGGAGCGCCGCCATCTACTCACAGCATACCAAGCACAGCGCCATACATTGTGTAGTGACTGTGCTTGGTATTGCAGTCTGGGCCCAGGCCATGTGACCGATGAACGTAACACCACTGGCTAAGGAAGAGGTTGCAGTGCTGCCGTGGCCTCTTCAAACAGCTTGATTGGCAGGGGTGCCTTGAGTCGACCCTCACTGATCAGGTATCGATGACATGTCCTGAGGATAGACCGTCAATATATGATCCATAGTGTGGCAGCAGTGTCTTGCACTTATGTGCAGTCTGTTATATAATTAATGCCAAAAAGTCGGTTGTACTGGTGTAGCAGTGCATGCTGCTGTCTGGGAAATTGCCAGCTGATGATGCCATGTAGTCTGTGGGTGATTCCTTGAAGACAATGCCATTATAAATTGAAGCCAGCCGCAGATTTCCATTGCCAGTCATTCAAGTTAATGGTTCTTGCTCAAATGCAAGTTCAATCCATAGAGAAAAAATCCTTATTGATATTCCATTCAGTTCCAACACTTGATTTACAATACAGAGGATTGAAACCCCATGCTGTAGTTTATTAATGTAAAATTAAAGGGGTATTCCGGGTTGCCTAACGCTAACCTAATTTAAAAAAAAAATCATCACACGGGACCTGGATACACTTCCCTAAACTACATTTCCCATAATCCCCATCCATATACGCATTCATGAGTCTCTGCTAGCAGAGCTTTGTGACGCCATGACATCATATCATCGGGGCAATAACGCAGCTGGCCTGTTGATTTCTAACATTGAATTGGCAGGGAAGGTATAATCTTTTGAGGCTCCTAGGGGCCACGCTATCAGTGTACACATTCATTTCCATGAACATATAATTGTAAGGTTTTCTACATTTTTGCTATAAAATATTTGTTATAATAAGTAGGGCTGCAACGATTAATCGACGTTATCGATAATATTCTATAACTGGATTTGTTGTCACTGAATCCTGTTATCGAATAATCGGTCGAATCGTTGCTATGCGGGCGGTCAGGCGCTATGCCTGCAGGTCCCGTAAATCTCGCGCGCTGAGAATATGGCGCGTGCTGCGCTCGGCAGACAGTGGAGAAGGAGGGATGGAGAGAGGGAATCCCTCCCTTCTATGACGCAGCCGTGCTGAGACCAATGAAGTGAGCGGGCTCTAAAGCTGCCCGTACCACTTCCACGGTGCGCCAATGAATGTATGACTATTAACTAAAGCAGGAGGAGGGACGGGGAAGGTAATAAAGTTACAGCAGCGCTGGCTGAGTTAGTGAGCTCAGTGAACAACAGCAGCGGCAGAATTCTCCTCCTTCTGAGTGCACAGCTCAGTGTCAGCCCGAGCACCAGCCCCAGATTCAGTGCCCTAACAGCATTTCAAACGCAAGGGATTTTTAAATGCTGGCATTCAGGGCCAGGGATCCCGGGTGGGTAGGGGGGTACTTCCTCTTTCTCTCCAGTGTTTGGGGATGGACAGCTGAACAGTTCCATGGGATAGTGTGGAGATGCTTGGATGTGGTAGTGTTGTGGCCATATCCTCTGTTTGCGGGGTGGCAGGTGCCACTGTCACTACAGACAGGGAGGAAGAGGCTGAGAGGGAGCAGGAGGAGCCTGAGATCTTTTGTGGTTTTTGAGGTGTGTATTCCACTGCAGCTCGTGCATTGCATTTAGATGCCTGGTCATGCAGGTGGTGCTCAGGTTTAGAACATTTATGCCCATCGCTTCAGGCTCTTATTGCACAGCGTGCAAACCACTCACGTCTTGTCGTCAGCACATTGTCTGAAGAACTGCCATGCCAGGGAACTCTTTGGAGTTGGCTTTGGTGTGCTCAGTCCCTGGGTGCGGTGGGTAGTAGCAGGCGTAGTTGCTAAGGGATGGCCACTCTGCTTTTGCACCCTGCTCCCTCTTTTGCTGTGCTGTTAGCGCTGTGTGACCACCACCTCTTCCTCCGAACTGCACACCTCAGTCACATGACCTTGATTCCATGTGGGGTCTAGGACCTCATCATCCTCCACACAGTCTTCACCCCTGGCCTCCTTGTCAGTTTGCACACTGCAGAAAGGCGCAGCAGTTGGCACCTGTGTTTCGTCATTATCAGAGACGTGCTGCGGTGGTCCTCACATGTCCACCTCCTGAATTATAAGTGGTTGGGCATCAGTGCACTCTATCTCTTCCACTTCTGGGGCAGGGCTAGGTGGATGGCCCATGGAAACCCCGCCAGCAGAGTCATCAAAAAGCATAGACTGCTGCATGACTTGGGACCCAGACTGCTTGGCTGCTTTGTAAAGGGGTGAGGTGAAAGACAGATGCCCATGAGCTGCAGGTGCCAACTCTGCGCTTTCAGCAGGGGACCGGGTGGGAGACAATGTGAAGGAACTAGAGGCACTGTCCGCCACCCAATCTACTACCGCCTCTACTTGTTCTGGTCTCACCATGTAGCTGGCACAGATCGACCACGTCCTCTCCCTGCAACAAGAGTTCCACCAACACCAGCAGCACCACGACCAGGGCCACGTTGCTTATTTGATGCTCTCCTCATTCTTTTAGGTCATCCACTGAACTAACAGACAGATTAACTATATTAATTTATCTGTCAAGTATGCAGTGCAGGTGTACCTCACACCAAAAATTGGTATACGTCACCCACCGATCTAACAGATGGATTAACTATATTAATTTCCCTGTCACAGATGCAGTGCAGGTGTACCTTTTACAGAAAATAGGTATATGTCACCCACCGAACTAACAGACGGATTAACTATATTAATTTCCCTGTCACGGATGTAGTGCAGGTGTACCTCACACCAAAAATGGGTATATGTCACCAACTAAACTAACAGACGGATTAACTATATTAATTACCCTGTCGTGTATGCAGTGCAGGTGTACCTCACACCAAAAATGGGTATATGTCACCAACTAAACTAACAGACGGATTAACTATATTAATTACCCTGTCGTGTATGCAGTGCAGGTGTACCTCACACCAAAAATGGGTATATGTTACCTATTGAACTAACAGACGGATTAACTATATTAATTTCCCTGTCACGGATGCAGTGCAGGTGTACCTCACACCAAAAGTGGGTATATGTCACCCACCGAACTAACAGACGGATTAACTATATTCATTTCCCTGTCACGGATGCAGTGCAGGTATACCTGATACAGAAAATGGGTATATGTCACCCACTGAACTAAAAGACGGATTAACTATATTAATTTCTCTGTCATGGATGCAGTGCAGGTGTACCTCACACCAAAAATGGTTATCTATTAACTATTATAATAGGTTAACTATTATATTTTTGTTTCAGGGGTACAAAGATGGTACATTGCACCCACAAAAGATCACTATAGGCCACCCACAGTATTAACAGCCAGGTTAATTATTATATTTCTGGGTCAGGGGTACAAAGATGGTGCATTGTACCCACAAAAGATCAATATAGGTCACCCACAGAATAAATAGCCAGATGAGATTCCTAACACTCTCCCTCACTTCAGCTGCCTGCTTCCTGTCCCTGCATTACTCAGAGCTCATTGGCAGTGCTACACGTGATCCAGCTTCTATAGAGGCTGGGTCACATGATGCACTGGCCAAGTGCCCACAGCTTTAAAGCTTGTTGATTATCTGCCCTGCAGCCCTTCAACAAGCTTTATTAAATGCCCGAACCCGAACTTTTGCTGCAAAGTTCGGGTCCGGGTACCCGAACTCGCAAAGTTCAGTACGGACCCGAACTTTGCAGTTCTGGTTTGCTTAACACTAGTCGGTACAAAGTTTGCATTCCTGGGACATATGGTATGTGCTCCTTTTTTTCCACTGGTGATCAAAACCTAAACGCCACTGGTTTATTTGGGAGCATATATGTATTATGTGCGATTATTTTTGTTGTAACTTTATTATTTTCTGATATATGCATTGATTTATGACATTACTATTGGACTGTAGTCATATTAAGGGTACTTTCACACTTGTGTTAGAGTCATCCGGCAGGCAGTTCCATCGCCGGTACTGCCTGCCGGTTCCGGCAATATGTATCCAAACGGACAGCATTTGTAGTCTTACAAATGCATTGCAATACCGGATCCATCTCTCCGGTTGTCATCCGGAAAATGGATCCAGTATATATATTTTTTGGATCCGGCAATGCGGTGATTTTAATGCCGGATCCGGCAGTAATATATGTCAATGAAAATTTTAAGAATTTCAGGCATTCCGGCAATTGTTCCAGAATTTGCGCCTGAGAAAATACCGCAGCATGCTGCGTTATTTTCTCCGTCCAAAAACCGTAAGAGGGACTGAACTGATGCATCCTGATTTCTCTCCATTCAGAATGCATTAGGATAAAACTGATCTTTTTTTTTCTGGTATTGAGCCCCTAGGACGGAACTCAATACCGGAAAAGAATAATGCAAGTGTGAAAGTCACTTCTCGGTGGCGGTATCTATCCCTTGTCAGGGACATATAGGACTAATCAGGAGGTTCCTAACACGGGATCGCAACTATTGGGCGGTCATTCCGGTTTGCTAGGCAGGGCCTATAGCTTGATAGGGCAAGTGTGAGAGTAAGTCAATTTTCCTTTCCTTGCCCTGCCCAGCCTCATTGTTAATTGCTTTTTAAGGGCACAAATTGGGTGATTTTTAATGATCATCAGTAAAGGTTATGTTTTACACAGGTGAAGGTACTCTGTGATTGCATTATAATTAGGTTACACTAGTGACTTCCTGACATCTGATGTCTATATCTATCAGAACTGTGAAAAATAATAGTAATTATAGTCCCTGTTAAATATGGGTGGCTTTGCCTCCACTTACTCTTTGGGGCAGACCAATCCGCTCTAAGATATAGACAGTATAAACTTGGACCAAGAAGTCTAAACATGTGCCAAATTTATTAAGGTGACTCACACTGTATGATGAATGTGGTGCATCTTTATTATTATTATGAATAGTAATATTAATGTATTTTTTACACAAATACAAATCGTTACAACACAGACAAAATATAAATATACATACCTTCAATGCTCTCACCCCTTCACCCACACCCAGACAAAAATACAGACACATATGCCAGCATCCCTCCCACTCCAGACAAAAATAGAAAAACATATACCACCATCCCTCCCACCAGTTCTCAGCACAACCCAGACAAAAATACAAATATACAATGGTGCTTGAAAGTTTGTGAACCCTTCAGAATTTTCTTTATTTCTGCAACAGTTTGACCTAAAACTACATCAGATTTTCACACAAGTCATAGAAGTACATAAAGATAATCAGATCAAACAAACAAGTCAAAAATATTAGATTTGGTCATTTTTTTTATTAAGGAAAATGATCCAAAATCAATGGTTAAATGTAATTCCACACTTAGCTAATAGCTTGAAACCATATACTGTCTATCAGACTGGAGCATTTGGGTTAAAGGACAATGCCTGGGATCTCTTCACATTGGGGAATGAGCCAAGCCTTGGATAATGGTAAATTTGTATTGTGATGAATGTATCAGGCAGGGATGAAGTGAGTAGCAAACAACACCAGTCCACACCAGTCCACAGCCCCAGCCAGCCTCAACTCATGTGCAGAGAATCCAAAGATCAAATGAGTTCACCAGACGTGATGTCACTCAAGGGATAGATAGTGGTGTGCTTCTACCAACATGTTTTCGGATGTATTATGTCCTCATTCTTCAGGTCCTTTAAGATCAGGGCTTTGACTTGGCTATTCCAAAACTTTAAAATTATTGATTTTCAGCCATTCTTTGGTAGAATAACTTGTGTGCCAAGGGTTGTTGCTTTGCTCCATGACTCTCTTGAGGTTCGGCGCATGGAAAGATGTCCTAAGAGTTACCTTTAGAATTTGCTGGTATAATTCAGAATTTATTATTCTTCGTTCAAAGATGGCAAGCTGTCCTGGCCCGGATGCAGAAAAACGGGCCAAAACCATGATAGTACCACCACCATGTTCCACAGATGGGATAAGGTAATACGCTGTAATGCAGTATTTTCCTTTCTCCAAACATAATGCTTCTCATTTAAACTGACAGTTTGTTTTTTCTGATCTCATCTGTGCTCAAAATATTGTTCAAATAGCCTTATGGCTTGTCCAGGTGATCTTTAGCAAACTGCAAACAGGCAGCATGGTTCTTTTCTTTTGTGAGACAGGCCTTTCATTGCTTAGAGGTTACCTTGGGTTCCTTTGTGACCTTGTGGATTATTACAGGTCTTGCTCATGTCGTGATCCTAGTTGGTTTACTAATGATCTTGAATTTCTTTCATTAGTACACAATCTGTCTGACAGTGGATTGGTAGAGTTCAAACTCTTCAGACACGGTTTTGTAACCTTTTCCAGCTCGATGAGCATCAACAACTCTTCTTTTGAGGTCCTCAAAAATCTACTTTGTTCATGCCATGATTCACTTCCACAAACCTATCTTGTGAATTTCAGACTTTGATAGATCCCTATTCTTTAAATAATGCAGCTTGCTCACTTACACTTGATTGTCATCGCACTGATTGAAAACACTTGACTCTAATTTCATCTTGAAATTATCTGCTGATCCTAAAGGTTCACATACGTTTGCCACTCATAGACGTGATATTGGATAATTTTTCTTAATTATTTATTATTATAGCACCATTTATTCCATGGCGCTGTACACATGAAAAGGAATGTGCATACATAAAACAAGACAAGTACAATAATAATGAACACAATAAGTTACAGAGAGGACCCATGAGAGCTTACAATCTAGGAGGGATAGAGAAGGACACAGTAGGTGAGAGTAAAACTGGTCATACAGCGGTGTAGGTGGAGCAGGATTACTGCAGATTGTAGGCTTGTCTGAAGAAGTGGGTTTTCAGGTTTCTTGTAAAGGTTTAGAGTCTAAACTTTAGACTGTAGGTGATAGACTGATATGTTGAGGTAGAGAGTTCCAGAGTACAGGGGATGCACAGAAGAAATCTTGGAGGTGACTGTGGGAAGAGCAGATAAGAGGAGAGTAGAAAAGGAGGCTTTATGAGAGTCATTGATTATGTGTGGGAAGGTAACAGGAGATCAGGTCACAGATTTTTGTAGGAGACAGTTTGTTTATGGCCTTTTAAGTCTTAGTGTTTTGTACTGGATTCTCTGGGCCGTGGGGAGCCAGTGAGATTGAGAAGAGACAGAGGAGTAACGGAGGGGGAGGGGGTGGAAGTGGATTAGTTTGGCCACACAGTTGAGGATAGATTGGAGTGGTGCAAGAGTGCTAGATGAAAGGCCACAGAGGAGGATGTTACAGTAGTCTAGGCGGGAGATGATGAGGTCATGCACAAGCAGTTTTGTACATTTCTGGTTGAGAAATGTGTTGATCTGAGAGAAATTTTTGAGTTGGAAGTGGCAGGAGGTGGGAAGGGCTTGGATGTGCAGTTTGAAGGGCAAAGCAGATTCAAAGCTTACTCCAAGGCAGCGGACTTGGTTGACCTGGGAGAGTGTACAGCCATTGACCGTGATAGGTCTTTTGGGGTGGGGGCTCTGGGAGATGGGTGAAAGATAATACATTTTGCTTTCTCCATGTTATGTTTTAGAAAGCAAGAGTAGAAGAGGGAGGATATAGCAGATAGGTGTTGCAGAATGCTGGACAGTAAGGAGAAGGAGGCCTTGTGAGGATCAGAAGGTACCTGAAGATCAGATCACAGATGTATGGAGGGACAGGTTGCCTTGTATGTCATAGTGTTTTGTATTAGATTGTCTTGGCAATGGGGAGCCAGTGAAGGAATTGACAGAGAAAAGACACAGAAGAGTAACGGGGGAGAGGTGGATTAGTCGGGCTGCAGAGTTGAAGATGGATTAGAGGGGTGCAAGAGTACTAGATGGGAGGCCAAATAAATGTTTAATATTTTTGATTAAGTTGTTTGATTTGGATATCTTTATCTACCTTTAGGACGTGTGAAAATCTGATGTAGCTTTAGGTCAAATTTATGCAGAAATATCTGAAGTGTTAACAAACTTTTAAGCATCACTGTAGTTGCTACCATCCATCCTACCAATTCCCCCACACCCCTCACATTTTTGGAAATATTTTATTATATATTTTCCTAGGACAACACTGAAGATATGACACTTTTATACAATGTAAAGTAGTCAGTGTACAGCCTGTATAACAATGTAATTTTGTTGTGCCCTCAAAATAACTCAACACACAGCCATAAATGTCTATATTACTGGAAACAAAAGTGAGTACACCTCTAAGTGAAAATGGTCAAATTGTGACCAATGTGTCAGTATTTTGTGTGGCCACCATTGTTTTTCCAGCACTGCCTTAACTCTCTTGAACATGGAGTTCACTAGAGCTTCACAGGTTGCCACTGGAATCCTCTTCCACTACTTCATGATGACAACACAGAGCTGGTGGATGTTAGAGATCTTGCGCTCCTCCACTTTCTGTTTAAGGATGCCCCACAGCTGCTCAATAGGGTTTAGGTCTGGAGACATGCTTGGCCAGTCTAGCACCTTTACCCTCAGTTTCTTTAGCAAGGCAGTGGTCATCTTGGAGGTGTATTTGGGGTCGTTATCATGTTGGAATACTGCCCTGTGGCCTAGTTTATGAAGAAAGGGGATCCTGCTCTGCTTTAGTATGTCACAGTACATGTTGGCATTCAGGGTTCCCTCAATGAACTGTAGCTCCCGGCAGCACTCATGCAGTCCCAAACCATGACACTCAGGGCCGGGCCGACACAGAGGCTGGGGAGGCTCCAGCCTCAGGGCGCTCCAGCCTCAGGGCGCAGGCAGGGGCCGGCCAGAGGGAGAGGGACTGACAGGGGGGAACCGCTCAGCACTCCCTCCTGTCATTTCCTGAGCCGGGCCCCGTCAGAGCGCTCCTCTCACCTCCATTATGTTCACTGCTTCCGGCCTCCAGCATCAGGCCCCGCTGCCTCTAACTAGAAACACAGTAAGCAGGTGGGCGGAGCCTAATGGACCTCCGTTAGGCTCCGCCCACCTGCTTAATGTGTGGCAGCGCTGGGGCCTGATCCCGGAAGCCTGGAGCAGTGAACATAATGGAGGTGAGAGGAGCGCTCTGACGGGGCCCGGCATTAAGTACAGTGAAATGCCGGGCCCCTTACATGAAGTCTGTGACAACATGGGGGGCAGAAAGAGCATGACAACATGGGGGGTATAAAGAGCATGAAAAGATAAGGGAGAATGACAGGGGGCAGAAAAAGCATGACAAGAAGAGGGGATTATGACAAGAGGGGGGGGGAGAATGACTGAGAGCATGACAAACTACTATGTGGGGGCACTGCTGTGTGGTTGAGGGGGGTGTGGCGGACATTACTGTGTGGGGGGCAGTGTGGCGGACATTACTGTGTGGGGGGCAGTGTGGCGGACATTACTGTGTTGGGGGCAGTGTGGCGGACATTACTGTGTGGGGGGCAGTGTGGCGGACATTACTGTGTGGGGGGCAGTGTGGTGGACATTACTGTGTGGGGAGCAGTGTGGCGGACATTACTGTGTGGGAGGCAGTGTGGTGGACATTACTGTGTAGGAGGCAGTGTGGCGGACATTACTGTGTGGGTGGCAGTGTGGCGGACATTACTGTGTGGGGGGCAGTATGATGGACATTACTGTGTGGGGGGCAGTGTGGCGGACATTACTGTGTGGGGGGCAGTGTGGCGGACATTACTGTGTGGGGGGCAGTGTGGCGGACATTACTGTGTGGGGGACACTACAGTGTGGGGTGGCATTATACAAAAGCTCTGCAGATGCAACTCCCATGTACTGGGTCACCAGAAATTGGGTGGTCATTCACTAAATTAACCCTATTATGGGGAGAATCTGTGGATGACACATATTTGTCATCCACAGACACCCCCCCCACCCCGCCAAAACAGGGTTAATTTACTGAATGACCACCAAGATAAGAGGTGGGGGGTCACATATGCTATTTCATAATGACAGCGGGGCCCGTGCAGTGACTGTTTTCTACTACATCGACAGATTCCCCAATAACAGTGTCATCCATCACAGATCCCCCATAGCAGTGTCATCCACAAGTTGGAGGGGGGGGGGGGCGCACTTGGGCAGCTCAGCCTCTGTTGGTGGTGTACCTTGTCCCAGCCCTGATGACACTTCCACCACCATGCTTTACTGTAGGCAAGGCACACTTGTCTTTGTACTCCTCACCTGGTTGCCGCCACACACGCTTTATACCATCTGAACCAAATAAGTTTATCTTGGGCTCATCAGACCACAGGACATGGTTCCAGTAATCCGTGTCCTTAGTCTGTTTGTCTTCAGCAAACTGTTTGCGGGCTTTCTTGTGGATCATCTGGATCTTCTTCTGGGATGACAGCCATGCAGACCAATTTGATGCAGTATGCGACATAAGGTTTGAGCACTGACAGGTTGACCCCCACCCCTTTAACCTCTGCAGCAACGTTGGCAGCTCTCATATGTCTATTTTGAAAAGACAACCTCTGGATATAACGCTGAGCACGTGCATTGAATTTCTTTGGTCGACCATGGCGAGGTCTGTACTGAGTGGAACCTGTCTTGTTAAACCGCTGTATGGTCTTGGCCACCGTGCTCCATCTCAGTTTCAGGGTGTTGGCAATCTTCTTATAGCCTAGGCCATCTCGATGTAGAGCAACAATTATTTGTTCGAGATCCGCAGAGAGTTCTTTGCCATGAGGAGCCATGTTGAACTTCCAGTGACAAGTATGAGAGAGTTTTAAAGCGATAACACCAAATTTAATATACCTTCTCACCAATCATACCTGAGACCTTGTAACACTAATGAGTCACATGACATCCGGGAGGGAAAATGGTTAATTGAGCACAATTTTCACATTTTCATTTGGGGTGTACTCACTTTTGTTGCCAGCGGTTTAGACATTAATGGCTGTGTGTTGAGTTATACAAGCTGTAGGTGAAGATAATATGAAATGTTTGGTACTTGATTTATGATTAAATAATAGTATGCATCTAATAACATCATGAACATTATATAAAGAACGGAAATGGATTCATGGATAACAAATGAATAAATATACTCATCCTGATAACCTCTGGAGGTGATGTAATTTTTTTGGCGGCGGATCTGTGTCAAGGGACGGATGTCCTATTTCTACCTATGAGCACATACATAATTTAATAAACATCAATATATTGCAAATAAGTTTAATCCAATCCATTTCGCATGTGTGCTAGACTTATATAACAAGCTGGAAAAATATAAGTCCACTGACATGCGCAGAAAGTCCTGAAAACTGTGGAAGAACTCTAAGTCCAAGCGCATGCGCATCAAAGATATTGGTCTTTGAAAAATTGCATCAATTCCCGCCACACATGCACAAAAATGAGCACCCCCAAGTAAAAAGGTATAAGTTTGTGGGCATGTGTACTAAGATTATAAGACATGTCGCATGCGCACAATACACTTGGAAATAAGCACAATAAAATATGAGTCCAGAGACATGCACAGTGGAGAGGAAATTGCAATTAAATTCTAAGTTCTGACGCATGCGCAAAGGATGTTTCAAAATACAAAATGATCTAACACTGTGGACATGCGCAATAGGATTTTTATACTGCAAACATTCTAAGAACCAATAGCCACAAAGAATGAATGAGGGCACTGCCCTATGCCTGTATACCACGTGTGGGAGCCCCACTACGGCCTCATCCGACAGTCCTAGGATCGGGGTGCTGGCCTCAACAGAAGAACTGCAGCACATCAAGTGAAATAGATAGGCGCACTCACCATCCCTTCATAGTCTTCTTTATTGCAGAGAAACAAATGGATAAACAGGGGGACTCACATGGACAGCAAGTTCACAGAAAACAGCGACGGCCGTTTCGCGGACTCACCGCTTCATCCGGCTGTTCAGTCATTCAAAAGATCGCGCCTGCGCTGGTTATATGCGTCACTGCCGGTGGGACTTAACCTGCCCATCACCTGGCAGCATAGGATGCTCAACAAACAGCGCCTGCGCTAAATAGTGATTCAAAGAAAGCATATTAAAAACAAACAAACAAGCAGCATATTAAATATATAAAGGGACGCAGTAGGTCGCAGTAAATCGCGATCAAATTCATTTCTACCGCTTCCACCCTAAACAATATCAGAACGGGTATCAGGTTCCCATACATAAGCAGAGACGTGAAAATTCCGGATGCGAAAGATCGCATCCGGTTAGAATCGCGGTTCCTGCGATAACCGCAACCAAAGTCAATCGTATCATGTGAACATCGACAGGTCGTTGCGTTCATTCAAACCCAAAGGACTTGTAGCATCAGCTTTTATGATAAACATTGCTTCCTTCTGTAGCAGTGAGCGATGTCTATCCCCTCCATAAACTGGTGGGGGTACATGCTGTAAACCTGCAAACCTCAGCATGTTCGCATCTCCTCCATGCCGATGTTTCACATGTTCGATTAAACGAGTGCAACCTTTTCCTGTGCGGATAGAATTTCGGTGTTCGCGTATGCGTTCCAATAGGGACCTCTTGGTTTTCCCTATGTAGAAGGCATCGCAGACACAGATAACTACATAAACCACAAAGGTTGTCCTGCACGTAATGAACTGACTAACATGATGTTCAATACCTCCAAAAAACAAATGGCGCCCTTGCAACATATAGCTACATAGTGAACAGTTACCACAACGGTAATTCCCTGAAGGTTTCCTTAGTGACAACCAGTCCTTTTCCTTACGTTTGCTAAACCTACTGCGCACTAGCACATCTCTGAACGTACGGCATCTCCTAAACGTTACAACAGATTTTTGTTCTACTACATTTTTCAGACTCTCCTCAGACCTTAGAATCTCCCAATTACTCAAGATACATTTCTTTATATTGTTCGCCATTGGACTATGTTTAAATATGAACACGAACCTACCCTGACCTTCCTCTAGTACCTTCTTCTTGCGACCTCCTCTCGCTAGCAGCGATTTCTGCGTGTGGCTCTTCGCTTTTTCTAGGGCTTTTTCCAGCTGATTTACTTGATACCCGCGCTGGATAAGCCTATTCTTCAATTCCTCAGACTGTCTCAAAAAAGTATCGTCCTGGCTGTTTATGCGCCTAAGTCTTAGAAACTGTCCATACGGGACAGATTCCTTTACGCTACGTGGATGATAGCTATCATGGTGCAGTAGGGTATTGGTCGCAGTGGGTTTACGGTACCCTTCGGTACTTAAGACACCATCTACTACAGTTACGCGGACATCCAAGAACTCGATGGACGACCCCCCAAAATTGAGGGTGAACATCATGTTCATGTTGTTCGCACTGTTGAGATGTGCCACAAATTGCTCGCACTGCTCCTGTGTCCCCGACCACACCATGAAGATATCATCCACGTAGCGCAAAAACATACAAATGGAACTGAGGAAGGGATTCAAAGTAGAAAAGATGAACTTGTCCTCAAACCTGCCTAAAAAAATATTCGCAAACGTACAAGAGACGGGCGTCCCCATGGCTGTCCCAAAAATTTGCCTAAACCATAGGTCAGAACCAACGCATGCACATATACAAATCGTATAACGATTAGAACTAAGTCCTGTCACATATTCGCAAGAAACTAATCTGCCCGAACACGAGAATATAACTTTAAATCGAAGCGCATGTGCATCAAAGATATTGGTCTTTTGAAAAATTGCATCAACTCTTGCCACATATGCGAAATAATTAGCAATTAAGACAAGTCGCATGCGCACAAGAGACTTGGAAATAAGCGCAATAAAATATAAGTCCAGAGACATGCAGTGGACAGGAAATCAGAATTATAATCTAAGTTCTGACACATGCACATAGGATGTTTCAAAATACAAAATTATCTAACACTGCGGACATGCACAATAGGATTTTTATACCGCAAATATTCTAAGAACCAATGCATGCGCATATTGAAATCGCATAACGATTAGAACCAAGTCCTGTCACATATGCGCAAGAAACTAATCTGCCCGAACACAAGAATACAAGTCAGGGCATGCGCATTAGGATTCTAAACAAGTAAAATAAACTAAGGCGTAGGGCATGCATATGGGATACTTGTAATTGAGTGGAATAAAAGGTCAAAAAGCACCACATTACAATAAAAGAGATTCCAATTAGCAGCTTAGAGGATGACATCACAACAGGAAGGCATATAATCCAGGTCTCCACCCCTTTTTCTCATAAGCACTCTGCCCTATACCCCTAAAGACGCCAGACAGCTGGCAAAACATGTCAGGGGGCAGTCTGAGGAGTTTAGACAGCGTGCTATGAGAGCCAAATTAGGAAATTGAGCGATAAGAAAACGTGGGTTGACAGCAGCAAGTAACACAGCTCACATTAGTTTTTTGGAGGAAAGTGCTGTGAGACTAACAGCGCTGGTACATTGCAATAAGACTATAGAAGGCTCAATTTAGCACAGCTGATATTTTTAATATAGGCATTAGATAGCAAATTTTAAACTAATGCGGAAATAAATGTTATGTTTTTTCGAAATATAAGTAGCACATGTAACCAAGAGACAATTTTTGGTCCTTCGGACCATTTGTAAATAATGCATATGGAAGTTCAAGATGGCTCCTCATGGCAAAGAACTCTCTGCGGATCTCGAAAAAATAATTGGCCTAGGCTATAAAAAGATTGCCAACACCCTGAAACTGAGATGGAGCACGGTGGCCAAGATCATACAGTGGTTTAACAAGACAGGTTCCACTCAGTACAGGCCTCGCC
The DNA here is from genome assembly GCA_033119425.1 of Bufotes viridis. NCBI lineage: Eukaryota > Metazoa > Chordata > Amphibia > Anura > Bufonidae > Bufotes > Bufotes viridis. The sequence goes on along the minus strand of CM065592.1, from coordinate 141,301,487 downwards.
ATGGTCGACCAAAGAAGTGTATGCTCAGCGTTATATCCAGAGGATGTCTTTTCAAAATAGACATATGAGGGCTGCCAACATTGCTGCAGAGGTTAAAGGGGTGGGGGTCAGCCTGTCAGTGCTCAGACCACGCTGCACACTGCATCAAATTGGTCTGCATGGCTGTCATCCTAGAAGAAAGCCCCTTCAAAAGATGATCCCCAAGAAAGCCTGCAAACAGTTTGCTGAAGACAAACAGACTAAGGACACAGATTACTGGAACCATGTCCTGTGGTCTGATGAGCCCAAGATAAACTTATTTGGTTCAGATAGTGTCAGGCGTGTGTGGCGGCAACCAGGTGAGGAGTACAAAGACAAGTGTGCCTTGCCTACAGTGAAGCATGGTGGTGAGAGTGCTATGATTTGGGACTGCATGAGTGCTGCCGGGAGCTACAGTTCATTGAGGGAACCCTGAATGCCAACATGTACTGTGACATGCTGAAGCAAAGCAGGATCCCCTCCCTTCGGAAACTGGTCTGCAGGGCAGTATTCCAACATGATAACGACCCCCTCCAAGATGACCACTGCCTTGGTCTCTAAATGAGTCAATGCGTCTTTTAGTTACCTAAACTTTAGCTCACACATTACTTCTACATCTTTCGGTACTTTACATCATGATAATACATTTGCTAAATTTGATCATACAGAACAGCAATTTTCCATGTAAGGCAATTATAGCTGCTCGGCAAATACAGTGTCTGTCTTTTTGTCCTTTTCACAGAATATATAATGCATAATTGAATCAGGACTTTGGATTCCTGTGTTTTGGGAGAATTATGGCCTGAATGAGATATTTATTACATTTCTGAATGTTTCAGCTTGCTACAGATGATTCACATGGAATAGATTCAAGTAGCATATCAAATATCATGCATCAAAGTGCTGAGACCGACCCTGTGAGCCAGAATGGCAGGTCCAGTAATGCATTGGTTCTGGTTTATTTGAATGGCTGCCATATTACGCTGTGTTCCCCCTCTAGCCAGACAAGGCTTCCAGTTGTCTTCCCCTTTATGGTATTAATTCAAATGGGTTTTCCGGGGCCCAACCTTTTGTAGTTATGTCCCTGGTAAACAGAGACTATCAGGATACGTCATTAGTATCTGATTGGTGGGGTTCTGACTAGAGATGAGCGAACTTCAAAAATTAGTTCGGCGTTCGGGTTGGGGTAATCGCCGCATCCGGCGATTACCCCAACCCGAACGCCGAACTAATTTTTGAAGTTCGCTCATCTCTAGTTCTGACCACTAGCACCCCCACTGATCAGCTGTTTGAAGCCGCTATTCAGTAGACGGTAATGTGCTTGGGAAGCTCTCCAGAGCATCTCAGTCTCTTCAAACATATGATCGGTGGGGGGTGCCGGGAGTTGAACCCCTACCAATCAGATACTGATGACCTACCCTGAGGATAGGTTATCAGTATTAAACACTCAGACAACCCTTTTTAAGACTCTGGTCAGGAGTGACTTCAAAAAATTAGATCCAGAAAACCATCAATTTGGTATAAAAATATTACATAGAATATTCACATATAGGTTGCTAATATGTGATAATCTACTGATGATGTTATCCCCAGTACTTGTCGATCGTAAAGTTATTTTGGCCAATATTTTCACATATTGGGGAGATTTATCAAAACTGGTAAAAAGGAAATTTGGCTTAGTTGTCCATAGCAACCAATCAGAATGTGCCTTTCATTTTTTACAGCTCCTTTGAAAAATGAAAGGTGGATTTTGATTGATTTTTATGGGCAACTAAGCCAGTTCTACTTTACACCAGTTTTGATAAATCTCACCCCGTATATCTGTTAGTGCTGTTAGTTCTGCATATCTGTTGTGTATATTGTATACATTTATCACAGAAGATGGCAAAAGAAAGAAATAGCTATAATAATTGGTACAATTTCAGCACTGTGATGTTATTTTCTATACCACGAATGGTGAGATTATAGCACAATATGGAAGTATTTTTTGAGCATTGTATGGCACAGCCATTTGAGTACTATATGATGGTACAATTTAAGCAATATGGCAGTACTAGTTTGGTGCAATATGGCACAGTTAGGGGATGTTTACATATGATTTGGAGACTCAGAGTTCGGGGCCTCCATCTCAGATTGTACCAAAAAGAGCAGACAGGGATTTTTTTTCTGCTAAGAAAGTGGACAACCAAATGGAAACCAAACAGAACCATTTACTATAATGGGGTCCTCATTGGTTTCAGTTATGTCCTGAATCTGGGACTTCCACTGCTCCTCTAACAAAGCAAAACCACAGAAATAGCTAGTGCACCTGCAACATCAGTTAAAGAAGAAACATAAAACTGTTTCCTTTTTGGTTTTAAAGGGAGTCCTACAAGACAGTGTGGCTGGTTTAAAAGTGAATTTCCTGCTGGCAGTTTTCCTTTAAGTGCACAGAGGAGAGGCCCAAGCCACTCTGTGCACCTTTGCTCCTCCTGCTTTATCTCCCAGACCCTCCCTCTCCGTTTTGATTGGTAGGGCCAAACATGATGACCATGCAGGAAGGGTTGGCAGAGGAAGCCGAAGGAGCAAGGATGCACAGAGTGGTTTGGGTCCGCCCTCTGTGCACTTAGAGGGAGACTGGCACCAGGAAATGTACTGCTAAACATGGAACATTTGTATTGGTTTTCAATTCATCTCCAACTGTTTTGTCTGCAGACCCTATGCAGACCTACAGTATATGTCTTCATGAGTACATATTACAAGCATACTATGGGCCAGATTTATCATTACACTCACATCTTACTCCACTTTTCCATATGCCCAAAGTCACTTGTGGCTAGTCAGATTTTGGCCTGACGATGCGCTAATTCAAGCGCGAAACAGCCGTCACCATTCCGCAGCCGCCTAGCTCGATGTCCGCCCCTGCTACCTGAAGTCTGTTTGACGTTAGCCGGGTGAGTGCCGCACCGCTTTTTTCTTTCCTACGTTTGAGCATATATTGCCCTCCTGGGAGCTGAGCACCACGCACGGCAACACACACGGACCGGAGGTGGCCTTAAGAGGCGTATGGGGCGAAACATTTGGTAGTGCCACCCTTTCTTATCCTGTCTCTCTCTAGTTGACTAGTCAGATTTATTAATGGTCCTTTAATACTGTGATAAATGTGGTTTGACGGTAGCAGTTTATCCTTCAGTAAGCGGATTTACAAAAGTCTCACATCTTTACAAAGAAGTCGCATGTTCTATTAAAAAGTAGCATAAGATAAGCATGGTCCTCACGGGAGTGAAATTGCGCATTTTTTTGCAACTTTTTTGCGACTTTTTAAATGGTCACAATAGTAAATCTATCTAGAGATTCATTTACATAAGAAAACACGCCCACTTTCACAAAACTGGAGAACTTAGTGCAGAGCTAGAAAAAGTCGCAAAAAAAGCGCAATTTTACCTATTGCGCATTCTTTTGCGACTTTTTCACTCCGTTAAAGTGACTTTAGCTAATGATAAATCTGGCCCTATGTATGCAGTTTGTGTTACAGGTATTAGTTTACATATTTCTGTCATTGCATGTTTATGTGTACTATATTTTTATTGAGTTATAAAGTAAGGGTACAATACAACAAATAATGCGATTGAAGGCAAAGAGTAGCATATCAATCGGATCACACAGGATTCGTAGTGCAAAAGAGGTGTGTACTGACAAAATACATATATCACATGGGGTATCACGTAATATGAGCAAAATAATAGTGAATAATAAGACACGTCAAAGACCCAATCTGGGTTTCAGAATACCTAAGTATAACAACAACGCTATACTAGTGCAATCAAATTGACTAGCAGAGCCCCATAACAAGTAAGAGAGAAGAAAGAAACAGGAAAGATAAGAAGGTGAAGCTGTTGAAGGTAAAAAAGTCATTAAGGTCAGGAGGAGCCCTCACCCCCACTCTCAAGTCCCCTACCCATTCCACTATCTCCAGCTCGTATCCATGTGAGGAAGTGAGGTGAACCAAGGAACTCAATCAGGGAGTGCCATCTGTCATTGAATATGGTCTCTGTGTTGTGTGCAATGGCTACCAGTTCCTCCATCCTCAGGAGGTGTCGGAGCCCCGCTGCCCATTCACCCATGGAGGGGACACGAGTGGCTTTCCAGTGTCGAGGGATAACCATACGTGCAGCCGTGAGGAAGAATCGTAATGCGTTCTTTTTTATTTGAGCCAGTGTGCCTGGAATTAGCGATAACAGAGCCGCCTTGGGTGTGTTGTGGACAGATGACCCTGAGACTTTAGTATATACAGCAAAGACCTGGTCCCAAAATCTCTTAATAGGAGGGCAGTCCCACCAAACATGAAGAATGGAGCCCGTATCAGCCTTATATCGCCAGCAGAGATTGGAGGCAGACGGAAACATTTTGTGCAATTTCAGAGGGCAATAATACCATCTGGCCAGTATTTTATAATTCTTTTCCTTAGCAGATGCCGCTAATGATATGCCATGAGAGAGTGTACACATCCTCTTGATCTCTTCATCCGAAATGGTTATTTGTAGGTCAGATTCCCATTTTCTAAAAAAGGGAGCCGTTCCCGGGTTACCCAGGTCAAGCAATATTTGGTAGAGTTGTGAGAGTAGTTTGAAGTGGGAGCTAGGGCGCATGTACAGTCATGTGAAAAAATTAGGACACCCTTTGAAAGCATGTGGTTTTTTGTAACATTTTTAATAAATGGTTATTTCATCTCCGTTTCAACAATACAGAGAGATTAAAGTAATCCAACTAAACAAAGAAAACTGAAGAAAAGTCTTTTCAAGATCTTCTGTAAATGTCATTCTACAAAAATGCCTATTCTAACTGAGGAAAAAGATAGGACACCCTCACATGTATTCCCTCTTAAATTGGCTCAGATCTCACACAGGTATATCACACCAGGTGCACATAATTAGTAGATCGTTACTCTGCATGTTGAATGAGGCTTGCCCTATTTAAACCTCAGACATTTAGTTTGGTGTGCTCCTGACTGTTGAAGTGAGAGTGAGCACCATGGTGAGAGCAAAAGAGCTGTCAGAGGACTTCAGAAAAAGATTGTAGCAGCCTATGAGTCTGGGAAGGGATTTAAAAAGATCTCAAAAGATTTTTAAATCAGCCATTCCACTGTCCGGAAGATAGTCTACAAGTGGAGGGCTTTCAAAACAACTGCCAACATGCCCAGGACTGGTCGCCCCAGCAAGTTCACCCCAAGAGCAGACCGCAAGATGCTAAAAGAGGTCTCCAAAACCCTAAAGTGTCATCTCGAGAACTACAGCAGGCTCTGGCTACTGTTGATGTAGAAGTACATGCCTCTACAATCAGAAAGAGACTGTACAAGTTTAACTTGCATGGGAGGTGTGCAAGGAGGAAACCTTTGCTTTCCAAGAGAAACATCGAGGCCAGACTGACATTTGCCAGAGATAAAGTTGACAAAGACCAGGACTTCTGGAATAATGTTCTTTGGACAGATGAGTCCAAAATTGAATTATTTGGACACAACAGCAGAGGACATGTTTGGCGTAAACCAAACACAGCATTCCAAGAAAAGAATCTCATACCAACTGTGAAGCATGGAGGTGGAAGTGTCATGGTTTGGGGCTGCTTTGCTGCAGCAGGACCTGGTCAGCTCACCATCATAGAATCCACGATGAATTCTACTGTGTATCAGAAGGTGCTTGAAGAACATGTGAGAACATCAGTTAGAAAATTAAAGCTGAAGCGGAACTGGACCATGCAACATGACAATGACCCAAAACATACTAGTAAATCAACCAAAGATTGGCTGAAAAAGAAGAAATGGAGAGTCCTGGAATGGCCAAGTCAAAGTCCAGATTTGAATCCCATTGAGATGCTGTGGGGTGACTTGAAAAGGGCTGTACGTGCAAGAAACCCCTCAAACATCTCACAGCTGAAAAAGTTCTGCATTGAGGAGTGGGGTAAAATTTCCTCAGACCGATGTCGAAGACTGGTAGATGGCTACAAGAACCGTCTCACTGCAGTTATTTCAGCCAAAGGAGGTAACACTCGCTATTAGGGGCAAGGGTGTCCTATCTTTTTCCTCAGTTAGAATAGGCATTTTTGTAGAATGACATTTACAGAAGATCTTGAAAAGACTTTTCTTCAGTTTTCTTTGTTTAGTCGGATTACTTTAATCTCTCTGTATTGTTGAAACGGAGATGAAATAACCATTTATTAAAAATGTTACAAAAAACCACATGCTTTCAAAGGGTGTCCTAATTTTTTCACATGACTGTAAATGGTCTCGAAGGCTGTATGGTCAGGGCACGATACTCCACCCAGTAGACGCCGCACAAATGCTCTCACCTGATAGTAAGCAAACCAGGAAGACCCCGTCCGCCTATCCTCAGGTACGATGACCTCATAAGACTGGATAGTATTTCGATTAAGAATATCACGCACTCTGGGGACCGAGTCCCTCTGCCAAATTAAGAAATCCCGGGACTGGTAGCCCGGGACAAAGTCCGGGTTGCCCATGATCGGGGTTAATGGCCCGCATTTGGAGGAGAGGCAGTATTTTGTGGTCCAATGATCCCAGCATGACAGCGTGTGCCTTGCCAAGAAAGGCCATTGTTCAGAAGGTGGTCTAATGAGGACCCAAGGAGCCACATCTAGTTCCATAGGGGAGAGGTCTCTCTCCATCTGAACCCACACCCTAGTTGTTTTCTTATCAGACCAGTTGATCAGTCTCATCAAGACCGCTGAAGCATGATAGAGCTGCAGGTCAGGGAGATCTAGACCCCCTCTAGTCTTAGCTTTGGTCAGAACCTGAGGCCGACAATCTAGCTCTACCAGCTCCCCAAATAAATTTGGAGAAGGCTTTTTGCAGAGAAGCAAAGAACACTTTAGGGACAAGAATTGGTATTGTCTGGAACAAATATAGGAACCGTGGAAGGACGTCCATTTTAAGGACACTCAGTCTACCAAACCAGGACAGCTGTTTCATGGAGTATTTTTGTAAGTCCTCCAGCGTTTTCTTCTGCAACCCCAGATAGTTAAGTGGATATAAGAGATGTAGCTGCCTGGGTATCTGTAAACCCAAATACGTTATGCTATCAGATTGCCATTTGAAGGGAAAATTGCTCTGCAGCTGACGAGCGCTATTGGTCGGTAGCGAGATGTTTAGTAGTTCACTCTTTGTAGGATTGATCTTGAAATTGCTGAGATGACCAAACCTCTTAAATTCTTCCAATATGGAAGGCATGGATACACAAGGATTAGAAACATACATGAGTAAGTCATCCGCATACAGAGCAAGTTTGTGATGGGTCAACCCTGTTGTTATGCCTGTTATATTAGGGTTGGATCGTAAGGCATTAGCTAAGTGTTCCATGACTATGACATAAAGCAGTGGCGAAAGTGGGCAACCTTGGCGTGTTCCATTATGGATCTCAAAGGGAGCAGCAAGGACCCCATTCACGCGCACCCTAGCCGTCGGTTGAGTATATAAAGCGCTTATCCTATCTATAAAGGTCGGACCAAGGCCTACCTGTCTCAGCGCAGCTAACATGAACCTCCAGCTGACTCTATCGAAGAGACAAAGAGGCAACTTGGAAGACGAGGCATGGGAGATGAGATTGATGGTTCTGATGGTGTTGTCCCTAGCTTCCCTACCGGGGACAAACCCTACCTGGTCACCATGAATGATGCTGGGGAGGACTTTGTTCAGACGATTCGCTATCACCTTGGCATATATTTTAATGTCACAATTAATAAGTGAAATAGGCCTGTAGTGGCCACACACAGTTGGGTCTTTGTTAGGTTTTCGGAGCACGACTACGGTTGCCTCTAAAGATTGTTTAGGGAATGGGCAACATGGGGAGATGCTGTTAAACACTTTTAGCATGAAGGGAAGCAATTCATCTCTAAAGGTCTTAAAAAAAGAGGCGGTAAAACCGTCTGGGCCCGGGCTCTTCCCACCCTTCAGGTCGCGCAGGACCTCCCCTACTTCAGTCCCTGAAAGATCTCCCTCCAATTCCTCGCTCACCCCGGAAGGGATGGTCAGGAGTGCGGTTTCATGCATGTAGTCGGTATTCCTACTCTTAAGAGCATCCGCTGACATGTCCCCAAATTGTCCTTGAATGTTGTATAAGCCCCCATAGTATAGTCGGAAGGCATCAGCAATACTACCAAGATGATGGACAAAAGTATCATTACCATCTCTTATGGAAGGTATGTATCCCGCCAGTTGTCTAGGGTGTATAAAACGTGCCAAGGCCTTCCCCGGCTTGTTAGAGTGTTCATATAGATAACTTCGAAAGCACTCCGTGTTAGCCTGGGCACGGTGGTTGAGTAAGTCTCTAACCTGTTCACGGATGCCTGTCAATTCAGCAAGAGTGTCAGGGTCCAAAGATTGTTTATGTGCCCTTTCTAATGAGGATATACGCGCAATCAGGCGAGCGATCTTCTCCCCTTTTGCTTTCTTGAGGCGCGCACCATGATTGATAAAAACCTCCCGGACTACACATTTTAAGGCTTCCCATTGTAGAGGTAGGGGGGTGCTATCAGAAGAGTGGCTGTCAATGAATAGTTTGATGGAGGATATAATGTCAGCCCTGCACACGCTGTCATGCATGAGAGTTTCATTAAGCCTCCAGGACCATTCCCTAGGCACCAGTCCGGGAAGCTCCAGAGACAGAAAGATCGGAGAGTGATCTGACCATATGGGAGTGCCTATACTAGAGGCGGGTGAGAAGGTTAGGGCGTGATGAGAAATCAGGAATCTATCCAGTCTGCTATACGAAGTATGTGCTGGAGAGAAATAAGTGTAGTCCCTGTCTCTAGGGTGGAGGATCCACCAGACATCAACCAGCCTCCGTTTGTGTAGTTTTTGTTTAACCGACACAATAGCGGATCTGGGAAATGCTGTCGTACCTGTGGACGAGTCCAAGACAGGTTCTAAGACCATGTTGAAGTCGCCCCCAAGCAACAACTCACCTTCCGCAAAAGAGTCAAGTTTGTTTAGGATACCTGTAAGGGCTTTCTTCTGTCCAGAATTAGGTAAGTAAACGTTCCCGATGGTGTACACTCTCTCATGGATCTTCAATTTCAAAGAGGCGTAGCGGCCTCCAGGATCGACCTGTGAATCTAGAAAAACATAAGATAAGGATTTATGAAGACCTATTTATGAAGACCTTTGGATTTGGCTTCATGGTTTGTACTATGAACCCAGATGTTATAGAATTTGGAGGGGATTCTAGGGACCTGATCTCCTTTAAAATGAGTCTCCTGCAAAAGGAGGATCTGCACCCCCTCTTTGTGCATGTGATAGAGAATGGCAGATCTCTTTTCAGGGACATTAAAGCCTCTTACATTGGCTGAGGCCAATTTAATGACAGGAGGGCTCATTCTGTGGCCTACTGCAGGGGGCAATAGGGAGAAGGGAGGAAGCTGTCAGGTAGATGGGGTTCAGATGAAAACTGATATGGAGACCCGAGGGTAGCGCCCCTCAGGAGTAGAAAAACTATCTATGTCCCAGGGAGTAGGGCAAGACACTACTCCAACTGCGTCAGAAGGGGTGAGGGCAGAGAGGAAGAAAAGCACAGAAAGAGAAGGAAAGAACAGAAAGAAGTCGAAAGAGGAGAAAAGAGGTTACACAGTCTCCTAAGGGGAGACCAACTCGTCTTGTGTGGAGACGAAAAGAAGCTGGGGAGCTGACTTCCAGTGACAGTGGGGCCAAGGAAGCCGCCCCGAGGCCGAGAAAACCAAGCCGGACATAAAATAATATTATTAAAATGGTGCAATATAAAACAAACTAGAGCCCTAGTGGAACGAAGCTCAAATGGTGAGGAGAAACTGGTAGGAAGGCCGACAGTCAGCCAGGTCCGACTGATCAGGACAGCCCGCTAGGTACAAATGCGAACACAAAGGAACAATAAGTGTGTATGCTTCGCAGGTAGAATCACACAGCCCGCCGGCTGTGAATTACAGGAGTGCCTCCTGAAGAATGCCACAAGCTCGGAGCAATACTTATCAAGCCGCAAGTCCCATCGGTGGCGAAGTAGATGAAGATGGAGATCTCCGACGTCGTCTGTCTGCAGCTTTAGACAGGAGTGGAGGTATCAGCTGCCAGTCTGGCAAGAGGACTCGCGGAAGGATCAGGGTGGTAAGAAATGAGTCAAGGTACTCCGGATCCCTGAGTTCATGGCGCCGTCCATTTTTGCGGACCACTAAATGAAATGGGAAGCCCCATGAATACGGGATATCCTTGCGCAGTAGCTCCAGTAGAGGCTTGAAAGCTCGTCTTTGGGCCAGAGTGATCCTAGATAAGTCCTGCAAGATCATCAGGGAGGCGTCGTCGAAGTCAATGGATGGTAGATTCCTGACCTTTTTCATGATCTCTTCTTTTACAGCATAGTAATGGAGGCGGCATATGACGTCTCTCGGCCTGTTGGGGTCGGTGCTTACCGGGGCTAAAGACCTATGGGCTCTGTCAAGCTCAAGGCGGCCTGAGACGGGTTCTCCCAAGATAGAGCTGAATATACCTTGTAGAGTGGGGATGAGGTCCTCCGCTTTAGTGGCCTCAGGAAGTCCCCTTATCCTGATGTTGTTTCAACTATTGCGATTTTCAATGTCCTCGTGCAAGCGGTACAGCTGAGCTATATGGCGGTCTCTGTGAGCATCCTGTGCTATAAGGTCGTCGACCTGTGCCGCAGTATTATCATGCAAGGAGGCAACCTCCTCCACCCTTTCCTCCAAGGCCTGAACACCAGCTTTGAGTGTGGATAGTTCAGATTTGTAAGTATTCTCCAGCCGTTCCACATATTTCTCCATTTCAGCTTTAGTAGGGAGCTGCTTGAGTTGTTCTCTAATGTCCCAGTTATCGGGTGCGCCTGCACTCCCCGCCATGGCCCCAGTACCTGAGCAAGTAGCCGGAGCTCCGACGCAGTTCCCGCCACAAGATGTCGGCTGTTCCGCGACGTGTAGCGAGGGGTCAGCGTCGAATACAGCAGGGCGTCTTCGAGGTGTCGTCTGGTAAGGGCTCCTCTCTGTGTTAAACGGGCCACTGATGGCGCCTGGGTAGCTGGTAGGAGGTTCGGTGTGAATGGCGCAGCGCCCGGGTTGCGGCCTGGTGTAGGTAGGGCCCAGGGCGATTTGGCTAGGAAATAGCGCTGGATGTCGCCTCTGTCCCCTGCTGGGCTCGCCGATGGGGTGCCGGCAGAAGGCCCCTTTCGTGTGCGCACCATAAGAGCAGAGCAAGCTGGATATGGCTCAAGAATCTCGGCCTCGTGGCGGGAGCTCCCTCAACGTGCGTCTTCACACCGCCATAGTCAGGCCACGCCCCCCCGTCATTGCATGTTTATACGGTTTGTTCTATTGGAGACATGAGAAAATACATATTATTTTTGTAATATTTCTGATAACGTCTGAAGACATGCTTACCAATAGTTTTTCGGTAGGCAAATGATAACTCTCATATGCAGATTTAATATTCAGCTTTATTAGATTTGCATATGCTCCCCTGACTTGGAGCAATGATTATTTCTGCAGATGCCCTGGAAGAACAATGCAGATAAATTAACTCAATGATTAGGAACTTGAAATGTATAATTCCTGCTTATAATATCTATAAGAGTTTCAGCAATATGCCCTTTCTAGGGTGAACTGACTTAAAATGAAGCCAATGCAAAGAGAAGGTTCTCCGAAAATCTCGGAAATTATTAATCAAATCAGAGACTTGGAACAGTTCATCAGACCTAATGGATTAGGAAATAGACATTTTTACACAGAAGGAGTACAGTATTGATAACTTATTCTCAGGACTGGTCATGAATATAAGATCAGCTGTTTGGACAGGCCATGACGTTGCGGTGAGTGCTCTTCCTAGGCCATGTCACGTTCATCAGTTATAGGATCTATATGCAACTCGGTCACATTTAAGTGAATTGTCTTGGGTAGCAATACCAAGCGCATCCAGCACACTGCGGCCTCTTCAATCAGCTGATCATCAGGGGTGCCAGGAGGATCCGATATTGATTATCTATCCTTAGGATAGGGTATCAGTACTGTACAACATTTTAACCTCTGTACATAGATTGTGTGTTTACATTGTGATGGCTCTTTAATACTTTCTGGACCTCTGTGGTACAAGTCCAGTCTTGGCTCCCTGGCCGTCGGGTTTCTGCTGTTTCATACAGAAAACAACAGGGGCCAATGGCTGCGATCAGTGATAACTGCACTTCCAGGAGCCATTCGTTAGTTGTAAAATGCCAGAACTCTGATGTCTTTCTCAGTAGGGCTGCACGATATGGGAATTTTGTGCGATTGCGATTAGGGCCCTAAAAATTGCGATAAAGATATGCGATGCGATATTTTAAGGGAATTGTGCTAGAGGTCTATCTGCTTGGATTTTCAAGGTAAAAGCACACACAGATGATTGATGATGTGAAATGTAGTTATGCTGAATTAAAGAACTGAAATGCGCAGTGTTTTTCAAAATGAAATACATATTTGCATTACTGCAAAAGTACAAAATACAGAACTTGCCATTTTCTTAATAGCGCTGCACAGAACAGATAAATAAAATAGATATAAGAACATGTGTTCATTAAAATAACGACTTTCCTCCAGCCCCTCCTCCCTCCCCGCACTGTAACTGATGTATCGCTGGCCGCGCTGTGCAGCATAGCAGCCGGAGATACAGTGTCAGTGTCATGTAGAAAGTCAACCATCGCTTTATAAGATGCACTGCCATTCCCCCTCACTTTTGGGGGGGAAAAAAGTGTCCTATAAAGCGAAAAATACAGTAATATAATTGCAGCATTTTTGGGTCAGCAAATTGCGATTGCGATACGGCGATTAATTGCGATAACGATTGCTTTCGCAATATATTGTGCAGGCCTATTTCTCAGGTAGCAGCACTACAGGTGGCAGCAATCAATGGATTTATTTGCATTGATAAATCTGGCCCTTTGTGTCACGCTCCGGACTTGCAGCGCAGCACCTGTCCTGACCTTCCAGCATTGCCAGGGTCGCATAGCATTATATTGAGTTATGATGCTATGTAACCCTTAGAGGTCTGGAATGTACTGGATAACACTGACATAATACTGTCAGTGTTATACAATACATTCAAGAACTCTGTCATTTAATGTGATTATGAAATGAAATAAAGGATTTGATATTTTAAGATTGTTTGGACTGCAAATGGTCTGGGTACACGTGTTTATTATAGGACTAATATTTGTATATATGTGGCCCTGGTAGGTCAGTGTCTATAGTATTTTAAAAACATGAATAAAAGTCTACATTACAAGGTGATTTACATAAATGATGGACCACTGGAAGAGGCTAGCAATAAAGCTATATATGCCAGAGCAGACCAACGCCATAGAGACACATTCATACATTATAGTTCATAAAGGAAAATGCTTTTGTAAGTAAAGTAACATAGACCCAAATCTATGTCCATGCGAAACTGATTTTTTTCTATTTTAATAAATTTCCAAACATTTGTAAAATTATATTTTCACTTTCTCATTATGGGGTACTGAGTGCAGAATGATGGGGGAAAACTAGATTTTTTTTTAATTTTAGGACAAGGCTCCAACATAACAAAAATGTGACAAGGTCTGGAGACTTTCAGAATGCACTGCAAATATCAAAACATGCTCTGTGTACAGAGTGACCAGTACAACATGCTGTATTACATATTGTAGTAGGGAATATTGTTTGAACACAAGCCCACAGATCACCAGGTATCTACATCATACTTATAAACCAATATTTGTACCACAATCTGTTGCCAGAGACAGCATTAGGTAAACAGTATCACATATATGTTAGCTGGGTATTCAGGACTGCATGTCAGCTTAATCAATTTGCTTGGTTTAACTATTAAGAAACAAATTTAATGAAACCTACAAAGTCATTCATTTAATTCATTTCTGGTGAGCAAATAATTTGCACAACACTATATTATAGTTTATGAGATTTATCTTTACGTTCTATGTTTTTCTTTGTATTTTTATAGTCCCGTTTGTCCAGTGTATATTTGAAGATTGTTATTTTATTTTTACAAACATTTTTTGAGATTTTTTAATTTATAACACAGGGTTACAGCATAGGCAATGTTGTATGGATAATTGAGGTGTATTCAAAATAAATAAAGTGCATATTCGTCGTTATTTTACCTGTATAATAATGTAATGTATAACCTTTCTGCATAGATAAGGCCTCCAGGGTCTACTGTGAAAGTAATTTTTTTTATTTATTGTATTTGCCAAGCTGTATTTGTATGGCATATGGGTGAACAGGCACATGCAGTGGCCCAGGCGGGAGGCGAGCAGATAGGCATGGTAGTAGAGGCCCGATGATGACGGTAGTCCTCACAGTCCCTGGTTTCCTTGGGACACACCCTGGCTTTGGTGGTTCCCTTGCTTCATACAGATTCAGGGTGCCTTTCGTGTTGGTGGGTGTTGAGGCTGCAAGGTCCCGTGTGGTTTGGTGCAATACAATGCTACGGCAATGCAGATGTTGACGCACGCAATGATGAGACCGTTTTTGCATCAAACAACTGTTGTTTACTTGCAATAACGTTCAGATACAGAAGACACAATTTTTACTATGCTTGGACTGGCAGATCTTACATACGTTGTCGTTTCTACAGTTTTCTCAGTTCTTTAAGTTGCAAAGGTTGTAGACAGGCCTGGATATTTCATCTCTGAGTCAGTCTTCCAAATCTGTAATTACTCTCTCTGATTCAACGACAGGGGTACAATCCATATATCTCTCCATCTCTATCTGTATCTCTCAATCTCTTTACTTCTTTCAAAATACACAACTAGGTATACCCAATTGCAAGGTGTAGCTTTCTTATCAAATGTCCAGTCTGTCTTCCAAGTATGCTGGAGTTTCTATTCTCTCAGGCAATAATGCTATAATGAAGAAAGAAAGAAAGACCACAAAGGAGAGAGATCCCCGAGTCAAAACAGGGAAACAGGTCCCCCGAATCAATAAATGCAAATGCAATATGTAACGATATAGTATCGTGACTACTATGGGACATCAAACCTTTAATGATATGACAGACAAGCTCCTTATTGGGAAAAACACAAAAACTAACGATACTGGAGCCAAAAAGTCCAAAAATATATAAATCACTTTATTGTATAAATACATAAAAAATATGTATGTAGACCACAAAAGGTAGAGGGTAACAGGAAAAACACCATCTGGTATGCAGAACTATATACAAAAATGACAATCGTCAATGCAGTATATAAAGTTAACCCAGTCCGCGACAACAGTAGTCAATATAAAATGCACTGTAAAGTTAGCACAGCAGTGCTGTGAAAACATACGCAGTCAGAGTGAGCTTACAGATGAGTGCTGCTGACCGTGCGTAACAGGCACAGTGCGCACGAAGGCACGCTGCAGCACTAAGTAGCGCATCCTGGTATAGCTTATCTCCTATGTGAGTATGTTTGCCACACTGTTGGATATATAACTATGCAGCTGCAATTTGTGTGTCACTTGACTGCTGTTACGCAGCCGCACTTTCTGTGTCACTTGACTGCATTTTCAACATTGCTCTCTTTACATCATCGTTTATATTGATACGGTTGTCCGGATTGGGTTAACTTTATATACTGCTATCTGTGTCATTTTTGTATATAGCGCATACCAGGATGGTGTTTTTCCTGTTACCTCTACCTTCTGTGGTCTACATACATATTTTTTATGTATTTATACAATAAAGTGATTTATATATTTTTGGACTTTTTGGCTCCAGTATCGTTAGTTTTTGAATAATGCTATAATACAGATTATCTCCACGGTCTCATTAGCATGCACCTCCTCACAGCGGTTATTATCATTAGCTTCCTCAGAGGCTGGTTTATGGCTCTGTTTTTTAAGCTGGCTGGTGCTTCCCAGGGCTGTTTTCTGCTTTTAGTCTTAATGCTGTCTCACCACACTAAACTGTATACTGAATGCAGACCAATTCTTATGGGTAGAGTGGAGCAGCCCCATCTAGCTATGGTTACCAAGGCCTGTTAACCTTTTCACAGCCAGTAGAAAGGAAATGCATAACACCATATTTCCCACACATTTTAACCCATTTTGCAGTGGACTACCAGCACATTGCACACAGTGTATGTGGCAGGAGAGTTCCCGATGCGTATGCCAAACGTACCCATAAGTCTCCCCTGGCAGATGCCAAAATAATGTCCTGCATATGTATAGACCAGAGATGCAGATTCCTATACAATGGGACATAATCATGCATAGGTGATAGATGTATATGGTAGAAAATGTCTTTAGGGCTATGGCCACACAGGCCATTTTTGAATATTCCACTGTGAATTTGATATTGTTAGCTGGCTAGCTATTATATAATCCTATAGTGTACATCATGTGAGTAGCTGGATAATACAGAGAGAACATTTAATCCTGAATATCAGCTCATGCACAGTCACGTAATCCAGCTGGTGTGTAGGTGTGCTGTCTCCCTACATCGAGCTGTTTAATATGAAACAATATGATCACTAGGGAACTGAGCACCTTCACTTTCCTGTGCTGCTCATTGCCTGCACCCAATACATTTTGGCTAGCACGATATTACTTAATATTTCTTTTATTCTCCTATCCTGATTTCTGGAGCATCTTTGGCCTTGAATGACCAAAGTGCGTGTGTGCATAGATATTTACCGTATGCCATACGTATTCATGGTATATGCCATGTTCTTGTTGGCATTGGCACTAAAGGAAAAATTGAAGTAAGAAGTTGTGTAAAAGGGGGCACTGAGAGGTATGGTCACGTATGTATGGTGCTCTCCACCTATAAGATTCACCCAATCTTCAAAAAAGTGCTAATAAAAAGGAAGATATGGTGGGGCACTCATAGATGTTTGGAATCACTAGTAAATCATTTTATTGAAAATAAAAACAAATTAAAATAAAACCAAAGTACATTACAAATAGAATAAAGAACAAAACAATGATGCCGTTTCTGTTCTATGTTATCATGTTATCGTTGGTGGTTGTGGCATATAGTATATCAGTGGTATTTTATACTAGATATTGATTAATGTCACTAGCACCAACCGGCCATATTGGTGACGTCACTAGTATCTTGTATATAATATGTGGTGAGTTTGAGGGATAAAGTATTATCACCAATTGCTATCTTAAACTGAGTATAACATCAATCTTAGTTCATTAAATAATTAAAACGTATACTCTTATGGATTAGTCCGTGCTTCATACAGTTCTATTAACCCAATTGATATAGTCGCCGGCAGAGTTAAATTGTGGCAAAATTATTATAGTTATATCTTCAAGGCAGCGTAGGTAAAATTCCACAATGTTGCGCGGTGATTGAGAAGTATCAAAATTTTGTCAATAGAATACAATGATATATGGAGTTGTCCTTAGTGTTCGTATCGGGCTCGGTGAAGTATTATACTTTTGTCTGGTACTCACGTTTCAAGCTGCTCTCTGTTCCGAATAATGCACGGAGTTTGATGAGCCAGGCGGCATCACTTACCGGCAACATACGTGAGTCCAAAAATTGGAGCTTGTGTAGAGTCCTCTCCGGTAGCAGACACTAAGGGTATTGTTTCGCCGACTTTTTCTCAGCGGCTCCCACATTCACATGTCTTTCTTGCTCCTCCCGGACTGGTCTCACACTTTTTCAGCAGATTTAATGCGCACCTTTCCCCATATATTGGCGAATTCTTAGATATTGTAATTCATATTAGGTACTAAGATCTTGGCCATAGTCTTTCTTTGTACCATTAGGTGTTGTACAAATATGCGTTTCGGGATTTAATTATCCCTTCCTCAGTGGTCCCAGTGGTAGGACCCGAACCACTGAGAAAGGGATAATTAAATCCCGAAACGCGTTTGGTAGATGATCCTCATATTTGTACAACACCTAATGGTACAAAGCAAGACTATGGCCAAGATCTTAGTACCTAATATGAATTGCAATATTTAAGAATTCGCCAATATATGGGGAAAGGTGCGCATTAAATCTGCTGAAAAAGTGTGAGACCAGTCCGGGAGGAGTAAGAGAGACATGTGAATGTGGGAGCCGCTGAGTACAAGTTGGCGAAACAATACCCTTAGTGTCTGCAGTGTCTGCTACCGGAGAGGACTCTACACAAGCTCCAATTTTCAGACTCACGTATGTTGCCGGTAAGCGACGCCGTCTGGCTCATCAAACTCCGTGCACTATTCGGAACAGAGAGCAGGTTGAAACGTGACTACCGGACAAAAGTATAATACTGCACCGAGCCCGATACGAACACTAAGGACAACTCCATATATGATTGTATTCTATTGACAAAATTTCGATACTTCTTTATCACCGCGTCACATTGTGGAATTTTACCTACGCTGCCTTGAAGATATAACTATAATAATTTTGCCACAATTTAACTCTGCCGGCGACTATATCAATTGGGTTAATAGAACTGTATGAAGCATGGACTAATCCATAACAGTACACGTTTTAATTATTTAATGAACTAAGATTGATGTTATACTCAGTTTAAGATAGCAATTGGTGATAATACTTTATCCCTCAAACTCACCACCTATTATATACAAGATACTGGTGACGTCACCAATATGGCCGGTTGGTGCTAGTGACATTAATCAATATCTAGTATAAAATACCACTGATATACTATATGCCACAACCACCAACGATAACATAGAACAGAAACGGCATCATTGTTTTGTGCTTTATTCTATTTGTAATGTACTTTGGTTTTATTTTAATTTGTTTTTATTTTTAATTAAATGATTTACTAGTGATTCCAAACATCTATGAGTGCCCCACCATATCTTCCTTTTTATTAGCACTAACGGAAAAATACATTAACATGATCATAAACTACCGGTATTAATTTTACTTATGTTTCCACTAGGCAAGGATCCAGACATTTTTATAGTGATTAGAGAAATCCATTTGCATGACAGTTACCATTTAACACAGAATTCGGCTCAATCTGTACACTCCTTGATCCTTTCTTGAGTAGGATTGGAGCACCTCCAGTTTAAAAGGTAAATACATTAATTCTGTATTTCAGAATTTTTTCTGCTACATGAACCACCTAACCAATTTCAGGGCATTCAGTTTGCTCAATAAAGGTCACAGAGGGTCTGAAGAATTAGCCATCAGACAAGCCCTCTGAGTCTCTGACGGATCTATCACTGAAGAGCTTTATGTATCTGTTATGTACCACAAAATACTGGAGCAAAATCTTACAAAAAATTCTACACACAAAAATGTTTTAGCCAGAAATACTTCAATCAATAGCTTTTTTAATGACTTCAAATGTGGCAGTAGCCTTTAATGTTTTATAAGATCTATAGCATGAGCTCCATAGACAAGCTATTGATTGGTCTATAGCTGGTCAACTGGGTCCAGAAGTAGTGCTTTCAACTTGTTTCACCTGTAGAAGGAGTGCACCTAAAAAAGTACATAGCAAAACCAGAGCTATTTGCTGTAAAATTCATTAAGGGTACATTCACATACGCAGCAGCGGATACAGCAGGCTGTCCCGACAAAGAGCAGAGTTACTGCCAGATATCCGGCATTGCCACATTCTGCATTTCACCTCCGGATCACCATTGACTATAATGGGGTCCACCAGTGATCTGGCCACATACCAGCATAAATGCCGGGTTTTGGACGCACAAATATCACTGCATACACAAAAAAATCTGTAAAAAATGAATATACTCCTATTTATTATGGCAGATAAAGAAGTATTATAGTGCAAGGACACTGCTAAACAGCTCCCCAGAACCCTGTGAGGGTGACTTTGGTGTGGAGTAGTAGATTGGATAAGACTAGATTCACATCTGCAGATAAATTTTGTTTTTCTGTTCCAGTATAGGAACAGAGAAACGGAATTGCAAGATCAGGCATATTCCGGACACCAGCAGCGCCCGAAAGATCACATTGGCTACAACAGGGTCCATCAAGTTTCCTTGTTAGGCTCTGGCATTCTGTCTGACAATGTACAACTGCATACAGGAGTATTTTCTGCTTTTTTTCGGCATTGTGCGATGGAGGCTCCTGCTGAAACCCCAGCTACGAATGTGAACATAGCCCCAGCTCCAGACAAACACTATACCACAATAATGGAACCAAATAGTAAAGTAATAAATGGAACCTTGCAGCAAATTTTCATTATTACTAACCAACTCAACAATTATTTTGCTGACATCACTCAGTGCTATTACTGTACTGCACAGAGTTCCTTACATGCCCACCGTACATAAAACTAGTAAAATTGATAAAGGACTAATCCATTATATCTGCTTCCTCCTGCATTTGGACCAAAAAGCAGAGGCAAATATCTGGAAGGTAGAAGAGAGCTTTTAGTATTAACAGTATTATGTGCACAGTGAATGCACGGGAGGGCAGAACAGGAAGTCTGTGAGGTGCAGCTTTAGCCAATAGCTGTAGAGCAGGAAATGATGTCAGAGAAGGAGGCGTCGTTTTGTCAACTTCTCCTTTATAGGAAAGTAACATGCTGTTATATTCGTTTTTCCTGTGTTTATAAAACTATATAAACCAGTCACTTACTAAAGATAGCGTGTTTTAAGTTTGGGCTCCAACTCCTCTTTCAGACCTATGGTCATGTGACACTGACTATCCAAGGTACCATGATGCGGCAGGACATTCTACCTGCCAGTCATATGACCTTTTTCACTGATTAAAAGACTCAGCAAACATTTTATTGAGACCATCATTACAGTGCTCAGGAAATTCTGTGTGCCTGCGCTGCTGAAACTAGACGCTTACTGCAAGCCTTCTTGTTCTCCGTCTAAGGCCTCATGTACACGACCATGTGTTTCGCGGTCCGCAAAGCACGGATCCGCAAAACACGGAAGCTGCTATGCGTTCCGTTCCGCAATTGACGAAACGCAACCCATTGTAGAAATGCCTTTTCTTGTCCAGAACGGACAAGAATAGGACATGCTCTATTTTTTTTGGCGGGGCCACGGAACAGAGCAACGGATACGGACAGCACTCCGTGTGCTGTCCGCATCTCTTGCGGCCCCATTGAAGTGAATGGGTCCGCCCCCAAGACGCAAATTATGCGGCTCAGACGCGGACCAAAACAACGGTCGTGTGCATGAGGCCTAAGGGACAGGGCAACCATTAGAGGAGGTCACACAATTTGCAGAAGCAATGTCTTTCCGTGTCATTGAAGTGTGGCGCACCGTGCATGCACGCTTGTTGTCCCCGGCAGGCTCTAAGTGGTGGAGCAAGCAGTGAAAAAGATCTCATGATCAGCAAATGGACAGTCATGTCACATCATTGTACCTGAGATAATCAGTTTTGCATGACCACAGGTCTGAAAGGTGAGTTGAAGCCCAAAGTTTATTAATGCGGGTTTACTTGAAATACTGAATGTTAGGATAATTGCGAATTCAGCCACCTATTCCCATGTCTGTTTGTAAATGAACCATCAGATTCTCTCCTGAAGGCCGCATCATGAACATGGAGCCAAAATGCGCTTGGAATTGTGCTGCATTCTGGAGGATAGAGAAATCTCTGTTTTATTATTTAATTTAGTAAATGTAAAAGTTCTGCATCCGTGCATACACTTTAATCTAGACAAGCTACCTGTAGGCATTATGCCAAGCATCACAGTAGAGTTCCAGACAACATATTTTTTCTTAGAATGAATCAATAATCCATTTTCCTCCTTTAGAAAATGTGTTCGTTCATTAAAGCAAGTCAGGCTATAAATCTATTTTGCCATTAGCTGGTTGTTGTAATTCCGCTTTCATTTTTCACATAAGTCTGCTGTTCACTTTAAACATTTAAATTGCTATAAACTTGAAATATATGAATGTTCCCTGAAGAACTGTATCTTTTCTATTTAAGGCACAGAGGGATTCGAATAACTCACTAGAGATACATTAAACAGAATTTCAATTAACCATGGTGATTTTCAAAATGACTGGAAGTCCAGCTGGAAAGAAATATGGGCACCACTCAGTTACTCAGGAAAGTTTTTAAGTATGGTAATTGTAGTGGATTGATAGCACAAGATGCCTTTGGCATTTAGCCAGAATTGACTTTCATCTGAGGTTTTCTCCACAGGATAGGTGATAAATGTCTGATTACTTCGGCTCCTACCACTGGGACCCCCAGAGTTCCTGAAAATGGGGGCATGCATAACCACTGCTCCAGAGATAGCTGAGCACTGTACTCCAATAGTCCATCAGAAGTTAATGGATCAGTGGTCACACATGGGACTTGGGGACCACCATTCTCTTGGTTTTGTGGTCATACTCTTACCAAGTATGCTGTGGATAGGTGATAAATGTACTTTATGGTAAAGCCCCTTTAAGCTTATATTTCATGGGTTAATGATCCACAACTCACTGATAAACGGATTATGGCATATTTAGATACTAACCCATGCTTTGAACTATAACTAGTCTAGGACGAGTGAATGATTTTGAGTTTGACCTATTGTAGAGCACATTTATAAGTGTCTTATATTAAACTCTTACTTCTTGCTTCATGTAGCACCAAACTGTTCATTCAAAAAGGTACATTAATGGTTAACTCCAGATTTTTTGCGCATTTCGATATATATTATGCAATGGGACACAACTTCATGAAGCTCTAATTCAAATCTCCAGTTCCACCTGTCACGAATCAGCAGGTGTGAACCCACTGTGCCACTGACTGGCTATACTCTGGAGGGGAGTGTCTAAGCAACTACCTGGTTTTCACTAGAGTCTCTGATGGTGAGGATAGACTTGAGCCGTTAGGGTAGTTGCCAGGGGCTACTCCAGAGCAAACCCGAGTCAGTGGCAGCTAGTCCGGGCGGACCAGGAGGTACCTGAGTAGGTACCTGAAGTACAAGCGTAGTCTGGCGGTCAGAGATGGTACCAGGAGCAACGGTGCAGGACCGAAGGATGAGGCACAGACGTGGTCAGGGCAGGCGGCACAGGTACAGGTCAGGCAATCTGGGTCGGCAACAGGACAGTCAAAGCAAGTAGACAGGGATCAGACAATAAGCAGAGTCCAGTAACAAAGTATAGATCAGGAGCACACATGAGTATCAGGAACCAGCAAACACAAGGACCTTGACACTGAGGCATCTGGGAAAGTGGATGAGCCACTTAATTATATGCAGAAGAGCCAGAGTTGGTCAGCGAGGTCACCTGACCCAACCCACACAGCCCAGGTAGTGATGCTCTCCGCTCCTAGAGCAGTGTAACACGAAACCAGCCGAACTCATGCTGTGTCCAGGGCTGAGTGGAAGCTGTGGAGCGAAATCCTCAGAAGCAATAACATATACACAAACAGGGCCCAGGACCGCAGCGGTGAAATGGGAAGCACCGGCCACAGGTCACCGCTGAATGCGGTGACCGGGACCGCAGCGATAAGCGGGGGAACAGCGCCGTTCCACAGCCGCTGTTACAGTACCTTCCCCCCTTATGCCCCCTTTTCTTGAGTCCACGACAGGACAAAAACCTTCTTATCAGGTCCGGAGCATGAATATTCTCCTCTTGCTCCCAAGACCTCTCTTCCGGACCGAAGCCCTTCCAGTCCACCAGGTAGTAGGTTTTCTTACCACGTTTCCTGAATTCCAAGATGTCCTTGACCTCGAATGTGCCTTCCGAATCTTTAGATACCGGAGTCGCCATAGACGGAGCTGTAGAGAAGAAGTTAAGAATTACCGGTTTGAGCAAGGATACGTGGAAGGCATTAGGGACACGAAGAGAGAGAGATAGCCATAACTTATAGGTCACTTCATTGATCTTCTTCAAAACTACGAAGGGTCCCAGGAACCTAGGGGCAACTTGAAACTAAGAACCTTTAAATGGATGTTTCTGGAGGCGAGCCATACCCTATCTCCCGGCAAGAACTGAGGCGGTTTTCTTCTTTTCTGTTCGCATCTGCTTTCATGTGGGTCACCGCTTTATCAATGCAAATCTTGGTATCCTGCCAGATCTTCAAAAGATCCCTAAAAGAGGAATCCGCCGCTGGTACCCCAGAAGATAGAGGAACAGGGAGAGGAATACGAGGATGCTGTGAAAAAATGACAAAGGAGATGATCCAGTAGACCAGGGGCGTAACTATAGGGGAAGCAGGGTAAGCGGCTGCTTTGGGGCCCTGACCCAGAAGGGGCCCTGACCCAGAAGGGGCCCATCCAAGAGGAGGAGAAGTACTAAACAGTATTAAACAGTACTAAACAGCCCCTCAACAGTATTGCACAATGAAATTATATACAGTGGCAGTATAGACAGTGTAGAAAACGGATGGAACAGCTGCTGGGCCTGGTCTGAGAGAGCCATCTTTACTAGCTACAGGAAAGGGGCGGCATGAAAGGAAGGGGTTGTGAAAAAATTACTGGGGGAGGGGGCCCCATTCAAAAATTTGCTGTGGGGCCCAGTCATTTCTAGTTACGCCACTGCAGTAGACTCACTAGTATGGTTATTGTAGGAGAACTCTGACCAATTTAATAATTGTACCCAGTTGTCATGTTGAGCTAAAACAAAATGCCGAAGGTAATTCTCCAATATCTGATTGACCCGCTCTACTTGCCTGTTGGTTTGGGGCTGATAACCGGAAGAGAAGTCCAGGTCAATTTCTAGCAGTCAGCAAAAAGCTCTTAAGAGCTTGGAGGTAAACTGGACTCCCCGATCAAAAACAATATGCCCAGGTAAACCATGCAGACGAAATATATGTTTCACGAACAGTTTAGCAAATTCCGCCGCTGAAGGCAATCCAGTCAAAGGAACGAAGTGCGCCATTTTGGAGAAGTGGTCCACGACCACACAAATCACGGTGCAACCGGCCGAAGAGGGCAGATCTGTAATAAAGTCCATGGCAATGTGTTGCCATGGAGCATCAGGAACAGGTAGCGGTAACAAAAGACCAGGTGGTTTTCTCCTGGAGATTTTATTTTGAGCACAGACGGTGTAGGCAGAGATATAATAATGCACATCCTTGGACAATGTGGGCCACCAGTAGTGGCGAGACACCAGTTCTGTGGTCTTGCGGATCCCTGGGTGACCGGTCAGTTTGGAGTTGTGCCCCCACGTTAGGATACGTTTTCTTTT
Source organism: Bufotes viridis (assembly GCA_033119425.1). NCBI lineage: Eukaryota > Metazoa > Chordata > Amphibia > Anura > Bufonidae > Bufotes > Bufotes viridis. The sequence goes on along the minus strand of CM065592.1, from coordinate 141,276,395 downwards.
GGCAGAGGCACGAATGTCCGGCCTGGGAGGATTGTCTCTTACCAGGACAAGAGCCACTGTGATCAAGCGATCAGGATCTACAATGTATTGGGGCTCCTCCTGCTGTTCTGCAAAGTCAAATGACCTAGACAGAGCATCTGCCTTGATATTTTTCTCAGCTGGGCGAAAGTGCAACTCAAAAATTAAAACTAGAGAAGAAGAGAGCCCACCTGGCTTGGCGGTGGTTCAGACGCTGGGCTGTCTGCAGATATGTGAGGTTCTTGTGATCAGTAAATATTATCAATGGATGCTGGGCCCCCTTCAACAGATAATGCCACTCCTCCAAGGCAAGTTTTATGGCTAGCAGTTGTCACAATGTCAATGTCTGCAGATACTAGGCCTTGAATCAGGTATATGGGAGCAGGAAACAAACTAAGCATCCCTAAATCCAATCCCTGACCTCCTGATTGTATGAGCCGCCCTCAGTAGGGGGGCTCATACCCACTAACCTGGGCCCTGCAGACCCTATTGTTACCTGCAGACCCTATTGGTCCCTGCAATATGGTCAGGAATGAGAGACAACCAGTTCATCTTAACCATGGATGAACCAGAGTCTCCCACAGGCCAAGCAACAAATATGGAATGAAAAGCCAAGTGGAACGGCAGGTAAGTATCCAGCGGCAGGGATAACCACTGAACCAAGAACCCCGGAATGCATGGTAACTTACCTGCCGCAGCTGCTGGACGGCACAAAAGACGACCACACCAAGGTGAACTGGAACCTATGCAAACACACTGACATCCGAACACCATGCCCGACTCAGTACGTACTGACACACATAGGAACCAGCACTCCAGCAACTGGTCACTGACATGACTTCTGGTTCACCCCTCTGGGAAACCATCGAGCCCACTTCCGCAGGCACAACGCACCGGGAAACGCCTTGCATTCAAGCTGAACATAACACACCAACTGACCAGACATGAAACAAACAAGACGTACACCACACCCTAAACATAAACCCAAACCAAACATCAACACAGGTAAGGGAGGACAAACATGGAAGATACATAAGGAAGACATCGCTGAAGACATCGATGACAACTAGGATGGCCCTCAGATAACAAAGAGATAGGAGAGAGCTCCTACTCCAATAAAGGCAGGCATCCCACTGATCTCAGTTTCAAAGCAACACTATATAAAGAGACTGGAGACCACACCCAGCTCACCCAAACTTAACCCTAAACACACCAGAAGGGAAGGAAAAGCCAAAAAGGGAAAGCGCACACACATGCAACAACAACTCGTTGCCGCAGGCAACTGCATGTGTGGCAACTGTGTTACTGAGCCAACAACAGGCTGTGACAGTAGTTCTCTGTCTCCTGTACAGTAATTCCTCTCAGCCAGTGAGAACTGTTTGGAGGAGAATCCACAGGTAAATATCTTGCCCTTGGAACCTCTCTGTAGTAGAACAGCACCGACTCCTATGGAGGAGGCGTCCACTTCTACAAAGAATTGGCGGGAGACATCGGGATGACACAGAACAGGTGCAGAAGCAAAGGACTTCTTTAATTGGGTAAAGGCGGCCTCTGCCTCTGGAGTCCAGTCTTTGGCATTCACCACTTTCCTAGTAAGAGCGGAGATCGGAGATGTAAGGGATGAAAAATTTGGGATGAATTGCCGATAGAAATTAGTGAATCCCAGGAAGACTTCCGAGATTAGCGGAAGAGGGTATCGATTCTTGATTGTGACCTTATTCAGACCTCGATAGTCGATGCAGGGTCGTATGGATCCATCTTTTTTTTGCACAAAGAAGAACCGGGCATCGGCTGGTGAAGTAGATTTTCGGATAAACCCCCTCTCAAGATTTTCCTTAATGTACTCAGACATCGCTTGGGTCTAGGGAAGTGAGAGTGGGTAGACTCGACCACGAGAAGGAGTGGCACCAGGCAGAAGGTTAATTGTACAATCATAAGGACAATGAGGAGGCCTCTTTCTTGCCGAAAACATCTGCAAAACTGGTGTACTGCTGTGGGAGTCCAGGCAGGCCTATTGGTACAGTAGGCAAGGAAGCAAATCGGACCTCCAATAGGCAGGTGGAATGACAGGATGATCCCCTTCGTAGAATCTGACCGGAGTTCCAGTCCAGAACTGTAGAGTGCTGACACAGCCAGGGAAGACCAAGGATAACCGGTAGCATGTAAAGGGGGTCATCTCAGAATGCAGAACCCCAATTTGCAGCTTGAGTGGCATAGTCACAGAGAGCACTGGTTCAGGGATTGGCAGTCCATTAACGGAGGCCACTGACAGAGGCCTTTCTGGGCAGATGGTAGGAAGCCGGAACTGATGGACCAGAGCTTGCTGAATAAAATTACTGGCCGAGTCCAGGAATCCATGCACAGACAGCATGACTCCCTTGTGCGAGAGAGTCCACCTCAGAGAGGACTTCTCTTTGTCTAGAACAACCTCTCCAACAGATCCTAGACATTGGCATTTCCTGGCTTCTGGGACAATTACGCACAAAGTGGGCCTTGCCACCACAATACAAACACAGGTTCTCTGCTTTGCGGCGTAAACGTTCCTGGTCAGACAATCGAAGGCGCTCTATTTGCATGGCCTCTTCAGGTGGGGTGGACACCAGCTTCTGGAAGGATGGAGCCAGCCAAGGGGACCTTCTGGTGCATGCGACCTCCTTAGCGCGACCAGCTAGTTTATCCTTAATCCGGTCAGAAAGGCACTCCCAGAACACCAGCAGTTGAGCCTCATTGTTCCATGCAGGTTCGACAGCCAGGTTACGAAACTGGATGGCGTACTGACCCACAGACGAGGAACCATGCCGTAGACGTAGCAGAGCTGATGCAGCAGAAGACGTGTGGCCGGGCTCTTCAAAGACCAGCTGGAAGGTAGCCAGAAAAGACTGCAGATTGGTAGTCTCAGGAACTCCATGTTCCCAAATAGGATTTGCCCAAGCAAGGGCCTCATCAGACAGCAGGGACACGATGAAGGCAACCTTGGATCACTCAGTGGGAAACTTCTGTCCATGCAACTCAAAGTGGAACAAACACTGGTTCAGAAATCCACAACAGGTTTTTGGATTTCCACCATAGTGTGAAGGCAGAGGGAGTTGCACACCAGCGGTACACAAATCCGGACTCACCGGTATGGGAACTGCAGGAGTAGCAGCGCCTGATGACCCTGCAGTAGCTGGAAACGAGATGGCATCCAGACAAGCAGCAACATTTTGCAAGAACTAGATCAAGATATCCTGACGTTCGCTCTGGTGCTCTACTTCACATAACACTTCCTAAACTACAGGCTTGGGATGACCAGCGGGGTCCATGACCTCACTGTACAGTCACAGATCAGCGGGCGTGAACCCACTGTGCCACTGACTGGCTTTACTCTGGAGTGGCGTGTCTAAGCAACTACCTGGTTTTCACTAGAGCCTCTGATGGTGAGGATAGACTTAAGCCGTTAGGGTAGTTGTCAGGGGATACTCCAGAGCAAACTCCGAGTCAGTCGCAGCTGGTCTGGGCAGACCAGGGGGTACCTGAGTAGGTACCTGAAGTACAAGCGTAGTCTGGTGGACAGAGACGTTACCAGGAGTAATGGTGCAGGACCGAAGGATGACGCAGAGATGTGGTCAGACAGGCAATAGGTCAGGGTAGGCGGCACAGGTACAGGTCAGGCAGTCCGGATCGGCAACAGGAGAGTCAATGCAACTAGGCACGGATCAGATGATAAGCAGAGTCCAGGAACGAAGTATAGATCAGGAGCACATGTGAGTTTCAGGAACCAGCAAACACAAGGACCTTGACACTGAGGCATCTGGGAAAGGGCCTGAGCCACTTAAGTACATGCAGGAGAGCCAGAGTTGGTCATCAAGGTCACCTGACCCAACCCACACAGCCCAGGGAGTGATGCTCTCCGCCCCTAGAGCAGTGTAACACGAAATCAGCAGAACTCATGTTGTGTCCAGGGCTGAGTGGAAGCTGTGGAGCGGAATCCGTAGAAGCAATAACACCTACAAGGCCCAGGACCGTCCGCAGCGGTGAAATGGGAAGCACCGGCCACCGGTCACCGCTTAATACGCAACCGGGACCGCGGCGATAAGCGGGGGAACAGCGCCGTACCGTAGCCGCTGTTACACCACCCTTCTTTCCCTTGTAAGAAATAAATTTAGTTTCCTGTGTCAACCGTTTTAGCGGTTTGTTTTATGTACTATACATGGCAGTATATCCTATGCGGCCCAGCATATAACATCTCTAGGCAAAACATTGATGTACTATTCTTTATTTAGGTCATCATTGTGTGATTGCTGGGGTTCTAACCCCGAAACTCCCACCAATGAGCAGTGTTAAGGGACTGAGTTGTAGTACCAGGCATAGCCACATGTACTGATGAGCTGCCTTTACTTGGGTAAACAAGGAACCACAGGATGGGGCTAATCCACTACGACCCCAATTTACCACACATTGATAATCCTAAGAATAAAACCATTTTAGCCTTCAAACACTTCTTTATTGCAGCATGTCAACCGACTTCTTTTCCTGGACCAATATACAATCACCAACACAGCACTTACCAACAGAATCCCTTTGGATATGGTACAAGCAGCACTCTGGTGTCAGCCTTTCACAATGGCGGTGTGCGACCGCCACTGCTGTACTTACAGGTCCCGAGTTACTGTATCCCAGTGGCATGGACCTGCCTCCTGCACTGCTCTTGCTCTGTCTCGCCATGCAGGCCGCAATCTGATTGTTGGCCATGCCCCTCTTCCTCTGCCTGTAGGTGTGTGCACAATCTATGTTTTTTGTCTGACCATGTACCAACTTTCTGCCTGTTTCCTGGTTTGTGACACTTCGCTGCCTGACCTCCTTTGACCCTTTGCTGCCTGCCCTTACCTTTACCTAGTGAGTCAGCTGTCAAACAAACAGAGACTACCTCAGGAGCTATTGGCCTGGTGGTTCCTCTATAGCGAAGTCCAAATTCCTGTACATGGGTTGAAAGATGAAAACCAGGGGACTTGCAGGATAACACCCTTAGATGAAGACCAAAATCAAATCTGTTTGTTGACACAGTGGTTCAACATCCGCTGTCGTAACACAGTCTGAAATACAGTAGTACCACAGCAAATAAATTGAATAGAACATCAGTATCAGATTGAGGTATTCACTGTGCACAAATTCTGAACAAAAGTAGAACTTCACTTTACATGAAATAATAGCAGACTTGGAATAAATCGCAAGAGCTGACTCCTAATTGTGTCACATTGTACATCTGCTACTGACATAAGTATTTATTTAGTAAAAGCATCTGTTGCTTTAGGCAAGAAAATCTTGGAAATAGTACTTTTCACCATTCCGTACTTATGGCTTATTCATGGCAATTAAAATGATATCTTAACCACCTTGTAGGAGTTTCTTGACCATTCCGGAGGTTAAAGGAGTGCACTGCACTGTCTGGGAACAACCCTTGCCAGGAAGCTTTGCTGAGAAGTATCAACTTGATAGTGTACGAATAAACTTATTAGAAGACACATTTAGGAATTGCAGATGAAGACATGGAACCGGTGGTAGATTAAAGCAACCTTGTGTGCATGCTCCGCTTGGCCTATTGTAAATAGTTATCGTATAGTATTGTATGATTTTTCTGTTACTCTCATTTGCACTGCTCTGATGTGCCAAAACCTAATTACTCTTATTTTACTCTAATTAGTCCTTTTGCTTTCTGCATTATTTTAGTCCCTCAATTATGTGCATCTGTAGAAGGCTGCAGCTGCAATTAACAGCTTCGTCACCATTATTAAGTTCAGTTCTAGATAGCATGCAATGAAAAAGAAGTGTCTGCCAGATAATTGCGTCAATAGCTGTGTTTGACTTGTAGCACACAATAAACATATTGATATAATGTGAATGTGTCTAATTGATTTCTGTAAAGTGTTAATTATGGTTTTTGACTAATTATTTCCATTGAAAAAAATGAATCAATATGGTTGGATTTACACACAGCATTTAGGTTAGTGTGTCACAGAATTTTGTTTTACAACTGTTAAAATATGTCAGCTAGATGATTTCTGCTAAAAATATATGACGATCTGTACACACATGGCATTTTGGTGTGTGTAATTTTTGGGATTTTTTAAAATAATATAACTTAACATCTACATAGGAAATTGTATACAGAAAGTGGTGTAACTATAGGGGTCACAGCAATTTAGAAAGCCCTCACAAGCTTGGGGTGATCCACAAGTTCCCCTCAGTAATCTAAGGCTGATTGTACTTCTTTGATTTCTTTTCTGATGTCATTTCATGTCTGACAGTCTGTATATTGGTGCACTGAAATGCTAGAGTGGAGGAGAAAGGAGAAAGAGATGTATGATGCACACTGCTGGACATCCGCACTGTCAAAAAAAAGAAAATTAGCCTATTAATGACAAAAGTAGCTGCATATAGTCAAGGAAGGCAAGCTGTGGAGAAGAATGCAGACAGGTGGCTGCAAGAGTTACGGTGGTCTCATAGCATAATAGCACATATCTGTAAGAAAGAGACTGCTCAGCTGTGCAGATGATTATGCTGCAACTCTACCACTCCTTACAGTGATGGTGGTCTATATGTGGTTTCCACTAATGTGAGGGCCATATCAGAACTATATCAGTACAAGGACATTAAAATTGTCTGTTCTTGCACTGGTGGACACCAGCCAGGTTACGAAACTGGATGGCGTACTGACCCACAGACGAGGAACCATGCCGTAGACGTAGCAGAGCTGATGCAGCGGAAGACGTGTGGCCGGGCTCTTCAAAGACCAGCCGGAAGGTAGCCAGAAAAGACTGCAAATTGGTAGTCTCAGGAACTCCATGTTCCCAAATAGGTTTTGCCCAAGCAATGGCCTCATCAGACAGCAGGGACACGATGAAGGCAACCTTGGATCACTCAGTGGGAAACTTCTGCCCATGCAACTCAAAGTGGAACAAACACTGGTTCAGGAATCCACAGCAGACTTTTGGATTTCCACCATAGTGTGAAGGCAGAGGGAGTTGCAAGAGGGAGTTGCACACCAACGGTACACAAATCCAGACTCACTGGTGTGGGAACTGCAGGTGTAGCAGCGCCTGATGACCCTGCAGTAGCTGGAAACGGGATGGCATCCAGACGAGCAGCAACATTTTGCAAGAACTAAATCAAGATATCCTAACGTTCGCTCTGGTTCTCTACTTCACATAACACTTCCTGGACTACAGGCTTGGGATGACCAGCGGGGTCCATGGCTTCACTGTACAGTCACGGATCAGTGGGCGTGAACCCACTGTGCCACTGACTGGCTTTACTCTGGAGGGGCGTGTCTAAGCAACTACCTGGTTTTCACTAGAGCCTCTGATGGTGACTTGAGCCATTAGGGTAGTTTTCAGGGGATACTCCAGAGCAAACTCTGAGTCAGTGGCAGCTGGAGGAGGTACCTGAGTAGGTACCTGAAGTACAAGCGTAGTCTGGCGGACAGAGACGTTACCAGGAGTAATGGTGCAGGACCAAAGGATGAGGCAGAGATGTGGTCTTTGATTTCCTTTCTGATGTAATTTGATGTCTGACAGCCTGTATATTGGTGCACTGAAATGCTGGAGAGGAGGAGAAAGGGGAAAGAGATGTATTATGCACACTGCTGGACATGCGCACTGTCAAAAAAGTGAACATTAGCCTATTAATGACAAAAGTAGCTGCATATAGTCAAGGAAGGAAAGCTGTGGAGAAGAATGCAGACAGGTGGCTGCAAGAGTTGCGGCGGTCTCATAGCATCATAGCACATACAGTGGGATGCGAAAGTTCGGGTAACCTTGTTAATCGTCATGATTTTCCTGTATAAATCGTTGGCTGTTACGATAAAAAATGTCAAATATATCATATAGGAGACACACACACAGTGATTTTTGAGAAGTGAAATGAAGTTTATTGGATTTACAGAAAGTGTGCTATAATTGTTTAAATAAAATTAGGCAGGTGCATTAAGTTGGGCACTGTTGTCATTTTATCGATTCCAAAAGCTTTAGAACTAATTATTGGAACTCAAATTGGCTTGGTAAGCTCAGTGACCCCTGACCTACATACACAGGTGAATCCAATTATGAGAAAGAGTATTTAAGGGGGTCAATTGTAAGTTTCCCTCCTCTTTTAATTTTCTCTGAAGAGTAGCAACTCTCAAATGACCTGAAGACAAAGATTGTTCACCATCATGGTTTAGGGGAAGGATACAGAAAGCTGTCTCAGAGATTTCAGCTGTCTGTTTCCACAGTTAGGAACATATTGAGGAAATGGAAGACCATAGGCTCAGTTCAAGTTAAGGCTCGAAGTGAGTCAACCCACAGACCAGCACCAAAGATCTACAACATCATCTTGCTGCAGATGGAGTCACTGTGCATCGTTCAACCATTCGGCGCACTTTATACAAGGAGATGCTGTATGCGAGAGTGATGCAGAGGAAGCCTTGTCTCTGTCCACAGCACAAAAAGTGCCGCTTGAGGTGGGCTAAAGCACATTTGGACAAGCCAGCTTAATTTTGGAATAAGGTGCTGTGGACTGATGAAACTAAAATGGAGTTATTTGGGCATAACAAGGGGCGTTATGCATGGAGGAAAAAGAACACAGCATTCCAAGAAAAACACCTGCTACCTACAGTAAAATATGGTGGTGGTTCCATCATGCTGTGGGGCTGTGTGGCCAGTGCAGGGACTGGGAATCTTGTCAAAGTTGAGGGACGCATGGATTCCACTTAGTATCAGCAGATTCTGGAGACCAATGTCCAGGAATCAGTGACAAAGCTGGATCTTTCAACAAGACAACGACCCTAAACACTGCTCAAAATCCACTAAGGCATTTATGCAGAGGAACAAGTACAACGTTCTGGAATGGCCATCTCAGTCCCCAGACCTGAATATAATTGAAAATCTGTGGTGTGACTTAAAGAGAGCTGTCCATGCTCGGAAGCAATCAAACCTGAATGAACTAAAGATGTTTTGTAAAGAGGAATGGTCCAAAATACTTTAAACCAGAATCCAGACTCTCATTGAAACCTACAGGAAGCTTATGCACCTGCCTAATTTTGTTTAAACAATTATAGCACACTTTCTGTAAATAAACTTCATTTCACTTCTCAAATATCACTGTGTGTGTCCCCTATATGATATATTTAACTGACATTTTTTATCGTAACAACCAACGATTTATACAGGAAAATCATGACGATTAACAAGGTTGCCCAAACTTTCGCATCCCACTGTATCTGTAAGGAAGAGACTGCTCAGCTGTACAGATGATTATGCTGCAACCCTACCACTCCTTACAGTGATGGTGGTCTATATGTGGTTTCAAAACAAACACAGAACCAGAGAAAGGTGCACACTGCCGTGACACTGAACCCTCACACTGATGTTAAAAATTGAGAGTTAGTTCGACATATCCTACTAGGAGGACGTGTCTTAAGCCTCGGGCACCAGCGTCAAGGTCTCTCAAGTAGCCCGTGGGCCCTAACACTCACCTACCTGCGCCATATGGGCGATATCAGGGGCCAGTGGGCAATTACAGGAGCATTAGGATGACTCACAAACATCTCCTCTGTTACCTCCAGCATGTGGCCATGCTTGCAATGGGAGGTGGGAGGTGTCTATGAGCCCTACCCAAGACTGACTGATATAGCCCAAGACCAAGCAGGTGCACCCAAATGTGACCTGAAGATGAAAAACAGGCACATTTAAATTGGAGTTTTATACACCTCCATACATATATATATAAACCATCAAAAAGTGTGGTGATAAGAAAGCAGGATGTGCTCATACCCATATGCAGTTGTGCATTTCTGTAGGGGAGCACATCCTGCACTTGTAGTCCGTTGCTAATGGCAATCACCAGCAAAAAATGCATACAATGGATGATGCCAGCAACGGACTACAAGTACCACAATGGACATCCTACAAAAGATGAAATTTATGTGGATGTGGCAAGAATTCAAAACAAACACAGAACCAGAGAAAGGTGCACACTGCCGTGACACTAAACCCTCACACTGATGTTAAAAATTGAGAGTTAGTTCGACATATCCTACTAGGAGGACGTGTCTTAAGCCTCGGGCACCAGCGTCAAGGTCTCTCAAGTAGCCCGTGGGCCTAACACTCACCTACCTGCGCCATATGGGCGATATCAGGGGCCAGTGGGCAATACAGGAGCATTAGGACGACTCACAAACATCTCCTCTGTTACCTCCAGCATGTGGCCATGCTTGCAATGGGAGGTGGGAGGTGTCTATGAGCCCTACCCAAGACTGACTGATATAGCCCAAGACCAAGCAGGTGTACCCAAATGTGACCTGAAGATGAAAAACAGGCACATTTAAATTGGAGTTTTATACACCTCCATACATATATATATAAACCATCAAAAAGTGTGGTGATAAGAAAGCAGGATGTGCTCATACCCATATGCAGTTGTGCATTTCTGTAGGGGAGCACATCCTGCACTTGTAGTCCGTTGCTAATGGCAATCACCAGCAAAAAATGCATACAATGGATGATGCCAGCAACGGACTACAAGTACCACAATGGACATCCTACATGCGTGTTTGTTTTGAATTCTTGCCACATCCACATAAATTTCATCTTATGTAGGATGTCCATTGTGGTACTTGTAGTCCGTTGCTGGCATCATCCATTGTATGCATTTTTGCTGGTGATTGCCATTAGCAACGGACTACAAGTGCAGGATGTGCTCCCTACAGAAATGCACAACTGCATATGGGTATGAGCACATCCTGCTTTCTTATCACCACACTTTTTGATGGTTTATATATATATGTATGGAGGTGTATAAAACTCCAATTTAAATGTGCCTGTTTTTCATCTTCAGGTCACATTTGGGTGCACCTGCTTGGTCTTGGGCTATATCAGTCAGTCTTGGGTAGGGCTCATAGACACCTCCCACCTCCCATTGCAAGCATGGCCACATGCTGGAGGTAACAGAGGAGATGTTTGTGAGTCGTCCTAATGCTCCTGTAATTGCCCACTGGCCCCTGATATCGCCCATATGGCGCAGGTAGGTGAGTGTTAGGGCCCACGGGCTACTTGAGAGACCTTGACGCTGGTGCCCGAGGCTTAAGACACGTCCTCCTAGTAGGATATGTCGAACTAACTCTCAATTTTTAACATCAGTGTGAGGGTTTAGTGTCACGGCAGTGTGCACCTGTGTTTGTTTTGAATTCTAACTATATGTGGTTTCCACTAATGTGAGGGCCATATCAGAACTATATCAGCACAAGGACATTAAAATTGTCTGTTCATGCACTGGTGGACACCAGAGAGGTAGTGCATACATAGAACTGTACAAAAAGCACAATGCGGTTTGAAGGCTCATCAAACACCCTAAATACTGCAGCTACTATAAAGAGCCGGATGCCAATGTATCTAAGCTTGCCCTGTTGGAAAAGTTATATAGATATGCTGTTTCCAATATTTTTGAAAATATACATTTTTTTTGGGGGAGTGGAGGCAAAACTTAGGGCTTGTGCCCTCAATCTTTTAAGACCTTAGCAATGAACATGGCTGCTAGTGCAATGCGCCGCTACCCCGGGGCCCTATCACATCCCAGGTTTAGTGAAATACCGAGTGGTGTGGAGCGGCCCTTAATAGACTCTATGTGTCATGGTGCTCCTACCTAGATACAGCTGGACCCCAGGCTTAGGCTCCGAAGCATTAATAAGGGGAATAATTGAGGGATGAATGAAAAATAACTTGAGTCCAGACCTTGTTGTGAAGTTCAACGGCAGCTTTACTTGAATAAATTGATTTTCAGGCTTTGTCTTGGTTCTAGCAGGCTTTGGCATAAACTGGCAGGCAAACTTGATAACCATGCTTTCCCTTTTTCTCTGCTGGGCTGACAGGTTTGCTTAATAACTCTGCTTTCTCTCTCTCTGCTGTGCTAAACTCCGCTTGGGTCTGGTTACTGGACTTTTGGTTGGTTCTGTTAACCTTGGATTGGGGGCCTTTGGCTGTTGTCCCCCTCCTGACACTAAGTAAATTAGCAAGGAGTCAGGGGGCTCTACAAGCTACTTCCCTTTTCTGGCCCCTGCTGCAGCCAAAGAACACTTTCCTCTGGCTGCTACTACTTTCATGTCTTCTCAGCTCCAATATGGAGTCTAAACTGGAATTAACTAGAACTGCAACCCTCCTCTTCTGGAAAGGGGGAGAATGGAATGATAAATTCCATTCTGACTAAACATATATCTGCCATATACACTGCCACCTGCTGGTGAACCAGGCATATTACATGAACAAAACAGTTGCATAACAGTAATATCAGTGCACACTTGTGAAGGACCTGGAAATAAATACACATATGAAATAGGCGTTAAACCATTAGAAACAGTATGAGGGTGAAGGAATGGTAACACCACTCCGGGGTGTTACACTAGTGTTATATCAGTAGTTTAATTCAGAGACAGGTACAGACAGGTTGCAGCTGGCTATCATAATGAGAAGTTATGCGGGGGTCTAAGCTGAACTTTTCCACCGGGGCCCATGAGCCTTTAGTTATACCATTGTGTATTAAAATACATTATTTAAAAATCCTACTAAAAGTCCCATTAAAAATGCCATTACAACGCTTAGACAATTGGGACACTGGATCTTTTTAATAGGTGTTTCTTTATTGCATTGTTAAAGTACTTGTGAACCCTGTTAAAGGGTACTTTCATGCAGCGTTATTCTGGTCTTTATTTCTTATCAGCATTTGTTAGCGTGTGTTCACATGTAGCATTAGTGATATGGGCAAAACTGTATCAAAACCTCATCAGATAAGCCATGGTGCAGTTTTTAAAGCAGCTGCAGTTTTTACAGGTAAAACATGACTTATTTAACTTTAACGCCTTGCTGCAAACGGACGTAGCTGAACGTCCAAACTTCATGTAACTTGCTGCAATCAGACGTACAGCTACGTCCGAACTGGTAACCGGAGCTGTGACACTATTAAGTGTCACAGCTCAATAGTCTCTGCTGTCACCGGGGCAGAGACACAGGAGAAGCTGGCAAGGTACCAATCAAAGTGGTCCCTTGCTGGCGATCACACCAATTGGTTTGTACAGACTAACCAATCAGAGCATAGGCATTGTTAAAATGCCGGTTTCAGGCTCTGATCTCCACTATGAAATCAGGTATGGCCCTCTTTGTGCCCCCTATGGCCCTGATGCCCTCTTTGTGTCCCGTGATGCCCCCATCTTGTCCCTGCACTGTGCTATGCTCCCCCTCCCCCCAGCCTTACTGCATTGCGATTGACCAGCCGTCATCAGCAGCAATTGTCAGCTGTAAAGTACGTCTGACACTCTGCTGCAACAGTGGAGATCCCTGCCAATAAATCCCTAACATGCCACTGTCGGTAGCGACCCCTGATGTAAGAGGTTAACAGATATAGGGATCCTCCTCTCACCCCCATTGAGCTGCCGTGCTGTGATAGAAGCATCCCAATAGTTACCATGGAATCTGGATGCCTTACAAAGGCATCCAGGCTTTCCATGTACTGAAGCCTGACAGACCCTGGCACAGGCAGGGTCTGATCAGGCTTACTGTAAGTGTAAAACTGACAGTACACTACATTGCAATAGATGACTATTGCAGTGCACTGTACAGAAATCAGACCAACGGGATCTTTAAGATCCAAGTTGGACTTGGAAAAAAGGGTAAAACTGTACATAAAAATGTTTATAAAATAAATAAAATAAAAAAAATCCAAAAAATAGAAATAGCTTTTTACCATATCAGCTTATTTATAATTGATTAAAAAAAATACAGGATTTTTCTCTTTATAATATGCATCTGATGATAAGATGCACCTAGGTTTTAGAGGAGAAAAATAAGAAAAAAATTATTTTGAACCAAATGGTGTGCTTTGGTGGGTTTTGTACCAAAAGGCATCTGTGGATGACACAATGTTATGGGGGATCTGTGGATGACGCACTGCTATGGAGGATCTGTGGATGACACACTGTTATGGGGGATCTGTGGATGACGCACTGCTATGGAGGATCTGTGGATGACACACTGTTATGGAGGATCTGTGGATGACACACTGTTATGGGGGATCTGTGGATGACACACTGTTATGGGGATCTGTGGATGACACACTGTTATGGGGGATCTGTGGATGACGCACTGCTATGAAGGATCTGTGGATGACACACTGTTATGGAGGATCTGTGGATGACGCACTGCTATGGAGGATCTGTGAATGACACTGTTATGAAGGGGATCTGTGGATGACACACTGTTATGGAGGATCTGTGGATGACACACTGCTATGGAGGATCTGTGGATGACACAATGTTATGGGGGATCTGTGGATGACGTACTGCTATGGAGGATCTGTGAATGACACACTGTTATGGGGATCTGTGGATGACACACTGCTATGGAGGATCTGTGTATGACACAATGTTATGGGGGATCTGTGGATGACACACTGCTATGGAGGATCTGTGGATGACACACTGTTATGGGGGATCTGTGGATGACGCACTGCTATGGAGGATCTGTGGATGACACACTGTTATGGAGGATCTGTGGATGACACACTGTTATGGAGGATCTGTGGATGACACAGTTATGGGGATCTGTGGCTGACACACTGTTATGGGGGATCTGTGGATGACACACTGTTATGGGGGATCTGTGGATGACACACTGTTATGGGGGATCTGTGGATGACACACTGTTATGGGGGATCTGTGGATGACACACTGTTATGGGGGATCTGTGGATGACACACTGTTATGGGGGATCTGTGGATGACACTGTTATGGGGATCTGTGGATGACACACTGTTATGAGGGATCTGTGGATGACACACTGTTATGGGGGGGATCTGTGGATGACACACTGTTATGGGGGATCTGTGGATAACACTGTTATGGGAGATCTGTGGATGACACTGGTATGGGAGATATACGAATGATGCACTGTTAGGTTATGAGGGGGGTTATAGTCACATCATTTAATATAAACACTTAGACTAAATACAGTACAGTCTCAGAGAGTCTTCATATTAAATGTGACTATCACCCCCCTCATGCTTGAGAATACAACCATGTATTGCATGAGGGGGATTATAGTCATTTAATGTCCAGGTCTGCTCCTGAGCGCCCTTCATGTTCTCCTTCATGTCCTGGCTTTCACTCACCCAGTAACTATAGTAGACAGTTTATTGAGGGCCAGTGTCATTCACTCCCTACCTTTCTTCCTTTAGCAGCGGCGTGCACAGCCGGGTGGGAATAAGCTGAGTAAGCTGACTGGTGGAGGCGCGGAGCAGCAGTTTCCGCTGGCACTTGTTACCAATGAGCGCACCATGCAGGGCAGCAGAGGAAAAGGAGAATGGCTATCCTCTCTCTCCGGCTACAGAGCGACAACATACATGCTGGTGACATTCAGCTTCATGAAAGCTTTAATGTCGCCGCCTGCCTCACACTTCTCAAACTTCAAGGTCCAGGCTAACGTAAACAATGTGCGGGCCACAAACATTTTCAGCACATTCATTTTATAAGATGCACTGACTTTCCCCCCCAAAAGTGCCTCTTATAAAGCAAAAAATATGTTTTAAAGTATTCAGTTCCAAGTGCTGTTTTGAAAACTGTATAATATTTTTTGTGGGACAACCCCTTTAATGGTGTGTGATCCAAAAATGCAAATGCATTAATATAGGGATTTACGCCATAATCTCCTATGGATGTCCTGTCCACAAGCACAGTTTCTGGGCATTCTTAGATATGTTTACAAAGAAGTAAGCTCTGCTTCATAGACTAAATACATAGAAATGTTTGAATGCACATCTCTGTATATCTAAGATTGGAACTTACACCAGTGTATGTGATATGCAGTGTTTTAGATAGTGTTATTCATTATGTTTAGCCAAAAAAAAATAAGGCCAATTATGTGTAAAATAAGAAACTGTAATGCTCATGTTTATTGGATGGCTGGCATGAACCCATTCCTCTTGTTATCGAATTTTATTACTGATACTACTAGTAATATAGATTTTTTTGCTATTCTTGTGGGAGTGCAGCAACCTCATAGGAGCTTTATTATTTTGGGTAGCTCTGCTATATCTTTTATATTTTAATTGCATTTTATTACTCATATTTGTCAGGGGTGGGAAGGAAATGGCTGCTTCATGCATAGTGGACAGCAGTGAGTAATAAGAGTGATAAATGGTGCTTCATAAACAATAGTTAATGAGTGAATGGGCATGCTTGATGTAATTTTGCCCCCACCCCACAGAACATTTTTGAGTCCCGTGGTAGATTCTTGATAAAAATTTAATCTGGCTAAGGGCTCTTTCAGACTTGCGCTTTTGCTCTAGGACGGAAAGATACTGATCAGGATTATCCGAAATTCATTCAGGATACATCAGGATGTCTTCCGTTCAGTATGTGAACGTTTTTTGGATGTTGACAAAACCGCAGCATGCTGCGGATTTGTCTCCGTCCAAAAATCCAGAAGACATGCCGTAACGCTGGATCCGGAAATAATGCCCATTGAAGTGCATTAATCCGGATCCGGCATTAAGCTAAACGTCGTTTCGGCGCATCGCCGGATCCGACGTTTAGCTTTTGTGAATGGTTACCATGGCAGCCAGGACGCTAAAGTCCCGGCTGCCATGGTAAAGTGTAGTGGGGAGGCAGGGAAGAAGTATACTTACCGTCGGTGCGGCTCTCGAGTCACGGGCGCTCCACAATGATGTCAGAGCGCCCCATGAGCATGGATCACATGATCGCATGGATCACGTGATCCATGCGCGAAGGGCGCTCTGACGTCATTGTGGAGCACCCCGGAGCCCGGACTGTAAGTATCTGCTCCCCCACTCCCCACTACTTACTATGGCAACCAGGACTTTAGTAGCGTCCTGGCTGCCATAGTAACACTGAAAGCATTTTGAAGACTGATCAGTGTTCAAATGCTTTCAGTTGTCTTGCGTTGTGACGGATCCGGCGGGCATTTCCGGCGACGGAAGTGCACGCCGGATCCACACAACGCAAGTGTGAAAGAGGCCTAATTATTTAGCACATATGTACTTTCATCATCTCAACTGAGTTCATCTACATGTTAAGTAAAATATAAAGAGCTATCCATTATGGTGCATTCAGATGAACCGTCCATGTGCTGTAGAACAGTCAGTACCATGGCTAAAAACTGACCCATTAAAGGCCTTGTACACCTTTGGAGGCAATTTTTTTCTATCATTGTATTTTACTCATTTTTGGCTAAAAATCATATTTTTAATTGGCCTTTATTAAAAATATTGAGCTGTTCTGTCACAACTGTGTGACTTGTATGTGCTGGTCATTTAATAACCCTCATCTCTAAACTACTAAGAGGTCATAAACACTTATTTAAGCCACATTCTTATCAGTAAGATAAGGATTGAGCTTTGATGAGTTTTTATAATGTCAGAGATTAGAGATAAGGAGTTCGTCTGCTCCCCAGATGACTGAAAAAGACAAAAAATCCACAGGCAGCTAGTAGATCATGTCAGTCATGTACACAAAAAAGGATTCCATACTGTTAATAAAGACCAATTTAAAAAAAAGATTTGTAGCTCAAAATAAGTACAATGCAATAATAAAAGAATTGTCCCCAAAGGTGTACATAGCCTTTAAAGTCAATAGGTCAGTCTACATAAGTGATTTTCTGCAGTTGGTGCCAAGAAATTGTAGTTTGCACCATTCAGCTTACTGTAAGATTCATTCATTCAAGTGGATGTGCCTATTAGAAAAACTGTACACGGGCACCATACATGTGCGGTATGTTAAGAATCTCTTCTGGATTTACCTTTCATAAGACAGAGTTTCTTATTATTCATCTATGTTAAGCCCTTAGGGCAGAACTAGTTTAGCGTCTGGTTGAGACGTGCAGGTCATGCATCTGACAGATGTGCAGTCGTGCAAACTGCAGCTGTTTCCTGTGTGGCCATACACACATCCATATTTTTTGTTCTGCAAATTATAGACCATGTCCTATTCTGCTGTGTATTGTGGACTAGAATAGTCCTTTTTATTGATGGGAGTGAGGAACATACAGAAGGCACATGGAAAGTATCTGTATTTTGCGACTCCATTTTATGTGGGCCGAAATACGGATAAGACTAGGGAACCCCATGGTTACCACTTTATGTGTATATCTCCTTCTCTGCACCATTACAATTTGCATTATTTCTATGCTTGGACATCACTGCATTATCCCTGGAATGGTACATAATAATACCTCTCTTTGACATCATTCTATTATTCTCTTTTTTCTATGCTGTAATTATGTACATGGTGACTTTTTTCTATGCTTTACCCTGCCATAATATTATGATGTGAAATATCCCTATACTGTGATATTGTTTGTATAATTCCTCCGTGGTAATGTCACTGTGACTTCACTGTATGCATTATCCTTGTACTGTGACTTCACTGTGTGCATTTAACTTGTACTGTGACTTCACTGTGTGCATTTTCCTTGTACTGTGACTTCACTGTGTGCATTTTCCTTGTACTGTGACATCACTGTGTGCATTTAACTTGTACTGTGACTTCACTGTGTGCATTTTCCTTGTACTGTGACATCACTGTGTGCATTTTCCTTGTACTGTGACTTCACTGTGTGCATTTTCCTTGTACTGTGACATCACTGTGTGCATCTTCCTTGTACTGTGACATCACTGTGTGCATTTTCCTTGTACTGTGACATCACTGTATGCTTTATCCTTGTACTGTGACTTCACTGTGTTCGTTATCCTTGTTCTCTGACATCACTGTATACATCATCCTTGTACTGTGACATCACTGTGTGCATTACCCTTGGACTCTGACATCTCTGTATTCATGATCCTTGTACTGTGAGATCACTGTATACATTATCCTTGGACTCTGACATCTCTCTGGCCATTATCCCTATCCTGTGACATCACTGTACTCCTTATGCCTGTGGTGTGACATCACCATGTGCATTAGCCCACTACTGTGACATCACTGGTTGTATAACTCATAATAATGGTGTAATAATGCTGTAATGCTGTAATAATGCTGTAATATAATGGAGTCCCTGTATTATGACATCACTCATTATACTTGTACCGAAAAGTCTGTGTCATTTATCTCTCCACTGTGACATCATAACAGAGACCAAAATAATCATCACCTTTTCATGTTCTGAATTTGCTGCTGAAGGTGGTCATAGTGGAGTGGGGTCCCAGTGCAAGCTTTGCCTTTGGGCCACTGTGCGCTTTTGAATATACCCCAAAATCCAACAAATTGTTACTGCAATTAAGCAAATCTGGAATTGGAGGTGGTGGCTTTGAACAGAGGAGCGCTGTCTCCACTTTCTGATGTCAGTGGCTGATGCACAGTTTGTATCCGCACTGCTCAGGTAGCAGGAGATCCTCTGCACGTGCACAGCGGCAGCAGCGCTAGATTGGCAGAGCCAGGCAAGATGTCTAGCGTTATCAATGGGGAGGAGGGAGTCTCGTCAGGAAAGTGGCAGAGCTCCCGGTGCCCCAGATGGCTGATTTTGAACTTATTTGATTCTCTCTCATCTCTAGTCATCAATATTGTGCCACTGCACAATCCCTTTAATATAATAATGATTATTAACATCAAGTGCTAAAACTAAGTGAATTGTGCATGTAAAACCAGTGTTGTACTGGAGTTTTTTTGGGCCCACCAGTGGAAATTATACTCTGGGCCAAACGTCTATATCATCAGTTAAGTCTAAAAAGTGGCAAGTGATCAGCTACAAAGGCAGCTACAAATCTTCTCCTGGACTTTTAGGGCCCACTATGGCTTCAGAGAGCAGGCCCACCAGAGGATCCTCTGTCACTCTGGTAGGTCGGTCCAACTCTGTGTGAAACTGTTATTTATAAGTTATTATAACCCTGATATTTAATAGTTTTGTTACAAATCTAAAAAGCATATTGTTTGCTGCATGTATATTGTGAGTGCATTGGATGGAGTAGACGAGAACAGTCAGAAGCAGCAGCATAAGCAGGGATAATACTGATAACAGCATTGAATGTAGGAGACACTAAGCTTCTGATAGCAAGCTTTAGCTACACAAGAGGGGGAGGCTCGATAATCCATTTCAGGAAAGCTGCTTTCAGGATGGTGAATCCAAGGAAGACTTAAAATGTCTCTATATCATACAGCAAATTTTGTTATTCCAAATCTGTATCACTTATGTATACTTTTCATTGCTGTCTTTGCTACAGTTACACTAATATCCTACCATGGAAACATAACTCATTTAGGGCTTCTGCACACGACCGTTGGATGCTTTGTGGTCTGCAAACTGTGGATTCGCAAATCACGGATACCGGCTGTGTGCATCCCACATTTTGCAGAACGGCTGCCCCCTAATAGAACAGTCCTATCCTTGTCCGTAATGCAAACAATATTAGAACATGTTCTATTTTTTTGCGGAACGGCCATGCGGACATACAGACACGGAATGCACATGGAGTAATTTCCGTTTTTTTTGTCCCATTGAAGTGATTGGCTCCCCATACAGGTTGGAAAAAAATGGAACGGACATGGAAAAAAATACATTTGTGTGCATGAGCCCTTAAAATGCTTTGTCTAGTAATGATTTCTAACCATATTATTGCATTCATTCTTTTACAGATGTCTTAGAATTACTAGAAGAAGAATACATGTAATATCATGAGCTACTGTCTTGACGCAAGCCACATGCAACACAACTAAAACGCTATAAAACTGAATGTTGGGAGAAACTGCTATAAACTGTATTTTAGCATTCGACACACGTTTTCTAAAGAATTCTTTTAATCATGAGTGGTTTCCTTTCTTATCTGGATCCAAGACGGATTCCTTGGGGGGCTACATGGCATGCAATCAATGCGAGAGTTTTGCGCACCAAACCAGTAGAGTCCATGCTAGAAGGAACAGCAGGAACTTCATCTCATGGAACCAAACTGGCTCGAGTACTAACGACAGTGGACCTGGTTTCCCTTGGTGTGGGCAGCTGTGTTGGCACCGGGATGTATGTTGTCTCTGGACTGGTTGCTAAGGAAATGGCAGGACCAGGAGTCATTGTGTCCTTCATAATTGCGGCAGTAGCATCCATATTATCCGGTGAGTTTTTTGCTCCTATTTTATGGTTACATTTTGTCTTGTTTGGTGTAGGAGGTAGGGAAGAAATTGCTGCAGAAAGTAAAAATATGCTACAAACACATGCTTACACGTACTGTAAGTATATGGGAAACTATATTAAAATCAGTAATGGTGGTAGCTGGAATAGAGTATCCAAATATGTAATGAGGGCACCAGGTTAATTTGTGGTGTCTTGGCGGTGGGTTCAACCTAAATCCACCAAGGAATTCCAACTTACAAAAAGAGTCTAAAGTATCACAAAAATATAAGCTGCTTTATTTAGAGCACAAAAATTAACTCCATTAAAAAAAAAAAAACAAACAGATGTAAGGTATCCTATAAGTCAATGTCACATAAATTATTTGGGGCAAGTAAGCCAAAAACAGCAATATGTCTGCAGGCAGTTGCAAAAAATGTTGTGAGAAAGGCCTGCATGCCGAAACGTTGCTTTTTTTTTTATTTGTTAAAGCAGTTGTGTCCACTTTTATACATTCACCAAGGAATGAGGAAGAAACTGTTATTCCAAAACCACACTGACGAAGCCCCATGGGCCAGGCCCTCTTTGTAAGCATCCCCACACCTCTGCCAGGTCCTCAGCCATGTTATTACCACCCTTTATTTGGAGTCACAGACAGAGCATGTAGTGTTTTGAGTTTTGATAACCTTCTACTTTAAATTATGTGTGCACCATATCATGGATGCAGACTCATTTATTTGCCTCCGCATCGCAAAAAAGTAGTGTATGCACTACTTTTTTGAAGTGCGGATCGCGAACCCCATTCAAGTGAATGGGTCCATGTCTGCAGATGGTGGGCACACGGTCGGTGCCCGTGTATTCGGTGTGCAGCACTGGCACTGCCGACACATGTTCGTGTGCATGAGCCCTAACACTGTCTATTCCTTTAAAAATGGATATCCTCAGCCAGGGATTTAAGAAGGAAAGTGAATCTTCTGTACATCTGCACTAGTCAGTGTACAGTGTTTCATTTTATTGAATTATTATTAGCACAGTATGTATTATATTTTATTAATATATATTTCAGAGCTTCTACTATTAAAATACTACATTGATCAGCTTTAAAAGGTTCCTAAAACTTCATAATTATATAATTAGGTAATTTACCAGTGATATTTTTGTAACGGTGCTTTCAGGAACAGTACCCCAGAGCTAACCAAGGACTATCTGTATTTGTTTTCAGAATGCTCTGTTATCCACCTTGCCTGTCATTCATTCGCATAGTCGCCTAAGGGTATCGGTGTCAAGTGCCTCATTAAATATGAAATGCATTCTAGAGGTCACAAACCTTCTCCCTAGGAAAATAATATGAAGTGGAGAAATACTGAACTGTCCCTATCTGAATTCAACCCAGCAATAGCCAGAACCATGTAACAGCACTGCAACTTCAGTGGCCCTGGAGGAGCAGGAGCAGAGGATGGGAGTGGAGGTGTCTGTGGCTGCTACAGTCAATAAAAGAGGGATGCATCCTTTCTTCCCCCAGGGCACAGCCTGGTTCTGGGGCTCCTGCGTGGTGGTAGTCGGGACTCGGGTGCCCAAGATGTTGAGTGATTGCACTCTACACGCCCTGCCTTGCACCCATACAAAGGCTGATATAGGGTGCAGGAGTTAGTAACTAGGCCAGATTTAATAGAATAAACGTCTCTGTTTACTGTAGTGCAAAATGGGAGTTGTACACATCCACCGATAGCAAAACACAGTTCCCACAATATAAAGTGCAAATCTCCTTAGATGTTTTTATATGGATTTGAGCAAGGATGGGAATTATTGTACTATTTCGTTTCTATCCTTCTCAAGTCTCTTCCTGCATAATCTGGCAATTTTACTTTTGCAGTTGTGCCTATAATTCACAATTGAGGCATACAGGTTTTAAGATACAACTGGCCAAGTTGTGTCCAAGTGTGAAGGGTGTCTTAACAGAATTCCCCTCACTGCAGTCAAGTCTAAATAGGTTAAGTAGCAGGATACCTTAACGAGGCCAGTGATTGGTTGCAGTGGTCACATGTCAACATGATGTCACCATGCAGCCGAGTAAACAATGCCCACCCAGAAGAACAAAAGATGCGGAGCTGGATCTTTTAGATAAATGCTACCCATTTCTTCATTGTCAGGTTTCTTGCTGAAACCTGACAACCCCTTTAACATCTAATATCAAGTGTGATACCCTCATACAAAGCCTATTAGGTGCTGTCCTCATTTTCCTTCTGTAGACACCATCCTGTCCTCCAGGATTTTTGTAACTTGCAGCCCATGCATATTGTTATATTGGACCAGCTGCCCGCTACTTATAGCAACATTGCAGCATGTATGGACCTTATAAATAAGTCCATGGTTAACACGTGTAAGGGATTAGGTAACGGGGTTGTCGTCTCCTGGGTAGACAGGCACACCATAGAAACTTCAGTCCAAACAGCAGGAAATTTGTTTAAATGACCTCAGCCAGTCTTATTGTTGCTTTGAGGTACAGGACCTGAAATAAAATATAACAAACATAAATTCTCTGGCTGTCCAGCTCTAACTATACACAGCAGGAGACCTAATACCGAGCACCAAACAAAACAGCAAAGTCTCCAAGGTTCCAAACAGATGACCTGTTCCCAGACTGAGAGCAAGGTGTGACTGGGCTCCACGCCTTAAATAAGGCCAGCATACCTGAGGACTAGTTAATACGAACAGCCTAAGACTTGGACTTTTCAACAAACCCTAATACAAAGACAACTGCACATCTCTTTCATTCACATACCCTTGTTGATTTTTAATAAAACCGTAAATGGAGGAACCTTGGACAAATATACACCCCATCCACCACTTCTCCAGACACTCATACTGAATAACAACTTTTGTTCAACTTTTTCACAAAACCTAAGTTACCCTGTTTCTTAGTCTGGGTGAACTTCAGACTATATGAACTAAGTCAGTCAGGATATACCTTTCTAATACCTCTATGATGCAGCTATATACTTCACATGGAATTTGAAAGGCAGCCTTACATAAGCTAAAGGGAATGTGTCACTATCCTAATAATAGGCATCACTTCTTGGTCTGTGCAAATCACTTTTCTGCAGTCATCTAATTTTCATTACAGGCACGATTACAATGACAGATATCACAGAGCCTAGAAAATTCTCCATAAAAGTCAATGAAGTGAACTTCTGTCCATTGCGTCTATGGCTCATGGTGGCTGCTGTAGGGTATATCTCGAAATGCTTGCCCGCTTTTGTAATATTGATGAGCGACTGCTGGCACCCCTGCTGATCAGCTGTTAGAAGAGAATGTAGCGCTTGTATGAGCAATGTGCTCTCTTCTCTGTTTACCTAGTTGTCTTCAATATTACAGCGGCGAACAGGTGTGCTTACAACTTTTCCGTCCCCATTCACTTCAATGGGAAGGCTCCGTTCTATTCACTTAAACAGGAAGGAGCCGTTCCATTGAAGTGAACGGGATGGTGGGACTGTAAGGCCCCTTTCACACGGGCGAGTTTTCCGCGCGGGTGCAATGCGTGAGGAGGACGCATTGCACCCGCACTGAATCCGGACCCATTCATTTCTATGGGGCTGTGCACATGAGCGGTGATTTTCACGCATCACTTCTGCGTTGCGTGAAAATCGCAGCATGTTCTATATTCTGCGTTTTCACGCAACGCAGGCCCCATAGAAGTGAATGGGATGCGGAAAATCGCAAGCATCCGCAACTAGTGCGGATGCGTTGCGATTTTCCCGCATTGTTGCTTAGCAACGTGACTCAATCTCTATTATTTCCCTTATAACATGTTTATAAGGGAAATAATAGCATTCTTAATAAAGAATGCATTGTTAAATGATGAGGAAGGGTTAAAAATAATAAAGTTAACTTACCTTAGCCACTTGATCGCGTAGTCGCGATCTGTCCTCTCTTTCCCTGCAGCATCGATGATCTAAAGGACCTGTGATGACGTCATCACATAGCCAATCACCTGCTCCATCACTATGGTGATGGAGCATGTGATTAGTCCATGTGACCATGTGACATCATCCAAGGTCCTAATCACTATCCTCAGGCTGTGGATAGTGCTTAGGACCTTGGATGATGTCACGTGGTCACATGGACCAATCACCTGCTCCATCACCATAGTGATGGGGCAGGTGATTGGGCCATGTGATGCTGTGACATCATTACAGGTCCTTTACATCTTTCAAGCTAACGGAGAGGAGGCCGGGCTTCGCGATCAAATGGACCAGGTAAGTTAAGATTAGTTTATTATTTTTAACCCATTCTGCACCGGGTTCAACATTAGGGAGATGGCCAAGGGTATTATTTTACATTATAACTATGTTATAATGTGAAATAATACCAGCGGGACAATTTCTGACCCAAACATGCACTTCTGTGAAGAAGTGCAGGTTCGGGTCTGGGTACCAAAAGTGCCGATTTTTCTCCCGCGCGTGCAAAACGCATGACAGCGCTTTGCACTCGCAGGGAAAAATCGCGGCGATTCCCGCAACGCACCCGCACTGTTTGACGGAGTGCACCCGCAACGCCTGTCTGAAAGAGGCCTAAACGGGGAAGAAAACACTGCACTCCTACGAGAATTGCATTCTCATCAAACAGCTGATTGGTGGGGGTGCCGGCAGTTGGCCCCCTGTCTATCTAACATTGATTACCTATCCTGAAGATAGGTCATCAATATTACAAAAGGAGACAACCCCTTTAAGAGCAACCCAGGCAAGGTGGCAGCCCTAATAATCATGTTAATGAAATAGAATTTTAAAAAAAATCTACAATCAGAAAATAAAAAACAGATTAGAAAAAAATGATACTGTATTTGTGGCTATCTGATTTTAACTGGAAAAATAATTATGGGTGACATATTCCCATTAAGCAGTCCCAAGACATTGAAAAAAAAAATCTAAATCAAATAAAAAAAATTGTGTCCTTTTTAATATTCCATCATTAGGTTTTAATGGCCAAAACATGTGGCCTCAACCCAGTGCCCTCAACCGGTTGATCACAATTAATTACATTAGATTACAATTATTAGATTTGTCGTGGTTTCTCACTTCCAAAATGGCACCATACATACACGCAACAGCCATAACTTGTGGACTTACCCCTAGAATGAATTCTTGGAGGACTACAATGAGTTTTAACCCCTAACCCTGGGTTCACACCTGAGCGTTTTACAGCGCGTTCAAACGCGCTGTAAAACGCTCAACAGATTAAAACCAATGCATCCCTATGGGAGTGGTTCACACTTGAGCGTTTACAGCGCGCTTGAACGCTGTAAAACGCCCAACGCTATAAACAAGTACTTGAGCTTCTTTTGGGGCGCTTGACGCTGCGTTTGTGATTGACACCACAGTAGTCAATCACAAGAACGCGCTGCATTTAACGCCGCTGTCTCTATTTGCAAAACGCGCCAAAAAAGCGCGAGTCAAAAACGCCAGCGTAAACGCGCTTTTGGAACGCTCAGGTCTGAACCCAGGGTAAATGACCAGCCGGTTTTTGGCCTTAGTGACCAAGCATTTTTCTTCCTTTTTTCATAGTCGCGTTCCAAGAGCTATACATTTTTTATTTTTCCATCTATATAGCTGTATGAGGGCTTGTTTTATGCAGGAAAAGTTGTAGTTTTTAATGGTGCCATTTTGGGGTACACATAACTTTCTGATTAACTTTTATTAACTCTTTCTGGGAGGGAGATGGGAAAAACAGCAATTCTGCCACTGCGTTTTTACATTATAAATTTTACGGTGTACATTTTTCGGTATAACTAACAGAATATCTTTATTCTCTGAGTCAGTAGAATTACAGTGATACCAGATACATATAGTTTTTTTTACGTTTTGCTACCTTTTTGCAATAAAACCCCATTTTTAAAAAAAGGAAAAAAATGTTTTTTGCATCACTCCTTCCCAAGACCCATAACTTATTTTTCTTTATATAGAATTGCGTGAGGGCTTGATTTTTGCGGGGCGACTTGTATTTTTCATTTGTATAATTTTTAAGTAAATTACACTTTTTGATCGCTTGTTATTAAGTTGTTTGGTGGCAACTAAGAATAAATGATCAATTCTGTCTTTTTTTTTATGGCGTACACTGTAGGGGATAATTTACATGATATTTATGTAGTCTCGGTTGTTACGGACGCGGCAATACCAAACATATGGGGGAGATTTTTTTTTGCAGTTTTTTTCACTGAAAAGTGTATTTTCAATGGAAAAAAAGTGTATTTTTTAATGGAATTTTTTTATTTAATAAGTGGGGTTTTTTTTCTTACTTTTTACTACTTAATAGTCCCACAAGGGAACTATAGCATACAGTATTTTGATTGCTTTTAAAATGCAGTGCACTATCCCTATAGTGCATTGCATTTTAATGGAACTGCTATTCTGACATTGACCAGCAGGCTGCGCGAGAGAGGCGCAGCCTGCTGGAAATTACTCAAGGCTGGTCTGGGGCCTACATGAGACCCCAGCCAGCCTTCACACACATTGGCACCCCTCATTTGCAGGGTGCCGATGGGAGACAGAGGGAGTCCGCTCCTTCTGTCAGCACTTTACATGCGGCGGGTTGGCACTCCTGCCGGTCTGGGCTGTTAGAGCAGGGCCGCGTCTCTCCTGCTGCACAGGGGATCCTAAAAAAGCGGCAGCCCAGCCTAAGGCCCCCTAGTGACCTCCGTAAAAATACGTATGTGTGGTTACTAAGGGGTTAACTGTGTTTGTGCTTAGAGACTTGACATGATCCTGATAATCTTGAGAATAATAGTTGTAGATATACTGCATTTGTAGACTGTTTGTGCTGGCTATGCAGTTGTAGCAGACAAGCATTTCTTTTTCACTTTTTAATAAAAACGGACCCTCAAGGTATAATGGTAGGACGTCATTAAAGCTGAGCAAAAGCTTTATATTCTAATTCTCCCAGACAAGTTGTCAAGACTGTACTCAGCTTACATTAAATTACACGTGGCATCTGAATGCATCAAAATTTGTTAGTACATTACTTACATGGAATATGAATACTTATGCACTGGTGACTAAAACACCTTGTATATATAATACATGAGGCTGATACTGTGCTATGATATTAAAGTGCATCTGTCAGAATGATCAACCCTTTAAAACTAGGTATATTGCCTGGTAGTGTTGAGCATGCTGCATAAAATAAAACATTTCAATTTTTTTTTTTAGGATGAACTGCTGGCGAGTAGAGATGAGCGAACTTTAAAAAAAAGTTCGGCGTTCGGGTTGTGGTAATCGCCGCATCCCGTTATGGTTTCCACTGTTGAACAGCCGAAGGACCTGGGGTGACATCACCATCATGTGATCAGTGCAGGGGGCGTGGCTCAGCACGGGATCAAATCCAGTGCTGAGCCATGCCCCCTGCACTGATCACATGACGGTGAAGTCACCCCAGGTCCTTCGGCTGTTCAACAGTTCAGAAGCCGCCCCTTATGGATTTCATATGCCTCGATAGTGGAATCCATAACGGGATGCGGCGATTACCACAACCCGAACGCCAAACTTTTTTTTAAAGTTCGCTCATCTCTACTGGCGAGATATATTACTTTTTATATTTATGCAGATTATCTATTTTGAGCACCAAGGTGCTGGCCGTAGCGCTTGGAGCACTGTTATCGATATGCCCCTGTGATCTGTATTTTCCTCCCTCTCCTTTGATTGAGTGCTAGACCTCTAAGTGCAGTGGATGAGATGCTGCTTCCTGAGCTTGGGGAGCAGTAGCAAAACTATTGTGCAAGCACCGAGTTGGCTGAGTGACTCAGTACATGCACAGTGAATCTGATGCTGCTGTCTGAGCTCATCAGATCCACTGCCCAAGCCCCGAGTCACTAAACCGAC
Organism: Bufotes viridis; assembly: GCA_033119425.1. Taxonomy (NCBI): domain Eukaryota; kingdom Metazoa; phylum Chordata; class Amphibia; order Anura; family Bufonidae; genus Bufotes; species Bufotes viridis. Next base: position 141,247,396 of record CM065592.1, on the reverse strand, counting down.
TCGGTGCAGGTGTGAAAACACCTCTCATCTGTCATTTAATGGAGAGGGGGAATGCACAGGGGTGTAGTGTTAGGCAATCTTGGAAATAGGTAATCTGTATGAATATAAAAATTAAGATATCTTGGCAGCAGTTCACCCTATAGAAAAAAAGACAGATGACTTGCCCACAGAAGGCTGTTTTTTGGGATTTTTGCGGGCAGTTTAAAATTGTAGTTTTTACATTTCCTTTGTTGTCTCCAGCTGCAGATTATGACTACTGCAGCCTATTAATAAAAGGCGGGACCCACTGCGCCACTCACTGGCTATACCCTGGGGGGGCGTGACTAAGTAACTACCTGGTCTTCACTAGAGCCTCTCATGGTGTGCATAGGCTTGGGCCATTAGGGTAGTTACCAGGTGCCCCTCCAGAGCAGTCCCCGAGTGGCAGCTGACCAGGGGGTCAGAGATACTGGTGCAAGCACTGAGGGGAAGGACGTGGTCAGGAAGGCTGAAGTCAGGGCAGGCAGGGATCAAGCAAAGTCCATAAACAAAGTCCAAGGTCAGAGGCAAGCGGAAAACAAGCAAAATCCGTTAAATCAAGATGCAGGGTCTGGTACACAGAAAAGCAGAAACACCTTCACACTAGGAACTAGACAAGCTAGTGACCAAGATTGCTCAGGTGCCTTCCTGCAACCCAATCATAGGCTGGGGAGATGGAGGGCGTGTATGTGCAGCCTCATAAGGGAGGAGAGACATGCCCATGCAAGCCCTAACAAACAGTACAAGATTAAAGCAGGAAGTAAACTCTGGCATGGAGCACAGATACAACAGTTAAAGCGTGACTGCTGTTTGATTTATTAATTTTTTTGCTAATGTGTAGGGACAGTGACAGGGAACATTTTTGTACCATACTTTATTTAGGGAAAATCTTTATTTTTAGTAGAAAACTGGGGCTGTCCCTTAGCAGCGCTCTCTCAAATGAGTGTTGCTAAGGGCCATCTGTCTTCTATTAGCACTCCCTGCACTCCCGGCATGCTGACTAATGAAGCAGCCGCCAGGATCAATGCCTGTGTGAGCGGTAAGCGCAGGGGGAATGCAGGGAGTGCTAATAAAAGATGTCATTTGAGAGAGCGCTGCTAAGGGACATTTCAGCCCAAGTTTTCTACTAAAATCAAACGTTTTCCCTAAATAAAGTATATTAGCAAAGTGCTCACCAGGTAGGGGCAGCAGCACCCACACGGACCGCTGGGCTAACAACCTCTCAAAATCTTAAAGGAAATCTGTCACCAGTTTTCTGCTGCTAGGTTCTAACATCTCCAGTGCATGCCAACAAGTCCCCATATTCATGAGCTCATGGCTCTCCCCACCACCTGCCTCTGCTTGACAGCTTTTTCCATATGAATCAACAGCAGGTAGGTGGGGAGAGCCAGGAGCTCATTAATATGGGGACTCATTGGCATGCGCTGGAGCAGTTCAATACAAAATTTGAGCAAATTGGCTGAGTCAATTAAAGAAAGTGACCGAGCATTTTACTAAGGGGATCTGTCACTAGTTTATGTTGCCCTTGGTTAGTACTCCATAAAACTGATTCCCTTTAACATTCTGCAACTAAACTAACCCAAGTGTTTAATCCCTAACATGTTTTACAGCATTATCTATGTTCATTCTAACGAGAAATGTTTCCACCTACACACAACTGATTTCTAAGTTTTTATAGGCAATTTTGAAGAGGGAATGACGTCTTGCAATCTGTTTGATATTATACTAATAATTAGTGTTGATCGAAGCAAAGCATTCAAAGCAGAATTTGGTCCAAAGTTTAGGAAAACTTTGATTCTCAATGAATCCAAATTTCCTCCCGCTTCATAGTAACAAATCAGTTTTTTCTAAAATGGCAGCTGCACGTGTTAGGGCCCTTTCACACCTGCGTTCTTCTTTTCCGGCATAGAGATCCGTCGTCGGGTCTCTATGCCGGAAAAATCCTGATCAGGATCATCCCCATGCATTCTGAATGGAGAGAAATCCGTTCAGGATGCATCAGGATAACTTCAGTTCAGGACCGGAACGTTTTTTGGACGCAGCAAATACCGCAGCATGCTGCGCTTTTTGTTCCGTCCCAAAATCTGAACACTGCCGCAAGTGCCGATCCGGAATTAATGCCCATTGAAAGGCATTAATCCGGATCCGACCTTAAGCTAAACGTCGCTTTCGGCGCATTGCCGGATCCGACATTTAGCTTTTTCTGACTGGTTACCATGGCAGCCAGGACGCTAAAGTCCTGGTTACCATGGTAAAATGTAGCGGGGAGCGGGGAGCGGCATACTTACATTCCGTGCGGCTCCCGGACGCTCCAGGATAACGCCAGGGCGCCCCAGTGCATGGATCACGTGATCGCATGGATCACGTGATCCATGCGCATGGGGCGCTCTGACGTCATTCAGGAGCGCCCGGGAGCCGCACGGAATGTAAGTATGCCGCTCCTCGCTCCTACTATGGCAACCAGGACGCTAGTAGCGTCCTGGCTGCCATAGTAACCTGAAAGCAATTCGAAGACTGATCAGGATCCTGATCAGTCTTCTAATGCTTCAGGCGACTTGCGTTATGACGCATCCGGCAGGACGGAAGTGCCTGCCGGATCCTCAGAACGCAAGTGTGAAAGGACCCTTACAAAGTGAAAATAAGAGGCCCGGGAAAGCAAGATCACCCATAATGCTTTGCAGCCAGCCCTATGAAACCCTCATCCTGGTCTATCGCCACCACTGTCCTGTGAGCTGAGCATAGGGAGAGACATGGCAAGCGTTCATGTGCCAGGGACAGTGTTGGTGAAAACGATTAATAGAATAATATTAGAGAGGGAGAGTGTAGGGAAAATTATGCTGCGTCAGTTTTATTTATTAAGTCCTACATTTACTTATTCCTACATAAGCCGTGAACTAAGATATATAATTCAGTACCCATAAAATGGAAGTCTTTATTATTCCGGTGCCAACGTACCAACCAATAAAATCCAGTCTGCACCTCTTAGGGGGGCAAGGTCTTAATGATGACCATCCTCATCTTTTACTGGCTTAACTTTTTCCAAATCATCCTTCAAAGTCTCCATATCATAGAAAAGTCAGCAAGATGCAGAGAGAAGAGGAGCTGGATGTTCCTGATGACATATTCTCATAAATTTTAGATATGTGGATAAGCAGATGGCCGTAGAAGGGCTCCCACCTGTAGGGCAGGAGAGCGCTGGGGTTGGAGAAGTGTGTATGTCAGAGCTGATTAAGGCCTCTTTCACACTTGCGTTGTGAAGATCCGGCGTGCACTTCCGTCGCCGGAATGCACGCCGGATCCGGCACAACGCAAGTGAACTGAAAGCATTTGAAGACTGATCAGTCTTCAAAATGCTTTCAGTGTTACTATGGCAGCCAGGACGCTACTAGCGTCCTGGTTGCCATAGTAGCAGTGGAGGCGGGAGCGGCATGCACATTCCGTGCGGCTTCGGAGCGCTCCTGAATGACGCCAGAGCCCTGACGTCATCCTGAGCGTCCCGGGAGCCGCACGGAATGTAAGTATGCCGCTCCTCACTTCTACTATGGCAACCAGGACTTTAGCGTCCTGGCTGCCATAGTAACCATTGACAAAAAGCTAAACGTCGGATCCGGCGATGCGCCGAAACGACGTTTAGCTTAAGGCCGGATCCGGATTAATGCACTTCAATGGGCATTAATTCCGGATCCGGCGTTACGGCATGTCTTCCGGATTTTTGGACGGAGACAAATCCGCAGCATGCTGCGCTTTTGTCAACGTCCAAAAAACGTTGACATACTGAACGGAAGACATCCTGATGCATCCTGAACGGATTGCTCTCCATTCAGGATGCATGGGGATAATCCTGATCAGTAGCTTTCCGTCCTAGAGACCCGAGGACGGATCTCTAGGACGGAAAGCTAAAACGCTAGTGTGAAAGAGGCCTAATATTTTGTGTTTACTGTCTATTAATCTGCAGGAGATTGCAGACCAGAACAGCTATAATATGCATATTGTCCCCCCACCTAAGCAGCCAAACCCCATACCAGCAACAGCCCCTTTTTAAAGTTGCTGCGTGGCCATTAATAATATATTAATAATAAAGAAGGACTATACAGTGCGGTCTTCATTATTCAATGAAAGGCAGCTGCCGGCTAATTGGCCACACAGTTCTTAACCACAGTAGGGCCACAACCAGCCCGCAGCACGAAAAACAAAATTGAGGGTCAATCAGCACATCCCAATGCGCATGTGGACGTCACCATAGCTGGAAGCACAAAAGTAAAAGACAAACAATGCAACAGCACTCTGCAAGCGCAAGCAATAAAATAAGTACATACAATAATGCAATGCTCACTATATAAAATAGAAAATACTAATGATGTGTTGTAAATGTGAGATTCTTAGCAAATACATTTTGTACAAAATTATTTGTGCCCGTCACCCGGCGTCAAACCAGCCCGCAGCACGGCCGCTTCGTATGGCCGTATTGTAAGGCAGAGTGGCTTGGGTATACCTGATTTATAGCAATTCGTGACAAATTAATTAATTGAATTTCTTTGCTAACTTTAGCGAAGTTAGTGAATCGAATTTTTCAAAACTTCACTCATCTCTACTAATAATGATAGTACTTTTGTTAGGCTAGATCTGTGCCTTTTTTGTACCCTTTGTTATATACCTGTCTGCCATGTAAAACTCATAAATGCATACTGATCCTTCAAATGATTAGGTCAAAAAAGGTATACAGTTGATGTCCATATGACCGATATGCTTTTCTATAAAGCAAAAGTGAAGTTTTTTTTTTTTGGTCAGCCCCCAGTAGAAATAAGGCCCCCTATTGTTTCCCCAGTAGTAATAACGCTCTCTACAGACCCTTCAGTAGTATTAAGGCCCCCTATAAGGCAGATCAATAAGTCCCCCTATAAAGCTCCCAGTAGTAATAAGAACCCCCCAGCCCCCTCCAACATTCAGTCCCATGTAAATAACATCACCCTCCCCCAGCCTTCTCCAACATACAGTCCCATGTAAATAACATCCCTCCCTTCAACCCTAACATGCAGTCCCAGTTAAATAACCACAACTCCCAGCATTCCTCTGCCTCTCCCTTCACTTCCCTCTCCTCGTGTAGCAGACATCACCACAGCTTTTTCTCCCAGAACCTCTCCTCTTCACTGCCATCCTCTCCTGCACTGGTCACATGATAGTGATCATCGCAGGTCCTTCTCAACCACTGCCTCTTTTTCTTGATCACATGACCTGTGATGTCATCACAGGTCCTTCGGCTCTTCCAGTGCATTAGATCCTGAGGACGGCAATACAGTTGTATCTATCTGGAAGGCAGTACATTCGGGGCCTGGGACAAAACATCAGGGGCCCAGGCCCCAAATGTTTTAACCAAGCAACTCCCCTGGCTGAGGCATTATTTTGTGCTGCACTGTGGTATTTGGTCCTGATGAGGCAGTATTTTGTGCAGTACTGTGGTATTTCATTCTCCTGAGGCAGTATATTGCACTGCACTGTAGTATTTGGTCCTGCTGAAGCAGTATTTTGTGCTGCATTGTGGTATTTGGTCCTGATGAGGCATTATTTTGTGCTGCACTGTGGTATTTGGTCCTGATGAGGCAGTATTTTGTGCAGCACTGTGGTATTTCATCCTCCTGAGGCAGTATATTGTACTGCACTGTAGTATTTGGTCCTGCTGAAGCAGTATTTTGTGCTGCATTGTGGTATTTGGTCCTGATGAGGCATTATTTTATGCTGCACTGTGGTATTTGGTCCTGATGAGGCAGTATTTTGTTCAGCACTGTGGTATTCCATTATCCTGAGGCAGTATATTGTGCTACACTGTGGTATTTGGTCCTGCTGAAGCAGTATATTGTACTGCACTGTGGTATTTGGTCCTGATGAGGCAGTATTTTGTGCAGCATCATGGTATTTGGTCCTGATAAGGCAGTTTTTGTGCTGCACTGTGGTATTTGGTTCTGCTGAGGCAGCTTTTTGTGCTGCATCATGGTATTTGGTCCTGATGAGGCAGTATTTTGTGCTGCACTGTGGTATTTGGTTCTGCTGAGGCAGCTTTTTGTGCTGCATTGTGGTATTTGGTGCTGCACTGTGGTATTTGGTTCTGCTGGGGTGGTATTTTGTTCTGCACTACAGTATTGCTGGCCCTGCCTACTTCTGTTCTCCCTACCTACATGTATTAGAATGTATTGGCTCCGATGAGCCGAAGTTATTGCTTTGCGAAGTCTCCCGAGACTTCGCGCAATAACTTCATATATTAATTTGTACTGTAAAAAAACATTTCCCGAACTCGGTTTCGGTTCCAATGTACCAATTGGAGGAGCTCTGTACAGTATTGGAACAAAGTTTTATGTGAATCGAATTCCGAAGTCAATTGGCTCCTCCCTACTCACAATCACTGATGAAAATCACTGACGAAACACTGATGTGTGAATGATGCCTAAGGCCTCATGCACATGGTTGTAGTCGTTTTTGTGGTCCACAAATTGTGGATCTGGAAAACGTGGATACGACCATGTGTGTTATGCATTTTGCCCTCTGTTAGAACTGCCTATTCTTGTCTGCAAAATGGACAGGAATAGGACATGGGGGGTCATGGAACAGTGTGACTCCCATTTGCTGTCCGTATCTTTTGCAACCCCATTGAAATGAATGGGTCTGCATCCGATCCAGAAAAAATACAGAGTGGATGTGGACTGAAAATACGGTCGTGTGCACGGGGCCTAATCAGACTGTTATGGGTAAACAAAATTGGTTTTATTAGCCAATATATCAAGTGCACCTGCCCATTGCCATCAGTCCAAAAGCAGTAAGTGGAGAGGTGGCTGCTGTCCTTCACTTTGGGGATCCTGGTTTGGAAATGAGAGCAGGTCCCAGAGGTGACACCCCCACCGATCTGAAACTTGTGAATATACTAGAGATATATATTGGTTTTCATTGCCCTATTTCTATTTGTGCAGACCACTAAGCCACAGAACAACCTACATGTATGCTTCAGGCTAATGTTAGACCCCCTTAGAAGATGAAGCATACAATGGGGAGATATATTAAGACTGGTACATGCATACATACATACATACCCATACTTGCACAAATGGAAGGCTACTACAGATATACAGTAATCCTCCAGTAATATACACTCACCTGAAGAATTATTAGGAACACCATACTAACACGGTGTTGGGCCCCCTTTTGTCTTCAGATCTGCCTTAATTCTACGTGGCATTGATTCAACAAGGTGCTGATAGCATTCTTTAGAAATGTTGGCCCATATTGATAGGATAGCATCTTGCAGTTGATGGAGATTTGAGGGATGCACATCCAGGGCACGAAGCTCCCGTTCCACCACATCCCAAAGATGCTTTATTGGGTTGAGATCTGGTGACTGTGGGGGCCATTTTAGTACAGTGAACTCATTGTCATGTTCAAGAAACCAATTTGAAATGATTCGAGCTTTGTGATATGGTGCATTATCCTGCTGGAAGTAGCCATCAGAGGATGGGTACATGGTGGTCATGAAGGGATGGACATGGTCAGAAACAATGCTCAGGTAGCCCGTGGCATTTAAACGATGCCCAATTGGCACTAAGGGGCCTAAAGTGTGCCCAGAAAACATCCCCCATACCATTACACCACCACCACCAGCCTGCACAGTGGTAACAAGGCATGATGGATACATGTTCTCATTCTGTTTACGCCAAATTCGGACTTTACCATTTGAATGTCTCAACAGAAATCGAGACTCATCAGACCAGGCAACATTTTTCCAGTCTTCAACAGTCCAATTTTGGTGAGCTTGTGCAAATTGTAGCCTCTTTTTCCTATTTGTAGTGAAGATGAGTGGTACCCGGTGGCGTCTTCTGCTGTTGTAGCCCATCCGCCTTAAGGTTGTGCGTGTTGTGGCTTCACAAATGCTTTGCTGCATACCTCGGTTGTAACGAGTGGTTATTTCAGTCAACATTGCTCTTCTATCAGCTTGAATCAGTCGGCCCATTCTCCTCTGACCTCTAGCATAAACAAGGCATTTTCGCCCACGGGACTGCCACATACTGAATGTTTTTCCCTTTTCACACCATTCTTTGTAAACCCTAGAAATGGTTGTGCGTGAAAATCCCAGTAACTGAGCAGATTGTGAAATACTCAGAACGGCCCGTCTGGCACCAACAACCATGCCACGCTCAAAATTGCTTAAATCACCTTTCTTTCCCATTCTGACATTCAGTTTGGAGTTCAGGAGATTGTCTTAAACAGGACCACACCCCTAAATGCATTGAAGCAACTGCCATGTGATTGGTTGACTAGATAATTGCATTAATGAGAAATAGAACAGGTGTTCCTAATAATTCTTTAGGTGAGTGTATACAGCAATATGTATATTATAGGTCCACACAGACAGGACATGGCAAACAATCAACCCCCCCTCCTTGAGACACTGTAGCACAGTGTGTGTGAGTGGTGACTGCTGCCTCTCCAGTCTCTCTTCCTCACGGAGATGCCTCACTGGAGCAGCTTGTGGCATGGCTGCAGCAGTCGCAGTCAGAGCCGGGTGATCGTTGAACTTTTCTTCACCTTACTGCAATGTCCCCGGCAGCTGGATTGAGATGCCCGCCTTCCCGCTGTGTCCAAAGTCCTTGAACGCAGTGCCGAAATTCAGCTGGCCAATAAGCAAAGCAAACAGCAGAGCATCTCTCTGGTTATTGGCCAGCTGAATTTTGCTGACAGACAGGGAGCCAATAGGAGAGCAGTCTTCAGTTTACATTGTTCCTGCTTCTGCTGATGTAGACCAGCAGATTAGAGAGCTGGTGCTACTGTGCTATTGCATCGGAAAGTGGGCATGGCCATTCAGCTGGCTCGGGGCCCCTAACCTCACGTGCCCCATAGCAATGGTGGTCTGCCTCTATTGGCAGTACGCCACTGTCTGTACCATAGAAGTATATGGGCACTGTACAGTGTATGTCTGGAAGCATTTTTTTCTAGATGTATACTACAAAATGTAATGAAATGTAGTGTAAATTAAGCCTAACATACTTACAAAGCAGATTCCCGTAAAGTTCAAGTTCCTTCAGATCTAGCTATCACTTCTTTGTCCACCCAGTATTAGTGCCATTACATTGTGCAAAATTATTCTGATGAATATTGAAAACCTGCCATTACACTCTGAGCCATATAAAATAGAGCAGTGAAAATAATAATCATAATAAACGTTAAAATGAATAATCTTATACGGGTTCACACATATTTCAGTTTCCCACATACATGTTAAACTGTGCAGTACTGCAGGAGAACAAAATAAAATAAAAAAGCAATTTAATGGTAGAGGTGAAATTTCATCTGCTTGCTGTAGTATTAGTTTCCCCGTGCAGAAACTGGATATGTACTCCTCTGAAATATGTCTGGAAGACAGTGAAGTAAGCATGAAAAAAATAAATATATAATCATCTGAATCTTTTCTTTTTGCAGTTTATAACTTTGTCTTATTGTTACAAGTTACCCCAGGGATCTTAAGATTAGGTATGTACCATGTCCAGCCCATTCACGGACAAAGGGGGAGATTTCTCATCTCCCTGCACCAGAAAAGTGGCGTTAAAAAGTCACAAAGCCAGTTTTTACACTGCGCTCTTTTTATGATAAGACCTACGCCTCATGATAAATTAGGCGCATCTTCCAGCAGCGCAGGAGATATCAAGACTTGTTGAATCGCCAAAAAATATTAGTATTTGACCTTTTAAAAAACTAACTTTTATTTTATATCATATTAAAAAGACCAGTGGTCAATAGATAATTAGAAACATTCGCTGATCACATATATTTTATAGTCTATAGGAAATAAGGGGATGCCTCTGGCGGGTCTGAGGTGGGAGAAGGGAAACCGCTGTCCCTAATGCAGATCTCACTAAGGCTATATGCACACGACAGTTGTTTTTTGCTGTCCGCAAATCGGGATCAGCAAAAAAAACTGATGGTCCATCAGTTTTTTTTGGAGGATTCCTTTGTTTTCACAGATCCCCTGTAATAAATGCCTATCCTCGTCCGCAAATGAGAAAAAAGTAGGACATGCACTACTTTTTTTGCTGAAGGGAAACACGGACAACGGACCCGGAACACACACGGATGAACGGTCAACATTTTTTTGCTGACCCATTGAAATGAATGGGTTCCTGTCCTATCCGCAAAAAAAACTGAAACGGAAGCCAAGAAAAACAACTGTCGTGTGCATATAGCCTAAACCTCAGCCCGGAGGCGTCACCTGAAGGTGGTGACCCTCCGTCCTCGTGCCTAGGCCTATATACCCCTAATATCACCCTACAGACAAGATAAACTAAACCTGCAGACCTCAACTTGTTGAATCTCCCCCAAAGTGTATGTGCATCTGTGGTCAATCTCTATTGAGAATAATAAGGCTACATACACAACAGTGAAAAAAAAAGTCAGTTAAAAATTGACATTTTTAACGGACGTTTATTTGACTGATGCCTTTCTGAGAAATTGACGTTAAAAATGGACCAATTCAATTGTATGGGGGCAGTCTGTCAGTGACAAACTGACAAGATAGAACATGTTCTATTTTTTGATGTCCGTTTTTTACTGACAGTCAAAAAAACTGCTGTGTGAATAACCCCATAGACTACCATTAGTGTTAAAACAGACATGTGATGGTCGTTAAAAAATGTACATCACACAAATCTATGGTGATTTACACAGCTGTATTTGTAGCTGGTGTTTTCTTCATGTATTTTATTTAGCTAAAAAGAGGTCTGGACTTTGTAGAAGTTTTCAAAAAGACATATAGAGGGAATATAGTTAACAGGCATAGATTCATGTTCATAAACTCACACATGACACGACTACTACCCCCTTTAGTCATGATTTGGCACTGTACATACTGAGACTTGTGTATACATGAAATTTGGCTTTAGGTTGGTTTTACACAAAATGGAAGAGATCTACTAATCAAAATGGGTAGAATTCTGGCATAATTTGCTAAAAAAAAAACTGTTGTACATTCTTTGCCTTTTTTTTTTACTTGTCTGTAAAGGAGACATGTCCTGTCGGAAAGAAGCAAGGCCTACCAAAAAAGAGGTTTGGCTTATAATGCGGCAATGTAAGCTAAAAAAAAAAGTGCCACCGATTTTTGGCACAGTTCTACAGTAAAGTAAGCCAACTAATAGGTCGTGTAAATTTAGACTAGGCAGTCTAAGGATTCACTAAATTTATTAGGTTTATCACATCTGTGTTTGGCAGATCTGGCAGGGACTTCTGGCCGGGAACAGCCTGCCGGATCCGGATTCTGACCGGCCCCATTAACTATAATGGGAACTGGCTAAAAAGTCGCTGTTTGCCGGGTTGCAGCCAGCTCTCCTCCGGTCCCCATTATAGTCAATGTATTCAGTGGTGTACCGTGGGTTGCCAGCACCCGGGATATGTATTGCGCCCTCCCTAATCTGTGGACATGCCCCTTTTTACAGATAATGTAGAAGATGTCACCTGCAGTCCTATGTAACACTACAGATAACACAGTAATAACTCTCTGAGTACCGATAATATAGTAGATGTCACCTGCAGTCTTATGTAACAGTGCTCCAGACAAAAAAAAATATCAAGGAGCCATTGGCTTCTAATCTAAAAAATTTAGGAGCCAAATTAAATTTTTAGTCGCCAAATTTAGAACAATATAATTACGGTATAATTTTAAAAAAAACACATGTCTTACCTAGGGTTGTCACTATACCAACATTTTTATTCGATTTTAATACTATAAAAAAAGTATTGTGATACTCAATACAATGCGAAAAAAATAAAACACCAAAAAAGTGACTATAAAAGGGCAAATTGCAAGTTTTTTATTTTTTTTCTGTTACCATGTTCACCGCAAAGGAGATATTTTTAAATATTTTAATAGTATGCACTTTTTCGGGCGTGGCGATGTAATATGTTTATTTTTTTATTGTTTATATATTTTATATGTAAAATTGGGAATGGGGACGATTTAAAGTTTTAGTATTTTGGTGTTTCTTTGTTTTTTACTTTACTTACTAACTATTAGCCCCCTTAGGGACTAGAACCTGGGATCTTTTAATCCCTTGTCCTATTCATCCCAATAGAGATCTAATAGGGTGAAAAGGACTTCACACTCTCCCTGCTGCCCTGTGCATAGTACACACGGCAGCAGGGAGATTACCATGGCTGCCAGGGCTTCAGTAGCGTCCTGGCTGCCATGGTAACCGATCAGAGCCCCGCAATTACACTGGTGGTCCAATCAGAAGCTGCCACTGCACCACAAATGAGGAGAAGGGGAGGGGACCCTGTGGAGGAGGGGAATATAACAATCGGGGGTGGGGGGGGTTCGCCTGTGGCCACTGCGCCACCAATGATTATACTTTATAATACTGGGGTTGGGGGGGCGCGCACTGCTCCAGCAATGAATATAATTAACACATTAATTAAAGTGAATATAGTTTATGCCTGAATACAACGCAGGCTGCGGGTGCTGGGCATATCCCATACCTATCCTGTATGACTGCGCGCTGCCATCCGCCGCAATTAACCCCTCAGGTGTCACACCTGAGGGGTTAATTGCAGCGGATTGCAGCGCGCAGCGTGCGTTTGTATTCAGGCATAAACTATATTCATTGGTGGTGCAGTGGCACAGCCCCTTCCCTCATCCTCCCTGCCATCAGTCCTTTGGTGGCAGCGGCACAGGGGGAGGGACTGCCTACTTCTCCCCTGTGCTGCTGAGGAAAACATGGCGCGCTCTGAGAGCAGTGCGTGCCATGTCGGTGCAACTCGCGTGTGTCTGGTGGATAAAAGCCATTTCTTCTTAAAGAGGCAGAACAGCGGAGGGTCTAGGCACAAAGTCTTGGGGGGGGGGCCACTACAAAGTCTTGTTGCCATTTTGCAATTCTAAGTCGCCTGCAGTCCTGTGTAACACTACAAATAAGCGTAATAACTCTCTGAGTACAGATAATGTAGTAGATGTCACCTGCAGTCCTATGTAACACCAGAGATAACACAGTGATAACTCTCTCAGTGCAGATAATGTAGTAGATGTCACCTGCAGTCCTATGTTACACCACAGATAACACAGTAATAACTCTCTGAGTACAGATAATGTAGTAGATGGGTGTGAGGCCCCAGAATTCAGAACACGCACAGTATGACCTGATGTCTGGGGCCAGGATGCGGTAGGGTGCGCCATATTCTCAATCCTCCCCACTGTGGTGGACTTTATGACTATTAGGGCACTAGGGGGAATAATTAGTACTGTAGGTCATTATGGTGAGCTAGGAGATTATGGGGAACATGATTACTAGTATGGGCACTATGGGAGCATTATTACTTCTTAGGCACAATGGGGGACAGTATTACTATTGGGGGCACCGTTGGGGCATTATTGCGACTAAGTGTACTCTGCCAGAGATTTATTACTATTGTTGGGACTTTTAGGAGCACTATAGCTGTGGCAACCCTTGCACAGTATCAGCATAGCACAATTATTTTGGGGGGACACTATTTTACACCACTGTTACTATCAAGGGCACTGTTCACTGGGTGCAATTATTTTTTAGGGCACTGTGTAGCAATAATTATTGAAGGAAGCACTATCTGTGTGGTGCTAGAATCTTCAGGGGAATTATCTATTTCTGCAATATAGTATTGAGGAGCATAGAGGGCACAGTAGTGGGGGTGGCAGGATGGGGTGTTGAGAAGGTGGAGAGGATAATGGAAAAGTCGGAAACTAAGATATCTGTGTGGCAAACTCTGAAGAGACGAGACATGTTTGAAAGAATGGAGAAGATGAGATAATGGAACATCAAAGGAGATGTCACTGGTTGTAAAAAGTAGGTGGTTCTGCATTGTATATTTGGTAGCGCGGATTGTAATTTTAAAAGTAATAGTCAGAAGACAAGGCCTAGAATTTGCTAAAAAAAAAACAGTTCCACATGCCTTGCCTTTATTAAAGGGGTTCTGCACTTTGTTTAAACTGATGATCTATCCCCTGGATAGATCATCAGCATCTGATCGGCGGCAGTCCGACACCCGGGAACCCTGCCGAACAACCCTGCTGTTTGAGAAGGTAGCGGCGCTGTTTACCGCCGGCCCAGTGACGTCACAACTAGTATCAACTGGCCTGGGCGGGGCTAAGCTCCATTGAAGTGAACAGAGTTTAGCCACGCCCAGGCCAATTGACACTAGTCGTGACGTCACTGGGCCGGCAGTAAACAGTGAGAAGGCCGCAGCGCTCCAGGAGCGCCGCTACCTTCTCAAACAGCTGATCGGCGGGGGTCCCGGGTGTCGGACTACCGCCGATCAGATTCTGATGATCTATCCAGAGGATAGATCATCAGTTTAGACAAAGTGCAGAACCCCTTTAAGTTACCCAGACACTTTTTTGACTTGTCTGTAAAGGAGACATGGCCTCTCGGAAAGAAACAAGGCCTTCCAGTAAAGAGGCTTGGCTTATTATGCGGCAATTTGAGCTAAAAAAATGTGCCACAGATTTTTGGCATGATTTTTCAGTAAAGTAAGCCAACTAATAGGTGCCATAAATTTAGACTACGCAGTCTAAAGATGCAGTAGATTTATTGGGTCTGTTTCACATCTGCGTTTGACAGATCTAGAAGGCTCTTCTGGCCGGAAATAGCCTGCCGTATATGTCAATGCCAGTCCGGTCCTATTAACTATGGGGAGGATGACGAAAAAGAAGATGTCACTGGATGTAAGAGGCATGTGGTGCTGCATTGTCCTGTATGTTTGGTAGCGCCGAATTTAATTTCAAAAGTAATAGTCAGAAGATTAGGCCTAGAATAAAGCAGTGATTGACAGCTATCTCTATATACACAGACATAGAGAGAAAGATGTCAATCACCGATAGGACCGTCTCCTGGACTTCAAAGCCCGGCTTTGGACGGCTGCGGACCTATTCATTTTAATGGGGCCAAAAAAAGATGCCCGTCTGTTCTGTGGCACCGCAAAAAAAAATAGAACACATCCTATTCTTATCAGCAATTGCATTTCTATTAGAGGGCTGACTGTTCTGTTCCAGAAAATGTGGAACGTACACGGCCAGTATCTCTGTTTTGCGGATCTGCAATTTGTGAACCACAGAAACGATACGGAAGTCTGAATGAGCTCTAAACTGCATCTTTTTACACAGAACTATATATGAATCTGCTCAGCTCCTCCTGTTCTATAACATGCTGCTGACAGGTTATTCTGTATTGTCTTGGGGACAGGTTCCCTTTAACATGTATCACTGTTCACTTCCTTGGAGGTACTTGGTTCAAACTTCTTATCTCTAGGGGGTACTTGGTGTGTAAAGGTTGAGAACCACTGCTCTAGAGGATACCAATGATTCTTCTGTGAACCAATCAATATGCATTGAGATTCAGTTCCATCTTTTTTGTTTAAGAACCCAAAACATATATTCTTGAGAATGAAAACTAGCGATGTTCTTCAAATACTTTGTTGCACTCTGCTAGTTGGTGCTGCATATAGGGTTCCCACCGCAATATCATCTATTTAATAAATAACAGCACTGTAATCCTGATAGTAGATAATGTGTTTTTATTCAGACACTTATTTCACCAGCAGCGATCAACATGTGTGTTAACGTTTTCGGCTCGCAGGCCTTCTTCAGACACTATTGATCAAAAATTGTGCGAAAGAACAAAACGAAAAGCAATTTTCGATCGATAGTGTTTGTAGAAGGCCTGCGAGCCGAAAACGTTAAAACGCATGTTGATTGCCGCCGGTGAAATAAGTGTCTGAATAAAAACACATTATCTACTATCAAAATTATAGTGCTGTTATTTATTAAAGAGACGCTCTTCAAATCCCATTTCATCTCTGGAAGCTGAGCCTCCAAGGACACACTCTGCATTTATATTGCCGGGAATGGCGTAGAAATAGAGGACGAAGATATCTGTGGTCATATTACAACCTGTGTCATCACATCTGTTTCTAGGCAACCTCATGCACAATCTAAATGTGGAAAATCCCAATTTGTGTCTGGCACAGCCAATGTAATGACTACAAAAGACAACATTACCGCCTCTATTGACCTCATTGAGAATGAGACTAATTAGATTAAGATTAGATTGATCTAGACCAGGCTTGTGCAGGCTCTGGCTACTGTTCTTGCAGAACTATAACTCCCAGTTCTTTACAGCAATAAGGTAGCAAAATATTATAGAAAAAAAAATAGCGGATTTATGTTTGTAATTTCTCAAGTTTGATTCTCCATATTGTTACAATGGAAATATTTAAAATAATAAAGAGAACAGTGTTATGCTCTATACCAGGGGTCAGCAACCTCTGGCTCTCCAGCTGTTGAGAAACTACTATTCCCAGCATGCTCCTTTCACTTCTATGAATGTTCCAAGTACAGCCTAGCAAGTAGGCATGCTGGGAGATGTAGTTTCACAAGAAGTGGAGAGCTGGAGGTTGCTGACCCCTGCTCTATACATTTATATTTAACACATGGTATGGACAGAGGGGCTAGTCCATTGCCCATTTGTCACCCCTGAAAACAATTATCACTCTTGTAGATACATTCACATATAGTATGATCACAGCACTACCTTGCAGTCAGTATGGGGGATAGCCCACCCCATGCACTCATAAGCACTACTGCAGGGCTGGCCAACCTGCGGCTCTCCAGCTGTTGTAAAACTACAATTCCCACCATGCCCTGCTGTAGGCTGATACCTGTAAGCAGTCTGAGCATTCTGGGAGTTGTAGTTTCGCAACAGATGGAGAGCCGCAGGTTGGCCATCCCTGTACTACAGGTATCTGCTAGTGACTGGGTCATGCAGTTTTATATCTACTCCCCTAATGCGTTAAGATTAATGTAGAGTGATTTAAAGTTAATGAAGTGGAAATCAATCCGAATTTCAGGAAAAATTCGACCCCTGGTGTTTCCTGGCTGCAGAGAGCCTTTATAGTGGTGTAGAAAACTGTGCCTTGCAGTAACACGCATAGGGAGCCTGCTGTGGTAGTGAAATAATACTGTGAGTCAGTATGACATGCAGATGACAGGCATTGCTCTTAGAATCACTGCACACTTCACTTATTTGGGAAGTCACGGGACCCAAACTGACCAAATAACTCAAGTATCAACTCAGCCTTACAGGTTGATGTTAGCGCCAAGAAGCAGCGCACTCCTTTTACACCCTCGTCAGCTGATTCCACATAGATGTCTACAAAACCTGTTCTATTAAACGCTTATACAAGTAGAGCCCCCGACAGATTGGAGAGGGTGTCCGCCAGAACAATAACCCCAAAAAAAGTATCCTGTCTGTTGAGCATTCGCCTTCACTTGGTCAGCATTTGGTCAGTAATCCATCAGTATTTGTAATGCCCAAAAAAACAGGAGTGACACATGAATGGAATATTTGCATGTCTTCTGTGTTTTGTACCCACTCCTGCTTTTTGCTAGCAAATCACAAGCCACTTCTGATGGGACCATACAGGCCTTACAGCTGATAGACAGACAGGATCCGTTGTGCTTCTCATTTTTCCTTCCGTCTGACAGATCAGAAGGAGGGTCAAATAAATGATGATGTCAGCCAGGCCGAAAGGCAAAATAGTGGCCCAGTCATAAAGTGGGGAGGGTGGGAACAGCATGAGAAGTCCACAGAGTGGCCCTATGACATAGTGGTGAGGTGGAAGCAGCATGAGGAGACCACAGAGTCGCCCAATGACAGAGTCTGGAGGTGGCAGCAGCATCAGGAGGAGGCTACAGAGTGGCACAATGACAGTGTGGAGGTGGCAGCAGCAGCATCAGGAGACCACAGAGTGGCAAGGTGACATAGTGTGGAGGTGAAAGCAGCATCAGGAGACCACAGAGTGACCTGATGACAGAGTGGGGAGGTGGGAGGCAATACGAGTACCAGCTCAAGATGGTGGGTGAAAGGAGCACTTGGCATCAGATGTGTGGCATCAGGCGGGTGGCAACATCAGAATAGTAGCTGGTAGCCAGAAGAAACCGGTCTCTTTTGTCAAGTTATTGGTGTGGCACCATGGATGATCTAGTCTGATGCATCAGGCATTGGTGGGTGGAAATTCTGGCTGATCCACGCCTAAGTCATCTTAACAAAGGTCAGTCTCTACACATTTTGGGTGGACAGGCGAGTTCTTCTTGGGGTAACTATAGTCCCTGCAGCACTAAACACCTGCTCTGATGCCACACTACTGGATGGGCAGGAAAGCTTTTCCAGGGCAAACTCTGCCAGTTATGGCCACAAATCCAGTTTGGCTTCCCAGTAGTCCAGCGGATCTTCAATGTGGGGTGGCAGGGTACTGTCCAAGTATGCCACCACCTGCTGGTCCAGGTCCTGCTCCAAGCGTTGCTGCTGCTGGTGAGTAGTTTCTTCACTAGGCGGGTGAAGAAAGCTGCTTATCAGCGACTCTAGACTCAAGTTGCTGCTGATGAAGCTGGAACTGCTCCTTCCTCCCCCCCACCCTGCCACAGCAGCCATGGGAGAGGAACGTGAGCGCAGAGGGCCCCCCCAGTCAGACCTGCGAGAGGATGGACGATGGCGCAGATAGGCAGCACCCAACTGACTACATAGGATGTCTCTATAGTAGTTCAGTTTGTCCTCCCTCTCAGCGGGTGTAAAAAAGGCCCCCGCTTTGGACCGGTAGTGAATAGGAATTCCAATGGGTTGAAACGTCGCATATCAGCCTATGTTGGGGGAAGCCGTTCTGTCGCTGCAGCTCAAGGAGGGTGTGCTTTGTGGTGTACGAGTGGCTGAAGTGCATGCAAAGTTTCCTAGTCATTTTTAGGATGTCTTGCAGATGGGTGGAAGACTTCAGGAACCGCTTTACAACCAGATGGAACATGTGCGCCATGCAGGGCGCATGGCTCAGACCTCCTTGACGCAGCGCCAACACCATGTTCTTTCCGTTGTTGGTCACCATGGTTCCGATTTTGAGTTGTCGTGGGGAAAGCCAGGATTCGATTTCTTGATAAAGGACACGGAGCAGTTCCTCCCCTGTGTTATTCCGTTTGCGCAGGCAAACTAGGTGCAGGACGGAGTGACAACGCCATGCCCTGCACATACGGTATGCTGGTGGGGCACTGTGAATTGTCCCTGCAGTGGTGGCTGAGGACACGGTGGAGGATGAGGAGGCAGAGGCGGACATTGTCGCAGGACCAACGGTGTTAGAACGCGGAGGCGGCGTCACCTGGCCAAGTTGCTGATGTGGCTGGGCAAGAACCACATTTACCCAGTGGACCGTAATGGACATGTATTGTCCTTGACCATAGTTATAGCTACTGACCAATTTTCGCAAAAAAGGCTCTATCACAAACAAATTTCACCACTGAATGGCTAATCAACGCAATTATTCAGTTCAAACAGAAGAAAGTCTACAATCACCCATCAATTTTCCCAAAAAACGCTGTTTTACAAAAAATTTCACCAATGAATGAAAATGTAAATTCACTGCAGAACGGCTAATAACACATGCTTATTTTTGCTATTAATACACCCCCAAAAAATAAATATAACAATCACAATTCGCCGCAGAACAGCTAATAGGACGTACGTACCTATCCTATTAATACACCCTGTAAATGGCTGTAGTACAATGGAACTTCACCGCTGAACGGCAAATATTTTTTTGGCCACTAATACACACCAAAAAGAGCTGTAATTTTCTCACTTCGACACACAATGGCTAATAAGCCCTTTTTCTTTTTCCCCACTAATACACGCCAAAAAGGGCTTTAGAACATATAACTACACAGCTGAACGGCAAATAGGCCCTTATTTTTTTACACTTATACAGGCCATAAAAGGCATTAGAAGATATAACTGCACTGCTGAACGGCAAACAATATTTTTTTTTTTGCCGCTAATACGTGACAAAAAGGACTTTAGAACATATAACTGCACTGCTGAACAGCAAATAGGCCTTTATTTTTTTCCACTTATACACTCCAGAAAAGGCTTTAGAACATATAACTGTACGGCTGAACAGCAAATAATATATATTTTTGTGCCACTAATACACGCCAAAAAGGGCTTTAGAACATATAAGTGCAACGCTGAACGGCAAATATATTTATCTTTTTTCCACTTATACACTCCACAAAAGGCTTTAGAACATATAACTGCACCTCTGAACGGCAAATATATTTTTCTTTTTTCATCTTATACACTCCACAAAGGGCTTTAGAACATATAACTGCACCGCTGAACGGCAAATATATATTTCTTTTTTCCACTTATACACTGCACAAAAGGGCTTTAGAACGTATAAATGCACCGCTGAACGGCAAATAGGCGCTTATTTTTTTCCACTTATACATGACACAAAGGACTTTAGCATATATAACTGCACACCACTAAATAGCTAATATATTTTTCTTTTTTCCACTTATACATTCCACAAAAGGCTTTAGAATATATAACTGCACCGATGAACAGCAAATATATTTTTCTTTTGCCGCTAATACACGACAAAAAGGGCTTTAGAACATATAACAGCACTGCTGAATGGCAAATAAAAAAAATGTTGTGCCACTAATACACGCCAAAAAGGGCTGTAATTTTTGCACTTCACCACAAGACGGCTAATAAGCCCTTTTTCCCACTAATACAAGCCAAAAAAATGCTTTAGAACATATAACTGCACCGCACAAGGGCAAATAAGACATATTTCCTTGTAATAAACCTTATTAATGGCTGTATGCACCCCAATAATAAGAACGGTTTGCTGGAGTTACAGAGCTGTATAATGGCAATTTGGATCCCCAGTCAGTTCAGCAAGGTGTAATAGGATTGTTCCTATTACCCAGGCTGTAACCTCCCCTACTAAACCATGTTCTACATAAATGCTGTGGAATGATTCCTCCCTATCCTTTCCCTACACCTTGAATAATCTTTCCCATACATTGTAAATAGTTTTTTTTAAGCACAATGAAGTCTTTCCTAGCACTGTCCCTAGTGCCTGCTGACGTCTCTCCCTGCACTAAGTACACTGGAAAATGGCAGAATCCAAGATGGCTGAAGCTATTTATAGGGCTGTGACTTAACAGGACTGGCTGACTGCTGATTGGCTGCATACATGGTATTATGGGTGATCTCGCATTCCCAGAGTTCCTTGCTCGATGTCCTCACATGTGCACCATTTTAGGAAAAAATGTGATTCGTTACCACGAAGTAATTATTATTAAAGATTATTATAGTTTATAGCGAGTGCCTGTCAGCCTCTACTAAGAAAAAGCTGTACCAACCAATAAGGTGTGTAATACAACGGGATAGAGCTGTTAAAAAATTATACAAAGGAGAAGTGAAGCATTGTCCACGAATTATGGTAGGTTGCAGTTCTCATTTAACAGGGACCCTAAATGATAAGAGTGGAATCTCCCTCAATATCTTTTAGTACCTTTAGAGCAGGGGTGCACAACCTGCGGCCCGGGGGCCACATGCGGCCCTCGATACCCTTCTGTGCGGCCCCCACACAACTGGTAAAAGACATGTAGATCTTATGGCTTCTTACATGTATCTTTTATGTATTCTCCTATTAGATGGGAGTCCTAGAACTGTAACTAGACATTTAAAGTATGTTAATATGCCGAAAATACAGTATTTCAGTTGGTAATACCCCTTTAAGTTTGATTTTCGGCCCTTGGAATTGGTTCAGGCTGACAATGTGGCCACCAACCAGAAAAGGTTGTGCACCCCTGCTTTAGAGAATGCCTATGGGGATATTTAAGAAAGCTGGTGCAACATGTGTTACAGTGCAGCAACCAAATAGACGTTTAAACATAGTAACATAGTAACATAGTATATAAGACCGAAAAAAGACATTTGTCCATCCAGTTCGGCCTGTTTCCTACAAGTTGATCCAGAGGAAGGCAAAAAAACCCTGTGAGGCAGAAGCCAATTTTCCCCACTTAAGGGGAAAAAAAATTCCTTCCCGACTCCAATCAGGCAATCAGAATAACTCCCTGGATCAACGACCCCTCTCTAGTAGCTGTAGCCTGTAATATTATTACACTCCAGAAATAAATCCAGTCCCCTCTTGAATTCCTTTATTGTACTCACCATCACCACCTCCTCAGGCAGAGAGTTCCATAGTCTCACTGCTCTTACAGTGAAGAATCCTTTTCTATGTCTGTGTACAACAGACTCTCCTGAAGGCTTAGGGCTCATGCACACTAACACATTTTATTTCCGTGTCCGTTCTGTTTTTTTTGCGGCCTTATGTGGAACCATTCATTTTAATGGGTCCGCAAAAATACAGAAGGTACTCTGTGTGCATTCCGTTTCCATTTTACCTATTATTGTCCGCTTTATGGACAAGGATAGTACTGTTCTATTAGGGACCAGCTGTTCTGTTCCGCAAAATACAGACTACACACTGCCCTCATCTGTATTTTCTGCAGATCCGTTTGTGTGCATGAGCTCTTATCCTGAATGGACTGCACAATGCATTGCTTCTTGCTGAAGGGTAAAATGCACTGTACCGGAGTTAACAAAAGTGAGTCCAGGAATTTATTTTTTCCACTATCTACAGTCATCCGCTTTTGCAAATTTCAGTATTATCCAGAAATTTGGTCTCAATTTGTATCAATTGCAGAGTGCCAGTCTTGTGACAGTGTTGCAGTCAGGCTTTAAATGTGTGTCTACCCGAACTCAATCTCTCTCTTTGTTCCCCTAGCCTTTTTATGGGTCAGGTCCTGATTCAATCTACCTGGCTGCATTATCATGGTTTCTGGCCACACAAAGTGCACTTGTAGCGTGTTGACCACTGGACATTAATTTGGGGCTCTATCCAGTAAGTTTTCCTTAAAATACAGTAGTATATCAACTGCAGTACAGTTAATACAGTTTATGTTCCTTCAGCAACTTGTAGTACATAGGCTGTGCAACTAGTAACCTCACACATCATCTTTATAAGGTCATTTCAGTGTAGTGTCGTCATTTTTCACAGGTGCACCAGGGGAACATGTCCGCCTCTAGTGTTATTGGCATTGAAAAGTTTAACCCCCTCTGAGGGGCAGTAATTTCAGACACAAGCTGTGTAATAGAAAACCTTTTTGGCTTTTTGCCTACTTTAAACACCCGTATATCCCATGGTTTAAATCAAATAAGAGCGTATCCTATATCATTACTTTGTATATTGTAATTGTGTTATTGTTCCATTTTTGGTTGTTTTTTATTCATGATACAACTTAGGCTACTTTCACACTGGTGTTTTGGTCTCTATTTGTGAGATCTGTTCAGGGATCTAACAAGCGGTCCAAAATGGATCCGTTTTGCCCTTAATGCATTCTGAATGGATAAGGATCCGCTCAGAATGCATTAGTTTGACTGTGTTCTGCCTCTATTCCACTTTGGAGGCGGACACCAAAACGCTGAAGAAACTGAGCCAAACGGCACACAATGTAAGTCAATGGGGACGGATCCGGTTTCACTGACACAATATGGCACAATAGAAAACGGATCCGTCCCCCATTGACTTTCAATGGTGTTCAAGACAGATCCGTTTTGGCTATGTTAAAGATAACTAATTCCAACCAGTATTTATACAAAATATGGGGGATAATCAAAAATCTTAATTCCAACAAACTCAATCCCCTTAAAACATAACCTTTAATAATATTTATAAAATGTTATAAATATTATTAAAGGTTATGTTTTAAGGGGATTGAGTTTGTTGGAATTGTTATGTTAAAGATAATACAAACGGATCCTGAGCGGATGTAGACGGTTGTATTATCTGAACGGATGCGTTTGTGCAGCCTTACCAATATTTCGATTTAATGTGATTGTCACAGAATTTTTCCATGTGCTTGTGATTGATCAGCATGTATTTTGAATCACCTTTTATTTGCATGCTGTCATGCTATGACTGATACCCCTTTTGACGGGTGGAAATGCGTGAGCGACACAGAACATTATCCCTTTGGATTTTATGCAGTAATAAACTTGCATATTTTTTATATAAAGACGCGCAATGCCTTTCCTTCCTCTTACCCCATCCTTCTTACGTCTGTGTTGACATCCAATGTAATTTATCATCAATTATAATGGGCAAGAACCATCTCACTCGTGGCTGTCCAAATTCCACCAAATTACCGTTAATGAGGACATTTCTACTAAGTGAAATTGTCATAAATCATTGTTACATGGTTAAGTAAGAGTAATTTTTTCGCAATCATTAACTCTATCCTATCTCAGGGGTATTGCATGCCATAAGCAGCTTTTAGACTAAATTAAGCCATAGCTGGTCAGAATACAACATCATGATGGATAAAGGAACTGTTCATCTAGTTGATTGCAATCATGGAGTAACCCTCGGACTTTGTGCAAGGAGAATTAAAAACATTGCGGATTCTTTGCACCAATTTGCAGCAACAGCATTTACTCCATGCCAAGTTCACTTCTGCGCCGAGATTCATTTTATTCTGAGAACTTCTGCCAAGATCCAAATGAGAAAATGAAGATGAGTAACTCCATATGGAGGCTTTGTGGTTTACATTTATTTCTGTAACACAATAAATCCTAATTGCCCACTATGTAATTATTGCATATTAGCCCTCATAAGCTTGTCTTTTCAAGACCAAACCATTGGAAAACAGTATGGCTTATATTCTCACTTTATCAGCAGTTTTTTTGTGTGGGTGTTAATGGAATGATCATTTAAATATAGTTTTATTGTACCATATAATTGGCATCTGCAGAGAAATGTTTGTCTTTAAATGTTTTATCACTGGCCTGGGCGCGGCTAAGCTTCATTCGAGTGAACAGGGCTTAGCCCCGCCCAGGCCAGTGATACTAGCCATGACGTCACTGGGCTTGCGGTAAACAGCGAGAAGGCCGCGACGCTACTGCCAGTGCTGCTGCCTTCACAAACAGCTGATCGGCGGGGGTCCCGGGTGTCAGACCCCTGCCGATCAGATGCTCATGATCTATCCAGAGGATAGATCATCAGTTTAAAATTACTGCAGAACCCCGTTAATATGCAGATATGCAGCCTCAGTTACAGGACCAATAACTTTGTGACATTTCTTTTTCCACATGTTTGTTAAAATGTCATGACAAAATTAAAAATAAAATGAAATCACTTAATTTGCAATTTATTTATCTCACTCAAGCATGAATAATTTGTGACAAAAAGAAAATTAAAAAAGAAAACTAAAACTTTGGCTATTTCTTCATAAACTGCATTATAAGTGTCAAAATTAAAAGAAAAATGCAATATGCATTTAGCTTTCCTTTTTAACTAGTGATAAGCTACATAAGTGACAAAATGCCAAAATTAAAAAGAAAAAGAAAAATGGCACCTACTGCTGATTTACTAGCCTTTTCATTTTCAGATATGTGCAATATTTTAATATATCCTAATTAGTAGGGGGCACAGGCTTAAGATGTAAATATATGTTATAATATAATGAGCAGTGGGTGGAGCTACTTTTTCATTTTAATTTTGGCACTGAAAGTGCATTCAGAGATGAAAACTGAATATTAGGCCTCATGCACACAGCCGTTGTGCGGTCATACTGTGGATTGGGGACCGCAATTTGCGGTCCCCAATGCACGGGCAACATCCATGCCGCGGCCGGGACGGATCGAGACCCATTCAACTTGAATGGGTCCATGATCCGTCCGCACCGTTAAAAAATAGAACATGTTCTATTTTTTGCGGTGTGGAGGCACGGACAGAAACCCATGGAAGGACTCCGTAGTGCTTCCGATCTGTGCTTCCGTTCTGCACCGCATCTCCCGGATTGTGGATCCATTCAAGTGAATGGGTCCGCATCCGTGATGCTGGGTGCACACGGCCATTGCCCACGTATTGCGGCCCACAATACGGCCACGGCCAGGCAACAGCTGTGTGCATGAGGCCTTAAAGGGTACCTGTCACCATGAAAAGCCTGTGTAATCTGCCAGCAGCATTTCATAGAACAGGAGACACTGAGCAGATTGATATATAGTTTCAGTATAACTTGTATTTTATTTATTTAAATTCCTGCTCATTCTGGGCTTTGAAGTCCAGGAGTTGGTCCTAGCAGTGATTGACAGCTCTCTCTGTATACACAGTCATAGAGGAAAGGTCCTATCAGTGATTGACAGCTCTCTCTGTATACACAGTCATAGAGGGAAGGTCCTATCAGTGATTGGCAGCTCTCTCTGTATACACAGTCATAGAGGGAAGGTCCTATCAGTGATTGACAGCTATCTTTGTATACACAGTCATAGAGGGAAGGTCCTATCAGTGATTGACAGCTCTCTCTGTATACACAGTCATAGAGGGAAGGTCCTATCAGTGATTGACAGCTCTCTCTGTATACACAGTCATAGAGGGAAGGTCCTATCAGTGAATGACAGCTCTCTCTGTATACACAGTCATAGAGGGAAGGTCCTATCAGTGACTGACAGCTCTCTCTGTATATCCAGTCATAAAGGGAAGGTCCTATCAGTGACTGACAGCTCTCTCTGTATACACAGTCATAGAGGGAAGGCTGTCAGTCACGGATCGAACCCGACGGAGTGCTTCCGTGGTGTTTCTGTCCGTGCCTCTGCACCCCAAAAAAATAGAACATGTTTGAATTTTTTGCGGTGCGGACGGATCACGGACCCATTCAAGTTGAATGGGGAGGATCTGTCCCGGCCGCCGCACAGACGTTGCCCGTGCATTGGAGACCGCAAATTGCTGTCTCCAATGCACGGAACAGCCGCGCAACAGCCGTGTGAATAAGCCCTTATACTGAATCTTTTCCCACAAAACTATATATCAATCTTCTCAGCTCCTCGTGCTCTATGAGCTTCTGCTTGCAGATTACACTGACTTTTCATTGTGGCAGGTTTCCTTTAGGCCTCTTTCAGACGGGCGTTGCGGGTGCACTCCGTCAAACAGTGCGGGTGCGTTGCGGGAATTGCCGCGATTTTTCCCTGCGAGTGCAAAGCGCTGTCATGCGTTTTGCACGCGCGGGAGAAAAATCGGCACTTTTGGTACCCAGACCCGAACCTGCACTTCTTCACAGAAGTGCATGTTTGGGTCAGAAATTGTCCCGCTGGTATTATTTCACATTATAACATTGTTATAATGTTAAATAATACCCTTGGCCATCTCCCTTATGTTGAACCCGGTGCAGAATGGGTTAAAAATAATAAACTAATCATAACTTACCTGGTCCATTTGATCGCGAGCCCGGCCTCCTCTCCGTTAGCTTGAAAGATGTAAAGGACCTGTAATGATGTCACAGCATCACATGGCTCAATCACCTGCTCCATCACTATGGTGATGGAGCATGTGATTGGTCCATGTGACCACGTGACATCATCCAAGGTCCTAAGCACTATCCACAGCCTGAGGATAGTGATTAGGACCTTGGATGATGTCACATGGTCACATGGACCAATCACATGCTCCATCACCATAGTGATGAGCAGGTGATTGGGCCATGTGATGTGACGTCATCACAGGTCCTTTAGATCATCGATGCTGCAGGGAAAGAGAGGACAGATCACGACTCACGCGATCAAGTGGCTAAGGTAAGTTAACTTTATTATTTTTAACCCCTTCCTCTTCATTTTACACAGCATTCTTTATTAAGAATGCTATTATTCCCCTTATAACCATGTTATAAGGGAAATAATAGAGATTGGCTCCGTTGCTGAGCAACAATGCGGGAAATCGCAACGCATCCGCACTGGTTGCGGATGCTTGCGATTTTCCCGCATCCCCATTCACTTCTATGGGGCCTGCGTTGCGTGAAAACGCAGAATATAGAACATGCTGCGATTTTCACGCAACGCAGAAGTGATGCGTGAAAATCACTGCTCATGTGCACAGCCCCATAGAAATGAATGGGTCCGGATTCAGTGCGGGTGCAATGCGTCCTCCTCACGCATTGCACCCGCGCGGAAAACTCGCCCGTGTGAAAGGGGCCTTAAACTGTCACTTTGCCTTAAATTTAACCATTTTTCATATGCATTTTGTCACGTCTGTAGCATATCACAGTTGAAAAGGAAAAGCTTAATGCTTTTTGCATTTTTATTTTATGACACTTAATGCAGTTCATGAAGAAATTGCAAAGCCAAAGTAAAGTTTGAGTTTTCTTTTCCCATTCAGCTTTTTTAATTTTAGATTTGATCATGTAATTTGTGACAAAAAAATATTCTTTTTGTCACAAATTACCCATAAATTGTGCAAAAAGAAATGTCACAAAAGTATTTTCATTTTCATTTTATTTTTGGGCTGGATTTTCCTCCCATAGTTATGGAAAGGGGACATAATAAAAAAAAAATATATATATTCTTTGTTTACATGTTGTGCTATTAACAAAAAATAAAAAATGTGAAAAGCAGACTTTTTTCCCCTCTGCATCACCAAAAACACGCAAAAACTAGTTACATAACCAAATGGATTAAAAGGTTATGGCTTTCAACGAGGCATGTACTTAAAAAAAAACGAAAATGTTCCTGGTCAGCAAGGGAGTTAAATGGTCCAGTCTTGAACTGGTTTATAAAAAGTGGCATTGCCATGGGTGATGTAGCAGATGAATGAATTCAATAATCTTCTTTGCCGTTCTACTTTCAGCCATGGCGTGTTCTCCAGTGGTGAAAAAATATGAAAAGCACAATTAAACAATTTACTATGTGTGTATATTCTGTTTGTAGAATTGACATTTTAGTGACATTACTGGAATAGTTCTATTGGATTCACCAGCCACTTGCCACAGCCTCAGTAGATCATTGACATAAACTTAAAAGGAGTCGCATATGTGGCCAAACTGGACATTGGTGCAGCCATAAAAAGACTTGTAAATTATATATTCCCCAACCGTACCTCACCAACACCTGAGATATGCTTCAATGGTGAGAGCGGCCTCACAGTTTGAGAAACACTTTCTGATGTAATTCCTAATTCTCTCTTTTTATGTACACAGGGGTGTGTTATGCTGAATTTGGAGTTCGTGTTCCCAAAACAACAGGATCTGCTTACACGTACAGTTATGTCACTGTTGGAGAATTTGTGGCATTCTTCATTGGGTGGAACTTAATCTTAGAATATCTCATTGGTACAGCAGCCGGAGCAAGTGCCCTGAGTAGCATGTTTGACTCCCTTTCCAATCATACTATCAGCCACTGGATGATTGAGAGTGTGGGGACATTAAATGGATTAGGTAAGGATTATTCAGCTCTGATGATAAAACTGGACTATTGCCAAGTGTCTAGGAACATTTCTCATTATTATGTTAAAGACACTGTCTGGCATAATATTTGCTTGAGTTTTGCAGGTCAGATATAGCTCATTATTTTGAATTGGTGATGGTTAATTTTCATTCTATTTCTGTAAATGGTAAAAAAAAATATATATATATATATATATATATATTTATATATATACACTATAATTATCCAAGATAAAACAAAGATATTGTCTATACATTGTAAATATTCTTTAAAGGGAATCTGACACCCCGAGTTTAGACCATTATCTACAGTAAGACCATTGGCGGATCCAGAGCCTGGTCTCGGGAGGGGCACTTCCAGATTGTTTTGTGGCGGTGGACAGAAAAAAAAATGTGCTGCACCGTAGCTCTGCCCCCCGCCCCATTATAGCCAGTGGGGACGGAGTGGCAGATCCGGTGGGCTGTTCGCCGGATAGCCTGTCGCAAGTGTGAAAGTGCCCTTATATTGTGTTTTTCAAAGATATTGAATTTTAAGCTACTCCCATTTCTACAAATGTTGGAACTTGGATATATGGTATACAATTCTAGATTCTGCAGTGCCTGTGCTTGCATTAGGAGAAACTTTTATAATAACTTTTGATTATACCCACATGAAATGAAGTCCTGGACTGTGTAAAATGTACACAGTCCAGGAGGACTCTAGCTCATCTTATATAGGTAAATTAAGCTAAATATGTTATAAAAGTTGCTCTAGAAATACAGGCAGGCACTATGCAGAATCTAGACTTTTATACCATATCCACCATTTCTGAAAGAAATGGGGATAGCTTTAAATTCATTATCTTTTTAAAGTTATAATTATATATTTCACTTGACAGATGATGGATCATCATCATCATCATCACAGATCTCGTCCTTACCTCAGTCCTCTTCACTTAACTAAAGTAAATTTAAAACAGGCTGGCAAGCTGGCTGAAGGTGGCAGGCGACTCAGCAGTGCTCTCCACAGAACGCCTCTGGCTGCTGGCACCAATTCAGACCACTCCCACACTTCCTGGCGCGAAGTGAAGACATGACATACTTCCTGCCGGTGTAGCGTGAGATGATTCTACTTAGTGAGTTTTCCCTACCGCACGAACTGAGCATGCTCAGTACAAGTAAAGTCCCCGCCCACAGCCTATTCTCACTTTAGTAAAAACCCATAATATACATTAAGTTGTACCCTCACGGGCTCGCTGTGCTCGGCTCTTATAAAAACTAACTCTATGCTGCCATTGATGGTAAAGAATGAACTGGATAGTAAAGAAAGGGAGAATAGGCTGTGGGCGGGGACTTCACTTGTACTGAGCATACTCAGTTCGGCGGTAGGGAAAACTCACTAAGCAGGAACATCTCACGCTACACCGCCCGTGACTCTGCTCTGCTGCTCCCGAGTGTCATCAGGCTCCGCCCCCCTAGCAGGTAACCTGGCCGGTGAATCGATGCACCACTAAGCGCTGAGCACAGGAGCTCAGCCTCAGTGGGGTGCTCGTGCGTGCCGTCGCCCGCCGGCCGACAGTCACAGGGGCCCGGCCCCTGCCTGCAATGTATGCAGTGTGCACCTTCCGTGCAGGCGTGCACTGCAGCCGGGGGATGGATCATGGTGCCACTGCCACAGTGGCATGTGGCAGTGTGGCACATTGATGGATGGAAATTCTCGGGGGGGGGGGCAATTGCCCCATTGCCCCCCCCCTGGATCCGCCATTGAGTAAGACATGAGTAGTACTGCAGATACAGGGTCCAGATCAGTATTTTTTATTTTCCTACTTCCTTTGGAAAATAGAGCTGCACTGAAATACCTTGTCTGGACTGCTGTTCATGCGCACAGGTTAATTAATCAGATACTGTCTCTGACTTGATGATGTTCTGCCATAATTATTCCAAATGCATCATTCACAAATGCTAGCTGTATATGTGCAGATAAGTTGACCAGTACTATATATTGCAATTTATAATATGTCTACATCTATGGCAATGAGATACAGCTGTGTTTATGTCTCATCCATGTAAAACTGCTGATAGCACTAGGTAGGGGCTGGGGATTGTGGATCTTTTTCATTAGGAGTAGTGTGAATATTAATGTTTAATTCTGCCAGATTCTGCTCCCACAAGTGCCTGGGGCTGGTGCACTGTAACTATGAACTTTTGAATAGGAGCAATGTAAATATGAACTTTTTTTCTGCTAGGTTCTGCACCTGCACTGGTGGGCAGGGTGTCACTGTGAAGTGCTCTCTGTATTGAGCTGCTTCACAACCCCTACCCTCCGCTCTGAATGACACTTGTAGTGGTTGTAGTGTATTGGGAGGGGCTGTAAAGCAGCTCAATGCAGATAGCCCTTCACAGTGACACCCCGCCCACACTGCAAGTGCAAAACCTAGCAGAAAAAAGTCCATATTTGCAGTGCACTAGCCCCTGCTCTGTCAGCAGTTTTGCATGATCAAAACTCCTGATAGACTCTCTTTAAAGAGGACCTTTCATCACTTCTAAAGATATAAACTAACGATGCTCACATGTAGAGCGGCACCCAGGGATCTCCCTGCACTTACTATTATCCCTGGGCGCCGCTCCGTTCTCCCGGTATAGGCTCCAGTCTCTGTGCTCACAAAGTTATAGTAGGCGGGGACTTGGGGGACTTGGTTATAGTAGGCGGAGCCTGACCTTCATCTCCTTTTCCCAGGCTGTAGCGCTGGCCAATCTCAGCGCAGAGCTCATAGCCTGGGAGAAAAAATCCTGGGAGAAGGAGATGAAGGTCAGGCTCCGCCTACTATAACCAAGTCCCCCAAGTCCCCGACTACTATAACTTTGTGAGCACAGAGACCGGAGCCTATACCGGGAGAACGGAGCGGCGCCCAGGGATAATAGTAAGTGCAGGGAGATCCCTGGGTGCCGCTCTACATGTGAGCATCGTTAGTTTATATCTTTAATAGTGATGAAAGGTCCTCTTTAAGTGATGTCAAAAGAACATGCAAGGTTATGTTCATACACTGTGCCTTACAGTAAAAGGACAGCATGAGGACAGTGCGATTACCCACTAGAGACGCATACCACAGGTTGAGAACCCCTGCTGGACAATATAGCTGTAAGTAAACAGCCACTGTATTGTTTCAGAGTAGAGGAACAAAAGATTACCATTGGATGCTACCTATACTAAAGGATGGATTTCATCCAATGACCGTAGCATAGGATTCGCATATGAAATAACTGTGGGTTATAGAATACTTTCATCACTGCCGGTCTTCATGTAGAACCTGTATATTGTTTCTAAAATGTCATGTTTCAGTATAAATGACTTAAAATTTTCATATCATTCATTGCCTTTGCCTGTCTGATTAGTATTCACAGCATCTCCAAGCCTCTCAGCCTCTCACTATGTCATTGGTGTCACCTGTGACATGATAGTGGATGAATGCAATAAAAACATATCATGGAAGCTGACAAAATGCACATATGCATTATCCTACAGCAAAGTCTGTGTGTAGAAATGTGCACATTATAGTACAGAAGATGATCCATGCACTGCAGAAAAAAAGACGACTATCTGCCTGAATCACCAACGTATTACTCACTCTTGTGACTCATAATCAGACGTTCTCCTCTGGCATAGCCATTCTTCATCATCAAATGCGTATACCGCAGTCTGCAGGGCATCTTTTTTTTTTTTGTCATTATTTTGCCGTATATCCTAAGATTGTACATTATGTTCCCATTGTAACATTTGACTTTTGATTGTTGTTTTATTTCAGGCAAAGGTGAAGAATCCTATCCAGATCTTCTTGCTCTAGTCATTGCAGTTATTGTAACAATAATTGTTGCCCTTGGAGTAAAGAATTCAGTTGGATTTAATAATGTACTAAATGTAATTAACCTGGCCGTGTGGGTCTTTATAATGATTGCTGGCCTTTTCTTTGTGAATGGAAAAAACTGGTCAGAAGGGAACTTTCTACCCTATGGATGGTCAGGGGTAGGTGACCTTTCTTGTTACTTATGCATCGCCATACAAAAACACAAAAGTGTAATGAAGGAAACATTGTAAATGTGATCTGACCACCTGATCATATGTAGTTTTCAGTACTGATCTCTGTTATAAGTGAGCAGAGAAGGTGTCATCTTACAGCAGGTCTGTTATAGGGTTTACATCAGCAATGAAGATCTAAACTAACTGTTCAAAACATGTAATCATATGAGAGCACCAAAGAAACAGTACATTAAAAAAAATATAACTGTTATTACTGAGAACAGAACAAGGAAAACACCTGAAAGAGTCAGTTGTAAGAGAACTAATGTTCTCCCAAGGCATACAAAATAGGAGGCGTGGGATAGGGTGTCGGTAATGGTGACCTGCATCTACATCCAATACCTGCATGGCACTATGGAGGAGGAGAACTGCCACTGTCCCTGAATTGCATAGCATCAGTTGCCACTATAAGTTTGGGGACTATTACCCCAATATTGTAGGGGACAATGTCTGAAAAAAGGATTATGAATATGTTAATTTACACACATTTTTAAAAAATGCATACTTTTCTTGGAGTTTCCTTTAAAAATTAAATAATAGCTATATTAAATATATATAGCTTCTGTGTAACATCAACATTTCATAAACACTGGAAGAAAGTGGTCTTCTTACTTTGGCTGCTGGTATACAGACATGCGGGTGCAAAATTATCAATGCATTAGGTCCACAGGATGAGAGTAGTTCAAAGCAGGGTTTTTAAAAAGTCTTGTAAAACAACGCGATTCGGGGCTCTGGGACAGCAGAATGCAAATATACACATACTGCTGCTATTTCAACTGAACCGCTGCACCAAAAACCTCCCTGTACCAGCCCCAGTGGCCATCAATGGCAAGCATAATGTGTGATCCTAATTAATGTACAACTGGCACCTTAAAACACAATACATATATAGGAATAGGAAATATAAATATATATTTCAGATGGTCTATGTATACAGGAATAAAGTTGCATACCCGTGAGAGTGGCCAGCTTGCTGTCAGACTCTGCTGGTATTCAGCAGGGGTGCACCTAGCCTTTCTGCTGCCTGAGGCGTAAACAGAAGCTGCAACCATGACCATAATATAATTAGTGCAGGCCACCAAATTTGGTTAAAATTCATAGTAAAAGATCATCTTTACTGTAAAGCCACGAAATACAATGGTATTCAGCGTCACCAATAGACGTCTTCTTATTTTTCGCTTTATAAGACGCACTTCTCCCCCCCCCCCCCCCCCCCGAAAAGTGAGGGGGAAATGGCAGTGCGTCTTATAAAGTGAATAGTACAATTTTTACATTGATTCCAAAAACAGAGCCTGGAAATTATAGGCCGGTAAGTTTAACATCTATTGTTGGTAAACTGTTTGAAGGGTTTCTAAGAGATGCTATCTTGGAGTATCTCAATGAAAATAAGCAAATTACGCCGTATCAGCATGGCTTCATGAGGGATCGGTCATGCCAAACAAATTTAATCAGCTTCTATGAGGAGGTAAGTTCTAGACTTGACAGCGGCGAATCGATGGATGTCGTATATCTGGACTTCTCCAAAGCATTTGACACCGTACCTCATAAAAGGTTAGTATATAAAATGAGGATGCTCGGACTGGGAGAAAATGTCTGTATGTGGGTAAGTAACTGGCTGAGTGACAGAAAACAGAGGGTGGTTATTAACGGTAGATACTCAGATTGGGTCACTGTAACTAGTGGGGTACCTCAGGGGTCAGTATTGGGCCCTATTCTCTTCAATATATTTATTAATGATCTTGTAGAAGGCTTGCACAGTAAAATATCTATTTTTGCAGATGACACTAAACTGTGTAAAGTAATTAACACTGAAGAGGACAGTTTTCTGCTACAGAGGGATCTGGATAGATTGGAGGCTTGGGCAGAAAAATGGCAGATGAGGTTTAACACTGACAAATGTAAAGTTATGCACATGGGAAGGAATAATGCAAGTCACCCGTACATATTAAATGGTAAAACACTCGGTAACACTGACATGGAAAAGGATCTAGGAATTTTAATAAACAGCAAATTAAGCTGCAAAAACCAGTGTCAGGCAGCTACTGCCAAGGCCAATAAGATAATGGGTTGCATCAAAGGGGCATAGACGCCCGTGATGAGAACATAGTCCTACCACTTTACAAATCACTGGTTAGACCACACATGGAGTACTGTGTACAGTTCTGGGCTCCTGTGAACAAGACAGACATAGCAGAGCTAGAGAGGGTTCAGAGGAGGGCAACTAAAGTAATAACTGGAATGAGGGATCTACAGTACCCTGAAAGGTTATCAAAATTAGGGTTATTCACTTTAGAAAAAAGACGACTGAGGGAGATCTAATAACTATGTATAAATATATCAGGGGTCAGTACAGAGATCTGTCCCATCATCTATTTATCCCCAGGACTCTGACTGTGACAAGGGGACATCCTCTGCGTCTGGATGAAAGAAGGTTTGTACACAAACATAGAAAAGGATTCTTCACTGTAAGAGCAGTGAGACTATGGAACTCTCTGCCTGAGGAGGTGGTGATGGTGAGTACAATAAAGGAATTCAAGAGGGGACTGGATTTATTTCTGGAGTGTAATAATATTACAGGCTATAGCTACTAGAGAGGGGTCGTTGATCCAGGGAGTTATTCTGACTGCCTGATTGGGGTCGGGAAGGAATTTTTTTTTCCCCTTAAGTGAGGAAAATTGGCTTCTGCCTCACAGGGGTTTTTTGCCTTCCTCTGGATCAACTTGTAGGAAACAGGCCGAACTGGATGGACAAATGTCTTTTTTCGGTCTTATATACTATGTTACTATGTTACTATGATAACACTAATACATCGCTGGCCACTATGCTGCACAGCGTCACCTGCGATGTATCAGTTACAGTTTACCTCTATCACGCGGGCAGGGAGGAGGGGCTGGAGGCTGGCAACTGCTGTTGCGCTCGGTGCGGGGCATGGTGCAGTCACTGTACTCCATTACAGCGGGTCCACTCACAGCAGTCTTCATATGTAAAGTCTGGTCATGTAATCCTCAAGCAGAGGCGCTGGTTTGTTAAGCTAGCGTAACTGTCTGTAGTAGTACTCACTATCAAAGTGGCTTGCAGGTCGGCAGCGTAACGTCACTCACTCCGTCATGCTCCTCCCACTTCTTCAATGAAGCTGGCGAAGCAGGAGCGTGACTGACTGAGTGACGTTATGCTGCCTGCCTGCCCGCCGCTTTGATAGTGAGTACTACTACAGACGATTACGCTAGTTTAACAAACCAGAGCCACTGCTTGAGCATTAAATAAACAGACTTTACATGTAAACACTGCTGTGAGCGAGGCCCGGTGTAATGGGGTCATTATCACACAGGGACATGAGAAGACACAGATCCCCCCCATAACAGTGTCATCCGCAGATCCCCCCCATAACAGTGTCATCCACAGATATCCCCATAGCATTGTATAACCCACAGATCCCCCATAGCAGTGTGTCATCCACAGATCCCCCATAACAGTGTCATTCACAGATCCCCCATAACAGTGTCATCCACAGATCCCCCATAACAGTCTGTCATCCACAGATCCCCCATAACAGTGTGTCATCCACAGATCCCCCATAACAGTCTGTCATCCACAGATCCCCCATAACAGTGTCATCCACAGATCCCCCATAACAGTGCCATCCACAGATCCCCCCATATCAGTGTGTCATCCACAGATCCCCTCCATAACAGTGTCATCCATAGATCCCCTATAACAATGCATCATCCACAGATTCTCCCTTAACAGTGTCATCCACAGATCCCCTCCATAACTATGTCATCCACAGATCCCCCATAACAGTATCATCCACAGATCCCCCGTTACAGTGCCATCCACAAATCCCCCATAACAGTGTCATCCGCAGACCTCCCATAACAATGCATCATCCACAGATGCCCCTATAACAGTGCGTCATCCACAGATCCCCTCCATAACAGTGTCATCCCCAGATCCCCCATAATAGTGTCATCCACATACCACCATTAGTTCAAAACCCACCAAAAGCACACCTTTTGGTTCAAAATATTTTTTTCTTATTTTCCTCCTCAAAAACCTAGGTGCGTCTCATCATCAGGTGCGTCTTATAAAGCAAAAAATACGGTATGTATGTAGACATACTTTAACCACCTCCCATCACGCTAACGCCGAAAGGTGTCCGGGAGGTGGTTCTCTCAGGTCTCAATGACGCCTATTGGCATCATCTCGTGAGACCCGAGATAACAAGTGAATGCGCGCGCAGCGCAACAGGTTACAACTTATTCTACAGCCTGCCAGCGCTGATCGTTCGCTGGCAGGCTGCAGATGTCAATAAATCGCATCCAAATCGCATATCAGATGCCGTTTTGTAAACAGCGTCTGATATACCTGCTGCCTGCTCCTCTGGTGGTCCCTTTTGCTTGGGACCACCAGAGGACACAGGCAGTTATGTAAGTGCACCAATCACCACACACCAACTCCCAACACCCCCCCCCCCCGGTCACTTATTGACCCCTTATTAACCCCTGATCACCCCATATTAACTCCCTGATCACCCCCTGTCACCCCCATGTCATTGATCACCCCCCTGTAAGGCTCCATTCAGACTTTCGTATGTGTTTTGCGGATCCAAGGATTCGCGGATCCGCAAAACACGGACACCGGCAATGTGCTTTCCGCATTTTGCGGATCCGCACATTGCCAGAACTATATAGAAAATGCCTTTTCTTGTCCGCAATTGCGGACAAGAATAGGACATGTACTATATTTTTGCGGACCTGGAAGTGCGGACCCGGAAGTATGGATCCGCAATTCCGGATCCGAGCAGGACAAAGTCTTTCCCCATAGAAATGAATGGGTCCGCAATTCCGTTCCGCAAAATGTGGAACAGAATTATGGACGTGTGAATGGGGCCTAAGGGTCCCTTATCACCGCCAGTTAGTTTGCTACTTGTTAGGTAGTTAGCGCCCAGCCCACCGCACCGCAGTCACTGACTAGTCGCTGATTAGCGTCATCACTGTCGCTAATCAGCACTAGTACTATATAGTATCTGTGAGTGATTAAGACTGATCGCAATCAGATCTATATCAGTACATTAGGGTCACCTTAGGCTCTACAAAAAACGCAGTGTTCGCCCGATCAGGCCTGATCTTGTGCCCACGCTTGCGTTCAGTCCGCCCCACCGCAGGGACAGAATTTTTTTTTTCTGATCACTGCAAAAACACCATAAAATCGCTGCGGCGCTATAAAGATCACTTTTGAGCTTTTTGGATCTTTATTAGCGATCGCAGCTTTAGGGTCCATTCACACGTCCGTGGTGTGCTGCGGACCCGCAAATTGCGGATCCGCAGCACACCATGCCGGCACTCTCCATAGAGATTCCTATTCTTGTCCGCAGGCTGCGGACAAGAATAGGACATGCTCTATGTTTTGCGGAGCTGCGGCCGGATGTTTCGGGGCCGAAACCCGGAAGTTCGCGGCCGCAGCTCCGCAAATGCTGATGCGGAGAGCACATAGTGTGCTCTCCGCCTCACTGCCGGCCCCGTTCACACTGAATGGGTCCGCATCTATTCAGCAGAATTGCGGAATAGATAGGGACATTTTTGCGGACGTGTGAATGGGGCCTTACTTCGCAAGCACTCCTATGTCCTTTCTCCTCTTTTTTTTTTTTTTTGCACATTTTTTGGCAGAGATTTTTTCGTCCACATTGATCGATGCGAATGAAAAAATCTGTGCCGTTCATTTTTTCTTTCAGCCCAGAGGCTGAACAGAAAAAAAAAAATCTCATTACCCGTATGCTCAATATAAGGAAAATAGCAGAAACTCCTAATGCTGGCCATACATGTAATGATTGCGGAGACCCTCAAATGCCAGGGCAGTACAAACACCCCACAAATGACCCCATTTTGGAAAGAAGACACCCCAAGGTATTCGCTGAGGGGCATATTGAGTCCATGAAAGATTGAACTTTTTGTAACA
Source organism: Bufotes viridis (assembly GCA_033119425.1). Taxonomy (NCBI): domain Eukaryota; kingdom Metazoa; phylum Chordata; class Amphibia; order Anura; family Bufonidae; genus Bufotes; species Bufotes viridis. Next base: position 141,208,214 of record CM065592.1, on the reverse strand, counting down.
ATTTCTGCTAACTTGTGCCCAAAAAAAAAAATCTTCTATGGAATACCTTGGGGTGTCTTCTTTCCAAAATGGGGTCACATATGGGGTATTTATACTGCCCTGGCATTTTAGGGGCCCTAAAGCGCCTAGGCTGTATCGCCGTACTCAGGAGAAGTAGGGCAATGTGTTTTGGGGTGTATTTTTACATATACCCATGCTGGGTGAGAGAAATATCTCTGTAAATTGACAACTTTGTATAAAAATTTTTTAAAAAGTTGTCATTTACAGAGATATTTCTCACACCCAGCATGGGTATATGTAAAAATACACTCCAAAACACATTGCCTTACTTCTCCTGAGTACGGCCATACCACATGTGTGACACTTTTTTGCAGCAAAGATGCGCAAAGGGGCCCGAATTCCAATGAGTACCTTTAGGATTTCACAGGGCATTTTTACGCATTACTACCTTTCACGCTTTAGGGGCCCCTAAAATGCCAGGGCAGTATAAATACCCCACAAATGACCCCATTTTAGAAAGAAGACACCCCAGAGTATTTTGTGAGAGGCATGGCGAGTTCATAGAAGATTTTTTTTTTTCGGCACAAGTTACCGGAAATTTTTTATTTTTTTTTCTTACAAAGTCTCATATTCTACTAACTTGTGACAAAAAATAAAATTTTACATGAACTCACCATACCCCTCACGGAATACCTTGAGGTGTCTTCTTTCTAAAATGGGGTCACCTGTGGGGTATTTATACTGCCCTGGCATTTTAGGGGCCCTAAAGCGTGAGAAGAAAGTCTGGAATCCAAATGCGTAAAAATGCCCTGTGAAATCCTAAAGGTACTCATTGGAATTTGGGCCCCTTTGCGCATCTTGGCTGCAAAAAAGTGTCACACATGTGGTATCGCCGTACTCAGGAGAAGTAGGGCAATGTGTTTAAGGGTGTATTTTTACATATACCCATGCTGGGTGTGAGAAATATCTCTGTAAATGACAACTTTTTACATTTTTTATACAAAGTTGTCAATTTACAGAGATATTTCTCTCACCCAGCATGGGTATATGTAAAAATACACCCCAAAACACATTGCCCTACTTCTGAGTACGGCGATACCACATATGTGACACTTTTTTGTAGTCTAGGTGCGTAAAGGGGCGGAAAGTCGAATGAGTACCTTTAGGCTTTAGGCTGCATTCACACGGGCGTGATTTCCGCGCAGGTGCAATGCGTGAGGTGAACGGATTGCACCCGCACTGAATCCGGACCCATTCATTTCTATTGGGCTGTGTACATGAGCGGTGATTTTCCCGCATTACTTTTGCGTTGCGTGAAAATGCGGTGCGATTTTCCCGCATGGTTGCTAGGAGACGATCGGGATGCGGACCCGATCTTTATTATTTTCCCTGATAACATGGTTATCAGGGAAAATAATAGCATTCTAATTACAGAATGTTATGTAAAAAGGGGAAGAGAGGGTTAAAAAAAAAAACTTTAACTCACCATCTCCTCTTGATCGCGTAAGTGACGGGATCATTCTTCTTTCTCCATTCTGCTGGGTAAAGGACCTTCGGTGATGTCACTGGGTCACATGGGTCACATGGTCCAATCAAAAGCTTCCATGATTGGACCATGTGACCCAGTGACGTCACCGAATGTCCTTTAACCAACAGATATGAAGATAGAAGATGTTCCTTGCACCTACGCGATCAATGGGAGGAGGTGAGTTGAATTTTTCTTATTTTAAATCCTCTATTGCCCTGTTAACATAGCATTCTGTATTTAGAATGCTATTATTTTCCAATATAACCATGTTATAAGGGAAAATAATAAAATATAAAGAATACTCAATCCGAAACCGGACTTCATTAATGAAGTCCGGCTTCGGGTCTGGGTACCAAACATGCTGATTTTTCGCATGCGCGTGCAAAACGCATTAAAACGCTTTGCACTCGCCTCTTATCCGGGCGTCAAACATGACGCCTGTGTGAACCCAGCCTTACAGGATTGCTCACAATTTAGCCCCGCCCAAAATGCCAGAACAGTAAACACACCCCACAAATTACCCCATTCACTGAGGGGCATAGTGAGTCTGTGGGAGATTTTTTTTTTTTTTTTTGCCAGAAGTTAGCAGAAATGTAAACTTAATTATTATTTTTTTCCCTCAGAAAGTGTAATTTTCTGCTAACTTGTGAACAAAAATTAAATCATACATGAACTCACCATGCCCCTCCGCGAATACTTTGGGGTGTCTTCTTTCTAAAATGGTGTCATTTGCTTAAAAATGCGAAAATTCACTTTTTTGTACCATAGTTTGTAAACGCTATAACTTTTGCGCAAACTAATAAATATACACTTATTGGATTTTTTTTTTATCAAAGACATGTAGCACAATGAATTCTGACACAAACTTGTATAGAAATGTAATTATATTTGAACAATTTTACCAGAAAAAGTTAAAAATACACCTTTTTTGAGAAAATTGCGGTCTTTTTTTTATTAATATCAGAAAAACAAAAAATCTCAGCAGCAATCAAATACCACCAAAAGAAAGCTGTATTTGTGAGAAGAAAAGGCGGTAAAATTCCTTGGGTACTAAGTTGCATGACCGTTAGAGTTGTGATGTGCCGATTTGTAAAAAAGGGCCTGGTCACTAGGGGGGTATAAACCTGTGGTCCTTAAGTGGTTAAAACTGGTGTAGGAATCTATTGGATTCTTTCAGGCCAATATCACCGTTTCCACCATAATATTTCATTGTAGCTAAAGGGGTACTCTGAGCTCAGTGGTCATGTGCTGTTCTGGCACAGGACACCGCTGAGGCCATTGTTTGGCCATGCATGTAGGCAGCATGTCACACTTTCTGTCCAGCAAGGATCAGAAGCTTTGGAGACGGGAGTTCAGCGCTAGACCCACAGCACTCGTGACAGGTTTTCTTTTTTACTTTGGTCCAGCCCAGCCCACTGACCCTGAGAACCCTTTCAAGCTGTTGTATAAGTTTCCATTGAGTAAGATAACAAGAAAAGATTATGGAAATTAAACCTAAATAAAATGTGTATAATTTGCTTATTTACTCTCTGTACATCCTGTAGGTCCTGAAAGGCGCAGCCACCTGCTTCTATGCTTTCATCGGCTTTGACATCATAGCGACTACAGGGGAAGAGGCAAAGAGTCCCAATACTTCCATTCCATATGCTATAACTGCTTCGTTGATCACCTGTCTGACAGCATATGTATCTGTAAGTGGTCGTGGTATCCATGTAAACCCATAACTATCAGATGTAATATATAAAGGGTATATGAACAGGGGCGTAGCTATAGGGGGTGCAGACGTAGCAGTCGCTACCGGGCCCAGGAGCCTGAGGGGGCCCAAAGACCCTTGTGCTGCATAAGAAGACACACAAAGCACTGAGGGAAGAAGGGCCCAAGCTGAACTCTTGCACCAGGGCCCATGAGCCCTTAGCTACGCCCCTGTATATGAAAATTTAAAATATAGTATGTGCACAGTGAGAAATCATTGCTTGAAGACCTGTACATGCCATGGATCCAGTTGACTTTCTCCATAAATGCACACACATAGCAGCCACTACTCAAGTCAGTTATGTTGCTATGGACATAGAGATACAAACAATCGTATGATAGTTAAAGATAATCATTACCTCTTTGGTGCTAAAAACAATCGGTTCCAATTAACTGAAATCCGCCGTTTATGCTACATTTTCCACATCTTCTTAAAAATTTAATGACATTTATTGCATGTCAGATAATCCACTGCTGAACATATTTGATGAAAACAAGTCACTGTTTATACAGATATTAACACAGATTTATACCCACATCATGTATCATGATAATAACATGTAATATTCCACCATACAATACACTGACTGCATTTACAACCCCCGCTGTGCAGTTAATAGTATTCTTCCATTAAATATATTTTGTCCCGTTACATTCTATATCAGACCATTATGGAAGACGGGATGCTACTAAATTTGGCATGCTACTACATGATCATTAATTTACTGTATTTCTTTTCCTAACATATTGCTGTTTTGTCTATCTAGGTAAGTGTTATTTTAACACTAATGGTCCCATACAATATGATTGATTCAGAATCACCACTGATGGAGATGTTCGTAGCACATGGATTCTATACTGCTAAGTTTATTGTCGCCATTGGATCAGTAGCTGGGCTCAGTGTCAGCTTGTTTGGTTCTTTGTTTCCTATGCCCAGAGTGATCTACGCAATGTCTGGTGATGGGTTGTTATTCAGGTTAGTATTACCACCTTACAAATCACTAGTCAGACCACGCATGGAATATTGTGCACAGGTTTGTGCACCAATGTACAGAAACATATGGTAGTGCTTGAATGGGTTGAAAATGGCTCAGATAATAAAAGGAATGGTTGGACTACAGCACAGAATAAGGGTTATTTCATTTAAAGGGGTTTTATGACTCTTTCTAACTGGTGATCTGTCATCTGGATAAGTATCTGATCAGTGGTGGTCCAACGCATGGGACCCCCACCAATCAACTGCTTGATAAGGCTCCAGTGAGTGCCTCAGCCTTCATACATTGTATTGTGGCTTTCCTTGGTATCGCAGCTCAGCCCCATTCACTTGCATGGGACTGAGCTGCACCTAGACCACTGACAGATGAACGTGGCATCACTGGTCCAGGCTAAGCTGTGGGTAGCCTGCAGCACTCACAGGAGCACCAGTGCCTTCTCAAAAAGCTGATGTAGACATCCTCTACATCTAGAGGAAAGAAGCTTCTACACCAACATAAAAGGGGATGCTTTACTGTAAGAGCAGCGAGACTATTGAACTCTCATTTTTTTGTTGTCTTCCCCTGGATCCATTTTTTTTTTTGTTTTCCTCCTCCCCTGGATCAATATTGCAGGATGATAGACTGAACTGGTTGAATCTATGAGGCACATTTGTTAAGACTGGCGTTTTAGAAGTCGATCTTAATAAACTCCTAAACTGGCGATGGATCTGCCGAAACTTCATAGCTGTCTTAAATTTAGAACTTTTTCTACGCCTAAAACAGGCATAGAAAATGGTAAATGCTACGGGCCTGCCTTCTTTCCCCTACCCTGACACAATTTTAGACTTGGCATGAGTGGGGAGAAATCACAAATTGCGGCACAAGGTGCCATTAGGCCGCAATCTGCGCCTGAAATACACCTAGTATAGGTGTATTTCAGCTTAATAGATGACCCCCTATGTCTTTTATCAGCCTTACAAACTATGTTACATAGAACAAAGCTTGTCTGCTCTTTATAAATCTATTGTGATAATATACTTTCCTTCTTGTACTTATAGGTTTTTATCCCATGTCAGCTCTTACACAGAGACACCCGTTGTGGCTTGTATTGTCTCTGGATTTCTTGCCTCCCTGCTGTCTCTACTGGTTAGTCTTCGTGATCTAATAGAAATGATGTCTATTGGAACTCTTTTAGCCTACACCCTCGTATCTGTCTGTGTCTTGTTACTGCGCTACCAGCCTGAAAGCGACATTGATGGTTTTGTGAAATTTCTTTCTGAAGAACATACCAAGAAGAAAGAAGGAATCATTGCTGATTGTGAGAAAGAAATTTGTTCTCCTATGAGTGACGGAGAGGAATTCAGTGATCCGGCCACAAACACCTGTGGAGCAAAGAATCTACCGTCTCTTGGAGACAATGAAATGCTTATTGGTAAATCTGACAAATCCAACTACAATGTTAACCATCCAAACTATGGAACAGTAGACATGACATCAGGCATAGAGGCTGATGGGTCTGAAAACATTTACCTTTTCAAGCTGAAGAAATTCATAGGTCCACGATATTATACTATGAGAATACGGCTTGGTTTACCAGGAAAAATGGATCGGCCAACACTTGGCACAGGTCGCACAGTGACCATCTGCGTCATGCTTCTTTTTGTCTTGATATTCATTTTCTGCTCTTTTATAATATTTGGCGCAGATTATGTTTATGACCAGGTGTGGTGGGCTGTCCTGTTGGTCGTTTTGATGGTACTGCTGATCATTGCTTTGGTTTTTGTTATACTTCAACAACCTGAGAACCCTAAAAAATTGCCCTACATGGCACCATGTGTCCCGTTTGTTCCTGCATTTGCAATGCTAGTCAACATTTATCTAATGCTGAAATTGTCATCCATTACGTGGATCCGATTTGCTGTCTGGTGTTTTGTAGGTAAGTTGTGAACATCACCAAAAGTTGGAACCTGTATTTTTGTACTTTTATTCGCTGAATGTTATTAACCTATCCACAGCATGACTAAAGCACTCTTCATGCATTTAAATCAATTACCGGCATCCTCATTGGCCACAGAGGATGCCTGTATCAAGCCCGGAAGTGTGAGCATCCGGGTTTTTCACTTGATAACGGCATCTAAAGGCTTTAATTACCACGATCAGCATTATTGCTAGTTGTGGTAACTAGCCACAGATCTCTGCTGTTTGAAACAGCAGAGACCTGTCGGCCCTGGCGCCCGTGCCATGTTTGCCTATCGCTCCAGCGCCATATATGTACAGCGCTAGTAGCGAATGGGTTAATTAGGCCTGTTAACAGGTAAAGAATAAAGTAGAATATATACATTTTATTTTAAAGTAGCCATAAGAGTAGGTATTAGGGCACCAGTCATGTGTTAAATTGGTCTGATATAATGTACTGCGTTTCTGAAAATGACTGGAAGGATTTTCTTTTGATGACCCATTGTATGGCATAGGCAGGTTTATACATTGGAGCCACTTCATATTACACTATGCAATAATTGCAGGTTTATTCCCTTCTTAGTAGCAGATGGTTCTTCTAGTAAAATGTATATAAAGGGAATATTTACCTGTATTTTCTACCTATTCTTCTTTACCAAGCATAACTAATTACTATTGAATTACTGTATAAATTCACATTGAGCCAACAAAAAATTCACACTGATAAGCCGAAGTTTGTTTCTTATTTTGGCTTTTACCCCATGGAGTTCAGGGCACATTGTAAAAGGCCTGGAGATTTCCTTTACATTTCTTTTACTGTGTTCACAGGTATACATAGCAATTAAATATGCACTTCTGCCAACATTTCATCTCTCTGAGTCTTTGGCTTGCAGCTGGGAATAATGAATTCTGCATATATAATGGTACATAAAAGAGTAACACACATAAAAGGCAATTAATACATTATTTTTTCAGTGACTAATATTCTCGTCAGATCGTTTGGTTATAAAGAGTCATCAAACAGCGACCATCAGAGCAGATAGTTGCAGTTATAATTGGGCATTCACAGGACAGCGCTCACCATGACTCGGACCAGATAGAGCCTCATTAAATTTCTATGAACAGAACTTTGCTCATATGCCATCTGGCACTGCTAGACCTGAGGCTTGTGTGCACATCAAGAGATTTCTCTAACACTCATCATGTATATTTAATTTGTGGAGCTGTCAGCGATAAAATAATTTTGCATCTCAATCAACATATTATCTGCCTGAGGAGGCCAACTATCATGATAGGGGTTTGTCCTTAAAAGTCAAACATATGTGCCCCTAAAACCAAATCCTCTTCATTACAATGTAGGTAAACATGAGAAGAGGAAAGGGACTTGGAAGGGCTCTTCAGGTTAACGTGCCCTTGTATTTTCACAGTTTCGATGGATATCTTCCAAGAGCTCATTCATTTAATATGCATGTAGCAACCGGACACCTAAGGAATTTATCCTCTTGTGATAGCATCTAATGATAGATGGTGGAACATGGTGCTCACAATGACCATGCTGCTGCCAGGACAACAGTCACAAGTCATTTATTATCTAAAACATGATGACGTTGAATGCAATAATTATAAAATTCTGCACAATTCTGCAAGGCGGGGAAGCTGTGTCTATCACCTGTTGTGAATGATGGATACTGGGTTTTCTGTATATAGGTGTTATCTGTTATTGTAATTCTGCCTGTAATGAGATGACTGCGGAAAAGTGATCTCTACAATACAGAGCAGTGTTAGCCTATTAAGAGGCTTAGTGGCCAATGCAAAACTGCAGGATTTTAGGACGTTTTTAAGTGGCAGACACACAGTTTGGCCTGTCTACTGTTCAGTGGGAAGCCTGCACTGAACTAATGTATTTATGATATATGGGCTTAACCCTATTCTCCCTCTTCAGGTGCTGAATGGCAGGTTTCTCTGTATTACTGTGCATATGGAGAAACATCAGCAGCTGGCAGGTAGGAGAGGTTAAGCCCATGTTTCATGAATACATTGGACTCTTTACTTCATGCTAGACTCCTCGCTTTGATCTTTAACTTGTGAGTACTGCAAAATTAGCTCATGGAAACTCTTTATTGATAGACCACTGAAATCACGTGTGTCTCACTACATTATGTTGTCCTCGGAAGGGGCTGACTGGTTCTTTTAAACTACTTTTTACTTTAAACTACTATTTTCAAAGGGGTAAATGTTCAATTTTACTTACAGTATTTATTATAATCAGATAACAAGGAAAATCAGGGAAACAGGAAAGAACTTGTATGAAAATAATAAGCAGTTACTTGACAATTTGATTTGTTTGAAGGTAATACAAATGTCACACTTCCATGATCATTACTAATAGTATATTGTATTCTTTCTGTGGTCCCATAGGCTTGCTGATATATTTTGGCTATGGCATGTGGAACAGCACCTTGGAAATTAGTGCAAGAGAAGAGGTTCTCCACCAGAGCACGTACCAGAGATATGATGTTGACGACACCTTTTCAGTGGAGGATGGCTTCTCCTGCCCTCCCGAAGAAGAAAAATCCCAGGACTGGGGTAGTGCAGATACAAAAGGATACTGCTATCAGCAGACAGGGGAGGCACAGGACAGCAACCGGTCAAGCAGCAGACAGAAAAGTAAAGGAAAGCATAAACAAGACTTTGATGCTTTGATTGCCAATGAGGAGTTAGACTACCCAGAATAACCGTTAACACATTGTGTTTGTGATCCACCTCAATTGTGGCCTAAAACGCAACAGCTTCACAGGCCCTGTATGGGGATTCTCTTCTCTCTCATGCAGTGTACTGCTTACTAAGTTGTAAAAAAGTGTTTAATGTTTTGCTGATTTTCCTTTTCATACATATCTGGCCTAAATTATCTTCGTATGTTTTATTATATTATAATGAGGATAGTCCAAAACTATACAGAGTAAAATTTCCTTCCTTTCTCATGGTTGAAATATAAAGTTGGCAATTCTTCAATTGATGTTTCCTATTTATCTAGAATTTATATATTTATAAAAAAGAAAAACTTTTATTATGATTTTGGAAAAGAGAAGGTTTAGAGAACAGTTAGGCATGGGGAAGGTGTAATGGTACGAAAATAGAGGTGACATTATAAAACCAAAGTAATTACATACATACCTTGTGCTGCAGTGTAAAATATACGCCTTTGGATTTCTATTGTGCTAGTCTAGCATAGGATAGTCATAGATGTAGGGGGAATTATGCAGGAAAGTTAAAACCTGTGCATACAAAACTTTGGCAAAGACTAGTAGTTGGGAAATTCCACTTGTAAAATATGTAATGGCATTGTAATGAGGATTGAAAGTGTCCTATCATAATGTTTCAGACACATAAGCTCAACTATGATGTGTAAAACTATCCTGGTACAGCCAACAATTATAATACATAAGTATGTGGTATGAATGGAAGGATATATGCATTGTTCTTATGCTAAAAGGATGATGTGGGCAGTCGTTTCTGGCCTCGAAGATCCCAAATGTTTGTAAAATAGGATGTAGTTCCCAAAGAACCTACTACAAGTAATAGGAAGTATTAAAAGTAGGAGTTTTATGACAGCACAATTATTTGTTTTCAAATAATTTTACAAAGATGAAGGATGAAGAAAAATCAGGGGTGGACTAAAAGTAACTTGGGTTTCATGCATATAAAAAGGTATTCCCATCTCGGATATTTATGGCATAGCAATAGTATATACCATAAATGTCTGATTGGTGCAGGCTCCGACTCTGGGACCCACTGCTACCTCAAGAACTGGTCTCTGAAATGAATTAAGAGTATGCCATGCATGCATGTTTATCCTTCTATTCACTGGTAATGGACTTGTGGAAATAGCTGAACACTGGCTCGTAGTGGCCGCTCATGTGCACACCCACTCCGCTATTTTAGGAAGTCCCACAGCAATGAATAGAGAGGATGCCGTGTATGCACAGTGTGCTGTCTTTTTTACAATGGGGCCATGTTCTTGAGATAGAAGTGGGCTTATCCTATCAATATGCTATAAATATCCATGATAGGACAACCCTTTTAAAGGCAGATGCCCCTTTTACCAACCACTCTATCCATGATACACCTGTTTTGTAGGCCTTGCATTGAAATGTAAGGAGTGCTGGAACTTGGCTAGGGCTCATGTGCTCTTGGCTAATTCCCAATTGATGTCCCAGAGATAGTTGACAGAAATAATTAATAAAATACAAGACTAAGATAGAATTTAAACATGTGTGCCAAATCACTTGGAGAAAAAATTAATATATATACAGTAGTTTTCTAATATTACAATAATAACCAACAATCCCCATTCTATTCAAGGGATACTGTTAAACTTGCCTGTACATAGCTGAAGATGTAGCGTAGAGGAATCTGTGGCTATACCCGCACATTATACAATTAGACTCTGCTGCTTCTTAAGAATTCTTAAGCCTCTGTTAGAGGAGTTTTCATATGTAGATTTGATATAAAAATTTAATAGACATTAATTATTAATTATCGATCCAAAAATGCTATCCTCAGGTTTGTAATATAAAATCTATTGATATCATTGAATGCATTTCATTTGAGGTGCAGTTTCAGATGGTTGCTGTTCCCTGTATGGAAGACTTTCCATAACCAGTATATTTTTGTCTAGGATGGAGAAGATATAGAAAAGTGTAAAATATGGTTCTGATTGTATATATCCTGTGATAGATGTAAGGCCCGCAGTCTAGGAACACTATTATTGCAGCTTGAGACACGTCCAATCTATTTTTACACGATTGAAAGTATTTTTCAGATGTAGTTGCATGTTTTACTTCAAGGTCTTCAATTGTGTGATTTTCTACCTCTGCTTTGACTTCCAATATTCTGTCAATGTAGGTATTGTAGCACCGAACATGGCAGTCAATCCACCCAGTCTTATTTCATGCTATTTATATGGCTAGAATGTTTCTAGATGTTCTGTTATTTCCATGTCATCGTTGTGCAGCATGTCTACTGTGCTTTATATCTAAATTGACTATTAAAGGATGAAAGCTTGGAAGGCAAGACAGCGTGACGTGAAACATTGTGTACTTGCGCTGGATATACTGAAACAATACGGATCTGGCTATGCTGTATTTCTGTGTGTATGTGTTACAGTTGCATTTAGCCGATGTTCTCTGTTCTCTAATGCAACCTAAAAAAAACATATTGCAGAAAAGAAACCACTTAAATAAATGCAGTAGTGAGTGGCATCCACAATGTTTTTTTGGTGCCTTTTAGGTGCCTAATATTAAACGAGTGCCACTCCGGATCATTAAGATACCAAGAAAAGATATTCTTGAAGTTCTGGTTGTTTCACTGTAGCACTCTCCGTGTAATACCTAACCAATACCTCGCGTTTGCTGGTACTTTGACTCATAATGCTGTTGTCTAATACATTCCTATTATCCAAACTACTATTGCTGCATATCAGATAAAGTGAATCCACTGACCTTAGTGCAAACTATAGTCTATATATTATGGTAGCCTGTAGAGGGCCTGTGGGATGCAGACTGATTTAGAATAGTCTATAGCAGTGATGCACACTTGGTGGCCCAGGGCCCACACATGGTCCTCTTGTGCCTTATGTTCAGCCCACAGGGAAAGCCCCAGTATTTTAACCAAAGTACCGCCAAAATGAGTTATACTTGCTTGTAACCTGTGCAGTTAGATTCATGGTGAGATCTTTTCTTTTTACTCTATTAAGCTGGTTGTCTCAACTGACGATTACTAAGGTGAGATGGGACTAAGCCCCGACCAGCAGGTGGATGGGAAACAGCAGAGTGGGCCAGCGCTCCACTGTTTTAGTGGCCCCCATTGCAATGCCTGGGAGATACAGAAATAGCGTAAGACAACACGTTTTGGCTGTTTCCATAGAACCCATACACTGGAATAGGAGCTACTAAAACGGCAAAGCACTGGCCCGCTCTGCTGTTTCCTCGTGGTCGGGACTTAGTCCAGTCTTGCCATCGTAAAGGTGAGATGAGACAACCCCTTTAAGCATTTGTGGTATGATAATGCTTGGAAATCACGGTTTTCATAAAATATATTGTTGGTGAGAAGCCAGTCAGTCTATTATTATGTGATATGTCATTTGTCCTTTAAACCCTGGATTAAGAATCAGTATGTCTCATGTGTTCCTGCTACTACAAATGGAGTATTGATTCCTTAATATTTTCCAGGAAGTTGCAAAATAAGAAGAATTTACCATGAAATGTTTCATCATCAAATTCAATATATTTTCTGATCTCCTGAATTTCAATGTTTTGTATTGCTTTATCTTGAAACAAATTGTACAAATACAGTAAAAATTTCTAGATAAGACTCCATATTTACATGTAAATGTTTATGACCTGTGAGACTTATAATATGCTGATATGCTTAAGAAGACTTCGGGAATTGCTTTTTCATTTTCTGATGTCTGCCTTTAATGTATGATAATCCGTGTGTGCCTTTGTCATTCATTAAACAGCCGTGTAGATGCCATGTACAATGACAAAAAATAGAAGCCCCATCAATAAGCATCAGTCATTACAGTGGAAGCACTAACTCCGGCCACCCGTGCACCTAGGAAAAATAGATAAAACAGGCTTTGGCTCTTCGCACAATACTGTCTTAGATTTTTATGGCTACCATATACCTTCAGTAGTTGTTGGCCAACAGCTACCTCTCCTGACTCCCTCCCTGCTTCATCGTTTGGCCGAAAGTGTATTGTATTCAATAGATAGAGAGACACCTGTCGGCTTATCTCCCAGAAGAATAAAAAGCATAAAAAGCATCAAGCGAAAATATTCACTTTGCCCGATCCTTCTCATACCTGACATTATCTGCCAGGGAAGAGTCAGGAGCTCCCCACACACATTAGATTCTTGGCCAAACATGCCATTATGTATGGTACCTAGGATAAGATCAGATTCCATCATGTGAGATCAGGAGACCCTAGGCTATGACAAATCTTACTGTGGGAAAGCCTTTCCTAATCAGACAAGACCAAACTCCATTCTTGTGTAAAGCAAAAAAAAGAGCAGCCTGGAGCAACCAGTCCTATTATAGCTATTAATTTATACAGCCAATTGCAAAGTGAAAGTTCTGCTGCTATGGACACCTCTGATTTTTCTTTATTGGCGCAGTTATATGACAAAAGTCTGTGAGGTGTATATATATTAAGATTAGCATTTCATATGGCAGCTTTAAAGGGGTTATCTCAGGAAAAATGTAAACAATAAAAATCAGACATCATATAGTACATGGCGATTACTTTCTAACAAAGCTAGAACCAGCCCTGTACCTCACATGGATCCAGAGATCTCCCCATTCATTTCTCTGCTAGATTTATATCAAGCTGACAGCTCATGGGGAGTGTCTTTTCCGCTGCAGCTAAGGGGGCGTGTCTCAGCTCTCCCTATCACAGCTCAGGAGGTGTGTCTCAGCTCTCCCTATCACAGCTCAGGAGGTGTGTCTCAGCTCTCCCTATCACAGCTCAGGGGCGTGTCTCAACTCTCCCTATTACACCTCAGGAGGCGTGTCTCAGCTCTCCCTATCACACCTCAGGGGGCGTGTCTCAGCTCTCTCTATCACAGCTCAGGAGGTGTGTCTTAGCTCTCCCTATCACACCTCAGGAGGCAGTTGAAGGATAAAACTGAGCATGTGCGGTAATCTGGACAAAGAAATAATAAATAAAAAAAAACTGTAGGTGGTGCTATACTGATACATTTTATTGAATATTTCAGTGGCTATGCTAAATTTTTAATTACATGCAATTACTGTAAAAAAATTATTCAGATCCATGTGCTGGTTTAAAAACTGTAGACTATTTTTCGTGGGACCACCCCTTTAAACCATACTTCTTTAGTCTTAATAAATTTGGTACATCTTCTATTGTCTTGAAGACATAATATGAAAACTACGCTTGCCATGAGCAGGTGTAGATTTGCACTATAATTTGCAGCATTTTTTAATAATATTAATCTGTAAGAAACTTGCTAGACTTGCCCTGCCCACGTTTCTCTCTACTTTAAGAGTGATCAAATGTAAAAAAAAAAAAAAAAGTGCAAATTTTAGGGCAAATATGATGTCCACCAAAATTTGCTTTTTTTGCACTGAAAAAGTGTTGCAAAGCAGTTAATAAATTCACCCCTGCGTGTTGATCAAACCTAAATATTAAATGTGTAAGTCACTATGGCCCAAATTTACTAATGTGAGAGCACCTACATTTTGGGCATACATTGAGACATTTGGATATATTATCAGTGCCTAGTCCAACAAGGGGATGTGGCCTAATATGCAACATTTTGCATCAAAATTGTGCCACAATTCTTGCTTAAAATTATCTTCAAAGGATGCCAATAGCATACAATTTGGTAAATCTGCACCTATGTCTTTTTCATAAAACATATTGGGGGAGATTTATCAAAAGTGGTGCAAAGGAAAGCTAGCTTAGTTGTTCAGCAGCCAATCAGATTGCACCTTTTTTCAGTGCACCTTTGGAAAAATGGACCTTCCCTGAAATTGAAATAGTTTTCATTATATCTTTGCTGCCCCTTGTATAATGCTGCCTTTGCCATGTGCCTAGCTTGCCTATAATGTAAATACCTTTTTGGTGCAGATTTTTGCTTATAAAGAAAAACACAAAAACTATTTGTCACAATGTACAATGCTTGTAGCTATGCTGTGATTTATACACATAGTTTAGGCCTTATAAAAGTTCTAGTTAAAAATAGTTACATGTCAATTGTATAGAACTTGGAATACTGTTATTTATTAACAATAATTATCTCTATATAGCTCCAACATATTCCACAGCACTTTATGTTTAGAGGGAACATGTAATTCATACATTAAGGGCTCATGCACATGGCCGTTGCCCGGCCGTGCCCATATTGCGGCCCGCAAACAGCACACTTGAATGGGTCCACAATCCAGAAGGTCGGTGCGGAACGGAGGCACGGAAGCCAACGGAAGCACTACGGAGTGCATCCGTGGGGTTTCTCTCTGTTCATGCACTACTTTTTTGTGGTATGGACGCACCCATTCAAGTTGGCCGTGAGCGGACCATGGAGCCATTCAAGTTGGCCGTGTGCATGAGTCCTAAGGGTAGGGGCCCTGCTCATAAGATCTGTACAGATTTCAAGTGCATTTGAGTGCATGAAGTATGAAGGTTGCTGCTGGATGAAGGGATCAGGTTTTGAGGAATAACATACAAGGGATGTAAATGGAAAATAATTGGATTAGGGAATGTAACAGACCATCATAAATAAGATTTTTTTAGGACTTTTAGGCGTAAAGCTGTTGATGTTGGGATTTAACCTGATTGTCTGGGGTAGCACATTCCAGAGAGCTGGTGCAGCTCGACAAAAGTCTTTTAGTTGGGAGTCAGAGGTTCAGATTATGGAAGATGTTAGTCTTAGGCTACATGCACACGACCGTTGCCTGTGTCTGCTCCTCCTTGAAATTTTGCGTCCGTCAAAAGAAACGGATGACGGACCTTTTTTTTGACGGATCCGATTTTTATGGCAGATCCATTGTAAACATGCCTATCCTTGTCCGCAAACATGAAAAAAATAGGACATGCACTATTTTTTTGACGGAATGAAAACACGGATCACGGATGCGGAACAAAAACGGTTGACCATCCGCATCTTTTGACGGACCCATTGAAATGAATGGGGAAGCATCCTATCCGTGAAAAAAAACGGAACGGACGCGGAAACAAACAACGGTCGTGTGCATGGGGCCTAAAAGAGGACCTTTCACTGGTCCACAGTTTATTAGGCAAATGTATATACATGCAGAGCGGCACCCAGGGATGACCCTGCACTTACTTGTATCCCTGGGTGCCGCTCCGTCCGCTGTAGCCCCCGGTACCGGCACTCGTGCTTCTGATAATTTTGCCTGGGGCGGAGACATCTTCTTTTGCCCTGGGCATCTCCTTCTTCCAAGGCTGGAGCGCTGGCCAATCGCAGCGCTCAGCTCATATCCTGAATATGAGCTGAGCGCTGCGATTGGCCAGCGTTCCAGCTTTGGGTGAAGGAGGCACCCAGGGCAAAAGAAGATGTTTCCGCCCCAGGCAATATTATGCAGTCATCCCTGGGTGCCGCTCTGCATGTATATACATTTGCCTAATAAACTGTGGACCAGTGAAAGGTCCTCTTTAAGTCATTGGCAAAACACAGAGGATAGATAGGGAGGTAGGCAGAGATAAGAGAGAAGATGTAGTGGCGTGAATAACTCTCAAGAGCTTTGTGGGTGAGGGTAATAGGTTTAACCCCTTCCCGACCAACCCACATAAATTAACATCGCCGGTCGGGCATTTAGAAATGGAGCCATAGCTGCCCTTTAAACAGCAGGCACCCAGGATTAATGTATGCCATTTAACTTGTCAGATGCCGTGGTCAAATTTGAGTGGTATCGGGCTGCCCCACATTAGTTCCTATGGAGAGCCTGCCTGCAGGGCTCCATAGGAACTTAGTGTAATTGTCATAGACTCCAATGCTAATGTATTGAAGTCTATGAAAAAAGCAATCTAATGATTGCTTGTTATAGTTCCCTAGGGGAACTATAAAAAAGAATGTTAAAAAAAAGTTATTAAAAATATTAAAAAAAATAAAAATTTAAATCATACCTCCATTCCCCAAAATTAAAATACATAAATAATTTAAAAAATGAACATCATGAGCATTGCTGCGTACACAAATGCCCGCAGTATTAAAATATGAAAATATTTATCCCATACGACAAACTGCGAAATGGAAAAAAAAAAATGGCCGATTCACAATTTTTGGGTCGCTTCACCTCCCACAAAAAATTTAATAAAAAGAGGTCAAAAAGTCATGCACAGCCCAGAATGGTATAAATGAAGTACAGATCGTCCCTCAAAAAATGTGAGCCCTCACACAGCTCCGTACACATAAAAATAAAAAAGTTATGGGGGTCAGAATATGGCAATACAAAGCAAAAATTACCCTTTTCCAATGTTTTATTTTTTTACTATTAAAACACAAGACAAACTATACATATGTGGTATCGTTGTAATCGTAGTTACCTAGAGAAAAAAAGTGACAGGTCAGTTTTACCATATAGGAAACGGTAAAAAAAAAAAAAAAACAACTCATAAAACTGTGGTGGAATGGTGTTTTCTTAATCAACCTCATTTGGAATTTTTTTCCCACTTCTCACTACATTGTATGCAGTCGAAATGGTGCCATTAGATAGTGCATCTTGTCCCACAAAAAACATATGGCTATGTGACTGAAAAATAAAAAAGTTATGGCCTTGAGAGGTCTTGAAAGGGTTGAATTCTATATGAGCAACCAGTGTAGTGATTGGCACAGGATGGCGCTGATTGTCTGGGGTGGCACATTCCAGGAACTGGTGCAGCTCTAGATAAGAATTGTTAAGGAGAAATTGGCTTTCATATTTTCTCATATGATTAAAATAACAAGCCCTATTTCCTCATAACTGAGCACACTCCAACTGTAGTGAGGAAGGTGATTGTGAGACAAATTATACCAATTAAAGACTAGCAAAGTTAGAACCTCTATTATGAAATAAAAGGAACAAAAAATAACAACACATCATATTATCTGCCTTAGGGCTCATGCACACGACCGTGTGCCGGCCGTGGTCGTATTGCTGCCCGCATACAGCGGTTCCGCAATACATGGGAACCGGCCGTGTGCATCACGGATCACGGACCCATTCACTTGAATGGGTCCACGATCTGGGAGATGTGGTGCGGAAGGATAGAGCGGAACCCCACGGAAGCACTACGGGGTGCTTCCGTGGTGTTTCTGGCCGTGCCTAGCGCACCGCAAAAAAGCAGTGCATGCACTACTTTTTTGCGGAACGGACGGATCAACTTGAATGGGCCCGGATCCATCTGCGGCAGCTTCACGGATGCTGCCCGTGCATTGGGGACCGCAATTGCTGTCACACGTTCGTGTGCATGAGCCCTTAGGGTAAGTTCACATCTGAAGTACAAACTCCAGCAGAGGAACAGACTATCTGAGTTTACCGTATCCAGCATAGCCAGATACCGTCCCACACTGCCAGATCCCTATTGACTATCAATGGATCTGATGAGGAACCAGCAGCTGCCGGCATTCGGCCTGACAAATACCGCTGCATACATACAGTAAGCTCTTGTAGTCTCTTCTGCCAGAACAGACTACTGGAGTTTGAGCCGGAGATGTAAACGTAGCCTTACTTTGCCCAAATGTAAACATGTCCAGTGTTGCCAACCTGAATTTTTCTTTTTTCCTGGACACCTTATCCAAAAATCACGGACAGCCACCATTTTTAACAGACAAATTGAAAGACCAGATAAGCAACTCCAAATTAGAAGCAGAGGCTCTGCCCTTGCTATATTAATCAGATCAGACAGAAAAATGTCAGGGTGGGGCTAAATATCCGACCCTTTGAATCTAGTGGTAGGTGGGCACTTCTTCACCTGTGGGGACAGCCCCACAAGGGTGAAGAAGACCTGCTGACTAGACAAATCAATTAGTTAGAGTCCATCCACTTATCTCAATTCTATTCTTTGCACCTGTACTGGCAAAATGTCTCTTGTTTTATGGACTGACCAAACACAGCACCGCACATTGTACAGTGGTATTGCAGCCCAGTCCCATTCACTTGAATGGAAGTGAGCTGCACATACATTACATGACTGACGAACATGGAGTCACTGGCCTAGGAAGAAGCTGCAGCACCCACCAGAGAGTTGAACCCCCACTGATATGATATTGATGACCTATCTTTTTTTTTTATATATGTTTGAAGGCCGATTTATTGGCCTGTATTTGTGGGAGGGGCGTAAGTAGCACATTTATACCAGGCAGGCGCCTCTCCTGGGTGTGTCGACGGTGCTGCGTACCCTCCCAACCCGCCCTTCTTTTTCATAAACACCTTGCAGGGTATGCCCCCTTTCAGGCATTCCTCCTACGCAGCGGTTATGGCACAATTCAAGCCACTTAGTTTAGTTAGTTAGGCAGGTAGACGGTTACGTGTCATGTAGCCCCGACCACAAGTATATATATGCATATTCATGCATCTGCTCTAGTTCAGCTAAATCCTTCTTATACACAGGCGTACTAAATTGTACACATTATTCCACGTGCTTTGTTCAGAGCAAAATATTTCTGCATTACTTTCAGAAAGGCTCGTTTATACCCCCTGTTCTGTTTTATCAAAACCTTAATTGCATATACTGATCTGCTACATGGAAATAAGTCTTATAATATCACAGAAAGGAGTCATTTGTTACTGATTACCCCCTTACCAGTATGAAACAAAGCCATGGGTATCCGCTTTAGAAGGTCACAGTTTTCTTTTTGTATTGCTCTATCCACAGGTCTCTTAATGCTGTTCCCATATGAACATAGTGGAAAGGTTTATTTACTCACAAGGTTCTACAGTCCCCAAAAGGCTAGGGTGGCCCACTCAGGTACACAATTTTCCATTTTCTGGGATAATCTAGTACTACTATGTTAGCACTGGTGCCTTGCAGCACTGGGGTCCTGGGTCCAAATCCAACCAGGGTCCAAATCCAACCAGATCCAACAACATCTGCATGGAGTTTGTATGTTCTCCATGGGTTTCCTCTGGGTGCCTTCCACACTCCAAAAAAAAATACTGATAGGGACCTTAGATTGTGAGCCCCATTGGGAACAGTGTGATACTAATGTCTGTAAAGCACTGCAGAATATAGTAGCGCTATTAAAAATGCGTTAAATAAATAAATACTATGCAGATTGCACTTCTGCTATGTGACACCACTATCTGCCACACCAGACCCTATAACTTCTAGCTACACCTCTTCTGAACATTTTTAGTAACTTCTCTAATTAGAAAAGTTGTAGAAAATGCCACCTGACGTAACATTTTTTTACTCTCTGCTAACATTATCAACAGGATGCACCTTGTCTTCATGAATCCTCAGTGTTTTACAAAGGAATAAGTTAAAGAGACTGCGTGATAAAGTGCTTTTTGCTCTTAAATTTATTTTCATTAATTACTCTAGCTCCCGCTCCTTCTTAGATAGTTTATTTATTTGTTTTCTTTCACATGTACCTCATTTTCAGTTTTCTTTTATCCCCCATGCTTGAATACCACTTTTTAGTTTGTCTTATGTCTGCTATCCCATCATGCCTTAGGACAGTAAGATGTGTCTTGACCACCATTCCCCTTGCTCTTACCAATGAGGCTTCCTACGTCCTACATTATAAGACTCCAATGCAAGACATAACCTACAGCAACTGAATATCGAAACTGATTTGCCACAGGATACACTGGTAGGCTTATATAACTTTAGAATAAGGCAGTTTTGATAAATGGTGGTAACAGCGATATCTGTTGGGGGGGATTCATTTATATTAATAAATTAAGCTACGGTACATAGGAATAAGTTAAGTAATTCTACCATATTTTAGCTTCTTCTGCCTTTAGCCCAGTTCTTAGATGGCAACATATTGGGGGATTTCCCGCCTCGAGGGGTTGGCCTTGCTGCTACATTTCCCTTCTGCTGCTTCATTGACAGGGCTAGAAATCTTGCCCAGCCCTGACAATCTCCTGCGCAGAAGCTCTGCTGCCGATACTGTGCATGTGCTGCTACACTTCCAGGTAACGTCGCATGAACAGTACCTGCTGCAGTACGGAAGCAGAGACTCTGTGCTTGCACCCCTATTCAGTGCAGTGGAGAAGCCTTGATATTTTCAGGGAATGGTGAGATGTCTGGCCCTGTGAATCGAACGGCAGAGGGGAGCTTTTTCACCAGCAGCAACTCTATTTGATGAATGAATCAATTTGTACAGATCGATTCACCAATGCCTAGGGCAAAGTCACTTTATTGTAATTTATACCAGGTTATAACTGGTGTAAATTTTAACTGTAATTTAGGCAAGTTTGCTCAATATCTGGTGCACGGACATCACAGATGCAACACATTTATTAAGAGGCCTGCACCTCTTTAATAAACTGGATGCATGTTTTGCAAGCAGGCTTTACATTAAGACTGTGAAACCCCAATATTTAGTAAATGACACCTATTGTATACAGGTCATTCGGAAAGTCTTCAGACCCTTTCACTTGTTTTACATTTTGTTATGTTATGGCTATGTGCTAAACCAAAAGGTTTTTCCCCATCAATCTTCACTTAATACCCCATAATGAGAAAGTAAAAACCGAATTTTAGAATGTTTGCAAATTTATTAAAAAGAAAAATAATATT
Source organism: Bufotes viridis (assembly GCA_033119425.1). Classification (NCBI taxonomy): domain Eukaryota; kingdom Metazoa; phylum Chordata; class Amphibia; order Anura; family Bufonidae; genus Bufotes; species Bufotes viridis. The sequence goes on along the minus strand of CM065592.1, from coordinate 141,186,730 downwards.
TCACCTGGACATAATTATTTAGACTCTTTACTATGGCCTCCCATTTCTCTTGATCATCTTTGAGATGTTTCTAAACCTTAATTGTCGTTCACCGGTGTTAAATTCACTTAATTGGACATAATTTGGAAATACTCACCCCTGTCTATATAAGGTCTTACAGCTGACAATTCAAGAACTGCCTGTAGAGCTCAGAGACAGGATTGTGTGGAGGCACAGATCTGGAGAAGTTTACAGAAAATTGTAGTGCACTGAGAGCACAATGGCCTCCATAATTCATAAATAGAAGATGTTTGGAACAACCAGGACCTAGAGCTGGCTGCAACACAAAACTAAGAGATTGGGGGAAAGGGCCTTAGTAAGAGGGATGACCAAAAAACCACTGGTGACTGGCTGAGCTCCAATAGATCTTGTCTGCAACACTCCACCAATCTGAGCTTTATGGCAGAGTGGACAGAAAGAAGCCTTTCCTTAGTAAAAGACACATAAAGGTTTGCAAAAAAGCACTCTTAGATTGAAACCAAGATTGAACTTTGTCTGAAGGGAACCAGGCAGTGCTCATTACCTGCCCAATACCATCCCTACGGGCAAACATGGTTTTGGCACAATCATGTTGTGGAGGTGTTTTTCATTGGCTGGGACAGGGAGACTGTGCAGAGTTGAGGGAAAGCTGAATGGAGCAAACATAGACATATTCTTAAAACCTAATCCAGTGTATTCTGGACCTCAGACTGGGCTGAAGGTTGACCTTCCAACAACACAATTACCCTAAACACAGAGCCAACGACACAGGAGTGGCTTAGGGACAACTCTGTGAATCTCCTTGAGTGGCCCCGCCAGATCCCTGACTTAAATCCAATCGAACATCTCTGGAGAGACCTGAAAATGGCTGTCCACTAATGGTCCCCATCCAACCTTATAGAGGATCTGCAGAGAAGAATGGCAGAAAATCCCCAAATCCAGATATGCAAATCTTGTAGCATCATACCCAACAAGACTGTACTGTGTAATCAATGCCAAAGTGGTTTCAACAGAGTAGAGTCAGTATACTTGTGTCAATGCAAGATTTTGGCTTTTCGTTTTAAAAAAATTTGCAAACATTTTGATCGTTCTGTATTCTTTGTCATTATGGGGTATTGATTGCAACTAGGGATGAGCGAATTTCATGTTATAAAATTAGTTTGCGCTTCGTTTGGTGGTAATGAATTATAATGGAATGAATAACGAAATGCCTCTAAAGGCATTCTGTTATGCATTCCATCATAGAATTGCGTTATGGTCTTTGGTAACGAAATCCATAACGGAATTCTGCTTTTACCACCAAACGAGGCGCAAACAAATTTTAAAATACGAAATTCGCTCATCTCTATTTGCAACATGATTTGGAAAAATTAGAATTTTTTTATTTTATTTTAGCACAAGTCCGCAACATAACACAATGTGAAAAAAGTGAAGGAATGTGAAGATTTTCTAAAGTCATCATACAGTCATTATATACAAAAATGTACTTATAACTCCTAATATCCTAATACTAAATCACAGAACATTTAAAGGACTTGTCCAGGATTACAAAAATAGCACTACATATAAATTGCTATATCTGCTAAATCAGGACTTATGGGAGATATGCTTATCGCATAGTGATCACAGTCATGGGTCAACTGCTCTAGAGGACTGCAGAGATTGCAATGTATTTGGGAAGTGACCCTAGAGGCCATAGCTATACATATTTTCCCCATATGAATGGTAATGAGAAATTATACCTAAAATTATGTCTTGAGTAACCAACAAATTGTTTCCAAGGAGTGTATCATTGTACCCTTATATCAGAATTTCCTATGCTGAAATAATTTCTTGTGAGAAAGTCATTTGGATCTGAATGTCTGCACGTGTGGTGTATGGAAATGGAGCTCCAATCAGTTTGCATTTATGTGATCGCTCTTGGCTGTGATATTAGTGATGTGGCATGGCATATTTTGCTAATAAACGCAAAATTTCTTACTGTCAGATATCAGTGTGAGCTGCATAAACAGAGGCGTCTGGTGGGCACAAAGTTTACATATGTTTATACAGTATATCGTCTGTCTAGTGTATTTATTCGAACCTAAAGAAAATACATCAAAAATAATACAAACAGGTTTTTATATTTCTAAATGTAATATCCCACATGTAAAATGTTTTCTTAGTATTGATCTTGACATTCGGGGAGCTACAGGTTGCACTGTCTGTTCTCCAATCTGGCAATGTTATTGTAAAAGTTCTGTTTTATATTGCAGTGTCAGCTTGCCATGTCTACTGTATTCCCTACCGTCTGCTCCGTATCTGGTGGTGTATTTGTTTGTTTTTTTTGCACTTGCTTTGTTGCGTAATTTTTGCTACTGACAAAGCTGTATTTGTTAGATTTGTTATTTTTGTGGGTTTTAAGTCCCATTGGTGCACTGGACAATGGGCCATTGTATCTGAAGAGAGAAAAATGTATGCATCTATATTATGGAGTAACTTATTTTCAATCTATTGTGTGTTAAATCTACTGATTTGAAGCTACTATCTGAAAATTCACTCTACCAAAATGTGTATATTTTAATAAACGCATCAAGCTTTTATGCGTGTGTTTTATCTGACATGATTCCTTTTCAGCATGGATTGTAAGTAATCAGGGACGATGGAGGCTTTTATAGTTAACTAAAGCCCCTTTCACATGGGCGAGTTTTCCGCGCGGGTGCAATGCGTGATGTGAACGCATTGCACCCGCACTGAATCCGGACCCATTCATTTCTATGGGTCTGTGTACATGAGGGTTTTTTTCACGCTTCACTTGTGCGTTGCGTTAAAATCGCAGCATGTTCTATATTCTGCGTTTTTCACGCAGCCCTAGCCCCATAGAAGTCAATGCGGGTGCATTGCGTTTTTCACTGATGGTTGCTAAGAGATGTTGTTTGTAAACCTTCAGTTTTTTATCACGCGTGTGAAAAACGCATCAAAATTGCACCCGCGCGGAAAAAACTGAACAACTGAACGCAATCGCAGACAAAACTGAATGGCTTTGCCTGTGAAATCGCACAGTTTTCACTGAATGCATCAGCAACACATCTGGACCTAATCTGGACACACTCGTGTGAGTTTTTTTCTTCTCTGATTTAATTCCTCTTCCGTTCCGTTATTTCACAAAAAATATCCGTATGGTTTCCAAATGCGATCCGTATTTTGCGGATCGTAAACGGAAACAGTAACTTAATAATCACCAAACACATGAGCAATATGGGCTGTGCATAGCATTTCTACAGTACGGATCTGCAAAATACGCATGAAATACGGATGACATATGGATCGTGATTTGCGGACAATAATAGGACATGCACTACTTTTCTGCAGAACAGCCATGCAGAAAAACGGAAACGGAATGCACACGGAGTAACTTCCGTATTTTCTACAGCCCCATTGAAGTGAATGGTTCCACATATGTGCTGCACAAAAAACAGAACGGAAGCGGACAGAAAATACGGTCCTGTGCATGAGCCCTTATGGATGCAATCACTGCATTCATCTGCATTAATGGGGCTATGCCATCAGTAAATGTTAGAAGTGGTGACAGTTACAGGGAGAGAGCTGCAGCAGAAAGGACAAATCCCCTGAGAAAAAACACGAGCCGTGAACTGTGATAGGGAAAGGGCTGCATCCTTATATGTATGGTGGAAGTTGAAGTGTCTTTAAAGATGGCGTCAGTTCCTGAGTGGAGAGGTCGCCATAGCTGCTGGGCTTAGCAAACACCTAAAGTTAATGTCTACCATCGGCAATAAAACAGATTGCAGATATTTAACGCCTCAGATGCCGTGATCACATCTGAGGCTAGTTTCCCAGGGAGCACTGCACACCCGGGCCCTGAATGGCTCCTCCACATGGCGATCAGAGCAGGGCTCCATAGGAACATACTGAATGTCCAATAGGCTGCAATGGTAATTCTTTGGTAAGTCTTTAGGGCAAGCTTGTTCAGGCCCCCTAATGGGACTTTTTATAAGAGAAAAAATATAATATAAATGAGCGTCTTGCCACTTTTCTAAAGTGGCAAAAAAAGGAGTAGGGCTTAGCGGGAGGGGCGAAGCTTCATGCGGCTTCAAGTCTATGTGAGCGCTTAATAAATTAGGCACATCTCACTCTAGTGCAGGGTAATCAAGTGTGGCTTATGGGAATGCCAGTCTTGATAAATGTCCGTGACTATGTCAGTGAGTCAGAGTGATGGTCACATAAGACAACTGAGGAAAATAAAGGAGCTGGTAAAAAGTCACTAGTAAGAAGATTACCTTCACCACGATTTAAATTGTGTACCTTTCTAATGGCTCACAGAGCAAAAATCTTTGTGGCATTGCTTCTAAAGTAAGCTGCTGTGACATCATAAGTGGATTTCATGTCTTAGGCCTCATGCACACGACAATATGTATTTTGCGGTCTGCAAAAAACGGATCTGCAAAAATACGGATGACATCCGTGTGCATTCCGTAACAACGGTGTTCCTGTCCGGTAACCGCTGTGACATCACAACAGTGTTTCTGTCAGGTAGCTGGTGTGACATAACAACGGTGTTTCTGTCAGGTAGCTGGTGTGACATAACAACGGTGTTTCTGTCAGGTAGCTAGTGTGACATCACAACGGTGTTTCTGTCAGCTAATTCTTGTGACATCAAAACGGTGTTTCTCTCAGGTAGCTGGTGTGACATAACAACGGTGTTTCTGTCAGGTAGCTGATGTGACATCACAACGGTATTTCTATCAGGTAACTGCTGTGACATCACAACGGTGTTTCTGTCAGGTAGCTGATGTGACATCACAACGGTATTTCTATCAGGTAACTGCTGTGACATCACAACGGTGTTTCTGTCAGGTAGCTGGTGTGACATAACAATGGTGTTTCTGTCAGGTAGCTGGTGTGACATAACAACGGTGTTTCTGTCAGGTAGCTGGTGTGACATAACAACGGTGTTTCTGTCAGGTAGCTGGTGTGACATCACAACCGTGTTTCTGTCAGGTAACTCTTGTGACATCACAACAGTGTTTCTCTCAGGTAGCTGGTGTGACATAACAACAGTGTTTCTGTCAGGTAGCTGGTGTGAACTCACAACGGTATTTCTATCAGGTAACTGCTGTGACATCACAACGGTGTTTCTGTCCGGTAACTGCTGTGACATTACAACAGTGTTTCTGTCAGGTAACTACTGTGATATCACAACAGTATTTCTGTCAGGTAACTGCTGTGACATCACGACAGTGTTTCTGTCAGGTAACTGCTGTGACATAAATACAGTGTTTCTGTCAGGTAACTGCTGTGATATCACGACAGTGTTTCTGTCAGGTAACTGCTGTGACATCACAACGGTGTTTCTGTCAGGTAACCTCTGTGACATCACAACAGTTTTTCTGCCAGGTAAATATCACAGGGTATTTCTGTCAGGTAACTGCTGCAACATTACAAGGATGTTTCTGTCAGGTAACTGCTGTGACATCACAAGGGTGTTTCTGTCAGGTAACTGCTGTGACATTACAAGGATGTTTCTGCCAGGTAACTTATGTGACATCACAACAGTGTTTCTGTCAGGTAACTGCTGTGACATCACAAGGGTGCTTCTGTTAGGTAACTGCTGTGAAATAACAAGGGTGTTTCTGTCAGGTGACTGCTATGACATAAGCGTCAATTTTGACGTAAATTTGTTTTTCCTTAGTCCTATCAGCAGCACAAGTGGGGATTTCTCCACTGTGAACAAATAGGACAGCGGAATTTTTGCTGAGAAAATACCCTAGCAAGTAATAATTGATTAATTACTCAAAAAAACCCACCCCTATAAAGGGCTACCCGCCCATGGAGACAGTGCTTATTTACAAGAACTTAACACAAACAGGGGGGGGAATTTGTGTGCTGCTGATAGGACTAAGGGAAAAATTTACGTCAAAATTGACGCTTCCCTTACGTCCTACAGCAGCACAAGTGGGGACTTAGCAAGTATTCCTACAAATTGGGAGGGTGATATAGCCTTAGGTTAACCCACTGTATATAAAGAGGAAAGAGAGTACTTATTGCCTCTATATACACATAAAAAAATAACTTTTTTTTTTTTTTTTTTTTACGGGAGGGCGGCGGACAACACTGTACGCCCGAACATCGCTAATCGGAGCGCCTAGAATCTAGGCGGTAGTGTCTAATAAAAGTGCTGTGGGAGCTCCATGATGATGCCGCACAAATCTGGCCCAGCGGAACCGAACTCCTTTCAGCAAAGGAGGTGGATACTGCCCTTGTAGAGTGGGCAGTAACAAAGGATGGAGGTGATACCCTCTGAGCAAGAAAAGCTTCGCTGATTGCTTCCTTCACCCATCTACTCAGAGAGGATTTGGAAGCCTTTAGGCCCTTATTCTGGCCTGAAAAAGATAACAAAAGGTGTTCAGATCTTCTGAAATCTGCAGTTCTGTCAAGATAAATCTTGAGGCATCTGGAAATGTCCAGGGAGTGAAGACCCTCCTCTTCAGGAGATGATGGAGAGGGACACAGGACTGGCAAGGAGATGGTTTGGTTTCGATTAGCAAATGCTGGTACCTTTGGAGTAAAGGTCGGCAAAAATCTCAACAGGACACAGTCCTAGAGAAAGAGGGTATAGGGTTCAGCGGCCGCTAGGGCCTGTAACTCTCCAATCCTTTTAGCCAATGTTATGGCTAGTAGGAAAGTGACCTTTAAGGATAGGAACCTAAGGTGCACAAATTCCCAGGGTTCAAAGGGGGGAGAGTATAGCCCCTTAAGAACAACAGATAGATCCCACTCTGGGATCGGTCTCAGGATTCTAGGTTTCAGTCTTTCGGCTCCTTTAAGGAACCTCCTGAGTAGGGGGTCTTGAGACAAAGGCAGAGAGAGCACTGGTATGGACTCTGAGAGTTGACGGGCTTAGACCCTTGTCTAGACCGTCCTGCAGAAACTGTAAGATAGCTGAAAGAGGAGGATCTGAGGGAACTACCTCTTTGCCAGCACACCACTGAAGAAATATCTTCTGTATTCTTGAGTAGGCCTTCTTTGTAGACTCCGCCCGGGAGTGTGAGATGGTTCTCAAGACCGCCGCAGAGAGCCCACTAGCTTCTAGGAGGAACCTATCAATCTCCAGACTGAGTCTCCTCAGATCTAGGCATGGACCTGTGTCCTGATACACTAGGTCCTGCACTGGGGGAAGCTTCCAGTAGTTGCCCTGACTCATCTTCATGAGTGGGGTAAACCAAGACCTCTTCGGCAAGAATGGTATTATTGCTATGACCGGGGTCTGGTCTTGTCTGATCTTCGTCAATACCCGTGGTATCATGGAAAGTGGAGGGAAGATGTAAGCCAGCCTGAACCTCCAAGTTATGGACAGAGTGTCTATCGCCACAGGGTTGTCCTCTTTGTAAAGGGAGCAGAACTTGTCCACCTTCGTGTTCAACCGAGTTGCCATCAGGTCGATCTCTGGCATGCCCGAACGGAGAGTGATCTGGGTAAAGATGTCTTTGTTCAACGACCATTCGCCTGGAACTGGCAGACCCCGACTGAGTCGATACGCAATTACGTTGAGATCTCCTCTGATGTGAACTGCGGAAAGGTGGGATAGACAGCGCTCTGCCTAAGCGAGAATTAGACCTACTACCTGAAGAAGAGGCTGAGATCGCGCCCCTCTCTGTCTGTTTATGTAGGCGACCACTGTCATATTGTCCGAGCGGACTCTCACCGCCTTTCCGCGGATGAGAGGAGCGAAATGATGGAGAGCTAGACGTACTGCTCTCAATTCTCTCATATTGGATGAGAGAAGCCTCTCCTGTGGATTCTAGGTACCCTGTACTGGACTGTCTTCCAGATGGGCTCCCCAACCTAGGAGGGAGGCGCTGGTGGTCAGCGTGATCCAACGAGGTTGAATCAAGGACCTCCCATCTGATAGGTCCCTCCACCATCTGAGGGAGGACCGGACTTGAACAGACAGGGAGTGCATTTTGTCTAACCCCTTGGGGTTGCGATTCCAGACTGTCAACACTTCCTGTTGAAGTGGACGAAGGTGACAAAAGGCCCAGGGAACTGCCTCTGCGGATGCTGACATGTGCCCCACCATCTTCATAAGAGTTCTGAAGGACACTCGACGGGGTGCCAAGAGGAACTGAGCGGCTCTTGTGACTCTGTCCTTTCTCACTAGAGAGAGAGAGAGTGTCATCTCCTGGGAGTTGACTATGAAGCCAAAAAAGGCCCTGGTAGTAGAGGGCAGAATTTGGGACTTTTCCCAGTTTACTAACCAGCCTAGCTGTTGGACTGTCCGAAGAGCCAGCTGAAGATGGGACTGAAGAACGTCTAGAGAAGTGGCTTTTTAGAGCCAGTCGTCTAGGTATGGCACGATTTCTAGTCCTTGAAGCCTGAGCTTGGCAACGACCGGAGCCACAACCTTGGTGAAGGTGCGGGGAGCGGAAGAGATGCCAAAGGGTAGAACAGCAAACTGATAGTGCTTTACTACACCCTTTATGGAGACCGCAACTCTTAGGAACTTTCGATGAGCTGGATGAATAGGGTCGTGGAGATAAGCGTCCTTTAAATCTATGGTGACCATAAAGTCTCCGGGATTTAAGATGCTGAGTAAAGAACGAATGGTCTCCATATGAAAATGCTTCTTTCTTATGAAGTGATTCAGATAACGCAGATCTATTATCATGCACCAATCCCGAGAAGGCTGCGGGACGAGAAAAATGGGGGAGTAGACGCCCTGCCCTCGTTCGTTGGAGGGAACTTCCTCGAGAGCTTGTTTCTGCAGGTACAGGAGAACCGCGTCCTCCAGGATCTTCTGCTTGGGTTGGGCTAGGAGACGGGTCAACACAAATTTCTCCCGAGGGGGAGACAAAAAGTCTATTTCATAGCCGAACAAAATTTAATTGAGGACCCACTGGTCCGGAATTTCCTAAAGCCAAGTCCGCTGAAAAAACCGAAGACGACCTCCGACAGGAGGAGAAATTAAAGTCTGTGCATCGCACGACGGGCCTGGAGGGGAAGGGGGAGAGTAAGCGGGAGAATCATAGTTCCGCTCTGCGATCCTTCCCACGACCACGACCTCTTCCTCGCCTGGAGGATTCCTGGCGCCTCTGGGACCTGGAGGGACCCGGTGTTCTGGAATTCCTGGCCCGGGAGCGGCCACGAAATGACTGTTGGGGAAGATTCTTCCCCTTTTTGTCAGCTAAGCACTCCATAATTTTATCCAGCTCGGAGCCGAAGAGCCTCCTAGGCTCAATAGGAAGGCTACACAAATTAAATTTGGAGGCGTTGTCCGCTACCCATGGACGCAGCCATAGGGGGCGACGGCTAGCTGAGGAAAGAGCCATCCCTTTCGCAGCGAGCTTTAGGTTCTGCGTGGAGGCATCACAGAGGAAATCGGACCCTAGGAGCAGGGTTTTAAATTGGTCCAGGATGTCAGTCCTGGCAACTCCGGATTCCAGGTCGGACTGAATACGCAGAATGCGTGAACCAACAAATTCAGAGATCTCGGAAGAGGCGACAGACACGGAAGCGGAAGTGGCTGCCGCAGTGTAGCACCTTCTCAGGGTAAATTCAGCCTTCCGATCGAGGGGGTCCTGAAGATTACTACCGTCATCTGCCAGAACCAAAGTCCTCTTGGACATCTTGGCGATCGCCATGTCGACCTTCGGTGGTGAATCCTGGATCGGGAACATAAGTTTAAATCTCTTGTTGAGAACCGGAGCTTTCTCCGGGTGCTTCCATTCAGTTTGCATCAACCTTTTCAGGTTCTCGTCCACTTTGAAGGCCCTTTGCCCCCATAGACGGTGGAGCTTCCTCCTGCTCAACATCGCGGTCCCTTGCCCGGATGGAGCGCAAAAGCCGTTGCGGGAAACAGGAACGACGAATCTTCCTCCGCTGACGAAGATGAGGATTAGTCCTTCAAGGAGATCACCTCCTCCAGCATTGGGACAGGTCCAGGGGAGGCCACTCTCGGTCTCTTTGAAGTGGCTAAAGCCGTCTTGATCTCCCACATGGAGTTGCCCATAAACTCCTTCATCCACCCAAACATGTCCGACATGGTAGGCTGAGCCTGGGGCGGACGGTATAACGGACACCGGTTGTACTCGTAGGAGTCAGGCATTGGCATCTCACAGGAGGCGCAAACTAGGCGCCTCTGTTTGTGGGCAGACTTCCCACGTTCGCCATTAGGAGACGCCATAATCTGCGAAAAAGTGAGCAAAATTAGCAATCTATAGAAAGGTCAGTACGACACCCGCAGCTCTCTGTACACAAAGAGGCCTTCTGAGTGCCAAGAGGGGGTTTAAATAGGTGGAGCTCCACCTCTCAGGAAAGCTCTCCGCAAACTACTTCCTTATTTATTTATTTTATTTATTTATTTATTTATTTATTAAAATAAATCCCCACAAGGCTTCCTAAGTAACCCTGCTCAGGGGAAAGCAAAAGGTTAACTTTTAAACTGTTTTAACTATGTTAACTTGCTCCCTCATGCAGGAAGTCACTAGCTTCTCAGCCTGGAGAGCGTGCGCCGGTACAAGCTAGGGAAGGAACGACCCCCCCGCCGAGAGCTGCAGTGCCCGACTCAGCTGCCTCCCAGGCAGCGTACAGACATGTGAGGAATGCGGCAACAAAGCGGGGAGAGGCCACGCCCCCCGCCAAGCGCCACAGACCAAGACACAGCGCGGACACAGCAAGGTAAGGCGCGCGCCTGCACAAGCGGAGTCAGCCGCACAAGCGACGCAGGGCACAGCTGAGGAGGGAGAACAGTACTGCCTAGGCAGATACAAAAAATAGTGGAAAAAACGCTATAAATACCGGTAGCAAGCTACCATAGCTAAAAGGGGATGGGGGTATTAAACAAAGCCCCCCAGCAAAATTTTCTGCTCTTTAGGGAAACAACAGCAAAAAAGAAAAAGATATAAAAGAGAGGACAGGAATGTCCTACAACTGTCCCACTGTCCACAGGGACAGAGAAAAACAGCACTGTCTCCATGGGCGGGTAGCCCTTTATAGGGGTGGGTTTTTTGAGTAGTTAATCAATTATTACTTGCTATGGAAATTTTCGCTGTCCTATTTGTTCACAGGGGAGAAATCCCCACTTGTGCTGCTGTAGGACGTAAGGGAACAAGGGTTTTTCTGTCAGGTAACTGCTGTGACATCACAACTGTGTTTATGTCAGGTAACTTCTGTGACATCACAAGAGTGTTTCTGTCAGATAACTGCTGTCATATCACAAGGGTGTTTCTGTCAGGTAACTGCTATGACATTACAAGGGTGTTTCTGTCAGGTAACTGCTGTGACATCACAACGGTGATTCTGTCAAGTAATTGTTGTGACATCACAATGGTGTTTCTGTCAGGTAGCTGGTGTGACATCACAACAGTGTTTCTATCAGGTAACTGCTGTGACATCACAACTGTGTTTCTGTCAAGTAACTGCTGTGACACAGTGGCGGATCCAGAGCCTGATCTCGGGAGGGGCAATTCCAGATAGTTTTGTGGCGGGCCAGGGGGTAATATAACTGAGGAGGGTTATCATGGGACTCTATATACACATAGGACACCCGCAGCCTTCTCCCCTCTATATACACATAGGACACCCGCAGCTATTCTCCCATAGATATGCCGTATGCTTTCTGCATGCGGATTTTCACACAGATTCATTCACACAGTTTTCTATAAAATATGCAGCTAGAAATTATTTTGCTATATATGACCATCCACATGTCCTGGTCATTGCAGTTTGTTTTTATGTTAGGCCTCATTCACACCAGCCTGTTCAGCACGTATTCACACCTGGCAGATCAGTTGAACTTGCAGGAAATTCTACAGCTGTTCATTTGGATAAAATAATATTTCTGTGGAAATCTGGCAACTGTGAACAGAAGGTTTATTACAACTTGCGGTTTGGCAGCTATTTTGCAAAAATAGGGTTAAAAAAACTGACTGACCAGGACATGTGGATGGTCATATATAGTAAAATAATTTTTTGCTGTAGGTTTTATAGCAAATCTGCAATGAATCTGTGTCAAAAATCTGTATGTTGTGTGGATTTAAACACAGATTCATTGCAGATTTGCTATAAAATCTAAAGCAAAAAATTATGTTACTGTATATGTTATCTGACCATCCACATGTCCTGGTCAGTCAGTTTCTTTAACCCTATTTTTGCTAAATAGCTCCCAAACTGCAAGTTGTAATAAACCTTCTGTTCACAGTTGCCAGATTTCCACAGAAATATTATTTTATCCAAATGAATAGCTGTAGAATTTCCTGTTCAGGTTCTGATCTGCCATGAAAGCTGATGATGGGGAGTGCTGTGCTGCCTACACTCACTAGAGCCAGAGACTAATACACACAACTAGCCTATGCATGAGGTGCTGAGGAGGAGGAGGAGGTCCCCTACCTAGAAAGGCTGGCTGGTGGAGTCACAGACGGGCTCACTGGCTGGAGGAGGAGAGAGGAGAGGCTGCCTTGCCTGCTCCTGCACAAACAACAAACAGTATGAGCTCCTCAGAGGTCTGGGAGGGGCGGAGGGCTGGTACATCATGTGATGTTATCCCTAACCAATCAGCAGTCCTGTATCAGTCTCACTGTCTCTGACAAGCCTGCTGATTGGTTAGGGATACTTAGTGCACAAAACATCATGCCGACTTCCAAAAGGAGGACTTCTGGCCGTCCGTCCTGGCCTTGCGTGGCCTAAAACCGGACGGATGGCCACCCTACACTGCAGTCTGTCAGCTTTTATTCTCGGGGGGGCAATTGCCCCGTTGCCCCCCCCTGGATCCGCCAATGCTGTGACATCACAACAGTGTTACTGTCAAGTAACTGCTGTGACATCACAATGGAGTTTCTGTCAGGTAACTGCTGTGAAATAACAAGGTTATTTCTGTCAGGTGACTGCTGTGACATCACAACATTACATCACAAGGGTGTTTCTGTCAGGTAACTGCTGTAACATGACAACAGTCTTTCTGTCAGGTAACTGCTGTGACATTACAACGGTATTTCTGTCAAGTAACTGCTATGACATCACAACGGTGTTTCTGTCAGGTGACTGCTGTGACATCACGACAGTGTTTCTGTCAGGTAACTGATGTGGCATCACGACAGTGTTTTTGTCAGGTAACTGCTGTGACATCACAACAGTGTTTCTGTTAGGTACCTGCTGTGACATCACAACGGTGTTTCTGTCAGGTAACTGCTGTGACATCACAAGGGTGTTTCTGTCAGGTAACTGCTGTGACATCAACAACAGTGTTTCTGTCAGGTAACTGCTGTGACATCACAACAGTGTTTCTGTCAGGTAACTGCTGTGATATCACAACATTACACCACAAGGGTGTTTCTGTCAGGTAACTGCTGTGACAATACAAGGATGTTTCTGTCAGGTAACTGCTGGGACATCACAAGGATGTTTCCATCAGGTAACTGCTGTGACATCACAAGGGTGTTTCTGTCAGGTAACTGCTGTAACATGACAACAGTCTTTCTGTCAGGTAACTGCTGTGACATTACAACGGTATTTCTGTCAAGTAACTGCTATGACATCACAACGGTGTTTCTGTCAGGTGACTGCTGTGACATCACGACAGTGTTTCTGTCAGGTAACTGATGTGGCATCACGACAGTGTTTTTGTCAGGTAACTGCTGTGACATCACAACAGTGTTTCTGTTAGGTACCTGCTGTGACATCACAACGGTGTTTCTGTCAGGTAACTGCTGTGACATCACAAGGGTGTTTCTGTCAGGTAACTGCTGTGATATTGCAAGGGTGTTTCTGTCAGGTAACTGCTGTGACATCACAACATTACATCACAAGAATGTTTCTGTCAGGTAACTGCTGTGACATCACAAGGGTGTTTCTGTCAGGTAACTGCTGTGACATCACAACAGTGTTTCTGTCAGGTAACTGTTGTGACATCACAACAGTGTTTCTGTCAGGTAACTGCTGTGACATCACAACGGTATTTCTGTCAAGTAACTGCTGTGACATCACAACAGTGTCTCTATCAGGTAACTGCTGTGACATCACAACGGTATTTCTGTCAGGTAACTGCTGTGACATCACAACAGTGTTTCTTTCAGGTAACTGCTCTGACATTACAACAGTATTTCTGTCAAGTAACTGCTGTGATATCACAACAGTGTTTCTGTCAGGTAACTGCTGTGATATCGCAGGGGTGTTTCTGTCAGGTAACTGCTGTGACATCACAACATTACATCACAAGGGTGTTTCTGTCAGATAACTGCTGTGACATCACAAGGATGTTTCTGTTAGGTAACTGCTGTGACATCACAACAGTATTTCTGTCAAGTAACTGCTGTGACATCACAACAGTGTTTCTGTCAGGTAACTGCTGTGATATCACAAGGGTATTTCTGTCCTGTAACTGCTGTGACATCACAACATTACACCACAAAGATGTTTCTGTCAGGTAACTGCTGTGACATTACAAGGATGTTTCTGTCAGGTAACTTTTGTAACATCACAACAGTGTTTCTGTCATGTAACTACTGTGACATCACAAGGGTGCTTCTGTCAGGTAACTGCTGTGAAATAACAAGGGTGTTTCTATCAGGTGACTGCTGTGACATAATAAGGGTTTTTCTGTCAGGAAACTGCTGTGAAATCACAAGGGTGTTTCTGTCAGGTAACTGCTGTAACATCACAACAGTGTTTCTGTCAGTTAACTGCTGTGACATTACAACGGTATTTCTGTCAAGTAACTGCTGTGACATCACAACGGTGTTTCTGTCAGGTGACTGCTGTGACATCACGACAGTGTTTCTGTCAGGTAACTGATGTGACATCACAACAGTGTTTCTGTCAGGTAACTGCTGTGACATCACAACAAATGTTTCTCTCAGGTAACTGCTGTGAGATCACAACAGTGTTTCTGTCAGGTAACTGCTGTGACATCACAACAGTGTTTCTGTCAGGTAACTGCTGTGACATCACAACAGTGTTTCTGTCAGGTAACTGCTGTGACATCACAACGGTATTTCTGTCAAGTAACTGCTGTGACATCACAACAGTGTTTCTGTCAAGTAACTGCTGTGACATCACAACAGTGTTTCTGTCAGGTAACTGCTGTGATATCACAAGGGTATGTCTGTCCTGTAACTGCTGTGACATCACAACATTACACCACAAAGATGTTTCTGTCAGGTAACTGCTGTGACATTACAAGGATGTTTCTGTCAGGTAACTTTTGTGACATCACAACAGTGTTTCTGTCATGTAACTACTGTGACATCACAAGGGTGCTTCTGTCAGGTAACTGCTGTGAAATAACAAGGGTGTTTCTATCAGGTGACTGCTGTGACATAATAAGGGTTTTTCTGTCAGGAAACTGCTGTGACATCACAAGGGTGTTTCTGTCAGGTAACTGCTGTAACATCACAACGGTATTTCTGTCAAGTAACTGCTGTGACATCACAACGGTGTTTCTGTCAGGTGACTGCTGTGACATCACGACAGTGTTTCTGTCAGGTAACTGATGTGACATCACGACAGTGTTTCTGTCAGGTAACTGCTGTGACATCACAACAAATGTTTCTCTCTGGTAACTGCTGTGAGATCACAACAGTGTTTCTGTCAGGTAACTGCTGTGACATCACAACGGTATTTCTGTCAAGTAACTGCTGTGACATCACAACAGTGTTTCTGTCAGGTAACTGCTGTGACATTACAACGGTATTTCTGTCAAGTAACTGCTATGACATCACAATGGTCTTTCTGTCAGGTAACTGCTGTGATATTCCAAGGGTGTTTCTGTCAGGTAACTGCTGTGACATCACAACATTACATCACAAGGGTGTTTCTGTCAGGTAACTGCTGTGACATCACAACAGTGTTTCTGTCAGGTAACTGCTGTGACATTACAACGGTATTTCTGTCAAGTAACTGCTATAACATCACAACAGTCTTTCTGTCAGGTAACTGCTGTGAAATAACAAGGGTGTTTCTGTCATGTGACTGCTGTGACATCACAACATTACATCACAAGGGTGTTTCTGTCAGGTAACTGCTGTGACATCACAACAGTATTTCTGTCAAGTAACTGCTGTGACATCACAACAGTGTTTCAGTCAGGTAACTGCTGTGATATCACAAGGGTATTTCTGTCCTGTAACTGCTGTGACATCACAACATTATCCCACAAGGATGTTTCTGTCAGGTAACTGCTGTGACATCACAAGGGTGTTTCTGTCAGGTATCTGCTGTGACATTTCCAAGGATGTTTCTGTCAGGTAACTGCTGTGACATCACAAGGGTGTTTCTGTCAGGTAACTGCTGTAACATCACAACAGTGTTTCTGTCAGGTAACTGCTGTGACATCACAACATTATCCCACAAGGATGTTTCTGTCAGGTAACTGCCGTGACATCACAAGGGTGTTTCTGTCAGGTAAATGCTGTAACATAACAACAGTGTTTCTGTCAGGTAACTGCTGTGACATCACAACAGTGTTTCTGTCAGGTAACTGCTGTGACATCACAAGGATGTTTCTCTCAGGTAACTGCTGTGACATCACAACAGTGTTTCTGTCAGGTAACTGCTGTGATATTGCAAGGGTGCTTCTGTCAGGTAACTGCTGTGACATCAGAACATTACATCACAAGGGTGTTTCTGTCAAGTAACTTTTGTGACATCACAACATTACATCACAAGGGTGTTTCTGTCAGGTAACTGCTGTGACATCACAACGGTATTTCTGTCAACTATCTGCTGTGACATCACAACAGTGTTTCTGTCAGGTAACTGCTGTGACATCACAACAGTATTTATGTCAGGTAACTGCTGTGACATCACAACGGTGTTTCTATCAGGTAACTGCCGTGACATCACAACAGTATTTCTGTCCGGTAACTGCTGCAACATCACAACAGTGTTTCTTTCAGGTAACTGCTGTGACATCACAACGGTATTTCTGTCAAGTAACTGCTGTGATATCACAACGGTGTTTCTGTCAGGTAACTGCTGTGATATTGCAAGGGTGCTTCTGTCAGGTAACTGCTGTGACATCACAACATTACATCACAAGGGTGTTTCTGTCATATAACTGCTGTGACATCACAAGGATGTTTCTGTTAGGTAACTGCTGTGACATCACAACAGTATTTCTGTCAAGTAACTGCTGTGACATCACAACTGTGTTTCTGTCAGGTAACTGCTGTAACATCACAACAGTGTTTCTGTCATTTAACTGCTGTGACATTACAACGGTATTTCTGTCAAGTAACTGCTGTGACATCACAACAGTGTTTCTGTCAAGTAACTCCTGTGACATCACAAGGGTGTTTCTGTCAGGTAACTGCTGTAACATCAAAACAGTGTTTCTGTCAGGTAACTGCTGTGACATCACAACATTATCCCACAAGGATGTTTCTGTCAGGTAACTGCTGTGACATCACAAGGGTGTTTCTGTCAGGTAACTGCTGTGACATTACAAGGATGTTTCTGTCAGGTAACTGCTGTGACATCACAAGGGTGTTTCTGTCAGGTAACTGCTGCAACATAACAACAGTGTTTCTGTCAGGTAACTGCTGTGACATCACAACAGTGTTTCTGTCAGGTAACTGCTGTGACATCACAAGGATGTTTCTCTCAGGTAACTGCTGTGACATCACAACAGTGTTTCTGTCAGGTAACTGCTGTGACATCACAACATTGTTTCTGTCAGGTAACTGCTGTGACATCACAACAGTGTTTCTGTCAGGTAACTGCTGTGACATCACAAGGATGTTTCTCTCAGGTAACTGCTGTGACATCACAACAGTGTTTCTGTCAGGTAACTGCTGTGACATCAAAACAGTGTTTCTGTCAGGTAACTGCTGTGACATCACAACAGTGTTTCTGTCAGGTAACTGCTGTGACATCACAACGGTATTTCTGTCAAGTAACTGCTGTGACATCACAACAGTGTTTCTGTCAGGTAACTGCTGTGACATTACAACGGTATTTCTGTCAAGTAACTGCTATAACATCACAACGGTCTTTCTGTTAGGTAACTGCTGTGAAATAACAAGGGTGTTTCTGTCAGGTGACTGCTGTGACATCACAACATTACATCACAAGGGTGTTTCTGTCAAGTAACTGCTGTGACATCACAACAGTGTTTCTGTCAGGTAACTGCTGTGATATCACAAGGGTATTTCTGTCCTGTAACTGCTGTGACATCACAACATTATCCCACATGGATGTTTCTGTCAGGTAACTGCTGTGACATCACAAGGGTGTTTCTGTCAGGTAACTGCTGTGACATTACAAGGATGTTTCTGTCAGGTAACTGCTGTGACATCACAAGGGTTTTTCTGTCAGGTAACTGCTGTAACATCACAACAGTGTTTCTTTCAGGTAACTGCTGTGACATCACAACGGTATTTCTGTCAAGTAACTGCTGTGATATCACAACGGTGTTTCTGTCAGGTAACTGCTGTGATATTGCAAGGGTGCTTCTGTCAGGTAACTGCTGTGACATCACAACATTACATCACAAGGGTGTTTCTGTCATATAACTGCTGTGACATCACAAGGATGTTTCTGTTAGGTAACTGCTGTGACATCACAACAGTATTTCTGTCAAGTAACTGCTGTGACATCACAACTGTGTTTCTGTCAGGTAACTGCTGTAACATCACAACAGTGTTTCTGTCAGTTAACTGCTGTGACATTACAACGGTATTTCTGTCAAGTAACTGCTATAACATCACGACGGTCTTTCTGTCAGGTAACTGCTGTGAAATAACAAGGGTGTTTCAGTCAGGTGACTGCTGTGACATCACAACATTACATCACAAGGGTGTTTCTGTCAGGTAACTGCTGTGACATCACAACGGTATTTCTGTCAACTATCTGCTGTGACATCACAACAGTGTTTCTATCAGGTAACTGCCGTGACATCACAACAGTATTTCTGTCCGGTAACTGCTGCAACATCACAACAGTGTTTCTTTCAGGTAACTGCTGTGACATCACAACATTATCCCACAAGGATGTTTCTGTCAGGTAACTACTGTGACATCACAAGGGTGTTTCTGTCAGGAGACTACTGTGACATTACAAGGATGTTTCTGTCAGGTAACTGCTGTGACATCACAAGGGTGTTTCTGTCAGGTAACTGCTGTAACATAACAACAGTGTTTCTGTCAGGTAACTGCTGTGACATCACAACAGTGTTTCTGTCAGGTAACTGCTGTGACATCACAAGGATGTTTCTCTCAGGTAACTGCTGTGACATCACAACAGTGTTTCTGTTAGGTACCTGCTGTGACATCACAACGGTGTTTCTGTCAGGTAACTGCTGTGACATCACAAGGGTGTTTCTGTCAGGTAACTGCTGTGATTTTACAAGGGTGTTTCTGTCAGGTAAGTATTAAGGCTGACTGGTCAGCCTGCATTTGTGGGAGGGGCGGAGGCTCTTCTTAAACAAGCCAATGCCTCACTCCTGGGCGTGTGTTCTTCAGGTGCACAGGTGCTGCTGGGTGTCATTAGTGAACTAGCTTCTCTGGTGGCAGGATCTCTTTCTTTGCAGCATGGAGCCAGAACGGAGGTTTTGTTTTCTCTGCTATCGTAGCAATGCACGCGGGGTAATACGTAAGTAAGTTGGGCCGTGGCCATCCCTCCTGGCCGGTCGGAACCCGACTTTTCTAGCGAACGGGAGGCTTCGCCTCAGAATCTTCTGCCTCAGGTTTGTTTTGTTGGGGCTAAAAAATTTCTATATTTTTTTTCCACCTCGTTTGTTTGATAATAAGAATTAGTTCCGGTATATCTTGCAAATTTACATCGCTTGTTTGTCGCATGGAAAATTACAGCTTATACGCAGTTAGGGAACAGTCACCCGGGCTGCATGTGACGTCATGATTGAACATCAGACTCAGCGGTTGTTTGACCTATTGCTGTAGCTGTTCCTCGCCATGTGACTCCCCCTCTCCCAGCCACCACCATCTTTAGACTTCATGTTTTTCCCTGCTTTATGTACTAAAACCCTGAGGCACTTTATACTCTACTTTTATTCTGAGCGGCATTTCCACGTTCGGCTCTACTTCTGTCTTATACCTGCACCTCGCTTTATACGCCTCACACCCTCAGATGTATCCGCACGTCTTTTATTGTCCATCACTTTCGCACTGCTCGTTCCAGACGGCCTTTACATTTTTCTTTACATATGTCTTACTCTCTGCTCACCGGAGCTGTGTCCACATGTCTGCTATTTTCATCATGCTTCATACTTCAATCACATTCGAGTTGCATTCACCCGTTGGCTGTTCACACTTGGCTGTTGCATCATGTTGTTGTGTGTGGTTAGAGCTGCGTTTATGCGTCGGCTAGTATACCATATTTGCTCTGCTCAGTCAGAGCTGCGTTCACATGTCTGCTGTTACAACAGGTCATTTGAGGCTTGTTTTCAGAGGTGCATTCACGTTCGCTGTCACATCATGTTCATGCTCCACTCACATTTAGAGCTGCTGTTATACCTATTTTCGTTCTCGGCTCACTCACAAAGGAGCCTTCACACTTACGCAGTCAAATTCACGACCAGGGCTGCGCCCATACGTCTATTGGCATATCATGTCTGCTCTACTCACACCCAGAGCTGCGTTCACACGTCCATTGTTACTACAGGTTCTTTCCAGGCCCATTTCAAGAGCTGCGTTCATGTCATTTTCACAGCATGTGTCACGCTCCATTCACAACCAGAGCTGCTGTTATACCAATTGTTTGCTCTGCCTATACCCAGAGTTGTGTTAACACTTCTACTGCTACAACAGGTTTTATACCCCACTCGCCAGAGCTGCTTTCCATGTCGGCTGTCACTTTGAGTTAATATTCATTCACATCCAAAGCTGCGTCCGCAGGTCTACTTTTACATCCTGTCCTCTACTCCATTCACTACTAAAGCTGTGTTCATGTGTTCGCAGATGCATCACGTTAATTGTCCGCTCACGTTCAGTTTGCATTCTTACGTCGGCGTTATACCATGTTTTCATGCTCTAGCCATACTCAGAGCAGCGCTCATACATTTGTACTCACATCCTGAGCGGCATTCACCCATCTGCTGTTACACCATGTGTTACATTCGGCTCCCACTCAAAACTGCATTCTCATGTTACTTGCTACACTCAGTAGTCTTAACGGGGCACCCCGCACCCACTGCTTAGTACTCTCCCGGTAAACATGGCTGCTTTCTTTTCAGGCGTACGTTTTTCTTCGGTGGTGTGAAAAAAAAAAAAAAAAAATCCCTTTAAATCCTGTTCTTTTCAGGCTTACGTTTTTCCTCGGTGGTGTGAAAAAAAAAAAAAAAATTTCGTTTAAATCCTGATTCGTGTTCACTCAGATTGGTCTCCTTTACTCCTGGTTTGCATTCACTCAGATTGGTCTCCTGCCTAGTTCAACAAAACAGCTTCTCAGCGGAGGCCAGTGGGCCTACCATGTTTTACAAGTTGTTCTTTTGTTTGTTGGGAAGGTACTGTACCTTCCCTATTGCTTCGGGGGTCCACCGACTGCTTCGGCCCCATGGCTTTGGGGGTCCGACAACTGCTACGGCCCTATGGCTTCGGGGGCGTCTGACGACTGCTACGGCCCCATGGCTTCGGGGGTCTGATGACTGCTTCGGCCCTATGGCTTCGGGGGTCCGACGACTGCTACAGCCCCATGGCTTCGGGGGTCTGATGACTGCTTCGGCCCTTTGGCTTCGGGGGTCCGACGACTGCTTCGGCCCCATGGCTTCGGGGGTCCGACGACTGCTTCGGCCCTATGGCTTCGGGGGTCTGATGACTGCTTCGGCCCTATGGCTTCGGGGTCCGACGACTGCTTCGGCCCTATGGCTTCGGGGTCCGATGACTGCTTCGGCCCTATGGCTTCGGGGTCCGACGACTGCTTCGCCCTATGGCTTCGGGGTCCGACGACTGCTTCGGCCCTATGGCTTCGGGGTCCGACGACTGCTTCGGCCCTATGGCTTCGGGGTCCGACGACTGCTTCGGCCCTATGGCTTCGGGGTCCGACGACTGCTTCGGCCCTATGGCTTCGGGGTCCGACGACTGCTTCGGCCCTATGGCTTCGGGGTCCGACGACTGCTACGGCCCTATGGCTTCGGGGTCCGACGACTGCTACGGCCCTATGGCTTCGGGGTCCGACGACTGCTTCGACCCCATGGCTTCGGGGTCCGACGACTGCTACGGCCCCATGGCTTCGGGGTCCGACGACTGCTTCGGCCCTATGGCTTCGGGGTCCGACGACTGCTACGGCCCTATGGCTTCGGGGTCCGACGACTGCTACGGCCCTATGGCTTCGGGGTCCGACGACTGCTACGGCCCTATGGCTTCGGGGTCCGACGACTGCTACGGCCCTATGGCTTCGGGGTCCGACGACTGCTACGGCCCCATGGCTTCGGGGTCCGACGACTGCTTCGGCCCCATGGCTTCGGGGTCCGACGACTGCTTCGGCCCCATGGCTGCGGGGTCCGATTACCTGTTTTCAGTCCTGCCTGGTTGGTTGTCCATCCATGGTTCCAGGCTGATTGGGCCCAAATGTCTCACATTCATATCTGCTTCCCTGATCACCTGCATACGGCCCATGTTCTAAACTAAAGTCTGTCACCTGCGGGGTTCAGTCAGGTTCACTTGTTACTCAACTAAGTTTCCTGCTCCTTACGCTCTTTAGGTGTTACACCTTATTAATGTCCAGTGTCTGCCATGCTCCAGGATCACACTTCAATTTCTGGAGCTCAAATCTTTAGGGTCACCTGCCATGTTGGTCAGGTCACATTTTTCAACCATATTCGCCTGCCACGGTATTCGGGCCACGTAGGTTAATGGTAGACTCAGATACCAGGTCGGTTTTCCTGGTTCAGGATTAAACCATTCTCAGGGGTTCACAGAAGAATGCAGGGGCCATGGCAAGCAGATAGTTGATGTCTGGGGAACTATTCAAAGATTCCCTTCCTACTTTCATGGTTTCTTTTGCCCTCACTTCTTGCATAGTCTAGGCAGGCAGGTTCTCTTTCGGTTCCACAAACTCCGGAGGCCAGGGCAATTGTCAGTACTAGAACCACAGGTCACCAGATTCAGTTAATATCTCATGCTCCATTCCACAGCGTATTCCCATTCCTTCATTCCGCTCGGGCACTATCTGCAACATCGAGCATCATGTCTACGGTTTCGTCATTTGCAAGCTGTGATGTACGTCTTCTTATGGTTTTGCCGCATACTTCCTGAATGTGCGGTCAAGATTGCCGATGCCTTACAGTTGGTCACGGATTTGTTTGCACTTTCATTGTTTCTTTATAACCTACTTGGCTTGGCTTTTGCCCCTTTTAGGCCTACCCACGGCTATGGCTAAGGGCACAATTCAAGCCATTAAGTTAGGTTTAGCTAGCACACGGCTAGCCGGGTTAGGTTGTTCTTGATGTTTATCTCCCTAGGGTTCATCAAGCATCGTTGGCCATAGCCATGACCACAAGTATTAAGGCTGACTGGTCAGCCTGCATTTGTGGGAGGGGCGGAGGCTCTTCTTAAACAAGCCAATGCCTCACTCCTGGGCGTGTGTTCTTCAGGTGCCCCACCCTCCCTCCCTTCTCTTTTCATTTCCACAGGGTATGCCCCCTTTTAGGCCTACCCACGGCTATGGCTAAGGGCACAATTCAAGCCATTAAGTTAGGTTTAGCTACACGGCTAGCCGGGTTAGGTTGTTCTTGATGTTTATCTCCCTAGGGTTCATCAAGCATCGTTGGCCGTAGCCATGACCACAACTGCTGTGATATTGCAAGGGTGTTTCTGTCAGGTAACTGCTGTGACATCACAACATTACATCACAAGAATGTTTCTGTCATATAACTGCTGTGACATCACAAGGATGTTTCTGTTAGGTAATTGCTGTGACATCACAACAGTATTTCTGTCAAGTAACTGCTGGGACATCACAACAGTGTTTCTGTTAGGTAACTGCTGTGACATTACAACGGTATTTCTGTCAAGTAACTGCTGTGACATCACAAGGGTGTTTCTGTCAGGTAACTGCTGTAACATCAAAACAGTGTTTCTGTCAGGTAACTGCTGTGACATCAAAACTGTGTTTCTGTCAGGTAACTGCTGTGACATCACAACAGTGTTTGTCAGTTAACTGCTGTGACATTACAACGGTATTTCTGTCAAGTAACTGCTATAACATCACGACGGTCTTTCTGTCAGGTAACTGCTGTGAAATAACAAGGGTGTTTCTGTCAGGTGACTGCTGTGACATCACAACATTACATCACAAGGGTGTTTCTGTCAGGTAACTGCTGTGACATAACAACAGTGTTTCTGTCAGGTAACTGCTGTGACATCACAAGGATGTTTCTCTCAGGTAACTGCTGTGACATCACAACGGTGTTTCTGTCAGGTAACTGTTGTGACATCACAAGGGTGTTTCTGTCAGGTAACTGCTGTGATTTTGCAAGGGTGTTTCTGTCAGGTAACTGCTGTGATTTTGCAAGGGTGTTTCTGTCAGGTAACTGCTGTGACATCACAACGGTATTTCTGTCAGGTAACTGCTGTGACATCACAACAGTGTTTCTTTAAGGTAACTGCTCTGACATTACAACAGTATTTCTGTCAAGTAACTGCTGTGATATCACAACTGTGTTTCTGTCAGGTAACTGCTGTGATATCGCAAGGGTGTTTCTATCAGGTGACTGCTGTGACATAATAAGGGTTTTTCTGTCAGGTAACTGCTGTGACATCACAACAGTGTTTCTGTCAGGTAACTGCTGTGACATCACAACAGTGTTTCTGTCAGGTAACTGCTGTGACATTACAACAGTGTTTCTGTCAAGTAACTTTTGTGACATCACAACATTACATCACAACAGTGTTTCTGTCAGGTAACTGCTGTGACATCACAACGGTATTTCTGTCAAGTAACTGCTGTGACATCACAACAGTGTTTCTGTCAGGTAACTGCTGTGACATTACAACGGTATTTCTATCAAGTAACTGCTATGACATCACAACGGTCTTTCTGTCAGGTAACTGCTGTTATATTCCAAGGGTGTTTCTGTCAGGTAACTGCTGTGACATCACAACATTACATCACAAGGGTGTTTCTGTCAGGTAACTGCTGTGACATCACAACGGTATTTCTGTCAGGTAACTGCTGTGACATCACAACAGTATTTCTGTCCGGTAACTGCTGTGACATCATAAGGGTGTTTCTGTCAGGTAACTGCTGTGACATCAGAACATTACATCACAACAGTGTTTCTGTCAGGTAACTGCTGTGACATCACAACGGTATTTCTGTCAGGTAACTGCTGTGACATCACAACAGTGTTTCTGTCAGGTGACTGATGTGACATCACGACAGTGTTTTTGTCAGGTAACTGCTGTGACATCACAACAGTGTTTCTGTCAGGTAACTGCTATGACATCACAACGGTATTTCTGTCAAGTAACTGCTGTGACATCATAAGGGTGTTTCTGTCAGGTAACTGCTGTGACATCACAACATTACATCACAAGGGTGTTTCTGTCAGGTAACTGCTATGACATCACAAGGATGTCTCTGTTAGGTAACTGCTGTGGCATCACAAGGGTATTTCTGTCCTGTAACTGCTGTGACATCACAACATTACATCACAAGGGTGTTTCTGTCAGGTAACTGCTGTGACATCACAAGGATGTTTCTGTCAGGTAACTGCTGTGAAATCACAAGAGTGTTTCAGAACGACACCCGCAGCTCTCTGTACACAAAGAGGCCTTCTGAGTGCCAGGAGGGGGTTTAAATAGGTGGAGCTCCACCTCTCAGGAAAGCTCTCCGCCAACCTACTTCCTTATTTATTTATTTTATTTATTTATTTATTAAAATAAGGGCTCATGCACACGACAGTGAAAAATGGCCATGTGACGGCCGTCTAAGTAACGGCCGTCACACAGCCATTTTTACCACCAATGTAAGTCTATGGAGCTATTCACATGGCCGTTCTTTAAACGGCCAGTGAATAGCGTCCGTCCAAAAATAGGACATGTCCTATTTCTGGCCGTTTTCACGACCGCGCGGACCCATTGAAATCAATGGCACCGTTTTTAACGGCCGATTGACAGGAAGGCACCCGTCTCACGGCCGTTAAAAATGTGTAGACAGGCCATGAATGGTGGCCCCATATCGGCTGCAAACCGCAGGTCAATTCAGACCTGCGGTTTGCAGCGATTTCTGACTTGTCTGACCGCGGGGATCAGACAGTTAAATGTCCATTTTTTTTAAACATTTTTGACCCCCTTCCCCCCCCCCCTTCAGCCCTCTTGCTGATTTGGTTGGGGGGCTGTGCAGGGGGGGGTTGCGGCAGCGCTATTTTTGTGGCGGGAGGCGGGCTGCAGGCGCGGGAGGCAATTGCGATCCCCCGCCCGCCTTCTTTAAAAAGAATTCCCTGGTGTCTAGTGGGTATAGCAGGGGGTCAGCACATTGCTGACCCCCTGCTATAAACTGCTGACATCTGTGCTGCAGATGTCAGCAGTTTAACCTCTTCCATACCGCGGCCCGTACGGACCGCGGTATGGAAAGGGGTTAACAGGAGGGAGCTCCCTCCCTCTCCCATCGGGGGCTGCCGTGCCTATGCAGCCCCCGACAGGATGGGGTCACAGAGGAGGGAGCTCCTCCTCCCCATCACCCGCTGCTCCCTTCTGGCAGCGGGTGATGGTCACCATGGAGACAGGACGCTTACTGAAGCGCCCTGCTCTCTCCATGGTGCTGAAAGCCTGAATAGATCTGCTATAGGCAGGTCTATTCAGGCTTTCTAAAGTAAAAAAAAAAAATACAGTAAGTACACTATATAGTGTACTTACTGTATTTTATAGACCCAGATCCACTGGATCTAAAAGAACCAAGTGGGTCTAGGTAAAAAAATAAATGTTAAAAAGTGAAAAAAGTGGAAATAAAAGAAAACACATATCACTGAATAAAAATGAAAAACATAAAATACTGTACACATATTAGGTATCGCCATGTCCGTAAAAACCTGCTCTATAAAAATATCACATGACTGAACCCTTTAGGTGAACCCCATTAAAAAAAAATATATAAAATGGTGTAAATAAGCAATTTTTGGCCCCTTATGTCACAAAAAGTATATTACAAAGCGATCAAAAAGGCGTATGCCTCCCAAAAAGTACCAATCAAACCGCCATCTCATCCCGCAAAAAATGAGCCCCTACCTAAAACAATTGACCAAAAAATAAAAAAACTATGGCTCATAGACTGAAACATGATTTTTTTGTTTCAAAAATGCTTTTTAGTGTTAAATGTAAAAAAAGAACTAAAAAGTAGACATATTAGGTATCTCCATATCCGTAAGAATCTGCTCTATAAAAATTTCAGATGACCTAACCCCTCAAGTCAACACTGTAAAAAAAATTAAATAAAAACTTGCCAAAAAAAGCCATTTTTTGTAACCTTACATCACAAAACGTGTAATAGCAAGCGTTTAAAATGTCTTATGACCCCCCAAAACGTGCCAATCAAACCGTTACCTCATCCCGCAAAAATTATACCCAACCTGAGACAATCACTTAAAAACTGAAAAAAATATGGCTCTGACTATGGAGACACTATAACATGTTTTTTTTGTTTCAAAAAGGATATTATTGTGTAAAAACTAAATAAATAAAAAAGGTATACATATTATGTATCGCCGCGTCCATAAGGACCTGCACTATTAAAATATAGAACGACCTAACCCCTCAGGTCAACGCCATAAACATAAAAAATAAAAACATTGTCAAAAAAGCCATTTTTTGTCACCTTACATCACAAAAAGTGTAATAGCAGGCGATCAAAAGTCATATGCACCCCAAAATAATACAAATCAAACCGCCATATCATCCCACAAAAAATGAGCCCCTACATAGGACAATCGCCCAAAACAATTAAAAAAATATGGCTTTCAGAATGTGGAGACACTAAAAAAAATCATTTTTGTTTCATGCTTTATTCTGTAAAACTGAAACAAAACCCCCCAAAAAGTAGTCATATTTGGTATTGTCGCATCCATAACAACCTGCTCTATAGAAATAGCATACGATCTAACCTGTCAGTTCAACGATGTAAATAACAAAAAATAAAAACGGTCCCAAACAGCTATTTTTTTGCAAATTTTCCATTTTAATCCATTTTTCCAGTAACAAAGCAAGGGTTAACAGCCAAACAAAACTCAATATGGGTTGCCCTGATTCTCTAGTTTGCAGAAACACCCCATATGTGGTCGTAAACTGCTGTATGGCCAAACGGCAGGGCGTAGAAGGAAGGGAACGCCAAAAACTCCAAAGTAGAAACTCCCAAAAAGTGACCCCATTTTGGAAACTACGGGATACGGTGGCAGTTTTGTTTGTATGATTTAAGGGTAAGTATGATTTTTGGTTGCTCTATATTACACTTTTTTTGAGGAAAGGTAACAAAAAATAGAAATTCGGATATTTCATCTCCATTTGCCAATAACTCTTGTGGAACACCTAAAGGGTTAACAAAGTTTGTAAAACCGGTTTTGAATACCTTGAGGTGTGTAGTGTCTTAGATGGAGTCACTTTTTTGGAGTTTCTACTCTAGGGGTGCATCGGGGGGGGCTTCAAATGGGACATGGTGTCAAAAATCCAGTCCAGCAAAATACGCCTTCCAAAAACTATATGGCGTTCCTTTCCTTCTGCGCTCTGCCGTTTGGCCATACACCAGTTTACAACCACATATGGGGCGTTTCTGTAAACTACAGAATCAGGGCAATAAATATTGAGTTTTGTTTTACTGTTAACCCTAGCTTTGTTACTGGAAAAAATGGATTAAAATAGAAAATTCACCCCATAACAGTGTCACCCACAGATCCCCTCCATAACAGTGTCACCCACAGATCCCCTCCATAACAGTGTCGCCTACAGATCCCGTCCATAACAGTGTCGCCCACAGATCCCCCATGACACTGTCGCCCAAAGATCATGGCAGTCAGAAGGATGGGTCTAGAAATAACTGCCAATCAAATTAATCAATTTTTCATGTCCGTTTTTCACGAAACATGAAAAAGTGATGCAAAACGGATGCAAAATGTACATTAAAAACGGACACATGGCCAGAAAATGGATGCACACACTGATGCAAAATGGCCATGAAAAACTGACAGTGTGTCCGTTTTTAACGACGTTTTTTTCACTGTCGTGTGCATGTAGCCTAAATCCCCACAAGGCTTCCTAAGTAAGCCTGCTCAGGGGAAAGCAAAAGGTTAACTTTTAAACTGTTTTAACTATGTTAACTTGCTCCCTCAGGCAGGAAGTCAATAGCTTCTCAGCCTAGGGAGCGCGCGGCGGTACAAGCTAGGGAAGGAACGCCCCCCTCCGATAGCTGCAGTGCCCCACTCAGCTGCCTCCCAGGCAGTGTACAGACATGTGAGGAACGCGGCAACAAAGCGGGAAGAGGCCACGTCCCCCGCCGAGCGCCACAGACCGAGACACAGCGCGGACACAGCAAGGTAAGGCGAGCACCTGCACAAGCGGAGTCAGCCGCACAAGCGACGCAGGGCACAGCTGAGGAGGAAGAACAGTACGGCCTAGGCAGATACAAAAAATAGCGGGAAAAAACGCTATAAATAGCGGTAGCAAGCTACCATAGATAAAAGGAGATGGGGCTATTAAACAAAGCCCCCCAGCAGAATTTTCTGCTCTTTAGGGAAACAACAGCAAAAAAGAAAAGGATATAAAAGAGAGGACAGGAATGTCCTACAACTGTCCCACTGTCCACAGGGACAGAGAAAAACAGCACTGTCTCCATGGGCGGGTAGCCCTTTATAGGGGTGTTTTTTTTTAGTAATTAATAGTTAAGGCTGATTTATCAGCCTGTATTTGTGGGAGGGGCCTCTTATTCTTAAGGCCGCTCACCTCCAGGCTCTCCACGCCACGAGCCGCTTGCCCCTCCCTCCCCTTTTTTTTTACTATTCATCATCAGGCATACCCACGTACGTGGCTCCCGGCACACCTCAGCCACTATGGTCCGGGTTGGGGGCTCCACGCTCCGGTCTCCTAGCCCTGACCATAAATCAATTATTACTTGCTATGGAAATTTTCGCTGTCCTATTTGTTCACAGGGGAGAAATCCCCACTTGTGCTGCTGTAGGACGTAAGGGAACAAGGGTTTTTCTGTCAGGTAACTGCTGTGACATCACAAGAGTGTTTCTGTCAGATAACTGCTGTCATATCACAAGGGTATTTCTGTCAGTTAACTACTGTGATATCACAACGGTGTTTCTGTCAAGTAATTGCTGTAACATCACAACGGTGTTTCTGTCAGGTAGCTGGTGTGACATCACAAAAGTGTTTCTATCAGGTAACTGCTGTGACATCACAACGGTGTTTCTGTCAAGTAACTGCTGTGACATCACAACGGTGTTTCTGTCAAGTAACTGCTGTGACATCACAATGGTGTTTCTGTCAGGTAACTGCTGTGAAATAACAAGGGTGTTTCTGTCAGGTGACTGCTGTGACATCACAACATTACATCACAAGGGTGTTTCTGTCAGGTAACTGCTGTGACATCACAACAGTATTTCTGTCAAGTAACTGCTGTGACATCACAATATTATCACACAAGGATGTTTCTGTCAGGTAACTACTGTGACATCACAAGGGTGTTTCTGTCAGGTAACTGCTGTGACATTACAAGGATGTTTCTGTCAGGTAACTGCTGTGACATCACAACAGTGTTTCTGTCAGGTAACTGCTGTGACATCACAACAGTGTTTCTGTCAGGTAACTGCTGTGACATCACAACAGTGTTTCTGTCAGGTAACTGCTGTGACATCACAACAGTGTTTCTGTCAGGTAACTGCTGTGACATCACAACAGTGTTTCTGTCAGGTAACTGCTGTGACATCACAACAGTGTTTCTGTCAGGTAACTGCTGTGACATCACAACAGTGTTTCTGTCAGGTAACTGCTGTGACATCACAACAGTGTTTCTGTCAGGTAACTGCTGTGACATCACAACGCTATTTCTGTCAAGTAACTGCTGTGACATCACAACAGTGTTTCTGTCAGGTAACTGCTGTGACATTACAACGGTATTTCTGTCAAGTAACTGCTATAACATCACAACGGTCTTTCTGTCAGGTAAATGCTGTGAAATAACAAGGGTGTTTCTGTCAGGTGACTGCTCTGACATCACAACATTACATCACAAGGGTGTTTCTTTCAGGTAACTGCTGTGACATCACAACAGTGTTTCTGTCAGGTAACTTCTGTGATATCAC
This sequence comes from Bufotes viridis, assembly GCA_033119425.1. Taxonomy (NCBI): domain Eukaryota; kingdom Metazoa; phylum Chordata; class Amphibia; order Anura; family Bufonidae; genus Bufotes; species Bufotes viridis. The sequence goes on along the minus strand of CM065592.1, from coordinate 141,155,472 downwards.
AAGGGTATTTCTGTCCTGTAACTGCTGTGACATCACAACATTATCCCACAAGGATGTTTCTGTCAGGTAACTGCTGTGACATCACAAGGGTGTTTCTGTCAGGTATCTGCTGTGACATTACAAGGATGTTTCTGTCAGGTAACTGCTGTGACATCACAAGGGTGTTTCTGTCAGGTAACTGCTGTAACATAACAACAGTGTTTCTGTCAGGTAACTGCTGTGACATCACAACATTATCCCACAAGGATGTTTCTGTCAGGTAACTGCTGTGACATCACAAGGATGTTTCTGTCAGGTAACTGCTGTGACATTACAAGGATGTTTCTGTCAGGTAACTGCTGTGACATCACACCATTACATCACAAGGATGTTTCTGTCAGGTAACTGCTGTGACATCACAAGGGTGTTTCTGTCAGGTAACTGCTGTGACATCACAAGGGTGTTTCTGTCAGGTAACTGCTGTGATATTGCAAGGGTGCTTCTGTCAGGTAACTGCTGTGACATCACACCATTACATCACAAGGGTGTTTCTGTCAAGTAACTTTTGTGACATCACAACATTACATCACAAGGGTGTTTCTGTCAGGTAACTGCTGTGACATCACAACGGTATTTCTGTCAACTATCTGCTGTGACATCACAACAGTGTTTCTGTCAGGTAACTGCTGTGACATCACAACGGTGTTTATATCAGGTAACTGCCGTGACATCACAACAGTATTTCTGTCCGGTAACTGCTGCAACATCACAACAGTGTTTCTTTCAGGTAACTGCTGTGACATCACAACGGTATTTCTGTCAGGTAACTGCTGTGATATTGCAAGGGTGCTTCTGTCAGGTAACTGCTGTGACATCACAACATTACATCACAAGGGTGTTTCTGTCATATAACTGCTGTGACATCACAAGGATGTTTCTGTTAGGTAACTGCTGTGACATCACAACAGTATTTCTGTCAAGTAACTGCTGTGACATCACAACTGTGTTTCTGTCAGGTAACTGCTGTAACATCACAACAGTGTTTCTGTCAGTTAACTGCTGTGACATTACAACGGTATTTCTGTCAAGTAACTGCTGTGACATCACAAGGGTGTTTCTGTCAGGTAACTGCTGTAACATCAAAACAGTGTTTCTGTCAGGTAACTGCTGTGACATCACAAGGATGTTTCTCTCCGGTAACTGCTGTGACATCACAACAGTGTTTCTGTCAGGTAACTGCTGTGACATCACAACAGTGTTTCTGTCAGGTAACTGCTGTGACATCACAACAGTGTTTCTGTCAGGTAACTGCTGTGACATCACAACAGTGTTTCTGTCAAGTAACTGCTGTGACATCACAACAGTGTTTCTGTCAGGTAACTGCTGTGACATCACAACGGTATTTCTGTCAAGTAACTGCTGTGACATCACAACAGTGTTTCTGTCAGGTAACTGCTGTGACATCACAAGGGTGTTTCTGTCAGGTAACTGCTGTAACATCACAACAGTGTTTCTTTCAGGTAACTGCTGTGACATCACAACATTATCCCACAAGGATGTTTGTCAGGTAACTGCTGTGACATCACAAGGGAGTTTCTGTCAGGTAACTGCTGTGACATCACAACAGTGTTTCTGTCAGGTAACTGCTGTGACATCACAGGGGTATATATGTCAGGTAACTGCTGTAACATAACAGTGTTTCTGTCAGGTAACTGCTGTGACATCACAACAGTGTTTCTGTCAGGTAACTGCTGTGACATCACAACAGTGTTTCTGTCAGGTAACTGCTGTGACATCACAACAGTGTTTCTGTCAGGTAACTGCTGTGACATCACAACAGTGTTTCTGTCAGGTAACTGCTGTGACATCACAACAGTGTTTCTGTCAGGTAACTGCTGTGACATCACAACAGTGTTTCTGTCAGGTAACTGCTGTGACATCACAACAGTGTTTCTGTCAGGTAACTGCTGTGACATCACAACAGTGTTTCTGTCAGGTAACTGCTGTGACATCACAACGCTGTTTCTGTCAGGTAACTGCTGTGACATCACAACGCTATTTCTGTCAAGTAACTGCTGTGACATCACAACAGTGTTTCTGTCAGGTAACTGCTGTGACATCACAACGGTCTTTCTGTCAGGTAACTGCTGTGATATAACAAGGGTGTTTCTGTCAGGTGACTGCTCTGACATCACAACATTACATCACAAGGGTGTTTCTTTCAGGTAACTGCTGTGACATCACAACAGTATTTCTGTCAAGTAACTGCTGTGACATCACAACAGTGTTTCTGTCAGGTAACTTCTGTGATATCACAAGGGTATTTCTGTCCTGTAACTGCTGTGACATCACAACATTATCCCACAAGGATGTTTCTGTCAGGTAACTGCTGTGACATCACAAGGGTGTTTCTGTCAGGTATCTGCTGTGACATCACAAGGGTGTTTCTGTCAGGTATCTGCTGTGACATTACAAGGATGTTTCTGTCAGGTATCTGCTGTGACATTACAAGGATGTTTCTGTCAGGTAACTGCTGTGACATCACAAGGGTGTTTCTGTCAGGTAACTGCTGTAACATAACAACAGTGTTTCTGTCAGGTAACTGCTGTGACATCACACCATTACATCACAAGGATGTTTCTGTCAGGTAACTGCTGTGACATCACAAGGGTGTTTCTGTCAGGTAACTGCTGTGACATCACAAGGGTGTTTCTGTCAGGTAACTGCTGTGATATTGCAAGGGTGCTTCTGTCAGGTAACTGCTGTGACATCACACCATTACATCACAAGGGTGTTTCTGTCAAGTAACTTTTGTGACATCACAACATTACATCACAAGGGTGTTTCTGTCAGGTAACTGCTGTGACATCACAACGGTATTTCTGTCAACTATCTGCTGTGACATCACAACAGTGTTTCTGTCAGGTAACTGCTGTGACATCACAACGGTGTTTATATCAGGTAACTGCCGTGACATCACAACAGTATTTCTGTCCGGTAACTGCTGCAACATCACAACAGTGTTTCTGTCAGGTAACTGCTGTGACATCACAAGGGTGTTTCTGTCAGGTAACTGCTGTGACATCACAAGGATGTTTCTGTCAAGTAACTGCTGTGACATCACAACAGTGTTTCTGTCAGGTAACTGCTGTGACATCACAAGGGAGTTTCTGTCAGGTAACTGCTGTGACATCACAACAGTGTTTCTGTCAGGTAACTGCTGTGACATCACAGCGGTATATATGTCCGGTAACTGCTGTAACATCACAACAGTGTTTCTGTCAGGTAACTGCAGTGACATCACAACAGTATTTCTGTCAAGTAACTGCTGTGACATTACAACTGTGTTTCTGTTAGGTAACTGCTGTGACATTACAACTTTATCCCACAAGGATGTTTCTGTCAGGTAACTGCTGTTATATCACAAGGGTTTTTCTGTCCTGTAATTGCTGTGACATCACAACATTACACCACAAGGATGTTTCTATCAGGTAACTTATGTGACATCACAACAGTGTTTCTGTCGGTATCTGCTGTTACATTACAAGGGTGCTTCTGTCAGGTAACTGCTGTGAAATAACAAGGGTGTTTCTGTCAGGTGACTGCTGTGACATAATAAGGGTTTTTTCTGTTAGGTAATTGCTGTGACATCACAAGGGTGTTACTGTCAGGTAACTGCTGTAACATCACAACAGTGTTTCTGTCAGGTACCTGCTGTGACATCACAACGGTATTTCTGTCCGGTAAATTATGTAACATCACAACAGTGTTTCTGTCAGGTAACTGCTGTGACATCACGGTATTTCTGTCAAGTAACTGCTGTGACATCACAACGGTGTTTCTGTCACGTAACTGCTGTGACATCACAAGGATGTTTCTGTCAGGTAACTGCTGTTACATCACAAGGGTGTTTCTGTCAGGTAACTGCTGTGACATCACAAGGATGTTTCTGTCAGGTAACTGCTGTGACATCACAACAGTATTTCTGTCAAGTAACTGCTGTGATATCACAACGGTGTTTCTGTCAAGTAACTGCTGTGATATTGCAAGGGTGCTTCTGTCAGGTAACTGCTGTGACATCACAACATTACATCACAAGGGTGTTTCTGTCATATAACTGCTGTGACATCACAAGGATGTTTCTGTTAGGTAACTGCTGTGACATCACAACAGTATTTCTGTCAAGTAACTGCTGTGACATCACAACTGTGTTTCTGTCAGGTAACTGCTGTCACATCACAACAGTGTTTCTGTCAGTTAACTGCTGTGACATTACAACGGTATTTCTGTCAAGTAACTGCTGTGACATCACAAGGGTGTTTCTGTCAGGTAACTGCTGTGACATCACAAGGGTGTTTCTGTCAGGTAACTGCTGTGACATCACAAGGGTGTTTCTGTCATGTAACTGCTGTGACATCACAAGGGTGTTTCTGTCCTGTAACTGCTGTGACATCACAAGGGTGTTTCTGTCAGGTAACTGCTGTGACATCACAAGGGTGTTTCTGTCCTGTAACTGCTGTGACATCACAACATTATCCCACAAGGATGTTTCTGTCAGGTAACTGCTGTGACATCACAACGGTGTTTCTATCAGGTAACTGCCGTGACATCACAACAGTATTTCTGTCCGGTAACTGCTGCAACATCACAACAGTGTTTCTTTCAGGTAACTGCTGTGACATCACAACGGTATTTCTGTCAAGTAACTGCTGTGATATCACAATGGTGTTTCTGTCAGGTAACTGCTGTGATATTGCAAGGGTGCTTCTGTCAGGTAACTGCTGTGACATCACAACATTACATCACAAGGGTGTTTCTGTCATATAACTGCTGTGACATCACAAGGATGTTTCTGTTAGGTAACTGCTGTGACATCACAACATTATTTCTGTCAAGTAACTGCTGTGACATCACAGCGGTATTTCTGTCAAGTAACTGCTGTGACATTACAACGGTATTTGTGTCAAGTAACTGCTGTGACATCACAAGGGTGTTTCTGTCAGGTAAGTGCTGTGACATCACAACATTACATCACAAGGGTGTTTCTGTCAGGTAACTGCTGTGACATCACAACAGTGTTTCTGTCTGGTAACTGCTGTGTCATCACAATGGTGTTTCTCTCAGGTAACTGCTGTGACATCACAACAGTGTTTCTGTCAGGTAACTGCAGTGACATCACAACAGTATTTCTGTCAAGTAACTGCTGTGACATTACAACTGTGTTTCTGTTAGGTAACTGCTGTTATATCACAAGGGTATTTCTGTCCTGTAATTGCTGTGACATTACAACATTACACCACAAGGATGTGACATTACAAGGATGTTTCTATCAGGTAACTTATGTGACATCACAACAGTGTTTCTGTCGGTATCTGCTGTTACATTACAAGGGTGCTTCTGTCAGGTAACTGCTGTGAAATAACAAGGGTGTTTCTGTCAGGTGACTGCTGTGACATAATAAGGGTTTTTTTCTGTTAGGTAATTGCTGTGACATCACAAGGGTGTTACTGTCAGGTCACTGCTGTAACATCACAACAGTGTTTCTGTCAGGTACCTGCTGTGACATCACGGTATTTCTGTCAAGTAACTGCTGTGACATCACAACATTACATCACAAGGGTGTTTCTGTCAGGTAACTGCTGTGACATCACAAGGGTGTTTCTGTCAGGTAACTGCTGTGACATCACAAGGATGTTTCTGTCAGGTAACTGCTGTGACATCACAATGGTGTTTCTGTCAGTTAACTGCTGTGACATCAAAGTTTTATCCAAGTGAGCAGCTGTGACATCACATGTGGTTTTCATATTGAACATCACTACTTTCTTTCAGTTAGGAAAGTGCTGTGACATCCCAATTGTTTCAGTCATGTAAACCATCGTGTCTCCACACGTGGGTGTCAGTGAGATTTTGCCCGTACACCCACCTAACTGGTAACACCCAGCTGTCAATTTATTCATAAATTTCTAATAGGAATTATAGAGGAATGGCACACAATAAGCCATAAGAAAAGATCCCTCAGAATTGTCATTTTTTGTAGAATACAATCAGTGACTAATTCAGACATGTTATGAGCGGTGACAGATCTTCTTTATAGTGATTGCACAAGTAAGTGGAATTGTGCATTTTCAATACCAAATTATGTGGCACAACATTTTCAGCTTCCTGGAGAGCACATTTTCCATGAAGGGCTCATTCACATGGGAGTTGAGCTCTTACTGTTGCTGTGTTTGTGATGGAAAACAGCATGTGTTCACCGTCGGGAATATCTCATTACCTAAACACCCCTGTTGTTCTGATGAACATTGCTGGCAACATTGTGTTAGAAACAATGGAATATCACAGTCACAAACAACCAATATTCCGCCATTAGGGCCAAACACAACCCCACTCCAAATCTCTGGAAAAATAATAGTACCTAAAAATCATATATTTTACACTACCAAATAAAAACAGCAAGGACATAATAAATACTAACAATATACAGTAGTTAGGTTGTTTTGAATTATTCCATAATAGCCTACTGTGACTACATGGCATGGCAGTTGTGCCTCCATACTACTGATCCAAGATACTCTGTGTGCTGTGATATAGTGTCTTGTATAGGATAGGCCGTCTCTAGTTGATCGGCGGAGGTCTGACACACCGCATCCCCACCGATCAGCTATTCAATAATAGCTCCAGTGCTAGAAGCAGAAAAGGCATCCAAATGTTCCTTCATACAGTAAGGCCCCATACACTCTCTATAGAAATCAGAGGTTGTGCAGAGGCAGAATGTGGCCATGAGACACAAAATTATAGTGGGAGGCAAAGTTGTAGTCCAGTACGGGTACTGGAGCCTGAGGGGATTCACACAATCTCCCTCTCCACTATATGAGAAAAAGCAGTACATGTAAGGCTACTTTCACACTAGCGGAAGCCTTCTCCGGCGGGTGAACAGCCTGCCGGATCCGTAGTTTTATTTTTGCCACCTATAGTCAATGGGACCGGAGCGGACTTACGGCGGCACGGTGCACTAACGGCAGCATGGAACAGCCTGCCGGAGAAGGATGCCGCTAGTGTGAAACTAGCCTAAGTGTGATAGATGGGATACAATGTTTAAATTTGAAACACATTTGTGGTATTTGTATTTTGTAAACCAATAATGCAAATTTTGTGTGTACGTAGATGAGGGCTAGAGTCTGTGAAAATAAACACCTGTCCATGCAAGGAAGGTTTGTGCAAGAGGACATTCCTGAAGGTACTGAGTAGGCTTAGGCCAGTGGTGGGCAAACTTATTAGTCAACTGAGCCAAATATCAACAAAACAGCGATTTAAATTTTTCTGAGAGCCAAATTTTTTAAATGTAAACTATATAGGAAGGTACATTGTTATTAACTTAATAAGGGTATTCCTAACCATCTGAACATACCTTTCTCAACCCTCGACACTATATCTTTCACGTCAACAACGTTTCACCCTATAAGACACACGTAGGTTTTAGAGGAGGACAATATGAAAAAAAAAACATTTTTCATTACACCTCAGGTCAAACCACTAATCAGACCCCCAATGTTAATAAGACCTCCCTCAGATCAGACGTCAGCTCAGACCCCAAAGGAAATGACCCCCAATCAGACCTAAGATAAGACCCCATGCCTCTCATCATCCCCATTATCATCCATGATGCCTCTTATCAACCCTGTTATTATCCATGATGCTTCTCATCATCCCCATTATCATCAATGATGCCTCTCATCATCCATAATGCCTCTCATATTCCCCATTATGATTCTCATCATCCCCTTTATTATCCATGACGACTCTCATCATCCCCATTATCATCAATGATGCCTCTCATCATCCATAAGGCCTCTCATATCCCCCACTATGATTCTCATCACCCCCTTTATTATCTATGATGCGTCTCATCATCCATGATACCTCTCATATCCCCCATTATGATTCTCATCATCCCCTTTATTATCCATGATGCCTCTCATATCCCCCATTATGATTATCATCACCCCCATTGCCTCAGATCAGCCCCAAGTTTCATAAAATAAAAAAGCACTTACCTCTCCTGCTCCTGGATGCCGCTGCTCCTCACCACCCTCGCTCTGTGTTCCTCCTGCTGTCGGCTGTGCTGTGAACTGGCACGCATAGCGTGATGTCACAGAGCGCCTCACACTGTGCGCAGCCCTGCACAGCCTACAGCCGAGGACCAGGAAGCGGTGAGTACAAAGCCTTCACAGCTTCCTGGTCCTCTCCCTCCTGCCGATTTTTGCCATGGGCAACTAAAACGCGATCGCACTGTACATGTGAGCCAGCACCTGGAAGAGCCAATATCAAGGGGCCTTAAGAGTCACATGTGGCTCTAGAGCCGCAGTTTGCTGACCACTGGCTTAGGCTACGTTCACATTGCCGTTTTAAATCCTCTGTATTCTATTCTAGCATAGAAAAGGAATACCAAAATTGCCAGATCCAGCATATGCTGGACACTACCGACGATAGATCCCATCATTAATATAATGGTCTTTGCTAAGTAAGAGCATTCTCCAATTTCGCTGCATGCAATTCCAGCATTCTGTTGGTATGCCAGAACAGAATTCCGAAAAATAAAGCCTTGCTGTCTTTCTAGATTGCTATCCTCATGCACATGGCAACAATATTCCATACAAGTTCCTACATGTACAAAGACTTAAAGGGATTTTCCCATCTTAGACAATAGAGGCATATCGCTAGGATATGCCCCCATTGTCTGATAGGTCTGGGTCCACCTCTGGGGCCCGTAACTACACCGAGAACGGAGCTCTGAAAGGGGTGGAGGGCACACTGCGCATGCGCAGCCGTCCTCCATTCACTTCTATGGGGCTACCGAAAATAGCCGAGCACTGGCCCATAGAAATTAATGGGCGTGATGGCCGCACAAGTGCGGTGCACTCCCATTCACTTCTATGGGGAGAGGGCTTGGTGGTGGCTGGACCCAGGGAAACCTGGGGTCCTCCCGCCACCACTTTTCCCGATCCGTTCTCAATATAGGTGCGGGTCCCAGTGATATGCCCCCATTGTCTCAGATGGGCATACCCCTTTAATACAGCCCCAAAGTAGTATCTGCTTCAATTGACATCATATGGAGTATTCACTTTCTGATATGTGTGGAATCCAATAAACAAAAAATCATACAATGTTCTACAGCATGCTGTGTTACTGCCCATAGAATTGATTTGCCAAGCCTGTTTTGGAAGAACTGGAAATGAAATCAACTCAAACCCAATGAAATCAACCCAAAAACTTTTGGGATGAACTGGAGCTCTCCTTGTGAATCAAGCCTTTCTGCCCAATATCAGTACCCAACGGGACTTTTTGCAGAATGGATGCACATTCCCCAGACCATAGAAACCTTTTCATGAAAAGTAAATGCTGTTATTTCCTTAAAGAGGACCTTTCATCACTACCACAAGATATAAACCAAGTATGCTGACATGTAGAGCGGCGCCCAGGGATCTCCCTGCACTTACTATTGTCCCTGGGCTGCGCTCCGTTCTCCCGGTATAGGCTCCGGTATCTGTGCTCACTAAGTTATAGTGGGCGGAGCCTGCCCTTCATCTCCTTCTCCCAGGCTGCAGCGCTGGCCAATCGCAGCGCAGAGCTCATAGCCTGGGAGAAAAAAAACTCCCAGTCTATGAGCTCTGCGCTGTGACTGGCCAGCGCTACAGCCGGGGAGAAGGAGATGAAGGGCAGGCTCCGCCTACTATAACCAATTCCACCAAGTCCCCGCCTACTATAACTTGGTGAGCGTCGATACCGGAGCCTATACCGGGAGAATGGAGCGGCGCCCAGGGATAATAGTAAGTGCAGGGAGATCCCTGGGCGCCGCTCTCCATGTGAGCATCCTTAGTTGATATCTTTAGAAGTCATGAAAGGTCCTCTTTAAGATGGAGAATCGACTCAACAATGCTCGTGGTTTTGGAATTACACATTTAACATAAACATATGGTTCATGCATCCACATACTTTTGGTCCTATAGTGTTTATTGCTAAGTTGAGGCAAAACTTTAAAAAGCCTTCTGTTACCTTCTAATGAGCATGGTTACATGAGCTGGCTACAAGCCTAATTACTCTCTTTGGCACTCAAACAAATCAAATCTTTTGCATCTGCCACCTGCCACCTCAAGCCCTGCACATATACTTACTTACAGTTTATATGCTGCACCTGCTTACTAAGGCCCCATGCACACAACCATATTTTGCAGCCCTGTCAGAAGCAAATTTTTTGCAGATCACATGGACCCATTCATTTCTATGGGTCCACAAAAAAAGAAAACGGACAGCACATAGATGTCATCTGTGTGCTGTTTCATCTGTATGTCCTTTGTCCCATTCTGGTCTGCATTGCATATGCTGCCAATCACAATTTCTATTGTTAGGCCTCTTTCACACGGGCGTCATGTTTGACGCCCGGATAAGAGGCGGGTGCGTTGCGGGAATATGCGCGATTTTCCCACGCGGGTGCAAACGTTTGTAATGCGTTTTGCACGCGCGTGAGAAAAATCGCCATGTTTGGTACCCAGACCCGAAGCCGGACTTCATCACTGGAGAATTGACTTCTGGAGAATTTATTATTTTCCCTTATAACATGGTTATAAGGGGAAATAATAGCATTCTTAATAAAGAATGCTTAGTAAAATGAAGTGGAAGGGGTTAAAAATAATAAAAGCTAACTTAACTTAGCCACTTGATCGCGTAGTTGCGATCTGTCCTCTCTTTCCCTGCATCAGCTAAGAACTAAAGGACCTGTGATGACGTCACATCACATGGTCCAATCACATGGTCCATCACCATGTTATAAGGGAAAATAATAAAGATCGGGTCCCGTTGCTAAGCAACCATGCGGGAAAATCGCAACGTATCTGCACTTGCTTGCGGATGCTTGTGATTTTCCCGCAGCCCCATTCACTTCTATGGGGTCTGCGTTGTGTGAAAAACGCACAATATAGAGCATGCTGTGATTTTCACGCAACGCAGAAGTGATGCGTGAAAATTACCGCTCATGTGCACAGCCCCATAGAAATGAATGGGTCCGGATTCAGTGCGGGTGCAATGCGTCCAATCACGCATTGCACCCGCGCGGAAAACTCGCCTGTGTGAAAGGGGCCTTAGGAGAGAGAAAAATGCAGAAAGCACACAGAAGGTATCCGCATTTTTCAGATCTTTCGTTTGTGAAATATAGACACGGTTGTGTGCATGAGGCCAAAACTTGAGGCTATTTTCACACGAATTAAGGCCTATTGCACATGACCGTATGGTTTTGCGGTCCGCAAAAAACGGATCCGCAAAAAAAACTATGACGTCCGTGTGCATTCCGATTTTTGCGGAACGGAACATCTGGCCCCTAATAGAACAGTCCTATTCTTGTCCATGATGCGGGCAATAATAGGACATGTTCTATGTTTGAACTGAACGGAAATGGAATGCATATGGAGTACCTTCCGGGTTTTTTTTGCGGGTCCATTGAAATGAATGGTTCCGTATACGGATCATATACGGAACGCAAAAAAAAGTTTGCGTGAAAGAGGTCTAAATCCGCTGTGAATTTAATTGCCAAAAACAGCCATTTTCTGCCATGAAATCAGCATCAATAACTTTTCACTGACTTTGATGGAAAAAAATATCACCATGTGCACATGGTGGCATTTGTTTCTGCCACTTAACTGAGTTCCACTTTTGGAGTGGCATGTTACTTCTTAGAATCGGATTGATAGAGCAGTGTTTCCCAACCAGTGTGCCTCCAGCTGTTGCAAAACTACAACTCCCAACATGCCCGCACAGCCAAAGGCTGTCTGGGCATGCTGGGAGTAGTAGTTTTGCAACAGCTGGAGGCACACTGGTTGGGAAACACTGTGATAGAGGAGTAAATATTGAAGTCAATGGGGAGGTGGAAAAAACTCTGGATAAGAAAAATCCTCTACCAAATGCTCTTCTAAATCGCCCGTAATATCCCTTTAAATCCGCTAGCAAATGAGAAATCTGCCACCAAAATTACCTGTTTTCAGCTAGTCATCTGCTACAGATTTTTCTGCCGTGGATTTTGCCATGTGAATTGGCCTGAGTAATAAACACATAAATGATTTGTCCTCTTTCTCTCTTTAGCTGGTGTCATACCACCCAGCACTGTAGCTGAAGATAAGAGAGGTAAGTGAGAGGGTTGTGGCAGTGCATGTATTCTGGTGCACATATGGCTAAGATTTAATCTCTGCTTGGAATAATCAGCAAAACGCATTAAAATTGTTAGCAGAAGCCGCTCAGAAAAAGTGACCATATAGTACTTACAAGGATATTTTATTAGGATTTATATAAGAAGGATTGTTACAATAATTGTACAGTTTAAAAAGTAACAGTATATTAGTGATATAAAAAGATCACAGTCATGTAAAAATATAATTATTGTATTATTTACAGTCAGTATGAATATGAACTTTGCTTCTGAACTGAAATTCCACAAGTCAGCATTTTTCCACAGATGAAGATTAAAGTGTTCTAAAATGTAGTTTTGAACCATATGGTAAGACACAAGACCGCAAACTATCGAAATATGCATGTGACATGAAGAAAGCTAAAAGGGGTTATCCAAGACTTTACAATCCCGATCAGTGGTACTGACCATGCTTTCCTGTCCCTGCCGCAGATTTCCTTCTTGATTGCTCCAGGCCCGTCTCTGCATCTGCTCTACTTGCAAATAACAACATCTGTCAACCAGGAGGGGAGGGTGGATAAGGTGGATTCACGTGACCATTGCAGGCAATAGCCGGCCTCATCGTTGACCCCTTTACACTTGCGTCACACGTGATGCAAGGGGAGCAGGTCACCGCTGCGGCCGGCTATTGGCTGCAGCGGTCATGTGATGCCCCTCTCCATTGACAGCTCAACTTGTGTCTGGTCTCATTATGAAAGCAGTATGGTGTACACATACTTATAACTTCTATTTATTTGGCAACACACAAAGAAGATGAGAAGCGCATGAAGTGCGACAACAAGGGGAAATGCAGAGGTGGCCGTGGAGCAATTGGAAACCAGGTAGTTATGGTCAGCACTGCGGGTCCAGGCATTGTGGGGGGTTGTTAACTCTTGGATAACCCTTTAAGATTGGTTGGCAACATGACATCTCATCTCAAACAGCTTATCAGAAACCATAACAAGCATTTCCAAAATTTGTGACCAATATTATAGTACATAATGGAAGACAAAGTTTTAATGGTTGACCTGAGCAAGTGAAAATGAATGCAACAGAGCTTACCCTGGGACTTAACCTAAGCTTTTATACAAAACATCAGCAAAAATGAATACAGAAAATATCCAAATATGTTTTGAGAAAAAATAATTTTGGTTAATCATAAAATCTCCATAGTGTTGGCATATCCAGTATTCACACTTTTTTGCTGACGAAAATAGATACGGAGGGAAGGTACAGACTGTACCAGTCTCTGCTGCCTCTTTGCCTCCCCTTCACTCATAGTCCTTGAAATGTTGTAAAGAAAGGAAATGAAACCTATGCCTGCTGTGTAGATTTGCAATTTGTACCATTTTTGTCTTTAAAGGCCATGTACACCTTCTGAGGCAATTTTTGTTTATGATTGAATTTTACTCATTTTTGGCTAAAAATCATATAACCAATTGGTCTTTATTAAAAATATTGAGTCATTGTGTCACAAAGGGTTAACTGTTTTTCTAACTGTGTGATTGGTACTTTTACTTTGTGCCGGTCATCTAATAAATCTTATCTCTAAACTACTAAGAAGTCATAAACACTTATTTAAGCCACATTCTTATCAGTAAGATAAAAACTGAGCTATAATGAGTGTTCATAATGTCAGACAGCAGAGATAAGGAGCTCATCAGCCCCCCAAATGACAGAAAAGACAGAAAATGCACAGACCAATTGAAAAGATGATTTGTAGCTCAAAATACAATGCAATAATAAAAAAATTGCCCTAAAGGTGTACATAGCCTTTAGTCATGATAACTGTGTCGGAAACCTAAAGCCTCACCCCATCAGGTTAAGACAATCCAATTTTTTCATCAGTTTGCAAAAATGGATAGAGAAGAGAGAAAAATGTGAGATGTTTTTACAAACAATACTGGCACAGAACTGATAATAAATTCCCGCCTTGTGCATTGATCCTGTACCTTCCCTCTTCCCGTAGCCTATCTAATGTTTCCATTTAAGGCTCTTTGTAAATATCTGTAAATATCTGTAAAGTGTAATTGGCCTAACTTTGCTCCAGACTGTTACCATTATATGTGAAAAAATTTACAATAATTGGTACATCTCCGCCAGGGGAGCAGACTACCGGAATTACATATCTGGCAAAGCCAGACACCGCCAGGCCCCCCTGAATCCACATTCACTATATTGGGATCTGTTGGGCGTCCGGCAAGAATGCCGGCTTTCTGCCAGAAAACAAACGCTGCATGCAGCAGTATTTTTTCAATAGAAAGCCAAAATTCATGCCGGAAAGGATCCTATTATAGTGAATGGGGATCCAGCAGGCCCCCAAACGTATCTGGGTATGCTGGATACAGTAAGTCTGGTAGTCTGCTCCTTTGCTGGAAGACACTACCAGATTTACCAAACACAAATGTGGTCCCATAGAAAGTTCTTAAAATGCATCTTGTAGCAGTAACACATGTGCACAAGATGCAGTAAAGTACGCACTATGGAGCAACAATGAAAATGTAATATACGGTATATATTATGTAAATTTACATATATTTTATACCTACCAAAAAGACTGCACAGTTCTATGGAGCCAGTGAAGATCATGGCATCTCATGCACAACACTTGAGTGAATGAGTATAGTGTAGTAGATGGTCTATCGGAGAATAAAATCCTTTGTTTTTTGTTCAGCCACAGGGCCTGGTACCATTTATATCTTGGGTCTCATACACACATACTGAGTAGTCTTTATCTCATTCCCACTGGAGATCACAAAGCATTGTTTAAGTGAGACAAAGAGCAGCAAACATCCAAACCTTTCACTAAATCCATCCTTGTTATTCTGTTTACATGTAGGAATGATGATTATTATGTAAAATCTTATGTAAAAAGTTTTTTGCCTAAAGAGAATGTGTCTCTTTAGAAAATGACCTATTGATTAAATCAAGTTTTTATGTTAAACATTTTTAGAATTTTTAGTGATTCTTTTTTAAATGTTCCGTCCCCCTATCTATATTTAAAAAGAATCCTAAAATCCTGCAGTTTTCCCACTGGCTACTAGGCCTAAAATGTGTCAAGGCCTCCTGTTCTTTGAGAGAAGCCACATGGCCTATGGGCACAATGGACAGGAGGGGGCCTCATTAAACTGCGACCTCCATGTTTTCTAGGCATGTGCCGGGGTCAAGAGGGAGCAGATAAAAGATGGAAGATGAACAGAACAGGAGGTCTCAACATATAATTAGTCAGTGGCCAGTGTGAAAACTGCATGGTTTTAGATATTGTTTAAATATACACAGAAAATTAAAACAAAAATTTCAAAAAATATTTAGAATAAAAACCTGATTTAGGGAATGTGTCATCAGAAAATTGCATATTATTTAAAAGATGAAAACACTTATCCCACAGAGAGAAATTTCCTTTTTAGTCCTTAAAACAAGTGTTCTGTTTGCTTTAGATGAAATTCGTCTATATAGTTTTTGCAGTACTAGTCGGTGGCATAATATACTTTTCAAAACTGCTTTAGGGATTGTTACTGAGGCCTCATGCACACAAACATTTTTTATTCCGTTTACGTTCCGTTTTTTGCGTTCCGTATATGGAACCAATAATTTCAATCAATCCTCAAAAAAAACGGAAGGTACTCCGCATGCCTTCCATTTACGTATTTCCGTTTTTCCGTTCTGTTCAAAGATAGAACATGTCCTATTATTGTCCGCATAACGGACAAGGATAGCACTGTTCTATCAGGGGCCAGCTGTTCCGTTCCGCAAAAAACGGAATGCACATGGACGTCATATTTTTTAAGGATCCGTTTTTTGCGGACCGCAAAATACTGAAATAGCCATACGGCCGTGTGCATTAGGCCTTAAAGACATTTTTTACACACTCATCAGTATTCATGAGGGAATTGATTTTACGAACTGAACTTGCTCAAACATCCGCCTCCTCGAGCAGCAGGTGGCTGGCCACACTGTTCAACTGACTCCCCTCCTCCCTCTTGATTCATAGGGTCAGACATCTTGACAGGCCCTGTCAATCTCACACCTGCACTGTTTCTCTGAGTAGTGGTGCAAGCTCAGAGGACCTGCTGCTGCTACTTGAGCAGCACAGAGCTAACTGTGCATGCACCGCTCAGGTCTGGGTACACTTGGGCGTGGAGTGGTGCATGCACAGTCGGCTTCTCAGGTTGCAGCAGCGTAAAATCTCTGGCCCTGTCAATCAAGAGGGGGGGAATCTCAGCAGTTTCTCAGGGAATCTTGAGCAGTTTGGAAAGCCCCTTATTGCTCAAGGTGGCGTATTTTTTTTTTTTAACAAATTCAATCCACTGCTCAACAGGGCCATTCTCTGAATGGACAAGCGGCATTGCTGAGAATGTAAACAATCAACTGCAAGTTTGCAAGGAGCAGTCCCCAAAATCTCTTTCATAATTGTGAGACATGGAAACCATGACTTCTGTAGTTTATAGGTGGAGAGTCCCATCACAGATTAATCTTTAAAGAGAACCTGTCACCTCAAAATGCAGTGTAATCTGCAGACAGCACATTATAGAGCAGGAGGAGCTGAGCAGATTCATATATAGTTTAAGTGAAAATATTCAGCAAAATTTACACATTTCAATCTCTGCTCTTTCTGACTTCAGTTATACATGGGGGCTGTCTTCTCAGTGATAGATAGCATTCTCTGTGTAAGTGTGTATAGAGAGATAGCTGTCAGTCACTGATAAGATGGCTTACTTGGCTATTGAGCTCATGGAGAGCAGAGATTTACATGTATAAATTACAGGTTTTACTGAATCTTTTCCCACAATATATCAATCTGCTCAGCTTCTCTCGCTCTATAACACGCTGCCTACAGATTGCACTACTTAAGTCAAAGTACAAGTGTCCATGCCTCTACCAACTATTTTAAAATAATAACTTTTTAAAAAATGTATAACATTATATAAATACTTTCTGTTCTTAGTCGAGTTTGTGTAACAAAAAAAGAAATTGACAACTATAATTTAAAACGACGTGTTAAAATGTTTTAATCAAATGGATATTACTTACTTAATGGTAAAAATGCTACAAAATCATGAAGTTTTCTGTTCTAAGCATCCTTTCCTGAGCACCAATAAAATCACATAAGGTATACAAGAATACTTTGAAGACCTGTAAGAAAACAGTACTCCACATTTGTCCATATGTACATGGCACTTATATCGTAGGACAGCATACATAGACAGAACAAAAAAGGCACATAAGTTATTAAAGTCCAGGAATGCTGTATAGTCAGCATTTTCTGATCATTTACTCCTTACACATTGGCACTTTTAGCATGGGTCGGGGAACCAGACCCCTGAGATGAATAATAAAATCGGTTCTCCATAAATGCTTGAGATTCTCCTGAACAGCAAACAATAACTATTCCTCCAAACAAGCAAAACGCTGCCCCAATCCATCCTGCGTACAAGGAGTAGCCGAAAGTCACAATGGTGGTCTCTTTGTGTGTGGACACAGGGAACCAGATAGTGGCCATGATGGAACTCAGCGCTATGGAAAAAGAAAAGCAGAAGAAAGTTAGGAGGATGATAATGAACTGAGAGACTACTTTAGAAAATTCATAGACTAGGCTTTTGAAGTTTAAAACAGCCTTAAAGGGGTATTCTGGTTGGTACAAGTTATCCTCTATCCATCCTACTGCTGGGACGCCCACCAATCATGAGAACGGGGGACCAATACCCCCTGCAGATCTCCTGAAATCACCAGAGCAGGCCGGTCGCACATGTGCACGGCTGCTCCATTCATTTCTATGGGAGTTCCAGAGAAAGCCGAGTACCTAATCCTGGAACATCCCTGTTAAAAAATCCTACAGTGAAAGGAAATATAATAATGCCTAGTGAGTAGTAAGATCCAAACTCACCGACGCTAATGATAGTTCATTAGCGTTTTTTTTGTTTTTTGTATGAACTATCATTAGCGTCGGTGAGTTTGTATCTTACTACTCACTAGGCATTATTATATTTCCTTTCACTGTAGGATTTTTTAACAGGGATGTTCCAGGATTAGGTACAGGGACAGGGAGCCTCCACCATCAGGGGGTCAACCTGGGCTGAGGGTAGATCAGGGCATTACAGGGATAGTATATCCTTGATTTCACCTCATCCCCCTCCTCCCCAATACCTACACTATCATTTAGTATCTTGGTATCTTTCATATATATCCCCATTGAGCGGGGCACCCCCCGGCTCTGGGGCTTAATTTACACTTCATCACTAAATGAGTTTTTGCTCTTAGGTACTTGTGTACCAATACCCATTTGATGTATAATAAAGGTATTTTTTAAAGTCACGTTCATTTTCTGTCAAAATTGCCTTAATCCCCTCATGTGATTTAATAGAATCGCTAAAGACCATTTGTTAGTAAGTAACAATATCTTTCACTTATTCTTTCTCTGCCTTCTTGATTGACAGAGTCAGGTTCCTGCATAGTCATCTCGCCTACCCCTGTCAATCTAGGGCTGCCAGGGGGAGAAGAAGAAGGAGGAATGTACAGAGAGGCTTGGGCCCGCCCTCAGTGCACTTAACTGCAACAGATCACTAAGTGATAGGTATCACTACATTCAGTTGAGCTAACCCTACAAGGCAATGCGCCTGGTTTATCAGACAGACTGATGACCAAATTGTAGCAGATTGAAGCAGAAATAAATACATCCACAGCTTGTGAAATCCATCCTGTTTCACTCCAGCGCTTCAATTAAAGGTCGGTTATCCATGTTCCTACAGCTGCTGACACCAACATCCCATCATTTAGAGGGTTGGTGACTCATGTAGTACATTAAAGGTCAATTTACAGATGTGCAGAACTGCATTTAAACAGGGATTTCCTACCGCTTATAGACATATGAAATCTTGAATATGGTGATGATTGTTTTCAGATCAAGTACGCCTAATAAAACTTTCATAGCGTTGGTTTGTGTAAGGGGTATAAAAAGAGGTTGTCTATATTCTTTATTTCAGGCAAGAGGGACTGGGATGAAACCGGACGACGTACTTTCATCTGAAGAAGGAAAACCGTAATGCAAGTTGTGAATACCTAATTCAATCGCTGTCTATAGATCTCGGGTGAATTACCGTAAATGCTCAGTCTTAAGAGACTTCAACAGGGAGTTATTGAAATACTAAAGCCTCAGAGGGGGAGGTATTCTTCTTACTAATATTACCAATATTAAATGTATTCACTCCTGTCTAACAATGTGTGAGGGATATTAGAGAATTCAGTACGATTTCTTTAGTTTACAACTTCGTTTATAAATGATATTACTAATTAATGAGGACACGTCTAGGAAATAACCGTATTCCATATGAAATAGTAATCATACTGTGCTGTTTCTCTATAATCTCTGCTGGAAGTTTAAAAAAAGGTAAAACTGGGTGTTACCAGTTGGAGGTGAGTGGGGTGCAGAGTTTGACACTATCCAATCAGTGCTGCCAGTGTCAAACTGTGCCGGGACACATGCCTAAGGCCTCATGCACGCGAACGTATTTTCTTTCCGTGTCCGTTCCGGGTTTTGGTTGCGGACCGTATAGGGAAACATTCATTTCAATGGGTCCGCAAAAAAAGGAAGTTACTCCGTGTGCATTCCGTTTCTGTATGTCACTATTTCCGTTCCTCCAAAAAATAGAACATGTCCAATAATTGTCCGCATTACGGACAAGGATAGTACTGTTCTATTAGGGGCCAGCTGTTCCGTTCCGCTAAATACGGAATGCACACGGACATCATCCATACTTTTTGCGGATCCGTTTTTTGCAGACCGCAAAATACATACAGTCGTGTGCATGAGTCCTAACTGTTATACCCAGTTGTAGTTTTATTCATTGCTTTTAGTAGGAGTAAAAGAGGAAAGGAACAACATAGAATTATATGAAAAGATGTTCCTCAATTGTTGTGGCATGGGGAATGCAAGTAGTTACTAAAACTGACATGTCAGATGAGGTGATAGGTCCTCTTTAAAAGTTTGAGTGTTTTGGGGGAGATACAAAATGCTAAAGCTGGATGATAAATTTGGTGCAGGGCAGGAGACACCCCCCTGATGAACTAGGAGCAGTCGTTTTCTCTAAAACCAGATGAGCTAAATTGCATCAAAAATGGACCAAAGCGCCACATTTTGTTGCAATTTCCAACATCTAGTGAACTCACATTAGTAAATGTGGGACATTATTTATTCATATATTTAGTGGCACTAGATAATAATTATCATCCCCCTTGTAAAGAATGTCAGGTTCTGCAGGGTACAATGGACCTGCCTGCACCTAATAATATTTGAGAAATCTCATACTCAAAGTATCTCATGTTTAAAATGGTCTAATCTCATACTGTATGTGTGTGATAACTGTGTGGATAAGAGCTTATTACATGTGAAGACGGTGGACTCAGTTTGTTAGGTTCAAAATTAGAATTTGGAGAATGGATGCAAGCTTTGCTTATCTCTAGGTGAATTCAATGCCAAGCACGTTTTATAGAGAATCAATCGTCCAGGAGTCAGAAGGTGAATTTACAGGGAACAGGGACGTGTTCACCTATTCAGACAGTATCGGTTCTCCATCAGTGCTGGATGTGACTCACTGATGAATCATTCCTCATTTTACCTTGGACATTACTCATCTATTTTCCAAGCCTGCCCTGGAGTAAATGCACTGCTGGGTGATAGCTCGTCATGAACACAGACGTCACAGCAATACCAGCATTGAAAATGGGGGCTTTTCACGTATTAGGATAGGTGATTATTCCTAACTCTATACTAACTCTTAAACACTTTTCCATCATTTCTTGCTGTGCTCAAGTGATCTGTATTCCAGAATAATATAAATGGATGGGTTTTAAGATGAAGAAGTAGAGATAGCAATATAATCAGAGAGCTGACTGGTGTGGAGACATACAGCAGCATGTGAATGATATGCAATGTTTTGCGGTTACTGTCTGGCAGTGTATTTCTGTCAGTTTTAGAAAATATTTTCATGCTTCATATAATAACAATGCTGGAGCATATTTTCTCTTTTGACATTCCCCTGTTATTCCTCCTGGAAATGTATAAATACATTGACACCTGGATATTACCATTCCCTTTGTCAATGAGGCATATCACTATACACTCTTGGGGACATTTATCAAATCTGCTATTCTAGATTTGTGGCATAAAAATGCCACTTTTGAATGGGTTTTATAGGTCATCAGTATCTGATCAGTGGGGGTCCGACACACATGACCCCTGTTGATCAGCTGTTTGAAGAGGCTGCAGCACTCAGGTGAGCACTGTGGCCTCCTAGCAGCTTACCAAGCACAGCACCATCCATTGGATAGTGGCTGTGCTTGGTATTGCAGATCAGCCCCTTTAACTTGAATGGGACTAAGCTCTACCTAGATCAGGGATAGGCAAACTGCGGTTCTCCAGCTGTTGTAAAACTACAATTCCCACCATGCCCTTTTGTAGGCTGATAGCTGTAAGCAGTCTTTGCATGCTGGGAGTTGTAGTTTTGCAACAGCTGGAGAGCCGCAGTTTGCCGATCCCTGACCTAGACCAATGAATGTGACATCACTGGCCTTTGAAGAGGCCATGGCACTCACTGGAGCACCACAACCGCTTCAAACAGCTGATCTGTGGGGGTGCTGGGAGTCAGAACCCCACTATCCTGAGGATAGGTCATCAAAAGCAAATACTCGGACAAGCCCTTTAATAAATCTCCCTTACCGTGTGGCAACACTCCACTATTGGCAAAGGGAATGGTAACACCCAGGTGGCCCTACTCTGCACTGTAAATACTTTGTGAATTTGTGTTCTATAAACTGCTAAGAAGTATGAAGGAAGGTAAGAGGTAAGTGCTCTGAGTATAACATCCTCATAAAAGTGGTGGGCACCCTCCTAGCTTACTCAGTAACTGGCCTACTAAAGAAAGTTGAGTATATTTTCCAACATTATAAAGACTATAGCACTGCAATATACTGTACGTAGACATTTTAGCAGGCGGGAGAATATTCATGAATGATAGGAGTTGTACTTTATTATATCTTTTCATGAGACAACACTGAAGATATGACACGTTGATACAATGTAAAGTAGTCAGTGTACAGCTTGCATTACAGTGTAATTTTGTTGTGCCCTCAAAATAACTCAACACACAGCCATTAATGTCTAAACCTCTGGCAACAAAAGTGAGTACACCCCTAAGTGAAAATGGCCAAACTGTAAATATTTTGTGTGGCCACCATTATTTTTCAGCACTGCCTTAACTCTCTTGGGCATGGAGTTCACTGGAGCCTCACAGGTTGCCACTGGAATCCTCTTCCACTCCTCCATGACGACATCACAGAGCTGGTGGATGTTAGAGACCTTGCACTCCTCCACCTTCTATATGAGGATGCCCCACAGATGCTTAATAAGCAGGGGCGGACATACCACCTGTAAAGCCCGTGCAGCTGCAGAGGGGCCCAGTGCGGGAGGGGGGCTCTTTCTGACCGGCAGCAGGGCAGCAGGATTGGAGATGAGTGCTTCCATTGTGAAGCGCTCATCTCTATATTCATCTGTATCGCTGTCCTCAGGAAAGGAATACGGATGAATGGTGCTGCGGGGCAGGGATAAGGGATCTCTTCTGCTGGTTCCTCTGATAGGTTGCAGGCCTAGTGCCTGTAGCCTATCAGAGGCCGGTGCAGCGCGGAACACAGGTCGGAAGAGGCCTGCATCACATCACTGATAGCAGCATGGTAAGTATGTGAGTTTATTTTTAGTATAGTATGGCAAGAAGCGGGTGGGGGGGCCCTATATACTGGCACATTATCGGGGGCACTATGGAGAAGAGAGGGGAAGGAGCACTATGGGGCATCTACTGGGAGCCCTATATACTGGCACACATTATGGGGGGCACTATGGAGAAGTGGGGGGAAAGGGGCACTATGGGGGCATCTACTGGGGGCCCAATATACTGGCACACATTATGGGGACACCATGGAGAAGTGGAGGGAAAGGGCACTATGGGGTATCTACTAGGGGCCCTGTATACTGGCACACATTATGGGGGGCACTATGAAGAAATGGGGGAGATGAGCACTATGGGGACATCTACTCGGGGCCCTATATACTGGCACGCATTATGGGGGGCACTATGAAGAAATGGGGGAGAAGAGCACTATGGGGGCATTATGTAGGGACATATAATACTGGCACCTATTTTGGTGTCACTATGGGGAAAGGGGGGAGAGGAGCATTATGGGGGCATCTATGTGGGGCAATCTATAGGGGCATTTTATACTGGCACATTATGGAGGGCACTATGGGGATCTGGGAGGAGCACTATGGGGGCACTATATAGGAGTATTTTATACTGGCACAAATAATAGGCGCACTATGGGCACCTAGGATCAACTGGGGGCATTAAAAATGTTTTTTGTAGTGGCACACAGTATGGGTCATTGGAACACATGAGGGCACTCTGGGGACATTGGCTCTACTGGGGGCACTAAGAGGAGGTATTTTTTTTTACTGCCACACAACAGAGTATTTTTTGTACTGGCACACATTATAAGGTGGCGTTTTTTCTACTGTCACACAATATAAAGGAAATAATTACTACCAGGGGCACTATTACTGTTGGGGGCACTGTAGGGGCACTATTACTACTAAGTGCACTCTAGCACAGAATTATTACTTTTGTTGGGATTTTGGGTAGCACTATTACTGTGGGGGCACCTTGGCACAAAATCAGCTTAGCACAGTTCTTTTGGGGGACGTTATGTTTACACCATTAGTGTCAGGGACACTATTTGCTGGGTACAGTTATTTTTTTGAGCATTGTGTTACAATAATTATTGAAGGGAGCCCTATCTGAGTGTAACAATTATTTTCAGGGGGTTTATCTGTTTCTGCAGTATAGTTTGGGGAAGCACAGCGTCTCAGTATTGGGGGTGCATGATGGGATATTGAGAAGGTGGCAGAATGATGGAAAAGTAGGAATCTAAGATGACTGTTTGTCAAACTCTGCAGAGACGAGAGATGGCTTAAAGAAATCATCATGGCGGTCTGGTCTGAATGGAGAAGGTGAAGGAAGAGAACATATACATCAAAGGAGACGTCACTGGATGTACAAGGTATGGGGTGCTGTATTAGGCTACCTTCACATCTGCGTTAGTGATTCTGGCAGGCTGTTCCAGCTGAGAACAGCCTGACGGGATTTACTGGATTCACCACTGCTGGATACAGACAGAATGCCAGCTGGCCCCATTAACTACAATGGTATACGGAAGAGATCCGGCCACAATCTGGCAAAAATGCAGAGAATCAGAGGGACACAAACCGCTGCATGCTGTGGTTTGTGTCTGGCCAATTCCTTGCATTTTCTACCGAATTAGGTGGCCGGATTGTACTGCCACTGGTGTGAAAGTAGCTTTACCCTGTACGTTTTGTATTGCTGTATGTAATGTTAGGATAGAATAGGTTAGGTTGAAAATTTGGCATGGGGGGTGGGGGGGCCCAGGCACATTCTTTGCAAAATGGCCCTCTGCTGTCTCTGTCTGCCCCTGGTAATAAGTCTTAGGTTTGAAGACATGCTTGACCAGTCCAGCACCTTTACCCTCAGTTTCTTAAGTCATCTTGGAGGTGTGTTAGGGGTCGTTATCATGTTGGAATACAGCCCTGAGGACCAGTTTCCGAAGGGAGGGGATCATGCTCTGCTTCAGTTTGTCACAGTACATGTTGGCATTCTTGGTTCCCGCAATGAACTGTAGCTCGCCATAGCCAGCAACACTCATGCAGCCCCAAATCATTGCACTCTCACCACCATGCTTGACTGTAGGCAAGACACACTTGTCTTTGTACTCCTCACCTGGTTGCCGCCACACTCACTTGACACCATCTGAACCAAATACGTTTATCTTGGGCTCATCACATCACAGGACATGGTTCCAGTAATCCATGTCCATAGTCTGCTTGTCTTCAGCAAACTGCTTGCTGGCTTTCTTATGCATCATCTTTAGAGGAGGCTTTCTTCTGGGACGACAGCCAAGCAGACCAATTTGATGCACGGTGCGTCATATGGTCTGTCTTGTTAAACCGCTGTATGGTCTTGGCTATCATGCTGCAGCTCAGTTTCAGAGTGTTGGCAATCTTCCTTTAGCCTAGGGCCATCTTTATATAGATCCACAATTCTTTTTTTCAGATCCTCAGAGAGTTCTTTGCCATGTTGAACTTCCAGTGACCAGTATTAGAGAGTGTGAGAGCGATACCATTAAATTTTACACACCTGAGACCTTCTAACACTAAAGAGTCACATGACACTGAGTAGGGAAAATGGCTAATTGGGCACAATTTGGCCATTTTCACTTAGGGGTGTACTCACTTTTGTCACCAGCGGTTTAGACATTAATGGCTGTGTGTTGAGTTATTTTGAGGGCATGACAAATTTACACTGTAATACAAGCTGTACACTGACAACTTTACATTGTATCAAAGTGTCATATCTTCAGTGTTGTCCCATGAAAAGATATAATACAATAATTACAAAAATTAAAGGGGTGTACTCACTTTTGTGAGATTCCGTATAAGACATGTTAAAATCAAATGGAATATAATGAGTCGTGCATCTCTAGATTTTAATACACACCAAATTAGTACCGGGTATCCATTTTAATCAAGGGGTTGGCCATAATTTACTTCTAAGTAACACCGATCCATTGAGCACACAACACCATAAATTACCAAAAAATGTAATTTTATTCAATTAAAAAATAGACAAAAATAGTAAAATATACCATAGGACTGGTAATAGCACCACTATGACACAAACAAGGAAGAAAAATAGGAGAGGACCGCAGGGTCAACACATGAAGGGTATATACACAGAGTGCATAATAACAAGCAAACAACACTCGAAGGCTTGTAAAAAGGAGAGGTAGCCCGAGGACAAAGTCCTCTATGAAGGCAAAGCAATAAGCTAAAGAGTGATGCAAAAAGGTATACCCTCCACAAGTGTGTCGATCCTGCGGTCGCCTCCTCCCAACGTTGTTTCGCCTAGACTGGCTTCTTCCGGCTACTATTTTTGTCTATTTTT
The DNA here is from genome assembly GCA_033119425.1 of Bufotes viridis. Taxonomy (NCBI): domain Eukaryota; kingdom Metazoa; phylum Chordata; class Amphibia; order Anura; family Bufonidae; genus Bufotes; species Bufotes viridis. The sequence goes on along the minus strand of CM065592.1, from coordinate 141,129,222 downwards.
GTCTATTTTTTAATTAAATAAAATTACATTTTTTGGTAATTTATCTAGATTTTAATAGCCTCATCTCACATCTCTTTAAAACCACTTATCCCATTGAGAAGGTATGTCACCATATTGTCATCTATATTGGCAGCTTTGTATAAGAGGCAGTAGGGAGTCCTCTTTAGCTTGGCTTGAAATACAGAATGTAAGAGTTTAATATAACTATAGGTAAATGGATGTGACCTATGCCAGTGCATGGAAAATAATAACTCCACAGGTCATCTCTCACCACGGCAGAGCAACCTTCTGGAGGTAAATCCTGAAAGAAATATAAAATATGGTGCTCATTAGACGGCAATCTAGATGAATACTACAAGGTTTAGGATTGAGTTAGGCTACAATAACTCAACTGTATTTTCAGTTCATGTCCAATCCGCATTTTTTGTGGATTGCATGCAGACCCATTAATTTCTATGGGGTCGTAAAAAATGCAGACCGAGCACAGATTTCATTTGTGTGCCGTCCACATACATGTAGCAATGCTGTAAATGATAAGACATGTCCTATTCTTGTCTATTTTGCAGACAAAAATATACATTTTTACAATGGGGTCTGCAAAAGTGGAAGATGCACATGGACTACATCTGAATTTTATGGATCTGTGATTTGCAGAATGCAAAACGGATACAGTCGTGTAAATGTAGCCTAAGAGATGATAGAAGCTTTAACCCTTTAGGGACTGGGCAAGTTTTCATTTTTGCTTTATTTTTTTTATTTTTTCATTTGATAATGGGAACACCAAAAATGTGTTTATATTTAATATACTGAATATAATAAAATTAATAAAATATGTTTTGTATGTATTTCTTTCCTTTCTCATGCAGTTTGTATTTATTGTTTAATATATTTTGTTTTATCTCATCTAAGGATGGGATACCAGACTATGGGGTACAAAATCTTATGTAGCCTAAATAATACCAAAAAGATGCCAATGAAAACTACACATATCCTACAAAAATATGCTCTCATGAAAAGGGGCAAAGCTATAGTGGAATAGAGTTGTTTCGGTACCAAAATTTTGATTCGGTATCGATACCATAAAAAAGTATTGCGATACTCGATACCACGCGAAAAAAATAAAAACGCCAAAAAAATCCGCGTGCATTCCACATTTTATGAAACCGCCGGCTCATAATACAACAGTCCTATCCTACTTTTTTGTGGGGACAAGACGACTAAAAGAAAATGGCGAATTGTGCATTTTTTCTTTTTCTTTTTTTTTCTTTTACGGCGTTCACCACATAAAAGTGGATTTTTTAATAGTTTGGACTTTTGAGACGCGGCGATATGTAATATTTTATTTATGTATTGTTTATATATTTTATATGTAAAATTGGGAAAGGGGGTGATTTATAATTAATATTTTGGTGTACTTTAACTTTTTTTTTTTTTTTTTTTAAAGTTTATTTATTAACTATTTTCCCCATTAGGGGCTAGAACCTGGGATATTCTCATCCTATTCACCCTAATAGAGCTCTATTAGGGTGAATAGGATCTCACACTCTCCCTGCTGCCCTGTGCACAGTGCACACAGCAGCAGGGAGCAGACCAAGGCAGCCAGGACTTCAGAAGCGTCCTGGTTACCATGGTAACCGATCGGAGCCCCAGCATTACAGTGCTGGGGCTCCGATCACTGCCACTGCCACCAATGAGGAGGAGCTGAGGGGACCCTGTGGCCACTGCCACCAATGATTTTATTACTGGGGGAAGGGGGCAGGGGGCACACTGCCCACCAATGTTTTAATACTAGGGGGCACACTGCCCACCAATGTTTTAATACTAGGAGGGGAGGGGCGGAGCACTGGCCAGCCTAATTACGTTCATATATGAATGCAGGCAGAAGGCACAGGCTGCCGGCACCTGCCTGTGACCGAGCGCTGCGATCAGAGGCTATTAACCCCTCAGGTGCCGCACCTGAGGGGTTAATTGCCTCTGATTGCAGTGCTGGGTCACAGGCAGGTGCTGGCAGCCTGTGTCTTCTGCCTGCATTTATAGAAGAAACTACTCGGCATTGCTGGCCAGTGCTCCCGTCCCCCAGCTCCGCCCCTCCTCCCGCCCCCTCTCCCTCTAGTGGTTGAAGCGGCAGCACAGGGGGAGGGAGAGACTGCCTTCTTCTCCCTGTGCTGCCGAGGAGAACATGGCCGCGCTGAGAGCAGCGCAGCCATGCTCTCCTATACTGGGCTGTGCAGTAGTGCAGCCCAGTATCGATAAAATACTTTTCCTGGTATCGAGTGCGATACCAGAGAAAAGTATCGATTGGGGATCGAAAGTTCGATACCCGAAACAACCCTATAGTGGAAGCAGAGGAAGTGGGTGCTACAGGGCCCAAACTCAGACGGAGCCCGCCGAGGAGAGGGATTACTAATAGATTTTATTGAAAAGGCCCCCTACAATGTCATTATATAGAGTGACAGTATATACAGTGACATGACATACAGCATATACTAGTAGGAAATAGACGGAGAGGCTGCCTGGCCTGATCTGAGAGAGCTACTGTATCTTGTCTAGATGTAGGAGTGACGATTGCACAGAACTAAGGGGTTGCTGGGAAGGGGGACGCCACTGCATGAAGCTATGTTGATGGAAAAAAAATTAGATATCTTGGAGTATGCTGGAAAAAAAAAACATTTAAAAAAGAAACAAAATGTATAAAAATAAAATTTGATATTGCCATAATTGTAACGGCCTAATGAAAAGGTTAATATGTCATTTATACTGCACATTGAACACCATAAAAAGCAAAACCCAAAAATGAATGTCAAATTCACAGTTTTTTTCCCACTGTCCCTCACAAAAATGGTACAGCTTTTGGAATACAGTGATAAAAAAAGTCCTTACAGCGAATATATTAATAAATATCCTAATGTCTGAATAAAGTTTTCAGGTTATACAGTGGGGAAAATAAATATTTGATACACTGGCGATTTTGTAAGTTTTCCCACTTACAAAGAATGGAGAGATCTATAATTTTTATTGTAGGTACACTTCAACTGTGAGAGACAGAACCTAAAAAAATCCAGAAAATCACATTGTATGATTTTTAAATAATTCATTTGCATTTTATTGCATGAAATAAGTGATACAATAGAAAAACAGAACTTAATATTTGGTATAGAAACTTTTGTTTGCAATTACAGAGGTCAGCCGTTTCCTGTAGTTCTTGACCAAGTTTGCACACACTGCAGCAGGGATTTTGGCCCACTCCTCCATACAGATCTTCTCCAGACCTTTCAGATTTCAGGACTGTCGCTGGGCTACATTGAGTTTCAGTTCCCTCCAATGATTTTGGATTGGGTTCAGGTCTGGAGACTGGCTAGGCCACTCTAGGACCTAGAAATGCTTCTTACAGAGCCACTCTTTAGTTGCCCTGGCTGTGTGTTTCATGTCATTGTTATGCTGGAAGACCCAGCCATGACCCATCTTTAATGCTCTTACTGAGGGAAGGAGGTTGGCCAAAATCTCGCGATACATGGTCCCATCCATTCTCCCTTCAATACATCCTATCCCCCAAAGTATGATGTTTCCACCACCATGCTTCACAGTTGGGCTGGTGTTCTTGGGGTTGTACTCATTCTTCTTTTTTCTCCAAACAAGGCGAGTGGAGTTGATACCAAAAAGTTATATTTTGGTCTCATCTGACCACATAACCTTCTCCCCTGCCTCCTCTGGATCATCCAAATGGTCATTGGCAAACGTCACACAGGTCTGGACATGTGCTGGTGTGAGCAGGGGGACCTTGCGTGCCCTGCAGGATTTTAATCTATGACGGCGTAGTGTGTTACTAACGGTAATCTTTGAGACTGTGTTCCCAGCTCTCTTCAAATCATTGACCAGGTCCTCCCATGTAGTTCTGGGCTGATTTCTGACCTTTCTCAGAATCATCCTTATCCCACGAGGCGAGATCTTGCATGGAGCCCCAGACTGAGCAAGATTGACAGTCTTCATGTGTTTCTTCCATTTTCTAATAATTGCACCAACAGTTGTTGCCTATTGTCCTGTAGCCCATCTCAGCCTTGTGCAGGTCTACAATTTTGTCCTTAGTGTCCTTAGACAGCTCTTTGGTCTTGGCCATGGTGGAGATGTTGGAGTGTGATTGATTGTGTGGACAGGTGTATTTTATACAGGCAACAAGTTTAAACAGGTGCAATTAATACAGGTAATGAGTGCAGAGTAGGAGGACTTCTTAAAGAAAAACTAACAGGTCGGTGAGAGCCAGAATTCTTGCTAAGAGAAAATAAATAAATAAAATGTCAGTCCTGTGTCCCAAAACACGGACGGTTACTTGCGCTGCTGGTTCCGATGTAGTGTGGTGAGTGGACACACTGGAAAGTCATATAGTAAAAATTTGAAACCGCGCTGCTCAGGATTTCAACACACGTGAATGAATCGGGGTATTCGCCTCCGTCTTCCTCAATCAAAGGGTTCGATCCTCATCAGACCGCATCCTCTGTGGGGTTAAATGATCGGCAAATAGTGAAGTACCCTCTAGGTAGTTATTAAAAACGGTTTTATTCTACTCACAGACAAAGGTAGATAAAAGGCATATAACAAATAGTAAAATCGATCCAAATTCCTGCCCGACCCGGGTTTCGCACTCTGGCTTCCTCAGGGGCGACAACTGAGGAAGCCAGAGTGCGAAACCCGGGGTCGGGCAGGAATTTGGATCGATTTTACTATTTGTTATATGCCTTTTATCTACCTTTGTCTGTGAGTAGAATAAAACCGTTTTTAATAACTACCTAGAGGGTACTTCACTATTTGAGAATTCTTGCTAGTCAGTTGGTGATCAAATATTTATTTCATGCAAAAAAATAATTTTTTTTAAATTCTGTCTCTCACAGTTGAAGTGTACCTACAATAAAAATTACACACCTCTCCATTCTTTGTAGGTGGAAAAACTTGCAAAATCGCCAGTGTACCAAATACTTATTTTCCCCAGTGTATATATTTTTAAGAATATCACCAGGACTAATGATTACCATTACAAGGGTGCTCCTTGTACACTGCTGAAGCACTAAAAATATGGATTGCTGGGATCTGAGTTTTCTCCAATCCCAGCAGTTAGGGCAGGAGCTAGGTTGTGTATTACAGACCTGCTTTTGCCATTGATGTTATGGGTGCACTGGTAGTCCATGCCAGATCATCACGTACGTCATGGAGCATCAACTGAGAAACTATATGTTCACACCAAGCAAATCTCAGACAACGTGTTATATGTCTAGTACAGAACAGAGGTGGGGGGTGCTTGACACAGGGATTCTCTGTTTGGTGTTTTTGAATCCCTTTATCATGCATTATACTCTCAGGCCCTGCACCAGGCATAACTAACTATATATGTGTTGCCCAGACTGTTGTTTTGAAGAGCAGCTGTCAGCAGGACCAATTATATTAAACCAGGCATACTGCCTGGTGGGGTTTATCCTGCTGATTAAAATAATACTTGTCTTGTGAAAATTGATTGTCGCTTTACCAATAAAAATACTTTTATAGTACTTTTGTACCGAGGGGGTAGTGCCTAGTCGGTTGGGGCACCTCAGCTCCTTAGCTTTCCATTATGTCTGATCTAATATGGTTGATCCTGCTGGCAAGTGCTCTTTAGGGGAATGTCACATTTCAAGTGGTAGCATTAAATTGCTAAGTTTGGACTAAGAAAAGAATATAACAAATCTGAAATGAACAAATGAAGATTTCTGAATTACAGTTTGCTCCTTTCCCAACAGGTTATAGGCCTCAGACTGGACATGGTGGCTGCTGAGTGATCTGTCATGTATACTGAAAATTTTTGTCTATCCTTATTGTCAAACTGATCTTATAGGCATAGAATTTAGAAAGTACATTCATATGAGAGAGAGGGAAAAAGAAAATAGCTTTTCCATGATCCTTCCTCTGCTGACAGATCCTTGCATCCTATCACCAGTCGTGATTTAAGGCACAGGAAAAGTAACATGTTCCTTATCATTCACTGGGTGAGCAGCCGACTTCCTTGTAGAGGGGCCCAAAGGCACAAAGAGTTAGCACCATCAAAAACCTAATACCAGAAATAGCTCTCTGTGAGTTAAAAACGCCTGCCTTTCATTTTTACTTCTTGGAAGTAGATTTTTAATGAATATATGTGGATATGATCTTTGATTGAGAATTCATATTTCTTCTCTATAAAGCAGGCATCCTCAAACTGCGGCCCTCCAGCTGTTGCAAAACTACAACTCCCAGCATGCCTGAACAGCCTACAGGTATCAGCCTACAGCAGGGCATGGTGGGAATTGTAGTTTTACAACAGCTGGAGGGCCGGAGTTTGAGGATGCCTGCTATAAAGTAAAGCCTTTAAATGACTGAATGAAGAGATGCCCATATGTCAATCATTAACAATTGGCTTTTCCAAAGTTTTGTGTTAATTGTAAAATGTTTGTGAAAAAGAAAAAAGTGTTTCCATGGCAGGCAGCTAGATTGCTTTTACTATTCAAGAATAGACTGAAGCATTAAACTGGTCTGTAAGGCCTCATGCACACGACCGTTGTTTGATTCCATGTCCCTTGAGCTGTTTTTTGTGCTTTCCTGCGGATCCATTGGTTTTCAATGGGTCCGTGGAAAAATCGTCAAATGCACCGTTTGTCCCCCCGCGTCTGTGGTCCGTGATTACTGTCCGTCGAAAAAATATAACCTGTCCTATTCTTGTCCGCGAAAAAACGGTTCGCTGACCCATTCAAGTCAATAGGACCGTGAAAAAATGCGGAGGCACATCCGACTGTTATCCGCGGCCGTGACCTGCATATATATTCCATTATCCTGGGTGGAGATATTAAAATTACACTTTTTTTTTCCTTATTTTTTTCTGGCGGACCACGGAAACACAACGGAACCAAAAATGGACACATATCATGGAACAACGGAACCCCATTTTGCGGACCGTTAAAAACAACTGTCGTGTGCATGAGGCCTAAAAATGAAGAAAGAAAAAGGTAGGTAAGGTGGGGGGTTTCACAGAATGACGGCAAAGACATAGTGAGGTGCAGTGCCATAACACAACTGAACGCAGCACAGCAGTGTGGCCTCACTGCCTGCATTCTGCTGCGGTGATTCCTCAAGCACTCCAAAGCCTTTCAAAGGGGCACTTCATTATCAACTGGTATATGGCAGTGAGTCTAAAGGCTAGTTACTCTGCCCAAGTAAGCAACATGGCATCCCTATACAGGGGCGTAGCTATAGGGGGTGCAGAGGTAGCAGTCGCTACCGGGCCCAGGAGCCTGAGGGGGCCCAAAGACCCTTCTTCCACATAAGAAGACACACAAAGCACTGAGGGAAGGGGGCCCAAGCTGAACTCTTGCACCAGGGCCCATGAGCCGTTAGCTACACCCCTGCCCCTATACCTATGCATTCTCACATTTCACTGGGCCTCTCTCCTACCTAACCAATCTGGGCACCCTGATCAATACTTTCCCATCAAAATTTTAGTATGAACATGTGAGAAAATGACAGCTATTTCAGGAGAGCCATCAAAACCGGCACAATAAGAATGAAGGCACTGTAATGCATATCCCCATGTAGTTGGTGTGGATGCCGCAGGAGGGCAGCCACTGGAAGGTGCTATTAACATCTGAGTGCTGCCCTCCTCCTTACAGCAACTTAGTGTGCGGGGGGATATACTTTAGACTGCAGCGGCAGGAATCCTCAGGCTAGGGGCAGGCAAGACAGGTCTTTCAATGCCGGTCAGTCTGCCAATTGGTAATCTGTGGGATTGTATCTGAAGCTGCTGCCTGTCTATGTGCTATACAGGCTGCAGCTTCAGTTTTGTAGCTTACATAATTCTCCTTGCCCACAGCCACACAAGTTGGCAATGACTCTGTGAGGAAAGGGGACACACAAACTGGAAGAGCTTTTGTTAATGAGGAGGGCCCTGCCACCTTCTTTCTGCCCCCCGAAAGAACCCCTGACATTTTTGTTACCTTCCCCCGGCCCCCTAGTGTCTCCACCGTGCTCCCTGACAGATCCGCTGCCACCTTGTTTCCTGCACTGGGTATAAATATTGGAGTGCCCCCTGCTACAGCTACAAAAAATAAACTTATGGAGAAGGGGCCTCCACCAAATTATTCGCCCAGGGACCTCCACCAGCCTTAATCTGGCCCTGCTACTATATCATGGCCAATTTTCATTTTTTACATTAATTATTTCATAATCCCTTGGGGTTATCTGGGAATTATCTGGATAGGTCATCAATATCAGATCAGTGGGGGTCCAACACCCCGGATTCCAGCTGCCTCTTCCTAGGTTGCAGCTAGTTGCAGACTAATGGGGCTGAGCTGTAATACCAAGCACAGCCAATGCACAAAGGGGGTCATTTACCAATAATGGCGTAATATGTGCCAAAAACATACTAACATTACAAATCAAAAGTAGTGATTTGTTTCACCTCATATATCCAAAGGTGCATGATGCTTGGAAAATGTTACTTTTTTAAATATAAACTTGATTATACGCCTATTTCTCTTGATTTGCAACATTTTAACACCAACAGCACTAAAATATGACTTTTTAAAACTGAAATGCGCCAATTTAGACACCCCTCTGTCCAGACTGCACTTGCAACTTTTGAAACATATTTGTGACTTTTGGAGCATATTTGCAACATTTCCAGTGGTAAATTGCGACCTTTGTCTCAGACTCAGGATGTTTTGTTTTTGTTGAATGTCATTTTTCCGACAGAACTCTGTTGTTTAGCTTATTTATATCCTCCTGTTTAAATACTCACCTATTACTTGTTCCCACAACAGGTTGGTTTTTCTTTTCATAAATGCGACTTTTTGACAAAAAGTCACATCTTTATGCCATAGACATGACTTTTTGCACAAAACACCACCATATTAGCTGGCTTAATTGTCTACAACAATTTGAACCGTTTCTGGCCATAAGAGGATGATAAATGAGGCATAATATGTGCCAATTTGATAGCCCCGTCCACTTTGACATTTATAACTTATTTCTGGAGTGATGCATTCTTTATGGTGAAAATTGTAAGGAAAACAGTTGATGTATTTGGTGCAAATGAAAACGCTTTTCTTTTTGGTGCATTTTACACTATAATTCTGGCGCAACATGCTTATAAAAATGTCCCCAGATGTGTTTTTTAAAGCTTCCAGGAGTCGGCTGCAGTCACCAGACCTCTGGTGAGCGCAACTGCTCCCTGAAACAGCTGATCGGCGGGTGTGTCAGGACTCGTACCCCTACCGATGTGATAATGATGGACCTATCCTGGGGATAGGTCATCATTATCAATTCCTGGATAACCCTTTTAACCATAGGAGACTCTGAAGATACAATTAAACAAATAGAACTAATCTCAAATATAACTGGAAATTGCCACTCCATACTATCTCTACTATCAGTCTAAGGGCTCGTTCACGCGAACATTTTTTGCGTTCCGTATACAGGCCGTTTTTTTCCATTCAGTAAACCGTCCGTATACCGTACCATTCATTTCAATGGGTCCGCAAAAAAACGGAATGTACTCCGTATGCATTCCGTTTTCCGTATTTCCGTCCCGCCTCATTTTGAGTCATGTCCCATTATTGCCTGCAAATCACGTTCCGGGGCTCCATTCAAGACAATGGGGCTGTAGAAAAAACAGAATGCATATGGAATGCATCCGTATGTCTTCCGTATCCGTTCCGTTTTTGTGGAAGCATCTATTGAAAATTTTATGCCCAGCCAAATTTTTCAATGTACTTACTGTTAAAACATTATTATATGCTTCCGTTTCCGTTTGCGATCCGCAAAAAACTGATCATAAACAGAAACCATACGGAAACGGAACAGAAACGGAAACACTACTGAAACCAAAAACGGAAAAACGGATCTGTTAAAAACGGATCGCAAAACCATACGGTCGTGTAAACGAGCCTTAAGGGTACTTTCACATTAGCGGCTAGGGAGTCCGTCAGGCCACCGCCCCCATTATAGTCAATGGGGACGGAGAGGCAGTCCAGGGGCATACGTGAACTAGCGGCAGGTCGGATCCGACAGGCTGTTCACCCGCCGGAACAACCTGACCGACCCCCTTGCCACTAGTGTGAAACTAACCGCCTTAGGCTTTCACACAGTCAGTGTTTGATCAGTGATTTCCATCAGTTATTGTGAGCCAAAACCAGGAGTAGAGACTACACAGAAATAAGGTATAATGGAAAGATTTGCACCCGTCCTGTGTTTTGGACTCGCACCTGGTTTTGCAAATAACTATTCAAACACTCACTGTGTGAAAGCGGCCTTAGGGCTCATGCACACAGCCGTTGCCCCGCTGTGGCCGTTTTGCTTGAATACTTGAATTCTTGAATAGGTCCGCAAACTCGGAGATGCGGAAGCACGGATCGGAACCCCACGGAAGCACTACTGAGTGGTGTTCCTGGCCATGGCTCCGCACTAGGGATCGACCGATTATCTGATTTACCGATATTATCGGCCGATATTCAGGATTTTCAAAGTTATTGCAGATATGCCGTAAACGAATCGTGAACATGGATCGCGCTCTATGAGAGGTAGCTGCAATCCGTTGCAGTTAACCCCTGCCGCACCTAAGGGGTTAACTGCCACGGATCACAGCTACCTTTTATAGAGGTTGGGTGTGGCTGTATTTGAATTAATGGGCGAGTTATCTTCATTGGTGGCGCAGTGCGCCCTTCCCCCCAGTATTAAAATTATTGGTGGCAGTGGTCACAGGATCCCCTCTCCCCTCTTCTTCATTGGTCATACAGTCAGGGCCGCCATCAGGGGGGCACAGCCCATACTCCAGTAAGGGGCCCTGACCCTGGGGGGGCCCGGCCAGTCCTGAAACTTTTTTTTATTTTTTATTTTTTTTTTTTTTTATTGTGGCAGCTGGCTCTGGGGCCCAGTGCTCCTCCCCCTCTTCCTTCTGCAGCCTGTCCCTTACCTCCCGGGGCCCCGGGCCCCAGCTATCTTGTTCTGAGAACAAGATAGCTGGAGTCTCTGCAGATCCATGGGTAGAATGTAGTTGCTAGAAGGAGGTCTGTGACATCACTGGTCACATGCTCCTTAATAGTCACATGGACAAACCCCGACAGCAGCAGCAGCTTGTGGAGGGAGGAGGGGCTGTGTGCCTGCAGGCTGCTCAGTGATGGAGGATGTGCTGCAGTCCTGGAGTCCACAGAGCTTCATGGAGAGCAGGTGAGGGGCAGCTCATGTATGAGGGGGCAGGTGGAGCACTCAGGAGCAGTGGGGTTCAAGTGGAGTGGAATCTGGTGCAATTAAGGGGTTTATAGCACAGATCCAGGTGTATTCTGAGGGCCATGGTGTATATGATTCTGTCCCTGCGTGTGTCTCTGTCTGTCTGTCCCTGCGTGTGTGTGTCTGTCTGTCCCGCAAACTAGCTTATTTACTCCCCTCACTGGCACTGACATAATTGAAGAGAAGCGCCGTAATCTTACGCAGACACACTGCGCGAGATTACGTCAGCCGCAAGTGAGGTGAATAAATTAACTAGGAGGCGGCACTGGGCTCCGGAGTGTGGCGCGATTCTGAAAAAAAAAGGTCTTTGCTTTATTATACCACTATTAATTCTGAGTGTTAGGGGTCACTCATGGGGGATCAGTGTGGATGGCACTTAAGGGGGATCCTATGCTATATATGTGTCATCCACAGATCCCCGCACAACAGTGCCATCCTCAGATCCCCCTAAAACAGTGCCATCCTCAGATCCCCCCCAAAAAAACAGTGCCATGCTCAGATCCCCCAGAAACAGTGCCATCCTCAGATCCCCCAAAACAGTGCCATCCACGAACCCCCCCCAAAAAAAAAAAACAGTGCCATTCACAGATCCCCCAAAAAAACAGTGCCATCCACAGGCCACCATTAGCTCAAATCCCACCAAATGCTCCCCTTTGGTTAAAAATAAATTTTTTTCTTATTTTTCTCCTCAAAAACCTAGGTGCGTCTTTTTATGCTTTTCTATCTTGAAATAAACTAAACCTTTAATATTATGAAATTTAAATTTAATTTATATTAATTCACGCCCCATCCATCTACTCTCGGCCAAGCCCCCGAATCCAAAGCTTTTATTTAATTGACCAGTTTTCTGTTGTTCACAAAAAAATAAATATTTTCAATATGTTCCTGTTATGGCACTTCTAATATACATTTAAGCTTTTCCATCACGTCGCCCCTCCCCTTCATTACATTCTCAGAAACAAGCAGAGCATGGATGTCAATAAAATTATCTCCCACCCCACCCCGGAAAAATTTCTGTGGACGCTGTGGGGAGTCGCTCTGGTAGATAGCGGTGCGGGTGCAGTACAGAGGCAAAACAGGCAGTCCAGAAGGTGCAATGAACAGTGTTTTATTCACACTTGCACAAAAACAAACGATATAAACAGTCTCTTGGTGTTTGTTCACACATACCAGAAATCATGAGGCAAAACAAAACAGTCCAAATCAGGTTCTAGTCACCTGGGAGGTTTTAGGTGCAGGTTCGCACCTGGCTGTCAGTCCAGCCGCAAGACAGTCGCCGTCAGGCTTCCAGGTCGTCTGCACTCCTCCTTGCTGGGCTCTTGCGTCCAGCCCAGAGAACTTCCAAACACAAGTGACTCCACAGCCTAACAGCAGCTCCAGGACAATCACACCCACCTGCTGGTGCTGGCTGTGTTTTAAAGCCCAGCAAAGTCCGGCCTGGACCGTGGGGAGTAGGCACCCACCCAACTCTTTGCCTACTCCCAGTAAGAGCCGGCCCGGATTGGCTTTGCAGCCAAACTAACTATAAATGTCAAGCAGCACTAGCTGCTGCTGACACATAAAACCTGGCTCTCACCTCACCGAGGCCAGGAACCTCGGTGACACGTACCTCCCATCGATAACGGTACCTTGCACCTTACCAAAACGCCCATGCACAGAGACTGGATTTAAGGAAAGGGTACCTCCAGCCGGTGCTGGGGAGCGAGCTGGCCGGAATCAGCGACACAAGTACGGGGGGAGGGGCAAAATTAACTTGTGTGGGGGCAAATTACCTAGTGGGAGGTCAGTGTGGCGGGCAAACTACATGGAGGGCCATGTGGGGGCAAAATTACTTAGTGTGGACTGTGGGGGCAAATTACATAATGCAGGGCTGTCTGGGGGTAAAATTAACTTGTGGGGAAGGGGCAAATTACTCAGTGGGGGTCAGTGTGGCGGGCAAACTACATAGTGGAGGGACATGTGGGGGCAAATTACTTAGTGGGGGCAACTTGAATAATGCAGGGCTGTTTGGGGCAAAATTCACTTGTGAGGGGGGGAAAATTAGTCAGTGGGGGGTCAGTGTGGTAGGCAAACTACATAATAGAGGATCGTGTGGGGGCAAATTACATAATGCAGGGTTGTGTGGGGGCAAAATTAACTTGGGGGGGCAAATTACTCAGTGAGGAGCAGTGTGGAGGGCCGTGTGGGAGACGTCCTTGGATGTAAGAGGTATGGGTGCGATATATGGGTGGGGCTGTGTGTGGGTGTGGCTTGAGGGTGGACGGGGACACAGGGGCCCCATGATCTCCTATTCCTGGGGGAAGTGCCCCTCCAAAGACCAGGCTCTGGATCCGCCACTGGGGCAGTGTCGGGTGGGGGGGGGGGCCCAGGCCTTGAGCTGTGTAAGGGGCCCCAAAATTTCTGATGGCAGCCCTGCATACAGTGGCAGCTTCTGATCGGAACCTGGGGCTCTGATCGGTTACCATGGCAGCCAGGACACTGCTGCAGCCCTGGCTGCCATGGTAATCTCCGAGCTGCTGTGTGTACTTTGCACAGGGCAGCAGGGAGAGTGTGAAGTCTTATTCACCCTAAAAGAGCTCTATTAGGGTGAATAGGACAAGGGATTAAAGATCCCAGGTTCTAGCCCCTAAAGGGGGAAATAGTTATTAAATTTAAAAAAAAAAAATGTAAAAAAACCCCACCAAAATATTAACCTGTTAAGGACACAGGACATACGGGTACGTCCTGTGCCCGGTCTTTAAAGATGGCGCCTGCTCCTGCCCGATGCGGGCACCATAGCCGCGTGTGGCTGCCAGCTTCTTGAAGCTGACACACGCGGCTCATGTCTGCGACCGGCAGCGATGCCGATCATGGACATTTAACCCCTCAGATGCCGTGGTCAATCCTGACAATAGCATCTGAGCGCGCACAAACCAAAAGTTTTACTTTCGGTTTGCGCTCCGGTTTCCCTGTGTGGCGATCGGAGTAGCCAGAGCGTGCCTGCAGAAGCCTGGGTCTCTATAAATGAAACCCAGGCTGCTGCATAGTATTTCCTATGGAGCCTAACCTGTAATAGGCTTCATAGGAAATATGCGATTTTCTCATATATTCGAATGCTATTTCATTGGAGTATATGAGAATAGCAATCCGATCGTTGATTGTTATATATCGGAAAGTGTAAAAAAAAAAACATAAAAGTTCAAGTTTTGCCAAAATGAAAATAAAATAAAAAAATAAATAAAACAATACACATAATGGGTGTCGCAATGTGTGAAAACGCCCATACTATAAAAATATTTAAAAAAATATTCCCCATACGATAAACAGAAAAACTGAAAAAAGCGTCCAAAACACAAGAAAACCTATACATATAGGGTATCACCGGATTCGTACTGACCTGTAGAAAAAAACTAACTGGTCAGTTTTATCGCACATCTAACGTTGGAATTTATAAATCCGCAAAACTGTGTTGGAAATGCTTTTGGTTTGCAATTTCATCCCATTTGGAATTTTTTTCCTGCTTCCCACTACATCATAGGCAATATTAAATGGTGGCGTTGGAAAGTACAACTTGTCCTGCAAAAAACAAGCCCTCACATGGCCATGTAAACCGATAAATAAAAAAGTTATGGCTCTGGGAAGGCAGGGAGTGCAAAACGAAAACGGAAAAAAAACAACAACAAAAAGGTCCTTAAGGGGTTAAGCATAAATATTTAATCTAATATATATATATATATAAATGGCATCTGTTCATTTAACAGCAGATTTGTGTAGGATTTTTTTTTTTCTAAAATGAAAATGCACAGAATATCGATATAAATTATCGGCCTGAAAGTTCACAGGTTATTGGTATCGGTATCGGCTCTAAAAGAATCACTATCGGTCGATCCCTACTCCGCACCGCAAAAAAGTAGTGCATGAACTACTTTTTTGCAGTGTGGCCCTTCAGATGCGGATCACAGACCCCATTCAAGTGAATGGGTCCACGATCCGCATGTGTCTGCTCCACGGTCGGTGCCCGTGCACTGCGGATCGCAATTTGCAGTTTGCTTCATGCACATGACCGTATGTATTTTATGGTCCGCAAAAAATGGATCTGCAAAAAATACAGATGACATCCGTGTGCATTCCGTATTTTGCGGAACGAAACAGCTGGCCCCTAATAGAACAGTTTTATCCGTGTCCATAATGCGGACAATAATAGGACATGTTCTATTTTTTTGTGGAACGGAAATGTGGACATACAGAAACGGAATGCACACAGAATGAAACGGACACGGAATGAAAATACGTTTGTGTGCATGAGGCCTTAGACGCTGTGAGGAGCAGCTAATTGTCGGGAAGGAAGTGTTCCTTCCCAACAATCAGCTGCTCATAAAGTGGAGGTGAAGCACTGCACCTCGACAGTATGAGGACCTGAGATAGCTGCCACTATCGCTCGTCCCTATACAAAATCATTGTTCCTGGGCAGCAGGGTGTTGTCTAGAGTCTAGACAGCATGATCTTCTGCCTGGAAATGATGATTGAGGTGTCCGCACTTCAGATCATTTCACCAGGTGATAGCCCCGTGGAAAGATGCCGCCTATCATTGAGAACAAACATTTGTGGGAATAGACCCAAACATTAGGCCCTGTAAGTGCAGCTTTACAAACCTAATATCATTTTTTGATAATCAGCGCATTAGAATTCAATTTGTTAACGTTCTCCCATTATCTGGACACAGTGATGGCGGCTGTTTTATGAAGTTAGCTGTTGTTTCAACCTTTTTTCCATGAATCAATAATGTAGCATTGTATCACAAACTTTGTACAATCTCATCATATTAAATATCATCAATCCTACAGTCCCAGCCACCAACAGGCACTTTTTCCAATAGTGTACAATAGTGGCCACCACTGCTGGATTACAGGGTTGTCGTAACCATGGAAACAAACAGTGTGTAATGTGATAAAAAATTGGATCAAACCAACAAAGAAGGCAATATGGACAATCACAATACATTAGTAAGTGCCTTGTATTAACTTTCTCTACATGATAAATGCCATTTGCTGAAGTGAGACAACCCCTTTAACCAAGGGAAAATTGTCAATACTCATCTTGTAGAGCAGAGCAATAGTGATATGAGTCACTAAAAATATAGCACTAAACAAGAAGGATCCATAATCATGTGGGTGCTGTCAGGAGGGGTGGTCCTAGGCAGTGTATCCTCTAAGCTGCGCAGTCGCGTGGCCGTGCTCATGGCCTCTTCAGGCCCGCTCACCACCGCAACCCCAGACCTTATGTAACAACAGTGCCTGTTTCAAAAACTAGGGATTCCCTTCCTGGCAATGCACACAATTTTCACTGTATGCACTGAGTGCCCTCGGAGCAGGCACATGCCATAGTGCCCGCAAAGCGTTCCTATGTTGTCTTCTTAGAGGGCAGCCAGCGGTGTCATCTTCTTAGAGGGACAGGGTACTGTCTAAAGTTTAAACCCAATGCACTGAGAAAGTTAGGATTGAGTGGGTAAAAGTGCGGCTAACTCCTAACCTACAAACCATGACACCTAAACCCTAATCCCCCACCCCCCCCCCCCCCCCGCCCCTTCCAACTCCAGTTCTTGCCCTGCATGAATATCTATCAAGAAATCAGTGAAAGTGTTGAAGTGGAGTATGAGATCCCCAAGGGCCAAGCCAAGTAATTGTAAGTTCTCATGTGGTTAAAAATATATAGCATACGCTGTGCTCCACAATATACAGTATAGGGGATCATTTAGACGGCCGTAAGAGTAAGTCCGCATCCATCCTACAATTTTGCGGAACGGGTGCGGACTCATTCATTTCAATGGGGCCGCAAAACATGTGGACAGCACACCGTGTGCTGTCTGTATCCGTGGTTCCGTTCGTGGCTCCACAGAAAAGATAAAGCTTGTCCTATTCTTGTCCAAATAGGCATTTTCTATTATGGTTGCGGCCATGTGCGGTATGCAAATTGTGGAACGCACACGGCCAGTATCTGTTTTGCGGATCTGCAAAGCACTACGGCCATCTGAATGGGCCCTAACCCCTAAAGAATATACTGTATATTGTACGGCATGGCACAGGGGTTATATTGTCCGACATGGTGTAGCATCCATACATTTGCTGTACAGTATAAATTATAATTCATACACCATGTCCTACAATATACAGTATAGTTCATACACCATGTTGTACAATATACAGTATACCCTCTATACCATGTAGTGCAATATACACTTTAGTTCATACACCATGCTATGCTGTACAGTATACTTTAGAATCCATACACCATGTCGTGTAATATACAGTTTAACACCTACACTGTGTAGGGATTATACTGTATATTGTATGGCATGGTGTATGGATTATGATTTATATTGTATAGCATGGTGTATAATTCATACACGATGCTGTACAGTATACAGTATTATCCATATACGATGCCATTAAATATATAGTATAAACCCTAAACAGTGTAGAGGTTATACTGTATGGCATGGTGTATGGATTATAATGTGTATTGTTCTCTCTCTTATGCTAGAACTGGCCGCCCCTTGTAGAATAATGCTGATATTCTATTTGCATTTCCTGCATGTGAAATATAAATCAATTGTTGGCATGGACATTAAATCTTCTGCACCAGTTTTTAAAGGGCATCTGTCAGCAGATTTGTACCTATAAAAATGGTTGACCTGTTGCATGTGCGCTTGAAGGCATCTGTGTTAGTCATATGTGCCTGAATTTTTGAGAAAAATGAATTTTTAATATATGCAAATCAGCCTCTAGGAGCAACAGAGGCGTTACCATTACACCTAGAGGCTCTGCTCTCTCTGCAACTGCCGAACCCTCTGCATTTTGACTAACAGGAACAGGCAGTGAAAACGTCATAACACCTGGCCCTGTGAATCAAAGTGCAGAGGGCACAGCCGTTGCAGAGACAGCAGAGCTTCTTAACAGTAGCACCCCCATTGCTCCTAAAGGCTCATTTGCATATATTAAAAAATCATTTTTCTCAGCAATGCGGGCACATATGAACATGGGACCAACACAGATGTCTTAGGCTGCCAAGTGCACATGTAACAGGTCAGCCAGTGTCATAGGTGCAAATCTGCTGAGAGATGCCCTTTAAATAGCTTTGCTATGATGAAAAGCAGAGAACTGGATGTTCATTATATAATATTATATACAGTATACTGGGGAAATGCAAGGTCTCACAATGCATAAAAGGTCCAATGAACAGAAGCACTGATTATTAATACTAATGTTTTTTATACATTATAGAAGCCAAATAGTCAAAGTATTATCAACCAGAATCTACAGATCAGACTGCGAAAGAAACTCTAAAGCATAAACAAATAAAATAATAATAATCATAATGTAAAAATGCCAATATACCATATATGCGCCAATTCTAAAATATGATCATCTATTTTACTGATTTTAACTCACAAGTACTGAAGACAGATGTGGTGCCCACTGCTGTAGTGATCAATGGAAAAAAGTTATAACATATTCCCTACTGAGCATTTCCTTTATGTCTTACCCAAAATGACGATCAGCACTCCACCCAGCGTAAAGCGTTTGTATTTCTCAGTCCCAGGGTCGTGGCCCATTCGGATGCAGGGCATGGCAGAGAGAAGCAGGAAGACAGCAGGAAGCCCCAGGAAAGATCCAGTTATCATCAGGGCACGGGCGGCTTGGATGTGAGCTGTCAACAGCAACAGGATGCATTTTATTGCATGATAAGTCACACATTTACAGGCTCACCTGCAGACACTATAGTCATGTGATGAAAAAAAAAAAGCTAAACTACATGAAAAGTAACAATAACAGATACAAATTCAGTTTCCTAATTTTGAACGAACTTGACTTTGTGTTTTTGTGCTAACAGGTTATGCTTTGTGTACAAGGTCTCGGAAAAGCACAGCAGTCATGTCCTTGACAAAACAGAAAAAAACTGATGAGAGCCAGATGAAATAATAGAAGAGGCTTTGTCTACAGAGAAACGTTTTCTTTAAACTACATTTTTCATATGTTGATTATTATTGAAATATAAATGACAATAGGTATTTTATATTAAACAGAGAACAAAAGACTCAGCATATCTCAAACTGAGCACAATGTAAGTTTGACGTTGACTAAACTTATAAGGAATCTATACATTTAATTTGGCGTACTAGCTATGGATAGCAACTCCAACATTACACAAATCACAGCCAATAATTTGTGATAATACAACAACCAACACCAATTTGAGAACACACATATTTAAAAAACCAAATTTTATTATATACCATGATTACATTATAGACATAACTAAACCCTTAAAAGACAGATTATGCAGGAGAGAATGTGGAAAAATGTGTGTCCCCCGATTACACTGAGATGGTAAGGACACAAGGGCAATGAAATCAAATTACAACCATCATGGTTAAGTAACAAACGATACCCAAGTATTGTACTAGCTATGGATCTATATAACAGGCTGAATATTACGGGATCAGTGGCGTACATAGGAGGGAAGGAGCTTCAAAGCAAAAACTGGCCTCATTTTGACGACAGATTCGATTTTGCCATCCAATATAGAAAGGCCTGTGTTTTTCCCCTTCGAGCCATTTTAAGAACCCTTGGACCAGTTTCCTATCCCTTTGTCTCTCAACAATACAGTTCCTCTGGAGAAGTAAGTTCTGCACAATTTTATTCCATCTAGTGGCCAAGGGGATGGAAACAACCAGGGCTGCACACAGAGGTGCACCGCCAATGAGGCCAGGTGAGGCGATCGCCTAAGGCAGCACAAGATAGGGACAAGTGGAGGGGGTGGAAAAGCCTTAGTCAATGAGTGCTTTCATTGTGGAAGAGTTCATCTCTGCATATTCAACAGTATCGCTATAATAACTAGTATGTTTTGTAGCACTATATGTAATGTTTTCCAAATATGCCTTTAACTGTAAGGCTGGAGGGAAGGGCTTGGGTTGAGAATTTGGTACAGGGTGCGAGGGGTTGTCAATTCAGTTTTTGCCTCAGGCAGCAGAAAGGCTAGATGCACCCCTGGCTGCATCCCTCTCTGAGCATATGATAATCAAAATTTCTCAACATCTTCCACCATGTTGGAACTTTTATGATCATTATGCATTATTTGCCTTCCCAGTTTAGAACATGTCTACTTACCATAGATGTTGGTTGGTCTCACCATGAATGATTACCTTATAAATTGCACAGCAAATCAAGTGGCAAAATAACAACCATGGTTGTAAAATGTTGAGTTCTTTTTTATATGAGTAGAATA
Organism: Bufotes viridis; assembly: GCA_033119425.1. NCBI lineage: Eukaryota > Metazoa > Chordata > Amphibia > Anura > Bufonidae > Bufotes > Bufotes viridis. The sequence continues at coordinate 141,108,687 of CM065592.1, read as the reverse complement.
GAGAATTATCGCCAGACAAATCATCTCATTTGTACAAAATTAAGAAAATCCTCTTGTCTTGCACTTGTCTATAGTTTTGGGGGACAATAGTTTCCATCTTTCAACACAAACACAAACTACACTATTTTCTATACATTTTATACATGAGCCTTGGATCAGTCTTTCATTCAAAAGGGGGGGAAGTGCTGTGAAGCAAGATACCAATCCACCTATAACCATTATAGCGTCAAATGGGTACACTGCAAGCCAATGTTACAAAATATAAGAAATTCAACTAAAGTCGGAAGAAATCAGATGCTTGTACAGCACACAAGAGACAGATATAGATTAACAAAATATACATTGTAGCTCAGGAAGAAATCACATGCCTCTCTAGCTTCCAACAGGAACTGCTCAATATTTAGTATTGCTTCAGTATATATGTTAATTATGATACTTTTTATTTCACATGGTATGTACATCTTTCATGATTGTATTTGACTCCTTCTGGGATAAAAATATTTTTTCAATTGGCCTGTATTAAAAATGTTCAACTGTTTCTGAGATACAAGGGTTAAAAATCAGTCTGCAAGCTGCATAGTCTGTTTTCTTTCATTCCTGTTGTCTGACGGCTTATGTGTAGCTCCTAACTCTCATCTTCCGACCTCATAAACACTTATTTAAGCCATATTCTTTATTTTTTAAATATATTTTATTAACTTTTTCAAATAAACGTCAATCTACCCTTCAGGAATCCTAGGAGTTGGTGGTAAGCTAGGTAATGTTTTTTGTCCATTTTATACAGAGGGCATAAGTCTGCAAAGGAGTAGTATTGTGATTTTAGCATGTACCATAAACTGATTTAATGCCATTTATCTGCCACTTCAAGAACCGTTTGTTCAAGAATACTGCCGGGAATTCTGGGTATCTTCATAGGTGTTTAGAAGCGAGGAAGGGTAAACGATACTGTTTTCTGGCAACTTTTCAAGCTGCCACTGTGTCTTTAAGTAATACACTTTTTTTAGATGCGTGTTTTAAAATTAGTGGAATTGTCTGAAACTAATACAATAGTTTCGGGAAACAGATCATTTTTATTAAATGGCATCTGCCCATCAGAGACAGGGGAAGATGCCCCCATCTCTCCAGGTCAGACGATATGCATTTGATTAGATCAGGATAGTTTAGATGATACAGAGATTCTGGCGTTTTGCCTTTGTGTAATCCCAGGTATTTAATAGAGCGATGGGCTACTTTCCCAGGGAGAATTCCCTATGATGTGGAATCTCACGCCTGTGTCAGGCACAACATTTCACATTTTGATATGTTCACTTTGAAGCCCGAGAAGGAGCCAAAAAGGGTAAGAAGATTGAACAACTTTTTAAGGTCTGTTTGCGGATGTGCCAAAAACACTAACAGGTCATCTGCGAATAGCGCATGTTTAACTTCAATATTGCCCACTGTAATGCCCCGGACTTCCATGTTTGTAGCTATGGCTCTAGTGATTCAATGGCAGGTTAAAGAGCAGGTGGGATAGAGGGCAGCCCTGGCGTGTGCCCACTTGCAATGTAAATCTGGGGGATAGATAACCTGGAGTGCACACTTGTGCCATGGTGGAATCATATAGAGCTGTTAGGTAACGACGAAATGGCCCCACCAGTCCTACCAAATCCAGCACTTTATTCAGCCAGTCCCAAGCCACGTTATCAAACGCTTTCTCTGCATCAATGACTATAGTGGCCGGGGACTGGCCTACTCGAGGCTGCATCTTAATATCATCCAGCACCGCCAGTACCTTCCTAATGTTAGTTACCGCAGCTCTTTTTTTGCGTAAAACCCACTTGTGCTGGTGAAAGAAGTTCAGGCATCAGCCTAGCTAACCGATTCGCTAGTATTTTGGACATTATCTTTATGTCTACATTTATGAGGGATATTGGTCAACAAGAGGCCGCCATCAGAGTGTCTTTGCCCGGTTTTAATAGCACTTTTATATATGCGGTGCGAGCTAGTTCTTACATCTGTCGACCAGACATAAATTCATTGTACATGGAGGTCAGCAGGGGTGCAATAGTGTCTCTCGGTGCTTTATAGAATTCTCCCGTAAAGCCGTCCGGGCCTGGGGCCTTATTGGAAGTAAAATTCCCAATAACCTCTGATACCTCATTTAACGTGATTGGCTGTTCAATGCGACCAAATCTACAGGAGTAATTTTGGGCAGGGGTGTGTGTATGAGTGGCAGGGGTGTGTGTATGAGCCACTCCTTCTCCTCATCTGAGTGACCCATCTTTCCTGTATAAAGGGCAGAGTAAAAATCTTTAAGAACTTCATTTATTTTGGAGGGCATTGTGTGAGTACATCCCTTTTCATTTTTAAAGCCAAGACTGGTGAGGTATGGAACGGTCCCCTTGCCAGGCGCGCCAGTAGTATCCCTGCTTTGTTCTCATATTTAAATAATTGGGCTTCAAATTGTGTCTGGAAGATAACTTCTTTTCTATGAACCCATTGTTCATATGCTGATTTGGCCTTAACCCATGATTCTTTGTTCTGGGGGTTTGGGGACGTTTGATAGTATATGCATCTCTAAGAGTGTGGCTGCACTGCTTTAGGGCCACGGCCGTTTGTTTTCTGAGGTTTGAGACATAAGCTATAATCTTGCCACGCATAACCACCTTTCCCGTTTCCTATAATAATTGGGTATCTTTTGTTAGGCCATTAAAGCTAATGTAGTCTTTCCATCATTTTTTTTATGCGGCCTCAAATTAACCATTATAAACTAGGGCCGTTTAAAATCTCTAGATCTGAACTGGGGCATGATCTAAGATTACTAGGTCTTCTATTGATACTGTCTTGGTTCTAGTTTGTAGGTTGGCTGTTAGGAGAAAATAAATCTAATCTGGACCATAAATCATGGGCATTAGAGTAGTGGGTATATTCCCTTCCCTCAGGGTGTATGGCTCTCCATATATCACATAGTGAATATGCCTGTCAAAAGCGAGGGAGTGAGCAGTCCCTACCTCTCGGGATGATCAATTTACCCTGTCATTGGCGCCAATCTTCAGAATGGCTCTACACTCCGTTTATGTCACCTGCTATTAATTGGTTTTTTAGGTATCATTTAGAAGTCTGTATCCTAGCATAAAAAGAAGAGTTAGCATCATTTGGCCCATATACCTGTACATTATAAATGCTAATGTCATCTGACGGAGAGTGTAGGCAGACCCACAGTATCCTACCCTCCCCATCCGAGGAGCATGACTACACAGTATATGGCAGATTCTTGTGCAAAAGTGTCAACACTCCTGCTCTGGAATTAATTGATGGGGAGCACAGAACTTTCCCTACCCACAGTTTCTGCATTCTAGCACTGTCCGCCTCACTCAGATGTGTCTCTTGAAGTAGAACCACATCTTCCTTTAGCTTTTTAAATGACGTACGGTAGCACCATCATCCTTTTTTGAGGGGATTTCAACCCCTTCACATTCCAGGTTATTACCCCCATATATGTTCCCTTAGCGCTCTATAAGATTTCCCCTCGCTTGTCACAATATACTGTATATCAGCCACAGCATCTGGTTTACACCCACCCATCTCTCCCCTTCCCCAGAAAATACTAACATTAACAGAACATATTGAACAAGTAAAAATACAAACAGATAAAGGTAGAAAAAAAATGAAGTAAAACAGCCCGATGGGGCAAGCATGAAAGCTAAGGGCCGCCATCTTGTTCGGCTGCTAGAGACTCCACTTTTTTCAAACATGGCGGTCCAACATTAACATCATAACCCAAGGCTAAACTCCAGTTTATCTTTTGCTAAAGGTCAAAGAACTAGTCTGACGACCCCTTTCACTTCAAAAGATCGTCCCCTGTAGTCCACCCCTCCTTGTCACGGTCCGGAGATATCAATGTCCAGGCTGTCTCGCGCTTCTTTGATGGAAGTGTAGGTTGTAAAACTTTCAACAGCGCTGGGTATAGGAGTGCAAATCTGATGTGCCTCCGAACATATGATGGGGAATTCTCGCCTTCGTCTTTGCACCTCCGCTGAGAAGTCTCCAAAAATCAGGAATCTTTGGCCTTTGATCCCCACCGCTGATCGGTTTTGTTTGTAAGAGCACAGAATCGCTGTTTATCTGTAAAGTCCAGGTACTTCACTATTACTGGCCTGGGGCACCTAGCCAGTGCGCTTGGGGCCTTCAACTTATGATCTTTCCTGGCTCGTAGATCAGGGCCTACTCTATGCGCCCTTTCTACTTTACAATGGTTTGGTAGCCCCAGCACCGCTGGTATATCACACTCACATATGCATGGAAGATCTTGGGCGGGAATCGATTCTGGGATGCCAATGATCCGCAGGTTGTTCCTGCAAGATCAATTCTCATTTTCATTCTGTGGCAGGAGCCTTCCAGTATCTGGACTCTGTGCTCGACTCCATCGAGTCTGATGCCATGTTCAGCGGCGGTGGCTTGGAGCGTTTGCAGCGTTGACCCCACCGTATTAGCCAGGGATTCCTGAAGGTCTGGTAATATTCTGATGGCTACTTCAATTGCCAGCTTTTTGTAATCTATTTGAGGTTCCTAGCTGATAATGTCTGCTTCCGTGCATGTGAGCTCTGCTTGAATGCTAGAAGTTTGCGAAGTTGGAAGCATTAAGTCTTCCCCCGCCATTTCTGTTTCCCGCGCTGCGGCTTTCACCTGTTTGCCTTGGCCTTTTGATTTGTTCCTGCTCCTCATGGTTAGTAGGAAACGGTCCATAGGTGGCCACCAGCTGGGTGGTAACGATGGTCCCGGTATTTCTCTGGTTTGTAGGGGAGAGTTAAAGTGTGGAATTTCACCTTACGGAGCTGTAGCTAGTGGCGTCTCACCATGTTGGCGCCGGAACCCGAAGTCCTAAGCCATATTCTTATCAGTTTGGGTTTTGTGGGGGCACACATCTGTACAAAACTTCTGAAAGGGAGGACATCCCTGTGTCGGTCCAGGCACTGTGCAGGACGGAGGACAGGGAGCCTGAAAACTGGACGTCTGGCCACCTTACCGAGGGATCCCAGCGGACCAGCCCAGGCCTGGAAGAGAAGTAGCGGTGAGCCAGTGCCAGGAAGCAGATAAGTAAGCTTCCCTTTACAAGTCCACCCATTCTTGCACAACCCCTTTAAAACTTTACACCATACCATATTGAAAAATGAGCCAGTTATTAACATGATGTTTTCTGTTCCTGTGCAGAATATGAAAGAATACTGCAAGATATTTCAGTTACTTTTAAGAGGATATCCCATGGATTCTAAAACACATCTTACTCCTCACTAATCAGTGAGTCAGAGAAGCCTTTGTTCAGTGATTTTGATACATTTCCCTTTGGATTCGTTTCCTGTATCATGTCCCTTTTGGAAACAAAAAGAAGAGGGAAGCAAAGTATGATTGTCCCTTGACTGAGGTATTTCCACTAACTGGTATCCTATATGCTTAAGAAGAGTTGAAGACAAAGGGTATTGATGTGAACGGAAATCTATATGGGAGTATGGGAAACGTGACTGGCACAGGAACACCAATTACCGTAGTCAAAATAAGTGTCAGCTTTGATGGCAATTAATGGATGAAACCACCTCTTTATATACTGAGCGCAAAAAGACTCTTTGGAGCTGATGAATTCAATATTCTCTATATGAGCATTTTGGCTGCCTGTTGACTTACATGATATGTTAGGCATGCTCAACATTGGTGGCATTGAAAATGTGGCCCAGTTTTTGCAGAACTCATCCTGCTCAATTATATTAACTGCTTACAGCATTCTGGAATATAGTTATCCCAAACAAATGTCTCAGGAGCCACATGTGGCTCTTGGGCCCACCTCTTGAAAGCTGCAACCACCTAGTTGGGTTTGCTGCCTATATTGATGTGTATTGGAGAGAGGCCTCCTGCTTCTGTATACTTCTAATATTATTGACACTATCAAGTCAACTAGCAACCAAGTAACTGCCTGCACTGCCTTCTAAAAGACACAGTGGCAGTGATCATATACAGGCAGTGTGCAACCTACTCAGTAGCTGAGATCCTGTGACAGGAGTGTAACCAGATTGAAGGTGGCTTCAATATTCAACATGAGATAACAGCTATCTCTCCCCAGCCTCAGCATGTGTTGTGAAGGGTAGAGAGGAGAAAGCCTTTACCAGAAACCTGGCTTTCCTGAAATTTTCTCCCCTGATGGCAGATATAGGGAGGCCCCCATACACTTTAGATGGTCCCCAATCCAGGCCTCAATTGCCAGGTTTGGTCGACATACATCTAATGTGTATGGCTAGCCTTTAAAGGGTATACCAGGATATTGCAATAGTCCATCAATGTCTAATTGATGTGGGTGCAGTGGTCAGAGCTGGTAACCTGCTCTGTCCACTAGATGGAGCTATATAGTTCCAGCGCTGACCTATGGTGGAGAACAGTGGATCGTAGGGGAACGCGGTATCGGACCTCCACCTATCAGATATTGATGGCCTACTCTAAGGATAGGCCAACAATAATAAATTCCTGGAATACCCCTTTAAACTTACTATTGTTCTCTAGTGAAATAATTTTGACTCTTTATTATTCTGTGCACACATATGGTTACACATGACAGGCTGTTGATTCTTTGCCGCCGGGAAACGATTTTTCTCACTTCAGAAGATAAGCTGTTTCTTTGATGTTATCAATATCAGTAATGACTCCGTAAATTACATACACAAGCCTAATATTGTGCACAAATCATATGGCATATTGGTTTAGTAATCTTGTTTGTTCAGTGCATCCAGCAGCGCAGGTAGAAATGTTTCACCAAAGAGACAAAATCGTCTCACACAACCAAGAAAATCTTCATTTGTATTCCTGCTCCCAGGATAGATCTCAGTATTAATAGTGCCACTGCGAGATGCAGGCTGATAACGTCACCCCTGGCTTCATCTAATGACTCCATTGTTATATTCAGAAAGCGCTCAATGCTGATAAACAGTGGACGGCGAATGTACAAAGACAATAGAAACCAAAGAAAACATGTTACAAGCATGAACTCTGGCCCGCTCTGTCCTCCACCCCCCCCAGAAGATCCTGGGAAAACAGGAATCTAATAAGATGTCGAGCAAAGAAATGATCGCTGGTATAGACTTTAAAGCTGTAGACACGTGCCTACATCTGATGTGGTACTCCGTACGTCTGATATAGCAGTAAATATGTTTGGTTCCATAGATTTTATAAAGCATATGTGTAGCAGTGTACAAAAGTGGACATCTATAGTAATTTCTATCATCGTGATACTTGCTTATTATATAAAGTCCTGGATTATGTGAGTAAATGTGTCATACAGATTAGGCCCCTTGCACACGACCGTATCAGTTTTGCTGTCTGCAAATTGAGGATTCACAAAACCTGGTTCCTAGCCGTGTAAACGCTGCCATTTTCTTTTCTAACCTTGTAGAAATGTACTATCCTTTTCCGGACAAGAACAGGACATGTTGTACCTTTTTTGCGGGCCAGCGGAACTGACAAATGGATGCAGACAGCATACGGTGTGCTGTCCACATCATTTGCGGCCCCATTGAAATTAATGGGTCTACATCCAATCCGCAAAAAATGTAGACCGGATGAGGACTTAAAATATGGTCGGGTACATAGGGCCTTAGACTTAGGCTGGTGAAACTTGCCAATTTCGATGTGATCGGCCAACCCTAATGTGGATGAAGTGCAAACCTGATGTTTGTTCAACAGAAAGGTTTGGACATATCTCCTCCTTTCTTTCTCGAAAGAGGTAAGTTACCAGAGGTGTCTGGCAGTGACTTATCTCAGCTCCCCATTGGGGGGCACAGAGTCAGAGGGCATTACTACAATGAAGGCAGCACGGAGGGCATTATTACCGTGAAGGGGGCACAATAGGCATTTCTACTATGGAGCCCACTGTGCTAGTATTGCCCTATGCGCTCCCTCCATAGTGGAAATCCCCATTGTGCCCCCTTCATAGTAATAATGCCCATTGTGCCCGCTTCACAGTAATAATGCCCATTGTGCCCCCCTTAATAGTAGTAATACCCACTGTGCTAGTAATGCCCTATTAAGGGGGCACAATGGGCATTATTACTATAAAGGGGGCACAATGGGCATTATTACTATGAAGGGGACACAATGGGGATTATTACTGTGAAGGGGACAGAATAAGGATTATTACCGTGAAGGGGGCACAATGGGGATTATTACTGTGAAGGGGGCACAATGGGGATTATTACTGTGAAAGGGGCACAGAGAGGGCATAACTACTGTGAGAGGGCACAATGTGGGCATAACTACTGTGAGGGGGCACACATCTGTACAAAACTATTTTAAAGGTTGTACAATGAGGGCAATACTACTGTAAGGGGGTACCATTTTTTAAAGTATTGGGGGGGGGGTGCCAGAGAAAGGACAAATCCCCCCCCCCCCCCCACACACACACACTAGGCACGCCACTGGCAGGGATCCCGGGAGTTAGACCTCTGCGATCTCATATTGATAGGCCATCAATATGTAAATCCTGGAGAACCCCTTTAATTAATCTGCTCCGCTGTATAACCAACTGTGATAGGTCCTCATGTTGACACTGAGTAATCTTGAACAGGTCCTGAAAAACAATTTAGGATTCAATTGACTCCATTTTAAAGCACATAAGCACTTTCGGCTTACCCCTTTTACCACTATATGATGGACTGGCAAGAGACTATCTAGTAGGATACATCATTTTGTGGACACTTGACAGATTTAAAAAGACTGGTGTTTTACACGCTGGTCTTAATCTATTTCCCTCTGGCATCATGCCCGGCCCTGCACTGCTCACACCCTACCCATCTTCACAGATTTTTTAGCAAAATTTCGTGCACTTGGGGTGTGTGCCAAACTTTGCAATTTTTTTGCTATATAGCTAACTGAGTGATGGCCAACCTCAGCCACTCCAGCTGTGGTGAAACTACGACTCCCAGCATGTTCCATTCATTTCTATGGAGTTCTGAGAACAGTCAAGCAAGTGTACATTTTGGGAAATGTAGTTTAACCACAGCTGGAGTGCCGAGGTTAGGCATCACAGGTCTAGATCATGGGTCAGCAACCTTCAGCACTCCAGTGCTGTGAAACTACAACTCCCGGCATGTTCACTTGCTTAGCTGTTCTTAAAACTCCCATAGAAGTGAAAGCAGAATTCTGGGAGTTGTAGTTGCTGATTGCTGGTATAGGTCTTTCTGTGGAATCAGCTGATGTTTTTTTTATTAGCCCTGATACCAAACTTTCATCACACTATAACACCTTGATGACACTAGGGGTCCACATTTTTTATTCAGTTTATTGATTTTGGAAGAAACTGCACAGGTTAAAAAAAGAAAGAAAAAAAGCTAAAAAAAAAAAGGCTAAAATCCATAATTGTGCCAAAAGTGTGATATTTCTTATTTCACACTAAAAAAAAACACAAGACGACTGATTTATCAAAGGCAAAAGTAGCTGTTGATAGTAGTTGTAAAATGCACCAGATTAGTAAAAGGGGAGCGTGTCTGAAATCTAACACACCTGAAATTTCCTTCCTCCGACAACTGCTGTTGGGGAAGAATCTACAGACCCTCAGGGCCCTTGCACACGACCGTTTGCCCTCCGAGACATACCGTCCGTGAGTGGGCCATATGTCCTGGAGCGGCAATGATCGTGCTCACGGGAGCATCATAGATTACAATGATGCTGTTCATGGCAGGCCGTCCGCAGGGCTATTGTCCCGTACTCATATGCCCGACGTGTACAGCATCATTGTAATCTATGATGCTGTGCGCTCCCGTGGGCACGATCATTGCCGCTCCGGGACATATGGCCTGCTCACGGAATGTATGTCTCGGAGGGCATACGGTTGTGTGCAAGGGCCCTCATGCACATTACAAAGTGGACCTTGCTTCATGTGTATGGTGACATGTATAACTCTTGATCATTTCATCCAGAAATCAGAGGCTTTCTAAGGCTTCATGCACACGACCCTATTTTTCACCCGTGTGCTATCAGCATTTTTTGCGGACAGCACACTGACCCATTCACTTCCATGGGCCCCTGCACACATTCTTATTTTCTGCGCATCCGTTCCGCAAATTATAAAATGTGGCCCATTCTTGTCCATATTGTGAATGATAATAGCCATGAGTGAGAAAAATGCAAAATACACATGGAGGGTGTCCGTATTTTGTCCGTTGTTCGTGTGAATGAAGCCTTAATGTCACACAACAAAACCAAATGAAATAATATCCATCTTGGCAGATGGCAGATACAGATTTTTTGGGACATTTTTTTATAGTAATTCACTGAATTAAGGTAGTTTAGGATTTCATGCAGACATATGAAAAAAGAAGCATAATTCACCATTATACGTTGAAATAATTGCTGCCTCTGAATCCAGATCACTCATTTATATTTCCTTACTCACCCCCGTCCCTTCATTGTGCACCTGCAAACGGGCGCTTGCCTACATTGCGAGGACTTATGGGCATGCACATATAATGGAGAGGACTCCAGGTCTATTCCAGCGCTGGTTTGTGGGTCCACAGCATGGGAATGGGGGGTGAACACGGACATACAGCTTAGTGATCTGGAGTCAGGGGCAGCAGTACCATTCATGCAGCGCTCAGGGGCGCTAACAGATTCCCTGTAAAGTTTAAATGAATCTATAATTGTCAGATCAGAATAACAGAACCATCCTAGTAAAATTCATTTCACTTGGGAAAATATATTGTTGAAAAGGCCTATATTATCTAACATTCCCTAGAGGCACCACGTTCACATGTGTGACCTTATCCTAATTTGTCTGCAAATTATTAATCCAGGGAGAAAAAAATCTGAATACTAAGGAGAAAGCAAAATGATTACATTAAATGTAACTGAATCTGAAGCAAGTTATACCAAATCTCACTATAAGCTGGACCTTATCACTGGGCTTCGGAGAGACGTCACCAATTAGGTTTTAAAGGATTTTCAATATTCAATTTTCAATATTCAAGCAGTTATAAAAGTACAAATAATATTAAAAAAACAAGTAACACGAATGGCACAAACCTGACCTATGAGTATTTTTATGTAAGTGTGTTCAATATCATCTAGATGCTGTATGCAGCACATCTGTATAGCCATCTACTGTATATCTCACCATCAATGGACCTATATCGATCTCAAATCTGTCTCTCATATCTATATCTATCTATCTATCTATCTCATATCTATCTATCTATCTCATATCTATCTATCTATCATCTATATCTATCTATCTATCTCCTATCTATCTATCTATCTATCTATCTATCTATCTATCTAGCCATCTATATCTATCTATCTATCTATCAATCACTATATATGTATCTATCTAACCTATTTATCTATCTATCATCTATCTATCTATCTATGTATCTCTGTATCTATCTATCCATCTCCATTCATGTGACTCTATCTAATCTATCATCTATATCTATCTATTTATCTATCTATCTCATATCTATCTATCTATCTATCTCATACTATCTATGTATCTATCTAATGTAAGATCTTTCTATCTATCTATCTATCTATCTATCTATCTATCTCATATCTATCTATCTATCATCTATATCTATCTATCTATCTATCTATCTATCTCCTATCTATCTATCTATCTATCTATCTATCTATCTATCTATCCATCTATATCTATCTATCTATCTATCTATCTATCAATCACTATATATGTATCTATCTAACCTATTTATCTATCTATCATCTATCTATCTATCTATGTATCTCTGTATCTATCTATCCATCTCCATTCATGTGACTCTATCTAATCTATCATCTATATCTATCTATTTATCTATCTCATATCTATCTATCTATCTATCTATCTATCTCATACTATCTATGTATCTATCTAATGTAAGATCTTTCTATCTATCTATCTATCTATCTATCTATCTATCTCATATCTATCTATCTATCTATCTATCTAATATATACCTATTATCTATCTATCTATCTATCTATCTCATATCTATCTATCTATCTATCTCATACTATCTATGTATCTATCTAATGTATTATCTATCTATCTATATCTATCTCTGTATCTATCTCTGTATCTATCTCTGTATCTATCTATCTATCTATCTATCTATCTATCTATCTATATCTCTGTATCTATCCATCCATGTATCTCCATCCATCTGAGTCTATCAGATGTAATCTTGAGCTTATAGAAGGTGTCTGCAGGAGCTCACCTGGCAGTGTGAGGATGTCAGCCAGGGGCTTGCAGTGATACAGTCCTATGGAGATGACACAATCCGCCCATAGTCCCCTGGAGCCCAGTTCATCCAGCTTTCTGCAGGTGTTGATGCTGTAGTCGCAGGTCAGCACCCAGTCATTGGTGGCGGTGGCAACTACCACACCAATCCATCCTATGAAACTTGAGATAAACCCAAAAAACTGTAGGCATGTGCCAGCCATGACAGGTAGAGGCAGAGTGCTCCTGTGTCCTGAGAGTCAGCAGCAGCAGTGTCCTCCTCTGCCCACTCCCCCGGTTATAAGCCTGGGACCAAACCCCCCTGGCAGCCAATTACAGAACAAGGGGCTAGCCAGGGAGGAGGCACTGCTATGGGGGGTCCCAGTACTGAGGACGTTCCCTAAACTCTATGGAACTGAAGCTGCTGATAATTCTCCTCTTCTTTCCTGGTGGCAAGTAGTAGACATCATACTTGTGGAGAAACTGTGACAACTAGTAATGCTATAATCCGAGATGTCACCTCACTGAGTTGTATGGGAAGTTTCCTCAAGTTCTTCTATAGGATGAAGACACTCTCCCTGCATCATTACTCACCATTGTCATAAATCAGGCTGGAGAAGGCGCTTCCATCTCCCATTACCGCTCCTGTGGAGACCACTAGTGGACATTGGCGGTAATGCAGTTTCAGACAAGCACAAAAGAGAATGCAAAATCGCCAAATAAGAGGAAATAGCCTCCGTTTTGTGTAATATTCACCTCTTTATTTACATATGTGGAACCAGTTCTAGTCTCGATCACCTGGTTCAGACGAACACATACATTAGGACTTCTCCATCAGGTTTCATGAATATGAACATCTGCTGAACCCATCTGAGTAAAAAAAATCTGATACTGGTTTAATAGAACATGTAAATAAAGCAATGATACCACAGACCTGAACCATGGCGGTAGGTTCGAGCTGAGGTTTTTTTTTTTAAAGTTTTGAGGCAGATTTTTCTGCGGATTTTACAGCCAAAGCTAGAAGTGGATCCTTTATATTTCTGATTCCTTTCCAATACACTCTGGGAAAATGCGCGATTTTTCTGCGCGAATGTAAAGCGTTTTAATGCGTTTTGTCGGCGAGTGGGAAAAATCTGCATGTTTGGTACCCAGACTGGATCCCGGACTTCATCACTGAAGTTCGGGTTTGGGTTGAGTATTCTGTAGATTTTATTATTTTCCCTTATAACACGGTTATAAGGGAAAATAATAGCATTCTCAATACAGAATGCTTTGTAAAATGTGGATTAAGGGGTTCAAAAATTTCATAAAAATTAACTCACCTTATCCACTTGATCACGTAGTTGCCAATCTCTCCTGTCTTCTTCAAGCATTAGCTGCCGGCTAAAGGACCTGTGATGACGTCACCAAGCTCATCACATGGTCCAATCACATGGTCCATCGCCATGGTGATGGACCATGTGATTGGACCATGTGATGTGACGTCAAAACAGGTCCTTTAGATGGCAGCTAATGCTTGAAGAGGACAGAAGAGATCGCAACTACGCGATCAAGTGGATAAGGCGAGGTAATTTTTTATTTTTAACCCCTTAATCCACATTTTACTAAGCATTCTGTATTGCGAATGCTATTATTTTCCCTTATAACCATGTTATAAGGGAAAATAATAAAGATCTGGTCCCGTCTCTTAGCAACCTTGCGGGAAAATCGCACTTGCTTGCGATCTTCACGCAGCCCCATTCACTACTATGGGGCCTGCGTTGCGTGAAAAACGCACAATATAGAGCATGCTGCGATTTTCACGCAATGCAGAAGTGATGCGTGAAAATCACCGCTCATCTGCATAGCCCCATAGAAATGAATGCGTCCGGATTCAGTGCGGGTGCAATGCGTCCTCCTCAGTGCTATATATAGTGCTATATATTCATATTCATGAATAGTGTTGACTGCGAATATTCTAATCGCAAATTTATCACGAATATCGGCACTTAGCAACATCCCTAACAAACAATAGGAAAGTTGCCTAACCCTTAGTGTTGATCTCGAATATACTAATCGCAAATTTTTATCATCAATATATTACATTGCCGTTTTTCACAATCAAGTAAATAATGAATGGAGATCATGAATTTATGGCAAATATTTGGCCAAAAATTCGCAAAATATCACAAATTCGAATATTGCCTTTGCCGCTCATCACTATTTAGGATCAGTTCGTATTATTGACGTCATGCAGGAGAGGACTTCAGCATAACAGAAACCGGACGGATCGGTCATGCAGGCCATAGACCTCTAAAGGCAATCCGTTATGCATTCCGTCATGGAAATGTGTTATGGTCCGTGGTAACGGAATCCATAATGCAATTCAGCATATACCCCAAACCGAAAGCGAATTTCAAAATATATTTACATATTTTACATCTAATTTTGCCAAATTTGATTAACCCTTTCACCTGCAGCCTGGTCATTTTAGATGCAGTCAGCTCTACTGTGCTCTATGCAGTACTGTACATTTTTTTTTTTTTTTCAAAGCGTCTTTTTATTGACATTTGATTAAAACATAAAAAGAAAAACAGAATAGAAAACCAACACAGCATCCACAGCAAAAGTCCGTTACAGATTCCATCAGAGCAAGAAACATGCCATAGAACTGAAAAATCTGGAAATAACTGCCAAGCATCACAATGGCGACGGAACCATCACAATATATATCCCAATTGTTTGACGACACATCATTCATACACTCAGACACACCGCTCCTCCACCACACACGAGACAGCAAATAATAAAGCATTAGGGTAACACTGTTTGTGCATTAATCCAGGGATCCCAAATTTTTAAAAATCTGTCTGGACAACCTCTCTGCTCAAAAACTAATTTGTATAATTCTAAATCCGAATTTACCAATTGTATCCAATGTTGCTTTGTGGGCACCTTAGGAGCCTTCCAATTTAACAGAATAGTCTTTCTTGCATAATAAAGAAGAATCCTATACAGCCGTCTGCCATATTTTGTGGGTACAACGTCGTTCACTAGACCCAATAAACTAATCCTAGGCGTGCAGATCTCTGGAAGTCCCACCCGAGAATTCAAATATTCATGAACTTGATTCCAAAAAGACTGAATGATTGGGCATTGCAATACCATGTGAAAGAAATAGCCACCCCTAGAACTGCAACGCGTACAATTTGGGCTGCTCAATAGGCGCATTTTAAAAAGCCTACCTGGCGTGTAGTAGACTCTATGAAGCCATTTTACTTGAATGAGTTGATCTCTGGCACTAATAACGGTGGATCTTCAAGTATGACTCAGTTCCTTCACATGGCATGACTCAAAGTCTACAACATCCCTACTCCAGATATTGAAGGCCTTGTCCAATGGGGAGTCCAAACCTGACATCAGCACTTCATACAAAGTGGAGACAGGTTTGTTTAAATGGGTACGCCTCAACACCCTCTCTACCGGATCACAATCCAGCACCACCGGATCTCTGCCAAACTGAGTATTGCAGGCGTGACGCAGCTGGAAGTATCTAAATAACGCTTGTCGAAGTATCTGAAATTCTGACCTGAAGCTATTGAAAGTTTTAAACATACCTTGATCATATAGCTGTGCAAGATATCGCACACCCCTCCGGGGCCAGAATTCGTAGTCCGCGAGCCCGAGCAGCTCCGGTAGGGCTTTATTCCTCCATAAGGGAAGGTAGGGTGACCAACTTTCCACTCCCTCTACCCTTGAATGCACTTTAACTCTCCTATTCCAAATTGCCAGTGCCGCCACCATGTTCGACGTACACTTTTTTGTCGCTAACACCCCCCTCCTATATGGCAGATTTGTAAGGGCTTCATATGATCCCATCAGAGCCGCATCCAGCACCACATGCAGTACTGTACTGACAGAGGAATGGGACGCAATGAACTACGCAGGGACTACGGACAATGAGATCTAATAGAAACAGGATTCAAACAACGAAGGCAGCATGTTATAGAGCAGGACAACTAAGTTCGGAAAGAGCAGCTATTTAGGTGCATAAATTACAGGTTTTCCTGAATCTTTTCCCATAAAACTACACATCAATCTGCTCAGCTCCTCCTGCTCTATAACATGCTGTCTGCAGACTGCTCTGCATTTTGTGGTGACAGGTTCCCTTTAAAAAGAGTTTTCTAAGGCTACATGCACGTGACAGTGAAAAACGGACATGTGATGGACGATTTTTTTACGGCCATCACACATACGTTTTAAGACCACTGGTAGTCTATGGGGTTATTCACACGGCAGTTGTTTTGACGGTCAGTGAATACCGGACATAAAAAAATAGAACATGTTCTATCTTTTTTCGTCTATGTGTAGCCTAAGAGTTTTTTTTAATGATTACCTAGCCTCTGAGTTGGGGTTGTCATAATACCAACATTTTTATTAGATTTCGATATCATAAAAAAGTATTGTGATACTCAATACCACACGAAAGAAACGGACGGAGTGCTGTCCGCATCTTTTTCAGCCCCATTGAAGTGAGGGGATTGGTCCGCATCAGACCCCACAAAAATGTTGACCGCGTGTGGGGAAAAAATACGGCCTTATGCATGAGCCCTAAGGCCTCTTGCCCACAAATGTTTCTTTTTCCCATTTAATTCCTTTTTTCATTCCGTATACGGAACCATTCATTTCAATTGATCTGCAAAAAAAATGTTTCCGTATTTGCGTTCAAAGATAGAACATGTGCTATTATTGACCGCATAACGGACAAGGATAGTACTGTTTTATCAGGGGCCAGCTGTTCTGTTCCGCAAAAAACTGAATGCACACGGACGTCATCCGTATGTTTTTCGGATCGCAAAATACTGAAAAAGCCATACGGTCGTGTGCAAGAGGCCTAAGTGTTGTGTGTACTAAACTAGTGTACACAAGGTGATACATTATGAAGTTAATGTGAGGCACAGGTCCAACCGTTCCAAGTGATAAAACCCCCATGTCCCTCATAATAACCTTATCAAGTATCCATCTCTTTGCATAATGGGCAACATGGGGTTAATGCATGAGGTACATGAAAAGTACCACTTGGAACCAACAGAGTTCGGTAAAAGGTTTTTAAGAGTAGTAATTAATTTCTGAAGTTATTACCCGAAGTCTCACGAGACTTCACAAAGTAGTAACTTCAGCTCATCTAAGCCAATACATTTTAAAACTGTACGGAGCGCTTGCTCTGTACAGTATTCTAACGAAGTTTCATGTGAATCGACTTTGGATCTTTCATCCGAAATTGATTCGCTCATCCATAATCATAATCCTTGACAAGCAGAGCAGAGAGGAGGATGAGGCAGCTCTTTAGCTCAGTGTTGTGAAGTAACTTGTCCTCCTGTGTCATTAGGACAGGTCTTGTGTGTACTAATAGGATGGCTGCCATTTTATTTTCCCTGATGATTGCTCCCCAGACAAAACAGGCCATTATAACTAATGAAAGGGATTTGAGAATATATTTATAATAAAGTAATATTTAAGTATTTTCAGTAATTTTATTTTCTTAATTCCTGGAGAACCCCTTTAATTATTGGCAATTTCATTGGTGGCACAGAGCCTTAAAAGAAGCTGATAAAAGAATGTTCTTTAATGAGTAAAGATACTGAGCTGCACAGTAGCGAAGCCAAGTATAGGGGGCAAATGCTGGTATAGAATTGATCTGAGTGAAAAAGCATCGATTAGGTATCGAAAGTTTGATACCCCGTGCAACCCTACTCTGGATAGGTAAACAGTATCTGATTGGTGGGATTTCAACACCTGGGGCCCCCGTTGATCAGCTGTTTGAGAAGGCACTGACACTCGCAGTAGTGCCCTGGCCTTCTCTTTGCTCACCAAGCACAGTGCTTTACATTGTATAGCGGTTGTGCTTGATATTGCAGCTCAGCCCGATTTACTTCTATGGGGATGAGCTGCGCCTAAGCCATGTGACCGAAGAAGATGACGTCACTGGCCTAGGCAAGGCTGTGGCAATACTGTGAACACTGTTGCCTGCTCAAACAGCTGATCAGCAGGGGTCCCGATTGTCAGACCGCCACTGGTCAGATGCTGATAATCTATCGAGAGGATAGATCATGAGTAAAAAAAAAAAAACTCTTTGAAAACTCTTTTAAGCTCCTTTTAAGCATAAGTGGATGCAGGAAACAAACCAGCACAGAAGAGTTGTAAGAGGAGACAAAGTACTGTATTAGACTGATACTATTTTATAATCCACTCCTGATTTTGGCTTCAAAAACTGCACAAAGAACCTGCACATGTGGAAGCACCTGCAGTGTCCCCACTATGTGCTATAAGTGGGAACTTTAAATTGCTGCTAAATGTCATATTATATTGTGTTTCCTAATGTAAGGCTGGCATTGTCATTACACCTATTCGCCTCTAGGTGGTGCTGGAGCCACATAATATATATAGCTTGAGGTTTGCTGACATCAGAGGAAAGTAAGAGAGAGAGACAGGAAGTGAATTTAGAAGGGTTTAGAAGGGCATCTTGTAAAAGATGTGTGGTATGCAAGAAATCATATAGCAACAAAATCCAAATGCAAGCAATTAATAATGAGGGTTCATATAAACATAATATCAAGCAATTTATCACTTGCAACAGTTGGGGAGTAATATACATAATAACATGCCCTTGTAATAAAATATATATCGGGCGTACATAAAGACAGCTAAAGAAAAGAATAGGGGAACACGTACATAACATCCAGATGAAATCCGAGGGACACCCGCTATCACGCCATTATAAAGAAAAACATCAAGGAAATTTTAGTGGATCAACCTTCTGGGGGATAGAAATACTGAAGAAAAATAAAAGGGGTGGCGACTTTATCAAAGAAATATCCAGAGCTGAAACCAAATGGATATTCAACATGAACTCCCCAATACCTTGTGGTTTAAACACCGAGATAGAATTGTTTGCGTTTGAATAAAAAAGTACATGTAAATTGAGCCTACCACTAGAGGTATATCACACTATACCGCGGATAACAAAGAGTTAAAAAGTGACATCTAAGAGTGAGCGCACATAAAAAGGGCACCAAAGAAGAGCCGCGTAATTCTCCCTAAGTAAGGACAACGATCTGTCCGAAATGCGTCAGATGAATTTTGGCACCTGCAACTACCCATAGCTGCAGGAGTGACGTCACTGGCTGCTCCGTGTGAGCGCACGCCGCTAACTCCTTTTTCGCACAGCACCACCCCACCAGCCGGGACGGGAGCTGTTAACACAAAATACCTGATCCGTGATACTGTGAGATCTGAACCATTGGCAGGAAGAGATAAAGCCAGACAGAGAAAGAGTTCAGCCGCAAGGTAATTAGAAGTCATTGCATTACTGTGGGTACCGTTCTAATAGGAAAGACCACACGATCTACAAGGCGGATAAGTGCGAGGTATCCTTGAGATTAACTATAAAGGAAGTGAATTCAGTCTAGAAAGCAGAGAGAGGGGAGAAGGAAGTGTATGGAGAAGGACAGGCTCAGCCCAAGATGTAACTGCATGTCTTTCCTCTTGGCCCTGATCATGCCTGGAGATGACAAACAAAGGAGTCACAGCAGCCCAGCACAAGACAGTAAGTCTATGTATGGATATAAAGCTAGTGAAGATTAGAGCCGAGTATAGCCAAGGGACTTCACAAGCACCAGTGACCAGGAGGAACTTAAAGGTATCTGGACACAACTAGATAATTAGTGTGCAGAATTGTCCTCTTTTCTGGTAATGCCTTTTGGGAACATAGTGGCCCTGAATACTTCAGGAGAGCATTCTGCATCAAATAATGTAGCAGAGAGTTTGCCTGCCACGAGGGAGAACGCCCTTATTGGATTGCTCGAAGATAAATAGGAAATCCTTATATTCAATACCCGAGTGCTAAAAAGTGAACTTAATGGAAATTTACTAATTCATTGCCTGTAAAGTAACAGCATTAGAGAACTCCTCAACTGACAATTGCCAGACTTGTATTAAGGAATTCCAGTTAAACCAACACTTGGATTATTGCTTTTGATATAACAACTGTGCCGAGACTATTGAGTCAGTAAAAGTTCAATTGTTGTTTACTACAACTGACTCCTCATCCTTTCTACAACTCTCAACATTTGCACCTTACGGTGCTGGCGTCACAAACACAGGGGCCCAGCCACCAAAGCACCCTAAGCATACTCATTACCATCAAGGGCACCTCAACCATCTGGCTAGTGTTCCCTGCAATAGTGAGTGCCCCGGAGGATTTAGTGCCGTCTTCCCATCCACTGCACTTCCGGCCCAGGGAGGCTCTGCTAACTGTGAGTAAATTAACTACTACCCCATCGGCCCACCGTAGCCTCACGTGTTGCCCCTGCTGTCTGACATGCTGCACACCCAAATATAGCAAAAAGAGTTATGCCTCATTTACACAGTCAGTGTTTTCCATCAGTAATTTGGAGCCAAAACCAGATGCAGTTCTAAACAGAACAGTTCTGCAGTTCTCTACAGAACAGGAGCAGATCTTTCCCTTATACCTTATGTGGAGGCTTCAATCCTGGTTTTGGCTCACTATCACTGATGGAGATCACTCCAAAACACTGGATGTGTGAATGAGGCTTTAAGGTGCCTTCACATGTGGCAGATTTTGTTGCAGAGAATTGTTGCAGACTGAAAATCTGTTCTATTCATGTGAATGGGGTTGTTTTGGTGGCAAGCACATGGATTTCTGCAAGCCTTATTCAGGTGAATGGAACGGATTTACTTTTCTGGCAACAAAATTTCTGGCATGACATTTCTTGCAACAAAAGTTCCTATGCCTGTGGCAGAGTTCTATAGGAACATAGTGAAATTCCCATAGGCTGCAATGGTAATTCATTGTAGTCAATGGGACAAGTGATCTAACGATCATGTTTTCAAGTCCACCAAGGGGACTTAAAGGGGTTATCCGGGTAAAGATAACGATGGCCTATCCTCAGGATAGGTCATCATACAAGTGAGGGTCCAAGTTGTTTCAGGTAGCCACTGCGCTCACTGGAGATCTGGTAAATACTGCAGGCTCCTGGCAGCTTTCCAAGCACAGCAGCGTACATGGTATTACAGCTCAGCCCAATTGTCTTGAATGGGGCTGAGCTGCAACTAAGTCATGTGACTGATATATGGTGACGTCACATGGCCTAGAAAGAGGCTAGGCGCTCATGGAGCGCCTAGCCTCTTCTAAACAGCTGATCAGCGGAGGTCCCGGATGTCAGACCGCCGAAAATCTGATACTGACGCCGAAAAACTGATGATGACGTATCCAGATAGGTCATCAATAGTAATTCCCGGTTAACCCTTTCAATAAGTATTTTTTTTTAAAAAGAAAAAAAAATTAAATATATAGTGATAAAAAAACCATACAAAATGGAATCAATAAAAACAACAGATCACCCTGCAAAAAAATGAGGTTCCACACAGCTCCATAGGCAGAACTATAAAAAAAAAATAATCAGGGTCAGAATGTTTTTTAACTTAATGTCATTTATTTTTTAACTATTAAAACACAATAAAAATGATATACATTTGGTATTGCTGTAATGATACTGACCTGGAGAATGAAGGGAACAAGTCAGTTTTACTGCAAGGGAACATTGGAAAAACAAAACCCATAAAAGTGTGGTGGAATTGCATTTTTCCAATTCCAACCCATTTGGAATTTTTTGCCAGCTGCCCACTACGTTGTATGCAATATTAAATGGTGCCATTAGAAAGTACAACTTGCTCCGCTTAACACAAGCCTTCATATGGCTATGTGAACAGAAAAATATTAAAGCTATGGCTCTAAAAGTTCAATCTGGCTCTAAGTAATGGAAAACCCAAGGCTGTTGAAGCGGCAGGGTTTTCAGGGGGTTAAAAACCCTTTCTAGTGAAAGCTGCATAATAAAATTTAACCACCTATGTGTTCCAGAGTTAAAAGGCACAATACTGAGAAAAGGCGATGGAGGTAATACTCTGCTAATTAGTATGGATCCCCAGCATTTGGCAATAAAACACATGCAACCATAGAAAGTCACCACATTATGTTTTATTAAGATTTGAATCCACCAGTGGTATTTCATATTTACAAGGAATGACAATGGAGAACAGCACAAAAATACATTTTGAGGTATAAGCCGAAAGCACAGTATGCAATGTTGCAATATAGATTTTCCCACATTCTGTAAACTGATTGACCAGATAAATGCATTTTGTATTGTTTCGAACCATATAAAACACCTGTTAGTTTCTTGTGAGGTAGAGGACAGTATTGATTCATGTAATTCACAATCACAGTTACTTAAAGCATGATCTGTATATACATCATTGGCAAATATCCTAAAGTGGAGAGTTGTGCTGTCTGACAGCCCCTTTCTTCGCTTTAGACATTTTACAGGTAATCACTTGTAACAAAGCAATGCATTATACATGCTCTTTATTCAATAATTCACATTTTACATAGGTTATCATGCAACATAAACAGCTTCTGAAGAGTATGCATGAGAACGTAATATAGCTTTACTGAAAAATAACCTCTTTTCTTCATCCTGAAATAGCTCTCTTTTCCTAAAAGGCAGACACCTTAAAATAAGACATGTTGAGTTCTCATGTGTGTGCATTACTTAACGCAGGAGTGCTGACTTGTGCAAATGTGCATCAAATTGCAAATTCAGTGGGACTTTAAATGCAAGGAAGCAGCAGAAGAATTTCTACCAAAATTCAAGAGACACCAGGGCAAGGGGAAAATATGTCTTTGTATGCATATTGCATATTTCGGTTGATGTGCAGGTAACTCCTATCTCTACAACACTACCAGATAAATCTATGCACTTATTTTGTTAAAAATCAGGCATTTATCAAATCACATGGACATGAGTTCAGTATAAGAACAGGTAAGATATTACAAAACAACATAGGTTAAGAGGGAAAGTCATCATAAATAAAATTATCATGCTATATCTTGCATTATGGCTTTAACTCGAGGACACTTTTTGCATCTCATAAGTTCCAGTAAAACATAGAAATAAAAAAAAATATAAAAAAAGGTCTTTTGAATGGTGACCAATGCTGTTATTTAGAAGAAGAATTGCACTAATAATAGATTGGCAGCCTTAATACCAACACCAACCCACAGGGTCCTGTTTAAAAGACCATGCAGTGTACCATGCGATTCCTAGTGAAGCTGATATTTTGCATATCTGATGCCAACAGATGAGGGATATTCCTATGGATTTGGCCTCTGCATCAGTAATGAATTCTAGCACTTCAGCTTCACAAGACAAGGCTTTGATACAATAAGAGATGTCTGGGTAAACTGCTGTCCCTCTTTGGATTTAATAGAGTCTATCTAATCTATCGCTCTCTCCCTCTCTAATCTCCATATTTATTTATTGATCATGTCTTTTTAGTATATACTTGCAATCTCTATAAAATAATTCTTAGAACTGTATCTGTACCTTGCACTGTTCCTCCTAAATTGACAACATTGTAATCCCAATGCCCTTTTCAATGGCGTAGTTCCCTACACTGTTCAATCCGTATTAAGAATGCCATGTTATACAGGGATACACCATTTTGATTAGGGGCTATAATTATTCCAGGCTCTGAATTTAGTCACAATAACAGAAGAGCATCATAATGCATAGTACTAAGAAAAGATGCCCCAGCACTGATAAATAATTTTTTTTTGCTGAAATAGACAAGCCAAGAGATTTTTGTCGGGTCAGGTTTAATGTCGTGACCTCTACAAAAATGCCAATTATTGCCAGAATGATTTAGATACAGAAAAGTCTCATCTCCTATATACAGACCAAGGCTTTTATTGCACTGAAGATCCATTTGCAACAAGTAAAGATAGTCTTAGGTGAAAATGAAAGAAAATGACATGGAAAGGTTAAATAATTTCTCAATATAGCAATGTAAGGGTATAATATCAGCACATAAAGAAAGACGTCAATAAAGGAAAGATCTATGCAAGCTACATATACTCTTCTAGTCTACTCTCTTAGCAGCATAAAAATATCCATAATTCAGGTACTTGTACAATATTTCTTAGATATAGAGTATTTGGCAGTGCAGGAAAAATATTAAATAAACTGATCCAAGATTGATAAATATTCTAATTATAGAAAGGGAGATTCTACAAAGCCAGCTTTCCTGTACATCGCTTGAAACAAAGTAACAAATATTGTGCAACAATATAACATTCTGTTGTTGAATCCACACAGACCCTACCACATGAAAACAGCTCCCTGAAACAATATATCCCATATCGCTCCTCAAGGCTCAACATTTTTGGGGTGACTAAAATACCAATGGCACTGGAGGTAACTGCACTGAAATGTCAAATTTAGGTTGGGGCAACCTCAATTAAAACTTTCATACAACTTGCAGCCATTTTTATTTACCATACTTTGCATATGAAAGTCGCACCAAAAAGGCATAACACATAAAACGGAATGTATTCCTATGGACTGCAAAAGTCTAGCCCAGGTTGATGAATTGGCTGATTACCTGAGCACAATAAAAGATTTTTATCCATGTTAAAAAAAAAAAAAATTGGGTTCCGTACAAAAACGTCATATTTATGAAGCTCACCAGTGACATTTTTCTGGTAACGCAAATATGGTAGGTATGCAAAAAGGGTTGTGGCCTTCGGTGTAACGGCTTAATTTCTGTTACGAGCGCCAGGCTAAGCCAGCACAGCCACACTGTCAAGTCCGCCCATTGTCTGGATGCTTCAAGAACTGTTCACATTAGAGCAAGTAAAGAGAAAAAACAAAACACACACACAAAAAAAATATATATATATTTTTTGGGATCTGAGATGAAGCCCAAACTATGAGTATTAACATTCATTCCAAAAATTAATATTTAATATGAGCTTTCAAAATGATCAAAGTAAATATCTAGTTGGGGTCATATGGGCAAACTGGTTGACTACCTAAACAAGTAACACAAAGACTTCTCATATATATAAGCAGTAGCCTATACTTCTTTTTAAACTAAATTGTTTCCTCTAAAGGTGGAAACGTAATCCATACAAAAATATTTCGTTCTATTGCCCCTGTTCATTACAGCGTGCATAGATGCAATTTCGAAATATCTGTTACCATCTATCAAGTCGCGGGTAGCAGCCATTTTGCTTCTCTGTAGGTATAAAGTGAGGCAGGGCATTGACTATATAAAACATTTACATCCATAGAGTCATTTCCTGTTTTCACGGGATTACATTTTGTTGCACTGCTTTGAAGAAATCATTTTCAGTTTCCAACTAGGCAGGCATAGGCAATTTGTAGGTTTTCTATTCATATCATACTAGAAGTCCCTGCATGTTAGGGATGCAGGTGTCACAAGAACTGAAAGACGTTAGTCTTTACTCCAACGGGCACACAAAAGAAGCAAAGGTTCTGTTATTAAATGCATTGGGGGAGATTTATCAAAACTGGTGCAAAGGAAAACTGGCTTAGTTGCCCACAGCAACCAATGAGATTCCAGCTTTCATTTTTGAGGGTTCCTTTGGATAATGAAAGATGGAACCTGATTGGCTGCTATGGGCAACTAAGCTACTTTCTCTTTAAACCAGTTTGATAAATCTCCCCCCATGCTTCTCATTAGCAGCAGCTATCTAGTTCTTAACCCCATGTACACAAAAGGTGATTCATATGCTTACACTGCCCAAAAACATGTGCAGTTCTTCATATCACCACCAGAAACTTGCATTTAACCCACAGTGAAAACATTTACACTGCTAATCTACATGCAGAGCACATATTGCCATAGTTGGTGCAAGAGAAATTAGATAAGTGGTAAGTGATGCTGAAAAGTTGAGTATTTTAACTACGTTGTGCATGGCCAAGAAAAAAATTATAGCTGCCACATGACCTCATGTGCACCGCTCTAATTTTATTATGTAAACCTCTTCTACGAATCGCACACCTCCCTAACATTTCAGGATTGCATACTCAAGGTTTGGTTTTCACCGGTACTTTCCAAATGTCATATATAACCCTATTAACAATTTTTTTAGTTTTTTTTTTCACTAGAAAGACTAATATGGCTACAATATATGTGAACCATTTTACTTGAATATTAAAACGTCTTGGGGATCAAAAATGGCTCACTGTGTGTCAGACAACAAGTATAATATTTCAAGCACTAAGCGCCTTAAGTAGATAGTGGGATGCCCTAAAACGTTTAGCTACTGCTTCCCTGAGTAATAAGTCCGTCTTCATATACTGCACAGCCTTTGACTGCACTCAATGCAGAGTCTTACTGCCCTGACCATTAACTGAGATATATTACATATTCTGGATTCCTTAAGGGGTTGCCCGGGATATATTGATGGTCTGTCCTCAGGATCTAACTCCCATCAACCCCGCCGAACAGCTGTTTGAAGAGGTGGCGGCACTGTAAAGTGGCTGTGCTTGGTATTGCAGCTCCTAAATGGAACGGGGCTGCTCCTAGACCATGTGACTAATGGAATAGGCCCCAGTGCACACCAGAGCGTTAAAGCCTCTTCAAACAGCTGATTGGTGGGGTGTGGTGGGAGTCGGATCTCCACTGATCAGGAGAATAGGCCATCAAGCCTATTTGCCTACTTTAATGGCAAAGCATAAATATATATAGATGACAGCTTTCAGACACATTTCTTTTAATGCTTCTCTAGTAGGGACACGGGTAAGAGGATTATTCATACTGATGTTGCAAATACGCATCTTTCTATTGCTGAGATGTCTCTAAAGACTTCAAACTAAAGCTAAAATATGCCATAAACATGGAGATCTGGACCCCAAAAACCTAAATCAATGTGTCAATGAAAACTGGCATCTATTTTAACACAAAATCCCAATTATAAAAAAAAAAAAAAACTGGCATGATTGCAGTGTATAGCGTATTTTACAACTAATAGGGTTCTTCTAGGAATTACCAGTATCAAAATGTATATGATGTATCCTTTTCCGGCCTCGACACCCTCTTAAAAGTTAAAAAATGATGTTTTAAGCCTCTTTATAAGCTGGGCTTGGCAAATCAAAGCTTTATATCAATTATTCTGTCTTTTTAAAAGAAAGGTCAATGTACTAAGAATTGTGCATCAGTATCAAAAGCTAAACACTTTACACGAATTTACAAAAAAAAAGCATGCTGTATCAAATACACCACGTGACAATACAGAATATATCGTCTTTACATGTGGCTACATACATAAGCAATCAATGTATGTTTTGTGAAGCTTTCACAGCAAGGTGATGTTGATTTGGCAAAAAGTTTACAATATATACAGTTAAAAAGGAAAACAAAGTCAATCAACACAAATAAAACTCCTTTATCATTCAGGATGTTAATCTGTAGAAAATAACAATGAATTTATATAATCATTTCATATGCCAAAAATATTCTAATTTAAATAACTGTGTATTTACACAACAGCCATAGAGTAATAAATAGAAAAACACAAATTTGTAATTAAACAAACATAATATAGAGTATTATTACAGCATAGCAATAAATATAATGAGGGGAAACATAAAAGAAAATATGAAGGGTGCACAACTATTGGTATTTAAAGGGTCACTGAGTTATTATAGAACTTTTGCTATACAGACATATCAAAAATTTCGAACAGTGAGAATATGAGAGCCGAGACCCCCACGATCTCTAGAAGGAGTGGAGACGAGCTTATAGACTTTCTATTCAGTTCGTCTCTCTTCCTTTCCTATGCAAGCGCTTCTCTTGTCTCATTCTAGGGATCGGTGGGGTTCTCAGCACTCAAGACTCCCACCTATTAAAACTTTTTTTATGTCTCTATGACATATCAGAAGTTTTACTGAAACTCACTGACCCTTTAATCAGTCTTTAGAACTCAAATAAGTAGGATTTCATTACTGGCTTTCATTTTTTTCACCTTTAATTATTCAATACGAAGGCCCATTGGACTCTATGGCATCATTGTTACGGCTCTGAACAATACAGAACCACTATATGGCCATGTGCACAAGCGCCTATGTTGTGCATACTTCCCAACCATTCTGTCTCACACAACTCTGCTATTCTGCATAAAGCAGATTGGCAATATGCAGAAAGCAGAGAAGATGAAAAGCACCGCAGCAGCCATACTACGCAATTCCCCATCTTAGGGTCCTGTTACAATGGCCCATTAACAGGCCAACATAGAATGCTGATCGATGATATACAAGTTGCGCACATGTACCGATGCAAAGTGAAAGGGGAAAGAACGATCTTTCGGTATGTTCATTCTTCCCCCGTTCACTTTCCATAGTTCCAGAGACACATATTGTCAGTGGCACATGCTGTCGATTTTTGGTGTTGTATGAATGATGCAATGACCAACAAATGAGCAAATGCTACTGTAAAGGTGCCATAAAGAGTGTTTGTACAAAAGTAGGTTTCCCAAAAAAATTCCCGATCCTTGGCCTTTGTAAAAGGTCCCTTAGACTGCACCAATAATCAGATTTTCATTTAAGTATTAAAGAGCAAGTCCAGATATCCACACTACTTCTACGGTAGTCCGGTGTGAAGGCAAGGCAGCCATGTTTGCAAGTGGGATAACAAAATACTTTGGCTATGGGCTTCGGCAGTATGTGACGTTCCTAGGTGTCAACAGTATTAAAAAGAAGTTTCGAGAGAATGTAATAGACTATTCTGTTATTCTAGAGTCAGGCTTTGTCATGACAAAGACAAGTAGGTAGGTCCACACAGATTTCGAGCGAGTAAAATATATACTTAAGTAATTTTACATTTTAAAGGATTCCATGATTCTGCTGATATTTTGAATCATTCAAGAGAATCCCGCCGCCAGACGGTAACAGCAGCTATTATGTGTTTGGCCTCTACGCCCATAAAATGAAGCCTTTCGTTTTACTAGTAATGTGATGTCACATTCATGAGGATTTGCAGCAGCGAAGAGTGAATTGGCCGGCTACATTCTCAGAAACACAAGGGCAGATTTATCAATGCTTTGAATGTGAAAAAATTAGATAGACATTTTCTTGCAGAAATCCTGCAGAGTACACAGGGGTTAATCTCCTGCTGATCTATTCTATCTTTGGCCGGTGGCTGGCTAGGAAGCAGAGCTTAGCCAAAAGGGTGGAGATTAATGCCCACTGTGCACAGCAGGGAGGCTCCTGCTCCAACCACTTGTCTCCTAGCCTGACATAGGACAGTGAGGAGGAACTACCTGGTATCTTTGACACAGAGAAAAGATGTCTTTTGCACCATATTTTAGGTTAAGATTGCCACACATCAATCTTGTCTTCCATACAGGGTATAACAATGGCATGGATATGGCAGATTAGTGTCAGATGTGCAGCATATTTACTGAGAAACTGTCTAAGGGTACTTTCACACTAGCGTTAGTGTGATCCGGCAGGCAGTTCCGTTTTCGGAGCTGCCAGCCGGATCCGCCGTTCAATGTGACAACTGACAGCATTTGTAGACGGATCCGGGATGCGGATCTGTCTACAAATGCATTGCCAGAACAGATACGTCTCTCCGCTTGTCATGCGGATGGACGGAACAGTCTTGCAGTCTTTTTCAGAGTTTTCCCGGTCTGCGCATGCGGATCCGTCCTTCAGTTGTTTCGCAATGCCGGATCCGACACTAATGCAAGTCAATGTAAATTAATGCCGGATCTGGTATTCCGGTGACTGATCAGGCATTTTGGACGGACATAATACCGCAGCATGCTGCGGTATTATGTCCGGCCAAAACGCCTGACAGTGGCTGAACGGAAGGCATACTGATGCAAACTGAACGGATTTCTATCCATTCAGAATGCATGGGGATATGCCTGATCAGTTCTTTTCCGGCATAGAGCCCTTTTGACGGAACTCTATGCCGGAAAAGAATAACGCAAGTGTGAAAGTACCCTTACAAAAGTGGACGTACAATGGCCCCTCACCTTACGTGTGAGAATCCACACACTAAGAAGAATGTTTCCAAACTTGTCTGGTGCCAAGCAAATGTAGCACAGGTGCGAGCTAGATAGAGATCTTCTGCCAGTTTTAGAAAAGTCATACATATACTATGGTGAACGCAGCAACCTTTAAAAAAAAGTCACAGGGCTCAAATAAATTTGTGTATAGCTTCAAAACCTTTGTCTTTAGCATTGATAAATCTGTCCTAGGCTTTCTATCTGTCTTGACTAAGGGGTTCCCAAAGATTCTGTCAGGGAGCAACAGTCAGTGTAAAATTAAAATTAAAAAAAACTTTCCTTTAAAATGTCCTGCTAGTATTCACCACTTGGATGACTTCATGTTCATCATTTCCATAACTGCTGCAGCCAATCACTGGCCTCAGTGCGTGAATGACACATGATGGTTGAGTCTAGTCATTGCCTGCATTGGTCATGGGGACAGTGAACAGCAAGTGACAGCTGCAGGCCCACTAGTTGTTGGAGAGGTGGGGACCAGAGCAGTGGCACTGCCCCCTGTCAATTTTACAAAACCTTGGAGAACCCCTTCAACTAGAGTTGTAAATGGCCAACTTAGAAAGATTCAGGCACTTTGATTAAGCACCAATATAAAATGTTTGAGACACCTACAGCACATAGTGGTCAGAATTAAAAGCCATTTATGAAGAGCGTTATCCGTTAACTGATCAACCTGGAGAAAGGCATCTAGAAAAATGGAATACACAATGAAATCCAGACTTGCTCTTCCTGCCATTTTACCGCAATAGTAGACATGAACTATAAAATCATCTTTTCAGGACATTTTCTACATAAAATGGACAGGAACTAGGCCTTATATATCAAACTGGTATAGAACAAAATGGTCTTGTTGCCTCAAGCATCCAATCACCGTTTAGTTTTGATACAACTGCACTGGTATCATGGACTCGGATGCCATGTTGTAAGGCTTGGGTTTCTCTGACCAGGTATAGATATATAAGGCCAACTATAGTCAGTATGCACCTAAATCTATTTTATCGTCCACCTTATTATGTGGAGCACTCTTTGAAATGCACAAAGCAGACACTAGGGAAGTGACACAGAAGGGTTATAAATAATATTGCTTATTCCAGAGGAGCATTAGTAATCAGCAAATACTACGGGTACATTTCTTATACACTTCTTGGGTGTAAAAACGAAAAAGCATTGAGAGCATCTTGTAGGCTACAGACACTCTACTAATCCTGAAACTGAAAAAGAGAAATTCTTGCCAAGTAGAAATTATATTTGTCACAGAAAAATAAAATTCAGTTGAAAAAGTTTAAATACGAAATTCTAGTCTATTGCCTGGGTACTTTGTCATAATATGGTTCTGTCTACGGGTGGTAAAAGGTGCAGCTCATCAAAGACTCAAGACGTTTAACAGTATGAATGCTGGAAGATGATCGACGAATGCATAGAAGAATTTGGTGAAATGATTGACTTCTTAGGTTACCATTAATGTACTGCCATAGGGCTAGAAGGTTATGAAAAGACTCAATAATGGAGAACATTGATGACACCCAGTAACACAGTCCAAGATAAAACAAGTAGCAGCATTTTGTATGGTGAATCTAGCAGACAGTAGATCGATGTCCAGTTGCTGCCACACATATGGAGACCAAGTGCAGTTATGATGTAATGCTGGAGTCTATGGAGATCATAAATCTCCACAAAAATGAGTCGTGGCAACATACGGGCTCTTTAGAGTCTGATAAGCCAATTAGCAATGCTAACAAGGGCCTTCTGGGACTCAACTTGATGTTAACTTTACTGCATATTACAGAGCTCAAAACCAGTAGGAAAACTTCCTTAGTTAGCTGGGCAAGCTGGAAAGTACTAGTTAAGTGAAGTCAATCCATGTCAGGCATGCTCAGTGCAGCTCTTCAAACTTCTAAGCAGAACCAGTCCCTCCCCATATATGCAGCACATTAGTCCGCTCACAATTTAGTCCAAGCCACCATGTAAACCCTGTTTTGAGTATAATGACTTGTCAGGGACCTTCAGCTTCTAGTCCCCGTTACCATTCTTAGCTGACTTCAGTATCTGAAGCTTCAGCTCCTTTATCATCAACTCCAGCTTTTCCCTGGCCTCCCGCTCTCTCCTCAGCTCATCTTGCAGTTCTCTCCGGTCAGCTTCTGCCTGATCCAGCCTCTGCCGCAGTTCTGTCAACTGGAGGAAAGCACAATCACATCTCAACGTTAGTTCATTGCACAATATTTCTGTTGGATTACATGGCAGCATAGCAGCAATTCTGGCATTCACGCAGATTATTAAAGGGGTTATCCAATTTCTCATAACCCCCCCATATGTGCCTGGCCCCGCTCCCTGCACCGTTCATGGTTCCCGCACTGCCGCTTCTCCCTGCACATGGATATAAACATCCGGTGTCGGGGGACAAGCGCCCCTAGCATCGCGGGTGACGCTAGGGAGGCTCGTCCACATCCCTACCTGCCATGGGCTGCTCACCCTCGCCCCCCCGACACCATATAGCTAATCTGAACTTATTAATATGTCCTTTATTAAAGTTCTGCACTGTTCCTTGATTATGTGCTGGCTCTGCTGGTCTTTTGTCCCATCATGATGGAGCTCCAGTCCGTGGGATGACTGCAGATGGGGGGGCATTTGGTCAAACAGGTCTTTTAAATAAAATACACTAGATTCCCAATGTCCAAGACCTGAGTAGGAGCACACAGCAGGTGCACGATGTCTCAATGGCACAGGCCGGATAACGTGTTGGGTCCATCTGCAGTCCAAATGGGATAAAAGGCTGGCTGCACATAGGAGTGTGGCTTCACTAATAAAGTGAACGGTGCAGAGCTATTATTTTATTTTTCAGTTCTCAGAAGTCAAATCATTATCACAATCATCACAGTGCAGTCTTTAAGGAATGCTCGGATATTTCTGATCTGCCGAGTTATAAATGCAGCTCTTAACTACAATACAGGCTGTGATTAAAAATCAAAATAACATAAGTACCAATGTATTTGCAAAGTTAGGCCTGTATTAGACCAGTAGATGAGGCTGAAGACTGTCAAGAAGGAAGCGTTTCTTCCCAACAATCGCCTGCTCTCCAGTGGTGGAGACCGCTGCATTTACATGCAGAGATGTCCTCCACAGTATGGGCCATTGCTCGTCCCCATACAGAATCATCATTTGCCAGCAGCAGAGTGTGATTAAACAGCACAATCTGCTGCCAGCAAACCATGATTTTCTTTTTAGCCTGCTTAAGAATTGCAATCGACCGATGAACGGGCGTTTGCTCATTCATCATGTAATCAGCGACACATTTGGACAGGCAAATCATCGTTAACGAGTGTTCCTTACGAACACTTTTCAGCGATGATCTGGACGACTATTCTCCAGGTCTAATACAGCACTTAGGGGCGCATTTACTATTCTGAAATACGCCTAAGGCTACTTTCACACTAGCTTTCCGTCATAAATCTACAAAAACGCTTCCGTTACAATAATACAACCGTCTGCATCTGTCATGAACGGATCCGGTTGTATTATGTCTTATATAGCCAAGACGGATCCGTCATGAACTCCACTGAAAGTCAATGGGGGACGGATCCGTTTTCTATTGTGTCAGAGAAAAATGATCCGCCCTGACACACAATGGAAGTCAAGGGAGACGGATCCGTTTTCTCTGACACAATCGCAGACAGAAAGACGCTGTTTGCAGCGTTATTCTGTCCGCGATGGGGATGCAACCAAATGGAATGGAATGCAATTTGGTGCATTCCGTTTTCTTCAGTTTTGTCCCAGTTGACAATTAATGGGGACAAAACTGAAGCTTTTTCTTCCGCTATTGAGATCCTATGACGGATCTCAATAGTAGAATTGAAAACGCTACTGTAAAAGTAGCCTTAGGCATATTTCAGACGCAGGTGGGGCTGCAGCAGTTAGTTGCGCCGCTATCTGCGACTTTGCCCTGCTCACACCCGGTCTAAAATTGTGGGCATGGAGTGGGCGGGGAAATCATTCATCATTTTCTACGCCTGGTTTAGACATAGAAAATCATTTAAATGTAAGACAGCTCAGAAGCCGTCTTACAGTTAGAACTGGCGCTGGATGCACTGAAGTTATGGAGAGGCCTGCACCTCTTCATAACTTCAGCAGAAACACCGCCAGCTACAGGCCTTTATAAAGACCAGCATGTAAAACCTCGGTCTTAATAAATGTGCCTCTTAAGGGTGCTTTCACACTTGCGTTCTAAAGATCCGGCAGGCACTTCAGGCCCGCCGGATCCGTCAGAATGCAAGTCGCCTGAAAGCATTTGAAGACTGATCAGGATCCTGATCAGTCTTCGAAATGCTTTCAGGTTACCATGGCAGCCAGGACGCTACTGAAGTCCTGGCTGCCATGGTAAGTACTCCACAGCAGCGTACATACCTAAGCTGCGGCCGCCAGGTGCTCCTTCATGACATCACAGGTCCCGCGGCGCATAGATCAATGCGCCGCCGGACCTGTGACGTCACGAAGGAGCGGATTTTTCTCCGGCCAAAAAAACGTTTGAGTACTAAACAGATGACATCCTGATGCATCCTGAACGGATTTCTCCGGGATAGAGCCCCGGCGACAGAACTATATGCATGAAAACAAAAACGCTAGTGTGAAAGTACCCTTAGTGTTTTATGTAGTACTGTAAAATGGTTCCTGAAGGATACCCACTAATAACTAGAGTATGCATAGTACATGGGACCTAACACCGTGCAGTTGGCACTTCAGATGACCTATCCATAGGCTGCTGACAGAGACTGTCATGAACTGCTGACGGCAGCATCACAACATTTACTAACAATCCTGGAAAAACATTTTGGTTCTATCACTGATAACATGTCTGTCTCTATACAGTGACAGCATTCAGAAACATCTGCCAACGCTTAGAAGCAGGAAAATATTTTTTGTCGGTCTGTTTTATAGACAATGTACTCACTAATAAGTATTTTCATGAGAAGAACAGAAATTACAAATAAATTTTATTACAAGTAGAATCAACTAGCCGTTAATAGCACTCCATAAATAACATTTTCACACACTGTCAGATGTTTGGAAAGTGTAGATGCCAGGTTTACCGGGATTCTAAGATATGTGATCAGCAGAGGAAGGATGTGGATGCTTTCATTTCTGCTTGCACTCTTACACCCATAATACATTTATTAGTTCTAATTTTTGGATTGCATCAATAAACACCATAGAATACACCTAAAATTCAATTGTTAGCTAAAATGAATGGGATATACCAATCTTAAAAAGTGATGGCATGTGGCTATGATCGGCGAGGGTCTGACCTCTGGGGTCCCCACTGTCCTTGAGAAATAAGAGGACACAGTACAGCTGTAGTGCTGTGTCCTCTTCCATGTTTTTTTGTTGTTGGGGGGGGCTACCCACTTGAAATGAACAGGGACAGCTATGGGAAGCCAGGAGTGCTGCTCTGATGGGAAAACTTCGCAGGATTGGCAGGGCTCTCTCCACATAAACCATATAAAACTTTGTATCTCCATAATTGTAGACTCGCAGCATGAAGGTAACCCAAAAAACAATGCCATTGCCCAAAAAAATGTTTTAAAAGTTAGACAATTCACCCCACAATAATGTCATAAAAAAAATACAATCTGCCCTTCAAAAAACAAACCCCTGTATGTCTACGTCAACAGAAAAATAAAAACTTTATGGATTATGCAATGTGGAGATCGAAAAATGGAAAAAAAAAAAAAGGTCCAAGTCTTATAGGAGATGATCGGGAATACCCAACTTTTAACTGATGCCTGTTGCCTGCCTCAGCTATTGAAAGATTCATACTTGCCTGTTGCCTGCCGCTCCGGTCCTGCATGCTGGGTACCATGTGTCCATCTTCTGAACCCCAGCTTGTTTACTTCCTCCAGGGCATAGTCCCCTGCTCTGCTGCAGCCAACCACTGGCTTCAGTGGTGATGTGTCTATTATGGACATATCAATGCTAAAGCCAGTTGTTGAATTTTTCCATAGCGGAGGCAGGCTGAGGGCACCTGCGAGTTATTTATCCCCCAGAAAACCCATTTAAGTACCAAATTAGGCATTTTCCTTATGGAGTTAAGTGTAGTTATTAGAATTATCTTCAGCTAACAACTACAAAGCCACAAAAAGGAAATCTATAAAGTGTATGAAATAAAAATCTATAAGTATATGCAATGCTGGCTTACCTGGTTTGCATACTGTGCTTCCTTATCCCGCTCTGCATTAGAATCACAGGAACATTTCTGCTTCTTAACCTGTTTGAGCTTCTCCTCCAGGTCTCTTTGCTCATCGTACAACTCTTCCATCTTCTGCATGTGCTCTGTCTGCAAACATTCAAACTCTTTCTGCAAATTCTGCTGCTCCATTGTCAGTTCTTTCACAGCTTTCGAGCTGCTTAGCATTTCAACCTCCTATCAGAAAGAAATCTTCACGTAAAACAGAGAAGAAAAAGCACCTCTAACCTCGCCTATTAAGGGTATTCTCTACCTAAATAACCTATCTAGTTATTTTATGGAGTAATTTTTTAAAAAAAAACATTGTATTATTTATTTCGTCCTGGCCCTGAGTTACAAACTGTATTATATCCTATAGCTGTGGTCACAATACTGCTACTTGAAAGTCAACAAGCTTAGTGTACCTTCTATAATGTAGGGGACAATTCTAAATCACCTTACTAAACAGTGCTTGGTGTAAAGTCTACAGTTCTCAAAATTCAAATCAGCGGGGCAAGACCCTAGAAGACCCTGGGTATGAAACATGAAACATACTGAAGTCTGTAGGACTGTGAACGTAACTGTGAACATTATACATACACTGAAAAACAGGAGCACGTAGACTGGACGACCAAATATACCCATGTAAGTAAAAGCAGTAAGCCATTAGACTCATAAGCAAAGCTATTCTACAGGGCTAGAAGACATTTCCCAGATCACAAATTTTTGCTGCAGTGTCACCAACACACAGAAGGTGTGGTCCCCATCACTGAAAAAAGGGAAGTTTCCTAGTTACATTGATTCAAGAAGTTTTTTTCCAATATGAGGATTGATGAGTAGACTGAGATACCCGGACTAGTTAATGGTCTTACTGAATCTTGCTCCAATCATGAAAATCCTATAGTTCTCATATATGATCCTGTAATAATAGTATTTTTTCCAGTTCCTTTTGACATATTATCTAACAATCTTTATCTGGTAGAAACATTTTTCCGATTCACACACACTGAGGTCATTTCATTTTAGGACGGTATGTTGGAATCCAGTGCATTAATAACTGGTATCAGACACAAAGAGATAAAGCATCCAGATAGTCAATAATAAGTGCCATGCTTACCATCTGGATTTGGTGCTTCTTCTGTAATATGTAATTTAACTTTTCTTGTTGTTTTAGGAACGTCTTGACAACTTCTTCCATAATGTGGCCCTTGTCATCCTCACATACCTCCTCCTTATTACAGACTGGATTGTCTTTCTTCCCATCATTGGAGATGGTTTCTGCAACAGAGAGAGCTTGGATGATGAATATATATTATTATATAGGAAGAGGAAGGGGCTGCAATGGAAAAGCAAATTATACATAGAACATTGTTATGCAAAAGATGCCGACAACCAGCTCTGCCAATGATATGTGGTCTGAGGAAACTTCATTTTACATATGCCCAGAGGCCAATTTAGTGAGATTTTCTGGGAGGAATTGGAATATAGCTGGTGGTAGGGCAAGCATTCAGGCAGCTTCCTTATATGTATGGCCTGCTTGACTATCTCTTTTCTTTCAGTTTAAACCACTCTGGTCACTCGACCACTGATCAGATATTGATGACCTATCCTAAGGACAAGTCATCACTATATACTGCTTGCACAACCCCTTTCATCGGAATGCTAAAGAACCACGAACATGCAAACAACGCTGGCCACCAATGAGAATAGAGAGGAGTCGAAGGGAGGGACTGTGGCCACTGCGCCACCAATGAATATAGTTAATGCTTGAATACAAACGTAGCCTGCGTGTGCCGGCCATATCCTATACCCGGCCTCTATGACTGTGCACTGCAATTAACCCCTGAGAACCCCTCATTGGTGGCGCAGTGGCCACAGTTCCTCCCTTCTACTCCCCCTCTTCTCAGTATTATAATAATTGCGGTCCTCCCCCACACACACAGTATTAAATCATTGGTGGCAGTGGCCCCAGGGTTCCCCCCTCCTCACCCATTGGTGGCACAGTGGCAGCTTCTGATCGGAGCCCAAGCAGTGTAATCCTGGGGCTCCGATCGGTTACGATGGCAGCCAGGACTCTGCTGAAGTCCTGGCTGCCATGGTAAGCTCCCTGCTGCTGTGTGCTCAGATCTCTATTAGGGTGAATAGGACAAGGGTTTTAGCCCCAAAATATAGAAAATGATATATCGCAATATATATCATTATCGCACATCCTTCAAATTATATCGCAATATAGATTTTAAGCCATATCGCCCAGCCCTACTCGAAAGGCATGATTATACATGCGGTCAGCCACACAGTTCCGTAACAGCCGTGTGGGCATATCATTACTGTATACAATTCTTTTAACTAGATCGTTCAAATGTGCTGTGAATGTACCCTTAATTTTTTGTGCTACTACTGTTTTGCGGGGTGGTTTATTGCAATTGCCTTTAAAAGCCTTCCACAAAAACGTTCCTTGGGGTTGGAAAAAGTGTGCTGAATAAAAATGCATCAGGATCTGTTCTCGTTTCAAACAGTCTATTGATTTTGCAGCATATGTGAAGGAAGATTAAATGGTGGTCCTGCCTGGCACAGGGATATTGGCAAGGCAGTAAAGGGAAAACATTGTGAGCATTAGATTCTCTGCATCTTTTATAGCCTGTCATTGTTTAATAAATCTTTTTCAGCTGCTTTCCTCTGTTCATAAAGTGAACCGTAAAGCAGCAAACTGTACGATTCATGTGATTTATCTTTTACTGTAGCCGAGTATACAGCAGGGCAGAAATAATGCGAGTGGTGTCATGAGATTCACAAGGCGAGCCTATAAATAGAGCTCCTCAATGCAGCCATCTCCAATACTCTCTGCACACAATTCAGGCAACAGGGTTCATGTTTGAGAACAATTGTGTTCATCATCCATTATTTCTTCCCCCTATATCTACTAGATTCCATGTCTGACGTCATATTAGTAACCAACCTTCAAGCTTCAGAATGACAACACAAACAACCGAATAGGTCATAAGACTTCTGGTTCCGATGCCAGCATGAGCGATCACCCTTACTAGAGCTCCGCACCATGCAGCTCTGACCACCACTTGCTCCTCATTGTACCAGGATTGTTATTAAACAGGACCTGGGCTCATCAACGCCTTACATCGGTACCGAGTCATATGGAGCGGTACATTGTCAACATGGGGAGCAAAACTCGTCAAAAGGGACAGCAAAAGGTCGTGGGAGCAGCCCCTTCAGCAAACAACATGGCAGACCCTGCCCCTCTGTAAACTCCTGAAGACGCTCCTCCACTACCGCCTGAAGAGGATTCCTTAGACGGAGATAACCAAAGCGAGGAGTTAAAAGTAGACTACAAAAAGGTTGGTGCTTGAAGTAGCGGCCAAAATACTCCCTGACCTACAGGAATCTCTCTCAACAACGGTCTCAGCGCGCTTAGAGCACCTACACCAAGAAATAACAGAACATGGGCAGCGCTTGGATACTGTGGAGTAAAGGATAAGCTCCCTGGAAGACGAATATACTCCCTTAAAGACGGATTACACAAAATTACTCTAAGAAAACAAAAAGATGGCTGATAAAATAGACGACCTGGAAAACCGCTCTTGGCGGAACAACCTGAAGCTAGTTGGAGTGACTGAGTCCATCCCTTTACAAGATCTCTTAAACATACGCGAACAAGAGCTACCTAAAGCACTCGGCCTACCCGCCATCTGCAAGGATGAGAGAGCGGACAGAGTAGGTCCGGTGTCTCCTTCCCTCTGCTGTGACCAATTTGACCCTCCATTCAATTACAATTTACTCCATACAAAAATCGTAACATGCCACTGGAGCTGCGGGGCCACCGTGTATTACTCTTTGAAGACTTTTCTGCAGAGGTTACCCAACGAAGGCGGGAATTCTCGTAAATTTGCTCCGAACTACACTGTGCACAGATCAAGTTCGCACTACTGTACTCTGCAACCCTGCAGATCTACAATCAAGATCGCTCTACAGACACCTACCACAATATCCAAATAGGTCATTAACCACACCTCACCAACGACGGATTATCCCACTACTTACTGCTTAGGGAGTAGAAGACAAAATGCAAAAAAAAAAAAAACATGAAAGCTTGACCTGTTTAGGCTGCCCCATTTTTCTGTTCCATTATGGAAATAGAAAAACAAAAAAAAGGCAGCACAGGATGAGTTACATTACAGAAATGCAATAGAAAGATCCCAGCACACAATCTTTTGCTTGTCAATCAATGCTTCTTATTTATTGTTATGCTTCTTATGCGCTTCTTATGCAACGCGTTTCGGCAATCAGCCTTTATCAGGCTGACTGCCGAAACGCGTTACCACTAACAATAAATAAGAAGCATTGATTGACAAGCAAAAGATTGTGTGCTGGGATCTTTCTATTGCAATTACGTGGAGTTACGCTCCTTCCCGCAGCACCGCAGCATTGGCAAGCGCTGGCTGACCTCACTTCCTACAATACAGAAATGAACAGTGCTCGAATGGGGTCTCTGTTAGAGAGGCCGGCATCTTATCAGACAAAATAGCGTAGAATGCTGCTTTTTAAATCTGCAATATAGCCTCTGACGCAGATGTGAACCTAGCATGAAACTGCTCTAAGGGCCATGCATCAATGCTGTCACCGCGTTTGACATTTGCTGATTATACCTAGCGAATGCATATGGAGATTAAGCCATCGCATACTGTAATATCCACATAGACTTTTATTGGTCCAACATGCCAAAAGTGCCTGATTAAGAGCTCCAAATTCCCCTGCATAAGAGTGATGAAATAAAGTCTCACCACGGCCACCACTAGGGGGAGCTCATTGCATAGTTTATACATTGGTACTGATTTACTAATTCTGTAGATAGAATAAACTGTATAGACATGCACCAAATGTATCACAGTTGCTGATATAGTTGGTGTACAGCTCTATACTTTTATTGGTTGGCTTAGTTTCAGACAGAATTTTATGCCAGAATTGAGGCACAATTTTGAAGCTAATTGTCACATTAGGTCACAGCTCTTTTCTGTGAAGCCATGCCCCTTGTCAGGGACATATACAGGGACAGATAATTTCTTTAGACCCAGATGGGTCAAATTTTGGCCACAATTGAGAAGCCTTTAACTAGGTGCACTGACATTAATATATGTGGGTCATTGAATACATAAAATAGTATAGAGTAAAGGGGTATTGTCACAAATCCACAGGATATGCCATAAAAGATTGATGTACGTGGGTGCCTGCTCTGGAACCTCTGCACCTATGTGGAGTGCAGGGGTCCTGCAAATATGACTCTCCTAGGGAAGTGGCCACAGACCACCAAACCCAGACTGAGAATCAATGGAGCTGCTCGTCTTTGTAACTCAATAGAAGTGAATGGAGAGAGCTGAAGATATGTCATAAGTGTCCATTCATGCAGTGGATTTGGAGCTCTGCGTTCCGACCACTACTCTTTATGTTTTTCACTGTGCAATACAGCCTAATGTATTTTCAGCATATTTTGTACTGATTGATGATGACAACATCACTCAACATCTCTCATCTGCCGCCTCTCCAGTACAGCTGAATGGCGGTTTCTATGTCTTATCACATTATGTCACATCCTCAGGGACAAGCAAAACAATCAGGGAGATAATTCCACGTATCAACAGAAAACTAAGCTGTTAATCAGGGCATCTTGCAGTATTCCTTGGAGTACAGGTTCTGGCTTCCACATGCTTTACTTACGTTGTCTATTACTGGACTCTGTATCGGTTTTCAGATCTACGCTCTCCTGCTCCTCCATGGAGAGGTCAGGGTATGAGGTAGCAGATTTAGGTTTTGTGCTCCGGGCCTGGTTTTCAGACTCCGCTACTGACTGCTTATTTGTCTCTGTGTCTCTTCTTAGGGGTTTGGAGTCCTTACATTGAGATACACCAACAGAAAGGGACACATTCGGTGCCACCACTTTGTCGTACATGTAGAGATAGTAACTGAAAAAGAAACAACAAAAATCTTAAAACATTAAAACAAAGAACTGAAAAATTTAAAATGATATTAAATCAGTGTCCTGCACCTTCCACCCAAAACAGGTGAATGAAACGGTCATTGGGTTAAAAAAAAAAAACCTTAGTAAATTCAACCTAGTCATTTATGATAATTCAGGCACACAGTAACACCAGCCGCACTTATATTCTATAAAGAATGCTTGGTTCGTTAGGGCAACAAGGCCAACAACTAAAGTTTTAGGCTTTAATGTGCACAAGAATAAGTATTTAGTTACAAAAATAGACACACAGTACATATATCTGCAAACACAGTTATGAAATATAGAGGAGAAAAACAAAGTCTAAAGCTGGCCATACAAACTTGGTGGGTTCCGCCTACACACTAATGTGTGCGAGGAACTCTCGACTCTCCCCAACAGATGATGTCTGGGAGACATGGATGAGGAGAAAGAAAAAATATCCACCTGATAATTTTGTTCTCTCGGGAGATAAGCCATCGCCAAAAGTGTCTGGCAACGGCTTTCTCCCTTCAGCCCATAGAATACACAGACATTCGGCCAAGCTGAACTTGTACGGGAGGAACCAGGAGGGAGTCAGCGCTCCGTACAGTATTAGAATGTATTGGCTCAGATGAGCCGAAGTTATTACTTCGCGAAGTCTTGCGAGACTTCGGGTAATAACTTCAAAAATTAATTTCTACTGTTAAGAACCTTTCCCGAACTCGGGTTCGGTTCCAAGGTTCGCTCCGTACAGTAGTATTCAAACAAAGTTATTATGTGAATCGACTTTGGATGTTTCATCCGAAGTCGATTCGCTCATCCCTACTTATCACATTGCAGGGTAAAAGCCCTTGCTGTCCTGGAGACAGGGATGAAAAGGTACACAGTCGTATCAAATGCAATTATAAAAATGATTAAGCCATCGAACCGAACAGAAATGATTTACGCCAGGGCTTGACAAATTTCCTTGGAATCTAGGAGCCAGCTAAAAAAGTTAGGAGCCAGGTGGAGCCGCGTTATAAAGCCCCCAATAGATGCCCCCATAGTGCTCACCCCCCCCCCACACTTCTCCATAGAGCCCCCCAATAATGCATGCCAGTACATAGGGCCCCCAGTAGATGCCCCCATAGTGTTCCTTCCCCTGTTCTCCATAGTGCCCCCCATAATGCTTCCCCTCTTCAATAGGTTATATGACACGTCAGACGCTGCCAGCGTCCAAGTGATCGCCACTTGTGGCCGCCATGACATGTGGAAACCCTTACAAGGATTACTGGGTCGGGAGGGAGGGCAGAGGGGTCCGGAGGCGAGGCAGAGGGTTCGGAGGAGAGGGCAGAGGGTCCGGAGGAGAGGGCAGAGGGGTCCGGAGGGTACAAACACAGCGGGCACCATGACATTTTACTGAGCACTACAACCCCCAGCTGGCGCTCAGCCTCTGCAGTCCCCGCATCACTACAACGCCCAGCTCTTTCCCCCTTGTCAT
The DNA here is from genome assembly GCA_033119425.1 of Bufotes viridis. Taxonomy (NCBI): domain Eukaryota; kingdom Metazoa; phylum Chordata; class Amphibia; order Anura; family Bufonidae; genus Bufotes; species Bufotes viridis. The sequence continues at coordinate 141,064,849 of CM065592.1, read as the reverse complement.
TCTCTCTCTTCCCCTCTTGTCATTATCTTTCCCCCTCTTGTCATTATCTTTCCCCCTCTTGTCATTATCTCCCCCTGTCATTATCTTCCCCCTGTCATTATCTCCCACCCCCGTCATTATCTCCACCCCCGTCATTATCTTTCCCCCTCTTGTCATTATCCCCCCTGTCATTATCTTCCCCCTTGTCATTATCCCCCCTTGTCATTATCCCCCTCTGTCATTATCTTTCCCCCTTGTCATTATCCCCCTGTCATTATTGTTCCCCCTCTTGTCATTATCCTTCCCCCTCTTGTCATTATCCTTCCCCCTCTTGTCATTATCCTTCCCCCTCTTGTCATTATCCTTCCCCCATTATCTTTCCCCCTCTTGTCATTATCTTCCCCCTGTCATTATTAGGTGCCCCACGCCTGCGTTTTTTTCTGGATACAGCAATGCCAGCCTCTGTTAAAACAACCCCAGGACTTGCAGTGCATGATTCTTTTAGGGAAGCTTGTGATCATATTGTAATGCTTTTGCTACTCAGCCTTCAGCAACAAGTCTATAGAAAGAACAGTGGGAAAAGCAGCATCTTATACTCCACCAAAAGCTGTGCCTTTCTTGGATGCAATGATAACTTATAAAGAAAACGCCACCTGTGGCTTCATCAACTCCTGGGTCTACTCTGCATATATAGTAGCACCCCATGTTCCCCAGAGTTCTGAAGTCCAGCTTCATGCAGTGCTTTCTTCCTCTATGCAAAGTTTAGCTCAAGCAGCCGTTGTGAGGCTCAGGTTCATACTGGTACCCTGACAGATAAGAGAGCACTTCAGCTAAAAAAATCTGGCACTAATGCGGCTAAGAAGTCAGCTAGTAGAAGGGGAAATTTTTGGAGGGCACAATTTAAAACAAGCTCCTCGAAACCTGTAACCCCCAAGCATCTCACCTTGTCCTGCAGTGCAGAGTCTGAGGAGGAGACGCGATGAGGAGCCCGAGCGGTACGCCGATTCGCTGAGGACAGCGCTCCTCTTCACTGGAGTCTGGGGCGGGAAGCGTGAGGGGCGGGCCTAGTAGACGCATGACCGCGGCTCCTGCATGACCGCGTCTTCTCTAAACTTAAAGCGATACTGCGCTCCCCGCTTCTGGTTGTGCTGTACGGGGCTATTTCCAAGCAGAGACAAATACCCAGGCGCCAGGGCACAATTTCTGGTCGCCGTGGCGACCTGGCGCCTGGGATTTGTCGAGCCCTGATTTACGCCCATTATATATTCACTCATATTCCTAAGTGAAGACATGCATGTCTGTAGGCTCCTTGGGGTTAGTGGAGACCTTTATGAATTTCCATGAGACAGAGCGATTTGGGTGTATGAGGAACTGTGCATGCCTATATGAACAGTTCAAAAAGGAGCCCAGTTGTACCACCAACGGTGTTGGCATCCGACAGGCATATGCCAACTGGATCACAAAGTAGAATCTGGAGAATATATAACCACAAAGTATACCAGATCGAGTGAAGCCTCTATTACCATATACATAGGACAGGCTCAGCACAATACAGGAACACTTCCTAGCAATCCCTTAGCTATGTTAGGAGGGCTAGAGATGTAACCACATATTTGCGCACACTTTCAGCAAGCAGAGATGTTAGTGTTAGAAAATGGTATGCAATGAGTAAACTATATTTCTCCTAACACCTAGCAACCCCTTTAAAGGGAAACTTCGTTCCCAATACACATGCCTGTTTTCCAAGAATCCACGAGGACATATGTAACATCTGTATGACTTCCAGATAAGTGATATCTGTTCAATCATCAGCATTCACTGACATTCAACATCTAATGTAATTCAGACTTCATATAATCCATCATTAATATTTATAGAAGGCATCTGTTTCGCTGCAGGTAGTCAGCGTGGAAAATTAGCTAGTATGTCCTGAGTGGGAGGGATACAGGCCCAAGCAACCAGGCAGATTGCAGCATGAAGACATAAATCGCCTGCAACCGAAAAAAATGACTTCATTTAGTTGCCATATTTTCTTCCTTGTTGTAGCCATGATTATAAAAATAGCGATTTTCCGCTTTATACCACTTTACAATACATTTTAATAGAAATGTATATGGGCCAGACACCATTGTCCAATATTCACATTATGTTCTGCTCCTTTTCCCTTCTTCACTTCCTTAGGCACTGCAAGAAGCAAAGTGACAATTCGCAATGATGGCTGCCTTCCCATGCAATAGGAAGGGAAAGCTTTAAAAAACAAAACTGCCCCGTCTTCCCATACAGCTGATCGGCAGGAGTGCCGGGTGTCGGACCTCCGCCGATCTGATGTTGATGGCCTATCCTGAGGGTACGTCATCACTAATAAAAAAGCCCAGACAACCCCTTTAATAGAATATGTGATGCATGAGTTGGTGTTTGAGACAGTGATGGACTAGCAAGTTCCTAATCAGCTAAGACAGGGTTTGGCCTATTTCTCTAACGCATTTCAATGTTTGATCTAAATTTTAAGAGTAACAGAGCAAGCACAGCAGTTACAAAATGAAAGGTGTTATGTCACGCTATTAATGAGGCACAGACATTTGCCACGTCCCATACTATTTTAAATTAACCTTGTTTAACCCGCCAGTTTATTATTTTTTTTGCAAAGTAAGATACCAGCGAGATTCCACGGAAAAATGTCAGAATTTCCAGGGAATGCTTGCAGCGCCAAATTTATGAAGTGTACACTCCACAATTTTCTTCTCATTTACGACATGTTAGACACCAGGGTTGGTTTTCGACAACTTTTGTTCCAGAGCTTTGTCTGTGCCTACCTTGCGCCATGTTTTGTAACAGTCTCAGACATTGGAAGACATTTTGGACCAAAACTAAACCAGCTCCTGGTTTAAAAAGTGGTGCAATGTTCTGATAGTATAAAGGCCTACGGTGCACTGTGTCACAAATAGGGATTTTTACATCTTCACCACTTTATAAAACAACATTTCAAATTTAGACAAATTTAACAATTCAAATTATAAACTTGGCAAAAACTAACAATGGCTCAGATGCAATATGCACGCATACACATATATATATATATATATATATATATATATATATATATATATATACACACATACATACACACAAGGCTACATACACATCTATACTACACATACAGGTCATAAACAACTATATATATATATATATATATATATATATATATATATATATATTTGAGAGAGGCTTCATGTTGGAGCCGAAACACACACACACACACTACACTGATGTATACACACACAGCTATATACATAGAGGTCATACACATCGTCCTATATCTGACCCAATCCTTTCAACTGGATTATATATATATATATATATATATATATATATATATATATATATAGTCACCATAAAGGGCAACCCAATATTACACAGGGAGGGCTGCAAAAAATTACTTATTCCGCCAATTTATGGACCTTTTACATGGGTGATTATTGCCTAAATTCTGGTTTAAAGGGGGTGTCCGCTTTTTGCTATTGATGACTTATCCTCAGGATAGGTCTTCAATATCAGATGGGTGGGGGTCTGACTCCCGGCACCCCTGCCAGTCAGCTGTTTCCAGAGAAGGATAGGTCCTCAATAGTAAAAAGCAGACAACCCCTTTAAGGGATTGAATGAAAAAACTATTAATTTGTTGGGTTATCAAGGACTTCATTTCTATGAAGTCATAAAAATGATCATTTGTTGGTGGCATATCCACTTGCGTGAACAGGTAGGAACGAATGGTAGTACTAACAATCATGAACATTCGTGCCTGTTAATTATCCAGTGTAAAAGATGAGCCCAGAAAGCCTTGCTATACTGTAGATGTAAAACAACCCATAGGTGATGCACAACAGCAGCCTGCGCCCCGCTAGAGGTCTGTAGACAAACAATGAGAAGTCCCCAGCAAATACCCTTGATTCCAGGTAGTCAATGGACCTGTTTCAATAATATAAACCTTTATATTAGGAAATTGATATTTATGCAGTTCCCAACTATGTTTTATTAGGAATCCAAAATTCTGCAAATATACATTCCTTGGATATATCTATTGGATTCGTTGGCCTTGATTTATCATGCCTTCAAGTCAGAATTCTGGCTTTCAAAAGTCGCAATCTAGTTTTTAAGTATGGATGGGAAAGTGGGCGTGGTTAGATATGTTAATGAGTTTAACTCTTTTAAAAAAAAGTCTCACTCCAGTGGGAGGATGGAGTAGCTTTTATAGACAAAAGTGTTAGGTTTAAGGAGAAGACAAATTTATCAAGTAACATGAGATATTTGATAAATGTGGCATAAAGTACTCCAACGCAGACTCAAGAAAACAGACCTCAAACATTCCCTTCATTATAAATTCCCCTCTTTATGTCGAATGTGACATCTAGTTCACAATCACCCCATGAAATTTCCTTTGTGTGTGGAATTGAGCTCTGCACAACAGCTAGTATGATCCATCACTCTGTGAGACTCATAAGCAGAGGATCAGGTCTTACAAGACTTGCGAAAGTGATGTGAATCCGAGAAGGAACATTAAAAAGAGAAGAGTAGAATCTCTGGAGACCGTCGGCTTCGGAAGGACTGCTATCCCTAGTGATATCAGCATGGGCAGCCCAGCCAATATGCTGCTGCCTGCCATCTGTAGCTGCAGGGTAAAAGTGATGAGCAGAGCTGAAATAACCTCAACCTGATCTTATGGTCAAAGCAGAAACTAAATAAGGCTACTTTCACACTAGCGTTAATATTTTCCGGTATTGAGATCCGTCATAGGGTCTCAATACCGAGATAAAACGCATTTCATTTTGTCCCAATTCATTGTCAATGGGGACAACGTCACGGAACAGAACGGAGTGCTCCAAAATGCATTCCGCTCTACTCTCATACCGAAGAGCTTTGCGATTTGCTTTCCGTCCTGGGATGCGGAGCAAGACAGATCTGTCATGACACACAATGCAAGTCAATGGGGACGGATCAGTTTTCTCTGACACAATAGAAAACTGATCCGTCCCCCATTGTCTTTCAATGGAGTTCATGACGGATCCGTCTTGACTATGTAAAAGATTTTACAACCAAATCCGTTCATAACGGATGCAGACGGTTGTATATCATCAGTAACAGAAGCGTTTTTGCTGAATCCTGCCGGATCCATCAAAAACGCTTGTGTGAAAGTAGCCTAACACACTTTAATATAAAGGCTATTTCCAGCTAGAACTTATTTTTCTTTCACTTTACTTCATATAAAATTTAGACAAGTCTTCTTTATGCAGTTTTTACTTACCTTGGATGCAGCAAATGTGGTCGGCTGGTGCCATCATCTTCCTGCTTGATAACTGGGTACCAAGAAGGCAGCTCTAATGTCTGTATATGTTCAGTCTAAGAAAAGAAACGGAAAATTACTGGTCTACTTCCAGCGAGTAAAAACGAATGAATAATAAAGCTCTCGACATGTCTGACATGAATGCAAAGACTTTAAACCACTATTTACAGTATATTTTTCTATGTAGGATAATAGAGGTACAAAACATACAACAGCGTTTTACCATTGCTGTCCATAAGGAGTGTCCCTATACACCGTCACTAACAGATTATTCACATATTTGCTGGAGTAATACTGTAAGAGGATGGGACACTGCAAAGAATCATTGCTCCATGCGACATACAAGAACTTACTGATATAGATATGGCTGGAGTGGTGAGAAAAACGAAGCCTTTTATCACATCCGCGTTTAAAACTCCATTAAGTCAAAAAAAGTAGACAAAATAGAGCAGCACACTGTACCTTTTTGGCCAAGTAACCAACCCCACTAACTATAAAGGGTCCATCGGGCACTCTTGAGGTACGTCATATAACAGATCACTCTTGTCCACTATGTCCATATTGCCTCCTTTGCTGGCTTGATTCATTTTTCTATTGCATTATACACTGCTTGTATTGAAGGGCTTTACAGCAACCACTGCAGCACAAATATGAGGTGTCCAGGGAGGGGGCTGCTGCGCATGCGCGCCTATGCACGCTACCATGGTCCCGGCCACCAGTAAAGCCGGTACTTTTTCCTACGGTGTGCAAGCACGAACACAGCTGCAATTCAGGATATCCCCTGAATACGAGCGGTGTATAAAGCAATGGAAAAATGAATCCAGCCAGCAAAGGAGGCAGTATGGAGAATCACAATACATTAGTAAGTGCCTTGTATTAACTTTATCTACATGATCAATGCCATTTGCTTTAGTGAGACAACCCCTTTTACGGTAAGTTACCTTTACACAGGATGATTATTGGGAACAAACGTTTGTGCGAATGCTCATTCCCAATAACTGGCCTGTTAATAGGTGCTGCACAGGTTGAGGCTGTGCAGCGTTTTTAGATGTGGCAAAAAAAAAAAAAAAAAAAGACATGCGGTTTTTGCAACAACATTATGGCGTGAAATAACCCTAATTTAACTCTATTTTGTAATTAATATAATTCAGTTCTGCTGTGTGTTTTCCCTTTGCTGGACGAAAACGCATCATAAACACAGATAGTTGTTGCAAAAACGCATGCATTTTTTGGTGCTGCACCAAAAACACTGCACAGCCCTGATGTGCCCTGATGCACACTTAGAGCCTGTTAATACAACTTTTTTGGCGCTGCCCACCTGGTGGTCAGACCTTTGTCTCATCTCGCCTGTGTTTTTGCACTGGCATTTCGACTTCCAGTACTGTACAGGTACATTTCAGAAGCAGGATTACAATGACAGATATCACCCTTGTGTACACATAAGACAGGATCCACCATTCACAATAGGCGATATCACAGCTTATCTACTCCCTCCTGACCCCTTCACAGATCAGAGCATCCCTAGAAAAATTTCCCATGGAAGTCAAAGAGGTCCCATACTGTCTATTTTATCTATGGCCCATGTAGCTACACTTAAAGAACAGCATATCTTGGCATATTATAGGCTTAGTGGTCAGTTTGCAAACTATAGGATACTGATAGATACTGATCATCTATCCTGGGGACAGGTCATCAGAATAAAAATCTTGGAAAACACCTTTAATCTCAGAATGAAAAACTATGTTACTTTAGCATGATGAATTCTGCCACGCCAATCCCTAAATGAATGCATTAGGTTGGCGCACCTGTGGCCAACCTTCCAGTTACTGAACCTCAACTGAACGAACTTATGAGGTGTCTAATTGACATAGCATATACGGTAAGTCAATACTAGGACTGACCTTTACAGTCACTTCTGCATCAGGTTTTTCATTACAAACAGAAACCACAATGCAAGTCTAAACCCGTCACATGACAGACGCAGTTGACTTAAGTGGCGCTATTTTTCCTGTCAAACATGGCGGAATTTGTGTGATGAAGTCTCAAATGCAGATGTGAAGAAAGCCTTAATCAGGGATTTCAGGATGGTATACAAATAGGTGTATCAATTTCACACTAAAAAAGCATATCTGAAATGTAATGTGAACCCATGAAGCATAAGGAAAGAGCTGTACGCCTAGTACAACATTGAGTTGTTACACTCAAAGACTGCAAGCTTCCTCACCTCTAAAACAGCGAGATGGTCATAATTAAGTCTTTGTATACGTGACAGAAAAATCACCCATGTACACAACGCAGTCTACAGTCGACAAATGCAATGTATAAGTATGTCCATGTTTATCCAAGAAGTACAATTCTCACAGAATTAATCATATACAGGGAAAACAACCTCTAAAATAACGCAGTATGACACTAATTTCATCTGAAAGACAGCGTGACTTTGCATAGGCACCGCCGACTTGATCATGCACAACTGTCCTATAGGAGGGGACGGCAGCAGAAAGGGCTGCATAATGACAAGCACATGACCGCAAAACCGGCACCATAGAGCCTGGGCTAAAACCATACATGATACAGATTATCACATGATCTGTACATTTTCTGCCGCTTTATAGTCTTCTTCTGACAGGATGCAACATCAGCAGATTCTCTTTATTAGATAATATATGGTGCACTACGTGGAACACAGGAGTGCACATCCATTGCCAGTGCAGGTTTTCTGCATATTGTGCAATGTCACAAGCCTTGATTGCTTGGATCTCTTGGTAAGGCTAGGTTGTCATCTTTGTAAGAGACTTCTTTAGGAGCCGCCATCACGGATTCCATCAAAAAAGCAGCGAGCTACCAGAGCAATAGACAGCAGCACTGATGAAGCAGTAGCGTGGTAAGGAACAGAGCCAAGCATCAGCACCAGGAGAGGGGTCAGGGTGAGACAAGAGTGTAGCGAGAAACTATAACAAGGGTCAGAACCAGGAGTAGAACAGGTACCAGGTACTCCATTTACTCCTTATGCTGTGCCAGGCAATGAAGATGTGCCCACACCTGGCCCTGACAGAACCCCTTTAAAGAGCATTTATTAAGAGAGAGAGAGAAAGTAGCACACACTGCGGTCATTCGTTCTCCTAGAAACGTTCTGCAGGAAGGCACGTCATCCATCAGAGCATGCATGGTATAACCTTGGACTGAGCCAAAGATCCTGGCCAGTGAGCTCTGGCAGATAGAGGAGAGAGATCTACTTCTGGAGCTGTCCTCGTGGATTTATGGTGTAACATTAGATTTAAAGGAACCCTGGTCGTAAAGAGGCATGCCCAGTGTCACCTGTGACCCGACAACGCTGCATTACATTAAAGAATTGCAGAAAGCATATATAATAAAACCCTATAGAGTAAATATGTTTACAACATGAAATATCTGTAGAAATGAATGGAATAAATAAAATAAAACATTTAGCAGTATGTTTCCATTAATACTAATGGAGGTGGTGCTTAACCCCTTTAATAAAACTGGATTATCCCACACTAACAAATGCTCCCCCATATGCCGGACCCCTCACACTGATTCTACTTACCTGGCTCCCAGAGCCACTCCTGGTCCTCCCCGTGTGCTGATGATGACATCCGGTGTCAGGGAAGCCGTAGCGGTGGAGCGGGGACCCAGGTAAGTAGAATCAGTGTGAGGGGCCCGGCATATGGGGGAGCATTTGTTAGTGTCGGATAACCCCTTAAAGTCTTAAATTGTGCTTCCATAGGAAATGGCGGTTTATTTGCTATACTGTGAGGCAAAACCTTTTCAGGATTAATGTTTCCATGTTTAATTGAGAGTTGCATCTACAGCGTGCTCTATAGCTTTCAGTATAGTATATATGCCTGTGTAAGACAGCGGTTGGCGGTGAGTCAGTCATGGCTCACCGCCTGCTGCAGGCTGGGCAAAGAGAGGAGGCTGCTGCTTCAGCCAGTTGTCTTACAGCCAGTCACAGGGTTGTGAGGAGGAGGGGGGCATGTCTGATCTGCTGGGACACACACAGAAGATTTATTTATATGTTCCAGTTTAATTGGGATATTGCAAACAGGAGAATAAGTGGTTAAATGTGTCGTCCAGCTTTTGGACATTTTAACTACTGATAGCAGCATGTTCTAGCTGGTGGTCTGAGATTTATCTAATACCTAACAGTGGTCGGGATACCATTGACTATCAAGTGCAGTGTACACCACCAAGGATAGCCCTTATCCTTGGTGGGTCGCACAAACCTGCACTTGATAGTCAATGGTATCCCGACCACTGTTAGGTATTAGGATAAAATCCTCAGAGCCACCAGCTAGAACATGCTGCTATCAGTAGTTAAAAATGTCCAAAAAGCTGGACGACACATTTAACCACACTTATTTCTCCTGTTTTGCTTAATATCCCAATTAAAACTGAGAAACATATAAAGAAATCTTCTGTGTGTGACCCAGCAGATCAAACATGCCCCCCTCCTCCTCACAACCCTGTGACTGGCTGTGAGACAACTGGATGAAGCAGCAGCCTCCTCTCTTTGCCCAGCCTGCAGCAGGACAACAAAAGATTATGAAGATCCACCGCATTTACTTAATCTAATCAACATTTACTTAATCTAATCAACTATTGGACCATTGGACATGGTGCATATTTTTAATGGAAAGTCCAGAGCAACAGAATTTTCTATGATTAAAGAGAACCTGTCCCCAGTGACCTCCCTACCCAACTGTTTGCATAGACACAACTGTTTTTCTTTTGTTGATCATAAATGGTGTGCGACAAAATCTGTGGGTTTTATACGCCACTATTGTGGTGTAAGTCACTTACAAATGTACCCCATAGTTTTTATAGAACGAGTGCGGGATAAGATGATTATTGACTTGGATAACTGCCCAATGTCTAGCATTAGTTTTCACATAAAACAACCCATTATACTAATAATGAAGTACACATAATGACCACGTACAGTCACCTGGCCCTGAAAACTGCTGTGTAGCTATTTTCTCTCTCTTCACCTTACTGGTATTTGCAAGCATAAGCTAAATGAGGAGGGCGGTCATTCCATGCAATTACTGCGTGCCTTGTGACTATGGTCGTCCTTTGGCACATACAGCAGTGAGCAGGTGTTCGGCTCGGATCACATCACAATCGATGCTTATGTTCAGCGCGTGAGAAAACCTTTCAACTCATGTGCCAAATGAAGAACTGTATGTATGAAGCTGTACAGCATACAGATGCATAGGTGGACCATGCAAAAATAAAACGCATCCAACGGTCCAGCATGTGCCAAGAGACATACTCTGTCCAGGCACACAATGGGTGCATGCGGATCATATGTCAAGCATAACAATAAAATACCCTAAGAAAGCACAGAAGACTGTACTTTCCTATATAGCTGGAGAAAATAAAAATATCAATACTTATGCTATCTATCAGGTCCACCGAGTATGGAGTATCGGCCTTTGGGGCACCCAGAGCATTGTGCTGTATTACCACAGTATGACCAATAGGTGGCGGTTTTGTAGTAGTTCTCACCATTGACTTCGATTGGGCAAACCACATCAAAGACAGTATCATGAATGTGTTTTCCATAAAAAGTGTTTAAACAATGATTTCTTAAGAATTTTGCAAAGGTGCAAAAAAAAATCTTCTGCACCCTAAAACAGAACTGCTGCTTTCGTCTACCATTTAAAGAAAATTAAGAGGAAAAGACAAATAGAAAAGAGGAAAGGCATCATCAGCTCACAAAGCTTCATTTTGTACAACCTCTATCACAAGGGCAAATTCCAGCAGAAAGAAAAAAAGGCTACTTTCACTCTAGCTATTTTTTGCTGGATCCGGCAGGATCAGCAAAAACGCTTCCGTTACTGATAATACAACCGTCTGCATCCGTTATGAACAGATCCGGTTGTATTATCTGGAACATAGCCAAGACGGATCCGTCATGAACTCCACTGAAAGTCAATAAGGGACGGATCTGTTTCTATTGTGTCAGAGTTAAACGGATAGGTCCCCATTGACTTGCATTGTGGATCATGGCGGATTCGTCTTGCTCCCCATCCCATGGTGGAAAGAAAACCGCAGCTTGCTGTGGTTCGCTCTCTGGTATGGGAATGCGACCAAACGCAACGCATTTTGGAGCATTCTGTTCTGTTCAGTTTTCTCCCCATTAGCAACTAATCGGACAAAACGGAAACGTTTTTTTCCGATATTGAGACTCTATGACGGTGAGCAATAAGCAGTGTGACTGTTCAGCTCAGGCTTACTATTGTTTGGAGGTCACTCTCTCTTCCCCATATGAAGTCTTATGATTTTGAGATCCTAAAATAACTCAAACACTAAGGGTATGTTCACACAGCCACATTACATGTAGGAAAAATCCAAGTGCATTTGCTGCTGAATGTAAGGCAGAAATCTGAGGCTGACCCACCCCTGCGGTTTTGAAATCCATGTGGAAAAACTCCAAGCCATATAAATGGCATCACGGGTCGGGCACCCATTGCTGATTAATGTAACTTGGGACACATACGGTTTTCCTGTGGATATTAGAGTAGAATATGTGCCGAAATCTGCATGCGAAATAAGTCATGTGAACGCGGCCAAAAGGTACTCCCAGATGCAGATTGTTAGGCCTTTATCCATGTTAGCACATCATGCAAATATCAACTGCAACTCTATACTTAAAGTCAAACTATTTTATTTAGTAGAGAATTGTGTAAATAGCACATTTCTAAATCACTTAATTTAAAAAATATTCCGCCAAACAAGCAGATTGACAGGAAAGGATGTTAGAGCAGTACAGAGTATACAGATTCCAAAAAAGGGAGATGCCCCTGCTTCTGAGAGAAATGCATCTAGCTGTGCAGCTAAAGAGGGGAATAATTAGGTTGAATTAGGGAAGCCCACTAAAGACCTGTTCCTTCACAGTTATGATTGTACAAAGAAGCACAGCCATAATGCAAACTATTTTTTTAAACTCAGGTAGAGTTTGAGGCTCCCATATGCATTTCTGTATTGTTGTACAAACCTGCAGAGAACGGCGTGTTCTGCCGACAGTCTAATGTGTATGGGAAGCTCCCAACTCTCCCTTGACAGATGAGGTCGGGGACAGAAGGACTGGACGAAGTGAATATTTCCCTTCTGTTCTCCCAAGTGATAAGCCGCCACCTGAAGTGTCTGGCAGCAGCTTTGTATGCTCTCCCCTTAGAATGCACATACATGTTTGGCAGAACCGAATGTGGATGTGTATGGAGGGGCTGGGAGGGAATCGGGATTGATAGCTGTCTGCCAAACAGACAACTGGTGAATGTATATGGCTGTCCTTACCCCAAAGGTGCAAAGGCAGAAACTGGCAGAGCTTCAGGTATGACATTCATACAGTATAATTTTGTCTGGTTATTATATTAGGTTATTTTAGAGGACAGAAATAACCTGCAGGATGATTTTCATTTAAAAAGGAAATGTTTCATTAAAAAAAAAACTCGTTTAAATGGTCACGGTGCTTTACAACAAACTTTGCATAAATCAATATTTCAGGCAAACACAAGAAACTTTGTAATATATCCTATTAGAGAAAAATGCATTTTTCACAACAGCTCTTTTCAGCCTCACGCGCTTTCCTAAAGAAAGGATGGCCAAAGACATAAGACAGCTGTTGGCAGAAAGCACAAAAGTGTCTAGCCATGCACTAAATTTACCAACCAGTCTGATCCGCTGTGCTAAATTTGGCACATTTTTAGACTGTCTAAGTTTCCACTGTCTACATTTCAGACAGGATTAGTAAATCTTCCTCTGTATATATTCCACTGACAGTTCCAGCAGGACGGTGAGGAATGTTCCCTGCAGGCTATTATGAGATTGCACCTATGTATAACCTGATATTAGGACAATTCCTAATTTTAAGTGGGTAGTAATTGAAGTCGTCAGGTCTTATGAGTACAGTCAGATTATTCATGTAGATAAACGCTTCATCTGGAATACGGCATACTATATAAATGTATGATAAATCAGAAGCAGCCACATCTATATTTAATATCAGTACAGTCATTTTGATGGATTAAATGTGAATGGCTTCCACAAATACAACTCTAAACAAATACATTGCTGACAATGGAGCCCCTGCGACAGACAGATCCATCATAATCACAAATGAAATCCTTAAGAGGCTGTTAACTAACATAACATGGCCATTGATCTGGTCTGCCCAGATGACAGGTAGACAGAAAAAAAATGTAGCACCAGAGGTCAAAGGAGAGGCAGTACAGGCCCACGATGCCTCCAGTTAGACCATGTAATGAGCAGGCCAGAGCGTGTAGAGTTAAAAATTAAAATAAGGCGTAAAAAATAAAAATGAATAAATAAAAGAGAAAAGAAAGAAAGTTTTCCCATGAGTCGTTATACAGCGCGTATAATGGAATCTAGTCACTGGTTACACGCATGAGTATAGGAATGACGTTCAACTGACAGTCAATCCAACCGGATCATTACTGCTCTAGAAAAATGACGGCCTGAGGCTGCAGGTATAAAGGAGCCCGAACATGTAACGGTATTCATTAAAGATTGTCATTAGCTGATGGATTCTGGGGCTGCATTCTGACCTGGTGGATTTAGAGTGGGTTCTCATCACGTTTTTGCCATCCATTTAACATATATATTAGTACAAAAAGGATACAATAGCATAGCACACCACGCTTTTCTATCCTGCAGAGTCCGCTAAAAAAAATAAAAAATATGGTACCACCTGCGGCCCTCCAGCTGTTGCAAAACTACAACTCCCAGCATGCCCGAACAGCCTTCGGCTACCATCCTACAGCAGGGCATGGTGGGAGCTGTAGTTTTACAACAGCTGGAGGGCCGCAGGTTGAGCATCCCTGTGTTAACGCATATGCTTTTTACAATGGAACTCAATGGTGAACAGATGCCACTGTATGGCATCTGTCTGGGGCATCCGTTAACGTATACGTTTTTTGTAAATGTTACGGCTCATTCACACGACCGTATAAATAGGTCCGCATGCGTTACGCAATTTTGCTGAAAACTGTACAGACCCATTCATTCCAATGGGACCGCAAAAGATGCGGACAGCACACAACGCAATAGCAATTGTGGACAAGAATAGGCATTTTCTATGACAGCGGCGGCCATGTGCGGTCCGGAAAGTGTGTAAAATGCATAATGTCTTTCTGTTGGATTCCCCTGTGTGAATAGAGCTTTAGAGAACAGCCACACGGTCAGGTTTCTGCATGCAGTTATGAAAGCCAAAATCAGGAGTGGATCATAAAAGGAGAGAACGCATAAAGGACTAATACCACTTATTTTTTTCATTTACTCCTGGTTTTCTGGCCACTCTATTGAATTATAGAATTTGCTTCCGGTCGCTGTTGTCCCACATGACTCTTTGTCTGAATAGACGATTCACACAGATCCTTTAGTAGGGACCGGAAGTGAGGATCTCTAGTCATTCCTAAGAGACAGACATTGAGGCTTTCACAGGAACAGATAGAGCCTGGAGCAACAGCATCTGGGAACGGAACAGCCGGAAAGCTACATCATTGCTCTACTCCACGTCTCATGTGGTTTTCAACCGATACAATGGATATTTCGAGGGATGTTTAAAAAATACTGTCGCCAAAAATACCAAGTCTAAAATTTATTATGTTCATTAGGGCTCATGCCCACAGCCGTAGACGTTTTTGAGGTCCGCAAACTGCGGATTCGCAAAACATAGACACCAGCCGTGTGCGTTCCGCATTTTATTATCAGCATCTTTTGCAGCCCCATTTTAAGTGAATGGGTCTGCATCCAACCCTCATAAAATGTGGATCGGATGTGGACAAAAAGCATGGTCGTGCGCATGAACCCTTAGACATCTTTTATGCCTCACTAGACCATTTTAAAAAATGGTGTCTAGAAAAGGGGGCGAAAAGTTGTAAAAAGCACTCGGTTTATTAATAGTGTGTGCCAAAATATAGGCTTAAAGCAAGCCAAGAAGTGGTTTAACCCAAAGTATGGTGCACGGCATATTTGCACCATAATTGCAACTTTTCACTACCTTTTAAAAGTGGTAAGAAAAGTGGGTGCAGTTTATCAGGAATAAAGGTGGCCCCCCCCCACAGCCTGACTGATTTATTATCATTTATGTCAGAAACTGCCATAATTTATAGTTCAGATCAAAGCTGGTGTACATATGAGCTTCTGGCTTGCCTGTGCCTCTTAATAAATTTGGCACAATTTTTGCTGCTGGTCTTTTTAGTAAGAATGAGGTTTAGAATACAAAACATCTGCCGATACCAGCCGCAATAAGTGATGGATTCGAACAGCTGTCATGAGAATATCGGTTTCAAGTTCAAGCTTTGCTGCTTTTTCTAAAACGTTGATGGTGAGACTTCCAACCCACATGAGAAACACATTCGCATTGAATCATCCATATGTCTTATTAAGAGACAGCAAAAACGGTTGACCCTTAAAATACCCATGG
Organism: Bufotes viridis; assembly: GCA_033119425.1. Taxonomy (NCBI): domain Eukaryota; kingdom Metazoa; phylum Chordata; class Amphibia; order Anura; family Bufonidae; genus Bufotes; species Bufotes viridis. Next base: position 141,049,061 of record CM065592.1, on the reverse strand, counting down.
GTTGCCCACTACTCGTATCACCCATTCTCAAAGATCTCCTTTTTCTACAGCGCATGCAATGCTATTGATCTCAATAGATCAGCGGGCACTAGCAAAAGCATGAAATGTATCCTTTCATTTATGTTACACAAAACTTAAAGGGTTACCAGTAATAATCATTTTTTAGCACAGGCCCGCGTACTTAAAGGGTTTCTGTCACCTGAAAAATGGGTATTAAGCTGGCTGACATTAGCGATGTGCTAATGTCAGCTGAACATAACTATATTAGTGCCATCTCACTGCCTGCCGCCGTTATTGAGAAAAACAAACTTTTATAATATGCTAATTAGCCTCTAGGAGCGGGAGGGCGTTGCCCCTGCTCCTAGAGGTTCCGTTTTCCCACCTCTGGCAACGCCCTGCTTCACTAGATTGACAGGGCCAGGCAGCGGTCACCTCCTCCTGCCGGCCCTGTGAGCTGGGGAGATCTCGCGCCGTTTAGTATTCGGCGCAGTTGCAGTGAGGGAGCTGGCAACCAACAAGCGCACATCACTCACTGCGCCTGCGTCGTTTACTGAACGGGGCGGCGCAGGTGCGAGATTTACACTGCAGACAGGGCCGGAGGTAGGACACCAACGCTGCCTGGCCCTGTCAATCTAGTGAAGCAGGGCGTTGCCAGTGGGGGGAGAATGGAGCCTCTAGGAGCAGGGGCGACACCCCGACCCCCCCCCCCCCTTCCCGGCTCCTAGAGGCTAATTAGCATATTATACAAGTTCATTTTCTCAATGATGGCGGCAGGCAATGAGATGGCACTAAAATAGTTATGTTCAGCTGACATTAGCACATCGCTAATGTTAGCCAGCTTAATACCCATTTTTCAGGTAATAGAAACCCTTTAAAGGAAATGTATCACCACATTTCCTTTTTGGTAATCTCTTTTTATTGCCTGAGCTGTTCTTAACTACATTTACATTTTTAAAAATTCCTTTACGGCAGTCACATGGGCCATAGACACAATGGACATGAGGTGATCTCTGACTTCTATGGGAGAGTTTTCTAGGCATGCTCTGTGACCTGTGCAGAGGTCATTGTACAAGGAGCTCTATCCTCTGGATAGGTCATGAGTATCTGATCGGTGAGGGTGTGACACCCAGGACTCCAGCTGATCAGTTGTCTGAGAAGGCATTGGCGCTCGCGGTATTTCCTAGGCCAAGTTAAGTCACGTTCATCGGTCACAAGGCCTATGTGCAACTCAGCCCCATTGAAGTGAGCTGCGATACCAAGCACAGCCGCTATCAAATATATGGCGCTGTACTTGGTAAGCACAGAGATTGCCGCAGAGTTCAGAGGAGCACTGGTGCATTCTCAAACAGCTGATTGTCGGGGTCCCGGGACTGGGTATAAAAGTCTCAGAAAACCCTTTTAATTGCTCCCGCCACTCGGGTCCTATGAGCATATGGGGTCATATGGTTTACATCCGGCAGTGCATGGTCACATGCATAGCTGCAGCCAATGACTGGCTTCAGCTGTGATGTGGCCACAAGAAGCACATTACCGGTAAAGCCAGTCATTGGCAAGAACGGTGCACATAACCATGACCATGCTCCTCCACCAGAAGAAAACATAAGATGGATACAGGAAAGCGTCAGGGAGCAGTTAAGTATAAATCTTCTGTTTAAGGGGGCAGGCAGTGGGAAATTGCTAAAAAAAGAAACATTATTACCGGAAAACCCCCTTAATTACTTACCTATAGAAAAGATATTCCAAGAACTCATCAGCACTTAACAGTCCTATAAATTATATCCTTAAATTGCTTGCAATAATTGTCAAATACATGGTCCAAAACCTGCCATCTTACAGATAAAACAAAACCTGACTCACCTTGGGTTGTATTCTCTTGGGTTGGTTCTTCTTGGTGAACTTTTCTTTCATCTCTTCTAAAACAACCTTTGTCTTTTTGCCTTCTGGAGTACTCAGAAGCTTTGGGCTCAGGTGAATATAACAATGCCACTTGGCAGAATCGAAGCCCCAATGGCAGGTCCTCTTATCTGGCGACCGGTGAGAGTGCATGACAAAAGTCTGTGTGGAGAACATCCCATAGCACTCCAAGCACTGAATGCAGGGGGCATCAGGCCGAGTATAAAGTTGAGGTGCAAACAAACCCTGGCACTTTCCTAAACAATCATGTTCAACTTCAAAGGCACTACCCGTTTCCTTTAACTGAGCCAAAGAGTTTTTTGCAGGCAGCAAGCTGCCATTTTCTGGATAGGTATGTGGCCGCAAGAGGGCATTGCATAGTCTCTGAGCATCTGTCAAAGTGATCAGACCACAAGAAGGGGCATTGAAAGGAAGAATTCCCAAAACTTTTAATATGTGAAGCTGGTCTGATGTACAACGTGAGCAGTATATGTACATTTCGTCACAAACAATATTAATCTGCTGGAGTGAGAAGTCTCGAAGAACAGAGTTTAAGACTTGAGGCAGGCAGAGTCTTTTCTCGCCGCCCACCATAAAGCAAGAAATTGATTCTCCTTCCAGTTCAGTCTGGGTGAGCTCTGTGGAACTGTCTGATGGAATGAGGAGTGGACCAGGATGAATTTGTGGGGAAGGAAGAGGCAAGAACACTGTTGGTGACATGTTTTCTTGGGAAAATCGAGCAGAGAAGGCAGCAGGACCACCTAGAGAACTTCGGCTACTTAGATTGAACTGTGCCAGCGTGTGTTTGAGTCCAGGATTCAGTTCAGATGACCCACCAAGTGGTACACTGGTAGACTTGGTTACTCTGTCTTTATTATCCTCTGTAGTTGGTTCCTTAAAGTCATCTATCTCCATCTTGATAGCTATCACTTTATTTGCAACATTTGGGACATCCACACTAACGTCACTCTCCTTTGCCAGTTTTTTTAACGGGGGGCTTCCGTCTTCCCCCATAGTTGCGGTTCCTTTAGATACCAAAACTCAAATGGTAAGACGATGAGACTTTATACGCTAGAAACCGACATTGCATCTGAAGATGAAATACAAGTTACTTATTTCCAGAGGACATCTATGCTACATTATTTATGTATATATCTAGAAACAGGGTCTCAAAAATGGCACAAATGTCATGCCTGCAAAAGGAAAAAAACAGGAATCTGAGCTTTCCGATCCAAGCTTTAATCAACCCACAAGTGCCGAGTGCAAGAAAATTTACAAAGTGCCTGTGTACACTGAATGGCTTTATTTGCTTCTATTTGGTCAGTTTTATGTCTCAAAATTGCATCCACGTTACGACCTAGAGACAGGAGAATGAAGTCAGTTTGCAAAATGAAGATCTAATGGCGACAGAGCTTCCCGTGTGGTGGCTTTCTAGGATCCAGTTAACATGAGTTATTCCTGCACACAGATCCAAGAACAAAGAGTCGTCTGCTTCTGCTGGTGGTGGTTTTTTTCAATATGTTGCGGTTTTATCTAGAAGAAGAAGAAAAGAAAAAAAAAAAAAGGGAGAAAAAAAAAAATGTGTGTTCTTTAACAACGTCAAGGTCAAATCCAGACAATATGTACAAGCATCCTTATGTACAGCATATTAAAATGTCCCCCCACGGACCTAATAATCTGCCTGGTAGGTGAGGAGTTACGACGTGGGCATGTAACAGAAGGTCATCGTGATTATCCTTTGTGTTGGCTTCTGAAATTATCTCCGGCATATCAATCGGCGTGCCAAGCCTCGCTTTATCTACACGCCGCGCTCCAGATTGCTGGAGGTGCTGCAAGCTGTATTTCAAACACACAATAAAGACCCGTTTAATGACAAACAGCGGAACGTGACAGACATGGAAATACTTGGTTAAACCCAATAAGTGGGAAGGAAAAACGGAAGAGAAATCTCTGGGAAGACTGATAATCCTTCTGTAGTCAGCTTACAGTTCACTGCAGTCCAGCAGGAGGCTGGTAACCAAGCCCGAGATGCTGATGGCAGGACCCCAGGAATGAGCGGCTCCCATCCATCCCTGCCTGACTGTAACTATCGCCCAGCGCCGTGCTACACCCCCAAGCATTTAACCCCCTCACAGCCTGCAGCTTCGGAGAATCTGATTTCCTCTGCCTTGTACTCAAGAGGGAAGGAACCAAGATAATTCGTGCAACGAAATAACATAAAAAAAGGACATCTTCAGGTGAAAGATGCTGATAAGTTTACCAGCTAATGCACCACTGGTGAAAAGGCATGCGCCTTCAAGTAAATCAAATCACACACAATCACCAACGACGTGTTTGTTCTATCTGCAGGGGAAAGGCTTATAATCAGGAGAACTAAAGCAATGCTTAGGTCCAGACCCACTAGATGAGGGGGGGGGTCAAACAATACGGACATCCCAAATGTGGGGGACCAAACAATACGGACATCCCAAATGTGGGGGACCAAACAATACGGACATCCCAAATGTGGGGGACCAAACAATACGGACATCCCAAATGTGGGGGACCAAACAATACGGACATCCCAAATGTGGGGGACCAAACAATACGGACATCCCAAATGTGAGGGTCAAACAATACGGACATCCCAGATGTGGGGACCAAACAATACGGACATCCCAAATGTGGGGGACCAAACAATACGGACATCCCAAATGCTGGGGTCAAACAATACGGACATCCCAAATGCTGGGGTCAAACAATACGGACATCCCAAATGCTGGGGTCAAACAATACGGACATGCCAAATGTGGGGGTCAAACAATACGGACATGCCAAATGTGGGGGTCAAACAATACGGACATCCCAAATGTGGGGGTCAAACAATACGGACATCCCAAATGTGGGGGTCAAACAATACGGACATCCCAGATGTGGGGGTCAAACAATACGGACATCCCAAATGTGGGGGTCAAACAATACGGACATCCCAGATGTGGGGACCAAACAATTCGGACATCCCAAATGAGGGGACCAAACAATACGGACATCCCAAATGAGGGGACCAAACAATACGGACATCCCAAATGAGGGGACCAAACAATACGGACATCCCAAATGAGGGGAACAAACAATACGGACATCCCAAATGAGGGGACCAAACAATACGGACATCCCAAATGAGGGGACCAAACAATACGGACATCCCAAATGAGGGGACCAAACAATACGGACATCCCAAATGTGGGGGTTAAACAATACGGACATCCCAAATGAGGGGACCAAACAACAGGCACAAAATGAATGCATAAACGTACAATACGAGCATCCTGCCAGGCAGCCCGTGCATCAGTCCTCAAAGCAGGGAGAAAACAAAAGGCTAGGGAATCCCCATACCAAGGAGGCACAAGCAGACAAATCAATGACGGAAACTCTAATGGGAGCCGTGTCACAATGAAGATCCCAATCACTGGCCACAGGCACCAGCGCCGCTAGCCACATGGAGGACGCCGCTGTCCCTTTAAGATGTAACCTCAGTAGCTAACCTACGTGCTCTACAGAGAAGGGAAATAACATTCAAATAAATATGTGTATGTAATATATATAGTTATTATTTTAAGAAAAATATTCCAGCAACTAAACATTCCCATACTAGACGATCCGACCATTGCCCCCCATGAATTATTACCCCCGACAACTGACCCCATTCTTAGTGACAATACACAATTTCAATAAAATATCTAAAAATGACACAAATAATATTATGGGAGCCACATGATGCCTGCTGCTGGCTGGACTATTACAAGTGATCCTTAGGTCTATGTGCAGCCAGCTGGGCATCCCCGTGCCCACCCTGGGCTAGCTGGCACACGTGTCCTGCCAGGTCCCGTTCTACCTGCACAGATGTAGGACTGACTGCCTTTATCTGGACAGTGTTCCAGCACAAGCGCGGTGGTTCCGTCCTCCGTGGGCCCCCAGGTCCCTTTCACATCTGGGGCCACACGCTCAGGCTCCTCACCTGCGATCACTGGACAGGTGTCCCAAGGACTGACAGGGCAGCCTGCCTGCCCCCACCAGCAGTGGCCACTGACCTCCCACCACCTGAGCAAAGCGCAGCACCCTGCCCACATTCCAGGTCGTTACCTTGGCAGCTCCGGCAGTCCAGTTCTTGCTCCGGTGCCATTGCTATTCTGGCTCGGTGTCAGGCAGCCACCCTCCTCCCCCCTTCTCCCTCCCCGGGCTACGGGGCGTGACGTCACTGCTGCACACAAGCCGCCTCCCTCTTGCCGTCTGTCGGCTCAGTCTGCGGGGCTGTGGGGCGCAGGAAACGGTGACGTCACTGGGAGGGGGAGGAGAGGGGGTGAGGAGAGGGCAGACGCGCGGGTCACGTGGTGTGTGTGTACGTCTTTCTGCTGGTGAATGTGTGGAGGCGCTGAGGGCTGCTGGGAAACAGACTGTGCTGAGGGGCGGCTTGTCCTCTCCGTAAACCCGCTGTGGCGCCTGAAACCTTGACTCATACAGTGTGCAGAATGTCTGCCTGTCCGGGTGTGGTGTTTATCAGCGTGCACAGCGGTTTAGGCCCCTCTACACCAGTAGATGTTGGATTTGATCCAGCGATGAACGAGTCCTTATTCCAGTGTTCATGTTTCCTCCACAACCCTTTACATCAGGGTTGTCAACCAGAATTTTTCTTTTTTTCTGGACAACTTACCCCAAACCGTGGACAGCCAACATTTTTTACGGACAAGTTTAAAAACCATAATGAAGATTATATGTAATACATGACTGTAGCTCGATACACGGATAACATCTCATTACCAGTGATTACTGGGAGCTGTAAAATAAGGAGAATTACCACAAAAATAATCTAGTCAGGTACCACCAGCCTCAAGGAAAATCCTGTGCATGTCAAGTTTTTTTTACAGACACAGGAAAAAAAGTTGCCTGTTTTTACAGACTGTCCAGAAATTTCAGGACGGCTGACAACCCTCGAGATTAAAAATGTGTAAAAATGTGGATATGCGATTGTGTAATAGATGATTGGTCAGGCAAACAGCTGGATCCCACTGTGGAGTCCCCTGTGCTGGAAGTAAGACCTGGAATTTTGGACGAAGAGCGATAATTTAGGTGTCTATATCAGACTAGACAGTTATCGCTTGTCACTCGATCACTTTCGGTCAGTTTCACTATTTTTTAAACGGTTATCGACCTGTGAAAAGGGTCCGTTTGCACTCGTGTTTTTCTTCTGTTTTACTATACCTATCAGCAAACCCCGACACCCCAGTTGCTGTTTTATGTTTTTAAAACATTTTATTGGATTTTGCAATAAAAATGACAAACATTGAGGGCATCACCCTCATTCAACCTAAGGCCTCTTGCACACGACCGTATGGCTATTTCAGTATTTTGCAGTCCGTTTTTATCGGATCCGTTTTTTGTTTTCGTTGTGTTTCTGTTTTGGTTCCGTTTTTCCGTATGGCATATACAGTAAACAGTAATTCCATAATTAAAATTGGGCTGGGCTTTAAATTTTCAATAGATTGTTCAACAAAAACGGAATGGATACGGAAGACATACGGATGCCTTTCTGCATGCTTTCCGTTTTTTTGCGGACCCATTGACTTAGATGGAGCCACTGAACGTGATTTGCGGACAAGAATAGGACATGGTCTATATTTAAACGGAATGGAAAAACGGAAACGGAAGGCATACGGAGACACTTCAGTATTTTTTGCAGACCCATTGAAGTGACTGGTTCAGTATACTGTCAGTATACTTAACTGAAAAAACTGCCAGTATACGGTCCGCAAAATACTGTCGTGTGCAAGAGGCCTAAAAAGAATAACAATTACAAAGTGCAGGTAATGAAAATACAGTAACAACAAAGTGCCTACAGCAAAGCCCCCGGAAACTACATCACCCTCCGAGACCACAACAACTGAACTGTGATACTTTAATAGCAGAGGTCAAGTGTTAGCCTGTTCAGGGCACTTTTAGACATCCCAATGTACCCTTGGACCTCTTCTTCAGGTACCAGGGCATGTATACAAAGGGTCAGATCGCCTCCCCCAACTCAGCCTCAGACACAAACTGGGTTAGAAAGGACCTCCACCTACCCATGAATCGTCTCCGTAAGCGGCCCTTTTGTCTCATTGTCTCCACCCTCTCCAGATAAAAAAAAAAGGTGGTGAGGCTAGATACTAACTGCTCCATAGTTGGGATGCGTGTCTTTAGCCACTGTGATAGTAGATGTTTTGTAGCTAGAAAAATAGTAGCACGTATTATAGAGGGTAGATGGGCGGGTTCTCTGGGACAAATCAGTGGCCTTTGCTTAGTGTGAAATAATACCTCTATAGGTCCCAGAGCTACTTGGAAACTACTTGTGCACTGCACCAGATCTGAAACCTCCCTCCACTAGAAGACAAGGCCAGGGCAATCCCACAGACCATGAAATAAATTGCTCTGCAGCTTCCCACATCTCGGCAAGAATTCTTCCTGTCTGGAGTGATAGGTAAAGGAGCTAACGCAAAAGCATAGATTGCTGTATGTAGTATTTTGAGTTGTGTCTCCCTCCAACCCTCATTGGTTAAGTGTTTGTGAAAATCGGCCCATCCACTGCATGGGAGGATCTCAGGGAACTGCAGTTTTACCCACCCTCTGAATGCTATTTCTGAGCTCATGGGAGAGATTTTCATAATCCTTTGTATAATTGGGAGATAGATCATCTAGTGGCATCCCCCAACAGGCTATCGAAGGGATTGGTCCAGGCCTCCCCTGAAATCTCTAATAGTTTACGAGAGCAGAAGTGTCTGACCTGCCAGTACGGGTATAGTTGATCGCCCTGCAGATTAAATAAGGTGCACAGCTCCTGCAATGTATGCCATATAGCTTCCCGATACGGCAAATTCCCTTCACCTTCCCATCCCTAAACAAAATGCTTGTCATTCCCACCTGAAAGTCTGGATTATTCCAAACAAACAAATGTTTAAAGCTTAAGATGTTGACAGAGGACTGTCCATGTCACCAAGGTATGTCTAAAGAGAACACATCCCTATATATAGAGGGAGGAAGATTTGCCAACTTCGAATGAGCCAAGGCGAAAAGATCCCAGGGATAGGCTAGTTGTTGCTCCAACTTGGTATTGGAGTAGAAGGAGGTGCCATGTGTCCAATCTTAGAGGTGTCTAACTAGACAAGCCAAGTTGTACCCTCTGAGATTAGGGAAGTTGACACCTCCCCCTTCTTTTGCCAGCATTAAATTAGATAAACTCCTCCCTGCCCAAATAAACTTGGTAAAACTGGAATTTAAACATTGCACATCTGCATGCTTTAACAATGCTTTAACAATAGAGGGATGGTCCTCAAAGGATGGCAAAGCATGACATTTTGACCAGATGGCCACGACCGACCATATTGAGAGGCAATCCTGCCCATCTCAACAGATCAGACTGTATTCTGCTAATGAGAGAAGGATAGTTGTAATGGCATCTGAGAATATAGATTTAGTGGCTGTTACTGAGACATGGTTCAATGAGAGTAATGACTGGGATATAACAATACCTGGGTTCTCTCTATATAGGAAAGACAGAGAAGGCAAGAAAGGGGGTGGAGTGGCCCTATATGTGAAAGATAGCATAAAATCTAATCTAATACAAGTCAGCGAAACCAATATAGAGTCAGTTTGGGTTACGTTGCAGCTTGGTAATTATAAGGTAACTCGTGTAGGTGTCATATACAGACCACCAAGCCAAGTCAAAGAATTGGATGATCTACTAGTTGAGGAAATGGCTAAAATGACATTGAAAGGGGAAGTTGTCATAATGGGAGACTTTAATCTTCCTGATATAAACTGGAAAACCAAAATAGCTAGTTCTGCCAGGAGTACAGACATTCTAAATTCCCTACTGGGATTATCTCTACAGCAAGTAGTTGAGGAACCAACCCGAAAGGAGGCCATTTTAGATTTGGTATTCACAAATGGCAATTTGGTATCTGATATTACTGTAGGGAAAGCTTAGGATCCAGTGATCACCAGTCAGTGTGGTTTACTATAAGTACAGTGACTGAGTCACTCCACACAAAAACAAAAGTTTTAGATTTTCGGAAAACAGACTTTTCTAAAATGAGATCAGTGGTATACGAGTCCCTATCAGACTGGAACAATTTCAATGGAGTCCAAGAGAAATGGAACTACTTAAAAGTGGCACTATTGAAGGCAACAGAAAAGTGCATTAGGCTCGTCAGTAAAAGCAAAAAAGGAAGAGACCACTGTGGTACTCAGCAGAAGTGGCCAAAATTATTAAAAACAAAAGATGGCATTTAGTAAGTATAAAAACACCCAACACGAGGATGACCGGGAAATCTATAAGATGAGGCAGAGAGAGGCCAAGCAAGTTATAAGAGCTTCTAAAGCTCAGGCAGAAGAGAAATTAGCTCAGTCAGTGAAAAAAGGTGATAAGACATTCTTCAGATACATAAATGAAAAAGGAAATTAAAAAAAGGAATTACCAAATTAAAAACAAAAGAAGGAAGGTATATGGAAGAGGATAAAGAACTAGCTGACTGCCTCAATGAATACTTCTGTTCAGTTTTTACAAAGGAAAATGAAGGAGAAGGACCTCAGTTACGGAGGAAGACTAATGAATCCTTTGATGCATGTGTCTTTACAGAGGAAGAGGTTCTAAGTCGGCTGTCTAAAATGAATACAAATAAATCACAGGGGCCTGATGGGATACACCCAAAGCTATTAAAAGAGCTTAGAAGTGTACTAGCAGAACCATTAACAGATTTATTAAACCAATCACTGGTAACAGGTGTCATCCCAGAAGATTGGAAATTAGCAAACGTTGTGCCAATTCACAAGAAAGGTAGTAGAGAGGAATCGGGCAACTATAGGCCGGTAAGCCTGACATCAATAGTGGGGAAATTAATGGAAACCATACTCAAGGAGAGGATTGTGGAACATCTAAAAACCCATGGGTTGATTGATAAAAAACAGCATGGGTTTACTTCAGGAGATCATGTCAAACTAATCTTATTGACTTTTTGATTGGGTGACTAAAATAATAGCTGGCGGAGGTGCAGTAGACATTGCCTATCTGGACTTTAGTAAGGCTTTTGATACTGTCCCACATAGAAGGCTTATCAATAAACTGCAGTCTTTGAGCTTGGGCTCACATATTGTTGAATGGATTAGGCAGTGGCTGAAGGACAGAAAACAGAGGGTTGTAGTCAATGGAGTATATTCAGACTATGGTATTGTTACCAGTGGGGTACCTCAGGGATCTGTTCTGGGACCCATATTGTTTAATATCTTTATCAGCGAAATTGCAGAAGGCCTCAATGGTAAGGTGTGTCTTTTTGCTGATGACACAAAGATTTGTAACAGGGTTGATGTTCCTGGAGGATACACCAAATGGAAAAGGATTTGGGAAAACTAGAGGAATGGTCAAAAATCTGGCAACTAAAATTTAATGTTGATAAGTGCAAGATAATGCACCTGGGGCGTAAAACCCAAGAGCAGAATATAAAATCAGTGATACAGTACTAACCTCAGTATCTGAGGAAAGGGATTTAGGGGTCATTATATCAGACAACCTAAAGGTGGGCAGACAATGTCATAGAGCAGCAGGTAATGCCAGCAGAATGCTTGGGTGTATAGGGAGAGGCATTAACAGTAGAAAGAGGGAGGTGCTCGTGCCGCTCTACAGAGCACTAGTGAGACCTCATTTGGAGTATTGTGTGCAGTACTGGAGACCATATCTGCAGAAGGATATTGAAACTTTGGAGAGAGTTCAGAGAAGAGCTACTAAACTAGTACATGGATTGCAGGACAAAACTTACCAGGAAAGGTTAAAGGACCTTAACATGTATAGCTTGGAAGTAAGAAGAGACAGAGGGGATATGATAGAAACTTTTAAATACATAAAGGGAAGCATCACGGTAAAAGAGGAGAGAATATTTAAAAGAAGAAAAACTGCTACAAGAGGACATAGTTTTAAATTAGAGGGGCAAAGGTTTAAAAGTAACATCAGGAAGAATTACTTTACTGAGAGAGTAGTGGACGCATGGAATAGCCTTCCTGCAGAAGTGGTAGCTGCAAATACAGTGAAGGAGTTTAAGCATGCATGGGATAGGCATAAGGCCATCCTTCATATAAGATAGAGCCAGGGGCTATTCATAGTATTCAGTATATTGGGCAGACTAGATGGGCCAAATGGTTCTTATCTGCCGACAAATTCTATGTTTCTATGTTTCTATAGTTCAGCTGGTACAAAGAGGATGGTGTAGGCCCTATCTTCACCCTCAAATATGTCACGCTGTCTTGAGCTACAGATACCCCGAGGTCCGGGACAAGTACGGCGGGTGCTTTAGGATTTCCCTGTATGCTCAACAATTCACATTTAGAGATAATGACACGATATCCAGAGTACTTCGCAAAGGCTCTAAGTGCCTCTAATATCGCAAGAACCCCCTTCTCCGGATCCAATAGAAATAAAATGATATAATTGGCGAAAAGGGCTAATCTAACCTCCTGCTCACCTATGTAGATGCCCAAGAACAGAAAAATATAGCCAGGGGCTCTAATGCTGTATTGAAGAGTAGGGGTGACAATGGGCATCCCTGTTTAGTTCCCTTCTGCAATGTAAAAGGGGCAGATAAGAAGCCCGAAGTAAACACATGGACTTGTGAGCGATCATAAATATGAGTAAGTAATGTAATGAAAGGGCCCCTGAACCCCGTTTTTTCTAGTACCTGTCCCAGCCAGCCAGGCCCACCAAACATTATCAAAAGCCTTTTCGGCATCGATGGTGAACGAGGCCGGATGGATGTCCTACTGGGACTGGTGACAGGTGCAATCCAAGACAGACAGTACCGTCCTGATATTCATCACAGCAGACTTCCCCCTATGTGAGTCCTAAGGCCCCTTTTACACGGGCGTCACGTTTAACGCCCGGATAAGAGGCGGGTGCGTTGCGGGAAAATGGGGGGGGGGGAGAAGGACCTTCAGTGACGTCACTGGGTCACATGGTCCAATCACCAGCTTCCATGATTGAGGCAGGTGATTGGACCATGTGACTCAGTGACATCACTGAAGGTCCTTCATACAGTTGCTTGCGGATGCTTGCGATTTTCCCGCAGCCCCATTCACTTCTATGGGACTGCGGGAACATGCTGCGATTTTCACGCAACGCAAAAGTGATGCGGGAAAATCACCGCTCATGTACACAGCCCCATTGAAGTGAATGGGTCCGGATTCAGTGCGGGTGCTGTGCGTTCACCTCACGCATTGCACCTGCACAGAAATCACGACCGTGTGAAAGGGGCCTAATTGTTCCGGGCCAAGGAGGGTAGACATAATCTCAGCCAGTCTATCTGCTAGAATCTTGAAAGGATTTTTGCATCTACATTTTTTTTTAATTATTTATAATTTTTCCACAATGCAATGGTATATTTAAACAAACATAGACATGAAAAGAGTGCATTTTTTCACTTCTAATACCATCTAAATCTATGCACTAAGCAATGTTTATAGAGATAAATATATCCCCCCATCCTCCCCATTTTTGCATCTACGTTAATTAAGGAAATTGACGTATAAGATCCTGGGATTGTCAAGTCCTTCCCCATCTTCAAAAGAAGCTTAATATATGCCATGGAAGCTGACTGAGGAACACTCCCCCTTTCTAAAGCCTTATTATACAAGAAAACAAGAGTCTTTCCCATCTTATCCACCTTTGTCAGACCTGGGGACTTAGATGGCCTTAAGCTGCGAATAGTTTTCACTACCTCCTCCAACATCTAATGAATTTTGCGATATGTGAGGAAGTTGCACTATATTCAACAAACTTCTGAGTTTCGTATATAGGCGCTTGTAAAATTCCCCCAGTAGCTTATTAATAGATTTTGGAGTATCTTCCATTTTCTCTTTCCCATCCTGAAGCCTAGTGATATATGTAGCTTGAAATCTGCCTTGAGCTAGAGTGCCAGGAGTATCCCCAATTTATTTCCATATGTGAAAAGAGTAGAATCTTGTTTTGGTGCCTCACAACCTGGAATTAACATGGATTGTTTGAGGATTTGCATCATTTAATTTACAGAACATGCCCACAACTTTGAAGATGTATTTTTTTTTTTTATTGTGAAGCAAACAACAAATAGGACAAAATAACAAAAAAAAGTCAATGTGCACAACTATTCATCCCCCCTAAAGTCGATACATTGTAGAGCCACCTTTTGCGGCAATCACAGCTCCAAGTCGCTTTGGATAAGTCTCTATGAGCTTGCCACATCTTACCACTGGGATTTTTGCCCATTCCTTGCAGAACTGCTCCAGCTCCTTCAAGTTGGATGGTTTGCGCTTGTGAACAGCAATCCTTAAGTCTGACCACAGATTTTCTATTGGATTGAGATCTGGGCTTTGACTAGTCCATTCCAACACATTTACATGTTTCCCCTTAAACCACTCGTGTTGCTTTAGCAGTGTGTTTGGGGTCATTGTCCTGCTGGAAGGTGAACCTCTGTCCTAGCCTCAAATCACGCACAGAGTGGTACAGGTTTCGCTCAAGAATATCCCTGTATTTAGCACCATTCATCTTCGTCTACCTGAGACATATACAATGATGCGGCGTTGAATAACTGCCTTGTCGGCATCCCAATACAAGAGGACTGACACTGATGTTTCTCATAAGGGGAGGCATATTCATCCCACCAGGACACCAACAGTTTGATAAATGTCTCATCATTAGATGTGAGGGAAAGCGCCAAAGGATGTCAGAGCCCTTCTTTTAGGACTCAGCTAGTGTCAAGGAGATTAGGCAATGGTCAGAGATTACCATGGATTCTGTTGCTGTAGACAACACTCTTGTCAATAGGGATTTGCTGACTAACAAATAGTATGTTCGAGACCAGGATTTATGAGCAGGGGAATGAAACGTAAACTATCTACAAGAAGGATTATGATATTTCCAAGGGTCTATCATAGATGTGTTTTCTAACAAGAGGACCCATCACTTTGTCATGTATACAATGGGGTGGATCTCCCATCCCTACATCCTCCTGTCTTCCCTATGATCTACCACCAAGTTAAATTCCCCCCCACCGACTACTCAGCTGCTGTTAAACTACAATTCCCAGCATGCTCCATTCACTTCTATGGAAGTTTTAGAGAACAACTGAGTGTGCATGGCGGGAATTATAGTTTCACAACAGCTGG
This sequence comes from Bufotes viridis, assembly GCA_033119425.1. Taxonomy (NCBI): domain Eukaryota; kingdom Metazoa; phylum Chordata; class Amphibia; order Anura; family Bufonidae; genus Bufotes; species Bufotes viridis. Next base: position 141,033,974 of record CM065592.1, on the reverse strand, counting down.
AGTGCCAAAGGTTGTTGATCCCTGCCATAGACAGTGTAAGCTCAGACCGGCTGTCTACTCCTACACCAGATGTATCACAGGGGCTCAGGCTGGGTGATAAATATGAAACAAGGACAGACACTTTTTTATAGCTTTATACCAGCTATTGGTTGGCTTACTCTTGTGGTAGCAATTCAGGATGGAAAGTATTCCTGATGTATCAAATAAAAGGCTATTCAAGTTCATTGTATCGGTAACTCGCATGCATCTTCTCCTGCAGGCCAGAATATGTCAGTCTGTACCAGTTTCTAGTAGTGGGGCTAATGGGTAGCAGATAAACATATAGGTCTGACTTCCAGTATATTGACATAATTAAAGGGGTTGTGCCACTAAGGCTAGTTTCACACTAGCGCTAAAATTATCGCATCCAGCATATCTGGAAGGGGCGGGAGCATCACCAGGCCCTATTGACTGTAATGGGACTAGGTGGGTATCCGGCCTGTTTCCGCCATTAGTGCCGAGATTCAGCCAGACAAAGACCACTGCAAGCAACTTTTTTTGTATGGCCAAATCCTGACGCCAATGCCAGAAACAAGCTGGATCCCCACCAGGTCTTATTATAGTAAATGGGCTCCAGCAGGGAAAGGTAGTACAGTGATCCCTCAACTTACGATGTATTCGACCTGCAATGGTTTCAAGTTACGATGGCCTCTCCTAGGCAATCGTAAGTTGAATACAGACTCAACATACGATACCTTAGGGCAGTAGTATGAATGAGCAGCAGCGCTTAAACGCCTCCGGAAGACGGCGCGCAACAATAGATAACACTTGTAAATGCTGATTGGCTGTAATAGTCAGCCAATCGGTGTTTCAGCTTAAGGTTAAGGTATCACGTGCAGTCTGTGGCAATCAGAGGCACACGTCAATAGGCTGGAGTTCAGCCAATCGGTGTATGTATTTCATAATAATACAGTACCACTGCTGTACTGTTACTTCACCCAATCAGCGCGCTTTAAAGTGTGAAGTTCTGTGAACGCTGATTGGCTGAATGCAGTGTGTGCTGTAGGACTGCGTCGTGAGCATCGTTTGGAGAGTGACACAGAAGCTGCTGGCTGGACAGTTAATCTACAGTAAAACAATGAGCCTCTGTGCATACTGTACAGTACACAAGCACACTGAAAATACATGTACCCCAGAATCAGGCTGAACAGTAAAGTTTAGTGTGAAGGGACATTATGCCTCCCAAGCAGGCAAAAAATTAAATTCCTATAAAAACAAAACAGGAAATTATAAAAAAAAAAAAAAACACGACAATGGCATGAAGATAAGTGAGTTAGTGCAACAGGATGGTTCCTCACAATCAAACATTTCTACAATTGTGAAGAAGACACACATAACAGCATTAAAGTGACTGACAAATCAACCACAGTGCACAAAGGCAGAGATCTTTTTTTTTATGTAAAAAAAACTTTATTGTTTCTCTGGATTATATCTTCAGTACAACACTGTTTCATCAGCAGAATGGTCATATACAATTAAGTGCAGTACATTTTTTTACAGAATAGAATAAAGTGAATCTACAAAACATTGTGTCATTGACATAGTATTCATGTACATTAATTCAAAGCACATTGTCGCTTTACATCCTTCAATAAATTATAAATGGAAAATAAAATATAACTTCTTGAAACTAAATCAACTCACCCTTCAACTACCCTTTCGATATCAACCAGTGCTCATCACCTCCCCTGTCACATACACTTAGTTTTGCGTACTCTACATACTTTGTCTGGTTCTTTACTTTGATCTAATTTTCCCAGTGAACCTTTTAGTTGCTCTGTCAAGTACCATGTTGTTGATCTATATGGGTTCATCAGAGTTTGAATCTCATCATCTTCTAATACTTTAACAATGAAAATCCTCCACCTCTTCATGAGCCCTTTTATCATTCTCTCTTTTGATTCTTCTGCAGCCAGAAATTCCAGACTCATGCACCTCCGTTGGTTGATCATGTCAGTTAACTGCGGCATAAATGGTTTTGACCAATTTTGCAATAAACACCGTTTAGCTGCAAGTATGCACATATGAGTAATTTGTGGCATTGGTGTGTTATCTTGATTATTATGGAACAGAATCGATTCTGGGGTTAGTGGTATGTCCTTTCCCAGGACGTCTTTGGCCCATTTTGTAAAAGTCTCCCAATATGTTTTTGATGTGTGTGCAAGTCCATAACCCATGATATAGGTTAGTATTGCTCAGATTGCATTTTGGACATTTTGTTATCCTGTCCGGTTGAACCGCAGAATATGATTCATGGAAACCATAAATCGCCCTATGTATAATTCTATATTGGGTTTCTCGCCAAAGTTCATTTGGTGTCGCTTTTCTCATGTCTGACCACCCCTGAAGAATTATACTTTGTAAGTTTAAAGTTTGTAGTTCCTTTTCCCACGATTTAAAGACTCTCACAGGTTTGTTATCAGACTGCTGTATACGTAATTTAAGTACTATGTCTGATAGTGATAGTGGATGTGAGTTGGACGTCTGCAATGAGTCAAATTGGTTTGTCGGAAACTCACGTGGAGGTCTCTCAACGTCGGTTTGAGGAAGTTCATGACTTGTAGATAAGCCAGAAAATGATTTGAGGTCAACCCAAATTTGGAGCATACCTCTTGAAATAAGAGCCACAAGTCCTTCACTAACTTAATACCCCTGTGTCTCCACTCGACAAATTGTTTGTTATGTGTCCCCTCCTTAAACTCAGGATGATCCCATAAGGGCATATGCTTAGACAAAGAGAATGACAGACCGTAGTCCTTTCGAACTGCTTTCCATGTCGCCACTGTATCCTTTATTATCATGCTCTGTCTTATCTGGGAGGGTAAATTTGCATATTTTGTGTGGAGTAAACATGTCAATGACCACGGATGAGCCAGCTCTGACTCAATGTCAAAGTTAGAATAATGAATCGACCGGGACAACCAGTCCATACAGTATCTTAGATTACTCGCTAGATTATACCTTCGTATATTCGGAAAATTGAACCCCCCATCATCTCTTGCTAACTGTAGTTTCTGAATTGAAATTCTGGGTTTTTACCCCTCCAATGGAAATATCTGAATGCCGTTTCCAAAGTTTTAATATCAAATGTTTAATTAACATGGCGATCGTCTGCATAGGATACAAAAGCCTACCGAAGCTAATCATCTTTAGGAAATGACACCTTCCCATCAATGACAGAGGTAGATGCAGCCAGTTGTCTACATCCTGTAGTATTTTTTGAATCAGTGGGTAATTTAAACTGTATATCGATTCCGGGGTCCGACCCCCTTTAAGGCCTAGGTATTTTATATGCGAGGTTGCTAATCTAACTGGGTTGTCTCGCAAAATTAAGTTTGGGGAGCTTTGGTCCTGTCTCAGCAGCAACAGTTCACTTTTATCTTCAGTTGATTTAAAGCCCAACACATGCCCGAATTCTTTTAGATATTTTAAAAGCATATTTAAATCTTTCTGCGGGTTTTCCAGAAAAACCAATAGGTCATCTGCAAAAAGGGCATGTTTAATTTATATCGGAACTATCCATATGCCTCCCAAATCCTGTGCTGAATACAAGAAGCGTGAGAGTGGTTCAAGTGTCCCTTTGTGAATGTAGGAGAGAGAAAACTTTTGGATCATTTTTCAGGGTGCCCTTCTTATCTCTCAAGGCCATAATGGGAGTAGATGGTTTAATACCAGGCATGCTCAACCTGCGGCCCTCCAGCTGTTGCAAAACTACAACTCCCAGCATGCCCGAACAGCCTACAGCTATCAGCCTACAGCAGGGCATTGTGGGAGTTGTAGTTTTACAACAGCTGGAGGGCCGCAGGTTGAGCATGCCTGGTTTATACCCTTTTGCTAACCTGGCCAGAATTTTACCCGCTTTGTTTCCGAATTTATAGAGTTGGGCATCTGACTGAGATCGGAACATTTGCTCCCTTCTCTGTAACCAGTGCTCATAATCATTCTTCTCTGTTTTCCGTTTTTGTTCCGACTCAACTGTAGGATGCGACCTAAACGCGGTGTATGCAAGTCTTAGCTTTTCGCTGTGCTTTTCTATTTGGCTTTCTATTTTCTTTTTTAACCCTGAGACGTATGATATCAGTCTGCCCCTCAACACTGCTTTCCCTGTATCCCAGGTAAGCTGATCTTTATCTGGAATTTTATTAACTTCTAAATACTCGTCCCACCATCCCGTAAGTAGTTTATGAAATTCCTCACTAGCATACAGGTCAGATTGAAAACGCCAGATATAATCTGACCCCCTAGGTACCAAGTCTTGAAGTTTTACCACCATACGAGAATGGTCTGATATCACCAACGACTCTATGCTGGAGGATAAACATCTATTGAGAAGAGTCGATGACATCATTATATAGTCAATACGTGACCATGATGAATGCGCTGAAGAGTAATGTGTATATTCGCGGCCATCCAGATGGAGTACCGTCCCACTGGAGATTGTAGACTGAATTATCCGCCCCTCATTATCCGAAGAACGTGACATCACAGTATATGGGCCTTTTTGTCTCAGTAAAATTAGTACCCCTGCTTTCCTTGCTATAGGAGGAGAACCATACACAGCTCCCACCCACAACTTTCGCATGCGGAAGAAGTCCCTCTCCTCCAGGTGAGTCTCCTGTAGGAGAGCGATGTCTGCCCCCAGCCTGTTGAGGTGACGCAATATCATCATGCTTTTCTGAGGGGAACGAAGTCCCTTAACATTCCATGAAACTACTTTAACCATGTCACTATACGTGTAGATACTCGCTCTGACATAGGATTGATCGGTCACTGGTTTCTATCACATTCTTATCCCATAATAGCATATGTATTCCCTTTCCCTTCCATAGCATAAACATGAACAAAAAGAGCAGGAACACAGTAAAACAGTAAAGACACGGTAGCAAACATGTACTGCTGTAAAAGCAATTTCCGAACTTCACTTCTTACCGACATGTTAGGAACTTTCAATTATATAGGAGATATATAGTATATCTTTATCCCTCCTCACCATCTCCACCCTTGTACGCAACACAATGCATGGCAGTCCGCAAAAAGAAGTATTTCTACCCAGAACCTCTACTGACACCCCTTTTACTTTCCAGTACCCACAATATCTGCAAAGTATGCCCGGTACATATTCTACTTGCCCCCTTGGAGAGCCCTGGAGTTCATGTAGGCTGGTGTGCAGTGGATCTTTGTCTCTGTTCCTTGGGCGAGCTCTGGTGCGCTTGTTCCACCATCATTGTATTCAATCTTGGCGGGCTTTCTCTGTGGCACGGGCTTCCCGTTCCATGTTCACGGGTTATCGATTCCTGAAAGGCCATAGCCTCCTCTGGCTTAATAAACGTAGCCGTTGTTCCATCTATTCGATATTCTTTTAGCATCGCCGGATATAACAAGGAAAACTTTATGTTTAATTTGAACAAAGCTGAGCACACTTGGGAGAAGGCCTTGCGTCGTCTGGTTACTTCTGCTGAGAAGTCACTAAACAATAAAACTATATGTCCTCTGACTTCCAGGTCTCTTAATTTTCTTTTATACCGCCGGCATTATTTCTGCTTTTTCAGAATATTCGAGATATTTGGCAATGACTTGTCTTGCTCTTATTATGCCACTCTTGTCTCCAACAGTTGCTGCTCTGTCTGTGGGTTGTTTCTAAGGACCAATCCTGTGAGCACGTTCCACTTTGCACATAGTCATAAGGCCCAGGGCCTTTGGTATGTCGTACTCACATATCTTGTACAGTTCTTTAGTAGTGATAGTTTCTGAAAGCCCCACTATCCTCATGTTACTTCTCCTCGAGCTGTTCTCCAGGTCATCAATTTTGTCCCAGAGCTTCCTATTCTCTGTGAGTATTACTTGGATTTGAGACTGTGCTGTGGTGATATCCACTTATGCTGACTGCAATGCGTTCTGTGTTTCGCGCCACTTCTTCTTGCCACGCTGCGAAGAAAGATGTCACCGTTGTGGCGAGAGACTCCTGTAGATCCGGTAGTATACGATTAGCCACTTCCAGAGCTAATTGCCTGTAGTCAATATGAGTGTTCTCACCTCCTTCACAAAGTCCCCCTTGCTCCTGGCTATTTGGTACTGTGGATGGAGTTCTCGTCAGTTCAGGTTCTTGTTCCGCCATCTTGCTGTCAGGTTTTCCTCCTCGTGTCTGCGTCTTGGTTTCTGTTTTACTCCCCATAATATGGAGATAGCGATCCATAAGACCCTAGGTCAGATTAGCCCAGTTATGTCTCCGGTGTGATGGGGATTTGACTTGCTCTTGGGCGGTGTGTGTCAGAGCGATACTCACTCTCCTCTATTCATGTTGGCGCTGGAACCGGAAGTCAAGGAAGAGATCTTATTGTTGAGATGGAGAGGTTGCTGTATTTATGGATTAAGGAAAAGCAAATGAGAGGGGACAATGTTCCAGGAAACTTTATCTGTGGACGTCCAAAATGCATTGTTGAAGAACAGAAAGCAAAGGCAGAGTCAAGTGGTGATGCCCCTGGTACAAGTCGTTGTGAAGAGTTTAGAGCCAGCAAAGGTTGGTTTGAACGTTGAAGAGTTACTTGAGCTTGATAAGTCAACAGAGCATGACAGTGGAGAAGAGGAGCGTTGTGAAGATGACCATGTTATCACAGCTCAAGAGATGAAGAATCTGTTTTCTTCCTGGGAAGTTGTGAAGAGTGTTGTCCGAAAACACCAAGACTTTGCTCTTGCTTAGCTTTAATCCTGTGATTATAAGACAAGGTGCTGAGCTACTTCAAGAATCTTCAGAAAAAACGCCAGAAACAAGTTATGTTGGACGTTTTTTTCAGCAGTACCAAAAGGCCAAGAAAAGTCCTTGAGGATGACATTTTCAGGTTTGGAACCAATTACCCATTTTCCATTAACTTGTGGTTTCAACAGTACAATGGTCGTCGCAGAACCAATTAATATTGTATGTTGAGGGATCACTGTATCTGGCAATGCCTGATATGATGAACACCGGCAGACTGTTCCTCTACCAGAACAGCCTACCAGATCATTTTAGGCCTAGTGTGAAACTAGCCTTATATTTTTATTTTATTTATTTTATGCACTTATATAGTGCTACTATATTCCGCAGCGCTTTACAGACATTAACATCTTATATAAATATATCCCACCCAACAGATATCACTGTTATATCACTTTCCCCAAATACTACAATTTTTCAACACTGCCATATTCAAAAGTTATTAACCTACCATCGTACACTGTGGTAAACCCATGTGTGGTTTCAATTTCAGTTTCTGGTTAGCTACGTCCTGTAGTGGAGCCTTATAATACAGGACACACATGCTCACTGCGTTTCTTTTCCTTCTTTTCAATAACCACTCCTCTATGTGCCGTGTCAGTTATGTATGGACAGATAAACATAAGGATGAGTTTTGCTCCAACAAATGATGGACATTAACCCCTTAGTGTCCAGCCTGTTTTGAGCCTTACTGACCAAGCGGTTTTCTTCCTTTTTTCATCGTCGCGTTCCAAGAGATATACCTTTTTTATTTTTCCATATATATAGCGTTATGAGGGCTTGTTGTTTTTAATGGTGCCATTTTGGGGTACACATAACTTTCTAATTAACTTTTACTAACTCTTTCTGGGAGGGAGATGGGAAAAACAGCAATACTGCCACTGCGTTTTTGTTATAAATTTTATGGCATTCATTTTTCAGTATAAATAACATAATATCTTGATTCTCTGGGTCAGTACGATTACAGTGCTACCAAATACATATAGTTTGTTTTCATATTACTACTTTTTTGCAATGAAACCCCTTTTTTTTAAAAGAAAGAAATGTTTTCGCATTGCCGCTTCCCAAGACCCTTAACTTTTTTCTTTTTCTTTTTATAGAGTTGTGTGAGGGCTTGATTTTTGCGGGACGACTTGTATTTTGTATTGGTATCATTTTGGAGTAAATGGTGCTTTTTGATCGCTTGTTATTACGTTTTTTTCAGTGGTAACTAAGAATAAATGAGCAAGTCTGTCTTTTTTTTTTTACGGCGTTCACCGCAGAGGATAATTTACGTGATATTTATGTAGTCCGGGTCGTTACGGACGTGACAATACCAAACATGGGGGACATTTTTTTTTGCTATTTTTTTTTTTTGCATTTTTTTTATTGACAAGCATTTTTTCAATGGAAAGAAAAGTGTAATTTTTTTTATGGGATTTTTTTATAGAATAAATGTGTTTGTTTTTTACCACTTTTTAGTCCCACAAGGGGGCTATAACAGACAACATTCTGATTGATTTTAAAATGCAATGCATTATCCCTATAGTGCATTGCATTTTAATATCAGTGCTATTTTGACAGAGAGGCGCAGCCTGCTGGAAATTACTGAAGGCTGCTCTGGGGCCTACATGAGACTCCAGCCAGCCTTCAAACACATCGGCAAACCGTGATCTCATTTGCAGAGTGCCGATGGGAGACAGAAGGGGTCCCCTCCCTCTGTCAGCACTTTACATGCGTCGGGGGCCATTGCCCACGGCATGTAAAGTGTTAAACAGCCCGGATCAGCACTCCTGCCGGTCCGAGCTGTTAGAGCAGGGCCCCCGCTCCCCGCGGGGAACCCATGTAGCGCTTAGACTGGGCCATACGTAAAAAGGCGTATGGGTGGTCACTAAGGGGTTAACACAAGCTGTGTCTGTTATAAATCCAGTTACAAAGAGCATTTTAAATATGTGAAGGTAGAAAATGAACTGATTAGTATCACATGTCCTGCTGATGTCAGGACTCATCTCACTGCTGTAAGGCATGATGGGACAGCAGTCACATAACAAACAAGGAAGCAGGATTCAAGCATGGGGGATAAGACAAAACTGCAAGTGAGGTAAATTAGAAAAAAGAAAAGAAAAAAACAATCCAAGCAAGAATGTGAGCCAGAGTACTTGGATGAAAATAAACTTCAGAGTGAAAATTAGTTTATGGCACAGCCCATTTACAGTGGATATAAAAAGTCTACACACACCTGTTAAAATGTTAGGTTTCTGTGCTGTAAAAAAATTAGACAAAGATAAATAATTTCAGAACTTTTTCCACCTTTAATGTGACCTATACCTAACTGTACCACTCAATTGAAAAACAAACTGAAATCTTTTAGGTGGATGGAAGAAAACAAAAAAACTAAATAATGTGGTTGCATAAGTGTGCACATCCTCTTATAACTGGGGATGTAGCTGTGTTCAGAATTAAGCAATCACATTCAAAATCATGTAAAATAGGAGTCAGCATACACCTGCCATCATTTACAGTGCCTCTGATTAACCCCAAATAAAGTTCAGCTTCTCTAGTTCGTCTTTCCTGAAATTGTCTTAGTCGCATCCCACATCAAAAGCCATGGTCCACAGAGAGTTTCCAAAGCATCAGAGGGATCTCATTGTTAAAAGGTATCAGTCAGGAGAAGGGTACAAAGAATTTCCAAGGCATTAGATATACCATGGAACACAGTGAAGACAGTCATCATCAAGGGGAGAAAATATGGCACAACAGTGACATTACCAAGAACTGGACGTCCCTCCAAAATTGATGAAAAGACAAGAAGAAAACTGGACTGGGAGGCTACCAAGAGGCCTACAGCAACATTAAAGGAGCTGCAGGAATATCTGGCAAGTACTGGCTGTGTGGTACATGTGACAACAATCTCCCGTGTTCTTCATATGTCTGGGCTATGGGGTAGAGTGGCAAGACGAAAGCCTTTTCTTACGAAGGAAAACATCCAGCTACATTTTGCAAAAACACATCTGAAGTCTCCCAAAAGCATGTGGGAAAAGGTGTTATGGTCTGATGAAACCAAGGTTGAACTTTTTGGCCATAATTCCAAAAGATACGTTTGGCACAAAAACAACACTGCACATCACCAGAAGAACACCATACCACAGTGAAGCATGGTGGTGGCAGCATCATGCTTTGGGGCTGTTTTTCTTCAGCTGGAACTGGGGCCTTAGTTAAGATAGAGGGAATTATGAACAGTTCCAAATACCAGTCAATATTGGCACAAAACCTTCAGGCTTCTGCTACAAAGCTGAACATGTTGCATGACAACGACCCAAAGCATACATCCAAATCAACAAAGGAATAGCTTCACCAGAAGAAGATTAAAGTTTTGGAATGGCCCAGCCAGAGCCCAGGAATCTGATTGAAAATCTGTGGGGTGATCTGAAGAGGGCTGTGCACAGGAGATGCCCTCGCAATCTGACAGATTTGGAGTGTTTTTGCAAAGAAGAGTGGGCAAATCTTGCCAAGTCAAAATGTGCCATGCTGATAGACTCATACCCAAAAAGACTGAGTGCTGTAATAAAATCAAAATGTGCTTCAGCAAAGTATTAGTTTAAGAGTTATATTTTTTCTTCCCTCTGCCTAACCCTGGGTTCACACCTGAGTGTTTCTGAGACGCGCGTTTTACGCGCGTTTTTGTCACACGTATTACAGCGCGTTTTTGCAAATAGGAAACATGCTTCATACGCGCGTTCGTGACTCTGGAGACCAATTGAAAAAGGCATATCTACACTTCAACGCGTGTTAAACGCGCGTTTTACGCGCGTTCCCATTGAAGTCTATGAGTGCAAACGCGCGACAAAACGCCCCATAGAAGCTCAAAAACTTCCTTGAGCGCTGGGCGTTTTACAGCGCATTGTAAAACGCTCAGGTGAGAACCATGCCCATAGGGAAACATGAGTTTTCTCCTGTTGAGCGTTTTACAGCGGGTTCGAACGCGCTGTAAAATGCGCAAGTGTGAACTGAGGGTAAAAGATTTCAGTTTGTTGTTCAATTGAGTTGTACAGTTTATAGGTCACATTAAAGGTGGAAAAAGTTCTGAAATGATCTATATTTGTCTCATTTTTTTTACAGCACAGAAACCTGACATTTTAACAGGGGTGTGTAGACTTTTTATATCAACTGTATGTGTTCATACGTAGCTAAAATATTCATATGTGGCTAAAAGTCTGTATGTGTACAGTGGTCCCTTAAGTTACAATGTTAATTGGTTCCAGGACAACCATTGTATGTCGAAACCATTGTAAGTTAAGTAATAGGTTTCAAAGCCCCAAAATGTCATCCAAGATTAAAGAAAATTAGGATTTAAGAAAAATAAGAAGATAACTAAGATAGATAAAACAAGTTATATTCAGGAATAGCTGCTAACTAGTAACTTATATAACTAATATAGCTATTTACCAGAGAAGTGGTCTTGATTGGTTGGATCTGAGTCTGAGGTATTTTATGTCTGGTCTACACTTATGATGGGTCAGGAAAGAGCATTGTATGTTGAAAATATTGTGTCCTGAGGCCATTGTATCTTGAGGGATCACTGTATTCTGAATTAACCATTTCATGGTGACTGACCATGTTTTGCCACATGATGATGATTGGCTACTTTTATATAATGTCTTTATAAAATAAACGGGTTGCAAGCTAGTTAGACAGAGACGCTTATTGAGCTTGAATCCAATCATATCTGCATTGTGTTTGGCTTCTTTCTGACCCTGGATTCAGACCTGAGCGTTCTTGAAACGCGCGTTTTACGTGCGTTTTTGTCGCGCGTATTACAGCGCGTTTTTGCAAATAGGAAACGCGCGTCGTACGCGCGTTCTTGTGATTGTCTACTGTGGTGTCAATCACAATACGCGCGACAAACGCCCCAAAAAAAGCTCAAGTACTTGTTTATGCGTAGGGCGTTTTACAGCGCATTCAAACGCGCTGTAAAACGCGAAAATGTGAACCAGTCCCATAGGGAAGCATTGGTTTGCATGTGTTGAGCGTTTTACAGCGCGTTCGAACGCGCTGTAAAACGCGCAAGTGTGAACTTAGGGTGAAAGACGGTAATCACTGGATATCTCTGTGAATTCGGAACACCAGATGACTTAAGGGCTGTAGTATTTATCTACAGATTTAGGGGAAACTACTCTAACACCTTGCAAGAGAATTTGACTCCAGAATTCTGTCCCATTGTGCTTTTTAATGGGTTGTTTTAGACCTGAAAAAAAACAGGCGATGGCTGTGCATGGTAAGCGAATAAACACATCTTTGCGGGTGGTACTGTGATGTTCCGTATACATTCATATCACCACTGACAGCCAATTAGTAGCCTCCATGGTGATGTGTGCAGACCCGACCATTGAGTTTGCACACATCAGTGGTGAGGCCATTGATTGGCCATCACAGTGATGTGCATGTAGATGGAATGGGCCACAGGAACTTAGAGGCGGATTGGCCGTAGACCTTACAGGGAAATTTCTCGGTGGGCCGATACCTATGGGGCCACCCATGCTCTCCTGAGGGCCGCAGGCCAGGTACATAATGATCTGATGCTCAATTGACACAGTTAGCCTCCTGAACTCAGTTATATTGCTGTCACCAAGACAGTGATACGGTTGAATACTGTGGAGAGGATGGCAGTATTTTGTGGTGCACTGTGCTATTTGATTCTGCTGGGGTGGTATTTTGTGCTGCACTATGGTATTGCAGCCCCTCCCTACTTCTGTTGGCCCTGCTTACTTACGTTACCCCGTCTTCTATCAATTTAGACACACCTACAACAGGGGGCCACTTTTAGATTTTTTCCCAGGGCCACTTTAAGTTGCCAATCCGCCCCTGCAGGCACTGGGATGTAACAGAGCTTCTGACATAAACTCAGGCTAAGGCCTTACAGACGTGTACTGTCTGTGGTCTCCACGGAGTATAAGTATCCATAGACTTTAATGTGTGGATTCAAACATCTGTGGTTTTCCATGGGTCCATGGTGATACCACGGAAGCATGTCCTGTTTTTGTGATTATGGATGCCTCACTCACATTATAGTCCATGGATCCCTCACTCACATTATAGTCTATGGGTCCGTGAAAACCAGAGACAACACAGATGCCTCTGTTTTTGGTCTGTGGTTCTCATTCATTATTGCTAGCATATGCTCTGGAAATTAAATGGGTTTTCCAAGATTTAAATACTGATGACCTATCCTCAACTTAGTACACTATAGTATTTAGAGCAGCACACTAATACCGTAGAGCCTTTCACTCGAATGCACCAGCCATCCACGACCACTGATCCAAATTAGGTCAATCGATCAGCATACAAAAAAGTTTGATGGTAGCATCTCCAGAAATGTGCTTTTATTCATAGTGGGTCCATGAAAAAAATGTGCAACATAGCTAAAAAATATTGGAACATTTCTAATACATGGTAGTCTTTGTCAAGCATGACCTTAAGTGAATCATAGAAGACTTATAAAGCATATAAAGTGCCTCCCCCAAATTGTCATAAACCTATCCAAAAGCCTTATTCTTATTCCATGGAGTTTAATTGGTGGGTGTTATGGAATAAGAATAAGGTTTTTGATAGGTGTGTGACAATTTGGGGGAGGCACTTTATATGCTTTATAAGTATTCTATGATTCACTTCATGTTATGCCTGACAAAGACTACCATGTAGTCGAAACGTTGCAATATTTTTTGGCTATGTTGCCCATTTTTTCATGGAGCCACTATGAATAAAAGCGCATTTCTGGAGATGCTGCCGTCAAACTTGTTTGCATACTATCCTCAACTTAAGTCATCAGTATCTGATCGGTGATGGTCCGACATCCGGGATCCTCGTTGATCAGCTGTTTGAGGAGGCACCAGTGTTCCTGTGAATGGCATGGCCTTCTTCATGCTTACAAGGCACAGCGCTGTACATTGTATAGCGGATGTGCTCGGTATCACATAGGGATAAGCGAATTTCATATTTTGAAATTCGAGTTCGGGTTCAGGTTGTGGTATTTACTGAATTGCGTTATGGATTCCGTTACCATGTACCATAATGCAATTCCATGATGGAATGCATAACGGAATTCTTTTAGAGGCATTCCGTTATTCATTCCGTCATAATAGAAGTCTTTGGCCTGCATAACGGATCCGTCTGGTTTCCGTTATGCTGGAGTCCCCCTCAGGAGCTTTATGATCGCACAGGCGCAGGCAGTCGGCGGTACTGCTCCTGCGCGAGATTTCCGGTGGCCGAAAGGAAGAAGCAAGGGGCATATGTGGAATGTATTAGATGACGTAGCAGAGGGGGCAGCTCACTGCGGGCGCTATAGCCGCGGGTGGCCGCCTGCTTCTTGAAGCAGACACTCGCGGCTAATGTCCACGACTGGCAGTAATGCCGATCTCGGACATTTAACCCCTCAGATGCCGTGGTCAATCCTGAGTTTAAAAAAATAAATAAAAAAAAATACATAAAAGTTCAAATCACCCCCCTTTTCCCAAAATAAAAATAAAAGAACAAAAAAAAAAAAAAATACACATCATGGGTGTCGCAATGTGAGAAAACACCCCCAGTATAAACATATAAAAATATATTCCCCATACAAACAGAAAAAAAAAAAACGTCCAAATGGCCGATTCAGCATTTTTGGACGCTTCATTTCCTCCAAAAAAATTAAATAAATTGTGATCAAAAAGTCATACACACCCCATAATGGTATCAATCAAGTTCACCCAGCAAAAAAATGAGCCCCCATGCAGCGCCGTATACATAATTACAAAAAAGTTATAGGGGTCAAAATATGGCGACAAAAAAATAAAACTGATTTTTTTTTCCCCCACTTTAGAATTTTTTTTTACTATCAAAACGCAAGAAAAACTACACATATAGGGTATTGCCGGATGGCTGGTATCTCCAAAGGTGATAACTAATATCCACCAAGAATATAATCAGCATGCAGAGTTCTTCACTTGCTGGTATTGCACAATGTTATCTCTCTTCCGAGTATCCAACTCAGGATCGCATTCAAACAGTTTGTTTCAATAGCAAATATAATCGCACTCTGCGAAAAATAGCTTATATAGTAATGGATATAGTCGCACTCTGCGAATAATTGCTCATATTGTCATTGTTAGCTTTTCTGTATGTAATATAAAAGCATACTCACAAATCAAATTGCAGTAATGGTGAGACGCTTGATGGTCGGGGAATTGAGCTCTGGGTAGTGTCCCACCTGTTTAGAGCTATATTATTCCTTTACTTCCGTACCATTGAGCGACTTGATTTTTCTGGCTCCCTCTGTATTGGCGTCCCTCGTGCTCCAGCCACGGTTCACTCCGATCACTTGGAAATTAATCCACTGGGCTATATGGATTTACTTTCAGTCCTCTTCTCGGGACAGTGGTAAGCCTTGAAATACTCAATAGTCATTAATACGTGACTGTCACCTCCCAGTAGTTGTAGAGCGATCACTTTCCCAATCGTCAAGTGGCGAATAAAAGGTAAATCTCCAGCGTACGCAAAATCCAATAGTGTTACAAAGTACAGATTCCTCCCAGACGCGTTTTGAAGTCCTGTAAATTACTGACTTCTTCCTCAGCCGTATACGGCCGTTTTTTGCGTTCAGTATACTGTCCGTATACGGATCCATTCATTTCAATGGATCCGGAAAAAAATACGGAATGTAATCCATATGCATTCCGTTTCTGTATTTCCATTTTTCCGTTCCGCTACATTTTGAGTCATGTCCTATTATTGCCCGCAAATCACGTTCCGTGACTCTATTCAAATCAATGGGGCTGTAAAAAAAAAGGAATGCATACGGAATGCATCTGCATGTCTTCTGTATCCGTTCTGTTTTTGCGGAAGCATCTATTGAAAATTTTATGCCCAACCCAATTTTTCAATGTACTTACTGTTAAAACATTATTATATGCTTCCGTTTCCGTTTGCGATCTGCAAAAAACGGATCACAAATGGAAACCATACGGAAGCAGAACGAAAACACTACTGAAACCAAAAACGGATCCATTAAAAACGGACCGCAAAACCATACGGTCGTGTGAAAAAGCCCTTAGTCCAGAGCTTGGCCTCAACAGCAGAAATCAGCAGCAGCACCAAGGATAACACATGGAAGCAAAAGATGATATAAAGGATATTTTTATACGTTAGAAACACTTTAAAATACATTAAAACAGCTATTAACAGTATTTTAGCACATTTCATATGAAATGGTTCATATCCTAGTCTGCCTTTTAAAATTATACATTTTTTCACTGATCGACCTCTTACACAAAAGACAGCATCAGACACCTATCAAAGACAAATATCTGTCTTCCATCACATTATACACTGCTTGTTTCCATGGTTATGACCACCCTGCAATCCGTCAGCAGTGGCCGTGCTTGCACGCTATAGAAAAACAAACTAGCCTAGGTGCGCTCCCACAGTCCAGGCCATCAGCGAAGCCGGTGCTTTTTTCTTTATAACCAGAATAATGGTCTTGAGTTTATAATTAAAAGGGCTGTCTGGGTTCAGAGCTGAACCCGGACATACCTAGAATTTCACCCAGACAGGCCCTGTGATATGAGCATTCGAGGAATTTATGCTCTCCTTTGCTCTGAGCTGGATGGCGCAGGGCAAGGGCTTTTTATGTTTATAACAACACACTGCCAGGCGGAGGCTTCTGCCCGGCAGTGTTCCCAGACTAGGGCAGCGCTAAAGCCCGTCCATCAGAGCCGGTGACGTCACCAGACTCACTGGTTGGCGGAAACCTCTGCCTAGCAGTCCCTATGGAGAGCCCGGTATGTCACCAGATCTCCATAAAATGCCTCTGCCCTGTGTGATGCAGTGCAGGGCAAAGGAGAGCATCGGAGAAGGAAATGCCCTGATGCTCATAACAGGGGGCTGCCTGGGTGAAATTGTGGGCTCTGAACCCGGACAACCTCTTTAACTTGAGAATTACTTATAAACTAATGAAGCAAGGGGGATTTGGAAGCAACTTAATAATGCAGTATGAGGGAAATAAATGTCCTGCATGTGCTTTTATTTTCTGTCAACATCTGACTAACATTTATCTGAAAAGTCTACCCCCACAGTAAAAAACCAGACAGGCCTGTGGAGGTCACATGAGAAAACCGTCTGCTCAGTGTCAGACTAGCCAGTCTATTTATATATGAGCGCTGAATCATTGTCTAGAAGCCTGTCTAATCCTCGGCTTATGTCTGTCTCAATTCATAATGTGTCCTTATACATGGCCTTACTTTTTTGCTGCTCTGTTTGCCATTTGTGCCTGTCTCTTCCCCAATTTGCTCTGTCTCCCTGAATGTGTCAGTGGCTCTCTTTGTCCTGTTTGTGCGTCTTTGTCTGCCCTTTCCTATCTCAGGATGACATACAGGCAGATGCTCTGACCAAGCTGATGAGCAATAGAGATACAAGCAGAAGAGAATAGATAACAAGAACGTAGGCAGATAGACAGATAGAGAAGACATAGGAACAAGACACCAGCTATGGCATAGCCTGATAAATACACAGTTTCAGATGTAACAGGAAAACGCTAGCACATGCAGTTCATCCAGCCCTGTGGGGATTACTCCTAAACAGATGGGCGCAGGCTCTGTACACAATGACCGACATTCTGGAATTGCAAAAAAAAAAAAAAAAAAAGGTCCTAGTGGACAGGACAAATAAAGAATGAAAAGCTGGTAGGCAAACACAGACACAAAGACAAACAAGCGGCCAGAGGTGAAACAGAAACAAAGGCCATGGCGTAGCTCAGCCAAATATGCATCAAACTGGTTTTGCATGAAGTCTAGACATAGCCGGAACCCAGTGAAGAAAATGCTGACAGCCACACCTTATGAAACTCATTTATTCCAATATGTATTTTGGTAGTTTTATTTTCCTGCATGTCATAATATAATCCTCACATACTTTTTTTCTGGCATAAATACTTGGAAAATATCACATTCGGGCCAGTCTCTAAATCTGTGAATCTATGAAATCAGTTATTAATATTTGATCCCCCAAACTCACAAGCTATATCAATTTGCATTATTACAATAAGTCTATGTCAAAATGTATGTGCATGGGGGGCGTGGCCAGCCATGAGTGAGTGAGGTCGCGCTCTCTCTGAGCTCCTCTGTATCCCTGGCGAAATCCACCTACATCAAGCCTCTCCAGATGGGAAAATCTATAAGGGTAGAGCCTGACCATCGGCTCCCCTGACAGCCTCACAGGGGGATTTGCCCCTTCTCTTCGCCCCCGGCAAGTCTCTTCTCCGGGTTCCAGACTGTCCGGTCTACATGCAGGCTCGCAAGATGGTGATGGCGCTCAGACCATGCGCCCGCCTACGATCGATCCAGCTACACCGGGGAGCCCCACCACGCAGCTCCACCAGCACTGGTCCCTTTCAGTGCCCCCACTGCCCTCTTCCTCAACTGAAACTGCCGAGTCACAGGCCCGGGATCGGACCTCTCCAGCCTCCCTGGTGTCGCGCTCCCCGCCGCCTTCTCTCCTCCTGCAGGTCAGTCATGGGGGCCCCCCACAGGACCTCAGCAACGGGGGTTCTGGAGCTGGAAACTCCACCACCCCACAAAATTATGCCCTTGCCCACCCTTTCTGGCCTAGTCAGCCCCTATCTAGTGGCATGGACTTCCCTACCCTCCAGAGGGACCCCTTGAACTCTCCGGCAAGCGCTCAGCACCCTCCTGAGGAAGCCCACCACACTGGAGGCTCCCCTGCTGTATTGGACTCCTTCCGGCCTCCATCCCACTCTCCTGGGCCCTCTTTGGCTGCCTCCCCACATTGGTCCACTGGATCCTCCTGGGACAGGCACCACCAGCCGCCGTCCGGGGTCTCCCCTAAGAGGCCAGACCTCACACATGCTTCCCCCCATGCAGGGGTCCCTTCTGCCTCAGCCGACTTGTTTGGTGACGAAGTCAGACCGCCAACGATGGCCGATTTGCTCGCTCTTATTTGCTCTCTGCCCACCAAAGCAGATTTATCTAGCTTTGCCACTAACATATTGCAGGAATGCAAGCGTGAATACTCACATGTCCGCTCTGAAATGGCTGTGATTGACTCCAGAATTGACTCTGTCGCTCAAGGCCACACATCTCTAGCGGCTATCGTCTCAGCCCTTCAGAATACCATCCAATCTCATGAGACCCAGCTTTATACTCTGCATCAGCACCTAGATGACATCGAAAATCGTAATCGCCTTAACAAGATACGGATACAAGGCCTGCCAGAATCAGTGAAGGTCCCTGACCTTCTATGTACCATAATTGGATTGTTTAACAAAGTACTGGGTCGCCCGACGGGCTCTCTTATAGAAATCGATAGAGCGCATAGAGCCCTTAGACCTCCCAGCCCGGATGGTTTCAAACCGAGGGACGTCATCTGCAGAATTCACTTGTACGTGATCAAGGAACAAATCCTGAATAGAGCTAGGCAGTCCTCGCCTTTGTCGTATGAGAAATCCCCTCTCCAACTTCTGCAAAACCTCTCCCGCCACACTCTGGCCCAGAGAGCTGCCTTACGACCCCTCTTGGACGTTCTCAGGGAGCGAGGCATCCCCTACCGATGGGGCTACCCTTTCGCCCTTTACGCAGGTCCCAAAGGACATGCTGCAACTCTCCGCAAACCTGCGGACCTTCCTTAGTTTTTTCTGAACCTCCCGGCGGTCAATTTAGGCTCTTGGCCTTCTGTGGAACAGCCCACGTCGACACAACAGGGTCCCATCCGCCTGCTCCTGCCTTTCACTTCCAGATCACCGACAGCAGCCCTACCGACCCCTTCTGGACGGAGAGAACGTCGCTCCCCAGCCCATGGTGGCAGATCCCCACCCACAGCGGACATGGGCTCCTGAGGTTGGACTGCTCGCCCTGTTTGAGACTCTTGTTTCATCGCTAGTGAGGTGCCCTGATGCCACTAACCCTCATGCGGAAACTCACTTCAAAGAAGGTAAGGCACCTACCATCCACCACAGGCACTACACGTCCTGGCACCTTGCGAATAGCGCTGAGAGCAAATCTAAAGGAGTCGCCATAGCGATCCACAAATCTCTGGCTCATCAGGTGCTGGGATGCGTTGCTGACCCTGGGGCGAGATACTTGATCCTCACACTTCTTGGCGGTCGGGAATTCACCCTTCTCAATGCCTATGCTCCTAATTACAACAGGCCATATGGTGCACACTAATGAGGAAATAGTCTCCTCCTTCCAATGTTTTTATTCCCGATTGTATAACCTTACTTGCTCCCACGATGCGGAGGTTTACCTGACCTCCGGTCCACTCTCTCGTGGCCCTAAACTATCAGCTGAACAAAGCGCCAGCTTGAAGCCCTGTTCACAGAAGCAGAGTTGTAGGGCGTGATTAAGTCCTTACCGAGTGGCAAGAGCCCAGGTCCTGACAGATTTACCGCCAGTTTTTATAAATCTTTCTCGGCTCCCCTCACTCCCTTTCTGCTGTATCCTCTGGATGCCCCTTTCCGGCGCAATCGACCATGGCCCACATCGCAGTTATCCCCAAACCCGACAAGGATCTACACCTCTGTGCCAGCTATCTTCCCATCTCCCTGCTAAATGTGGACCTTAAATTATTTGCCAAACTGCTTGCCAACAGACTAAACGCGTTCCTGCCTCTTTTAATACATCCTGACCAGGTAGGCTTTATCCCATACCTGGGAGGGAAGCCCGCGATAATACCCTCAGTACACTAGATATTATTCACCATGCGAAAACTACCAACACCCCCCTTATGATCTTATCCCTTGACGTGGAAAAAGTCTTCGATCGCGTTTCCTGGCAAGCGATTCGAACTGCCCTTTTGGGATTGGGGATAGGCCCGGACTTCATGGGGAAAATCTTCAGTCTATACCAGCAACCCTCTGCTCGCGTTAAGATCAATGGCACATATTCCCATCCTTTTCTCATCCGCAATGGCACGCGCCAAGGCTGCCCGATATCCCCCCTCCTAGTGATGGAGCACCTTCTTGCTTCTATCCGTGAAAATCCGGATATTGCTGGAGTCAACATAGGTAGAGTGGAGCATAAATGCGCCGCCTTTGCGGATGATCCTCTACTGTACATAACTAACCCATGTATCGCGCTCCCATCCCTACTCCGCGAACTCGCTGGTTTCGGCAAATGGACGAACTTCAAAATAAACATGTCCAAATCCGAAGCCCTGAACATCTCCTTATCCCGGGAATTAGTTTCTTCCCTTAAATCCTTGTTCCCCTTTGTCTGGGCATAAAAGTCTCGGCGGACCTTTCCCAGCTCTTTCAGATGAACTTCTCTCCGCTCCTCCGGTGGTTCCAAGCGGATCTGGACTCCTGGCATCACCGCGACTTCTCATGGTTCGGCAGGGTCAGTATGCTGAAGATGAACTTACTGCCAAAACTGCTCTACCTCCTGCAGACCATCCCTATCCGAGTGCCTTTAGCCTATTGGCTGCAATTGAAACGATGCTTTACGCCAGGCATCCTCAAACTGCGGCCCTCCAGCTGTTGCAAAACTACAACTCCCAGCATGCCGGAACAGCCTACAGGTATCAGCCTACAGCAGGGCATTGTGGGAGTTGTAGTTTTACAACAGCTGGAGGGCTGCAGTTTGAGGATGCCTGCTTTACACGGTTCGTGTGGGCCCCAGGCAGACCACGGATAAAATATGAACTACTGACTAGGTCCAAAGAGTTGGGGGGGGGGTCTGCTGGATTGTAAATTGTATTATTACTCCACGGCATATGCCAGGCTTCTAGATCTGCTGAGAGTGGACTCTGCCATGACGTGGGTCCATATGGCACGGGACTCCTCCCCTATCTCGCTCTCGTCGCTCCCTTGGCTGATCGGGTCGTCCAGCTTCTCAGCCCCAAGCCCCTCTTTCACGGTTAATCATACCCTTGCAATACTCGGCTCAATACATAACCGACTTTCCCTCATCCTCTAACCCCAATCACGGATCACCCTAACTTCCCTCCCCGACGCTCCTCTCGTCCCTTTTTGACAGGCAGAGGCCTGCGCCCTCTTCGATTCTGTTAAGTCCTACATGGGTCATCTCTAAAACCCCTTAATCAGCTACTAGAACCTTTTGCCACTCGCCCTAGACACGCTTTTGAGTACCTCCAACTTCAACACTTTTACTCATCCATGCGCAAAACCCATGTTTTATCCAGAGCCCTCACTGCATTTGAACAAATGTGCTTGGCCCCTTCGGCAGTGTTTAGGGACATCTCCACTATATATAACCTGCTTATACAGCAACACTCCTCCCCGCTTCCCCCCTTCTGCATGGCATGGGAATGCAACTTGGGTGTCCAACTTACCCCCTCCCAATGGAAAAGAGCCTTCCTCTTGACCCACAAGGCGCTGATTTCCACAAAGGCGCAGGAAACGAACTATAAGGTCCTCTCCAGGTGGTACAGGGTGCCCACTGTTTTACATAAGTGGTTTCCGTCTGTGCCTGATAGATGCTGGAGATGTTTGTCAGAGGAAGGCACCATGATCCATATCTGGTGGCAATGCCCTGCCCTGCGTCCTTTCTGGGACTCGGTACACAACACCATACGGAAGGTGACAGGGATTCCTGTACCTAACACTCCTGAATCCCTCTTGCTCTTCGTCTTTGACCTAACTATCCCAGCTTATAAGGTCTCCCTCTTGAAATATATGCTTCAAGCCGCAAGAACGGTAATCCCCCGTCACTGGAAGTCGTCCCGCCCCCCTCCCCTTTACTGAAGGAGTGGTTCAAGAAAATTGCTCTTCACCAAAGGATGGAGGACCTTATCTGCATCACCCCACTGGACGTTTCACGTTTCACGAAGACATGGAGCCCATGGGAGATGTTCCGCACTTCTAATGAGTTCCGGGCTGCATATCTGTAGCAAATGCACTTGTCTGAACCCTGCCTTTCCTTCCCCCCTCTCTCCCTCGCGTTTCCTCCCTGTTGTTTCTACTGTGTGCTGACATTTTTGATGCATTCTCTGTACACTGTTTATACTTGGTATAGGGGTGGTTCCCTTGGTGGTTTATACTGCTGATATTGTAACCTGATTGTCCTAAACTCCTTGCTTAGTAATGTATATTCAGCTACGCATCTTTGTCTTGTTCTCTCTGAAAATTCAATAAAAACCTTGACTAAGAAAATGTATGTGCATTTTGTAGTAAATCATATGCAAAAAAAAATAAAAAATCTGCTCGGGTTCCGTGTGGACTTCAATCTGTGGCAAAATTCAGAACAAATCTTTTTTTTTTTTTTTTTTTACTGTGGATCGGATTTTATAAGTGAGGTGTCACAGTATAGTAAAGGCTGGTCCATTAAGCACCACTGTAGTAACAACCTCCCTCCACAAGGTTGACTGAGCTTTGTAGTTCTGGTGCCCACCTCTAGCGACAGAGCTACAGCTGATAGGCGATAGTGCAGGGAGACGGGCCACCACCATTCAACTAGTGATCTTGAGGTTAGGCCATCGCTTAGGAGAGGCCAGCCAACCCCTTTTACTGATCATTGATAGAGCTGTACTCATTATTCTAATAAGCCATACACAATAATGTTTCAAGATTTTTATTTAAAAAATTAGGAAAAACTAGACCTCTAGACGTGACCAAACCTATGGACATTTTATGAAGGATTTTCCAAAATTTCGCACAAGGCATTTTATTTACAATAGCAATTTGACTTCCTACACTGTTTTCCGGCACACAAGACAAGATGTAAGTTACAAGAAAATTAATATTCATATGAATAATTGGCCCCGCCCCCTATGTTCATAAGTCATTAAATTATGTATTTGATGCATATGTAATTGCTCCAGGTATCTATGTCATCATGTTGCAATTTCCCTTCTAATTACATCGTAAATATAGTTGCAGGAAAAAAAAGACAAATAAAATATTGTACAACAAGATATTAAACAGTATATATTATTATTCCCTTGTGACCTATCTTATTCTATGCCTTAGGCTACATGCACACGACCGTATGTGTTTTGCAATCCGCAAATTGCGGATCCGTAAGTAAAAATGGATGACATCCGTATGCCATCCTTTTTTTTTGCAGATCCATTGTAGCAATGCCTAAAACGGACAAGAATAGGACTATTTTTTTTGCAGGGCTACGGAACAGACATACTAATGCGGATAGCACACGGAACGGAACGGACAAGGAAACAAAATACATTTGTGTGCATGTAGCCTTAAAGGAAGGTGACACAAACAGCAGCTCGGGGCCTACATGCATTTTATATGGCTTCCGCCCCCCAACCATCTGGATACAGAAATGCCTGTGTGTGGCTACATGTAAAGGGGTGGCACACAGTTCAGGAGCAGGGCCGGCAAGCACTAATAGTGCAGAGTGTAACCATCTATGATTCCCCCATTTATCAGGAGAAAGGACATCCTTGAGTATTTGAGTCATAGTTGGCAGTCTATGAATATGATTCTCTCTGTTGCAGATTATGGTTGTGAAATGTTAGGTTGTTACCTGAATATCGATTATCTTCAGTATAGAGAGACACGTGCATGCATAGTCTCCTCCTCTCTAGAGTGCTGATTGTGGAAGAAGGTGACCCCCATTCTCCAGATAAAAAGTCATACCCCTTTTAGATTTATTATGGCCCTTGGGATTGCGTCAGTGTGACAATATGACACTAAGACCAGAAAAGGTTGTGCACCCCTGTGTTAAAGGTTTTGATCGCCAAGGATACTTTTTTAACCACCACCAACTGTTATCAGCAAAGCTTTGTGTGGGCATTGATTTGCCCTCCATTTAGGTGAACTGGAAACCATGAAATACATAAGTGATCAAGTCTACAACAGTGGGAGCTGAACAGTGGCTATCTGCTCTGGTCCTCGGGGAGTTATCCTGAGGGAGGGAGCCCATCTGAAGTTTATATGCTGCAATAGGGAGGTCAACCACTATACATCAGTTCTAGACATTCAAAGTATCTAAGGGCAGCACTACTACATTGTCATGGCCCATGACATTATTTTCTTTGGACAGTAAAAGGCTGTTTACACAGGCCAACACAGCAGGCAATTATTGGGAACAATCTGTTTGTTCCTGATAATTGCCTGATCAGCAGAGGAGGTGAAAGCTGCATTTACATGCAGCAATCACCTCTGCTGTATGTTGACTAGGGATTGCTGCTGTGATTGCTCTTCCCATAGAGAATCATTGTTTCTAGGCATCAGGTGGCTGTTTGCACAGCATGATTTGCTGCCCAGAAACAATTACTTAGGTTACTGCGTTAGAGATGCTATTACCTGATGAACGAGCATTTACTTGTTCATCTGGTGATTGGCGGCACATTTCCACAGAGCACTTATCAGGAATGAGCGTTCCTTTCCAATAGTTGCCCCGATTATTGACCTGTGTAAAGGGACCTTTAGAAGGGTCTCTTGATAATAAGCTGACGACAATGATTCCCCCGCTTGGAACCTCAGAGGTCAGCTCTAATCTATGGAGAAACCTGGAAGTTAAGTTTGCTCCTGATAATGGCATTTACATCTGCATGGGGACAAATAATTGCTATGTTTATTGTTCCCCATACAGATGCATTGATTGCCAGCAGCACATCACTGTTTACACTGGACAACGTGCTTCTCACAACCAATGATTTTATATTCCACATTATAGATATGATCTGGAACCCATATACATGGGGCAATTATTGGGATAGAGCATTTGTAGGGATTCTCGATCCTGATAATTGCCCTACTGCTCGGCCCATGTAAAAGGTGGTGTTTAGTTTCTCTACAGCACCATCACAGGGGATTTCCATCAGCGACTAGTAACCAAAACCAGAGATCAGGTGTAATGGAAAGATTTGCGTCTGTTCTGTATTTTTGACCCACACCTGGTTTTTGGCTCACAATCACTGATGGAAATCACTGAACAAACACTAATGCCTTATGCCTCATTCACACAGCACTGTTTTGTCCAGTGATTTCTATCAGTGATTGTGAACCAAAACCAGGGTTGGAGCCTCCACAGAGATAATGTATTAGGGCTTATTCACACGACTGTATGGTTTTGCAGTTCATTTTTCACGGATCCGTTGTGTTTCCGTTTCCGTTCCGTTTTTTTTGGCAAAAACAGGAACTTTGTAATCATTGCAAACACATGTGCAAAATGGGCTGGGCATAGCAGCTCTGCAGCATGGATCCGCAAAAAACGAATGACATACGGACATGTGTTCCGTATGTATTCCGTTTTTTATACGGACCCATTGACTTGACTTGCGGACAATAATAGGACCTGACTCAAAATGTTGCGGAACGGAAAAACGGAAATACGGATATGGAATGCATACGGAGTACATTCTGTTTTTTTCTTTGCGGACCCATTGAAATGAATGGTTCCACAAATGGAACGCAAAAAACGGCCCGTATATGGAGAGCGAAAAACTTTCATGTGAACGAGCCCTAAGGGAAAGATCTGCATCTGTTCTGTGTTTAGAGACACATCTAGTTTTGGCTCAAAATCACTTACTGAAAACTGACTTGTGAATAAGGAATAACGTATGGCCTACCACAGGACAATGATCATATATTCCCGATAACTCCCTGGTGGTCAGTGGAGATGAGGGCTACATTTATATGCAGCAATCACCTCTGCTGTTTGGAGCATGATCTGCTGCACAGGAACAATAATATTTGGTGCCAACCGAAAGGCAAGATCACCTGATGAATCGGCGTTTGTTTTTCATAAGGTGATCACCAGCACCTTTTAACCAGGCCAATTATCAGGAACAAGCTTGATTAGCCTGATTATCGGTGTATGTAAAAGGACCTTTTGTTTTTAATTCTTAAGTTTAAAACATTTAAAAGGGGTTTCCAAGACTCTAAAACTGATGACCTAACCTCAGAATAAAGTGCTTGAAAAAGTATTCATACCCCTTGAACTTTTCCAGATTTTTTCACATTACACACACACATTTAAATGTATTTTATTGGGATTTTATGTGATAGACCAACAGAAAGTAGCAAATCCAAAATCCAGTGTGACTAATTACCTTCAAAGATCACCTAATTAGTAAATAGAGTCCACCTGTGTGTAATTTATTCCCAGTGTAACTACAGCAGTTCTGTGAAGACCTTAGAGACTTGTTAGAGAACATTGGTGATCAAACAGCATCATTAAGGGTGCTTTCACACTTGCGTTCTTTGGATCCAGCAGGCAGTTCCATCCCGCCGGATCCGTGACAATGCCTGACAACTGAAAGCATTTGTAGACGGATCCGGCTTGCGGATCCGTCTACAAATGCATTGCAAGTGCGGATCCGTCTATCCGTCCTTCAGTCTTTTTTTAATTCCGGATCCGGCCTCAATGTAAGTCAATGGGACTTGAGGCCGGATCCGGCGTTCAGGCATGTGTTCCGGCTTTTCAGGGCGGAGACAAAACCGCAGCATGCTGCGGTTTTGTCAACGTCCTAAAAACGTTTACATACTGAACTGAAGACATCCTGATGCATCCTGAACGGATTTCTCTCCATTCAGAATGCATGGGGATAATCCTGATCAGTTCCTTTCCGGATTAGAGACCCGACGACGGATCTCTACGCCGGAAAGGAAAAACGCTAGTGTGAAAGTACCCTAACACCAAGGAACACACCAGACAGGTCAATGATAAGGTTGTGAAGAAGTGTAAAGCAGAGTTACGTTATATTAAAAATATGACAAGCTCTGAACATCGAGCACTGTTCAATCTATCATCCACAAATGGAAGGAGTATAGCACAACTGCAAACCTACCAAGACATGACCGTCCATCTAAACTGACAGCCCAGGCAAGGAGAGCACTAATTAGAGAAGCAGCCATTAGGCCCATGGTCACTCTGGAGGAGCTGCAGAGATCCACACCTCAGATGGGAGAATCTGTTCACAGGACAACTATTAGTCGTGTACTCCACAAATCTGGCCTTTATGGAAGAGTGGCAAGAAGAAAGCCATTTTTTTAAAGCAAGCCATAAGAAGTCCCGTTTGCATTTTGCCACAAGCCATGTAAGGGACACAGCAAACATGTGGAAGAAGGTGCTCTCGTCAGATGAGACCAAAGATCAAATTTTTGGCCTAAATGCAAGACGCTATGTGTGGCAGAAAACTAATACTGCACATTACTCTGAACACATCACCCACTGTGAAACATGGTGGTGGCAGCATCATGATGTGGGGATGCTTTTCTTGAGCAGGGACAGGGAAGCTGGTCAGAGTTAATGAGAAGATGGATGGAGCTAAATACAGGGCAATAATTCTGGATGAAAACCTGGTAGAGGCTGCAAAAGACTTTTTCTGGAAACTGGGGTAGAGGTTCACCTTCCAGCAGGACAACCCTAAACATACAGCCAGAGTTACAATGGAATGGTTTATATCAAAGCATATTCATGTCTTTGAATCATCCAGTCAAAGTCCTAAATCCTATTGAGATTCTGTGGCAAAACTCGAAAATTGCTGTTTACAGACACTCTCCATCCAATCTGACTGATCTTGAGTTGTTTTGCAAAGAAGAACATTCTAGAGACATTCCCCAAAAGACTTGCAGCTGTAATTGCAGGAGGTCCTACAAAGTATTGACTCAAGGTGGTTGAATACAAATGCACTCCAAACGTTCCAGATTTTTATTTATTGAAAATTTTGAAAACCATTTATCATTTTCTTTTCACTTTACATATACTTGCTACTATGTGTTGGCCTATCACATAAAATCCCAATAAAATACATTTGTATATGGGTGTAACGTGAAAAAAATGTGAAAAAGTTCAATACTTTTTCAAGTACTGTAGGTCATTAGTAGCTGATCGCTGGTGGTACGACACCCAGGACCTCCGCCGATCAGCTGTTTGAGAAGACACCGGTGCCCCTGTGAGGTATCATGCTCAGCCCCAGTCACTTCAATGGGGTTGAGCTGTACCTAGATCAAGTGACCAATGAACATGTCATCACTGAGAGGAAGTCACGGTGCTACTGCGAGCGCCGCTGCCTTCTCAAACAGTTGATCGGCGGGGGTCCTGGTTGTCGGACCCCCACCGATCAGACACTGATGACCTATGTAGAGGATAGGTCATCAGTTCTACAGTCTCGGAAAACCCTATTAACACGACACTGTCCTTGTCCCAGAGAACCCCTTTAAAGGTTTTTTGTTTGACCATCATCATATGGCCTCAGAGCATTTACTCCGCACACTACTGAAATATGCATGCAATCTGAGAGCACATTACACACATTACAATTCGCTCACCTGATTTTAGTTTACTTTTAGTTCATAGTTTGACTACCCATGTGTTTACTTCATGATTAAACTCTCCACTGTCATTTTTCCAGAAGCATGTGGTAGAGCAAACATTTATTGAACAAATGATCCTTTTGTTATGTAAGCTTGCCTGTAGACATTGTGAATAAACACTTGGCTCCAACATGTTCATGTTGTTTTAACAAACCCCCTTCTCCACTTTACCATGGTCACGTTGGAACATGTGGCAAAATTTTCATGGGAAAATATAAACATTACAGATCAAACTTATATAATAGTGCTACCAATCCAGATGGTCCTGGCCCGGCCACATGACTTGGTTAATGTACTGTACGGCAACTGTGCTAACTGCAGGATTATAGGCTGATATACCAGTGAAACACTAAGGACTGTTTCACACGAGTGGATGCCGTGCCTGACATCCGTTGCGTGAATGAGAGCCAAGACCCGCTGCGGACAACAGAAGCACCGAGCATTGATTGATAATGCTCTTTGCCCCTCTGTAACCTTTTTACTACAAAATCAGTGAGATAAAGTTGTCACGGTGATTTTGTAGTAAAAAGATCACAGAGAGGCACGGAGCATTATCAATCATGTTAATGCTCTGTGCTTCTGCTGTCCGCCCCGGGTTTTGGCTCTCAGCCACGCAGCGGATGTCACACACGGCATCCGCTCGTGTAAAACAGCCCTATGGCCTCTTTCACACGAGCGTGACGGATTAGGTACGGATGCGTTCAGGGTGGGTTCAGTGAAACTCGCACCATTTTGCAAGCAAGTTCAGACAGTTTTGTCTGCAATTGCGTTCAGTTGTTCAGTTTTTTCCTGTGCGGGTGCAATGCGTCTCGATGCGTTTTTCACGCGCGTGATAAAAAGCTGAAGGTTTACAAACAACATCTCCTAGCAACCATCAGTGAAAAACGCATTGCATCCGCACTTGCTTCTGGATGCAATGCGTTTTTCACTGAAGCCCCATTCACTTCTATAGGGCCAGGGCTGCGTGAAAAACGCAGAATATAGAACATGCTGAGATTTTCATGCAACGCAGAACTGATGCAACTGATGAAAAAAAATTCTCATGTACGCAGACCCATTGAAATGAATAGATCAGGATTCAGTGCAGGTGCTATGCGTTCACATCACGCATTGCACCCACGCTGAAAACTCGCTGGTATGAGAGGGTCCTGAGAATGAGGGCCCTGCTCGCAAAAGAGCACACACTTCTCAACACAGACTACGCAAGTGTGCAGCTACTTTAAAGGGCTTCTGTCACCCCCCAAAAGTCTTCTTTTTTTTGGGCTCACTAAAAAGCTTATAGGGCGATTACACTAAACATATTGTTGCTAACTTTTTAAGTAGGTTAATTTCGCTAGAGAACGCTATTTTATAATATGTAAATGACCTTGCTACCAGCAAGTAGGGCGGTTACTTGCTGGTAGCCGCCGCATCCTGCTTGCAAAAAAACGCCCCCTTATGCGGTTGATTGACAAAAAAACGCCATCGGCGCAGGCGCATGGAGGAAGGAGCTGCCGAGCGTACTCCTCTCAGTGCGCCTGCGCCGACTGAAGACCGGTTCGAGATTTCGACTGAAGACCGGTTCGAGATTTCGAACGGAGACAGGGCCAGCTGGAGGAGGAGAGCGCTCGCTGGCCCTGTCTCCGTTCGAAATCTCGCGCCTGCGCGTACCGGTCTTCAGTCGGCGCAGGCGCACTGAGAGGAGTACGCTCGCTTGGCAGCTCCTTCCTCCATGCGCCTGCGCCGATGGCGTTTTTTTGCAAGCAGGATGCGGCAGCTATCAGCGAGTAACCGCCCTACTTGCTGGTAGGAAGGTAATTTACATATTATAAAATAGCGTTTCCTAGCGAAATTAACCAACCTAAAAAGTTAACAACAATATGTTTAGTATAATCGCCCTATAAGTGAGCCCAAAAAAAAAAAAAAAAGACTTTTGGGGGGTGACAGAAGCCCTTTAAAGTTGGGACTCAGTCCAGCATGCACTACTAGTGCAACCTTGGTATGAAGGATCTACTATAACAGGGTTTAGCAACCTTCGGCAGCATAGGTGTTGCGACACTACAACTCCAAGCATGCACACTTACTTGCCTTTTGTGGGAACTTCCGTAAAAGTAAATGGAGCATGCTGGGTGTTGTAGTTTCATAACAGGTGGTTGCTGACCCCTGTAAATTAAGGTTTGCAACAAGATGTGTGCAGGCATCCACCTCCACTCTGTGTCCCCCTAGTTAAGTCATGTAAGATGGTAACCACCACCTGACCCTGGGATTTCTGCTGGTGATTTGTAGTTTGAACGTCACGGATCCAACCATGGATTAGTAGTAGTTGATTTAGGTAACAGAATAAAGTACTGGTTTATGTTTTCCCTTGTAGCAAAGAGCCCACTTTTCAAACAGTATTTCCTTTAGGGTACATTCGCAAATAACAGAACCGTGTGTCCGCACTTTGTGGACGAATGGCTTCCGTTTGTGTTCCGTATGTCTTCTGTTTTTTTACGGTCCGCAAAAAATAGAAGGGAAAAAAAAAGAGAAACATTTTTTTATTATTAATTCATAGTTGTCAAGGAAACAAATGTAGAGAAGTCACATGCTCATTCAGGCGCCATTTTATTGTGCTTTTCTAGTCGGATGGAGCTTTGTGGGTATCTTGTGCCTTGCTGGCATTTGATTCCTCCTTTTTTCTGTGCGACAATCATGCCAAAGTACTTTGTAAGAGAACTTCTTCTGCGATGGTGCCTTTCTCGGCGATTTGGATGACATTCTGACATGCTGGATAAAGAACCAAGGAGGAGAAGGAGGCAATGGGTGCATCCTATTGTCTGCGGCAGGACCCTACAACATTTCACAACTTTTGTTGTATGTCTTTGGATTCTTTCGATCGCCTGCTTGCATCTCTTCGTCTGTACCTAACATTTCAGGATACAAACATGAGGCGCAGCATAGGACCAGAAGAAAGACTCATCGTCACGTTGAGGTAAAAATTCATAATTTATAATTTAAATAATACTATTTTATTTCAATGTATTATTTATATAGAATGACATTATTGAAGATTATTTTATGCATACTATGGTATGCCACATATATCAGATAGGTTTATGTATCAGCTCAGGGACTAGCAGGGACTTAGAATTAGGCCTGTAAACTGCCATATAGTGTACATTTTTAAAACTTGATCACTAAAAGTATTTGACATTCTTTTTTATATTTGATATCTTACAGATTCTTGGCTACTGGAAACTCCTTTGCATCACTGCACTTCGAGTTCCTGCTGGGGGTCTCAACTATCTCTGAGATAGTCAGCCAAACATATAAAGTGATATGGCAACATCTCAGAGAAGTGGTGATGCCCACCCCCAAGGTGGAAGATTGGCTAATTGGCTACGTATTGCCGAGGGTTTCCAAAATTCTGCGCAGTTTCCTAACTGCATTCGGGGACTTGATGGCAAACACATACGTGTTAAGAATCCAGCTCACTCAGAGTCTCGGTACTTCAATTACAAACAGTACTTTTCTTTGGTGCTGTTAGCCTTGGCTGACAGTAATTACAGGTTTGTAATTGTTGATATCGGGGCCTACGGAAGTACATCAGATGCCCACTTCTTATGTGCTTCCACAATGGGTGAGCAACTTCGAGCCAATCAGTTAGCCCTACCGGAGCCCAGAAGACTATCCGGATCTGCAGGTCCCCTGGTTCCATTTGTAATCGTAGCTGATGAAGGGTTTGCGTTATCACCCAATATGATGCGCCCCTACTCCAGACGCGATTTAGACGACCGAAAGCGCATATTCAACTACCGATTGACTCGTGCTCGTCGGTGTGTGGAGTGTGCTTTTGGAATACTTTCTGCTAAGTGGAGAATATTCATGTCGTCAATGCAAATGGATCCGGAACATGTCACCCTGGTGATCCAAGCTTGTGTAGTTTTACACAATTTCACCAGGATTCATGATGTGTCCTTGGATGCAGAACTGCTTTAAAATTTGACAACCACACCTGTCATTTTTTAACAAGTCCGACATGGAAGATCGGGAACAGCTGGACTAGATGCTTGGAACCACTATGAAAACTACTTTTGCAGTCCAGAGGGTGCATTGTTGTGCCAGATGGATGCCATCCGTGGTGGCCATTGATTTCATCTAGTCTCAGGCTTAAAATTAATAAATTACATAATCATTTTTTAGTTAGTTAGTTCTCTTTTTATTTTTAGTGATAGTGTAGGGACTCGCAAGAGAGTGTAAACCCTTGACGTGGGCTTGCGGGCTGGGGTATTATTTGTAATAATCTAATATTTAGAGTTTTTATTGTACTAAATTTGAAAAATACCCTCTAATACCACATTGTCATCAACTATTTATTTATTTTTTTAAAAAGAGAAGCCCCTTTGTATTCTTATATTTACTATTCCTACTATAACCTGTAGATGTCATAAAATGAAAATTACGAATAGCAATGCAACGGCTATTTGCACCACTAACACTACTTCTCCCCAGTCAATCAAGTGTAAAAAAAAGGGGCATGACGTGGACATGGAGGGGGACGGTCCAGCAGGCCTGTCTCATTTACCTATTTCTACGCCTCTTTTTGGCATAGTGAAGGTGTAATGGAAGACAGCAAACTGTTTTGCTTATCCAGATTTATATATTATCTCTAAATATCATCTACCTGCAGAAGAAATTTCACTAACATAAATACTCTTATATTAATAAAAAATGCGAAGAAAAATGATTAGTAGAAGAAATTTTTTATAAACATAAAAAAATAATAATTTACAAACCAACAATTTGCGTGTGTAGAAACCGCTTGGCCTGTACACTACTTATGCAGACATAGAAGAGCTTGGGAATGTCTGGGGATGCACTGCATCCTGAGACATGGTTTGGGTAGAAGGAATATTAGATCTCGGTTGAGATGACAAATGTGCCTGATGCATTTTTAGGTCATCAATGTATTGTATCATCTCAAGGGGCATATTATCCCCTTGAAACAAATACAGGGCAGACGACAATACATTGATGATCATCATACGCCGTTCTGGAGGGATTCTACCTAAACCAGGGGCCAGGCTGCGTAACATCTGTTCCTCTGAGGTCTCAGATTTATGGCTGTTCAGATAATCGAATACTTGAGAATCCATAAAGTCTCTCATTGTCATACGAGAGGCTGGTTGCTGAGCGATTCCTCCCTTTCTTCCTCTCCTGTGCCGCTGGGTTGGCCCTTGAGGGGAGGTCTCTTGATGAGTTTCTTCCTCAGGTCCCCTAATTTCGTCAGTTTCTTCTGCCTTGTCCAGCAGGTGTTGGGCAGAATGGTGGTGGCAGTGGTGGCGTCTGCTTCTCAATATCTGTAGAGGACGAGTCCTCTTCGTCCCAAAGATTGTCCACAGTACTGAAAAAGAAAAATATTTATACTACCTTTAGTTTTAAAGGATTATGCATTTATTTTTAAATAATAAGCTATTGATATATCAACAATGACCACCACCAATCAGCTGTTTGATAAGGCAGTGGCGCTAGAATAATGCTGTGACCTTCTCTCGGTTTCGCTCTTGCCTAGTGACGTCATTATTAGTTTTAACGGGTCTGAGTAAAATAGAAAAAAGGCCGCAGCGCTACTGTAGTGCCGCTGCCTTCTCAAACTGTTGATTGGTGGGGGTCCCGGTTGTCGAACCCCAGCAAATCATATGGTCATGATCTATGCTGATAGGTCATCATTTTTATATCAACATCTGTAATATTTTCGATTTTAACTTACGGTCGCAGGTCCATAATAGGTGAAAGGAACTGTAAGTCCTTGGTGTACATACACCATGTACGTACGTATGTCCTTTTGAGGCATTTAATTCACGGCGGATCTCTACACGAATTCCACTTTGTTTTTATGAGTTTAACTGAAAAATACAAAAATCAAAGAACGTATAAAATACTGTACTATATCATACATCCAAACGTAGAAAATTTGCTAAAATGGACAATATTTGAAGCAAGAATACCTTATTTTTTTTTGTATTCAAATTATGTTACGCATCTAACAGCGCCTGAACAGCAGTTGCAGTGGAATGGTTAGGTGAGTATAAGTTTCAGTTTTTTTTTAAAGCATGTGGAGCCCCAGGAAAAAAAAATTCTTGCATTTTAATATCCTTTATAAATATTGGCATATCAATCATCAGATTATATATATTTAAAGGTACTACAGTTAAGGTAAAATATACAGCTTGAAAACATAAAGACACTTTGGTAAGAAGTAATTTTGTAAATGCACAATTGAGCATTAATTGGGCATTTAAAAAATAGGAACAGGTTGTGCAGGTTCAGAGCTGAACCCGGACCCGGAGCAAAGGCTCTTTTATTTAACAGGTTTAAAGGCTAGGGCAGTGGTACAGCACGCCCATCAATGCCGGTGACATAACTGGGGTTAATGCCGTGCGGAAGCCTCTGCCTAGCAGCCCTATAAAGAGCACGGTACATAACCGGATCTCGTGTAAATGCCTTTGCAGTCTGATTGTCTGATTGTAAATGGGGATATGTCCTGGTTCAGCTCAGAACCCGGTCAACCCTCTTAAGGATCAAAGAGGAACGGAGGGACAAGGTTAAAAAATAAGCACACTTGGGAGATATGCAAAATCAAGAACATATATCTATATTTACAGAGAGAGACAGAGAGAGAGATTTTTTAATAATCTCCTGAGATGCAGTTTATCACATTTTATTAACTGCATCTCTGCACATTATTAAATGCAAACTTTTCTATGTCACTTTGCAAGGCCCATGATACTTTCTAGTGCAGAAGTCTGAACACTGCCCTGGAAAGGGCAGACAGGAATGCTACAGGACTTGGTAATGGCTGCTGAATTTGGACAATACCAAAAAAATTATAGAGAAAGTTATAAAAAATATAGTATACTTACTAAGTCCCAAACATTTTTCCATTTTGTATCTGGCCCATTCATTGGGCAACAGCTCATGAGTGACCTCTTCCCATGACCGGTCCTTTCGAACACGGTCATGATATAGATCGCTTCTTGTGTCCCACAATTCAGGCCACATTTCAATATTTCCGTTCTGTTCAAACATAGAACATGTCCTATTATTGCCCGCATCACGGACAAGGATAGTACTGTTCTATTCCGTTCTGTTCCGTCCCGCAAAAAAAAGAATGCACATGGATGTCATTAATTTTTTTTGTGGATCCGTTTTTTGCGGATCGCAAAACCATACGTTCGTGTGCAATAGGCCTTAGGGTCCATTCACACGTCTGTAGTGTATTGCAGATCCGCAAATTGCGAATCCACAATACACCCAGCCGGCACCCCAATTGAACTGCCTATTCTTGCCCGTAATTGCGGACAAGAATAGGGCATGTTCTATTTTCTTCTGGAGCTGCGGACCGGAAGTTCGGGGGCGCGCTCCAGAAACGCAGATGCGGACAGCACACTGTGTGCTGTCGGCATCCATTCCTGCCCGATAAAGAATAAATGGGTCCACACCCGTTCCGCATAATTGCGGAACGGGTGTGGACACATTCACGGACAAGTGAATGGACCCTAAGGCTCCTTTCAGACATCCGTAGTGTTTTGTGGTCCGCAAAACACTGACGCCGCACATCGCCAGCACTTAATAGAGGATTTTTATTCTTGTCCGGAGCTGCGGAATGATAGTTCGGGGCCGCAGACCGGAAATGCGGATGCGGGCAGCACATTGTGTGCTGTCCGCATCTTTTCCTTTCTCCATTCTACGGACGTCTGAATGGACCCTTAGCAAAAGTCCATCTCGGTCAACCCTGTTTGTGATATTCTGCAAATAAATATAATGAACTTGTGATTCAAGGTTATTTCAGGTGAATTCCTTACGAAACTAACCTGTGTTGCTCTGACACTCTCATTTCTGTAGCCTTATTATTTCACCCATTGATATAAAATGTAGATTTCGTCCTTTTTTAATAGTGAACAGATCTTGTAGCGTGCTCTTTACACTCCAGATGCTCCAGAGACATCTCCAGCAATAACATTCATAGACCTTTTCTTATAAATTTACCCCTAAATGAGAAGCAGAAGAGATTATTAGATGTTCCATTCACAGCAGATGGGTTGAGTCATTTGTTATACTGTAAGGCCTCTTTCACACGGGCGTCATGTTTGACGCCCGGATAAGAGGCGGGTGCGTTGCGGGAATATGCACGTTTTTCCCGCGCGGGTGCAAACGTTTGTAACGCGTTTTGCACGCGCGTGAGAAAAAACGCCATGTTTGGTACCCAACCCGAAGCCGGACTTCATCACTGAAGTCCGGTTTCGGCTGTTCTGGAGAATTGATTATTTTCCCTTATAACATGGTTATAAGGGGTAATAATAGCATTCTTAATAAAGAATGCATAGTAAAATGAAGAGGAAGGGGTTAAAAATAATAAAAGTTAACTTACCTTAGCCACTTGAACGCGTAGTCGCGATCTCTCCTCTCTTTCCCATAGTCCACGAGCATGAAAAAAAAGTAACAGGCGGCACTCACCATGACTTCTATAAAGTGCTTGATGCTTTAATGTTTCATATGCAGGAACAAGCAAGGGCAGGAGCTGGTCACTGTAATGCACTGCAGGCGACGGCCGTTTCGCGCCGGTTAGCGCTTTGTCTGGCCTATGATGTCACCAACAGGCGACTACTCTCTTGTATCCACAGGGTGCGTCCGTTGACCAGGCAACAGGGGGCGGGGAGGAGAGAGAAAGGAAAGGGGCAGGAGCTACCCAATCAGCTGAGAAACAGCACGGGGTGCATCACAAGCCCACCTCAAACTTGCCTCCAAAACATCGCCAATCGTGCCTTGCGGACGTTTCACTGTGCACAAGAGGTAGGGACACAATAAAATACAAACATGGTGAAAATTCCAAAAATGATAAGTAAAAAACATAAATACTACATACATATACGGCGCATCAAATCAATGCGCCCATCTCATTGCGGTCATTTAGGCCGAGTGGGCCCATGGCTTCTGCCCGTATGATCCAGGCAGCTTCCTTCCGCAGGAGCTCCCTATGTCTATCACCTCCAGAGTCTAACATGCTCACGTGTTCCAAACCAGCAAACCTTAGGCAGGATTGCTGCCCACCATGTCGTACATTAACATGGTTTATCAGTTTATCAACCTTGGGCAGCCTTTGCCCGTCCTGATGGAATTGGCATGCTCACGGAACCTTTCGAACAATGGGTGGATGGTTTTTCCTATATAGTAGGACCCACAACCACAAATAACGATATAAACTACATAGCTTGTACGGCAGTTAATAAACTGCCCAACTTTGTGGTGCAGACCCCCAAAATCTAGGTATTTGCCCTGTATGATTTGCGCACAGTATGAACAGTGTCCACATCTGTGGTTTCCTGTTAACTTATTATCAGTTAACCAACTTGAGGAACGCCTTTCTACAAACTTACTCCTAACTAGTTTATCCTTTATAGTTTTGCAACGTTTAAAAGTTACGATAGGTCTGCTGGATACATAATCTTTTAAGCCTTCGTCGCTTTTGACCATGTCCCAGTTGCGTAATATTGCTTGCTTGACCATGTCTGCCATGGGGCTATACTTAAAAGCAAAGGCAAACCTAGCTCGTTCTTTTTGTTGTTTATTGTCTGGTTTTCTGTGTAATAAATCCTGTTGCTGATACTGTGCGGCCCTCTCCTTTGCTTTTTCCACGATGGGTAGGGGATAACCCCTTGCTAGCAACCTGGCCTTAAGCTCGTTTGCCTGATTCTCAAAGGTAGTTTCTGTATTATTTATGCGTCGCGATCTCTCCTCTCTTTCCCTGCAGCATCTAAGATCTACAGGACCTGTGATGACGTCACATCACATGGTCCAATCACATGGTCCATCTTACCATGGTGATGGACCATGTGATTGGACCATGTGATGTGACGTCATCACAGGTCCTTTAGATCTTAGATGCTGCAGGGAAAGAGAGGAGAGATCGCAACTACGCGATCAAGTGGCTAAGGTAAGTTAACTTTTATTAATTTTAACCCCCTCCACTTCATTTAACAATGCATTCTTTATTAAGAATGCTATTATTTCCCCTTATAACCATGTTATAAGGGAAAATAATAGAGATTGGGTTGCTGAGCAACAATGCGGGAAAATCGCAACGCATCCGCACTTGCTTGCGGATGCTTGCGATTTTCCCGCAGCCCCATTCACTTTTATGGGGCCTGCGTTGCGTGAAAAACGCAGAATATAGAACATGCTGCGATTTTCACGCAACGCAGAAGTGATGCGTGAAAATCACCACTCATGTGCACAGCCCCATAGAAATGAATGGGTCCGGATTCAGTGCGGGTGCAATGCGTCCTCCTCACGGATTGCACCCACGCGGAAAACTCGCCCGTGTGAAAGGGGCCTGAAGCACTGTTCCTGTTTGCTTACCACTGCTGCAGGACCATGGGTTCAAAAATGACTAGAACAACATCTAAATTGTATATTTGAAGATATGGCAACCATAGATATTCTCCTTTCATTCCCCTTACTAAATCATATACTGTATATTCATGCACTCATTTCTAACTCAGTTGCCACATTAGTTTGGTCTTTATTATCCTAAAGTGGAACTTTTTGCAATAATTTCTGGAATTTGCTTTCTCTAATACTTTTGATCCTGACTAGGCTTTAAAGAGCATCTGTCATCACTTATCATGGGCGTAGCTATAGGGAGTGCAGAGGTAGCAGTGGCTACCGGGCCCAGGAGCCTGAGGGGGCCCAAAGACCCTTGTGCCGTATAGGAAGACACACAAAGCACTGAGGGAAGGGGGGCCCAAGCTAAACTCTTGCACCAGGGCCCATGAGCAGTTAGCTACGCTCCTTTATGTGAAGTGGTTGGCCGCTGTAGATTGGTGCTTGTCTGCAGAGTCTAATGTCTCCATATGTGTCGTCAATCTGTAGAAAAAAAGGCATTTTGAAATTACCCCCTAGGTGCAACGAGGGCAGTTCTGTTGCACTCAGAGGCTCTACTCCCTGTCTCCTATGCCGAACCCTACCACTGTGACAGACATATTCATGCCTGGCTCTGAAGGCGTGGTATAGGAGACAGGGAACGGAGACAGGGAACATCTGAGTGCAATGACACCACCTTGAGTGCACCTAAGGGGTAATTTGCATAATATAAAAAGCCTTTTTTCTACAGATTGCCAGCACATATGTAGATACCAGAGATATTATCAGACTCTGCAGACAGTCACCAATCTACAGTGGCTGATCGTTTCATGAACATGACAACTGAGGCCAGTGAGTGGCAGCAGGGGTCATGTAGAGTATACCGGTACATCATCACTGCAGCCAAACAAAGCCCGATAGAGTATCAATGCTGGAAGCGTCAGAGGATGAAATAGGGGAATATGTTATTTTATTATTTTATACCGTTTCCTGCCTGAGTGGACTTTTTTTTATAACTCAGACAACCAATTTTATTGTTCTTTTATGCTAATAAACTGTACAGAACAAAAGCCATGTATATACTAATACTTTTTTATGGTTTAATTATTATCATTCTAGCAATATGATACCAATACTTTAACAAAATATGATTATTCTATTCTTCCTAGTTATAATACTTTTACTATAGTTTTCATCCAATAAATACTTTTAAAACTTAGTGACATTTGTATGTTGCTCATGTCTCCTACCCACCAAACTAAGCATGTCTAGTATGTGTGCCTGATTTAATCAGATTGAGCCTTCGTTTAAAACACTTTTAGTATACATGCATTTGGACCGTGTCACAGTCATAGTAAGAATGTGCTGATCGGAGTCAGAGCTCTTTCATTGGCGATTGGTAATCCTTATTATCCATGGTTGCCCTGATAAATAATGTGTATTCTAGCGTAATCATGTTTTCACAAACCAAGTTGCAAAGTGGTGAAATGAACGCCCACAAAGGATTAAAGTACGAGGACTCAGACATCTATATAGCCACCCGTGGTCAATGTTAATTTAGAAATTAAAAAGGCTGTATTTAGATTGTTAATGAGCTGCACAGCCGAATGTATGTGCTTCACTCACAAAGGAGAGAACAGATGGACACAGTGGAAACATGCAAAGTTAGAATAGACAAAAACAGGGAAATGAATGGGTTGTGGCTAAATTAGCCTGTAATATACATTACAGGCTATTCAGTGAAGGGTGATGAATGAAGGAAAGTCACACACATACACATACTTTATAGGTATATATTAATCTAAAGATACTAAGTAAATGTCTAAGCCTAAAAAGCAAGGGGTAATAGGAATGCATCCCTTTATCTGAGACACCAGACTCAGTACACCTTCGCTTTGAGAGCCCACCATTGGGGCAGTACCAAAAAGCAATTAATAGTGGCACGTATTGTATATCCAGCAACTAGGGGAATGACTTGGGTACGCGTTTCGGAGAGTTATATCCGCAGTTAAAAGGATTAGCTATGACTAAGGATATTACTATCCGAAACACATAAGCATCACTGTCTCATGGGCATTTTGATGGACATGTTGTAAATGTTCTAACAAATTTAGATTTTTAAGGGAGGCATATTGGACTTTTAGATTAAATACAAGAGTCCTTGCAGGCCTTAATCTAAGGAAGGAA
Organism: Bufotes viridis; assembly: GCA_033119425.1. NCBI lineage: Eukaryota > Metazoa > Chordata > Amphibia > Anura > Bufonidae > Bufotes > Bufotes viridis. The sequence continues at coordinate 140,992,347 of CM065592.1, read as the reverse complement.
TTAATGTATTTTTTTTTACCAATGATGCCTCCCCTGTTTTTATCCCCTTCCTCCTTTTCCCTTGGTCTCTGTCTTTATATGGCGGCTATATATATATATACACATTTAACCTAAGTGCGTATGTATTTATGTTATATTTAGCTAATATTGTGTTGAGACTCTTAAATGAGGCTCTGCAGTGTTTTTTGTAGCTGGTCTCCCTGAGATCAGCTATTGGTGTGTTTGAGTTGTCTCCGAGGCATTGCTCCCGGTTAGCCAGAATCCTACTCCGCACTGATGAGGGGCAACACCCCGAAACAGCTGTCTGTGGATGGATACCTGGCTTAGGTTTTCCCCGTCACATCCTTAAAGCTTGTAAAAAAGCGGGACCTTGACATAGGGGCCACTTAATATGGTGGATTTGGTGATCTCTGTAATGGAGACACCCCTTTGCTTGGTTTTCCTTCCTTTGAGGGATATCTGTCTTTCATTGTGTTGTAGACCCATAACTGGGGCTCCACGGTTATTTTGCATATTACTGTTTTCCAGGGAGCTTTGCACTTCGGATTGCTGTGTTGAGAATCTTAAATGAGGCTCCGCGGTGTTTTTTGTATACTATAAAACTAAACTATAAAATAATTTCTGCTCAGAAGCAATGCTTTTACCCTTATAAACATGATCATTGGGAGCTTCTAGTTTCTTGAGTTTCTATAAATGCACGCATTGCCGTGTAGGCTGGTTGCTTGTGTTGTGCATGCTGGCTGCGGACGTCTGTAGGTGGGTGTGAACTGTTCCCTGTGACGTGTATGCTCCCTGTGTTTGTTCATGTAAGAGTTAATGTGTCTGAACATCAGGTCTCTTAATGACTTTGCTATTTAGACCTGTGGGCAGTCTGTCTGAGAGATCGTTCTGTCTGCTGTCTCCAGGAAAGCTGTACTTGCTATCCTGACCAGAATGTTTGTGACTTCGGCCCTGACGCATGTAGTAAGCTTGATTGTTCATCGATGTCTGATATGTGTTTGGTTATATTCTGTCCGTGAACGCCATGCTTCCTCAGTGTATTCTGATCTGCATGGGTTCCGGTTTATGCCTTGATCCTGATATATATTTTTAACATTAATTTTTATATTTTTCTTATTAATTATTATTAACAGCATTAATAAATTGTTTACAGTATTATATATATTGTGGATATTTTATACAACCCTAAGTATTTTTGAGTGCCTCCCACATTTACAATTTACTATAATTGATCCTGATTCTGTGTCTTTGATCTGGGTTCTGGCTGTGTGAACAGGTCCCTGCAGTCCTTACTGCTAGTGCATGGACTAGGTCCCTGCAATTAGCCAACATAGTGACTGTCGACCACTTGGGGACTGTCTTTTAGGACAGATTGTCCAAGCAGGTAGGGACAGTGGTCACGTGAGGTTAGGTCTGTACTGTTCCCTATTTTTATGTCCAGTTTGAATCCTGTTAATCTGTGAATCCTGTTTGTTCCCTTTGTTGAATAAAGCGTCCGCTTTTGCATGTTCTGTGTCCTTATGTCTTGTCTGCGAACGCTTGTCATACGTTTAGTGATTCTGCTTAACCCCTGAACGTGACACTTTAATGATGCTATTTGTTTCACTAGTCATAAATGAATACTTTTTGTTACTACAAGTCTGGGCATAAATATTTTTTAGCATTTGCCATAAAAGACCATGTTAATGCAAATGAATTAACATTCTTAGGTCACAACACATTTGGATGGACTGGTTGTACACTGAATGTATGATCAGAAGATAAAGTTGAACCAGCTGGCTGGACAACAAGTGTGGTTCCGGTGCACGGACCTCCTTTCAGGAAACGTATCCAAATCCATAAATGATCGTTCAGCAGTCAGGACTTTATTTCATGCGTTAAAAATTCCAATGGAAACGGTTCTGCGTTTTGATCTTTTTACTTGAAGAGTAATGGAAATGCACCTTCTTTCTCCCCATCTGCCTATACATTGCACCATCAATCCGTCTACATTGTATGAAAGTTTTTAAAAATTTACCTGAGGCAGACATATTGTTTGCCATGGGGAACCCCAGCTGACACTAGAGACTAGTGAACGTGTACCCCAATATGGGTTGCGCCAATTCTGGCTCCATCAGACATTAGATTACCATAATGTAACTGGCTGTATATAGCATGCTAACAATGAAGGAGGGTACTAATACGATGTAGTCCCCCATGTATTTATTCTGTGTCATATACTGATTTATGAGGCAGGTGGTCATAGTATATCTCTACAAGATTATAGTTTATTATTGGCTATTAAAATATATCATATTTAATAAAATGACTGTTTTTGACTTTATATATATTTTTGTTTGTGTATATCTTTATTTGTTTTTAGGATTTATGGGGCACATTTATTAAGACCAGCGTTAAGCCCTAAGCTGGCAGTGGTTCCGCCAAAGTTATAAAGAGGCGCGGGACTCTTCAAAACTGTGGCGGATCCTGTGCCAGTTCTAAATGTAAGACAGCTTCCTAGTTGTCTTACATTTATACCTTTTTCTACACCTGAAACATGTGTAGAAAATGGTAAATGAGACGGGCCTGCTGACCGGTCCCCTTCCTCGCCCACTTATTTAAACCTGGCATGAGCGGAGCACAGTCATAGATTGAGCCTCAACTATCGATATTCCAGCTTAGTAAATAACACCCAATGTGGTTATTTGGGAGATGTTTTGGGAGATTTAAATTTCATTTTGGGAGATTTAAATTTAAAAAATTGGTTGATAGCATTTTGGTATGGTAAATACTCTAGTTTTGTCTCGCTTCTCCTGCTGTCTAGCCATAGATGATATGAGCACTCCTAACAGAAATCAGTGCAATCAGCTGAAACGTTACAAAGCAGTTTATTGTGACTGTACAGTATATATGGCAAACCTGACAAGTCATGAATGGTAATTCACTGTCTTACACAGCGAACCTAGAGTTTTTGGACCTTAGCAGATGATCAAGCGTGTATGAAACTACAGTGACTGCTGATCATACAGCTTAGCTATTTCTGGCCATCTTAAACTGGTTGTGCAGGATACTAAAAATGTCATTTAATTGTGTAAACCTTGTCTAGTCTCCTACACAGCATAATAGTGTACCTTTCAACTTCAGTCTTCATGTTCTCACTGCACTCAATTGTTTAAAACCTGAACTTCCAGGTTGTGGGCGTAGATGAGCAGCAGCCACAACAGATCCCATAGTACTGTGTGCTTCAAGATCAGCCAGAAATGTAAATGCCTACCATACCCTTCCCTGGGCTCCATCATCCACTTGCTGTTTCCTCCAAATGTTTATTCTCACACAGCCTTGATATGACCAGCAGTGGACACCTACCTTGCTTATGGATGAGAGTGTCCACCAGTCCATTCCACATGGGTCTGACATCACTGCCATTTGGGTGGGGATTCTGACACGGGGGACCATGGGAGGCCTGGTGGTGATGTCAGAGGAAATCTAGTCTCTGCAGAGGGTGCAGTCACATGATCACTCTCTCGATCTACAAAGTGAGACAGAAAAAGTAGTGCAAGTTCATTAGTAAGGCTTCGTTCACATCACCGTTCAGCCTTGCTCGGAGGAAGATTTTTGAAGCAGAGACAAAAGTCCTGCATGCACTACTTTTGTCTCCGCTCCAAAATCATTTTCTGAGCGGAAACCTAACGGACCCTATTATAGTCTATGGGGTCCTTAGGTTCCGCACGGCTCAGTTATGTGCCGAATCCGTCCTTTCCGTTCTCCTGCTCCTAAATGGAGCAGGAGAACGGAAAGGCTGAACGGTGATGTGAACGAAGTCTAAGTTGCAGGGCCTGTCAGGGGTAGTGGTGGATTATAATAGGGGCGTTTGGGTCGGCAGCCCTAGGCCCAGGGTGAGTGAAGGGCTCATCGCCATCCTAAATGCCCCATGTGCCTCAACAATCCCACAATACACAGTAATCTACAATATGTAATCAGAACGCAGCACTAGTACTGCAATATTAACAGCCGGGCCACGTCAGTGGAAGGAGCAAGGGAGAGTGAGGAGCAGGCATATTACTGCACACCTCTTCCAATCACTTTGAAGCTGATAATTCCCGCCGGCCACTGCGCCATCACGAATGCCTGCCCCTCTCTCCCCAGTGCCAGCTTCATCGGCTCATGGCACGCTGGGTCTGTATGAAGAGTCTCAGGTAGAGCAGCAGCACAGAACAATGGCATCCTCCATATTGCTGGAGTGAGCCAAAGCTCCAGAGAGTGGCTAGTCTAAATACAGCGATTCTGTGTGTGTTCAATGTCTTAGGCTGGCAATGGGCACCTGTGTGACGATAGAGGCCTTCAGGCAGAGCAGCAGCAGTGGCAGAGAGTCCAAGGCCAGCAGCAGCCATTTCAGTCAGAACAGAGCCAAAGCTCCGGAGTGGTTCCTCAAATACAGAGATTAATAATCCACCATCTTGATTCCCAGATTTGCCTGTTCCTTTATGGGGCAGAAAACAGAAGGGGGGGGGCATTGATAAATAGAGGAAAGGGGCCCAAGTTCGGGAAACAGACCCAGGCCTATGATGCACTTAATCCGCCCCTGGTCAGGGAAAGCACAGGGAAAGAGAAAAATGTATACAAGGATACTCCCTTTACATCGTGATCATATAACATTAGATAGCTTTATTCAGTTTATTCTGAGGATGTCATGGTCGCACCTACCATTGTGTGCACTATACTTGTACTGTGACATCACTGTATACCTTATTCCTATACCAGGACATCATTTTGTACATTATCCCTGTACTGTGACATCCCTATGCACATTATCCTGCCATTACTACATTATTGTGCTCACTATCATTGTACTATGACATTACTGTGTACCTTACTCCAGTCATTATCCTGCCATTATTACATCATTGTGTGCATCATCCTTGTACCTTGTACTGTGACATCACTGTGCACATTATCCTGGCGTTATTACATCATTGTGTGCATCATCTTTGTACTGTGACATCACTGTGCACATTATCCTGCCGTTATTACATCATTGTGTGCATCATCTTTGTACTGTAACATCACTGTGCACATTATCCTGCCATTATTACATCATTGTGTGCATCATCCTTGTACTATGACATCACTGTGCACATTATCCTGGCGTTATTACATCATTGTGTGCATCATCTTTGTACTGTGACATCACTGTGCACATTATCCTGCCGTTATTACATCATTGTGTGCATCATCTTTGTACTGTAACATCACTGTGCACATTATCCTGCCATTATTACATCATTGTGTGCATCATCCTTGAACTGTGACATCACTGTGCACATTATCCTGGCGTTATTACATCATTGTGTGCATCATCTTTGTACTGTGACATCACTGTGCACATTATCCTGCCATTATTACATCATTGTGTGCATCATCCTTGTACTGTGACATCACTGTGCACATTATCCTGCCATTATTACATCATTGTGTGCATCATCCTTGTACTGTGACATCACTGTGCACATTATCCTGCCATTATTACATCATTGTGTGCATCATCCTTGTACTGTGACATCACTGTCTTCCTTATTTATGTAGTACGACATCATTTTGTACATTATCCCTGTACTGTGACATCCCTATGCACATTATCCTGCCATTATTACATTATTTTGTATACTAGCCTTGTGCTGTGACATTACTGTGTACCTTATTTCAGTACTATGACATCACTGAGCATATTATCCTGCCATTATTACATCATTGTGTGTACTATACTTGTACTGTGACATCAGTATGCATTATCATTTTACTGTGACATCACTGTGTGCATTATTCATGTGTTACAAGCAGACCAATCATGAGCTTTTCTGAACTAAGTGATGGAAATAGTTATTGTAAAGTGGGAGCCCATGCCAAGTTTTGCTACGGGGTCCCATGGTTACTTGTTACGCCCCTGGATGATGTCATTCTTTATCATATAACTTTTGATCATAACTTCTATAAGATATAATGATAAGTAACATCTCTCCAGGAAATATCAATCACAGTAAATGTAAAAACCTGAACTGAGTTGTTCTAATCAGGGACTGAGGGCATTACCTGTAGCACAGCAAACCGTTGCGAGCTTGGGGACAGAATCTTTCCTACGTCTTAGATCCCCAAAGAATCCTTGGCCATCTGTCGTTCAAGAAACAGAGCATTCCCGTAGCTTGTTAGGATTCCCTGCACAGTAAAATAGAGTTAATAGGGCAACATATTCTCATTCTGTGCATGTCATTTTAGTGAAGCAGATTGTCCTTCCTTTACATAATAAAATGATATATAGGTTCCCGGTGACCCCTAAAATGGCCTGCATAACTCATAACAATGCATTTAATTAAAAATTACTAGACCCCGGAGCAATGATGGTATTAAACCTACAGAAGTGTGAAAAAATATTTCATATGGTAAGAAAGGGAACAGATATCATGGGTAGTTTTATCATTAAAATAGAGAAAAAAATTACTGAATAAAAAATCATATACTGTATATCATGTTATAATGTATGTGTATGCATGTAGTGTAAGAAACAAATCTATTTATGCCTCTGTAGGCTAATGATGATGTGACTTTCATCACCAGTTCCTGTATAACATGTTATGGTTACTCCTCATAATAGACATATGATGTAGTCATGCATGGGTTGTGCCAAAGATATTAACAATCTTATAATTTATCAATCAGCAACCTGTTTCTCCCTGTCTGGTTTCCATGTACCATTATTAGATCTTCAGGCTTACATAGGTAGGCAAATAAATTACTCAAATTGTGACCATTTCAGTCTTTAAAGGGAGTCTGTCGCCACATTGTCACATTTTAAACAGTTCTCATAGGCTGCTCTGCCTCTTGGGCTCATATCCCCGCCCCATCCTCTGTCTCAGCCCGCCCTTCTGTTCCCTGGTTTTTGCCTTCTTTCCATTGCGATCCAGCGATCTCGCAATGCCTGCACTGGGCCTGGGCATGCGCACTGCGATGCCCATTGTGGGCACAGCTTCACTGTCGCTACTGCGCATGCCCCGGCCCAGCGAGGAAGAGTGCAGGCATCGCGAGATCGCTGGATCGCAAAGGAAAGAAGGCGAACACGAGGGAACAGAAGAGCCGGCTGAGACAGAAGATGGGGCGGGGATATGAGCCCAAGAGGCAGAGCAGCCTGGGCTACAACGTAGTGAACGAAGCCCCTGGGCACTTGCGAGCCCTCATTTACATATGAATCAAAGTGCGTTTTTGCCTGTTTTGAAGCTCAACAGAAACAAAGAAAGGTACCATTTCAATCATCTATGGTTAGGCTACAGTGCTATGAGAACTGTTTAAAATGGGAAAATGTGGTGACAGAGTCCATTTAAGTAAACTAAACAGGTAGAAATTTTGAAGCAAAAGCAGATGTTACAGGGGTTTTCTAGTTCATATTTTTAAATGTATTTTTTTAATTTATAGTATATGAAATCATACAGTATTTTAATATACATATACTTATCGGGTTTAAGCCATGATTGATGTAACAAAAATGAAGATCAGACACCATATAGTACATGACAATTTCTTTCTAACAAAGTGAGAAACAGCCCTGTTACGTCACATGGATCCAGAGATCTCCCCATTCATTGTTCCAATGACGGGTATCTAAAGGTTCATGGCCCTCGATGCAATAGCTCAGCTTGGGCCCCCCTTCCCTCAGTGCTTTGTGGCCAGGGGTGGGCAAACACATAGCCTTCGTGCTGCCTGAGGCAAAAATTGAAAAAGGCACCCCACCGCCATGCCAATTTCTTGACCTAACCCCTCACCTTAAGCGAGAGGTGTAACTTGACCAGCCTTCACTTTCTATAATAACAATTTCTGCCCCCCTATAGCTACGCCTCTGGTTCCAATTGTTCTGCTAGATCTTCTTTAGGCTTGCAACTCAGGGAACCTATCCTTTCTCGGGGAGCCTGTCTTTTCTGCTGCAGCTCTTTTCTTATCACAGCTTAGGGAGTGTGTCCGTTCTGTTGCAGATCTCTCCTTGTAATTCTTACAGCCTCTAACAGTAGATATGACTTGTGGCAGTTGAAGGATGGAACTGAGCATGTGCGACCACCTCAGTAGGTGCACATGCTCTATTAGATGCACAGTACTACACAGATTAAACACCCAGAGTGCAGTTATAATGAAGTAAAGATAATATCTCACAGCTGGCACATTTGCTGTAACACAGTGAATTACAAAAACAAAATTTTCATGCCGATTTACAACCCCAATTCTAAAAAAGTTGTGATGCTGTGTAAAATGTAAAGAAAAACAGACTGCAACGATTTGCAAATTACATAGATCCATATTTTATTCACAGGAGATCATAGAACACTTATCAGAAAAGCAAGACATTTTAGCATTTCATGGCAAAAAAAAACTCATTTAGAAATTCATGGCAGCAACATATCTGAAGTTAGGACAGGGTCATGTCTACCATTGAGCAGAATCCCCTCTTCTTATAACAGCTGTCTCTAAATATCTGGGAAGTGAGGAGACCAATTACTGGAATTTTGGGAGAGAAATGTTGTCCCATTTTTGATGCAGGATTCTAGCTGCTCAACACTCCTGGGTCTTCTTTTCTGGATTTTTCATTTCATGATGTGCCAAATGTCTTCTACTGGTGAAAGGTCTGAACTGCAGACAGGTCAGTTCAGCACCCGGACTCTTCTTCTGTGAAGCCATACTGTTGGATGTGGTTTATGATTGTCTTGCTGAAATATGCACATTAAAATCATTGGGTAGGTATTCTGTGCGTAATTCACTGACGTGTGAATAAGGCATAAATCTCCTTCCTGTTTGTTCCTATTTGCCTATATTACACCTAAAATTTCTTAATATAATAATAATAATAATAATAATGATCTTTATTTATGTAGCTCCAACATATTCCACAGCACTTTAGAAATATATAAAGAAATCTTTCAGTGTCCAAAGAGAACAGCCATGCCCCTCTTCTCCTCTTCACTTTCATATAACTGGCCGTGAAACAACTGGCTGCAGCAGGAGACTCCCTCCATCATCCTCACTGCAGTAAGATCATAAGAACCTACCCCCTTATTTAAGCCCTTCTATCTCGGCCATCAAAAGGCGATTAACTCTGTTTTCTGTAGGATTTCAACAAGAAAAAAATATTTTGCATACTGAAAAATGTATGTACTGTTTACTTTTATCATTCATTTCTAGGTTTAGAAAAAAGTAAGGTGGCTGTCTGGTGTCTTTGAAATATTGCTCCGCTTTGCACTTATCGTCATTGTTTGATGATACTTAGGCCCAGCCGATGGCGTGCGCTGACAGAGAAGCCATGTAATTTAGAATGGGGCGCAGGCCTTGTCCTAAATCACATGACTCCTCTGGCAGTCCATGCACCGAAATGAAATTCACCGCAGCTCAGAGCCGCCATAGATCTCAGTCATTATTTACGCCATTTTGCACACATGCGGCCCTTACTACATCCCTTTTGTAAAATTGGCAAGGCTGGTGTAAAATGCCAATTGGGACTAGAAAAGTCAAAATGGCAGTGAAAAAAACTAAACCCCCCAAAAAAAATTGATTTGCAACTTTTCACCGCCAATAACAGACGAATAATGAATTTCCCCCTATTGTCTCCATCTGATCGATATATACATACATGCTTGATGTGCAAGGCATGTACTCATTTTCCTTGACTGAGTATGTAGAGGCACTAGGCCCATGGGGACATATAGTTTAGCTTGCAGCACAGTCAATCATGTTGCCTAAACAACAACCCAACCGATGACCATACACATAAACAACACCAGGTTTCAATCAGTCGAATGAAGTCTTAAAGGGAACCTGTCACCTTACAGTATCCCCCAGTGTGTTCCTAATCATGTTTTTCTTTCCTCCTTCTGTTCCCTCATACTTGTTAAAAACGTAGTTTTAATGTCCGTTGGCGCTGTCTTCTGAGTCAGGCTTGAAGTCAAGGGGGCAGCGGCCTCCTTGCTTCAAGTCAAGCTAAGCCCGCCCTTACCCCTCCTCTCTACAATTTGATGGACAGAATAGAATAGACAGCCGGGCGCACGCGTGATAGAACTGTCCGGCGCATACACAGTCAGCCAACTGCAGGCGGGTGAGTGCGAGAGTCAGGATCGCGCTGTAACAGGCAGCGCACCGCGCATGCACTAGAAGAGCGCAATCCCGGCAGGATGTCCATCAAAGCCTTAGGCTAGTTTCACACTAGCAGCACGGACCTCCGGCAGGCTATTTCATCGGGTGAACAGCCTGTCGGATCAGTCCTGCCGCTAGTGAACGTGTGCTTGCGGACTACCGCTACAGCCTCATTGACTATAATTGGGGGCAGGACGGAGTTCTGGCGGAGGCACGCCTAGAGGCTGCCGGAATAAAACTGTTCACCCGACGGAACAGCCTGCTGGAGGTCTGTGCTGCTAGTGTGAAACTAGCCTTACACACTGTGACACTATCAGACTGTGCAGGGACACACCCCTTTATCAAGGGTAATGGTAATATCCAGTTGTCAATATATTCATAAATATTCAGAAGAAATAAGAGGAACTACAAAATGCACAGTTATAAGAAAAGATTCTCCAGAATTGTTATTTCATGGGGAATACAAGTATTTAGTAAAACAAATTTACCAGGAATAGTGACAGGTCATCTTTGACTATGCAGTAGTGATAAGCGAGCATGCTCGGCCGAGTATTGGTTTGGCTTGAGCATCGCTATGCTCGGCGCTCGGCTTTACTCGGCCGAGCACCACATGTATTCGTCGCATTGCTCGAGTCTCCTCCCCGCACGTTTGGCGCCTTCTAAGCAGCCAATCAAGATCCAGGTAAGTAATTCCCCTCAGTGTAAGGCCATAGCAATGTTAGCTGTAAGCCTTACACTGATTGGCTGGCCGTAACACGTGATATCATTTCATATAGGAGCTGAGGTCCGGCGCTCGGCTCATTCAGCGTCAGGGAGTGCAGACTTACTTACACTTACAGCTCTAAACTTACTGATTTCACTCCAAAAACCTTATTGAAAGACCTAACAGTCCTTTTTAGGACTAGAGTGTGTGCACCCTTTTTTTTTAAGAAGGGGGTTAATTCAGCACTATCAGGGACAGGCGTCACCAGGAAAGGACAGATAGTGCAGGGCTTGAAAATCGCTTTGATAACTTCTAAAAGACATAAAGATTTCTGATTACATCTACAATATGCCATCATTAAGCAGTGTGTTGGGCAGATATTATCAAAAGGGGCTTATTCACTACCGTGTTCCTTTGTACTGAGATATACACTGCACCATAATAAAGCATGGTGTTGGGTAGACATTATAAAAAGAGGCTTATTCACTACAGTGTTCCTTGGTACTAAGATATACACTGCACCACTATAAAGCAGTGTGTTGGGCAGACATTATTAAAAGAGGCTTATTCACTACAGTGTGCCTGGTACTGAGATATACACTGGACCATCATAAAGCAGTGTGTTGGGCAGACATTATTGAAAGGGGCTTATTTACTATAGTGTTCCTGCTACCGAGATATACACTGTACAATCAGAGAAATTATTTGTTCTGGGGAAATTAATCTAACTTGTGCCACATTTGTGTGTGTGTTCAATCCACAACCATTATATTAATTACTCCAGCAGAGAGTGATTTATATTTTGGCCATAGTTAACTAGTTTTGGGCACATCTGTGTGTGCGTTTAGGCCACAACCGTATATATAGTATTCCAGCAGAGAATACATTTTATTTGGGACAAATTTGTATCCAATATAGAACTACATCCGGATACAGTGTGTATTGTCAAAATTACAATATCTGTGGGCTAGTGTAGTGCCAAAAATCTGTATTTCTCTGTATCCAGTAAATTACAGCGAGCCGATACAATGTGTACTGCAAAAATTACATTATCTCTCTGGGCTCGTATAGTGCCAAAAAATTGTATTTCTCTGTCTCCTGTACATTACAGCAAGCCGATACAGTGTGTACTGTAAAAAATTCATTATCTGTGGCCTAGTGTACTCATGAAAATCTATATTTTTCTGTATTCAGTACATTATAGCAAGCCTTTACAGTGTGTACTGTAAAAATTACATTATCTCTGGGCTAGTCTATTGCCAAAAAATTGTATTTCTCTGTCTCCTGTACATTATAGAAAGCCAATATAGTGTGTACTGTAAAAATTACATTATCTCTGGGCTAGTGTAGTGCCGAAAAATTGTATTTCTCTGTCTCCTGTTCATTACAGCAAGCCAATACAGTGTACTGTAAAAATGTCATTATCTCTGGGCTAGTGTAGTGCCAAAAATTTGTATTTCTCTGTCTACAGTACATTACAGCAAGCCAATACAGTGTATAATGTAAAAATTACATTATCTTTGGGCTAGTGTAGTGCCGAAAATCTGTATTTTTCTGTGTCCAGTACTGTGCTGCATCAGAAAACTGTGTCTTTAGCGGACAGTAAAACAATCTGCACCACATCTACAGACAAAACCATTAATATGAAGAAGGCGAGCACAAAGGGAGGGGAAAGTGGGCGTGATGTTGATGGTGCAAGCAGAGGTGGTGGCCCTGGGCGTGATGCTGATGGTGCAAGCAGGGGCCGTGGCCCTGGGCGCAATTAAACTGTCACTGCTGCCAATACACCAGAAAAAACAAAAAAATCCACCTTACCCTGCTTCATGTCCAACTTAGCTGGGCAGCGCAGGACAACACTGTCCAAGTCGGACCAGTGCGAAAGGTGGACGGTTGGATTGCAGAAGATAATGCTTCCTGCCGGTTAAGCACCACCCTCTCTTCCACAAAGTCCAGTCTCTGTAGCCAAGAGTCTGGTCAACCGAATTCTCACTCTGATCCTCCTTCCTCCTACCATGTCACGTCTGGCCAAACAAGTGATCCCACACTCGGATATTCACATGACCTCTTTTCATCGCCATTACTTGGTTTGTCTCTCTCGCCAAGCACACTTGAAGAGGTACCTGAGATATTGTGCCCTGATTCCCAACCTCTTGAGCCTTCGCAGTCTTAAGAAGATGACGGTGGTGAACCGCAATAATTCGCTCATGAGGTGGATGATGATGAGACACAGTTACCAATCACTGAGGTGGTGGTTAGGTCAAGTCAGGAGGATGAGCAGAGTGAGGAAGTGGAAGAGGAGGTGGTGGATGATGAGGTCACTGACCAAACATGGTTAGGTAAAAAGCCAAGCGAGGACAGCAGTCATAGGCGTGCGCAGCCTATTACATTAGGGTGTGCACCCTAAGAACAAACACACGCCGTGCGCGTGTGTGCATGTATGTATATATATTATATACACATATATAGACACAAATACACTCTGTATACATACATACAGACCCACATTATTAATATAATGAAGGGAGAAGAAATAATTTTTAAACTTACCGTATTTTTCGCCCTATAAGACGCTCTGGCCCATAAGACGCACCTAGGTTTTAGAGGGGGACAATAAAAAAAAATATTTTTCATTACACCTCAGGTCAGACCAGCAATCAGACCCCCAATGTAAATCAGACCTCAGCTGACAGCTCCAATCAGACCCCCAATGTCAATAAGATCCCAATAAGTCCTAAGATCAGACCCCCAATCAGACCTCAGCTCAGACCCCAATGTGAATTACCCCCAATCAGACCTCAGATAAGAGCCCCAGTGCCTCATATCAGCCCACAGTGCCGCCTCTCAGCCCCCCGTGTCTTATATCAGCCCCAATGCTTCATATAAGCCCCGAATGCAACACTTTAGCCCCCCAGTGCCTCTCTTCAGTCCCCCAGTGCCTCCTATCAGCACCCAAATAAAATAAAAAAAACACTTACCTTTCCTCCTCCGGACACCGCTGCTCCTTACCGCCCGCATGCGGTAATCCTCTTGTACAGTCTGCTGTGTAGGCACGCACAGTGTGAGGTCACAGCGTGGCCTCACATTGTGAACAGCCTTCACAGTGGAGCGCCGAGGACCAGGAAGCGGCGAGTATAACACTTTCAGCACTTTCCGGCCCTCCCGTACTAATCAGCGCTTCCATAATGAAAGTACTTGATTATTATTCGCCCCATAAGACACACTTTTAGGGTAAAAAATGCATCTTATGGGGAGAAAAAGTGCAGCACAGAGGTGACTGAACCAGTGTTGCCTCTAAGCAGGGGCATAGCTAGAAATGACTGGGCCCCATAGTAAAAAAAAAATTCGGCCCCTCCCTCCCAAATCTCCCCCCCCCACATACTTATCAGACCTCCCACCCCTTCCAGAGCTCCCACCCAAGCACCCCTCCAGGACCTCCCACCCCAACATCCCCACACCCCTCCCTAGATCCCCCTAAGTGTCACCCACAGATCCCCCCCAGTGTCATCCACAGATCCCCCCTTAAGTGTCATCCACAGATACCCCCTAAGTGTCATCCACAGATCCCCCCTCAGTGTCATCCACAGATCCCCCTCAGTGTCATCCACAGATCCCCCCTCAGTGTCATCCACAGATCCCCCTTAAGTGTCATCCACAGATTCCCCCTTAAGTGTCATCCACAAATCCCCCTCTTAAGTGTCATCCACAGATCCCCCCCTTAACTTCTTGCCGACCGCCTCACACAGGATTGCGTCCTGCGGGCGGTCGGTCTGTTCCTCCTTGACGCGCCCGCGCGTCATCTCGCGAGAGGCGAGATTTCCTGTGAACGCGCGCGCGTTCGTGCGCTGGCAGGCTGTAGAAGTTAAAAAAATGGCATATCAGACGCTGTTTTGTTAACAGCGTCTGATATGCTTGCTGATCGTTCATTTGGAGGTCCCTTTTGCTTGGGACCACCAAAGAAACTTTTATAAGTGCACCAAATCACCACACAGACCGCCCCCCCCACCCCACCACCACACCCCACCCCGTCACTGATTAACCCCTGATTAACCCCTGATTAACCCCCGATCACCCCATGTCACCCCCCTGACACTAATTACCCCCCTGTAAGGCTCATTCAGACGTCCGTATGTGTTTTGCGGATCCATGGATCCACGGATCCGCAAAACACGGACACCAGCAATGTGCTTTCCGCATTTTGCGGATCCGCACATTGCCAGAACTATATAGAAAATGCCTTTTCTTGTCCGCAATTGCGGACAAGAATAGGACATGCCCTATCTTTTGCGGAGCTGTGGCCGGATGTTTGGGGGCCGAAACCCGGAAGTTTGCGGCCGCAGCTCCGCAAATGCTGATGCGGCGAGCGCATAGTGTGCTCTCCGCATCACCGCCAGCCCCATTCACACTGAATGGGTCCGCATCTATTCCGCAGAATTGCGGAATAGATGTGGACATTTTTGCAGACGTGTGAATGGGGCCTTACTACTTTTTTTTTTTGCACATTTTTTGGCAGAGATTTATTCATCCACATTGATCGATGCGAATGAGGAAATCTGTGCCGTTTTGTTTTTTTTTGCACATTTTTGGGCAGAGATTTTTTCATCCACATTGATTGATGCGAATGAAAAAATCTGTGCCGTTCATTTTTTTTTCTTTTCAGCCCAGAGACTGAACGGAAAAAAAAAATCTCATTACCCGTATGCTCAATATAAGGAGAATGGCAGAAACTCCTAATGCTGGCCATACGTGTAATGATTGCGGAGACCCTCAAATGCCAGGGCAGTACAAAAACCTCACATGTGACCCCATTTTAGAAAGAAGACACCCCAAGGTATTCCGTGAGGGGTATGGTGAGTTCATGTAAAATATTATTTTTGTCACAAGTTAGTGGAATATGAGACTGTAAAAAAAAAAAAAAAAATCAATTTCCGCTAACTTGTGCCAAATTTTTTTTTTTCTGTGAACTCGCCATACCCCTCACGGATTACCTTGGGGTGTCTTCTTTCCACAATGGGGTCACTTGTGGGGTATTTATACTGCCCTGGCATTTTAGGGGTCCTAAAGTGTGAGAATCCAAATGCGTAAAAATGCCCTGTGAAATCCTAAAGGTACTCATTGGTTTTAGGGCCCCTTTGCGCATCTTGGCTGCAAAAAAGTGTCACTCATGTGGTATCGCCGAACTCAGGAGAAGTAGGGCAATGTGTTTTGAGGTGTATTTTTACATATACCCAAAATTTTATTCAAAGTTGTCAATTTACAGAGATATTTCGCACACAAAGTATGGGTATATGTAAAAATACACCCTAAAACACATTGCCCTACTTCTCCTGAGTACGGTGATACCACATGAGTGACACTTTTTGCAGCCCGAGTGCGCAAAGGGGCCCAAATTCCAACGAGTACCTTTAGGTTTTATATGGCTGCTCACAATTTAGCCCCACCCAAAATGCCAGAACAGTACAAACACCCACAAATGACCCCATTTTGGAAAGAAGACACCCAAGGTATTCGCTGAGGGGCATAGTGAGTCCATGAAAAATTTTACTTTTTGTCAAAAGTTAGCAGAAAGGTAGACTTTATGAGAAAAACTATAAAAATCAATTTCCGCTAACTTGTGCCAAAAAAATCTTCTATGAACTCGCCATGCCCCTCACAGAATACCTTGGGGTGTCTTCTTTCCAAAATGGGGTCACATGTGGGGTATTTATACTGCCCTGGCATTTTAGGGGCCCTAAAGCGTGAGAAGAAAAATGCGTAAAAATGCCCTCCTAAAAGGTACTTATTGGTTTAGGGCCTTTGCACTCAGGCTGCAAAAGTGCACACATGGTATCGCCAGATCAGGAGAAGTAGGGCAATGTGTTTTGGGGTGTATTTTTATATATACCTATACTGTGTGTGAAAATATCTCTGTAAACGACAACTTTTAAAAATTTTTATACAAAGTTGTCAGTTTACAGAGATATTTCTCTCACCCAACATGGGTATATGTAAAAATACACCCTAAAACACATTGCCCTACTTCTCCTGAGTACGGCGATACCACATAAGTGACACTTTTTGCAGCCTGGGTGCGCAAAGGGCCCAAATTCCAACGAGTACCTTTAGGTTTTACATGGCGGCTCACAATTTAGCCCCGCCCAAAATGCCAGAACAGTAAACACACCCCACAAATGACCCCTTTCGGAAAGTAGACACCCTGAGGTATTCACTGAGGGGCATAGTGAGTCCGTCTGAGATTTTTTTTTTTTTGCCAGAAGTTAGCAGAAATTGAAACTTTTTTTTTTTTTTTTTCTCAGAAAGTGTCATTTTCCGCTAACTTGTGAAAAAATGAAATGATACATGAACTCACCATGCCCCTCCGCGAATACTTTGGGGTGTCTTCTTTCTAAAATGGTGTGATTTGGGGGGTATTTATACTTTCCTGACATTCTAGCACCTGAAGAAACATGACAGGTGCTCAGAAAGTCAGAGCTGCTTCAAAATGCAGAAATTCACTTTTTTGCACCATAGTTTGTAAACGCTATAACTTTTACCCAAACCAATAAATATACACTTATTGGACTTTTTTTTTATCAAAGACATGTAGAACAATAAATTTACAAAAAAAATTAATTAATTAAAAAAAATTTACAACAGAAAGTGAAAAATGTCATAGCAAAAAAAGTTAAAATGTCAGCAGCAATGAAATACCACCAAATGAAAGCTCTATTAGTGAAAAGAAAAGGAGGTAAAATTCATTTGGGTGGTAAGTTGTATGACGGAGCAATAAACGGTGAAAGTAGTGTAGTGCGGAATTGTAAAAAGTGGCCTGGTCATTAAGGGTGTTTAAGCTAGGGGGGCTTAAGTGGTTAAGTGCCATCCACAGATCCCCCCCTTAAGTGCCATCCACAGATCCCCCCTTAAGTGTCATCCACAGATCCCCCCTTAAGTGCCATCTACAGATCCCCCTTAAGTGCCATCCACAGATCCCCCCTTAAGTGTCATCCACAGATCCCCCCTTAAGTGTCATCCACAGGTCCCCCTTAAGTGTCATCCACAGATCCCCTCTAAGTGCCACCCACAGATCCCCCCTTAAGTGCCATCCACAGATCCCCCTTTAACTGTCATCCACAGATCCCCCTTAAGAGTCATCCATAGATCCCCCCTTAAGTGCCATCCACAGATCCTCCCCTTAAGTGCCATCCACAGATCCCCCTTAAGTGTCATCCACAGATCCCCCCTTAAGTGTCATCCACAGGTCCCCTCTTAAGTGTCATCCACAGATCCCCCCTAAGTGCCACCCACAGATCCCCCCCTTAAATGCCATCCACAGATCCCCCCTTAAGTGTCATCCACATATCCCCCCTTAAGAGTCATCCACAGATCCCCCCCTTAAGTGCCATCCACAGATCCCCCCCTTAAGTGCCATCTACAGATCCCCCCCTTAAGTGCCATCTACAGATCCCCCCTTAAGTGTCATCCACAGATCCCCCCCTTAAGTGCCATCTACAGATCCCCCCTTAAGTGTCATCCACAGATCCCCCTTAAGTGCCATCCACAGATCCCCATTAAGTGCCATCCACAGATCCCCCATTAAGTGCCATCCACAGATCCCCCATTAAGTGCCATCCACAGATCCCCATTAAGTGCCATCCACAGATACCCCCCTTAAGTGCTATCCACAGATCCCCCCCTTAAGTGTCATCCACAGATCCCCCCTTAAGTGCCATCCACAGATCCCTCCTTTAGTGCCATCCACAGATCCCCCTTAAGTGACATCCACAGATCCCCTCCTTAAGTGCCATCCATAGATCCCCCATAAGTGTCATCCACAGAGGTCATGAAGACGGCGCATGTGCACTTCAATGCCTCTGCCAGTGCGCCTGTGTGTAGATTACGGCGCTTCTCTTTAATTAGAGGCATGTGAGTGCAGTGAATAAATTACCTAGGAGGCGGCGCTGGGCGGGAGGAGGCGGCGCTGGCACCCCCAGCAAGACTGCGTTCCTCAGCCGGCGGCCCGGGCCCCCAGTGGCGTAGGGCCCCATAGCCATTGCTATGGCTGCTATGGCGATCCCTACGCCACTGCCTCTAAGCCTTGGCAGCAGCAGAGCTGGGTCACCTCAGAGTTGGGCACAGCGCCATCAAAGGTGGGCGATAGAAAAACCTAAGATAATTGTCACATCAAAGAGCATTCAAACCCCTGCGCCATCCCAGACTATACAGTATAACCCCTGCACTATCCCATACTATACAGTATAACCCCTGCACTATCCCATACAGTATAACCCCTGCACCATCCCGTACAATATACAGTATAACCCGTGCGCCATCCCGTACAATACAGTGTAACCCCTGCGCCATCCCGTGCAATACATTGTAACCCCTGCGCCATCCCGTACAATACAGTTTAACCCCTGCGCCATCCCGTACAATATACAGGATAACCCCTGCGCCATCCCATACAATATACAGTATAACCCCTGCGACATCCCGTACAATATACAATATAACCCCTGCACCATCCCGTACAATACA
The DNA here is from genome assembly GCA_033119425.1 of Bufotes viridis. Lineage (NCBI taxonomy): Eukaryota > Metazoa > Chordata > Amphibia > Anura > Bufonidae > Bufotes > Bufotes viridis. The sequence goes on along the minus strand of CM065592.1, from coordinate 140,972,996 downwards.
GTATAACCCCTGCGCCATCCCGGACAATACAGTATAACCCCTGCGCCATCCCGTACAATATACAGTAAAACCCCTGCGCCATCCCATACAATATACAGTATAACCCCTACGCCATCCCGTACAATACAGTATAACCCCTGCGCCATCCCGTACAATACAGTATAACCCCTGCGCCATCCTGTACAATACAGTATAACCCCTGCCCCATCCCGTACAATACAGTATAACCCCTGCGCCATCCCATACAATACAGTATAACTCCTGCACCATCCCATACAATACAGTATAACACCTGCGCCATCCCGTACAATATACTGTATAACCCCTGCACCATCCCGTACAATATACAGTATAACTGCTGCACCATCCCGTACAATATACAGTATAACCCCCTGCGCCATCCCGTACAATACAGCATAACCCCTGTACCATCCTATACAATACAGTATAACCCCTGCACCCTCCCGTACAATATACAGTATAACCCCTGCACCACCCCGTACAATACAGCATAACCCCTGTACCATCCTATACAATACAGTATAACCCCTGCACCATCCCGTACAATATACAGTATAACCCCTGCACCATCCCGTACAATATATAGTTTAACCCCTACACCATCCCATACAATACAGTAAAACCCCTGCACCATCCCGTACAATATACAGTACAACCCCTGCACTATCCCATACAGTATAACCCGTGCACCATCCCATACAATACAGTATAACCCCCTGCGCCATCCCGTACAATATACAGTATAACCCCGGCACTATCCCGTACAATATACAGTATAACCCCCTGCGCCACCCCGTACAATATACAGTATAACCCCCTGCGCCATCCCATACAATATACAGTATAACTCCTGAACCATCCCATACAATACAGTATAACCCCTGCACCATCCTGTACAATATACAGTATAACCGCTGCACCATCCCGTACAATATACAGTATAACCCCTACACCATCCCATACAATACAGTAAAACCCCTGCACCATCCCGTACAATATACAGTACAACCCCTGCACCATCCCATACAATACAGTATAACCCCCTGCGCCATCCCGTACAATATACAGTATAACCCCGACACCATCCCGTACAATATACAGTATAACCCCCTGCGCCACCCCGTACAATATACAGTATAACCCCTGCACCATCCCGTACAATATACAGTATAACCGCTGCACCATCCCGTACAATTATACGGTATAACCCCTGCGCCATCATATGAGAGGACTATACAGTATAGTCCTCTCTGTGATCACTGGACCATATATAAACCATACGGAGAAAAATACTCTCATTGATCCAGAGAACTTACATAGAAAAACTAATAACCAAGAGTCTAAACAAAATCCTGTTTTTGACCCTTATGTTAAAACATAACTTTCGTTTGATTGCTCCAATACCTAAACACCTAAAGGAAAAAAACGTTTTTAAAAAGCTGCTGTTTCTCTAGATAACCTTATGTTGATAGTAGTGGTAATAGAGTGGTTATAGTAATGGTAATAGAGTCTCAAGGATTTATAAAAGCAGCTACACTATTTTTACAGACATTTGAGACTCCATTAACACTACTATCAACATAAAGTCAAAAGGGAGACGTCGGCGAACACCAAACAGGCCTGGAACCGTTACACCAAGCACCCCCATGGGTAAATTTACCTTGCCAAGCGGTAGTTGTTCCGCAGTATGGCGCTTTTTTGAGGAAAGCGCAGACGACAAAAGAGTGGTAGTTTGCAACCTGTGCCGTACCAAAATGAGCCGGGGCGTGAACACTAGCAACCTTACCACCACTAGCATCATCTACCACATGGTATCCAAGCGCCCTAATAAGTGGGATGAACGCCTGGGTCCGCACTCTGCGTCTGCGGGTCCCACCATTGCCTCCACTTCTCCTGTGTTACGCACTGCTGGCCAATCCCTGTCGAAGGCGCAGGCCCAGATACCCCTCGCCCTGCACCTGGACCTTTGCATGAACCATCAGCAACAACATCCACTTCCCTGTCCCAGCGCAGCGTCCAAATGTCGATAACACAGGCATTTGAACGCAAGCGCAAATAGCCAAACAGGCCATAGCAACTTTCAAAATGACTGGCCCTTGAAATTTTGCCATTTAGGCTTGTGGACACCGAGTGGCACGACCCGTGGTGTGGTCGTGACTCGGTTTTATCGCATGCTCTTGCCAGCGTGGTTTCGTGGTTGCCACATGTGTGGGCTGTTACGTGGTAGCTTCACATGCGGTTGCCGCTGGCAACATGGTGGGTTTTAGCATGCGAGTCTCATTTCCTTATACTTGGTGTCTTGGCATGCTATTGCCAGTGGCTATGTTCTGGTTGCCGCATGTGTGGGCCGATACCTGGTCGCCCCACGTGCGGTTCCCACTGGCAACATGTGGTTTTGCATGCGAGACACATTCCCTGGTTTTTGGTGTTTCCCCAGTTTGGTGTGCATGGAGTTAAAGGTGTGTGCTGGGTGTGGCCTCAGGACTCTTTATGTTGGAGGTGTGGCGGCCTCCTTTCAGTCGTGCACACTTGACTAGTTTGTCTGCCCTAGAGGCTGGTTTTAATCAGAGTAAATATAAAACTGAACTTGCATCCATAATACCTACTAATAGCCATCTGGCTCCAGAAAGAGTACACAGTGGGCTCAGCATGCATGTTGGTACCTGCATCCCTGGATTTAAAGGAGGCTGTTATGGCACCAAAAAGGGTTAATAAGCACGGTGGATCCTAGCATGCATGCTGGGCCCGCACTCCCTGGATCTTATGTGGCTGTCATGGCCCATAACAGGTAGGATTTAGTGTAAGGACCACTCATAGAGGCGGCCCTGGCGTGGCAAGTGGCTTATTACTTTTTGATCAAAATGTACACTAACGTCCTCTGATAGCTTCTAGCATAGAGGCAGGGCAGAGTGCTGGTTGCAGAGTGCTGTTGCATTTCTGTGTTTGTGTGTTGTGCCATAGCTACGTGCACCTGCATACAGGGACGTGCTGACTGACCCCCCCTTGTGTTTCTATGTAGTATATGCTGGAGGTGTGGCGGCCTTCTTTCAGTCGTGCACACCTGACTAGTTTGTCTGCCCTAGAGGCTGGTTTTAATCAGAGTAAGTATAAAACTGAACTTGCATCCATAATACCTACTAATAGCCATCTGGCTCCAGGAAGAGTACACAGTGGGCTTAGCATGCATGTTGGTACCTGCACCCTGGATTTAATGGAGGCTGTTATGGCACCAAAAAGGGTTAATAAGCACGGTGGATCCTAGCATGCATGCTGGGCCCGCACTCCCTGGATTTTATGTGGCTGTCATGGCCCATAACAGGTAGGATTTAGGTTTGGACCACTCATAGAGGCGGCCTTGGCGTGGCGAGTGGCTTATTACTTTTTGATCAAAATGTACACTAACGTCCTCTGATAGCTTCTAGCATAGAGGTAGGGCAGAATGCTGTTGCATTTCTGTGTTTGTGTGTTGTGCCATAGCTACGTGCACCTGCATACAGGGACGTGCTGACTGACCCCCCCTTGTGTTTCTATGTAGTATATGCTGGAGGTGTGGCGGCCTTCTTTCAGTCGTGCACACCTGACTAGTTTGTCTGCCCTAGAGGCTGGTTTTAATCAGAGTAAGTATAAAACTGAACTTGCATCCATAATACCTACTAATAGCCATCTGGCTCCAGGAAGAGTACACAGTGGGCTTAGCATGCATGTTGGTACCTGCACCCTGGATTTAATGGAGGCTGTTATGGCACCAAAAAGGGTTAATAAGCATGGTGGATCCTAGCATGCATGCTGAGTCCGCACTCCCTGGATTTTATGTGGCTGTCATGGCCCATAACAGGTAGGATTTGGCGTTAGGACCACTCATAGAGGCGGCCTTGGCGTGGCGAGTGGCTTATTACTTTTTGATCAAAATGTACACTAACGTCCTCTTATAGCTTCTAGCATAGAGGCAGGGCAGAGTGCTGGTTGCAGAGTGCTGTTGCATTTCTGTGTTTCTTTATGTTGGTGTGTTTGGAGCCTGAAGTCATTCTGTTTTGTTGGCAGCTTGGTGTAGGAGCTCTGTTCCTTGGCTGTGTAAGCCACCCTTGGTGTTCATAAACGTTCCTTGGCACTGTCTGCGTGGCCCCTTCCGTGTTCCTCTGTTTACCCTTCCCCACCTTGTGTTTGTTGGTTTATTGTGTGGCTATAAAGGTGTGTAGTTGTGTTTCTCCTCCGGAAGGGGGTTTAAGCAAAATCAGACAGTGTGCTGCCCTGCCAGGATCTCCCCCATGCATCTGGTTTCCGCATGGGGGTCCAGGAGGTCCTGGTATTGGTTTACATCTCGGCTGCGGCAGGTAAGTGTGGATATGTTGGGATAGTTGTATTTCCCTGTTTACTTACCTGTCGTGCACACTGTCTGGCCACTGTCCTCTACTGGGCCTTGGGAGACGCCTGCTCATCCGTGGTTCAGGATGAGTGGGTGGTCTCTGCCCTCTTACCATGCTAGGGCGATGCAGGGATGCTAGGGCTCCAGGTTCGTGGGCATGAGCCTCCTTAGCATCTGAGGTGGCTCATGCACTAGGAGTTTAGGAGCAGTCATAGGGACTCGTCAGGAGGTGACCTGCTCCATGTTCCCTGCATCCTGGCCTAGCAGCTGCGGACATTGTCCCTCGGTACGCAGTCCCCAGCCGCCATTATTTTTAACAGTGTGCCGTGCCCACCTTACACCAGCATGTGTCCTAGAACATCACCCGTGCCCTGACCAATGCACTTACTGGGAAGGTCGACCTCACCACGGACACGTGGACAAGTGCTGGTGGCCAGGGACGCTACATTTCCCTGACTGCACACTGGGTGAATACTGTGGAGGCCGGGAGTAAGTCGAACCCTTGGATGGCACAGGTGCTACCCACGCCCAGGATTGCGGGCCCTACGTCCATCAGGGTCTCCGCCAGCAGCTATGTTACTGGCTCCAACCCCCACTTCTCCTCCTCCGCCGCCTCCTCCTCAACTTCCACCTCTAACAGCAGTCAGCCTTCTGTCGCTAGCTGGAAGCGGTGTAGCACTTCTGTGGGTAAGCGTCAACAGGCCATGCTGAAGCTGATCTGTTTAGGGGACAAACAGCACACCGCCGCAGAGCTGTGGCAGGGTATAAGGGACCAGACCGAGCTGTGGCTCTCGCCACTCAACCTAGAACCAGGCATGGTTGTGTCGGATAATGGCCGTAACTTGGTGGCGGCTTTGGAGCTCGGCAACCTGACCCACATTCCATGCCTAGCCCACGTCTTAAACTTAGTTGTTCAGTGGTTTATCAAAACCTACCCCAATTTGCAGGAGCTACTAGTGAAGGCGCGCCGCTTGTGTGCTCATTTCCGAAAGTTGTCCACAGCTTCAGCCGGCCTGTCAACGCTACAGCAGCGCTTGCGGGTACTAGCTCACCGACTGTTGTCCGACGTGAGCATGCGGTGGAACTCTACATTCCGCATGTTGGCCAGGCTTTGTGAGCAGCAGAGGGCAGTTGTGGAATAACAGCTGCAACATGGTCGTCGCCTTTCCAGTGAACTGACACTAATCAGTGGGCAAGGAGTGGGCATTGATGTCAGACCTATGTGAGGTTTTAAAAAACTTTGATGAATCGACACAGATGGTTAGTGGCGATAACGCTATTATCAGCGTAACCATCCCACTGCTGTGTCTACTCAAACGATCGCTGCTCACAATTAAGGAGGATGCTTTGAATGTGGCACACGTGGTAATGGGGGAGCAGATGACACAGGGTGATAGCCAGACCTCCCCCAGTTTGTCTTCTCAGTGCGGATTGGGCCATGAAGAGGAGGAGGAGTAGGAGGAGCTGGAGACACTTGCCTCTGCTACAGAGGCTAGTACCCATGGAACTTTAATTTCATCTGTTCAGCATGGATGGGCAGAAGAGGAGGATGAGGGTATGGAGAGTCATCCTGAAGTTGACATCGACATCTTGCCCGTTGCTACTCTGGCACACATGGCTGACTTTATGTTAGGCTGCCTTTCCTGCGACCCTCGTGTTATACGCATTTTAGGTAACACAGATTACTAGGTGTTCACGCTTCTCGACCTCCGCTACAAAGAGAACTTCTCATCTCTGATTCCTGTGGTGGAAAGGACGAGTAAAACCGTGCAATACCAGAAGGTACTTGTTGACAGATTGCGGCAAAATTTTCCATCTGACAATGCGGCCGCCAGAGTCTGTACTTCCTTAGGCAACCGAGGAAGGGAGACAAGGGGAACACACAGTAGTTCCAACAGAAGCAGGGAAACACTTTCCAAGGCATGGGACACTTTCATGACACCCCGCCAGCAACCTCACCCTGAATTGCAGCCTAGTGCTACAAGGAGGGAAACGTTTTGGAAGATGGTGAAGGAATATATTGCAGACCGTGTCAGCGTCTTACATGACCCCTTAGTGCCTTACAACTACTGGGTGTCCAAGCTGGACATGTGGCATGAACTTGCACTCTACGCCTTGGAGGTGCTGGCCTGTCCTGCCGCCAGCGTATTTTCTGAGCGTGTATTTAGTGCTGAGGGTGGCATTATAACAGATAAGCGTTCCGCTTGTCCACTGACAATGCTGACAGGTTGACTCAGATAAAAATTAACAAGGCCTGAATTGCCCCTGACTTCTCCACTCCACCAGAGGAAAGCTGAGCTAATGAGGAACAAAAAAGCAATTTAAATGTATGCTTTATAATGTACTCAATCCACAAAATTCAGATTTTTTTTACCCTTTTCACTGCAAAAAAAGGGTATATGTTTGAATCTTGTTTTCTCATTCGCCTCCTTTTCCATACAGAATATATATGCCCTCACTATAATTTTTGTAGGGTTCGCTCGGCTTCAGGCCCTTACCTCCAATGCGTAATACTGTCTGCTCACCTGTAGGCCATTGCTGCAATGATTTATGCGGTTCGCTAGGCTTCAGGCCCTCACCTCTGCTTTATAAGGTCTGCTCACCTGTAGCCCATCACTGCAATATTTTATGGGGTTCACTAGGCTTCAGGCTCTCACCTCCAATGCTTTATACCGTCTACTCACCTGTAGCCCATCACTGCAAAAATGTATGGGGTTCACTAGGCTTCAGGCTCTCCCCTCCAATGCTTTATACCGTCTGCTCACCTGTAGCCCATCACTGCAATGATTTATTGGGTTCTCTAGGCTTCAGGCCCTCACCTCCAATGCTTTATACTGTCTGCTCACCTGTAGTCCATCACTGCAATGTTTTATGGGGTTCTCTAGGCTTATGGCCCTCACCTCCAATGCTTTATTCCAGAGATGCTCAAGCTGCGGCCCTAGAGCTGTTGCAAAACTACAACTCCCACGATGCCCTTCTGTAAGATGATAGCTGTAAGCTGTCAGGGAATGATGGGAGTTGTAGTTTTGCAACAGCTGGAGGGCCGCAGGTTGAGCATGCCTGCTTTATACCATCTGCTCACCTGTAGGCTATTACTGCAATGTTTTATGAGGTTCGCTCACCTTCAGGCCCACACTACAATTTTTTATTTGGTCCGCTCACCTTCAGGCCCTCAACTATAATGTTTTAGAGGGTAACCAGCACGCCCTTGCTCCAAATGTTTTTGAGGGTCACCAGTAGGCCATCAATGATAATTTTTAAAGGGTGTGTATGATGCCCTCCTTTATGTGTAATAAAGGGTGTATTGGAGTGTCGGTTCCTTTTTGGCAGCCCTTTCACTTAGTGCATAGGCTTTATGAGTGCAGCAGTGTTCCTGAACAATTGTAGCACCATGTGAATGAGGCCCTCCTTTATGTGATATACAGGCCGTATCTGAGTGCTTCTTCCTTGTAATTTGTGGCAGCATTTGCACTGTATATACAATTGAATATCCAGGAAAGAATGTTTCCTAACAGTTTTACCTCTTTTTTTTTGAGGGTGCGGTATTTTTTCCCTGTGTAAAAGTGGCAGACAACTGGTCCCCATGCTGTTCCAGATCCATTTCGGTGGTGTTTCTGTCACTTTCTGACCTTTTCCAATGGGCCAGGCACCCTCCCCTCATCCGAGCAGGGGGTGCCTGGTTGTCTCCCATTGACTTCCATTATACTCGGGTGCTCGGCCAAGCGTCGGAATATCGCTATGTGTTCGGACCGAGTACCCGAACACTTTGGTGCTTGTTCATCACTACTATGCAGCACTGACATATTTAGCTGAGCTTCACCTCACCAGTCCACAGTGGAATATTATTTGGCTACTGAAGCTTGCACATCTATGCATAGGGCCCATTTATATTCCAGGATCATCAACTCATCAATTGACAAAGAGTGACTTGAAAAATCCTGGCTGAAGATTTAAAGTACATGTTCATCGCAGCTGGTGAAGAGCATCATTATTTAGTGATGGTCCTTGTCGATCAATCCTGTTTTTGATTCATTCTGGCAAATTATCATTATAGTCGCTCAGAAGAAAAACAACCTTGATGATAATTTAAGAGCGATTTAAGGAAAAGCCAGTTGACCTACCAGAGTATAGCTTGACTTCAAGAAACGTAGCAAATGTACAATTCCGTATTTGTGGTGCTAAGGTTTTATTCTATTATAAGTCATGAAACCGATATAGCATTTAGAAAGGAAAAGTACATAATGCAGAAGCGTGACTTGTATGTTGTCCTTACAATACTCCAGACTACATTGTAACAGTAAAGATTTATTGAATGTAGATAATTGGGACAATCATAACTGTAGCATGCCACTGTCCATACTGAGAATCTTTGATCAATAATTAGAATTGTTATTAGTGAGTAAGTCTATAATCAAGCCTGTAATTTATTCAATATGATACATTCTTATAATACTACATATATATTAGATTCAGGTTTCTCATTGCCATTGTAATGGACAGTGGGTGTAGATCACTGTGCCAACTAACCAGTTTTACTGTCTGCTAAACCTTTGGGAGTTGTCCTACAGTTTTCTGATATTCCCCTTTAACCCCTGTACAGGGATCTGGACTTTGCTGCAGGAAACCAACCAGGCCACTACCTCCTGGAGTAATCCTGGTGTAGTTAGCAGATGACCCACAGGAGTCAGAGACATTGGTGCGGAGCACGAAGTTATCACGCAAAAGGCGTAGTTTAAATACAGTCCATGGTTGGGGCAGGCTGAGTATGTGCGTATTCCAGATAGTAATTCCAAGGTATGTAAGGACTCAATCACACAACCATATGAATGAGTCTGCATCCGTTCTGGAACAGGTGTGGACCCATTCTTTTCAATGGGGCTGCAAAAGATGCAGACAACACACCACGTGCTGTCCGCATCCATTATTCTGTTCTGTGGCCCCGCAAAAAATTTAGAACATGTCCTATTCTTGTCCGCAATTGTGGACAAGAATAGGCATTTCTATAATGGGCTGTCCATTCTGTTCCACAAATTGCGGAACGCACACGAGCAGCATCCGTGTTTTGGAGATCCGCAATCTGTGGACTGCAAAACACAGCTCGGTCGTGTGAATGCGCCCTAATCCAGATAGCAATTCCTATGTCAGGGCAGGTGGCAAGGAGCAGAATTGGTAGTCTCGCTAGGTATGGTACACTTGAGTCCGCAATCTGGAAGGTGTGTAACAGAGGCAGAGAACCCCACGGAAGCACTATGTCTGTGCCTCCACACCGCAAAAAAGTAGTGCATGTGCAGCTGCTGGGTTGGGGTGGCCCCAAAGCTATGCTGAGTCCCCCGGACACCATCGAGGTGTCATCACGTGTTGCTGCTCTCCGCGAGGGGTGGTAAGGTGTGGTGCAACCCCATGAGAAATAAGTCCAGAGAGTCAGGGTGCTTCTTTACTGGAGGAATCCAGGTGCAAAACAATACAGGCAAGGCATTGGGCTGGATTGTCTAGTCTCCTCCCTGGCAGAAGAAGGGTTTGATACTGAGGAAAGGCCTGAGCTAGCTGTCCCTCTGTCTCTTCAGAAGACTGATACCCTGGTCCAAGGCTAGTGATCCAGGGTCTGTGGCAGCGTATCCCCGTCTCAGCGTCTTCTTCTGGTCACTCAGTAATGAGTCTCCTCTTCAAAGCACTGTTCCCTAACTGCAGCACACTAGGGGCTCTGACTGCTCTCCTTATATATCATTTGTACCTAGACTGGAGCCTTCTAGTGAGAGGGGTGCAGAAACAGTGTAAAACAATTACTCCCGTCTGGTATAGACTTACATTAGAGCGTCAATAATACTCAATGGCAAGGACACAGCAGGTTTTCCAGACAAAAACAAGTTTCCAGACATAACAACATAGCTAAAACCAGACATTAAAAAGGTCACTCTGTCTGGTTTTGGTGGTAAACAAGTCTGGCTTTTCCCTCCAAAACAGGCTCTTCTTTAAACTGTATGACATCTGTGGAAAATTACCAGCTTCTTATTCAAACTCCTAACAGTCTCTCAGTATTCATTAACCCTTTCCACAGTCTTGCAAATACAATGATAATGAACAGGATATATATCACAACATAAAATGCAGTTACACAGTATTTAAACAGTGCAAGTTAACCCTTTCAAGTGAAATAAGAAATGTATAACTTTGCATAGGGGAAATAGTCAAATGTCCAGACTTTAAAGTACCTCTTGCTCCAGGGCATTACAAATGCACTACTTTTTTGCGGTGTGGACTATCGGATGCGGATCGCGGACCCCATTCAAGTGAATACCGCGGCCCTACAGTCGGTGCCTGTGCAGATCACAATTTGCGGCCCACAGCACGGACTTGGCCAGCACAAAGGTAATGGGGATAATGGCTTATTTCCAGCAGAGCTTAAATGTTAGACAAGGTTACAGTCTGATGCTCTTCAACATTTAAATCAATTAACTAGTCACCGATCCCAAAACCTCCTCAGCACCAGGTCTCACACAGGTGAAATTTCTGTTGAATGGAGATGACCTTCTGCTGCTTTAACCTGTCAAAAAAAAAACTTTCCAAGTCAATCTGCCAATTCTGGAGAAATTCAGCACCATGTGGACACTGCCCTTCAATGCAAGGAAAACCTACATCATTGTGTTCCATAGAAGGACCACAAAATAAACCAGGTATGCTTCATCATCTGTCCCTACAGAATTGGACATGTACTATCTGGGCAAAAGAGATTTTAGCTAGGCATAGACATGCTAAACGACGACGCACGCTATCAGTAGACAAATGTACAACCTCAAACTCGGCTTAAACTCTTTGAATGCATCATCGCCTCAATCCTTCCTTATAGCATTAAAGAGGTTTTCCAATATATATATTTTTTTTAACCTCTTTCCGACCGCCTCACGCAGGATTGCGTCCTGCGGGCGGTCGGTTCATTCCTCCTTGACGCGCTCCTGAGCCCGGTGGAACGCAAATGGAACGCACCGCCGGGCTCAGGACAAGTTCGTCACCAGCCTGCCAGCCAATGATCAGCGCTGGCAGGCTGGTGATTTTCAAAATCGCCTATGGAAATAGGCGATATAAGGTTTATTTACAAATATATGGCTTTTATAAGGGATCTGTGCCATGTGCTGGGTCCTTTTCATCGGTTGGACCCAGCACAGAGCACAGATCCCAAGTAAGTGCACCAATCACTACATATCAGGCCCTGATCACCCCCTGATCACCTATAATTAACCCTTGATCACCTGTCAATACATAGTGAAAGGGAAAAAGTGATCAGTGTCACTTTTGTGAACTGTCACTTTTTTTTTTCACCAGTATTGACTGTTAGGTTTAGGTTAGTTTAGGTCCCTTTGGTAGGTAGTTAGCGTTAGCGCCCAGCCCACCGCACCGCAGTCACTGATTCGCTGATTAGCGTAGCGCTAATCAGCGCTTGTACTTTATAGTATCTGTAAGTGATCAGAACTGATCACGGTCAGATCTATAATAGTATTACTGTCACTTTAGTTCGCCCTCCACCCCAAACGCAGTGTTTGCCCGATCAGACCTGATCGGTCGCCCACACCTGCGCTCACCCACGCCCGCCCGCCGCAGTGACAAAAAATTTTTTTTTGTATCACTGCACAATCACTTCACAGCGCTGCGGCGATAAAAAATCAGTTTTGATCTTTTTATCAATCGCAGCGGCTTCTGTACTTCGCTACACTCCCATTTGTAAGACAGGCTTGCTTTTTTCTTGGGTAGTCTCAGGGAATACCCCCAAATTTAGACGCCCAAATGTCAAACAAGGGGTATTCCTCTGAAGAGGCCTACAGGATTCTGACCCAGTCGGATGAGGAATGGGAACCCTCATCTGACGAATCTAGCGGGTCAGAATACGAACCTGTAGAGAGCAGTGGCTCTCTGACTCAAAGTTCTGACGAGGAGGTGGAGGTCCCTGATAGAACCAGGCGTACCCGGCCCCGTGTTGCTAGACCGCAGGTTGCGCAGGATCCGCTTCAAGGGCAGCAGAGTGGGGCTGGCGCTGCCGGATTACGTGGTGAGGCATACACCAGCAGCGCAGCCCGTCCTGGACCTAGTACAAGCACTGCCGTACAACATGGTGAAGTGGCGAGCACCAGAAGGGCAGTTGAAGCTGGTACGGTGGCACGTGCAGTAGTTTCCCAGTCGCAGCCACCGCAAAGACAGGCCCGTAGAGCCCAAATCAAGAGGCAAATCCTGATTGGCAGCCCCCAACTTCAGCCGCACCAGTAGTTCCCCCCAGGGCCGGCGCGTCCTATAAGCGGACTAGGCCGCCGCGTAGAGCGCCCCTTGGCAAGGGGCGCTGCTAGGAGCGCCGGCCCTGCCTTATGTTGCAGCCGCCCGAGCGCTCTGAATTGAGCCTCAGGCGGCTGCAGCACTGCCCGGGCTGGCGCGTCCATGAGGACGCACCGCCCGGGCACAGCAAGAGGAAAGGAGCTGACAGGAGGGAAGCGCTCAGCGCTCCCTCCTGTCAGTCCATTGTAGCGCGGCCGAGCTCTTTATGGCCGCGGGTACAGGAGCATGTGTCTCCTGTACCCGGCCGGACTGACATGAAGTGCGCACACAGTGTGCACTTCCTGTCAGTCCGTCAGGGTACAGGAATCTAAAGCTCCTGTACCCATGGACCATAAAGCGCTCGGTCACGCTACACTGGGGGAGGGGGGAGAAGGACAAGAGTGGGGGAAGAAGAATGACAAAGGGGGGAGAATGACAAAGGAGGGGGGAAGAATGACAAGAGGGGGAGAAGAATGACAAGAGGGGAGGAAGAATGACAAGGGGGGAGAGAATGACAAGAGGGGAGGAAGAATGACAAGGGGGGGGGAGAGAATTACAAGAGGGGGGAAGGAAGAATGACAAAAGGGGGGGAGAGAATGACAAGAGGGGAGGAAGAATGACAAGGGGGGGGAGAGAATGACAAGAGGGGGGAAGGAAGAATGACAAGAGGGGGGGAGAGAATGACAAGAGGGGAGGAAGAATGACAAGGGGGGGGGGAAATGACAAAGGAGGAGGGGTAAAGAATGACGGGGGGGGGGTGGCAAACTTTTATTTTGCCTAGGGCGGCAAAAATCCTTGCACCGGCCCTGGTTCCCCCTTTCACCGCCCAGTCAGGAGTTCGGGTGGAAACAGCTCAGATAGGATCGGCGCTGGGGTTTTTTGAGCTGTTTTTCACTGCGGAGCTCTATGACTTAGTCGTGGCAGAAACAAATCGGTATGCCACTCAATTTATCGCCGACAACCCAGGAAGCTTCTATGCCCAGCCTTTCCGGTGGAAACCAGTCCAAGTTTCCGAATTTAGAACTTTTCTGGGCCTTCTCCTCAACATGGGCATTACAAAAAAACATGAATTGCGGTCATATTGGTCCACGAACCCAATTCATCACATGCCCATGTACTCTGCTGCCATGTCCAGGACACGTTTTGAGACCATCCTGCGTTTCCTGCACTTTAGTGACAACACCACCTCCCGTCCCAGAGGCCACCCAGCTTTTGACCGGCTCCACAAAATTCGGCCCCTCATAGACCATTTCAACCTGAAATTTGCAGATTTGTATACCCCTGCACAAAACATCTGCGTAGACGAGTCCCTAATACATTTTACCGGGCGCCTTGGCTTCAAGCAGTACATCCCAAGCAAGCGCGCCCGGTATGGGGTCAAATTGTATAAGCTCTGTGAAAGGGCCACAGGCTATACGCACAAATTTCGGATCTATGAGGGAAAAGATCAGACCCTGGAGCCGGTCGGTTGCCCTGACTACCTGGGGAGCAGTGGGAAGATAGTCTGGGACTTGGTGTCACCCTTATTCGGCAAGGGGTACCATCTTTACGTGGACAACTTTTACACAAGTGTGGGCCTCTTCAAGCATTTGTTCCTAGAACAGATTGGCTGCTGCGGCACCGCGCGACCTAGTCGCCGGGCTACCCTCAACGGCTTCTTACCACCCGACTTGCAAGGGGGCAGAGGGCTGCACTGTGTAACGACGAACTGCTCGCGGTGAAATGGAGAGACAAGCGTGACGTTTACATGCTCTCCTCCATTCACGCAGACACGACAGTCCAAATTGAACGGGCAACCAGTGTCGTTGAAAAGCCCCTCTCGGTCCACGACTATAACCTCCACATGGGAGGGGTGGACTTCAACGACCAGATGTTGGCCCCGTATTTAATTTCCCGACGCACCAGACGCTGGTATAAGAAGGTGTCTGTATATTTATTTCAATTGGCTGCCTATAATAGTTACGTTCTCTACAGTAAGGCTGGGAGAACAGGATCCTTCCTCAAATTTCAGGAAGAGATCATTTCGAACTCCTGTATCCAGGAGGTTCCGTGGCCCCATCCACCAGTGTAGTTAGCCGTCTACACGAGCGGCACTTCCTAGCGTTGTGCCTGGTACCTCAACCCAACCGCCACCCCGAAAAAGATGTCGTGTCTGTAGCAGGAGTGGAATAAGGCGTGACACCCTTTATTTCTGTCCTGACTGTCCTGACCACCCTGCCCTATGCCTAGGGGAGTGTTTCCGGAAGTACCACACTCAGGTACACTTAGGGACCTAGGGATTGCAGGACACAGGTAGTTTTTACAATCAGGCTCAAGGGTCTCTCAGGATACTAGGTTTTGAGAGACCCTAACACATAGGGGACGGTGCTGCTGTGCTGCTGTGCTACTGCAGAAGTGTGAAACGGTAGAAACCTCTCCTTTCACTTGGGATAACGTGTATAGTGTACTTCTCACCATCTCTGTGCGATTTACACTTTACACATTGTCCCATGGGAAAGGAGAGGTTTCTGCTAGGAAAATAAAGCGTGAAATGGTTAAAAAAGAAAAAAATGAAACAGGTAGCAAGAAAAAAATCTTGAGTTAGTTCAGGTTTTAAAAGTTCAGTTTTTTTCATGTTCAGGTTTTATTCATGTTTTATAAAGTTTGCAACGTTCAAGTCATGTGCCTGTTGCCTGTTTTTCTTTTTTTTTTCCCCTAACCACCCTTTATTTTCCAGGTAGATCAACGGACCAACCGATGAAAACGCCGCAGCACTGATGTGAATTCTGAGAGAAGCATTGCGCTGCTGTCAGAAGACACGTGAAGTCGGTGTATGCGGCGCTGCAAGACGAGATTTCTCCTCTGCAGGACAGGTACGTTTGCCCTGGCATGTGAGCTGAGGAGAGGTGTTGGAGTTCATATGCTTTGGCAAACACTTTGTATCAAAAATCTGGCAAAGATGTCTTCCTCCACACCGATGGATTGATCGATGTGAATGGAGAAATCACGTTTGCCAGGACATAGGAGCTGAAGTGGGTATGGATGTTTGGGCGGAGCTCCTATGTCCTGGCAATCGCCAGGCCCCTCTATTTTTTTGCATATTTTTGGCAGAGATTTTTTCATCCACATCGATCGATGCGAATGAGGAAATCTGTGCCGTTCATTTTTTCTTTCAGCCCAGAGGCTGAACGGAAAAATCTCATTACCTGTATGCTCCATATAAGGAGAATAGCAGAAACTCCTAATGCTGGCCATACGTGTAATGATTGCGGAGACCCTCAAATGCCAGGGCAGTACAAAAACCTCACATGTGACCCCATTTTGGAAAGAAGACACCCCAAGGTATTCGCTGAGGGGCATATTGAGTCCATGAAAGATTGAATTTTTGTCACAAGTTAGCGGAAAGGGAGACTTTGTGTGAAAAACAAAAAATCAAATTCCGCTAACTTGTGCCAAAAAAAAATCTTGTATGAACTCACCATGCCCCTCACAGAATACCTTAGGGTGTCTTCTTTCTAAAATGGGGTCACATGTGGGTATTTATACTGCCCTGGCATTTTAGGGGCCCTAAAGCGTGAGAAGAAAAATGCGTAAAAATGCCCTCCTGAAAGGTACTCATTGGAATTGGGGTCCCTTTGTGCATCTTGGCTGCAAAAAGTGCCACACATGTGGTATCGCCATACTCAGGAGAAGTAGGGCAATGTGTTTTGGGGTGTATTTTACATATACCCATGCTGGGTGAGAGAAATATCTCTGTAAATTGACAACTTTGTATAAAAAATGGAAAAAGTTGTCATTTACAGAGATATTTTTCACACCCAGTATGGGTATATGTAAAAATACACCCCAAAACACATTGCCCTACTTCTGCCGAGTACGGCGATACCACATGTGTGGCACTTTTTGCAGCCAAGATGCGCAAAGGGGCCCTAAATCCAATGAGTACCTTTAGGATTTCACAGGACATTTCTACTCATTTGGATTCCAAACCGCTTCTCATGCTTTAGGGGCCCCTAAAATGCCAGGGCAGTAAAAATACCCCACAAGTGACCCCATTTTAGAAAGTAGACACCCCAAGGTGTTCTGTGAGGGGCATAGTGAGTCCATGTAAAATTTTATTTTTGTCACAACTTAGTGGAATATGAGACTTTGTAAGAAAAAGAAAAAAAAAAAACATTTCCGCTAACTTGTGACAAAAATAAAAACTTCCATGAATTCACTATGCCCATCAGCGAATACCTTAGGGTGTCTACTTTCCAGAATGGGGTCACTTGTGGGGTATTTTTATTGTCCCGGCATTTTAGGGGCCCCTAAAGCGTGAGAAGGGTTTGGAATCCAAATGCGTAAATTGCCCAGTGAAATCCTAAAGGTACTCATTGGTTTTAGGGCCCTTTGCATCTTGGCTGCAAAAAGTGTCACTCATGTGGTATCTCAGTACTCAGGAGAAGTAGGGCAATGACTTTTGGGGTGTATTTTTATATATACCCATACTTTGTGTGATAAATACCGCTGTAAACGACAACTTTTTAAAAAAATTATACAAAGTTGTCAATTTACAGTGATATTTCTCTCACCCAGCATGGGTATATGTAAAAATACACCCCAAAACACATTGCCCTACTTCTCCTGAGTACAGCGATACCACATGTGTGCCACTTTTTGCAGCCAAGATGCGCAAAGGGCCCTAATTCCAAAGAGTACCTTTAGGATTTCACAGGGCATTTTTACGCATTTGGATTCTCACGCTTAGGGGCCCCTAAAATGCCAGGGCAGTAAAATACCCCACAAGTGACCCCATTTCGGAAAGTAGACACCCTAAGGTATTCGCTGATGGGCATAGTGAGTTCATGGAAGTTTTTATTTTTGTCACAAGTTTGCGGAAAATGAAATTTTTGAAAAAAAAAAAACACATTTCCGCTAACTTGTGACAAAAAATAAAAACTTCCATGAACTCACTATGCCCCTCAGTGAATACCTTAGGGTGTCTACTTTCGGAAATGGGGTCATTTATGGGGTATTTCTACTGTCTGGGCATTGTAGTACGTCAGGAAACAGGACAGGTGCTCAGAAAGTCAAAGTGCGGAAATTCACTTTTTTGCACCATAGTTTGTAAACGCTATAACTTTTACCCAAACCAATAAATATACACTTATTGGACTTTTTTTTTATCAAAGACATGTAGAACAATAAATTTTGAGAAAAATTTATATAGAAATGTAGTTTTATTTGACAAATTTTCAAACAGAAAGTGAAAAATGTCATTTTTTTGCAAAAATTTCGGTAATTTTTGATTAATAGCAAAAAAAGTAAAAATGGAAGGCCTCCACATATACCCAGTATGGCCAAGGAGAGATTCCAGCTAGCGATGAGCGCTCTGTACAGTATTAGGGTACATTCACACGACGACATTTAAATAGAGCACAACTTCACTGCAACATTTGTCGCACCAATGTCACGCGACAATTTTTATAATGGGAGTCTATGGTTTTGCATTGCGACATGCTGTGACTGCGACAGTCGTAGAAAAATCCATCTTGAATGGATTTTTTTGCAACTGTCGCGTCGAAGCATGTCGCAATGTAACACCATAGACTCCCATTATAAAAATTGTCGCGCGACAATAGTGCGACTTTTTGTCACGCGACAAATGTCGTCGTGTGAATGTACCCTTAGAATGTATTGGCTCTGATGAGCCGAAGCTATTACGCCGCAAAGTCTTGCAAGACTTCGCATAATAACTTCAGAAATCAATTTCTACTGTAAAAAAAAACATTTCCCAAACTTGGGTTCGGTTCCAAGTGATACCTTGGAACCAAACCGGAATTTGGGAAATGTTTTTTTTAACAGTATAAATCGATTTCTGAAGTTATTACCAGAAAGTCTCGTGAGACTTTGCGAAGTAATACCTTCGGCTCATCGGAGCCAAGACATTCTAATACTGTACGGATCGCTCACTCCATACAGTATTGAAACAAATTTTTATGCAAATCGATTCGCTCATTCCCTATTCCAGCCCCAAAAGAAATATTTCACTGGGAATTCTGCAAGCATTTTCTTCAAGTACCTCAAATAGTGCCTGCCAAGCTGAGCTGGGCAGAGTTTCAGTAAACCTTAAAATCAGAAGAGGGTGCTTTCAATTTGGTCCCACCTATATACCAGCAGTTTAGCACACACCCTCCCCAGCCTATTAATGGCCATGTTAGGGTAATTAACAGGGGCGGATTGGCCATAGACCTTACAGCGAAATTTCCTGGTGTTTTTTGGGGATGTATTTTGTGCTGCGGGCAGTATTTTGTGATGGACTGTGGTATTTGGCTCTGTTGTGGTGGTATAATGTGCTGCAAATAGGCATTGCTGGCCCTGCCTTGCATCAGTTTGGACCCGACTACAAAACGGGGCTACTTTAAGTTTCCAGTCCGCCCCTGGTAACCAAGGCACCTTTTCCTGTGGGAAGGCGTCTGGGCAATAGGTTCTAGTTTCCTGTAAAGGTGGTGTGCCATATTGTTTGCCTATTCAGTGTAGAGCAGGCATCCTCAAACTGCGGCCCTCCAGCTGTTGCAAAACTACAACTCCCGGCATGCCCGAACAGCCTACAGGTATAAGCCTACAGCAGGGCATTGTGGGAGTTGTAGCTTTACAATAGCTGGATGTCCGCAGTTTGAGGACGCCTGGTGTATAGACTACTGCCTGCCCTGATCCTCACTTGATCTCCGCTCTGACCTGCCCACCCTGATCTTGGGAGTGTTTATCAGATTGCACATACTCTTTCTACTTTGACTAGTTTTGCCTTTTCATCTCTTGGTGCTGCTGTCAGGTGTCTTTTGACTGTCGTGGGTCAGAAGTCACTTAAATGGGTTGTCTGGGTTCAGAGCTGGAGCCTTACATAGCCCCTCCAGCCACTGTGCTGGATCGCGTAGGGAAAGGTTTTTTTTGTTTGTTTTTACACTGCTTCCGCCTAGCAGTGTTGCTCTGATGGGCAGACTTTAGCACCGTTCTACAGGCTAGGGCAGCGCGAACGCCTGTCCATTAGTGGCAGTGACTTTACCGGATTTCTTAAAAAAAGCCTTTGCCCTGCACGATTCAGAGCAGGGCAAAGGAGAGCATCAGAGCATGAAATGCTCCAGGGGTATGTCCGGGTTCAGCTCTTTAAGCCTTTGCATCAGTGACTGAGCCAAAACCAGGGCTGCAGCCTCCACAGACATAAGGCATAAGGGAAACATCTGCTCCTGTTTTGTGTTTAGAGCCGCATGTGAATGAGGCATTAAACAGAAACTACTCAAAATGATGGTGGTGTTTCCTCTGCAGGGGAGTCCAGATCCTTTTTCAGGGTTTAAAGAGTGAAGGTCTTGGGTGACAATTAGATAATGCCACAAGTTAAATTTGTTCAAGTGACATAGCGGATCCACATCAGCTCCGTTATATCCATTAATGGTTACCATTAAAGGGAAATCAGCATTAAATAGACTAGTGTAAAGAAATAGCTTAATAGAAAAAAAAAAAGATAAGCATTTACATAGGGTGACAACACATTGCTTCTGTTGTAATGTGTTTTTTATTTTTATTTTGGTGGAAGCCTATTAAATTAACATTTTTCCTTGGTTTTCCCATCTTCTAGACATTTGCGGTAACTCCATACTCCCCTTTAGATTAGTACTCATGAGATACTCACTGGTTTCCACAGAACCGTTATTGTTCAGAATATTTGCTAAGCTTTCTCAGTCATTTTGCTGCCATTCTTTGAGTAGAACAAAATCTCAGACAGCGAAGCATTTCAACCATATTGTCAGTTCCTCTGATGCTTTATTATGTAGAACATTCTCCAGGGCTTTGCAATAAATTTAGCAGCATTCACATTAAACAGAAATGTATGCAACCTCATTATTGTCACACTGTTCACTATCAATATTTTGAAAGACATTTTTGTCATCACTGAAGCGGTCATTACTTGGCGGTGATAACAAGCTTCTATACAATATGCCTCATTTGTCTTAAATCAACCTATCCAAGCAATGGGACTTTATGTTGTTACCCATTCATTGTCACAGTGATACCAATTAACAAAGGAAACCTACCGCTGATGTGTTCTTCTATTAATGGGCATCACTGTGTGCAGTGACAAGGACATGTTTGAGCTCAGAAAATAAGGGTCAGGATGCCATGAAAATGTTATATTTTACCCCCTTTGTCTTCGCTGTTCTTAAACTCAGAATTGACATTGACCTTCGTGATTGTTTTCTTTTCCCTTCCATCAAGTCAAGAAATGAAACCCACGCAACAGCAAAAATTGAAGGGGTGTACATTACATGATATAGGATCTTTTTATTTTGTAGATCACTAGCACAGCAGCAAGTACAAAGTCATAAAATACAGTCCAATGATATATTGGTCTGTTACATGCATGCATTCCCCTTCCCCTTCCCTTCCATGTCAATGTAAAGGGTTCCTGCTTCATGGACAAATTAACTTGCCAATAGATGCAATATTGTAGAATTACTCTGGCATTGATAATGAACAAATTTTATAAATTTTGAACTGTATTTTAGGTGTATTATGTTGAGAAGGTACAGTGGTGCATTAGGGTTTGGGCAAGCATCAGGGCATGGTAATGCATTACTAAAAATACTAATAACTGTAAAGATGAGAGACACTTAACATACCTGAAAGGTAAAGCTATCCTGAACTAATAAAACAACCTATATAGTGTCCGACTGTACAAAGCATTGTAATATATGTAACCGTGAAGAGGAATATTAGAAAACCAGCAGCAGCATGTTTTCTGGTTGTAATTGGGCCTAGATGACCTAGAGGATGTTTCAAGGACCAAATGTGTATGGAGCCCATTTTAAAATCAATGTTGATGAATATTCACCTTCTGGGGTGAAAGCTTCGCTCTTTTAACTAGCAGTCAGTAGTACAGGGACCATGACTTCTATTCCCAGCTACAGCAACACCTGCATTGCATTTCATCTCACCATGCGCATAAAGGGTTCCCGGGGGACTTTGGCTTCCTCAGTAAAGAGAAGCGATAACTTGTAGAACGTCCACAACACATTTATTTGGAGTATGTATACTTTCAAAACACATGAAAAATTTACCTTGGTCAGTAAACCAATGCGTCATTACAAAATCATGGCCATGCAGTTAAAGCTTCTGGATTTTGTTGTGCAAAAGGCAAATAATACATTCTTGTACAAAATAGGTCTTGAATGTTTTTTGCACATCTATATTAATATAAATCAATTAGTAGAAATTAGGATGGGGCTACCCGGTGACCTTGGGTGCCACACATGCCGCATGGCCAAACATTCCAGTGTAGAGCTGAGTACATCACCAACTAATGTCAGTGGATTAAACGCTACACTACACTGAGATCTTTGGCCATACAATGTGTCTGCTCTGACCAAACTTGTCATGTAGCACCTAAAGTTCTGCATAGGTGTTGTTCTATCTTTACACCCAGCGTGTATGCCATAAACATCTCCTGATAAATATTGAACTTGGGGCTCTCACATACAACTGTACAAAAAACACACAATATGCAATTTTTCTTTTGTAGGACCAATTGAATTGAAAAGCATAGCTAACTAGGTTTTTAAACAGGAGGCACTTTTGAAAAGTCAGTGTCAAAGCCCCTGAGATCCCCACCAATTGCTAGAATGAAGGAGCCAATATATTCTGTGGAGCAACATAGTACTTGAAATATTTTTTCCAGCACTGATTGAATTTGCTTGCACTGAACACACCCTAAGCCAATCCATATCGTTTGTGTGAAAGAGGCCTTAGAAGGTCAAAAGATTACTCCAGTCCCTTTGTCTATGCGATTGATGCATATCCCTTACACAGCAAATACAACCTTAGGTCACTTTCACACAGCAATATTTGGGTCAAATTTTTTCACCTGTATTAGTAAGCCAAAACCAAGAGTGGGTCCAAAACATGGAATAGGTAGAAATACTGCTGCGAAATACTGACCGTGTAAAAGTAACATAAGGGTAGGTTCACTTATGCTGTAATCTAATCCACTTGTCCGTTCCAGCAAAGAACAGACTACTGGAGTATACCATATCTGGCATAGCCGGATAATGATGCACACACTGACTATAATGGAATTTGTGGTTCAATCAAATTTTATTAGGACAAGAAGAAAAATGACATGCAGAATCAACTGGTCAATCATGGAAAAGAACAGCACTATTTGTGCTATAATGGAGTTTGATGGCCTACCATGGAATTTGCCTGAAAGACTTAATTTATGCCAGACAACTGCCGGATCCCATTATAGTTGACGAGGACCCGGTGGTACACGGCATTATTTGGCAATACCAAATATGGTAAATTACGGTATGGTTCTCTGTCGGAACAGACTACCGGCTTAGTTTATGGAATATGTAAACCTAATCTTACACTTATTTCTTATATTGCCCTAGGGAACAGATTCTTCTGAGTTTCCACTAGTAAAGCTGGTTGTCACTACAGCCAGCATGGCAAAGACTAATTTATAGTTTCCCTTTAATTCACATAAAAGCACAATAATGAACAGTGGATTGATAAGTAACTTTCACCTATTGTTTAAATTATATCAATCCATCTATTCTATATAATGTTATCAGACTAGTTCTTAAATGGGTATTCCACAATTTTAATATTAATGGCTTCAGGATAGGCCATCAAAAACGGATCGGCACAGGCTGGTCCCGGAACCATACTGTCATGCTTCGGTGTGGGAGGGAAACCCACACCGAACGTAGGAGGGAAAGGGGTGAGGGGAAAAGGCCTGAAAACTAGGGAAAGGAGCAGGTCACCTCCTAGAGAAACCCTAATTAAAGTCCTGACTAACTGCAAGTATGAACTGACCCCAGAGGTAGGTGAGCTCATAAACAGGAACCTAAAGTCCTAACTCACCCTGTAGGACCCTGGTACTAATGTCAGGACAAGAGACAACCTGTTCCTCCAAATGGTAGAATGAACAAGAGTCTTCCTCAGGCCTAAACACAAATGACAGGTAAAAGAGCAACACAAGAAACTGCAAACAATAAACAAAAGGGGAAGAAGACACTTAACTTCAAAGCTATAAACCACACAGCATGTTGGAAGAAGCCACATTCAAACAGGGATGGTTAAATGACCACATAAGCAACACCTGAGACAAGGGGTGTGGCCATTACCAGGAACACCACAGACACGAATTGATACACAAGGAACCTGTCAGATCAAATCACGTGTTGCCAGTCTCACTGATCTCCTGGCACGGGAACATCCGTGACACATACAGTTCCATTGTGTAGTGGACAAAGCTGTTAACTGCAGCACTGCTCCCATTAAAATGGATAGGGGCAGTGCTGCAGTTACCAGCTATGTCCAATACACAATGGATGGCGCTGTGACTACTTTGAGGCAGCTGATTGGTGGGGGTGCGACACTGTCATTAGGTATTGATAGCCTATCCTCAGGATAGGAGGATATTGCTCCTTCACCTTAGTCACCCGATTTAGCTGGCCTATTCTGAGGATATGCCATGAATATTCTGAACCCAGAAAACCTTTTTAAAATATAATAGTATTGTAATAACTCAGGTACAGAGTACATCTGAAGTGTTTTTGAATAACAATGTGAAACGTCATCTCTCTTAGTGTAGTAGACAATTTGAAGCATTCAATGCTGAAGGACACATCGTTCAGCTGGCACAATTGTGCAGTTTTTATGAATACGCAACTTCAGACTTCATATAAACATTTTATTAAAAGAAAGTCAAACTTCAGTTACATCTCATGTCATATGCTGCGTTTAAACATGCAGACAATGCTACGTGGTACAACTTGGACTGCACATAACATCTAAATATATCACACTATGCAAGATCTACGTATGTCTATTATACCCAGGAGTCCGGTCCTCTCAAGTCAGTCGGTGGAAGAAAAATAAAATGGTTACCTGCACTAAAAACCAAGACTTAGATCTTACCCACAAGCTATAACCAAGCTCTGCAGAATTTATGAAAATATTAAATTTTTTTTTTTTAGGACTGTCCAATACTCTTACTGGGGAGCCAAAACGGAGCGACAACACTTGCCTTTGGTGCTAAGCTCTATCATGTTTGTCAAAGGATTATTTTTGAATGTCGTTCGCAAATTTCGTCCGATTTGACAAGAGGAAGAGCATTGCATAAAGTATTCTTTCATATTCTTGACTGCGCCCTACTAACAGCTATTTTTGCTATGGCTGGCTAAAGTCTATGAAGCCATAGACTATTGGAGGCGGAAAAGTGGGACTTAGAATAGGGATCTCATTACTTGCACACAATTATTTTTTGTACAATAAAAAAAAAATATAACTGATGTTCCCGCATACATTCTATATCAAGTATTATAAAAAAAAAACCAAAAAAAAAAACGACAAAAGAGAGCAAAGACACTTAAAATATAAAAGAATAAAAAAGGAAGAAAAATAATGGAGAGCAAGATCATCAATAACATCAGTCCATTTACATACAGGCATCTGTTGGTGATATCTGGCATGGATTGAAAGGCTCATAAATATGCTGTATCTCATGGGTGTCAAAGGTCCCTCAGGTCTACTCTGGAGAGGCGTTTTGAAGGGCATGCATGCGTCGCAGTGTAGCATACAACTATAAAAAAGGCTGACATGAAATCTATGATAATGCTCACGTTTACCTCCCATGTTAGGGTACCTTTACACTCTTGCGGCAGGACGGAACTGTCCTGCCGCAAGTGCCCGTGCACTGCCGTGCTGCCGCTCCGTCCCCACTGACTATAATGGGGCGGGGGGTGGAGCTACGGCGCAGCACTGCAGTGCACGGCCGGAGATTGCCATAGCTCCGCCCCCGCCCCATTATAGTCAATGGGGACGGAGCAGCAGCACAGCAGTGCACGGGCACTTGCGGCAGGACGGATCCGGCAGGCGGAATAGCCTGCCGGATCCGTCCTGCCGCAAGTGTAAAAGTACCCTTAGATCAGGGATGCTCAACCTGTGGCCCTTCAGCTGTTGTAAAACTACAACTTGCACCATGCCCTGCTGTAGGATGTCCGGGCATGCTGGGAGTTGTAGCTTTGCAGCAGCTGGAGGGCCACAGGTTGAGCATCCCTGTGTTAGATGATTGGGGCTTCTTAAAAAAAAAGGTTATCCACGTGCTGCAAGAATTTCCAGTTTGTGATCATTTATCACCCTCAGTGACAGATGAGATCGTCAGTGTCACTGCATTAGACGTTGAGTGCTGGGTATGAAATGTAAAGCTACTTAGAGTAAAATCAAGTTCAATAAATGGCGAAATAATCCCATTTTAAACGTAGTACTGGAGGACTGCAAAGCAGCACCCCCTCATACCCAACATGGACGGTGCAATTTAGCACTGCTTTTCTCTGACCATCTTATATACTTGGCTGCCATCCCTAACCTAACACATCACAATCAATATCTTGTCAGGCTGTCTGACCAAGCAAACAAAACGTTAGGAGAAAGCTTGTCATGTACTAAGCATGTTTATTAATGCTGCATTAATGAAGTCAGCATGCCGAACACGTCTAGGAACTGTGGCACTATTTAGGGAAACTCATTAACACTTCTGTTGGAAATCTGACAGATTAAAATAGAGAAAATACCATGTTTGATGGGAATACTCCCCTCCCCCCAAGTAGTCAGAGACCAGAAATCTAACATGCTGTGCACAGTAATGATGCGGACATTGCTTGCATTCTCCATCAGTGATACACAGGATAGCCAATGTTTGCAAACCCCGGAATCACCAGGCCTCTGAGCTAAAACACAGCATCATTGAGGGCCACAATCTCGAAAGCTTATGGTATCTCAGCCTAATGTAAAAATTGAAGCACAGATGAAAACGGGTGAATGAATGCATTCAGTATATACTATCACTAGGAACACTATAAGCTGATCTCGCAGGAGAAAACATAGCCATTGATATAATAAGCTCACTTAAGAAAGGCATGCAGCATGTCTGCCACAAAAAATACATCAGTAGTGAATTTGGCACCAATATACATTTACAGTAAACTCACTTTCCTACTAGTGTTCCCTTTATCAACCACTGACATGGAATAGAATTACATATGCAGACTGAACTAGACATACGATGCCAACCTGTATATGAAGCACAACCCCCACGTATTACATATGACAACTCGCATGGAAAGCTCGGCTTGGTGACACGGCAAGTCATTTCCAACAGACTACAAAATTATAAAGCTCAGGACTGACAATCACGGATGAAAAACTCAGATTTTCTCAGTTTTCCGACACCCAATGTTATATATACCCCATTTAGTAGGCTAGTAACACAAATGGATTAACCTCCCTGAAGGACACATTATTGCTGGCATGTCGCCATATTTGTTGGCGTTCAGTCTCATCTGAGAGACCACTCAGCTTCATTCCAAAGGAAGGTGAAATGCCATTACATTCAGGTCCTGAAAAATTTCCCACTGAACAAAATGAAGAAATATCCAATACTTCTATAAGAAACAAGACATGTAAGCAAGAAAGCAAATACGTATTCACATCCTGCTTATAGTGTGTGAAAATAGTCACGGTTTATGTCCATATGATAAATACATGGCGTTATAGTAACAGGGAGATAGAAAGTCCTTGGTGTACAGTAGTGCCCGGCCATATGTCAGGCTGGGTGCCAGTACAGTGATGGTCTATGTGCAATAGAAAGAGGCCCAGGCACTGCAGTGGCAGCAGCAACGTACAGAACGGTAGCGTCCATCATACACATTCTTCTGCAGACATTAAAAGCGGGTTGATGTATTCAAAACCCTCAAATTCTGACTGGTCAATCTTTCTCACCACATCCCTGCAAAAAAAAAAAAAAAAAAAGGAGAATCTTAATAATGAGCTGTAAATGCAGAGTGTAAAATACAGTGCAATCACACCAAGCAGGGGGGCTGTTATTGAGATCAAATGGGAAAGAGATGCAAGCTTTTATCAGCGGTGGCAATTACGGGTGTAAAGGGTGGTCCCAGATCCCAGTCTAATCATTATACTATTAGAAAGAGAGTCAACATGAAATGTATTCAGTGGGTAGAATAAAGAGGACAGAATGTGTGTATGTATATAGATCTCTACATCCAAGACGGGAAGACTCTGTATACTACAGACACCACTTATTGTAGTGAGCTAAAAGGAAGGTGGAGGACTTAAAAATCAAAGGCAAAAATTTGTAGTTCTGTCTTATGTAAAGAATCATTACACTGTATCATTACACTCTGGCGTGTGAATTTAAATGGTTAAATGACTATTGTAAAATATAGGAAAACCTGCTGAAGTCTGCAAGAGAACTGCAACTTGAGAGAAAAAGGATTGTCCTTTAAGAGGAACCCCCAAGAAAGCTTTAACAGGGGGTTGTCCCCTCAGGGTATGCCATAAATGTCCAATGTCCCACCTCTGGGACCCTCATCTGTCAAGAAAGGAGCATACACCGCCGCATGCATGGTTACTGGAGTCAAGTGTGCTTACTCAGCTATTCTCGGAAGGCCCATAGCAGGGAAAAGAGAAAATCAAGCATTTGCGGCATCCTCTCCCTTTCTGACAGGGTCCTGTTCTAGAGAAAGGAGTGGGCCTAGAGGTAGGATCTGCACCATCGGACATTTCTGGCATATCCTGTGAATGTGAGATAAATGTCCAGATGCAAATACCCCTTTACTGCTGTGAAGTTATCAACTTCAGTCCATAATTCTAATCCGAATTTGTGTCAGACCTGAAAATACTTGTCTGCTCGGGTTCCCTAAGCACCATGACATTTGAAAAAAAAACGTGAACAGTTTTACAAAGAGCAGGGTAAAAATAGAGGCTAATAGTTTATCCCCACACTTAGAACTGTAAGTACTGGCAAATATACCTCTTCTAGAGCGGAACAAACAGTCATTTATTGTGTGTTTAATGTCTAATTCAGTTGAATTCATGTTAAAGAACATTATATTGAACGTATGTAAGAGAATATATATATATTACACACACACACATCTATTTTTATTGGTACTTGTAGGTATATGGTGCTTTATGCAGTAGGCTCACTTGTCAGAGGAGCCAGGCTTTTATATTGGCTGTTTTTCATTAGTGTTTTCTTTCTACCTCCCACCTTCCCTGAAGGAGATTATTATATTGCTGAACAGCGCACAGATAAAATATTGTTTTCCTCAACTACCTGGTGTATACTGGGAGAAAAAGGATTTCCGAGGTTGAATGTGCAGCCGAGGTTCAGCCAGTAGAGTTCCTTCTCCTTGGAGAATGTAAACCCCCCTGTGAATCAAGGCTTTCAGATGGTATTCCCTATAATCTCACTGAATCTGAAATCCCTGCAGCCTAAAGAGGAGTATTAGAATACAATTCTGTTATGGTTTCCCGATATTAGTAGTTTGCCTTATAGAGTTTTCGAATAACATTTTAACTATCTGGTAATGCCAATCAAGAAATGCAGAATTGAATTTAATCTGAATAGCTGCCATGCAACGCAACATCTACCCTGCATGAAATGTCTGGCCAGCGACAGCTGATCACCTCGAATAAAGCAAGCGACAATACCCTCTTTCTACTGGTAAAGGGGTTCTCTGAGATCTAGAACGTACCCGAATGGTCTAAAATAAAAAGAGGGTATACTTAGGCCTCTTTCACACTTGCGTTGTGAAGATCCGGCGTGCAATTCCGTCGCCGGAATGGACGCCGGATCCGGCACAACGCAAGTGAACTGAAAGCATTTGAAGACTGATCAGTCTTCAAAATGCTTTCAGTGTTACTATGGCAGCCAGGACGCTACTAGCGTCCTGGTTGCCATAGTAGCAGTGGGGAGCGGCATACTTACATTCCGTGCGGCTCCCGGGGTGCTTCTGAATGACGTCAGAGCGCCCCGCGCGCATGGATCACGTGATCTATGCACTGGGGCGCCCTGACGTCATCCTGGAGCGTCCTGGGAGCCGCACGGAATGTAAGTATGCCGCTCCCCCTACTCTTTACTATGGCAACCAGGACTTTAGCGTCCTGGCTGCCATAGTAACCATTGACAAAAAGCGGCATTTAGCGATGCGCCGAAACGACGTTTAGCTTAAGGCCGGATCCGAATTAATGCACTTCAATGGGCATTAATTCCGGATCCGGCGTTACGGCATGTCTTCCGGATTTTTGGACGGAGACAAATCCGCAGCATGCTGCGCTTTTGTCAACGTCCACATACTGAACGGAAGACATCCTGAAGCATCCTGAACGGATTGCTCTCCATTCAGGATGCATGGGGATAATCCTGATCAGTAGCTTTCTGTCCTAGAGACCCAAGGACGGATCTCTAGGACGGAAAGCTAAAACGCTAGTGTGAAAGAGGCCTTACCTCTTTCTCCAGAGCCGTTCTCTGTGCTGCTGGTCTTCATGATGCTGCTAGTTTACAAACTGCACTGGTGATGTACCAGTATACAGGGTGTGACTGCTGCATCAAATCATGTGCCGTGTACTGGCACGTGACAGATGCCGTTTATAATGAAGACATGGTAAGATGACAGACCAGCAAGAAAGAGATAAGTATACCCTCGTTTTGTTATTTTAGACCAGGGATGCCCAACCTGTGTGCAAAACTACAACTCCTAGCATGCCTGGACAGCCCACAGCTTTCAGGGAGTTGTAGTTTTGCAACAGCTGGAGGGCCACAGATTGGGCAACCCTGTTTTAGACCATTCGGGGACGATTTTATTATCTCAGACAACCTCTTTAAGGGTACCCTTCTAATGAATTTAAAGGGATTTTCCCATCACAGACTCTTAAAGCAATTACAGTATATCCTATAATAATCTGGTCTACAACTGCATTCATTATATCGTACCCAGAAAGTACTACAATCAGGTGGCCTATAAAGCCCTGTCTTTGGCCTTTACAAACATAAAGGAGCCAGGGAACTGCTCCACATGACTTTCTAGGCTCTGGTGAATAGGGTTGGGTGCTATTAACACAGCCATCACACTTTTTCTGCTTTCTTGCTGTAGGCCCTGTCCTATTCCAAGAAGACTGACTTAGGTAAACATACTCATCATCAGGCGTGAGTTGAACAGGCTCATTGGTGAACTGTGCATCAAAATTATCCAAACCAAATTCTCCACATATGTTAGGTTTGAAGGGTGGAACCACTTGTTTCTGCTCCATCTAAAATAAAACCAAAAGACACAAACTTAACCACTAGAGTATTAAGCCAAACATCATCTTCCAAACGTCCTATAAGATATATACTGCCCGACAGTGATAAGCAGGGCAAATAAGTCAGATTTTTAAACAGCGATTTTATCAAACATGGGGACTCATTTAAATGGTTTGTTTGATATACAATACACCGTTAGGGGATTCTGAGCCAAGTACAGCAGGGGGTGTCTCGTTCAGGATGTTATCGATCAGTCAGAATGGAGGGTAGCTGATGAGAGCATCTGATGCTCTGGAGGACTCAGCATATCTAATTTTTCATTTTGGATCATTGGAGATTTAAGTGGTGGTACTACCCTTCTAATGAAAAAGGATTGCCCAAGGTGGAGAACCCCTTTAAAGTGATGCACCTTTGGTAGGCTTATGCAGGTCATGTATCTGTAGAATTTAGGTTTATTTGTATTATTAATTGTGACTCTTAAAACAGCTCATCGATGAATGCCTAAACAGTCTGACTAACAAGTTATAGGGAGGTTCTCTAGGACTTCAACAATGATAGGCCATCAATGTTCAAAACAGTGGGGGATAACTCTGGGACCCCCATGATCAGCATAAAGAAGGACAGGCCATTCATTTTCAAGTCCAAGAGAACCCCTTTAAGACATAATGCTTGCCCAGGGTATCCGAGTGTAGGTCTGCAGAACTACTAAATCGAACATTTTAGATGAACAAAATGTTGTTAGTAAGGCTGAATTCACATCTCCGTTCAGCTTTCCGTTCTCTTGATCTATCAGAAGAGCAGGAAAAAAAAAGACAAAAAAAAAAAAACACAGGATCCTATAAAAAAAAAAAAAAATGACCCTGTTGTATCTGTTGTCACCCGTTTGAGCCATTTCAGTCTATGATCAATTTTTTTTTAAGCACTTTTTTCCCCCCATCTAAAAAAAATAATGAACTAATGACACACAGGAACCTTTTTTTTTTTTTTTTTACAGCTATGCATAACTGATGCAACAGAATCTGTTCTTTGCAGGATCCTGTTTTTTTTTCTCCCCTTCTTCTAACGCAGTGTTTCTCAACTCCAGTCCTCAGAGCCCACCTACAGGTCATGATTTGAGAATATCCCACAGAATGAGTACCTGAGGTGAGTCCTGATGCACTGACACTAATTATATCACCTGCTAAATACTAAGGAAATCCTGAAAACATGACCCGCAGGTGGGACCTGAGGACTGGAATTGAGGAACACTGTTCTAACGGATCAGAAGAACGGAAAGCTAAACGGTGATATGAACTCGGCCTAAGTAGTTGGAAAAGATTCTCATTTTGAACATGAATAATTACTAGATATAAAGTACACGCTTACTACAATAGGGAAACGTGGATAAAGAGGACTGCAAAAAATAAATGCATTTACCAGATCCCAGTCAACATTGCGAAAGAACTGGTGTCCCTGGATATCAGCGAATCCCGTCTGCGGATGGCAGCCAAGACGATCCTTTGGTTCCTGAAGTACATAACAAAAGATATATTCACATTTATGGAGCAATTATAATACAGAAAAACACTGTAATGAATAAGTGCTTTTTCTTGATTGGACACATGGCTCAAATGTTCACAGCGTGTGCAAAAAATATCTACGCAAACTTAAGCGGAATCTATGATGAAAACTGGGGCTTCCCATTATAAATATTCATTGGGAAGTTCATCGAACTTCCTAAAGAACACTACAGAGCACCAAACACTCCTGACACTGCATTGTGTAGAACAGTGGTCTCCAACCTCTTGAAATTCTCACTGACAAAAAATGTTGTAATGGAATGAAACTTTCTGTGTGAATGTATTGGGGAAAACTGTGCAATTGAAAGGAGGCTGTAGTCCCCTGTTGGGCCTCCTCTAGCCTGGATACCAGATGAGATACGGTTGGACATGGAGTCCTACAGGTTCTGTATGGTTTCCTGCGGCACATTTGGCCACAGATGTTGCAGTTTCTGATAACTCTCTTGCAGAAGAACTAATGCATGGTTTGCCAGAAAGCAACACAAGGTAACTACAGAGATATTCTCAGGTAGGTATGCTCACCTTATTCAGAAAGCTTTTGAGGACACTTGCTGCTTTCACTGACAAAGATCTGGGTATACGAATCTGTTTTTCAAGAATAACTGAGAAAAAAGTAAATGACGTCAAGAAACTGACTATTTTTCCCCAAATAAGAAATAAACATTTCACAATTGAAATACATAATGCTCCCCTGCATACGTTAATGATAGCATTTATTACTGTGACAGAAATTAAAGAGGTCCTAAAGTGCAAATTCCTACTAAATCTTTAGATATACACAATGGGGGAGCGTTATCAAAACTGAGGAAATGGAAAACTGCCTTACTTGCCCATAGCAACCAATCAGATTCCACCTTTCATTTTTCAGAACTTCTTTGGAAAAAGAAAGCATCATTCTGATTGGTTGCCATGAGTAACTAAGCCAGTTTCCCTTTGCACCGGTTTTGATAAATCTCCCCTTTGTTCCAATTCCAGCCTCTTAAGCTCCATTTGCTAAAGGGTTATCGTCTTCTATAGTGATGGCATATTGATAGGATGTCCCATCATTTTATCATCAGTAGAGGTCCAACCATTGGGATTCCCACCAATCTTGAGAATGAAGGGAGCGCAGCATGATGTAGCACTGCACCCCAAGTGTTCCCTACACAGTGATGCTCTCCGCTTCATTTGGATCAGACTGGCTGCAGTGTTGGGAATACAGTACTACATCAGTGCACAGGGCCGGGCCGACACAGAGGCTGAGGAGGCTCCAGCCTCAGGGCGCTCAAGCCTCAGGGCGCAGGCCACTCTCACCAAGTCCCTGCTGCTGCCGTGTAGCTGTATTAGCAGCAGAGCATCCATTTCTGCGCTCTGCTGCTGTAACAGCCGGTCCTGCGCCCCCTAGTGGTGTTCTTCCTCCCTCCCTCAGTCTAGTGCAGTGTGCTGCAGCTCCGTACCTTCCCCAGCCCCTGACTTCCTGCCTGTGTGTGCACCAGAGAGTCACAACCCCCTCCCCCAGCACAGAGAGAAGAGCAGCGTCGGGACAGAGAAGGAGGAGGAGGAATACTCTGCATCCTGCCTCTCCCTCCAAGTCACCAGAGACTGTATGTGCAGAAAATGTAAGGGGTTAAAGGGAATGGAATGGCAGTAATGTAATGTGCATATTGTGTGTTTTTATGTATGTGTGTCATATGTATGTCTGTATATATGTATGTATGTATGTATGTGTGTCATATGTATGTCTGTATATATGTATGTATGTATGTGTGTCATATGTATGTCAGTATGTATGTGTGTGTGTGTGTCATATGTATGTCAGTATGTATGTGTGTGTGTGTCATATGTATGTCAGTATATATGTGTGTGTCATATGTATGTCAGTATGTATGTGTGTGTCATATGTATGTCAGTATGTATGTGTGTGTCATATGTATGTCATGTATATATGTGTGTGTCATATGTATGTCTGTATATATGTGTGTGTCATATGTATGTCTGTATATATGTGTGTGTCATATGTATGTCAGTATATATGTGTGTGTCATATGTATGTCAGTATGTGTGTGTCATATGTATGTCAGTATGTGTGTGTCATATGTATGTCTGTATATATGTGTGCGTCATATGTATGTCAGTATGTATGTGTGTGTCATATGTATGTCAGTATGTATGTGTGTGTCATATGTATGTCAGTATATATGTGTGTGTCATATGTATGTCAGTATGTATGTGTCATATGTATGTCAGTATGTGTGTGTGTGTCATATGTATGTCAGTATGTATGTGTGTGTCATATGTATGTCAGTATATATGTGTCTGTGTCATATGTATGTCAGTATATATGTGTGTGTCATATGTATGTCAGTATATATGTGTCTGTGTCATATGTATGTCAGTATGTGTGTGTGTCATATGTATGTCAGTGTGTATGTGTGTGTCATATGTATGTCAGTATGTGTGTGTGTCATATGTATGTCAGTGTGTATGTGTCATATGTATGTCAGTATGTGTGTGTCATATGTATGTCAGTATGTATGTGTGTGTGTGTCATATGTATGTCAGTATGTATGTGTGTGTCATATGTATGTCAGTATGTATGTGTGTGTCATATGTATGTCTGTATATATGTGTGCGTCATATGTATGTCAGTATATATGTGTGTGTCATATGTATGTCAGTATGTATGTGTGTCAAATGTATGTCAGTATGTGTGTGTGTGTCATATGTATGTCAGTATAGATTATCTAACCCAGTCGCCCTTCCCCCATCAGCCCTTGTCCTACCCCCATCTACCCCAGCAGACATTTAGATGTTATTTATTCCTGCTATTCTAATGCTCTGATCAGTAGATGCTCAAGTCAAGCCCTCACCCCCCAGCCATTTAGATATGTATGTTATCAATCATCCCCCACCCCGCCTTCCTTGTAATTTGCTGGCCCCCAATATCCATTGTGAGTCACAATCCATAACAGTGACATCCACAGATCCCCCATAACAGTGTCACCCACAGATCCCCCATAACAATGCGTCATCCAGAGATCCCCCATAACAGTGTGTCATCCACAGATCCCCATAACAGTGTGTCATCCACAGATCCCCCATAGCACTGTCATCCACAGATCCCCCAAAACATTGTCATCCACAGGTCCCCCATAACAATGCGTCATCCACAGATCCCCCATAACAGTGTCATCCACAGATCCCCCATAACAGTGTCATCCACAGATCCCCCATAACAGTGTGTCATCCACAGATCCCCCATAACAGTGTCATCCACAGATCCCCCATAACAGTGCCATCCTCAGATCCCCCATAACAGTGTCATCCACAGATCTCCCATAACAGTGTCATCCACAGATCCCCCATAACAGTGTCAGCCACAGATCCCCCATAACATTGTGCAATTCACAGATCCCCCATAACAGTGCCATACACAGACCCCCATAACAGTCATCCATAGATCTCCCATAACAGTGTCGTCCACAGATCCCCCATAAGTGTGTCATCCACAGATCCTTCATAACAGTGTCATCCATAGATCCCCCATAACAGTGTCATACATATATCCCCCCATAACAGTGTCATCCACAGATCCTCCATAACAGTGTCATCCACAGATCCTCCATAACAGTGTCATCCACAGATCCCCCATAACAGTGTCATCCACAGATCCCCCATAACAATGTCATCCACAGATCCTCCATAACAATGTCATCCACAGATCCCCCATAACAGTGCGTCATTAATTGATACATTAAACTGCGCATATTTATGTGTGATTACAACAGTATTTAGTAAAGACTCCACAAGTTGGGGGCGCACTTGGGCAGCTCAGCCTCTGTTGGTGGTGGACCTTGTCCCAGCCCTGTCAGTGCAGCATCCATTGATTTTCAGTGTAGGTGGGGGTCTCAGAGGTGAGACTCTTATTAATTATGAAGTCATGGCTTACCCTAGTGATATGCCACATAAGATGGGAATAACCCTATAATAGCACAGAAATCTATTTAGAGTTATAGTACACATTCTTACTTTATTTATTAGCCAACATGATAAAACAGTACATGGCTTGTACCTTGAAAAAGGAAATCCTCAGTGTTTTGGTCTGGATTGTCTGTACTCCCCACAATGTCGAACGGAGACCGTCCAGCCATCATCTCAAACATCAAGACGCCTAGTGCCCACCAGTCCACACTGAAACCTTTGGCAGACAAGAATTAGAAGGAAAACACCATAAGTCAGTTATCTTCCATTCACAACTAGTAATAATTCACATAATTGAAATACTTTAAAGTGTAACTGTCTTTTTTTATTTTCGTAATTTGTATAGGGCAGTGATACTGACCATTTTTGTAATATACTTTAATTACTGAAATTGTACTTTTTTAATTAGAAAAATGGTCAGTATCGCTGCCCCTATACATTACACAAATAAAAAAAGGAATGACAGTTACACTTTAATTAGCAACTTTTATATTGTTGGCGTCAAAAGCCTCTCTACCGTATGCTCTGTAAGTTGGCGTCATTTACGGGATTTGGCCATTTGACTAATGTACGTTCCCATTCACTAGACATGTATTAAAGAGGTTATGTGTACAGCCATCTCTCTCCATCATCCCATACATATGTATGTTTGGTTCGTCCAATCATGCATATGTAGTGAATTGGAGAGGGCTGTCCCCTTAGAAAATCACAGCCTGAATAATACAAGCCAAATTCCAAAAAAATTTAGGACGCTGTGTACAATGTAAATAAAAACAGAAAGCAATGATTTGCAAATTTCAGAGTCTTATATTTTATTCACAATAGAACATAGGACACATATCAGAAAGCGAGACAGAAAGTGTACCATTTCTATAAAAAAAAAAAAAAATCACATTTATTTACGTAATGGCAGCATCTCAAAAAAGTTGGGACATGGTCATGTCTACCATTGTATAGCATCCCCTCTTCTTTTCATGAGAGTCTGGAAATGTCTGGGAAGTGAGGAGACCAATTGCTGGAATTTTGGGAAATTAATATTGTCCCATTCTTGTCTAATGAAGGATTTTCTCTGCTCAACAGTCCTGGGCATTCTGTGCTGGATGTGATGCACCAAATCTTTCCTATTTTGATGAAAAGGACCTGGACTCTTCTGTGAAGCCGTGCTGCTGTGATGGATGCAGTATGTGGTTTAGCATTGTCTTACTGAAATATACGAGGCCTTCCCTCATGGCCATGTCTACAAGGCCTTGTCTGGATGGGAGCAGATGTTTTTCTAAAAAATCTGTATACTGTTCAGTGCCTTTCCGGATGTGTTAGCTGCCCATGCCATAGGCCCTAATGCAACCCCATACCATCAGAGATGTAGTCTTATGAACTGTGCACTAATAAGCTAGATGGTCCCTCTCGTTTTGAATCCGCAGCATACGGTGTCCGTGGTTTCCAAACAGAATTTAAAATTTTGATTCATTTGATCAATGGACAGTTTTCCATTTTGCCCCTGTCCATTTTAAATGTGCTTCGGCCTAGAGAAGACGGTAGTGTTTCTGGATCTCCTTTGCATGAAACAGCTTTAACTTGCATTCATGGATTGCACGACCCACAATTATGCCTGGAAGTGTCCCTGACCCCATGCAGGATATTCAGTGCAGAATCAGGCCTGCTTTTAATGTTGTAGCACTTGAGGTCCTGTAGATCACGAGCTTCCAATACTGACCGTCAACCTTGACACTTTAGCACATGAATTTCTACCGATTCTCTGAATCTTTTGATATTATGTAACGTAGATACTGAGATATTCAAAGTCTTTGCAAATTTAATTTGAGGGACATTTTCTTTGAAATTTTCGCAGATCAATTAATTCTGAGAGACTCTGCCTCAGTGTTTTTATACCCAGTCATGTGACTTAGTAGCAAACTGTTTTTTTATTTATTAGTACCACTTACTTTTCCAGCCTTTTGTTGCTCTTGTCAAACTTTTTTGAGATGTGTTGCTGACACCAAGGTCTAACTTCATTTTTAATGAAATGGTAAAATGTCTCACTTTACACATCTGATATGTTTAAATGTTCTATTGCGAAAATATTATGGGTCTATCCGTTTGCAAATCATTGCATTCCGTTTTTATTTATATA
The DNA here is from genome assembly GCA_033119425.1 of Bufotes viridis. Lineage (NCBI taxonomy): Eukaryota > Metazoa > Chordata > Amphibia > Anura > Bufonidae > Bufotes > Bufotes viridis. The sequence continues at coordinate 140,934,540 of CM065592.1, read as the reverse complement.
GCGTCCCAATGTGGAATTGGGGTTGTATACTGTGCACCAGCATGAGCGCCCCCGATAGAGTTGAAATGGGGGTGTGACAGCATCATAGGTAGGTGGTTTTAGACTGGCAACAAGTCCTCTTTATTTATTTTCTGCACTGATATAGCGCTGACATAAATCGGCTTTACAGACATAAGCATCAAGCTGTCCTCAGTGGAGATCACAATCAGTATGTCTTTGGAGTATAGGAGGAAACTAGATTACCCAGAGGAAACCCACGCAAACATAGGGAGAACATACAAACTCCATGCAGATATTGTTATTACCGGTAATCACATTCAAACCTAGGACCCCAGCGTTGCAAGCCACCAGTGCTAACCACTGAGCCACCATGCTGCCACACTTAAAGGAGTTGTCTCATCACAGACCAACCCTTTATTATGAGAGATGCTGCAACAAATGGGTGATCTTATACGGCCATGTGCCTTAAAATGATCTTTGTATTAAAAAAGACTACATAATCGGAACTCCAAAAATCAGATGAAAATAAAGCTTAGTTATTCACTCCTATGTTCACATTTGAGCTTTCAACCTGACGTCTTAAATAAGTGACACCGATGGTCCATGTAAGCCACAGTCAGCAGAAATGAGCAGCATCATTTCTTTTCTTACCATAATCTTCTCCACGCAGGATTTCAGGGGCAATGTAATTTGGTGTACCACAGAATGTACTAGTCGTGTCTCCTGGCCGTAGACCTTCCTTTAAAACATAACATAAGGCAGAAATCAGCAAACACATTCATAATCCATCAAGGCACTTCAGTCAAGTCTAAAGAAATATTCCAACTGACCCCCGCACACACACATCAGGCTCTAGGTTTGCCAATAAGAATGAACACCCTTTTTATGAATCTTTCTTCGGGATACTGACCATGTAAAGTGTGGGGTCACAATGACCATAATATAAATCAGAGTAAAATGTAGACAGAACCTTTTGATGTCTTTGTGCAGTAGTTCATCCCACAATCATGCTGTCGTTAGGACAGATACACTGTGACCACTCCTCTTGCGCCACTTGGGTGTGGTGTGGGCGGGGGCTTAGTGGACCCCACAACTTGGCATATTTACTACAATTTATGCTAGAAAATGGAGTAAACTGTAGCTCAAGTCTACGTCAACTCCTAGCTGGGGAAGACTTAACTTTCTGGCACACAGAAGGTCAGAGTTGTGCATAACTCATTAAAGTGAGCTGTACTCTTTAATAACGAAGCACATTTTCCTCCAGAACACAGGGGATCAAGACTGCGGTATGAAACGCTAATCTTTATAGTTTACCCCGATGACAGCAGAAGTCTAATAGTGCAGTGCTGGGCAGGTCTGACTACCTGAACCACATAGGAAAGGAGTAGTCATCAGTCCACATAAGAATGTGGAAATGTGCCCTACATCAAGAACGTGGTATGGAAGCTCAACTCCTCAAAGAGGTGGACAATGGGATGGGTTTAGTGCACTTTGAGACAATACAACCACTAGAAATATACATAAAGACATACACAAGTTCATATCCTTACTGGACTAAAGGCAAACAGCAATGTGGTAAAGTACTTTCAGTAGGAAGAGAAGCAGGGAGAGTGTAAGAGTCAAAATGGTAGATAAAGCAGAGATAACAGGAGAACAGCAAGGGAGCACAGGAGAAAATGGCTGGTGGTGGGGGGTAAATAAACAGTGCTAACCAAATACGATCTGCAGACACAGGCCAATAACAATGGAGAGAAATAAGAAACAGGCAACATTTTAGGCTACTTTCACACTCACGTTTTGTGCGGATCTGTCATGAACGGATCCGTTCAGATAATACAACATCTGCATCAGCTCAGAACGGATCTGTTTGTATTATCTTTTACATAGCCAAGACGGATCTGTCTTGAACACCATTGAAAGTCAATAGAGGACAGATCTGTTTTCTATTGTGCCAGATTGTGTCAGTAAAAACAGATCCGACCCCATTGACTTACATTGTGTGACAGGATGGATCCGTTTGACCAGACGCCTCTAGAGCAGAATGGAGACTGAACTGATGCAAACTGATACATTCTGAGCGGATCCTTTTCCATTCAGAATGCATTAGAATGCAAACTGATCCGTTTTGGACCGCTTGTGAGAGCCCTGAACGGATCTCACAAACGGAAAACCAAAACGCGAGTGTGAAAGTAGACTCAAGTGGAATACATCACCTCTATTTTTGACTAATTAAACCAGATGGTGATGCATTTTCTTGTTTACTAATCAGTTTTTATTTTCCAAAAATTATTATTTTTTTTATTCCGTTTTTGTTCATGGGGTCGGCCATCTTGTCCTAGCTGCTGTTAAAAATTATTCAATGACATGCTTTACAGCAGCCAATTGGAAATAGGAACCTAAAGATGGTCTTTGGGGGTCGTAGGAAAACGATCTAGGCATGCTTTGTGAGGAGGTGACTGTGCAATAAGAAAGAGTGAGCTGCGTCCATCAGCTATTCTCAATGGTTAAAGCCAATGGGAATGGCACCACAAAATGAAGTGCAATCTGGAGGCAGCACAATATAGAGCAGAAGGAGCTGAGTAAATTGATACATAGTTTTATGGATTCAATAAAACTTGTAAGGGCTCGTTCACATCACCGTTTGTCTTTTCCGTTCTCAAGCTCCGTTCAGGAGCAGGAGAACGGAAAGGACGGATGCTGTACATAACTGACACCTAACTGACACCAACGGAGCCTAAAGACCCCATAGACTTTAATAGGGTCCGTTTGGTGTCCGCTCAGAGCATAATTTTTGAGCGGACATGAAAGTAGTGCATGCAGGACTTTCGTGTCCGCTCAAAAATCATGTTCTGAGCGGACACCAAACGGACCCCATTAAAGTCTATGGGGTCTTTAGGCTCCGTTGGTGTCAGTAAGGTGTCAGTTATGTACAGCATCCGTCCTTTCCGTTCTCCTGCTCCTGAACGGAGCTTGAGAACGGAAAAGACAAACGGTGATGTGAACGAGCCCTAATTTATATCTCTGCTCTTTCTAAGTTCAGTTGCACATGGGGGATGTCTTATTAGTGACTGATGGCATTTCCTGTGTATACAGAGCTAGAAGTCAATGACAGTTTATAACTGAGCTCAGAAAGAGCAGAGATTTAAATATAAAAATTACAAGTTTTAATGAATCTTTTCCTGCCATTCATGGGCCCGTATTAGCCCTCCATTCCTGCCTAAAATGCAGCGCCTAACACTCCTCCACCCGACATGTTTCACCACGGTGCGACTTCGTCAGGGGCTTGGAGCAATAGCTAATACAGGCTAATACGGCCCATGAATGTGTGTGACCACCACTGTTTGTTTAGGGGCAGATATCTTAGGCCTGTGAGACACCTAACCGAGAGATAGCTCTCAGGGACAGGAATTAAATTTTGTGTGCTGGTACTGAGCCGCAGTTCCTACACAACGGAACAGAGTAGTGCTCTTGGTCTGAATGTAAATCGACTGTATGTGATTTTCACCAATCAAACAATCCTATTACCATTGGCAATAAGTGCCACGAGTTTGTGCGAGATGGAGTGCGATACTTACCAATTCTAGTGCCATAATTCCAACGGCAATAGACACCATTAAGAGTGTGAATGAGAAATAAGTTCCCACTCCAAACTGTACCACAGAGTGGCCAGCAGAGACTTAATAATAGTTGTGTCAGCTCAAATAAAATGAATACCATTGCCAGCACTCTCAGCAAGATAACACTCAATGGTAGAAACCTAGGTTGCACCTAATTGTGCACAGCAGTACCACACATGCAAACTACACCTGATCCCTAATGTAGCCTAGCTATCCTCAGGTTTATGGCAGGCCCTGCGCCCATGGAATAAACAAAGGGTCTATGTAGTGTGAGGTGGCACCAATCGCAAGTGAGGAACAGTCACCCCCTCCTCATTCCGGATAGTTTTAACCTATCCCTGTAGGTCTTGTGATTTTAGATTTGTAACAATAAAGATATTTAGTTTAGGACCCCTACAGGGATCTTTGTCGGTCCACTGACCGAATTGAGTATTTGTGATACTATGCTTTTGAATCCTATTTTATCCAACACGTATGTTAAAAGTGAATCAAAAACATGATATGAACACAGCTGAACGTGTTGCGTGCAGATTTTACAGCATTGCATGGAAACAAGTTCTCATCTATTCTGTGTTATGTGCCTCCAGCTTTTGTGCTAGAGGTGTTACTTATCATTGTATTTGTTCCTGTGTTGATAATGAGATGACTGCCGAGAAGTGATATCTACAGGAAATGTCATCCTACTATGAGACTTAGTGACCAAAGTGAATTCTGCAATTACATTTTTTTTCAGATAAAGACAGTGAAATAAAAATAAAATAAAAATCACAGAAGATTCTTGAGAAAAGTTTAACACAATTTAGGGTCCTTTCACACTGGCGTTTTTGTTTTCCGACATAGAGATCCGTCGTCGGGGCTCTATGCTGGAAAAATCCTGATCAGGATCATCCCCATGCATTCTGAATGGAGAGAAATCCGTTCAGGATGCATCAGGATGTCTTCAGTTCAGGACCGGAATGTTTTTTGGACGCAGGAAATCCCGCAGCATGCTGCGCTTTTTGCTCCGTCCAAAAATCCGGAACACTTGCCGCAAGGCCGGATCCGGAATTAAGGCATTAATCCGGATCCGGCCTTAAGCTAAACGTCGTTTTGGCGCATCGCCGGATCCGACGTTTAGCTTTTTCTCAATAGTTACCATGGCAGCCAGGACGCTAAAGTCCTGGTTGCCATGGTAAAGTGTAGTGGGGAGCGGGGGAGCAGTATACTTACCATCCGTGCGGCTCCCGGGGCGCTCCAGAGTGACGTCAGGGCGCCCTACACGCATGGATCATGTGATCCATACGCATGGGGCGCTCTGACGTCATTCTGGAGCGCCCCGCATGGACTGTAAGTATACCGCTCCCCACTACTACTATGGCAACCAGGACTTTAATAGCGTCCTGGCTGCCATAGTAACCTGAAAGCAATTCGAAGACTGATCAGGATCCTGATCAGTCTTCTAATGCTTTCAGGCGACTTGCGTTCTGACGGATCCGGCGGGACGGAAGTGCCTGCCGGATCCTCAGAACGCAAGTGTGAAAGAGCCCTAAATCTTAGACTTAAATACGACTAAGTTTCACTCAATGTTTTGCAACCTCCTACTCATTTTTTTATTTTCCTACTTTTGCGTCCCTTGACTCCTTGTCTTGTTCTCGGGTCCCGCTATCTAAGACGAGAACTGACCGTTTAGGACTATCACTGTTTCTGTTAGGCTGCGTTCACTGTTGCGTTCTCATTCTGGCAGGCTATTCCATTCTGGCATAAATGCTGGGTGTCGGCCAGACAAAAGCTGCACGCAGCGGTGTTTGCCCATTATGCCGGAAATGTGTCCGGATTACATTTTAGTCAAAGGAAATCCAGCAGTAGATGGCCGTATCCTGCAATGCTTGATACAATGAGCTCCTGTAGCCTGATCTTCAGCTATATCAGGCTACCGGAATTCAAACGTAACTGTGAAGACTTATACTTTATAATTATTATATGGCCACTGTCCATCCTTACTAATAGTGATTTTCTGATCTATGGTATGGGGGCTTTGTGCCATAAAAGAAAGAAGATAAAAGGCAACATGGTGATATAAGTCTTTAGATAGATATAGAAATGTATATATCAAACATTCTGATTTGTATTGATCCGGAAAGTTGAGGGTAAGAAGACTAACAGTGTAACGCATTGTTACATTAACCAATTATGTTACACTAGGGAAAAATATTCTTGGCTGATGAAATGCAATCAGTTCTACTTCTGGATCAATAATCTTTTAACGTACTCAAGTGTGCAAATATAAAATGGAACAATCACAAACTTATTATGTAGCGATTTCATCCTGCTTCTAACACAAGACTACAGTAAAAACTAAAAGGGAATCTTCCACCAGTTTTACGCTGCCCTGAGGGCACAATAAAGTAGTAGTAAAGATGCTGCTTCAAATGCAGGGGTCACTTTTTTGTTGTCCAATTTTTTTTTTTTCTTCTTAAAATCCCTGTAGAGCACCTTCACCGGGATCCAGGTGCTGGTGTACTCTTATTTATGAGCTGCTGCTCCCCCATCATCCCGCAAACGATTGACAGCTTTCTCCTTATTCTATGTATCGGGAGAAAGCTGCCAATCAATGCCAGGGGAGCCGGGAGCTCTTGAAACCAGGACTCTAATGCCCAGGTCCTGATAAAGAGAGCTTTTTAAGAAAATGACTTGAGTGATCCTGCATTTGAATCAGGGTCTCTGTTACCGGTGTGTGCTGCCCTCAGATAGGAAGAGTACTGACAGAGGCCAAAATAATTAATTACCTTGAATAACATTGATAATTCCTGTTCATATGCCCTATTAGAGCACATGAATGTAAAAGGGGGAGATCCCCACATGGGACCTCCATCTATCGACACCATGTGAATGCCCACTTGCGGCTATATCAGGCATGCTGTGAATATATGAGCTGCCTCAGAAACCAGAAACACATTTTGGATTGCTGTACACAAATTGTAGTCGCATCATCGTCCAATGGCCACAGCAGCCTTACACCGCCACAGAATTAAACCTGCCTGCCTAATACTGTGTAACTCCCCCTCATGCCATCAAAACAGCTGACCCATTGAGGGGTGGATTTCATAAGACCTCTGAAGGTACCCTGTGGTATCTGGCACCAAGATGTTAGCAGCAGGCCCTTTAAAGGAGTATTCCTGCTCAAGATAAAGAACAAGCTTCACATTCTTCATTTGCTTTATGGTCCAGTGTTGATGCTAAATTGCCCACTGCAGGCACCTTTTGGTGCTGTACTTGGCCCAGCATGGGCACTCTGACCAGTTGGTGGCTATGTAGCAACAAGACATCTTTTATAGACATAATTAATTTTTTGAGCAGTTTGTGCTACAGTAGCTCTTAGGTGGGATTAGACCAGATGGGCTAGCCTTTGCTCCCCACATGCTCATGACCCCTGCCCCATGGGGGGAGTCTGTAGAGAATGAGGGGTGTGGTGCTCAGGCTTGAGAGGCTGTACAGTGGAGGAAATAATTATTTGACCCCTCACTGATTTTGTAAGTTTGTCCAATGACAAAGAAATGAAAAGTCTCAGAACAGTATCATTTCAATGGTAGGTTTATTGTAACAGTGTCAGATAGCACATCAAAAGGAAAATCGAAAAAATAACTTTAAATAAAAGATAGCAACTGATTTGCATTTCATTGAGTGAAATAAGTATTTGAACCCTCTAACAAAAAAAGACTTAATACTTGGTGGAAAAACCCTTGTTTGCAAGCACAGAGGTCAAACGTTTCTTGTAATTGATGACCAAGTTTGCGCACATTTTAGGAGGAATGTTGGTCCACTCCTCTTTGCAGATCATCTCTAAATCCCTAAGGTTTCGAGGCTGTCTCTGTGCAACTCTGAGCTTGAGCTCCTCCATAGGTTTTCGATTGGATTAAGGTCCGGAGACTGACTAGGCCACTCCATGACCTTAATGTGCTTCTTCTTGAGCCACCCTTTGTTGCCTTTGCTGTATGTTTTGGGTCATTGTCGTGCTGGAACACCCATCCACGACCCATTTTCAGTTTCCTGGCAGAGGGAAGGAGGTTGTCGCTCAGGATTTCACGATACATGGCTCCGCTCCATTTTCCCGTTAATGCGAATAAGTTGTCCTGTGCCCTTAGCAGAAAAACACCCCCAAAGCAAAATGTTTCCACCCCCATGCTTGACGGTGGGGACGGTGTTTTGGGGGTCATAGGCAGCATTTTTCTTCCTCCAAACACAGCGAGTTGAGTTAATGCCAAAGAGCTCTATTTTGGTCTCATCAGACCACAGCACCTTCTCCCAGTCACTCTCTGAATCATTCAGGTGTTCATTGGCAAACTTCAGACGGGCCTGCACATGTGCCTTCCTGAGCAGGGGGACCTTGCGAGCCCTGCAGGATTTTAATCCATTGCGGTGTAATGTGTTTCCAATGGTTTTCTTGGTGACTGTGGTCCCTGCTAATTTGAGGTCATTAACTAACTCCTCCCGTGTAGTTCTAGGATGCTTTTTCACCTTTCTCAGAACCATTGACACCCCACGAGGTGAGATCTTGCGTGGAGCCCCAGAGCGAGGTCGATTGATGGTCATTTTGTGCTCCTTCCATTTTCGAACAATCGCACCAACAGTTGTCACCTTCTCTCCCAGCTTCTTGCTAATGGTTTTGTAGCCCATTCCAGCCTTGTGCAGGTCTACAATTTTGTCTCTGACATCCTTGGACAGCTCTTTGGTCTTTCCCATGTTGGAGAGTTTGGAGTCTGCTTGATTGATTGATTCTGTGGACAGGTGTCTTTTATACAGGTGACTAGTTAAGACAGGTGTCCTTAATGAGGGTGACTAATTGAGTAGAAGTGTCTAACCACTCTGTGGGAGCCAGAACTCTTAATGGTTGGTAGGGGTTCAAATACTTATTTCACTCAATGAAATGCAAATCAGTTGCTATCTTTTATTTAAAGTTATTTTTTCGATTTTCCTTTTGATGTGCTATCTGCCACTGTTACAATAAACCTACCATTGAAATGATACTGTTCTGAGACTTTTCATTTCTTTGTCATTGGATAAACTTACAAAATCAGTGAGGGGTCAAATAATTATTTCCTCCACTGTATAGTTATGTGGGAAAACATTCAGTAAAACTTGTAAATTATGATTTTAAATCTCTGCTCTTTCCAAACGCCATTGTACACGGGGGCCATCTCATTACTGATTGATAATACAGTATTTTCTATGTCATTGTGTATACAGGGATAGCTGTCAGTCACCAAGTTGTGCACAGCAGCAGTCTAAGGGTACTTTTACACTTGCGGCAGGAGGGATCCGGCAGGCTATTCAGCCTGCCGCATCCGTCCTGCCGTAAGTGGCCGTGCACTAAAGTGCTGCCGCTCCGTCCCCATTGACTATAATGGGGCTGGGGGCGGAGCTACGGCGCAGCACGGCCGGAGATCGCCGGACTAAAAGTCCAGCATGTCCGACTTATAGTCCGGCGATCTCCGGCCGTGCAGTGCGCGGCCACTTGCAGCAGGGCGGATGCGGCAGGCTGAATAGCCTGCCGGAGCCGTCCTGCCGCAAGTGTAAAAGTACCCTTACATTCAGAAGAAGCAAAGGTTTAAATAAATAAAACTACAAGTTTTACTGAATCGCTTCAAATAAAACTATACAACAATCTGCTCAGCTCCGCCTGCTCCATAACATGCTGCCTGCAGATTGCATTGCATTTCATGGTGACAGGTTTTCTTTAAAATATTCAGAAAGGTTCTTTTGGAATAGATTTCAAGTGCTATTCTAGCTACTAGAGATTTGAAAAATAGCAGGAAACCACAGTACAGGAAACATAAACCATTCTGACAAAGACGTAAAGTTTATGTCTGTAGTCTGAGACAGAGATCATGAAAATAGATTCTAGGAATTCACGAAGACCTAAAGAAACTACAAAGTCTGCAGATCCTACACACAGCATGTACCAGGGATGGGGAGCCGCAGGTCACAGGACAGCGCGGCAGGAAGGAGACCAGGGAGGGTAAGTGAATATGCCAAGTGGCAGTGCAGTCTGGAGCTGGAGAGGTAAGTTTATTTTAATTATTTTAAATGTCTGATCTGAAGTCTGATTGGGGCTGATCTGAGGCTAGGAAGGGTCTGATCTCAGGTTGGGAGGTCTAATAAGGGTGTGATCTGAGGCTGGGGGTCTGATCTAAGGCTTGGGAGGGTCTGATAGAGGTGGGGGGCAGATCTGAGGCTGAGAAAGGGATAAAAGCGAAGAAAGAGGCAGGGAGAGTGAAAGCTGGGCGAAACCCTCTCTGGAGCCCCCTGGGTTTAGCTTGGCTGCCATTAATGCCAAATAAACTAAATATATAACGTTCTCATCTTAAAAACCAGACTGCTATATGTGGTCAAAATGGTGCCTGTACTATTTGTAATACATAGTGCAACAGCCATTTTGTGCAACAAAAATACAGCGCTCTAGATTTTTTTTAATTGAAGCACAATTTCTGTAACTTACCGCTAAGTCACTTGTTTGACCAAATATAGCCGTCAAATTTTTACATTGAGAATTTTGTATGGCCCTCGAACGATGTTACAAATATCCAAATGACCCTCGGCAGCAAAAAGGTTCCCCACTCCTGGCATATACCAACCTTTAATCAGCTTGAGCAAAAGTAATGTTATTTATCACTTAAAGGATATATACACACCTTAGAAATCATAATTTTTTTTTTCTTTACATCAGTACGATAAAAAAAATGTAGCAACTTTAAGAAATTCTACCTAAAACTTTCTTCAATGATTTTATGTCAGTTCTCTGGTGTAGAAATGTCACAAATTTCTGCACAAGGCGCGATTTGTACAAACATTTGTGACTTTCCCCCATTCACACGACCGTATGCATTTTGCGGTCCACAAACCGCAGAACACAGAAGCTGCTCCGTGTTCCGTTCCGCAATTTGAGGAACAGAATGCGGACCATTGGAGAAATGCCTTTTCTTGTCCTATGCTGTCCTCATCTTTCGCGGCCCCATTGAAGTGAACGGCCGTGTGCATGAGGCCTTAAAGGGGTATTCCATCTTGGGCATTGGGGGCATATCCATCTCTGGGACCCCCATCTATACTTAGAACGGAGCACGCAAAGTGCCCGAGGGCGCACCACGAATGCGTGGCTGCCCTCCATTCATTTCTATGGGACTGACGAACGCCTCAGCTATTTCCATAAGCCCAACAGAAGTGAACGGAGCAGTGGCTGCGCTTGCACGGTGCGCTTTCCATTCATCTCAATCGGGCTTCCCAATACAGCTGCTCGGCTATTTTCGGCAGTTCCGTAGAAAAGAATGGGGGGTGGCTGTGCATGCGCTGTGCACCCTCTGGCACTTTTTGGGCTTCGTTCTAAGTATAGGTACGGGTTACTGTAATGAGACCCACACATATCACACATTAGGGGCATATTGTAGTGATGTGCCCCCCAAGGTCCAAGATGGGCCAACCCCTTTAAGACTTGAGCTAGCCATACACATTAGATGTATGTCAGCCACAAGACCTGCTAACCATGCGATGTGTATGGAGGTTTCCTGACACATAGGAGCCTAAGAGAAGGATCAGGTTGCTGGATTTCAACATCTTTTTGCTTTACAGATATAAGCTGCTGCCAGATGAGCCTATATACACTGATTGCTAATGAGCATTGCTGGTAACGTTCCTTAGCGTTCATCTGACAGTCTAAGGCTAGGTCTACACGATGACATTTGTCGGGCGACAATTTTTATAATTATATTCTATGGTGTCGCACTGCGACTGTGACACGACAGTCGCAAAAAATCTATTCGAAATGAATTTTTCTGCCACTGCCGCGTTGCAGTGCGACACCATAGACCAGGCATGGACAACCTGTGGCTCGCCAGCTGTTGTAAAACTACAATTCCCACCATGCCCTGCTGTAGGTTGATAGCTGTTGGCAGTCTGGGCATGCTGGGAGTTGTAGTTTTGAAACATCTGGAGAGCCTCAGGTTGGCCATCCCTGCCATAGACTATCATTATAAAAATTGTTGCGCGACATTAGTGCGACAAATGTTGCAGTGTAGTTGTACCTGGTTCATTGGGCAATCGTGATTTTCAGTATGCCCCTGGAAACAACTACACATCATGGGGACGAGTGATGGTATAGTGATCACTCCATGCAGTGGAGGAGATCACTGCATGTAATAGCAGCAGTCTCCTCCACTAGTGAGCAGGTGATTACCAGGAAGGAACGCTTCCCGCCTGACCATTGCCTGGTGTAATGCAGCCTTTACTCCACACTCCGTATTGAGTGAAGAGATAGTTGTCTGACAGCTATCTAACGTACCGCCCGCATTATGCTAAATGCGGCTTCATGGTTCCAGACTACAGACAAACCCTGCAGTCATGTGTTACTCCCCTGCCCCCTAGCACTGTTCATTCATCGGTGGTTACAATGAGCCTATAATATTCACATGCAGCACGTTATAGGGTGTGATAAGACTTCAGAACTGCATTTTCTCACAGCCGTATCAGTGTGATTAAAAAAAAGGCACACAGGCTACAGGATTGAAAGAAGTGGGGGAGGGGACCATGGTTCACAGGGAGTGTCCACTGAGCCCTGAACCTGCAGCTCCACAGGTACAAATCTAAAAACCACCGTGAGATATAATAGAGCTATAATAGCATTCTGCTAATGTGTGCTGGAGTGATACTATATACTGTATACATTATATATTGTACCAGGACCTGCACTACAAACACACGTAAAGATACAAAAACTAGCCATGAACAACATTTAACAACCAATGCTAACCCAACGTAAGAATCTCTGGGAAGAATAGGCCGACATTGTTTTGCTCAGTATTGGACATATTCTAATCCTATCAAGACCTGGGTGATGTTCAGTCTTCTATATGGGGTTCAATATATATATTTTAATTAAAAAAAACAGAGACAACCCCCACTTTACCATGCATTGCTTATTATATTGGATGGCTGATCTAGTGCCATGTTTGCTTGGAAGAGATTGTGGACGGAGAAGGAGATCGCTTCAGTGGACAAATACCATAAACCATTTTCCTCACCTTGCACATGCCATAGTCAGTAAGCTTTATGTGCCCTTCAGAATCCAATAAGACGTTGTCCAGCTTTAAATCTCTATAAATAATTCCCCGCTCGTGGAGGTAGTTTAATGCCAGACTGATTTCTGCAGAGTAAAACCTGGAGGGAAGAAAGCACGAGTCTATTACAAGCAGGAAAAAACGGAACAAGACAACTATTGGGTGGATTGTGTGCGCATTTTTACATACAAGTGTTGAACTTTGGTTGCAAAATATGCTCAGCCACACACTACCCCGCGAAAAAACAGAAAAGACTGGTCCTATTTGCATGACAGAAGCACGTTGCTTAGAAATGCTTTCGTATGTCTGCAGGACAAGCTAATAGCATAACGATAACTATGTGCAAAGAGCAGTCACTGGGCGACCTCCATATACAGGCCACACTGAACCTTAAGGGTAAGGACTCATTCAGACGGCTGTATGCTGTCCGCAAAAATGCGGATCCGTTTTTTTGTGGACAGTTCAGCATGCACGCAAAAAAACGGATTGTATTCCGTTTTTTTTGGTGACCCATAGACTTCACTGGGGCCATGTCCTGATTTTCACTGACAAGTATAGGACATGTTTCAATTGTTTTGCTGAGCCGTGCAATGGAAGAAAAGGCCCTGATAAAGTGAATGGGACAGCATCTAATCCGCAAAAAAACGGATCCGCGTCTGAATGAGCCCTAAGGATTACAGAGTCTCTATTAGACGGTTTGTGTACCTACTCTCACAAATGATAAATGATTTGGATCAATTTCCTAGTATATATGATAAAGCTTCATTTTCATGTACCCCCCCCCCCTCCCTTCCCCCAATCTACAAGAACCTCAGTGGTTTCAACTACAGGGCGGAACGGCAAGGAGCTTCTATTTACTTCTATTGGAGGTGTGTGCAGATTGGCCCCCTGCTGGCAAAAATTGGCAGTACGGATTTTTATGTGTGCAGGGGAATCGGATCTCTGTAACAAAGAAAAAAAAAGATCCAAGCTTTATCACAAGCTGTTTAGGCCCCCGATTATTACACTATTTTTTTATAACCATTTTGGCTTATTTTAGTTTAAATTTTTCCTATTTATATGCATTCGTGTTTGTAACAAATGCATTGCTTTCGATGTTTAACCACTTTTGGTGCTCACATTTTCTATACACCCAATGCTATAGGTTGGTCAGTGAATGTGGCTCTTGTGACTACAGAGAAAATGTCATATTATTTCAGTCAGGCTGCTTATTATTAACCCTTCTGCAGCTGACTTGTAGACTGGGATAGGGTCAGCGGAGAACAGGGGACTAATGACAGCTCTATTGTACTGCTGGGGGCTTAGATAAGCAGAAAAATAACACCATTCAACAAAGACAGTGCTCTGTATGCAACTCCAAGGTCACTACCTGGTCTCCAGGGGATGCAGCTGTACTTCATCACTTCTTTGGAGACTGGAATAGCCTATGACATTTCTTTGTCAATTAAAGCCTCTTTCACACCAGCGATACGGAAAGAGTCGGGATCTGTTCAGGGCAAAACTGCTGTCTGCGATTGCATTCAGTGTGTGTGTTTTTTCAGCGCTGATGCAACGAGTTTTTGATGCATTTTTCATGCATGGGAAGAAAAACTGAAGGATGACCCTCAACCTCTCCTAGCACCCATCAGTGAAAAACGCATTGCATCTGGACGCCTTCCGTTTTTCACCCAAGCTCCATTAATTTCTAAGGAGCCAGGGCTGCATGACAAATGCATAATACATAACATGCTGCAATTTTTCCGGAACACAAAGACGAGTGAAAAACGAGGCTCATGTGCACAGACTCACTGAAATGAATGAGTCAGGATTCAGTCCAGATGCTATATGTTTGCTACACACATCACAACCGGACAGAAAAGGTGCTTGTGTGAAATTAGCCTAAGGGCTCATGCACACAAAAGTTTTTTTCCCCCCATTTACATTCTGGGTTTTTTTGCGTTCCGTATACGAAGCCATTCATTTCAATGGATCCACAAAAAAAAAAAAAAAAAGGAAGATAATCCGTATGCCTTCCTTTTCCGTTCAAAGATAGAGCATGTCCTATTATTGTCCGCATAACGGACAAGAATAGTACTGTTCCATCAGGGGCCAGCTGTTCCGTTCCGCAAAAAAAACCGAATGCACACGGACATCATCCGTATTTTTTGCATATACGTTTTTTGCGGACCACAAAATACTGAAAAATATGGTCATATGGTCGTGTGTATGAGGCCTATTTCATATTTATTGCAGCTGCCATACTGCACCACCCTGCTGCAGTGTCTATATAGACCTCACATAAGGGGAGTGTGTGTCTGTTTGTGTTGAGCAAAGCAAGCTTCGGATGCTTCATCCGAAGTTGCTTCGTTCAAAACTTCAGAATAATACTGTACGGAGATCAGTCTCTGTCCAGTATTAGAACGTATGGGCTCCGATGAGCCGAAGTAAGTTATTTGCGAAGTCATGCGTGACTTTGTTGAATAACTTTGGTAGTTGATTTTTAAAGTGAAAAACCACTTTAAAACTTCAAACTGAACTCCGCTTCGGTTCTGACCAGTACCTCGGAACGGAAGCCGAGATCGGTTTCAAGTTTTCAACTGGTTTTCCACTTAAAAAAATCAACTACCGAAGTTATTCAACAAAGCCACGCGCAGATTCGCAAATAACTTGCTTCAGCTCATCGGATCTCATACATTCTAATACTGTAAGGAGATTAACCTCCGTACACTATTATTCCGAAGTTTTGATGAAGCATCCGAAGCTCACTTCGCTCAACACTAGTGTCTGTAATATGGCCTGCAAATTGTCTCTCTCATCAGTTCAGAACTGACCCAGCTAAGCCAGTTCACTCTGCTCTGTACTGACTAGGGGCAATCACCTCGAAACAGCTTTCCACAGATGACATACTGTATTCTAAATGATTTACCGGTAATCCTAAATCAAGTCTCAAGGCCTGTTTAACACCTTAAGGATACAGTAAATTTTTTTTCTCCTCTCCACCTTCCAAGAGCCATAACCTTTTGAATTTTACCATTCACATACCCAAATGAGGGCTTACTTCTTGCCGGACCAGTTGTATTTTTTTTTATATGGCCCCATTTAATTTACCATTGCTTGTAATGCAAAACATTCGTGTTGGGTAAAATTGAAAATAAATAAATAAATAAATAAAAAACAATTCTGACGCTTTTTTTGGTGCTTTGTTTTTACAACATTCAGTATATGCGAAAAATGACATGACAACCTTATTCGGCAGGTCAACACAATTACTGCGAGTCCAAACATATAGTTTCTATTATATTACTTAAAAAAATAAATATTTTTTTTGCATTGCCACATTCTGACACCCATAACCTTTTTGTTTTTCCATCTACAGAGCTGTGTGAGGGCTCATTTTATTGCGGGTTGAGCAGTATTTTTTTTATTTGTACTATTTTGGGGTATAAGTGACTTTGTAATTTAAAACGAGAGTACTGGATCGGTCATATGACAGACACAAGCGACTCCCAATGGATCCTACTGACTATAGTGGGGTCCACTGGGTTTCTATCATGTGGATCGGCATTTTACCAAAGTATTGTAGCATGCTTCCTTATTCTGTCCTGCAATTCTTTATGGAATTGAAATTAAAATTATAATCATGATACTTTCCTTTTAAAGACATAGCTAATTTGATTTGCATAGAACCAGCTGCATCCTAAGACACCACTTCTGAGCTTAAAGTATACTGTACATTAATAGGATCTCCCAACGTACATATCTCCAATGGAAGGCTGTAATGCAGTGCACTGTATATATAGTTAAAAAAAGTATACTGCATGGTTTATGTTTTTTTTTTTACTGTATACCTTTCTATGGAATGGTATAGCCTACTACACTATTCTATATCACAAAAAGAAAAAGAAAGTATATTATTGTGATGGAAGTGAAAAGGACACTCTTTTGGTCTCCATCAAGTGTGATGTATATGCCAGCAGCTTTTCCCAGTGCAAACATCAAAAGTAGACTCCAAGTGCGATGGTTACGCAGCCTTGGCTATAGCTACAATGCTTTTTGACTAATATATACTGTGCAAATATATGCATTAGCCGTTTAATCCATAGAGATTGCTAACCAAGTATGAACCATGACTTGTAATACTAATCGTTAGCATTACGCATTTTCCTTTCTTATGGCCCTCATGCACATGGCCGTTGGGTCCGAAATACACGGGCACCGGTCGTGTGCAACCTGCATTATGGATGCGGACCCATTTACTTGAATGGGTCCGCAATCCGGCAGATTCGGTGCGGACGGAAGCACGGATCAAAAGCCCACAGAAGCACTACGGAGTTCTCCTGTGATGTTTCTGTCCGTGCATCCGCACTGCAAAAAAATACAACATGTTTTATTTTTTTTACGGTGCAGACGGATCATGGACCCATTCAAGTTGAATGGGTCTCGATCCGTCACTGCAGCCGCACAGATGTTGCCTGTGCATTGGGGACCGCAAGTTGTGGTCCCCAATGCACGGAACGGCCGCACAACGGCCATGTGCATGAGGCCTAGGTCTGAGTTGGCACGCTATCTAATGAAAACAAACCTGGCATGTTCTTCTGGAAGTTTCCTTTGACGCTGCATGTGAAACATCAAATCTCCTCCGTTTACATATTCAATAACAAAGAAGAGTCTGAAACAAAGTAAAAGAGGCACTCCCATAAATACAATATATCGTCACCGTCCGGCACATTATATCAGCCCTTCACCATCTATTATACAACCCAGAACAAATATCATTTTTATTAGACTATTCAATTTCCCAAAAGTAGCCATGAAGCTTCCCCATGATATCCATATGAGACAACCCCTTTAATGTCACAAAAAAAAAATGGTCTACAAGTATTAAAAAGGCAATGCATTTGAATTGTGTTGATATGAGACTGAACAGCTTTTTGCTAAAATATTAGATAAAACCTAGAAACATTAATTCCTATATGTATATGGATTGACCGTATCCACTGATTTGACAATGAACATCTTTCTAATTCCAAAATGTGAAAATGCGAAATCCAGTATTTAAAGTTATCAACCCCTTACTGGCAAAAGTGAAATTACTGCCAAAACGCCAAGTTATATTCCTACTGCACCGGTGAGCTATGTTCTGCTGTAATATGTGCCTGACAGTACAGATTTATCTGGCCATTTTGGAGTAGATTATAATCCTTTCTTGTTACGCTACCTCAAAGACAACCCTTATGTGCAATCAATTACGTCTTTACCTGAATTAATGAATTATTATTATTTATTATTAGAGCGCCATCCATTCCATAGCGCTGTACATATCATAAGCGGTGCACATACATAATACAGGCAATTGCCTTAAGCATGAACGAGACAAGTTACAGACTGGTACAGAAGGACAGAGGGCCCTGCCCGTGATGGCTTACAATCTACATGGTATGGGGGAATGAGACAGTAGGCGAGGGTGAAAATGGTCATGGCGGTATAGAGGCAGCAGTGTCACTGGTCGTAGGCTTGTCTGAAGAGGTGGGTTTTCAGGTTTCTTTTGAAGGATTCCACTGTAGGTGAGAGTCTGATATGTTGGGGTAGCGAGTTCCAGAGTATAGGGGATGCACGGGAGAAATCCTGGAGGCGAGTGTGGGAAGAGGTGATAAGAGGAGAGAAGGAGGTCCTGTGAGGATCGGAGATTGCATGTGGGGATGTTTGGGAAAGTAGCTCAGAGATGTAGGGAGGGGACCGGTTGTGGACGGCCTTGTATGTGTTGGTTAGTTTTTTAAACTGAATTCGCTGGGCAATGGGGAGCCAGTGCAAGGGACTGGCAGAGGAGTAACAGGGTGAGCGGTAGATTAGTCAGAGTTGAGGATAGATTGGAGGGGTGCGAGAGTGCACAATGCCTGTCCAGGACAGGGCACTTTCTGATACTGAGTTTTAGCTTTATTGCACTTCAAGTCTGTTGAGGGCCACAATATAAAGGACTACGTTGAACCTTACACTAAAGGCCCATTAGACTGACCAAATTTCAAGCCAATTATTGGGAACAATCATTCAGAGAAATGTGCGTTCATGATAACTGGCCCATATAATAGTGCTGCTGATCAGCAGATAAATGCGCAAACGCTTGTTTATGGGTTGATTTGCCTAGTTCATCAGCATGGCCGTTGGCAGCACATCCTCTTGTGTAATCAGGGATGTGCTGCCGATAATCAATAGAACTGAATGAGGGAGGAACGCCTGAGGTAAGCATGTGTTTCTCCCACATTCACTTGCATTGGTCTGTGTAATAGGCAGGTGAGATCGAGAGCCGAAGGATGTGTTTGTCCATTGGCGCTCAACCTGCCCGAAGATCAGGTAGTCTAACAGGGCTGTAAGGGCCCTTTCACACTTGCGTTTGGAAGATCCGGCATAGAGTTCCGTTGTCAGGGCTCTATGCTGGAAGAATACTGATCAGTATTATCCCCATGCATTCTGAATGGAGGGAAATCCGTTCAGTACGCATCAGGATGTCTTCAGTTCAGTCACTGAACGTTTTTTGGACGGAGAAAATACTGCAGCATACTGCGGTATTCTTTCCGTCCTGGGATGCAGAGCAAAATGGTCTACACAATCTGCCACAATAGAAAACAGATCCGTCCTTCATTGACTTTCAATGGAGTTAAAACAGATCCGTTTTGGCAATGTTAAATAATAGTTAAAGTTAATACAAGCGGATCCGTCAAACGGATGCAGGTTGCGGTTGTATTATCTGTAACTTTCCGGCATAGAGCCCTGACGACAGAACTGTATGCCGGATCTTCCAAACGCAAGTGTGAAAGGGCTCTTAGATTACTATTTTACTCTTCATGATTCTGCTCTCAACTTCCATTTTCCTTTCTACAAAGTTGTATGACGCCTTGTCTTTGTGGGAAAGAAGAGGCAAATTCTGCGCCGGAGGCGGACACCAAAACGCTGCCTGCAGCGTTTTACTGTCCGCCTGACGAAGCGGAGCCAAATGGATCCGTCCTGGCACACAACGCAAGTCAATGAGGACGGATCCGTTTTCTCTGACACAATCTGGTACAATAGAAAATGGATCTGTCTCCCATTGACTTTCAACGGTGTTCAAGATGGATCCGTCATGGCTATAGAAGACATAATACAACCGGATCCGTTCATGACGGATGCAGGCGGTTGTATTATTGTAACGGAAGCGTTTTTGCAGATCCAGGACGGATCCGCAAAAAACGCTAGTGTGAAAGTAGCCTTAGACTACGCCCCATTTTGCTACAAAGACAACCCCTTTTCCAAGTCAGCCACACACCCACGGTGAGCTACAGGCAGAGGATTTCTCAAGAACTAGATGTGCCAAATTACATAAAGTGCCATGTTGTGCCAAGTTTTGGTGCAGTTTACGACGATGTCTAGGTGCACTGACATTAGTAAATGTGGCCAAATATGCAAATGCCCTGTTACTTTACGGCAGTACTAATTTTCCATCTTTAGCCAGTAGACAACATTGTACAAATCACAACTGACATCAATGTTTGATTATGGTCTATAGAAGATAAAAAAAAAAGGATGGGCATGTTTGTTCTATGGAGACGAGGAATATCCGTCCAATCTGACATACGCTTCTGGCCCGCTAGGCCTTTGTTCTGCTCAGTATGTTCCAGTTTATACAGCTGGATGGCGGTAAAAAACACTACATAAAAAACGTGCGCTCCTGCACTCCCCATCAGAAAATGTGATCACGGTGCAAATCAGCTCTAAGCCATATATCAATACAGCTACAAAAGGAGGCAGCGATCTATATTAATTCAGTACAATATCTGCAGTAGGAGCATGCCTGGGGTCGATACAAAGCATTAAGTATTACCTGCTTTCAGTTTGGAAACACGAGTGCAGCCCGACAAGGAAAGGGTGGTTCGAGGCTTGCTCAAACACATGCTTCTCTGTTTGAACCCAGTCGATATCCTAGATACATAAAAAAAAACAACGATGAAATATCAGGAAAAAACAACACACTAAGCAAACAGCGTGGAGGATCAACATCCGGCTCTGGAATCAAACTTTAGTTCATGGGATTAAGGTTCACTGTTCCGGGTGGCTGTCAGGTACCAGGCACATATGGCTGGACAAGCAAGGTACTGAGAAGGTTTCATGGCCTCGGCTGCAGAAACAGGTTAGCTGTGGGCACTAAAAGTAATTTCAAGGTGTCATCACACCCTGAGGAAAGTGAAACATCTGGTTATACATCACCTTCCAGTCTGCACCACAAATGACGGCGTGTATCACACATCTTTAAAAGAGGTTACAAAGCTTAACCTTGACGAGAGAGCTGACAAGACTTCCGGGCATTTTCATCCATTCTTAAATATATAGGCCCTGATTTATCATGCCATTACGCCACAATTCGCTCTTTAAAAAGTCACGTAATAGGGCTGCGAGACTTTTTGCGCTCATTTGCACACAAGTTTTCACTATAGTCTTTCCCTTTAGTTTTGAAATGTAAGTGTAAGAGTGCATGTGGTTAGCTACGGTAATAAGTTACACTTCAAATTTATCATTGATGCTTTTTTTAAATGTCACAAAAAAAAAAAAAAAGTCGCCATCTCACTCCAGTAGGAGGATGGAGTAGGAAAACGGACGTAGCTTTTTTAGACAAAAGTGTTAGGTTTAAAAGGGGTATTCGGGTTACCATAAATATAACTTATGTTTTAGACTGCTTCATCATCAATAAAGACCTAATATAATGTAAATGTCACATATTTACCGTCCAGCAGTTATAAAAGTAGTTTTCCTCCTCTGCCCCCCACTGTGTTTCCTCATGAATTACCATGGCACGACCTGTAGTTCGGAGCCTTGGTTAGGTCGAGCATGCTCGGTGTGTTGCTATCAATTCTCCAGCTAAATGTCTTGTGTATCAAAGGGCGTGTTAGTGTGCTGGTGATTACTGAGTAGAGGGGGCGTGACTGGACTGTATATCAGGCAGCCATTCAGTAAATATAAACACTCACAGCAGGAAAGCTAGGGATTGTGGGGATTGTAGTCTTTGAAGTTTTGTGGGTTATGATCAGGCGCCATGATACTCAGGCTCACACAGGAGCTACACAAATGGAGTGCAGGGTAAATTGAAGCTCTGGTTATAGGTATGGGTTCTGGTTGGGTCACAGCTTGCAGCCGTAATGCAGTTTTAAAAAAATTAAGTTACTTTACTGGAATACCCCTTTAAGGATAAGAGACGTTTATCAAACACGAGATATTTGATAAATGTGGCATAAAGTACACCAACACAGCCTCAAGCAAAACTGACTTTGAATATTCCCCTCATGATAAATATCCCCCATAGTTTGTGGATGAGATCTCTCATTACAAATGCACATGTTAATGATGTTATCCCCACTAAAAATGGTAGACTACTATACAGGTTACTCTTGTACTATGCAAGGAAAACTATCCTTCTAAATTGGAAGACCCCCAAAACTCCCACTAAGCAATTTTGGATACAATTAGTTAACTCTGATCTAGAATTATACAAGCTAGTCTATGACCAGTTCCTTAAAATATGGGATCCTTGGATCAACGCTCAAACAGTAATACATTGAATATGTAGGGTTCTCTTGCCTGGTCCTGTGGGGAGTGAGAGTGATTGATCTGTGTATGAGTGACTGGATTTTGTGCTCTTTGTAAACTTCAACCCTGTACTGTGACACGGATTCAGTGGAGACCACTGGACTAAGTGTGCTGGCATGATCGTTTACGGTTTTATTTTGGAGTTGTTGTACTCTTTGAAACTTAATAAAAAGATAACATTAAAAAAAAAAGATAAGAAAAAAAGAAAGATGCACATAGGTAAAGCAGTAACCTCTACAGCACTAGCCATCAAGGATAAGCAATGACTGGTTGACATGTGAGGCAACACATACACTGTATACTACAGACAAGAAATGCTGTTGGAAACATGAAGCTCCAATTTTGTTAAAGCTGTCTGTACACTTAGAGGTTCTCCAGGTCGTAACAGTTGATGACAGATCCCTATCAACTGTTGAATCCTTGGGAACTCCTTTAAGTGACTAATGACGTACTGCGTCATGAGATGAAAGTGTCACCGCGAGTACACTTGCGGTGACACCGGCATCTAAACGGGTGCTACCGACAGCCGAGCTGTCCGAGCACCCGGCAGGGGACCAATCACAGCGGTCCCTGCCTTCGGATCGCTGCGATTGGTCAGTCAGATTTGACTGACCAATCGCAGCGTTCAGCAGCGCAGCTCCAATCTCCTCATTGAGTGTTAAGGAGATCGGGGTTGTGCTGCTGTGTTTACTGTGCCCCGATCACACCCTCCCTTCAGGATGGCTGAGCGGGACTAGGTTATAATGAGGGGGCCAACCCCCCCCCCCCCCCCCCCCCCACAATTATTCAGGATGGCCGAGCTTAGTAGATTGTCAGCTGTAACATACAGCTGACAATTTACCGTAACGGCAGACATCGATGCTGGCACTCATGTCAGCAGTTTAACCCCTTCTATGCCGCGGTCCGTAGAGACTGCTGTATGGAAGAGGTTAACAGGGAAGAAGCTCTCTCCCTCCCCCATTGGGTGCGGCGCTGCGCTGCTGTGGCAGCATACTGACTGATCATAACAAAGGGAGTGAGCTCCCTCCTTCCCCTCTTCCATCGGGCCGCTGCTCTGCTGTGGCAGCGTACCGATGATTACCATGGCAACTGGATGCCTTACACAGGCATCGAGGCTTGCCATGGCATGGAAGCCTGACAGGGTCTTGCCAGAGGCAGGAGCCTGATCAGGCTTACTGTGAATAAAAATACACTGCAGTAACACTATACAATCTCAGAATGGCTTAGATAAGTAAAAGTGTTACATGTCAGATTTAATACCCCAGTCATTAAGGGGTTAAAGAGAATCTGCCATCAGTTTTCTGAAGCCCTCGCTTTTATCTCCTAACACAGGGGTCAGCAACCTTCGGCACTCCATCTGTGGTGAAACTAAAACTCCCAGCATGCTCCATTTACTTCTATGAGAGTTTTGAGAACAGCCAAGCAAGTGTGCATGATGGGAGATGTAGTTTCACCACAGCTGGAGATAGATTCCCTTTAACAGCCATGCATGTTTTTCAGTAGGGGAGAGGGGAACCAGCCACTGGCAACAACTTATCGCTTGTGACGATTGCTCATTTGAAGTCCTACATGCCGAATCCCCGTCAGAGGATTCCCATACAAATTAGATAGCCAATACTACCAAAATTGGTGGGTACACCTTACATCTATGGTTATGACCACATTATTCACACACAGTTGTGGTACTGGCACTTTTTTGGGCCAAAAAAGCCCCAAAACCTCCTGACTTGATCAACCTTTTTTGATGTGTTTTTGCACCTGCCTTTTTTTCAGTAGGAAAGTACATGTCCATGTACATGTAGAGCAGTATGGAAAAAAGCATGCAAAAAGGGCATTAGTAAAACATGTGTTTGTCATGTCTAACATTTTCCTTAGACTTCTATGCAACAGCTGGAACATGTTTTGCCCAAAAAAGTAGCAAAAAACACAAAAAAAAAAGCGAAAAAAATACCAGAAAAACCTGTGTGTGTCGCCTAAAGGGTTGTCCCAGGGAACACATTCTTTATAAAAAGAAATACGTATTACTGAACTGGCTCTGTTGTTCTGATGTAGCGCTGGTCCCCATTGCTATATACAGAAAATGGCTGGAAATGCCAATCGCTGGCTGAGGCGGGTCATCGAGGCAGCCACTTTTTCGCAGTTCATTAGTCTATGCATGCCAGTTGGCTATTGCAAATACATTGAGAAATATAGTATTCAGAAAGAGCACCATATTTATGAAGCATGTCTGACCCATTGACGTGCCGCTTGTGGGACAGGTCACCACTGCAGAAGCACGTGACCCCTGCCCATTCTGGAGGTTTATAAGAGGGGTCAGTGCATGGCTAACATAGAAGTGGACTGAAGAGGTGAAGGGGTCAGCCAAAATTTGTTAAAAAGCTGGAAAGCCCCTTTAAGTAATGATTATTTAAACAAACTACAAACCCCTTTAATGGCTCCAGTTTAATTGGAGAAATCCTGGTAGACCAATAAGGAAAAAAAACTATTAACGAAATGGACAGAAACTAAGGATATGCGTGTACAGGGAGAGCATACAGCAGGGATCAGCAACCTTCGGCACTCCAGCTGTTGTGAAACTACAACTCCCAGCATGCTCTTTTCACTTGTGTGGGAGTTTAGAGAGCAGCCAAGCAAGTGTGCATGATGGGAGATGTAGTTTCACAACACCTGGAGTGCCGGAGGTTGCTGACCCCTGGCATACAATATACAAGATATTTTCTACAATCCCAGCGTACGCAATAATGCCTACCTCATCATCATTAACGAGTTCTTTTTTCACCACCTTCATTGCATAGATACGCTCTGTCTTTTTTAACCGCACCAGTAGGACCTTGGCATAGCTTCCTCTTCCAATAACTCTGAGCAGGTCAAAATCTTGCAATCCAAGGCTGGAGGGGGGCTTCTCGCTGTCCCTGCTGTTCCTTGCCTGTTTTGTTTAAAAAGAAAAAAGAAAAAAAGTTCAAAAGTAGCTGATTAGAGTGGTCATTTCATGTTAGAGCTCCCTTTGTAGCTATTCAGACAGTCTCAACTGATAGGGAAGAAGCGGGTAACTCATAAAAGACTCCTGAGGACAAGTGCAGCTAAGAATATAGGATCCATTATTGTAGAGAGAGAAAGAGAAGGAATCAAAAAGAAGAAATAAACCAATGTGTGCATGTTCAATCAACCGCATCCAACAACGTATTACCATCAAAACCAAGCTTCCTTCATATAGCGAGTGCATCCTAGAAAAGTGGGTTACAGCATCATTTCTTATTCCTAAAATGTATCTACAACATAATAGGAGCATATCCCTGCACCCACTAGAAACACAACCCCAGCCACACGTGAAACTTCAGCCTTGATTTCAGTAGGAAGATGAGACCCGACTTTAGGGGGCCACACATTGTAGAGCTCCTCTAGCTGTCCCTACATGCTTCCAAAACATGGAGGGAGTGAATTACTTACCAAAGGGTGAATGTACACAGCAATACTTTCAGGTACTATTCACATCTCGTTTTTGGCTACGTCTGAGCTATACGTTGAGAGTACTCCTCAATGTATACTTCAGATGGAAGCCACTAATGTCACTGTATGGGTATACATCAGCTTACAGTATACTGTGTGCCATGACTTTTTTTAGACTTTCCTTTGCATACAAAGTAGACTATGCTTTCCTATACAGTATAAAAAAAAAAAAAAAGCATGCTGACCCATATCAGCCCAAAAGGACACTCTTTTAGCATAGATTTGGCGCATGGGGGGGCCTATGGACACATTTACCATGTCCACTGGGACCATCCCAACAAACAGGTGTGCAAAAAAAAAAAAAAAAGAGATGGGAACGGACCTAGGGCTATATATTTGCCAAAACGGGATCAGATTCCACCAAAGAGAAGTAGAACGTTCTTAACTCTTGAAGAGATACATACAAGTTAATGTACAGCAGCACAGTCCACCTAATTTCTGCTGGTATAGGAAACAGCTAGAGCAGAGCCCCCTCAGTGTGAGCCCCCTGTATGCAGTAGGCCAGATCTCAGCTCCCCGCTACTCGGAAAAATGAGTGAAGTAGAGGATTATGGTGCTCATCTCCAGTCAATAGTGTCATGTCAAACTACTGTTCTTACACACTGTGCAGAAAGCCAGCACTTACAGGTTTCTAGATCTACACTGCAAGTAGTGATCAAAGAGTACATTGCTTCAGCATGACAGTTACCCAGCATTCTCTCTGCCTGCATTATGCTAGCAGTGACAGGATCCTATGCTGTCATTATGAAAGCTAGCTGAAGGACCCATCTGACAAGGCCATATGATCCTGATGTATGAGCCCCTGGGGGATCAAAAGAAAAATCCCCACAGAGGACTCATGTAAACACAAAGAATACAAAAAAGGGCATTCAGCTAGTTACCTTCAGAGCTGGGTAGGCTATTGGACTGCAAGTAAAACTACTGCACATCTATGTTATTCACATTTGGCACCTAGATGCCATTGCTGCAAGTATGGGAATAAAAGGGAACCTGTCATGTTGAACATGGTGTCTGAACTGCAGGCAGCATGTTATAGAGCAGGAGGAGCGGAGCAGATTGATATATGGTTTTATAGGGAACAAATTCTTTATTACTTGTATTCCATTCGTTTAAAGCTCTGCTCATTCTGGGCTTTGAAGTCACGGAGGAGGTCCTAGCAGTGATTGACAGCTCTCTGTATACATAGTCATGGAGGGAAGGCTGTCAGTCATTGATAGGACCAACTCCTGGACGTCAAAGCCCAGAATAAGCAGGGATATAAATGAATAAAATACAGGTTTTACTGAATATTTTCCCACAAAACTATAAATATCAATCAGCTCATCTCCTTCTGCTCTATAGCATGCTGCTTGTAGATTATTTCACATTTTCATGATGACCAGTTCCCTTTAAAGTGTTGACCTGTCAAAAAGCAGAGCGCTACATCAACAAGATGTGAAAATACCAACGTGGGTTCCCTTGCAAAAGGAGGACGCCTTGCCGTGGTGGCTGGGCAAAAGTGATCTTGATGAAAATATATTTGCTAATACCCTATATTCATTTATATAGTGAATGCAGTATTAGGTAATATATTCTATGTTTGCAGAGTACTGTTGCATTGTGTTTTCTTGTACTTGAACGCTTGTTGCCTGTGTAATAGTGCTGCAAATGCTCGTTCATTGGGCAATCGCAATTTTTAAGCAGGTTAATTGATTGCCGGTGGCAGATTGTGCAGTCTAATCAGGGTCTGCTGCCGGCAAATAATAATTTTGTATGGGGACGAGCAATGGCATTAGCGATCGCTCCTCCCCATTATGTGGAGGAGATCTCTGCATGTAATAGCAGCGGTCTCCTCCAATGACGAGCATGCGATTGTCAGGAAGAATCACTTCCTTCGCGACAATCGTCAGCCTAATCTGCTGGTCTAATATCCAAGAGACACACTGCTCGGGTGCAGAGAATGTTGAGCGAATGGAAAACTGTTTACTTTCTTTTTTTTTTTTTTTCACGGTTTTTTAAAATTAACATACAATAATTTACATTCACATTTAACTAGGATTAAAAACTGTTTCCAGGTGGAAAAATATATTTAAGGATCAGACTGCAATTGATTTTTTATACTTGGGCAAACACTAGTTGCAAATTAGCATCTCCATCACAGGAGCAATTACTTCTGAAACCAACAATTATCATGAGACCAAACCAAGCAAATGGTTCTAAAATAAGTTCACACAATGAATACCCGAAAGACTACCCCTCAGTCTTAAAGAAGCAGTCCTACAAAACTCTTTATTCTCTGACCTGTTAGAAAGGTACATGATGTAAATTGTAATCTTCTTACCATTAACTATTTGTGAGTTATAACCTCCCTTCTGATCCTCAGCTGTGTCATGTGACCAACTGACACAGGACAGGAAGTCAGTTACTTCTCTATTCATTCCTATGAGACTGACATTGAGGCTCCCATAGGAATACACAGAGAAACTGGTCCACACATAAGATGCTGTGTCAGCTGGAGGTCAGAGTGTTGGTCACATGAAATAGCTGAGGATCAGAAGCGAGGTTATACATATACAGTAAAAAGTAGAAAACTAACCCAAGTCAGCGACGCCATACAATAACAAGTCTTTAAAATTGGTTTACCTCTTTCTCTTCACCATCCTGGTCTATATTATTCTGACTCCTATGCCTATAGGTGGATTCTAGAGGAGGGAAAAAAGCATTTCTGGTTTAGTAAGTTATTTTCCTAAGGGTCTATATGTTGGGCTATGTGAACACACTTCAGGGAATGTGTGACATCACAGCTGGCACAGCAGTTCCCAGCTATCCAACATCTGTCACACAGTCATTGATGCATATTGGTCAATCATTTGTGCCTAGCTCTCTAGTGAAGCGTGTAGGCCATCATTGATGAGTTTCGTTACATTCTGAACTGAAGCACCCTAGAGTTGAATATTCTTTTTCGTTCTCTTGTTTTATGACAAAACAGAGAAACACGCACGCACCATACATCCCAGTGCTAAACCGGCAGATGTGAGCGCATTATATTTATTGGCACCATACGGCTTGTCTGTAACGTAGGCCGCACACATTACAATAATGGCAGCTGACTCTTTAAAGGGTAACCAAGCTTTTAAATAATTTCATTAAAAACCATTCTAAATGGCCTATAATGCACTTTAATAACATACTTTATTTTCTTAACCATTTTACAACAAAACAGGCACCCGAAGTTCAGAATGTCTGTACCGCTTTGGAATCTGTACACCACTGACATGTACTGGTAGAAGCACACATCACTGCTCCTGTGCCTGATCCCATCAGCTGAAGCCTGGCATAGCACATCGGTGTGGAGTCTCTTGCACCAATGTGCCATGCAGGGCATTTAGCTGAGCAGAGCAGACATAAGCAGGAGCAGCAATGTGTGATTCTGCCAGGACAGCGCTCACAATGGCCCCTTTGCCAGCAGTACAATGGAATCGCACCCATATGCCGCATGCATGATTTGCAGATTTCAAGGTCCCAGTGATGCTATGAACTTCTGGTGCCTATTTTGTCAATAAAAAATGATATACTAAAAATTTGGTATATAATGAATATATTTTATGCAATGCCCAAAGCCTGCCTCATGAAAGAGAAGATTCATACTTTCCGGAAGTGGTTTCGGTCCTCCACTGTCTCCATCATCCTGTCCTTGCACTGTTTACATCTGGCTGACCATGTGCATGGTTACATGCACTTCAACAGCCACTAACTGGCTTCAGCAGTAACATGCTGCTTGTGGTCACAACCCGCTGAAGCCAACCACAGGCTGGAGTGGTGCATGTGACATGCCCATGGCCAGCCAGCTGTAGACAGTGCAGGGACTGGATGATGCCGGTAGCCGAGGACCGCTGTATGAATCTTCTTTTTCAAGAGGCAGGCTGCGGGCATTACATAAATTATAATTATCACCAGAAAGCCCCTTTAAGGTGCATAGGGGGTGTCCCGACCTCCTGATGACAGAAGACAGCGAAAAGAAGGATCAGGTTATTGAATTTCAATAGATCTTTTTGTTTTCAGGTGTCTGGCAGCGCAATTTATTCTCCATCCCCACTCAGAACACATATGTTACATGAAGGGGTCAGAAGTGTATGGCCAGCTTAACCTCTTCTAACCCGGAGGTTTTTTTGTTTTCGCGTTTTCGTTTCGCACTCCTTGCCTTCCCAGAGCCATAACATTTTTATTTTTCCCTTCACATAGCCGTATGAGGACTTGTTTTTTTTTTTGCGGGAAAAGTTGTACTTTCCAACGTCACTATTTAATATTGCATATGATGTAGTGGGAAGAGGGAAAAAAATTTCAATTGGGTGAATTTATTATTTACGACGTTCAATCTGCGATAAAACTGACCAGTTACTTTCATTCTACAGGTCAGTACGAATCCAGCGATACCTTATATGTATAGTTTTTGATAGTGATAAAATAATAAAGAAGTTGGGGGGGAAAAAACGGATTTATTTTGATTTGGACTGACCATGGCACCTGAAGTGTAAAATGTCCAGTTGCGGTAGGAAACAGCAGGCACTCCGCGGCTATGGCACCTGCTCTGCTCAGGAGCTGGGGCGATCTTCCAAGACCCGGCCGGAGCCATACTAGTACGGCGCTGGTCGGAAAGGGATTAAAGAGGACCTGTCCCCTCTCCTGACATGTCCATTTTAGTGACTACTTGCATTCCCCATGTAATACCAATTCTGGAGCTTCTATTCTCCTGCCATTCCTGTATTATTCCTGTTAGGCTATTTTAACACTAGTGGCAGGGGAATCCATCAGGGTGTTCCGGCGGGTGAACAGCCTGTCGGATCTGTCCTGCCACTAGTTCACGTGTGCCCCTGGATTGCCGCTCCATCCCCATTGACTATAATGGGGACAGGGGCGGAGTTCTGGCGGCAGCCGGACTAAAAGTACTGCATGCTGCTGCCGGAACTCCGCCCCCATCCCCATTATAGTCAATGGGGACGGAGAGGCAATCCGGGGGCACACGAGAACTAGTGCGGGACGGATCCGACTAGGCTGTTCACCCGCCGGCACAGCCTGATGGGACTCCCCTGCCGCTAATGTGAAAGTAATCTTAGAAGTTTACAAATGAATTGCCAGCAGTCTGCAATAGAGGTACTGCTGGGTGTTACCAGCAGCAGGTATGTCTGACTCTATCCAATAAGTGCTGCTGGTGTCAGACTATGCAGGGACACGCCCCCAAATGGTAACACCCATCTGTACCTTTACTGCAAAGTTATAGGGAATTTATTAATTGACTTCTAGTAGAAATAAGGCAGAACAGCATCATAAGAATAGATGTTATGACATGGGGAATGCAAGTAGTTATTACCAGACATATCAGGAGAGGTGACAGGTCCTCTTTATATTACTAGATACCATTGATCTACCACCATATCTGGCTCCTGATAATTACAATCATTTTTTTTAATAATGTAGTGCTGTTATATACCTGGATCAACTTGTGGATTCATGCTTGGTGTTTCCATAGGTATAATTGGTTCCTGCAATAATGACAATATGAACAAAAACCTATTACAGATATGCACGTCTACACATTAGTATTAGCTATGCTGTAAATGACGAATTTATAAAAGTAAAAAAAAAAAACAAACACAAAAACGGATCGTATCTGTTTACACGAAAAACACGGTAACTGTTACTTACTGCTATGGTGTGTCGCCCACATTCGATGCTAACGAGTTTGTGGCATTTCTTATGAACCAGCAGCTTGCAGTTGATACACTTGTAACCTTGCCGTCCTAGCCCCCATATTCGGTCAGTGCAGATGGCACAGTGTGCTCGCTGTAAAGAGAACGCCACAAGTATAAAATGCCCATTCACTTCTAGATAGTCTATAAAAACCTGACACATGCATCCCTCGCCATTAGCAGCCAAAGGCAACATGCAATCCTTAGAGATGTGCTCGTTCTTGTACACTAAAGTATAACCTGAACATATGATTTTCAAAATCATGTTAAAGAAGTCACATCTATAATAGGGGCCCATAAACCGGAGGAGCTAACCAATCAGATTCAAGCTTTTAGCTTCCAACCTGTACTGGAAAACAGAAATCTGATTGGTTGTTATGGACAACCTCGATTGTTGTCTGCATAGTGATAAATAAAGCTTCCCTGTTCAAGGAGGGATAGATTTACAAGCATAAGAGGCGACTGTCAGATTCGGAGATGTATAGCGGTCATACAAGACAATCCTACGACAAATGCTACTAACTCTGTTAAATCTCTTGGCTTGGAAGGTATGTCCATTTGCACAGTATAGTTTTCGCCACCTTCTTGCTCCGCGTCGATAGATGGACTCTGATAAAAGAAAGAAATTGTATTATAATTATATAACATTTCCTCAGGAATCATGCAGCATGCAGTCTGACCCCAAATCATGTCATACTATACACATGCAAAGGACAGGTTCACATTTCCATGTATTTGCCTGTTCAACTTTGATATTTGTCTTTGGTGGCTAACGTAGTAAGCCTCTGCCCTTTCCAATAAAAAGAAATCATGATGCGACTGGGATCATGAGTAACCAGTGTCGATCGCAGGATGACATCATACAAGAGGTCACATGAATGTGATGACTCACCTCACCACAAGTGACGTCATCATGCCACGGGGCCCGGCCTAAGCGGGCAGCACTTCAAATACTATTAGTAGGCCTGATACCTCTACAAAGTTATTAGCCTGGGGATCACTAACAACCTTACCCAGATTCTTCTCATTTTTTTATCTGTTCAGACAGGAAAAAAAGTATCCTGCACCGTAGAACTGATCACAGATATGCCTTAACCACTTGAAGACCACAGGTTTATACCCCCCTAGTGACCAGGCCCTTTTTTACAAATCTGCACTACACTACTTTCACTGTTTATTGTTCCGTCATACAACTTACCACCCAAATGAATTTTACCTCCTTTTCTTCTCACTAATAGAGCTTTCATTTGGTGGTATTTCATTCTTGCTGACATTTTAACTTTTTTTGATATTTTACTTTTTTTGACGAAATTTTTGCAAAAAAACGTCATTTTTCGCTTTCTGTTGTAAAAATTTTCAAATAACACTACATTTCAATTTAAATTTTTCTCTAAATTTATTGTTCTACATGTCTTTGATAAAAAAAAATGCACTAACTGTATATTTATTGGTTTGGGTAAAAGTTATAGCGTTTACAAACTATGGTGCAAAAAAGTTAGTTTCCGCACTTTGATTTTCTGAGCACCTGTCCTGTTTCCTGACGTACTACAATGCCCAGACAGTAGAAACACCCCATAAATGACCCCATTTCGGAAAGTAGACACCCTAAGGTATTCGCTAAGGGGCATAGTGAGTTCATGGAATTTTTTATTTTTTGTCACAAGTTAGCGGAAATGCAATTTTAAATTTTTTTTCCAAAAATTTCATTTTCCGCTAACTTGTGTCAAAAAATAAAAACTTCCATGAACTCACTATGCCCCTTAGCAAATACCTTGGGGTGTCTACTTTCTAAAATGGGGTCACTTGTGAGGTTTTTCCACTGCCCTGGCATTTGAGGGGCTCCGCAATTATTACACGTATGGCCAGAATGAAGAGTTTTTGCTATTCTCCTTACATTGACCATACGGGTAATGAGAATCTTTTTTTACGTTCAGCCGCCGGGCTGAAAGAAAAAATGAACGGCACAGATTTCTTCATTCACATTGATCAATGTGGATGAAAAAATCTCTAAAAAATGTGCAAAAAAAAAAAAAAAGAGGGAAAGCTGTAAAGCTGCGATCGCTAAGGGACCCTTAGGCCTCATTCACACGATCCAGCACATTCTGTTCCGTCAACAATTTTGCGGAACGAGAATTGCTAGATGCATTCAATTCTATGGGGACAGACTTTGTCCCGCTCGGATCCGGAATTGCAGACCTGCACATTCATGGATCCACAAAACATATAGAACATGTGCCTATTCTTGTCAGGCGTGATTGTGACAGGTGGGTGATCGGGGTGACATGGGTGATCGGGGTTAATCAGTGATGGGGTGGGGGGTGTAGTGATTGGTGCACTTTACTTATGTTTGCCTCTGGTGGTCCCAGACAAATGGACCACCAGAGCGAGCAGACAGCAGGCATATCAGACGCTGTTTACAAAACAGCGTCTGATATGCGTTTTAAATGCGTTTTTATTCGCATCTACAGCCTGCCAGCGCATGATCAGCGCTGGCAGGCTGTAGTTTCAGTTGTCCTGAGTTGTTGGCATTAGCGTGGCGGCAAGTGGTTAAAGGGGTTGTCCGGGATAAGAAAAACATGGCTGCTTTCTACCAAAAACAGCACCTTTCCGGTCCATGGGTTGTGGCTTCATTGGCGTCAATGGGTAATAGCTGCAATATCACACACAACCTGCGGACAGGGGTGGTGCTGTTTTTGGAACAAAGCCATATTGCTCTTATCTTGGATAACCCCTTTAAAAGGGGTTGAACCAAGTTTTACAGTTATCCCCTCTAGGTGGAGGGCTGACCACTGTGACCTCCACTGATCCCCACAATGGGGGGGCCTATTCCCCCTTCCGAAAGCCGATACAGGTCAAGTATGCACCGAGGCAGCAAGAAGCTGACGGACAAATGAATACTACAATTATGATTATTTAGCTTTATCTGCCAATGATCGTAAGATATTTTACAGTGCACCCACACTAAAAGGGAATGCATGAGCTAGACTTTATTTTACTAAATTAAGAGATATTGATAAAGTTTGTATATTTATATATATATATGAACAAACACAAAGTGACTTCTATGAGATGTTTTCTAGTCATGCCCTATAAGCTTGTCCAGGGAGGTGGAGCTAAAATATGTCCACCACCCATTGTGAAGGGTATAATCCTGTGTTATCTACATATATAGCTAATATCTGATGTGAAAGTGTCAGTCTATTATCAGGCTTAGTGGACCGAGTGAAAACTACAATATCTCATGATTATGTTTTAATATTTTAATACAATATCATAGAAACTTAAGGTACTTTCACACTTGCGTTTTTCTTTTCCGACAGAGTTTAGTCGTCGGGGCTCTATGCCGGAAAAGAACTGATCAGTATCATTATCCCCATGCATTCTGAATGGAGAGAAATCAGTTCAGTATGCATCAGGACGTCTTCAGTTCATGCTGCGGTATTATCTCAGTCTAAAATTCCGGAACATATCACGGAATGCCAGATCCAGCATTAATTCCCATTGACTTGTATTAGTGTCGGATCCGGCATTACAAATACCGCAACAACTGATCCGTCCTTCGGATCCGCATTTGCAATGCATTTGTGAGACGGATCCGCATCCGGATCAGTCTCCAAATGCATTCAGCTGTTATGCGGTATGACGGAACTACCTGACGGATCCTCACACCGCAAGTGTGAAAGTAGCCTGAGAGAGAAAAAAATTTGCCGAAAATATGTTTAATATGAAGTATGACGAAGCAAGAGGTGCCAAATGGATTACGAGGGGCAGGCCTCTTAAAAATCTTCTAGCAATCAGTGCACCAGAAAATCCAACCAACACCAGCCAGGTTCTGCAGTAAATTATAGTCAAATTGTAAATCTGACAACCCAGGAGAGGCAATCCCTCTTCTGCAAAGTACCACCTACCTATTTTTCAAAGCGTGACAAGAGCTTTGTAAAATTGACAAAAAAAAAAAAAAAAAAGGACCGTAACTTTTTTTTTTTTTTTAAAGTCACCTGCACACAAGTGTGAGACGTTACCTGGCATACTCAAAACTGCCCTCTATGGCTTTTGTGTTTGTGGTGATATTGCCATGCTTATCATTTTGTATTTCAAACATGCAAACAATCAAACAAAATCTACTTACTGTCCTCTCCTTGGCAGGGCATGCCAGGCCTCTCAGGTGTACAGGGAAAGACTAAAAAGAAACACAAGAAATTAACAGTGCCAAACCAAAGTGCATGTACAACCCCTGGAAGGCGCCCAACGTACACGGAGAAATGTGTCGATATATACACACAAAAGACACCAGAAACATAACGGAACGGCACAGAAAACCACATTATTGCATACAAAGACATTCAGTAAATAAACACTTGTGCGACCATTAAATGACTTCTCTAAAACAAAGCGCATGCATTATGAACCTCTATCAATAATGCCAGGCTCACTGCATCGATTAATGCGACTCCACGGATTGTACTTTTCTCACCGTGAATTAGCAGCTCCGAATCTTTATTCAGTTCATACAACCGGAAAGCTTCTTCTAGCTCAAGCTGTGAGGACACAGTGCATGGGTCTCCTGATATCAAAGAAGGTAACACCACATTAACACCAACCATATATATGAACGTACAAAATAGTTTTTTCATTAAGTAGATGGAAATTTGGTGCTACAGTATTAACACATATGAGATGGGGGATACAGGATTTTTATCGAATCACTTTATGAGTAATAACTAGCAGAAGGACCCGGCTTCGCATGGGTATATTTCATCTATTTAATTTAATGTTTGTGTGTTTCGTTAAAAGATATCGACAGTATCCCCCATAACAGTGACCTCTACAGCACCCCGCCCCTTCAACAGTGAACTCCAGTCCCCCACCCCTTAACACTGACCCCGCCACTTTAAAATGGGACCTCCACAGCAGCCCATCCCCTTAACTTTGATCTTCACAGCAGCCCGCCCCTTTAACAGTGAATTTTACAGCACCCCACTCCCTTGACAGTGACCTCCTCAGGGGCCCGCCCCCTTAACAGTGACCTCCACAGTACCCTGCTGCCTTAACAGTGACCTCAATCAGAACCCCATTGCCTTAACAGTGACCTCACAGTACCTTTCTGCCTTAACTGTGACCTCCACAGCAGTTGCCCCTTTAACAGTGACCTCCACAGCGGCCTGCTCCCTTAACAGTAACATCCACAGTGAACATTTCTTTAACAGTGACCTCCACAGTACCCATCCGTTTAACAGTGACCTCCACAGCGCCCTGTCCCTTTAATGCTAGGGCTACACAACGACATCTGTCGCACGACATTTTGTCTCAACAATTTTCATGATAGGCTATGGTGTCGCACTGCGACATGCGACATGCTGCGACATGACAGTTGCAAAAAATCCATCCAAGATGGATTTTTCTGCGACTGTCGCGTCACAGTATGTCACATGTCGCAGTGCAACACCATAGATTATCATTATAAAAATTGTCGCGCGACACATGTAGCAGTGTAGTTGTGCGACTCATTGCCGCGCAACAAATGTCAGCGTGTAGCCCTAGCGTAAAGCTGACCTACAGCAGTGAAGAAAAATGGCTGGGTTGTTATGGAAACCTGGAGTAAAACTGTGTGTATGTGGAGACTTAGGGCCTGCGAGCTTCTATTGGCTAATAAGGGACATGTGACCGTGTGTATGGTAGTTGGGATATAAAGAGAAAGACTTGCGGGCTTGTATTGGCTAATGCAGGTCATTTTTTGGGAATATCTCAGGAACTGTACGTCCTAGAGAGCTGTGACCCCCACAAGATTTCTTTCCAGGTAGCAAGGGATGTGTATACCAAGTTTCGTTGAAGTCGATGGTTGCGTTTTTGAGTGATCGCGGAACATACATACATACATACACACATATATACGTCCTTCTTCAAATACCGTATATAGAAGATAGAAGAAGAGGATATCTAGACCATTAAGGCCGGTATCCTGAGTACTGGTCACAGAGGTTTGCACTTCATTAAATAATTACTTGTAAAACAAGGCATTGTACCATTATCTCTGTTATTCCACTTAGAAATACACTGACCACTGGGTGTACCATTCCCCTTGATGATAGTTGTTGGATTGTTTCATTCCTGTTATTCCTCTTGGAAATGTATGAATAAAAAACTAGGGGTACTTTCACACTTGCGTTATTCTTTTCCGGCATAGAGTTCTGTCAAAAGGGCTCTATGCCGGAAAAGAACTGATCAGGCATATCCCCATGCATTCTGAATGGATAGAAATCCGTTCAGTTTGCATCAGTATGCCTTCCGTTCAGTCACTGTCAGGCGTTTTGGCCGGACATAATACCGCAGCATGCTGCGCTATTATGTCCGTTCAAAATGCCTGATCAGTCGCCGGAATGCCGGATCCGGCATTAATTTACATTGACTTGCATTAGTGCCGGATCCGGCATTGCGAAACAACTGAAGGACGGATCCGTCCTTCCGGTCTGCGCATGAGAAAGACTGCAAGACTGATCCGTCCAGCCGCATGACAAGCTGAGAGACGGATCCGTTCTTGCAATGCATTTGTAGACGGATCCGCACCCGGATCCGTCTACAAATGCTGTCAGTTGTCACACTCAACGGCGGATCCGGCTGGCAGCTCCGACAACAGAAGTATGAAAGTACCCTTAGGCAATACACATTGAGTAGTAAGCAGCTGGCGCTGGAGTCCCCTCAATACAGTGCACAAACTGAAGAGTCCTGATATTCATGAGCTCCCGACTCTCCCGAAACATCTCCCTGCTGATTGCTATAAGAAGAGCCGGACTTCTGAGCTCACTTGTTACAATGGAACCCTATAGGTACCATCTGCCTATACAGTGGCATAGTTTGAAGGGATAGGTTGGTAAATCTTCATGACGTATACCAGTGCCCACAGCCTCAGCAAGTATTTACTAAAACAGACATGTCAGGAGAACTTAATTCCATGGTGAAAATTTATCATGAGGATAATATTTAAAGTCACATTTGCTGTCTGTGTTGGTGTACTTAGAGCCAAATTTATCAAACGCTGCTCACTGTTAAAGGGGTTGTGTCACTTCAGCATACAGTATTGTCATTTATCATGAAGAGGAAGTGAACACAAGGCACTTACTAATGTATTGTTTCCATCACATTATACACTGCTCGTTTCCATGGTTACAACCACCCTGCACCTTAGGAAAAGGCGGTGGCCTCTCTGGTGGCCAGGACCACATGAGAGTACATAGGAAAACTTTTCTTCCTATAACGTGCAAGCACGGCCACCACTGCTGGATTAAAGGATGGTCGTAACCCCTTGGCATAAGCAGTTGAGGGGGTGAGTGGTATAAAAATGCAAAAAACAAACTTTTTGTGCCAGTGACCTAAAAAACTCACAAAAGCCCCATTTGGGGATGCTTTGAAGCCAGAATTCTGGAGCACAGGGCGCAATACATTATACCAGGGGTCAGCAACCTCCGGCACTCCAGCTGTTGTGAAACTACATGCTCTATTCACTTATAGGAATTCTGAGAGCAGCCATGCAAATGTGCATGATGGGAGTTGTAGTTGAACAACAGCTGAAGGAGGTTGCTGACCCCGGCGCTATAAAAAAAGTCCAGTAATGCACCATGTCCTCAATGGAGTTTTATAATGGCTCCAAACATGATTTACATATATATTTTATCACCCAAAATAACTAAGTAATAAAAACGGTTATACATTAGCAATATAGCAATCAGGAATATGTATGAAAAGCAATTACAGATCCACAAAAGAGCAAATCTGTGCTCTAGGGTATTGAGTGCTTGGTAGCTGATTGACAAGTGCTGATTTGTAAACCGTTTTCCACACCACAAGTAATATTAGCAAAGTCGGCATGAAATGTTAACCCTGCTAATGTGATGCTGCATATACTACCTTGCCAGGAATCACACATGCCTAAAACACAACCCCCATGCTCCATCCTCTGCTATGTATAGCTAATGTCATAAGTAGGGATTTAGGTGGAGGGGAAATCTTACACATCTGCTTTTCAACCCTCGATAGCGGGTACAGAGGCCGGGGGCAGCATGTGCGATGCAGGTTAATACAGTGCAAATGAACACGACATATTCTGTTTATTTCTTTCTACCTCCCAAATACAATTAGGAGAGAATGGAAAGAAGGAGCAGGGCTAAATCTGTTTTTTTTTAGATTTTTAGATTTTTCTCCTCTTTAATTCCTTTATTTTATATGATTTTATTCTGTGTCTGTGTACAGAAAGATGCATTACAGTCAACAGAGCCCAAAACTTGCCAGTGACCGTGGGCAGTGATTTTTGGTCATATGTAAATGCTAGCCTAGCCCCTCAATGCACAGCTTCACCATTGCCACTCCCAGTACTATTGGTGCATGTGCTGTACAGATCTCAAAGCAGCGATGACTACAGGAGATCGACACTGTACGAGTGGGACATAGCAATGTCGGGCATCAAAGGTAAGAATGCATGGCCATGTCAATCTCACTGGTAGGGGGAGTGGCAACGAGGAGAGGTAGCTGTAAAGCAGTGCTTTGAGGGGCTAGGCCGGCCCCTTGGTGCTCCAAGCAACTCTTTTACATATAAGAATGCCTGGCCATGTCAATCTCAATGGGAGGGGGAGTGGCAACGAAAATAGGTAGCGTTAAAGCAGTGCTTTGAGGGGCTAGGCCGGCCCCTTGGTGCTCCAAGCAGCTCTTTTACATATAAGGATGCCTGGCCATGTCAATCTCACTGGTAGGGGGAGTGGCAACGAGGAGAGGTAGCTGTAAAGCAGTGCTTTGAGGGGCTAGGCCGGCCCCTTGGTGCTCCAAGCAACTCTTTTACATATAAGGATGCCTGGCCATGTCAATCTCAATGGGAGGGGGAGTGGCAACGAGGAGAGGTAGCGGTAAAGCAGTGCTTTGGAGGGGATAGGCCGGCCCCTTGGTGCTCCAAGCACATAGAAATAAAAATAAGGATTCTCTGTAACGTTAATACCAGTTGTAGAAAGGAAGGGCTCATTTTAGTCACCTGATCAACCCTATCAGGCAGTATGCTTCCTGCATGCTAGCTTTACGGATGTGCACCTGCGACTATGAATGTGCTAGGCTACATTTTCTTGTGGTTTAATAGGGTTGATCATGGTGAAAGATGCTGTCACCTGCCAGTGGCTTATTTCCCATGGAAACAAAGCAGGCATTTACAAATACAACATGCCTGAACCTTTCTTCTCTCAACATCTGCCATTGAAGACAGGTGGCACCAATACACATTAGATCATCGGCCAGTTCTGCTGATTTCACAATTTCATCCTCCGTTTGAAGTAAACGCTGGGAAAGTCTCCTGATTTATACCTGTTGGAAGGCTGCGATGTATGCCAGTGTCTAGGAATATAGCGGTATGTATTCATCCATAGGGTTCCATTGTACAAATATTAAAACTAATAAATAAATGCATACTGTGCAGCATACTTTTTTTTTTACTGCACAGCACTGTATGTAATAAAGCAGTCTACTAAGCTACTCCATACCATTTTTATGCAGTACACAAACGTCCCCCCTTCGGAGGAATGGCGTCCCACGGATGTGCTTATCCAAGCCTATATAACACCAGGGGTCCTTTCACACAGGCAGATTGTCTGCCCATAAATGAGCACAGATATACAACATGGCGCATCAATCAGTGCTACCAAATGAAAAGTAACGATGATTGAAAATCATGGGGATGACCATGTAGTATGCCCCCTACAGTTTGCATATGGCCGCCAACACATCCCCTGTTTACACAGGGACGTGTGCTGCCGACAAAAGATCGTTTTTCCTTCCGTATAAAAGATGGAATTGCTTGCTGGCTGATCGGCAGATAGATTTACACTTTCCTATCAATGTTCATTTGGCCACTCATCGTCCTGTAAGAAGTGGCTACAACACGATGTGACTAGGGCCTAATGTGCATGGCCAGCTTAATTCTACCTACTATGTGCTCTGTGCCTATGCTCCTTCTTCTGTGCGTTATCTGAGGCTGTAAAATAAACCTATCCTTAATCCACAGCCTAGTAGTGATAATGAGCTGATAACATGCAATTTCACTGTAGGCTATAAAACGAGATGCTTTTCTAGT
The DNA here is from genome assembly GCA_033119425.1 of Bufotes viridis. Lineage (NCBI taxonomy): Eukaryota > Metazoa > Chordata > Amphibia > Anura > Bufonidae > Bufotes > Bufotes viridis. The sequence goes on along the minus strand of CM065592.1, from coordinate 140,892,917 downwards.
GTCGCCCATATAACCAGTAGATGTTGGTACCTGTGAAAACTGCAATATTTCATACTTTATTTTTCTGTGTATGTGGCAAAAAACAAGAATGTTGCAAAAACAATTACCACAATATTTTTTTCATAAACATGTGGCAACAACTTCATAATAATAATAATTAGTGTCCTTTTAAATATGGCAGAATTTAGTGTCCATTTTAATAGTTGTACTTTTCTGTAAATATTTTTTTCCCTTTCAGATGGTTTTCTTGGGCTTATAACTGATTATTTTATTAAAAACAAATGTACGTCTATGAGAAATGACTGTTAATCCCGGGCCACTATAGCATTCATGGCCTCTCTTCTAATATAGCTATATCACATCATGAAATGTAATGTGCGCAATGGTAAAATATCGTAAACGCGATGAAACAGCTCAAAGCTATTAATATATAATCAGTACAAACGGAGACAGATGAGAAGATGGAAAAAGCCGGTCCGTGGCTCATGTCATGCGGCTAAGACAAACTGCTGTGCAATGCATGTGAATCTACCAGCGGGCGCTGCATTGTAAAGATTCTGCACATGTACTCAGCTCATGTATATGCGCACCATAAATTGTGCGCCGCTGACAGGGCACAGCACACGGCTGCAGGGAGTTACAGTGCTTCAAATTATGGTTTGTATAAATCAAATCAGAGCCATAGGCAAATACCTGTCTAGAACAGGCCCGCTTCTGCTAGATAAAGCAACATCCATTACCAGCATAGAAGAAATGGATGATATATAAAATTCAGAAAGATTCCCACATTCTCAATATGATAGGATATAACCCAGAGCAGGGAGATAATCTAAGCATTCCCCAACCCACTGCCACCAACTGTGGAAATGATGAAATAATCTATGAATGTCATACATAAGTACTATACAGTACATTGTATGTTTGCCTCTTCTTTGCACCACATTGCATGGTACTAACATATGCCTATACAGGGACGTAGCCTGGAGGGGCTGGCTTCCCTCTCACTCTCATGCCTTTCTTCCTTCAAGTTACAGCAGCTAGAGTTTCTTACCAGATGCTGTAACTTGACTCAGACAGCTGTCTGTCCTTGACGGAGGGGGAGAAGCTCTGAAGAGGCTCTGCTCGCTACTGCTGTAACACATACATGTGTTTAAAGCAAACATATGTTTTCTGCATTGCCTAAATGTGTGTGTAAGGGTACATTCACACTTGCGGCATGGCTATCCGGCAGGTGAACAGCCCGCCAGATCCGCAATGCCGCAAGTACCCGTGTGCTGCCGCTCCGTCCCTATTGACTATAACGGGGTGGGAGGCGTAGCTACGATGCAGCACGGCAGTGCACGGCCAGAGATCGCCGGACTAAAAGTACTGCATGTTCACCTTTTTAGTCCGGCGATCACTGCCGTGCTGCGCCGTAGCTCCGCCCCGTTATAGTTAAGGGGACAGAGTGGCAGCACATGGGTACTTGCGCATGGCGCACACAGCGGGCTGTTCACCCGCCAGAACAGCCTGCCAGATAGCCATGCCGCAGGTGTGAAAGTACCCTAAGCAACATAAAGCTTTACTCAGACTGTCATTATTTGGTCAGTATTTTGCTTCAGAATTTTTAAGCCAAAAACCAGAAGGGGGCCTAAAACAAGGAAGAGGTGCAAAATCTTTCCATTATATGTTTTCTCAAATCCCGATACCAAATATTGCCATGTGACAGTGGTCTAGGTCTGTGTGTATCAAACAGAAATGCTATTGATGCGTGTGGTATACGTGTTATGTTTTGGGGTGGGGGCGTACATTTAGTAAGCTCTCTGTAGGCAAAATGTGTGCATGTTTTGCAAGGGGTTGCCATACCGAACCTTTGCCCATGCAGCAGGAGTTAAGTTAGGACTGTTTGCAGTTCTTACCTTCTTCATCAATCCACTTCATTGTGAAGAGCTGCTCATCGTCAAAGGCGCACATATCCTTCACCTCGTTACAAAGCCCATCAAAGGTGATGCTGGGGTCAAAATGGGTAATCATGATATCTCTGTGGAAAAAAAAAAAAGAAGCTAATTTTGATATATGGTCAGAAAGAAGATCAGTGAATAAAACCATTAGGTGACAAAAGAAATGTCACCTTATAGTACATCTCCATATAATCCGCAACGCTGACATTGCATGTCCTCTTTCCTACTTTAGTTGTACTAATAAGTGTTTCCTCATTAATACTGAGGAGAAAAACATACTCCCCTGCTTTTCCAGTGCTGCCTCTCCAGAGCTCTTTGTTTTTGGCGCTGCAAAGATGACATTACTTAAAGGGGTTGTCTAGGTTCATGTCCTCCGGCCTCACTGATACGAGTAAGATTTTGCTTAGGTTTTTAACAATACTAGGCGGAGGCTCCCACCTAGCAGTGTTCCTGGTGACGTCACCGGCACCGATGGGCAGGCTTCAGCGCTGTCTTAGCCGCTTTAAAGGGTAGAGAGGCGCTAAAGGCCGCCCATTAGTGCCGGTGACGTCACCAGGCTCACTGTTAGGTGAAAGCAACCACCTAGCTTTACCTGTGGAGAGTAGATCTCCAGAAAAAGCCTTTGCCCTGTGCAATCCAGTGCAGAGCAAAAGGAGAGCATTGGAGCCGATCCCCAGCATTAGTGGTCTAGTGGATTGTCATACACTATGTATCTATTCACCATTAGTCATTTTCATAAACGGGGGTACCAAGGGACAGCATTAAAATTAAGGCATGTATGAAAAATAAAACTGTAGGCCAGACAAAGCAAGAAGCGGCGGATCAGCTGAAGCTGGCAATATAAATGAGATTTTTAGTAGGAAACAGATGGATGACCGATTGGTTGGACAGATGCACGCATTTTGGAGCACTCTGTTCTGTTCAGTTACATTTTGTCCCCATTGACAATGAATGGGGACAAAACGGAAGCGTTTTTCTCCGGTATTGAGATCCTATGGCAGATTTCAAAACATGAAAACAGAAACGCTAGTGTGAAAGTAGCCCAACCAGAAAACTCTAGAGTCTTACCACTTAAGGAACCAGGGCATTTTTCCTTGCAGAATGTCTAGCAGACTTCATCCCAATAAATATTGCATATCTGTATGAGGAGGTTATTAAAAGCCTGCAAGAACTGGGAGCGCTTGGCAAGATACTCCACACAATAGAAATGTAATAGATATTCATAGGAAGACCTGTATATATTATAAGCCTATCTGCTACGGTTTGCTAATCCCCTGATACGTAGCAGTAACGGAAGAGCGTGGGTGGGGTGGGAATCCCAGATTACACTTATCTTATGGTTTTAATATATTTACTGTGAAGCAGGTGACAAAGTACCATCACAAGCATGTAATACAGCCAGCAATAATACACACTGTATATTTACAGGATAAGTACATTTGTGGACTGGATCTTCTGCCCACGTAGGTATGTGTTCGCATACAGCTGGCCATCCGTTATCTTTCCCCTCTGCCGTAAAAAAGGAATCTTAACTAGAACTGATCCCATTGGTTTTCTAAGGGATCATTTTTGGCAACCTGCACTTTGGCTGGAATGTGAACAACAAAGTACGAAGGAGAGGAGTCGGCTCAGCGCCACGTAGCCGATCGTGCCCACTGCACCCAGGAGCACAGAAAGAATGCCAGGCCGGGTCCTGGGTAGCAGTGCAAATATGTAAGGACCAGATCCAGCACTGAAAAAAAGTTGAAATCTATCTTGTTTTTAATATATATTAAAAACATCAAAGTGCACATTCACTGGTAGACTGCATTCCCAATGGAGCATTTCAAGTCCTTCACAGGCTTGAAATGAGTAAGCAGTAATATCTACCCGTGATAGTGCCCCTTGATGCTTTCATTCTATATTTGAATAAATTGGATTTTAACTTTTTCTGATGCTGGATCTGGACCTGGACCTTTTTCCTAAAAAGAGGAACAAATTCCAGCTTCCCAATAAAAACGATGGTCTTTATTAAACAAGCGCTAAAAACTACCATAGGGAAAAACACTTATCTACGCGTTTTGGAATAAACATTTTAATCTGAAACGCGTAGATAAGTGGTTTTTTCTATGGGCGTTTTTAGCGCTTGTGTTTTTATCGGGAAGCTGGAATTTGTTCCTCTTTTTTGGATTTGCCTTTGGTGCTGTGTTCCAAGCACCTCCGTGCCTTCCAAACGATGAGCAGGTGAGCGCTGTGCCTATATTGTATACTGGACCTTTTGTAATGTTGGATGTCTCCCTGCACCAGCATGCAGCATTTTTCTGTCCTTGTATTTCTGGCCTTGGACTTAGGACCGACACCCAAAAATGTCAAACAGTTTTGCCCAGCTCAGACCTAAAACCCCCCGAAAAACTGCTCGAGCACAACTCATGCCGGTGAACCCAGCATCCTTCCCTATGGTAATGGTTTTACATCTTAATGATCCATCATTACAGTAAGGAAATTCCCCCATCTCCCATGCATACATTAGCTTTCATAAGAGCGGGGGTACACAGAATATCTGGAGGGCACTCAAGCAAAAACAAGGAGAACATACGAATATACAAATTTTGCCCAAGATCCCAGCACTGCATGACCACCAGGCCACCATATAATAGGAGTCATCGTTGGAAAACGAAAATCTAAATAAATTATTCTTGGACTAAACCTCTAAAGCTTGTGACAATATGGAAATTAGAGGCAGTAATTACTGACCAGCAAGTGACCCATGGGAACTGGGAATGCATACTTAGCAGCCTCTTGTCCTCCCCCAGCAGGTAATTACATCCCGGGAACTACGGCATTCATTAGAGGCCTCCTCCGGCCAGTATATTACCACGCGCAAGATATAATAATAGCCCAAGAACACAACTACACTAACATCTCATGTTGTGGTCAGTCTGCAGTTCACTATATGAAGGTCCCTTTAAAAACGCAAGATCAAAAAAAGAAAGTTTTCCATGGGGTGCTGCCCAATTTATGTTTTTTGACCCGCTAGTTCCTGATCCTTGATGTTCACAAACGGTAAGTGATAGTGTGCCGTCATGTCACCGCAGTGAGTACCGTCTGTTGTGATAACTGGTCCCTGGGACCACGTCACGTCATATAGAAGGGAAGCACGGCTGGTTATCGGCAGCACGGATTCAAAACGGTAGATATATTCTAATTTACACATTTGACAAGACCAAAAGCTATTAAGTCCCGGAGAACTGCTTTAAGGCACATCCACATGGGACCTAAAGCCTTCCAGAAAATGCGACATGGACTTTGCAGTGGATCGGATCCGCAGCAACATCCGCATGACTTACATGCTGATTTTACCCACTGCATTGCAAAGGATAAAATCCGCAGCATAAACTGGCGTGCCACCGTCCTAAAATTCACACCACGGCTCAATTTACCCTGCTGATTTTTTTCGTACTATGTGGATAAGATTTCTTCAAATCCCATACACTCGATTGGTACTATAAAATGCTAAAGACTCTCCGCGCTTCTTCCGTCCTGTGTGAACGTACCCCAAGAGCTCATTCAGAATTTGTAGGCTAAAACCAGAAGTGGAACATACACTGAGAAAAAGCATCACGGAACGATATGCACCACTTCCATAGGTCAGATCCACTGCTGGTTGTGGTTAAAAAAACACCATTATTTTCCTTTTTTTTCTACATTTTTCTTTTTTTCATTGTAAGATTGGACACAACCTTTTTATTTTTTAGACATTTTTCAGCTCCCATAGAGAAATCTAAGGGAAAAAAGCCAGAAAACTCCCATACCAGAGCATTCTGCATTTTGTCAAAAGAAGTTTTATATGCAGCTAGATGTTATTTTCCATGTTTTTTTTGTATTCCTACTCTCCCGAACCTCCTCTGTTCCAGTGACGTGCACGAGACCACTGCAGCCAAGGCCAGTAACTGGCTGCAGCAGTCACGAGCTGAATACAGCATGGTACTGCTGCAGCAATAACAAGGAGAGAAGGGGCCAAAACACAACTTGCTATAGGTGTGCCATTTTGTTCTGCCATTATTCCCTTAGGAAATGATATAATAATAATAAAAAAAAAAAAAAACGTTAAAAAAGTAGCATAAAAAACAAACACGTAGTATTTTCTAATAAAATAAAACTAAAGGTGTAAGTAATATATTCTGCACTTTTCAGAAAGGACTAGTGGTTTCTTTATGTAAATCATCCTATGGCTCAAACCTCTAGCAATTTGCTGCTGGAGCCCAAAAATGACCCCGGCCGCCGGCTCCTGGAACAAGTGACTGCCACACAAACCCACTGCTGATCTTATGGGAGGAAAGGTTAGGCTATTTTCACACTAGCGTTTCTATATTCCGGTATTGAGATCCGTCATAGGGTCTCAATACCTGAACAAAACGCTTCCGTTTTGTCCCTATTCATTGTCAATGGGGACAAAACTGAACTGAATGGAATGCTCCAAAACGCATTCCGTTCCGTTCTCATACTGGAGAGCAAACCGCAGCATGCTGTAGTTTGCTTTCTGTCCTGAGATGCGGAGCAAAACGGATCCGTCATGATCCCCAATGCAAGTCACAATTTGACACAATAGAAAACGGATCCGTCCCCCATTGACTTTTAGTGGAGTTCATTACGTCTTGGCTATGTTACAGATAATACAATCGGATCCGTTCATACCGGATGCAGATGGTTGTACTATCAGTAACGGAAGCAGGATCCAGCAAAAACGCTAGTGTCAAAGTAGCCTTAAAATATAGCATTGCCCTGACCGCATACACTGGAGGGGAGCAGGGCTGCCTCCCATACACATCAGATTGTAGGCAGAATTAGCAAGTTAGTATCCCCACCGCTTTATTCGGCTCATCAATAGATATTGCATGCCTTTTATGATAAATGACTGAACCCGCTAATAGAATATATATTTACAGTTATAAACACAGATGTCAGACACAGAACCTCACTGAAGGGGTTAATGTGTGTCCTGAACATTATAACACCGCCATATGGCAATGTACATCCAATTACAGCAGCTCCCCAGGAAATCAGCGGTGGTGCCGCGCCAGCTCAGCGTGCTCCGACAAGTCGGCGTATCCTCTCCCACCAGTTTCATTTGTGCTGCTCTTTTCCCCCTTCCTTTACTGACATCTGCCTCTCCCAGCAAAAATAATGAAGACATCATTTGGCGGTATAAAATAAATGGGATCAGCCGTCAGTGATCTCTCTCGCAGCACTTTACCTGCACGCCTTGGTGGTTATGCACATCTGTACGGCGCATACAGGACAGAGAATATGACAATACGACCTGTACAGCACAGATCCACAAGCGTAACTAATAGCTTTAGGGCCCCCTCAGGCTCTAGGGCCCAGGTATGACAGCTAGCTCTACACCCCCTACAGCTACAGATCCCGCAAAATTCATGTAAATTACCAATCAGCTCCATTCATTTTAGGCCTTATGCACAGGAAGGACCATGTTCAATTCACATTTTTTGCAGACCGCACACAGACTCATTCATTTCATTCATAGATTCATTTCTATGGGTCCGCAAAAAAAAAAAAACGGACAGCACACCAATGTCATTGTGACCGGGCCGCAAATGATAGAACCTGTACTATTCTTGTCCGCTTTATGGACAAGAATTGGCTTTGTTTTTTTCTTTTTACAATAGGTCCAGCAAAAATTGCAGGATGCAAGTGGACTGCATCTGTATTTTGCGGATCTGGGATTCTGCAGATTGCAAAATGGATACAGTTATGGGCAGGAGGCCTTACGGTTTCTATGAGAATTATGTAACCTCGCTCTGTAACCGCTGATTAGATGGGAAAACGGGACGAGCAGAGATTTATTTTCTACGACGGAGATAACTTTTTCCCTTTGGGGTGCATGCACACACAGCCGAACTGCTGCTGTTATATCAATGCTCACACAGATATTAGAGGTAGGGGACTTGTGGATGGGTGCTGTCCGTTCTGAGCACACATTAAGGCCTCATGCACACGACCGATGTTCTGGCCCGCATCCGAGCCGCAGTTCTTGCAGCTCGAGTGCGGACCCATTCACTTCAATGGGGGCCGCAAAAGATGTGGACAGCACGCAAAAAAATATAACATCTCCTATTCTTGTCCGTTTTGCAGACAAGAATGGGCATCTCTATAATGGGTCGCCCGGTCCGTTCCGCAAATTGCGGAATGCACACGGATGCCATCCATGTTTTGCAGATCCACAATTTGCGGACGGCAAAACACACAACGGTCATGTGCATGTAGCCTAATTTGTTTATTCACACATCCTAGTTTTTCCCCTGACAGGCACACAGTGGAACAAGCCATTTAAGACCTCATGCACACAAACGTATTTTCTTTCCGAGTCCGTTCCGTTTTTTTTGCGGACCATATGCGGAACCATTCATTTTAATGGGTCCACAAAAAAAATGGAAGGTACTCAGTGTGCATTCCGTTTCCGTATGTCCGTTTTGCACAAAATAGAGCATGTCCTATTTTTTTCTAGTTTGCGGACAAGGGTAGGCAAAAATACGGATGCCATACGGAACGTCATCCGTTTTTTTTTGCGGACCGCAAAACACATACGGTCATGTGCATGAGGCCTAAGTCTATGGGTCCATCAAAACTTTCTAAAGGCACCATTTAAGGAGGACCTGTCACCATGGCTTCTATTCTTATGATTCTATGACGTGTCATTCCAACTACTAGAACTTTATTAATGCATTGCTACAAGCCTACTGATGGGTGTTACCAGCTGGGGGTGTGTCCCTGCACAGTCTGCCATCAGCAGCATTGATTTGGACAGTCAGGCACACCTTCTACTGGTAACACATGGCGACATGTGTCATCTGACTTCTTTTCATAGAAAAGCCGCGCAACATTTTTTGTAATTAGCCGCACAAAAATCTAACTTGAATGGAATTTTTTTTGTTACAGTGGCAGCATGTCGCAGAGGGACATCATATATTATCATTACAAAAAATGTCAAGCGTTTTTTTTTTTAGCGGCACAGGGACGTGTAGCTCTAGCCTTACTGCAGACGGCTGGCAATTTATTTGTAAACTTCTAGCAGGAATAACAGAGGAATGGCACATAGGAATAGATACTCCAGAATTGTTACTACATGGGATGCAAGCGGTTACTAAAACAGACAGGGCTCGTTCACACAAGCGTTTTTTGCGTTCAGTATACTGTCCGTATACGGAACCATTCATTTCAATGGGTCCTCAAAAAAAAAAAAAAAAAAAATGTACTCCGTATGCATTCTGTTTCCATATTTGCGTTCCGCTAAATTTTGAGTCATGTCCTATTATCGCCCGCAAATCACGTTCCGTGGCTCCATTCAAGTCAACGGGGCTGTTAAAAAAAACGGAATGCAAAAATCATACGGTCGTGTGAACGAGCCCTTAGGCTCACACTCACTGATGAAAATCACGGACATATGAATTAGAGCTACTACAGACAGGTATAATACACTGCAATACTATGCAGTGCGGTCTTCATTCGTTAAATGAGAGGAAGCTGTGGGCTGATTGGCTATGCGGTTCTTGATCGCAGCATGGCTGCTCCGTGTTGCCATACCCTTATAGTATTAAGCTAGCGCCCCTGCCTCTGAGTGACAGGTTTTTCCATATGAAATCAGCAGCAGGCGGAGGGGAAAGCCAGGAGCTCACGAATAAGGGGGCACGCTGGCAGGAGCTGGAGCAGTTCAGTATAAGATTTTGGCAAAACGGCTGGGTGAATAAAAGAAATTGACCCAGCATTTTGCCAAGGGGATCTGGCACTTGTTTATGGTGCCCTTGGTTAGGACACCACAAAACTGGTGACAGATTCCTTTTAAACATCCATGTCACAGCCCTGGAGTGGCTTTAACTGGTCATACTGCTCCGTGTGTCGTTAACTCTTATTCTCCGGCCTTCAGAATACCTCTGTATGAAGCACTATTTTGCCCCCAAAATGTTGGACACTGTGCTGGGACCTGACCGATTTTTTGATCACGGCCGGTGCCTGTTGTGCTACAGATCTGGCACTGTTAAATTGGAATGCCGGAAGTAATGGAACAGGAAATAAAATACTCCAGCATCAAGTCTGGATTACTAATCAGAAAGACAAACCTCATTCTTAATTACACAATACCCTGAGATCACCGGCTATCTCATTACATGAGTCACCGAGGTCTGATCTCCGCAGGATCACACTTTGAGGTGTAGAACACAAGAAGACCAGTTTGGGAAAGGCTCCAGCATTGACTACAACCCAACAACACAATTATCCATTGAGATCATTGGCTTAGGCAACCCTGAGATGACACCTTCAGGATAACATGTGGTCCGCACAACAAGAGCAGCACCACCCCGTTCAGAAGGGAGAATTAGCTATTCTCCAGGTAAATACATTTTGTGGGGTAACCATTTGGCTTGTTTCACACTGTTGGCAGCCTGTTCTGGCATAGAACGCCAGGAATCGGCCGGACAAAAGCCACTGCGTGCAATAGTAAATGGGGCTTGGCGGTATTCCAGTTGTATCCGGCAATGCCGGATCTGGCAGGCTGGTCCCAGACGGAAAAGTCTGCCATATCGGCTAATGCATATGAAGAGACTTTAGCTAGATAGTCATGGATAGAGACACGAGTTAGGCTACTTTCACTTTAGCGTTCTGTTCATGACGGATGCATGCGGTTTTATTATTGTAACGGAAGCGTTTTTGCAGATCCATGACGGATCTGCAAAAACTCTTCTGTTACAATAATAAAACCACATGCATCTGTCATGAACAGATCCGGTTGTATGATGTCTTCTATAGCCATGATGAATCCGTCTTGAACACCATTGAAAGTCAATGGGGGACGGATCCGTTTTCTATTTGGCTTCGCTTCGTTGGCTCGGCTATTTCTGTCTGCCCCATAGAAATGAATGGGAGCATGGGCCGCACATGTGCTCCCATTCACTTCTATGGGAGAGGCTGGGAGTAGCGCTTGGTGGTAGACGGACCCGGGGAAATCTGAGGGCCTCCAGCCACGGCTCTCCACGCTCCATTCTCGATATAGGTGCGGGTCCATTTCCATTTTTTTTTGTTCTTTTTACAATGGAAGCTGAAGGTAATTTAAAAAGCTTAGAAAATATACAATTCTCTTCTAGCCAAAACTTATTTGTCCATTTTTTGGAATATATCTCAAAAGGGTTGTCCAAGTTTTTTTTTATTTTTTCATCAATTCCCCCCATCTAGTGGGACCTGTCAAGGGAAGTATACTTACCTGATGTCTACCGCTCAATTCAAGGCTGTCTTCACAGCACTTCCTGAACGGACATGGTCATGTGCGGCACGGCAGCTAAGGGCCCATGCACACAAACGCATTTTCTTTCCGTTCTTTTTTTTTTTTTGCGGACCATATGCAGAACTATTCATTTCAACGGGTCCACAAAAAAACAGATGTTACCCCGTGTGCATTCGATTTCCGTATGTCCTATTATTGTCCGCATTAGGGCTCATGCACACGACCATGTGTGGACCTGGACCTATTCATTTCAATGGGGCTGTGTACATAAGCAATGTTTTTCACGCAACACTTTTGCGTTGTGTGAACTTTACAGCATGTCCTATATTCTGTGATTTTAACGCAACTCTGGCCCCATAGAAGTGAATGGGGCTGCGTAAAAAATCTTATCGCATCCGCACTTGCTTTTGACGGATGGTTGCTAAGAGATGTTGTTTGCAAACATTCAGTTTTTTATCACGCGCGTGCAAAAAGCAATAAATCGCATTGCATCCACATGATAAAAACGCAAAAACAACTGAACGCAATCGCAAACAAAACTAAATGTACTTGCTTGCAAAATTGTGCATGTTTCACTGAACGCATCTGCAAAGTATCCAGACCTAATCCGCTCAAACTCGTCTGCAAAGGGCCTAACTAAAACTCTCCGTGCCCCTTATCAGTTTAGTTGCTCTCCTTTGTACTTTTTCCAGCTCTAGGGCATCCTTTCTATGGACTGGTGCTCAGAACTGAACTGGAAAATTAATCGAAACATATTTTTGTAGGTAATCCATTACCAGTTTACTGCTGCTGTGAGGGGGAAGATGTTACCTGTTAGTATAATAATAGATGTAGAATTGAGATAACAGTATGATGGGTTCTCTTGATAAAAATGTCCACAGAAGAGCAGTGCATTGGATTAGTGTAACGCATTGCTTTAATGGAGTCAGTATAGGGTGCTCTCTCTGGAAGCAGTGATAGTCGGCTGATAAAAATTTAAGCAAGACCGTCTGACAAAAAAGAAGAGGCAGGACAGGAAGTATAATATAGTGACTTATGTTAACATATGGGATTTAAAAAAATGATGGAAGTGTCCTTGTAAAAGAAGGCCTCCAATTTGTCAGGGTTTTTTGGGGTGGGTGAAAGGTAATCCCCGAATTTTAATTAAATCTAATCTTGTGGATCAAGCATTGGGCAGTCAAATGAAAAAAATGAACACAAAGTGATCGATCATATACGACACCAGGTCATACATGTTTATATTGTAAGCAACAGCAAGTCAACCCAATTTTAGATCGCCTGGCCCAGCCCTGATATGCCAACGACATTGCACCAACGCATGGCACGAAACACTCCATTTACATGCACTGCTGACAGAATGTGAACAGGATCCCCAACATGTGAGCATGGAAACACTCCAGTGACAGCAGCATTTTCTGTGCTCACATCATCATGAGCGTACAGTACTTTAGACCCGGCATCAGACAGCAGCTGACTGCACCATTAAACGATGATGCATTCAGTTCAGGAACCGGCAACGCTGAGAAAAATGATATTTTACTATATGCAAATGAGCCTCTAGGATCAATGGGGGTGTTGCCGTTACACCTCGAGACTCTGCTCTCTCTGCAACTGCCGCGCATTCTGCGCTTTGATTGACAGGACCAGGCAGTGCAAACATAATCACTCCTGTCTGATCCAGTCAAAGTGGAGAAGACGCTGCAGTTGCAGAGAGAGCGGAGCCTCTAGGTGTAACGACAACGCCCCAGTTGCTCCTAGAGGCTCATTTGCATATTTTAAAAACATAATTTTTCACAGCAATGCGCGCACATATGAACATGGGATGAGCGAACTTGTGTTTTCAAGTTCAGGTTATCTAAAAATTCCGTAATGGATTCCGCTACCACGAACCATAACTTATGGCTCGCGGTGGCGGAATCCATAACGGAATTCTTAGATAACTTGAACCTTGTAGGCCAACCTTGAAAACAGAAGTTCGCTCAACACTGCATGGGACCAACACAGATGCCTTCAGCTGCCAAGTGCACATGTAACAGGTATTGACCGTTTCAGACATACAAATCTGCTGACAGATGCCCTTAACACTGGGATCAGACCTGAGCGTTTTGAAGCCTAGCGTTTTCTGAGCGTTCAAGAAGGGCGTTAACGCGGCTTTTTTTCTAGAGTTTTGGTAAATAGTGTAGGCGCGTTTGTCGCGCGTTTATGTGATTGACTGCATAGTTGGCCAATGACCAATGATATAGTTTGGCCGATCTGAGTGCTTTAGAGGTGTGACATTCCATGGTGGCTGATCCAGTATGTTGCAAACTTTGAAAAACGCGCGTCCATAGGCGCGTTTTACGCTGCACAAACGCCCGAACAACACGCGTATCGCGTTTCCCATTGAAGTATATTGGCACCAAACGCTCGAAAAACGCCCGAATTAACGCGAACATACTTGCTTATGCGTCAAACGTTTTTAGGCGCATTCGAACGCGCATAAAAACGCGCAAGTGTGAACCACCCCCATTGGAATGCATGGTTCCTGTACTGTTGTGCGTTTTTTGCGCGTTCGAACGCGGCGTTTTACGCGAAAGTGTGAACTGAGTGTAAGGGTGGATTCACACGACCGTATAAATGGATCCGCATCCGTTCTGCAATTTTGCAGAACAGATGCGGACTAGGGCTGCAGCTAACGATTATTTGAATAATCGATTAATCGGGAAAAACACCAAAATGACAAAAAAAACGGGTTTATATGATTTTACTTTAAAAATACAAAGGCCATATTAAAACAATTTTAGGAGTTACATAATTATAAAAATTGTGCATTAGAATGTAAAAAAGACAGCATGTCCACATGGTCAGGGCTAACGACTACACCGCACCACTGGACTCTGGTCTGGAGGTACCACGCAAAAAAAAGCAGCGTGCTGTACTTTTTGTCCGGCTGCCTCTCGACCTGTTTGCCGTACTGCGGCCGGACCTCCAGCCCGTCGCAAATATAGTAAATGGGTCTAGAGCGGACTTCCAGCAGCACAGTGGGCCAGCGTTCGCACTGCCGGAAAAGGCTACCGCAAGTATGAAAGTAGCCTAAGTGGCCTGTATTCTGTAACTCAGTCTCATTAACGCCATGTTGTCGATTATGTGAGATGGTACACTACTTTGGGGGTCACTTACTATTAATGTGAGGCACATGGGGACAAGTCCAAAACCATGTACCTAGCCTGACATTAAAAATAAGTGACCCCCATCATGTTTAAAACATGGCAGTGGATTAATGAGTCACATTAACCCCAATCTTGTTGGCTGCCTGAGACAAATGTTTTTTGCCTGCCTTTATTTTGAGGCAGGCTAATCACTCTAGGTGTGGGGTACCTTCTATACTGGCTGTTCAGGGCACTGACTCTGGGGCTGGTGCTCGGGCTGATACTGAGCTGTGCACTCAGAAGGAGGATTCGGTAACTTTATTACCTCCCCCGTCTCTCCTCCTGCTTTAATTAATAGCCACACATTCATTGGCGCACCGTGGAAGTGGTGCGGGCAGCTTCAGAGCCCGCTCACTTCATTGGTCTCAGCCGAGGGCAGCACACACGGCCATATTCTCAGCGTGCAAGATTTACGGGACCCGCAGGCATAGCGCCTGACCGCCCGCATAGCAACAAGTCGGCCAATTATTCGATAACAGGATTCATTGACAACGAATCCAGTTATAGAATATTATCGATAACGTCGACTAATTGTTGCAGCCCTAGTGCGGACACATTCATTTCAATGGGGCCGCAAAAGATGTGGACAGCACACCGTGTTCCGTTCTAACGGCCCGCCCAAAAATATAGAGCATTTCCTATTCCTGTCCGCAGCCGGACAAGAATAGGCATTCTCTATATAGCGCCGGCCAGGTGCGGTCTGCAAAACACTTAGGCTGGGTTCAGACTTGCACGTTTTACAGCGCGTTCAAACGCGCTGTAAAACGCTCAACGCGTGAAAACCAATGCTTCCCTATGGCCCTGGTTCTCACTTGATCCTGAGGATAGGTCATCAATACCTTTAATCATGTGGGGGGAATGCACGACTGCTGAAGTCATACTGAGTATATGGAGAAGATGCTGATTTCTGAAGGCCTTCGTAAGGGTAGGTACCTTTAACTTTCACACTGCCTGGTGTGAACAAAATGTTAGGTTTAACAAGGGTTCAAGACCGAAGCTAAATTTTATTCAGTGCTAAAATAATTGTTAATGAGCTAAATAGAAGTCACCGAGTCGTCAGCCGAGGTTTACAGCTACTTCATTTGCAGAACACAGCACACAATAAATGGGACCTTGAAACCTGACACCTATGATACATGGCAGCACAGAAATGAGTGAAAGTAGCGAGTCACCTCCTCCCACGGGTATGACTATCCCGAAACTCACAGCCTACGGAGCCTGTGGGAGACCACCATGTCACATTACTAAGTGTGGTGGAAAGCAGTCCCGACCATGTAGGCGTTCTACCGCCATGTCATTATACGCAACACTGAAAATGTTATCAAGGCTGATGTGTCAAGGTGCCACATAATACTAGTTATTTTACATAAAAACTATCATTTTCGCCACAATTACCATTCAAAAAGGAGATCTTTGAATGATCTTCCCACTGCAAGTAACTGAGTCTAGACCACACATCCAAGCAAAGTCCCTATACAAGCGTACCACGCTAAAAGGTAAGGGCATAAAATACGGGTAAAGTTCCAACGAGTCAATGAAAATACAAGTAGTTACCCCTGGGACTGGGTAAAACAAAGGGCACCATCTTCGAATTCTGTGGCTTTACATCTCAGGACATAATCGAGAGAAAAAAAACATCTTTTCATTAGTAGGTCTTAAAATTTAGGCGGTATTCCAGTTATAACAAGTTAGGGTACTTTCACACTTGCGGCAGAGTGATCCGGCAAGCAGTTCCGTCGCCGGAACTGCCTGCCGGATCCGTCAATCTGCATGCAAACGGAAAGGATTTAAAAATGAATCCGGCTACGGATCTGTCTCACAAATGCATTGCAAGAACGGATCAGTCTCTCTGCTTGTCATGCAAAATGACGGATGCGCTATATATTTCTTTCACATGCGCAGACCGGAAGGTCTTTTCAAAATACCGCAATGCCGGATTCGGCATTGCGGCAAGTGTTCTGGAATTTTGGACGGAGATAAAACCATAGCATGCTGCGGTATTATCTCCATCCTGAAATGTCAAAAAGACTGAACTGAAGACATCCTGATGCATCCTGAACGGATTTCTCTCCATTCAGAATGCATGGCGATAATCCTGATTAGTATTCTTCCGGCACAGAGCCCTGACAACGGAACTCTATGCCAGATCTTCCAAACGCAAGTGTGAAAGTACCCTTATCCCCTACCCACACCGCTAGCAAAATACCGCTGAGGTGTGCAATGCATAAGATATTAAGAATGCATTAGGACAATCCTCATCAGTATTCTTCCGGCGTAGAGCCCCGACGATGGAACTCGATGCCGGAAAACAAAAACGCCAGTGTGAAGGTACCCTCAGATAGTCTTTTCTAATTTTAAAAGTTGCTGCAAAAACTCCACATGTGAATAGAGCCATAGTTTCACCCAGGGCTGTGGAGTCGGTAGATAAATTGTCCGACTCTGACTCCTCAGATTTTGAAACTTCCAACTCCGACTCCTCGACTCCGACTCCTCTGTATTTAATATGCAAATACGAAGCTGTTCCACCAAGTTCTTCTAATCTCCTCTAGCACAGAGAGGTAGTTGAGCAGAAGCTGCTGCCTTCTCCTTTGTGTGCTGATCTTCTGCTGAAGATAGAGCAGTGGGAGGATCCAGGAAGGGGCAGGGGAAGGGGCATTTATTTTAAAACATGATTTTCCTAGTAGAATCCCATAGTCGTGTTTAAAATTGAAGCTAACAATCTGAGTTTACATGTTTTATAGCCTTAGCTGAATGATAGCAGTTTTTCAAATGGTTTACAGCTTCAGTCTTGAACTATTGACTATCCATTCCCTTCACTTATACAAGTGTCTCCAGTCCTTAATCAGTTATCAGTGAGAGGCGAGGATAACCATGGGTTCCCTGTAACAGCAGACCACAAGACAATGGAAAGTGTAAGTATTGCCGCTCATTAAAGGGACACTGACAGGCTGATTTTCCAGCTAAAGATATATAGATATACTGGTATTCATCAGAGAATTAGGAATAAAACTATACTAATGTTACCCCCAGTTAAGCTGTACTTGTGTTTAAAAAACATTTTAATCTGTATGGAAATTCACTATCTTTGTGCCCAATGGGGCACGGTCTCCTGCGGCTTTGTGCCCAGCCGTGCCCGAAGTACAGCTTCCCAACGCTGTTCCCCTCGTTATTATTCACTGCACTGGCCTTTTTTTTCAGGCAAACGCTGAATTCCTGCGCAGGCGCACGTGTAGAGTGCTGGCAGCAGCCTCGTCTGGCTATGCTGAGGCTGTGCCAGCTTTCTCTCTTCCTCCTCGCTACCTAGTCCTGTCTAGTGCTGCCAGTACTCTACATGTGCGCCTGCCCCCTTGGGCACAAAGGTAGAGAATTTGCATATTGATTAAAACGTTTTTAAACACAAGTAATCCTCAACTGGGGGTAACAGTCGTCTAGTTGTATTCCTAATCCTCTGATGAATACCAGCAGATATATCTTTAGCCGGTAAATCAGCCTGTCAGTGTCCCTTTAACTGCATAGTAAAGCATATGAAAAGCGTGCTTCTTCACGGTCACTTAACGTCTTTGTTTAGCGGTAACGTGACGCACTGCATGCATTGGCCTTTATTCTTACAGTAGAGAAGTTATTAATTATAACTTTATCTGAATTGGGACATTTAAACTTGCTTTTTTTTAATTCCAATTTTTTTTATTCCAATTTAAATCTAGTAGGAGTCGGAGTCGGAGTCGGTCCATTTTTTGCCGACTCCGACTCCAGGTACCCAAAATTGCCTCCGACTCCGACTCCTCGACTCCGACTCCACAGCCCTGGTTTCACCATAGCATTAAGTCTATGAAGGTTCTTGATGCCTGGCCACTAAGTCAGGAGACTGGCTCCTTTAATGAGCTGATACAGCCACTGTCCGATCTGCTCCTCTACTTTTACAGCATAGTGCGAGGGCATGAGGGCTATGTAAAATGTCTGAAGCGTAAACTGCCCTGTGGCCTGCATCTGAAATTTGCGGCATGTGAAGGCCATTTCCACGCCATTCACCCGAAGGACAGAGGTAAAGCTATTTGCATTTATATGGTTAATAATACATTCATTTTGATGACAGATTGGTGGACCTGTAAATATAAGGTAGAGATTATGGAGCTGCTGGCACAGCCGGTGCGCTTCACGGTTCACTGCAGATCAAGCAGTCATGCACAACATAGGCGGCTTTTATTTGACTTCATGCTTTGTGTTTGCCTTCTTTAAAGGTAATGGAATGGACAGACTGTAAATGTAGGGAGTACACAAGCAACCGAGCTCTCCGCAGGGCTAGGAATAAAGGAAAGGACTCAAAATATCCTCATTAAATGGCAAGACAGACCAACCATCCCCCCCCGCTACTCACAAAAAGTGGTGGATAGACACTCCCCCCCGTGACTAACATGAAGTGGAGCACAGACCCCCCCACGTGACTCACATGAAGAGGCACATAGACAGACCCCCCCCCCTCCGCATGACGAGGCACACAGACAGACCCCCCTCCGCATGACGAGGCACACAGACAGACCCCCCCCTCCGCATGACGAGGCACACAGACAGACCCCCTCCGCATGACGAGGCACACAGACAGACCCCCTCCAGCATGGCGAGGCACACAGACAGACCCCCCTCCGCATGACGAGGCACACAGACAGACCCCCCCTCCGCATGACGAGGCACACAAACAGACCCCCCTCTGCATGATGAGGCACACAGACAGACTCCCCTCTGCATGACGAGGCACACAGACGGACCCCCTCCGCATGACGAGGCACACAGACGGACCCCCTCCGCATGACGAGGCACACAGACAGACAGACCCCCTCCGCATGACGAGGCACACAGACAGACCCCCTCCGCATGACGAGGCACACAGACAGACCCCCCTCTGCATGACGAGGCACACAGACAGACCCCCTCCGCATGACGAGGCACACAGACCCCCTCTGCATGATGAGTCACACAGACAGACCCCCATCTGCATGACGAGGCACACAGACAGACCCCCCTCCGCATGACGAGGCACACAGACAGACCCCCCTTCGCATGTCGAGGCACACAGACAGACCCCACCCCACGTGACTCACATGAAGAGGTACACAGACCGCCCCCCGCACCCCCGTGACTCACAAGAAGTGGTGCATAGATTCCCACGTGACTCACAAGTGGTACATAGACAAACGCCCCCCACATGACTCACATGAAGAGGCACACAGACAGACCTCGCCCACGTGAGTCACATGAAAAGACACGCAGACCCCCCTCCACATGACGAGGCACACAGACAGACCCCCCCCCCCATGTGACTCACATGAAGAGGCACACAGACAGGCCCCCCACGTGACTCACATGAAGAGGCGCACAGACCGACCCCCCACGTGACTCACATGAAGAGGCACACAGACAGTCCCCAACGTGACTCACATGACGAGGCACACAGACAGACCCCCCTCCGCATGAAGAGGCACACAGACAGACCCCACCCCACTGTGTCTCACATGAAGAGGCACACAGACAGACCCCGCACGTGACTCACATGAAGAGGTACACCGACAGACAACCCCCCCGTGACTCACAAGAAGTGGTGCATAGACTCCCACGTGACTCACAAGTGGTACATAGACAAACCCCCCATGACTCACATGAAGAGGCACACAGACAGACCTCGCCCACGTGACTCACATGAAAAGACGCGCAGACCCCCCACGTGACTCCCATGAAGAGGCACACAGACAGACTACCGCCCCCCCCCCCAACCCCCCGTAACTCACAAGAAGTGGTGCACAAATAAAATACACACGATACGCATATGTGGATATTGGACTCCTCCTAACATATCAAAATAGCATTCTAACATTGGACACCCCCTTAAGATGTAGCTGATCAGACACTGCTTCCCACAAACCTGATGTCCCAGAATTGTCTGTCAGACACCCGAACTTTGGACGCAGAACTTAAAAAACAAGTTGGCTCAACACTAGTCCCCGATTGCCCTTCTCTGTTGTCCTCTACATCAGGGTGCCCACAGGCACAGATACCACTCTGGATACATGGAAAGCTGGGTTATATACATGCTTGACTCCTGCAGCCCTTCTTTTGGACACTCAAGATCTGCGACATTTTCTGACAGACGGCATTCCAAAAATTCACAAGACTTACTGAAGAGGAACAAAAATGCAAGAAAACAAATCCTGAAAGCTGAAAGTCCGCATAATTGTCGTGTAGGCATTTCTATTAAAACAGAGGCAAGTGACGGTCAATGATTCGCCCCAATTTTGTCAGTTCTGAAGACCCAAAATAGTTGATCGTCAAGGATGCAGAGTGTCAGACACCCGTGGATCAGATATTGATGGCCTATCCTGAGCATAGACCTAACTAAAGTAAAATTCTGGACAACTCCTTTAAATTAGCAAGAAACCATACAATAGTGTGTTACAATGACCATTTTCACATTACCACGCACTCAAAAACAAGGCACCGTCCACCAATTTTTCAGGGTAAGCTGTTAGCATCAGATCAGTGGGGGTCCGACTCTTAGTACCCATGACGATCAGTTTTTTCTTTTCTTTGTTTTTTTAAGGGGCCTTTACAGTTTTCCCACCTGCACACAGTCTACTTGGCAGTGTGGGATATTAAAGGGCTTCTGTCACCCCCAATAGTGCAATTTTCATTAGCCGACATTAGCTATTTGCTAATGTCTTCTGAGTGCAATCATACCTGTCTTACCTCTGTCTGTGGCTTATTTCTTGTAAAAATCCTACTTTTATAATATGCAAATTTCTTCACTACCACCTAGTTGGGCGTGTACTTGCTGGTAGCCACCGCATCCTCCGCTTCTAGACACGCCCCATCTCCTCTTGATAGACAGGGCCAGCGAGCGCTCTTCTCCTCCCACTGGTCCCATCTGCTTCTTAATTCCTGCGACTGCGCCTTAACGTTCCTCAATTGGCGCAGGCGTACTGAGTGAAGGACGCAGGCGCGGGAATACAGAAGCAGACAGGCCCAGCAGGAGGAGGAGAGCGCTCGCTGGCCCTGTCTAACATGAGGAGATGGGGCGTGTCTAGAAGCGGAGGATGCGGCGGCTACCAGCAAGTACACGCCCAACTTGCTGGTAGTGAAGAAATTTGCATATTATAAAAGTAGGATTTTTACAAGAAATAAGCCACAGACAGAGGTAAGACAGGTATGATTGCACTCAGCTGACATTAGCAAATAGCTAATGAAAATTGCACAGTTGGGGGTGACAGAATACCCTTTAAAGCTTCATGCCATTCAAATGGAGAGGATGAAGCTGCAATATTAAAAGGGATGTCCAGTTTCAAGGGTAAGCCCGACAACTCAGGGAATCGACCCTTAATAAAGAATAGACGATTACCTGACAGATCCAGCGCCGCTGCTCCACTTCTCCTGGCTGCAGCAGTGACATCACGTGGAGAACATGTGACCGCTGCAGCCTCAGAGGGGCATTGAAGAGCCCAGTGATTGGCTACAGTGGTCACATGTTGTCTATGTGATGTCACTGCTGCGGTCAGGAAAACAGAGCTATGTCGGAAGAACTGGAGCGGCATCACAGGATCTGTCCGGTAAGTAATCATCTATCCTTTATTACAGGTCGATTTCTCTTGAAACTGGACAACCCCTTCGGGTGCAGGTTGCTGCTGGTGCTGAAAGCTGGACTCCCACCGATCTGACACTGATGGCTTAGGCTTCTTGCACACGACCGTGTGGCTTTTTCAGTATTTTGCAGTCCGCAAAAAATACGGATGACGTCCGTGTGCATTCCGTTTTTTGCGGAACGGAACAGATGGACCCTAATAGAACAGTACTATCCTAGACCGTTATGCGGACAATAATAGGACAACTTCCATCTTTGAACGGAACGGAAAACGGAAATGAAAGGCATACGGAGTACCTTCAGTTATTTTGCGGATCCCTTGAAATGAATGGTTCCGTATACGGTACGCAAAAAACTGAACGGAAACGGAAAGAAAATACGTTTGTGTGCAAGAGGCCTTTATTTTGGGGACAGGGAATTAGTATAACCCCAGAAATCGCCTTTAATGATGCTGTAATCACACCACAACTGCAGGTGACATGAAAGGACATGGGATATGGGTACGGCCTCACTGACAAAAGATTTTCCTGATGACATGTAGAGTGGGAGCGGGAGCCTGAAGAACCAGATCTACTAGATTTGTAACATTGACTAGTTGGCCACAAATTTAGTAGAAAGAAAAATAAATAAAAAAACTGTTTTTTGTATTGTTATAAATCTCCCAAATAATTTGACATTTGCAAGGTGGATAAAGTGGCACTAACACTGGTTGCTGTAATGCTCCGGCTTGCCACCAAGCACAGGCATCTAATAAAGGGAACGTGTCATCAGTATGGATGAGACATTGGTGTGTACAGGAGCAAACAGTGCGCGGTGGGGCTCAGTGGACAGCTGCAGTACAACCCTTTACTTATTAATGTCCTCCAGGCAACAGGGACAAATCTTCTACGACAGCGCCTAGATTTCCTAACCTAATTTATTGTTACAATATGGTTTCTACGTCGTATCAGCCCATGACCAAGAAATGCGTCAGCCATACTGGATGTTCAACACACACTTCCCATCCCGAAAGTGCACACAGTCATGTGACAGATCAGCCCCAAAAGGGAGGAGTAAAGAATCAAAGGGGCAGGGTCCCACCTCTCCAAAACAGGGCCCCCCAAAGTGAAGGAGAGCAGACTGCGTAGGCTTACCAAGGCGGGCACGCTCGGCCAAAGCTGTGGCACTTCCAAAATAACAGTGCATGTCCGCTAGACCAGTGTTTCCCAACCAGTGTGCCTCCAGCTGTTGCAAAACTACAACTCCCAGCATGCCTGCACAGCCAAAGGCTGTCTGGGCATGCTGGGAGTTGTGGTTTTGCAACAGCTGAAGGCACGCTGGTTGGGAAACACTGCGATAGACTTTGGCGAGTGCCTGGCTGCTCTCTGTTCGCTTTTGGGCGTGAGTGCCAGAGGTGAGACGCACACTTATCTGACATTGTCCCAGATGAGCTAACCCCTTTAAGAGGAAATCGGAGTTAGGCCTCGTGCACATGACCGTTGGTGTTTTGTGGTCCGCAAACCACGGATCCGCAAAACAAAGAAGCTGCTCAGCATTCCGTTGTAGAAATGCCTATTCTTGGCCGCAAAACGGACAAGAATAGGACATGCTCTATTTTTTTAGCGGGGCCACGGAACGGAGTATTGAAGTGAATGGCTCTGACGCGGACCACAACAACGGTCGTGTGCATAAGGCCTTAGTCACATGATTAATAATTTCCAGACTGCATTAATCATCATGGATGGAACGTGTACATATCTATTTCGCAGTTATCAGAACTGATCATCACAGATGTAGGACAAGTTCTGACTTTTTATGGGTTTTTTTTTATGTAAAAGAATAAAACAAAATAAAGACTTGTGCAAACACCCACATTATGGATTTGTAATACACAATCCATAAAAACCTTGGAAGCACATTGAGATTCAGGGTGGGCCCCAATTTCATACATAGCGTTTTTTTTGCCGATTCATACAGGATCCTTGAGAAAGAAAACTGTGGCCTGTTCCATAGAATTATGTAGTGTTTCTCCTCTAGCCTCATTCACCGAGATCCCATACGGTGCATCCAGAGCAACTACAGAAGGGTTTGCCCAACAAGAACCCTGCCAGCAAGTATTCAATATCCCTACAACAAGAATGAATGACCTGTGAAAGTAAACCATGGACATGCTAGGTCCTCCAAAGTGAGGGGCACTGCCTGTGTACACTCTCTGCTCTGGCTAGGAGATGAAGTCCCCCACTATAAACTTCCCAAAAGTCAGCCCTTTCACATATCCATGATGACATCCGTGACCAGATGGTCTGTGGTTCATTCATTAAGACG
The DNA here is from genome assembly GCA_033119425.1 of Bufotes viridis. Classification (NCBI taxonomy): domain Eukaryota; kingdom Metazoa; phylum Chordata; class Amphibia; order Anura; family Bufonidae; genus Bufotes; species Bufotes viridis. The sequence continues at coordinate 140,868,587 of CM065592.1, read as the reverse complement.
GTCATGTTTGGTCCGTGTGTCCGTTTTCTGTCCTCTGTGTATCATCTGTATTCCAAGGATATGGCTAGGCCAGGGGTCAGCAACCTTCAGCACTCCAGCTGTTGTGAAACTACAATTCCCAGCATCCTCATTTCATTTCTATGATAGTTCTCAGAAGAGCAGAGCACTTATGCATGCTGGGAGTTGTAGTTTCCAAACAGCTGGAGCGCTGGAGGTTGCCTGCCCCTGTGCTAGGCTGAAAATTCATTTTCAGAGCATCTTCGACCAATGGTATGTGAAAACCACAGACCAAACACAGATGGCCTCCACGTTGTGTCCACGGTTTTCATGGACCCATAGACATAAAAGGGTTTTCCAAGGCTTAAGTACTGATGACCTATCCTCTAGATAGGTCATCAGTATCTGATTGGTGGGGGTCCGACACCCACGACCTCCGCCGATCAGCTGTTTGAGAAGGCACTGGCACTCTTGTGGGCCTCCTGGCCTTCTCACGGCTTACCTAGCATAGCTCTGTACATTGTATAGCGTCCATTCTCGCGCTCAGCCCCATTCACTTCTATGGGACTGAGATGCTCCTTGGCCATGTGACCGACGAACGTGTAGTCGCTGGCCTAGGAATAGCTGTGAGAAGGCCGCGGCACTACTGTACGCCCCGCTGCCTTCTCAAACAGCTGATTGGTTGGGGTCCCAGGTGTTGGACCATCACCAATCAGATACTGATGACCTATGCAGAGGATCGGTCATCAGTATTAAAGTCTTGGATCAAAAACAAAAATAGGGCGTGCTTCTGTTTTGTAACCATGGACCCACGGTCCCACTGATGTGTGAAAACACACGTTAAGGTCAATGGGTACGTGTGCTATACTTGGAGACCATCCGTGATGTGTTAAAGAGGCCTTAGGTTGGAATCACATTCAGTTTTTGAGGCAAAGCCAGCAATGGATCCAATAGGAAGAAGTATAAGGCCTCATGCACACGACTGTATGTGTTTTACGGTCCACAAATTGCGGATCCCCCCCAAAAAACGGATGGCGTTCCTTATGGCATCCGTTTTTTTTGCGGATCCGTTATTTTGCGGATCCATTGTAATAATGCCTATCCTTGTCCGCAAACTAGAAAAAAATAGGACATGCGGAAACGGAATGCACACGAAGTACCTTCCGTTTTTTTTGCGGACCCATTGAAATGAATGGTTCCGCATATGGTCCGCAAAAAAAATGTAATGGACACGGAAAGAAAATACGTTTGTGTGCATGAGGCCTAAATCCTTACAGATTTTGCTCTGGGGGACTATACCGGGCATAGGAATGCTTCCCACACCATCCAATTAGTCATTTTACGTCATACCCTTCAATAGGCCACATCAGAGCAGAAATCTAGTGACTCAACATTTCTGACTATCTAGACCAGGGATGGGCAAACTGCGGCTCTCCAGCTGTTGTAAAACTACAATTCCCACCATGCCCTGCAGTAGGCTGATAGCTGTAAGCAGTCTTTGCATGCTGGGAGTTGTAGTTTTGCAACACCTGGAGAGCCGCAGTTTTCCCGTCCGTGATCTAGACCATGGGCATTACACATATGTCCTCCCTCATGCACAATTATTTGAAGGATGTTAGAACCAGATCTCTGTAAATCCAAGTTTAAAGAGTGGGATGGGCTGAAAATGTCAGGACTTGTGCTAGTATATTGTCAAAAAGGCGACATTCCACGTTTCCGGTTTCCCAACTGCTGATGAGTATGCAGTCTGCAAATGTACAAATGCCACGGCTGAAAGAGAGCTTCATGTAAAAGTCATAACCAACTAGTAAGGGTTTAAACCAGGCATCCTCAAACTGCGGTCCTCCAGCTGGTGCAAAACTACAACTCCCAGCATGCCCGAACAGCCTACAGGTATCAGCCTACAGCAGGGCATTGTAGGAGTTGTAGTTTTACAACAGCCGGAGGGCCGCAGTTTGAGGATGCCTGGTTTAGACATCCTTTTTGTACAAAGTCATAACAACCTGCATCCATTTTACCCACAAGAAACAAGCACCCTTGCTGCTGTAGTTGGTAGGGGCCCCAGGTTTTGGACCCACTACGAGTCATCCTGTGACTACATGTAAAGCGTTTTGGTTTTTTTTCCCTAAAAATCTCTTTTTATGCTGGAATCACATTTGCAGTTTTTGACACAGTTTTCTGGGCCAAAGCCAGGAGTGAGAAATCTATAAGTTTGACTTCACAAACGGCAGATTTTGTAGCAGAAATTTTTTAAAGCTGAAAATGAGTTCTATTCACCATTTTAATATTCCATACAATGTATTGAGAGCTGGAAAAAAGTTTTAATGGGATGAAGTTAGAAAAAAAAAAAAAAAAAACACTATTCTGTTTTTGTTTTCTAGGTTTGGTATTTATGCTGTTCACCAGGAGGTAAAAACTACCGGTACTTTTATTCTGGGGGTCGGTACCGTTAGTGACATCAAATGTATATACTCTAAAAAAAAATGATTTGCCTTGCCATATTCTGACACCCATAACTATGTTATATGTCCGTCTACAGAGCAGTGAAAGGGCGGGGAGAACTATAGTTTTAACTGATACTATTTTAGAGTATGTATGACTTTTGATCACTTTTAAAGTAAGCCTGTCCCCAACCTGACCGATTTTAAACCGATCACAAAGTTCAGTGGGACACAAAGACATGACACAGATGGTACCTTTGTTTCGTTTTTCAGATCATCCAACTCACCCAAAAAAGTAGTTTTTATGATATGCTAATGAGCCATCACAAGTGCCCAGGAGCGGAGAGTTTGCTGAAAGTGCCCAAGTTCCCCTGCCTCACTCGCGCCCAACTCTGCCCCTCAGTAAACTGGCGTGAAGTCGGCGCATGAGCACTGCATAGTGGGCAGAGGCATGCCCGGGCCCGAACAGACTATAGGGAAATATGATGTCACAGAGCCACAGGGCTGGCCGGAGTTTACTGAGGGGCGGAGTTGGGTACGAGTGAGGCAGGGCACTTGGGCACTTTCAGCAAACTCTCCGCTCTGGGCACTTGCGACGACTCATTAGCATATCATAAAAACTACTTTTTGGGTGATTTGGATGATCTGAAAAATAAACAAAAGGTACCATCTGTGTCATGTCTTTGTGTCCCACTGAACTATGTGATCAGTTTAAAACCGGTCAGGTTCAAGGGATTAGGAGAAATAAAATGGCAGCCGTCCTATTAGTACACACAAAACCTGTCCTAATCACACAGCAGGACAAGTTACATCACAACACTGAGGTACAGAGCTGCCTCAGCCTCCTCTCTGCTCTGCTTGTCAGGGATTATGATCTTGAATAGAGTTTAATATTATATTTAGCTGAATCTCTGTAGGATTGGAGTTCATGAGGAGACATGAAGTACAGAGAGGATGGACAGGACAGACTGTGGTAATGGAGACTGCATACAAGTGCTGCTGCTCATTAGCCACATCTGCTCATGAACTCCTTTCCTACAGAGATTTATCTGAAGATCTCATCATCTGTATTGGGGATCATAAGCTCAGTGTTGTGAAGTAACTTGTCCTGCTGTGTGATTAGGACAGGTTTTGTGCGTACTAATAGGACGGTGGCCATTTTATTTCTCCTAATGATTGCTCCCCTGACAAAACGAGCCATAATAACTAATGTAAGGTATTTGGAATATATTTATAATTAGGAATATTTAAGTATTTTCATTTTCTTAATTCCTGGAGAACCCCTTTAAGGACTTTTTCACATGAGCGATGCAGAGCTTGCGTGAGTTCAGTCAATGAAATACTAACGTTTTGCTTCAGTGTTTTCTGCAAATAGGTCAGGTTCTAGTGTTTTTTCCATGCCGTTGCAATCAGTTTATGATTTGTTTTTCTTCACATGTGTGAAAAACGCTCTACATCTTCTAGCAACCATTAGGCCCCTTTTCCACGAGCGAGTTCCACAGATTGGACACGCAGCATGTGTCAGCGAGATCACCAGTCCTGAGCTCCATGTAACACTTACCCTCAGTTCACACTTTCGCGTAAAACGCCGCTTTTGAACGCACATAAAAACGCACAACAGTAAAGGAACCATGCATTCCAATGAGGGTGGTTCACACTTGCGCGTTTTTATGCGCGCTCATAGGCGCCTATAAACGTCCGACGCATAGGCAATTATGTTCGCGTTAATTCGGGCTTTTTTCGAGCGTTTGGTGCTAATAGAATTCAATTGGAAACGCGATAGGCGTGTTGTTCGGGCGTTTGTGCTGCGTAAAACGCGCCTATGGACGCGCGTTTTTCAAAATTCACACCTCAGATTGGCCAAACTATATAGGGAGGGCTGTTTGGTCATTGGCCAACTATGCAGTCAATCACATAAACGCGCGTCAAACGCGCCTACACTATTTACCAAAACGCTTGAAAAAAACGCGCCTACACGCCAGTCTTGAACGCACCAAAAACGCTAGGCTTCAAAACGCTCAGGTCTGAACCCAGTGTTAGGCCTCTTTCACACGAGCATGACGGATTAGGTCCGGATGTTTTCAGGGTGCATTTAGTGAAACTCGCACCATTTTGCAAGAAAGTTCAGTCAGTTTTGTCTGCAATTGCGTTAAGTTATTCAGTTTTTTCCGCGCGAGTGCAATCCGTTTTGATGCGTTTTTCACACTCGTGATAAAAAACTGAGGGTTTACAAACAACATGTTCTAGCAACCATCAGTAAAAAACGCATTGCATTCGCACTTGCTTCCGGATGCAATAAATTTTTCACTGAAGCCCAGGATTGTGTGAAAAACGCAGAATATACTTTTTCACGCAACGCAGAACTGATGCGTGAAAAAAACGCTCATGTACACAGACCAATTTTAATGAATGGGATAGGATTCAGTGCGGGTGCTATGTGTTCACGTTACGCATTGCACCCGCACGGAAAACTCGCTCGTGTGAAAGAGGCTTTAGAGTTCTGGAATGTATTGAATAACACTGACAGCATTAGGTCACTGTTACACAATACATTCCAGAACTCTAAGGGTTACATAGAATCATAAATCAATATAACGCTATGCGATCCTTTCAGCGCTACGTAGGTCAGGACGGGAGCTCTTGCTGACGCACGCTGCACGTCCAATGCGTCGAACTCGGTCGTGTGAAAGGGGCCTTAAACAAAATCGCATTGCATCCAGATGCCTTCGGTTTTTAATGCAGTCCCATTCTTTTCTACGGATTAAACACACACAATATAGAACATGCTGAGATTTTTCCTGAACGCAGAGATGATCAGTCGGCCGTGTGCATATACTCACTGATATGGATGGGTCAGGATTCAGTGCAGAACCCACCTGGACGGAATACTCATTCATGTGAAAAAGGCCTTAGGCTTATTTCACACAAGCGAGTCTTCCGTCTGGACACAGTCCGTTTTACAATGGACAGCATAGCGCCCGGACTGAACCCTGCCCTATTTATGTCAATGGGTATATGTAAATGAGCACTGTTTATCGCTACCATCTGTCCGTTCGAGAAAAGTTGCTGAATCTTCTATCGTCATCTGTTTTTCACGCAGGACTGGTTCATTCAAATCAAAGAAAACTGACGGCACATGACTGGCATCCGGATGCAGTCTTTCACTGATGGTTGCTAGGAGATGCTGAGTGTTATTCTTCATGAGCATGAAAAACGGATGTAAACCTAATGGAAAAAAACTGAAGCATGGAATGATCCCGTGGACGTTACGGATACTGAATACAATTTACATGCAAAATCAATGGTTTTTTATCCCCTTAGAATTATTATTTGTAAAACAGGGAAAGGGGAGTTCTCTGAATTTTTAAATCTTTCGATTAGCATAAAACTTTGTTAGAATACACAAGCGAGCACTCCGTACAGTATTAGAATGTATTGGCTCCGATGAGCCGAAGTTATTACTTTTACCGAACTCGGTACCACTTGGAACTAAACCAGAGTTCAGTAAAACTAAGGTTTTTAACAGCAGAAATTAATTTCTGAAGATATTACATGAAGTCTCGCGAGACTTCGCAAAGTAATAACTTCGGCTCATCGGGGCCAATACATTCTAATACTGTACGGAGCGCTCGCTCTAGGGGTGGGCGATATGGCCTAAAATCTATATTGCAATATAATTTTAAGCATGTGCGATATGCGATATATATCGCGATATATTGTTTTCTATATTTTTTTTGGGGGGGGGGGGGGGGTGTTTAAACTTTTTTTTTTTATACTTTTCATTTAATAACTATTAGCCTCCTTAAGGGCTAGAGCCCTTGTCATATTCACCCTAATAGACATCTATTAGGGTGAATAGGACGTTACACTCTCCCTGCTGCCCTGTATATAGTACACACAGCAGCAGGGAGCCGACCATGGCAGCCAGCCTCTCATGTGCGCCCCCCCCAGCCTCTCATGTGCGCCCCCCCCCCAGCCTCTCATGTGCGCCCCCCCCCAGCCTCTCATGTGCGCCCCAGCCTCTCATGTGCTCCCCCAGCCTCTCATGTGCGCCCAGCCTCTCATGTGCGCCCCCAGCCTCTCATGTGCCCCCAGCCTCTCATGTGCGCCCCCAGCCTCTCATGTGCCCCCAGCCTCTCATGTGCCCCCCAACCTCTCATGTGCCCCCAACCTCTCATGTGCCCCCAACCTCTCATGTGCCCCCAACCTCTCATGTGCCCCCAACCTCTCATGTGCCCCCCAACCTCTCATGTGCCCCCCAACCTCTCATGTGCCCCCAACCTCTCATGTGCCCCCAACCTCTCATGTGCCCCCCAACCTCTCATGTGCCCCCAACCTCTCATGTGCCCCCCCAACCTCTCATGTGCCCCCAACCTCTCATGTGCCCCCAACCTCTCATGTGCCCCCCAACCTCTCATGTGCCCCCCAACCTCTCACTCTTATCAGCCCCTCTGGTAACTCAAACCCACCCTCCCTCCCCAGTATTAATCATTGGTGGCAGTGGCCACAGGGTCCCCCTATCATTGGTGGCAGTGGGCAGTGTGCCCCCTCTCTCCCTCCACAGTATTAACCATTGGTGGCAGGGGCCCTTCCCCACATCATTGGTGGCAGCAGCAGTTCCGATCGGTTACCATGGCAGCCAGGACGCTACTGAAGTCCTGGCTGCCATGGTATGTAAGTGAGCAGCATTATACTCACGTGCGCGGTGGCCGCCAGGCGCTCCTTCTTCTGTCTGTGCAGCGCATTGCTAATGCTTATAGATGCGCCGCACAGATCTATGAGAAGAAGGAGCGCCCGGGGGCCACCGCGCACGTGAGTATAATGCTGCTCACTTACATACCATGGCAGCCAGGAGTTCAGTAGCGTCCTGGCTGCCATGGTAACCGATCGGAGCCCCAGCATTACACTGCTCCGATCGGAACTGCCGCTCAAGGTCATATCGCGGTCCGGCGATATGCACAAAATCCATATTGTGGCATAAATTTATATCGCATATCGCCTATACCGTCCACCCCTAGCTCGCTCCATACAGTATTCTAACAAAGTATTATGCGAGTCGCCTTCGGATGTTTTATCCTAAGTCTATTCGCTCATCCCTACTGTCAATCACTGGTAGGACTGCCTCCTTGACTTTAAAGCCCAGAATAAGCAGAAATTTAAAGAGGACCTTTCACCTCTCCTGACATGTCTGTTTTAATAGCTTGTAATAACATGTAACAACAATTCTGGGACATCTATTCTTATGTCTCTATGTTGTGTCATTCCTCTGTTATTTCTAGTAGAAGTTATAAATGAATTGCTAGCAGTCTGCAGTAAGGGTACAGAGGGGCGGTAACCAGTAGGGGGCGTGTACCTGCACAGACTCCCTCTATCCAATCAGTGCTGCCATTGCCAGGAGAGGTGAAAGGTCCTATATGAATGAAATAAAAGGTTTACTAATTCTGCTCAGCTCCTCCTGCTCTATAACATGGTGCCTGCGGCGGATACATCATGTTCAACATAACAGGTTCCGTTTAGTGGGGTTCTCTGGACTTTCAAAAAAAAAGTGGGTCTGCCTTCTGCCCTGTTGTGGAAAGAGTAGGGCTTGCCCCTCCATCAGGATGCCGATTTTGCTGTCCTCGTTGCGCTCACAATGGCTGAGTGCTCTTCGTCTCCGGCTGTCAGTGTTCCTGTTCAGCCGCGTATCGAGTAAGGTGGGGCAAGTACTGACCAAACTCTTTCCACAACAGGGCAGCAGGCAAAGTGTTTCTAAAGCCCAGAGAAACCCTTTCATAGAAATGTTACTATGGCCTTCAGAAAGCTCCAGACCACCACAGCAACCAAATGGCTCCCAAGATCTAGTAGCTGGTTACTGGAGGGAGTCCATGGTTGCAATCAATGTTAAATGTCTATGCTCGGAGTCATCTCTGATCACATCCTCTGTGTGAATCAGCAAGCACCCACCAGTTATAGCGCCCACTCAGCTCCTGACTGGGCACCCCAACGTCTACTGTGACTAAGGTGACCAGTAAAGACTGGAGGTGAAAGTAAAAACCATACCAGCGCCTTACAAGTTCCTGTGTCAGAGTGTGCTTGGAAAAGAGTTAGCGTTGTCAGCTTTTTATTGTACTACATGTACCAACATTACCCCGGGCAGCACGCGGGCAGCCAGCCTAAACCCTGGGCAGCACGCGGGCAGCCAGCCTAAACCCAGGGCAGACAGCCGGCAGCCAGCCTAAACCCAGGGCAGACAGCCGGCAGCCAGCCTAAACCCAGGGCAGACAGCCGGCAGCCAGCCTAAACCCAGGGCAGACAGCCGGCAGCCAGCCTAAACCCAGGGCAGACAGCCGGCAGCCAGCCTAAACCCAGGGCAGACAGCCGGCAGCCAGCCTAAACCCAGGGCAGACAGCCGGCAGCCAGCCTAAACCCAGGGCAGACAGCCGGCAGCCAGCCTAAACCCAGGGCAGACAGCCGGCAGCCAGCCTAAACCCAGGGCAGACAGCCGGCAGCCAGCCTAAACCCAGGGCAGACAGCCGGCAGCCAGCCTAAACCCAGGGCAGACAGCCGGCAGCCAGCCTAAACCCAGGGCAGACAGCCGGCAGCCAGCCTAAACCCAGGGCAGACAGCCGGCAGCCAGCCTAAACCCAGGGCAGACAGCCGGCAGCCAGCCTAAACCCAGGGCAGACAGCCGGCAGCCAGCCTAAACCCAGGGCAGACAGCCGGCAGCCAGCCTAAACCCAGGGCAGACAGCGGGCAGCCAGCCTAAACCCAGGGCAGACAGCGGGCAGCCAGCCTAAACCCAGGGCAGACAGCGGGCAGCCAGCCTAAACCCAGGGCAGACAGCGGGCAGCCAGCCTAAACCCAGGGCAGACAGCGGGCAGCCAGCCTAAACCCAGGGCAGACAGCGGGCAGCCAGCCTAAACCCAGGGCAGACAGCGGGCAGCCAGCCTAAACCCAGGGCAGACAGCGGGCAGCCAGCCTAAACCCAGGGCAGACAGCGGGCAGCCAGCCTAAACCCAGGGCAGACAGCGGGCAGCCAGCCTAAACCCAGGGCAGACAGCGGGCAGCCAGCCTAAACCCAGGGCAGACAGCGGGCAGCCAGCCTAAACCCAGGGCAGACAGCGGGCAGCCAGCCTAAACCCAGGGCAGACAGCGGGCAGCCAGCCTAAACCCAGGGCAGACAGCGGGCAGCCAGCCTAAACCCAGGGCAGACAGCGGGCAGCCAGCCTAAACCCAGGGCAGACAGCGGGCAGCCAGCCTAAACCCAGGGCAGACAGCGGGCAGCCAGCCTAAACCCAGGGCAGACAGCGGGCAGCCAGCCTAAACCCAGGGCAGACAGCGGGCAGCCAGCCTAAACCAGGGCTGTGGAGTCGGAGTCGAGGAGTCGGAGTCGGAGGCAATTTTGGGTACCTGGAGTCGGAGTCGGCAAAAAATGGACCGACTCCGACTCCTACTAGATTTAAATTGGAATAAAAAAAAATTGGAATAAAAAAAAAAGCAAGTTTAAATGTCCCAATTCAGATAAAGTTATAATTAATTACTTCCCTACTGTAAGAATAAAGGCCGATGCATGCAGTGCGGCACGTTACCGCTAAACAAAGACGTTAAGTGACCGTGAAGAAGCACGCTTTTCATATGCTTTACTATGCAGTTAAAGGGACACTGACAGGCTGATATATCTGCTGGTATTCATCAGAGGATTAGGAATACAACTAGACGACTGTTACCCCCAGTTGAGGTTTACTTGTGTTTAAAAACGTTTTAATCAATATGCAAATTCTCTACCTTTGTGCCCAAGGGGGCAGGCGCACATGTAGAGTACTGGCAGCACTAGACAGGACTAGGTAGCGAGGAGGAAGAGAGAAAGCTGGCACAGCCTCAGCATAGCCAGACGAGGCTGCTGCCAGCACTCTACACGTGCGCCTGCGCAGGAATTCAGCGTTCGGCTAGCCTGAAAAAAAGGCCAGTGCAGTGAATAATAACGAGGGAACAGCGCTGGGAAGTGGTACTTCGGGCGCGGCTGGGCACAAAGCCGCAGGAGACGCTGCCCCATTGGGCACAAAGATAGTGAATTTGCATACAGATTAAAATGTTTTTTAAACACAAGTACAGCTTAACTGGGGGTAACATTAGTATAGTTTTATTCCTAATTCTCTGATGAATACCAGTATATATATATCTTTAGCTGGAAAATCAGCCTGTCAGTGTCCCTTTAAGGAGCGGCAATACTTACACTTTTCATTGTCTTGTGGTCTGCTGTTACAGGGGACCCATGGTTATCCTCGCCTCTCACTGATAACTGATTAAGGACTGGAGACACTTGTATAAGTGAAGGGAATGGATAGTCAATAGTTCAACACTGAACTGTAAACCATTTGAAAAACTGCTATCATTCAGCTAAGGCTATAAAACATGTAAACTCAGATTGTTAGCTTAAACTTTAAACACGACTATGGGATTCTACTAGGAAAATCATGTTTTAAAATAAATGCCCCTTCCCCTGCCCCTTCCTGGATCCTCCCACTGCTCTGTCTTCAGCAGAAGATCAGCACACAAAGGAGAAGGCAGCAGCTTCTGCTCAACTACCTCTCTGTGCTAGAGAAGATTAGAAGAACTTGGTGGAACAGCTTCGTATTTGCATATTAAATACAGAGGAGTCGGAGTCGAGGAGTCGGAGTCGGAAGTTTCAAAATCTGAGGAGTCGGAGTCGGACAATTTATCTACCGACTCCACAGCCCTGGCCTAAACCCAGGGCAGACAGCGGGCAGCCAGCCTAAACCCAGGGCAGACAGCGGGCAGCCAGCCTAAACCCAGGGCAGACAGCGGGCAGCCAGCCTAAACCCAGGGCAGACAGCGGGCAGCCAGCCTAAACCCTGGGCAGACAGCGGGCAGCCAGCCTAAACCCTGGGCAGACAGCGGGCAGCCAGCCTAAACCCTGGGCAGACAGCGGGCAGCCAGCCGGCAGCCAGCCTAAACCCTGGGCAGACAGCGGGCAGCCAGCCTAAACCCTGGGCAGACAGCGGGCAGCCAGCCTAAACCCTGGGCAGACAGCGGGCAGCCAGCCTAAACCCTGGGCAGACAGCGGGCAGCCAGCCTAAACCCTGGGCAGACAGCGGGCAGCCAGCCTAAACCCTGGGCAGACAGCGGGCAGCCAGCCTAAACCCTGGGCAGACAGCGGGCAGCCAGCCTAAACCCTGGGCAGACAGCGGGCAGCCAGCCTAAACCCTGGTCAGACAGCGGGCAGCCAGCCTAAACCCAGGGCAGACAGCGGGCAGCCAGCCTAAACCCAGGGCAGACAGCAGAAACAACCATAAGCCAGCCGGGGGCCAGCGTCACCCGGGGAAACAGCCGGGGGCCAGCGTCACCCGGGGAAACAGCCGGGGGCCAGCGTCACCCGGGGAAACAGCCGGGGGCCAGCGTCACCCGGGGAAACAGCCGGGGGCCAGCGTCACCCGGGGAAACAGCCGGGGGCCAGCGTCACCTGGGAAACAGCCGGGGCCAGCCACCCGGGAAACAGCCGGGGCCAGCGTCACCCGGGAAACAGCCGGGGCCAGCGTCACCCGGGAAACAGCCGGGGCCAGCGTCACCCGGGAAACAGCCGAGGCCAGCGTCACCCGGGAAACAGCCGGGGCCAGCGTCACCCGGGAAACAGCCGGGGCCAGCGTCACCTGGGAAACAGCCAGGGCCAGCGTCACCCGGGAAACAGCCGAGGGCCAGCGTCACCCGGGGAAACAGCCCGGGGCCAGCGTCACCCGGGAAACAGCCGGGGCCAGCGTCACCCGGGAAGCAGCCGAGGGCCAGCGTCACCCGGGAAACAGCCGGGGCCAGCGTCACCTGGGAAACAGCCGGGGCCAGCGTCACCCGGGAAACAGCCGGGGCCAGCGTCACCGGGAAACAGCCGAGGGCCAGCGTCACCCGGGAAACAGCCGGGGCCAGCGTCACCCGGGAAACAGCCGAGGCCAGCGTCACCCGGGAAACAGCCGGGGCCAGCGTCACCCGGGAAACAGCCAGGGGCCAGCGTCACCCGGGAAACAGCCAGGGCCAGCGTCACCCGGGAAACAGCCAGGGCCAGCGTCACCCGGGGAAACAGCCAGGGGCCAGCGTCACCCGGGGAAACAGCCAGGGGCCAGCGTCACCCGGGGAAACAGCCAGGGGCCAGCGTCACCCGGGGAAACAGCCGGGGGCCAGCGTCACCCGGGGAAACAGCCGGGGGCCAGCGTCACCCGGGGAAACAGCCAGGGGCCAGCGTCACCCGGGGAAACAGCCAGGGGCCAACGTCACCCGGGGAAACAGCCGGGGGCCAGCATCACCCCGGGCATCAGAAGATAGCACTAGTAGAATGGGCCAAATTCTAACATACACTGTCACGTGGATGACCAGGTGCAACAAGTGGCAGCATGACCCAAAACATCTCAGTACCACAAATCTGTCCAGGAAATCTGTACCCTACAAGCACCAGCATAACCTACAACACAAGGAGGTAAATCAGAGGCACCGCTCCACACTGCGCTACTCACCCTTTGAAGTACGCCTTGACCCGGACTTGGTGGGAGTGATCAGCGGGCTGGGACATGGTGCTGTCCCTCTGTGTCGGCATGTCCTCCACAAGTGAAACTCACAGCGCCCGCCGGGTGCCCGCACAGCGCACCGCCCGAGGCCTCCCACCTAGCTGCTATTCCCCGTCCCGAATCCTAGCACAGCCTGGAAGAGCGTACCAACATGCACACATCCGGGGGAGGGGACTGCCCTGCCCTGCACACAGCCTCACTATCGGGGTAGGTAGAGAGAGGCAGTCAGTCACACGGCAGCGCAACGCATCCTCCCCTCCCCACACAACAATGTGCCCGCTGCCCACGGGAGAGCCGCATTCTGTTCCTGCTGTTTACACTGCCTGGGCTGCAGCGTGCACACCGCGCCTGTACGTGCGGGAGCGGATGTTACGTACGCTCTACCTGGGAGGATTTCATGGCTACAGGTCGCTGCCTGTGTGCTGCTAATGGGGGCTTCTGCCGGTTACCAGACTTGTTGGTTGGGTGTATTTCCCACTTTGCGGCATTCATGTGTCACGGGACATGTTAGTAAATTGCTAGGCTGCAGTGTTTCGTTCTATGGTTGTTTAGTGGCCAAAAACAGGCTGGGAGTACTGTATGAACCCCATGCAGTCTCCAACAGAGCATTCACATGAGCATATCCGTTTTTACCCTAAGTTCACACCTGAGCGTTTTACAGCGCGTTCAAACGCGCTGTAAAACGCTCAACACATGAAAACCAATGCTTTCCTATGGCCCTGGTTCTCACTTGAGCGTTTTACAGCGCGTTTGAACGCGCTGTAAAACGCCCGACGCATTAACAAGTACTTGAGCTTTTTTTTGGGCGTTTGTCGCGCGTTTTGTGATTGACACCACAGTAGTCAATCACAAGAACGCGCGTACGAACGCGCGTTTCCTATTTGCAAAAACGCGCTAAAATACGCGCGACAAAAACGAGCGTAAAATGCGCGTTTTTAGAACGCTCAGGTCTGAACCCAGGGTTACAGTCCGCAAAGCAAGTATCCACAAAATACAGATGCAGTCCGCGTGCATCGCACGTTTTTTGTTTGCAAAATGGACAAAATATTACAATTTGCGGGCTGAGGACAGAACAAGGGTGACATTTTTAGCGGCTCCATAGAAATGAATAAGTCTGCCTGCGATCCACAAAAAATATCTGATTATCGCTATGCAAAAAAAAACGGATATGGGAATAGCCCTACTGACTTGTATGGGTCAGTATGCTATGTACTTTAAAAACGGTTAGCACCGCTGTGTGCGTAAGGCTGGTTTTAGACAACCATGTGAAAAACGGTCTGTGTGACGGCTGCATTTCCGGGACCGACCACTGCTTGTCTGACCTCACAGCATCATAATGGTCTATGAATGTGTGGGTTCCTGCCCAACCGCAGGTCTAAATGATGCTGTGAGTACAGGACCCACAGAGCTCCATTATACCGACGAAGGCCAAATGAGTGTCAGTTTTGGCCTCCATTCAGTGGTGTCTTTCCAGTAAGAAAGACATAATATGTGATGCTCCTCTGTCACATCTGTTAAAGGGGTTATCCAACATCATACAACAGCACCCTCATGCCGGGCCCCTGCGCCGCTCCTGGCTGGTCCCTGCACACCGGAGAAAACTCGTCCCTGTCCCCGCTTGCCGTTGGCTGCTCAACCCACCCTGGGGAGCAGGGTAAGTATATTCCCACTAAGGTGCCTGGGGGGGGGCTGTTGTATGATATTGGATAACCCCTTTAAGCGTATGTACTCAAGGCCTCCGTCAGGAAATCACCATAAGGACTCATGCATACGAAGGTGTGCTGCTCATGCCCGTATTGCGGCCCACAAACAACTGGTCTGGCACCGGCTGTGTGTGCTCCGTATCACAAATGCGGACCCGTTCACTTAAATGGGTCCATAATCCACAAGGTGCAGAGCGGAGGCACGGAGCGGAAGCACTATGGAGCACTACTGTGGGATTTTGGTCTGTACCTCTGCACCGCCAAACATGTTCTATTTTTTTCCTTTGCGGCTTGCAGACATACGGTCGGTACCCGTGCATTGTGGACTGTTATTTGCAGTCCACAGCACGGGCCGCACAGGTTTGTGTGCATGAGCTCTAGGAAACCTTGGATGGAAACGAGCAGTGTGAAAAGAGCCTTGCTGTCTTCACCATAGCAGTCAGAGGCTCTATTGCAATAAATTTGATTTAACTGTTTGAACTGACGATCTATCCTCTGGATAGATCATCAGCATCTGATCGTCGGGAGTCCGACACCCGGGACCCCCGCCGATCAGCTGTGTGAGAAGGCAGCAGCGCTCGTGGAGCGCCGCAGCCTTCTCACTGTTTACCGCAGGCCCAGTGACGTCACGACTTGTATCAACTGGCCTGGGCGCGGCTAAGCTCCTTTTAAGTGAACAGAGCTTAGCCTCGCCCAGGCCAGTTGATACAAGTCGTGACGTCACTGGGCCAGCGGTAAACAGTGAGAAGGCCACGGTGCTCCAGGAGCGCCGCTACCTTCTCAAACAGCTGATCGATGGGGGTCCCAGGTGTCGGACTCCTGCCGATCAGATGCTGATGATCTATCCAGAGGATAGATTATCAGTTTAAACAAACTGTAGAACCCCTTTAAAGAGGACCTTTCAAGGGTTCGGACATTATAAAATAACTAGTGGATTCTGTTGGGCATTCTTATGGCATATTACAGCTCTTACTAGTTTCTCTATGTGCTGCTCCATTTGCCCACTGTGCCCCCTGTTCACTTTTCCTGCCTGGTATGTACAGTAAATTCATGCCATCGGTACAGGGAGGAGGAGACTGCCCTGTTTCTCAATGGACGTCTCCTTTTCCTGGCTGCTAGCTGTCCAATCGCAGCGGAGAGCGTCACAGCCGGGGGGAAGGTGACCTTTTTTCTCCCTAGCTGTGACGCTCTCCGCTGCGATTGGACCGCGCTACAGCCAGGTTCTTTCTGTACCGATGGTATGAATTTAAATATCAGGGGGGAAAAGTGAACAGGGGGCATAGCGGGCGAATGGATCAGCACATACAGAAAATAGTAAGCGCTGTAATATGCCATAAGTATGCACCAAAAGAATGACCCATGATAGGTCCTCTTTAACCACCTCAGCCCCCCTAGCTTAAACCCCCTTAATGACCAGGCCACTTTTTACAATTCCGCACTACACTACTTTCACCGTTTATTGCTCCGTCATACAACTTACCACCCAAATGAATTTTACCTCCTTTTCTTCTCACTAATAGAGCTTTCATTTGGTGGTATTTCATTGCTGCTGACATTTTTACTTTTTTTGCTATTAATCAAAAATGACTGAAATTTTTGCAAAAAAAATGATATTTTTCACTTTCTGTTGTAATTTTTTTTTTTAAAACTACATTTCTATATAAATTTTTCGCAAAATTTATTGTTCTACATGTCTTTGATAAAAAAAATCCAATAAGTGTATATTTATTGGTTTGGGTAAAAGTTATAGCGTTTACAAACTATGGTGCAAAAAAGTGAATTTCGGCATTTTGAAGCAGCTCTGACTTTCTGAGCACCTGTCATGTTTCTTCAGGTCCTAGAATGCCAGGAAAGTATAAATACCCCCCAAATGACACCATTTTAGAAAAAAGACACCCCAAAGTATTCGCCGAGGGGCATGGTGAGTTCATGTATGATATCATTTTTTTTCACAAGTTAGCGGAAAATAACACTTTCTGAGGAAAAAAAATAAATAATAAAGTTTCCATTTCTGCTAACTTCTGGCAAAAAAAAATAAAATCTCCCACGGACTCACTATGCCCCTCAGTGAATACCTTGGGGTGTCTACTTTCCGAAATTGGGTCGTTTGTGGGGTGTGTTTACTGTTCTGGCATTTTGGGCGGGGCTAAATTGTGAGCAGCCATGTAAAACCTAAAGGTACTCGTTGGAATTTGGGCCGTTTTGCGCACCCAGGCTGCAAAAAAGTGTCACTTATGTGGTATCGCCGTACTCAGGAGAAGTAGGGCAATATGTTTTGAGGTGTATTTTTACATATAACCATGTTGGGTGAGAGAAATATCTCTGTAAACTGACAACTTTGTATAAAAAAATTTAAAAGTTGTCATTTACAGAGATATTTCTCACACCCAGCAGGGGTATATGTAAAAATACACCCCACAACACATTGCCCTACTTCTCCTGAGTACGGCGATACCACATGTGTGACACTTTTTTGCAGCCTGGGTGCGCAAAGGGGCCCAAACTCCAATGAGTACCTTTAGGATTTCACAGGGCATTTTTACGCATTTGGATTCCAGACTTCTTCTCACGCTTTAGAGACTCCTAAAATGCCGGGACAGTATAAATACCCCACAAGTGACCCCATTTTAGAAAGAAGACACCCCAAGGTTTTCCGTGAGGGGTATGGGGAGTTCATGTAAAATTTTATTTTTGGTCACAAGTTAGTGAAATATGAGACTTTGTAAAAAAAAAAAAAAAAAAAATATCAATTTCCGCTAACTTGTGCCAAAAAAAAAAAAATTTCTGTGAACTCGACATGCCACTCACGGAATACCTTGGGGTGTCTTCTTTCCAAAATGGGGTCACTTGTGGGGTATTTATACTGCCCTGGCATTTTAGGGGCCCTAAAGCGTGAGAATCCAAATGTGTAAAAATGCCCTGTGAAATCCTAAGGGTACTGATTTGAATTAGGGCCCCTTTGCGCATCTTGGCTGCAAAAAAGTGGCACACATGTGGTATCGCCGTACTCAGGAGAAGTAGGGCAATGTGTTTTGGGGTGTATTTTATATATACCCATGCTGTGAGAGAAATATCTCTGTAAATGACAACTTTTTAATTTTTTTATACAAAGTTGTCAATTTACAGAGATATTTCTCTCACCCAGCATGGGTATATGTAAAAATACACCCCAAAACACATTGCCCTACTTTTCCTGAGTACGGCGATACCACATGTGTGCCACTTTTTTGCAGCCAAGATGCGCAAAGGGGCCCCAATTCCAATGAGTACCTTTTAGGAGGGCATTTTTACGCATTTTTCTTCTCATGCTTTAGGACCCCTAAAATGCCAGGGCAGTATAAATACCCCACAAGTGACCCCATTTTGGAAAGAAGACACCCCAAGGTATTCCGTGAGGGGCATGGCGAGTTCATAGAAGATTTTTTTTTGGCACAAGTTAGCGGAAATTTATTTTTTATTGTTTTTTCTCACAAAGTCTCCCTTTCCGCTAACTTTTGACAAAAAGTTAAATTTTTCATGGACTCACTATGCCCCTCAGCGAATACCTTGGGGTATCTTCTTTCTAAAATGGGGTCATTTGTGGAGTGTTTGTACTGTTCTGGCATTTTGGGCCCCTTTGCGCACCCAGGCTGCAAAATGACACTTTCTGAGAAAAAAAAAAAAAAAAAAAGTTTCAATTTCTGCTAACTTCTGGCAAAAAAAAAAATAAATTTCAAAAATACACCCCAAAACACATTTCCCTACTTCTCCTGAGTATGGCGATACCACATGTGTGACACTTTTTTGTTAGTGTGTGAGAAATATATCTGTAAATTGACCACTTTGTATAACAAAATTTAAAAAGTTGTCGTTTACAGCGATATTTCTCACACAAAGTATGGGTATATATAAAAATACACCCCAAAACTCATTGCCCTACTTCTCCTGAGTACGGCGATACCACATGTGTGACACTTTTTTGCAGCCAAGATGCGCAAAGGGGCCCTAATTCCAATGAGTACCTTTAGGATTTCACAGGGCATTTTTATGCATTTGGATTCTCGCGCTTTAGGACCCCTAAAATGCCAGGACAGTATAAATACCCCACAAGTGACCCCACTTTGGAAAGAAGACACCCCAAGGTATTCCGTGAGGGGCATGTCGAGTTCACAGAAAAAAAAAAATTTTGGCACAAGTTAGCGGAAATTGATATTTTTTTTTTTTTTTACAAAGTCTCATATTCCACTAACTTGTGACAAAAAATATAATTTTACATGAACTCACCATACCCCTCAGCGAATACCTTGGGGTGTCTTCTTTCTAAAATGGGGTCACATGTGGGGTGTTTGTACTGCCCTGGCAGTTGAGGGTCTCCGCAATCATTACCTGTATGGCCAGCATTAGGAGTATCTGCGATTCTCCTTATATTGAGCATACGGGTAATGAGATTTTTTTTTTCCGTTCAGCCTCCGGGCTGAAAAAGAAAAAAAAAGAACGGCACAGATTTTTTCATTCGCATCGATCAATCGTGGATAAAAAAATATCTGCCAAAATCAGTGACTGCGGTGCGGTGGGCTGGGCGCTAACTACCTAACAAGTAGCTAACTAACTGGTGGTAATAAGGGACCCTTATGCCCCATTCACACGTCCGAAATTCTGTTTGCGGAACGGAATTGCGGACCCATTCATTTCTATGGGGACAGACTTTGTCCCGCTCGGATCCGGAATTGCGGATCCGCACTTCCGGGTCTGCACTTCCGTTCCGCAACAATATAGAACATGTCCTATTCTTGTCCGCAATTGCGGACAAGAAAAGGCATTTTCTATATAGTTCTGGCAATGTGCAGATCTGCAAAATGCGGAAAGCACATTGCCAGTGTCCGTATTTTGCGGATCTGCAAAACACATATGGACATGTGAATGGAGCCTTACAGGGGGGTGATCAGGGAGTCTATATGGGGTGATCAAGGGGTTAATAAGTGACGGGGGGGGGGGGGTAGTGTAGTGTGTTCTTGGTGCAACTTTACATAGCTACCTGGTCCTCTGGTGGTCGATCCCAGCAAATGGGACCACCAGAGGACCAGGTAGCAGCTATATCAGACCCCGGTAACAAAACAGCGTCTGATATACATCTTTGATGCGATTTATTTTGCATCTACAGCCTGCCAGCGATTGATCATCGCTGGCAGGCTGCAGTATAACCGCCGAGACGCGCGCCATTGTGAACGCGCGCGTTTAACCGCTACAGGACCGCCTAACGCAGGGATGCGTCCTGCGGGCGGCCCTGTAGCTCTGATACGACGCATCGGCGCGTCATCTCGCGAGACGCGAGATGACGCGAGGACGCGCTCCGCACATGCGCAATGCGCCATCGGCGCGCCGCATGTAGTTATACTACAGCCTGCCAGCGCCGATCGTGCGCTGGCAGGCTGTATATGGCAGAAAAATCGCAGATCAGACGTTGTTCTGTGAACAGCGTCTGATCTGCTTGCTGCTCGTTCTCTGGTGGTCCCTTTGCTTGGGACCACCAGAGAAAAATATCAAAGTGCACCAATCACCACACAACCCCCCACCGCCCCCACCTAAAAATTCTCATTACCCGTATGGTCAATATAAGGAGAATCGCAAAACTCCTAATTCTGGCCATACGTGTAATGATTACGGAGACCTCTAAAATGCCAGGGCAGTACAAAACCTCACAAGTGACCCCATTTTAGAAAGAAGACACCCCAAGGTATTCCGTGAGGGGTATGGTGAGTTCATGCAAAATTTTATTTTTGTCACAAGTTAGTGGAATGTGAGACTGTAAAAAAAAAAAAAAAAATACCATTTCCGCTAACTTGTGCCAAATTTTTTTTTCTGTAAACTCGCCATGCCCCTCACGGAATACCTTGGGGTGTCTTCTTCCACAATGGGGTCACATGTGGGGTATTTATACTGCCCTGGCATTTTAGGGGTCCTAAAGCGTGAAAATCCAAATGCGTAAAATGTCCTGTGAAATCCTAAAGGTACTCATTGGCTTTAGGCATTTGGCTGCAAGTGTCACACATAGGTATCGCCGCACTCAGGAGAGTGGGGCATGTGCTTGAGGTGTATTTTTATATATTCCCATACTTTGTGTGAGAAATATCGCTGTAAACGACAACTTTTAAATTTTTTATTCAAAGTTGTCAATTTACAGAGATATTTCTCTCACCCAGCATGGGTATATGTAAAAATACACCCCAAAACCATATTGCCCTACTTCTCCTGAGTACGGCGATACCACATGAGTGACACTTTTTTGCAGCCAAGATGCGCAAGGGGCCCTAAAACCAATGAGTACCTTTTAGAGGGGCATTTTTACGCATGTTTTCTTCTCACGCTTTAGGCCCCTAAATGCCAGGGCAGTAAAATACCTCACATGTGACCCCATTTTGGAAAGAAGACACCTCAAGGTATTCGCTGAGGGGCATAATGAGTCCATGAAAAATTAAACTTTTGTCAAAAGTTAGCGGAAAGGGAGACTTTGTGAGAAAAACAATAAAAATCAATTTCCACTAACTTGTGCCAAAAAATCTTCTATGAACTCGCCATGCCCCTCACGGAATACCTTGGGTGTCTTCTTTCCAAAATGGGGTCACATGTGGGGTATTTATACTGCCCTGGCATTTTAGGGCCCTAAAGCGTGAGAAGAAAAATGCGTAAAAATGCTCCTCCTAAAAGGTACTCATTGAATTAGGCCTTTATGATCTTGGCTGCAAAAGTATCACATGGGATCGCCGTATCAGAGAGTAGGGTACAGCTTGGGGTGTATTTTACATATACCCATATTGGGTGAGAGAAATATCTCTGTAAATTGACAACTTTGAATAAAAAATTTAAAAAGTTGTCGCTTACAGCGATATTTCTCACACGCAGCATGGGTATATGTAAAAATACACCCCAAAACACATTGCCCTACTTCTCCTGAGTACGGCGATACCACATGAGTGACACTTTTTGCAGCCAAGATGCGCAAAGGGCCCTAAAACCAATGAGTACCTTTAGGATTTCACAGGCCATTTTTATGCATTTGGATTCTCACACTTTAGGGGCCCCTAAAATGCCAGGTGAGTATAAATACCCCACATGTGACCCCATTTTGGAAAGAAGACACCCTAGGTATTCTGTGAGGGGCATGGTGAGTCCACAGAATTTTTATTTTTTGGCACAAGTCAGCGGAAATTGTTTTTTTTTGTTTTTTTAATTTTGTTTTTTACAAAGTCTCATATTCCACTAACTTGTGACAAAAATAAAATTTTACATGAACTCACCATACCCCTCACAGAATACCTTGGGGTGTCTTCTTTCCAAAATGGGGTCACATGTGGGGTATTTATACTGCCCTGGCATTTTAGGGGCCCCTAAAGCGTGAGAAGAAGTCTGAATCCAAATGCGTAAAAATGCTCCTGTGAAATTCTAAAGGTACTCATTAGTTTTAGGGCCTTTGCGCACTCAAGCTGCAAAAGTGGACACATGGTATCGCAGACTAGGAGAAGTAGGCAGTGTTTTGGGGTGTATTTTTATATATACCATACTTTGTGTGAAAAATATCTCTGTAAACGACAACTTTTAAAAATTTTTATACAAAGTTGACAATTTACAGAGATATTTCTCTCACTCCAACATGGGTGTATGTAAAAATACACCCCAAAACACATTGCCCTACTTCTCCTGAGTACGGCGATACCACATGAGTGACACTTTTTGCAGCCTGGGTGCGCAAAGGGGCCCAAATTCCAACGAGTACCTTTAGGTTTTACATGGCGGCTCACAATTTAGCCCCGCCCAAAATGCCAGAACAGTAAACACACCCCACAAATGACCCCATTTCGGAAAGTAGACACCCCAAGGTATTCACTGAGGGGCATAGTGAGTCCGTCTGAGATTTTTTTTTTTTGCCAGAAGTTATCAGAAATTGAAACTTTTTTTTTTTTTTTTCTCAGAAAGTGTCATTTTCCGCTAACTTGTGAAAAAAATGAAATGATACATGAACTCACCAAGCCCCTCCGCGAATACTTTGGGGTGTCTTCTATCTAAAATGGTGTAATTTGGGGGATATTTATACTATCCTGGCATTCTAGCACCTGAAGAAACATGACAGGTGCTCAGAAAGTCAGAGCTGCTTCAAAATGCCGAAATTCACTTTTTGCACCATAGTTTGTAAACGCTATAACTTTTACCCAAACCAATAAATATACACTTATTGGATTTTTTTATCAAAGACATGTAGAACAATAAATTTAGAGAAAAATTTATATAGAAATGTAGTTTTTTTTGAAAAATTTTACAACAGAAAGTGAAAATGTCATTTTTTTGCAAAAATGTCGTTAAATTTTTGATTAATAGCAAAAAGTAAAAATGTCAGCAACAATGAAATACCACCAAATGAAAGCTCTATTAGTGAGAAGAAAAGGAGGTAAAATTCATTTGGGTGGTAAGTTGCATGACGGAGCAATAAACGGTGAAAGTAGTGTAGTGCGGAATTGTAAAAAGTGGCCTGGTCATTAAGGGTGTTTAAGCTAGGGGGGCTGAAGTGGTTAAAGCTAATTTTGCGTCTCGCGAGATGACGCGCCGATGCGTCGAGCCAAAGTAATAGGACCGCCCGGCAGTCCTCAGGTGGTTAAAGGGGTTGTCCCACGAAAAGTATTCTACAGTTTTCAAACCAGCGCCTGACTCTGAATATTTTTGTAATTGCATGTCATTAAAGATTTAGCATAGCCACTGAGTTATTCAATAAACTGTATCTGTATAGCGCCCCCTGCTGTTTGTTTATTTCTCATTTCTTTGTCCGGCTCACTGAGAAGGCCGCACATGCTCAGTTTCATCCTTCAACTGCCCCCTGAGCTGTGATAGGAAGAGCTGAGACACGCCTCCTGAGCTGTGATAGGGAGAGCTGAGACATCTCCTGAGCTGTGATAGGAAGAGCTGAGACACACCTCCTGAGCTGTGATAGGGAGAGCTGAGACACACCTCCTGAGCTGTGATAGGAAGAGCTGTGACACACCTCCTGAGCTGTGATAGGGAGAGCTGAGACACATCTCCTGAGCTGTGATAGGGAGAGCTGAGACACATCTCCTGAGCTGTGATAGGAAGAGCTGAGACACACCTCCTGAGCTGTGATAGGAAGAGCTGAGACACACCTCCTGAGCTGTGATATGGAGAGCTGAGACACACCCCCTGAGCTGTGATAGGGAGAGCTTAGACACACCTCCTGAGCTGTGATAGGGAGAGTTGAGACACACCTCCTGAGCTGTGATAGGGAGAGATGAGACACACCTCCTGAGCTGTGATAGGGAGAGCTGAGACACACCCCCATAGCTGTGATAGGAAGAGCTGAGACACGCCTCCTGAGCTGTGATAGGAAGAGCTGAGACACATCTCCTGAGCTGTGATAGGGAGCGCTGAGACACGCCCCCTTTAACTGCAGCAGAATAGACACTCCCCTTGAGCTCACAAATTGATATAAATCTAGCAGAGCAATGAATGGGGAGATCTCTGGATCCATGTGAGGTACAGGGCTGGTTCTAGCTTTGTTAGAAAGAGATTGTCAGGTACTATATGATGTCTGATTTTCATTGTTTGTAATAGTCAAGGAACAACCCCTTTAACAACTGGCAGCATAAACAATCGTTACCTTTAAAGAGGTATTCCGGTTATATAAAGTTATCCCCTGTCCATGGGATAGTGGAAGTCCTACTGCTGGGACCCCATACCCTGTAGAGTCCTCTGAAATGAAAGGAGAGGCCAGTCGGACATGCGCGCGGCAGCTCCATTTATTTCTATAGGATTTCCATAGATAGCCAAGAGCAGAACTCCGCTATCTCCCTGTGGATAGGGGATAACTTTGTATAACCGGAATTAAGGGAATAAATTTGATACTAAAAGGTGAAAACAGCAGGCCCATGGACTACCTCTGACAGGGGTTCTGCGATGTTGTACCCCAAGTCTGGAGACCTGTAAGTCTGTGTCTCTCTTCCAATAAGTGTTTTTTAGACTGCCCTTAATATTCACAATCCCAATATGTGCTATGAAGATATCCTCACATGAGTGGACATGTTAATAATAGTGCTGGGAATCCAACTTATGGGATGTCTTCCAGACAGGACAATGTCTCGTCATAAACAGTTCAGCGAACCCCCACCACCTCCCCCCTCAGCAGATGCCTGTGCACATTCCTCTACATTCATTTCAGGAATAAGGAAAATTAAGATAAGGATTCAGGACATTTATTACTGTGGCTGCTAAAACGAACCGATTCTAAATGACTTGAGACAGGAATCATAGCAATGCCACTATGACATATTAATAAATCTTCACACATATTCTTAAATAAGAAATCAGAAAAGAATCCAAGTAGCATTCTTTTTAACACAAACTTTTCAAAGATATCTGCTTCTGGCCCAATTGCACAAGCAGATATTCGTATTAGTGATTGCTGAAGGCCCCTTTAGGCTACTTTCACACTAGCGTTAATATTTTCCGGTATTGAGATCGTAGGGTCTCTAAACCAGAAAAAAAAGCTTTGGTTTTGTCCCCATTCATTGTCAACGGGGACAAAACGAAACTGAACAGAACGGAGTGCTCCAAAATACATTCCGTTCTGTTTGTTTCAGTTCTCATACCGGAGAGCAAACCGCAACGTGCTGCAGTTTGCTTTCCGTCTATGATGCAATAGAAAACATATCTGTCCCCCATTGACTTTCACTGGAGTTCATGACGGATACGTCTTGGCAATGTTACAGATAATACAACCGGATCCGTTCATAACGGAAGCAGATGGTTGTATAATCAGTAACGGATGCATCTTTGCTGAACCCTGCCGGATCCAGCAAAAACGCTAGTGTGAAAGTAGCCTTACATGAGCTGATCTTGGCCGCAACACCCACCACACGATCAAAGCTCGCTACATAGCAGTGCAGTAATTGATTTGGGTCGCAGAAGGACTTGCAAGTTACCACGACCTCAAAATTGCAAAAAGTCCAGCAGTGTTGGATTTTTTTTTCTGATTCAGGGGTTACGGTCGCAGCAAGTTGCGCTGTGACCTCATTCAGTTCATCGGCCGCACTGAGCAGAGATCTTTGATCACACGATGGGTGTCATGGCCAAGATCACTGTGTAGCTCCAGCCTTATTGGGAAGGAGTGTCTCTAGGAACCCTCATTCCTGGTAATTGCCCTCATTCATTGGGTGAAATCATTGATGTGGACACCTAAATCACAGTTTCTGGGCAGCAGATTGCAGTAGCGATTGCTCATCCTCATGCAAAAGAGATGATGGATGCATGTGAATGTGACTCTCACCTCTTCTGATTAAGGGCTCATTCACACGACCGTATGAATGGGTCCGCACCCGTTCTGGACCCATTCTGTTCTGTGGCCCCGCAAAAAAGATGTCCTATTCTTTTTCGCAATTGCGGGCAAGAATAGGCATTTCTAAAATTGGGCCCCCTGTTCTGCAAATTGTGCAATGCACACGGGCAACATCCGTGTTTTGCGGATCGCAAAACAGCACAGTCGTGTGAATGCGTCCTAACTGGTAAATATCGGGAACAAACATTAACGCTAGGGCTACACGGTGACTATTTTATAATGTCTACGGTGTCGCACTGCGACATGCTGCTACTGCGACACATCAGTCGCACAAAAATGCATCTTGGATGGTTTTTTTGCGACTGCTGTGTCGCAGTCGCTGCATTTCGCATGCCGCATGCTGCGGTTTTATCTCCGTCCTGAAAAGCCTGAACACATGACTGAACGCCTGATCAAGCCTTAAGTCCCATTGAAAAAGTCGGCATTAAAAAAAGACTGAAGGACAGATCCTTTAAAACAGTGAAAAAAATACAAGACGGATACGTCTCTCCGCATGGCAAACGGAGAGACGGATCTGCACTTGCAATGCATTTGTAGACGGATCCAGAATCCGGATCCGTCTACAAATGCTTTCAGTTGTCATGCGTTGTGACGGATCTGGCGGGACGGATGTGCACGCCGAATCCACACAACGCAAGTGTGTAAGGGGCCTAAGGGTGTGCCCCAACGGTGCGGATAACCAGGCCATGCCGAATTGTGGCAGCCAATGCCCACGTGATTTTACAAAATTGTGTGGTCATTGGCTGATGCAGGCCGGCTTGGCCTGACCACATGTGGCCAGCTGCACCATCGAGCTGTACCCTAAATAGACCTTCTAACTTGCTTGATTACCTGCTTAATAATGTCTTATGTGGACTATCTACCGAATGACTAATGCTTACGTACCACAATAATTAATTCTTACGTTTGCACAGTCAGTGAGGTTTAACTGATAATTGTTCAGACATTTGACCTATTAAATGATTACCGTGTACCCTGAAGCTCATTAGTGTTCAAATCTGACCGACTGTGTAAATGGCCCTGAGTACGTCACGGTTGTTTGTGCTATGAAAAAGTCAACGATAAAAGAACTGGTCTAAAAAGTATGATCAGTACACTACATAGGAAAAGTAGAATCCGTCCGGTATCTTTCTCTCCCTTTATGATCCACACCTGGTTTTGACGCTAAAACAGCATAAATGGCCCAGCATAAGGCTATCATATTGCGGATTACGTGCGGTCTTTCCATGTGGATTTTTGTACAGAAAAACGACAGCGCAATACACTACCAGTAAAGTGAATGAGATTTGTCACATTGCATATTATGTATGCACAGAAATTGACCTACTGTGAGGATCTTAACCCGCTTCGGGACTGGCCTTTAAAAAAAGGGGCTGCTCCATAGTGCTATAGCTGCCGGGTTTCTGCTTTTTCACACAGCAGACACCGGAGGCTAATGACTGTGACTGGTCATATTGCAGATTGTGACCACCGCATCTGGGGTGGCTTTCTCTGGGAGTGCTGGTCTCCCAGGGTCTAAACAGCTCCCCATGCGGCGATCGCAGGAGCAGTGCATTCCTTGTGGTAGACTCAGTCCCTCTGAAGGATCTGAGGCTACCACAGCAGTAGGTAGCCGGGCTCCATAGGAACATGACGCAACTTCTATAGGCTACAATAGTAATTCATTTCAGTCTATCTAACGAGTTCCCTAAGGGGTTTTAAAGTGTAAAAAAAAAAAAACTCTGCACGCGGCCCACGGCCACTTCAAACAGCTGTCTGGTGAGGGTGCCAAGAGTTGGAACTCAACCGATCAATCATTGATGACCTAGCCTGAGGATAGGCCACCAAAATCTAACTCCCGAAAACCCCTTTAAGGTGAAAAAAGGTTTGTATGATTGTGTTAACGTTGTTTTAAGGACTGCAAATAATGTATAAAACTGTAATGTACTCCAGGAAATATATACGTTTTCAGGAGCTTACCCAGACTGGAAGTTTGCTAGTCATAGGAACAACAAATTGCAATGATAGGATTCTTTGTACAGTAAGTAGAGGTTTATGGCATTACACTGTAGCTGTTACCTCTTGGCTAGGAAGCTGTCGGTATAATTCTGTAAAAGTCATGCAGAGACACACAGCATTATAAATCAATCACGGGGAAAAAAATGGAGTGTGTTTTTCGCACTGAGATTAAAAAAGATTGAGATTCCTCAGTGGTTGATAATTTTTAATAGCTAACTGAAAAGATGATGACAAAATTGCAAGCTTTTGAGGCTACTTGAGCCTCTTCGTCTGAAGATTCACATATTTATACACACAAAGTCCATAGGAATAATGAAGTAGATAAGACAAGTGATGTAAAGAAGATCAATATGAGAGGGGGAGTGTTTACTCCTCCACTCATATTGATCTGCTTTACATCACTTGTCTCATCTACCTCATTATTCCTATGGACTTTGTGTGTATAAATATGTGAATCTTCAGATACTGTCTTAAGAGACATCTGAGGAAGAGGCCCAAGTAGCCTCAAAAGCTAGCAATTTCGTATCATCTTTTCGGTCAGTCATTAACCGCTTAGTGACCAGCCTGTTTTGGGCCTTACTGACCAAGTGTCACAGACGTTCCCGTGGCAGGAGATCGGTGAGACTGGCAACACATGGTTTGATCTGACAGGTTTTCTTGTGGATCAATAGGCGTCTGTGTTGTTTCTGGTAATGGCCACACCTCTTGCCTCAGGTGTTGCTAATGTGGTCATTTAACGCTCCTTATTTATAGTTGCTTCTCCCACTATGCTGTGTGCTTTATAGCTTTAGTTTCAGTTGTGGATTGCTGTTATGTGGATCTTGGCGGAGTTCCTGGTGCTTCTAATGCTCCTTTGAAGTTAAGTCTTTCCTTTCTATTTTTGTATTTTGTTTGAGTTCTGTGTATTGAATTTCCCTGTCATTTGTATTAAGGCCTGAGGGAGACTCCTGTTCGTCCTTCCTTTTGGAGGAACAGGTTGTCTCTGTCCTGACATTAGTACCAGGGTCCTATAGGGTGAGTTAGAAAATTAAGTATTCCTGTGTATGAACTCACCTACATCTGGGGTCTGTTCATACTTGTAGTTAGTCAGGACTTTGATTAGGGTTTTACTAGGAGGTGTCCATCTCCTTTCTCTAGTTTCCAGGCCTTATTCCGTCACCCCTTTCCCTCCTATGTCCGGTGTGGTGTTTCCCTCCCACACCCGAACGTGACACCAAGTGTTTTGTGTCTTTTTCATCGTCGCCTTCCAAGAGCTATAATGTTTTTATTTTTCCGTCTATGTAGCTGTATAAGGGCATCCTCTAACCATGCAAATGTCGCAGTCAGCACTGACCACGGCCTATAGAAGGTTAAAGTGTTGGCAGTTGTGTTTTCTCTGAGAAACTGGGGCATTGCCAATACACCTAGAGGCTCAGCTCTCTCTGCTACTCCTGCACCCTCTGCACTTTGGTGAAAACGGTGAGAATGCCATCTCACCTGCCTGGCTCTGTCAATCAAGTTGCAGAGAGCGCAGAACCTCTGTTGCTCCTAGAGGCTCATTTGCATATATTAAAATATCATTTTTCTCAACAATGTGGGCACACATGAACATGGTACCAACACAGATGCCTCCAGCTGTGAAGTGCACATGTAACAAGTCTGCCAGTTTCATAGGTACAAATCTGCTGACAGATGCCCTTTAAAGGGGTTACCCGAGACTAAAAAAATGCCCCCCCATGTGCCGGGCCCCTCACACTGAATCTGCTTACCTGGCACCCTGCGCCGCTCCTGTCCCCGCACCGCCGCAGCTGCTTCTTCCTGTGTGCGGATGAAAACATCCAGTGTCAGGGAAGGGGAGCAGAAAATGTCAGACATGGATGAGCCTCCCTAACATCACCCGCGATACTAGGGAAGCAGCAGCGGCAGTGCGGGGACTGGGAGCGGTGAGTCATGTAAGTAAATTCAGTGCGAGGGGCCCAGATATATGGGGGTCATTTTTTTGTCCCAGATAACCCCTTTAAAGAGGCTCTGTCATCACGATCAACCCTATTAAACCATACTGCGGTAGGGCTCATCATGCTGATTAAAACAATACCTTTCTTTTGTCGTTATGATAAATAGCTGCAGAGATATATGAATTTTTTATTCATATACAAATGAGCAATTGGAGCACTAGGAGGCAGGGCTGAATATTCTGAGCACTGCTTTGTAACACCCCCTGTGCTCTGTACACGCCCCCTTCCCTTGA
Organism: Bufotes viridis; assembly: GCA_033119425.1. Lineage (NCBI taxonomy): Eukaryota > Metazoa > Chordata > Amphibia > Anura > Bufonidae > Bufotes > Bufotes viridis. The sequence goes on along the minus strand of CM065592.1, from coordinate 140,838,303 downwards.
TTGACAGGGCTACACATCAGGTTGAGGGCAGAGCCCTGTCCAAGAGCTATGTACTAGTAATATCATATCACTATGTACTATAGCTTCACCACACTGAGATCTGCTCAGAAAGCTAATCTGCATATTACTGCTGTATTCACAAGCACAATGTCTGATTATACAGACACTGGTAATATGTGATAGCTTATAAGCATGGGAAAAACCTATATCTGTATGTTATGATGCTATAGCTTAGTGGTATAGTTGTCTTCCATGCATGTAGGGATCCCAAGAAAGATGCAAAATATTTTTTCTCTCTCTTATTTAAAACCATATTAAAAGGCTATGCTATAATAAACAATATATAATCATATAATAATAAAAGGCTGTAGTATATTGAGCATAGTGTTTTGTTTTTTCTAAAACCTATTACTGGTTTATTCACAGACACAATATATGATTATATAGCAGCCAGTAATATCCATTAGCTTTATAAAAAAAAAAAAAAAAAAACATTATTCCCAATATGATAAGGATATAGACTTTTCTTATGGGATAAATGTGGAAGAAAAAAATATCTGAAGAAAAAAGTGTTGACGTTTCTCCCAAAATTCAAACCTGGAATCTCCACATGCAAAACGAATCATTTAACCATGGAGCTATAACATTACCACATAGAGATGGAGGTTTTCCCATGCTTAAAAGCTAACACATATTACTGGTGTCTGTAAGATCATATATTGTGCCTGAGAATAAAGCTTTCTGAGCAGATATCAGTGTGGTGAAGCTATAGTACATAGTGATATGATATTACTAGCACACAGCTCTTAGACACTGCTCTGCCTGCATCCTGCCCTGTCAATCAATGGGTGGGAGGAGTCTGCAGAGCACAGGGGGTGTTACATAGCAGTGCTCAGAATATTCAGCCCACCTCCTGGTGCTTGAATTGCTCGTTTTCATATGAATAAAAATGAAGATTTCTCTGTGGCTATTTATCGTACAGACAAAAGAACGGCATAGCTTTAACCAGCATGATCAACGTCACCAGGCAGTATGTCTGGTGTAATAGGGTTGATCCTGGTGACAGAGCCTCTTTAAGGTCGTTTTACTCAGACTGATCAATATCATGAAGTAATGGTTCCCAATAATTGTCCTGGGTGTGGTGCCGGTGATCACATGTAAGTAATACCACCATATGCTTTACATATAAATTGTATTAATAACTGTTGGTTACAAACAGGGCTGTGGAGTCGGTAGATAAATGCTCTGACTCCAACTCCGACTCCTCAGTTTTTGGTACTTCCGATTCCGACTCCTCTGTATTTAATATGCAAATGTATTTGATATACATTTCCCTAGTAGAATCCCATAGTCATGTTTAAAGTTTAAGCTAACAATCTGAGTTTACAAGTTTTTATAGCCTTAGGGTACTTTCACACTTGCGTTATTCTTTTCCGGCATAGAGTTCCGTCAAAAGGGCTCTATGCCGGAAAAGAACTGATCAGGCATATCCCAATGCATTCTGAATGGATAGAAATCCGTTCAGTTTGCATCAGTATGCCTTCCGTTCAGTCACTGTCAGGCGTTTTGGCCGGACATAATACCGCAGCATGCTGTGGTTTTATCTCCGTCCAAAATGTCTGATCAGGCATTCATTTATATTGACTTGTATTAGGGCCGGATCCGGCATTGCGAAACAACTGAAGGACTGATCCTTGAAGGAAAACTGTGAAGAAGACTGCAAGACGTATCCGTCCATCCGCATGACAAGCGGAGAGACGGATCTGTTCTTGCAATGCACTGCATGCATTGGCCTTTATTCTTACAGTAGAGAAGTAATTAATTATAACTTTTTGTGAATTGGGACATTTAAACTTGCTTTCTTTTATTCCAATTTAAATTTAGTCGGAGTCGGTTCATTTTTTGCCGACTCCGACTCCAGGTACCCAAAATTGCCTCCGACTCCGACTCCACAGTCCTGGTTACAAATACATATAACCACATAAACACAGACCAAACATACAGATTTCTACACATTAGACTCACATTCTGTACACACGTTATACTTGGTCACATTATTAGACACACATACTACACTGCATATGGCTGAGGTCTGTGGTGTATCAGCCTGGAGTCTGCAGACTATTCTTCCCTCTCTATTCCATCTGCCAAACTGTGTCTGTGATTCTGTTTGGCGTACAAGGTTCAGGTTATCTAAGAATTCCGTCACCACGGAGCATAACTTAGGGCCCTTTCACACTAGCGTTTTTTCTTTCCAGCATTGAGTTCCGTCGTCGTATCCTAATGCATTCTGGAGAGAAATCCGTTCAGGAAGCATCAGGATGTCTTCAGTTCAGTCACTGTCAGGCGTTTTGGCCGGACATAATACCGCAGCATGCTGTGGTTTTATCTCCGTCCAAAATGCCGGAACGCTTGCCGTGATGCTGGATCTGGCATTAATTTCCATAGGAATGTATTAGTGCCGGATCCGGCATTAAAAATACCGCATTGATGGATCCATTCTTCTGGTCTGCGCATGAGCAGACCTTTAAAAATGTGAAAAAAAATACATAACGGATCCGTTTTTCCGGATGACAAGCGGAGAGACGGATCCGTTATTGCAATGCGGATCCTCACAACGCAAGTGTGAAAGTACCCTGAACGGTGTCTGTGATTCTGTTTGGCGTACAAGGTTCGGGTTATCTAAGAATTCCGTTATAGATTCCGCTACCACGGAGCATAACTTATAGTCCATGATAGCGGAATCCATAACGGAATTCTTAGACAATCCGAACCTTGTACGCCAAACTTGAAAACAGACGTTCGCGCATCACTACCCATGATACAATTGTAATTTCACACTTCTGACCGCTGGTAATGAAAGAAATCCAGCAAATAAAAATTCCAATTGTAACAGATTTTAATACAACCCTATGGGGTTACTTAAAAAACATAAAATTCTTTATAGAAGCGAGTTCCACCACCAGAGGAATGCATTCTCTGCAGCAGTGCACTGGTATACTCGCCCAGATCTGCGGCATTACTAGTCACACAACAGAGTAATATCTAGCATTACTGGAGAGGAGTCGTACTCCGAGGCTGATGAGGGCGATAACCCCCGAGGAGGTGGCAACTCTCATGGGGTTAAATGCCCTCACCAGACGGTAGTCACACGGCAGCACGACGCATGCGCAGCGACACCTAGTGACGAGGATAGAAAATGGCGGAAACTCGGTGAGTAAGTGAGTGTGAGCACAGTATGGAGATGCTGGTGGGCGGGAGTGGGAGCTGAGGGCCCGGGGAAGTCGTACACCACCGTGCTGAGCTGGGAGGGGGGAGTGCAGGGGGAGGGGGCCAGCGTGACATCTCAGTGAGGTGAAGGGCTGTCATGAGGACAGGTGACATGGGCAGCTCTTTGGGGGCCGCCATGTACAGAAGGAATATGAGGGGAGAAGGGCTGCATGCCGACATGTAATTGTATGAGAGGATGTGCCCTGGAACATGTATATACAATGACATCCAGCAGTGTGGATCCATGTGTTATGTAATATCCATGGTGACCGCGCTGGGAGCACTTGTCACGGGGCGGCAGTGATTGCGGACATACCCCCTGACATGTCCATGTCACCATCATGTGTCCCCCCGCTCCTCACAGCTGAGGTCCCCACAGCAGCCCGGACTAACAGATCAGCCGCCGCAGCACCATTTTCCAAATTCACTTTGGCCAATTATCGTTCCGATCAGTGGGGCAGATTTACTAAGGGTGTGTTCACACCACCGCATGTATTTTGCAGTCTGACGTTCGTGTTGCATCCAATATATATATATTTTTTCCAGATCCATTGTAACAATGCCTATTCTTGTCTGCAAACCGGACAGGAATAGGACATGCTCTATCTATTTTGCAGGGCTGCGGAGCGGACATACGGATATGGACAGCACATGGAAATGAACGGGTCCACATCTGCAAACGACGCGGATGGGATGTGGAGCAGAAATATGGTCATGGGATTGGGGCCTTAGGCTGATGTTTCATGTGCCAGTCTTGGGCCTTAGGGCGCATGCCACGTGACCTCTAGTTTCAGTCCGCATTTTTTGCGGATTGGATGCGGAACCGTTCATTTCAAAGGGGCTGCAAAAGATGTAAACAGCACACCGCGTCTGTAAGTCCGTTCTGCGGCCCCACCAAAGAGATGGAACATTTCTATCATGGGCTGCCCGTTCCGTTAATTGTGGAATGCACCTGGCCCGCATCCATAATTTGCGGTGCGCAAAACACGGTGCAGTCGTGTGCATGAGCCCTAACTGTCCGTGGAATACGGATGACACATGGAGGGCAAAAGACAGACACAAGGGTCCTACACGGACATCCTCAGGGATGAAGCACTGACCGTCTAGTCACTGATGTCCTCATGGACATGTGATTGAGTCTTTAGTGAAAAGTAGGGATGAGCGAACTTGTTTTTAAGTTCTGCGTCCAAAGTTCGGGTTATCGAAGAATCCCGTTATGGTCCGTGGTCGGGGTTTGGGTTGAGTATTCTGTAGATTTTATTATTTTCCCTTATAATAAGGGAAATTAATAGCATTCTCAATACAGAATGCTTAGTAAAATGTGGATTAAGGGGTTAAAAAAAATATATAAACTCACCTTGTCCACTTGATCGCGTAGTTGCCGATCTCTCCTCTCTTCTTCATTCATTAGCTGTCGGCTAAAGGACCTGTGATGACGTCACTGAGCTCATCACATGGTCCATCACCATGGTGATGGACCATGTGCTGTGACGTCACCACAGGTCCTTTAGCTGACAGCTAATGAATGAAGAGATCGGCAACTACGCGATCAAGTGGATAAGGTGAGTTTATTTTTATTTTAACCCCTTAATCCACATTTTACCAAGCATTCTGTAGTGAGAATGTTATTATTTTCCCTTATAACCATGTTATAAGGGAAAATAATAAAGATCGAGTCCTGTCTCTTAGGAACCTTGCGGGAAAATCACACTGCTTGCGGTTTTCCCGCAGCCCCATTCACTTCTATGGGGCCTGCGATGCATGAAAAAGTGATGCGTGAAAATCACCGCTCATGTGCACAGCCCCATAGAAATGAATGGGTCCGGATTCAGTGCGGGTGCAATGCGTCCACCTCACGCATTGCACCCGCGCGGAAAACTCACCGGTGTGAAAGGGGCCTTAGGCTAGTTTCACACCAGCGGTGTGAATTCCTGGTAGGAACAGCCTGCCGGAATGCACCTGATGTGCCACTGCCAGATACCGGCAAAATGCCCGCCGGCCCCATGAAGTATGATGGGGTGGAGCTTCGGCCGCACTCTGGCAGAAAATGGGGAGGATCGACCAGACAAAAACCACTGCGTGCTGCAGTTCGTGTCTGGATGATTTCCGGCATTCACACCAGCCTTAGGGCTGATTCACACACTTTGTTTGGTCCAGGAAACGCAGTCCGTGTGTCGGTTGCATCTCCTGGACCGGACACGGCTCCCTGACCCAAACTGACTGCATCATAGTGTTCTATGATAGTCAGTTCTTGTGTGATCAGGGGTCTCTTGTATTGTACATGATGATGTGAGTACAGTAGACCCAACTTTAGATAGGAACTGACTGCTTCATAAAACACTATGGTGCAGTCAGTACGGGTCAGGGGAGCCGTGGCCGGTCCAGGAGATGCAGCCAATACATGGTCCTAGTTTCCCGGACCGAGCATAGACCTTATCCTCAGAATAAATCCTTTTTTTTTTTTTTTTTTTTTTTTTTAAATCTTTATTTAAAAAAAACATATCCAAACCATTATCATTTTCTTTCAAGGTTACAGTATGAAATTATTATTATTTTAAGTTCCCCATGACCCCTACCTTCCCTTGCAATGCGTCTCAAGACCCTCTATCATCCCACTCAAACAGCAAAAGGGAAGGAAAAGAAAAAAAAAGGCAGAAGAAAAGAAAAAGGAGTCATGGGAGTGGAAACCTAAAATTGGGGACGAGAAGGATTAAGGCCTCCCATAGTCCACTTCTATTTTATTTGCCTCTATAGAACATTCTCATAATTTTTAACCCTATTAACCAGATTTACCCAAGTATTCAAATTTGGAACAACTCCCGAGAACCAAACTTGAGTAATCAGAAGTCTCGCTAAGGCCTCTTTCACACTTGCGTTCTGAGGATCCGGCGGGCGCTTCCGTCCTGCCGGATCCGGCAAAACGCAAGTCGCCTGAAAGCATTAGAAGACTGATCAGGATCCTGATCAGTCTTCGAAATGCTTTCAGGTTACCATGGCAGCCAGGACGCTTCTGAAGTCCTGGCTACCATGGTACTCCACAGCAGTGTACTTACCTGCACTTCGGCGCTGGGCGCTACTTGATGATGTCACAGGTCCCCGCGGCGCCTAGATCAATGCGCCGTCCGGACCTGTGACGTCATGAAGCAGCGCCCGGGGGCCTCAGCGCAGGTAAGTACACTGCTGCGGAGTACTTAACATGCCAGCCAGGACTTTAGTAGCGTCCTGGCTGCCATGGTAACCGATCGGAGCCCCAGCTTACACTGGGGCACCGATCGGAACTGCTGCTGCGCATGCGCAGAGCTAAACATCGGATCCGGCGATGCGCCGAAACGACATTTAGCTTAATGCCGGATCCGGATTAATGCACTTCAATGGGCATTAATTCTGGATCCGGCGTTACGGCATGTCTTCCGGATTTTTGGACGGAGACAAATCCGCAGCATGCTGCAGTTTTGTCAACGTCCAAAAAACTTTCACATACTGAACGGAAGACATCCTGATGCATCAGAGGCTGCTGGGAACAGCTGATCAGTGGTCAGGTCAGATATTAAGACCTATCCTGAGGTTAAGTCATCACTATCAGGAGCCTGGAAAACACCTTTAATATAGTAAGTCATTAGCGATGAGCGAATCAACTTCGGATGAAACATCCGAAGTCGATTCACATGAAACTTTGTTTCAGTACTGTACGGAGCGAGCGCTCCGTATAGTATTAGAATGTATTGGCTCAGATGAGCCGAAGCTTTTACTTTGTGAAGTCTCACGAGACGTCGGGTAATAACTTCAGAAATTGATTTCTACTGTAAAAGTGGTGCCGACATCATATTTACTTTGTGCAGAAACTTGAGTATTGTTTTTTGTTTTCCAAGACAGAATCAAATATTAACCAGGAACCATGGAGAATGAGCAAACTGTAACCACGTCGTCACCATCTCCAACTATTACAACCACCTCTGCTTCCCACCCTCCCCCTATCTCCGTGTACAGCTCAGACCGCCATGCTGTGCAGGTATGTGGAAATGAATGTTTTCTTCTTGTGTTACAATTAAGAAACCAAATGATTTTAATCGCCATCCTTTCGAGGAGGTTCTTATGCTTTTTTAGCGGCTGGAGATGAATGAACCAGTAGTCTGTCTACCATTACACCGTACATATAGTAGTGGGCGGTGCAGGGTATTGCATCTTCGTCCCATTTAAGTTGGATACCCCGCACTGATTGGCAGGGGTGTCGAGAGTCAGAGCCTTACAGATAGTGAGAATAGGCCATAAGTATGCTGATCTCCAGTGCGGTGACATTATGGGGAGACTGGTACCAGCCGTCATCTTCTGTGCACTGCAGTGAGATGTACCTAATTTATTGAATAAATTAGGAGCACCTCTGGTGCTCCATGCATCAGAAACTCAAATCCGCTATGGGCTGGGGTAGACATGAGCTATAATTTACATCAGTTTCTGGCAGAAATTGTAATAAATCCAGCAAGCTTCAGAGGTTCCACCCTCTCCAGCTAAGGCCCCTTTCACATCTGCGTTGTGAGGATCCGGCGTGCACTTCCATCGCCGGAAATGCCCGCCGGATCCCTCACAATGCAAGACAACTGAAAGCATTTGAAGACTGATCAGTCTTCAATATGCTTTCAGGTTACCATGGCAGCCAGGACGCTACTAAAGTCCCGGCTGCCATGGAAAAGAAGCGGGGAGCTGGAGGAAAGCTACTTACATTCCATGCGGCGGCCGGGGCGCTCCTCGATGAGGTCACCGGGTCCCTGCGTTGCATGGATCGCATAGCTATGCTATGTGAGCAATGTGCCGTACGATCCATACGGCGCATTGCTCACATAGCATAACTATGTGAGCCATGCGACACAGGGACCCGGTGACCTATCGAGACGCCCGACTGCCGCAGCGAAGTAGCTATCTCCCGGCTCCCGCTGCTTTTCCATGGGAGCTGGGAATTTAGTAGCGTCCTGGCTGCCATGGTTACCATTCTTAAAAGCTAACCGACGGATACGGCGATGCGCCGAAACGACGTTTAGCCTAAAGTCGGATACGGATTAATGCTTTTCAATGGGCATTAATTCCGGATCCGTCCTTGCGGCATGTCTTCAGGATTTTTGGCCGGAGGAAAATCCGCAGCATGCGCAGCAGAAATATTGGAACCTAAACCCTGGCATCACGGAACGAAGACGTGGAGTGGAATTCGTCCCAGGGGCCCCAGGTCTTCACGAACCGGGATGCGTCAGAGGGTGTCACACTAATAAGGTCTTCCAACCTCTGGTAGAGAGCAATTTCCTCAAATCACTCTTCAGGAGAGGGGGGAGAGGTGGACTTCCAGTGTCTGGGAATCACCACTTTAGCCGCCTGTATCATGTATTTCACAAAGATTTCTTATAAGCCGGAACATTTAGGATGCTACCAAATAACAAAAAGGACTCCGGGGAGTTCTGTATGGGGAACCCAGTGACCTCAGTGATCGTTTTATGTACAAAATCCCAGAAAGGGCGCAGCACATTGCACTGCCACTAGACATGGAGCATTGTGCCCTCCTCCGAAAGGCATCTCCAGCAACGATCTGAGACTGTCAGGAACCATCTGTGGAGCAGCACCGGCACTCTGTACCATCTAGAGACAATTGTATAACTCGTTTCTTCAGATTTGGTAGAAATCGTGGATTTGTGAGATAACAGAAAGCATTTATTCCATTGAGCAGAGGTGTACTGCTTCCCCAAATCACGCTCCCAAACCTGACAATACGGAGGAGGGCCCAATGACTGACGACATAAGAGTAGCTTATAAATAAAAGAAATTGGGCGCAGGACCACTGAAGGATAAAGACACATTTTTTCAAAATCGGTTAGATCACGGGAGAGGTTATGGTTCTTGGCCAGAGAGGAGTGGAAATGACGAAGTTGCACATATTCAAAAGATTTACGGACAGAGGGGTTCGGAGTATCCAGTATCTGTGACAAGGGCTTCAATATGGAGCCTGATAGGACATGGTAGAACCGGAGCGGGCGGCTCCGAGTGCCTGTGAGAAAAGATCTGGTCGATCGGGCTAGAGGGAAATTGGGATGATCAGTGACCGGCAGTAGAGGACCCTTGGGGTCAATTAGGGACATCATGCGATTGATAGAGGAAAGAATCACAATGGTCTCGTGTGCTGTGAAGGAAAGACATGCGCGATGAGCGCTCAGCAATCCTGTTAATCACGGGAGGGTAGTAGGCGAGCAAGGGGCAGTTATCTCGGGCAATGTAAACCCAGGCCTTAGACGTATCCATGCGAGTCATGTCCGATAACCGGGTGTACGCGGTAGCATGGTAGTACAGGCGGCAGTCAGGTAGGCCCACCCCCCCCCCCGTTTTCCTTAGAACGTGTCAATACTTGCCAGTTTAACCGTGGCTTGCTGGGTGTCCAGACAAATTGTGTAAAACAGTGAGGCAGTTGCGACCAGAAAGAAGATGGGATTCGGAGGGGAATTGTCTGTAGTAGGTAGAGCAATTTGGGCAGCAGATTCATCTTTAAAATACAAATCCTGCCAAACCAGGAAAAGTCACGTCTCCGCCAACCGTCCAGATCTTTTTGGAAACGTTAGAGAAGCTGTGCAAAATTCAGCAAGAAAAGCCGGGAGAGCTCAGAAGTGATTCTCGTGCCAAGATAAGTAATCCCAGCAGGAGGCCAGACAAAAGGGAAAGTGCTTTTAAGCGAGGAGATCAGAGGTTTCGGCAGGGTGACATTTATGGCCTCAGACTTGGACATGTTAATTTTAAGATTCGTCTCCACACCAAAGTCAGAGATCTCTTTGAGCAAGGAAGGCCGCGAGATACGAGGGTTAGTTATATAGAGGAGGAGATCATCGGCATATGCCGCACATTTGTATTTCCTGGTGCCTATCCTTATCCCCAAGATATCTGGGTTGGCTTGGATGGAGGCAAGAAGATGTTCCATAACAAGAACGTATAAAAGGGGAGACAGGGGGCACGCCTGATGCGGTCCATTGCAAATCGGGAAGGGGGAGGAGAGAGTTTCGTTAATCTTCACTCGAGCAGTGGGGTGTTGATATACAGACAGAACCTTAGATAAAAACAGCGGACCAACACCAATATGGGATAAGGCAGTCTGGATGGCTGGCCATGATATCCGATCGAAAGCCTTTTCAGCATCTAAGGACAGGATCATAAGGGGAATCTTATGCAGTTTAGCATAATGGATAATATCAAGGGTCTTAAGGGTGTTGTCCGTGGCCTCCCTCCCCAGCATCAAATCCGACTTGGTCATTACATATTAAGGTGGGCAAATGAACATTCAGTCTATTCGCCAACAATTTCGCAAAGATCTTAAGATCTACATTTACAAGGGAGCTAGGACGATAACTGGCACATAAGGGCGGGTCCCTACCTGGTTTCGGGATAACAGAAATATGAGCTTCTAGGGACTGCGCCAGGAAGGGAAGCCCAGGAGACATTGTCTCCTGGGCATTGCAGACTAACAGTAGAACCGGGGACAGGTCTGTTGAAAAAGATTTGTAAAAGCGGGCAGTAAACCCGTCAGGACCAGGGCTCTTGCCACCAGGCAGGGTTTTGAGCACCAACTGAAGTTCAGCATCAGAGAATGGGGCCTCTAAAGTGGATGAATCAACATCTGACATTTTAGGAAGCAGAGCGGATAAGCCAGGAGGGGCGTCAGTCCGCGGTGCCGAGTACCGGGAAGATTATAGAGCTGCGAGTAAAAGGTGTGGAAAGTGCCCGCTATATCTGGGGTGGTGTGCACCATGCGATCATGAGCCGTTTTGACGGCGGGGATATGGGAAGCAGCTAATTGTCCTCTAAGGGCTCTTGCCAACATACGACCACTCTTGTTCCCAAACTCATAAAATTTACTTCTGCAAAGTTGCAGCATACGTCTATAAGACGTTTCCAAGAGGCGTTTGGCTTCCATCCGTGCGTTTTGAAGGTCACGCAAAGTTTGCAGAGAGAGTGCTCGCTTGTGGGCAAGTTCTAGCGAAGCGACCTTTTGCAAAAGCAAGTTTAAGGGAATGAGCCTTCTCTCTTTTAAGACCGGAGCCGTGTTTGATGAGAATACCACGCAAAACACATTTCATGGCTTCCCACTGCGTAGGTAACAGAGTCGGATTATCCACATGGTCCGACAGAAAATGCTTTATGGTCTCGGTGAGGTCCGCGACACAGACCACATCAAGAAGAAGGGACTCAGAGACGCCAAGTCCACTCCTGTCTGGCCAAGAAGGGAAGGGTCAGGGAGCAATACACCGGGGCATGATCAGACCACAGAATGTTACCAATATGTGTTAAAGTCAGCTAGGACAAGGCCGATTGCTGTAAAAATATGTAGTCTATACGACTATACCAGTCATGGGGAGCAGAGTAGAAGGAATAGTCCATGTCTGCTGGGTGTTGAAGACGCCAGGGGTCTCTCAGCTGCAGCTGAAGCAGGGCGAGCTTGACTTTTTTAATAGCTGAGTATGGGAGCGATGCACGGCCAGCAGAGTTATCAAGGCTAAGGTCGAGGGTCAGTTGAGGTCCCCACACAGAACTAATGTCCCCCGAATCAGTGGAGCAACCTCATCCAGCAGATCCACTATAAGAGAGACCTGATTCTGGTTGGGGGTGTAGATGTTGAGGAAGGTGAATTTCCTACCACCTACGAGCAGCGTGAGAACTAGTTACTGGGCCCGTATCGACCCTACAGTCCAGCACTTGATGAGTCAAAGATCTATGGATCACTATGGCGATGCCCTTTGTCTTATTGGTTGACTGGGTTATTTGCAAAATGCCAGGACGTGTAGTGGCGATGGCGGATGGTCGGAGTATGACCCACCTTAAAATGAGTTTCCTGGAAACAGACAACCTGTACTCGCTGGCGGTGAAAGTGGTGAAGCACCTGGGCCCTCTTCTCTGGAGTATTAAAACCCTTCACATTGAAAGATGCAATCTTCAAGGACGCCATATCTGCAGGGAAATGAAAAAAGGAAAAAAAAACACCAAGGGAGAGAAAACAGACAATCGACACAAGACGAAGACTAGGAGGAAACAAAGGAAAGGGGTACGGGAAACAAAGGGAAAAGAAAGACAGAAATAGGGTTAGAGTGACCAAAGGGTCAAAAGAGGCAAACACTTGGGATCAAACACCCCAAGGGGAGCCACTCGGTCATTCGGGAAAAGTTTAAACCAGACAGGAGCTACCCCCCGCAGCCCTGGCAAGTATCAGAAAAACAGAACAAAGAAACACAGACGATAACAATGCCAGCCACAGAAGAATCAGGAAACAATTGGAAAGGGCAGGCAAATACAAGAGAAAGGCAAACAAGCACCCGACATAAAAAGAACTACTAGTAATAAGCTGCAGCAATCAACATCACAAGAAAAGGCATGGCAGACCCCCAGATGATAGGGAGAGTAGTAGCGGACCCTCAGGCAGTAGGAAGAGTCTGAGAACTACGCCTCGGTCCATTTGGTCATGGCTGTCATCGTCCTCGCTGAGTCAGAGGGAGGCTCCAGTCACGGCCATAGTCAGTGATGAACAAGGGCGTCCCGGCAGTCCCGGGACGTATAAAAGGATGCAAGGCCAGGATCCCAGGTCCACGAAAGGCAAGTCCAGCTGTTGAAGAAAGTAGTGAAGGTCCGACTGGCCACAGAGAGTAACCTGTTCTTCCTTGGAGCCCGCAAGGAGAGCAAAGGGAAAGCCCCAATGGTAGTGGAATGCCACGGTCCTTGAGGAGGGACAGGAGCGGGCGCAGAGTAGCTCGTTGCGCCATGGTGTGGCGAGAGAGGTCTTGTAGTAGAATGAAGGGGGTGCCCTCATGGGACAAGGACGATGACCGTCGTGCCTTTAATAGGATCTGCTCTTTAACAGAATAGAAATGGATTCTACAGATGATGTCCCTCGGCTTCAAGGGATCCGGATTAGGAGGACAAAGGGCTCTGTCAATTTCAATGGGCGTGCTGGGTAGGCACCCCAGGATTTCGTTGAAGATTTTCACCAAAGTAGGCAGCAGAACCGCTTGAGTAATGGACTCCAGGAGACCCCGTATCTGTAAGTTGTTGCGACGGCTCCTATTCTCATCATCATCCAGATGGTGGTGCAACGTATGCAATTGTGTATCATAAGACTGCATTTTATCAGCCAGAGACTGAACAGTAGCAGATAAGGAAACATGATCCTGCTAAAGTGAGTCCACTCTAGCACCCATTGAGGCCCTCTCAGAGCGAACCTGGGTGAACTCTTTCTTACATTCTCGTAATATGTCAGCGGCAAAGCTGGAAAGGTCCGCTTTGGACGGCAGGGAGCAAATCAGGTTGCGCAAATCCGCCATAGTGGGTGGCCGAGAGTCTTCATCAAATAATGGAAGCAGAGGCAGGAGGCCCCTGAAATGGCTGAGGAGACCCTTGTAGGTCCGCAACGACAGGGACGGCTGAGGCATGAGGGTCAGGCGAAGCAGGACCGTACTGGTGAGAGTGGGACCCATCCCATGAGGAGCCTGTGGACCAGTGTGGAGATGCAGCTAAGGACGGTCCAGGGGAGCGGGAAGGAGGGCGGAAGGGCTGCTGAGGAGAGTGTTGCAGGGAGGCCACGCTCAGATGCGGAGACGTGGCACTCCGGTGGCTAGACTGATACACGACCACCAGCGGAGGGAGAAGGTGTCCAGACAGACGCAGTATGGATGTCCAAGCGCAGGTCCTGGGTGACCGGACGGGAGGCTCTGATGCAGGGAAGAATGGAGCGCCAGGGGCCTGAGGCCTGCAGGGCCCAGGCGGCCATGAAGCGGATGACTGGTCCGGCAAGGTGGAAGATGGGGCCCTCCTGTACTAACCTGGGTGCTGGAAGGTCGCGAGAACAACAGAGCCGCCGGCGGAGGTTCCCGCCAAGCTGGATCCATGGAGTCAGGGCCGGACTCGGATCGGGCCTGAGTGTCATGTGGTCATGGAGGTCCTGTCAGCAGGAGGTGGTTCGGAACTCTGTGCAGCCTAGATGGCAGAGGCCGTTGGGCCTGCAGCCTAGTGCTTGAAGGCGAGTGGCGCATCTCTGTCGGCCGGATCCAGCGTGCCGGCTGCTGCAAAATCGGGACAAGTCCCCCTAGGACGATTGTAGGGGAGCCACAGACTTGGCTCTACCCTTTTTCAGGATTTTACCCATAATGCGAGGGTGGCTGGCGTGCTAAAATACAGGGGCAACGGAGGAGCTCACACTATGCGCGTCTTCACTCCTGCATCTATGCAGTGAGGAACCATATCAGAAATGCCATTATTCATCACTGTTCTGTGTATATATATATATATATATATATATATATATATATATATATATATAGGATAAAGTATTGTGAAATCCAGATTCAGCCTTGGGGCTCATGAACGCAAGCGTATTCTCTTTCCATGCCCGTTCCGTTTTTATCTTTTTGGACCGTATGCAGAACCATCCATTTCAATGGGTCCGCCAAAAAAAAAACCCAGAAGTTACTCCTTGTGCATTCCGTTTCCGTATGTCCGTATTTCTGTTCCGCAAAAATATAGAACATGTCCTACTATTGTCTGCATTACGGACAAGGATAGGACTGTTCTATTAGGGGCCAGCTTTTCCGTTCCGCAAAATACGGAATGCACACGGACGTCATCTGTATTTTTTGCAGACTGCAAAATACATACGATCGTGTGCATGAGCCCTTAGGCAGGGGCTGACTGGCAACTTTTGGCCCAGGGGGCAAGTAATACCCAGAGGCCCACTGAGCCCCCCACTACTTCCTGATTCGCTGTCACAAGAGGCTGGGCGGGGAGCTGCGGGAGGAGAGCATTGACATCTATCTCCGCCCCCACACCTCCGCTCTCTTGATCTGTCACAGGAGGCTGAGCATTGCGGACAGGTTAGATGTTGGCCACTCACAGCTCTCATAGCCCCCCTTATGCGCCATTAGTCCCCCCTTATGTGCCAGTAGCCGTCCCTCTTATGTGCCAGTAGACCCCCACCCTTATGTGCCAGTAGCCCTCCTTATGTGCCAGTAGTCTTCCCCTCCCCACCTTATCATAGGCCAGTAGAATCGCCCCCCCTCACCTTATCATGTGCCAGTAGAATTCCCCCCCCCCCCTCACCTTATGTGCCAGTAGCCCCCAAAAAAACAAACAAACAAAAAACACTTATACTTACCTCCAGCGATGCAATGCAGGCCTCTTCCGACCTGTGTCCCTCACTGTACCGCTCCGGCGGCGCGATAAAGTCAACGCGCTGCCTGCACCAGCCTCTTATAGGCTGCTGGTCTAGTGCTGGCAGTCTATCAGAGGAACAGGGAGGGGACACGCCTCTCCCTGCTCTGCCGCAGCACAGACATCTGTATCGCTGTCCTGAGGATGGCGAAACAGATGACTATGGAGATGAACGCTTCCACAGTGGAAGCGTTCATCTCCCTGTGCCCTGCCGCCGGCCGCCCCCACTTGTCACCAGAGCCGTGGCAGGGCACATGCACACCCCAAAGGCCGGCCCTGGGTGATCCTACGGGCCCATTTACAGAGGGGCCCGGGGGGCAGTTGCCCCCCTGCCCCCGGCCCAGTCTGCCCCTGCCCTTAGGTGTGAGGAGCAAAGTTCGAATGTTTTCTATCACAGTGATGTTAAAGTGTACCTGTTGTTTCAGGTGACTATTCACAAAAATTGTTCTGTGTGTAATGGTAGGTCCATTGAAGTCAACGGGTCAGCAAAAAATGTGGATTCAACATGACCAATATCCGGATTTTGCAGATCGGCAATTTGCGGACCGCAAAATACATACGGTGGTGTGCATGAGGATTTAGACCAACCAAGCGTGTTTTTGAGTGGCAAGTACCACTTCTTATGCTGTGTGTGTGTGTAAGATATAGATGTATGTGTGTATGTAATATATATATATATATATATATATATATATAATCTCCGTGTTTCCGGTACCCTAGCATGCATTTTTATTTTAATCCGTCATTTTTGACAGGAAGAGTAACGCTGTTTTTTCCTGTGAAAATAATGGACTATGTGTCTGAACCCACGAGACCCCATTATTATTCATAGAGGCCTGTTTGCCGTCTGTGTCCATCATGCGACATCTGTCACAGCATCATGTGAAGGAAACCACAACACAAATGTGAACAGAGCCCTAGTCATAGCATCTTGGGGGATTGCTCGCAGAAGTCCGCGCATACTATCGGACAAATCAAGAAAGAAAAGTATTCGTCAACTGTATGGACCAAACATAGTCTTGTTTAGTAGCTGTTCTCCGTGTATTCATGAAGATCACCACTAGGTGGTGATAGAACATAACATGGATAAAATGAAGGGAGAGCTCTTCCAGCGGAAAATACTAACAGATTTCTATGTGTATATAGGGGATTTTGTTGCAAGAAATAGAGAAAAAGTAGAATGCTAAATATTTCTAAGTGGAAAAGGGACTAAGATGCCTGACACACTGGAATTGGTAATCTTGTAAGATGCCAGATTGTTATTGGACTGATGAGATGAATGCTATCTTCTGGCTCCCATTTGTCAGTTTCTTCGTCGCTCCCTGTTGTACACCTTTGAGTAGGCTGAAATCTATTAGCCGTCCGTTCTGTAAAAGGAACGGCTCTACAACTGGATTGCAAACACTGGTTTAGCCCTCATACACACAGGGCCAGTTTCACGTAGATGTAATAAAGCCTCATCACCCAGATTACTGAACCAAGCTCATTTCACTCTTTAGACCAGGGGTGCACAACCTTTTCTGGTTGGGGGCCACATTCTCGGCCTGAACCAATTCCAAGGGCCGAAAATAAAACCTAAAGGGGTATTACCAACTGAAATACTGTATTTTTGGCATATTGAACATACAGTATATACTAGGACTCCCATCTAATAGGAGAATACATGAAAGATACATGTAAGAAGCCATAAGACATAGACCTACATGTCTTTTACCATATGTTTGGGGGCCGCACAGAATGGTATTGAGGGCCGCATGTGGCCCCCGGGCCGCAGGTTGTGCACCCCTGTTTTAGACCGACTGAATGCGGATCTACATTTGATTCATTACAACCATGAGAGGTTTGGGTGTTTAGAATTTATTCAAAATGTAACAGTGTAACTGGCATTTATAAATTTTATCTTCTAATGTGTAGGGACAGTGATGGGGAACATTTTACTAATACACTTTGTTTAAAGAACTTGTACATTTATAGGAGAAAACTTGCTCTGAAATATCCCTTAGCAGCGCTCTCTAAATGAGCGTTGCTAAAGCATATCCATCTACACAGTACAGAGCAACGCTCACTGCGAAGACGGCTGGGGTTAATTCTTTTTCCCTCCCTGCTGGCACCTATATACTTCTAAAAATGAACATCTGTACTCTAATCAGTGTCAGGTGCTGGTGGGTGTCAGTGATATTAAGGAGAGGAGGAGGCACGGGTCGTTCCCAGATGGATGATGGCGTCCACATTGTACAAACATAGCGTACCTATCGGGTACACTGAGCATGTCACTGAGGCGCCGCATCATCACAAAAGGCTGTATATGGGCGGCGCATGCTCTCTCTCACATTCTGACCGGAACGGCCATCTTGGAGAAGGGCGCAAGCGTCCCTTAGCTACGGATAACCAGAGGACAAGCGCATGCGCTGTCAATCTTAACAGCAACATAAGCGCTTTGTGATAGAGTATTTTAAGCTCACATTAATAATGGTCAAACGTATTGCGGGCAGATCCAAGCCACTGTGAGGGAATATCACTGATGGCAGAAGAGATGGAAACTCAGCCCTCCCGGACTGGGTTATCCACCTGCGTGGGGGACACCACGGGTGATGGCATGTCAGTGCCAGCATCCGAGGTTACCTCCAATCACTGTCAATATGTGACTGAGAAGGGCTCTCCTCCCCAATATGCCCAGAAATCGACCAAGGGAGCAATATAGATTAAGCAAGCAGATGTATTGTACATAGTGTCCACCTGTAATACAGCCAACAACAGATAGATATATTCACGCACACTTCAGAGAGGAGTTACCAATTTGACAGGGATTGCACCCGGATGTGATGAATGACTTCCACATTTTTTCTTTATAAAATTTTTTATTTTTTTTTATGTTCAGCGCACATCATTGGCTGCATTACGTGTGGATATTATGTATAATACATCTGCTTGTTCCATATATATTGCTCCCTTGGTCGATTTCTGGGCATATTGAAATCTTTTAGGTAGAGGGAAGAAAAAATATTAAAATAAAATAATATGGTTGCATAAGTGTGTAAACCCTTAAACTAATACTTTTGAAGCCCTTTTGATTTTATTACAGCACTCAGTCTTTTTGGGTATGAGTCTATCAGCATGGCACATTTTGACTTGGCAAGATTTGCCCACTCTTCTTTGCAAAAACACTCCAAATCTGTCAGATTGCGAGGGCATCTCCTGTGCACAGCCCTCTTCAGATCACCCCACAGATTTTCTATCGGATTCAGGTCTGGGCTCTGGCTGGGTCATTCCAAAGCTTTAATCTTCTTCTGGTGAAGCCATTCCTTTGTTGATTTGGATGTATGCTTTGGGTCGTTGTCATGCTGAAAGATGAAGTTCCTCTTCATGTTCAGCTTTCTAGCAGAAGCCTGAAGGTTTTGGGCCAATATTGACTGGTATTTGGAACTGTACATAATTCCCTCTATTAACTAAGGCCCCAGTTCCAGCTGAAGAAAAACAGCCCCGCAGCCTGATGCTGCCACCACCATGCTTTACTGTGGATATGGTGTTCTTCTGGTGATGTGCAGTGTTGTTTTTGTGCCAAACGTATCTTTTGGAATTATGGCCAAAAAGTTCAACCTTGGTTTCATCAGACCATAACACCTTTTCCCACATGCTTTTGGGAGACTTCAGATGCGTTTTTGTAAAATGTAGCTGGTTTGGATGTTTTTCTTGGTAAGAAAAGGCTTTCGTCTTGCCCCTCTACACCATAGCCCAGACATATGAAGAATACGGACATTGTTGTCACATGTACCACACAGCCAGTACTTGCCAGATATTCCTGCAGCTCCTTTAATGTTGCTGTAGGCCTCTTGGCAGCCTCCCAGACCAGTTTTCTTCTTCTCATCAATTTTGGAGGGACGTCCAGTTCTTGGTAATGTCACTGTTTTGCCATATTTTCTCCACTTGATGATGACTGTCTTCACTGTGTTCCATGGTATATCTAATGCCTTGGAAATTCTTTGTACCCTTCTCCTGACTGAGACCTTTTAACAATGAGATCCCTCTGATGCTTTGGAAGCTCTCTGTGGACCATGGCTTTTGCTGTGGGATGCGACTAAGAAAATTTCAGGAAAGACCAACTAGAGAAGCTGAACTTTATTTGGGGTTAATCAGAGGCAGTTAAATGATGATAGGTGTATGCTGACTCCTATTCTACATGATTTTGAATGTGATTGTGTGTGTGTATGTATATATAATTATTTATTTTTTCTCTGCCCTCCTGCTATATTGACTCTGATCAGCGTGGCCAGTGCTGACTGTGAATAATTCCTCTGAGTAACTGAGCAGATCGTGCAGTCAGCACTGCCTACTGAGGAGGACAGACATGGAGTAGCTGATTTATAGTATATACTGTCCCTACAGGTTGTAAATCCCCTACTCCCTGTCTCACCTGTAGTTGTGAACAAAGACCAGCCAAGCCATACATTGAAAGACTGAAAAAGAAGTCCAACACCAATAAAATCCATGATTTATTATCCAAAAGTTAAAATCAGCATTTCCAAAGGTGTACAAACTGGACATCTTGCAGTGCCATAACGCAGACTGAGAAACCGTACTTCTGTTTATCTGTGACTTGGTCAGCCGTAGGGCGAGTCTCCATCTTCAGGTTTTTAGGTGCAAAGCCAGGAGTGGATTCAGAAAGAGGCGTAGACTTTGCTGTACTTCTCCCATGGATAGATCATCAGTTACAAATAGTTGGATAACCCCTTTAAGCTTCAGTAAAAATAAACCTGTTTGTGGAAGTCCAGGCTAAAACCAATGAAAGGTGAAGTGAGTTAGGGCTCATGCACACAAATGTATTTTTAGTCACTTCAATGGGACCGCAAAAGATGTGGACAGCATACCGAGTGTTGTCTGCTTCTGTATGTCCATTCCACAGCCCCACAAAAAATAGAAGATGTCCTATTCTTGTCCATTCTTGTTCTATGGAGGAAACAAAGAAACCCAAACAGGCCAAGTAGTAAAAACACCTAAATCACGGGTGTACAGTACACTGTGTATAAAGGGCAGGATGTTCCGTTCTGCAAAATGCGCCATGCACATGGCTAGTATCAATGTTTTGCGGATCCACAATTTGTGGACCGCAGCAATAGCCATGTGCATGAGCCCTAATGTTGATTTTCTCAAGTGCTTTGGCACCAGTCAACGAAGTGCAGCATGTGAACAGTAAGTTCTTCACGTTTCATCCTCCAGTAAAAGATTATCCCAGTAAAGGTTTACCAGAGTACGATGGGCCAAATTTAGTAAGAGATGCACCCTTCTTCTAAGCCCCACCCACTTTTTTTTTTTTACCCAAAGTGGCAAGAATAGCAAAGTGTCATTAGAGTTGCAAATTGCGGCTTGCACAAAAAATTTGACGTTCCTGACCGTCCGTTTACTACCTACCTAAATATTTTTGCAGACCAGGCACATCTCTTCCTGACAACAGTTGGCAGCGGGCTCTTTCAGCAGGTTAATATGCCTTGCCACACTGCAAAAAGGGTTTAGGAATGGTTTGGGAACGTGTCAGAGTTCAAAGTGTTGACTAGGCCTCCAGGTTCCCCTATCTCTGGATCCAAGCATCTGTGGGATGTGCCAGAAAGACATGTTCCATTCCTGGAGACATCTGCTACGGTTTTCAAACCAGCATTCATTTCAATCGATCTGCAAAAAAAACGGAAGGTACTCTGCATGCCTTCAGTTTTCGTTTTTCCGTTCCGTTCAAAGATAGAACATGTCCTATTATTGTCCGCATACCGGACAAGGATAGGACTGTTCTATCAGGGGCCAGCTGTTCCGTTCAGCAAAAAATGGAATGCACACGGACGTCATCCGTATTTTTTGCGGACCGCAATAATATTGAAAAAGCTGTACGGTCGTGTGCATGAGGCCTTATTCAGTAAAACGTATCTTTATAGCGCCACTTAATTTCTTATTTCTTTGACCGGCTCATTAAGAAGGCTGCACATGCTCAGTTTCATCTTTCAACTACCTCCTGAGCTGTGAAAGGGAGAGATGTAGCAGAATGGACACGCCCCCTTAGCTGCAGCAGAATAGACACTCCCCATGAGCTCCCAGCTTGATATAAATCTAGCAGAGCAATGAATGGGGAGATCTCTGGATCCATGTGGGGTACAGGGCTGGTTCTAGCTTTGTTAGAAAGAGATTGTCATGTACTGTATGATGTCTTTCAGTTTTTACATTAGTCATGGGATACCCCTTTAAAGGACTTCAAGGAACGTCTTGGTGCCAGATACCACAGAGCACCTTGCAAGGTCTTGTGGAGTCCATGCCTCGAGATTATGCGCATACAAACATCTGTATAGAGAGAATTTTATCTAAGAAATGAGTGACGATCTAATTACATTGATATTTTAATGAGTGGCTGCCTCTATGTGCTTCTATATTTCTAATTCTTGATTGTAAAGGATGCCAATGATCCTTATCTCTTGTGTGATATTTATTTCCTTGCAGGTTATCCAACAGACGCTGAATCGTCCTCCAAGTTCTGCAGCCCAATATCTTCAGCAAATGTACGCAGCCCAACAGCAACATCTAATGCTTCAGACTGCGGCCTTGCAACAGCAGCATTTGAGCAGCACTCAGCTTCAGAGTTTAGCCTCTGTTCAACAGGTACTCTATGGCCAAAGGCATAACCCAAAGTCATTCCAATGCAAAATTTGGAATGGAACCCTTCTAACAGTTCATCCTGGTGTCCACCTATGTCCCTGAACACCCACTGCACCCTCTGCACCTCATATACTTGAAAACTGTCTAATAGAAAAACTCTTAGTTGCCCATAGCAACCAATCAGAGCTCACTTTTTATTTCTTAAAGTGTTCTAAAAAATGAAAGCAGAGCTCTGATTTGTGGTAAGGAAAACTAAGACAGTTTTCCTGTTAGGCTACTTTCACACTCGCGTTTTGGGCGGGCTGATCCGTCATGGATCTGCAAAAATTGATCCGTTGCAATAATACAACTGCATGGATCCGTTTTTATTATCTTTAATATAGCCACGACGGATTCGTCATGAACTTCATTGAAAGTCAATGGGGGACGGATCAGTTTTCTCTTGTGTCCCCATTGACTTACATTGTGTGCCAAAACGGATCCGTTTGGCTCATTTTCATCAAGCTGACAGCAAAAAGCTGCAGGCAGCGTTTTGGTGTCCACCCCAGAACGGAATGGAGACCGATCAGAGGCAAACTGATGCATTCTGAGCTGATCCTTTTCCATTCAGAATGCATTAGGGCAAAACTGATCCGTTTTGGACCGCTTGTGAGAGCCCATGACGGATCTCAGAAACTGAAAGCCAAAACGCTAGTGTGAAAGTAGCCTTAGACAGTCTTGATAAATGAGGCCCAGTGACTGCCCAGGAAAAATTCTTACTGTGATCTCACTAAACACATACTGATATTCAGCATTAAGAGCTGTATCATCCATTTATCACCTAGGGCCGAGTTCACATTGGTATTGGAGGCTCCACTGCAGAATCTGTCAAAAATACAGGCCTCTGAACTGAAACTGAAAAGACTATTGGATCTGTTCAGCTCAATTTGGGTCAGTTACGTGCCCTATCCAGCACTTCCATTATTTTTGTTGTTCTGATCCTCTAATGGTGCAGAACAGCGGAAACGTTAAACAGTGGTGTGAAGGGGGCCTAACCTGTGTATAGGTAATAAATGTCAGTTGTCAGAGAGCCCCTTTGATTGAAGCTTTCTGGAACTGCATATACCCATCTCTGTCTTCTGTTAACTAAAACCTGTGCTAGCACCATGGGTCTGTCCGAGAGATGTTTTTATTTATTTCCTGAGTTATACCTTATAAAACTGATGATGGGGTGTAGTATAATATTAAAGGGGTTTTCTGGGATCATCATAATGATGACCTATTCACGGGATGGCACGTTCATTAGTCGCATAGCCTAGACATTTATGTGAATGGACTGAACTGCAATGCTTTCAAATGGATGGCACTGAGCTTGGTAAGCAGTGAGGAGGCAGCTCCGGTGAGCAATGCAGTCTCTTCAAACAGCTGATTGGTGGTGGTGCTGGGAGTCGGACCCGCTCCAATCTTAGGGGGATAGGTTATTGGTACGATAACACCAGAAAACCTCTTTAATGTCATAATTTCAGGGCCACTTCGGCTCCGCTTCATATATCCTTCATCGGGAATGCTAATTTTCTTGCTTGTCCTTGTCTCTAGGCAGGTTTGTCTGGCGACAGGCGGTCTGTTTCCCCTTGCGCTGTTGGCCAACAGTCCGTTGTTCCTCAAACATCTGTAAGTTTCATTGTTCAAGTTTTATTGCCAAAGTAAACTTAGTAGTTCTTTGTTTTGCACCATATTAATAGGAAAGTAAGGCTAGGATCAAAATATGTTCATAAGCAAAAACACAATGCAACAACTCCCTGCAAGCATTGAATATATCCACTGTAAATGTCACTAATGCTATAGTCGCTTTTTAAATGAATAGAAGGTACTTATCAAAAGTATTTTGATCAAAATCATTTGTGCCCAATTCTGACTGACTAGTTTCAGAAAAACTGTGTAAAAACGATGGGGGATTCGGTTACTGCAGGCATGTCCAAACTGCGGCCCCCCAGCTGTTGCAAAACTACAACTTCCAGCATGCCTGGATAGCCTCCAATCTCTTAGGGCATGCTGGGAGTTGTAGTTTTGCAACAGCTGAAGGGCTGCAGTTTGGACATGCCCGAGTTACTGCATGAACTACTGCAAGCTACAAAACTACAAAGATTTAAAAAAATACATTTCTTGAAAGTGGCCGGTTCAGAACGGACACCGCTCAGGCCGAACACTGACCCATTAACGCTTTCCTGGCCTCTGCTATTTTTTACAGAAGACACCTGGAGCAAATGTCTGCGATCAGAGGTAATGCCGATCACAGGCATTTACGTAACCCCTCAGATGCTGTGACTGCGGCATTGGAAAGTGCAAAACCTAGAGCACTGCACATCTGGGCCTGGAACGGTTCCCCTAATCAGCGATCAGGAGACCCATTCATCGTCTGTGAAAGACCAGGGCCCGCTGAGGCTCCGATGACTTTTATAGGTATATTCCATTGTAGACCTGCAGGTGGCTGCACTACATTGCAATATACTGAATCTTCTACTGTTAGGCCCTAACAATAAAAGAAAGTAGAAAAAAAAATGAATGAAATGATGAAAAAAATAAATAAATAATGCCTGTACTATTAAAATATAAAAATATTTATTCCATACGGTGAACGGCCTGGCAGAGAAGTTCAAAATGACAGATGTGCCATTTTTTTTCGTCACTTCACCTCCCAACAAATTGCACAAAAGATTACCAAAAAGTCATACACACCCCCAAATGGCTCCTGGAAGGCAGGGAGTGAAAAACGAAAATTCGAAAGTCGCCGGGGTTAAAAGTGGTAAAATTCGAAGGGGGCATATTGATGGAGTAAATTCATACAGGCTGTCTACACCTGCACCAGATTTATCACAGTGGCTCAGGCTGGATGATAATTGTAGTGCAGTGATAGACGCATTTGTCTAACACCATACTGTTGGTTGACTTACAGCGAGGCATCATTTTCGCACAATAATGCTGCACCTTAGGACACGCCCCTTCCCAATAGGCCTTGTCCCTTTTGCACGAGTTTGAAAGAATTTGTAGGAGCCCTTGTTGCTCCAGTTTGTGCCACTTTTTAGACAGATTCTAGGCACAGGCACATTGGTACATCTGGGCCAATGGCCTAATAAACATGAGCAATTTTTTTTTCATGGACTCTTGAATAAAACTTATATTCTGGTCCATTGAGTCAGTGAAAAAAAAACTGACTGCAAACAGAACAAAAATGGATCACCTACTGATGCCAGAAAGAGAAAAAACTGACAAACTTCACGCAGTTGGAGATGATCCGAATTCAACTCTGATGGAAAATCATAGGTTTCTCATGGACAAAACACAGACTAGCTTTATATCGTATGTCAGAAAGGGGCCTGAGTCGCAATAGGTTCTGTTCACACACTAACTTATTTTTTAACCGTTTTAGGGCTCATGCGGACAATAATAGGACATGTTCTATTTTTTTGCGGAACAGAAATACGGAATGCACACGGAGTAACTTCTGTTTCTTTTTTTTTTTTGCGGACCCATTGAAATGAATGGTTCCGTATACAGTCCGCAAAAAATAAAATAACTGACACGGAAAGAAAATACGTTCGTGTGCATGAGCCCTTAGTGTTTAATATAACAGAAAACTCAAAACTGCTGGGAGAGGTAGACAGGTGAAGGTTAACTCCTTAGTGACCAGTCTGTTTTGGGTCTCTAACCAAACATTTTTTTTTTTTCATTTGGAGCTATACGCTTTTTTTATTTTTCCGTCGATGTAGCCGAGCGAAGACTCTCTTTTTGTGGAACAATTTGTAGTTTTTAATGGAACCCTTTTGAGGTACACATAACTTGCTGATTAACCTGATTACCATTTATTGACTTTCTCTGAGTGTGTGTGTGTGTGTGTTGGGGGCGCAATACTGCCACTGAGTATAAATTTTGCTGCGCTCATTTTTCGGCATAAATAACATTGTAACTTTATTCTCTCACTACGATTACAGTTATACCAAATACATATAGGTTTTTTTTTTGTTAGTTTTACAGCCTTTGCACAATTCCGGCGATTCCATATATGTAAAGGTGATTTTATTGTGCAATTTTTTTCCATTCCAAATTTTTTTTTCCCCAATGAAAATGGTGTATTATTTAACTTGGAGATTTTTATTTAATAAAACTTTATTTATTTCTTATTTTTACAATGTATTAGTCCCACAAGACAATAGGTCCTCTCATTGCTTCTATAATACACTGTACTGCTTATGCAGTGCACTGTACTTTGTCAGTACTATACTTACAGGCGCTATTAAGGCTGCACCTCTGGCGCTCCCCTGGTAGGCAGTCATTAGGCCCATGGCTGCCATACTCGGACATTGGCACCCTGCAAAGTTGGTCACAGCTGTGTTGATGCCTGAGAGATGAAACCCCCTTTTTCTAAACCACTTGGATGCGGTGGTCACTATTGACTGCGGAATCTAAGTGGTTAAAAGCCCCTCGTTGGCCTCTCTGCCGATTCGGGCCATTAGAGCAGGAGCCAGGCTCCTGCTTTCCACTGCATGGGAGACCCATGCAGCGCTTTGACTTTGCTGCCGTAAAAGAGCAGCCTAGCCTAAAGCCCGTTAGTGACAGCTTTAAAACAGCGTATTGGTGGTCACTAATGAGTTTAAGTTGTTTAAACAAAACTAGATGGGTGCTCATGCTTCTTGCCTGACCCGGGAGAAAAAACTTTGAGGCCTCCTTGTTATGCAATGAAGGCTTCTTAATCCAACCTTTCCTGTCTGCGTTATGGCACTAGCATCCAACCAGGAGACCACTAGGGATGTCATTTAGCAGCAGAGGGGCGGGAGGGGGTTACTTTCAGTGCATGAAGAGGCTGCCTCCATGGCGCTTTAGATTGCGACACTGGGGACATGAACCCCTTGCTGGCCAGCCTGTTTTTGGCCTTGCTGACAAATCGTTTTTCTTACTTTTTTCATCGTCGTGTTCCAAGAGCTATAACTTTATAATTTTCTCGTCTATATAGCTGTATGCGGGAAAAGTTGTCGTTTTTCTCTTTCTGGGAGGGAGATGGGGAAAAACGGCAATACTGCCACTGCCTTTTTACGTTATAAATTTTACGGCGTTCATTTTCTGGTATAAATAACATAATATCTTTATTACAGTTGATATCAAATACATATAGTTTTTTTAACGTTTCACTTCTTTATTGCTATAAAAGCCCTATTTTTAAAAGGGAAAAAAAACTTTTTGCATCACTGCTTCCCAAGACTCATAACGTTTTCATTTTTCTTTCTATGGAGTGTGAGGGCTTGATTTTTGTGGGAGGACTTGTATTTTTCATTAGTATCATTTTGGAGTAAATGACACTTCTTGATCACTTGTTATTAAGTTTTTGGTGGCAACTAAAAATAAATTAGCAATTCTGTCATTTAAATTTTTTTATTTTTTTTAGGCGTTCACTTTAGGGGATCATTTGCGTAATATTTATATACTCCGGGTCGTTACAGATCCGGCAATACCAAACATATGGGGGACTTTTTTTGGGGGGGGGGGGTTTTGCAAATTTTTTTGCATTGCATCCTAATGGCAATGCTATCCTGACATTGACCAGCAGGCTGTGCCACACACATTGGCACCCCGCGATCGCATTTGCGCCATTGCCCACGGCATGTAAAGTGTTAAACAGCCCGGATCAGCACTCCTGCAGCTCTTAGACTGGGCTGCCGTAAAAAAAGCGGCGGCCCAGCCTAAGGCCCCTTAGTGACTGCGGGTGAGAACCCAGTATATGTGTATGTCTATAGGGAAGCCAAAATGGTAAAGCCAAGTGAGGGGCATTTACTAATGTGGTTACACCACAATCGTGGTGTAAAAAAGTCACAAATTAAAAAGCACACCACATGTGCGCGAGAACTTGTGACCTTTGAAGCTTTTCAACCCTTTTTTCAAAAGGGGTGGGGCTTATCCCTGCCTGCCGTATTTACTGTAACTGACACCAGAAACTAGCTGGCATAGACTTCAGTTTCTGGTGCAGAGACTGCCAGAGATGCTGTGTACGTCTTGATCAATGTCCCTCATTGTTCCAGAAGTCTTGTGGATTGTTCATCTTTGCAAACCTAGGTCATGCTGCCATTTTTTTTTTTAAGAAAGAAGAGATTTTCTTCAGGCAGCGCTTCCAAACAAGCCGTTGTTCAGTCTTTTTCTAATTGTGTCAAGAACTTGAATATTTAACCTGCTAGCTGAGGACTGTAGAGTCTTAGGCCTTATTCACACATCCGCAATGTAGTCCGCATGTATTCCGCAATTTTGCGGAATACATGCGGACCCATTGACTGTGAATGGGGCCGGGAAAGATGCGGAGAGCACACACTGTGCTCTCCGCATCCGATTTTGCGGAGCGCACCGCCGATTTTCCGGTCCGCGGCTCCGCAAAAAAAATAGAGCATGTCCTATTCTTGTCCGCAATTGCGGACAAGAAGAGGCATTTTCTATGGAGTCCGGGCAATGTGCGGTCCGCAAAAATGCGGAATGCACATTGCCGGTGTGTCCGTGTTTTGCGGATCCGCGGCTCCGTGGATCCGCAAAACACAACGGATGTGTGAATAAGGCCTTAGATGTAGCTCTGGGTCTTTTGCTATTTCTGTGAGCATTGCACACTCTGACTTTGGGGTGTAAAGAAAATAAAAAATGCGTATAAATGAAATGCAACTCCTGGCCCAGGAGACTCAGTAGTATGTAAACGCAACCATTGATTTTATCGAAACTCGGTATACACGTCCCTTGCTACCTGGAAAGAAATCTTGTGGAGGTCACAGCTCTCTAGGACGTACCGTTCCTGAGATATTCGCAAAACATGACCTACATTAGCCAATACAAGCCTGCAAGTCTTTCTCTTTATATCCCAATTGCCATGTCCCTTATCAGCCAATAGAAGCTCGCAGGCCCTTAGTCTCCACATACACAGAGTTTTACTCCAGGTTTCCATCACAACCCAGCCATTTTTCTTCACTGCTCTAGGTCAGCTTTAGGCTAGGGCTACACGACAACATGTGTCACGCCACAGTAAGTCGCTCGAGACATAGGGCACCACTACACTGCTACATGTGTCGCGCGACATTGATGTCGCACCAGTGTCGCGTGGCAATTTTTATAATCATAATCTATGGTGTTGCACTGTGACATGTTACATGCTGCGACAGTCACAGAAAATTCCATCTTGGATGGATTTTTTGCAACTTTTGTGTCGCAGCATGTCACATGTCGCAGTGCAACATAGCCTATCATTATAAAAATTGAGAAAAAATGTTGCGTGACACATGTCGTCATGTAGCCCTAGCATTAAAGGGTCACTGTTAAGGGCGCTGGGGCCACTATTAAAGGGGCAACTGCTGTGGAGGTCACTGTTAAGGCCGCGGGGTACTGTGCAGGTCACTGTTAAGGGGGGGGACCCTGAGAAGTTCACTGTCAAGGGAGTTGGGTCCTGTGAAACTCACTGTTAAAGGGGCAGGCTGCTGTAAAGGTCAAAGTTAAGGGGATGGGCTACTGTGGAGGTCCAATTTTAAAGTGGCGGGGCACTGTGGGGATCAGTTTTAAGGGGTGGGGAACTGTGGAGTTCACTGTTAAAGGGTTGGGTTGCTGTAGAGGTCACTGTTATGGGGGATACTGTCAATATCTTTTAATGACACACCGAAACATTAAATGAAATGAAATATGCCCATGCGAAGCCGGGTCCTTCTGCTAGTTTATAGATATAGAAAGGAGGTATTGTTATACATAGTAAATGGCTGTTACAGAAGACTGACAAAAATCCTTTCTGACGCGTACAAAAACATTGTATAAATCAATATTGCAAATGCCTTTTTTGTTGTTGTGTTGTTGTAAACTTATACAGTTTTTTTCCCCCCTCAAGCTTAACCTCTCCACTTCACCTCCTCCGACCCAAATTGTAAGTCGATCACAAACTTCCAGCACAACAAGCAGCAGTATTACACAGAAAACCATGTTACTTGGAAGTACTTCTCCATCTCTGAGTGCGAGCCAGGCTCAGATGTATCTACGAGCCCAGATGGTGAGACGGTATCTTTTTGTCCAGTGTTGTGACTATTATTTGTATCTTCACTTGGCACATATCATTTTTGCACATTGTTGTTATTAGTTTGGCTCCATTGGCTCTTACAGAGTATGCCTACCAGATAGATATTTCCTCATGGATTTAGTTTTTAAATAGATTTGTATAGATTAGATATCCCCAAAATGTGTTCGGAACTCTACTATTATACATAAAGTAAATCCTTGAGCATGGAGAGAAAAAGTTGCTCTCTGTTCTTCATGATCAACTGACAGTGAACATTTCATGTGACTGATGAACATGATGTCGCTGGCCTAGGAAGAGGTTATAGCACTCACAGAAGATCAAAGGGGATGATGGGAGTCTGACCCCCACTGATCAGATCTTGATGATGGATCTTGAGGATTGACCATCAATATTAAACTCCCAGAGAAACCCCTTTACATTTTTAGGAATTTTCCTGTACTTATGCAATTTCCCACCCTATTTTTTTAGCAATTGAAATTCCCCCTAAATAAATGTAAACCTTTCCACGTCCCTTTGTTAGGGTGTATAGTTGCGGTCAAGCTGACCT
Organism: Bufotes viridis; assembly: GCA_033119425.1. NCBI lineage: Eukaryota > Metazoa > Chordata > Amphibia > Anura > Bufonidae > Bufotes > Bufotes viridis. The sequence continues at coordinate 140,807,590 of CM065592.1, read as the reverse complement.
TCCGCCCTGTGTTCTTGTACTACTTTGAGACTCCCAGTTAGGGTCCCACTGTCAGAAATAAGACTTTTGCAAGCCACAGTGTTCCAAAGACTGTTATGCGTAAAGGGGTATTCTGTTTTTTTGAAGATGGGGGATAACTATTAGATCGGGAGGGATCCTACTACTGGTAGCCCCACCGAGAATGGGGACCTGGTACCCGAAATAAACAGAGCAGCTGGTTGGGCATGTGAGCAGCTGCTCCATTCATTTCCATGGGAGTTCCTGAGTATTCTCAGCATGACCTGACCGTTATACCTTGTGGGCAAAAATTTCCTATGTTTGTAGGTTTTCTACCCTGGAGCCTGTTTCGCCATTGCACCCTCTTCTTCCCTCCGATGCTGAGGGAAGATGGGGGATAACTATTAGATCGGGAGGGGTCCTACTACCGGTAGCCCCACCGAGAACGGGCACCGAGAACGGGGACCTGGTACCCGAAATGAACAGAGCAGCTGGTTGGGCATGCGAGCAGCTGCTCCATTCATTTCCATGGGAGTACTCTCAGCATGACCTGACCGTTATACCTTGTGAGCGTAAATTTCCTATGTTTGTAGGTTTTCTACCCTGGAGCCTGTTTCGCCATTGCACCCTCTTCTTCCCTCCGATGCTGACTTTTTAGTTATTCTCCCCATGTTGTTTCTGTATGCCTGTCCTTGTGGTTGTTCGTCCTGTGCTCGTTATGTATCACTTGCTGAAGGCATGCATAGTTACCGCTTTCCTTTTAGCAGGGAAGTATACGTATAGTCCCCTGACATGTCGTTTTAGTAACTACTTGCATTCCTCATGTTCAGGAGCATCTATTCTTATGACTTTATGTTCTTCCGTACCTCTATTATTCCTGCTAGGAGTTTATGTATAAAGTGTGGCCTCTGCCTTGTTTACATCGGTCCTGCTACCTGTGCGCCATCTACTTATTAGTGTTGGTGCTGGATATTGCAGCTTTATCCTGTTCAGTTATATCAATCAAAATGTATTTTCATCCTATTTTTTTAACCTGGTTTATAACATTTTAAAAGTATTGTTCTCCCATCAAGGTAGAGTTTTAAAAAATGTGAATGTTTCAAAATGAAAATGTAACCTGGAAGCATAACTGACGTTCTCTTCTCTGTGTCATCTGTGAATAGCTTATCTTTACTCCGGCCGCCACCGTTGCAGCGGTGCAGTCCGACATTCCAATGATTTCGTCATCTACGTCTTCAGCCTCCAGTCAGTCATCTGCTACTCAGGTAAGTGAGCCTAAGTGAAATGCATCCTTAAATATTATATTCATGTTTGACCTGTTTAGTGGCTACAACGTCTGCTACAGAAGCAAAAAATGGCTGTGGGAAAGAAGCCAAAATCAGGTGAATTGCAAGGCGTAAGCCGGCATGGTATATACTTTACCATCTGGCAGTCTAATGGACCAGTGTAAGACTTGCCATACACATTCGATAGCTCAGCCTGTATTCTGAGGGGAGAGATCTACTACACTGGCAGCTTGTATTCACAGAGGAAAATGGGATTGGGCAAAAGCCATCAAAGGAAAGACCAGACACCACCATACTACATTACCGGGTACAGCAGGCATTCAAGGGGTGTGCCCTAATTAAAAAAAAACAAAACACCACCTGTCCGCAGTCCCACAGCTCCCTGTCCCTGTCCTATGACTGCTGCAGCCAATCATTGACCTCGGCACATGAGAAGCGGTGACGTGCCATTCAAGCACACTTAACCGCTGAGGCCAGTGATTGGCCACAACGGTCCTGGCACCAAGCCACGCAGTCTGATGGGGACCAGAAGCAGGCAAGAGTGGGGCAACTGCGTGGAAACGCCAGTGCGGTGGACAGGTGATTTTTTTTCTCATGACATTTTCTATCCTGGCAAGTTCATTGCTGTCATTTAGACATGGTGTGGATCTAAACCACCATCCTTGGCTTCTTGTGGACACATATCCTCATGTCATTCTCTACTGTGACTTGCTTAGTAATGCTACCATTCAGTGCCACATCATACCACCAATATCAGAATAATGGCAGTCATCAACTGTATTGGACCCAACTACTTCCACAGTAAAATGCCCCTATAACGGTACCCTACACCTCACATATATATTATCACAGTCCAGTACCCAATTGATACCACTGTTCAGTACCCATACAATGCTGGCACACACATTGCCTGAATGTTTAGAGATTCTAGTCCTGCTCCCCTAGGATGGGTCCATTGGTTCCTAGAGAAGATGCTGTCATCTGTAAACCTTAGCTTTCTGCTTCTAATTATTGGCATGTTGAATGCCGCAGGAAAGCATCTGGTGCTCTGGGTAGTGACTATGATAGTATTGTGGAGGGATCCAGAAGCCCCCCAATCTCAGCAGGGGCTAATTGGGGGCATCGTTGTTATGTTTTATGCTTTTATGACCAAGAATAAGATGTGGGGGTCCTGGTAGTGAGCCCTCAGAAGATTAGTAAGTGATGACATATCACTAGGAGAGGTGCAGACCTGTACCAAACAGAACAATATGGCCGCAGTCCACCCCCCCAGTGTCTTCCTGCAGAGCAATGCTCCTGGACATTCATTCACTTGGTGCAGTTCCCTACAAATCGGTGGAGATACCTGCTCATCTGTCATAACATTACACATGGAAATACCCCTTTCATGTAAAAGGCAAATGACAGCCTAATTGGGTCCTTCATTTGTTTGCATGCTCTGTAGGAAATATGAATAAGAATGGATGCTTTGATTTTATGTTGTATTATTTTTTTATCAGTTGCGTTGAAAAAAAATTCTGATAAGTATATTCACTGTGTGTTTTTACGAAGGTCCAGAATTTAACACTGCGGAGCCCACCGATATTGGAAATATCATGCCCTCAAAGCAGTCCTCCAAAAATAAATAACCATGATCAGCCCCTTGCTATGTGTCACAAGACAACCGTGACGAGCTCCAAAACCATCCACACCGACTCTTATGAGGGAAGCCATAAAGGAGAGACTTCTGGATCAGAAGCCCGCTGCACCGCCGTAGCACGTACAGCAAGTTTACATCAGCTGCTGGCACCAGGCATGTTTCAGCATTATCATGTTTTATTCATTCTGCAACCGTAGGCACATCATACGTGTGACAGTAGACAGATGAAAGGGCGACTCTTCGTTTGCATGATCTAGTTTTACGTCTTTAGCAGTTCATTCTGGTTTCATTATTACCGTATACGTGTACTTTGCCTAACCTTATGCCCAAAAAGTTAAAGGGGTTATGCGATGATTGATATAAAAACTGAAAATCAGACATCATATAGTACATGGGAATCGCTTTCTAATAAAGAGAGAACCAGCACATCACCGCACATAGATGCAGATATCTCCACATTCCAGCTCCAGTTGCTCTGCTGGGAGCTCAGGGGTGTGTCCTTTCTCAAGGGGTGTGTCCTTTCTGCTGCAGCTCTCTCCCTATCAAAGCTCAGGGGGCAGTAGATACGGCTGGCGGCAGTTGAAGAATAAAACTGATGTACATATAACTCTACAGTTTAAACACCGGGGGCGCCATTAATGAAGAGGATATCTCACAACAGGAACATTTTTACAACAGAAAGTAAATTACAAAAGTATCGAATTTTTCATGCTGAATTACATGAGAATAACATTTAATGGTGGCACATCCCCTTTAAAGTCCCTATTTTTTTTTTCTTTCTAACGTGTAATAATTCATTTGGATTTGATATAATATATAGTCTGTAATATGGGCACATACATATTTCATTTTACAGAGAATGGTCCACAGTGCAGATGGATTGTTGGAGGGATTACATTTTTACTTTTTCATTTTTTGACTTTTTTTATATTTATATTTACATTTTTTGGGGTCTGGAGCAATCGGGTAATATGTTCTATGTTATCCCAGCATCTCTGTCTGTATGTAGATGACAAAGAACCTGCTGGCCGTTAGATCACTATTAGCAGAAATCTGCATGCAGATGGATGCTGGGAGGACAGACTGTGCCGTCCCATCATGCTTCTCTCCCCCATGTTACAGCTTGAAGCAAATGATATCGCAACCTGATCGCAAGACGGACTGTGTTCAGTATGTTTTTGAGACAGGGAACTGATCATTTCAGCTTCTGGTCGCTGGAGGATTGGGCTGACATGGTGTCTGCCCTTTGTCCTTAATGGCAGATCGTGCAGTGTAGCATACATACATACATTTATGTTACAGCTGCACTGGGAATTGGCAGCTAGAACACGAGTATACGTATTAATATGTTTGTGTGAGGGTTAATGACACTGGCATATATGGGCTGATAATAGATGATTCTGCTACTGACACAGAACATGTTTCTAGTGGGAAATATGCCCTAAAACACAGATGTCAAACTCATGGCCCTCCAGCTGTTGCAAAACTACAACTTCCAGCATGCCTTGATAGCTGTGGGATGTCCAGGCATGATGGGAGTTGTAGTTTTGCAACAGCTGGAGGGCCACGAGTTTGACATCCCTGCCCTAAAAGATCCACTAGTTGTAGCAGGGGTAGCCGCCGCAAGACTATTTCCATTGATGCAACACGGGAGTATTATTGCTTCTTCTTAGTGTACGTTTTACCATTTCTTTTTGCAGTATCATATTCGTCAGTCCAGCCACATTCTTTGGTTAAACCCCCAACGGTCCAACTCCACCAAGATCCGCCAAAGCTGCCGCACCATCAAATGATAGTACAACAGCAGCAGCAGATACAGCATCGGCATCAGATTCAGACCATTACCTTACATAACCCAGCCTTAGAGTCTCCATCTGCCCAACAGTGTGTACCGATTCAGAGCCCGGCATTCCTGTCCCTTCCCAGTAGTGCTCATTCACACCACTGTACCCCTGCCCCAACTCCTCCTCCTCCATCCCCAACTCTCACACACTCTGCTCACCAGTCTGTAGTTGTGTCACCCTCACCAGTGCAATCCCCATGTCAGTCCCCAACTATCATTATTCACCCACAAGCCCTACTTCATTCTCAGCCGCCTCTACTTGTGCAGTCACCCCTTCCATCCAGAGAAAATGTACAGCTGCAGAGCACATTGCATCCATCATCACAGGTGGTTATTCCAACACATCCCTTATCTGCAGTGACTCCAGGAAGCCATACTGGATCATCACATCAGCATGCAATAGCATCCACAGCACAGCAGATAATGTCTCCTATAGATCCGGTACAGTCCTCACTCCAGTCCTTGCCACCCACAATAGCAGCCTCCCCAAATTTACCCGGATCTCCGCCTTCCCAGCTCCAATCATTGCCTCTGCAGTCCATGCAGACCATATCGGTACAACCAGAGATCTTAACACCAGGCCAGGTTCTGGTGCAGAATGCATTACTAACGGAAGAAGAGCTTCCTGCTGCAGAAGCGCTTGTTCAGCTGCCTTTCCAGACTCTTCCACCACCTCAGACAGTTGCAGTAAACCTGCACATGCCACCAGCTCAAGTGGAGCCCCCAGTGGTAAGCTGCCATATTAGAATACTTGGTAGAAAATTAACCAAACTCCTATTTCTTTGTCTAGTAACTAATCTTATGATACAAGAGTTATTAATCCAAGACAGGTGCAGCAGTTTTACAGTAATTGAAGGAGTCTGAAGAAATTTAGACTAGCACATCCAATGTCACTGGTGCACATCCATAAAGACCTAACGTGTAGACAGCAAGCAAAATACGTATGGCAGCACACTGTTATACATGCAAACAATGGAACTACGGATTAGAGATTATTCGGTATTATATTGGTACTAAAGATGAGCAAAGCGAGCTTCGGATGTTACATCCGAAGTCGTTTCGTTCAAAACTTTGGATTAATGCTGTACGGAGATCCGTCTCCGTACAGTATTAGAATGTATGGGCTCCGATGAGCTGAAGTAAGTTATTCGCGAAGTTGCGCGTGACTTCGTTGAATAACATCGGTAATTGATTTTTAAAGTGGGAAATCACTTAAAAAATTAGAACCAAACTGCTTCGGTTCCGAAGTACCAGGGAACCTGTCATCAATTTTATGCTGAAATCACAGAGGACAGCATAAAGTAGTGACAGACGCTCATGAGCTAAAAGTAAGTGGTTCCCGAGAACCAGCATCACAATCATTGCAGCCCGGGCCTTGAGAAGAGTCAGTCATTCATAAACTCCTTCTCTCCAAACCCATTTGTAAGAAGAGAACTGCCAATCATCAGCAGATTGGTGGGGAGAGCAGGAGCTTATTATGACTGATTCATCTCAGGTAGATTTGACACTTTTCCAGGCCTGGGCTGCAATGATTATGATGCTGGTTCTCGGCAACCTGAAATGAGAGCGTCTGTCACTACTTTATGCTGCTCTGAGTGAAGGTAGCATAAAGTTGATGACAGGTTCCCTTTAAAGGCTGTGTGCGCCATTAATGCATTTGAAGGAAAAGCAAAGCAACTGTGCGAATAGCCTTACTTAGAAATATGCTGTGATTTTGTGTGCAGTGCAGACCTACCGTGTGTGTATATATATATATATAAACCCTGTGTATTCTAATCCTGCTGTCAAACTCCTCTCTGTTGCATTTTCACCCAGTGTACTGAATGGCCAGAAATGCTCAAAATTATCAGCGATCCAGCATGAATCAGTTGTAAAATTAGACTTACTAGGCATCTGCATGGAGACAGGAATTCAGAAATGTAATATACAAGTAAGGGTACTTTCGCACTTGGCAAACTGTATGCAAACGCATGTCATTTATTCAGACTGATCAGGCATTTTTCAGACTGATCAGGTCTGAAAAATGCCTGATCAGTCAGAAAAATGCATTGCAATACCGGATCCGTTTTTCCGGTGTCATCAGGCAAAACGGTTTCGGTATTTATTTTTTTCACATTTTTAAAGGTCTGCACATGCGCAGACCAGAATGCCGGTTCCGTCATTGCAGTATTTTTAATGCCAGATCCGGCACTAATAAATTTCAATGTAAATTAATGCTGGATCCGGTATTTCCTCCGTTCAAAACGCCTGACAGTGACTGAACTGATGCATCCAACGGATTTCTCTCCATTCAGAATGCATTGGGATAAAACTGATCAGTTCAATTCCGGTATTGAGCCCCTAGGACGTAACTCTATGCCGGAAAAGAAAAACGCTAGTGTGAAAGTACCCTAAGGCTACTTTCACACTTGCGTTTAATTTTCCAGTATTGAGATTTGGCAGAGGATCTCAATACCGGACAAAAAAAGCTTCCATTCTGTCCCCCTTCATCGTCAACGGGGACAAAACTGCACTGAACAGAAGTGATCCCTTCATAACGGATGCAGCCGATTGTATTATCTAAAACGGAAGCATTTTTTGCTGATCCCTGCAGGATCAGGCAAAAACACAAGTGTGAAAGAGGCCTAAATAGGGAACATTTGGACCCTGCTGTAAAATACCATGACGATAACGAAATCCCTGAACCACTGGATCTGAATGCCGTCTTTATAACTACTCCTCAAATATTAGTAATACAGAGCTCTGTTCACACCAGGATAAGAGCCTGCGTTGAGGGTATAATTATGGAGGATCTCCCAATGTATGCAACATGTAGGCAAAAGTGGGATATGTCACCAATAGGCTATCATTGTAAAAAATGCAGACTTGTCCTTTAATTCCCATAATAAATTCCAAATTTTTCTGTATCTGTAGACTTATGGACAGCAGATGTTACATTTCCCTTTTAGGATGAACATATTAATATAAAAATACGCAATTTACTGAAAACGCTTTTGTGCTTCAGCCTGAATGCTATAGTGTTTTGTCCTTTCTGTTGGAAATGTTGGCCGGGGTTCCAGTTATGAGGAAAAAGGAAATGTTTAGATGAGCTGCGTTGTTCCCAAGGACACAATACTAATTTCAGCTATTAACGTGGAAGCTGTAATTCTAGCCAATACTATCTCCTATCTAGGTTTACCGAGTAGAAAATTTGTGTCCGGAAGAAGTGCCAATGGAGCAACAGGAATGTGTACGTGTCATTATGCAGACCCCCACACCTCCAACACTGTCTCCCCCTGCACTTCCTTTAGGGAGTGGAGAGGAGCTTCCTGCAGATCATATTATGCAAGGTAAAAATAACCAGACATATTACATGGTATTATTTGTGATAGATATGCACATGGTGCCTGCAAGTAATCCCGTCAGGATTGCTCCCTTCTCCCATCGGCCTTTGGCATAAGGGCAGTAGAAACAGAAATTGAATGGAGTAGTGGTGCACATGCTTGGAAATGGTTGACAAGGGACCCCGATTCTTCTGATGGTGGTCTTCCCAGATGTGGGATCCCCAGCAATTAAGCAAGTATCTATCCTGTGGATAGGTGATAAGTTGCTATGCCGGAACAGTCCCTTTAAGGTAACAATGCACATTAGATAAGGATCAGCCACCATGCAGCTGATCAGATGTATATGAAATTGATCATAGCAACAATCCAATCATCAACATTCAAAACTGAACTGCCTTGCCCAAAGTGGCAAACAATTGGCACAGCTGGAACTGGCCAAACAGGCCATACACACAGTGTCAGCCATCAAAATCCAGCATGGCCATTACTGTTTTGGCAGGCATCAGATGGCTCTCAGTCTAAGGCCTTATTCACACGTCCGTAGTGTTTTTGGATCCGCAAATTGCGGATCCATAACACACCCGGCCGGCAGCCCCATAGAAATGTCTATTCTTGTCCGCAACTGCGGGCAAGAATAGGACATGCTCTACTTTTTTGCAGAGCTGCGGCTGTAAGATCGGCGGTGCGCTCCGCAAAAACTAATGCGGAGAGCACAGTGTGTGCTCTCCGCATCGTTCCGTGCCCCATTCACAGTCAATGGGTCCGCATGTATTCCGCAGAATTGCGGAATACATGCGGACATATATGCAGACGTGTGAATAAGGCCTAAATTGATTGTCATTTTCACAGTCTTCTCATGCATTTGGTCAGCTTTATTTTCTTCAAAGGTGGAGATTTGAGGTGTTATGAAGCCCAAAATGAAATGATTCTAACATAAAATATGCTGCTTTCAGTTTGATTCTTTCCCAGTGGAAAATTTGAGATTTTCTGAGATTCCGATAATGATGACCTATCCACAGGATAGGTTCTCAATATTAGATCTGTGGGCACCTGACTCCTGGGACCCCCGATGACCAGCTGTTTGAGGAGGCCACGGCACTCCGATGAGCACAGTGCTGTCTATTGGATAATGGCCGTGCTTGGTACTGCAGCTCAGCCCCAGTCAATTGACCATATGGCCAAGAAACCTGACGGCAGAGGCCTAAGAAGAGGCTCCATCACTCGCCAGAAGCCTCTTCCAGCAGCTGATTACAGGGGTGCTGGGAGTCGGACACCTGCCAATCTGATATTGATGGCCTATTCTGCGGATTGGTCATCAATATCAAAATGTCAGAAAACCCCTTTAATTTGTTTACACTGGTAAGCTTAGATTATCAAACAAATCTTTCAATTTCCAGGCTGGTGCCTTATTAAATACAGTTACTACAACTGTACAGTTGCCGATATTAATACAATATCTGCCTATATTAATATCTGGATTTGGTTGTAATGAAATGATTTTATATCACCTAGGTCTCCCAACAGCGGTGTCTTCAGTCAGTGCCTCAGTTATTAAGTCCCCATTTGACAATTCCTATGCCTCTATACCAGCACCACCACTGCTTTTACCAGCTGCTACTACAAGAAGCAATAGTACCCAGAAGCCTAACAGCATTCCCGGTTTGGATAGCAGGCTTCCACAAGCAATAGTGAAACCACAGATTCTGACCCATGTCATTGAGGGGTTTGTCATCCAAGAAGGCGTAGAGCCATTTCCGGTAAGTATGTTCATCATCTGCTTCATCCTCATGAAATAATAAAAAAGTTACTATGTATAATTTTTACTTTCTCGCTTGCAGCTAGCATTTTAGGCAGTGGACTTTTTCATTCTGCAAATTTTCATATATAATGTAGCTCACTGCCTTTCTGAATATATATTTAAAACCCCTTTAATGCTGTGTGTACATGTGCTAAGTGAAAATACTGTATGTACTGTGTCATACATATGACCAAAAAATGGCCAGCCTATAACATACTAAGAGTATGTCCACAGGGTACACTGGAAATTTTCCAGGCGGAAAGTCCTCAATGTGTATAGTAGCAAAGTGAATAGGATTTTACCAAATCTCATCCACACGCGCGAAAAAAAAAAAAACAATGTGGAATCTGCACAAAATTGACCCGTGGAGCAGATTGTAAATCCGCAGCATGTCCGTTTATGTTATGGATTTTCACTTTAACCCTTTGCAATGCATAGGGTGAAATCCACAGCAAAATCTGAACGTAAGTCATGCAGATATTTCCACTGCAATTAACCACTCATGTGCATAGACCCTAAAGTGCCTGTACACTTTATTTAACTGTTGGCTGGGAGCTATTCCTCCAGATCCCCTGTACACATGCATGCCCGGCCGTGTTCTCAGTAAGGGCAGGGGAATAAGCCTCTGTCAGACACCCCTGGCAATGGCTTATTGCCTTTGTAAGCAAAATGATTGGGCAGTGCCCAACCTCGCTTTCTCCCAACATCTGCTGTTGCGGCAGGACAAGACACAATTACACGTTAGATGATTGTCCGGGTTCGGCTGCCGTTTATTTAATGTGTACGGTGACCTTTTTGGGCCTGTAGAGCTGTTTGTTCCTTTTATGTATTAACGTATAATAACATCCTGTACCACAAAATTATGGTACATGTCTTACAAGATTACGGACTGCATTATGATATACTCATCACACTCTCCTCTTGCTGAGGCAGTCATTTCTTTCTTTCTTCCCAATCTCGGGCTGTAAGGTCACTTCACTTTTATTACGCTGCAGCTGAGATGGTTCTTCTAAGTCACCGTACTCTGCTGGATCAATCACTAGAAAGGACATTCTGTGTGCTGAGGTGCCTGAGGGGAACTGACCCTGACTACAGAAGTTATTGTAGTCAGAATCTAGTAGTTGTGCAGCGATTTATATTGATGACCGATCCTCAGGATGGGTAATTTCTGATCGGCTGTTGTCTGACAACCAGGCACTCCCGCGGATGAGCTACATGTGAGCGCTGCTTCCTGTTCATTAGCCTGCATTTCGTGTCAGAAGTGCAGTGTAATTACAAGTACTTGAATGGAGCGAGTACCTGTAATTACACTAAAACGCCGCTCCATAGCAGACGACGCATAGTGTAATGACCAGGAATCGGCGCTTCGCATGGAATGCGGCCTCCTTGTCAAACAGCCGAGAATAGGTCATCAATATAAATCGCCGCATAACCCATTTAACCACAGGGAGCGTGTACATGAAAAGTAAATACACCCAGGAGTAAAATAGGAATAAGGAGACAAAACAGGTAAATGGTATACATTACAAAGTGGTGTATTCTTAGCTTAAAGTCAATAGGAAAATCGAAAATATATGGCTAACATTTTTTTTTTAGCCAATTTTCTTCAATTTTGGTACATTTTTTGGGTCAATGGCAATCCCCCCCCAAGAACACAGCAGGTTCCAGATGTTAAAATAAGGCTGTATGAAGGAACCATTAGAAATTAGCTGTTGGAGGAGTCCGCAACATAGTGCTGTACGTTGTATAGCGGCTGTGCTTCGTATTGCAGCTCAGCCCCTTTCACTTGTAAGCTGCCCCTAGGCCACGTGTCTGATAAATCTGATGTGACTGGCCTAAAGTAAGCTGTGAGAAGGCTGCATCAGTCCCTCAAACAAATGATTCTTGGGGGTCCCAGGTGTCGGACCCCCACAAATCTTATACTGATGACCTATACAGAGGAGAAGTCATAAGTATAAAAGTTAGAAAAACCCCTCCAATTTGAGGCACCCATACTAAATGTAGCCATGGGGCCTTGTGACTACTGTGCATGCCACTGGCTGTTTCTTGTCTTTTTATATGTTTTGCGAGTGTATTCTGCCATTTTATTACATGGATGTTTGCTGATACAGCCATGACTAGGTGGTAAAAAGGAGAAATGATGATCTTCGTTTACAGATGGGGATATTTGTGCAAAGACATGGATTTGGCTTCAAAAAGTAGATTTTTCTAGCACATGTTGATTTAAGACATCGCTGTCTCATTCTATTCATAACTGACGAATAAAAATATACATTTTATATTCTAGGTGAGTCGATCTTCCCTGATGGTAGATGAACCTGCCAAAGGACATCTTCCCCACGATGAACAGATTATGAACCTTACTGACATGGAGTCAGACGTTCAGAGCACAGCCAAGCTTCCAGACAACTCCACCGACACAGATGTAGATGACCTAACAGCCGAGGGTCAGTTATCCTTTTTTTTTTTTCCTGTCCTTTTTTATTCATTGTCATAAGGTAATGTCCATGTAATGGTGCAAGCAGATATTTACTAATTCCTATTTCATCCTATGCAAGAGCACTATAGATGAACCCGAGTACTCTGGAGCGCTTTGTGTATAGAGAATAGTTTTCTGTTTGTGGTTATACTTCATCAGGATTCAATCCGTATATTTATTTCTCCTCGATTAGAAACAAGACCACAGCAAAAATGTTACTACTTTTTTATTGGATTAATTGTGTTTTTTATTTGCCCCATCCAAAAAATGAATTTGTAATTTTGTTAGTTAATGTTGAAAATAATCAAACGTAATGTGAATAGTTGTCCTATTACTGCTCGGCACAGGTTATCCGTTCACTGCACATTTGCTGTGGATAAAGCTCGAGTGAGCGATGTTCTTCACCGACTGTGTCACCTCACGTTTGTATATTGTCAGTATTTTAGTAGCTCTATAGAATCAACTTATTGATTAAATCCATTGATTTTATTACCATAGCAGGTTTTGTTGGTTCCGAGTCTGCTTGTCTCATCTCCAAGGCTGTCTAATGATTTCTTCATTGGTAGCAGGGTGGTATTCAGATACAGATACGATTCCCAGCCTTCCTGATGACACCAGTATTGTAAGTGGCACAGGGTAGATGGGGGGACATTTTACATTGGGCCCAGGAACTTGAAGTTACGCCTCTGATCACTATCTTTTGTCTGTTTTCTTATGAACCTGTGTGGCTGCAATCAACACGCCAGTAATCCCTTTCTCCTTACCTCTCGACATGCAAACGTATACAGGGAACTTACCTTGATGTTTTTGCAAAGCCACTGCCTTTTTCCATGTTCTGAATGTCTATGGCTTTTATATTTTCATTACTTCAAGTGAACCTAAACCTTCACACACACTTTATTAAAACCTTTTCTAAATGCATGTTGTATTGCCCTTTTATAGCCCCTGTTGTGGACGCAACTCTCTGATATGATGTCCAAGTTTTATATCTCTCACCTGCTTTAGCTATTTTAGGAAGATGGATCTGGACCCATGCTTTGAAAGTTGTAGCTAGACATTGGAAACAAGCCTACACGCCAGCTATCTGGGAAGTGATTGCCCTCATAACATGAGCTTATTTATGCTCCGGACTTGCATGCTAGTAAGAAAATCCAATCAAGATGGCAAGCTTGGAGATTGGAGCTCTTTTGCTGAACCTATCCCTGGAGTGGTAATATAATAGTAAAGCGCCTCCAGGGGTTCCAGTCACAGATTAAAATGCATGTTATCTGGTGTCAGTGGCCTACACACAATCCATGGGGCCCCGGTGCAAAACTGATCCATGGACCCCCCACCCCGTCCGAGCCTGTATATAGTATACAGTAAATGGTTCCTAGATATTGTATGTAGTACTATATATATGGTTCCTATTATGTGATTGAGATCAGCCGCTCCTCTTATAACGCTCCAGCACTGATAAAACTTCGAGACATTACATCATATGTGACTGATATCAGCCGCTCCATTGATAATGCTCCAGTACTGATATAACCTCCAGAGACATTACATCCTAAGTGACTGATATCAGCCTCTCCTCTTATAACGCCCCAGCACTGATATAACCTCCAGAGACATGACATCATATGTGACTGATATCAGCCGCTCCTCTTATAACGCTCCAGCACTTATATAACCTCCAGAGACATGACATCATATGTGACTGATATCAGCCGCTTCTCTTATAACGCTCCAGCACTGATAAAACTTCCAGAGACATTACATCATATGTGACTGATATCAGCCGCTCTATTGATAATGCTCCAGTACTGATATAACCTCCAGAGACATGACATCATATGTGACTGATATCAGCCGCTCTATTGATAATGCTCCAGTACTGATATAACCTCCAGAGACATTACATCCTAAGTGACTGATATCAGCCTCTCCTCTTATAACGCTCCAGCACTGATATAACCTCCAGAGACATGACATCATATGTGACTGATATCAGCCGCTCCTCTTATAACGCTCCAGCACTGATATAACTTCCAGAGACATTACATCATATGTGATTGATATCAGCCGCTCCTCTTATAACACTCCAGCACTGATAAAACTTCCAGAGACATTACATTATATGTGACTGATATCAGCCGCTCCTCTTATAACACTCCAGCACTGATATAACTTCCAGAGACATTACATTATATGTGACTGATATCAGCCGCTCCATTAATAATGCTCCAGCACTGATATAACTTCCAGAGACATTACATCCTAAGTGACTGATATCAATCGCTCCTCCTATAATGCTCCAGCACTGATATAACCTCCAGAGACATGACATTATATGTGACTGATATCAGCCGCTCCTATTATAACGCTCTAGTACTGATATAACCTCCAGAGACATTTACATCCTATGTAACTGATATCGGTCTCTCTTCTTATAACACTCCAGTACTGATGTAACCTCAAGAGGGCAGGGGGAGATGTCAGAAGGTGACATGGTTGGTGGGCAGGGGAAATCTAGAGTTGCAGGGGGGCTCTGTGAGGTCAGGGGGCACAGAATTACACTTGAACACAGGTGATAGGCAGCAGTTTCAGGACTGACTTCACTTGCCCCCCTACAGTAACTTACCCCCCTGCTGCTGTGTGTAGGAGGGATGCAGGGACCAGTGAGGGGACTTCAGGCTTCCAGCACCACACATGAGGCACAGTAAATTACCTGAGGTGAAGGCTCAGAGTCTCTGCTGCCAGTTCTCATCTTCTCCTGCAGCCACTGCCGGACTGGGAGGAGTCCCCTGGGAGCTGTCTTCTCTTGGGGTTAGTAAACTTAGGGGCCACTCACAGCTCCCCCTACCATTTTGCCTCTTCGCAGCAGGGCCCCTGACAGTGCTCAGTACCAGTAGTAATGCACTGATGGGGACCCTGCTGCACTGATACACACAGGGGAGAAGACGGAGCTTCCAATACTGCAGGGGCCAGGGGAGTCCACAGGCGGTCGGGGCCCCCTGGAGTGCCGGGCCCGGTCGCAAGTGCGACCCCTGTATGTACGCCAGTGTCTGGTGTAAAGACACTTCCAGACTCATGTATGGCAGCCAGCCTGTAGAAGAGCAGCACTGGTAAAGGCAGAAGCAGTGATGCCCGCCCTGTACAGCGCTCTGTGCGGGCAGAAGGGAGCACAGCAGTACCGATTGTAAAGCGCAATAGGCACCTGACCTTGAAAAGTAAAAAATGTTTTTTAAATACATTACAAAAATAATTTCCATCACTTTTAGAAAAGGTTTATAATAAAGTGTGTGTGAAGGTTTAGGTGCACGTCAATAGGTTTCTCTCTTGTTTTGTAAGCTATGGCCTTTAGTTATGACATAACTATCCCTAAAGTGTAATTTCTTCAAATCTGTCTTTCAAGAGCTACCCCGTGTTGTCCTTTACTATTCTGAAGTTGAATCATGTGCATACTAATCAGGAGAGGGAGAGAGGGTCTTCTGCAGGCCTTCAAGCAATGGCCTAGCACAGATTAAGCTTTGGTCTAGATGAGGACAGCTGGTTTTCTCTTGAACAGTGGCTCAAAGGTAAGTAAGTAATTTTTAATAGAAATGTTGACTTGACTAAAGAAACTGTAAAATGTGACACAGTCTGTGGAGTTCATCCATGAAAACGTGGTATGTATCCACCGTTAATAATGCAAGAACTGCTCCTGTTGCCCTAAACATCCCCATAGTTTTTATGCATCCAATTGGCCTACTGCAAGTAGATATTTTTCTGTCAAGTGAAGTGTAATTATTGGGGGCAGTGTTGTTTCTTTTTTAATTTTATAAGATATTCTCCCTAATCCCAGTCTTAATGGTGTACCCCCAAACAGAAGTCTCAAAATCAAGGCCCAGGAAAAAGCGCTTCTACCATGAAGATCTTACAGTGGAATTTAGCAGGTGAGGTGCAGGCAGGTAATGCTGTGTTGTAAACTCACGGGTGGTTCCTGCAGGACACCTGGTTATTGCTAGGAAAGCAGGCCATTGAATGTCTATAGAATTTTTGAAACAAGTATATAGCATGCAGATTACATTGATCTAGTGGTAAGTATTTTCCTGTATGATTTGTTTAAAGTGAAAATTAACTGCAATAAAGTAAAAAAATAAAATAAAAAAAAATGTTATGAACATGAATATTCAGAATTTAGTCGATGTTGAAGTGTTCTTGCAAGGTATATGTTCCAGCATATTAACAATTAACACTCAAATGTCTTACTGATGTACCACTGGCGATGTTTAATGTGGCCTTCTTAGCACTTGAGAGATGAGCATTATATGTAAACATCATTTACACCCTGGACCTAGAAGTAAGTCTTTTAAAACCATAATCCAAAATTATTCACACTGGTTGTCATAGTAAGAATGCAAATAACATTACCAAAAATCCTAAAAGCAATCTGTCACTGGGAAATTCACTGATAAACCAGACACAATGGCTTGTAGGGCTAGCTCAGCTGAATGTAACGGAAGACATCCTGATGCATACTGAACGGAATGCTTTCCATTCAGAGTGCATTGAGACAAAACTAAAGGTTTTTATCTGGTGTTAAGGACCCTTTACTGGATTTAAAGAATAGCGCGTGTGAAAGTACCCTTACAAAAGTATTCAGAGTCGGGCACTGATTTGAAAAATGTAGAATATGTTTTGTGATGCAACCCCTTTAACTGCTCATGTACATATGGTTTAAACAAGAACCGTCACCACTCTTAACATGCCCATACTGGTTATTACCCCTCTGTACTGCAGACTGCTAGCAAGTCATTCCTAACTTCTAGCTGAAATGACACAGGAAGGACACAACATAAAGTCATAAGAATAGATGTTCCAGAATCGTCATTTCATGGGGAATGTATGTTGCTATTAAAACATGCATGCAGGAGCGGTGACTGTTCCTCTTTAAAAGTACTTTACTCCAGAATGAAGCAAAGGATCGCTAAGTGAAAGGTATCATTATATTTTGGTCAGCTAGCCCAACAAGACACTGTGCCTGATTTGCCAGTGAATTTCCTGGTAACAGACTTCCTTTAAGAATATGGGGGAAATTTATTAAAACTAGCATTTCATATGACAGTCCCAATCAAAAGTGCACTGGGCTGAGATGCCCCATTTTTATTAAAGGGGATGTCCTATCTGGACATTTATGGCATATCTTTTACAGCATGTGCCATAAATGTTTAATAGTTGCAGGTTGTGCCTCTGGGACACACTCCTATCTCAAGAACTGGGTCTCGAGTAAGTGAGCTTTGCTATTTTTGCAAGTCCCATAGCCGTGAATTTAAAGAGCTGCACATGCTCAACCTCCTATCTATTCCTGGTGGAACTCCAGAGGTGGGACGCGCATTTATCAGATCTTTGTGGAAATGCCATACATTTCCAGATGGGACAACCCATTTAAGAATCACAAGCCTCTTAATAAATTTTGCATCTTTTCTGTCAGTCTGTGCTCCCAACTAGACAGAGCCAATAGACCTCATGAACCAGTAGACCATTCCATCTGACCACAGAGTGATTACATTATCCTGGAGTTTTTCGGCTGTTAGGACTTGTAAATGATGGGCGGTAAATGGCAAAATGTAAATTTCATAAACTTTTTTTTAAAACTTGTACAGGAGGTGATATTAAGAAGTCTTTCAGTATATTTTATTAGCCAAGTTCGATGGTGTTGCTTTCTGCTACCAGCTTACCTTTTGTGGTCAAGTGGATCCTGCTTTGATTTTAGTGAATGCCAAAATAATTTTGTTGAAAAAAATATTAAAGCGTACTTAGCGTTTCCGATAATGTTATAGAATAAGCTGCCATATGTTATAACATTACAGCTGGCCATTATATGAACTGTATCTGCCATTTTTAGCAGTTTTCCCCTCTGCAGGCTCCAGCAATGATTTTCGTTGTCTCTGAGTTGGTGGGTGAGACAAGCTGTAATGATGTGTACACATCTGCTTCCTAATGGCTCTTTCAAACGAGCGGATCCCTTGCGTGGAATCCGCTGCGTGAAAGAGAGCCAAGCCCCATTTCGGACAGCAGACACGGAGCATTAACATGATTGATAATGCTCTGTGCCTCTCTGTGATCTTTTTACTATAAAATCAAAGAGCATTATCAATCATGTTAATGCTCCATGTCTCTGCTGTCCGGAACGGGGCCTGGCACTCTTTCACTCAGTAGATTACCCACACGACATCTGCTCATGTGAAAGAGCCCTAAGGCCTCATGCACACGACCGTTGTTGTGGTCCGCGTCCGAGCCGCATATTTTGCGGCTCAGGCACGGACCCATTCACTTCAATGGAGCCGCAAAAGATGCGGACAGCACTCCGTGTGCTGTCCGCATCCATTGCTCCGTTCCCGTAACCCCCCAAAAAAAATAGAGCATGTCCTATTCTTGTCCGTTTTGCGGACAAGAATAGGCATTTCTACAATGGGCCGCGTTCCTTTCCGCAAATTACGGAACGCAGAGCAGCTTCCATGTTTTGTGGATCCGCGGTTTGCGGACCGCAAAACACCAACGGTCGTGTGCATGAGGCCTAACTGTCTCACTCCTACTTTGAAGTACTATATAGAGCATTATAGAAAAAGTCGGGAGTAGTCTTGATGTGAATAAAGCACTTGGGGTGAGGTATAACACTTACTATTTAAAGTGCATTATATCCAAGAAGAGAAAGAAACACCACAAGCTCTTACCTCTTAGAAAGTATATAATTTATTGAAAAAACACAAAGTCCAAGACATTTAATATCAATTGTATGCAATTATACACCCATGTGTGGACTACAAGTATGTCCAACACACAAACCTACACATTCCATAAACAAAGTGTAAACATCAAAGTGCCGCCAGAATATAATGAAAGATACATGATTATGGCATCAAAAAGATATGCACTAGATACTTATCTAATTCAGGATTAGGCGAACATAGTTGCGCAACTAAGGAAATGTCCCCACGCGTATCGCCAGTGAATACTGGCTTCCTCAGGGGTTCAAGTATTAAGACGTGTCTGATTGATATATATATATATATATATATATCAATGTACATAATTCAATTCTGATCAGCATCAACTGTAGTCAATTAGTAATAAAAGAAGTGCGGTTAGAGAGGGGGGCCAGAGAGGATATGGCGGAAATACCTTGCGCTCCCCAGTGCAGAACCATGTGCGCAGGTGATGGCGCCGAAAGCCAAAACATAGCGTATTACCTATTCAAAGTATATATTTGTCTAGATATATAAGACATATAATTACACAATAGATCAATGTATGCGAAACAACCCTAAACGTGAAGCAAAGAAATAAATAGTACCAAATAGACAATTCATAAAGATATGTTTCATAATCAATTATTTCATAAATACTAAAAAATATATTTATAAAAATAATTAATAGTAATAGTGAATAATTGAAAGAGAGAAAGAAAGAGAAAAAATAGTAAAAGAATAAAAATATTATTATATGATATTAGAAATATAACCACATAATACTAATAAATCAAAATGTAATAACCATATATGCGCATATATGAATAGGCTACCCAAACCAAGGGTTATAAAGTACACCTTGGATAAACTAAAAGCCATAATAAGTTGGTATAAGTGACAACACCCAGATTTCCTATAAATAAATAAATAAATAAAAGATTTTAGAATGCAATAATGAATAGAAAACTGAGAGGAAAATAATAATAAATAAACAGAGAATATAAATGAATAAGAAGTCTCAATTCATATAAAATTCAAACATAATTGGTGAATAATCATGATTCTCTCCTCAATTCATATAACGTTCAAACATAATTACAACCGTAGTAAACCCATTAATAGATCAACTTGCGAAATCCATGATTATATATTAAAATCCAGATGTGACAAAAATAAAATTAAAAAATTAAGTTGCACGCATAGGAGCAAACAGACCCAAGGGTCTAGCGGTCCCACAGCAGGGAGACAGCAAAGATCCGAAGCATGTGGGGGAAATATGTGTCCATAGGTATACAATTAAAGCCCATATTATATATGACAGTCCATGTCTTTGATAGGAGTGCGGACCTAGAAGATCTCTTGTGAGTGCTCTCGTCCTTGTCTTCTACCGAAGCAAAAAATTAGTCCCATAATGTGAATATTTTGATAAAGTGCGAAGTGTACATCCAAAAAGCAAATAAGCATCAAAACCATAAGTGAAAACTGGTAGATAACCTAGAAATGCAAAAAAATATATAATCAAGAAGCCTATTCATAAATGAGTGATACAGAAATTTTAATATGTGTAATACCCAGTGAAAGAAAGTTCCTCATTAAGACCATGTGATGTGAGTGACATTATATTAAAAATCCATCCAGATTCAGATTTAAGTAACTGTTGAGACACCTGTGACCCCCTAATATTGTTACGAATGAGATCCAATCCCATGACCCTCAGGTCACTATACCTACCCCCATGGAATTCCAAAAAATGAGAGTCCACCGATGTTAAAGGTTTATCCCCACTGGACCTGTCACATGATGCCAAACGAATGTTGAAAAGATGTTGCTGTATCCTCCTACGTAATTTTTGTGTGGTTTGTCCCACATATATCTTATTGCAAGGACATAATAAGGCATATACCACGTTCCTAGAACGGTAGTTCACATAATGTTTAAGAAAAATTAGTTAATAATTCAAATCGATAAAGTTGTCCGAGCCTAGTGTGAATTGCCACACATTACAATTACCACAAGTATGTGTGCCTTTTAATCTTTTGCCACCACCAATGCTCCTACAAGGGCGCTGAAAATGACTTCCTACCAATTTGTCTTTCAAATTAGGTTCTCTTTGTGCAATCATTTTTGGCCTGGTGTCGATATGGGGGGCAAGTCTCTTGTCAGAATTTAGTAAAAACCAATGGGTGTTTAAGATCTTATTGTTGTACCGAGTAATCAATCATACCCTGTTGTCTTGGATCCTGTTTTTGGGTTTAAACTGATTTGATCCCTTAGCCTCCTGAAAGGCCTGTGAGATAAGCTTATTTGGGTATACTCTTTTCCGAAAACGTGATGATAGATCGGCAGCGGCTTCCTTAAAATCCGTCATAGATGCACAATTTCGACGTAGTCGCAGGAACTGGCCTCTTGGCATCCCCTTTTTGAGATGGGGGTGGCTGAAAACTGTGGAAATTAAGTAAACTATTGGTAGAAGTGCTTTTGCGAAACAAAGAAGTAACAATACGAGAGCCCTCCATCCATATCTTCAAATCCAGAAAACCAACCTCAGCTTCCGAAATCTTATATGTTAAAAATATGTTGAGCCGGTTCTGATTCAATGAATTGATGGACTGTTCACATAAATCCTTGGGTTCCTGCCAAATAAAAATAGAATGTTGTCAATGTAGCAGTACCAACCCACTACATATTGCTTAAATAAATCTATTGGGTGCACGTGTGTTTTCTCCCACTATCCCCAAAAAAGGTTGGCTTAGGAGAGCGCACAATGGGAACCCATAGCTGTGCCAGAGACCTGTCGGTAAAACGTACGGTCAAAGACAAAATAATTGTGATTGGGAATGAATTCCAATAGGCTTACCAGAAAGGTATGATGAGTTGTGTTGCCTGACGATGTTTTTCTCTAGAAATAATTTTGTAGCAACAATACCATCTGTATGTGAGATGTTCGAGTATAATGATTCCACATCACAAGTAACCATTAAGGTGTTTGGTAGTATGATGCCCTGTAAACTCTCATCAAGTGCATGGAATCACGAATGTAGGAATTCAGGCCTAGAACAAAAGGTTGAAGAAAAAATTAAGATACGGTAGATTCAGGCCTGTTTGCAAAGGCTACCAATTCCAGCCACTATTGAACGGCCAGGAGGGTTTGTGAGGCTTTTGTGCACCTTTTGGTAGCATATAGAACATTGGAATAATGGGATAACTCCCCTCCAAAAAATTGAAATTCCCTCTTGGTAATGATGTTCATATCGTGAGCCCTGGGAAGAAGTTGGTCTAGTTTTTTCTTGAATATAACGGTGGGATGTGAGAGTAATGGAGTACAGAATGTTCTATTACTTAATTTTCTTTTTGCTTCACACATATGCAATTCAAAATCCCACAAGACCACATTCCCACCTTTGTCCGCTTCCTTGATGACAAAGGAAGTATTTTTTTGTAATTTTTGGAGAGTGGTGAGTTCCATCCTTCACAAATTCCTGCCACGGATGGTATTAGGTGTTAATTTGCGAATCTCCTGTAAGATGGCTTGAAAAAACAAGCTGATATTAGGAGACAGGCTCAATGAAGGTGTAATAGAGGAGAGTCTGCATAAAGTAAAGCACCTCCTACCTGTATTTAGTCATTCTCACGAAGCAGGTCCATCAAATCAAAAAATACCCTGTTCATCTTCTGTGAGACCCTGAAGTAAGGAAGGTTGGTTTACGTAATCCCCTCCTAATCCTGCATCGTCGCTGCTTTCTGATAAAAAAATCACCATCACTTATGCTATTTGCAGACGTACTAGTGACATTTTTTTGCTGCCATATTCACATCTCTATTTTTCACCTGACCCCGTGTATTGCCAGTATGTTTCCATTTATTTTTAAACATATTTTATTGAACTTTTTGTATGATATAAAAGTGATAGGGAAGTACGTAGCAGCGGGCCTCCTACCCAAAGGCATGGTTAGTAAGCTTGTCCCAGCCCATCCTACAATACCCATATGGTACTTCGTACCAAAAACCCACAAGTCACTGACCCGACCCCTAGGCCGCCCAATAGTGGCTGGGATCGGGTCAGTGACAGAGCCATTATCGGGCTATGTGGATTGGCTCCTCTCAAGCACCCCGACATACCTTAAGGACACAGGAGGCTTCCTCCGCGCACTCCGGTCTCTTGAGTGGCGGGGGGAGTTTAGCCTAGTGTCCTTGGATGTCGAGAGCTTATACACGAGAATCCCCCATGATCTGGGGCTCCAAGCTATCAGCCTTGTACTAAATTGTAGCGACAAGGGAAGCATGTTCAACAGCTTCATCTATGAAGCACTTGATTTAGTCCTCACCAGCAATGTGTTCCAGTTTGACAGCCAGTAGTACCGCCAGGTACTAGGTACCGCGATGGGCACGCCTGTGTCTTACACCTTTGCGAACATGTACCTGGCGGTATTTGAGGAGACATACATATTCTCGGTGGGTAACCCATTCCTGCGATTCATACATTCATTTTTACATTATGCTGATGACATTTTTCTGGTTTGGTCGGGCAGAGAGGAGTAGTGTCGTGAATTCGTTGACTACCTCAATGAGCACAATCGGATGAACATGCGATTCACCCTCAATTTTGGAGGTGAGTCGCTGGACTTCCTGGACGTGCACGTTACAGTAGAGGACGGTGTATTACACACTGCGGGCTTTCACAAGTCCACTGCGACTCATTTGCTGCTCCACCAGACCAGTTTCCATCCGCCATCGGTGAAGGAGGCCGTTCCGTACAGACAGTTCGTCCGGTTATGGAGGATCAACGACACTGATTGCGGATTTCGTCGCCAAGCTAATGAGCACAGGAGTCGCTTGTTGGATCGGGGTTACTCCCAGAGAACTGACTCGGCAGCCATGCTCAGGGCTGCGGCACTGGATCGGGACACATTGCTGGTTGAGAAAGACAGGAGCATTGAACCTTCCCGTTTTGCCTTTGCATTCAAATATAGTCCCGCTGCTGACATCATCAAGCGGGTAATCAATGAGAACTGGGATCTTCTTAAGGGGGGCCCCGCCTTGAAGAACCTCACGAGCCAGCGGCCATTGGTTGCGTTTAAAAAGTGTCAAACTATTAAGGACAAATTGGTCAGTAGTGTATTGCATAAACCGATGGCCGAGACGTGGCTCACAAATAGAAAGTTAAGAGGGTACTACAGGTGTGGGCACTGCTCCTTTTGCGCACTGAATGTGCATAGCAAATGGCTACAAATAGGAGGAGTCAGACACACAGTTAGGGATTTTATGACATGTCGGACACCTTTCGTCGTGTATGTCATTTTTTGTCCATGCAAGAGGTTTTATATTGGTAAAACGATACGTTCACTCTTTGAGAGCATACGGGAGAATGTCAATTCCATTTGATTGGGCAAGGGATGCCCCCGCTTGATTGAACACATTAGAGCCGCACACAGCGGCCATCCACGTTGCCTCTCTTTCGCGGGAGTGGAGCAGGTCCGACCCATCCCTAGGGGGGGAAACCGGCACCTGCTCCTCCTGCGGAGAGAGGCAAGGTGGATTATGTGTACCGGAGCAGCAGGGTTGAACGACAGGAATGACATGTCAGTATTCTTCTAGAGGTGTGGCGTGTGGCCGCAAATTGTTTTGTTGGATTGAGCCAAGCTGTGTATAAACATCGGCCTACTTATGAAAATATAAGGGGGGAAAAAAAACCTGTATAGCTGTGCTTGTGCACGATTTGCATCTTTGCGCAAAATTGGTAGTGGAGATTGAGAATCCGTACCCCCACCGCGCAATTAATCATATGATATGAATATGTCAGTAGTATGGCCGCATTAGGAATTGCAATACGCGACTATGTTAGCCACATTTTTGCAAAAATAATCGTATGGTACAAACATGCATGTACAAACCCTTTTCACACTCGATTTTAACGTTACGAATTTATGCGCTCAGCTGTTACCTATGATCGCGGCCATAGAGCACTGTCTATATGAAGAGCAAGTGTGCGCGATGACGTGTGAGCGGCCATACGAAGCGCGGTATCACGCGCCAAGCGGCCGTAGCCGCTAATCATCTGTAACTTGCCGCCCCTGCACCCCGCTTTACAAGTGTCCTGTATGAGGATGAATAAAGATTAAACAAGTTTCTACCTCGGTGAGTGCCGCAAGACTCTTGATTATTCCTCTTCACGTTGCATGGGATCTTATCCAGTATTGTGAGTAAGGACCGTAATGTTTTTTAAGGTCTGAAACGCGTTGTTCGTTGAGTCTATTCCTGTATCTGAAGATTTTAACCTGATGGAATAAATTTGCAACTTTCAAGAAGCTGGATTTTCCTGTTTTTTCACTTATCCTGTATTGCTATTGTTTGCTGAGCACCACATACGAGCGTCTATTGCTGTGTTGTACGCATCGGTCCAAAGGGGAGATTGGGTGAATTACCTGCAAGGGTTAGCAGTGCCACCGCTTCTCACTCTCACTCGAATATTGATATAAAAGTGTTATTATACATTCATCAAATAGACAAATGCCAGTTAAGTATCTTTAAAATGCATATCTAAAAGATCAAGCGCTGAATAAGTCATCAGGCATACTTCTCTGAGCAGATATGTCATCTAAATAATGTAATTGGAAAACATAACCGGAATAGAGAAGAAAGAATAAACCAGAAAGAGAGAATAGGAAGGAAAGAAAGAAGAAAAAAAAAAGAGGGGGGGGGGAGAAAGTACATGTTACCCAAAGAGATGAATCCTCGACACCATAATTAATCCAAGGAAAACCATCAAGTCAAGTGGCCAATAAAGAAAGAAACTCAAGTGAATCCTGTGATTCAATCCAGCACACCCATGTTTTCAGATATTTTGAGGGCTGATTTGATGCCTCAGATGAGAACTCTTCCATTCTCGCAATACATTGCATCTCCTGAAACCATTCCCTCATGGTTGGAACATGTACTGTGCGCCAGCGCCTAGGTATAACAGATCTAGCTGCCGCGATACAGAATCGCAAAAGACTCTTATTTTTGAGAAGCAATGGATCCCTGTATAATGGAGAGGAGCGCTATCTGTGGGGAATTCTTCACTGTTTTCCAGTGATAATGTGAAATGTTTCAAAAACCCTATCCCAGAATGGCTGTATCAATTCACACCCCCACCATATATGCAGCATAGTGCCCTCCCCTTTGCCGTAGCGTCAGCATGAATCAGAAACGGTAGAAAAAATCCTACGCAGCTTAACCGGATATCTGTACCATCGAGAAATAATCTTATAATTTTTTTCCTGCGCAGGATATGCCATAGAAAGTTTGTGGGTAAACAGGAATGTTTTTTGAAGGTCCGAGTGATCCATTTCAATACCTAATTCCTTTTCCCATCCCTTAATGAAGTCTGGAATGTTACTGTGGCAGTCTGTCAGTAAGTTCTGAAATAGCTGGGAGGTTAGGTGTGTCGGAGAGGCCTGTGTAAACAGGTTTTCTGTTTCCGTTAAAGCGGTACTAAAGAAACATCGATCCCCTTCGGACGAATTGTATGACTCAAATTGTTCATATTCTAGCCAAGAGATTCATGTATTGGGGAACTCGGAAGCTATCATGGAAAGAGGTGGTAATGGAGTCCCCATCAACATGATGAAAGCGGGGATCATCTGAAGCTTGCATGTCCAGGAAAGAGTCCCTGCCTGTGCTAGCGGGAAATGCCGGAGTGAGTGAGCTGGATCTTCTGGCGCAAATACCCCTGGTAGTTAGGGCGTCCCACACTTTGAGTTTGTCGGAACAATGAGTTCTGTCTGTTTATTTTAGGACGGACCTTAGGGGCTATTCAAGGCTATAAAGACTGTTCCAGATCCACCCATTGTTTCGCCACATCATTATATTGCCAGTCTAATAATCTAACAAAGAATGTTGCTGTGTGATTATAATTTAAGGTCCGGGAGACCCACCCCTCCTTGCCATTTGGGTCTAATTAAAGTGGAGAAGCCTATTCGTGGGGCGAAGGTGTCCCCATATAAATCAGGTAAACCGAACGCAGTTATTAATTTTCAGAAAAAAATAGGAAGGTGGTATTAATATTACGGCTTGGAAAATATAAAGGAACTTAGCAGAATATCCATTTTTAGCACATTTATTCGACCAAACCACGAAAAGTTTTTCTTATTAAAGACAGCCAGTCCTCTCAGCGTCTTATCAAGAAGGGGGAGATAGTTCAGGTTAAATAGATAGTTTCCTTCCATTGATATATGTATTCCCAGATAAGTAAATGCGGATGGTTGATGTCGGAACTGAAATGAGGTAAGAAGTTTAGAAAATTCTGTGTGAGGGATGGTGATGTTGAGTATTTTAGATTTTGTATAGTTAACTTTAAAATTGCTTAAGTGGCCAAATATTTCAAATTCCTTTAGTATCAAAGGAAAAGATATCTGGGGTTGAGGGACATATATCAGGAGATCATCAGCATATAATGCTGTTTTTATATTGGGAATTCTTGACTATAAACCCGTGTATCGAGGGGTTGTTGCGGAGCGCATTTGCTAAATGTTCCATCACCAGAACATATAATATCGGGGATAATAGACACCCTTGCCTAGTCCCGTTATGGATCTGTATGGGTGTTGATAGGGGCCCATTTACCCTCACCTTGGCCATGGGGTTAGAGTATAAAGCCCGGATTCTGTTAAAGAGACCTCGGTCCCAATCCAATTTGCTTCAGAGTGGCCTCCAGAAAAGACCAATGAACACTGTCAAATATCTTTTCGGCATCTATCGATAACAGGCATAAGGAGGATGTGGTAACCCTGACTACAGTGGTAAGGATTAAAGTCTTGATCGTATTATCTTGTGCCTCTCTCGCCTGGAAAAAACTCACTTGATCTCTGTGTATGACATTCGGTATTACAGGCGCCAATCTATCTGCGAGAATCTTGGAATATAGTTTGTCGATGTTGATCAGTGAGATTGGTCTATAATTTGAAGACAAGGAGTGGTCTTTACTGGGTTTGGGTAATACACTAATGTGTGCCTCAAGTGATTGTTAGGGGGAATGAGGTATCTACGCCGATACTATTGAATACCTTTGCTAAGAAGGGGGATATAAGGTCACTGAATTGTTTATAGTAAGCCCGTCCGGGCCTAGGCTCTTCCCCGACGGCGAATTCTGAATAGTAGCCCTCACATCTCCTTCCGTAAAATCCGAATCCAGTGTTGCGCTGTCCACTGTCTACTTTGGGTATTTCGGGTAATGCTGTTTCTAAAATGTAGTCCTATGCGTGTAGCTAAGGAGGTAGATGACATATCCGAAAATTGGCCTTTGATATTGTATAACTGAGAATAATATTCCATGAACACTTCTAATATTTCGATAGGATTGTGTGAATTTTTCTGGTTACCTTTCTTAATATGGGGAATAAATGTTTGCGATGCTCTGGGATGTATTAGGTGGGCAAGCGGCCTACCGCATTTATTTGAGTATTCATAGAAAAAACGTCATCCCCGGTCAAAGTTTTGATAGATTCTCTAACTTTGAGTAATTCTATATGAGTTGGCGAGAGTGTTTTGGATGTCAGCTGAGCATGCTAGGTCTTTAATGAGATTATCATTCAGCCTCCAATTCCACGGTTTAAATTCTGTATCAGGTAGCTCTATTGCAAAATAAATCTGTGCGTGGTCAGACAACAAAATATCCCCGATAGAGGCCTGGGGTTTCCATTAAAGGGTATGATGACTGACCAAGAAGTGGTCTATACGACTAAATAACTGGTGTGGAGAGGAAAATAATGTATAATCTCTACCTTGTGGATGAAGAACCCACCATAGGTCTACGAGCTGAAGAGAATGAAGGTAGGGAAAGCAAAGATCTTACCTGCCGATGGTAGTAGTATTGTTTCTGTCCAAAGTGGAGTCCATAACTGGATCCAGTGTGAAGTTGAAGTCTCCACCGACTACCACCTGTCCCTCCATGAAGTCGGACAATTGGTTCAAGCACAATCTGCAGGTAGAAAGCTGTCTCTGGTTAGGCAAGTACCAATTAACCACCATTATTAAGTTTGAGAAAACCCTTAGTTTAAGGAAAATATAGCACACCTCTCCATCCATTTTAACATCCACCACCATTCCTTGTAAAGAGTTATGCAAAGCCACTGATACTCCCTTAGAGCGTGAGTCAGGGCTCGGACTATGATACCGTTGAGAAAAATACCCATCACCTAGCGCAGGCACATGCCCCTTTTTAAATGGGTTTCTTGTAAGAGTAAAATTTTTACTTTCTGTTTATGCATATGATAAAGAATCTGCAACCGTTTTTGTGGTGTGCTAAATCCTCGAACATTTAGCGATCCAACTTTCAAGGAAGTCCTCTCTATTTGGGCAAACGAAAAAAGTAAGGAAGGAAGGGAAAAACAAGGGGAGGAAAAAAGAGTATAAGTAATTAACAGCAAATAATTATCACTGAAGAAGATAAGTAAGAAGGCAGAGAATATCAGAAATGCAGAATTATATTCACTATTAATGCTGATGAGGTATATTTAGCAGAGGGAAAAATGTATCTCGCATCAAGTGAGATGCGAGTTCCTAACTGGAAACGAGCATTCTATAGAGGAACTACCCTCCCTGGAACAAGGAGAGACCCTATATAATAATCAGATGAACAATTGTAACAATATCGCTGGTTTAAAACCGATCGCCAACAACATCTGGTGGACTAGGCGCCAAAATGTTATATCAGTGGCGAGCCCCACTGGGGAAAGGAAAGAGTTTAACCCATAACAAGAAACCTACCTAAAGGCGTTATAGGGATTGAATATGTGGTATATCTGTATATCTAGCGCAAACATTAATCATCTAAGTGCTAGTAACAAGCTAAATCTTCTGATCTCTAGGCTAATATAATTAGATAATGTGAGTCCGCATAGGATCCCAGACAGGCCCACGTCAAATAAGACATCGCCGACATAGCCCATCCAGTATGCCAAACCACTCATCCATAAGCATCACAACTGAATGTGACAGTGGCAGGCTGCGGCTGCGAACAAAAAGGTTTTTTCTACTTGGAAAATAAAAAATAGACCTAATGCTCAGAGCTATGCCCCAATATATAGCCTATGAGGCAGGTTATGAAAAAGGGTACGTCCACAACTGGGACACACATTCCCTCTACAGGAGCTTCGTGTGTTTCGCCCCGTGGTTCTTGACTTCCATTGGTGCGCCGTGTCTTTTGGCGAGGTGGCCTGGCTCTCTTTGTGGCATCGGAGCTGGATCCCTTCTGGTGCCGTCTGGTAGAGTTGGCCTTTCTGAGATTTTAACTGTAGGTATGCCCGCAGCTTTAATGAAGGTAGGTAAGTGTCTGGGGTGGCACAGAGTCACTGTTTTATCATTTATGCAGACTTTAAGCGGAAGGAAAATCCCCAGGTATAATAAATTTTGCGCTGTTGCAGGACCGACAAAAGGGGGCGCAGTGCTTTCCTTTTTAGTAGTGTAAGGTGCGAGAGATCAGATAAGATTTGAATGGGGGCGCCCTGGTATTGTACTTGACCAGCCTCCCTGGCCCTTTGCATGATGGTTGCCTTCTGTTTATGGTGGTGTACCCGACAAATGAAATCTCTGAATCTTTCAGGATCCGTAGGTCTAGGACCCAATGCGCGATGTGTTCTATCTAGCTCCAAGGGCGTATCCTAGGGAACTCCCAGGAGATTGTTAAAAATAGAATTCAGGGCGCTGTCTAAGTCCTTAGGAGCCACAGTTTCAGGAAGACCCCTCACTCTAACATTGTTCGGCCTTCCTCTATTTTCCATGTCTTCAATCATGTCAGCGAGGTATTGTAGCAGAAAAGTGTGTGCATCAGAGACCGCGTCCTGTAAATCCTGTTTGGCGGCCTCAGTCCCCATAGATTGCTCTCTCTCTGACACTTTTTCTCCCAGAGAGAGCATTTCTGTTTTAAAATTGTTAACCTCAGCTCTGTATACTTTCTTCAGTCTGGAGATATATGACTTCATATAGTCTTTAGTAGGTATAGAAGAGATCCGTGCAAGAAGATCCTTGAGTTCTGATAGGGTTGAATTCCCCACTTCACGCTTTGGAGCAGTATGGGACGCCTTCCTAGATTTGTCTGAGGCAGATACAGAGGAAGCCATGTGTGATGGATGGTCATGAGTATGTGGCTCATAGTGTGGGGAGTTCTCCCACTTCTCCCCGCTCTGTTCGTTTTCAGCAGGCAAGGTAATGGCGGCTTCCTGCAGTCAGCCGCACAGCAATGGCACAATTGTCCCCTGTGACCGCTTCCCCTCCGGTATCTTCACTGTCAGCTCTGCGGAGTATAACATTTCTGCCTCTCCATTCTAGTCCGTAGTGTCTTGGGTTTCGGCTCACTGAGACATGTTGGGCGCAGCGGAGTCTGCAAGTCCATCCGCAAGGGACTCCCAGGAAGATGGCGCGGTAGGTAGGTGTTGTGATCCCACGCTGAGGAATCTCTCGATGCCTTGCAGCTGAGTTTTATCTTCTTGGCTGAGGGTCATCCTCTTCCTTCTCCCCACCATTTTGAGGGGTGTAGGGATTGTGTAAATGCAGGAAAGGATCTCTCAATAAATCCAAGGGCAGGAGCCGAGATGAAGTGTGTCTCTACTCCTCCATAGCCAGGCTACTGTATGTTTCCATTTATAAGCTTGTTTCAAAATCCAGCTTATCACAGTGTTTCTTTCTCTTCTAGTATATAATTACTTTATAGTGATACCGTAACCTGCACTCTGTGTTACATTTTAGGTGTGCCCCCATTCTCTTGGTTATTTAAAGGGCATCTGTCATCAGATTTTTACCTCTAAAACTAGTTGACCTGTTGCTTGTGTGCTTTGCAGCTGAAGACATCTATGTTGGCCCCATGTTTATATGTGCCTAGGTTGCTAAAAAAAAAAGTTTTAAATATATGAAAATGAGCCTCTAGGAGCAACGGGGGTATTGTCATTACACCTAGAGGCTCTGTTCACTCTCCGACTATAGTGTCTTCTCCACTTTGATTGACAGGCCAGGCAGTGAAAACGTCATCACGCCTAGCCCTGTCAATCAAAGTGGAGAGTTCCTGACAGTTGTAGAGAGTGAGTAGAGCCCGTTGCTCCTAGTGGCTCATTTTCATTTATAAAAACTTTTTTTTTTCCCAGCAGTACGGGCACATATGAACATGGGACCAACACAGATGTCTTCAGCTGCCAAGTGCACATGTAACAGGTCAGCCAGTGTCATAGGTACAAATCTGCTGACAGATATCCTTTAATGGGAATGTGTCATCAGAAACTGATCCATTGTTCAAATCAAGCTTTTGTTAAACACTTTTTTTTTTTTTGGGGGATGTTTTATGTCACAATCTATATTAAAAAATATATAATTCTGCGATTTTCATACTGGCCACTGATGCATAGTAACATAGGGGCACATTTATTAAGACTAGCGTTTTAGACGCCGGTCTTAATAAAGCACTAAGCTGGCGGTGGATCCGCCGAAGTTATAAAGATAATTTTCTATGCCTAATACAGGTGTAGAAAATGGTGAATGAGACGGGGCCACCAGCCCGTCCCCTTTCCCACCCATGCCACACCCACAATTTTAGACCTGGCGTATTTCAGCATAGTAAATGACCCACATAGTTTATAAGGCTGAAAAAAGACAAATGTCCATCCAGTTCAGTCTGTTATCCTGCAAGTTGATTCAGAGGAAGGCAAAAAAACAAACAAACTGTGAGGTAGAGGCTTTAGAGGGAAAAAATTGCCAATCAGGCAATCAGAATAACTCCCTGGATCAACAACACATCTCTAGTAGCTATAACCTGTCATAATATTACACTCCATAAATACATCTAGGCCCCATTTCAACGCTTTTAGTGAATTCACCATCACCACCTCCTCAGGCAGAGAGTTCCATAGACTCACTGCTCTTACCGTAAAGAATCCTTTTCTTTGTTTGTGTAGAATTTTTTTTTTCTCCAGACGCAGAGGATGTCCCCTGCGTCACAGTCCTGGGGATAAATAGATGATGGGAGAGATCTCTGTACTGCTCCTTTGATTTAATTATACATAGTTATTAGACATCCCCTTAGTCATCTTTTTTCTAAAGTGTATAACTCAAATTTTGATAATCTTTCAGGGTACTGTAGTCCATCTATTCCAGTTATTACTTTAGTTGCCCTCCTCTGAACCCTCTCCAGCTCTGCTATGTCTGCCTTGTTCACAGGAGCCCAGAACTGTACACTGTACTCCATGTGTGGTCTGACTAGTGATTTGTAAAGTGGTAGGACTATGTTCTCATCACGGGCATCTATGCCCCTTTTGATGCAACCCATTATCTTATTGGCCTTGGCAGTAGCTGCCTGACACTGGTTTTTGCAGCTTAGTTTGCTGTCCACTAAAATTCCTAGATCCTTTTCCATGTCAGTGTTACCCAGTGTTTTACCATTTAGTATGTACGGGTGACTTGCACTATTCCTTCCCATGTGCATAACTTTACATTTGTCAGTGTTAAACCTCATCTGCCATTTTTTTGCCCAAGCCTCCAATCTACCCAGATCCCTCTGTAGCAGAAAACTGTCCTCTTCAGTGTTAATTACTTTACACAGTTTAGTGTCATCTGCAAAAATAGATATTTTACTGTGCAGGCCTTCTACAAGATCATTAATAAATATATTGAAGAGAATAGGGCCCAATACTCACCCCTGAGGTACCCCACTAGTTACAGTAACCCAATCTGAGTATCTACCGTTAATAACCACCCTCTGTTTTCTGTCACTCAGCCAGTTACTTACCCACATAGACATTTTCTCCCAGTCCGAGCATCCTCATTTTATATACTAACCTTTTATGTGGTACAGTGTCAAATGCTTTGGTGAAGTCCAGATATACGACATCCATAGATTCGCCGCTGTCAAGTCTAGAACTTACCTCCTCATAGAAACTGAATAAATTAGTTTGGCATGACTGATCCCTCATGAATCCATGCTGATATGGTGTTATACGCTCATTTTCTTTGAGATACTCCAAGATAGCATCTCTTAGAAAACCTTCAATCAGTTTACCCATAATAGATGTTAAACTTACCGGCCTATGGTTTCTGGGCTCTGTTATTGAACCCTTTTTGAATATTGGCACCACACATTCCCTTTAAGAATAGAACAGATCACCTTCTGATCAGTGGAGAAGAACAGTTATGCAAGATAAGTGTTAATGACGTCTATGTATATTAGGTGCATTTACACATAACGTTATCAGTTTGAAAGGTTTCCGGGCCCTAGATAATCAAAGGGTACAATGAATGATAGAACTATTGTTTAACACTGGTGAAATGTTGTCATTCATGCATTTAAACTGTTCTGCCTATGTTTAAAGGGGTATTCCCATCATAATAATCACTGTTAAATCTGTTACTGATTTGAGAGTGATCATTTTTGTAAATATATTTGATTAACCAATTCCCACCCTTTAGGAGAAAATTCATCCCCACTTACCTATAGTTTTCATTCGGTCTCACCTGGTTACAGCCACCGCTCTTCTCCAGAAACCCGGTGGCCGCGCTTGCGCAAAAGACTCCTTTTCTCCCGGCTGTGCCGCGCGCTGTCCTGAACAGACACGCTGCCGCGCATGCGTGATGGTGACTTCTTCCTGGCCAGAATAGTACAGAGCCGCGAACGCGCACGCCGGCTCTGTACTATACTGGCCAGGAATAAGTCTCTATGGTGCATGCGCGGCGGCGTGCGTGTTCAGGACAGCGCGCGGCCCGGCCGTGAGAATACTTAAATCAAGAAGAAGCCCTTCCCCAGCCAGAATCCAGGAAGTGAACGGCGTGCTGGAAGCAGGTAAGCATGAAAAGGCGCCGTGGGTCAAGCCCTTTAAGCATGACGGAATTGCGTGTCTCTATGACATCAGCTGATAGCTATTGTAGCTATGTACCTTTGGTGTAATACATTTGGGACCCAGGAATCTGTAATTCCTGGCTCTTCATTTATTACAAACCCATTTTTGGAACCAACTGAATGCTTGTAAACTTTGCTCCACAAACACTATGTGAGCCTGGACCATATGAAGAAATCTTGCATATGAAGGCGTATATAACAAATGTGTTTTGATACAGGTGTTGGCTAAAACCTAAAAAAAAAAAGAGTAACAGTATGTAGTAATTGATAATATGGTAAAACAAAAGTAAGAACAAAACCATTCTGGAAAAAGCTGCAGGAAGTGTGTGTGTGGAGGGGGAGGATTGTGCTGGCAAGAAATGTTCCAATGGATAAGGTATTGGGGCACCTCTATAAATAATAAATTGTAGGCCAATCTTGGCAGAGTCGGATGAATTTGATCTGATATGTATGTCCAGCCTTAGATTACAAAATTTACACTAAGTATTTCCTCTAAAAAGAAACTAATAACCTTAAAGAGAAAATAAGTAAAAATGATATAAAAATCTGTGACTACTTGTATAAATATGTAGACCACACTGTTTATATTGAGTTGGCACAAATCTATATTGAAGTACAGTATCTCACAAAAGTGAGTACACCCCTCACATTTTTGTAAATATTTTATTATATCTTTTCATGGAACAAAATGGTGTACCAATATGCCTTAGACCTTTCCTGCCATTCATCAGCCCCAGGACACACTATGAACAGCACAGGCAGCAGTGCATTAAATGTAGGTTATTAAGCTATTATAGCTTAATGATAAAGTATATGAAAGATATACTGTATTGGTATTCAGGTTAAATTGATGTGTTGGCACTTCGCGATAAATAAGTGGGTATTTGGTTGCAGTTTGGGCACTGGGTTTCTAAAAGGTTCGCCATCACTGGCCTATGCCATCTTTATGTATAGCAGCAAATTTTTTTTTTAGATCCTCAGAGAGTTCTTTGCCATGAGGTGCCATATTGAACTTCCAGTGACCAGTATGAAAGAGTGTGAGAGTGATAACACCAAATCTAACACACCTGCTCCCCATTCACACCTGAGACTTTGTAACACTAACGAGTCCCGTGACACTGGGGACGAAAAATGGTTAATTGAGCACAATTTGGCCATTTTAATTTCAGCAGTCTTTCCCAGTGTTGTAACTACTGAGCGGATCAGTTAGGGACTTTTACATTGTTGAAGGTGCTAAAAGAGCATCAAGTAAATATTACCAGGTGAAGCCAACATAACTTATCTTACAGTACTCTATAAAGCATACAGATAAATAGTTTAATAGTGTCTATCGCTATATCCTTGGCGGTTAATGTCTGCATCTTTGTTGGTCTAGGACTCTAGGGCAAGGAACAGCTTATTGTGAGCCCCTTTGGAAGACTTGGCCACATAAGGTGTGAATGCCTGCATCCATGGTGTTTTAGTTCAGGGCAGAGATGTCCTGCAGTGAACTCACTCCTCTAAGCTCCAGTAATAGGTCTGTTAACTGATCATTCAGCTTTATGGGAGCAGTGGTTCTCCTCAGTCTTATGCATCATTTAAAGGGGTTGTCCCACGAAAGATATTTTGCAGTTTTCGAACCAGCCACTGGGTTATTCAATAAAATGTATCTGTATAGCTCCACCTGCTGTTTGTTCTTTTTCTTATTTCTCTGTCCACCTTGCTAAGGTGGACGCACATGCTCAGTTCCATCTTTTAACTGCCTCCTGAGCTGTGATGGGAGAGAGCTGCAGCAGAAAAGGCATACCCCTGAGGTTCCTGCTTGATATAAATCTAGCAGAGCAATTGGAAAAATGAGCGGGGAAAGCTTTGGATCCATGTGAGGTACAGGACTGGTTGTAGCTTTGTTAGAAATTGTCATGTTCTATATGAGGTCTGATTTTCATTTTTTACATGAATCATGGGATAACCCCTTTAAATTGTTTTTTTTTGTTGTTTTTTTCATTAGAAAATTAGATTAGGGATTCAGTCTTGCACATAGAACTTCATTTTAAGGTGAAATTTAGACAAACTTTTCTTCAGACTTGTTCTTGTCAATTCCATGCTGAATATCCATGCATGGTGGTCTCAAATCTTAATTTATTGGGAAATCTATATTTTTGGAGGATAATATGTAAAACATTGTTTTGTTTTTTGTTTGCTTTTTTTTTTCAGCAGAAGGTGTCTACGAGGTGGAATGTGAAATCTTGGAGTGTGAGTTTTGTGGAAAGACAGGCTATCCAGACAAGTTCCTGAGGTCAAAAAGATTTTGTTCACAGTCATGTGCAAAAAGGTAATCTAGATGGTTTTCTATGAAATAGATTGTGATCTTCACTGAAGGAGTGTTCGGCAGAATTGTATAGTTGAAATCATCTTTTTAAACTATTATCATCTACAGTGAATGAACAAAAATGACTTGTTGGTAAAGCATTGTGAAATTAGTCTAAAGTCTGCAAGTCTGGGCAGTGATTCCTTATGTTTTTAGCATGAGATAACCCGTGGAAAACCTTTTTCCATCCATATTAAGTTGGATCAGTTTCCAGGCACACTGGAAATATGTTCAGAGAGCTCTAATCCACAGACAACATGCAATTCTCATAGACCCTCCTATGCAACTGTTTAATATAATATCAGGTTGCACCA
The DNA here is from genome assembly GCA_033119425.1 of Bufotes viridis. Lineage (NCBI taxonomy): Eukaryota > Metazoa > Chordata > Amphibia > Anura > Bufonidae > Bufotes > Bufotes viridis. The sequence goes on along the minus strand of CM065592.1, from coordinate 140,769,998 downwards.
CTTGCTCGGATTAGAGCGAATGGCATGCTCTCGGCGCAGTTTCCTCTGTACAGGGGCACACGCCAGGGCTGCCCACTATCTCCCTTATTGTTGGCAATGGCGGTCGAGCCGCTAGCCTGTATACTACGCAACTCTCCGCACTGGCAGGGATTTCCAGTGGGCGTGAGGGAGGAAAGAGTTTCTCTCTACGCGATGATTTGTTGCTGTATGTTGGAGACTTGCAGAAATCAATAGGTCCCGTGATGCAGGAGATTGTCAATTTTGGTAACTACTCCGGTTTGAAAATTAACTGGGACGAATCCACGATTCTCCCGCTAGATCCCTCCCCCCCACAACTGGACTGGAGTCAAGTGCCGCTACAGTTGACTTCTAGTTTTAAGTACCTGGGAATAGTAATAACCCCCGTTCCAGCAGACTACATTAAAATGAATATTGACCCATTGATTGCTAAAATTGTAGCAAAGACTAACGCCTGGTGTAAACTCCCACTTACGGTCATTGGCCGCTGTAATTTAATTAAAATGATATTTATGCCACAACTGTTGTAGTTGCTGCACAACTCCCCAATATGGATCCCTCAGAGGATATTTTATAAGATTCAGGGGATCTTCAGGTCCTTGATCTGGAAAAAAGGGCTCCCGAGAATTCGCCTGGAGACACTCCAGCGAGGTAAAGATGAGGGCGGTCTCTCCATTCCGAATCCTCGTTTGTACTTTTTGGCTGCACAACTACAACATCTCACAGGGTGGTCTCGTTCCAGGAATTTTCAGCGACTATTGTTTCCTCTGTGGTGAAGCAGAAATCGCCCATTGCCGCAGTGGAAATGTGTACGGTGCAGCCTCGTGGTGGCACTACCCCTACAATCTCCCTTATAGCCAGGATGTGGGCCGAGTTCAAGAAGTTAGTAAAACTGACGGGATTCTATAATATAACACCCCTGTGGCGCAACCCCCACCTATCAGAAATCTTCCGGCTGGAGGGATTTTCGCCATGGGAGGAGAGGGGGGTACTGTTTTTGGGTCACATTCACTCTGATGGTGTGCTTAATTCGTTTTCTCAACTTCAGGAGGAGTTTGGTCTACCTAAAACTTCTTTCTTTCAGTATCTCCAATTGCGACATGCATACCAGATACAATTCTCTAAGGGTACAACTTTTCCCACTGCTCCCCCCATGGTGAAACAACTGTTAGAAGGCAGGTCTACAAAGGGACTGATATCCCAGTTCTATAAATTCCTATCTGATACCGGATCATCGTCAACTCCCTTGGCAGTAAAGGGTAGATGGGAGGAGGACTTAGTGGCCATATCCCAAGAACAATGGACTAATGTGCTGTCATTGATTCCTAGTCTTACACTTAATGAGTCTCAAAGGTTGTTCCAGATTTATCTGGTCCACAGAGTGTATAGGACTCCCAAGCTCTTGTTTAAAATTGGTTTGCGTCCAGACTCCTCCTGCCCCCGTTGTGGCTCCCCTGAAGCGACACTGCTACATATGGTGTGGGATTGTCCATGCTTCGGTAGATACTGGGAGGAGATAAGAGAGATTGTTACTACAGTTACCCAGATAATGCTGCCCAATGAACCCAGGGTGTGTGTATTGGGATTGCTTGATCCCCCGGATATAGATGACCCGAAATCGTTATGTATTCAATGGATGTTGTTTCAGGCGAGGGTCCTGATCGCCAAGCACTGTATCCGGGAAGCACCTCCAACTAGACTAGAATATGTTAATAGACTAAACACTGTGCTACGCCTGGAAAGAGGGGTATATGTTAAGCGCAAATGTCCACAGAAATTTCTGTCCATTTGGCAGGGCTGGCTGGAATCGGGAAATCTGGCTTCTTTATCTTTAACAAGAGACTGTGTGAGGGGACAGATGTCCATGATGTCCTAAAATACTTTGGATCCCTGAACAGATTACTAATGGGCAATGCTTCAAAATATGGGAAGAACTGAGCATCACATTGTTGGACGGTTCTTTCAATCTCCTTTGCCTTTCCCTTTTTTTTTTTTTTTTTTATATCTTGTCTAGAGTGACGATATATAACTCTCTGCATGGTCACGGGTGGGGGGTGGGAGTGTTTGGTTTTTTTTATATTTGTTTTGTTATTAGTTCTGACAATAACCAATTGTAATGCACCTAATTGTCTAAATGGAACATGTGTATTGGCATACTACCCGAATATCATAGTGTATTGGGATTGTATCCTGATTGTCTTATGCAAAAGTAAAAAATACATTTTACTTCAATAAACTTGAACCTGATTTAAAAAAAAAATATATATATAATAGCAGGTCAAATTGGCAGTACTTTGAATAGTGCTCTTATAGCAGGACAGAAATGATAGAAAGTTCTGATACCCACTATTTAGCCCCCGTTTTGTACCATTTCCTAAGCTATTCATACAAAGGCAAAAAAGGAAGATCCCCCCCCCCCTCCCATTGTGTCATAGGTATAGTAGACAGTCCAGGGTCCACTGAAGGCCCCCAGGGCCCCCTGCATAGGTTCCTTGTTATGGCATGTCGCAATAACTTTAATGATTTGTACTATAAATCTATAACATTATTTAAGGTCACCAGTAAACTGCATAAAATAAGTTAAATTGAGCAGTAATTGATGAACCCCCAATAGATGTACCCCAAAATGGCACCAAAGGAAGTAATTTGTGTCACAAAAAAAATAAGGCTTTGCACAGCTACATCAGCATAGAAAATAGTGAGGCAAAAACTGAAAGTTTATTTCATCTTTAACACCAGAGCTGACCAGATGTTTGTTGTTTGTTTTGTTTTTTTCTTTTTTAACCACTTAAGGACCACAGGTTTATACCCCCCTAGTGACCAGGCCCTTTTTTACAAATCGGCACTTCACAAATCTAACGGTTTATTGCTCCGTCATACAACTTACCACCCAAATGAATTTTACCTCCTTTTCTTCTCACTAATAGAGCTTTCATTTGGTGGTATTTCATTGCTGCTGACATTTTTACTTTTTTTTATATTAATGAAAAATGACCGAAATTTTTGCAAAAAAATGACATTTTTCACTTTCTGTTTTAAAATTTTACAAAAAAAAAATACATTTCTATATAAATTTTAATCTAAATTTATTGTTCTACATGTCTTTGATAAAAAAAATCCAATAAGTGTATATTTATTGGTTTGGGTAAAAGTTATAGCGTTTACAAATTATGGTACAAAAAAGTGAATTTCGGCATTTTGAAGCAGCTCTGACTTTCTGAGCACCTGTCATGTTTCTTCAGGTGCTAGAATGTCAGGATAGTATAAATACCCCCCAAATGACACCATTTTAGAAAGAGGACACCCCAAAGTATTCGCGGAGGGGCATGGTGAGTTCATGTATCATTTCATTTTTTTTCACAAGTTAGCGGAAAATGACACTTTCTGAGGAAAAAAAATAATAATAAAGTTTCCATTTCTGCTAACTTCTGGCAAAAAAAAAAAATCTCCCACAGACACACTATTCCCCTCAGTGAATACCTTGGGGTGTCTACTTTCCGAAATGGGGTCATTTGTGGGGTGTGTTTACTGTTCTGTCATTTTGGGCGGGGCTAAATTGTGAGCAGCCATGTAAAACCTAAAGGTACTCGTTGGACTTTACGCCCCTTTACGCACCCAGGCTGCAAAAAAGTGTCACTCATGTGGTATCGCCGTACTCAGGAGAAGTAGGGCAATGTGTTTTGGGGTGTATTTTTACATATACCCATGCTGGGTGAAATATCTCTGTAAACTGACAACTTTGTATAAAAAAAATGGAAAAAGTTGTCATTTACAGAGATATTTCTCTCACCCAGCATGGGTATATGTAAAAATACACCCCAAAACACATTGCCCCACTTCTCCTGAGTACGGTGATACCACATGAGTGACACTTTTTTGCCACCAAGATGCGCAAAGGGCCCTAATTCCAATGAGTACCTTTTTAGGAGGGCATTTTTAGGCATTTGGATTCCAGACTTCTTCTCACTCTTTAGGACCCCTAAAATGCCAGGGCAGTATAAATACCCCACATGTGACCCCATTTTGAAAAGAAGGCACCCCAAGGTATTCCGTGAGGGTCATGGCGAGTTCATAGAAGATTTTTTTTTTTGGGCACAAGTTAGCGGAAATTAATTTTTTCAGTTTTTTCTCACAAAGTCTCCCTTTCCGCTAACTTGTGACAAAAAGTTCTTTCATGGACTCAATATGCCCCTCAGCGAATAGCTTGGGGTGTCTACTTTCCAAAATTGGGTCACTTGTGGGGTGTTTGTACTGCCCTGGCATTTGAGGGTCTCCGCAATCATTACACGTATGGCCAGCATTAGGAGTTTCTGCGATTCTCCGTATATTGAGCATACGGGTAATGAGATTTTTTTTTTCCGTTCAGCCTCTGCGCTGAAAGAAAAAATGAAAGGCACAAATTCCTTCATTCGCATCGATCAATCTGGATGAAAAAATCTCTGCCAAAATCAGTGACTGTGGTGGGCTGGGCGCTAACTACCTAACAAGTAGCTAACTAACTGGCGGTGATAAGGGACCCTTAGGCCCCATTCACACGTCCGCAATTCTGTTTGTGGAACGGAATTTCGGACCCATTCATTTCTATGGGGACAGACTTTGTCCCGCTCGAATCTAGAATTGCGGATCCGGGGTCCGCAAAAATATAGAACATGTCCAATTCTTGTCCGCAATTGCGGACATGAAAAGGCATTTTCTATATAGTTCTGGCAATGTGCGGATCCGCAAAATGTGGAAAGCACATTGCCGGTGTCCGTGTTTTGCGGATCCGCAAAACACATACGGACGTCTGAATGGCGCCTTACAGGTGGGTGATCAATGACATGGGGGTGACAGGAGGTGATCAGGGAGTAATTATGGGGTGGTCATGGGTTAATATGGGGCTAATAGGGGGGGGGGGGGGTTGGGGGTTGGTGTGTGGTGATTGGTGCACTTACATAGCTGCCCGTGTTCTCTGGTGGTCCCAAGCAAAAGGGACCACCAGAGCAGCGGGCAGCAGGCATATCAGACGCTGTTTACAAAACACTGGCTGATATGCGATTTGGATGCAATTTACTGACATCTACAGCCTGCCAGCGCATGATCAGCGCTGGCAGGCTGTAGAATAAGTTCTTACCTGTCGGGCTGCAGTGAACGCGAGCATGCGCGCGGTTCACATGAAATCTCAGGTCTTGCGGGATGACGCTGATAGGCGCGATCGAGACCTGAGAGAACCACCTCCCGCACGCCTTTTGGCGTTAAGGTGACGGGAGGTGGTTAATACTAGAAAGAAATTACAATTACCAAAACTTTTTAACATTTCAGTTATATCTTTTCCACTTTTTAGCCCCACGGGAAAAAAGCTCCATTTCCCCACAGTCGTATAATAACATCTCCGTTTCTGGACAAACAAATGCTTACTATTATGTTTGCAGTATTAAACCCATTCATATTGCAAAATGCAATAGGATATTAATTTGGTTCTCTCTGAGTTTGAGGATATCTATTTCCTAACAATCATTTTCCTAGCAAAGTAAAGTAACCACTGAGGATGTGCGATCCATATTCACTCTCTTGTATTATATAAAGTAACCTTTTTTCACTGCTTTTCCATATTCCTTCACCCTACAATCCCCCCAACATGCATATCTTTAGGTCAAGCAGAATTCTTTCTCATATATTTGCGCTGTTACACTCCACTTTGACATTACAGCCGTAAGGTTATGCAAATCAAGGAAGTTTTCAAGCACCTAGCTCCAATCTGTAGAATGTGGTAGGGGCATAAAAGCTAGATAGAAAGCAAAGTTATTTTTATTTAAATAAAACCTCAAAAATCAGGTCAAGTTATGTGGGATTATTGTGTGATGCCTCCTCTTCATCAACGTTCCAGTTATTATTATACTCGCTTATATAGTGCTGACATATTCCGCAACGCTTTATCGCCACTTGTCCCAAACTGAGAGGGACAGAATCCTTGAACTGAGAGACCTTGGTTGGTCACTCCAGCAGATCGATACGCGTTTTGGCGGAGGTGTCAGCACTTTTCAATGTTGCGTGTCCCTGTGGTTGGGAGAACAAAGACTAAATAGAATGACAGCAAAAGGTGCACAAAGGCAACCTCTGCACAGAGAGATCGCGTGACTAGAAGAATGGCATGTGGTGATCCAGTCTATACTGCAAGGGAAATTGCAGATCAAACCCCAAGTCTATAACAGCAAACAGTGTCTACACAATCCATCAGAAGGCGTTTTCACGACATTCGGATACAAGCCAGACATCCAGCTACAGGTCCTCTATTGACCTCATGCCAGTGCTTTCAGAGGCTATGATAATGCACAGCAAGACAGCAATGGAGGCTGGAATGGAGGTCTATCCTCTTCAGAGATGAGTCTAGCTTTTGTCCCAGGCCCAGTGGTAGACGTAGATTGGTCTGAGAATAACATGGGCAGCGCCATGAAGAGGTCTTTACAAGGGAACATCACACCAGTCCTACTTCCGGGAATATGGTGCGGAGTGGCATAATGAACGGAAGGTGGACCCCTTTAGTCTTCATTTCACGTAGACTAATAGCTTGGTGTTACATTGATTTGGTCATGGAACCAGTGGTACAGCCATTTCTGCCAAGTGTCCCAAAAGCAGTTTTCCTTCAGGACAGTGCCAGGCTGCTACTGTGAGCAGCCTGCGTGGCCTAAACCTGCTACCAGGGCCTGCAGCATCCCAGTACTTGTCTCCCATCGAGCACATCTGGGACATCATTAACGATTTGTGTGCCCAAATGCATTCAGCATGGCCGAACGTTCCTCAAACAACCATTAAGAATCTCATTGATAGCTTTCCAAGGCGTGTAAATGCATGTATTTCTGCGAGTGCTGCTGATACCCGATACTGATTAAATAGAAATGTTTTGAATATTTTGTTTCCAATTTTTTATCATTTGCATATTATTAAGATATATTTATCAATCCTGTGATTTCCATAATTCCACAACTTTCCTTCTTGGTGTTGCAATTTCAATGTTGAGGAGTGTATTTCAATAACCTGAGACCAATTTTCATTTATATATATTCTAAAGAGTGCCTTATACCATGATGTCCATTGCAATATGCAGGCAACATGTTATAGAGCAGGAGGAGCTGAGCAGATTGACATCTATAGTTTTGTGTGAAAACATTCAGCAAAACGAATAATCTGTACATTTAAAAGGGTTGTCCATAATTATGCAAAATCTTGGACAACCACTAGAACAGCTTAACATAAAAAAGCAAGTGATACTCACCCCTTTCTGCAGCACTATACTCTACGGCGCAGCTCTTGCCTGTTTCACTCTATTTGTTAATAGCAGCATTCTGGTAAATGGGACATGACAGCTGCAGCCTATCACTGTCTACAGTTGAGGGCAATGAGTGGCTGCAGAGGTGACAATCCATGTCAGACACTGTGACGTACATATTGTCATGTCGGTATATTGCATGTGACTGCTGTAGCCACTCACTGTCTTTAGCTGTAGACAGTCGCTGGAAAATGCAACTCATCTGCTATAAAACAAGCCCTTATATATCTACATTGAGAGGAAAATTTAAAAAAACGTATGACTCTGAATGCAGCAATGCAAACACAAAAATATATTCCAAAATTGACTGGTAATAAAGGGCGTAAACCCTTCTAGCAATTACATGGTTAAAATAAAAGCCTTTTTAATGTACCAGTGCATTTTCAATCATGCCAGTTTCATATTATGTTTGGTTTTTTGCTTTCTCTTTTGCCAACATTGCTGACACCAACATATAAATTGCTGTATATCACTAAACTAAAATCTACAATAATTTACTTGTGCAAATCTTAGCAACTTGTGTAGGTTAGTGTTGGAAAACAAAAGAAAACTTTGGGAAACGCCAGAGCCCATACCTCCAAGCTTTGTAAACGAACAAAGAGGGACGTAGCGCCGCAGCAAATTTCCGCACTAGCCCACGCCTCTAACTCCGCCCCAAAACATAACTATACACCTAATCCCATCCAGTCCAGTCCTCTTAATGCCCCTACATAGTAATTATTTCCCCTTCATGCCACTGCACAGTATTTATGCCCACATTGTGTCTTCACAGAATTATGCCCAGATGTGCCCCCCAGTAATATCCCTCATTGTGCCCCCTTAGTAATATGCCCACATTGTGCCCCCCAGGAATATTCCCACATTGTTCCCCCAGGAATATGCCCACATTGTCCCCCTTACAAAAAGTAAAAGAAAACACCACATACCCACCTCCTTTCTAATAGCAGCAGGACATAGACTGCTCTAGTCTGTGAAGGAGGCGGGGGCCGAGACTGATGAAAAAATAGGCCCGTTTTTTTTTCTACAGATGTTTAGAGAGGAGTGAACCTGACCAACGCCTGTTGAAAATAGGAACATGAGCGGGGTGGAAGGAAAAAAACGCTCCACAGATTGTCCTGGGAACTTTGTAAGCATCAGGACAAGTGCTCCCAGTGTCATGATGTCACATGATCACTCTGAGAGCATCAGGTCCTGCTGCCGAGGTGAGTATCTTATTTTTTATTTTTTTTTATGTTTGGTGCTTAGGGGAGTGGAGTATGACAGGTCTGAGGGCACTAAATCTATATATATAGAGGGGGCACTGGGGACATTACAGATACTGGTGGCAATATAGCGCACATTATTTAGGCTACATTCACACGTCCGAAAAATGGGTCTGCATCCGTTCCGCAATTTTGCGGAATGGATGCGGACCCATTCATTTTCAATAGGGACAGAAAAGATGTGGACAGTACATCCCCATCCGCATTTTCGGATCCGCACTGCCGCATCCGCACTTCCGTTTCCGCAAAAAAATAGAACATGCAGACAAGATTAGGCATTTTCTATTATAGTGCCGGCGATGTGCGGTCCACAAACTGCGGAACGCAAATTGCCGGTATCCGTGTTTTGCGGATCCGCAAAACACTTACGGATGCGTAAATAGACCCTTATACTGGGGAAACTGTGTGGGAGGCATAATCTATACTGAGGGCACTGCAGGGTGTGGGTCTTGAAAAAAAAAAAAAAAAGCTGGGGTGGACATGACCTCTAATGGAGGAAGACGCCTGGGTCCGCAGATTCTCCGAGACAGTCCCTGCAATCATCCTAAACACCCATTTTTGCAGCTTCAACATGGTCAAATAATGCAAGGACAAGAGGCTAGACCAGTCTGGCACACAGTCGTTACATAAAGTTTTGTCTGACTTTCACAGATTCCTGCAGCAGAAGACCACTTTCTTGCAGGCAAATCTATCCAAGATGGCGTCCAGGGAGTCTGTAGTGGGCAAAAGAGCGAATGAATCCGAACACTGCAGTGTAGCTGCTAGTGACCAGGGAGACACGGATATCGCTGCTACTTCCAAAGCCTTCTTTAAGGCAACCATAACCCAAGCCCTTTAAAACTGAGACTATTGGGGCGCAGATAGAAAGCCTGGAGGCCATGTGCTCTGCCGTAATAAGGCACTCAACAGCTTTGGAATCCTGATCTGTGTATCACTTGGCACATATCAACAAAGCCTTGATCCTCATAGAAGATGAGGAAAACAGAAGCAGAAGATGGAACATCCATGTTAAAGGTTTACCTGAGTCTTGGACTTCAGATTCACTACAGATTTGGTTGGTACAGAGGCGGCATCAGAAATAATCAGTCAGAGGATCCACAGATCCCTTGGGCCCAAACTCTGATCAGACCTCCTCAGGATATTATTTAACTGTTGTCCTTTGTGGACACCACCAGGAACCTAAAAGCTGCAAGAGGGAACACCAAAGTGTCCTATGACGGCTCAGATCTAATCCCTTTATCATGACACCACCATTTACAGTATACTAGCCAAAAGAAGAATATCTGACCTTTTCTAGAATAGCTGCGCCAGAAGAACATATCATACTCTTGGCTATATCCCTTCCGTCTATCTATTGGGCATAATGGCTGGAGATCGTGAATAAATACCCCAGAAGATCTCTGTAAGGTGTGGTCTGTTTTGGACATAACTCCCATCAGCTTACCATCCTTGATGCCCACCTTTACCTCAACAGGAGCTGTGGAAATGTGCATCTAAAGCACTTGTCAACAGGTGGACAACTAAACATCTTGGGCCACATTCAACCCTGCCTGACTTGAACCTCACCTGTCCTTCTACTGGTCACTGTTGGCCTGTTCCTGTTCGGAGGCTAACTTGCAGAGGCTTCCATGTAGATGCAAGATGCGCCATCACTTCTCAGGTTTGTGCTTGGACTGCATTCTGAGTAAGGCCTACGGCCTGGTTGCTGTTTGGAGATGGGGTCCTAGGTTCAAATCTGACCAAGGACAACATCTGCATGGAGTTTGTATGTTCTCCCTGTGTTTGCGTGGGTTTCCTCTGGTTTCCTCCCACACTCCAAAGATCTACTGATAGGGAGCTTAGATTGTGAGCCACATTGAGTACAGCCTGATTCTAATCTCTGTAAAATGCTGTGGAATATAGCAGCGCTATATTAGTGCGTAAAATAAATAAGCAGTCTCTTTATTTTGTACTAGGTCATTGTTATTACTTATCATTTATCTGCACTAGGGTACAATTACAGTTTTATTGCTCTCTGGCATAGTATGTTACATTTTTAGGTGGAGCCATTCTGTTGCATTGTTAGATTCTCTTTAGGTTTTGCTTGTAAACTCTTGGTCAGTACAGTTATTGTCTTTGTTTTCTATTCCACCCTCCCCCTCTTTTCCCCTCTGATTTACTTTTCGTACACGTGATTTATGGGTGCGCTAAATAATACTTTGGTGAACTGTGCTATGGATCTTGTATCCATAGCACCGGTCCTCTTCTGTTGACCACTGGTTCTGTATAATATCTCTCCCTTTTTATTTTTTATTTTTATTTTCCTCTCAACCCTGCCTTTCCCTCCTGTTTCTCCATAACTAGTGTTGTACTCTGAATCTACTCTCTGACTCTGATCTGCTCCTATGGTAGATTGTAGGTTTACCACTTTTAATGTGAAGGGCTTCTTCTCGGCCAACAAGAGAAATCCCATTCTCCTTTTGTTGCACAAGTTGAAGACTCATATCACTTTCCTACAAGAAACCCATTTTAAGGGCACGCGGATCCCCAAACTCCCTAAGTCTCCGTTCTCACAGTGATCTCATAAGTCATGCTACTTCAGTCTCTAAGGGAGTTTTTGTAGCTATTCACCACTCGATTCCCTTCCTACTGAAGCGACAATATGCCAATGCTGAAGGGAGACTTTTATTAGTAAAAGATGAGATGGCCTTAAAAATGTATACCCTTGCCAACTTTTATGTACCCAATTCAGGAAAAATTCTTCGGTTACTCAGAGCCTTAGATACCTTACAGCTGTTTGCAGAGGGTACCGTTATTTTTGGTTCTGATTTGAACCTTATTGTTAACTTTATGGACTCCTCAGTAAAGAAATAACTTCTATCTTCCGCGTTAATCAATAAGCTTTAGGATATTTGGAGGTCCTGCAACCCATCCACAAGAGACTATTCTTTTCAGTCTATTCCTCACAACTCCTTTTAATGCTGTAGACTATATGTTTGTTTCTGCTCCTTTTCTTCCCCTCTTCTTCTCTGCTCACATAGGGTCAATTACCATTTCGTATCATTCTCCGTGTTCCGCCACCTGCCATTTCTCCCAGCTTTCACTCAAAGAGTGGAATTGGGGACTAAATGAATCCTTACTCCACTCGGATTCCCATTTTTCTGCCAGAATGACGCCCCTCTGGGCACTTTACTGGCTCATTTGCATACCATATAAACTGGATTTTCAGAGGATAAAAAACATCTATTGCTGAAACAAAGGCACATCTGGAAATAAGGTACTAAGTGCTATTAGGCTAAGGCTTTACTTCAATAGCGATTATCTCGGTGACCGATTTCCTTTAATTCTCCTTCACTGGCTTAGCCGATCAACTCCATCCTTTAACGAATGGATCTCGAAAGTAAACCGAATATGCCTTTTCGGGGAACTTACCAGTCTGTGTGGTAGGACAAGGGATAGCTATCTTAAGCTTTGGTCCCCTTGGATCCAATTTCATTCAGATCTCCCATATGATCTCTCCTCCTCACCCTGCCTTAACATATTTTTTAAGAATTTCTGATATTTTTAATTTTCCATGTTAATATCTATATTTGAACAAAAACCATAAAATCCTGCGGTTTTCGCACTGGCCACTAAGCCTGATAGTAGGCGCCACTTCTTGGTCTGTACAGATCACTTTACTGCAGTTATCTGCTTATCTTTACACAGAGGTGATATCATTACAGGCAGGATTATAATGATAGATAAGACAGGATCCACCATTCACAATAGGTGATTGTCAGAGCTTATCTATTCTCTCCTTGTACAATGACCTCTGCACAGGTCAGAGCCTGCTCTTCCATAGAAGTCAATGAGATCCCCTCCTGAACATTGTGTCTACGGCCCATGGGGCTGCCAGAAAGCAATTCTCTTAATGCTTTCTAAATGCTGTTAAGAACAGCTCAGGCAGGATGGCCGCCCCCATAATTATATTCAGGAAACAGAATGAATAAAAAAATCTGCAATCAGAAAATACAGATTAAAAAAAAAAGTGTTACTCTTTGGTTTCAACTGGCAGAAAACATTTTGGTGACACATTTCCTTTACTATTACTCTCTTGACGTAGTGTACACACTATTACTTGAAGTCCATCTTATAATTTATTATGACATACCCCCCCCCCCTTCCTCGTTTCACTCTGTTGATATTGCTGTGCTACTTTTTTTTTTTTCATTTCTTTATGCCTCTCACGATTGTACTTATTGGAATCTTCTTGTGTTTGTAGGTTTTTTTGTTTTTATATACTTTTAATGATTAAAATAAATAATAAAAAAACAATAAAATTAATCCGTTTTTGAACAGCCGTTAAAAATGAATGCCAAACGGCCGTTATAAACAGATAGACTGCCAGAAAATGGATGAAAAACTGACTGTTTATATCTTTTTAACGGTTGTTTTTTCTTTTTTTCATATACATATGAATGTGGTACCTTAATCAGAAGAAAGGAAATCATTTTTGAATGTTTTTGGATTTGTTGTATGTTTTTCAAAACTCATTTGTCAAATGACTTACGTTATGTCAAATACATTTGTTTAAGATATAATGTAAATGGCACAAAGCGCCTTGGGATTTACAAGGTTGAAAAAAGCAATAGATGGAGTAGAAAGTCTGACGGGCATATAAGACGACGTGGGAGGCGTCCACACAGCTCCGGAGGGTCAGTGCGAGACCACTACCTAAGACAGGTTTGTAGAGTAGTTCATCAACATTGACTCCTCACATGATCTATTTCAGTTCATTATTATAGCATTAGCCTATATGTTTGTCTTGCAGCTGTCCACTTCATATTCATTTACTGAAGCTTTGGAGGATCCCATCCCAGTGCCTATGACCACTCGTCTCCGGAGTAAGAGTGAGCGAGAGCAGGAACTGCGTCGTCTTCAGCTAAGGAAAACATCCTCACCATCTGAGTCACCAGCTGATACACAGACCGAGCCATCCCTATGGACTGTTGAGGATGTGTGGGTGTTTATACGTTCTTTACCAGGTATTTGCCAACGTTTTTCTTAGATTATATGATAAACTATTAAAGTGATAGGGTGATACAAATTAAGGGTACAAGAGCCCTCTACTACACGCAATGCTTTTTTTAAAAGAGAGCTCGTCCCCTCTCCTGATATGTCTGTTTAGTAAGTAATTGCAGTCCCCACAAAATAACTCCAAGATGTCTGAAGCATCTGATCTTAGAACACGGCATTGTCCCATTCCTCTGTTATTCCTTCTGGATAATTTATAAATTGAGAAATGTTTTTTACTATTCTTCTGGTCAAAGGATTGAGTCTCTGCAATGGAAGTACAGATTGGATAGCATCAGACAGGGACAGATCCCCCTACTGTTAACACCCAGTTGTCAATGTATTGATAGAATTATAAGAGGAATAACAGAGCAAAAAACACAATGAAGCCATAAAAAATGCCCCAGAATTGTTGGAGAATACAATTATTTATTAAAACAGACATGTCAGGAGAGGTAACAGGTCCTCTTTAAAAGGGTATTCGGATGTAGGGTGGCACAATTCATCAATACCGCAATCTGTTCAATATTGACGTTCCCAGTATGAGTACTGCGCAGCCCCCAAAGTGCCAATAATACAATAAAGTGGGATGCCCTGGGTGAGAGGTTTTTCGGCAATCTGACAGTGCTTAGGGATGCCCGTGTGTTTCATTTTTATTCTGTCTCTTCTTTCAGAGTGCCTCTGTCGGGTCTTTAACCCAGGATCTGCTGTATGTGAGGCACAAACTCAGTCAGTGAGCCACAGGTTCCACTGTTGTTAAAAGGGTTGTCTCACTTCAGCAAATAGCATTTATTATGTAGACTGAGTTAATACAAGACACTAATGTATTGTGATTCTCCATATTGCTTCTTTTACTGGCTTTATTCATTTCTCCATCACATTATCCACTGCTCATATCTAGGGGTTACAGCTACCACTGCAGTGCAGATATGAGGTGGACAGGTGCTGCTTGCATGCATGCCTATCTGCTCTCCCACAGTCCCGGCCATCAAGGAGGCTGGCCCTTTTTTCACTGTTGGATTGCACCAGTGGCCATAACCCCTGAAACCAGCAGTGTATAATGCCATGAAAAACCTCTATAGTATTCGTCACGTGCATAATGTACTGGTTTTACACACACAAATAAATAACTTCAGCTCACCCTTACATGCCAAGGCTGTGCACGGAAAACCCCGGACCAGGGAACAATCCAGCCAAAGTGCAAAAATTCCAGCAATCAGGCCACTGTTAATATCCCAGCTTTTATTGCATCATCTTAAAATCCATTAGCCGACTGGAGAGCGGTTTACGCGTTTCAACATAAAGTCTTAATCATGACCATAGTACGTTTACAGACTGGTTTAAAATCACCCCTCCCCACAACAAGTGCTTAGGAAGTATTGTGGAGGAGAGGGGACATAAAATTCTTTTATACAAACTATAAAATAATTCAAATTAAACATAACCCAGAATTGCAGGAACTATATTAATATTCAAAAATTAAAGGGATCCTGTCATCTCGTTTTAGCCTATAGAGCTGCAGACATGCACGGCTAGATCGCCACTAGCATGTACCGCAATATACCTGTTCCATAGCTCTGTGTGCTTTTATTGTAGATAATAGAACGTGGGAATATTTCAAAAAGTTAAAACATAACCTTTACTCTGTAAACAATTTAAAACATGATCCCTTTACAATAACAAAAAGACATAAAACTAGCAAAAAGGTATTATTCAGGACATTGATCAAATACCTGCTTATTCGAGTGAAAAAGAGTGCTCAGCGGCACTAAACAAAACAAAACCGCTAGTCCTACCTTTGTGATGACACATATGGTGGTAGGAGATTTAGAGCAGTACAGGGCCGGACGAGGTGGGTGGAGAAAGGCAGGGGAAAGGAGAGGGGTGCAATTAGATATATGTACACCTAGACGTCCCTACTATATGGGACTACCCTTTCCCTGTAAGCCTAACCACAGGGTAACCGCCCTGAAAAGAACGACCCCGTCTGGAACCTGACCCTCAGCGGTTAAAGACCCTGTTATACCCTAGTGCAGCTAGACCCTACATGCATGTTTCATCAATCAAGAATCATCAGGGGGACACAAGTGCACAGGGAGACAGACAAAATAAAGGCAGCATAGAGTCAGTCAGCAGTATCATGCAAACCAAAGCTAAACATGAAGTTTGTCATAATAGAGCATTGGTCACATAGAGATGTACATTCTGACCATCATAAAAGTACTAGGGGTCAAATAGAAGATGCCCAAGAGTGCAGGCATACAATAAAATATAGCCTAGAGATACAGGCTTACAAGAGACCAGAGAGGCCCCAGTGTATGATGAACACCGAGCCGTCCGGTCAGTTTCAGGGCCGCTAGTGAGGAGGCAGTTGATGTCCTGCCTTTTATTGTGTTTAAAAAATGATTTTATAGATATGTAGATTAGCCAAGTAAGGTGTCCAAGGGGCTGTACTAACCGTTCTGGTGCCCAGCCACGCCCCCCCTGTGAAGGAGCCCAGCACCGCCTGCGTCCTCCGAATCTCCTCCTCCGAATCTCCATGTTGCACCTTTCTGAATTGACGATCTAGCTGTGCATGTCCGCAGCTCTATAGGCTAAAACGAGGTGACAGGATCCCTTTAAATCATATCTACCATTCATGCCATTAGGGACTCTGCTATTTAAGGAAAAAATCCAGAAAGACTCCCTATTAAAATGTAATCTGCTGGTATCACCCCCTCAAACTGGACTTTTCCCAATCCCCATGACATCCAGATCGGTAACGTCCCCCGTGTGGACATCTCTGAAATGTCTGGATAACATGGAAATGTTTACCAATTTTGGTGTTTAAGATAGCAGATACATTGCTGCAGAGGTTAAAGGGGTGGGGGTCAGCCTGTCAGTGCTCAGACCATACACCGCACACTGCGTCAAATTGGTCTGCATGGCTGTTCACATGTAGCAAATTTGTTGTTGCAGAAATTTCTGTGACTTAGAAATTTCTTCTGTGACTTCCATTCATATGTATATGGTTGTTTTGGTAGCATGTGTTTCAGATGAAACATTTCTGTAACAAATCTGCGGTATATTAATTCAATCCATTAGAAAACGTGGTGTGGTGTTTAACAAGCAGGATATGCTCAACCCATATGCAGTTGTGCATGTATCTAGGGGAGCACATCCTGCACTTGTAGTCCGTTGCTAGGGGCAATCAACAGCAAAAAATGCATACAATGGAAGATGCCAGCAACGGACTACAAGTACCACAATAACCATCCTACATACGATAACGATAATGTGGATGTGGAGAACAATCAAAAACATAACCATAGCCAAAGCAGGTGCACTCTGCAGCAATACTAAACCCTAAACAAGTGCAGGATGTGCTCCCCTAGATACATGCACAACTGCATATGGGTTGAGCATATCCTGCTTGTTAAACACCACACCACGTTTTCTAATGGATTGTATAATATGTTTGGAGGTGTATAAACTCCGATTTAAATGTGCCTGCTTTTCATCTACAGGCTACATTCAGGTGCACCTGGGAGGCTCTGGACCATATCAGCCGGTCTCGGGTGGGGCTCACAGGCACCTCCCATTGCAAGCATGGTTACATGCTGGAGGTCACTGGTGAGCTGTCTGTGAGTCAGGCCTTACGCTCCCGTAATGCCCAACGGCTCCTGGTATCGCCCATACGGCACAGGTACTTGAGGGATCTTGCCGTGGTGTCCGAGCTTAAGACATGTCCTCCTAGTAGGATATGTCGAACTAACCCCTCAATTTTATCAGTGGGAGGGTTTAGTATTGCCGCAGAGTGCACCTGCTTTTGCTATGGTTATGTATATTAATTCACCCTAAATACTGACTGTTCTTATCTTACTGTGTGACCTGTTGAATTTCATATCTTACCTCCTCTTATACTTACACAGGCTGCCATGAGATTGCTGATGAATTCAGAACCCAGGAAATTGATGGACAGGCTCTTCTTCTGCTGAAGGAGGATCATCTGATGAGCACTATGAATATTAAGTTAGGACCAGCACTAAAGATCTGCGCTCGCATTAACTCACTAAAGGAAGCATAGTATACTACACACCGACATCTGTACAGTGAAGAAGTGACCATCTTTGCAAATAGTCATCAAATTGCCTAGTTTTGTAGCCATTTGTTCCTCAATGTAAGCCTGATACGTTATTGGCGGGTCAGTGGAGATTGTTAATGCTTTACCACCACGTGATGGTTACTTAGAAAACATACCATACTGCAGAAATCACATGGAACAGCTGCTCCTCCATTTCACAGGTTGATCCGCCACATGATCATATTTCATTTTAGTCTGTCAGTTTCTAGAACCTGAATCATGTTAGGTCATTGAGATTCTGAAAAGCAAGCTGCATCACCATACACATTTCCCTACATACACAAGCTTCCAGTGTATGTTTTCTACCACTTGTATTTTTCTATCTTACTGAAAGTGAACCAAGTATTGCACAACCAAATTGCCAGTGTTCTTTATAATGTAAAACCTGCGTACAATGAAAGCTCTGGGTGTGATTTACTAACCAGGATTATTCCCTCCAACATATTATTATATCCTATATCAGTGACCTCCTCCTCCCAAACAAAGCAGTAGGTATGATGGATGCAGTTTAAGCTGTGTATGATGTTGTGCTGACACCACTAGAAATGAATAGACTGTGGTTTAAAGCCATAAAAGCAACATGACACCTAGCTTTTTTACAGCATAAGGCCTCATTCACACATTTGTGGATTTTCACTGACCACGGTCCATTGAAACCCGTCCTGCTGTGCGCACTGCGTCATTGGCTGCTATGACGCCGTGCGGTTTGTGCCGCCGCCGCTGTACAGTAATACACTGATATAGATCATACGAGTGTATTACTGTGCAGCGGCGGCACAGCAACCAATGACACCGTGCACACAGCAGGATGGGTTTATGCCTAATGTCTGTGGAGGCTCCAGTCCAGGTTCTGGCTTACAATCACTGATTGAAGTCACTGACCAAAACACTGATGTGTGAATGGAGAGAATAAAGGTACATCCTTACGTGACAGATTTTGCTGCAGATACCAACCTGTGCATTTTAAAATTGTTAAATCAGCAGTGGAAAACCTTAAATTGACATGCTGCAAATTTAACCACAGGTCAAGTTCTGCGTCTTTTTTTTTTTTTTTTGTAAAGGGAACCTGTCATCACCTTTATGCTGTCCGTACTAATGGCAGAATAAAGTAGAGACAGGTGAGTTGATTTCAGCGGTCTGTCATTTATAAGTTAAAAGTAAGTGGTTGTTAAGAACCAGCATCACAATCATTGCAGAATGGGCCTGAAAAGAGTCCCGGCCACCTGAGAAGAGTCCTGGTAAGGGTTGAGCGAACTTGTGTTTTAAGTTCTGCGTCCAAAGTTCTGGTTCTCGAAGAATCCCGTTATGGATTCTGCTACCACGGACCGTAATGGAATTTGGAATGCATAACGGGATTCTTAGATAACCCAAACTTTGGATGCTGAACTTTAGACAAGTTCGCTCAACACTAGTCCTGGTTATTCATGAAGTCCTCCTCTCCTGCCCACCTGCTGATGACTGACAGGCTTCTACCTAGTTTTCTCCCTTTCTCTCTAGGAGAGAACTGTCAATCATCAGCTGATGGGGGGGGGAGAGCAGGAGATTATGTATAACCATGACTCTTCTCAGGTAGATGTGACTCTTCTCAACGCCCGGGCTGCACGGAGCTGGTTCTCAGCAACCACTTACTTTTAGTTCATGAGTGACACAGCGCTGAAATCAGAGCATCTATCACTATTTTATGCTGCCCACAGTGAGGTCAGCAGAAAGATGATGACAGGTTAACTTTAAAGAGTAACTAAACTTTAATTCAACTTTTAAAAAATCTTTTTTGTAATATACTTGCACAGATTTAGCCTTTTTACTAAAGAAATTGGCACCCGAAGACCTGATTTCTACCGCGCTTCAATTTCACTTAAATCCACTATATTCGCACATTGCTGATTTCTCATCGGTGTACGGATTCCTTGCAATGTAGCAATAGGGCCCGCAGCGAATAGTGCACGGGCAGGAGCACACATTGCTGCTCTGCTTATCCTGGCATAGCACATCGAAAGAGTACCCATATGCTATGCCAGCCTTTTGCTGAGCTGAGGGTACACTGGCAGGAGCACCAATCTGTGCTCCTGCCCATACACCGTTCACTGCGGGCCCTATTGCTACAGTGCAAAGAAAATGTTAATAAAGTAATTTTTAGGGCATTTGGGACATTTTTAACCCCTTCAGGACTGGGCCGTTTTTTGTTTTTTTTTTACTCACAGCCTTCCCAGAGCTATAACATTTTTACTTTTCCATTCACATAGCCATATGAGGGCTTGTCTTTTGCAGGACAAGCTGTACATTCTAATGGCACCATTTGCAGTTCCAAACAATGTACTGGGAAGCAGAAAACAAATTTCAAATGGGATGGAACTACAAAAAAAACAACCCCACAATTCTGTCACAGGTATGGGTATTGATGGGTATTGTTTTTACCGCTTATCTCCTACTTTACTTTTATTCTCTGGGTCAGTACCATTACAACGATGCCACATATTTATAGCTTTCCTTGCATTTTAATACTGAAAAAAAAAAAAACTTTCGAAAAACGAATTCATTCTTTGCATCGCCATATTAAGACCCTTATTACTTTTTTTTTTATCTGTATGGAGCTGTGTGAGGGCTGATATCATAGGAGTGTGTAGGCCTTTTTGCTCACTTTTTATTCATATTTTAGGGAAAAACAACAAAAACGTGGAATCATTAGATTGCTTTCCTCATAGGCTCCAATGCATTAGCATTGGAGTTTATGAGAATTTCACTGTGTTCCTATGGAGTCCTGCCACGGCCAGGGTCTTTTTATAGGAACATAGCTCCGACAGCTCCTTGCTAGGGGGAGCTGGTGCAGGCTGGGAGTGTTCGCTCCTGGTTTTTGAGCTTCCAGATAACGTGGTCACATTTGACCATGGCATCTGAGGGGTTAAATGTGTGTAATTGATGTTTTCGTCAATCACATACATTAGTCCCAGGTGTTTGCTGTTCAAAACAGCAGGCGCCCAGCGGCTATGGCGCCCGCTGCACGAGCGGGCTGCATCTTTAAACACATGACCGCTGACGTAAATTTCCGTTAGGCAATTGGGAAGGGGTTAAAAAAAAGTTGAATAAAAGAAAAGTTGAATAAAAGTTTAGTTAATCTTTAGGCAGTGTGTGGCTGAGAGTTCTTAAAATCCCCTTTACTGGTACGGTAAAATGCTGTGGATTTCCTGCCCACAAATTTTCAGCATTTTCATCCCATGTGTGAACAAACCATTATGTGTGAAGTATTATAATTACATGCAGTGGAGGTTATGTACACATTTCAGCTGTAAAGGATGCTCAATTGTTTTTTTTTATTTATTAGTATGTGTTAACATGGACTTGTCACAAAATGAATGATAAAGAATTGGTGAAATAAAGGTGTTGGACCCATCAAAAACTTTTATCACCTATCCACAGGAAAAATGTATGATCGCTTACAGCCCGACCGCTGGGACCCCCACCGATCATAAGAACAGAGGTCCTTGAGTTTTCTTTGTGAATGGAGCAGTAGTGCTCACTGTTGCATTCACTCTGTATGGGACTGCCGAGTACACTACTAAGCTATCGCTGGTTTTCCTGTAGAAGTGAATGGATTAGAGGTCTGAGTACCTGAGTACATTAGCTGACCTGTGGGTAAGTGATAAATGTTACTCATAGCCCCAACCTAAGCCCTTCTGCTCATAAATGTAAATGGTTTTGCAGAGTATATACCCAATAACAGTTTGATTACTTATTAAATGTTGTAGCCTATATAAATATAACACTGTGTGTACATATTACAATTATAAAGCTATATAATATTAATGAAAAAGCCTTTACAAGTAATTATGTCGCATTGATTTCCAGTTTAAAGCCACGCTTGATCCGGAGGGTCGTTTTTCATAAAATGTTGTGGCCTTTGCATTTTATTACTTATTCTGACAAGTTTCTCAGATCAATTTTGTCTCCGTGCCTGCAGTGGCCTAGGGGTAACCACCTCCAAATTATAAGTGCTCAGGCACATATAAGCAGTAGTTGTAACGCTGTATGCAAAAATCCTGCCATGCTCCATTGGATGCCATTTTACAGAGATATTCATAGAAGCATTTCTTCTAGGTTAGAAGACATAGTACAGTTACATATATGAGACATTTTGTGCCACCTATAGGCTCTATGCACATGGCATAAATTCCACTATTAGACATCAGCATAGTATGGGTCGGAGCCTGTGATATCTGTCTTATTTATCTGAATGTCTAATGGAGATAGGAAAATTGGTGATAAATACAGTCATATAATGGTCAAACACACAGTGGAGTCACATTATAATGACCACCAGCTAATATCCAGAGGAACCGCCTTGCGAAGCACAGACAGCAGCTAGACGGGCTGGGGGTGACTCGGTAATGTCCTGATCGGTGGTCGCAGGTATCTGGAGCCATGCTGACTGCAGTGCATCCCACAGCTGATGGAGGGTGCGTGGGGGAAGATCCATAGAAGGAACATGACGATCGAGGTGGTCCTACAGGTTCTTAATTGGGTTCAAGTCTGAGGAATTAGGGGGCAAGAGTAGTACATGGAAGTCCTGCTCATGCTCTTCCAACCAAAGTCAGGCATTTCTAGCTGTGTGACATATCGCATTGTCTTGCTGGAAGATCCAGGGAAGACAATATGCATTTCTGAGTATACATGATTTCAAAGGATGGATTCATACACAAATTGGTTGAGAGTGCCTTCCACATGGATGAGTGGGTCCAGAGAATGCCACAAAAACATTCCCCAGACCATAACTCTGCCTCAATCAGCTTGTGTTCTTCCAGCAATGGTTGCAGGGTGTTTGTTCTCTGATGTTTCTCTCCTGACAAGCCAACGTCCATCCGTTTGATAAAACACAAAATGTGATTCTGCACGTACTGGTGCAAAAATCGAAGCTTTTTCTGCCGATGCAACTTTATTAGCAGAGGTGCAGTGACCATCCATCTGTTTCAGAACCCCATACCCAGTAGAGTTCGCTGAATTGTTGTTTTAGACATACATTGGGTATCCCCCATTTTTGTGGGGAGCTACACCACTGTTGGTGTTGGTCCACCCTAAAGCTCTTTTGTAACTAATGTTCACCTCTCACATCAATAGCAAATGGTGCTCTGCAGTTTCCACAATGCTGATTTTTGATGGACTGATTTTTCATACAAAAAAGTTTCTGTAAACCATGAAAAAAAATATAAATTTAAATAATATTACTATAATCGTAGCAACCCACAGAATAGTCATCATGTCATTATGCTGTATAGTGAATCCCTTAAAAAATAACTGACAAAATAGCATGGGGTCATGTGACAGGAAATGCTGTGGGCGGGTGCAGGCTGTGGAACGCACCTGATATTTCACTAAGATGGAGGGTCAGACTCATGAGACAGGCCAGCTAAGTAATGGCCTGTCTCATGAGTCTGACCCTCCATTTTAGTGAAATATCGGGTGCGTTCCACAGCTTGCATCCGCCCACAGCATTTCCTGTCACATTACCCCACATGTTTTTGACGCCTATACATACATTTGGATATAAATGGCCACCCTTTTACCCCACTCTTATAGGGCAATATTTTTGTTTTAGTATGTTTTAAACTGTTTTTATACCTTATATTTACTTGCTCCTGAAGAAGGGGAATACTCCCCAAAACGCGTTGAGCCACATATTTTACCATTAAAAGGATTTACTTGAAGCCTCCAAGCGTGTGCTGCAGCTGATCCTTGACATCTTGATGAGCGATCCTGGCCAGGGGGTATCGGCACTGGTGTCTTGAGCTTTATCCAGTGACCACCCCCCAGCGAAGTGAGTTAATATAATTATTTTTTTTTATCTGATTTACCATTGTGTACCTGACAAAGAAATGTGTCGACATTTATCTGGTATTTTAATTATTTATTAACGTGATCTGTCACTGTTCTCTTATATTCATTCACTTACTACCCTGGGCATCAGTTACTGCTTACCTGCTTGAAACTACTTTCCTACTCAGCCTCTTGGGATTTGGCGCTGTCTCTCCTATGCTCTAATTGTCCAAACACCCCCTTTTCCTGCTCCTCCACTCTGCTAGAGCAGTAGGGATATGTGTTATCTGGACCACCCTCCCTATTTTTTTATTCATCACTCTTCTGACCCCTGACATGTCCCCAAACAGCAGTATATGATCACATATGGGATATTTCCATGCTTGGGTGAAATTGCATAAGTGTGTGGGGTGCTTTTTCTCCTTTTACCCCTTGCAAAAATGTTTGTTGTAAAACAATGTACTATTGGAAAAAAATATATATTTTACATGGTCCAGTGTAGTTAAATTCTATGAAAGACCTGTGGTACACCCTAAGGAATATATCTAGGAGTGTAGTTTTCAAAATGGGACCATTTATTGGGGGTTTCAACTGTACGGGTCCCTCAGGGGTGTTGCAGATGCAACATGGTGTCTGAAATATTACACCAAAATCTTTACTTCAAAGGCCAAATGATACTCCTTCCCCTCTGAGTCCAGCTGTTTATGACCACACTTGGGAGAAATTGGGTAACAGTTTTTGAGTTTTTTTTTTTTATCTTTTTAC
Source organism: Bufotes viridis (assembly GCA_033119425.1). Lineage (NCBI taxonomy): Eukaryota > Metazoa > Chordata > Amphibia > Anura > Bufonidae > Bufotes > Bufotes viridis. Next base: position 140,745,685 of record CM065592.1, on the reverse strand, counting down.
ACCTTGTAAAAGTTAAATATTTGGGCAGGGCTGTGGAGTCGGAGTCGAGGAGTCTCGGAGGCAATTTTGGGTACCTGGAGTCGGAGTCGGCAAAAAATGGACCGACTCCGACTCCGACTCCTACTAGATTTAAATTGGAATAAATGAAAAAAAAAGCAAGTTTAAATGTCCCAATTCAGATAAAGTTATAATTAATTACTTCTCTACTGTAAGAATAAAGGCCAATGCATGCGGTGCGTCACGTTACCGCTAAACAAAGACGTTAAGTGACCGTGAAGAAGCATGCTTTTCATATGCTTTACTATGCAGTTAAAGGGACACTGACAGGCTGATTTACCGGCTAAAGATATATCTGCTGGTATTCATCAGAGGATTAGGAATACAACTAGACGACTGTTACCCCCAGTTGAGGTTTACTTGTGTTTAAAAAGTTTTAATCAATATGCAAATTCCCTACCTTTGTGCCCAAGGGGGCAGGCGCACATGTAGAGTACTGGTAGCACTAGACAGGACTAGGTAGCGAGGAGGAAGAGAGAAAGCTGGCACAGCCTCAGCATAGCCAGACGAGGCTGCTGCCAGCACTCTACACGTGCACCTGCGCAGGAATTCAGCGTTAGGCTAGCCTGAAAAAAAGGCCAGTGCAGTGAATAATAACGAGGGGAATAGCGCTGGGAAGCTGTACTGGGCGCGGCTGGGCACAAAGCCGCAGGAGACGCTGCCCCATTGGGCACAAAGATAGTGAATTTGCATACAGATTAAAATGTTTTTTAAACACAAGTACAGCTTAACTGGGGGTAACATTAGTATCGTTTTATTCCTAATTCTCTGATGAATACCAGTATATATATATATCTTTAGCTGGAAAATCAGCCTGTCAGTGTCCCTTTAAGGAGCGGCAATACTTACACTTTCCATTGTCTTGTGGTCTGCTGTTACAGGGGACCCATGGTTATCCTAGCCTCTCACTGATAACTGATTAAGGACTGGAGACACTTGTATAAGTGAAGGGAATGGATAGTCAATAGTTCAAGACTGAAGCTGTAAACCATTTGAAAAACTGCTATCATTCAGCTAAGGCTATAAAACATGTAAACTCAGATTGTTAGCTTAAATTTTAAACACGACTATGGGATTCTACTAGGAAAATCATGTTTTAAAATAAATGCCCCTTCCCCTGCCCCTTCCTGGATCCTCCCACTGCTCTATCTTCAGCAGAAGATCAGCACACAAAGGAGAAGGCAGCAGCTTCTGCTCAACTACCTCTGTGCTAGAGGAGATTAGAAGAACTTGGTGGAACAGCTTCGTATTTGCATATTAAATACAGAGGAGTCGGAGTCGAGGAGTCGGAAGTTTCAAAATCTGAGGAGTCGGAGTCGGACAATTTATCTACCGACTCCACAGCCCTGTATTTGGGACCAAAGCAACATATTATTTATTTTTATTTTTTTCATTTTCACTGAACAATGAATGACAAATTCTATGAAACACATATGGGGCCAAACCATCACTGCAACCCTACCTGAATTCCTTGGGAGTGTAGTATCCAAATGGGGTCTTGGGGGGGGGGGGGGGGGTTCCACTATACTGGTACCTCAGGGGTGATGCTCACTCTTATATGAATTCCTTGAGGGATGTAGTTTACAAAATAGGACCTTTTGGGGATGTTTCTTATCTTTAGCATCTCAAAGCCTCAGCAAACCTGAAATGATGCCTGAGAAACATCCTAAAAAAAAATGGAGACCCCCAAAAATGTACAAGCTGTATCTTCATTTCTGAAGCTGGTACAGTATTTGAGTCAAGTAGCACTCTAGGGCCACATATGGGATATTTCTAAAAACTGCAGAATTACGATAATAAATATGAAGCTACAGTATATATTTTTTCCACTGCTGTATTAAAAAAAATTCAAATTAAAAATCTGTAATAAATTATATTTCCATGAATAAGTTTGTAAAAAATTCCGCTAAAATAACATGCCTTTTAACGTGCCCAAAAACTAAGTGTGTTTGAGAAATGATGCCAACATAAAGTCGACTTACAATAAAAAAATTAAGTATTTTCTGAGGCATGACTATCTGTCTTGGGCTACATGCCCACCAACATGCAGTGTTTTGCGGTCCACAAATTGCGGATCCGCAAAACACGGATGCAGCCCATGTGTGTTCCGCAGACAGACAAAAAAATCAAAATAACTCTCCTGCTCGGACACTCCTGAGAACCAGCACTCTTATTGGTCTTCCTGCCGCGCTGTGCTGTGACACATCGCACAGGAGAAGACCAGAAAGCAGTGAGCACAGAGCCCACACACCTCATGTACTAATGCCCAAAAACAAGATTTAACAGCCTTGTATTGCATTGTACAACATTTTCTTTAACAATATTTATTTAAGCCAGTAGAAAGCTCCGGTATCCAACATGCTTATCTGCAGTTGTAAAGTGATTAAAAGATCCTTCCCTTTTTACCAGAGTGATAAACACAGAAGCATTCAAGGGGTTGGCCCATGAAAAATGATAATTACACTTACCAGTAATTGCATTTTCCAGAACCCATGACAGCACCATAGAGAGATGGATCCGCCCCACAACTGGACAGGAAGCCCCAGAGCAATCAAAAAGGGAACACCCAAAATCCAATTACTGGTAAGTGTAATTCTCATTTTTCCCTTCACCCATGGCAGCATAGAGAGATCGAATACCAGAGATAAAAAAAAAACACCCTTCGGGAGGGACGTGCTTGAAAAGTAATCTTAAGCTATGAAGACCCCAAAAACTAACAAGAGATCCAAACTAAAAAGTAGGAACAATAAATATCCTAACCTAGGAATTTCAACATTATATCTTAAAGCCAGGATAATCTTATACAAGAAATCTTATATGGGTTTCTCAGCAAGTGTTAACATAAATCATAACAGATTTAACAAAACATCTTAGAGAAGTACTTATTTTTGATCATCAGAATGATCAAACGGAAGATGATTGCTGAACACTGATTCCTTTGCTGCAGATTATATTCTGAGACAGATGTTTCTTCCTGCCTCACCAAAAGTTCCCCAGGAGAGGCCCTTCCAAGGCACGCCACCTGCACTGTTGAGTCTTCAGGGAGCGTGTAGCGGGAACACACCGGCCATGCTCCCCACCCAGTGATCCAAGATCCACTAGAGGACCAGAAGAACTTCAGATGCCAAAATCTCCAAATTTTCTCGCAAGCTGGCATCCATGATGGAATCCTACTGTGTAGGGTTGAGCGAACTTGTGTTTTAAGTTCAGCGTCCGAAGTTCGGGTTCGGGTTATCGCAGAATCCAGTTATGGATTTCACTACCACGGACCATAACGCAATTTTGAAACCATAACGGGCCGTTGTGGTTTCCAAATTCCGTTATGGTCCGTGGTAGCAGAATCTATAACGGGATTCTGCGATAATCCGAACTTCGGACGCCGAACTTAAAACACAAGTTTGCTAAACCCTACTACCGTGGCATCAAGCCCTTATCTGGAGGAGCTCACAGATCTGCTGTGAGAGGTCCAAAGAGCCCCCTGGACCCTTCACACCTCCTAGGGTCCCCACCGCCGGAAACTACCGCACAAAGGACCCCAGTAAAAAACCGCCGACCCTCCAGGGAAATTCTAGATCAGCGGCAAGTATTTATAGGGTTTCGTTGGTGAGCTATACCTCCTGTGTGCCATCCAGACTAAATGGACCAAAAGGGTTTTCCGAGATATTTTTACTGATCATCTATCCTCTGGATAGGTCATCAGTATCTGATTGGTGGTATACATTGTATAGCGGTTGTGCTTGGTATCGCAGCACAGCCACATTCACTTCAATGAGCCTGAACTGTTCCTAGGCAATGTAACAGATAGCCCAGACTAAGCTGAAAGAAGGCCGAGCACTGGTACCTTCTCAAACAGCTGATTGGCAGGGGTCCCCGGTGTCAGACTGCCACCGATCAGATACCAATGACCTAACCAAAGAATGTGCTATGGTTCTCCCCACCCATGACTTCATCTTCCTGGCTGCAGCGGTTATATTCCTTACATACAGGTCACTATCCAGTGAATTAATGGCGTCACTGTATACAGTGCGTAACTACTCAGCTCAGTGATTTATTTGGCTGCAGTGACCTGTGTGCATGGAACTTCACCACTGCAGCCAGGGAAACTGATAGTGGTGGGGAGGATAGGAGTGCAGTGCAGCAAGTGGCAGGGGGAAAAAGGGATAAGTGTCACCATTTTATCACATAATAATTACATTTAAAGATTCTTCCTAGAACCAAAGAACCCTTTTTTCTCTTTATCAGAATAATTGTACGAAAAAGGGCACAACTGATATTTCATACTGTATGAAAGTGACCAAGGGGAACGTTTCCTAAACAAATAAAAGACAATAATCATGTAACGTTGTTTGGTTATTAAAGAAAACTGGTCACTAACATTAATGTGGTTTGACGGCAGCAGTTTATCCTTCAGTAAGCGGATTTACAAAAGTCGCACGTCTTTACAAAAAAGTTGCATGTTCTATTAAAAAGTCGCATAAGATAAGCATGGTCCTCACTGGAGTGAAATTGCGCATTTTTTTGTGACTTTTTAAATGGTTGCAATAGTAAATCTGTCTAGAGATTCATTTACATAAGAAAACACGCCCACTTTCACAAAACTGCAGAGCTTGAAAAAGTCGCAAAAAAATGCGCGCGCTTCCGTTTTGTTTCCGTTTCGGTTCCGTTTTTCCGTTCCGTTTTTCCGTATGGCATATACAGTATACAGTAATAACATAGAAAAAATTGGGTTGGTCTTAAAATTTTCAATAGATGGTTCCGCAAAAAACGGAACGGATACGGAAGACATACGGATGCACTTCAGTATGCTTTCTGTTTTTTTTGCAGACCCATTGACTTGAATGGAGCCACTGAACGTGATTTGCGGACAAGAATAGGACAGGTTCTATATTTAAACGGAACAGAAAAAACGGAAAAACGGATACGGAAGGCATACGGAGACACTTCAGTATTTTTTTGCAGACCCATTGAAGTGAATGGTTCAGTATACTGAACTGAAAAAACTGACAGTATACGGTCCGTAAAATACTGTTGTGTGCAAGGGGCCTTAGGCCTTATTCACACGTCCGTCGTGTTTTGCGGATCCGCAAAACACGGACATCGGCGATGTGCGTTCCGCAATTTGCGGACCGCACATCGTCGGCACTCTCATAGAAAATGCCTTTTCTCGTCCGCAATTGCGGACAAGAATAGGACATGTTCTATTTTTTTCGGGAACGCAATTGCGGACCCGGAAGTGCGGATCCGCAATTGCGGACCCGGCCGGGACATCGTCTGTCCCCATTGAAACTAATGGGTCCGCAATTCCGTTCCGCAAAATGCGGAACAGAATTGCGGACGTGTGAATAAGGCCTTAGGCTGAGTTCACATTTCAGTTTGATGGAAATAACTGACCAAATGTTATTGTGAGCCAAAACCCATAGTGAAGCCTATACAGAGATCATTAGTGCAAAACTTTTCATTATAACTTATGAGTGAAGCGAGCTTCGGATGTTACATCAGAAGTTGCTTCATTCAAAACCACTTTAAAACTTGAAACCAAACTCGGATTCGTTTCTGATTAAAACTTGAAACCGAACCTGGGTTCGGTTCCGAGGTACCAAAGTGGTTTTCCACTTTAAAAATAAATTATCGAAGTTATTCAGCGAAGTCACGCGCGACTTCGTGAATAACTTACTTCAGCTCATCGGAGCCCATACATTCTAATACTGTACAGAGACGGATCTCCGTACAGCATTAATCCAAAAGTTTTGAACGAAGCGACTTCAGATGTAACATCCGAAGCTCATTTCACTCATCACAAATCTGCACATATTTTGTGTTTTTGACCTGCACCTAGTTTTGGCTCACAATAACTATTGGAAATAACTGACCAAATAACTGGCTACATTCACACGACCGTATGTATTTTGCGATCCGCAAAATGCAGATCTGCAAAAAATACGGGTGACGTCCATGTGACATCCGTGTTGCATCCGTTTTTTTTTTTTTTTTTGCAGATCCATTGTAACAATACCTATTCTTGTCCGCAAAACAGACAAGAGTAAGACATGCTCCATATTTTTTGCGGGGCTATGGAACGAACATACGGATGAGCACACGGTGTGCTGTTCGCATTTTTTGCAGACACATTGAAATGAATGGGTCCTCATCCTATCCGCAATATTTTCTTTCCGTATCCATTCCATTATTTATTTTTTTTTTGTGGACTGTATGCAGAGCCATTCATTTCAAAGGGTCCGCAACAACAACAAAAAAAAAAACTGAAGTTACTCTGTGTGCTTTCTGTTTCTATATATTCGCATGTCCGTTCCGCAAAAATATAGAACATGTCCTATTATTGTCAGTACAATTATGTTTATCTTTCACCAGTGGAGAAAGAGAAGCCGTAGGGGCTGTCAAAAGCACCGCGTGCAACAGAGGAGGAACTCTTCTAATCCCTGAAATTCTGCAAATCATCCACCATGATAGAGTGGAATAATTTGATAAAGTAGTGGACCAGAGGCAGGAGATATACACTGCATCTCAATATCTAATCCACTTGTGGGCATTGTCAAAGCCCATGCCAGAGGTCGGTAAACGAGGCATTACATTTCGGACACGAAATAAGTCTTTCCAGAGAAGCCAGCAAGGAAGGGAAATTAAAGCCATATATTGCCCTATGAATCAACTTAAGCAGAGTTTTCCTCCATCGCTCGCCCATCACACTTTTCTTTACTTTTTACTCATTTACATAAGAAAACACGCCCACTTTCACAAAACTGCAGAGCTTTCCCAGCCTTCTAATATCCTCCTATGGACATCCTGATCCTGTAGGATCTGTTTCCACCCCCTGAAGATCCGTTTTGGATTGATCGTCAAGAAACCGTTTCATAAAGCCCTATAGAAGCAAGAGATGGTGTGTCTAGAATTCCTGGGATTCACCTATTTTGTGTTTTTGACCTGCACCTAGTTTTGGCTCACAATAACTATTGGAAATAACTGACCAAATAACTGGCTACATTCACACGACCATTCACAAAGTCGTTAACTGCATTAGTTTGTGCCTCTTGGTCAGGATTTTCCAGGTGGGTTTTGCATAAAGATCGAAGTTGTAGAAATTGTAGGAAGTGTTTACTTGAGACCCCAAACAGCACAATGAGCTAATTCTTCACACTTGACTCGATTTTCTAGAGGTCTATAAACTCCTATGTAGATGTAGCCTGTTTTCCATCCACAGGCTACATTTAGGTGCACCTGTGAGGCCTGGGCCATATCAGCCAGTCTTGGGTGGGGCTCAAAGCCTTCCCCCTCCTCCCATTGCAGACATGGTTACATGCTGGAGGTAACTGAGGAATCTGCTGCGAGTCGGCCTATACTTTCCTGTAATTTTTGCCCACTGGCCCCTGGTATTGCCCATACGGCACAGGTAGGTGAGTGTTAGGTCCCGAGCTACTTGAGAAACCTTGGCGTGGTGCTCGGGCTTAAGACCTGTCCACCACTGCAGGACATGTTGACTAATCTCTCAATTTTAACATCAGTTTGAGGGCTTAGTAAGACCACAGTGTGCACCTGTCTTGTCATTTGTTATTGCCATATTGTTTATCACATCCACACAATTGCCATCTTGTGTAGGATGTCTATTGTGGTACTTGTGGTCCACTGCGGGCATCCTCCACCATATGCATTTTTGCTGGAGATCACCATTAGCAACGGGCCACAAGTGCAGGATCTGCTCCCCTGTATATATATGCACAACTGCATTTTTGGGTTGAGCACATCCTGCTTCATGCCACCTTTCAGTTGTTTTGTATCTGACTTCACACTCCCAGCATTCAAAGAACGGGCGTAATATCAGCAACAGATTATTGAAGAGCAGCACGCGGGTTTCTACTTTTTTCAATCTGATAGTAAAACGAAGATTTCAAAAGCCACATGGTTAGAATGTTGTTCACTTACACTGTAGCAGTATGCCAGTGATTAAATCACATAAAGGCTTCATTACTATGGTTACGATTAGAGATGAGCAAACTTCTATTTTTAGTTCGGCGTCCAAAGTTGGGGTTATCGTAGCATCCCGTTATGGATTCCGCTACCGCAGACCATAACGACATTTGGAATCCATAAGGAGCTGCTTCATTGAACCCAAACGGTGGACAACCCTAAGGACCTGGGGTGACGTCAGTCATGTGATCAGTGCAGGGTGCGTGGCTCAGCACTGGATCACCTCTTATCCAATCCAGTGCTGAGCCACGCCCCCTGCACTGATCACATGACGGTGACGTCACCCCAGGTCCTTGGGGTTGTCCAAGGTTCAGGTTCAATAAAGCAGCCCCTTATGGATTCCAAATGCTGTTATGGTCCATGGTAGCGGAATCCATAACGGGATGCTACCATAACCCCAACTTTGGACGCCGAACTAAAAATAGAAGTTCGCTCATCTCTAGTTACATCATTTTTTTTTGCAGATGTAAATAATCGTATATCTTTCTGTGTAGGCATCTGTGCACAGCCATTTTTATTCCACGATCATGCACTTGAAGAAATGAGTCCCAGAAAATGGACAAGAATAAATAGTACATGCTGCAATTTTTTTGCACGGACCATTGGTAAAATGGAAAAATGGGCGTGAGAATTGAACCATTTACTTTTGAGTCTGTGTGCTTTCCCTTACACAGACCAACATGAAATACGATCATGTAAATTAGGCCTAAGGTTGGTAACAGGTCACCTATGACCACCTTTAGTTATAAAACACGTCTTTTTCATTAACACGTCAGTTCTCCACAGACAGCACAGGTCCTCTATTATTTGAATGTATGTATTTGCACATCAGTGTTTTACCACTGTCCTTGGGTCAGTTTTTTTTAGTACGGATGCATGCTCTATTTTGTCCGTGTTCATAGATCCATCACGCCCATTGTAGTCTATGGGTCTGTGAAAACCACGTATGCCATCCGTGTTTCATGGAACATTAGAAAGAGATGCTTTAAAAATTATTTTTTAGTGTCAGTGAAACACGGATGACACATGGACCCAACACAGATCCATCACGGACATCTTCACGGAGGAATCACTGACCACCTTTTCACGGGTTTAAGCACGGACATTTGAATGAGGCTTTACAATAGGTCACGACGGTTGCACAAGCACCTCCAGCGTCCACCTTCTTTTTTGTGACTTTTCTGAGTGCATGTTCTTTTGGCCAACATTGTCATGGCCCATTTTCAAATTATATAGTGAAAAATAAAACGCACCAAATACAAAGCATTTTGGTATGTGGTGTTTTGGGGATTTTTTTCTCCCCAGAATGCAGCACTTTCTGGCATTTTTCCCATTGACTTTATTATATTATTTCAAAAATGCCTGAATGCAAATATAACAAAATAAGAAAAGTGAACTGAAACATTTGTAAAATGCTTTTACAAGCATTTATAGACCCTGAAAAACCTGTGTGAGTGAATGAGGTAGGGACTTTCTAAACAGTAGAAACCTAAGAAAACAAACCACATGTCCTTCTAAGTTAGGCCTCATGCACACAGCCGTTGTTTTCACTTCAATGGGGCCGCAAAAGATGCGGACAGCACTCAGTGCGCTGTCCGCATCCGTTGTTCCGTTCCGTGGCCCTGCAAAAAAAAAAAAAAATAGAGCATGTCCTATTCTTGTCAGCTTTACGGACAAGAATAGGCATTTCTACAATGGGCAGCGTTCCGTTTCCGCTAATTGTGCAACGGAACGCGGAGCCGCTTCCGTGTTTTGCAGATCCGCGGTTTGCGGACCGCAAAACACATACGGTCGTGTGCATGAGGCCTTAGGAGAGGCTTTCCCTATTCAAAGCTGACCTCCTGTTTGAAGCTGCACTCACCTCGGTTAGAACATTTTCACAGAGTCAGTATTTGGTCAGTAATTTGCATCAATATTTTTAAGCCAAAACCAGGAGTTGGTCCAAACCATGGAAGAGTTACAAATCGTTAGTTTTCCTCTGTGTAGGTTCCACTCCTAGCTCTGCCTCTCAAATATTGATAAAGAATGCTGTGTGAAATTGGCCTAAAGGTTTTGGGTGGAGACTTGAGGGAAGTTTTTGCTGAACCTAACTTACAAGTTTTTATTTTTTAGAAGACGACTTCCTCATTCCACTACTGCTATGGCAATAGATTTCTTAAAGAGCAGATTTTCCGGTTTGTTGAACTGTGGGCTGTTTTCCTAGATAACAGATAATTTTATCTAACGTATTTGGCAAAAACTACTGTGCAATATGTAATATTTCCGAAGCTATGCTCTGTACACTAGACCAACTGTTAGATCTCTGACAGGTGGAGTAGATCACAGACACCTTACTACACGAGGACGCTTCACTTCAATGGTCATCATATAGATCCATCACACAACTATGAGGGACGTGGGCAGAAACCCTTCCACTAAACTACTCCTGTGAAACAACACTTCTTTACTACAGTAGATTTTAGGGAAGGAACCTGTCATCATATGGGCATGGTATAGGAGGAGCTGAACAGCTTGATATATAGTTGCCCATATATTGTAAGGGATCGCTCTCTCACAGGGGGTCAGCAATGACAGATTCCAAATAGTGCTTTATTTTGGCACTTCAGCACTAGCACAAACAGAAACATAGCAAATAAACACCTCCACGTCTAAGCTCTACCTAATATATAGGTGTTCTCCCTAACTCGCCTCTAAAGCGCCGTTCATACAAGGGGTGAGATCCGGCTTTTCTCAGCCATACGGTCCAGCAGCCTCCTGGCTGTGACCATACAAGTACCTTGGGGGGGATATGGTCCGACTCTGACCGTGCGACACCTCTTTCCTCAGGCATTCCGTTCCGTTTGGTTGCGTCCCTATCGCGGAAAGAATAACTCTTTAAAAGAATAACTCTGCAAGTAGGCTTTTTCTATCCACGATGTGGTGAGGAGCAAGACTGATCCGTCCTCACACACAATGTAAATCAATAGGGAAGGATCCGTTTTCCTCTGACACAATAGAAAACTGATCTGTCCTCCATTGACATTCAATGGAGTTCATGACAGATCCATCTTGGCTATTGGTTTGGTTAAAGATAATACAACTGGATCCATTCGTATTCGTTGCATTATCAGAATGGAGGCGTTTTTGCTGATACATGACGGATCCAGCAAAAACGCTGGTGTGAAAGTAGCCCAAACTGAAAACCTAGGTGAGATACACACCCTAAGCACACCTCTATCATGCACTTCACCACAATATGTCTACCCCTACTCTACAATGTCCTTGCAACTTAAGCTAATAATGCGATTTTTGTGTTAAAGGCTATGGGGTGGTTTTTTATTATAGCATTGTACTTATTTTAGGCTAAATATCATCTTTCTCGTAGGTCTATCTTAAACATTTTCCACCGTTTGTCTTCAACAGCCTGTACTTTTTCACATCCAGTACAGGCTGGCCTTTCTCATTCACAGTCAAATTCATCAGAAAACATGGGGAACATGAAGTAACCAACTACATGAGCATATCTGTTAAAGAAGTAACCCTTGAAACCCCCTTTGAAGCTCATGCACATGGTTGTATTATGATTCTGTATTGTATGGATCCATAATAAGTCACCTCTAGACTTATGCGAGTCTATGCTGTATTTCTGTGAGGCTCAGAGAGTGTTTTTCCTTGCAGATTCTGAGGAAATAAATGACAGGTTCATTTGCCTGCTGTATTATAGGATAGCACAGACCTGTGGATTTACAAAATGGTAGTCACAGTAAGGTCAAAGCTCAAGAAAATGTATATCCACAGAGGAATGCTTGAATGTTTCTACAATAAGACCACGTATGCTAGTCTACAAATAGATACTTTATTCTGTACAACCTGAGTAATTTAACATATGACAAAAGCATTAGGGTACGGGTAAACTGGTCGCGGCCAGGATCGCAGAGCAGCAGTGATCCCATGGAAATGAATGGGATCGCCGCACCAGTCACAAGAAACCCAGCAGTGTTGGATTCCTTGTGACTGGTGCGGTGATCCCATTCATTTCCATGGGATCACCGCTACTCTGGCCGCGACCAGTGTCGCAGTGTAGCTACACCCTTAAACATTCATAGCTGGAGAAGTCGCCTCTTTCAGGATTATACCGTTATACCTGGAGTAGGCACCTTTTTCAGTGGATACAGCTTTGTTATCAGCTTTCATAAATGGCAGACCACAGTACTTCCAGCTAATAAATGGGTCTCTGTATAAGGTCCTCTCTGTGATCTGTAGGTCAGGGTTCTTAAGTCCAAAGGATACGGCTATTAGAAAGCTGTTTAGAAAATATAACCAAGGCACATTCATATCCATGTATCCCGGGATATGTGCACATAAAAAGAGAATGATAATTTGGAGAACAACAAATGGGCCCCAAGTGCCTAAAAAAGGAAACAAAAGAGCAGCTATGAGACATTTGCCTCCTTGAAGGGGCCATCTATCTCCTGGAGGAAATGAAAATACGATTACTGTGTTCTTTCCATACGATACTACTTTCAGTGACTTTAGGAATGTCACTATTTCAGAACAGCAGAGTGCAAGCATCATGCAAATGATGCAGACTAAGCTAATGGACAAGCAAAAACTTTGACAGCTAGTGTAAAAATCACACAGATATGTAGACTGTTCAGTGACCACCTCCGGAGGGCTAACAGGGGAGAGAAGAACATAGGCAAAGGCCCCACTCCATAAAAGAAGAACACAGGCAACGTACAGAAGTCCTGAACAACCACATGGAATATGTAGAGACTTGACGACAGTCAAATAGTTATCCAGTCCAGATGCCAAGAAAAACGGCAAATGCAAAATACCATAGGTATGAGATATAATCTGTGTAAACAGGCAAATGTGGTAACTGGTGAACCTTAAGCCCACAATTGTAAAATCCTGGAAGTAGTGGATGGCAGAGATGGCAAACAACAGTACAAAGTCAACAATGGCAAGGGAGATGCAGCAATAGCCCATGAAGCTGGCACTCACATTCTTGTGTCTTGCCCTGAATATAAAAATGTTCATGATTACTTTGCCGGTCATTATCAAGATCAGAAAATAGCTGGGCTGAAGACTCTGCAAGTCGGTGAGCAGCACTTCATGTCCGTTCATTGTGCCTGGGTCCGATGTGTTGTCTGCCACAGAGGCGCTGAGGAAACCTGGGTTATACATGGCAGGAATGTGGGATTGTCCTCCTGCTGGAAAAATAACATCATGAGGAACAGTTCTTAAAATCGTTCACCCCTTTAAAGGGCAAAACAAATAGCTTTGAATGTAAACCATGCTATTGCCTTACAGAATAAGGCCTCTTGCACACGATGTTTACGTTTCGTTTTTTGCATTCCGTATACGTAACTATTCATTTGAATGGATCCGCAAAAAAACAGAAGGTACTCCGTTTGCCTTCTGTTTCCGTATTTTCGTTCAAAAATAGAACATGTCCTATTATTGTCCGCATAACGGACAAGGATAGTACTGTTCTATCAGGGGCCAGCAGTTCCGTTCCACAAAAAATGGAATGCACACTGTCGTCATCCGTATTTTTTGCGGATCCTTTTTTTGCGGACCGAAAAATACTGAAAAAGCCATACGGTCGTGTGCATGAGGCCTAAGGCTAGTTTCCCACTAGCATTAAAAGTATCCGGCTGGCTGTTTCGGCAGAGGAACAGCCTGCCGAATTTCATTATATCCAGAAAGGATCATATCCAGAAAGCACTGCCAAGCCCCATTGACTATCATGGGACCCAGCGGGGATACAGCATTATTGCCAGGATTTTTGTCTGGCCAATTCTCGGCACTCATGCCAGAAACCGTCCGGATCCCATTACAGGCATGTGTCGGACTAGAGCATTTACATCACACCAAGCAATACCCCTCCTCCAGCTAAGTTAAAATGCTCCCACAAGGCAAGTTTCAGACAAGCGAGTTGTCCAACGCGTGGAAGTGTTCACGACCAAAACTCTGCTCCTGTAACGGAACCTCATGGCATTACAATGATTTCTAATGCTGTGTGTCCCTGCCCGACATTAGCGGTGATCAGTAGTACTGACATAATTCTTTCAGTACAATTCATTGTGCCCACAGACAACTCGCTCATCTCTGACCTGGACGTCCATGGAGAATAACTTTTGGAGCGGGAGCCTTATGTCATGCAGCCCCCCCCCCCGCTCTCTAGAATGCACTACCTGGATCTAAACAGGGTTGTTGCATGTGCGTGGATTTCTGCAGGTCAATGGGACAGTCACAGAAATCTGTGCAAAGGACAAAGCTCTAGGAAAAGATAAAACTTGGGATTTTGGACAGAAGGGTGTCAGGTACATTTTGAACTTCCCATGAACAGTTTCGAAATGCTGTTTCTACTGGTTGGTTCAGCTCTTTTCCAGGGACGGGGAGGCTGAAAGCGGACACAGCCCAACACGGGCATGTTAGTAATACAGCCCTAGTAACAGGAGCTGTAACGCAGGTATGGGACAATAGCTTGTAATAAAGGACATGACTATTCTTTATGTCCCCAGGTAAGACGTAGTTCAGGGTTCACGCACACAGCAAAGCCTGTATGGGCGTGCAAAAGGCGCAGTGATGTTCTCCATGTTTCTTGGAGCAAACCATGATTTCTTTTTTTGTCACTTCTATTTGATAGAGGCATGGAGAAGTACAGAAGACCCTTCATGGCCCTCTATGGCAGCCCTAGTACAGCTCTGGTGTAACACAACGGTGCAGATAAGAACTGTTCAGTCTAATGCGAATGCATGATGTGGTCATTATTCTTATCCAACAACATAAGTCTTAAATGAGACGAGAACAATAACAAATTTGAATTATCCATCTCTGGTTTACAAGCAGAACATTTCAAATACTTACTTGCATCTAAGGACCGGTGGGGCTTAGACTGTTGTTGAATGAGGATGAATGCACAGATTGAAACGGAGGAACCTACACAAAGAAAGATAGAGACATGAAAGCACTGCCTGCAGCCCGAGGACAGTGTATGGACTATTTGTCACCCAGTCAGTTTTACATTTGATTTGCGTCCCAGGAAACTTTATTCAAATGTTAGTAAGTATACTTAAAGGGGTTTGGCCACTTCAGCAAATAGCATTTATTATGCAGAGAGAGTTTCCATGGTTACGACTACCCTGCAGTCCAGCAGCATGGCTGTGCTTGTACACTATAGAAAAAAGTACCAGCTTACATGAATCCCATGGTCCCGGCCACTAGAGAGGCCAGCATTTTTTTCCTATTGTGTGCAAGCATGATCACCACTGCTGGATTACAGGGTGGTGGTAACCATGGAAACGAGCAGCGTATAATGCGATGGAAAAATGAACCAAGCCAGCAAAGGAGGCAATATGGACAATCCCAATACATTAGTAAGTGTCTTGTATTCACTTTCTCTACATGGTAAATGGATGCGGACAGCACACATGCAACATCCGTGTGCTGTCCATATGTTTTTGCAGCCCCATAGAAATGAATGGGTCCGCATTTGATACGAAAATACGTTTGTGTGCATGAGGCCTAAGTGTGTATACATATGTGCATAGCTCTCAGTCACTGATAATTGACCGGGGGCGGTCTTAAAGGGGTTGTCTCACTTCAGCAAGTGCCATTTATCATGTAGAGAAAGTTAATACAAGGCCCTTACTAATGTATTGGGATTGTCCATATTGCTTCCTTTGCGGCTTGGTTCATTTTTCCATAACATTATACACGGCTCGTTTCCATGGTTACCACCACCCTGTAATCCATCAGCGGCGATCGTGCTTGCACACTAAGAAAAAATGCTGGCCTCTCTAGTGGCCGGGACCATGGGAGCTCACATAGGCTGGTGCTTTTCTCTATAGTGTACAAGCACAGCCATTGCTGCTGGACTGCAGGGTGGTCGTAACTATGGAAACTCTTTCTGCATAATAAATGCTATTTCCTGAAGTGGCCAAACCTCTTTAAGCTACACACACTTATGATCTATTCTACTTAACCCCTTAAGGACGCATGACGTACCGGTACGTCATGGTTTCCGAGTCCTTAAGGACCCATGACGTACCGGTACGTCATATTTTCAAAATGCAAGTGCGGCGCGGCAGGGGTTAATTGTAACAGGATGTCCGCTGAAATCATTCAGCGGGCATCCTGTCACTACGCCGAGGGGGGTCATTTGACCCCCCCGTATCGGCGATCGCAGAAAACCGCAGGTCAATTCAGACCTGCGGTTTACTGCGTTTCCGGTCCATTCGGGTCTCCGGTGACCCGATGAACCGGGAAAGAATGGTGATCGGTGGTGTGATATCACACCACCAATCACCGTTCTTGAATGAGGGACGGTTGTGGCGGTGCTGGGATCCGATTGGTCGGGAGAGAGGCGGAGATTCAAACTCCCGGCGCTCCTCTCTCCCTCCTCTTCCTGCTGCTGCTGCTGCCGAGTGAGGATCGCACCCGCACAGCTCCAGCACCGCTCAGTCACCCCCAGTCACCCCCGGCTGGCTCCCATCACCCTCCGCCATCAGGTAGGTTAGGGTCAGCGAGGGAGAGGTATCTTAGGCAGGGCTAGAAGGGATAGTTAGTGTTAGTAAAAAGTTTTTGTTTTATTTCAGTGCTGCTTGTGGTGGTTGGGGTCCACAGCACTTAGCTGTGAGACCCTAAACCCACCCAGGGGTGCTGACCCAAGCCCCCACACCCCCCCCCCACCACTTTTTTTTTTATTTCCGTGCGCTTACTGTGGTCGGCACTTTTAGCGTCCGCCCACCGTTAGCTCATCGCCCACCCCACCGCTGATCAGTGCCGGACGGCTGATCAGCTAGTTTGAACTTAATTATTTTTTTTTCTAACACTTGTCAATTTTTTTCTTATTATTAGTACGTGAACACCCGCCCCCACACACGCACATACAATAAAGTTTGTCACACGCACATACACGCACACACATACCCATGGCCCGCCGGATGTTCTCGGCGGAGGAGGCATATGCCCAGATGCTCTCCGACACCGAGAGCGCCAGTGAGGATGAGGATGACCCCACGTTCCTCCTTTCATCCGCATCCTCCTCATCATCATCTGATGATGATGAGCCCCCAAGGCGGCGGAGACGCCGCCAAGCGGAGCCAGGGCCCCCACATGCTAGGGAACCCGTGGCCCACACCAGTACGAGCAGCCCTGGGGTTCGTACTGGTTTCCCGGCCCACCAAATAAGCGCACCGGGCCCCCACCGGTGAACTTAGCTGGTGTCCCCAGTGGACTATGAGCCTGCGATTCCGGATTTTGTTGGCAATCCTGGAATCCAGATTCCCACAGTGGGGTTCACTGAAATAGACTTTTTAGTTTTTTTTCAGTGACCCACTGGTGAATCTGATGGTGGAGCAGACGAATCTGTATGCCCAACAGTTCGTCGCTCAGCACCCAGGCTCCTTTTGGCTAGACCCGGTGGCTGGACGCCAGTCAGTGCAGCCGAGATGAGGACGTTTTGGGGCCTCGTGCTGCACATGGGTCTAGTGCAAAAACCCAGTGTCAGGCATTACTGGAGTGGGGACGTCCTCTATCAGACCCCACTGTACAGTATGGCCATGACACGTCCCAGATTCGAGGCCATCCGGAAATGCCTGCATTATGCAGATAATGCAGCATGTCCCCCAAGGTGATCCTGCCTATGACCGGCTGTACAAGATACGGCCGATCATCGATCACTTTGGGGCCGCATTCGCGCAGGCCTACGTACCTGGAAGGGAGGTCGCGGTTGATGAGTCTCTCGTTGCGTTCAAGGGAGACTCAGTTTCCATCAATACATTCCCACTAAGCGAGCGAGGTATGGCGTGAAAATGTACAAAATTTGTGAGAGTACCTCAGGGTACACTTACAAATTTCGTGTTCTGAGGGACGAGATTCCCGTATTCAACCCCAGAATGTCCCCCACTCTGGGTGTTAGCGGGAAACTTGTGTGGGACCTTGTGCACCCACTGCTGGATAAGGGTTACCACCTGTACGTGGATAACTTTTATACCAGTATTCCCTTGTTCAGGTCCCTTGCCGCCAGATCCACGTTCGCTTGTGGGACCGTGCGGAAAAATCAGCGCGGCCTTCCTACCTCCCTCCTCCAGGTACCTATCCCCAGGGGTGAAACCCGTGCCCTTACCAGCGACAACCTGTTGTTGGTCAGGTATAAGGACAAGAGGGATGTCCTTATCCTGACCACAATCCATGGTAACGGCACCACCCCAGTCTCTGTGCGAGTACCACGGCAACGGTCCTCAAGCCCGATTGTATCGTCGACTACAATCGGTATATGGGAAGGAGTTGATCTATCTGATCAAGTCCTCAAACCATATAATGCCATGCGGAAAACCCGGGCATGGTACAAAAGGTTGCGGTCTACATGGTACAGGTTGCCATGTACAACGCTTTGTACTATCTCGAGCGCTGGCAGCACAGAGACTTTCCTCCAGTTCTATGAGGCAGTCCTCAAGGACCTGATCTTTTCAGACCGGGAAAGAGCAGGTCGGAGTACCTCGGGAGTTGGAGCGCCCGGGTCGTCCCTGGCCAACATTTTCCAGGTGTGGTCCCCCATACTGGAAAAAGGGACGAACCCAAAAAGATGCAGAGTGTGTCACAAGAGGGGATTCGGAAGGACACCACCACTCAGTGTGACACTTGCCCCGATCATCCGGGCCTCTGCGTTATCAATTGCTTCAGGGAGTATCACACTTCCATGGAGTACTAAATTTTTATAATTCCCGACAGTCCCCTAGAGAACATAAAAACTATGGCTCTCAGACTTTGTAGACACTGGAACAAATTTTTGTCACAAAAATATTAGTTTTAGTGCAGGCATCCTCAAACTGCGGCCCTCCAGATGTTGTAAAACTACAACTCCCAGCATGCCCAGACAACCTACAGTGGGAATTGTATTTTTACAACATCTGGAGGGCCGCAGTTTGAGGATGCCTGCTTAGTGTCTCCAAAGTATGAGAGCCATATATATTGGGCATACGTAATATATTGGCCACGTACGTAAAAAACTTGTCTATAAATATACCCCATAAACTAGCCCTTCGATAAATGCCGTCCAAAAAATCTAATAAAAACTATGTAAAAAAGCAATTTTTATTTTCACCTTGGATCCCAAAAAGTGTAATAAAAAGCCATTAAAAGTCATATGCACCCCCAAATAGTGCCAATCAAACCGCCATCTCATCCCGCAAAAAATGAGCCCCTAAATTAGATAGTCGCCCAACCCAAAAAATAAAAATTTAGCTCCCAGGCTATGGAGATACTAAAATAATTTTTTTGTTCCTCAAATGATGATATAGTATAATTTGTTTAGATTTTACATGAAGTAGACATATTAGGTATCGCGCGTCCGTAACAATCTGCCCTATAAAAATAACATTTAACCCAACCCCCGGATGAACAGGGTTAAAAATAAAATAAAAACTGTGTAAAAAAGCCATTTTTGTCACCTAACATCAAAAAAGTGTTATAGCGAGCGATCAAAAAGTCATATGCACCCCAAATAGTGCCAATAAAACCGCCATCTCATCCCATAAAAAATGAGCCCCTATATTAGACAGTCACCCAACCAAAAAAAAAATGTAGCTCCCAGGATATTGAGATACTAAAATTATTTAATTTGTGTTCCTCAACTGATAATATAGTGTAAAATCTAAACAAATTATAAAAAGTAGACATATTGGGTATCTCCACGTCCGTAACAATCTGCCCTATAAAAATAACATTTAACCCAACCCCCGGATGAACAGCATACAAAAAAAAAAAAAAAAAATGGAAAAACACAATTTTTTGGGCAAAATTTCCATTTCAATCCATTTTTCCGGTAATAAAGCAAGGGTTAACAGCCAAACAAAACTAAAAATTTATTGCCCTGATTCTGTAGTTTGCAGAAACACCCCATATGTGGTCGTAAATGGATATATAGCCACAAGGCAGGGCATAGAACGAAGGGAACGCCATATGTTTCTTGAAGGCAGATTTTGATGGATTGGTTTATTTACACCATGTCCCATTAGAAGCTCCCCTGATGTAGCCTAGACTAGAAACTCCAAAAAGTGACCCCATATAAGAAACTACACCCCTCAAGGTATTCAAAAAATACTTTACAAACTGTATTAACCCTTTAGGTGTTCCACAAAACTTAATGGCGAATGTAGAAACAATTTTAAAATTAAAATTTTTTGTTATCTTTCCTCAAAAAGTGTAATATAGAGCAACCAAAAATCATATTTATCCTAAAATAGTACCAAAACAACAACCACCATATCCTGTAGTTTCCTAGATGGGGTCACTTTTATGGATTTTCTACTCAAGGGGTGCAGCAGGGGGCTTGAAAGGGTACATGGTGTAAATAAACCAGTCCCGCAAAATCTGCCTTCCAAAAACATATGGCGTTCCCCTTCTTCTATGTCCTGCCGTTTAGCCAAATAGTAGTTTAGGACCACATAGGTAGTGTTTCTGCAAACTACAGAATCAGGGCAAGCCATATTGAGTCTTGTTTGGCAGTTAACCCATTTTGTCCAGTAATAAAGTAAGGGTTAAAATGGAAATTTTTCCCAAAAATTGAAATTCTGAAATTGTTTCTCCATCTGCCACTAACTCTAGTGGAACACCTAAAGGGTTAACAAAGTTTGTAAACCCAGTTTTGAATACCTTGAGGGTGTACTTTCTTAGATGGAGTCACTTTTTTGGAATTTCTATTCTAGGGGTGCAACAGGGGGCTTGAAATGGGACATGGTATAAACAAAACCAGTCCCGCAAAATCTGCCTTGCAAAACCCATATGGCGTTCCCCTGCTTCTATGTCCTCCCGTTTGGCCAAACAGTAGTTTAGGACCACATATGGGGTGTTTCTGCAAACTACAGAATCAGGGCAACCCATATTGAGTCTTGTTTGGCAGTTAACCCTTACTTTATTACTTGAAAAAATGGATTAAAATGGAAATTTTTCCCAAAAATTGAAATTCTGAAATTGTTTCTCCATCTGCCATTAACTCTAGTGGAACACCTAAAGGGTTAACAAAGTTTGTAAACCCAGTTTTGAATACCTTGAGGGTGTACTTTCTTAGATGGAGTCACTTTTTGGAATTTCTATTCTAGGGGTGCAACAGGGGGCTTGAAATGGGACATGGTATAAACAAAACCAGTCCCGCAAAATCTGCCTTGCAAAACCCATATGGCGTTCCCCTGCTTCTATGTCCTCCCGTTTGGCCAAACAGTAGTTTAGGACCACATATGGGGTGTTTCTGCAAACTACAGAATCAGGGCAACCCATATTGAGTCTTGTTTGGCAGTTAACCCTTACTTTATTACTTGAAAAAATGGATTAAAATGGAAATTTTTCCCAAAATTGAAATTCTGAAATTGTTTCTCCATCTGCCATTAACTCTAGTGGAACACCTAAAGGGTTAACAAAGTTTGTAAACCCAGTTTTGAATACCTTGAGGGGTGTACTTTCTTAGATGGAGTCACTTTTTGGAATTTCTATTCTAGGGGTGCAACAGGGGGCTTGAAATGGGACATGGTATAAACAAAACCAGTCCCATAAAATCTGCCTTGCAAAACCCATATGGCGTTCCCCTGCTTCTATGTCCTACCGTTTGGCCAAACAGTAGTTTAGGACCACATATGGGGTGTTTCTGCAAACTACAGAATCAGGGCAACCCATATTGAGTCTTGTTTGGCTGTTAACCCTTGCTTTGTTCCTGGAAAACATGGATTATATTGGAAAATTTTCCAAAAATTGAATTTCTTAAATTTTATGTCCATTTGCCATTAACTCTAGTGGAACACCTAAAGGGTTAACAAAGTTTTTAAAATCAGTTTTGAATACCTTGAGGGGTGTATTTTCAAGAATGGGGTCATTTTTGGGTGGTTTCTATTATGTAAGCCTCACAAAGTGACTTCAGACCTGGACTGGTCCCTAAAAAGTGGGATTTGGAAAATTTCAGAAAAATTTCAAAATTTGCTTCTAAACTTCTAAGCTATGTAACATCCCCAAAAAATAAAATGGCATTCCCAATATGCTCCAAAAATGAAGTAGACATATGGGGAATGTGAAGTTATAACTATTTTTGGGGGTATTACTACGTATTAGAGAAGTAGAGAAAATGAAACTTTGAAATTTGCTAATTTTTTAAAATTTTTGGTAAAAATTGTATTTTTTTATTCAAAAAAATTAACTTTTTTGACCCAATTTTAGCAGTGTCATGAAGTACTATATGTGACGAAAAAACAATCTCAGAACGGCCTGGGTAAGTAAAGGCATTTTAAAGTTATTCACACATAAAGTGACACTGGTCAGATTTTCAAAAAATGGCCAAGTCCTAAGGGTGAAATAGGGCTGAGTCCTTAAGGAGTTTGTGGTAAGGTGCAAGGTGTCATATGTGATGGCAGGTACGTGTCACCGAGGTTGCTGGCCTCGGTGAGGTGAGAGCCGGGTTTTTGTCTGCAGCAGCTAGTGCTGTTTGACTTTGTTAAATAGCATGGCTGCAAAGCCGATCCGGGCCGGCTCTTACTGGGAGCAGCTAAAGAGTAGGGTGGGTGGCTGCTCCCCACGGTCCAGTCCATGTTTTGGGCTGGATATAAAACGCAGCCAGCAGCTGTGTCTGGAGAGTGTGATTATCCTGGAGCTGCTAACAGGGCTGGGAGTTCTCTGTCCAGGAGGAAAGAGCTCAGTAAGGAGGTATTTTGTTCCTGGCTACCTGAAGCTGGATTCTCCTGCGGCTGGGCCGACAGCGTGGTGCGAACCTGCACCTACACCTCCCAGGTGACTGAACCTGTGTTGGACTGTTTTTGTTTGGCTACGTTATTTCCGTTGTGTGTGAACTGTCACCAAGAGACTGTTTTTCATTTTGTGTGCAAGTGTGAATAAAACACTGTTTGTTGCACAATCTGGACTCCTTGTTTTGCCTCTAAACTGCACCCGCACCGCTGTCTACCAGAGCGACTCCCCACATTTGGTGTCGGATGCGGGCATGCGCAGTGAGGCTGGCGTGAACGCCGAACTTTGTTTTTGCTGAGAAAAAGTGAATGTCCTATATTAAGCCGGCAAAGTTGCAGCCTGTGATCCCCGACAAAATGGAGGCGGCTGTGAAAGCCCTCATAGAGGCTAACGTGCAGCAGCGGGAGACCAACCAGCTACTGCTACAGCACGTGATGGCGTTGCAAGCGGCAGGAGGCGTCCCACCGCGTCCATGATGCCCGGAAAGCTGTCCGTGCCGCGATCCCTAAGATGACCCCTCGGATGATGTGGAGACCTATCTGGCGGTGTTCGAGAAGGTGGCCGTGAGGAGAAATTACCCGAGAACAGTGGGCAGAGAGTCGTCGCTCCGTTCCTGGCGTCTGGACCCCAGCAAGTATTTTTGACCTCCCAGATGACCAAGCAGCTGACTACCCAACTGTGAAAGGTGAGATCCTGGCAAGACTGGGGGTGAATGTTTTGGTCCGGGCTCAGCGTGTCCACCAGTGGGACTTTAACGTGGCTGAACCCGCCAGGCCACAATACTATGACTTGCTACAACGGTTGCAAAAATGGCTGCAGCCAGACATACTGACTCCCACTGCTATGCTCGACCGTCTGTTAGCCGATGTCTTCTGGAGGGCTTTGCCTTACCCTCTCCAGCACTGGGTCTGCCAGGTATCGCCCACCAATGCCCTGGAGATGGTCGACCTGGTGGAGCGGTACGAGGCCACCAGAAACCTGCAGGGAGTCTTGCTGGGAAGGGGTCAGTCAAACCCCGGAGGCCTCTGCCCCAGTTCCGAGCGTCCGGCGACAGAGCGGCCTGTACGGAAGATACCCCTGCGAGTCCGCCTCCCGTGGTATGCTGGAGGTGTCAGGAGCCAGGCCACATCAGGGGCCGACTGTCCGCATCGGGATGAGCCGATGGAGGTGAACTATGGGGGTCGCCACTCCTGTATGCACGGAAGCTGTGCGCAACTGGCACCCGTGAGGTGCAAGACCATAACCACCTGTGTCAGGTAGAGGTGGGAGATTCGCTGGCGGTGGCTCTGCTGGACTCCGGAGTTTAGTCTCCTGGTAAGGGCTGCCCTTGTACGGCCTGTGGAGTATACTGGCCGTAAAGTCGGGGTCCTGTGCATCCACGGAGACCTGAAAGACTACCCCACTGCACTAGTGACTTTGTCCACAGCGGCTGGTAGGTGGACCCACGAGGTGGCTGTCGCTACTAAACTCCCACATGAACTAATACTTGGGAGGGACTTCCTCGGTTTTCCGGCGCTGTGGCCGGCAATAAAGGTATCTGAGGGACCCGAGACAGGGGTGACCCTAGTAGAGTGGCCTGATACCGCTGGAAGGCCAGAACCCTGGGAGCCCGAGTCTGAAGGGCCGGCGGTAGGGGTGACCACTGCTCCAGCGGTAGAGGGGGAGACAACCCCACTGAGTGTAATGGTGGGAGACACGGAGGACTTGCCACCGGGACCTGAGTTGGCAGACCTCAATGTCTCCGGGAAAATTTTGGGACCGCACAACACCGGGACCAAACCCTAACCAGGGCCTGGGAGAATGTGCTGAAATTGATGGTAAACCCCAGAAACCAGGGGCTGAATTAATGTTCCCACGATTTATTGTTCTACAGGATATGTTGTATCGGGTGAACCAAGTCCGAGGTGAACCTGTTGAACAGTTGGTGGTGCCCACAGCGTATCGCAAGCTTGTCATGGAGCTTGCCCACCAACATGTTCTTGGGGGACACCTGGGGTGGCAGAAAACCCAGGACCGCATACTGCAGCGGTTTTATTGGCCCAGTGTGTTCAAGGAGGTAGAAAATTATTGTAAGTCCTGTCCAACCTGTCAGATAACTAGCCCCCAGCCTCATTTCCGTAGTCCTCTGGTACCTCTGCCAATTATTGAAGTACCGCTTGAGCGAATCGCTATGGATTTAATTGGGCCTGTACCAAAGTTCTGCCAGGGGCCACCAACACATTCTGGTAGTTCTCGACTATGCCACTCGGTATCCGGAGGCGGTGCCCCTGCGACATACCTCAGCTAGGCTCATTGCCAAAGAGTTAATGGAGATGTTTTCCCGTGTGGGCCTGCCAAAAGAGGTTCTGACAGACCAAGGGACCCCTTTTATGTCCAAAGTAATGAAGGAACTGTGTAAATTGTTGCGTATAAAGCAGTTACGGACGTCCGTTTACCATCCGCAAACAGACGGTCTTGTTGAGAGGTTTAACCAAACTCTAAAAAATATGTTAAAAAGGGTGGTGTCTAGAGATGGGAAGGACTGGGACCTGCTTCTGCCCTATCTCATGTTCGCAGTGCGAGAGGTACCCCAGGCCTCTACTGGGTTCTCGCCCTTCGAACTGCTTTATGGCAGACACCCTCGGGGCCTGTTGGATATCGCCAAGGAAGCATGGGAACAACAGCCTGTCCCCCACAAAAGTGTCATTGAGTATGTCACCCAGATGCAGGAACGGATAGAAAGGGTGTTGCCGCTGGTCCGGGAGCATATGGAGGCAGCACAACAAGCCCAGAGTAGGGTGTATAATCGTCAGGCTCGGGTACGGGCTTCAATCCGGAGATCGGGTTTTGGTTCTGGTACCCACCCTGACAGCAAATTCCTAGCTAGGTGGCAGGGCCCCTATGAGGTGATCGAGAGTAGGGAAGTAATTACAAAGTACACCAGCCAGGCGGCGCAAGCCGGAGCAGGTGTACCACGTGAATTTACTTAAGCCGTGGAAAGATAGGGACACGGCCGACGACCACAGCCCCGGCCAGGGCTTCTAGGTGAAAAGGGTCCAGCCCCACAGTTCGAGGCCTGTGAAGCAGTAACCACGGTAAAAATTGCAGACAGCCTGTCTTCCAAACAAGTTCAGGAAGTCAGGAGTTCATCAGTCGGAACACGGATGTGTTCTCGGACCTCCCTGGCCGCACGTCTCTCATCCAACATGACATCGCCACTGAGCCTCAGGCCAAGATCCGGTTAAAACCATACCGGGTACCCGAGGCTCGGCGACGGGCCATCGCGGAGGAAGTACAGTTAATGTTGAAGCTCGAGGTCATTGAGGAGTCGAAAAGTGAGTGGGCCAGTCCCATAGTCCTAATACCCAAGCCGGATGGGACGTTGCGGTTCTGCAACGACTTTCGCAAGTTAAATGAAGTATCCAAGTTTGACGCGTATCCCATGCCCCGAGTAGACGAGCTGGTTGAAAGTTTAGGACAAGCCCGTTATTTTTCTGTGCTGGACCTCACTAAAGGGTACTGGCAGGTACCCTTAACGGAGTCGGCTAAGGAAAACCGCATTTGTTACCCGCAGGGCCTGTATCACTACAAGGTGTTACCCTTTGGCCTGCATGGCGCCCCGCCACTTTCCAAAGGTTAATGGACATAGTGCTGCGACCACATCGTCGGTACGCCTCGGCCTACTTGGATGATGTAGTCATCCACAGCACCGACTGGGAAAGCCATTTACCCAAGGTGCAGGCGGTAGTGGATGCCCTGAGGAAAGCCGGACTGACCGCTAACCCAAAGAAGTGCTCCATAGGGTTAGAGGAGACAAAATATCTGGGATATGTAATTGGGCGGGAGTCATCAAACCTCAGGTAACTAAGGTAGAGGCCATTCGTAACTGGCCCCGACCGGTCACCACCAGGCAGGTAAAGTCGTTCCTGGGGATTGTAGGTTACTACATGAGGTTTGTGCCCCACTTTGCCACAATAGCAGCGCCATTGACAGACCTGTTGAAGGGGCGAAAGTCTGGGAGGGTTAGCTGGAGTGAGAAGGCGGAGGAGGCTTTCTCCGCGTTGAAGTCGGCCCTGTGTGGGTCCCCGGTTTTGGTGACACCCGACTTCAACAAGGAGTTTGTCGTACAGACCGACGCCTCGGAGGTAGGCCTCGGTGCGGTACTGTCGCAGGAGGTCAACGGGGAAGAACATCCCGTTGTCTTCCTGAGCCGTAAGCTCAGTCCCGCCGAGTCCAGGTATAGTATAGTGGAGAGGGAGTGCCTGGCTATCAAGTGGGCACTCGAATCTCTCCGCTACTACCTGTTAGGGAGGAGGTTCCGTCTGGTGACCGACCATTCCCCCTCAAATGGATGAGTCAGGCCAAGGAGAGGAATGCTCGGGTCACTAGGTGGTTCCTATCTCTTCAAAATTTCAAGTTTTCCGTGGAACACAGGGCAGGCCGCTTGCAGGGCAACGCAGATGCCCTGTCCCGCGTCCACTGCCTCACGTGTGTTCACCCCTCAGGGTTGAACAAAGGGGGGTATGTGGTAAGGTGCAAGGTGTCATATGTGATGGCAGGTACGTGTCACCGAGGTTGCTGGCCTCGGTGAGGTGAGAGCCGGGTTTTTGTCTGCAGCAGCTAGTGCTGTTTGACTTTGTTAAATAGCATGGCTGCAAAGCCGATCCGGGCCGGCTCTTACTGGGAGCAGCTAAAGAGTAGGGTGGGTGGCTGCTCCCCACGGTCCAGTCCATGTTTTGGGCTGGATATAAAACGCAGCCAGCAGCTGTGTCTGGAGAGTGTGATTATCCTGGAGCTGCTAACAGGGCTGGGAGTTCTCTGTCCAGGAGGAAAGAGCTCAGTAAGGAGGTATTTTGTTCCTGGCTACCTGAAGCTGGATTCTCCTGCGGCTGGGCCGACAGCGTGGTGCGAACCTGCACCTACACCTCCCAGGTGACTGAACCTGTGTTGGACTGTTTTTGTTTGGCTACGTTATTTCCGTTGTGTGTGAACTGTCACCAAGAGACTGTTTTTCATTTTGTGTGCAAGTGTGAATAAAACACTGTTTGTTGCACAATCTGGACTCCTTGTTTTGCCTCTAAACTGCACCCGCACCGCTGTCTACCAGAGCGACTCCCCACAGGTTAAAGATCTCTTGAGGGTACCTCAAATGTTGCTACTGCTGATAGGAGGAGAAATGTCTGCACTATTCCACCAGCTTCTCCTGCACAGGAGTTTGCTTTGACAGCCTTACTGCCATGGTAGCACAAACACAACACACCAATATATAATATATACACCAAGTATATATATATATATATATATACACACACACACAGTATATACACACATATTACATGAGACCAAGCAATGGTGAATAAGATTGAGGTGTTTATTAAAGGTAGCGTAAATAATTTAACATACCATAGATAATTCAAACCCCAAATAATTAAATCAATAATATATATGTAAAATGCCCCAAAAAAGGATCCAATGCTCAACTAGTCCACTGCTGGGTGACCACCACCCCACTAATAAACACCACGACAGTAAAAGATTTGCCATAAGGAGAAGAGGGGGGAGGGGGGGGGCACGCAG
This sequence comes from Bufotes viridis, assembly GCA_033119425.1. NCBI lineage: Eukaryota > Metazoa > Chordata > Amphibia > Anura > Bufonidae > Bufotes > Bufotes viridis. The sequence goes on along the minus strand of CM065592.1, from coordinate 140,717,374 downwards.
GCGCAGATCATCTTCTTTCAGTCTTCAAACTTCTGTGGCTTGACCACAGAGATCACTGGAATATAGGAATATATAGTCCATGTTCCTGCCACTGGCACCCAGAACGCTAATCCTAGAAGACAACGCCAAGATCTGCCTGGAGACGGAATGGCAACCATTGCTCGCGCCTAAACACAGCTAAACCAATTCAGGTACCGGTAAGAATCACAAATGCAGGGGGGACTCAGCAGGGACCAATAGGAAGAAGGGAAGGGGTGACAAGGAACAAACATATATGGGGGCTGAGCCGCCATGTGCCCCCCCCGCTGCCTCTTAGGTTATAACGTCTTGTGGTGGATAACACCTGTTCAGGTGGGAGGAGGGTGAGGTCCCAACCTTGAAGGCTTGCAACCATATCATCTAGTGTTTAGATTATTAGTTTGTGAGGAAATGCTCAATATAATAATTGTGTTAACAGAAACTAAGAATGTACAGTATACATTCACTTCTGATGTACTCTTATTGCATTTCTTTGTATATATTTGAAGATGATGGGTGAGAAACAAGATTTAGCAAAACGGGTGCATAGAAAAATTTTAGCCGTGTGAACATACCCTTAAGAAAGTTTAGGTTTTAAGTGTCCAACTTTAAGGTAGACATTGGGGTAGATTTATCAAAACTGGTTTAAAGGAAAACTGGCTTAGTTGTCTCTAGCAACCAATAAGATTTCACCTTTATTTTCCAAAGGAGCGCTGAAAAAATGAAAAGTTGGGATCTGACTGGATGCTATGGACAACTAAGCCACTTTTCCTTTACCCTAAGTTCACACTTGCGCGTTTTACAGCGCGTTCGAACGCGCTGTAAGTCGCATAACCGATGCAAACCAATGCTTCCCTATGGGACTGGTTCACATTTTTGCATTTTACAGCCCGTTCGAACGCGCTGAAAAACGCCAGACGCATAAACAAGTTCTTGAGCTTTTTTTGGGCGTTTGTCGCGCGTTTTGGCCCATAGACTTCAATGGGAAAGCGCAACGCTTGTAATTTGCGCGTTTTTGACACTGAAAACACGCGTTTATGAATTTGCAACATGCTGGAAAGGCCAAACCCCAGCTCTGATTGGCCAAACTTCATATAGACAGGGATATTTGGTCATTGGACAACACTGCAGTCAATCACACAAACGCGCGTTTACTATTGCCAAAAACGAGCGTAAAACACTCGACAAATACGCGCGTAAAACGCGTGTCTCAGAAACGCTCAGGTCTGAACCCAGGGTTAAACCAGTTTTGATAAACCTACCTCAATGTCTTCCTTGAAGTTGGATACTCAAAACCTAAACTTTCAGGGTATGTTCACACGGCAAAAATCCATGGCACAAAAATCAGTAGGAGATCAGTAGGTGAAAACCGACCATTTTTGGTGATTCTGAATTTTAGGAGTTTTTACAAGGGCTTTAGAAGAGTTTTTGGTAGATGTTTTCCTGCTTCCCTACTGACATCCAAATCCACAATCAAATCTGCTTCAAAGAAGTAATGTCACTTCTAAAGTGTTTTTCAAATCAGTAACCGAAAAAACCTAACATATACAGTGTGTACAAGGTGGAGTTTTTAACAATAAAGTCAATAGGAAAACTGTTGATGGAGATTTAAAAATTTAGCAGGCCCACTTTCCGCTGCTGAATCAGTGGCAGATTTTACACGTGTGACCATAACCTCAGGTTTCCTACAGAGAACTGAGACTAATGCATGTTCCACACAGAGTTTGGCCTCTTGCACACGGCCATTGTGGTTCCGTTACGTGCGGCGGATGGGACGGATCCAGACCCATTCAACTTGAATGGGTCCGTGATCTGTCCATTCCACAAAAAAATAGAACAAGTTCTATTTTTTTGTGGAACGGAAGCACGGATCGGAACCCCACAGAAGCACTCCATAGTGCTTCCGTGAGGTTACATTCTGCACCCCATCTCTGGATTTGCGGACCCATTCAAGTGAATGGATCTGCATCCGTGATGTGAAGTGCACACGGTCGGTGCCCCGTGTATTGCGGAACCGCCGTAGGCAGCCCGCAATACGGCCACAGGAGCACAACGGCCATGTGCAAGAGGCCTTTAGAAGTGAAACCAGAAAGCCCATTTCCACAAGTTTTTGGTTCTTGTTCCTCAATTCTGCACGATGAGAAAAAAAAAAGACTGAATATGGCTGTGTTTATACACTGCTTCCTCATCATGGCGGTGTCACATCCACAATGCATTTTTTTGCCACAGCGTTCCAGATTTTTTGAGAAACCACTAGAAAAAACCTGGCCTATCATTCTGGGGTTTTCCAGAATAGAGGGCGATTAAGGCTGGGGTCTCATTTTCCAGCCTGATATGCACTTGTACCACAATGCGGGCAGTTTTGCAGGTAAAACTATGGTATACCTACAAAAACGTACACCCATTAAACGTTCACATGTATTCACACTTCAGGATTAAATTCGGGGTGTATTTTCCAAGAGGATCCAAGGCGGATTTTCTGTTGTGGATGTGTAGCACACGAAGATTAGGCCTACTGTCATTCAGTAAGGCTTTTTCTGTGCCACATTAGTGAGAAGAATTACCATTCTCAGATTTTTTTTTTTACCTCAGCTCAAAAAACCCCAAAGAGTTTGTTTTCCTGTACCATGTAAATGGGGTATAAACTACTCCAATCAGGCTACTTTCACACTAGCGTTTTTGATGGATCCGGCAGGGATCAGCAAAAACGATTCCGTTACTGATAATACAACCATCTGCATCCGTTATGAACGGATCCGGTTGTATTATCTGTAACATAACCAAGACGGATCCGTTTTCTATAGTGTCAGATTGCGTCAGAGAAAACTGATCCGTCCCCATTGACTTGCATTGTGGGTCATGCAGGATCTGTTTTGCTCCGCATCTCAGGACAGAAAGAAAATCGTTAATTTCTAACGATAATTTGTTTTCCCTTAGTCCTAACAGCAGCACAGATGGGGTTAACCACCCCCCGTGGACTGGCAGGACCGGCGGAATGTTTAATGAGCCCAAGACTAATAACTCAATTTAACAATTAAGTATCTCCTTAAAATGGGGAAGTCAGCCCCCAGTCCTGGAGCTCTGAATCGACATTCATCTCCCATTATAGACTAGATGCCAGTCTTGCTGAGTTTTCGGCCTTTGGGCAGACTTTTCTTAGTTCTGCCAGGCAGGAAGGCCCTCCCTAGGGTTTTTTTCTTGCTATCTCCCCATCTGTGCTGCTGGTAGGACGTAAGGGAATCGTTAATTTCTAACGATAATTTGTTTTCCCTTAGTCCTAACAGCAGCACACAAATTTCCCACCCTAGTAAGTCTAGTTTTTTTCTTGCTATAAACACAGTGGGCTGGGGGTTGACTTCCTCCTTTTAAGGAGATACTTAATTGTTAAATTGAGTTATTAGTCTTGGGCTCATTAAACATTCCGCCGGTCCTGCCAGTCCACGGGGGGTGGTTAACCCCATCTGTGCTGCTGGTAGGACGTAAGGGAACCTTTGATTTGCACCCCGGTATGGGAACGCAACCAAACGGAATGGAATGCATTTTGGAGCATTCGGTTCTGTTCAGTTAGGTTTTGTCCCCATTGACAATGAATAGGGAAAAAACTTAAGTATTTTTGTCCAGTATTGAGACCCTATGACGGATCTCAATACCGGAAAATAGAAACGCTAGTGTGAAAGCAGCCTCACTTGTGTTGCATGCAGAATGTTAGTGTATTTTTATGAGGACTGAGGTATAGCATCCGTGCCTAACCCCTCATTAAATCCTGAATGTGTGAACATAACCCTAAAACAATGAACCGATGTGCAGTAAAACCTAATATCTGCACATTCTTATCTGCTCTGTGTGGCCATATCCTAATGCAATTCTTTCAAAACATCTGCCGATCTATGATGAAACCAAGCACAAAAGTAGAGATAACCTTAAAAGGTGTTGCCTCATTACAAGCACTTGTACTCGGCTATCTCCAGCAGTTTCACAGTGTTGAATGGAATAGTAGTGCGTATGTAGGACTGCCATTCCATTTAAACGGGGGGACACTGGACCCCCTGTTCTCATGATCCTTTGTATAGGGGATAGGTGTTTGTAATGGGACAACTTGTTTAACCGAGTACAAATCTTCACGACAAGAATGTATGGATTAAAGGAGTTCTCCGGGATTTACATCTTAATGATCTATCCCCAGGATAGGTCATCAATATGAGGTCTGTGGCGGATCCAACTCCTAGCACCCCCACCGATCTGCTGCTTGAGGAATCTGTGATGGGTCTGGTGAGCGCAACAACCTCCTCACCGCCGGCCATGTGCCCCTGGAAAAAGCCGCCGGGCGAAACTCGCGTTGGGGATTTGTGAAGGTCGCACATTGCGGTCAGTATTGTATATTTGCTATTATGACCTTTTTCTACTTATTTTGTGTCAGTGAATCTTTCACTTGTGGTCTACAAGAGTACAGACATTTTCCTCAATGAACACTTTATGAATGACCGTAACCTTGTGTAGGAATCGCGCTATTTGTGAAGTAATTGTATCTCTTTAGTGTACAGGAACTTAGGGATTCCATGAGGGTGGATCAAGGTATTTATTGTGTTAACTATTGACTGCTTTGTGTCAATCTCCTCTACATGCTGCTACATTGGATCCAATTTTACTGGCTATGTTTTTTAGGCCCCATGCACACAACCGTATGTGTTTTGCGGTCCGCAAACCACGGATCCGCAAAACACGGAAGCTGCTCCGCGTTCCGTTCCGCAAATTGGCCCATTGTAGAAATGCCTATTCTTGTCCGCAAAACGGATAAGAATAGGACATGCTCTATTTTTTTTGCGGGGCCACGGATCAGAGCAACGGATGCGGACAGCACACGGAGTGCTGTCCGCATCTTTTGCAGCCCCATTGAAGTGAATGGGTCGCGCCTGAGACGCAAAATATGCGGCTCTGACGCAGACCAAACATTCGGTCGTGTGCATGAGGCCTTACTCTTATATATATTTTTACTGTTATTGTGATAATAAAGTTATATATTTTACATATATATGTTGCGTGGATATTATTTGGTGAAGTTGAAGTTATATTGCCACGTTAACATACGCATTGAGTCTGGCAATATAACACATCTCAGGATTGCCGTGGGATTTCTCCATCTGGCTTTTGGGACTGCAACACGTCTTTTACATGCACCCCACACTACAAAGCAGAGTGCGAGGCAAGATTCATATTATCCAAATACTTTCGAGCATGTATGGAAACAGAAGCACCGAGACCTGCAGAGGGTTAATTGAATGCAGGCGTTTGATCTATGGCGCTGTACTATATACCGGTAGTATGGTATTACTTCTAGAACTGGAAGGGGGGGGGGCACTTACAGGTATTAGGACTGGACTTTTGTTACTGGTCTTAATCTCTGTCCTTCTGGCATCCGATCCTCCACAAATATTGAGGAGCAAACCTCAATAATTGTGGTGCAGCCTGGCAGGTCCATGCGGCAGAAATGGAAACTACGACATCTCTGAGCTGGTGTAGTATATAGTCATAATAAGAAACGTGCCAGTTCAGCTAGGCCCAGCCTTAGGGTTCATGCACATGAGCATATGTCCCCTTTGCCCATGCTGTGGACCGCAAATAGCAGTCAGCAATGCATGGGTACCAGCCACTTGAATGGGTCCACAATCTACAAGATACAGTCCGCACCGCAAAAACATAGTTCTATTTTTTTGCGGTGCGGAGGCACAGACGGAATCCCAGTGAAGTGATTTGTAGTACTTCCGATCCATGCTTCCATTCGGCACCGCTCGGTATCTTGGGGACCCATTCAAGTCAATGGGTCCGCATCCATGATACAGAGTGTATACGGTGGTGTACAGGAGTCCTTACAACCTTGAACTTTTTGGAAAAGTGGTGTGCAGGGCACAAACACCCCAAAAAGTCACACATTTTGCACAAGCAGGGCCTTGCACAAAAAATAAAATGTCTGGTACGCCAATTATGTACTTTCCTTTATCTCACTAAACACAGCCAACAGTCCGCAGCTATCACGGACAACAATCCCCATCAGAGCCATCTACAGCAGTACTGCAGTGTCAGCACTGCCCGCTTCCACTCTTCTATGTGAGGAGAAGACCTATACAAAAGGAATTAATTTGCACAGTCAACAACGCTGAGCTGAAGTTCCACATATGTGAGGCGTCTCTGCATCCACACACCTGCTTACCTAATGTACTCCGCTCATTCGCATCGTTCACGTGGTCACAAAAATCATCTGCCAGCAGCAGATAGTGCTGTGTAAACAGCATCTGCTGCCTGCAAACAACAAGTCTGTATGTAGACGAACTATGGCATTAGCGATCATTCCTCCCTGTACTGTGGGGTAAATGTGGCAGTCTTCTCCACTGATGAGCAGGCGCTTGTCCGGAAGGAATGCTTCCTACACCTGCTCACCACTGCGATTGCTGCGGCCAGCAGGTAAACAGAGCAGAGAAGACAGCGCTAGTATGAGCCCTGCCTTCTCTTTAAACCGCTGACCGGCGGGGGTGCCAAGAGTTGGACCTCCACCGTTCTGATATTGATGACCTATCCTGGAGATAGGTCATCAGTAGTTAAAAGTGGACAACCCCTTGAACATTTACAAAGCATTAAAAAAAATTGCTTTACGGCAGTCCCATGCACCATAGACACAATGGTCAGGAGGGGATCTCTGACTTCTATGAGAGTTTTCTAGGCATGCTCTGTGACCTGTGCAGAGGTCATTGTACAGGGAAGGAATAGATAAGCTCTGACAATCACCTATTGTGAATGGTGGATCCTGTCTTATCTGTACACAGAGGTGATATCATTACAGGCAGGATTAAAATGACAGATGAGCAGGTTAGGCTGCAATCACATCTCCATTTAGCACAACTGCTGACTGTCAGCCGGCAAAAAAAACCTTGCATGCAACTGTTTTTTGTACGGGTAAAACCTGGCCAAATCACCGCTGGACCTCACTGTAGTCACTGTGGATCCGGCAGTAAAGTAGAGACGGCAATGCCAAATCCTGTGAGACCTGGCAGGCTGCTCTGTGCCAGAACAGCCTGTCAGATCTCCTCACCGAGATGTGATCGAGGCCTAACTGCAGTAAAATGATCTGTCAGACCAAGAAGTGGCACCTATTAGGCTTTGTGGCCAGTGCGAAAACCGTAGGATTTTATGTTTTTTGTTTAAATATAGAAAGTGACATAAAAAATTAAAGACAAAAAAATTATAAAAAAATATGTTTAAGATAAAACATGACATAATTTAAAGAGTAGGTCATTTTCTGATGACACATTCCCTTTAAGGCTACTTTCACACTGGCGTTAGGTGCTGATCCGTCTGGTATTTGCACAGACGGATCCGCACCTATAATGCAAACGTTTGTATCCGTTCAGTACGGATCCGTTTTGAATTACATTGAAAGTCAATGGGGAACCGATCCGTTTTCAAATGCACCATAGTGTCATTGAAAACGGAACCGTCCCTATTCACTTACATTGTAATTCAAAACGGATCCATTAGGCTCCGCCTCTTTAGACAGACACCAAAAGGCTGCAAGTTGCGTTTTGGTGTCCGTCTCCAAAATGGAATAGAGGCGAAACGGAGCCGAACTGATGCATTCTGAATGGATCCTTATCCATTCAGAATGCATTGGGGCTGAACTGATCTGTTTTGGACCGTTTGTGAGAGCCCTGAAACAGATCTGACAAACGGAATCCAAAACGCTAGTGTGAAAGTAGCCTAAAGTGTAACTGCCGTTTAAATTTTTATTTTGCTAATGTGTAGGGCAAGTGATATGTAACATTTTAGTAATTTACTTTAATTAGGCAAAATGTTTTTTTTTTGGTAGAAAATAGGAGCCGAAATGTCCCTTAGCAGCACTCACTGAAATGAGCGTTGCTAAGGGCCATCCGTCTCCTATTAGCAAAGGAGAGACGGGCTGTTCGGGAGCTGTGCTTCTGCCTGCGCTGCTCCCCTGGTGGGCACAGGAGTCTTATGAGTTAAAATTACATCTATAGTCCCCCTTTCTATGAAATATAATGCACTTGTACACTCACTGACCTGCGTTCCCTGCGCTGTCAGTGAGCTTTCCCGCGGCGGGAAGTTAAAGCACTGTATGTAGTGAGCGCTGGGGGAAAGCTCACTAAAAGCGCTACTAAGCAGGTTAGTGATTGTACAAAATCATTATATTTCATAGAAAGGGGGACTATAGATGTAATTTTATCTCCTACGACTCCTGTGCCCACCAGGGGAGCAGCGCAGGCAGAAGCGCAGCTCCCGAACAGCCCGTCTCTCATTTTCTTATAGGAGACGGATGGCCCTTAGCAACGCTTATTTCAGTGAGTGCTGCTAAGGGACATTTCGGCTCCTATTTTCTACCAAAAATAAATGTTTTGCCTAATTAAAGTAATTTACAAAAATGTTACATAACACTTACATTACACATTAGCAAAATAAAAATTTAAACGGCAGTTACACTTGAAGTGCACCAAAGCTCCACTGTATTTGCCTTCTAGAACTTCCCACTGTAGCTTGATTTACATGGCTGGGCTTCCCCTGCGTCATCGATTCTGGCGTTAAAATATCATGCCAGTGCCAATAGGTCAAAGTCTGAGGCAAACGCAGAAGTGGCCTCTGTCCTGGCCCGGCCTATATGGCTGTGACCTAGTGAGTCAGGCAGCAACAGGTAGGGGCAATTAAGGTAAGGCCCAATTACAGTGCTGCCATACCTCCAGGTTAAAACCTGGAGTGGATTGAAAAAAAGTGGAGAAGTTGTATCTGCCCTTAATACTTACTGTTATGATCCACCCCTGGTTTTGGCTTCAAAAACTCTTTAAAAAATCCTGAACATGTGGCAGCAGCTTTAGGACTCATGCACATAACCACAGCATGTTTTGCAATCCGCAATTTGCAGATCAGCAAAACACAGATGCCGGCTGTGTGCGTTCCAAAATTTGCGGAACGGGCCGCCCATAATAGAAATGCAAAATAGGCAAAAATAGGACATGCTCTATTTTTTTTTTTTGCGGGCTTTTTTTTGCGGGCCGTGGAACGGTGCAACGGATGCGAACAACACACGGAGTGAAAGGGTCTGCATCCAAGCTGTAAAAAATGCGGCTTGGATGGGGACCAAAACAACGGTCGTGTACATGAGGCCTTAGACCAAACACCTCTCAGGTAGAGTTGAGCGAACTTCTATTTTTAGTTCGGAGTCCAAAGTTCGGGTCGGGTTCGGGTTATCGTAGCATCCCGTTGTGAATTCCGCTACCACAGACCATAACGGCATTTGGAATCCATAAGGAGCTGCTTCATTGAACCCGAACCTTGGACAACCCTAAGGACCTGGGGTGACGTCACCGTCATGTGATCAGTGCAGGGGGCGTGGCTCAGCACTGGATTGGATAAGAGGTGATCCAGTACTGAGCCACGCCCCCTGCACTGATCACATGACGGTGACGTCACCCCAGGTCCTTAGGGTTGTCCAAGGTTCGGGTTCAATGAAGCAGCCCCTTATGGATTCTAAATGCCGTTATGGTCCGCGGTAGCGGAATTCATAACGGGATGCTACGATAACCCGAACTTTGGACGCCGAACTAAAAATAGAAGTTCGCTCAACTGTACTCTCCCCGGCCAATTATCAGGAACAAACTTTTATAGGAAGGCTCGGTTCTGATAATTGACCCGTATAATCAAGCAGCCAATCAGCCGATGAATGAGCGAGTGCGCATTTGTGTTCCAATGGACATTTTTCGTCCAGATCAAAGATGTCCGATTGTAGGCAGCACATCTCCTTGTTCCTCCCTCATTGCACTGTCCATGGGCGCTCATCCTGCCCAAACAGTCTTATAGGGCCCATGATGCCCCTTACAGTTGTTAAAACTGGTCACACACGTTCAATAAAGCCGGGCGATAGACAAAAGATCTTAATGGGAATGTTCTTTCATTGACCTTTTGTCCGACCATTGCATGAAAATTTAAACACGACCAACTTCTTTTCAGACAATAGAATATCATTGCTCAGCTAAAACAATTGTTCATTCTGTTTTCTAATGGGGGGGGGCACGGCGCCACAGACTTTCCTTCCTAGAAATCTATGGGACTTTCAACACATGGACCCCCCTTCCATGTGTTGAAAGTCCCATGGATTTCTAGGAAGGAAAGTCTGTGGTGTGCCCATACTCCTGGTGAGCTCACAGCAGACCCTTTGCTCCATAGATATTTTAAGGCAGGGTTCACACCTGCGCGTCCGACGCTCTATCCTTACTTTTATTTTCGCATCGTGAAAATGAAAGTAAAAATCGCACGTCATGCGCACATTTGCGCTATATATCCCTATGGGGGACGCGCAACAATACGCCCCAAAGAAGCTCCTGTACTTCTTTGGGCTAGGGTGTTTTACAGCGCGTTCGTACGCGCTGTAAGACGCTCAGGTGAGAACCATGCCCATAGGGAAACATGGGTTTTCGCCTGTTGAGCGTTTTACAGCGCGTAGGAACGCGTTGTAAAACGCTCAAGTCTGAACCCAGCCTAAGATTTTCAGCAGTGGGACTCCTATCAACTTCTGAAAGATTTCTGACGTTAAAAAAAAAAAAAAACTTCTGACAATGTCAAGTGTTGATTCTATAAAGTTAGTGAAGATAAGTGGCGTTTGGCAGCCGCTTATCTCATTGGATCTGTCTGCCCTTACCTTACAGTATGCCTTTAAATGAGGCTCTGGAAGCCACAGATATTAGCAACTGGGGTGATCCAGACGTGTGTGATGTCTATGGGCAACTTTAGGCTTCCACCTGTCAGCAGTCTAAGGTGGCAGTCAGACACCCCTGCCCCTGGGTGTGCACCGTGAGCCGATTGAAGAAGGGAGGCCACCCTGCCCCACTGCTGGCCATACCTGTGAGCACACAGGGGGTCCCGCCCGCCCGCCCGCTCTTACCTGCTCCACTCACGGACCCGTGTCCCGGGCAGTCACATCGCGGCTGCCGGCCGTGTTCTCTGCGGCTCCGGAGCGCCCCTCCCCAGTGCAGTCAGCAGCAGCCGGGCGGTGGGTGTGAGCCAGGGCGGGCTCTGCTGTACTCAGGTGTGTGGGGCGTCCTCCCTGCGGTGCCCGGGGGAGCAGGCAGCACTGCTGGCACTCATACATGCAGGGAGGGAGCAGTTGCCCATAGTTTGGTGGGTTGCTCTGAGCATCTGCTCCTGGTGCACTTTATTTGGCCTCATGAAGAAGCCCCATCATCTGGTCTCCATCAGGTTTAACCGGTTAGGGCTGTTTCACATGAGTGATACCAATGAGTAAGGCTAAGGGTACGTTCACTGCGACATTTTGTCGTGCGACAATTTTTATAATGGGAGTCTATGGTGTCGCATTGCGACATGCGACAGTCGCAGAAAAACCCATCTTGAATGGATTTTCTCCGACTTTCGTGTCGCAGTCGCAGCATGTCGCATGTCGCACTGCGACACCATAGACTCCCATTATAAAAATTGTCGCGCGACAAATGTCGTCGTGTGAACGTACCCTAAGTCTACACATTTGTTGCGCGACAATTTTTTATAATGGTAGCTTTTTTTTTTCACCATTTTTTTTTACCCAGACCCACTTGGTTCTTGTAGATCCAGTGGATCTGGTGTCTATATAATACAGTAAGTACACTATAGTGTACTTACTGTATTTTTTACTTTACAAAGTCTGAATAGGCTTTTGCCTTTAAGCTTCTGAAAGCGTCTTGCTCCCATGGCAACCATCACCCACTGCCAGAACAGAGCAGCGGGTGATAGGAAGGGAGCTCCCTTTCTCTGCTGTCCCATCCTGTCGGGGGGCTGCAAACCACTTCCCTCCCTGTTAACCACTTCCATACGGCGGTCCGTACGGACCGCGGGATGGAAGGGGTTAAGCTGCTGACATCTGTAGCACAGATGTCAGCAATGTGCTGACCCCCTGCTATACCCACTAGACACCAGGGAAATCATTTGAAAGAAGGCGGGCCCATCCACAGCAGCGCCTGCAATTCCCCCCCTCTGCACCACCTGGGGGGACACTAATATGGCAGGGTGCAGAGGGGGGGGGGGGTTAAAATTTATAAGTTTGGGGCATTTTTTAGTCTCTGATCCCCAATCAGAGACTACAGAAAGCGAAGCAAACCGCAGGTCTGAATTGACCTGCGGTTTGCTGCAATTGCCGACATGGGGTCACAGGACCCCCCTGGGCATTGTGCCAAGTGCCTGAATGATTTTAGCAGGCACCGTGTTGCGATCACCGCCACGTGCGCAGCAGTGATCGGATATTCGCAAGTACCAGGACCAGTGGCGTATCTAGAAATGACTGGACCCCACAGCAAATTTTTGAATGGGGCCCCCTCCCCTAGTAATTTGTGTAATAGTTATATTACCTTTTAGGGGACCTGCCCCTGAAGTCTTCACCATATATTTTTTTTTTAAATGTCCCCCCCGTTTGGCCGCCTTTGTCCCGATATGTTCTGCGCCTCATATGCAAATGAGGCACAGAAAGTTATAGTAGGCGTCTCCTCGGATGTTCTCGTGGGCGTGCCTGGCGTTTCTCCTCTCCCCCTTGGCTGCGAGCGCATCCAATAGCAGCGCTCGGCTCTTAGCCAGGGAGAGGAGCTCAAGTTCTCGCGAGAACTTGAGCTTGCCGAGTCCCGGAACCCACGCCATCTTGGTACGCTCGCTACGCTCCTCTTCTGCGCTGGGGAATCTAAGATGGCGCGGGTTCCGGGACTCGGCAAGCTCAAGTTCTCGCGGTTCTCGCGAGAACTTGAGCTCCTTCTCCCTGGCTAAGAGCCGAGCGCTGCTATTGGATGCGCTCGCAGCCCGGGGGAGAGGAGAAACGCCCAGGCACGCCCACCAGAACATCCGAGGAGACGCCTACTATAACTTTCTGTGCCTCATTTGCATATGAGGCGCAGAACATATCGGGACAAAGGCGGCCAAACGGGGGGTCATTTAAAAAAAATATATATGGTGAAGACTTCAGGGGCAGGTCCCCTAAAAGGTAATATAACTATTACACATTTTTTTTTTGGTGAAAGGTCCTCTTTAAGTATTTAGTAAAGACTCCACAAGTTGGGAGGGGGGGCGCACTTGGGCAGCTCAGCCTCTGTTGGTGGTGGACCTTGTCCCAGCCCTGCATGTACACCCTGCATCCTAGAGAGGTTAAGCTGTTTTCTGTCAGCCACTCCCAGCTACTATATATTTCCCCTCAGGTGGACAACTGTTGCTGTGGAGCCAATGGCTCTCCGGTTCACTCCTGTTCTTGTTATCTCCCTTCGAGCATTGTTTGTCCTTTCCCTGTTGTTACCCTAGGTGTCAGTGGTTAGGACTAGTGCTACCACCGCCCTACTCAATACCGAGGGCTTATTTCAGGGTAAGCCAGGGACGAGGCACGTGATCGGTGTACGGGTTAGCAGCCCATCAAGGGACGTCATGGCAGCCAGGTGCCAGTGCCAGGTGAGTTAGGGGTCACCACTCCTCCCTCTCCCTAGTGAAAGGGTACTCTCCTTCCCTTCCCTCTGCGCTGCATGTCTGTTACCTGCCATATCAGACGTGATACATACACACATTACTGCTAATAAGTCTGTAGGACAGAGCGGGTATTAACAGACAAGTTGCCAGTTTTCAGGTCTCGTAAAGGAGCACAGTACTGAGGCTGGGGCAACATGGCAAGCTCACCCAGGACACTGATTTAGACCAATGTTTCCCAGCTCCAGTCCTCAAGGCTCACCTGTCGGTGATGTTTTCAGGATTTTCTTAGTACTGAACAGGTGATATCATTACTGTCAATCCAACGAGACTTACCACAGGTAGTCATTCTGTGGGATATTGTCAAATCATGACCAGTAGGTAGGCCCTGAGGACTGGAGTTGAGAAACATTGATCTAGACCAGGCATCCTCAAACTGCGGCCCTCCAGCTGTTGCAAAACTACAACTCCCAGCATGCCCGCACAGCCTACAGGTATCAGCCTACAGCAGGGCATTGTGGGAGTTGTAGTTTTACAACATCTGGAGGGCCGCAGTTTAAGGATGCCTGATCTAGACCTTCTGGTAGTATATTGGAGGCACGTAAATGGGGACAGGGTGCAGTAGTGCTCCTGAGTGTAGCAGATAATCATAGATAAAAAATCAGCCTAAGCTGAGCTTGTTAAAAATTGATAATTAGGCCTCATTCAGACAAGCATAACGTGGGGTCATTTAAGCATCTGTATTACAGCTGCAAATCCCAGGACGTTTTTGGGTCTAATGACTCAAACTAATAGCATCATAGGGTCTATGGTGCTATAACATCAGATCATTGTACACACGGTTGGACTGGGGTTTACGGCTGTAATGCAGACTCTCTAATGCACCCAAATTATGTCTGAATGAGGCCTTCGGGTGCTGGCACACAGTGCAGTTCTGACATGCATTCAGGATGCAGTCTTCCATTTAGCCAGTTTAGCGGCCTCGTAAAAACCCGGTGTTCTGCATTGTGGGAATAATTTAATTCATTTCAGCTAGCTACAATAAAAAACTGCATGTCAGAACTGCACTGTGTGTTCCAGCACCCTAAGGCCCCTTTCAAACAGGCAAATTTTCAGCGCGGGTGCAATGCGTGAGGAGGACGCATTGCACCCGCACTGAATCCGGACCCATTCATTTCTATGGGGCTGTGCACATGAGCGGTGATTTTCACGCATCACTTCTGCATTGCGTGAAAATCGCAGCATGCTCTATATTGTGCGTTTTTCACGCAACGCAGGCCCTATAGAAGTGAATGGGGCTGCGGGAAAATCGCAAGCATCCGCAAGCAAGTGCGGATGCAGTGCGATTTTCCCGCATGGTTGCTTAGCAACGGGACCAGATCTTTATTATTTTCCCTTATAACATGGTTATAAGGGGAAATAATAGCATTCTTAATAAAGAATGCATTGTTAAATGAAAGAGGAAGGGTTAGAAATAATAAAAGTTAACTTACCTTAGCCACTTGATCGCGTGATCGCGATCTGTCCTCTCTTTCCCAGCATCATCTAAGATCTAAAGGACCTGTGATGACGTCACGTCACATGGTCCAATCACATGGTTCATCGCCATGGTAAGATGGACCATGTGATTGGACCATGTGACGTCATCACAGGTCCTTTAGTTGTTAGCTGATGCTGAAAAAGAGAAGACAGATCGCAACTACGCGATCAAGTGGCTAAGGTAAGTTAACTTTTATTATTTTTAACCCCTTCCTCTTCATTTTACTATGCATTCTTTATTAAGAATGCTATTATTTCCCCTTATAACCATGTTATAAGGGGAAATGATGAATTCTCCAGAAGACCCGAAACCGGACTTCAGTGATGAAGTCCGGCTTCGGGTCTGGGTACCAATCATGGCGATTTTTCTCACGAGCGTGCAAAACGCATTACAAACGTTTGCACCCGCACGGAAAAATCGTGCATATTCCTGCAACGCACCCGCCTCTTATCCGGGCGTCAAACATGACTCCCGTGTGAAAGAGGCCTAAGAGTTCAGAGTCAGGAATCTGCTGAAAAATCCATCATGAGGTTGTAATATTAGATCTCATAAAGACCCATACCCCCTATAATTTATTCTGAGCCACACCTAGAACTATATAGTGATCTAAGTTCACTCGTTAGAGCCTCGGGAAATCCCACCATTGTGGTCATATTGGTGTGACCCAAGTTCAGTAGAACCAGCGGGTGTTGTGTCAAACTGGCCATATTATGATGCGTTGGCCCAGATTTACTTATCTTATAAATAGTGTAAACTTAGACTGTCTAGATATGCACCAGTGGCTCAGGCGGGGTGATAAATGTGGAGCCGGGATAGACACTTTTCTGTCTGTCTCTATACCAATTATTGGTTGGCCTATTTTGAGATAGAATTTAACACCAGAATTGTGGTACAATTTTGGCACAGAATTTCACATCTTAGGCCAAGCGAGTCAGAAAAAAGTGCAGAGGGCCTAGTTGCGCCACTTTTTAGACATTCTCGGTGCAGACACATTAGTAAATCTGGCCGTTGTTTTTGGTTATTTTGTAACCAATGCATGATACTAATATTTTATGGCCATTCACACTACATAAATGCCCCAGTCCACACTAATGTTTTTCTCAAATTAGAGCTATTCAATTATTTTTTTTTACAAAACCACCTACAGCTTATGTTTTCTACTAAGAGTATACCGTAAATGCTTTGAATAGTTTTTTTGTTAGAACATTCTTGGTGGGTCAGATAGTATAGCCTACAAGGTTATTCTCCTGAGTAAAAGGTCACACACCTATCATTCTGGATTTAAACCATTGCAGTCACTAAAGATGGAGACTCTTCATTGTTATGCTTTCTTATTTAGTTCATTCAAGTCCAAAGTCAATCTGAAGTGTAAACAGAACCTTATAGATTATCTTTTTGTTGTGTACATGTATGCCTTGTTATGTAACTGACTACCTTACTCTAAATCAGGACATAATTCTGACACCAAACAGTAATTATATCTGAGCATTATCTAGAGAAAGCCTGGTCTGAGCTGTAGAAAGATGCTGAGGCTAGTTTAAACCTGTGGATTCCCTTGACATCTTTCTATTCCCCTGACACCTTTCTCTCTTATATACCATACCGCAATTACCTGTTGTGCTTAGAGGATGTACTGTGCCTATGACGGAATAAGGCCTCATGTACACCAACGTGTGCCGGCCATGCTCGTGCTGCGGACCGCAAATTGCAGTCTGCAATGCACAAGGACAGACCGTGGGACTGTCCCCTTGTATATTGTACATGTCCCCTTGAACATTGAATATTTCTACCCACTCATCTGTGCTTTTACATATCTATTTTTTCCTGACTAATACATTTTCCTACGATGCCATACAATTCTCAAATAACACTTTTGCCATGTACTTAACACATCCTCACAAAATTGTGCAAATAAAATGCGCCAATGTGAATATGTGCAGCATTACATCTCTAATATAGATTAGTGAATGCTACATCCCTATATGACTAGACGCATTTCCTGATATTTCCCGATCAACCTTCTCACCTCAAAAGAACATTTTGTTTCTAAATCTGTTTCTAACTGATATATTGACCTTCCATTAAACTCATTTTTTTTTTTAAACAAAATCCTCCCCCCTCCAGTGTTTGTAAACCAACTCCACCGCATAAAGTTTTGAAACACTTAAAAGAAACACTGTAACAGAATGGAGTGGAACTCCAACATAAAGAAAATTAGAAGAGGCAGGAAAATAGAGGAAAATATGGTCATAAAGAAGCAGCAAGAAACATTGGAAATCCAAAACTCTTAGACCTCAAGGCTCACCTGTCGGATAGAGTGCGTTGCGGGAAAATGCGCGATTTTTCCACACATGTGCAAACTTTTGTAATGCATTTTGCACGCGTGTGAAAAAGTCGGCATGTTTGGTACCCAGACCCGAAGCCGGACTTCATCACTGAAAGTCCGGTTTGGGTTGAGTATTCTGTAGATTTTATTATTTTCCCTTATAACATGGTTATAAGGGAAAATAATAGCATTCTCAATACAGAATGCTTTGTAGAATGTGGATTAAGGGGTTAAAAATAAAAAACTTAACTTACCCACTTGATTGCGTAGTTGCCGATCTCTCTTTAAGCATTAGCTGCAGTCTAAAGGACCTGTGATACGTCACATCACATGGTCCGTGAATCACATGGACCATGTGATGGACCATGTGATGTGACGTCACCACAGGTCCTTTAGACGGCAGCTAATGCTTGAAGAGAGCAGAGATCGCCAACTACGCGATCAAGTGGCTAAGGTGAATTAAGTTTTTTTATTTTTAACCCCTTAATCCACATTTTACTAAGCATTCTGTATTGAGAATGCTATTATTTTCCCTTATAACCATGTTATAAGGGAAAATAATAAAGATCGGGTCCCGTCTCTTAGCAACCCTGCGGGAAAATCACATTGCATCCGCACTTGATTGCAGATGCTTGCGATTTTCCCGCAGCCCCATTCACTTCTATGGGGGCTGCGTTGCATGAAAAACGCAGAAACTGCGATGCTGCGATTTTCACGCAACGCACAAGTGATGCGTGAAAAACAACGCTCATGTGCACAGCCCCATAGAAATGAATGGGTCCGGATTTAGTGCGGATGCAATGCGTTCAACCCGCGCGGAAAACTCGCCCGTGTAAAAGGGGCCTTACTGATGCGTGTTGAGGTGTTAAATAAAGGAATTTTGTTTGCTCCATCTACCAGACGAGACATTTCCTAGTTATGTGGATAGACATATTTTTATAAGATCAGTAAACAGTCACTTTTTTTTTTTCAATCAGAAAGGTAGAAGGGTAGTGAAGGAACAAATTTAATATATTCATACAGGTGGGAAGGAAAACCCAGTTATATACCCGATATTGCAAATAATGACTGTGTTGAGGCTTTTAAAAGGGTAATTAGATATGAGTAAGTATATATCTAATCTGTCTAAAAGTGAAAAAATAGCCCCTATAGGATTTGAAAGACGTGAATACTGTAATAAAGCTGGCAGATTGGGGGGGGGGGGATAATTATTCTATTCTAAATGAATAGATTACTTTTGGGTGTGTTTACCTGTGAAGTAAATTCAGAGGCGATCCTACAGATAAACACAAGGATTCATTAAAAATAATCTTGGGTTTTGCAAAGGATAAAGGAATATTAAATGATAGTGAATGCAGCCATATGAACATCGAAAATTACTATTATTGATTAATTGCCAAAATCCCATAAAAATAAAAGTAGCCCTCCAGGATGCCCTGTTGTGGTGGGTATACATTCCCTAATGAGCTGTGGCAGCAGAATACACTGACAGTTTTCAGCAATAGTATGTAGTGAATGCATGAGCTTCTGAAAGACTAGCAGGTTAGCAATCTTTAAGGCTGGGAACACACCTAGGCGTATTTGAATCGCGCGTTTTACGCGCGTTTTTGTAACTAAGAAACGCGCGTCATACGCGCGATTCAGTGATTCTCCCCTATGGCATCATTGTCCATAGGCGCGTTAAAACGCCCCAAAGAAGCTCATGTACTTGTTTGGGCGTGGGGCGTTTTACAGCGCGTTCAAACGCGCTGTAAAACGCCCAAATGTGAACCATGCCCATAGGGAAGCATGGCTTTTCACATGTTGTGCGTTTTACAGCGCGCTTGAACGCGCTGTAAAACGCTTAGGTGTGTACCTAGGGTAAAGGAGGTCCAAGTTGCTGAACATCCTCCTGTGGGGTGTTATGTAGCCTCTCTGGAAGGAATCGTAGGGTCTTATTTCATTACTGTTTTCTATATTCAAACTCATGGGTGGTGCATTTGTACAAAGTTGTTTTTTATGTTGGATTTGATTAGATTTGGTTTACAGAAAAAATATTGTTGGTATGAGGGTGTATTTTTCCTTCAGACTGAATTGGGTCTGAAATTCGAATATTTCTGCAGCCCCGTAGAAACGAATGGATGCTCTCTTCGGGGGCGCATTCTGGACATAGGTGCGGGTCTCAGATGTGAAACCCCATTAAGCATAATTGCCATATTTTCAGAAAATGATCCAATTATAGGCTGATATATCCCTACAGTCCCTACAATAATATATACGAGAGCTAAAAAGGACATAGTAGCAAATACAGTAAAGCAAAGGAACTACTTTTGTCCTTGAAAGGTTTATTTCCATGTTTAGGGTGTAAGAAGTAGGCCAATACAAAAGGGGTAAAATGGCGAATAATAACCAGTTTATTACGTGTGATATGAGGGGGTCATTTATGTTATGTAATGCCCATGAGGTTTGTTATATGTCGGGAGAACAGCGGAGAATTGTAATTTATATAAGAAAAGGGAAATGAGATTAATGATCATATTCTGTGGCACATTGGAAGGACCCACGTGGGACTAAACTTTATGCGGTGGAGTTGGTTTACAAACACTGGAGGGGGGAGGATTTTGGTTAAAAAAAACAAACCCTGATGCCTGAGGATCTAAACAGATTTTGAATATAAATGTTTTTTTTTTTAGGTGATACAGTTCATAGAGAGATGTCTATTTATCTATTTATATAGGGATGTAGTATGGACTGATCCATATAGGAAGATGCGATGCGGTAGGAACCTATTCACATTGGTGTTTTCTTCACATTATTGAGTTGAGGATGTGGTGGAGGAAGTACATTAGAAAGGTGCTATAGGATTTATAATGAGATACATGTTATTTGAGAATTGTATGGCAAATTAATATGTAAAAGCACAGATGAGTGGGTAGAAACATTCGATAAAGGGGACAAATAAATGCAGACTGAGTACTTAAATTAGTTGGAGGTATTATATGTATTGTTTTTATGTATTTTATATAATTATGGACATAATGGACGTTAACAGGTTAAACTTGTTAAATAGGTGAGAGAGGTGCACGCCCAGCATGCTCCAGAGGAAGTCATTAACAGGCGAAACACAGGGTTGGGCAGACTGATTTGGGCATGCTGTGTGGAATGAGATTTTTTTATATGCCCTTTTAACCTTTTGTTTGAGTATTTTAAAAAAGCATTTTCATCATTTTACCATGAGAGGTGCTGCACTAGGTCTTTATACCATTAACTTCTAGCCACCAAGGATCAAATCCACAAGAGATATTGGCTGCGTGCAACTAGAGAGCCCGACAGAGACCGGATACAAGGCTCTAGCCTTCAGGAACAAATCCACAAGACATACTGGCAGATAGTGGAATTATGTGTGGTGTGGAGAAGAGCTATCCATCAGCTTAGATTTCGGGACTGTTGAGCAGTAAAAGAGGATTTATGTAATTGTATATGTGGTTTTGGACTTGTCATCACTAGCCTTATGCCTCAGTCACATGTCAGTGTTTGGTCAGTGATTTCCATCAGTAATTTTTGACGGGTACAGGTCAAAAACACAGAACAGGTGCAGACCTTTCCCTTATACTTTATCCTTGTGTAGACTCCATCCCCGGTTTTAGCTTAAAATCATTGATGGAAATCACCGACGTGTGAATGAGGCATTAGACAGTGTGCTTAGGTGTTAAGTTTTATAGAATAACTTTACTTAATTAGTAATTTTTAAATTATTTTTTTTTACCCCTACTCGGCTTGAGCGAATCAGCTTTCGGATTATAGATCCAAAGTCAATTCGTTCAATACTTACATTTTAACGCTGTATCCGTACACATCATTTATTTCCATCAGTTAGGCCTCATGCACACGGGCATTGTTTTGGTCCGTGTGCTGTCCGCATCCGTTGCTCCGTTCTGTGGCCCTGCAAAAAAAATAGAGCATGTCCTATTCTTATTCGTTCTGCGGACAAGAATAGGCATTTCTACAATGGGCCGTGTTCCGTTCCACAAATTGAGGAACGGAATGCGAAGCAGCTTCCGCGTTTTGCAGACTGCAAAACACATACGGTCGTGTGCATGAGGCAAAAACCAGTAGTGAAACTTATTCAGAGAGAAGGTATAATGAAAAGATCTGCACCTGTTCTGTGGTTTTGACCCGCACCTAGTTTGGTGGACAATAACTGATCAAAATAATTGACCAAATTACTTAAGTGTGAACTAATAGGTAATATATGAGCCCCGCTGGGAAAAGTGAGTGATGGTAAAGTCTGATATAGTGCTGACATATTCCACAGCAATTTAAAGGGTACTTTCACACTGGCGTTTTGGATACCGTTTGCGAGATCCGTTTCAGGGCTCTCACAAACAGTCCAAAATGGATCAGTTTTGCACCAATGCATTCTGAATGGATAAGGAGTTCAGAATGCATTAATTCAGCTCCGTTCAGTCTCCATTCCGCTCTGGAGGCGGACACCAAAATGCAGCTTGCAGCGTTTTGGTGTCCGTCTGACAATGCGGAGCCGAACAGATCCGTTTTTAATTACAATGTAAGTCAATGGGGACGGATCCGTTTTCAATGACATAATATGGTGCATTTGAAAATGGATCTGTCCCCCATTGACTTTCAATGTAATTCAAAACAGATCCATTTTGACTTTGACATTTTTCTTTAAAGCTAATGCAAACGGATCCGTTCGGAACGGATACAAACGTTTGCATTATAGGTGCGGATCCGTCTGTGCAAATAAACAGACGGATCCGCACCAACGCAAGTGTGAAAGTAGCCTAAGTGAGTAAAATATAGTGTATTGAGAAACTGTAAAAATAAAAATTTTATTTGTGGGTTGGAAATGGAAAAAAAAAAAAGGTTGATTCCACTGTTTTTGGTTTTGTTTTACATTTAAAAAAGTTAACTTTTTTTATTGCTTTTCTGTATTTTCTTATAACTTCCTTATTTTTCTCTTGAGAAAGCTGTGTGAGTGAGTCATACTCTTTATTAAGGCCATTTTGGGGTACAAATGACTTATGATCATTGTTTAATCAATGTTTTTGGGAGACTAGGTGACCAAAAGTGACAATTCTGGCACTGGTGGGTGACAACTGACTATGGCATCAGAGGATTTAAACTGACAGGATCAGAGTTATCTCCGATCCTGGCTGATGCAGGCGGGTGTCAGCTGTACAGCACAGCTTGCACCCGCTGCATATGGAGCGGGCTCAGCTCCTCAGCCCGTACCATATTGCATTGGCGCACATCCATCATACATGTACGCCAAACCTACTGAATTAATCATTTAGGTATTAGACATTTGACACAGTTCCTCCATTTTCACAGTCTCAAAAGTGACTGAGAAATGACATAACTGTAAATATGATTATTATTAATACTTGGATACAAAGCCTTTGTAGTTTATGACTACCTTAAGTCTGGAACCAATGGACATAACTAGTGTTCAGCGAAGTGCGCTTTGGATGCTTCATCTAAAGTCACTTCGTTCAAAACTTCTGAATAATACTGTACGGAGATCCGTCTCCGTAGTCTTAGAATGTATGGTCTCCCATGAGCCAAAGTAAGTTATTCAAGAAGTCGCGCATGACTTTGTTGAATAACTTCGGTGATTGATTTTTAAAGTGGTTTTCAAGTTTTAAAGTGGTTTTCCACTTTAAAAATCAACTACCGAAGTTAGCTGTTGGCTGTGATACCCATCTCGTTACCAAAGATCGCTGTGTACCACTCCAGCCACGCAAGTGAATGGGGTCGCAGTGCATATAGCAAGTCTGCAACATTCCAGCAGTGTTGATTTTTTTGTGATCCTGAGGTCACTCTGCAACCCCATTCACTGTACTGCTACACAGTAATCTTTTTACTGTATCCCCTGCCAACTCAATAGAGAGATAACATTCATGTGGATTTTTTTTTTAATGGCGGTATTAATACTTACTTGTTCTACAGTGTGTGGATATAAGCGAATACATTACAGTATTAATTAGATTGTGCAGTAGCTGAGGGATAATTGAGGCAGGGGTCACCATTCTGTGCCGCTTTTCATCCTGTACTCTAAATACAGATTTCAAGCGTGCTTATAACAGATATTCAACAATTATTCCCAAACAGGGTGAATAAACATGCAGTGCCTTGAAAAAGTATTCCTACCCCTTAGAGGGGTTGTCTCACTTCAGTAAGTGGCATTTATCATGTAGAGAAAGTTAATACGAGGCACTTACTAATGTATTGTGATTGTCCATATTGCCTCCTTTGCTGGCTGGATTCATTTTTCCATCACTTTATACACTGCTCGTATACACTGCTCAAGAAAAACATCAAGGACCGACTGACATTGTGCAGGAAGTACAGGCATTGGACTGCAGAGGACAACTAGAAAAAAAATGATTGACCAGAGAAGAAAAAGTGGGCACCAACATGAGTCCTCTGTCATGCCAACAGTAAAGCCTCCCGTTCATGTGTGGGGTTGCTTCTTATCCCAGGGAGGAGGCTCACTCACAATTCTTTTAAGTAAAGAACCGCGCTGCTTAGCCAAGGAGTATTTCCAACCGTGCTGCAGGCCCACCAGACTGGTACAGGATAACAGTGCTTCCCAGCTCTGCGTTCCTCTGCAGAGCACCAAAAATCACACCATAGTGAAGTACTACGAATACATTTGAAACAACTTGTGGTTTATTATACTCACAAACGAGCTTGAAATGTTCGCATATATAAAATCATACTCCGCTGCGGTTGGAAATACTCCTTGGCTAAGCAGCGCAGTTCTTTACTTAAACGCATTGATAACTGGTGTGAACTGACCCACAACACTACAAGGACCTGCAGCGCAAGTATCTGATAATATCCGAGAGAACTACGTGACTGATTTACTTTTACTAGACATTCACTCACAATTCTGCCTTAAATCACTGTAAAAAAAACAAAAAAAGAGAGAATGGAATCTATACACTGTGTACTCTCCTAACTGGCATGGTAGATCCTGAACTCTTTATGCTCAGGTCAGGGCTGTTTAGTATCGGTAGAATTTTTTTTTTACCTACTTTATTTTAGTTCCTGTTCATTGTTGTTATAAAGAAAAGCAGTACATGTACATACATTGGAGTATATCTGCCAAATGATTGTCGCAGACAAAACATAAGCTTCTCTGTAATGTGTGACTGATCAGATACTGCCGTATAACACAGACGCGAACTGTCCGTGGTAACCTGGGCTGATTCCTGCTTAGAGCAGGAGCGCACGGCGTCATTGGTTGCTATGACGCCGTGCGCTTCCTGCCGCCCCTGCAGTACAGTACTATACAGGTATGATCTATACCAGGGGGCCTCAAACTTTTTTAAACAGGGGGCCAGTTCACCGTCCCTCAGACCGTTGGAGGGCCGGACTATAGTTTAACTATGAGCAATTATATATATTTACCAGTATTTCAATGGGAATCATTCCCCCCTCCCTTGTCACTCTCTTTCTCACCCCCCCTCGCTTGTCACTCATTTCCCCCTTCCCTTGTCACTCTCATTTCTCAGCCCCCCTCCCTCCCTTCTCACTCATTTCTTAGATCCCCTCCCTTGTCACTAATTTCTCAGGCC
Organism: Bufotes viridis; assembly: GCA_033119425.1. Classification (NCBI taxonomy): domain Eukaryota; kingdom Metazoa; phylum Chordata; class Amphibia; order Anura; family Bufonidae; genus Bufotes; species Bufotes viridis. The sequence goes on along the minus strand of CM065592.1, from coordinate 140,692,428 downwards.
ACCTCCCTCCCTCCCTTGTCACTCATTTCTCAGGGCCCCTCTCTCGTCACGCTCATTTCTCAGCCCCCCCCTTCTTGTCACGCTTTCTCAGCCCCCCTCCGTTGTCACTCCCCCCCCCTTCTTGTCACTCTTTTTCTCAGCGCCCTCCTCATCACACTGCTCATTCATTACTCACCTCTTCCTAGTGTAGCGTGGGCCGAAGCTTGGAGGTCCGCGGTTCAGGAGCATTTCTTTCCTGTACCCGACCGGACTGATAGGAAGCGCACACTAAGTAAGCACTTCCTGTCAGTCCGGCCGGGTACAGGATACAAAAGTTCCTGTACCGCGGACCAGACAGAGCTTGGCCACGCTACACTGTCAGTCCCTCTCTTCGTCCGCCGCAGCCCCCTCGCTTCTCCACTGGGAGGAGGTGGTGGCGGCGCCCTGCTGAGCCATGAGAAACGACAAAAACACCCGGCAGGCCGGATCAGTTTCCTCGGCGGGCCGCATGTGGCCCGCAGGCTGTAGTTTGAGGACCCCTGATCTATACGACTGTACTGCAGGGGCAGTACTCAAACATGCTAATGCAGGGATGCTCAACCTGTGGCCCTCCAGCTGTTGTAAAACTACAACTCCCACCATGCCCTGCTGTAGGCTGTTCGGGAATGCTGGGAGTTGTAGTTTTGCAACAGCTGGAGGGCCGCAGGTTGAGCATGCCTGTGCTAATGTATGTCACATCTTTTTGTTTTTGAAACTTAATAAAAAGAATGGTATCAAAACACCCTCCAATAGCATTCTTTCAACGATCCAGGAGCAATTTGGTAGTGAACGATGCTTTTTCCAGCATGATGGAGCACCATGTCATAAGGAAAAAGTGATAACTAAGTGGCTCCGTCAACAAAACATTGAAATTTTGGGACCCTCACTAGAAAACCTCCCAGATCTCAATCCCATTGAGAAGATGTGGTCAGTCCTCCGGACAAATAAAAGCGCAGAAGCTGTAATAAATTCCACACACTGGTGAGGAAAGAATGGATTCCAGTCAGTCAGGATTTGTCCCAAAAGAGGATATTCAGCATACCAGGCTGATTTCCAGAAGTCTTGAAAAAGAAGTGTCAACACTGGGGCACATTTATTAAGGCCAGCCTTTTAGACACCAACTTAATAAACCACTAAGCTGCCGGTGGTTCTGCCAAAGTTATGAAGAGGGCATGGCCTCTCCATAACTTTAGCGGATCCACCGGCTTCCTAGCGGTCTTACATTTAGACCTTCTTCTACGCCTGAAATTGAGAAAATGGTAAATCAGACGGGCCTGCTGGGAGAAGTCGCAATCTCCACCTGAAATACGCGTAGGCGTTTTTTCAGCATCATAAATTACCCCCATTGAGTCTTTCCAAAAACTTGATGGATTTGTCAAAACAAGATAAATGTATGAAATGCTATGCTCATAGCATAGAAGCCGCCGACAAAAAGAAATATAAACACTGAAGTAGCGAACTTTGTTAAACCAAAATTTGTCGGTCTGTAGTGTTCCCCTGGTACCCAAGCGGTCATCTTAAGATATTGGCAAAATTCAGTTGGTTTAATAGGACCTAGGAATTTAATTCGAACCATCGTAGGTAATGAAAGTGCTATAGTGAACCATCAACTGAGGGTATGTTCCCACTTACCAATCCTGTTAAATAAGATTCTGCGACTATTTTATTCTTCATCTGACAACCCATTTAAGGTGGCCAGACACATTAAATGTCAACCAAATGTGTTTATATCAGAGAAAGGAAAGTCACTTAGTACCTATGGGCACAAAATGTAAGTAGATGATGTCTGTAATAGAACGCAACATCCGGCCCATAATAGAACAGTCCTATCCTTGTCCATAATATGGACGACAATAGGACATGTTCTATTTTTTTTGCAAAATGGTCATGCAGACCCATGGAGTAAACCCCTTTTTATACAGACCCATTGAAGTAAATGATCCGCATACGGGCTTCAAAAAAACAGCACGGAAACGGAAAAAAATAAGTTTGTGTGCATGAGCCCCAAGTCATACCTTACGGATTTCCCCCTCTCGACATGGACATGTCACTCCTGCAGTGGTTACATGTCTGTGTAAAGTGGGAGCAATAAGTAGAAACCAACAGGGGACACAAGAAGTGTTAGAATAGGTGAGGCAGGGATTGGGAAGAACATTCTAAGCAGTGCTGGACAATTCCCTCAAAGTGGCCACACGTTAGATAAGCCATACCTGCCGACACCCCTGGACACGTGTATGTTCCCAACAGGGAGAGGGGAGCAGGCAGCTCTGGCGCCAAATTATCATATCTTCCTTGAGAACAGGCATGCTGAAATCCAAAACGACTGATGTTATGGGAGATTTGGGACACGCCCGAAAAATACAAATACATAACAGATGTTGTCACCGTTCCTTTTAATAAGCATAGTCTGGCTTATACTTACATACATGGAATGTTGGCACAAACCCTTTAAAACATCTATATCCTTTCAGGCCTGTGGCAGGAGCCCGGCCTACCTGTTCCTTAATGTTTTATTTCTTCACTCCTGACAGCCTGGAGCAGATCTGTCCATATTCCTCAGAAATCTCAAACCACAGGACACTGCTCGTACAAATGAGCGTCAGGTTTACATCTGAGTGTACAGAATACACCATGTACAAAAGTTAGAGAGGAGACTAACATTAAAGTGGAACCCTTAGGACCGCACAGCAGAACAGTCATCTTGTGTAATCGGCCAGACGCCAAAGACAATTTCCTAGGCTGTTTTAAAGGGCATCTGTCAGCAGTTCTGTACCCATGAAACTAGCTGACTAGAGTTGAGTGAACTTCTGTTTTGGGTTATCCAAGCATCCCGTTTGGATTCCGCTACCACGGACCATAACGGCATTTGGAATCCATAAGGGGATTCTTCAATGAACCCGAACCTTGGACAACACGGAGGACCTGGGGTGACGTCACCGTCATGTGATCAGTGCCGGGGGCTTGGCTCAGTACTGAATTAGATAAGAGGTGGTAGCCTACGACCTCTTATCCAATCCAGTACTGAGCCACGCCCCTTGCACTGATTACATGACGGTGACGTCACCCCAGGTCCTTCACCCCGTGTTCCAAATGCCGTCATGGTCCGTGGTAGCGGAATCCATAACGGGATGCTTGGATAACCCGAACTTAAAACAGAAGTTCGCTCAACTCTATAGCTGACCTGTTACATGTGCGCCTAGCAGCTGAAGCCATCTGTGTTGATCCCATGTTTATACGTGCCCGCATTGCTGAAGTCTTAATATATGTAAATGAGCCTCTAGGAGCAGCGGGGGCGTTGCCATTACACCTAGAGGCTCAGCTCTCTCTGCATCTGCTGCACTTTGACAGGGTCAGGCAGAGTAAACATCATGCCTGGCCCAGATCTCCTAAAGTCACTGAACATGCAGCAGAGAGCCTCTAGGTGTAACGACAACGCCCCCATTGCTCCCAGAGGCTCATTTGCATATATTAAAACTTCCGGTTTTCTCAGCAGTGGGAGCACATATAAATATGGGACCATCACAGATGCCTTCAGCTGCCAAGTGCACATGTAACAGGTCATAGGTACAAATCTGCTGACAGATGCCTTTTAACAAATAATAGTTTGCCCTCCACAAACGAGAAATACACTATAGCACGTGATGACTGTCGCCAGTACACCTTTACACGACATAGCATTTTATGGCAGAGAAACAGCTTACTGTGGAAGCATCACCGACATGTCAGGAGCCTGCAAAATATTCCGTTTAAGGCATTAAAGGTATAAAAAAAAAAGGCCAATGTTAATAAAGTAGATTCAGCCTGCATACGTGACATGATGGAAACCGGATAAAGTCACAGGCTGGATGGACCGTATCTTGTAAGAGAAAAAAGGCAAGACACCAATATAATATCAAGATGTCAAATGTCCCCGTCAGACATCACCAGCGTGACTGGAGCAATGTCCAGTGTCGAGGAGATCGAGTTCCTATAAAAAAAAAAAAAAAAACTGGCCCTGTCAAAGCGTGTACCAGCTGAAAGGGGCAATACGCGGGCACAATGTCTGTGCCTCATAAAGACGGCAGATCAATATACTTAGGAGCTTAAAGGGGTCAATGGATTTTAACAAACATTTGCAACAACCACCAATATTACAGTTTATTGAATCACAACCAACTTGAATGTTTGCACTGCAGTTTTTTTTGCTTTTACAGGACTATACATTTCAGAATAGGTGCGCAGACTTGTACACATACATCATAACGATTCTCACTTCTCCTTAGAGTCTACAGTTATGTTTCGTAAAGGAAGCCCCCGCACCCCCCGTCTGGGCCTGCTTGGCGACGTTCATTTACACAAATAAGAGCTACATATACTAAATTATAGGCATTTATATAAGGAGTAAGGAACAGAGCTAACTCTTCGGCAAATGCATATTATCTGCTCAAGTGACTGACGTAAAAGCCCATAAAAGACAAGAAAAAGAACACATTCTTCTAAAAAGTGAACATGTGTAAAACAGCAAATGCACCCCTATTACTCCAAAGGTGCAAGAAAACATTAGCCGGCTGGCTGGAAAAAAAAAAAAAGAGACAGTATTCAGTTTGGTCTCAAGTAAAGGAGAGGATTTAGGCTGAAAGACCTGCAGCTACCTAAATTAGATACCAAGACTGTCCAACTTACTTCCAGAAAGCCTCCAATGTATTAGACATGCTGTGGCAACGGCATCAGCTTCTTTGTATGCACTGCACAAAAATGCAACACATACGTTAAAGAAATGGGAAATGTTAGACATCCAGGATTAAGGCTCTGTTCACACTCCCGTCAGGTTTCTATAGTAGCTTTTTGAAGGTCAGATTAGCGTAGCCCACGATCTACTTAGTAAAACAAGGGAATAAAAGTACCCTGCCAGATCATAGCAGATTCATCATAGGTCCTGTAAAAACAGTAGTCGTGCTGTCCGTGTGCACAGAGCTTAAAATAGTCAAGACGACCTCCACCTACATTTTTACAATGATATATTTAACACAGCTGTAAGAATTTAGGAAAGATATGCGTTACCATGTACAAAGTTAAGCTGTATTTCTGCCTGGAGCTGAAGACCTGACTTATCTGAGACAGACTGGTTGCTAGGGAAATGCTGCCTGACAACACACAAAAAACTGCAGCTGTGAGGCAGTGTCTCCATAGCAACTAGTCTGTCATTCATGACTGAAGCTAGATTGAGACTGGTTTGACACCAGAGAAGGGGGCAGAAGTTTCCCCACTTCATTCACTCTCAGGCTAATGTGTTAATATAAAGTTAGACCCCTTTCACACGTCCGTGACGAGATGGTCAGTGGTTCATTTGTAAAGATATCCGTGAAGGATCTGCGTGTCATGCGTATTACCTTGGCACTGCTAGGCGGAAAATGTATTTCTGGAGCGCCTTCTATCAACGATCTGTGAAAATCACAGACCCACTGACTATAACGTGAATGGGGGATCCATAATCACCGACAAAATGTGGGTCCACGGGAAACCACATTAAAGTCAATGGTTATGTGTGGTGTCAGTGGACAACACGGACCGCCCAAGTCCATGACTCACCGACGTGTGAGAGAGGTCTTAGATGAAAGACCTTTCCAAATGACTAGAGTATGTAATATCACAGGGACACACTTAAAGGGGATGTATCGTAAAAACAGCAGAAGTTTCTTGGTTGGTATTTATGAAAATGCTAAATTAAAAAAATAAAAATTTAACTTTTCTTTCTAATTTTGTATGATACAACCCCTTTATATTATTCAGACAACTGCCTGTCATTGCCGTCAGTGGACTGGTCCTGCGTTGTGCACTGCAACTAAGATTTGCGTTACGGACAGTATCATACTTTACCAGGCACAATACTATAGATGGGAGATGCTCCCGCTGCTTGACCACGCTGAACGCCTGCATTACTTATGTTAATAAAGTCTCAAAAATGTGAAAGCACCATTCTGTTGGTCAGTTCTAGTACATAGTCGTCTGCATACTGATTGTTTCCACTGTACTATTAGTAAAAGTGAGATGTTTTTTTTTCTTGCGCTTTAAAACAAATGCAAAGATTGGTGAGCTCAACTGTTACATAGGAGGGGTTGTCAACCATAGTTACATGTTGTATTAAAAAAATCTAAACTTTAATATACATAAAAGGGACAGACAGATTAAGAATATGTAAATAGGGATCATCAAATTCAAAGGGGAAAAAAAAAAAAAGAAAAATCTCCAGTTTTGGCGATGATGGAATAGCACTTTAATGCCAAGTGCTGAGTACACGCTGACCTGACCAAGCATATATAAAAGAGAGTACCTCTTAAAAAATATATTAATCATTAAATACTTTGCTACAATAGAGAGCTGCTGAGGTTTTCCCCCCTAACACTTCCTGAAATGAAGAGACCTTATTGCATTGCATGCAGTAGACCGACCATTATGCGTTAGAGCGGCATGCAGAGGTCAAAAAAAGCGTCATCTAACCCAGTGGCTCATATATGAAAGTGCACTAAGAGCAGGCAGGAGCTGAAGACCCTTGCATTTTGGTCTTTTTTTTTTTTTTTTTACAGATAAAAGGAAATTCAAAAAGAACTTTAAGATCATATTTGAAGCTAGAATGCTATCTGTGTGGTGAATTTGATGATCCCTATCCACCCTGCATATCTGATGTGAGATGTGTGAATGTTTTGGTGATCACTCCACAGAAAAATCCGTATTCGTATGCACATAAATCAGTCCTACAGCCCCGCCACTGCATTAGGATGTTTCACGCAGAGGTTCTGTCTCGGCTGTCGCTTCCTGCTCTTCTTCCTCGCAGTCTCCTTCATCGGTCTGCTGCTCAAGTTCCTCTTTTGTGATCATTTCAAAATCATTGCCATTGCCACTACTGTGCTGTGAGCCTTCATCCTCGCGCCTGTCACTGTCTGTGTCCGACTGCCTTTCTGGACCGGAGCCTTCAGTGCCTGACCCTTCTGCCTCAGCTACCTTAGCCTCCTCGTCTTCCTTTTTCTCGCTGTCAGATTTGTCTTCACTGTCAGACTTTAGCGGCTTTTTCGACTCTTGCTTTTCATCTTTCTTCTGCTCGGCCTTTGGTCCCTTGTACTCGTGAGTATATAGTGGTCGGAAAGAGTCGATGAAGCCAACATCTGCCGTCAGGTTGGGAAGGAACCAGAAGTGGTGTCTTCCTCCAGTCAGGAGCCAAATGATAAGGAACAGAATGCATCGAGCTAAAAATAAAAGAAAGAACATTAACAGGATAAAGCTAACCTGTACACTTCACGCTGCTTACCTCCGTATGTAAGGCTATGGCCTGACACATCGTGTGTATTCCATAAAGCTGTCCAAACTACACCGCCGAGACAGTGCACCTACAGTCATTGAACGTAAAACTGGAGGTCTTATTGTAGAGCAATTTCAAGTTCCCGTGCAGTTTAAAAAGAAATACAGCAGAGCTGAGTTTTTTATTTGGCAGCACATCAATATATCGTAATGAGTGTTCTTTATAAAAGAAAAATGTTAATGGGTCTCACGAGCAAAAGGGCCTATATAGCGGCATTCAGGGTCCATGTGTGGCGCTTCCTCAGGTGCCAGATGTCGGCATGAGATAGCATTTTTTCCTAAGGTCGGTCCCCAATATCCATGTTATTTTCTGCTCTCATGTTGTAAAGTCTAATACAATAAATGTCATCTAATGTGTAACCCCAAATACGTATTGCCATAGGATAAAAAGAAAATCCCCTCATACAAACCCACTGTTAAATGGGTCTGGATAGGGCAAAATCATGTCATAACAGAGACACAGCTGACCTGTTAGGAGCCATATGTTGTTACTTTTAGGGTGTATACATGTGAATACACCCTTAAATGTTAGGGCGTATGTTCTAAGTAGGCCAACAACAGCCTCCAATGCGTAATGCACCATTATAATGTAGAGAAGACAGGAAGGTAGAAGACTGGCTCCAACTCAGACCACGGGAAACAGGTACACTGAGGACATCTAGTGGTTGCTTACGGTAAAGCTGTACTTTGTTTAAGTGGGTGCAGACTCCCCTCCCCTCGTGGCTGGACCTGCAGAGGGAAGCCTACTTACCTGCCCACGGCAGCTGGATCCTGCCTTCTTCCCTTTTTATGCCACTGCGTTTGGATTCCCCGCTGTCAACATCCAGATTGATGCAGGGGAAGAGGAAAGAAGCCAGGACCCAGCAGTGGGAAGCAGGTAAATATGCTTTCTCACACAAGTCGGCCACGAGGATGGGAACGGGCAAAATGATGAACAACCTCTTTATTGAGAACCTATCACCAGGTGATCACCAGGGGATCATATAAAAAAAAAACACAACACATTTATTGAATTTTATAAAGATGCTGACTGCAAAGGCAGGCAGTAACCTTTCAAGATACCTCCTCCGTCTTTACTTCTAGGGCAGTGCCATGCGGGAGCTGCTGTCCGTTAGGCCTCATTCACAGGATATGCATTTTTTGCAGATTGCTCGCCGACTCACTCATTTTTATAAGTTCCACAAAAAACGAGGACAGCACAGGGATGTCATCCATGTGCTGTCTGCATCCATGCCACAAATTGACAAGAATAGGACATATTCTATAGTTTTTAGGACAAGAATATGCATTTTGACAATGGGGCCAACGGAAAGTGAGGAGTAGTCAGAAAATGAATTAAAGTGCAGGATTTCACGAGTTATCACAAGACAGGTTAGAGCTGAACCAATGTGTTTTGTACCCATCACCAAGAGGATTCTGGTTCTGGACTGTGTGCATTCTGGGAAATTCCTGTGGGGTTCAGGTAATTTAACATAAAAAGCACTCGCCAGACACACAAATTATAGTGTTTTTTTTATTTTGTATTACTTGTGTTTAGAGAATTTGGGGGGGGGGGGGGGTTATCATGAGGGGAAAACTTGAAGTCAATTGGAGTACTTTATGCCACATCTATCAAATGTCTCATGTTTGATAAATTTGTTTTATCCTTTAAACTAACACTTTTGTCTAGAGCAGCTACTCCAGCTTTCCTACTCCCCCCTCCTCCTGGAGTGAGATTGCAGCTTTTTTTTTTTTTTTTTTAAGTCTCAATGATAAATCTGGAGTAGAGTTGAGCGAACTTGTATTTTAAGTTTGGCGTCCAAAGTTCGGGTTATCGAAGCATCCAGTTATGGATTCCGCTACCACGGACCATAACGGCATTTGGAATCCATAAGGGGATGCTTCAATGAACCCGAACCTTGGACAACACTAAGGACCTTGGGTGACGTCACCGTCATGTGATCAGTGCAGGGGGCGTGGCTCAGCACTGGATTGTATAATAGGTGATCCAGTACTGAGCCACGCCCCCTGCACTGATCACATGACGGTGACGTCACCCCAGGTCCTCCGTGTTGTCCAAGGTTCGGGTTCATTGAAGAATCCCCTTATGGATTCCAAATGCCATTATGGTCCGTGGTAGCGGAATCCATAACGGGATGCTTCGATAACCCCAACCCGAACTTTGGACGCCGAACTTAAAATACAAGTTCGCTCAACTCTAATCTGGAGTGAAGCTCATTAACATAGCTAAGCACACCAACATTACAAAACTGGAGTGAGTGGTGTAAAAATGCAAAGAGTTGCAAAAATTTTGCTCAAGCCCTATTTTTTAGACTTTTTGACGCCAGAATTCTGGAGTGAAAGTATGATAAATCCGGGCCTCAATCTTTTTTACTTAAAAACCTAATGACAGGCAGTAATTGTAATTTCCGAACAATAAACTTACCGACAGCAAGAAGAAGAATACTGGCCACAAAACAACCTGCTCCCACACTGAGATAATAAACTCCAACACGCATTTCCGCAGGCCAAAGAGGAAAGAGGGTGGCGGCGATCACAGCGATTACTGCAATAACGTAAGATGCAGATTACACACGGTGACTGCAGACAGGTGCAATAAATCCCAGTCACGAAGGTCACAGATACAGAAGGCTGACTAGTGCATACAGCCTTTACAAGGACCTTAGCAATTGTTAAGCATATCTTCTATTTAGATGTAGAAACAGCTGCTATTTACCACCGCTTAAAGTGGAAATTGGGTTATTCAAACCAGAGAGCTATGAGAGAGTAGGGAGGTGACAGCGTGCGGCTCAGATAAGCGATTTCTAGGATTATGCATTATGGATTTCAGGGTCTGACTAAATGACATTTTAAAACCCTGATCTTACTGCAAGAAACAGAGAACCAGTGTGATCAGTCACCCACAAAATTAATGTATGACTCTTACTTACCAAGGATGAGGCCCATAGCGAAGGTTTTAAAATGGACTGGGTCATATATCCACACATACACCTGGAAATATTTCAAGAATTTAGCAAAAGTTACAACAGATACATATATGAATAATAACAGTGTAAGGCCTAATTCACACGTCCGTAGTGTGTTTTGCGGAAACACGGATCCGCAAAACACGGACGGCTGCAATGTGCATTCCGCATTTTGCGGACCGCACATTGCTGGCACTATATAGAGAATGCCTTTTCTTGTCCGCAATTGCGGACAAGAATAGGACATGTTCTATTTTTTTGTGGAAACGGAAATGCGGATGCGGACATCACATAGTGTGCTGTCCACATCCATTCCTGCCCCTTTGAAATGAATGGGTCTGCAACCCTTCCGCAAAATTGCGGATGGGATGCGGATCCATTTTGCGGACGTGTGAATTAGGCCTAAACCAGAAAGGTGAGGGAGCCAGTTACATAAGCTTTGTACATTATATATTACAGCACCTTCATATAAAATACTTCTCTGCTGCCCAATCACCACAGCGTCACAAATCGTGCTTCTAAATGACACAACTACTGCTTACAGCTCAAATCTACACCCGCCATGTTTTGATTTTCTGGAGCACAGCCTGCACTTTAAACCAAGAAGTGTGCTGGAGTAAGATGCCCCAAATTTATTAAGACTGGCGTATGTCAAGGATTTGTTGCAGATATAGCTACTGAAAATCTGCAGTGTGGCCATGCCCTAACAAACACATTAAAATAAAATAAAAATCCTGAAAATGTCTAAATCTATGTAAATCATTGATGCATAATTAGAGTTCCTTAAAGGTTTGTCCTATCTCAGCATCGGGACTACTGTTACACTGTTTGCAGAGCTCCAATTCACTGCAACGGGAGTTACGGAAACAGCAGAGCACTGGCCCGCTAAGTAGTTTCCCGGAAGCCTGGCCACCTTGTCCCATCTTGGGGTGGAAACAGCAAGTTGGGATAAACCCTTTATGTGCATACAAGCCCCTTAATAAGGTAGTGGATTTTTAACTTTAAAGGGGTTGTCCGGTCTCCTATACTGATGACCTATCCTCAGGATAGGTTATCAATAGTAGATTGATCCCTCCGGGCCCCCGCTGATCAGCTATTTGAAGAGACTGCAGCACTGCATTTTCTTCACTGCTGACCTGCTCGCCGTCAAAATCGCAGCGGTGAGCAGGTGTAATTACCAGCCCATGCTGGTGAATGGGATGGAGGAGCTGTAATTACACAGCCGTCTGCATCTGTAGTTCCGTTCCGCGGCCGCGCAAAAAAGATAGAGCATGTCCTATTCTTGTCTGTAATCTCTGACAAGAATAAGCATTTTTAGGGCGGGTCATGTGCATTCCGCAAAATGCGGAACATACATGGCCGGTATTCGTGTTTTTTGGACCCGCAATTTGCAGACCGCAAAACACATTCGGCCGTGTGAATGTAGCCTTTTGCAGACATTCGGAACGGACATATGGAAGCGGATAGCACACGGTGGGCTATCTGTAGATTTTGTGGTCCCATAGGAATGAATGGGTCTGCATCAGATTGGCAAAAATGCGCAACGGATGCGGAAAGAAAAATACGGTCGTATGAATAAGCATCAGTGTGAATACAGAGATAGCTGTCAGTCACTAATAGCTGTACACGAGGGAGGTTATATCAGTGATTGATAGTATTCTCTGTGTAAGTGTGTATACATAGATAGCTGTCAGTCACTGATAGCTGTACACAGGGAGGTGTTATCAGTGATTGATAGCATTCTCTGTGTAAGTGTGTATACAGAGATAGCTGTCAGTCACTAATAGCTGTACACGGGGAGGTGTTATCAGTGATTGATAGCATTCTCTGTGTAAGTGTGTATACAGAGATAGCGGTCAGTCACTGATAGCTGTACACAGGGAGGTGTTATCAGTGATTGATAGTATTCTCTGTGTAAGTGTGTATACAGAAATAGCGGACAGTCAATGATAGCTGTACACAGGGAGGTGTTATCAGTGATTGATAGCATTCTCTGTGTAAGTGTGTATACAGAGATAGCTGTCAGTCACTGATAGTTGTACATTAGGAGGTATTATCAGTGACTGATAGTATTCATTGTGTAAGTGTGTATACAGAGATAGGTGTCAGTCACTGATAGCTGTACACAGGGGATGTATTATCAGTGATTGATAGTATTCTCTGTGTAAGTGTGTATACAGAGATAGCTGTCAGTCACTGATAGCTGTATACAGGGAGGTGTTACACAGAGAATGCTATCAATCACTGATAAGTGTGTATACAGAGATAGCTGTCAGTCACTGTTATCTGTACACATGGGAGGTGTTATCAGTGATTGATAGTATTCTCTGTGTAAGTGTGTATACAGAGATAGCTGTATACAGGGAGGTGTTATCAGTACATCATAGTATTCTCTGTGTAAGTGTGTATACAGAGATAGCTGTCAGTCACTAATAGCTGTACACAAGGGAGGTTATATGAGTGATTGATACAATTCTCTGTTTAAGTGTGTATACAGAGATAGCTGTCAGTCACTGATAGTTGTACATTAGGAGGTATTATCAGTGACTGATAGTATTCTCTGTGTAAGTGTGTATACAGAGATAGCTGACAGTCACTGATGGCTGTACATTAGGAGGTATCATCAGTGATTGATAGTATTCTCTGTGAAACTGTGTATACAGAGATAGCTGTCAGTCACTAATAGCTGTACACGGGGATGTGTGATTGATAGTATTCTCTGTATAAGTGTGTATACAGAAATAGCTGTCAATTAGTGCATTTTGTGGTGACAGACTGTGTTAGGCAGAGTTCACACTTCAGTTATTTCCATCACTTATGGTGAGCCAAAACCAGTAGGAAGCCTACTGAGAGATGAGGTATAATCGAAAGATCTGCATCTATTCTGTGTTTTTGACCCACACCTGGTTTTGGCTCATAATAACTGATGGAAATAACTGAAGTGTGAACTTGGCTGTGTGAACTCCTCACTCCTAAGAAACACTTTGCCCAAGCTTTCTTTTACTTTATTTCAGCTTATTTCCCCTTCCATCAGGTTGTGCTAATAGTAGGTAGTGAAGGGAGAAGACAATGCAGCTGCCAAGCAGATTTCCCTGCACATACAGGACTATCAGAGTCGAACTCAGGCAAAACGGTAGCATCCTCCTCTCCTTGCCTGTGCTCCTAAACGTAATCGCTGGGAGGTCAAAGGGTTCTGCATTATCATAAAACAGGGCCACAACAATTTTCCTATATATGGGCCATACAAGCAGCAGGGGAACTGTACAAGTGCACATCCTTGCCATCCAGGAACTACAGAATCAAGATGCAGTTTACCAACTGCACCTCTTCACTGCTGATTAAAGAGCATGGTTTTATGAAAGTGTAGGACCCCTCCAAACCGAAGATATTAATTATGACAAAGAAATATTGATCCTTTATCATAACAACTGACATGCTATTATTTATTTCTATCAATCCATTTTCAGCCTCTAATTTTGGTAATTGTTGGGCCAGATGGTATTTATGGTAGTCTGAGTCCATAACACATTGGGACCTACCCAAGTAACCAGTGACGTTGTATGAAATAAAAAGACATGAAGATCTTTCATCTATGAGTCATAGATGCCATAGTGACTCACTAAACAGCAGTTTCCATTTTATTGTTGAAGTCTGCATGATTGAATTGCAGAGATCTCTTTCCAACCCACTCCCAACATATACATTTAAAGAGGACCTGTCACCACTCCTGACATGCCCATTTTAATAGCTTCATGCATTCTCCTTGTAATAGCAATTCTGGAGCATCTATTCTTATGGCTCTATGTTGTCCCATTCCTCTATTATTTCTACAAGAAGTTATGAATAAATTGCTAGCAGTCTGCACGGTCTGACGACGGCTGCACTAACTAGATAAAGTCAGACTGTACAGGGACACACCCCAACTGGTTAACACCCCTCTGTACCCTTACTGGTACAACATAGAGCCATAAGAATAGATGCTCCAGAATTGTTATTACATGGGGAATGCATGAAGCTATTAAAACAGGCATGTCAGGGATGGTGACAGGTCCTCTTTAACCTCTTTAGGATGCAGGGTGTACATGTACGCCCTTGTGTTCTGGTACTTAGTGACCAGGGGCGTACATGTACACCCTGCGAAGTTCCGATCACTGATGCGCACGTGGCGGTGATCGGAACACGGTGCCTGCTAAAATCATTTAGCAGGCACCTTGGCACAATGCCGAGGGGGGTCCTGTGACCCCCATATCGGCGATCACTGATCGGGATCAGACAGTTAATTGTCCTTTTTTTTAAATTTTAACCCCCACCGGTTGCGGGCGGCGCGGATACGCGATCCCCGTCCGCCTCGTCTGTAGCATCGTTGGTGGCTCGTAGTTCTATCAGAGTGTCAGCACATTGCTGACACTGATAGAAACAGCTAGCATCTGTGCTTGTTTAGATGCCAGCAGTTTAACCCCCTCCATACCGCGGTCCGCGATATGGAAGGGGTTAACAGGGAGGGAGCTCCCTCTCCCATCGGGGGCTGCTGTGCCTTTGCAGCCCCCTGACAGGATGGGATCACAGAGGGAGGGAACTCCGTTTTACCAGTGTCATGAAGTACAATATGTGACGAAAAAAATCTCAGAATGGCCTGGATAAGTAAAAGCGTTTTAAAGTTATCACCACATAAAGTGACACTGGTCAGATTTTCAAAAAATGGCCTGGTCCTTAAGGTGAAATAGGGCCGTGTCCTTAAGGGGTTAAAGGCTATGTACAACTTCGGAGGCAATTTTTGTTTAGGATTGCATTTTACTCATTTTTTCTAAAATCATATTTCAATTGGCCTTCATTAAAAATTTTGAGCCATTCTGTCACAAAGGGTTAACTGTTTTTCTAGCTGTGTGTATGCTACTTTCACTCTGTGCTGGTCATCTAATAAATCTTATCCCAATACTACTGAGAGGTCATAAACACTTATTTAAGCCACATTCTTATCAGTAAGTTAAAGGGAGTCTGTCACCACATTTTCACGTTTTAAACAGTTCTCATAGCACTGTAGCCTAACCATAGATGATTGAAATGGTACCTTTCTTTGTTTCTGTTGAGCTTCAAAACAGGCAAAAACGCACTTTAATTCATATGTTAATGAGGGCTCGCAAGTGCCCAGGGAGGGGTTTACTTCGTTGGAGCCCAGGCTGCTCGGCCTCTTGGGCTCATATCCCCGCCCCATCCTCTGCCTCAGCCCGCCCTTCTGTTCGTCTTCTTTCTATTGCGATACAGTGATCTCGCGATGCCTGCGCTCTCCCTCGCTGGGCCGGGGCATGCGCACTGCGATGACCATTGTGGGCACGGCTTCACTGTCGCTACTGCGCATGCCCGGCCCAGCGAGGGAGGCGCAGGCATCGCGAGATCACTGTATCGCAATAGAAAGAAGGCGAACACCAGGGAGACTGAAGGGCGGGCTGAGGCAGAGGATGGGGCGGGTATGGCCCAAGAGGCCAGCAGCCTGGGCTCAGCGAAGCTCCCTGGGCATGCGAGCCTCGTTCATGTGAACTAAGTGCGTTTTTGCTGCTCAACAGCAACAAGAAAGTACCATTTCAATCATCTATGGTTAGGCTACAGCGCTATGTGAACTGTTTAAAACGTGAAAATGTGGTGACAGACTCCCTTTAAGGATTGAGCTTTGATGAGTTTTTATAATGTCAGAGATTAGAGATAAGGAGTTCATCTGATTCCCAGATGACGATAAAGACAGAAAATCCACAGGCAGCTAGTACAGCATCTCAGCTATGTACACAAAAAAGGATGCCATATTTTTAATAAAGAACTGAAAAAATATATTTTTAGCTCAAAATAAGTACAATGCAGTAATAAAAAAAATTGCCCCCAAGGTGTACATAGCCGGAGTGGGAGATCATGAGAGGAAACAAAAGGGGTGTTGGTTTTTTGGCTAGCAGCAATGATAGGGAGCAGAGTTGTCAGTATGTCCATGAAACCTCACCTCATTGCCATCCAGGAAAACCTGATCTTCATGTGGCTCAAGCTTAAACTTTCTCTTGGTTTCCTTTTTCTTAGGAGTTCCAGGAGTCTCATCCTATTAAAAACACAAAATATGGAATTACATTTTCATTACAAAAAAAATAAAAAAAAAATAGTTGGGAGGCCTTTTTTTGTATTTAATGGAAAAACTCTTGCAGTAATTGACCGAACCTGTGCTAGATACGTAGCATACTGTATCATCTTTACAGGTTGAACCAAGTGTCCTGTATCACAAACAGCTGGTTCCTTGTAGTAGACTTACTTTTTTGCAGCAGGGACCTAATACCCGATCATGGCTAAGTGATTCTGATGTTTGAGACAACCCTATGCAAATAATGGCATTGTGTGTGTCTCCCTTCTACTGATGGCAGCACAGTCTGCAGGCACCGGCTATCCCCGACATTGCCATAGAAAATGAGAGGCAGTGTGCATGATTGACTGAAGCTCCGTTCAATTGGGGGACTCTGGGCGCTCATGGTCCGATTACTAATAAGTATTCTTACTTATCCCCTAATCCTGTGGTAGGGAATACGCTTGTATCTTGGAACAACCCCTTTAGTTGGCACAAATACTGGTTTTCTTGCAGTCTGGAGTATAGACTTTTACCTTTTTGCTTTCTTCTTTCTCCACTTCCTTTTTCTTCTCTTTATCTTTCTTGGCTTTATCCTCCTTAGAAGTCTCCTTTTTACTCTTTTTCTCATCTTCTTTAGCACTGTCATTTTTGCCCTTCTCTTTCTCCTTCTTCGGGTCTCTGTCTGGCTTCATTTTCACCACTTTTAATGCATGGTGAAAGAACTGTTTCTTAAGAAGCCTTAGAAAAGTCAAATGCTACGTTAAAGCAGATAACTCACATTTTCAACTACTGAAGTGAATTTTACAATTTTGACAACCTTATTAATATTAAATTTCACAACTTTACATCACACCCTGACATAGATGAAGCATTGAAAACATCAATATCGCACTGGCAGGGTCCAATACCGCCACCGATCAGCTGTTAACTTGTTGCTCCAGCACCAGAACTACACAGCTCCGTCCATTGTGCAGTGGACGGAGCTTTTAACTGCAGCACTGCTTCCCACTACACAATGAGTGAAGCTGTGTAGTTTCAGCACTGGAGCGGCTCTGAAACAGCAGATCGGTAGGGCGTCAGACTTTCACCGATCAGATACTGATGGTCTTGCAGAGGATATCCTATGCAATCAATATCAAAATCTCGGACAATCCCTTTAAAAAGGTACACACTACATAACACTACATCTGACCATTTATAGTCTTCCCCTTGAAATTCTGCTCCCCAAGGTACCATTCACATGGCATCTTTTGCCATGGAGTTTTGGTGCAGACACCCATATTAATGGTTTATTGAGTAGTTTCTGCCTCCCATTCATTTCAATGGAATGCAGGACTGAGGATTGTCCAGCAGCAGTGAGAAGGGATATGCTCATTCATTAAAATGAATGGGAGGCAGAAAGGATGGTGGGATGTGAACTAGACCTAAGGCTACGTGTACACGATGTGGATTCAGAAAATCCACACCAAAACCGCATAAAACACTGCATAAATCCACACTATTTATTGCGGGTTTTGTGCGTTTTCATTGCACATTTTCTGTTTATGTTAACAAACCCATTGAAGTCTATGGGGAAAAGTGCTATACGGAAGCTGCAGAATCGCACAAACTGACATGTTGCGGATGTTAAAATCTGCACAGTAGGTCAATGTCTGCTCCTAAAAAATACGCAAAGTGTATATGAGAATTGGCGAATCTCATTCACTTTGCTGTTACTCTATTACACTGCATTTTGAAATCCGCATCATGTGCAGTTCCCCCTCTCTCATTCAGAATATTACAGAGAAGTATAGATGTGAAGAAAGCACTTGAGGTGAGATATAAACTTACTATTAGAAGCACACTGCAGCTCTTTGCTATTCCCCCTCCCCTCTCCACTGACTTCTATGGGCAGCTGTAATATGACTCTTCAGTGAGCACAGTCCATCTTGCTCTCAGAAGATGGATTTATCAAATAATTCAGTGGGAATGTTAGTTTAGGAAGCAAAGGGTGGGCAGGAACAAAGCTAATAAGAGTAGAGACATTTTTCTCTGATAGGATATATTACAAAGTTTCTTATATTCACTTGTACTATTGATCTATGCAAAGTTTATTGAAAAGCTGGTGACCAAACACATTTGGTTTGATTTAGTAACAGCAGAATCTCCCTCCACTTTCCAGGAGATTAGGCATGCAGAAATTCAGCAAATATTTGTGTGATGGGTGTAAATAATGTTGGGTCCCACTGCTAGGCCCCAACACACTTGGCTGTTACTGCTGGGGAAAGCAGCCTAGGATTCATCACCCCTGAAGTATTACAATTTAAATCAATTGCTCATTTGGATAGTGTGCTGGGTCCTCATGGGAACTCTCCTGTCTGCTGTGTCTCATGGCTGAGGCTAATAGATGGGAAGACCCTTCCATATTACATCCATGTGCCTTAACAGGACATAAGTACATGGGTTGTCTAAACTAGACAACCCCTTTCAGGAACATTAATGTGTTACAAAACAAATTAAAAATTGGAAGGTTCTTCTAGTCGGAACACAAAAAAAAAAAAAACTATATCCAGATTGGTTTTATGTGCTATCCCTTGATCCCTGATGGCAGCACGTACTTGTTGCAAAAGTCAACAACGGACTCCCGGTTCGTAAACAAGGCCTCTTCTCCCTTCTTCGCTTTTGCCCATTTAGAATCAAGAAGACAGTCCACCGCTTTGGAAGCTGCATGAAGAAAAGGAATTTGTGTTTCATTCAGATAAATCTAAAGTTGCACATCAATGATAAAGTGGGACCAATAGCTGCATAACAAGAAATAACATGCATCTGCACAATCGCATAGGAAACTGGCATCTACATTTTCACAACTGCATGTTCTGCCTGCAGGGGATTAGATAAGGTCAGTATTTACTAGCAGTAGCACTTTTACCTGCCATGTGACATACATGTACTGGAAATTATTCAAAACTAGCACAAGGACTTGGCTTCATACGGGTATATTGCATCTATTTCATTTAATGTTTGTGTGTGTCGTTAATAAATAATCCCTTAACAGAGACCTTTACAGAGACTTGCTCCTTTAACAGTGACAGCCACAGTAAACCACTCCCTTAACAGTTACCTCCACCGTTCCCTGCTCCCTTAACAGTGACCTCTACAGCATCCCACCCCCTTAACAGTGACCTCCACAGCGGCCGCCCCTTTATTAGTGACCTCCACAGCATCCCGTCCTCTTAACAACGACCTCCACAGAGGCCCGCCCCTTTATTAGTGACCTCCACAGTACCCCATCTCCGTAACAGTAATTTCCACAACACCCCACCCCCTTAACAGTGGCCTCTACAGCAATCTGCCCCTTAACAATGACCTCCATAGCAGACCGTCCCCTTAACTGTGACCTCCACAGCACTCCGTTCCCTTAACAGTGTCATGCACAGCCCCTGCCCCTTTAAAGCTGACCTATAGCAGTGAAGAAAAATGGCTGGGTTGTTATGATAACCTGGTGTAAAACTGTGTATGTGGAGACTAAGGGCCTGTGAGCTTCTATTGGTTGATAAGGGTTATGTGACCGTGTGTATGGCAGTTGGGTTATGAAGAGAAAGACCTGCAGGCTTTTAATGGCTAATGTAGGTCATGTGATGGTGCCACATTTGCATTTTTTGCGAATATCTCAGGAACGGTTTGTGCTAGAAAGCTGACACCTGGCCCAAAACCTTCTCGGAAACCCGATGTACCTGTGTGCCAACGTTCGTGATTGTAAATGCGATGGTGCGGATTCCTTTAGGGACATACATACCTACACTCAGCTTTATATATTAGATCTCATGCAACTGAGAATTTCCCATGTGGGGCAGCGCACGTTATACCGTCTATGCACAAATTTATTGGCAAATGTTCCGAGAGCATCAGAACATTTGTCCGACTGTGCACAAGTCTGCACATAAAAACCTAGTTTGTGAAAGCTAATCAAATAGTGACCTTGTGACTACTTCAAACTTCCATATACAGGACACACAGAAGTCATAACCTGTGTGTCACCTAAAGGGACAATCCCTTCTCTAAAGCCAACAAATCCAGTTCTTCATGGAAAATGGAGTATAGCAATGAAACTGGAAAGGCTTCCGGACCCTTTCACTTTTTCACATTTTAGTATGTTGAAGCCTTGTGCTAAAATTTTAAGAAAATTAAAATATAAAGTTTTCCCCATCATTCTGCACTCAATACCTCACAATGAGAAAGTGGAAACAGAATGTTAGAAATCTTAGGGTACTTTCACACTAGCGTTATTCTTTTCCGGTATTAAAATCCAGTAAAGGTTCTCAATGCTGGAAAAAAACGCTTCCGTTTTGTCCCAATGCATTTTCACTGGAAAGCAATCAGGATCTCTTCCGTTCCGTCCCTTGTGCGGTATTTGACCGGACAAAATACCGCAGCATTTGTTCCGGCCAAAATTCCAAAACACTATCGAACTTGCCGCAGCAAGTGTTACGGAAATTGCCGCATCCAGTTTGCGCATGCGCAGTTCTTTCTAACTTTGCATACGGATTTCCGGATCCGGCAGGCAGTTCCGTTGCGAGATTCTAACAACGCTAGTGTGAAAGTACCCTTAGCTAATTTAATGAAAACTAAAATCTTGCTTTTAAAAAAATATATAGAAAACCACAAGAATTAAAATTCAAATCATTGCAGTTTCTAATTTGACATATTAAAATGGAAAAATAAACATAATTGGTATTGCTGCATCCGAAAATGCCTAAACTATTAAACAATTTATTGTGTGCTGTGAATGCTGCAATGATTTAAAAAAAAAAGGGCAAATTGGCAATTTTTTTTTATCACTTTGCCCCTCAAAATAAAAATAAAAAAGTGATCCAAAGGTTGTATGTACCCCAGTATGAGACCAGTAAATTCTACAGCTCACCCTGCAAAAGACAAGGACCTCACACAGCTCTGTAGCAAGAAATGTAAAAAAAAAGTCTTCAGAATATGGCGATGTAAAGACATTTTTTCCAAGGAGTTTTTATTTTGATGAAAAGTAGTAAAACATGATAAAAGCTACATATATTTGGCATCACTGTAATTGAACCGACCCACAGAATAAAGCTGTCACGTCAATCATACTGCACAGTGAACACCATAAAAACAAAACCTCAGAAACCATGGCAAAATTGCAGGGTTTTTTTTTCCAGCCCAAAAAAAATTTGTCTTTTCATTTTCAATACATGATATGGTAAATTAAATGGCGACATAAAATAAATGCAATTTGTCCCACAAAATAAGCCCTCAGACAGCTATGTGGACAGAAAAAGCGACATAAAAGACACAATGTGAACAAAGCCTTAGGCCTATGGACAATCGTTAAGTTGTGTGCTGTGCTCGTCCGTATGTCCGTTCCGCTGCCACCGTTTTGAAGACAAGAAAAGGACATTTCTACAGTTGTAAAGAAATGTTGGCATGCACTCGGCCGGTATCCATGTTTTGTGGATCCATGGCCTGCAAAACACATAGGATCGTGTACATGGGGCCTTAGGGTATATTCACACATGGAAGATTTAGAGTAGACATTCCTGCAGCCGAAAAGCAGCTGCATTCACCTGAATAGTAAACAGTATTGTTTTGGCTGCAGGATATGGATTTTTGCAAGCCCCATTCACATTAAATGTATTGCCATAAAGAAAAGGTGTCCCTAAATAAGTCTAAGTCCTTAGTCACACGTCCGTGTCATTGTGCATCGGCGAAGGTCCCTGTTCAGGACATATCTGAGTGTTTTTTCACGGTCATTGATCTGGAGGGTTTTCTGCACCTGGTCCTGGTTTCCACAGACCCGCTGAATAAAAGGACCGGTCTGAATACACATAGAATTCAATGGATCTGTGAGCAGTCCGTACAGATGTGAATCACTGATGTGAATGAGCCCTTCTGAGAACTTACCAACAAAGTAGTCAACGCGGTGCCCCATCATGTTGGTAGACTTTGATGGGCAGTTGAAACGCAGGTACTTAGCAATCGCTTTTTCATCTTTGGTCGGCTCACCTACCTCCTGTGAAACAAAATGGTCCATTATATTTTTTATTAAAGGGTTCTGCAGATACATCACTGCTGCAATCAAAACACTACAACATGGCTGCGGCCCAGCAGAGTGGTGATCCTGGATCGGTGATGGCTCCGGAAGGGTAGTTTTCATGGTGATATCACATGGCCTAGGACGAGGCCGCGGCGCTTATGGAGCTCCAGCCTCTTCTAATGGCTGATGGGGGTCCTGGAAGTTGGACCCCCGCCAATCTGATATTGATGGACCTATCCTGAGGATAGGTCATCAATATAAATGACTGCATAACCACTTTAACCCCTTTCCCAGCCGGGACTTTAAAAACTGTGCCAGCTCGCGCCATGGTTGCTGGGTGAGCCAGTGACTTATTGAAAGATCTGGACTAATTGCCATCCACTAACAATTAGTCCAGATCTCTGAATAAGGCCTTATTCACACGTCCTCATATATGTTGGACCCATTGACTGTGAATGGGGCACGGAACGATGCGGAGAGCACACACTGTGCTCTCCGCATCAGTTTTTGCGGAGCGCGCCGCCGATCTTACGGCCGCAGCTCCGCAAAAAAGTAGAGCATGTCCTATTCTTGCCCGCAATTGCGGACAAGAATAGACATTTCTATGGGGCTGTCGGCCGGGTGTGTTTATGGATCCGCAATTTGCGGAGGCCACAAGGAGGCGTTACACTGTATGGGGGCGGGGGCCACAAGGAGGCGTTATACTGTATGGGGGCGGGGGCCACAAGGAGGCGTTATACTGTATGGGGGCAGGGGCCACGAGGAGACGTTATACTGTATGGGGGCAGGGGCCACGAGGAGACGTTATAGACGTTATACTGTATTATAACTGAAACTATATGTTTACAAACTGGCATAACGCACATTGTATATCAAGCTTTAATAAACCACGAAGCATCAAGTGTTGTCCAGGAACCTTATTTCTTATATACTGTATGGGGGCGGGGGCCACAAGGAGGCGTTATACTGCAGAGCCTGGGTGCAACAAGAGGAATGGTGACGCCCTCATTGCACCAAAGGTCTAATTTCCATATTAAGAAAACATATCCCAGGAACGGAGTCTCTGGTCAACAAAACAAACAGCTCTTTAATTGGGTGAAGCACAGCTGTGTGTCTCTGTGGGCAGAGGTCTCATTTCTTCCTGTCCGGTGGAAGCTGGGCCCGTACTGATAACATCACATTCATAGTTCACACGACCTCTGCAGGCAACCATTGCCCTCACCGGTCACACGTGCATGAACGAGACTGCTGCAGGCACAACAGCACGGGAGAGAGGAGAATAAAGTGGTTGGCTTTTTACACTGTTCTCTGCCTAACTTTAATATATCAGAGAACTCCGCTTAAGAGGACCCACCCCCGATCCTGACATGTATGATGTAGTAATGACTTGCATCTAGGGCTGCAACGATTAATCAATGTTGTTGATAATATTCGATAACGGGATTCGTTGTCGACCGGATTATTTGACACACCGCCGCAGTTAAGTCCCTGATACATCGCTGGCTGCGATGCTTCAGAGCGCAGCGATGTATCAGCCGGGAGAGAGGAGGGGCTGGAGGCGGCAACTCGCGGCAGTCACTGTGCTCTTACACCGGCCCCGCCGCTCACAGCATAATCTCTAGTATTCTTTAACCAGCAGGAACTTTTCCTTAACCTCTTTAGGATGCAGGGTGTACATGTACGCCCTTGCGTCCTGGTACTTAATGACCCAGGGCGTACATGTACACCCTGCGAATATCCGATCACCGCTGCGCACATGGCGGTGATCGGAACAAGATGCCTGCTGAAATCAATCAGCAGGCACCTTGGCACAATGCCCAGGGAGGTCCTGCGACCCCCCCCATGTCAGCGATCGCAGCAAACCGCAGGTCAATTCGGACGTGCGGTTTGCTGCGCTTTCTGTAGTCTCTGATCCCCGCGGTCACAGACTAAAATATGCCCCAAACTTATAAATATTAACCCCCCCCCCCCCCGCACCTCGCCATGTTTGTGTCCCCCTGGGCGGTGCAGGGGGGACGGGGACGGATTGCGGGCGGTGCGGCAGGCGGGATCGCAATTGCGATCCCCCGCCCGCCTCCTTTCAAATGCTTTCCCTGGTGGTCTAGTGGGTATAGCAGGGGGTCAGCACATTGCTGACCCCCTGCTATAAACTGCTGACATCTGTGCTGCAGATGTCAGCAGTTTAACCCCTTCTATACCGCGGTCCGTATGTACCGCGGTATAGAAGGTGTTAACATGGAGGGAGCTCCCTCCCTCTCCCATTGGGGGGCTGCTGTACCTTTGCAGCCCCCCGACAGGATAGGATAGAAGAGGGAGGGAGCTTCCCTCTCTTCCCATTACCCGCTGCTCTCTTATGGCAGCGGGTGATGGTTACCATGGCAGCAGGACGCTTTCAGAAGCGTCCTGCTCTCCATGGCACTGAAACTCTGAATGGGCTTTTGCTAAAGGCAAAAGCCTATTCAGACTCTGTAAAGTAAAAAATACAGTAAGTACACTATAGTGTACTTACTGTATTATATAGACACCAGATCCACTGGATCTACAAGAACCAAGTGGGTCTGGGTCAAAAAAAAATGTCAAAAAAGTGAAAAAAGTAAAATAAGAAAAATACATATCACTGAATAAAAATTAAAAATCAAATACACTACACATATTAGGTATCGCCGCGTCCGTAAAAATCTCCTCTATAAAAATATCATGACCTAACCCCTCACGCAAATACCGTAAAAAAAAAACCAAAAAATGGTGTAAAAAAAGCCTTTTGTCACCTTGCATCACAAAAAGTGTAATACCAAGTGATCAAAAAGGCGTATGCCTCCCAAAATAGTACTAATAAAACCGCCATCTCATCCCGCAAAAAATGAGTCCTTACATAGGACAATCACCCAAAAAAATAAAAAAATATGGCTCTCAGACTATGGAGACACTAAAACATAATTTTTTTTTTCTAAAATGCTATTATTGTGTTAAATAAATAAATAAAAAGTATACATATTATGTATCGCCGCGTCCGTAAAAACCTGCTCTATAAAAATATCACATTATCTAACCCCTCAGGTAAATACCGTTAAAAAAATAAAATAAAAACAATGTAAAAAAAAAAAACATTTTTGTCACCCCACATCTCAAAAACTGTAATAGCAAGCGATCAAAAAGTTATATGCACCCAAAAATAGTGCCAATCAAACCTTCATCTCATCCCGCAAAAAATGATACCCCACATAGGACAATCACCCCCAAAAAAATAAAAAAAAATATGGCTCTCAGACTATGGAGACACTAAAACATGATTTGTTTTGTTTTAAAAAATAATATTGTGTAAAACTTAAATAAATAAATAGTATACATATTTGGTATCGGCGCGTCCGTCGCAACCTGCTCTATAAAAAAAAAAACACATGACCAAACCCCTCAGGTGAACACAATAAAAAAAAAAAAAATACGGTGTCAAAAGCCATTTCTGTCACCTTACATCACAAAAAGTGTAATAGCAAGCGACCAAAATGTCATATGCACCCAAAGATAGTTCCAATCAAACCAACATCTCATCCCGCAAAAAATGAGCCCCTACATAAGACAGTCGCCCAAAAAATAAAAATAAAATATGGCTTTCAGAATGTGAAGACACTAAAAACCCCCCCCAAAAGTAGCCATATTTGGTATTGCCGCGTCCGTAGCAACCTGCTCTATAGAAATAGCACACAATCTAACCTGTCAGTTTAACGATGTAAATAACAAAAAATAAAAACGGACCGAAAATAGCTATTTTTTTGCAAATTTTCCATTTTAATCAATTTTTCCAGTAACAAATCAAGGGTTAACAGCCAAACAAAACTCGATATATATTGCCCCGATTCTCTAGTTTGCAGAAACACCCCATATGTGGTCGTAAACTGCTGTATGGCCAAACGGCAGGGCACAGAAGGAAGGGAACGCCATATGGTTTTTGGAAGGCAGATTTTGCTGGACTGGTTTTTTTACACCATGTCCCATTTGAAGCCCCCCTGATGCACCCCTACAGTAGAAACTCCTAAAAAGTGACCCCATTTTGGAAAGTACGGGATAAGGTGTCAGTTTTGTTTGTATTATTTTAGGGTAAATATGATTTTTGGTTGCTCTATATTACACTTTTTTTTGAGGCAAGGTAACAAAAAATAGAAATTCTGAACTTTCATCTCCATTTGCCAATAACTCTTGTGGAACACCTAAAGGGTTAACAAAGTTTGTAAAACTGGTTTTGAATACCTTGAGGGGTGTAGTTTCTTAGATAGAGTCACTTTTATGGAGTTTCTATTCTAGGGGTGCATCTGGGGGCTTCAAATGGGACATGGTGTCAAAAATCCAGTCCAGCAAAATCCACCTTCCAAAAACCACACGGCGCTCCTTTCCTTCTACGCCCTGCCGTTTGGCCATACAGCAGTTTACGCCCACATATGGGGTGTTTCTGCAAACTACAGAATCGGGGCAATAAATATTGAGTTTTGTTTGGATGTTAACCCTTGCTTTGTTACTGGAAAAAATTGATTCAAATGGAAAATTTTCCAAAAAATTTAAATTCTGAAATTTTATCTCCATTTGCCATTAATTCTTGTGGAAAACCTAAAGGGTTAATGACGTTTGTAAAATCAGTTTTGAATACCTTGAGGGGTGTAGTTTCTAGAATGGGGTCATTTTTGGGTGGTTTCTATTATGTAAGCCTCACAAAGTGACTTCAGACCTGAACTGGTCCCTAAAAAGTGGTTTTTTGAAAATTTCTGAAAAATTTCAAGATTTGCTTCTAAACCTTGTAACGTCCCCAAAAAATAAAATGGCATTCCCAAAATGATCGATACATGAAGTAGACATATGGGGAATGTAAATCAATAACTTTTTGGGGCGGTATTACTATGTATTATAGAAGTAGAGAAACTGAAACTTGGAAAATTGCAAATTTTTCCAAATTTTTAGTAAATTTGATATTTTTTTATAAATAAAAATGAAATTTTTCGACTTCATTTTACCACTGTCATGAAGTACAATATGTGACGAAAAAACAATCTCAGAATGGCCTGGATAAGAAAAAGCGTTTTAAAGTTATCACCACATAAAGTGACAATGGTCAGATTTGCAAAAAATGGCCGAGTCCTTAAGGTGAAATAGGGCCAAGTCCTTAAGGGGTTAAACTTCACCTTTATTACCTTGAAGCTCCGGTAACAGGCAGAGGCAGTGTAAAGTCACTCAGTCACGCGATGCTCTTGCTTCATTCATAAAGTGGGCGGAACCAAGCGCATCACGTGACTGAGTGATGTTACAGGTAATAAAGAAAGTTCAAGGAAAAGTTACTGCCAGTTAAAGAATACTAGATATTAAACTACTGGTGCTATAAAGTGCCATCCCCGGATCCCCCTCCCCATAACAGTGCCATCCCCGGATCCCCCTCCCCATAACAGTGCCATCCACGGATCCCCCTCCCCATAACAGTGCCATCCACGGATCCCCCTCCCCATAACAGTGCCATCCACGGATCCCCCTCCCCATAACAGTGCCATCCACGGATCCCCCTCCCCATAACAGTGCCATCCACGGATCCCCCTCCCCATAACAGTGCCATCCACTGATCCCCCTCCCCATAACAGTGCCATCCACTGATCCCCCTCCCCATAACAGTGCCATCCCGGATCCCCCTCCCCATAACAGTGCCATCCACGGATCCCCTCCCCATAACAGTGCCATCCCCGGATCCCCTCCCCATAACAGTGCCATCCACGGATCCCCTCCCCATAACAGTGCCATCCACGGATCCCCTCCCCATAACAGTGCCATCCACGGATCCCCCTCCCATAACAGTGCCATCCACGGATCCCCTCCCCATAACAGTGCCATCCACTGATCCCCCTCCCCATAACAGTGCCATCCACTGATCCCCTCCCCATAACAGTGCCATCCACTGATCCCCTCCCCATAACAGTGCCATCCACGGATCCCCCTCCCCATAACAGTGCCATCCACGGATCCCCCTCCCCATAACAGTGCCATCCACGGTTCCCCCTCCCCATAACATAGCGTGTAAGAAGAGAGCTAGCCTCAGCCCTGACCATGAGGACATGTTGTCTTTTTCACATTGTTATGCACAATTTTTATAATTATGTAACTCCTAAAATTGTTTACATTTGAACATACTTTTTCAAGTAAAATCATATAAACCCTTTTTTTTGTCGTTTTGGTGCTTTTTCCCGATTAATCGATGAAATTATCAACTAATCGAATATTCAAATAATCGTTAGCTGCGGCCCTACTTGCACCCCCCATGTAATAATCATTCTGGAGTCTCTGTTGTGTTAACTCCTCTATTATTTCTGCTAGAAGCTACAAATGAACTATTAGCAGTCTGCAATGAAGGTCCAACTGGGCGCTACCAGTTGTGGGTGTGTCCCTGAACAGTCTGACACTGAGATCACAGATTGGACACTGCCGACTGCAGGGACAGCCCCCACCCCAACTGGTAGCACCCAGTGGGACCTTTATGGTAAACCGCGAGTAATTCATTTGTAAACCTCTAGAAGAGATAATAAGGATTGGAACAGCGCAGTCATAAGAATGGATGCACGGGAAATCCAAGTACTTACCAGAACAGACATCTCAGGAGAGGTGGATCCTCGGAAAAATCAGAGTTTCTAAGTCAGCCTTAAAATGTTTGCCCAGGATTGTAAAAACTTGACTGCTTTCTTCCAGCACCACCCTGTCCATGAATAATGTGCGGTGTTGCCGCTCAGCTCCATTGGAGGGTGATCTAGGAAAGCACACACACGACCTGCGGACAGGGGTGGGGATGTTTTTGGAAGAAAGCAGTCAAGTTTTTCTATTATTGGACAACCCGGCAAAAAAAAAAAAAAAAAAAAAAAAAACCGCCTATGGCCTCATTGACACGTTTGTGTCGACGTCTATGATAAGATGGTCAATGGTTCACCCGGGAAGATGTGCATTAAGGGTGAGGGTCGATCCGCGAGACACCGCGGGCAGCACATGTCCATGATACAATCAGTTGGGTGTCTCACATAGGGGGGGGGGGTTTCCTAGAATTTTTGAGGGGTTTTCCAAAATAAAGCAATTTCCAATTGTTGCATGGGAGTCCAAGGGAAATATTAAACATAGGACAAACAGGCAGTTTTTTTTGTAGTGGAATTTTTTTTTAACCCTTGAGGTGCACTTTTTGGATCAATGGGGGTCCTGTTTTTCAAGTTATAGCACGTTCTGGGTCTGACGTTTTTTCCTTCATTGCCTGGCATTGTTCTCCCATAGACCTCAATTGCTGTTTTTTGCAGCTTAAAAAAACAAAATGCATGTTGTCGTATGAGTTTTTCTTTTTTTACCAGCATCCCCCCCCCCCCCAGACAGCTCTACAGACGAATTGACACTATAGGGGGGGCATTCAATTTCCTCTAAAAAACAAAAAACAACATGTAGCCATGTGAGACACTAAACAAAAATAAAAAAACCAAAATATGTCAAATGGTGAGATGGGATAACCCCTTTAATGGGGGAGGGGTAAGTCTCCCTCCATTCTGGACATAGAGAGTCGCCTGTCCTAACGCTGAACTTCACAGAGCACACAGTTCAATGGAAGCAGCCATATAATGCTTAGACCAAGTTCACATGGAGTCCGTTCAGTGTGGATTTTGGTGCAGATTCTACGCCTAAAAACGCATGCAATCCACCTCCTGGTCTTATAAACCGTGCCGAATCCACATCCAAATTCCCAGAGAAACGGGTAGGATCAAAAACCACATCAAGTATAGTGTAGAAAAACACAGAAAAACACTGTGTGAACTCAGCCTTGTCCCTGGGCTGGAAATTAAACACTGACGGCCAGGTGGCCCCACAGATAGCACATGATCCCTGGGGCCCCCAGTAGGGGGACCCTTCTAACAAGCAGGTGTTCTCCAAAGTGGACAGCAAGTAACTGAATGCTGCTGACACAGGCGGAAAACCTCTGACAAGCCGCTCTTTGGAATTGCTCTGGAGCTTTTCTGACCCTACTTAAAGGGGAGCTCTATCCAACTGCTTCCATAGACACATAGCTGTGCTTCACCGCATCAAAACGCTGTATTTCGTTTGTTGATCCGAGATTCCCGAGTTATTACACTGTTTCCTAATAATCAAATTAGTCCTTTGGTGCACTCATTGCTCTTGTTGCACCCAAGCTCCACTCCTTTTTGTGGCCAGCCCCTCCCTGGCAGTGGCAAAGCAGCCAGGGGATGGGCTGACCGCAGAAAGGGGCGGAGCTTGTGTGCAACAAGAGCAATGGTGGCACCCTCATTGCACCAAAGGCCTAATTTCATTATTAAGAAAAAGTATAACTCGGGAACAGAGTCTCAGATCAACAAGAAAAAAAACAACACTATTTTAATAAGGTGACCCCCAGCTATGTGTCTATGTAAGCAGTTCTATGGGGGGGGGGGGGGGCGTCGCTGCTGACAAATTCCCTTTAACAGCAAAAGGCCCTGATCACAAGAAGACTATCAGAATCAGTTCTTGTAACTACATGCATTCCCCATATAATAAGACTTCTGGAGCATCTAGTCATATGACTATGTTGTGCCATTCCTCTATTATTCCTGCTAGAAGTTAAGAATATATTACTAGCAGCTTGCAGTGAAGGTCCAGATGGATGTTACCAGTTGGGGGGAGTGTCTGATACTGGCAGCACTAGTGACATACCATGATTTAAAAGCAGGGTCACTTATTTTTCCGTGCAGTTTGCCTGAGCTCTGAGTCCTCATATCCATTTTCCCTATACAGTATTGGGAGGAGGC
Source organism: Bufotes viridis (assembly GCA_033119425.1). Taxonomy (NCBI): domain Eukaryota; kingdom Metazoa; phylum Chordata; class Amphibia; order Anura; family Bufonidae; genus Bufotes; species Bufotes viridis. The sequence goes on along the minus strand of CM065592.1, from coordinate 140,661,183 downwards.
TGCCGATCAATGATGGACTGAGGCAGCAGCTCATGGATACTAGGACCAGCATCTGGGACTCACTGGAGCTGCTCAACAGGGATTTTATGGAAACGACTAGACAAAAAAACTAATTAACCACATCAGCCCCCCTAGCTTAAACACCCTTAATGACCAGGCCACTTTTTACAATTCCGCACTACACTACTTTCACCGTTTATTGCTCCGTCATACAACTTACCACCCAAATGAATTTTACCTCCTTTTCTTTTCACTAATAGAGCTTTCATTTGGTGGTATTTCATTGCTGCTGACATTTTTACTTTTTTTTGCTATTCATCAAAAATGACCGAAATTTTTGCAAAAAAATGACATTTTTCACTTTCTGTTGTAAAATTTTCCAAAAAAAACTACATTTCTATATAAATTTTTCTCTAAATTTATTGTTCTACATGTCTTTGATAAAAAAAAAGTCCAATAAGTGTATATTTATTGGTTTGGGTAAAAGTGATAGCGTTTACAAACTATGGTGCAAAAAAGTGAATTTCGGCATTTTGAAGCAGCTCTGACTTTCTGAGCACCTGTCATGTTTCTTCAGGTGCTAGAATGTCAGGATAGTATAAATAACCCCCAAGTTACACCATTGTAGAAAGAAGACTCCCCAAAGTATTCGCGGAGGGGCATGGTGAGTTCATGTATCATTTCATTTTTTTTCACAAGTTAGCGGAAAATGACACTTTCTGAGAAAAAAAAAAAAATCTCAGACGGACTCACTATGCCCCTCAGTGAATACCTTGGGGTGTCTACTTCCGAAATGGGGTCATTTGTGGGGTGTGTTTACTGTTCTGGCATTTTGGGCGGGGCTAAATTGTGAGCCGCCATGTAAACCTAAAGGTACTCGTTGGAATTTGGGCCTTTAGCACTCAGGCTGCAAAAAGTCTCACTTATGTGGTATCGCCGTACTCAGGAGAAGTAGGGCAATGTGTTTTAGGGTGTATTTTTACATATACCCATGTTGGGTTTGAGAAATATCTCTGTAAATTGTCAACTTTGTATAAAAAAAATTAAAAGTTGTCGTTTACAGAGATATTTCTCACACACAGTATGGGTATATGTAAAAATACACCCTAAAACACATTGCCCTACTTCTCCTGAGTACGGCGATACCACATGTGTGCCACTTTTTGCAGCCTGGGTGCAAGGGGCCCTAAAACCAATGAGTACCTTTAGGATTTCACAGGGCATTTTTACGCATTTGGATTCCAGACTTCTTCTCACGCTTTAGGGCCCCAAAATGCCAGGGCAGTATAAATACCCACATGTGACCTCATTTTGGAAAGAAGACACCCTAAGGTATTCCGTGAGGGGTATGGTGAGTTCATGTAAAATATTATTTTTGTCACAAGTTAGTGGAATATGAGACTTTGTAAAAACAAAATAAAAAAAAAAATTTCCGCTGACTTGTGCCAAAAATAAAAATTCTGTGAACTCGCCATACCCCTCACGGAATACCTTGGGGTGTCTTCTTTCCAAAATGGGGTCACATGTGGGTATTTATACTCACCTGGCATTTTAGGGGCCCCTAAAGTGTGAGAATCCAAATGCATAAAAATGGCTCTGAAATCCTAAAGGTACTCATTGGTTTAGGGCCTTTGCGATCTTGGCTGCAAAAGTGTCACTCATGTGGTATCGCCGTACTCAGCAGAAGTAGGGCAATGTGTTTAGGGTGTATTTTACATATACCCATACTGTGTGTGAGAAATATCGCTGTAAACGACAACTTTTACATTTTTTATTCAAAGTTGTCAATTTACAGAGATATTTCTCTCACCAGCATGGGTATATGTAAAAATACACCCTAAACACATTGCCCTACTTCTCCTGAGTACGGCGATACCACATGAGTGACACTTTTGCAGCCAAGATGCAAAGGGCCCAAATTCCAATGAGTACCTTTTAGGAGGGCATTTTTACGCATTTTTCTTCTCGCTTTAGGGCCTCTAAAATGCCAGGGCAGTATAAATACTCCACATGTGACCCCATTTTGGAAGAAGACACCCCAAGGTATTCCATGAGGGGCATGGCGAGTTCATAGAAGATTTTTTTTGGCACAAGTTAGTGGAAATTGATTTTTATTGTTTTTCTCACAAAGTCTCCCTTTCCGCTAACTTTTGACAAAAAGTTTAATTTTTCATGGACTCATTATGCCCCTCAGCGAATACATTGGGGTGTCTTCTTTCCAAAATGGGGTCACATGTGGGTATTTATACTGCCCTGGCATTTAGGGCCCTAAAGTGGAGAAGAAAATGCGTAAATGCCTCCTAAAGTACTCGTTGAATTTGGGCCTTGCATCTTGGCTGCAAAAAGTGTCACTCATGTGGTATCGCCGTACTCAGGAGAAGTAGAGCAATGTGTTTGGGGTGTATTTTTACATATACCCATGCTGGGTGAGAGAAATCGCTCTGTAAATTGACAACTTTGAATAAAAAATTTAAAAAGTTGTCGTTTACAGCGATATTTCTCACACCCAGCATGGGTATATGTAAAAATACACCCCAAAACACATTGCTCTACTTCTCCCGAGTACGGCGGTACCACATGAGTGACACTTTTTGCAGCCAAGATGCGCAAAGGCCCAAATTCAACGAGTACCTTTAGGAGGGCATTTTTACGCATTTTTCTTCTCACGCTTTAGGGCTCCTAAATGCCAGGGCAGTATAATACCCACATGTGACCCATTATGGAAGAAGACACCCCAAGGTATTCTGTGAGGGTATGGCGAGTTCACAGAAAAAAAAATTTGGCACAAGTTAGCGGAAATTGATTTTTTTTTTTTTTTTTACAAAGTCTCATATTCCACTAACTTGTGACAAAAATAAAATTTTGCATGAACTCACCATACCCCTCACGGAATACCTTGGGGTGTCTTCTTTCTAAAATGGGGTCACATGTGGGGTTTTTGTACTGCCCTGGCATTTGAGGGTCTCCGCAGTCATTACACGTATGGCCAGCATTAGGAGTTTCTGCGATTCTCCGTATATTGAGCATACGGGTAATGAGATTTTTTTCCGTTCAGCCTCTGCGCTGAAAAAAAATAAAATGAACGGCACAGATTTCTTCATTCGCATCGGTCAATGTGGATGAAAAATCTCTGCCAAAATCAGTGACTGCGGTGCGGTGGGCTGGGCGCTAGCTACCTAACAAGTAGCTAACTAACTGGCGGTGATAAGGGACCCTTATGCCCCATTCACACGTCCGCAATTCTGTTTGCGGAACGGAATTGCGGACCCATTCATTTCTATGGGGACAGACTTTGTCCCGCTCGGATCCGGAATTACGGATCCGCGATTCCGGGTCTGCACTTCCGTTCCGCAAAAATATAGAACATGTCCTATTCTTGTCCGCAACTGCGGACAAAAAAGCATTTTCTATATAGTTCTGGCAATGTGCGGATCTGCAAAATGCGGAAAGCACATTGCCGGTGTCCGTGTTTTGAGGATCTGCGGATCGGATCCGCGGATCGGATCCGTGAATCCACGGATCCGCAAAACACATATGGACACATAAAGGGTGTGATCAATGACAGGGGGTGATCAGGGGTCTAGATGGGGTGATCAAGGGTTAATAGGTGAGGGGGTGGCGGGGGGTTAGTGTAGTGTTTGGTGCAACTTTACTGTGTTACCTGGTCCTCTGGTGGTCGATCCCAGCAAATGGGACCACCAGAGGACCAGGTAGCAGGTATACCAGACGCTGTTCACAAAACAGCGTCTGGTATACATGTTTGATGCGATTTATATCGCATCTACAGCCTGCCAGCGATTGATCATCGCTAGCAGGCTGTAGTATAACTCTCCAGACGCGCGCTCCTGTAAACGCGCGCACGCCTGCGCGCGCGTTTACAGGAACTCACGGGTCTCGCGAGAGGACGTGCCGATGCGTCCACTCAGAAGTAGGGTTGTTTCGGGTATCGAACTTTCGATACCCGATCGATACTTTTCTCTGGTATCGCACTCGATACCAGGAAAAGTATTTTATCGATACTGGGCTGCACTACTGCACAGCCCAGTATAGGAGAGCATGGCTGCGCCGCTCTCAGCGCGGCCATGTTCTCCTCGGCAGCACAGGGAGAAGAAGGCAGTCTCTCCTCCCCTGTGCTGCCGCTTCAACCAATAGATGGAGAGGGGCGGAGCGGGGGCGGGAGGAGGGGCGGAGCTGGGGACGGGAGCACTGGCCAGCAATGCCGAGTAGTTTCTCATATAAATGCAGGCAGAAGACACAGCCTGCCAGCACCTGCCTGTGACCCAGCACTGCAATCAGAGGCAATTAACCCCTCAGGTGCGGCACCTGAGGGGTTAATAGCCTCTGATCGCAGCGCCGGTCACAGGCAGGTGCTGGCAGGCTGTGTCTTCTGCCTGCATTTATATAAGAAACTACTCGGCATTGCTGGCCAGTGCTCCGCCCCTCCCTAGTATTAAAACATTGGTGGGCAGTGGGCAGTGTGCCCCCCTCCCCTCCCTAGTATTAAAACATTGGTGGGCAGTGTGCCCCCAGTATTAAAACATTGGTGGGCAGTGGGCAGTGTGCCCCCTGTCCTCCCCCTTCCCCCAGTAATAAAATCATTGGTGGCAGTGGCCACAGGGTCCCCTCACCTCCTCCTCATTGGTGGCAGTGGCAGTGATCGGAGCCCCAGCACTGTAATGCTGGGGCTCCGATCGGTTACCATGGTAACCAGGACGCTTCTGAAGTCCTGGCTGCCTTGGTCTGCTCCCTGCTGCTGTGTGCACAGAGCACAGGGCAGCAGGGAGAGGGTTGAGTCCTATTCACCCTGATAGAGCTCTATCAGGGTGAATAGGATGAGAATATCCCAGGTTCTAGCCCCTAAGGGGAAAATAGTTAATAAATAAACTGTAAAAAAAAAAAAGAAAAAAAAGTTAAAGTACACCAAAATATTAATTATAAATCACCCCTTTCCCAATTTTACATATAAAATATAAAAACAATACATAAATAAAATATTACATATCGCCGTCTCAAAAGTCCAAACTATTAAAAAATCCACTTTTATGCGGTGAACGCCGTAAAAGAAAAAAAAAGAAAAATAAAAAATGCACGATTCGCCATTTTCTTTTAGTCGCCTTGTCCCCACAAAAAAGTAGGATAGGACTGTTGTATTATGAGCCGGCGGTTTCATAAAATGTTGAATGCACGCGGATTTTTTTGGCGTTTTTATTTTTTTCGCGTGGTATCGAATGGTATCGAGTATCGCAATACTTTTTTATGGTATCGATACCGAATCAAAATTTTGGTACCGAAACAACTCTACTCAGAAGATCCCGGCCGCCCGCAGGACGCAATCCTGCGTACAGCGGTCCGGGAGTGGTTAAGGGCTCATACATGCAAACATGTGCTGCCAAGCCCGTATTGGGGCCCCTGGGTCCACAATATACGGGCACCAGCCGTTTGAGCGGACCCATTCAATCCTGAAAGTGCAGTGCGGAACGGAAGCACGGAACCACTACAGAGTGCGCCCGTGGGTTTTCTGTCCATTTCTTTTCGCAACTTGTTCTATTTTTTGGCGGTGCGGACAAATCACTGACCCATTCAAGTTAAATAGGTCTGCATCTGTGCCAGCCATGCGGAAGGGGCCTGTGCATGATCCCTACAGCTCGATTTAGACTGCCCAACTGAACAGGCAATTATCGGCAGAGGTCCGTTCCTTCCCGATAATTGCCTGCTCATCAGTGGAGGTAAGAGCTACACTTACATGCAGCTATCACTCCCACTGTATGGGATCACTGCTGTAATCAGCTGTCCTCATACTGAACCATTGTTTCTAGTCAGCAGATCCCTGTTCACACTGTACGAGCTGATGCCCAGAAATGATGAATGAGGAGTCCACACCAAGATCATTTCATCTCAGGAACAAGTATATTGCTTGCTCAACAATTGATCAGCAGCATCTTTACACGTTACAAGCATGTGTACCAACATTAGTTCCCAGCATAAGTGACCCTGCTTTTGAATCATGGCGTCTGGCACCAGTGCCCTCGGGTAAGACATCATAAACTGGTGCCAGATTCCCCTTTATAGGACAAGCAAAATCTGTCCCCAAATGCCACTTCCAGGGACCAACAGAGGGGTGAGGGATGACACTTCAGTTCTTATTACATCCAGCACTGACCCCGTCATCGCGATTTCTTTCAGGTTCCTATACACACTAGCAGAAAACGTAATGAACTGACAAAATATAATGCTAGTGGTGCTCGGTCAATGATAACACAACTGAGGTGGTGCTCCCTTTATTTTGGGTATATGTTTTTGCAGGATCACATTAAGGCTACATTCACACGACCGTACTTTTTTTTCCCCCGCGTCCAATCCGCATTTTGCGGAATAAAAGCGCAATTTGAGGATCCGTTTCCGTATTTTTAATATTTTATTCTCTCCCTTTTTTTTTTCCTCATCCGTTTTTTGCGGACGACATACGGAAGACACTTCAGTATTTTGCAGACATGCGGATCCGCAAATACATACGGTCGTGTGAATGCAGCCTAATACTGGGTGGCATCTCCCCTTGCTGTAATACAGGATAACACTCTGGCATGGTACCAGTCATACAGATGCTGGATATCTTCCTGTGGTATGTCATTTCAAGCTCTTCTATATTGGGGCGGTAGTTCAGCCGAAGTGGTTGTTGTCTGCCGTGCATGGGAGATCGGGTGCCCCATCTAGTCCTAGACATTGCCCATGGGGAGAGATCTGGTGCCCCATCTAGTCCTAGACATTGTCCATGGGGAGAGATCTGGTGCCCCATCTAGTCCTAGACATTGCCCATGGGGAGAGATCTGGTGCCCCATCTAGTCCTAGACATTCCACATGGGGAGAGATCTGGTGCCCCATCTAGTCCTAGATATTCTCCATGGGGAGAGATCTGGTGCCCCATCTAGTCCTAGATATTCTCCATGGGGAGATCTGGTGCCCCATCTAGTCCTAGATATTCTCCATGGGGAGATCTGGTGCCCCATCTAGTCCTAGATATTCTCCATGGGGAGATCTGGTGCCCCATCTAGTCCTAGATATTCTCCATGGGGAGATCTGGTGCCCCATCTAGTCCTAGATATTCTCCATGGGGAGATCTGGTGCCCCATCTAGTCCTAGATATTCTCCATGGGGAGATCTGGTGCCCCATCTAGTCCTAGACATTCTCCATGGGGAGATCTGGTGCCCCATCTAGTCCTAGACATTCTCCATGGGGGAGATCTGGTGGCGCTGGCCTGGGAGCTTCTGGATACCCTTGCAGAACCCAGGTGTGAACAGAGTCTTAAGGGTTTCTTGAGGTCCCTTATACTGTTGAGCGAACTTGTATTTTCAGGTGCGGTGTACAAGGTTCAGGTTATCTAAGAATTCCATTATGGATTCCACTACCACAGAACATAACTTATAGTCCATGATAGCGGAATCCATAACGGAATTCTTAGAGAACCCGAACCTTGTACGCCAAACCTGAAGACACAAGTTGGCTCATCACTGGCCCTTATATAATTTTCCATAGAAAACCACTGAGCAGCCAGGAGCTGTCACTGCCATGTAGTAAGTCTGGAGAAGTTGCAGTAGATTTCCGCTGGACCAGTCCTGGGGGGCTGTATGCAGCAGATTTCCGCTGGACCAGTCCTGGGGGGCTGGGTGTCTATGGCCGCTGGGTGTCTATGGCCGGCTGTATGCAGCAGATTTCCACTGGACCAGTCCTGGGGGGCTGGGTGTCTATGGCCGGCTGTATGCAGCAGATTTCCGCTGGACCAGTCCTGGGGGGCTGGGTGTCTATGGCCGGCTGTATGCAGCAGATTTCCACTGGACCAGTCCTGGGGGGCTGGGTGTCTATGGCCGGCTGTATGCAGCAGATTTCCACTGGACCAGTCCTGGGGGGCTGGGTGTCTATGGCCGGCTGTATGCAGCAGGAGATGGGCCCGGAACCTCTGCCCGGAGCCTCCAGATGTTTCCAGCCGCAGAGGCCACATCCGGACAGGCTGCTCCACACCGAGCCCGGGGACCAGCGGCTCCGGGGGGATCCAGCTCCATAAACCAGAGGTGGAATCCCAAATCCTGAGCCGGGCCTCCCACCGAGTCCGCCATAGTTATGCAGTGGGGAAAGACGACCCCCATACACTGTTACTGCCCATTAAGCAGAAAATCCCCTTCCATGCCCTGTCCTCAGCCCGGAGCACCTCAGACAAACCCTCGTACACAAGAGCGATCCCCGCCGCATCACAATTACCTGGATCCGCTTCTTGTGTCTCCTCCGCTCCGCCATGTCTGCCCCGGCCTGTCTGGTGACGTGGAGGGGGCGTGCTTACAAGGCGTGCGCGGGCACTGCAAGGCACAGTGCGCGTCCCCGATGGAGCCGTGTGGGGGCGGGCCCGAGCGGTGTGCTCCTCCTGCCATAGCTTCCCATGACTAGAAAAGAACGACCAATCCACGCTCAGCTTTTATTGTCACAGTGCAGTTTTGGAAATAATAAGTGAATCCTGGTTGGTTCCTATGGGCGACAAGCCCTCATTTCCACTCAGCTGAGGTGTATGGAGACCACTGGGAGAAGTGTAGGAGGATGGGAAATGTGCTGTCTTTTTCGCATTTTGCAATCACTATGATTTTACCAGATATGTCTACAAAGTGTTAATATAAAGTCTAAGGCAGGGATGGGCAAACTGCGGCTCTTCAGCTGTTGTAAAACTACAATTCCCACCATGCCCTGCTGTAGGCTGATAGCTGTAGGCAGTCTTTGCATGCTGGGAATTGTAGTTTTGCAACAGCTGGAGAGCCGCAGTTTGCCCATTCCTGGTCTAAGGCATCCTGACAGTTAAGCTCCACTTACCTACTGCTTCCAGTGCCTGGTAGTGTAACAGCCCCGGCATCATGTGCACTGCTGCAGCCAGTCACTGGCCTCAGTGGTTACCAGCCACTTGGGAACACGTTGCTGCTGAAGATGGTGAATGGCTGTGCGGTGCATGTGATAATGGACACTGGGGGCCCACTGTACAGCTACATGCAGATATTATCTGCTCACAGAGCGGCAGCAGGACCCTGAAGATGATTGTTGACCTGATGAAAGAGGACGCGGGCTGGTCACCTCAGCCAGGCAATGCATCTATAGTCAGAAACTGGGCGGTTTGTCAAATAATGTACCCAGCGTTATATGACCAAAGGTTGAGGTGATATGTGCTGCCTATCTATATGTGGGGCAGTCAGTCTGCTGTGTTATGTGTCACTTGTGCAAGGGGTGGGAGACTAGGGGCCCAGCTTACTCGGAGGCCCACCAGTGGATTCAGCTGTTCCCCTGCGGTCCAGTCCAAGCATGGACAGAACGTCACATTTCAGAGAAGACAGGACCTAAAGTGGCAAGTGGTTTTGCTTTTTTAGCCTGAGCATGGTCGTGACCATAGCCAAAATTTCAGACAGTCCCTGGTCAGCTGGTGTGGAGGGGGGGGAGGGGGGGTTCAGCCAATGACAGGAGGTGATGCGGACGAGCCTCTCTAGCGTCACCCGCGTTGCTAGAGAGGCTCATCATTGGCTGACACCGCCCCCCGACACTGAATGTTTTCATCCGCGCATGGGGAGAAGCAGCGGGGACCAGGAGCGGCACAGGGAGCCAGGTAAGTAGAATCAGCGTGAGGGGCCCGGGCAAATGGGGGGGCATCTCCAGGCCCATATAACCCCTTTAATTCCAGTTATGTAGGATATAGGGAATTGCTCATAGCAGCAAACTAGAGCGTTAGGCTTCATGCACACAGCCATGTCTGTATTTTAGTGTGCAAAATACGGACACCTTCCATGTGTATTCCTTATTTTTCTTCCTTCCCATCAATAGAAAGGACCATTCTCATCCACGATACAGACAAAAAGAGGACATGGTCTATAATTTTCAGAATGGCCAGTCTCCTATTTACAGAGGCAGGCAGCGGGCATTATGTAAAAAAGGCATTAATCCCGGGAGACCCCTTTAAGGGCTCTTTCACACGGATGCCGTTTGTGGAATCTGCTACGTGAAAGAGTGCCAAGCAAGTTCTGGACAGCAGAGACACGGAGCATTAACATGATTGATAATGCTCCGTGCCTCTCTGTGATCTTTTTACTACAAAATCACTGTCTGCATATTCTACATGTACATTTCATCACAGATGTGATGCATATTCTACATGTACATTTTATCACAGATTTGATGCATATTCTACATGTACATTTCATCACAGATTTGATGCATATTCTACATGTACATTTTATCACAGATCTGATGCATATTCCACATGTACATTTCATCACAGATTTGATGCATATTCTACATGTACATTTCATCACAGATTTGATGCATATTCTACATGTACATTTCATCACAGATGTGATGCATATTCCACATGTACATTTCATCACAGATGTGATGCATATTATACATGTACATTTCATCACAGATTTGATGCATATTCTACATGTACATTTCATCACAGATCTGATGCATATTCCACATGTACATTTCATCACAGATGTGATGCATATTCCACATGTACATTTCATCACAGATGTGATGCATATTATACATGTACATTTCATCACAGATTTGATGCATATTCCACATGTACATTTCGTCACAGATTTGATGCATATTACACATGTACATTTCGTCACAGATCTGATGCATATTCTACATGTACATTTCATCACAGATTTGATGCATATTCTACATGTACATTTTATCACAGATTTGATGCATATTCTACATGTACATTTCATCACAGATTTGATGCATATTCTACATGTACATTTTATCACAGATTTGATGCATATTCTACATGTAGATTTCATCACAGATTTGATGCATATTCTACATGTACATTTCATCACAGATCTGATGCATATTCCATGTACATATCACAGATTTGATGCATATTCACATGTACATTTACCAGATGTGCATATTCTACATGTACATTTCATCACAGATTTGATGCATATTCTACATGTACATTTCATCACAGATTTGATGCATATTATACATGTACATTTCATCACAGATTTGATGCATATTCTACATGTACATTTCATCACAGATTTGATGCATATTCTACATGTACATTTCTATCACAGATTTGATGCATATTCTACATGTACATTTCATCACAGATTTGATGCATATTCTACATGTACATTTCGTCACAGATTTGATGCATATTCTACATGTACATTTTATCACAGATTTGATGCATATTCCACATGTACATTTCGTCACAGATTTGATGCATATTCTACATGTACATTTCATCACAGATTTGATGCATATTCCACATGTACATTTCTTCACAGATTTGATGCATATTCCACATGTACATTTTATCACAGATTTTATGCATATTCCACATGTACATTTTATCACAGATCTGATGCATATTCTACATGTACATTTTATCACAGATTTGATGCATATTCTACATGTACATTTCATCACAGATCTGATGCATATTCTACATGTACATTTCGTCACAGATTTGATGCATATTCCATGTACATTATCACAGATTGATGCATATTCCATGTACATTTTCACAGATTTGATGCATATTCTACATGTACATTTTATCACAGATTTGATGCATATTCTACATGTACATTTCATCACAGATTTGATGCATATTCTACATGTACATTTCATCACAGATTTGATGCATACTTTACATGTACATTTCGTCAGAGATTTGATGCATATTTTAATCTATGCTGTGAAAATCCACAACATATATTGACATACTGTGAATTTCTGCAGTGCATTCCAATTTCCAGATATTTCCAGAAGTTTGTGGATGCGAGTTGTTCAAATTTCATCCACTTTGCAGCTACTGTAATACGCTGTGGATGTTAGGCTCGTGAATCCGGACAAAGAAACCATCAGTTAGCCGTGTGAACATACGGATCTAGTAATGTCTTAAAGGCTCCTGCTGTTTTTCAGTGTCCTGCCCATAATAGAACTGTCTTATCTTTGTCCATAAAACGGACAAGAATAGGACATGTTCTATTTTTTGCGGGGCCATGGATCGGACATACAGATGCGAATAACACACGTCAAGATTTAAACTTATCACCTATCCATATGGAGTCTGACCACCTCTGTCCATGTTCTCTAAAGTGATATCTAAGCAAACGACAAAAAACATCCTGATCTGTCTCGATTTCCTCTTTTCCCGACAGCGAGGAAGCTAATGCATGCCTGTCATCTGGGCCAACAAGACACTGATCCAGCAGCTGTAAACATGACATGACAGCTAAAGTCCAAGGCCACAGATGAAGGCATGTGTCCAGCTAGAGATTAAGGACGTGAGATTAATGTGCAGGGCAGAGAGCGGCAGTGATTATTTCATTCCACGATTCATGGAGCTCCGGTACATCATGCTGGACACTCCTGACTCTATCATAACCGAGAGCAGGCATGCAAAGGGAAGAGGGGGACAATGAGGTAAACCACAGGAACGTGCCCATGAAAACAGTTTGATGATCGCTGTTAACAGATTCCCTTTAAGTGGTAGAAATTTTTAATAAAAAATTGTCATAAAAAAAGTCGTCCTCTGCCTCACCCACTTTATCTGACTCCTGTGTCGGAAAAAATGGTGCACATGCTACATAAATATGGCACTCTTTCTGAACACCAACCAGACAACTGCCATAAATCCACTGATAAATCTGCTCTCCTTCACACAGCATATTACAAAACCGACTGCCTGCAGACACCACTAGGGGGAGCTCTGTGCATAGGAATGTATCCAGTTACCATTGGTTTCAGTGGAAAGCTGTACATAAACTGTTAGCACCGAGCTGAAGGAAAATGCAGTGAATCTATGTCCTGAACAGAAGAGACCGTTCAGCTGGTGCCAATCCTCCCCTCGGGCCCCAAAGCAGTTGTGTCGCCTGCCTCTACGGTGGGTGTGCTGCTGATCTGAATCAAATCTACTGACCCAAATCACACGCTGATCACTTAAAAAGGACCTGTCACTATTCCGACCTAGGATAGTACAACATCTGACAGATCCTCCTCAGCGTCCTAATGTGTATGAGAGACAGCCCAATGTTCTGCCATAGAGAGGAAGATGAATAAGCTCTGCACCACATACAGGTGGGCAGCGTACAGCATCTCACCAGCCTAAAAGTCCATGTAAAAAATTGCCCATGTTATAATTATAGACACATCAGGGGCTGAGATGACTTCTAGGCCCAGAGGCAGCTCTGCCAATATCCTCTGTCTTCTCAACATCCCTCCAGGGCTCCTGATTATTAATCATCTGGCAGGGTCTTGCTGCTGCCTGCCGCTGTGTGACATGTGTTCCTGGCTCACATAACTAAGCTAACTCACCTGGCACTGGCACTGGCACCTGGCTGCCCCGACGTCCCTAGACGGGCTGCTAACCCGTATGCCGATCACGTGCCTCGTCCCTGGCTTACCCTGAAAAAAGCCCTAGGTAGTGAGTAGGGCGGTGGGAGCCTTAGGGTACTTTCACACTTGCGTTTTTCTTTTCCGGCATAGAGTTCCGTCCTCGGGGCTCTATACCGGAAAAGAACTGATCAGTTTTATCCCCATGCATTCTGAATGGAGAGAAATCCGTTCAGGATGCATCAGGATGTCTTGAGTTCAGCCTTTTAGACATTTCAGGACAGAGATAATACCGCAGCATGCTGCGGTTTTATCTCCGTCCAAAATTCCGCATCACTTCAACAGCTCCACAGCAACAGTTGTCCACCTGAGGTCAGAATAAAAGATCTGGAAGGAAGGTCTATATCTGGCAACAAGGGAAGCAGAAAGTGAAAATATATTGTAGCTGGAAGTGGCTGACAGACAACAGTCTACTTTCACACTAGCATTTTTTGTGGATCCGTCATGGATCTGTAAAAACGCTTCTGTTACAATAATACAACCGCATGCATCCGTCATGAACAGATCCGGTTGTATTATGTCTTCTATAGCCATGACGGATTCGTCTTGAACACCATTGAAAGTCAATAATGGGACGGATCCGTTTTCTATTGTGCCAGAGAAAACGGATCCGTCCCCACTGACTTACATTGTGTGCCAGGACGGATCCGTTTGGCTCCGCTTCGTCAGGTGGACAGCAAAACGCTGCAGGCAGCCTTTTGGTGTCCACCTCCAGAGTGGAATGGAGACTGATCAGAGGCAAACTGATGCATTCTGAGCGGATCCTTTTCCATTAAGAATGCGTTAGAGCAAAACTGATTCATTTTGGACCGCTTGTGAGAGCCCAAGACGGATCTCACAAATGAAAAGCCAAAACGCAAGTGTGAAAGTAGCTTTAAAGGAAAAGCTACAGATTCCTAAATTGGACAAAAAGGATCGCAAACCTAAACAGGAAAACCTGGACCGGAATCCATTCTCATCATTAGGTCATGTAGCAATCCCTTGAGAAACTGACCGCGTGGCCACCCAGCGCCGGCAACATGGCTAGGTGGAAGCCTCCGCCTAGCTTTCCCCATGGAAAGCCTGGTATGTCACTGGATCTCCAGAAAATGCCTTTGCCCTGCGCAATTCATTGCAGGGCAAAGAGGAGCATCGGAGAATGACATGACAGGGGGGCTGCCTGGGTGAAAATGGGGGTATGTCTGGGTTCAGCTCTGAACCAGTACAACCTCTTTAATATTTTGTTGTACAACCTTTTGAGGCAATCACTGCAATGAAGCAATTTCTATAACTCTCAATGAGACTTGAACAAATTCATCCAGCTGTCTCAGGTTTGAAGCGTGCCTTCTCCAGACTGCATGTTTGAGCTCCAGATGTTCAGTAGGATTTAGATCAGGGCTCATAGAAGGCCACTTTACAATAATCTAATGCTTTGCTCTTAGCTTTTCTTGGATGATTTTACTGTAGCTGTGTGTTTTGGGTCATTATCGTGTTTAAGCACCCATGATCTATGACTGAAACCAACCTTTCTGACACTGGGCAGAAAATTTTGCTCCAGAATGCTTGATATTCATGAGATTTCAATGTACCCCGTGGCAGATGCAGCAAAGCAAACCCAAAACATAACCAAGCCTCCTCCATGTTTCACAGTAGGTACAATGTTCTTTTCTTTATATGCTTCATCTTTGTGTCTGTGAACATACAGCTTTGTGACTTGCCAGAAAGCTCCAGCTATCTGTCATTTGTCCAAAAGGCATTCTCCCAGGAGCTTTGTGGCTTGTCAATATGCATTTTGTCAAATTACAGTCTCACCTTTTTGTGATTTGCTTTCAACAGTGGTTTCCTCCTCGGTTGTCTTCCATTAAGTTTACTTTGGCTAAGTGAGCGACGGATGGTTGAGTCCACCTCTAATCTCTTTGGAAGTTGTTCTGGGCTCTTTGGTTGCCATTCATATTACCTGTCTCTTCAATTTTTTATCAGTTTTCCTCTTGTGGCCACATCCAGGGAGATTGGCCACAGTCCCGGCCGTAGACCTTAAAGGGTTTCTGTCATCACGTTTTGACATTATAAGCTGTCTGACATTAGCTATGTGCTAACGTCAGAGCAGCTTGATAATGTCTTTTTTATAAAAATCCGATTTATATTCAGGCTAAAAAACGTACTTTTATAATATGTAAATTAGCCTCTAGGAGCAGGGGGGCGTTGCCCTGCTCCTAGAAGCTCCGTGCGGCAACCTGCTGGCACGCCCCTTCTTACTTTGAGTGACAGTGCCGGGCAGCGATCCTCCGGCACTGTCTCCTTGTGAAATCCCGCGCCTGCACGGCCGCTCTGTATTCGGCGCGGGCGCGGTGAGCAGAGGACGCTGGTGCCGGCTGTCCTCTGCTCATCAAAACGTGATGACAGAAACCCTTTAATCTTCCGAATAATATGTGCAACTCTAAGCTATTTGGAGGTGGTCCTATAGCCTTTACCTTTAACTTGTTTGTCTATAGTTTTCTTTGTAATTTCCTGAGACAATTCTCTTCTTAGCTTTCTTCGGTCTATGTTCAGTGTGGTACCCATCATGATTCCAAACATGATTCCAACTTTTCACCCTTTAAATAGGCAGACTGACCGATTACAAGTTTGAAGACATCTGTGATGCTGAGGCACTATCATTTTTGTCCAGGCCAGCTTCATTAGTTTTTTTTTTCTTTACATTTTTCTGTTAAACAAAATTCAAAAGCAATGTCTGATTTTCATTAGCTGATTTTCCATAAATTTTTATTTATTATTACTTTTGCCAGTTTCAAGTTATTTTAGTGACCATTGTGTTTCTTTCTTTAACGGAAGGATAGCAACAATTTGTCCACATGTGTACTCAGACCCTTTACTCATGACTTAGTTAAAGAACATTTGGCAGTGATTACAGCCTCCTTCTTGGGCATAATGCCACAAGGTTTGAACACTTGGATTTAGGGATTTTCTGCAATTTTTTTCTGCAGATCCCCTTAAGCTCCGTCTGGTTGGATGGGGACTGAATGATCGTGGACAGCCATTTACAGGTTTCTCCAGAGATGTTCGATTGGGTTCAAGTCAAGGCTCTGGCTCGGTCACTAAAGGACACTCACAGAGTTGTACCTAAGCTACACCTGTGTTGTCTTGGCTGTGTGCTTAGGGTCATTGTCTTGTTGGAAGGTGAACCTTTGGCCCAGTCTGAGGTTCAGAACACTCTGGATCAAGTTTTCATTAAGAATATCTCAGTACTTTGTTTCATTCAGCTGTCCTTCAACTGTGACCAGTCTCCCTGTCCCAGCCCCTGAAAAACATCCCCACAGCATGATGCTTCCACCATCATACTTCATTGTAGGGATGGTATTGGGCAGTTGGTGAGTAGTGCCTTTTTTTCCCAGACATGACACTTAGAACTGAATCTTGTTTCTCACAGTCTTTAGTTGTCCTTTAGTTGCCTTCTTGCAAACTCCACATGGGCTTTAATGTGTCTTTTACTGAGAAGAGACTTCTTTCTGGCCACTCTGCTATAAAACCCAGATTGGTAGGGTGCTGCACTGATGGCTGATTTTCTGAAAGTTTTCCAACCTGCACACAGGATCTTTGGAGCTCAGTAAGAGTAACCATTGGGTTCTTAGTTACCTCTCTTACCTGATCATTTAGTTTGGTGGAACAGCCAGCTTTAGGATGAGCCATGATTGTTCTAAACTTCTTCTATTTAATAATTATGGAAGCCACTGTGCTTCTGGGAACTTTCAGTGCAGCAGAAATTTTTTGTACCCTTCCCCAGATCTGTGCCTCCACACAATCCTGTCTTTGATCTCTACAGGCAGTTTTCCCCCCTTATGGATTTTTTTTTGCTCTGATATGCATTGCCAGCTGTGGGACCTTATATAGACAGGGCGGTGTCTTTCCAAATCATGTCCAATCAACTGAATGGACTCCAATCAAGGTGTAGAAACATCTCAAAGATGATCAAGAGAAATCGGAGGTCACCACTAGATCTAAATTTCAAGTGCCATAGCAAAGGGTCTGAATACTTATGTCCATGTGAAATTTTAGTTTTTCCTTTTTAATAAATTTGCAAAAATTTCTAAAATTCTGTTTTTACTTTCTAATTATGGGGAATGGTATTTTTCGCCCTATAAGATGCATCCCCCCCCCCCAAAAGTGGGGTAAAAATAGTGCTGCGTCTCATGGGGCGAATGCAGTAAACATTGATACACCGCCGAGCTGCTAAAGAGCGCAGTCGGCGTGTGTATCAATGAGGCGGGGCTGTGGGCGGCATCTCTCTTGCTAATGACAGCGGGGCCCGGTGCAGTAACTGTATTCTACTACACCGGGCCCGTTTTAGTAATGTAGTTACAGGCGATGTTTAAAACTAAGGTATAATCTTAATGCTGCCAGTATTACCCTACCTAGTATGATATAAGATCACAGGCAGGACTGGAGGCAGGAGGCTGGGCGGGTGGGAGGCGGCAACGTAACGTCACGCGCCTGCTCCACCCACTTTATGAATGAAGCAGGCGGCGCATGCGCGTGACGTTATCCTTCCGACTCCCGCCCGCCCAGCCTCCTGCCTCCAGTCCTGCCTGCGATTCTACATTATACTAGGTAGGGTAACATAACAGTGCATCATCCCCATACAGTGCCATCCACAGATGTTCCCATACAGTGCCATCCCCAAATGCTCCCATAACAGTGCCATCCCCAGCTCCCCCACATAACAGTGCGTCATCCCCAGATGCCCCCATACAGTGCCATCCCCAGATGCCCCCATACAGTGCCATCCCCAGATGCCCCCATACAGTGCCATCCCCAGATGCCCCCATACAGTGCCATCCCCAGATGCCCCCATACAGTGCCATCCCCAGATGCCCCCATACAGTGCCATCCATGGATGCCCCCATACAGTGCCATCCCCAGCTTCCCCACATAACAGTGCGTCATTCCCAGATGCCCCAATACAATGCCATCCCCAGAAGCCCCCATAACAGTGCCATCCCCAGCTCCCCCACATAACAGTGCGTCATCCCGAGATGCCCCCATACAGTGCCATCCCCAGATGCCCCCATAACAGTGCCATCCCCAGATGCCCCCATAACAGTGCCATCCCCAGATGCCCCCATAACAGTGTGTCATCCATAGATCCCTCATAACAGTGCGTCATAATACTCTCATGCACAGAACACCATTAGTAAAAAACCCACCAAAAGTACACCTTTTTTTCTTATTTTCCTCCTCAAAAACCTAGTTGCGTCTTATGGGCAGGTCCGTCTTATAGGGCAAAGAATACAGTAAGTGCAGATTGATGGGCGGAAATTATATATTTTTTTTATTTTAGTACAAGGATGCAACATAAAATTTGAAAAAAGTTTAAGGGTTTGAAGACTTTCTAAATGCATTCTATTATGGTTGGTTTTCCCCATAGACTTCGATAGGTTTGTTAATATAAGCAGATAATCCTCAACAGAAACAGCACAAAAACATACCAAAACTGCAATAAATAGTGCAGATTTATGTATTTTATGCACTTTTGGTGCAGATTTCATGCAGATTTTCAGCATACAAATATACAATGTGTCTAGGTAGCCTAAGGCTGGGTTCACAAGTGACTGAAAATTCAGTGAAAAAATCCGCAATGCCGCACATTTTCGTATGTTTTTTGTACGTTTTTTCTCATCCACTTTGGTGGTACTTTACAATGCTGCAGATTTCCTATACCAAAATCCATGACGGCAAATCTGCAGCTGCAAGTGATAGATGGGGCACATGTTAATGGTCGCAGACTGGGTTAGTGACAAGAGGCAAGCTGGAAGCCTCTGTTTGTTACACACAGGCATCATCAGCGCTTAGGAGAATTGAAGACTGAAGATAGACACTACTTACCAACTCTAAGTTAGGGTACTTTCACACTTGCGTTCGTGTGATCCGGCAGGCAGTTCCGTCGTCGGAGCTGCCTGCCGGATCCGCCGATCAGTGTGACAACTGACAGCATTTGTAGACGGATCCGGGTGCGGATCCGTCTACAAATGCATTGCAAGAACGGATCCGTCCCTCCGCTTCTCATGCGGATAGACGGATCCATCCTGCAGTCTTTTTCACATTTTTTCCGGTCTGTGCTTTAGTTTTTTCGCAATGCAGGTTCCGGCACTAATACAAGTCAATGTAAATTAATGCCGGATCCGGCATTCCGGCGACTGATCAGGCATTTTGGACGGACATATACCACAGCATGCTGCGGTATTATGTCCGGCCAAAACGCCTGACAGTGACTGAACGGAAGGCATACTGATGCAAACTGAACGGATTTCTATCCATTCAGAATGCATGGGGATATGCCTGATCAGTTCTTTTCCGGCATAGAGCCCTTTTGACGGAACTCTATGCCTGAAACGAATAACGCAAGTGTGAAAGTAGCCTTAGAGATTTGCTAAGAAGACTCCAGGTCAAAAGAGCTTGTAATGACATACCACAGGAGGATATCCAACATCTGTATGACCTTTACTATGTAAGACTAGCAGTCTGCATTGCATCAAGGGAAGATGCCACCCAGTATTAATGTGACCCTGTCTCAACATATACTCTGCTGCAGAGCCCAAAGTAAAAAAAAACACCTTTGTTGATCAACCTCTACTAGCAGTTTATACTTTGTTTATCTCAGCCAAATCGCATTGAGTTTTCCAGGTTTTATTTTTTATTTTGTAGTATGGTAGTTTATTTTGTAGAGATTAAAGGGATTTTCCAGGATTTTAATACTAATGATCTATCGTCAGGATAGGTCATCAGTATCTGATTGATGCGACTCCCGGGTCCCATGCCAATCAGCTTTTTAGGAAGGCACCGGCGCCGTACATTGTATAGTGCCTGTGCTTGGTATCGCGTTCAGACCCATTGAAGTGAATGGCTCTATACTATGTACGGCGCTGTGCTTGTAGAGCACAGTGAAATCAGTGGCACTCACAAGAGTGCCGGTGCCTTCTCAAATAGCTGATCGGCGGGGGTCCTGGGTGTTGGACCCCCAACGATCAGATACCGCACTGATGAGCTATTCTGAGGATAGGTCATCCGTACCAAAATCCCTATGTGCCTATGGCACTTTTGTAGAGGCACCAAAATTTAGACCCTGAAAAGAAAGGGTTCAGAGTTTTCTGGGAAAGTGGCATTGTTTCATAGGAGTGTGAAAGTAAATTTTAGTAAGTGTAAGAGTGTCCATATACCTTTAATAGTGAGCGTTTGTCCAATAGATATCTTTCTTGACTAATCCATACATGCACAAGCTGGGCTGTAATTTCAATGTGGAGAGAGGAGAAAGCTAATCTTCTATGAGAACAAAAGCATTGGGGATTGAAATTCAACGTGCTAGAACCTTTTCTTTCCTGACATCATCTGTCAGGGCAGAGTCGGGAGCTCCCCATACCCATAAGACTGTTGTACATGCCATATGTGAAATTTATTATGTGTTTTAGATACGTTTTACGCCTACTAGACTGTTTTGAAAAGAAGAGGGTGTGTAGGTAAAAGAAGTCAATGTATATAGACTGTAAATTACTAAGATAAGAACAAAGCCAGCTCAGAAACCATACGCAGGGCATCTCGGCATTTTCAAAATGTCACTTGTAGTAAGTTTAAAGAAGATACAGCTCTACTCCTGTTAAAACACATTGCCTTTATTGGTATCCATTAAAACGTCAACACTAACCGATCTGTTGAGTCATAACAAATTTCATATCATAGAATGACAAAACTACTCCCTCTGCAACGCATTTCAGACCCTTCGTCTTTTTTCACAGACACAGTAAAAATAACCTATAACAAACCCACTCAGTTATCCCAAAGTATACTTTGTTAAAGACATCAACTTTTATTAGACATCAAAAAACACAGCCGACGAAACATTTTAAAACATCCATGAATTTCTACCGATGCCAACAAAGCGTTTGACAGAGTTGACTGGGCCTTCATGTTTAAAACACTGGGGCATATAGGGTTGGGGGAAGCAATGATGGCCCACATTCACAACTTATACTCGAACCCCACAGCATCAGTCAAGGTGAATGGCCAGTTTTCAGCGCCTTTCTCGATAAAAAACGGTATGAGACAAGGGTGTCCCCTATCCTCCTTGATATTTATTCTTTGTCTAGAACCACTACTAGGTCACATAAGAGCTAATCACGACAAGACTGGGATACAGATTCAGGGAATCTCGCATAAAGTAGCCGCATATGACCTCCTTTTCTTTCTCACTAACCCCCGCATATCACTACCAAATCTTTTGAAAGAACTTAAACACTATTCACAATTATCTTTTAACTTCTCATTTAAATGGACCAGATCCTCACTTAAATACTTAGGTATACAATTAACCTCAAACCTATCGGACCTTTACTCTTCGAACCACCGCCCCCTCCAACCCCCTTATACAGGAAATAGAAATGGACTTGGACCGCCGGAACAAAAGTATCTTCACCTGGTTCAGACGGATCTCCATTTTTAAAATGAATATCCTCCCCAGAATATTATATTTCTTACAAGCTATGCCCATACATATTCCCAGATTATTCTTTCATACCTTATTATCCATCCTTAGATGTTTTATATGGGCAGGGAAGAAGTTTGGAAGGTTGACAAAAGGACTTTTAATATACTGCTCTAGTTGCTTGTATTGGGACCATCACCTGAGATGTGTCATAAATAATACTGATCAATATTACTGGTCTCAGTAAAATGTATGTTACTCTTTCTTATGTCAACCTTAAATAAAAACATTTGAATATATGGGCAGGGAAAACCCCATGAATAGCCAGTTCAGTTCTATTCTGACCCAAGCTTCGTGGAGGTCTAGGTTTGCCGGATTTCATTTCCTCTCACTGAGCCACACACCTACTTAGAGTGGTAGACTGGTGTCGTCATCAGTCAATTAAACAATGGATAACAGTAGAGCAATCCTTTTTACCTACTCCACTGGCCACAACACCCTGGTTGGGATCCCAAATACCATTGGCGGCACTCACTCACCCCACCATAGGATCGACACTTTGGTCAGTTTCATCTATCCTTGAACTAACGGACATTTCTCCGTCTCCCTCACGATGTTCCCGGTTTTGGGTAACCCCATGTCCCCCCCCCCCCGGGGTTAGAGCAAGGGATTGTTCCGGAAGCTGGTGAAGGCCAACAGGTTTAGAGCACATCACTTTATTACGTCCAACTCCTAGCCCTCCTCTCACTCACTCACTGACACCTCAGATCCATTAGGTCTGTCAAGTTGGCAATCCCAACAACTACAACACTTTGCATCGCTACCTCCAGCCGCTATGTACGGTACAAAAGAGACAGAACTGATTTTGAACAAATCTGTGAGGCAAGAGGGGTAATTAGACATGTGCTGTCTTAACTATATGGCTTACTCATCTTACTATCTTACCAACCTTCTCCTACCTTCATACTCATTTGGGAAAGGGACCCTGGGTCTTACCTTTTCACTGGAACAGAAAGAATGTATATACACATTTACACATAAAACATCCATAGCCAGCAATATGCAGGACATTTTTCTTTCTCTCTTTTCTTTTCTTACTATTTCTTTTTACTACTGAATTGTACTTTGATATAAAGGATGCCTATAATTAAAATCTTCTCATGGAATGTAAGAGGGCTGGGGCAGAAAGTGAATAACTTTGCTGTGTTTAGTGTTATAAATAGATATCTCCCAGCTATAGTGTGTTTAACGGAGACTCATATGCTGAGGGATAAATTGGGTCTTTTTAAAAGAAAATGGATTACCTATCAGTTTCACTCTGTTTATAGTGGGTAAAGTAGAGGGATTAGTATTCTTATTCACAAAGATATAGTATGTTCAATAATTTATCAGAAGATCGATGCAGAGGGGCGATTTGTTTTTCTGTGCAGATATTTTGTGAACGTAAGATTGGTAGTTGCAGGGATTTATATCCCTCCACCTTATAGACATGAGGTGTTATTAAAGTTAAACGAGTTTCTTCAGGATAAATATAACTGTCCATTATTGTTGCTAAGAGATTTCAGCTGTACGATGGATGAAGTTTTGGATAGATTAACTAAGAAGACAAAGTTAAAAAAACAGGGCTTACACCTTTAAAGAAGTTAGCCCAAGAGTTTGGATGGTGGGATACATGGAGGACTCATAACTCGTTATCAAGACAGTTTTCTTGCTATAGTAAGACTTATGGTTCTGTTTCCAGGATAGATCTGGTATTTGGAAATCAGACGACACTTCAGAGCAAAGTGGTAGTCTCGTAGGTATGAGCCAAGGTGCATCTCAGACATTCCCCAGTTTTAATATAGGTGGGTTCAAAGAGTGAAGATGGGAACGCTGTTCGCAAACTCTATTCGGTTTATCCTACTTGGCTTAACTTAATAGGGCAAAAGGAGCAACTTGAAAGAGAGTTTGTATTTTTCTTTGAAATAAATAAAGACTCAGCTGGGGATAATATAGTTTGGATGCTCCCAAGGCTTATGTGAGGGCTACTAAAAAAAAAGACTTTAAAAAGAAAGAACATGATTTAAAGATTGAAATGAAAAATAGGGAAGAAAGAATAATTATTCAAAAAACTGAGGAAACAAGAGAAGAATAGCTCCTGGCATATAAGTATGACAATTATCTTAGGGAAAAAGCACAGAATTTGGATTTATTTGTCAGAATCAGAAGATACTGGGAAGGGGGTAGGCCAGGCAAGTTTCTCTCAAGGATAATTAATAAAACTGAAACAGCGGCAAATATCGCCGCAATTCGAGATAAGGGGTGTATGGTACATAATGAACCAGGTAAGATATTGTGTGTGTTTAGGGAATACTATAAAAATCTGTTTTCAACACAGATTCAAATAGATTATTGTAGATTTGATGGACATTAAGATTCCAAAACTTAGTGTTACCCAACAGGGAGATTTAGATCGACCCATTTCACTAAATGAGGTGTTATCAGCAATAGTTGAATCTCCACCTGGGAAACGGCAGGTCCGGATGGACTACCTGTGGAATTATACAAGAGATTGTAGGATTCTGGCTAAGGATTTGACAAGGGGTTTAATGGGGTTATTACAAGCATGGTGCATCCAGATCCAAATGGATTTATTCCTGGAAGATCTACATCTTTAAACCTATTCAGAATCTTCGCTAACATCCAGTGGATGGGGAATGATACTGGTTGTTGTCCTATTCTGTCATTAGATGCAACAAAAGCTTTTGACAGTGTGGAATGGGGATTTCTTTAGGAAATTCTAGGTCAATTTGGTTTCGGTCCTGAATTTATAAAGTGATTGAAGATCATTTATAGCAACCCTAAATATAATATAATGAATTTACATAGATCTATTGAGAAAGCAAGCTATATTAAATTAAATAAAATGCATATTCAGATTATGGAGTAAATGGAAGATTTTTATAGATAAGTTGAATGATTAGAGGGGAAAAGAGGGGAGAGAAAAAGAAGGGAAAAGGAAAAAGGGGGAAAATGAATTATTATTATTTTTTTCTCTACCCCTTCCTTTTGTGCTCTCGGGGGTGTGTGGCTGGTTCTTTTGGGGATTTAAATATAAAATATTAATGTATGATCTATAAACTTTGACATTTATGATAATTTCTGTATGTATAAACTATAGTTGTATTAAAGAAGATTATTAAATTTTAAAAAATAGGTCCTCTCCAGATGGTACAGGGTACCTTCCAAGCTGATTCCCTTTTCCCTACAGTTTCCCCACTATGTTGGCACTGCGGGAGAACTAGAGGGTCGATGTTACATGTTTTTTGGGAGTGTCCCGTGCTAGACGGCTTTTGGAGTGAGGTATGGAGCATTATGTAAAAATTTAATTCCTATGCTCTTCCTAAGACACCTGCATTCTTCCTGCTCCATCATAGCGAGATTCCCGTATCTACATACAGGAGGTCGGTGATACGACATATGGTCAATGCCGCAAGAGCATGTATTCCTTCCATGTGGAGGCAAACATCTGCTCCCACGATAACAATGTGGATTAACAAAATACAGGAGGTCATGAGAACAGTGGACCTGACAGCATCTTTGAGAGGTATAGATACTAAATTCTATAAAACATGGCGACACTGGATCACATTTCAAAGCTCTAAGGAATTTAAACTGTTGTTGACAACCTAATGGAGGGTCTTTTTTTCCCTTTTCTTACCTTTCCCACCTCTCCTTAGACTCCATATTCCCCAACCAGCACTTCATGTGTTTGATTAATAACTTCATTCCACATTTTGAGCAATAGGCTTTTTTTGTCTGTCAGTGCCTTTTTGTTTAACGTTTGAGGACAGTTGTTCACTTATACAATGTACCTGGTATTATTGCTGGGCTATGTCTCATACATGGTATTTTTGGTTTCTATATAAAATAATGGAAAACCTAAATAAAGAATTTATCTAAAAAAAAAAAAAATCCATGAAAACAAAAAATAAAACAGTGAGTTTATGAATACTGTATGGCATTTAAATCCATTTAATAAATCATGAGCAATGTAAAATAACGTAGAAGTAAGGGTCCTTTCACACTTGCGTTCTGAGGATCCGGCAGGCACTTCCGTCCCGCCGGATCCGTCAGAACGCAAGTCGCCTGAAGCATTAGAAGACTGATCAGGATCCTGATCAGTCTTCGAAATGCTTTGAGGTTACTATGGCAGCCAGGACGCTATTAAAGTCCTAGTTGCCATAGTAGTAGTGGGGAGCGGGGGAGCGGTATACTTACAGTCTGTGCGGCTCCCGGGGCGCTCCAGAATGACGTCAGAGCGCCCCATGCGCATGGATCACGTGATCCATGCGATCACGTGATCCATGCGTGTAGGGCGCCTGACGTCACTCTGGAGCGCCCGGGAGCCGCACGGATGGAAAGTATACTGCTCCCCGCTCCCCACTACATTTACCATGGCAACCCAGGACTTTAGCGTCCTGGCTGCCATGGTAACTGTTGAGAGAAAGCTAAACGTCGGATCCGGCGATGCGCCGAAACGACGTTTAGCTTAAGGCCAGATCCGGATTAATGCCTTTCAATGGGCATTAATTCCGGATCCGGCCTTGCGGCAAGTGTTCCGGATTTTTGGCCGGAACAAATAGCGCAGCATGCTGCGGTATTTGCTGCGTCCAAAAAACGTTCCGGTCCTGAACTGAAGACATCCTGATGCATCCTGAACGGATTTCTCTCCATTCAGAATGCATTGGGATAATCCTGATCAGGTTTTTTCCGGCATAGAGACCCGACGACGGATCTCTATGCCGGAAAACAAAAACGCCAGTGTGAAAGGACCCTAATCCATACCATGAGTAATCAACATCCAAACCAAATGTCACAATGTGGTAAAAAAAGCCTTTGAACTCCCCTACTGTAAGCCATCATAACTACCAATAAACTAATGAAATGCCCAGCACCCTAGAGGAGCAGACATATCACATGTGCGACCTGTGCACCTGCTCATGGGCCCAGCAGATAATGCGTCCCGCTCTCAACATTAAAGGGTTTATGCCCAGTAGGAAAGTTATCCCCTATTCACAGAATAGGGGATAACTAGCTGATTGGTTGGTGTTCGGCGCTGCCACCCTCACTGATCCTGAGAACCAGGATCCCATGTTTCTGTCCTGAGGGAGTGGCAGGCTGAGTATTTGCTCTTCTGCTCCACTCATTCTCTATGGGACTGTCAGAAAGCGCATGCTTGGCCTACTGCTTCATCAGGACAGAAACATGGGATCCCCATTCTCGGGAACAGTGGGGTCCCAGCGGTCAGACCACCACCGAACAATTAGTCATCGTATAACTTTCATATTGGCACAACCCCTTTAAAACTGCTTCCTACTATCTATTATATTGTAGTTTTATGTATCTATGTATTATTGAATTGCTAGAAGGATCTAAAGAGTGTGTTGTGATGAGCTTTTGAGCAAAGGGCTCATATATTGTTCTTTTATAGATGCCCTCTCCATGCAAAGAAATAATGTAGGCTATGGAAGCTGCATGTTTCTATCATTTTATGGAGTTTAGCATAATCTGCTTACAACAAATCACTTCAATATTCCAGTTCCACAGCTGTATAGGTTTAGGACATAGCATTCAGACTTTCAGCAAATTTACTGCAAAATCACTTTGTGTAGCTGACAAATCACACGGATTCTCTTTATTTTCAGTCGTTGCTATATCTGCAGCTCGTAAAGTGTCAGAATCATGAACACAGGGACTAGGCGCAGTTGTGTTACAATTGCTACATGTGGTAGGTGATATCACTTCAGGTGGTTGATCTGACGGCACTGGAGCTGCCGATGACACAGGACCGGGTAATGGCAGGCTTGTCATATGAAATATGTTACCCAGGCGACAGCAGATCTGGGAAGAGAAAAATCAGATGAAAATACCTTAGTGGCACATATGAATGTAGATCAAAATACAGAACTGAGTTACCTGTATTTTTTGCTCTATAAGACGCACCTTTTTTCCCCCAAAGTGAAGGGAAAATGTCAGTGTGTCTTATGGGGTGAATACTAATGAACGCTTCCCAGGGACGGACACAGACAGCAGGAGGGCCCCTTCCCTCAGTGCTTTGCTGCCAGAGGTGACACTAGGGAGGATGGTCAGCGTCACAGCCTGCTATTGGCTGCTCCCGCCCCCATCGCCAGATCTTTTGATCCTCACAACGGGGAGATGCAGTGGTGGCCGTGCAGGGACCCAGAGGGACGCGGGTGTCGGGGACCGGGTAAGTATTGTCTATAGGAGGGGCCCGAGCATTGTGGGGGGTATTGAAGCGACCCATCTCACATAATGGGCAACATGCGGTTAATGTGACTGAGTTACAAAAGTGGCTACTTTCACACTTGTTTTACGCTTAAATAATCAAAAGGCTTTTTTGTGTTTTATTTTATTTTTGGTATTGAAAGGTATCGAGTATCGCAATACCTTTTTATGGTATCGAAACCGAATCAAAATTTTTGTATCCAAACAACCCTAGTTTGCATACAACCTAGATGACCAACAGCAAGCTATCACTGCGCACTAGTGTTGAGCGAACTTGTGTTTTCAAGTTCGGCGTACAAGGTTCGGGTTATCTAAGAATTCCGTTATGGATTCCGCCACCACGGACCATAAGTTATGGATTCTTCTACCATGGACCATAACAGAATTCTTAGATAACCTGAACCCGAACCTTGTATGCCGAACTTGAAAACACAAGTTCGCTCATCCCTACTTCACACAGCGCTCAAGTGGACAAACAAAGAAGCCAGATGCTGTACAACCTGTTTCACTGCGCAGGCTCCCTGGAGGAGCCAGAGTGCACCTGTGAGAAATATATGTGAGATGTGGGGAGCTGAGGGGATGACACGTCAATCAAGGGGGCAGGAGGCAAGAAGAGGGTGCGTCGAACTTGACTTGAAGATGTAAAACCCAGCCTCCTTGACTTTAAAGTGCTCAATGGCATATGGCGGGAGCGTGGAATAAAGATGATTTTGTCAGCAACCATGAAACACAAAAGCAGAATAACGGCACAATGGGCGACAATGTGCTTGAAATAATAAGGTAATGAGCACAGTTAAATGTCGAATATCTGGTTCTCAGGTTCCCTTTAAAACAAAGGCCTCATGCACACACAAGTATGACAGCACTATACAATCATAGACTCCCGTGGTGTCCTCTGAACTTCCTGGGGCCTCCAATTTCATATGGAGTTGTACGGCGTTTTTTTTTTTTGCTGGATTCTGTATGAAAATAGTCAAAGCATATTCCCTCGCATGTAGTAATACTGAGCTATATCATGGGCATGATATAGTATGGTATCATTGTGTTTTGTGGTATTCCTGCTAATTTATTCCTGCCAGTATGAACTTTTTCATTACTCCTACTATTATTGTTTCCCTCATGAGATTATATGACTCATTTGATTTGCGTATTTTTCACCCTTTCTAGGTTGATCTCACATACACAATCATTTATGCTCTATACTCATCTCTTTCCGTTGCAGTGACTCATGAGATTAAGGCCTATTGCACACGACTGTAGGTTTCCCGTTGCCGTATTGCGGTCCACATATGCGGATCCGCAATACACGGACACCGTTTCGTGTGCATTCCGCATCACGGATGCGGACCCATTCACTTCAATGGGTCCGCAAATCCGGAGATGCAGAACGGTGTTCAACAGGCTGACGGAACGGAATACTATGGAAGCACTACGGAGTGCTTCCCTGGCGTTTTGTCCAATACTTCCGTTCCGCAAAAAGATAGAACATGTCCTATCTTTTTGTGGAACGGGCGGACTGTGGACCCATTCAAGTGAATGGGTCCACGATCTGCTGCGGTTGCCGCTAAGGCCGGTGTTCGTGCATTGCGGTGCGCAGCACGGCCACGGGGCGCACATGTCCGTGTGCAATAGGCCTAAGGTTCCATTCACACGTCCGCAAAATGGGTCCGCATCCGTTCCGCAATTTTGCGGAACGGGTGCGGACCCATTCATTTTCAATAGGGGACGGAAAAGATGCGGACAGGACACTATGTGCTATCCGCATCCACATTTCCGGATCCACACTTATGCACTTCCGTTTCTGTAAAAAAATAGAACATGTCCTATTCTTGTCCGCAATTGCGGGCAAGATTAGGTATTTTCTATTATAGTGCCGGCGACGTGCGGTCCGTAAATTGCGGAACGCACATTGCCGGTGTCCGTGTTTTGCGGATCCGCAAAACACTTACGAACGTGTGAATGGACCCTAAGATCTGGGATGACTGAAACGTCCAGCATGAACAAGCTGCATATACTTATATACATCTTCAACTGAATCCTTTGATTAGTGATACCTTCTGGGAGAGCTCATGTAGAATTATTTTGCACTAATTAAATCATTTATTTACGGTACTTGCCATCCAAATTACCATGCAAAACACAGGAGAAACACAGACTCACTAGACTTCAACACCTTTAGGAACCCTAAAGCTCGGGCACCCTGGAGAGGGTGCCTTAAATACCCAGGGACCCCTAGCCATTGTCTGGGGAAGGATTTGGAAGCGTGCATACTGACCCTTTAAGAGGCCAGAGGTGATCTTGTGCCCTAAGGGGACAGAGGCTGGAGTACTAGGTAGAATCATTAGGCAGCAGCACGATGAGTAACGTGGCATCCATGCCCACAGGGAGGAGCAGGGTGGTGGCGGCCATGGACAGCTGTCCTAACACACTGACGATTCTGATTATAGCTAACAAGTTCTGAATGTAGAGTCTGTGTAGCTGACTAAGTGGAAAATATATCACAGCAGCTAGAATTATTGCACTATTACTAGACCGCAGCATTTTACTGCGGGATAGACTTCTATGGAAAGACTGAGCGCACATGACAGTGATATCCAAGTACAGTATGTGAAACACAGGGACACGAAGCAAAAAATAAAGACTGAAGAGTATAATGGAAATTGTAAAGTTATTTTGGAAGTCAGTTAAAGAGGATCTGTCACGAGTTTTCAACATGCAAACTTCTTACTGCTCCTCACTCCCCAGTCCCCGAGTATGGTGTTTTGTTCCCCTTATACATCCCCCTTTTCTGAACACATGATTTAACCCCATAAGCATGCAGCCTAGTTTGTGGTACTTATGGCTCCCGATTTTTTTTTTGTTTAGTTTTTTTCATATCTGCATTTTAAAAGCCATAACTTTTTTTTATTCTTCTGTCAACTCAACACAGCCACTTTGGGCTTATTTTATAGGGGACACATTTTATTTTTTAATGTTACCATTTTGGGCACCCCTACCTTATTGTATAACTTAAAAAAAAAAATTGGGGGGCAACAGTGTGAATAAACAATGCAACTCCACCATAGTTTTTAGGGTTTCGTTTTTCTGGTGTTCACTGTGCGGTAAAAATACATATTAAAAGGAACCTGTCACCAACAACTTCCATATCCAACTGTCTCCATAAACCAGGCATCTTCAAACTGCGTCCCTCCAGCAGTTGCAAAACTACAACTCCCAGCATGCCCGAACAGCCTACAGGTATCAGCCTACAGCAGGGCATTGTGGGAGTTGTAGTTTTACAACAGCTGGAGGGCCGCAGTTTGAGGATGCCTGCCATAAACACATAGCTGTGGTTCAACTGATTAAATGCTGTTTTTCTTTTGTTGATCCGAGGCTCTGTTCCAGAGTTATACTTTTTCCTAATATGCAGATTAGGTCTTTGGTGCAATGAGGACATCACCATTGCTCTTGTTGTCCCAGGCTCCATCCATTTCTGTGACCAGCCCCTCCCTAGCTGCTTTAATTGATAGGGCAAGGCAGTGGCAGAGCAGCCAGGGAGGGGCTGAACACAGAAAGAAGCAGAGCTTGGGTGCAACAAGAGCAATGGTGATGCCCTCATTGCACCAAAAGCCTGATTTGCATATTAAGAAAAAGTATCAGATCAACAAATGGAAAACAGTGTTTAATCAGGTAAACCACAGCTATGTGTCTATGCAAACAGTTTAATAAAGAGGTCCTTAATTATGGAGGTACCAAATGTATTTGTTTTTTTTATGTTTTACTACTTTTGAAAAAATTAAAAATTTATTTCTTAGAATAAAGATTGCTTTGTATCACAATATTGACATCCATTTTTCTTACAGACATAGCCAAGTAAGGGTTCATTGTTTGCAGGGCAATCTGTAATTTTTATTTATACCATTTTGGAACACATGCAACTTTTTTGATTTTTGGGGAAGAGTCAAGGTGACTGAAAACATTAATTCTGACAAACCTGGTAGTGAGAGCAGGGTGCCATCTGTATAATACTTCTGACATCCACAAGTGATGTCGCAGACACAACTCCTGTGCCTGCTCCATCACTATGATGTGCTATTATGGCACTGAGGGTTAAAGGGGTTGTGCTGGCAATATATATTGATGAATATATTGCCTGCACAACCCCTTTATTTACTACTCTCAGTGATGTTGTAGTACATCAGTCAGCGGGAAGGGGTTAATAGTGTAATACATTTACCCAGTGTCGGACTGGGGTTCCCTGGGCCCACCAGAGGAAATTTTTCTTGATGCCCAAGCCCCTATATCATCAATAAAGTTTAATATGTTTTGAATCAAAGAAATAGAACCTAAACGCAAGTGATTGGCTCCAAAGACAGTAAATTAGTTTTTTTTTCTCCTGGAGCTTTGGGTCTTATTATCTTTTCAGTGCCCGGTGCACACCGGAGGATCTTCCAGTGCTCTGGTGGGTCAATCTGAACCTACATTTACCTGTGTGCGAATTCTGAGTGCAGGTCCAAGCTTCAGCCCCATTGTGTCCAAGAGGTGATCCTCTGTCAGTAAAGGGAGGGTTAGTCCATCAATATCATGGTCTATAAACACCTAGAAGGAAAAAAATTACAAATATGTAAGGTACAGAAGCAATAATATAATGAAGCTGTTAGGGTGGCTTCATATGCAGCCTTTTTTTTTTTTTGAAAAACAACACTGCACTGTTTGCTGCAACTTTTTGAGCCACAGCCAGAGAGTTCCTCCTTACTATATCCATTCATTTTGAATCCACTTCTGGGTTGTCTAAAAAACTTGCATAAAAAAATGTAACAAAAACTGCTCTTAAAAAAATCACTATATGAAAACACCCTGTTGGTCACATTTTTTGTTTTTGTTTTGAGCCATAAGTGAATTCAACAGGAAGACATCTATACTTTATATTTCTTATTCCTCCTGGCTTTTGCTAAAAAAACATTCCCTCTGCCTTTGTATCACTCATGTAACTTCTTTACTGTCTGCTATATAATATTTATGCTGATTCTTATGATTTATTTTGTCATGTATTTTTTTCCTTTTTAATATTTTAATCCTTTTGCACTTTCCAAATCTAAAATTCAAAGCAGTGGAATACATGGACAGCTGTGGATTGAAAGCTTTGTTAGGCCCCTTTCACACGAGCGAGTTTTCCGCACGGGTGCAATGCAACGCATAGCACTCGCACTGAATCCTGACCCGTTCATTTCAATGGGTCTGGGTACATGAGCGTTTTTTTTCACGCATCACTTCTGCGTTGTGTGAAAAGCGCAGCATGTTCTATATTCTGCGTTTTTTAACGCAGCTCTGGCCCCATAGAAGTGAATGGGGCTGCATGAAAAACGCATTGCATCCGCAAGCAAGTGCGGGTGCGATGCGTTTTTCACTGATGGTTGCTAGGAGATGTTGTTTGTAAACCTTCCGTTTTTTATCACGCGCGTGAAAAAAACATCAAAACGCATCGCACCCGAACGGAAAAATCTAAACAACTGAACGCAATCTCAGGCAAAACTGAATGGCTTTGCCTGCAAAATCGCACTGTTTTCACTGAACGCATCCGCAACGCATCCGGACCTAATCCGGACACGCTCATGTAAAAGGGGCCTTAGGCTACCTGCACAGATTGTGGGTTACGTTTTATTTTTTCCATGTGGATTCTCGTGAGGAAAAAGTGCAGAATAATACAGTACAGTACGGTAGACAAATCTCATGTACACTTTGCTTTTTCATTCTGGGCTGTAATTGACCTGCCGTGTGGACTTTAAAATCCACAGCAAGTAAATTATTTTGCAGTTCTTTTGAGTGGATTTCACGGCAAGTAACGCATGGTTTTTGTTGTGGAAAAGCGCAAAATTCTGCATGAAAATTCATGGGGAATTTCTGAAAGACAGCCTGCACCCGTGTGCAGGTAGCCTTAGGCCTCTTTCGTGTACCCCGTGGCCGTGTTCCGCAATGCACGGGCACCGACCGTGGGCCAGTCGCATGCGGAACGCGGACCCATTCACTTGAATGGGGTCCGCGATCTGTCCGTTCCGCAAATTCTATCTTTTTGCGGAACGGAACCCCAAGAAAGCACTCCGTAGTGCTTCCGTTCCGTGGTTCCGTTCCATTCTGCACCGCATCTCCGGATTTGTGGACCCATTCAAGTGAATGGGTCCCCATCCGTGATGCGGAATGCACAT
This sequence comes from Bufotes viridis, assembly GCA_033119425.1. Taxonomy (NCBI): domain Eukaryota; kingdom Metazoa; phylum Chordata; class Amphibia; order Anura; family Bufonidae; genus Bufotes; species Bufotes viridis. The sequence continues at coordinate 140,626,823 of CM065592.1, read as the reverse complement.
GGCCGGTGCCCTGTGTATTGCGGACACGCCGTATGCGGGCTGCAATACGGCCACGGGGGACACACGGCCGTGTGAAAGAGGCCTTAGGGAGATCCTGTGCTAAACTTTTAATACGCAGCCATAGTTTCTCTCTAGGCATATGTCACATCCAGGAGACTGCAGGACATTTACTACCTTTCATGCTACTTCTTCTTTAATGTCTATTCAGATTATGTTTTCTGTTTAAGAATGAATGCAAGTAAGTGCAAGTCAAGCACTAAGAAATACTTAGTTATAGTAACTAATGCTGGAAGTACGTTTACTTCACCACCAGAATGTAAATCTGCCTTCCCTTAGCCAGGAGTGCCCACTACTGAATTCAGCCTGGTAATTCTGCACTCCAAGTGAATATAAAGTAGGGGGCACTTCCGAAGGTTTGGGCAACTCCCCAAAGCAATACTGAAATGTACATGTTCTGGTAACCTGTGATGCATGCTGAGATGATTTAATGTGACATTGTGTACTCAGCAATCATTTATGGAGATTTCTGCATTGCTGTATAGTAAAGACTCAGCATTTATTGTACAGTGCCATACACCGTGCATGCAATCAGGCACAGTCCAAAGTAAATCTGTTCTTGTCTGACTGTTCTTTCAACTTCCTCTGTATTGAAAGAGCTATATTTTCCCTATTTATCTTAACCCCTTAAGGACACGGCCCTATTTCACCTTAAGGACTCGGCCATTTTTTGCAAATCTGACCATTGTCACTTTTATGCGTGAATAACTTTAAAACGCTTTTAATTATCCAGGCCATTCTGAGATTTTTTTTTGTCACATATTGTACATAACATTAGTAAAATGGAGTAAAAAAAATTTAATTTTTATTTATAAAAAAATACCAAATTTACCAAAAAATGGGAAAAATTTGAAAATTTCCAAGTTTCAATTTCTCTACTTCTATAATACATAATAATACTGCCAAAATAGTTATTAATTTACATTCCCCATATGTCTACTTCATGTTTGGATCATTTTGGGAATGCCATTTTATTTTTTGGGGACGTTACAAGGCTTAGAAGTTTAGAAGCAAATCTTGAAAATTTTCAGAAATTTTCAAAAATCCACTTTTTAGGAACCAGTTCAGGTCTGAAGTCACTTTGTGAGGATTACACAATAAAAACCACACCCCTCAAGGTATTCAAAACTGATTTTACAAACGTCATTAACCCTTTAGGTGTTCCACAAGAGTTAATGAATTGACCTGCGGTTTGCAGCGATGGCCGATATTGGGGGGGGGGGGGGTCACAGAACCCCCCTCGGCATTGTCCCAGAGTGCCTGTCGAATGATTTCGGCAGGCACTCTGTTCCGATCACCCCGCACTGCACGGCGGTGATCGGAACTACACAGGACGTACATGTAGGTACTGTGTCCTTAAGGACTCGGACATCAGGGCGTGTCCTTAAGAGGTTAAATGAACACTAACTTTTCACAAAACTTTACAAGAAACCACAAGAAACTTTGTAATATGTTTTATCAGTGAGCAATGTCTAATTCCCCTGTTACCAGCTGTTTACAAGACCCTCCGCTAATTGCTTTTCACTTTGAAAAATGCCTTATTCCCATCCAGGACAAATTAACTATGTAGGAGGATCATATTACACATGTCTATGGAGAGGGGAGGGGAAGAAGTGAGCAGGAGCTAAGGACACACACACACACACACACACACACACACACAGACTGCACAGCTACATAGGAGGCTTATAGCTCTCTGTAATGTCCTCCATTATCCTGGGGTTGCTTCTGAGTGACTGGGAGACAGATAGGAAGGAGATTATCCTCTCTGTGTGTGTAGTGGATGGCAGCTAGCCTCCATCCAACATCTCTGAGAGAACTGCAAACCAGATATTCAGCAAGCACAGTGGAAAACTTCTAAACAATGCCAGATACAGGTGATAAAGTGGCCAGAAATAGTGTTATTCCTTGTGTACACACACTGTACTATTGACTAATGCGGAGTCTGTTGAAAGCTCAGTGACGCTTTAAGCGTGTTTTACATTAACCCTATTAGACATCAGGCTGCTAACCAATCTATCATCCACACCATACATCGATAAACCCTACCTAAACCCGCTCCTTCCATTCATCTCATTCTTAATTCTTGACATACGGACTGTTATTGTACTGAAACAAGCTGCACTATAGGTGAGCACAGGCTGGGAAAACTCAGGAGGTCCCAATGCAATTCCTTTCTACAAATCTGATCACATATCATGATCCATTCAATACATATAGGAAGTTACTTCTAGATTCCTGATCAGCATTTATTGTTATTGACTGTAAAGTTCTAGGGCACACAGCTGTTGTGCGGCCGCTCCGTGCATTGGGACCGCAATTTGATGTCCCCAATGCACAGGCAATGTCTGTGCGGTGGCCAGGATGGATCGAGACCCATTCAACTTAAATCAGTCCATGATCCGTCCGCACAGCGAAAAAATAGAACATGTTCTATTTTTTTTTTGCTGTGCAGCAGCACGGACAGAAACACCACGGAAGCACTCCGTAGTGCTTCCGTGGGGTTCCAATCCGTGCTACCGTTCGTCATCTCCGGGTTTGCAGACCCATTCAAGTAAATGGGTCCGCATCGCTGATGCGGGGTACGCATGGCTGGTGCCCCGTGTATTGCGGAACCGCCGTATGCGGTCCACGGCCGTGTGCATGTGCCCTTAAAGGGGTTGTCCAGCCTAGGAGCCGACAAACACAAACCTCGGAACCTGTGCCCAATTAAAAGGTAAAAAATACACTAATCTGTCCACAGTTCTACTGTACCTGCGGCACATGTAAGGGGCTCCAGCATGGGAATAATCGGAATATGAACAGGTGCATATTATTTTAAATTAGGCATAGGTTCTGAGGATTAGGTCGGACTACCCCTTTAAGGGGCAAACAAATGTTAAATATGTTGAAGTTCTACCCCAGCAATGAGTTACTTATGAATTCATAGGCTGCCATCTCTGTACTGTTTCAGCCAGCACATTAGCTCATCTCTTGTAAGAAGGCAACAGATATCACAACTACCTCACCTGTGCATAAGCAGAACATCCTGGCAGGCTGGACACAAAGTTATAGACATCCTGAGAAGACCATTTACGAATATCCTGAAGAGTAGGCATCTCTTCTCTATTCAGGAAGAGGCCATGTCCACCTTTTAAAACACAAGGAAAATATATATATATATGTATTAAAACGTATAATAAAATGAGCCAATCTTTCTCAATTTACCATACTATACTTTTTATATACAAAATAAGAATTTATTACCTAAAAAGCAACAACAAAGGGGGTCACGATACATTCCAGAACTCTAAGGCCTCTTTCACAGGGGCGAGAATTCCACGTGGGTGCAATGCGTGACATGAATGCATTGCACCCGCACTGAATCCTGGACCCATTTACTTCAATGGGGCTGTGCACATGAGCAGTGATTTTCACGCATCACTTAGCATTGCGTGAAAATCGCAGCATGTTCTATATTCTGCGATTTTCACACAACGCAGGCCCCATAGAAGTGAATGGGGATGCGGGAAAATCGCAAGCATCCGCAATCATGTGCGGATGCGTTGCGATTTTTCCGCATGGTTGCTAGGATACGATCGCGATGGGGACCCGATCGTTATTATTTTCCTTTATAACATAGTTATAAGGGAAAATAATCGCATTCTAATTACAGAATGCAATGTGCCCCGGGCTTTAAAGGGTTAAAAATAATAAAGAGTGAACTTACCTTCTCCCATTGTACGCGCAGAGCCCCAGAACGTCTTCTCTCTTGATAGTTTGGATGCTTGAGGACCTGTGGTGACGTCACAGGGTCACATGGTCCAATCATAGAAGCATTTGAGTGGACCATGTGACCCATGTGATCCTGTGACATCACGGCAGGTCCTTCATCCAATGTCAGCCCCATTCACTTCTATGGGGCCTGGTTGCGTGGAAAACGCAGAAACTGGAGCATGCTGCGAATTTCACGCAACGCAGAAGTGATGCGTGAAAATCACCGCTCATGTGCACAGCCCCATAGAAATGAATGGGTCCGGATTCAGTGCGGTGCACTGCGTCCTCCTCACGCATTGCACCCGCGTGAAAATCCGCCTCGTGTGAAAGGGGCCTAAGGCCCTTTCACAGGGGCGGAATTCACGTGGTGCAATGCGTGACATGAATGCATTGCACCCGCACTGAATCTGGACCCATTTACTTCAATGGGGCTGTGCACATGAGCAGTGATTTTCACACATCACTCAGCATTGCGTGAAAATCGCAGCATGTTCTATATTCTGCATTTTTCACGCAACGCAGGCCCCCATAAAAATGAATGGGGCTGCATGAAAATCGCAAGCATCCGCAAGCAAGTGCGATTTTCATGCATTGTTGCTAGGAGATGATAGGGATGCGCAACCCCGGACATGTTTATAAGGGAAAATAATAGCATTCTTAATACAGAATGCTTACTAAAATGTTGATTGAGGGGTTAAAAATAAATAAATGACCTCACTTCATCCACTTGATCGCGCAGCCGGCCTCATCTTCTATCTTCTTCTTTCAGGACCTGCAAAGGGACCTTTGATGACATAATCGCTCTCACCACTATCTTCATTCAGCAGGACCTGCACCGATGTGGTGGTGAGCACGATGACCTCATCAAAGGTCCTTTGGCAGGTCCTGAAAAAAGAAGAAAGAAGAGGAAGCCGGCTGCGCGATCAAGTGGATGAGGTGAGTTAATTTTTTTTATTTTTTAACCCCTCAATCAACATTTTAGTAAGCATTCTCTATTGAGTATGCTATTATTTTCCCTTATAACCATGTAAAAGGAAAAATAATAAAATGTACACAACACCTAACCCAAACCCGAAATTCAGTGAAGAAGTCCAGGTTCGGGTCTGGGTACCACATTCAGTTTTTTATCACGTGCGTGCAAAATGCATTGCACTCGCACGGAAAAAACTGAAGAATGCAACGCAATCCCAGTCAAAACTGACTAAAATTGTGCACCCGGGACACATCCGGAGCAAATACGGAACACCTGTGTGAAAGGGGCCTAAGGGTTACATAGCATCAAAAATCAATATAATACTAAGTGACCCCGTCAGGGCTACATAGGTCAGTACGGGAGCTTCCGTAGGAGACACGCTGCGAGTCCAATGCGTTTGCTCTTGTGAAACCAGCCTTAAGGCCTCTTTTACACAAGCAAGTTTTCCACAGGAAGGGAACGCATAGCACCCACACTGAATCCTCACCCATTAATTTTGCGTTTTTTTTTTCACGCATCAGTTCTGCGTTGCATGAGAATCGCAGCATGTTCTATATTCTGCGTTTTTCACGCAGCCCTGGCCCCATAAAAGTGTCATCCGGAAGCAAGTGCGGATGCAATGCGTTTTTCACTGATGGTTGCTAGGAGATGTTGTTTGTAAACCTTCAGTTTTTTTTCATGCGCGTGAAAACACATCTAAATGCATTGCACCCACGCAGAAAAAAACTAACAACTGAACGCGTTCGCAGACAAAACTGACTGAACTTACTTGCAAAATGGTGTGAAGTTCACTGAACGCACCCTGAGCCAATCCGCATCGTTCGTGTGAAAGAGACCTTATGTGCAATGCTCCTTTTATATTCTGCCCTCAACACTTTGAAAAAGGGTAGCGCGTTGGAGGAGGAAGGCCACGGGAGGGAGCTTTACCAACATGTGTGCCGGAAATCTGGCACTCAATAGACCAGAAATCTACTCCACCTCCTGACTGAGTAGATTTCTGTTCTGGTGCATTGACATCAGAAAATGTAACAAATTTATTATTTTTTCAAATACATTTGTCACATCTTTGACCAGCATGGTATTTACTAAGGGTACTTTCACACTTGCGGCAGGACTGATCCGGCAGGCTGATTGACCGGGCTAAGCAGTGGCAGAACAGCGTGGGAGGGGCTGACCACAGAAAGGAGTGGAGCTTGTGTGCAACAAGTGCAACGATCATGCCCTCCTTGCACCAAAGGTATATTAAGAAAAAGTGTCATTACTCAAGAATATAGTCCAGATATTTCTGTATGCATGGTTATTCAGGGGAGGCTGTTAATCACTAAACGGCTGCTTTGAATCAGCAAATGGAGGGCGCTGGACCCTCACCTATCAGAGCATATTCTGTAGATATACCATAAATGTCTAATAATGTAAAGCCATCTGTCACTATCTGTATGATCCATATAACGTGCACGTTTTGCCTTTTTATTGAGCATATTTTTTCTTCTTTATAGGAAATGACATTATATGCTGTCATCTACTTAGTATCCCCTCAATGACAAGCTGTATGTGCTAGTTGGGGGACCCATTAGCCAGAAATGAATGACCTTTAGGCTCTGTTCATACTGGCATTTTCCCAACATTTTCCTGTTCTGTTTTTACCATAGAAATTTAGAAAAATGTTTTCATGAACGTCACCATTGATTTCAATGGAATATTTCTGTAATTGTGTAATTTCGCTATGATTTCCCACTGCTCCTGAAGGCAAAATCGGGTTTAAAAAAAAGAGCTTATGAGGGTGCCTGCACACAGTGCAGATTTAGGCCTCATGCATACGACCATATGTGTTTAGCGGTCCGCAAATTGCGGATCTAAAAAAAACGGATTACGCCCATTTGCCATCCGTTATTTTTGCGGACTCGTAATAATGCCTATCCTTGTCCGCAAACTAGAAAAGAATAGGACATGCTCTATTTTTTTTTCAGGGCTACGGAACGGACATACTGATGTGGACAGCACATGGTGTTGCGGACCCATTGAAATTATTGGTCCTCATCTTATCAGCAAAAAAAATGGAACGGACAAGGAAACTAAATACGGTAGTGTGCAGGAGGCTTTATGTGCAGAAAATCTGCAACAAAACTGCAACAAAAAACGCACATAAATCCATACTATTCATCGCGTTTTGGTGTAGTTTTTGTGTGGTTTTTGGCACAAACAATTGGCATGCTGATGATTGTTAAATCCGCACATCAGGTCAACTTCTGCACATAAGGAAAAAAGCAAAGTGTACATGAGATTTGTCCGATCTCATTCACTTTGCTGGTACTGTATTACGCTGTGGTTTTTCCGCACAGAAAATCATCATGTGCAGCCACCATTTACGTGAATTGGATCCACTTAACTTCAATTGTGATACATTGAAAATGCATCTGTCAAGAAATGGAAGTTGCCAGTGTGAGACTAAGGCCTCATGCACAAGACCGTTGTTTTGGTCCGTGTCCGAGCCGCATATTTTGCGCCTCGGGCGCGGACCCATTCACTTCAATGGGGCCGCAAAAATGCGGACAGCACTCCATGTGCTGTCCGCATCCGTTGCCCCACCAAAAAAAAAAGCATGTCCTATTCTTGTCCGTTTTGCGGACAAGAATAGGCTATTCTACAATGGGCCGCGTTCCGTTGCTGAGCAGCTTCCGTGTTTTGCGGATCCACGGTTTGCGGACCGCAAAACACATACGGTCGTGTGCATGAGGCCTAAGGCAGTCTGCATACGGGTGCGGAAGATTTGCATGACTTTCCATGCGGATTTATGTGCGGATTTGCTGCAAATTTTATGCGGTTTTGCTGCAGATCTCACCTTTCCATTGAAAATGGGTGAAATCTGCAACAAACATAATTGACATGCTGCAGATTTTAAAGTCCGCAATGCAAGTCAATATCCGCGCAGAAAAAATCTGCAAAGTGTAATATCATACACTTTGCTGATACTGTAATACACTGCGGGTTTTACACACATATTCCGCAGTGTGTGCAGGTGGACTAACAAAGTTTTCCTTAGGCCCCTTTCACACAGGCGAGTTTTCCGCGCGGGTGCAGTGCGTGATGCGAACGCATTGCTCCCGCACTGAATCCTGACCTATTCATTTCAATGGGTCTGTGTACATGAGCGTTTTTTTTTCACGCATCACTTGTGCGTTGCGTGAAAATCGCAGCATGTTCTATATTCTGCGTTTTTCACGCAGCCCTAGCCCCATAGAAGTGGGCCTTTTTCACACGAGCGTGTCCGGATTAGGTCCGGATGCGTTGCGGATGCGTTCAGTGAAAACTGTGCAATTTCACAGGCAAAGCCATTTAGTTTTGCCTGCGATTGCGTTCAGTTGTTCAGTTTTTTCCATGCGGGTGCAATGTGTTTTGATGCGCGTGATAAAAAACTGAAGGTTTACAAACAACATCTCCTAGCAACCATCAGTGAAAAACGCAACGCACCCGCACTTGCTTGCGGATGCAATGCGTTTTTCATGCAGCCCCATTCACTTCTATGGGGCTAGGGCTGCGTGAAAAACGCAGAATATAGAACATGCTGCGATTTTCACGCAACGCAGAAGTGATGCGTGAAAAAAAACGCTCATGTACAAAGACACATTGAAATGAATGAGTCAAGATTCAGTGCGCGTGCAATGTGTTCACATCACGCATTGCACCCGCACGGAAAACTCGCCCGTGTGAAAGGGGCCCTACTGCAACCTCACATTGCTTGCCGCTTGTTCATTGGGTGATGGGCATCTTTCATCAAGATGAAAGATACCCATTATCGGCAGCAAATCCCTACGTGTGCTGCCGATAATGAATACAACTGAATTGTTCCTCTCGCATTTACTATGCATCGGTCTGTGTAATCTGTCCTCTAAAATTGCCCCAGATCACCCAATGAACAAGTAAAACGCTCATTCATCAGGTGAAACAATTGTTCACATTGACACCTAAATCATTGCCCAGAAACAAAGCAGCTGTATGAGGACAAGTGATAGCAGTAGCCTCATACTGTGGAGGTGATAGCGGCATGTAAATGCTGCTCTTCACCTCCTCCAACGCTTCCCTTCCGACAATCGTGTGCTCCATCACTGCATGTAAATGCAGGATTAGCTGTACTATACAAACATGCAGTGCCCATGTGAGGTGTCTCATATTGTTTTTTATCTACATTACTATTGTATGAATACATTGGATACGTTATTGAACAAGAAGGTGTCATTCACACCTGCAAGCAGAGAAGGATTCATTGCTACTGGAAAGCTGAATGGACTTGTTGAAAGGTGAACTGGAGACTGGTAAAGGTATCTGTCATCAAATGTTGGCCCTGGATTGGTAAATTCCTTGTCAGCCCCAGTCCTACTTCTGTTGGACATGGAATTAACAGGATTACTTGTCTTCTCCTGGTTGTCTTGGGTTTCCATCACAGTCTTTTCTGTTGCAGAATCTCTATTTGATTTTCCTTGGTCACATCTTGTTAAGGCCTCTGCATCCTCTTCTTTTTTCTCCTCTTTCTCCTCTTCAGTAGCAGAAGGTGAAGACTGGGGTTTATTTTCTGCTATGCTCTTGGGCACACTCATGTTGCTCTCTGTCATTTTTGGATTGCCAGCTCTTCTGCCTGGTCTCCGTGCTCTCTCTCTTTGCAAGCTATTTATGGAAGTATATGGACTGGTCTTTAAAACTGAGCCGCCGTGAAGGATGTCCAGGGCATTGCGATGGACAAACAAATCTGAGGGAAGCTGGCCTTCTGGAAACATCTGCCGACCTCTGAAGGCTACTGGGTTGGATGGCATCCCATGGTAGAGAAATGGTGTGTCCATATCAACAAAACCTTTTCTATGAGACTTGTCTATTTCTCTTTGGTGATACATTGCATTAATGTCCATATCCATCCTGTACAGCAAAGTAAAATTGAGCTTTTTAAAGTAAACTGAAAGAAGGAAATTATCAATAAAGTGAGTCTATTGTTAGATACTGCTGGAGAAATTACAACCAACCTGTCCCATTCAACAACCATTACAGGTAGATGTAATGTTACACACATTCAAATTGATGGTTGTCCGTGTACTGTAATAAATACATGGATAAATCAGGTCTGCCAGAGCAGGAGGTGATGCTTGGCTATGGCAGTCCATAAAGGTGGCTTCCAAGCAGTGGACCTTTATCTATGACACCCTCATAACTTAATAAGGCATATGGACAGAGGCTGTTGGGACAAGACAACCCCATGTAACCCCAAGTTACTCATTATAAAGTTGACATATGTAAGAACTATTTTTGCTCAAAGGCTTTTATCATTGTAGTTTACTCATTTTGGGCTGGAAACATTTTTTTTCAATTGGTTGTGACCACTCATAGACACCGAATGGCATTTATCATGTAGAGAAAGTTAATACAAGGCACTTACTAATGTATTGTGATTGTCCATATTGCTTCCTTTGCTGGTTTGATGCATTTTTCCATCCCATAATATACTGCTCGTATCCAGGGGTTACGAACACCCTGCAATCCATCAGCGGTGGTCGTCCTTGTACAACCTAGAAAACAGCACTGGCCTATCTAGTGGCCGGGACTACGGGAGATTAGTAAGTGCCTTGTAATAACTTTCTCTACATGATGAATGCTATTTGCTGAAGTGAGACAAACCCTTTAATTTAAACTATATTCTTATCAGTTGGATAAGAATTTAGGTACAATGAGTGTTTTTGAGCTGTCGGGACATCAGAGATAAGGGTTATACATCGAGCCATCAAAGCAGCATCCTGACGGACTCACTATAAGGGTACATTCACACGACCGTATAATTTTATCCGCTTCTGATCCGCATTTTGCGGAATAGATGCAGATCCGTAGAATGGGTCCGTTCCGCAATTCTGTGGAAAGGGTGGGGACCCATTCATTCTAAATGGGGACGGAAAGGATGCGGACAGCACACATTGTTCTGTCCGCATCCGCATTTCCGGTCCGCGGCTCTGTACTTCTGGTCCACGGCTCCCGAAAAAAAATAGAACATGTCCTACTCTTGTCTGCAATAGCGGACAAGCATAGACATTTCTATAGGGGTGCTGGCCGGTGTATTGTGGATTCGCAATTTGCGGATCCGCAATACACTACGGATGTGTGAATGTAGCCTATGGGTGAATAAAATGTGCGGACAACATTCAGTATGTTGTCCGTATTCATGTTTCCGCATTTTTAGTCCGCAAAAATATGAAGCTTGTACTACTATTGTCCGCACAGATCGGTCCACAGCCCCATTCAAGTCAATGGATCTGCAAATTGCGGATGACATACGGAATGGTTTCTGTATGTCATCCGTTGTTTGCGGATCCGTTTCCGTATTTCCTTGACAACTATGAATTAATAATCCTTTTTTTTCCTCTCTTACTCTTTTTTCCTTCCGTTTTTTGCAGACCGTAAAAAACGGAAGACATACAGAACACAAACGGAAGTCATTCATCAAGAAGCATACGTTTTTTTTACAGCCCCATTGACTTCGATGGAGCCACGAAACGGGATTTGTGGCAATAATAGGACATGACTCAAAATGTAGCGGAATGGAAAACGGAAATACGGAAATGGAATGCATACGGAGTACTTTCTGTTTTTTTGCAGACCCATTGAAATGAATGGTTCCGTATACGGACGGTATACTGAACGTAAAAAACGGCCCGTATACGGAGCACAAAAAACGTTCGTGTGAACGTTTTTTGCAAAGAGAAATGGAGAAAAATGTAAACAATTTTTATTAAGGACCAATTGAAAAAATTTTTTTTTTGCCCAAAATGAGTAAAATGTACTGATTAAAAATTGCTTCCGAGGGTGTTCATACCCTCTAAATGTATTTTTTATGCTATGGTTAAACCTAATCCTTCCTTTAAGAAAACAGTATGACAGCTGTATATCTTTGCAAATATTCTGAGCATACAAGAAATAATTAGCTTAGCCTACATGCACATGAGCTTTTGTGTTTTACGGTCCGTATGGCATCCTTTTTTTGTGGATCCATTATAACAATGCCTATCCTTGTCCACAAAACAGACAAGAATAGGACATGTTCTATTTTTTGTTGCGGGGCCACGGAACTGAGCAACGGATGCGGACAGCACACGGAGTGCTGTCCGCATCTTTTGCGGCGCCATTGAAGTGAATGGGTCCGCACCCGAGCTGCCCGGCAGCTGATGGCAATGGGGTGTCAGCTTGTGGCACTGGGGAGCAGCTGATGGCATCGGGTGGGAGATGTTGGCACTGAGTGAGCAGCTAATGGCACTGAGGTAGCAGCTGATGACACTGAGGGGGGCAGCTGATGGCATTAGGGGGCAGCTGATGGCACTTGGGTGGGGGAGAGCTGAAGGCACTTGGGGAACGAAGCTGATAGCACTGGGGGATAGTGGAGCTGATAGCACTGGGGGGAACTAATGCACTTGGGCTGATCGCACGGGGGGGGGACAAAAAGTGTTGAGTTAGATTACTCGATTAATCGTAAAAAATAATCTATAGAATACTCGATTTCTAAAAATAATCGTTTACTGCAGCCCTAGACACAGCTATTTGGGGCCTAAAGTCAACACCATTTTTTTTTAATCACTGCATTATGGGAGCCATAACCTTTTCATTTTCCGGTTGACATAACCATATGATGGCTTACTGTTTGTGGGACAAGCTGTATTTTTTAATGGTACAATTTTTTGGTACATATAATGTATTACCATGTACTTTTACATGGTAAAACACTTTTTAAAAAATATATATATTTTTTTTGGTCAATACTATATTCTGAGAGCCATAACATTTTAAGGCCTCTTGCACACATGACGCCCGGATAAGAGGCGGGTGCGTTGCGGGAATCGCCACGATTTTTCCGCGCGTTTGCTAACGTTTATAGTGTGTTTAGCACGCGCGTGCAAAAATCCGCATGCTTGGTACCCAGACCCGAAGTCAGACTTCATCACTGAAGTCCGGTTTCGGGATGAGTATTCTGTATATGTAATTATTTTCCTTTATAACATAGTTATAAGGGAAAATAATCGCATTCTAATTACATCTGTTGGATGAAGGACCTGCCGTGATGTCACAGGATCACATGGGTCACATGGTCCACTTAAATGCTTCTATGATTGGACCATGTGACCCTGTGATGTCACCACAGGTCCTGAAGCAACCAATCATCAAGAGAGAAGACGTTCTGGGGCTCTGTGCGTACAATGGGAGAAGGTAAGTTAACTCTTTATTATTTTTAACCCTCTATAGCCCGGGGAACATTGCATTCTGTAATTAGAATGCGATTATTTTCCCTTATAACTATGTTATAAAGGAAAATAATAATAACGATCGGGTCCCCATCCCGATCGTATCCTAGCAACCATGCGGGAAAATCGCAATGCATCCGCACATGATTGCGGATGCTTGCGATTTTCCCGCATCCCCATTCACTTCTATTGGGTCTGCGTTGCGTGAAAATCGCAGAATATAGAACATGCTGCGATTTTCACGCAACGCAAAAGTGATGCGTGAAAATCACCACTCATGTGCACAGCCCCATAGAAGTGCATGGGTCAGGATTCAGTGCGGGTGCAATGCGTTCACTTCACGCATTGCACCCGCGCGGAAAACTCGCCCGTGTGAAAGGGGCCTAATTGTTGTTTTTGTGGGGAAAACTACAGGGTTTTTGTGCACACGTGGCAATTCCAAAAATAATTTTTAGATAATAAAGCATTTTGGGGAAAATGTTTTTTTTGTGTGTAATTTTTCTTTTTTGTAATAAGTTTCAACACTTAAAATTATTTTCATTATTATTTTTATAAATATTTTTTCAGTCTCAGTAGTGGACTTGACCATGTAATCTCTTGATCATTGACACTGTAATACATTTGGCATAGCCCACTGGCACCCTGCAATTGCGTTTAACTGCTGGGATATCACCAGAATGCAGCTGCACCATTGGCACTGATGCAGTGGCTAGGATGGGAGATACAGATGCAGATACAGTTGAGTTCAATGATGAAGCAGGGAGCCATCAGCTCCCCACTTTACGATTCCTGGACCTCTGCTCCCCCTACCAGCAGGTGTGACGAAGGGATGTCATGTTGCCTGCTACACTGAGCAGTAAAAAGCTGAAACTTGGGGAGAATGGGTTCCATTTACTGGGGGAGGGGGCTAGGTGAGTAGTGCTTTTTGATTGTATTAAAAGTACAGGGGCAATAAAGCTACAATAGCTTTACTATTGGGGCACTAATGGGGCAGCATTATTGTGAGGGGCATTAAAGGGGAAAACTATTGTAAGAGAGGCAGTAAAGGGACAGCAATATTGTGAGGGGGCACTTAGAGGGTATAACTAATGTGATGGGGCAATAAGGGAGCATAACTAATGAGAGGGGACTCTAAGGAGGCACAGGTAATGTGAGGGGGCACTAAGGTGGCATAACTACTGTAAGGGGGCACTAATGTTATATAGCTACTGTGAGGGGCATAACTAATGTGAGGGAGCAATAAGGTGGCATAACTACTGTGAAGGGGCACTAAGGTGACATAATTACTGTGAGGGGGTATAACTAATGTGAGGGGGCAATAAGATGGCATAACTATTGTGAGGGGGCACTAAGGTGGAATAAATACTATGAAGGGGCACTAAGGTGGCTTAAATACTGTGATTGGGCACTAACATAGTATAACTACTGTGAGGGGTCATAACTACTGTAGTTAGGAACCACTAAGTGGACTTAACTACTGTGAGGGGGCACTAAGGTGGCATAACTACTCTAAGGGGGCATACCTACTGTAAGGGGACATTAAGTGGACATAACTACTGTGAGGGGCCACTAAGGTGGCATAACTACTCTAAGGGCTCTTTCACACTTGCATTCTGAGGATCCGGCAGGCACTTCCGTCCCGCCGGATCCGTCAGAACGCAAGTCGCCTGAAAGAATTAGAAGACTGATCAGGATCCTGATCAGTCTTCGAAATGCTTTCAGGTTACTATGGCAGCCAGAATGCTATTAAAGTCCTGGTTGCCATAGTAGTAGTGGGGAGCGGGGGAGCGGTATACTTACAGTCCGTGCGGCTCCCGGGGCGTTCCAGAATGACGTAAGAGCGCCCCATGCGCATGGATCACGTGATCCATGCGATCACGTGATCCATGCGATCACGTGATCCATGCGTGTAGGGCGCCCTGACGTCACTCTGGAGCGCCCGGGAGCCGCACGGATGGTAAGTATACTGCTCCCCGCTCCCCACTACACTTTACCATGGCAACCAGGACTTTAGCGTCCTGGCTGCCATGGTAACCATTGAGAAAAAGCTAAACGTCGGATCCGGCGATGCGCCGAAACGACGTTTAGCTTAAGGCCGGATCCGAATTAATGCCTTTCAATGGGCATTAATTCCGGATCCGGCCTTGCGGCAAGTGTTCCAGATTTTTGGACGGAGCAAAAAGCGCAGCATGCTGCGGTATTTTCTGCGTCCAAAAAACGTTCCGGTCCTGAACTGAAGACATCCTGATGCATCCTGAACGGATTTCTCTCCATTCAGAATGCATGGGGATGATCCTGATCAGGATTTTTCCGGCATAGAGCACCGAGGACGGAACTCTATGCCGGAAAAGAAAAACGCCAGTGTGAAAGGATCCTTAGGGGGCATATCTACTGTAAGGGGACATTAAGTGATGTAATATGGGGGGAAAGATCGCTCCAATAAGCCAGGTGCGTGAGCTAACCGAGGGTTAAAGAAAACAGGTGTTTATTTTCCAAAACAAAAATAGGTACAGCTTCCAGCAGCCAAGGTCATAAGAAACCAACTTAAAGTCTGCTTGGTTCAGCACAACATAAACAGTAGAAAAGTCCATCAAAATAAAGATATTTTTGTTTTACCCAGGGATTTTAGGCCGTGATAGCTTGCAGTCAGCTTTCCTGCCGAACTTTCCATGTAACATTCACTTCCAGCTCTGCTCACACCAACAGCAGTGTGTCCACTGTCCACACTCCACACTCCACACTCCACACCACTCTCTCACTTCCTTTTCCTCCGTTAAGGAGAGTGAGTTAACCCTGTGGATACAGGATCCCAGATAGTGAGAAGTGGAGACCCTTTACCGCCCGAATGTCACTTCGGGTCTCCGAAATTCTGGATCCCAAATGTGCTCTTATAATACAGGGAGGACTGCTAATCTCTCTCCCATTGTGGCAATCGTTTTTCCGGAATTTCCTCACCTTCCAAGGGTGAGCCTCCTGACTAGCATTGCTTTCTTAAAGGCACCACAACCCAAATAGTGGCGATATATATCTGTCATTGAGGACCCAACCTTGGCGTCCTCTACAGTGGACATAACTACTGTGAGGGGGCACTATGCGGGTATATCTTATGTGAAGGGGCACTAAGGGTGCATGACTATAGTGTTAGGGCACTAAGGAAAGGCCCACTCATGAAATTTTGCTACTGGACCGACCAATATATTAAAACAGCCCTAATTGCACGCTATAAGATACATATGACCCCTGCTGCGGATCCGTCCACACTATCCCAATAATATATATTTTTTGACAGTTTGCACTAAGGGTATAGCCACAGTGCCCTAAATGTACATCTGATTGAACCAACAGCTTAGATAGATATAATGCAGACAGAAATGTTGTTTGTAACCTGCAAACTGTGGGTCTTTTTCCCTACCTCTTCTGATTTCTGTAAATATCTCTCGCCATGCTCGCTGAGGGGGCTGCTCTTCCTGGTGAAGAACTAGCTCTGCCCCCATGTTGTCCACCACCCCTCTTCATCTCTGCTGTCTAACTGACATATGGAGGCAGAGAAACTGCAGCTACATCTCCCTCCTCCATCTCTACTATTCACTGTTTCAGATTAGATAATTTTTTGGGGAGGAATTAAGGTGGTTTCTGAACATTTACAAACAGCATGGAGGAATGAAAATGGGAACGGCAGGCTGTCTGAAAGTGAGGAAAATGACAATTTTTCCTAATAAGATATCACAATGTTTTATCTATTTACATGAGCTACTGATTTTTGCAAACAATAGGCCCTCTGTAAATATATTTTTTCTTCTATACTTAGTTTGTATCATGGGGATATTTTTCATTAGCTAAAACTTTTAAATACCTGTTCAGAGTTTGTTTCTGTAATAGCTCATGTCTCCTGGCCATAAAATCCAAAGGTTCAGTGTGTAAAAAGTTGCTGTAACCTACCAACAAAGCAGATGAGCTGTTTATACACATCAGATTCAAGTGGTTATGATGATTGCATTAGAGAGTGACATTTCAGTATATATATATTACAGAAGAAGAATATGTAGCAGATCGATCGCTATATATGTGATTATAGCATTACCTGGAGTAGAGAAAGCTCTGTTGGGCATGACACTTGAATGACCAGGCATTGATGATCCAAAGTGTGCCGACAAATGCACTTGTCTTGTGTCATTGGGAATTATCAGATCATTTGATGGTAATAGTTCCCCTCTAACAAAAAGAAATAACATTTGTTTTTCTATAATCAGATTATATGAGTCATGTCCTGGTATGTTGAGTAATGGATGGGGCCGGGCAGTAATTCTATTCTAAATTTTGAGTGGTGTATATCTTCTAAAAATAGTAAAGCTGTACATTTTGCTTCATTATTGGGTCAATATCAGAAATGAACATTCATGCGAAAACTCGTTCCCAATAATTGCCTCATGTTAATGTGCCGCCGAGCACCTAAAAACCTCATTTGTTAGGTGATCAGTCATTTCTGTGGCACATAAAATCATTGGTGGCAGCACAAGCAATTAATCTCTATGGGCATGAAAGATCATAGTGGTGATCATTTGTTCCCTTGCAGAGGAGATCATTGCTACATGTCAATTCAGCTCTCCCCTCTGCAAAATTATTAGGAACAGTTTGTTTCTGATGTGCCCGGCGAATTACTCGCTATTTAGCCAACAATAAGGATCGATGCATACGGACCGGCTGACACCCTGATACCACGTGGGACGCCGAGCCTTCACAGCAGCCGCGCCTCCAACATTATGTGGCTCCAGCATCCCCGCCCAGCAGAGACGCGCGCGCGACACACACGGACGCCGAAACAGCTGCCGCACAGGAGCATCGCTACACTACATAGACACCGTAGTATCTACAAACTACCGGATAAGGTAAACCTAGGCTGCGTTTTCCCCCCTGTGGGACGCCACAGTTGAGGGCATTAAGAAACGTCGGTAGGTGGGCTTAGATGTATTTTGATCAAAATGTATTGACCAAGTGTATCATTTTTTATCAAGAGTGAGGGCTTAGTCCATATGTCTTGCATCTATTTTTATAGTGCATTATTTTCTGTTATTTCATTAGGAAACGCAAGCCTAATATAGTGAACTAAGCGATCTAACTTGCTTCAATTACATCAGCCTCCACTTATTATTACCGTGCAGCACGCGGGAGAACGCTCTCCTACTGAGACTGTGTATATTATATTGGAGTCTATAATCCCCACCTATATTGATGTTCATTCACTCCTAACAAGGGACATTTTTTCTATCAAGGAGCAGTGTGACTTTCCAGTGTGATCTATTTTTTAGTCTGATATTTTATTTGATTTTACCCTATACTATATCCCTTGAACTATTCAGGGTACCCTTTTTATATTTCAATAAATCTATATTCTCTATATATTTTCAATCTATTTGTGACCAGATATAGAGTGCCGATCTATATATTATTAATCTTCCACTGTATGTTTCTGATTATTGCCTTTTCGTATTGGCCCTTGTGAATGGGCTCTAACCGTGCAATCGAGTTTACAATAATGAGAACTAACAGATTAAAATAGAACAGTCATTTGGTCTATACAGGTGAAACTCAAAAAGTTAGAATATCGTGCAAAGTTAATTTATTTCAGTAATGCAACTTAAAAGGTGAAAGTAAGATATGAGATAGACTCATTACATGCAAAGCGAGATATTTCGAACCTTTAATTGTTATAATTTGGATGATTATGGCTTACAGTTTATGAAAACCCCAAAGTCACAATCTCAGGTACCCTTTGTTCAGGGGGTATGGATTAATTAGCTGACTAGAGTGTGACACCTTGAGACTAGAATATTGAACCTTTTCACAATATTTTAATTTTAAGTTGCATTAATGCAACTCCTTTTAAGTTGCATTACTAAATATATATATATATCACCTATATATATATCATTTTTACTGTTAAGACATTAACATATGTTCTGATGATCAACGACAGAACCTAACAATTGGTATTTCTCCTCCATGCATGGAGCTTGGGAAAGAAATTCAGTATATGGAGCAAAGTAAGCATGTGATTGTTGGCACCTGTCTAACAGTCGCGAGTCAAACTGGGTTGGAATAACTGGCATCCTTTGCTGGACTGGCACCACAACCTGAGGATTGACAGACATCATCTGGTTTCTCATCATAATCTCTTGCTTTTGCCTTAGTTCTAGACAGATGATAAAAGGAGGGAAAATGCAAATTAACATTATTTTTACAGTCCATATAATACAAGACTCAACTGCAAAACTAAGGGTTGTGCGACTATCCGTCAGCCAATATTTGTATTCTTTTCTTCTTTTTGTATTCCTTCTTATTTGCAAGTTTAAGCTATAGCTTCTTTGCACCTCTTAGGCCCCTTTCACTCTTGCGTTTGGAAGATCCGGCATAGAGTTCCGTCGTCGGGGCTCTATGCCGGAAAGAAACACTTCAGTTACAGATAATACAACCGCATGCATCCGTTTGAACGGATCCACTTGTATTAACTTAAACTATTTTTTAACATTGCCAAAACAGATCCGTCATGAACTCTATTGAAAGTCAATGGAGGGCGGATCCGCTTTCTATTGTGGCAGATTGCGCCAGAGAAAACGGATCTGTTCCCATTGACTTGCATTGGGGGTCATGACGGATCCGTTTTGCTCCGCATCCCAGGAGGGAAAGAATACCGCAGCATGCTGCGGTATTTTCTCCGTCCAAAAAACATTCAGTGACTGAACTGAAGACATCCTGATGCATCCTGAACGGATTTCTCTCCATTCAGAATGCATGGGGATAATACTGATCAGGATTCATCCGGCATAGAGCCCCGACGACGGAACTCTATGCTGGATCCTGAAAACGCTAGTGTGAAAGGGCCCTTAGTTATCTCTAATAACTGATGACACTGGTATTTACTGTGCCCGTCATGTTTATAGCTACAAGTAGCTCCCCTAAAATGCGCACCTGATCAAGCTTGCAGGCAGCCCATATGAAGTGAACCATATATCCCTTTAAAGGGCTTTGTTGCAGTAATTTTTGCGACTGTCCCATTTATCTGGGGCTTGCAGAAATCCATTCAATCACAGAAATTTCCGCAACAGATCTGCCGTATGTGAATATACCCTAGCTATTTATGTCTACTAGCATCAGTAGGTTGCAGACATCCAGACATCAGCACTAATATCAGATTTAGTCACCCACATGCTAATCCTAACATTTATTCTACATTTGTGTAATCTGCTCATTAAACAACCGTAATGTATATGGCCAGCTTTCCTCTTTTTGTATAGACTTTTAGGTTATGGCTAGAGATGAGCGAATCGAAGTTGACGAAGTGGAATTCAATCCGAATTTCAGGAAAACTTTGATTCGCACCAGATCTGAATTTCCTTACACTTCATGGTAACGAATCACATTTCTTACTAAAATGGCTGCTGCACATGTTAGGACATGGAGCAAAGAACTCTGGGAACGAGGGATCACCCACAATGCCATGCATGCAGCCAATCAGCAGCCAGACAGCCCTGTGATGTCACAGCCCTATAAATAGCCTCAGCCACCTTGGGGCGCTAGGGACAGTGCTAGGAAAGACTTGAAAACTTTTATCGTACTTTTAAGACACACCTAGGTTTTTGAGGAGGAAAATAAGAAAAAAAAATTTTTAACCAAAAGATGTGCTTTTGGTGGGTTTTGAACTAATAGTGGTCTGTGCATGACACTATTATGGGGGAGCTGTGGATGGCACTGTTATGTGGGGGAGCTGTGGATGGCACTGTTATGTGGGGGAGCTTTGGATGGAACTGTTATGGGGGGGATCTGTGGATGGCACTGTTATAGGGGGGAGCTGTGGATGGCACTGTTATGGGGGAGCTGTGGATGGCACTGTTATGGGGGAGCTGTGGATTGCACTGTTATGGGTGGGGATCTGTGGATGGCACTGTTATGGGGTGGGGATCTGGGGATGGCACTGTTATGGTGGGGATCTGTGGATGACACTGCTTTATGTGTTATCCACAGATCCCCCACCCCATAATAGTTCCATCCACAGATCCCCCATAACAGTGCCATCCACAAATCCCCCACCCCATAATAGTGCCATTCACAGATCCTCACCCCATAATAGTGCCATCCACAGATCCCCCACCCCATAATAGTGCCATTCACAGATCCCCCACCCCATAATAGGGCCATCCACAGATCTCCCTCCCCATAGTGCCATCCAAAGATCCCCCAACCCATAATAGTGCCATCCAAAGATCCCCCAACCCATAATAGTGCCATCCACAGATCCTCCACCCCATAATAGTGCCATCGACAGATCCCCAATACATGGCCCTGCCGTTCACTATCTACAGTTCCATAATGAGTAATCCTACACCTGTTAATAACTTTACCTAAAGTTGCGCTCCCCCATATGTAATACTACTTACTAACCAGCTCCTGTAGCAGGAAGGCCGGGCGGGCGGGAGCGTAACTCACTGACGTCGCGTGCCAGCTCCGCCTACTTCATTCATAAAGTAGGCAGCGTAAGCACATGACGTTAGTGATCCAAATTGCCATTATATTGCTGCTTTCAGGTTTGCAATAGATGATACCTCTGTAATTCCAGCAAACCTTTCTTTTTATTGGGGTACAAGTGCTGTGTTATACGGCCATTAACAGGGTGTATTACAAGGAAATATTTCTACAACATTTTGGCCCTTGTGCGGTGCAGTTATGTGTTCTAAAGCCTTTTTTTGGCGTGTATAAGTGGGAAAAAAGGGCTTATTTCCCATTCAGTGGTGCAGTTATATGTTTTTAAGCCTTTTTTGTTGTGTATTAGTGGCAAAAAAAGTATTATTTGCCACTCAGCAGTGCAGATATGTTCTAAAGCCTTTTTTGGTGTGTATTAGTGGCAAAAAAATAAGGGGCTTATTAGCCATTGTGTGGTGAAGTAAGTAAATTACAGCGCTTTTTGCCGTGTATTAGTGGCAAAAAAAGGTATTATTTGCCATTCAGCGGTGCAGTTATATGTTCTAAAGCATTTTTTGTCGTGTATTAGTGGCAAAAAAAAGTATTATTTGCCACTCAGCGGTGCAGTTATATGTTCTAAAGCCTTTTTTGGTGTGTATTAGTGGCAAAAAAGTAAGGGGCTTATTAGCAATTGTGAGGTGAAATGAGAAAATTACAGCGCTTTTTGCGTGTATTAGTGGCAAAAAAAAGTATTATTTCCCGTTCAGCGGTGCAGTTATATGTTCTAAAGCTTTTTTGGCTGTTCAACGGTGCAGTTATATGTTCTAAAGCGTTTTTGGCATGTATTAGTGGCAAAAAAAGGGGATTATTAGCCATTGTGTGGTGAAGTGAGAAAATGACAGCCCTTTTTGGCGTGTTTAAGTGGCAAAAAAAGGTATTATTTGCCATTCAGCGGTGCAGTTATATGTTCTAAAGCATTTTTTGTTGTGTATTAGTGGCAAAAAAAAGTATTATTTGCCACTCAGCGGTGCAGTTATATGTTCTAAAGCCTTTTTTGGTGTGTATTAGTGGCAAAAAAAGGGGATTATTAGCCGTTGTGTGGTGAAGTGAGAAAATGACAGCCCTTTTTGGCGTGTTTAAGTGGCAAAAAAAGTATTATTTGCCGTTCAACGGTGCAGTTATATGTTCTAAAGCCTTTTTTGTCATGTATTAGTGGCAAAAAAACATTATTTACAGTTCAGCGGTGCAGTTATGTGTTATATGTTCTAAAGCTTTTTTGGCCAGCGGTGTATGTTCTAAAGCTTTTTTGGCATGTATTAGTGGCAAAAAAAAAGTATTTTTGCCATTGTGCGGTAAAGTGACAAAATTACAGCCTTTTTTGGGGTGCATTAATTTCCTTTCTAATTACTTATTTGATCTAACAGTATGTCAGACAGAAAAGTGACAGGCCCTGCACAGGGAAGGGGCACAGGCCTAAATGTTTCTGGCACAGGTCACAGCAGAGTAAGAGGGCGTGGCAGCAGGGGGTCACTTCCAGAGGCCTGAGCTCCCAGTGTCAGCTAGTGGTCGTGTCTTGACCAGCAACCCAGCGGTTCGTCTCAAGTGACATCAGACACCCCCAGCCAAGAGTGGGTGGGTTCGTTAGACACAACCCTTAGTTGGCATGGCCTGGGAGCAGGCCCTGTGCCCTCACCTGTCCTCAACCTGCCGGCAAGCAAGTGCAGATGCAGTGCGATTTTCCCGCATGGTTGCTAGGAGATGATCGGGATGGGGACCTGATCTTTATCTTCCCTTATAACATAGTTATAAAGGAAAATAATCGCATTCTCAATAGAGAATGCAAAGTAAAAAGGGCAATGGAGGGTTAAAAATAAAAAAAACTAACTCACCTCCTCCATTTGATCACGTAGCTGCCGGTATCCTGTTGTGTCTGGCACCGTGGGTCACTAGGTGAGTGTGTTTAGAATTTAGGAAAAGTGGGTGGAGCCTTCAACAGCCAGTCCAGCCATTCATTTTATATAGGTAAATTACCGCCACTCTTAGGCCCCTTTCACATGGGCGTGATTTCCCTTCGGGTGCAATGCGTGAGGCGAACGCATTGCACCCGCACTGAATCCGGACCCATTCATTTCAATGGGGCTGTGTACATGAGCGGTGATTTTCCCGCATCACTTTTGCATTGCGTGAAAATAGCAGCATGTTCTATATTCTGCGTTTTTCATGCAACGCAGGCACCATAGCAAGTGCGGATGCAGTGCGATTTTTCCGCATGGTTGCTAAGAGACGATCGGGATGGGGACCCGATCTTTATTTTCCCTTATAACATAGTTATAAAGGAAAATAATAGCATTCTCAATAGAGAATGCAAAGTAAAAAGGGCAATGGAGGGTTAAAAATAAAAAAACTAACTCACCTCCTCCATTTGATCGCGTAGCTGCCGGTCTCCTGTTCTGTCTTCAGCTGGGCGGGGGGTGAAGGACCTTCAGTGACGTCACTGGGTCACATGGTTCAATCACCGTGATGGCCTGCCAACCTTCCCCGCCCTCTCCTTCCCCGCCCACACCACACCCACTTTTTTAGATCTGGCGAGATCTGGGAAAAGTTGCAGATTGAGACAGAAATATGCCTAATATAGGCATATTTCTGATCGTAAATGACCTCTATAGTGCCAACCACTTGATCCTATGTTAAACCACAGTGATAGAAGAGCATGTCCTGTACAGAATGCTTATCAACTGCAGTTCACAAATGTCATTGCCTC
The DNA here is from genome assembly GCA_033119425.1 of Bufotes viridis. NCBI lineage: Eukaryota > Metazoa > Chordata > Amphibia > Anura > Bufonidae > Bufotes > Bufotes viridis. Next base: position 140,602,561 of record CM065592.1, on the reverse strand, counting down.
TCAATCTGCCTGTTAACAATTTTTAAAGGCTGTTAACTTGTGTCCAGATGTTATTACATAATGCAAGTGACAAAATAGGCATTCCATGTGCAGAGCACCCCCCATATGTTTGTGTGGGGTTGCATGCATGTCTGGAGAGGGTGGGAGTGGTGGTGGTAGCAATGAGGGTGGTTATAGTCCTCATGGTGGCTAATCCCTGCTCCAGCGCTATACTGGCTGCACTTGTAGTGTTTAGAAGGGCTCAACCCTTCTCCACCTCAGGGCAAATTGCAAGGCTGGAGAACAGGGTAACATATCGGATATGGAGATCAATGGCCAGGTCGGCTTGGTTACAGTAAAATAAAGTCTTTCTTTTACTGATAGATGATAGACACAGCTCTGAAGTATTTAATACAGTAGGCTTTTCCCAAACACTGTGTATAGGGAATAGCTACTATGGTCTTCCTCTCTGAATCTCTTTCTACAGATACATGCAATCTTTCCAAATGACCAAAAGTGTGCAATTTGTCTTAATATTTCTCTGTAATTCCCAACTCCAGGGTGCAGTCCTAGAACGGATGACCAGTCTGTCTCAGTAGTGTGGCAGATGCCATAAGTAAGATGACCCAAAGCACAAAGAAGTGCAAAAATGCTTCCGTTACTGATAATACAAGCGCCTGCATCTGTTATGCGCTCTGCGCTAATGAATAACAGGAAAAGTCGAAGGCATATTGGTACACCATAGACATGTCGTATTTTTATTCCAGCTGCCTCTCGACATGTGTGCCGTGCTGCGGACTCCCCCGCCTGAAGAGCCTGCCGGAGAAGGCTGCCACTAGAGTAAAGGTAGCCTAAATAAGTGGGGTTTGGGTTGCAGTTTGGGCACTCGGTCTCTAAAAGGTTCACCATCACTGAGAAGAGGTTATCCAGGATAGGTCATCAGTATCAGATCTGCGGGGGTGCAACACCTGGGACCCCCGCTGATGAGCTGATAGAAGAGGCCTTGAGTGCCGCAACCTCTTCCTAATAACATCACTGTACATCCTTCACATGGCCTAGTCGCAGCTCAGTCCCATTTAAGTCAAAGGGACTGACTGCAATACCAAGCGCTGCCACAATACGACGTATGCCGCTGTCTTTGGAAAGCTGCCGGGAGCCCACATCACTCATCAGAGATCTGGTGAGTGATGCAGCGCCCTGAAACAGTTGATTGGGGGGGTCTTGGACCCTCGCTGATGTGATAAGGATGACCTATCCGGAGGATAAGTCATGATTATCTTTTCCAGGATAACCCCTTTAAGTATAGTGGTGAACAGATAACACAGAATACAATTCTAGATCAAAACCATAGCTGGAACAGCACACTGCCAGTTACTATTTGCTACCCATATACAGACCTTTGGAATACAGAGTGCATAGTAAAGTCACATTAACTGAAAGTGCAGTTAAAGAGTTAGCATCTCAGTAACCATTTTAGCAACTTTAGAAGTAAACCATAGTGTATTGTCTGTATTATAACATTAACCCTTTATCAGTGAACTGTCAGGTCACTGCACATTTATGAGCGTAATCAGCTTTGTATTGCAAGTCATCAACCTGGGATAATACTGGCCATCATCACAGGTTCCAATGGGACATGTCTGACAAATGGATCTATCTATCTATCTATCTATCTATCTATCTATCTATCTATCTATCATATTAGTATAGTGTTTACCTGCTGCTGGTATGCATCCTGTGAGTTGATACAGATGCTTTCCTTCCAAATTAGTCTGGTCACTTATCATAGACATTTTTCACATAGGTCTGTAAGAAGAGAATAGAGTACACCATTACTTGCACAGAAATGTGGGTGGCACTGGTGACTTGCAGAGCTGAGATTCTAGATTTGAGTCTGACCAAGGCCAAATCTACATAGAGTTTGTATGTTCTCCCCGTGTTTGCATGGGTTTCCTCTGGGTTCTCCAGTTTCTTCCCACACTCCAAAGACAGCTGTAAAGTACTGCAGAATATGTCAGTGCTATATAAGTAAGTAAAATAATTAACAAAAAAATTTAATGCTAAAACAAATATTGGAGTGTAAAACCGGGTAGAAGCAAGGAGTTATTTAATGAAATGTTAACAAGATATAGGTATTTATACTTGACAAACAAAACTGTAAGGCTAAAAGTATATATATATATATATGTATATATATATATAATAAGAAAATAGAGCAGCACTCCAAAGTGGATAAAAACAAAGTCTGACTTTATTCACCCAAAGCATGGCAACGTTTCAGCTTCTGTACCGGAGCTTTCTCGCAAACTGTGCAGTGCATACAAACACTAGGTCAGTGAATGGTGACATCAGTCATCGAGCGTCATTACAATTATTACCTTACATATATATATCATTAAATCGGTCATATAACAAACTCCACAAGTATTGTCCCATGACTAATATAGATGCCATAGGTGCAATATACAGTAATCATGTTACAAACATTACTTAATTAATTCATCAGTGATCCCGACAAAGTCCATGTATCAAAGTGCTAGTGCATACCAGTTGCTTCTAATCGTCACAGGAGATGACGATACTCCAGGCATATACTTCTAATCCGAAAGTTCAGCGACTACAGGAGAAGCATTCAGCCTGCAAGTCGGGCGCTCGGAGGTACAGTATTGCGCATGTCAAACAGAGCGGCGACATGACGTCACCCGCTGTTGAGCGATACGCACATATGTCATCCATCTTTCTGCCTGATATTCCGTGCCTGCAGCAGTGCCACAGTACAACTCAGGCCGCCATCTACGGTTCCCTTCAGCCAAGATGGCGGCCTGAGTTGATATGTGTGGCACTGCGCAGACACGGGAATATCAGGGCAGGAAGATGGGATGACGTATGTGCGTATCGCTCAACAGCGGGTGACGCCATGTCGCACGCTCTGTTTGACATGCGCAGTACGACACTTCCGGACGCCTCGACTTGCACGGCGCTGAATGTTTCTCCTGTAGTCGCCTTGAAGCTTCCGGACAGGGGTATGTGCCTGAGTATCGTCATCTCCCTGTGACGATTAGAAACTTTAACTAATTATGCACTAGCACTTTTTTGATACATGGACTTTGTACGGAATCACTGATGAATTAATTTAAGTAATGTTTGTAACACATGAATTACTGTATATTGCACCTATGAACATCTATATTAATTATGGGACAACACTTTGTGGAGTTTGTTATATGACCGATTTAATGATATATATATGTAAAGGGTTAATGAATTGTAATGACGCTTGATGATGATGTCACCATTCACTGACTATATAATGTTTGTATGCACTGCACAGTTTGCTTGAGAAAGGCTCCGGTACAGGAGCTGAAGCGTTGCCATGCCTTTGGGTGAATAAAGTAAGACTTTTGTTTTTATCCACTTTTGGAGTGCTGCTCTATTTTTCTTATTACATACATTTTGGAGTGGTTTTTCCATTTTGGAGCTTTGCACCCAGCTACTTACAGGTGGTGCTGCCTCATTTTTTCATATATATATATATATATATATATATATATATATATATATATGTATATACAGTATCTCACAAAAGTGAGTACACCCTTCACATTTTTGTAAATATTTTATTATATCTTTTCATGGGACAACACTGAAGATATGACACTGATACAATGTAAAGTTGTCAGTGTACGGCTTGTATTACAGTGTAATTTTGTTGTGCCCTCAAAATAACTCAACGCACAGCCATTAATGTCTAAACCGCTGGCAACAAAAGTGACTACACCCCTAAGTGAAAATGCCCAAATTGTGCAATTACCCATTTTCCCTCTCTGCTGTCATGTGACTCGTTAATGTTACAAGGTCTTAGGTGTGAATGGGGAGCAGGTGTGTTAGATTCGGTGTTATCACTCTCACACTCTCTTATACTGGTCACTGGAAGTTCAATATGGCTTCTCATTGCAAAAAACTCTCTGAGGATTAGAGTTGAGCAAACTTGTGTTTTAAGTTCGGCGTCCAAAGTTCGGGTTGGGGTTATCCAAGCATCCCGTTATGGATTCCGCTACCATGGACCATAACGACATTTGGAATCCATAAGGGGATTCTTCAATGAACCTGAACCTTGGACAACACGGAGGACCTGGGGTGACGTCACCGTCATGTGATCAGTGCAGGGGGCGTGGCTCAGTACTGGATTAGATAAGAGGTGGTAGCCTACGACCTCTTATCCAATCCAGTACTAAGCCACGCCCCCTGCACTGATCACATGACGGTGACGTCACCCCAGGTCCTTCACCCCGGATTCCAAATGACGTTATGGTCCGTGGTAGCGGAATCCATAACGGGATGCTTGGATAACCCGAACCCGAACTTTGGAAGCCGAACTAAAAACAGAAGTTCACTCAACTCTACTGAGGATCAGAAAAAAAAGAATTGTTGATCTACATAAAGATGGCCTAGGCTATAAGATGATTGCCAACACTCTAAAACTAAGCTGCAGCACAGACCATACAGCAGTTTAACAATACAGGTTCCACTCAGAACAGGCCTCGCCATGGTCGACCAAAGAGGTTAAGTGCATGTGCTCAGCGTTATATCCAGAGGTTGTCTTTTCAAAATAGACATATTAGTGCTGCCAGCAGTGCAGCAGAGGTTAAAAGGGTGGGGGTCAGCCTGTCAGTGCTCAGACCATACGCCGCACACTGCGTCAAACTGGTCTGCATGGCTGTCATCCCAGAAGGAAGCATCCTCTAAAGATGATGCACAAAAAAGCCTGCAAACAGTTTGCTGAAGACAAACAGACTAAAGACACGGATTACTGGAATGACACCAAGATAAACTTATTTGGTTCAGAAGGTGTCAAGAGTGTGTGGCGGCAACCAGGTGAGGAGTACAAAGACAAGTGTGCCTTGCCTACAGTCAATCATGGTGGTGAGAGTGTCATGGTTTGCTGCTGCATGAGTGCTGCTGGGAGCTACAGTTCATTGAGAGAACCCTGAATGCCAACATGTACTGTGGCATACTGAAGCAGAGCATAATCTCCTCCTTTTGGAAACTGAGCCGCAGGGCAGTATTCCAACATGATAACTATCCCTAACACACCTCCAAGACAACCACTTCCTTGCTAAAGAAAAAGAGGATAAAGGTGCTGGGATGGCCAAGCATGTCTCCAGACCTAAACCCTATTGAGCATCTGTGGGGCATCCTCAAATGGAAGGTGGAGGAGTGCAAGGTCTCTAACATCCAGCAGCTCCGTGATGTCGTCATGGAGGAGTGGAAGAGGATTCCAGTGACAACCGGTGAAGCTCTGGTGAACTCCATGCCCAAGAGAGTTAAGGCAGTGCTGGAAAATAATGGTGGACACACAAAATATTTACAATTTGGGCACAATTAGGCCATTTTCACTTAGGGGTGTACTCACTTTTGTTGTTAGACATTAATGGCTGTGTGTTGAATTATTCTGAGGACACAGCAAATTGACACTGTTATACAAGCTGTACACTGACTACTTTACATTGTATCAACGTGTCATATCTTCAGTGTTGTCCCATGAAAAGATATAATAAAATATCTACAATGTGAGGGGTGTACTCACATTTTTGTGAGATACTGTATATAGTGAGGCCATTTTTACAAGTGGAAGATTTTCAGTTCAGATTTTACACTGAAAATCTTCAACAAACTACTGTGCAATGCAAGTATTTACAAACCCCACTTACTCACTGGGGAAAGTCATTTGGATTTGAGGACATGGCAGATTCCCCAATCCATATTTTTCTAGACTTCACACTTCGGCATTGCAGATGGTTAATCTACAGTCAAATCCACAGCAAAATCTTTTGTTGCAGATGTCCTAGCCCGTCCTGCAGTGGAAATTTCTACGATGTGTGAACAAGTGTTCTTCACACTTGTAGACACATTTATGTGCAATATATATCTTCATCTACAATAGGTCAGTTACTCTTGTGTTGCCAACAGATTTGGTCCTGCTTGTCTACCACTCATCATTCTTGCCTCCGGGACTTTTAGAGTGCTGTACCTAAAGCTTTGAAAATGCCTTAGCCAACATTTCAGAATTTATAGTATGTAGTTTTATCTTCTAGTTGATTCATTCTCAATGGCCTATCTATGAACTGCCACATGTATTAAGCAAGCTTTTTCTGGAGATTTCAGAGTCCATCCTCAAACAAGTGCTTGTTTTCTCCAATCGTCACTTCTCATTTGCACTTAGCACTTTAGATAGACACAATTCTTCCATTGCAGTAGCTTTATACAATATTACACAATTTAGTTTATAATTGTAATTCTTGCAGTCTGTGCCCGGCAACATCTCCCTGCTCCTGGCAGACACTGCTATTGGAATACTTGCAAATGGAAAATGCCAATTATGTAACCTATACTGAACATTAGGATTTGGTGGTATGTTAAATGCATATATATCTGCATTACATTTGTGATTTGTAAGAGTTTGCATGTAACCTTTGCATTTTTATTGCTTTGTTTTGCTTAAGATATTCATACCTTGTCATTTATGGATATTGTACTATTGATTTACAGCCTGTAATACTGTGTATTACAGAGGTGCATTCACAACTCATCAGACTGGCTCAATGTCTGCACAGAACTTCTTCTGTTGATCTGTGCTTTATAATATGTAGTATTTACAACAGACATTACACACATATCCAGGGGCGTAGCTAGAAATGACTGGGCCCCACAGCAAATTTTTGTATTGGGCCCCCCCTACCCGTGCGTTTCGCTCCCCCTCTATAATGTGCCAGCCATATAGCCCCCCTATAATGTGCCAGTAGCCAGCCATATAACCCCCCTATAATGTGCCAGTAGTCAGCCATATAACCCCCCTATAATGTGCCAGTAGTCAGCCATATAACCCCCCCTATAATGTCAGCCAGCCATATAGCACCAGATGCCCCCATAGTGCTTCCTCTCGACATAGTGCCCCCTATAATGTGCCAATATCAAGTGCCTCTGTCTTCCCCCATCCCAATATCATAGTGCCATCCTCTCCCCTGCCCCTAATGTGTGTGCCAATATGAAGTGCCTATCTCTCCCCCCATTTGCCAATATCATAGTGCCAATAGCCCCCTCCTCCCCTGTGGAAGTAAAGTAAAAGTCCAGTATTTAAAAAAAAAAAAAAAAACATCCTGTCTTTCAGAAAGGTTTGTGAGGGGAATCAAACCTGTGACCATTAGGATGAAAGGCAAGACACTTAACCACAAGGCTATATCAACTGCATAGCCAGGTAGCTAAAAAAAAAAAAATAAGACCTCTAGATAAGGAGAACTTTGATAGTGTATCTATACACATTACAGCTGCCCCAACACACCAAGCTCTGCTACATCCATATACAATGTGCTGGTGCAGCTGTAATGTGTATGGATACACTATCAAAGTTCTCCACATCTAGAGGTAATTTTTTTTTTTAATTTTTTTATTTTTTTTTTTTTAATAGCTATCTGGCTATGCAGCTGATATAGCCTTGTGGATATAGCCTAGGGAAAATAATAGCATTCTCAATACAGAATGCTTAGTAAAATGTGGATGGAGGGGTTAAAAATAAAAAAATTAACTCACCTTATCCACTTGATCGCTTAGTTGCGATCTCTTCTGTGCTCTTCAAGCATTAGCTGCCATCTAAAGGACCTGTGATGACGTCAAAACATGCCGATTTTTCCCACGCGCGTGCAAAACGCATTGAAACGCATTGCACTCGCGCGGAAAAATCGCTCATTTTATTGGTATTATGTAGGACCCCTAAAGGGACTTTATTGGTCTACGGACCTTATGTGTAAATTTGGTTTTGATCTCACGGGTCTTTACTAGGACAAAAAGTGTCCTTCCTGCAAAAATGAAGACCCTCTGGGCACCTTACTGGCTCATTTGCATACTAAATAAACTGGATTTTCAGAGGATAAAAAACATCTATTGCACATCTATTGTACTAAGTGCTATTAGGCTAAGGCTTTACTTCAACAGTGATTATCCTGGTGACAGATTTCCTTTAAGCATTGTGTCCCACATTTACTATTGGGGCTGGGCCTGAATTCTGGCATAATTTGCATCCATAATTTTGTGCATTTTGGGACATATCATTTTAGACATACAGTGGGGAAAAAATATATTTGATACACTGGCGATTTTGCAAGTTTTCCCACCTACAGAGAATGGAGAGATCTATAATTTTTATTGTAGGTACACTTCAACTGTGAGAGACAGAACCTAAAAAAAAATCCAGAAAATCTAATTGTATGATTTTTAAATAATTAGTTTGCATTTTATTGCATGAAATAAGTATTTGATACAATAGAAAAACAGAACGTAATATTTGATACAGAAACCTTTGCAATTACAGAGGTCAGCCGTTTCCTGTAGTTCTTGAAGTTTGCACACACTGCAGCAGGGATTTTGGCCCACTCCTCCATACAGATCTTCTCCAGACCTTTCAGGTTTCCGGGCTGTCGCTGGGCTACATTGAGTTTCAGTTCCCTCCAATGATTTTCGATTGGGTTCAGGTCGGCAGACTGGCTAGGCCACTCCAGGACCTTGAAATGCTTCTTACAGAGCCACTCTTGCGATACATGGCACCATCCATCCTCCCTTCAATACCGTGCAATCGGCCAGTCCCCTTTGCAGAAAAGCCCCCCAAAGTATTGGGCCGGTGTTCTTGGGGTTATACACACCATTCTTCTTCTTTCAAACACAGAGAGTGGAGTTGACACCAAAAAGTTCTATTTTGGTCTCATCTGACCACATAACCTTCTGCGATGCCTCCTCTGGATCATCCAGATGGTCATTGGCAAACGTCACACGGGCCTGAACATGTGCTGGGGTGAGCAGGGGGACCTTCTGCGTACCCTGCAGGATTTTAATCCATAACGGCGTAGTGTGTTACTATTGGTAATCTTTGAGACTGTGTTCCCAGCTCTCTTCAGGTCATTGACCAGGTCCTCCCGTGTAGTTCTGGGTTGATTCCTGACCTTTCTCAGAATCATCCTTATCCCACGAGGCGAGATTCTGTTGTAAAGTAAGCCAATTAATAGGTTAAACAAATGTGTCTAAAGGTGTGCCAAATTTATGATCCAGCCTGAGCTACGGTGATAAATTTGGCAGATCTTTAGCCTACATTTTGGACCTGATAAGGATTCTTAGTATTGTTTGTATATTTGGAACATAATATATTATTCAATGTCATATTGATAAATGTTATGATACGTTTTGTTACTGTGTTGAGCTTTTTGAGCCGTGTATATAAAAACAATACATTATTCACCATCCTACTGATAAAATATAGGTAATTGAATGGCAGTGGTTCTGGGTCTTTGCCAGCTAAATTCTGAAGCTAAAAAGAAGCTCATTTCTTTTTTTATGCCACAGGCTGTTTGTTTCATTGTCCTAGTCCGGATTCACATCTCTGCTATTATCTCTTCTTTTTTTCCCATTATAATAATATTGGCAGTGTTGAATTGTCACAGGACATTCCCCAATGGACCCTATTAAGTATAATGGAATCTTTTGGGTTTCTGTCATGGTATCTTGTATATTACTGGACAAATTAGCGCTGCATCCTGAGCTATTTTCTTCAGCATCTTTTATAAAATCTGTGACGAAGGCTCCTAAGGGTGTGAACTTAACTTTATGTCTAAATACATCCGTTTGGAATGGTAAAATAATTTCAGTTACCTGTATAGAATAGATGACCACCATCTACCTCTTCTCGGTGGTGCTATATTGACTTCACAATCACAGAGCTACAGTAGATCTCACAAAGCATGAGACTGTGGGCTATTGTGGTATGTTTGTTTCCTTCTAATATTAGTTGTGTTATTACCTCATAAGGTTCATAATCTCTGCTGTGGGTGAATGGAAAAATCCTGGCCACATTCAGAGGCTGCAAAAAAATAGTTCTGATGGCTCGAAGAACATTGCTACACCAATAACACTGTCACAAGCCCATCAGTTGTGTGAAAAGGAATGTTTCCGTTCAGAGATCTTGAATTAAAAAGTACACAAGAAAGTTGTGCAACTTTTTATGATATAGTTATTAAACTTTCCATAAGATTGGACACATCTTTCTTCTATAAAACTGTGTGGGCTATAAACGTGGCTATAGATATGATCGGGGGCAGACTGGGAATTCAAAGTGGCCCTGGAAAAAATACTAAAATTGGCCCCGTTTTTTAGTTGAGTCCAAACTGATGGAAGGCAGGGCCAGCTATACCATATTGTGTCACATTATACCACCCCAACAGAGCCAAATACCACAGTCCATCACAAAATACTGCAGCCAACAGCACAAAATACATCCCCAAAAACTTCCACTGGTTGGCCGTGAGGAGGACTCAGGCTTCCCCTGGACCCACCAGGAAATTTCCCTGTAAGGTCTATGGCCAATTTGCCCCTGGATATGATATAATGCTGCCAAATTTGCAACTTTTTTTCCTTTTTTAGGAAACTGTGACAGCTATTGTCACTATTTAGAGGGCACATAATCTAATCTATTGATAATTATGATAACATATTATAATTATTGCACTTGCAAAAATTTTTCTTCTTTAGAAAGATTACAGTAACTCCTAGGCTCCATTATGATTCGATTTTCTGTAGGCCTTAATATCCTAGTAAGACACAGACCCATACTGCCATCTACTGGTGACTAGTTCATATTATGTTATGTAACTACTGCAAAACACCTGAATTTGGCTCTTTTTTACATGCATTTCTTGCTCTGGCTTTTGTAGCATCTTTCCTGTTTTTTTCCCACACACTGGGGGTCTTTGATACCTCTGTGCTGTTGGAGAATGCTATTTAATAAGATGCAGGTCTCCTCATAAATTAGGTACATCTTCTACCAGTCTGTAGGTCACATTTATTAAGGGAGTGGCAACTATTTTAGTAGAAAAATAGTCGCAAGTCCCTTTTTAGCCGGCTGTGCGACAATATAGACTGCCAGTTTTACGTCATGTTCGTCAGTTGAGTGGGACAGTGGCCATGTCAGGGCCAGGACTCCAGTAAATTTAGTAACGTTTACTCCTGGGAACAAGTGTAAATGCTGGCAAAAATCTATGTCTGCCAGTTTTTTCGCCAGGTGCTAGGACTGCCATAGATGCACCTCATTATGCCTAGATTGAAATGTACTCCAGCCCTGACTGTGATAGATTTCAATTGTCATGTGCACCAGAAAACTGGACTAAATGTTAGTAAATTTGCTGTGGCTTATGGACTCGCCTCTGCCACGTCCCCAGACTGTACACTCCTGAGTGTAAAGCGCTAACTTTAGGTGCACATGAGTTTAAAACGTCACAAAATGGGGCCTTGCAATTTTTTAATACCAAAAACTGGTGTAGGGAGTCTTAATAAGTAACCCCTAATGTTTCTTACAACTAGCAAATTCCTGAAAAAACAGCAAAAGCTCCAGCATGCAACACGAAAACGAAAACACCACCTAAAGAACAAAAATGCCAGTAGTAAAAATAACTTGTGTGCTCTGTGTGCATTTCCCATCGACTTTCAGCAAACATCTGACTTTTTTTGCTTATTTGTGGTGTTTTCGTTTTAACAGACAGTGGGCGTCATTTATCAAAACTGTCTGAAAGGAAAACTGTCTTTGTTGTCCATAGTAACCAATCAGAGCTCACCTTTTATTTCTAAAAGTGTTCTGAAAGATGAAAGGTGAGTTCTGATTAGTTGCTATGGTCCAGCTAAGGCTACTTTCACACTAGCGCTTTAGATTTCCGGTATTGAGATCCATGCTCCATACCAGAGAGCAAACCGCAACATGTTGTAGTTTGCTTTCCGTCCTGGGATGCGGAGCAAGACGGATCTGGCATGACCACCAATGTAAATCAATGGGGACGGATCCGTTTTCTCTGCCACAATCTGCCACAATAGAAAACGATCCGTCCCCCATTGACTTTCAAAGGAGTTCATGACTGATCCGTTTTGGCTATGTTAAATATAATACAACCGGATCCGTTCATAACGGATGCAGATGGTGGTATTATCAGTACCGGAAGCGTTTTTGGTGAACCCTGCTGGATCCAGCAAAAACGCTAGTGTGAAAGTAGCCTAAGACAGTTTTCCTGTTAAATAGTTTTGATAAATGACGTGTGTTTCAACACGTTTTTTATGTATTTTTTTATTTTTTATTTTTATTTTTTCGCAAGACACCTATTCATGTCACTTGCTCTGCAGATTAATATGAAAAAAACCATGGTTAAAAAGAAATACCGGTAAACTGAATTTAAAAATTCTATAAAAAAATGCAAATAATAAAAAAAAAAAAAAAAAATAGATGTCTGTGGGCCAAAAAATGGTACACCCAGAGCAAGCTGTTATAAAATAAAAATGCACAAAAATAAAACACACATTTTATAATTCGCATAGACTTGCAACTTCTGGAGCTGGTATTCTTTAAAATGCCATAAAAATGCCTAAAAAGCACCAAACTATTTGTGAATCCAGCCTTAGGGATTGTTCACACAGCAGTGAATCATGGACCTGTGCTGTCCATGTTCTCCTTAGGCCTCATGCACACGACCATAGGTGTTTTGCGATCCGCAATCCGCGGATCCGCAAAACATGGAAACTGTTCCGCGTTCCCATTGTAGAAATGCATATTCTTGTCCGCAAAACGGACAAGAATAGGACATGCTATATTTTTTTTTTGCGGGGCCACGGAACGGAGCAACGGATGCGGACAGCACATTGAGTGCTGTCCTCATCTTTTGCGGCCCCATTGAAGTGAATGGGTCCACGCCCGAGCAAAATATGCAGCTCAGACGCGGACCCAAAATACGTTTGTGTGCATGAGGCTTTAGACAGCACACGTATCCATTGATTTTAATGTGTTTAGGCCCCTTTCACACGGGCGAGTTTTCCGCGCGGGTGCAATGCGTGAGGTGAACGCATTGCACCCGCACGGAATCCGGACCCGTTCATTTCTATGGGGCTGTGCACATGAGCGGTGATTTTCCCGCATCACTTCTGCGTTACGTGAAAATCGCAGCATGCTCTATTTTGTGCGTTTTTCACGCAACGCAGGCCCCACAGAAGTGAATGGGGCTGTGGGAAAATCGCAAGCATCTGCAAGCAACTGCGGATGCGGTGAGATTTTGCCGCATGGTTGCTAGGAGATGATCGGGATGGGGACCCAATCTTTATTATTTTCCCTTATAACATGGTTATAAGGGAAAATAATAGCATTCTAATTACAGAATGTTATGTAAAAAGGGAAAGAGAGGGTTAAAAATAAAAAAAACTTTAACTCCCCTCATCCTCTTGATCGCGTAGGTGCCGGGATCATTCTCCTTTCTTCATTCTGCTGAGTAAAGGACCTTCGGTGACGTCACTGGGTCACATAGGTCACATGGTCCAATCAAAAGCTTCCATGATTGGACCATGTTACCCATGTGACCCAGTGATGTCACCGAAGGTCCTTCAACCAACAGATATGAAGATAGAAGATGTTCCTTGCATCTACACAATCAATGTGAGGAGGTGAGTTCATTTATTTTTTTAATTTTAACCCTCTATTGCCCTGCTAACATAACATTCTGTATTTAGAATGCTATTATTTTCCCATATAACCATGTTATAAGGGAAAATAATAAAAACTACAAAATACTCAACCCGAAACCAGACTTCAGTGATGAAGTCCGGCTTCGGGTCTGGGTACCATACATGGGGATTTTTCACACGTGCGTGCAAAACGCATTACAAAAGTTTGCACACGTGCGGAAAAATCGCACAGTTTCCCGCAACACTCCCGCCTCTTATCCGGGCGTCAAACGTGACGCCCGTGTGAAAGAGGCCTTATTCACACATTCCCAGTCAGTGTAAAAACAATAGAAGTACACACTACTCTCGTTCATGTTGAAGACCTAACGATTCAGCCTAACATATGGAAAGAAGATGACGCACAAAGCGCAAAAAGTTCCAACAAGGAACTGCTCATAAACATCTTCACAGATGAAACAACACTTTTTTACGAACGTCAAACATGTGAACAAGGCTTTAGATGCTTTTTTTTAATTTAATCTGAGTATTTTTAGTTACTGTTACTTCAATGTAACAATTTTTTTGTTTCCTTTAACCCCTTCCTGCCTAGAGTGTACATGTACATTGCTGGGCAGGTCTTTAAAGATGGCGCCTGCTGTTTTAAACAGTGGACACAAGGGGCTAATGTCTGATGATGCATTGGCGTGTATGAGAAAAGCCATCTGATAATTGCATGTTCAAGTTCCCTATGGGAACTTTTAAAAAGTGTAAAAAAATGTTTTTAAAAATATAGAAAAATGTATAAAAATATAAAAATTCAAATCACCCCCTTTTCCCAAAAGCAAAATAAAAATAAACATCATGGGCATCACTGCGTGTAAAAAAGCCTGTTCTATTAAAATATAACAAATATTTATCCCATATGGCGAAAAAGAAAAGAAAATTTTAAATAACCGAATCGGTTTTCGTAGGGTACTTTCACACTTGCGTTGTGAGTAGAGATGAGCGAACATTTAAAAAAAGTCCGTTGTTCGGGGTTCGGGTGGTGGTTAATTGCGCATCCCGTTATGGATTCCACAATAGCGCATATGGAATCCATAAGGGGCGGCTGCCACCAACCCGAACTGTCGAACAGCTGAAGGACCTGGCGTGACGTCACTGTCATGTGATCAGTGCAGGCGTGGCTCAGCACGGGATCAAATCCCGTGCTGAGCCACGCCCTGCACTGATCACATGACAGTGACGTCACCTAGTCCTCAGTTGCGACAGTTCGAGTTGGCGGCAGCCGCCCTTATGGATTCCATGCGCTATGTGAATCCATAACGGATGCGCATTGACCACCGACCCGGACAACGGACTTTTTTTAAATGTTCGCTCATCTCTAGTTGTGAGGATCCGGCAGGCAGTTCCGTCACCGGAACTGCCTGCCAGATCCAGAAGTCCATGTGCAAACGGAAAGCATTTGTAGACGGATCCGGATGCGGATCCGTCTAACAAATGCATTGAAACACCGGATGCGTCTCTCCGATGTCATCTGGAAAAACGGATCCGGTATTTATTTTTCTTTTGCATTTTTAAAGGTCTGCGCATACGCAGACTGTAAAACCGGATCCGTTTTGCCGGAACACTTGGTGCTGGATCCGGCATTAATGCATTTCAATGGAAAATAATGCTGGATCCGGCATTCCGGCAAGTGTTCCGGAATTTTGGATGGAAGAAATACCGCAGCATGCTGCGGTATTTTCTCCGGCCAAATATAGTAAGAGTGATTTACCTGATGCATCCTGATGCATATTGAACGGATTGCTTTCCATTTAGAATGCATTAGGATAAAACTGATCATGAGTGGATCTGTGGACCACATTTTGCAGACTTGAGCAGGACATGTTCTATAATTCGCGGAATAGACTTAAGGATGTGGCATACGGCACATGACTGCTGTAGCCAATCACTGTAGCCACTCAGCAGTCTAATGTTGAGCTGACTATTATCATCTTGTATGTCATCTGATACCAACAGACCACAAATGAAGACTGGCATATAATACATGTCTGCCATAGTGTTTATCTACAGCCACCACTAAGGGAAGCTCACTAGATTTGAGTTCAGTGTAGTATATTAATCCATACGCAGTTAGCTCCCCCTAGTGTGCGCTGGAGGCAGACAGAAATTTATCATTTAAAAGGCTTATTCAGCAGCAGAAAAATATAATTGCACCTAATAATATAAATGGACACAGTAATATACTTTTTTATTCTAATCAGTGTAGATATTCCTATTTTAGTTTCCCGCTCCTGCTCCCAGCAGTTCCACTTTAGCAGTCCTGGCATAAGCAGGCAGCAGCTCCCCCCTCTACATGTCAGTAATGTGCTCAAAGGGTGCTGACTTTCAGGCTCAAATCATCCGCTAAGCCAGTCCTCGTCTATGTCATGGCTGATGCGGACAGAGAGATAACAGATGAGACAGAAGGCTGACTTCAAGGGGTTCTCTAGAAATGATTAAAAATGGCCTCCAACAACATTTCCTAGAATGTGACAAGGAAGAGTTGCCTCTGTTTGTACAGTGTGAGGGGGGCAGAGCCTCTCTACACTGTGCTCCAGTGCCTGACTCCACTTCACACTGCTGAGAGATTGTTGTCAGACTGCTCACTCTGATGGCATATCTCATGCACAATCACTCGATTACTATCTATTGTAGAGCAGGAACTCTGCTCTACTATAAATAGTAATGATGTGATCCTGTGTGAGCTTTGCCATCATGGCTGAGCAGCCTGACAAGAACAGGGATCCCTCCTTCCCATTCCTGTTAGGCTGCTCAGCCATGACAGCAAATAGCACACAGGATCACATTATTACTAATAGTAGAGCAGAGTTCATGCTCTACATTAGATAGTAATGGAGCGAGCAACCATACATGAGATATGCTGACAGGCTGAGCAGCCTGACAGCAAATTATAGCATTGTGAAATAAAAGCAGCTCCGGTGCTGGAATACAGTGTAATGAGGCCCTGCCCCTCACCTCCCTTAGTAGCTCTGCAAGGAGAGGCAATTTGTTCTTTTTATATTCTAGGATGGGTTGCTGGAGACCATTTTTAATCATTCCTTGCGAACTTCTTTAACTAATGATCCAAGCCAGACAGCCAGCCCAAACAGAGGAGGAGGGTCCAGATATAAACAAAAAGAATATTAGTAAGTTCAGTTTCATGACATTTCATACAAAATGCCACTGGACAACCACCATAGCTCTATGACTGTCGGAAGAGACATGACTGGAAAATGACCCCTATTGAGATGAGTTATGAAATTTATCCTCATAGAACTTTGGACCTAAAAACTCAATTCTTGAAAATGACATTCCAGTCTGAGTTTTGCTCTGAGGCCATATGATTTCTGTGTACACCTCTCTCTGCATCTCAAGTGAAATTCTTACCCTCAGGACCTGTTATTAAAATGTGCCTTAGGGTGCATTCACACGACCGTAAGTGTTTTGCGGACCACAAATTGCGGATCCGCAAAACACGGATACCGGCCGTGTGCGTTCCACATTTTGCGGACCGCACACGGCCGGCACTATATAGAGAATGCCTTTTCTTGTCCGCAACCACAGACAAGAATAGGACATGCTCTATCTTTTTTGCGGATACGCGGAACGGAATAACGGATGCGAACAGCACAGGGTGTGCTGTCCGCATCTTTTGCGGCCCCATTGAAATGAATGGATCCGCACCCGTTACGCAAAATTGCGGAACGGATGCGGATCCATTTATACGGTCGTGTGAATGCACCCTTATTCCCATTTCTGAACATTCAGTGATGGGCAGGTTTGCGTTCTGTGACATCTTGCACCATCTGCTCAGCATTAGTTTGGGAACACCTGAGTCTTTTCTTATCCCATATTACAAATCCGGTGTTGTTTAGTATTTGGCAGGGATGAGAACGCTAAGCTCCTCTTTCAGAGTCTTAGCCTCAGTGAACCCTTGTTGCCAGAAGTCAGAGATCTCACACTGAGTTAAAAGCTGTTCTTATTCCTTAATGAAAAGTGACAAGGTGCAGACATCAAGAGCATACATCAGATATTCCTCTGTCACACATCACATCATAGTATCTCAAAGCATCGCAAAATCCTAGTACTTGGCTTTTGACTGTAGAGGTGGCCACTCATAAGCGCCAATGATAACATACAGAAGGTCCTCATAAAGAAAACAGTCAATATACATGGTCGAGTCACATTATTATGACCACTTCCTACTTTCAACGTTGGAAGCGCATATCTCATGAAGGAAGTAACATGCTGGCTTGGTGGGTAGATGGGTGAAAGGGGCTATTTATCAGAGTTGCAACAGGATGATTATTGGCTTTTGGCCCAAGGGTGGCAGAATTTTTGCAACTGCGCAATTTGTGAACTGCTCACGTGCTGCTGTGGTAAAAGTGTATCCTAAGTGGACAAATGGCACCATTGGGAACAAGCGTGGTGAATACTGCGGAGCACCAGCTGCCACTGAGGTGAGAAGTGAACGTTGGGTATGAAAGTGTGCAAGGACTGACCAACACGCTACAGTGGAGCAGCTCATCACCAAAATGAACCAGGAGACTTCCAGACAAGTGTCTAAAACAACAGTTCAAGGAACCCTTCTGTGTATGGAGCTCTAAAGCAACGGATGGTCACTGCACCTGTTAATAAAGCAGCATCGGCAGAAAAGACTTCAATTTCGCGGCAGAGTGTTACTTTCTCCGATGAGTCATGTTTTCTCTTCATCGGATGGATAAACGTTGCTGTGTCAGGCGAGAAAAATCAGGGAATAAACACCTTGCAACCATTGCTGGAAGAATACAAGCTGATGGTTGCAGAGTTATGGTCTGGAGAATGTTTTCGTGGCATTCTCTGGGCCCACTCAGCCATGTGGAAGGCACTCTCAACTGATTTGGGTATAAATCCATCCTTGCAGATCACATACACGCATACAATGTCTTGAAAAAGTACACCTGTTGCTTCAATTATAGCTGTAAGTCTTTTGGGGAATGTCTCTACCAGCTTTGCACATCTAGAGGCTGAAGATTTTGCCCATTCTTCTTTGCAAAATAGCTCAAGCTCAGTCAGATTGGATGGAGAGCGCCTGTGAACAGTAATTTTCAAGTCTTGCCACAGATTCTCAATGGGATTTAGTGCTGGACTTTGACTGGGCCATTCTAACACATGAATATGCTTTGATCGAAACCATTCCATTGTAGCTCTGGCTGTATGCTGTATGTTTAGGGTTGTTGTCCTGCTAGAAGGCGAACCTCCACCCCAGTTTCAAGCAACCCTGCTTTACACTTCTCCACAGCTTTATCCCTGTCCTGTCTGATGTGTTCCTTGGTTTTCATAATGCTGTTTGATCACTGATGTTCTCTAACAAATCTCTAAGACCTTCACAGAACAGCTTTAGATATACTGACAAAAATTACACACAGGTGGACTCTGTTTACTAATTAGGTGACTTCTGAAGGAAATTATTCACATTGGATTTTATTTAGGGTATCAGAGTAAAGGGGGCTGAATACAAATGCATGCCACACTTTTCAGATTTTTATATATTAAAATTTTTGAAAACCATGTCTAATTTTCTTTTCACTTCACACATACTTGCTACTTTGTGTTGGTCTATCACATAAATCCTAATAAAATGTATTTACGTTTGTTGGTGTAACGTAAAAAAGTTCAAGGAGTATGAATACTTTTTCAAGGCACAGTACATGCTGATTGTTTTCCCTGGGGAGAATGGGATCTTCCAGCAAGACAATGCGACATCTCACATGGCTAGACATGTCTAACATTGGTTGGAAATGACCAAGACTTCCAAGTACTACCATGGCCCCCTAATTCCCCAGACTTGAACCCAATTAAGCATCTGTGGGACCACCTCAATCATCTTGTTCGCTGTATGGATCCTCCTCCACGCACCCTCTAGCAGCTGTGGGATGCATTTAAGTCAGCATGGCTCCAGATACCTGTGACCACCGATCAGGACATTATTGAGTCACTTCCAGCCCATCTAGCTGCTGTCCATGCTGCACACGACGGTTGCTATAGATATTAGCTGGTGGTGATGATAATGTGACTTGACTGTGTATATACTTTATAAAGAAAGTGAAAGTGTGTGGGTTTTATTTGAGGGGCACTCGCCTTCACTTTGGGGCCCCTGTTCTGGAGATAGGAGTGGGTCCCAGAAGTGGGACCTGCACCTATTTGACATTTATGGCATATTCTAGAGACAATCCATAAATTTCTGAAATAGAAATATTCCTTTAAATGAAATATTCATAACATGTAGCAAAACATATCCTCTAAGATCAGTAAAGAGAGTATAAAAGTTTTAATGTAGAAGTAAACAGTGTTATTTCTGTTATGACGCTATGAGTACTCCTCAAGTTACTTACTGTACAAAGTAACAGTAATATTATTAATCTTCAAAGTCTAAATTGTATTCTCATAAACTCCTCGTATAAATTAGAGGCATAGCTGTGGTGGGTTGTGCTGCTGCTAGTACTGGATGCTGGGGGTATGAATGAAGCCACTCTTTTGATTGTCTAGTATTTTTCTTTTAATGACATACCCATCAATATCAGATTGTGGGGGTCTGACTTCCTGCTCTTTCACAGATCAGCCGTTTCGCAGTAGCTCCAGTGCTGGAAGTTGGCACTGGAACTACACAGCGTCATCTATTGTGTAATGGACGGCTGGTTACTGCAGAACTACTCCTATTGAAGTGAATATGAGGAGATCTGCAGTTACCAATTCCGTCTATTGCACAATGGACAAAGCGTTGTAGTTCCAGTGCCTACTTCCTGCACTGGAGATACTTTGAAGCAGCTGATCTGCAAAGCTGCATGGTTTCGGACCCCCACTGATCAGGTAATGATGGCACATCCTATCAGGCTCAGACTGGCCCACAGGGGTACAGGGGAATCCCCCGGCGGGCCCCTGGGCAAAGTGGGCCCCTAGTCTCCCACCCCCTGCAAAAATGCCACATAACACAGTAGACTTACTGCACTACACACATATATTCAATGTACAGCACCTCCACCAGCTGATGTTCACATAAAAAACTTGTTAGATTATTTATTATATTTCAATTATCTGTACGGTGGGCCCCCAAATAAATTTTACTGGTGGGCCCTAGGTACCCCAGTCCGACACTGTATCCTATAGATAGACCATTAATATACTGTAGAAATACTGGACAACACCTTTACATTTTAGGTTTTGATGTGTGGCACCAAACTGAATTTAACTGAATTTTTTCCTTGGGTGAAGGAAAGTCTAGCTACACATACACAAGTGATAAGAATCAATACCTGCTTAGGTCTTTTTTTTTTACGACGGGTATATATGATCATGGGCGTAGCTATAGGGGGTGCAGAGGGGGCCCAAAGAAGGGGCCCAAAGACCCATGTGCCGCATAGGAAGACACACAAGGCACTGAGGGAAGGGGGGCCCAAGCTGAACTCTTACACCAGGGCCCATGAGCCGTTAGCTACGCCCCTGTATATGATCACCTTCTGATATGATCAGCAGTCATTAATGGCAATAAAAGGTTGTAGAATAGAATTATTCAAAGTGGTCTCCAATGAGAAAATATTTCATAGTGGTTTAGATCAGTGTTCCCCAAATCCAGTCCTCAGGGCCCACCTACTAGTCATGATTTGGGAATAACCCACAGAATGAATACCTGTGGTAAATCCTGATGCATTGAAACTAATTATATTACCTGCTGAATACTAAGGAAATCCTGAAAACCTGACCGTTAGGTGGGCCCTGAGGACTGGAGTTGAGGAACACTTGTTTAGATCTTTATGCACAAACTTTTTCTGCAAAGCTGCACTTCTCCCTTCTACTGATTCACTAACAGGAAGATGTTGACACGATCTGCCATGTTATCTTACATTACATTTCTCATTTCACACTCCACCCAGTCATGTGGTCACACCATTATCACACAGCAGAGAGAGAGTAAAAGATTTCTTGCTTGAATCAAGGCAGATGCTGCTGGAATTACAGGACTTTATTAGCTAACATGTTCCCTCCACAGACACACAGATTTTTATTCCCTGTTAAATATTCAAGTTGTTTTAGCTGTCTCTCTCTCCTTCTATCTGCTCCTGCAGCTGACATCAACAGTGGATAAAAATATATAATTCAAATTTCCTTGTTCTCTGCTATATATTGAAACGAATGGGGTGTTCAGCCTGGCACTTAGGTGAAACTAACAAACAGCACGGAGTGCTTTTTTTTATCTAGATTACACTTCTGTCCGTTATATTCATAGAGATAATTTTATATATAGCACAGTGAAAGAGTAATTATGAGGAATTGTGGTGTGAAGCCTGTAAAGTTGGTTTAGGTGGTCCGGGTGACTTACAGTACACCATATTTATGAAACATTTAACTGTAGTTAAGACATTTTTTAAAATTTGTGTTTGAAAAGTTGCATGGTAGGAGCAAGACTTGTTCATCGTAGTTGGTGTAATAGACATGTATCACGAACAAAGGCGCATTCGGAACCTAAGGTTGAATAAAATAATAAAGTGGTCTATGTTGTTGGTGAGTGAGTGGAGTGTCTGGGTGCAACAAGGCACAACGGCACCGCCATCTTTGCACCTAGGGACTCATTTGCAAATGATAAATGTATGATTTTCTCAGCAATGTGAGCACATACAAGATGGGAAAAAACCATGTGTTTGGACTGACAAGCGCACATCCTTCAGGTCAGCCAGTTTTATTTGTGCATATGTGGTGACAGTTTCCCTTAAAACCTTACAAACCTAGACAAAGAGGGCTGCCCGGCTAATAAAGCAAAAACGTCCCATACTGTAGCTGCTGTTTTTCTGTTTTACATAACAACTATTTACCATGGCCACCTTGCTGTTCAGGGACGGACTGTGATTGTTGCACGTATTTCTCAGACACTTCAGTTGGCTTGTTTGAGCGCTGAGGATTCCCAGCCAGTCAAAATACTCACCCATATAGTACTTCTACTGTCACCTGTCAAAAGCCTTTCCCTGAGGCACACCAATCTCTCCTGGCCAATGCAGTGTTCAGTGTGATGTTGCATAAAATAGTGGCAGTAGGGACTGGCTACAGGTGCTAGCCTCTTGAGACCACAGACTAAGTAGTCCCTGTGCAATAAAAGCTTGTGGGTGGGTGTGGGCATCTGTTGGGTGAGCTTGAAGGCACTGGCATCAGCAAACACAAAGTGACCATGTAGTTCTCAGCTGCTATATTGTTCCCTCAGATGTGCCAATGGACCTGAGCGGCCTACCTGGATGCCTCCCAGGAGACTCAATGCCCAACCTGCCTATGGTTGTGGAACATTTAAAAGAATATGCCACAAGTTAATATAATGACAATTTTCACATGTGAATAACCTGTTGTTGGATTATTCATAAATTTAGTACAAAGTATATATCCAATATGAATCATCTGGATTATGACATGGTCTTCTGAAAAAAGGGCCAGTATAAGGTCTTGGTGATGACAGCTGAGGAGTTTTGGGGGGTTTTCTCTCCTATTTTTATTATGGCAAGGATCTGCTGCTGTCTCCCCAAATATATAAAGATAAAATAGAATGAAAGGGACTTTATTTACATCTAATGAACCTTTACAATCAGAACTTGCAGGGTACCATTGGGTACATCCAAAACCACCAGACTGCTGAGAGTACAGTACCAGCTGCTGAATAACATCAGGGAACTGGCTGAACTGTATTAGATCACCAGCAGGATCTGTGCATTTTTTAAATCATCAGATTATCAAAAAACATATTATAAAATATGACAAACATGTACATAACATTATGAATTGATTATATGCAGCATAAAGAAAAGTAGTATAATCACGCAGCGTTCATTTCTTGAAATCTCCTAAAGGCTCACCTCTTTTATTAGGAATCCATGCTTCGCAAACCTGAATATTATTATTTCCCATTAATAATTAGCTCATGATATGTTTCTGAATGAATTATACAATTTCTGGCCTCAAGTGAAAAGTTCCAGCAGTATAATTTCATGTTAAAAGGCACATATGTATACTGAAATGCAAACAGCCTAGAGCTGTCAATGGTGCATTACACACAAGAGCAGGTTTCATAGAGGGCACCGCATACTGTACATGAAGGTGTCGATTGTGAACAATACCCTAAATTATACAGACAAAAGTCTTCCAATATAACCCCTGCATATAATAACATTATAACATAAATTACAGAAACATACCGTACAAAGGTAACCTTCTGAAATAATAATAATGATACTAATAATAATAATGTGTTTCATTTTGCCAGTGAGTGGAAATACAATACATTCTTATAACTCCTCTACTAGAAGCAAGGTCATTTTCCTCTAAAACATATCCATAATTAACCGTTACACTTGTTTCCCTTTGTTCAATAGTTACATTTATTTATTTATTTTTTAGTTTCCCATCTGAATATTCAATAAAGGAAATATCACCTTTGCTGAGACAGTGATAAGTTCCACAGACACAATAATTCATACATTTGGGTTAACTTACCTTTGCCAGAGGGTCTTTCCTCCTGAGTGTAAGGCAAGTACAACTTCCCTGGAATCTCTCTTCTACCAGCCTGTGATGTCTGCTAGTCCCATGGCACGATGACGAGCAGATTAAAGGGCTTTTTGTACTGGGATTATTAGACAGGGAGCAGCTTTGGGATGAAAGTATGGTATCAGACTGCCACTACAGAGGGTCCACTTACTAATTTCCATTCATTTCTCCATTGCAGACGTCTAGTAGTTTATTATATTGTGTCAGAAAGACATGTACTCCACAGACAATATCATCAGATACATGGAATCTTTGTGAGCCACGGAGATAAAACTAGAAGTTTACTGCTAATAGATGATGATGGGTCAAACCGAATTCGAATATACCATTTCATTTACCATAGACCCTCTCTCTGCTTTATGTACCTCACTGTAAGAGGAAGTAATAAAATATTATACACTGGTTTAGAATCTGATCAGATCATCTATGAGATGCCTACATTTATCTCTAAGGATATGTATTCTCAGGTGACAAATAATTTTATACAGTGCTACAGCTTTGTGTGGCGTCCATGCTTAATCACGCTGAAGGAGAAGACAGAAATGAGACCGTATTTCCACACTTAAGGGTACTTTCACACTAGCGTTTTGCATTCCGTTTGTGAGATCCGTTTCAAGGCTCGCACAAACGGTCCAAAACGGATCAGTTAAGCCTCAATGCATTCTGGATGGATAAGGATCCGTTCAGAATGCATTAGTTCGGCTCCGTTCAGTCTCCATTCCGTTTTGGAGGCGGCCACCAAAACGCAGCATGCAGCATTTTGGTGTCCGTCTGAAGAGGGGGAGCCTAACGGATCCGTTTTGAATTACAATGTAAGTCAATGGGGACGGATCCGTTTTCAATGACACAATATGGTGCATTTGAAAACGGATCCGTTTCCCATTGACTTTCAATGTAATTCAAAAGGGATCCATTTTGGACTTTGTCATTTTTCTTTTAACTAATGCAAACGGATCCGTTCTGAACGGATACAAACATTTGTATTATAGGTGCGGATCCGTCTGTGCAAATAAACAGACGGATCCGCTACAAACGAAAGTGTGAAAGTACCCTAAGTCATATTATAAAAATAATTTTTAGTAGCTCTAAAATGTTCTGGAAACACTAATCATATGCTACATAATTCTGCCACGATTTGCACCAAAATAAATATTTTAGACGCTTTGCACTAGCGTTGTCACAATACCAAAATTTTGATTTGGTTTCGATACCAAGAAAAAGAATAGCGATTTTCAATACTATTTGATAGCACGCAAAAAAAAAAATCACAAAAATACCCACATATTAACCTCATGTTGCCGACTCAATACGATTACATCAATACCAAATTGCATAATTTTTATCTTGTTTTATTACCTGTTTTTTATTTTTATTCTACAGAGTTGTCTGAGGGCTTGTTTTTTTGTGGGACAAACTGTAGTTTTAATTGGATTTTTGGGGTACATACAACTTTTTGATCACTGTTTTTAAACTTTTTTGGGGGGACAAAGTAAGTAAAAAAATGGAGAACTGCGTGGTTTTATTGTTTATTTTTTCTATTACGGCGTATACTGTACAAGAACAATTTTTTATATTTTAGTAGTTCAGACATTTTCGAACACGGTGATACCTGATACGTTTATTTTTTATTGTTTTTATTTCTTACATGTAAAATTGGGAAAAGGATGGTGATTTAAACTTTTAATACTTTTGTGTTTTTTTGATCTTTTGAATCCTTGTCCCATATACCCTAATAGATATCTATTAGGGTGAATGGCATTCTGTTGAGCTGTGCCTCTTGCACAGCTTTGCAGGACGCTTACCATGAAAGGCCTGGGAACCCTTAGCAGTGTCCAGGCTGTCATGGTAACTGATTGGAGTCCTGCAATTTCACTGCGGGGTCTCTAACCTCATAAATGCCGCACTTTTTTCATCACTTTATTGGGTGCTGCCTTCATCTTTTTCATTTTAGTAACCCAGCACGGCCACTACATGGTGGACGGAGCTGTGTAGTTCTGGTGCCTGTTTCCATAGCTCCTGCAAACAACTGATCAGTGGTGGTGTCAGGAGTTGGCCCCCAAGCGGTTGGATATTGATGACCTTATTGTAAGTCCTGGAGTGTTGCTTTAAAGCGATATAGCAGAAGTGTCCAACAGCAGGGAAAACAAATCAGCAAAATACAGACTTTAATTTAAGGAAGATTATGCCTTAGTACAGAATGCAGCTATTTTCCACTTCCTGAGAACCCCTTTAACGCTTCATACTCTAGATAGAGGGGAAAGCTGAGCAAACCAACTTTTAACTCTAGGATCCCTTTCAGATCAAGTCATTGACACCTTGTCTTGGCTTATTACTTACACCATAAATGGTGAAAAGTTGGAACACAATCCAAAACACAACCCTCCTACCTTTCTCGGAGAGTAGGAGGGAATATTAAGAGTACATGCACTACATTGCCACTTTCATATACTGTATGATATGTGACGGTGGAGGGATTGAGTATAGATTTCCCACCACGTTGTGTGATCGAGTAGTGTACATGACACAGCCTATAGAGCCATCAGGGTACATCCTGAACTGCTGAGTAGATTGTGCCTGATGTTTCGGATTCTCCTGCCAATTCCTTTGCGTTAAACCATTTTTTTCTGAACTAATCGTTCTAATGGTTTTAATGCCTCACAAAGCATGTCATATTAAAGAGTCACAGTGAGGCAAAGTAGCAAAATCCAAGTTAATCTTTTAACATTAAATACAAGTCAGACTAATTATTTAACTTTGGACTTAATAGGATTGTGTGTACAGATTCCGAGCTGTTAATGTTACAGAAGCAACGCTAAAACCCCCATACTTCTAGTGCAGGGGCCACTGCAGAAAAAACATATCACATGGCACTCCCTATTAATATTAACTGGACAGAGGGATAAGATGTTTTTTTTCTCATAGTAACAAGATTAGTATAGTAAAATGATATTATGTTAATTGACATATGACCTACACAGTGCGCAATAGTGTGATCATAATTAGCGCACCTATGAATACTAGATAAACACCTCAGAGGGCACCATTTTCTTTTCCTTACGATATTGTAGCAGACTGCCTGGAATGTGGCAGCAATCTAGCAAGGTGGAAACAGTGGCCCACATCTACTATTGTGCCTGCCCTGTAATTGGTGCCAACATTTGTGGCATTTTAGTGCAATTTGTTTGTCTACGTCTACATTGTAGGCATGAGTTGTAAATGTTGTCTATTTACTTGTTATGCCTCACAAATAATTTTTTGATTAAAAAAAAGTTTGCAAGCCCATGGAAGAAAATACAATATTGGCAATATTTTGGACATCCATTGTATTGTCTAATTACTCAAGATACAAAGGCCTTATTCACACGACAGTATTTTCGGTGCGCGTCCGATCAGTATTTTTTGCTGATCGCATGCAGACCCATTCTGTCTTCCATATGCTGTCTGCATCCGTGTGGCCGTGTTACAAATGATAGAACGTGTCCCATTCATGTCCGTTTTGCGGACAAGAAGAGGCATTTTGAAAAGCACACGGCTGGTATCTGTATTTTGCAGATCCGCGGTTTGCGGACTGCAAGACGGATATGGTCAGGTGAATGTAGCCTAAAGGCTGTATCACACCAACAGAGTATCTAACCAATTTCTGTCCAATCAGACCAATAGTTGGTGTGTATAACAATAGATCTGTGTGTGTAATTGGCCATCTGACCAATGATTGGTCAGAAGAAAATCTGTTAGATAATCTGTTGGTGTAATACAGCCCTTATACTGCTGAGTGAGACAATAGTCCAGAAGAGAGATTTATACTGAGCATCTGAGCCTGCACAGTGGATTCAATAGTCTTAAGGGTGTATTAGATGGGCAGATTTTCTGCCTGATGATCGCTAACGAGTATTCTAGTGAATGCTCGTTAGCGACCATCTTGCAGTGTAATGCTGCCACCGTTCATCGGGCAATCCAGATCTTTCAGCATGCTGCAGATCATGCTGTCTACTAGCGATCTGCCGCCGGCAAACCACTAGACAGTATGGGGACGAGCGATGGCATAGCGATCGCTCCTCCCTATGTTGCTGAGGAGATCGCTACATATAATAGCAGCAGTCTTCTCCGCTAGTGAGCAGGCGATTGCGGGGAGGGATCAGGATTTTAAATACACTCTTTAGTAAGCTGACAAGGTTATCGGCAGGCCCTCTCTGCTGAAAGGGACAGTCAGTAAGAAGGAGGTATTTTTCATTTATTTTATTTTTATTATTTAAACATTTCTTTACAACTTTTGGCTGCTTTTCTTCTTCAAAATATTGTCATTCTGTAACAGTCAGCACAAAGGGTTAAAAGTCCTAAATGAATAGGGAACCCATTGTTTGGTTTATGGCTGCTGCAAGGTAAAAATGTTATCTGTTAGTATTAAAGTAGATTCGTAGAATCAGGATACCAGTATGATGGCTCTGTTCTTCTCTTTATAGGCCCGAAGGAGAGCGGTGTACTTATCAATGTAATGTGTGATGATCTAATTCAGTCACTCATTCCCTTCTGTCACTGATCACTGTGAATGGTCAGACGAAGAAAGTTAAGCAAGACTATTTGCCGTGCTAAAACTTTAAACAAAGCAGGACTTAAAGAGTCAGGACTGTTAGTAGAATACATAAAAATGATATCCCCAAAAAAAAAACAACCTACATTGAATATTTACCTATATACTGTTACGTTAATATTTTGTTGTTGGTGATACTAC
Organism: Bufotes viridis; assembly: GCA_033119425.1. Classification (NCBI taxonomy): domain Eukaryota; kingdom Metazoa; phylum Chordata; class Amphibia; order Anura; family Bufonidae; genus Bufotes; species Bufotes viridis. The sequence goes on along the minus strand of CM065592.1, from coordinate 140,573,745 downwards.
TGATTCCTCTTGTTGGCCTCATCCTGCGAAGGAAATGAAACCTTGTGAGAGGGCTGGTAAGCCAAATGCCAATGTAGCTTAACTATTAACTCATTACAATAGCATTGTAGTCTTGATATATGAACGGTTCTATTCATTATATTCAACCCATTCCTCACCTCAGGAAGTGGGGTCTTTAAAGGGGCTCTCTGGGAATTATTTAAAATGGCCGCTAGGAACTTGCACAGCTGCGTGAAGGGTGAGGAGACAGGGCCACTGGTACTTGCATATACTACACATTCTTAAGTTCTTCCGTCAGGCTGCTCAGCCATAATGACATATGATAGGCAGGATCACAACATTACTATCTATTATAGAGCAGTGTAGTGAGACCCTGCCCCCACACTCCACCCTAGGCAAATCTGCAAGTGGAGGCACAGTCCTGCTCACATTCTGGGACAGTTTGCTGGCAACCATTTTAAATCATTCCTGGAGAACCACTATAAATAGAGTGCCTACTTTCTATGGCACAGCGAGCGTCATAGCTGCCGGGTTTCTTCTGTTTTAAACAGCAAACACCCGGGACTAATGTCTGTGATCAGTAATAAAGCTGATTGCAGACATTCACCCCTTAAATGATGTGGTCAATTGTGACCACAGTATTGCGGAAGCTGACATAACTTCCTAAGACTAAGATGTCTACTGTAGGTCGAAACGCGTCAGCAATGTACATGAGGGGATGTGTTTTTAATGGATTTACTCAATAAACATTGGATTTTATGTACACGCTGGATCCTTTTCTCTTCACTATGGATTTCTCAGGGTGCAAGGACGCCACTTTTTTTAGGCAACTGTGGGCAATGTATGGCATTGTAATGTGGGTATCATACTATATGGCTATTATAATTATGCTGTGTTTGGTATGGTTATGTATGCACAGTTTGACAGTACACAATGGTTACAGAGTAACTACATTTTTGATACATTTTTTGTTAAAATGTCCCTAATGCCCTAACAACAGTTTCTGTAATATACTTTATTACTGGATTTTTAACTTTTAATAGACTTTTCCCTGTGCGCTTAAAATTAACTTTTCTGTACACCGCTGACTTCTCGGGGGTGTTTGAAGTATGGACTCTACATTTTATAAATGGGGTCGCAGCGCAGGGAGTACAGGAAGGAGCGCACCCTGCTGCTCCTGCCCATGCCCCCTGGAGGTTTACTAAATGAGAAGTCAGCTGTGTACAGAAAAGTCAGTTTTAGCCTACATGCACACGGCAGTGTTTTTTTGCGGCCTCCGTTCCGTTTTTTTTGCGGATCCGATGGTTTCCCATTCATTTCTATGGATCCGTTAAAAATGCGGATGCTTCTTCCGTTGCCTGTCCGCGTCCGCTGTCCGCATTTCACGGCCGCAAAAAAAATATGGCATGTCCTATTCTTGTCCGCAAAAAACGGTTTGCGGACCCATACAAGTCAATGGGTCCGCAAAAAATGCGGATGACCAACGGAAGCCATCCGTTTGTCATCCGCATCCGTTTTTTTTTGCGGATGGTTGCTTGGAAACCAGGGCACTTGTACAGGTACTTTAGGAACTTTAGGTTTCAAGCCTTCCGTTTTTTTTTGCAGATCCGCAAAAAAAAAACGGAAGACACACGGAAGCACAACCTACAAAATTTGCTGACACAAGGAACAGATGTGGATGTGAAAAAAAAAAGGAAGACGGATCCGCGATTTGCGGACAGTCAAAAACAACTGTCGTGTGCATATAGCCTTAAGCAGGGAAAGGTGCACTTTAGGGAGGGTAAAATCTATTAAAAATACAAAATGCTTTAATAAAGTATATTACAAAAAGTGTTATTAGGGCACTCTAGCCGGGACCGCGCTTGTACAGGCGGCGCATGCGCCGTCGCCCTCCTTTGCAGCGCGATCCTTTCGCTTATTCGCGCATGCGCCGTCCCCCAACGCCGGCCAGTCTTCTGTCGCTCACGCGCGCGCGCCCGGATCCTCAGGCTCCATGCGTCCATAAGCGAAAGGATCGCGCTTGACTCCGCGCTGCAAAGGAGGGCGACAGCACATGCGCCGCCTGTACAAGCGCGGTCCCGGCCAGGGAGCCGAGTGTCAATTAAACTGCTGAGAGGCGAGGTTAGGGCGAGGGAGGCACATCCTGGAGTCAAGGAGTGTCTGCCTCCTTGACTTCTGTCATGACTTTGTCTGTAGAAAAAGAGCAGTTTAAAAGACGTTTTTTTCATGAATTATAGGTGCAGAAAAGCGGAAAAAAAACATGAGGACAACACACTGGTCATCAGCTATAAGGTACTTTTATTGGTTTATAATGTGAATTCCAGGTGACAGGTTCGCTTTAAGATGTACTCCATTGGAGATGTGCGCATGCAAAACAGTAAGGCCTCTTTCACACGGGCGTCATGTTTGACGCCCGGATAAGAGGCGGGTGCATAGCGGGAATATGCGCGATTTTTCCGCACGGGTGCAAACGTTTGTAATGTGTTTTGCACGCGCATGTGAAAAATCGCCATGTTTGGTACCCAGACCCGAAGCCGGACTTCATCACTGAAGTCCGGTTTCGGGTAGAGTATTCTGGAGAATTTATTATTTTTCCTTATAACATGGTTATAAGGGAAAATAATAGCATTCTTAATAAAGAATGCATTGTAAAATGAAGATGAAGGGGTTAAAAATAATAAAAGTTAACTTACCTTAGCCACTTGATCGCGTAGTTGCGATCTGTCATCTCTCTTCATGCTTTAACTAACAGCTAAAGGACCTGTGATGATGTCACATCACATGGTCCAATCACATGGTCCATCACCATGGTAAGATGGACCATGTGATGTGACGTCATCACAGGTCCTTTAGTTCTTAGCTGATGCTGGGAAAGAGAGGACAGATCGCAACTACGTGATCAAGTGGCTAAGGTAAGTTAACTTTTTATTATTTTTAACCCTTCATCTTCATTTCACTTAGCATTCTTTATTAAGAATGCTATTATTTTCCCTTATAACCATGTTATAAGGGAAAATAATAAAGATCTGGTCCCGTTGCTAAGCAACCATGCGGGAAAATCGCACTGCATCCGCACTTGCTTGCGGATGCTTGCGATTTTCCCGCAGCCCCATTCACTTCTATGGGGCCTGCGTTGCGTGAAAAACGCACAATATAGAGCATGCTGCGATTTTCACGCAACGCAGAAGTGATGCGTGAAAATCACTGCTCATGTGCACAGCCCCATAGAAATTACTGGGTCCGGATTCAGTGCGGGTGCAATGCGTCCTCCTCACGCATTGCACCCGCGCGGAAAACTCGCCCGTGTGAAAGGGGCCTAAGAGACAGAACTACTGTAGTGTTGGGCTCAACATTGGGAAATGACCACTGATTATGAAAACAGTTGCAGAGTCTTCCTCATACCCTACCTAACACTTCTAAGAACACCCAAGTCTGGATTGTACATTGACTTTATAAAGTACACAATCAACATATTTTAACTTTCTCATTCTGTAACCTGAGCTAGGAACTGACTCAGCCTCTTACGGCATTCTTCTTGGCAACCCATACTCTAAGAAAGGTTTAGAGCCAAAGTCCACCTGCTTATTTCCTGGGCTGTTATATTCTGCATTACCGGTTCTAGTGTAGATATGACTGCTCGGAGCAGAGGAGCTTGTTTGGTTACATGATCACACCTTCTCTCTTTAGTCTCGTACAGTGGACAGGAATGCAGCATGGTGAATCTGCAGAGAGAAAGCCTTGGGTTTCCAACTGATTTTTGCTTAAAACCATGAATGTTAGTTCAGCCAGACCTGAAGTCGTAACACCAAGAGACACCAAGAGACATACTGCTACAATTCCCAACATCTTGGAGCGCACAACCTCTGTAAGGCAGTAGAAAGCATGGACATTAAAGGTAGGCTAACACACACCTGATGTTCTGTGAATGTAATCTGGAGAACTGAATCAGGGAGAGGTATGGACGTTTCAAGTGAATTCAGTGGAAGACAAGTGTAACGAGTTGGAAGAATGCAGAGTTGTATTTAACATCTAGGCAAATGTGGTGTAAACTGTAGGAAGGAATACGTGGACCATGTTCTCATGAGTCTTTTATTAATGCACAATTTTTTTTTTATGTACTGTTATACATTTGCAAATAATAAGAGTATGTTTCTGCATATTATCACCAGTATAACTTAAAAATATTCATCTTTGATTTAGTCCGTTTTAGTGAAGTTTTTTTAAGCATGTTATTCCTAAGGCTATGTACAGACGTTTCAGATTTCTTTTGGCACAATCAGTAGTAAATCAGTGTCACAATCCACATACAATGATGGATTTACATACACACACAGAGTCAGAGGTTTTTATTTAAATCACAGTTTTCGTGGCAGTTTTTTCATACTGTTTTTTGAACCATACTGCTCTGCCACTGCAGACGCTGCTCCTTAAAGGGAATCTGTCACCCACGATTTTGGACCATTATCTACAGCAGGCATGCTCAACCTGCGGCCCTCCAGCTGTTGCAAAACTACAACTCCCAGCATGCCCGAACAGCCTACAGGTATCAGCCTACAGCAGGGCATTGTGGGAGTTGTAGTTTTACAACAGCTGGAGGGCCGCAGGTTGAGCATGTCTGATCTACAGTAATACATGAGTAGTACGGAGATATCGGGTCCAGATCAGTATTTTTGATTTTCCTACTGCACCCGTTCCTCCGCTGTGAGCGCTCAGAGCTCCACTGAAATACATTATCAGGACTGCTGTGCATGCGCACATGAGTCCTCTCCGTTATGTCAGAACAGTACAGCAGTCCAGACTATGTATTTCAGTGCAGCTCTGAGCGCTGACGGGGGGGAGAAGAGGGGGCAGTAGGAAAAAAAAATTTTGTGATCTGGTCTCATTATCTGCAGTACTACCCATGCATTACTGTAGATAATAGTGCAAAATCAGGGTGACAGATTCCCTTTAAGGTAGTATTCCAGTCTCATGATATTGATGAGCTTTCCATAGGATTGGTGGGGTCCGACTCTCGGGACCCCTGCTGATCAGCTGTTTGAAGAGGCCATGGCGCTAGTGCCAAAGCCGCATTCTCTTTAGTGGCGCATTGTAATTACACTGTTCATCCCATTCAAGTGAGTGAGAGAGGAAGGTGTAATTACACTGCGCCACCACTACGATGTAGACGGCGTCCAGGTAAACATTGAAGAGACGACGGATCTCTATGCCGGAAAACAAAAACGCTAGTGTGAAAGAGCCCTTAGGAAGAGTTCACATCACTGTTATTTTTCCTTTCTTCTGATCTGGCAGAAGAACAGAAAAACAAACGGAAAAAAAACGGATCCTGTTCTTCAGTGATGCACATTTGGCATCTGTTTGAGCCATTTGCGTCTGAGATCCGTTATTCTAGTTTGGCCTTGAGATTAAGACTCAGTAGTTTAAGTGTTATACACTTGTTGTATACAGTCTTGCTTTACATCACTGCTATTCTCCTTTTTATCATGGTGCTCCAAATGTGACGTCTCTATTACTATATGATGTAGTTGTGGATTTTGTCACAATCCGTATCCACTCTACCTGCAATGCATCTGAATGGTAAAGATGACAGTACCGCTGATTTTATAATGTACAGCATGATCAGATGTAAATTTCTTCCACAAATCATCTTCAGAACTCACAGCAGATTTGCCTGGTAGAAATTCTGACCATGCAAATATACCCTTTATTATGTGATGACGCTGGATCACGGGGAGGCTAGAACATGGGACAAAAATCTAGCCTATTGATCAAAGGGGTTATGCCATGACTGATGGAAAAAATGAAAATCAGAAATCATATAGTACATGAAAATCTCTTGAACCAGCCCCGTAACCTCACATGGATCAAGGGATCTCCCCATTCAACTCAGCAAGTGTGTCCTTTCTGCTGCAGTTCTCTCCCTATCACAGCTCAGGGGGCATACCTTTTCTGCTGCGGCTCTCTTTCACAGCTCGGAATGTGTGTCCTTTCTGCTGCAGCTCTCTCCCTATTACAGCTCAGGGGGCAGTATCGGACTGGGGAACCCAAGGCCCATCAGTAAAATTCTTTCTGGTGGCCCACTACACAGATACATGCAAATATCGACTGTTCACACAGAGGCAGACAGCAGCAAGGTGTTGTAAGATGATTGATTACAAGGGTCCCTGCAGCTACTTCAAGAAGGGGGTGCCTAGGAAATGAGGATGCTGACTGGCCTGCCTCAGTGTCTAGAAGTCAATTTAGCCACCCGATGCATCTATCTAATGATAAATTGTTAAATATTCTGCCCAGTTTTTTATATGGACATATGCTGGTTAAGACGCTGTGTGCTGACTATCTATATATAGTGCAGCAAGACTATTGTGTTATCTGCCACTTGTGCAGGGTCTGGGGGACTAGGGGGCCCATCGCGGAATTCACTTGTACCCCTGTGGAACAGTCCGAGCCTGTCAGGGGGCACGTCCTTTCCGCTGCAGCTCCCTACCTATCACAGATTAGTATGTGTGTCCTTTCTGCTGCAGCTCCCTACCTATCACAGATTAGTATGTGTGTCCTTTCTGCTGCAGCTCCCTACCTATCACAGATTAGTATGTGTGTCCTTTTTGCTGTAGCTCTTTCCCCGTAACAGAAAGTATGGCTGGTGGCAGTTTAAGATATAAGCTGAGTGCATGTGACCACCTCAGTGAGGTGGAGCGAGAAATAAGGCAAAGAACAAACAGCAGGAGGCGCTATACAGATACATTTTATTGAATAGCTCAGTGTCTATGTTAAATTTTTAATTACATGCAATCACAAAAGTATTCAGATTCAGGTGCTGCTTTAAAAAACGTAGAATATTTCTTGTGTTGGGAGGTATGGACTCTCCTTTTAAGGAATGTTTTTTTCTTTGCAAAACGATAGATTCACCTGTACAGAAACAAGAGTCATTGACAAATATAGTGAAACGCCATTTAGTGTTAAATAAAACTTACTCATTATGTAACAATTTGTCAGAGTTGTCAAGATCTCTGCTTCCTGTAATGTAATGAGAACCTTTATGGTTTAGTTCCAGAGGATGGGGATGGGTCCTGGTCATGTAGTTGCTCAGCTCACTACAAGGAAGCCATACATTGTACTGCACCTGCGTGATCATCACACGACCAGCAAACAGTGAACGTTTCTAATAAATCCCAGCAAGCAGAGATATTAAAACTATGAAAATGAATGCACAAAGTACTTTATATTAGGAAATTGTAGATTTTCATTATACGATGACTAAACATCTGCCGAATATGAATATCCTTTTAAATAGGAACAATGCATTCATTCTCACATCTACAGGTATATTGGGGCACATTTATTAATACCAGTATTTTAGACGCCGGTCTTAATAAAACCCCATAGCTGGCAGTGGATCCGCCGAAGTTATGAAGAGGCATCGGCCTTAAACAGGCCGGTCCCCTTACCACCATTGCCACGGCCACAATTTTACAGATTTCAAAATACTAAATGACCCCCATAGTGCTGATATATTCTACATTGGTATACTCTGGAAGTAGTCATGTCTCTTTTTTACATTTATTAAGAATCAGAGAAGAAGGAAGGAGAAGTACAGAAAAGGTCTCCATTCGATCTGATATTTAGTCAGATACAAAAAAAAAAGTCAGATAAAGGAAAGAGCGACATATTCCAAGTAAAGCGATTCTTTAAGGCATTCGATAAAGAGCCTTCAAAGACGACGAATGAAAAGAATGAAGAAGCCTCTGAGAACAAGCTTGTACCTGGGGATTATGGGGTCTACGGAAAAGGAAATGAAGAGACCAGTCCTAATGAAGGTCAGTAAATGGGAGCAGCGCGACAGTACCAGTCCCAGCCACTACCCTGTGTACGGAGCTGTGCTGGCTAGTCTATTCCAGCAGCTAATTGGAAGGGGTGCTGGGACATGGCCCCCAACGATTTGATATTGATGGCCTATCCTAAGGATAGTTAATCAATATTACAGTCCTGGGAAATCTCTTTAAATAACTGTAAGTACCACAGGCTTGAAGGGGTTTTCTTAAATTTCTTTACTGATGACCTATCCTTTGGATTTGCACCTATGAAACTGGCCTGTTACATGTGCGCTTGGCAGTTGTAGGCATTTTTCTCAGCAATGCGGGCACATATGAACACGAGACTAAGGGTCCATTCACACGACCGTATTTCTGTTCTGCAATTTTGTGGAATGGGTGTGGACCTATTCATTTCAATGGGGCTGCAAAAGATGTGAACAGCACACCGCGTGCTGTCTGCATCCGTAGTTCCGTTCCGCAGCCCCGCAAAAAAGATAGAAGATGTCCTATTCTTGTCTGCAGTCGTGGACAAGAATAGGCATTTCTATCATAGGAATGGATGTGTGTGTTACGCAAAATGTGGAACGCACACGGCTGGTACCCGTGTTTTGTGGATCCACAATTTGCGGACTGCGAAACACTTACGGTTGTGTGAATGTAGCCTAACCCAGATGCCTTTAGCTGCCAAGCGCTCATGCAACAGATCTGCCAGTTTCGTAGGTACAAATCTTCTGACAGATGCTCTTTAAGAAAGCTTCATCTTCTAAACTATTCATTACACCATTGCCACTGCGTATATCACCACTATTCTCTTATTGTAGTACTGGGGTATCATTCAGAATCCTGGAAAAATAATCCCTTTGCTGGATTAGTAGTAAATCTACTGAAAATGTGCAGAGTTTGGAGTTGCCTTAGAGACTACCAATTGTGGGCGAACATGTTAAGAACATCTAGTAGTCTGAAAAAATGTGAGGTCCTTTTTGGGCTATTGATTATAAGGCTTCAATTACAGAACCAAAGCCATAATAGAATGGTAATGTTATCCAGGGGAGGTTTCCATGTGTTTGTATGGAGATGTATGTATGCGCTCAGTGTGCAAATTGTGCCATGCTCCACAGCATGCTGTATATGCTTTCCCTCATAGGAGTAGCTGGAACATTGGCTCCCTGCATGCAGATCCATAGGGGCACCACTCCCCCCTCCCCAAACTGCCGTCAAGGAGGGCTAGTTTTGAAGTAGGAAATAATTTGGAACTGACATGATACCTGGAAATTGTAAGGAAGTACAGTATTCCCATGGTATCTATACCCACAGAGGACACCATATAGTACACCATGTATAGCTATCATTAAAAAAGTGCAGACTGCATATCCCATCAGAGTCCTGATTTTAACACGGCTGCATGCACAAGGCATTCATTTCTGTAAGAAGAGCAATACATTGGGGTTGTGCAGTTTTATGTCATTTTGCCTACAATATTTTGCATTGCACAGAGGACGAGCTGGATTCGGATACATCTGGATGGTGGAAGGTAAAGCAGTTTATGGAGAAGTTTGGTAAAAAAGCAGAAATTCACTTTATAAATCTGAATAACTGTGGTCTGACAGCTACTGGCGTAAAAGAGCTGGGTAAGTAAACTCATTTTACTGTAAGAATGATCGGATAGTTAATAGTACTGTATTACATTTTCTCCAAGGTTGTCTAAGATTTTGATATTGATGGCCTTCAGTATCAGATTGGCTGGGGCGCGACTCCCAGCACCACCACTGTTTTTGGTAGGCTGCAAGGAGGCCACAGCGCTTACCGGAGCACCACAGCCTCCCCAAACAGCTGATAGCCGAGGGTGCCGGGTGTCAGACCCCCTCTAATCTGATATTGATGGCCTATTCTGAGGAGGGGTAATCAATATTAGACACCTGGAAAACACCTTGAAGGCCCCTTGCACACGACAGTATTTTGCGGACCGTATACTGGCAGTTTTTTCAGTTCAGTATACTGACAGTATACTGAACCATTCACTTCAATGGGACCGCAAAAAATACTGAAGTGTCTCCATATGCCTTCCGTTTCCGCTTTTTAGTTCCGTTTAAATATAGAACCTGTCCTATTCTTGTCCGCAAATCACGTTCAGTGGCTCCATTCAAGTCAATGGGTCCACAAAAAAAAACGGAAAGCATACGGAAATACATCCGTATGTCTTCCGTATCCGTTCCGTTTTTGCTGAACAATCTGTTGAAAATTTTAAGACCAGCCCAATTTTTATTATGGAATTACTGTATACTGTATATGCCATACGGAAAAACAGAACGGAACCGAAACGGAAACACAGCGGAAGCAAAAAAACGGAAAAACCGATCCGATAAAAGTGGCCCGCAAAACACTGAAAAAGCCATACGTTCGTGTGCAAGAGGCCTAGGCGTTTTTGGGTTGCAAATAGAAAAACTGCATGCGCTTTTTTGGCTGCCTGTTTTTTTTGCTGCATTTTTGAGAAACAGTATGCTTTGCCACTTGCAATTTCTTTGTGGTGTTTTTCCTCTATAGAGAAGGTAAAATGTCTGAAAAAAATGCCAGGGTGGTGTGTTTTTGATAAGCCAGAAAGACAAAAAAAACTCCACCTAACAAAATTGCCAGTAGTAAAAGAACGCTTTTGTGCCCAGCGTTTGATATTTCACATAGATATTAAGCTAGTATCAGGAGATGCTGTTTTTACCTTAAAAAAAAGCACACAAAAAATGCAGGTGCAAAAAAACACCACTAAAAATGCAAAAGTGCAGAAAAAACCTACATGTCAACCTACTCTAACATTGTCCAGACCCATCTTAAAGGGGTATTCCTATCTGCATATTTATGACATCTCAAAAAGATATGCCATAAAAGTCCCATAGAGAACTGCTCCTATCTCATGGGGTCTGCCAGGAATGGAGAGTATGATGTGCAAGCTTGCCTGCCTCTCCATTCACCGGTATCGGACTTCCAAAAATAGCGAATAGTGAAGCAGCACACGTGCGACATGCTCTCAATTCATATCGGGACCCTGTTCTCGAGATTGGAGCAGGACCCAAATGTGGGACCTGAAACCTATTGGATAGTTATAGCATATTCTTTCGATATGTCATAAATGTCCCAGATGGAATTACCCTTTAAGCACTGTTTGCAAGCCTGCATTGTAACTGTATATAAATGTGCATTTTTACCAGCCACATTTTGAACGCAGATCTAAGGTACATGTCCTAGACCTTATTCTAGCTTTAGCAGATTTCACGAGTCATCAAACACAGCTAGGCCACTATGTCACTCTTGTTGGACTGATCCACTTATTAAGTCTAGTTCTTGCAACAATTTTTTTTATTGATTTTACAATTATATATGATACAATTTGTTATCTTAACATGATAACAGAAAAGAAAAAGAAAATTCCATCATCAATTACAAGTTGAGGGAAAGTAAAATAATCATACGCTTTCATTGTTTGTATAATGATTGCTATCTATACAGTTGCCTCACTGATAGGTGTAGTCTTTATTAACAATGTGGAATGCTAAGGAACTTCGTTAATACTTTACTTTATATGTCTTATCAAGCTATAGGACATTTTATGTGTTATTGATACCCACAGTGAGGATAACAAAATCTGCTGATCCTGTCTTGGAATCTGTACGTTCTGACAACTAAAACGCTCTGACAACTACTATAAAAATAGCATCCTTTAAAGGATCTTCTCAGTAGACAGATCTATAACACGTCAATAGGATGTCTGATCAGTAGGCATTCACGCATTCCACCAATCAATATAACATAAATGTATCTTGTAGGAAAACTTCATTGCAGGGATAATCCAGCCATGGACATTTATTGTGTGGCTGTAAGGGGGAGAGATCGATACAACCTGTAATAAGTGACAATAAGAAGATCTGAGGATTCTTGAGAAAGGAAGCAGATCAGCAATGACTATTAGCCAGCGTTATCTTGTATCATAATCAAGTAAATCATTATCTTCTACAACAAATGACGCTCCTTACCGCTGTATACTTATATCTTCCTTTAGGATCATTGATGTCATTTCTCCCAGATACTGAAGAAATCGATCTTTCTTGGAATGAGTTGGTTGGTGGAGCTATGACGATGCTGACCCCACACCTCTGCCATGTCAGTAGACTGAGAATATTGAACTTAAGTAACTGTGGTCTAACAGCGGATGATGCTGGTGCTTTAGGTATGGCTTTGTAGGGGTGGGTTATTTTTTGGGCTCCAGGATTACATGTTTTGTAGATACCACAACTGAATCTTTTGGCCAAGGTTTGCTCACTTACATACAGTTGCAGGTACAATTGGCTGCTTAAAGGGGTGTTACTTTTTCAGCAAGAAACGGTTATTCACAGTGACACGAGAAGTTATGCAATTATCCAATATATTTTCAGTTTTTTTATGGTTGCCAAAATCTATGCTTGTAGTCATCCAACATGAACCATCATTGCTTTCTTCTGGAGGATAAATCTGCCTTGGTCATGTAGGGGCGGACTGGGTACTTAAGGTGGCTCTGGAAAAAAAAAAAAAACTAAAAGTGGCCCCATGTTGTAGGTGGGTCCAAATTGACGGGCTGAGGCAACACAAATAGGCAGGACCAACAGAAGAAGGCAGGGCCAGCAATACTATAGTGCAGATTTAGAACAAAATACTGCCCCAACAGAACCAAGTATCACAGTGCAGCACATAATACTGCCACCCAAACCACAGTATAAAGCTGTATCATTGTCCCGAGGACGGCAATACAGTGGAATTCAGAGGGCAGCTGCGGCCGCTGGCCACGAATATAAGTCCCTGATGCTCCTTACATTAATTAGTGATGAGAGTTTCAGATCTTTAAGTACCTGGCTAGGGGCCATGAGGAGGCCTTGAGCAGCCCCCTGAGCATCAACCCACCGGTAAATGTCCTGTAGGGTCTATGGCCAGTCTGCTCCTGCTGTCAAGTGATGGGCAAACATTAAAGGGGCTGTCCAGCTTTTTACTAGCTGATGGGTGAGGGTCCAGCACTCTGCACTCAGCTTTTTCATTCTAGCTCTGGTGCTAGACGTCAGTGCCAAAACTATACAACACTGTCAACCGTGCAGTGGAGGAAGCTTGTTATGTTGAAGTAAATGGCAGCAGTGCTACCATGGTGAGCTCTGTCCACTACACAGCCAGAGTTACACCCAAACAGCTGATTGGCAGAGGTACAGGGTGTCGGACCACCACCAATCAGCCCGTGGTGGCCTAGGTGGAGGATGGGCTATCACTTAGTAAAAGCTGGGGAGATGCCTTCACTTAGTAAAAGCTGGGGAGATGCCTTCACTTAGTAAAAGCTGGGGAGATGCCTTCACTTGGACAACCCCTTTTTAATCAGAGCTGTGTCTTATAACGAGCTGTTTATCCATGTGTTAATTACATGATCAGGACAGATTTAATCCTCCAGAAGTAAACTGTGAAGGGGTAAAGATTCCAATTACGGGTTTTTCACATAATATTGAGCATTTTGACTGATCCATTCATTTTATTGTGGCAACCAGACTCCAAAATAAAGGGGTCTGTTACCGTTTCCAAATATACATGTACATCCCGATCCCTCTTCTTTTGGCCCTGAAATACGCAAATCACGATAAAAAAGCCCAAGGGCCTGTACTTATTGACAAAGGAGCCCAGCCGAGCCCTTTAGAATGGAGCCCCGCTCATCCCCTTCTCTACGCCATTGTGCCTTATGCAGGGGCACATCTCCTTTATGTCTGCACTTACACTATCTTTGCTGTTTTGTGGCCTTCTAGTGCATGTGCAGTTCAGTGGATGAATGAAGTCACTGGCCACAGATAGGGCACAGATGGCGTAGGCGCAGACATAAAGGAGAGGTGCCCCTGCGCCAGGCATGATGACGTCAAGGAGGGTAGAAGGTTGGGAATAGAAGAGGGGAGGTGTAGAATTCCCATTCCCTGCAAAATTCTAAAATGTGATATAACTGCAGTTAACTGCAAGCAGATACCTTTCAATATCATAGGTAATTAAACAGAAATGATACTGGAAAATTATATAATTTTTCATTTTAATGAATAACCTTTATTTGCTAAAACCATAATATACAAATAAAATATATTTATTGTATACTGAAAAGTTCTCCAACTGTACCCAATACTTTGTGCTTTTATTCTTTACCATCTTCAAAATCTCTGCTTTCTTTAAATGAATGAATTCACTTAGCCGGCAAATACCTATCCTGATCATGTGACAACTGAAACAGGAATACTTATTAGGCCTCTTGCATACGAACATGTGCACCCCGTGCCCGTGCTGCGGGCCGCAAATTGCGGCCCGCAATGCACAGGCACCAACCGTGGGGCAGCCGCAGCGGATCGCGGACCCATTCACTTGAATGGGTCCGTGATCTGCCCGTTCCGCAAAAAGATAGGACATGTTCTATCTGTTTGCGGGACAGAAGTACGTAACGGAACACCACGGAAGCACGGATTTGCGGACCCAATGAAAAGGATGCGGAATGGCCACGGAATGGTGCCCGTGTATTGCGGATCCGCAAATGCGGTCCGCAATACGGGCACGGGGCGCACACGTTCGTGTGCAAGAGGCCTTACACTGATACATGTAACGGTCAACATAACTGTCAGCTGGATGTGATCAGGAGAGGTTTTCAGCCTCTGAAAATAAACAAGAATGCTCTCATTCACTGACAGCAAGCAGAGGGCCTTATAGTATATTTGGAAGTTGCATAACTTATAAAGGTGAGCACATGGCAATAACACATCAAATATATCTTTCCAGGATCTGGGTGCATTTAAATGTTTCTATATGGGAGAGCATTTCACTCCCCCTGCTCAGCTCACAGACATAGTTAACTAGAAACTCCAGAAATGTAAGTGCCCTTATCTGTGCCACCTAATCTTAATCCCGCAGGAGAAGATGGAGACCTTATTGCTGTGCTCTCCATATGCATACAGTATGTTTACATTCAAGGCGTGGGAGATGCATCATTTTCATTACTCAGAGTATTCAACTCGATTCAATTGCCTCCCTGAAAATAAATATATGAATGGATTACTTGGAGCTGCGTTCTACTTGTCCATGTACTTTGGCTACAAATATACTGTATTATATAAAATGAAATGCAGATCATTGAAAATAGGAGATTGTAAAAACTAAGAGTATTTAATGGGTTTCTAAACTTACATAAAGGGGTTGTCCAGCTTCTAAGTGTGTTTTAAATACCCCCCAGTGTGACCTTTCAGGGGCAGGATACTTACCTGCTCCTCAACGCTCGGTTCTGGTTCTGTGGGTCCACTACTGTCTTCAAGTGCACTACTGTAGTAAATGACTGTCCGCAGCGATGACATGGCCCCAATCAGCATGTCACTGTGGTCAGGCGCTGCTTGGGGGGGGGGGGGGGACACATCACTGCAGCACATGTGACCCCCATCTGTGCTGGAAGTTTACGAAGTGCAGTGAAAACAGCAGTGATCCCACGGAGCCAGTACTGAGCATCGAAGAACAGGTAATGCTTCCCGTGACAGGTCGTGCTGGGGGTAGGGGGTTAATTAAAACACATTTAGAAGTTTGACAACTCCTTTAAGCCCGATTTATCAACTGCAACAATTTAAAAGTTGCAAAAATTGTTGCAGTCTCACTTCCGCAAAGGAGTGGCGTAGAAACTGGAGTAACATCTCACCATGCACCAAATTGATCAAATATTGTGTTATTTATTTCATAAATATTGCACAAAGTATGTAAATGTGGATTCCTTCAAATAATTCCCCTCATGATAACCCTTCCCACCAAAGTATATCATTCTATATATAGGCTATTCCTTCAGGTAGATTACAACTGCTAGCAGAAGGGATAAGCGAATTGACTTCAGATGAAACATCCGAAGTCGATTCGCATAAAACTTACTTCCAATACTGTACGGAGCCAGCGCTCCGTACAGTATTAGAATGTATTGGCTCCGATAAGCCGAAGTTATTACTCCGCGAAGTCTTGCGAGATTTCGCATAATAACTTCAGAAATTGATTTATACTATAAAAAAACAATTCCCGAACTTGGGTTCGGTTCCAAGTGGTATCTTGGAACCGAACCCGAGTTCGGAAAATACTGTACGCTCGCTCTGTACAGTATTAAAACAAAGTTTTATTCGAATCGACTTTCGATGTTTCATCCGAAGTCGATTCGCTCATCCCTAGCTAGCAGTGACTGAAGGGATGTAAATAGTACAGGTGCATTAGTGAGACAAAATTGTCAAGTAATATTTGTTATAATGACCATAGAAATATTATATGTAATGCATGACAGTAAAATTTGCCACATGTAATATAGCACTAGTTTTTTCTTCCGCATAGGAGAAGCACTACAACATATTCCTAATTTGCAATTCCTGGATTTATCATGGAACAGTCATCTTGGAGGAGCCTTATCCAGACTCACTCAGCACTTCTCAAGCAATTGTGAATTAAAATCATTATACTTAACAGAGTGTAGCCTTAAAGCAGAGGATGGTGATTCCCTAGGTAAAAATACATCTACTATAATATCTATCTATCTATCTATCTATCTATCTATCTATCTATCTATCTATCTATCATCTACAGTCCCTTGAAAAGGTATTCACACCCCTTGAAATTTTCCACATTTTTTCATGTTATACTCACAAACTTAAATGTATTTTATTGGGATTTTATGTGATAGACCAAGACAAAGTAGCAAGAATGTGTGAAGTGAAAAGTGTGGCATGCATTTGTATGCAGCCCCCTGAACTCTGATACCAATTGCCTTCAGAAGTCACCTAATTAGTAAATAGAGTCCACCTGTGTGTAATTCATTCTCAGTATAACTACAGCTGTGAACGCCTCAGAGGTTTGTTAGTGAACATTATTGATCAAACAGCATCATGAAAACCAAGAAACATACCAGACAGGTCAAGGATAAACTTGTGGAAAAGTGTAAAGAAGGGTTAGGTTATAAAAAAATATCCCAAGCTCTGAACATCTCACGGGGCACTGTTTAATCCATCAACTTCAAACCTACCAAGACGTGGCCATCCACCTAAACTGACAGCCAAGGCAAGGACAGCACTAATTAGAGAAGCAGCCAAAGGGCCATGGTGACTCTGAAGGCGCTGCAGATATCCACAGCTCATTAGTTGTGTATTCCACAAACTATTAGTTGTGTATTCCACAAACTATTAGTTGTGTATTCCACAAATCTGTCCTTAAAGGGGTTGTCCCACAAATTAATTGTAAAATTTTCAAATCAGCTCCTGGATCTGAATACTCGGGTAATTGCATCTAAATAAAAATTTTGCATAGCCACCGGTTATTCAATAAAATGTATCTGTATAGCACTACCTGCAGGTTTTTTTTTCTTTGTCCTGCTCACTGAGATAGACGCACATGCTTAGTTTATTAGGGAGAGAGTTGCAGCAGAATGGACACACCACCTTAGCTACAGCAGAAGAGACACTCCCCTTGAGATGTCAGCTTGATATAAATGAAGCAGAGAAATGAATTGGAAGATCTATGGTTCCATGTGAGGTACAGGGCTGGTTCTAGCTTTGTTAGAAAGAGGGTTTCATGTACTATATGATGTCTGATTTTCATTTTTTACATTATTCATGGCAGAACCCCTTTAATGGAAGAGTGGCAAGAAGAAAGACATTTTTGAAAGAAAGCTATAAGAAGTCCTATTTGCAGTTTGCCATAAGCCATATAGGGGACGCTGCGGAAAAAGGTGCTCTGGTCATTGAATTTTTTGGCCAAAATGAAAATGCTATGTGTGGTGGAAAACTGACACTGCACATCACCCTGAACACACCATCCCCACCGTGCAACATGGTGGTGGCAGCATCATGCTGTGGGGATGCTTTTCTTCAGCAGGGACAGGGAAGCTGGTCAGAGTTGATGGTAGGATGGATGGAGCTAAATACAGAAAATTTCACAGTTCAGACAAGAACCCGTCTGTGGGTATAATAGTGGTAAAAAGAAATATCAGTATTCACAGACTACCACCCTTAAAACATAGCCTTTAATATACACCATTAAAACAAAAAACCCCAAATAACCCAAATTATGATGTAAATAAAAAAAATCATAATCTGAAAAAAATATTATATATGAGTGAATACTCAGCACTACGGGGCAAACGATAGGCAGGTATGGGCCAAATATGTTATACTGTGGGCTCTGACCCTAAGACTGGCCCTATGTCCTTATCACCCTGCCTATACATGGAATAGCTGCCCTGATAGGGGCGATCCTTTATCAGGAAACACCTGAGCGCCCTAGGATGGCCCTGAATAGGGGATGGAGCTACCAGTTAGAATATGCTGACCTGAAAAGCCGTTACTACAATAGTAAGTAGCACAATATAGTATCAAAAAGAAAACCAAAAGCCAAAAAACCATACACAACAAATAATAAAGTATATAAGAGTTCATGTTCATAAGCCACTCCTATAAATCGATCCTGATTACAGATAAGTAGAAAATTGATATTATAGCAAAAAGATGCCGTGTATGTTTATGACGTCATCGTCCCAAGACGCTGTGTTAGTTCATGACGCCATCATCCCGACGCATTTCACCCATGCTTTAATTGGGCTCATCAGGGGACATTTTCAATATGACCAGGATCAGATCAAAATTAGATCCGAAGATATACTTGGTAGACCAAAAGGAGTTTCATCTTAAATAGCAAAAATACATGTATCAGATGACATCTTTTTTCTCCAAGCTGCTCTGGATCAGTGCTCTGGGCAGCTGGGCTCAGGGCTGGAAGTTCAGGAAGGAGACCGGGGGCTCACCCTATCGTTGCAGTGCCTCCGTGTGACGTCACAGCACGCGGCGTACGCAAAGGGCAGGGGAGGTCGGGAGGAGGAGCAAGCAAGTACCATATTTTTCGCCCTATAAGATGCACCGGCCCATAAGACGCACCTAGGTTTTAGAGGGGGACAATAAGAAAATATATTTTTCATTACCCCTCAGGTCAGACCACCAATCAGACCCCCAGTGTTAATCAGGCCTCAGCTAACAGCCCCAATAAGATCCCCAATGTTAATAAGACCTCAGATCACACCTCAGCTCAGACCCCAATATAAATGACCCCCAATCAGACCTCAGATAAGAGCCCCATGCCTCATAGCAGCCCCCAGTAGCCTAACAGCCCCCAGTAGCCTTATAGCAGCCCCCATTAGAATTATAGCAGCCCCCAGTAGCCTTATAGAAGCCCCCAGTAGCCTCATAGCAGCCCCCAGTAGCCTCATCGCAGCCCCCAGTGCCTCTCACAAGCCCCCAGTGCCTTTCCATCAGCCCCCAGTGCCTCTCCATCAGCCCCCAGTGCCTCTCCATCAGCCCCCAGTGCCTCTCCACCAGCCCCCAGTGCCTCTCACCAGTCCCCAGTGCCTCTTACCAGCCCCCAGTGCCTCTCCATCAGCCCCCAGTGCCTCTCACCAGCCCCCAGTGCCTCTCCACCAGCCCCCAGTTCCTTTCCATCAGTCTCCCAGTGCCTCTCACCAGCCCCCAGTGCCTCTCATCAGCCCCCAGTGCCTCTCCTTCAGCCCCCAGTGCTTCTCCATCAGTCCCCAGTGCCTCTCACCAGTCCCCAGTGCCTCTCACCAGTCCCCAGTGCCTCTTAGCAGCCCCCAGTGCCTCTCCATCAGCCCATAGTGCCTCTCCATCAGCCCCCAGTCAGTGCCTCTCCATAAGCCTCATTAAATATAAAATAAAAAAACCACTTACCCTCTCCTGCTCCTGGACGCTTCTGCTCCTCTCCTCCTACGCGATCTGCATCCTCCTGCTGTCGACTGTGCTGTGAAGGCTGCGCACAGCGTGACGTCACAGAGCACCTCAGCCCTCATGCTTATGCCCGGCGTTAAAGACGGCCCTGAAAGGGAACGGCGTTCCTGCTATGAAAAAAGTGCAGGAACGCCGTTCCCACACGGTCCTGCAGGACTCGAGCCCTGTTTGTCTACTTGCGTGTCAACGGGGTACACCTGGATGATGCTATCATGCAGGAACCAGATAGCTCGATATATCAAAAGACAGACATCAGTAAACATATCTCACAGCAACCTATTTATATCTGAAGTACTGTGCTCTGCAATGTAGAGGAGAGCTGATGCATAGAGGTCAGTCATTTGCTTGTATATCGGCAAGGACTGCCAGAGCCCAGTACAAAGATAGACACTAATAGAAGTGTGACACAGCCACCTGTGTATAGATAAAGCGGTGGGTGTAATCGTCCTGCGTCACCATCAAGATGGCAAGAGGGTCTCCCGGTGTCCGTGATGCAGGGCGTGTTGGTGAATCACATAAAACCTCAATAAAATATATTTAAGTTTTTGGGTGTAAAGTGAAAAAATGTAGAATTGTTCAAGGGGTGTGAATATTATTTCAAGGCACTTTATCTGTCTATCTATAAAATATCTATCTATCTATCTATCTATCTATCTATCTATCTATCTTGTAATCGGTCTATCTTGCACCATCTCAGAAACTTTAAATACAAACCAGAGTTTCCATTTTAAGTATTTATTATGCAGTCCCTTACATTCCCGGAAGAACAGCAACAGACCCTGTAGTTAGAGAAACCCCCAACAGATCCACACTTTCTTGTGGAGACCAATGTGGTAGTGTGTACTGAAAACTTGTTACCAATATTTTTGCCCACTGTATTTTCCACAACATCTTGGCAATACGTCTCAAGTGCCAGGGCAAGGTGCATACCTCTATTATCTTTTCGTACCGAGGAGAGCAGCGGGCAGAAGAAGCATTGCCTCAATGTTTTTTTTTTCCATGTGCAGTACTTTGTGTGACTTCTTCTTTTTCCATATTTCAGCACTGGCTTTTAGCAAGATGTCAAGAATGGAAGTTTTGGAGCTTTCAGAAAACAAGGAGCTTGGAAGTGCAATGAAGAACATTACTGAAGAACTAAAAAACTGCTCCTGCATGTGTGTTTTAAAACTGCGCTCTACTGGCCTAGGGCAGGACAGCATCAAGTATCTGAGTCAGTACCTATAGCTCCTACATCATTTAAAGAGGACCTTTCATAGATTTTGTTTTGCTTAATTGAGTACCTCCGCTGATTCTACCATCCTTGTTCTTTTTTTCATATACCCCTTGCATGGCTTGCTGTGCCCACCTGCAGGTTTTGTGCTCGGTATGGTAACACTGAGCATCAGTACAGGGCGAGGAGATGCCAGAATTTCTCAGTGGGCATTGGACCGCGGCATAGCCAAGGAGAAGGAGACGTCCACTGAAGAACCCCGGGCGTCTCCTCTTCCCTGTACCGATGCTCAGTATTACCATACTGGGCGTGAAAACTGCAGGCGGGCACAGCGGGGCATGTAAGGGGTATTTGAAAAAAAGAACAAGGATGGCAGCATCAGTGGAGGGTACCCTGCAAGTAAAGGTACTTAATTAAACAAAAAATGTTCCATGAAAGGTCTTCTTTAAAGCCTAATTTTATTTGCCTGTGGCCCTCAAGCCTCCATCTCAGAACATACCTTGCAATCTCTCTGTCTTTATCTTTATGCAGTTTCTTTTTATATTAGTGTTAAAGGAATACATCAGACATATACCTATGGGTCTAAAAAATTCATAAGTAGATCACCACCCCTGTTCTCCTCACTCCTTATCAGCTGCCTTGTTATACACAGCCACATGAAGGCTGCCATCATTCAGCATTAGGATGGCTGGAGATGGGGGCCATTCTGTATTACTTCTTTTTATGAGGTCATTAGACAAGGAGCATGAAGATATAGTGGACCTACAATTATTACATATTATCAGTGACAGATCTGATTTCAAGAGCATCTGTCACAATGTAATAAATAGTGATGAGTGGCAGGGGCAATATTTGAATTCGCGATATTTCGCGAATATTTGGTAGAATATTCATCATATATTCGTGAATTCGAGATTATTTTCTTGATTGCGAAAATTCGCCAATGTAATATTCACGTAATGCACACGAAATACAGGCGTGGGTCACTATTGCTACATTTTTCAAGCTGCTAGAAGTTTCCTGAGACTGGAGAAAATGGCTGGCACGGCAGAACATTACAATAGCTTTATATGCAGATAGAGTGCTCCGATATATTCGTGATGGCGAAATCGGCACTAATGATGCAAATATTTTAGCGCAATACATGCAGCTTCACATTTTAGCAGGTCTGACTACATATTAGTGATTGGTGCACTAAGTATTGTTGTGAACTTGTGACATCACAGCACTATGGATGTAGCATGTATGTATGAACAGCAGAACCTATCACACTACCTAACACCCTGCACTGGAACCTATCAGCTACACTATATCACTATCATAGGAGTGCGCAGCCTATTGCATTAGGGTGTGCACACTAAAGCACAAACACACACGCCGCGCGTGTATGTATGTATGCATATATATATATATATATATATATATATATATATACTGTATATATGTATTATATACACATACACACACGTATAAATACACAAATACACTCTGCATACATACAGACCCGCACTCATATAATTATCAATGTAAACAAACATTTAGTTATATTACCCCGCCCTGTATAATTTACCTTGATACCACTCAGTTATTATATAACTGAGGGGTATCAGGGTATATGATACAGGGGTAAAATAACTGAGGAGGGCTATCAGGGACATAATACAGGGGTAATATAAGTTATATTACCCTTGTATAATGTGTGATAGCCCTCCTCAGTTATATTACCCCTCATGTACCCTGATACCCCTAGTTATATTACCTCCTGTAAAATTTACCCTGATACCCCTTAGTTATATTATATATAGGAGCATTCAGGTGACGAACCTATTAGGGTGTGCCTAGGCACACCCGGCACACCCCCTGCGCACGCCTATGATCACAATCTAACCTACACTGACTATCTCCCACTAACTATCTGTATTATATAGATAAGCTAACTAACTAACTAACTAACTAACTAACTAACTAACTAATGACAGCAAAGCACAGAGCACAGCAATGACACTGCTGTCTCTCTCAGATCTGCAAAATTCTGCATACAGTGGCTGCTGGAGAGGTTCTTATATAGTAAGAGGTAGGAAACTTTCCTATTGGTTGTTAGGGATGTTGCTAAGCTCAGACAAAGACATTGCAGCCTTCTCATTGGCCCACAAGAAGGGAGGTTACTAATTAAAAAAAATCTAGAATATCTGAAATTACGAATATATATCACTATATTCGAAATATTCGCAAATTCTCAAAGTGCCGATATTCGCAATTAATATTCGCGATTCGAATATTCGTGCCCAACACTAGTAATAAACCAGTACACTGCTATCACAGTCTGCTGTTTCATATTTGTTGTCCTACTGCAGATCAGTGTTTCCTTTGCTGAGAAATCAAACCTTTTGTAATATGTAAATGAGCTGTTCGGTGCAACAAGGGCATCAACGTTGCATCTACAGCTCCCTTCCCTATCGTGCTTAGTTCCTCCCCCCAGCTCTGAGTGATAGGGCCAGGCAGTAGCAATGTAAAATCACTTGGCCCTGTGTTCTCGCCTGCGCCCTGACGCTTTAAGGCAGGCATCCTCAAACTGCGGCCCTCCAGCTGTTGTAAAACTACAACTCCCACAATGCCCTGCTGTAGGCCGATACCTGTAGGCTGTTCGGGCATGCTGGGAGTTGTAGTTTTGCAACAGCTGGAGGGCCGCAGTTTGAGGATGCCTGCTTTAAGGAATCAGCTCAAGCGCAGAACAGCCCGAATGCTTGCCAGGGCTGAAGTCAATACTATGCAGCCCTAGCAAGCATCAGGGCTGTACTGCTTGCGCTATTAGCTAAAACGCAGGGTGAGGCGATATTATATCGCCACTGCCTGGACCTGTCACTGGGCTGCAGGGGTGTGTGTGTAGATAAGCATGATAGGGAAGGGAGCTGTTAGTGCCATGGTGTGCAATGATCATGCCCTCGTTGCACCCAAACGGTTAATTTGCATACTACAAAAGGCTTAACTTCACAGTAATAGAGGCACTGATCTGCAGGGGGACAACAACATTTGAACTGGGAGGCTCCGATGAAGCTACCAGTTTATTACTGAGGTTAATGGTGACAGGTGCTCTTTAAGTCCTCTTAATAAAGGTGTTCTCAGCTTTGGACAATCCCTAACTGGTTCACAACAAGCCTATTGCAGAGTCTAACCTACTGGGACCCCGGAAATCAGCTGTTCTCTGTGGGGAAACCATTCAAATCAGTGGGATATCTATGTAATGGAGGAGAGGACCTCTCTTGGCTCTTTACTCAGGCCAACATACAAGAATCCTGAGCAGAGAATCCTCCTCTATTATTCCAGAATTTTCTATAAGGATTTGTGAAAAAGGGCTTTCGAAACTGGATAACCCCTTTAAACAAGATTTACTATGAACATAAGGTGCAGCACATATGCTTACACGGATTCTCACACCAGTGAATCTGTCGACAGATGCTAATACAATGCCGTACCATACACTAAAGCAGTGTTTCCCAACCAGTGTGCCTCCAGCTGTTGTAAAACTACAACTCCCAGCATGCCCGGACAGCCTTTGGCTGTGCGGGCATGCTGGGAGTTGTAGTTTTGCAACAGCTGGAGGCACACTGGTTGGGAAACACTGCACTAAAGCAAAGCAGTAGTAACTGCTGTAGGAGCGGAGGGGTTTTCTAACAAATACCTGTGGTTCTTGATCTGTTGAACAGTGGTAGAAGGGCTCATGCACACGGCTGTTGCCCGGTCGTGGCCATATTGAATCCCGCCTACAGCCGGTCCGCAATACACGGGCACCGGATGTGTGCACCCAGCATCACGGATGCGGACTCATTCACTTGAATGGGTCGGCAATGCGAGAGATGCAGTGCAGTGCGGAACAGAAGCCCACAGTAGCACTACGGAGTGCTCCGTGGGTTTTCTGTCCGTACCTCCACACCGAAAAAAGTGGTGCATGCACTACTTTTTTGCGGTGCGGGCCATCGGATGCGGATTGCGAACCCCATTCAAGTGAATAGGTCCGCGATCCGCATCCGGCAGCCCCATGGTCGGTGCCCGTGCATTGCGGACTACAATTTGCCGTTCGCAGCAATGGCCCGGCCAGCACGTCGTCGTGTGCATGAGCCCTAAGAAGAAGGTATGCTGGAGGAAAAGGCCATCATAGGTAATGCAGTTGTGTGTGAGGTCTTATGCATTAACAGAGCTGCATGTATGGAGCCGAGTCTGTATGGTAGCATACTGAGTCAGTACAGATCAGTAATATGGTGTTGTGGGCACTCAGGCCCAGATTTACTAATTCTAGAGATGGCATAAGGTTTGACAGGCTGTCCATAACTGCACCGGATGTATCACAGGCTGGGTGATAAACCTGGTGCAGGGATAGACTATTGGTTGGCTTATTTTATGTTAGGCTTCAGTCCTTTCATGTGTAGCTCCACACCTTTCCACTAAGCCCCTTCCCCTTTGAGCCCAGACTGCCTACAGCTATCAGCCTACAGCAGGACATGATGGGATTTGTAGTTTTACAACAGCTGGAGAGCCGCAGGTTGGCCATCCCTGGCATATAGTGTTACAACAATTTCTTTTTCATTCTGATTAATATGGAAATATAACGGAGCTACACAAAAGTTACGTGGCTTTTCAGACGTGTGCATGTATTTATATGTGTATGCATCTAACCTGCATCCTCCCACTACAGTTACAAATGTATGCATTTGCCTTTTTATCATCTTCATCTCCTTAAACAATTTTGTCTACAAGAGGTTTCATGGAGAATTTTCTATTTGTTTTCTTAAGGTTCTGCATTTCAGTATTGGCCTTACTTGAGAAAATTGGATCTATCCTGCAATAAGGCAACAGGGGGTGGATTCCGTGAGGCTGCGGCTCGTCTGACGGCCTTCAAACAACTGGAACTACTAGACATTCATCAATGCTGCCTTTCCAAGGATGATGTTACAGCACTGAGTAATGCAATGACTTCTCTTATTTATATATAGGTTAATAATTCCAAATGTATTACCAAGTATTCTTAAAGTGCACCAACCATTTAAAGGGCATCTGTCAGCAGATCTGTACCTATGAAACTGTCTGACCTGTTACATGTGCGCTTGGCAGCTGAAGGCACCTGTGTTGGTCCCATGTTCATATGTGCCCGCATTTCTGAGAAAAATGATGCTTTATTATATGCAAATGAGCCTCTAGGAGCAATGGAGGCGTTACTATATCACCTCTGTAACTGCCGCTCCCTCTGCACCATGATTGACTTTAGGAGAAGTCAAAGCCAGACATGATCATGTTTATACCACCTGCCCTGTCAATCAAAGTGCAGAGAGCGCGGCAGTTTCAGACAGAGCAGAGCCTCTAGGTGTAATGACAACGCCCCCATTGCTCCTAGAGGCTCATTTGCACATATTAAAACATCATTTTTCTCAGCAATGCGGCACATATGAACATGGTACCAACACAGATGCCTTCAGCTGCCAAGTGCACATGTAACAGGTCAGCCAGTTTCATAGATACAAATCTGCCGACAGATGCCCTTTCATAGAACATAGTCAGGACTTACTGAGCAGGTTCTATATAACGTATATGTATCACAGAATCGCGGCACAATCTGTATTTTCACATCCAGCATATATTCTGGACGAACATCTGTAAAATCAATAATATGAGTGAAAATAAATGATGAACATAAATCAAATAGATAATGCTGACAACAGCCATGCTTCAATTCCTCTTTTAGATTTGTTTTGATGAGTCTAACAGTATGGATAACCACTGGAAAAAAATACATCTGTTAAATGTACAGAACTCAAATATTGATGTCCTCTCCTCAGGACAGGTCTGATCGGTGGGGGTTCAGCATCCAGCACCCCTGGCGATCAGATGTTGGAGCTTGCGCTGTGGCCTCTTTACTGTATTCCAAGAACAGCGCTGTACATTGTATAGTGGCTCTACTTGGTATTACAGCTCAGCCCTATTCACTGGAAAGCTGAGCTGCTGAAAGGCCTTGTCACCAATAAATGTGACGTAACTGACTGTGGAAAGGAATCGCAGACCTCACCTGAGTGCCTTGGCCCCTTTCAACCTCTTTTTAGCGTGGGTGCTGGGAGTCGGACCCCCACCAGTCAGATGTTGATGACCTATCCTGATGATAGGTCAACGATATTTTAGTCCTGGAGAACCTTTTTTTCATTACTGAGCACAAAAAGTGAACACATTTAGATCAGTGCTTGACCTCTGTGGAACTCACAGTCAGGTTTAATGCCATCACTACCACATTCCTTCGTGATTGATAAATGGACGTTGTCAATGGGGAAAGAGATCAGTGATCTCATCAATCCCACTGTCGTAAAATGATTCCCAGAGCGATACTTATATACTTTATACAGGTTATTACTGCCTAGCACACAAATCTTGCCAGTGTTGTCACTAGGCAGCAATGATGCTCCTTGCCCTGTAAATAGGAGATCCCCCCGCACCTGGATCATGCTTAAAGTACTACCCATCAGATCTTCTGGAATGACAACCACCAGTTTGTAGCAGTCTGACTGGGAAGTGATGTCTGCTACTGGGGGTAATAAGGTGGTCATACACAAAAGATGACCGATTAATCCATCATCAGCTATCTCCCTCACCCTTCCCATAAACATGCATGCTCAGATCAGCTGAGTATGCATGTTTTCTGCCAGGCAGAGCTCCCAATGGAACAAATGGTCAGACATTTTGCAATCCACCGTGCACAATCCTTATTTTTCCCAACAGCAGACATCAGCGGACATTATATAGTCAGTGGATCCCATTAACAATTACTTACTGTCTATGACTTGCTTAGATCAATATGTTTGGACTTTCACATGTCCAAACCTGTGTTCCCTCATGGATAAGATTATCCCCCTTTCTCTATTGCAGTAACATGCATGCTAGGCCGATCATACATGTTTATGGAGGAGTTATGGCAGATGAGTAGATACCTGAACATTTAAAGAGGACCTGTCACCACTCCTGACATGCCTGTTTTAATAGCTCCATGCATTCCCCATGTAATAACAATTCTGGAGCATCTATTCTTATGTCTGTATGTTATATCATTCCTCTATTATTTCTACTAGAAGTTATTAATAATTGCTAGCAGTCTGCAGTAAGGGTACAGAGGGGTGGTAACCAGGGGGGGTGTACCTGCACAGTCTGACAATGGCAGCACTGATTGGATAGAGGGAGTCTGTGCAGGGACACACCCCCAACTGGTTACCACCCCTCTGTACCCTTACTGCAGACTGCTAGCAATTATTAATAACTTCTAGTAGAAATAATAGAGGAATGGCTCAACATAAGAATAGATGCTCCAGAATTGTTATTACATGGGCAATGCATGAAGCTATTAAAACAGACATGTCAGGAGCGGCGAGAGGTCCTCTTTAACACATAAAACACAATTTTGGATTTTAAATACTAAATAGACAAATTACTCACAAATAATAGAATCAAGAATGCATAGAACAGCAGACGTAACAATGGAAGTTTAGGATGTGGTCTAATAATTTTGTATCTTTATTTTGTAGCCCAGGTCATACCTCTTCTTTCCAACCTTCAGACTTTGGATCTGTCATCCAACAAAAGCATAGGACTTACTTCTGAACATCTATTCAGCCGACTACGTTTTTTGCCTAAATTAAAATCCGTGAATATCAGCAATTGCACATTAAAGAAAGAATCCTTTGCAGGACTGGGTATGGATTTATATCTAAAAATGATTTGATTTTCAAAACATATTATTTTATTGGCAATGTTTTCCCCTCGACAACCTCTTTCCGTCTCCTCCTTGTCAATGACAGTTAAATGTATAATGTTACTATTAATTGACAAGGGTAGTCTGAAGATGGCTTCATGTCATGATTGTACACATAAGTCAGCGGGGCTGAAATGATGAAATGTGGGTCTGCATCTCTTCCTCCATTGTCTTTTATGTGGTAAATACGGCATTGTAATAGAACAACGCCCCCTAGAAGAACTGGCAAGAAAACTTTGCAAAGATCTGCACATTTGGACATTGCCAGTCCTGTTTGATAATTCATGTCATTGTCTTCATTTGACTATACATGCAAAATGCAGTGAAAGATAAATTCCATCATAGGCACTTTTTACAGCACAAGTAACTATAACATGTATCCCTAGCTGAAGCCTCGCATTATCTGATGGACCTTCAGATGCTGGACCTTTCCTGGAATAAATGTGTTGGAGGAAACCTGAAACTGCTTTCAGAAACTCTGAAGAATGCAACGGGTCTACAAAGCCTTCTTCTGAGCAGCTGCAATTTGGTGGCACAGGACCTGGCAGTTATAGGTAAAGTCTGCACTATATAAGAAATAGTCTATTATATGACAGGTGACATTGAACTGACAACAGAAAGGCTACAATTCATAGATAAGGTAAGTTGAAGGGGTTGTTGACTTACTATCAGATCTGCAGGGGTCTGACTCCGGGCACCCCTGGGTGGTAGCTGTTTTCACAAGCTTGGCAAAAACAGGCAACAGCATGGCAGACGGTTTTATCCAGGCTTTAAGAAAATGCACTTTCATCGGCATGTCACAGCAGGTTATAGAGCAGGAGGAGCTGAGCAGATTGATATGTGGTTTTATGGGGAAAGTTTCTTGCTCATTCTGGGCTTTGAAGTTCAGAAGACGTCCTATCAGTGACTGACAGCTCTCTCTGTATACACAGTCATAGAGGGAAGGTCCTATCAGTGATTGACAGCTCTCTCTGTATACACAGTCATAGAGGGAAGGTCCTATCAGTGATTGACAGCTCTCTCTGTATACACAGTCATAGAGGGAAGGTCCGATCAGTGACTGACAGCTCTCTCTGTATACACAGTCATAGAGTAAAGGTCCTATCAGTGATTGACAGCTCTCTCTGTATACACAGTCATAGAGGGAAGGTCCTATCAGTGATTGACAGCTCTCTCTGTATACACAGTCATAGAGGGAAGGTCCTATCAGTGATTGACAGCTCTCTCTGTATACACAGTCATAGAGAGAAGGTCCTATCAGTGATTGACAGCTCTCTCTGTATACACAGTCATAGAGGGAAGGTCCTATCAGTGATTGACAGCTCTCTCTGTATTCATAGTCATAGAGGGAAGGTCCTATCAGTGATTGACAGCTCTCTCTGTATACACAGTCATAGAGGGAAGGTCCTATCAGTGATCGACAGCTCTCTCTGTATACACAGTCATAGAGGGAAGGTCCTATCAGTGATTGACAGCTCTCTCTGTATACACAGTCATAGAGGGAAGGTCCTATCAGTGACTGACAGCTCTCTCTGTATACACAGTCATAAAGGGAAGGTCCTATCAGTGATGACAGCTCTCTCTGTATACACAGTCATAGAGGGAAGGTCCTATCAGTGATTGACAGCTCTCTCTCTGTATACACAGTCATAGAGGAAAGGTCCTATCAGTGACTGACAGCTATCTCTGTATACACAGTCATAGAGGGAAGGTCCTCTCAGTGATTGACAGCTCTCTCTCTGTATACACAGTCATAGAGGGATGGTCCTATTAGTGATTGACAGCTCTCTCTGTATACACAGTCATAGAGGGAAGGTCCTATCAGTGATTGACAGCTCTCTCTGTATACACAGGCATAGAGGGAAGGTCCTATCAGTGATTGACAGCTCTCTCTGTATACACAGTTATAGAGGGAAGGTCCTATCAGTGATTGACAGCTCTCTCTGTATACACAGTCATAGAGGGAAGGTCCTATCAGTGACTGACAGCTCTCTCTCTGTATACACAGTCATAGAGGGAAGGTCCTATCAGTGATTGACAGCTCTCTCTGTATACACAGTCATAGAGGGAAGGTCCTATCAGTGATTGACAGCTCTCTCTGTATACACAGTCATAGAGGGAAGGTCCTATCAGTGATTGACAGCTCTCTCTGTATACACAGTCATAGAGGGAAGGTCCTATCAGTGATTGACAGCTCTCTCTGTATACACAGTCATAGAGGGAAGGTCCTATCAGTGATTGACAGCTCTCTCTGTATACACAGTCATAGAGGGAAGGTCCTATCAGTGATTGACAGCTCTCTCTATATACACAGTCATAGAGGGAAGGTCCTATCAGTGATTGACAGCTCTCTCTGTATACCCAGTCATAGAGGGAAGGTCCTATCAGTGATTGACAGCTCTCTCTGTATACACAGTCATAGAGGGAAGGTCCTATCAGTGATTGACAGCTAT
Source organism: Bufotes viridis (assembly GCA_033119425.1). Classification (NCBI taxonomy): domain Eukaryota; kingdom Metazoa; phylum Chordata; class Amphibia; order Anura; family Bufonidae; genus Bufotes; species Bufotes viridis. The sequence continues at coordinate 140,542,678 of CM065592.1, read as the reverse complement.
CTCCATATATACAGTCAGAGGGAAGGCTGTCAGTCACTGATAGGACCAACTCCTGGACTTCAAATCCCAGAATCAGCAGGACTGTAAATGAATAAATTGCAAGTTTTACTGAATCTTTTTCCACAAAACTATATAAAAAAAAAACGCTCAGCTCCTTATGCTGTCCTAACATGCTGCCTGCACATTGCACTGCATTTTCATGGTGACAGGTTCCCCTTAAAGGGGCATTCTCATCTTAGACATTGATGGCATACCCCCTCAATGTCAGACAGTTGAGGTCCCATTTCTGGGACCCACTCCTATCTCCAGAACGGGACTCACAAAGTAAACAAAGAGCAACTGAGCTTGTGTTGCCATCCTCAGTTCACTGCTTCTGGAAATAGCCGAGCATGCTTGTTCAGATATTTTGGGAACTCCTGTAGAGGGAGCCCAGTTCTCTAGTTAGGAGCGGGTCCCAAAGGTGGGACCTGCACCGATCTGATATTAATGGCATATCTTAGCAATATACCCTCAATATCCTTAATGCGCCAACCCCTTTAATGAAAAAAAAAAGCCCTTCTAATCCCCTGCGCTCAAGCTCCTCTGGTCTACAGTCCACCACCAGTCTTAGCGGCTGCAACTGTGACATGCCTGAGCACTGAAGCCAATCACTACCCGCGGTGGTGTTCTCAGTAAGTATGGCATGTGATGCTACAGTCGTCAGTCATGTCACAGCTTCAACTAATGTCAATTTTATCCATAAATTTCTATGAGGAAAAACTGAGCAGCAGCAAAACGCAGAGTTCTAAGAAAAAAGCTGCAGAATTGTTATATTATGGTGAATACAAGTATTTACTACATTTTTTAAGAAAAAATAATTATTGTAATCAGAGGGAACTCTGTATTCATTTGTCAGCTTTGAAAAAGTTCATATTTTGAGAAGGCATCTACTCAACCATTTTTATGTGAATGAGATTTCTAAGGAAAGTCTGTTACCAGGAAAATTCCCTTTAAACCAAACACGATGTCTTGTAGGATTAGCTCAGCTGAATGTATTGATACCTTTTGCTTCATTCTGGAGAAAAAGTCCTTTTTTCTATATGGAAATGAGCAGTGCACCAAGCCACCCCGTGCACCCTTCCTGCTTCCTACAGGGCTAGGTGGGATGACTATGTAGAAACCTAGCCCTGTCAGTCAAGGAGAGAGTGGGGCTGGCAGAAGAAGCCGAAGCCGCAAGGGTGCACAGAGTTTCTTGGACTCGCCCTCAGTGCACTTAACTGTTCACGTGCATACGGAGGAAAAGAAGAAACAAAGGATCACGAAGGTATCATTACATTCAGTTGATCTAGTCCTGCAAGGCATTATGCCTGGCTTTACAGTGAAGTTCCTGCTGGCAGACTACCTTTACAGCATTCTTTCTAAAGCAGTGTATTAGCCGGCCTAGACGGCAGACTTCAGAATGTGACTATACTTAGCAATGACATGTAATCCGGTAAAATATCATCCATTTTAAGTCTGTTTACTCCATTGTTTTTGGCTTTCAGCATCAGCAGCACAAAATGGTCACCTGGAAAGACTGGAGCAGCTGGACATTGCCTACAATGACACAGTGCCTGATGAGGGGTGGTCCCTGTTCTTTGAAAGTCTGCCCGCCCTGAAGAACATTGTTGAATTAGATATTAGCTTGAGACCTGCTTCCTCTCGTGAATGTGGACCATGGTTCATTCATCTGCTATCCAACGTGGTTAAGCTAACAAAGCTGAAGGAACTGGGAATGCAACGCTGGGCGCTGTCTACAGCCGAGCGTCAGCAGCTGAGCCGCATACAAATGGAGGTTAAGATCAATATACACCAGGACTAATCTTTCACATATACATGGACATCATGAGTTTCAAAAGCTTTAGTGGAAACCACCTTTAAAGGGGTTGACCCCCTTCAGCGAATGGCATTTATCAGATACAGAAAGTTAATAGAAGGCACTTACTAATGTACTGTGATTGTCCATATTGCATCCTTGATTCAGTTTTCCATCACATTATACGCTGCTCGTTTTCATGGTTATGACCACCCTGCAACAGTGGCCGTGCTTGCACACTATAGCAAAAAGCACTACAATGTGCAAGCACAGCCACCGATGCTGGATTGCAGGGTGGTCATAACCATGGAAAAGAGAAGTGTATAATGTGATGGAAAAATGAGTCTAGCCAGCAAAGGAAGCAATATGGACAATCCCAATACATTAGTAAGTGCCTTCTATTAACGTTCTTTACATGGTAAATGCCATTTGCTGAAGTGACACAACCCCTTTAACCTTCCTATGAAAGTGAAATGGCTGAGCTTTATGGGCACTGGAAATGATGTTTACTGGATATTATGAAATTCCTCTGCTTGCTTAATACAGAACCGGTTTGGCAGGTATTGGAAACAAGAAACCATCATTCTGCAGGCAGCACCTTGTCTATGGTGCTCTGTACAAAAGATCTGAATACATTTCATACCTGCTTTTAAATGTCCTACTTAGCATCATATGAATAAGCTGAGGTTTTAGTTTTTTCTTAAAGGGAACCTGTCATTGGTTTCATGCTTCCTCATAAACGATCAGCATGAAATATTGACAGGGTCCGCCATTACAAACAACTATGGAGGAGATATTTCAAAACTGGTGCAAAGAAAAAATGGCTTAGGGTACTTTCACACTAGCGTTGGTGCGGATCCGTCTGTTTATTTTCACAGACGGATCCGCACCTCTAATGCAAACGTTTGTATCCGTTCAGAACGGATCCGTTTGCATTAGGTTTAAAGAAAAATGACAAAGTCCAAAACGGATCCGTTTTGGATTACATTGAAAGTCAATGGGGAACGGATCCGTTTTCAAATGCACCATATTGTGTCACTGACAACGGATCCGTCCCCATTGACTTACATTGTAAAAACGGATCCGTTAGGCTCCGCCTCTTCAGACGGACACCAAAATGCTGCATGCTGCGTTTTGGTGTCCGCCTCCAAAACGTAATAGAGGCGGAACGGAGCCTAACTGATGCATTCTGAACGGATCCTTATCCATTCAGAATGCATTGGGACTTAACTGATCCGTTTTGGAACGTTTGTGAGAGCCCTGTAACGGATCTCACAAACGGAATCCAAAACGCTAGTGTGAAAGTACCCTTAGTTGCCCATAGCAACCAGATTCCAGCATTCATTTTTCAGAGCTCCTTTGGAAAATGAAAGGATCAATCGGATTGGTTGCTAGGGGCAACTAAGTCAGTTTTCCTCTGCACTAATTTTGATAAATCTCCCCCTATGTTTTACTCTGAGAAGCCAGTGCGAAAACGCCTAGCAGACGTTTTTTCAGTGCCCGGCACATCTTAAAAATATGTTTTAGGTGAAATTCCACAGTTTTACAAAACATACTGTAGTTCTTAGTGAAGAGAGAGCCTGGTTTCCTTAGGTGCCTTGTACAGGACACCACCTAGTGGCCAATGTCTGTCCTGGCATCCAAATGTTCAGATACAAGCACCACACAACTTGATTTAAAAAAACAAAACTGTTTTCTAGTTAAAATGATTTCAATATATGAATATAATAATAAACATAAGGATTTTACGGATTATACGCTGCACTTCTATAAGTAGGGAAAACGCCACTTTCAGAAGTAAGTAGCGGTATTCGAGAGAAATTTATAAATGCAATTACAACGTCTAGATTAAATCCAAAATCATTTATTTAGCTTGATATTAATTCAGTCACAAAGTACAAATTTAATAGTATTATACATTATACAGACAATCTAAATTTAACCTGCTGAATTCAAATGGCACATGGAATAATAATGATGGATATGTATTTGCCATGATTAAAAAAAATCATATATTAGTCTAATCCAGGCATGCTCAACCTGCGGCCCTCCAGCTGTTGTAAAACTACAACTCCCACAATACCCTTCTGTAGGGTGATAGCTTTAGGTTGTCAAGGAATGATGGGAGTTGTAGTTTTGCAACAGCTGGAGGGCCGCAGGTTGAGCATGCCTGGTCTAATCGGACACAAAAACCAGACTAGAGGGCAGATTTACTAAGACTTCAGGCCCCCTACTTCCACTAAGCCCTGGTCACTTAACCAAAATGCTGTAAGCGGTGGAAAACCCCCAAACTTAGTGGGATACAGTTTTGATAATTCCCCCCATATTATTATTATGTAATATCAAATAGATATAAATTGATAAAAAGCTCAAAAAAGTAATTTGTACACAATTTATGATTTGTAAACTGAGAGTTAGGCTACATGCACATGACCGTTGCCTGCCTCCGCGTCCGCTCCTCCTGAAAATTTTGCGTCCATCAAAAAAAAACGGATGACGGACCGTTTTTTTTAACGGATCCGATTTTTATGGCAGATCCATTGTAAAAATGCCTATCCTTGTCCGCAAACGTGAAAAAAATATTACATGCACTATTTTTTTAACGGAATGAAAACACGGATCACGGATGCGGATCAAAAACGTTTGACCATCCGCATTTTTTGACGGACCCATTGAAATGAATGGGGAAGCATCCTATCTGTGAAAAAAAACTGAACGGACACGGAAACAAACAACGGTCGTGTGCATGGGGCCTTAAAGGGGTTTTCTTAGAAAAAATACTGTAGGTTATAAATGTGTGATCAGGTTAAGTCCAACCCCCATGATGAGCAGAACATAGGGGTCACAGCACTCGGTTCCTGGGCCAGAGTTGCCAGGCCTAGCTGCATGCATGTACCCTGCTCTGTGCCCTGATAAACATACAAGGTGCTCCAGAGAGTGCTGCAATCCCTTCATTCTACTGACTGGTGGTCAGACCCCTCAGACATTGATGTCCTACGTTAAAGGGGTTGTCTCACTTCAGCAAGTGGCATTTATCATGTAGAGAAAGACAGTTACTAATGTATTGTGATTGTCCATATTGCCTCCTTTGCTGGCTGGATTCATTTTTCCATCACATTATACGGTGCTCGTTACAACCACCCTGCAGTCCATCAGCGGTGGTCGTGCTTGCACACTATAAAAAAAATGCCGGCCTCTCCGGTTTCCAAGACCGTAGTCGTGAACTGAAATCAAGAGTTTACAGCATCTGACAACAGTAATATAAAAAAACTGTTGGTCCACCGCTCCCTTCACTTCCATGGAACTGACAGACAACTGTCTACTTCAGCCCCATAGAATTGAATGGAGTGGTGGGCTGGCATGTGCACTACCGCATCATTCAGAGAGGGGAGTCAGGGACCCCTCGTTCTCTGGTCCCAATAGTCGGAGTCCGTATGATCGGATATCTGTCCTGTGGCTTCGTGATAAATACTCATTGTGAGATAACCCCTTTAATCTCTTGCTGAGAAACACATAGGGGGAGATTTATCAAAACTGCCCTAGTTGCTTACTCCAACCAATCAGATTCAACCTATTATTTTTCAGATCTCCTTTGCAAAATGAAAGCTGGAATCTGATTGGTTGCTGTGGACAACTAAGCCTGTTCTACTGTACACCAGTTTGGTACATCTCCCCCACAGTGTCATTATGAAAGTACAGCAGAATTTCATTACTAATAATAATAGTTACTTTGATTAGTCTGAGAAGTCAAGAATTACTGAAGGAAAATATGAAATCTTTACTATCCCCTTTCACGCTGTGTAGATATGTCTTCCTGGAATGTATTTCCGTATTGAGAGTATATATTTTATCCCTTTGACAAGCACGGCGATTTTTAGAAAACCTTTCTACTTTTTCTTTCCTTTTGAATCGCCCTTCTTGCCTTTGCTCTTGCCTTTTTTGTCCTTTTTGGGCTTCTTTCCTTTTTTCCCAAGCTGAAGAAGGTAAGCATAGGGTCCGAGTCCTTTCCGTACCATTACTCCACGCCATAAAGCTTGGATCTTAAAGGAAAACGTTAAAAGGATTTTTGTCAGGATACAAATAGCTTTGCTTACTTTCACATAACCATACTGAAAAGTGTTCTGGTTAATAACGATGAAGTGCCTTGTGACATGGAGCCGTCTCCACTCAAATCCCCCCTATTACATATCCTGAGCCAGTGACTTCATGGTTTCTGCATGTAAAGCCCTGTTCTGTGTGGGGTCACAGCTTCTACAGGAGCCATGACAGATATGACTGATCCATTGACCTATAATGGATCTGTCAGACTACCATAGGTGAACAATAGTGCATTAGAGAGCGACAGAACCCGGACAGTATGGACCCTAAGGCCCCTTTCACACAGGCGTTGCGGAAAGGGACCGGATAGGATGCGAGTGCATTGCGGGAAAATGCACGATTTTTCTGTGCGAGTGCAAAGCGTTTTAATGCGTTTTGCCCACGTGTGGGAAAAATCGGCATGTTTGGTACCCACACCCGAACCCGGACTTCTTCACTGAAGTTCGGGTTTGGGTTGAGTATTCTGTAGATTTTATTATTTTCCCTTATAACATAGTTATAAGTGAAAATAATAGCATTTTCAATACAGAATTCTTGGTAAAATGTGGATTGAGGGATAAAAAAAAAAATGTACTCACCTTACCAGCCCTGTACCTCACTTGGAACCAGAGATCTCCCCAGTTTGAAAACTGTACAATATTTTTCATGGGACAACCAGTGAATAAACCAGTTCATAGAGGATTACAGTTTAAGGGTCCATTTACACATCCGCAGTGTTTTGCGGATCTGCGCAAAACACCGAGCTGACACCGTAACAGAAGTGCCTATTCTTGTCCGCAGCTGCGGACAAGAATAGGACATGTTTTATTTTTTTCCGAAGCTGCGGACCGGAAATTCGGGGCCGCGGACCGGAAATGCGAATGCGGACAGCGCACTGTGTGCTGTCCACGTCTTTTCCGTCCCCATTAAAAATGAATGAGTCTGCATCCGTTCCACATAATTGCGGAACGGATCCGGACACAAAGTGCGGACGTGTGAATGGACCCTTATAGTTACCTTTGTTGTTAGCGCATGTTTTCGCCTTTTCTCTCGTAAGTACTCCCATACTGCACTTCTCCCGAGGCTGCACACCGCTGCAGGTGGATCCACCATTGGATTGTCATCTAGTAAGAGCAGGTCCAACTTGTCTAACATGTCCAGGTTATCTGGTAGACTGGGCAGCTGGTTATTTTGAAGAAGCAATTTTTGCAAACCTGAGCACAAAATAAGAACATTTTGCTATTTTTTCTTACCTATTAAATGTTTAAATAATAAGAAAAAGCGCAGAACAGTATTGTAACATCAAGACTTTACCATGAAGGTGACATATGGCATCTGGCAGCTGCTTCAGGTTATTATTGTGGCAATCCAAAACTTCAAGATTGTGCAGCAAGTTCAATGTGGATGGAAGAAATTCCAGGTTATTGTTTTCAATGTACAATTCTTTCAGATTCTAGATGGAACCAAAGATTAATAATCCCATATTATTATATAATCCCATCCCATTATTTATTGTGTTTAATTGCATTGGGGTCAGGCTCCCTAGGCCGTCTTCAGGTACAATATATTATTTCAGATTTATTTGTTCAGGACAATATAGAAAATATGTATAATATAAAGTAAAGTATCAATCTATAAAATACAAATAAGGCTACTTTCACACTCGCGTTTTGGCTTTCCGTTTGTGAGATCCGTTCAGGGCTCTCACAAACGGTCCAAAATGGATCAGTTTTGCCCTAATGCATTCTGAATGGAAAATAATCTGCTCAGAATGCATTAGTTTGCTTCCGTTCAGTCACTATTCCGCTCTGGAGGCGGACACCAAAACGCTGCCTGCGAAGCGGAGCCTAACGTATCCGTCCTGGCACACAATGTAAGTCAATTGGGACGGATCCGTTTTCTCTGACACAATCTGGCACAATAGAAAACAGATCCGTCCCCCATTGACTTTCAGTGGTGTTCAAGACGGATCTGTCATGGCTATAGAAGACATAATACAACCGGATCCGTTCACGACGGATGCATGCGATTGTATTATTGTAATGGAAACGTTTTTTGCAGATCCATGACGGAGCCGTAAAAAACGCTAGTGTGAAAGTAGCCTAAAACATGCATGTATATAAAAAGAAAAATATAGTTTCTTCAGGGGGTCATTTATTAAGGAGTACTGTATTTTCTGGCGTATAAGACTACTTTTTAACACATGAAAATCTTCTCAAAAGTCGGAGGTCGTCCTCTACGCCGGGTGTTGTCTTATAAGATGGTATATTGCATGCTGAAACTTAAGAGGACCTTTCACTGGTCCAACAATTGTTAGATAATGGTATGTATGTGTAGAGTGGCGCTCAGGGATCTTCCTGCACTTACTATTATCCCTGGGCGCCGCTCTACACATACGGTATATATCATAATCTAACAATTGTTGGACCAGTGAAAGGTCCTCTTTACTTTCGAGCTGGACTGGTGAAGCTGTCCTCCTCCAGCTTCAGGGACAGGCGCCCTCTAGCTTAGCCACCGTGCACTGCATCCCTGCCAGCCGCTCCTAAAGCAGCCCCCGACACTGAGGTTTGGGCCGGCAGGGAGAGCTGACCCACCCAATTTTTATTTGGTGTGCATTGGAAGAGGGGTAGTCTTATACAGCGAGTATAGCACAAACCCCATATTTCAACAGGAAAAGTAGGGCGTTGTCTTATATGCCCAGTCGTCTTATACACCATAAAATACGGTATTTCTGGATAATATAACTCAAGATGCGGTATATTGTGTGAAACTATACTGGTCTTCGCTATAAGAATCACAGTACGATCACAGTACGACTCGCACATTTGCTTTCGCAGTTTGATACTGGCGTTTTGGTCGCAGGGAATGCGCAACACTCATTTCTACGGCTGCCCTGCCACACTGTGATACTTGGACGCATGACACGCTTGCGCACATAATCCCTGTGTAGCCGTACCTTGGGCTTACCTCTCTACAGTTATAATTGTAATTTTAAGGCCCCTTCACATATATCTGGCTATCGGGGTCAGTTCCTCTCCACAGTGAAGCAGAAAACGCCAGAGGGGAACTAAAGCCAGAACTGGGATCGTTCTTATACATCTGATGCATAAGTGGTGAAGCTGGATGTCAAGTAGCACCAGACAGAAAATGTCTGTACGCCGCCGCTATCAGTGTATAGACGCCGGATCTGTGCACTGAAGCGCAGTACACGTATATCTGTTGTGTCCGGCACCCGGACTAAAACAACTGGCTGGGCACAATGGACATATGTGAAGCAGGTTTTATACACATGTATGGTTTTTGTTTGTATTTTATTTTTATTTTCTAGGTTAATGATTCTTATATATTATATATATATATATATATATATTAATGTAAACAAATAAAAAAATCAATAATGTATTGTAACTTCGTATGACGACTGCCTGACTACAATGCATTTGCTGACTTATGTATTCATTAGGGGTATGAATTAGGTAAGTGCTTGGCAATCTACATTACATTGTGTCCAGAGGCGAGCGGACCACGAATCTTGTCTCTGATATGCTCACACATTCTTACACTGTAGCCTAAGGCTACTTTCACACTTTCCGGTATTGAGATCTGTCATAGGGGCGCAATACCGGAGAAAAACGCTTCCATTTTGTCCCCATTCACTGTCAATGGGGACAAAACTGAACTGAATAGAACGGAGTGCTCCAAAATGCATTCTGTTTCATTTGGTTGCATTCCCGTACCGGAGCATGCTGTGGTTTTCTTTCCGTCATAGGATGCGGAGCAGGATGGATCTGGCATGACCCACAATGCAAGTCAATGGGGACGAATACGTTTTTTCAGACACAATCTGACACAGTAGAAAACGGATCCGCCCCCCAATGACTTACAATGGTTTTACTACCAGATCCATCTTGGCTATGTTACAGATAATACAACCGGATCCGTTCATAACGGATGCAGACGGTTGTATTATTAGTAACGGAAGCGTTTTTGCTGAGCCCTCCTGGATCCAGCAAAACGCAAGTGTGAAAATAGCCTAAGAAATGCATTAATAAACTATTAATAATGATGGTTTTACCTTCAGCATGAAAATGTTGTCTGGTAAACTTGAAAGTCGTACACCAAGATCTTGTCCGATATAAAGTTTTTCCAACGACTCAAGCTGCAAGATTTCTTCAGGGAACGCAGTGAATCTGTTCCCAGTGATCCCAAGATATGACAGCTTTTTTAAGGATCTCACGTCTGGAGTAATCTATAAAAGGAACAAAGTTCCTCTTTATTATCTTCTGAAAAACTCAATGAAAACGAAAGCTCAGTTTTTTTCAGTTCCGTCACAGGAAAGAAAAATAACAGAGGACACCAATAGCATCCAACAACCCCAGTGACTTAAAATCTTCATGTCCTGCCGTGGTGTGTGGCCCATTTGACAGGAAGAACTGCGCTGCATGCTGCACTAGTCTTTCCATCAAATACGATTAAATCTTATGACAGAAGCGTCTGATGGAAGTACGAACAGAGACTAACTGAGAAAGGCTATGCTTTTAGTCCCTTCTTGGAGGCCCTTTTACACAGGCCAAAGATAAGGGCAATTATCGGGAAGGAGCGTTCCTAATAATGCTCATTTCCAATAAGTGCCCTGTGTCAAGGCGCCGCCGATGAACTAGCTTGCTGAAGTTGTCATGCTATGGAAGAGATAGGTAAGCAGTGATCCAAAATATCTGCATGGCTGGAAACAAACGTCTTTGGAGATTGACTCCATCCTGCGCAAGACTTGAATTTTGTCTGCAATTACAATATAGTCACGCTGTCATTTGGAGACATCTTCAAAATGCAATGTAAGGTTTGGTTGTGAGAGAAAAAAGGAAGGGATGGGCACAAGTGGCAGGCTCAACAGACTACATCTTCCCTGGCAAGGCTGGTGACATATCATGTAGCTTCCCAGTAGTCCAGCTCTGGAGTTAGTCAAGGTGATCATGTGCCGATCAGAGAGGTGACGGGGTACTGTCACATTCCTGCTCAATGCATCAATAGGTAAATAGTCCAAATACAGGATTGCTGGGCAACTACATCACAACCGCTGCCACCTAAACCTCTACCCTATGGAGTATTAAGTTTAAGTTTGGGTCTTTAGTACATATTTTTAATTGGGCCGTGTAAAATGCTTTAGAAACTGGTCTTTTGATCATCAGGCAATGTTTCCAGTCTGCAGTCTTCCGCAAGTCACTAAAACAAACAGAACTGGATGTTATTTACACTTTGCTTTCAGTTGATGTGTTTAAAGGTTTGCACTTAAAGTTTTTTTTACCAAGATGAACACATATCCCCGATCTAAAAGAAACGGGATTAGCATCTGAGTGGCGGGAGTCTGAGTGTTGGGACTCCCTCTTTTTCTGAGAATGGGGGTCCAGATTCTCTCAAATGAATGGAGTGGTGGTCGAGAATGAGCTGCCACTCCATTCATACTTTATAGGACTGTAGTGAAGGGCCAAATGTTCAGCTACCTCCAGTAGTCCCACAGAGACTAAAAGGAATGGCGGCGTACTCAACCACTGCTCCATCATTTGGAGGTATTGGGATCCCTGTTCTCAGGACTAGTGGTGGTCCCAGCAGTCAGACCCTCACCGATCAGATATTTATCCCTTATCCAGTGAATAGCTTGGTAAAAACCCTTTAGCTGCCTAATTTTACTTGTTGTTAGTAGTAGTCATAGCAGAGTGTGGCATTTCTACTGCGGCCTTACCATCACAAGTCCTCAGGATGAGATAAAATCGATGCCTTTAGAAGGATCTAGAAAGAGATGTATTCCTTTGTCATAATAAATAACGTGGACTTACCATGCTCATTAAATTGTCATCCATCGATAAGACTTGAAGCTGCGCAAGACCACAAATTTCAGGGGGGAAACTGGTGAAACTATTTTGGCTGAGATCTAGTATCTTTAGAGATTCTAGTTTTGCAAATGCAAAGGGTAACGAAGACAAGCCAGTGTTTTTCAGATAGAGCACACAAAGCGAATGCAAATGGCATATCCTAGTTGGCAGCTTTTTTAATTCATTATTTGACAGTCCAAGTTCTTTTAACCTTTTCAACTCACTGATGCCATGAGGAAGCTTGTGCAGGCAATTTCCAGAGAGGTCTAGAACAGCCAACTTCTTGCACTGACAAAGTGTCTTTGGGATGGTGGAAAGCTTATTGAAATTAATGAAAAGTTTAACAAGATTAGGTAAGGATCCAATTTCTACAGGTAGAGATGACAGCTTATTCTTTTCAAGATCGACAACCTCTAGAGCTTTCAGAGCACAGATCTGTGTGGGAAATAACTTAAGGGCGTTATTCTGCAGGTATATTTCTTTGAGATGTATTAAATTACTAACTTCTGGTGGGAGAGACTTTAGTTTGTTGTTGGACAAGCCAAGAAGTTGTAAATGAAGAAGGCGCTTGCACAGCTCAACTGGGAAGTCTTCAAGGTTTATGTCGTAAAGTCTCAGCTCTCGAAGTTGATGGACCTTGCTTATGACATCTAATGAGTTGGAATTGAGTGGGTTACTGCTAAGGTCTAAACTCTGGAGATTCTTTAGCTCCCCGAGTTCCTCAGAAATGTGAACAATATTGTTGTTATTCAGGTAGAGGACTTTGATATTGTGAAACTGGCAGATCTCCTTTGGGATGACTTCAATATGGTTTTTCTCTAAGTGCAGTTCTTCAAGGTCTTCAAGACCTAGAATGGAAATAGGGATCTCCATGTGCTTTTGGTGAGCAGAATCCATGAAGAGAACACGGTGTTTTACAGGGTTGGATACTTCAGAGTCTTTGTTCACTTGAACTGTCTCCATTATCTGCTCATTAGTGTCCAAGAAAACAGACGTAACTGCGTTTGAAAAGCGAACACCGAACATCTTCCCAGGTGGGAATTCAATAGGTTCAGACATGGTGGCGATTCCAGTTACCATTTACTGTGTGAAAAGAGGAAAAAGAAAATTAAAATTAAGAATAATAGAAAAATATGAATATCTTAGACCTAAGAAACAGTGATGTCTCACAAAGGGTATTATGAAATGCACATACTGCCCAAGTGAGGTAGTAATATATAAAGCAACAGGACTAAGCTATCTGCAGACAAATTAAAGGGCTTGCTTGGTTTTAAGAGAAAATCGGACAACCCTTGACATCAGCCTGCAATAAAGAACTGGTAAGTACCTACCTGGCAGATGCTGTGTTGCCCTTTGGTTCTTCAGGCTGGGCGCCATTTATCCAGCTGCAGTGGTGACACCATGTCGACAACATGTGAGCTCTGCGGCCAATCACTGGCTTTTTTGCTGCTCCTCTGAGGCCAGTGATTGGCTGCAGCCAGGTAATTGGAGAACTGTAGCGGCAGATCCTATGCTGCCACTCTGTTCTTCTGGCTGGGCTCTATTTAGCCGGCTGCAGCGATGGCATCATGTTGACATGTGACCACTACAGCCAATCACTGGCCTCTTTGCTGCACCATGAAGGCCTGTGATTGGCTGCAGCAGCGGCGTGTTGTCAATGTGCTGTAGCCATGTAATTGGGTCAGCCAGGAGAACTGTAACGGCACCGTGGGATCTTCCACATAAATACTTACCTATTCTTTATTGCAGGTTGATCCTGACAGTTGTCCAGTTTTCTCCCTTTTAAAGGGAATGTCTAGGCATACAATGCTACCCAAACTGCCATCTGGCCTATGAGGCCTGAGAGTATTGGGCAGGGTTCCCATTAAGCAGAATACCACCCATGCACAATACTTGCTGGGCATTGGACAGATAGTAGGGAAGAGTATGCCTGGACACCCCCTTTAAACACAGCAGCTTAGTGGCAGCTATGTGGAAACATCTCAAGAATAGTGGAGACTACAACCGGTCTGTCTGTGGAGTTCAGCTTGGGGAACGGCCTGGATATTGTGCTGCAGTCCAACAAATGGCTGACACTACTGTAGTTATTATGTATGGTCTGTAATTATAGAGGACAGAAACGGTATGATAATCGTGTAGAGAACCCACACGGTGACTATGACTCCTCTATACGGCACTATACTAGAGATAGCTGTGCGTTTACCACAGGATACCTCTGTAATATAGCTTACTAGGGATGAGCCCTTACTGGGAGCTGTAAAATGATGATAATTACCACCAAAATAATCTAGTCAGGTACTGCCAGCCTCAAAAAATCACTGACACATCTATTTTTTTTTTTCACGGACACAGGATGCCTATTTTTATGGACTATGCAGAAATTTTGGGACAATTGGCCACCATGCACAGGGTGCACTATAGTGTGAAGCTGCTGGACTATATATATATAGAGAGAGAGAGAGAGAGAGCCTATGGCACAATTAAATCCCCACATTACTCCTATAAAGCCAGGGGCCACAGACCTCTATGTAATATGGCCAATAAAGTGGGAGAGGATTTGTGAAAGTTGCATCAGGCCCCCGTGTAGTCGAGCACTGGTCACACTCCCACCAGCATTACGTCACATTCCAGGGGCCCCACTACACCAGCTGGCCCCTGATGGCGCGGTGCAGGCTGTACAGCATATATCGGTAATTCACACAGGGAGCAGCAGCCTACCAGCGCACCGTGCCCGCTCTTCTCTGCAGTCTTGTGTGTGGAGCTGTGTGCAGTGTACAAGCGGCTGCCATGACAACCGGAGGACAACAGTCAGCGGAGGAGAGACAGGCCGGAGCTGCACGCCCGTAACTCCAGGTAACTTACTTACTCCTCTTGTTATAGGGGTCTCCGTGTATGTGGCCCTGTGGAGACTGCTCGGCTGTAGCCCGGCCCTTACCACCTAATTTATAAATGCAAGAAAAGGGTGTTTATTACCCCATATAGGTGCCCCAAGACCCCTGCACTAAAGGGCGCAATTGCACGAATTACAGTGACATCTGGTGGCAGGAATACATAATGCATACAGTATACTCCTCACATATTAGCAGCATAGGGGTAAAAAAGGATGTGACACCCATCTCCTTAAAGAGACCAGTCCTGTATGGAGCCATACTGGAGGTGCACCCTGAAACAGTTATCTACAGATGGATATCTGGCTTGGATATTGGATATTCCCTTGTGAAATCCCAAGGCTTGTTGGAAAGTCAGCTCTTGACTCAGAGGGAGCCACTTATAGGTGACGCTGGCGAGATGGTTCTCTTTCTTAGGAGATACCTCTGAGATATACAGGGAATGATCCTGACGTATGTATTCGTTTTATGGATCGGCACATGCCGATAGCTACATCTGGGTGGTATGCGTCAGATATTTCTTCCTGTTTTTTTACCGTATTAGAAAGCCTAGTTGACTACAGTTCACACCTGCGTTGTTCTTTCCATTGCTATGCTGTATTCCAGGAGCAGAACAACGAAAATGACAGCAGTGCTGGATCAGTCATGCGACGGACGCCTGAAAAATCCTATTGACTGTAATGGTTTCAATCGTGGTATCGGTCATTTTACTGCATCCTGCACTATTGTGTATGCCACAGAGCTTTCTAACTGAGCCTCCAATGCAGATGTAAATGAGGCCTACACCCATATAACATGCAGTATAGTGGAATTGTTTTCTTTACAGTTGGAGTCAATGACAGATGTATGCATCTACATGGCCGCTATATTATAGGAGAGCTTAAAAAACAGATACAAACAGGTGGTTGGCGGTATTCTGCCTGTGAAGAAAATTCTAGATACATGATGCCTTTTGTCAGCTAGGATATGTCCCCATTGTCTGATAGGTGCTGGTCCCACCGCTGGAACCCACCACAAGCGATCTACCCATAGAAGTGAATGGGAGCGCTCGGCCACCGTTCCTATTCATTTCTATGTAGCCAATGGAAATAGCTGAGCCAGGAATCTGCCAGCTGCGTTTACGAGATAGTTGTGGGTCCCAGAGGTGGGACCCGCACCTATCAGGCAATGGGAACGAATCCTAGCGATATGCCCCCATTGTCTGTGATGGGAATACCCCTTTAAATATCTATTTTTGTTTTTATGAACAGGAGCCTATTAGGCTGATTTCACATATAGGTTGTTTGTCGTTTTTCACAGTTGGTTTTTTCCCGCTTTTTGTGGCCTTTTTTCGACACATGTTTTTGTTACCTTTAGTTTAAAGGGAACCTGGTATCTGAGATACAGGCAGCATGTTATAGAGCAGAAGGAGCTGGGCAGATTGATGTATAGTTTTAATTGGGAAAGATTCAGTAAAACTTGTATTTTATTCATTAAAATGTCTGCTCATTCTGGGCTTTAAAGTCCAGGAGTTGGTCCTATCAGTGACTGACAGCCTTCCCTCTATGACTGTGTATACAGAGAGAGCTATCAATCACTGATAGGACCTTCCCTCTATGACTGTGTATACAGAGAGAGCTGTCAGTCACTGATAGGGCCTTCCCTCTATGACTGTGTATACAGAGAGAGCTGTCAATCACTGATAGGACCTTCCCTCTATGACTATGTATACAGAGAACTGTCAATCACTGATAGGACCTTCCCTCTATGACTGTGTATACAGAGAGAGCTGTCAATCACTGATAGGACCTTCCCTCTATGACTGTGTATACAGAGAGAGCTGTCAATCACTGATAGGACCTTCCCTCTATGACTGTTTATACAGAGATAGCTGTCAAACACTGATAGGACCTTCCCTCTATGACTGTGTATACAGAGAGAGCTGTCAGTCACTGATAGGACCTTCCCTCTATGACTGTGTATATAGAGAGAGCTGTCAGTCACTGATAGGACCTTCCCTCTATGACTGTGTATACAGAGAGAGCTGTCAATCACTGATAGGACCTTCCCTCTATGACTGTGTATACAGAAGAGCTGTCAATCACTGATAGGACCTTCCCTCTATGACTGTGTATACAGAGAGCTGTCAATCACTGATAGGACCTTCCCTCTATGACTGTGTATACAGAGAGAGCTGTCAATCACTGATAGGACCTTCCCTCTATGACTGTGTATACAGAGAGAGCTGTCAATCACTGATAGGACCTTCCCTCTATGACTGTGTATACAGAGAGCTGTCAATCACTGATAGGACCTTCCCTCTATGACTGTGTATACAGAGAGCTGTCAATCACTGATAGGACCTTCCCTCTATGACTGTGTATACAGAGAGAGCTGTCAGTCACTGATAGGACCTTCCCTCTATGACTGTGTATACAGAGAGAGCTGTCAATCACTGATAGGACCTTCCTCTATGACTGTGTATACAGAGAGAGCTGTCAATCACTGATAGGACCTTCCCTCTATGACTGTGTATACAGAGAGAGCTGTCAATCACTGATAGGACCTTCCCTCTATGACTGTGTATACAGAGAGAGCTGTCAATCACTGATAGGACCTTCCCTCTATGACTGTGTATACAGAGAAGCTGTCAATCACTGATAGGACCTTCCCTCTATGACTGTGTATACAGAGAGAGCTGTCAATCACTGATAGGACCTTCCCTCTATGACTGTGTATACAGAGAGGCTGTCAATCACTGATAGGACCTTCCCTCTATGACTGTGTATACAGAGAGAGCTGTCAATCACTGATAGGACCTTCCCTCTATGACTGTGTATACAGAGAGAGCTGTCAGTCACTGATAGGACCTTCCCTCTATGACTGTGTATACAGAGAGCTGTCAATCACTGATAGGACCTTCCCTCTATGACTGTGTATACAGAGAGAGCTGTCAATCACTGATAGGACCTTCCCTCTATGACTGTGTATACAGAGAGAGCTGTCAGTCACTGATAGGACCTTCCCTCTATGACTGTGTATACAGAGAGCTGTCAGTCACTGATAGGACCTTCCCTCTATGACTGTGTATACAGAGAGAGCTGTCAATCACTGATAGGACCTTCCCTCTATGACTGTGTATACAGAGAGAGCTGTCAGTCACTGATAGGACCTTCCCTCTATGACTGTGTATACAGAGAGCTGTCAATCACTGATAGGACCTTCCCTCTATGACTGTGTATACAGAGAGAGCTGTCAATCACTGATAGGACCTTCCCTCTATGACTGTGTGTACAGAGAGGCTGTCAGTCACTGATAGGACCTTCCCTCTATGACTGTGTATACAGGAGAGCTGTCAATCACTGATAGGACCTTCCCTCTATGACTGTGTATACAGAGAGCTGTCAATCACTGATAGGACCTTCCCTCTATGACTGTGTATACAGAGAGCTGTCAGTCACTGATAGGACCTTCCCTCTATGACTGTGTATACAGAGAGCTGTCAATCACTGATAGGACCTTCCTTCTATGACTGTGTATACAGAGGAGCTGTCAATCACTGATAGGACCTTCCCTCTATGACTGTGTATACAGAGAGAGCTGTCAATCACTGATAGGACCTTCCCTCTATGACTGTGTATACAGAAGAGCTGTCAATCACTGATAGGACCTTCCCTCTATGACTGTGTATACAGAAGGCTGTCAGTCACTGATAGGACCATCCCCTCTATGACTGTGTATACAGAGAGGCTGTCAGTCACTGATAGGACCATCCCTCTATGACTGTGTATACAGAAGGCTGTCAGTCACTGATAGGACCATCCCTCTATGACTGTGTATACAGAAGAGCTGTCAATCACTGATAGGACCCTTCCTCTATGACTGTGTATACAGAGAGGAGCTGTCAATCACCTGATAGGACCTTCCCTCTATGACTGTGTATACAGAGAGCTGTCAATCACTGATAGGACCTTCCCTCTATGACTGTGTATACAGAGGCTGTCAATCACTGATAGGACCTTCCCTCTATGACTGTATACACAGAGAGCTGTCAGTCACTGATAGGACCATCCCTCTATGACTGTGTATACAGAGAGCTGTCAATCACTGATAGGACCTTCTCTATGACTGTGTATACAGAGAGGCTGTCAGTCACTGATAGGACCTTCCTTCTATGACTGTGTATACAGAGAGAGCTGTCAGTCACTGATAGGACCTTCCCTCTATGACTATGTATACAGAAGGCTGTCAATCACTGATAGGACCTTCCCTCTATGACTGTGTATACAGAGAGGCTGTCAGTCACTGATAGGACCTTCCCTCTATGACTGTGTATACAGAGAGAGCTGTCAGTCACTGATAGGACCTTCCCCTCTATGACTGTGTATACAGAGAGAGCTGTCAGTCACTGATAGGACCTTCCCTCTATGACTGTGTATACAAGAGAGAAGCTGTCAGTCGCTGTAGGACCTTCCCTCTATGACTGTGTATACAGAGAGAGCTGTCAGTCACTGATAGGACCTTCCCTCTATGACTGTGTATACAGAGAGAGCTGTCAGTCACTGATAGGATCTTCCCTCTATGACTGTGTATACAGAGAGAGCTGTCAATCACTGATAGGACCTTCCCTCTATGACTGTGTATACAGAGAGAGCTGTCAATCACTGATAGGACCTTCCCTCTATGACTGTGTATACAGAGAGAGCTGTCAATCACTGATAGGACCATCCCTCTATGACTGTGTCTGTGGAGATTGTGTGTTGAAGCTTTCTCTGATGTTGACTATCTTTTGTTTGAAGAATGTGCCAAAATCCTCAGCCGAGATGAGAGGAGAGGGTGGGGGCGCTGGTGGACGGAGAAGAGAATTAAAGGTGTTAAAAAGTTGTTTTGGGTTGTGGGATAGGGAATATATGAGAGATGAGAAGTAGGCCTGTTTTGCATCAGCGAGTGAGGATTTGAAAATGAGGAGGGATTGCTTGTATGCGGTGAATTCATCTTTAGAATGGGATTTCTCCCAACGCCGCTCTGCAGCCCTGGAGGCTTGTCTGAGATTTTTAGTCAGGTCGGTGTGCCAGGGTTGTCTGTTGATTTTTCTGGTTTTGTTGTGTGTGAGTGGGGCAATAGTGTCCAGAGTTGCACTTATTATGGTGTTATATAGGGTGGTGGCAGTATCTGGGTCTTGGAGGGAACAAATTGAAGAGAGCGGCAGAAGAGAGTCGGAGAGCAAGCGAAAGTCAAGATGTTTAAGGTTCCTGCGGGGGTGTGCTAGTGTATGGACAAGGGGCGCAGCAGCAGAGACGAGTGAAGAGAAGGTGAGTATGTTGTGGTCGAATAGGGGGAGAGGCGAATTAGAAAGGTTAGATAGGGAGCAGAGGCGGGTAAAGATAAGATCCAGAGTGTGACCATCTCTGTGTGTGGGAGCGGAAGACCACTGTGAGAGGCCGAAGGAGGAAGAGAGTGATAGGAGTTTAGAGGCGGCTGAGTGGCAGGTGTCAATGGGGATGTTGAAGTCACCCATGATGATGGTGGGGATGTCAGCAGAAAGAAAGTGTAGGAGCCAGGTGTTAAAGTGGTCAAGAAAGGTGGTGGCTGGGCCTGGGGGGCGGTAAATAACAGCTACTTGGAGGTTGGAGGGAGAGTAGATGCGAACAGAGTGTACTTCAAATGAAGTGGGTGCAATGGAGGGCTGCAGTGGAGTTGGGCTGTAAGAGCAGGTATCTGATAGGAGAAGACCAACTCCTCCACCATGTTTGCTGCCAGGGCGGGGGGTGTGAGTGAAGTAAAATCCACTATACGAGAGTGCAGCAGGGGAGGAGGTGTCGGAGGGTATGTTTCTGTGAGACCCAGTAAGGAAAGTTTTTGAGAGATAAACAGATCATGAATGTAGGACAGTTTGTTACAGACAGAGCGAGCGTTCCATAATGCTCCAGCAAGAGGAAACAAAGGAGCAGGGGTCAGAGGAATGGTTATTAGGTTTAAGGGGTTGCAGAAATTTGTGGAATGAGATTTGTAGTAGGAGGTAGAGGTGATAGTGGGGATTTGCTGAGGGGGGCCTGGATTTGGAGAGATATCACAAGCAATAAGGAGAAGCAGAGAAAGTGTTAGTAGGTGAGAAAAAGAAAGGGCAGGGGGTATCTGTGTGTGTTTGGGAAGGAAGTGTTTTACATTGCCAAACAAGTTTGTGCAATCAGTCAGATGAGAAGGTAGGATGGAGGGAGATATGAATAGTTCCTTGCTGGGTGAATGGATGTGGGGGTATCTTAGGAGGTTTAGGAAAAGTGGGTAGAGTAACGCTGGGTTCAGACCTGAGCGTTTCTGAGACGCGCGTTTTCCGCGCGTTTTTGTGCGCGTTTTTGGCAATAGTAAACGCGCATTTTACGCGCGTTTGTGTGATTGACTGCGGTGTTGGCTTCTCTCCAAACTGTGCCTAGCACCTGGGGTTTGGCCTTTCCAGCATGTTGCAAATTCATAAACGCGCGTGTCGAACGCGCGTTTTCAGTGTCAAAAACGCGCAAAATACAAGCGTTGCGCGTTCCCATTGAAGTCTATGGGCCAAAACGCGCGACAAATGCCCCAAAAAAAGCTCAAGTACTTGTTTATGCGTCGGGCGTTTTTCAGCGCGTTCGAATGCACTGTAAAACGCGAAAATGTGAACCAAGTCCCATAGGGAAGCATTGGTTTGCATCGGTTATGCGTTTTACAGCGCGTTGTTTACATTAACTTTTTTGTACTTGTAGTAGGTGCTTATTCTAAAGTATACAGTTAAAAAAGCTGCATATATGTGCAAAATCGCTAAAACTCTTTTTACCCTCTAAAAAGAAAATCTTTTTTTGCACCCCATTGCACCCACTAAGCCTTAGGGTCCTTTAGCAGCTGCTATGGTTATAGTTATGTCCATGCCACTTTCATCTGCCTTTAAGGAAAGCAAGTCTTTGATATGCTATAATTCATTCTCCCTGGTCACTTTCCCGCGTCCATACATACACGGGGTGAGCTACAAGCCAGATGAAAACAGGATAAGGACAAGCAAGTTGGACATGCATCTTTTGACCTCCTGTTTTCTGTTATGTGGTCATGAAGCAGTAGCATTTTCACACATGTTCTCATATGGGGGTTATTCAGTGGATTCCGGGATACGGGAATAACTAGGCTCACACACAATTGCTATGTATATAATTAGTGATATTACTGAATAATGAGAAACGAAGCAATCAATGGCATCAGTGTGCTTAGAAGCCCATCTCTTGTTAGTGCCAATGCCCAAGATAGTGGACAACGAGGGGAGTAACTTTCTCAGGAGGTCTCTTAAAGAGGTTGTCTGAGATTTTGATATTTGTGAACAAGAATAGGGGTTTTTACAGTAGGTCCCAAGAAGATTGTGGTATGCACATGGACCGCATCCATATTTTGTGGATATGCGATTAGTGGACCGCAAAATGGATACGGCGGCAGAGAAGAAGCCTAAATCGAAGACATTAGAAGTTTAGAAGCAGGAGAACTAACCACAGTAGCCAATAATAACCCTTACACACAGTGTTCATAGTGTGGTTTACTGCCGTGAGTTTCACAAAATCAGTAATTGCAGCAGTAAATGACCATTTGACTACAGCGTGTGAATAGTTCTTTCCAGTGACCTTCACAATTCACAGATATTCGTATGATCACAGTGGTTTCTAAAAGTGTCTTCTGTTTCTTCTAGGTCCTCAGCTTTCTTAGGGAGGGTAATCTTACCAGTAATCATAGCCATGACTACAGGTCTGAGCCAGCAGTACATCATGGCATGTGCAGAATTGCACCTACCAGTTAACCATTTCATTGAAGAAGTGTTGAGACAAGCTGTGCAGCCAGAGTAAGTGTCCTTATATTACATAATAATGTCCTGATTAATGGCATTATAAATAATATTGTTGAATAAACTTTCATTCCACGTAACACAGTACATTGTAGCGTAGGCTGATGCATGTACAGAAATCCTTATGGTTTAAAGGGGTGGTCACTTTCTGGCTATTGTTAACCCATGAAAATGATTGGTATAACGTCATACTACACTGTATTGTACTGTGTACATAAGATGACTGTATAGTACTGTCTTATATAGCGTTTGGTGACATTCTGCTTCATTTTCTATGTTTCATAAGGCATGCCCCCTTGTTGGCCAAGTCTTTTGTGCTCTCCATAAAATGGCTGCTGAGGGTCATGTGACCAGACAAATCACTCAGCCTCCTCCATTCAGATACACTGGACCTGCCATCTGCACTTGCACTGGTGGGTGTTTAGTGCATGTGCAGTGTGTGTGAATGGAGGAGGTGGAGTATGTGTCTGGTCACATGACTCTCCATCAGCAGTCATTTTATGGACAAGAACTCTATGTGGACAGCACAGAAGATATATATAGCAAATGGCCCTGAATATCAACAAAGGATATATTAGTAAGTGCCATATAGGCGGCTCTGGGAGTTGACTTGGGGTGGCTGGTAGGGGAGGTATTCTTCTCATTTGACCACCTCCCCTATTTAATGTTGGGGTCTTTACCGGCTTCCGGTGCTCTATTCGGTGACAGCCTGGGTTAGAGGGGGTGATGGGGGGAGGGTATTGATTAACGATTACTTTGTTTCATTGTTCTTTGTTTTTGTGTTTTAATGTGATACATTTTTGTTATAAGATATATACTAATGTTATGTAAATATGTATGTATTAAATAAAGTTTTTTTTTTTTAAAAGTAAGTGCTGTATAGTCATCCTTACATACATATTGGTCCACAGTGGCCAGAAAGTGGCCAACCCCTTTAAATAGTTTGTTATTTTTTATGTATCATTCATTTTATAGGAAAATCCAGAGACTGGCTTATTAATTAAGCAATGCATTTTTCTAGGCAGTATATATCTGCACTGAAGATCTGTGGAAATAATCGATTACTGGCTGTTAAACGTGTTACAGATGAAGATTTTCTTGCTATTTCCCGTGTATTGAAGCAAAATAGTTACATAACAAGTAAGCCATTTTTAAATATTCTGTATGAAGGACACAAACAGATAGATAGATAAAAATATATTAGACAGACAGATAGATGATAGATAGATATTAGATAGATAGATAGATAGATAGATATTAGATAGATAGATGATAGATAGATGGATTAGGGGATGATAATTAGAGTGGATATAAAAAGTCTACACACCCCTGTTAAAATGTCAGGTTTTTGTGCTGTAAAGAAAATGAGACAAAGATAAATCATTTCAGAACTTTTTCCACCTTTAATGTGACCTATAAACTGTACAATTCAATTGAAAAACAAACTGAAATCTTTTAGGTGGATGGAAGAAAACAAAAAAAAATAAAATAATGTGGTTGCATAAGTGTGCACATCCTCTTATAACTGGGGATGTAGCTGTGTTCAGAATTAAGCAATCACATTCAAAATCATGGTAAATAGTAGTCAGCATACACTTGCCATCATTTACACTGCCTCTGATTAACTCCAAATAAAGTTCAGCTGCTCTAGTTCGTCTTTCCTGAAATTTTCTTAGTCGCATCCCACAGCAAAAGCCATGGTCCACAGAAAGCTTCCAAAGCATCAGAGGGATCTCATTGTTAAAAAGTATCAGTCAGGAGAAGGGTACAAAGAATTTCCAAGGCATTAGATATACCATGGAACACAGTGAAGACAGTCATCATCAAGTGGAGAAAATATGGCACAACAGTGACATTACCGAGAACTGGACGTCCCTCCAAAATTGATGAAAAGAAGAAAACTGGTCTGGGAGGCTACCAAGAGGCCTACAGCAACATTAAAGTAGCTGCAGGAATATCTGGCAAGTACTGGCTGTGAGGTACATGTGACAACAATCTCCCGTATTCTTCATATGTCTGGGCTATGGGGTAGAGTGGCAAGACGAAAGCCTTTTCTTACCAAGAAAAACATCCAAGCCAGCTACATTTTACAAAAACACATCTGAAGTCTCCCAAAAGTATGTGGGAAAAGGTCTTATGGTCTGATGAAACCAACTTTGAACTTTATGGCCATAAATCCAAAATATATGTTTGGCACAAAAACAACACTGCACATCACCAGAAGAACACCATACCCACAGTGAAGCATGGTGGTGGCAGCATCAGGCTGGGGGCTGTTTTTCTTCAGCTGGAACTGGGGCCTTAGTTAATAGAGGGAATTATGAACAGTTCCAAATACCAGTCAATATTGGCCCAAAACCTTCAGGCTTCTGCTAGAAAGCTGAACATGAAGAGGAACTTCATCTTTCAGCATCACAACAACCCAAAGCATACATCCAAATCAACAAAGGGATGGCTTCACTAGAAGAAGATTAAAGTTTTGGAATGGCCCAGCCAGAGCCCAGACCTGAATCTTATTGACAATCTGTGGGGTGATCTGAAGAGGGCTGTGCACAGGAGATGCCCCCGCAATCTGACAGATTTGGAGTGTTTTTGCAAAGAAGAGTGGGCAAATCTTGCCAAGTCAAAATGTGCCATGCTGATAGACTCATACCCAAAAAGACTGAGTGCTGTAATAAAATCAAAAGGTGCTTCAGCAAAGTATTAGTTTAAGGGTGTGCACACTTATGCAACCATATTATTTTATTTTTATATTTTTTCTTCCCTCTACCTAAAAGATTTTAGTTTGTTTTTCAATTGAGTTGTACAGTTTATAGGTCACATTAAAGGTGGAAAAAGTTCTGAAATGATTTATCTTTGTCTCATGTTTTTTACAGCACAGAAACCTGATATTTTAACAGGGCTGTGTAGACTTTTTATATCCACTGTAGATAGATACCAAAACAATTGTTGGGTCGTTACAATACAGTGTAATATGACATTATATCAATCATTTTCATAGTAACATAATTGAATGAGATTGTTAATGATAAACACTATCGGAATAGTATAGTGCCTATAGGGTCCCCCTGCACTTACTAGTATGTCTGGGCGCCGCTTCGTTCGCCCGGTATAGGCTCCGGTGTCTGCAGCTCCCTCTGTTGTACTGGGTGGAGTTTTTGTATTAGGCGTGTCCCTTGCTGCAGCGCTGGCCAATAGCAGCGCACAGCTCATAGCCTGGGAGTCCCAGACATACTAGTAAGTGCAGGGGAACCCCTGGGCGTCGCTTTGCCCACAGATATAGTTAGTTTTTAAACTAGTGAAAGGTCCTCTTTAAGGCAAGGGCTACACGACGATGCTGGTCGTGGCCAGGATTGCTGAGCAGCGGTGATCACATAGAAATTAATGGGATTGCTGTGACAGTCGCAAGAAATCCAGCAGAGTTGGCTTACTTTCAACTGCTGCGGCGATCCCATTCACTTCTATGTGATCACCGCTGCTCAGCAATCCTGGCCGCGACCAGCCTCTTCGCGTAGCCTTGGCCAAATGCGCACGAATGAAAACAAGCTATAACTCAAACAGGGATCTTTTGTTCCTCAGAACCGCAGGCCATAGAGTTTCAGCCTGAAGTAGTCTTACATGTGTATCTAAGATAGGTCTCATGCCAAAGTATAGCCAAGGCCATTATCTGTTCAGCTTCATGAAAAAGATATTAAGAAGGAAACACTTTTATAATTGGAACTCTCAAGAACATAAATGTAACTACTGTTAACCCTTAACTAACTGTTCATAAAATGGAAAACTCACAAATATGGCAGACATCTTTGCAATAGATAGATAATAGATAGAAAAGTAATAGATACTGTATATATATATATATATATATATATATATAAAACACATAAGTAAATGATAGATACTATCTATCTATCAATGTCTGTCTATTTATCTATATCTATCTATCTATCTATCTATCTATCTATCTATCTATCTATCTATCCATCTATAATCTATCTAACACACAAGGGGCACAGATCTTTCCATAATACATTTTCTTTGTTGGTTCTATACCTGGTTTTGGATCACAAATACTGACAAAAATTATTGATCAAATACTGACCATGTGAAAGTGGCCCTAAGGGGGTTTCCATGGAGAATTTAAGTAGCCATACTCACCTCCTCTGACCAGCCACCTTGCTTTGGTCCCTGCTGCTCTCCATTTCCTTCCCCGGCATGATACTCTGGAAATGCCAGGACAGACCAATTCAGCCAATCTCTGGGCTTAGTGGCGGTCCGCCTCAGCCAGTGATTGGTTAAGTGGGTCTTTCCTGGGACTTTTGGTATTTTGAACCAGGACAGGAAGTACAGAGCTGCTGGGGCCAGAGCAGCGGCAGAATTTTCTGGCCCTTTAAAATAAAAACTATCCATGGAAAAACCCTTTAATATTATTGCCAATCTATGGTGTCATTTCATTTTATTATCATTTATTTTTTTAAAGATCTTGATCTTAGATTCAACAACTTGACCAATAGTGGTGCCGTGAACATCGCCAGATTTCTTCAGGTATGTTGCAAGAAGGAGATTAAAGGCATGCCTGTTTTATGCACTGTCAGTATATTTAATTGTACATGAGAATAAGCTGATCATAAAGTGCCTGCCTGCCAGGACACCCTGTGATTGGCTGTAATCTGCGGGGAAACCTATCAGTAAGTGCTCAGTTTCCTTGCAGCGCCACCAGTGGAGAAATTAAATATTACATGGTACACATTCAGATCAACTGGCCGCCTGTATAATGCAGGACAGGGCAAATCCTCCAGAGTGAGAGACATTCTTTGTGAGCGCTCTCTATTCTGGCCAAAAAAATGAAGATTCTGAATAGGGCCTCACTAATCCGTTGTATGAAAATGGGCCTAAACTGAATAATTCTTTTAAAGAAGTTAACAATAATTATTTTTGTCTCAGGACAGTTGCTCGATTTTTCATTTAAATCTTATGGGAAATGACATTGAAACAGATGGTGCAGAACAAATTGCTAAGGCATTGCATGTAAGTAAACCTCGGCTCAGATTTACTAATATGTCACTTTATTCTGTCTAAAAAAAAGTGGTGCAAGTTTTTTCCATCTCAAAAAGCGGTGGGGCTTATCAAGAAGGGGCAGGGCTTCAGAGGAAATGGTGCAAGGCCTAAATTGTGACAAAATGTTGTCATCTAAGGCCCCTTTCACACGGGCGAGTTTTCCGCGCGAGTGCAATGCGTGAGGAGGACGCATTGCACCCGCACTGAATCCGGACCCATTCATTTCTATGGGGCTGTGCACATAAGCGGTGATTTTCACGCATCACTTCTGCGTTGCGTGAAAATCACAGCATGTTCTATATTCTGCGTTTTTCACGCAACGCAGGCCCCATAGAAGTGAATGGGGCTGCGGGAAAACCGCAAGCATCCGCAAGCAAGTGCGGATGCGTTGCGATTTTCCAGCATGGTGGCTCAGCAACGGGACCCGATCTTTATTATTTTCCCTTATAACATGGTTATAAGGGGAAATAATAGCATTCTTAATAAAGAATGCATAGTAAAATGAAGTGGAAGGGGTTAAAAATAATAAAAGTTAACTTACCTTAGCCACTTGATCGCGTAGTTGCGATCTGTCCTCTCTTTCCCAGCATCAGCTAAGAACTAAAGGACCTGTGATGACGTCACATCACATGGTCCAATCACATGGTCCATCACCATGGTAAGATGGACCATGTGATTGGACCATGTGATGTGACGTCATCACAGGTCCTTTAGATCATAGATGCTGCAGGGAAAGAGAGGACAGATCGCGACTACGCGATCAAGTGGCTAAGGTAAGTCAACTTTTATTATTTTTAACCCCTTCCACTTCATTTTACTATGCATTCTTTATTAGAATGCTATTATTTCCCCTTATAACCATGTTATAAGGGAAAATAATCATTTCTCCAGAAGACCCGAAACCGAACTTCAGTGATGAAGTCCGGCCTCGAGTCTGGGTACCAAACATGGCGATTTTTCTCATGCGCGTGCAAAACGCATTACAAACGTTTGCACCCGCGCGGGAAAAACGCGCATATTCCCGCAACGCACCCGCCTCTTATCCGGGTGTCATGTTGTGTGAAAGAGGCCTAAAGGTTCCCTTACATGCTGTGGATTTTGTTGCAGAATCTTCCACAACTGAAAATCAGTTCCATTCATTAGAAATGGGGTGGAAAGCACATGGATTTCTGCAAGCCTCACTCAGGTGAACGGAAATGATTTTCAGTTGAGGAAAGTTGTGTAACAAAATCCACAGCGTGGGAGTTCACCCTAAGGGCTCATTCTGACGACCGTATTTATGTATCCACATCCATTCTGCAAAATACTATTCATTTCAATGGGGCCGCAAAAAAGATAGAGCATGTCCTATTTTTGTCCGCAATTGCAACAAGAATAGGCATTTCTATAATAATAGGGCTGGCTGCAAAATGTGGAACGCACATGGTCAGTATCCGTGTTTTGCGGATCCGCAATTTGCGGGCCACATAACACATATGGTCGTCTGAATGAGCCCTAAATGTGCCACAAAGTAGGCCATCCAATCGATGGTATAAACGTAGACAGGCAGTCTAAACACGTACCAGATTTATTTCACAACTTGACCCACTGTGATAAATCAAGTGCATTTTAACCCCTTCCCACCGCAGCCTTTTTAATTTTTGCATTTTCCTTTTTTACTCCCTGCCTTCCAAAAGCCATAACTTTTTTATTTTTCCGTTTAAATAGCTGTTACGAGGGTTTTGCATGACACATTGTGCTTTCTAATAGTACCAGTTAATATTCCATAAAATGTTTTGGGAAGCTGGGAAAAAATTATTAATGAGGTGGAATTGGAGAAAAAAAACGCTATTGCGTCATAGTTTTACAGTGTTCACTGTGCAGTAAAAAATATGTATTACCTTTAGGCCTCATGCACACGACCGTTGTTTGATTCTGTGTCCGTTGAGCTGTTTTTCGTGCTTTTCTGCGGACCCATTGGTTTTTTGTCCTCCGCGTCTGTGGTCCGTTATTACTGTCCGTCAAAAAAATATAACCTGTCCTATTCTTGTCCGTGAAAAACGGTTCATGGACCCATTCAAGTTGATGGGGCCGTGAAAAAATGCGGATGGCAATTCGTGTGTCATCCGCGTTCCACGTCCGCATTTTTTTGCGGACTCCTTGGCAGTCATTTGGCAAATTGTCAGCCTGTCTTTTGGTAATATCTTTTGGGTCATGTCCGCTAAAAAAAGGAAGACACACGGAAACACAACGGAAGCAAAAACGGACACTGATCACGGAACAACGGAACCCCGTTTTGCGGACCGCAAAAAAATACTGTTGTGTGCATGAGGCCTTACTCTGCAGGTCGGTAAGATTACAGCTATGCCAATTTTTTTTATAGTGTTTATTATGTTTTATTATGTTTAAAAAAAAAAGAACTTTAAAAAACAAATTTTCTAAAGTGACATGACTCCATTGCCGTTCCATTTTTGATATTTCTTTCACATTTTCTTGTTCAGAGAAATGACACTCTTAGAAGCTTAAGAATGACGGGTAACAAAGTTGGGAACAAGGGAGGAATGTTCTTTGCTGCAATGCTGCAGATAAATTCAACTCTTGAAGAACTGGACCTTGGTGACTGTGACTTGGTATGTACAAGCTCAGGAAATAAACCGTCTTAGGCCAAGTTCACACTTCAGTTATTTGATCAGTTATTTCCACCATTCATTGTGAGTCAAAACCAGTAGTGAAGCCTACAATAACTGATAGACATAACTGACCAAATAACTGAAGTGTGAACTTGGCCTTATGGTTTATTAATGGCTTACAGAATAAGGCACAGCTACAATCATAGTTGCTGTATATTTGGATGAGGTCTTTCACAAAGGAAATATGCAGATCCTTTAAATCAAAGAAACGTCTGGCTACTGAAGCATTGTGCTATGTATGTTTAACCATTTTTACTGATCTAGTGCAGGGATCAGCAACCTGCGGCACTCCAGCTGTTGTGAAACTACATTTCCCAGCATGCTCCATTCATTTCTATGAGAGCTCTTAGAAGAGCTGAGCAAGTATGCATGCTGGGAGTAGTAGTTTCACAACAGCTGGAGTGCCGGAAGTTGCCTGCCCCGATCTAGTGCATTTAAAATGAATATGAAGCAGCTTTCCAAATAATTCATTAACTATTGGAGTGCCTACATGTCCATAAAATAGAAGCATATGGACCTGTGTGACGCTGGCTTTGTAATGACACATTAGACACATGAAAGAATTAACAGTGCACTTGAAAGTGACACTTCCATAAAAAAAAATCACATATTAACAGCCTATATGTGAATATCCTTTTTTTTTTTGTTTGTTTACAACAAAATCGGTGGATGGTTTTCTGTACTGAATTTTTTAAAGTCTTCCCAAGTATTTAAAGGGGTATTCCCATCACAGACAATGGGGGCATATCGCTAGGATATGCCCCCATTGTCTGATAGGTGCGGGTCCCACCTCTAGGACCCGCATCTACAACGAGAACGGAGCGGGAAGAGCTGTGGCTGGTGGCGGTGGGACCCGCGCCTATCAGACAATGGGGGCATATTCTAGCGATATGCCCCCATTGTCTGAGATGGCAAAACCCCTTTAGGTTCCCGTCCTGGTTCTTTAACTTCCTCTTTGTTTGGAATTTTTAGCACTGTTAACTCTTTCAGTCAGACCATTGACTGCAACCAGAGAACCCCCTGTAGTGACTTAACTAAAGCATCAGATTTCCCAGTGATCAATGCAATGCTCTTTTGTGGGCATCTAGACCTAACAAGAGAACCACAGAGCTGTCATGCTGTTATCCCAATGCTACACCTACTGTTATAACGAGGATTACCCTTCAGATAACATCTCTTCACAGCAGCAGTAAACTGATAATGGATTACCTATCTGTATAGGAGGTCTTATCAGTTGTGTTGACTTCTACAGAAGGGCAAAATTTTCAGTGGTATAGTACTACTGAAATGAAAAACAAAATCAGTCAAAAAATCTAAACAAAAAAGAGAATATTGTCAGGCTTTAGCAGAGCGGGCATAGCAATGCGCTATGTGAGCTCCTTCCCTGCACCGATGTGGTATACAGGCCATTAGCAGAGCAGAGTGCAGGGCAGGAGCGCGCATAGCACATCACTCCTCCTGCATGTGGCCCACCTATGTCAGGTTTTAAGAGAGCAGAGCTGGTACAGACAGGAACAGCGATGCTTTGGCCTGTACAGTGTTCAGTGCGGCCCAAGGGGAATCCGAACTCCAGTACACCGCTAGAGTAAAAAAAACGTATATTAGAAATATTATTTTTATCATATTTACAAACGGTTTTGAAAAAAAGGGAGCTGAAAGTTTAGGTACCTGTAATGATTTTATGCAATTTCTCTTTACAGGGTATACAATGCTTGATAGCATTTGCCACAGTCCTAAAGCAAAACAATTCGATGAGATCAATAAATTTAAACCGCCCTTTATTCTATGTTTTACAGGTAGGTACTTAGTAGGCAGACTGAAAGGTGCTTCTTGGTGAATTTCAAAGTAAACATCTACATAACCCTATTTCTTCTTTTCCAGGAGGATACCAGCATTCACTTAGCTCTGATGTTAAAGGTGAACAATACTCTGCAGGAGATCCATCTCTCAAAACATGACATGACCGATTCTGGAGTTGAGCGTCTTTGTGAAGCCTTACATGAAAACCAAACTCTAAAATATCTTGATCTGAGCTGGTGAGGTCAAATGTGATATTGATCAATTGTATATTCACTGTGCCCCATGCTTTCTATTGTACTATTACACAGTTTTAGTTTTGAGGACAGGATTCAGACCGTGCGTAGGAATCGAAAGTCCCAAAAAGCAGTTCACTTATCCCTCCAGGAAATGCTGAGGTCTGCAGATATCCTGGATATAGATATCCTGCAACTTGTAAAAGATGTACAATAGTGAAGTTCCGTGAGGTTCCTCACCTCTTAATTGCTCAGTTTATACTCACAAAAGTGGCAGGTTTTACAGGCACATCAAGCTGGAGTTGCAACTTCAACCCTTCACAGGATCCGAGGGCACACTCCCACAGTAGCAGATAAAAGGTGTAGTATACGCTCAGGAACCCACCGACTTCAGATGAGGCTTCCTTTCTTTTCAAACACTGCAAACCAGAAGCTCTCCAACCATAGTGAGGATCCGATGGTAACTTCAAAATTTTTAATATCAATGTACTTACAAACAATTTCTTTAAAATCACATAAAATCAAGCGTTTTGCAATCCTCTCGCCCAACCCGGGTTTCGCTCCCAGAGCTTCGTCAGGGCTCGCATAGAAAAAACACCCCCCCTTCTTTTTAAACCTGATCTCATTAGTCCCACACCTGGGTATGTTCAGCAAAAACTTCTGCCCTCCTCCCAAGCATGGAACAAGGGCAGGGCGTGCCTGCTAATTAAAATCACATCATTGTAGACCTGTATTCACACACATATAATAAAATCATTTTTTATCTCAAAACAGCTTGTAAGTCAAAATCCACATTTAAACCGCAAGGTTGCAGTGTATTCAGTTCATATATCCACTTACTTTCTATTTTATTAATTTTTTCTATAAAACTTCCTCCTCTCCAATGGCCACTTACTAGTTCTATACCCATGAATTTCAATCCCTTGGGTTTTTTTTGATGAAACCTTTTATAATGTGAAGAAACTCCATGGCTTTCCAGCCCTTTACTTATATTTCTTATGTGTTCCTGGATCCTAGTTTTTAGGGGTCTGATGGTACGTCCCACATACTGGAGGCCACACGGGCACATCCCCAAGGGATTGAAATGTGGGGATGTGATTTTAAAGAAATTGTTTGTAAGTACATTGATATTAAAAAATTTGGAAGTTACCATCGGATCCTCACTATGGTTGGAGAGCTTCTGGTTTGCAGTGTTTTAAAAGAAAGGAAGCCTCATCTGAAGTCGGTGGGTTCCTGAGCGTATACTACACCTTTTATCTGCTACTGTGGGAGTGTGCCCTCGGATCCTGTGAAGGGTTGAAGTTGCAACTCCAGCTTGATGTGCCTGTAAAACCTGCCACTTTTGTGAGTATAAACTGAGCAATTAAGAGGTGAGGAACCTCACGGAACTTCACTATTGTACATCTTTTACAAGTTGCAGGATATCTATATCCAGGATATCTGCAGACCTCAGCATTTCCTGGAGGGATAAGTGAACTGCTTTTTGGGACTTTCGATTCCTACGCGCGGTCTGAATCCTGTCCTCAAAACTGTTAATAGTGTTGAATACCCACAACACATTACGGACTCGCAGCGTCTCACATAGGACTGGTGATATTTTCTTTCCATTTGATTACACAGTTTTAGGCCTTATTCACACATCGGTGTTCGGTCATTGTTTTCCATCAGTGACTGTAAGCAAAAACTAGGTGCAGGTCAAAAACACAGAACAGGTGCGAATATTTCCATTAGACCTTATCTCTGTGTGGCTTTCACTTCCGGTTTTGGCTCCCAATCACTGATGGAAATTTGGGGTGAGTGAAGCGTGCTTCGGAGCATAGAGCCGAAGTTGCTTCATCCAAAGCTTCGTTTGGATGCTGTACGGAGACCCCTCTCTGTACGGCATTCAAATGTATAGGCTTGAAGGAGGTGAAGTTCGTTATGTCCAAAGTCTTACCAGACTTTGTTGAATAACTTCGGACTTCGAACTTGAAAACCATTTTAAAACTGGTATCCGAAGTCTGCTTCAATACCCAGTTTTAAAATGGTTTACAAGTTGAATAATCGAAGTCCGAAGTTATTCAACGATGTCTTGCGAGACTCCGGACATAACGAATTTCACCTCCACGAAGCCCATACATTTGAATGCTGTACGAAGGCTGGTCTCCGTAGAGCATTCCAAATGGAGTTTTGAATGAAGCGTCTTTGGATCTACAGTCTGAAGCGCGTTTCGCTTAACCCTAATGGAAATTACTGTTAAAACAATGTGTGAATTCAGGTGAATTTAGACAAACCAATAATCGTCCAGACTATCAGCAATCACTGCTCCTGCGAACGCTTGTTCCCAATAATCTGGCCATCTAAATGTGCCTCTGATCACCCGATAAACGATCAAAACGCTTTTTCATCAGGTGATCCTGTCGTTCGTGCAGGCACCACCAATCATCTTTTCTGGCCAGCAGATCCGGCTATCTAAACAGCGATCTGCTGCCCAGAAACAATGATTCTATAGCGATCTCTTTGTCTTCATACAGTGAAGAAGATTGCTACATGTAAATACAGTCTCCTTCACTGAGTGAGCAGCCGACGACTGTCAGAAAGGAACGCTTCCTTCCCAACAATCGGCCGCTCCATCGGCCCATCTAAACCCGCCTTTAGGCTGTGTCCACATGTGTTTTCTTACACCGGTTGTTGTGGTATTGCATAATTTTTGTGATATTCACAGCAAAAAGTCTTACTAGCAGCCTATACTAGGGTAAGTCCTCTTTGAATTCCTTAACCCCTTAAGGACCAAGCCCATTTTTGGTTTACGTTTTCATTTTTCCTTCCTACCTACCAAAAGCCACAACTTTTTAAAATTTTTGTTCAAATAGCCAAATTTTTTGCGGACAAGTATTTTTTTAGTGACACCATTTAATTTACCATAACTTGTATTGGAAAACAGGAAAAAGTTATTTGAGGGATGAAGTTGAAAAAAAACCTATTCCATATTCTTTTACCATTATCTTTTAGTTTAGATTTACAGAGCTGTGTGGGGGCTTGTTTTTTTGAGGGGCGAACTGTAGTTTTTATTGGTACCATCTTAGGGTACATATGACTTTTTGATCACTTTTTATTCAACTTTTTGTGGAGCACAAGGTGACCAAAAAAACAAGATTTTTGTGGACTCTGTAAAATCTCTTTCTCGCTGAGTTCATTGGGGGACACAGGACCATGGGTATAGCTGCTGCTGCTGCTGCCGTTACGAGGCGACACTAGGCTAAAAAGCTCCTCCCGCGGCTATATCCCCTCCAGCCTGGAGACTGCATATCAGTTTGTGCCCAAGCAGTAGGAGGAAAAGAAATCAGAAAAGAAATAACAATAATCAGTGGGTCCGAACCCAAAACTGAGGACCTTACCAGTTAATCAACTGCCGTCACCTGCGGCAAAATTAGAGAAAAAAACTGCAGGTGGGAGCTGTGTAAACTTGATAAACGTGTGCAAAGAAGACCAGGTGGACCGCCTTACACAGCTGCAGCAGCAGCTGTACCAGCGGTCCCAATGATATGAGCGAGAAATAGTGAATCGCATTTAATTTTTTTTCCATTACATTCAGCGCACAGGAAAAATATTTTGATATTTTAATAGTTCGGATATTTTCAGACACTGCGATGCCCGTTATATTTGTTTTTATTGTTTATTTAGTTTTCTATGAAAAATTGGGAAAGGGGTGAGTTTCATTTTTTATATTTTTAAGTTTTATTTTTTTTTACACTGAAACGTTTAGTTCCTTTAGAGGAGTTTTACATGTGATATTCTGATCACTTCTCCCATAGACTGCAATATAATACTATTTCAGTCTATGGGATTCTGGCAGCCTTCCTGAGAAGTGGTATCTTGCGCACTGCTTTTCAGGCAGTTGGCTTTGACAGGCCTGGGATCTTTCAGAATACCCCAGGCTGTCATGAGAACCAATTAGAGCCCTACAGTTTTGCAGCGTGGGCTCCACATATGCTACAGTCGCTATTGACCGCAGCGCCTGAGATTAAATGACAAGGATCGGCATCATTGCTGATCTTGGACACTGCCAGCGGTTGCCTGCTGGATTATGCAGCAGTTGAGCTCTCTCCATACATCCCTTAATGCTATATGTATGTGATATTGCGTTAATGGAATCTGTCAGCAGTTTTGAACCTACAAAACTGTTGAAAGCACTAGATAGGTGACCAGGAAACCAGTTAAAATATGCATATGTGGGTGTTCCAAGTACAAGCATGACTGAGGAAAAGGTTTTAATCTGCCACAAATTGCAATGCCAGGTGTCCTTTGGGCGGTCCCTAACAGTGAAGTGTCCTGGGTTCTTTACAGTAAACACTCTACAACCCCCCCCCATCTGCTCTACCGACTAAAGATGCTTTTGTTTTACCTTTTCAGCAATAAAATAACCCGTGATGGTGTCAAGTGCTTGGCAGAACTACTGAAGAGGAATACAACACTGGAGATCTTAGACCTGACATCAAACAGAATGGAAGATGAAGGTGTAATCTACCTTGCCGAAGCCATTCATTCATATAATAGCCGTCTCAAAGCGTTAGTATTACATTTCATATTTCATCTACAATATACTTCCACACAGACGGACGTATTAAAGCACCCTCTTATTTTACATGGGACCTATTTTTTGTTTAGTCTCCGTATTTTGATCTTCTGGCTCATTTCTGTAGCGATAGGTGGAAGAAAATATTGTACTGCTTGCCAGCAGGCAGGCATTACTAAGAGCGATTCCACTGTACATATTTACGGGCATGTCCTCCATGACCAGCCACTCATCGAGGACCACAGCAACTAATCAGGAAGCCACTTTGAATGTGTAACGATTATTGGTAATCAATGGATATATTGTGCATAACACCATGTAAAAGTGGAGGTATAGTTGGATACCTTTTTTTTTAGATTTATCTTGACATTATTCTTTGTTTTAACTACTAGGTTAGCAATTGTCAGTAACAATATCACTGGACAAGGTCTCAAGGCCCTGGCAGCTGCAATTAAACTAAACCAAGGACTGCAATACATCTACATTTGGGGGAATGTATTGGATGAAGAGGCCTCTACGGTATGTGTACTGCTTGCATTTGGGTTGCCCATAACTTTTTATATTGGTAAACTATTTGAGAGCCTTAAGAAAGTAACACTTTATATGAAGTCTTAGTTTCTGGATCCCATCGGATGCTGTAATAAAGTATGGCTTTGGTATCTGATGCACCCCTACTGAATAATAACTGTATGTAAAAGGGAAGGAAAGCATCACAAGTGGACTACAGTCATTCCTCAATAGTCTGAGAGGTGCACATCCTTACTCCTTATTCAACTATACAATGAAACTTGAAACATAGGATCTATAGAGTGGAAGTAAAGTGGTGACAAAGTTTTTGTTAAAGAGGACCTGTTACCAATCCTGACATGTCTATTCTGCTGAGTGCTTGCATTCCTCATGGAATTCTGGAACATGAATTCTCTGGACTCTGTGTTGTACCAATCCTCTATTATTCCTACTGCAATAAAAGTCCATCTGGGTGTTACCAGTTGGGGGGGTGTCCTTGAACAGCTTGACACAATCCAATTCAAATTAGACTGTGCAGGGACACACCTTCAACTGGTAATACCCAGTTGGACCTTTACTGTTGACTACTGCCAATTCATTCATAAAATTTAAAAAGGAATAATATAGTAATTGCACAACATAGTCATAAGAATAGATA
The DNA here is from genome assembly GCA_033119425.1 of Bufotes viridis. Taxonomy (NCBI): domain Eukaryota; kingdom Metazoa; phylum Chordata; class Amphibia; order Anura; family Bufonidae; genus Bufotes; species Bufotes viridis. The sequence continues at coordinate 140,504,704 of CM065592.1, read as the reverse complement.
CTCCAGAATTGTTTTTAATGGGGAATGCAATTGCAACTGCTTTCCTTTTAATAAGGGGCTGTGTTATACTGGCCACCATCTGGCCAGTATGTGTCGGAATACCGTTTTTGTAGAGGAAAGCGCAGACTGTGCTCTCCTACACAGACTGGCCGCACAAAAACAAAAATGTACATATTTTTTTTTATTTGGGTCCTTTGGGTAACAGATGCCACTTTATGGCATCCATTACAAGCCTTCCTTGGGGATATATGCCCTGAATATACAGTATATACTAGACCAGGGATCAGCAACCTTCGGCACTCCAGCTGTTGTGAAACTACAATTCCCAGCATGCTCCATTCATTTCTATAAGACTTCTGAGTAGAGTAAAGGAAGTATGCATGCTGGGAGTTGTAGTTTCACAACAGCTGGAGGGACGAAGGTTGCCTACCCCTGTACTAGACAGTAGCTGTGTGTGCAAAGCATTAGAGATTTACTGCGCTCTATAGTTTGCTAAAAAGATCTTCGACTAGGGCTATACGATGACGTGTCACGCAACAATAAGTCGCTTTTTTGCTACTGTCGTGTCGCAGTGCGACATTGATGTGACAAAATATCGCACGACAGAGGTCGTCATGTAGCCCTAGCCTTATTGAAACTACAAGGAATATAAATTCTCTGCTCTATTTTTCAGTGAACTAATGCCAAATACTTTCATTTTTCCTATGCTCGTCTGCCCTTTGTTTTTAGTCCTAATGTATTTCTCCAGCAGTGCTTCATTCCAGTATCAATGACATCAGCAGCCAATGCAAAAGTGAAATGTCAGCTAATATGTCTTCCCATCTTAGGCCCCATGCACACGACCGTTGTTTGTTTCTGCGTCCGTTCCGTTTTTTTTCACGGATAGGATGCTTTCCCATTCATCTCAATGGGTCCGTCAAAAAATGCGGATGGTCAACCGTTTTTGTTCTGCATCCGTGATCCGTGTTTTCATTCCGTCAAAAAAATAGTGCATGTCCTATTTTTTTCACGTTTGCGGACATGGATAGGCATTTTTACAATGGATCTGCCATAAAAATCGGATCCGTGAAAAAAAAACGGTCCATCATCCGTTTTTTTTGACGGACGCAAAATTTGCAGGAGGAGCGGACACGGAGGCAGGCAGTGGTTGTGTGCATGTAGCCTTATAGTAACAATAGAAAAATGCCAGTGTCTCTGAAAATAAAAAAGGAATAATTACCAAACTGGCTCATTTCTGATTGCTTAATATATGGCCATTATGTTTTGGTCTTGAAGCCCCAACCTTCTGATGCCCTGAAGGAGCTTCATTTCAGTTTACAGAAGACTTTATGGACAGACTCTTTAGACCATGCACCGTTGCTTCTTAAGATACAGTTCTGACGCCTAGAGAACCCAGGTAACCTGTGTGTATCATTTCAGGCATTTTCACAGCTTCTCTTGAGTGGTCGCCTGAATACCTCCTCAACAGATGTACGGCCGTATACGGTTGATGGTCGCGTCTACCTTACGGAACTCTTTCATGGTCTCAAGAAGCATTATTACTGGACTCCAACTTATGGCATTGTAGATGATCCTGTATGCAACTCCAGTCTCGCGATAATAAATGATCAAACACCTTGAGCGCCAAAATAAAGAGAACTTACTTTGCAAGGATATTTAATTGATATAACCATGAGAAAACTGGAATAAAATGCTTGGTAATGTATGATCACTATTCATATGAGAATACATAAATATTACATTTCTAGGTCATTTCTGGAGGTTTTTGTGTAGTAAAAATGTATATATGCTCAAAAATACAATGTTCTGAAAACACTTGCAGTTATTGTCATTTTTCTGCCGGTCACGACAAAGCTATTAGGCTTCATGCACACAACCACGTTTTTTATCCGTATTTTCTGCACACTAACCCATTCATTTCTATGGGGACATGAACACATCAGTGATTTTTGTGGATCCATTTTTCCATTCAGATCAGAAAAGTCCTTTCTATTAATGGAAGTGAGAAAAATATGCAATGCACATGGAAGGTGTCCATATTCTGCAGATCCGTTTTGTTGTGGATCGAAATACGGACATGGCAGTGTGCACAAGGCTAAATTACTAGTCCATGAATACATCCATTTCCCCTGCTGGAGCTTAGAAGCATCCTAGCCAGATATGAGAAAGCATGTGGTATGGCACATGCACGGCATGGAAAGGTGGGTGTGCATTACACCGTATGTGTTCCAATGTCTCCTCCTGTTTCTTCATATGCAGTACAGGACGACACAATGGGCATGTCAGGCAGTCTTGTTCAACTACAGAGAAAAATAGTGGCTAAAATGTAACTTTTAAGGCCCCTTTCAAATCTGCGTTTTTGCTTTCCGTCCTAGAGTTCCGTCGTCGGGGCTCTAGGACGGAAAGATACTGATCAGGATTTCCCTAATGCATTCTGAATGGAGAGAAATCGGTTCAGGATGCATCAGGATGTCTTCCGTTCCGTATGTGAACGTTTTTTGGACGTTGACAAAACTGCAGCATGCTGCGGATTTGTCTCCGTCCAAAAATCCGGAAGACATGCCGTAACGCCGGATCCGGAATTAATTCCCATTGAAGTGCATTAATCCGGAATTAAGCTAAACGCCGTTTCGGCGCATCGCCGGATCTGACGTTTATCTCTGCGCATGCGCAGCAGCAGTTAAAATCAGGGCCCCAGTGTAAGCTGGGGCTCCGATCGGTTACCATGGCAGCCAGGACGCTACATAAGTCCTGGCTGCCATGGTAAGTACTCCGCAGCAGTGTACTTACCTGCGCTGCGGCCTCCGGGCACTCCTTCATGACGTCACAGGTCCGGGCGGCGCATTGAACTATGCACTTCAGGGACCTGTGACGTCATAAAGGAGCGCCTGGCGGCCGCAGCGCAGGTGAGTTCATTGCTGTGGAGTACATTACCATGTCTTCTCCCAGAATTGGAGATAAAAAAAAGGATACAAAAACCAATTCAAATTAACCAAACATGTCATGCGTAAAAATTAGTACGTAAAAATTCAATGGTGTCACCCGTGAAAGAAAATATCAGAATCCAGGCAATCTCCGTGCCTTATTTTATGCTAAAGTATTTCTAGAATATATCACTAGACGGTACAGAAACAGGGAACATTACATGATTTTAAAAAAATGCACCTTTATTTAAAACAATAAAAATGCAGCTAATATAAGCAGATGTGTAGGTCTGGTGGACTTGGGAATCATTCCTTTTAGGCCCTTTGCACACGACCGTATGCCCTCCGAGACATATGGTCCGTGGGCGGGTTATATATCCCGGAGCGGCATACATCGTACGCATCGGGCCGCCCGCGGGACAGTTGTCCTGGTGCGGAAAATAGTCCCGCGGGCGGCCCGATGCGCACAGCATCATAGTAACCTACGATGCTGTGCGCACGATCAATGCCACTCCGGGACATATGGCCCGCTCACAGACCGTACGTCTCGGAGGGCATATGGTCGTGTGCAAGGGGCCTTAGTGTTAGAACCATTTAGAATGTATTGCACAGAATTTACTAAAAAGTAAAGCAAACACTAAATCATGAAAAGATGACAATGCGCAGACACGAATCTGTACAGTTATGTGGTCTTGTAGTACAGCCCTAATAGGATTATCAAACAGAATAAGGCACTCGAATGATCCCAGGGAGAACTGTGCTGACTACTAGATATGGAGATTGTCAGTAATTAAACAGACATGGGGAGATTCATCAAGACTAACTTTTTATGCACCAGACCTAATCTCTCCCCTGCTTCCACAATTAAGAAGCGCATGATCTGTGCGCCAAAGCAGGGATCTACACCAGAAAGGGAGCCAGTGCACATTTCCGCTATAATCTATGCCAGATTATAATAAATGTGACCAGCCCCACACCACTCGCTACTTTGAAAAGTGAGTAATGTACCCAAAACCCCCAAAAAGTTACAACATTTTTGCCTAACTACATTGTGCACCACGCTTTACGACTTTTTGGTGTCAGTTTTCTGCTGCAGAGGGAATGATACAATTCTGGTAAATCCATGGATACCTGACAGCAGATTCCTCGTTATATGCTGCATGCTTTGTATACAGGACAACCTATACCCATGACTTAAAACTTCTGGGCCTACTACCTGAATGGAAAGTGGAGCGTGAATGCAAACTAGATGACATCTACATATACAGTGAAAATTCGGCTAAATACCAACTACCTATAGAGCTGCAAGAGGCAGGGGAGCATCTCAAGTATGGGTGATCAGTGTTAACTCTACTGCTACCACTGCTTTAATGTAGCCAGGAGGAAATCCTAAAATGAAGTCAACTCTATCTACTATTTTCTCATACATGGTTTCAAACCTAAAGTTGGCCATATACACTCCCCAATTTCAGCCATCTGCCTCACACTCTCTCCTGATAGCTTATCTCATCGGAGATAAGGATTGGGCATGTTGGATTTCAATGCTGCCAGAGGAGTTTAGTTTCTCCCAGGGGCGGATTGGCCATAGACCTCACAGTAGGTGGGCCGATGCCCAGGGGGGCCGCCTGGGCCCTCCTCACAGTCAGCCGGGGGAAGTTTTTTTGGGAATGTATTTTGTGCTGCTGGCAACATTTTGTGATGCGCTATGGTATTTGACTCTATTGGGGTGGTATAATGTGCCACAATATGGTATTGCTGGCCCTGCCTTCTATCAATTTGGAACCAACTACAAAACGGGGCCACTTTTAGTATTTTTTCCAGGGACCCTTTAAGTTCCCAGTCCGCCCCGGTTTCTCCTCTTGAATTCTTCTCCCAAGCCAAGCTGCATACATGAGAGGATTGGGAGAAATAGCTGCCGTCTAAATGAGAGTTCAGATGACAGCTTTCTCATGTGTATGGCTAGCTTAAAGGGAAATCTGTCAGCTCTGAAACACCCCCAAACTAGAGTAAGCGGCGTACGGTGTAAGTGACGCTGAGTTTTGGAATTGACGGATTCCCTTTACGTTAAGCTGGCTACAGGCAAGAGATAGTTACCTACAGATGTGGTCAGACATTCAGGATTAACAGCACATGCTACTAAAATAACCTGGATCTGGAGATAAAGGCCCTGGTACAGATTATACTATTGAACACACCATTTTCAGTGGGACCAGCTGATAGTCTAACACAGGCATCCTCAAACTGCGGCCCTCCAGCTGTTGTAAAACTACAACTCCCACAATGCCCTGCTGTAGGCTGATACCTGTAGGCTGTTCGGGCATGCTGGGAGTTGTAGTTTTGCAACAGCTGGAGGGCCGCAGTTTGAGGAAGCCTGGTCTAACATGTATGAGAAGCCGAGGGAGAGAAGGTTAGGGCGCTTTGAATTTTAATGCCCCATCCTTTCATTCTGCAGCGAAAGAAGCCGCTGCCACTAGAGGTGTTTGACATGAGCTTTCTCCTCCTTCCCTACAGAAAACAGATACATGCTCGGCTAAACCAAGCATGCATGTGAATGGAGGAATTGGGATAGATAGCTGCATCTTAACTCATGACCAGCTTCTAAACACATATGAGAAGGTGTCTTCAATTTAATGCAAGTATGCACGCTGGCATGTCCACTGTCTGATGGGACTTTTTCGGATTGCGTGCAGAGGGTGTAGACACACCACCCAACTGACATAATATTGCAAAAGACATACATATACTAGAGCAACATAAATTAACCAACATAAAAGAAAATAAAAAATGCATGAGTATTTTTACACAAGCTACTAAGGAAGCAGCCAATGCTGGGAATCAGCCTGTGATCCAACCAGTGGATGTGCAAAATGGAAATCCGAATAAGGTATGAAAGAGGGTTCAGAATAGTGCCTACATTAGTATTCCTTATACAGGCTACAGGGCTGAGACCGCAAGCACATCAGATGATTCACCTGCAGTCAAAGCTGAGCAGAAATACTAATACAGGCCCACAACCCCCAATCTCTGGAACTGGATGATCTAAATAAGACATGTGGGTGGGTTTGAGTGCTTGTAAACTACTGACATATTTCAAAAAGCTGAAAGTGATTGTCCTATATTGACAACATGGCCTGTGACATCATAGAGCTCCCATTACACATTGATGTGAGGGGGCGGTATGGCATTTTGCATATGTATAGGCAGACATGATTTCCTCAACATCTTTTTTAAATGGTTCTGAGTTTGAGTCTTATAATGACTGAATAGTTCTGCAACTTACTAATAGAATTTGTAGTTCAATTCCTTGCCAGTTAAGATCTTTGAATGGGAACTTATGCAGGGTGAAAACAAATGCAGACATTGCTTCTAGCCAGGAGTGTAGCTAACGGCTCATGGGCCCTGGTGCAAGAGTTCAGCTTGGGCCCCCCTTCCCTCAGTGCTTTGTGTGTCTTCTTATGTGGCACAAGGGTCTTTGGGCCCCCTCAGGCTCCTGGGCCCGGTAGCGACTGCTACCTCTGCACCCCCTATAGCTACGCCCATGCTTCTAGCAGAATGTAAGCACAAGATCAGTGCAAACCTCTCTCCTGTGCCAAGAGCTTGTAACTACACTGATACACTGCACCAAACTACAAATCTGTGAAAGTGGCTTAAAGAGGTTGTCTGTTAAACTCGGGCAGCAACAGTAAATGTGATAAAATAACAGTAATATTCACCCTCTTTCTCCCCTGTCGCTTATATATCGTTTTGTGGGAAAAGAGTCAGTAAAACTTGTTATTTATACATTTAAATCTCTGCTCTCTATGAGCTCAGTTGTACATGGGAGCTGTCTAATCAGTGATTGATAGCATTCTCTGTGTAAGTGTGTATACAGAGTTAGCTGTCAGTCACTGATAGCTGTATACAGGGAGGTGTTATCAGTGATTGTAGTATTCTCTGTGTAATTGTGTATACATAGATAGCTGTCAGTCACTGATAACTGTACATGGGGAGGTGTTATTAGTGATTGATAGTATTCTCTGTGTAAGTGTGTATACAGAGATAGCTGTCAGTCACTGATAACTGTACATGGGGAGGTGTTATCAGTGATTGATAGTATTCTCTGTGTAAGTGTGTATACAGAGATAGCTGTCAGTCACTGATAGCTGTACACAGGGGAGATGTTATCAGTGATTGATAGTATTCTCTGTGTAAGTGTGTATACATAGATAGCTGTCAGTCACTGATAGCTGTACACAGGGAGGTGTTATCAGTGATTGATAGTATTCTCTGTGTAAGTGTATATACATAGATAGCTGTCAGTCACTGATAGCTGTACACAGGGAGGTATTATCAGTGATTGATAGTATTCTCTGTGTAATTGTGTATACATAGATAGCTGTCAGTCACTGATAACTGTACATGGGGAGGTGTTATTAGTGATTGATAGTATTCTCTGTCTAAGTGTGTATACAGAGATAGCTGTCAGTCACTGATAGCTGTACACAGGGAGGTGTTATCAGTGATTGATAGTATTCTCTGTGTAAGTGTGTATACAGAGATAGCTGTCAGTCACTGATAGCTGTACACAGGGAGGTGTTATCAGTGATTGATAGTATTCATTGTGTAAGTGTGTATACAGGGATAGCTGTCAGTCACTGATAGTTATACACAGAGGAGGTGTTATCAGTGATTGGTAGCATTCTCTGTGTAAGTGTGTATACATAGATAGCTGTCAGTCACTGATAGCTGTACACAGGGAGGTATTATCAGTGATTGATAGTATTCTCTGTGTAAGTGTGTATACAGAGATAGCTGTCAGTCACTGATAGCTGTACACAGGGAGGTGTTATCAGTAGACTGATAGTATTCTCTGTGTAAGTGTCTATACAGAGATAGCTGTCAGTCACTGATAGCTGTATACAGGGAGGTGTTATCAGTGATTGATAGTATTCTCTGTGTAAGTGTGTATACATAGATAGCTGTCAGTCACTGATAGCTGTACACAGGGAGGTATTATCAGTGATTGATAGTATTCTCTGTGTAAGTGTGTATACAGAGATAGCTGTCAGTCACTGATAGCTGTACACAGGGAGGTGTTATCAGTGACTGATAGTATTCTCTGTGTAAGTGTCTATACAGAGATAGCTGTCAGTCACTGATAGCTGTATACAGGGAGGTGTTATCAGTGATTGATAGCATTCTCTGTGTAAGTGTGTATACAGAGTTAGCTGTCAGTCACTGATAGCTGTACATGGGGAGGTGTTATCAGTGACTGATAGTATTCTCTGTGTAAGTGTGTATACGTTTTTTGGTCGGAGAAAATACTGCAGCATGCTGTGGTTTTCTTTCCGTCCTGGGATGCGGAGCAAAACGTTATGACCCCTGATGTAAGTCAATGGGGACGGATCCGTTTTCTCTGACATATTCTGCCACAATAGAAAACGGATCCGTCCTCGACTGACTTTTAATGGAGTTTAAAACGGATCAGTTTTGACAATGTTAAAAAATAGTTAAAGTTAATACAAGTGGATCCGTTCAAACGGATGCATGTGGTGGTATTATCTGTAACTGAAGCGTTTGTTTCCCGCATAGAGCCCCGACGATGGAACTATGCTGGAAAACAAAAACGCAGGTGTGAAAGTACCCTAAGTGTATATATAGAGATAGCTGTCAGTCACTGATAGCTGAACACAGGGGAGGTGTGATCAGTGATTGATAGCATTCTCTGTTTAAGTGTATATACAGAGATAGGTGTCAGTCACTGATAGCTGTATATGGGGAGGTGTTATCAGTGATTGATAGTATTCACAGTGTAAGTGTATATACAGAGATAGGTGTCAGTCACTGATAGCTGTACACGGGGGAGGTGTTATCAGTGATTGATAGCATTCCCTGTGTAAGTATGTATACATAGATAGCTGTCAGTCACCGATAAGACGGTCCCATGTACAACTAAGCTCATACAGCGCAGAGGTTTAAATGTATAAATTTCAAGTTTTACTGAATCGTTTCCCATAAGATTATACATCAATCTGCTCAGCTCCTTCTGCTCTATAAAATGCTGCCTACAGATTGCACTGCATATCATGGTGTAAGGTTCTCTTTAAAGGTTGTCACTTTATCAGTCTTTTACTTTTTCATCTTCCATGATTTAATAAAGGAAGATTTATGCTGGACTGGTGCTGAAACCTTGCATTTTATTTTTACCTGTCACCACGTCCTTGATGGTAGGCAGTTTTACTATACAGTCGTGGCCAAAAGATTTGAGAATTACATAAATATTGGAAATTTAAAAAGTTGCTGCTTAAGTTTTTATATTAGCAATTTGCATATACTCCAGAATGATATGAAGAGTGATCAGATGAATTGCATAGTCCTTCTTTGCCATGAAAATTAACTTAATCTAAAAAAAACCTTTCCACTGCATTTCATTGCTGTCATTAAAGGACCTGCTGAGATCATTTCAGTAATCATCTTGTTAAGTCAGGTGAGAATGTTGACGAGCACAAGGCTGGAGAATATTATGTCAGGCTGATTGGGTTAAAATGGCTTCCATTGTTAACCATGGTGACCTGCAAAGAAACGCGTGCAGCCATCATTATGTTGCATAAAAATGGCTTCACAGGCAAGGATATTGTGGCTACTAAGATTGCACCTCAATCAACTTCAAGGAAAGAGGTTCAATTCTTGTTAAGAAGGCTTCAGGGCGCCCAAGAAAGTCCAGCAAGCGCCAGGATCGTCTTCTAAAGAGGATTTAGCTGCGGGATCGGAGTGCCACCAGTGCAGAGCTTGCTCAGGAATGGCAGCAGGCAGGTGTGAGTGCATCTGCACGCACAGTGAGGCGAAGACTTTTGGAAGATGGCCTGGTGTCAAAAAGGGCAGCAAAGAAGCCACTTCTCTCCAAAAAAAACATCAGGGACAAATTGATCTTCTGCAGAAAGTATGGTGAATGGACTGCTGAGGACTGGGGCAAAGTCATATTCTCAGATGAAGCCTCTTTCCGATTGTTTGGGGCATCTGTAAAAAGGCTTGTCCGGAGAAGAAAAGGTGTGCGCTACCATCAGTCCTGTGTCATGTCAACAGTAAAGCATCCTGAGACCATTCATGTGTGGGGTTGCTTCTCATCCAATGGAGTAGGCTCACTCACAATTTTTCCCAAAAACACAGCCATGAATAAAGAATGGCACCAAAACACCCTCCAAAAGCAACTTCTTCTAACAATCCAACAACAGTTTGGTGAAGAACAATGCATTTTCCAGCACAATGGAGCACCGTGCCATAAGGCAAAAGTGATAACCAAGTGGCTCGAGGACCAAAACGTTGACAATTTGGGTCCATGGCCTGGAAACTCCACAGATCTTAATCCCATTGAGAACTTGTGGTCAATCCTCAAGAGGCGGGTGGACAAACAAAAACCCACTAATTCTGACAAACTCCAAGAAGTGATTATGAAAGAATGGGTTGCTATCAGTCAGGAATTGGCCCAGAAGTTGATTGAGAGCATGCCCAGTCTAATTGCAGAGGTCCTGAAAAAGAAGGGCCAACACTGCAACTACTGACTCTTTGCATAAATGTCATGTAATTGTCGATGAAAGCCTTTGAAACGTATGAAGTGCGTGTAATTATATTTCACTACATCACAGAAACAACTGAAACAAAGATCTAAAAACAGTTTAGCAGCAAACTTTGTGAAAACGAATATTTGTGTCATTCTCAAAACTTTTGGCCACGGCTGTACATGATACCTAGGGAAAAGGTTCAGATTGAGGTCTAATGTCTATGTCCTCTGGCTTTTACCAAAATCCCTCTGCCTTCTAACCTGTGGAAGCAATATAATTTCAGCAGTACTCACCCCTCTGTTGCCATCTCTGCTGTGCTCATGTAACCTCCTAGACTGGCTCCAGGCTCTTCCTGTTCTGCTGCATTTACATTATGTAGCTGAACAGGACAACTCAGGAGCATATCCAGATGGGACCTTGGCGGAAGAGCTTGCAGCCAGTCCAGGGGTTCACATGAACGCAGCGGAGATGGCGGGGCAACAGAAGGGTATGTACTGCAGTCTTCCATAGGTAAGGAGGCAGAGAGATATTAGTACAAGCCCAGAGGACCCCTTTAAGCTATGCCCAGTTCTGTAAACATTCTACCACATTAATTATTTATCAAGAAATAGGACTGGCAAATGCGCTGGTAAAACAATACAAGGAAAATGTATGACGGTATATCACATCAAATGAAATGTTTCTCTAGAAAGCTAAAAAGTGCAGCTCTAAAACTCCAGCTTAGGCTCAGCCTACAGTACAGAAATTCTGTATGGCTTTTGCTCGAAAGAGTATTTTGTCTGATTCTAGACAGTTCTCTGTCAATACATTTGCTGTAAAAATATAAATTGTGGCTCTGAATAGCTGTTGACCGACGTCCTCAACAAAGAGTCAGAAGAGAGACACTGATTATCTGATACAGGCAGCAACATCTGATGGTCTTCTGGGCCAATATGGAGAGTGAGAGGTAAGAACAACTCAGACGGTTTCAAGTCCAGACAGTCTGGAGCTGAACTGTTCTTTGCCGTGTCTTCCTCCCTGAGGCTTCCGTCAGTAGGTTCTGCTTCATCCGTTTCTTCATTTCCTGCAATGCACGAAAGGGGCTGTCTGGTTTAAAACGCCATTTTCACATACTGGGGGACATTTACTAATCATGTTGTGCCAGAATTATGGTGTAAAATACGCTAAAAATAGTGGCCTTTTCATTTCCGCCAAATATATTAAATGTTTTCTCCTTTTCGCCAGAAAGAATGAAACAGGCAAGAAAATTTTGAATGCCAAAGTGGACGTGGCTACAAGTTATATTATATTATGCCTCATTTATCAACTTATGTTCTGGTTAAAAGGTGCAAATTGTAGCAGTTGTTTATAAATAAGGTGAAACATATCGCTACTTTTGATTTGTAATGGTAGTATTTTTCTGGCGCAAAACACGCCATTATTGATAAATGTTCCTCAACGAGTTAAGAAAATCTGACTTAATAAGGCTCCATCCATATCTGTGTTGTGGTTTCTGTTCTAAATGGAAACCGTGATGCAGTGCTGCATTTGGCATATGACGGACACCAACAGTACCCAGCAGACCCTTTTGACTTACAGTGGGGTCTGCCATGGTGCCAGTTTTTTTGTTTGTTTTTTAAAGGAAGAGTGGCTCTGACTTTGGCGCTAGTCTTCCCATCAAATGTTACGGAGGCTGACGGAGCCTCTGAAGCAGATGTGAACATAGCCTGAAAGAGGTTCTTCTGTTCAGGATGCCAGTCTATTAGCCAGAACGGATAGGAAGACCCCATGTAATGACTGGTAGTGTTGATGTAGAAATGAACACCCGTTTCTGGTTCCCTAACATATAACAGCTGATCAATGGGGTGAAAGCAGAGGACACCCTTTAAAGGTGTTGTCTCACTTCCAACATTGATATTAATGTTGAAAATAAGGCCAGAATAAACCACTTACTAATACACTATACACTTTCATAGTGCCTCTTCTCCTGGCTATGCTTCCTTTTGTAGTCCCTCAAAGAATGCTCATTGTCAGGGGTTGCCACGTCTGCTCACTGCATACTTAACCCTTTCAACCCCGGGCCAGTTTTCACCTTCCTGCCCAGGCCATTTTTTAGCAAATCTGTGTCCCTTTATGTGGTAATAACTTTGGAACACTTACTTATCCGCACCGTTTCTCGTGACACATTGTACTTCATGATAGTCATAAATTTGAGTCAATATATTTCAACTTTATGTATGAAAAAAATCCAACATTTACTCAAAATTTGTAAAAATTCGCAATTTTCAAAATTTCAATTTCTCTGCTTTTAAAACAGAAAGTGATACCTCATAAAATATTTACCGTGTTTTTCACCCTATAAGACACACTTTTTCCCCCCAAAAGTGAGGGGGCGGTGGAAAGGCAGTGCGTCTTATGGGGCGAATGTTGGCGTTTACACTTGTATACCGCCGACGGCATGCTGCGCAGCGCGGTCGGCTGGTGTATCAGCGGGCAGGGAGGAGAATCCGGCATCTAGTTATGTAATGACAGCGGGCCCGATGCAGTCACTGTATTCTACTACGCCGGGTCCGCTAACTGTAGGCGTATGTACAGGTTTATTAAATCGTCTATATATCCTTTACTTACTATACTACTAACGTCCCAGGCAAGAGGCAGGAGAGGAGGCTGGACCAGCGGGCAGGCGCTGACATTGTAACTCACTACGTAATGCGCCTGCTCCGCCTTCTTCATTCATTAAGTCGGCGGAGCTGGCGCGTGACATAGTGAGTTACACTGCCAGTGCCCGCCCGCCGGCCCAGCCTCCTGTCTCTTGCCTGGGACATTAGTAGTATAGTAAGTACAGGATATATAGAAGATTTAATCAACCTATACATACGCCTACAGTTAGGATTCCTACAGTTAGAGGGCCCGCTGTAGCAGAATACTTATTTTAAATGGTCTTTTCTTTTGTTTTTTGTTACATCTTTTAATAACAATAAATGTTAAGTCTTAAATACTGACTGTAAACGGGAACTATTTGGCCCTAGGGCTATTCTGAACCTATTATCGCTTAACTCTTTTTCAAGGTCACTTGTTGAAATAGAATACAGTGACTGCACCGGGCCCGCTGTAATTACAGAACTACGGTATTGTAGATACCTGGCCCCGACCACCATGTTGGGGGTCATTCAGTGAATGACAATGTTATGGGAATTTGTGGATGGCACTGTTATGGAGATCTGTGGATGACACATAGCATAAAATGCTATTCATGTGTCATCCATAGATCCCCCTAGAGCAGCGTCATCCACAGATCTCCATAACAGTGTCATCCACAGACGCCCCCACTACAGTGCCATCCACAGTCCCCAATAACCGTGCCATCCACAGTCCCCAATAACCGTGCCATCCACAGTCCCCAATAACCATGCCATCCACAGTCCCCAATAACCGTGCCATCCACAGTCCCCAATAACCGTGCCATCCACAGTCCCCAATAACCGTGCCATCCACAGTCCCCAATAACCGTGCCATCCACAGTCCCCAATAACCGTGCCATCCACAGTCCCCAATAACCGTGCCATCCACAGTCCCCCATAACCGTGCCATTCACAGATCCCCAATAACTGTGCCATTCACAGATCCCCCATAACAGTGCAATCCACAGTCCCCAATAACCGTGCCGTCCACAATTCCCCAATAACAGTGCCATTCACAATTCTCCAATAACAGTGCCATCCACAGTCCCCCAATCACAGTGCCATCCACCGACCCTCATAACTGTGCCATCCACAGATCCCCAATAACCGTGCCGTCCACAATTCCCCATAACTGTGCCATCCACAGATCCCCCATAACTGTGCCATCCACAGATCCACCCCATAACAGTGCCATCCACAGATCCCCCCATAACTGTGCCATCCAAAGATCCCCCCATAACTGTGCCTTTCACAGATCCCCCATAACACCATTAGTTCAAAACCCACCAAAAGGCACAACTTTTTGTTCATATGTCATTTTATTTTTTTAGGACGTTAGAAGGCTTAGAAGTTTAGAAACAATTCTTAAAATTTTTAAGAAAATTTCCAAAACCCACTTTTTAAGGACCAGTTCAGGTTTGAAGTCATTTTGTGGGGCTTACATAGTGGAAACACCCCATAAATGACCCCATTGTAGAAACTACATCCCTCAAGCTACTTAAAACTGATTTTACAAACTGTGTTAACCCTTTAGGCATTCCACAAGAATTCAAGGAAAAGGGAGATGAAATTTCAAAATTTCACTTTTTTAATAGATTTTCCATTTTAATCGATTTTTTTCTTTAACACATCAAGGGTTAACAGCCAAACAAAACTCAATATTTATTAGGGCTCATTCAGACGGCCGTATGCTGTCCGTAAAAATGTAGATCCGTTTTTTTGCGGATTAGATGCTGTCCCATTCACTTCTATGGGGCCCTTTTCTTCCATTGCACGGCTCAGCAAAAAAAAATTAAACGTCCTATACTTGTCAGTGAAAATCAGGACATGGCCCTAATGAAGTCTATGGGTCAGCAAAAAAACAGAATGCAATCGTTTTTTTGCGGACATGCTGAACTGTCCGCAAAAAAAAGGATCCACATTTTTGCGGACAGCATACGGCCGTTTGAATGAGCCCTTACCCTGATTCTGCGGTTTACATAAACACCCCACATGTGGTCGTAAACTGATGTAAGAGCACACAGCAGGGCGCAGAAGAAAAGAAGCGCCATATGGTTTTTGCAAGGCAGATTTTGCTGGACTGGTTTATTTACACCATGTCCCATTTGAAGCCCCCCTGACGCACCCCTAGAGTAGAAACTCCATAAAAGTGACCCCCATCTAAGAAACTACATCCCTCAAGGTATTCAAAACTGATTTTACAAACTTGGTTTTTAGATGCCATGTCCCATTTGAAGCCCCCCTGAAGCACCTTACAGTAGGAACTCTCAAAAAGTGACCCCATTTTGGAAACTAGGGGATAAGGTGCCAGTTTTATTGGTACTATTTTTGGGTACATATGATTTTTAATTGCTCTATACTACGTTTTTTGTGAGGCAAGGTAACCAAAAAAATGGCTGTTTTGGCACAGTATTTATTTTTTTACAACAGTTATCTTACAGGGTAGATCATGTGCTATTTTTATAGAGCAGATTGTTACGGACGCAACTATATCAAATATGTCAACTTTCTTTGTTTTTTTGTTTCAGTTTTACATAATAAATAGTGTGGAGCGAACTTGTATTTTAAGTTCGGCTTCCAAAGTTCGGGTTCGGGTTATCGAAGAATCCCGTTATGGATTCCGCTACCACGGACCATAACAGCATTTGGAATCCATAAGGGGATTCTTCAATGAACCCCAACCTTGGACAACACTAAGGACCTGGGGTGACGTCACCATCATGTGATCAGTGCAGGGGGCGTGGCTCAGCACTGGATTGGATAAGAGGTGATCCAGTACTGAGCCACGCCCCCTGCACTGATCACATGACGGTGACGTCACACCAGTTCCTTCGTGTTGTCCAAGGTTCTGGTTCATTGAAGAATCCCCTTATGGATTCCAAATGCCGTTATGGTCCGTGGTAGCGGAATCCACAACAGGATTCTTCGATAACCCGAACTTTGGACGCCGAACTTAAAATACAAGTTCGCTCAAATCTAATAATAAAGCATTTTTGAAAAAAAAATTTAAACGCCTTATTTTTTTATTTTTCTGCCGATAGTCTTGTGCAGGGGCTCGTTTTTTGCAGTAAGAGTTGACGTTTTTATTGGTACCATTTTTGGGTACATATGATATTTTGATCATTCATTATTACACTATATGGGGCAAGGTGACCCAAAAAATTTGTAATTTTGGCACAGTTTTTATTTATTTATTTTTACAGCGTTCACCCAGGGAGTTAGGTCATGTCATATTTTTATAGAGCAGATTGTAACGGACGTGGAAATACATAATATGTGTACTTTTTCTTATTTGTTTAAGTTTTACACAATAATATTTTTTAAACAAAAAAAAAAAATGATGTTTTAGTGTCTCCATAGTCTGAGAGCCATAGTTTTTTTTATTTTTTGACTGTCTTAGGTAGGGTCTCATTTCTTGCGGTATGAGGTGACAGTTTGATTGGTCCTATTTTGGGGGGCATAAGCCTTTTTGATTGCTTGGTGTTGCAATTTTTGTGATGCAAGATGACAAAAAATTGCTTTTTTGGCACTGTTTTTTTTTTTTTTTTTACGGTGTTCCCCTGAGGGGTTAGGTCATGTGAAATTTTTATAGAGCAGGTTATTACAGACATGGCAATACCTAATATGTCTACTTTTTTTATTTTATTTGAATTTAGCACAATAATAGCAGTTTTGAAGCAAAAACAAAAATCATATTTTAGTGTTTCCATTGTCTGAGAGGGATAGCTTTTTCATTTTTGGACCGATTGTCTTAGGCAGGGTCTCATTTTTCGCGGGATGAGGTGACGGTTTGATTGGTACTATTTTGGGGAGCATATGCCTTTTTGATTGCTTGGTGTTGCACTTTTTGTGATGTGCCTGTCGTTACGGACGCGGCGATACCCACTATGCATGTTTTTTCTTTTCTATTTTTTATTATAAAATCAGGAGAAAGAGGCTTTTTTTTCTTTTCTGACTTGAAACTTATTTTTTTTTTATTAAAAACACTAACTTTTTTAATCTTTTTACTTTATTTCAGATTTTAACTTTTGGGGGTCTGATCCCCTCTGCAATGCATTACAACACATCTGTATTGTAATGCATTGCCTGCTAGTGTACGACCCTGAGTTATACACAAACAGGTTGCCTAGGAGACCCAGCCTGAGGCCGGCGAAAAGATCAGGGGTCAGGCTAACCGGAACAGCCGACACTACTATTTTTGGAAAACAATATAAGTTGTGACCTTCACAATAGCACCTCAGCATCTCATAACAAACTATAAAAAATGTCCATGGCTGCCACATTATGAATTCATAAGCAGCAAATATTATGGCTGCTATAGGTTATAGTTTCAAACAAAAAAAAATTAAAATAAATCGCAACAACTTTCAGTTTTACATCTATGGAAGAATCCAACTGTGGCAAACACCAAGGCAGAAATAGTCAGTTTTCTGGTATATAAGAGTGGAAATAAATAATTATTTATTGCCAATTATGTTGAGGTTCATGTTACCACCCAAAAGTGTATTTAATAAGACCTGTCCTTGTCTGCACATTTCTGGGTAGAAAATCGTTATGTGTATGTGCCACTTTGTTCAACACAAATACCTTTGCGTTGAAGTTTTTTTTATTGTTAATTTGTTCCCTAAATGCAAATTAAAAAGCTTTTGAAATCAGTAAACATGTTCCTACCATTTTGTTGTTGCAGAGTCCGTACAACTCCTGTAGATAGCTGGATGCGCTGTTGCTTCTGACATAGATTTACAGCACACAGCTCCTGGCTCTGTGTGTGTGTGTGGGTGAATAACAGAACATCTGTACTTACCATTGTGCATTTTCAGCTTGTGCTTCTTCAAATTTTTCACATCAGTATAGGAGTTTCCACAAACTTCACAGACAAACGGCCTTTCTCCTGTTTTCAGAATATAAAGTATAATGTCATGCTCCATACACAACAGCTTGCAACTATGCCCTTTATTATATTATCATCTTTAAAGCACTCTGTTGTTGTCACCATGAATTTTAGGGTACATGGCTTGCACAATTGTCTAATCACAAACAAACTTGTAGCAGTACCTTTACAGGTTCGTTCTCTTCTAACGAGTTACCGAAACCCATATAAGGATTCAAGTAAAAGCTCAGAGTTCTACACCTAAAAATGTCACTATCATTTCATAAAAAGTTTCACATGTCATAATGATACGTCAAAAGTTTTCATTGGTGGGTGTCAGGGTGCTGATTAAGGGGCAGAATCGGTCAACTGAGCACCATACCCCTTGAGCTTTGATTGACTCTCCTCAGAGAGTGTGGGGTATATGGATCCATAAAATGTATCTGAGTTCATACACTACATGTTCAGTTCTGTAAGGATTGGTGGTAAAAGCGGCATGACACTGAGAGGAGCACCTGTGCTCCTTCATTTAGCGATTGTTGGGGGTCTTAGCACCAAGACTCCCACCAATCAAAAACTTCTGACATGTCAAAAGTTTTATAAAAAAGACTAATTATCCTTTAAATGTTTTTTCTGGGATTTTTTAACTGAGCATTGGGGGTCTGACACCTGGGATCCCCACTGATCAGCTGTTTGAGAAGGCACCGGCGCTCATAGTGGCGCAGAGGCCTTCTCTCTGCTCACCAAGCACAGCGCTGTACATTGTATAGCGGCTGGGCTTGGCATCGCAGTTCAGTGGGGCTGTGTTGCACCAAGGCCATGTGACCGATGAACGTGATTTCCCATGGCCTAGGAAAAGCTGCAAGAAGGCCATGGCGCTACTGCAAGCACCAGTGCCTCCTCATACAGCTGATCAATAGGATCCCAGGTGTCAGACTGCCAGCGATCAGATACTGATGACCTATCCTGAAATCCTGGCAAACCCGGCTCAGACTGGCCCACTGGGAAACAGGAGTCCACCAGTGGGCTCCCAGTTCCCTACCCCTTGCATAAGTGGCACATAGCATAACAGACTGATGTCTGTACTTATATTTTTATGAAAAGTAAGCTATTTTCACCAGTGACCTACCTGTATGAGACCGAAAGTGCTTATTAAGTTCTCCAGAAGAAATGAAACTCTTTCCACAAACTCCACAGATGTAAGGTTTCTCCCCTAGAAATTGCATATAGTCAAAAATAAGTGCACATTGAAGATACCAATACAAAAGGGACTCATGAAGCATTCAGATGTATGCAATGCAGTTGTCAGAGGTGTACTCTTACACTATAATTATACTCTATCATACATATATCTTATGTATATCCTGCTACCGGGAGGTCTAGAAAATCTGAAAACTTATATGGACTAACCCCCCACCTTGCACTTGTATGCACCACTGTAGGATCTGGTACACCCTGATACTACTTCGATTACCTGTATGTTTCCTTGCATGAGTAATGAGAGAACTGGAGACAGCAAATGCTTTTCCGCAGGTGTCACAGACATACGGTTTCTCGCCGGTGTGTCGCCGGACATGGTAGGTCAGGGTGCTAGCCTGTGCAAATCGCTGACCACACCTGTCACAGACATATGGCTTTTCTCCACTGTGTTTTCTAATAAGAAGAAAGCAAAACTTTGCTATAAAAGACAAATTATATTATATATATATATATATATATATATATACACACACACACATACACCTCGAAAGAAGAAAATGTTATGGTCTTAATCCAGCCATAGTGACAGTAGTATCACATCATAGCATAGAATACCGTATTGTTCGGACTATAAGATGCACCAGAGGTTTAGATAACAGAAAAAGAAAAAAAAAAAATATATATATATACAGTACAGACCAAAAGTTTGGACACACCTCATTCAAAGAGTTTTCTTTATTTTCATGACTATGAAAATTGTAGATTCACACTGAAGGCATCACAACTATAAATTAACACATGTGGAATTATATACATAACAAAAAGTGTGAAACAACTGAAAATATGTCATATTTCAGGTTCTTCAAAGTAGCCACCTTTTGTTTTGATTACTGCTTTGCACACTCCTGGCATTCTCTTGATGAGCTTCAAGAGGTAGTCACCTGAAATGGTTTTCCCTTTTCACAATCAGTTGGGTTGTGGAGAAGTCAGGTGGATACACAGCTGATCGTCCTACTGAATAGACTGTTAGAATTTGTATTATGGCAAGAAAAAAGCAGCTAAGTAAAGAAAAACTAGTGGCCATCATTACTTTAAGGCCCCTTTCACACGGGCGAGTTTTCCGAGCGGGTGCAATGCGTGAAGTGAACGCATTGCACCCGCACTGAATCCTGACCCATTCACTTCTATGGTGCTGTGCACATGAGCGGTGATTTTCACGCATCACTTTTGCGTTGCGTGAAAATCGCAGCATGTTCTATATTCTGCGATTTTCACGCAACGCAGGCGCCATAGAAGTGAATGGGGATGCGGGAAAATCGCAAGCATCCGCAATCATGTGCGGATGTGTTGCGATTTTCCCACATGGTTGCTAGGATACGATCGGGATGGGGACCCGATCGTTATTATTTTCCTTTATAACATAGTTATAAGGGAAAATAATCGCATTCTAATTACAGAATGCAATGTTCCCCGGGCTATAGAGGGTTAAAAATAATAAAGAGTTAACTTACCTTCTCCCATTGTACGCGCAGAGCCCCAGAACGTCTTCTCTCTTGATGATTATTTGCTTCAGGACCTGTGGTGACGTCACAGGGTCACATGGTCCAATTATAGAAGCATTTAAGTGGACCGTGTGACCCATGTGATCCTGTGACGTCACCAAAGGTCCTTCATCCAACAGATGTTGGAGAAAGGACCTGCCGTGATGTCACAGGATCACATGGGTCACATGGTCCACTCAAATGCTTCTATGATTGGACCATGTGACCCTGTGACGTCACCACAGGTCCTGAAGCATCCCAACCATCAAGAGAGAAGACGTTCTGGGGCTCTGCGCGTACAATGGGAGAATGTAAGTTAACTCTTTATTATTTTTAACCCTCTATAGCCCGGAGAACATTGCATTCTGTAATTAGAATGCGATTATTTTCCCTTATAACTATGTTATAAAGGAAAATAATTACATATACAGAATACTCATCCTGAAACCGGACTTCAGTGATGAAGTCTGACTTCGGGTCTGGGTACCAAGCATGCGGATTTTTTCACGCGCGTGCTAAACGCACTACAAACGTTAGCACACGCGTGGAAAAATCGTGGCGATTCCCGCAACACACGGAGGCCTAAAAAAATGAAGGTCAGTCAGTCCGAAAAATTGGGAAAACTTTAAAAGTATCCCCAAGTGCAGTCACAAAAACCATCAAGCGCTATAAAGAAACTGGCTCACATGCGGACCGCCCCAGGAAAGGAAGACCAAGAGTCACCTCTGCTGCGGAGGATAAGTTCATCCGAGTCACCAGCCTCAGAAATCGCAGGTTAACAGCAGTTCAGATTAGAGACCAGGTCAATGCCACACAGAGTTCTAGCAGCAGACACATCTCTAGAACAACTGTTAAGAGGAGACTGTGTGAATCAGGTCTTCATGGTAGAATATCTGCTAGGAAACCACAAGGAATGGACATTAGACCAGTGGAAATTTGTGCTTTGGTCTGATGAGTCCAAATTTTAGATCTTTGGTTCCAACCACCGTGTCTTTGTGCGACGCAGAAAAGGTGAACGGGTAAACTCTACATGCCTGGTTCCCACCGTGAAGCATGGAGGAGGAGGTGTGATAGTGTGGGGGTGCTTTGCTGGTGACACTTTTGGGGAGTTATTCAAAATTGAAGGCATACTGAACCAGCATTGCTACCACAGCATCTTGCAGAGGCATGCTATTCCATCCGGTTTGTGTTTAGTTGGACCATCATTTATTTTTCAACAGGACAATGACCCCAAACACACCTCCAGGCTGTGTAAGGGCTATTTGACCATGAAGGAGAGTGATGGGGTGCTGCGCCAGATGACCTGGCCTCCACAGTCACCAGACCTGAACCCAATCGAGATGGTTTGGGGTGAGCTGGACCGCAGAGTGAAGGCAAATGTGCCAACTAGTGCTAAGCATCTCTGGGAACTCCTTCAAGACTGTTGGAAGACCATTTCAGGTGACTACCTCTTGAAGCTCATCAAGAGAATGCCAAGAGTGTGCAAAGCAGTAATCAAAGCAAAAGGTGGCCACTTTGAAGAACCTGGAATATGACATATTTTCAGTTGTTTCACACTTTTTTGTTATGTATATAATTCCACGTGTTAATTCATAGTTTTGATGCCTTCAGTGTGAATCTACAATTTTCATAGTCATGAAAATAAAGAAAACTCTTTGAATGAGAAGGTGTGTCCAAACTTTTGGTCTGTACTGTATATTTTGTATTTATTCAACCTTTCCTGGTAGTTTATTGAAGTGGAGGGGTTAATGTCATAAAATTTGGGGTCCAGCATAGAGGGGGTTACTAGTTTTGGTCAGCTCCTGCTAAACTTAGTGTGTCATCTGCTGACCATTGTAACAAACAGCAAAGGTGCATTTGGTCCCCTTGTTAAATGTATCTGGCCAATTAAATGCGTCTCCTGCTCTGTATTGTCCCACCATGCTTGTTTTGCTAGACTATTTCTTTAGGCAATTGTTTTTTACTCTTCATGAGCACACCATTATACAACTACACAAACAGCAGTGTAGTACACACATTATACACACACACATTATATAAACACCCACAGCCCTGCTGCCCATGCACACATTTATCTTAGAAAAAAATCACATTTCTGCTCTTCCTGGTCTAGCTCCTTCTACTGATGACATCATCAAAGGTCCTCAAACTGCAGTTACTTAAAGCGGTTATCCGAGACTATAAAAAGCTCCCCCATATGCCGGGCACCTCACATTGAATATACTTACCTGGCTCCCCGAGCTGCTCCTAGTCCCCGCACCGCCGCTGCAGCTTCTCCCTGTGCGCGGATGAAAACATCTAGTATCAGGGGGAGCAGCCAGAGGCAGGGGGCGAACCCCCCTAGCATCACCTGCGGCGCTAGGTAGGTTTGTCCCTGCCTGCCATTGGCTGCTCCCCCTGATACCCGGTGCGGGGACCAGGAGCGGCGCAGGGAGCCAGGTATTATATTCATTGTGAGGGGCCCAGCATATGGAGGAGCTTTTTACACTCTTGGATAGCCCCTTTAAAGTTTTCATCTCCTTTTACTGCAGCCTTCAGAATGGAGAGGGCTGTGTAGTCCTCTCCATGTTCACTCTCCCTCCTCTCCGGCTTGCCCTGATCACACAGATGTTGTCGGGCAGGGAAAGAGAGGTGTGCAGATGCCGCTAGGAGCAGTGGGAGCATTGCTGTAACTCCTAGAGGCTCCGCTGTCTCTGCAACTGCCGCGCCCTCCCCACTGATAAGATCGGCAGTGATAATATACTCACACCTGACTGTCAATCAAAGTGGAGGAGGTGCGGCAGTTACAGTCAGGTGTGAGGATATTATCACTGCCTGATCTTATCAGTGGGGAGGGTGGGGCAGTTGCAGAGACAGCGGAGCCTCTAGGAGTTACAGCAATGCTTCCATTGCTCCTAGAGGCTCATTTGCATAATAAAACATCATTTTTCTCAGCAGTGCGGGCACATATGAAACATGGGACCAACACAGAGGCCTTCAGCTGCCAAGTGTACATGTAAGAGGTCAGCCAGCTTCATTGGTACAAATCTGCTGATAGATGTGCTTTAGGGAAGCAGTCAGTAAGGTCTGGCACTGCTGGATCACTCCTTAAAGCAAGTCTGCCACCAGTATAATCGCTATTGAAGTAGAGTGACAGCCTAATAGCACTTGGTACCTTATTTCCAGATGTGCCTTTGTTTCAGTAATAGATGTTTTCTATCTTCTGAAAAAAACTTTTTTATTTGGTATGCAAAGGTGCTCAGAGGGGCGTTATTCTCACACGAAGGAGCCCAGGCAGCCCTCCTGCTAGTGCCCAAGTCTGCCTCCGATCTGACACGACGCACCCAGCCACAATGTGTCCACCCACCCCCTCCTACATCTCATTCAAGCCATAACCCCTTCACCCTTTCCCTGCTATATCGCGTTTAAATCTTGCACAAGGAAGTGCCGAACACAGCCTGTCCCACTGAGGGCATCCGCCTCAATTCTACAACTTGGCATGTGCCGAGCCAGTCATGTAAGGGACATGCTTCTTCTCCTTCCTTTCCAGCATAAGCTGAATACATCACTTGGCTCAGCGCATGTCCAGTTGTAGAGATAAGGCTCATGCCATCAGTAGGACAGGCAGTGCGCAGGCTGTGTTTGGCATTTAAACGTGATACAGCTGATAAGATCTTCAGCTGAATCTCTGTAGGAATGCCGTTCATGAGGAGACATGAAGTACAGAGAGGATGGACAGGACGGTCTATGGTAATGTGGGGCTGTGGTAATGGAGACTGTATACAAGTCCTGCTGCTCATTACCCCCCACCCTCCTCTCTGTACTTCATGTCTCCTCATGGACTCCATTCCTATAGAGATTCAGATGAAGATCTCATCATCTGTATTCAGGATCATAATCCCTGACAAGTAGAGAGGAGGATGAGGCAGCTCTTTCTCTCAGTGTTGTGAAGTAACTTGTCCTGCTGTGTGATTAGGACAGGTTCTGTGTGCACTAATAGGACGGCTGCCATTTTATTTCTCCTAATGATTGCTCCCCAGACAAAACGAGTCATTATAACTAATGAAAGTATTTAGGAATATATTTATAATAAAGTTATATTCAAGTATTGTCATTTTCTTAGTTCAAGGAGAACCCTTTTAAAGGGAATGTGCAACTTTAGGGGGAGGTTTGGTATACACCCCTTCTTGAGCAGAACTGCAAAGGGAAGCATACTTACCTGCTTCCTGGCACTGGCCCCCACTCCTCTCCCCGTCCTAGGCTGCTCTGCTGCACTCCCAGGATGTAAACATCTGCTGACTCAGCTGCAGGAAACCTCTGGCTGCAGCAGTAACCTGCTCTCCTTGTGTTATGTCAAATGGTCATGTGACCGATGTCAAAATGGAAGTTAACATCCCAGGAGTGCAGCCGAGGCCAGGGAGTAAGGAGCGGGGAGCCAGCGCTGGGAAGAGGGTTATGTCACTTCAGCAAGTGGCATTTACAGTGTAGAGGAAGTTAATACAAGGCAATTACTAATGTATTGTGATTGTCCATGTTGCTTCCTGGGCTGGCTGCATTATAAACTGCTCGTTTCCATGGTTACAACCACCCTGCAATCCAGCAGTGGTGGTAGTGCTTGCACACTATAGGAAAAAGTGTTTTTTGTTGGCTTAGACCGCGCAAGCGAACATAAGCTGGTGCTTTTTCATATAATGTGCAAGCACGGCCACCGCTGATGGATTACAGGGTGGTCGTAACCATGGAAACGAGCAGTGTACAATGTGATGGAAGAATGAATCCAGCCAGCGAAGCAAGCAACATGGAGACTCACAATACATTAGTAAGTGGCTAGAATTAACTTTCTCTACATAAATTCCATTTGCTGAAGTGACAACCCCTTTAAGTATGCGTCCCATCGCTGGTCGGCCCAAGAGGGGGTTTGCACAACCCCTTTAAGGATTCCATTGCCCACAGCTGATAACTGCTTGTGTGTTATGATAACACGTCATGGAAAGACAAGAAAAATGATGAAGATACAATAACCAGTATTCCCAGCAGCAAAGAATACAAAGGCAGGGATGGTTAGAAATTAGGGAAATATGTGTGTAGATATATTATAACGTTACTAACCGGACATGAATCTTCAAATTGCTGGAAGTGGCAAACTGTACATTACACACATCACATTTATAGGGTTTCTCTTCTCCATGATGCATTCGACTGTGAAAGACCAATTGGCATTTCTGAGCAAAACCTTTATCACAAAGCTTGCACTGATATGGCTTTTCTCCTGAAAAATCAGACAAAGGGTGACTGAATGCACGTTGCTGGTTTTTCTGTAAGCTGTACTTGCATCTTCAGTTACAACGAAACGCTTTCTAGCTAATACAGACCTGCGATGACGGCAGCCCTGCCACTAAAACATGACGTGTAGGAAGAGTCAGAGGAGAGCTGTCCAGTATAATGTGAACTGGTAAGGCTTGTAGAAACAGGGACTGGGACCGGCGAGCAGCTCTACTGTATCTGTCCCAATGATAACAAGCTCAGGTTTGTTAATTAGGTAGGGACTAGAGTTGAGCGAACCTTTTATTTTTAGTTCGGCGTCGGTTTATCGAAGCATCCCGTTATGGATTCCGCTACCGCGGACCATAACGGCATTTGGAATCCATAAGGGGCTGCTTCATTGAACCCGAACCTTGGACAACACGAAGGACCTGGGGTGACGTCACCGTCATGTGATCAGTGCAGGGGGTGTGGCTCAGTACTGGATCACCTCTTATCCAATCCAGTGCTGAGCCACGCCCCCTGCACTGATCACATGACGGTGACGTCACCTCAGGTCCTTAGGGTTGTCCAAGGTTCGGGTTCAATGAAGCAGCTCCTTATGGATTCCAAATGCCGTTATGGTCCGCGGTAGCGGTATCCATACCGGGATGCTACCATAAACCGAACCCGAACTTTGGACGCTCAACTCTAGTAGGGACACCACAGGCTGAGCTCCACATCCGTACTGTACATGGGGATCCGTCAACACTGTGATGTTTTTTCTCGCTTTCATACTAATTGTGGTAAAACTATGTGAATTAACATACTTAGCATGCTTTTTCAGATGCGGTAGTGGAGCAGTCCCAGACACACTTAAGAATCCTGAGGGAAATGCCTATTTGTATCATGTCCTGTCTTTTCTGGATTTCAATTGGAAAACTACTATGGATTTTAGTGAAATATATAAATATAATATGGTGGCTCACCCAGCCGTTATCATGTGTAAGGTGCTCTAGGTCTGTCTGATTCACCCACTCAGTGAATGGAAAAATACTAATACTACGTAGACCGGCACTCTACATCTAGTGTCACGCAGAAAAATGGTAAAGAATTGTGGGTATACGGTAATATAAAAGGACATAAGATAAAATACATACACCAATGTAATAAGACAATAAAAGTTATAATAAACAATAACAAATAAAAATCCAATAAAAATGGTCCCTAGGAAAAAAAGGCTCGTTTGGTTGTACATTTCTCAAAACTCACAGATAAAAGCAATTGTCCGCTATATCAGGACATCCACACAGAGAGGTAACCAGCATTTGGAGTATTGAGCACACTGCCACGTGGGACGCCACGATTGGCACAATACCTATCTGCTCTTAAGAAAATACATGCAACTGCTAGAACAATCCCACAGGACTGTATAGATTTACCCCATGCCTTGCGGGAGAACAATATGAAATTTTGAATACAAACTCTGAATACAGACTTATTACACTTGCTGTGGGGGAATACAACAGATTCTGAATATCTACCAACAGCAAATTTGACTCATTGAGCCACGTGAGCTCCTCTGCAGTCCTGTTGACATAAGGGATCACAATTGTCTATGTGAGATTCCGCTCTTTATTTTAAGGAATCACTATTTAGGATCATTGCCAAGAAAGGAGATTCCAATGTTGTCTGACACAGTAATTGCATTTACTCATGCAAAAAAAACAAAAAAAAAAAAAAACACTGCTTTATGGAAATCAGTACTTTGAATTAATATTGATCTTGTGGGAAACTCTATACTTACCTTGGTAAAATCCATGGGACATAAAGAACTCTCTGTGCATGTCCTGATATACTGATATAGCTGACAATTGCTTTTATCTGTGCGTTTTGAGAAATACTAAACGAGCCTTTTTTTCCTAGAAGCCTTTTTTACTGGATTTTTATTTTCTTTGTTATTGTTTATTATAACTTTTATTGTCTTATTACATTGGTGTATGTGTATTTTATCTTATATTCTTTTATATTACCGTATACCCACAATAAAATAGCAATTCTATACAATTTTTCTGCGTGACACTAGATGTAGATTCCCGGTCTACATCACTATGGATTTTAAATTGGCTATTGCCTGACTATTCCGAGGATCCCAACACCACTGTACCAATCTTTTTAGTTGTACCAAGTGAATTTGAATGGGAGAGGAAGGACACCAACGCCATTATAAGGAAATCAGTGTGCAGGTAAGCAGTGAAGAGAAAGCAGTGCTTGGACAAGCCCTTCGAACAACTTATCAGTAGGGGTGCCGGGGGTCAAACCCCCGATGAGCTGATATTGATGACCTATCCTGAGGATAGGTCATCAATATTATGCCACTGCACAACCCCTTTAACTCTCCTATACCCCTGAAACTGCAATGCACTGATGTGGTGAAACCGTGGTAAATCTAAAGGGAGTCACCATGAAATTGACTGATAAACCAGGCACAATGACTGTAAGGATAACTCAGTAAGATCTGTTACTGCATTCCGGAGAAAGAGTAATTTTAATACAAGGAACACGGCATTCTGTACACCCTTGCTCCTCCTGCTTCCTCTGCCTCTCTTTCTTGATTGACAGGGATTAGGAACTTGACCCTGTCAATCAAGGAGAGGGAGGGGCTGGCAGAGGAAGGAGAGGATCAAGGGTGCACAGAGAGACTTGTGCCCGCCCTCAGTGCACTGAACTGCTCATTTGCATATTAATTAATAGTACTTTTTAACTGAATAAAGCAACAGATCTCTAAGTGAAAGTTATCATTACATTCATATGAGCTGGTCCTACAAGGCACTGTGCCTGGTTTATCAGTGAAATTCCTGAAGACAGACTCCCTTTAACCACCTCAGCCCCCCTAGCTTAAACACCCTTAATGACCAGGCCACTTTTTACAATTCCGCACTACACTACTTTCACCGTTTATTGCTCCGTCATACAACTTACCACCCAAATGAATTTTGCCTCCTTTTCTTCTCACTAATAGAGCTTTCATTTGGTGGTATTTCATTGCTGCTGACATTTTTACTTTTTTTGCTATTAATAAAATTGAACGACATTTTTGCAAATAAATGACATTTTTCGTTGTAAAATTTTTCAAAAAATCTACATTTCTATATAAATTTTCCTATAAATTTATTGTTCTACATGTCTTTGATAAAAAAAAAAATCCAATAAGTGTATATTTATTGGTTTGGGTAAAAGTTATAGCGTTTACAAACTATGGTGCAAAAAAGTGAATTTCGGCATTTTGAAGCAGCTCTGACTTTCTGAGCGCCTGTCATGTTTCTTCAGGTGCTAGAATGTCAGGAAAGTATAAATACCCCCCAAATGACACCATTTTAGAAAGAAGACACCCCAAAGTATTCACAGAGGGGCATGGTGAGTTCATGTATCATTTCATTTTTCTTCACAAGTTAGCGGAAAATAACACTTTCTGAGGAAAAATAATAATAATAAAGTTTCTATTTCTGCTAATTTCTGGCAAAAAAAATAAAAAATCTCCCACGGACTCACTATGCCCCTCAGTGAATACCTTGGGGTGTCTACTTTCCGAAATGGGGTCATTTGTGGGGTGTGTTTACTGTTCTGGCATTTTGGGCGGGGCTAAATTGTGAGCAGCCCTGTAAAACCTAAAGGTACTTGTTGGAATTTGGGCCCCTTTGCGCACCCAGGCTGCAAAAAAGTGTCACTCATGTGGTATCGCCGTACTCAGAAGAAGTAGGGCAATGTGTTTTGGGTGTATTTTACATATACCCATGCTGGGTGAGAGAAATATCTCTGTAAATTGTCAACTTTGTATAAAAAAATTAAAAATTGTCATTTAAAGAGATATTTCTCTTACCCAGCATGGGTATATGTAAAAATACACCCCAAAACACATTGCCCTACTTCTCCTGAGTACGGCGATACCACATGTATGACACTTTTTTGCAGCCTGGGTGCGCAAAGGGGCCCTAATTCCAATGAGTACCTTTAGGATTTCACAGGGCATTTTTACGCATTTGGATTCCAGACTTCTTCTCACGCTTTAGGACCCCTAAAATGCTAGGGCAGTATAAATACCCTACAAGTGACCCCATTTTAGAAAGAAGACACCCTAAGGTATTCCGTGAGGGGTATGGTGAGTTCATGTAAAATTTTATTTTTTGTCACAAGTTAGTGGAATATGAGACTTTGTAAAAAAAAAATAAAAAAAAAATTTCCGCTAACTTGTGCCCAAAATTTTTTTCTGTGAACTCGCCATGCCCCTCACAGAATAGGGGCATGGCTTCTTGGGGTGTCTTCTTTCCAAAATGGGGTCACATGTGGGGTATTTATACTGACCTGGCATTTTAGGGGCCCTAAAGCGTGAGAATCCAAATGTGTAAAAATGCCCTGTGAAATCCTAAAGGTACTCATTGGAATTAGGGCCCCTTTGCGCATCTTGGCTGCAAAAAAGTGTCACTCATGTGGTATCGCCGAACTCAGGAGAAGTAGGGCAATGTGTTTTGGGGTGTATTTTTACATATACCCATACTGTGTGTGAGAAATATCTCTGTAAATGACAACTTTTTAAAAAATTATACAAAGTTGTCAATTTAAAGAGGTATTTTTCACACCCAGCATGGGTATATGTAAAAATACACCCCAAAACACATTGCCCTACTTCTCCTGAGTACGGCGATACCACATGTGTGACACTTTTTTGCAGCCAAGATGCGCAAAGGGGCCCTAAAACCAATGAGTACCTTTTAGGAGGGCATTTTTATGCATTTGGATTCCAGACTTCTTCTTACGCTTTAGGACCCCTAAAATGCCAGGGCAGTATAAATACCCCACATGTGACCCCATTTTGTAAAGAAGACACCCCAAGGTATTCCGTGAGGGGCATGGCGAGTTCATAGAAGATTTTTTTTTGGCACAAGTTAGCGGAAATTGAATTTTTATTGTTTTTTCTCACAAAGTCTCCCTTTCCGCTAACTTGTGACAAAAAGTTAAATTTTTCATGGACTCGCTATGCCCCTCAGTGAATACCTTGGGGTGTCTTCTTTCAAAAATGGGGTCATTTGTGGGGTGTTTGTACTGTTCTGGCATTTTGGGCGGGGCTAAATTGTGAGCAGGCCTGTAAAGCCTAAAGGTACTCGTTGGACTTTACGCCCCTAGGCTGCAAAAAAGTGTCACACATGTGGTATGGCCGTACTCAGGAGAAGTAGGGCAATGTGTTTTGGGGTGTATTTTTACATATACCCATCTTGGGTGAGAGAAATATCTCTGTAAATTGAGATATTTCTCTCACCCAACATGGGTATATGTAAAAATACACCCCAAAACTCATTGCCCTACTTCTCCTGAGTCCGGCGATACCACATGTGTGACACTTTTTTGCAGCCGAGATGCGCAAAGGGGCCCAAATTCCCATGAGTACCTTTAGGATTTCACAGGGCATTTTAACGCATTTGGATTCTCACGCTTTAGGGCCCCTAAAATGCCAGGGCAGTATAAATACCCCACAAGTGACCCCATTTTGGAAAGAAGACACCCCAAGGTATTCCGTGAGGGGCATGGCGAGTTCACAGAAATGTATTTATTTTTGGCACAAGTTAGTGGAAATTTATATATATATTTTTTTTTTTACAAAGTCTCATATTCCACTAACTTGTGACAAAAAAAAAAAAATGTTACATGAACTCACCATACCCCTCACGGAATACCTTGGGGTGTCTTCTTTCTAAAATGGGGTCACATGTGAGGTGTTTGTACTGCCATGGCATTTGAGGGTCTCCGCAATCATTACACGTATGGCCAGCATTAGGAGTTTCTGCGATTCTCCGTATATTGAGCATACGGTAATGAGATTTTTTTTTTCCGTTCAGCCTCTGGGCTGAAAAAAATAAATAAAAAATGAACGGCACAGATTTTTTCATTCGCATCGATCAATGTTAATGAAAAAATCTCTGCCAAAATCAGTGACTGCGGTGCGGTGGGCGCTAACTACCTAACAAGTAGCTAACTAACTGGCGGTGATAAGGGACCCTTATGCCCCATTCACACGTCCGCAATTCTGGCGGAACGGAATTGCGGACCCATTCATTTCTATGGGGACAGACTTTGTTCCGCTCGGATCCGGAATTGCGGATCCGCACTTGCGGGTCTGCACTTCCGTTCCGCAAAAATATTGCGGACAAGAAAAGGCATTTTCTATATAGTTCTGGCAATGTGCAGATCTGCAAAATGCGGAAAGCACATTGCCGGTGTCTGTGTTTTGCGGATCCAAAAAACACATATGGACGTCTGAATGGAGCCATACAGGGGGGTGATCAATGACAGGGGGGTGATCAGGGGTTAATAAGTGACAGGGGGGTGTAGTGTGGTGCTTGGTGCTTCATTACATAGCTACCTGGTCCTCTGGTGGTCGATCCCAGCAAATGGGACCACCAGAGGACCAGGTAGCAGGTATATCAGACGCTGTTATAACAGCGTCTGATATACATGTTTGATGCGATGTATTTTACATCTACAGCCTGCCAGCGATTGGCAGGCTGTAGTATAAGTGCCGAGCTGTCGTCTTGCGAGATGACACACGGATGCGTCCAGGAGGAACAAACCTGCCGCCGCCTGGACGCATCCGTGCGTGTAGCGGTCGGCATGAGGTTAACATAGCTCGCTAAGGGGTGAACTTTAAGAATGATAGCTGCATATACGATCAGACCTAGTAAAATATCCTCAGGATAGGTCATCAATATAAGATGTGTGGGGGTCCGACACCCGGGACCCCTGCTGATCAGTTGTTAGAAGAGGCCAGGCACTTCTTCCCAGGCCAGTGACATCACCATACATCAGTCACATGGACTAGTAGCTGCTCAGCCCCATTCAAGTCAATGGCACTGAGCTGTAATACCAAGCACTGCCGCTATATGATGTAGGGCGCTGTCCTTGGAAAGCTGGCATCGATCACCAGAGCTTCTGTGAGGGCAGCGGCTCCCTGAAACAGCTGATTGGCAGGGGTGCCGGGAATTGTAATCTCGCCAATGTAATAATGATGACCTATCCTGAGGATAAGTCATCATCATATTTTCCAGTATAACCCCTTTAAGGCCCAAGATACTCCAGTCAATAATCAGTTAAGCAAGACGATGAGCCGTACCTGTATGGGTCCTTACATGCGTTTTTAGCTGGTTACACTGAGTGAAAGCTTTTCCACATAAATGACACACATAAGGTTTGACACCTTTGTGGATCCGCATGTGTCGCCGAAGACTGCTGGCTTCTGAGAAAACCTTCCCACAAGTATTGCACGTAGGCTTATTCTTCAAGTATTTCTGATCCACGTCTTTCACCATCTTGCACATGTTAGATGCACTGGTGATACTGGCCATACAGTGTTCCTTCAGGGCTCCGGTTTGTGGACACTTGACTTGTTTTTGCCTCACTGATGAAACGTTAGTGTCTGGTGAAAAGCTTCCAGGGTTCAGCGCAGGACACACTGGTGGTAGGCCGCCATCTTTAATCTGAGTGGGTTGCTCTGTTACAGATTCTTCCAGTTTATTGATTGGCAGGTGGGGGTCCGATGCCGTTTTCTGCTGATCTCCCGCCTTCCTTGAAGTTTCTGGGATACAGGGTATTTTCCTTTTCCATCTTTTGCTCCGAGCTTTTTTTCTGGCTTTAACCCTCTTGGCCAGACATACATCTTGTCTTATGTTTTCTGGACGTTTTGGTGATTTCTTGGTATCAGGAGAATCCTCTTCAGGAGGCAGCTCTGTACTACAGGCTCTCTCCATAGCAGCACAGTCCAGTTTAGTTCTACACGTCAGAACTACTTCTTCTAGCCTCAAGTACTCTGCTGCCGTAAGGACTTCTTCTAAATGACACCTGTAGGAAGTACAGAGAGATGAGTTTCTCTAATAACTTCATCCTAACTTGTCACCCCAATGGCAGCAGATGGGCTCCTTCCACTGCAGGCAGCACTGGGACCCTCACTTTAGGGTGGCATCACAGAATCCTGGATTTGCACCAATTCTTATTTGTACTGGCGAACTGATAACTTGCATGTGAATACTATGAACAAGACACACTACCGAAACTGCATATGACTGTGCAGCAACCAAGAGGAGTTTAAAGGGGTTATCTGGGAATTTGATACTGATGGCCTATCCTTAGGACAGGTCATCAATATTTGATCAGCAGGGTTCTGACTCCCGTCACCCTCCCCGATCAGCTGTTAGAAGAGGCTCTGGCACTCCGTGAGCACTTAGGCCTTTTCCTAAGCCAGTGACGTCACCGTACATCGATCAAATGGCCTCGGTGCAGCTGCTATACAATGCACGGCGCTGAGCTTGCTAAGCAGTGAGAGAGTTGAACCGTTCACCAACTTCTTTAAATGGAGGATCGGCGAGGGTACTGGAAGTCAGACCACCGTTTATCTGATATTGATGACCTACCTGAGGATAGGCTATCAATATCAAATTCCCAGATCACCTTTTTAACTGGCGAAAGCAGAAAACCCACCCAAAAACATAGTACTCTAGTAGTGGTCATCTGAGCACATTTTCCGATCATCAGTGGAAGGGGTATAATTTCGGGAGACTCCGATTAACGCAAGGATGGATCATGGTGCTTGGTAGACCAGACCTGGTACAGAGTCAGAATTGTAACACAGTCGCGCTCTTTTTGCATACAGGTACATATTTGGAATGATACTAAAACGTCCCGTCGAACCCCCGCCGCGTGTGGCTGTGTCCTTACTCTATATTGGAAAGGAGGGGCAGGATCTAAACCTTTAAATACCTTAATGGGTTAAAGAAGGTTGAAGGTTCAGGATGGAAGTGTTTTGATAAGAAACTGAATACAAGGACAAGGAGGAACAATGGGAAATATTGTCAGAAAATATTATTTTGTGGAAAGAGTAGTAGGTGCTTAGGACAAACTTCCAGCAGATGTGGTTGGAAAATCTACAGTAAGATAAGCCTGCCTGGGAAAATTATGGGCACACTAAATGGACCGTGGGGTCTTTTCCTGCCACCATTCTTCTATATATTCTTTGAAAATTGTCCATTTAACATTTTCACCACTTATAAAAATAACTGAAAAGATCTTCTGGGGCTATATCTAGATGCAAAAAGCATCACTTCCACATTACTTTTCACCTTGTACGGGGGTATAAGTGTAACTACCTAATGACACAACCCTACAGCCAGTTTCAGGCGAGCATGTGAGGTCCACAAATGATAGTTCGCGTGACAGCTAAACGTCCTGGACTGACTGCAGATTTGCTGAGTTGAAGCCACTGCCTCATAGTTCCAGCCCCACTAATGGTCCACGGTCCTCTACTCACAGCATCAAAGACTGAGTTTGGCTCAGACGAGCTGCGGTCGGTGTGGGGAATGCAGTTGTCACATGGACCGTTTTTCCCGGACCACACTTGCAGATTTTGTGGCCATAACAAGTACTGACTAACAATATATAAGTCAAATGGTACTCGTTATTACTCTCATCCCCAGAACGATAGGAGGGGTGTGAATGAGCGATCATTAATCGTACCCCCCTCCTCTCACACACTGCGCTTTATTTTGGCAGCACATCCTGTTTATATGGGAAGATCTGCAATGAGCCACCGTTTGTTCTGACCGCGTCTACTCATTTGTCACTTGAGTGCACTTCCAAAATAGAGAGTGTTGCTTGCCTATTTTCGGCACTCCCATATTAATGAATGGAAGGAGGCCGCGCATGCACAGACATAGAGTGAACAAATATGCCCATAGTATATAAGCACCTCACCTGTCAAAATGCAAGTCCCCGCTGTAAATAAAATCCAGCACTGTGTGGAATGCATCTGGCGTCACTTGCTTCTGGTCAAGGAGTACACTACAGTCCGAGGAGTCTGTGAAAAGGGCCCTAAAATATTCACTGAAAGAAGCCAACACATTCCTATGAGCTTTGTACTGGAAGTCGCCGATCAGAATAGCGCAGTCACACAGGAAGCCTGCTTCCCGCTGTCTCTTTAACTTGTCCAGCAAGCGTTTAGAGTGCTCAGCATGGGCCATGTTCTCAGGGATGTCTTACCTAGAAGAAAACCACACATAACTACAGATCTGCTAATTGACACATTCGGAAATTTGACTTGAATTTTTCAAAAAGTTCTGATCCTACTGAACACAAAAACTTTGTGACATTCAATTCTGCAGAATCAAAGTGAGTGGGAAAAACATAATATAACTTATGTTTTAGACTGCTTCATTATCGATAATGACCTAATATAATGTAAATGTCACATATTTACCGTCCAGTAGTTATAAAAGTAGTTTTCCTCCTCTGCCCCCCACTGTGTTTCTGAGCCTTTCTTAGGTCGAGCATGCTCAGTGTGTTGCTATCAATTCTCTAGCTAAGGCCTCTTGCACACAACCGTATGCCCTCCGAGACAGACCATCCGTGAGCGGGCCATATATCCCGGAGCGGCATACATCGTGCGCACGGGAGCATCATAGATTACAATGACTCTGTGCACGTCGGGCCGCCCGTGGGACTATTGTCCCACACTCATATGATTGTATGAATGTGGGACAATAGTCCCGCGGGCGGCCCGATGCACACAGCATCATATTAATCTATGATGCTGTTCGATCCCGTGCGCACGATGTATGCTGCTCCGGGATATATGGCCCGCTAACAGACCATACTTTTGGAGGGCGAACAGTTGTGTGCAAAAGGCCTAAGGCTGTGTCAGTGTGCTGGTGATTACTGAGTAGAGGGGGCGTGACCGGACTGTATATCAGGCAGCCAATCAGTAAACATCAACAGTCACAGCAGGAAAGCTAGGGATTGTGGGGATTGTAGTCTTTGAAGTTTTGTGGGGGATGATCAGGCGCCAGGGTAAATTGAAGCTCTGTAGTGCCGATTGTCTCGGACCAATCACTAGACACCAGTGAGGTCACATGATTTCATGGTATCAACTTGGTTCACTTGGAACCTCCTCAGATCAACTTTGGCCTGGTGGAAAAAACCAAAACAAAGCCAGAGTAAAGTCACGTAAAGTTAAACCAGTTCTGTGCAGTGGAACATGGAACCCTGGTATTCCAGTGAAGGTACCTGTGGTGGTATACATCTGAATACTGTTTTCAGTATAAAGACCTCCACTATGGTCCAGCACTGATCACCGCTCTATGGCCACCTTCAGTCATGTATATACTGTATACTCCTCTATGGCTACCCTCAGTCATGTATATACTGTATACTCCTCTATGGCCACCCTCAGTCATGTATATACTGTATACTCCTCTATAGACACCCTCAGTCATGTATATACTGTATACTCCTCTATAGACACCCTCAGTCATGTATATACTGTATACTCCTCTATGGCTACCCTCAGTCATGTATACACCGTATACTGCTCTATGGCCACCCTCAGTCATGTATACACCGTATACCGCTCTATGGCCACCCTCAGTCATGTATACACTGTATACCGCTCTATGGCCATCCTCAATCATGTATACACCGTATACTGCTCTATGGCCACCCTCAGTAATGTATACACCGTATACTGCTCTATGGCCACCCTCAGTAATGTATACACCGTATACTGCTCTATGGCCACCCTCAGTCATGTATACACCGTATACTGCTCTATGGCCACCCTCAGTCATGTATACACCGTATACTGCTCTATAGACACCCTCAGTCATGTATACACCGTATACTGCTCTATGGCCACCCTCAGTCATGTATACACCGTATACTGCTCTATGGCCACCCTCAGTCATGTATACACCGTATACTGCTCTATGGCCACCCTCAGTCATGTATACACCGTATACTGCTCTATGGCCACCCTCAGTAATGTATATACTGTATACTCCTCTATGGCCACCCTCAGTCATGTATACACTGTATACTGCTCTATGGCCACCCTCAGTCATGTATACACTGTATACTGCTCTATAGACACCCTCAGTCATGTATACACTGTATACTCCTCTATAGACACCCTCAGTCATGTATACACTGTATACCGCTCTATGGCCATCCTCAGTCATGTATACACTGTATACTGCTCTATGGCCACCCTCAGTCATGTATACACCGTATACTCCTCTATGGCCACCCTCAGTCATGTATACACCGTATACTGCTCTATGGCCACCCTCAGTCATGTATACACTGTATACCGCTCTATGGCCACCCTCAGTCATGTATACACTGTATACTGCTCTATGGCCACCCTCAGTCATGTATACACCGTATACTGCTCTATAGACACCATCAGTCATGTATACACCGTATACTGCTCTATGGCCACCCTCAGTAATGTATACACCGTATACTGCTCTATGGCCACCCTCAGTAATGTATACACCGTATACTGCTCTATGGCCATCCTCAGTCATGTATACACTGTATACTGCTCTATGGCCACCCTCAGTCATGTATACACTGTATACCACTCTATGGCCACCCTCAGTAATGTATATACTGTATACTCCTCTATGGCCACCCTCAGTCATGTATACACCGTATACTGCTCTATGGCCACCCTCAGTCATGTATACACTGTATACCGCTCTATGGCCATCCTCAGTCATGTATACACTGTATACTGCTCTATGGCCACCCTCAGTCATGTATACACCGTATACTGCTCTACAGACACCATCAGTCATGTATACACCATATACTGCTCTATGGCCACCCTCAGTCATGTATACACTGTATACCGCTCTATGGCCATCCTCAGTCATGTATACACTGTATACTGCTCTATGGCCACCCTCAGTAATGTATACACTGTATACTGCTCTATGGCCACCCTCAGTAATGTATACACTCTATACTGCTCTATAGACACCCTCAGTCATGTATATACTGTATACTCCTCTATAGACACCATCAGTCATGTATACACCGTATACTGCTCTATGGCCACCCTCAGTAATGTATACACCGTATACTGCTCTATGGCCATCCTCAGTCATGTATACACTGTATACTGCTCTATGGCCACCCTCAGTAATGTATACACTGTATACTGCTCTATGGCCACCCTCAGTAATGTATACACTGTATACTGCTCTATGGCCATCCTCTGTCATGTATACACTGAATATCGCACAGCACATCCTTGTAAGAGGTGTTCACACTCTGCAGCAATGAATGACACAGAATAAGGACGTGTTAGGGCCGCTCTGGACAGCCCCGGGTCAGGGCAGACTTCTCACTACATTAGATCCTGTTTCCCCTGTCTATGAAGTATAAGTGCTAGGATAACCCCCACCATCCACACCGCTCACCTCTCTCTATTCAGCCATTGTTGTAGCCGGAACGTCGTCAGCCGCGGCCGGGATGACGTCACGAGAGCTCATTAACCCTTGGATCCTCGGCAGGAGAACGGTGCCGCTTGTTCGGCACTATGAGCGGGATTTCTTGGGGCCACTTAAGAAGCCGCATTAGCCAGAGCCGGGGCGAATATGAAAGGAGGCTGCATAAGCATTATACTGTGTGAATATAGTCATAGCCGTGCTCTGAGGTTTAATGGCATGTTATAGAGACTGTGAATGGGAAAAATAAACAGGAAAGGAATAAATTATAGAACTGGAAGAGTTATTTATAAAAAAAAAAAAAAAGTGTTTCCGCCCGGTTTCGAACCGGGGACCTTTCGCGTGTTAGGCGAACGTGATAACCACTACACTACGGAAACTCACATAGAGGAGGGAGCTCCAAAATAGTAGACAAGTGACAGCTGCTGCCAGCATGTTCTCTGCACTTATGTACTTGTAACCGGCAACCTCCATGTCAGCTTCCTCTCAGCAATCATACAGCATTTCCCAACCATGTTCAGGGCACTGGTGGCTACAGTGCCATAATATAGGTAGGTCCCTACAGGACATATGTGCTATGGCCATAATATAGGTAGGTCCCTACAGGACATATGTGCTATGGCCATAATATAGGTAGGTCCCTACAGGACATATGTGCTATGTCCATAATATAGGTAGGTCCTTACAGGACATATGTGCTATGGCTGGCCATAATATAGGTAGGTCCAAACAGGACCTATGTGTTATGTCCATAATATAGGTAGGTCCCTACAGGACATATGTGCTATGGCCATAATATAGGTAGGTCCCTACAGGACATATGTGCTATGGTCATAATATAGGTAGGTCCCTACAGGACATATGTGCTATGGCCATAATATAGGTAGGTCCTTACAGGACATATGTGCTATGGCCATAATATAGGTAGGTCCTTACAGGACATATGTGCTATGGCCATAATATAGGTAGGTCCCTACAGGACATATGGGCTATGGGTTTGCAGCTTTGGATTTGTGTGCACTGAGGGTTTTACAGTAGCATACAATATCAGCAGTGAGCAGAGCCCATCATAGCAAGTTTTTTAATTTATTTATTTTTTTTACACTAAACCAGGCTTCTGACTCCACTCAATGCCTTTCTACGCAGACCTAATCCCACCCCCTTTGTGCTCCCTCACACTAAAATATCTCCAAATTAGATCCCGGATCTGACTGGAGAATGCTGGATTTTGGCAGCTGTCCCACGGGAGGGTATGATGTGCTCTGTTCTCAGGGGGAACGGCAGTGGGTGAGCATAATTTTTTATTTTTTTTAACAGTACAGGCTTTACTGCTGTAACACTACACTATTATAAGGTGGGCAGTGCCGGGATGATGTATAGGTGCCCACAAAAGGCACCATCTCGCTACCTGCAGGGGGAGGGGGTCCAATCAGGTCCGCAGCTGTGGCTGCTAAGCCGCAGTAGAACAGTGAAAGAGGTCGCGATGACATGACTGTCACCTCCTGTGCTGGGTCTCGTGTGATCACGTCATCGAATGAGACCCCGTGTTCCGTTAATTTTCCCTATCCGTGAAATTTCCCTACCCTCGTCATTTCCGGTTCCGGCGCATGAGAGCGCCGCTAACTGTGAACGTGCATAGGGTAGGGAAAATTGACCGCCAATTGCACATGCGTCGTGGGTAGTGAAAAGTTACAGCCCAGTTAGCAGCGCTCTCCTGCGCCGAATCCTACTCAGCCACTCAGTAAGCGAGTGGCGTGAGACACCTCCTCCCTCACCCGCATACGTCACATCAGACGGAACCGGAAATAACAAGGGTAGGGAAATTTCACGGGTAGGGAAAATTAACGGAACACCGGCACAGGAGTCTCAAGCCACAGATTGGAAGAGGTCTGTGGCCTGCATGGCAGATGGTGGAAGGGAACAGGAGTGAGTTTTTTTTTTAAATACCAAACATTGTCACTACTGGGGGCACCAAGGAAGGGGGTGAGGTGGGATGGAGCATTATATATACCTGGCACTATAGAGGGGGGCATTATATACTTGTACTACATGGGGAGCACTATATACTGGCACAATGTGGGGGAGCATTATATACTGGCACTACAAGGGAGAGCATTATATTTATATACTGGCACTAGCACTATGGAGAGAAGATGATTGAGCATACTGAAACTATGGGGAAAATATATATATATTTATAAATAAGAGAGAGGAGAGAGAGGAGAGAGAGAGAGAGAGAGAGAGAGGAGAATCGGACAGCACTCCAAAAAATAAAAGCGACATTTCGGCTCAACAATAGAGCCTTTCTCAAGCCTTTTTTGGAGTGCTGTCTGATCTTCTTTTCTTTATATTTTGGACATTGAGCATACGTCCCTGGACACAGCACCCACTTTGCTGTTTGTTAGTCGGTGCCGCCATCTTTTTCTGTTATTATATATATATATATTTTTTTTTACTGGAGTCAGTAATTACTAATTATTTTACTTTGCGGCACAGGCAGCAGAAATGCTAGCCGCTGTGTACCTTGTGCAACTATATATTAAAGGGCGTTTTCCTACAAAAATGTTTTTACATTTTTTTCAAACCAGCACCTGGATCTGAATACTTTTGCAGTTGTATGTAATTAAAAATGTTGTATAGCCACTGAGTTATTCACTGAATCTATCTATATAGCACCACCCGCTGTTTGCACTTTTTCTAATTTCTCTGGTCACTGGAGATGCAAGCACATGCTCAGTTCCATCCTTCAACTGTCAACAGCTACAGTACAAGGACACACCTCTGAGAAAGTGCACACCCCCTAAGCTGCCAGCTTGATATAGATCTAGCAATGGGAGACATAAATGAGGGGTGCTCTGGATCCGTTATGTATATGGCCAGTTCTAGGTTTCTTAGGGATAAACCCCTTTAATGACAAGTTGTTGGTTACGAGGCCGCCTACAGTAGAATAACTTATAATAGGACACTATTTAAACCAGAACAAAGGAGATGTTCCCTTAGTAACCAACAGGTCTATGTTTCAACATTCCAATTTTTAACTGAACTTTTGTTTTCTTTTTTTAAAACTTCACGGATATCTGTAAGGAGTTGCCTTTAAGAGTGCTCGCTGATATTAACACTATATGACGTGTTCCTTTGGTGCAGACACCTTTGTGACACGCGCATTACCTCAAACTGCTGCATTGTGACTCAACACATCCCACATGTGGACAACGATGTGACCACCAGTGCTGAGCTGCCATCTTTCAAGTTACCATCATGGA
This sequence comes from Bufotes viridis, assembly GCA_033119425.1. Lineage (NCBI taxonomy): Eukaryota > Metazoa > Chordata > Amphibia > Anura > Bufonidae > Bufotes > Bufotes viridis. The sequence continues at coordinate 140,462,160 of CM065592.1, read as the reverse complement.
TGAGTTCCAAACTGCTGTAGTCATAGACAACGGATCAGGACTGATAAAAATAGGAATTTCTGGAGATAAAGAACCTCGCTTCACTTATTCAAACATCATAGGTCGATCAAAAGCAAAGTCAGTAATGATCGGAGCAGGACACAGAGATTTCTTCGTTGGACCGGAGGCTCAGTCAAGAAGAGGAATTCTTGCCATTAAGTACCCCGTGGAACATGGAGTTATCACATGTTGGGAAGACATGGAACTTATCTGGAAACATGCCTATAGCCACAACCTAAAGATGAATCCATCAGAAAGACCAGTACTAATCACAGAGCCACCCCTCAACCCACTTTCCAACCGTGAAAAGATGGCTGAGGTATTTTTTGAAAAGTTTGAAGTACCAGCCATGTATGTTGCTATCCAAGCTGTACTGGCTCTTTATTCTTCTGGCAAGGTAACTGGATGTGTGTTGGATATCGGTGATGGTGTGACACATTCGGTGCCAATTTTTGAGGGATACTGCCTCCCGCATGCAGTGTTACGACTTGATCTTGCAGGAAGTGATCTAACTGAATACCTCATGAGGATTTTGAGTGAAAGTGGCATCTCTTTATTCAGTTCAGGGGAAAGGGAGATTGTAAAAGACATCAAGGAGACGCTCTGCTATGTAGCACAGAATATAGATACAGAGATTAAAAAAAAGCCAAAAGACCTGGAAGTGGAATACAAACTTCCTGATGGGAAAGTAATTAAGATTCACGATCAGAGGTTTCGATGTCCAGAAACCCTCTTTGCACCCACCAACATTGGCATGGAAGCACCAGGTATCGATAGACTCTGTTTCAGCACGATAATGAAGTGTGAAATTGATCTGAGGTCCATGTTTTACTCAAATATTATTTTGTCTGGCGGGTCGAGCCTTTTCCCAGGAATTGATATACGTCTAGACAAAGAGCTTACAAAGATGGTTCCTCTGGGGTGTGAAGTCAAAGTCTTAGCTTTCCCTCAACGGATGCTTGCTGTTTGGACAGGAGGATCCATTCTTTCATCTCTCTCCGCATTCCAGCAAATGTGGATAACAATGGCGGAATTCCAGGAAATAGGACCAAACATCGTTCACAGAAAGTGTTTTTAAGAGGATTTGAACATTTTGGGTGCATGGTAAATAAAGTATGATCAGCCACTGCATATTTTTTTTGTTATACATGTAATTATCGTCTTTGAAAACAATGGAATTTAGTTATCGGTAACATTGTACTGTCAACATATGTATCTACTGTAACCAAGTGTAATGCTACATACTCAAAGCCTCCACCGCTTGTACGCCATAGTGCTGCATACAGTGCTTTTCCTCCGATCAAATTGACAGCGACCCCGATGTTAGTCAATGGCATTGTATGACTGATTGGGCTGTCTTTGCTTTCACTGTAAATAGAAGCCATGACGAAAGTGTCACTAATTCTGCTAATTCCATGTTTCTTGAGCACTGGATTTTGGAAAAAGGTAAACATTCCCTAAAACTTCAGTAGATACTCGTCTCTCCCCGATACAATAGAGAAGGAGGAACTCCCGAACATGATGTGCTCCATTTTCTCTATGAATAAGGGGGGAGATTTATCAAAAACCAGCACAGGGCCGTAGATTTGTCTTCATTTGCAGCTAAAACACCCACTCCCGCCCCCTTTTCAGAAGGTAGCAAGGGCAGTGCAGAAACGCCGATTGCAAAAAAAAAATTGTTGCATGCGTCATTTAAAAAGTCGCAAAATGGTGTTGGTGACTTTTTATGACACGAAAAGTGGCACAGGGAACTGAGAAATCGCCCCCCCCAAATGCTTTTTCTACTAGATCCAACATCATTTAGAGTCGGGTACTGTGCTATGGGTTACATTATCTGGATAAATGGACAGTGTGACTATTCTATAGTTATATAAGAGCTACTTACGTGGTTATCTTGTGCAGATTCACAAAATAGTGTCGTCTGACAAATTTATTTACAGTAACAAATTAATTTTTGTAACACCATTTTACTGTATTCCTTCTATAACAACTAAGAATTTCTCCTCCATTTCAGCAGCCAAGAACATTTCACACAGCTCTGAATACATTGTTAGTGCAGGTGAATATAAGAAACTTTGTAATATTTCTGTGGACTTGAGATCTCTACAGTAGAATGGGGGGTGGGGATGGGAATGGGCTGTTCTTTGTTGCTTTTATTATAATGTCTTTAACATTAATAAAATGTATTTGATTAAAAAAAATAAGAAACAGTGTAATATATCTCATCAGAAATACTTCTGTCTCCACTTATCAGCTCTTTTACGCCCCCCTCAAAACAAACATTCTCCAAGACTGACTCTCCGCTCACTAGAAGTCTATGCAGAGGGGAAAGTAAGAAGAAATGAGCAGAGCTGCTAGAGGGAGAAACAGGTACTAGAACAAAAAAACAGTCGGAGAAACGACTCTATTTATGAAGGAGTCGAAGTGTGACAAAATGGAGGAGTCAGAACCAGAGCTTTGGTTTACCGACTCCACATCCCTGGTTGATAGAATGACATTCAGAAAAATGGAACCGACTTTTAGTGGGACAAATAAATGTATGCATCAAATCTGCCACATACGGATATACCTGAAAAGCATGGTTTTAGATACTTTTAAGAGGGTTACACGCAACTTGTGATTGCATGACATAAGACTGCCATGTTGAGCTACTGCAATGCAATTAACTACAGTATCTTGCAGACGTCTCCTTGTGACCCGCATGTTACCATGACCCAACAGTCGGCACAAATCTCACTCTGCTGGAAAGCTGCGCGTCTACATTTACAATCTTATTGTGCAGCCAATGTTCACACTGTAACCCTGGCCTAAAACAGACTCCAAGCACCTATTGTAACACCTTCAGTACCACCATCACACTAAACTCCACTTTTTAAACAATACATCTTATTAAAAAAATTAAATAAACGAGCATATATTTGGTTTCAATGTAGTGTAACAACATGCACTACAAATACATTACTATAAGAAATTAAGGGAACACAGGTAGATTTGTACCTATGACACTGGCTGACCTGTTACATGTACACTTGGCAGCTGAGGACATCTGTGTTGGTCCCATATCTATATGTGTCTGCATTGCTGAGAAAAATAATGCTTTAATACATGTAAATGAGCTTCTAGGAGCAACAGGGGCGTTGTCATTACACCTAGAGGCTCAGCTCTCTCTGCAACTGCCTCTCACTCTGTACCTTAATTTACAGGACCAGGCAGTGAAAACGTCATCGCAATTGTCAAAGTGCAGAGGACGTGGTAGTTGCAGAGAGAGCAGAGCCTCTAGGTGTAACAGCAACGCCCCCGTTGCTCCTAGAGGCTCATATGCATATATTAAAACTTTTCTCAGCAATGCGGCCACATATAAACATGGGACCAACACAGATGTCTTCGGTTGCCAAGTGCACATGTAACAGGTCAGCCAGTTTCATAGGGACAAATCTGCTGACAGATGCCCTTTAACCACCTCAGCCCCCCTAGCTTAAACACCCTTAATGATCAGGCCACTATTTACAATTCTGCACTACACTACTTTCACCGTTTATTGCTCCGTCATACAACTTACCACCCAAATGAATTTTACCTCCTTTTCTTCTCACTAATAGAGCTTTCATTTGGTGGTATTTCATTGCTGCTGACATTTTAACTTTTTTTGCTATTAATAAAAACTTGGCAAATTTTGGCAAAAAAATGACATTTTTCACTTTCAGTTGTAAATTTTATTTTTTTTAAACTACACTTCTATATAAATTTTTCTATAAATTTATTGTTCTACATGTCTTTGATAAAAAAAAAATCCAATAAGTGTATATTTATTAGTTTGGGTAAAAGTTATAGCGTTTACAAACTATGGTGCAAAAAAGTGAATTTCGGCATTTTGAAGCAGCTCTGACTTTCTGAGCACCTGTCATGTTTCTTCAGGTGCTAGAATGTCAGGAAAGTATAAATACCCCCAAATGACACCATTTTAGAAAGAAGACACCCCAAAGTATTCGCCGAGGGGCATGGTGAGTTCATGTATCATTTCATTTTTTTTCACAAGTTAGCGGAAAATGACACTTTCTGAGGAAAAAAAAATAATAATAAAGTTTCAATTTCTGCTAACTTCTGGCAAAAAAAAATAAAATCTCCCACGGACTCACTATGCCCCTCAGTGAATACCTTGGGGTGTCTACTTTCCGAAATGTGGTCATTTGTGGGGTGTGTTTACTGTTCTGGCATTTTGCGCGGGGCTAAATTGTGAGCAACCTTGTAAAACCTAAAGGTACTCGTTGGAATTTGGGCCCCTTTGCGCATCCAGGCTGCAAACAAGTGTCACTTATGTGGTATCGCCGTACTCAGGAGAAGTAGGGCAATGTGTTTTGGGGTGTATTTGTACATATACCCATGTTGGGTGAGAGAAATATCTCTGTAAACCGACAACTTTGTATAAAAAAAATTAAAAAGTTTTCATTTACAGAGATATTTCTCACACCTACCATGGATATATGTAAAAATACACCCCAAAACACATTGCCCTACTTCTCCTGAGTACGGCGATACCACATGAGTGACACTTTTTTGCAGCCAAGATGCGCAAAGGGGCTCAAATTCCAATGAGTACCTTTAGGATTTCACAGGGCATTTTTACGCATTTAGATTCCAGACTTCTTCTCACGCTTTAGAGACCCCTAAAATGCCAGGACAGTATAAATACCCCACAAGTGACCCCATTTTAGAAAGAAGACACCCCAAGGTATTCCGTGAGGGGGATGGTGAATTCATGTAAAATTTAATTTTTTGTCACAAGTTAGTGGTATATCAGACTTTGTAAAAAAAATAAAAATATATCAATTTCCACTAACTTGTGCCAAAATTTTTTTTTCTGTGAACTCGCCATGCCCCTCACAGAATACCTTGGGGTGTCTTCTTTCTAAAATGGGGTCACATGTGGGGTATTTATACTGCCCTGGCATTTTAGGGATCCTAAAGCGTGAGAATCCAAATGCGTAAAAATGGCCTGTGAAATCCTAAAGGTACTCATTGGTTTTAGGGCCCCTTTGCGCATCTTGGCTGCAAAAAAGTGTCACTCATGTGGTATCGCCGTACTCAGGAGAAGTAGAGCAATGAGTTTTGAGGTGTATTTTTTACATATACCCATACTCTGTGTGAGAAATATCACTGTAAACGACAACTTTTAAAAAATTTTTATACAAAGTTGTCAATTTACAGAGATATTTCTCTCACCCAACATGGCTATATGTAAAAATACACCCCAAAACACATCGCCCTACTTCTCCTGAGTACGGCGATACCACATGAGTGACACTTTTTTGCAGCCAAGATGCGCAAAGGGGCCCAAATTCCAATGAGTACCTTTTAGGAGGGCATTTTTACGCATTTTAGGCCCCTAAAATGCCAGGGCAGTATAAATACCCCACATGTGACCCCATTTTGGAAAGAAGACACCCCAAGGTATTCCGTGAAGGGCATGGCGAGTTCATAGAAGATTTTTTTTTGGCACAAGTTAGCGGAAATTGATTTTTTATTGTTTGTTCTCACAAAGTCTCCCTTTCCGCTAACTTTTGACAAAAAGTTACATTTTCATGGACTCACTATGCCCCTCAGTGAATACCTTGGGGTGTCTTCTTTCCAAAATGGGGTCATTTGTGGGGTGTTTGTACTGTTCTGGCATTTTGGGTGGGGCTAAATTGTGAGCAGCCATGTAAAACCTAAAGGTACTCGTTGGAATTTGGGCCCCTTTGAGCACCCAGGCTACAAAAAAAGTGTCACTCAAAAAAAGTGTCACGGACAACTTTGTATAAAAAAAATTAAAAAGTTTTCATTTACAGAGATATTTCTCACACCTACCATGGATATATGTAAAAATACACCCCAAAACACATCACCCTACTTCTCCTGAGTACGGCGATACCACATGTGTGACACTTTTTTGCAGCCAAGATGCGCAAAGGGGCCCTAAATCCAATGAGTACCTTTAGGATTTCACAGGGCATTTTTACGCATTTAGATTCCAGACTTCTTCTCATGCTTTAGGACCCCTAAAATGCCAGGGCAGTATAAATACCCCACATGTGACCATATTTTGGAAAGAAGACACCCCAAGGTATTCCGTGAGGGGAACATGTGAGGTGTTTGTACTGCCCTGGCATTTGAGGGTCTCCGCAATCATTACACGTATGGCCAGCATTAGGAGTTTCTGCTATTCTCCTTATATTGAGCATACGGTAATGAGATTTTTTTTTTCCTTTCAGCCTCTGGGCTGAAAAAAAAAAAAAGATGAACGGCACAGATTTTTTCATTCGTATCGATCAATGTGGATGAAAAAATCTGGCACATTATGGGGGAACTATGGCACTAAGAAATACTGAAAAATGCACAGGCAGATAAGTTTTTGCCGGTCTCAAGTATAAGTTTGACGAAATGCACTTGTGAAAGTAAGTGTCCCTGAATGGCAGTTAGGATATGTGGTCACCCTAGGTGAGCTACAGCTATACAGGTATGTCATACAACACATCCCAGCACACTTTTGTTCATTGTCTCTCTGTCCATTTCATGATGTGCTCCTTTCCTCCACACTCACTGCCCTGTTACCCCTCCGTTGCACTCTCTCCGCATCAGCCCCTCTCTCCTTCCCTCTCCCATGTACAGCTAACAGCTCCCATGCTTTATTCACCTCTCTGATTTGTCTTAACCCATCATGTCCCAGGGTGCATCCAAACATGTTCCAGGGTGCAATCCATCATGTCAAAACATCTAGAGATGAAAGCGACCCGGGCTTACACCTCAAACTCGCTTCCTCCAGCAATGGTCCAGAAGCACCAAACGCCTATGGAGAAAACCTTGCGCACCACAAGACTTCTTCAATTATAAATTCGTGTTAACAACCTATAAGGGCTGTTTCACATAAGCGTGTCTAGTGCGGAAATAAGGCTCTCTGTGTGAGCATGATCCTCTGTTCTGGACAGGAGCACACGGTATTATTATAATTTATAATGGTACGTGCCACTGCTTGACCTTACTGCTACAGGATCACAGTGAGACAGCCTTATGTCAGTATGATCCTACAGCAGTGAGGTCAAGCAGAGGCTCAGAATAAGGGCTCATGCACACAAATGCATTTTCTTTTCGTGTCCGTTCAGTTTCAATGGGTCGGCATCTTTTGAGAGAATGGGTCTGCGCCCGAGCCACAAAATATGCGGCTCGGACGCGGACCACAACAACGGCCGTGTGCATGAGGCCTTACTCTCCACATTCAACCCAGTCACAGAAGTAGTCACCACACCTCCTGCAGTCTCTCTCCCCGGTTGTCACCACTCATCTAACCAAAATCTTCAATCCCGCTCTCTCTTCTGATATCTTCCCCGCTTCTTTCAAACATTCTGTCATAACCTCATTATTAAAAAGACCTTCTCCTGACCCGACCTACGCAGCTAACTACAGACCTGTTTCTAATCTCCCCTTTATCTCTAAACTCCTGGTATGTCTGGTCCACTCTTGCCTCATCCGGATGCATTCAGTGAAAAATGCGCCATTTCTCAAGCAAGTCCATTTACTTTTGCCTGCGATTTTGTTCAGTTTTTATCGCACGGGTACAATGCGATTTAATGCGTTTTGCACGCACGTGATAAAAAACAAAATGCTTACAAACATCTCTTAGCAACTATCAGTGAGAAACGCATCGCATCCGCACTTGCTTGTAGATTCGATTTTCCCGCAGCTCCATGCACTTCTATGGGGCCTGCGTTGCATGAAAAACGCAGATTATAGAACGTGCTGCGATTTTCACGCAACGCACAAGTGATGCGTGAAAACCATCGCTCATGTACACAGCCCCATTGTAATGAATGGGTCCGGATTCAGTGCGGGCGCAATGCGTTCGCATCACGCATTGCACCTGCGCGGAATACTTGCTCCTGTGAAAGGGGCCTAACTCTCTCCTTGATCCATTACAATCTAGTTTTCGCATCCTACATTCTACAGAAACTGCCCTTACCAAAGTGACCAAGGACCTCGGGACAGCTAAATGCAACAGTGGCTACTCTTTACCAATTCTCCTCGATATCTCTACAGCATTTGACACTGTGGACCACCATCTACTCCTCACCATGCTCCAATCTATCAGCCTTAATTACACCGTTCTTTCTTGGTTTTCTTCCTATCTCTTTGACCGCTTTTGCAGTGTATCATTTGCTGGATCTACCTCTCCTCCTCTCCATTTGGCCTCATGCACACGACTGTTGTTGTGGTCCGCGTCCGAGCCGCAATTTAAAAGATGTGGACAGCATCCGTGGCCCCGCAAAAAAAATAAAACATGTCCTATTCTTGTCCGTTTTGCAGACAAAAGGCATTTCTACAATGGGCCACGGAGCAGCTTCCGTGTTTTGCAGATCCGCGGTTTGCGGACCGCAAAACACCAACGGTCGTGTGCATGAGGCCTCTTGCTGTTGAGGTTCCTCAAGGTTCAGTCCTTGGTCTTTTCCTCTTCTCTCTCTACACACCCCCTATTGGACAGACTTTCAGCAGATTTGGTCTCCAGTACCATCTCTACCCTGACAACACCCAACTATATACGTGACATCACCCCTGCTTCTTCTAACATAATGTCCTCTCTCTGAAATTGAATCTTTCAAAGTATGAACTACTGGTGTTTTCTCCATCTACTAACCTACCTAAGGCCCCATTAACACGTCCGCAATATTCGTGCGGAACGGGAGAGGACCCATTCATTTTGAATGGGGACGTGAGGGATACGGAGAGCACACACTGTGCTCTCCCGCATCCGCATTTGCAGAGCGCGACGCCGATTTTCCGCAATAATATAGAGCATGTCCTATTCTTGCCTGCAATTGCGGACAAGAATAGGCATCTCTATGGGTCTGGCGGCAAGGTGTGTTGCGGATCCACAATTTGCAGATCTGCAACACACTACGGACGCGTGAATGGGGCCTAAACCTAATATTTCCATCTCACTTTTTGGCACTATGATCACGCCTAGGCAGCACGCCCGCTGTTTCGGTGGTATGTTTGACACTGATCTTTCCTTTACCCCCTATATTCTCTCTTGCCCACTCATGCCACCTGCACCTCAAAAACATCTCTAGAATCTGCCCCTTTCTTACTGTGGAAACAACAAAAACTGTCATTGTTGCCCTGATCCATTCCTGTGTTGATTACTGTAACTTATTACTAATTGGCCTCCTCCTCTCTCCATTCTATCCTGAACGCAGCAGCCAGGCTCATCAATCTATCTAAGGGCTCTATCACACTAGCGCTTTTGCTTTCCGTCCTAGAGTTCCATCCTCGGGGGCTCTAGGACGGAAAGATACTGATCAGGATTTCTCCTAATGCATTCTGAATGGAGAGAAATCCGTTCAGATTGCATCAGGATGTCTTCCGTTCAGTATGTGAACGTTTTTTGGACATTGACAAAACCGTAGCATGCTGTAGATTTGTCTCCGTCCAAAAATCCGGAAGACATGCCGTAACGCCGGATCCGGAATTAATGCCCATTGAAGTTAAATTTGGCTAAACGTCGTTTTGGCACATCGCCGGATTCGATGTTTAGCTTTTGTGAATGGTTACCATGGCAGATAGGACGCTAAAGTCCCGGCTGCCATGGTAAAGTGTAGGGAGGCAGGGGAGAAGTATACTTACCGTCCGTGCGGAACCCGAGTCCTGGGGCGCTCCACAATGACATCAGAGCGCCCCATGAGCATGGATCACATGATCACATGGATAACGTGATCCATGTGCGTAGGGCGCTCTGATGTCATTGTGGAGCGCCCCGGGAGCCGCACGGACTGTAAGTAGCTTCTCCCCTGGCTCCCCACTACTTACTATGGCAACCAGGACTTTAATAGCGTCCTGGCTGCCATAGTAACACTGAAAGCATTTTGAAGACTGATCAGCCTTCAAATGCTTTCAGTTGTCTTGCGTTGTGACGGATCCGGCGGGCATTTCCGCCGACGGAAGTTCACGCCGGATCCTCACAACGCAAGTGTGAAAGAGGCCTAACCTCTACTCTGATGCCTCCAGCCTGTGCCAGTCATTGCGCTGGTTGTCCATACAGTACAGGAGTCTATTTAAACCGAACGCCCTGTATAGCGCTGCAGAATGTTGGCGCTATATAAAGATTATGATTATTACTACAGTAGGACACCCCCCAAAAGGAATGGTTTTGCAGGTGGTGTTTACAGACAAGTACTCTCTCCTTATCCTTCCTGTCTGATTCTTCCCTAGTTTTGCATTTTACTAGTGTCCGTGTCATTCGTGGTAACGGAGGCAGTGTCTACAGCCCATCAGGCTTACCTTCCAACTTCACAAAGAGGGACAACGGCAGAGGTGCATGTCAGACTTGTATAATGTAGGGGCAGACAGGTGACGGTTATTACTGTTTTGGGGTAGCAAGGAGGTATTATTACTACTAAGGCCCCTTTCACACGAGCGAGTATTCCGCGGGGTGCAATGCGTGATGCGAACGGAATCCGGACCCATTCATTTAAATGGGTCTGTGTACACGAGCGTTGTTCTTCGTGCATCACTTGTGCGTTGCGTGAAAATCGCAGCAAGCTCTATATTCAGCGTTTTTCATGCAACGCGAGCCCCATAGAAGTGAATGGGGCCTGCATGAAAATCACATCGCATCCGCATTTCGCAAGCAAGTGCGGATGCAATGCGTTTTTCACTGATGGTTGCTAGGAGGCCAGGATAGGGATGACAGAAGGTAACAAGTGCTTGTTTTGTACAATGGTCCAATCATCTGTATTCAGGATCATAATTCCTGACAAGAAGGAGAGGAGGCCGAGGCAGTTCTTTAGCTCAGTGTTGTGAAGTAACTTGTCTGCTGTGTGATTAATTCCTCAGTCACACGTCAGTGTTTGGTCAGTGATCTCCATCAGTGATTGTGAGCCCAAACCAGGACTGGAGCCTCCACAGACATAAGGTATAAGGGAAAGATCTGCTCCTGTTCTGTGTTTAGAGCCGCACTTGGTTTGGGCTCAAAATCACTGATGGAAATCACTGACCGAACACTGACGTGTGAATAAGGCATAAAAAAGGCTTGGGGTCTACACCAGGTCCCAGCCTGCTTACACAGACAACAAATGCGATTGGGCAGTGCCAATGGGAGACAGAGGGAGTGCGCTCTCACTGTAAACCGCTTACATGCGGCGGGCTCCATTGCCCGTGGCATGTAAGAGGTTCCGTTCTCTGCTGCACAGGAGACCTTAGGCCCCTTAGTGATTGGTGTAAAATGGCGTATTAGTGGTCACTAAGGGGTTGAAACTGCTGATCAGCAGGGGCACCAAATGTCAGACCCCCACCAGTCAGACATTGGTGACCTATTTTAAGGGTTAACTCCAAAAAAACTATTTAATTATGTACTTGAAGAGACGCATTAGTACAACGCAGGGTGGTAAGGGGTTAATGCGCAATACTTTGGGGCTTATCTTCAATGTCATTTCTGCGTTTTTACAGTTGCTGTATATTTCTCAATCTGTGTGCGCCATCTAGGGGAATGTGGTGAGCACTGCACTGTATTACCATACCAACCTTTTCTATTTCTGTAAACCACTCAAAGGTTTTTACCTCATTTCCGTTTTCCTCGGTTTGTGTAGCGCCCAGAGTTTTTTCGCTGCTCAGGAACGGTCTGCACTGCGGCTTTTGGTAACAAAAGATCCACGGTATGAGGACCTAAAGGACCCATTAGAATCTGGTAACCACCCTGTCATACAGTAATTCTATTAGGCTCTATTCACACCCTGCAGATTTGATGTAGAAATCTCTAGTACTTAACACCAGTTCCACGCATCTGAATGGAGTTGTTTTGGCAGCAGGCTCCTGAGTTATCACAAGCCACATTCAGACAAACATAATCATTGCATAAAAGCCTGCCACTAACCTGCCGTGTGTGAATACACCCCTTGCCCCTACCTGCATGGTATCCCCACACCCCTGCTGATTGATAAGATGAGCCACAGTCAGCCCTGCACTGATCCCTACTGTCTCCCAGCAACGCCCATGTCACCTGTGTGCAGCGCGGGTCCAGAGGTCACGTGTTACCGCAGCGTCTCACCTGATAGGTCGTAGGTTTCCCGCCACCCTCGGTATGCCCTGTACTGCGACCAATTCACTAGCGAGAGGTGACGTCACGCTAAGTATAAAAGCCAGAGCCGGGCGCTGTGTAACAGAGTGGGAACAGGAGGGAGTCTCTTCTACTAACCCTAATTTACCGGGTCAGGGCTCTTATGTGGCGCTCGTTGTTTTGCCGGTTGCCTTTCAGCGGGCGAAAGAGCTCAGTGAAGCTAGGACTAAAAAACGGCAGCCGCGGGCCCTCCTGTCCCCACCAGCCCGGCATCTCCACACCCAGCCCGGGGGCTCACTCAAATGTCCTGGCTTCCACTCATGAGGCCGCGGTCTACCCCCTCAATGGTAGTCGCGAAGAGTTCGTCTCTGTCAGCCTTGGGAGCCGCGGACGGAGCTTGAGGTCCCGCCGGTGAGAGCCGGGAAGAGTAAAGGGAGCCGCCCTGCTTGTCCCGTCTGCCGCTCCGAAGCTGTGGGGCGTGTAGGGTGCAGGGGGCTCCGACATTCCTTCAGGGGGTAGACTGGTCCTCTCCTGGGTGTTAGCACTGCTGGCCGGGGCGCTGGAGTCGTACTGTCCGTCCGGCCTCCATTGTGGACGTGTGCTGATGGCTGTCCTCAGGGCAGGACCACCGCTTCTCCACAGAAAGTAATGGATTCAATATCTCCTACCCTTGTCTGATGGCAGATGGCCACCACTGGGACTGCCACTGTTCACCTTCTTGAGTGGGATGATGGGAAAGCACGTGCTGCTCCATTTAAAGTCTATGGGACTGCCGGAGACACACGGGCCTTGTACTTCAATCTCCAGCAGTCCCATAGACCTTCAGTGGAGTGGTAGTGCTATGATCCCCTGCATTGAAATAGGGGGCACTGCACCCCAGACCTTATGAGTGGTGGGTAACCCAGCAGAGGGACTCCCCCAGGAATCAGATATTCTGTGATAAAGGGAAGAAGTTTGATTCTGGAGAAACTCCTTCACTGGTCCTGCAGCCACCACTGGAGGGAGGCTAGCTGTTACATGACAGGGAGTCAGTCAGCAGTTCTGTTGAGGGGAAACTGCTGACAGACATGGGTAGCAGGAATGAAGTATACATACTTAAAAGGGGTAATCCTGTTGTGAAGTTATTCCCCATCCTGTGGCTAAATATTCGGTTGGTTGGGATCCTATTCTCAGGGCCCCAACCATCATGAGAACATGTAGCCCCCTGAACTGAACGGCTGGTCTTATATGTGCCCCTCCGTTCCAGAGATAGCTGAGCACTTCTCGGTGATCTATAGAAATGAACGATGCGACTGCATGCCTGACCTGGACAATATGACGAAAATGCTTAAATTACAGGTCCTTTTTCATGAATGTGACACATCTTCTGGGAATCTGTGCCAGAAAAGTAAGTCTGAGAGCGATTAGCTGGCCGTGACTTGCACTATGACTTAACCACTTAACAGTCACACAAAAATTGGAAAAACCCTACCAAAAATGTCTTTTTTTTTTATATCGTAGATTTTTAATGTGCCTGAAGCAAAACTTATAGCACACAACTCATTTGCATTTTTAACCTGTTAATAACAACTAATTTTAGCCTTAGAACCAGTAAAATTTCCCCCTCTGCTCCAGCAGTCATAACTTTCATTTTTTTCTTCTAAAATTTGTAATGGCAGCTTTCAAGACCAGTCTCTTATGTCTAAGGGCTCTTTCACACGAGCGGATGCCGTGCGGGTAATCCGCTGTGTGAAAGAGAGCCAAGCCCCATTCCGGACAGCAGAGACACGAAACAATAACATGATTGATAATACCCCGTGCCTCTCTGTGATCTTTTTACTACAAAATCACAGATAAAGTTCTCAATGTGATTTTGTAGTAAAAAGATCACAGAGAGGCACAGAGCATTATGAATCATGTTAATGCTCCGTGTCTCTGCTGTCCCGAACGGGGCTTGGCTCTCTTTCATGCAGCGGATTACCCGCACGGCATCCGCTTGTGTGAAAGAGCCCTAACTGCTACCAATCCGGAGATATAAGCAGCCCTCCCCTCATCATCCTGCTCCGGCTGACCTGTTAAAGGGGTTATAGCCCCCACCCCTGCCAAATGCTCGGGCCCTTCACACAGATTGCACTTGCCTCGCTCCCTGGCACCTGCGTCGCTTCCGCTGCCCGCGGAATCAAAACATACGGGGGGAGGGGCTGGGGTCGGCAGCTAATAGCAGGATGTGAAGGAACGAGCGTCCCCCGTGGTGCTAGGGAGGCTCGTTTCTGTCGCTTTCTGCTTTTGGCTGACGGTTGCCGGACGTTTTGATCGGCGCAAACAGGGTATGCAGGGCAGCAGAAGCAATGCGGGTGCCGGGGAGCGAGGTAAGTACAATCTATGTTAGGGGCCCAGACATTTGGATAACCCCTTTAAATGCTGTTCTCAAAGCCCGAGCAAAACTGTTGGGTGGATAAGACCGTTTTATGGAGTAAATTATAGTAAATCTTTTCAGCCATGGGAGACCACTTTTTTGAGTGTGCAGAATTGGGTAAATTGAAAACCATTGCAAATATTTGCATAAAATTTGGCATGCACCAGCATTAAGTCACATCATTTCCCCTCTATGTTCTTGTTGGAATATCGCTCTCTATTGAAGCATCTCATTATGGGGGTTTCCTTGGCAGCAGTTGCAAAACTTAAAGGGAGTCTGTCGCCTTAAGCCTCATTCACACCTCAGTGTTTCACGGACATGTGCTGTACGTGTTCTCCACGGACAGCAAATGTCCCCATTCATTTAAATGTATGTATTGACACATCGGTGATTTAGCACGGTCCGTGGGTCAGTGTTTTTGGCACGGATGCATGCTCTATTTTGTCCGTGTTCACGGATCCATCACGTCCGTTATAGTGTATGGGTCTGTGAAAACCACTGATGCCACGGATCATTAAGAAGAGATGCTTTGAAAATCATTTTTCAGCTGTTCAGTGTCAGTGAAACACGGACAGCAAAAAATGGACCCACGGATCCTTCACGGATAGCTTCACAGATGCATCACTGACCACCTGCTCACAGATTTAAACAGTGACGTGTGAATGAGTCTTTATTAGAGATGAGAGATTTTCAGGTTATGAAATTTGTTTACTGGTAAAAGGTGAATTGCGTTATGGAGGCCTCTCCTGCATAACAGAAACGGGACGGATCCGTTATGCAGCCCATAGACTTCTATTTTGACGGAATTCTGTCATATAATTGCATTATGGTCCGTGGTAACGGAATTCATAGCACAATTCACCTTTTACCAGTAAACGAAGTGTTAACGAATTTCAGTATATGAAATCTGCTCATCTCTAGTTTTTATATTTACCAATAACACTAACGGCACTGCCCCACAGGAGATTGCAGACACATTCCAAGCATCCCTGTGTGCACTTGTGTCTATATTCCATGTCCAGAAAAAGTGCTTTTATTCTGCTGGAAAACGGCTCTCAAGTGCCCAAAGCAAATCAGACTTAATGGGGTTGTCTGCTTTTCTTTATTGATGACCTATCCTTGAGATAGGTCATAAATATCAGATCGACTGGAGGCCGACTCAGCAACCCGTGGATCAGCTGTTTGAAGAAAAGCGGCTCTCATACAAGCGCTGCCTTCTCTTCTCTTTTTGCCCGTTCGCTGCTGTAGCGGCGAGCAGTGCAATTACAATTATGGCATCCCCATTCACTTCGCCGATTACGTCACCGCTACACCCGCTTCCCTTCCGGGTGTAGCGGTGACGTAATCGGCGCAGGCGCACTGAGGACGGAGCGGCAAAGCTCGCGTCCTTCACTCAGAGCGCCTGCGCCGACTACTGAGCGGTACGGCGCAGGCGCGGGATTTCATCTTCAGACAGGGCCAGTGCGAGGAGGAGAAAGCGCTGGCCCTGTCTATCAAACGAGGAAGGGGGCGTGCATAACAAATCTAGATGCGGCGGCTACCAGCAAGTACACGCCCAACTTGCTGGTAGCGAAGATGATTTGAATATTATAAAAGTGCCTTTTTAACAGAATTGCCAGCTTCAGATAAGGTAAAAAATATATATTTCAACTCAGCTGACATTAGCAAATAGCTAATGTCAGCTAGTGAAAAATGGGTTAAGGGGGGTGACAGAAGCCCTTTAATGAAAATAACAGGACTCCCTTTAACCCCTTCTACCCCTGGCCAGTTTTCACCTTCCTGCCCAGGCCTTTTTTGAAAAATCTGACATGTCACTTTATGTGGCAATAACTTTGGAACACTTTTACTTTCTGAGGTTTTCTCGTGGCACATTGTACTTCATGACAGTGGTAGACTTGAGTTGATATATTTCACCTTTATTTATGACAAAATCCCAAAAATTTGGAAAAATTCACAATTTTCTAAATTTGAATTTCTCTACTTTTCAGACAGATAGTAATATCTAAATAAAATAGTTATCAGTCATTATTACCCATATGTCTACTTTATTTAGGCATTTTTTTTGTAAATGTCATTTTATTTTTTTAGGATGTTAGAAGGCTTAGAAATTTAGAAGCAATTTTTCAAGAACACTTCCAAAACCATTTTTAAGCACCATTTCAGTTATAAAGTGATTTTGAGGAGCTTACATAATGGAAACCACCCATAAATGACCGCATTTTAGAAACTATACCCTTCAAATTATTCAAAAATGATGTTACAAACTTTAACTCTTTAGGTGTTCCACAAGAATAAAAGGAGAATGGAGGTGAAATTTCAAATTTCATTTTTTTTTGCAGATTTTTCATGTTGATCATTTTTTTTTCTTGCAAAACAGCAAGGGTTATTCAGCCTGCCGCAAGTGGCCGTGCTGCCGCTCCGTCCCTATTGACTATAATGGGGCGAGGGGCGGAGCTACGGCGCAGCACTGCACGGCCGCAGATCGCCGGACTAAAAGTCCTGCATGTCTGACTTTTAGTCCGAAGATCTCGTGCCGTGCTGCGCCGTAGCTCCGCCCCCGCCCCATTATAGTCAATGGGGACGGAGCGGCAGTGCACGCCCACTTGCGGCAGGCTATTCGCAAGTGTAAAAGTACCCTACCAGGAAAAAAAGGACCCCATAATTTGTTATCCATTTTCTCCTAAATATGACAATACCTCATATGTGGTGGTAAACAGCTGTTGGGGCACATGGCAGATTTTGATTGTTTGGTTTATGGGTGCCATTTAGTTTTAGGGGCTCATTTTTTGCGGGATGAGGTGACGCTTTCATTGGTACCATTTTGGGGTACATATGACTTTTTGATCACTCGATATTATGCATTTTGTAAGGCAAGGTGACAAAAAATGACCTGGCAAGTTTTTATTTATTTATTTATTTATTTTTACAGCATTCACCTGGGGGAGCATATCATGTGATTGTTGTTATAGATCAAGTTGTTACGGATGCGGCAATACCCAATGTCTCTATTTTCGTTAAATTTTACACAGTAAAAGCATTTTTGAAAATAATAAAATCTTGTTTTTGTGTTGCCATTTCTGAGAAATAATTTATTTTTATTTTTTGGGCGATTGTCTTAGGTAGGGTCTCATTTTTTGCGGGATGAGATGATTGATTGGTACCATTTTGGGAGACATGACTTTTTGATCACTGGGTATTATACTTTTTGTGAGGGAAGGTGACAAAAATTGGCTGTTTTGGCACAGATTTTATTTTTTTACAGCATTTACCTGATGGGGCGGATCATGTGATACTTTTATAGCGCAGGTTGTTACAGACGCGGGGATACCTAATATGTCTTTTTTTTCAAGTTTTACATGGTAATAGCATTTTGAAAATAAAATCTTGTTTTTCCCTTCGCACATGACAGCACCACGAGAGAGAGAGGATCCGCCAGTAGAGACAGGAAACCTGCAGAAATAAAAGGACGGACACTCTCCTCCCAATTCAGTGTGGTTCCCTGTCTCTGGGAAGCCTGCAGTTTTTCTTTTCAGGTCCTTCTCTCTGACGGTGCTCCTTACATACCTGTGGTCCCAGAGTGAGTAAGGCGGCATCAGGGGTTACGGGCGAGCCGAGGCACAGCTGAACTCCGGAGGGGGTGATAGTGTGCTGAAGCTGAAAGTGTCTGGCGGCATCTCTGGATGCACTAGAGACACGGACACTGAACCCCAGGTGAAGGAGGACTAGCTTCTGGCAGTGAGAAGGCCGGGAGTGCAGTTATGTGATCGGCGCCGAACGTGACGTCATTCAGAAGCGCCTATAAGAAGGGCGCACTCCCAGCTTAGCCTGGTGTCCCAAGTGGTTCTGGTGGCCAGCAGGAGTAAGCATGGAGGAGGACACGCTTACTGAGGAGCCTGCCGTCCCTCCAGTCCCTGTGTTATGCTTCCTTATACTGATGTAGTTATATTAATTAAATTTCCAGACAAGACCGAGGAAAATGATAACTAAAAAGAAAAAAGAATGTGCCTTATGTAAAACTTGGTTGTCTTCAAATTGGGATAAGATGGTGTCAAAGCTGAGGAGTATCCATCCATTTATAAGTGTCTCCAAGCCTTGGTTAGATCTAAGGTGAACTCTACGCTATCATCTAAGAAAGTCTTGAGGGAGAAAGACCCTAGAGCAAGGAGCGGGCAGTCCGTACAGGAGCAAATGTCGTCTAATCCTAAGGAAGAGGAGATACACTGATATTTCATCACAGTCTCCTCTGAGGATGGGGAGGTTGCTGGCAGACACTGTTTTCCTTTAGAGGATACAGAAAAACTCCTAAAAGCAATTTCCTCAACCATGGGCATTGCGGAAACAAGAAAGCCCCGGTCTATTCAAGACATCGTGTTTGGAGGCCTAGAGTCCAGACACCATAGCATGTTTCCAGTTCACAGGAATGTTTCTGCCTTGATCAAGGGGGGGATGGAAGAAGCCTAACTGGGTTTTTTGAGATGTACACTTTCCTAAGTGTAAATACCCGTTCAAAGAGGAAGATTGCGCTACATGGATAAGGCTCCCAGGATAGACGTAGCAATCTCTAAAGTCTCCAGAAAAACAGCCCTTCCATTCGACGATATGGGAATATTAAAAGATCCCCTAGATAAAAAAGCCAATGCTTTTTTAAAAGGGTCTTGGGAGGCATCAAAGTCCTCCTTTAGGCCAAGTATAGCCTTTACCTGTATGGCCCGGTCCCTTTATAGTCTGGCTTTCTGAATTAGAAAACCAACTTAAAAATAGATGTCCCAGGGAAGAGATTCTAGCTTCCCTTCCAACAATTAAGAAAGCGGCAGACTTCCTGGCAGATGCTTCTACTGACTCTCAGAATGGCGACCAAATCTGCAGCATTATCAAACTCGGCACGGAGAGCACTGTGGTTAAAAAGTTGGTGTGGAGATCTCCTGTCAAAAAACAAGCTTAGTGGTGTCCCATGTGAAGAAGTATACCTGTTCAGTCCTACTTTAGAGGATTTATTAGATAAGGCGGCAGATAAATAGTTTCCAGGATTCCAGAGTTCTTTTTTTTCTAGGAATAGATTTAACCAGTCCTTTCATGCCTTTCAGAGGAAATCGAGAATCAGACAAAAAGCCCAGAGATGACAAGTTCAGGAACCAAAGGAAGGGTAGAAGCTACTTCTTCAACCAGTCCTTTGGAGATAAAAAGAAGCAGGACCAACAATGATGCCAGAGGTCCAGTGGGGGGCAGACTAAGAATATTTTGTAGAATGGGCCCAGATTTTATCAAGTTCCTGGATTCTAGACTTAATGCACAGCAGTTTAAGGTTAGAATTCCATCTGGCCCCTCCAGCAAGATTCTTAATTGCAAAAAATCAAGCTTCAACTCTAGAAAAATCTGCCATGGAAAAAGAGGTGCAAAATTTAATAGAAAAATCAGTTTTAGTCCAGGTAAGGGAGGAAGAAAAGGGCAAGAGATTCTATTCCCCCCCCCCCCTCCTAAAGAAATTAAATCTGTTTCTTCAGCTCAAAAAATTCAAAATGGAAACTAATAAAATCATCGATAAACCTTCTTTCCCCTTACTGCTTCACGGCAGTACTCCACCTCAAGGACACATACTATCACGTCCCAATTTTCGTAGATAATCAAAAATTCCTTAGAGTCACCGTCAGTGTAGGGGGTCAGTTAGAACATTTTCAGTTAGGCTCTCCCGTTTGGCCTATCCATGGCCCCAAGAGTATTTACGAAAAGAATTGCGGATATGGCAACTCGTATAAGGGAGAGGGATTTTATTTTTATTCCTTACCTAGACTATTTTTTAATTGTAGGAAATACAGAGAATGCTTGAAAAATGGCAGTAGCGGAGGTATCGAATATCCTAAACACATTAGGATGGATGATAAAAAAAAAAATCAAAACCATATCCCGCAAAAAGGCAGTCCTTTCTTCTTAATTTTGGATTCTTCCCTCCAGAGCTGTTTTCTGCCAGAAGGAAAAGTGAGTCTCATGCAGGAAAGAATCAGAGGCCTGATCAGAAACCCTGTGATTTCAATAAGGAAAGGGATATCTATCCTAGGGTCACTCATGTCCTGTATTCCAGCAGTACGATGGGCGCAACTCCATTCAAGGGCACTCCAATGGGAGATCTTGTCTCCATGGAAAGAGAGCAGTTCCCAAGAGGTAAGGATCTCAGATCTTCCAGAACTTGACATGGTGGCTGGAAAGGGAAAATCTAATCCAGGGTGTTCCATGCAAAATGGAAGAACTGATTTGTCTGACCCCGGACGCAAGCCCCTGGGGGTGGGGAGCTCATATTTAGGAGATCTCCCTTCAGGGTCGTTGGGGAACTATCCAAGAAAAAGGGTCCTCCAACCTGAAGGAGCTGATGGCCGTGCGCCTAGCAATGAACTAGGTCCTTTCTAGGATAAGGGGAATAAATAAAACCTAAGAATTTTGACGGACAACAGGACAGTAGTGTCATACTTAAACAAACTGGCAGGCACAAAGTGCAGAACTCTATGCAGGAAGCCTACAGTATCCTAAGTCTAGCAGAAAGAGAATGTGCTTCGATCTTGGCAGTTCATATCAGGGACATCGAAAACAAACAGGCGGACTTTCTCAGTCGTCATGTCTTTTCTCAGGGCGAGTGGTTTCTAGACCAATCCATTTAAAAAAAGATAATGGACCTCTGGGGTCAACCAGATATAGATCTGTTCGACTCATCAGAACGAGAAAGTCCAGAATTTTTTTTCCCCTAGATCAAACCAGATCCCCTTGTGGGATAGATGCCTTGATTCAGAAATGGGATTTTCACCTGGCCTACACCTTCCCTCCTTTTCCTTTGATTCCCCTGTGTGTTGCGGAAAATCAGGGAGGAAAAGGCAAGGGTGATCCTCATTGCCCCCTTTTGGCCGAGAAGGTCCTGGTTCATGTGGCTCCAGATCATGTCAATCTCAGACCCATGGGTGCTTCCGGAGAGTCGGGGCCTGTTGAGCCACGGACCAGTGTTGCATCCAGATGTAAAAAACCTCCACTTTACTGCTTGGAACATGAAAGGTACGTGCTAAAGAAAAAGGGATTTTCCCAGGCCCTGATTTCGACCCTCCTTAAGAGTAGGAAGAAAGTTACAGTTGCCATCTACGCTAGGGTGTGGCATAAGTTTTGGGATTTTGCACATATTCAGATTAATGACATTCTATTCTCTGCTCCCATGCACTTAGTCTTAGTACCTTGAAAGTACAGGTATCTGCCTTGTCGGTTCTGTTCAATCAGAACATTGCAGGATGCCCATAGGTATCTAGGTTTTTTAGAGCAGTTGACAGGTCTTCCTTGGTGTCGTCAGTCAGGTCTCCTCCTTGGGATTTGGACATAGTTCTAAAAGCCTTAACTCGTCCTCCATTTGAACCTATAGATTCCATCTCCAATAAATGTCTCACCCGGAAATTGTATATCCTAGTGGCGTTAACATCTGCCCGCAGAATTAATCAAATTCAGGCTATTTCCATTAATCCTACATATACCACAATTTTAGAGGACAAAGTTGTCATTCGTCCTGATCCGGCTTTTCTTCCAAAAGTCGCTTACAAATTTCATAGATCTCAAGAAATTATTCTTCCTACTCTGTTTTAAAAATCCTGGTGCAGCGGAAGAAAAGTCCCTTCACTGCCTGGATGTCAGAAGGGCTTTGATTAACTCTTTCCCGTACTAAAGAATGGTGCAAATCTTCACTCTTTATTCTATTCCAAGGAGTGAATAAGGGTAGTGCAGGCTCTAAAAGCTCAATTGCCAGGTGGATAGTTTCAGCTATTTCTTTGTTACCTATCTTTAGGGTTATCTCCTCCAATGGGTCTCAGATCACACTCTACCAGGGCGGTGGCTACCTCATGGGTAGAAAAATCCTCTGTTCCCATAGAAGATTTATACAGAGCTGCCACCTGGTCTTCCCCCTTCTACCTTTTATAAACACTACCGGTTGCATTTAAGTTCTTCTCCTTCGGGGCCTTCCTTTGGGGAAAAGGTGCTTCTTTCTACTCTCCCACCCTGAGTTTTTTCCTCTGGCAATTCTCTCGTGGTGCTGCTGTGGGCGAAGAAAAAAATGATTACATACCGGTTATTTGATTTTCCAGAGCCCATGACAGCACCCTTATATTCCCTCCCTCTGGCTCTTATGGTTCTCCAATGTTCACATGGGTGTAGCAAAAAAAAAAGGAAGAAAATAGATGTTAATTAAACGGATGGATCTAATGTATGTTGGCTGCCTTCCTCCGAAGCTTGCATATAACACTGAATTGGCAGGAGAGTGTCTGCCCTTTTATTTCTGCAGGTTTCCTGTCTTTGGGGGCGGATCCTCTCTCTCTTGTGGTGCTCTCATGGGCTCTGGAAAATTAAATTACTGGTAAGTATTTTATTTTTTTCCTATTTTTTTTTTATAACTTAATTATGGAAAAAGGGTCTTTTTATTTTTTACTTGGAACATTTATTTTATGTAAAACACATTTTTTTTTTAACTTTTGGGAGTCTGATCCTCTGTACAATGCATGACAATACATCTGTATTGTAATGCATTGTCTGTAAGTGTATTACAGTGTAATACACGTACAGCCTGTTTCCTGTGAGATCCAAGGGGCTGGATCTCACAGGCTTCCATGGGAGGCAGCACCATGAATATGGAAGGCATCGGGTCCACTTTACCGCAACACAGAGACCCGATGGGGACGGGTGGAGCTCCCTCGACCCACCCCGCACATGCGGTCAGAGCTGACCGCAGCACAGCAAGGATTAATGTGCTGGCATCACTGATGCCAGCGCATAGAGCAGGGGCCCGGCTATCAGTGACTGTCAGACTCCTGCACTTGCCCGATCAGCGCACGGCGTAGCAGTTTGGCGCTGGTCGGGAAGTCACTTACTGCAGCGCCATACTATTACAGCGCTGGAAGGGGGTTAAAGGGAAGGGGGTTGTGCGAAGTTTTCATTACTTTCTATTGAAAGGATAATGGATTGGCGGGGTAGGAATTTGGGATCACCACGATCTTGAGAACAGTGGTAATTTTCCCCTTTCCTGATCAAGCGGAAAGTCAAGCACGCGCCTTGTGCTCCATTCATTCTGTATGGGACTGCAGGAAATAGCATAGTACAGAAGTCATCTCTCTCTGGCAGTCCCATAGAGAATGAATGGAGAGGCAGGCAGCATGGTTTACCTGATGCTCCATTAGGATCAGTAGGGGTCCCAAGTGAGAGAATAGTTTTAAAACTTGGCAATGTTCATTTACGTTTACTGTCCACCCTTGGCAGTTTTACCATTGAGAGTGACAAAGGAGGGAGGGGGCCTGAATTGAGAGTGACAAGGGAGGGGGTCTGAGAAATATGTGACAAGGGAGGGGTCTGAGAAATGAGTGACAAGGGAGGGAGGGGTCTGAGAAATGAGAGTGACAAGGGAGGAGGAAATGAGAGTGACAAGGGAGGGGGGAAATGAGTGACAAGGGAGGGGGGGAATGATTCCCATTGAAATACTGGTAAATATATATAATTGCTCATAGTTAAACTATAGTCCGGCCCTCCAATGGTCTGAGGGACCATGAACTGGCCCCCTGTTTAAAAAGTGTTCTAGAGGGTCCCTTATCAGTGGATGATGATGATGATGAGGGGGTAGAGGAAAGTTGCATCCTCTTGTCCCTCACATGCAGTATTGGAGGCAAGCATGGCGTATGCCTCTTCAGCTGAGTATACTCGTTGGTACGAACAGGCCATTTTTTTTTTTTTTTTTATTGAGGTGTGAAATGTGTAAACCTTTATTTAGTGTGAGGGGTGTGTATGTTGTGTTTTCACACATGAAGGGGCTTGTAATAAATTTGAAATATAGAGAAAAGGAGTAGAGAAAAAAGTATTTTCAGAGTTGCACGCATGCACAAAGATGTTGCGTGCAAAAATCTACACTAACACTACCTAACTAAAATTGAGTTCTATATATATACCGTATTTTTCGGCATATAAGACGACCCCCTACTTTTCCTGTTAAAATATGGGGTTTGGGCTATACTCGCCGTATAAGACTACCCCTCTTCCAACGCACACCAAATAAAAGTTAAACAGATGATCCGAGCATGAGAAAACCACTGAGAGCAGGGAGAGGGGGCTGCTTCAGGAGCGACTGGCCGGGATGCAACACACTGTGTCTCAGCTAGAGGGCGCCTGTCCATGAAGCTGGAGAAGGACAGCTCCTCCAGTCCGGATTGGAAGTAAAGAGGACCTTTCACTGGTCCAACAATGGTTAGATTATAATATATACCGTATATGTAGAGCGGCACCCAGGGATAATAGTAAGGGCAGGGAGATCCCTGGGCACCGCTCTACACATACATATAATTATCTAACAGTTGTTGGACCAGTAAAAGGTCCTCATAAGTTTCAGCACGCCGTATACAGGCGTATAAGACGACCTCTGACTTTTGAGAAGATTTTCATGTGTTAAAAAGTAGTCTTATACGCCAGTAAATACAGTATGTATATGGAGACTTATATATATAGATAATAACTACACAAAAAAAAAAATAATCTGCGCAGTAAACTGAGCAGACCAATCAGAAAAATTGATTTTTCTGATCAGCACTCAGCAGGTGCAGGACGCACGCACACAGATATTGTGTGTGTAAAAAAATTATACTACCTAAAATTGATTTCTATTTAACACTAAATGTATTTTTTACACCCAAAAAAAGAAAACGGAGCACAAAAGCAACCAGTAAAAAAAATGGTATGATTCTAACTATTACTTAAAAAAAAATATCTGCACCAAAAAAATTAGCCCAGCACAGCTCTCGCCCAGAAAAAGTGGTGCAGAGCTGGAAAATTGTAAAAAAAAAACGCATGGACCAAATGGCGTCTGTAAAAAAAAAAAAGGACGGGAGGGCTGGGGGGAAGGAGGTGGGACAAGGATGGATGGTGGTTTAAGGATCTGGAACAGCTACAAAAAAAACCTGTGCAGCAATTCCAGATGTTCTTCTTTTCTTTCTTCAGCAGCAAAAGCTCAAATTGCAGTGGTGGTGCACCACAAGTCCCAGCAAGCCAACAAGCAGCACAGAACCTCACCAGTCACCAGCTAGAATGGCTGCCTGCAGAGAGTTTCAGCCCTTTCCTGTGCTGCTATAGCGCTGCCATTGGCTGTAGTGTTTTTCCTGCCAATCGCAGCGCTGGCAGGGAATGCCAAACACTGGAGTCCCCTGCCTCACCTCGGAGGAGACCGGTGCTGACTTTGCATTACATCAGGGCTCCAGACTAAAAAAAAAAATATCAAGGAGCCATTGGCTCCTAAGGGTACTTTCATACTAGCGTCAAAGTTTTCCGTCATTGAATTCCGTCCTCGGGGCTCAATAACGGAAAAAAACTGAGCAGTTTTATCCTAGTGCATTCTGAATGGAAAGCAATCCGTTCAGTTTGCATCAGTTTGTCTTCAGTTCAGTCCTTTCACGTTTTTTGGACGCAGATAAAAGTGCAGCATGTTGTATTTTTATCTCCGTCCAAAAACGAGGAAACGCTTGACGGAATGATGGATCTGCCATTAATTTCCATTGAAATGTATTAAGGGCGGATCAGACATTGAAAATTGACACAAAATAATAAATAACCGTTTTTATGGATGTTAACGGAAAGACGGATCTGTTATTTCAATACAATTGTCAAACGGATCCGTTTTAATGGATCCGTCGGGCAGTTCCGTTGATGGAATCCTTGAACGCAAGTGTGAAAGTACCCTTGCCTAAAAAAATTTAGAGCCAAATTAAATTTTTAGTCGACAAATTTAAAATCCATATAATATAGCTGGGATGCTTGGGAACATGGGGTTTTCTAAGCTACAGCCCATGCAGTTAAAGGGGTTGTGCACTCATTTCCATAACCTTTCACACTAGCCAGATTGGCCTAGGTGCTGGGTCCTGGCTCATTCTGGCTGTACTGTGGGTATGTCTTGGGTTTCTCCATTAAAACGTGTGGCTGCAGTGTGAGGAGCGGATCTTCACCCGACAGACGTCTGAAGCGTATGCGTCTGCTGGATGAAAGAGGCAGAGCAGCGGAGGGTCTAGGCGCAAATGGTGCCCAGACCAGACCAGACAAAGTCTTGTCACCATTTTGCAACTCTACATCGCATTGGGGACCATTTTGGTCACCATCTGGAGCACTGCACTGTGTAACCTGTATCCTGATGACAGTAATGTCACCTTGTAACCTGACTTCTGAAGTCAGTGATGTTACAGCTTTACATGACTCCTGAAGTCAGTGATGGTACAGTGGCTCCTGATGTCAGTGATGTCACGCTCCTATTATGTCATGGCCGGTGTGTCCTTCTGGTACCTTGTGCTTGCTCAGCTGCTGTTTGATATGCTCCTGGCTGATGCTTTTGTCAATCTGCTGTCAGTCCAGAGCGCCATCTACCTCATCCAGCCATTCCAGAAGCTTCTGCCGACACTCACTGTACTGTGGGTATGACAGCATTGTATTATAGAGGCAGCAGCCAGATGACCACCTCATCTGCAGACTGCGGCGTGTTCTGGATGAAAGGCTTTTTTGTTTCTTAAAGAGGCAGAGCGGCTGAGGGCCTGTGTGCAAATTGCGACAAGACAACAGTCTTGTCGCCATTTTGCAATTCTTAGTCGCATTGGCGACCATTTTGGTCGCCATCTGGAGCCCTGTACATCCAAAGATATCAAAACACATTTCCAAACAATTTACAGATAGCGATGTATGGATATAGGCCAGGATGGCGATTGTAGTATGTTTCCCCCATCTTCAAAGTCACTGTCTGCAGAATCTAAGGCTGGCAATAAGGTTTTTGTCAGTCTTACTGTAATTCTCAGCTGAGGGGTACAGGATTAAGATACTGTGTTTTAGCAGTGCAGTAAAGTTTCTTTCAGCCTTAGGGCTCATGCACACGACTGTATGTATTTTGCGGTCCTCAAAAAACGTATCAGCAAAAAATACAGATATCTGTGTGCATTCTGTATTTTGCGGAACGCAAACGTTGGCCGCTAATAGAATGGTACTATCCTTGTCCGTAATGTGGACAATAGTAAAATGTTTTATTTTCTTGCGGAGCAGCAATACGGAAACGGAATGCACACAAAGTAACTTCGGTTCCTTTTGTGGTGGACCCAATGAAATGAATGGTTCCACATACGGTCCACAAAAAAACGGAACGGACGCGGAAAGAAAATACGTTTGTGTGCATGAGGCACCTTAAACAGCAAATGCCTTACTGACTGACTCCAGTGTTCAGCCATGTACAGTCGTGGCCAAAGGTTTTGAGAATGACACAAATATTAGTTTTTACAAAGTTTGCTTCTAAACTGCTTTTAGATCTTTGTTTCAGTTGTTTCTGTGATGTAGTGAAATATAATTACACGCACTTCATACGTTTCAAAGGCTTTTATCGACAATTGCAAGACATTTATGCAAAGAGTCAGTATTTGCAGTGTTGGCCCATCTTTTTCAGGACCTCTGCAATTCGACTGGGCATGATCTCAATCAACTTCTGGGCCAATTCCTGCCTGAAAGCAACCTATTCTTTCATAATCACTTCTTGGAGTTTGTCAGAATTAGTGGGTTTTTGTTTGTCCCCCCGCCTCTTGAGGATTGACCACAAGTTCTTAATGGGATTAAGATCTGGGGAGTTTCCAGGCCATGGACCCAAAATGTCAATGTTTTGGTCCCCGAGCCACTTATAGTTATCACTTTTGCCTTATGGCACGGTGCTCCATCGTGCTGGAAAATGCATTGTTTTTCACCAAACTATTATTGGAAGAAGTTGCTGTTGGAGGGTGTTTTGGTACCATTCTTTATTCATGCCTGTGTTTTTGGGCAAAATTGTGAATGAGCACACTCCCTTGGATAAGAAGCAACCCCACACATGAATGGTCTCAGGATGCTTTACTGTTGGCATGACACAGGACTGATGGTAGCGCTCTCCTTTTCTTCTCCGGACAAGCCTTTTTCCTGATGCCCCAAACAATCAGAAAGAGGCTTCATCGGAGAATATGACTTTGCCCCAGTCCTCAGCAGTCCATTCACCATACTTTCTGCAGAAGATCAATCTGTCCCTGGTGTTTTTTTTTTTCAAGAGAAGTGGCTTCTTTGCTGCCCTTTTTGACACCAGGCCATCTTCCAAAAGTCTTCGCCTCACTGTGCCTGCAGATGCGCTCACACCTGCCTGCTGCCATTCCTGAGCAAGCTCTGCACTGGTGGCATTCCGATCCCGCAGCTAAATCCTCTTTAGGAGATGATCCTGGCGCTTGCTGGACTTTCTTGGACGCCCTGAAGCCTTCTTAACAAGAATTAAACCTCTTTCCTTGAAGTTCTTGTTGATCCTATAAATTGTTGATTGAGGGGCAATCTTAGTAGCCACAATATCCTTGCCTGTGAAGCCATTTTTATGCAACGCAATGATGGCTGCACGCGTTTCTTTGCAGGTCACCATGGTTAACAATGGAAGAACAATGATTTCAAGCATCACCCTCCTTTTAACATGTCAAGTCTGCCATTTTAACCCAATCAGCCTGACATAATGATCTCCAGCCTTGTGCTCGTCAACATTCTCACCTGAGTTAACAAGACGATTACTGAAATGATCTCAGCAGGTCCTTTAATGACCGCAATGAAATGCAGTGGAAAGGTTTTTTTGGGATTAAGTTAATTTTCATGGCAAAGAAGGACTATGCAATTCATCTGATCACTCGTCATAACATTCTGGAGTATATGCAAATTGCTATTATAAAAACTTAAGCAGCAACTTTTCCAAATTCAAATATTTATGTAATTCTCAAAACTTTTGGCCACGACTGTAGATTCTGGACCTTCTAGTTCTTTATTTTCTCTTTTCCTGGAGTACTGTGAAGTAAAGATGGTTTTCTTTCTGTGGATCTCTCATAGTGATTCTTTGGGATGCAGGCCTAGTTCTCTGAGGAATGATCGCATGTAGCTTTCTCTGCCAGCATGAGATTGGGGCTTATCGAAGTCCACACCCTTTCTACTTTGATTGACTTCAGGAGAAGTCAGAGCCAGGCGTGATGGTGTTTTCACTGTCTGGCCCTTTCAAAGTGGAGAGGGCGTTGCAGCTGTAGAGAGAGCAGAGCCTCTAGGTGTAATGGCAACACCCCTGTTGCTCCTAGAGGCTCATCTGCATATATTAAAACTTAATTTTTCTCAGTAATACAGCATATAAAAATATGGGATTAACACAGATGCCTTTCACTATGAAGTGCACATGTAACAGGTGATCAAGTTTCATAGGTACAAATCTGCAGACAGATGCCCTTTAAACCTAGGTTATCTCTAACTTTGGCAGATGGGTAAACCCGCACAGTTCCTTCATAATAGTTCATAGTGATAATAATAATGCAAGAGCATGCCTCTTTCTCTCTCTCAGCCTCTTTCTCTCTCTCAGCCTCTTTCTCTCTCTCAGCCTCCTTTCTCTCTCTCAGCCTCTTTCTCTCTCTCAGCCTCTTTCTCTCTCTCTCTCTCTCAGCCCCCTGTTGCATCCATAACAGCCCTTAAAATAATTTCATTTTCTTATCTCGCAAATTGATGTTTTTTTTTTTGTTCATTACAATAAAAAAAACTACAAAAAGTCTTATGTACCCCAAAATGGCACCAATGAAAACTACAACTCAACCGGCAAAAAAATAAACCCTTACGCATTAAAATTAAATAAAAATTGATAGTTATACACAGTACTATTGAAAAGTATAGATCGCCCCGCAAAAAATTAGCCTTCACATACAGTTAGGTCCATATATATTTGGACAGCGACAAGATTTTTCTAATTTTTGTGACGTACATCACCACAATGGATTTTGAACAAAACAATTCAGATGCAGTTCAAGTTCAGACTTTCAGCTTTAATTCAGTGGGTTGAATAAACTGATTGCATAAAAATGTGAGGAACTAAAGCATTTTTTAAATGCAATCCCTTCATTTCAGGGGCTCAAAAGTAATTGGACAAATTAAATGATTGTAAATAAACTGTTAATTTCTCATACTTGATTGAAAACCATTTGTTGGCAACGACTGCCTGAAGTCTTGAACCCATGGACATCACCAGACGCTGTGTTTCCTCCTTTTTAATACCCTGCCAGGCCTTTACTGCAGCAGTTTTTAGGTACTGTTTGTTTGTGGGCCTTTCTGTCTGAAGTTTAGTCTTTAACAACTGAAATGCTCTATTGGGTTCAGATCTGATGACCGACTTGGCCATTTAAGAATATTCCACGTCTTTGCTTTAATAAACTCCTGAGTTGCTTTGGCTTTGTTTTGGGTCATTGTCCGTCTCTATTATGAATCACCGACTAATTAGTTTGGTTGGATTTGAGCACATCATACTACAAAATGACAAAAAAAGGGGTTTATATGATTTTATAAGACAAGATGTTCATATGGTCAGGGCTGACCACTGCACCGCACCACTGGAAACAGGCAGAGAGGGGGCCGGACAAAAACCGCAGCGTGCTGTACTTTTTGTCCTGCCGCCTCTCGCCGTACTGCGGCAGGACCTCCAGCCCGTCCCAATTATAGTAAATGGGTCTAGAGCGGATTTCCAGCAGCACTGTGGCCATTATGTGAGATGGTACACTACTTTGGGGGTCATTTACTATTAATGTGAGGCACATGGGGTCCAGTCTAAAAGCATGTGCCCAGCCTGACATTAAAAATATGTGACCCCTATCATGTTTAAAACATGGCAGTGGCAAGATTGGGGTTACATTAACCTCAGTCTTGCTGGCTGCCTGATACAAATGTTTTTTGCCTGCCTTTATTTTGAGGCAGGCTAATCACTCTAGGTGTGGGGTACCTTCTATACTGGCTGTTCAGGGCACTGACTCTGGGGCTGGTGCTCGGGCTGACACTGAGCTGTGCACTCAGGAGGAGGATTCTGATGCTGCTGCCATTCGTTGAGCTCACTAACTCAGCCGGCGCCGCAGTAACGTTATTACCTCCCCTGCCCCTCCTTCTGCTTTAATTAATAGCCACACATTCATTGGCGCACCGTGGAAGTGGTGTGGACAGCTTTAGAACCCGCTCACTTCATTGGTCTCAGCACGGCTCCATCCTTCTCCACTGTCTGCCGAGGGCAGCACACGCCATATTTTCAGCATGCGAGATTTACGGGACCTGCAGGCAATAGCACCTGACCGCCCGCATAGCAACAATTCGGCCGATTATTCTATAACGGGATTCGTTCACGAATATTATCGATAACGTCGATTAATTGTTGCAGCCCTACTTTAGATCATGAGCTGTACCATGCCTTTGCCATAATTTTTTCTTTCCATCATTCTGGTAGAGGTTGATCTTTGTTTCATCTGTCCAAAGATTGTTCTTCCAGAAGTGTGGTGGTTTTTTAAGAGGTTTTGTAGCAAAGTCCAATCTAGCCTTCTTAGGCCCCTTTCAGACGAGCTAGTTTTTCACACAAGTGCAATACGTGATGCGAACGCATTGCGCCTGCACTGAATCTGGACCCAATCATTTCAATGGGTCTGTGTACATGAACATTGTTTTTCACGCATCACTTGTGCGTTGCGTAAAAATCGCAGCATGTTCTATATTCTGCGTTTTTCACGCAACGCAGGCCCCATAGAAGTGAATGGGGCTGCTTGAAAATCTCATCCGCAAGCAAGTGTGGATGTGATGCGTTTTTCACTGATGGTTGCTAAGAGATGTTGTTTGTAAACCTTCAGTTTTTTATCACATGCGTGAAAAACGCATCAATGCGCATTGCACCCGCCCGAAAAAAACGCGCAACCGCCGACAAAACTGAATGAACTTGCTTGCACAATCGCTGATTTTTAACTGAACGCATCCGGACCTCATCTGTGACGCTCGTCTGCAAGGGGCCTTATTATTCTGCGATAATCCACCACCGTCTTCCGTGGGCGCCCAGGTCTTTTTGCATTGTTGAGGTCACCAGTGCTTTATTTCTTTCTCAGGATGTACCAAACTGTAGATTTTATCACTCCTAATAGTGTAGCAATTTCTCGGATGGGTTTTTTCTGTTTTCGCAGATGAAGGATTGCTTGTTTTACTTGCATGGAGAGCTCCTTTTGACCGCATGTTTACTTCTCAGCAAAATCTTCAAAATGCAAGCACCACACCTCAAATCAACTCCAGGCCTTTTATGTGCTTAATTGAGAATGAAATAATGAAGGAATTGCCCACAACAGCCCATAAAACAGCCTTTGGGTCTTTTGCCCAATAACTTTTGGTCCCTTTAACCCTAGGTACACACCTAAGCGTTTTACAGCGCGTTCAAACGCGCTGTAAAACGCACAACATGTGAAAAGCCATGCTTCCCTATGGGCATTGTGCACATTTGGGCGTTTTACAGCTCGTTTGAACGCGCTGGAAAATGCCTAACGCTGTCGCTTCTACTTGAGCTTCTTTAGGGCGTTTTTGCGCGCGTTTCCGTCCATAGGATTGTATTAGAACGCGCAAAGATGAAGAAATGCGCGTTTTCTGTTCCAAAAACATCGCCGGGTCATTCTCCGACGACGCATCCGCAAGAGCAACACTCCACACACCATTGCTGCCACTTGCGTTTGTCTCCTAAACTCCATAGAAATCCACCAAATTAACCACACCAAACTCCAACAGTACAACACTCTCAAACACACCTAATCAATAAAAATCTCAATTTGGCAAACATTCAACACCTTTCATATAGGTAGGCCTGCATTTTTAGTGGATCTTGCACCTGTCAATCACAAAAACGCGCGAAAAATGCGCGTTCATTAATGACAAAAACGCTTGAAAAAACGCACGCCTGCAAAACGCTTAGGTGTGTTCCCAGCCTAAAAACAGGGTGCCAATTGTAAAGGAGCTGAAACTCCTAAACCCTTCATCCAATTTTAAAAGCTTAAAGTCTGGACTTTATGTCCATGTCCATTATATAACTATAACTTGAATATGGTAAAAAAAAATATATAAATTTGGACCTAACTGTACACATAACTACAAATAAATTAGAGGGGTCAGAATATGGCTATAAAAATATATATTTTTTCCAGTATTAAAACACAAGAAAAACTATGGGATATCGCCACAATCGTACTGAACTGGAGAATGAAAGAACAGGTCAGTTTTACTGCATAGAAAATGGTATAACTGCCCCACTCCCCCAAATAATACTGTGAAAGAATGGTGTTTTTCTTCTAACTCCATTTGGAATTTTGTTTCCTGCTTCCCATCATTTTATACAACCGTATGTAGGACCACACTCATATGGCTATGTTAATGAAAATATAAAAAAGTTACGGCTTTGGGAGGGCTGGGACCAGGGGCGTTGCTAGGGTCTGAAAACATCCGGGGCACAAGCCCACTGTGTTAAAATTTGCATAATAAGAACTAACATACAAGCCAACGTACTTAAATAACTGATTTTATTCTTCCATACAGAATATTATCTGTTTGAAATGTGGATAACAATTAGTTTACAACAAATCTCCATGAACATAAAACAGAAGGCATTTTCTAGTTTAATTGTCCAGGCACTATTTTGTTTTTCAAAATAACCCCCTGTTTGTGCGCTCCGGTCCCTGTTAGTCTTCACATGCATGGAGTCTTTGTATGAGGGGGGGGCTTGTCTTTTGCCTGTGGCGTGGTTTCCTTCTCCCTGGCTGCGAGCACAGCCAATCATAGCGCTCAGCTCACAGCCAGGGAGAAGGAAATCACTCCACAGGCAAAAGACAAGTCATACAAAGATTGCATGTGAAGACTAACGGGGACAGGAGCGCACAAACTGGGCGTTATTTTGAAAAACAAAATAGTGCCTGGACATCAGAGGGTGCCGCCCAGGAAGGTAGCGCAAGTCCTCAAACTTAGTTAAAGGTAAAGTTTCTCATATTAATTTCTTAGTACTGTTTGGTTATGCAAACTTTCTTAAAACAATTAAACTAATGAAAACATTTTTATTTCTTATACACCAGTAAGTGACGTCTTTTGTGCTTATCAGCAAAACGGTCAATAACTTCTTCTTCTGAAATGGAAAGCAGAATTCTTTTCTCAAGTGCAAGGATGGCTAGGTGATTCAGCCTTGCTTGGCCCATTGTCTGTCTTAGCCAGGTATGGAGTCGTCGTAATACTGAAAATGATCTTTCACAACTGCAGCTGCTTACTGGAATGGTTAGAACAACTTGAATGACTTTTTTAAAGATGGGAACATTAGTGGATCCAGGTCTTCATAAAGAGTGTTCAGTGTGTACTTCTCTGCACCTTTGTGCTTTCTTGCCAGGTAACTCTTGGCCACAAGAACTTCTTCATTTTTCAATTCTATTTTATAATGTTCAGCTAATGCTTGTAGGTCAGATGAAAGAAAGTTATTTGACTGTGGATTACATGCTTGAATCCCATTCAAAAGTTCTGGTTTTATGCTGGAAAATCTGTTGTCCAGTTCAGATAACATCCTATCTAAACATGGGTAAAGCATGTTTGTTGTTAGTGTATCTGGCATATTAAGCTCTTCCCTCATGCCACACGGTGTCTGGACCACAAAGTCATCCATCTTTTTCTGTTTTCTTCTTGGTGCCCCGGCCTCTGGAATTGGAATATTATTTACGTTCAGTAAAGCAACTGATTTATCATATATTTCCTTTCCTTTTTCAGCAGTTCTCATGTCTTTTAAAGTATTATACACGGCCTCTTTACAATCAACTGCTGTTGCAAATTCCAGATCTTCCTTTTGCAACAGTCGATGGAAGCCTTCAGTTGTTGAAAGCAAAGACTGAAACATGAAGAGGCTGAAAACTGTGGAAAGCTTTTTCAAGCTAATTAGTAAACCAGTTGCAACCGGTGATCTAATTTCTGAAAGACACTGAATTATTGGAGAGAAATTGGAAATCACTACATTGACAGACCGGATTTGACAAGCCCAGCGTGTGTCTGAAAGCTGTACAAGTTGGCTTTCTCTTAAACCTAAAGAGCTCTGAACATCCATGAATTTATGGTGGTTCACCAGAGATGTAGTGAAAAATGTATATAATGTCTCTAGGGTTTGGAAGAAATCACTTGCCTCACGTACTGCCTTGCAAGTGTAACACAGAACAAGATTTAACTCATGGGCATAACAATGGACATATATGGCTTCTGGGTGATTTTCTTGGAATAGCGCTTGTACGCCACCACTCGCCCCACTCATAACAGCAGCTCCATCGTATGTTTGAGCAACACAGAGAATTCTGTCCAATCCATGCTCTCTAAGGCTGTTCTCCATGGAATCTGTGATAGTCTTTGCATCGAATTCTTTTAGCTCTTTGAATCCCAAAAATATTCAGAAACAGTAGAACATTCAGGGTTGACACAGCGTATACAAAGAGCTAGTAGTTTTCTACGACCATCCCTGGCCTCATCTGCCATAACAGAATACATCCCAGATTTTTTACATCTGTAATTATTCTGTCAATTACTACTTCGGCACAACAATCGATTATTTCATTCTGGGAAGATGGAGATGTATATGTAGCATTGCCAGGGGAGTGTATTGTTGTAGAAATGGATCGAATTTTTTAATAAACTCAAGCATTCTAGAAAGTTTCCTCTATTAAGGCTGCTTTCTGTCTCGTCATGTCCACGAATAGGTATTGCATTACGTGCAAAAATCCTATTATGCTGACAAGTCTTGCCATATAGTCACGTCGCTCTCTTATTTGACTTTCAGTGGCATTATGTAGCTGATCCATAATAGTGCCGCGTTTTTGGAAATCCTTGAAGGCAAGCCAGCCCTGTGTGCTTGATATATGAGCTGATGATGTTTCATGCTCTTTAAAGGAATCCAATGCTCGTTTCCAGTTTTTGAAGCCACCACAACTAATTAAGGCATCCTTATTACTCCGCTGTTGATGATGTCCAAAATGCCTACAAGGGAAACAAAACGCCGCATTTTCTTGCACAGAATACTCAAGCCAGTTATGCTTTTCAAACCAACTGTACTGGAAAGCTCGCTTACTTAGGCCATAACGTTCATATGGAAAATGTGCCAATTTTGGCTGTACAGGACCATTTTCACGTTGCCCTAGGTCAGAAGGTATGACTGTGCTTTGCACTGTTTTAGAACTGCTTGGTTGTTCTTTTCCTAAGCTTGAGGAAACTGTTTCCTCTCTTTCTTCTGTCTCATTCACAGACGTAGAGCTGTCATGTTGTGAATTTTTGCTGCTTTCCTTTTGATGAGGGTCGCCTTTGGCTGGGCCTTTTCCAGAAAAAAATCTTCTGATGTCCATGGTCACATCAAGATGTTTCCACTATCTGGTATGAATGGAAGAGAAGAAGAACTAATTTCTCTTATTTGAGAAGGTCATCCTCATTCCACAAAAGAAGGTTTTACTGCTCCAGAGTCTAGTGGTGGCAACTTTACGCCGATCCATCTGATGCCCAGCGTTGTGCTTGGTGATGTAAGTTTTGCATGCAGCTCCTCGGCAATGAAAGTTCACGGTACACAGTTGCAGATGTCAAAAGCGCTGAAATAAACTCCTGAATGGAATGGGTGGCTGGACCCAATACCTTTTGGGATTTGCTCTGATAGGCAGGGTGAGCAAACGTAGTACTAAGTTTTACGCTCCCTGCCTTCCGAAAGCCTTAACTTTTTATTTTTCCATTCACATAGCCATATGAGGGTTTTTTTTTTGCGGGACAAGTTGTACTTTCCAACACCACCATGTAATATTGCATACAATGTAGTGGGAAGCGATAAAAAAAAAATCAAAATGGGGTGATATTGCCAAAAAAAGCAATTCCACTACAGTTTTATGGGTTTTATATCACAGCATTCGATGTGCTATAAAACTGACCAGTTAGTTTTATTCTACAGGTCAGTACAAATCTGGCGATACCCAATATGTATAGTTTTTCTTATGCTTTTGATTGTGAAAAAACTTCAAAATT
This sequence comes from Bufotes viridis, assembly GCA_033119425.1. Taxonomy (NCBI): domain Eukaryota; kingdom Metazoa; phylum Chordata; class Amphibia; order Anura; family Bufonidae; genus Bufotes; species Bufotes viridis. The sequence goes on along the minus strand of CM065592.1, from coordinate 140,424,766 downwards.
ATGATTTTTTTTGGTCGCCATATTTTGACCCCTATATCAGTTTTTTTTATTTTTTATTAAGCATACGTAGTTGTATGGGGGCTAATTATTTGTGGGGCAAAATGAATTTTTAATTAATACCATTATGGAGTGTGTATAACTTGATCAATTTTATTTTATTTTTTTAGAAAATGAAAAGTCCAAAAACGGCGCATTGGCCATTTGGATGCTTTTATCCGTTTTTCTGTTTACCGTATGGGGAATATATTTTTATAGTTTAATGCTATGGGCGTTTTCACACATTGTGATGCCCATAATGTGTATTTTTTTTAATTCTTTTAATTTTTGGAAAAGGGGGGTGATTTGAACTTTTAGGGTTTTTTTATTTTTATTTTTTTAACACTTTTACTGTATTGTAGTTTTTGATGATTTTACTAGGTTAACACATACAGGCTTCAGTCACCACTAGGGGAGCCAGAGACCAACCGAAAGTTTTACTTTTGGTTATACTTGCTCACAGATGCTGTGGTCAGGATTGACCACGGCATCTGTGGGGGTCTGCGGCAGCGCTGCCGAGCGCGAATATTAACTGTGGGGTCAGCTTGAGAAAGCAGCTGCCCCCTGCAGCGATGGCGCCCACAGCGGGCATGAGCGAGCCCATCTTTAGGGACATGACACTTTATATTGAATGGCTTCAATAGAAAATATAACTTTGCTCTGACTTATTACTACTCATATACCATGACCTGGATAAATGAGAACCTTAGCAGACACTTATATAATCTATATATGAAATGTAGAAACCATACAAATAAGCAAAACTTACTTACATTCAAGGAAATGGGACAAGATGAGAAGATTTCAATGTATGAATAGGATGTACTACAGATGATGTTCTGTAATAAAAGTATGAAATGATTACTTATGATATTAAGAAAAATTTAAGGAAAAGAGTATTTAAGTAAACTACATCCTGTTCCACTACATTGTATAGTGGATGGACAGGACATGCCGATGGGCGGCTGGACTAAGACGACAGCCTCTTGGCTTGTTCGCCACGCTGCGGCCAGAACTCCGGCTTTCCCCATTATAGTCAGTGGGGCTGGAGCAGATTTCTGGCTGCAGGCATGCACTAGCGGCAGCATGGATCCGGCAGGCTGTTCACCCGCCTGAACAGCTTGCCAGACATCTGTGCCGCTAGTGTAAAAGTAAGGCTGGGTTCACACTTGAGTGTATGTGATACGCGCGCATACGTGTATTACAGTGCGTTTTTGGATATAGGAAATGCGCATTATACGCGCGTTCCTGACTCTGGAGACCAATGAAATAAGGCATCTCTACACTTAACGCGCATTGTACGCGCGATCCCATTGAAGTCTATGGGTGCAAATGCGCAACAAAACGCCCCAAAGAAGCTCCTGAACTTCTTTGGGTGTAGGGCGTTTTACTGCACGTTCGTACGCGCTGTAAAACGCTCAGGTGAGAACTATGCCCATAGGGAAACATGGTTTTTCATCTGTTGAGCGTTTTACAGTGCGTAGGAACGCGCTGTAAAACGTTCAAGTGTGAACCCAACCTAAACTGATATTCTGCTTAGAGAAAAATCATTAGATTGGTGAGTGTCCTAACACTGGAATCCTCAACAATCACAAGGACGTAGGCCCTGGTGTACCATGGATCCCCCTGAAATGGACCGAATGGCTCATCAGGCATGCACACTCCCATTCCATAATTTCTATGAAGGTTCCAGAGATTGCTATAGATAGCTATCTCTGGTACTCCTATAGAAAAGAACAGAGTAATTGTGCACATACTCAAGTATGTTTGCATTTTTGGACGCGTGAGACGCACGGCAAACATACTAGAGTATGTGTTAGCCGCCCGCTCGCTCGTATGCGCGATCTAAAATGACATGTATGAACACACATGTCAAAATAGATTGCTCGTACGAGCGCACAGCTCAAATACGCCGAGGTGTGAACCTGGTGTTAGGGTACTTGCATTAGTGAAATCAGGCAGGCAGTTCTGTCACCTGAACTGCCTGCCAGATCCATCAATCTGTATGCAAACGCATACCATTTGTAGACGGATCCATCTCACAAATGCATAGTAATACTGGATCCATCTATTCAGTTGTCATCCGGAAAAATGGATCCGGTATATATAGTTTTTTCAGATTTTTAAAGGTATTTTAATGCCGGATACGGAACTAATACATGTCAATGGAAATTAATGCCGGCATGTTTTCTGGAATTTTGGACAGAGAAATTACCACAGTATGCTGTGGTACTTTCTCTGTTCAAAACCTTAAAGGGACTGAATTGATGCGTCCTGAATGGATTTCTCTCCATTAAGAATGCATTAGGATGCATTAGGATAACATTAGTTTGGTGTCATGGAAGATGCGTGCACATTAAAGAGGACCTTTCATTGGGAATGACATTGGCTAACTATGTCATTATCTTGGAGTGCGGCCCCCACTGATGCCCTGCATGTAACCTTCCTTCATTTGGAGCCCTATTCTGTAGTGTTCCTAGCTGTAAACTCGCAATGCGGCAGAGACGCAGTCTGCTCTGATTGGATTGAGGTTAAAACCACGGAAAAGGAGACACCCACATGAGGAGACTGCACCTCTTCCCCGTTGTGAGTTTACAGCTTGGAACACTACAGAATGGGGCTCCACAGTGGACGAACGAAGGAAGGTTACACGCAGGGCATCAGTGGGGGCTGCACTACAAGATAATGACATACTTAGCCTATATCATTCCTGATGAAAGGACCTCTTTAAAAGCATCCGTAAAGGGTTGTTCTGGTTTTGCTCACATCACTGTTAAGCCTTTCCGTTCACCTGCTCTGTTTAGTAGCAGGAGAACGGAAAGAACGGATTAGGCACATAATGGTGATGTGAACAAAGCCAAGGACCCTATAGACTATAATGTGCTACTGTACATTAGGTGTCCACTCAGAAGAAGATTTTCAAGTGGATACAAAAGTCCTGCATATACCACTTTTGTCTCCATTAAAAAATCTTCATGTGAATGAAGCCTTAAAGGGCATCTGTCACTCACCCCCAACTGTTCAATTTTCAGTAGCTGACATTAGCTATTTGCTGAGATCTGTTACCTTTATCTGAGCTTTCTATTTGCTAAAAATACTTTTATAATATGCAAATTGTCTTCACTACCAGAAAGTTGGGTGGGTACTTGCTGGTACCCGCCGCATCCTCAGCCTACAGAAACGCCCCTCTGCTCTTGATAGACAGGGCTAGCAAGCGAACTCCTCCTCCTACTGGCCCCGTCTTCTCCTGAGTTCCCGTGCCTGCACTGCACCGTTCCACAATCGGCGCAGGCGTACTGAGTGGAAGACGGCGCTTTCCAGCTCCGTCCTCAGTGCACCTCTTCGCTTCCAGGTGTACTGTGACTTAATCGACGCAGGCGCACTTAGGACAAAGCTGGCAAGTGCCCATCTTTCACTCAGTACGCCGGTGACAATTGTGGAAGGGTACGGTGCAGGCGCGGGAATTCAGGAGAAGACGGGGCCAGCAAGTGCTCTCCTCCTCCCGCTGGCCCTGTCTATCAATAGCAGAGGTTGCGTTTCTGCAGGCTGAGGATGCAGCGGCTATCAGCAAGTGCCCACCCAACTTGCTGATAGTAAAGACAATTTGCATATTATGAAAGTATGATTTTTAGCAAACAGAAAGCTCTGATTGAACAGTGGGGGTGAGTGACAGATGCCCTTTAAGCAAATGAAGTGCACCCAGTAGTCAATGAGTGCACTTCATTTGCCAAACCAGAACACCCTTTAAGACTACCTTAAAATTATTTAACTTTCCTAGTCTTAATAATTGATTGATCCTAACCTGTCCTCACCACTGCAGAACTGTGTGCCCTTTAATATGACCCTGGGCAACACAGTGACTAGTGGCTCACACTGGGCTCTGGGCTGGCTCTTACTGACACAGGCAGGCACTTGGGCTGGCTGAGCTGCTGACTTGTGCTGTGCCTTGAACGGGACGCCCCTGACTTGGACAGCTTCCAATCCAATGGCTGCAGAGCGGGAAGCTGTACTACTTCTGGTGCCGTGCTGCACGAGATCCCGCGAGAACTGCTGGGAGATCGCAGCTCTCGCGGGATCTCGTGCGGTGCTGCCGTCCTTGCCATCCAGCATCCATCCTTGCGCAGCAATGTGAGTGAGTCTGTTACTGTTACAGACAGTGCCGCTGTGACGGGGATCTGGCTCCTGGCTGTATGGTCTGTCCGGCGCTGCTGCTCGGTGGGTGGGTGGGTGTAATCAATTTTAAAGGGCCGGGCCTTTCTGAATAAAAAAAAAAAAAAAAGGTACCGCAAAATGATTCGGGGCAGTGGACAAAACATCCGGGGCTCAAGCCCCGGATGTTTTGACCTAACGACGCCCCTGGCTGGGACTAAAAAACAAAAATCAAAAAATGGAAAGTTTGACGGTCATTAAAAGGTTAAATGCGGAGGTGATAAAACAAAAAAATTAGTTGCTTTCAGGCTGTGCCTGAAGGGGTTATAAAAAAATATTAATGGAGAGCTGCAGTACCCTGGCACGGCCACTACAGAATTGACAAAAACCTTGTGCTTCCAGCACCATCCACTCTATTGTTTCCGCTCCCCCACTGATGTAATATTTATAACCTGTACTGAGTAGAGATGAGCGAACATTTAAAAAAAGTCTGTTGTTCGGGGTTCGGGTGGTGGTTAATTGCGCATCCCGTTATGGATTCCACAATAGCGCATATGGAATCCATAAGGGGCGGCTGCCACCAACCCGAACTGTAGAACAGCTGAAGGACCTGGCGTGACGTCACTGTCATGTGATCAGTGCAGGGGGCGTGGCTCAGCACGGGATCAAATCCAGTGCTGAGCCACGCCCCCTGCACTGATCACATGACAGTGACGTCACGCCAGGTCCTTCAGCTGTTCTACAGTTCGGGTTGGTGGCAGCCGCCCCTTATGGATTCCATATGCGCTATTGTGGAATCCATAACGGGATGCGCAATTAACCACCACCCGAACAACGGACTTTTTTTAAATGTTCGCTCATCTCTAGTACTGAGAAAAGGCAACCAATATCTCGGTATTGGAAAACACCTATAAGCACCTTCAGGACCTTGCAATATTCCATTTTTGTTCTTTACTCTCTGCCTTCCGTAAGCCATAGCCTTTCTTATTTTTCCACTCACATAGCTGTTTGAGAGCTTGCTTTTTTACGGGACAAATTGTACTTTCTACAATGTGATAGGTAAGTATGATTACAGTGATACCGCAGTTATATAGTTTTTTTTTCTTGTGTTTTAATACATTTTAAATAAAACTTTGAAAATAAATTATTTTTTTTTTACTTGAGTGCTCAGTTTTTGCAGATTGGTCTGTAGTTTTTATTGATGCCATTTTAGAATGTGTAATTTGACCACTTTTTATTAATTTTTTTTCTGGGAGATGAAGCGACAAAAAAATGGCGATTTGGCCATTGTTTTTTTCTTGTTACAGTGTTCACCATACAGGATAAATCCATTCATATTTTATACTAGCATTTGGGACACAGTGATACCTGTGAACTACATTTTTTTTTTTTTTTTATTTATTTTTAATATGCGGGGAGGGTGTGATATGAATTTTTATATATTTTTACATTTTTTTATATTTGTAAAAGCTTTTCTTTATACTTTTTTTAAAGTCCCTCTAGGGAACTTGAACATATGATTGTCAAATCACTTCTCCCGTAGACTGATATGAATTATTATTGCAGCCTATAGGCCAACGAGGCGAGGTGAGCCGATTGCCTAAGGCTGCATCACCTAGGAACAAGTGGGGGGCGGGGGCTGAAGGGTTAAGGGCCATGAGCAATGAGCGCTTCCATTGTCATCAGGAGTGATGTCTCCCAGCCTAGCTGTTTCTTCTGATAGGTTAAAGGCACTAGGCCTAAAGAGACTGGCGTAGGCGGAGTGATGATGTCATCATTATAGTGAATGAGCCGGGCTGCATACCACTCAGGTCACAGACCGGAAGAGGCCTGTGTCCTGCACTTCATCCTGGCAGCAGCATGGAGATAAGTACCGTTTGTTTCGCCCCATAAGACGCATCCCCCCCCAAAAAAAAAGTGGGGGAAAATGCCCCTGCGTTTTATTGGGCAAATACTAATGAGCGCTTCCATTATGGATGCGCTCATTAGGACCGGGAAACTGTGAAGGCTCTGTACTCACCGCTTCCTGGTTCTCTCTCGGCTGTGAAGCGAGAGTGTACAGCTTGAGTGCACTCTGTGATCTCACCCTGTGTGCAGCCTTTACAGCGCAGCCGACAGCAGGATGAAGAGGATCGAGATGTAGGTGAGGAGCTGCGGGGTCCAGGAGCAGGAGAGGTAAGTGTTTTTATTTTATTTTATAAACATGAGGCAATATGGAGATGCTGGGCACTGATCTGAGGGCAAAATGTAGATGCTGGGGGCTACTCTGAGACTATGGGGCTGCTGGGAGCTGATCTGAGGCAATGGGGACTGCTGGGGGATGATATGAGGCAAAGGGGGCTGATTAGAGGCATGGGGCTCTTATTGGGGGTCTGATCTGAGGTCTTGTTGGGGTTTTATTAACATTGGGGGTCTGATTGCTAGTCTGACCTGAGTGCTAGTAAAATATTTTTTATTGTCCTCCTCTAAAACCTTTGTGCGTTTTATGGACCGGTGTGTCATAGGGCGAAAAATGCGGTATTTGAGTTTATATTTCTTTGGCAGCATACCGTTGTGCCACTTTGGGGGGGTCATTATTATAACTGGAGGGAGCACTATGGGGATATCGGGGGACACTATGACACTATTAGTGTAAGGGACACCTTGGTAGGCACAGTGTGCACTGTGTGCCAATAATTACTGAAGGGGACACTTTCTGTGGTGCTAGCATTTTCAGGGAAATTATCTGTTTCTGCAGTATAGTATTGGTAGCACATTATTGGGGGTGGCAGGATAGGATGTTCAGACAGTGGTGAAGATGATGGAAACTAAGCTTTGTGTGTCAAGCTCTGCAGAGATGAGATGTCTGAAAGAAATCATGGCGGTCTGGTCTGAATGGAGAAGATGAGGATAGAGAATGTCTACATCAGAGGAGACATCACTGGATGTATGAGGTATGTGGTGGTGTATAACCCGAAATGTTTTGTAGCGCTATGTGTAATGTTTTCCAAGTATACAGTATGTTTAACAGTAGGGCTGGCGGGAAGGGGTTAGGTTGAGAATTTGGCATGGGGGGGGCGCAATTTCAATCTTAGCCTCAATCAGCAGAAAGGTTAGGTGCACGCCTGCCTATGGGATTTTGATTAGGAACATCGCAGTGATAACCCTCAGGCTCGAGGCTACCACAAACGCCTGTCCCGATCTCTGCACAGGAGAGCTATCTGTCTGCTCTCCTGGAAAAAAGCCTCTCAGATGCCGTAGTCATAGCATCTGAGGGGTTAAATGTCCATAATCTGTGTTTTCGCCTATAACAGACATTAGCCCGGGTATTAGCTGGGCTTCTGGCATACATGTGCGGCAGCCGTCCGGAAGTTAGGTCTTCAACTTCTTCCCGAACGCAGGATTGCGTCCTGGCGGCGGTCGGTTTGTTCCTCCTGGACGCGCGGCTCGTCCTCTCGCGAGACGCGCGATTTCCTGTGAATGCTTAACCCCTGATCACCCCCTGTCACTAATCACCCCCCTGTAAGGCTCATTCAGACGTCCGTATGTGTTTTGCGGATCCGCAAAACACGGACACCGGCAATGTGCTTTCCACATTTTGCGGATCCGCACATTGCCAGAACTATATAGAAAATGCCTTTTCTTGTCCGCAAGAATAGGACATGCTCTATCTTTTGCGGAGCTAAATGACAACTTTTTAAAAAATTTTATACAAAGTTGTCAGTTTACAGAGATATTTCTCTCACCCAACATGGGTATATGTAAAAATACACCACAAAACACATTGCCCTACTTCTCCTGAGTACGGCGATACCACATGAGTGACACTTTTTTGCAGCCTGGGTGCGCAAAGGGGCCCAAATTCTAACGAGTACCTTTAGGCTTTTACATGGCTGCTCACAATTTAGCCCCGCCCAAAATGCCAGAACAGTAAACACACCCCACAAATGACCCCATTTCGGAAAGTAGACACCCCAAGCAGGGGTGTGGAAATTGTATCGCCCGACGCCCGGGGCATGCAGTTCCGGGCGCCGGGCAGGTAGTTTGTTCGGTAGCTTAGCCCTGCTTCGGGCAAGTAGCAAGGCTGACCGCGGCTGCCTTAGGGCGCAGAGATGCTGGGCCAAGGGAGGGGGAGGAAAAATTTAAATAAATCACTTGCGCGCCTCCGGCCGGCCGCGGCTGTTCTCCTCTGTATGATCATAATATCTTGCGCTCAGCCAATCAGTGGCTGCAGCTGTATCACATGTCAGGCTAGGGATTTCCTGCTTAGCCAATCCCTGGCCTGACACATGACACAGCTGCGGCCACTGATTGGCTGAGTTTTCCCAGGTCCTCAAACAACTTGTCGGGAGCCTAAAATACCAGGATTATATAGAGGAGAAGGGGATTGGCTGCAGACGGGATCGGGTGAGCATAATGGTTTTTACACATTAATAGAGGGGGTAGGGAGAGGGATGAAATGTGACATGGAGGAGGAGAGAAAATGTGACATGGAGGGGGAGAGAAAATGTGACATGGGGGAGGGGAGAGAAAATGTGACATGGGGGGTGGGATTCAGAGAAATGTGTCATGGGGGGGGGAGAGAGAAATGTGACATGGGGGGGAGAGAGAAATGTGACATGACGGGGAGAGAAATGTCACATCTCCCGCCTCCCCATGTCACATCTACCGCCCCCCATGTCACATCTCCCGCCTCCACCTCCATGTCACATCTCTCCACCTCCATGTCACATCTCTCCACCTCCATGTCACTCTCCATCTCCATTATTTAAAACTATTTTTTGTATCAGGACAAGTAGATCGAGCCCCCGCTTTAGTCCTTCGACAAGTGGTTTTTTTTTAAATTTCCACACCCCTGCCAAGGTATTCACTGAGGGGCATAGTGAGTCCGTGGGGGATTTTATTTTTTTTTGCCAGAAGTTATCAGAAATGGAAACTTTATTATTATTTTTTTTTTCCTCAGAAAGTGTCATTTTCCGCTAACTTGTGAAAAAAAATGAAATGATACATGAACTCACCATGCCCCTCCGCGAATACTTTGGGGTGTCTTTTTTCTAAAATGGTGTCATTTGGGGGGTATTTATACTATCCTGACATTCTAGCACCTGAAGAAACATGACAGGTGCTCAGAAAGTCAGAGCTGCTTCAAAATGCCGAAATTCACTTTTTTGCACCATAGTTTGTAAACGCTATAACTTTTACCCAAACCAATAAATATACACTTATTGGATTTTTTTTTTATCAAAGACATGTAGAACAATAAATTTTGCGAAAAATTTATATAGAAATGTAGTTTTTTAAAAAAAAATTACAACAGAAAGTGAAAAATGTCATTTTTTTGCAAAAATTTCGGTCAAAAAAGTAAAAATGTCAGCAGCAATGAAATACCACCAAATGAAACCTCTATTAGTGAGAAGAAAGGGAGGTAAAATTCATTTGGGTGGTAAGTTGTATGACGGAGCAATAAACGGTGAAAGTAGTGTAGTGCAGAATTGTAAAAAGTGGTCTGGTCATTAAGGGTGTTTAAGCTAGGGGGGCTGAAGTGGTTAAAGATGGCACTCTCTGAAAAGCTTAGTAGTCACCATAGCTGCAGGGTGTCTGTTGTTTTACACAGCAGACACCTGAAGGCATTGTCTGTGATTGTTGATAACGTCGATCATAGACATTTAACCCCTCAGATGCCATGGTCAACTGAGACTATGGCATCTGCGCTCCCAGGGTCCAAATGGCTTTTCTGCACCCTGAGATTGAGGGAACCGTTTAGTTCCTGTGGCAGCCCCCCAGCTTCTGAAGACTCCTAGGCCTGCCACAGAGAGCTCTGTCCCAAAATGCCCTAACCATTAAAATATTCATGTATTTATCCTATCTAGTAAAAACTGTAAAGGAAAAAAAAATGGTCGATTTGCTTCACCTCCCTTTAAAAAATTTAATAACAGTGATCAAAGAGTCATACCCGTCCAAAAATTAGCCCTTGCGCAGCTCCTTAACCCATTCAGGACACATGACGTACCGATACGTCATGAGTATTTCCGATCACTGCTGCTTAGCTGGCAGTGATCGGAACAATGTACCTGCTGAAATCCTTCAGCAGGTACCTTGTTACAATGCCCAGGGACCCCCCTGTATCGGTGATCGCTGCAAACCGCAGGTCAATTCAGACCTGCGGTTTGCAGTGCTTTTCGCGATCTCTGATCCGGGATCAGAGTCTAAATGCACCCAAAGTTGTAAATTTTAACCCCCCCCTGCAGCCCTGATCATATTGTGGCTGCGGGGGTGCAGGGGGGTGCTTGCGGGAGGCATCTGTAACATCGTTGGCGGTATAGTGGATCTATCAGAGTGTCAGCACATTGCTGACACTCTGATCGAAACGGCTGGCATCTGTATGGAAGGGGTTAACAGGGAGTGAACTCCCTCCCTCTCCTATTGGGGGGCTGCTGTGCCTTTGCAGCCCCCCGACAGGATGGGATCGCAGAGGGAGGGGGCCCTCCTCCCTCCTCATCACCCGCTGCTCAGTTCTGGCAGCGGGTGATGGTTGCCATGGAAGCAGGACGCTTTCAGAAGCGTCCTGCTCTCTCCATGGTACTGAAAGTCTGAATAGACCTGCTAAAGGTCTTTTTAGACTTTGTAAAGTAAAAAATACAGCACAGTGCACTATATAGTATACTGTACTATATTATATAGACACCAGATCCACTGGATCTACAAGAACCAAGTGGGTCTGGGTAAAAAAAAAAATGTCAAAAAGTAAATCTGGGGTGTTTCTGCAAACTACAGAATCAGGGAAATAAATATTGAGTTTTGTTTGGCTGTTAACCCTCGCTTTGTTACTGGAAAAAATGGATTAAAATGGAAAATTTTCCCAAAAATCGAAATTCTGAAATTTTATCTCCATTTGCCATTAACTCTTGTGGAAAACCTAAAGGGTTAATGACGTTTGTAAAATCAGTTTTGAATACCTTACGGGGTGTAGTTTCTAGAATGGGGTCATTTTTGGGTGGTTTCCATTATGTAAGTCTCATAAAGTGACTTTAGACCTGAACTGGTTTCTAAAAAGGGGGTTTTTGAAAATTTCTGAAAAATTTCAAGATTTGCTTCTAAACTTCTAAGCCTTGTAACTTCCCCAAAAAATGTAATGGCATTCCCAAAATGATCGATACATGAAGTAGACATATGGGGAATGTAAATCAATAACTTTTTTTGGTGGTATTACTATGTATTATAGAAGTAGACAAATTATTTTTTTATAAATAAAAATGAAATTCTTCGACTTCATTTTACCACTGTCATGAAGTACAATATGTGACAAAAAAAAAAATCTCAGAATGGCCTGGATAAGAAAAAGCGTTTTAAAGTTATCACCACATAAAGTGACACTGGTCCTTAAGGTGAAATAGGGCCGTGTCCTTAAGGGGTTAAACATATAAATAACTATAAATATAAAAAATGTTATAGGGATCAGACTATAGTGATGCTAAAAAACATTTTTTTTTCAAAATTATTTTTAAGTACTAAAGCAAGAAAAACTATAAAATTATTATTGTTGTAGTCATACTGAACCAGAGAATGGGAATGCTGTACCATAGGGAATGCTGTAAAAACGAAGCCCATAAAACTATGGCAGAATTGCATTTTTTTTCAATATCACCATATTTGGATTTTTTTCCAGCTTCCCACTACATCTTATGCAATATGAAATGGTGCCATTAGGAAGTGCAACTTGTTTCGCTAAAAACAAGCCCTCATGTGGCTATGTGAACCTAAAAATAAAAGTTATGGCTCTGGGAAAGCAGGGAGTAAGAAAATTAAATTTTCATTTTTTTTAAATGAGGGGGGTTGTGTTATCAGAATTGGCCACTTTATGGCTAATCTAAAAGGCAGTAGTGTACCTTCAATGGAGACAGGCCCCTCGATTGCTACAGGGCCCAGGGGGTGGAGGGGTCCGACGCTGAACTTCCTCTCTTCCTGACATGAAATCACTGCATTTATATGCAGCTGCCACCCGGGGAAAATTTTTAGTCACTGTATAAATTCCCGTGCACTGAGCTTTCCCAGTCATAAGGGAAACAGTGATTTAGAGCTATATGGAGGAGATCTATCAATGCATTTATGCCACTTGTCTGGTGTAAATACACTGAAAAAAATGTCGCTCACAATGATCTCCACGTTTTTGAAGCACCTGTTCCACTTTTTCTAACAGTCTGATAAGGTTGGGGATGACAGGGATGACAACTTTAAAAGGTCCAATAAAAAAAACGTAAAACTGGGGCATTGTGTTAATTTTTTAGGATGTTAGAAGGCTTAAAATCTTTGCTGCATAAACCATATGGCTCTCCTTCCCTTTTGAGTCCTGCCATGTGCCCCTACAGCAGTTTACCACCACATATGGGTGTTGCCATATTCAGGAGAAAATGGGTAACAAATTATGGGGTGCTTTTTCTTCTGTTACCCATTGTGAAAATGAAAAACGTGGGGCCAAAGCATAATTTATTAAAAGAAATGAAAATTTTCATTTTCACAGCCAAGTGTTTCTAAATTCCATAAAACACCTAAGGGGTCAAAGTGCTCAGTACACCCCTTAATAAATTCCTTGTGGGGTGTAGTTTCCAAAATAGGGTCACTTTTTGGAGGTTTCCACTATAGGGGTAACTCAGGGTCTCTTTAGATACAAAATGGTGCCCAAAAACCATTCTAGCAAAATCTACCCTCCAAAAACCATATGGCGCTCCTTTCCTTCTGACCATTGCCATGTGCCCCTACAGCAGTTTACTACTACATATGGCGTATTTCTGTAAACTGCAGAATCAGAGTAATACATACTGATTTATTTTGCTGTTAACCTGTGCTGTATTGCAAGAAAAAAGATTAAAGGGGTTATCCTTTAATTCATGTAAAAAATGAAAATCAGACATCATATAACAAATGACAATCTCATTTAACAAAGCTAGAACCAGCCCTGAACCTCACGTGGGTCCAGAGATCTCCCCATTCATTACTCTGCTAGATTGATATCAAGCTCAAGGGGAGTGTCTTTTCTGAAGGCGTGCCCATTCTGCTACATCTCTCACGCTATCGCAGCTGAAAGATGAAACTGAGCATGTGTGGTCTTCTCAGTGAGCCGGACAAAGAAATAAGAAAAAAAATAAACAGCAGGTGGCGCTATACAGATATATTTTATTGAATAACTCAGTGGCTAAGCTAAATTTCTAATTACATGCAATTCAGATCCAGGTGCTGGTTTGAAAACTGTAGAATATTTTTCTTGGGACAACCCCTTTAACAAAAAAAATCTGCAAAAAATTTAAATTTTTAAATTTTTCCTCCATTTTCCTGTAATTCTTGTGGAACACCTCAAGGGTTGGTAAAGTTTGTTACATCAGTTTTGAATAATTTGAGGGGTATAGTTTTTAAAATTGGATCATTTACGGGTGGTTTCTATGATGTAATAACTTTATAACTAAATTGGTCCATGAGGGCGTACCGCCCGGGCGCAGCAAGAGGAGAGGAGCTGACAGGAGGGAAGCGCTCCCTCCTGTCACTCCCTCATTGCAGCGTGGCCGAGCCCTGTATGGCCTGCGGGTACAGGGAGCATCTGTCTCCTGTACCCGGCCGGACTGACATGAAGTGCGCACACAGTGTGCACTTCCTGTCAGTCCACCCGGGTACAGGAAACTAAAGCTCCTGTACCCGCGGACCATACAGAGCTCGGCCACGCTACACTAGAGGTAGGGGGGGGGGATTGGGAAAGAGAATGACAAGAGGGGGGAGAGAATGACAAGAAAGGGAGAGAGAATGACAAGAGGGGAAAAGAGAATTCCAAGAGGGGGGGTAAGTATGACAAGGGGGGGGAAGAATGACATGAAAGGGAGAGAGAATGACAAGAGGGGGAAAGAGAATGACAAGAGGGACAAAGAGAATGACAAGGGGGGGGGGAAATGACTTGGGAAGGTACAAATTGACAAGAGGGGGATAGAGAGAACTGGCGTTAGTTAAAGGGGTTCTGCAGTTTATTTAAACTGATGATCTATGCTCAGGATAGATCATCAGCATCTGATCGACAGAAGTCCGACACCTGGTATCCCCGCCGATCAGCTGTTTGAAAGGCAGCGGCGCTGCAGTAGCGCCTCGGCCTTCTCGCTGTTTACCGCAGGCGCAGTGACGTCACGACTAGTATCCCTGGCCTTGGCAGGGTTAAGCTCTGTTCACTTAAATGAAGCTTAGCCGCGCCCAGGCCAGTGATATTAGTCGTGACGTCACTGGGCCTGCGGTAAACAGCGAGAAGACCGAGGCGCTACTGCCAGCGGAGCTGCCTTCTCAAACAGCTGATCGGCAGGGGTCCCGGGTGTTGGACCCCTGCCGATCAGATGCTGATGATCTATCCAGAGGATAGATCATCAGTTTAAATAAACTGCAGAACCCCTTTAATATGGCAGATCATATGGGTGGGGCATTGTGAAGTCACATGGGTGGGTGGGGCGGCAAACTTTTCTTTTGCCTAGGGCGGCAAAAATCCTTGCACCGGCCCTGAGTGGAAGCGCTCACTAGTCTGCAGGAGGAGGGGGAGAGAAGCGCTCTTCTCAGGGCCCGCGCTGCTGTGTCCTGGCTGCCTGCAGCGTCAGGATGTACAGAGCGCACTCTGACCTGACTGCAGGAGTTCAGGTGACTGCAGTGCGGGCCCTGAGAAGACAGCCAGGACAGGGAGAGTGGTGACAGAAAAGGTAAGTTACTTTATTATTTTACAGTCTGATATGGAGGTCTAATGGGGGGTCTGGAAAGGTCTAATGGGGTCTGGAGTGGTCTATGGGGGGGTCTGGACATCTGACTGGGGGGGGGGTCTGGACATCTGACTGGGGGGTCTGGACGTCTGACCTGGAGGGGGTGGGGCGGGGGGGCAGTTCTGGTGGTGTGACCTGGGGGGGTGGTCTGGAGGTCTGACTGGGGGGTTCTGGAGGTCTAATGGGGGTCAGATATGGGGTCTAGAGGTCTACTGGGGGTCTGGAGGTCTGATATGGGGGTCTTATCTGAGGTCTGATATTGGGTCGGGGTCTTACATGGAGGTCTAATGGGGGTCTGATCTGAGGTTTAAAACTAGGGTCTTATATGGGGTCTGACATAGAGGTCTATGAGATCTGAGATTGGGGGATCTCATTTAGGGTTTTATATGGGGGTCTGATTTGAAAGGAAGGTGTTTTTTTTTATTATTAGCGCACAATATAAAGGGGGTGTTTTTGTACTGACGCACTATCTGTGTGGTACCAGTATTTTCAGGAGGACTGTTTCTGCTGAAAAGTATTTAGGAGCACAGTGGACACAGTATTGGGGGTGGCAGGATGGGGTGTTGAGAAGGTGGGAGGATGATTGAAAAGTAGGAAAGTAAGATGTCTGTTTGTTAAACTCTGCAGAGATGAGGCGCGAATGAAAGAAGTCACCATGGTGGTCTGTTCTAACAGGAGAAGAAGAGGAAAGAGAATGTCTACATCAGAGAAGAGAAGTCACTGGATGTAAGAGGTATGTGGCCCTGTATGACCCTGTATGTTCTGTAGTGCTGTATAGAAAGTTTTTCAAGTATGCCTTCTCTGCTCTGTTTACCTGCTCATCACTGCAAATGCTACGGTGAGCAGGTGAACAGAACAGAAAAAGCCGCTCTCATATGAGCGCTGCCCTCTCTTCAAACAGCTGGAGGCTGGCGGCACAGAGGGCATTACTACTATGTTATAAGGGAAAATAATAAATTCTACAGAATACTCTACCCGAAACCGGACTTCAGTGATGAAGTACCAAACATGGGTACCAAACATGGCGATTTTTCACACGTGCGTGCAAAACGCATTACAAACGTTTGCACCCGCGCAGAAAAATCGCGCATATTCCCGCAACGCACTCGCCTCTTATCCGGGCGTCAAACATGACGCCCGTGTGAAAGAGGCTTAAGGGGAGAGAAGCACATGCATTGCTCTCTTTTTGTTACACAAGATGCGCTCCATAGAAGTCTATGGGTCAGTCTTGATTCTGTCCTTGGCAGCGAGAAGAGAGAGGGTGATCAATGGGGATCTCTGAACTCAGACCCCTACCAATCTAAACTTTTGAGATGTCTCTATGACATTAAAAGTTTTCTTAAAAAAAAGTTAGTGACCCTTTAATGCAATGCACTGTAAAAGGAGCCTAAACAACAAAGAGACCACAGCCCCTCCAAACAGCTAATGTGGAGATTCCGATTCCCACTGATCTGATATTGATGATCTTGACGATAGTTGATTAGTAATCCATACCCAGCAAACCCCTTTTAGGGCCTTATCCTCGCAACCTTCCCTTTTTTGTGAGCAGACCCATACAAGTCAATGGGGCTATTTACACATTCATTTTTTTCATGGATCCATGTTCTTGATCCAAGAAACTCGGCGCATGTGCAGCGAGCCCCTGAGAAGCCAATGCAGGGGATGGAAGTCGTAGTGGCCCTGATGAAATGTTGGTGTCTGTGCTGTAGTCCCATCACCTTGCAGCTGTGTCTGTAAAGCTGTATTTCATTAATCACTCAGCTGTCTTGTTATTCAGATGCTTTCTGGAGCCAGAATTTGCTTATCTTCCTAAAGTGTTGGTCTCACGGGAGAAGGATATCAGGTTCCAAGGAGTAGGAGTTCTCTCATGTGTTTCCTCTACTCTCCCCAGCTAGACTAGAACTCCCTCTCCTGGCAGGAAGCAGTACCAGCCCGCTTCTACAACAGGCGACAAACAGGGTGGTTAGCCCTGTTCCTGCCAACCATACCTTCTCTTATTCACATGTCGGTATTTTGTTCAGTGATTTCAATCAATAATTGTAAGAAAAAACCAGGATTGGAGCCTCCACAGACATAAGGTATAAGGGAAAAATCTGCACCTGTTCTGTGTTTAGAGCCGCACTTAGTTTTGACTCAAAATCATCGCAGGAAATCACTGACTGTGTGAATACGGCATTAGGCTGGGTTCACGTCACGATTTTGTCATACTTTTAACATATTTTTACAGTGGAACTCTATAGTAATGGATGCCACTGTACACACTGCCAAAACAATGAAAAATACAGAACACTGCAATCTGGGGTGCACCTAGCCTTTCTGCTGCCTGAGGTGAAAATTGAAAATGCCAACTTCTTAACCTTCAGCCCATGGCCCTTCGGCTGCCCCTCCCTTGCGCCTACCTGGTGCTGCCTGAGGCGATCGCCTTACCTGGCCTCCTTGGTGGTGCATCCCTGACCGCAATACATTACACACATTTGCAGATGGCCCCCAGGTCTGGTGCCGCACATGTGCTATTCCTGGTGCATTTTGCATTCAAATCTGGGAGTGAGAAAAAAATGGCATGCACATGGAAGCTATATGTGTGTTCTCCATTTTCAAGGATCCATTTTTTGTGGATGGAAAATTGAACACGAACAAGAATAAACTAACAATATTGTGTCAGTAAACTAAGGAAATATTTGTATTTATATGATATAACTGAAGGTCTACATTTTGACACCTGTCCACATTTATGTGTAATCTTGGTAATATGAGAAGTGTGTCCTCTCTAAACCCTCTTCACTCTGGAGCTTTTTCTAGAAACCTGAGTATTTGATAGTGCTTCTTTACTGGTTTCTTTCAAGCTAAAAAGTCTCCAAAGAATTGAATTCCGTCATTTCTTTCATCACATTAAAAACGGCATCATGGGATTTCATGCACTTGTCTTAGAACAGCTACAATGTGTCCACTCCACAACGGCCATATTTTTCATCACAGGAAACAGCTTGAACTGCTTTCTAACACAACAGTGTCTTATAACCGGTTCGTTATTTGGCCAATTTTTGGCCAAGTTTTCTTACATATGTGAAGGGTGCATGTTAAAAACACAGGTCAGCCCATGATCTGATTAGAAGCATTGACAGATTGCTTTCATTTTTTGTCACTTTTCTTAGCGCGACCTCCTGGATCATACCTTTATCTGAAACTTTCTTGGAAAAGTTTTTAATTGACAATGTAGTGATGCAACTGATATCATTTTTTTATTTTTTATTTCCTAGCTCCTCTTTGAGTAGTGTGTAGTTATACAAATGCTTACAGTTAATGTGTCACCAGTTAAAACCAGATAGCAACACACATTCCTATTTTCTAATCTGTTTTTTATTCTCTGATTGTAGATTTTTTATTCTATTTACTGAACATAATTTTGTGGCCGGCCATCTTGCCTGAGCTGTTCTTAACAGCATTTAGAAAGCATTTGGAATATTGCTTTACGGCAGCCACATGGGCCATAGACACAATGGTCAGGGGGGGACCTCATTACCTTCTATGGGAGAGTTTTCTCAGCATGCTCTGTGACCTGTGCGGAGGTACAGCTTTGTCAATCGTCTATTCTGAATGGTGGATCCTGTGTTATCTATAAACAGAGGTGGTATTGTTACAGGCAGGATTAGAATGACAGATAAGCAAGTAATTGCAGTAAAGTGGTCTGTTCAGACCACAAAGTAGTGCTTATTAGGCTTAGTGGCCAGTGCGCAAAACTGCAGGATTTTATGCTTTTTGTTTCTAGATTTGATAGATTTATGACACATTACTTGGACACCCTTCCTCCCCCTCCCCATTAGACTGACTCCAAATCTTGACTCCCTTTACATAGGACAACAGAGCAGCAGGTTGTCAGGAAGGAAGTGTTCTTTCCTTACAATCTGCTGCTCGCTGGTTGAGGAGACCACATTTAGGTCTCCTCTACCATATAGGAGACCATTTACATGCATTGATCTCCTCCAGAGTATGGGGAAGAGTGATCTCTAATGCCATCACTGTTCCCCATACGAACACTCATTGGCGATTATCTTTAGGATTCTCGCCTCGTGTAAAGGGATCTTCAGTCTTAACCTATATTGCAGTAACCACAGTTTTATTGCTCTTATCTTGATATATCACCTCATGTACAAAGGTCTGTAACATCTTTTAAAGGTGGATTTACACCTGGCCGATATTAGGACAGATTATCGTTAACAAACGTTCCTGTGAATGATTGTTCCCGAAATCTGCCTGTCTAAATGTGCCAGCTGTATGAGGTCGAACAATCCCAATAGCAATCCCGAGTCCACATACGGTGAAGGAGATTACTACATGTAAATGCAGCGGTCCCCTCAGCTGAACGAGCAGCAGACTGTTGAGAAGGAATACTTCTTTCCCCACAATCGGCTGTTAGATCGGAGTGTGTAAATCTGTCTGAGGAAGGGGCCTCTGTGCTCTAAAAGCTTGCAAATATCATTTTTTTTTGTTAGCCAATGAAGGTACAGTATAACTGCTGTAATACCTTTATCACGACACAAAGGGGTAAAAAAGAGAGCCCGGAAACTATGGGTGGGGAGCAGGGGCGTAGCTAGAAATGACTGGGCCCCACAGCAAATTTTTGTATTGGGCCCCCCCTACCTGCGCGTTTCGCTCCCCCTCTATAATGTGCCAGCCATATAGCCCCCCTATAATGTGCCAGTAGTCAGCCATATAGCCCCCCCAGCCCCCCTATAATGTGCCAGTAGCCAGCCATATAACCCCCCCTATAATGTGCCAGTAGTCAGCCATATAACCCCCCCTATAATGTGCCAGTAGTCAGCCATATAAACCCACCCTATAATGTGCCAGTAGCCAGCCATATAGCACCAGATGCCCCCATAGTGCTCCTCTCCCCATAGTGCCCCCTATAATGTGCCAATATCAAGTGCCTCTGTCTTCCCCCATCCCAATATCATAGTGCCATCCTCTTCCCCCTGCCCCCTAATGTGTGTGCCAATATGAAGAGCCTATCTCTCCCCCCCCCCCAATTTGCCAATATCATAGTGCCAATAGCCCCCTCCTCCCCTGTGGCAGTAAAGTAAAAGTCCAGTATTTAAAAAAAAAAAAAAAAGTTTGAAAAGTTTGTGAGGGGAATCGAACCTGTGACCATTAGGATGAAAGGCAAGACACTTATCCACAAGACCATATCAGCAGCATAGCCAGATAGCTAAAAAAAAAAAAATAAGACCTCTAGATAAGGAGAACTTTGATAGTGTATGTATACACATTACAGCTGCCCCAACACACCAAGCTCTGCTACATCCATATACAATGTGCTGGTGCAGCTGTAATGTGTATAGATACACTATCAAAGTTCTCCACATCTAGAGGTCTTATTTTTTTTTTTTTAGCTATCTGGCTATGCTGCTGATATGGCCTTGTGGATAACTGTCTTGCCTTTGAACCTAATGGTTGCAGGTTCGATCCCCAGCACAAGCTTTTCTGAAAGAAAGAAAAAATAAGTTTAAAATAGACAAGGGCGAGAGGACACTGCGATTCACTGAGTAATTAGCGATCGGGAGAGGAGTGAGGACACGTGCTGATTACCCAGGAGAGCAGTGAGGACAACACGTGCTTGCCGGACCCCCTGTAAGCCCAGGCCCGAAGCAGCTGCTTCCCCGGTAGTTACGCCCCTGGTGGGGAGTCTCACATCTGTTGTGGGTAAACTGTTTGAAGGAGAAACTCAATGAAAATAAGTGTATCAGCATGTGTTTGAGGGATCTCCCCTGTCAAATTATTCTAATCAGTTTCTTTGAGGAGGTAAGTTCTAAACTGGATTAGGGTGAGTCAAGGTATGTCATATCCAAAGCATTTGATTCTGTGTCACATAAAAGGTTAGTACATAAAATGAGAATGCTTGGACTTGTGAAAAATGTGTGTATGGGTAAGTAACTGGCTCAGTGATAGAAAACAGAGGGTGGTTATTAGCGGTACACACTCAGATTGTGTCACTGTCACTAGTGGGGCACCCTAGGGGTCAGTATTATCTATTTATTTTATGCTCTTATACTGTATAGCGCTGCCATATTCCACAGTGCTTTACAGATGTTATCATAATGCTGTCCCCAGTGGGGCTCACAATCTTCCCTATCAGTATGTCTTTGGGGTGTGGGAGGAAACCGAAGTAGCTGGAGGAAACCCATGCAAACACAGGGAGAACATATAAACTCCATGCAGATATTGTCCTTGGTCCAATTCAAACCCCAGTGCTGCAAGGCACCAGTGCCAACCACTGAGCCACAGTGCTGCCCATAGTATTGGGCCATATTTTCTTCAATATATTAATCATCTTGTAGAAGGGTTCCACAGTAAAATCTTTTTTTTTTTTTTGCTGACAATACTAAACAGTGCAAAGTAATTAACATAGAGGAGGACAGATCTGAATAGATTGGAAACTTGGGCAGAGAAGTGGCAGATGAGGTTTACCACTGACAAAAATAGTATGTCACCCGTACATACTAAATGGTGTAACACTGACATGGAAAAGGACTTGGGAATTTTAGTTGACAGTAAACTTAACTATAGCAACCAGTGTCAGGCAGCTGCTGCCAAGGCCAATAAATCATGGGTTGCATCAAAAGGGGCATAGATGCCCGTGGTGAGAACATAGTTCTGCCACTTGACAAACAATTTTGAGCTATTGTGCACAAGAAAAACACAACAGAGCTAGAGAAGATTCTGAGGAAAGGTGTCCAGCACAATAATCCCATTCCATAAAATCTTGCTTTTTATTGTTGCGACATAAATCCCAATACAGACAAATCCTTTACATGCAGTAGTCTTCTGTGTGATTCCACTACTCATCAACTGGACAGTGCCTTGTTTCACGGACCCAGAGGAAATGCATCTCCCTCAGCCCATTGTTGAACACTTCCTTTTGTCTTGAAGTTTTTCATAAGGAGACATTTGACTTTCCAATGAACAACATTTTTCCCAGTGGGCAATTTTCCTTAATCACTTCTCCTGCAATGATATAAGTATTTCTACATACCTTAAAACATCGACTCTGGCTACCAGTCAAAACCATTGACTTCTGGTATAGTATTTACAATATATCGTACACCTGTCACTCCCTTTTTATATGTATATTAAACTAACACCAATTGTGGCATTATAAGGTATAGTATCATTATTTCTAATATTATTTAATAAATAATTTTAGCCGAAAATAAGAAAAAAATTAACAATAAAAAAAAACATTAAAGAGGTTCTCCAGGCTACAGAGATGGTTGTTTGATTGGCACTATCCTGGGGTGCATATGACATTTTGGTCGCTTGCTATTACACATTTTGTGATGCAAGGTGACAAAAATGGCTTTTGACACCATATTTATATTATTTTTTTGCTGTGTTCATCTGAGTGATTAGGTTTTATAGAGCAGGTTGTTACGGCCGCGGCAATACATAATATGTATACTTTTTATTTACTTATCACAAGTTTTTCACAATAATATTTTTGAAACAAAAAAAAAATCTAATTTTAATGTCTCCATATTCAGAGAGCCATATTTTATTTTTTTTGGGCGATTGTCCTATGTAGGGTATCATTTTTTGCAGGATGAGATGACGGTTTGATTTGCACTATTTTGGGGTGCATATCAATTTTTTGATCGCTTGCTATTACACTTTTTGTGATGTGAGGTTACAAAGAATGTTTTTTGACACTGTTTTTATTAAAAAATGTTTATGATATTTACCTGAGGGGTTAGATCATGTGATATTTTTATAGAGCAGGTTTTTACAGACGCGGCGATACTTAATGTTTACTTTTTTAATTTATTTTACTTTAATACAATAACAACATTTTAGAAAAAATAAATCATGTTTTAGTGTCTCCATAGTTTGAGAGCCATGTTTTTTTTATTTTTTTTTGGGTGATTGCGCTATGTAGGGGCTCATGTTTTGCGGGATGAGATGGCAGTTTGATCGGTACTATTTTGGGAGGCATACGCCTTTTTGATCTCTTGGTATTACACTTTTTGTGATGTAAGGTGACAAAAAATGGCTTTTTTACACAATTTTTTTGTTTATTTTTTTTGGTGTTCACCTGAGGGGTTAGAACGAAAATCCCAGCAACATTCAGTTTCTCCAATGCTTCTTTATTTGGAATCAAAAATAGGTATACAATAAGCCCCTCATGGGACGCGTTTCGGCTGACTTTAGCCTTCCTCAACCATATCACCCAAAATTGGCACCTATACAATTTATACATGTTAGCCTATCAAATTCTAGTGACATCACAGATGAATTAACCAATCCTGGACATTCAATCTAATCAAGGTGTGTTCATTGTTTTCCATGTATCTTTTCTCTCTTGTTTCAGTGTTTTTCACTTTTCTTTTTTCTTTTTTTCTCTTCATCACTAACGTGTGATTGATGTCTATAGAGAAAATGTACATAGAATTATGAACACATAAAATATAAAATCATTATCTGAAAGGTACATCAAAACGCCCTCAATTCATATTCTGTATTCAAGCCTTTTGGATGTAATGTATCCAGTGTATGGATCCAATACGCCAATTTTTTTTTTTAACAGAGTTTTAATGTCACCCCCTCTTCTTGGGGGATATATCCGTTCAATCACCTGGTATTTTAACTGTGAAATGGAGTGTTTATGTTGTTTAAAATGTCCTGGGACAGGTTTTCTTTCCTTATAGTCGATTTATGTTTACATATTCGATCTTTTACCATCTGCATGGTTTCTCCCACGTAAAGCAGACCACAAGGGCATTTGATCAGATAAATGACATTACAACTGTCGCAAGTATGATAACCCTTAATCTGAAACTTTTTGCCTGTGTGGGGATGGTGAAAGACGGATCCCTTAAGGACATTTGTGCATTGTGCACAATGGAGGCAAGGAGCGGTCAGGTCATGTGATATTTTTATAGAGCAGGTTTACACGGACGCAGCGATACCATATGTGTAGTGTATTTTATTTTTTTTTATTTTTATTCAGTGATAAATGTGTTTTTTTTATTTTTACTTTTTTCACTTTTTTACCCAGACCCACTTGGTTCTTGAAGATCCAGTGGGTCTGATGTCTGTATAATACAGTACAGTACACTATATAGTGTACTGTACTGTATTTTCACTTTTCCACTTAGTCTGATCAGACTTCTGCCTTTAGCAGAAGTCAGATCAGACTTGCATTACCATGGCAAGCAGGACGCCTCTGAAAGCGTCCTGCTGCCATGGTAACCATCACCCGCTGCCAGAACAGAGCAGCGGGTGATGTAAAGAGAGGGGAGCCCCCTCCCTCTGTGATCCCATCCTGTTGGGGGGCTGCAAAGGCACAGCAGCCCCCCGATGGGAGAGGGAGGGAGCTCCCTCCCTGTTAACCCCTTCCATACAGTGGTCCGTACAGACCGTGGCATGGAAGGGGTTAAACTGCTTAAACCCCTACAAATATCAGCAGTTCATAGCAGAGCACATTGCTGACACTCTGTTAAACCACTATGCCACCAACGATTATTACAGAGGAGGCGGGCAGGGGATCGCTATCCCGCATGCCGCAACGCCCGCCTCCCGAATTGACCGCCCGCCGCACCGCCCGCAAATATGCATTTAGGTATTTAAAAGTTTCTGATAAGAAACTGCAGAAAGCGCTGCAAACTGCAGGTCTGAATTGACCAGCGGGTTGCAGCGACCGCCAATACGGGGGGGGGGGGAAGGAGCTCGGGTGTCACAGGACCCCCCTCGGCATTGTCCCAGAGTGCCTGCTGAATGATTTCGGCAGGCACTCTGTTTCAATCATCCTGCACTGCACGGCCTGTGTCCTTAAGAGGTTAAGAAATAGGTTGCTAATAGTAGCTAAGGAAAATCTTCCCTTTTAGGAATCTTAAAGCGGTTATCCAGGAATGGATGGTGTTAGACCCCTACAGATCTGATATTGATGACTAGGGTTGAGCGAACCCGAACTGTAAAGTTCGGGTTCGTACCGAATTCTAGGATTTTTGGCACCTGGATCCGGACCTGAACATTTTCGTGTTCGGTAGATTTTATGGCTCTTTTTGAAAAGTTGCTGGGCAGCCAATCCACAAGCGTCTAACTACTTAGCCAATCACAGCCATGCCATTAATAGGCATGGCTGTGATGGCTTCTAAGGACAAAGTGCAGCATGTGACCAAGCCTCTATATAGGCTGGAGTCACGTAGCGCAGCAAGTCACTCTGCTGTTGTTAGTGTAGGGACAGGTTGCTGCTGGTGCTCTCGGGGAGAGAATAGGAAACAAGCTTAAGCTTTGCTGAATAAAATCTGATATCGAATTGTGTTCACTCGGCGATCTACAACCTTTTTGTTCTTGTGGGTGCAATTGCAGTTTTTTTATTAGGTCAGTAACAAAGACTTTTATTTTTCTGTGAGTGGTTGGTGTCGGCGGCCATTTTGTGCAAGTGACGTACACTTGAAGCTGCATATGTGCCAGGGACAGTAATAGAATCTAGTCTTTTTACTTCATTTGGCAAAATTTACTCATTTTTTTAAGTGCACCTGCACTGCATATCTGCCAGGGGAAGGGAAAAATAATACTGTTACTCACTTTGTAATTTTAAGAACCTACAGGGTGATATTTTTGTTCTGTAAAATACCCCTGTGCTGCATATATCCTTGTCATTAATTCTCTAAATACATCAGATTCTGGGCTTTTTTTGTGTGCTAAAAAGTACATTTACTCTGTGCACTACATTTGTGATTGTGAAAAATATAATCCGTAAATCCATCTGTTTCACCGTGGGTGAAAAAAATAATATATTTTTTTTACCATTAAGTGCCTTTTCTGTCTGCACAGGCAATCAGATACTGAAAAATAATCAGCAAATCCATCTGTTTCACTAGGGTTGAAAAAAATCCTTTTTTTTTTTTTTTTTCTATAAAGTACCCTTTTGCCTTGTACTGCAAATCAAATAAAATCAGTAAATTTCACTAGGACATTGTGGTTGAAAAAACCCCCCATAATTTTGGCCCATAAAGTACCCCTGCGACCTGCGTTGGTGCTCCGGCTGCACTGGATACTTGACTTGCCAAAATGTATTCAGTAAATTAGGTGGCGTACTACCGATTGTTGGGATCTGTGCCTATCATATCTTTCAAAGTAACTTGTGACCTTAACCAATCTTCTATCTTTAACACGCTGCCAGGGCCTATTGGGCAGGCCACACAGTGTAATAAATTCGTTTCTCATATTGTGAAATATCTTTTATCTTTATCACACTGCCAGGGCATATTAGGCGGGGCACAAAGTGTAATAAATTTATCTGTCACATAGAGGTGTGACCAAAACCAATCTTTTCTGTTTATGACACGGGCATGGCATACCTGACAGGGAACAAGTTTTATTAAATCTGGCTGTTACTTCGTAGGGTTACCGAAAAGAATAAGGAGAGCGTCAAATAATGGACGTGGCCATGGTCGTGGTGCTGCTGGTGTTGGTGGGGCTCCTGTTGCAGGGAGAGGACGGGGTGGATCTGTGCCAGCTACACGCCCAAATGAAACATCTTCCTCACGTTTGCGTAGACGACAGGGCCTTCCATGTTATTTAGTAGGCCCGAATGCCACTCTACGAATGATGAGGCCAGAGCACGTACAGGTGCTAGTAGATTGGGTGGCTGATAGTGCCTCCAGTACCTTCACATTGTCTCCCACCCGATCCACTGCTGAAAGCTCAGAGTTGGCACCTGCAGGCCACGGGCAGCTATCTAGCACCTCACCCCCTTGCAAATCAGCCAAGCAGTCTGAGCCCCAAGTCATGCAGCAGACTCTCATGCTTTTTTATGACTCTTCTGGCATGGTTTTCCCGTCCTATCCACCTAGCCGTGCTCCAGAAGTGGAAGAGATTGAGTGGCCCGATGCCCAACCACTTATGTGCAAAACCGACAAGAAGGGTAGGGTTGCAGAAGACTTGGTGGAAGATGATGTGGAGGACGATAAGGTCCTAGACCCTACATGGGATGAAGGTCATGCTAGTGACCTGTGCAGTTTGTAGGAAGAGGCGGTGGTCGCACAGAGACACCAGCACAGCAAAAGAAGGAGCAGGGTGCAGAAGCTACTGCCCACCGCACCCAGGGACCGAGCAAACCAAAGACTGCTCCAAGGAGTTCCCCGCCGTGGCAGTTCTTCACACAATGTGCAGACGACATGAGTGGTTTGCACGCTGTGTAATCAGAGCCTAAAGGGAGGCATAAACGTTCTAAGCCTGAGCACAACCTGCATGACCAGGCATCTAAGTGCAAGACACGAGCTACAGTGGAGTAAACACCTCCAAAACCAAGAAAAGTCTCTGGCTCCTTCTGCTGCAATCTCTGCCTCTTCCACCTCTGGAGTGACAGTGGCAACGGCCACCCCGCAAACGGAGGATGTGACACCAACGCCACCACGTCCGTCACCTTCAACAAGCACCACCACAGTGTCCCATGGAAGCGTTCAGCTGTCCATCTCCCAAACACTGGATCGAAAGAGGAAGTACCCCCCCTACCAAACCGCCATCCCTGGCCCTGAATGCCAGCATTTCAAAATTGCTGGCCTTTGAAATGTTGTCATGGTCTGGTGGAGACGGAGAGTTTTAAAAACCTTATAGCGGTGGCTGTCCCACAGTACGTCGTTCCAAGCCGCCACTACTTTTTCAGGCGAGCCATCCCTTACCTGCACAAGCAAGTTACGGACAAAATAAGGTGTGCACTGCGCAACGCCATCTGTGGCAAGGTCCACATAACTACCGATACTTGGACCAGTAAGCACGGCCAGGGCTGTTATATCTCCCTAACAGCACCCTGGGTAAATGCAGTGGAGGCTGGGCCTGGGGCGGATAGCTATTTGGTGCATGTCCTTCCGCCCCTGAGGATTGCAGGGCATTTCTCTTTGCTCCTGTTGGCTACTCCTCTTCCTCCTCTACCACCCCCTCATTCTATCGGCATAACACCTTCACCACCAACTTCAGCACAGCCAGGGGGAAACGACAGTAGGCAGTTTTTAAACTAATCTGTTTGGGGGACAAACCTCACACTGCGCAGGAGCTTTGGACGGGCCTGGAACAACAGACCGATGAGAGGTTGGTGCCACTGAGCCTCAAGCCCGGCTTGGTGGTGTGCAATAATGGGCGAAATCTCTTAGCAGCTCTGGCACATGTGCTGAATTTGGTGGTGCAGAGATTCCTGTAAAACTACCCCGATATGTCAGAGCTGCTGCAGAAAGTGTGGGCCATCTGTGCATGCTTTCGGCGTTCTCACCCTACTGCTGCTCGCCTGTCTGTGCTGCAGCGTAACTTTGGCCTTCCCACTCACGCCTCATATGCGAAGTGCCCACAAGGTGGAACTCCACCTTGCACATGTTGGAGAGACTGTGTGAGCAACAGCAGGCGATAGTGGAGTTTCAGCTGCAGCACGCACGGGTCAGTTGCTCTGCAAAACAGCAACACTTCACCGCCACTAAGTGGGCCTCCATGCGAGATCTGTGTGCCTTGTTGCGCTGTTTCGACTACTCCACCAACATGGCCAGTGCGGATGACGCTGTTTTCAGCGTTATTATTCCACTTCTATGTCTCCTTGAAAAAACGCTTTGGGCAATTATGGAGGAAGATGTGTCACAGCATCAAGAGGAGGAGGAAGAGGGATCATTTCAACGGTTATCTGGCCAGTCATTCACAGGTGGCTCGGAGGGTGGGTTCCTGCACCAACATAGGCCAGGTAAACAATTGTCCAGCCAGGGCACCGTTCTGGAGCATGAGGAGGAGGAGGAGGAACCGTGTTCACAGCAGGGTGGTACCCAAAGCAGCAACGACAGCCGAGTTGCCCACATTCTAAGTTGTGCTGATTACTGGGTGACCACCCTGCTGGATCCCCATTACAAGGACAATGTGCCGTCCTTAATTCCCTCACTGGAGCGTGATCGGAAGATGCACAGTACAAGCACACGCTGGTAGACGCGCTGCTGATGACATTCCCAACTGACATCGGGGGCTCAGTGGAAGCACAAGGCGAAGGCAGAGGAGGAGGAACACAGCCAGAGCACCGCCAGCACCTCAGAGGGCAGTGTTAGCATGGCCGAAATGTGGAAAAGCTTTGTCACCATGCCACAACAACCAGCACCACCAGCTGATACGCAACGTCTTAGCAGGAGGCAGCATTTCAGCAATATGGTGGAGCAGTATGTGTGCACACGCCTACACGTACTGACTGATGGGTCTGCCCCATTTAACTTCTAGGTCACCAAATTGGGCACATGGCCTGAGCTTGCCCTTTATGCCTTGGAGGTACTGGTCTGCCCTGTAGCCAGTAAATTGTCTGAACGTGTGTTTAGCACGGCAGGGGGCGTTATTACAGACAAGCACATCCGCCTGTCCACAGCCAATGTGGACAAGCTCCCGTTCATTAAAATGAACCAGGCATGGATCCCACAAGACTTGTCTGTACCTTGTGCAGAATAGACAAGTATACCGACTTCACACAGCCATTGTTATACTCCAGCGCAATTTCTCTTTCTGAGATTTTATAGATTCCACAATGTTTTTCACATACGGCAAAGAGAAAAACTGAAAAAAGCGTCCAAATGGTCTATTCGCCATTTTTGGACACATTTCCTCAAAAAAAAAATAATGAATAAAACGTGATCACAAAGTCATACACACCCCATAATGGTATCAATGAAAAGTTCAGATTGCCCTGCAAAAAATGAGCTCCCATACAGTTCCGTACACATGATTTCATAAAAGTTATAGGGGTCAAAATATGGCGACAAAAAAATAAAACAGATTTTTTGTTCCCACTTTAGAATTTTTTTTTCACTATCAAAACGCAAAAAAAACTATACATATTGGGTATCACCGGATTCATAATGACCTGTAGAATAAAACAAACTGTCAGTTTTATCGCACATCGAATGATGGAAAGTACAACTTGTCCTGCAAAAAAAAGCGCCCTAATATGGCTATGTGAACGGAAAAATAAAAAAGTTATGGCTCTTGGAAGGTATGGAGCACAAAAGAAAAAGGCAAAAATTAAAAATCCCAGGGTCCTTAAAGGGTTAATCTTGTATTTCACAATTTTTTTTTATTAAATCACAGATTGGGTAAATTATTAAGTCCGGCGTTTTTGATGCTGGTCTTAATATCCCTTGCTCTTGTGCCTAAGTTATGTAGAGGTGCTATAACTTAGGCGCATCCACCACCTGCATAAATATGTCTACTCCCTTGCTGGCGTAGCTTTAGATTTGTGAACTGACAAAACATAAATAGCTCTCAAAATAAGGTAAAAGTAGACCCCTCTTCTCTTCCATCCAGCCACCTACTCTTCGTTGTGGAGGTGAGATATATTTATTATGATTGCAGGAAAAGTTTATTTTGTGTTTTATGTTAATGGATTTAAACTTTGGGAAAATGTTACATAATTAATTTATTTACATTTTTTTTTTTTTATGCAGAGGCCAGGGTTTGATGGACACTGGAGACAATAATATGTGGCGTCTCTTCATATTCCATGCTTTGCACAAACCCTGCACCTCTTCTGTGGGGTGGTTTTGCTTTCAGTATGAAAAATGATGTCAGGGAAATGTCTTTCCCTCAGTCTACTGACACTCGGACTCAGAGCTTACAGGTGTATGATCTGTTGCATACAGCAGTGGTGTTATCATTTCTTCTTGAAAACTGAGGAAAGAACCCTGATTCCAGATTCTTTATACACTATATCGGAATTGTATAATGCTTATTGCAGTAGATACACATACACCCTTTGTACCAGTGTTTGGATTTCTGTAGTGCCAGGTGTGGTTTCATCATTTGGTCATTGAAGTCTAGTGCTCCCATATAATTATTGTATTCAGTGGCACAGAGTACCTTATTAGCAGGTTCGTGTTTTCGACTAAGAGACACTGGGACCAAGGATTTGTCATAAATTGTGCTTTTTTGTTAAAAAAAATTAAAACTCTGATTTTCCTTTTTTAAGAATTTTATTGACAAGTGACACTGGGATCCCCTATTGTTTTTTCTAATTGTACCACAAGACACTGTAACCCCTATCATACAAGTGTTTGAACAGTGGAATACTTGTAAAAGTAGTTGTCCACAAAACAGATAATAGACTTGTCTTATTAGTGAATTCATTAGATCCAGGGCAATTTTTCCATTCTTGCCCATTTAGGATAGGCAATCAGGGGGATCCAACTTGCTGTCTTTTCCTTTGTACACCTTAAATATATACAGTTGTGTTCAAAATTATTCAACCCCCAATGCTGTAAAGGGTTTTAGGGAATTTAGTGTACATTTGTAATTGTGTTCAGAATGAAATCTTACAAGGACTTTTTAAAGAACCAAATGCAACTAAAATGACATCAATTATTTTTGTAATACAGTATTAAATGTTTGTTTTGTGATTTCTTCATTGACACAATTATTCAACCCCTTAAAGACTACCACTCTTAAGAACAGAGGTTCATTCAAGTGTTTTCGATCAGGTATTGAAAACACCTCTGGATGTCAAGGAGCAGCAATCAAGCATAATAAGCCCCAATTAGGCAGATTTAAAATGACTATGATACTTAGCTCCTTCTAGACATTTACTGGTGTGTTTACAAACATGGTGAAGTCAAGAGAATGGTCCAGGAAGACAAGAGAAGAGGTGATTTCTCTTTACAGGAAGGGCAATGGCTATAAGAAGATTGCAAAGATGTTAAACGTACCAAGAGATACCATAGGAAGCATCATTCGCAAATTCAAGGCAAAGGGCACTGTTGAAACGCTACCTGGTCGTGGCAGAAAGAAGATGCTGACTTCGACTGCTGTGCGCTACCTGAAGCGCAAAGTGGAGAAAGGTCCCCGTGTGACTGCTGAGGAACTGAAAAAAGATTTGTCAGATGCGGGTACTGAAGTTTCAGCTCAGACAATAAGGCGCACACTGCATAATGAAGGCCTCCATGCCAGAACTCCCAGGCGCACCCCCTTGCTGTCTCCAAAGAATAAGAAGAGTCGACTGCAGTATGCCAAAAGTCATGTGGACAAACCACAAAAGTGTTCTGTGGACTGATGAAACAAATTTAGAACTGTTTGGGCCCATGGATCAAGGCTGTTTGGAGGAGGAAGAACAAGGCCTATGAAGAAAAGAACACCTTGCCTACTGTAAAGCATGGCGGTGGGTCAATCATGCTTTGGGGCTGTTTTGCTTCTACAGGTACAGGGAAGCTTCAGCGTGTGCAAGGTACCATGAATTTTCTTCAGTACCAGGAGATATTGGATGAAAATGTGATGCAGTCCGTCACAAACCTGAGGCTTGGGAGACGTTGGACCTTTCAACAGGACAATGATCCCAAGCATACCTCCAAGTCCACTAGAGCATGGTTGCAGATTAAAGGCTGGAACATTTTGAAGTGGCCATCGCAGTTACCAGACTTAAATCCGATTGAGAACCTCTGGTGGGACTTAAAGAAAGTAGTTGCAGCGCGCAAGCCTAAGAATGTGACTGAACTGGAGGCTTTTGCCCATGAATAATGGGCGAAGATACCCGTAGATTGCTGCAAGATACTTGTGTCAAGCTATGCTTCACGTTTAAAAGCTGTTATAACTGGAAAAGGATGTTGTACTAAGTACAAAGATTGAATGTCACTTGGGGGTTGAATAAAACTGATAATGATGTGAGCACAGAAAAGACATTTGTGGTTATTTCATTATAAATGTTATGTTATATTTGTCTGACTTACAAGTGCCTCTTTGATTTAATTGTAAACAAGATGACTGAAATGATCAAAATCAATGTCAAACTGGCCAAAACAATCAATTTCAGTGGGGGTTGAATAATTTTGAACACAACTGTAGGTGTGTATATATAAGACTTTTGCAGAAGAATGTTTACTTGGGTTGTACTGTTCGAATAATAGTCAGGCAGTACAGTGGGTCAAGGATTCATCAACTGCAAGATTTTTCATGGGGAAATAAATGTCGGTACATTTTTTCTTTAAGGTTTATGATAAGATGCCTCAATTTATAAAGTTTGCCCTGACCTGTTGGCTTATAAAATTTGGGTTTTGTGTAATGACTTTGAATTGTTTGCCAAATATTGTTGACCATGTAAATTTGTCTGATGTACAGTTTCCTCTAAAAGTTCCTCAGTTATAAAAAGTTTAAAAAATTAAGTGGGAAATTTTTTGTTTGCACATTAATGCCAGCTTGTGCTGTCAATGGTTGAATGTTTGGCGTATTAGTTGATGGGGGACATACTAGATTTATGTCAAATGGGGCACATTGTGTTTGATGCTTACTATGTAACTAAGCAGTGATAGTTCCTTACACAGGTTCACCACTCTGTTCGCCATTGCTGCAACTAGCATATTGTGCCACATTTCTTGTAGATGACCTTGGCACATCGCTCCTGGTACTTTCCATGTATTACTACTTTCAACTAAACTCTGCTGCCTTCTCATGTGGGTCTCACAATCCATCACCAGAGCTTGCAGTTGTTGTCTTCAATTAGTTCATACTCAGAACCTGACTCTTCCACACTACTTTCTTCACTGGATGAACAAAGAAAGGCATATGACCCTTCAGCACTGAAATGTCTGCATGGTGATTTATTTTATAAAAATTACCAAAAATGAATTTAAATAAAGATGTGTTCAAATAGTCCAACATAAAAGACCACTATTCTAACTTTAAGTAAAATAAACAAAGGGGGTCATTTACGGTCGGAAATCTGCCTATATTAGGCATACTCCTGGCTCAGATTGCACTGCAAAGGACCTTTGTGCTGCAATCTGCAACTTTTCCCTGCTCACCCCAGATCTAAAAAAGTGGGCATTGCGTGGGCGGGGAAGGGGGCGGCCCATCTCATTTGCCATTTTCTATGCTTGGTTCAGGCATAGAAAATGGTCTAAATGTAAGACAGCTTGGAAGCTGTTTCTTATCTTTAGAATCGGTGGTGGATCCGCCAAAGTTATGTTGAGGCCAGAGCCTCTACATAGCTCTGGCAGATCCACCGCCAGCTATAGGGAATATTAAGACTGGCTTATAAAATGATGGGCTTAATAAATGAGAAATATATGCAGTATGCTCTTAACCCTTTCACTACCAGCGTTGTTCATGTACGGCGCTGGAGCGATAAGTAAACATGGCGCCATGGCCGCCGGGTAATGACCGCAACCGGCAATAATACTGATTGTGGTCATTAAAGCTTTTCATTAAAGCTCAAAAACTCGGAAGCGCATGCTTCCGGGTGCTTACTGGTATTCCCTGCATCCAATGGGGATGCTGGTAATTGACTCTCTCTAAACAGACTCAGGGTATAGGAACTGCAATTCTTATTTTGGCCAGCAGGTGGCAGGTCAACGTAAGAAATGAGCAATTCATCTATTACCATGCTTCTCTGTAGAACATGGTAATATTGAAGAAAAAAAATTAGTGAGTCTTGTAGCCTCAAACACTGGCTACAAAAACATAAAAAAGTAAAAAAAATATATATATAATTTTTTTTTTTAAATAAAATTTAAATCAGCCCCCTTTCTGTAGAATAAAAAAACATAGAAATATAAACATCGTGAGCATCACCGTGCCCGAAAATGCCCATACTATTAAAATATAAAAATATTTTTCCAATACGGCAAATGGCAAAACTGAAAAAAGTATCAAACTGGCCAATTCGCCATTTTTTTATCTCTTCTCTTACTCCAAAAAATGTAATACAATGTGATCAAAAAGTCACACACACTCCAAAACAGCCCACACAGCTCAGTAGACATAACTATAAAAAAGTTATGGGGGTCAGGATATGGTGATTTAGAAAATTATAATTTTTTTTAACGCTTTTATTTATTTTTACACTATTTAGACATACGCAAAACCTGTACACATTGGTATCATTGTAATCATACTGACCCAGAGAATGAAGGGCACAGGTCTGTTTTGCCGCAAAGGGAACGTCGTAGAGACAAATCCCTAAATGGTGGAGGAATTGCTTTTTTTCCGATTCCACCCCATTTGGAATTTTTTTCCAGCGTCTTACTACATTTATGTCATATTGGTGGCATTAGAAGTACAACTTGATCAGCAAAAAACAATGATAGGTGAATTGAAAAATAAAAAAGTTATGGCTCCGGAAAGATGGGGAAGAAAACGCAAAAACGAAAAAACCTCCAGTATCCAAGTGGTTAAGACCTCTATGTATTGCTTGTTTATGAAAAGAAATTATGTATGTGTATGCACACATAAGTCCGCTATATGTTAATGATACTACACAATATTTTATGAAAGAAAAAAACCTATGTGTAGTCACACATAAAAGACTGCTATAGTATAACTATTTTTTCTTTTTTATGAAAAAAGTTAAGATGTGTGCACATAGAAAAAGGTGTATATGATGTAAGGAAATGACCGCTATACGCTAGAAATACTAAATAACGTTTTCTTTTTATGAAAAGACGTATATGTGTATGTTAAGTGTATGTTAAATGAAAAGCCGTGTGCGTTTGTATATTTTACATAAACAAAAGACCGCCTAAACCAACTATAGCTAAACTAATTTTTATCTTTTTTTAAAAAAGAAAAAGGAAAAAAAAAGTCTGTCTATTTTACATACACAAGGTCCGCTGTTGCTAAAACACAAAATAACTATAGCTATAACGTTCAAATTTTGTATTTTCAATATTTTTATTTTATGAAAGAAAAGAAAGTGGTGAAAAAAATGTGTGTGTTTATTGTGCCCTGAGGTAACTTTGCAGCTAGCACGGTCTCTCTCATGCCAAGAAGTAACATGATCTTACCGGAGAGGGGCTATGCTGGCTTTTTATAAACTCATTTTAGTTATACTTTTTTTTTCACCATCAATTACTTTGACAGGCTGTCACAGTGTTTAAATGCCCAGGAACTACTTTGGCCCCCAGGGTCTTCACTGTGACCA
Organism: Bufotes viridis; assembly: GCA_033119425.1. NCBI lineage: Eukaryota > Metazoa > Chordata > Amphibia > Anura > Bufonidae > Bufotes > Bufotes viridis. The sequence goes on along the minus strand of CM065592.1, from coordinate 140,388,922 downwards.
CAACTGTATAGTAACAGTGCAGTCACAGCGATCTGCAGCCCCACAGGGTTTATTACGTCGAGTTACAGTTAACAGCCTACCACCACAATGTATAAAGCCGTGAGGCGGTACGCAAGTGGTATAACTGTTAGGGCTTTCAGTGTCCTTTAAAGCAGAACTGTTAGCTTACTATGCTTCTCTATGTAAGGGCAGCATATTATAGCTATAGACTGCTGGTATCCAGGGAAACGGGGTAAAGGGGTCACTTACCCCCTGAAAAGGCAAACTCCAATCATAACCAACCTCCTAACGAACAGAGCACACGGACAACTCAGTCTCTTTCTTGCTGGGTGATGATCGGCCACAGCTTACTTTATTGAAACGGCAATACCATATAACCAGAACATATATAACCGTGCGGTGTGCCAACCGCTGGTCTCCCAGCGGGCACGAACGCCAACAACCCCGACCAATCTCCATTGATCTTAATTGCTGCCAGCTGTGACTTTTAAAATCCACCAATGATGATAACTTTAATAAAAGAGAACACAATCAATACCGTCAAAAGTGTATAGTGTAACAAAACAAAAACAAAGGGGAGGGAGGGCCAGCACAGCTTCCCAGTCCAAGAGGAAGTCACATGGGCAGGGGAGGGCCATATACACCCTATACAGTCCGTACCACCCCTTATAGATTATTCCTGGCTTCCTGCATTAATCCCTGCCGCCCCTACCTAAGCCAAACCATCAAGTTGCCCTTTTCTCTGCCCCTCTAATACAGGACAGGAAAAGGAGGACCGCCAGTCCCTAAGCCCCCTCCCTAATCCGTCGGGTGCTCGCCAGGTTGGAACTACCAGTAGCCAAAATGGTGCAAAAATGTGCAGCTTTGCAACTTGCAGCTCTGAAACAATACAGCGGACTCATAAGTTAGATCTGTATTCATGTGCAGAGCGGGCACATCACCTGCCCCCTAGATAGCGGTTTACAGGCTACTGTGTATAAGTGCATGTGAAGCAGCCTGTACAGACTAGCCAATCAGAGCACAATGCTATGAAAGAAAGTTGGTTACAGGCTCTGATCTTCACAGTCTGAGAAGGTCTGAGCCTTTAAGTGTGGCCCCCTGTGCCACCACGCTGTCCCCTCTGTGGTTCCTGCCCTCACTGTGTCTAAGGATGTGCCCCTTGTTCTGTGTGCCTGGACCACCTGCAGATGACCTTCTGAATCGTGATGGTGGCGGCACAGGAACAGATCACCAGAAGAAGATTAAAGATTTGGAATGGCCCAGCCAGAGCCCAGACCTGAATCCGATTGAAAATACGTGGGGCGATCTGAAGAGGACTGTGCACAGGAGACAGATTTGGAGTGTTTTTGCAAAGAAGAGTGGGCAAATCTTGCCAAGTCAAAATGTGCCATGCTGATAGACTCATACCCAAAAAGACTGTGCTGTAATAAAATCTAAAGGTGCTTCAACAAAGTATTAGTTTAAGAGTGTGCACATTTATGCAACCATATTATTTTATTTTAATATTTTTTCTTCCCTCTACCTAAAAGATTTCAGTTTGTTTTTCAATTGAGTTGTACAGTTTATAGGTCACATTAAAGGTGTAAAAAGTTCTGAAATTATTTATCTTTGTCTAATTTTTACAGCACAGAAACCTGACATTTTAACAGACTTTTTATATCTACAGTAAGGGCTCATGCACACGACAGTATTTTCTGTCCGTGTCAGTTCCGTTTTTTTTGCGGACCGCATGCGGAACCATTCACTTCAATGGGGCTGGAGAAAATACTGAAGGTACTCCGTGTGCATTCTGTTTCCGTATTTCCGTATGTCCGTTCCGCAAAAAGTAATGCATGTCCTATTATTGTCCGCAAATGACGGTCTGAGGCCCCATTCAAGTCAATGGGTCCGCAAAAAATATGGAATGCACACGGAACACATCGGTATGTCATCCGTATTTCATCCGTATTTTGCGGATCCATACTGTAGAAATGCTATGCCCAGCACATATTGCTATTGTGTTTGGTGATTAATAAGTTACTTTTTCAATATACAATCTGCAAAAAACGGATCAAATGCGGAAACAATACGGATATGTTTTGTGCAATAACGGAATGGAAGAGGACTTAAATTAGAGGAAAAAAAACCTCAGATACTGAACAACGGATCCGTGAAAAACGGACTGCAAAACACACACTGTGCATGAGCCCTAAGCCTGATAGACCTGGGGGTATTATCAGGCTCAGGGTAAGTTTAAAACTTACAGTACTATACTCTGCAATGCAAGAGCATTGGAGAGTATAGTACAGCCATCAGCCCCACTGGATCTTCAAGATCCAAATGGGACTTGATTTAGAAAAAAAAAGAAAAAATAAATAAAATGTTTAAAAAAATCTAATAAATAAATTGCCTTTTCCCGTATCCACTCATTTATAATTGATAAAAAATAAAATTAAAATTAAAATACACATCATTGGTATCACCGCATCTGTAAGGACCTGATCTATAAATGGATTATGGTACTTAGACTACTTTCACACTCTCATTTTGGCTTTCCGTTTGTGAGATCTGATCAGTTTGCATTCTAATGCATTCTGAATAGAAAAGGAACCGTCCCCTATTGACTTTCAGTGGTGTTCAAGACGGATCCGTCTTGGCTATGTTAAAGATAATACAAACGTATCTGTTCTGAACGGATGCAGACGGTTGTATTATCTGAACGGATCTGTGCATGACGGATCCGCACAAAATGCGAGTGTGAAAGTAGCCTAATCCTGCATGGTGAATGTCGTAAAAAAAAGAGTAAAAAAAAAAGTCATCATAAATGTTCCAAAATGATATCATTAAAAACTACAGTCGGTCCCGCAAAAAACAAGCCCTCACACAGCTACATTGGTGAAAAAATGTAAATGTTAGGAATAATAGTATATGATAATGCAAAATATTAATTTTTAACTCAAAAGTGAATTTATGCTGAAAAAGTAGTAAAACATAAAAAAAACTATAGAAATTTGGTATCACCATAACTGTATCAACCCATAGAATAAATATATACTGCATGAGGAACCCCATAAAAAATTAAATAAAAAAACACTGACAGAATTGCAATTTTTGCACACCACCCAAAAAATGATCAAAAAGTTCTAGGTATCCCTAAAAGGCGCAAATAAAAATTTAGCCTGTCCCGCAAAAAATAAGCCCTCACACAGCTCCGTCAAAAAAAAAAATGGCCCTTAAAAACTATTTCCGCAAATTCGATGTTAGAAAATAGAGAATGCTACTCCTTTCCTTTTCAACTCTGCCGTCTGCCCATACAGCAGTTTATGACCACAAATGAGGTTTTGTTGTATTTAGGAGAAAATGGGTAACATGGGGAAAATGGGTTCATTTTCTCCTGTTACCCCTTGTGAAAATGAAAAATTTGAATTTGAAATGTTGCGAAAGCAACATTTTCACAGCCAAGTATTTCTGAAATCTATGAAACGCTTGTTGGGCAAAAGCGGTCACTCTACCCCTTGATAAATTACTTGAGGGGTTTAGTTTCCAAAATGGGGTTTTGTGGGTTTCCTTTTTAGGGATGTCTTAGGATCCATTCAGATATGACATGGCTCCCGAACAAAAATTCCAGAAAAATCTGCCCTCCAAAAACCATATGGTGCTCCCTGCCTTCTGCGCCCTGCCGTGTGCCCATGTAGAGGTTTACGATCACATATGAGGTGTTTCTGTAAACTGCAGAAACAGGGTAATAAATATTGGCATTTGTTTTGCTGTTGACCCTTGCTGTGTTACAGTAAAAATTGATTAAAATGGAAAATCTATACAAAAAAATTGAAAATCTTAAAAAGGTCTGCACATTTTGCTTTAATTTCTATAAAACTTTGTAAAATCAGTATTTAATAACTTGAGGGGTGTAGTTTCCAAAATGGGGTCATTTATGAGTGGTTTATGTTATGTAAGGCCCTCAAAGTGACTTCAGAACTGAATTAGTCCCTAAATGAGTGGGTTTAGAAAATGTTAAAAATTACTTCTAAAATTCTAAGCCTTCTAATGTTTTTTAAAAAAAAAATAATTTACAAAATGATGCTGACGTAAAGTAGACACGGTGAATGTTCTTTAATAACTATTTTATGAGGTATCAGTATCTGTCTTTAACGCATAGAAATTCAAATTTAGAAAATTGCAATTGTTTCCAAATCTTCGATTTTTTTTTTTATTGAAATAAATGTAAAAAATATCCACTCAAATTTACTATTAACATGCAGTAAAATGTTTCAATTTCAGAATCGCTTGGATAATTGAAAGCATTCCAAAGTTATTACTACATAAAGTGACACATGTCAGATTTGCAAAATTATGCTTGGTCACGAAGGTGAAAAATGGCTTGGTCCTGAAGGGGTTAAAAAGGTCTGCACACACGTCTATAGCCTTGATTCTAAAAAGTCAGCTTAGATTTGTGTCTAGGATAAGAGACAGAGGAATTAGGCCCCTTTCACATGGGTGCAATGCGTGATGTGAACGCATTGCCCCCGCACTGAATCCGGACCCATTTATTTTCAATGGGTCTGTGTACATGAGCGTCTTTTTCACACATCACTTGTGCGTTGCGTGAAAAACGCAGCATGTTCTATAGAAGTGAATGGGGCTGCGTGAAAAACGCATTGCATCCGCAAGCAAGTGTGGGTGCGTTGCGTTTTTCACTGATGGTTGCTAGAAGATATTTGTAAACCTTCAGTTTTTTATCACGCGCGTGAAAAACGCATCAAAACGCATTTCAGCCCCGCGGAATAAACTGAACAACTGAACGCAATCACAGGCAAAACTGAATGGCTTTGCCTGTGAAATCGTACAGTTTTCACTGAACGCATCCGCAACGCATCCGGACCTAATCCGGACACGCTCGTGTGAAAGTGGCCTTATAGACTAAGCCATTAGAGAGCACATCAGAAAGTTTTAACACTGAATGTAACAGAGCAGGCTGTAGTATACGAGAATACATGCAGGCTGCAGAAGACAAACCGAGAAACTTTATTTGTGGTCCGGGCTATCACGTATGGACCTTGGGTACGGCATGCCATACCCTGTGCTGGTTGGCTGGGTTGTGCCGGGAGCCACGTGCGTGGGTAGGCCTGGAGAGGGCCTACCCTAGAGGAGAGTGTAGAATATGGGTGGGAGGGAGGGGATGTAAGCGAGACACACCGCCGGCGCACAGGACCTGGGGGGTTTAAGTAGGCACAGGCGCCCCTCCCACAAATACAGGCTGCTTGCAGCCTTAACCACTTAATAAAAAAAAATTTATATTATGCTTTTTTTGTCTCATAATGCAATACATTTTTGCATTTGCTCAATGCAAAAAAAGTCCCAGACGATATCCATAGCCTTTAACGCCTTAATCACCAATGACATACTGTGTACGTAGTGTTATTTACCGCATCATGACGTACACAGTACGTCATAAGAGCAAGTACACTTGCGGAAGTTGCGGTGACACCGGCATCTAAACGAATGTAGCGGACAACAGAGCTGGACAGGGGACCAATCAGCACGGTCTCTGCCTTTTGATCGTTGTGATGGGTCAGTCAGATTTGACTGACCAATAACAGCATTGAGCAGCGCAGCTCCGATCTCCTCAGTCATTATCAGGATGCCCCCGCAACTATTCAAGATCGCTGAGCGGTACAAACAGAGTGTCAGCTGTAACATACAGCTGACACTCTGTTGTAACGTCCGACATTGGTGCTGGCACCAATGTCAGCCGTTTAACCGACATTACTTTTACCGGAAGGTAAATGCCATTAAAAAAAAGGAAAAGAGAACCTATGATGCAATTGCAATTTTTCCCACCTCACTAAAAAGTGATCAAAAAGTCATATGTACCCTAAATTAGTACTAATCAAACCGTCACCTCATCCTGCAAAAACTGGGCCCCTACATAAGACAATGGCCCAAACAATTAAAAAAAAATCTGGCTTTCAGAAAATTGAGACACAAAAACATGATTTGTTTTTCAAAAATGCTTTTATTGTGTAAAACCAAAATAAATAATAAAAGTAGACATATTAGGTATCGTCGTGTCTGTAACAACCTGCTCTATAAAAAATTTCACATGATCTACACCCTAAGATGAATGCCGTAAAAAATTTAAACTGTGCCAAAAAAGCCACTATTTGTCACCTTACATAAAAAAGCATAATGCCAAGCGATCAAAAAGTCCAATATAGACCAAAATAATACCAATAATACCTCATCCTGCAAAATATGAGCCCCTACATGAGACTGTCGCCCCCCCCTCCAAAAAAAAATATGGGTTTTAGAAAATGGAGACACAAAAACGTGATTTAAAAAAAAAATGCTTTTATTGTTTAAAACCGAAATAAAATAAGAAAAGTAGACATATTAGGTATTGTAGTGTCTGTAACAACCTGCTCTATAAAAATATTACATGATTTGTCCTCTAAGGTAAATGCCGTAAAAAGAAAAAAAAAAATCCGAGCCAAAAAAGCTATTTTTTGTTACCATACATAAAAAAGTACCGCAATGCCAAGTGATCAAAATAATAGTTCCAATCAAACCGTCACCTCATCCCGCAAAAAATGAGCCCCTACATAAGACAATAGCCCCAAAAAAATAAAAAAAATATGGCTTTCAGAAAATGGAGACACAAAAACATGCTTTATTATTCAAACTGAAACAAAAAAAATGGACATATTTGATAACGACGTGTCCGTAACAACCTGCTGTATTAAAATAGCATATGATTTATCCTGTCAGGTGAACATCGTAAAAAAAAGAACAGCCATTTGGTTACCTTGCCTCACAAAAAGGCCTAATTCACACGTCCGCAAAATGGATCCGCATCCCATCCGCAAGGGTTGCAGACCCATTTATTTCAAAGAGGCAGGAATGGATGTGGACAGCACACTATGTGATGTCCGCATCCGCATTTCCGCATCCGTGTTTCCGTTTCCGCAAAAAAATAGAACATGTACTATTCTTGTCCGCAATTGCGGACAAGAAAAGGCATTCTCTATATAGTGCCAGCAATGTGCGGTCCGCAAAATGCGGAATGCACATTGCAGCCATCCGTGTTTTGCGGATCCGTGTTTCCGCAAAACACACTACGGACGTGTGAATTAGGCCAAAGGGTAAAATCAAGCGATCAAATATCATATGTATCCCAAAATAGTCCTAATAAAACTATCACCTTATCCCATGGTTTCCAAAATGGGGTCATTTTTTCAGAGTTTCTACTGTGGGGGTGCATCAGGGGGCTTCAAATGTGACATGGTGCCTAATATCAAGTCCAGTAAAATCTGCCTGCCAAAAACCATATGGTGCTCCTTTTCTTCTGTGCCCTGCTGTGTGCCTATACAGGGGTTTATGACCACACATGGGGTGTTTATGTAAACTGCAGATTTAGGGTAATAAATATTGAGTTTTGTTACAGGAAAAATAGACTAAATATGCCAAAAAAGTGAAATTTAGACATTTAATCTCCATTTTCCTTTAATTCTTGTGGAACACATAAAGGGTTAACAAAATTTGTAAAATCAATTTTTAATAACTTGAGGGGTGTAATTTTGAAAATGGTCATTTATGGGTGGTTTTTACTATGTAAAGTTGACATATAGGGAATATAAAGTAATAACTATTTTGTGAGGTATCACTATCTGTCTTAAAAGCAGAGAAATTCAAATTTTGAAAATAATACATTTTTACATATTTTTTGTAGATTTAGGATGTTTTTATAAATAATGGTGGTTTATATCGACTCAAGTTTACAACTAACATGAAGTACGTGTCACAAGAAAACAATCTCAGAATGGCTTGGGTTCTCAAAAGTTATTACCACATAAAGTGACATGTCGGATTTCCAAAAATCCGCCTGGTCTCGAAAGTGCAAAATGGTCCGGTCATTAAGGAGTTAAAGATAACCTATCACCATGAAAATAAAGGTGTTCAATCTTCAGGCATCATGTTATAGAGCAAGTTTTTCAACATGCACCAATCATTTTGGGTGGCTCCCTCATTAATAATCAAATATTAGATCACTATGGTAATCTCTGAACATGTGTTGAAGTCCTCTGGCTGTAAAGTCATCATCTTAAAAAGCGGTACATATTTTCCATACCGTGTCTGTGAAGCTCAAATGCTGTCTGAGAAGTTGGAAGTACAATCTGGAAGAATTAGAGACAGGCAGGACAGAATGGATCAGACTTTGTGGCTCCCTGTCAATATACAGGGTGTTTCAAAAAGATGGACTCGATTTCAAAGAAGCATATTTCATATTGACAACATGTTCCAATTACCCAAAAAGTTAAAAACGGTTTAATGAGTTATCAAGTTTATGTAACCATTTCATAAATGATCTCAGTGCCTTCCACCCAGTGTCGGACTGGGGTACCTAGGGCCCACCAGTAAAATTTATTTGGGGGCCCACCATACGGATACATTTAAATATAATAAACAATCTAACAAGTTTTTTATATGAACATAGGCTGGTTGAGGTGCTGTACATTGAATATATGTATTTAGTGCAGTAAATCTAATGTGTTATGTGCCACTTGTGCAGAGGGTGGGAGACTAGGGGCCAACCTTGCTCAGGGGCCCACCGGGGGATTCCCCTGTACCCCTGTGGGCCAGTCCGAGCCTGCTTCCACCTGATGTACAAGACCGTAGCTGAATGGGTCCCAAACGCCTCTCAAAGTGTCTACTTCCAATATCGAATTCTTCTCGCTAACTCATTTCTCTGTCAATTTACCCCCATTTATTGCAACCCATAAAGCACCCTGCCCTTCCCCCCTCCCTGCTGCAATAAACAACAAAGTGAAAACATGCAGTAGTGGAGGGCACTATATACCAATACATATTCCATTAGCAAACGATTACTTAAAAGAATTGCCTTACCCCTTAATAAAGGAACAATTGCATATTAATCACCACTTATGTTTGACTATGTTTCGGACTGGTGTCCATTAATCCACCAATTGTCTGCACCATGATCAGTATTGATCACATTGCTTATGCTGGGATCAGAGTCTTTTCCAATCCTGGCCTTTAGTGCTGGAAAGCAGTTGTCCTCAGCACTGTCTTCAGTGCTTGATTGCCATTACCATCAAGTGCATGTTCATCAGGATGTGGAAACCCTTAACGTAATGTACATGTATGTGATACTGCGCGGAATAATATGTGACATACTATATTTCATAAGGTGTGACTTTCATTTTGATAAACGCAGGTTTTTAACTTTGATATACAATAGGGCATTTACATTTACTCTGTTTTATTAACAGTCCTGGTGAAAAGCTTATTTTCACCTGGACATTAATGTTATTTCTACAGGATATGTCTCTGGGACCTTCTCAAATCTCAGGAACAGTCGTCCCTGTCTTGTGGCTTTAGGAATGGATAGATGGTTGTACATGCGCCATTCCCTACATTCACATATATGGAAATTTTGAACATAGCCAAGCCTGTTTACTTGGAACTTTGGAATCTACTTTGGAACTTCTATAGAAGTGAATGGATAGAGCCACACAAGCATGGCCACTTCTTCATTCCTGGGGCCCTGTTCTTGAGCTTTTGAACATTTATGGCATGTCCTGTAGATGAGCTATAATTGTCCACAAGGGAATAAGATATAACTAAAAAGAGCATGTCTACAGCATTGACTACAAAATTTAAAGGGCTTTTCTGGGATTTAGGCTACGTTCACACGACGACAATTGTCGCGCGACAAAAGTCGCACGACAAATAGGGCACAACTTCACTGCAACATTTGTCGCGCGACAAAAAGTCGCACTATTGTCGCGCGACAATTTTTATAATGGGAGTCTATGGTGTCGCATTGCGACATGCTGCGACTGCGACACGACAGTTGCAGAAAAACCCATCCGGGATGGATTTTTTCCAACTGTCGTGTTGCAGTCGCAGCATGTCGCATGTCGCACTGCGACACCATAGACTCCCATTATAAAAATTGTTGCGCGACAATAGTGCGACTTTTTGTCGCGCGACAAATGTCGTCGTGTGAACGTAGCCTTAGATACTGATGATTCATCCTTATCATTAATATCGGCACTCTGCATCTCCACTGATCACTTGTTTCAGGCAGCCGCCGGGACCAGAATCAATACAGTGGAGGAAAATTTTCAACCACTGTAGTTTCTAGTGCTGGTATAATGCAGCTCAGCTCCAAATCACTTGAATAGGAGCTGAGCTTCAGAACCCTGGAACTGCTACTACACAGTGGACAGAGTCTTCTGCTTCTGTCTTCATCTACTGTCTGATGCTAGTGGTTGCTCAGAACAGCTGTTTGGTGTCGTCGCCGGGCATCTGACCCCCATCGATCTGATAATGATGACCTGTCCTGTGTATAGGCCATACATTTCTAGGTCCTGGAAAACACCTTTATCTCATGAAACAAGTCTTTGTATATACTTTATTTTTAGTTTTTTCCCTAAGCTCACAAATGAAAATGTCAGTCCTGTTGAGTTTTCCAGTTTTCCACATGGTGGCACTAAAGACCATGTCTTTCTGCTATTTTGTCATCGCTCTCAACAAGAGAAACGCAATAATAGTCTTGCAGTTAACCATGAATATGTAAAGTTAACCATGAAAATGTAACATAACTGCAAGACTATTATTTTGTTTCACTTATTGGGAGCAATAAGATATTTTTCAACTAGCTAAAAGGGTAAAAAACTTTTTTCTGTCATACTGACCACAGTTGTTGAACTACCAAACTTTTTTTTTATTTTTACAGCTAAATTTTCTCTAACATACAGGAAATATTTTAGAAAAATTACAAAATATATGTTGTTCAGACTTGAATAAACTAGCACTGTGTTTTTGTAAAATCTCTGTCTGCATTCTCCATCTTTAAAATACTTTAATGTAAAACTCAGTCAAGCATGCCGGAATGGAACATAGTGTGGATCAATGACAAATTATGCAATTGTTTCTATGAACTTTAGCATTGTGTTTTATTCATAAAAATATTTTCAGTGTAATGGATACCTCATCATGCTGATTTCCAGTTGTTAAAAATAAATCCAGTTCCCATTTTTTACAAAAATAGAAATGGATAGATTCTTGTTTCTTATATGTAGAAGGGATAATGAACATACAATGAGCCTCTGCAGACAAGTCATTACAATCAGAGAAAAAAATAACAACAGGTATAGAACTAGGCAAATAAGATTATTGCTAAGGTCCCATATGGTAGATGTCAATGTTATCACTGGTGTAGATCACTGACACAGTTGGCTGACTACAATAAGGTTTTTAGGTTGTAAGTTTACTGTAGTATTAAAATCCTTTCCTTTTACTGTAGTATTAAAATCCTTTCCAGCTTGTCTAGATCTAAAGATCTAGACATTACATGAGTGATGCCATGATGAGTTGACTTTATGAGATCAAAGTAATGAGAATTATACCTATAGGCATTATCTGATCAACTGATCCTAGGGAAACTAAGATCATGCTGCTTTTTGGAAAGTCCAGTCTCATTTAGTCTACATACACATTAAAGGGGTTCCCCGGGAATTAATAAAATAAAATTACTGACAATACTTAGATATTACTTTATTATACATATATTCCCAAATACCTTTCATTATTTATAATGTCTAGTTTATTCTAGGGAGCAATCATTAGAAGAAATAAAATGGCCACCGTCCTATTAGTACACACAAAACCTGTCCTAATCACACAAGAGGACAAGTTGCTTCACAGATGCCTTTTGTGGCATGTATAAGTGGAAAAAAATAAGGGCCTATTTGCCGTTTAGCGGTGCAGTTATATGTTCTAAAGCCCTTTTTGGCATGTATTAGTGGCAAAAGAATATATATTATTTGCCGTTCAGCGGGGCAATGTTCGAAAGCCCTTTTTTGCGTGTATTAGTGGCAAAAGAATATATATTATTTCCGTTCAGTGGTGCAGTTATATGTTCTAAAGCCCTTTTTGGCGTGTATTAGTGCCACAAAAAAAGTATTTGCTGTTGTGTGGTGAAGTGAGAAAATTACAGCCCTTTTTGGCGTATATTAGTGGAAAATATATATATATTTGACGTTCAGCAATGCAGTTATATGTTGTAAAGCCCTTTTTGGAGTGTATTAGTGGCAAAAAATATATATTATTTGCCGTTCAGCGGTGCAGTTATATGTTCTAAAGCCCTTTTTAGCATGTATTAGTGGGGAAAAAAAGGGCTTATTAGCTTTTGTGTGGTGAAGTGAGAAATTACAGACTTATTTGGGTGTTTTAATTTCCTTTTTCTTTATTTATTTGATCTAACTATGTCAGACAGAAAAGTGTCAGACTCTGCACCGGGGAATGGCAGAGGCCTAAATGTTTCTGGCGCAGGCACAGGTCACAGCAGAGTAGGGGGGTGTGGCAGCAGGAGTCGCGGCGAGAGGCCTGAGCTCCCGTTGTCATCTAGTGGTCATTTCTTCACCAGCAACCCAGCAGTTCTTGAATGGTTGACTCAGTCATCCACTTCATCCCAAGTGACATCAGACACCCCCAGCCAAGAGTCGGTGGGTTTGTCAGACACAACCCTTAGTTGGAATGGCCCGGGAGAAGGCCCGGTGCCCTCACCAGTCCTCGACCTTCCTCTGTCCTTTCCTGTTCCCTCAGTCAGAGCAGAGAAGTATTATATGCTGTGGGCTCAGCTCCACTATACAGCGAGGACGAGCTACTAGAGGACAGTCAGCAGCTACTAGCCAGCCAAGATGTGGAGAGAGAGATCCGCCGCTTCCTCCGGTAGGCGGGCAAGTAGTGATGAGGAGAGTGGCATGGGAGCTAGTGTTGCAAGCGGTCAGGTTCCTGACCCAGAGACCGTTGAGGAGGACATCAGTGACATGCAGACAGTACTTGATGATGATGATGTAGCTGATCACACTTGGGAGCCGGGTGAATTAGGGGCTTCATAATTGGAGGAAGAGAGTGGCAGCTTGCCTGTGAGGCAGCGGAGGAGCCAGCAAGTCGCTAGCATGGCCGGGAGTCAGCAGGGTCGCAGCAGTGGGAGGTCAGGAGCCAAATGTGCCCAGGGTAGAGCACCCGCTTCGCAGGAGCCTACCTGCCTGGAAAGTAGTAGTGCAGGGGTTCATGGAAGCAGCAGCGGTAGCAGTCAGTCATTGCGGAGTGTTGGGGGTAAAATCACTTACTTGGCAGTATAGCAGTTTTTTTTTGTTAAGCCGCCGGAGGAGGTGAATATGGCCATTTGTAGAATCTGTGGGCAGAAGTTGAAGCATGGCCAGGGTGCCAATGTTGGCACCACGCCTCTGCACAAACATATGCAGCTTTGCCATAAAGTAGCCTGGGAGAACCGTGGCTCCAGCCTGCCGCAGCAACCGCTGCATCACCCAGTGGCATGCACCCAATTTCAGGCAGTCAAGGCTCCAACACCTTATCCGAAGGGAGCTGTCTGTCCTTCCCATCATCTGCTAGTCCTGATGCTCCTGCTCCTACTCATTGTCAGTCATTCCATCAGCAATCGATCACCGAAGCGAGTGCCAAGAGACAACAGTATGCGTGCACTCATCCAACGACGCAGAAGCTGAATGTACTCCTGGCCAATTTTCTGGTGCTGCAGTCCCTCCCTTTCCAAGGGGTTGGACTCTGCACCTTTCAGAGAACTGACGGCTTGTGCCAAGCCGAGGGGGAGAGTCCTAAGCCATAATTTCTTTGCCAAAAAGGCAGTACCAGCCCTGCACACGGATGTAGAACAGAAGGTGGGCCAATCCTTGAGCCTGTCGATGTCTGCCAAAGTGCATGGCAGCACCGACGTGTGAAGTTGTCACTATGGTCAGGGACAATACATATCCTTTACAGCCCACTGGGTGAATGTGGTTCCTGCCCAGCCACACCAGCAACTTGGCCAGGTGACGTCGCTTCCGCCTCCACGTTCTCACGCCGTTGGTGCTGCGACAATGTCCGCCTCTGCCTCCTCATCCTCCATCGTGTCCTCAGCCTCCACTGCAGGGACAATTCACAGTGTTCCTCCAGCATACCACATGTGCAGGGCATGGCGGTGTCACGCTGTTCTGCACCTTGTTTGCCTGGGCAAACTGAGTCACACAGGGGAGGAATTACTCCATGTCCTTCATAAAAAAATCAAATCCTGGCTTTCACTACGACAACTCAAAATCGAAACAATGGTGACCGACAATGGGAAGAACATGGTGTTGGTGCTGCGTCAAGGAGGGCTGAGCCATGCACCCTGCATGGCACACATGTTCAATCTGGTTGTTCCTGGAGTTTTCCACCCATCTGCAAGACATCCTAAAAATGGCCAGGAAACTTTGCATGCTGCAGTGGCAGAACGGCATTACTCAACATAGGCTGATATGCGACGTTTCCACCCGTTGGAATTCCACCATCCATCTGGTGGACTGACTACACAAACAGAGAAATACCATAAATGATTTCTTGAAGATCCAAGCGGACAGGAGTACTCCCCTGTGTAACTTCGATGTCAGCCAGTGGCAGCTCATACGTGTCACCTGCCGTTTGCTCAGGCCCTTTGAGGAGGCCACGTTATTTGTCATTCGCTAGGACTACACGATGAACAACGTAATTCCACTGCTTCATGTCCTGGAACAGATGCTGGTAAATCTGGCTGGTAAGGGGACTGGAGACGTGGCGCTTAGATCTCATGGCCACATGAGCCCTATTGGGGCTGAACTGAAGGAGGAGGACATTGGAGCACAAGCAATGTGTAGCGAAATTGGTAGTTTTCTACACAGGTGACAGGAGAGGAGAAAAAGGAGCAGACAGAGGAGCTACAGGGCGATGAAGAAGATGAGGCAGGGGACCCACACACACCGTGGCAGAATGCAGTGGAGATGGAGGCAGGGAATCTCTCCGAGTCACTTGCACAAATGGCCCGATGCATGCTCACTTGCTTGCGTAGTGACAGCCGAATTGTCACCATTCGGCAGAGAGATCACTTCTGGCTCTCCACCTTGTTGGACCCTCGCTACTGGTCCAAAATGGGGGAATGGGGGCTAAACTGAACTACTATAGAGACATCCCATGTAGTCAGTTGGCCACTGCCTATCTGCGCCATCGTCCATCCTCTAGCAGGTATGACCGGGCCCTCTGCGCTCACGTTTCTCTGCCATGGCTACTGTGGTAGGGGGGGGGGGTAGGAGCAGTTCCAGCTCCATCAGCTTGAGTCTAGAGTCGCTGATGAGCAGCTTTCTTCACACGCCACCTCCACACTGTCACCTTGCCACTCTGTGGTCTACCGATACTACTGCCACCTCCACACTGTCATTGTGCCACTCTGTGGCCTCCTCCTGATGCTGTTGCCACCTCCAGACTTTGTCTTTGGGCCACTCTGTGGTCTTCTTATGCTGCTTTCACCTCACCACTATGCCATAGGGCCACTCTGTGGACTTCTTGAGTGGGCCACTATTTTGCCTTTTGGCCTGGCTGACATCATCATTTATTTGACCCTTCTTCTGATCTTTCGGAAGGAAAAATGAGATGCACAACAGATCCTGTCTATGTAACAGCTGTAAGGCCTGCATGACATAGTCCCTATTTTGCATCAGAATTGGCTTATGATTTGGTAACCAAAAGCAGGAATGGGTACAAAACACAGAAGACATGCAAATATTCCATTCACATGTTATCTCTGTTTTGGATCCACTCCTGTTTTTTTTGGCTTTAGCAATACTGATGGGTTACTGACCAAATGCTGACTGAGTGAAGGCGGATGCTCCACAGACAGGATCCGTTTTTGGGGGGTTATTTTTCTGACAGATCAGAGGAAGGGCAAAATAATCAGTAACGTCAATACAAACTTACTGCTGACACCCTCTCCACTCTGACGGGGGGCTCTACTTGTATAAGCGTTTAATAGAACAGGTTCTGTAGACATCTATTTGGAATAAGCTGCCGACGGTGTAAAAGGAGTGCGCTTCTTCTTGATGCTAACATTGACCTGTAAGGCTGATTTCACACTTGAGTTATTTAGTCAGTTTTGGCCCTGTAACTGCCCAAATGAGTGAAGTGTGCAGTGATTCTAAGAGTGATGCCTGTCATCTGCATCTTATACGGACTCATAGTATTATTTCACTACCACAGCAGACTCCCTATGTGTGTTACTGCAAGGCTCAGTGTTCTACACCACTATAAAGGCGCTCTGCAGCCAGGAAATGAGGAAGCTCTTTACCTCAGTGTTGTGAAGTAACTTGTCCTCCTGTGTGATTAGGACAGGTTTTGTGTGCACTAATAGAATGGCGGCCATTTTATGTCCCCTAATGATTGCTTCCTAAACAACATAACTAATGAAAGGTATTTGGGAATATATTTATAATAAAGTAATATTTATGTATTTTTATTTTCTTAATTGCAGGAGAACCCCTTTAATGTTTGCATAATTCTGCAACAGTCTTAACATTTAATTCCGTCAAATACACTGACAAAACAAATGCAACAAGAAGTTGTTGGAATCAAATGAAGCTTTCTATATGTGAAGTTAATGATATATGTAAATGATTACAATTAGTCTTGAGCGAATCAAGCTTTGTCTCCGTACAGCATTAAAATGTATTGGCTCCGTGGATGTTGCAACTGGGTCTGTAGATTTCCACATTTGTGCATTGCCTTCCAGCTGGTCCCAGGAATGCTCAACTGGCAATACATGGTGACTGGGCAGGCCAAGGAAGCTTTTTAATCTGGATGAGACATTCTTGGGAAACTCTTGCTGTGTGTGGGCGAGCATTATACTGCTGAAAAATGGCAATTTGAGAGGCAACACATTGGATTTGTTGCTAAAGATGGTATGGTTCCAGTTCAGAGCAGTTCAGGTTTCTCGTTTATGACATTGCTGCAAATTAAGGTGATGGTGGTTGGCTGTTAATGCAAGGATACATATTGGATGCTGTGACACCAATTTTTCTTATGTTAAGACCCTGGAAATAATCTAGAAAGAGAAAGCAGTGTGTAATTGGTGGTGGACAACAAAACTGTGGAAGCTTCTCGTGCTTATCGGTGGATCAAATGATCCTCTCTATTGGTGGTCTGTCTGGGCCATCTGCAGCCTGTTTGCTGTGTATACATTCCCTTATGTAACCACTGGTCCCAGCACCTCCAAACAGCTAGCATATATAGCAGTCAACAATCTCTCACTACGAGGTACACTACCCAAAAGTAGCCTTTGAGAGCAGTCGGGTAAGCAATTTTACGCCCTCTTGTGGCAAGACCCAGTGTCTAATCAGATGACACCTGTAATCAGGTGCCTGAGACATAACTGCATGCCAAGTCTTATAGCCACTTTAAGTTGCCAGTCTGCCCCTGGACATAATGTAAAGTGTATGGGGACAGATAATCATTGCTATGGGTTATACAGGTTTTCTTCCATGTTCAGGTTTACGTCCACACTGAAAATACATAGTAAAGTACAGACTGATATGACATTTTCCCTACCACATATATGAAGGTAGGTCTGACATAGTGACATAGATTAGGAGCCCTATTGTTGTCAGGGACTGATGAGTTACCTTTCCTGTAACACAAAAAAAGAAGAAGCAATGCCGAATCTGTCAGATGAATGAAACAAACAGCACCTGATGGACCCCATTGACTAAAATGGGGTCTATCGGGTTTCTGCCAGGGCGTCTAGCATTTTACTGGACGAAATAGCACAGCATGTGTCGGATCTGTCAGATGAATGAAACCAACAGCACCTGATGGAACCCGTTTACTATGATGGAGTCTGCTAGGTTTTCACCAGGGCGCCCAGCATTTTAGTGGACAGAACAATGCAGCATGTTGCACTGTTTTGTCCAACTTTTTAAAATGAAATCTGCAATGGAGGCCCCTAATGCAGATGTCAGTGAAGCGTAAAGGGCATCTGTCAGCAGATTTGTACCTATGAAACTGACTGACCTTTTTTGCATGTACACCTGGCAGCTGAAGGCATCTGTGTTGGTCCCATGTTCATATGTCAGCTTTAATATCAATCTATTATTTAATAAATCACACATCTGAAAACATATGCAGACAAATATAAAATATATAGAAAACCTTAAAAATATATACAAAAAATATGCATAATTTCACCATGCATGGGTTACATATAAAAACTATTTAAATCCAGTCATTTAATGATATTCACGGTCCCGTTCTCCTAGCTTCTCACGCAATTGCTTTTACTCTTTATATGGCGGTTTTATATACATGGACAGTCCTGCAATTGCGGTATTTGATGTCCCGGTGTGGGATTATTGATACAGTCCCTTGAGATGTTTAGATACGTCAAATAGTGTTGCCACTTTGTGTGCAAGCATGTACAGCTTTTGCGCAATATATTATCGATCGGTATACACCAAGAGTCCCTTGTAATAATAGTCTCGCTTAGCAGCGTGTGGACCCGTTTATATGGTGTTCTGATATATAAATGGCTGCGCATCTCTCACAGCTGCTTCGTCTCATAGCTGGTCTTCAGCGCTAGTGTCGGCACCTACTTCATCGCGCATGCGGACTGAGAATTCCGAGACGCCCAATTAGCTGTATGTCAGTATCTTTGTTCTTTAATGCAAGGTTTTTTTTCCACTTGAATTCCAGTGTATTGCCGCCAATGTCACCACACGCGTTTCGAAACCTATACTGGTTTCTTCCTCAGTGGTATTTTTGAAAAGAGGCACGGATTACTCTTATATTCAGTTCACCTCTTCATCTAAAATCTGGACCGGACTAAATTATCTGGATATATTAAAAAACTGGACCGGACCATCATTCACATTAAATCATTGCCATTTTCTTCCATATGCACCATGTAGTAGTACATTCCCATTCATACATTGCAATTTCTTTATGTACTATAATTTCCCATTGTACCCTCCTATTTAATGTTGGAGACCTATATAAGTCACCATACACATGTTGCGGTTTTCCTGTGGAAGGGTATATACTATAGGAAAGATTGTACATCACTATTTGCATATTGCGAATTATATAGTACATGTTGAGTATTTTGTATATACTCTAATATATATGAAATTGTAAATATATATATATATATATATATATATATATGAAAAATATAAGAAACATATAAAAAAAAACATATAATACAAAATCCCAGAAATAAAAATGATAAATTAAAATAAAAAATTACAATTAAAAATAAAAAGTGAAACAACCTAGTATTGTGCACTTGGCACAAATACCAGGATTCTCCAATCAAGTGCACTATATTAGGTTGTTTCATTTTAGATTTTTTATTGTAATTTTTTATTTTCATTTATTATTCTTTTTTTTTTCTTTTACAATTTCATATATATTAGAGTATATACAAAATACTCAAGATGTACCATATAATTTAAATATGTAATATAAAAATCGCAATATGCAAATAGTGATGTACAATCTTTCCTATATTCCCTTTCACAGGAAAACCGCAACATGTGTATGGTGACTTATATAGGTCTCTAACATTAAATAGGAGGGTACAATGGGAAATTATAGTACATAAAGAAATTGCAATGTATGAATGGGAATGTACTACTAAATGGTGCATATGGAAGAAAATGCTAATGATTTAATGTGAATGATGGTCCGGTCCAGTTTTTCAATATATCCAGATAATTTAGTGTGGTTCAGATTTTAGATGAAGAGGTGAACTCAATATAAGGAGTAATCCGTGCCTCTTTTGAAAATTATCACTGAGGAAGAAACCAGTATAGGTTTCAAAACGCGTATGGTGACATTGGCGGCAAATACATTGGATTTCAAGTGGAAAAGAACCCTTGCATTAAAGAACAAAGATACCTCGGAAATGAGCCTCTAGGAGCAACAGGGGAGTTGCCATTACTCCTAGAGGCTCTGCTCTCTCTGCAACTGCAGCGTCTTCTGCAATTTGCCAGGTCCAGGCAGTAAAACCATAATCACACTTGGTCCTCTCAATCAAAGTGCTGAGTGCACAGTGGTTGCAAAGAGAGCAGAGTCTCTGAGAGTAATGACAACGCCCCCATTGCTCCTAGAGGCTCATTTACATATAATAAAACATTATTTTTCTCAGTAATGAGGACACATATGAACATGGGACCAACACAGATGCCTTCAGCTGTCAAGCGCACATGTAAGAGGTCAGCTGGGTTCATAGGTACAAATCTGCTGACAGATGCCCTTTAATAGAACATTTTGTGGCTAGGTAAGCTCCTAAAAGGTTCAGACTGAATATCTACAAATCCCAAAGTTATTGTCCAATATTATAAAAAAAAAAAAATCCCAGTTCTTTTCCAGATCTCTGCTTGCATTCAGTGACTTTATCCTGCCTGTACACAGCTTCATCTAGAGTGCTACTGCTGTGATTAGAGCAGAGTAGTAAAACTGTAATGTAAAAAACCAGGACTAGAATCCAGTCCCCAGAAGATTTCCAACAGCAGAGTCCATTAACCTGGAGACAGAGACAGTATTGCATTACTTCATTATTCAGTGATCAAGTTTTAGCTACTGGCATTATAGATATTTCATTTATACCAAATTCTGCTTTAGATTTGTACTTTTAAAGAAAAAGTCATATTTAAAATATATTTTTTAACTATAAACTTACCTAGCAGGACAGCATGCCTATCTTCCTGCTCCACAGAATTAAACCTGGCTAATATAAAAAAAAAACTATGATTTAACTAGTTAACCAAGTAAAGAATAACACAGTGCTGTCTCTTATATGAAGGGTCTAGTGAGGTGAAAGTGAAAGGGTTCTGTCCATTAGTGAGGCTTTGCCTGGACAGGTGGAGCGCGCTGGAATGCAGTATCATGTGTGTGGGGCAGCTTATAGCGCCGCCTGGTGGTGGAGTCTGGTAGAGGATCGTCTTTCAGCATTTACATACCTGAGGTAATAAACCATTCAGCCCGAGACTGGAGGATGCATAATGTTTTATTAAACCTGTGTTCACACCTATCTGACAGCTGACCGGATAGCATTACAGTAATGGACTGCCAGGAACCTGATCACATCGCCCACTGTTCAGCATATAAGAGGTTAATGTCACCAGCAAAATTCTGCTGAATTAATTGTCGGCCCTAATTTTCATGCCCACATATGCCCTGCAGTGGTAGAGAGGAGGCTGCCGGGCACTTACCTGACTCAGACAGATTATTGTTTCCCTTCTGAATAATATTAATATATATAGAGAGAGGAAATCAATATATATAAAAGAATAATAATATTTATTGGAAAGAGGGAATAAATATTAAAATTAGTTATATAGTATATAAGTATGACGAATCTCATATATAATATTTATTTCTCAAATATTTATATGTGTAAAACAATATATTTATATTATATAATACTATGTATATTTACTATATATATATATATAGTACTGTGTATATATAATATATAATTTTATGTTACAGACACATTATATATATATATATATATATATATATATATATACATAGACAGGAAAACGAACAGCACTTATACTGTACACATTTATGTAATTTTGTTACACACACTAATATATATATCTATCATTTTTCTGTTTGGAATGTATGTAACTACTAGTAGATGTCCTGTGGGGTGACCCATGTGACTGGCTTCTTGTGTCATCTGTCGGGGGGCTCCACACAAGTCTCTGGTGCAGTCTATGGGGAGAAGAAGAAACATTTCCTCCAGTCCCAGCATTTGTCTTGAGGCTTATCGGTTTTGTCCAAACTTTGGTGGCTGACTCTCCCCTGCCTGTCCCCGCTGCAGCCCCATCCAGCCATGATAAATATCCCTGTTGATCAGTTGATTGATTACCCCTCGGAAAGGTCACCCGGGCTTGCTGTAATTTCCTTTTGCCTAAGGCTCCCTTTTCACTTATTCTGCAGCACGACAGCTCCTACTCCACAGCATCTTGGTTTTTATTTTAACCCCTCCAGACCCCCTGACAACACTGGGTAAACTTCTCATTCCGTGGAGGTGCCTCCCCCCAGCACAATCCAACCTATTCAGGGCTTTTGTTTATTGACGGGAGCTCCTGGTGCCCCCTAAACCTCCAGGGGCCGAGCTCCTTGTCCCACTGCTCCTTGCTTACACCCCCTTTTTTCTACAATTCCTTACCAGACAAGCTATTAATTTAGCAATGCAACCCAGGGTCCTGAACCCAATTAATTTCTAATAATTACAGCCCAAGGGGGGGCAGCTAGATCTCTCCATCCTGCCACTGGGGTCAGCATACACTAATAAAGTGTATATTTTGAAAGTGATCTGCAGAGCTGGGAGTTATTGCTGGGGGAGAAAATTGTTTCCATTTTGTCTAATTGAGCCCATGGCTAGGAGCTGGAGGCCTGAGCCTAAGTGAGGCAGACTGCAGCCTCCAGCCTCCATCACACAGCATGGCTTTAATTTCTTCACAGCAAACCTGGACTCAAGCGTTGGGTAAACAGTCTAATAATTGCATTACAATGATCAAATCAATCTTACTGGTAGCTAGGAGAATGCAAGTGCAGACTGAATAGCAGCGGCAGAGTTCACTGCACAAACACAATGGACCAGAGCTAGTTGATAAGGAGGTACATTTAACTCTGCCAGTGCAGCTTCCCCAGCACTGCAATACAGGGAGCCCAGGCAGGAGGGGAGCCACAGGCAGGAGGGGAGCCACAGGCAGGAGAGGAGCCACAGGCAGGCAGGAGGGGAGCCCAGGCAGGAGGGGAGCCGCAGGCAGGCAGGAGGGGAGCCGCAGGCAGGAGAGGAGCCACAGGCAGGCAGGAGGGGAGCCCAGGCAGGAGAGGAGCCACAGGCAGGAGGGGAGCCACAGGGAGGCAGGAGGAGAGCCCAGGCAGGAGAGGAGCCACAGGCAGAAGGGGAGCACAGGCAGGAGAGGAGCCACAGGCAGGCAGGAGGGGAGCCGCAGGCAGGAGGGGAGCCCAGGCAAGAGGGGAGCCGCAGGCAGGAGAGGAGCCACAGGGAGGCAGGAGGAGAGCCCAGGCAGGAGAGGAGCCACAGGCAGGAGGGGAGCCACAGGCAGGAGGGGAGCCATAGGCAGGCAGGAGAGGAGCCACAGGCAGGAGGGGAGCCACAGGGAGGCAGGAGGAGATCCCAGGCAGGAGGGAAGCCACAGGCAGGAGGGGAGCCCCAGGCAGGAGGAGAGCCCAGGCAGGAGGGGAGCCACAGGCAGGCAGGAGAGGAGCCACAGGGAGGCGGGAGGGGAGCCACAGACAGGCAAGAGAGGAGCCACAGGCAGGCAGGAGGGGAGCCACAGGCAGGAGAGGAGCCACAGGCAGGATGGGAGCCACAGGCAGGCAGGAGAGAAGCCACAGGCAGGCAGGAGGGAAGCCACAGGCAGGAGGGGAGCCACAGGCAGGCAGGAGAGGAAACATAGGCAGGAGGGGAAGAAACACCTGCTGCTTCTGTATACCAGGAGAGAGAGCAGGCAGGATATACTGTGTACTGCCTGCATCCCAGAGACCTGGGAGGAGGGAGCTCAGGGGTACATATAGCCATACATATGTCTACCTATTATCTATCTATCTATTTATATCTATCTATCTATCTATCTATTTAACTATGCAAAGGACTTCATTGAGCGGTTGAAATGTTGCTGTCACTGGGTTAATAAATCATCCACGCTTTTGGAATTTTGTCTCTTTCTGGATACTTATCTATCTATCTATCTATCTAATTATCTATCTATTTATTATCTATATATCTTCTATCTATCTATCTATCTATCTATCTATCTATCTATCTATCTAATAATCTATCTATCTATCTATCTATCTATTATCTATCTATCTAATAATCTATCTATCTATCTATCTATCTATCTATCTATCTATCTACTATCTATCTATTTATTATCTATATATCCTCTATCTATCTATCTATCTATCTATCTATCTATCTATCTAATATCTATCTATCTAATAATCTATCTATCTATTATCTATCTATCTAATTATCTATCTATCTAATTATCTATCTATCTATCTATTTACCTACCTATTATCTATCTATCTATTTACCTATCTATTATCTATCTATCTAATTATCTATCTAATATTTATCCATCTATTATCTATCCATAAAATGTCTCTCTTACCCATCTTTGGCTCTGATATCTAAGTTGTCAGTAATACATTCTGGTATTTTCTGTTCTCTTTGCCCCTGCTCCTCTACACCTGCGGTTATCGCTCAGTATGTGGGTATGTTCTTCATGTTCTCGGTGGATTCCCTCCTTAGATCTTAGTTAGAGAGCAGACTTTCCGGGGACCAGCCGATCTTCAGCTGGGTTCTGTATTAGGGACCCCAGCACGGTCCGCCTCCCTGCTCCGGACACATCATTATGTGATAATAAGAACGGATACAACTGCTGGGCAGTATATGGTCCCATCGTACAAGCCGATACCATCGAGGACTTTCTACCCAGAAAATGGCATATATTTATTCGAGTTCGTTTCCCCATAATTCTCCCTGCCCTCAGGCCCTGTCTACTTATTACTCTCCTGTTTCTTCCGTGTATCTTCAGTGCAGACAGACGCTGCCTACCACATGTAATACACAAGGAGATGTTTAGGAGGCCGAGTCCAGCACATCAAACAATAAGCTATTACGGTGGAGACAGAAAAAGCGAACAATTCCTTTAAATCCCAGCTGCCCCCGCAGAGCTTCGCCCAGCCCTGTGACCCGGTACAATGGAGCGGCACCGTCTGTCCCTGTAAAACAGGTGGGGAGGGAGAAATGTGCGCTGACAGTCCTGCAGGACTGGAGACATGGTCCCTGCCTCTCCCTGGTGCGGCAGGGCAGGGGTTAAAGGGAGAGAGGTGAGGAGAGAGCCGTGCGGGATGGGGCTCTTCACATACACTCTCTGCTCCATGTGACAAGATCTCAAATCAAAATGATAAATCGCAGCAAACTTTTTTTGGCAGAGGGTTGAGGTGAAGAGCGCATGCGCGAAGGTGTCTAAACTGACAATGCTGGGGAGATAGCGAGTCCGGAATGAGAAGGGGATTGAGAGGGTGAAAGAGGGAGACAGAGAGAAAAAAAAGAAAAAAAAAGGAAAAGATCCAAGGGAAAATCTCCAGCAGCAGATCCTCCTCGCAGAGCTGTCACCATGAGGTCCAAGGGCCGGGCAAGGAAGCTGACCACAAGTAGGTGCAATGTGCCCTTCTGGGGCTTCTGCCATCTTTAGGACTGTGTGTCTTGTACATCATCCAGGCGCAGCAGCAGTAGCCTGCATTCCCACACACCTTGGAGTCCATGAAGGGAACAACCCAGGGCTGCAGGCTCTGGCCTCTGGATGCTGGGATGTGGAGAGCTGCTGCACCACGTCCAGGCTGCGGGGGCTGCTGGCAGTGCGGGCTGCTGCGGGGATGGAGCAGCCACGACTTTCACAAAGTTGATGCTGCTCTGGGAGTGTTGGAAGCTGAATGAAGCTGCAGAAAGAATTGTGGCCGCTAGTGGGCGCTGTGTGATTGGCAGCAGACTCCGCGGTAACAGTTCTGGACGGGACAGGCGGCGGCGAGCGAGACATTAACCCTCCGCGCGCCTGTGGGAGGAAAGCGTGCGGTACCGGAATAAGCCCCCTGGTTTATTTATGTACCGGCATATTCAGTGAGAGCGGAAAAACGTTCATAGAAAGCGACCGTTTCGTGTGACTCCCCCTCCCCTCTCAATGAACAAAATCTAAAAATCCGTTTAGTTCTAGTTTATCAGATGTGAATTCGATCCAATCTAGCAGCTCCGGAAAAAATTTATTCCGTAGGATACGTCCGTGATGTCCTAGCCAGTGTTTATGCCTCCGGATGCTATAAAACAGGGAGATGATGGGGGTTATAATGATTATTTCGTTTTATTCGTATCTAGTCAGAATTCAGAACAGAGTAAGGATTTGCCGCGGTAACGGGAGGTCTGAACACTGGAGGGAGAAAAGATACAGCAATGAAATTTTACATTTCACTGAAAATTAAGGAGAACTTCGTAATGAAGGCGACTTTAACTGGAATTATATATATATATAACTAGGATAATAAGAGCAGTATACGAATTGGTATAAAGCTGGTGGGAATGGTGGGAAATTTAATATATATATATATATATGTATATATATATATATATTAGAGGCAGAGCTTGTGAAGAGCTTATTTGCATATTTTTATATATATATATATATATATATATATATATATTTATATATACATACCCACACATATACACACAGTTATAATATATATCTAGCTTGAAAAAGACTGCAATGAGCAGTTGAAACGTCGCTTTGTGGGTTTAATAAAGAGGGTTCACTATTCACCGCCACCTGGAGTGCTGCCTCGTCTTTGGTAAATATATATATATATATATATATTTATATATACATACCCACACATATACACACAGTTATAATATATATCTATATATATATATATATATATATATGTATATATATATATATACTCAGTTGCATACCTTCTTTCTCTCTCTCTCTCTCTCTATATATATACATACACTAATAATATATATGAACATATACTATATATATATTAATCTGCAGTAATCTGTCTATACATGGTTATCAATAGAGGAAATGGATGGGGATTGTTGGGCTCTTGGCTCCTGAGATATCTCTTCCCTTTGGGGGTATTATGTGTCATGAGCAGGGGTTTGCTGGTGACCCTCAGTAATTCAATCAGTCAGCCGCCTCTGTCCACACTGACCCTCTATTCTTCCTGTGCATCAATAGACAGGACCCCTCCAGAGGGCTGTGAATAACCCCTCTAATTGTCACCTAGCAATCAGCAATGACAATACACTCCATTATGTGCCTGACACCTCTACACTTCTATGCAGAGCTTCTATGTATACAATGACTTCCCCCCTTTAGATAGAGGAATGGCACATATATGACAGCTCTTAATAATAATAATAATAATAATAATAAATGCAATTATACATAGATTTATTATCTGTCATAAAGTAATAAAACATTGCAATATAAAAAGTATAGAACTGTGTGTAATCAGGTATGTATTTCAGTGTGTGTGTATATGTATAGCTGACACCCTCTGCAGTGTACTGTACAGTATATTGGGGGTACTGTTTGTGCAGAGGCCAGCCTTTAGGACCCCCACTAGCCGCAGTGTACTATACAGTACAGTATAGTGCAGGTTCTATGTGTGCAGAGGTCAGCTCTGGGACCACCACTAGCTGCAGTGTACTATACAGTACAGTATAGTGCAGGTTCTATGTGTGCAGAGGTCAGCTCTGGGACCACCACTAGCTGCAGTGTACTATACAGTACAGTATAGTGCAGGTTCTATGTGTGCAGAGGTCAGCCCTGGGACCACCACTAGCTGCAATGTACTATACATTATAGTATAGTGAGGGTACTGTGTGTGCAGAGGTCAGCCCCAGGACCACCACTAGCCACAGTGTACTATACAGTACAGTATGGTGGGGGTACTGTTTGTGCAGAGGTCAGCCCTGGGGCCACCACTAGCCACAATGTACTATACAGTACAGTAAAGTGGGGGTACTGTTTGTGCAGAGGTCAGCCCTAGGACCACCACTAGCTGCAGTGTACTATACAGTACAGTATAATGGGGGTACTATGTGTGCAGAGGTCAGCCCTGGGACCACCACTAGCCTCAGTGTACTATACATTATAGTATAGTGGGGGTACTGTGTGTGCAGAGGCAGCCCCAGGACCAGCACTACCTTCAGTGTACTATACAGTACAGTATAGTGGGGATTCTGTGTGTGCAGAGGTCAGCCCTAGGACCACCACTAGCCGCAGTGTACTATACAGTATAGTGGGGGTACTGTGTGTGCAGAGGTCAGCTCCAGGACCACCACTAGCCTCAGTGTACTATACATTACAGTATAGTGGGGGTACTGTGTGTGCAGAGGTCAGCTCCAGGACCACCACTAGCCTCAGTGTACTATACAGTACAGTATGGTGGGGGTACTGTTTGTGCAGAGGTCAGCCCTGGGGCCACCACTAGCCACAGTGTACTATACAGTACAGTAAAGTGGGGGTACTGTTTGTGCAGACGTCAGCCCTAGGACCACCACTAGCCTCAGTGTACTATACAGTACAGTATAATGGGGGTACTGTGTGTGCAGAGGTTAGCCCCAGGACCACCACTAGCCTCAGTGTACTATACAGTAATGTATAATGGGGGTACTGTGTGTGCAGAGGTTAGCCCCAGGACCACCACTAGCCTCAGTGTAATATACAGTACAGTATAATGGGGGTACTGTGTGTGCAGAGGTTAGCCCCAGGACCACCACTAGCCTCAGTGTACTATACAGTAACGTATAATGGGGGTACTGTGTGTGCAGAGGTTAGCCCTGGGACCACCACTAGCCTCAGTGTACTATACAGTAACGTATAATGGGGGTACTGTGTGTGCAGAGGTCAGCCCCAGGACCACCACTAGCCTCAGTGTACTATACAGTACAGTATAATGGGGGTACTGTGTGTGCAGAGGTTAGCCCCAGGACAACCACTAGCCTCAGTGTACTATATAGTACAGTATAATGGGGGTCCTGTGTGTGCAGAGTTTGGCCCCAGGACCACCACTAGCCTCAGTGTACTATACAGTAACGTATAATGGGGGTACTATGTGTGCAGAGGTCAGCCCCAGGACCACCACTAGCCTCAGTGTACTATACAGTAATGTATAATGGGGGTACTATGTGTGCAGAGGTTAGCCCCAGGACCACCACTAGCCTCAGTGTACTATACAGTACAGTATAATGGGGGTACTGTGTGTGCAGAGGTCAGCTTCGTGAAGTGAGGTGGTGGGACATGACTGCACTTGCCTCTACACCTTAGCGCTTCCAGCGCCTGTCCCAGCCATGTGACTTCATAAAGTCACACGTTCCCAGCTCTCAGCCGCTGTGTCCACACATTAAAGCCCTGGCAAGTTTATGTGCCTGTTTAATAGTCCACTCGGATCTGTATTGTGAGCAGTGAAATCCTGCCAGCTCTTTACTGTTTATTTGCCATCACTTTGCCATTACCTCTTAGTGACTCTTTACTGCATCTGGCACAAAGTGCTAATAATGAGCCAGAATGTCCCAGGAACATATTACCCCAGAGAGCCGCTATGCTGAATATCAGAGACAGAATCATAACCCATGCTTCATGTGTGGAACCAGGCACCGATATACAAAGCCTGCCTCATTTCTCTTACCAAGTGTCCTTTCTTTCTTTCTTTCTTTCTTTCTTTCTTTCTTTCTTTCTTTCTTTCTTTCTTTCTTTCTTTCTTTCTTTCTTTCTTTCTTTCTTTCTCTCTATCTGCAATTGTATGTTGCTTCTTCCTTCCTTTCTCAACCTTCATGTTCTGACTATGGAAAACAATCCAACTGCATGTGTTAAAATTTTCAACAAATGTCAAAGGAGTATTCTGGGATTTATATATTGGTGGCCTATCCTAAGGAGAGGTCATCAATATGAAATCAGTGGGGATCCGACTCGGGTTAACCCCACTGATCGGCTGTACAAATTGACCACAGTACTTCATGAGCACCTAAGCCTCTTCCTAGGCCATGTTCAGGGGCAGATTGGCCATAGACCTTAAAAGGAAATTTCCTGGTGGACCGATGCCCAGGGGGCCGCCTAAGCTTTCCTGAATTCAACTGCTGTGGCCCACATCTCACCTTCTGCTGCTCCATAACTTAATCATAGACAACTGGAGGAGGAGAAGGACTGAAAATGGCAGCTGTTGATGGCCACCACAGAGGGACAGCTTTTGGGGCAATATATTGTGCTGTCTGTGGAATATGGTTCTGATGGGATGGTACTTTGCATTATGGTATTGCTGACCTCGCCTACTTGTGTTGACCCACAATATTTTTTATTATTTATATCATTACCATATAATTATATGTTTAGCTCTCACAGAATAAAATATCTTGCTGCTAATTCTGTAAATCACGGTAACAATATAATAACGTTGTGTGTTTACTAGACAGCAGGTAATAGCTTCCGAAGACCTTCCTTGCCATTGCTTTAGCCTAATTTTGTTTTGCAGGAAAACCCTAATTTACCAGATGGTACTCTACAAACATTGTGTTATAGGATGGTGTTGCACCTACAGGCCAATAGGAAGTCATTCCCCAATAATCCATTATCCAAGTCATATATGTCATTCCCATTGTAAACATCATCTGTTATAGCTGGATCTCATCTGGAGATCTTTGTCCTGCATTGATACCAGTTTGTCAAGGACTGGTCAGACATAGCATATAGAGATCCTGTACAAATATGTTTTAAGTTGATACATTGGACATGATTTTCCCAGTTTCATTTAAATTTCTTGCATCTACAATATAAAAGTGACTGTTCCGTGTACTACATTTAAAGAGAACTCTCACAATGAAATGCAGTGCCATCTGCAGGCAGCATGTTATAGAACAGGAGGAGCAGAGCAGATTAATATTATGTTTTTTTTTATAGAAAAGATTCAGTAAAACTTGTAATGTATACATTTATATCTCTGCTTTTTCTGATTTCGTTGTTCAAGGAGGGAGATGTTATCAGTGATTGACAGCTATCTATGTATATACATATAGAGTGCTATCAGTCACTGATAAGACCTCCCCTGTGTAAAACTTTAAGTTTCACTTAACCTTTTCCTTAACCTTATATAACTATATATCCATCTGCTCAGCTCCTCCTGCTCTATCACATGCTGCCTGTTAGGTACTCTTGAACCTAAAGATTGTCTTAACGACTGTTAGATACTACTGTGATGCCCATGATCCTGTGATTTCAAACTACTGCTTCGCTCCAGTGGCAGTATGGAGGAAGAGGTAGTTTAGGGGCACCATGGGTAACGTCACTCATCCTTTTGAAACTGGTAGCCTAAAGAAGAACCGCAAGAAAGATAGTATTTTTTTATTTGATCACCACTCGTCCTTAGCATACTCCACCAAGGGCTAATGAAACTGTACTGATGCTTTAGGGTATGGCCACACGTTCAGGAGCGGATGATAAACAAGGGACAGAGTATTGTGGAAAGATATGACATCTCCTTTTTTGAATTCACTCCTGGCTTGGATTCCAAAACTGCATCAAGAAACCTGAACATGTGGCCATACCCTTAAAGAATCTAGAAATAACCCTTATAATGTTAGTAATTTACAGGGTATAAGTGTGCTGGTATATATTGATGAGGCAAGATACTGTGCTTAATTCTCTGCCACAGCATGCTCTCCTTGTTGAACTGGGAACCTTTCCTTGTGGGCAGTACCTATCGCCTTCAGTAGTATTTGTAATGGATTTTGTCCAGTGCCCTAGTAATCCTTTATAGTTACGTTTGCACTTAAATCCATTTGTTTTGGGTAATTTCCATCACATTTGGAAGTATTTCTTGAGTGGGCTCTTCCGCAATAATTCTTTATTTTGGGTACTAATCTTCGCCGGTTTAAACAGAACTTTCTTCCAACAAGATTTAGCCGATGTTTAATTCCAGATGAAGTTTGGAAACCCACCTGGCACGTAACGGGTTAGTAATTGGATCAATGGTATGGCTAAGGTGGTGGAGTTAAAAAACTGACAGCTTTATATGACGGGCTCATTTTATATAAAACAAAGCCATATTGCTTGGGTAACATGTAATAAAAAGTTTCAAGAGAAGGAAGGGTCTGTTTACAAAACCCCATTTCCAAAAGTCAGACATGCTACTTTGGGCTTTGGCTTTACAGCTAAACACTCTTAGAAGCCTTTGTAGTTCCCTATTCCGGGATCCCATTACTTGATTATGGCTCCGATACAGCCTTGTCTTGTAATTAATGACTTTTACCTATTTAGCGAAGAAGGAGGAGAAAGTCAGAATTCCTAGTTCATTGGGTGTCTCCAGAGAGGGAGAGAGAAAGTTGAGCTTGGCTTATGTCCAGTTCTGTACAATGTCAACATTGAATATCTGAATTCCCAGACTCTATTTAACAACTTTCTAAATAAATAAACTCATTGTGTGTCTGTGTTTGAAAATTATTTTACCTCTTTAAAAAACGACAGCATCTTGTTACAGGTCTCGAAGGCTGCCTTGCTTTATAAATACATACAAACAGAGCCGAGTAGGCAGCAGATCTCTGCACAATATAAGGCCTCTAATGTAACACATGGCTCTTCTGGACGGCTCTCTGTGACATGATATCTAATCATAACTAAAAACAAAGCTTGGTTCACAAAGTCAGTTAAGAATTAATCATTTCTTGGAGGCCCATGTGTTCACTCTGACTTTAGCGGTGTCCTGCATAGGCTCAATCATTTCAGACCGGCCTGGCATACAAACTTAGGAGAGGCTCCGCTTGTTTTGCCTTAAAAGGCTATTACTTAATAGATTCACTCCGTAATGTGAATGAACAGACACCCAGTAATAATATTACATGATAAAATGTATACCATTGCTTCCTTGTTAGCTAATTCAGGCCGGGGACAAATGACTGCGGTCTGCAGATCATTGCACGTCTGTACCTGGTGATGTGTTATTTTAAGGGAAATATGTATTTGAACAGGTTGGGTACACGCAAGACCCACAGATCTGGATGTGTATTTTTCTTTGCATTTCTAAAATCAAGTTTGACTTGCTAAAATATATAACTTTGGCCAAGCTGGTTTGGAAAGTGTTTCTCTCCATCCTGCTCATTAGGTGTAATTTCGGTCATAGACTCTGTAGACCTTATGGAGAAGGTCTGCCATCCGTGCTGTCACTCACTTTGCTCAAAACTACAGATCTGCTGTAACATGATAGTAGCCAATAAAGTTCTGTTAGATGGCCCATTTACGGCTGTAACGAGTGATTATTGGTGCAATAACTGGTCAATTGGTTCTTATTTAAACAGCCTTTACATGGGTCGATTCAAACTGTATTGGACAAACAATTATTCCTATTAGTGATGAGCAAAGTTTTAAAAAATTCGATTTGGCAGCTATGCCGAACTTTGACAAGAAAGTAAATTTGTTACGAATTACTTTGTAACAAATCGCATTCCATTGTGTGGAGCGGGCACAATGACGGGGAATGGCGATTGTACCCCCCCCCCCCATCATTTAACCCATCAGATACCGCATTCAACACTGATTGCGGCATCACAGTCACATTCAGCCCAGCGTGATGACTTGGTGACATCACACATCATCGTGTGTGAGAATTGGTGTGTTTTCTTCCATCAAGATGTCCGCGAGAGCCTTTCCAAGATTAAATGGATGAGGTGAGTTTAATTATTTTCTATTCCTTTTTACTGCCATTTCAGGAAAAATCGATTCGTTACCATGTAGTGCCAAGAAATTCAGATTCATGGCGAATCAATTTTTTCCTGAAATTCAGATCGAATTCCACTTTGTTAACACATATTCCTATGATCATTCATTCTCCATAAACTTGAGATGGGAAGATGTGCTACCAACCTGTAAGCATTTTATATGCCCATATAATCCAAATAGCTGACAAATGTGCTGATCAGTAGGGTGTTTAGACAGTTCGATGATCTGAATGCACGTTCCTACGAATGTTCATTTTTAATCGTCAGAACCTGTAAAAAGTAATTTCTTGCTGGTCATAGGCAAGTAGTAACTGGTCCAAAGGGTTTCCATACAATCCTGGCTTTTAGAAATCCGCAACTAGGATGGGCATGTTGGCCAGTTTTCTATGAATCCACAATACAGCACCCTGCTGTGGTGCCTCTGGTCTCCGCAGAGATGCGCAGAGCTCATATGTATTACAACACATTTTCTGATGTATATGACACTTGTATAGAAAAATGGAAAAGGAAAGCAATTGCAAAGAGTCATGCTTTCTCTTATAGAGGAACCAACGGTTAGGTGCATAAAATGAACAGTCTATTGATTTCAATGGGCACCATTTGCCTTGTGGTAGCACTGCAGGGGAACTGAATGCTTAGTTGAGGTCTATCAGCAAAATAATTGGTGGGGGCCAGCTCCCCAGTAGCACTGTTATATGATAGGGTTACTTATGCGGGATATTCATTTTAAGTAACGGTTAGCGGACCCTGCTGAGATCAACAGGATCTACTGTTCATTGGGGTCTGCTGTTGGGGGTGTTTGGTATGTTGTATGTAACTAAGGGTACTTTCACACTTGCGTTGGTGCGGATCCGTCTGTTTATTTGCACAGACGGATCCGCACCTATAATGCAAACGTTTGTATCCGTTCAAAACGTTTTGAATTACATTGAAAGTCAATGGGGAACGGATCTGTTTTCAAATGCACCATATTGTGTCATTGAAAATGGATCCGTCCCCATTGACTTACATTGTAATTCAAAACGGATCCGCTAGGCTCCGCCTCTTCAGACGGACACCAAAATGCTGCATGCTGCAAAAACAGAATAGAAGCGGAACGGAGCCGAACTGATGCATTCTGAACGGATCCTTATCCATTCAGAATGCATTGGGGCTGAACTGATCCGTTTTGGACCGTTTGTGAGAACCCTGAAACGGATCTCGCAAACGGAATCCAAAATGCTAGTGTGAAAGTGAGAGTGCTGTCAGCAATATCTGCCCATAGCAAACCATGCATGCTCAGCTACTGGATTTCTACTAGTTAGTAGGCGGAGAATGTTGCCCTCACGTCTGGTAATAAATATTAGTAAAAACTGCATTCTGAATGATTAAAATGGCAACTTAAAGGGGTTCTACAGGAATTATTTAACATGGCTACCGGCAACCTGCATAGTATGGGAGCAGGACTGGGAGGTGAGGGGGCAGGCCTCACTACATTGCTCTACAGTTTATGGTAAGGATGTGATCCTGCCTATGATATGTCATCATGGCTGAGCAGCCTGACGGGAAAGCTCACCAATGTGTAGCATTCGTAAGTGCCAGAGCCTAGTGTGTAGGGCAACCCTGCCCCTCACCCCCCTAGGCAGCTCTGCAAGTGGTGGCAACCAGTTCTGCTGACATTCTAGGACAGTTTGCTAGAAGCCATTTTAAATAATTCTCGGGCAACCCCTTTAAATTGTCTTAGAGATATGCATCCTACTGTTTGTCTTACCTCTGGCAGCATCTGAGAAGACAGGTTTTTTATATATTTCTAAAATGTTGATGGAATGTGAAGTACCTGGAAAAATAAAATAGCCACTTTCTGAATTTCTTTCTAATGCTCATGTGAATCCTGTTATTTGTTATCTACTGTATTATTTGTTGAATATTATTATTATTATGATTGCTTTAGCCAGTACAAGGTTGCATTTTGCTGTCAGCTATATGAGTATAAATGCGCTTTTGAATTAAGTATTGTTGTATTCTGTGCCATATCTTCCCTTGGACCTCCCATGTTGGTACTAAGTGGCTGCGACTGACTTTTAAACCCTTGAATTGGGTGATGGATATTAGACAGTGATAACATACAGGGAGTGTGCATAATGTTTGTGTGGCATTCCATATTGATGCGTTTATCCTGTCATGAAAGGCTCAGTAAGCTAATTACGTCTGATGGCTTTATTTCACATGTGAGGCCATCAAGTATAAGAATAAAAAGTCAGCTCGTGGTCCCAGTGGAAAACAATGCGGCTATACTTCAGGGTGAGGAAGAACAGAGCAAAGTGACAGGGTCAGCTGCACAGAGTGGTCTGCTTCCAATGTTTTCCTAGCTTCAGGAGATGTCTTCAGATGGCAAAGGTAATGAGGTTCCTCTGGATACTAATTAGGCGACTATTTTGACTATGAAAGAACATTTATCTAGTAGAACAAAGACTATATTTGTTTTTAGTATAATTAAGGCATGGGTTAAATGGAGCCTGAAATGTAAAAAAGCGTCTGAGTGTTTATCCATGTCTTGTCCATATGGATGGCACATATACCTATAGAGGAATGTATGTAAGCAAGCATTGTCCTGTGCAGCAGCGATTCCCTATATCAGCACTAAGGAACTAAGTTTAAAGAGGTCCTGTCACCACAAAATGCAATGCAATCTGAAAGCACCAGGTTATAGAGCAGGAGGGGCTGAGCTGATTGATATATAGTTTTATGGGGAAAGATTCAGTTAAACCTGTAATTTATACATTTATATCTCTGCTCTTTCTGAGTTCATTGTACACAGGGGAGGCATTAGTGACTGACAGCTATCTCTTTACAGTCCAAGTTGCCGGAACTCTAATCAAATCACAAAAGTATTATTTTCTTTGTTAAAACATGCATGTTTGTGACGTTTTGACCAGATGGCCTTTATCAAGCCAATATTTCACTTATATACATTTTTAAATAGTGTAATTATGGTTTTAAACGCATAATTTCAGATTCCCATGCTTATGCCTCATGCACACGTCAGTGTCAGTTTTAGATCAGTGGTAACACGGACAGTGTTCAATCCGTGTTTCCTCCCGTGACAGATCCGTGTTGGGTCCGTTTTTTGCTGACCGTACGCCATTCGTTTTTCACTGACACTGAGCAGCTGGAAAATGATTTTCAAACAATCTCTTTTTAATGATCCGTGAAACATGGATGCAACACGGATGGCATCCGTGTTGCATCCGTAGTTTTCACGGACGCATTGACTATAATGGACTTGAGGGATCCGGGAACACGGACAAGATAGGACATGCATCCGTGCTGAAAACACGGACCATGCTAAAACACTGATGTGTGAATAAACACATTCAAATAAATGGGGACGTGTGCTGTCTGCGGAGAACACGTACAGCACACGTCCGGGAAACACTGATGTGTGCATGAGGCATTAGGTGGGTATTTCCACAATTACAAGGGAGAGGTATATGCTAAAAAAGGCACTCCACTAGGATATATACAAAGGGTGGATGCACTGCCACCTGTGTGTTCTTTTGTGTGCATTGCTTTTCAGAAAAAATATCAGTCCTAGGAGACCAGAGAGGGTTACATGCCGATTTTCAGGACAAATCGACCAAACAGTATAGGATACTGAATCTTTTGTGCTGTATATTTGACTCAGATTCTGTTGCACGCCATGGTGTGGCAGAATCTGCACCTTCTTCCCTGCTCACGCAAGGTCTAAAAAAAGTGTGGCATGGATGGGGAAGGGGACGGCTAGTAGGCCCGTCTCATTCATCATTTTCTACCCCTGGTTTAGGCATAGAAAATGGTCTAAATCTAAGACAGCAAGGAAGCTGACTTACATTCAGAAACGGCAGTGGATGCGCCGCAGTCATATAGAGGCTGGCGTCAGCTGTAGGGCTTATTAACACTGGCCAATCTTAATAAATATGCCCCCTATATATCAATATGCTCAGTTCCTCCTGCACTATAACATTCTGGCTGCAGATTGCACTGCATTTTGCCGTGTCAATTCCTCTTTACAGTTTATCAGGAAGCTAAAGATTATTTAGTGCTTTGCTGTTATGATCATATTTATATAGTCATGTGAAAAAATAAGGATGCCTCATGTAAAGTTCTTATTTTATTTGTTAAGAAATGCAGAGATATCAGTATTTGATCTTCATTTAGGCCCTATTCACATGACCATGTCCGTTTTGTGTACTTGAAACGGCAGATCAGCAAAACACAGACAATGGCCATGTGTACTCTGCATCACGGTCCAGACCGATTAGCTTCAACAGGTCTGCTATCTGCAAGATGCGGTCAAAGATAGGACATCGGATGGACTCAGAAGCACATGTTATGCCACGCCGCCTCTCCTGTGTAGCCGAGCCGCCTTGTTGGGCTTGACGTGTATAGAATGATTGTCTAATATTTAGTGGAGGTTAGAGGTAAAGTTTAGGAATGAGACAGAAAAATGAGAGAGGCATGTATGTCTATGCATCAATGGTAAAACTATTTTTACAAGTTGGACCTGAAAAATAAAGCCAGTTTATTGTTTTAAGGGACTTTTTTGCATCGACTAGTGACATGGCAATTAATGTAGCAGAATTATTTGGATAAACCAGTCCTATGCTCATGTAGACTAGGTTTAGCTTCTATCTTCTGCCAATTGAGTATTTCTCTTTAGTTGTGACTAAAGTCAAAATTATCAAGAATTGTTTAAGTTATTGACACTCTGGGAAATTTAGCTAAATGCAATAAGTCGTTGGTCTTATTAAAGGTACTCAAATATATGGGGGAGTCGGCAGCTCTGGTTTTGCTGCTCTGATGTCCCACAAGTCTTTCAGTAAGCTACTGATTTTTATAATGCTTGGAAACCTTACAAGAATAACTTTAACTCAGATTACAAAAATATTTTCCCTATAGCAACCATATGTGTCAATATCAATAGCTTCTCACATTTTTTCTGCAGGAGCAAGTTTTAAATATGATATCTAATGCAGGAACTGTAGTATCTTCCAGCTTTCGCTCACAATAAAGAAAGATAGGTGGTTTGTTGGCTTCATTTATGAGAGGAGATTTATCAAGACCGGCATCACCAACATTTTTTTTCTGCTTCTGCACCTTACGTGTCTTCATTCGGCGCAGGCGCTCTGAGAGAAGGACGCTCGCTTCATCAGCGCGGGATTTGAAATGCAGACAGGGCCAGCCGGAGGAGGAGAGCGCTCGCTCTCAATCAACAGAAGGAGGGGGCGTTTTTTTAAAAAGAGGATGCAGCGGCTACCAGCAAGTAACCGCCCTACTTGCTGGTAGCGAAGTAATTAACATATTATAAAAGTGCGATTTTTAAAGAAACTAAGCCACAGAAAAAGGTAAGAGCACTATATATTGAATAATCGCACAATAAGGATTTTAATAAGGCCAAAAATGAAAAATGACTTTTGGGGGGTGACAGAAGCCCTTTAAGAAAATTGCTTTACAGCAGTTCCATGGGCCATAAACACAATGGTCTGGAGGGGACCTCCTTAACTTATATTGGAGAGTTTTTTAGGCATGCTCTGTGACCTGTGCAGAGGTGATTGTACAGGGAAGGAAAAGATAAGCTTTGACAATCACCTATTGTGGATGGTGGATCCTGTCTTATCTATACACAGAGGTGATTTCACTACAGGCAGGGTTAGAATGAGATAACTGCAGTGAAGTCATCTGTAGAGACCAAGAAGCATCACCTTTAATTAGGCTTAGTGGTACTTCCAAAATCTGCAGGATTTTATGGGTTTTGTTTAAGTATAGACAGTGACATGGAAAATTAAAAATAACATATTTAAAACTTCATAAAAAATATGTTAAAGATAAAAACAATAGTTTTTTTTAACAACAATAGGTAACTTTCTGTTGAGCTGTGCTCACTTGAGATGTACCACATTTATTAAGAGACACATGCCTCTTAATAATTGTGCCACATCTCAGGCCACGCATGCATCAGAACTAAAATCTACTCCAGCTGGAGTAGATATCAGGTATGATGTATGCCAGTTTCCAGCACACATGTTGTTAAATGTGTCTTGTGCAGGGGTCCTGCCCGTGGCCCACCCCTCCTGCCCATGCCTTACCTACTTTTTACAAAGGTGGCAAGAGTCTAGGAAAGGGGCAAAAAGCTGAACATTTTGGCACCAAAACCTGCAACTTTTCTAAGCCAGTTCAGACCTTAATAAGTTTCACCTTCCCTAGAATCAGACATGTTCACAGCAGTCAATACACCATTATTATTTCTGGACTTCCTGGCTTGACGGTAGACAAGCCTCTTCACAATCCATTGAGAAGTATCAATTCCAACAGATAGATCAAGGTCAAGGCAGGCTGCAAACAAGGTGGTTAGCTGTCGGGTTGGCAGTGGGAGAAACAGAAAATGTAATCAGTATATGAAGAAGATCATGTATTTCTGAGGTCAAGTTCCTGATTAAATACCGATATGATATAGTGTTTAAAGTCAAATAGGAGCCATAGGCCAGCACCTTTGTGTTGTCTGTGATCACCACATGTTGTGTGTCCCACTGGGCACGCTCCTGCGCTTTACTGTATGTACAGTATATCTTGGTACTTATCCCTACAGTAGATGCTGAGCAATAATCAGTTCTCGGAAGATGTATTTGGAAGTGCAGTGCAGGACTGAGGACTCTTGCCTATTACATTGTAGGCACAACTGGGAAGAAATGAAGGAATGAACAGCCACCTGCACACCTACCATTCATGAGGGGGTGGCTGCTTAGTCTAATAACTGCACACAGGTTAGACTTCTATAAGGTGCATTAGTTAGCTATTCAGCTTTTAAAAAGAGAAGAGCGGTAGATAATTATCTAATAGCAAATGGCATTGAAGGGTATAATTAAAGGGTTATGCTACAATTGGTGTAAAATATCTAAATCACACATAATATAGTACATACCAATTTCTTTGTTGCAAAGATCTTCCTATTCTTTGCTCCAATTGGTCTGTTATATTTTTTTTTGGCCGCCAGCTCAGAGGGTATGTCCTTTCTGAGGGGTGGGTGCGGCTATCTCCCTATCATAGCACGGGGGCATCCTTTCTGTTGCAGTTCTCTTCCTGTTACAGCTCAGAGAGTGTGTCCTTTCTTGGTGGGGTGGGGGTGGGGGTATGTCCTTTCTGCTGCAGCTCTCTTCCTATGACAGCTCCGTACTGTTTCTTTTCTGCTGAAGCTCCCTCCCTGTAACTTTCACAGCTTCTAGCAGTAGATACATCTGGTAGTACTTAAAGGATGGAACTGAGCATGTGCAAGCATCTCTCTGAGCGGATGCACACTTTACTGTACAGATTAAACACCAGGGGTCATGATTATGACATAAACATAATATCTAAATTACAAAAGTAACTAGTTTTTAATGCTGAATTGTATTAAAATAACATTTAATCTAACAATTGATGATATATATTTGATCGAGAGAAGTTGAAATGGATGGAACTGTGTCTTTTTTCAACCCATGTAACTATAGTGAATG
The DNA here is from genome assembly GCA_033119425.1 of Bufotes viridis. Lineage (NCBI taxonomy): Eukaryota > Metazoa > Chordata > Amphibia > Anura > Bufonidae > Bufotes > Bufotes viridis. Next base: position 140,348,218 of record CM065592.1, on the reverse strand, counting down.
GTCTAAAAAGAAGATACACCATTTCCCCTCTATTGTTCCAGTGTTGCGCTCTGGTCCTGCAGTACTGAGTCATCATCCTGGCTGCATCAGTGATGTCCTATGCACACCAAGTCACTGTGCAGCCAATCACTGGTCTCAGCAGTAAATGGGATGTGACTGCTGAGGCCAGTGATTGGCTGCAGGGGTGATGTAGTGTGCACAGAATGTTGCTGCTGCACCCAGGCAACGAACACTGATGGCGAAGGCTGGAGGCTGACGCTGGAACCAGCAGGGGCACAAAGTGATGATTATGACTTCTTTTGTTGTTTTAAATCATTTACTGTTGCTATGGGGGTAACCCCTTTAAATTAAAAGAACATACTATGCATCACCTTACAATTGAGAGAGTACAGACAAATTAGACATTACAGAATAACAAACTAATCAAACAGTAGAAGTGAGGGCCTTGCTTGCAATCTATGAGAGCAGACAAATTAAGAATGTTATATAAAGAAATGAGCATCAATGAAAATACTAAATTACAACTCACTTCATTGTAGAGCCAAGTTTGGGTAAGACCACATGGCCCAGCCTGTCCACCCACAGTGACAAATGGCCATTTTGTGCAGCCTTTGCTCATCATGGCAGTCAGATCCTGTGGTCGTCTTACCCTTGCAAAGGAGTGGTAGGTTAGGGTTAGAGCAAGGACACATTACAACCCAATAACACTAATAAGATATAAAAACTACAGCAATTAAATGACTGGATATATAATTATATATAAAGCACCCAGTGGTGCTACATTAATCTAGTCAAAAGAAATTGTACCGTATAATGGAATATAGCTGAAATATCCGATGCAAAAAAAGGATGGAGTTATGAAAATAATTGTTAGGAACCTAACATAATTCAATCATTTTAGAACATAGCAATTCCTGCTCGATTCCAACTGGAGATCATCTCGAAAAAATACACAGAGTTCATCTCGGTCTACCCTCTGTATGATTATGACTGACATGTCAATAATACTTTCCTAATGTAATTTTATGTCTGAATTGATAGCAGTTTTTGGGAAGCAATAAAATAAAATAAAGTACAATGTGAGATAAAAGAAGTAATCCAAAAATAGAACATTACAGTTTATATTACAAGACCTTTGATTTCACAGGCTGGTTCCTAGCTTTGGATCTTGAGCGTAACAACTGGTTCTAATATATAAGGTATCAGTAAGTAGTTGTACCAGATGTACATACTTGGGAATTGAAGTTCTGATGGGACTGACATAATTTTGGAGAACTTTGCAACAACTTCCTTGTAGAGGGGAACTTGTTATAATTCTGTTTGTTAAATATGTCATAGAACACAGAGGTGCATCAGATCAACTGGCAAGAAGCTGATACATAACATTTCTTTTGCTCATGTTATAGGGAGATGAAAAAGCTGCATTTCAGGGAGAGTTAAAGGGATGTCTCACTGGCAAATGGCATCTATCAAGTTAATACAAGGCACTTACTAATGTATTGTGCTTGTCCATACTGCCTCCTTTGCTGACTTTCCATTGCATTATACACTGTTCATTTCCAGGGGTTATGAGAACCCTGCAATCCACCAGCAGTTGCTGTGCTTGCACACTATAGGAAAAAGGCTTATTCCTGTAGTGTGCAAGCACGGCCATCGCTGCTGGATTGCAGGATGGTTGTAACCCTGGAAAACGAGCAGTGTATCATTGGATGGGAAATGCATTAAGGCAGAAAAGGAGGCAGTATGAACAATCACAATACATTAGGAAGTGCCTTGTATTAACTTTGTTTACATGATAAATATCATTTGCTAAGGTGAGACAACCCCTTTAAATGCAATAATAATATAAATGCATATCAAGGAACAGTCCTGGCAAACATCAGTACATGGTGTTAGACCTAGAGCTTGAGGGATGGACCATGTACAGCAAGCCCCTGAGGGGTAAAGGCAGAGGATGGGAGTGGTAGTGGCCCTGATGAGATGATGAGTCATGGTGTACTGCCTCAGGCCGTTGCTCCCTGGGGATTGGTGCAGTGAAAAGGTGGTATTAGGAATCAAGCCAGAAGAAAAAGAATAAAAGTCTCTCTTTACTCTCTTTTCTCTCTTTCTCATTTAAATGCAAAATAGAAGTTGGAGTACATCCAGCAGTAGTTTGTACACAGTGCAATTTATCTTCAAAGATGATTATGTGGCAGAAAATCGCACCTCTGGTATGCTATCTTGCTGATGTCTTTTCCCTTAACTTCTGGCTAACAGCCATAGTCTGGCATTTGTGGCTGTAGATGTCCATTTTGTATAAATACAGGCTTTTATGAGTTGTCCTGGCCTGGATGCGATCTAACTGATGGATGTCTGAGCCGCAGTCCTTCACCTGCAACAGGGTCTGTATAGGTGGGGTAACTGGTCAGTCTGCTGACTGTAAACACTGTAGCTTTGAGGAAATCTGTAGTTTTTTGATCCTTCAGTCTATCTGAGCTAGTTCTCTTGTCCCTAACCCTGGGTTCACACCTGAGCGTTTCTGAGACGCGCGTTTTACGCGCGTTTTTGTCACGCGTATTACAGCGCGTTTTTGCAAATAGGAAACGCGCGTCATACGCGCGTTCGTGACTCTGGAGACCAATTGAAAAAGGCATATCTGCACTTTAACGCGTTTTGCGCGCGTTTTACGCGCGTTCCCATTGAAGTCTATGGGTGCAAACGCACGACAAAACGCCCCAAAGAAGCTCAAGAACTTCTTTGAGCGTAGGGCGTTTTACAGCGCATTCAAACGCGCTGTAAAACGCTCAGGTAAGAACCATGCCCATAGGGAAACATGAGTTTTCTCCTGTTGAGCGTTTTACAGCGCGTTCGAACTCGCTGTAAAACGCGCAAGTGTGAACTGAGGGTTCCCTTACTCCTCACTGTCCTAGATAAGACTCCCCTCCCCTGGCAGGAAATAGGACCAGTCCACTCCTACCAAGAAGGGAGGAAGGTGTGGTTAGACCTATTCCTGACACCAACTATACTTCATCCGGTGGTGTACAGTGTAAACGGTACATAATATTGCAAACATTACATAAAAAAACAAACTTTACAGATACCCTAGGTTTGGGGTACTGCACATGGCACAACAATAAAAGAAAAAAATAGAGACAATCTCTGTATCATGGACCAACCCCATGCTCTGCACTAGACATAAGTGAATCAGTTTCACGCAGAGAGACTTGCAGAATACAACTACCTTAAAAAGTAAAAATAATAAATAGCATCTTCAATAATATAGGAAAAATCAAGAACCATTAGAGAAGTGACTTGAGGGGGTATAATGGTAACAGACACATCCAGCACTAATGCATTAGGGAGCTAAAGGAAACACACTCTATCTTATAAGAAGACACACCTTTGAGATCCATGTTTTATTCATTTAGTAATTAAACCAAGCTTAGATTATTTTTTTTACTGAAACTACTATAGGGTCTGGGGAGAAACGGGAGCCTGGAGCAGAACTGCGTCTCCTGTTCTCAGCACAGCTTCATAGCATTCCACTGCAGGAGCCACTAGAAGGAGCTCAAAGCATACCGGTTCTTCAGCTTCCATTGAGTGCAATTGTAATTGTATCCTTTTGTTGCACTGAGCTCCACCTAGTGGTGGCTGCACGCAGTCGGTTTTGTAATATATTATGTCAAGGGAGCTGTATGGTGATCAATGTCTTTATGCCAGTTGTCTGGTGTCAGTACATTAAGAAATATGGAGAAATATTAGTGCCATATTTATGAACACCTTGTTCATAAAAGTTGGGTAAGTGGGAAAAATGAAGCACATTTTTTTGATTAGAAAAATTATTTCACTTAATAAAAACATGTAATGTAAATATAATGTAAATCAATGAATCAGAAATCTCACTAGGGAAGGGGCCCATGTTAAGATTTGCTATGGGGCTCTATGAGATCTGTGTATGCCCCTAATCACCAGGACCATTACATTAGGAATAATTACTTACAGTCTACCATAATCTAGCTACTTGAAGAATTAGCTAACAGATTATTGTTCTTTCTGGAGTGTTGGAAACTGTTTGCCATTGTATGATCGTTCTTTCTCTTTTCTGATAGAAAATGTAAGGATTGTAAAACCTGAGAGCAAATAATTATCATACTTTATATAATTGCCAGTGAAACACAGAGACATGACTTGAACGTCCTGGTCCATAATGCAACAGAGACCTCAGCCTACAATGTGGTAGAGGATGCTTTGGACTCCCTTAGACACCAAGGCCCCGGTGCCTCGGTTACCTGCACCCTCTATAGTAGTCTTGGGTAAGACATCTAACATTGTCTGTTCAGCTTTATTGATGCCAACTTTTTATAAGAAAGATTCAATAGGTTGACTAGAGAACAGTGGTCTCTGTACATATATTTCTACTTTTCTGCATAATTGTTAAAGTGGTTCTCCGTGGCTTTACCTAAATTCTCCTCTTTCTCCCTATGGAAAGAAGAGTTTCAGTGTACTTACCCTTCTGCCACACTGCCGATTCCCTGATTATGGCTGTGATCATGTGACCACCCAACTGGCTGCACATTCTTCCACTGAAGTCTCAACCAAATGTGCTCCTGGGTTTTCCTGTTTAGCTGAATAATGTGCATGCAGCTGAACAGGTAGAAACGGGAGCATATCTGGAATCGGTAGTGTGACGAAAGGGGAAATACTGCTGAAACTCTCTTCCTTCCACAAGTTAGCTGAAACAGAGAATTCAGGTAAGGCTACTTCACACTGGCGTTTTTGAATCCGCTTGTGAGATCCGTTTCAGGGCTCTCACAAGCGGTCCAAAACAGATCAGTTTTGCCCCAATGCATTCTGAATGGATAAGGATCTGTTCAGAATGCATCAGTTTGGCTCCGTTCAGTCTCCATTCCGCTCTGGAGGCGGACACCAATAACGCTGCTTGCAGCGTTTTAATGTCCGTCTGATGGAACTGAGCCAAACGGATCCGTCCTGACATACAATGTAAGTCAACGGGGACGGATCCGTTTTCAATGACACAATATGACACAACAGAAAATGGATTCGTCCCCCATTGACTTTCAATGGTGTTCAAGACGGATCCGTTTTGCCTATAATACAAACGGATCCGTTCTGAACGGATGCATGCGGATGTATTATCAGTGCGGATAAGTCTGTGCAGATACATGACGGATCCGCACAAGACGCCAGTGTGAAAATAGCCTAAATCGAAGTCTGTGATTTTTTTATTATGTCACAAGTACATACTGTCCAACTGTACACAGCCCCACAGTCACCTCCCTAAACAGCCACACCAAGCCTGACAGGCAGAGAAAATGGCCCCTGTACTGGGGTAAGTGGTGCCCCCCTGACATTCATGGAGATATTTTTGTAGTTGCATAGAATAGAGGATATTTTGTTCTTTGTTGCCAAATTTTCCAGACTGTAGAAAGACTATGGATGAAGATTTATCAAAACTGGTGTATCGGAAAACTGGCTTAGTTGCCCCAATCAGATTCCAACTTTCATTTTTCAGCGCTCCTTTGGAAAATGAAATGGTGGATCTGATTGGTGCTATGGGCAACTAAGGGCGGGTTCACATGGGGTTATTGAATTTCATTAGAGGGTTCCGTAATAACAGAGATATAACATATAACTGAATTCCGCTATGGATTCTGGTACCACGAACCATAACGGTATAACGGAATTCTTAGATAACCCGAACCTTGTATGCCGAACTTGAAAACAGAAGTTCGCTCAACACTAGCCACTGCTAATGGTTGTCATTTCCCTGTACCTTTATTGAAAAAAATCTCAGAAAGTTGTGCGCAGTAAATTATTCTGACAAGTGGCAACTATTGTGTAGACAGACGTCTTCTTCTCAGAACAAATTTGTTTCCGCAATGGTCACTGACAGTTAAGTGAAGGCAATTCTGGGTCACAGTGACAATGTTGCCTATAATTTAAATATTAAAGAATTGCGTGAGTGATACTGTGGTACTGAACAAAATTCTCCCTGTACAACAAGAAATATACAAGAATAATGTACAAGAAATCAACAAAATACAAGAAATAACACCTTTATAGAGAGATGCCGCTCAATTTACAGCATTTGCAGAATTTGCAGAAATACAGAATACTGGAGCGTCAGAATATGTTACTCGGTAATATATTACCCAGAAAAAATGTAGTGTTAAAAAGGGTAGTCCAGCTTTTTTTATTTTTTTAAGTAATCTAATATCCTCAGGATAGGCCATCACTAGCCAATACGTGGGGCGTCCGGCAGCCTACACTTCTGCCCATCAGCTGTTCTGTGTAGCTAGACAGCACCATCAACATTGTACTGGACTCCCTGCAGCGCTGCTCCCATTCACTTCAGTGCAGGGTCTCAGCTGTGTAGCTACTGGGGTTCTTGTAGATCAGGTCTTTTTTGGTCTGGGGTCCAAATTGTCACATCGTTCAATGAAAAATTGTCAATCGGCGCTCATTTGCACCAGCCTATTATACAAGCCAATGCAAAGTGGAATGGTCACTATCACAGTCATTCCTTCCTTAATCAGTTCTATTGATTATTGGTAGCCCATCTGTGATTACACAGGGAGATATGCTGATGATTATCGTACATCTTTCATCCTGATAAAATATGTAAATCAGCATATAAATGAGTGATTCCTTGTTTATCGGCTGATCAGCGGCACGATTATACCTGCCAGATATCAGGAATGAGCGTTCCTATGAACACTTGTTCCCAGTAATTGTCCCGAATATCATGCAGTGTAATAGGAACTTAGAGATTTCCCAGTAAAAAATGATTTTTAACACGTTCCTGTAGCACGGCCCTGAAACAGAAGATTCCTACTTTCCTGCTCCCTGCCACTCTCGCTGTCTCCATCTTCTGGTTCCGGAGCTGTTTACATCTGGCTGGCTATGGGCATAGTGACCTGCACCGCTCCAGCCAATAACTGGCTTCAGTGGTGATGTGGCCACAAGCAGCGTTTCACCGATGAAGTCAGTCATTTGCTGGAGAGGTGCTCTGGGACCGGAAGATGGAGACAGCGAGAGCAGCATGGAGCAGGAAAGTATGGATCTTCTATTTCAGGGACTATTCTGCAGGAACATGTTAAAAATCATTTTTACTGGGAAACCCCTTTAAGTGGCAACATTTGCTTCCTGCCTCCTATTCACAAATGAGAGCTTTCCTTCACTGCAGAGGATGGCGCTCACTGGTTCTTACCGCCTCCTGCCTCCCAGATATACTGTAGGTGACCTGCAATAACCAGTGAGCACTTTCTCTGAGGGCTCATGCACATGATCCGTTATTTTGGTCCACATCCGATACATGTTTTTTGTGGGCTGGATGTGGACCCATTCACTTTAATGGAGCAGTAAAAGATGCAGTAAAAGATGGAGCAGTAAAAGATGCAGTAAAAGATGGAGCAGTAAAAGATGCAGCAAAATGTAGAATACACATGGCTGGTATCCGTGTTTTGCAGACCGCAAAACACTGTACGGTCGGTGTATGCCCATATTTCCCCTTACTAACGGGGAAAGCACTTACTAGTTAACCCTTTAATAACAAGGCCAGAAAAGGCCTTAATGACCGGACACTTTTTTGGGATTTAGCGCAAGTGGTTCCAACACTTGTAACTTTTTTATTTGTTAGACTTCCATAATAACTTGCAGCTTTTTATTACATGACAGAAGGCTTTTTAATACAAATTTTATTTAAAAAGTAATTTTTATTCAAAGTATAGCTCATTCTTTAAATATGCAAATTATTATAATTAGTTCCCTATTTTGTTTCACGTGAATGGGGTGATAATGGTAATGGTTTTGATTGGTGTGGTCATTTTTTTTTATGTATTTTATTATCATTTTTTAATTAATTTTTTCTGCTACAAAAAGACCTTTGGGGGACACAGATTTTTTATTTTGCTCATTTTCCTTTTATTTGTATTTTATTTATTTTGTATTTTTTTAAAAATTATAATCACTTTAGCACTTATTTTTAAATATATATTTTTGCCACATAATATGTCCCCCAAGAGGTTATGAAAATACTGTTGGGGTCAGTGAACAATTTTATTCTGCACTTTTACCTTTTTATTGTTTTCTTTTACTTGCATTTAAAAAAAAAACGTAATTTTTTTTGTTAACATTTTCTTTTCTTTTTTTTTAAATATATTTTTGCAGCACTGTATGTCCCCAAGAGGCCTTTAAAAGACCTCTGGGGGGCACTGACTTTTTTTTATTTAGCACTTTTTCCTTTTTTTTCTGTTATTTGTATTTTTTTAAAAATGTTTTAAAAACAATAGTTTTTTTTAATTCGTTGACTTTTTCTTTTAATATATGATTGCCACATAATTTATCCCCAAAAGGTCCATGAAAAACCTTTGGGGACACAGACTTTTTTTGTTTGCACTATTTCCACTTTAACTGGAGCATCCCTGACCCTGCAGCTCTGCGCTCCTCTGTCCCCGAGACACCCGGCCATCAAGTGATTGCTGGGTCTAAACTACAGAGAGCTCATTGAGGAGAAGGCAGAAGCGCTGATAAACCTCTTCTGCTTTTTCCTCAGCTTCCCCCACTGTCACTGACAGCCGGGGACCCGTCCTGCTCCTGCTACAGTGCAAGAGCAGGAGCTGCCATCCATCGCTGTGCAGCATTCAGAGCAGAAACGCGGCTTATCGCAGGAGAGTATGGGGCTTACTACACCCTACACTGCTCTACAATAGATGGTAATAAGGTGATTCTGCCCACGATATGCCATCATGGCTGAGCAGCCTCACAGGAAATCTCACCAATATGTAGTATACGCAAGTGCAAGAACATAGTGTAAAGGGAGGCCCCAACCCCTCACCCCCTAGGCAGCTCCGCAAGTGACGTCAACCAGTGCTTTTCACATTCTAGGACAGGATGCTGGTGACCATTTGAAATCATTCCTGGAGAACCTCTTTAAGATGCATTGATGATCGGCAATCATTTAGGGCAGGTTATCGGTCCATTTAAAAGGACCCTTCTAATTAAAGTTGTATGTTCTAAGTTTTCAACCAGTGTTCACAGAATGTTCCCCTATCCAGGGGTGTAGCTAAAGGCTCATGGGCCCTGGTGCAAAAGTTCAGCTTGGGCCCCCTCTTCCCTCAGTGCTTTGTGTCTTCTTATGCGGCACAAGGCTCTTTGGGCCCCCTCAGGCTCCTGGGCCCGGTAGCGACTGCTACCTCTGCATCCCCTATAGCTACGCCTCTGCCCCTATCTATTTATCAAGGAGCTTCAGTATTGGATTTCTAACAATAGACATCTCTGAGCCGTGCCAATGGGATTTAGGTGCTCTGTAGAACCATTTCATTCTGGAAATCAGTGGTGATCGAGATCAAAGAATTTACCAATGGGACCTTCTCATATGTATCTAGGATATATATTTTAACTGGATGTTCCCTTTAAGGGTCCATTCACACGTCCGTAGTGGCGTAGCGGATCCGCAATACACCGGGCCGGCACCCGTATAGAAATGCCTATTCTTGTCCGCTATTGCGGACAAGAATAGGACATGTTCTATTTTTTTCGGTAGCCGCGGACCAGAAGTAAGGAGCCGTGGGCCGGAAATGCGGATGCGGACAGCATCCTTTCCATCCCCTTTCTATGAGAATGAATGGGTCTGCATCCGTTCTGCAGAATTGTGGAACGGATGCGGAGCCTTTCTACGGACGTGTGGATGGACCCTAGAGTTAAGTCTAGCTAGTGTTGCATTGCCCTAGGTAAAATTATCAGTAAGGCACCAAGGTTTAAATACCTACATGGCTCTGATCACTGCGTACATGAATACATGTAATCCTATTCTCACCACATTCAGTCACTACACAATGAAATGCAGCATCCCACATTATTTACATGTTACATAGATTACTTTTTTGCGAGATGCTTCCAGTCACCTTTATCCAACCTTGAGTTCATTCAGTATTTCCTATGTAAACCCTGTCAGTATATTTCTCGTAACTGTATATGCAAAATATTTTAATGATATTATATAAATTTGGAGCAGATTGTGGAGGTTTGATTTGTAGAAGAGACTTATGAAACATTACCCCTGTAATGTAAATTTGGTCCCATACTTTCTGTCATGTCACTAATGGAAGTTACTTATAAGTGCCTTTTTCTAATAACTATTTACAACATCAATTGATTTTCTCTGCTCATTGTTGCATTAAGTAGGGAAGATATATTCCCGTCTGTGGTCGAGCTCCATACAAATATTCTGTTTATCTACCTTGCATGAAATTTCCAAAGAATACATTCTGAATAATGTTGTTTTATAGTTACTGTGGTATTGTAAATTCAGTGGTATGCTTTGTATTTACAACCTCAAAGTATATTTATGACAGTGCACAATTGTAATACCTTTTGTACGCTAGTCACTAGAAATCAATATTCATTGGATTTCCTACTGATTTACTCTTATAATCTTTGATCCAATTTTATTCCAAAAGCCGTGTTTTATGATATTTTATTCTTTTTATGAGATTTGGGTTAACCCTTTGGCAGTAAGAGTTTTGACAATTGTATTGTGTACAACTAGAGTATATAATCTACTTTCACTATAATAAGAATTCATTTTTATATTAAATCTATTTAAACATCATTTTTGCCTGTTTGTTTTACCTCTATACATTCCTTTATATATATATATATATATATATATATATATACATATATATATATACACACACTCAAATCAATCAACTCTGCCACTTACGAACTTATTTGTTCAATGTTTTATTTCCACTGGGAAGACAAGATGTACAAATATCTGTCCGCTGGTCCGTCCATTTAAAAAAAAAAATTATATTGTTTTATATATTTGGCAATAGTTGATAGAAGTAAAATACTGCATTATAACCATAAATTAATATTATTTTATATATGTTATATGACGCAATAGCTGATAGAAATGAAGTCCTGCATTATAACCATAGATAAATATTATTTTATATATTTTATATTAGACAATAGTTGACAGAAATTGAGTTAACTTAATTATAACTGTACATTAAGTAATCTTTCCAGCTATCTAATATATTAAACGTCATATTATGATTTTAGCAAATAAATGTAATTCATTGCATAATGACATGATACAATTTTCCAATATAGTTTCTGTTTCAATTCCTCACATTTTTTTTTCAAATCTCTGTTCTCTGTCATCTAGTAGAAACCTTCATTGATACAAATCTGTCCTGGTCATTGTACAATGATTTTTTCCTAAGACATAATACCCTTTTGATCAAAATGTGTGGGTGCATTGCTTGCTAGGCAGAGGTCAATATACTGTATGCTTGAACTGTAGTAAAGCAATGGATGCTGCAGACTCAGATATCCATGCTCATGTGGAGAGCGACAATGTCACTTGTTGTAATGCATAAGGGTTTGAGGATGTATATTGATAGATACTACCATGTTCAGACTGAGTAGCCAAGAGAGGAAGATGGTTGCCAGTCTCCATAGAGATTTCTATGCTAGTTTGAGAAGAACAGGGATGGAGAACATTATGGGCCAAGGGCCGTCAAGAATTTTTTTTCCTCCCCATTGGAGTTCCTTAATAAACTTTAGTAGGAGACACATTTAGGCTTACAAGAAAATATGTTAAGAGTGATAATGGTGTTATAATGCTAATCATAATACCTCCTATTTTATGTTTCACGTAACTCTAGGGTTATACTGAGTAATAAATGCAAACTCTTCTCCTTGTTGTATAGTAGAATAAAAATATGTTATTTTTCACCATAACCCATACATCCACTTGAATCTATACTCACATAAAGCTGTCAGTGAATCATTTTACAGGATTACATTAGCATTGTTTAAAAAGGCAATGACTTATTTGTGACTGCAGTAATTCATTAAAAGCAGGACACTTAAGAAGGGTTAATTGATTAGACCTTTTAAAAGGTGGTAAATGTATAGATGGGTTATTTAAGGACACCGCAAGTTGTCTCCAAAAGTGTGAGATGCCAAAGTAGGGTATATCTATTTTAAAATGCGAAAATCGAGACATCCATTAATGATCTAGTTAATAACACTAAACAATAATAAATGGATGCAGTTCTTCATTTGACTGCAGTCTGGCAGTGTTAGGGTTAATATTTTACAACAAAAGGTAACATTATTAGGGCTAGTTCACACAGAGAGTTTTGGCGCTGATTTTGGAGCATTTTTGCCTCAAAATCAGTTACAAAAATGCCTCAAAACATCTTCCTGCTCATTTCCATGGGGAAAAAGTAAGTACAGTAGCATGCCATATTATGGGGCGGAATCTGTGCCGAATCTTCCACTGAAATGAATGGGAAACATAAAAAACAGCTCTAAGTAAGTCCATGCTTTTTTTGGTGCATTTTCTGCTTGTTTTTTGGTGCAGATCCATGCTAAAAACCTCGTGCTGAACAGGCAGGTTTGTATTGAGGTGAACACCCGTTGGTTAAAAAAAAGACGCGTCAAAAAGACCGTATCAAAAACTGCACAAAATACATGCTGAAATAACCACGCATGGATTCCGCTCTGATTTTTTCAACAGGTTTTCAAAATCCATCGTGTGAACATCCCCTCGAAGTGTGAAGATGCACAAAAAAATAGATAATATCCAAGCACTTCCTTCCTCATTGCTTCATTTGATCCTATTGGGTTTTATATTGCAATTAATATTGAAAAACATAGAAATAATTCTCTCTGTGTCCTAAAAAGTACCTTGTTTCCCCTCCTCCTCACTGTTCTCTGTCTGGATGTAGAGCAGCTGGTTGGAACAGCAGCCCCCATCCCTTTTCCTGTTTGCACTAGTACAAAAATATGGTTTAAAGGGAACCTGTCACCTGAAACAGCGGTCCTAAACCGCCGGCAGGACCTTCAAGACTACAGCAATCGGATTCTGATCAAGTAAATCTTACTAAATTCCGATGCGGCAGTAGTAAGAAAATCGATGTTTAATCCACGGCTGGCGCGACTCTCTGCCCAGGCTTGAAGTCAAGGGGGCAGCGGCCTTCTTGCTTTAAGTCGCGGTGACCACGCCCCCTTCCCGGCCCCTCTGCTTTGATTGACAGCGAAGGGGCCGGGAAGCCTGGGCAGAGAATCGTGCCAGCTGTGGATTAAACATCGATTTTCTTACTACTGCCGCAACGGAATTTAGTAAGATATACTTGATCAGAATCTGACTGCTGTAGTCTTGAAGGTCCTGCCAGCGGTTTAGGACCGCTGTTTCAGGTGACAGGTTTCCTTTAAGAAGTCTTCCGGTTTTGCAATTTTTAGCACCAATTGGCAGGAAGCAACACGTTATCATTTACTAATAGTGACTATCTGTAATACCCTATTTTTCTGTACTCCGTCGTGGTCACGTAACATTTACTGCCATCTTGGTTTCCTATCCCAATGACATTGCATCTACATCTGAGGTGTGACAAGGCTTGTAAGGCTCTGCCCTGTAGACACAACATCTTCAATGGCCTTGTCTCTGAGGGCAGTGTTCTGTTTATTCTCCTTCCCTGTAGACTTGATATCAGCAATGATGGTATGTCTTAGGACTGGGTTTTTCCAGCGGAGCTTTAAGCAGGCTTGGAGCATTCGAGCTGAGAATGGAGCAGTAGTACGCATGTTGGCCATTCACTTCTATGCACTGATGTAGACAGTGCTCTAACAGTCTTATGGAAATAAATGGAGCGGTGGACCAACATGCGCACTATAAGCCCACTTTGGATTCCTATTTTAAATAGCTTTTAAAAACGCAGATATGAATACAGTAGTAATTCACCGAAGTCTTGCTCGACTTCGGGCAAGACGAAGTTTGGCTCCACAGAGCCAATACATTTTAATGCTGTATGGAAACAGCTATAACATCAAAGTTTTTGAACGAATCTACGGTCCGAAGGTTGATTTGCTCAAGCCTATAAATAAAATATAATGTAAATATTATATAATATAATAATAAAAAATAATATATAATAATAAAATAATAATCTTGTCCACAGCCGCCCTGTTTAGGAAAGTGGAGACTGCAAAAATGACAATTGCGAGTAGAAAAGCATTTCAAAAGTTGCAAAGCCAGGTGGCAAAACCTTATCATTTTCTATGTGTCATACATTTTGTACCTTTCCTCCAGCTCAAGACAAGCTACTTATCTATCTTTTTAATGTCTAAAAAAATGATTGTTCATGCCTGGAAAAATATGTATTAGATACTTGAAAATTCTCACTTGATTGGACAACTTCATGACTAATAACTAAGTAAGTCATCTGTGTCCTCATGAATTCTCAAAATAAGTTCTTCAAGATCTGGGGCCGCTGGATTGCCTTTGCCCACCCACAACTGGCAACCACCAGCTTTTTGCTTGGATAGCGATATAAACAGTCACAAATTTCCCAGGACCAGAATAGAGGCAGTGCAGTGGATAAGTCTGTAATTTGTTGGCGCATGTGCAGAGTAGACTCATTGCATCAGTGCATGCGCTGCTAGATGAGGGAGAATTCTGTCCAAAGGATTGCAGCCCTGTCCACTGCATTGCCCCAATTCTTGTCCTGAAAATGACATGCCTATCTATTCCATGGACAGGAAACTTCAGGAATAAGCTGAAGTCAAGATTTTCTCAAGAGGCAAGTCACGGTTCAGAAAGAGGTGCATCTATTAGAAGATGAGTTCACACAGATGAATGGGAGGGTTAGGAAGTCTCCAAAAAAACTCTTTATGCTTAAATGAGATTGTCTAATTCTATGTTTGATGCAATGAGGTATTGCGTCTGCCTTACTTTTGTTTGGTTTGATAAAACTGAATAAAATATTGGAAAGAATTCATTCACCTACAAACATCTAAAACCATGTCTAGCAATACGTAGGCATCACTTGTCCTTTTAGTGTACATTGAGGTCACTTGAGGAAACATCAGGCATTGCTGTCACTAAAGTGACCTTTAAACTCCACAGTCACTTTTCAATATGCTTTTAATAATCACAAGTACAAGAAAAAATCGACACAATCTCATGTGGAAATGTTTTGTTGTTGGCTCACATTGTTGCACATAAATATGTCCAGCAGAAGGCATGTTCATTTGCATTTTGTCTTCAGTCTTTTTAGTTGAAGCAATCATGTGAGGAAGTCTTGTGTTCCATTCAGAGGCCATTGAAATACACTGCTGATTGGAGAGTCACATTTCAACCTTGCTGCGTTCAGATCCATGTTGATTTCTCCAGGAAGGCTGGAATCTATTAATACTATTTTAAGAGATAAGATTGAACAATTGCATTCTAGTTGGTCTGGCCTGCACCCATTGGTAATACAAGAATTTAGATTATTTAGTTTACAAAGCTACTTTTATTTTTTCATTTAAAAACCTTTTTGCATAAATATTTTACTGGTTCTCACCCTCTCCCTCCTGACCAGTCTCCCCTACCACTCTCGGCAGAGGAACAGACTATCAGAGTTTACTGTGTCCTGCATAGCTGGATACTGAGGTGCACTGCCGGATCTCCACTGCCTATAATGGGATCTCATAGGGATCCGAATGCTTTCTGGCATATCTGCTGGAATTTGGTTGGAGAAATAATGCTGCATGCAGTATTTTTTGCCGGCTGAAAGTTGGCATTTATGCCTAAAAGTGGCTGGATCGCTGATGTATCTCATTATAGTGAAAGGGGATCTAGCATTGCATGGCAGTGTAAGGCTATGGAGGATACGGTAAACTCCGGTACTCTACCAGAGTGTGTGCCACATATGTGAATGTACCTTAACTCTCGCCCGATTTCAGTAGTAAATCCTGGCATCTTCAGCCACTGGCCACAACCTTGCTAGGCATCTGGACTCCTCTTTGTCTTCTCCATTGATGCTTTCTCCTGCCAGCTGTGTTGGTATGGTGGCCTATTTAAAGGGGTTGTCTGAGTTACATGAAAACTCTCACAGTGCCCCCAAATGTGATGAAATTACAAAAGAACAGATACTCACTATGACTGCTGTGGCCAGTGATAGGCTGCAGCAGTCATATGCCATATACAGATATGTCAATGTCATCTCTGTAGCCTGTAAACAGAAAGCAGAGATGAGGACTGGAACTGCAGTGCTGGGGGAGGGGATATGAGGCCATTTTATATTTTTTAGAGTGGCGCGGAGGCCAGTATGTGAAGGATTCCATGGCGTATGCTTTAAAGATAATTGAATACATTACAGTATGAAATCAAAAGTTGGAAAGTGCTTATAATCCCCCAAAACTGTGAGTATGTATTAAGTGCTCCCTCCATGGTGATGTCACATCATGTAGATTGGCCACCATGGGCAGTTTATGTTTCTTCATTATAGATTAACAACTTTATGAAAGCAAATCTGTTAATCTGTTCCAAAACAGTGAAATTGAATAAACAAAGGGATTCTAAAGTCGAGTTTGTCCCTTGAAAACAGGGACACTTGTGAGGTAAGTATATTGAATGACCACACTAGCTGTCGCTATGTTGTATGAAGTTATTTTACTCATACTTAAATGGAGTCTGTTATGTAAATTTCACTAATATAACTAACAGCAATGGCCATCAGAAAATTATAAAATGCCGTACCTTCATGTCTTCTGGGTTTTTATTCCATGTCCAGAAAAAAACTGTTTTATTCTTATGTAAAATGGCTCCCAAGTGCCCAAGCCCGCTACCCTTCCCTGTTGTCTGCTCCTCTCCTAACCTCCCAAGGCTTCTCCCCCCTCCCCTAGCGTAACAATGATGTGGGGGAAAAAGCCGTAGGAGGTTAGGAGAGGAGCAGGCGGCAGGGAAGGGCGGCGGGCTTGCGCACTTTGAAAAAGAAAGCCCGCCATGCTGGACACTTGGGAGACGCTTTTCATAGAAATAAAAGAGCTTTTCCGGGACGTGGGATAAATACCCAGGTGACATGAAGGTATGGATTAATGCTTCACATTAATGATTCACATTTTGGAAAATGAATACAGAATAGGCTTATATAGATTTGCTCATATATAGACATAATCATTCATCAGGTATACGATCTTCAGAGATCCAGAGTTATGGGCATTTTGGAGATTCATTGAAGACATTTTTTTTGTAAAGATTCACTCATATCTACATTTAGTAGCAAGAAACAATCTATCTATCTATCTATCTATCTATCTATCTATCTATCTATCTATCTCTATAATATCTATCTAATATCTATCTATCTATCTATCTATCTATCTATCTATCTATCTATCTATCTAATATCTATCTATCTATCTAATATCTATCTATCTATCTATCTATCTATCTATCTATCTATCTATCTAATATCTATCTATCTATCTATCTAATATCTATCTATCTATCTATCTATCTATCTATCTATCTATCTATAGTTACCACATACACCACGGCAGGGACTACTTTTAATGTGTAAACAAGGTAAGAACAGCTTAAATAAT
Source organism: Bufotes viridis (assembly GCA_033119425.1). Classification (NCBI taxonomy): domain Eukaryota; kingdom Metazoa; phylum Chordata; class Amphibia; order Anura; family Bufonidae; genus Bufotes; species Bufotes viridis. The sequence goes on along the minus strand of CM065592.1, from coordinate 140,330,824 downwards.
CTCCACAATCTCCACAGTAATCAAGACAATGGATTACCTTCTTAGTTTTTCACTTAGTAGATCTATCAAAATATTTAGGCCCTAATTCATCAAGCTATAGAGAGTACAGGTCCACATTACACTAATAGTCCACATTGATCATGTGATTCATCACAAACTGTGGAATTTCACAGGAGACAAGACCAATTGGTCATTGAGCAGTCTATTACTTCATTTCTTCTCTATAAGCCCATATGTTATTGCGGAGCCACAATCGTCGCTCAGAAAGTTTTCTCTGCTTTTGATATATGTGTAAATTAAGACATAATATGTTACATTTTTGAAAGTTTTTTCTCATTTGTTTAGTACAAACTCTGGTTGCATATTAACCCTCAACCTACATAAAGTACAGGTATATTATGAGCGTTAAAGGGGTTATCCAGTCCTATAAAAAGCCCCCCAATATGCCGGCCCGCCACACTGAATATACTTACCCCGCTACCAGCGCCGCTCCTGGACCCCGTACTGCCGCTGCTGCTTCTCCCCGTGCGCGGATAAAAACATCTGGTGTCGGGGAGCGCAGCCAATGGCAGGAGGGGACATGGACGAGCCTCCCTAGCATCGTGGGCGACGCTAGGAAGCCTTGTCTCCGTTACCGCCTGCCATTGGCTGCGCTGACCGACACTAGATGTTTTCATCTGTGCAATTGTACAGACTCACAGAATAAGGTTGTCATGTCATTTTTAGTGCACAGTGAACACTGTAAACACAATCCCCCCCAAAATTTCAGAACTGAGGTTTTTTTTGTTTACTTCACCCACAAATAATTTTTTCATGTTTTCTAAGATATGGTAAATTAAATGATGCCATTAAAATATACAACTTGTCACACAAAAAATAGATCCGTCTACGTGAACAGAAAATTTTAAAAAGTTAGGGCTCTTGGAAGGTGGGGAAGAGAAAACGAAAACTCAAAAACAAAAGTTGACTGGAAAAGATATGGGCGAGTCCTTCAACAGGATTACTGTACAGTTATATAGATGTATGTCTTTTTATAGCTGTGTAGGGAGGAGAGGGGGTTGGGGCCTCACTACACTGCTCTGCAATAAATGGTAATGATGAGATCCTGCCTATGATATGCCATCATGGCTGAGCAGCCTGACAGGAGAACTTACCAATATGTAGCATATGCAAGTGCCAAAGCCTAGTGTGTAGTGAGGCTTCGTCTCATCTCCACCTCATAGGTAGCAGGTAACCAGTCCTGCTCATATTCCAGGACAACTTGCTTGCTGCCATTTTAAATTATTCCCAGAGAAGCCCTTTAATAGTACTGCCATCATCATATTGACCAACAGAAAAATATAATACTTTATTTAAATCTCATTGCATTCTGCATGAAAAACACACACACAGAAAACAGTGTCGGAAATTGCCCCCAATAACAAAGTTAGTAACGGTAAAACAATAACTTATATATACCCTAAAATGCAGCGAAAAAAAACAAACAAAGCCTACAACTCTTTCCACAAAAAACAAATATTATGTGTGTAGACATTAATGGCTGTGTGTTATTTTGAGGGCACACCAAATTAACACTGTTATACAAGCCCTACACTGACTACTTTACATTGTATCAAAGTGTTTGATCTTCAGTATTGTCCCATGAAAAGATATGTACTTACTTTTGTGAGATACATATATATATGTATAGGCGTACCTTTTTCCCAAAAGTGGGAAAAGTGGCAGTACGTCTTAGGCTACTTTGACACTGGCGTTTTGGCTTTCTGTTTGTGAGATCCGCCCAGGACTCTCAAAAGCGGTCCAAAACGGATCAGTTTTGCCCTAATGCAATCTAAATGGAAAAGGATCCGCTCAGAATGGATCAGTTTGCATCAGTTCACTCTTTTTTCTGTTCTAGAGGCAGACACCAAAACGCTGCCTGCACCGTTTTGCTGTCCGCCTGACGAAGCAGACGGATCCGTCCTGGCACACAATGTAAGTCAATGGGGACCTGATCCGTTTTCTCTGGCACAATAGAACACGGATACGTCCCCCATTGACTTTCAATAGCGTTCAAGACGGATCCGTCATGGCTATAGAAGACGTAATTCAATCGGATCCATTCATGACGGATGCATGCGGTTGTATTATTGTAACGGAAGCATTTTTATCAGATCCACGAAGGATCCGCAAAAAACGCTAGTGTAAAAGTAGCCTTATAGTCGGAATGTTAATGACCGCTTCCAGTATGTGATCTGAGGATGATGAATCAATGAAGGTTAATCAATAAATTATCATGTACCCCAAAATGCTGTTAATAAAAACTGCAATATGTTCTGCAAAAACGGTAAGCACTGACAGGTTTGCTGATAAAAAAAATGGAAAAAAAATGCATCGACCGTGTATTGTAAAGAACGCTATAGGTTTGGAAGAGTGTGATCTTGTACAGTGTCCAAATTTGCAAATGGTTCATTGACGCTATAGGTTATACTACTAAATATAACATTAACATGTGGAGCCTCTTTGTTTTTATCCATATATAGTAAATCTTTAAAAATGGTACTATGCTCTGTAAGTTAGCTTATGCCCCACAGAATAGTGACAGCCATGCTAACTTCTCAAGAGGACACCTCCATAATTTTTTTCCATTTTATATAATATAGGCATGGTTATATCCAATATAGGATGGCTTTCTGAATATCATTTTTTGAAGTCCACTTCATGTATTCTACTTCCTGTCCCAGCTCTTATCTACTCTGCAGATACCTTTCTATATAGTAGGTCGTATCATTTGTGTTGACTGTGACAGTCTTGTATTTAATTTAATACTTACTAATATAGTAATGTTTTCTATAAACATTGGGGGTAATTTATTAACAGATATATGCCACTTTTTGGTTATTTGCACCTGCTACCGCCAGGTCTCAAAAAAGAGGGCGTAGTGTGGGTGGTCTGGTGGGCCTGTCTCATTCATAACATGCCTGTTGTCAGCTTAGACAAATAGTCTAAATCTACGCCAGCAAGGGAGCTGGCGTAGATTTACAATGGTGGTGGATATGGCAAAGTTATGTAGAGGCTGGTGCCTCTACATACATTTGGCGCATCGACAGCCAGCTAAAGCTATCTATTTACTCATATCATATGTATTTCATACCATCTATCTGGTAAACTACCCCGAATCATGTCTTGACTTAACCTGCGCTCTGGTTTTCTATGAATGTCATAATGGTTTATAACAGAAAGAAGCCTGATAAAGAGCAGCAATGGCAGAAATGAGAAATGTTTGCCAATCTCTACTTGTTCTCTCACCAACTCCATGGCACTACTGTTCTCAGTTTGCATTCAGATATACACATTAATTAAGCAGGAAGATATCAAATCAAGTAGTTTGAGATGGTGCTGGAATCTAAACCCAGTGCGTGAATGTCTTGGAGGCCATCCAGACTTTGGCATGGGAAACCACTGTTTTGTTAAGCATTAGAATTGATCTCTGTTGAAGTAACAAGAACCAGACACGGTAGATGGTGTCTGTGGCTGGGCACTATCTTGATGGTCGTTACGTTACATTCCTATTTAGACCCTTCCACATGTCAGACTTGCCTGTGCAAAACCTCTGCAACTTGTCAGCCAAATGAAAACAATTGTGTGTGCCCAAGGCATTCCTGTGACTTTACTTTCATCGGGAAACAACACAATGCAGATTTTCTTGTAGCCCGGGTGAACTTGAGATTGACTTTCATTTTCAATAGCTAATTAAACTCATAAGCTCTGGCAGAGGCTTCGTAATGTTCACGGGTCTGAATTTCTAAAACTTAAGTAAATTCCTGTGTTAGAAAAAAAAACCTTCTGTAATGGATGAGTCTGAGTTGCCATCTACAGCCAATATATCTTATATGCCATTATTTTAAAATACTGCACTGAAAGCGGACTGCTCTTCTGTAAAGCCATATATTTCTCTAGATTTCTATGAAGTCGTTTACAGCATTTTGTTCTGCATCTTCCTTATTGAACGTCAGTGTTCGACCAAAAACATATTTTGTGAAATAAAAACCTTTGTAAAATAGTGTCTTTATAGAGCCTTCTAATATGTAAGGCGTGATTAGGTGAACACATCCTACTCTATAAGAGTAAGCTCAGACTGGGCAGATTTGGGGATTGTAGAAATCCATGTGCTTGCCATAAAAACAACCTCAATCAGATGAATGGACTGATTTTAACTTGCACAACTTTCCGCAACAAAATCTGCCACGTCTGAAAATACCCTAAGGATTTTCCACAGTGGAATTTCCTCAGTGGATTTTGCTGCAATTGTTGTGAATTTGCTACAGATTTTAATCTGTAAATTGAAATCAGCAGTGGTAAAAACAGCGTAAATTGACATCCTGAAGATTTAAAAGTTGCGCCACAGGTCAATTAACTCTGGATTCTAGCAGTGTCTGGATTAGATTTTTCAAAATCTCATCACTTTGCTGGTACTGTACAATGCTGCAAATGTGCAGTGTATCCACAATGTTTGAAAACACCCTAAAAGTGCCTAAGGATATCTGGCTATGCTTCCAAAATATCAATTGTAAAGAACCACAATAGAGATTCAGCACTGCTGGAGACTTTATTGAAATGTACACATGCAAAGGGCTAGTGCTTCCCGAAAAGGCGTCAAGAAAACTCAGTTTTTATTGCATGTGTACATTTCAATAAAGTCTCCAGTTCGAAGAACGGCAGTGCTGGATCTCTGTATCTTATCGATTTGGATCTTATCGATTTGTAGGAGTCTCTACTTACCGTGACACGCCGGACCTACTACCATACAATTTGATCCTGAGTTGGAGCTGGTAAAGGGGTTCTTTCCCCTATATCTATTTATTCATCTGAAGAACCACAATGGCCATTATTATGGGCACTACCTAGACCATAAGCATAAACTTATCACTAGAAACACTGCAGGGTTCTACTGTTCTTCATTTTAGCAAAGCCATCAACAGTAGGACCAAGGCCAACTAGACAGTGGCGTACATAGAGAAGTTAGGGCCTCATAGCAAGGATCAAACCAGGCCCCCCACACAGGACAGAAGGGTTTCTGCCTAAACCCTTTTCAGTGATCCTCGGGCCATTCTTTTACTGCCTCATTTGCTAAAAGTTGTTCCTATAGAAGGTAGAGTCCTGACCAAGTTTTCACCTCCAGTAGAAGAGGGGATGATCCCAACTAAGACAGGGCCCCCTCTTGCCCTGGGCCCTATAGCAGTCGCATGGTCTGCCGCTATGGTAGTTACTCCCCTGCCAATAGAAGAGTCTGAAGGCCCACCCTGAGTTAATGCAGAACAGGTGCATATTCACGTTGTGTTGCATTGTAATGTTATCACTGTACACTCAGTATAACACTCAGAACATATAGGAAAAGTCAGATTATTTGTGAATCAACCCTGGTAACAAAGTAGCATTGTAAAATTGTGTTGGTTCCATGTTAATATGTGCTCCCATTGCTGAGAAAAATTTGAATATATGCAAATGAGCCTCTAGGAGCAATGGGGGTGTTGCTGTTACTCCAACTCTGCAACTGCGCCAGGTGTTATGATGTGTTCACTGCTTGGTCCTGTCAATCAAAGTGCAGAAGGCATGGCAGTTGCAAAGAGAGCAGAGCCTCTAGATGTAACGCCAACGCCCTGTTGTTCCTAGAGGCTCATTTGCATATATTAAAACATTATTTTCTCAGAAAAGCGGGCACATCCTTCAGCTGCCAAGCGTAAATGCAACAGAGGAGCCAGTTTCATAGCTACAAATCAGCAGACAGATGTCCTTTAAAGGGAACCTGTCACCAGGAAATTCACTGATAAACCAGGCATGCTGCCTTGTAGGGCTCACTCTGCTGAATATAGTGATACCTCTCACTTGGTGATCTGGTGCTTTATTGTGGAGAAATAGTACTTTTAATCCATATGCTAATGAGCTGATTTGAGTCCAGTAGTTGATATGAGTCCAGCGTTTTTTCTATTTAGAGCTATAGCCACTCCCCTATTCACTTCTTCAGTTGTAAAAGGGGCGTGGTTTATTACATCATTCATTCATTTTAATAACTGGAGGGAAAATGAATAACAGGGAATGCTTAGGTAAAAAAGGGGAGAATATATTATTGAAGTTAGTAATTATAATAAGGGCTAGTTTGTTCATGGGGTGATAAACACATGATGGCTGATAAGGGACATGTCGCCGTGGGTATGGCAGTTAGGCTTTAAAGTGAAAGGCAGCAAGGCTTGTACTGGCTATAATGCAGGTCATTTTTTTAAACCACGCCCCTTTTACAACTGAAGAAGTAAAAAGGGGAGGGGCTACAGCTCTGAATAGAAAAAATGCTGGACTCATATCAACTACTGGACTCATATCAGCTCATTAGCATATGGATTAAAAGTAATATTTCTCCACAATAAAGCAACAGATCACCAAGTAAAAGGTATCATTATATTCAGCAGGGTGAGCCCTACAAGGCAGCATGCCTGCTTTATCAGTGAATTTCCTGGTGACAGGTTCTCTTTAAGGTGTTACTCACCTATCTTGACATGTATTTAAGATGTTTTTCTCTTAGTGTTGTTGCTAACAATGAATACCTGAGGTTTATTTTCAAGGACCAAATCTCATTTCCCTTCATGCACCTTTCTTGTCAACTACACCATTTTAGTTTTCCTGCACCCAACATACCCTCCAGACGGGAACATCCATAAAGCATTAGTTACACGCCTGCTTTCATCGCCTAACTACAAAGAAGCATCAGCAGATGTGGTTTCTTTCCAAACCTGGCAGACTGTTGAGAGGGTGTTAAACAATAGACAAAGTAACCTGGTAGTTTGCAGGGGTTGTCCATCTTCCTGACCCGGGTATATGTCAGCTCATTATTGGACTGAGCTGCAAACGCTTTGATTTGATGAGCATTAAAGGTCAACCACCAAATAGATCAAATATGCCAGGAGAGTTTGTAGTGAACATCACAATGTATTGACAACAATGAAAAAGTCTTATTTCATGTGCAGTCACATAAACAAAGGCTGGGAAAAGCAATCAGAAGGAGAACGAGATGATTATGATGTATAGTCAGGTCACTGCAATGGCATACGACCAAAATTAGCTTCACGATATATACTTTAGACAAACATTTTCTCTATGCCTGGTTTAGATTAACATTGATGTAATGTGTTGTACGTAAATGATGGAAAAGTAGGTATATAAATATGCATAGAAATACAGAATCAGTTCAGTGACGAACTGTTTATTGTGTGACAGATATAACATTCCATGATTGTAGTAATTTTCCTGCTCCAAATGATATCCTCGTGTGCTCATCTGATAGTCATATGACTGAGCTAATTGTCATGGTCAATGACAATATTTCACATAGGGGTCTGGAGAGTACAGGGCATAGAGATAGTGCTCATTAAAGGGGTTTTACTATGGTTTTTAACAGATATGTTCATGTCATTACTCATGTACATCTTTTCTATACTTCTTTTTTCAATTTGGACCCGTTTTCATCATGTATACAAATCCACCTGGTTTGTTTCCATCATGTATGTAACACTTCCGGTTGCTGTATCCATCCAAACCCATGATGCTCTTCTCCTTCCTCTGCCATAGCCCCAGCTCCTTCAACGCCCAGCTAGTTTATAGCTCCTCCCACCAGCTAGCCCTATCACTGCCCCTGTTGCTGCTTTGACATGTCCATGGACATAACATCATAGGAAGTAAGAAAGAGTTACATGGACATGGTCATGTGACAACAGTCCCGAATGGAAGATAGGAGGAACAAAGGTAAAAGGAATACATTACAAAATTACTGAGACCCTCATAAATAATTATTTTAAAGGATGTTCATGCAAACCGGAAAGCCCCTTTAAGCCAGACACAGTTATGGAGGATAGCTTCGTATCTTGTTGTAAATTGGAAGACGAGGCTTGAACTACTAGGAGATAGAATGAGGATGGACAGAAAGAAAAAGGTCATTCATACAGCAAGGAGTTTGGTTAGTTTGCGAAGGAAATTTGTTGTGGTTATGTGGTATTTCCCAAACTCAAATCTCGACTGGTGAGTAACCTGGCAGTCATCTCTTCATTCATTCTCCACGTGGATGTGGCAGCTAGGCTGGAAGGGAGTTGAGGGATGCCCATTCTGCAGAGAGGTGTAGGTCTAAGAGGTGGGTTCTGTATATATATGAGACGTCTATGGCATGTCATGAGGATATGCCATAAATGTTTAAAGTGTTACCATCCCTTTAAAAGGGTTTCCATTGCTGACTTATACTTAGGATAGGTCAATGAGGGTCTAACCCAGTACAACTAACAGAGGATACAGAGCGGGAAGCAGACAGTTCTGTACACTGTGTAGTGACTGTGGCGGGATGCTGCAGCCATTCTAGTGAATGGCTGCTGAGCTGCAGTAACCAGGTGCACTCACTATGCTGTGTATGGAGATGTGTGCTTCCAGAGCCATACACTGCGTTAGTTCTGTTGGCCACAGCGGCTGCCAGCTGCTTATCACTAGGGTGTTAAGTGTCGGACCCCACAGATATGAAATTGATGACCTATGCGAAAGGTCCGAAGTCCTGGAACACCATTTAAGTGGTAAAACCGCACCCTTATAGTTTCATCTTGAATAGGTGACAATTGAAAATCTGATATTTTATTAGATTGAAAGCTACAGTTCTTAGGAATCAGTAGGCAAGACTTGTCCAGCGCTCCAGCTGTAGGTGGGTATGCACATTGGGCATCTGTGGAGGTGAAGCTTTGACACATTCATACATCTAAAGTACTTTTAAGTAAGCAGCAGATAAGTTGATACATCCATGGAGTGTCGTATTCAATAGTGTACATTCACTGCGACAGTCACATGAATACCGACCGTGACAAAACCAGAGCTAATTTTTCATGAGGCACCAAATAGCTGTAATGTGGAATTAACCTTGTACGGTGGTCCCAACACAATCAATAAACAGAAATCCAATATAGATAAATAAGTCTGAACCAGACATCATAATCAGCGAAGGACGGCAGCAACAAAATGAGCGGTGATGGAACACTTGGCAGCCACTTTCCAATGCTCGATCCATTCAAATTAGCTCAATAATGGAACTACTTGCTCGGCATAGAAAATGTATTATTATACATACGCTGAACGAACTACCTTTGTAATGCTTACATTATGTACAAGTTCCATTACACATTTAGGAGGTCATTTATCATGGAGGGAATTTTCGAAGTCACTTTGTTTTGATGTAATTTGCACCAACGCTATCAAACGTGGCACGTGGTTTGATGAAGCTGGTGCATCTTTACAAATAACACTTTTGTCTACAGATGTTACTCCATTTTTATTTGACGCCACCCCCCTACCGGAGTAAGATTGCACCTTTTTTGTGACTTTTTAAAAAGTTGCGTTTGATACATATGGCATACACCTAATTAACATAGCTAACCAGAGGCAAAAATCACAAAAAAGCTATTTTTTTTTTGCAAAAGTGGTGTTGAAATTTGCACCATTTTTACAGAAGAAAAGGGGTGCAAGTCAAATAATAAATTGTCCCCCTCAGTGTTAGTGTCCCAGCACGTGAAAAATATTTATACTGCAACCAGGAGCATAAATACCATAGTGGCAGACTATGCGACTGCTAAGGGGCCCAGGGCAAGAGGGGTCCCAGTCTTAGTTGGGATCATCTCCTCTTCTACTGGAGGTGAAAACTTGTTCAGGACTCTACCATCTATAGGAACAACTTTTAGCAAATGAGGCAGTGAAAAAATGGTCCGAGGGTCATTGAATGAGTTTAAGCAGAAACCCTTCTGTCCTGTGTGGGGGGCCTGGTTTGATCCTTGCTATAGGGCCCTTACTTCTCTACAGGGAGTGCAGAATTATTAGGCAAGTTGTATTTTTGAGGATTAATTTTATTATTGAACAACAACCATGTTCTCAATGAACCCAAAAAACTCATTAATATCAAAGCTGAATATTTTTGGAAGTAGTTTTTAGTTTGTTTTTAGTTTTAGCTATTTTAGGGGGATATCTGTGTGTGCAGGTGACTATTACTGTGCATAATTATTAGGCAACTTAACAAAAAACAAATATATACCCATTTCAATTATTTATTTTTACCAGTGAAACCAATATAACATCTCAACATTCACAAATATACATTTCTGACATTAAAAAACAAAACAAAAACAAATCAGTGACCAATATAGCCACCTTTCTTTGCAAGGACACTCAAAAGCCTGCCATCCATGGATTCTGTCAGTGCTTTGATCTATTCACCATCAACATTGCGTGCAGCAGCAACCACAGCCTCCCAGACACTGTTCAGAGAGGTGTACTGTTTTCCCTCCTTTAAATCTCACATTTGATGATGGACCACAGGTTCTCAATGGGGTTCAGATCAGGTGAACAAGGAGGCCATGTCATTAGATTTTCTTCTTTTATACCCTTTCTTGCCAGCCACGCTGTGGAGTACTTGGACGCGTGTGATGGAGCATTGTCCTGCATGAAAATTATGTTTTTCTTGAAGGATGCAGACTTCTTCCTGTACCACTGCTTGAAGAAGGTGTCTTCCAGAAACTGGCAGTAGGACTGGGAGTTGAGCTTGACTCCATCCTCAACCCGAAAAGGCCCCACAAGCTCATCTTTGATGATACCAGCCCAAACCAGTACTCCACCTCCACCTTGCTGGCGTCTGAGTCGGACTGGAGCTCTCTGCCCTTTACCAATCCAGCCACGGGCCCATCCATCTGGCCCACCAAGACTCACTCTCATTTCATCAGTCCATAAAACCTTAGAAAAATCAGTCTTGAGATATTTCTTGGCCCAGTCTTGACGTTTCAGCTTGTGTGTCTTGTTCAGTGGTGGTCGTCTTTCAGCCTTTCTTACCTTGGCCATGTCTCTGAGTATTGCACACCTTGTGCTTTTGGGCACTCCAGTGATGTTGCAGCTCTGAAATATGGCCAAACTGGTGGCAAGTGGCATCTTGGCAGCTGCACGCTGACTTTTCTCAGTTCATGGGCAGTTATTTTGCGCCTTGGTTTTTCCACACGCTTCTTGCGACCCTGTTGACTATTTTGAATGAAACGCTTGATTGTTCGATGATCACGCTTCAAAAGCTTTGCAATTTTAAGAGTGCTGCATCCCTCTGCAAGATATCGCACTATTTTTGACTTTTCTGAGCCTGTCAAGTCCTTCTTTTGACCCATTTTGCCAAAGGAAAGGAAGTTGCCTAATAATTATGCACACCTGATATAGGGTGTTGATGTCATTAGACCGCACCCCTTCTCATTACAGAGATGCACATCACCTAATATGCTTAATTGGTAGTAGGCTTTCGAGCCTATACAGCTTGGAGTAAGACAACATGCATAAAGAGGATGATGTGGTCAAAATACTCATTTGCCTAATAATTCTGCACTCCCTGTATGTACGCCACTGACTGCAACACTTGATTGTAGTGGGTCAGTTGAGTGGCGGCTGGATTTATGTGGTTTACAACTATTGATCTGATGGTAGCCATGTATGAAAGGATTTAGGGTCCTTTTACACAAGGCAATTTCACTATGATCGTTTATCCCCTATTCAATTTGCATTTGTCCGCTAAAAATACCTTGTCTCTTTCACACGATGGTGTCCTAGCAACCATCAGTGAAAAACGCATTGTATCTGGATGCAATCCGTTTTCCATGCAAGCCCCATTAATTTCTATGGAACCTGAGATGCATTAAAAACGCAGAATATAGAACATGCTGCGATTTTTCCTGAACTCTGAAAAATGTGAAAAATGCAGCTCATTTGCACAGACCTGTTCTAATGAATGGGTCGAGGTTCAGTCCGGATGCTGTGCGTTTGCTTCATGCATTTCACCCGGACGGAAATCTTGCTCATGTGAAAGGGTCCTTACACAGGGTGATATGCTGCCGACAAATAAAGATTTTTGGTTCTGCATAAAGGATGCAAACGCCTATTGAATGAGCCAAGAAGTGATTAGTGCCATGTATACACAAGGCACTGTTAATTGTTTCCAATCTTTGGCCCATGTAAAAGGGCATTAGCTTTGTTACTACATATCCACTAGATTTAAGGGGTTGGCCCATCTCCGACATTGATGGCATATCATATGATATAGAGTAGCTGATATTGTGCCAGAGTGCTCCCACAATAGTAGTGCTCCCAAAAGTCCCACCAATAGTAATAATTCTCTCCCACTGTGTCTTTAGTAGTAAGAGTACCCCAATAATAATAATGACCCCCATTATGTCCCAGAAGTAACAATATCCCCATGCTCCCCAGTAGTAACAAAGCCCACCATAATGCCACCTATTAGTAATAATTCCCCTATAGTGTCCCCAGTAGTAGCACTGCCCACCATAATGCCCCCAGTACTAATAATGCCTGCCCAAATTGCCCCAGTAGTAATGACATCCACCAAAGTGCCCCAAAAATATCTCCTTATAATGTGTGCAAGTACAAAAAATACCTCCTTTTAATGGGTTCCACTAGGAGAAAAAATGCCCCTTATAATGCCTATCAGTGAAAAAAATGTCCCCTTATAATGTGTGCGAGTAGAAAAATGCCCCCTTATAGTGCACCCAGTAGTACTAATGTTCCATTATAATGTTTGCCAGTACAAAAAAAACTTCCTATAATATGTGCCAGTAGAAAAAAATGCCTCCTTATAATGTACGTATGCCAATAGAAAATATGCCTCGTTATAATGGGTGCTTGTACAAAAAATACCTCCTTTTAACGTGTGGCAATAGAAAAAAATGCAAAAACACAAAGAAAGGGATATATTGGTATACGTCCTCGATTATGCAATATATAATTAGAGAGGTACGTTACGTAACGTACCTCTCTAATTATATATCATATATAGTAGAAAAAAATGCCCCTTATAATGTGTTCCAGTAGAAAAAATGCAGAGTTATAGTGCACCTAGTAGTTACTAATGCCGCCTTATAATGTGTACCAGTAGAAAAATATGCCCCCTTATAGTGCCCCCAGTAGAACCAATGTCTTCATAGTGTTCCTCCAGTTATAATAATGATGCCCCTCCCCCATAGTGGCCAAACAGCATACTGTCAAAGACAATTAACAGACACTAATACTTACCTCAATGCCGCTGTCTGCGATGTGGTGCAGAATACAGGCCTCTTCTGGCCCCCGTCCTAAGCTTCTTGCAGCCTGACTCAGGCGGCACAATGATGATGATGATGTCAGCCTTCTGCCTGCTCCGGTCTTTGATAGGCTACAGGCAGGTCTGAAGCCTATCAGAGTGAACTGGTGGCGGGGGCATGGAAACATTGCTTCCGGGCCCCGCCACAGCCGAAATTGTTAGGTTCGTCCGATACATCTAATGTGTATGACCAACTTTGCACATTTGTGGATGTGTAGACACAGATCTGTCCTTCATTTTGTGCTCTTCAGGTCTTGGATCGGGTCTTGGATCAGGTCTTGGATCAGATATATCATTTAGATAGGGATAATTTGATCTCCTTAACAACCCACAGCAATATTTGTAAAACATACAAAAGTTAAAATACACAAGCAGCTTAATGAAGAGGCGATGCCATCCAAGTGACATCATGCCTGGATTACTTTGTGTTCTATGTTGTACTTTATGTCTTTTCCTGCAGATTTATTTAGTTACAAGAAACTCCAGACAAAAATGTTAGGGGTTGTCCAAGACAACAAAAACATGGCTGCTTTCTTTCAGAAACAGCACACACCTGCCCATGGGTTGTGTTTGTCATTGCAGCTCATCCCCTTTACAGTGAATGGGTCTGAGCTGCAATACCACATACAACCTGTGGACAAGTGTGGCACTGTTTTAGACAGAAAACATTCATGCTTTTCTAATTCTGCACAACCCTTTAATAGTGATAAAAACACATTTTCATTAATGTAACATACATTCTCATAGCCCTGCCCACAATTACAACAGTATTTAACACAATTGTTTGCTAGCATGTTGCAATATATCTTTAAAGGAGTTGGCCAATCTCACACATTGGTGGCATATCACTAGAATATACCACCAATGTCAGATAGGTGTGGGTCCTACCTCTAGGTCCTGCACCTTTCTCTATGACAGGGCCCCCACAGTGATCGAGGGCCCCTAAAGCGAAGGAGAGTGCACCTCACAGGTGGCCACCCTCCATTCATTTCTATGAGAGTGCTGAAAATAGCTAAGCCCCGGCTCGGCTATTTTCAGAACTCCCATAGTGGTGAATGGAGAGGTGGCCGTGCTTGCGCAGAGCTCTCTCTAGCCTCTTTTCAAAACTCCCATACAAGTGAATAGAGAGTGCGCCATGCATGTGCGGTGAGCTCTCGTTCGCTTTAGGGCCCCACTCTAAAGATAGGTGCAGGTCCCACAGGTAGGACCTCAACCTATTTGACATTGGTGACATATGCTAGTGATATGCCACCAATGTGCGAGATGAGCCAACCCCTTCAATTAAAGGACTTGGCTGGCCTTACACATAAGACCCCAATGGTTGTTCATTCAATAGCTATGTCTCCCACTCTGCTTATAAATATGGGTAGATGGAAAATTCACCGACACCTCTGGCAGTGGTTTATTTCCAACAGGAACAGAGAATCTGGCAAGATGGGAAGCAAAATGCTTGATCCTTATTCCCTGAAATCGACTATTGTGGGACAATCGGGAGTCCCCCCATCACCTTAAATCCTCAGCTAATCCCACCGAAATCAAAGGGCATGGCCATCTTAAAATGGTTGTCTAGTCATTTAAATTTAAAAAAATGTTCAGAATGATATGAAATAATAAAATAAATCAAACTCACCTTAATGCTGCTCCCGTTTCGATGCTTTCCACCAGTCTTTATTTCCCCTTTGCTTTTGACACACAGGAAATACTCAGCTGATCATCATCTGCAGTGGTGACCCCCTTTTAAGGCCAGGCAACCCCTTTATAGGGGTTATCTATCCCATGATAAATGTAAAAAAAAATGAAAACCAGACATCATATAGGACATGACAATCTCTTTCTACCAAAGCTAGAACCAGCACTGTACCTCATATGGATCCAGAGATCTCTCCATTCATTGCTTCAGTTGCTGTGCTGGAGTTAATTCAAGATGGCAGCTCAGGAGTCATGTCTTTTCTCAGGGGATGTATTGTTTCTGGGGGACGGGATAGTTGGGGGAGAGGGAAAAGGGGGCTGTCCTTTCTGCTGCAGTTTTCTCCCTGTAACTGTCACAGCTTCCAACAGTAGATATGGCTGGTTGCAGTTGAAGGATGGAACTGAATGCATGCGTCCACCTCAGGTGTGCAGAGAAATATGGAAAAGAACAGACAGCAGGTGGCGCTATACAGATAGAGTTTATTGAATAACTCACTGGCTATACTACATTTTTAATTACATGCATTTACAAAAGTATTCAGATCCATGTGCTGGTTTGAAAACCCCTCTAATACGTTTAATTTTATTTTACTAGTCCCATTTTGCAAAAAAACATTTTTGAGTGGAGAAAGCGAATAATCTGAACCAATATCTGTCTATGTATTATCCATCAAATCTTTAGGTTATCTTAGGTAGGACTTCTTATTAGGACACTGCAGAATCTTGAGATACCTTAGGAAACAAGTGTTCTAGAAACAAAGACATGCCTGGTTGTGGAATCTGGAGAATTCTTGTAGAAGCGGGCCTGCTGAAAACTTAAAAAGACTCACACTGACTGAACACAAAAGACGGAAGGAAGATGACAATCAGTTTGCAAGTTGGTTTTACGTGAAATTTCTTTGCTCTTCTAAGAATGATTTTGAAGACATTTTATCCAGGAAGTCATATGGCTTTATTTGGCTCTGTCTTGCTAGGATACAGTAATTGTTTGTTGATAAGTTAATCCAACAGGTGCAGTTCCTTTCTGGACAAGTTGAAGCTATTGTTTGGTGGAAAAAAAGTGTTCAGTCCTTGTCTGCAATGTTCTGATAAATGAGAGATAAAAATGTGCTTTATTCAGCGTGACCCTGACTATCACGTATAGATACCATGCAGATCTGCAGGTTTCACTGGTGTGTGTAGGCTAAGATGAACAGGAATGTGAGCCTCCAGGAAGCTAATCACGTATCACCATTACTGTCTGATGTATGTTTTAGTATAGTCAGAGACAGGGCAAATATCTGATGTCAACTGTAGCAAGGTTTTGGAGTAGTAGCTCTGAGTGAGAGCAATTGGAGCCGCCGTCCGTTTCACTGGCAAGGGAATACCCACTCACAGCTGCATCTCCATTGAGAATGAAGCAGGAACCCCCTCATTCTTGGGGACATTGGGCATTAGGGACATTTGGTTTTGGCAGCCGTATCCTCGGTGATGGCATGGCTGGTATATAGAACAATGGATACAAGCAGCACAACTCATGGCACACCAAAATAGAGAGGATGAAGAAAATGTAGGAAAGGGATGCAAATGAGCTCTTAACAAGCTCTGCCTCTAATGCCACCAGATGTAAGGCAGCTATCCTATAAGTCAATATTCAGCTATTTAAATAAACCTTGAGACATGACTTGGATATTAAATAGGCCAGCAACTCATCTGCAGACATCTGTTTCAGGGTGATTGCCCCTCATCAGTGCAGAGAGTACTGGCTTAACTGGTTGAGAGGTCTATCAGGGTTAGGGGGGTACTATCTCTCCTTAGGGAGAGAGCACCTTAATCTCACTCCCAGTCAAGCCAGTACTCTCTGCTCTGCACTGAGCACCAAAAATGATAGCATTAGCCCAAGATAAGCAGGAGATATCACTGTTAGAAATTCTGGCTTCTGCAACTTTTTGCACTCACTTGGGCAAATTTTGCATTTTTACACCACTGACTCCAGTTTTGTAATGTTGACGGAAAAGTAGTCGTGGTTAGCTATCAATACCAGATTTATCATTGAGACTTTTTTTTTTAAGTCTCAAAAAAGTTGCAATCTCACTCCAGGAGGAGGATGGAGTAGGAAAACTGGAGTAGCTGCTCTAGACAAAAGTGTTAGGTCTAAGGATAAAACAAATTTATCAAGTAACATGAGAGATTTGATAAATGTGGCATATAGTACTCCAATGCAGACTCAAGCAATACTGACTTCTAATATTCCCCTTATGATAAATCCCCCTCCCCCAATATCTCTAGCTGCTACTAAACCAGAGCTATAAGCAGCTAAAGCAGCTGCCCCTCCTTCTGGAGGAGGAGAGGCAGCAGTTGCAGAGATGACAGCCTGCAGGGAGAAAGACATAATTATAATAATAATATATAGAAATGTGACATTATCATCATTGTAGTGATCCACAAAATAAAGTTATATTATTTTTACCAGACAGTGAACACCATAAATAAATTCCACAAAATAATGTTAAAATTGTTGTTTTTTATCTTTCCCATAAAAATAAAATAATAAAAGTTATGTACTACACTATATATACCCCAAAATGGTTCCTAAAAAACCTGCAACTAATCCCCCCCAAAAAAAGCCTTATATAGGCTGCCTGTCATCTTGGCTCTTTCTTCAAAGGCAATGCAGCCTACATTTTACATTACAACTCTGGATCTTCAGACACAAAAGGTGTGGAGTCTCATTAGACTACATTTGCATTTTTTTTTTTTAAAGGGCAACAAGTCACAAAGTTCAGTGAAATAGAATTGCTGTCTTTCACTTATAAAACCCCTTTAACTTACACTGCAGAATTTCCAGTGTATTCCGATAACATGTTGACAAGAGATATTCATATGAGATACAGCAGTGCTGTGTGCAGAACCTCCAGTGTATTTTATGAAATGCAGCTTCTCCCTGTCTCCCCTTCCTCCTGCTTGTGATATGTGTTTACCTGTCAGCTCTTACAAGCTAAATCGGGGGGAGCAGTATGATACAAAATATTGACAATAGATATTCGTATGAGATACAGTAGTGCTGTGTGCAGAACCTCCAGTGTATTTTATGAAATGCAGCTTCTCCCTGTCTCCCCTTCTTCCTGCTTGTGATATGTGTTTACCTGTCAGCTCTTAGAAGCTAAAACGGGGGGAGCAGTGTGATACAAAATATTAACAAGAGATATTCGTTTGAGATACAGTAGTGCTGTGTGCAGAACCTCAAGTGTATTTTATGAAATGCAGCTTCACTCTGTCTCCCCTGCCTCCTGTTTGTGATAGGATTTTACCTGTCAACTCTTACAAGGAGGAGATGGGTGAGGGGGGGAGTCAGGGTACAGTGTGAAACTTTATCTAATAGAATCTGAAGAACCAGCACAAAGTAGATAGCAGCAACAAACTGTGTGAGTGAAGGGGTTTTTATAACTGCAGCTAATCATTGCAGGGGCTTACCTACAAAATCACTGAACATGTTTGAAAAGGCAGAAATTATGTCTTCAGTAGCACCCTATGGCTGGTTGGCCGATTGGGGATCACATGACCCAGTTACTCCTAACAAAATACTTTAACTGAATAAATGTAATCAAGCTAGACTGAAGCAATAGGCAATTATGGAATAATGTTGGTTATTTATATACTTTATATGTTCAAAACTGTTGCTGGAGTGCTACTTTGAATGCTTCTAAAATTAAAGCATTGATCAATAAACTGCAAGAATGTAAAAAAAAGAAAAAAAAGGATCTGCCTGCAACAGCAAGCAGTCCCTGTAGGGAGGTTCATGGCATAACTAGGGAGATTGGGCAATACCAATAAATCGGGGATTTCTTTCTTAGGCTACTTTCACACTAGCGTTTTGGATTCCGTTTGTGAGATCCGTTTCAGGGCTCTCACAAACGGTCCAAAACGGATCAGTTAAGCCCCAATGCATTCTGAATGGATAAGGATCCGTTCAGAATGCATCAGTTAGGCTCCGTTCCGCCTCTATTCCGTTTTGGAGGCGGACACCAAAACGCAGCATGCAGCATTTTGGTGTCCGTCTGAAGAGGCGGAGCCTAACGGATCCGTTTTTTTTTACAATGTAAGTCAATGGGGACGGATCCGTTGTCAGTGACACAATATGGTGCATTTGAAAACGGATCCGTTCCCCATTGACTTTCAATGTAAGTCAAAACGGATCCGTTTTGGACTTTGTCATTTTTATTTAAAGCTAATGCAAACGGATCCGTTCTGAACGGATACAAACGTTTGCATTAGAGGTGCGGATCCGTCTGTACAAATAAACAGACGGATCCGCACCAACGCTAGTGTGAAAGTACCCTAAGAAACAAAGTGCTGAATGATATTTTGATGTCACAGAAGAAAAACTGAAGGATTTATAATTTTTATATTTACCATAGATTTTTTAATTTTAGGGCAAAATATTATTACATAATACCAAAATATGTTAAGTAAAATGATAGAAAAGAATATCACAGTTGTCTTTAAGTCACAGCAAAAATTGGGTCATAAGAGTAATCACAGATTGCCAAGTATGAGAGTTGAATTTAATATTGTTCAATGGTTTAACGTGTCTGGATGGACATATGAGTTGATGGCAGTGATATGTTGACGTGACCTAAGAGATGTTCTTTGGATGTCAGGATATTTCTTTGGATCAGAGAGTCAGAAAGCTTTCGCTTTTCTTGATTTGTAAGTTTTGTCCATCGAACTGAACCGATGAGTGACAGTTAATGCCTTTCAGCTTCTGTTGTGATTTTTTTATTCAATGGTTGGCAGTCAGAGGCATTCTTGAGGAGCTGGAAAGTTGCCATGAACAGGAATTACAGAACAATTACTGTGTGAAACTTAAGATAACAGTTTGTTTCACATGGTAGAGTTGCTTTGTGATGCAATAAAATTATCTGTTCAGCTCTAGATTAACATTATGTGAGAAAATAAAATTAGAGCTGATTTTATCTTGCTGGCAGAAAAAGAACTAGCTACATCTTATCATTCCTCAGGATATTTTTATGTCATACTCTGGTACAGTCTGGAGTAACATACAGCATGACTACCAACAGCGGTGTAGCTATCAGGGAAGCGACTCCTTCAGGGCCCGAGCTCAGAAGGGGCCCGGGAGCCATACTGAATGTTTTCATTACATCTACATGCTGCCCCTGCTCACAACTGTGATGTACTGTGATGTACTTTGTATATAAGCTACTTAAAGCAGCAGCGCTGGAGCTCCTCCTGCTTAAGGTCATTGCCCAGTGAGGAGACTTGAAAGAAGATTGAACGGCACTCCTCATAGGTGGAGATGGTGCTCAGTGGTAAATAGAGTATTCCAAAATAATGAGAAAACCATGGCACATAATTGGTAGGATAATTATAATAATAAAGTGAATGAAAATAAAATTACAAACATGATTACACAAGAATTCATTAAGAACAATACTTCATAATTTGACAATAGCAGTAAAACATAGCTCGTTTACCATCAGCAATCCATAATCGTTACATAGAAATAGTATTTGAGTTTATCATCTATAAGAACATGATTAGAGAAGTTAGGCATGTGCAACTGGCGGTATAGTCTATTTAGGGTACTACAGGAGGAGGATGATAGCTATTTCTCTATGAATAGATAGACAGAATTAATAGTACCGTATAGAATTGTACCAAAATAAAAATATATAGTGTTTAGTGTTTAATGTACAGACAGTACTATTATGATTGAACACATGGTTTCACGTGTAGTATTAAGCAATTAGAAAAAAGCAGGACAAGGCCGGCGTAAAGATCAGTAGGGAGACAGTGGTATACAAGCGTCATAATATTGATGGTCAGTGGGTACATACCTTAGTGTTTGTTGCATACTGCATGGAGGATGGCGTGTGAAGGCCCATTCCATGTGGATGGATTTTATGGAGCCAGCATCATCCGGGGGCAGGCACATGCGCAGTGAGATTGTTGAGTCCGAAGCTGGTACTGGCAGGTGGCGGCTCATTCTATATTATGAAAGAATCTGTTACTGCTATATTCTGTCTGCATACGCATGTTGGATTATGATAAGTGGATAGGGAAAAGAATAAACAGGTGATAAATTGGGAAGTTGTATAGTTTGGACATATGAAGGGGTAAGTAAGGCAATAAGGTAAGACATATAATGGTGTAACATATATGGAATTGTATATTGGGTGACACTTTCCCTCAGATCCTTGGAATGTGAGAGTTAACTACGCTTCTGTATAAAGTAAAATATAGTAAATACAAGATACGGCTATGATATGCTTGGTTTCAAGGATATTGGGGAAGAGATGGCATCCCAAATACATCATTATATTCTATAATAACAACA
The DNA here is from genome assembly GCA_033119425.1 of Bufotes viridis. NCBI lineage: Eukaryota > Metazoa > Chordata > Amphibia > Anura > Bufonidae > Bufotes > Bufotes viridis. Next base: position 140,309,633 of record CM065592.1, on the reverse strand, counting down.
ATATAATACAATACATGATGGTTACATTTGTTAGAAAGATACATGGTAATTACATTTATTAGTATATAGAATCAGACTACATAATATCAGGAAACAGATAATACTAGCTGTCTGATAAGGATCATTTCGTCTGTGGGAAATAGAAATAAACAAAATGAATATTAAAATCATGAGAACAAGCATGAATGTATCATATAGAAATATGAATGTGAATTTCATGGTGTAAAGAAAATCATGTAATACAAAGGTCAAGGTCCCTCTTTAATCCTCGTGGGGATAACATCTTCAGTTCAAGTATCCAGAAAGCTTTACGTTGTTTTAAATGTGCGGTCCTATTGCCACCTCGTCTGGAAGGTGTTATTTGTTCTAAAACTTAAAATTTAAGTTGACTAATCTGGTGTTGGGCCGTGATAAAGTGAGATGGGATCGACAATTCTGTTTTCTGGCAACGGATGTCTGATTTATGTTTTGAGATGCGGTCTCGCACACTTTGGGTAGTTTCCCCCACGTATGCGAGACCGGAAGGACAGTGAATTAAATACACGAAGTAGGAAGACGTGCACGTGTAGAATCCTTTAGCGTGATAGATTTTGCCAGAGTAGGGATGAACTATTCTATCACCTTTAATGACATTGGTGCATTGCGCACAATTGAGACAAGGGTAGGTTCCAGTTTTTTTTCGGTGCTAGTGTTAGTTGTTTTAAGGAGGGTTTGAGGGACCCAATGTCTGCTTTAAACAATTTTTCTTCAAGGTTTTGCATGATAGAATGGATTTTTGGGACCATAGGGTGATAGGTAACCACCAGTGGTAAATGAGGGGGGGGGGCACTCCTATCAGTGATGAAAGGATTGAGTGGGGGAAGTGACTGTTCCCTTCTGTGGATAGACGAGGGGTAGCTTCTCTCTTGAAATTTTTGTGTCATTTCAGTTAGATGTTGATTGCGTGGAACTGGGTTACTGACTATTCTAGTAACTCTTTGGAATTGTGAACATGGTAAAGATTTTTTTGTCGTTTGTGAATTGTAGCTGGAGTAATGGAGAAGAGTATTTCGATCTGTGGGCTTTCTGTGGAGGTCAGTGGCCAAATTATCATAAGGAGTTTTTGAAACCGTTGTGTCGAGGACGCTAATAGAACATTGTTCAGTGTGTGCTGTGAACTCGAGGTCCTGGTCAATACCATTGATATACGTAAGAAATTCTATAAAGGAATTCTGACCCCCTTCCAGATGCAGAACACATTTGTAGTCATTTATCAAACTGGTGTAAAGTAGAACTGGCTTAGTTGCCCATAGCAACCAATCAGATTCCACCTTTCATTTTTGTGATCTCCTTTGTAAAATGAAAGGTAGAATCTGATTGGTTGCTATGGGCAACTAAGCCAGTTTTACTTTACACCAGTTTGATAAATGACCCCAATTGTGTATATGTCTATGCCAAGTTATGGCATGTGTTTGGAATAGATCATTACTGTAAATCCAATCATCCTAAAATTTTTCCATGAAGGCATTCGCATATGGGGCCCCGACATTGGCCCCCATAGCGGTCCCTTTCTTCTGAACATAAAAATTGTCGCCAAATATAAAATAGTTGTGTTGAAGTATAAAACTTAGTAGTTGTATACAGAAATCCTGGGCCGGTGGAACTAGATCAGAAGTTTTTAGAAGTGATGTGGTCACCTGAATGCCTTTTTAATTGGAAATGGAGGTATGCAAACTGTTTACGTAGAGCATGACAAGTAAGCTTTCTTTCTTGTAAGCTTTCTTGTGTTATATTCTGTATACTGATGGTAAACGAGCTATGTTGTACTGCTACTGTCGAATAATGAAGTATTATTCTTAACAAATTCTTGTGTAATCATGTTTGTAATTTCATTTTCATTCACTTTATTACTATAATTATCCTACTAATTATGCACCTTAAAATAGTCCTTAAATTTTGTACTTTGTATACATTAGGCCGTGAACAAGGTCTAGAGCAGACCGAAACATTGGCCAGTGGCTTTACTATTTTTTTGGATGGATTAATAAATAAAATTCATGCAAGATGCTACTTGAGTGCCGTGGTTTTCTCATTATTTCGGCATGCTCAGTGAGGAGGACGCAGTACAATTCTATGGCAACGGTGTCTGGCAACGAACTCCTCCATACAGCAAACCAAGAAAGAACATATGGAAACATCATTACAAGCATAACTATTTTTTCATTTGGAATCATTTAAACATTTGTCCAGTGCAGCTTCTAGCTGCCTGAGGCTGACTACACAGTAGCAGGAAGTGTGGGGACTAAGTTACTGAGCATGTGTGACCACCAGCACTGGACACAATAAATGGACATTTAGAGACAAAATCAAAGAACATCTGGGAGCTTCATAACAAATATGTGACAGCAATGTCTAGACACAGGAACATTATGTGAAGGGGTTTTCCAAGATTTTAAAAATGGTGATCCATCCTCAGGATAGGTCATCAGTATCTGATCAGTGGGGCTCCTGTGAGCGCCGTGGCTAGCGATAAGTGAATTGAAGCTGACGAACTGGAATTCAATCCGAATTTCAGGAAAAATTTAATTTGCACCGAATGCGAATTTTCTTGCACTTCGTGGTAAGAATGGCGTTTTTCCTCAAATGGCTGCTGCACGTGTGAGGACATGGAGAAAAGAAGTATGGGAAGGCGGGATCACCCAGACTGACATGCATAATGCAGCCAATCAACAGCAAGCCAGCCCTGTGATGTCACAGCCCTATAAATACGACGGCTATCTTAGATTCAAAAATTCTTTTGTGTTCTGAGTGCAGGGACAGACGTGAGAAGGTCCTAGGGACAGCAATTGGAAAAACCTCATTGTGAAAAAAAAAATATTTATAAGTACAGGGAAAGGATACGGAGGGATCATTTCACAGCATCTTAGTGCAGGGAGAGACGTCCGAAGGCGCTAGGGACAGTGCTAGAAGAGCTATTTATAAGTGCAGGGAAAGGATAGGGAGGAATAATTTCACAGCATCTTAGTGCAGGGTGAGACCTCCGAAGGCGCTAGGGACAGTGCTAGAAAAGCGATTTTCAAGTGCAGGGAAAGATAATTTGGGGATCCATATAGCCATTATACAGCTCTGTCATTCCAGCAATTTGTTCTTGGGGTGCAAGTGCTATGTTGAAAAGCCTTTAGTGTATTATATCTGTGGAAAAAGAAAAATATATATGCAGTTCACTTCTGCAGCTATATGTGTTAAAAGCATTTAGTGGCGTATTTCATTATAAAAAGAAAAATACATTCTCAGTTCACTTCTGCAGCTATATGTGGTAAAAGCATTTAGTGGTGTATTTCAGTAGAAAAAGAAAAATATATACGCAGTTTACTTCTGAAGTTATATGTGCTGAAAGCGTTTAGTTACGTATTTCACTACAAAAAGAAAAATATATTCGCAGTTCACTGTTGCAGTTATTTGCGGTAAAAGCATTTAGTGATGTATTACAGTACTACAAGAAAAATATATACACAGTTCACTGTTGCAGTTATTTGCAATAAAAGCGTTTAGTGACGTATTTGTGTACTACAAGAAAAATATATTCGCAGTTTACTGTTGTAGTTATTTGTGACAAAAGCATTTAGTGGCCTATTTCTGTACTACAAGAAAAAGATATACGCAGTTCACTGTTGCAGTTATTTGCGGTAAAAGCATTTAGTGGCCTATTTCTGTACTACAGGAAAAATATATACACAGTTCACTGTTGCAGTTATTTGCGGCAAAAGCTTTTAGTGACGTATTTCTGTACTGCAAGAAAAATATATATGCAGTTCACTGTTGCAGTTATTTGCGGTAAAAGCGTTTAGTGACGTATTTCTGTGCTGCAAGAAAAACATATACGCAGTTCACTGTTGCAGTTATTTGCGAAAAAAGCATTTAGTGACGTATTGCAGTACTACAAGAAAAATATATACGCAGTTCACTGTTGCAGTTATTTGCGATACGGGCGTTTAGTGGCCTATTTCAGTACAAAAAGAAAAATATATACGCAGTACACTTCTGCAGCTATATGTGGTAAAAGCGTTTAGTGACGTATTTCTGTACTACAAGAAAAATATATACGCAGTTCACTGTTGCAGTTATTTGCAGTAAAAGTTTTAAGTGACGTATTTCAGTACTAAAAGAAAAATATATACACAGTTCACTGTTGCAGTTATTTGCGGCAAAAGCTTTTAGTGACGTATTTCTGTACTGCAAGAAAAATATATATGCAGTTCACTGTTGCAGTTATTTGCGGTAAAAGCGTTTAGTGACGTATTTCTGTGCTGCAAGAAAAACATATATGCAGTTCACTGTTGCAGTTATTTGCGAAAAAAGCGTTTAGTGACGTATTGCAGTACTACAAGAAAAATATATACGCAGTTCACTGTTGCAGTTATTTGCGATACGGGCGTTTAGTGGCCTATTTCATTACAAAAAGAAAAATATATACGCAGTACACTTCTGCAGCTATATGTGGTAAAAGCGTTTAGTGACGTATTTCTGTACTACAAGAAAAATATATACGCAGTTCACTGTTGCAGTTATTTGCAGTAAAAGTTTTAAGTGACGTATTTCAGTACTAAAAGAAAAATATATACACAGTTCCCTACTTCAGCTGTATGTGGTGAAAGCGTTCAGTGTCCTATTTCAGTACAAAAAGCAAAAAAATATACGAACTTCACTATTGCATTTATTTGTGGTGAAAGAGTTTAGTGGCCTATTTCAGTACAAAACGAAAAATATATGCACATTTCACTATTGCAGTTATTTGTGGTGGAAGCATTCAGTGTCCTATTTTTAGCACAAAAAGGAAAAAATATACGCTCTTCACTGCTGCATTAATTTGTGGTGAAAGAGTTTAGTGGCCTATTTCAGTACAAAAAGGAAAAATATATACGCATTTCACTTCTGCAGTTGTATGTGGTGAAAGCGTTCAGTGTCCTTTTTCAGTACAAAAAGGAAAAAAATATACGCAGTTCACTGTTGCAGTTATTTGCGGTAAAAGCGTTTAGTGACGTATTTCTGTACTACAAGAAAAATATTTACGCAGTTCACTGTTGCAGTTATTTGCGGTAAAAGCGTTTAGTGGCCTATTTCTGCACTACAAGAAAAATATATACGCAGTTCACTGTTGCAGTTATTTGCGAAAAAAGCGTTTAGTGACGTATTTCAGTACTACAAGAAAAATATATACGCAGTTCACTGTTGCAGTTATTTGCGGTAAAAGCTTTAATTGACGTATTTCAGAACTAAAATACAATTATATACACAGTTCCCTACTGCAGCTGTTTGTGGTGAAAGCGTTTAGTGGCCTATTTCAGTAGAAAAAGAAAAATATATATGTATTTCACTTCTGCAGTTATATGTGGTGAAAGCGTTCAGTGTCTTATTTCAGTACAAAAAGCAAAAAAATATACGCACTTCACTATTGCATTTATTTGTGGTGAAAGAGTTTAGTAGCCTATTTCAGTACAAAACGAAAAATATATGCACATTTCACTACTGCAGTTATTTGTGGTGAAAGCGTTCAGTGTCCTATTTCAGTACAAAAAGGAAAAAATATACGCATTTCACTGTTGCATTTATTTGTGGTGAAAGAGTTTAGTGGCCTATTTCAGTACAAAATGAAAAATATATACACATTTAACTTCTTCAGTTAAATGTGGTGAAAGCGTTCAGTGTCCTATGTCAGTACAAAAAGGAAAAAATATACGCACTTCACTGTTGCATTTGTTTGTGGTGAAAGAGTATAGTGGCCTATTTCAGTACAAAAAGGAAAAATATATACGCATTTCACTTTTACAGTTATATGTGGTGAAAGCGTTCAGTGTCCTATTTCAGTACAAAAAGGAAAGAAATTTACACACTTCACTGTTGCATTTTTTTGTGGTAAAAGCGTTCAGTGTCTTATTTCAGTACAAAAAGGAAAAGAATATATGCAGTTCACTGTTGCATTTATTTGTGGTGAAAGAGATTAGTATAAAACGAAAAATGTATTCTTATAAAATGTATCCTTATTAAGGAGTGGTCCACGGGTTCACGGAAGCAGCGGTGGTAGCAGTCAGTCAGTGCGTAGTGTTGTCGGTAAAATCACCTACTCTGCGGTGTGGCAGTTTTTTGTACAGCTTCTGGAGGGGGTGAACATGGCTATATGTAGAATCTGTGGGCATGCCCAGTGTGCCAATGTTGGTACCACAAATATGCAGCATCACCATAAAGTGGCCTGGGAGAACCGTGCCTCCGATGTGGTGGTCAAGCCTGCCGCAGCAACCTCTGCATCACCCAGTGGCACGCCGCACCCGATTCAGGCAGTCAAGGCTCCACCACATCAGCCGATGGGAGCTGTCTGTCGTGCACATCGTCTACTGGTCCTGATGCTCCTGCTCCTCCTACTTCTCGTTAGTCATTCTGTCAGCAATCGATCACCGAAGATATTACCAAGAGACAACAGTATACGTGCACGCATCCAACGCCGCAGAAGCTGAACGTGCTGCTGTCCAAGTTGCTGGTGCTGCAGTCCCTTTCTAAGTGGTGGACTCTGTACCTTTCAGAGAACTTATTGCTTGTGACGAGCCAAGGTGAAGAGTCCCAAGCCTTTAGTGACATATTTCGGTCGTAAAACTAATTTTATTCAGCGTTCAGCGCTGCGGTTATATGTGGTAAAACCTTTATTGACGTATTTTGGTCGAAAAACAAATTGTATTCAGCGTCCAGCGCTGTAGTTATATGTGCTAAAATCTCAATGATGTCTCCATGATAAATCCGCAGCGTGGGGGCCCCGTTTGGCTTCTACACACTTTCAAAATAAATCTTTCAGCGAGGCAAATAGATGCCGGATGACTGGGACGCTCCATGACCTTCCCAGGAGCTGCTGTCGGGAGCAGCGGTTCATTTCTGAGACGTCCGTATAGTGCGGGGGGAATCCAAAGACCCTCTCCATCTCCGCTGCTCCCAACAGCAGCTCCTGGGAAGGACATGGAGTGTCCCAGTCATCCGGCATCTATTTGCCTTGCTGCAGATTTATCATGGAGACATCATGGAGATTTTACCGCATATAACTACAGCGCTGAATAAAATTTGTTTTTCGACCAAAACACATCTTATAAAGATTTTACTTCCCATCCATGATGACTGGGAACTCATGAGGTTTTCCCTGACGAAGAGACCATGGGCTGGTAGCTATGGTATCAATCTTGATGAACTTTGTGACTCTTTCGGGCTCCAAGCTATCTTGAAACTTTGTCTTCTCATTGTCTGTAGCTACGAGAGGCCTGTTCATGCCAGGCAGATTCCCCTAGAAGTATTTGGCTCGATGAGCAGCCGATACAGCAATCTTGACAGGATTCGTCTCCAGGTGGAGAGAAATTGTTTTTTGGAATGCTTTCTCCATCGCAACCACGTCATCGAATAAACAGAAGACTGGCAGATTCTCTCCTGTCTTTGACAACACTTAATTTTTATTATTAAATGTATTAAATATTTATTATTATTAAATTGAACCAAGGGAAATTAAATCGTCTTTTAAGCAGCACTTTATAAAGTTGAAAAATTTTAACCTTCTGTTCTGTCCCATATTCACTCTAAATGAATAGACTAAGCGGCCACTCTGTGGCCTCCTCATGCTGCTGCCACCTCCGCAATCTCTCGTTGTCGTGCCACTCTGTGGCCTCTTCATGCTGCTGCCACCTCTGCAATCTCTCGTCGTCGTGCTACTCTGTGGCTTCCTCATGCTGTGACCTCCTGATGCTGCCACCACCTCCACACTATGTCACCTTGCCACTCTGTGGCCTCCTGATGCTGCCACCACATCCACACTATGTCACCTTGCCACTCTGTGGTCTCCTGATGCTGGCGCCACCTCCACACTTGATCATTGTGCCTCCTTGTGGCCTCCTTCTGAAACTGCTGCCGCCGCCACCTCCCCACTCTATCATTGTGCCACTCTGTGGCCTCCTACTGATCCTGCTACTGCTGCCACCTCCACACTCTGTCATTGTGCCACTTGGTGGCCTTCCCCTGATGCTGCTACTGCTGCTGCCGTCACCTCCAGGCTTTGTCATTTTGCCACTCGGTGGCTTCCCCATACTGCTGCCACCTCCGAACTCTGTCATTGTGCCACTCTGTGGCCACCTCCTGATGCTGCTGCTTTTGCCATCTCCACGCTCTGTCATTGTGCTACTCTGTGGCCTCCTCATACTGCTAACAATTCCAGACTCTGTCATAGTGCCACTCGGTGGCCTTTTCATACTGCTGCCAACTCCAGATTCGGTCATTGTTCCACTCGGTGGCCTTCTCCTGATGCTGCAACCTCCAGACTCTGTCATTGTGCCACTCAGTGGCCTACTCCTGATGCTACCACCTCCAGACTCGGTCATTGTGCCACTCTGTGATCTACTCATGCTGCCGCCACCTCCAGACTCTGTAATTGTGCCACTCAGTGGCCTCCTCATACTGCTGCCAACTCCAGACTCTGTCTGTTTTTTGCCACTCGCTGGCCTCCTCATACTGCTGCAACCTCCAGACTCTGTCATTGTGCCACTCGGTGGCCTCCTCATACTGCTTCCACCTCCAGACCCCTGCTAACACCTCACCACTATATCATAGGTCCACTCTGTGGACTTCTCATGCTTTTCCCACCCTCCCCACTTTATTACTGGTCCACTAATTTGGCTTTCGGCCTGGCTGACATCATTATTTATTTGACCCTTTTTTTAATCCATCAGAAGGAAAGAAAAATGAGACGCACAATGGATCCTGTCTGTGTAGCAGCTGTAAGGCCTTTATGGTCCCATCAGAATTGGCTTATGATTTGGTAGCCAAAAGCAGGAGTGCGTACAAAACACAGAAGACATGCAAATATTCCATTCACATGTCATCTCTGTTTTAGATCCTCTCCAGTTTTTTTTTTTGGCATTAGAAATACTGATGGATTATTGAGCAAATGCTGACCGAGTGAAGGGGGATGCTCCACAGACAGGATCTGTTTTTTGTGGGTTATTGTCCTGACGGATCAGAGAAAGGGCCAATTAATTAGTGATGTCAACACAAACGTACTTCTGACACCCTCTCCACTCTGTCAGGGGGGTTCTACTTGTATACGTGTTTAATAGAACAGGTTCTGTAGGCATCTATGTGGAATCAGCTTACGAGGGTGTCAAAGAAGTGCGCTTCTTCTTGGTGCTAATATCGACCTGTAAGACTGAGTTCATACTTGAGTTATTTGGTCCGTTTTGTCCCGTGACTGCCCAAATAAGTGAAGTGTGCAGTGATTCTAAGAGTGACGCCTGTCATCTGCATGTCACATGGACTCACATTATTATTTCACTACCAAAGCAGACTCTGCGTGTTACTGCAAGGCACAGTGTTCTAGACCACTATGAAGGCTCTCAGCAGCCAGGTAATAGCCTTTTTTTAACGTAATTCACCTCAAATTTTAATTCGGAACTAACCAAATTTTTCCCGAAAAATTTGCTCATCTCTAGCCGTGGCCTTCTCCCTACTTACCAAGCACAGCACTGTACATTGTATAGCGGCTGTGCTTGGTATCATTATACTATGTACGGCACTGTGCTTGGTAAGCTGAAGAAGGCCGCATCGCTCGCAGGAGGGCTGGTGCCTTCGCAAATAGCTGATCGTCCGGACCCCCACCAATAAGTATCAAACTTAACCTCTTTAAATTGGTTTAAATTAAAACATTTTATGTTTCATGTGATCCAACAACCCTTTCAATAATAACAAATGCAATAGTAAAAAAAATAATAATTTCGGGCTTTCTTATGTATAGATAATATGAGCCTATATAGAGCTTTAGGGGGTGCAGAGGTAGCAATTGCACCTGATCCCTGGGTGGCCCAAATATACTCTGCCAAATAAGAAGTCACCAGTATTATATATAGTACATGATATGTTTGAGGCCCCATTAAAGATTTTGCACGGGTCCTAGGAGTTGCAAGTTAAAGAGGACCTTTCACCTCTCCTGATATGCCTGTTTTAATAGCTACATGCATTTCCCATGTAAAAACAATTCTAGAACATCCATTATTATGACTCTATGTTGTGCCATTCCTCTATTATTTCTACTAGTTATGAGTGAATAGCTAGCACCCCTCTGTACCCTTAATGCAGATTGCTAGCAATTCATTCATAACTTGTAGTTGAAATAATAAAGAAATGGCACAACATAGAGCCATCAGACTAGATGCTCCAGAATTGTTATTGCATGGGGAATGAATGACGCTATTAATACAGACATGTTAGGAGTGGTGAAAGGTCCTCTTTAACCTCTCCTCTATTTAGTTTACTTTTAGCTATACCAATAGATGTGCTACCATTTCATTTACCAGAGACATCAGCCCCCCTGCTACATTCACCCCTTGCCCATTCCAGGACTCTATTAGTTTAGAAACAAATGAGGATATATTTCCTCATTTCAGCATTGAGGGACTGTGACCATTTTGCTCCCTCTTTGGTGTAATATATTAATATGTGCTGTCAGCACTTTATCTTTGGATCTGTTACCTTAATTCCATGACCTGCATATTAAACTACAGCCAGCCTAGACATATTGTCACATTCAGGTGTGGGAGGGAAACACCGCACCGAACATAGGACGGAAAGGGGTGAGGGAATAAGGCCTGGAATTTTCTAGTAAAAGTAAAATCCTAATCAAAGTGCTGACTAACTACCAGTATGAACAGACCTCAGAGGTAGGTGAGTTCATACACAGGAATACCTAATGTCCTAACCCACCCTATAGGACCCTGGTACTAATGTCAGGACAGAGACAACCTGTTCCTCCAAAAGGAGGCACGAACAGGAGTCTCCATCAGGCCTTAATACAAATGACTGGGAAATGCAACACACAGAATAACCCAAACAAAATAGAAAAGGGAAAGAAAACAATTTCAAGTGTCTATGGCAGCACCAGGAACTCAGCTGAGATCCACACACCAGCTATCCAAAACTGAAACTGAAGCTATAAAACGCACAGCATAGTGGGAGAAACAACAATAAATAGAGAAGGTTAAATTGCCCAAATAGCGACACCTGGGGAAAGAAGTTGTGGCAAGCACCAGAAACAACACAGATGTCATTTGATCCAAACGGAAAACATGTCAGATCAAACCATGTGTTGCCAGTCTCACTAATCTCCTGCCACCCGTCGCGGGAACATCCGTGACACATATTTGGGCTGCTGCATAGTGAGTAGTACTGCCAAAAAAGTATTCATTTAAGAGTTTGACATACTATATGTTGAGCCATTACAGTGGGAAACACCAGTTTCTTAGATATGACAGCTTTTCCTACCTATATGAGGGTTTGGCTTGGTGTATCAATTACTTTCTTTCTGGCACAACAGCAAAGCTGGCATCAGCACCTGTCAGGGTCTGGCAGGCTGCAAGGCCCACTGCTGCTCTCGGCGCATTTTCACCCTTTGTGGTTTCTCTTGCACAGGAGAGAAGGAAAAACTACACAGGACTGATGCATTCGATTCACCTATAGAGGAGCTGAGGGTGAGGCCCACCACGTGAACACCATGGGGTGCCTATATATTTAACTGTTATTAAACTTCTTCTGGCTCTCAAACCTAGGAGGACCTGCTGTGTGGGAGGCAGAAATACTGACAGTGAGCCACAATCTTTATTGCTATCTATAAGAGCATTTTCTCTAACAGCCTCAATAGTGTTCTTCTTCACAGACACAATGTGCAGGTATACATATTACATTATAGGCAGAAAAATATATATAAAAAATACATATGTTTTTGTAGAGATGCTAAAAAAGATCGGTGTGAAAAAATGACAAGAAATTAAGTTTTGTAATACATATTATTGAATAAACATTAAACAGACAATAATTGGTATCCCCATAACAACCGTGCAATACAGTGGATACATTTTTTATGGTGGTTGGTGAATGATGTATTATTTGACCCATAATAAAGGTTTATCTAAATGAAATGCTTACTTAATACTTAATTAATTAAAGGGTCAAATAACAATCTTTGCAGCATATATCTTTCTCTATCCCTCTTAGGGTATGTTCACACGTGGCTATTTTTAATTTATTTTGTAAAAATAACAAGAAAATATAATTTCTACCAAAGAATACAAAGACATGAAAAAAAATTCAGCAAAAGCCTTGACCTTGATGAAGCCACACTAATTGGCTTTACATGTGGGTCATGTTCTGGCCCCTTCCCTGTTACTCCTGGGTCCTTATATTACTTCGGTGACGTACCCTACTTTATTCTGCTTCAGCTCCTTGTAGTTCTAGTACCTCACTAACATTTATCTAAATTGCACATTCGTTTTATTACTTTTTGATTAATTTATGCTGGGTATTTTTATATAAATTATTCTCTATATCTGTGATCATTATTGCGTTTTCCATTTTTCTGTGTATATTCCTTATTATTTGCCCCTGTGGTACATCATGGCTGATCTCTGTGGAGGAGTGGTTTGAAGATTTGAACCTGTCATGGTCCTGGTCCTTCTCCTTGTGTCCATAATTATGTGTACCTTTTTTAAAAGTATTTTGGCCCTTAAACACAGCACAGTCCGCAGCAAAATCCACATGTAATGCATGCTGATTTTGCTGTGAAATAGCTGTGAATTCAGTGTGGACTCATCTTGTGACTCTATTACTCAGTGGCCCAAGGAGACAGCCCTGCATATCAGCAATGGCTACTTTACATGAAAGAATAATCAGTTTTTCCCAGGCAGTCAGGAAAGCAGCAATATCTATCATTCTCTATTCATCTGTTATGTAAATTGCAGTGTACAGTATTGTACATTGTACAGTGCATTTCCTTTTTGATGCAATTCTCAAGAGGAAATATAGCAGGCAGTGCAAAAAGAATTGTCCCTTCCATGATGGATCTACAAATGTGTATTGTGCTATATTGATTGTTTACATGGCCTTCTTAACCCTAGACAACAATCAAAGCACATTCACTTCCTATCGGTTAGCCAGTGCTGTGACCATGTGGCAAGTGTCAGCATCCTCAGAATCATTAACCAGCAAGTCCATAATAAGAAACGATTATCAGACAAGGAACATCTATGAAATATTGTCAATAGTCTCGGGATATCATATTGTCAAATACAGTATGTGGATTAACGGAAATATTCAGTGTCTGATGATATAGCACCAGACGGGTGTATGTTCCTTGTATGATTATTATTATTATTATTATTATAGATGTTTATTTTATAACATTGCTTTTGGGATTATGAGAAATATATTTAGCAAAAAAAAGATAACACTGTACTGAAATTATCACATATGCAGCCATGTTTATCTAGTCCTGGGCCAGATTCGACCCTAGTCGTGTACCTAAATACCTATGCCAAGACAGGGCAGATTACTGACCTGGCATTCAGCATCTGCCAGCCTTTAGATACAGCCCAGCATTGGGTGACTTTGTGTCAGTTGGTTTACCCATGTGTACTCAGTTAAGCCAAAATTTCTGTTGCCATGAATGTTAACCTTTTCAGTCACATTAGCCACCTGTGGGTAAGAGGGTGAATGCCCACTACTGCCCTCTGTATTGAGACCTTACGTACTATCTATTACCAGGACAGTTCACCACCAAGTACAGGAGTTTTTAGAGCAGCAGGTTTCTCTTTATCTTCTGTTTGTGGGGGTTGAATTTTGAGAGGTCGCGTAATGTGTTCGCTAGAAAGTAACAAAGGGCTCTTCACTTTTAACAAATCAGCTGTTGAAGAACGAAGGGCCATTGCACTGTTCTTGCACAAAAAGGGTTCACTCACTTCAGCAAATGGCATTTATTATGTAGAGAAAGCTAATAAAAAATACTAATGTATTGTGATTGTCCATATTGCCTTCTTTGTTGGTTTAATCCAAATTATACCCTTCTCGTTTCCATGGTTACGACCACCTTACAATCCATCAGCGGTGGCCATGCTTTCACACTATAGAAAAAAGCGCCAGCCTCTCTGGTGGCTGGGACCATAGGAGTGCACGTACACCAGCACTTTTTCTTATAGTGTGAAGCACGGCCACCGCTGCTGGATTGCAGGGTGGTCATAACCATGGAAACGAGAAGCGTATAATGTGATGGAAAAATGAATCCAGGCAGCAAAGGAAGCAACATGGACAATCACAATACATTAGTAAGTGCGTTGTATTAACTTTCTCAATAATAAATACCATTTTCTGTAGTGAGACAGACCCTTAAATGGCCCCTCTGCTGTCTCATTTCCATATTTTAAAGTGGTTCTCGGGGCTGCAGATATTGAGGACTTATCCTCTGAATAAGTCATCAGTATCAAATCAGTGATTGTCCCAGGATCCTCCTATCAGCTGTTCAGGTACTACCATTGTACAGTGGGAAGCAGAAGGCTCCATACACAGTATAGTTTCCAGTGCCGCAGCAACCCAAAAAAGCTGATCAGTGGGGCACGAATGTCAGACCCCCGCTTATCTAATATTGATGACCTATCCAGTTATCAATATCTGTAGTCCGGAGAACCCCTTTAATGTTTTTTTTTTAATTGTTAATTTTTTTTCTTATTTTGGGCTAAAATTATTTAAATATATTAAAAATCCATTCAAAGTTGTTCACATTGTTTAACTGATACTAAATATATATAAACCATTAGAAAACGTGGTGTTAAACAGGCAGGATATGCTCAAACCCATATGCAGTTGTGCATTTATATAGGGGAGCACATCCTGCACTTGTAGTCCGTTGCTAGGGGCAATCCACAGCAAAAAAAATGCATACAATGGAATATGCCAGCAACGGACTACAAGTACCACAACCATCCTACATAAGGTAACGATTATGTGGATGTGGCAAACCATCAAAAACCTTAACAATTGCAAAGACAGGTGCACTCTGCGGTAATACTAAACCCTCACACTGATGTTAAAATTGAGAGGTTAGTTCGACATATCCTACTAGGAGGACATGTCTTAAGCTCAGGCACCGCGCCAAGGTCTCTCAAGTAGCCCGAGGCCCTACCACTCACCTACCTGTGCCGTATGGGCGATACCAGGGGCCAGTGGGCAAATTATGGGAGCATAAGGCCTGACTCACAGACAGCTTACCAGTAACCTCCAGCATGTAGCCATGCTTGCAATGGGAGGTGGGAATTGCCTGTGAGCCCCACCTGAGACCGGCTGATATGGCCCAGAGCCTCCCAGGTGCACCTGAATGTAGCCTGTAGATGAAAAGCAGGCACATTTAAATTGGAGTTTATACACCTCCAAACATAAGAATATACAAACCATTAGAAAACGTCATGTTAAACAGGCAGGATATGCTCAAACCCATATGCAGTTGTGCATGTATACTAAATATATATGATTATCTCCTCTTCCCAAGAGGCCTCAGCGCTTGTCTTATGAGATGCTTTGAACTGCAGCATTTGAACTGCAGCTATGCTGAGACTCATCACAGTGCACTATGGATTCAGCTCTATGGATTCAGTGCAGAAGTTTTGACTAATAATATAAGAAATAATGATACTATACCTTATAATGCCACCATTGGTGCTAGTTTAATATCCATATAAAAAGGGAGTGACAGGTGTACGATTTATTGTAAATACTATACCAGAAGTCAATGGTTTTGACTGGTAGCCAAAGTCGATGTTTTAAGGTATGTAGAAATACTTATATCATTGCAGGAGAAGTGATTAAGGAAAATTACCCACTGGGAAAAATGTTGTTCATTGGAAAGTCAAATGTCTCCTTATGAAAAACTTCAAGACAAAAGGAAGTGTTCAACAATGGGCTGAGGGAGATGCATTTCC
Organism: Bufotes viridis; assembly: GCA_033119425.1. NCBI lineage: Eukaryota > Metazoa > Chordata > Amphibia > Anura > Bufonidae > Bufotes > Bufotes viridis. Next base: position 140,293,845 of record CM065592.1, on the reverse strand, counting down.
TCTGGGTCCGTGAAACAAGGCACTGTCCAGTTGATGAGTAGTGGGGCCGAGTAAGGAGTCTTTGATGAGCCATCTCCTGCTTCCTGATATTGTGAACCTCTTGACAAACACTGAAAATGAAAATCAGCACGCATTCCAGATCAATTAGTGCACTATCTGCAGAGATGCCTCCTTCTCAGGATGTGGAATGGATCCTGTTTTGAATAAGATTTTAAACCTTGCCTTTAAAATAATATTATTATTGTAACATGGAAATCACTTGGGAAGAAGCAGTGAGAGCAGAGAATGTAATATCCAAACAACACAATGTCGGTGTAATTACCTGTGTTGGTGTTCATGCTGGCTGTATGCGCTTCTTCTGTTACCGCTATGATAATCCCGTGCCAACACTTTCCAGTAATGGTAGAGGAAGGCCAGGTCGCAAGAATGACATTATGTACATCTCAGAGATTGCGTGACTGTGCCATCACTCCTAATTAGTTGCTATGTACAGTATAAAGCTGCATATTCATCAGAATTGGAGACTAGCCTATTTTCATTGAGTGATATAGACAGAATTAGTAAAAAATTGGAATGACAAAAAATACAGCACAATTAACCTTCGGTCTTGAAAAGTATCTCATAACGTTTGACTGTTGACCGAGGTATATTTGGAAAGAATGTCATGTTGTCTACAGTTCTACATTTTCGAATTCCTTGCATTTCTGAATTAATTATTAATAAAATGTGGTCTGACTGTTATCTAAATCACAAATATAGCTAAACACAATCTAACTAAGCTTTTAACACACAGACAGTTGTACCGTTCAGGTATTTTATTCTGAACACTGAGTGTTCACAGTGCAGGGAGAAAGAACCCTTAAATTTCAGAGCTTCTAGATCCTTCTTTCGAAGCAATCACCTCCACCAAAGTTTTTCTGTAGCTACAAATTAGGTTTGGACAACACTGAGGAGGAATGTGGACCATTCTTCTCTCTCTCCATTTATCAATATTTGTGGATATCTTGTATGCACAGCCTTCTACAGGACATGTCACAGCATCTCAATAGGCTTAAAGTTAGGACTTTGACTTGGCTATTTCAAAAACAAATCCTTATCAATCATTTTTTTGATCTACTTATGTGGTTTGGGTTATTGTTTTGTTGCATCACCTAACATCTCTTCAGCTTGAGGTCATGGACCGCTGCCCTTACAGTGTTTTGTGACATCTCAGAATTCATTGCTCCCTCAAGGATTGCAAGGTATCCAGGCTCAGAGGCAGCAAAGCATTTCCAAAGGGTTAAAAAATAAGAAAAGGTTTATTACATAAAAAATCCAGGTTAAAAAATACACTTTTTTCCATTGAAAAAAAAAGCCTTTCAATGGAAAAATCTGCAAAAAATAAAATCCACATATTTGTTATCGCTGCATCCATTACGATCTGCATTACACAAATATTTTCAAATACGCATCAAAACGCATTGCACCCGCGCGGAAAAAACGGAACAACTGAACGCAATCGCAGGCAAAACTGAATGGCTTTGCCTGTGAAATCGCACAGTTTTCACTGAACGCATCCGCAACGCATCCGGACCTAATCCGGACACGCTCGTGTGAAAGGGGCCTCAGCGTGTGTCTGCAAGGCTCCTGTCCTGACCTATGTAGCACTGAAAGGATCACATAGCATTATATTGATTTATGATGCTAACTAACCATTTGAGTTCCGGAAATGTACTGAATAACACTGACAGCATTATGTCAGTGTTATACAATACATTCCAGACCTCTAAGGGTTACATAGCATCATAAATCAGTGCTACATAGTAGTGTTGAGCGAATGGAGCTTTGGATTAGAGATCCGAAGTTGATTCATTCCAATACTTCGGTTTCGATGCTGTCTCCGCATACAGCATCAAAATGTATTGCCTCTGTGTAGGCAAAACTCATTTCACCCGAAGTTGCGCAACACTTTAAAGAATTAGTTCGGTAATCACATATGCGTCTTTAAAAACATTTTAAAATAGTACCAAAACTGACTTCGGATTGTTATTTTAACATGTTCTTAAAAATGCAGATGTGATTACCAAATTAATTCACCGAAGTCTTGCACAACTTCGGGTGAAATGAGTATTGCCTACACACAGAATTAAAAACAGAGTGTTGGAACAAATCGACTTCAGATCTCTGATCCAAAGCTCAATTCGCTCAACACTACTACGTAAGTCAGGACGGGAGCTATCGGAAACACATGTTGCGAGTACAATCCATTGAACTCCCACGTGTGAAACCAGCCTAAGTTATGTGTACCCCAAAATGGTGCCATTAAAAAGTACGAATTGTCCCACATAAAACATATGGCTACATCGACAGAAAATAAAAACGTAATAGCTCTTGGAATGCGACAATGAAGTCATGGTCACTAAGACCCAAAACAGGCTAGTTACTAAGGGGTTAAGAAAATCTAGAGATATATGATGATAAATTTATATATAATGAGTTATATTAGAAATGTTGTCCTTTAGAAGGTCATTTGGGTCATCGTGTGTATATGATGGATAAGCAGATTAACACATGGATGTATATATATCATAAACCCCCCCCCCCCGTCCTCTTTGTTTGTTTCGCACAAAGTAGAACACCATAGTAAACAGAGAATGTTAATATCCCCAAGGTTTTAGATTTTTTAGAAACTTGATTTGTTTGGCACTAAATTAAATTAAAAACAAAGTAAGATTAACAGGAATAAACAGCACATTAATCAGATTTAATTAGGCCCGCAATACATCAAGCTGTAATATGGGGAGCTTTGTGTCTTTTAGTCTCAGGCATATGTTTGCTCCCTGTAGCATATGTCCTCTTGCAGCAAACTTGATTCTTAGGTTCCTAAAACATATGGTAAAAATGCCTCTAAATTCAAACAGAAAGCAAAGGCCAGTTTAAAGTCTCCCAGGACTTCAATCCACTGCCAGCCAGCAAGACCAGAATCTCAATCCCTGTCACTGTTCCAATCATCATGAAGCTTTTACATTGGGCAAGGGATTCTAGTGCGTTGGCCTGTGCATGTAAAAGTCGGAAGAGATATGACTTCTGAGATGTCTCTACAGATTCATGTGTCATTAAGGTCAGAAAAAAGTTAATAGATTTTTATCTTTATGGCGCAAGAACCTAAAATGAACCTAATATACTGTGGGGGATGTCTATCAGTGATACTTTTACTGTGTCTCTCAAACAGCAGAGAGAAAAATGTCTCTTGCTTTCTCTGTCCCTGTAAACTGTCTAAATAAATGCACTGGCCAGACAGTAGTCAAGGAGATCTGTATTCATATGCCCTGCTCATTTCATACTAAACATATAAACATATATACTACACAAAAGTATACATACAAACACGGTAGTGTAACTATAGAGGGTACAGAGGCTGCGGGCACATCCAGGCCAAAGAACTTTAGTTACCCCTCTGCACACAGATTAGGGTGGCCAGACATCCAGTTTCAGGCCAGACAGTCCGGTTTTCAGACTCCTGGTCGTCCGCCCGACGCAAGGCCAGGACGGACAGCCAGGAGTCCTCCTTTTTAGTGTGGTACAGGGTCAGGTTCCGTTTAAGTTTACCCATGGCATGTGCAGGCAGGCAGGACATCCGCAGAGTGTGCTGTAAGACATGACATTACAACGCCATCCAGCTCTGCCTGCGTCGTCGGAGAGAACTGTTATCTACAGCAGGCAGGACGGAGCGCGGGTGCCACTGCCAGCATCCTCGCCGGTCTATCCCCGCTCTCTGCCTCTACATCTTCCGTTCCTCTGCCTGGCCCTGACTTACTTATTGTGTCCACACACAGCCCAGGTACTTAAACTGACCATGCCCCTGGCCTGCCCTAATTTATCAACATGGTTGGGGCACTTCTTGTACATAATTATATATTACTGTCAGCTGGCCTAGTATAAGTCCTACATCTTCTTGTACTCAGTTATATGGAGTATGCTGGTATAACTTGTGTATATCTGTATATTATTATATATGTACAGCTGGTATAAGTTATACTGTACATATATACTTATATACAGGAGATGCCATTGTTATGCCAGTATGCTCCATATCACTATATACAAGAAGATCTATAATTTATGCCAGCTGTACATATATAACCCAGGTTATACCAGCATGGTCCATATCACTATATACCAGAAGATGTATAACTTATACCAGCTGTACATATATAATTATATACAGGAGATACCCAGGTTATACCAACATGGTCCATATCACTATATACAAGAATATGTATAACTTATACCAACTGTACATATATAATTATAGACAGGAGATGCCCAGGTTATACCAGCATGGTCCATCTTCTTGTATGTAGTGATATGGACCATGCTGTATAACCTGGCAATCCCCTGTGAATAATTATATATCTACAGCTGGTATATACAAACGCCGAAAAAGAGCAGCACTGTTCAGGTGTGGGCGGGTGCAATTCCTCAGAAAAACGGACAATCTTCCTCAAATATAGTCGCTCAGATACGAGGCAGCACACCAATGCAGATAGTGGTGACCCAATTTTATTCCAAAGCTACGTTTCTGCCTTCTCAATGAGGCCTTTGTCAAGCTATAGCTTGACAAAGGCCTCATTGAGAAGGCAGAAACGTAGCTTTGGAATAAAATTGGGTCACCACTATCTGCATTGGTGTGCTGCCTCGTATCTGAGCGACTACAGCTGGTATATGTTATACATCTTCTTGTATAAAGTGATATGGACCATGCTGGTATAACCTGGCTATCTCCTGTATATCATTATATATTTATGGCTGGTATAAGTTAGACAAGAAATCTTCTTGTATATAGTGATATGGACCATAGTGGTATAACCTGGCTATCTCCTGTATATAATTATACATGTACAGTTGGTATAAGTTATACATCTTCTGGTATATAGTGATATGGACCATGCTGGTATAACCTGGGTACCTCCTGTATATAAATATACATGTACAGCTGGTATAAGTTATACATCTTCTGGTATGTAGTGATATGGACCATGCTGTATAACCTGGCAATTCCCTGTGAATAATTAACAGCTGGTATATGTTATACATCTTCTGGTATATAGTGATATGGACCATGCTGGTATAACCTGGGCATCTCCTGTATATAATTATATATGTACAGCTGGTATAAGATATATATCTTCTTGTATATAGTGATATGGACCATGCTGGTATAACCTGGGTACCTCCTGAATGTAATTATACATGTACAGCTGGTATAAGTTATACATCTTCTGGTATATAGTGATATGGAGCATGCTGGTATTACCTGGGCATGTAGTATGTAGTACTATTGTGCGCCACTGTCCCCAGTACGATGTCCTTCTTTTCGGGATGTGATGTCCTCATTTTTGGGGCTCTGCAAGTGGCCACCCTAACACAGATGCCCATTCACACATATAGCTTTATTGAGTATCATACACTTTTTAATAGTACCCAATACAGACAATGGCATAGGCTTGAATAGCTGAATGTTGGGGCACATATACATGGCAGGGGCCTGTGCATACTGCCTGTGCAGCCTTCAATTCAGTAATACAACCTACATGTGCTGCCACACAGGATCTGTCGGGTGCCATTTGTATGGATATACTATTCTTAAGAAGTTGTGTTTCTATGAAGAATTTGGCTATAGATAAGGAATCTGATGGAAGATGTCATGATTTTTTTTTCCAGTCAGTGGCGTACTTACCATGGTGGCAGACCATACAACTCAACTGCTGTGTAGCTCAGTACTGAACTCATTCTGTCCCTGACATACATCCATGGCATTTTCTGGCAACTGCCACTAGGGGGAGCTCAGTGCATTTAGATTTGTACAGCTGCCATTAAGCTAAGTGGTAACTGTATAAATTCTTATATATTAAACACACCCTGTAGGCAGCCAGTTTTATCATGTTCTGAAGAGAATGAAAGGATTTAGTTCTGTATGAGGGAGATTTATCAATGTATTTTTGCCAGTTGTCTGGTGTAAATACATTGAGAAATATGTTGTTCAGACTGGGTACCATATTTATAAAGCACCTGTACCACTTAGGGTCCATTCACACGTCCGTTGTTTAGTTCCGCATCTGATCCCGATTTTTCGGACTAGTCACAGAATAGTTGCGGACAGAGTTCGGACCTATTGGTTTTTAATAGGTCTATAAAATATGTTCACAGCACAAGGTGTACTGTCCGCATAATTTTCTCAGTACATAGTGTCCGTAAAAAAATAAAACATGTCCTATTCTAATCCGAAAATTGCGGATAAAACTTCATTGGAATAGGAAAATGTATTCTTCTATCCGTTTTTTTTGCGGATCCGCAAATGACAAACGGAAAGAATTCTTTGAAAATAGGATCCGCAAAAAATGGTCCTATTTTCGGATTATAGAAAAACAACGGACGTGTGAATGGACCCAAAATAAAAATTTCTTCCACTTAATAAAAAATAACAAATAAGGCTACTTTCACATTAACGTTTTTTGCGGATCCGTCATGGATGTGCAAAAACTCTTCTGTTACAATAATACAACCGCATGCATCCGTCATGAAAGGATCCGGTTGTATTATGTCTTCTATAGCCATGATGGATCCGTCATGAACACCATTGAAAGTCAATGGGGGACGGATCCGTTTTCTATTGTGTCAGAGAAAACGTATCCATCCCCATTGACTTACATTGTGTGTCAGGACGGATCCATCATGGATCTTCAAAAACGCTTCCGTTACAATAATACAACCCCATACATCCATCATGAACAGATCCGGTTGTATTATGTCTTCTATAGTCATGACGAATCCGTCATGGACACCATTAAAAGTCAATGGGGGACGGATCCGTTTTCATTTGTGTCAGAGGAAATGGATCCGTCCTGACACGCAATGTAAGTCAATGGGGACAGATCCGTTTCCTCTGACACGGAGTCTTGCTCCGCACCACATTGCGGACAGAAAAACTCTGCTTGCAGCGTTTTTCTGTCCACGATGGGGACGCAACCAAATGGAACGGAATGCATTTTGGTACAGTCCATTTCGTTCAGTTCAGTTTTGTTCCCAATGACAATGAATGGGGACAAAACTGAAGCGTTGTAACAGCGGCTTCTGTGCGCCGCTGTTCCCCTGCTTACCGCCGCGGTCCCAGGTGCCGTGTTCAGCGGTGATCTTCTGCCAGTGCTTCCCATTCACCACTGCAGTCCTGGGCTCTTTCTGTGTAGGTACTGTTGTTCTGGGATCTGCTCCAGTTTCCTCTTAGCCCTGGTCAAAGAATGCTTGCTGCTTGTTCCCTGTAGCACTTCATTAAGGGCTGGCACGCGTCACTTCCTGTGCTTTATGGGTTTGGTCATGTGACCTCGCTGGCCAATCCTAGCTCTCCTGCACATATAAAAGTAGCTCAGCCCCCTTCCCAGATGCCTCAGTGTCAAGGTCCTCGTGTCCTGTTCAGGTTCCTGATATCTGCTTGTGTTCCTGACTCGTGCTTGTATTTCTGGACTCTGCTACCTGTTTGATCCCTGCCTGCTTGCCTTGACTCTCCTGTTGCTGACCCGGATTGCCTGACCTGTACCAGTGCCATCTGCCCAGACCTATTGCTTGTTTGACTTTGCATCTGCTTCATCCTTCGGTCCTGCACTGTGGCTCCTGGTCATGACTCAGCCTGCTGACAATGCCTGTACCTCTAGTACCTCGCTCAGGTACCCTCCTGGTCCGCCTGGACCAGCTGCCTCGTGTGCCAATCCTCCTCGAGAGGTAGCGACCCGATGTTCCCCTTGGGAAAGTCTATCCCTACAATCAGGGGTACTGTGAAGATTGAGGGGTTTACTTTGACAACGCCCTTAGAGGAGGTAGGACACGTGGCACAGTGGGTTCACACCCGCTGGTTCGTGACAAGCGTTTTCTTCCATTACTGAGATCCTTTGACTGATCTCAATAGCGGAATTGAAAACGCTAATATAAAAGTAGCCTTAATCAGAAGCCTCTTCCTACTCACCGCTGTATGTCTATGGCAAAGCAGTGGTGAGCAGGAAGAGAGAAGGGAGACAGCACTTCTACACTCTGCATGCCATCTCCTCATACAGCTGACCGGCATGGTTGCCAGGTGTTGGACCGTCACCGATCTGATAGTGATGACCTATCCTGAGGATAGGTTATCAATATAAAAAGCCTAGACAACCCCTTTAATTCAAAACTAAAAGGCATGGGTGACCAAAGTGAATACAGCTTTTAAGAAAAATGCTTTAGGTGAAAACATTGTTGGTCTAAAATGTGGCCTCCACCACGTCCATATGAGACTATGCTGGATTTATTTATGACTACTCTCACATTAGCTCTTTTTGCGGATCCGTCATGGATCTGCAAAAACGCTTCCCTTACAATAATACAACCGCATGCATCCGTCATGAACAGATCCGGTTGTATTATGTCTTCTATAGCCATGATTGCCTCCGTTCAGTTACAGTCACTATCCCGCTCTGGAGGCGGACACCAAAACACTGACTGCAGCAAAGTTCTTTCCGCCATGTGGTGCGGAGCAAGACGGATCCGTTTTCTATTGTGTCAGAGAAAACGGATCTGTCCTCATTGACTTACATTGTGTGTCAGGACGGATCCGTCTTGCTCCGCACCACATGGCTGAAAGAACTTTGCTGCAGTCAGCGTTTTGGTGTCCGCCTCCAGAGTGGAATGGTGACTGTGACTGAACGGAGGCAAACTGATGCATTCTGAGAGGATCCTTTTCCATTCAGAATGCATTAGGGCAAAACTGATCGGTTTTGGACCGCTTCTGAGAGCCCATGACGGATCTCAGAAATGGAAAGCCAAAACGCTAGTGTGAAAGTAGCCTAAGCTGTAAGATTTCCAGTTGTGATGTACAAAATGAGCATGTTATGGCAGAGCGAGCTGAGAAGCTAGGATGACCAGAGGATTGTTTCCTTGTTGTGTTGTGTGTCATGCACGGTGAATTGAAATGTGATGCTGAACAGCGAGATGACTTTGTCAGGCACAGAGTCCGCACAGGGACACCTTTGGGTCAAGTTGACTGGTAGGCTTCAACGATCAAACGTGTCACACCTGTCTCGGCCACTAGTGCAGGTGTTCTAGGTCAGCTCTCGCTGTGGTTATCAATCGCTGACAGTTGACAGTTTAATTTTACACCACAAGCACCTCATTACTTGTGTAGGCATTTGAAGAACATGTGGGCACTGGATTGGATCAGTGATCAATGACAAAGGTTGCACAGGGTGCAAATGGTAGCGGCAAAAGTGAAGGTCTCCTTGCATGAGTTGGCAGTGGTCGGAATACATGACAGGAAGAGTTTAACTGACAAACAGTCTGTCACTTCTTAAAGAATGGACGTTTGCAGGGAAGCTAGATTTACTGTATGAAATTCAGCTAAACGTAGAAAGTTCTTTCTTCTCCAAATCAACGAATGCATGTAAATGAGCTGCAGATCTGCAGAAACTGATACTCTGCAGGCATCTGTGTGATATAAAATAGAATTACAGAGATGCCTATTAATATTTGATTTCTGAGAACGGGTCGAGGAGCGCTCTGAGATGCACAATGCTCGTGTTATTAAATAACTATTTAAATCTCCATACATTACATTGTGTCATAATGGCACAGTGCAACAGCAAAGACACGAGCAGTCAAGTACAGGAACGGCTAATACTTTGTATGGCCTGAGCGCCAAGATGGATGGATAAGAAGTGAACAGGTAATAGAATGGAAGGGGACAGATGCATTTACTTGCTTTCCACCTTTTTATTCCGCATATTAAAGATCTTCATGTCGATGTTCATTTAATATTTACAAGAAGCAAGTGACACAACTTTGTGAGAGACAAAGTGGCTGATGGGTCAGATCTGATCCTGTGAATATAAAGGGGTTGTGTCATCTCGCCGTTACTAAGATGAGACCCAGTCCCGACTACCAGCTAGCGGGGAAACAGCAGAGCGCTCAGTAGCTCTCATTGCCATGCATGAGGGCTACGGAAACAGTGTAGCATAGCAAGCTATCCTGTTTCTGAGTTAGAGAAACACTATAGCTTGCTGTCCTCGCTGTTTCCATAGCACTCATGCAGGGCAATGAGAGCTACTGAGCGCTCTGCTGTTTGCCGGCCAGCGGGACTGGGTCTCATCTTGCCTTAGTAATAGCGAGATGGCCCCTTTAAGATTCCCTGTACATGGCGCATGTTTCCAAACAGAATTTCCACCCAGATTTTTATGCAGATTTCTCTGCAATTCCAGACCAATTTCACGCCAAAATCTGCATGTTTTACTTGCCTCGTTCTCACTCTTTGTATTGCAGAGGGTGAAATCCGCACTAATAATCCAAAGAAACAATTGACATGCTATATATTTTTTAATATAAAGGGCAAGTCGATTTCTGCATGGAAAAAATACACTAAGACCCTGATTTATCCTAACCTGGTGGCGCATAATGGGCTATGATAACCAGGCACTCCATAACCTGGTGTAGAAAATGCTAAATGTTGAGGAGGCACTGGCCACACTGCTTCCACTCCTTGCCCCCTTATTGGGAAAGTGGCAAGGCCAGCGGAGTAATGGCACTAGTGCAACATTTTTTCGCTCAAATGCTGTTGAAAAAAATCGCAAATGTGCAGTTTGAGACTTTTTAACTGCACAAAAGTTACTAATCTTAATGATAAATTTGGCCCAAAGTCTACATGAGATTTGTCAAATCTTATTCACTTTACTGGTACTGTATTATGCTGTGACTTTTTGCGCACAAAAATCTTTGTGGAAAAACCACACATACTCTGCATCATGTGCAGGTAGCCTTAATAGCCTCTGTATGAAAATCACTAATTATGTAATTTCTAGACTCTATTTTGCACCATCTTGTTCCTTAGTATTGATTTACTAAGTAGGTACAATTAAGTTAAATTTCAAGGGAAGCGCTAACATTTAGTAATTTGGATTCTGTGAGGAAGCCACATGTCTAGAAGAAATCCATGTTAGATGAAAATTGCATGCATCCGGTTTTGGATGAGCAGAACATCGGCTCACAGGATTGTAATCATTCTGTTACTCACATACCAACCAGTTTACCCGTCATCGTTCTGCCCACAGTCTGCCCTAATTATCCTGATCCACTTGTGTAGTCACTGTGCAAATAACCCTGCCAGCATGGACTCCCAGATAACATGGTAAATCAGAGGATTAGTTGGATCTCTGTTTTATTTTATTCTACTGTATACCTGATCAATCCCATTTTAGTCTTGATTGTATTATTGCTTATGATACATGAGTAGAGTTTATGATAAGTTACAATAAATATGGTACAGTATATCCATTCAATAATTTGATACAATTATTATGTATACAAGAAGCTACAGTATAGGCTGGTCCTTTTTAATTAACCCCGTGGCATTTGTTACCTAATGAAAGAATCATATTAATCTTCTCCCAACTGCTCCGGTCTGGCACCCTGGCTACAATCAGCGATCTTCCGGTCCCCATCTTGTTTACAATTAACCAGGGTATCGACTAGATCACGTGTGCCACTGCAGCCAATGAATGGCCTCAGCAGGGAAGTGCCCCTAAGTGTCTTGTTACCCAGCAGTGTTGTGCCTTTTGAAGACACACCACCACTGAAGCCAGTCATTAGTTAAAGAGGCGCTAATGACCCTGTCCATATCACAAATAACAGTAAACAAACTGTGGACTGGAAGGTGGCAGGAGTGGTGGGAGTAGGTGACTATGAATTATTCTTTATATGTAACTAGCAGAAGGACCCTGCTTCGCACAAGTATATTTCATATATTTCATTTAATGTTTGTGTGTGTCGTTAATAGATATCAACAGTATCCACTATAAAAGTGACATCTACAGTACCCCGCCCACTTAACAGTGACCTCCACAGCCCTGCACCCTTAACACTGACCCCTACAGTGCCCCGTCTCCTTAAAATGGGACCTCCACAGCAGCCCACCCCCTTAACTTTGACCTTCACAGCAGCCTGCCCCTTTAGCAGTGAGTTCCACAGCACCCCACCACCTTGACAGTAACCTCCACAGGGGCCTGTGCCCCTTGACAGTGACCTCTACAGTACCCCCCTTAACACTGACTATAGGTTACAGAGCGACTGCCTCTTTAACAGTGACTTCTACAGTACCCCTCTCCCTCCACTGTACCCCGCTCTTTTAATAGTGGCCTCCACAGTCCCCTCCTCCCTTAACAGTGACCTCCACAGTGCCAGCCCCTTTAACAGTGACCTTCACAGCGGCCTGCCCCCTTAACAGTAACATCCACAGCACCCTCCCCTTTAACAGTGACCTTCACAGTTGCCGCCCCCTAATAGTGACCTCCACAGAGCTCTGTTCCCTTAAAATGTGACCTCCACAACACCCTACTGCCTTAACAGTGACCTCTACAGCACCCCGCCACTTTACACTGACCTCCATAGCGGACCGTCCCCTTAACTGTGACCCCCACTGTACCTCATCTCCTTAACAGTGGTTTCCAAAACACACCGCTCCCAGAGCGTGAGCTTCTGGGAAAAAGTCACCTTCCCTCCCACCCCTGCAGCTGATCCCTATTAGCTATGGAGTGGCAGGGTGTGTGGCCTAACCAGGTAGGGGTGTGGCTTAGTGGGACATGGGGCGGGGTTTTTAAGTACGTCTTTTGAGGGTGACCTTAATGGCCCCCCTACCTGCCACAGCACTCCGCTCCCTTAACAGTGTCATCCACAGCACCCTGCCCCTTTAAAGCTGACCTACAGCAGTGAAGAAAAATGGCTGGGTTGTTATGGAAACCTGGTGTAAAACTGTGTGTATGTGGAGACTAAGGGCCTGTGAACATCTATTGGCTGATAAGGGACATGTGACCGTGTGTATGGCAGTTGGGATTTGAAGAGAAAAACCTGCAGGCTTCAATTGGCTCATAATTTTTTGGGGAATATCTCAGGAATGGTATGTCCTAGAGAGCTGAGACCCAGTCTAAAACCTTCCCTGACACCTACTATATACCTGTGTGCCAAATTTTGTGATTTTAAATGCAACGGTGCGGATTCCATTATTGGACATACACATATATACACATACACTCAGTTTTATATATTAGGTACTCAGGGGCGCAGCTAACGGCTCATGGGCCCTGGTGCAAGAGTTCAGCTTGGGCCCCACTTCCCTCAGTGCTTTGTGTGTCTTCTTATGCAGCACAAGGGTCTTTTGGCCCCCTCATGCTCCTGGGCCTGGTAGCAACTGCTACCTCTGCACCCCCTATAGCTACGCCCCTGTAGACACTTACAAAGAGACACAATCCTGGAAAAACACTTTTAGCTGACCATTTATGCAGCCTACCCAGATATACATTCTAGCAGCTGACACATGAATACATAATTGACTGGTATTTGTGACAGCACAGGATGACGTCACCACGAGTGAAGTGAAATAAACTGAGAGATTACTGTTGGTGGAAAGCAATATAAAATGGGTCCAATCCTGTAATTTATAGCCCAAGTAATCTTGATTCCATGACCTTGTACATTGTAAGCCATCGTGGGCAGACCCTTACATCTTTACCAGTCTGTCACTGATTAATATGGGTTCATATGCTTTGTATTAAACCCCCTCTGTATTGTATTTGTATTTTGCCTTAAATGTTAGTGGCAATAAAATAAGAAATTTGTATTAGTTCTGCTAAACAGATTTCTTAGTGATTGCAACTTCTCAATACTAGTGCTATATGACAGGCCATACACATAAGATACCTTTCAGCTGAGCAGCTATCTGTCCCGTCCCCACTCCCATACCCATGTCCACTCTACGCACCCATGTCCAATCCAACATCTACTACTGGGGGTCAGCTGGAAGGCTTGCATAAACAATAAAAGTTGGTCAAGGTTAGTGGGTTCAGTCAATGTGTGCGGCCAACTTAAAGGGGTTTTGCACCGATTTATTTTTGCCTCGCAGACTTTTCTTTTTATTTTTCCTTTCTTTTATTTTCTCTGCACATTAGCTCATTTATTCTTCTATAAAGCAAACATTATTGACTGTCCCTATTCTATATCTAGTATAATCACTGGCCTCAGCAGTTATGGGTCCCCAAGCGGCATGTGACCTAGTAGTGACATGTCACTTGGTGATATGTCACTGCTGAGGCCATTGATTGGCCACAGTGGCATACGTGACAACGTCTGGATGTGTACAGGCTTGGGACTGGAAGCGTTGCTGAGAGGAACCTGTGTGCCAGAACCAAGCCACGGAGAGCAGGTGAGCAGATTTCTTTGTTTAGTTATAGTGCAGACCACAGTAGCACCCAAGACCCCAACATTGTTTCGCAGTCGTTTCCTCCAGGGGGACTCTCCGGTGTTACTGTGGTCTGTATTATTGTCTATTTTTGGACTTTTGCATTATCTGCACTCTTTTGTAGTCCCTTTTGGGTACTATTTATTGGTCCTTTGTGTATGCTTTGTCCTGATTAATTGTGCACCGTATTGTAGCCCCCTGTTCTATGTGGGTAGGGATTCATTTTCTGCTTTTATCATGGGGTATTTTTATCAAATGTTGTTATAATAAAGATCATGTGGTTATATTATCTTGATATATTGTGTGGTGTCACTATTTTTGGAGCTATATACAATATAGAGAAGTCAAAAATTGTGGTTTGTGGGGTGCTGAGATCCTTAGAACATGAGCAAAATATGCCACTAATTCAGCCCTGCATAATCCACATTCAACATCAACTGCTGACCATTGAGTTCAATGTAAAAACTTGAAAAAAGATTTTTACAGCAGTAGAAGTCAATTGGGAAGCAGAAAAACCTCGCTTAAAGACTCTTTTTGAATACTTGCAAAAGCTCCACTAAAACCACCACCAAATTCCAAAAATACCACCAAAAACAACCTGGCTTCAGCTATTGATTTTGCTGCTGTGGATTTTGCTGTGTGAACATTGTCTCATGGTTTGCTCACATGGACAAAATTCACCGTGGATAATGGCCACCAGAATGCCACCAACAGCTGCCCACTGACTTCAATGGGAAAAATATCACATGGTGGTATTTTTTTTTCCAGCTGCTGATTTCAAATCCACTTCAGAAGTGGCATGTTATTTCTTTGAGGAAGATTTTGGTTACACTCTCCATTGAAGTCAATAGGTAAGGGCTAAAATAGTGTTTTTTGATGGTGTTTCGATCAGCCTACTTTTTTGGAAGACATATTTTAGCTGTTTGAACATGCCCTCAGTCTGCTGAGAGTCACATCTTTGACTCATGTCAGCACTAACAAAATGCCCATAAACCAAATGCTGTGACACGGTAACTGTAATCAGGTGCGGTCTCAGAGGCCCGTTGGCTTCCCGTTCATAGTGTAGAGCCCATGGCTGCTCTATCCATGGAAAGCAAGTTGGTAGTTGCTGAAATGATTTACTGACATGACTGCTTTCTTAGCTGCCCCACCACACTGGACAGAAGCTAACCAGTTCCTGCACAGAAGAGTGTGTGGTGGGGCAGCCAAGAAAGCGGTCATGTCTTTCCATGGACAGGGCAGACAGGGACTCTACACTAAGGATGGGAAACCAAGAGGCTTCTGAGATGGCCCTCGTGATGAAACAAGAGAAGGTTTACAGATTATTCTACCACAATATTCTATTATGGGCATTTAGGACATTTTGTAATGCAGTGGCCAACAGTGATATAAACAGGTAGCTCAGTAGTCAGATTGATGGCCAATTAATTCTTGTTTTTTTTGCTGCCATTACCAATATAAAATGTGACTTTGGGATGTGGACATGGGAGGCTTAGATTACAAGTAATCCACACAGTTCTTGAAATGACTTTCAGATGTTACTTGTTTTTGGTTACTAGTGACCTGAGACAGACTTGAACTGCTGACCTCAAGGTGAAAGGTTTCACTTCTTGGTGCCAGTGGACTGAGCCATCAAGACTCCAGCTATTACATACCGTAATTACATCACATATACAATTCAGGTATTGGCCTGGCTAAATGTATGAGACTTTATTCTGCTATACTTTTTTAACTTAGTTCAGTATTTATAAGTCACAAAATACCATATGAGATCTAGTGAAATTACGTGACTAGCTTACTGCCAATTACATGGATATCTCTTAGTGTAGTCCTCCTGGCAATGTCATTACTCTTCATCCATTCATACGGGCAAACAAGTAGATGTGGACTTTTAAATTGTAATTTATAGTAGCGTTCAATAATTTTTTACGTTTTATATTCCTTAATTATTTCCTTTAATGTAATCTGACTTGACTGGTCCAACTTTTCAGGTATGGCAGCAGGAGGCAGATTTTCCGCAGTGGAATTTATGCTGCAGATTCCACAATGGAATTTTGCAGATTTTGCTGTGTATTTGTCATAGATTTCAAAGGGCGACAACAATGGTGGAAACCTGAAGCATAAATTCACATGCTGTGGACTTAAAATCTGCACAGCAGGTCAATTTTTACTGAATATTTTTACACTCATCATTTTTTTACTGTAAAATGCTGCAGATTTTCCATACACCATGCCACAATGCCAAATCCGCAGTGTGATCATAATCTTAAAACAGATTATAATGATTAGCATTGGTTGAAAACTATTTTCACATAGATAAAAGTTATTGAAATAAATACTCATTGTTGGTTTCATTCTCTGAATGACGAGTTCCCTGTCTTGTAATAATAATATGACACTAACCTCTTATCTATACAATTGTGATCGACATAACAAATATCATCTATCTGTCTATCTATCTATCTATCTATCTATCTATCTATCTATCTATCTATCTATGTATCTATCTATCTATCTATCTATCTGTCTGTTGATTACGTCATTCTAATCATATTACTTTTTAATTCTAAATTCAGTAGGTTAAATATTAATTTTATATAGTGCATCTTTATAGGACTTAGAGTTCTGTTTGCTCTTATAATCAGTGACCTCTCTCCTTTTATCTCATTGTTTGTTGGTTGTTTGCTTCCTAAGTTACAAAATGTTGCAGAAAGTGTTGGCACAATAACACTATTTTAATTAAGATAAATAATACAATTCTTAGGCATTGAATTAAATAATATAACAGAACACAGTAACCTCCTATGCTCCACCTAGTGGTAAGTGCTGACAGTCAGAATTTATCATTCTATTCCTCCTATGCAGGGCATTTGAAGTTCCGTACTTATGTTATATGCTTCTTTATATAGTCTTGTTATATCGTATTTCTCTAAGGTTATAACAGGCTTTTACCCTATGCTCCCTATCTCCTTCTACTGAGTACAGAACAAGTTCTAGTAACTATATAAAGTAGTTGTGATTAGAATTATGACAATTATTCAGTAAGTTGGTGTTTTTTTCTTCATTGACTTTATATAAATGCCCATTTTCCCAGGCAAACTTGTCCCGTTTAGTGTGACTCCATCACTAATTGCTTCACCTCTAGGCAAGCTTTTGGATGACCATTTGAACCCTTTTCCTCTTCGGGGCTCACTATATGTTTGTCTTCCTGTGCATGAAATACTATATCACAGTAACTAGATTTATAATGTTATACATTTTTGAGCTTTTGGTCTTTGCGTTTCAAAATTAAATAACTACAGTTAACATTATTAAGTCTGGAGCTGAATTTGATCAAGTATAAGAAAAGTGTTTATGACAACCTTAGTAAATGTTTAAATACTTTAGCTGAATTTGTAAGAAGTGAATTGTATTAAGGAAAATCGACATTGGACATATAGGTTCCATAGGGACATTAGTGAATTTTATAGCATGCATTTATTAACGCTGCAATAGGTTCACAAAAGATTTTCCTTTTAATAGATGGGGAGAGCTTGAACATAGCTAAATAGGTTTAATACGACCCGGTAAGCAGGATTTAAGGTCTTCTTGCCAGTAAAAGTACTTTTTCTGTATAAAAGTACCTTTCACTTTATTTTTATATGGAGAAAAATATTTCATTTATATATTATCTTATAAACTAGCACTGAACATTACAATTTTTGTATGTTATAGCCCTAAAAACACATTAAAAGGAAGAAAAATAAACAAAGGATTTTTGGCAGGCTTGTTTTATGCAATCTTTACATATGATGTGAGTGTTCGCAGTTAGCCTGAGACCAGTCACTGAATTAATATTTGAAGAATTTAAATATGTGGAGTCAGATGCATACTGCTTGTTCTTGAAGACCCCAAAAGCAGTAGGGCATATAAACTGTCCTTGACATATTTTATGGTGGAAACAGTTAAAAGGGGATGGGTTTTTCTTGGAACATTGCTATTCTTGTAATCTTCAGGATACATAATTCATAAGGGTTTATTTTATTTCGGGGGCAAGTTTTAGCTACTCCTAAACACCATTTGGTTTACACTCAAGCCATGCCAGTATTGTCAGTATATAGAAGACAAATTATTTATTACTTTTCAGATACTAAATATGAATGTTTACTTTATGCCACCAAGCCACATTTAATATAACTTCAGAGCCCTGACAGCTTAAATGAGTTGTTCACCCTTGGGGACCTTTTCTATAGCCAAGTTGGTTATCATAGTTATTTGATCCCTGCTGTTGGGTTCTGGCTTCATCACTGCCCTGCTGGCTCTACAGTCCTGGGTCTACCCACGTCGACATCTGGTTTGACAAAAGTCACCTGACCACTACAGCAAATTACTGGCCGGGAGTGGTGACCTGACCCATGTGTCATGTGACACGTGCCTGCTGTGGCCAGTCATTGGCTGCAGCAGTCCTGTGACCCATGTCAAACTGGATGTTGATGTGGGGAGACCCAGGACCTGCAGAGTCGGCTGGGCAGTGATGTAGCAATAACCCAGTGGCAGGAAACACATATTTTAAAGATGTTCTATCTAAAAGATCAATGTCTTTTACTGGAAAAGTTGACATGATGAGATAAGCAAATAGGCACCAGTGTAGGTGGTTGTAGGTGTACACCATGGATAAGTAGTGCTTAATAGGAAGCAACATGAAGGGAAGCATTAAGCAAGGGGATAGGAGAAGCACTTGTGCACTGAGGAGAGAGTGTGCTGTTCAGTAGCATCAAAGGCACTTCCATTTTCAGCTGCATTGGTTCTGTTGCTACAGTTCATATCACTCACAACAAGGCAAAGGGCCATTCCTGATTCTGCTGTGGAAATCCTATGAATCCGAGTTACACCTGTAACAGTAAGATACATATTTCAGTATATATGCAAGAACAATCTACTAAACTAGTCATCAATACATATATTTTAGATAACTCATATATTTAAGATGCTCCTCCCAGTACCCCCATTAATATGCCAGCTTGGCTAACCATGCATTTTTTTAATGTGGAAAAAAGTACCGAAATCCATGAAGCCAAATCTTTCTTTTCTCTAAATACTACAGTCACCGGATAATTTGGGAGTCCATCTCCTCCACCCCCCCCCCCCCCACATTTCATATTCAGCCAATCCACCAAAATGGGGGCTTTAGCCAAGATTTATCAAATTTGTATGGCCACCGTTATTCAATTTT
The DNA here is from genome assembly GCA_033119425.1 of Bufotes viridis. Taxonomy (NCBI): domain Eukaryota; kingdom Metazoa; phylum Chordata; class Amphibia; order Anura; family Bufonidae; genus Bufotes; species Bufotes viridis. The sequence continues at coordinate 140,274,355 of CM065592.1, read as the reverse complement.
TTGTCAAATCAATGGATAAAACGTTAGTCTAAGTAATTTTTTAACCTTTCAAAAGTAGATCAGTACAGGATATCTAGTTGTTGGCTTGGTGCTTATACTCTTACTGTAAGAGTAAAATCAACCAAACCTGCTGATTTTGGAAAGATAAGCAGACTACCTTATATGTATAGATCTTCCTGATTCTCCTACACCAGTCTGGAGCACCGAGGGGTCAGGCAAAATTGTAGTCAGGGACTGGCGGAGTATGTGCTATAAGGAAAACAGTCCAAGGTCAGGTCAGGAAGTAGAGAGTCAGAATCCAGTAAATGGGCAGACGTTGGTACACAGGAAGACAAACAAATTCAACATGCCCTCACAGGGAACTAGCAAGGTGCAGACACCTTCCCAAAGGTGGCCAGCCATTTACTGGTGTGAATTGCAGTGCATGCGCTGGGCCTTTAGAAGCTGAGGGGAGTGCACATGTGCCCTTTGGATGGAGGAAAGAGTCCAAAATGGGAAAGTGGTTGCCTGCACGGCAGGACTGGCAGCCAGTTTCAGCTGCTGGTCCTGCCGTGAATAAGGAGAGGAAGGTTGGTGGGTGTGAGCAGCCAGAGCCAGAGAGGAGAGGTGAGTGGAGCGGCACCCATGTCCACCGCCGCCAATGTGACATATATGTTTGATAAAATTTACAATTTGTCGTATGTATAAAAGCTTGAACAAACAAAATGTGGGGAAGTTGCCCATAGCAACCAGAGTCAAATTTTATTTTTCCAGTATGTTATAAAAAACATTGCTATGGACGATTACATTTTATATTTGAGTTTCGTACTTTGAGAAGAAAAAAATATTAATATCAAATGCAACTAAAACTTTGTGAAACCCTTTCAACATCAAATGCATTGCACAGTCCCCAAGTCCTGTAAAGTATGTTGTGACTGTATTATATACCATGTTTGACTTGTGGAGATTTGGTCAAGCAGGCGATATTTTCAAACAAATTATTAATTACCAGAGAAGATGAAAAACATGGCAGACTCCACATGGGCGACTGTGCCTTTGATCATTTTGTGCCTTGGCATATTTGGTGCATAAAAAAGCTCAAATTTGTTTTGCATTCTAACCTGAGTAATTTAAAGTGAGAACGAGCACATTCTTGGCGTAGAAATGCTCTCTGCTGCCCTCCTGGATAGGTGAATGATTTTGAAAAGTTTTGTGGGCTGCCAAGAAAAATACTATTATAATTTTGGATCTGACTGTGTAAATCTATATCCAGAATCTAGAATGATTATTTTCAGAAAATACTATGTCAAATTCATTGCTTGTTGTTATAAAACTTGTAAGAGATTTTTTTTTTTTGTGTGTGTGCAAATTTTGTGTTATTTAGAAATATGATAATCTGTTGCTTTCTGTTTCTAAAATATAATGCAATATTATTCCATGTTTATTAAGCAATTAAAGCAACAGATTTATTACCGAGATCTAATATATATTTTCTTTTTTTCTTTCTTTCTTTCTTTCTTTCTTTCTTTCTTTCTTTCTTTCTTTCTTTCTTTCTTTTTTTTTTTCTCTTTCTCTCAAATATATCCAGTATTTATAAGAGGCTTTGCTCAGCATTTTTGTGCACATTATTTCATCCTTCTGTTTTTTGCAGACAAGGCTCTGTTTCAAACTGGGACCATGAGATCCAAGTTTACAGTATCTACAATTTATAACAGGTTCATCAAAGAACATCTTTTAGAAGTGAACCATGCAGACAATAACTCACATTTAGTAATGTTATTGGGTCTAGAATGTGGTGTAAAAATATACAAAACTTGTTGCATTACTGGTGCAGAATGTTGCAGAAAGTTTTAGACATATATCTGAAGAAAAAGCACAAAAAAGAATAATCCACTGCATTATGCTAAATAAGTGGCATGACTTAGGCTAGTTTCACATCTGCTTTTCCTTTCTGGTTTTGAGATCCGGCAGAGGATCTCAAAACCGGAGGAAAATGCATGTGTTTGAATAATACAACTGGCTGCATCTGTTCAGAATGGATCCGGCTGCATTATTTAAAAAATGAACATCAAATATCAGTTGGGCACTGTTTTTTTCACTGCTTGCAGTAGTTTTGTGTCTGATCTGAGAACGCAACAAAACAGAACAGAATGCATTCTGGTGCATTCCGTTCCGGTTTGTTCAGTTTTGTCTCCATTGACAAATGACAATGAATGCTCTGCCAGATTGCAAAACCGGAAAGGAAAACGCAGACCTGAAAATAACCTTAGTGAGAAAGTGGCTTATAATGCTGTTCACAAAGTAAGGCAATAGGTGATGTAAAATAAGACAAAAGTGTCTACCTCTACACCAAATGTATCATCCCGCGTGAGCTGCTATGATAAATTTGGTACATCTTTAGATTGCCATTCATTTAAATGGGAGCAGCACTGCAGTAACCACCTCCATCCACTACACAATGGATGGAACTGTGTAGTATCAGGGCCAGAGCTCCTGCAGAACAGCTGTTCAGTGTGGTGGGGACTGTTGGGCCATCATCATTTAGGTATCAATGGCCTATCCTGAGGAAAGGACATCAATATAAAAGTAGTGACTAATCCCTTTAAAGAGGACCTTTCACTGGTCCACAGTTTATGATGAGGCAAATGTATATACATGCAGAGCGGCACCCAGGGATGACCCTGCACTTACTTGTATCCCTGGGTGCCGCTCCGTTCGTCCTCTGTTTCCCCCGGTACCGGCGCACGCTCTTCTCCTATTTTTGCCTGGGGCGGAGACTTCTTCTCTTGCCCTGGGCGTCTCCTTCTCCCAAGCCTGGAGCGCTGACCAATCGCAGCGCTCAGCTCATATGTCAGGAACCTTCAAATCATGCCTCAATGTACACCTCAGTTCCCCTGCAGCGTCACCACAAAGGAATGGAGGCATTATGTGAAGCCTATTGTAATCATTTAGCAATTTCAGTAAAACTTGGATGCACTGTGTCCTCTAGAGTAGGAGGGTCTCTTTGTAACTTCAATGTAGTTGTCACAAACCAGCGGGTGTGAATCCACTGTGCCATGTGTCCTACCTTTTCTAAAGGCGTTGTGTAAGTGAACCCCTGGATCTTCACAGTACCCCTGATGGTGGGGATAGACTTTCCCGAGGGGAAAACCAGGTCGCTACCTCTTGAGGAGAATATCCAGATGGACCAGGAGGTGCCTGAGAAAGGTACCAGAAGTACAGGACCAAAGGATTAGGCAGAGGCGTAGTCAGACAGGCAAAAGGTCAGGGCAGGCGGCACAGGTCAGGCAATTTGGATCGGCAACATGAGAGTCAAGGCAAGCAGATAGGGATCTAACAGGCAGCAGAGTCCAGGAATACAGATACGAGTCAAGAACACTAGCCGAAAACAGGAACCTTAGCAGGACACAAGGACCTTGACATTGAGGCATCTGGGAAGGGGGCTGAGCCACTTACAGTTGCAAGAAAAAGTATGTTAACCCTTTGGAATGATATGGATTTCTTCACAAATTGGTCATAAAATGTGATCTGATCTTCATCTAAGTCACAACAATAGACAATCACAGTCTTCTTAAACTAATAACACACAAATAATTAAATGTTACCATGTTTTATTGAACACACCATGTAAACATTCACAGTGCAGGTTGAAAAGGTATATGAACCCTTGGATTTAATAACTGGTTGAACCTCCTTTGGCAGCAATAATTTTAACCAAATGTTTCCTGTAGTTGCAGATCAGACGTGCACAACGGTCAGGAGTAATTCTTGACCATTCCTCTTTAAAGAACTGTTTCAGTTCAGCAATATTTTTGGGATGTCTGGTGTGAATCGCTTTCTTGAGGTCATGCCACAGCATCTCAGTTGGGTTGAGGTCAGGACTCTGACTGGGCTACTCCAGAAGGCGTATTTTCTTCTATTTAAGCCATTCTGTTATTGACTTCTATGCTTTGGGTTGTTGTCCTGTTGCAACACCCATCTTCTGTTGAGCTTCAGCTCGTGGACAGATGGCCTGCAAAATGTCTTGATAAACTTGGAAAATTATTTTTCCTCTGATGATAGCAATCTGTCCAGGCCCTGACGCAGCAAAGCAGCCCCAAACCATGATGCCCCCACCACCATACTTTACAGTTGGGATAAGGTTTTGATGTTGGTGTGCTGTGCCTCTTTTTCTCCACACATAGTGTTGTGTGTTTCTTCTAAACAACTCAACTTTGGTATCATCTGTCCACAGAATATTTTGGCAGTACTGCTGTGGAACATCCAGGTGCTCTTGTGCAAACTGTAAACGTAATGTTTTTTTTGGACAGCAGTGGCTTCCTCTTTGGTATCTTCCCATGAAAACCATTCTTATTTAGTGTTTTACGTATCGTAGATTCACTAACAGGGATGTTAGCATATGCCAGAGACTTTTGTAAGTCTTTAGCTGACACTCTAACTCCTTCTTCTTCTAGTCAGACCACACATGGAGTACTGTGTACAGTTCTGGGCTCCTGTGAACAAGGCTGACATAGCAGAGCTGGAGAGGGTTCAGAGGAGAGCAACTAAAGTAATAACTGGAATGGGGCAACTACAGTACCCTGAAAGGTTATCAAAATTAGGGTTATTCACTTTAGAAAAAAGACGACTGAGGGGAGATCTAATAACTATGTAAAAATATATCAGGGGTCAGTACAGAGATCTCTCCCATCATCTATTTATCCCCAGGACTGTGACTGTGACGAGGGGACATCCTCTGTGTCTGGAGGAAAGAAGGTTTGTACATAAACATAGAAAAGGATTCTTCACGGTAAGAGCAGTGAGACTATGGAACTCTCTGCCTAAGGAGGTGGTGATGGTGAGTACAATAAAGGAATTCAAGAGGGGACTGGATGTATTTCTGGAGTGTAATAATATTACAGGTTATAGCTACTAGAGATGGGACGTTGATGCAGGGAGTTATTCTGATTGCCTGATTGGAGTCAGGAAGGAATTTTTTCCCCTTAAGTGGGGAACATTGGCTTCTGCCTCACAGGTTTTTTTTGCCTTCCTCTGGATCAACTTGTAGGAAACAGGCCGAACTGGATTGACAAATGTCTTTTTTCGGTCTTATATACTATGGTACTATGTTAACTCATTGAGCAGTCTGCGCTGTGCTCTTGCAGTTATCTTTACAGGATGGCCACTCCTAGGTAGAGTAGCAGCAGTGCTGAACTTTCTTCATTTATAGACAATTTGTCTTACCGTGGAGTGATGAACAGCAAAGCTTTTGGAGATGCTTTTATAACCCTTTCCAGCTTTATGCAATTCAACAATTCTTAATCGTAGGTCTTCTGAGAGCTCTTTTGTGCAAGGCATCATTCACATCAGTTAATGCTTCTTGGGAAAAGCAAACCCAGAACTGGTGTGTGTTTTTATGGGGCAGGGCAGCTCTAACCAACACTTCCAATCTCATCTCATTGATTGGACTCCAGTTGGCTGACATCTCACTCCAATTAGCTCTTGGAGATGTCATTAGTCTAGGCGTTCAGAGCACTGTGAATGTTTACATGGTGTGTTGAATAAAAACATGGCAACATTTAATTCTTTGTGTGTTATTAGCTTAAGCAGACTGTGATTGTCTATTGTTGTGACTTAGATCAGATCACATTTTATGACCAATTTGTGCAGAAATCCATATCATTCCAAAGGATTCACATACTTTTTCTTGCAACTGTATATATGCGCAGGACTAGGATAGGTCAGCGAGGTCACATGACGTAACCCATAAAGCCCAGAAAGTGACGCGTGCCGGCCCTTAAGGAAGTGCTGCAGGAAACAAGCAGCGAGCATGCTGTGGCTAGGGCTGAGAGCAAACTATGGAGCGGATCCCAAAAAAAACAGCACCTACACCGACAGAGCCCAGGACTGCAGCGGTGAATGGGAAGCACCGGCTGCAGATCACCGCTAAACACAGCGCCCGGGACAGCGGCCGTAAACGGGAACAGTGGCGCACAGCAGCCGTAGGAAGTTTGAAAATACACATTATAATGGCATTGACTTTTTTTTGTCACTCCACAAATAATATATTTTGCATGACCTAGGAGAAGTGGGGGGTGGCCAGTGACAATAGTTTTGACATATTCCTGTGTTAAAATTTAGTTTTACATAATCACTATGAAGTACAATACTGAACATAGTCCTGAGCTGTAGCTAGGCTTACTTTCAGCTGAGGAAAAGGTTTACTTTCCTGCGCTAACAGTGTTGAACTGGTGTTCCTTGGGCACCCTAGGAAAAATTATTCGCAGGGCTCAACCCTGTATCTTCAACAAAGTGGGTTTTGATTCAAAGAAATAGACCCTAGTAGCAAATGATTGGCTCCAAAAACTCCAAATGTGTTTTCTCCTGGACCTTTGGGACCCACAGTGGTATGAGAAACTGGGCCCCCCTGGAGTATTGCTGTGCCCTAGCCATGTCTCTAAATATCTTGGCAAAGACCAGGTGGCTTGTTGGCGTCTTCCTGGCAATCAGCACCTAGGACACTCTGGTTGTCTCTCCAGCTACATAAAAGCCTAAACTATACCCTATGGGGGAAATTAATTATTGTAGGTGTATTTGAGATTAGTTTATAGATTGGTGGTGCTATGGATACCTACGTCAAATTTATGAAAACTGCTCACAGTAATACAGTAATATGTTTTGCGCAAGTGCAATTTGTTTGCGCGTATTTCAGTAAAAGTACATCTGGGGGATGCCTTTTCTGACCTTTTAAAAAGTTGCACTTCACAAATGTGTCACAAAAGAAATGTACTCTTAAATCTGGGCCAGATTTTCACTCCACATCTATCGGTGGTACTGGATGGTAGAGTGCTCAAAAAGTCACAAAAGTGTTATGCAGGTGACTCCAAAAAGTCACAAAGCCCCTACTTGTGACTTTTCATAGCCAGAATTCTGACGTGCAGGGGTTGATAAATTCCCCTCTTTGAGGACAGATATGGCATTCCTCCCATTCCAGTTTTGTGGAGTAAATAACCTTGTGTTTTCAACTAAATAAGCCTAAATTTAGGGGCACGTGTTGTTTCTACTCTGCCCTTGTCATTTTCCCAAGAACGGGGGAGTGGCGAAAGCGGGGAGGACATGGGTCCAGCTAGCCCAGCATATCTATCCTCTTTTACACCAGGCTTCTGGTATAAAAGAAGACTGAAATCTACACCAGCTCTGAGCTGGCTCCAAAGTGGTGTAGGTTTCACTTTAGCCGCATGGAGTGCCAGAGGATGCACCTAATTTATGACCTCAGTTAGGCGATCCCCCAGTCAGGGCAGGGATATCATAGCCCAGATCTGTGATAAATCCCCCCCCCCCCCCCCATAGTCTTATTCCTCTCAGTTTAAGGCAATTCTTGCAGGAAACTACTACTACTGGATGCTGCTTAGTTAGCCCTGGTAAACCCAACTACTTGGTAAACTAAGCCAGCTGAGAGTCCAAGTTTAAAGGGGTTGTCAGGATTCAGAGCTGAACTCGGTCATATCTCTATCTTCACCCCACTGATATGACCATTGGAGCATTTCATGCTCCACTGTTTTCCTTTGCCCTGCACGGCTTTTTTGTTTATTGTTTTACACTGTTAGGTGGAGGCTTCTGTCCAGCAGTGTATTCGGTAACATCACCGGCCCTAATGGGCTGGCTTTAGCACTGCCCTAGCAGTAAAATGCCTAGCCCAGAGCTTAAGCCCACCCGTCAAGAGCCAGTGACATCACCGAATACACTGATGGGCGGAAACCTCCGCCTAGCAGTGTAAAACAATAAACAAAAAAAGCCCTTTCCCTACGAGATTCGGCGCAGGGCAATTCATGCTCCGATGCTCATAGCAGGGGGCTGCCTGAGTGAAAATATGGGTATGTCCGGGTTCAGCTCTAAATGCAGACAACCCCTTTAAGAGGACAGCACAGGATATAATTTTATATGTCTATAAAAATGGCTAGTAAAATCTGAAAGAAGGTTGTTCTAGGATTGTCAGGACAAAATTTAGAACCTCACTGATTGGTGGACCAAGTTTTGTGTCTGGAGAATAATTTGACTTCTTTATAGGCTCTTTGTTTGAATGAATAAAACTGGAGTTCAGGTTAACTGACTGTGAGTCGATTTACTGACAGTTGTCATCCCTAATGTTTATGTGAATTAGGCTCCCCCCAAAAAAGACATGCAATTTCAGATCATTATTTTTGAGCATGGTTTCATTAGTTATAGCCCTGTCAGAACTGTGACTAGTGTCAAATGTGTTTGGAAAGCACACTAATAAAGGTATGGAACTCATCAGCGTAGGCCAGAGGTCAGCCTCATTAAGGAGTTAAAATGAAAACTTTCAGTGTCTCTAACACATCTCAGGGCTGTGGCAGACTTCCCTCTCCCCCTTCTAAAATCCAAGGCCAACTAACTTGTCCCGACAATGAAACAAGATCAAAACGACAGGTCAGGTAAATGAATCCTTTTTTTTGGCTGGACTTTCAACTGAAACTGAAAAAAAAAGCATCAAAACTTTGCAAAGTCGATGGCACCATTTCCTGAGGTTAAACACAACATTTACAAATGGGCCAATTATGACCATGGTGACACAGAGGTACAGAGGTACTGTATGTGGGATACTACCGAAAAAAATACCTTCTTTGGACATTACGGTTTGCTATAGTACATAGCTTGGGGAACCTAGGGTAGTGGACATTTTTGCTAGGTTGTATATTTTTGCTATGTCATTTGAGTCACTATTGTAGATGCTTTTAATGTACAGCATAATATAGGGAATAGCTAATCAATACTAGAGATAAGAGAATCTCCTGAAATTCTATTCTAGTCTGATTGTAACAAATCCGTCGGCAAGGTTTGGGTACAAATAAGGCCAATAAGATAATGGGTTGCATCAAAAGGGGCATAGACGCCCGTGATGAGAACATAGTCCTACCACTTTACAAATCACTAGTCAGACCACACATGGAGTACGGTGTACAGTTCTGGGCTCCTGTGAACAAGGCAGACATAGCAGAGCTGGAGAGGGTTCAGAGGAGGGCAACTAAAGTAATAACTGGAATGGATGGACTACAGTACCCTGAAAGATTATCAAAATTAGGGTTATTCACTTTAGAAAAAAGACGACTGAGAGGAGATGTAATAACTATGTATAAATATATCAGGGGTCAGTACAGAGATCTCTCCCATCATTTATTTATCCCCAGGACTGTGACGAGGGGACATCCTCTGCGTCTGGAGGAAAGAAGGTTTGTACACAAACATAGAAAAGGGTTCTTCACTGTAAGAGCAGTGAGACTATAGAACTCTCTGCCTGAGGAGGTGGTGATAAGGAGTTCATTAAAAGGGTTCCAGAGGGGCCTGGATTTATTTCTGGAGTGTAATATTATTACAGGCTATAGCTACTAGAGAGGGGTCGTTGATCCAGGGAGTTATTCTGATTGCCTGATTGGCTTCTACCTCATGAGGTTTTTTTGCTTTCATCTGGCTGAACTGGATGGATGTCTTTTTTTAGCCTTACAAACTATGTTACAAATCAAAACTGACAGTCACATATATCAGCATGAGCAAAAGGATCACTTTTTGGTGGCAGATGCCTTCTTCTCTGTCTTCTGACCTGTAAAATGGTGGCTACCATTTTAAGAGATTTGTCTGAATCGAATTGCAAAACATGTGAATTTGGCTGAATTTTTGGGAAATTTGAAATGATTTTGATAAATTCGGTTTTCTTATCTCTAATTAATACTAATCGTAACTGGCGTAGTTTAATTGAATTATATCCCTATATTTCATGATCTGTGTAATACCAGTAAAATGCTGTGTGACTGAAGTAGTGGCAATAAGAGCCGTCTAATGGATGGCACATGGTATTTTCCATCAACACTGCTTTTCATCTAGCACCCCATATCACCCATATCACCCCATCAAAATGAGCGGAGAAGCTGTTAATATAGAAAATGACATCACCCCAAGGATTTCCTAGCAGTCACTTAAAGACAAGTCTCCAGATCTTATCATTTATCTATGAATACTAACAGTTTTTCAGTGATATTCCAAGTACAGGAAAACTAACACCTGTAATCCTAATGCAATGTCCGAAATGTATAAAAGCTATAAAAACTATAAAAAAAATAGTATCTGTAGTGGTCCAAAATACTGTGAACCATACCTTTCTATTCATTTATTCCTATTCTACCAAAACAGAGTAGTCCAAAAATATTTTAGGTTGTCAATATGGGTTGGATGAGCCCTATTTACATAAGAAAAGGCTAGGAATTATTATTTGGCCACTGGGTGGCACTATTCTGTTTTACCTATGATATATTTTGTTGATTTAGTAAGTAAAGGTCTGTACTTAATCACCTGTTAACCTCTTCCTGCATCACAAAGGACCCGGAGAGAAGCGTCACGTTTGTACATCCCCATGTATATAATGCTAGGCTGGGATAGATGAGCCGCAGAAGAATAGCTGTGATTAGCCATCAGACTCCCATAGTAGCAGCTGGTATTTCAGATAACTCTGATGCTGGTGTTTAACCTTTTCACTACCACAATTAGTATTAACTGAGGTGCTGTCAAAGGTAAGGGGCTCCCTTCCAGTACCGATTGCCACCCTAAGCTCTCATGCACACGAACATATTTTCGTTCTGTGTCCGTTCTGTTTTTTTTGCGGACCGTCTATGGAACCATTTCAATGGGTCCGCAAAAAAAACCACACAGAAGTTACTCCGTTTACATTCCGTTTTCATGTCTGCATGTCCATTCTTCCAAAAAATAGAACATGTCCTATTATTGTCCGCATAACGGACAAGGAAACAACTGTTCTATTAAGGGGGACCTGTTCCGTTCCGCAAAATACGGAATGCACATGGATGTCTTCCGTATTTTTTGTGGATCCGTGTTTTGTGGACCGCAAAATACATAAGGTTGTGTGCATGAGCCCTAAATATGTTGTAGCTCCTTGCCTGTATGTGGAAAGGCAGTAATATATTTGTCATACAATAGTAAGGTACTACATTACAGCTAAGGGTACTTTCACACTTGCGTTGTGAGGATCTGGCAATCTGTATGCAAACAGACAGCATATGTAGACGGATCCGGATGGGGATCCGTCTCACAAATGCATTGCAATAACAGATCCGTCTTTCCGGTTGTCATCCGGAAAAAATGATCAGTTTTTTTTTTTTTACATTTTTTAAGGTCTGTGCATGCGCAGACCAGAAGAACGGATCCGTGAATGCGGTATTTTTTATGCCGGATCCGGCACTAACACATTTCAATGTAAATTAATGCTGGCAAGTGTTCTGGAATTTTGAACGGAGAAAATACCGAAGCATGCTGCAGTTTTTTCTCAGTCCAAAAACGTGCAGTGACTGAACTAAAGACATCCTGATGCATCCTGAACGGAATTCTCTCCATATAGAATGCATTAAGATAAAACTGATCAGTTCTTTTCCGGTATTAAGCCCCGAGGACGGAAAAGAAAATTGCTAGTGTGAAAGTACCCTTACAATAGATATATAACAGCTAAATCTGTCTCATGACACTAAGGAAAAAGTGTATTGTTCGTTGTACAAAGTTTTTAAAATTTGCAAAAAACAACATATTGTAAAATATAATGCAAAAAATCAATTTGTCTGCTTTGTCGAAGTTCACAAAGAAATTCGATTCATGACAAATTACTTTGTAACGAATCGCATTCCATTCTCAGATGCTGCGGTCAACCCTGATCATGGCATCTGACATTCACATTCACATAAATGCCTTTCAGGGGTTAATATTGGGTTAAAAACAAAAGAATACATACTCACCTCATCCATTTGCTCGCAAAGAGGCTGGCCCGGCCAGGGTGATGACATGGTGATGTCACACGGCAGCTCGCACGAGATTTTGCTTTTCTTCAATCAAGATGGCTGTGACAAACTCTCTGCGAGCAAATGGAAGAGAGGAGTATGTATTTTTTAGTTTTTTACCGCCATTTCAGCAAAAATTTATTTGTTAACACGAAGCGCAAGAAAATTCAGCTTCGTGATGAATGGAATTATCCTTGAGATTTGGATCGAAGTCAATTTCTTCAAATTCGATTGGCTCAACACTAATTAGTATAAAATAAACATATTTAGTATTCACTTATTTGCAACTACCTGCAAATGAAAGGTATAGTGTAGAGATAAGTAGAGGTAATTCATTTGATTCTAAATAAATTGACTTTGACATAAATTTTCCAAAAAATCAAGTCAAATTTTTGGTGGTTCAATTTGGGTGAATTTCTCAAAATGGTTTGCGTGTATGTATACACTCTGGCATTTGCCACCAAAAGATGAACATTATTTGGACTATTTAAATTATTATTTATTTACTTTACTCATTACATATTCCGCTTTACAGACATAAGCATCAAGCTGTCCTCAGTGGAGCTCACAATCTAAGTTCCCTGTCAGTATGTTTTGGAGTGTGGGAGGAAACTGGAGTAGAAACCCACGCAAACACGGGCAGAACATAAAAACTCACGCAGATGTTGACCTTGGTCAGATTCAAACCCAGGACCTAGTGCTGCAAGGCACCAGTGTTAACCACTGAGCCACTCACTATGGCCTCATGCAGACGACCGTTGTTGTGGTCCGTGTCCGAGCCGCATATTTTGCGGCTCGGCGCGGACCCATTCACTTCAATGGGGCCGCAAAAGATGCGGACAGCACTCCGTGTGCCAGCATCCGTTGCTCCGTTCTGTGCCCCCGCAAAAAAATAGAGCATGTCCTATTCTTGTCTGTTTTGCAGACAAGAATAGGCATTTCTACAATGGGCCACGTTCCGTTCCGCAAATTGCGGAAGGAAACGCGGAGCAGCTTCTGTGGTTTGCGGATCCGCGGTTTGCGGACCGCAAAACACCAACGGTCGTGTGCATGAGGCCTATGCGTGTGGGTCAAACTCTCTGGATCTCCACCAATCAACTTAGAGGCTCTAGCGCCCGTGTGGGCACTGCAACCTCTTTACTGTTTAATTGCACACCGTCTAATTTGTAGCGATGGTGCAGTGAAACCACAGGTGCTCATCCCATTATAATTGCACTGCACAGCCGCTAGAAATGAGATAGTGTGCAGTTAAACAATGAAGAGAGAGCGGCGCTCGCATAAGCGTTGGAGCATCTTCAAACAGCTGATTGACAGGGGTCCCGGGAGTTGGACCCTGGCTGATCTGATATTGATGAGCTATCCTGAGAATTGGTCATCAATATACTAATGCAGCAAGGCCCCTTTAAGATTACTAATGTTGGATTGGAGCTAAAGAGCTTGAAATGAGTTGCATGCAGCCCTAGGAGACCCCAGAATGTCATCCACAACTTTTCTGGCCAATTGGAGCTCTTTCCATTTGGTGTCGATTTGATTTCCATACAAATTGAATCGCTCGACTGGTTCAACTGAAAAAAATCCAAATCGAATTTCAAAAAATTTACTCATTACTAGTAAAGTGTAATTTAAAGAAGTGGTGTAAAAAAATAAAAAAATAGCTTAATTGTGTAAATATGATATAATACAGTACAAACGTTTTCCCCTGAATGGTTCTAGAAACAGATATTAATTGCACAATCAAAATACTTTGAGATAGAGTAAGGCTACTTTCACACTAGTGTTATTCTTTTCCGGCATAGAGTTCCGTCGCCGGAGCTCTATGCAGGAAAAAAATGCTTCAGTCACATCTCCATGCATTCTGAATAGAGAGAAATCTGTTCTGTATGAATCAGGATGTCTTTAGTTCAGTCACTGAATGGTGTTTTGGCCGAAGATAATACCGCAGCATGCTGTGGTATTATCTCTGTCCAAAATGCCTGAAGACATGCCGGAATGACGGATCCGGCATTAATTCCCATAGAAATGAATTAGTGCCGGATCCATCATTAAAAATACCGGAACGACGCAGACCTTTATAACTGTGAAAAAAAATATAGACGGATCCGTCAATCCGCATGACAAACGGAGAGACGGATCCGCACTTGCAATGCATTTGTGAGACGGATCCGGATCCGTCTACAAATGCTTTCAGTTGTCATGCGGTTAGATGGATCCGGCGGGCAGTTCCGGCGACGGAACTGCCTGCCGGAATTCTCTGCCGCAGGTGTGAGAGTATCCTAAAACTTTCAAAATGCTAATTTAGACTAGTCTAAAAATGTGACAGATATATCACAGTGGCTGATGCTGGATTATAAAGCTCGCATACTAATGCCTCGTTCACATTTCCGTTTTTCACTGACGTGTGCTGTCTACATTTTCTGTGGACAGCACACGCACCCATTGATTTAAATGTGTCTGTTCACATTTCAGTATTGGTGGGACATGTACTACTTTGATCCGTGATGTGGCCCAAGCATGCCTATTGAAGTCTTTGGGTCCATGAAAATCACTGACACACATCCGTGTTGTGTCCGTTTTTTACTGATGACTAATAGGAGATTCTTTGGAAGTAAATTTTCAGCTGAGCAACGTAAGTGAATTACAGATGACACACGGATGGTAAAATCGGACAGACGGACCAGCCAGGGATCCTTCACGGACATCTTAACAGATGAAACAAATACGCTTGTTTTCACGGACGTGACACTGACACGGATATGTAAACGAGGCCTAAGGCCTAATTCATACGTCCGCAATCTACGTCCGCACCCGTTCCGCAAATTTGCGTAACGGGTGCGGACCCATTCATTTTGAATGGGGACGTGATGGATTCGGAGAGCACACACTGTGCTCCCCGCATCTGCATTTGCGGAGCGCGCCGCCGATCTTTCGGACGGCGGCTCCGCAAAAATATAGAGCATGTCCTATTCTTGCCCGCAATTGCGGACAAGTATAGGCATCTCTATAGGACTAGTGGCAAGGTGTTTTGCGGATCCGCAAAACACTACGGACGTGTAAAAAAGGCCTAAAGGTCCTTTTACATGGACCAATGGTACAGATAATTACCAGGAATGATCCACACGTTCTTTATAATTGCCTGCTCGTCAGAAGAGGTGAGAGCTGCATTTCCATGCAGCAATCATCTCTGCTATATGGGACTAATGATCTTTGTCTCCCTAGAAACTCATTAAAAGACAGTTATTAATGCCTTTACGCCAATATAGTGGCATGAAAAAAGTCACAAATTACGGCGCACGCCATATTTGCACCATAATTTGCGATTTTCAGAGTGTCGAGCCACTTTTCAAAAGTGGTGAGGAAAGGGGCGGGGATTCACACAGTCCACCGGATTTACTAAAATTTACTGTACAAAATGGGGATAAGTTACAGCTGAAGCTGACGTAGACTTCAGTTTCTGGCGCACAGACTGCCAGAGATGTGACTAATTTATTAGGAGGCATCTGTGCCTCTTTATAAATTATACACATCTCACTCTGGCGCTGGGGGATGAAGATTGGCATATGGGAATGCCAGTCTTGATAAATGTCCCCCGTTTATACAGGACGATCTGCTGCCCAGAAATGAGCATTTCACCAAGTGATCGCTGGCACCTTTACATGGGACAGTTATCTGGAACAAGTGTTTCTACAAATGATCATCTCCTATAAATGCTCGTTGATTGGTCCATGTGTGGTCTAAGTTTTCCTACCTGTTACATGGCTCGCTATATGCCAGGTTAGTGGGCCTGAATTTTGGAGCATGCCCCCTATCTCATGCCTTGATGTTTGATAGTAATATAAGCGGCACACGGCCTCTGCGGCAGACTTCTGATTTGTGATAATAAATCTACCGTTTTTTGCTCCTCTATGTTCTGTGGTTTATAGATGACCCTCGTTGTGTCTTATGTACATATTGTATTGGTTGTTCAGATTCGTAGTTAGAAAAAGAAAAAAGTTGTTTAAAGCATTTGTTCCCAGGGATACTTTATCCTGCACAATTTACCAGATAAAAGAGATCGTGTTACCTGTAATGCTTTGTATAACGAGGACGTAATGATAACATGATGCCTTGCTAGTATATCTTACTCTAGTATTGTATATCTGCTATCATTGTCTACCGGCTTTGTTCTGGGTAAAGCTATGTGCTTGTTTGTCAGCACCGACAACACTGGAGGTGTCTCTACACAACAGAGAGAGGCTGGCTGCTCCCACTGGGATTAATAACGCTACGTGAATACCAGCAGCATTTTTTACTGGAACCTTCAATTTACATGCTAGAAGGGTTTACTTATAATTATAATATCAAATGTTGATATAACTCAATCTGATCCCCTGAATGAGCAAAGTGATAGTTGATGAAAATTAAAGACTTCCTTGTTCCTTGCAGCTCCTACACATTAATGGATAGTCTAATATGTTCGCTCAACTTAATTGGAGAAATATCCCGCAGTCCAGTTTCTAGTCTATCTATAAATGTTCAGTATGGCATGCCATATATATATATATATATATATATTTTTGCAATGAATTTGTGTACCTATGATTGTGGAAGGAGATATCTTTTAGAGGGACACTACTATCAATTTTTTTCCTCACATATTAACAGCTTATACATTATGTGAATATTCTATAAGGGAGATTTATCGAAACTAGTGTCAAGGTAAACTAGCTTAGTTACCCATAGCAACCAATCAGATTCCACCTTTCATTTTTCAAAGATCCTTTGGAAAATAAAAGATGGCATCTGATTGGTTGCTATGGGCAACTAAGCTACTTTTTTTATAACACCAGTTTTGATAAATCTCTCTCACATTATATATATATATAGTGGATGGTTTTCTGGATACATTCTTTTGAAGTTACTCCATGTATTCTACTTCCTGTCCTGGCTCTTTAACTTCCTGCTTGGTTTGGACTTTTAGCACAGCAGTCTTGCTTGACTTTCTCAGTGAGACGATCGCTGCGACCACAGAGGGTTGATCATCTTAATTAGATGATCACAATACACTAATAAGTAGACTGCTCTTCTGTGGTCAACCCTATCTAGGCCTATCAGAGAACAATAGTGCTGTCACAGAGTTATCCTAAATTCTACATCTACTATTATACTAACAGATTACATCTTTCCCTAACAGCAGCAGGGAACTGACTACCTATACAGGAGTTTTATCTCTCTGTGCTGACTGCCACAGAAGGACCATATTTTGTATTTCATTTTCAATTGCATAGTACAGCCGGGATCAATAAGAAAAGGAAGCAAAGTCTTAAAAAAATTCTATGAATTTTAAGTTAAAAAAATACCTCATTCTCACGAATGTCCGTTGATCTTGTAATGTTCTGCATACTCCATTCACCAGACACAAATAACAAGACTTTTGCTTGTTTTAGGATGCAAGCTAGTTAAAGAGGTTCTCTACCTGGAATTCCCGATTTGCATAAAAGGTTGTATTCTATTTTAGTCATTTAGATAGTTCTGACATGTTCCACAATGCTCTACAGACATTGTCATGATTCACGCAAGTCACCATTCCCACTGGGACTTACAACCTAAATTCTGAACTAACTTATCGACAGTGAAAATGCTAAAAAAAATAATAGAAATTCCTTAGGCTATTACATCTGCATGTTAGGCTCCGTTAGTCAAATGACTATTGACTATAATGGGTTTCCATAAGAAAAGTCTATATTTTACCGAACACAATAGTGCAGCATGCTGTGTTATTTTGTCATGTATTTTTGATGGAATATGTGATAGAGGCTCCTAATGGAACCCGTGGCACAAGTGTGAACAAAGCCTGAGGCCTCCTTCACAGCACATTTTTTATTTTCCATTAAATATATTATTTTTTCACATTAGAAAGGGGCTGTGTTTAACAGGTACATAGGCTTCTATAGAAAAATATATGCCCAACGTGCATCCATTTTGTTTAGTTTTTGTTCCTGTCCATCTATTTAACTGGACTATTACATCCAGCAAAAAATAGATTTGAATCTGGCAAAAAAAAATCTGTTAAAAGTGGATCTGTTAAATGGATTGCATACAATAGTTACTGTTTTTTCCATCCTATTTAATGGATCACTTAAAGAAAAATGCCTCCCACTAACACACCCCTTGTCCTATAAAGGACAAAAATACCACCAATCACGGATCACACAATCCAAACTCCACCTTGTTTGCTATTTTTCCATGTTTCCCGGTAAAAAAGGATCTGTGAAAAAATTACATCGGTTTGCATAGATTTTGAGAATGGATCCAGTTTGCCTAAGAACTGATTTCCTATTGCAAATGCAAAATATGTTGTGAAGCACCCTTATAGAGAAAAGGTTTATAAATTCTTTATAGTGAGGCATTGCACAGTTTAATTACTGAAACATTTGAAATATGCAACATTTAGATGCTTTTATCTTCAGAAATATGTTTAATGGGAATCAGTCACCAGTAACCTCCCTGCCAAACTGTTTGCCTAGACACATAGCTGTGGTTCACCCGATTAAAGTGCTGTTTTTCTTTAGTTGATCTGTTTCCAAGTTATGATATTTTTTTATAATATGCAATTTAGGCTTTTGGTGCAATGAGGGCGTCACCATGGCTCTAGTTGCACCCAAGTTCCACTCCTTTCTGTGGTCAGCTCCTCCTTCACTGCTTTGCCACTGCCTAGTCCTGTCAATCAAACAATGAGGGAGGGTCTGGACACAGAAATGAGCAGGGTTGGGGTGCAATAGGAGCAATGGTGAAGCTCTCATTGCATCAAAGGCAGATCAACAAAAGAAAAACAGCGTTTTAACGCAATGTTCTGCAAACAGTTTGGTAGAGACCTCGCTGGTGACAGATTCTCTAACATAAAATTACACATGTATTAAACAATTGTTAATTTTATTATGGCACATTCTCTGTAAGAAACTGTGCAAGAGCTGATAATTCTGAATATTAATAATTAATATTAATAACCATCACCTGTAGGATCCCGAGGGGTTCCCTAGGCTTCCCTATCTTTCCCTTGTATAAACATTTATTATTTCTGTTTTCTATTGCTGTACAGTGCACATGGTAACCCCTTTAACCCCTTCAGCACTCTGCGATTTTTTTACTCACATTTTTTTTGTTCATATAGCCGTTTGTGGTCTTGTTTTTTGTTAGACAAGTTATGCTTTCTAACGGCACCATTTAATATTGCATACAAAGTAGTGGAAAGCTGGAAAAAAATTCCAATTTAGGCTTGGTATGTTAATTCTCTGATTCAGTGTGATTACAGCGATACTACATTTATCAGAGTTTTATTCTGTTTTTCTGTTGTCATATTCTGACCCCCATAACCTTTTTATAATTATGTCTATGAAGCTGTGGGGGGCTCATTTTTTATGGGACAATCTGTAGTTTTCATTGATTCCATTTTGGAAAGTGTATGACTTTTTGATCAATTCTTATTCAATTTTTTCGAGAGGTAAAGTCACCGAAAAATGGCAAATCTTCCATTTTTAGTTTTTTTTTCCCCATTGCGTTGTTTGATATATGGGATAAATATTTTTATATTTTATTAGTAAATTACATTTTTTATTGTTTATTTTAATTTAAAGGGAAAGCCACCTGCAGGGCCTCACAGGAACTACAGTTGTAAAAAGTCTTGCTTTGTTCATAGAGATCAGGGCTTTCTCATAAAACCAAGAGTTCTGCCAAACGCCTTGGGGGGTGGTACTGTTCAGGCCACTTCAGATGCGATGGTCAAGACTTACCATGGCATCTAAGAGGTTAAATGTTTGTAGTTGGCATTATTGCCAATCGCAGACATTAGCCCTGGGTGTCTGCTGTTTAAATGCACTAATACACTAATTTACACATTATACTTTACATCTAAAATATATTTACCCACTCAGTTTACCCAGACCACACATAGATAAATTGCTCCTCCCTCTACGTAAAGGGCTACAGTAAAAGAAAATAGAAGGCAAGGGTTAACTGTATAACCCTATAGGGTAAGAGAGGGTTAATGAGTATAGCAGTCTATAGAGCAGAGTGGGTTAAAGAATGGTATGTTGGTTAAAGAAGGGGGGTTAAAAAGGGTAGGTTGCTGAGGAGGAAACAAGAAAGGGGGTATTGCAACTGAAAGGTTACTGTGGTAAGAGAGGAAGCGGTTAAACAGAGGCGATGCTTGTATGAAGCTAGAAGGTAAGGAGATATAGAGTTAATTTTAGAAGGAGGGGAGAGTAGTAGAGAAAGATTATTGCTATGGTACTTAGCTAGCTTGATGTATAGGGACTGGTTCTTTAGTCCAGGGGAGTTCTAGTAGGTGGGCAGTATCACAGAGTGATGGTTCTAAGGGATTATTCTCCTTCAGGAAAAAGACTCCAGGGCTGGACTCTTCAGGTGGGGGGCTGGGATCAGCTGATCTGTGGAAGCATCAGCAGTGTTTTTTTTTTCAACCCAGCTCTTTTTACATCTTTTTAACAAATGTTTGCTCTTCCTCTCCCTCTTTCCTTTTAAGCTCTTGTACGCAATTACAGCAATTGGAAATAATGTCAAAGTGACACAGTCAAATCACATTATTATGACCACCAGCTATTAATTAGAGTAACCGTAGCTAGACGGGCTGGGAGTGACTCAGTAATGTCCTGGTAGGTTGTCACAGGTATCTGGACCCATAGAAGGAACATGACGATCGAGGTGGTCCCACGGGTGCTCAATTGGGTCTGAGGAATTATGGGGCCAGGGTAGTACTTGGAAGTCTTCGTCATGCTCTTCCAACCAATCTCAGACATTTTAGTCATGTGACATGTCTCATTGTCTGGCTAGAAGATCCCATCAACCCCAGGGAAGACAATCAGTATGTACAGTATGGGTGTACATGATCTGCAAGGATGGATTCATACTCAAATCGGTTGAGAGTGCCTTCCACATGGATGAGTGGGTCCAGAGAATGCCACAGAAACATTCCCCAGACCATAACTCTGCTACCACCAGCTTGTGTTCTTCCAGCAATGGTTGCAGGGTGTTTGTTTTCTGATGTTTCTTTCCTGACACACCAATGTCCATCAATTCAGTGAAGCAGAAAATGTGATTAATTGGACAAGGCAACTTTTTGCCAATCAGCAGTGGTACAATTCCGATACTGCAACAAAAATGAAAGCCTTTTCTGCCAATGCAACTTCATTACAAGTGGTATCTTGACCATATATCTGCTTCAAAGTCCCATAGGCAGTAGGGTTCACTGAACTGTTGTTTTAGACACACGTCTGGTAGCCCCATGGTTAATTTTGTATGGTGAGCTGCTTCTCTGTACCAGCTTAGTACTCTTAGCTTCGTAGCCAACGTTCACCTCTCACATTAATGGATCGTGGTGTTTTATGAGAATATGTCCATAGTCACTGCTTTGTGACATCATAAGTGTTTTTTCTATTACTGAGCTAGTTTTTACTCTGGGAATAGCTGATAACATACGGATTAGCAAGTCTTTTTGTGCTCAACATGAAGACACAGGAAATGCTGTCCTGTACTGCCCTCTGTCTGTGCCAGGATGAGATCCACTTTTGGATGTCAGATGAGCTTGGCTCTATTTTATTTTT
Organism: Bufotes viridis; assembly: GCA_033119425.1. Taxonomy (NCBI): domain Eukaryota; kingdom Metazoa; phylum Chordata; class Amphibia; order Anura; family Bufonidae; genus Bufotes; species Bufotes viridis. Next base: position 140,252,952 of record CM065592.1, on the reverse strand, counting down.
CTGGTACGTGTGTGTACTACTCCAGTCTTCATCATAGAAAATGACTTATAGCTTCCACCATGTGTTTCTGACTGTTATATGTAAGGACTAGTGTTGAGCGAGCATGCTCGGCCGAACACCAGTTCAGCTCGAGCATCGCGATACTCGGCACATTGCAGTGTTCGGCCGAACACGGTGCGTGCTCGAGCGCGATGCTCGAGTCAGTGTATTTAAATCAAATTTAGCCTCTATGTCTGTGCAGAATATCGCTGTACAGTGGGGGAATCCCCCAGTGTGAGTCCTGACTCCATATATAGCTATGTCCATATATGGAGTCAGTGCTTAGGGACACCCAGTGTATTTAAATCTAATTTAGTCTCTATTTCAGAAAAGTTTCTGTATCAGTAAGTATTCCTTCTGTGTAGGAATACTTACTACTTTAGAAACTACTATGAGTTTTTTTTCCAGCACAGCTTATCATTCTTTTCTAAAATAGAGACTAAATTAAATTTATATATTTTATATGTTTTTTGGGTAATTGCAAAAAATGTATGGCACAAAATAAATGTGTAATTACTAAATATATATATTGGGATTATCATTGGGATTCTTGCCTCTAACGCAGAAGGTTGTGAGTTCAAATCCCAGCAAAAACTTTTGTGAAATAGAGACTAAATTAAACTTATATATTTTATATGTTTTTTAGTAATTGTAAGAAATGTATGGCACAAAATAAATGTGAACTCACAACCTTCTGCATTAGAGGCAAGAATCTCAACCACTGGGCTATACAATCCAATGATGAACTGTGCTGGAAAATAATAGTTTCTGTATCAGTAAGTATTTCTTCTGTAAAGGAATACATACTACTTTAGAAACTACCATGAGTTTTTTCCAGCACAGTTCTTCCCTAAAATAGAGACTAAATAAAATGTATATATTTTATATGTTTTTTAGTAATTGTAAAAAATGTATGGCACAAAATAAATTTGTAATTACTAAATATATATATATAGATATATAGATATATATATATCTCTTAGTAATTAAAAAAAAATATATATATATATATATATATATATATATATATATATATATATTTTTAGTAATTATACATTTATTTTGTGCCATACATTTTTACAATTGCTAAAAAAATATAAAATATATAAATTTAATTTAACCTCTATTTCTAAATACTTTGTGGTGGGATTTGAACTCACACCTTCTAGATCACAGCCAAGACCTTTAACCACTACACTATAGAACTGCATGGCCACTTACTAAAATAAAAATATATATGAGACTTCTGCTGTATAGGAATACTTGCTATTAGTGAAAATTACTAGTAGATTTAAATACACCGGGGTGTCCCCAAGCACTGACTCCATATATAGACATAGCTATATATGGAGTCAGAGCAGGGACTCCTAAGCTGAACTAGAGTCCCGACACCCTCCCCTCTTCAGAGCAGCGGGTGCTGGGTTTAATGCTCGGGTTCTCCCATTGACTTTCATTGTGCTCGGTAGAGCACCCAGGCATCCCGAGGTGTTATACTCAAGCACACGAGCACTTTGGTCCTCGTTCAACACTAGTAAGGACTTGCATTATCCGTCTTAATTATCTGCATATTTTTCATGAACTCTTTTTCTTATCTTGGGATGACACTTTGGAACAATTACTAGTTTTCCATAGAATCAAATTACAATGATTTCAACATACAGGAACCAATTAATATTGCAACTTGAGGGACCACTACTGTGTGTGTGTGTTTATATATATATATATATATATATATATAATTTTTTTTTTAACAGTATATTCATATAAGATATTTTATTTGAAAGCTTAATAATAAAAAAAACTCAGGATCGGTCATCAATATAAGGTTGGTGGGAGTCCGACAAGTGTCATAAACTATATGGATGGAGCTGGAGGCAAATGAGCTGCAGTACCCCTACACAATGGATGGAGCCAACTGCTTCCAATTCCATCCATTGTATTGTTTGTGGCACTGATGGCACCCCAAAACAAATAATGATGCTGGGTGTTGGACCTCAACGATTTGATATGGAGGACCTATCTTGATTATAAGTCATCAGTATTTAAATCTCAGAAAACCCCTTTAAGTTTGATTTCTGATAACAAGCTGATTTAAGTGTTTTCTAGAAGAGTTTAAGATCGGGAGAAGAGCGATTTATTAATTAGGAACACACATTTTGGTTGATTCTAACAATCCGTAGTAAACATGTCACTAAAGCTGCAGTTAGATGAGTGCTTGTACAAGAAACAAAATGGCCTCCTCTATTAGTATGGAAGTACATTGTGAAAAGCAGCTGGAGGACAATACATTTCTGGAGTCTTCTCTATGGGAATTTTCTACTTTCCTGTGTGCTGAAATTGGGTTTCTTGAACCTTTGTCCATGTTACATTACCAGTTGAGGGTCCCATATGTTCATCCTCAGCATCTGGTAACCCATCTCATCCTCATAGCTAATCTGTGATTGATGCACTTGGCCTAGAACTTCCATCCAGTCCTATTCAGGAAACAGAGGGCTGGGGAGATACTACTCAGCTTTCTTTCTGAGTCCCTGTTTCCTCACTCTAATCACCTTCTGCTGTGGGAAAGAGATGAGATGCGGCCTAAAAAACAGATCATTGTCCGCCTCCTAGCTTAATGCAGAGAAAGCAGTATTGTCTATTCAATGGATAAACCTTCCTGCTGTCACTCAAAACCTAAATTCAACGCTACTTCATTTCTAAGAGGCTTATCTTCCTTGAATAGACCCTTGCAGCTCAAGTAAGAGGCGATGTAATGAAGCGTGTTTTTTTCTTAAGTGAGAAACCTGCTGGAAAGAAGTGGAGAAGGCTGTGCAGCTGTTCTAAAGGACTTCTGCAGCCTCTTGAAAGACTTGTCATTTATCTGGTCTTGCATGACATCAAATGATAGAAGATCAAGTTCAGTCTCTGGTAGGTAGAGTAAGAAATAGGGGCTCATCTGTTCCTTTTAACCCATGTGCTAGCAAATGAACTGACCCCTTTGCTGGTGACAGGGTTAAAAGTTTGCATTGAGGGTTCATGTGAACCTGAATTTTGTTAAAGTAATCAAAAGTCAATTTAAGTCATTATTCAAACTTTACTTTCTACCTATGAAATGTAAAAAATAATTTCATGCATTTATATTGAACTGAAACATGACTTCAGTCTTCCATTCACATTAGATTATTGTCGGTTCAACCCGCCTATTTCGGTGGGGCTGGACAACTGTCTAATGTGTATATAGGGAACTCCTGACTTTCCCCTGACAGATGATATTGGGGTAAAGAAGGATTGGGCAAGCTGAATTTTAATGCCTTATCTTTTTGTTCTGGCCAGAGATAAGCGGCCCCAGAGGTGTTTGGCAGCGACTTTCTCCTCTCTTCCCTTTAAAAACCCATGTATGCTCAGTGAAGCCATGTATGCATGTGTAGGGGGGAATCGGGAAGAATAGGTGTATGGCCGTTAGCTATTGAATCTATTTGGGCCCCTTTATTTTGACCATACTGTAATTGATATGGATGTATATATAGCAAGGGTGCTCAACCTTTTCTGGTAGCATCCACACTGTCAGACTGAACTAATCCCAAGGGCCCAAAATGAAATTTATTACCAACTGAAACTTCTATGGCATATCAATAGTTAATGCCATAAATGTCTGATAGGTGCTGATTACACATTCAGGACTCCCATCTAATACATGGAAAGTACATGTGAGTGGCCACTAGACACAGACAGGCTTCTTTGGGGCTCCGCATAAAATGATACAGAGGGACGCATGTGCCCCTGACCACAGGTTGTGCACCCCTGATATACAGGCTTGGTTCATGAGAGCAAGAGCTTCCTCTCTGGCTCACAGATGTCTATATGCCCTTATGGACAGCATGGAAAGAAGTTGTCTTTATGAGACAGTCTCCTTTAACATTTCAGTTATTTTTATAGGCCTAGTTGTGATCTGTAGGGGAACTACAAATTCATAGACCAGTATAAGACATTCGAAAATAGAGGTAGCAATGTATCAATAGTACGAGAAGGATATTTGAAGAAAATCATATGCTATAGTAATATTGGACAAGAAAACACTAAAGCATGGCTTACAAAGTGTTACTGGGTATAGCTTATATCCTATATGCATCCTATTTTTTATAAACTTAATATTCAGGGAACTTTTTTTTTTTAAAGAATTGTTGGCTGTTTTTCCTTTTCAGTTCCACAGTACTATATACAAAATATGATCTTCTGTTGCAGTAAAAATGATAAGCCGTCGTATAGAGAGTCAGTTTACTGCTGCTGTGAGGGGAAGATGTTATCTGAAGTGTAATCACTTGATAATAGTAGGTGTAGAACTGGAATAACAGTATAACAGCCTGTTCTCTCGACAGTCCTAAATAAAAATGTCCACAGAAGGGCATTGCTTTGATTGGTGTAATGCGTGATGCTCCAACTGAGTTTATAAAAAATACATAGAATATTTACATACAGGCTTTAAATATGTGCTAATTTTTTTTTTAATGAAATTGTCCTTTAAAAAGGTTTGGAACGGTCTTTCTATGGCTGGGTATATTTCCTTGAGAAATACGTACAAGTTGTAGCCTTAATTGGAAATAAGATGATATTCCTGTTTTGGATGCTGGGAGGAATGTGAATGGCATTGTTCATAGGGAAGTTGACATCTCCGACATTCTTGCCCTGAAATAGTATCTTTGTCTGTAGAGTGACACCTGCATCCGAGCATTTCTTCTTCATGCATCATAACACTGTTCTCACT